>CM060975.1:155738992-160738992 GCA_030765065.1 Deroplatys truncata
GCCGCATAGCAACCAGCGTTAAAATATTTGGCTATCGCTTAAAAGCTACCATATTCCCCTTGCATCTACAAGAAAATTAGCAATAAGATTGACATCTCGATATCTCGATTAACATAAAGCATATGGAGAATAGGTGTTTGTAAAAATAGATTGTACAAGAGTAGAGAAAGTCATGTGAGTGTAACACATCAGATTTTTTAATTTTTACTTTCTCTACTACGTATAGTAAGTAGGGGAAGTATTGCATTCCACCCAAAAATTCGATACCGAGATTTCGCCGGAAATACATGTTTTGAGACCTCCTGAATCCAAAAAAAAGCATTTTTGGAAACATGTCCGTGTGTGTGTCTGTGTGTGTGTGTGTGTGTCTGTGTGTGTGTCTGTGAACAGCATAACTCAAAAACGAAGAGTCGGATAAACACCAAACTTGGTATTTAGGTTCGGTATCTTTCACAGATGCGACACGAAGGTTTTCAAGAAAATCCCCCTAACCCAGACTACCCTTTACATGGAACATTTTTCGAAAATTTTAATTTTCTCAAAAACGGCTCTAACGATTTTGATTAAAATATCATATGTTTAAGATATTGTCATGACAAATACAATGTATATCTCGAATTTTCTGGGAATGTCTCCAAAAGTATTCTTCGTTATGAACGACTTTTTCATAACTGGTAAACCATAAGAGATAGACAAAATTTTACTACACGAAAAATGTAGATCGCGTTAAAATACACAATTTATGTCATATACATTTCTTTTGTTGAGTGAACCGTTTGCGAGATATTGCTTGTTATTCCCTTAAATTTTCCAACACTTATACTTTTTCTCAAATTCGTTATTCATTTTTTTTATGTCCTGGACATGCAAAGAGAATGGAATGCGCCACATAGCAACCAGCGTTAAAATATTTGACTATCGCTTAAAACCTACCATATTCCCCTTGCATCTACAGGAAAATTATCAATAAGATTGACGTCTGATATCTCCATTAACATGAAGCATATGGAGAATAAGCGTTTGTAAAAATATTTTGTACAAGAGTAGAGAAAGTCATGTGAGTGTAACACATCAGATTTTTTTTTATGTCCTGGACAGGTTAAGAGAATGGAATGCGCCACATAGCAACCAGCGTTAAAATATTTGACTATCGCTTAAAAGCTACCATATTCCCCTTGCATCTACATGAAAATTAGCAATAAGTTTGACATCTCGATATCATGATTAACATGAAGCATATGGAGAGTAAGCGTTTGTAAAAATAGATTGTACAAGAGTAGAGAAAGTCATGTGAGTGTAACACATCAGATTTTTTTATTTTCTAATTAACACTTTTGATTAAAATACCACATATTAAAAATATTTACATGACAAACAAAATGTATATCTTGACAACGACGACATGACGGCGGGTTGAGGGCACCCCGAAGGTGTGATAGGCGTGTACCTGCCCTAATTAGGGCTTAACCACGTAGTGACGGGATGTGGGATTTATGGGATGTCGGTTGAGATTTAAGTAGAGGAGTATATCTTGAATTTTCTGGGAATGGCCTTTGAGGCAGGGTTTAAGTTACAGACACTTTTGTTGCTTTTTGCTATTCGAGGTCGAAGAATGCGACGAATTTTTAAATCAGCATTCGCAAAAATGCGACAACAATCTGCCACAGAAACAAACGATATGCTGCTTCTTTGAGAGAGGCTATAAACACAACATTTTAACAAGCTGTAGCAATCTGCCACAGAAACAAACGATATACCGCTTTCCCTCCCACCCAGTGGCACTCATTTCTGATCTGGCTGCGTGGTTCACTCATTCTTGTCAAATGTACACTGCGTAGGTATGTGTGTGCTTTTTAAGAAGTGATGAATAAATTTGTTTTAAGGAAGAAAAGGGAACGAAGACGTAGTCCCAGTGAAACTAAAAATGGACATACAAAAGAAACGAAACCTGATACTAATATAGACATACCAAATAAACAATTAGTGGTGCAAGGCGCAGTATTTTGGAGAAATGCCATTATTTGTGTGTAGTTTGTGCGAGAACACGAAAAAGAAAAACTGTTTGGCGTCATCATCAGGTAAGCTGTAATATTAACATTCAAAACAAATGCGAGAACGTAACAGTTTAAAACTGTTTTTAATGTAGATGAGCAAGACAAGCAAATAATATAAAATCATTCTCGGTTCAAATGTGTCTGATTATAAGTGTCGATTAATTAATTTGTTAATGCAGTTCTAAATTATTCCCGCGTTAATAAATAATTTGGATTCCATGTATTACAAGCACATGTTACTTCTAGTTCTAACCTAGATACGAGTAAATCCGTAACCACTAAATATACTTTACTTTTCTTTTACATTCAGTTGTCAAAGCCGATATATTAAGGAGGCATGAAATCTCGGCGAACCATAAGAATTTATTTTGAAAGTCGTTAGAGGCACCAAATTTTGTCAAAGCCTCGGCTGCATCCTCTAAAAACGCTGAGGAAGGTGTAGTAGTCGCTATAAAATCATCTATACAATAACGAAGGAAGATATTGCTACAAGAAAGTTTTCCATATTAAAAAAATTGCGTATAGACTTAGGACATCTTTCCTTTATGAAATTAACTTTCAATGGTAATGCAGGTTATGAAAGTTGTGATAGTATTCATGATATGGAGGATGTAGTGTGTAAAATAATTGCTGATGATATTTTATCGAAAATGAAGTCAGCCAGGTAGTATTCAATTATAATAGACGAGTCTACTGACATTACTCAAACGAAACTCTAATCACATATGTGAAAACAACGCATTAGGGGAAAATGTGCATCCTGTGTCTGCTAACAGGATGTACTGCGAGAGATATATATTCATGTGTTGCAGGAATTTTGGATAGGCATGACTTGATAAGAGTAAGTGCTCCTCAATTGCTACTGATGGTGCATCTGTCATAACAGAAATTCAATCTGGGGTGACAACTCTTTTTAAAAGAAAGTATCCCCATAAATTATCTGTGCATTGCACGGCCCATCGGTTAGCTCTAGCAGTAAGTCAAGCAGCAGAATACTGTTTGAAGTAGTTTCTGCTCACGAATGAAAGCCAATTTGAAGGAGGAGAATTTTAGGAGTAGTAGTATTGTATTTCGATTGTTGGGGAGCCGAACTTGAAGTAGTTGCAACCGCACGTATAGTAAAAAGTTTCCGGTAGCCTTCGCCCCAAGTTTAAAAATATTAACTTTGTAATTTGACTATTTCTTTAAATATTATATATTTATGTTTGCCTCGGCTGCGTCAGTATTATTGTTAGAGACATGAATTTCTTTGCAGAGAATGGTGCGGCTAAGAATGTAGACTTACACAGATTATAATTTTTACTTAACTCCTTTTTATTAATTCTTCACACGATTTAAATAACACTTCACTGAAATAGAGAGCTGTGAGATTATTTATTAATTACTTGCACTTTTTAACACAAACTATTTTTTTTCTCACACTGGATACGTATTAAACTTCTCGAGGACGTGCCTCACGTCCGGTTAGTAACGCTATCTACTAGCAACTGACTTCTGAATTTGTACAACTTTCTCTATTTCAGTTTCTGATTGGCTAATCCTACTCCAATAGAATACTTTCATTTAACTTAAGCTTTCTTTCTGGTTGTTGATTGGCTATTTATAAACTGTCTCAAAATTTACATTATTGTTGCTCCAATAATGACTAGTAGCATTATTAAACATTCTTACTCATTATTGACTCAAGGTTACCTCATTGTTAGCAACTTTTAACCTATTATTCTCACAGCTCCTACATTATTAAATTACGTAATACATTCACATAACATTATTGAACATCTACATAATAATATAAACATTAATACAATGACTGTTACATGCATTTATGTATATTGTTATAAACATATTGCTTTAAGGCGGGCTGTTAATATATTTTATATTATATAATTTGACTGAAATCATTTAAGTGTTAAAAATACTGCCTCATGTTCGAAGCTTGTGAACTTTCAAGATATTCTAAACAGAATATATAGCTACCTTGAACAGTCATCAAAGAATCCCAAAGCATTAAAACATATGTAAGAAATACTTAATGAGCCAAGGAAAAAATTTGTTAAAGCTTTTGCCATTCGCTGGCTGTCATTGGTAGAGGCGGTAAATTCACAATATGTAAATTTGAATTATTTGGTACCTGTGATAGAAAAAGATAAAAGGGCAGTAGGTGCTGGCTTACTAAAAATTGTAAAGTGTCTACATTTTTGTCACTATTGTCTTTTATGAAAGATGTCATGTTTCTTGTTAACAAACTGTGTTTGACTTTTCAAAACTCAAATTTAGATCCAAACTTCATGCAAGTTTGAGTGAATTCATGCATACAAGGGCTCGAGGACTTTAAATTGAAATATGAAGAAGGTGAGTACGAGCTTCGTGGAAACATAATACAAGATTCACTGCCGTATAGATGTGTTGTTAAGTCCACGATTTGCAAATTCTTAGATAATTTGCTTATACATTTAAATGAGAGATTACGGAATTTAGATAAGGTTGGAGTGTTTAATATACTGTATCCTAAAAACTAAAGAAATGATGGCGAGTATGGCAATGAGGAAATCACAGAAATATACTCACTAATTAATTCTGCCACATCTATAAATTTATATGATTTTTTTACTGGAATGGGCATTGTTTAAGAGGGTGTTGAACAGTAGGTGTAATGGAATGAATTTCAAAGAGCTGGTAGAGTTCATTTATGTTAATTAGATGAGTGAACAATTCCCTCTCATGGATTTAATTGTAAAGTACACCGCTATTATTCCTCTGCATGTGATTGACTGTGAGAGAGGGTTTAGTTGCATGAACAATATAAAAACAGAAATCGCCTTTCTGTAGAAAGAGTTAGCAAAAAGTTCTGATAATTATATTGAAGGGTCATTTTGAAAAGGCATTCAATGTGAGGAGTACGCATAAAAACCGAAGTATTTTAATGTGTTATAGAATTGCAGAATATGCAAATCAATACTGACAGTTTACTGTAGATATGATATGAAATGTTTGGATCTATATGCATAAAAGTTAATTTTAAAAAATAATAACATTTCATTTAACACATTGCTTCAATTAATATACATACATCCCTCTTTTAAAACGCTAATTAATATTATAATTTATAAAATCTTATACTAGCAGAATTGTGCACAAATGTAAATTTTTATTTGTGCATTTTTGCCACATTGTTTTATTTTCTAGCTTAAAACGTGCTTAAAGTCCTGTTCATTCGGAAGGAATTTTTATAACCTAATATAATTAGTAAATGTAACCGATAGTCGAAAACTTACTACTCAAGAAAGGTAGATGTGTTTATAACATACAATTTATTTCAAATAAGTTTTTTTTTTGTGGCATCAGCCATTTCCGAGATATCCGTTATAGATGGTTCGAATTGTTCAATACTTAGCCATAGCCATTCTTTTAAAGTCCCGTGAACATTCAGTTGTTTCTCGCGATTCCATTGAAAACTGTATGGAATTTTAAGACTAGCATATACTGTCCAGTTAAACATTTGACTATCGCTGTTCCCTTTGTAACTATAAATAAATATGTAATGTAGCTATTTATGGAATAGATATAAAAATAAGCTTAGTAAGACTAGTTTGTATACCCACTAATAAATAATAGAGGATAAAGTCATGTGAATGTATCACGTAAGATTTTTTTCTCATTTACCTGATCTTCTTGTTATTCCTTATGATTGTTTTCCTTTCCATTTGAAATTCTCTGCCTCGTTCGATTTCTACTTATGTTTTTCTTCCTCTTATTTCAATACATTTTCCTCTTTTTATTATCTTTTGTTACTCTTCTTTTCTTGCTCTCGTTTAATGACGAACAGGTAACCCTAGCTGTTGTACGGAAAGAGAATAGTTTTATAATACTCCTACTCTCGGTGTTAAAGCATTGAGACTATAAAACTAACTTAATTATGCTTCCATAGTAAAACTGTATTTCCTTTCATTTTGTTCCACAATCTTATTTAACATACAGCGCCTTCGTTTTATGCCAAGGCCACCACCGCCTTATATGCGTATCGGCCGAGATGCAGTGACCTTGGTATTATGCCACTGCGCAGCAGCGGCGCAGGAGTGTCAAGGGTACGATTATCAGCTGTGAGCTGTCTTAGCCGTTGCTTTGTCTTCGTGGTGTGAAGTGTTTCGATAATACGTGTGTTGTGTGTGATTTCCTTAGGAATGTTATTCTCTTATTAGTCCACGGAAATGCCTGCAAACAAATTCTAGCTTGAACAGCGTATTTTATGTACGATACGCACGTGAAAACTGAATCATGTAGACAGGTGTGTAGACAGTTTCAGGAGCAATTTCCTGGTTATCCAGTTCCGGGCAGAGACACTGTGAGATGTTTGGTCAATAAATTTAGAACAACGAGATCGCTAAACGCCATAAAATAAAGTTTATAGGAACAATCCCCACAGCATAGATGGACTCAAGGACAATATAAAAGTAGAAATTGTGAACATTACGCAAGTAGAACTTATGCGTGTGAATGGTAATTTCATTCGAAATGTCAAGAATGTCTTCGCGCAGATGGACACTACTATCAACAACACTTATAACAAGGTTAATAATCATTACATATATGTTATTAACACTCGTGAGTAACGCGGTAGTTAGTAACGAAAAATCTCGCAGTGCAGTGGACTGTGTGGGGAGCACACATTCGTCCGATCCGCGGCCTTGGCATAAAACGAAGGCACTGTATTTAACTAATGATATTTTAATTTTACCACGAAACGTATCGTTTTTGTTGGTTTGGAAACATCACACATAGAAACGCATTACAGAAGGAGGGACGGACGTACAAAAGCAAATGAAGCTGCGTTGATGACACTTCTAATGATGAATAGTAAGTTACGCTGCGGTTTTTTTTTCACATGAAAAAAAGGCGAAGTGAACTCGTGTGATCATTCAAGCCTGTGTATGGTACGTTTTACCTGCATTTAGAGGGTAGCATATTGTGATATAAGGGATTTATATATAGCGTGTTGGGAGTTGGTAGGATTATAGAAAAGTTATCGAACTTAAATTTTCACTGTAATGTACCGTTAATGATCCTATCAAGAAATTATGGGTGGGAATATTCCTATCTTGGAGAAATATGGTTGCTTACGACATGCACTATAATACAGTCGTCGATAGATTTTTATACATGATCATTTCCTAAGAATGCAATACTTTGGCAGTGTGCCACTGACGCGAAGAACTAATGTTTCGATCTAAGACACTGCTGATGCGTGATCCGTCCTGTGCCCTCTGTATATGCTTTATAATCCTCGCTGCCAATTGTAATTTCCTATTTCTTAGTTGTTTAAATAATTTTGGTACCGCCCCCCCCCACAACTTTCGTTCTACGTTCTATTATCTGACACTTAAATTTAAAAAATAAGGACTTAACAAAGAAACTGCATGTTTCTCACAGTGCCAGCGGTTCATTTGTTGTAGAAAATTGTCTCTGTCAAAATATTTACATTAATAGTAGTAATTATGCAAGAAGTGGATAACTTGGATGATTATAGCATGAGTGTGATATTAAAATTATCCACGAGTTGATGCAATTTATGCAATCTTAGCATTATAAATTGTAGGAAATAAATAATGAAATAATTCGACATCCAAGTGAGAGCTTCCCTACCGGCATTTAATTACTTATTACCTGGCGTGTTGAATCGATAAGTAAGACAGTCACTTGCATGCATTCGCTTCCTGGGAGAGAAGTGAACGGATGTTACGGACTGTGATGTAGCCTAATATTCAGCACAGCGTGATGAATAATCTTAAACGCATATCTTAATTATTCTATATTTAATAATGTACACAAGTGTTTTCCTCTTCGTTGCTCAATTTCACAAAATCGTTCTTTCTTCTCTCTATTAGCCACAACAACATGGAATACCTATGTGATTGCTATTATTGGCACGCGGGCGATAACGGGCCAATTAGGCACGATTTTGAATGCAGTAACAACCTAGCTATTATGGTAGAGTTGCATAAAAATGGTTACTTGAATCCATTCTTCATATCTTTTTCAACTGTATAATGTATACAGTCAGCTTCTTCAACTGTATAATGTATACAGTCAGCTTCTTCAACATACTCAAATCTTTGTACTTGTTATGCGAAAGGATCATAGACCACCAGGCACCCACATTTCAGGTTAAAAGGAAGCTGTTTAATATGTACGAGCGTGCGAAAAGTTTTGAATGAGTAATTGTCATATTACATCATACTTCAATATGCTTGCGTAAATTGGAATCCTTAACTTATGAAGCGTAAAAATCTTTAGTATGGCTTCCTTCGGAGGGGAAGTAAAGCCGTAGATTTACTGCACGTAAAAGAACCTCAAGCCTGATAAAGAGGCCTCTGAACAAAACAAACGGTCTTTCACGCCCAATATAGAGTGGGAAGTTAAGGATCACAGCAGTTAAAGAGCGTCCATAAATAAAACTGAATTTCATTTTATCTTAACTTATGAATAGAATTAAATTCGTTGGTGTATTATTTAACTGGATCAAATTCTAAGTCAATCATACTTGAATTTGTTACGTTATCATCATCGTATTACGCTATAAAAGTTAATATGTGTGTGTACTTTCTCGCAATGTACTAAACATTGGCTTAATGATATACATTAAATTATGCACACGCTTATTTTTAAAAAAATCGTGATAAATAAACAAATATGCCGGTGGTGGAGTCATACTGTGTAAACTTTTAAAGTTTGCGAGAACGATACTGAACACTTTTAGAATGCTATGTTTCTAAAAACAAATTAAATTTGGTTGTATTTGACAGATATTTTTCTAATGTTTTAAGAGTTGATTTTCGTGTAGTTTGTTCAGTTTGCTATAATAGTTTATAATAATTTAAAGATTTTGTGTTCACTCAAAATTGAATTTGACTAGGCAATATATTCGGGTTATGAGTTTTTACGATTCTAAATCTTCATTAACGTCTAAACAAAGTGAAGATCTGCTTACAAATATATTCGGCGAAGAGGCCCCATCAAAGGCATTAATTTATAATTGGTAGAGCGAATTCAAAACAGATCGGTTTTTTTCTTAATGATGAATTTCGTGAAGAACGCCCATAACTACTGTTACTGATGAAAATGTTGCAACTGTTCGAACAATTCTTGAAGAAGATAGACGGATATCTTGTGAATTTATTTGGGCAACATTGGGCATTATCAAATCCAAAACATTTTACATCAACAGTTAGACGTGAGAAAACTTTGTTGTTGAAGAACATGAACTGACGACTCCCGATCAAAAACAACAAATTGGTGCAGAAAAACTTTGGAAAAGTTCCAAGGCGGCACTTTAAATTTGGTTTGGAATATCGATACTGATGATGAATCTTGGATTTATTGATATGATCCGACAAGAAAAGTCTATCGGCCCAATGGGTCTTTTGAACAGAACCTAAGCTTACGAAAGTCCGACGAATTCGGAGTGCTGGTAAGAAAATGGTTGCTAGTTTTTTTTAAAACGGGCCATATTGCTACTTAAGGCATTAGAAGTTAGACGTACCGTTACTGCCGATTGATACACAAAGTCTGTTTACTGCAAAGTTTTGGAAAAGTTCGTGAAAAACGCCCAAAACGAAAAATAATGTTACATCATGGCAACACATAGTCGCACACAGCAAAATAGCAACCAAATATCGGGATACCCTAAAGGTCAGCATTATGGAACCTCCGCCATACAGCCCTAACCTAGCATCTTGTGATTTATTTTTGTTTCCAAAACTTAAAGATAAAATCAGTTTTTCATCATCAAATGAAGCAGTGGAGCATTATAAAAGCCTAGTTTCTGAAGTGCCTCAGGAAGAGTTTTGGTTCCATCGAATGCAAAAATGTATTAATGTTAAAAAGGAAATATTTTGAAAAGCAATAAAATCATTTAACTTTTAAAAACTAATTCTTGTTTGATTTTCTAAAACTTTTCGGTGTCACTCTCTTAGTTTTACTTCTGTAGAACTTAACTGCCTGTCCTTCAATATGAAAGTACTATCTAATTCTTTCTTTCCCTTTTATTTTTAGCACAAAAGCATACAGCAGGTACTGAGTTGATATTATCTTCAGTATATATTCTAAACATCTAATAAAAATATTTGCTTAAGCATTTGAAAGTTCCTTGAATGAAAACTATCCACTTTTGCCTAATTGTTTTAAACAGTAATCGTAAGAACATATTGTAGTCTTATGCTCTTATTTACCAAACATCATCAAGGCATTTAAAGCTGTCAACGATTCGTTTCGCCAAGGTGCATCATCATTTTGACTGCTTCCCTAAACTTTTGAGAAGCCATTTTCCTCCCTGCAAATCACTGACGGTCCATTAATTCTATGTTTAAAGTTATATGGGTACTTTATCTCTTGTGAAATGGCATCGCAGTTATTTTCATTATACGAAGTGAATAATGGATGTTTCCGATTTTGAAATGTTGTTCACCGAGTTTGTAGAAAATATAGGTCTAAAACGTATAAATCGGGTTAGAAACAACCACAACTGCGAAATGGGCGACGAAGTTTATGAATCAATGTGTGTTCTTCAACATTTTGGAGGAAAATTAATAAATAAATCGACCATGTCTACCGACATAACAAGTGCTACCAATCATCAGATATTTCGACATGGTGTCATTCCGTATTGCTAAAGGTGATTTCAAATCCTCAGGGTGCGTATATTTGAAGTAATTATTATTACTTCCTTAGTCCCACACTAAGTATCCAGGTATCCAGAAGGAGAATATTACACTGCCGAACTGTGTGCTACATTTAAATCCACATTTTTCATCCGCTCCTTTTCCCTGCACTTCAATGTCATTTGTTCTTATTCTCTCAGTGCTTTACTTAGTTTACGGGATCTCTATAGCCAACATCCACTTGTTCAGAAAATCCATTATAGTAGCACTCTATCTTGCTGGCTTTAGGGTGATCTTTATCTGGGTTCCTGGACTTCGTGGCAATATAGGAAACTAACAGGCAGCGAAGGCAGCGATTCTATACCCTGAGAACGGGTTCTCCGCTGCCTATGTGCGGATTTTAAGTTTTTTTTTTTTGCACAGAAGGATACTCACTCAATGGCATGAGGAATGGTTTACATTACTGCCAAATTCCCACAGGTCAAGGCTACAACACTTCCTTGGAGTTGTCGTTCTCGTCTATCACGTCGCGAGGAGACCACCCTTACTCGGCTTCGTGTTGGCCACTGTTATTTTAGTCATGGCTCCTTCTTAGGGGTGAACTCCCGCCTCGCTGTCTCCACTGCAATGTGCCCTTAACGGTGAAGCATTTCTTCACCCAGTGTCATTACTATTATACCCTTTGTAAATGACTTGGACTCTCTTCATTTAATGACGGTTTTAGGGGATGACTGCCTCTATCGCCAAGCTTTTTCGCTATGTTAAATTCAGTGATTTCCTTACAAAAATTTAATCTTGTAGTCTTTGGCGTGTTAATGAATTTAAAACTATGTCAGTACCGACTTACCTGCTTGTGCTTGCTGAGAATTAGTTTTGGTATATACCTATTGATTTTCGAGCTTTTTTTTGTATACTTATGTATGTAAATATTTTTTTTCTACTTTTGTAATTTCATTTGCTTAACTCTGTAATTGCTTTGTATGTATTGCTTATGTGTTCGACATGAATAAATATATCGCCAGCGAGGACGCTCATGACCATTTCTTTTGTGCCACTCAAACAGCTACTGCTACTGCTACTACTACTACTACTACTACTACTACTACTACTACTACTACTACTACTACTACTACTACTACTACTACTACTCATGAGTGCCACATGCGCGAAGTAATACCGAAAGGTAGTCCCACGATGTGTGCATTACTCCCAGCAGGGGTTTTTTAGTTGGTGGAAATCCAACTCGCCTAGTGGCGTCTTTGAAAGATTTTTCCCCTGCTATAAAAAAACAAAAAAAACTACTACTACTACTACTACTACTACTACTACTACTACTACTACTACTACTGCTACTGCTACTGCTACTGCTACTGCTACTGCTACTGCTGCTGGTGCTGGTGCTGCTGCTACTACTACTACTACTACTACTACTACTACTACTACTACTACTACTACTACTACTAGAAAAGGGGTCCATTCACAGCTCGCATATTCCTAACTTAAGTGAGATATACAATATTGCATGAGAAGTTAATAGTCTTCTTTTTGGTGCAAGAGGAATAAAATTTAAATTTTAAAAAATCCATATTTCGTATTTAAAATTTACAAGGGAATATATAAAAAATATGCGCATCTAATGATTTTGAAAGGTCCCTATCTAATTTAGAATAACCATTTATATAATTCAATATAATTATAAAAGTGTTCACCCTAAATTATAATTAATAATTGGTTCTATAAATTTTGGAATCTTGTTAATTTCCAGTGATATTACTCTTAATATTTTGTGTTCTTGTTCATATCTTCTGTATTTTGGATATCTTATGCATTATGGATCCTTGTGGTCAGCAGTAAATGTCAGTCAGAGTTCCTATTGGGAAATAGACATAACAAAATTTTCGAGTTGTAGACACCATTGGTTATGCACACGTATCGATTTTATCGGCCGGTGGAAACAGTGCATAAAGCTACTTTTCTGAATATGCAGACAATTTGTAATGCAGTTTTGCTGATTATGAATACTATGACAGAGTGATCAGGTTGGGCTCACGGCATTTTGCTTTCTCTATCCTCCTCGTACATATAGGTAGAGAAGGTATTGCAAAAATCGAAACCGAGATTTCGCCGGAAATACATGTTTTGGAACCCCCGAATCCAAAAAAAGTCTTATAAAAAGGTCCATGTGTATGTGTGTCTGTGAACAGCAGAACTCCAAAAGAAAAGTCGGATAAACACCAAGCTTGGTATTTAGGTTTAGTACTTTCCAAAGATACGACACGAAGACTTTAAAGAAAATTCCCCACCCCAAACTACCCTCTATATGGAAAATTTTCCGAAATGTTTGGATTTCTAAAAAAGGGCTCCAACAATTTTGATTAAAATATCATATATTAAATATATTTATGTGAAAATAAAACGCATAATTTGGAATTTTCTGGTAATAGTTTGTAATGTCCCCTTTGTGTAATCTTGGTATAACTGGTAAACGTTAAGCGATAGATGAAAACTACACAAAAAATATAGATCTCTTGAAAACGAATTTATTTCAAATAACGTTTTTATGTGGCATCAGTCATTCCCGAGATATATGTTATAAATGGTTCTATTTTTCAATACTTTGTCGTTTGCCATTAAGTCCCGTTAGATTGTCAGTCGTTTCTTGCGATTGCATGGAAACAGTATGGAGTTTCAAGGCTAGCATACTGTCGTAGCCTCTCTACTAAAATACTACTCAGAACCTGACGGGGATTTAATATATAAAGAGGGATTACAGTACTTACACTCTCAGCTCAATGTCTGTCGGCGAGGCCATCGTGCCTTAGCACGAAGAAAGCAGTTGCACGTCTTTCCTACTCGGAGCTTACTCACTGACTCCTCAAACACACGCTAACCTCAAGCGTCAGTGACGCCATCCCCCCTAACACCTAGTTCCCCCTACTCCCAGATAGACTGCTGTCTCGAATCTCGGTGACCAGAGACAATATCCTATCATCTGTGCATACGCCACAATATAACATCCAGTTTTTAAATATTGACTATCACTGTTCTCTTTGTACCCTAGCGAAATGTGTAATGTAGCTATATCTGCAAAGGATCTGGATTAAAATGAAGAAGATAAAATGAACTTTCGTAAGAATAGTTTGTATACCTACTAATAAACGATAGAAGGTAAGAAAATCATGTGAATGTAACACACAAGATTTTTTTTATATTTGACAACAGTAAACTGAGAATGGTGTTTGAGCATAACACAGGTCTACTAATAAAGCTTTTGTGAGGTGTTTTACATTTGAAATGTGATTCTTAATATTTCAGTAACGCTGATTTAAAAATTGACTTCAGTTTTCCTCCATCACGTCAGGATTTTTTGAAAATTAAAAATGAAGTATTCACATATTTTATTCGAAAAATGTGAATACACATGAGTTGTATAAGACCTGCAAATGAATTTGTGAAAGTTTTTATTGACAAATATCACATTTAAATTAATTCTATAAATAGTAGATTAATAAAATCTTGTTCGTTTGGTATCGAATGCTTGTCTCTTGGATTTTCTCTTGTGTTTCCGTGGAATTCCTAAACAGCATCCAGCAGTAATCTGCAATCACTGAAGAATTCCATCGTCCTTGGTGTCTCCTTTCCATTTTTCGAATATCCTGATGGAACCTCTCCCCTTGTTCCTCGCTGACTGTCCCCAGGTTATCAGGAAAGACGTCCAAATGTGAAAACAGAAAGTGTAATTTGAGATTCATGTTGCATCCTAAAGTTCCGAACTTCTGTAGCGTGTTGTTCACCTTTTAACGTAGTCAGGAAGTTGTATAGAAAGTTGTCTATAACTCCTTTACATGCATTCTAAACATTTTTCTCTTCATAAGTCATAGTAGCTTCAAATTGTCTGTCTTTAAATAGAGCTCTGATTTGTGGTCCCACAAAGATTCCTTCTTTTATTTTTGCTTCAGAAAGAGCGGGAAATTTGGCACTGAGATATTTGAAACAATCACCTGCTTGATCAAGTGCTTTTACGAACTGTTTTATTACACTAAGTTTTATATGAAGAGGTGGTAAAAGAATTTTCTTAGGATCCACAAGGCTACCCCTTATTATATTCTTACTACCTGGCGTTAAACTTTCTCTTTTGGAACATTGTATTTGTTTAAAATGTTTGTCTCTTGCCCTACTATCCCTATTCGCATTAACGACATGGAACTTTTGTGAATCTTTGTTGTTGGCCTAATATCATGCAGATTACTTTCAAATCTCCACACATCAGCCATTGATGTTCAACATATTTAATTCTCTCCAAAACATACTTCAAACTTTCATAATTCTCCTTCAACTGCACTGAATGCGCTACTGTAACTGAAGAAAGAGTTTCTGTGAAGCAGAACACCCTTAAGACTTCTTTTACTAGAATCAATAAATAGTCTCCGTTCATGTGGATCATATGTAACACAACCCAGTTTCTTTATTAAGCTGGAATGTTATTACAGTAAACTAGATTTTCTTCTTTGCTGAAGTATTGCAAGAAATCCTTTTTTCTGTTCCTGTAGAAAGTCACTGATGTATCAGCTGCAAGTAAGTTGTTTTCCTGTAGTCTGGAACCTAACACCTCAGCTGAATTCTTGAGAAGATTTAAATCCCTTACAATATCATTTAGCTTGGCTTGTGATAATGGTTGTGGCGCATTTGATGTTTCAGGAACGGCCTCCTCGGACAAAAGTGATGAAGGTGAATCACTGTTACTGTCTGTATCTGAAATAAGTTCACCACTGTCTGTAGGGGCTTAGGTATAGAAATACCAGGGCCATGGGCCAATGGTCTCATAGCAGATGGCAAGTTTGGGTATACAATTCCTGTTTTGTTCTTTGTATTTAAACCTTTCACATTGCATGCACAAAAGTAACAATCAGTACTGTGATTGTGAGGTTCACGTCACACCATTGGTATTCCAAAACGCAGTGATTGTTTCTTCCCCTTTGTCCAGCATTGTAAGTCAACAAAAACATTGCACACATTACGAGGAGCCCAAGACCTGGATTGATCTCCTATTACAATTCCGAAGTAAGCTTTGTACGCTTTTCTTACAAATGAGGTTTATGGGTTTTTTTTGTTTGCTTCTTCACAATAAAACTAACACAAATATAACAAAATCAATTTGGATTATTTACACAACACCTTCTTTCCATTATGCTGTACTGAGTTACATATGATAAAGATAACAAAATGGTATTATTTAAATGCTAATGTCTTGCTTTATACAACTATTAAGCTCTGTAACAGATGAAATCTTAATTCAAAATGGTGTAAGCAGCTTAGAATATGCTGCCACCTGCCATAAAACAGTAAACTATTTCCTTTTAGTTACTTTATTCCAATAGATGGCTTTGTTGTAGTAGTGTAGTGAGTGGTTCATGATCACATAAAAGATACACACATAAATAAAAATGGAAGGTATGAATTTTAAAGGAAATGTTATGTGATACGACAATATGGACTTCATTTTTGGATTAAAGAAATGGAAATTACTATAAAAAGACATGAATATCCAAAACAGCAAAATCACTGTTGACCGTGAAATTAGAGCATTCTATAGGCTGTGAAACGATGCCTTATTTAATAACACCTTTGCTGAACTATGGTTAAGAACAGGAGTTACAATGGTGTGGGTATTTATAAATACACAGATCCCATACTTCTCTTTTGTTTTCGAAGACATAAACACAGCCAATGAAAAGAGACGTTGCAAATGTTTTGTTACCAACCTTCATAAACTTGGGTTAGTAGTGTTATGGTTGATGCACCGTCATTCTGTCTGACTAGCGTTGACAATACAACAAAAACTAAGTGAAGTATCGACATCCCTTAAGTTACACGTGTTTAAGGTCGGTGAAACCGAGCATTAGTCTTTCTGTCAATTTAAAGAAGAACGTTTTGGTTTCAGGGAGATTTTACGTACAGGCATAGCTTATATAGCGGAGGGATGCATCTCGCGCTACGAGCTAAAAAGATCTATTGTGGTTACCGCCCCCTAGGAAGGATGAAGTGAAGTAACCACATAGGAGGCTACAGGCCGCAGGCAGACAACCCAGAGATACTCGCAGAAGTCCCTTACATTTTCTAGCTTGAAGACCGGATCCACTACTGGAGCTGCCAAAAGAGGGCAATGAACGCAACCAGGCAGTCCTCTGGCGTTTATGAGGAACACTGCTTCCTTGGAACAAGCATCCACATTGGGCTACAGGCGTGTTTATTTGAGATGAAAATAGTATAAACACCTACACTATTACATAATAAGAAAAAAACCAAAATAGAATTAAATAAACCCAAAGATAAAAACAAAGAAAATACTGGACATACATAATATGGTCCAGATCGATCTCCATTGACCGCCCACTCTGGCCCCTGGGTTTTTCGTGGTTTCCCCGGGTCGCTAGGCGAATGCTGGAGTGGTTCATCTTCTACCACGACTCTCCTTCCTCTCATTTCCTGTACCCTCATCATCCTTGACATCTGTTTCAGGGTTGTAGGACCAGGCCACGGTGTTGCGCGGGTTGCGGCTGGCGGTGGCTTGCGCTCTGTAAAGGTTTGCTCCCTGGAGTCACTGAGGTACCGCTCAGTTAGGTCTCTCCTCAGCGCGGGGCTCCGCTCCGGGGGACTCTGGAGTTGGTGGCTCGGGGAATGGACCGTGCGGCATCGGATGAGTTCTATCTGGAAACGTTTAGGGCCCCGTCCATGCTTGCGCCCATCGGTAACCGGATGTGGACGACCTTCGGGTCTCTTCCCCTCTCCCTCCCTCCCTCCCTCCCTCCCTCCCTCCCAGGGGCCACGTTGGAAGCACAGTGGGCCAACTGGCCTGCGTGCGGTGCTCTGCCCGGTTCCGGCGCCCCTTCGTGATACGTATCTTTACCTTTATCTGTCGGCACCACCTCACACCACGAAACCTAAAAGCATACCTGAAACATGAGAAGGAAGGCGAAAGAAAAGGGAATGAAGGAAAGGAAATCGTGGTAGAGGAGAAGCTACCTTAGCATTCGCCTACCGACGACGAAAAACCCAAGTTCAGAGTGGAAGGTGGACGGGAATCGATTCCGTGATTTCCCGAACACGAGCTTCACACGCTACTGCGGGGCCGACTCTCTTTGTGAGAGTTAAGGAAAATAAGCAAGAGCCTTGTGCAGTACGCGCACGCGCGTATACATACTCGCCCACCCACAGACTTATGAATCTTTTTCTAAAATTATTTTTTGGGGATCAGGGACTATAAAACCTGTAGGTACCCTTGACGAAATCTCAACTTAGAATCTTTGAGTGGAATATCATGCTACTTCTATCTACCATAGATAAGTGATAGAAAAAGTAAAACTGTGCCCAGAAGGTCACAGTTTGATTAAACGACGAGCTTCAAATTCTTGTTAGCAGTGTCCGCAAAATATTATACTACGGTGCAATTATTGCTTACATAGCAGATGCACTGAAAACATCGTTAAGGTAGAGTTGGAGAAGAAATGAATTACTCTAAACTATTGTATACTATAATTCAGCAACTTAAAAAAAAACCTTGGTAGGGGTAACTCATCTGATCCCCCCCTCTCTAACTGCCTTGGGCGGGCATGCTTCTTCTACTTGCCATTGAGTTGCTGCTTAAGCACCAAAAGCCATAATTTCACTAGCCCGTGTTTTAATTTTATTCTCAGAAAATCGTTTCTCACACTACTGTTGTAACTATCCAACTGTAATCCAGAACTAAAGACTCAAGAGTATTGCAAAAAAAAAGTTATGTTTGTAGATTGCTGAGACAGCCACGCAAACAGCGAGATGCAGCGGGTGTGAAAGCAAATGTTTGCATATAACTAGCGATAGCATTTCACATGATTTTCATAATACAAATTATTTCAATTGAAGTTTTACAAAGAAAACTGGCGGTTTTAATTGTTTTACAGGGAGGCCAATCACACACATCATCATCATCATCATCTAGAAACTGTGCTATTTATCACACTCCTTACAGAACTGGAATAAGGATTTTTGTTTTTGAGTTATCACGATGTAAAAAAGATTCTATGAAACTTTTCTTTTCCACTATATAAAATTACTGTGTTCACAACAGTGACGTGACATTTGTTTCCCGCATTCTTCTTTAAGACACCTCATTGGATAACTCAGTAGCTAAAGGCAAAACACAAGCAAAGTGAGGGATTTATTTCTCCTGAATACTCGTGCAATCCGTAGACCGAGGGATTTTACTAAGTTGCTAATACTAGAGTTATTATACAGTGCTTTTCCTTTACACTGTGGCCACCGTACGGCTGCTCGCGCATAGGCCATCGCAGCTCAGACTCCCGCCAAAACAGTTATAATTTTCCCGCAATGCCTCACTTTCACATAGTCACAATTACAACGATAGTAAGCACATACCTTGTCATAAAAGATATTAGAAATGTCTTTCACTATCCATTTTGTTTCTATCAGCTTCTCAGAAAATTTTCATTCACTCTCGAGAATTCAATATCCGAAATTGTGTGAATTTTTCGTCTGATGTTTACTTTTAGTCTTGCAATGTATGCGAGTTTGTTACACACATCTTATTTTTCATGTGATCATCAGAGTCTGGTAAAATTCTTTAATGTGATTTTGCGAAATGATAGAGTAATTGACCCATGCTTAATATTCTTCTGTAATGAAGCAAGATTCCATTTACAGGGTTACGTTTCGTCGTAAAATCACAGAATTTAAATACAGAGAAATCCGATTTAATATAGAGATTCGCTTACATGACGTGAAAATCATTGTAGAGATAATCCTTATACAAAAATAGGGTCTATATATTTTTTTTAAAAAACAAAATTTCATACTGGATTTCCCTACTACCCTTGTTACCACGCATACAGCTGATAAATTTAATTCAGGAAATTTTTGATGGAAGGGTATTTAGTAAAGGATTATGGCCCCCAAGATACCCTAATTTAACTGTATGAGATTTTCATCTGTGAGGGAACTTGAAAAATAAAACAAACTCCAATACATTGGAAGAACTAAAAGAAAACATCAGGCGAGAAATTCACTCAGTTTCAGATATTCAACTATCTAGCGTGAATGCAGATTTCCTGAGAACATGCCAGAAATGTGCGGACAGAAGGACAACATTTTCAACATCTCTTATGGCGTAAGGCATGTCCTTACAATGATTATAATTGTAGCTGTAACTAATAGAAGGTCAGAAGGTTGCACGGATATTTTCTCTGTTTCGGCGGGAATCCGAGCTGAGGGGACCGGCGTGAGGTTTTTGTGTTAGCAAAACCACAGCTGCGCTCACATTATTGCTGTAACTATGTACATTGTGATTTTTCTCCTTATCACTCTGTCACCCAATATTTCACTCTTTCAACCACTCTCTCTATGCACCGTATATGTCGTATGATGTTTGAAAACAGTAGTAAAAATCCCAAACGCATTTATTGTGTGTTTAACTGGCGTATGCAAATATTGACGTAACGCCTTAATATTCGTACTGTAAAAATTTTACAAATAACAATTTAACAACAGTTAATTATCCAAAATCGAAAATTACCAGAATAATTTTGGTTACAGTTTCATTAAAGTGTAGATTGCAAAGGCGGAATTGGCTTAAGAGATTATTCTCTTATTAAAACTAAAAGCAAGCGTTCTGCGACCAGCTTACTTCCCAAAGCTATTAATATTGAATTCTTAGTATAAAGGCAGAGGGGCTCATTGTTGCAGGTTATCTTTCCACATGATTCCACATGAGTGCAAGGCTGCTGATTGATCGGGGACCAATTGCCTAATATAACGTTGCTCATCCATTAACTAAACATCGGGCTTTCAAATTAGAGCTTATCGATACGAGCAGACTTCCCCATTAAACGGATACTATACACTGCCAGATTAGATACCTTAAATTAACGTACTTATCAAGAGGCATTGTCAGGCCCGTGTTCACATTTTTCCAGTGAAAGTACGTCGAAAATGCAGGTTTCGGATATCGGTTCCTATTGGAACATTTCAGAAGATTGAACATTGCTGTGTTATTTTATGCGTACAAATATGCAAAGTAGGCAAAATATTTTATAACTTAACATAGACCTTCACTTTAAGCCAAAAGAAACTTGTATATATCAGCTCGGGATTGGTTAACTTCTGTATCAGTCAGTAAAGTTGAATTTTAAGTAGAGAAACCTTTTGTTCACTCTGCTTGCAATCTCTGTCTGTGTTCTGTCTATATATCTGTCTCTCTCTCTCTCTCTCTCTCTCTCTCTCTCTCTCTCTCACACACACACACACACACCTACATACTATTACTTATTAAAGATTATCGTTTAGGTAAATAAGATTCCCGCTCATATTAAATTTTCTTTCTAGAGTATGCGTATACTTTTTATCTTTCAACGCTGTATGACGATTGGAAGCGACAATAACATGCATTTAGCTCCGCAAAACACGTACGCCGCGCGACAAGGGAAATACAGAAGGCTTGCTTGAGAGGATATTGAAGTTTTCCTTATTTGCTATGAACCAACCTTTGTAGCTCTAACAAGAGATGTGTGCGACCTCGAGCGCTCGGAGTCGCACGAGAGTGTGCTTCGAATATACGAGGGCTGATCAACAAAGACAGACTGATTTTTTGCTGTAGCTTCCGTGATATTTTCGTATCTGTAACATAAATATTGGAAAAGAGCGGGTTTTTATGTATAATGTTGGTAGGCGGCAGCACTCTCGTATTGGTAGGTTGGTAGTAATGCTTTATTTTGTAGACCATACGTGCATTTCGCATACCAGACAATGGAAGTGATGCATTTTTTAAATCGATTATCGTCGGTGATGAGTCATGGCTGCATCGTTATGATCCTTAAGGAAAACAAGCCAGCACAGTGTGGAAATCGCCAGGTTCTCCAACACCAAAAAAGGCAAAAGTTGTTCCATCTGCAGGGAAAGTGATGGTGATCACATTTTTTGACTGTAATGGAATGATTTACCAGCATGCAGTTCCCCCTCGCACTAGTGTTACAGCAGCATATTACACGTCAGTATTGGCTACACTGAGGAAGCACATTGCAAAGAAACGACCAGAACTTTCTCGGACTGGGTGGCGACTTCATCATGACAATGCACGGCCTCACGTCGCAAATTAAGTCATGCAGTTTCTGGCTCGATTCAACATTACCTGTGTACCACATCCATCTTGCACCCTGTGACTTTTTTATTCCCATCACTAAAGGCAAAGCTTAGGGGTATTCGATTTGAGAACTCTTAAGCAGTGCTCAAGAAAAGTGAGGCGATTCTCAAGGACCTGACAAAGAATGGTCTGCAGCATGTGTTCAAGGACTGGCAGAGACGGTATAAAAAGTGCATTGAAGTAGGAGGGGACTACTTTAAAAAAGATCATGTAAACATTGAATTGGAGTAATAAACATCTGTGAAAAAAATCAGTCGCAGTCTTTCTTGATCGGCCCTCGTAGGTTACTCATCCCAACAACAGTAGCGTGAGTCATTCCCATGCAAAACTCTGCTGTAGTCAGCGTATTTCGACGGAGGCATGTTGTTCCTGCATTAACAAGTACTTCCTCTAGTTCTGTGCCGCGTAAAGCTGCAGTAGAGGCCATCTTTTGGAGTGTTTGGTTATGGGTTGTAGTCTAAACAGTGTACATTGGTATCATGAGGCGAATTAATCCCATGAATGTGGTCAATGTTGCGACGTGTTGAATGTGGAAACGTAATCGGAGTCGAGGATATGGAGTTCGCGAATATGTTATATAGCATGGTAGTTCATAAATACAATGAAGTGACAGAAATGCATGAAGATGTACTGGATAGGAATAGCATTTTGAAGGAGGAAACGCCCATACCTGAAGTTGGCTCTTCCAGCAGTACAAGACTTTCATCTCCAGAGCAACAGAAATCTTCAAATGCAGGTGAGTACGAACCATCTCCACCCAAAATGTCGAGGCCCAGTGTATTACAATATTGTTGACAACATACTGGAGAACATTTATGAAGATTATTACGCTCGTGGCTTCAACTCCTATAACAAACTTATGAGGCGCTATAAGTGCATTTGAAGTAAATCAAATTGCAAGTTAATGTTAGATTATGTGAGTAGCAGAAGGCGAGATCGAGCGAAACAGGCTGTCACAATTGAAAACTGTAAGAGTATGTGATATCACAATTTGATAGGACAAGAGCGTATGGATTATAAGTTCACCGCAAATACAGGCACTGGAAGCGTCTAAAGGGGCTGGCCGGGACAATTTCACAGCTTCTATTACTTTTATCAACAAACTTAAGGCTGAATATAGCATTTCTTCCAGACATAGTACTACGTTGTCACACGTGAGGACATACAAGAAGATCACAGTTTTCATCAGAAAGTAAAAGGTTTGTACAGGAAGTGAACAAATATATAACAGGCGGGAGTGCAGACGAAGGAAATGTTTGGAACAATGACCAAAGTCAATTTAATTCTGAAATGTCTTCATTGTCAACGCTACCTCACAGAGGAGAGAGTCTGGTGTGTTGGAGACTGTGCATAACTCTACACACAGCATACAACTAATGTGTCTTTGTCAATAATTGGAGATTAGCTATCAAGCTCTATATTTGTTTTCAAAGAGAGACCGGAGACTTTTTCCAAATCTTTCACAGAAACTGGAAGCAACATCACGAAACATTTATGTGAAGGCAACCAAAACTGGAAAAATGGCGAAAGAGAGTGTGAAAAGTTTTCTAACTACAGTCCTTGTTGAACATATACGTGATGCTGGGAAGAGCCTATTGCTGTGTGATTCCGGGAGGGTCCATAAAAATCGTGCTATTTTATATGAAAGTTTTCCGAACAAGGATGTTAAGATCAAGATACACTCAAGTACACACTCTTGATGTGTACTTCTCTAGGACATAAAGCTTTACGTGAGAAGGATTGTTGATTTTGTATGACTACAATGCGAAAAACCACAAGTAGCCTTACACGATCATCTTTCATCATCAGACTTCACTCTGTGCTATACAATCAAATTTCTGCGCCAAAGCACAAGCTATGTTACAATATGCTTGGTAAAAGGCAGATTATGATATTGACATACCAATATCATCGTTTGAAAATGTAATTAGTGTGGCTTTTGATAGTGAACTGCTTGAATGCGGAGGTGATATTGAATAAAGTGGCTTTAGTCGGACGTGCATATTGTTTGTTCCACTTTGCTTTGACCGTTTCATTGAAATCTCACACCTGCACTTTGAAGAGTGACTGTGAATAGTTGTACAATGCTATCAGATGAGCAGTAAAGTTTGTTGTTCAGATATCGTCATATTGTAAGCAGAAGGAAATATAGCAATATAGTCACGACACTGAAATATGGGTGTTTTGGTCCTACTATATAGACATTTCGTTTCTTTCCGTTACCAAAATCCCTCTCTTAGACATTGATTAGATCATCATACCAATTTCTCTCGTGGTAAGACGTATAGTTGTGGGAGAGTGCCTCGCGCTACTGTTTCTGGGATGAGCGACCTATATTCCAAGCACACCCTCGTGCGGCTCCGAGCGCTCGAAGTCGCACACATCGCTTGTAAATACCTCTTTTGAACGTCCTTTTACCTGGTAGGTCATATCGGACGATGAACGAGTGATATGATGCTCAAATGAACCCGGAGCCTATGGAGCTTAAAGTTATCTGACATCTCTTCTCAGCATAAGAGAAACCCCGGAAAAAACCTTATCCGACTAACTCTAACAGAGATTCCAATTCGGGACCTCTAGAATGTGAGGCAGACACACCACCTCCACACTACATTTGCAGACTCAAAGAATACATTTGATTATAAAATTACAGCTGCACTTCCGAACTACTGAGCATTTACTGTCGATTGTAATTTGATAGTACATGAATGTCCATGGATTTGTTTCAGAGGCCCCAAATTTTAAATTTATCCATAAACAACCAAGGAAAACGTTCTTAAAATTCTCTCCGACACTAAACAGGTGACTCATATTTTAAAAATCCAATAGGTTACAATCGTATGCCTTTCTCTCCCCACTGTTGTTTATTGTTATATAGTTTCTGCTGTTTTCATGAAAGCTTGCTTATTTCTGTTTACTTCATCTTAATCGAGATAAGCGTTTGCAGAGATAGTTTCATTGCACATTGCATTGTAGGTGCGAGGAGGATAGAGGAAATCGAATTAATAGTAAGATGTTTAATATAGCGACTGGCTATGTGCTGACCTTCAAATTCCATACTCTCCATGATATCGCAAGGAAAAACTGAATAGCGACAGCACTTTAAGAATAATTGAAAAATTCAAAACAATACTAACGGATATGTCGGAAATGACTGATGCAACAACAACAACAAAATAGGGTTATTTAACATAAATTGTGTGTGTTAAAGAAATCTACATTTTTATGTGGTTTGTTTTTGTCCGCCGCTTACGCTTACCAGTTACATAAAATTATAAATGCAAGACATACATTTTATTTGTCATGTAAGCGTTTTAAATATATGGTATTTTAATTAAAATCGTTAGAGCCATTTTTGATAAAATCAGAAATTTCGAAATCTTCCATGTAAAGGTAGTTTGGGGTGGGGGAGTATCTTCAAAATTTTGGTGTCGCATCTTTGGAAGATACTGAAAGTAAATACCATATTTGTTATTTATTGGACTTGTGTTTTTCAGTCAAGCTACTCGCATTCACTACACACACAGGCATTTTCCTAAAAAATGCTTTTTTTTCGTTCAGGAGGCCTCAGAACATGTATTTCCAGTGAAATCTTGCATGCAATTATGCGGTGAAATACAATATTTCCATTTCTTACAGTAAGTACGTAGCAGATAAAGTAAATGTTCCAAGTCTTTCTGTTGTATTAAGTCTCCAAGCGATGACTGGAGCAGCACATGTACACAGACAAACGGCCAGCTCTGTACACAACACACTGCATTGTAACTCGGAATAGAATACAATAACCAGACAAACCTCCAGCGGCTATGCATGCCCTTGACTGGCATGCAACTAGACATTACGGGATACAGGTGCCGCAGGCGAGCGAGGAAAATAAAAAAAAAAAACATTGTATATGGTACATTCACATGACCTTCTCAACCCTAAACCTTTACAGAAACAGCTACAATACACATTTCGCTATAGATACAAAGGGAACAGTGACAGTCAAACGTTTAAGAACTGGACGCTGAATGTTGACAGGACTTTAAGAGAATGTCCAAGTAATGAACAATTCGAGCCATTAATAGTGGATATATCAGAAGTGCTTATGCCACAAAATAAATTACATATTTAGAAAATATATACATTTTTGTGTAGTACGTTTACGTCTATCGCTTAACGTTTACCAGTTATACAAGATTATACAAAAGTCCTTCAGAATGAAGACGACTTCAGAGGCTATTCCCAAAAATTCAAGATACACATTTTATTTCTCATGTGGATATCTTTAATATATGGCATTTTAATCAAATCCATTAGAGTAATTTTTGGGAAATCAAAAAATTCAAAAAATGTCCCATAGAAAGGGCAGATACTGAGGGGTAGGAGATTTTCGTGTCGCATCTTTGAAAGATACTAAACCTAAGTTTGGTATTTATCCGACATTTCGTTTTGAGTCACACACACACACACACACACACACACACACACGCACACGCGCACGCACACACACACGGACGTTTTTCTAAAAATGCTTTTTTATTCAGGGGGCCCCAAAACGTATATTTCCGGTGAAATCTCGGTATAAAATTGTTGAGTAGAATTCAGTACCCTCTACCTACTAGGTACATGGTAGAGAAAGTAAAAAGTATGCCCTCTATACACCTTAGCAATGATTTCTAGGTAGTTCGTATTAGGAAATTCCAAATTATAAAACACATGCAATACTATCAGTAACAATGTAAAGTGTATCGCTTCTGTTTAAGAGCCGATTAAAAACCCTATTTAGCCAATACCTAATTTTCTAGGCTTACATCTATCTTTAAGAACTGCTTCAGATATCGCTGTGAAATTGTTGTGCATTTCAATGAAATATTTTTCGGTTTAATCAAAACGTTGAACTTTTAAATTACTATTATGATTACAAATTTATAGAGATTGTAACTTTTATGATTATACCAGTATACATGTACTTAATAGGTTCCATCATATCATCGTATTATGTTCTTGTCTTTAAATATTATCTTCTTACCATTTGTGATCTCTGAGAAAGGAAGGCATAAAATAGAAATTTAATGCATAAAATGTCGTTTGAAAGATAAAGTGGTAGCAAAATTCTAAGTTTATAATAGAAAATATACGTTTATGTTTTATATACTTGGAATAATAAAAATGGTGTTTTGCTCATCTCTCGCGGGAACCGTTTTCAAAAAATTGTTTTTTTATTCGGTGAACCTCAAAACGTGTATTTCAGGTGAAATACAGCACTTCCTTTATCTACTAAGCAGGTGCCATAGAAATAAAGAATTCTTCAGAATAATTTAAAAAATGGAATTCATCATGGAGAAACTGCCCAGACACACTCATTATTTTCTAACGTTTATCTCCTAAACGAATGCAAACGTGATATTGAGCCTTGAACAAATTTTCCTTGCTAGCAGCCTTCAGGATGCAGAATATTGTTTTGAAAAAAAAGGCAGGTTAAATAAAGCGGCCTTAAAACTTATGTAATTTTCGTATGAACATTCTCTATAACCTCTCTTAAGAAGCGGAAGAAATTCCACCTAAGATATACTCAAATTATGTTGTCTGACTAATGTACGTTTACAGTGTAATTTATTATAGTGGTTTGTATCCTTATAGAGTCGCGATATGACCAGTAAGTTCAAGGATTTAAATTAAATTTAAATAAAAAATGCTTCTTGTGCGTTGTAAAAAAGATATGCTACCACATTGTTGAACAAGATTATATTTGGGGATTTTAGGTACGCCATGAGGATAATTTATATCTGGAAAGCTTTTTCCAGACTCGTATCATCTATCATGTGTTTATCAGCATCTTCCTCTTCCTGATGTCAATTTATCTTCCTTCCTGTCTGTGGCTGTCTAATTGATTGATCTACATTTAAAAGCTGGTTTTTGTTTTGTTGAAACTCAGCCTTCATATGCCCCATCAGACTCTCAGGACGAATCCTAATGATGCGCTTTAATATTTACACTCTTTTTAAATAGATTTCAATGGACGGATGGACAGATGGATGGACAGTTGATTTAATACTCCTCGCAGTCCAGAGTGATGCCTTTAGAGCTGTAATCTGAGGTATTTTTTATTCCAAAACTTTTAGATTGTATGGCAGCAGCGGTTTATGTTCTTCCGTTATTTATCCCTGCAAGAAATTGTAAATAATATGCAGACCTACTATTAAATAAGGTAATCTGTGTATGTGTCCGTGAACAGCAATTCGAAAACGAAATGTCGCATAAATATAAAACTTGGTATTTAAGTTCAGCACATTCCAAAGGTGCGACTCGAAGATTTTCGAGAAAATCCCCATGCCCAATACCCTTTACATGGAACATTTCTCAAACTTTTTTATTTTCTGAAAATGGCTCTTAACGATTTTGAATAAAATAGGTACCATATATTAAATTAACGATATTTACATGACAACTAAAATATATATATCGATTTTTCTGGGCATAGCTTATGAAGTTCTCTTCATTCGAAAGGAAATTTGTACAATCTTCCATAACTGGTAAACGTTAAGAGACAGTTGGTAATGTATTACACAAAAAAGTAGATCTCTTTAAAACGCGCAATTTATTTCAAATAACTTTTTGAAAGTTTGATTTTTGTGGCATTAGCCATTTCCGAGATATCCGTTATTAATGGATCGAATTGTTCAATACTTAGCCATTCTTTTGAAGTCTTATAGATTTTCAACTGTTTCTCGTAGATGATGTACAAATAAAAACCTTATTACGAAGATCTCAGATAAAAGTGTTGAAGAGATTTACTGAAGTGTTAAGCACCTCACCTACCCTGGCCCTATTAGTAGCTACAAGTATATGTCCAATTGATTTAATAATAAAACTAAGAGGCGCAGTTTTTTGGTTTAAGAAAGGAAAATGGAAAAATTATATCCAATAACTGGTAGATAATGTAACAATATACGATATAAAGTTTAGTTTAAATATTCAATGGCAGCGGGAATGGGAAAACACTGAGTATCGAAGAAGAACTTTTAATTTATTTGATATTTCGGAAAGATTGATATTGAATCATATTCAACCTACCAAAGGAATGATTCATTACCTTACAGGTCATGGACCATATAAAACCTACTAGAAAAAAATTAACAGAACACAGGACGATATATGTAGTCTGTGTAAAAGACAAGCCAACCCACAGCACGTTTTGTTTGAATGTGTACAATTTTCAGAACAAGTTAGAGAAGAAAGAATAGCGTTGAGTGGCCATCAAATGTATAATATATTGATAAATAAAGAATTATATATGCATCTAGAGCAATTAGCCCTAAAATAAGGAATTTAGCGAGGGATGTAGTGATACCACAAGAAGACATTTTAGGAACCAATGAAGAGGAAGTAATAGTAAGAAGATCAGAACGTATACGATTACAATATCTCGCAGGAAGAAGAAAGAAGAGATGAAGAAGTAGGAGACGATGAAGGGAGCGAAGAAGAAGAGGATAATTTAATAATGATAATATAAGAAGATAGCTTGGTATTATAATAGGAAGAAGAAATGTGGAGATAGATTTTACTTAAAAGCAGTGGAAATTAAATGTACGTAAAAAGATATGAAGTGGGAAAGCTGGGAGAAGAGAGAAGGATTTATAGATGAAGAAAATTATGAGGCGGTTAAGAAGAGATAAAGTTGTGTGAGAAAAATAATAAAAAATAATAAAAATAAGAATAAGAAAGGAAACAGTTAAGTGAATAGAAGAGAGAAGAATTTATATTTATTTATTTGTTTCTCTTAGGGGAGAGGTTCCGACCCCTTCGGCTGCCATGATGCAAGCGCTGCGGACCCCTAGCACCCGTGGTACTTCTGACATCACTAGAAGTACGCTGGGCCGAACATTCGAGCCCCTCCCGACAGGGAGTTAGGATTGGGTTGGACTCGACGATGTAAGTGGTTCCCGATACCCATGGGTGATTGAATACGTCTGGCTGGTTTTGCGCTCAGGCGGGGTTGTGAGACGCCTCGATGTTATCCGGCACCAACCATGAGCGAGAGTTGGTAGACGGCATGCTAGATTGCTGTCGGCCATACCGAAGTTTTCGTTAGTCACCCGTAAGTGGCGTATCCACTTCCAATCCCACGAAAGCGGGGCGGGGCTTTTTTAGGAAACAAGGTATTGGCCTCATGGGAAACCCCAAGGTTGGAGAGCCGCTTGGATGGCGCCGACACTGGGTTGTTAGGAGGGAGCTTGGGCTTTGGCTCTTTCCCGGATAGACCTTCGTAGCAAATATTTCTGGGGATTGCATGGAATGAGTATGAAATTTTAAGGCCAGCTCTAAAGTTCTAAAACATCTGACTATCGCTATTCTCTTTGTATCTATAACGAAATATATAATGCAGCTATTTCCGGGAAGGTTTATCTAGATTAAAATAAGTAAATAGGAAAATAAACTTTCTAAGAAAAATTTGTATACCCAGTAATAAGTAATGGAGATTAGAGAAAGTCTTGTGAATGTGACACATCAGGCTTTTTATATACTGGAAATGCATTTTGAGGACAAAGAACCGATATGTTCTAGACAATTCAAAAGGTGCGATTATTTTCGGTAAATCGCCGAAACCGTCTCATATAAGAAATTTAAACGCTTACGTCATAGGATTATTTACTTAACATAAATCTTACAAAGCACTACTGGGTTCATCGGTGCTCAGGAACGCTAGGAAAGTGGAAATGCAACTACTGGCGTAATTAGGACGTTCACAAGGAGATGATGACCGCACTTGTTTCCCCAAAACTTACTTAAAGTTGTTAAAATAACGGAATTCTTGGGTCTAACACCCCTAAATTTCACAGTGCATTTTTATTGTCTTTTTCCGTTGAATGATGATTAGAGGGCAAAACAGATGTACTTGTGCTGAATTTGATATACTTTAAAGATTGTGTGAAATTTAAGTTTCGGCACTTTTTATTTGATCGAAGGTAGTTTGTGATGTATATACAACAGTGACATGTGAAATAAGGTATTCAGAGGTCTTTGAACATACAGCATAATACGTGTACATTTATTTACATATACAGCCTATATAAAATACTATTACTCTACTTTCGCACCCTATGTATATTCTTACATAAATTAAACAGTTAAAACTCTGCTATGATACATTCACAAGACTTTCTCTACCCTGTATAGCTTAATAATGATTATACAAAATATTCTTAATAAAAGTTATTTTTCTATCTACTACATCTTTACGCAAATAAACCTTTGCAGTAATAACTACTTCTTACATTTCGTTAGGGGACGAAGAGAACAACGATAGCAGAAGGTTTAAGAACTGGACGCCATATGTGGTCATAAAATTCCATACTGTTTCCGTGGAATCGCGAGAAATAACAGAATGTTGAAAGGACTTTAAAGAATTGCCAAGAAACGAACAATTCGAACTATTAATAGCCTATATCTTGGAAATGGCTTATGTCACAAAATCTTATTTGAAATAAATTGTGTATTTTAAAGATATCTAAATTTTTTGTGTAGTACGTTTTCGTTTATCGCTTAACGTTTACCAGTTATACAAAATTCCTTCCGAATGAAGTGGACTTCAGAGGCTATTCCCAGAAAATTCAAGATATACATTTGATTTATCATGTAAATATCTTTAATATATGCTGCTTTAATCAAAATCGTTAGCTGTTGTTTAGAAAATAAAACTCTTCGATAAATGTACCATGTAAAGGGTAGTAGGGTGTTGGAGATTTTCTCAAAAATCTACGTATCGCATCCTTGGAAGATACTAAACTTAAATACCAATTTGGTACTTATCCGACTTTTTGTTTTTGAGTTATGCTGTTCACTCACAGACACACACACACACACACACACACACACACACACACACACACACACACACACACAGAGATGGACATGTTTTCAAAAATGTTTTATTTGGATTCAGGAAGCCTCAAAATATGTATTTCCGGTGAAATCTTGCTATCGAATATTTGGTAATATATCGCCTCTAGGTAGTAGAGAAGGTAAAAATGTAAAAATTGTTTCTCTAGTCAGTTTTATTTTAAATTCAATAAAATACGCTAAAAATGATAAAACATATTCTTCCTCTGTACTTGAAATTACTTAAATATTGGAATATAAAATGTTAAAGTTTATCCAAACTTTGAATTTGGTTTTTTAAAAACAAAAAATAATTCTGATTCGAAAACCTTGGAAGTATTTGATGATGCTATCTCCTTGATACACGATTTAATGCCAACTCTACTTTCCTCTTCAACATATTTGATAAACAGGAAAATGTACGCAATTCTGGTTGTTTGTTCTAATGGTTGAATGGACAAACTCGCCTGGCTGATATTTTGAATCTCCATTATACCGCAATATTTTTGCAAGACAATGCTTTAATATCCATCAATACTAAATAGCTTTAAAGAACAAAATAAATTTGAGCTACAAGGCATTCATGCTTAAACACAGAAACGTAAAAAAGCACCTTTTTTCCTTAAATAAATGCCCATAGTATTAAAAGGTTAATTTACATTTTTAATTCATCTGTCTTTTCAGAATGTTTACTAAGTTCATATTTATTTTGAAAGAAAAACACAGTATAATAGGTTTTGTATGTAAGCATAGATACTTATGTAGTAAGTCTTTTGCAAAGGAAATTACATGACTGTGTGTATTTGACATGTGTTTAACTGAAGAAGAAACGTACATCCGTAGTTGCAATTCGAAATGCGGTAGTTCTCATTACTATAGCCGCTAGGCTATCAGCGCACATTGAAGACTAAACACATAAAACTGAAGACACAGTGACCCTAAATGATCGCACGCAGAGATGCTAGTGTGAATTAACCGTGGAACTTACACAAATTTACGCCTCGAGAAACTGTTCTTCTCCTTCCATTCTTAGAATCAGCATGTCCAAATATTTAAAATGTATGTTTACGTTTCCTATCTCTAGTCCTATATATATTTTTTCATTTGTTTGAAACTTTTAACATTTTTCACACATTATAGAAAAATTAAGTGTCTAAGTGATAATAAATTTAAAAAAAAAATCAATTTTGTTTCTATACATTAACGCTTAGTATCTATGTTAAACTGTAAGAAACTGTCTTTAGTATTGCTGGTATTACTTATGAAAGCTAACCTCAAGGCAATGATAACAGAATGGCTTAAAATTAGGTCGTTCTCTTTTACAACATATTATGAGAATTGACACCAAATTTGAACTCCCTATCTTTAATGCTTTGAAAAACAGAAATTTCAGTTTTGTCTTAAAACATGCTATATATTCCAGCTTCCTGGCTTTATATATTTCTCTGCTGAAAGTATTTATGGTAATTAAAAAGTAAATTTCAACATTGGTTACAGTTAAGCCCTAAGTGTACTAAATAACAGAGACGAAACAAAAATATGTTGTTCTTCCTTGAATGAACATAATCACGTTTTTTTGTAGTAATAAAGTTTAATTAGATAAAATATTTTGTGAGACACCTTTTATAGTCGCTCTGCGCCTTTGTCTTTACAACCAAGAACTCTTAATGGCGCCCGAGTTCCTTACTTTTAATTTTGCTCCTCAGAGAGAAACTGCATCATAGAATCATGTCTTCTTCTTCCATACCATAAGATACAAGGTATGCATTCAGAACATGATGTAAGGAAAGTTACCCCACCAAAAATATAAGAATAATCCTTCCAAGGAGACACATCAAGGCTACCCTTTATATATTTTCGATTTTGTGTCACTACTTAATCATACCTAAAAAGAGCTAAAAATCTGTCCTAGCCCAGAGGTAGGCAAAGCTTGTGTCGCGGCTCAGAGTTTGGTCACAACGTATTGGTATTTAACCTGTCAACATTCAGTTGTTCCTCGGGAATGCATTGAAACAGCATGGAATTTCAAAGTCAGCATATAGACTCCATTAGTGATGACGTCAGACGTTGCTAGGAGGCTATCTTTCTTTCCAAACAACTGGTTGCTATGCCGTTTGTGCTGTATATTTGTCTACTGCTTTGGGAGAATGTTATTTTGAAAAGTCCACATTAATTATTTATCAATCCTAGATAAATTACATTGTTAGGAATACAGTTATACTTACACCGTGTAGAGGTTATTATTGTTTGTGTTAATAGTTATTAAATAATTATAGTGGTAAATATAGCCGTCTTAAGTGAGCATTACGCTATAGCATGGTTGTGAAACTGAATGGAATAATAGCATACTTTGAAGACGAATTGAGACTGGTAAAGAAAGGTAAAGATGCTGTTGAATTTAATCACGTCTTAGCCGTGACATATGATGGGGAAATTTCCTATTTTCAAGGCCAGGTTCAAGCCAGCATAAAAAAATATCTGATGTGTTACACTCACATGACTTTCTATACTCCTGTACAAACTAGTTTTACAAACGCTTATTCTCCACATGCTTCATGTTAATCGAGATATCGAGATATTAATCTTATTGATAATTTTCTTGTAGATGCAAGGGGAGTTGATAGACTTTAAGCGATAGTCAAATATTTTAAGAGCTGGTTACTATGTGGAGTATTCCATTCTCTTTGCATTACTAGGACAAAACAAAATGAATAACGAATTCCAATTTGAGAAAAAGTATAAGTATTAGAAAGTTTAAGGGAATAACAAGCATATCTCGTAAATGGTTCACTCAACAACAAAAAAATGTATATGACATAAATTGTGTATTTTAACGGCATCTACATTTTTTGTATAGTAAAATTTTGTCTATATCTTATGGTTTACCACTTATGCAAAAGTCGTTCACAATGAAGAATACTTTTGGAGACATTCCCAGAAAATTCGAGGTATAAAATTCATTTGCCATAAAAATGTGTTAAACTTATGGTATTTGATTCAAAATCGTTAGAAAATTTTCGAAAAATGTTCTATGTAAAGGGTAATCTGGGGTGGGGGATTTTCTTGAAAACCTTCGTGTCGCATCTCTGGAAGATACTGAACCTAAATACCATGTTTGGTGTTTATCCGACTGTTCGTTTCTGAGTTATGCTGTTCACAGACACACACACACAGATAGATAGACATGTTTCCATAAAGGCATTATAGCATTTAGTGCACCTCAAAACATGTATTTCCTGTAAAATCTCGGTATCGAATTTTTGGGTGGAAAGCAATACTTTCCCTGCATACTACACGTAATAGAGAAAGTAATAAATCTTACAATGTCCATGTAAGCATAATTAAGGAATAATTGTATATATTTTGTCCTACAAATGAAAATCGGTAATATTATGTAAATGTTTTAGTACCCATAGAAAACATAAACGCGTAGAGCCCATATCGAACTGACCTCACAGTTGCATATGTTTCGGATAAAATGTCCATAGGTTGAAACTTTGTTTTATGCCCAGGTGAGGAATTTCGCTTAACGTATTTAAATATATTAAAACATAACAATTTGAGCTGTTTTTATAGATTAAATGCCAAATTTAGACGAAAAAAATAAAAATAACTATCTTGAGTGCATGTGTATTGTTTGCCCAAGTTGTAATGAACAAAACTAAGGGTGTTAGATGACATAATAAAGTATAAAAGTGTAATGTAATACAATCAAGGGTGGTACATAATGTAACAGAATATAAAGAGAGTTTTGTGAAACCAAGTGGTTCTTCACAAGTGATTATTTTCGTTATATTATTACTAAAGCACATCTAACTTAACTTCAATAACTGAAATGTAAGTTCGGCAATGCACACTTGCTTAAAAATGTAATTAATGAATAGAAATAATTGTAGCTGTAAGCAAATGTGGTGTAATTAACTTCTATTGGAGGTATAAAGACTTAAGTCAGGTTGAATTATCATCTTATTAAAAATAAGGGGGGACTTATCTAGGGAGTTTTTAGACTGGAGTTCACTATAGTGTTTGCAGTCAGGAACAAAACACACAACCAATGGGAGTGAAACGCTGTTGGCCCTGCTTCAGCTAATCGAAACACCTTGCCTCTTCCCAAAGTAATTGAAACTAATATATTACAACGGAATTACACTAAACATTATTAGTTATATGAAAGACTTCCAAAACCTCGCAGTAGGAATCAATGTCGTTTAGAAAGCAAAATGGCGATCTCCTTGGCAACGGCTAGCTCTGACGTCAGACTAACGGGGTCTAACAGTTCTTAAACATTTGACTATCGCCGTTCTCTATGTATCTATAACGAAATGTGTAATGTAGTTATCTCCATAAAGGTTTATTTAGATAAAATGTAGTACTAGAAACATAAGCTTTATTAAGAATAATTTGTATACCCACTAATAAAGATAGAGGGCAGAGAAAATCATATGAATGTATCACATGAAAGCTTTTACTTTCTCTACTGCGTATGGTAAGTAGAGAAAGTATTGCAATTCACCCAAAAAATCGATACAGAGATTTCACCACATATATGTTTTGAGGTGTTTTGAATCCAAATAAAGATTTATGGAAACATGTCTTTGTGTGTGTGTCAGTCTGTGAACAGCATAACTCAAAAACGTAAAGTCGGATACTTACCAAATTAAGTATTTGAGTTAAATATTTTCCAAGGATGACATACGAAGATTTTCAAGGAAACCCCCCCCCCTCCCACCCCAGACTATCCTTTACATGCAACACTTTTCGAAAATTGTGATTTTCTCAAAAATGGCTATAAGGATTTTGATTAAAATATCATATGTTCAAGATATTTTCATGCCAAATGAAACGTATATATTGAATTTTCTGGGAATGTCCCCAAAAGTCCTCTTCATTCTGAATGATTTTCGCATAACTACTAAACCGTAAGAGATAGGCAAAACTTTACTACACAAAAATGTAGATCTCGTTAAAACAAACAATTTATGTCATATAGGTGATTTTGTTTTTGTCGAGTGAACCATTTCCGAGATATTCCTTGTTATATGTTTGAATTTTCCAATACCTACACTTTTTCTCAAATGGGGGTTGTTATTGGTTTTTTTATGTCCTGGACATGCAAAGAATGCTCCACATACCAACCAGCTCTTAAAAGATTTGACTGTTGCTTAAAGCCTACCATATTTCCCTCGCACCTACAAGAAAATTAGCAATAAGATAGTTTCTGTAAATGTTTATCTCGATTAACATGAAGCAGATGGAGAATGAGCGTTTGTAAAAAATAGTTTGTACAAGAGTAGAGAAAGTCATGTGAGTGCAACACATCAGATTTTTTTCCTCTGCCGTTTCAGCTAAGTCGGGTTTCGGTTAAGCAGGATTTTGCTGTATAGTTTACAATTGTTGGTTAGAGCTTTGCTGCATGCAATAAAAATAAATAAAACAAATTAAAATTAGGCACGGTTTACAGTGTCGGAGACGACTCACAGCAAAGGGTGAAAGTTGTCTGCTTGCACTAATCACAGGCTTCCTCCCCATGTGTATCCACTGCATTCTGAAGTCTGTTGTCAACTCTCTTGTAAGCGGAGATTTGACATTGGTTACTTTTTGTTTTAGTTCAGGTGAATTGGTTTCTTTTGTAGATGTGCGATTTACTGCTTTGTTATTGATATAGTTATTCCTATTCTTAATCATTATAGCTGTAATGTTATGCAATATGATTTGTGGGTCATCAAAATGTATTTAAAAAATCGGGTCTTACCGAGCCAAAGTCTGAACTAATATTCAAGTTACGTGAGTACTTTGAAGGAGCAAGACAACAGGTAACCTCTTCTGTCTCTGACTAGAGTGATGGGTAAAGTTTGAGATGTACTGAAATTGTCAAAACAACCGTGAAAAGTGTGACGATGGTATGTTTTGGACACGTGTTCACAGTAATGGCAAAAATGGTGGCTCTCTCGATCGTGGAAAACATCAGAGACGGAGACAAAGAGGCCGAACTGTAAACCAAGTTGTTTTTGTCACACGATTTTACGATTTTATTCCTGTGGGTATCCATAATTAAAGAGGAGGTGTTTGGAGGGGGACATAAGTAAACAACGGTGAGACCACATAAATTGAAATGTGGCGTACATACGTTTCAGACAGTAAGAATTTCATTACAAGAAGAAATATCTTTAGTTCCGAATGTCGCCACCACAGGAGGAAATAGAGCCGCCTTGTGATTTTTTTATTCTGGGATTATTTAAAGATTGTTTACCGAGGACATGTGGATGGTCTAGCAACTTTAAAGAAGCGCATACTACTTCACGTAAGACAATAGGATGGAGATATGATGTGTTCCGCAGTGGACTATACGATTCATAGGCTACAGTTTGTGGAACATGCTAAAAGGCAGCATATTGGGTCCTTTTTGTAATTATTGGAATTTGTAATTGTGTTTGAATAAAATCTTCCGTAACATTTGCTTTCTTTCACTTTCCAAACAGCGCCAATTTCTCCTCTGGTGGCGATTTTGGGAGGTATTATTTTTTTCTTCCTGGAATGGAATTACACCGTTGTTTACTGATGATTCCTCAAACTCCTCCTCTTTAATTATGGTTACCTTGTACTTTTTGCAGTGAAAGTACTTCTCACATTTAAGACAAAGTTAGGTTAATCAAATTTGGTTCAAGAAATTCCTACTTTAAAATTCTTTGCAAAAATAAATATAATTGGCGTGTGCACGGACAAATCAAATGACCGTATTTCAAAAGAGAATTTTAAACGTGAGAACGGAGAGGAAACGTCTAATAAAAATCAAGTTTCTTTGTGTTGAAACATTTGTTTGATATGGAGTTAAGCTATGAGAAAGCGAGATGAACAACTGGCACCAAATTAGAGTTTTGTTGCCTTATTTTATACAAATTACATTCTCCTCCTTTGTCTAAATGTGAACATTTTTACTTCCTCTAACACGTAACTAGCAGACAGAGAAGGTATTGCATTCCGCCGAAAAATTAGGTACTGAGATTTCACCAAAAATACATGCCCTGAGACCCCTGAATCCCAAAAAAGCATTTTTGGAAACATGTCCAGAATTAAAACCAAATTGAGTTTTATTTATGGACGTTCTTTAACTATTGTGGTTCTTAGGATCCCATTCTATAGTGAGCGTGAAAGACCGGCGATTTTGCTCAGAGGTCTCTTGAGGCTTGAGGTTCTTTTGCGTGTCATAAATCTTACTTCCCTTCCGAAGAAAGCCATGTTTAAAGTTTTTACGCCCTCCGCCGGATTTGAACCCGTGACCTCAGGAACTAACGGCCAGAATGTTACACCTAGTCTACGGAGGACACAGGAAACATGTCCGTGCGTGTGTGTGTATGTGAACAGCATAACTCAAAAACGAAAAGTCGGATAAATACGATGAATTAGTATTTGTATTCAGTATCTTCCAAGGATGCGACACGAAGATTCTCCATAAAATCCCCCCACCCCAACTACTCTTTACATGGAAAATTCTCGAAAATTTTGATTTTCTAAAAAATAGCTCTAACGATTTTGATTAAAATTTACATGACAAATAAAATGTATATCTTGAATTATCTGAGAATAGTCTTTGAAGTCATCTTCATTCGGAAGGAATTTTGTATAAGCTTGTATAGCTAGTAAACATTAAGCGATAGACCAAAACGTACTATACAGACAATGTAGATCTCTTTCAAAACATACCATTCATTTCAAATACTTCCTTTTTTGGTATAATCCATTTCTGAGATGTCCGTTATTAATGGTTCGAATTTTCATTTCTTGGCCATTCTTTAGAGTCCTTTCAACATTCAGTTGTTTCTCGCGATTCCATGGAAACACTTGGACTTTTAAGGCTAGCATACAGCGTCCAGTACTTAAATATTTGGCTATCGCTGATCTCCCTCTCTTTCTTTCTTTCTTTCTTTCTTTCTTTCTTTCTTTCTTTGTTTTTTTTTTGCATTTATACCCCGCCTTTAACTGCAGTGGTCTTATTGACGGCCTTTCCTTTGGAACATATTGCTTATAGGCATTGGTTTAATCGTATCCCCCTGCCGTTGGTTTCTCGGTAACTTTGGTTTTATTCATTAGACCACACACGCATTCACTCTCTCGCTCATGCTTCCAGACTCCGGGGAAGATAGGGAATAATCTTGGTTAGAGAAAAAATTCCATCCCAGCTGGGAATCGAACCTGGGACCTCCCGCACAGCAGACATGTGCTCTACCGACTGAAGTACGAGGTTACCCGCTGATTTCTTTGTATCTATAACGAAATATGTAACGTAGCTATTTCTGCAAAGGCTTCTTTGGATTAAAACGTGGTAGACATAAAAATAAGCCTTAGTAGGAATATTTTGTGTAGTCACTAATACACGACAGTGTAGAGAAAGATATGTGGACGTGTGACAAAAAATTTCTTGAATTAGAAGTCTTATACTGGCTATATTTATGTTTCCAAGGAGATATATTGTCGTGACCTCTAAACAAATGCTCAATGGGAGGTAGGCGACTCGCTAATAAGGTACCAGGAAGTTAACTAATTAAATAAAGGCGAGGCCACGACAAGGGACGCAGCTAATTGAATATGAAAAACATTATAGAATAACTACTAAAAGGATACCTACATGGTCCAGAATGGAAGAAAGGAGCTTTATAATATGGTAAATGAAACATTTAAGGCGTGGATGGTACTGTGTTGTATTACTGAAAGGGTAACATTACCTCCTTGACCACGCGTCGAGGACGCCATACATTCCTGTGTGGAGAGTACGTAATAAGACGACCTGTCCGGTGCGCTCCTACTCACTGACTGACTAGCCAAAACAACCCAAGCCACGCTTACCGCGTGGGTACGCTATCTATGCTCTACCCCCACCACTCTTACGTCATCCCCGATCCAAGCGACCAACGGACACGTATGCACTAACAATGTTTGCATACGTCACATCTCCCCCTGGCCACCCAGATCGACGCCCTCGTCGACACAAGGAGGATTTTGTTTATGGAGAAGAAAGAGAGAGAAAAAAGTACAATACAGAAGAAAACATGACATACAAAAGGTTAGATAATTGAACAAGCAGTATCTGTGAGAATATATGGAGCATACATGTGTCTTGAAGAAATTAAAGGCAATGCTGATTGGCATATTTGGGAGTCTCAAGTGTCGGCGAATTGTTTTTACAGATCACTTATGTACGAGTACCCCGCACACGCACACACACCATGCTGCCACTGTTACATGCACACTACACTGCACCTGGATGGATGTTCCGACGTAACTGTTTGTGGGTGGGATTTCCACATCACCCACAACGGCGAATTTTCAGCTGCAGTCTTTCAGGTGCTGCAGGTCGCTGAAGATGTGGGGGGAGCAATCGCTAGCTTGGACTGCCCCGCAAAATAGTGGCTCCTTATGCCACTGCAGTGTAGTGGATGAACGACAGCTCTCCTGTGGCGTCTCTGGAACCTCTGGCGTGACTATCCAGTGGGGGTACATTTTGACACTCGAGCTCCAGAATCAGCAAAGTCACTATAACAGAAATTACAGAAAGGTAGAAATGCTTCTCCAGAAGATCATCATACATAAAAAAGTAGTATGTCATTTACAATAAAAAGATTTAAAATGCTAAAAAGGTTTACAATCAATCAATTCTTTTAGTATGGGGCAAAGAGAAAAAAATGACTGCACGTTGACATAAAAACTGAATTTTACAAGGGGTTACCATCCAAAATTTAACACAAACTGCTTTAGAATTCAAATACAGAGATACAAAAGGACCAGAATATATAAATATTACATCACTGATATTCATTGCTTACATAGAATAACACAACACAAATATAGAAACTTATTTGGGATCCCAATATTATTTTTTAACCAGCTGGTACTACTAATGAAAAGAAATAAGTGCACTTACAATACATTCATACATGACAATGAAATGAAATCATTCATACTGACTATGGTCCAAATTATACACAACACTCACTTAACTAACTACTCAAAGCTACTGTGTGCATTACTACAGACTTCAAAAATAAATCCACAGTACATATTCAAACTTCACCTCATTACATATTTTCAACTACAATACTCATGTTTTACTGTCAAATAGAAATTCTCCTCTACATTACTATCTTATCCATCTCATTATTATCCTCATCATTATTTCACTCATCATCGTCTTAGCTCTCAACTTTCTCGTAGACAGTAATTACTGAGAAAATAAAACATCTTCACTGACGTGTCTCATTCAACATGCTGCAAGTCAAAAATACCTGACATAGGCATAAACTTAAAGAAATCACATTAACATTTCAGGAATGACACAAATAACATGACATTATACTGTTGCATCCACATCCTCCGAATCAAAATTAAGCTGGAAAATAGATGGTATTAAAACTCGCTATTAAGATGGTACTAAACTTGTTGCATAAACACAAAAAAATTATTCTCATTGCATACACTTTATTACATTTACTCTCGTGTGAATACATCACACACGCTATACTGGCCACATTTCAGCAACACCAATAAGCAAAATCTCTCAAATCATCCATCAAATCGAATTTCTAGGTACATGTAGCCCTCCTGAAAAATCAAAACATTTACACTTCAACTATCGGGGTTACTCTTAGGCACTCCCACCGACGCTGACTTTATCTCATCTCCTCTGTCACATTACCACCGTCGGGGTTACTCTTAGGCACTTCAACCGAGGCAAATATCACATATACTACTTATCTCTCACACTACACCGTCGGGGTTACTCTTAGGTACTTCCACCGAGGGAAATATTAACTCATATACTACCACATAACCTCAAAAACATACATACACACACTATTCATGCAACAGTTTTCTGCAAATAAAAGATCACAGCATCATAATGAAACCCAAACCAAACCAAATCAAATGCAAGAGAACAAATCACATCTTTACCCAAAAACAATACTGTCACAGAATATTCCTGAAAATCAAAGCTTAATTTAGCACACGGTACACATCAAACACATTCCTGCAGCATAACATACATACCAAATGATTTGCAATGCCCAAAACAGAATTCAAAATTTAAGTTACACAAAATGATAATAAACTTTCAATTTTGCAGAGACATTCATAGCACACATTATTCCTGAAAAGAAAAGCTTAATTAAGCATTAATCAGTGAAACAATAAAAATTTAGCATACCTGTGTGAGTTGTGAAACTGTTTCATTCATCCAAACTTTAGCACACACAATGTACACATACTTACAGGTTTTGTTTCTTTTTCTTTCTTTTTACCACAAAATTCCAGTGCAACTTTCCAAAATCTGGTAACACACATATAGCTGATCCATCAACATCCACGTCGTACTGGTCCATATTGGAGTCCCGTTAAACGTAATTAGGTGAAGATACTGGCAAGGCTGGTAGTAGCTGAAACTTTTACTTAAATTAGTCATTTTGAAATATTTTCCCCCCAAAATATTCATTGCGTAACTAGATAAACCAAACATGGCAACGGTGAAGCAAAATTATCATCATTATGATTACCACTATTCGTACCGCGAGCGTACAATGTACAAATATGAATTTTCAATATATATACTCTTGATTTCTTTCGTTTTATTCTTTTAAATATTTCAAACAGATGCACCACACTTTTTATACACACGCAATTTTAAACACACAACACGCGAACTTTAAAATATTTGCTGCACTTTCGAGTCGTTAAGAAATCACAAGATGACGCAACCAATAGCACAATGTTACGTAGATCAGCTAACACACGCAACTATATTATCAAAGTTACAAATATCGCCCAATTTTTCACAATTCACAAAAATATGTGCTTTAAAATGACCAGCACGAATGATTTACCATAGTAACAGAATTTAGTAGAAGTAAGCCAAGGTAAGGGGAAAAATGGAGCCAGGAGTTTTAGCGTCACGCCACCGACAGACAATAGAAAAAATATAAATATGAACTTAAAATTGAAATTTAGACACGGGACTTTCAGAAACAATACAACATGAATTTAGAATAAAGAAACCACAAATGATACAACCAAAACCCTTAGCCTTAAGCCAAGAAAAAGATTTACATTTTAGTGAAAAAACATTTGCAGTTAAAAATCTCAAAAATATCCAGCCAAAATGCTCGGCGCCTCACACCAAGATGTCGTGACCTCTAAACAAATGCTCAATGGGAGGTAGGCGACTCGCTAATAAGGTACCAGGAAGTTAACAAATTAAATAAAGGCGAGGCCACGACAAGGGACGCAGCTAATTGAACATGAAAAACATTATAGGATAACTACTAAAAGGATACCTACATGGTTCAGAATGGAAGAAAGGAGCTTTATAATATGGTAAATGAAACATTTAAGGCGTGGATGGTACTGTGTTGTATTACTGAAAGGGTTACATTACCTCCTTGACCACCGTCGAGGACGCCATACATTCCTGTGTGGAGAGTACGTAATAAGACGACCTGTCCGGTGCGCTCCTACTCACTGACTGACTAGCCAAAACAACCCAAGCCACGCTTACCGCGTGGGTACGCTATCTATGTTCTACCCCCACCACTCTTACGTCATCCCCGATCCAAGCGACCAATGGACACGTATGCACTAACAATGCCTGCATACGCCACAATATTACAAATATAGTTGATCTTAACAGTGTAAACGCCGAAAATATTAATAAATAAGGCAGTTTTAGCACTATATCAAAGCTCACTAAGTCTGTGATATTAACCACTTTTACTTTCCCTACGATTTAGATAGCCAAGAAGGTAAGTTCCACTTTTTCAAAACTTAACTTCGTTCATGTTAGAATAACTGACTTGGATGTTATACTTCTCAGAACTTGAAACAGTTTTCAGAATAATATTTAGGGTCATTTTCAAGCGTTGAAATTTTTGCGGTGGTTCTTATGTTCGGGGCATGAATGTAATATGAGAACAGAAGCCGACAACATCGGTGAGGAGAGGCTGTAGATAGTGCTATGCGCCGACCACGGAGTAACCATTCTACACTTCAATGCCCAAAAACGCCCCAGATATCAATTTGGGCTAAGAAAAACAAATCCTTCAGTCATTTAACTATGCAAATCGAATGAAATACTAGTTTAGAACGAGTGAAGTGTTCCTTGTACGCCTAAAGTAAGTATTGCATTCCACACAAGTATTTGAGAGCGAGAACTCACAGAATTATACATGCTTTGAAATCCCTCTAATCCTTAAAAAGCGTTCTTAGAAAAGGATGCGCATTATCAGTCTGTGTACAGCAGAACTAAGAAACAAGTCAGATGAATACCGGCTTCTTTGTCAGGCATATTTTAAGATAAAAGACAAACAAATTTTGGAAATTCTTAGTTGTTACTTTATTTTCTCAAAACGGTTATCTAATCATTCCGATTAAAATATCAATTCAGATATATTTAATAATGCACAAAATCTTACTTTGAATTTTCTGTGAGTAACTTTTGAAGTCCTCTTTAATCTTGTTGATTTTTAACTACCCTGAGAAACGGACTACGCTGTACAGTAAAGCATAGATATGTTTAAGATAGGCTATGCCTAATAAACTTTTTATGATTTTTCATGAGCTAATGCAGCGGTTGCATAATGTAATGGCTAGCATATATTTTCTAAACTAGTTGTACGCCCTAGTTGAAACTATTTCCGACAGTTATCTCTTACGGTTTAATAGCAGGGAGCTGGAAAAATCAGCTTTTGTTTGAATTCCTTCTCCAGCCACTGAGCAACATGGCTCCGTGATAACGTGAGAGGAGGCCCCGGATTCTATTCCCGTCGGGCCGATCATTGTTGACATTGGATTTTTTCATGATTTCCCGTGACCCTTGGTTACTCTTCTACCACGAATTCCTGTCTATGTCCTGCCCCCACCATTTGCTTTCATCTGTTTTACCTAATCTGTTTCAGAGTTGTACGGCAGGCGGTTGGTGTGTTACGCGGCAGGACGGTGGAAATTCCGCTATGTAAAAATTTCTCCCTTGGCGCTTGTCGGAACTGCTGGGGTCCTTTCCTTCCTGGGAGTGTGCTCATATTCCCGGGTATCCCAGGTTGCGGGTGGCTAAGGCAGGGCTAGTCGCCGTCACAATTGGCATCATGTTGGAATCGTTAGGGACCCCGTCCTTGCTAGCGCACATCGTCGTCCGGATCTGGTCGCCCTTCGGTTGTCCTTTTTGTTTCTTTCTCCCAGGGGGCCACATTGGAAGCACAAAGGGCCCACTATGGCTTACATGAGATGTTGTGCTCCAGTTAATGGAGGACCCTCCGTCTGACTACTCCTAACTCCTTCCACAGCCGATAATGGATAGAGAAAGTTACACATATACTTTTTTTTAGCCACCAGAAGCTAAAAGCTATAAGTTTTGTATGTATAGTGGAAGTTGTATGACTTTTAGGTTTCCTTAGCTATACCTCCAAGGTTTATATTAATAATTTCTTCTGCTTACAGCCGGAGTGCGACTTCAGCGCCAGCATGCGACAGCACCCACAGCTTACAGGGTAAGTAATTCCTTTTGTCATTTCTCAACGTTTTATATATCACGGAAATAAAAGCGAATTTTGAAACTGAAAACACTAATGGCTGGAGCTATCTCGTAGTGTAATGAGTATGAGATACTTGCGCTAAATAGATAAGGAAAACTCCTTTGGAAATTAAGCTCAGATTATTTTACGAATCTTTAAGTTTCTTCCTTTCTGAGAAGTGCGGAAAGGAAACTAATGTTTAGAGCTGGTCGTAGATAACAGCTGTTATTTTCACTGCGACGTTTATCTTAAATATGATGACGATTTTGTTTTTCATTTTGTATGTGTTTCCAATATTTAACTTGACAATTTTAGAGTTACTAGGTCCCTTGTACTTAACTTAAGTCAATTGTATATACTTCAATCTCCCGGTTCCATATTTAGCAACATTTTCCCTGTACTTTAGTTTTTGCTTTTGGAATTTCCTTATAAATTTAGGCTATAAGATACTCGAAATTATACTTATGTGGTATATCGAGATATTTTTGACAGATTGACGTACGAATTATAGCTTTAGTTTAACAATGTTGACGTATTGGAAGGGAAAATACATATTGGTTATACGTTTGCTTCATTTTGTTTCTGAGCGACTCGCATATAGGTCGTGAACTGGTCCCTTCTTTTAATTGTAAAGCTCGTGTGAAGTTTTTATTGTTTACTAGCTGGCTTAATCAGAGTTGATGGGGTGGATTTTAAATCTAGAATGGCGATTTGATACATGCCATTCCTCCATGCTCTAATGAAATCACTGTATAATGATCTATAATACTTTTTATGTTGAATTTTATAAACGCTAAGATATTCATAATAATGAAACAAAATATTGGCCATAAATTTCCAGATAACGGTCTTTTAAACTTTGGAAATTTTGTATAACGTGTAATAATACCACATGTAAAATTCTGAGCGCGTAAATATGTGTCAGAGTTCCTGCGTAGCAAAGGGCACATAGTGATTCTGACCGGCAACCAACGCAACGTACTAGACAATCGCATACTACATGATCTGATCAGAGATTAATCAGATTTTGTGTTGAAACGAATCTTATAATATATTAAGTATACATTTCTAATAAAATTCACTGAATATTCTGCAAAACTACACTCAGCTGCTACTTCTGTGGAGTTAGAATAAAGGTTATTGAGTTGGCACTATTTCATCACTCACATTTGCAATATTTGATAGATAACCTGCACATATACCGTTAAAAGAAGGATCTGATTCTCGTTTGTTTTGTGCTTTCCATTTTGCTTAGCCATGATTTTCTCCAAGGCTTAGCTGTAACATTGTGGCCATCAATGTATATTATTTGGCATAAAATATAATCGGTTGCTGTTCTTACATGCATTCTCTGTGGAGTAACAACTTGAAAACTCAGTCATCCTAGCCATATCACCTATTATGACTCCAGAATGTTCATATCTGAATATCCAGACCTTATAAACCATTTTGATTTGTTTTAGTCGTTTAGAAGCTGTGAATACAAGTTGTCTCACAGCCTATGTCCGAAGAGGTTTTCAGAGGTGAAGGAATTATCAAAATATGTTGGTTTTCATTATTACCCTGTACAAACATATACATAGGCGTTTGAGAAAGTTGCAACACCAAGAAGGAAACGCATGAATTGAATGAATTTAATACCACAGATTAGTTACATGACAAGTAACAAATGATAAACTTTTCAAATCTATTCATGGCCTTTGAGTCCTAATATTCAGTATTTGGTGTGGTCTCCATGCGATGCAATTAGAGCTGCTATACGCCGTGGCATTGAATCAAAAAGCTTCTGAATAAATTCCTGAGGGAATTCCTTCCATGCAGTTTGTATTCGAGCCCACAAATCCGTGACACTGGTTACTGGAGGACCGTGACGCACCAGGTGCCGACCAACCATATCCCAGACATGTTCGATGAACGACATGTCAGGCGAACGTGCAGGCCAGGGAAGCAGTGGTACCCGTCGCTCTTCGAAGAAGGCTTGTACATTCCTTGTAATATGTGGCCGGGCATTGTCCTGTTGAAATGTGGCCTGTGGAGATACCTGAAACAGTGGCAGTACCTCAGGCTCTACAGCCACCGTTAGGTACCGGTTGCTGTTCAAAGTGCCCTCAATTTGTAGGAGGCGAGATCGGTTGTTGTAACCAATGGCGCCCTAAACCATCACACCTGGTGTTTGTCTGCTATGCCACTCATCAATGCAGCCCTCCAGGTTGCGCTCACCACGGTACCGCCGGACACGTATGCGGCCATCATTGTAGGACACGTTGAAGCGGGACTCGTCCGAAAATACATTTTGCCACTCAGCGCCCCAGTGACGGTGTTCACGTGCCCATTGCAGTCGGAAGAGCTTGTGGTTTCTGGACAATGGAAGCCGACGTAATGGCATGCATGCAATCAGTCCAACCTACAGCACACGGTGACGAACCGTTGAGGCAGACAAGTTCATACCTATTGCAGTGCTTCAGCGTCGAGCCAACGCTGTGGATGAAGCTGTACGATCCGGTATGGCCATGCAGATAAGATGACGGTCATTCGTGCTGTGGTCATGTTCCGTGGTCCAGTACCCGCTCTTTGCTGCGTACGATCTTCATCTATCCACTGCTTCCACACACGCAGCATGCCCTGTAGGAGTCGAAATGTCACAGTATGACAAACCCGCTTCCCGGAGACCGATCATTCTGCCCCGTTTGAACTCATTCACATGCCGATATGGCTCATTTCATCTGTTAGTTGACACCGCTGCGAATATATACCTACTGTTTTTTCAGCGACGTTTTAGCGCTGGAGTGGATAGGAGTGGCTTATCTCTCGGGTAAAGCTTCAGCTTATGGGAGAGGTACACAGTATGCTGAGGTCGTGTCGCGCGTGCCGCGTGCAGTGGAAAAAGCCAAAAATCTTTTCTCTGTCGCTCGTCTTTACCCCTCACCTGCCTCAACCAAGTGAACACTATCTCCTTCCAGCAGCTAAATGCCTCCTAGCTAAAACGTCGCTGAACAGACAGTATATTTGTTGTTTTTTAGGCTAGGGTTTGAAAAAATAAAAATGCTAAAAACTGGAGAATATAATAAGGAAAATATCGACGTCATATTTGGGTGGTCGTACGCATCTTCTACATTAAAAATTTAAGAAGCGATCCAAGATAAATGTTGTATTCTTTTAAATGGAGGGTACGCATTTAATAAATTCAGCATTTTATCATGAATTTAGGGAGAAACTATTTGTATTTGTAGCAACGGATCTATAGTACATTGGCTTTAAGTTGAAACATAGAAAGCAGAATTAGATAGCACTATATTCCACATGACCAGTGATAATCCCTAACTGCCTAATCTCAAAACCTCTACTAATGAAACTTACTATTTAAAATCTGAGTTAGATTAAAACATGAAATTTAGAAGAGAACAACTAACACCGGCTTTTAACAATGCGAAATCCAACGAAGCAAGGACGGCCGAAGATATCAAGATTTTTCCATATTTCACTGTCAAAAGTGCAGTGGCAACAACACTACAGCTGATACTCAGAATTACGCAGTGAAAGTTGACTGTGGCACGGTTTCGCAGCACTCGCAGCATTAGCGCATCCTCTACCTAGACCGGTCAGGTAGCGACAAAATGGTCATGTTTAAACTTAAAGCTTACGTACTGTATCACCTTAAACTCGTCTACAAAACCTCACCAGCTTTCCTTATTATTAACTCTAAAATTCATTTGTGCATTAGGTACTAATTCCTAATCGCGGAGTATGGGCGTAATTAAAGCATTCAGCTAGCCTGTGAAGACCTCTTGATTGTTATTCAATTTTATATAATTTTATGTAACTGGGAAACCTTAAGAGTTAGACTTAAAGTTTCTACTTGAAAAATGTGGCACTCTTTAAAATTTCACGTTTACTTTTTTTTTCGTGGCACTAACCCTTATCAAAAATTTCGCTGTCGTTTCTTTGCATTTTGGTTATTTTAAGCAGTACATTTTCAAACGTCGGTCTTTTGTTTTACCTAACATATGCAAGTTTTACTTCCTCTACCACGTAACTAGTAGGTAGAGGCGGTATTGCATTCCGCCCAAAAATTCGATATCGAGATTTCGGTGGAAATACATGTTTTGAGGTCCCTGAATCCAGAAAAAGCACTTTTACAAAAATATCCGTATATGTGCCTATATATTAGTGAACAGCACAACTTAAAAACGAAAAGTCGAATAAATACCAAACTTGGAATTTAGGTTTAGTATCTTCCAAAGATGCGACACGATTTTCAAGAAAATATCCCTATACCAAAGTAACCTTTACATGGAATTTTTTCGAAATGTTTGATTTTATAAAAAATAGCTCTACCGATTTTGATTAAAATACCATTTATTAAAGATATTTACATGAGAAACAAAATAAATATCTTGAATTTTCTGGGAATAGCCTTTGAAGTCCTCTTCACTCGGGAGAAATTTTGTATAATCTTGCATAAGTGTTAGACGTTAAGGGATAGACGAGAACGCATCTCACAAAAAACAAACGATTTATTTCAAATAAGTTTTTTTTGTCCCACAAGCCATTTCGGAAATATCCGTTATTAAAAGTTCGAATAGTTCATTATTTGGTCATTCTCTTCAAGTCCTTTCAACAATCAGTTGTTTCTCGCAATTGCATGAAAACAGCATGGAATTTTAAGGCCAGCATATAGCGTCCAGTTCTTAAACATTTGACTATCGCTGTTTTCTTTGTATCTATAACGAAATGTATGTTGCAGCTATTTCTGCAAAGGTTTTTTTGGATTAAAATGTAGTAGATAGAAAAAAACACTGATATATTACACTCACATGACTTTCTCTACTCTTGTGAAAACTATTTTTACAAATGCTTATTCTCCATCTACTTCATGTTAATGGATATAAAAGTTTGCAGAAACTATCGTATTGCTAATTTTCTTGTAGGTGCAAGGGAAATATGATAGGCTTTAAGCGATAGTCAAATCTTTTAAGAACTGTTGCTATGTGAAGCATTCTTGCATGACCAGGACATAAAAAACGAATAACGAATTCCCATTTGAGAAAAAGTATAAGTAAATTCTAACAAATGACAAGGAATATCTCGAAATGGTTCACTCGACAATATATAATTGTCTGTTTTAACGAGATCTACATCTTTGTGTAGTAAAATTTTGTCTATATCTTAAGGTTTGTCAGTTATGCAAAATTCATTCAGAATGAAGAGGACTTTTGGGGACATTCCCAGAAAATTCATAATATACATTTCATTTGTCATGAAAGTATTTTAAACATATAATATTTTAATCAAAATCGTTAGACCATTTTTTAGAAAATCCATAATTTCGAAAAATGTTCCATTTAGTCTGGGGTGGGAGGATTTTCTTGAAAATCCTTGTTTCGCATCTTTGAAAAATACTGTAGCTAAATACCAAGTTTGGTATTTATCCGAGTTTTCGTTTTTGAGTTATGCTTTTCACAGAAACACAGACACACACACGGACCGTTTTCTAAAAATGCTTCTTTTTTGGATTTAAAGCCTCAAAACATGCATTTCGAGTGAAATAACGATATCTTAACTTTTGGGTGAAATGCAATACTTCCCCTACTTACTATACGTAGCAGAGAAGGTAATAAGATTTAGTATGAATAGTTTGTATACCTACTTACAAAGAAAAGGATAGAGAAAGTAATGTGAATGTATCACATCAGATTTTTTTCTGTAATTTGTAAATAGGCCAAACCAACACAGTTGAATGTGGTGTCAGCCTTCAGTTGCTCTTGTATAACTGCTATAACATGTATATTAAAACCAGATCTGCCAACATTTATCACGATTAAACAGGTATTAGATAGAAAAACAGGTTCTTGTATGAGCAATTATAGAAAAGTAGGAAAATAATGGTCGTTAAGAGAGAAAATCCTGCAATTTTAACATATCGTATTTTTTAGAACTACTATTTATTGGATTTCCAAAACTTTATCAGTTCATACACATTATAAACCATCTTCATTCTTGTGACATTAACAAAGAATAACACAATCTCATCGCATTTAAGATAAAATGCTGAAACTTTTGCGGGATGTTGAAGCATGCCTTCTAACTTCACTGATCTTCTTTTTATAGGGTAATATCGTTCATTAAGAAACAAAGTTTTAATTAAAATTTCCCAGTGATTGATATTTTATAAAAGTAATCAACCATCTTATTACAAATAAGTAGAACCAAAATAGCATTAAGGTGCTGAGAAAGAGTCATTCATTGAAAAAAACTGATCAAAATAAAACAGAAGAAACAATTCACATAGTATATTTGGACAAGCGGAAGCTTAGCAGCGGTACTAACTCTTAGGGCAAAACTTATACCGAAGGATGAGCTAAAATATGTATCTCTAATCCGAGAGTAAAGAAGTTATAATGTTTTTTCCCCGCGTTTCTTTGTGAAGTGATTAAAATGGTAGATGTAATACCATGATTAGAAATATATTTAAGATACAAGTATAGTTCTTAGAGCACTAAAATGTCACTAAAGAGGAAATTCTAATTTATAAGAAATTAAAATATGTTACTCTTTAGCAATTTTTCGCTCCTTAAAGAATTCATTGGATAAAAGAAAGAAAAGAAAAAAGTCTGATGTGATACATTCAGGACTTTCTCTACCCTCTATCTTTTATTAGCGGGTATACAAATTATTCTTACTCAAGCTTATTTTTCTACCTATTTCATTTTACTGCAAATAAACCTTTGCACAAATAGCTGCACTACACATTAAGTTATAGATACAAAGGGAACATGGATAATCAAATGTTAGAGAACTGGACACTATATGCTGGGCTTAAAATTACATAATGTTTCCATGTAATCCCGAGAAACAACTGAATGTTGAAAGGACTTTAAGAGAATTACCAAGAAATGAACTATTCGAACCCTTAATATCAGATATCTCGGAAACGGCTTATACCACAAAGACGTTATTTTAATTAAATTGGCCTTTTAAAGAGATCTAGATTTGTACTTTCTCTACTACTATAGTAAGTAGGGGAAGTATTGCATTCCACCCAAAAATTCTATACCGAGATTTCACCGGAAATACATGTTTCGAGGTGCACTGAACGCATATAAAGCATTTTTGGAAACATGTCCGTGCGCGCGCGCGCGTGGTGTGTGTGTGTGTGTGTGTGTGTGTGTGTGTGTGTGTGTGTGTGTGTGTGTGTGTGTATGTCTCTCTGTGAACAGCATAACTCAAAAATGAACAGTCGGATAAACACCAAATTTGGTATTTAGGTTCAGTATTTTCCAGAGATGCGACACGAAGGTTTTCAAGAAAATCTCCCCACCCCAGATTACCCTTTACATGGAACATTTTTCGAGTATTTTAATTTTATCAAAAAATGGCTCTAACGATTTTGATTAAAATATCATATATTTAAGATACTTTCATGACAAATAAAATGTATATCTTGAATTTTCTGGGAATGTCTCCAAAAGTATTCTCCATTGTGAACGACTTTTGCAACTGGTAAACCATAAGAGATAGACAAAATTTTACTACACAAAAAATGTAGAACGCGTTAAAATGCACAATTTATATAATATAGGTTGCTTTTGTTGAGTGAACCATTTTCAAGATATTGCTTGTTATTCCCTTAAATTTTCCAATACTTATACTTTTTCTCAAATGGGAACGCGTTATTCATTTTTTTGTCCTGTAAATGCGAAGAGAATGGAATACTCCACGTAGCAACCACCTCTTAAAATATTTGACTATCGCGTAAAGTCTACCAATTCCCCTTGCATATACAAGAAAATTAGCAATAACATTAACATCTCGATATCTCGATTAACATGAAGCATATGGAGAATAAGCGTTTGTAAAAATAGTTTGTACAACAGTAGAGAAACTCATGTTAGTGTAACACATCAAATTTTTTGTAGTATGTTTTTGTCTGTCGCTTAACATTTACCAGTTATGCAAGATTATACAAAATTTCTTTCAAATGAAATGGACTTCACAGGCTATTCCCAGAAAATTCAAAGTACACATTTTATTTGGTATGTAAGTATTTTAATATGTATATTTAAAAAAAATCGTTAGAGCCAACTTTTTAGAAAATAAAAATTTTCGAAAAATGTTCCGTGTAAATGGTAGTCTGGATTGGGGTATTTTCTTGAAAATCTTCATGTTGTATCTTTGGAAGGTAGTGAACTTAAGTATCAGATTTGGTGTCGATTCGACTTTTCGCGTTTGAGCGCACAGACACACACACACACACGGACGTTTTTCTAAACTTGTTTTTCTTTTGGATTCAGAGGGTCTCAAAACATGTATTTCCGGTGAAATCTTGATATCGAATTTTTGGGTGGAACACAATACTCCCCCTACTTACTGTACGCAGTTGAAGTAAACAAGGTTGCAAAGACCTGCATTTATGTATTGGGTCTATGAAAAGAGCATATTCTAAAGCATTGTCTGTTCAGAGTCTTTTGAGACAGTGGAAAGGGGAGATCAGGAAATTCGTGAGGCCACACGATGGCAAGTCTCGCCACACGAAGCCGACCTTGTCGCGAGTAACCGGTTTTCTACCTGCGCCTACCCCTGTCTCAAAAGACTGAACAGATAATAATAATACAGCATTGAGTAGCAGAACTATTAATAGGTGAGAAACCTTCAGATTATCCTTTGCAATAGAGACGATACCGGAAAGGAAAGAAATATTTTTCTTTTTTTAACGTAACAATTAAATTTAAAAAATGCTTAAAGTGAATAATATTTCCTTGATATCATAATGATGTGGCAGCAGCTTACCAGCGTATTGCTGATAACGGTTCGTTTGCTGTGACGTGCATCCCCACCCTTAGTTCCATGCCGCAATGTAGATTCGCGCTTCTTCCTTCGAGCGATCTCGGCGCTGCTAATGACCTAGCTTTTAATCTTCTGAGATAATATTTACTTCCTTATCATCTCCCTCCTCGTTGTGACACAATTTTCTCTTTAACGTTGTTTTTCACCTTAATCATATTTCCCTTATTCGCGCCTTTCTTAACACACCAACAGTTCATGTAAGTTTCTATGTTTCCGTCTATGGGGAAGCCATAATTGCTTCATCACAAAGACACCATTGAATTTATCATACCTTTTCTTTCTTTACCATTTTTACTGCGTACATTTTTACCTACGTACATAGTAGGTGGAGAAGGTATTTTGTTTCACTAAAAAATTCGATACCAAGATTCCACCGGAAATACATGTTTTGAGGCCACTAAATAAAAAAAGCATTTTTAGAGAAAAGGTCAGTGTATGTGATTGTGTGTGTGTGTGTATGTGTGCCTGTGAACAGCATATCTCAAAAACGAAAAGTCAAATAAATACCAAACTTGGTATGTAGATTCAGTATCTACTAAAGATGCGATACGAATATTTTCAAGAATTCTCCACCTCCAAAATACCCCTTAACATGGAAGATGTTTCGAAATTTTTTATTTTTTAACAAGTATCACTAATGATTTTGATTAAAATACCATATATTAACATATTTATGTGATAAATAAAATATATATCTTGAATTCTCTGGGAATAGTCTACGAAGTCCTTTTCGTTCGAAAGGAATTTTGTGTTCTATAACTGCTAAACGTCAAGCGATAAACGAAAACGAACTACACAAAAATTCTAGATCTCTATAAAACAACAATGTATGTCCAATAACTTTTTTGTGGCATAAGTCATTTCTGAAGCATCCGTTATTAATGCTTAGAATTGTTCATTACTTGGTCATTCTCTTAAAGTCCTGTCAACATTCTGTTGTTCTCGCGATTACATGGAAACAGAATGTAATTTTAAGGTCAGCATATAACGTACAGTTCTTAAACATTTGACTATCGCTGTTCCCTTTGCATCTATAAGGAAATGTGTAACGTAACTATTTCTACAAAGTCTTATTTGGATTAAAATGTAGTAGTGGAAAAAAACGCTTTAGTAAGAACAGATTGTATACCCATTAATAAATGACGAAGGGTAGAGAAAGTCATGTGAATGTATCACATATTTTTTTAGTGTTATATTTGACCCAATAATCTTATGATTATCCAAGGTGAAGCTTATCAGGGAATTTGCCTCATCCCCAATTAACTCCTTAGTTGGAAACGTTTTCATAATTTTGATCTGCCCAAACTAGACGGTGATCCATTGGAAAGACAAATTGAAATCTCTGTGATAATTGCTCGTGTTTACTAATTTTATTAGTTTTATATTAAGGGATAAAATTGTAGAGAATAGAAACAACTGGAAAGAACATTTACAACGGATGGAACACTCAAGAATACCAAGAAATATTTTAGAGTGCAATCCAAGGTGAAAAAGAAGAGTAGTGCACCGATTTCTGAGAGGGGAAAGTAATATTAATTGAGTTTTTATTTATGGACGCTGGAGAGACGAGGAGAAACCAAAAGTTTTTTTTACTGCATGTAGGACTTCCGTCATTTCAGTGATGTGACTAAACCGTATAGATGATGATGATTATTTATTTTCTCCGCCACCTACCTTAGTATGAGACATGTTTATAAGTAAGTACCGTTTTAATATTTTGCCGCTGCAGCGCTGCGGTCGCTATTTTGGACATGCGCGATCTCTTCCTCCATTCAATAGGAAGCCAAAGGCACCATGAGCGATCGTCATTTTGTGTTTTCCTGTTGTTAGAGCGATTCGAAATGTTCAAAACGCTGGAACGACTAGCCGAATGTGAAGTCAGATCAGTGATCCCTTTTTGAATGCGAGTAATGTTACGCCAGCAAACGTTCATCGCCAAGTGTGTGAGGTTTATGGGGAAAGAATAATAAGTGACAATGCCCGCCACACTCAGCCAGACAAGCTCAAGTTCAGATTGCATTATTTGGTTGGGAAGAATTCGACCACCCTCCCTACAGTCCGGATTTGGCACCAAGCGATTTTCATGTATTTCTTCATCTAAAGAAATTTCTTGTTGAAAACCATGTCAATGACGTTGATGTTGTGAAACAAGACGTGCAGACTTGGCTTTCATCACAGGAGGCATCATTCTTTGACGAAGCCATACAAAAACTAGTTTCTCTTTACAAGTGTCTGAATAACGGTTATGACTATGTGGAGTAGCACTGTAGGGTAATGAATGATGATAAAATATTTGAAAATAAAGTTGTGTTACTTTTTTAAAAGCTTTCTTTGAAAACACTCCTCGTAGAGAGAGGAAGTCTTGTATTTCATTAAAAAAAACCCATATCCATACTTCGCCAGAAATAAATGCTTGAGGTTAGCCTGAACTCATTTTTAGAAAAAGGTGTGTGTGTATTTGAGAGAGACAGAAGCAGCACAGAGCAAAAAAAAATGAATACCAAACTTAGGTCCAGCATGTTTCAAGGATGCAACACGAAGATCTTCACAAGATTTACATCACCCCAAACTATGCTTTACGTTGTTATTTTTGTTATTGCCTCAAAACGTTCAACTATTTTGATTGAAATATCACGAGATGAGGAATAAAATGTAGTAGATCTTTAATTCCTAGAAAAGCCTGTGAAATCACCTTTCTAGTTTGTGTTCTGTATAATTAAGAAATCATAAGAGAGAAAATTAAATCCAGCTTTATTTATGGACGCTCTTTGACTGCTATGATCCTTAGCGTCCCATTCTATACTGGGTGTGAAAGACCAGTAATTTGTTCAGAGGCTTCTTTATCAGACTTGAGGTTCTTTTACGTGCCGTAAATCTTCGATACGGGACCACCGGCTTTACTTCCGTTCCTAAGGAACCATGCTAAGAACTTTTACGCCCGAAAAAATCTATCGCCCTCCGACGAGTTTGAACCCGTGACTTTGGAGACTACAGGCTAGCATTATAACCACTACACCAGAGGCGGCGAAAACGTGATTCGCGAGTCATTTTGATTCGCAGGCGCCGTTCCCTCTCTACAACCGCCCCTTTGTTTTTCACATGCTGCTGAGTGAAACAGTGCGTGTTGCATATTTGGTGACTCGCGGAAGGAAGTCGTTTTCGCCACCCTTGCACTACACCAAGGAGGACGACACATCATAAGAGAGCGATTATTTCGGTCAAGCAGAGAAGTCAGGATATCAGAGAACAACTGGGAATATTGTAGCTAACGGAAAAAATATGGTATAACCATGTCTGCAGAATGGAATATGAAAGGGTTCCCCAAAGAGCACTAAATTACAAACCAAGAGGACAACGAAGTCCGGGAAGACCTGCTAGAAGATGGATGGAGCAACTTTAGTTTGGAGACGGAAGAGATCACTAGTGGTCTGATCCTGTTTGTATGATGATGATGATAAGAGAGGGATGAAACTTGCTTAGAAAGTATATATAGGTAGTTAATTCAAATAATAAATTTGTGTGATTTTTTCTTTCGTTTTTATTCTGCAAATACCGCATGCTATATGATTACATTTAATCAAATATAACTACGTCATCTGAAAAGCTTCAGATTCTTCCTGTCTTTTCCTTCGCAGGAGCTCGTTGCTATAACCAATGAGGAATAATTTATTTCTCCATGACTAAGACATCTGAATTTATTCTTATGTACTTCCAAACGTGTTTCCGAATGTTGTATGTAACTAAGTACATATTGCCTAATTTCTGGGAAAAATTTTACTGCGAATGATTTAACGAGGATAGAAGATTTATGTTAATTAATTATAAAAGTGTATAAGTTATGCGTGACACATTGCATTTTTTTCATGTAATATGTAAATAGATTCTAAAAGGATGGGAGCTTAGTCCATTGCTTCAACGCATTAAGGCCAGAATGAATGATTTATTGTTTACAGCTTACATGCAATTTATACAATGTTTACAATACAATGGAGTTGCTTATTATTTCTCTTCCCCATATATTTAACATTCTGTTGTATATATAATGGGGAAGTAAAATTTTCCACTGTTTACTTTTTTGCCTTTGTAGCGGGGAACGGTTGCTGGGAGCTATTTGTAGCGGGAAATCGTCGGTCCTTGGGTCGATGCTATCTGCTGCAGTGTTGTTCCTCGGCTATGGATGCTCGTCGGCTGTTGAGTTTTCCATTCCTAACTTTTCCCTATGTGTATATCTAACTTTTGGTTCTCAGGGTTATCGTGGGTGAGGCAAATTAAAAATATACTTCATTTCCCTTACTAAGTGTAGTTTGTTAACAATTTAAATATTTATGGGCGGCTAGCTTTTTCCATTATTCCAATCCCAACACTTTAAATAAGTCAGGAGCCTAAAGATCTGCACACGCACTCCCACCCTTGTGCACAGATGTGCATCTGTCGCTAAGAGCGTAACACTTCGTACCAGTAATTCTAGAAGAGAAGAGAAGAGAAGAGAGAGAGAGAAAGAAAGAGAGAGAGAGAGAGTGTGGGCTCTGGGGCCTTGTTTGCCCTTATATACCTGAGCCTAGTGACGCTCACCTCTGCGTTTAAAAATGTAACGACGTTTCTCATTGGTCCTCATACCGCGTTACCTTAACATGTATGAAAATATGTTACTCCAAATTCGTGCGCTTACGCGTCACCCTGGCCCGTTGTGAAGCAGGTTCCATATCTCCGTCTCTTTCTTTTCTCTATCTGTCTCTTTCTTTTTCTCCTGACCGTTACCGGTTCCCTGCTCGTTGACTTGGTGAAAGGTGTGCTCTACTTAGAATACTGTTTTACCTGAAATTTTGCTAGCTCGCCCGTTACTTACAATTTGCTCTGTACAAATGTTGGATGTTGAATATTTTAACAGGTTTCTTGATGAATTAATATTCTTACTGTACAATTCTTATCTACATATGGTATATCCCCTTTCATATGTACAATTCTTATATATGTATAGTATATACCTTTTCACCTTGTTACCCTTTTTCCGCATTTTCTCCCATTTGCTTCACGTCTCTTTTAACCCTTTAATCTAATTTTTTCTAAATATTTTCCTGGTTTCTCCTTATATTCATTTGATCTTGTATTAAAATCTTTCTAACTTTTAGCTCTATTGGTAATTTTTTTCCATTTTTCTAGTATTAAATTCTCTCTTCCTTTATCCGTGTTCTCTCATTGCAGAATATAATGCCAAATGTCATGTAATCCAATACATTTAGTACATCTCTCCACCTTGCATTCCCTGTTAGACCACTTAAATTCATTAAACCTGTCCTCGCCCAAGCATACCCATTCTTTAGGGCCGAAAAATGACGGCCCAAATGCCACGTTACTGTGTTCTCTATTCTCATTGTCCAAAAATATTAGCTAAATCTAGTAAATGATCTCGCGCAAATTCAGATTTTCATAATGATGCTATTCTGTTATTGAGCCCCAAAAAACTGACATAAATGTGTAGGAAATTAAATAAATATGCTGCTGTTGCTATATAACCTCTCTTCAAAATCACTTAACAATTAAAATTTAAAGTTTTGTTTGTATTCTTATTGAAGAAAGCAATAACAGTGTAATTTAAAGATCTCTGCTTTCCACTATGAATTTATAGCATTATACCTGTTACCACCGAGCGAGGTGGCGTTTCGATAACATTACGACAGGTATTCGGAAGATCCCAGAATGAAACCCTGCGCCGACCAACCTGACTGAAGGTTTCTTCGCGGCTTTACTCTGTCACTAGGCAAATGCTGCGATGGATAATTTAATCCACGAATTTTTCTACCATCCCTTTCATCCCTACATTTCATTTCCTTCTTCTTCACCACCATACCAGGCCTTCTTCTTCACCCATTCTAGATATGCTATGATCCAGAGTTTTCTTGCTCCTTGACAGGATACTGATCCATGTCATTAGCTTGTAAGTCCTTGGGGGTGTAAGTACTAGAAAGAGGAGGATAATCTGTTGAAGAACAAGATACCTGTTGCCAAGAAAATTGTTATAAGTGTACATGGTATAAATGGGATATAAGTTAACAGTAATGAGAATAAACATCCGAACCTAAAACAATAGGAAACTAAGCTGTGTGTAACAACGCCAGTGAGGCACGCGACTGAAACTTACTCCCATTTCTGTTCGGATTGAGATATAAATTAACCAGTTCGAGTGGTGCACAAGTAGTCTGCATTAGAGATTATCTCGACGAAGATTCTAATACATGAGGCTGTTCCAACTCTGCTCGGCTGAGTCTGACTACTCGTGTGTACGCAGCAACAGTGCTCGAGCCCGGCTGGAGGGGGATCGTGATAGCCAATACGTCACTGGGAGAAGATCATAGCACAAGTGTTTCATTTCCTACCACTTTATTTCAACACTTTATTCAGCCGTGATAACAGGTTGCCCGTAATGCCGAGCTGTACTGCATGCTGCAGGCGGACTCCTGCGAGTTATTAGTACGCCGCTGCTCTCTGGCACACACCCAAGCTGAAATAGACATGGCGTGTGTGAGCATGAGAACCGCTCTTGATGCTGAAGGAACTACAGCAAATTTGTGCCTAAATTGTTAAAAAATATATATTCTGCTACATTCACATGACTATATCTACCAATTAGTCTATTTTTATAACTATTATAAACTATTCTTGCGAAAGCTTATTTTGCTATGTTAAACCTTTGCAGTTTCATTACACATTTTATTGTAGATACAAGGGCAATGCAGGAAATAGAATCGATAGTCAGTTGTCACTATATGCAGCCTTGAAATTCTACACCTTTTTCATGACATTGTCAGGAACAACTCAATTGCGACAGTACTTTAAAAATAAAAGCGTTGAAAAGATCGAACCAAAAATAGCAATTATCTCGTAAATGGTTGATGCCACACAAACATTATTTGAAATGCATTGTGTGTTTTAAAGGGATTTACATTTTTGTCTAGTAAGCATTTTTCTATCTCTTGTGGTTTTCCCGGTATACAAAATTGTACAAAGCTCCTTCCAATGAAGAGAACTTCATAGGATATTCCCAGAAAATTCATTATAATATACATTTTCTTTGTCATTTAAATACATTAAACATATGGTATTTTAATTAAAATCGTTAGCCATTTTTGAAAAACTAAAAAAGATCGTAAATGCTCCCATGAAAAGTGTAGTTCCGGGTGGGAGATTTTCTTGAAAATTTTCGTGGTCGCACCTTGATATTGAACTTAAATTCCAAATTTGGTATTTATCGAACACTTCGTTTTTGAGTTATGTTGTTCACACACATGGAAATTTATCTAAAAATGCTTTTTACGTTCTCTACCACGTACATAGTAGGTAGAGGAGGTATTGCATTCCACCCAAATATTCGATACCGAGATTTCATTTGAAATACATGTTTTGAGGCCCCTGAATAAATAAGATTTCAAGAAAATCTTGTCGCACCAAACTACCCTTTACAGGAAGGATGTTTTTCGAAATTTTTGATTTTATAAAAAATGGCGCAAACGATTTTGATTAAAACACCATATATTAAAGATATTTACATGAAAAATAAAATGCATACTTTGAATTTTCTGAGAAGAGCCTATAAAGTCCTCTTCATTTGGAAGGAATTTTGTACAATCTTGTATAGCTGCTAAACGTTCAAGATAGACGAAAACGTACTAAACAAAAATTGTAGATCTCTATAAAACACACTTCATTTCAAATAACTTTTTTGTGGCATAAACCATTTCTATGCATCCGTTATTAATGTTTCGTTGTGGATTACTTCTATAGTCCTGTCAACATTCACTTATTTCTCGCGCTGTCATAGAAGAGTATGGAATTTTAAGGCCAGCATAGCGTCCATTTCTTAAAGAATTGACTATCGCTATTCCCTTTGTAACTATAACGAAATGTGTAATGTAGGTATTTCTACAAATGTTTATTTGGATTAAAATGAAGTAGATAGAAAAATAAGCCGTAGTAAGATTAGCTTGTATACCCACTAAATAAACGATAGAGGGTAGAGAAAGTCATGTGAATGTGTCATCAGATTTTTTTGTCTCAAAATATGTATTTCCAAGGAAATCTGATATCGAATTTTTGGGTGAAACACAATACTTCCTCTTACATACTATAGGTAGATGGCACAGAAAGAAAAAGCCACCTGACCATGTTGGGAAGCCGGACAAAAGCTTAATTTCCTTCAACATGCAAGGAATCATTACAAAGAAAAATTGCTTACTGAGCCACCTCGTGTGTTTATGCCAAATAGCGCTATTAAACCCAACTCCGCACGAGCGGCTTTAAACTTGCATGTTCTTCAATTTATTGGGCTCCAGATTGCGAATAACGATAGCTTAGGGAATTATTTACAGCCCACCTACTAAATGCGCTCGTAAACGTGGATTATTATTGTTTTGCCTCACGCAGTTATAATTTTGCTACCTACCCAATAAAACCATTTTAAATGTTGCATATATAATTTATTGTGAAAGCTGGTTCTATGCATTACCATTTTGGTAAACATTTTACATGCAGTTACTAACGCTATAAATGCTGAAACGGAACGGTTTACCTGGGAAGATATTTATGGGCAACTAGTATTTTATTATCCAGGAGGAAAATCGAGACTTTTGTGTAGAAATTCACAGAACGTGTAATTTCATATTCTAAACTAGTCTGACAGTTTATTTACATAAACGACAATAGGCCAAAAGGTTGATTTTCCTCTAATAATTCCTGTCATAGTAAAATTAAATTAAACTGAGTTTTATTTATACACGCTCTTTAATTGCTGCGGTTCTTAGCGTTCCTTCTATATTGGGCGTGAAATATGGAAATTTTGCTCAGAGGCCCTTTTATCAGGCTTGAGGTTCTTTTACGTGCCGCAAATCTACGACACGAAACCACCTGCTTTACTTCCCTTCCGAAGGAAGCCACGCTGAAGATATTTACGTCGGAAAAAATTCATCGTCCTCAACCGGATTTTAACCCACGACTTCGAGAACTAGAGGCTAACATGGTACGCCTAGACCGCGGAGGACGGCCCTATCATGGTAGATCAACCTCTTAAAGCTCTTATTAATCTCACTCGTCACTCTTGGAAGCAGAATCTGGTCCATTTCCTTAGTTCGCAATTATATTTTCTTTTCGAGAGAAAGAAAAGGTTTGTCTAATGAAATTTAAAATTCCACCCAGCCCTTGTCACTTCTCTCTGTAATTGAAGAAAGTCTGAAAAAAACAAACATGAACCAATCAACAATTTTACACGCTGTATAAAGCGAGGAGGGTCGGAATTGTCGTCCTTCGTGGTGTAGTGGTTACCATGCTAGCCTCCAGCTTCCGAGGTCGCGGCAATGGATTTTTTTCGTGCGTAGAAGTCCTTAAAATGGCTTCCTTCGGAAGGGAAGTAAAGCCGGTGGTCCCGGTTGTAGATTTAGGCACGTAAAAGAACCTCAAGCCTGATAAAGAGGCCTCTGAGCAAAATTATCGGTATTTCATGCTCAATATAAAATGGGATGCTAAGGACCACAACAGTTAAAGAGTGTGCATAAATAAAACTCAATTTAATTTTTAATTTTGGGTCAGAAATAACCTCTCGAAGAATGCCGCTCTCATTCGTGGAATGAGATTACCGACTCGACTTTATAGAGGGAGAGGTAGATGAGAAATAGGTTATCTGTAGCGCTGAAGTGCACAGCGTCCATAGTATTTATGTCAAAGTTTCTTTTGAAATAGACATGGAAACGTCTAATATCATTGCTGCCAAGAGCAACTATTTCTATATATTTGTCAAGTTCAGTGATTATTTTGGTCCATAAGCCTTTGGATAACAACAGGTAGTAGTAGTAGTAGTAGTAGTAGTAGTAGTAGTAGTAGTAGTAGTAGTAGTAGTAGTAGTAGTAGTAGTAGTAGTAGTAGTAGTAGTAGTAGTAATAATAATAACAATAATAATTAATGTGCATAATTACAGTATTATGACACCAGTATTCGGAAAGCATCGTTAAATAAATCGACGATTAACGTCACCATTATTAATATTATTATGATTATTGTTAACTTAACGGTATTCAACTACGATTAGGTAGTATGAAAACACACTGCTCATTGACAGCGTTAAGCTCCGTCCATCTTTTGGGATGAGAAAGCAAATAGGCTCTCAAATTGCTAGAGTTATACAAGAGAGGAGGTAGAAAAGTGGCGTTTGAGACAGGTAGAGCTGCATATTTCAGTACCAACTCAAATCTCCTCGTTCCTATATGGTCACTTTTCCTACTCACAAATGCACATAGTACTGCACCAATCGCCACTTTTTACTTTCTCTACTACGTATAGTAAGTAGGGGAAGTATTGCATTCCACCCAAAAATTCGATACCGAGATTTCATCGGAAATACATGTTTTGAGACCTCCTGAATCCAAAAAAATCTGATGTGTTACACTCACATGACTTTCTCTACTCTTGTACAATCTAATTTTACAAACGCTTATTCTCCATATGGTTCATGTTAATCGAGATATCGAGATGTCAATCTTATTGGTAATTTTCTTGTAGATGCAAGGGAAATATGGTAGCTTTTAAGCGATAGTCAAATATTTTAACGCTGGTTGCTATGTGGCGCATTCCATTCTCTTTGCATGTCCAGGACATAAAAAAAATGAATAACGAATGTGAGAAAAAGTACAAGTATTGCAAAATTTAAGGGAATAACAAGCAATATCTCGAAAACGGTTCACTCAACAAAAGAAATGTATATGACATAAGTTGTGTATTTTAACGCGATCTACATTTTTTGTGTAGTAAAATTTTGTCTATCTCTTATGGTTTACCAGTTATGCAAAAGTCGTTCACAATGAAGAATACTTTTGGAGACATTCCCAGAAAATTCGAGATATACATTTCATTTCTCATGACATTATCTTAAACATATGATATTTTCATCAAAATCGTTAGAGCCATTTTTGAGAAAATTAAAATTTTCGAAAAATCTTCCATGTAAAGGGTAGTCTGGGGTGGGGGGATTTTCTTGAAAACCTTCGTGTCGCATCTCTGGAAGATACTGAACCTAAATACCAAGTTTGGTGCTTATCCGACTGTTCGTTTTTGAGTTATGCTGTTCACAGACACACACACACACAGACACACACACACACAGACACACAGACACACACACAGACACACACACGGACATGTTTCCAAAAATGCTTTTTTTGGATTCAGGAGATCTCAAAACATGTATTTCCGGTGAAATCTCGGTATCGAATTTTTGGGTGGAATGCAATACTTCCCCTACTTACTATACGTAGTAGAGAAAGTAAAAAGCATTTTTGGAAACATGTCGTGTGTGTGTCTGTGTGTGTGTCTGTGAACAGCATAACTCAAAAACTAACAGTCGGATAAACACCAAACTTGGTATTTACGTTCAGTATCTTCCAGAGATGCGACACGAAGATTTTCAAGAAAATCCCCCCACCCCAGACTACCCTTTACATGGAACATTTTTCGAAAATTTTAATTTTCTCAAAAATGGCTCTAACGATTTTGATGAAAATATCATATGTTTAAGATAATGTCATGAGAAATGAAATGTATATCTCGAAATTTCTTGGAATGCCTACAAAAGTATTCTTCATTATGAACGACTTTTGCATAACTGGTAAACCATAAGAGATAGACAAAATTTTACTACACAAAAAATGTAGATCGCGTTAAAATACACAACTTATATCATATACATTTTTTTTTGTTGAGTGAACCGTTTTCGAGATATTGCTTGTTATTTCCTTAAATTTTCCAATACTTATACTTTTTCTCAAATTCGTTATTCATTTTTACTTTCTCTACTACGTATAGTAAGTAGGGGAAGTATTGCATTCCACCCAAAAATTCGATACCGAGATTTCATCGGAAATACATGTTTTGAGACCTCCTGAATCCAAAAAAATCTGATGTGTTACACTCACATGACTTTCTCTACTCTTGTACAATCTAATTTTACAAACGCTTATTCTCCATATGGTTCATGTTAATCGAGATATCGAGATGTCAATCTTATTGGTAATTTTCTTGTAGATGCAAGGGAAATATGGTAGCTTTTAAGCGATAGTCAAATATTTTAACGCTGGTTGCTATGTGGCGCATTCCATTCTCTTTGCATGTCCAGGACATAAAAAAAATGAATAACGAATGTGAGAAAAAGTACAAGTATTGCAAAATTTAAGGGAATAACAAGCAATATCTCGAAAACGGTTCACTCAACAAAAGAAATGTATATGACATAAGTTGTGTATTTTAACGCGATCTACATTTTTTGTGTAGTAAAATTTTGTCTATCTCTTATGGTTTACCAGTTATGCAAAAGTCGTTCACAATGAAGAATACTTTTGGAGACATTCCCAGAAAATTCGAGATATACATTTCATTTCTCATGACATTATCTTAAACATATGATATTTTCATCAAAATCGTTAGAGCCATTTTTGAGAAAATTAAAATTTTCGAAAAATCTTCCATGTAAAGGGTAGTCTGGGGTGGGGGGATTTTCTTGAAAACCTTCGTGTCGCATCTCTGGAAGATACTGAACCTAAATACCAAGTTTGGTGCTTATCCGACTGTTCGTTTTTGAGTTATGCTGTTCACAGACACACACACACACAGACACACACACACACAGACACACAGACACACACACAGACACACACACGGACATGTTTCCAAAAATGCTTTTTTTGGATTCAGGAGATCTCAAAACATGTATTTCCGGTGAAATCTCGGTATCGAATTTTTGGGTGGAATGCAATACTTCCCCTACTTACTATACGTAGTAGAGAAAGTAAAAAGCATTTTTGGAAACATGTCGTGTGTGTGTCTGTGTGTGTGTCTGTGAACAGCATAACTCAAAAACTAACAGTCGGATAAACACCAAACTTGGTATTTACGTTCAGTATCTTCCAGAGATGCGACACGAAGATTTTCAAGAAAATCCCCCCACCCCAGACTACCCTTTACATGGAACATTTTTCGAAAATTTTAATTTTCTCAAAAATGGCTCTAACGATTTTGATGAAAATATCATATGTTTAAGATAATGTCATGAGAAATGAAATGTATATCTCGAAATTTCTTGGAATGCCTACAAAAGTATTCTTCATTATGAACGACTTTTGCATAACTGGTAAACCATAAGAGATAGACAAAATTTTACTACACAAAAAATGTAGATCGCGTTAAAATACACAACTTATATCATATACATTTTTTTTGTTGAGTGAACCGTTTTCGAGATATTGCTTGTTATTTCCTTAAATTTTCCAATACTTATACTTTTTCTCAAATTCGTTATTCATTTTTACTTTCTCTACTACGTACAGTAAGTAGGGGAAGTATTGCATTCCACCCAAAAATTCGATACCGAGATTTCACCGGAAATACATGTTTTGAGACCTCCTGAATCCAAAAAAAGCATTTTTGGAAACATGTCCGTGTGTGTGTCTGTGTGTGTGTGTGTCTGTGTGTGTGTGTGTCTGTGTGTCTGTGTGTGTGTGAACAGCATAACTCAAAAACGAACAGTCGGATAAACACCAAACTTGGTATTTAGGTTCAGTATCTTCCAGAGATGCGACACGAAGGTTTTCAAGAAAATCCCCCCACCCCAGACTACCCTTTACATGGAACATTTTTCGAAAATTTTAATTTTCTCAAAAATGGCTCTAACGATTTTGATGAAAATATCATATGTTTAAGATAATATCATGAGAAATGAAATGTATATCTCGAATTTTCTGGGAATGTCTCCAAAAGTATTCTTCATTCTGAACGACTTTTGCATAACTGGTAAACTATAAGAGATAGACAAAATTTTACTACACAAAAAATATAGATCGCGTTAAAATACACAACTTATGTCATATACATTTCTTTTGTTGAGTGAACCGTTTTCGAGATATTGCTTGTTATTTCCTTAAATTTTGCAATACTTATACTTTTTCTCAAATTCGTTATTCATTTTTTTATGTCCTGGACTTGCAAAGAGAATGGAATGCGCCGCATAGCAACCAGCGTTAAAATATTTGACCATCGCTTAAAAGCTACCATATTCCCCTTGCATCTACAAGAAAATTAGCAATAAGATTGACATCTCGATATCTCGATTAACATAAAGCATATGGAGAATAGGCGTTTGTAAAAATAGATTGTACAAGAGTAGAGAAAGTCATGTGAGTGTAACACATCAGATTTTTTTATGTCCTGGACATGCAAAGAGAATGGAATGCGCCACATAGCAACCAGCGATAAAATATTTGACTATCGCTTAAAAGCTACCATATTCCCCTTGCATCTACAAGAAAATTACAAATAAGATGGACATCTCGATATCTCGATTAATATGAAGCATATGGAGAATAGGCGTTTGTAAAAATAGATTGTACAAGAGTAGAGAAAGTCATGTGAGTGTAACACATCAGATTGTTTTGTTTACGTTCGGACATGCCTTTCCTTTACAAAGCTTTCGCATGCACAATACAATAAAACTGATTTGGGAGTGGCATATTTTCTTTACAAAATAGTGTGCTGAATATTCTAGATTGAAAATTCAATGCTGTTCAGTTTCGAGAAGGACGCTCTTTCCTTATGAAGTAATTTTAACTTCAAATGTTTGAATCTGTTGTGTTTTACGCATCTCACATTTTACCTTCCTAAAAGTCATGTATCTACAGGAAAACTGGAGCGGAATTTGAGAAAACGAAGTTGAAAATATATCAAATGAATTAAATTCTCTAAGTAGAAAATTTAGTGCGTATACAGGCATCTCATCATGGTACCTCAGCGGTAGGTAGACTATTGAAACAGAAAATCAGATTTACATGGTTCGAGTGCAATTAATTTTTCAATGATTCAACTCTTCAACCTTAGTCCACATGTGGTTAGTTTTCTCCTTCAGCTATAGAGATTAGCCCTAGTGACCTGCTCCGTCTTCAAAGTTTCTTATTAACCCCCCATCTTGTTTTGGCTGACCAACATTTCTTTTCCCCATTGGTACATAATTATTTGTAATCTGTCATCTTCCATCAGTTCTATGTGTGGATACCAATTCTTTTTTACTGTCTCTACTACGGGAAATATTGCATTCCACCCAAAAATTCGATATCGAGATTTCACCGGAAAAACATGTTTTGAAATATATGTGCCCTGAATCCAAATAACGCATTTTTGGAAACATATCCGTGTGTGTGTGTCAGTCAGTCAGTCTGTGAACAGCATAACTCAAAAACGAAAAGTCGGATAAATACCAAACTTGGTGCTTCAATTTACTATCCTTCAAGACGATTCTCAAGAAAATTCTTCCTTCCCAGACTACCCGTTACATTGAACATATTTCAAAATGTTGATTTTCTCAAAAATGACTAACGATTTTGATTGAAGATATTTTATGGCAAATGAAACGTATATCTTGAATTGTTTGGAAATGTCTCCAAAAACCCTCTTCATTCTGAATGACTTTTGCATGACGGGTAAACCGCAAGAGATAGACAAAATGTTACTACACAAAATAGGTGGATTTCGTTAATACACACATTTTATGTCATATACTTTTTTTCTGAGTGAACCGTTTCCGAGATATTCCTTGTTATTTGTTTGAATTTTACAATAGTCATACTTTTTCTCAAATGGGAATTCGTGATTCGTTTGTTTTAAATTCTGAACATGCAAACAGAATGAAATGCTCCACATAGCAACCAGCTCTTAAAAGATTTGACTATTGCTTAAAGCCTACCATATTCCCCTTGCACCTACAAGAAAATTAATAATAAGATGTTTACCTGCAAATGTTTATCTCGATTAACATGAAGTAGATGGAGAATAATCGTTTGTAAAAATAGTTTGTACAAGAGTAGAGAAAGTCATGTTAGTGTAACACATCAGATTTTTGATGCTGGACTCTTTCCTTGAGATTTAAAATACCTGGTTGTTCTTGTATACATTAATTTATTTGACCCTGCAGCATTTAGAAGAAACTACATTTCCTTTGATTCGGTTTTTATCTCTTGTGCTACTAAAATATAGTAAACAGAGAAAACATTGTATTTCACCTAAAATTTCTATATCGAGATTTTATTGAAAATACATGTTTTGAGGCACCCTGAATAACAATAATTTGTATGTGTGTGTGCCCGTAGTGTTCGTATCCGTATCTGACAGCTAACTCAAAAACGAAATGTCGCATAAATACCAAATTAGGTATTAATTGTATGTTCCGTGTCCGCGTTACAGGCACTGCGCAGGGCAAGGCTGATAAGGCTGCTTCCTTAATGCTTAACAGTCAAGCATTACTTGTATAACCCCTACTGTGAGAGCCAGAGATGCCAACCCGTAAGATAAATGTGGGGACATACGATAATTTTAACGCCGGTTGAAAGTACGATACTGAGAAAACACACAATATTTTTCTAATAATGACTGTAAAACAGTTACAGAATTAGTTACGGCAAATTACATTGTACAATATTTTATGTGTACTGATCTTTGTTAATAATCAGTCATCATCATCATTATCCATATTATTATTATTATTATTATTATTATTATTATTATTATTATTATTATTATTAATTGATTCGATGTTGGCAGTACGTTTATATAAGCTAGCATTTTTAGGAGAGATGCGTTTTTGTTATGAGATTTCCCCTTCTAAGGCAAAGTTAGGCAGTTATGGGTTTACATAATTGCATCACTGTGGAGTGGCTGATGTAAATAATTACCACAATGCATTTTGGTTTAGCCAGTTTTACCATTGTATATTAGTTTCAATGACTATGTACACATAGTAGGCCTTTCTGGTCAAAATGCGTATTTTTTCTGAAGAAAATTAAATATCGACGCAGTACTATCCATAAAACTTGTATATCATGGTATAGGAGCAATAAAACATTTTTAAAATGGTTCGATAATTCCAGTAAAAATCCACAATGTTCAAGTGTTGATGCAATAATTTCTTATTTCAACGTTGGCAACCCTGGCGAGAGCCGCCAGTTGTGTAGTATCTGCCGTGCCGAAAATCCTCTTCACAGCCTTCACCATCGTTTCGGTCTTAATCTGTTACCCTGGACAAGGGACCCTAAACTGGTGATAGCTTCTTGGGACAGAAGCCCCTGGAATTTGCCTTGACAGGGGTCAATTCATTTCTCTGATTGGACTGTCCCTGTGTCAGACCTTCAACTACCCGACATACGGTTAGTGTGAGAAACAAATTAATCAATCATGAATTAATTCCAAGTGTGGTTACGCATACGCCTCGGAAATTGAAAGTATTTTCCACAATGAAGATCGCCTTTAAAGTACGATATCCCGGAATATCTGAAAACATCTTTAAGGCTTGCCGAGATACATAAATCAGTTAATAAACTTAAATGCACGTTCAGGCATCTCGCCGTGGTTGCTCGCAGGAGTCACGAATAGCAAAGGATTTATTATTTGATGCCCGGCCATGGCTTTGAATGTTTAGTTTGATTCTACTTTCCAACAAATAAAATGTTTTTGGGTGAATTCAGAAAGTCAAAATATTTGGATCGAATTGAATAGCATGTAGGATGTGGTTATCGCACTGCAACCATCTTGATCTATTGTGGCTACACCCCAGAGAGTTAGGGATGAGGTTCGAAGGAGCCGTAGGAGGTACCAGGTCCGCAGGCATACAGCCTACAGAGACGCGCAGAAGTCCCTAATATTTCCAGCTTGAACACCCGAGTAGAGGCGAAGAATCCCAAGAGGGCGACGAAGCGACCCTAACGGGCAGGACAACGCACCCTGTAATTCACGGGGGAAATCTTTCAAATGCGCAAGCATCCAAGCCATCTACACGGCACTATCAGCACCACAGGAACTGAAAACACACCTGAAACTTGAAAACGAGACATGAAATGAGAGGAATGGGGGAAAGGTGGAATGTGGTAGAATACACTACCCCAGTATTCGCCTAGGCGACCACGGTAAACCCCATGGTCAGATTGGGCGGTGACCGAGAATCGAACCTGGGACCTCCCGAATGCGGGTATAGACGTTGCCGCCTGAGCCATCCCGCTCGGTAATCGAATGGAGTATTTTTAGTAGGTACGTGACGGATAAAGGAAGTAAAATAACAGATACTTCACGGCTAAATACACCTCATTTTCCCCCAATGTAGCCTGACGAAAAACGAAAGCGAGCTTAATGAATGCTCCTTGAAACTGAGGGGGAATCAAAGGCTGGATCTCCGTCTGAAAATCCCATAATGAAGCCGTGCTAAAGACACTTCTTGCTTTAAACACAGCTCTGCTTGGCATTATGAGCCGCTCCGAAATGTTACACAAAATTCTTTTGTTGGAAAGTGCAAGAGCAATGGGAAAACTCGAGACCTGCGTCGATATCTTTCTTCGAATGACGTCATAGCGCCCCATCCTGCGGGAAGAAATGTTCCGTAATTTGGCACTTGAATGAAGTGGAGGTTGGGACCTTTTCTCCAAGTAGCATATACTACTTCATTTATTGAATTACCAGTTTTCTCTGAGAGTTGACAACTTGCCAAGTGCATCAGAGGAAGCAAAATGAAACGTGTCAAGAGGTTTTTGTGTGAAAGACCACACATTCATCTACAGAAGACTGTGTGCACTTGAGTGCACATCGAGACATAATTGTGATATGCCTGTCTGCGAATTCTTGGAATGATTTTCTCTCGCGGTACTTCCCTTTACCAAATGGAACCTATATAACATTTTAAGCAAAGAGGAATGTAAAATCTCTTTCATTTGCTTTTAATGACTGTACATCTATCGCTTTTAATAATTTAATGAGGTAAATGTTATGTACATGATTTAATTGCAACACGCAAGACCAGCGGTTCACTGCAACTGACTGCAGCTGAGTGTTTAGTTTTAAGTGATAATTATAAATATTCGATTTCAAAACTAATTAAATAGCGTATGAGGCGCTCAGAACTAACGTATTGAAATATTGAATCGGAATGTAAGAGATGCGGCATTTTTTCCATTTCCACTTTAAACTGTGTATCGGTTCTACACAGGTAGACGCAGAATACTGTGCAAAAACTCTGAGTTTTGCATTCAGATCACATTTTTCTAAAAATGTGTGATGAAACGATAACACTATTTCTCAATACCGATACTGATGTTTGAGCACCGGTACTCAGTACTCACTTTATAAAAATTGTAAAAGCATAGCTTGTTTGCTGAATTATATTCTAATTAGCAGTTTTCTGTGTATAAAAACGTGTAACCAATTTTGTATTGCACGCTAATTACGAAATTGTTCCTGTCTTACACTCTGCAATTGGCAACAGTGTGTTTTATATATCCCCTATCGTTAATCAAGGCTAATAATAGGAATAATAATAACATTTCTTTGCTTCCTTTTTTATGTAACTATACTTTGTACTGAAAGCTTTCTTTTGAAAGTTTGAACGTTCTAGAGTTATAACTTATTTTCTGCTGGATTCACAGGTTCTGATCACCGGAGTAGGTAAATATAATGGCTGAGAGTGAGTCCCAAGCCAGACTATTGCAAAAATGTGACTTACTGCGTCAGCTAAATCAATTTCAATCACATTTCAGTTAACGCTGATTTATGCGTACCTCTACCCCTTCCCCCATTGTTTTGCATATTTTCGTTTAGACACAACAATCTATGGAATGTTGCATTGATTTATCCACAGAAAAATATCTATCAAGAAATGTAGTCCAGCAACTCTTTGGGAACACATATGAGGCAATAACATCAAGTCCCGACTCCTTTCATTCCTTATCTAGCATAAAGTTAAACGCAACAACTTTCAATAATGCAAAACTAAAACATTTAAAGTTCGAAGGTTAATCTCAAAGTATTAGACATACTTCGATATCACCGAGTATCGAGGTCCCACCCCTACTAAAAGGATTGTTTTTGTTTCACGGAGCCTCAAAACATGTGTTTCAGCTGAGATCTCGACACCGAAATGTTGAGTATATTGCAATACTTCCTCTAATTACTGTAAGTACATTGTCGCGCATAAAAGGTGGCCCATTCCCCTGGATCAACTTAGTGTTTTTCTCTCCGCAAAATTTTCACCTTGAGGTAAACAAGCTTTGTCTCCCCCCAGTCGCTTTCAGTTCTCTATATGACTGGTCTGAAGAAACAGTTCAGGGGCATAAAAATAACCAATGAACGATGTCTATAACCTATATGGAATTAAGGGGTGGTTTGGATACATCCTCTATGACAGAGTTTCGCTGCGATTGGTACACAAGGAAAGGTTAAACCCATTACAATATAACGACCTTTTAGAGGAAGGGGTGCAGAATTATGTGTACATGTAACAAACTGAACAGCTACGACATTTGCTTATATGAAAGTTTCCGTCAGCGACATGAAGACGAAGGTTAAGATGTTGTCGCTACTAAACGGCAATAAGAAAACCGACACTAAGATAATGGTTGTGTAGCATGAAAATGTAAGGTTTAATTTGTATTAGGTTGTCTCTCGGTTTTTAAGTATGGCGTTTTATAAGATAGAATTGGTTTTCTTTGGTTCCCCATGCTGTTTACGGGATTCCATGGTTAGTATTGCGTATATTGCGAGAATGTGTCAGGCGTCAGTTGTCAATACACAACCACAAAATGGAAGTTACAAAGTTTGAGATTAGAGTCCTTCTAAAGCACAAGATTATAAGGCTGCTGCCGCAGCTCGAAAAATATGTGAAGTGGAAGGACAAGGTGTCATCAGTGAGCGTGTGACAACGATGGTTCCAACACTAGAGAAGAAAACACTAAAGATTTACCACGTTATGGAAGACCTAAATTATGGGATATTGAGAATACACGTAGAGTTTTGGAAGAAAATTCGCAAAAAAGTACTCCTAGGCTGTGGAAGAATTTGGTCCATCAAAAGATACCATACATCACCCATACTTGGAAAATCATACAGAAGCTACAGATCTGTACCTCATAAATTGACACCTCAACAGGCTCAGCGTAGAGTGGATAAGTCTTCAGCTTATCGGTAATCCCATGATGATAGATTTATCAGAGAACTGTCACATGTGATGAAAAATGAGTCTATTACCGCAACCCTGACGCTTTGAAACAGTGCCTCAGTCCGCATCAACCTGCCAAAGTCGTTACAAAAATCAGTTTGGCCCCAAAGTGTGTGTCTGGTGGAATTTTGAAGAAGTGATTCCCTGGGAGTTTGTTCTAAATGGGCGTACAGCCAATGCGGATCTTTATTTTCAACAACTGGAAGAGTTCACGAAATTTTGAGACAGAGATACCTAGCATTAGTTAACCCAAATAGAGTTATTTTGCAGTAGGACAATGCAACACCCCATACTGCACGAATAACCATGACAAAAATTCAAGAATTGGAAGGAGTCGAATTACTACCACACCTAGCATACTGCGCTGATCTTGCGCCTTCAGATTACCATCTTTTTCAATCCATGGCCCATTTATTGCGTGGAAGAAATTTCGAAAACATTGAAGCTGTGGAAATGGATCTCACTGAATTCTTCGCATCAAAAACCAGAGACTGACACCGTCGCGGGATAATAAGCCTCGCTGTAAGATGGTTAAAACCGTAGAATCTAATAGTCTCTACTTTGAAGGGTAGTTTAATTTCTTGTCAGAAAAGGTTCCAAATAAGGTTTTGCTGAAAAACCGGCATTACTTGTGAGATACCTTCTATAATATTAACCTTCAGCAGTTCGTCCATTCTTCGGAAAAGGTTAAGCTCCGTGCCAATCCGAGGCTGGAATTATGTTAGAAAACCAGAGGTGGTCAGGCTGGTAGGGGTGGGGCTAGATTTTGCCAGTACCAACATAAACAGCACCGTTCCATTATGGGCCGCATTTTATGCACGCCAGTATACGTAGTAGAGAAAGCAAAAAGGTGACATGCAACGGCACGGTATATACACTACGTGATCAAGGTATCCGGACACCTGGCTGAAAATGACGTATACAGGTTCGTGATGCCCTCCATCGGTAATACTGGGAGTCAATATGGTGCTAGCCCACCCTTAGCCTTCATGACAGCGTTTACTCTCGCAGGCATACTTTCAATCAGGTGCTGGAAGGTTTCTTGGGGAATGGCAGCCCATTCTTCACGGAGTGCGGAACGGAGAGGTATCGATGTAGGTCGGTGAGTCCTGGCACGAAGTCTGCGTTCCAAAACATCCCAAAGGTGTTCTATAGGATTCAAGTCAGGACTCTGTGCAGGGGATGTTATTGTCGTGTAACCACTCCGCCACAGCCTGTGCAGTATGAACAGGTGCTCGATCGTGCTGAAAGATGCAATCGTCATCCCCGAATTGCTCTTCAACAGTGGGTAGCAAGAAGGTGCTTAAAATATCAATGTAGGTCTGCGCTGTGATCGTGCCACGCAAAACAACAAGGGGTACAAGCCCCCTCTAGGAAAAACACGACCACACCATAACACCACCACCTCCGAATTTCATTGTTGGCACTACACACGCTGGCAGGTGACGTTCACCGGGCATTCGCCATACCCACACCCTGCCATGGATCGCCACATTGTGTACCGTGATTCGTCACTCCACACGTTTTGACACTGTTCAATCGTGTAATGTTGACGCTCCTTACACTAGGCGAGGCGTCGTTTGACATTTTCCTGCGTGATGTGTGGCTTATGAGCAGCCGCTCGACCATGGAATCCAAGGTTTCGCACCTCACGCCTAACTGTCATAGTACTTGGAGTGAATCCTGATGCAGTTTGGAATTCCTGTATGATGGTCTGGATAGATGTCTGCCTATTACTCTTTACGACCCTCTTCAAATGTCGGCGGTCTCTGTCAGTCAACAGACGAGGTCGGTCTGTACGCCTTTGTGCTGTACATGTCCCTTCACGTTTCCACTTCACTATCACATCAGAAACAGTGGAACTAGGAATGTTTAGGAGTGTGGAAATCTCGCGTACAGACTTCTGACACAAGTGACACCCAATCACCTGACCACGTTCGAAGTGGTGTGAGTTCTACGGAGCGTCCCATTCTGCTGTTTCACGATGTTTAATGACTACTGAGGTCGCGGATAATGAGTATCAGGCAGTAGGTGGCAGCACAAAGCACCTAAGATGAAAAACGTATGTTTGTGGGTGTGTCCGAATACTTTTGATCACATAGTGTGTATGGACGAAACGCAGTCCTGAATCCTTAGAAAGCTGCAAAAACGGGCCATGTGCACTGGTGGATCCTTTACTCTGACATAAGCAACAGTGAGTGAAGAAGAAAATCCTTAAGCCTAAGAAAAGAATATAAACCAAAGAAATTGCTTTACACTGCATTGTAATATACATATTTAAATTGAAAGTTGCTACGAAATTATTATTTGTGACATTAAAGACATGTAACCGACTCTCAGGAAAATCATAATTTGCAAAAAGGTAACACGTGGACTTTAAAAGCTTTTTACTTTTTCTACTATGTTACAGTGAATAGAGGAAGTAATGTATTCCACCCAAACATTCGATGTCGAAATTTTAGCGCACATGTTTTTAAGCCTCCTGATGATCCCCAAAAAAGTATTTTTAGAAAAAGATGGGTATGTGTGAACAACATAACCCGAAAACGAAAAGTCGTTAAATATGAAACTTGGTGTTGAAGTTCAGCACCTTGTAAGGATGCTACACGAATATTTTGAATAAATCCCCTCACCTCAAACTACCCTTTACATGGAAAACTGTTCGTTATCTTTTATTTTCTCAAAATGGCGCTAATGATTTTGATTAAAATACTAAATGTTTAAGCCATTTTAATAACAAAATATATAGGCATTTAGAATGTTCTGAAGGCCTCTGAAGTCCTCTTTATTCTGAACCACTTTTATATAATTACTAAACCTTAAGAGTTAGACAAAGTCTTACTATACAAAATGTATTTCTCCTTGAAACACACAGTTTCCGAGGTACTCTTTGTTATTGGTTTGAATTTTCAGTTACTTTATACTCTTCTCAACTGAAAATCGCTATTGGTTTTCTTTCTTTTTCGTGTTCATGCATATACCTACCTTCTGATTTGGGGTAGCGTGTCTGCCTAACTTTAAAGAGGTCTTGAGTTCTAGTTTCAGTTAGGGTGGCTTACCTGAATAAGGTTTTTTTCCGGAGTTCTCCCTAGCTTTGAAAACATTTGACTATCGCATTATCGTATTCTTCTTATACTTACAACGGAATCAGTAAATGAGTAATGAAGGTTTATCGGTATCAGCAAGCGGCTGTAGAAGAATAAGCTTTTGTAATATTAGTTTCTAGAAGTGTGAGTACAGAAAGTCATGTGCATGCAACAATCAGGTTTTTTTATTCCCTACTCCAGGAACTTACGAAATATTGTTTAGTAAAATTAAAACAGGTAGTGTGGCACATGTAACTTAATTTTTACTTCCTCTACTGCGTATAGTAAGCAGGGGAAGTATTGTATTCCACCCAAAACTTCGAGACCTAGAATTCTCCAGAAATACATGTTTTGAGCCCGAAAAAAAGGAATTTTTAGAAAAAGATCCATGTGTGTGTCTGTGAACAGCATAACTAAAAAAAGGAAATAAACGTCGCATAATACCGAACTTGGTATTTAGGTTTAGTGCCTTCCAAAGATGCGACACGAATATTTTCAAGAAAATCTCCCCTATCCCAGACCACCCTTTATGGAAGGTTTTTCGAAATTTTTGATTTTCTAAAAAACTGTTTTAATGATTTTGATTAAAATGTCATATATTAAAGATGTTTACACCACAAATAAAATGTATATCTTGAATTTTCTGGGAAAAACCTGTGAAATCCTCTTCATTCGGAAGGAGTTTTGTATAATCCTATATAACTGGTAAATGTTAAGCGATAGATGAAAACGCACTACACAAAAAATGTAGATCTATTTAAAACACATAATTTATTTCCAATAAATTTTTCGTAGCATTATCCATTTCCGAAATTTTGGTTATTAATAACTCGATTTGTTCAATACTTAACTCATTATTTTGAAGTCCCATCGATTTGCAGTTTTTTCTCACGTGGAAACAATATGGAATTTTAAGGCAGCGTATAGCATCCAGGGTTTAAACGTTGGATTGTCGCTGTTCCGTTTGTATCTATAACGAAACGTATAATGTAGCTATTTCTGCAAAGATTTGTTTAGATTAAAATGCAATAGATAGAAAAAAAGCTTTAGCAAGAGTAGATTGTGTACACCCTAATAATATGATAGAGGGTAGAGAAAGTCATGTGAATGTATCACATCAGATTTTTATATCCACACAGAACATGTTTTGCAGGAATTAGAAATATTTTAGTATCCTATAAAAATTAGTACTTGTCACATGCCATATTTTTGCATCTTCCGATTCAATTGTGGAGTACAACTAATTCTGTCACAATTGCCATATGTGGTATTATCTGACCTTTTGTTCTCGAGTTACTCGTGAGCGCGCGCGCGCGCACACACACACACACACACACACACACACACACACACACACACACACTTTCTCTCTCTTCCAAAGATGCTATTTTTGGTCTAAGCTTTTATGACAGAGCCAGAGAATGCATTTTAAAGAAATAAAAGATTAGATATTGAGGTTGTACTGAAAATGCAATTTTGAAGTCTTCTGAATTAAAAATCACCTTTTTAACAAAAATTCACCCGCGCGATCAGTGTCTATGAATAGAATTACTCAGAAACGAAAAGAACTCTTCATACGCCTTTAAAGGATATAAGTTAGATATTTTCAAACAATTTCCCTAAGTCAAACAATACTTTGAAAGATGTTCGTTATTTTTTCCCCAGGAGTCCTCTTCATTCATATTGAATCTTATAAATCCTAAGTAAATAAATCTTATTATAGAAAAGTGTATCTCAAGTGTATGTTGTTCGTTCAGCTTCTTACGTTTTAGATAGTCAACTTTTGAATGTTTGTGGGTCGTTCTTTTGTTTCTCATTGCTCGTGCATTAAGTAATAGTATCACTGCTAACGTATATTATACATCTTCTTGTTTTTCAGCTTTAAAATGTATATTAATGGAGTATTACTTGATTGAAAATATTTTTGGTGAATATTTATAATGGTTAGCAATAAATTGATGTAATAAGGTGTAATAAAGATAACGTTATGATTGTTCCTTTCGCCCTTTTCCTGAAAGTTCATCGTGTACCGGCCACTGCAGACACAGTGCGTATGAAACACATTTTCACGTGCTTGGGAAGTGCCTTCAGGAAGAACTTCGAACGAACCAATAATATCGTTCTTTAGGTTGCCAAACCGTTAGTAAGAAGGGACTGGATGTTTATCAAGAATTCCATTATTTAGAGGATTTAGGAAGTAATAGGCTGATAAACATCAACAACAATAGAAATGCCTTTTGTACCACCTCTCTCTCTCCCCCACTCTCTCACTCTCTCTCTCTCTCTCTCTCATATATTTCTGATTAAAGTCCAGATGTAGAACTTCCCTCTTTACCGTTTGCCTTAGTTTCATTTGCCTTATACTGATGCATAGACTTGACGGTCTTGAAACTTGTAATGTATACAATCAGACATTCTTGTATTGCTAGGAAAGACTGGAAAACCTTAGCACATTGGTTAAACGAGAATTTTAATTCTAACTAGCTCTATGGGCTCTGCTAGTTATCGAATGAATGTCCAGACTCCGAAATGTTACACAAAACTCTTTTGTTGGAAAGTGCAAAAGCATCTCACTTTCTCGCCGTCTCTCTCATTCCCTTTCCCATTCTCTTCCTACGTTTCCATCTTTTCCTCCCCTAAATCTTCCCCTCTCAAATGATATTCCTTTTCTACTTTATTCTCTTTTCATATTCTCTCTCTGTCCCTCTCCATAGCCCTAACACCTCTCTCTCTCTCTCTCTCCCTCTCTCTTTGGACAACATATAACCTCGGTAATCTTTTGAAAATCGGTGATGAAGTTGTTTTTCTGGAATCTCGTTAAAAGGTTTGACACAAACTTGTGCCTCTTCCTAATGCTTGAAATGTGATCAAAACTCTACTGTTTCTCGTGTTAACCAGTTTACGTGCACAAATTATACTAACAAAAATTGGTACAACTTCCAAAATATTCATTCTATATTGTAAATAACAAACATTCTCAAATACATTATGCTTATGAACCTTTCTTATACAGCGCGAATCACTTCAAACCTGCTGGCGTTCTAGTGGACTGTATGGCGCGCGTTTAGGGGAGATGCAAGCGCTCTCTCGCATGATAAAAAACCCATGAATAGCGGAATAGCGGAGATAATGCGCCAGTAGGAGGTAATAAGAAAGCGTAACTTGATCTTAACCTTTATCAAATTATATGTTGAAAGTTATGTCCATTTTTCTGGATAGAAAGATCATAACGCCCTAGAAAACTCTGAAACGCCGTCTGCAACTCTCTATTTTTAATATCACTGACCATTGGCCTGATTTCACTCTCAAGTTCTTGAAGAGGGAGTGAATTGTTCATATGCACTTTTTGTTTTAAATTGTCCCCATAGGTAAAAGTCACATTATTTGCTGCTCAACACTGTACCGCACTATTGTAAAAAAGATATTTACTGTAACTCACAAGGTTTTCAACAAGACGTTAGAATGACAGTGGTGGCCGGCCGGTATGGCGTGCGCAGTTTGCTTCCTTGAGGCGATCGGTTCTTCCCAGTAAACGCGTGCTGTATGGCCCGCTAGAATGCCGGTAGGTTTGAAATGGTCCGCACTCTAAAGCAATGTTTTTGACTTCGTGTTCCATTAAAAAAACATCCCTTTTGAGGGAAGTAAATAAGATGTCATATTATATCCTATTCTCTAAGTGGAACCTAAAGATCGTCCTCCGTGGACTAGTGGTACCGTGTTATCCTTTAGTTCCAAAGGTTGCGGGTTCAAACCCGGCGGAGGGCGATGGATTTTTTTCGGGCGTAAAAATCCTTAGCACGGCTTCCTTCGGAAGGGAAGTAAAGCCGGCACGTAAAAGAACCTCAAGCCTGATAAAGAGGCCTCTGAGCAAAATTACCGGTGTTTCACACCCATATTAGAATGGGACGCTAAGGACCATAGTAGTTAGAGAGCGTCCATAAATAAAACTCAATTTCATTTGGAACCTAAAATATATTGCTTATGAGAATCTGAGAATCGGTTGGGCTATTCTTGAGACCCCCCAAAAACACACACACACACACACACACACACAACAAACATCATTCATCAACTATAAAATTTACCATAAAAATCTCGATTGCGATTTCATCAGGTGTATATATCACTCCCGAATTCAACCTCGTTCTTATCGAGGCAGTTTACTTGTTTGCTATGTTTTGCATTCATAGTAATAATATGTAATTCGTTTCGATCTCTTGAAGGCTTTTTAATTTTAAAACAGTTTGAGCCATAGTTTTGGATCGATCTTTATTTATTCGCCTTGATTGTATTTGCATTTATTCAGAAATTCGTTCGCTGTTTACCCTTTGAGCGTGAAGAAGCCAATTTTCTTAATATTGTTTTGTATTCAAAAGCTCTTGGTTACTGGAGTGATCATCTAAACTTCACGGTAACAAATTGTCTGTTCCTGTTGAGAGTCCGTCATTCCAACTTCTCTTTGCTTTTCATTAATTTTAATGGAATGCTAATTATAGCACTCAGTCCTGCCAACCTGCAAGCCAGAGTTGCGTTGAAAAATAATATTCAAAGAGACACAGAGTGCTGTAATGTACATTTATTTAGAAGAACAAAATGATGACTACATTTAATTTAGATTATAAAACGAAAGTAACAACAGCCGATTACGTGAGTGCCGAGAACACATGAACATTTCTGAGTCCCCAGTGTTCTCAGTTGAATTTGACTTAGTCTGGTATCAGCAAATATGCACCCCTGTGGAGGATGGTGCAATAAAAGAGGTAAATATTTTAAGGCGTTGTCACTCGGCTTGTATGCACTACTGTTGGCATCCAGTTTAAATTTCCGTTGACTGCGCAGAAATTTACAAAATTTCATGCCGAATGTTTTTTTTAATTCTTCCTTGCTGTACGAGAGTTTATATTTTGTCGTCCAACATATTTTGTAAGAGCTAAATATCGAACATTTTACAATGTTTTCTTTAATTTTGGCCCACACACACTCAACAAGCAGCTGGGTCAGAGCAGGATCGGCTACCGGTTAGCGGCTACTGCAATGTTCGGAGCGCTTCTCAAAATTGACCCTGTATATGAAGAGTTGGAAAAAAGCGCCACCAACCTTACGTGTCGTCATCCGTGGTGTAGTGGTTACCATGCTAGTCTCTAGTTCCGGAGGTCGCGGGTTCTAACCCGGCGAAGTAGGATGGATTTTTTTCGGGTGTAAAAATCCTTAGCATGGCTTCCTTTTGAAGGAAAGTAAAGCCGGTGGACCCGTGTCGTGGATTTACGTCACGTAAAAGAACCTCAAGCCTAATAAAGAGGTCTCTGAGCAAAATTACCGGTCTTTCACGCCCAATATAGAATGGGACGCTAAGAACAATAATAGTTAAAGAGAGTTCATAAATAAAACTCAATTTAATTTATTTACCAACCTTACGCCAATGAAATACAACTTACTATTAGAAAAAAGCTTTTTATTTGTGTTTGTTTACTCTCTGCTAAGTTAGTAATCATAGATTTTGATGCGTGAGAATTAAAGCTGTTCTCGTGAATACAAGACTTTGGGTCTGCTGTCGTAAGGTATATCATAAATAGCCCCCTCAGTTGCTCCGTTAGAATACATGATTAAATTATTCAAATTCTGTTACACGAGAAACTTATCGACATTAGTTCGCGTTCTGTAAGAAAAACAACGAAACTGCTGCAGCCATCTGTAGTGCGAGTGGTACACCACCCAGTGCCAGCCACCTGACTCCTTTGGTTTTCGCTTCTTTCCAAAAGTTGAGGAAAAAAACTGAAGAGCTGTTACTTTGGGAAAGGATGTTGTATGACAAGTTCTCGCAGATTGTGGGGCGATTACTTAGAAAAGAAATGGAGGTGGCCTTGCCCATAATATAGCCTGGAAAACAGCATAGGAACACTCACGTGAAATATATCAGCCTATAATACCTTATTTTAGGGAAAAATGTGACATAGATGATATTAAAGTAGTAGGTTTGTTCATAGAAGCAAGAGGGACAATACCAATTTTTATTTTTTTCCTGTTTTAAAAACTAGGAATATCAAAATCCACATACTTACACCTTTTTACATAAGCCATTAAGGACTCATTGCATATTATATTCAACAATCTTTATAAATCCTCAAATAGTTTCTAATTTAAGACTAGTAATCTCTATTTTATTTTCTCTTCTACGTATAGTAGGTGAGGGAAGTATTGCATTCCACCCAAAAATTCGATATCGAGATTTCACCGGAAATGTTTTGAGGTGCCCTGAATTCAAATAAAGCATTTTTGGAAACATGTCAGTCTGTTTGTCAGAGTAACTCAAAAACTAGAAGTCGAATAAATACTAAACTAGATATTTGAGTTTACTATCTTTCAAGGATGCGACACGAGGATTTTCAAAAAAATTCCCCCACCCCAAACTACCCTTTGCATGGAACATTTTTCGAAAATTTTGATTTTCTGAAAAATGGCTAGAACCGTTTTTATTAAAATATCATATGCTTAAGGTATTTTTATGGCTTATGAAATGTATATCTTGAATTTTCTGGGAATGTCTTCGTTCTGAATGGCTTTCACATAACTGGTAAGCCGTAAGACATAGACAAAGTTTTACTGCACAAAAAAATGTAGATATATCTCGTTAAAACACACAATTTATGTCATATACATTTTTTGTGGAGTGAAATATTTCCGAGATATTTCTTGTTATTTGTTTGAATTTTCCAATATTTATATTTTTTCTCGGGTGGGAATTCGTTATTCTTTATTTTCTGTCCTGAACATGCAAAGAGAGTGGAATTCTCCACATAATAACCAGCTCTTAAAAGATGTGATTATCGCTTAAAACCTACCGTATTCCCCTTGAACCTATAAGAAAATTAGCAATAAGATTAACATCTCGATATCTCTAAAATGAAGTGCATAGAGAACAAGCGCTTGTAAGAATAGTACAAGACTTACAAGACTTGTGTCTGCTGTCGTAAAGTATATCATAAATAGCCCCCTCAGCTGCTCCGTTAGAATACATGATAAAATTGTTCAAATTCTGTTACACGAGAAACTTATCGACATTAGTTCGCGTTCTGTAAGAAAAACAACGAAACTGCTGCAGCCATCTGTAGTACGAGTGGCACACCACCCAGCGCCATATTGCTATAAAAGATGCTGTCGGTCTGCGGACTCCAGAAGGAAAAGTTTGTAATTGCAATAATTTTGCTCCCAATCGTAAAGCCTTACATATCTTTAAAAATGAAATAGTGTGAAATTGGGGCTGTATAAACAAACAACTAATAATTTCTTGTTTGTGTGTAATTAAGTGTACTTTTAAGTTATGAGAGGCAGAGCGGTTTTAGTAAGTAAACCAACAAGTTAGGAACGCACTGAGTGTTAGTGGCGAGGAAAGGTGGAAGCGATTGCGACCTTTCAGTGTTTTCTGTAAACAAAGAAGGCACTACACCCTGCTTCGAAAGCAGGTTGATCAGGATTACGCAATATCGGAAGAAAACAATGTAGATATATTTAGCTATTGGTAGTGTGCAATAAAGTTACTTCATTATTTAATTAAGTTAATAATGTACAGAAATCTGAGTTACATTTACTTTTCTGTTACATAGTGAGTTTTACAATCTACAACAATGCATTTTCGAAATACATTGAACATAGATCGCATGAGATTAACCAGTGGTTATATTTTGAAAAACTATGTTCCATATCGCCCGACATAGTAGGAGCAAATAAAAACGAAATATTAGACTTGCTTGACATTCCCTGACTCAGAAACGGTCCCTCATTTTAAACATTTCTGCGTGTCGTGAATGCTTCTGTAGAATATTTTAAGTTTCTTTGTTACTCTTTCTTTAAAGTTCCAGCATTATATCTTACTCAGCGTTTCTGAAACCTGTTCTTTTGTCTCAAAAGCTTCTGGTATTTCTAGTGTCCGTGTTTGCAAATGCATATGTTATTGTAGTTGTAATATTACTGAAATGATTCTGAATATATGAAAAATCTTAATACAAAGCTGGAGAAATTATTGATTCACTGAAAGCATAACAGCATTTCCTCTCGTCAAAGACATTAATTACATTAACAACTTTCTCGTAATATTCAGCTTAGTATACTACAGCCTGTAGCCATGTCCCCCGTCGAGTTACAATTGGTTGTGGAGCCAAGGGAATTCGAAGTTCCGTCTCCTTAATTGTTTTGATTCTTGAGGGTGCCTTGGGAGATAGCCCCATTTCAGGGAGTAGCGAACCTGCCCACGTGAGCTCCAGGATCCTCTGGTCCAGAGGGTAGTACGTGGTTAAGGTAACCCTTGCCCAGGGTTACAGGTGAAGATCTCAACGGTATATACAACGGAGAAGGAATCCTTTGGTACAATGAATATGGTGGAAGGGGCATATTGGAGAAGGATACTCCATAATAAACCCGGGTAGAGGAAACTCGTGAACTTAGTAAAAGTAATTCTCTAAGGGTAGGAGGCCCTAAAAGAAATCTCCCTGGTCCTCCAGGTCGGGGTTGTGCGTCTGGGTTGGTGTCCCGTCTATGTAAAAACAGGGTTACAGGTGAAGATCTCAACGGTATATACAACGGAGAAGGAATCCTTTGGTACAATGAATATGGTGGAAGGGGCATATTGGAGAAGGATACTCCATAATAAACCCGGGTAGAGGAAACTCGTGAACTTAGTAAAAGTAATCCTCTAAGGGTAGGAGACCCTAAAAGAAATCTCCCTGGTCCTCCAGGTCGGGGTTGTGCGTCTGGGTTGGTGTCCCGTTCATGTAAAAACAAAATTCATCATAAACCTCAAAATAAAAGTAAACCGAACGGATTTAATAGACACGATTACAGCAAGAATAAGGCTAAACGATTAGGGATAGCTGATACATTAAATATTGCAACCGGGAATATCAGGGGTGTTTACACTAAGGAAGCCGAAATACAAAATGAGTTAATGAAGAAAAACATAAGCACAGCAGTGCTTAGTGAACCAAAAAAGAAGTTACAGGGAACATTAAATATAGGAGACTACACTCTACTGTATAGTGGAGTGGAACATAAAGTAAGAGCCCAAGCAAGTATTGCCATGATGATGGACCATAAATGGAAACAGAATATTACAGTGTATTCTTTTATGATGAGAGAATTATGACAGTTCGCTTCAAAATACCAAGAGGCCATATGACAGTTGTAGGTGTGTACAGGCCGGAAGAAGGAAGAACAGAAGAAACAGGTAAATTTTATACAGCATTTCAAAATGTAGTTAATAAAATTAATAAAACTGATATAGTATATATCTGTGGAGATTGGAATGCTCGGGTTGGAAATATTGCTATAAAAGATGCTGTCGGTCAGTTCGGAGAAAATAGAATCAACATGGCAAAAAGATGAGATATTTCTGCGTGTACAATAATTTGACGATTACTAATATATTCTATAGAAAAAAGAATATTCACAAATTTACAAGGAGTAATAGAGATTCTAGATCTATCATTGACTATGTAGTTGTCAACAGAAAGGGGACAAACGTAATAAGATATGTTATAGTATACAGATGCTGTGACATATACAGTGATCATTTGCTATTGATGGTCAAAACCATATTAAAAACTAAGTGGGCAAAGATTAAGAGATATAACATTTAAAAATAGAGAATGAAAGGAGATATAAAATAATTTATTAAGTACTAAATCAATAGTAGATCGATATCAACAAAGATTAAAACAGTATTTAATAGAAACGGAAACTAATAGATGTATAAATAAGGAATGACAAGGAATAAAGAAATGTATACAAAGGACCGTAGATGAAGCATTGGGTAAGCACACAATTTGGAAACGAAGAAAAGGATTAAACATTTGGAATGAAGAAATAAGGAAAGCTTTGAGTGATAAGCAACAATCTTATAGATTACATTTACATTTAAAAACAGAAGAATCTAGACAGAATTACATTATTGCAAGGAATGTCACTAAAGATATAACAAGAAGAGCACACAGAGATAGTGGGATCTATTTGTGAGTAAAGTAGAACGTGACGTATATGGCAGACAGGAGTTTGCTTACAAGTTATTAAGAAACTTAAACAAGACAAAGAGATAACAGAGGTAATAGACGTAATATATGAAGAAGAGTGGATCAAATACTATAAAGATCTTTGGTTTAATCCGGAGGATGTCTTACAGACAAGAAGAACCCAATAAAAAGATTGATTTCTTAGAATAACTAGAGACAGTTTTTAAGAAGCAAAAAAAAAAAAAAAAAAAAAAAAAAATAATCACCGGGACCAGAGGGAGTAAACCTGGAACTGATAAAGAATGGGGGACTTCTACTTAAACTGCATCTTCCACATCTATTTAACACTTGCTGGATTACAGTGAGAATCCCTGATACATGGCGAGAAGTTGCAGTAACCTACGTTTTCAAAAGAAGTGACCGAAATAACCCTCAAATTACAGAGGTATTAGTATATTAAATTCAACGTATAAAATTTACGCAGGAATATTAAACAATAGATTAAAGCCAATTGTGGAGACATTATTATTGTAGGATTTAGAGAAGGAGGATCTTGCAGCGACAATATATTCACAATGACACAATTAATAGAGAAACGGAGAGAATATAATTTCCGTACATATCTGACATTTATAGACCTGGAAAAGGCATTTGATAAAATTGATAGGCGGAAATTATGGGAGATATTAGAGAAACATGGATATCCCATTCATATAATAATATGTATAGAAAGTCTATACCAAGGCACCTGTTTTAAGCTCAATAAACCACATTTTAAAGGAGAGTGCACGTGTATTATTATTTACTGTTTTTAATATCTATATGGACGACATCTTACGTAGATGGAAAGGATGTGCACCAGTTGAAATACTAATAGGGGGAAGGAATTTAAATGTTTTAGCCTAGGCAGATGATTTGTTAATTATACAAAACACAGAAGAGAATCTCCAGAAAGCAACTTATACGTTTCGCAGATATGTAAAGAATACAATTTTAAGATCTCTGCTCCTAAGAGCAAGACAATGGTATTCCAGGGTAAATATCCAATAAGAGCAGAAATTGTTTTGGAGAATAATATCTTTGAACAAATCCAATATTTCAACTATCTGGGATGTGTACTCTCATTAGATACTGACAGAGATATGTACAATAAAATGAGTAAATATCAGCTATTGTGCGGTACTACAAGGGTCGACACTCAGCTCAAGTAATGGCAGTACCGGTATTATTGTTTGGCAGTGAATCCTGGGTAATACGAAAAAAAAAATAGCCGCATACAGGCTACTGAAATGCAATTTCTAAGATCAGTATTAGGATACATTAGACTAGATAAAATTAGAAACCAAGAAATACGGGAAAAATTAAATATATTTGCAATACAAAATAAACTTGTAGAAAACAGGAGAAATTGGGAAGAACATCTCTGCAGAATGGATAATTCAAGGATCCCAAAAAGGATTTCTCAACTATAGACAGATAGATAGAACAGACCTAGGAAGTCCTAGATTAAAATGGATAGAGGCCGGAACAGGCGGACTGGCTTAATCCCTGCCAGGAAGAAAAAGAGAAAGGGTGCCTTGCAAAATATCCTTTTCACTTTGGCTATAAAAGTATGAACATCCGGAAAACAGGCTCTTATTTCCTCCGCAACTCGGTAACGATTATGTGCTAGATATGGTTAATGTATTAATGTGGCATAATGTTTAACGTGATATCTTAAACGTCCTTTGAGCTCTATGTGACATACATCTAATGGTTTCGCCAATTTTGCTGAAGTTTTCCCTGCCTAATTCCGCCACATACGATGCTACTTGTAACGATGGTTTTGGTGTGTGACTGTTCTTTATTTTAGGCATATTGCCACAGTTCTGCACTGGTTTGTATGCAGCGAATAAATGGAACAATCGCAATGAAACCGGGTGTCTTGAAGGGAAGGGGAGGAGTGTGTCCGTCACTGACGTCGTCTATACAGTAACAAGATTGCTCCCTTTACTTACTGAAACCTCTGCCTGGTTAGGATGAACATGCTTTCGCCTTAAACATTTTATAAACCGAGAAATCATACCACTCATAAAATTTACAGCATTTGATTATAGTTCTTTCAATGTTTGAGACTCGTAACTGACTTTCACCTTTGCAGGATGCAACAGAATAAAAATTCCTAATTTTCTGATGTAATAAAGAGCATATAATTAAACGTTTTTCTTGCTAAAGTATTGTCCGGAAATGATTCGCTTTCAATATAAAAAGGCTGATGAAGCTCATCACTCACATTGTGGCTGCTTTCATGTTTCAGCTATTCTTGTTAACATGCAAATAACAAACAGTTGAAGTTAGTTTGTTGTTATGTCACAAAATTTCTTCTGTGAGATCTGTTTATTTAATTTTAAGTATTAAAATGCATTGGTATACAAATATTGAATTTACAGACATGCAAAAGGCATACGGAGCAGCTTACAGCAATGTTAATTTGGCAAAGCGAATCTACGAGGAGCAACAGCCTCAGCGCCATATCCTTGCCATACAAATTTTTCAAGACTTGATCAACGTCTTCGAGATAGTGGCCAGTTCCAGGTAAAGAAAGTAGATTCAGAAAAGAATCGAAATGCGAGGACATTAAACTTTGAAGACGAGGTTTTGCAGAGGTTTGAAAATTATCCACCAGATAGCACTCAGCTGTGGCCCATTCTATGGGTTCCAGTCACATGTCTGTATGGAGAGTCTTAAGTGAGAATGAAAAGAACTCCTTTCATATCCAGAAAATACAAACATTAATCCCAGACGATTATCCTAAGAGACACCAACTTGCTGTTTGGTACTTGCATACCGCTGACAATGAGCCTGATTTTGCTAGACGCATGTTATGGACAGACGAGGCATGTGTTTCAAGAGATGACTTTTTTAATACACACAACAGTCACATTCGGAGTGGCACGAATCCTAAAGCTGTGGAGAATGTCCAATCAGCGGAAGTTTTCAGTAAATATTTGGGTTGGGTTTGTTGATAACTATCTAGTGGGGCCTTATGTCATGCCTGCTCGATTGAATGAATATGTTTATGGCACTAAGGTGAGCGCGTGTACTTAACTAAATACGTTATTTCTATTATTTAAATTATTCCTGTGACTGTAGAACCACCTAACCCGTTATTGGAGCATGTAGAATAATAGCTAGCAGAGATATTGTCGTTGGCACTGTTATATTTGAAATGCGCTTTGATATGAGTAAAGATGTCTGTCTGGTAAACAAAATACACCACGCTTGTAATTATGTAAATATATCTGATTGTTTTGTATTTGCTTAGTTATTTACTATATCATTACAGTTTGGAACTGTCACAGTGTTTAATTACTTCTATGGGGATGTGTAAAAGTTAAAAATCCCAGTCATCTGGCTGAAGAAGAAGATGTGGATATTTTTGAAGACGATAGGTCAGAAGACGAAATTATTGCAAGATGACCATAATACGCAATGGAGTTGCAGCGAAGTGTAAATGACTCAGAACAAGAACTGGATAATTCCAATCTAAGTGAGAGGAGTAATGAATATTTTGTGGCTAGAAATAAAATACTATGGAACAAAAATCCAATTGCAAGTAAATTTAGTAAAACAATTATAAAAAATATTGTAAGCTTATTGTTTGGCCCTAAACTCTGTGCACGAAACATTACTGATGAAAGAAGCGCCTTTGAAGATATTGTTCAGTGTAGAAACCTGGAGATTGGAAGAGTGAGTACAAATTTTGTCCGAACAAGAGATGCGAGATAAACCACAAGGACTGAAATGATAGCATTTATAGGACTGCTGTTGTTGCTTGGAGCTAAGAAACAAAATCATACAGATTTTCGTGAGCTATGGACAACTGATGGAACTGAATCGGAAACATTTAGAGCATGTATGGGTTGTGATAAATTCCAGTTCTTACTTGCTGCCATTAGATTTGATGATATGCATACCAGTCCTGACAGAAAAAAGTGATAAACTTGCTGCATTTAGATTTGCCATTGATCGTTTTGTATAAAACTCCAAAAACAACTATTATTTGGAAGAACAGATTACAATAAATGAAATGTTAATATCTTTTAGGGGGAGATGCAACTTTATTCAATACATGCCCGATAAACCATCAAAATACGTATAAGTTTAAAGTATTTGTGGCATGTATTTTCAAAACCTTCTATGTCACTAATTTAGAAATATATTGTGGTCAGCAACCAGAAGGGCAATATAAGGTGTGCAACAGACCAGCAGACAGCATTCACCGCTTGCTTGAAACTTGGAAAGGTAAAAAGCAGAAACGTAACCTGTGATAACTGGTACACAAGCTACCTTTTGGCATTGACTCTTTTGAAAGACAAAGTGACAATGGTTGGAACCTTGGAAAAAATAAACTGGAGTTGCCATTGGAGATTTTGCCACATAAAACAAGAGAATTAGGACCGTCTGTTTTTTGATTTTTAGAAGGAGTTACTATCGTGTCCTAGCTCTCCAAGGAGACCGGCCAGTAATTTTGCTTTCTATTATGCACAGTAATTCTGCAATTGATACTTAAACCAAAAAGCCTGACATAATAATGAATTATAATAGCTACAAAGATGGTGTTGACACTGTGGATAAATTATGGAATATTTATACAGTATCAAGAAGAACAAGGAGATTTGCCTTTGGCTATATTTTTCCACTGCTGAATGTAGGAGGAGTAAACAGTCAAACTCTATAATGCAACATACAAACATCGATGAAGGTCATAAATACAGAAGTAGTTTTATGAAAGCTTAATCGGTATCTCTGATGAAGCCACACCTTACAGAAAGAGCTGAAGTGAAGAGCTTACCTTCAGATATTCAATTTTTCCTACGCAAATGTAGAAGGCAAGAAGAACAGCAAGAAGAGGAAATGCCACCAGCCAAAGTAAGACGACAGTGCTTTTCTTGAGAAAGAAAGAACAAAGTTACAACAATGTTGTGTGGTGAATGTAAAAGACCAGTGTGTAAAGAACGTACTGTAACAGTAATCACTTGTTTAGAGTGCAGCAAAACTGACAATGTTGAAGATGTGTCCGAGTAATTTAAATTACAGTTGCACCATGGCTCAGTGAACTGAAAACTTTGACCTGTTCGTAATTAACTAATGCACACAAATTTTAAATTTACCTATACATTCTAAAAACCAATAAGTATGTAATAATTGTGTTCACGTTTTCTCTTACAAATAAAGTAATAAATAAATTTTCAATTATTTAAATCGTATTACATTATTATGATCTAAAAGCAGCTTCTGTTTAATGCAAATGTATGTGTGGTAAATATATAATGTTTAATTAATGAAATTCCGTATAATTTTCGTTTTATGGACGCTTTTGTTGTGTACTTAAAGATTAAACGTACATTTTCCGAATCGTTGGCTAGGGAGATAAAGTCCAGCTGTTTGGCCGGCATGTTCTCTAGCATGACTCCAGTTGATTTTGTGTATGAGGTCATATTAAAACAATAGTTTACGAAACACTCGAAGAAAAAAATAAGAATTAGTTTCTAGAATTATTCTTGCTTTTGACGATCTTCGTAACCGACAACAAATATTTCGATGAATTCATCGTTCAGTCATACGGCGCTATAATTTGTGTCAACAATGGAGGTCGCAATTTTGAACATTTTCTATGATAATTTCCTGTAATTTCAGAATACATGGTATTATGTAAGCAAGTTACAGTACAACCATAGAAAGTAAATAAAGCAATTTTTTAAGTTGAGATGCTTTCATTTTTACTTTCTCTACTATGTAGAGTAAGTAGGGGAAATATTGCATTCCACCCAGAAATTTGATATGAAGTTTTCACCGAAAATACGTGTTTTGAGGCGTCCTGAATCCAAATAAAGCATTTATAGAAACATGTCCGTGTGTATGTGTCTATGTGTCCATGAACAGATAACTCAAAAACCAAAAGTCGGACAATTACTAATCCTAGAATTTGAGTTTGGAGTCTTCCAATTATGTAACCAAAAGATTTTCAAGAAAATCCCGCACCTCAACTGCCCTTTGCATGAAACACTTTTTAAAATATTTTCATTTTCTCAAATACGGCTGTAACGATTTTGATGAAAATACTACATGTTTAAGATATTTTCATGGCAAATGAAATGTATATCTTGAATTTCCTGGGAATGTCCCAAAAGTCCTCTTCATTCTGAATCACTTTTGCATAACTGGTAAACCGTAAGGGATATACAACATTTTACTGCACAAAAAATGTAGATCTCGTTAAAACACAGAATTTGTGTCATACTTTTGTTTTGTCGAGGGAACCATTTTCGGGATATTTCTTGTTGTTTGAATTTTCCAATATTTATACTTTTTCTCAAATGGGAATTCGTTATTCGTTTTATGTCATGCAAAGGCAACCGAATGCTTCACATAGCAACCAGCTCTTAAAAATTTTACCTATTGCTTAAAGCCTACCATATTCCCCTTGTCCCCTTCCCCAGAAAATTAGCAATAAGATAGTTTCTGCAAAACTGTATATCGATTAACATGAAGTAGATGGAGAATAAGTGTTTGTAAAAATAGTTTGTACAAGAGTAGAGAAAGTCATACGAGTGCAACACATCAGATGTTTTTGCTTCATACTACTATTCACTTGATAACGAAGCATTTACGGACACTACTATAAAAAGTAAAACTGTTTAATTGATGTCCTCTATCACATCATAAAGTTAGGAATAGTCATTCTATTGCAGCTGTAAAACCGGCCTATGGACTGTAGCACCATGGAGAGTCTACACTTTTGCAAATTTCAAGTTTGGCTATTTGAATGTACCTGTAATGTACAGAATACCATATGGTCATTATTTCTACTTTAGCAGTAATCTGGCAATAGTAGTAATACTCTCTGACTCCTGATTTTTTTCAGTGTTCTTTGTAATATCTTCAATAATTTCATCGGTAGACGGAGCCCCACATGTAGATACTAATTTAGATATTTTAGCTTCATCTTTCAACCAAGTCATCATAAAATTATAGGTGCTCGTTTCTCAAATTTCTTTTTCAACTTGTAATCGTTTTTTTTTCGATTAACGTAAATATTGCAGTACTGGTACATCATCTTCACCTTCATTATCATTATCAGAATGCTACATCAATTTCACTGTATTTCCGAAAGCACCTCAACAACACCTTTGAACCTAAACCCAGTTCATCAAATTCATTAATCATTTTCTATATCGAATAAACCTATTCTTATTTTGTCCTCAAAAATATCGGTGTCTGCTCAAAAAGCGATATGACTTAAAACATATCATGTGTTATGTTCACGTGACTTTCTCTACCCGTTATGTATATATATATATATATATTTATTTATTTATTACCTTTTTACCAAAAGCTATTCTTCGAAAGCTTATATTTCGATCTACTTTATGTTAATCGAGATAATCCTTTGCAGAAATAGTTTAATTGTACATTTTGTTGAAAATAAAAGTGGTATAGAGGAAACCGAATCAATAGATAAGTTAGTCGCTCTATGCTGGCCTAGAAATTTTAACTTCTTTCCATGACATCGCTAAAAGCAACTAAATAATGACTAAGTATGAAAAATTCAAATGAATAATAAACGGACAGCTCCGAAATGGCCAACGTCACAAATAAATATAATTTTTGGATGGAATACAATACTTCCTATTACCTATTATGGGTAGGTGACAGAAAGTAAAAATGCTACTCTTATTCCACTAGATCTAGTGGTGAACAAATGGCCAACTTTGTTATATATTTAACGACAACGGACAGCAGCTATTGATTGTAACTTCATTAGGGAACAGTAAAACGGAGAGATTTCCACGAGATTATTTATTTAACTTCTGTGAAAATAATGTAAAGAATGGATAAATTTATAAATGGCGGGGTCTGGACGACCTGCAGAAAGAATATGCAAACGAATAAGGAATTAAGGCGTACCAGGCTTACCTTTAAAAGCACAGCCTTTGTTATTTTAAATAAAAATAGGCTATTCTATTTAGAAATGAAGATTTGTCACCATTTCCAACTAAACATGAAGTGATATAAATGATATGGAAGTAATGAGTTCTAATCTATGCAGCGCCACCATGATTATATCGCATTCCTTATGGCTTCGCAGGTACTCAATTATTATGTCATGATTTCCGATTAACTGGGTTATCAATTTACAGGTCGCGTTTCTCCTCCAGCTGTGTATTGGGCCAAGAGACATGCATGTCGTTTGTGGAAAGTGGAGAGGGTAACGTACCTAACTTTCCATTATGATTGAGAAGCAGCTTGTCATGGAACAGAATGCGGAAAGCGAGTGAGCGTGGAAGGGCTGCTAGTGTAATAGTAGATAAAGGAGGGAAACGGCATATTCAGCGCATTGTCAACACACAATCTGCGAAGTCAAATGACATGGGCGTTCGTGATGGTTTTATACGATTCCACGATTTATTATTATTATTATTATTATTATTATTATTGTTACTACTACTACTACTACTACTACTACTACTGTTATGTTGTGCTAGATTTCAGACCTAGCTAAACAAATTTTATACTGACGTGCATAAAATGTGGGCCATAATGGAACAGAGGAATTAAATTAAATTTAGTTTTATTTATGGACGCTCTTTAACTGCTATGGTTGTTAGTATCCTATTCTATTTTGGGTGTGAAAGATCGGAAATTTTACTCAGAGGCCTCTTTATTAGGCTTGGGGTTCTTTTAAGTGCCGTAAATCTACGACACGGGACCTCCGGTTTTACTTCCCTTCCAAAGGAAGCAATGCTAAAGATTTTTACGCCCAAAATAATCAATCGCCCTCTGCCGAGAACTAGAGCATGTACCCCTAGACCACGGATGACGACATAATGGAACATAGCTGTTTATGGTTGTACTGACAAAATCCAGCCCCACTCCCTACAAGCGTGACCACCTCTATTTTTCGAGTATAATTCTAGCCATTGAATTGACGGGGTACTTTACCTCCCCCAAAGTGTGTCCGAACTGCCGTAGGGTAACATTACAACTTAAACATCACATTTTCATGCTACACTACCGTTTTCTTAATGCCGGTTTTCTTATGGCCGTTTAGTAGCAAAATGGGGACGAAGGTCTAGTGCCTCCATTTCGCTGATGAAAGCTCTCATATATGCAAACATCGTAGCTGTCATTCAGTTTAACTACAGTTTAACTAATTCTTCACTCCTTCCTCTAGAAGGCCGAATTATGTTGCCAATTTCCTTGTGTACCGCTCGTAACGAAACTCTTTCATAGAGGTGGTATCCTAACCACCCCTTCATTTCACATAGATTATAACATCGCTCAGTGGTTAGTTTGTATATCGCTGTATTGTTTCTCAGACAGTCATATAGAGAACAGATACTGGCTGAGTGCAGTCAAAAGTTGGGTTACCTGAAGGTGGAAACCTTACAGAAAAACACTATGTCACCTAGGAGAATGGGCCACAGTTTATGCATGATAGTGTACATTACTGCTGCTGCTTTAGCTGTAATGTAATATTCGTGAAAAAAGGAACAACTTTTCATTAGAAGACTACTTTTAAGAATCTAGGTTAGTTATTTTTTGTTATAGTTAGTCAAATATTTAAAGATACTAACACTGAGTTTCGAGTCGAGAAAAGGAATTAACATATTTAACCATAGCGTAGAATTACTCTGTTGAGATGCTCTTAACCAAATATTTTCGTTAACAACCATAGAGTAATTTAAATGGACACTAAACTTAAATTACTTTGCCGTAGCAGTGTACCAAAGAACGAAGCGGTAAAAGGAGAAACGAAAAAAAAAAGTGACACGATTTACTATAAATTCAATTTTCTAAATAATTTTTAAAAGCGTTAATCTTGAAGTATACTTTTATAGATGTTGCTTCTAAGCCAAATTATTTAGACACTAGATAACATAAGAATAAGTTCAATAGTTATTCTGAATAAATAGTGCTTAAAGGCTTCAACTAAGGTTTGTTTATGTTTACAGTTTATAGATGGGCAATATTTGAAGTTTTCAACACGACAGAATTACATTCCGTTTTTATTGACTATTATTCTTTAACCATTCCGAGATATTACCACTAAACCAATTTATTCAACACTAAACTGTATGATAATAACATTGTATTTATTGTGAATAATTACTGTTTATTTTTTCAGCCAATAAGACATAAACAGTCTAAAATTTTCACTCGTACCTGAAACGTATGTCTCCAAAGTTTTGTTCGATTGGTGGAAGGATGCAAATGTGAATATACGGAAATATTATTATTAGAGAAGTTTTTTGAAGTTGCAAGGTGTCTAATAATTTTCGCCAAGTCATATAGCTCAAATGCACATACTTGTGCGCCATTTACCAACCAGTGTATTTATATTAATAACGGGTTGGAAATAAAGCGTAAGTGTAGTTTGTAAAATAAGTCGAGGTCCTATAAACGATAGAAATACAGTTGAGTAACCTTTGGAAGTTTAAGGTAAGTAAGATTTTACCAGATCCTATAGTATAAGTGTACAATATTTTGACCAAGTGGGTTTGAAGCGAAGGTTAAAAATGTGATAGGGGTAGCTTTTAATAGTCATAAGGTTGGTTCCTATAGCATAAGTGTACCAAGTTTTATCTTGCTACAAAGACTGTTAATTTGTATGTTACGGGTTGAAATAACGGTAGCGCAAGGTTTTGCAATGCTTTAGGATAGATTAGATATCATTTTTGCAGATGCTAAAATTTTAGTACACCAAATTTTGTCAAATTGTACCAGAATACTCCTTGATAACAACGCTCAGGAAAATCGTGAGAAATTTGGTGATATGAACACGATTTGCAGCTCTCCCCGTACGATAACTAAATTCTAAACCTCCCCTGATACATATTCAACGTTACTGCATTGAATTTGGATGACGTGAATGTGAAGTTCTTCCCCCTAAAACACAGCAGTTTTAAAAACTTTGGGAATATTTTATAACCGATGTCCGTCCAGAAGAACACTTTTCTTTCGCCGCAATGCATTTCCTGTAGATCAACATTCGCTATATTCACAGGTCACGTGGTTTCGAGCCGCATCACCGGAAGGTACCGCGCATAGCAATGAGTGCTATCCTCTCGCGTTTACGATGAACGGAAAATGGACAAAACATGACAAGACTAAAAGCAGCATGGATTCTCCGGATAGGTTTCAGATTTCCAGATGTAACCTAAGTTTATTGGAGCAACAGATCCACGATGACAAATGGGATAGATAATAACCAACTTGGTATTTAAGTGCGTCATCTTCCATGATCTGACACGAAGGTTTTCAAGAAAATCCCCCACTCTAAGCTGGTCTTAAATGAAAAGGTTTCGTTATTTTTTATTTTCTCAAAAATTATTCTAACGGTTTTGATTAAAATCCACGCTTAAGACACTGTATGGAAAATAGAAAGTACATCTTGAATTTCTGCAAATTGCCCTTCAACTACTCTTTATTCAAAATAAGTTTTGTATAATTTGCTATAATTAATAAACCGTAATAATAAACAAACTTTCCACACATAAAAGGTATCTATCGTTTAAGCCACAATTTATATCACAATGGGCGTTAATCATTTCTGAAATATTTGTTTTTGTTTTAATTTTAAATACTTTTGCCATGTCGCTATACATGTTTTACTTTCACTACTTACAATAAGTAGAGGAAGCATTGTGGGTATTCCACTAGAAAATTCGATACCGAGATTTCTGCGGAAATACATGATTTGAGACTCCCTAAATAAAAAAGGCATTTAAAAAACGATCGGTGTTTGCTTCCGTTGTTCTGTGAACAGCATAACTCTGTTAAATACCAAACTTGATGCCTAAGTTCAACATCTTCCAAGGATGCGACACGATTTTCAGGAAAAAAACCACCCCAAACTACCCTTTATATCGGAAAAAGCTTCGTTATTTTTATTTTCTCAAAAATGGTCTTAACGATTTTAGTTTAAATACCACGTGTTTGAGATATTTGTATGAAAATGAAATATCTTGAATAACCTGTGATGAACTCTTTATTTATTCTGAAATACTTTTATATAGTTCATAAACCGTAAGAGATAGACAAAATCGTACTGCACAGAAAATGTAGATCTCGTTAAAACACAATTTAAGTAAATATTTATTTTATTTATTCATTTTTTTATAAAGTTGACCATTTCCAAGATTTTCCTTGTTATGGTTTGAACTTCCAAATATTTAAACTTCTCTCAACTGGAAAATGCTATTCGTTTTTATTCCCCCACCCCCTCTCGTGCTCACGCAAAGAGCATGGGATTTCAAAGCCATCGCATAGCAACACGCTCTTTAAAATACTGACTGCTATCGTTTTATCTACTATATCGTACAACGGAATCTGTAATTGCGATTTGAAATTTTATCTGGATTAACATAAATAGAAAAATAATCTGTATTACGTTCACACAACTTTCTCTACCCCTATCGTTTGTTAGTGGGTATACAAATTATTCTCATGAAAGTTAATTCTTCATTTTAATCGAGGTAAACCTCTACAGAAATAGCTGCGTTGCACATTTCTTTACAGTAATGCTAAGAACCGGACGCCATATGCCGGCCTAAAAATGCCATACTCTTTCCAAGCAATCGCGAGACACAGAATGAGAGCGAAGGTCTACCCGGGGAAAAAATCCTCCCTTCTAAGCCCAAGGTTAGCGCCATCAGTGATGGACTATAAAACTAACCGGGGTTTTCCCATGAGGCAATACCTAGAGTCTAAAAAGCCCCCCCCCCTGCAGTGCAGGAGATGGAAGTGGATACGCCACTTACGCGCGTCATCCCGAAATGGGCGACTGCCGATAAACCTCGGTAGGGCCGACAGCTTTCTAGTAAGCCGTCTACCGGCTATCGAGGGCGGTACCGGAGATCATTGAAGCGTCTCACAACCCCGTCAGCATGGAAACCATACAGACGTTCTCAATACCCATGGGTTTCGGGAACCACTGCCTCGCCGAGTCCAACCCAATCTGAACAACTCCCCAGTGGGGAGGGGCTCGGTGTTCGGCCCAGCGTACTTCTCGTAACGTCAGAAGTACCACGAGTGCTAGGGGTCCGCAGCGCCCGCACCACGGCAGCTGAAGGGGTTTGAACCCCTCCCCCTCCTTACGGGAAATCGCCAGACACAACTGAAAATCATCGGGACTTGAAGAGAATGACCAAGTACTGAACAAATTGAATCATTAATGACGGATATCTTGGAAATGGCTGATGCCACAAAAAGTTATTTGAAATAAATTGTATGTTTTAAGGAGATCTACACTTTTTGTGTAGTACGTTTTCGTCTACCACTTATGCAAGAATATACAAAATTCCTTCCGAATGAATAGGACTTCATAGGCTATTCCCAGAAAACTCGAGATATAGATTTTATTTGTCGTGTAAATATCTGTGATATACGGTATTTTAATCCAAATCCTTAGGCATTTTTTAGACAATAAAATTTCTAAAAAGGTTCCATGTGAAGGGTAGTTTAGGATTGGGGGATATTCTTGAAGTTCTTCCTGTGTATCTTTGGAAGGTACTCTACATAAATACCAAGTATGGTATCTATCAGACTTTTCGTTTTTGAATTATGCTGTTCAAACACACACATATACATATACATACATACATACATACATACATAATACATACATACATACATACATACATACATACATACATACATACATACATACATACATACATACATACATACATACATACATACAAGGGACCTTTTCATTCAGGGGCCTCAAAACTGTATTTACGTGAAATCTCGATATCGAAATTATGGATGGAATGCAATACTACCTTATCTACCTACTATGTTGGTGTTAGAGAAAGTAATAATCTTGTTTTGTAAGGATATTTTAGAGGAGTGAGTGGAGCAAGTCATGTGTATTAAACACGTAATTGTTTTTCTCGTGGACGTGCGAGGAACGTGGCCTTTAAAGCCATAACATACAGACATACTTTTTAACATCTGATTATCTTTTCAACCTACTGAATCCCTCTGGTACCTATCAAGAAGTGTAATAAAATCATTTCTACAAACATTTTTACAGAATTAGATAGAAGAATAAGCTTTTGTAAGTAAATGTAATACATCAGATATTTTAAATGCACGTTATGCAACAATTCATGTTATATTATGCACAAGCGATAACGTTTTAATGAGTTGCAATGCATATACTAAACAAACGCCCAACTTTTCTCACTCCAGGTTGTGTCTTCCTCGGCGGGAATCGTATTCATGACCTGATTTAAAAAGTCATTTTTTTGTTAGTGGCAGCAAATGGAACCAGCGAGTTTACTTTTGTTGACTTTATGAGCGTCGCCTTTTAAGCTGACATTATGGCGCACGTTTCAAGATGCGCCAAGAGGAAGGCAGGGAGAAGCATTTCGTGCTCACGAAATTAGCGAGATTTTGAACATAAATCACGGCTGTATGGACGTCACGCTATGCATGTTAACGTGGTAGCGTGATTCTTTTCTTCCTCACCCCCTCCATTACCAACCCCCGTTTTTTTGTGTAGAGTGCGCTGCAATTCCCGGACAGGAACGGGAAATGTTAAGACGTTCACATCGGCATGTTGCTGTATCCTATTGGCTTCTCTAATATGTGGAAATTTACTCGAAAAAGAAAGTTAAGTTTAAGTATGAGGTACGTTTTGTTCAGGGTAAATAACGTTTATTATCGACCATAGCAGCAATTCTCTTCTTATATTTTCAAGGATCATTTCAGCAGCGATACTAATTTCTTAATCGATAGCACCATTTCTGCTTTGTACTTTATCAGGGAAGTTACTGATTTAAATAGAGATAAAATGTCGTCCTTTCTAACGCTCTCAATTAGGTGTATGACCTTCGCGGGATACCTCGTTTCCACCAAGCAATGCCTGGGCCCATTGCCTCCATTGCCAGGATGGAATGAGAGCATCTATCGTGGACTCCGAACCACGTTGGGCCTTGGGGATGCTTCGCATCAGCAAGTTAGAGATGAAGACGTGGATAGGGCCGACTTAAAATTTCCACCCAAGAGTCAGGAATCGAACCCCGGGTCCTTAGTGCGAGAGCCGGAAACGAAACCACTACGCTATTCCGGCGCAGCGAGCTTATCTTGATATGCAGTTTTCTGCACATTGTTTTTTCGCAGTTTGTATACCAAGAAACCTTCATAGAAAAGCAATACCCAATCGAGAAACGAATCCTATGTCTTCCGCTCTACAGACAGGTGCAAAATCAAAATCATTCATATCGTGAAATGAGATTACAAAGAGGTTAGAACATCACTGAGATCTTCTTCCCAAAAAATACATAAAATTTCTGGTGCCTCCTTTGAATAGCAGGAGTATTTTTGTTCGAATATTTCAGATGATTTCTTTCCAATTTTTTGTTTGTTTTTTACATCCAGTTAAAATGTACATACAAGCGCTCCCAAACGTCAGGCATGTTCCTATTTCCTAATTTTGTGACATTTATTATTTTCTTCCCTGGGTTTATCTCTCGTTTGGACTACATTTTCTCTTTTTTACTTTCCCTACCACGTATCTGATAGGCAGAGAAGGTATTGCATTCCACCCAAAAATTCTATACTGGGATTTCACCGGAAATACATGTTTTGAGGTACAAAAATAGCATTTTTAGAAAAAGAAGATCGTGTGTGTGTGTGTGATGTGTGACTGTGAATAAAATAACCCAAAACTGAAAAGTCAGATGAACACCAAACTTGGTATTTAGGTTCAGCATTCTCCAAAGATGCGACACGAAGATTTTCAGAAAATTCTCCTACCCCAAACTACCCTTTACATGGAACATTTTTCGAAATTTTTTATTTTATAAAAAATTACTTAAGATTTTTATTAAAATAGTATGTATTAGAGATATTTACATGTCAAATAAAATGACATTGTACACATTGTATATCTAACTTTTTTTGGGAATAGACTTTGAAGTTCTCTTCATTCGTAAGAATTGTATAAACTAACTGGTAAGCGTTAAGCAATAGACGAATACGTACTACACAAGAAATATAGATCTCTTTAAAACACACAATTTATTTCAACTATTTTTTGTGGCGTCACCCATTTCCAAGTTATTTGTTATTAATCGTTCTATACTTAGCCATTCTTTTAAAGTCCTGTCACCATTCAGTTGTTTCTCGCGATTCCATTGAAAGCATTTTAAGGCGAGCGTATAGTGTCAATTTCTTAAACACTTGACTATCGCAGTTCCCTTTGTACACAACGAAATGTGTAATGTAGCTATTTCTGCAAAAGTTTATTTGAATTAAAATGAAGTAGATATAAAAATAAGCTTTCGTAAGAATGGTTTGTATACCCACTTATAAACAATAGAGGTAGAGAAGGTCACGTGGATGTATCATATTAGATTTTTCGTATAAAACAAATGGGATTAAAGAAGAAAATAATCGTGGAAAGAGCCGCAGCCTTTGGTCTTCTACCAGACAGGCTGAACCTTTAAGCGTAGTGTGTGCTTGTCTTTATTTTCTCTTTACATGGAAAAAGTTTTGTTATTTTTGATTTTCTCGAAAATGGCACTAATGATTTTGATTAAAATACCACACATTTAAGATATTAATGATAAATTGATTTTTCTTCGTCTTTATTTTCAAGCCTCAGCCCGACAAACCAAGGTCTTGTCCCTAGCCCATGATGTAGCCTATAAAATACAGCATCAGCATTTTTAACATTTTTTAACATTAAATGAATTCTTTTGGTTTTTGTTCACTTGGAATGCAATAATTTTATATAAAAATGCAATGTGTATATACATATAAATTAGCAACCTTATTTAGCTTTTTTTTATAAAAATGTATGATATGAGAGCATGTTTTCTGTTATATATACTGCAGAATTTTTAGGATTATGTTAAATTATTTTCATTTTTCCATTAATCACAATTCATAAAAAAAGGTTGTTGTCACTTTTCCAATTTAAAAGTGAAAGAGACCACTAACAATCTAAACTCTAACAATTTCAAAGTATTTATCTAAGCAATCTCAGCAAAACATATTTTCTAATGGAAAGAAAATAAATTATAAAACATTTAAATTTATTAAATTTCTCATTAGACTATGGTGGTGGCGGCAATGGCGTCAGAGGTGATGCTGGTGGCAGTGGAACATTATTATAATATCTACTTGTGAATCAGTAAAGAGAAATACAACGGGCTGACGACTTGCATTTGCTCGACGTAATTTGACTTTAATATCATCACGCCATTCAGCCATTCCATACTGTTCGGCAATCTCAACCTGGCAGATATCATAGTAAGTGTATGAGTTGCTAAGCGAGTCAGTGACTGCCTGCCGGAGCCTCATATTCCTACCAGCAAAACATGACTCTGGCTGTTTCAATATTCTATATATCCTGGACAAATGCTCAGTGGCATATCTGAGGGGAAAAGATTTTCTTGCTGTTGTTTTCGTTGTCCTCCCTGGTCTAGTGGTACCATTCTAGCCTCTAGTTACCGAAGTCTCGGGTTCAAACCCCGCGGAGGGTGATGGATTTTTTTCGGGCGTAAAAATCCATAGCGTGGCTTCCTTCGGAAGGGATGTAACCGTGAACCCGTGTCAGAGATTTACCGCACGTAAAAGAACCTGAGCCCAATAAAGAGACTGAGTAACATTTACGCTCTTTGACGCCCAAAAATATAGAATGGGACCCTAAGAACCATAGAAGTTAAAGAGCGTCTTTACGTTAAAGAAAGTAGAGTCTATTTACAAATATGTTCACCTATACCTGCAGGATTCGAAGGAGAAACGTGTGAATAGGCATCGGAATTCTTAAGCAGTTGGCTTCAAGATATATACAGTGAAGCCATATGACAATAATACGAAGAAAGTAAGCAACAGCGGCTAAGGGTCACTTATAGAAATGCAAAACATGTTTAGTGAGATAACCGAAAATAGTTCATTGGCCGGTTATATGAAGTACTTACACTAGAAGTACTTACCAACAAATCCAGACCAATAGCATATGGTATAGCATTTAATAGCTTCATTGCCTGGTGTAAAACATGATGAAAATGACTGTTGGCGAATTAACAAAACATCAAAACATCTGAAATCTCGCGTTTTAACGTCATTTCTCTTGTTTCAAGAACGCGTTCTACCAGAATTCTGTTAGTTTCAGGAATTAATATAATATTATTATTGATATTTTACAAGCTGGTGTGCTGACTAAAAATAGTATATGCCATACGTGTTAAAAGTGATTTTATTTTGCTCCTAAGATCGCGAAACGAAGATCTATGTCTAGGGCCTTCGTTTCGCAAACATTCCTACTCGCAAAATAAAACCCTACTTTTACCCCTTGTGTTATAATCTACTATTTTGCTTTCTTCATTGCTTTCCTATAGTAAGTAGAGGAAGTATTGTATTCCGCACAAAAATTCGATATCCAGATTTCACTGGGATTTCAGGTTTTATGGTCCCCTAATTAAAAATAAAAAATATTTTTAGAAAAAAAGTCCGCGTGTGCGTCTGTGGAAAACATAGTTCAAAAACCAGAAGTCGGTTAAACACAAACTTCTTTAACTTCACATCTTTAAGGATTGGATAGGAATATTTTCAAGAAAGTCTTCCTTCCAAGCTACCCTTTACAGGAAAATGTTTGCTTGTTTTTTATTTTCTCAAAAAGGACTAACGTTTTTCATTAGAATTCTAAATGAGCTTTGCATAATTTTGTATGACTGGTAAACCATAAGAATTAGACAAAAACCCACTACACATTTTAAATCTCATTAAACCAGAATATTTGTGTCACTTAAACTACTAGTGACAATGACCCTTTCTAAGTTTTTTTTATTGGTTTGTAATTTCAAATACTTCACGCCTTTTTCAAGTGTTAAGTATCATTACATGTTTTTCTCGTGGTCCTGCAAGGAACATGGAATTTCAACGTCGTCACATAGCGACCCGCTTTTAAACAAGTTGATTGCCACTTCAGTCCATTTTATCCCTCTAATACCTACAACGAAATGTGTAACAAAATCATTCACATCCAAGAAGTTCCAAGTTCGAATCTCGGTTAGGATGAGGTAGCCAGATACGCCCTTTTTCCCCGAGGTTTTGCCTTGTCCTGAGAGGACGAATGCCGGGTAACTAAGCTCAATGGGCCTCTGGCTTATTTAAGAATATTTAACCCACTTCATTCATCGTCCGATATGACCTACCAAGTTAGAGGACGTTAAACTTACGGTAATTTTGCTCAGAGGTCTCTATCAGGCTTGAGGTTCTTTTACGCGCCGTAAATCTACGACACGGTACCACTGGCTTTACTTCCCTTCCGAAGGAAGCCATGCTAAGAATTTTACGCCCTAAAAAATCCATCACCCTCCACCGGTTTGAACCCGCGACCTTAGGAACAAGAGGTTTCACCGAGTGTGATGCCTTTGTCCATCTAAATAGGTAAACGAGCCATAAAGCGGTTGAAGAAGGCAAGATCTAAGGCATAACTGGTGCTTATCAGGCCGCATGAATTTAACAAAAATCAGGGGCAGTTTTAGTTTTTTATTTACTTATTTATTTATTTATGGACGCTCTTTAACTACTATGGGTAAAGCGTCCCATTCTGTATTGAGTGTGAAAGACCGGAAATATTGCACAGTACCCCATTTACCAGACTTGAGATTCTTTTATGTGCCGTAAATCTACGACACGGGAACTCCGGCTTTACTTCCCTTCCGAAGGAAGCCATGCTAGGGATTGTTACGCTCGAAAAAAATCCATCGCCCTCCGTTGGGTTTGAACCTGGGGCAAAAATTGTTTTATTTATGGACGCTCTTTAATCACTATGGTTCTTAGCGACCCATTCTACATTAGGCGTGAAGGACCGAAATTTTTCTCAGAGGCCTCTTTATCAGACGAGGTTCTTTTACGCGCCGTAAATCTACGACACGGGACCACTGTGCTTCCCTTCTGAAGGACACCATGCTAAAGATTTTTATGCCCCAAAAAAATCATCGCCCTCGGCCGAGTGAACCAGAGGTAGGTGATACACCTGGTGTAACGGGTCTAACAAAATAACTATTCGTAATTTTCTGATGTGATAGAGGGCATACAATTAAACATTTTTTTCTTAATAAAGTAATGTCCAGAAGTGCTTCGTTTTCAAGTGACAGTAGTATGACTCCAAATACAAACAAGTGGAGTCATATTTGGGGAGCGTGCCAGTCAAACAACTGGACCTGCTCTCCCTAACCAACGATTCGGAAGATTTACATTTAAATAATTTCGACAATTTAAGCCGAAATGTCATGTTGAAAAATCAGATTTCTCCGAATGTTAATCGGGATTTCTTCAAGTAGCTCCGGAAGCATTTCCGCAAGAAAAGTGCCATAAACATATTCATTCAATCAAGCAGACATGACATATGGTCCCACTAAATAGTTATCAACAAATTCAACCCAAATATTTACTGAAAATTTTCATTGATTGCGGACGTTCTCCACGGGTTTAGGATTCGTGTCACTCCAAATGTGACTGTTGTGTGTATTAAAAAAAAGCTCTCTCTTGAAAAACATGCCTCGTTTAACCATAATATGTCTAGCAAAATCGGGTCCATTTCCAGCAGTATGTAAGTACAATTTAGCAAATTATTATCTCTAGGATAATCATCTGGAATCGGTGTTTGTGCTTTCTGGATATGAAAAGAGTGCTTTTCTACTCACGTAAGACTCTCAAAACACACATGTGACTGGTACCCATAGAATGTGCCACAGCTGAGTGCTATCTCGTGGATTATTTACAAACCTCTGCAAAGTCAAAGTCTTGAAGACAAACGTCTTCAAAGTTTAACGTCCTCACATTTCGATTCTTTCCTGAATCTACTTTCTTTACCTGGAACTAGTCACTATGTCGAAGATGTTGATCAAATCTTGAAAATGTTGTATGGCGAGGAATATGGTGCTGAGGCTGTTGCTCCTCATGGATTTGCTTTGTCAAATTAGCATTGACTTTTGCATGTCTGCAAATTCAATATTTGTGTACCGATTCATTTTAATACTTAAAATTAAATAAACATCGCACAGAAGTATTTTGTGGCATACAACAACAAACTAACTTCAATTGTTTACTATTTATATGTTAACAAGAATAGCTGAAACATGAATATAACCATAATGTAAGTGATGAACTCTACCTTCATCAGTCTTCTATACAGAAAATGAAGCATTTCCGGACAATACTTTATCAAGAAAAATGTTTAATTTTATTCTCTCTATCACATAACAAAATTAGGAATAGTTTTTCTGTTACATTCAATATATATACGGCTATGTATTTATTCTACTGTATCGCAGCATTTTCTAAATTCTTATGATATTCCTGGAAGTATTAGGAAATTAAGTCGGCCAATAAGAGGATAGCATTCTGTATTATCTCATCTCTCGTCGTTGGCGTGCCATGTTTTGACGGTCCCTTTCAGCGAACCTACCAGGTGTGGATGTAACATTGCCTACTGCAAGGCCCATCCTCTATAGAGGCCTGGCATAAAATGTGTTGTTTGGACATATGGAAGCAAATTTTTATCATCAGGCATAGGAATTTCTAAGCATTTAAGCCAGACAAAGTAGAATAAAGTTGAATTGTTACTGCACTGTAGGCAAGGACGTCGCAGGTAACAACCCACCCCATTCCTCGTACAGTCTGTTAGCGTGTGCAGACCGCACTCACCAAACTGTTTACCTGTCGTTAGTGTATTGCATTCATTGTCACAGTGCTAAGAAATTTACAATTAGATTGTCTACTGAAGTTTGGCCCTGGCCACTCATTCAGTAGACATCCACTACAGTTTATCTACATTTTACAATTACCCATCAATAAATTATCCTATTTTCCATGTCGCATTTCCACTTGCGTTTCAATTGTCACTTTTTAATTACTTTACCATCAGACATTCGCCACAATTTTCCAATCAAAAATGTCAACACTTTGTTTCACTGAATTTATGGTTTTTCACTACCTCAATCCATCGTCTTATTCATAAGCTACGCTACCCTTTACCTACCTCTATCCACTGTCCAAAGCCATTTATTTATGACTTTACACAAAAACTGTCCAATGCTCTTACTGTCTTTACACACCATTTCAATTATACCTATATTTCTATCCCCCTTCAACCACTTTTTTTTATAAGTTTTCTTCTCCAATGTTCTGTTTCTTGGCGCATAAATATTGTGTGTTCGATGTCCTCATTTCCACAAATATCGGACATTGGTTTTGAGGAATACCCTGCCTTAACCAACCCTCTTAGCCTCCATGCTCCTGTTCTTACACATGCAATAGATTCTCTTATTTATTTACTATATCTATATATTTTTCCCTAGCCCATGTATTTTTCATTGGCATATAACCGACCAATGAACTATTTTCGGTTATCTCACTAAACATGTTTTGCATTTCTATAAGTGACCCTTAGCCGCTTTGCTTACTTTCTTCGTATTATTGTCATATGGCTTCACTGTATATATCTTGAAGCCAACTGCTTAAGAATTCCGATGCCTATTCACACGTTTCTCCTTCGAATCCTGTAGGTATAGGTGCACATATTTGTAAATAGACTCTACTTTCTTTAATGTATAGACGCTCTTTAACTTCTATGGTTCTTAGGGTCCCATACTAAAATGAAAAATAAATGGAAATAGCGAATGCTATGCCATCTAGCTACAGACAATGTAAGCAATTACACTGGACGGCACCCTAATGCCATCTGCACGGCATGAAGCAGGGGTTACAGGAATGAGACCTAGAAGGCTAACTGACCATCACATATCGTTCCGATAGGTATCCACCAACAGATCCGTCGCGATATGACCAAGGAGTTAAAGCGACATAAAATAAAATAGAATAAAAAAAAGAATTACATTTTACACATAGCGACCTGTTCTAAAAATAATTGAATCCCCTTGTTTTGTGTTTGCAGGGCAATATAGAAATACAGTAGGCTTTAAGCATATACATATCTCTTAATAACTGCTTGCTATGTGCAGCAACATTCTCTTTGCCACAGATTAATACTCTTTGCATATCCAAGACAAAAATGAATAACGAATTCCCATTTGAGAAAAAGTATAAGTATTGAACAATTTAAGGGAATAACAAGCAATATCTCGAAAATGGTTCACTAAACAAAAAAAATGTATATGACATAAATTGTGTATTTTAATGCGATCTACATTTTTTGTGTTTTAAAAGTTTGTCTATCTCTTATGGTTTATCTGTTATGCAAAAGTCGTTCACAATGAAGAATACTTTTGGAGACATTCCCAGAAAATTTGAGATATACATTTTATTTGTCATAAAAATATCTTAAACATATGATATTTTAATCAAAATCGTTGGAGCCATTTTTGAGAAAATTAAAATTTTCGAAAAATGTTCCATGTAAAGGGTACTCTGGGGTGGGGGGATTTTCTTGAAAACCTTCGTGTCGCATCCTTAAAAGATACTGAACCTAAATACCAAGTTTGATGTTTATCCGACTGTTCGTTTCTGAGTTATGCTGTTCAAAGGCAGACACACACACGGACATGTTTCCAAAATGCTTTTTTTGGATTCAGGGGGTCTCAAAACATATTTCTGGTGAAATCTCGGTATCGAATTTTTGGGTGGTATACAATACTTCCCCTACTTACTATACGTAGTAGAGAAAGTAAAAAAGAAATGAACCTCTATCATTTATAGAACGGGTTTTATTTAAGTTCAAAGATAGGATACTCTTGTTGAGAGATCCTATATAATTATAAAGGGGATAGCGATAGACGAATGTTTAAGAAGTAGACACTTTACTAGCTCTAAAATTTCATACCCTTTGCGTGCAATCGCGAGAAACACCTGAATATCGGAAGGACTTAGAAAGAATGGCAGAGTTGAACAATTACAGCCATTATTAAAGGATAACTCGGAAACGAAAGATGCTACAAAAGTTATTTAAAATAAACTTTGTGTTTTAAAGAGATTTCTATTTTTGGTGTAGTACGTTTTCGTCTAACGCTTAACGTTTACCAGTTATACAGGATTATACAAAATTTCTTCCGAATGAAGAGGACTTCACGGGATATTTCAAGAAAATTCAAGATATACATTTTATTTGTAATGTGAATATCTTTCGTACATGGTATTTTAATCAAAATCGTTAGAAAAAGTTTTTACATCAAAAGTTTTGGAAAATCTTCCATGTAAATGGTAGTTTGGGGTAAGGAGATTTTCTTGAAAATATCACCGTACCGCATATTTAGAAGGTACTTAGCTCATATACCAAGTTTGGTATTTATCCGAATTTCAGTTTTGAGTTACGCTATTCACGGACACACACACGGAACTGTTTGTAAAATCTTTTTTTTTTAATTCAGGGTGCCTCAAATTATATATTTCCGGTGAAGTTTAATTAGTATCACAATACTGTTGTGAATTACGTCCTATTCATTTGATGCACCATACATAATAGCGTGTTCCATTCGATTGATAACGTTAAAACCTCTAATACAGGCTTATTAAGCGTGTTAAAGAGCAATAACATACAAGCAACGTTTTAAAGTGTAACAATGAGTTCGTCTCAGATAAAGATACATTAGAACTATTTAAAAGAACTATTAAAAGTCTCAAGATAATAAAAGAGCTTCAACTCTCACGTAGTTCTCAGCTTCCTCCTCCCCTTCCCGCTTTATTTACTGCAATGGTTTTTGAATTGGATATTACGGTTGTACAAAAGCTGGAAGTAAGTTATACCGGCTAATTTGACTAAGAAAGAATTAATATTAACGTTTTTTTATATTTTCTGAGTACATTTGAGAAAGATCATTGTCCCTATGTCTGTTCCAGTCTCTCATACTCAATCATCTTCTCCTCGATCTTCCGATGTTGCAGCGTCCTAACTGTTGATATTGTATTATTTCAGTATACCTTCTTCGTTGCCTCTTGTTTTAATATTTAATTAAATACATCCTTATTTGAAGCCTTTTCTTATGTTGCCGTTTGGGATTCTATCAATACGTTCACAGCTCTCAAGAACCTCATCTGAGCTGCTTCCAGTCTTTTACAATACCCAACTTTCATTTCTATAAAGTAAAGCTGGTAGGGCCATAACTCTATCAAAGTTTGAGTCGCTTATCTTTTTAAGGAGGGTTCATTTCTATAGCCCTCTTTAACTGCTGTGGTATTTTTGGGGATTTTGAATGGAACATTTGAAGGTATTTTTACTATTTGAGCTTTTAGGTTAGCTTACTGTGGGTTTTAGTCGTTTTTAACTTATTACTTTCTCTACTACGTACCTAGTAGGTAGAGAAGGTACTACATTCCAACAAAAATCGATATTTTACTGGAAATACATGTTTTGAGGCCCCCTGAATAAAAAAAACATTTGTGGCAACATTTCGCGTGCGTGTCCGTGTCTAGCATAACTCAAAAGTGAAACGTTTGTTAAATGTCATACTTAGCATTTAAGTTCAGTTTCTTCCAAGGATGCGACCGAAGATTTTCAAGAAAATACCTCCATCCCCAGCTACCCTATACATAGAACATTTTTAAAAAGTTTTGATTTTTTAAAAAATGAGTAAACTTTTTTATTAAAATAGCCTACATTTAAGAGCTTACATGACAAATAAAATGTGTATTTTAAATTTTCTGGAAATAGCCCGCGAAGTCCTTTTCATACCAAAGGAATTTTGTATAATTCTGTACTTATAACTGGTAAACATTAAGCGATAAACGAAAACGTACTACACAAAAGGTGTAGATCTGTTTAAAACACCAATTTATTTGAAATAAGCTGTTTTGAGACACAGGCTATTTTTGAGATATCCATTACTAATGATTCAACTCGTTCATTACTTCGTCATGCTTTAAAGTCCTTTCAACATTGTTGTTTCTCGCGATTGCTTAGAAACAGAACGGGATTTTAAGGCCAGCGTATAGCGTCCAGTTCTTAAACATATCGCTGTTCTTTTTGTATCTATAACGAAATGTGTAATGTACGAGGGCAGTCCCAGAAGTACCCGACCTGATGTATAGATAGTAGTTGTTTCAAACAAATGACTGTGGTAGAAAGTACCAACCTTATAAAGCTTAAGTCTGAAGTTTGATGATGCTACGTTGTTTAGTAATTGTTTGGCAGCTATCAATAGTGAACGCTCTCAGCAAATTTGTAAACATGGATAAAACTGGTCATCGTTATGTGACACAATACTTTCATTTGAAAGGTCTTAGTTCAACTAATACTAAAGCTGAGCTAGATTCTACTCTGGGAGAGTCTGCTCCTTTGTTTACTACAGTAAAATATTTGGTGGCAGCGTTTAAGCGAGGCCGTACGAGCTGCCAAGATGAACATTGCAGTAGTCGACCAAATGAGGTGTGACCACGCCAGAAATTATGAGGAAAATCCACAAAATGGTATTGGATGACCGTCTACTGAAAGTGCGCGAGCTAGCAGACATCGTAGGCATTTAAAAAGTGCTGTATATCCCATACTGACTGAAAACTTAGATATGAGAAAGCTATGCACAAGATGGGTGCCGCGTTTACTCACAATGGAACAAAAGCAGCATCGTGAAGATGTTTCAGTCGAGTGTTTTGCGATGTTTGCTGCAATAAAGCCAAGTTTTTGTTGTCGATTCATAACCATGGATGAAACATGAGTCCATCACTTCACACCTGAGACGAAGGAACAGTCAAAATGGATTGAAAGGGGAGAATCGGCTCCAAAGATGGCGAAGACAGTTCATCTGCAGGCAAGGTCATGACGTCAGTTTTTTGGGATGCGCGTGGGATAACTTTAATTGATTATCTTCAATAAGGAAAAGCAATAAATGGCAAGTATTATGCAAACATATTGCAGCATTTGAATATTGAAATCAAGCAAAATTGGCCGCATTTATCGAAAAAGAAAGTTTTTTTTCATCAAGGCATTGCACCAGTTCACACTTCCATTGTCGCCATAGCCAAAATCAATGAGTTTAAGTTCGAATTGCTTCCTCATGGACCCTATTCGCCAGATTTAGCCCCCTCTGATTATTTTCTGTTTCCAAAGTTGAAGAAATGGCTTGGTGGTAAAAGATTTGAAGAGGTGGGGCAGATAATGGCTATTTTGCAGAACTCGACGGCTCTCACTATAAACAGGGCATCGAAGCTATTGAACACCGCTGGGGAAAATGTATCGAGCTCAAAGGAAACTATGTAGAGAAATGTAGTTTTTTCCCGAAATTTTTGTGTTTTCTGTGTTAGTTCGGGTACTTCTGGGACAGCCCTCGCACCTATATCTGCAAAGTTATATTTGGATTAAAATATCGTAGATATAAAAATAAGCTTTAGTAGGAATAGTTTGTATATCCACTAATAAAGATAAAGGATAGAGAAGGTCATATAAATGTATCAGATCAGAAATTTTTTCAGGTGCAAATTCACTCTTACATTCATACTTCCAGACTCTGTGGAGGGTAGGGAGCAGTCCCTTTTCTTCTTACACTTCTCGGAGTTCTTCTTATGTAGGTATTCCATTTATGTTTTGGTACCTGGCTAATTTTATTTTTTTATGAAAGATTATCATAGTGCAAAGATAAGGAAGGTGAAAACTTGCTATTAACTCTGCTTACCAGTAAGAGTTTTACTTCTGGAAATTATATTTGCCTTTAAATATCATTTTAGTGTTTGTAAAAGAAAAATAATTAATAACAAACACACACAAATTACCCACCACAGCATAATGTACACGAAACTAATAATTACGAGATACTTAGCATTTGGGTCAAAATCATTGGCTCAGGTGGTAGAGATTAGAATTGAATAAATAAAAAAGACTATTATGATAAAACTAGGCCTGATCATTAATCATTGTACCCACAGAAGTTGAGGATCACTAGTTCCCTTGACCATAAGGCACCTTTTCTGAAATATTCTACATTGACACATTTTGGTGTCCTACTTTCAGATCAGTGTGAATCTGATGATTTTTTAAACATTCTGAGGCAACAATTAATAAACAATGATGCTTAGCTCAGGAAAGAACGCATGCGTTTAAAGAATAGTAGCAACAGCTATGTGGGGAGCAGAAAACGGGATAGTGTTTTTACATGAGAGTGTAAGTTGCACAGATACAAAAACCAGTGTCCGCTGATCGCTGATCGAATAATCTATCTATATATGGATTATTGGTTTAAAAATTACAATTACATCTTCTTTTGTACAATAAATTGAAAAAAGGCAATTTATATAAATGGTTTAACTCACTCCAAAAGCAACTATTTTTCAAATAAATTAAAGTTATTGATCGTAGTAGAGCACTGATAAAACATTCAATATTAAACTGCCTCTTTTATGTTTTAAAATAAAAACTGTTACTGCTTTGGCAAGGAAATGTTTTTATATACTCTATCACTGCGCGCACTTATGTGTGCGGGTGTGAACAATGTAACAAAAACAAAAAGCTGATAAATACCTAATTTGGGGCAGATAGTTTTTCAAGACGCCAGGTTAAGAATTTCAGGAGAATCCCTTAGAAGCCTAGCTTTAATTTACTGGATTTTTTCTTGTATTTTTTAATTATCTGAAAAGCAGATCCTACAATATTTAATATATCTTTGGGATATTAGTATTTCAAATGAAGCGTGTACCATTAATTTTATGAATACACTGTGATGTCCTCTTTATTCTAATTATATTATTAAAATTTAGAATTTGTGTCAAATGACCTTTTTCGAACTATTAATCGTTTCCCAAATATTCGTAGTTGTTTGAATTGTCGGGTATTAAGCTATATACCAGCAAATATTTCTGTTTGTCCATGCAAGGTCATGTAATCTCGAGGCTGGCAAATACAAAATAGTTGACTGTTTCATCAGCCTCCTTTATGCCACAAAATGTGCACTGGAACCATAAATAAAGCAACAGTTATCATTGTTAACAGGAAGTAAATACAAGATACAAGCTTTGTATGAATAATCTGTAGAATACACATGAAATTAACGATGGTGTGTAAAGAAAGTCGTGGCAGTAGCACATCAGATTATATTTGTCATTTTTATAGTTACACAGTATAATTCATAAATGAAGGCCGATGATCTGTAGATAAAATATTGTGAATAAAAGTTCTGGTTAGTTCGAAAAGATCATTTCGAAATACCGTTTTTATTTACATAACTGACTCAACACTGATAGGACATACGTTACAAAAGAACAAGCCTTTAATGCAAGCAACAACTTCCCCACTCAAGTGTGCAAACACAAACTGCAGGCTCGGAACACTACACGAGAGAAAGGAGAGAGAATGCAACTTAGTAATTCATGAAAATTCGGTTTTATTTAAACATAACCGGATATATACAACAAATAAAATAATTTGTGGTATACAAGGCGGTTTTATACTTTCTCTTTTACGTATAGTAAGCAGGGGAAGTATTGCATTCCACTCAAAAATTCGATACTGAGAATGCGTCTGTGTCTGAAAACCATAACTCAAAACCGAAACGTCGGATAAATGTTAAACTTGGTATTTAGGCTCAGCATCTCTCAAAGATGCGACACGAAGATTTTCAAGAAAATCCCCCATTCCAGACTACCCTTTACATAGAAGATTTTAAAATTTTGATTTTCTCAAAAACGGCTCCAAAGATTTTGTTTAAAATATCATTTAGGTATTTTCCTGACAAATAAAATATATATATTGAATTTTCTGGAAATGTCCCCAAAATCGTCTTCTTTCTGAATGGCTTTCGCATAATTGGTAAACCGTGAGAGACAGACAATTTTTTTTCTACACAAAAAATGTAGAGCTCGTTAAAACACACAATTATGCCATATACATTTTTTTTTGTGTTGAGTGAACTATTTCCGAGATATTCCTTGTTATTTGTATGAATTTTCCAATATTTACACTTTTTCTCAAATGGAAACTCGATATTCGTTTGTTTTCTTATGTTCTGAACATGCAAAGAGAATGAAGTGCTCCACATAGCAACCAGCTCTTAAAATATTTTGACTATCGCGTAAAGCCTGTTATATTCCCCTTGAACCTGCAAGAAAATTAGCAATAAGATAGTTTCTGCAAATGTTTATCTCGGTTAATATGAAGCAGAACGAGAATAAACGTTTGTAAAATAGTTTGTACAAGAATGGAGAACGTCATGTGAGTGTAACACTTCAGATTTTTCTTCTGCAAAGTTTGCCGATTCATTGTTGAATCTCAAATATAAATATAAACTATTTTGACTGCAATCTTTTTAGCTTGTACTTTTCATTTTCAAAATATTATAATCATTTGTAATCAGCTTGATAAATTTCGGCAAAATAGGAAGTTTTGTTAATTTTATCAACCTTAGCATCTATATAACCCCCCTTCATTATTATTGTGTTAGGATACTAGTAATTCGTATAAATAGCAGCTTGATAAAATAAACAATGCAGAATGATAGCTTATCTTTTTCATTCCGCGGTTTGGCTTATGTAGCTGTAGATGGAGTGAGTAAAATTCAATGTGAAGCATAAGTTAGCAATAGTCGATTTATATAATGATAACGTAAATCAAAACCTAACCTCTTCTAATGAAGCTAGCTGTTACAGAACATGTTACTGGTGCGTTATTGTGCCAGCACATGCCGTTTTTGAACCAGGAATAACACCGGGAATAGGTTTGCCAAACCCTTTCCTTGCATACACACTAATTACGCGATTCTAGATTCACTAACGTCCATACATCCGACGATAGCATGCATAAGCGGGGAAGCAATAAACTAAATGGAAATAGCCCGAAGATGGTGCACCAGTACAGCTCATATTTCTTTGGCCTCCGTTTATAGCAAATGGAGATTATAGGGGAAACTCGGAAAAACAAAACACTGTGGCTATGCTTATTGCCTTTTCTGCCCTTACCTCTGGCAGAAAATATTGTATATTTGACCCAAAACTCTACATCACGACTTCACCATAAATGTATATAATCTCCTAAATACGCAAAACTTCACAAGAGATGAGGGACAGGGAGAAAGAAAGAACGACAGGGAGTTCGTTCTCCGAAGAAATCATACGCTACAGGAATATAACTTACAAGGATTATAGTGAAGAAAACAAGGCAACGGAAAGATTATTTCCTAATTATGTCAAAAGAAATTATTGAAAAGGATACTATAATTTTATATAAATATTCAAATTAGAATAAAACTGTAAACGGCATTGTATTCAGAATTTTAACTCCTACAGAGGTCAGAAACAGTGTTAATTATGATTTATTTACAGTAAACAGTCTGCTTTTAGGCAGAGAGGTGATGTTACAAAGTAAAACAAATGTAGGACACTGTCTTAAAAGTCTTGCCTCATGAACAAAATATCCAATAAAACCTCCAATGTAATCAAGAAGTATCAATAAGACTTGCACGTTTTTGTATAAAAGAGTAGCCCATTCTCCTAGATCGCAACAGATTTTTTTTACCAATAATAACAGAGGGAATACTACATTTCACTCAAGAATTAAATGTGACATTTCACCAAAAGTACATGTTTTGAGATACTCCCTGACCCTCCCCCCACAAAGAACATTTCTATAAAAAGTGTGTGTGTGTGTGTGTGAACAGCATAACTCGCAAGAAAAGTCGGTTAAATACCAAACACGTTATTTAAGTTCAGCCTCTTCCAAGGATGCGACAGGAACATTTTCAAGAATCTCCTCCCACACCAAACTATTCTTGGCTCTAAAGATTTCCATTAAAATACAATATATTTAATATATATGCTTGACAAAATAAATGTATATTTTGAATTTTCCGTGCATATTCTGTGAAGGCCCCTTTTATTGATATACAATTTTATATAACTTGGGATAACACCGAGTGGGATGGCTCAGAGGCAACGTCTGTGGCCCGCATTCGGCAGGTCGCGGGTTCGATTCCCGGTGGCCGCCCATCTGACCATGGGGTCTAAGCCAGGTATGGGCATTCTTGACCCCACGTGTCACCGTGTATCAAGCGACCTCCACCCCTCCCCTTCTGGTATGCTGTCTACAATACACAAGCGGTCTTCTAATTTAGTGGTGGAACATTACTTAACGCAATTACAAGATGCATTCCACAAGAATTGGTAGGAAATCTAGGAAAAAATGGGCTTTGTAGTATACAAAGATGCTACAATGTACCTACTGTGTGTATGTATGTACTCGTGTGTACATAATAATAATAGTAATGATAATAAATTGTGTGTTTTAAAGAGAGCTACGTTTTTGTGCAGTACGCTTTCGTCTATTGCTCAACGCTTACCAGTTACACAAGATTGTACAAAATTCCTTCCGAATGAAGAGAACTTCGCAGGCTTTTCTCTGGAAATTTAAGATACACATCTTATTTCTCGTATAAATATCTTTAATATATCGTATTTTAATCAAAATCGTTAGAGCTATGTTTTAGAAAATCAATATACGGTATTTTATTAAAAATAGTTAGAGCCATGATTTAAAAATTACAAATTTCGAAAATTCTATATAAAACAAAGTTTGGCGTGGGGGTTTCCTTGAAAAATCTTTGTGTTCCATCTTTGGAAGGTACTGAACTTAAATACCAAGTTTAGCAATAATCCGAGATTTCGTTTTTGAGTTATGCTATTCACAGACACACACACATGGAATGTTTGTTTGGAATGCAGTATCTACTCTAACTGCTAGGTACGTGTTAGAGAAAGTAAAAAGCATGGGGTAGTACCTCTAGCTCTAATTAGTAAATCAACAACTTCAATTGAAGCAAAGTATTTATTTATTGTAAAACCTGTAAGTATTGAGTACGGTTTAATCCTGAAAGTTTATAAATATATTATATTTATTTGTTCAATGTAATAAGAAATTTGAGGTATTCATCGTATGAATAATAATGAATAAAGCACTTCAGTTTGTTTTCTCATTTGATACATACCTTGCATTTTAATAAATATGCGTTTCTAGCTTTTCAAAATTAAGAACCACATTACATCACTGTTAGGATAAAGGGGTAGTTACGTTACGTCACGTCACATTACCTCTTCCTCCTGGATGTGACGCGCTCCGGTCCATGCCTGGCCTAGGCGAATGCTTGAGTGGTTTATTCTACCACGATTTCTCCTTTCCTTCACTTCACCTCTCTCCCTTTAATCTTTCGGAAGTGTTTCGGGTTCGCTAGTGTGGCTAATGTCGGGCATATGGCATGGTGTTGTTGCGCTTTGTAAAGGATTTCTCGCCGTAAAACGTCTACTAGGGTTGCTTCGTTGCCCTCTCCCGGGATTCTTCGCCAGGTGCTGGTGTCGGCGGTTGTTTCAACTTGGAAATATTAGGGACTTACACGCGCCTCTGTGAACCTGTCCGCCTGCGATTCTATAACCTCCCGTAGCTCCTTCACTTCATCCCTGCCTCCTGGGGGTCGTGGTCACAATAGATCTAGCTGGTCGCAGTGGCACAGTGTCCCCCTTCGGTAAATACCTCATACCTTATAATTTATTATAATTAGGAAACCATAAGAGATATACAATAACTTACGACATGATAAACGTAATGCTTATTAAGCTACACAGTATGTAAAATAAATGTTTTCGTAGCGTTAGTCGTTTTCGAAATATTCCATATTGCAAGTTTATACATTTCACAATAAAATTGCGCATACATCACCTAACGGGCACACTTGAAAGGTTGCGATACTTCTTTTTCTTTCTATCCCTCCATCAAAAGAGCTTGTTATACGAATACATATTTGAATGCTGTTTCCACATTGTTATAACTAGATACTTCTTGCTTAATTTAAAATCATTTCTAGGTAAAACTATGTGTATCCTAAGTGATGTAGAGAGGATAAAATAATCACTTTTTATATGAATACTAGACATACCTGTATAAGAGATATATGTGAATTTCCCATGGGTAGAGAACTCTTATGAATGGATCGCATCAGACATTTTATATATCTATCAATTTTAACGTATCTTTAGAATTATTATGTTGCCTTCCAACATGCTTGAAAGCATTCACAATTATTTCACGGCGCAGCAAACAAAATTCATATAAGACGTGACAGTAAGAAGGCTGATCGTAAAAAAGAAATGCAAGATGCTACATGCTACACAAGTTTCAGTAAAACATAACTTCAAATCAGCCGTAAGTAAGTGCCCATGAATGATTTCCAATGATTACTTTCTCTACTATGTACAGTAAGTAGGGTAAGTATTGCATTCCACCCAAAAATTCGATACCGAGATTTCACCGGAAATACATGCTTTGAGGTGCCTTGAATTAAATAAAGCACTTTTGAAAACATGTCCGCGTGTATGTGTGTCTGTCTGTGAACAGAATAACGCAAAAACGAAAAATCGAATAAAAAGCAAATTTGGCATTTAAGTTTAGTATCCTCCAAGAATTTTCAAGGAAATCCCCCATCCCAGATTACCCTTTAAGTGGAACATTTTTAGAAAATTTTGATTTTCTCAAAAATGGCTCTAACGATTTTGAATAAAATACCATATGTTTAAGATATATTCATGGCAAATGAAATGTATATCTTGGATTTTCTGGAAGGTCCCCAAACGTGCTCTTCATTCTGAATGGTTTTTGCATAACTGGTAAACCGTAAGAGATAAACAAAATGCTACTACACGAAATTTATAAATCTCGTTAAAATACACAATTTGTGCATATACATTTTTTTTGTCCAGTAAACCATTTCCGAGATATTCCTTGTTATTTGTTTGAATTTTCCAATACTTATACTTTTTTCAAATGGGAATTCATTATTAGTTTTTTTATGTCCTGGATATGCAAAGAGAGAATAGGATTAAAAGCCTACAATATTCCCCTTGCATCTACAAGAAGATTAGCAATAAGATATTTTCTGTAAATGTTTATCTCGATTAACATGAAGTAGATGGAGAGTAAGCTTTAGTAAAGATAGTTTGTACAAGAGTAGAGAAAGTCATGTGAGTGCAACACATAAGATATTCTTCTTGTTACTTTTTTAAGTAGAAGGAGTTTTAATCTGAGCAGTTTCAGATTACACTTGTAAAATACAACAATCGCTTGGGCCTCATAACTGTACATGTTTTTCCTGTACCTAGGTAACTAAATACTAACTTCTATTCTGGTGTATTCCGCGTTCGCACAGTAACAGAACTTAGTATCTCGGGAATCTGTTTAACCTCTTTGCTGGTATAATCGGATACTTTAAAAATGCGCTTGACGCTGTGATTTAACTTAAAATATAAAAATGCTTTAGGGGGTTTCGGATCTTAAGACGAGTTTCATTGGTGCCAGTCTGGTACAACATGCCACACGAGTACGAAGAAACAAATACGATTGGATATTCCATCACCTACGCTCGACGTTTCGTCAAACCCATTGGCTTGTATAGAGAGTATTTTATTCAACTCCACTGCGTGTTGGAGTTAGAACTTCAGTATATAGCGCAGAGAAAGAATTAGCACAGTTTTGTACCGTCCGGTGAGAGAGGTGGTTTATGATCTGATCAGGAAGTTTGGAGAATGCTAATTCGTAACTCCTAACTTCATTTGTTCAAGTTAGGTTGAGGTTCATCCCCATTTACCTACCTCTTCGATTACTTGATTGTGCAGTGCGATATAAGAGCATAGCAACGCTGAATAAGAATCCTCTCTTGAATGAAAAGATGGCACGAGGCTTTCATTTGTTGAAATAGTTGCTTTCTCGTTTTATGTTACATACTGATACATTTCAGGCGTTACTTGAGCTGTTAAAATCAAATTACTTCTAATTAAAACAATAGACACTGGAGGTAACAAAGAATATACATTAACATAACCCTCTCTTTACTTGGCGTCACCACTTTATTTGATGTATCTTTCCAGTTTACATTCCTGTGTCATTTTTTCTGTCATTCTATTTTGTAAGACGTCTGATAACATTATGTTTAAAATCAATAATATAAGGTACCTTTCCTGGGCACCACAGAATGAAAATTACTTTATTAAATGCGTGCTTTAATTCATGCTTATCATTAAAGTTAATGAAAAATACTATGAATGACTGGAAAGGTTTCACTTTTAATGTGCACTACACAATATCGGGCTACGCATTTAAGACAGGACATATTTTCGATACTGCAAGTTACTCTCAAGCAAGTAAGCGTAATACTATACCTTGATGGTAGAAGCGAATGGAAAATAGTGCGTAAAACATCAATGTTTTGAAGAGTGCAATCTGACTTGAAAAAGCTGATACGATACATTCACATATCTTTCTCTACTCTCTATCGTTTATTGGTGGGTATACAAACTGTTCCTACTACAACTTACTTTTCTATCTACTACGTTATAATCCAAATAAGCCATTGCAGAAATAGCTGCATTGCACATTTCGTTATAGACACAAAGAAAATAGCGATATTCAAATGTTTAAGAACTGGACGCTATATGCTGGCCTTTACTGTGTCCAGCCAATTGGAGAAACAACTGAATGTTGACAGGACTTTAAGAGAATGACCAAGTAATGAACAATTCGAACCATTATTAGCGGATATCTCAGAAATGCCTTATGCCACAAAAAAGCTTATTTGAAATTGTGTTGTTTAAAGAGATCTAAATTTTTTATGTAATGCGTATTTCTACCACTTACGTTTACCAATTATGCACATTATACGAAATTCCCTCCGAATGAAGAGGACTTCACAGGATACTGCCAGAAAATTAAAAATATACATTTTACATTTTGTTTGTCACGTAAGTATATTTAAAATACGGTAGTTTAATCAGAATCGTAGAAGCCATTTTCTTAGAAAATCAAACATTTTAAAAAATGTTCTATGTAAAGCGTAGTTAGGCTGGGGGAATTTTCTTTAAAATTTTCGTGTTGCATCCTTGGAAGATACAGAACCTAAATACCAAGTTTAGGACTTATCCGTTTCTTTTTTAGTTATGCAGACTGAAAGACAGACTGACTGACTGACATATACACGCATCTTTTTCTAAAAATCTGATTTGATACATTCACACGACTTTCTCTATGCTCTATCGCTTATTACTGGGTATACAAATTATTCTTTCGAAATTTTATTTTCGTTTTAATTGCAATAAGCTTTCCGAAACAGCTGCATTACACATTTATTTATAGATACTAAGGGTATAGTGATTGTAAAATGTTCAAGAACTGAACGCTAAGTGCTGGCTTTAAAATTCTATGTTCTGCATGCAATCGCGATAATCATCTGCATATCTAAAGGACTTGAAAAGAATAAAGTATTGAACAACTCGAACCATTAATAGCGGATATCTGGTAAATGGTTGATGCTACAAAAAAGTTATTTGAAATAAATTGCTGCTTTAAAGAGACACATTTCTTGTGTAGTACGTTTTCGTCTATCGCTTAACGTTTACCAGTATAGAAGATTATACAAAATTCCTTCCGAATGAAGTGGACTACACAGGCTATTCACAAAAAATTCAAGATGTACATTTTATTTGTAATTTAAATGTACTTAATATATGGAATTTTAATCAGAATCGTTAGAGTAATTTTTGAAGAATAACAAATTTTGAAAAATGCTTTATACTACAAGGGTAGTGTGTTTGGGGGGGATTTTCTTGAATATCTTTGTATCGTATTTTTGGAACGTAGGTACTGAACTTAAGCTTAGTACTTATCCTACTTTTCATTTTTGATTTATACTATTTACAGGCACACAGACATACACACACGGATACCTTTTTTAAAAATACTCTTTTTATCCAGGGGGCCTCAAAGCACGTATTTACGGTGAAATCTCTGTATCGAATTTTTGGGTGGAATGCAGTACCTTCTCTAACTGCTATGTATGTGTAGAGAAAGTAAGAATGCCTTATTAGATCATTCGAGGGACATTAAAACATGTATTTGCGGTGAAATCTCGCTACCGAATTTTTGGATGTAATGCAATACTTTCCTAATTACTATGTACGTGATAGAGAAAGTAAAAATTCATTGCCATGACTAGGGCTTGAACCACGGATCTTCGTTATTCCATACCATTGCTCTAGCACTGCTCTAAAATGGCGAGATGTCATATTCCGCATTAGACCTTGTCATCTGTTTCGTATAACTCGGGACAGGTTAAAGGTGAACTCAAATATTGTGAAATATTACACCTTCTCGATATCAGATATGTTTCTCTTTTCCTAAACGTCCAATATTTTCTGTAAAACCACGACTTACTCTTACTTGTCGATCCATGATTGTATTAATGCTACACAACCTTAAATACAATACAAAGAAAAGCGGGGATGCCAGCCGTGCTCTTCAGGAGAACACAAAGGTAGCAAAGAAGTTAAGCAGGTTCCCGGGTACTTAATTCGCTTTCTGTACAACCGGCCATAAGTGGGCCATGAAGCATTAAACTTCTTTAAGGCAAATGCAGACACAGTCGACATTTAAACTGGCTTGTTCCACTTTAATGGTAAAAGAAAAAATCTGATGCGTTATACTCACATGACTTTCTCTACTCTTGTACAAACTATTTTTACAAACGCTTATTCTCCATATGCTTCAGTTAATCGAGATATCGAGAATGGTTAATCTTATTGCTAATTTTCTTGTAGATGCAAGGGGAATTGGTAGGCTTTAAGCCATATTCAAATACTTTAAGAGCTGGTTGCTATGTGGAGTATTCCATTCTCTTTGCATTACCAGGACAAAAAAACCTGATGTGTTACACTCACATGACTTTTTCTACTTTTGTACAAGCTATTTTTACAAACGCTATTCTGCATATGCTTCATATTAATCGAGATGTTAATCTTATTGCTAATTTTCTTGTAGATGCAAGGGGAATTGCTAGGCTTTAAGCTATAGTCAAATATTTTAAGAGGTCGTTGCTATGTGAAGTATTCTATTCTCTTTGCATTACCAGGACAAAAATCTGATGTGTTACACTCACATGACTTTCTCTACTCTTGTACAAACTATTTTTACAAACGCTTATTCTTCATATGCTTCATGTTAATGGAGATATCGAGATGACAATCTTATTGATAATTTTCTTGTAGATGGAAGGGGAATATGGTAGGTTATAAGCGATAGTCAAATATTTTAACGCTGGTTGCTATGTGGCGCATTCCATTCTCCTTGCATGTCCAGAACATAAAAAAATGAATAACGAATTTGAGAAAAAGTATAAGTATTGGAAAATTTAAGGGAATAACAAGCAATATCTCGCAAACGGTTCACTCAACAAAAGAAATGTATATGACATAAATTGTGTATTTTAACGCGATCTACATTTTTTGTGTAGTAAAATTTTGTCTATCTCTTATGGTTTACCAGTTATGAAAAAGTCGTTCTTAATGAAGAATACTTTTGGAGACATTCCCAAAAAATTTGAGATATACATTTTAATTATCATGACAATATCTTAAACATATGATATTTTATTCAAAATCGTTAGAGCCGTTTTTGAGAAAATTAAAATTTTCGAAAAATGTTCCATGTAAAGGGTAGTCTGGGGTGAGGGGGATTTTCTTGAAAACCTTCGTGTCGCATCTCTGGAAGATACTGAACCTAAATACCAAGTTTGGTGTTTATCCGACTCTTCGTTTCTGAGTTATGCTGTTCACAGACACACAGACACACAGACACACAGACAGACACACACACGGACATGTTTCCAAAAATGCTTTTTTTGGATTCATTGAGTCTCAAAACATGTATTTCCGGTGAAATCTCGGTATCGAAATTTTGGGTGGAATGCAATACTTCCCCTACTTACTATACGTAGTAGAGAAAGTAAAAATGAATAACGAATTTGAGAAAAAGTATAAGTACTGGAAAATTTAAGGGAATAACAAGCAATATCTCGAAAATGATTCACTCAACAAAAAAATGTATATGACATAAATTGTGTATTTTAACGCAATCTACATTTTTTGTGTAGTAGAATTTTGTCTATCTCTTATGGTTTACCAGTTATGCAAAAGTTGTTCACAATGAAGAATACTTTTGGAGACATTCCCAGAAAATTGGATATATTCATTTCATTTGTCATGAAAATATCTTAAACATATGATATTTTAATCAAAATCGTTAGAGCCATTTTTGAGAAAATTAAAATTTTCGAGAAATGTTCCATGTAAAGGGTAATGTGGGGTGGGGGGATTTTCTTGAAAACCTTTGTGTCGCATCTCTGGAAGATACTGAACCTAAATACCAAGTTTGGTGTTTATCCGACTGTTCTTTTCTTAGTTATACTGTTCACAGACAGACAGACAGACACACACACACACACACACACACACACACACACACACACACACACAGACACACGGACGGACATGTTTCCAAAATTTTTTTTTTGGATTCAGGGGGTCTCAAATCATGTATTTCCGGTAAAATCTCGGTATCAAATTTTTGGGTGGAATACAATACTTCCCCTACTTACTATACGTAGTAGAGAAGGTAAAAACTGAAGGTGCTAAATAAACAGATGTTAACAGATGCATACAGCTTATTTGCAGGGTATTATTCACTTATTTCGCAACCACACTCATTTTCTTTTGATATGTAGCTTTTAAGAAGTAAGTAATTATTCCTATGTTATGTTAGATTGCAAAAAGCAAGCAGGTGATATGAAAGGGAATTAAAGATTTTATACTGTAGGTAGTCCTTTTTAGTTGCCTCCAATATTGTGTTGGTAATTTATACATAGGAGTCGAAAGATAATTTATTAACGCTTAGTTTGTTTGAAATCGATATAAAGTTGAGTACTTATGGAGAGCTTCTAAAAAATGTACGATTGTTAGGATTGTTCACAAATGCAACCAGAATGCAATACACCCAAACCTGAATGGTAATGTATATTTACGATCTTGTTATATCTTGTTGCAAATATTAAGACAGTTTTTCCTAAGTAAGCTGAAACCTTCTTTATTACTTTCTCTACTACGTATAGTAAGTAGGGGAAGTATTGCATTCCACCCAAAAATTCGATACCGAGATTTCACCGGAAATACATGTTTTGAGACCTCCTGAATCCAAAAAAAGCATTTTTGGAAACATGTCCGTGTGTGTGTCTGTGTGTGTGTGTGTCTGTGTGTGTGTGTGTCTGTGTGTGTGTGAACAGCATAACTCAAAAACGAACAGTCGGATAAACACCAAACTTGGTATTTAGGTTCAGTATCTTCCAGAGATGCGACACGAAGGTTTTCAAGAAAATCCCCCCACCCCAGACTACCCTTTACATGGAACATTTTTCGAAAATTTTAATTTTCTCAAAAATGGCTCTAACGATTTTGTTTAAAATATCATATGTTTAAGATAATGCCATGAGAAATGAAATGTATATCTCGAATTTTCTGGGAATGTCTCCAAAAGTATTCTTCATTGTGAACGACTTTTGCATAACTGGTAAACCATAAGAGATAGACAAAATTTTACTACACAAAAAATGTTGATCTCGTTAAAATACACAACTTATGTTATATACATTTCTTTTGTTGAGTGAACCGTTTTCGAGATATTGCTTGTTATTCCCTTAAATTTTCCAATACTTATACTTTTTCTCAAATTCGTTATTCATTTTTTTATGTCCTGGACTTGCAAAGAGAATGGAATTCGACACATAGCAACCAGCGTTAAAATATTTGACCATCGCTTAAAAGCTACCATATTCCCCTTGCATCTACAAGAAAATTAGCAAAAAGATTGACATCTCGATATCTCGATTAACATAAAGCATATGGAGAATAGGCGTTTGTAAAAATAGATTGTACAAGAGTAGAGAAAGTCATGTGAGTGTAACACATCAGATTTTTTTTAATACAAACTCTTCCAAGTATTTCACGAATTTCAATGTTTACTTTCTCTATTATATACATAGTAGGTAGAGAAGGTATTGCATTCTACCCAAAAATTCGATATCGAGATTTCACCCAAAATACACGTTTTGAGACCTCATGAATCCAAAAAGAGGCATTATTAGAAAAAGTTTCTTGTGTGTGTGTGTGTGTTTGTGTGAAAGAGAGTTAGAAAAAGGTTCTTGTATGTGTGAGAGAGAGAGAGGGAGAGAGAGAGAGAGAGCAGCATAACTCAAAAATGAAATGTCCGATTAATACCAAACTTGGTATTTAGGTTCAGCATATTCCAAAGATGCGACACAAAGATGTTTAAGAAAATGCCCCACCCCAAACTGTTCTTTAGTGGAAAGTTTTACAAAATTCTGAATTTTCTCAAAAACGACCTAACCATACTTATTTCATGGGAATAATATGTTGAATTTTCTGGGAATAATATCTGAATTCCTCTTCATTCGGAAGTAATTTTGTATAACTGGTAAACCATAAGAGATAGACAAAAACATACCATACCACACAAAAAAATCTCTTTAAGCACACACAATTTATTGCAAATAACTTTTTTGTGGTGTTAGCCATTTCCGAGATATTAGTTGTTATTGGTTTGAATCCTTTAAAACGGCAATTTTTTAAATTCACTATTGGGTTGTTTCTCTCGATATCAAGCATGGACTTCCTAGACCAGCAATTAGCGTTTAAACATTTGACTATCGATTAGGTTTGGTTATTCTCTTTGTAGCTTCACGAAATATATAATGAAAGTATTTCTGCTAAAGCTCACCTCAATTATTAACCTGAAGTAGATAGAAAAATAAGCTTTAGCAAGAACAGTTGTGGAAAAAATTCTGACGAGTTACATTCACATGACTTTCTCTACCCTGTATCGTTTATTAGCGGTTATATAAATATACAAAGAATTACACAAATAATTCTTACGAAAGTTCATTTTTCTATTTCATTTTAATGGACATAAGCATTTGCAGAAATAATTGCATTACACATTTCGTTATATATAAATACTAAGAGAACAGCGATAGTCAAATGCTTAAGAAATGGGCGCTATATGCTGGCTATAAACTTTCATATTCTTTCCATGCAATCGCGAGAAACAACTGCAAATCGACAAGACTTAAAAGAGAGATTAATAATACTTTTTGTTATTATTATTACTATTATTTATTATTTATATTATGATTATTAACAAATTTTATGCAAGTTTTCTGATGTTGTAAATAAATAAATCACTCAAAATACTTTATAAGTACATGTTAATTCTAATTGTGTATTAATTCATCTTTAAAGTATGGAATATTTTTCAGTATTGCCTACTTTTTTAGAATGTTTAAATGTTTGATTTGTATATCTGTTTGTAAAATATTCATAAGCTGATATCCAATAACAAAAGGATCCCATTAAAGTGGGATGCAAAACTGTTTAATTTCATGTTTAAAGACTTTAGAATCACATATTTTCTCCTAGTTTTACTCGCAGAAGCATTCATTAACTATTTGAGTTATTTGCGTTTGTACCTTTTGATGATATAACATAATTTAAAAACATGTTATAATGTGAACTCCTGTGCATTTGGAATCAATTTTTTAAACATTTTCCGTTACGTTAATGGATTTAAAATAATGAGTTAATTAGTTTAGCTGTATGCTCATACAAACTTCTGGATTTGAAGCAGCGGCTTTTTTATTTATAGTTTTGACACATGCTGTTTTTTTTCTTCACTGCTTATTAATGGTAGGAGTATTATTTCAATAAAATAGATACAGCTATTTCATTGGAATTGCAGTTATTAGGATTCATTGAACTCGTAAAAGAAGTTTTAGAAAAAGGTGTGTAGTGTGTGTGTGTGTGTGTGTGTGTGTGTGTGTGTGGGTGTGAGTGAGAGAGAGAGAGAGAAAGAAAGAGGGAGAGACAGACAGAGACAGAGATAACTATTACCTGCCTAGAATACCAAATAAATACTGTAATAGTAAAATTCGAGTATTCAAGTCCAAAATATTTTATGAATGGAATGTGAAGATTTTCACCAAATTTCTCCAAACCAAAGTACGCTTTAAACAGAAAAACTCCCTTTATTTTTGATATTTTAGAAAAAGTTCCAATATGTTGATTAAAATATGCTATTTGTGTCGAGCAAATATTTTTCTCCTTAGTATTAGCCTTTAGAAGTATTTTTAGTTTTTCTACTACGTATAGTAAGTAGGGGAAGTACTGCATTCCACCCAAAAATTTATACCGAGATTTTACAAGAAATACATGTTTTGGGCCCCTGAATCCCCCCAAAAAAGCATTTTTAGAAATAGGTCATGTGTTTGTGTGCCTGTGAACAGCATAACTCAAAAATGAAAAGTCGGATAAATGCCAAACTTGGTATTTAGGTTCAGTATCTTTCAAAGATGCGACACTATGATTTTAAAGAAAATCCCCGAGCCCAAAATACATCTTTACATGGAACATTTTTCTAAAATTTTGATTTTCTGAAAAATAGTCTTTAACGATTTTGATTAAAATATCACATGTTTAAGATATTTTTATGACTAATGAAATATATATCTTGAATTTTCTGAGAATGTCCCGAAATGTCCTCTTCATTGTGAATGGCTTTTGCGTAACTGGTAAACCGTAAGAGATAAATAAAAGTTTTGTACACAAAAAATGCAGATGTCTTTAAAACATACAATTTATGTTCATATACATTTATTTTTGTCGAGTGAACTGTTTCCGAGATTTTCCTTGTTATTTGTTTGAATTTTCCAATACTTATACTCGAATGGGAATTTGTTATTCGTTTTTTATGTCCTGGATATACAAAGATAATGAAATGCCCCACATAGCAACCCACTCTTAAAAGATCTGACTATCGCTTAAAGTCTATCATATCCCCCTTGCACCTACAAGATAATTAGCAATAAGATAGTTTCCGCAAATGCTTATCTCGATTAATGCGAAGTAGATGGAACGTTTGTAAAAGTAGTTTGTACAAGAGTAGAGAATGTCACGGTGAGTGCAACACAACAAACGTCAGAATTTTTACTGAAGGTTTAAATTTTCCCCTTTTCTGACAAGAGCGTTCTGTGTGAGTTTGTAATGGGGTTGCGTGATCGTAGCATATTAGATGTTTTCAATTTACCTTTTTAATTTGACCCACTGATCCTGCAGCTGTTCTTAAAAATATCGGTTATACTTGTGGACATCGAAACCCCCTAGATGTTTCACATTATCCTCAAATGTAAGCGATCTCGATACAAAACATATTTAAAGAATTGTAGGGGCAACGAGAACTGCAGAACTCATCAAGTAAGTCTTCAGCTGGAATATTTAGAAATCTCTATTATAGAAGGCATTTGCATAGAAGCGTTACAGTAAACGTACGTGAATATAAAAGCTTGTTATCGTATTATTATTGCATTCATTCACACAAACTTAAGGTTACATTCGTAACCTTAAGTTTGGCGTAAATAAATGATACCTCAGAAGTTACCAAGCTGCAAACAGTTTCAGTTGACCGATTGTTTGCAGAAGGTAAAACACTAATAAGGCCTAGAACACCAGAAGACTTCAATCCTGTGTTCAGAGTCTTCAGATGTAAGTTGAACGCCGTAGTCAATAGTCGTACTAAGAGATTAAAAAAAAATTCTGAAGTGACACATTCAAATGACTTTCTCTACAGACTATCGCTTATTACTGGGTATACAAACTATTCGTACGAAAGTTTATTTTCGTATCTATTCTACTCTAATCGAGATAAACCTTTCCGAAAATAGTTGCATTACACATTTCGTTATAGATACAAAGGGAATTAAGAAATACCCCATATAATCCCTGAAGAGCAAGGGCCTCTTGGCTTGCAAGGTGGCTGACTGTTCTGGCCATAAGCCAATGCGGGAAAAATCCTCATTCCGCCATTGCTGCTTCTACCATAAGTTTCCATTCGCGTCCATTCTTGTAGTCCTTGCCTTTGTAGTCAAGTGCGTTTTAAAGAGATCCATATTTTTGGTAGTAACGTATTCGTCTATCGCTTAACGTTTACCAGTTATGCAAGATAATATAAATTACTTCCAAATGAAAAGTATTTCACAAGCTATTCGCAGAAAATTTAAGATATACATTTATTTGTCATGTAAATATCTTTAACATATGCTATTTTAATTAAAATCGTTAGCCATATTTTTAGAAACTAAAAATTTCGAAAAGTGTTCTATAAAAAGTTAGATAGGAGTCAGGATTTTCTTGAAAATCTTCGTGTCTCATCTTTGGAATTTAATATCAGTTGGGTATTTTCCCTACTTTTCGATTTTGAGTTATGCTGTTCAATAGACACATACTTACCTTTTTCTAAAAATACTTTTTTGGGATTAGGGAGTCTCAAAACACATATTTTCCTTGAAATCTCTACATCGAATTTTTCTGTGGAATACAATATTTACTACACTTATTAGAGAAAGTAATAAGTCAGTTCAAAAATCAACTCTTGTGCTCAACCATACCACAGAACAAGATGCGCAGGTTTGAAATTTGCATAAACAAACATTTGAAGATTAACTAGGATTTCTATAAACCCTCTGCTGTATGAGAAAATGATCCACATAAGCAGGTGTGAAAAACGATTCCGTTGCCGAATATACGGCTCGGAAAATCTACTTGGGATACAGTTGATATTCTCCAGTTATACGTTTGCTGCGGTCTGGAGAATAACGAGATTGTTGGTCCATTCTTCATTGTTGAGACCAATATCAACTGTATTGCATACAGAGATATGTTACAGAAGTTTGTGTTTCTTTAAATTTAACAAATGTAAATGAACATTGCTTACTTGCAAACAAAATGTAGCTGTGCCCCACTTGCGAAAAGAGTTGAATATTCGATTTCCAAATCAGTGGAAATGGACCCATTCTATGACCTGAAAAAGCTCTGTGTTTTAATCCTTTGGATCTCTTCTTGTCGTGTTATGATAAGAATGAGGTTTAAGTGAAAGAATTGAAAACCTTGTACATATCAGATTAAGAATCAAGGGGAGCAATTGCAAGATTTACTCCAAATGTTCACCTTATAGTCTGGAAAAAAACTGTAATGTGGATAATGATACCCATGTTGAAACTTAGGAATATTATTCAGAATATTTTTGTTATGTAAGCTTTCTTTACAGTAAACTCATGACGCCCAACATTCATAGGTACTTGGAGACCCTTTTCGTACAGAATTGAAACGATGTAATTATTTTTATCACGTGCTGACAAATTAATTTTCAGAGTCTATGTGTATTATTGTCTGAACCATATAAAATATTCTTGCAGATCACAAGCTTTGATGTCAATGAAAGCTAAAATCCGCACTGTGGACAATATTAGCATTGGAGCGCGTAGCGTAATCCTTTTGGGGTAGTTCAGTCGAGTGCTGGAAAAAGCATGCACAATTGATGGGATTCTCCGGTTGACTAATTATTCCTGGGCAAGAGAGATTCACTTGAGTTCAATGGATGTGAAATATGAATAAAACATCTCCTCGAGTTTAGTTTAAACTGTATATAATTAAAACATCTGCTCACTTTTACATAATCTATACTGTTCGGCTTCACTGTGTGTAATCAATTGTTCGTGTTAATTCAGATGAGTTGCTAAAAATTTATGCATAAATTAACTTATTTTTTTCTGCGCTTTGAATCAGCTTCATCATCGTTGTAAATGGCATAGTGTCTAGAAGAGATTTTACTTTTTAAGGAGGGATGGAACCAATAGGAGTAAAAGAATGAATTTTTCATTAATATTATTTTTGAAACTTACGCACCATTTTACGTTATGTACACTTTTCAGTGTAATATCTGTTATAATCTGCTGAAATATTAAAATACTTGCAAGACCGCAGTTCATACCCAAAAGTATGAGTACGTATATATATTTGCAAAAATAGTGACCCATATAGGAAACGTTCCAGTTAGGTTAGTAATGAAAAGCGAAGCTTCCCCTCTTCAGGCATCATTCTTGATTCTTGCATAATTCCAGCCACTTGATTGATAGCTACTTATCTTCGCCCAAAAGGTGGGCGGAGATTAACCTGCACATGAGTTGTCTGTTCTTTCTGGTTGACTTTTGTTTATATAATCATGGTAATATTAATTAAACCTGGGATACAGTCGATTTAACAACGTTTAACAATCTCACATCAGTTTTGCAACATCAACAATAACAATAGTCTTTTATGTATGCATGTAAACGCTTGTGCATCAAAACACTTGTTGAAAGTGAAGATCTGCGTACACCGAAATAATTTCCTTATCCTTGCCAACTTTTTCCATCAATGGGATTCGGTTATTCGGAGTCGGTCAGAAAATAATATTAGCAGCGCTTGCACCTATACATCTCTATCGATGGCGGCAGTAACTTTAGTCTGGCCTTCACGTGTAGTTAAAGAAGAAACCTTTGACATTAAAATTATGCCTCCTATTAGTCGGGTCTCTATTCTTATTGCATTGGGCTTACACATCTCTCCAGATACAGCCCTGTCCAAATGTTTTACTTCCCCGGGTTTCTCTTTAAAGTGTTAAGTTTTAGTTCTGTTTTAATTCTTGCGTGCATTTTATCAGAGTTGTGGGTTTCTACAATTGGGACATTTCCGCAAGGTCGAGGTGGCATGGGTTGTTTTGCTCAGAGAGAGGTCACGTTATGGGCACATTCTCCAACTTCTTTACCTGTCCTGCATTCCCTTCTCTGAGAGTTGTATACAAACGCCCAAGAGAAATGTGGAGTAAATATAGTTATGATTCTTTATATACACTTATGATTCTTTATATACACTTTCGAAGATTTGTGCCTCAGTCTGTATATTTTGCATTTACTTTCCGCTCCAGTTAAATTTTGGCTACATGCAACTCAGGCCCAATGTAATACAATGATTGTTATTCAAGAATTGTCTTTATGACTCCCTCTTTTAGTAGGTATCTGTTTTTTGGGGGGGGCCTCTCCTATCTTGTAGCGGGTTCATCCTGACCTCGTTCCATAATCCGAACGCTTCCACGTACGAACGCTTCCCTACATCGATAGAGATGCGAGTACAAAATAAGCACTCCGAGTAAACGGGTAGTGCAAACCTAAAAACAAAATTTGGATAAACGCCAAGCCTGGTTCAGTAGATTCTAAAGATGCGACAAGAAGATTTTCAAGAAAATACCCCCACCTTAAACAACCCTTTACGTTGTATCTTAGAAAATGATTTTAACGATGCTTATTAAAATTCCACACATTAAGGATATTTACATGACAAATAAAATGTATATCTCGAATTTTCCTCATTCGGAACGAATTTTGTGTAATCTTGTATAGCTAGTAAACCTTAAGTGATAGACGAAAACGTACTACACAAGAAATGTGGATCTCACACACAATTTACTTCAAACACGATTTTTTGTGGCATCAGCCATTTCCGAGATGTGTTATTAACAGTTCGAATTGTTCATTACTTGGTCCTTCGACATGGAAACAGTATGGAATTTTAAGGCAGCGTATCGCGTCCAGTTCCTAAACATTTGGCTGTTGCTGTTACCTTTTATCTACAACATATTTTGGGTAACGTAGCTATTTTTGCAAAGCTTTATTTCAATTAAAATGTAGTAGATAGAAAAATAAGCTTTAGTAAGGATAGTTTGTGTACCCACTAATAAGCGATAGAGGGTAGAGAAGTTCATGTAAATGTAGCACATCAGAGATTTGTGGTTTAAAAAGGACTTTTCCCAGAACCGATGAGGCATAAATGACCGGGCATTTGGGTGTCCGCGCATTTTAATTTTTGTCTTATTTCATTTTTGTATATTTTGCTCAAAAGTTTACATACCTTGTTCTCAATGAAAGCACACCATGTGTGGAATACCGTATGGATTGGATGCGACTAAACGTTACGATAAAAGCTGTATTCTGTAATGGTTCACAAGAGAGAGCTTGGCGTAATATGAGTATTTTGGGTGAGCTTGAGCCTAAATGTACATGGTGAATCAGTGAAAATATTAAAAAGTTAAAAAATATCTAAGCATCTAAGCTTATCTTGGAACCCAAATCACTCACAAACATTTATAGTGAATGTGGGACTGTGAACACTTTGGTTTAGTCACAAGAACTAATTTCTACTCCTTTATGAGGCACTAGTAGTACTTGCTTTCTTCACTTGTTGAACCTTGCATTTTTATCCACTTTTTGTGTTAAAAATTTTAAAGCTTGCATTTAACATCATATTCTTTTAGATCAAATTTTTAGCACCTGTTATCTTCATTATGTCACAACTATATGCATTATAACATGATTTGGTAATCTCATGTTTTTGGAATGTGCTCTGGAGAGCAGAGCAGAGAGAGAGGGAGAGACAGAGAGACGTGGTTCATCTGCCTAGATAAAAACACTGTTTTTATTCAAACTTTTCCATATTTAGCTTATTGCCATCTGATTCAATCCAGTCCTTATCACTTTACTCTAAAGCTGGCTTGAAACAAATTCTGAGAAACAAATATGAACCAACGAGCGATGATATAATATCTAGGTGTGAAACGAAGGAGGGCTCAGAAATGACCTCTCTTAGCGAATTATACTCTGATTGGTGTAAACAAATAGAATTTGGTGACTTCCTCTTGTAGAGGGATGGGTAAAAGGTGAGTTACCTGTGACGTTCAAATGCACAACAGTCACAGTATTTATGCCAAAGGTTTCTTATGAAGCAGACATAGAAATTGAATCTAAAATAACTGCTACCATCGAATAAGGATGTAATGTTGCGATACCTATTAACTGTGCGACATTGAAGAATCGAATCCCGTTGGTGGAAAAGCTGATAAGTTTAAATATCTCTTTGGTCCATAAGCATTTAGATTCAATGGTGGTGGTGGTGGTGAATAAATGCCTGATTATAAACTTAAACTCATTATAACATAGTCCTAGAAGTAAAAGAAGTTAACTATTAGTGTCATCCTTAATAACATTACCTTATTGCTACCCAGCAACCAAGAACATAGAAAATCCAAATTCAGTGTTACCCTCCGCTCATATTTTGGTTTGATGTAAGCAACTTCCCAATCATTTGGCTAGAATTGTACAAGATGGGAGGTAGAAACGTAACACTTGTAGAGGGGTAAGCTACACATTTCATTACCAACCTGCCTATTGTGTGAGCGGACCCGGGTTCGATTCCCGGCTGGAGTGGGAATTTTTCTCTAGCCAAGATTATTCCCTATCCTCCCCAGAGTGTGGAAGTATAAATTAGCGGAATTTGTGTGTGGGTGTGTGAGAGAGAGAGATCTAAGGTATAAAATCCAAAGATAAACCAGAAATCCAACAACAATTGTACACGTGTTTAAGACCATTGATGATAGGCAATATGTTCCAAAGGTAAAAGGCCGCCGATATGAATATTGCAGTTATAGGCGGGGTATGAATGGAACAATTAAAATAAGACTAATCGGTCCTAAATAACAGTTCTGCGTATCTAGAGAATTTAAAGGGACTGATGAACCACGTGGTTCATGGGTCTACATTTGACTACAAGATATTTGTTGCGTGATGAATGCAACATACGATAGCGCTGTCACGAAGAAGCTGGTGGTACCCAAAATACTTTTAGATTGCCTAAAATTGCTTTTGACTGTAAACAAACCTGTCTACCAGCTTGTCAGATTAAACCTCGCGTGTCGGCAGATTAATATTAAGAAAGAGAACTTGGTAAACAGGATTTATTTGCTTGCTTTTAATACAGTCAGCTCCTTAATAGTAGCTTCCTTATTCGGGACTGTTAGATCATGTTTACTAACTTAAAAGCTGACAATTTACTACTTAATCCGTAGTACTACAATTAATTTGTTGTCGTCAGTTTTGGTGATTTTTGAGATTTTTTCTGAATTCAATACCTCGTTGAACAGATAATCTCCCTCTTCCGAAAATATCATCTTTCTGTTAAGTTACAAAAATTTTGGAAGAATTTCAGGACATTTCTCCTGTTATTTTATCGCCAATGGCTAACTGCTTACTTTTTTAGTTTTAAGCAAGTGTGGTGCCTTACACGCAGTAAGCCAGTGATTGCTGCACCAGGGGAGCCTTTTACTCATAGTATCACAATTAAAAGGGATAGGAATACCGGGGTCTGTAAAAACATTAACTGCCAGATATATTTCTACTAATGCATTTACATTATGAAAAAAAATTAAATGGAGTTTTATTTATGAACGCTCTTTAACTGCTGTGGTCCTTAGCGTCCCATTCTATATTGGGCTTTAATTTTGCTCAAAGATCTCTTTATCAGGCTTGAGGTTCTTTTACGTGCCGTAAGTCTACGACACGGGACGAGCGGCTTCACTTCCCTTCCGAAGGAAGCCATGCTAAGGATTTTTACGCCCGAAATATCCATCGCCCTCCGCCGGGTTTGAGCAGGCGACCTCGGTAACTAGCATGGTAACCACTACATCATGGAGGACGACACTCTATGCAAAATTACTATCATAAATGTCATTGTTTTATAACATGTGAACATATCTCAGTGTTGATGTACGAAATTAGAAAGTTCATCTACTGTACCGTCGTATTAGTACTCTAGTACTCCTGCATTCTGGATCAAGGAGTTTGGAACAATGTGCTTGATTTGCTCTACGTGTTAAATATAGGTATCGGTAAATATGCTAGATGGCGGTAGGTATAAATATACTTTAACCAGTTACAATTCTTTGCGGTCCAATTTAATCATTTTACATCTGAGAACAAGTGCCATTTAGTCTCGGCATATCACACCAAAAACTTTGGGTTGAAAAGGAAATAACTCACTGAACAGGAGACGCTCAAACCAACCCCAGTAAGACGAGCATGCAATTCTTAAGGCTGTCATAAATAATGACCAAATGGTTGCTGCATGATCTCTCTGCCCAAAACAAATCGAAAATAAAAAAAGCGTAACACTCACCCAGCTGACGGAGACCCACACGTCAGCAATGGCCTGACCCAATACCCGCGGCTCCAAACTCCTGCCTGAGATTTCATTCACCCGGCTCATACAGTGGTGCCCTCACAAACAAAACACTACAAGGCACAGCCGGCGCAACATGACAGCTAGGAAACCCAACTGTGCCATGAGAAACATAATCGGCACATACCTCTGTTTGTGCTTGTAGAACGACCCATTATTATTATAATCTACTTTGTCATTTCGGTTCAGTTTTTGCGCTTTTAAATGTTCTCGTCTTTGACATTAACCGCCGTTAACGTGCTTAATCAGAAAAATCTTCCAGTATTTATGATCGTAAAACTGCCTTCAGTTGCTCTACAGAATGCTCCCAATGTAAGGACATAGGCTCATTGCCGCGATACTCTTCTTCCGAATCGGATTCCTTTGTATTATTTTAGCTACAGCTTTGTTAACATCCTGTTCCGCGCGGACGACCACTTCCACCCGTGGCTTCGACAGAGCAGTTTCATTGTAATTGTTGAATAGTATGATATACAAATTCTTCTTCTTTCTCTGTTTACCCTCCCAGACTTACACCCCCCCCCATGACTTACAAGCCGGTGCCTAGAGTCAGACGCCTGTGGGAAGCACACTAATTGGATCGGATAGAACAGCCAGGATGGGTGATCAGTCGGAAGCTTGGTATGAGAGGGAGGAAGGAGATGATATGAAATTACGGAGAAATGGATGAAAGGAAACGTGATGATGGAGCAGTTGGTGGAATGAATGGTGGGGGAAACCGGAGAATCCGGAGAAAACCCTCCCAGAGGGTTTGTCCACCCTGCTGCTTTGTCCACCACAAATCCCACGCACGGTTCCCTGGGATCGAACCCGGGCCGGTCTTTGTGAGAGGCGAGCGGTCTAACCACTCACTACGGCGCCAACGATATACAAATTTCGTTTTATATTATTATTGTACTTATATACGAGCGAGGTGGCATCGCGGTGTCGTTTGCGACTCGCATTCGGGAGGTTCCGGGTTCGATCCCCAGTTACCGCCCACTCTGAACCATGGGTTTTTCGTTGGGTGATTTCTTCTTTCCATCATTTCCGTTTTTTTCTCGTTTTTTAGGTGCACTTCTAGGTTTTGTGGCATATGACGGTCCCGGAAGATGGCGCGAATGCATGCTCAAAAGAAACAGTACTCCCCGTGGACACCAGATGGCTTCTTGGTTAGTGGATCGTTCATCACCCTCTCTAGGCAGCTCCAGTAGTGGAACGGATCTTGGGGCTTGAAAATGTTACGGACTTCCACGCGTCTCTGTGGCCTGTCTGCCTGCAGCCTATAGGTCCTGCGGTTCCTCCACTTCCTCCTGGGGGGTGATAGCCGAAATAGATCTGTGTTAAGTCGCAGCGCGCGAGGTGTCCCCCTCCGTTGAATCACCTTATATACCTATTCTACTTGTAGGATGCAATCATGTCCATTAAGTTCTCTTTGATGACCTGTTTTGTTTTGACTGTGCACTCCGATCACTCGGAGTAACGCATGTCTATGTTGGCAGGTGTGACAACTTAGCATAGCAGCACCATCAGTAAACTACGTACAGAACTTGTGATAGAGAAGCCATTCCAAGAGAAGCATGGAGTTTTGTTACTCTATTGCGATATAGTGAAGTCATATTGTTTGCACGGCAGCCACAAGTGAGGGGGTAGGGAGACACAGGCATTGCGTGCTGCCAGAGCGATAAAGACTTTGGCGCGGATTTAGGGAGGCGCTATCTCTCATGCTTCTAGCTAGAGAAATAAAAGTACTGGCACATACACTAACAGTATTACACAGAGATGTTTCACACTCTATCGTGTTTACTGGACCGTATAGTTGCAGATACAGGAGACACATACGTTGTATTGAAAGTTTCTCTATTTTGAGAACATTTGATGTGTAACAACCTTCCAACTTTTCTCTATCCACTACAATTTCACAATGATTTCATAGAGTTGTTATACAAAGAACTAAGAATACCTGCCTTTCTGCATGCGTTGTGTTAACTACGGATATTAGGTCTTTCTCTCCAATTCTGCCTCCCTGTTTCTCTACTCTCTTCCACTCTCTTTCCTTTTATCGCTCTCTAATTGTTTACCTTTTACTCTCTGTGCCACATTTATGTCCTGTGACAGAATACCGTCAGTAAATCGCTTACAGGAGTACAAATAAAAATTAAAAGTAAGGCGTATTAGTACAAAAGCTTGTGTCTGTTCATTGTTGCCCCGGTAAGTGATTTAAATACACCTGAGAGCACAAAAAGTGACACCCCTAAATCGTATTACTGTTTCTACCTTGAGGTTTCCACATTTATATAACCAGTATTAGGTTCCACTCAGTGTTATCACATCTCTCTTTGACTGGCTTGAAACAAATCTCGTGAAACCAACATGAACCAATGAACGATATTACACCGATATGAAACGAAGGAGTGTCGGAAATAACCTCACTTAATACATTTAATCTGATCGTGTAAAAAGCAGAGATTGCTAGCCAAATGTAACACGATAAGCGACTCAACCTTGTAGAAGGAGGGATGGGTGAGGAATGAATTATCTGCAACACTGAGATGCACAACAGCCAGTATATAAAATGTTTTAAACGCTTCTTTTGAAGTAGAGATGGTAACAAAAGTATAAAATTATGACTGTAATTGAATTTATACGGTCAAGAAGGTATTATTTTGGAAGATTCATCAATGTCAACGATTAATTTAGGTCCATAAGGATTTAAGATACCTGCATAATAATTATAATAATAATGATGGGTATATATCATTATTATTATTTATTATTATTATTATTATTATTATTATTATTATTATTATTATATCTGCTCCGACTTCGAGATCATAAAACTGGTCCTGCCATCTAATAAGGATCTTCCTCCTGTTTCACAATACCTATTGGCTGGTTGAAAATAGAACATTTGTAATCTATTATTATTATTATTATTATTATTATTATTATTATTATTATTATTACTTATGTTGTGGTCTTGTAAACAAAGGGCATCATTAAATAAACAAATAAATAAACTATTGTCAGCCGTATTAATATTATCATGATTTCATGATTACTTTATTAACTTAATGGTACTCAAAGAGTAAGAACGGAAAGCAATTAATTATGAAGTGTTAGCTTAGAGGTGTACACTTTTGATTTACTCCTCACTACGCCTACGTACTTAGGCAACACGCACGAGATCTCTCCCAGGCGTGAGGGAAGGCAGTATTTTGGCTTATCCAAACACTACCCTCTACTCTGCGCCTCGCGGTTAGGACCTACCAGTTGTTGCGGTATGCCTACAGGACCTGGAGCCTTGCTTGATTCATACGTCGAATAAAACAATGATTACTCTGAAAATACATTAGGCGTTAGTGAAGCGCAAATAATCCTATTATATTTTCATCCTAATTTAATAAACGGCATGCTATTATTCTAGTAACACCTTAGCAGCGAAATTTAGTTTTATTTGTACTTTCAAAAAGAAACAAAGCTTTCAAATAATTTTCCACAATTTTACAACGTTTAAACTTTTACACTTGACCAAATTTTAATCCTCGTTCCCATAGTATAGTGTATTTTCAGACATTTTTATATCTTTTCGATATTGTTAAATGTTTTAACTTTATTTCAACATAAATATATTGATCGCTTAGAATGTTTATTTTCTTACACGTCTTCGATCCTTTTATTAAATTTCATCCCGCTTAAAAGCATTTCTTTGGCGACTGAGATCAAAAGGTAGAACACTCCCTTCTACGGGAGTGCACGTTATTAAACTGGCACGCAGCGTCTTCAAGACAACAATTAAAGGTGGAAAACTTGGTGTATAAATAATTATTAAATGATCAAGAAACGGCTTAGGTCATTTGTGTGCTTTGTTAAAATCATACATTTTGAAGAGTTGTAAGCACAAGATATAGCACTGTTAATAATAATAATAATAATAATAATAATAATAATAATAATACTTGAAAAAGCACATATCAAATTGCAAAGCTGAAAACTTTAGCAAATAATCTGAAGGTATTTTGAAATCGTCTAAAAAGTTTATTTAACGTAATGGTTGAAATAATCCTAAAGAAAACTTCCGGAACTGTTCGAAATTGGTGACGCTTTATTATTTAATTTGCAGTTTGGAGTGTGTAATTACGGAAAACAATTAAAATCCAGGAGTAGTAAGCATTAGAATGGTGTCGTATTCTATGTCCGTGCATGAAATAACACTTAGCCTTTTGTTTACCACTATCAGCAGTCAGGAGTTTGAGAGACAAGTTTCCCAATTCCGCCTCTAAATCTTCGCTCCTACAGCCAGGTAGTCTAAGACAGGTTTTTCTGGACCTGCCCAGCATTGAGGGAAACTGTCTGCCTATGCGCAGGTTGACCGGGGCAAGCAGGTGCAGGCAGTACAAATCGCAGAAATGTACACCTCTAGTTACGAACCGCCCTACTTTTGGAATGCCGTAAGCAACTTATACAAGAGGGAAGGTAGTAAGTTAGCGCTTGTAGAGGGTGCAGCTACGTATTTCGGTGCCAATTTAAATCCACTTGTTCCTATTTGGCCTTTTTTTGCATACAAGAGCATAGAAATGACAGTAGCGGAAATGTTATACTACTACTTAAATATTGATTCTTTGGAAACTGTATAAATAAAAAAACCCGACAGTAGTATTGCACTAACGAACTTTTAGGTAACACGATTAAGAAACTAATAATTAGAGAGATATTTCGGATAATTTTGAGTTCATTCCTCGGTGAAATACCTGCTTTAGGATAAATAAATAACGTGTCAGTTTATGCCCACTGTGAGAGTGGGATTTAGGGTATATTGTATAAGAAGTTTGTAACCTCGCTTTGGCTATCGCGTGCATGCGCAATTATATGTGCACACAGCAACACGGCATATGTATATAAGCAATGAAAGTGCAAGAAACAAAGGAATATGCACTTAGCATTTCAGAATTATGCACATATTCTAATCTATTTGTTTTCGTTGTAAAATGCGCGACTCTGGTTTTCTGGACTGTAAATATGTTTCATATTAGTATGCAGCTATTATAAAGTAACTTATAATCATAAAGTTCTGCGAAAAGAGATTTTTTTTCCGTTATACATGAGATCTAACAGCAAGAGGTGGCGAGCATTTTACTATGTTTTCTGACATTCAGGATTTACCTATACATAACATATGCAAACTTCAAAAGACGTAAAAACGAATAACAGATATAAAATAAATAAATAATAGATTAATAATAATCATCATCGGTGCTATTACGTCACACAAAAAGTGAATTTACAATATTAAGTTTTAGTATGTTATTATCTACACCCCGTTTGTGAAAATTGCAACACCAAGAAAGAATTTCCCGAATAACTCCAAACTTGATGGAAGTGTAAAAGAGTATGCAAGAAATAAGAGATTAGGTTTTCAGAGAGAAGGGGTACACATAGGCCGAGCAGAGCCCGGCAGTGTCGGTCCGACAAGGTCAGCGTTGCGCCCATGTAGTCAGTGCAGAACTGTCAAACAAGGTGGAAACAATAAAGAAAGTGCCAGTATGCCTCGTCGACGTCAAAGGGAGCCATATCGGCATGTGAGTTCGAACGGGGCAGAATGATCGGCCTCCGGGAAGCGGGTTTGTCATACCGTGACATTTCGGCTCGTACAGGGCATGCTGCTACGACAGTGATGCGTGTGTAGAAGCAGAGGATAGATGAAGGTCGTACGCAGCGAAGAGTGGGTACTGGACCACGGAACATGACCACAGCACGGGATGACCGTCATCTTGTCCGCATAGCCATAACGGACCGTACAGCTACATCCACAGTGTTGGCTCGACGCTGGAGCACTGCAACAGGTGTGAACTTGTCTACATCAACGGCTCGTCGCCGTCTGCAGTTGGGCTGGTTGTCTGCATGCCATTACGTCGGCTTCCATTGTCCAGAAACCACAAGCTCCTCCGACTGCAATGGGCACGTGAACACCTCACTGGTGTGCTGAGTGACAAAATGTAGTCTCTTTGTAGTCCCGCTTCAACTGTCCTACAATGATGGCCGCATACGTGTCCGGCGGTACCGTGGTGAGCGCAACCTGGAGAGCTGCATTGTTGAGCGACATAGCGGACAAACACCAGGTGTGATGGTTTGGGGCGCCATTGGTTATTACTTGTTTTCAGTCATCTAATGATTCAATATAATTTGAAATTCAATTAAGAAAGTTATTGATTAAAGTTCTTTCAATTACAACAATGTTTTTGAAAAACTTTTAAATCGAATTGAATTGAATCAGGCATTTTTCTTTTTCATTTAAAAATAGTACAACAACCGATTTCGCCTTCTACGAATTGAGGGCACTTTGAACGGCAACCGCTACCTAACGGTTGTTGTAGAACCTGAGGTACTCCCCCTGCTTCAGCATCTCCGCAGGGCACATTTCAACAGGACAATGCCCGGCGACATATTGCGAAGAATGTACAAGCCTTCTTCGAAGAGCGACGGGTACCATTGATTCCCTGGCCTGCACGTTCGCCTGACATGTCGTTCATAGAACATGTCTGGGATATGGTTGGTCGGCACTTGGTGTGTCACGGTCCTTCAGTAACCAGTGTCACGGATTTGTGGACTTGAATACAAACTGCGTGGAGGGAAATACCTCAGGAACTTATTCAGGACCTCTTTGATTCAATGCCACGGCGTATAGCAGCTCTAATTGCAGCGCATGGAGGCCACACCAAATACTGAATATTAGGGCTCAAAGGTCATGTATAGATTTGAAAAGTTTACCATTTATTACTTGTCATGTAACTAACCTGTGCTAATAAATTCATTGAATTCATGTGTTTCCATCTTGGTGTTGCAATTTTCACAAACGACAGTGTATTTAAATTATTATACATTCTCGGGTTTTCTGGGCGCAATGCACTGAGGTTACCATGCTGTAGTGACGCACTTAAATTAATTCGCAGACTGATTTAAGCGTAGGCTTCGTGCATTGAAAATATAAGTTTATATAAAAAGGCAGAATTCGCCTGACCTTTGTGTGTCATTTTAGTTTAAGCACTGAACTTTTTTGTGATACATTTACATATTTTAAAAACTCATTTCTGTGTGCTACAATCATACACCTTTCTCTATCTGCTGTAGCTTACTTTCATATCAGTTCGGCAAATTATTCACAAAAAATGTTTTTTTTATTATATTTCTTCTTAAACATGATACATGTTTACGGAAGTTGTTTCAATACAACATTTTATTGTTGCTACATAGAAGCACCCAGGCCACAGAACGTTAGTTAAACGTTTATAAAGAATCTCGCTGAATGTATGCTGGACTTGATATTTTTAACACTCTTTGCATGACCTAATGAGGAATCGTTTAATGAGAAACAAACAATATTTCAGAAGCGTGTAGCTTGGAGTACTGGAAATTTTGATAAAAAACAGCAAATATCTCTTAAAGCTCTACAAAATTGCATGTTTTAAAACCCTCCACAGTTTTTTTCTGAATCAAATTTTTGTCTTCTCATCTGGTTTCATAGTTATATAAAGTTCACTCAGGAAGACATTCGTAGAAATTTTAAAATATATATTTTATTTCACATATGAATTTGTCAAACATGTGATACTTTACTAAAAATCGTTAGTCATTTTTGACAAGGTAAAGTAAGAAGAACGTTTCCATATAAAAGGTAATTTGGCGTGGGGGAAGTTGTCGAAAATCTTCATATGGCAACCTTAAATATGCTAAATTTAATGCCATTTATATATATATATATATTTAATTTATAAATTTTTATGTTTTGTCTTTGGGTTACGATTTTCATACACGTGCGGGCGCTAGGCGTTTTCCAAAAGTGCTTTTTGTGGATTCTGGAGACCTGAAAACGTGTATTTCTGGTGAAATCTCAATATCGAATTTTTGGGTGGCATGCAATACTTTCCCTACTTACTTGGTAGACAAAGTTGAGACAGCTTCTCTTGTTGATTTTTATGCAGCTAAGGATACATTTACACAGAAAAGCGAAGCAGACATTTTATCTTGGAGTGAAACAAGACTTTCTGCTCGGACCATTCACACTAATGAGGTACTCCAGTTGCTAAACTATTATATTCCTTAGAGTACAAACATGGTCCAGTTCTATGATTTGTGAAAGAAACTTGCGGAGTTCAGCAATAGTTAAGACTAACTATGATTCATTATAGTGACAAATTTAAACCTGTTTATTTAATGCAGAAAGTATTTAAAATATAAAAATGATAACCTATTTTTCTTATATGTATGCACACCCGTGGACAAAACAAAAATGACTTGAACGCCAAATGTTTCCTACATGGCACAGTGCCTTGTTTATACCATAAGTAATACAATTGTGTAGCCGCTGCAGTAAGTTGTTGTGCGGCATTATTAAGCATTTCTACCTTACATGTGTGTTCTTTGTAGCGCTGTGGCAAAGCGTAGAGTACTTCTGTGTTTAAGACCACAAGTTCGCTTGCAGCATGTAGAAACCACTTCTTTTTCTTCTGTTAATAATATTCAATGAACACATAGCGACTGTTTATTTTCCATATACTACATTTCATAAAGTTCATATAGAATAGTTATTACGATGCAAAATGCGTGGCTTCAGATTTCATCATTGGATACCAAAGGATGATCTAGGGTGTTGTGGCAGCTTGACGATGCACTGAACAGTGGGCAATACACGGTAATACTTGAGAATATTTTGATTCCCTCTGTGAGGATGAGATATCCTAATGGAATTGTTGAATCATCATATCCACGCATGTCGAGAGGTTTAAAATTGGTTCTCACTGAGGCAGGGCATCAGAGTGATAGACTGGCTTCCCTGTTCACCAGATTTGAACCCTACTGAATAGATGTGGGTGAACTTAAAAGGGAGGTGCGCTTTATTTTCCCTGCAGATGCGTGAAGGACAGAAGAAATATATATCTTCTAAAATTGAAACACATAAGAATAAAAAATTAATATCTGGTGTGTTAGCTCTTATATATATATATATATATATATATATATATATAACCCGAAAATTGACCGCAAATGTATGTGCTAAGAGCTAACACACCAGATATTAATTTTTTATTCTTATGTGTTTCAATTTTAGAAGATAATAGTTCATTTGCATTTATTTCTTTACTTATTTAAAACGACTGTTTTAGTAGAACTATGTTTTTCTGTGCATAGATATAACTAAAACTTAAAATGCTAAAGTTATATTAATGGAATATTACGTTATACACATCAAGCCATAAAACTAACTACATAAAGAATAGCAATAGCTAATGCGAGATTTGAACCGAGGATCTTATAAGCGCAAGCCGTGTCTTCTTAACCTATCGGCAAATGGAGCTTTGTTCTGTGATCTGTTTTCAGTAGCTTATAAGCCTCACTACAGAGAAACACTGTTTTAAAGTGATCACTGTGCTTACAGGCACAGAACATTCTAAAGTTTCAACCCATATTCGTTGTGAACACAGCTGTTATGAAGGTACACGAAGCCCTCCGATCGTAATATGGAATCTGCGGATGACTCATTTTTTGTCCACGGGTGTACATATGAATTGTATGTGCTTTGCATAAGGTGTATGGGAACAAGATTAGAAGCATCGTACACAGATTACAACTTTGAAAGCTGTATAGTTGGGAAAAATATAAAATGTATACTGTAGGAATTATTAGATAATTTTGGTAAAAATGTTTGATGTTGTCACTAACGACATCTCAAGTTTCAGTGTGCAACAAACAATATATATATACACACACACACACACGCACACTGGTGTTCAAAACCTAACTACGAAAGTAATATTCGCATGCTGTGACACCGCCAAGTAACATAGCTCGATGAAACTTGAATCATACATAGAGGGAACTTCTACGGTATGCTACAGTAGGCAACTAAAAGAAATATGCAACGACACGAACATTTATTCATAGATAATAAGCTACACTAAAGTCATTACGACATATGATGGCTCTCTAAATTTACAGAAACAGATACATGGTGCTTAAAAGGGTGTGTGATCACCACGAACAGCAATGCTTGCTCTGCATGCTGGCCACAAGGTTGGTAAGCAGTTGTGGTAGTGCGTTCCATTCCTCCACCAGCGCTGTTGACAACCGTTGGATGATCGTTGGTGCATGTGGAAGTGCTGCAATGCGTCTTTCCAAAGCATCCCACACGTGTTCGATGGGATTTAAATCGGGGGAACGGGCAGGTCAGTCCATTCGCCGAATACTCTCGTTCCAAGAGATCCTCCACCTGCGCTGTTCGATGCGGTCGCGCATTGTCATCCATAAAAATGAAGTCAGGACCGACTGCACCCCTGAAAAGACGCACATGGGAAGGAGTACAGTATCACAATAACTTTGAGCAGTGAGCGTACCGTGTTCAAAGATTTGGAGGTCGGTGCGCCCATGCAACCTTATGCCTCCCCAATCCATAACACCCGGACCACCAAAACGATCATTTTCAAGGATGTTCCTGGATTCATTACGTGTTTCACCTCTCGTCAGATGAGGGTACGTCAAGAAACACTACTTAGACTGAATCTGCTCTCATCCGAGAAGAGTACGCGACCCCATTCCTGGTTTGTCCAATTTTGATGCTCTTGGGACCATCGCAAACGGTGCCACCGTTGTGCGTATGTCAATGGAACATAACGTCCTGGCCGTCGGGCAAAGAGACCACCTCTGTGTAGTTGACGTGCCACTGTGTGAGATTGCGTGGCTAGCTGTCCTGTTAAATGTAGTTGCAATTGCACCCCTGTTTAGCGTGGATCCCTTCTTGCCTGTTGCACAATGTAGCGGCCATCTGCTGCTGTAGTTAAACGTGGTTGACCACCACCTCTTCTTGGGACAGCAGTGCCCGTGGTTTGGAAGTTTCCCCAAGCACATGAAACAATGCTGTGAGCAATTCCAAACTCCTGAGCAACACTCGTCACACTTCGCCCTTCTTCCAGTTTCCCGATGATTCTTCCCCGTGTGAAGTCATCCAAATGGTGTCTACGGGCCATGTTGCAATGAAGAACATCACTTCAGTGCACCGTAACAGCTCGCTAATTGCTACACACCGTCTTGTCCTGTTTCGTCAACTGCCCCGTGCTGCGGGACCAGACACATTTGGCACTATATGCTCGCTACACTCACGTCATGTGACGTCCAGCTTTCTGTGTACATGTGAGAGACCTCTGGCAACATGCTCCCGCATATTCATCTACTCCACGAAGTAGTTCATTTGTTATGTTACTTTACCCATCTCGTCCTTAGGTTTTGCACACCAGTGTATATAAAACGAACTTTCGGATACATATCCAACTCTTCATATTTAAAAGAAGCAATTGGAGACCCATGTTTTCAGAGCGCACGTACATAGTCTTCTATCTTAGACCACAATTTACATCTGAGCGCATTAAAGGCGTAAATAGGTCAACGGATCTACGCCCATGTAGGCCAACCTACCTGCGAACAACTTTGCCTCACCCATGCTGTTTATACCTCGTTGTCTCACTAAACAATGAACTAGGTTTTTGGCCCAATGAAATATGAAAACAATGCGCATGAAGGCTTCCATAATCAATAATTATATTTGTTCTCTTTTTACATGTGTTTTCAGCACATGTATTATTTGCATCCCGTTGGGGCTGGGAATTAAAAACATCCTAAAGGCCGAAACATGCAAATAAGAATTAAGAATTTTCAAAAATATGAAATATCCAGGATTTATCAAGCCTCATAATTAACTAGGTAATAAATAATTCACTATTTTAATTTACTCTCTGTTCAATCTGACATGTGCCAAGCATAGACTTAATCTATTCATTACCAGTTTACAGTACGTGTGCATCCCTTATATACAAAAATGCAAATGTACACACAGCGCTCAGTTCACGTTCTGTCTTAAAGTTATTTGAATATGATCCTGAAAACTATACTTCATAAACTGAAGCAAAGAGGAGCATCTCACCCGTTTTATAGGACCGGAGCGTGTCTGCGGAAAAACACTTTAGAAGCATAAAACTGTAAAACATTTGGTTCGAAAAGAAATTCAAAGAAATGGAAAATAATTCCCAAAGATAAAATCTACAGACAAACCTTGCGAGAAAATAAGTAACTGGTTTATTAGGCTAAAACATAAGCTTCACTCAGAGTTATGAGCTTTATAACTGAACATGGAAAGTTTGAAAACATCTGAAGACAATAGGACTGTATCAAACAGACCCCATTTGCCGCCTGTGTTTACGAAACAATGAAACGGCGAAACCTATTTTACTGCATAGAATACCAAGCCATAGAACGAAGAGATACCAGTTTCTCGAAGCCACCGCGCAATTAGAAACAGGAGCTAATCTAAAGTAAATAAAAATTTAAGTTTATTTTCAAATGAGATTATGCCTGTCTTTGAGCGCCATAAAACCGTCAACCAATGAGAACTCTTGCAGAGCTGTCATATTATATTCCTGCTAGTAAGAAGTGCCGCGCATGAAGTGAATCCGTATCTAATAAATTCTGATTTCGCAGAAATTAATCCACGAGGAAGGCAGAAGGTAATATTTGTCATACAACCGTGAAAACCACGTATATTTAGCTCAAATAGTTTTCATAAAACAAATGAACAAACACATCCATATATTCAATCATAGCAACGTAGATACTGAAATGGCCATCATTTGTTTGTGCACATATGTATTTGTAATCATGTAGTACTCTAACGCAAACTATTGCCAAGATGGTACTAAAGGAGTTACGTTGAACGTCCGCCGTGACATTTTATAACGCCTAAACGAACGGGCCATATGTTTACGGTACACTACTGTGCTCAAATATTTCATACCAGTTGTCAGCTGTTTCTTTAAGTAGTAATAGAACAGGCATGAATTCGTGCAGTGGCCTTAAGCGGTGAATTCAGCACGAGGCAAAGAGGCAGGTATTGCGAAGCCAGGTTCGAAATATTATATACATTTTTTTAAAAGAGGCAAAAAAGAGAAAGAGAGAAATAAATTATATTTCAACAATGCTCTGCAACTGCTAAAACTTGTGGTGTAGGCAAAGCAAGTGACTCGCGAGGTATTGCCTTGCGCTAAATATGTGTGAGTGAGAGGGAAATATGAAAGGCGCAAGGGTAACGAAATGGCAACGCATAGTTAATAACATCGTCTGATTAGCTGGAGAGCAAAACTATTTCCATTTGAAAGGTATGGTAGATATTGATCCCTAGATTAGAAAACAAAATGTCTTCAAATTGTCATCGCATAGGTCAACCTTTAACTACGAGCGTTCAGCGGTCCGAATAAAAATGGAACATTTTTAGAAAACTATTAATATGAATAGAAACTAAATTGTGTCGACAGAGTTTCTTCAAATTGTCGCATGTAGAATTTTAACCGCATGTGTGCTGTATTTTGTGAAAAGTGGAACGTTTTTATTAGGTACTTCAATTAAACTACCCTTAATTTAAACGTATTTCAACCGAATTTGAATTATGGTGACAATTTTATTTAAGCCCCTATGTCGCGTGTGAGGAGTACAGGTCCTTTAAGCTAGAGATAGATCTTGACGAGTACATTGAAAAGCTTATGAACGGTTTTCCACCCATAATTAATGGATATTGCAAGATGTATTGAAATGTAGATACTATAGATGTAGTGGATGGGAAAATCACATTTAGTGGAAACGTGATCCGCCGCAGAGTAGAATAAGCTCTCTGTTTCCGATACCGCTGCGAATTTGTTGCTACATTATGGGAACATTATTAATTTTCCAAGTGTTGTTTAAATCCCAAGACAGTTCCTTCGAATATTATCTATTATATGTTTAATTAAATCGATTAAAGCCTAAACAAACTTGTTTAAATATGAATGAAACAATAATAACAAAATTAAGATTTTAACTTAAAGTTCTCTTATTGCACCCTTAATATAAAACAAAATAAATACGTGCTTTACAACTATCAAATGCGAAAACGTTTAGGTTCTTAAGAAACATTCAGTGAGAACAAATAAAGTGACAATGTGGATATTTTTATTTAACAAATTTAGAAAAACGCAATAATAATAGGTAAATTATTTTATTTAACTATTTAATTAATGAGACCGAAGAATTGTCTTAAGTTTTATTTAAGCATTTAATAAACGTGCAGTGAGAGAATATCCATGATTAAATTATATTATAAATTAAACATTTTTTGGAATATGTTTTATTCCGCTAAGAATGTATGAATTTTAGAAAATGAGAATTTCAAAAATAAAAACATTATAATTCCAGAACATAAGACTCTTTTACAGAATACACTGTATGTGCATTCTATGAATTGTAGCATTATTTACTCTTTACTATTTCCAACGCTAAATGCTTTCCTTACTATTTCTGACGCGTATATGCTTACATTACTAAATCTGCCGCGTATATTGTTTCTTTCCTATGTCTGACGCTTATATTCCATTTTTTCGCGAAATAGTCGTTACTGGTACTCCTTCTCGAGGTTAACAAAGTCACTCTACGTCTATGTATGCGGAATTCAATTTATCCTACTAACTCGTTTCTAATTATAGTTGTGGTACTGGGTCTACGGTATAACACCTGACCGCTCGCACGGTGTGGTGCTTCAAAGCTACTGCCGACTGGCTTCCCCATTACCTACACCCCGCACTCACGGAAGGCTTTCTGTCCTTCAGTTACCAAGTAGTCATTAGATTCAGTAGGCCACTTTCATTTGCGTAGATTGAAAGAGGGTTATCTTTATAATACCGTGTATTTGTATGTAAATGTTATTTGATGAAATTGCAGAGGCTGAGTTAAATCTGCCATCTAAATGGTTTACTCGATACAAGGCTTGTTTAAATCCGGAAGGACGACATTTCCAACATTTGCCACGAGGTAAGAGTTAATTTTGTTGTATTTTATGTACGGGTTTACAGGAATACAGATTTAAGAAGCGAAGATAGAATGCTGGTACGGCCGGCTGTGGCATGTCGTGCTACCCAGATGCAAAACCCCATGCGGGCGGTCAGGTTTTATGCCGAAGACCTGTTTTTATATGTTGCTTCGGTATTAATCCCACATTAACTTTCTATTTGAGCGGTATTTTCGTTGTCTACCTAGCTACTTATTAAATTAAAACTTATTTTCTTCTGCGATGTCCTACGCGTGCTCTTGCCTAACACGTTCTCTTGACTTCTCCCTACTTACGATGTTGATTTTGATTCTTTCTATCCATATTTCGCATCGTTTTGGGCGTTCTTAGTTCAATTACTGCTTTGAAAGGAAACGAAAACTAAGTATACCGAAGCATGTAAAAATTGGCCCCTGTGTTGGCTTGGAACACAGCTGATTATTTTGGCAATGAAAATGTAGTCCCACCTTCTGCCAGCGTGAACTGCCAAAGAGTAACATTGCACGTTATGTATTCTCACTATGGAACTCTGTTTAGGCAATGCTTCGTTGAGTTGAGGCGCAATAATAAAATGTATAATAGAAACGTAGAAATGAACACGAAACGTTTTTTGTTTTTGTCTCCATATCGCTAATGGAAGCTCTCATATAAATGTCTTGGCTGTCTTCAGTTTAACGACACCAAGAGGAATGGCTCAGGCGGTAATTTCTGTGGCCCGTATTCGGGAGGTCGTGGGTTCGATTCTCGCAGCCAACCTTCCTGACCCATGTTCTTTTTCGGCGTTTCTCCCTGTCGCTAGGCAAATGCTGAGAAGGTTCATTACATCCCCCGAATTTCCTATCTCTCTATTCTCATTTCACTTCACCTTTCATCTCCTTGGTCTGTTTCAGGGTTGAAAGTGTCGGCGGGTGTCCCAACGTTGCATGGCAGGGGAAAAGAATTTCTATGTAACCCTTTGTCCCACGGAATGGGAACGGACCTCCTGTGGAATGTGCAAGTGTGCAGGGCAGGGGAATCAGCTGCCAATCGAAGAGTTCAATCTGTCAAAGGTAGGGACCCTGCCCTCGGCCCTGTCGTGCCTCCTGATCCGGCCGCCCTGTCTCCTCTCACCTCACCCTTTTCTCCCAGGGGCACTCCATCAGAGGTTTAGGCCAAAAGATCTTGTAGTTGAAGATCTTAAGTCCCACTGTAACTAGTCCTACTTCTACGACTCAGTTTAACGACACACGTAAATAACTCTTCACGCCTTCCTTATATCGTATTGGTGTAGCGTTTCCTTTTGTACCAATCGTAGCGAAACGCTTTCATAGGAGCGGTATCCAAAACGTCCCTTCATTTCACATCGATTATAACATCGTTCACTGGTTCATTTTTGTGTGTCTGGATTATTTTTCAGGCCAGTCATAGAGAAGTGACACCGGCTGGGTGGAGTCAAAGGTTGGTTACTTGAAGGTGCAAACCTTACGGAGAGGAAACGCTATTGCGATCTAGAGGAATGGAACACTTTTTATGCACGTTAGTGTAAAATATTAATGACGAGCTGTATACGAAGATATAAACGCTTGACAATGAGCGCACAAGAGATACCGCAGTCATGTGAGGCGTGGTGTTGTCACTTGGTGTTGTGACGTCCTAACACCAACGTAAATTACTATGTGTACAAAACGAATATTGTAAATTGTGGAGAAATGAGGCACTTAAAGAACAAGTGAAAGTAACAAAAGCTTCTGGATAAATTTCTTTTCGATTATATACAGTGCCTACGTTTTGTACCAAGGCCACAATAGCCTTATATGCGTATCGGCGAGGCGGTAGTGACTTTGGTATTATGCCTGCGCAGCAGCGGCGCAGGACATGTCAAGGGTACGTTTACCAACTTTGAGCTATCTCAGTCGTTGCTTTTTCTTCGTGTCGTGAAGTGTTTCGACAATACGTGTGCTCTGTGTAATTTCCTGAGGAATGCTATTCTCTTATTAGTCCACGGAAATGCCTGCCAACAAATTCACACTTGAACAGCGTATTTTTATGTACGATACGCACATGAAAGCTGAATCATGTAGACAGGTGTGTAGTCAAATTCAGCAGCAATTTCCTAGTTATCCAGTTCCGGGTAGAGACACTGTTAGATGTTTGGTTAATAAATTCAAAACAACGGATCGCTAAAAGCTACAAAATAAAGCTTATAGGAACAATCGCCACACCATACACCAACTTAAGTACAATATAAGAGCAGAAATTATGAACATTACGCAAGAAGACCGTATGCATGTGAACGGTAACTTCATCCGACGATGTCAAAAGGTCCTCGCGCAGATGGACACCACTTTCAACTACACTTATATCAAGGTAGGTACTCATTACATACTTATATATTACTAACCCTCGTGAGCAAGTAACGGGAGTTGCGGAACGGTAAACCTCGCAATGTAATAGACTGTTTGCGGAGCACGCATTCGCGCGATCCGCGGCCTTGGCATAAAACGAAAGCACGGTATTTCAATTAGGCTTTCCTTAATAGTTTCTTTTGTGAATTATAATGCGAAAAAGTGCGAAAATCTTATTTTTTCTGCTGAAATAAGCGTTTGCAGAGTACATTGATATTATAATTTTTCATCCGTCTTTATACATATGTCAAGGCCCTAAGTGGACGAAATCCACTTCCAACCGGTATCTAAGATCTGAGCCTCCGACTTGCAGGGTTGGTGAACTATCTCATGTCTACGGATGAAGAGCGGGAGAAACTGACGCGCTAATAGTAGCGAACATACCTATACAGTAAAGAAGAACTCAAACATGTACGTAACATATAAGCAGATACCACAACATGATACATTTAAAGTTGCGAAAAGTTAAACATAGAAACAGTGAATGTTTCGGGAACGGCAAATGTTGGGAATAAAAAGTCGTTTCACATATATGTTTATTTTAATGAGCTTGGCATTTCTGCTGTAGTAACTTTTTGTCCATCTCTTGTAATTTTCCAGTTATGCAACATTCATTAGGGATGAAGGGAACTTGGTAGACTGCTCAGAACATTAAAAATATACGCTTTATCATAACGCGAATGTTTATACGATATTTTATATATGCATATAAAGTATTTATGTATATAGTATATGATATTTTAAGTATTTTTAGAGTATTTTGTTACAGAAGACTGTTATGTGATCTCGGTCAATATCCCTGCATTTCTAGGCAGAAGTAGATCCTATTTTGGTTAGCACATGGGAAAGTATGTGTCAGGGTGCATAGGCACATTACTATTGTTTCAGTTTCAGACAATCAAGCAGCTTTGAAGGCTCTTGAAGCATGAAGTCAAATTAAAACTTGTCTGGGAGTGCCGAGAGTCCCTCGTGAAGCTGGCTGAACATAACACAATCACTGTTATGGATGCCAGGACATATGGGAATTCATGGCAATGAAAGGGCAAGCTATTTGGCTAAAAACGGTTTAGCTTCTCCATCAGTCAGATCGGAACCCATTTTCGGATTATCCTATAGAATGTTGGAGGGTTTATAGTGCGTGGACAGCTGAAAAACATAAGGAGTACTGGAGTCAAATGCAGAGAACAGATTTAAACAAAGACAGGACTCGTGTACTGTTTTCTATGAATGATGACAGGACATGACTATCTCAAGGGATATTTATACAAGTCGTGTAAAGAAGATGATCCAACTTTTATGGCATTAAAAAAGGGGAGCAGACGAAACGGCGAGTAATATGTTGTGTGACTGCGAGAGCTACTTGCATGTCAAAGGATCAAACACTTTAATCCAGGGTCCACGTCACTGCATGAATTTAATGTCTCGGCAAGAAACCTTGCCTCCTTTATAAAGGATGTATACATCGAGGTGCATAGGGATTCAATAGTCCACCCCTTCTAAACCTAAGTCTTATAGAAGGTGCTGGGAGAGTTGTCCTTCGGTTTGTATACATACTGAGATCTGCGGATAAAAGTTGCATTACTCTGAGCAGCATGTCTTCAAAAATTAAGATTTTCGTACATTTCACAATATGTTTTCTTTCATATCGTCCCATCCCTCTGCAAACAGCTGGGCTACAGCAGGCTCGATTAGTGGCCTCTAAAGCGTTCAAGGTACTTGTCAAAATTAACTCTGCATGTTCATATTTTTCCGTGTACAGAGCATGAACGTCAGTTGCTCCATAACTTAATCACAGATTATCACGTTAGATGCATTTCAAACATGATATTTTTGAGCTGATTATTGCAGCATTAAGTCTATTAAATGCAAGCATTATGTGTACAAATTCTCTTGGCAGGTATTTCTTTCTTTCATTTTTATTAACACAGTAGTATACTCAGGATTTTTGTCAACGCTAATTCGGTTTTACCCAAATAGTTCGCTTGAAGCAGCTGTACTTGGGATATGCATTCTATTATAAATTCTATAACTTTTATTAATTTATATAATTTATTTGGTTTCTATATGATATCGAAATTTTAACAAAATTCGTTTTTGGGAGAGAAACTATTGTCTTACTATAATCTGTCTGAAGATATCATTTAATCACTAGAGGCAACTTTCATCCATTGCGTCCAACGCATTTATTTGCTTTTATAGGCAAACAAAAGCTTGTATTTTTGTGTTTAAGGTATAAAAAATCGAGAGCCCATGCAATGGAATCCGAAAAATATACATGGTAAGGCTTTATATGCAGAAGTGTTAAAAATATTAAAAATTAAACCCTCCATATTCATCAACAGTGTAGTTTGGAAGTTCTAAGCAGAATTTATTGGATGTAATTCTGTGTACATGCAGCTTTTCACTTCACTCTAATTAAAATAAGTTATCAATTCATTGATAAGTTATGAGTATGAATTAAAATAACCTTAACATATATTGGGTTCTTTTTTGACAGAAGCATTCTTGTAGGAGTTATCCCCATGGTTATGCAGTTCCATATAGTTTTGCTTGAAAGATAAAAAATTATAACCTATTCATTAGTAAAATAATTTTTAATATTAAATTACTCAAAGTGCAAGGTATTGCATCTGCATTTCTGCAATTTTGGTTAGATTACCTCTGTGGTCGAGGAGTGTAATAGCTTTTTAATGAAGCATAAAGACACGTCAATAAAATCCACGTTTCAGGTTTTGTGATGTCCTAATTAACCCCTTAGTGCCTGGTGGCATATTTTATACAACGGTGTTTTGTTAACGTGTTATATTCTTTGAGGCTTTATTTTCTTAATTTTATATTCTAATAACCTTCAACAATAAAATACAAGTATTTATAGCTGTTTATGTTGTAAAAATATTAAAATTTTCAATAAAAGTTTAGTTTCTTTTAAGAATGAAAAGCAAAATCCATGCAACTGCAGTCAAATGTAATCCCGTCGGTATCCAAGCGTGCCAGTACACCGATTTGAACTTGGGCCCTCCTACTTCAGGTGCACTGTCCTCCAATTATTTTGTTTCTATGATAATTTTTCCTAAATCGGTTAAAATGTAAAGCTGTCAACATCCAAGCACGATATCACACCGATTATTTTACTTGGGATCTCCCCGTCCTTTACCATAAGTACATTTGATGTACCTACTCGCTAGGATTCGAACATGTGACGTTTGGCTTTGAATGGATGGCCATCTCGATTTAATGGTCAGGCTATTCGAATAGCTTCGGTTATGTTGCCTATGAAAGCGATATGAAGGTCAGTTTAGGAATTAGAGGATGAGCGGCATATGTAGCAAAATAATTCCGGCATTAAGGGGTTAAGTCATGCTTCCTGGTCACTGAGTGGTCATTAGGAAACTAAATATGACACTACTTAAATTCTGATAACACTTATGGTAACCAATGTTGAATTGGTTATACATTAAGTATTTCTGTAAACAATGATTACAAAAATAAGTTAACGCGCGCTTAAAGTTGTGTAAAAGTGATATAGATGGCACTCTGCTTCTTAGCTCAAAATGTTGCAGCTCATACTTGAATTGCAACACTTTCCTCCTATTGTTTTGTTTGTATGATCATCGTTGTTCTCCGTGGTGTAGTGGTTATTGGCTTCTAGTTCCCGAGGCGGGTTCAAACCCTGCGGAGGACGATGGATTTTTTCGGGCGTAAAAATCCTTAGCATGGCTTCCTTCGGAAGGGAAGTAAAGCCGGTGGTCCCGGTCGTAGATTTACGCCACGTAAAAGAAACTCAAGCCTGTTAAAGATGCCATTGAACAAAATTACCGGTCTTTCACACCCAATATGGAATGGAACACTAAGGACCACCGCATTAAAGAGTGTCCATAAATAAAACTCAATTTAATTTAATTTATATGATCCTTTTTTTCCTAAATCACATAAAACATAATTTTATACTGTGAACAAAATACTTTAGCAATACCTTTAACCTGTTGAGAATAAAAAAATAAGTTTTTATTGTAACATAGAAAAGTCAATATTTTTTCAAATATAACCTTTATTCTCACGTTTATTTAAAAAGCTGAGCAAAAAAGTACTTTAGCATAGAAAGTTCTCAGAAATATGCATAAAAATTTGGTGTACATATATTTAATACTTTTTGAGAAATGCACCTGAAGTATGAAAAAACTGAATTACGGGAAATTGGGAAGAAAGAAAAAACACAAGTTTTTCCAAAGTTCAGTACATGCACGAAACATTCCTGGTCCATATTCATCAACATTCTTATATCCCGCAGTTGATGTTTTCCTCTTGTAGGTCTTGGCTCTAATTTTATAGACTTGTGCCCTATTTTTTGTCTCCGAGTCGCTGCATTTCATGTTTTCAGTCACCGTTAATCCCATTTTTACTTTCTCTTTTGACTATCGCAGTTCTTTTTCTATACTAAATGTGTAATCCAGATATTTCTGTAAAGGATTATTTGGATTAAAATGTGGGAGATAGAAAAATAAGCATTAGCAAGAATAGTTTGTATACTCGCTAATAAACGATAGAGGGTAGGGAAAGTCATGTGAATGTATCACATCAGATTTCTTTTTCTATTGCTTTTAGTCTTCCACTATAGGACATATAATAATATGCAATATTTTAACTCCAATATTTACAGTTTTTGTATCCTTTCCCTAATAATATGATGGAAGCTTTCATTGGGATTTTGGGTGCGACGTATAAACACTTGTTGAGTTCATGCTGAGTAAGTTCTCTAAATATTGGTTTTGTTGAATAAATAAGTTTCTTAGGAAGATAATGTTTATTCTGGATCCCTGGATCTTTGATATCCACACCTAGAATTCCCACATTTTGGAGGGAGTGCTGTGGCTGGTCAGATATTTTGTGGAAATAAATACATTTCTCAAATGGCCTGTCTCATTTCTGCAATGGGGACGTGGTTATTCGCCGCCATGTTTAAATTGCCAATTTAAAAGGCCGAATATGCCAATAAACCCAATCACACACACAGACACAATTTTAAAGCTGATTCCTTCTATTTTTTTATCACATAGAAAATGAAAAATTGAATTTTTGAAGCATCTCGACATCCCAGTGCCCTTATGAAGAATTGGTTTTACTGCTAAGCTATGTTGTATATTTTTAAGCACCTGAACAGTAAAACACTTTACATCCTGTATTTTTCTTAAGTTTCCGAACTCATTCGAGATAAACAGGTGTTTTAGAATCGGCTGCTCCTTTAGAAAGTAGAATTTCTAGCCATATATAGAATGTTTACACTGATTTACACTCGCCACTGCCAAACAAAAGCAGCAGCAATAATAATAATAATAATAATAATAATAATAATAATAATAATAATAATAATAATAACAACAATAACAAAACTTCTACTACTACTACTACTACTACTACTACTACTACCACCACTACCACCACCACCGCCATCGCCATCACCATCACCCTCACACCCACCATCCCAGCACCTTAAGCAACGCTATCACCACCACAAAATAAAAGCAATGATAATGATAACTGCCACCATAATATCCTAATTTTCACAGGCAGTATTATTAGTAAAACATAACTTGTCTTTCTGGCTTGGAGACCGTGATCGAACAATAAAATTGATGAAACCTGGTGTTTCATTTTTAATCATCATAAAAGAAAAACATCACGGCGGCGCCGTGGCCGAGTGGTTAGACCGCTCGCCTCCCACCGAGGCGGCCCGGGTTCATTCTCAGGGACCTGCATGTGGGATTTGTGGTGGACGAAGCGGCGTCTGGGCGGGTTTTCTCCGGGTTCTCCGGTTTCCCCCGCCATTCATTCCACCAACTGCTCCATCATCACCTTTCCTTTCATCCATTTCACCAACATTTCGGTTCATCTACTTCCTTCATCCCATACCAGGCATCGGGCTGATCACCCATCCTGGATGATCTGTCTGATCCATGAATGTCTGCTCCTCGACGGGCCTCTGACCCCAGACACCCGCTTGTAAGTTCTGGGAGGTGTAAGTCCTACATAAGAGGAGGGTAAACAGATAATGAATGAATGAATGAAAGAAAAACATCAATAATAATAATAATAATAATAATTCTATTCAGTCTACAAATTGTTCATGTGAAAGAACAATAACTATTATATATAAATTAACTGCAATAGTGTGAAACTACAATTCTGGATAAGTATATTGCAAGTTGCCTCTATCTCACAATGATCGCTTTGAAATTTTATCAATGAATCAAGATAAGAGATGGTTAGGTTAACTAAGGCATACCGTATCGGCGCGTAAAACTAAAGACTGGATGTTCAAACGCGACTGTTGCAATGCTTTTTCCGAGTCTGATGCAACTGTAGTGTAGACACAGCAGTATGAAACAATAATTATTGACAATTTGTTGATAAAAGAAAAGCTAATCCAGTAGTTGCAATTTCTACAGAATAATCTCTTTAAGATAATACAGCCACATATGAAACTTATCCCTATGATGATAAATAATCCTTGTAATTCTTAAAGATTTGATGTGTTTGATAACTCTGGGATACTTTTGGTAACATTGTAGCAATATAATGTTAATGCTTTTTATGGCAGTGCTTCAAAGAACTGAGCGTCAATGAGAAAATGTGCTTAATAATCCAATTGAAAATGTCAGGAAAATAAAATTATTATTTGCGCACGAAATTGTGATGATTTCAATGCGATGACAGGTTTAACAGCATTTGCTTGTCAACACATTAAGTTAGATTCACGCAGTGAGAGTTAATGAAAGTGACAGGACATGGAATTACATATATACACGTCCTGGGAGGACAGTTCATGAAAATGGGCCATGGTATACAGGGCTTACCTTTATGAATACATATTATATTGATCATGTTGTGAACATTTCACCGGCACAAAGCCTTCGCTACATCAATGCAGATTTCTATGGGTGCATTTTTACATTCTTTACTAGGTAATTAGTAGAGAGAAATCACTATATTCGATTCGAATACTCACTGTCAAGATTTCTCTACCAAACATAATTTTTTCTTTGCTATTCTACAAATTACTTCAACACTTTCTGTCTCTCTCCTAAAAATTAATCATGATAAATATATTCAGAAATGGTTTCAACAGACAACTATAAGATAGTTTATGTGCAAACCTAGTGATTAATTCCAGTAGATTGCAACAGTATGTTTTTTTTCTTAAAGTTATCTTAACACTAGACAAAACCTACCCTTATCACCTCTATGACTGGCTTGAAACAAATTCTAAGAAACAAAAATGAATCAACTAGCGAAGTTATATCCGGTGTGAAACGAAAGAGGGATCAGAAATAGTCTCCCTTAATGAATCCTGCTCTGATTGTCGTAAACAACTAGAACTGGGCTAGACCAATATTTATGAGTAGCGAGTCAAACTTGTAGGAGAGGGTGAGAAAAGTGTAATGTGGAGTCTCGAAATGCACAAGACCAATACATATAATTATGCCAAACTGTTCTTTTTCAGACATGAAATTGACGTTTTAATTTTACTACTGCTATCGAAAGGGTTGTGGCGTTGTAAGGGTTGCCAAATTGTGCGACATACCTCAAGGAATTGAATTAACTTGGTATAGATATTATCAAAAAAGAGACTAGGCTTTCGATTTATTTTTCAATGCCAATAAACTACCCCATAATACGAATGATAATAATTATTACTATTACGATTATTATTTTTGTTATGTTTGTAATGTATGAAAAATAACATAAAATGACTCTAAAATGTAAAAAAATGAATATCATAATTACAAAATTGCCCAAACATTAAGATTCATTTAATTTGTTAAAACTGATGTACCGAAAGTTATAAACTAATTTATACATGGATATTCGAGAGTGCAGTTGTTGTAGCGCCACTGTTGGAGAGCCAAACTTGAAGTTGTTTATATTGTTGTGGTTGCACCACGTATTGCGGGAGATATGTTTCTTGGAGTGTTCGCCCCACGTACGATACAAACTTTCCGGTGGCGTTCGCCCCCACGTTTACTTTTCTGGTGGCTTCGCCCCACGTTTAAAAATCAACTTTGTATTTTAATGTTTATTTAAAATATTATATATGTATGCCTCGGCTGCGTTAGTAGTAATTTGTAAACCACGTATCTCTTAGCAGGACTGATACGGATAAAGAACAAGGCTTCCACAAATTATAACTGTATTGTACTTTGTTTATTAATCCTTCACACGATTAAATAACACTTCACTGATGTATCTTACTGTAGAGGTGTGAGATTATTGTTATTTTCGCTTTTAAACACGTAAACTTTTTATTATTCTCTCCACAATGAATGTTTATGTCCCACACTGAACACATACCAAATCTCACTGCTTGTTTACGCTTCCTTATAGCGTCTACCGCTTCAATTTGTAATTTTCTCTATTTTAAGTCTCTGATTGGCTAAGCCTACTCAAATAGAATACCTCTATGGAACTTTCAGCTTTTCTAGTTTTTGATGGGCTATTTGTAAACTGTTTTAAATATTAATTATTGTTTCAAGAATTATTAGTAGCATTATTAAACTTGCTAATTTATTGTTGTCTCAAGGTTACCTCATTATTAGCAACTTTCGGCTTCTACTTTATAATTCTGTTTGCTACGGAAAGCAGCTTGTTTCTATTCTTACAGATCCTACATTGTTAAAACTACGTAATACATTCACATAACATTATTATACACGTACATAATTATATAAGCATAATACAATGACTGTTACATACACTTTATATATTATACACATATTGCTTTAAGGCGGGCTGTTATTATATTTTATATTATATAATTAGACTGATATCATTTAAGTGTTAAAAATACTGCCTCAAATTGCCCCCTTTTAAAAATATTTGAAAATTATGTTCTCTTCTGTTTTATCTTTTAAATTTTTAAATATTTTCTGAAAGTCCCCTGAAGGAAAGACACATTGACATATTTTTATTATAACACTGACACTATTTATGTAACACTCACTAGTTTTCACTACACTCGCGTAGCAGAGTAATTTATGTCTGGTCTGCCACATTTTTGACACTTTTAAGGTCAAAGATCTGGTGTTCAAGGACCTGAGTAAAGTTGTTTATTCACTAACGCAGTCACTTATTAAGTATCCTATTTGCTACATATTTAATAATTTAGTAAGGCATATTAACACTTGTTACCCTTTCTTTACAACTTATTTTTAAACATATTTATATTTCTAACAATTTATATCTTATACATTATAAATGTAGGTGCTATTTCAATTTCTAATGCTTTTCTCACTAACAGTGGATTTTCTTCTATTACTTATTTTATCTATATTCCCCTTTTGTTATTGACAATTGGTTACATTTAGTAAAGATATTTTAAATAGTACCTTGCTCTGACATATCCTGCATACTTTATGAGATAATCTGTCATTGACAGGTTGTCATCTCTACTATATTGTGACTAACTTAGGCTTGCCCTAATCTTATGTTGCACAGTAATATTCCAAAATTGATTCATAAATATAACTCTAAATGTTAAAATTCATTTCACATCTCTAGCATACGTAACCATTCTAATGTTTTATTATCCAAGTGTTTTCTAACAAGGATCATTTTTATTGCTTCAGGCACATTTTTCAATTCACAATATTCTCCTAGATCATGAATAAATTGTACTGGACTTGAGGAAGCATTAAAATAAGGTAAAGGTAATTCATTGAGCACATAATAATAGTTTGACATCTGATTTGGTACATGCACATGTGCGTCATCATTATTGTTTTGTGTTTGAGAGGTTGATGGTATGGAGAAAGCAGTAGCGTCTCTTGTATTATTAGTTAACAAAGGTGATACACTCCTTTAAGCACTTGTATTATTATCATGCATTTGATTGGATTTACAGAACTAGTTACATTTGCATTTACTTTTGGTACTTAAAGTTTCAAAACTATTTCTAAGTTTATCTATTTCTTTGCTACTTTCTTGTACTTTATCTTTAATTTCGTCTATCATTGACGTTACTTGTACTTGCCCTGTTTTTGCTTCTTTAATTGCATCTGCATTGGTTTTAGCCAATTCATGCATTTTACTTATTTCCCCTGTTAAATCTATTTGTATTTACACAAGATCTGCATTTGTATTTTCCACCATTGTTTTTAATTCTTCACCATGTTTATCTAACTTCTTACAAATACCCTGTTTAGTATTAGTAAGATTTAGTTCCATTTCAGTTGCATTTTTATCGGTATGACTTGACAATTTCTATTCTAGCTGATTGCAACCTTTATTTACCTACTTTTAAATCTATAACATTTTGCAGTGCTTTAGAAGATTGTTCTACTTTGATTTCTAACCTCTTACTTACAGCTTTACTTTCTTTCATACAATTTTCTATTTGCTTAGCTAGATCATTTTTTATACTAGATAGTTTATTATTAGTTTCTTGACTAGCTTCTTGTAGTTTATTTATCTCAGTACTAGTTTTGTTTACCTTGTATTAGTTTCGGTTAGCTTATTACTTAACTCTACTTTCAGCTCTGTATTAGTTTCGGTCAATTTATTACTTAACTCTGTACTAGTTTCAATTAGCTTATTATTTAAATCATTTCTCAACTCTATACTAATTTCAGTTAACTTATTATTTAATTCTTTTCTTAGCTCTGTATTAGTTTCAGTTATTGCTTTTAGAATACACATTAAATTTTGTTGTGATAAGTTTTCTTGCTCTTGTTGGCTAGATGTGTGAGGGATAGTGTTTCTATCATTTGTTGTTCCCTGCACTAACATATGCAAAGGGATTGACCTTGCCTACTATTTCTATCTCTTTCTATACCTAACTGTGAATTTACAGATGATTGTTCTTCTACATCTAACCTATTTGTTTTCTCTAGCTCTGACTGAAATTTTACATTATAATCTGTAATGGCTGACCTATCCTCTCCTACTTCCATATTTTCATTGTTTTCTGTTTCCATTTTATTTTGTATATTTTCTATTGTTATATTTGATTTGGAAATGCTCAATTTTAATTTTCCACTTCTTAATAACATGAAATTATTTTAATAACAATATATTTTTCTTAACTATTTTGACAATTATATAAATATATAGTATTGGAATTTTCTGACCTTTTCTCTGGCTGTGTTAGTAAACCTTTTTATTCTGGTGTTCCCTCGTAGATTCTAGTTGACTGCGTGCCTAGTACTCCTGAAAGAATTTTTGTTGTCCTTGGGTGACGTTATTGTATGTTGATCTTGAAGTTCTCTGAAGTTCTTTTAGTGAATTCTTGTAGTTTCGTTGATTCTTTTCTTCTTTTCACCTATTATTGCCCCACCTATTCTTGCAGTAGTTGCAGCCCCACGTTTAGGCGCCAAATTATAGCCTGGAAATATTCTCTAATCACATTAATTTTTGGATCGCATATGCATGGATGTTTAATTTATGATAATCAAACTGTTACAGCAACACGAACAAACTTCATGGTAGTCAACTCCCAAAAGAAATTGCTGTCGAGTATAAAGAAATTTCATTTATTTTTAGAAACATGGCATTCTAAAATTTTTCGGTATCGCCCTCGTAACGGTTATATAAGTAGAAAAATCTTGTGTAATACATTCACATGACTTTCTCTACCATCTACCGTTTATTATTGAGGATATAAACAATTGTTACTAAAGCTTATTACTTTTTTTCTATCTACTACATTTTAATCCAGATAAACCTTTGCAGAAATAGCTGCATTGCACATTTCGTTAAAAATACTTAGCGAACAGCGAGAGTAAAATGTTTAAGAACTGGGCGATATATGCTGGCCTTAAAATTCCATACTGTTTCCATGCAATCGCGAGAAACAACTCAATGTGGAAAGGATTTTAAGAGAATGACCAAGAGATGAACAATTCCAACCTTTAATAACGGATATCTCGGAAACGGCTTATATCACAAAGAAAATTTATTTTAAACAAATTGTTTGTTTTAAGGAGATGTACATTTTTTGTGTAGTACGTTTTCGTTTATCACTTAACGTTTGCCAATTATACAAGATAATCTAAAATTCCTTCAGAATGAAGAGGATTCAAAAGTTATTCCCAGAAATTCAAGACATACATTTTATTTGTCATGTAAATATCTTTAATATATGGTATTTTAATCAAAATCGTTAGAGCCATTTTTTATAAAATCAAAATTTTTGAAAAATGTTCTATGTGAAGGATAGTCTGGGGTGGGTTTTTCTCTTGAAAATCCTCGTGTCGCATCTTTGGGACTGACCTTGAATACCAGGTTTAGTGCTGATCAGACTTTTCGTTTTTGAGTTAAGCTGTTCAAGCACACAAATACACATGAACGTTTGTCTATAAATGCTTTTTTTATTCAGGGGGCCTCGAAACATGACCTCTATATAGAATTTTTGGGCGCAGTACAATACTCCCTCTACTTAAACACATAGTAGAGAAAGTAAATATCTGATGCGATATATTCACACAGCTTTCTCTACACTCCATCGCTTACAAATTATTCTTTCGAAAGTTTATTTTTATTTTAATCGAGATAAACCTTTCCGGAATCAGCTGCATTACACATTTCGTTATAGATACAACGGAAAGAGCCAGCCAAATTTTAAGAACTGGACGCTATGTACTGGGCTTTAAATTCCATGCTCTGCATGCAATCGCAATAAACTACTGAATACCGAAAGGACTTGAAAAAATCTGATGTGTTACACTCACATGACTTTCTCTACTCTTGTACAATCTAATTTTACAAACGCCTATTCTCCATATGCTTCATGTTAATCGAGATATCGAGATGTCAATCTTATTGGTAATTTTCTTGTAGATGCAAGGGGAATATGGTAGCTTTTAAGCGATAGTCAAATATTTTAACGCTGGTTGCTATGTGGCGCATTCCATTCTCTTTGCATGTCAGGACATAAACAAATCTGATGTGCTACACTCACATGACTTTCTCTACTCTTGTACGAACTATTTTTACAAACGTTTATTCTCCATATGCTTCATGTTAATCGAGATATCGAGATGTTAATCTTATTGCTAATTTTCTTGTAGATGCAAGGGGAACATGGTAGGTTATAAGCGATAGTCAAATCTTTTAAGCGCTGGTTGCTATGTGGCGCATTCTATTCTGTTTGCATATCCAGGACATAAAAAATTGAATAACGAATTTGAGAAAAAGTATAAGTATTGGAAAATTTAAGGAAATAACAAGCAATATCTCGAAAACGGTTCACTCAACAAAAGAAATGTATATGACATAAGTTGTGTATTTTAACGCGATCTACATTTTTTGTGTAGTAAAATTTTGTCTATCTCTTATGGTTTACCAGTTATGCAAAAGTCGTTCACAATGAAGAATACTTTTGGAGACATTCCCAGAAAATTCGAGATATACATTTCATTTCTCATGACATTATCTTAAACATATGATATTTTCATTAAAATCGTTAGAGCCATTTTTGAGAAAATTAAAATTTTCGAAAAATCTTCCATGTAAAGGGTAGTCTGGGGTGGGGGGATTTTCTTGAAAACCTTCGTGTCGCATCTTTGGAAGATACTGAACCTAAATACCAAGTTTGGTGCTTATCCGACTGTTTGTTTTTGAGTTATGCTGTTCACAGACACACACACAGACACACACACAGACACACACACGGACATGTTTCCAAAAATGCTTTTTTTGGATTCAGGAGGTCTCAAAACATGTATTTCCGGTGAAATCTCGGTATCGAATTTTTGGGTGGAATGCAATACTTCCCCTACTTACTATACGTAGTAGAGAAAGTAAAAATGAATAACGTATTTGAGAAAAAGTATAAGTATTGGAAAATTTAAGGAAATAACAAGCAATATCTCGAAAACGGTTCACTCAACAAAAGAAATGTATATGACATAAGTTGTGTATTTTAACGCGATCTACATTTTTTGTGTAGTAAAATTTTGTCTATCTCTTATGGTTTACCAGTTATGCAAAAGGTGTTCACAATGAAGAATACTTTTGGAGACATTCCCAGAAAATTCGAGATATACATTTCAATTCTCATGACATTATCTTAAACATATGATATTTTCATCAAAATCTTTAGAGCCATTTTTGAGAAAATTAAAATTTTCGAAAAATTTTCCATGTAAAGGGTAGTCTGGAGTAGGGGGATTTTCTTGAAAACCTTCGTGTCGCATCTCTGGAAGATACTGAACCTAAATACCAAGTTTGGTGCTTATCCGACTGTTCGTTTTTGAGTTATGCTGTTCACAGACACACACACAGACACACACACAGACACACACACACACAGAAACACACAGGGACATGTTTCCAAAAATGCTTTTTTTGAATTCAGGAGATCTCAAAACATATATTTCCGGTGAAATCTCGGTATCGAATTTTTGGGTGGAATGCAATACTTCCCCTACTTACTATACGTAGTAGAGAAAGTAAAAATGACAAAGTATTGAAGAAGACGAACCATTAATAACGGATATATCGGAAATGGCTGATGCCACAAAAAGGTTGTTTGAAATAAATTGTGTGTTTTAAAGATATCTATATTTTTTGTGTAGTATATTTTCGTCTATCGCTTAACGTTTACTAGTGATAAAAAGCTTCCTTCCGATTGAAGTGGACTTCACAGGCTATTTCCAGAAAATTCAAGATATGCATTTTATTTGCAATGTAAAATCTTTAATAATGATATTTTAATCAAAATTGTTAGCCATTTTTAGAAAATAAAAAAAATTGATAAATCCTTGGGTTGGGGGATTTTCTTGAAGATCTTCGTGTTGCATTTTGGAAGGTACTGAACCTAAATACCAAATTTGGTATCTATCAGACTTTTCGTTTCGGAGTTTTGCGGTTCACAGGCAAACAGACACACACAAGACCTTTTTTTATTTTTTTTTATTGAAGGGGCCTCAGAACATGTATTTTCGGTGGAATCTGGAATTTTTGGGTGAAATACAATACTTCCCCTACTTACTATACGTAGTAGAGGAAGTATATAGGAAAAATTAACCTGTCTCATCCCTAATTTGGGACATTAATTCATAACTGTAATTGTACCTGCTCCCCTGAGCTACACTTCAGCCGCAAGCAACACTTTCCAGACTAGCCATAAGCAGGAATACGATTTTTTTTCCACGAATGCGAGTAAAGAATGTAAAAGACTACTCGTATTTCTCAGTTGTATAGTGATATTTCTGATGTTGATAAGTTATGCTTATGCAAGGATAACTCATATAAAGTTAACTTTATCAGTAGTGTCATTTTAGGTCATTAATATAAAACTCGTCATACACTCAATGTAAATGCAAGAAAATGACAAAATAATGACATAAAATCGTAAATAAAAATGCCATAAATTTATAAACAATTAACTAATGAATAAGCATTTTCATAATCTGGTACCCAGGATAAGTATTTATGTACTCTTGGCAGTGCCTGCGATGCAACAAATAAGAAATGACGTCATCAGAATCCGGGCTCGGATGATGATGGTGATTATTATTATTGTTATTGTTATATTATTATTATTTAACGATACTGATATGATCCGATAGTCAATAAACGTCATTAAATAAATTGACTATTATTGTCATCCTTATTACTATTAACATAATTATTAATGGTAGTCAACTAGCAACAGTTGTTCTTCCACAGATACCGTGTGTAGAAGTAGAAAGGTAAGGTAGAGTCAGACTGAGAAATTCAATGCCACAGCCAGGATTTGAACCACGGATATTCGGCTTTCCGTGCCGTTGTTCTAACCAACTGATATATTTGTATTTATAGGTAAATGCGTAGTTAAATGACAATTAAAGTAAATGCTGTAAGGTGCGGTTGATAGAGCCCATATAATCCAATCTCTATCCGTAGTTTCGCACAAGTAAATAACTGTTTGCAATCCGCTATCTACTTGTTCCAGGAAAGGTCTTCAAAGAAGGAAATAAGGAATGCTTTTAAGAAAAGAATGCAAGTATTGGAGTAAATAGAGCAGTGGGTAAACACAAGAAGAAATGAGTTGAATACGTGCAGGTACAAAGTGCCCTTGCGCTTAATGCCATTTTGAGAGACAGATCGATCTTTTCTGGCCTAAATTCCAAATAGCGGTGGTGGTTTTCTTTGAATGCGCTTTCGCACAAAAGCAAACCAATCATCCCTGAAATGAGGTTTCAGAGGTCAGTTCCTCCAGTGACCGCACATACATTCTCTAGCTTTTCCAAATCAGAGCTATTCTCTGCGACTATTCAGATCACAACACTGTTGACAGGTACGGTCATTAGATTCTGGACATCGTCAGCTTATAAACGACAAATCTTCCTCTAATATAACATTCAGAAATTGCTTCCGCCTTCGGTTCCTAGATTAACACTGCAGCTTATGCTACTATTACTGCTTCACAAAGTTACAGTTATTACAACTGTTACCTTTAACGGAACCACCAACGCCACCACATATCTGTCTACTGCTATGATCAGAGTTGTATTTTTGGTAATTACCAAATCGGCGTATTATACGGTATAATACGTGGCATCCTTGGTAAAATTAGTTGGATTGGTAACATGCTTATGGTAATATGAACATTTTTTTAATGATTAATTTCGTCATGCCAGTAGTATTATAGCTATATAATACAGACGCTCCAAGGAAACACAAACTAATTATTTGTTATTAAATCAAATATGAGTATCAATTTAATAAAACAAAAATCGATATAAAAGGACTATTGCAATATTTTGCACAACAATAACTTGGTTTATAGTTTAATGAAAACTAACTTCACTCATTCTTGTAAAAGAAAGTAAAAATAGCATTAAATACTCGGAGAGTCGGGGTAGCGTAGTGGTTTCGCTTCCGGCTCTTGTGCTGAAGGCTCTGGAGGGGCGATTTTAAGTCGGCCTTATCCACGCCTTTACCTCTGACTTACTCATGTGAAGTATTCCCAAGGTTCGGAGTCCACGGTAAAAACTGTAGGTCCTCTCATTCCACCGCCATCCACATCACCCTATCATCGAAGGCAACGGATTCCGTCCGCGGGTCGCCTCTACCTCAGAAATGTGTCCATTCTGCTGGAATGAGGTATCCCCGAGGGTCATAGGCCATATGGTGAGCGTTAGAAACGACGACGATGATATCAAATACTCTTTCCTAATAGATTCCACATAAATCAGAAAGCCAAGTTAGAGAATTATGACGCTTTTGACGCAGTCAAAAAAGACCTTCAACAACTGAAAGTAAGCAGTTAACCACCAATTAAAAGGCGCATAGGCAATTTTTATTCAACAGTTTCCAAGATTGGCGGCGCCGTGGCCGAGTGGTTAGACCGCTCGCCTCCCACCGAGGCGGCCCGGGTTCAATCCCAGGGACCCGCATGTGGGATTTGTGGTGGACGAAGCGGCGCCTGGGCCGGTTTTCTCCGGGTTCTCCGGTTTCCCCCGCCATTCATTCCACCAACTGCTCCATCATCACCTTTCCTTTCATCCATTTCACCATCATTTCGTTTCATCTACTTCCTTCCTCCCATACCAGGCATCGGGCTGATCACCCATCCTGGATGCTCTGTCTGATCCATGAGTGTCTGCTCCTCGACGGGCCTCTGACCCCAGGCACCTGCTTGTAAGTCCTGGGGGTGTAAGTCCTACACAAGAGGAGGTTAAACAGATAAAGAAGAAGATGAAGTTTCCAAGATTAATCGACTCTTAATAAGTTCACAATTGCAGATGTTGATTCCCAACTGGTTTTGATGCTTCTGCATGGTCATCGTTGTATTGGAGATTCCATTGTACCGAAACCAGCTTTAGTCTCTCAGAAAAATTTCCATCACTAGCTTTAAATTCGGCTAAGTCACCATCATTATTCCCCTGTAATGTTCAGCACGTTGCTTAAAGATAAAAGTCGCCTGGTGGTTATGGTAAGGCGATCATTTCAGTAGTGAAGGTCGAATGTACAACAGATATTATATTATGAACAATGTAGTATTAACAGTACGGTTTTGGTATTATACGGCATTTTTACAACTCTAATCACTGCCATCAAAGCTTACAACACGCCGCCGCCACTGCCACCACCACCACCACCACCACCACCACCACTACCACCACCACCACCACCAGAATAATCTTCGTTTAATACCTACTTCAAACTGTCATGTTATATCAACCTCTAGACTCGGAAGCAATACTTATTTTAATTATTATTGCAACGCAGATGAAATTATACTACAATTTATCAAAACAACAGATGATATGTGTGTAACCTTTAATACTGACATCATTTGAATATGTTAGTGTTGCACACAGGTATCGTGAATTCTTCATTCATAATTAATCTTCAAAGATTTAGGCATGCTGTTTATTTTATATAATTAATTTGTAAGATCTAAGACTTGCTATCACATGGAGGTCTTTATGGTACCAAATACGCTAAACTTACTGAAGCCGTTCAATAAAATATCCTGAAGTATAGATATGTATCTTAAGTGATTCGCCATTGTCCTGATTTCACTTCTTATGATTCTATGCTTCAATTATTTCACAAAGGTTATCACGTAGAAGAAATTGTCATTTGCTGCATTTCGTATACAGACTATTACATTCCTGACTTAAGAAAACCGGTCTGCTTCTATTATTACACCAAAAAGATTTTGTAACATCGTTTTTTCCAAGCGTTAACAATGATTCATGTAAATATTCATAATTTAATTATAGTTATATTTAGAATAAATCTCTGTAGCTTTTCTATATCTTGCGATAATCCTATCCGTTGTAGAATTATTAATCTATTTTATTTATTGTATTACGTTGTTTTTTATTTGGTTTTGTAATTAAAAAGGATAGTCTTTTTAAAGTGAATATTGTAATTGCTTATAATGTTCGCACAATAAATCAACAAATGAATCACCACCACACTATTATTACCAGTATATTCTTGTCAACAGTAGTAGCACTAGTGCTGATAGTTTACGACAATTTAATTGAGGTTAACGAGTGCTTCTTTTCATGAGTTTAAAACCGAAATTAAATTGTATGCAAAACTAGTCGCACAAGTGCTACTCGGCTATATAATTACATGAAAAGCGTATTATGAACTTACCTAGTTTAGGGTCAACCATTTTTACTAGTCCTTTAGAATGGAAGCAATCTCTTTGTCGCTAACTGAGCCGCCAATTTTATAATTTCTCTCGGTACAACATACTTTTGGCGTTAAAGTATCTACAGCTACTTTTATATTAGCAATATTTTGGCTTCCAAAGGCGGCATTTTCAGTTGCTATTATTGTAGTCACAGCCCACGTGATCTCACTCACTGCATTCATAGAAATAAAAAACAATGAAATACTATCAGTGTAGTAATCGAAGGTGAATTAATATTAGTGTAGTGCGGCCTTTGATTGTACAACTGACTAGCATACTCTTACCTCTAATGGCATATTGAGTGCGATTGTCACTAGCATCTCTACTTCAGAAGCACCCTGCCTGCGCATACTAAGCGTAATTGCCACATAATTAGTATTCAACTATTATCTTTAATAGAAACACCAGAAATGTAACCTACCACTACCACTGCAATAATAACAACATTCATATATACACATTGCATATACAGATATACAATAATATACACGCTACGCTCGTGATGAAAATTCCACGAGTATAGAAAGTTCCAGTTCCACAAATTGCGTACATGATTTTGTTTACCAACCATAACAAAAATTCACAATAAACAGTTTTGCGAAATCCAAATGGAAATATATTGTGAGATTTAAGTTTAGGAACCCAGTGGACCTAAACAAATTATTGAAAACCATACATAGCATATCTTAAACAGGATATGGTGTGTCGACAATAAGTGCTCCGATGATTAAATGAATGCATAGATCTACAGAAACTACAAAGAATAGACATCGGATTTGTAGGCATAAAAACATCTAAAACCCGCATGCAATTATTCTGTCAAAATCTTTACATGCACTAAAATTATGAAGCTTAAGATTACACTTTTTCAAACTTACAATGTGCATTCTTCCTTCCACATCATTCCGGTCGTTGTAATCTTATTTGCAGTGAACAATGATCATTTTCTACAAATGCTCAGGTGTAAGTTTATCACGTTCATTGGTTAACACAAGTTTGGATGCTAAGAAGGATCATTCCACGTCTGTATATTTACTGGGCAAAATTTGAAAGCACCAACTCTATGGGAAATTTCTTCAGGAAGCACTACGTTTTCACCTTGAAGGTATTTATTCACAGAATACAACATTTTAATATCAGGATTTCTCTCTGAAACTCTGCAAAATTTCCTGTTTAATTTTCCTCCATACTCTAAAGGAGCACTCTCAAGTTTACTCTGAACCTCATAAAGAGTTGATAAAGATTTGTGTAAAGACAAACCAGATTTTTCGCTTATCATTGTGACTTCAGAAAATACTTTGAAGTGTGCTTTAATTACAGCCCAATCCCTATGCAAATTGTTGTTATTAAAAATATTCTGAGTGAATTGACAAAGCATCAATTGGATTCAGCGTGGCAACAAATTCTTTAAACATTGAAATTATCTTCTTAGAAGAGAGGAGCAATCCCACTTGAGAGCTTCTTTATGGGTGTCTCCATAGTACGGATTTTACGAGGGCTGATCAACAAAGACTGAGACTGATTTTTTTTTCACAGATGTTTATTACTCCAATTCAATGTTTACATGATTTTTTTCAAAGTAGTCCCCTCCTACTTCAATGCACTTTTTATTGCGTCTCTGCCAGTCCTTGAACACGTGCTGCAGACCATTCTTTGTCAGGTCCTTGAGAATCGCCTCAATTTTCTTGAGCACTGCTTCAGAGTTCTCAAATCGAATACCCTTAAGCTTTGCCTTTAGTGATGGGCATAAAAAAGTCACAGGGTGCAAGATCGGGGCTATAAGGTGGATGTGGTACGCAGGTAATGTTGAATCAAGCCAGAAACTGCACGACTTGATTTGCGACTTGAGGCCGTGCATTGTCATGATGAAGTCGCCACCCAGTCCGAGAAAGCTCTGGTCGTTTCTTTGCAATGTGCTTCCTCAGTGTAGCCAATACTGACGTGTAGTATGCTGCTGTAACAGTAGTGTGAGGGGGAACTGCATGCTGGTAAATCATTCCATTACAGTAAAAAAATGTGATCACCATCACTTTCCCTGCAGATGGAACAACCTTTGCCTTTTTTGGTGTTGGAGAACCTGGTGATTTCCACACTGTGCTGGCTTGTTTTCCTTCAGAATCATAATGATGCAGCCATGACTCATCACCGGTGATAATCGATTTAAAAAATGCATCCCCTCCATCAGCAAAGAGACGCAGCACCTCACGGCTTGTCTCCATTCGCACAGCCTTTTGTTCAGGAGTCAACAGACGTGGCACCCAACGAGCACAAACTTGGGTCATATGGAGATGGTCGTGCATAATTGTAAACACACTGTCATATGAAATTCTCAACACTTCACTGAGGTTACGTAATGTTATACACGATCCTCTCGGACAATCACAGCAGCTGTGTTGATGTTGACTTCAGTCACAGCAGAAGCCGAAACACCAGGCCCATCTTGCTTAACACTGACAAGTCGGCCTTCTTTGAAGTCCTTGAACCACCTAAACACTGTTGCACGAGGTAGTGCATCTTCACTTTACGCTTGCTTCAGCTTTTCATAAGTTTCGGTGGCTGTATGGTTTTGACGAAAACAGAATTTGATTGCGCTGTACTGCTCCTCTCGCGTCACCTCCATTGTCTGGTATGCGAAATGCACGTAGGGTCTACAAAATAGAGCATTACTACCAACCTACCAATACGAGAGTGCTGCCGCCTACCAACATTATACATAAAAACCCGCTCTTTTCAAATATTTATGTTACAGATACGAAACTATCACGGAAGCTACAGGAAAAAATCAGTCTCAGTCTTTGTTGATCAGCCCTTGTATTATTGTTTCCTAAAGTCTTTAAATATTAAACATTTAAAAACTTGCATTAAATTCCCGATGCGTGGAAACATTATGAAAACTGTAATACATCGGAAGTAGGAAATCATATGCAATAAAACGATATATGGATGGAGATAATGTCATTAATGTTATGCATAGCAACACCAGGAGAAAATTATGACAATTTAGACATTTAAACTATAGAATTCGTCTACCTTGTAAAGAGGGTGAGCAACAAAGTAGACTTGATTGACGATCTAAATATGTTTAGTGGAAGTGTTCTAAGATGAGGTGAAATACATTGAACTGTTCATTGATAAGTGTTCAAAACTATTTTTTGTAATACTATATTTTATTAAGATTACTTCAAATTATTTCTAATAGAATAATTGTGTATTGAAGAGCAATTTTTATAATTATGAATATTTTTCTTCACATAAAATGACAACTCAAGACAAACATTCACGTTAATATACCAAGTTGAATAAAAAGTGGTCGAGTATGAGACCTAGATGGTACACATATAAGCAAAGAGGAATATCAAACACATTGCAAAACTTAATTCGTATTATAAGTACAACAAACTAAATATATATTTGTATACAAACCCAATGTCTAGTAAATCATCTCTAAGCCTCTAAAGATTTGCTATACATAGTGACAGAGAGAAAATACCGAAGACACCTTTCGAAGTTTACCCAAAGCACAAAGAAGTGTTGCTCGCCCAGAACAAGGCTAAATTAGACTCTGTGATAGAAATGGTGTGAAAGATTTGGCTCAAGTTGTGAAAGAGAGTTTTATAGCTTTTAACGTCCCTTATATACAAGGTGGACAATTTAAGTTGAGACTGTACAATATCTCCAAAACTAAGCATTGTAGAAAGAAAACTCTTTAGCAAATGTTGCTTGATATTATGGGGGGAAGTAAATGCCATTACTTGTGTTTTGTTTAGAGGACGTTATGGTGATCATTTTAGGGTGAAGTAAATAGGGAAAGTATTGTATTCCACCCAAAAATTCGATAAGAGATTTCACTGGAAATATATGTTTAGAGACCCCCTGAATCCAAAAGAAGCATTTTTGGAAACATGTCTGTGTGTCTGTGAACAGCATAACTCAGAAAGGAACAGTCGGATAAACACCAAACTTGGTATTTAGGTTCACTATCTTCCAGAGATGCACAACGGAGGTTTTCCAGAAAATCTCCCCAACCCAGATTACCCTTTACATGGAACATTTTTCGAAAATTTTAATTTTCTCAAAAACGGCTCTAACGATTTTGATTAAAATAGCATATGTTTAAGATATTTTCATGACAAATAAAATGTATATCTTGAATTTTCTGGGAATGTCTCCTAAAGTATTCTTCATTGTGAACGACTTTTGCAAACTGATAAACCATAAGAGATAGATAAAATTTTACTACACAAAAAATGTAGATCGCGTTAAAATACACAATTTGTCATATACATTTTTTTGTTGAGTGAACCATTCTCTAGATATTGCTTGTTATTCCCTTACATTTTTCAATACATTTTCTCAAATAGGAATTCGTTATTCATTTTTACTTTCTCTACTACGTATAGCAAGTAGGGGAAGTATTGTATTCCACCCAAAAATTCCATTCCGAGATTTCACCGGAAATACATGTTTTGAGACTCCCTGAATCCAAGAAAAGCATTTTTGGAAACATGTCCGTGTGTCTGTCTGTGTGTGTGTGTGTGTGTGTGTGTGTGTCTGTGAACAGCATAACTCAGAAACGAACAGTCGGATAAACACCAAACTTAGTATTTAGGTTCAGTATCTTCCAGAGATGCGACTCGAAGGTTTTCAAGAAAATCCCCCCACCCCAGACTACCATTTACGTGGAACATTTTTCGAAAATTTTAATTTTCTCAAAAATGGCTCTAACGATTTTGATTAAAATATCATATGTTTAAGATATTGGCATGAGAAATGAAATGTATATCTCAAATTTTCTGGGAATGTCTCCAAAAGTATTCTTCATTGTGAACGACTTTTGCATAACTGGTAAACCATAAGAGATAGACAAAATTTTACTACAAAAAATGTAGATCGCGTTAAAATACACAATTTATGTCATATACATTTCTTTTGTTGAGTGAACCGTTTTCGAGATAGTCCCTTAAATTTTCCAATACTTATACTTTTTCTCAAATTCGTTATTCATTTTTTATGTCCTGGACATGCAAAGAGAATGGAATGCGCCACATAGCAACCAGCGTTAAAATATTTGACTATCGCTTAAAACCTAACATATTCCCCTTGCATCTACAGGAAAATTACCAATAAGATTAACATCTCGATATCTCGATTAACATGAAGCATATGGAGAATAAGCGTTTGTAAAAATAGTTTGTACAAGAGTAGAGAAAGTCATGTGAGTGTAGCACATCAGATTTTTTTGTCTTGGATATGCAAAGAGTATTAATCTGTGGCAAACAGAATGGTGCTGCACATAGCAACCAGCTATTAAGAGATGTGTCTGTGCTTATATTGTCGTTGCAAATACAAAACAAGCGGAACATAGTAGTCAAATATTTTTAGAACTGGTCGCTATGTGTAAAATGTAATTCTCTTTGCATGTCAAAAGATCATTTATGCAAATGTTTATCTCGATTAATAGAAATAAAAGTTTGTAAAAATTGTTTTACAAGAGTAGAGAAAGTCATGTGAGTGTAACACATCAGATTTTTTTAATAGGAACCTACAATTAGGATCAATTTAAATTAACCCTAAAATGATCATCATGTCTTCCAAATAAAACACGACTAATGTTGTTTGCTTTCCCTCATAATACGAGGTACGTCCAGAAAGTAAGTTCCGTTAGGTAATAAAATTAAATTATGTACAGATACAGAAAAATTATTTATTGCACAAAATTCTACAACTCTTAAACTACTTTTCCACATAACTGCCGAAACTTTGCAGGCATTTGTCATAGCGTGGCACAAGTTTTTGTATACCTTCTTCATAGAAGTTTGCCGCCTGTGTCTTCAACCAGTTGGAAACATTTTCTTTCAGCTCTTCATCATTGTTGAAGTGTTGACCGCCAAGGAAAGACTTGAGATGTAAGAACAGATGAAAGTCGCTAGGAGCGAGGTCAGGGCTGTACGGTGGATGGTCAAACACGTCCCAGCCAAAACCCCGTAGGAGGTTTTGCGTCACATTTGCAGTGTGTGGTCGTGCGTTGTCGTGAAGAAAAACAACACCTTTTGACAGCAATCCTCGGCGCTTATTCTGTATTGCGCGGCGCAATTTCCTAAGTGTCTCGCAATAAACATCTGCTCTGATTGTTTGACCACGCGGTAAGAAATCAATGAGGAAGATGCCTTTCCAGTCCCAGAACACTGTGCACACCATTTTTCGAGGTGTCAAGATTTGTTTCGGCTTAACCTTTGCTGGGGATGAAGTGTGCCTCCATTCCATTGATTGCCGTTTACTTTCAGGGGTGTCGTAAGAAACCCAAGTTTCATCTCCTGTGACTATCTGTGTCAGAAATTCTTCGCCGCCTTCATCATAACGGGTCAAAAACTGAAGTGCACTACCCATCCGGTTTGTTTTGTGTTGCTCAGTAAGAATCTTCCGCATCTTTCCGCATGTGCGGAACTGTGATCGCAGCGCTGCAGCGGAGAGAAATTGAAACGGAACTTAACTTTCTGGACGTACCTCGTAACAAGCAAGTTTACTAAAGACATTTCTTTCTACAACTCTTAGTTTTGGAGATATTGTACAGTCTCAACTTAAATGGTCCATCCTGTATAATATCATGTCGGAACTTGATATGATTCCTTAACGGCTGCGGAGTCTGGAACACGTACGTATTCGTTAAGTGTAAATTCTTAGTTCCATACATTCAGAACCGTGGATTGCAGTTTTTCAGAGTTACTATCTGGTAACAAACAACACAATGGAGATTTACCTGATAGTTTCAGTACCTACCATGAGATTTACTGTGTTGAAAGAAGAATAATGCCCTACAAAGCGAGAAATTAGTTATTACTTTTGCAGACCACCTTTACACTTTGCTCGCTTTTGATAAACCCAGATACTAAATCCCTCACAAGCATTCAATAACGATAGATACATGAAGGAGAAGAATTGCGAATAACGCTTCATATCTCTCTCTTTGTCACTATCACTATGTAAGTGTACACTGTGAAATAACAGCACAGCTTAGAACACACAATGTTAGCTTGAGTATATGCACAATCATAGTTTCTCAGCTGTAATTTTCTATAAGAAGAATTTGATGCTCTATGAGCACAAACAGTGAAAATTCCTTTCTTTCTCAGTCACTTCAAATGCACCCCAGCAGCTCGTGAAAATCAAACGGATAGGTAGCCAGAGAGGAAGCGCGCCTTGAAGACTAAATGACTCGCGAGTCCACTTTTATCCACCTCTGTTTTGTGGCATCACGCCAAAGGACGGAGTGGCGAGAGTAGAGCAAAGTGTAACTGCTAAATGCAAACAATTTCTGATTTGTACTGTGTACTTCGTTTGGGTACCACTTGCATCTGTCAGAACATATGAAATCCTACCCAGTATAGAGGAGCGGGTGAAGGATCTAAACTACCTAAAACCATCAAAGGGCCTCATCCACTACATTACAGGTCATGGGCCATACGCGACATACCTACACCGATTTGGACTCAAGGACAATGATGCCTACACCTGCGAAGCCAGGAAAACCCCCGAACATGCAGTCTGGGAATGCCCGCTGACTACTACGACCAGAACAACAGCACTATCCCACTTGGAAAACAGACAAATCAACGAAATAATCAGAAGTAGACGACTCTGGAGATGGCTCAATAGAGCGACCAACACCGTGTCCCTGAAAGCCGCAAACAACTACAGAAGACGTAGGGATAATGGACGCTGAAAGACCTCCCGGATAAGACAACCCTAGACTTAGTCATTTGAACTAGATATACTTTACTTAATAATAACTTAGCTTAGAATAGTATGTACGTTAGACTTAAGCATTCCTTGTAAAATAAAATAAGTATGTAAACCTGATGTATAAGAAATTAATAAAGATGGATATATAGCCTGAGATATAAAAAAGGACTCAGGTAAAAAAAAAAAAGAATAAGGAGGCCGAGGTCTTGCTGAAGAGCAAGATCTCGGCCTTTTTTTTTTTTTTTATACTTCATGTATCGCCTGATTTAGCAGATATAGCGAACCAAATTAGGTGACTAAATATCAGCAAAGCCACAAAGGACGACAGTAAATAAGGTTATACAAAATCTCTTATTTTATTTTGTTCTTGAGCAAGTATAGAAATGAAAAGGAAATAAAATACAAGAGTTGAAAATTATCTGCTTATAAATTATATTACCATGAAGTAGAAAAATATGTTTTGATAAACTAGCAAAAATGGAACTATGAAATAATGCTCATTAAATACAGTAAATGGTGACTATCGATATCCACTCTTATAATGTAATAAAGGTGTTACTCCAGATATTCTGGTAATTTTCGATGTTGGAGTAATAATTAATAATAGTGCGTACAATGGGCTACCCTTAAACTAGAAATAGCATTTTTAAGCGGAGGGAAAGCGAGAAGAGAGAGAGAGAGAGAGGGAGAGAGGGAGAGAGAGACAGAGAATGTTTGTGTGGTTTTTTTATTTCGGAATTTTAATTTTCCGACATTATCTTTAAAAAAATAGTGCCTTCAATACAGAAAGGTTATTTTAGTATGTTAAAAGGACACAAAATCTTATAAACAAAAATATATACCTATGTGATACCAGTAAAATTCACGATATTATTAACTATACTAAGAATAATCATAAAATGATGGAAAGCCAGGTTCATCATAATAAAGTATAAGAAAGTGAATTGCAATAAAGAAAATATATTACAATAATAATACATATTAAATTACAAAGGCAATACTAAAAAATACATTAGCGACCCTAAATACTTCAGTGCAAATTCCATCTTCATGAGAGAACGGATTTATAGTTGTTGAAAGAAGGTCAATGTTTCACAATAAAACTGCAGAATAGATACACACACCTATCTGACTAATCGTTGCATATTGCATGAATGTTTTTAAATTTCTTAAATTTTTCTTAAATTTCAAAGACAAAATGAATGATTTGGCAACGTAAATTTTAATTAACTATTCAGCTTTGTCGTGTCGCACATAACTTACTGGCACGGCTTTCCTGATCTTGTAGCTAATTACAACCATGAAGGCAATGTATAATGAATAAAAAGAAAATATTGGTGTGGGGGTGGAGCTGAGTATTTGGCACAGCCTGCAGGGACATACTTTTAAAAGTTAAGGATGCTTATAACTTTGTAATATCCTTAATGCCCAAGTTAGCCAGTTCTGCGAATTGTTGTGCAGTATGTGTAATATTTTAAAAGTTTATCTAGCAGTTCCCAAAAAATGAAGCTTTCATGAGCAGAAGATTTAAGACTTAAAACTCATTTGTCGTGTCTGTATTTCAAACACGTCATGTTTTAATGAAACTTCTTAGGACTAATTCTGAGAAAATAATAAATTAAGAAATTCCTTATTCTTAAAGGTTGCTTGGATTCGAGGAAATTTATTAAAAGTGTCAACTTTCATCCTTAAAATCCCCGAACTCGTACATTTCTTATTTATTCACTTTATACTTTCTCTACCAAAACCTAAAGTCTGTTAAATAATAAACTCGGTATTAAATTTAGCGTCTTCAAGGATGCGACATAAGATTTTTAAGAAAACCCCCTCTCTCCGAACTATCCCTTACACGGGAACATCTTTTATTGTTTTTTACTTTCTCAAAATGCCTCTGAAAGGTTTAATTAAAGTACCATAGTACGTTTAAGATATCTGCAAGACAAATTAAATGTATATCTTGCATTTTCTGTAAATAGTCTGTGATGTCCTTTTTATTCTGAATGAACTTTATATAATTTTGTATAACTTGCAAAACGTAAGAGATAGACAAAAATGAAAACACACAATTTGTTAAATGCACTTTGTTTTTGTCATTTCATTTACCGCATATTTTCTGTTATTGGTTTGATTTTCCAAATACTTTATACTTTTTTCAGATGCTAAGTCAATATTCGTTTTTTTCCTTTCTTTCTTTACCTTTTAGGGCGTTCAAATAGTAGAATTTCAAAGCCATTATTACATAGCGACCCGCTTTTTAAAGATTTGACTATGGCTTAAGCGTACTGTACTTCTCTTGTACGTACAGCGAAATGTGTAATAATAGCATTTCTGCAAACATTTATCTCGATTAGTAAGTAGATAGAAGAATAAGCTTTTAAAAGAATGGTTTGTGGAAGCGTGGGTAGAGAAGTCATGTGAATCCACACCATATTTTTAACGATCTGTCTGTCGCTTCAGCTTACTGTATCCCTCTTATACCTAAAACCGAATGTGTAATGGAACAGTTTCTGCAAATACTAATCTCAATTAACAAGAAGTGGATAGTCAAATTACTTTTGACTATATTTTTGAGAAACTAAGTTAATTTTTTTGGACTTTGTGGTTCAGTGTGATAACGAATAAACACCGAGCGGAATTGCTCAGGCGGTAACGTCTGTGGCCCGCATTCGGGAGGACCGGGTACAAATCCCGTGGACCGACCAATCTGATTGGGATTTTTTCGTAGTTTCCCCAGTCGCCAAGATAAATACCGGATTGGATGTTTATACCACGATCCAAAGTTCCAAAACAATAGTAAAATCTGACACAATCACACGACCTTCTTTACCCTCTATTGTATATTAGTGGATATACAAATTATTCTTACTAAAGCTTATTTTTCTATCCACTACATTTTAACCCAAATAAACCTCTGCAGCAATAGCTACATTACACCTTTGTTATAGATAAAAGAGAACAACGGTTTAAGAACTGGGCGCTATACCCTGGCCTTAAAATTTCATACCGTTTCAATGGAATCGCGAGAAACAACTGAATGTTGACAGGACTTGAAGAGATTGACCAAGTAATGAACAATTCAAACCATAAATAATGGATATCCAAGAAATGGCTTATGCCACAAAAAACTTATTAGAACTAAGTTGTGTGTTTAAAGAGATCTACATTTCTTATGTAGTACGTTTTCGTCTATCGCTTAACGCTTAGCAGTTATACAAGACTATACAAAATTCCTTGCAAATGAAGAGGATTTTACAGGGCATTTCCCAAAAAATTCAAGATATACATTTTATTTGTCATCTAAATATCTTTAATATATGGCATTTTAATCAATATAATTAGGACCGTTTTTTAGAAAACAAAAATTTTCGAAAAATACTCCATGTAAAGGGTAGTTGTGGGTGGGAGATGTTGAAAATCTTCTTGTCGCATCCTTGGAAGACCTGAACTGAAATATCAAGTTTGGTATTTATCCGACTTTTCGTTTTTGAGTTATGCTGTTCATACACACACACACGCGCGCGCGCGAACACGCACGCTTACATGTTTCCAAAAATGCTTAATTTGTGTTTAAGGGACTTCAAAATATGCATTTCCGATGAAATCCCGGTATAGAATTCTTGCCATCTATCCACAGAATGAAAGCAGGTAGACTGGACGGCACCATAGTGCAATCTGCCCTTCACGTATTGAAGCAGAGGTGCAGTTGCTTAGTACTAAGGCCTCTGTAGACGCGACACTAAGAAAAATAGTAGGGTACAGGATGAGATTTAGAAGAATAACTGCCCGCCACATAGCGATCCAACAGGTATCTCCTAACAAATGTGTCACGATATGACCACGTGGTTAAAGTGATGTAAAACAAATAAAGATAAAAATAAGAATAAGCGTTTGTAAGAATAGTTTTTAGAAGAGTAGTTAAGGATGTAAATGTTACACATATGATTTTTTTGTTGGTAAGCTCATCTATTAACGGACTGGTTGACTTATAGGCACACATGTGGCCTTTTCTAAAATTACTGCTTATTTCAGTAAAATATCAGTGTCATATTCTTGGGAAGAATTCTGTTGCTCCTACACCACTAAATTTACAGTGAAAAGCCCCAGCTCTTCTGCTATACATGCGAGGTTCACTGAGAAATTTGGAAATATAACTTGTGATTTTCTTATTAATACGTCCATCTGTATGAGACATTAAGGTAGTAGCACATTCTACAGTGATTATAGTGAGGAGAATTTATAATTTTGGATAAATTTCTTTTTCTCTGAGCTCTAGTTTGTAACATATCTCAAGTCAACTTTGAAAGATAAATGCTTTATTAATTTTTAATTTTTGAGATTCATTAAATACTTTCACCAAAAGGCATTTTGGGAAGCGTATGCACGTGCATGTGTGCACGCGCGCGCAGGAACTGTATGACTCGAAATGAAAAGTATAAGTACCAAATTAGAAATTTTACTCAGGCTACTTCAATGGATGCAAAGAAGGCGTTTTTTTTAGAGAATTTACTTTACATTGTTTCTGGCTCCCGAAGGTCCGGGATTAAATTCCCAGTGGCGATTTTAAGTCGACTCCTTCACCTCTGACTTGTGAAGTGTGAAGTATCCCCGACGCCCAACGTGGTTAGGTGTCCACGGTAAAAGCTGTAGGTTCTCTCATTCCACCGCCCTCCTTATCACCCACTATCGGAGGTAACGGATTCCGCCATCTGGGTTCCTCCACCTCAGGTCCAGTCATCGCTTGGTGGAATGAGGTATCCCCCGAAGGTCATAGGCCATATGGAGAGCATTAGAAACGATGACAAAGACTTTAGGATAACGACTTTATTTTTATGACAAAGAATTGTTTTCCTTTAATTTTTAAAATATCCTTTTACACTTTTCCTTCTCATTTTCCTAAATATATTTTAATACATGATTATATTTATATAGTATAAATCAATATTAAAGCACTATACACTATAAACACTATATTAACACTATTGTGAGAATTTCAGAAACACGTTCCATTAAGAAATTACTAGAAGTATAGTTTAAATCTGAATTAACTTGAGTAATCTTTCATTTTGATCTTGTGCTTAAATATAAGCTTACAGTTACAATAGAAAAATTTGAAAATTATTGTTTTCTAAAATTTTTAAATTCCAGTTCATATAAAAGTATATCATGCGCATACATTAAAATTTTATTTTATAAAGTTATTTAAATATAAAACAATTCTCATCTCTATTTACTCATTATTATACATTAAATGTGCTCTGTAAGCTTAACAGTTTAATAATTAGTATCAGAGTTTTTTATATTGTAGGCTGAAAAGCAGAAAAAATTCCTTTCTTAGGGAAATGCTAAAAGAAGCTTCATTTTACTATGCCACTAATAGTGTATGTATTAATAAAATATATATGCCAATAAGATGTTTCACGGTATATAGGGAAGCAGTTCTTAAACCTTAAACCCTTTGAAATTAAAATATTTTTATTAGAAAAAAAATGAAAATTTTGCTTTGGCCATATTTTTAATTCTTTTGTTGTCCCTCATTTATGAATGATATGAGGAATAAAATACTAGGTTTGAAAATACTTCTCGAGTTATTTTTTTCCTTATAAATTCTGACTTCGGCCATGAAAACTCACGACTACTTAATTTTCAGACAATTCGGAAAACGAGTGGATGAAATCTTTCTGCAGGAAAACTGTAGATCCGGTTAAAATATAAATTGTGTAAAATAACTTCCTTTTAAGGTATTAACAATTTCGGATACACTCGTCGTTATTGGTTTAAATACAGTCAATGAATTTTTAAGTCTTGAACACCCACCTTTTTTTTATTCATTTATATGCCGCATTTAACATCTAAGGTCATATGGCGCCTTTGCCTAAGGAGCTATTGCTCATCGGTAATATTTTTACTCGTTTTACTACTGTGTTAATCTTTGGATTTTATTTATAAAGATTAAATTCCTCGAGGAATAATCTTGGCTGAAGAAACATTCCCATCGTCCAGACGGGAATCGAACACGGGACCTCTAGATTTGAAAGCTAGCATGCTAACCAACTGGTCATAGAGGCAGTCTATTTACTTACTTTTTGGTTTCTCTTAAATGTATAGACGTTTTATAAACAATTGCATCTGACATATTAGCTGATTAAAGCAGTTCCTAGGGTGACATTTGTAGTGAACTAGCAGACTTGCCCAGCTTTGCGCGATTGAAATTTTAAACCTCGAATTACAATTTCATTAATTGTATTTAACTTGTCCCGTAATCTTAATAACTTATTGTAAATTTTTCCAGAGTTTGTGAATTTCCCCTTTAGCTTTATAATTGTATTTTCATAATGTCCTATACTATTCCTAATAATATAGGTAATGTACCCTGATAATAGCCGAAATGATATTAGATATTGGCTGATACTGTATTTCATATTTCCTTAACCTCTCTGTGAAACATAGTCAAAAAAGATGAAATTTTGAAATGTCTTATCTTTGGTCCCGTATTTATTCAATAGCACACAGACTCCTCAGTTTCATTCAATAGAATACAAAAACCCCTAACATCAATGTACAACGAAATGGGTTGTGCTATTGAAGTACAAAAAGAACCTGCGTTTGCACACCCTGATTTTATAATGCTCTACAGACGACCAGGTTTCTATACGGTTTTCGCATGCGGATTATATGTTATTAAACAAAGTCTTACACAACTCCAGCAAGAATATTATATGCAACTACTTTTATCATTTTCACAGACTGTATGCGTGCGTAATAGCTGCCTTAAAGGACAGATACTATATAGTCCAGAAAATACAACAGCTAACCCATCAAATTAAGAGCAGAGGGAAACAAATCAATTCCATGGATACCTTCCCATTATAGGCATTGAAGACAATGAATAAGCGGACTTCGTAGCGTGAGAAGCCACCAAATATCCCCAAAATTACCCTAACATATCTATTTACCACTGGAGTGGTAGGTATGGTACATTAAAAATAAAATAATACATAACTGGACCAATAAATGGACCAAACCAAAGCACATGACATAATGTTTACTAAGTTTTTAATCTCCCGCTAATTTAAAATTTAGAATGATATATATGATCAAATCAAAATAACAAAACTTCACATTGAACTCACTAGACTCGCGCACACTGCCATTTTATGCAAAGAACCGCCACCTGAATGTCAACTTTGCCAACAAAGCTTAACCATCAAGTACATCATCACAGAACGTCCATATTTGAGGTAATAATAACACAGTGAACTAACAAATCCAGCTTTACTTTCAACAGTATTCAATAACCCGAAAATGATACATTCTACACTATTGCATAACAAAATGAAATGAAATCCAGTATTATTTATAGACGCTCTTTAACTGTAGTATAGTTCTTAGCGTCCCATTCTATATTAGCCGTGAAAGACTTGGAAATTTTGCTCAGAGGCCTCTTTATCGGGCTTGAGGTTATTTTAAGTACCGCAAATCTACGACCCGGGACCATCGGCTGTACTTCCCTTCCCAAGGAAGCCATGCTAAGGATTGTTATGCCCGATAAAATCCATCGCCCTCCGGTGGGTTTAAATCCGCGACCTCGGGAACCAGAAGCTAGATATCCCTAGACCACGGAGAACGATATTTCATAAAAAATACTGTGACTGTGCAACAAAAATATGGAATTTATTTAATAACATTTGTAAGTTGTATTATACTGAATTAATTTTTATAATACATATTATGTGTTGTTCTCAATTTTGTATGTTGGCAGTATAACTCTTTGTAGTTAACGACAATAAATAAAACGATATAGGGACGAAACTGTTGAACATCAGGGTTCGCCACTCTCAGATCCATTATTTTAACGTTTTGGAAATGACACATTCCCCTAAACATTGACAAAAATTATATTTTAGTTGCTAATTATAACATTTTAGTTCACTAATTTATGATGTGAAGCAGGACAATTGCCTACCTTTATATAATTAATTAGAATTAATGAACTCTATTACAACATCTACCAGCAATGCAGCCAAACCTTTTTTTGCCATAAAGGTTATTAGAAGATTTTACTGTCAGTATCACATGCATATCACACTGTTATTAGCAGGACCATAGGACATATTTTGCTCTCTTCTGTTTTTTCAGTTGCTAAATTGTGGCCAACTATGTATAAATCTTGGAATTAAATATCCACTGTTTTTTTTCTTATTTTACATGCATGTTCTGCGGAGTAACAACAACCATTTTCTACTCCATTTTCTACTCCATGGCATTTTAAGCGAAAAATCAGTCTTCTTCGCAAGCACGTGCTTTTATTGCTGCAACATGTTCATATTCTAATATCTAGCATTGTAAATCCTTTTTAGTCGTTAAATATTTTTGGAACTGAAATAAGTTGTCTTGTAGCATATTCCGTCAGGAAGAATAGTGGTTTTCAATGGTGAAGGAATCATTAAAATTACAATACTAATATAAACAACACTAAGCGAATAGGTACATGCATATATCAGTTTTCCAATGAATGGTTTCTAAAAACTCTGTGAAACGGCAAAGAGTGGAGAACATCACACCAGATTTTTAATTTCACCCTTATGCTTAGAAATACCCAGTTTTACTATTCCGAAAGTTTTTGCGAATAACAACAATAAACATAAAGTCCAGGAGTTATGCGTTATGACATAATGAAAAGTTTGTAAAGTTTATTTGAGAAAGCCTGTAAATGACTAAAGGATGGCTTGCATGCAAGCAGCTAACACTGTTATCGGAAAAGTTTTAAACTTGCTTTGAATTACATGCACATCGTTAGAGTACCTCAGAAAAAGCTATAACAACTTGCCGGCAGCGACAACTGCGACGTATAACTTCTACACAAGGGTACGTTAACCCCTCAAACACTCAAAGCAGCAACTCGCATGCCGTTCGGGGAGAATATGCATTGTTCTTACTTTGGAAGATATTAAACCCCGAGATGCTCAATATATAATTTAAACAATGCGTTTTCGCTTCGCACCACGCCGCGTCTCTCATTGGAGGGAAGAACTTCGGAGAGGTAGGGGCGCTAGTGTTTCCCCACTAAACCACGCGGCCGGCATGGCCAACAATACGCCTGCTGTTCAGTCGGTGTCCGCCCGCCACCCGCGTGCGTGCCAGGCAGGCTTCTTTTGTCTTAGCCGTTCTTTTATTTTGTTGCCTAGCACCGAGGATTAAGGAAGCGGCGAACAAGGAACTTTGGTTTTGTGTGACAGTTTTGGGCTACTTTTGAGATGTCTTGGACTAATTGTTTTCTTTCGTCAAAGACAGCACAGCATGATAAACTTTTGCAGCAGACAAAATTAGTGGTGTAAGTGAATTTATTTGTCGTTATGAAGGTGACAGTTTACATAATGATGTGATTATAAATAAAGGACGCTGGAGCAAGTAATTTTATTTGGTGAGTATGCAGATAATAAAATTAACCTCCTTATGGAAGATTCTGTAACCCTGAAAGTTTAAATTAAGTTGATGTTGAGGTTAGGTATTAGGAACATTTATTTAAAATACATTTAGTTCATTTAATTTTATAAACTATGAAATGGGGTCAATCCAACCTTAAGATAATCTCTAATTATTGATTGCGAAACATTTTAACACACTATGCTGAGAGGTGAAATAAATATTTTTAAAACATAAAGTCCTCTGTAATAAACTAAAAGTTTCGGATTTAAGACGAATTCAACAATAATATTTAATTCTATCGTTTTGTTATTTTGTAGTTTTTAAAATTTAATTTATAAATTAACAGAAGTAATTTTATCTGTTAATGATATTGAACTAACCTATACCTAACTTCACGAGTGTTCAATTAAGTTATGTTAACTATTTTGCTTTAAATAAAATAAAGCAATTAATTTATACAATTCACGTAAATGCTTTTCATTAAAACTAAAAACATAAAACGCTTTGTTTATTTAGTAGAAAACACTAAATTTGTTAAAACATTTTTGCTAAAAATGTAATTTAATTCTGAATATTTACAAACTGCTGTTAAATCTTGAAATACACATGTGAAACATTGAGGTTAAAACATTATTATCACTATTCCTAATCACTGTTGCGGATTACTTTAATTTTGATATCCAGAGATTTTTTTACTTCTCAAAGGATAAAAATGTTCCAAGCGAAACCTGTGCTTTTTGGTTTTTTTTCTGCTTTCCTGGCTGTGTGTAAACATATCAAAAGGAGCTCCTGACACCATTACTATGTAATTATGAGTATTTGTACAAAGCGGGCACATACATATGCATTAATAACTTTTAGAAAATATTGTCTATATGCCACCCTTGCATTTCTCAGCATTTTCTCCATATTAAATGTTATAGTTAGTAGTTGCTGTTATGAAAAATGTGATCCTGAAAGTCTTTTTAGCTTAACTGCGTGAACTAACTCACGTACATTGTGAAAATAATCCATGCTATTAGCAGAATCTTGAACACTGCACGTGTTTATTAACGAGAAAACCCCACGTCTGCCGTTTTAAGCGAAACAAAAGATGAACTTCTTCGGAGAAAGATAACTCCGATATGCATCGCCTTCCTTTATGCTTTATTGATTTACGTATTTTCGTCTCTTTTTAGCACTTATTTTAAAACCTGGTGTTTCAGAATTTTAGGTATAGTGTGCAGCATGCACAGTCAAATAACTTATGTGGATTGGATTGTTTTGCTTCATGCGATATGACTCTAAAATTCATCGCAGATTGTCGGGCTTAATTACAGGAATTTTGACTTTAGCAGGTAGCTTCTAAAACACAATTTTTCTTATTCTATTCTGATATCCACTAGATCTTATTCAGCGAGTGAGATTTAAAATTATTTTGCTCGCCATTTACTATTCTTTTGACACAAAATAAAAGTTTTTTGAATGGAACTAATATAACTACCGAATTTTATGACCCTTTATCTCTCAAATTATTTAAGATAGGCTGAAATTTTTATAAGATGTAAATACATGCCTTCTAGGTACAGTGATCTACTTATATCCAATAAATTTGTTTTTCGAGGAAGATAGGATTATTTTCTTAATTATGCTATTGTTTTAAAAGAGCCGTCCATATTATTAACCGTAAGATATATCCACAACAGCGTTCAAGATGGTTGTTATCATCCTAAAATTTAATTCAGCAATCTTGAAATAGTTTCTACGAAAATGGGTCTTTTATATCGGAAAATGTCATTCATAGAAAAATTTGCTCAAATCAAAATGAAGAAAACAAATTCGCATATATCTGCAAAGAAACAAACCACATGGCCTAAGAACACTGAAGCTGCTATACTTAACAGTAGTACCAATTTGTAGAGCAAAAACTTACCCTAAAAGAAGGTGTAAAGTTTATCATTATACTCTAAAGTGTGTAGGAGTTTATTTTTTGTGAAGTGGTACAGAATTCACAGGTATGGCAGATGCAATACTATTTTTAATGTATATTTATAAGTATTGTACCTAAAATGATAAAATATATATCAAGTTAAATAAGAAATTGCAATTAATAAGAATGCATAAAAAATTAACTTAGAGTCTCCTTAGTTATTTAATGTTTTCCGTAGTATTATAATACTTCGATAGCGTCAGAAACGCGATAAAGCTGCCCTGTTTGTCATACTGCTGCCAACTGTCCTTCAAGTAGGCGCAAGAATGACACAAGTGTGAAGCCTGATACCTTAATACTTACGCCATTCTCTTAAAGGTGTTCGCGACTGTACAATATGTTATCGAGAAGGACATGGAATTTTAGGGTTAAAATAAGGTTGTCCGCTTTAGGCACTATTGTTTCATATTTATTCGGGTGAAATTATTAATATAACACAACATTTTATAAATCATTTTTAATGATTTTAAAATATCTGGTTGCAGTTGATTGGGGATTACCACGGATTGAAGACAGTTTTACTAAACGCCATTCATATACTGTGAATAGTAACAAATCATCTGCACTAAAGATTTCAATAGGTTAATTAAAGGTAATATTTTAAGGGACAACAGATTAAACAAGAAAGATACCTATCGATTTCAAAATATATTAGATCCAAACATTTGCTTAGGTATTTAGGCTTTAATACCATATAGAAATAAAATAGGGTATAGAGCTAAAAGGATCGTTGAAAGTTCTTTAAGGGGCGACTAAATGGTGAAAATTACGAAATATATATATTAGATAGATAGTTTGAGCAACCATAAATTGGAAACTCCTCATTAATTTAATGATGCATATTTTACCTTTTAGACACAATACGTATAATTTAAATATATTTTTAAAAACGGTAATGTAACTGCCATTTTCCACATCACTTCATAGAAAAAAAAATCATAACTCCTACAGCCACTAGAGTAGGGAGGTAACTTTAACCTTTCTTTTAGAGGAAGTTTTGTTCTAAAATTGGTACTAATGTTAAGTATGGCACCTTCACATCCCCAAACTATGTGCGGTCTTTCTTTGCAAATATATATGAGTTGGCTTTCCACATTTTTGCTTTGAACAGCTTTTTCTGTGAATGTCATTTTCCCATGTAAATGACCCATTTTCTCAGAAATTATTGAAGATACCAAATAAAACTTTAATATGATAAAACAGCTCTTACATGCTGCTGTGGATATATGGATGCTAATAACATGGTCGGTTATTTTTTTAAAAAATATTTGGCAATTAATTTTAATTAAAATATGGTGGTATAATTAACAAATCAGTTTCATATTCCTTAATAAACATTATTATTGTATAAAGGAGATAAATGAACTTAGAGGGCATTCATATACACACTTTAAAAGTTTGTCTGATATCTTGAAAACTTTCTGAGTTAATGAATGGCTCATGAATTAGCAGATTTAATATTGGAGGGATACGGCTTTTAAACATACGTTAAGGAATAATCAAGGAGAGAAGCTAATGCCATTTAGGTAAATAGAGATGGTTTCAGAGATCAGAATTATAAATACAAATGATAAGGAAGAAACAGGAGTGTCTAAGATGTAGTTTTTAGATCGGTTCACTACTACAGTATTACAGTGGACTTGTCCGCGCTTTCTTCTGTTCATCTGTCCACATGAAACGGCTGGCCAACTCCAAATATGGAGCTAAGATTTTATGTACACAAGGTTCAAGAAATGTATCGGCACATTTCAAATTTGACTGAAATCAGTACAAAATTATTAGTTTGCATCGAGAGCCATATAATTTTTTTCATATTTTAGCGACCAATGGAATTGAAATCTTGTATAGAGGAAATTACGCAGGGTAAGTTTAATGGTGGTTGCCACCTTTGCTTTCAACACGCAGGGCAGCTCTTTGGATCGCTCTCTTCCTGGACACATTGCCTTCTCCACGGCTAATGAGCTGCGTCTGTCTGTTATGGACTACTCTTGGCTTCCCCTCTCCTTTTACTAGGCAGTTAGAATAACTGTCTCCCCTGACCTAGCCGTCCAGATCATTGGTACTGAACCCTCCCTTCGCCAAAAATAATTGACTCGTATAATCTTGTTGATTTCCAAAGTAGAGGCAGAACCTCTGCTAGATGGAAGGATCAATTCTTCTGAAGCCCGAACAGTTAATAGGCATAATCCTTGTTTTGGATGGTGATGATACAAGAAGTAAAAAAAAAAAAAAAATTAGATAGGTTTAAAATGCGTTGAATGTGATTCAGAATGAACTGCAGTTAAAATGCCTCCTAAAAATGTATGCTATTTAGGAATATTTCCCCAAAAGTCCACTATATACCCGAATGCAAAAATGTAATTTTGTCAGTGTATCTGAAACGTAACGGTATGCATGCATTTACGACTTGTTAAATCTGTGGCCATGTACAAAGTAATCAGGAAAGGACTCAGTATTCGCAACATGAATGAAAAAATAGCGTGAAACAAATGCATAATGATCCCACAAAAGTAGTTTAGCAGAGTTACTAACCAGAAGAAATGTCCACAGACCAAGGGTAAGATGGAAACACCCAAAAGAAAATAAAGAAGAAAAATCTGATGTGTTACATCACATGACTTTCTCTACACTTGTACAAACTATTTTTACAAACGCTTATTCTCCATCTACTTCATGTTAATGGAGATAAAGATTTCCAGACTCTGTCTTATTGCTAAGTTTCTTGAGGATGTAAGGGGAATATATATTTACAAGGACAATATAGAAATACAGTAGCCTTTAAGCACACACATATCTCTGAATAGCTGGTTGCTAGGTGCAGCACCATTCCCTTTGCCACAGATTAATACTCTTTGCATATCCAAGACAAAAAAAAAAGAATAACGAACTCCCATTTGAGAAAATAAGTATTGAAAAATTTAAGGGGATAACAAGGAATATCTCGAAAATGGTTCACTCAACAAAAAAAAGTATATGACATAAATTGTATATTTTAATGCGATCTACATTTTTTGTGTAGTAAAATTTTGTCTATCTCTTATGGTTTACCTGTTATGCAAAAAGTCGTTCACAATGGAGAATACTTTTGGAGACATTCCCAGGAAATTCAAGATAAACATTTTATTTGTCCTAAAAATATCTTAAACATATGATATTTTAATCAAAATCGTTAGAGCCATTTTTGAGAAAATTAAAATTTTCGAAAAATGTTCCATGTAAAGGGTAATCTTGGGTGGGGGGATTTTGTTGAAAACCTTCGTGTCGCATCTCTGGAAGATACTGAACCTAAATACCAAGTTTGGTGTTTATACGACTGTTCGTTTCTGAGTTATGCTGTTCACAGACAGACACACAGACAGACAGACACACACGGACATGTTTCCAAAAATGCTTTTTTTGGATTCAGGGGATCTCAAAACGTGCATTTCCGGTGAAATCTCGGTATCCAATTTTTGGGTGGAATACAATACTTCCCCTACTTACTATACGTGTAGAGAAAGTAAAAAGAAGTAATTATTGTTCTTTCATACAATCCGTGTGGGACAGACCTAAAATTTAATGCCATAGCCGGGATTTGAATCACGGATCTTCTTGTTTCTGTCCGGTTGCTCTAATCAACTAAATCACAAGGAATTTGAGATGAAGAACCCCAATGGCGACTTACAAGTAAACGCTTTTAAGTCCCAGGCTTCATAGTTACCAACTATTTCATCAATCAAGCTGTGGTTCAAATCCCGGTTATGGCAATGTTTACGTTGTATAATAATAAACCAAGTTTAATATTATAAGTTTTTGTTAGGTGATCAGTTGTGTTACAATTAAACACTGTATAATGGTGTATTGAGTTATTCCAAACGAAAATGCAATCTGTATTGCAACTACTGCTAATTAAAAATAAGATTCGTTTTAGCAGAAAATAAATAAAAGCTAAAAAGTGGAAGATGTTTTGGATGATCGAAAACATGCATTAACCAGAAAAACAAAAATATCATACTTCAGAATCATCAGACAAGGAATTTCGGATAATTTCTCGAATTCCATAATATCCTTGATGAACCAGGAAGGAAGACAATCCTATAAATGGACATGAATCTCGGTCCAAAAACTTAGGGAAAACATCGGTAGCACGTCGATCAGAAGGCAAAGCGGGATATATGAACTGTAAAAGTGAAAGAAATGCCTGATGTGCGAAAGACGATTATATTGAACTGGCTAATCCAATATTCAGTAGAATTGCGTGATGGCTGCCTCGGCTGGTGCGTCATCACTCGTAACAGGATAGGAGTTGCCACCGTAACTCCTGATTATTGAGGGGTGTTCTGCAGTAGTGAAGCAAGTCAAATTACATTATTTGAATAAATTCAAGTTAATACACCTGCATTGTTTTTAAATGAAACAAAACGTTTTTACTTTTTTTACTACGTACCTAGTAGGTAGGGAAGGTACTGCATTCCAACCAAATTCGATGCCGATATTTCACCGGAAATGCATGTTTTGAAGCCCCATTGAAGCACTTTTAGAAAAAAGGACTGTGTGTGTGTGTGTGAACGGCATAAATAAAAAACTAAAACTATTTAGGTTCAGTAACCTCCAAAGATGCGACACGAAGATTTTTAAGACAATCCCCTCGCCCCAAACTACCCGTTACATGGAACATTTTTTGAAAATTTTTATATCTAAAAAGGGCCCTTAACTGTTTTGATTAAATACCCATATTTAACATATTTACATGACAAATAAAATGTATATCTTGAATTTTGTGGGAATAGCCTTGTGAAGGGCACTTCATTTGGAAGAAATTTTCTGTATTCTTGTATATCCGTAAACGTCAAGCAACAGACGAAAACGTACTACATAAAACATGTCGATCTCTTTAAAACACAGAAATTATTTCAAATAACTTTTTTGTAGCATCAGCCATTTCCAGGACATTCGTTATTAATGGTTCAAATTATTCAATACCTTGTCGTTGTTTTCAAGTCCTTTGATATTCAGTTGTTTCTCGCGAATGCACGCAAAGAGAATGACATTTTAAAGGCAGTACGTAGCGGCCAGTTCTCAAACATTTGACTATCGCTATTCCTTTTATGTCATATTATAACGAAATGTGTAATTCAGTTATTTCTGGAAAGTTTTTTCTCGATTAAAATGAAGAAGATAGGAAAATAAACTTACGTAAGTATAACTTGAATACCCACTAATAAACGTAGAGGGTTGATAAAGTCATGTGAGTGTAATTCATCAGATTTTTTATACTGTTTTAGTTCGTGCATTCGTAAGTTCAGACTATATTATGCGGAGTCTCCTATAGTATGTCAGTGAAAAGAATAACTTATGTTCTAAAATGGAAGCTAATGCTGGTTCCAGTGTGGAGTAATCCGGTCTGAAAATTAAATAAATAAATATAGTATCTGATTTTAGTATTTGGTATTTAATATATATATAACTTAAATTAATTCGCATAACTCTCTGTCTCTCTACCTATTAACTTTTATTTTTACATAGCTTCTATAAACTTTTTACAAAAGTTTATTACTTTCTCCACTACATATAAGCAGGGGAAGTATTGCATTTCACCCAAAATTTGGATACGAGATTTTACCGGAAATACATGTTTTGAGGCTCCCTAAATCCAAAAAAGAAAAGCATTTTTATTGTCTGTATTACTTATAGAAGTAGGGGAAGTATTGCATTCCACCCAAAAATTCGATACCGAGATTTCACCAGAAATACATGTTTTGAGACCTTCTGAATCCAAAAAAGCATTTTTAGAAAAGTTCTGTGTGTGTATGTCTGTGTGGATGCGTGTCTGTGACAGCACAACTCAAAAATGAAAAGTCGGATAAACACCTAATTTGGTATTTAGGTTGAGTATCTCACAAAGATGCGACACGAAGATTTTACATGGAACATTTTGTGATAATTTTGATTTTCTCCAAAATGGTTTCAACGATTTTGATTAAAATATCATATATTTAAAATATTTTTATGACAAATAAAATGTATATTTTGAATGTTCTGGGAATGTATCCAAAAGTCCTGTTCTTTCTGAATGGCTTTTCCATAACTGGTAAACCGTAAGAGATAGACAACATTTTTCTACACAAAAAATATAGATCCCATTAAAATACAATTTATGTCACACACATTATCTTTGTCGAGTGAATCATTTCCAAGATATTCCTTATTATTTGTTATTTGTTTTAATTCTTATACTTTTCAATTCTTATACTTTTTCTCAAATGGGAATTCGTTTTTTTATGTTCTGGACATGCAAAAACAATGGAATGCCCCACATAGCAACCCAGCTCTTAAAAGATTTTACTATCGCTTAAAACCTACCATATTCCCCTTGCACCTACAAAAAATTAGCCAGAAGACGGAGAATAAGCGTTTGTAAAAATAGTTTGTACGAGAGCAGAGAAAGTCATATGAGTGCAACACATCAGATTTATTTTTATATTTACTTCATGCTAATCGAGATAAGCCTTTGCAAAAATAGTTTCATTACACGTTTCTTTGTGGGTACAAGGAGAAGAGATAAAGCCAAATGAATAGGTGTTTAAAGGCAGGGCGCTATATGCTGGTCTTAAATTTGCATACTTTTTATGATACCACGAGAAACAACTGAAGAGTGAGACATTAAAAATGAGAATGCATTGAACATTTCAAGCCAATATCAACGGATTTCTGAAATGGTTGATATATAAATTGTGAGTTTTAAAGAGATCTACGTTGTGCAGTATGTTTTTGTCTATCACATAATACGTACAAGTTATACAAAATTCCTTCTGAATGAAGAGGACTTCAAAGGCTATTCCCAGAAAATCGAATACACAGGTTTTATTTGTCATGCAAATATCCTTAATATGTGGCATTTTAATAAAAATATCGAAACATTTTCCATTTAAAGGGCAGATTGGAATGGGGCTTTCTTGAAAATCTTCGTGCCCCATACTAGGAAGATGTAAAATTTAAATACCAAGTTTTGTAACTATCTGACTTAAGCTTTCTGTTATCATACACATGGATCTTTTTCTAAACAAGCTTTGTTATTGAAGGGGGCTCTCCGAACATGTATTTCCGGGGAAATATTTATATCGAATTTTTGGTGGAACACAATACCTTCTCTATCTACACGTGGTAGGGAACGTAATTAAACGACTTTACACGATATTTATGCCACGAAAGGTTCTTGTTTTTCAAGCACGGTATTCGGTAGCTCATATTATCTTGCAGTCTGAAGCCTTACTTCAAATTTAATTTAATTTGTTGTTAGAAACATACTATATAAAACGTAATAACGGCTATTCTGTAGCACCACCCCTGAATGAGAAAATCTCGTTTCACAGAGGGATTCTTAAAACCTTTAATTTGGGATCTGTGATATGCATAAATAGCAAAATAACGGTAATTACTTCAATGCACAAAAGAGTCTATGTTTGCAACTATAGAATCCGTAGTTATACTCTCGTCATTGCGTAAGATGCGGAGATTCTTCGTGTGTGTGTGTCTCTCTCTCTCTCTCTCCCTCCCTCTTCCTGTTTTGTAGTTTTTCTCCTACCAATTTCTCTCAGCCTCGCTCACTTATCTCTCTTCTCTCTCTGCAACTTACATGTCACTCGATGTTTTGAAAACCGGTAATACATTTTTCTGCAATATTAATAAAAATTAAAGCACAAATAAAAGATTTTAACATTACACAACTTGTGCCTCTTGCTTATGTTTGGAATGCAGTCGAAACTATACTGTTTCTCGACTAACGATTTACGTACAGGAAAAATGGTAATGAAAAAATTGGCATAACTCCTTATATTGATCTCATCCTAATGTTGTAAATAACAACTACTTGGAAGTATATCTGAATGAGAAAATGGTTATAATTACTGCACATTTTGAATGTTTTAAAGGAACTGCTATTAAAAAATTTTCTCATTAAGCACTCCGAAAAATATAAGCGTATGGCGTTGGCTTCATAAATTTAATACTTAGACCAATTTCCAAATACATTTTATTTAAAAATGTTTGTTTTGGTCTTATTACAGAAAATGCCTCAGTTAGATGAGTTGTATACAGAAAAAGGCTTTTAAAACCTTAAAGAAAGGTTATAAATGTAATGCTTGCCCTGTTAGGTTGGAAAATAAATAATTGAACTTACCAGTTTTTCATTAAACTTAGAAAAACATTTCTGGAATAATACAAATAAGAATGATAGAAGATGATTTTAGCACTGTGCTATTGTATGTTATATCAGACCAGAATATATTAGAAAGATAAAAACATAACCGTAATTATATTCAAATAAAGGGCAAAACTCTCGTACTTCTGACAATAAGCAATCTTTTAACATGTCAATCAACAAGTAAGTTTTCTTATAATTTTATTGCAACGAATTCATCACGGTGTAAGTAGACATCGGTCCTATATCTATATGGGCCGAAAAACTCGCACCCCCACAGGTGGGTAGGAAACCGTGGCTGGGAACCGGAACACCATGGTCCAAATAAATAAGTAAATAAATAAAGGAGGAACAAGGAAAACGTTTGAAAACGAATACAACAGAGTTGTGTAGTGAAATCCGTATGAAAATCTCCGAGTAACTTTATTCTAATTCTACAGATGAATGTAATGAAGTTTCTAGATACCAAAACCTCATTACCTTTTAATAGCCATTATATAGGCTAGTTTTACTGTATTTTCTCTGTATTAAGACACTTCATTACCAATCTATATTACACATAAGGCTATAAGTAGTCATAAGGTAACGTCAAGACTGTTTTAAACTGCCTAAACATGTTCACAAGCTTGGCAGAACGGAATGAAGTTCAACTCATCTGGGTGCCGGGTCATAGTGGCATAGAGGGAAATGAAAAAGCTGATCAACTTGCAAGACAAGGAGCAGTTTCCCTGTTTATTGGGTCAGAGCCGGCTCTTGGAACATACGGTACGTAAAAGAACCTCAAGCCTGATAAAGAGGTCTCTGAGCAAACTTTAAAACGTGGCTTAAACTCCAGGAAACAAACATGGTAAACTATTTATCAGAAAGACATGTAAGAAAAGAGTTGAAAGCTTACTTAAATATAACAGACTTCAGCTGAGAACAATTATTGCATTTCTCACAGGATATGCTGCTGTGAAAAACCATCTTAACACAATGAGAGTGTTTCAGGATAACTTAGATTGCAGATTGTATAAGAAAGAAACTGAAACAGCCCAGCACACTGTATGCTCCTGTGAGGCCTTGGCTCAGAGGAGATAGATTGATTTTAGGAAAATGTCTTTAGAATCAGAATAATTAAAAACCATATCTGTTATAAGACTGTATTCCTTGGTAAAGGGTGCAGGTATAATTACTTTTCTTTAAAACGATACAGATAGCACAAAAAGTCCAAGACAGTGCGTCGTGAGTAATGACGGAAATCTGTATTGTATTAGACAATGTATATTGAATACTTAGAGAGAAGATTACGAGCGGCATAAGACCAGAAACTCCTTAAACTATGTTTATACTTAATAAACAAGATTGTTTTTTTTTTCGATGGCTTCATACCATCCTATGACATAGCGTTTAAATTGGTAGATTACAGCCTAGGGAGTCATCATGTTCTATTCGTCTCTATTTCATGGAATATAACTGATGCGGAATTATTAATTCTCTTAATGTGATAATTATGGAGCCCTGGTATTTTTAAATATTTACATTACCAAAGAAGACAAAATGGTTTACAATTTCAGTTGCATATCTTAAAATTCTCTACCTTTTGGAAACAATCTCTTGCATATTTTGACGCAGTATTTTATAATGCCACAGTGATTGTAGTGTAAATTAGCATTATTGTATGACAATGATTTGAGATGTTTGTTAATTATAAGCATTGTTAGGAAATAAGTTTACACGACCTCACTGAAACTGACAATAGGAGCGGGCAACAATGAGCGAAGGGGTGAGTTGTTTATCAATTAGAAGAGACAAGCAAATGACGTCAGATTAGCGCGCTTTTCTTTAGAAATGGAGGGAATATTTTCCCTAGAGCATATGTGTTCGTAATTTTGATTGGATAAGAAAATAGACGCTAATGTTGGCGCGCTTTATTAGCCAATAGCAGCTCTGTTATAATGTTTAGGTATATCGGGGTGAGGGAGTATAAATTCCAAGCCAGAGACGGGTAACGCGCAGTTCTACAGAATAATTCACAAGGCAAACGTCGCATAGTTCAACAGAGTCATTCACGGGTTACACGTCGCACAGTTCAACAGAATCATTCACGGGTTACACGTCGCGCAGTTTAATAGAATCATTCACGGAGTACACGTTACGTAATTCTACAGAATCTCTGGCGTCGTAAAGTTAGTTACAAAAATGTGAAATACGCGAATTAATAATGCGCGGCAAATAAGTGATTATAGTTACATTCGAAAATATAACAGTTTCAGTCAGGCGTGTATCAAAAGTAAATATGTGAAATTAATAATGCGTGACGGCAATAAAAGTGTAAAAACAAATTCTTTTATGAGTGTTATCTTTTAGTAACAACTCCTTTCCGTTTACACACCCTGTTCAAGAGATTTGCTCGACTGAGTAATAATAATAGCTAGCCGGATGACAAAAAACCCAAAAATTCAAAAGTAGTAAAACAATAACAGGCGCTCAGCAAATAAGATAACACGAAAGTTACAGCGACAATTTACAGGGTTTGAAATGTTTTTGGGGAGGAAGGGGCGATGGCAGGTTAAGGAGATAGGAGCACATTATAGCCGATATTTTATTCCTGCCTCTGTGAATGTAAGAGGATTTTTGTCCGTTATTACAAAATCGTGGAGCTTTACGAAGTTATAATTATGAGTAATCAGCGTATGAGCATATTTTTGATCACTGTATAATAAGCTCATAAAAATTCTCGGGGAAAGGTATGGAATTTATTAAATTATCATACAAGATTTAAGAGGCCATTCGTGCAACGTTGGGTAAAACTAGCATTACATCGGATGCAATTTTTAATTTCCACGTAACCAGCACCAAAACTTTCGCTATCATGTAGTAGAATAAAAGAAAATTAGAAACGTTTCTTATTCCTACGCCCCTTCTTTACATGTTGTAATACAAGAGGTGTTCTACTATCTCCTTCCCTAAGAGATTAGTCCGCATGCAACTTTTCTTGCTATCCTGCCATCTCTCAAAGCCTTTGTTACAGCCAGCTCTACGGAGAAGCCTACCTGTATTTACAAACCGCCGCAGGCTGATGGCTTTTTTCCCAGCTTTATGCAGACTCGTCTAAACTAAGTACAGAAGGAGAAGCAACCACATATGAGGAGAAATTAATGTAACAATGAAATCTCGGTATCGAATATTTTTGGTTGGAATGCAGTACCTTCTCTACCTACTATGTCTGTAGTAGAAAAAGTAAAAAGAATATTATTTTAGGAATGCAAAACATTACCAGAAAACCCCATGTTTACAGCTTTTATTGTAATTTATCTATTATTAAAATATTTTAACACATTATATTTATCTGTTGATGTTTTAACTTTTCATGTATAATCGATTGATCAAAAGAATGTTTCATGTTTCTGAAGTAATATTTTTTTTGGTCCCCTTTATAATGCAGTATTCAGAAGACTGATATATAATTTGTTTATAAACGTTAGCTGTATGTATTTGATAGTCTTGTTGTTTACCATCCTTTTGATGTTTTATAATTTTTAATATAGTATGTCACATTGGAAAGAGTGAGAACATCAAAAGGTCACCCAACAGTTCACAACAGACAGTTATTTGCTGGAGCTTCATATTATTTGATCTCACGTTTGTATGTGTGTGTGTGTGTGTGTGTGTGTGTGAGAGAGAGAGAGAGAGAAAGAGAGAGAGAGAAAATAAATAAAATAACGAAAATTTTTATGGTTAATTCAGTCCCTTTTAAGGTTAATGGGCGAGTATATTCAGAGCATTTCCCATGTCAAATACCCTTTCCGTAGAGAAGTTTTTCGTTACTATGTTTTATTTTCTAAAAAAAGCGACAGTAAGAAATAAAAATTGTTTGAGATACGGGAATGATGGATAAAACGCACATCTTGAATTTTCTGTAAGTTGCTTTTTAAGTTATATCCACTCCGGGTGGAATTTATGTAACTACGAATCCTTTAGAAACAGGCGAAAACTTAATCGCAGGAAAATGTAGATATCATTGAGCTATGTAATTATTTTATGCCGTTAACAATCTACAAAATTTTCGATGATGTTTATTTGGACTTTTACAAATATTTGTTTTTCATGAATTCGTTTAGTGAGTAAGAAGTGCCATGGCTGCGACTGGTCTTTAAACAGCAGTATTGTCTCAGTCTAAAACAATTTATGATTTCTAACTTCTGGCGAAGATTTACTAGAATTAACTCTAAGTAGATAAAATATACAGCTTTATCCGAAGAATTTTTAGAATGGGTAAGAACATATATGTCTCGGATTAAGTATTGTATCACATATAGAAATCGATTTGAATCCAATTTTTGTAACGAATATTTACAAATGGAGATTCAATTCTAATTGGTTCTGGAGATCAGGATCGATTTGAACATGGTATTGAATTTTTGCGTGTAAACGAGTTCTTACTGAATTCGTAATGAAGCCGCTTAAACATTTACAAATAAATGCAATTCATTTCTCTCGGTGCATAACATTCAGTCGTCAAATTAATTTCACGAATTGCTGAATTAGAATGCTTTAATAGCCACCTTCTTGTCATTTAAGATAATCTTAGGTAAAGCTCCGAAAGAGAGTAGAATTGAAAACCATTTCAGGTGCTTTTAATTTTACGAACAGGATATAACAATACGGTATATCCAAGCTTTCAGATCGCATTACTCACATGTAGAGGACGAAAATACTTTAGATGGATATGCGTCCGGAAGCTCTTTATTTCCCATTTTGGAACTGATTTTCTACAACTCTTCATAGTACATTGATTATCACGGGAAACACACAGGAACACAGCGTAACAGCATTTCTTGCATGTAATGTTCAAACTACACTACGTTAGCATTAATATTTGCATGAACGCACCGTTTCATTGAGTCCCGGATGGGCTGATGTTTCCCTGGAGAATTGCATATTGTTTTGCAGCCTACCACATTACGGGCACGAAGTCACACTGCATCTTATACATATTTTTGTACACTCTATTGCACTGTACTGGAAACCAAGTCCGTGATAAACTCTAGTAAACAGTTACGTGCTGCCAGTTCGTAATGAACACTCAACCGTTGATGCTACGGGTAATAAGGTAATGAATCGTCACTCAAATAGAACTGAAAACACTGACTGTGAATCTAAGAATTACAACCTAACCAGATGACTAAGAGGGTATTTTGAACATCTCATGCAAGAAAGTGTTTCGTGTGGTATGCTGGTATTTCTATTCCTGTGTTTTTCCCACGAATAGTTATGGAAAATGAGTTCTAACACGGAAATAAAGCGTTTCTGGGCCATGTACATGTAACAACTTCTAGGTGTGAGGAATGCGCCCTGAAAGTTTGATCCTACCTTATTGTTACTTCCTGTATAAAAGCGCATCATTCTGAGAGCATGGAATATTGACAAACAGATTTCAACACATGTAAGCGCAGTAATCAATGTACTGCTTTTACGTAGACCAACGATTGGATATAGAGGTAAATGTGTTTGTTAAATGATACCGCTTGTAATAGATGCATCAGTATTCCAAATTAAAAATCTGTAACACTAGAACAATTTTGAATAATAATAATAACCGTTACTTAGTTACCATTCGGGGGACCTGGGTCCGATACCCGAACACTGTGTGTACCATGCATCGCCAATATGTCATCTGTCGCGACACTTGCCCGTCTAACTCCACTCGAGGCCAATGACAGACAACACATCTCGTTCCTGCACTGCCTGAGGAGTAGTGCGCAGGTTGCTTTTCTCTTGCGTCATAATTTCGTGGTTTTGGCAACCACTGGTCTATACATTGGGAATTTGTTCTTGATTAAAACTATTCCCATGGTAACCATGGTCTGATTAGTTTGTGCCAATTTACCTCTAACGTCTCCCTTGACATAAATCATTTCCACTTTCATCTTCATATCCACCGGTCTGTCACCTTAGAGAAGGTTCAACCTAAAATGCAGTTTACAACTCTGACATGTTATGGGAGAAATTAATATTTCTTATATATTAAATGATTCACGACGAAGAATTACATGTATTTCCACAACCAAATTATTTCTTCATATGGAAAATACTTCTATATTTTTATTTTCTCTAAAGTGCTTGTAGCCATTTGGATACAAATATCATACGTTTGCAAAATTGTCACGTTGAAGTAAATCTGTATATTTATTTTCTTTAGAGTGCGAAACTCTCCTTTAAATTATTATTGGATTTTTTATAAATGTGAAACCAAAAGGAATAGACAAAAATATACTGCTGAAAGGAGGAGCACAATAAAATTTTCAGTCCATGAGAAATAAATTTTTCTCTACATTAGCTTTTTCCGAAGTAATAGTATGTTTTCCAAGTTGAAGTTTAAGTTGATCCATCATATAACTAACAGAACATGCTTGATAGTATGCGGTTCTGTTTTCTTTCTCGAGAGCTCCTTAGTAATACAAACTGACTTGGGATATAAAGACAACTTGTGTTATGTTTTCACATTATGTATGTAAAGAAGTCCATATTGTCTAATTTTCAGGTGTTTCCAATAGCTATTTGTAGTGATTAACTTAAAGGACAAGGACCAATAACACGGAGTCAATTTTGGCAGGCGTCCGCATTTCAGAGGCCGCTAACCGGCCGAGCCTGCTGTAGCCCAGGAGTTTGCAGAGTGTGACCAACTTTGGATGGGTAGGTCGACATGACGGTTACATATTCAATTGACAATGGACTGAGAAAGTTTTGTGAGTGTTGCGTGTATGATTTTTTTATTAAAGCGAATAATGAATGAAGTTATTGTTTCTCTACAAAAATTCTAAAAGATAACTTTTAGGACACGAAAGCTGCGTTGAATCATATACCTACATAATGCGTGTTATCAAAAATTCTCTTAAGTAGACAGAATTTGGCGTTAACCGGGCTATCGGTTTTCAGAAATTTGATACTAGTTTTCTGATATGTTGATTTTAACTCTTATCATCAACCCATTTCCATATTTATGGATAACTGGTAACTCTGGCTTGAAATACCTTTGCAGATGCGCTGCCTAGTGAATTAAAAGGCTACTTAAAATAGATGTTTATTGCTTTATACCTACAAATGTGAATTTTTGCTTATCTACGACCGCAAGGAATGCTTTAATACCCGGGGATTAGTTAATCTCTTTTTATAGATTACAATGCAGGGTCAAAAGAAATAGGCTGCAAAGTGTAACATGAAGGAAGCTTTGTTTGTCCTTCGTTTGAAGCAAAATAATATGAGCTACATATCAGCAAATCTTACCAACTGGTCCATGCGTCAATTGCAAAAGAGTGAAGGAAAATTCGTCTTCATACTTTGTACCTCACTGGTGCCGAGATAGCTCCACGGTAGCGTTTGAGGGTCGCATTCGGTAGGTCCCGAGTTCGGTTCCCTTAGGGCTGGCCACTCTGACCTTGGTTTTTTTCTTAGTTTCATCGGGTGGTTTCCCTTCTACCAGGAATTTCCTGTCCCCATTATTTCATTCATCTGTTTCACATCATATGTTTCAGGGCTGTAGGACCAGGCGGAGGCGGTGGCGGTTGGTATGTTGCGGCAGGACAATGGAATTTTCTGTCTGAAAATATTTCTCTTGGACCCCAGTTGCGCGTGGGTAAGGCAGGGCTAGCCGGCGTCAGGATTGATGTCATGTTGGAATTGTTAGGGACCCCGTCTTTTATAGTGCATCGTTCAGATCTGGTCGTACTTTGGGTCTCCCTTTCTCCCCTTCCTCCCAGAGGCCACTTTGGAAGCACAGAAGACCCAGTATGGTCTACATGCGGTGCTGTGCCCCAATTAATGTAGACTTCTCCGTCTGACTACTAAATCTCACCGCCACCGATACATCGTGCGTTTCCTGTGCCACAGCGTTAGATTGGTTATAAAATAGACGAGAAGCGTGCTCTCATACGGTGGTCACCAAAGAGCACGTTGAAACATTTGCGTCCCTTCATTTGCTAATGATTTAGATGAATCAAAACAACAGCATGAGAGCTGTAGAAATTGTTGAGGCAGTTTATGCTGCACATGATTGGAATGAACTTGGCAATCGCCTTAATATGTTTCTGATACACGAGGAGTTCATATAGAACACTTAAGAATAAACTTATAGAATTCTTTTTTTGAAATAGTGAAAACATACTAAGTGTATCATCAATAGCGTGGATTTATGGCAAATCGAAATGGTTTATTTCTTTTGTGATAGCCTATAGAACTTCAGCAACATAATTTTTGTTGTATCTACATTCTACATGGTAAAGTTCTTTTGGTTTGTAAACATGTAAAGCTTTATAGCAATCAACGATACAATGACCTACTTTAGAAATATAAGTAAATGAAGTAGTTTTATACTCAAAAGATATAATTTTAGAAATGGTGGTTATTAAAAGATGACCAGCAATTATGGTTGCTGCTAATCGAATGGCAGGAGTTCCAGGGCGAATAATATTGCCAGTTGTTTCGGGGACGAGAAGATCCTATAGAGTTTAATATATAAAGTAATTAATTGAGTTAATGAACTTTTTATTATTATATTAGCACATTGCGTCTTTCTGCTGTATCTAGCTTTCCATATCTATGCTGTACCTTACTGATGTACCACCGGCATATGTTGAATAGCAAGTCCATTATAAGCTGAAGTATTTACAAAAAGTGCCAGATAGTTTGAAGGCTTTTAATCAACATAGACATCAATGAACACAATTCTAAGATACAAGTTATGAAAGAAGCTTAAGAAACACAAACGGGATTTACAAACAATCCCTCTTGACAATCCCAATCGTCCTCCGTGGTTTCCGATCCATGTCGTAGATTTACGGAACGTAAAGGAATCTCAAGCCTGGTAAAGAGACTCTGAGCAAAATTACCGGTCTTTCACGCCCAATATAGAATGGGACGCTAAGGAGCACAGCAATTAAAGAGCGTCCATTAATAAAATTCAATTTAATTTTTTTAGGTCGCGGGTTCAAACCCGGCGGAGGACGATGAATTTCTTCGGGCGTAAAACTCCTTAGCATGGCTTACTTCGGAAGGAAAGTAAAGCCAATGGTCTCATGCCGTAAATTTACGGCATGTAAAAGAACCTCAAGCCTGATAAAGAGGCCTCTGCCAGTATAGATTGGGACGCTAAGAACCATAGTAGTTAAAGAGCGTCCATAATTGGTATTAAATTTTTTTTGGCTCGCAATATGGAATTCCACTTATTCAATGATATTAATATTTTTTTACTCTCATTTGTAGGAATGGAATATAAGCGCAACGTTTTGAAAGTAAGGACAATAGTAATACGTAAAACGGTTATGCTTGTAATTATTTCTCCTCCTACATTTTAATACACAATAAAAGTCGGCAGGAGATATGGCTGTCTTTGAGTACTACAGCAGTAAAATTAATTTATGAAATGGAGCAACAATATTCGTACACCCAGCAAGGCTGTAAGTGCAAGGTAATCAAATAAAAAGATATACTATTTTGCTATTTTTATATCATAGAAAACAATAGACCAATGGTAACGGGTGGGACTCAAACTCCTGGGACCGATCGGTCTGACCGAACGTTTTTCGTGCTTTTCCTCGGTTGCTAGGCGAATGCTGGGTTGGATAATTTGATCCGCGAATTTTCCTATTATCCCTTTCATCACTACATTTCATTTCTTCCTTCACCACTATACCTGGCATTGGGCTGATCACCCACCCTGCATGTGATATGATCCAGAGTTTGCTTGCTCCTCGACAGGCTACTGAACCGAAGGTCCTACAAAGAGGTCGGTAATTCCTTGAAGAAGAAAATATTGGAAAAGTTGCTTTGAAGTTAGGCATATCAACGAGAATGAATGTGAACTTAGCATATACTGTGAAGTTATAATTACAGTTACAATCACAGCATAGCAGTTCACTAAGTATTTAATGTTACTAAGCTATGCTTGCATAGGACAGTTTCGTTCAATAAATGTTTCCAACCTTTGCCTTCTCAGAGCTTATCACGGTAGAAACCTACATTCGTCTGTTTTCAAAATCCCCTGCTCACTTATTTTTCGAAAAGTCATCTCCGTTTTGTTTTTCCTCTCGAAACCTACTGATGTTCCATAACGGTTAACATTAGCCGTTCATACTAATGTTAGCACCTAGCACTACGGATTGGGTAATTTCAGATTGGAAAGATCAGCAGTGTACAGATGACTTAAGTTATAAGTACATACAATAGTATTTTTTCAATACAAGTGCGATAAGTTCATCTTTTCAGAAAGAGGAAGAAGGTTGAAAATACGAGCCAAAGTCTAATATTTTCACTTCCGAGTTTCCTCAAAGCACTGTTTTTTTTTGTTGTTTTTTTACGGTAGTGAACAATAAAAATATTTACACGAAAATAAAATTAATGATTGTCAGCTTTTCAAAAGCAGTAGCAAGATCGAGCGCGCTAGCCTCTGCGTACATGGCGATTGATTAGTCACTTCTGATACTGATGACAAAGTCAACAACTGAAGACGACATGGCTGCTTGCGCCGAAAGAATTGTATTTAAGTGCATTCGTAAGTAAATTGTAACAAATAAATGGAAGTAAAACATATTTAAATGATAACATTCAACTATCGGATGTGATTATATTGAATGTATGCATCAATAAACATACATATCAATATTTGGGAGATTTTATACATTTTATTAACGTCTGTGGTAAAAATGCAGGAATTTTAACTTCTCGTGTTTGACAGTATGAGCGGGAAGTGAATGACAAAATATTATCGTCGAAAAGGATATTAATTTGTGTATAAAGATGAAATGAGATCCTTTAATTTATGAACATCCACAGGGCCTTGTAGTTTCTTAGTTATCTTGGTAACACCCTTAAGGTAGAAGATAGAAATATTTAGCACGTAACAAACTTTTCGACTGAGGCATACGGCAACGTACTGTTTCTGAAATTCCACATAAACAACGAACTAAATGTCAGGATAACTGCAAAACACCTTGTCTCATCCGTTACGAAAAGTTCTTTTGGCTCAGTAACTTTGCTTATGGTCATTTAACGACTTTGAGCGGGATGGACGTGAGAAAGGGGGAGCAATACCCCCATGAGCTCAGGTGCCGCGTGTGCTGGAGTCTTGTTTTATAGCCTCGGCATATACCTACATGTGGTTCCGGGCTTCCATGAAGTCACGTTAAGGGGTACACAAAACATGTAATGTGTCATTAACCGTGTTAAAGTACCGTAAGGCAACGAGCATTTCTTTTCCCAGCTATTATTTACCTCTCCTACAACGTACTCGTGCCGAAGAGTTCTTTTAGGAAGTCCAAACTCGCTTATTCTTTGCGGATGGCTTACAAACGCTTCTCATTCTTCTGCTTGAAACAATGTTTAATCCCAGGCAAAACCATAAGCAGCAATTTACTGAGTAATCATAGTAATCTAAATAAGTAATATGTATGTATTCTTTTTAACAGCGAGGATATAGCAAGGGAAACCTGTAAAGAGATCCAGTCATGAGATAAGCAAGGCAAAGTGTGCTTTCTAGATTTAATTTGCAAGGTGTTTATTATAGTTAGCATTGTTGCTCCAAGCTGAGCCAAGTATTTAATACTAAGGTGTCAAGATTTAGGTACGTCATATTAAGGTGTTACCCTGCGGAAATTAGTATAGGTAAAGGTTGGAGGGCAACGAGATTAAAGGAATTTGGTTTAACCAATTCGAAGGCTTGTATCATAGCTTTAGAACTTCTGCTATGAGGATACATTAACATCGCTTTAGACCAGCATGTGTAAACTTGGCTCACTACTGACAATAACAACCCGTACGGTCACAGAGGGTTACCTTTCAAGTTACTTTTTATTCTATATTATGTATTCTTTATTGTCGCTTTAACTTCAAATTCATATCGCGACTACTTTAGAATACAGAACGTGATTACAATGAAAATACAATATTTTAAACAGTAATGGTACATATAACATTAAATTCTCTGGATAGTTGTGCTATAAATTGCTATAAAATGTTGTCGCTTTTATAAAGTTTAAAGTTCTTTGTTGTGCTGAATTTAGGGCGTCTGGTAGGCTGTTGGGGATGTCACATCTTTCTCTGTGCTGTACATAGCGACGACAGACTGGAACGAGATGAACTGTGAGGTTGGATCTGCAGAGGTCCCACACAGGACTAAGGTCACGGTTAGGATGTTTGTGCGTTAAAGAAGTATGTACAATACGTAGTCGAGTTAATAAAATTTGGTCTTTGGGGTTGAAATGATAGTGTTGACGTTTGAACTCGGAAATATAGACATTGTGTAACTTGCTTCTCAATGTGGCTTTCCATGTTTCTCTCTATTGATTAATGAAAGTCTTTTTGACGAAGTTGATGAAATCTGTGTGTGGGATCTTGATGTCCTGAGGGGGGATGTTTGGTGGCATCTTTGGCTGCCTGATCAGCTGATTCATTTCCCAGAATTCCGACGTAAGGCGGAGTCCAGGCGAATGATACTGATTTACCAGAGATTAGTATTTGGTTGTACAGTTTCTGAAGTGCTTTAACAATATTTTGGTAGGTTGAGGTTTGTTGAAGGGATTTTAAAGAACTCGAGTCGGAGAATATTATGCAATTATGTGGGTTATCTTTTTTAAGTATATATTCCAATGAGAGTTGAATAGCAAACGATTCACAAGAATAGACAGAAAGATAGTTAAGAAGACTATATTATGTGGTGTAATCAGATAATACCGCTGCATATCCATTATGGCAATCGAGTCTGGATCCATCAGTGAAGATATAAGTATGTGTTGAATACAGTGTACACAATTCGTCAAACAGACGTTTGTAACAAACACTATCTGTTGAAGCTTTTCCTTGCCTAGCCAGTGATATGTCAACAAAGCGGCATGTGAGTCTCCATTGTATACAGGATGAATCACCTAAAACTTGCACCGCAAATATTTCGGAAATGGAAAGTGCTATTGAAGTGCAGTTTTCACAGCATTGATTGGTAGTCACGGGCTCGTATATTTAGCCTATAAACAGATTTTAGTAATTTTGAGAAAGCGTATTTTTTGAGCAAACATACAATTTTTTAAATGGAACAATGTCTAGTTACATCAACACAATAAAGGTAAGGTAAACTAGAATGTCAGTGGCGTTTGTTGCAAGATTCTAGTGCAAGCGGTTTACGAGAAATCTTATTTTGAAACTTTTACGCACCGACTCTTGTACAACCTATGGTAGCACAAACTAAAGAAAAACAAAAGGGAATTACAATAGTTCTGTGGATTCTTACAGGTAAACAGAAGATTGCCCTTCAAAGCATTTCAGCGGAAATTTCAGAGCAGGCAGCAGTAATACGTCGTTTCATATCGTCTGGTGTTGTTGGTACATCCTTGTAGACAGTATCTTTCAGCCTTCCCATAGAAAAAAGTCTAAAGGATCCAGATCCGGTGTACGGGCGGCCAAGGTACAGGTCCTCTTCGTCCAATCCAACGATTTGGAAACAATCCGTTAAGATAAGCTGTAGTACTTCGTGGACTATGGGCTGGACAGCCATCATGTTGGTACCTCCTAGTGTGCAAAGGAACGTCTTCTAGCATCTGTGGCAAATGGTCTGTCAGGAGGCTGCGATACTTGTGCGAGTTCATTGTTCCTTCTATGTATGAAATAGGGACATATGAGCTGATGGTTCACTATCCCACACCACACGTTTAAACTCCATGGACGCTGACGTTCCACCTGACGAAGCCAACGGGGATGGTCAACAGATCAATAGTGCATGTTTCTGCGGTTTACCTGGCCATGATTAGTAAATTTTGCCTCATCACTAAACAAGATACATGATGAATCTGGAATATTATGTTTTAATGCCCATGTACAAAAGTTAACACGATTCTCAAAATCGTTTCCACGAGCTCTTGATGGAGAGAGATGTGGTAGGGCTGGAACCTATATCGATGGAGAAAGCACAGTACACTTGCCTGACTTATGCCACTTCCACATGCGATTGTGCGGGAACTAATTTGCGGATCTACTGCAACGGCAGCTGAAACATCAATTTCTGCCTCTTCTCCAATCACTTGTTTGTTTCTGTTACAGTACCACATTCACGTAATTGGTTGAAGAGGTTGATAATTAATTGCCGAGATGGTTGACGTCTATTGGGATACGTTTCCGCATACACCGTACAGGAACGAACTGCATTCTTCCTACATTCTCCATACACCATGAGCATGTCGGCTTTTTCTGCATTAGTAAACCCCATCTTCTACTCACGACTTACTGCTTCAACCGTCACAGTCTAACCAGAAAGTCGCAATGCAATCAATGAACAGAAATGATTATGCAAACAAACATAACAACATCGTATCTAGTAACTATCCAGGTTGAATGGAACAAACAATTGTCGCAGCGGAAACTTTTCAAAATACGATTTCTCGTAAACCACTTGCACTAGAATCCTGCAACAAAGACCATTGACATTCTAATTTACCCTACCTTTATTCTGTTGATGTAACTAGGCATTGTTCGATTTAAAAAATTGTATGTTTGCTCAAAGATACAGTTTCTCAGTATTGTTAAAATCTGTTTATACACTAAATGTACGAGCCCCTGACTACCAAGCAATGCTGTGAAAACTGTACATCAATAGCACTTTCCATTTCCGAAACATTTGCGGTTCAAGTTTTAGGTGATTCACTCTGTATAATCTGATTCTATGAAACAAGGGAACATATTAGGCAGAGTAATGTTAAATTCCTTGAGGTACACCGAGAGACGAGTTGACAAAGCTGAGGATTGTGCTGATTCTGTGGCATTTCCTATGTTGTTGATGGGAAATATATAAGAGTTGACTAGAGATGATGGACTCGTTGCAATACGTGTTGCGTATGATATACTTGAGATTTTTCTTCTAATTTGCAGCGGAGGTACGTTAGCTTCAATTTGTAGGCTCTCTATGGGGCTGGTGTGAAAGGCTCATAAAGCAATTCTTAATGCCGAAGACTGGATTGAATCTTGCATTTTAAGAGCTGTGGTAATTGCTGAATTGTAAACTTAGATCCATAGTCCAGTTTAGGTTGTGTGGTAGATTTGTAAGTGCGTAGTAACACACTTAAGTCGGCTCCCCATGATCTTGCTGATAATACTTTCAGTATATTGAGTCGTTGGCCACAGTCGACTTTAAGGAGTTTATGATGACGGATTCAAAGCTTCCGGTCGAAGAGTACACCAAGAATGCGAACTGTATTGACTATAGGGATTTTATGTTTATCGACGATAAGTTTCGGATTCGGTGAGGTTTGCGAGCTTTGAGAAGATATGCAGTTGCTTTTTGACGAGGCGAAATTTAAAACTGTGAGTTGGTGCCAGTTAAAGAGTAGTTGTAAGGAGTTATTAAATAATCTTTGTGTTATTTCGATTGTCTGAATATTATCTGAAATAGTAATACGATCAGTTTAATCTAATTAAAAGAAAAACAATATTACTTTTTAGTTTTATAACTTTCCCTAATAAACGGCAGCGTATACACAAACTGTAATATTTTTAAACCAGATAATAGAATCAAAATGTAATGAGAAGCGTTGCAAAAGAGAAATTATATATGATATGAATGGATTATTGAATTTGTATAGGTGGTATTCCACAACGAAGGTTCCTCTTAGGCTGCAAGAGCTATTATCATATCATCGTTAATAATATAAAAGAAAACATACGACGTTCAGGCAACAGATGAACAACTTTGTTATTGACTGCGCTTTTTATGAATAAGTTTTTCAATGCTTGGCGTTATGTTCTGAGCTGAAATAGAACGTGTTTAAGGTTAAGATCTGGTGGTTTAGTTCTCTTGCCGGACTTGCGTATTTTAATCATTGAAAACAGCTGTTCACGTAGGTACGTCATTCCAAAAGTACTCATTCTGCCAGGTGACTATGAAGACGTGCAAATCTAGCTCGAGGGAAATTGTGATAGAAGTCTGATAGATTTTTCTTTGTAATGAATTTGCCCTTTAATTCCCTACCTACTAATGCAACCTACAGTCATACAGTGCACTAAAGCACAGTGGACAGTGACGTCACTCTATACCTATACCCGCTGCCCGCCTAATCGCTCGCTGCCAGTTTCCCAGCATCTGCTCATCATTACTTTAGAACACGTCGGTTTTTTTCTACTCCAGAACAGGATTGTCTCTGGAGGGGACAAGAGGTTTAACCCATCGCCCTCTTGTCTTCTTTGATTTGCCTACCGACCAAGGAGCTTCTATTCTATAAGCACAGTGACGGCCGTAAAGTTCGACCACACCCAACACACGAAGTTGGAGGGAGAAGCGAGAATGACGCCAAGTGTCACAAAATGGCATTCCTGCTACAGGCGCTGAACTCGGTTACTCATAAAAATTCAATATAAAAGGAACAGCTTGCGTTAACAAACACTTAACAAGTGGAGTATACTGAATTAGGATGCTCATGAAAAAATCGCATTAGCAAAGAAGGCTCAAGCTGTCAGTGAAGCGAGTTTTAAAATAAGATTTACAAAATGTAACTCAAGTTAGAGCAACTACGTGTATGGTGATCATATCCTGAAGTTTCTTAGCTCTACATGCATGGCAATGGTATCAGCATTGAATCTAAACGTGAATCCATCCATCTCATAACGGCGCCCAACTTGGGATTGGGATTTTGAAGCGGATAGGTTCGGCGCCGATCCAGGAATGAGATATTGCACCGACGTTCCACGAGGGGACGCTCCCGGGAGGGAGGAATGAGGTGAAGGGAAACGCCGGGCGCCCGGGACCAGGAGTGACAGCACGGTAATCACAGGGTCCCTACAGTTTCCAGACATAGACACCGCGGCAGTTCGACAGGCAGACCGGGGACCCGTCCCACACAAGGTCCAACACCCCCTAAGGGGCGGTCCTTATACCACGGCAACCGGCCGAGGGACGGAGAAAATTCATAGAGGATCCTTTTACTGCCTTGCTGCACCAAAACACATTCGCCGACACTTCCAACCCTGGGGTGAAGGATGAAGGAAATGATTAATGGGACGAAATGGAGTGACGGAACATTTGGAGAATAGAAGAAACTACTCCAGATTCGCCTGACGAACCGGGAAACCCCCGAAAAATCCCATGATTCACTGTGAGCGGTCGCCGGGATCCAATTTGGAACTCCCGAATGCTGGTCACAAACCTTGTAAGTGGAGAACGCGAAAGAAGACAGGATTTTGACCACATACAGGAGAAACAGCGTAAACTATGACGATGTAAATTAGTCATGGATTTTCTTTCACCTCAGATTAAAACAAATTAGATGTTACAGGAAAGCGATCCACGCAACTGAGGCATCTATCAGCTAGTTACCCAAGTGGATTATATAGGTAGGCAACTTCATAACTGTTGCCATTTGTCTGTATCAAACCACACCTATAGTTAACCATCGCGCTATGACTAGATTTTAAAGTTAAATAAGCCCCCCCCCCAAAAGTGAACTCTCTAACATTTCCAAATGTTCTACTTTGATTCATGAGAATTTATGCGTATCTATAAATGGTTAATGCTACAAAAATATTATATCACACCAATGATAAACACTTGCAGTGTAGAAAATTTCTGTATAGGATATTTCGTTACGGTTTTAGGAGAATTAAAACTACTTAAAGTTAATTTTCATATAAAATTCAAGGTAGGCATTTTGAATAGCTTAAAGCAAGTATATACTTTATTGACAAAGGTAAAAGGAATGTAGTAAATTATAGATTTTTCATGTTTGATTATGTGTTCACACACACACACACAAACGCAAGCACACACGAGCGCTCGTATATAGTCTCAATATAGTGCCCTTTCTGGATCTTAAGAGAAGGTAAAAAACCTTATCCTGTTAATGTTAAATTTGGTAACTTCATGACCCATTATCTCAAACTATTTAGCATATAAGATGTTTACAGGATATAGATGCATGCCTTCTTAGTTCACTGATATACTTTTGTGCAGTAGTGAGGTTTATTAAGGAAGATACGTTTTTTCTTAATTACACAAATTTTATTAAAATTTATCAGCAATTAATTTATTAGAACATAACCAAACAACGTATTAACATTAAAGTTGAGCAGTAACTCTATTGAGGTTACTTTTCTTCACATCAAAACTTTATTTAGCAATCTTCTAAATTTCCTGAGAAAAGAGCGAATTAAATGAGAAAACATCACTTAGAGAAGCCACTGTTCAAAGTAAAATTGGAGGAAATAACCTCACGTATATTCACAAAGTGAAAATCACATTCCTTCAACATAGCTGTCATATTTAGAATTAATACCAATTTATAGAGTAAATCTTCCCCTAAAAGATGTGCAAAAATCTATCTCTACGATGTACCTGGTAGGTAGCGAAGCTATTGCATTTCACCCAAAAATTCCATACCGAGGTTTCACCGAAAATACACGTTTTGAAGCCCTCTGAATAAAAAAAAACATTTTTAGAAAACAGTCGTGTGTGTGTGGTGTCTGTCTGTGAACAGCATAACTCGAAAACGAAAAGCAGGATGTACTCCAAGCTTGCTATTTAAGTTTAGTATTTTCCAAAGTTGCAACGCGAAGATTTACAAGAAAATCCCCTTACTCCAAGCTACCCTTTACATGGAACATTTTTCGAAATTTTTGTTTTTCTAAAAACTAGCTCTAACGATTTTGATTAAAAGCCAGGTATTAAAGATATTTACATGAAAAATAAAATGTATATCTTGAATTTTCTGGGAATAGTGCTGAAGCCCTCTTCATTCGTAAGGAATTTTGCATAATCTTGTATACCTGGTAAACGTTAAGTGATAGACGAAAACGTACTGCACAAGAAATGTAGATCTCTTTAAAACACACAATTTATTTGAAATAACCTTTTCTGACATCAGATACTTCAGAATATCCGTTATTAATGGTTCGAGTTGTTCAATACTTGGACATTCTTTTAAATTCCTGTTAACATTCAGTTGGTTCTAGCGATTCCCAATAAACAATATGGAATTTTAAGGCCTGTGCATAGCGTTCAGTTCTTAAACATTTGACTAATGCTGTCACATTGTATCCATAACAAATAGGAATTGTAGCTATTTCTGCAAAATTTATTTTGATTAAAAGGAAGTAGGTATAAAAATAAGGTTTATTAAGACTAGTTTGTATACCCACTAATAAACGGTAGATGGTAGAGAAGGTTATGTGAACGCATAACATCAGATTTTTAAAAATATATTTTAAATGTAAGTGTTGTGCCTACAGTGATAAATATAAAAAGCTAAAGCTGTATAAAAAGCTAAAAATGCTATTTTGACAACTTTCGCTATATAGTCTCTTCTTAAATGCTCTTAAAAATGTATACCTGTGAAATTATGATATAGAATTTGTGGGTTTAATGCATTTCTGCACTAGTAACATCTAGATTCTCGCATAAAATAGATTTAGCAATATGCACTATAAGCGTCAGGCTGGTGAAAACATCTGTAATCATCCTAATGCAGCACGACTGGATGGGTTTGTTCAACGTAATGTGAAATATACCTACAAACATACACGCACACGGAATATTCCACGGACTCATAACCTACACTCTTAAAATGTGGCGCGAAACAGCCAGATTAATTTCCATTTCGTAACTGCTCTACAAACTGATCCAATAGCTGGTTTTTCTGTGTATTGCATATTATTCACCATAAATATCTGCATTAAATTCTAATTAAGTAGTATCAGATTTCAAGACTCTTTGTTGTATGCAAAGGGTTGAGATAAGTCTACTATGTATAAATAGCATGTTGCGATGCAAAGTTTTTCTGTGGTAGTGAATAATAGAAATATTTACGTGAAAATAAAATCAATTACTGTCAGCTGTTCAAAAGCAGTATCAAGGTCGCACTGATAATTGGTGATCAATTAGTCACGCCTTTGTAGTGTTGACCAAACCATTCAAAAACTGAAGGGAAGATGACTGCTTGCACCAAAAGAGTTATATTTAAATCCTACATGAATTAAACTGTAAGTTAATGTTAACAAATAAAGGGATGTAAAGGCGGTAAAATTTAACAAATCAAATATTATAATGAGTGTAACAATAAATATACATATCAATAGTTAGAGGGTTAAATACATTTTATTAACTCTGTTGTAAAATGCAAAACACACGGAGTGCAGCAATTTCAACTTCCAACGCACGAGGCATGAGCGAAAAGTGAATAAAAACACTGTCGTCGAAAAACAAATTTATGTATGCTAGCCTTTAAATCGTGTGCATTCCAAGAAGAAAATTTAAACACACAGTTCGTTTATAATGTTTTGGTGAGATAGAAGACAAAAAATTGTCATTTAAATATTTAATATTCGTAAGTGTTGTTATGAACTGGTTTTCGGACTCCCGTTTCCTGAAAATACCTTCCAATTCAATGAACGCACAATTGATTTCTGAACACTACTGATTCCTATGTGTTCTGAATATACTAGGAACGTTACTAAGAATTTTAATTTGACTACGTCTCCTACATTACCTCGAATCTGTTAAAACACCCTTTCCGCCCTTATATCGCAATATATGTATTATTGTTCCACACTATACAGATGTTCTCTACATATTTGAATTGTAAGTGTAGGAGTTCGAAGGGAAACTTAGCACCTCTACCCAAAGATCTTTTGTGCCTAAGCCCCTGGCGGTGAGCCCCGGGAGGTAGGGGTGAGGTGAAAGGAGACAGCGGCCGGATCAGGAGGCACGACAGGGCAGAGGGCGGGGTCCCTCCCTTTTACATATTGAAACTCCCCGGGTGGCAGCTGGTGCAACTGGCTCCCCTCCCCCCTGCAGGCTTGTACATCCTACTGGGGGCCCGGGATTCGGAGGTCGCCCCCCGGGTTACATAGAGCATCCTTTTCCCCCGCAATGCAACATGAGACTCCTGCTGCACTTTCAACCCTGAAACAGACCAAGCAGATGAAAGATGAAGTTAAATGAGAATGGAGGTGAAATGGAGGGACAGGAAATTCGGGGGAGGTAAGAAACCTTCCCAGCATTCGCCTAATGACCCGGGGAAACCCTGCAAAAACCATGGGTAGGAAGGCCGGCCACGGGAATCGAAACCACTACCTCCCGAATGCGAGCCACAGACCTTGCTGCCTGAGCCATCCTGCACGGTGTTTGAATTGTGATTGTTATTGTATTAAAATTGTCCTTGTGATTGTTTGCGAATATATAACGTGAACATAGCTGAGATGCTTTAAGTTCATTTTAAATAATGTTTTCTGTTTGGAAACAATTAAGTTTCGATATTTTTAACATGTATGTGAGACAGAGGCAAAGACAGCTTTTAAGAGCCCCTATTATCCCCAAAATCCGTTCAGGTTGTGAGCTTCTTACTATACATACAAAAATTCTTACCTGTAAATGTTTGGAAGATAGATTCAAAATAATTTTAAGAATTTATTTCATGTACATTATTTTCACGGCGTCTTAAGGGAAGTTCGTACAACATTTAAAGTAACCATACAGTGTCATTAGTTCAGAAAATGCTAATTATCTTCTCAGCTGTGGATTAAGCTTTGAAATTGGCAATCAATTTGTATGCAAAATTTTGTGGTAGATGAAACCTACCTATACTGAGTATGTCAATAGATTGTGTTTTTTTCCACTGAATTCCATTGAAGATGTGTATTAATATTATGTATTAAGCTGTCATAAGTATGAAAGTTCAATAAAACAATACCATTGTACATGGCGCTGGATATCTCTTAAGTTCCACTACCTCATTTCTAATACAGTCAAACATTGAAGAATTTGCGTTAGAAAACTCTTCTGTAATTTTTGAAACAAATGAAGCTGATACAGGTTTGTTATTTAAATGCTTTGGTTAGATCCGGAAACCAAGATTGATGTAATGTACACTCTTCTAAACTGAACACGCGGTGCCAGACTGCGTTTTATTCCAGATTTTTGACGTTCGATATCATCTCTCTCTCCTTCTCTAAAAGTTCAAGAATAACTTGAAAGGAAATGCAGCCACATCACTCTATGTCATGCTATCTGGCATCGATCAGGTGGTGGTATTTGTTTTGGAAGCCAGGTGAAGTGCATTGGATGTATGTGTTGGAACTATTGTTATCCGAGGTAATGGATTCTTTCTTCAAAATTAAAAAATGTGAAATTATTTCCTAATACTCGAACTCGGTGCACTATTTCTGATATTACAGTCTTCTTGTGCAAAAATTTTTCACCAAGACTGCGTTTATTTTCCTGACCTGATACGTTACTTTGTATTTACTAATACCGGAAAAAAGTGATGTGTAATCATATTTCGTTTGAGTCATCCAATAAAGGATAAATAAATATACTGGCATTCTATGTAGTTTTTGTTTAACTATTCACTTGGGGAAGGATGAAATTGATGTATATAAATTACAAAAGTATTTTAACTCTAACGTGGGTAGAGCTCCAATCTTTAAACTATATAGTTGGAATTAAAACTGTTAAGGGGCGGAAATTAAAACTACAAAACAGTGTAGATTGTGCAGTAGGTATCCTTAATCCGCCAATTTTGTCTTCCTTTGCTGGCTCTATGCCTTGTAATATTCCCATAACTTAGTTGTTCCGTTAATTTCTCAGAGTTTAAGTTATTAAAGAAAATACTGCGCCAATAGGCAGCACTCCACACAAAACTCGGTCCGTTCGCTTTACTCTTGCTGTTATATGCAAAGCATTCGACTTTACATCCAAGACTCCACAATTACATTACGCCTTCCAGAGCATTTTAGCAATTTGAATATAGACAGTGGTCTATAGTTACCCCGTAACTCGGACCTTCTCCTCCGTCTGCAGGTGACTCGAGTGGATTCCACAATACGGCCGCTTCCCGTTTTCATGCGCAATTTACGGAGTAAGAGGACATTGTTTTCAGATTTAGGTTAAATGAGCAACTTACTGAATTTTTCTATTCTCAATAATATGCAAATCCCTTAGAGAACCATAACTTAAATCTCTAGCTGGTCCTTAACGCTTAGATGACAAAATGATACACCAAATATGAATTCTGTTATTTATACATAGGGTTATACAGGTTACTTACGATTTTTTGTCTCATAAAGTGTGTAAACGTTCAACCTTTCAATATCTTAATTGAAAAATGTATTAGCTTGTGGAACTGTAACTATGTTTTATGCTGGTGATTTAAAATGTTTAAGTATGTCTACCATGTGATCATATTTCGTTTATAAGCCTATATATCAGCATCGTTTTAGCGGAATTTGGCAGGGAAAGCTTCAGCACAAATGGCAAAATCATCGGATGTAACGTAAGTCACATAGATTTGAAAGGATGTTTAAAATATCATGCTAAACATTATGCCACATTAATACATTAAACATGTCTAGCACATGGTCGTTACCGAGTTGCGGAGGAAATTAGAGCCTGTTTTCCGAATGTTGATATTTTTATAGCCAACATGAAAAGGATATTTCATAAGCACCCTCAAGAATCAAAATATTTAAAGGGATGGGACCGGGAATTCCCTTGGCTCCACAACCAATTGTAACTGGTGGGGGACATAGCTACAGGCTATGGTATACTAGGTTCAATGTTACGACAAAGTTGTTAATGTCTTTGACGAAGGAAAATGCTGCTATACATTCACTGAAGGAAATTATTTTCCCAGCTATGTTTTTAGGTTTTAAATATATTTAGAATAATTTCAGTAACACTGAAAGTGTTTGCAAGGATAGTCACTAAAAATACCAAAAACTCTTGAAGCAGTAGAGTATGATATAAAGCTGAAACTTTAAAGAAGGGGTGACAAAGAAACTTAAAAGTATTCTAGAGAAGAATTCGGGGTACCTAGAAATGTGTAAAACGAGGCACGGGTTATTGAGTCAGGGAGTCTCAAGCAAGTCCAATATTTCGTTCTTTATTTGATCCTACTACGTCGGGTGATATGAAACGTAGTTTTTCAAAATAGAACTGTCTACGTGCTAATCGCATGCGATTAATGTTTAATGTATTTCGAAAATGTATTATTCTATATTGTAAGATTCACGATGTACAGAAAGGTCAATGTAACTCAGATTTCTCTACATTAATAACTTAAATAATGAAGTAACTTTAGCTACCACTAGCTAGAAATGTCTACATTGTTTTCTTCCGATACTACGTAATCTTGATTAAGCTGCTTTTGAAGCACGGTGTAGTGCTGTTCATATTTGATTACAGAGAACACTACAGGGTCGCAATCGCTTCCACTTTCCCTCGCCGCTAACCCTCGGTGGTTTCCTAACTTGATGGTTTACTTACTAAAACCCTTCTACCTGGTTATGAGCAGGCATAGGAATTCTTCAACAGTTGGTTTCAAATTATCTACTCTCAAACCCATTATCCTTACACGGAAGACAAAAGAAGGCCAAGGGTCACTGACACGCAGGTAAAAACCGATACGAGTGCTGTCTGCTAAAGTCAAAAATCTGTACGAGGGTTGGGGTAATTTTTTTATCTGCGACCTTCCTGCCTATAGTCCAGTGACAATTCAACTTTATTTCCTTCCGTTCCGACTTTAATACTTGGAAATTAATATGCCTGAGTTGTTTAACAAAAGCACTACATCAGCTGTTACTTGATGCACAATAGTCCTTCACCCTATCTACAGTCAACAACAGTGTTTACGTATTATTCTGTTTAGTAGTTTCTTGTTTTACAGCGTTCATTTTAGTGACTATCGCCAAATGGGAATGAAGAATGGCGGCATTCTTCACAAAAAAAGTTGCGGACTCTTTAACTGCTATGGTTCTTAACGTCCCATTTTGCTCAGAGGCCTCTTATTAAGGCTTGAGGTTCTTTTAGGTGACGTAAATCTAACACACGGGACCACTAGCTTTACTTCCTAAACCCGAAAAAAATCCATCATCCTCCGCCGTGTTTGAACCCGTGACCTTCGGAACTAGAAGTACCCTTAGACCACGGAGGACGACTTTCTTCTACACAAAGACAGAGTAAACCGAGATGCTTCTCATGTACGGGAAAGCCCGAAGGAATACAAGAGAGGGTTATCCCCATAGTCCACAGCATGTTTCCTAGATTGGAGAGGCGTTTAATTTAAACAGGCAGCTTACGTCCTAACACTCTCCCCTTTTAGACATCTTTGGACACGGCGTACACCTGAGTTTGAACTCTTTCCAAGAGTTCGACGTCACAAAACTATGTGATGCACAAACGTATAGAAATTGGCGGCCATTTTGAGCACCTTCTTTCTTATTTATTTTTTAACTTTTGTGATCCGCACTGCCTATGTCCTCAAGAGACGTTAGCACAAAGCGTTTCTAGACGTGGTTTATTAACAAAATATTAAATCACGGTTCTCATCTAACATCGAGCCGTGTAACACATTTATTTACAACCTGTAGCGCTATGATGCATTACAAACTAATAACGCAATTAAAACTTTTATATGAAGATAGCTATGTACTCGTATCTATTCTCTCGTAGTTTGCCTTATTGTCGCAACAAGCTTTCAGTAGCAGGATATCATATCGCAGGAGTAATGCGTGGAAATAAAATTATTTTGTTCTGCTATAGTTGTGCACCTGAAATGATTTGTTATGCCTAAAGCCCATCTCCGGGACGTGAGGATAGCCCGTCTGCCTTCCATCCCGAAGGACTCCAATTCGATATTCGGTTGTTGGAAGATTCCTTGATAAGGATTTTTGAGGAATGTATAACGATTTAAGTGTTTAACGTGTATACGTATACATGACTTCAAAACATGAAAAAGGAGAGTAAGAAAAAGAAACGAACGATAAATATTTGGATACGAAGGATTTCACTTACTGTTACAATTCCCAAATGTTAATTTGAGCATGAAATGGTATTGGTGATACCCATAATTGAGCTGGTTGCTCTTTGCGCCATCTTACATTAACAGGACTTTCTAAGTCAAGAAAAGTATGTTATATTCATTAGTGACAACCTTATATACTGGAAGAATTGGATCTCTATAAGACAAGACACCGATTTGAGGGAGTAGAGACATTTTTTCACCCTGTAGTACCTGCAGTTGTTAAATGTAGACGCAGAGAGAGAGAGAGAGAGCGAGAGGGAGAGGGAGAGGGTGGAGGTGGAGGGGGGCACCGATTAGGAATGTAGAGAAAATGTCCACAAATCCCTCCGTCCCAAACAATTCAAAAAAATGTTATATTGACTCTAACAATTTAGGTTAAAACATCATATGTTTAATATATTTAAATTATGCACTAAATGTGTATTCCGAATCTATTTTCTAAAGAATATATTCTCATAATTTTCTTTAGGTAGAAAAATATAACGCTAGACAAAGTGCTTACAGCTGTAGATCTTGTGAGAATATAAAATTTGTGTAGCATTAACTATTTCCAAAATGTTTTTGTAGTACTGTAGTTTGAAATGATAAGCGGTCCTTTTTGTCTCTCATGATATTATTCAAAGAGTATGTAAAATCAAGACTTGGTAACGTAATCTCGACATTCAAACATTAACACTTGAAAATTCGAAATAGGTAAGATGTCGACATGCATTTTAAATAGTAATTCTATGCTCTTGTGTGTGCGTGTTGAAACCATTTCTGGGGAATATTTGTTGTGATCACTAGGAAGTAGAAAGTGAAATAGGCGTCTGTATAGATGCGTTCTGGAATAAATGGGAATAAATAAAAAAAAATATTGTTGATTTTTAAGTATAAGATTTTTTTCTTTTTTTACTTGTACTCTACTTATTACAATTAGTAGAAGTCCTTGTTTCCATATCAATAGAAATCGTGATTTGGAATATGATTTTAAAGTTTTCTGGTCCAAATAGGAATTCACTGACATAATTAGATGACTTATTAAATGATTTGATCCAAAGTTCCACTATTTTCCTACAGCAGTAAGTGACACAATATTTGTTAATCTCGATGAGTGACGGCTCAGTAGTGAATGAAAGCTGCTCTTTTCTTGACCATATGAATGTGTGAGAAGGGCCAACAAGGAGCTGCTGGACCTCTCCCACGCAACGTCACAGGTTTATTTATAAGGTACAGCAGGAGTATGGGTTGGACGTTAACACACTCGACCCTCAGGGGTCTCCAAACATGGGCTTTCTAAGCGTACCAGTTTAAAAATTCTCGAGAAATTAAGATTTCGTTTAACAATGTTGCCGACTAACCATATGGATTTTTATGACAGTAGTGGGAAAAACCAGCTATAGCTATGGGTTAATCCTAAGCGATATATCATAACTAAATATTCATTTGCGAAATGATATGTGGTAATCTCAAACATAGTAGACTCCAATGTTGTCTAAAGGCAGCATTGTACATTTGAAAGATTAGGCTGGAATAAGTATACCACTCTAAAATCTAAGTAGAGCTGAGGCCACACATCTTAAATAGATCACTTTCACGACATTCTAGAAATGCTTATAAAATTGGGGAATCTTTTGGAGAAGATGGTTATAGTTTAATGCTCCAGTGTGATTTTACTTATTATTAACCACGAAATTTTGATACCTTTAATCGCATTGCAGGCACCATTAAGTCCCATAGTTATCAATTCTGTACAGTCAAAAGCCTAAGGAAGCGTCGATCATAAAATTATATATTGCTAGCGATAGACAGCGACGATTGGTTGAAATTCAGCGCTTCCTTGGTTTTTCCTCTGCGGGGGACCGAAGTTCTATGAAGTTCTAAGCGGCTTAGGCAATAACAGTTAGACTAAGATTGTGAAAATTACGTAACGCCTAATGGGTGCATACCTTGCTGTTGTACGTTTAGGAGCTATAGTGTAGTAACATGAATAAATCTAACCTTGCATTATGAACTCTAAGAACGTTTACAGTTAACAGATTTATAACTTTCACAAAAGTTAATTTATAAACAACATCGTAATTTAAAAACAATGGCAAAAGCGAGCGAGCGCTCAAAATTAAAACGTCAGATGAATACCAAACTTTATACTTAAGCTCAATATCTTCCAAAAATGCTACACTAAGATTTTCAAGACTCCGCTCCAAACTATCCCTTACACGGAAAATGTTTTGTTTTCTTTTATTTTCTCAAAAATGGGCTTAACGATTTTCATTAAAATGTTATATATTTAAAATTTTTAAGTCTTATATTTTCTGGGAATAATGTGTGTGAAATCCTCTTCATTCAGATTTAACTTTATATAGTTTTGTATAACTGGTAAATCATAAGAGATAGCCAAAAACTTACTGCAGAGAAAACGTAGATACTAGTCGACCAGATATGAGTGTGTTCGGTGGGAAGAGGAACTGAACAGTTAGGAACAAGTGGGCGGGGCATCGGAAATGCAGTCAGTTAAAGAAAACATCCGCAGTTCCCAGTACTATTTACTAGTGAGGCTGAAGCGTGCAAATGTGGTACAGTTTTCACTGTGCAACTGTACATTCCCACCATCGCCTTGCTCCTCACTCCTTTTGGATCGCAAGTCTTGACGATATTATGCATTGGTAGTTATCTAGCCACATTGATGCATTGGCACCAAACGGTGGCGCTCTCCTCCAAACGCATTCATTTTGCGGTCGACTAGTAACTTTAAAAGATACAATTAATTATAAATTGGTTTTATGGCATCAGCCATATCCGTTATTATTGGTTTGAACTTCTTTTAGGTGTTGTCGCTATTCAGTTGTTTCTCGCAGTGTTATAGAAAGAGCATGGAATTCCAATACCAGCTTATAGCAGTGCGCTTTTAAATAACTATAATGTAACTGTTTTTGCAAAGATTAACATGAAAAAGATAGAAAAATCTGATGTGTTACATTCATATAACTTTCTCTACCCTCTATCGTTTATTACTGCGTAAACATATTATTCTTACCAAGATTATTTTTCTATCTACTTCATTTTAATCCAGAGAAACATTTGCAGAAATAGCTACATTACACATTTCGATATAGACACAGAACAGCGATAGTCAAATGTTTAAGAACGGGACGCTATATACTGGCTTGAAATTCTTACTGTTTGATGCAATCGCTAGAAAAAACTGAAAATCGAAAAAAAAAATGAAATTGAGTTTTATTTATGGACGTTCTTTAACTGCTGTGGTCCTTAGCATCCCATTCTATATTGGACTTGAAAGACGGGTAATTTTGCTCAGAGGCTTTTTTATCAGGCCTTAGGTTCCTTTACGTGCCGTAAATCTATAACACGGGACCACCGGCTTTACTTCCCTTCCGAAGGAAGCCATGCTAAGGATTCGCCCTCCGCCGGGTTTGAATTCTTGACCTTGGGAACTAGAGATTAGCATGGTAACCACTACACCACGGAGGAAGACACTGAAGATCGACGAGACTTAAAAAAGAACAAATCTTTTGAACGAATGGAAATATTAATAACGGATATCTCGGAAATGGCTGATGTCACAAAAAATTGAAATAAACTGTGTTTTAAAGAGATCTACATTTCCTGTGTAGTACATTTTCGTCTATCGCTTAACATTTACCAGTTACACAAGATTATAAAAATTCCTTCCGAACAAAGAGGACTTTACAGGCTATTCCCGAAAATTCAGTATTGGCATTTTCTTTATCATGCAAATATCTTTGATATATGGCATTTTAATCGAAATCGCGAGTCGTTTTTTAGAAAATAAAAATTTTCCAAAAATTTTCCATGTAAACGGAGTTAGGGGAAGGGGATGTTTTTGAAAATCTTCGTGTCGCATCTCTGGAAGATACTGAACCTAAATACCAAGTTTGGTATGGATCCGAGTTTTAGTTTTTGAGTTATGCTGTTCACACACACACACACACACACAAACGGAATTTTTTCTAAGTATCTGTTTTATTTATTTTTCTTGCATTTTCGGTGAAATTCGGTATCGAAGTTTAGGGTGGAATGCAATACCTTCTCTACCTCATACGTACGCGATAGAGAAAGTAATAAAGGGTACTTGTTATAGAAAGTGATGTAAATGTAACAAAGTTTTTTTAACATTCATTTGTTTCTCGCAATGTCGTGGAAAGGCATTTAAACGCCAGTACATAGCCACCTGCATTTGAATATTTCACAATCGGTTTTGGCTCTTTTATTCCCTATCCATAGGGAGTATGTAATGAAATTATTTCTGCAAACGTTTATCTCGTTTAACATAAACTAATATAAAAATGAGGTTTAGTAAAATAAACGATAATAAGGTCGAGCGAATCTAATACATCAGATTTTTATATGAATGGTTCATGGAACTTGAAGTTGTAATGGGAAGAACAAATGTATAAGATGTTTTCCGAACTATGCGCCATAGATGATTGATGAAACAATTCAAGTAATTTTGCATTCATTATAAAATACAGGGTTATTCAAAAAGAAGGAATAGACTTTACATATTTATTTCTAATGAACGACAATAGATAGCGACACATACGAAACATCGTTGAACAGAGGAAAGTTCAAAGTTTTAAGCCCCACCTATTAGTTCCATTCAGTGACTACAGCGGCGCTGTGTTTGTTTACGAGAAAATGGCGACGCCACAGGATAAGTCATTTAGTGTGCTGCATTATGCAAAGAGTGAAGTCATTGTTTCAATTCAGCGTGCATTTCGTTGTAAGTTCAACAACGAACCGCCTCGTCATAAAAAATTTACAATTTATATAATAAATTCGTAGAAGATGGTTGCGTGTGCATAGGAAAAGCACTGGTCGTCCTCGCATAACAAATGGTGCTCAATTTGAACACATTAAAAAAAATGTTGATCTTCTCTCTATTCAGTGATATGTCGCCATCTATTCCCGTTCATTATAAATAAATATGTAAAGTCTATTCCTTCTTTTTGAATAAGCCTCCATGTATGTATCCATTGGGTCATTTCACGCTGTATTTGTTGAGGAAATTACTGCTAGGCAGGATGCCATATAACCAATGGCAAACAATGAACGGTTGTTTCCTGATCTATTTTGTAACTGATCTTCGTACGAGCCTGTTTTCCTTTGAAGCTGCATTCTGGACACGCCTGCAATATTCCAATTTCCCTATCCGCTGCCGTCTTTTAGTTTATGCATAAGAATGGCGGGACTTCTCCTTTAAGGATCCCAAAAATAGCACGTTCTTCCCCCAAAAGGCAAAGCGAAATTCCGTGCTAGGAGAGATGCTTCTTCTGTCGGTAGAGTTCTTCATCTTTAACGTGTAGAAAGGACGAATGTTTGAAAACATAAGTATGTTCCTTAGCCTGCGTTACGCCTAGTGACAGAGCTTTACACGACATGTCAGGGTTTTTAGTTGAACATGAATTTAAACCTCATTTTTTCAAAACCTGTAACACTTGTTTGCATATTGACTTTAAAAATACGCTAATTCGGTTTTTTTAATTTGTTTTAAAGTCATTTTATTTGCTGCTTAATTTTCGTTGAAATACCTCACTTGATGTAATTGCCTAAATACTTGATTTTCTATTACAGATCCCTCCCAGTTCAAGAAAATAAAATTTTATATTAGTGTATGGTATTGTTTGTGGTAAACGTTATACTAGCGTTCATAATTATTTTAAATTTAAAAATATGGGATATTGATCATAGTATTTCAAGAAATTATATCTTGGAAACAAAAACAATCGGAGAAAAATTAAAGATAACTTTTTCATAATTAACTTTCTATATCACTAATATTTTCCCCTTTCAGTTATGAAATCTGTGACTGTGTAAGAATTTAATCAACGTGCCAATTAATTAATGCCATATGTGAAAATCATTTGATGTAAAATGAACGAAATACAAGGGGAAATTATTGTCTAGATATTCTTTCAATTGGTTAAAAGCAGATAGATAGAATTACGAATTAAGAAGGTCACAGAAATAACTGATCTGATTTCCTAGTTACAAACTTACAATATTTATTTTTAAAAGTTTTGGTATTTTGGCTTATCTAGTTTTATCACGGTTGGTGGTTGTTAGAACCTCGGAAATATGGAAGTGAAGGTTTACAGAAAAGTTATTTTATTTTAAAATTACACATACGAGTACTTAAAACTTATGCATTATAGTTAACCATTGTAAATTTCGAAAATTTCATCTGGGGGCTTCTTTAAAAGCGGAAATATCTGGAAATCATGTAGTTCAGTTATGTTGATGATCATCACCGCAGCCATACCACCTGTGATTTCATGATTCGAAGTGAACAGTAATTGCATTCATCTCGAGCAGATGATATTTTGTCAAATGGAGGATTTTGTACGAAATCTGTTGATACCTTTTTGGCATGTATTTTATACTGTTCTGCAATCGTATTAACAGAATCACAAAAGGTGCCTTGAATGAACACTGCTTTGATTTGCCATTTTTTTAAATAATTTTTGAGAAAGCCAACTTTAAGGTATTTGCTTACCTTACGTGCAGTTAACATTCACTAATCGTAGGGAACGTACTACCACTTATTTGTGTCAGCTTCTCACAAAGTGAAGCATACCTTTTATACGTAACTACGTATAGTTAGGAATATCTTTATTAAACAGCATGGACTAAAAGTAGAACTTCTAACACAGTGCACGCGAGCTAAAACCTTAGGTTATCGTACTAGTTTCAAGTCCAATCACATGGCAATTACTCTCTGTATTTGCACATGTTTAATAACTCGACTTGGTTTGGTTAGGTTTTACCTTTCATTGTCTTTTTACATGATTAATTTTCCATAGCGTATTATCTGTTCACAATACAAATCGTCATACTTCAATTTACCACAATTCGTTGTAGAATTAACCTATACGTATTGGCAGCCTTCTGCTTTCTTTGATCTAAAACTTTATTCTTTTATCTAGCATAACTTACATAAAAATTAAATGGCGGAAATAATGAATTCAGAAGAAACTGAAATAGAAGATCCAGGTGGAAATACAGAAGCAGCAGAAAGAATAACACTAGAAGTCATTTAATCGTTCATTGGATGGTGTAAGGCACAACATATTGTAAACAATTTCACTGAAAATGATTGTTAGCGAATTGTCAAAGCATCTGACATCTAGCTTTCTTAACGTCTTTTTCTCTTCTTTCAAGAACCGCGTTCTAAACGTGATCTCCGTTGGTTTCAGTAATCAATATAATATTATTAGTATTATACAAATTCGAGCGCTGTCTAAAAAATCTGATGTGTTACACTCCCATGACTTTCTCTACTCTTGTACAAGCTACTTTTACAAACGCTTATTCTCCATATGCTTCATGTTAATCGAGATATCGAGATGTTAATCTTATTGCTAATTTTCTTGTAGGTGCAAGGGGAATATGCTAGGTTTTAAGGGATAGTCAAATATTTTAAGAGCTGGTTGCTATGTGGAGTATTTCATCCTCTATGCATTACCAGGACAAAAAAACCTGATGTGTTACACTCACATGACTTTCCCTACTCTTGTACAAACTATTTTTATAAACGCTTATTCTCCATATGCTTCATGCTAATCGAGATGTCGAGATGTTAATCTTATTGTTAATTTTCTTGTAGACGCAAGGGAAATTGGTAGGTTTTAAGGGATAGTCAAATATTTTAAGAGCTGGTTGCTATGTGGCGCATTCCATTCTTTTTGCATGTGCAGGACATAAAAAAAAATCTGATGTGTTACACTCACATGACTTTCTCTACTCTTGTACAATCTATTTTTACAAACGCCTATTCTCCATATGCTTCATATTAATCGAGATATCGAGATGTCAATCTTATTTGTAATTTTCTTGTAGATGCAAGGGGAATATGGTAGCTTTTAAGCGATAGTCAAATATTTTATCGCTGGTTGCTATGTGGGGCATTCCATTCTCTTTGCATGTCCAGAGCATAAAAAAATGAATAACGAATTTGAGAAAAAGTATAAGTATTGGAAAATTTAAGGGAATAACAAGCAATATCTCGCAAACGGTTCACTCAACAAAAGAAATGTATATGACATAACTTGTGTATTTTAACGCGATCTACATTTTTTGTGTAGTAAAATTTTGTCTATCTCTTATGGTTTACCAGTTATGAAAAAGTCGTTCATAATGAAGAACACTTTTGGAGACATTCCCAGAAAATTCGAGATATACATTTTATTTGTCATGACAATATCTTAAACATATGATATTTTAATCAAAATCGTTAGAGCCGTTTTTGAGAAAATTAAAATTTTCGAAAAATGTTCCATGTAAAGGGTAGTCTGGGTTGGGGGGATTTTCTTGAAAACCTTCGTGTCGCATCTCTGGAAGATACTGAACCTAAATACCAAGTTTGGTGCTTATCCGATTGTTCGTTTTTGAGTTATGCTGTTCACAGACACACACACAGACACACACACACACAGACACACAGACACACACACGGACATGTTTCTAAAAATGCTTTTTTTGGATTCAGGAGGTCTCAAAACGTGTATTTCCGGTGAAATCTCGGTATCGAATTTTTGGGTGGAATGCAATACTTCCCCTACTTACTATACGTAGTAGAGAAAGTAAAAATGAATAACGAATTCCCATTTGAGAAAAAGTATTGGAAAATTTAAGGGAATAACAAGCAATATCTCGAAAATGGTTCACTCAACAACAAAAAATGCATATGACATAAATTCTGTATTTTAACGCGATCTACATTTTTTGTGTAGTAAAATTTTGTCTCTCTCTTATGGTTTATTAGTTATGCAATAGTCGTTCACAATGAAGAATACTTTTGGAGACATTCCCAGAAAATTTGAAATATACATTTCATTTGTCATTAAAATATCTTAAACTTATGATATTTTAATCAAAATCGTTAGGGCCATTTTTGAGAAAATTAAAATTTTCGAAAAATGTTCCATGTAAAGGGTAATCTGGGGTGAGGGGATTTTCTTGAAAACCTTCGTGTCGCATCTCTAAAAGATTCTGAACCTAAGTACCAAGTTTGGTGTTTATCCGACTGTTCGTTTCTGAGTTATGCTGTTCACAGACACACACACGGACATGTTTCCAAAATGCTTTTTTTGGATTCAGGGGCCTTCAAAACATATATTTCCGGTGAAATCTCGGTATCGAATTGTTGGGTGGAATACAATACTTCCCCTAATTACTATACGTAGTACAGAAAGTAAGAATACAATTGAGTGGTTTTATTTTGCAAGCTACTATTCTACGATTTAATTTTATCTTTCTTTTCAAAGTATATGATAATGAATCTTCCTGGAGAGAAGACCAATTTAGATCTTTTCCACAAACCTTATGATCCATTTTTAATAAAATTTTCAGAATCTGCAGAGCTGTTTTCTAGACCTGAAACGCACATGTGAGTGTGCGTGATAACACGTTTAATGGTAACAAAATGTGTTTTCTTTACAATTTAGTTTCTTGCATACAGTTTGAGGAGGGCAGTACTCTTAGCATGCCTATCGCAAGGAGTTGCTTACGCCTGCATAATTTTCGATCGATGCTACTAATGTTGATGATGTAAGGGTAGGTAAACGCTGCTGGCAGAGAACTTAATCCCTTAGGCCGATGCAGCTTCCTTGTAGGAGTTTGTACAGCTATATCAACATTATGGTCGGAACCTTGCGGTCGTAATCTTGGGCTATATTTGTTTTATTGCGTAATTTCAATCTTCATCCGTAGTTGCCATTAAAGCTACAAAATTAACTTAATGCTAATCAACAAAAATATTTTGTGCAGTATATCCTACGAACACTGTCCGTTTCTTCCTAAAAGGAATCACACCATAGGAAATAAATAAAGCTCCTGACTTAAGGATATTTAGTGCTTGACTGTTGGATATGTGCTGTAGATACCTTGTTAAGATAAACACTTGAAACCTCTACAAGATAGATCCAACATGAGACGTAAATCATGTATTAATATGGATGAGTAATCTGTATAAATTGCATAGAAGGCGCACTTGGGAAATCACATAGCTATACGAGTACAATAAGGAGCAGCTGCAATGTTTTATCCAAGGAGCAATAACAGAATAGAGAGGGAGTATATCTTAATTCAGAAACCGAGTATGAACTTGTGAACTGAAATAAAACATTCACAGAAAAGGCTTCACATTTCTCCACACTATTCCAAGTTTCTGTCTCTGGTGACAATGCATGCTTCGCATTGTCGAGGGAGATGCTTTTGAACTCAGCTAAAATTCACATGGACGTACTCGATTTGTGAGAGGTATGTTCTGCCAGCTACTTCACATTTGTCTTCTTGATAGCACACTTATTATTAAAGAAAGGTTGCAGATCGCATACGCTCATGGTAGTGCAATACCTTCTGTATTTGCACCTACCACCTTTATACCGGGTGGAATGTGCATGAATGTCATCCTTTAAAGCACAGATAGATATCGACGAGTACACTAAAAAACTTCATGAACATCTTGCTTCCATTCTTCATGAATTTTTGGAAAAATTCTTTGAAGTGCAGAAATGTTCGGTAACAGCGCGTTTTCCCTTGCAGGTGGATGGTAAAATCACACTTAACAGTTAAAATCAAACCTGCCTCAGAGCAGAATGCGCGCTGTGTCTCGTGGCGAATTGGTTAACGCATTGTAAGAATATGTTAACTTTGTGGTGGTTAATTCCTTAGACAGTTCTTTAAAGTACTTTGAGTGAAATGTTTAATGAAAGTATCAATAAAATCGATATGCATTCAGGTTTGAATAAAGCAGTAAAAGGAAATAAATAAACATATGCATTTATATAAAAACAAATAGGTTACATAGTCTCTGATTATCAGATACAAAAAGTTAAATTATTTTTAAAACTATTCCGCTAAATTAATTTGAGTGAAAATAATGTGTTTGTGAATTAGTTCAGTTTTATGTTTATTTAAAATAATCTTCAGATGAACATTTGGAATTTGGAGCAGCAGCATGGTGTCATACTTTGTTGGTACACGATTATTTTTGTGTATTTAAGTTTACGTAGTTTTGTTAAAATTAGTTACCGTACCCACGAAACCGTCTCATCTGTTCTATATCATTCCCAAATGTAAGCTTTTTGAAAAAAAACTTTTTGTATTTATATGGGGGTCTGCAGGAATTACTGAGCTTTTAAAGGGAGACGCCAATGGTTAAGTTTCGGAAACCACTACGGAAATGTATATTTTCAAAAAGTTGTGCGCTAGTTTCTCTTTTGTTGACGACCATGTTCCTCTTCTAAAAATGCCTTGTTGCGCACATATCATTTTACCTTTTCAACTCTTTACACTTACAAGTCATATCATCTATTGCTTGGGGCTCCTTGGTGAGGGTATACCTATGGTTTTACATTACCTTAAATCTATATAAATGGGACTTGGTGTTCCTCTGATCTATCATCAGTGCAGCTATCTCAGGTGTCATTTGTCGTCAGTTAGGTTGTTTTCAGTCGCTGCTCTTTCTGGACATTTCTTTTCTTCTTCTTTTCCTGCATATAAGAACTGTTTGGTGCTTTGTCATATATTGTAACTGCAAATCATATCCAGCCATTGTTTTCGCTTGTCTCTCAGCATGTTCATTCATTACGATGCTTGCATGATTTTTTACTCAGCTGATACTACAATACACCATCGGTTACTAAGTTCTAATATTTTACTTCTTATACTACGTACAGTAAGTAAGGGAAGTATTGTATTCCAACCAAAAATTCGATACCGAGATTTCACCGGAAATATATGTTTTGAGACCCCCTGAATCCAAAAGAAGCATTTTTGGAAAATATCCTTGTGTGTGTCTGTGTGTCTGTGAACAGCATAACTCAGAAACGAACAGTCGGATAAACACCAAATTTGGTATTTAGGTTCAGTATCTTCCAGAGATGCAACACGAAGGTTTTCAAGAAAATCCCCCATTCCAGATTACCCTTTACATGGAACATTTTTCGAAAATTTTAATTTTCTCAAAAATGGCTCTAACGATTTTGATTAAAGTATCATATGTTTAAGATATTTTCATGACAAATGAAATGTATATCTCGAATTTTCTGGTAATGTCTCCAAAAGTATTCTCCATTGTGAACGACTTTTGCGTAACTGGTAAACCATAAGAGATAGACAAAAGTTTACTACACAAACAAATGAAGATCGCATTAATATACACAGTTTATGTCATATACATTTTTTTTGTTGAGTGAACCATTTTCGAGATATTTCATGTTATTGCCTTAAATTTTCCAATACTTATACTTTTTCTCAAATTCGTTATTCATTTTTTTTGTCCTGGTAATGCAAAGAGAATGGAATACTCCACATAGCAACCAGCTCTTACAATATTTGACTATCGCTTAAAGCTTACCAATTCCCCTTGCATCTACAAGAAAATTAGCAATGAGATTAACATCTCGATATCTCGATTAACATGAAGCATATGGAGAACAAGCGTTTGTAAAAATAGTTTGTACAAGAGTAGAGAAAGTCATGCGAGTGTAACACATCAGATTTTTTCAGTAATGTTAACTTAGAACGTATGGATTTGTCTGTTAGTATAAGGTTGGTACATAAGTTCTTAGCCCTTTTGTTTGTCATCATACTGTAGTGCTAGGACATTGTTTGGCATTTATCATGCTTTATTTGGAGTGATATGCTTGTTAATGCACTATGTTACGAATATTGCTATTTATGAGCTAATGAAGTTTGAGAGTGAAAAGAACAACAAACAAACAATCAGTTTGAGTCAATAGAGGAGCAAAGACAGCGGAGGTGGTTCTAAACATCTGTCTTCTTCGGAGACGACACGGACAGAAAATGGTTCATTTATTTCAAAGAAGGCCGCTTTAACGCGAGCAATTAACTACGTTCTGGAACATCGTGGGGCTTAAAAGAAGATCTTCTGAACTCCTTAATACAAGATTATTCATGTAAGTCAAACCTAGAATCAGCAGACGCGATAAACTCTGACCAATCAAACCATCGTGCGACCTTTGCGTTCCGTGGACAAGGTTTAAAATATTACGAATTTATGCAGTAACCCAATAGCTGGTTATCATGCTCTCGACACATTTTACTACTTCGCATCATCGTTTTTCGGGTACATAAGGGAACGTTTCTTCCAATAATCACAGGGTACAATTATTCTGAATTAAAATATTTTGACATTAATTATTTTAATTATCCATTTCTCCAATTAAATGAGATCAATGAAGAGTAAAATGACTTGTGGAATGACGTTTTATCCACAAAAACAATAACATTTTGTATTGGTAGTCGCTTTTTCTGAAGAATTAACAGAACAGGACATATCAGAATGGTTCTAAAATAATGCCGTAAGGTTTCACATGTTTCTGCTACTAGCAGACTGTGAAGAAGCAAGTGCTGGTATGTTTCATTTGTTAAATACCGTATGCATAAACCTAATTAAAATTTGCATCTATATAAATGAAGTCTTTGGAAGCTGTAGAGTTTCAGAGAATGCTGGTGATGCGGAATGCATGATGATTCTAGCTACCAGCATTGTGTTTTTATGTGATGAAAAATTCTTTCGGAAAGCTTTTTCACGTCATGTGGAAGTGAAATGCTTGTCGAGTGTCTGACGTATCTGTGATAAAACTGTCAATCTCTTCTTATGCACTTCAGCGACCGAAATCCTCCTTTTCAGAGCGTAAATATTAAAAATGAATGTTTTAACAATATGAATTACTTCCTAGGTAGTTTCACATACAGTGAGGTTCTCCGGTGGTTTGGGTTTTCATTGGTAACAGGATATTTTCTTTCTCAGGAGCACAAGCAGGGCATTATTTTAGCTTCGAAATAAAAGCCTGTTTCCGATGTTCTCGCTGATGAAGTCTCATTAAGAAATAATGTAAGTAGGAATGACACGAGCCGTACAGCACATAGTGAATAAAAGATCAAATATTACTAGCCTATACTTACCTTATTGGGATCATTAACAGCAGCAAATGCTATCGGTTACGACATAACAGGTGTTATATTTCATACCTATAATTCACTTCTAAGAACTGTTCAACTTTCATACCAATAAATAAATAACAAAAGCCTGATGTGTTAAGTTCACATGACCTTCTCTATCCATTCTTCAAGAAACTATGATTATAAAAGCGTATTTTTCTATCTACTTCATATTAGTCTAGATGAAAATTTTCAGAAATTGCCCTATTGCATATTTTCTTGTAGGAACAAGGGAATTAGGGAATACAGTAGGCTTTAAGCGACAGTCAAATCTTTTATGAGCGGATGGCTATGTAATGGTTTTAAAATTCCATTCTCTTTGCATGGCCAAGAGAACAAAGGGAATAGCGATTTTCCTCTTGAGAATAGTGTAAATATTTATTCAGACCAGTAACAAAGAATATCTCTGGAAATGGTTGAGTCGTCTTCCGTGGACTAGTGGTACCGTGCTAGCCTCTAGTTCCCAAGGTCGCGGGTTCAAACCCGGTGCAGGGCGATGGATTTTTTCGGGCGTAAAAATCCTTAGCATGACTTCCTTCGGAAGGGAAGTAAAGCCGGTGGTCCCGTAAAAGAACCTCAAACCTGATAAAGAGGCCTCTGAGCAAAATTTCTGGTCTTTCACGCCCAATATAGAATGGGACGCTAAGGACCATAGTAGTTAAAGCGCGTCCATAAATAAATAAAAAAATTAAAGTGGTTGACGCCACAAACAATATATTTGACAAAAATTGTGTACTTTACATTTTTTGTATAAGCGCTGTCTGTTTGTGTGGGTTTTATTTTTAGAAGAGGATGATCTGTATGAAAGAAAGCTATGAAATGTAATTGTTAGGCTTAGGTAAGTAGGCCGAAATTATATTAAAACGTAACTATAAGTTGTTCTTCATGCTATTACATTACGTTTAATAGCATACCCATGTTAAATGAATTAAGTCCATAGCACGGTTCAGTTTAATTTAAAACTTACTGTGCATCCAGTTATAGGTACTCAGCGATTATGGCGCAGCAGGAAGGTGATGCCAAACCTTTGCACCGAAGAAAGGAATATTAAAGAGTAGTGTATATGATATTACAATGACTCATTATACTAGCAGAAGACTGAAATAGTGCATCTTTTGTAAATATATTGTCTGGTGGTTTCTCTGGTTATATATCTAGCGACAAGTTGGAACGTTGACCGCCCTGACATGCGGCATCAGCCATCTTTGTTTTTTAGTAAGCTGAGCTAGGCTGTGTCCCCTATGTTACTATCGCTATAGGCAGTGTGGCCGCAGAAAGGCCAATGATTTGGTTTGCGTTACATTGCACATAAGGATGTGAATTGGTTTTTATTTAACTGCATGTAACAATTTCATCTTTCAAGAGTTAAGTTCAATACATCTGTTGTAAGGAAGTATAAATACTGGTCCTAAAATTTTGTGCTCCTAACTGACGTAATAATTACAATCGACAAAACAAAGCATCACTGTGTTCAAATTTGCAACACACGAAGAATAGGAAATGAAATGGATCAGGGTTATCGATCGGTATGGAGAACTTGAGTCCAACCAATAATTCTGTGATATTTATCTGTTAATAATTTCTGCAAACTATTTTCGTAACCTTAAAAAATAAGCATAGCAGCCGCAAGAATTTCCATAGATCATAGCCTTCTTAATGTCTGTGTAACTATCATATAGTGACTCTTCTGATTTATTGCCCTATTGTAGTTACCGAGGAATATTATATCTAACCTAAACTGCTTTGTGCGTTATAACATTGGCAAGTATAATAAAATAACGTAGCTGTTACACAGCCTTCTTACTCTCTGGATAACTATCTCAGATTACTCATTAGGTTAAGTATAATAACGCTTTACGAGTAATTACAGAGTGATATGAAACAAGCAGTTTTGCATGAAATAACATTGGCAAATATCCTTAATACCCTTATAACCTAATCTACCCTTTATTAAAGTATTTATTTAAGGTCGCAAAATTCGATGTTTTTTTTGCGACCACCTGTTACATAAAACGCATTAGACATAAAATAAATAATTGAACAATAGACTATTCATAGAATATGCATAGAATATTACATAGGTAATTAAAAGTAATCAATAGCAGGAAAAACCATTAAGGAATACAAAGTAACGTGTTACAATTTAAATTGACATATGCATAGAGATATCTTTAAAATAAGAGATAGTATTATGAAAGAACTTGAATTATTCAGAGCTATAGTAATTTCTGAAATTCTGTGTTTCTTCCTAGAAGTAATATCAGATGGAGTGAGTTAGTTTGGTGTGTCCAATTATTAATCTTGTCGATAAATTGACCTCTTCTGAGGAGTGTGGATATTTTTGATTGAGGGGTTGTGTATGCTATGCTTTGCAGCAAGGTCCCCCAGTTCATTGCCGGTTAATGTGACAATGTGAAGGTATCCATGAAATAGTTTCTTTTCCCTTTAATTCCAATGAATGGATCATGATCTGAATGCCCTGTGTTAGTAATCTGTTGTCCATGGGTCACTAATTGCGTGTATGGAACTGAAGGAGTGAGAAAAAAATAATAAAATTTTCAGTGTTCAGTATTGCCTGTTTGAGTACAGTTCACAGATAAAAATAGAAAATAAATAGGTAGTTTAAATGACAGAACTTTCTCTCTGAACACTACTACACATCCGCTTCCTCCACTAGTTTTGATTCTATCTGTGTATATTGGTATGTAATTGATGCAGTTACTCTTAATTGATTTTTTAGATGCATTTAAATACTTAATTAGTTTCTCGTTTGGTGTGCTGCAATACATCTAATTTTATTATAGGTTTCAATAGAGAGTAAGGTGGTATTCTATTAATAACACTTGTTTTCTCTGAGGGGATAGTAAAATTAAGCTCTTCACAGTATTTGATTACTCATAAGTGTGGTGGGATCTGGTTGCTTCTGCTTTCAGGATATCCTTTGTTCTATTACTTTATCTGGTTTAACTATCACAGCGTTAGGTTAAGAAAATATTGCACTAGCTCCTTATACCTAGTTACAATGAACTATTTCTTGTAAAACTGCTGGTAAATAACATTAGCGGTCCTATTATAACCTACCTTCATTCCATACCTCATCTGGTATAACCATCATAGAGTGGGTTTTTAGGTTAAATAAATGTTGCATTGGCATCGTATGGGAAGTAAGAGAAAGCTATTTCTTATAAAACTGCTTCGTGTTTCTTAAACTTGGCCCGTAACCTAACTTTTATTCAATTACCTTACTCTCCATATAAGTACTTAATTATCAAAACAGGTCTAACTATTGCAGCGACATCTAATGTGTATTTAGGGAAAACTGTTTCATGCAAACTGTCTATGTTGTTAAGTATCACAATCTGATATACTGTGCATAACATAAGTTTGACACTACATGTGTACAGTGCGATGACTCATGTTATGCACCGAAGAAAAATCTGACGTTTTCGTGGCACACTGCACTTAATTACGGCTACAGTTGCCTCTTCTGAGCGCCATTTCGTTTTAGTGTTTAGGCCTTGTCTTCTAAGTGTTGATAACACGCCACATCGGTCGTCGCAGAGCAATCGTCCGTGCTTTCGTTTCGTATTTACTTCTTTATACATAAGGGAACCTATTTAGAACGATCACGTTTTCACTTTGAACCTCACACGGTTAGCTAAAATTGCCATAGACCATTCAGAATCATTGAAGAAATGTGTATTGTAAATATTCTTTAAAATCATTGAGGATTGAAGGAAGCGTGTTTACAGTGGAAAGGAGGACTCTCATTTCAACTTCACTTGTTGTAATACGACAGTTCTAGCTAGACTAACTGTAACTGTTACAAAAATCTGATGTTTTGCACTCCAATGGCTTTCTCTTCTCTTGTACAAACTATTTTTACAACGTTTATTCTCCATCTACTTCATGTTAATTGGGATATCCTGATGTTAAGCTTATTTCAAATTTTCTTGTAGATGCAATATGGTAGGCTTTAAGCGATAGTCAAATCTTTTAAGAGGTGGTTGCTATGTGGAGCATTCCATTCTCTTTGCATGTCCAGGATAAAAAAAAGAATAAGGAATTCCCATTTGAGAAAAAGTATAAGTATTGGGAAATTCAAACAAATAGTGAGGAATATCTCGGAAGTGGTTCACTCCACAAAAAAAATGTATAGGGCATACATTGTGTGTTTTAACGAGATATACGTTGTTTGTGTATTACACTTTTGTCTATCTCTTACGGTTTTCCAATTAGGTTTAAATCATTTAGAATAAAGAGGCATTTTGGGTACTTCCCAGAAAATTCATGATGTACATTTCATTTGCTATAAACATATCTTAAACCTTTTAATCAAAATCGTTCGAGCCATTTTCGAGAAAATCAAAGTTTCCGAAAATGTTCTAGTAAAGGGTAGTCTGGGGTGGCGGGGATTTTCTTGAAAATCTTCGTGTCGCCACTTCGAAAGATACTGAACCTAAATACCAAGTTTGGTATTTATCCGACTTTTCGTTTTTGAGTTATACTGTTCACACACACAGACACATACACAGACCTTTTTCTAAAAATGTTTTTATTGGGGATTCAGAGACCTCAAAACATGTATTTCCAGTGACATCTCGGTATCGAATTTTTGGGTGGAATGCAATACTTCCCCTACTTACTATACGTAGTAGAGAAAGTAAAAATCATTTTTAGAAAAAGGTCCGTGTATGTGTCTGTGTGTGAATAGCATAACTCAAAAACGAGAAGTCCGATAAATACCAAACTTGGTATTTAGGTTCAGTATCTTTCAAAAGATTTGACCCGAAGATTTTCAAGAAAATTCCCCCCCCCAGACTTTGATTTTCTCAAAATGGCTCTAAGGATTTTGATTAAAATATTATATGTTTAAGATATTTCCATGACAAATTAAATGTGTATCTTGAATTTTCTGGGGATGTCTCCAAAAGTCCTCTTCTTTCTGAATAGATTTTCCGTAACTGGTAAACCGTATGAGATAGACAACATTCTTCTACACAAAAAATGTAGAACTCGTTAAAACACATAATTGGTCATATACATTTTTTTGTCGAGTGAACCATTTCCGAGATATTCCTTGTTATTTGTTTGAATTTTCCAATAGTTAATACTTTTTCTCAAATGGAAATTCGTTATTATTTTTGTCTTGGACATGCAAAGAGAATATATAGAATACTCCACATAGAAACCAGCTCTTAAAAGATTTGAATATCGCTTAAAGCCTACCATATTCCCCTTGCACCTACCAGGAAATTAGCAATAAGATTAATATATCGATATCTCGATTAACATGAGTAGATGGAGAGTAAGCGTTTGTAAAAATATCTTGTACAAAGTAGAGAAAGTGATATACGCATAATACACCAGATATTTCTTTGATTCAGGGGGCCTCAAAACATGTATTTCGGGTGAAATATCGGTATGGAATTTTTGGGGGAGTAGAATACTTCCTCTACTTGCTATACTTAGTAGAGAAAGTAAAAACAAAATCATAAGATCGTGAAAGCACGTATAAACGTACACCTAGATGTGCTTGTTTCATAGCAAAAATGATACGGTAGCGCTGAAAAAAATTGTGTCAGCATAGAGTTTTTGGAAATAATGCTAAAATAAAAATAAGCTCTCCACGCAAACTATCCTTAAATGTATATAATTTTTTTAAAAAAATCTGTAATACACACACATTTGCTTTTAATTCGCATACATGACAGTAAACTTAATAAATCTGAGTATCTGCTACGTATTTCACTAAAGATTGCAGAGGTTTTGAAACAAATATTGAGGAAAGTACGTAACGGAATGACATAAATGACCATTCCTTAAAAGCGTTAAGACACAGAGATATGACAAATTTTTTAATTCAATATTACATGACTCCATGGAATTAAAATACATTTCGAAACTTTCATCCGCTAAGGCAAAAACTGCCCTATCCGGCATAAGGTACGTGTTTATACGAGTACCACACCAACTTGCATGCAGTTTCAGTAGTGTATTTTAGTGGACCACGCTTGGTGTCGTGTGAATGATGGGATTCACTACCACAGTATGATGATTATTTCCCCTTATGAATCCTTAGAGTTAGACCTTATTCTCATTTATTTGTAATTTTATCCAAGACCATAGTTATTACGTGTTCTATCTTGTATTGCCTTGGCAAGTACCCAAGTATGTCAGGAGTGCCTTGGCATCACTAAGATATCTTCGAATTAACGCAGCGCTACCGTTAGAAGTAAATGCAATATTGTGGAACCTATTAGATTTACTAGATATTCTGTCACACAGAGTAGCCACACGGATAGATACACTTGCAAAATTTAAAGTAAACGTAGGTATTCACTGAGACCTATACTTGGGTTGGACTGGCAGAGTCGAATCTCGGTTTGTCGCCGTCTTGGCTGTGTGCATGGGCGCGTTCATTTAGGGATGTGTGGCATTTGAATAGCGCCTAGTTTGAATATATAATACGAGTAAATTATTTACATTTAATATAATCAGTTTTAATTAGTAAGTCCGTGGCAATATTCGTTGGAAAAAATGACACAATTGAAACATTTTACGCAAAGAAGATAGCACGCACATCATGGACCTTATAATGCAAAAATTATACGTATCAGTATGCAAGTAAAAAAAAAGCTGGTTTCGGCTGTTATTGAATGAATGTCACTCAGCTTCTTTTCTTCTCATGTGAACATGAAGATTTTGCAATTTATTGTTTATTAAACATGGCCTATAATTATATAACATACTTTACAATGTCAAAATAATGTAATTGTCTAACATCGTATACCTAATATTATTATGCTCTGTCACTACTGTCAGCCAGGCGAGTGCAGTATTTAAGCGGGGTGAATGACGATTTATGATATATTTAGAATTTTATGAAGATTGTTCGAATTATTTGTATGTGTCATCTAGTTATAGATAAATCGGATATTCCTTATAATAGTTACCAATGGAATTGGTTATATGATTCTGCCAGTAAATGAGTTAATTGTTACTGGGTTGAACGATGACAATGATAATTGAATTATTCTATATCACCATATGACATAAACATTTTCAGTGGTTATTAATATAGTTTAGTTTCCAAAATCTACTTTTTTTGCTAAAAAAGTGTAATGGATATGTCACCCCCTTGAAGATCATATAGGCAGTAAAAATACGAAAAAAATGGCACTGATTGCATTGCAATTACCTCAGCGTGTACAACTCGTAAAAGCTGGTGGCTTGGTTTTAAAATTCATGTTTGTTGTATTTAATAATGTCGCGAAACAATTATCACAATAGTAAACAAAATTCAGTTAAATTACCGGAAAACTATCGGCACTTGTTTTCATATTGTTTCACATTTACCAAGTTTTGTGGGTAGTGCAACATAATCCAGTAAAAGTATTAACTTTGTCAGAAATATGTAATTTTGTAGCCAGAAAATTGCTGGAGCAATATACGTACAGACTAGTTGTGAGTTAGTTTACTTTTACACTCAGGAACCGAATTTGACATCACGGGTACAAAAATTAAAATGAACTTCATTTATGAACGTTCTTTAACTACTATGGTCCTTAACATCCCATCCTATATTAGGTGTGAAAGACAGGAAATTTTGCTCAGAGGCCTTTATCAGGCTTGAGGTTCTTTTGCGTGCCGTAAATCTACGACACGAGACCATCAGCTTTATTTCCCTTCCGAAGGAACCCATGCTAAGGATTTTTATGCCTATCCCTTCCATTGGGCTTGAACCCTCTATATCATGGATACAGACACAGTGACACAGCTTCAACAGCAAACTATCAGATTTTAGTGCAACATCATGGCATTGTATGCAAAGAAAAGTAAATTGATTGATAAAGTCAAAGATATCAATCCTAAATGAAAGGAAGATTCTTTTTTGTGAGCCGCCAGCAAAACTCAACTTCACCGATTTCAGATCATACAAAATAGAGCAATTCGTAGTAACAGCAAAGCCCCGTGGTTCATCCGGAATCGACAGCTTCACCGTTAGCTGGGACTTTCCAGTATACACAAGTTCGTCCGCACCGTCTCCAAACCTTTCATCGCCAAACCTCAAGTCCAGAGAGCAAGAAATCGTCGGTCAACTCGGTTGAAGTGCATACCACCACAAGATCTGCTTCTCAGTGATCGAGTTCTGCCCCAGACACTCACTGATATGTGTGTTCACTATTTTGTTTTCTGCTGAATGCTATTTCTTTTCTTATATTTTCTGTTTACTGCATTGTTCACTTACTTTTTATTTCGAGGAGCCATATAGGCTGTTATATCCTGGATTAAACTTCCATTCTGTGCACTGATATCCGCAAAGCTTAGTGCTGAACGATGTAACAAAGAAAGAAATGAAAAAAGGAACATACCAAAGTCGGAAGCGTTGTTAGTATGGTGGGTGAACGTAATAACAAAGTTTTTTGTTGAGGTAAACAAACTCTGATTCTAGATAGTTTCCACACTCTAGCAAAAACGTGACGGTTACAAAATGAACAGCGATAAATGCGACTGAGTAGTCACTCAGTATCGGTTTCTCTGCTACAACATTATAACGGCTACAAAGGTAAGGAGGACTAAATCTCAGTTGCTCTACATTCAATGCTAATGCTATATCTACACGGAATTAACGTGTTATTACCTCGTATCCCTTAGTTTCATCGGCTAACTACTGTTGCGGATTATTACTCCCCTACTTCTCAACATAGCGTTATACCATCTGATATATCACCTGTCGATAGAAGCATCAGCCACTTATCGACGAGAGTAGTCGAGGTCGTTAAGGCACGGACTCGTCAATGGGAGGTCTACCAGTACGGTTCTCCCTGTTTTTCCCCCAGGTTTTTCCCAGTCTTCATACTGACAAATGCCGGGAGATAAACTTAGGCGAATGAGATAGGTGCGCGGGTGCAACATGAACGGGCGTTAAACACTATAAAAATAAGTTGCTAGTTGCTTTGCAACATCTAGACATCATGTGATTTTGCTGCGTCTTTTATGATATTAGCCACTTATATTTTAAAATATGTCATCTCATTACATGATTTTAACGTTTTATTTATCTTATCGATAGCGCTGTATTTTCCTTTAGAATAGGCATCATCAATACGTAGCTCTAGGGAGCGGCTTTACCTGCTCCGCTCCCGTTAGCACTTGATTCATTGCATCTTCAAAGAGTGTCAAGCCAAGGACGACACTAGCATATCACCCTTTTTCTCCAACTTCAAGATTGCTTCCGGTAGCACACTGACGGTAATGTGCTGCTATAAACGCCAGATCGTTGCTCAGTTCATTTCCCAACAACTGGTTTACCTCGCAAACTGAAATAGCTTCGTCTTCTGATAGAGCATCACATATCTTGTCCAAATTGTTGCTGTAATATATGCCTGTAGAGATCCAGATTCTCCATCTGGTGAGATCTGACTGTGGAGATAAAGAGAACTCTGGTGCCACGTCCTTAAAATCCCACAATTGAGAGGGTGATTTTAAGTCCTTCTTCGTGTTGGAAACCAACTTACACACAAGAGGATATAGACTTACTTCTTCGGCGATTCTACGAGATAGAGCATTTTCGAGAATAGAACTTTCAAGGCTTTACTGTCTGTTTCATATAAGGTGCCTGCATTCGTCTCATAAAGAGTTTAATTGAATCATTTGAGGACGTAATTTTTTGATTGCTTGAAAACAAATGCATTTATACGGAACAAAATACACAAATAACGAAATATGACACATTCACGTCACATAAATATTTATTGAGTAACATTTTTTCGCTTTCATACATTCAAATTCTTTATGGTTTTTAAAAGATTTTGGTAATCACATCAAAAAGTTATAAAGATCGAAAACTGGCAAAAAAGGCTTTAAACCTTAAAATATGCAAAAAAGGCAAAATAAAAGCTGGCCCTACCATCTCTAAATGTACGGAAACAGTTTATCTATATTTAGCTCTTTATTATACCTATCCAAATTGAAAAGGCATTTTACCTAACTTCTGGGCCTAGTTATAATCGTTATACGAAAATAACAATTTGTCACACCCTTGGCCCACACCGAACTGTTGAATAATTTCATGAAACGCACTACGATTGGTTACGGTGGTCAAACGTAAACATAACGGTATGGACGAACGCAGGGGCCCCCGCAACCGTGGCATAGCACCGCAGTAGGCTCCCGGCCCTTTGTGCTTCTACCAAACTCTTGGGGGGAGGTGAGGGGAGAGACTCGAAGAGCAACCAGATGAGATGCGCAAGCATGGGCGGTGCCCCTAACGTTTCCAGTTCAAATGCATCCGACGCCGCCCAACCCCACTCACAAGTCCCTAACTCCCGGCGGTTCCTCGAAGACCCCACATAGGAGGCGATCACCGTCGCCTGCTTCTACAACCCTAAAGTAGATTATACTGAATGAAATGATGGGTACAGGAAATGAGGGACAGAAGAGTCGTGGTAGAAGAGGAACAACCCTATCATTCGCCTGCCGACCCGGGGAAACCATGAAAAACCCAATGGTCAGAGTGGGCGGTGGACAGAAATCAAACCGGGACCTCCCGAATGTGAGCCTCACACATTACCGCGGAGCCATCTCGCTCGTTGACCACGGTGGAGAAACTCGAATAATGGATGATCGTGCTATTAAATACGTCCGTTAATTTCCAAACATGCAGAGGAGTCGTGGTTGTAGTGTAAGATATTTTTAGCAAAATCAAGAAATTTTACAAAGTCATGTGATAAATGTGAATGATGTAACAGAATCATAGATGAAACACGTTAATTGTGGTTTAAATAGAATATTTTACACAGAAACCTTAGATACAGGTCATTGCAGAGCTCTGTGGAAAATGCAAAACAGGATATATAACATGTGAACATGCAATCAGAATTTGTACTGGACTGCACAGTGTGGTTAGAATTTTGAATATATTTTTGTTCCACACTATGCAGAAATTTAGACATTGAAATCAGTGTTGGAGATGTAAGCAGACTTACCGTTCATTGCAACATAACAAAAATTTCTGAACATGACTCCTGTTTGCTCTCTGGGATTTGGATTTAGGTTAGGTACTCTAACAAAAACTTTGATCAACTGTTTCTTCTTTACGCAAAGATAAAAAAGAAGCGAAATTCGATGCGTACGACATAAATATTGTGTACATTTTATTTTTATAGTGTATGGAAGCATTATCCGGTAATGTAAAACATTCTATAGATTTGTAAACATTAATGTGGAAAGTAGCCACTGAAGTGTGTAATTCCGTTATCCATAAAGTTATAGTTTGAAACCAAGTAAATCTATGCACAGTGTGGGGACAAACAAATTTCCAGTAGTGACATAGGTTTTCTCGGCATTGATTGTTGACTTTTCTTTATTACGGCTGTAAGAGTGGAAATCTCCAAGGATACTAATTGTCTGATCGTCAATGAAACTGGCATCATCGCTGTTTCAAGTCGACATGTATAGCAAGTTGATGTTTGATGAAGCGCAAATGCAGGAGCAACTTTATCAAGGTAGAGCTTTAGTTCCAAGCGTCTTTTTAACCTCACTTAAACTTCGAAACTTTTTCTCATGAAAGCTGGTCATCAGCTATTTAATTATTGGAGAAATCAACTGATTTAATATGAATTTCAGTGGACATTATTTTGTGAAATAACATAAGTGAAATATTCATTTTGTACATGGTTTACTCTAATTTAGGGAATGGTTGAATATGCATTCTCCCCCCCCCCCAAGTAAAAAAAGCCTTTGTCGTAAGAACCGGGTATTACTAATTTAGTTTATGTTTGATAGGTAAACAAGTCTAATGCAACAGGTAAGTGATCGAGGTATTGGAGAAAAAAGAAACTGCGCAATTTCGTGTTGATTGCCTTGTTAGATAGCCTTGCCATTCCCATAGATCGTGATATCTCTGAAAAAGCTGTAACGACAGCAGCCTCGTTTTGGTTTTGATTCAGAATGATGCTCACGTAGCCCATATCTCAGCAGTTAGAAGAGGGCTGGTTAGTTACCGGAAGCCTTTCCTTGTAAATATAGTGCTCAAGCCCTCGTATGCTGCAGGAGACTAACGTGATATTGAAGAAACCAAATATCGACCTTCTTATGTCTTCAAGAGTTCCAGTCCTAAAGTAAAACCAATCATTCATTGCAAGGAGGCTTGGAAAGACCAACGTTTATGAAGATTGCAATACCAAAAAGGAAACGCATGATTGAAATTAACTTTATACCACGGAATATGTGCATGACAATACACAAATGATTAAGTTTACAGATCTGTATATAACCTTTGAGCTTGAGTATTCAATATTTTGTGTAGTAGCCTCCACGCGCTGCAATCAGAGGTGCTAAACACTATGACATGTAATCAGACGAGTTCTGGATATGTTCCTGTGAATCTCCCTCCTCGCAGTTTGTATGTGAGCACTTAAACTATCGACACTGATTACCGCGGCGAACAATTTTCCGGCCGGCCATATCCCAGACAGTTCATGGGCGACGTGTCAGGCGAAGGTGCAACACAGGGAAGTAATGGTACCTGTCGTTCTTCGTCGAAGAAGCTTTGCATATTTCCCGCAATATGTGGCATGTGGGGTTGCCTGAATTAAGTAGAATACTTCGGGCTCTAAAACCTCCCTTATGTACTGGCTGTTATTCAGATTGCCCTCAATACGTAGGAGGTAAGACCGGTTGTTGTAACCATTGGCGCCCCAAACCATCACACCTGATGTTTATCCGCTATGCCGCTTAGAAATGTAGGCTGCCAGATTGCGCTCACCACGGTACCGTCGAACAGTATGCGCCCATCACTGTCGGACAGGTTGAAGCGGGATCGTCCGAAAAACTACGTTTTGCCACTCAGCACGCCAGTGACTGCGTTCACGTGCTTATTGCAATCGGAGACACTTTTGGTTTCTGGACGATGGAAGCCGACGCAATGGCATGTGTACAACCAATCCCATTTGCAGCAGACGATGCCAAATCGTCGGTGTAGACAGATTCACGCCTATTGCCGTGCTCCAAATCGAGCCAACGCTGTGGACGAACTGTAAGCTCCGCCAAGGCCATGCAGACAAAATGGTAGCCATCTCGTGCTGGGTCACAATGCATGGTCCAAAATCCGCTCGTCGCTGCGTACCCTCTTGTATCCACTGCTTTCACACACGCATTACCGTCGTACTAGCTTGCGCTATCCGAACCGAAATGTTACGGTATGACAAACCCACTTCCTGGAGACGATATTCTGCTCCTTTCGAACTCGGTCACATGATATTGCGCCGTTTCACGTCGATGAGGCATACTGGCACTTGTTTTCACCTTGTTTGACAGCTCTTCAGTGACAACACTTGTGTAACAACGGCCTTGTCTGACAAACATGACAGAGCCCTGTTTGTCCTAATCACTTACTGCTGACACACTGTTGTACACATCCACTGAGTTTGAATCCATATTGACCATTTTTTCACGGTGTTGCAATTTTCACAAACATTAGTGTACATTGTTGCAGCATACCAGCAATTGTCAACTGGATAGCAGCCAGAAATTAAAAAAAATATATTATATCCTTATAACATTGAAAAGAAAGCTGGAAGCACTAACTAACGCAATTCGCTGGTTACCTCTCCACTATAACAGCTATTTCATTCTATTTCACTGACCTCATCTACAATCATGTGACGGGTAATATACGAAAGCACTCTCCATCCTCATCGCCACTGCAGACCGTCGCGCCGGTCTTTTATTTCGCAGGGGAAAGGTTCTTACTTGACACGTTTGCGCAGGGAAACAGTCTTTAATAGTGACATTCCTATGATTTTTCCTGACATTAGGATTAATCAGACGGTGGGGGGCACCAAGCCACTGGAGCCTCAGCACCGCATTTAGGGTATTGTAGCACCTTTGGGGCTTACATGACCCTTGGGAGGAAGGGTCGAAAGGGAGACCCAAAGGGCAACTAGATTCGGATGATGTTACGTGCTAGCAAGGACTGGATACATAAGGATTCCAGAATAACACCCATTCTGACTCTGGCGCCATCAACCCAGGGATCCTGGGAATGGGAAAGGGCACCATTCGGCCGTCAAGAGAAAACTTTACACAGCGCAAACTCCACCGTGCCGCCGTAACGCACCAATCGCCGTCGCCTGATACCACAACCCGAAATATATGAAAGGAAATTGACTAGAAATTCATAGTAGAAGAGGAACCATGGCAGCTTTCCCCTATCAACCTGGCAAAACCACGAAAGAAACTCAAGTTCAGAGTGGCCGGGTCGACGGGGATACAATTCGGGATCTCGAATTCGAACCTCATACGTTACCTTGGAGGCATCTCGCGCGGTGTTCCTGGTATTACATATGCCACTGTGTTTATTGTTTGTATAATTCAGATGGCAATGAAGGCAACACAGCTGTTGCTATCAATCAAGCAAGCATAATTTTCTTAATAACCATGCCTCTTCCATTTATCCCTCTTTTCCTCTTAGTCTCCGCATATGAGCCATATTGATTATCATCTTGTATCTTCTAATTGATTCCACGTTTATTCTGTTTCACTATTTCTTCAGGTATATATATATATATATATATATATATATATATATATATATATATATCTTAGCAATCAGCGTCTTCTTATCGAGTGCCCCAGACAATTGCTTTTCCTCCTTCTGACCATTTCCATATTGTTCTTCCTCCGGTCCCTCTTTCTAAAACAGCTCGTTGCATATTTTGTAACATGCTCATCATTCTCTGTATTTAGATTCCCCTATATTGTAATAATATTTTCTCTTTCCTATGGTTTCATAAATATCTAATCAAAACTAGATTCCACCCAGTCTTTATCATGCCTCTCTATGACTGGTTTGAAACAAATTCCAATGAGTAATGTTTTACTCGATGTGAAACGAAGGAGGGGTCAGAAACAATCACTCTTAACGAATTCTACTCTTGATTTGTCTAAACAAGTACTGGCTGATCAGTATAGAGTAGAAAAGGTTTCGCGGCTCAGCCGGCCGGCGGTGCTGCTTGCTATGCTTGCTGAGGGGTGACAGCACATCCGCAGTAAATATACTATGGTTTGTCGTGTAAGTTATTTCTAACAAAGAAACAAAAAGTAAACATTTAAAAATAAAAGTACTTACGTTTATCAAGCCAGGAGGTGCTGAAAGTGCCTCCCTTTGTTGTTTAAGCATTTCTGGCATCTACTTAGGAGATTGGCCATTACACGCTGCAGTTTCCTTGAAAAAATGACAGCAATTTTTGACGAATGCTACTTTTAAGTTCTTCTAAGGCGTGTGGATTTGTTTTGTAAACTTTATCTTTTAATTCTCCCAGAGATAAAAGTCGGAGGGAGTTAAATCGGGGGAAAACGCGGGGGCCATACATTGTTAGTGATGACTCTATCTTCAAACACTTCATGGGTTTCCTGTAAGAAGAAGTTGGCTGTATGTGCCGTCGCAGAGTTCTGCTGGAAAGTAGCGTAACTTCTTTCCCTTCCAGTTAATTCGCCAACAAATGGCCGCAAAATGTTATGCACATACCTCTCACTATTAATTATTTCCGCAGAAAACATTAGGTCTATTATTCCCTCACCGCTAATAGTACACCATACCTTTTTTGTTGATCAGGCAGGGCTTCCTGTTGAAGGTGGTTAGGCTTTTCAGCACTCCAATAACGACTGGTTCGTGTATTAATATATCCAGTTAGATGAAACCACGATTCGACCGAAAGGAGAATTAGGTTTGGGTCCATTGGACGTGGTGTACCTGATTCAAAACCCATTCACAAAATCGCATGCTTAATGCAAGGTCATTCGGTTAAAGTTCTTGTAGTACAGTAATTATTATAGGACTTTAACTTGAGTAACTTTGTATCCATTGGAACAGAGCCATAGAGAATTTCGATTTGGGGAAAGACGTTGAAGTGACTTTCTTGGAGACCTTTTCAGACTGTGTCCATCTAGTTTCTTCTCTGAGTACTGTACGTGGGTTCTTATGTTTCACGTAATTTATTTATTAATCTATGAATCGTAGTCAGGACCTGAAACTTGAGCAGCAGAACATCTTTCTTGAAATTTCCTTACGGCACTCGCAGATTCTGTACGCACATATGAATCATAAATGAATACTTTTTGGGAAACAGAATACCGGCAATTGAATAGAGCCATCAATACGCATTGCATTGCGTCAACTAACAAACATGTGCCACGTTTGTAAGAGTTCAACTCACAGTGAACACTTGCAGTTCACTGCTTGCCGGCCGGCTAAAAGCCGTGAAGCCTGTTCTGCTGTATGCTGATCTCCCAGTAGAGATGGATATGATAAGCGAGGGATGGGTAGATGAGAGTTACCTCCAGCACTGAAATGCATAACAGCCATAGCACATATTTATTCAAAATTTTCTTCTGAAGTAAACATGGGAAAATGTCTTAAAATTATTGCCGCGAAAAATATATTAATTCGGTATATGTCAATTAGTAATCTGTGATCCATAAGCACTTATATACAATAATAATATATGAGTGAACATCAAAAATATTCTGTAATTAGTCGACATTGCCATGGCTCTACCCATAATTGTGACTCAGCGGTAATGGCCCAAGGTTATCGGGAGGTCGGAGACGGGCAGCTGGAAATAAACAAAGATAAGTAGCGCTTCACCATCGTAACCGCCGAAAGCACTATCGTCAAATAACCAGAATCTTCTGGATGTTTCCCCTTCTCGAACGTTCTGGAACTCCGGAAATTTCCAACGCGTATATAAGCGAGCGCTCTCGCAATTCATTCAGTGGGTGAGCGAGATAGCGAATCGTTTCTGGTGCGAAGAAAAGTGCTCTTCTCCTAACGAGTTTGTGACGACTTCTGTGACGCAAAGTGAGTGCTGCATCTACGAGATAGTGGAGATGTCTTGTGTTCGACCCCACAGTGAAGTGAATCGTCCGAAGAAGTCGTGCGTATTTCCTTACGCCGCTGCGTCATGAAGAGTGAAATGACAGTGAAAAGTGAACTAGATCATATTAACGAAACGACAGCGAGAACCTGGTGAAGGACACTTAAAAACAGTACAAAGTCACAATGTTATGCTCAGGGATGATTTATTTTTTATTCATACAAATACCGTTGCATATTAAGCAATGGGCAGATTTGTAATGGAAAATGAATGAATAATATACAATGCAATATAAATTATGTTGCTGATTTATTGTCATACAATAGTTTTAAAATGTCCGTCAATTTCGTTATTTTTATCACAGATACATTGCAGGCAAAAATATCTTGGAAGAAAGTTTTTCCTTCCGAGTTGGCACAGTTACAAACAATGAAAAACAAGATAGCGATTAAATTACATAGTCTCACTTAACTCTCGTGTTGTTGCTGATTGCAGTATTTACCAAGCGAGCGATAGGGGCTGCGTATTCTTGACGTTACCATGGCTAGTAATATTTTCACAACATTGATCAGTCTAATGTTGTACATCTTAATGTAAGTATGGCATGCAACTGCCACATTGAACTACACTTTCATTAGTATAATCGCTCCACTCTTAGGACTTGATGTAAACACCTGACTATCCATTTACCAGCCCATGATACGTCGGAAACCAAAGCACATAATAACATGTGCCTTAAATATTGTCTGTTTGTTTTCAAGAGGTATGTTAATCAAACATAATTCGAGACTTTTGATTAATATGTTTTAGTAAATAACACCTATAGTAAATCTAAAGAAGGCAACTTCGTTTAATTCTGTGTGGTGTCGTTCACCTCTCTTTTGCATTCATACAATAATAGCGAGCTGTTTGTTTCTCACAGCTGATACGAACACGATGCTTACGCGGAGAGATACAGGATGTTCTGTTTACTTCAAGTCCTTTGTACGACATTGCCATGCCATGTCGTACAAAGTCATGGGGATGTAAATATTAAGTGTTTGAATTTTCTGATGCTTTGGCATTATTTCAAATGTTGTAAAAGTTATATAAGTAAGTTTTCAACAATAATAACAATACCATTGGTTACTACTTTTTCATATGTAAAATTGCCTGTAATTTGATAACCACCATTTATGCTTTGTTCTGCAGTAGATATTAAGCCTCTATCCTTATGACCTTAAATATTACTCATTAAGCTTGTAATACTTTAAATTTGTTTAAAGTTTGTTTTATCAAATGTGAGTAATTTTGAGCGGGAGAATGGCAAATAGTCGTACGGTACTTTTGATCGCTCATCGTATCGGTAGAGAAGGGCATAAGTGCTAAGCTAAATGCTGATATATGTGCAGAAAAACATCTACGATGCGATTTTTTCCTTCTGGCCCTACTCAGCCGGATGCGCAGTGGCTGGACGAGCCCACTATCTCCGGCAGAGGTTTTGGGTAAGTGGTAGAACAGCCGATACGTACATTAGGCACTCCTTTTGCACCGCGCTGGGGGAATACTGGTGTGTTTTCTCCCCTCCTCTCTCCAACCTTCCCCTTGTTTGCGTTTCTGCCGGGTTAGGTTGAAAAAATAGTGCTATACACTTTGTTGGATTGTTTTTCAGTGCAGTTGCGTAAGTTTGCTTAGCTTTCAATTGCAGGTGATGTATCGCGTTATGAACCAGTGATTCGCAATAACATTTGAGTCACCCTGCCGCTCCCTCTCCGGCCAACAGTCTGCTTAATTTGATTTGTATTTATCTGCCTCTAGATGATATGTACATTGCATATACCATTTTTACTTTCTTTACTACGTATAGTAAGTAGGGGAAGTATTGCATTCTACCCAAAATTCATACCGAGATTACATCAGAAATACACGTTTTGAGGCCTCCTAAATCCAAAAAAGACTTTTAGAAAAAGGCCCGTATGTATATATGTATGTGTGTGTGAGTGTGTGTGTGTATCTATGTCTATGAACAGCATAACAAGAAAACGAAAAGTTGGCAAACTTGGTATTTAGGTTCAGTGTCTGTGACACGAAGATTTTCAAGAAAATCCGCCCACCCCAGACTACTCTTTACGTGAAATAGTTTTCGAAAATTTTAGTTTTCTCAAAAATGGCTCTAACGATTTTTATTAAAATATGATATATTTAAGGTATTTTCATGACAAATAAAATCTATATTTTGAATTTTCTGGGAATGTCCTCTTCTTTCTAAATGGCGTTTGCATAACTGATAAACCGTAAGATATAGATAAAGTAGAGCAAGTTAAAATACAAAATTTATGTATATACATTTGAAATATTTCCGAGATATTCCTTATTATTTATTTGACTTTTCCAATACTCATACTTATTCTCAAATGGGAATTCGCTATTCGTTTTTTACTTCCTCTACTACGTATATAACTAGGGGAAGTATTGCATTCCATCCAAAAATTCCATACCGAGATTTCACAGGAAATACATGTTTTGAGGTGCGCTGAATGCATATAAAGCATTTTTGGAAACATGTCCGTGTGTGTGTGTGTCTGTCTGTGAACAGCATAGCTCAGAAACGAACGGTCGAATAAACACCAAACTTGTTATTTATGTTCAGTATCTTCCAGAGATGCGACAAGAAGGTTTTTCAAGAAAATCCCCCCACCCCAGATTACCCTTTACATGGAACAATTTTTCGAAAATTCTAATTTTTTCAAAAATGGCTCTAACGATTTTGAATTAAATACCATAAGTTTAAGACATTTTTATGGCAAATGAATTGTATATCTCGAATTTTCTGGGAATGTCTCCAAAAGTATTCTTCACTGTGAACGACTTTTACATAACTGCTAAACCATAAGAAATAGACACAATTTTACTACACAAAAAATGTAGATCGCGTTAAATTACACAATTTATGTCATATACATTTTTTTTCTTGAGTGAACCATTTTCGAGATATTGCTTGTGATTCCCTTAAATTTTCCAAAACTTATACTTTTTCTCAAATGGGATAATGGAATACTCCACATAGCAACCAGCTCTTAAAATATTTGACTATCGCTTAAAGCTTACCAATTCCCCTTGAATCTGCAAGAAAATTAGCAATAAGATTAGCGTTTCGATATCTCGATTAACATGAGGCATATGGAGAATGAGCGTTTGTAAAAATAGTTTGTACAAGAGTAGAGAAGTCATGTGAGTGTAATACATCAGATTTTTATGTATGTCCAGGATATGCAAAGAGAATCGAGTGCTCCACATAGCAACCACCTTAAAGCCTACCACATTCCCCTAGCACCTACAAGAAAATTAGTAACAAGTTTCTACAAATGTTTATTTCGATTAACATTAAGCATATGGAGAATAAGCGTTTGTAAAAATAGTTGTACAACAGTAGAGAAAGTTATGCGAGTGTAACACATCAGGTTTTTCATTTTCGTCACAGTTGTTAGTGTATGTAATGCCAAGGCACCATTGCTTTTATGAGTTAAAAAGGGAATAGACGCTAGTGTTAAGAGATAGAATAGCAAAGCTTATACATTACTGATAGCGGAAACTATTCCTTTTGCCTCTATGTCAAACATAGAAGTCTGTTATCAATGCATGACTTCATGTAGTGCTGCGGTAACCCGTTAGAAGAGTTAAACGTTCGCCGCGCTTATCATGTTAAGGGTACGCATAGGTGAAAATTGACTAAATACATTAAAAATCTATTTTTTATTTTGTATTTATAATTACCTTTGAACCTTTTAGTTTCATAATCTGTATTTGTTATCGGTTAGTGATGCATAGAAGTGACGTCACGTGACTTTTTTAAGATTCACTGTGCAAGCGGACATGCAGCCCTTTTAAAACAAAAGTTTCTATTCTTGCTTTCTTTTTTTCCCTACATTTTTTTTTAAAAATGTTCCATACCATGCAATTTTTGTTGAATTTACTTCAAAACTTTAAGGCAAAATCTAAAAAGTACAAATGAAACAAAATGTCATTTATGAATATATTAATTATTACATTTTATTCGCATACTACAACTACCCAAAAATTGATTTTTTCTGATAAACTAAAAAGATAACAAAATAACGGTTTCCAACATCCTACTTAACAATTAATAACTTCAAAACTACTGAAGATATTGCAATGCAAATTGGTATTCACACTGTTATTTGCATGTGTAATCATGATATAAATATGAAATAAAATCCAGTTATGAACGCCTCATAACTACTATGTTTCTTAGGTCCCATTCTATATTGGGCGTAAAAGACCGACATTTTGTAAGAGGCCTCTTTATCAGGCTTGAGGATCTTTTGCGTGCCGTAAATCTACGACACCGGCTTTACTTCCCTTCCGAAAGAAGCCATACTAAGGATTTTACGCTCGAAAAAATCCATCGTATTCCGCCGGGTTTGAACCCGCGACCTCTGGTACATATGAATCTGAAGTGAGTATTGCATAACTATGGAAATAAGCACCTTAACGTCTCACCTATATGTGCCCTTAACGTCGGAGTCTCAGATGTCGTTTATCTCATCAAGTGATCACACATGTCGAAGAGTATGTTGGATGTTGACCAGATGACTAAATAGACCATTACACAGGGAGAATTCTAAGGCATCAGACTTTCGTATACGAACTTTGACCAGCCTTGCGTAACGCTAACTTTCGGAGTACGAATGGTCTTTACGGAACCTTCTAAAGGCAAACTTTTTGCGATCATTTAGGAAGACATTGCGACAATGCCCATGGTTTGTTATTTATTATAATGTGCATCCAACATCACCTTTATAAGCATGCGGTTACTCACATAAGCCATGGTTTACTCACATCTTGATCGTATACTACCTGTCTGGGGAATAAGTTCAAAGGAAGGTCGCGCAGAAGCGCAACAGACAGGCCGTATTACGTCACCATTCCCGGTACGCAGCATGTACAGGTCTGTAATAAAGAAATATAGGTTGAGTACATTAATCACAATGGACGGGTTCGTAAAAAATCAAAATGCAAGCCCCGCTACGCGGAGTCATAAATTTACAAAGTAAAAAAATAATATTAAATCTGTTATAATTTTGTACAGAAGAGAAACGTAAAGGTTCATAATGTTTTGAGGGTCAGACTGTACTGTACTTGTTTGGGCGTTATCTCTCCTGCCTAAACCTATCCATGGCACACTAGCGATCTCGCCTGAAAACGGCACATTTTCGGCTCTTTCGTTAGACATGATCACACTCGCTTCCATTTATGCCATCTCCGTAGCTTCGGGAGACATTTAACCAACTTTCTCAACGGGTGCGTACATAGCAAGGAAGGGTGTGTCTGGAGCATTCTGCCTTTGTTGTAGGACCAAGTAATGGTGTGTGTTAACTGTAGCTCACGCAATGTATACAAATATTTCGGAGGTGCTTCGGAGAAGAATTGTGGGCATGTGGGAAGCTAATTTACCATTTTAAGACATTGCTAGATCAATACCATGAATCATTCGCATGGATAGACTAGTAAAATAATGTATAGTAAGTGTGTCAGCTGTGTATTTAAACATGGTGATTATAAGTGATGAGCTATTGCTCAACGTTATATATTCAGGTGCGAATAAACTAGAACTCTGCACGTAAATCAGAACGCCACTGCATGTGCGAAAGGGTAAACAGATTACACACCTCTTCCTTGTTATACGTAGCATACTCCACCTGTAAAGGGCAATAGAATGCCGCCTAAAGCTGCGATAATGTCATAAATGGAAGCGAGTTTACATATATCTGGTTCTCCAATCTGTCTGTATGATCCTCCAGAACATGCTGACGTAAAGTTGTATGGTTAAGATTGAAGTTGTATGCAGTATGCTTCAACATTCCACCTTCTTCAATTCCCTTCAGTCCTTATCGGTTCTCGTTGCTGTTTGCTTCAGCTCTTTTTGCATACTCCACAGAAACCAGTTTATTGTGCTTTAATTCAGTTCTTCCAGGACACCCAGTTACAGCTATACTCCCTCCTGCTATGTTTCCTCTCTTCCTCTGTAATTATTCCTTTAAAAGGCATGTTGCCACATTTTTTTTCTGCTCTCGAGTAAGGAAATGGAGCTAGACTATTAAAATGTACGGGAAAATGTGGCAGCTGTTATTGTGATTCCACTAACTGTGAAGGCGTGCAGCTATTGGCAAAGAAAAGAATTTTACTGACAGTTTCATAAGATCACCCGTGTGTCCACCTTGATATTACACTCCGTAACTGAATTTCAAGTTGTAACACAGATGGTCTTTAGTGTACAAAAAAACTTAAGTTTCAATTGATTAGGATGTCAATGACCATGTCTTATAGAACTATGTGAATATTTACAAAACTGTGCGGACAAACAATGATCGGGGGAGGGGGTAAGATATTGTATAGATTATGGACCCTAAGGTAGGGTATAACAAAGTTCTATAACAATTAAGTTAACCATTCTTGCTTTATTTGTATAAGGATCCCATTGTACACAGTGGTATCAGATTTTTCAAAATAAGAAACCACCATTAAATTTGAGTTGCCATCTTATGCGTGTATTATTGCAGAGCACGAATTGAATAAATAAATATTGATGACTCATATTATAACCGATGTCAATGAAGTCGAAAGTTAGAGACATTTAAGGTTTAAGAAAGAACATCTCCGAATAAAAATCCCATTGAATTAAATCAAATGGAACTCGAATCCATAGGCTGAAATTTAAGTACTTTACTTGCATGTCACCACCGTGACGGACAGTACTTCTCATTTGTTTACTGCTCAGTAATTCATTTATATCAATAACTTTGTCTCCAGTGCTAAAGCCTTATTGCTTTATCCATCGCTTACCTAAAGTAGAAGAAATTATGTATACAAACTTCGATGCAAAGGTATTTTTTAGACTCCATGGATAAAAACCAAATATTCAATTTAAGGAAAAGTTCATGTACGCGCGTATTGCCCGCGCACACCTTTTTCTGCGAAACAAAATGTCGAATAAGTATAAAAAAATGCACGTTCAAGCTACTTAGGAGAGTGCAAGTCGAATACTTTTATGCAATTTCTGACCTCAAACAACCCTATAAATATGAAATTTCCTCTTGTTTTTTATTTTCTAAAAATGTGTTAACTATGCTGTTTAAAATAAAAGTAAGTTTAAGGTCATTGACATACAAAGTAAACATTAAAAAACTGTGTTTGTTATAAATAATTTAAAGAGTGGAACGGCATAGTCCGTTGAGTGTTACACACAAACTTGTTTATCTTCATGTAGTGATTAAATATAAATATTTCACCGTTTTCTGATTTCACTTGACGTTTGAAAGCCGTTTCCTGCTTTCATCGTGAAACGCCATTAAAGATTGTTCTTCCGCACCAACTGGGAACACTGTTGAATTCAACGAGCTCATTCTTCGGCTTCTGTTTGTTATGCAAGGCATCCTCAGAGCGAATCCCATCTGGACATCAGCATTTGCAATTTGCTGGCACTGTGCATGAAACGAAATCCAGCAGTGTCTAACCAATCAACCGTTGCGAAATAGTCTCTCTCTGAATGGAATGTTAGCACTTGTGGTTCTTTATTTGTTTTCCATACAATAGCAGATCAAATAAAAAATACGAGATACTTTTGCTAGTGGGATTTCTCTCCCATTAATCAACATGCGATTTTAGAAAGATTTTCGAAACGTCAAAGCTCCGGGGCGCCGTTAGAGTGGCACATATATCGCATGTCAAAGTTTTTATGCAGTCTTTCATCTAACTGCAATTGAAAATATGGATACTTTCAACCTTACAATTATGAAAGCTTTTCATTGCTATTCCCAAAAGAGAGAATTCTTTTCATCAAGAAATTTTTGATATTCTCACTGTAATCTCTCTTAATTAATGTTGAAATGGAAGTCGTGAGAGTAGACGCAGCCGCTGAAGATCTCCCCTTTTCTTGGAAATTTCAAAGAGATTTTCCACAGAGCTTCCTTTGGTATTTTAAAATACTTGTTAGGTTCATAAGCTACATGCGATACGCCTCATACAGCTTATTCCAGGGCATGAGTTACAGCTTTGTTAGATGCACTGTGGTAACATTTGGTACGTAAGAGTTGGAAGATAATGTATTCACATTTTTCAAATTTATTTGAAATTGTTACAAAATTAAAGAGTAGTTAAACAACCGGGTAGTGCTTAAACTAGAAGATCTCTTAAGGCTGTCTACTAAATACCAGAATGCAAGACACAAAATCTTAAACACGTCATGTGACTCCACGCCTGCTTTTAAGCCATTGTTTATCTTTCCGTGTGATTCACAGTTATACTTAGACTGGCCTTACGATTCAGTTCAACTCCCGGCCCCTGAAAGATTTCTTTGATAAAGAAATTTCCTCGATAGATCCATTTTTAGCGTGCGAATGTGAGTGTGTTTGTCTTGACCAATCATCATCAGGACTGTCGTTGGGCCTTCATTTGTTTGCTGCCTCCATTTTTTACAAGTGTCGCAATGTATTTAATGCACGTAAAATGTTTCCTGATTTTTTAAAACACTTATTTCGCTTCCTTTAGTTATAAATTAACGTTTTAAGTCTATAAACACTTCGAAAAAGGCACATGGGATCATTTACTGGAGTCTTAACACTTGAAGGTAAATAACAGTCACATTACTTTTGGTTACTAAAAATTCAATTATAACTTAACGATAAACTTATCCAATGATAAGCTTATATATTTAACGTGAAAAATGTTCTTACATTTATCTTTAATTTTTACTTTCTCTACTACGTATAGTAAGTAGGGAAAGTATTGCATTCCACCCAAAAATTCGATACCGAGATTTCACCAGAAATACATCCTTTGAAGCCTCCTGAATCCAAAAAAAATTTACAAGAAGGTCCGTGTGTGTTATGGACAACAATACTCAAAAACGAAAAGTCGGATAAATAGCAGTCTTGGTATTTAAGTTCAGTATTTTTTAAAGATGCGACGCCAAGATTTTCAAAAAAATCCCTTCTACCCCAGACTACCCTTTACATGGAACATTTTTCAAAACTTTTGATTTTATCAAAAATGGCTGTAACGATTTTGATTTAAATATCATAAGTTAAGGATACTTTTGTGGCAAATGAAATGTATATCTGGAATTTTCTGGGAATGTCCCTAAAAGTCCTCTTTATTCTGAATGAATTTTGAATAATGGTAAAGCGTAAGAGATAATAAAATGTTACTACACAAAAAATGTAGATCGCCTTAAAATATACAATTTATGTCCTATATATTTTTTGTCGAGTGAACCATTTCCGAGATATTCCTTGTTCTCTGTTTGAATTCTCCAAGACATAATTTTTCTCAAATGGGAATTCGTTATCGTTTTTACTTTCTCTACTACGTATAATAAGTAGGGGAAGTATTGTATTCTACCCAAAAATTCGATACCGAGATTTCACCGGAAATATATGTTTTGAGACCCCTTGAATCCAAAAAAAGCATTTTTGGAAACATGTCCGTGTGTGTGCATGTCTGTCTGTGTGTTTGTGTGTCTGTGTGTGCGTGTATGTCTGTGTGTGTCTGTCTGTGAACAGCATAACTCAGAAACGAACAGTCGGAGAAACACCAAACTTGGTATTTAGGTTCAGTATCTTCCGGAGATGTGACACGAAGGTTTTCAAGAAAATTCTCCCACCCCAGACTACCCTTTACATGGAACATTTTTCGAAAATTTTAATTTTCTCAAAAATGGCTCTAACGATTTTGATTAAAATACCATATGTTCAAGATATTTTCATGACAAATGAAATGTATATCTCGAATTTTCTGGTAATGTCTCCAAAAGTATTCTTCATTGTGAACGACTTTTGCATAACTGGTAAACCATAAGAGATAGACAGAATTTTACTACACAAAAAATGTAGATCGCGTTAAAATACACAATTTATGTCATTTACATTTTTTTTGTTGAGTGAACCGTTTTCGAGATATTGCTTGTTATTCTCTTAAATTTTTCAATAGTTATTTTCTCAAATGGGAATTCGTTATTCATTTTTTTGTTGTTTTGGATATGCAAAGAGTATTGATCTGTGGCAAAGAGAATGGTGCTGCACATAGCAACCAGCTCTTAAAATACTTGACTGTGGCTTAAAGTCTACTATATTCCCCTTGCACCTAAAAGAAAATTAGCAATAAGATAGTTTCTACAAATTTTAACATCGATTAACATGAAGTAGATGGAGAATAAACGTTTGTGAAAGTAGTTTGTACAAGAGTAGAGAAAGTCATGTGAGTGAGACACCAAATTTTTTTTATTTGGGATTAAAGATTTTCTTTTAAAGGTTAGTTGCGTTTGTTTATCCTATCAATTTTAAACACTTTATTTTGTAAATGGTTGGCTATATCTTGCCAAAGTGTTCAATAACAGCTTCTTAAGTTATGTTTTAGAACGTTTGGTGATACATTTTATAAGCTGTAATATTTAATGTTTCTCGTAATTTCAAAAAAGTGATTGAATTTTGTTACAGTTTCATTTAGATATATTCATTGTTTAAAGTTTCTAACTATATTAGTTGTTCTTTTTTTGTTTACAAGTTGCAGTTAGCTTGTATACGGACTAGGGAAATGGTGAAGATGAACCATTTGAAGAAAGAATAGGCACAGCATTAAATGGTCCAGCAACTCAAGATGTACTTTGCTTAGCAAGTTACTGCTTGACTTTCTCAAACAATTCAAAGGGGGAAGTTAGAGAGGTGTCGACTTCCTTCAAGCACTACACTCAAACTGAATTACGGGTTCCGTTGCTTCTCGAGACTAACGCCTTCACACAGACAGATATATCGACACTTCCTTTTGTACTGTATACAGATATAGAAATAGGAGCACAAAGATGATGACTAACTAAGCGTGAATTCCCATTATCGTCTCCTTTGCCTTTTGGATCAAGCCTTCAAGTACTCAGCTTTGTCGCCTTTCGCATGACGGTACACTTAGGAGAAGACGAATTTTACGCCGCACTTTATGGGAGTGGAGTAAAGTTTTCATTTCGCTACCGGTATTCCTTTACAAAACATAGAAAATGCATCCAATAAAGTGATCATCTCGATCTTTCTCACTCAATTGGTATTCTCCTTTTCTTGAGAGCAACGACTGGTGGCCAGAGCAACAATGTAGCAAAATAAGTTGTTTACAACTAAAATTAATATTGTTCAGGTAAATCTTGCAAACATCGTCTTAAGCTTCTAATGTTTTAAACCATATTAACATGAATTAACGCAATTAGAAAATGATTCTACTTTTCCAACCTTGTCCAACACATGGCTTGTGTGAAAGAACAATTAATTCTATGAATTGACCTAATAGTGGTTGAAATTATGAACCCGGGGCTTAAAGTACTTACAACATTATAACTCGCCATTGGAGTATGTCATCTCAATATAATTTGATATCTCCCTGTGGTTTACCAGGAAAAATGCGAATCAGTTGAGGAATTTAATATCGTGTCGGCATGATGCCATGGTAGCTCGTGGTTAGAGCGAGCGGATGGAGACCGGGAGATCCGTGGTTCAAATACCGGTTATGGCATTGAATTTTTCAGTCATTTGATTCCACCTTTACAACTTTAGGTACTGCACTGCGGCGATTGCCCACTCTGACTCATGGGTTTTTTCGGGTGATTTCCCAGGTCGTCAGGTGAGTGATGGAGTGGTTTCTTTTACCCACTAAATTTCCTGTCCCTTCATTTCATTCCAATAATCATTTAATTCATCCTTCAACCACTTTGGTCTATTTCGGGATTGTAAGTGTCAGCGATGCAGTTTCGGTGCAGCGTGGCAGGGAAAAGAATGCTTTCTGGAACCTTCTCTGTCCCTTGACCTTCGGCTGGTTGCCGGGGCAACCGGCGGTGGGCTGACCCGCGGGGAAGTTGGACCCCATGAGGGGCAGGGTCCGAGGTCTGCCTGTCCGTCTGCAGGGGCGTTTATATCTGGAAATTGTAGGACCCTGTCATTGCTGGGCCGTACCTCCTGGTTCCGTCCGCCCGGTGGCGCCTCTTCGTGGGGGCGTAGGTACAATATCCGGATTCATTGGATTCCCTCTGCTTTCCAATCCAATCTAAGGCTGTATACCACCCACAAATTTAATGTGCAAGTATGTGTTTTTTTAGGGCCCTGAACTTCTCAAAAAAAAAAAAAACCTTTTGGAAAAGCCGTTGTGGGTGATTACAATAGAATTAAAAAATCAAAATTGTTGGAATACCATACTTAGTATTTATCTCCAGCGTCTTTAAAGGATGCAACACGAAGATTTTCACGAAATTCCCTCATCTTAAGCTACCTTTATTATGGAAACTATTTCTTTACTTTTCAATTGTTCAAAAATGGCTTCAACAACGTTGATTAAAATGTCGTACGATTGAGATATTGACATAAAGACAAAATAAATATCCTGAATTTTCTATAAATAACCTTTGAAGTGCTATTCAATATAATTGAAAATTTTATGGCTTTATACAACTGCTAAACCAAAAACCGAGCTCCAGAATATATATTTTGTAGTGTTACGCAATACTTCATATTTTATATATGCATTGTCTAACAAAACATGTTTGAAAGTTGGTAATTCTTTTATCTGCTCTTCTTTTTAGTTTTCCTTCGCAAAGGCTAGTTGCTGAGACTTCGAATATATTCCTGCATGCATTTCTGGTACAACGGTTTTCCGCATATGTAACTAATCACTTAATGGTTAGTATAAAATAATTTCCAGACAAGTATTCATCGTGAATAATATAATTCGGATAGAGGAATCAGTTTTATGCTATATGAATATGCAATGCATATCGTGGAGGCTATCACATAAGTGTTTATAAAAATTCGTTTTTGATGTAGTCAAAATATATAATTCCATGGAAACATCGACTACGTCTTTGAACCACTGCAATGCTTTTCTATGTTTTGGTAACGAAAAAGGAACATTATATAAAGATTTGCATTCACAAGACTACTTTCTCTACCCATTCTTCAACAAGCTATTATTATGGAAGCTTATTCTTCTATGTGCTTCATCTTAATCGGGATACAAATTTGCAGAAATGGCTTTAGTGAATATTTCATTGTAGGTACACCCTGAGACACACACAAGGGGGAGAGAGAGAGAGAGTGAGTGAGAGTGAGAGAAAGAGCCAACTCTCGAAGCATATATTTGTTAAGTCCAAATCGTTTGCTTCATAATGGTGTCTCGGGACGCGTGCCTTTAGCTTCGTTCTATTATCACTTTTCACATTAAGTGCCAGCCACTCAATATTCGCTGACAGCCGTGGTTATAAGCCGGTACTTAGTAACGAGGCCTAACGAGGTTCCTATCCTAAGCATAATTTGTTTTCTTTTACAGAAAAATGCGTTTATTACGCATACTATAGTATAATTCCTAATTGTTAAGGTTTATTTGATTTTATGTTCACACACAAAAACTCACTCTCCTTTTCGTTTACAAACTAAATAAGAAATAAGTATACATTATAGTCCTAAATGAAAAATCTGATGTGATACATTCACATACCTCTATCTTTATTAATGGGTGTACAAACTATTCTTACTAAACCCTATTTTTCTATCTACTACATTTTAATCAAAATAAACCTTTGCAGAAATAGCTACCTTACACATTTCATGGACGCTATATACTGACCTTAAAATTCTTACTAATATGGACTTACTTTGAAAACGAAAAGAGTAATGTGTTTGTGGTTTTATGCATGAATGTCTGACTTAAATTTAATAAATATCTTATGCATGGAAAACACACGGAATTACGATATATTTAACAAGTTAAAATTTAAATAATAACAATGTACGCCAAGGATTCAAAGCTAGTTAATCCAATTGCGAGACACACGCGTTTCACCACTCGGCTACCATGCATACAACCAAACTCCCTCTCCGGCTGTTGGTCATTTATTTTGTCTTAGGCTGTACGAAGGGATTAGGGGAATACAGTAGGCTTAAGCGATAGTAAAATTTTTTAAGAGGGAATTGCTATGTGATGGCTTTGGATTCCGTTCTCTTTGCGTGTCCAGGAGAGAAACACAAGTAGTGATTTTCCTCTTCAGAAAAGCATAAGTGCTTTAGCATTCCAACCAATAACAAAGAATATCTCGGAAATAGTTAACACCACAAACATATTTATTTGGCATAACTTGTGTGCTTTAACGAGTTCCATATTTTTATGCAGTAAGATTTTGTCTATGACTTAGGATTTAGCAGTAATACAAAAGTCATTCAGAATAAAGAGGATTTCATAGGTTATTCCCAGAAAGTGCAAGATACACATTTTGTCATTAAAATATCTTAGACGTGTGGTATTTTAATTAAAATCGTTAGAGAGTTTTTGATAAAATTAAATACAGCGAAAAATTTTCTATGTAAAGGATAGTTTGGGCTGAGGGGTTTCTTGAAAATCTTCGTGTCGGATCCTTGGAAAATGCTGAACTTAAATTCCAAGTTTTATACTGAACCCACTTTTCGTTTTGAGTTATGCTGTTCACAACCAGACACAAACGCAGACCTATTTCTAAAATGCCTTTTTTTGGATTCAGGGAGTCTCAAAGCCTGTATTTCCAGTGAAATCTCGGAATCGAATTTTAGATTAGAATACAGTACTTCCTCTCCTTGCTATAGGTAAGTAGTAGAGATAGTAAAAAGGGTTATTCATTCTCATCTTTCAGTAACTTAACATCGGATCAATAGATACTTGTTCCGTAGAAGAAAACGATTAGATTGCTTCAACAGAAGACGTATAATATTCATGTGATATAACCAGAAACTAGGAAATAGAAATATGCTCAGAAATAGAAGCCATACCAGCAAAAGGAAATGTGATAGTCTCATATCCCTTATGACATCTGCTGCAGTGCTCTGTGTGGATGACACTGACAATTCTTGTGTGCTGCCAAATAATAAAAGCACCGCTCAAATGCACGTTACGTAGTTCCGCTCCTATGCATCTACAGAAATAATCCCATCCCACGTTTTCGTGACATCGTGCTCCATGTGTAAAACTACTTGCTGGCAACCTTTCAAGTCCTGCTCGGGTAAATTAACTAGTACTTCCTCCTCCATTCAGTTTTTTCCTCCCGTTCTCTCTGTCTAATCCTGATGCAATGCAGTTTAAAGATGATCGTTCCAAAGGATTGATTTCTCTGTTTTCATGACTAATTCTGAAGTGTTGAGACCTGAATGGCAATTAAATATACTCTCGAACGGAAAACCAGTGGTTACATACCTGTGCACATGGTCATTCATGCTTTTGTTAACCTCACAGCGATAACTAATATGACGGTATTGTCGATATTCCCCTTCTTGCTTCAAATACGAGACGTGTTTTTAAAGTACGACAATTTTATAAAAAAATAACATTATTTTCCAAATACTGTATTATCATTCGTTACCTTACACATTACACTACTTCTGCACATAGTCGCTGCCGTTATTCAGCACTTTTCGTAACGGGAAATAAGTTTTTGTATACCTTCGTCAAAGAATGATGCCGCCTGTGATGAAAGCCAAGTCTGCATTTCTTGTTTCACAACATTACCGTCGTTGAAACGTTTTTCACCAAGGAGTTTCTTTAGTGCCAAATCCGGACTGTGGTCGAAATGTTCCCAAACAAATGATGTGATCAAATCAGGATTTTGTTTGGCCATGTGTGGCCGGGTATTGTCACTCATCATTGCTTCCCCGTAAACCTCACAATTGGCGATAAATATTTGCTGGCATAACATTTCTCGCATTCAAAAAACGAATCACTATTCTGACTTCAGAGTCGGCGGGTCATTCGATTGTTTTGAACATTTCGAAACGCTCTAAGAACAGGAAAACACAAAGTGGCAATCGCTCACATCTGCTTCTGGCTTCCTAATGAATGGAGGAAGTGATCTCGCATGCTCAAAATCGCGACTGCAGCACTGCAGCGGCAAAATATTAAAACGGCACTTACTTTGAAAACACGCCTTGTACACTAAACATTTTCATTTCCCCAACATAGCAATATCAGTTCTATGATGATGCAAACAGTTACAACAACCCTTTTTGAAAGCTTACTCTTAAACCAGTTAAGACTAGGCCCGGTTAAAACGCAATCACATGCAAACCAATGTACAGTAAAACGTGGATTGAGGCTGCAAATAATATTCAGGAAAGAAAAGGCGATCCTGCAATGACAAAATGATGGTTTTTCACGTATGAAAATTTTTTTTGAGAGCTCAGTCTACGTTGACTGCATCACTGCAAGCGATGTCGAAGCTGTCAGTCCTATCATATCCAATCATACTAGGGTTTTTGTATACAAGGTCCTTGAATTGCAGTAATTTGACTACTAGAAATCTGAGTAATACAATTTTTAAGTACAAATGGCAATATCGTATAAGGAATACTGTATGAAGTTCATGGGCACACGAGTTAGCAGAAAATTAATTACAAATTGAAACCAACGAAAATGCCGACCAAACAATTTTTATTTAATGTTTAAGTTTTGATATACCCACATGCATATTTGAATATGTTGAGTTTGCTTCTCATGTTGATAATTGCTTTAAAGCACTACTGTTTGTCAATATTTTTAAAAATTACTAAAAGTTTCTTGTGGTGTAGTATACTTAATTATAATTTCTGGAAAGGTGCGCGTTTTCATACACATGCCCCAATGTATCAAATTGGGAAGTATAAAAGCTTGAAGTGGATACCTACTATTTCACTTTCTATATATCAATTATTTAAGCACCTATTTGGAACTTACAATGGGAATAGATTTTAAAAATAATCGTACATCATTAGATAAAATGGTAATATAATTTTAAAAATAATTCATTTACTACTCAGTACAAATTCCTTGTTTTAGAAGTTTTATTAAAGTATTCATAAGTACCATAGGCAAAAATCATTCAGTATCTTCACTAGTTTATGATGTAACGAGTTCTGAGGCCAGTAAATTTAACATTCGTAGGTGAACTTTTATACATTGCATGCACATTACGCATAACTAGACAGCCGATCTATTGCTTATTTACAGGCACGTTTCATCGAGCTACGCAGCAGGTCGACCGACAGCGTGCCTAAATAAATACAAAACTTTTAGTGATTCGCGTTGGAAAACGCTTCGTTTACACTAAACAGCATTTTGCAAATGCACAGTTTTTAAGTAAGTAATTTTAAGTTACTGGTATTTATATACCAATAAACGATAGGAATATATATTTTCGCGCTGATTATAAATAATAAGTTGCGCATAGTTTCCTTAAGAGGCCGCTGACTAAGGTATCAGTTTAATAATCCGATATACTCGTGCATGTAATTGATAACATAAAGATTTATAATTAAATAATACATCAACGTTATTACCAACTATAGTTGTGCGTAGACACATGTTTTCAATAGAGCAGGTGTTTATGTAATAATTAGAGAAATGCAAAATTTGAAGAAAATATCTGATGTGCTACATTCACATTACATTCTCTACCCTCTATTAGTGAATATACAAACTATTTTTACTAAAGCTTATTTTTCTATCTACTACATTTTAGTCTAAATAATTCTTTGCAGAAATAGCTACATTACAAATTTCGTTATAGATACAAAGAGAACAGCAATAGTCAAATGTTTAAGAGCTGGACGCTATACCTGGCCTTAATATTCCATACTGTTTCCATGCAATCGCGAGAAACAACTGAAAACTGAAAGGACTTTAAAGAATGACCAAGAAATAGTCAATTCGCACCTTTAATAACGGATATCTCAGAAATGGCCTACGCTACAAAAAACTTATTTTAAGTAAATTGTGTGTTTGAAAGAGATTTACTTTTTTGTGTTCATCTATCGCTTAACGTTTAGCAGTTGCACAAGATTATACAAAATTTCTCCTAACTGAGTGGACTTCACAGGCTGTTCCCGAACATTTAAGGTATACATTTTATTTGTCATGTAAATATCCATAATATATTATATTTTAATCAAAATCCTTACAGACATTTTTAGAAAATAAAAAAATTCGAAAAATGTTCCTTGTAAAGGGTAGTTTGGGGCGGGGGATTTTCCTGAAAATCTTCGTGTCGCAGTGAACCTAAATAGCAAGTTGGGTATTTATCCGACTTTTCGTTTGTGAGTTAATTCTTTTTTGGGGCTTCATAACATGCATTTCTGATAAAATCTCGGTATGGAATTATTGGGTGGAATACAATACTTCCCCTATTTTCTATAAGTAGTAGAGAAATTAAAACTTGCCAAAATATAAAACATTTTTTGCGAAAATTTAAAAATATAAAAAAAATCCCAAAATATTATCAAATATCTCATATTTTAAAGCCAAAACATCTTGTACTTTAAGGCAGGGGTTGGCAGAATATTATCTGCTCCGAATCCACTGTGCAACCCGCATAAATTTCTTGTTGGGTGGAGGAGTGATGGTTATTCGCTTCTTAAATTGGATTGATACAGTTAACAATTTGGTATTGGACGTAAGCACTGTCATATATCAGCGTTTGTTTCAAATAGGAAAGAGGTGGTCATACTTTTACTATGTGAATTCGGATTTACAGACATTGTCATCATCCGAACATATAAGAAGGCATTCAATCTCTGGCATAATGTCAGTAACAGCAATATGCAGTTGCGCCAAGACATGGTCATGTGAAACGTGAGATCACAGTTCTGATTTTGCTATGTTCATCAGGGAAAACATATTTCACAGACATACGTGGAGCAAAATGTTGCTGTAAAAGAAGCAGAAAATTCTCTCAGACAGACATATTTTACCTTGCAAAGTTCTTTGAATACGTCTGTGCGAACTAAATCTCTGCATTTATTTTTTGTCAGTAGATTTGTTTGTAGATCTTATGAGTTCACATTGCAGGTTAATTCCTACAATGGTCACATCTACCGTAAAATGGTTAACAACCATTAAGATGTTATTCACAAGATTCCTGAAATCATGCAATATATGTAAAGTAAATTCAGTTTTTAAATCTTCAAGAGTGGGAGTATAAGAAATTAATATTTCCTCTGCTACCATACCAAGTCATTTTATACATTTAAAATAATTGAATCCTCTGTCCTTTAAGTGATTAATCCTCAAATCTAATTTTCTTATAAATGATTGCACAGCACTATAATCTCTATAATGCTTTGTTTCGGACCTTGTAGATTACGATTCAGCCCATTCAAATGGTGGCATATGTCACAAAGAAACGCCAGATTGCACACGCATCTTTCGTCCTCTAACCTGGGTATTTCCTGCTCCTAAAATAAATAATCTTAAATTAATGGAATTAATTGCTCTTCCACACAAGCCAAGTGTTGGACAAGGTTGCAAAGGTAGAATCAGACGACTGAAAAATTCAATGCTATAGCCCATAAGTAAGTATTGTAAGTAATGTAAGTCGCCATTAGAGTATTTCATCTCAATACAATTTTAGATCTCCTTGTGGTTTACCGGGGAAAATGCAAATCAGTTGGAGAATTTAATGTCGTGCCGGCATGTTGCCATGATAGCTCAGTGGTTAGAGCAACAAAGCGTAGACCGGGATATCCGTAGTTCAAATCCCGGCTATAGCCTTAAATTTTTCAGTCTGATTCTACCTTTCCAATCTTATATTAGATTGGCTTATTAATTTGCAGCTTCGTATTTGCTTAATACCAATAAATTCCTTATGTATACAAATTCTGAAAACAATATGTATTTATGAGGATAAATTAACTGTGCATATGCACACATACCTGTGTTTCATAAAGGTAACAATGACATCTCGCAAATTGAAAACACTATATAAAATGTCACCCCGGCTAAACCAGCGCACATCGTAGAAAAATGCTAAATCCTCACCTATATCCTTCATCAATTCCTTGAACTATGTTTCATTGAATTAGCTCTAATTCGGTTTTCAGTTTTTACCACCAAGTCAGTAACATTTTCTTATATTCATAGATTTGGCACTCGACTGCCTTATGATGTATAATATGCAATGGAAAGCGTGAAGCTTGTGGGTTCTTTCATTCTGTTGAAGGCATTCTTTTAGCCTCCCAAACAAGCCCCTTTTTACCTCCAGTAATAGAAGGTGCAATCAACACTAACTTATCCCACTATAAGCTATAAATTGCTGCAATTTCACTGTGCATTGAAAAAACCTTCACCAATCGTACTTCCTTTATGAGACAGCATATGAAGGAAAATACGCACTAACAATTAAATCCCGACCTAGACCACGAATAAAAATAGCTGTGCTGTGTCTGATATGTTGGTGCTCTGGTCCAAAGCGAGAGAGAAAGCAGCAAACGTACCGATCTTAACTTCAGTTGCATTTCACTGTCGTGTGACATGTCCTCTATTCTCCTCACAAATTTCTACGAGAAAGCTGCAGTCTTCTTAAGGTGAGAAGTTTGTTAGGACACACAATTTCACTAAATTTAGTGATACACTTTTTCGCACATTCATCCTATTGAAACAGTTTTGGCGATTTAGCGATCTCTTAAGCTACTACATAACAGCCTATTTGATTTTTTGGTTAAGAGTTGTTACGTGGTATGATATGGTGATTTGTTATGATTAGATTGTGAATATTCTAGAAGTTTGGCACGCTCTAAATCTAGAAAGATAACAAGGAAATGTTTATTATTATTATTATTATTATTATTATTATTATTACTAAACATAGAAAAGGTGTATAAAATATATAAAAATACATATCAGAAAACACTAACTTTTTCGATGTATGCGGCATGATATCTACAATAATGCCTTTCAATGATGGCTCGAAGAAACCCATGTAAAATCTTGTTAGAAGTAAGGTATTTTACATTGTATCCTTCCGCACAACAGAAAAACTCTTCCTCCCATTTGACCTTAAATCTTCGTTTCCTTCAGGTAGACGGTATTGACACAGACATAATTCTGCCAATGATACCGCTCGTAAGACAACTAGAAGTGACCTGGGACTCCGAAATCAACTAGGGAAAGGGGGAGGTACCGTTGTGTTGCATAAATACACGGTGAAATGTACACGAATCACATGGATTCATGAATCCGCTTTTGCCCACCGCTGCTTTAAGAGTTTGGAGCAGGTCCACTACTTTAGTTTAAAAAAAGTAGACTTTGTAGATTTTTGTCCATATTTAATAATAAAATATGAAGTTAAATATTTTACAAAAATAAATAAAACTATAGATTATATAAAATAAAATACAATAAATTAGTTTATAGAGTTTAATCATTGTGAAACCCTTAAAGTTAGAAAAACAGGTTACTGGTCGATTTGTCCTTACTTAATACTAAGTACAATATGGCTCTAAAAGCTCCGGTTCACGAAAATAAGGGCTCTTCAAGAATAGAGGGCACGTGATGTCGCATAGGGAAATTGATAGCTTTTCTCAACTGTACCTAAATTGTTGGAAAGGTTTTATAAATATGAAAAATCACAAAAGTGCCCGAATAGAATATCTGAAAATCCTGGTCGTTTACTAACGTGAATTATTTTAAAACTGAAAAAACACAAATATTATAAAATATGAAGAATTCCATAAAATATGAAAATTTTATAAAAATATTGTGAAGTATGAAATGTTTTGCCACGTGCACTGAATTCTGCACACTACAACAAGGAAATGTACTTGTTCCCATAACGGTAGCAAGCATAGTCTAGAATTACATTTATATTTTGCCTGTCTCTACTAATGAATTAGCACAATTTATTTAATGCAGTTTTAGTGTTATAAAATTAACTACGCAAAAAGTAATTTTTAAACCGAATTTAATAAACCCCGATGTAGTTACTAGGTTAATGGGTCGGGGAAAGCGGGAAGGCGCATAAATGGGGCACGTCCCTTATCCAACCAAATAATGGATCGCACAACAGTGTGTTGCGGTCCATGCAGATTAGATCAAAGGAGACTGTTGAAAAGGTAGAGCGCAGTTGCGGTTAGCTTTGTGCAGTTTTGGTGGGGATGGGGCTACAAATGAACTGCTGGCACAGAAACCAGCAATTAAATGAGCTGAATGAGGCCATCTCGACATATCTGGCATCTTGTACACTCTTTAACCATCACGGAATGAACATGGCTTTGTTTCCCTTACTAATAGCTCTACTAAGTGATGCTATTTTTGCCAGATTGTATTTTGCTTTTGATGATGCGTATAATACACTTACATGCAAAACTTTCTGTTGATACACAAGGGCAGCAGTTAGTTACTACTGAAGTAACTTCTACTCCTTGGCAAATTTAAGCTCCGTTCATATACTTCTAGTTAAACTGAGCTACCCTAATCCGATTAATAAATAAATTGAGTTCAACTCAATTTAATAATTGAGTAGTACATTAGGATTAGTATTTAACGCGGAGGGGACTTAGCACGTCGACCTATGCAGAATCTTTTGAACTATGCCCGAACGGGGCGTCCCCCGGGAAGGAGGGATGGATGGATGGATGGATGAGGTGAGAGGTGAGAGGAGACAGAGGGTGGCCGGACAGGGTAGGGTCCCTACCATTTACAGATTTAAACTCGCCGGATGGGCACTAGTGCAGCCGATTCCCCTCGCCCTGTGGGCTTACATATCCTCTGGGGGGCCGGAACCGGAGACCGCCCCCATTCCGGTGACGAAGGTTTCCACAGAGCATCCTTTTCCCATGCCATGCACACGGCGAGATCTCCCGCCGACACGTGCAACCCTGAAAGAGACCAAGCGGATAAATGGTGAAGTGAAATGAGAATGGAGGTGAAATGGAGGGACAGAAAATTTGGGGATGTAATGAACCTTCCAGCATTCACCTAGTGACCCGGGGAAACCCCCGAAAAAAACCCAGCTCAGGAAGTCGGCCACTGGATTCAAACCCACGACCTACCGAATGTGGGTTACAGACTTACTGCCTGAGCATCCCACTCGGTGAGTACCATATTACTCTCGTGGATAATGCCAGACTATTGGTATTAACCTTATGACACATTCTACAGATTGATGATAGTTCCCTCACAAGTATATTTATCATGAGTAACTTGCAAAAATGTTGAACTTATTTTATCATTCTGAGCTAAGAGCTTAAATAAAACAAAGGTGTATGCCAGATCAAATATTAATACTCAAGAAAATAGTCAATTAAGGTTAGGATTCTTTCTCCGTTACCAGTCATATAGTTCCGTTACTTTAGATAACTGAATTTATTTATAACACCAACGCTAATACAATTTGCATATAATTTAACAAATACTTCTTCCACTGTTTATCTCTACAGAGAAATATGCTCTAAAGCTTTAAGGCGTATTTACTGTAGACTGTTCTATAGACTATCCAGCTGTACCCGATATTGGAGCATGTAATATTGTTTTTATTCAGAAGGGGTCTGAATTAAACGAAATCTAAACCAGTACATTAATTACACGTTACTTATCAGTAAATATCCTTTATTTGCGAAAAATTATAGAACACTTAAATGAAGGATGAGCCAAGATTAATACAACACCTTGAATTTCAGCTTTCGTTATAGAATAAATTTCAATAATAATAATAATAATAATAATAATAATAATAATAATAATAATAATAATAATAATAATAATCATCATAATCATAATGTAAAAACTGCTAAGTTTCGATATTTGAGAACTTACATAAAACTTTACCTTTTTTATAAACAAAAAACCAAAATTGTCTTTGTTTCAGGAATTTTGAAAGTAATTGCACATGTGAAAACCCATTTTTGTGATATCATTGAACACTCGGTACACTCGAGGGGACTGCATAGGTATTCTACAGCGTTAAATTGGTATACTATAGATTCACTTTCTAAGATACTATACGTTGTGCTTACTTTTATTTAATATAAGTATTTAACTGTACAGTGACCCGTTTTTACAGCCATCAACTTTGATTTTCTTAAATTTCAATTAGTTTTGATTTTCTGAAGTTGACCTTTTTTAGCCTTTAATGTCATTCTCTAAAAATGATTCAATTAAAATAATCATAACTTTAAGGCTATATTAGATGAACACATTGCTATATGGCGCATCTTAGGTTAATGCATTGTAACAACTTCTGTAGAAAATAGATTTTGTCATCAGAGTAATACATTTTAAAAAGTGTGTATTTTGCTTAACATTTACAACAATGCTGTGACTGTGGAGTTGACTGCGTATATTAAAGTGGGTAAAAATATCAAGTTACTTCAATAAAGAATCTTCATGCGAAGTATCACCAAGGCTCAACGTGGTTCGGAGTCCACGTAAAAGCTGATGGTCCTCTCATTCCACTGTCATCCTTATCACCCTACCCTCTGAGGTAACATACATCTCCCGCAGGGTTATTCAGTTAATAACTATGCCCAGCCATCATCACTTGGTGGAATGAGGTTTCCCCGAAGGTACTAATGGATGATATGGGGAGCATTGAAGCAAACAAATAAATAAAAAAGAAAAAAGCTATTGAGAAAAGTGAACCCAAAGGGAAATTTAACATAACCTATAAAATCTTACCCTAACTTTTGCTAAAGTACTCTACTTCATTACCTGATATTTGTTTTCTAAATAACTAAGCTTGGCATTTTAAGCAAACTGTTCTTTCCTTTTGTATGCAGTGATGGTCTCTACCTTTATTCTTACATTCTGATGTATGGCCAGCGGACAACGCGACGATTGCCCTCAGTCTAGAGAACATAAATCAAACAGGATATCAGTCAGTACGATCAAAAGGAGATGGAAGATTTCCCTGTTTTATCGTTTCGCATTAATCAGCACGCTCAAGAAGAGACAGTGAACGAAAATAAAGCAGCTTGAATAGAAGACGCTCAATGCATGAAATATTGATGATGGTCTAGACAAGAGCAACAGTGACGCCAAAAGTTTCGAAAACTTGCCTTTAAAATTTGCCGATAACCCTGCCTTGGAGTTTTAAACGCTGCAAGGGTTATTGGCACTGGTATTTGTTATGTACGTAGTTGAAAGTAAACGGAGTCTACAGGATGATCCTGGGCACTAATCCCTTAATATTGGCAAATAATAAAGGTGACAAATAGAAACAAAAGAAAAGAGAAAAAGAAAGATAAATCATCTCTGATTAACTGAACAAATTTGATCTGGCTTCGCGCTCTTTAGTCATGAAATTTTCAATATTTTGTCCGTTCCTCTGGTCAACCAGTAGGTCCCAATATGCCAACATCCTTCTAGCAGGACCTAAGAATTACTCTACTCGGATCACATTATGCTATTCAGACTGCCTGATTTCTACACTTTTTTTTTTGAACTCTGTGCAATTAAACAAGCTGTGTTGTACACTCATGGAAAATAAATGAGCCATGTCTTGTGAGAGTGGAATACTTGTAATATTATTTATTTTGTTGAGCCCCACGTTGGGCGCCAATTTGACGTGGTATAATGTTATTTATATTTAACATTTTTGTAGCCCCACGTTGTGGCGCCAATTTTGATGGTTTAGTGCTTACGTAATATATTTTTACGTAAATTATTAGAACTTGAAGATCTTATATTGTGCTGCTTTTGTTTGGTTACATAATTTTAACTGCCCCACGTATGGGCGTCAATTTGAAGTATTATTATTTATATTTTTGTATTTGTTAGCCCCACATTTGGGAAGCCAATTTTGCGGTGGTATTGCTTATAATGTTTGTGTATATGTGTTTACTCAACGTGGTGAAGTCATTTTCTGACGTGATTCTTTGTTAGGTTTGTAGCTCCATCTAGTGTTAGCAATTTGCGGCAGTATTAGTTTTTGTTTGAAAGAATGCTACTGTTATTTTATTTAATTTTGTTTCACTGTCCTCCGGCTAGCTATGATCTTTTCGGTCGAGCATTTCTCTTTATACAGGTTGTGTAAACGGAAAGGAATCTTTTATCCAAAGATAACACTGATGAAGGAATTTGTTTTACAGTTTTATTGTCGAACACAGTCACTATCACATTTACACATTGATTTTGACACTCGCCAAACTGAAACTGTTATAATAACTTCTTACTGATCACTTTTAATTCACGTACTTCAACCTTTTGTATAATTAACTTTACAACACTTGAGAATTTTCCTAACTCTGCTACGCGTAACTTGCGAATCGATAGCCGACGTATACTTTACAAATATTTCTGCTGGACTGAGGGCGACGTGTAGCATACAAATATTTTCGGTGAACTGACGGACTCTACCTCTAACCTAGCCCTATTTATACTCCTACACCCTGATATGCCTAAAGATTATAACTGAGCTGCAATTGGCTAATAAAACGCGCCAACATTAGCGTCTATTTTTATATCCAATGAAAATTATGAATACATATGCATTAGGAAGAATGTTCCAGCAAATTCTAAGAAAAACGCGCCAACATTACGTAACTTCCTCGTCTCCAATAATGATAAACAGCTCACCCCCTCGCTGCATTATTGCACGCTACTATTGTCAGTTTCAGTAAGGCAGTATAAACTTACTTCTCGACAATAATTACAATCAACAAACATCTCAAATCAATGTCATACAAAAATGCATATTCATACTATAATCATTTATACATTTACATTTAAATAATTTATGATACAAATTACTGCATCACTTGAACGCCAAACTTTTTAATGTCCTACACGACACAGCGCCTTGTTTACACCATACGCAATACAGTTGTATAGCCTCTGCAGCAAGTTCTTTTATGACGCTATTAAACATGCTCCTTCCATGTGTCTTCTCTGTAGCGTGGCAAAGCGTAGGGTACTTCTGTGGTTAAGACCGGGGTTTCGCTTCTCGCATGTAGCAAACACTTTTTTTTTCATTCTTCTGTTAATAACGTTTAATTAACACACAGTGACTACTTATTTTCGATATAATCCATTTCATACACGGCATTTATTAAAGCTCATAATAGAATAGTTATTACGAATGCAAAATACGTGGCTTCACAATATCATCATGATCACATATCTGTATGTTGTTGCATATCAAGGAACGTCTAGGTGCGTTCTGGGATCTTGACGATACACTGAACAGTGCTCAATACACGGTAACGCTTTAGAATACTTTGATTCCCTCTGTGAGGATAAGATATCCTGATGGAATTGTTGAATTCGTACAGGGTTCTGAGCACAAATTCAAGAAGTTTGGGTTGTTGTAACTGGTCTACTTCAGAATGGAAGAGGAGATGGCTCGACACCTCGCAATGAAAACTGTGAAATTTTATGTACTGTAACCCAACTGCCTGTGAAATAAATATTTAGGCAGGATCAAGTTTTAATATCCCAACTAAGAATAGGCCACTCTAAGATTACGCACAGCTATCTTCTAAAATAGGACCAACAAGCGCATTATCACCGAGTGCCAATGGCGATACCACTACCAAATAGTGAACTTCAGTCAGCGCTTAACTCCCTTCCTAACTGCCTCAAGTTAATTCAGTTCTTCAAAAGTATAAATATGTATATATATTAATTACAATGTTATGTAAAAATAGTTCTAAAGTCGTAATATGACTTTAGGTTAAAAAGGGTAAAATAAAATTTAAAAAAACTTTTTTCTTTGAGTTTAATTGTTCATTGGTTCTCCCACTGCGCATTTCGCCAAAATACTCTATGCACCCACTTCATCCAAACCACAGAATGAGTAGATTTTCCTGCCAGAATCATCACTCATCTGCGATATATATAAAATTCGAAACGATTACTTGAAATGTGTTGTAAATAAATTCTTAAAAATCGTTAGCCGTGTTATGAAAACATTATGGAATTTGATGAAATGCGCCTCTTTTACTGAACTCTGCGAACAGAAAACATGGATATCAATGGTTTAACTTCGTTTTGTGCAAAGGTTGGTGCTCTGTGAATGGTAGATTTTTGAGGGTGTTGATCATTTGTAATAAAACAGCTATGTTACAATCACATGATTTTCTCTATCACTCTACTACAAATTAATCTTCAACGCTTATTCTTCTATCTGCTTCAAGTAAACCGAGATAAACAGAAATGGTTTTGTTACACATTTCGTTGTAGATACGAGAGGAATACATTAGTCTTAAGCGATAGACAGGTCCATTACTCCGTTCTGTTTGTATGACCATCAGGGGAAAAGAAAAGAAAACGATTAGTGAATTAACGTTTGAAAAAGTTTTAAGTATTTGAAAACGAATTTCAAACAATATCTCTCAAAACGTTAACGCCACAAAAAATATATTTTTTATAAATTGGGTGCTTTAACGAAATGTATATTTTTGTGTAGTAAGATTTTTCTTTTCCCTTATGGTTCACTAATTACATACAAGTAACTCAGATTGAAGAGGCCATACCCAGAAAATTCAAGATATACATTTTATTAGTCAGGAAAATATCTTAAACACATGGTGTTTTAATAAAAACCGTTAGCCATTTTTAGTGAAATCAAAAATATCGAAAGATTTTCATGAAAAGGGTAGTTTAGGGTAGAGAGTTTTGTCGAAAATCTCCGCGTTGCACCCTTAGTATTTACTGAAGTTAAATATCCTGATTTGGTATTACGCATTTTATTTTTTGAGTTACGCTGTTCACATACACACACCTTTTACTCAAAATACTGTTCTTGGATCCAGAGAGACTCAAAATATGTTTCCGGTGAAATCTCGGCATCGAATTTTTCGGTGGAATCTAACACTTTCTCGACTTACTATACGTAACAGTAGAAAAAGTCAAAAGCTGATGTGTTACACTCACAGGACTTACTGTACCTCACATTGTTTATTAGTGAGTGTACAAAATATTCTTACGACTACCTACTTCATTTCAATCCAGATAAACCTTTACAGAAATAGCTACATTACACATTTTGTTAGTATAAGAAGAGAACGGCAACAATCAAATGTTTAAGAACTAAATGCTATACGCTAGCCTTAAAATTCCATACTGTTTCCATGCAATCGCGAGAAGCAACTGAAAATCGACAGGACAAACAATAACAAAGTATTAAACAAATGTAACCATTAATAAGGGATATCTCTAAAATGCCTGATTCTACAAAAAAGTATTTTGAAATAAAGTGTGTGTTTTAAAGAGAGATAATTTTTATGTGGTACAATTTCGTCTGTCGCTTAACGTTTACCAGCTATACAAGATTACACAAATTCCTTCCGAATAAAAGGACTTTACGGGCTATTTCAAGAAAATTTAAATTATACATTTTATTTTTCATGTAAATATCTTTAATATACGGTACTTAATGAAAATCGTTATTAATTTCTTACTTTCTCCACTACGTATAGTAAATAGGGGAAGTATTGTATTCCACCCAAAAATACGATACCGAGATTTCACCGGAAATACATGTTTTGAGACCCCCTGAATCCCAAAAAAAACATTCTTGGAAACATGTCCGTGTGTGCGTCTCTGTGTGTGTGTGTGTGTGTGTGTGTCTGTGTGTCTTGTGTCTGTGAACAGCATAACTCAGAAACGAACAGTCGGATATACACCAAACTTGGTATTTAGGTTCAGTATCTTCCAGAGATGCGGCACGAAGCTTTTCAAGAAAATCCTCCACCCCAGATTACCCTTTACATGGAACATTTTTCGATAACTTTAATTTTCTCAAAAATTCCTCTAACGATTTTGATTAAAATATCATATATTTAAGATATTTTCATGACAAATAAAATGTATGTCTCCAATTTTCCGGGAGTGTCTCCAAAAGTATTCTTCATTGTGAACTACTTTTGCATAACTGCTAAACCATAAGAGATAGACACAATTTTACTGCACACAAAATGTAGGTCGCGTTAAAATACTCAATTTATGTCATATACATTTTTTTATCGGGTGAACCATTTTCGAGATATTGCTTGTTATTCCCTTAAATTTTCCAATACTTATACTTTTTCTCAAATTCGTTATTCATTTTTTTGTTCTGGTAATGCAAAGAGAATGGAATACGCCACATAGTAACCAGCTCTTAAAATATTTGACTATCGCTTAAAGCCTACCAATTCCTCTTGCATCTACAAGAAAATTAGCAATAAGATTAAAATCTCGATATCTCGATTAACATGAAGCATATGGAGAATAAGCGTTTGTAAAAATAGTATGTACAAGAGTAGAGAAAGTCATGTGAGTGTAACACATCAGATTTTTTTAGAAACTTAATCTCGAAAAATGTTACATGTAAAGTGTAGTTTGAGGTAAGGGTATTTTCTTGAAAATCTTCGTTTCGCATCTTTGAAAGGTACTGAACATAAATACCAAAATTTAGACAGGGACCTGTTTCGGAATGTTCTTTTTTACTTTCTCTCCTACGTACAGTAAGTAGGGGAAGCATTGTATTCCACCCAAAAATTCGATACCGAGATTTCACCGGAAATATGTGTTTTGAGGTCCCCTGAATCCAAAAAAAGCATTTTCGGAAACATGTCCGTGCGTGTGTATGTATGTGTGTCTGTGAACAGCATAACTCAGAAACGAACAGTCGGATAAACACCAAACTTGGTATTTAGGTTCAGTATCTTCCAGACATGCGACACGAAGGTTTTCAAGAAAATCCTCCCATCCCAGATTACCCTTTACATTAAAACTTTTTCGAAAATTTTAATTTTTCCAAAAATGCTCCAATGATTTTGTTTAAAATATCATATGTTTAAGATATTTTCATGACAAATGAAATGTATATCTCGAATTTTCTGGGAATGTCTCCAAAAGTGTTCATTGTGAACGACTTTTGCATAACTGGTAAACCATAAGAGATAGACAAAATTTTTCTACACAAAAAATGTAGATCGCGTTAAAACACACAATTTATGTCATATATATTTTTTGTTGAGTAAACCATTTTCGAGATATGGGTTGTTATTCACTTACATTTTCCAGTACTTTTTCTCAAAAGGGAATTCCTTATTCATTTTTACTTTTCTACTACGTATAGTAAGTAGGGGAAGTATTGTATTCCACCCAAAAATTCGATACCGAGATTTCACCGGAAATACATGTTTTGAGATCCCCTGAATAAAAAAAACAAGTTTTGGAAACATGTCCGTGTGTGTGTGTGTGTGTCTGTGTGTCTGTCTGTGAACAGCATAACTCAGAAACGAACAGTCGGATAAACACCAAACTTGGTATTTGGGTTCAGTATCCTCCAGAGATGCGACACGAAGGTTTTCATGAAAATCCCCCCATCCCAGATTACCCTTTACATGGAACATTTTTCGAAAATTTCAATTTTCTCAAAAATGGCTCTAACAATTTTGATTAAAATATCATATTTTTAAGATATTTTCACGACAAATAAAATGTATATCTTGAATTTTCTGGGAATGTCTCCGAAAGTATTCTTCATTGTGAAAGACTTTTGCATAACTGGTAAACCATAAGAGATAGACAAAAGTTTACTACACAGAAAATGTAGATCGCGTTAAAATACACAATTTATGTTTGCTGAGTGAACCATTTTCGAGATATTGCTTGCTATTCCCTTAAATTTTCCAATACTTATACTTTTTCTCCAATGGAAATTCGTTATTCATTTTTTTTGTCCTGGTAATGCAAAGAGAATGGAATACTCCACATAGCAACCGTCTCATAAAATAGTTGACTATCGCTTAAAGCCTACCAATTCCCCTTGCATCTACAAGAAAATTAGCAATAAGATTGACATCTCGATATCTCGATTAACATGAAGCATATGGAGAATAAGTGTTTGTAAAATGGTTTGTACAAGAGTAGAGAAAGTCATGTGAGTGTAACACATCAGATTTTTTGTCTTGGATATACAAATAGTATTAATCTGTGGCAAAGGGAATGGTGCTGCACATAGCAACCAGCTATTAAGAGATATGTATGTCTATGCTAAAGGCTACTGTATTTCTATATTGCTCTTGCAAATACAAAGATAGTACAAGAAAATTAGCAATAAGATTAACATACCGATATCTCGATTAACATGAAGCATGTGGAGAGTAAGCGTTTGTAAAATTAGTGTGTACAAGAGTAGAGAAAGTCATGTGAGTGTAACAGATCACATTTTTTTTATTTAACATGTATTTCCGGTGAAATTTCAGTATGGAATTTTTGGGTGGAATGCAATACCTGCTCTACTTACTCTGTGCGTGGCAGAGAAAGTAAAAAGCCTGTAGTTGCACAGAGGGAACAAAAAGTTCGAAGTAGCAAGGATTTTTTTAAGTGAAGCATTTCTCACCGTGCTTGCTCGAAACCTAACGAAGTTTGGCTCACAGGAACGCAACAATTGGGCTTCATCATGTAGACTAAAAAAACCCTGAGCTTTATTTGTAGAGTTTATATCCACAGAATTACTCTGAGAGAATTGATACGGTGCAACAAAGTATTGAAGGCGCCTGCTCTACAATGCAGCCAATCCCGCTCCAGAAAACTGTGGCATCGTTACAATAGTTAATATAACTAATACAATAACTCGCGCCATTTTTTAAATTAATTGTTTTAATAAAAACAAAATTAGCAGTAATGTCTTCTTGTTCTTCCCTTTTTTATTCGGAGTTAAAATAAGCGCGTTTTAATTAGCTATTATTTTAATAAATATTTCAAATTTTCGCTGCAAAGACATGGTCTTTGGAATTAATACAACCAGTGTGAAAGAATACGTTTATCGTAATGCAGGAAAGCATTAGCGGTGGTGTTTAGAGATGCATCCGTCACCTTAACGCTTACTTTTCTCAACCAATTTGCAGGAAATCACGCTGTTGTCAAAGTTGTCTTCTTTCCATAATGTATTTTCTTTAAATTTAAAAATGCCCATAAACGTTTTAGCTTAGCAACCGAGATCTGTCTCTGTACCCAGTATTGTGTGATAAATATATATATTCCACTCTCGTCAAATAATTCCTTTAGAGAGCACAAAACTATGCATCCGCGTTAATAACCCAGGCATAAAAAGCACACGAAATATAAAATTATCCGTCTAGCGGAATGTTATCCGACCTGTGTTAGAATCTGCAATGTATTTTAAAGATATAGCAATTTTCATTGTTTTATTCATGATTAATAATATTCAATTTTTTTTATTTTACAGGTAAGTAATGGCAGAATCCACGTCTACAAAACGTTTGCTACTAGAAGGTTAGATGCAAGTATTTTATTGGTGAGTTGGTCTAAAAGTCATCGTATAGATACTCAAAATGTTTTAAAAGTCAGTACTCTTAATTGCTCCTCTTTAGTGAATAGTTTTCGGCGAAGAGAGCATCCGCAATAAACGCATTGCTAACTTCACTCGAAAATGTGATACTAACACCTCGATGTTTGCATGTGCAGTAAAACAAGTAAATTAAGTTATAAAGAGAAAATATTTAATTTATAGGTGTAATTTCGTTACCTTATTGCGAGGCTAAGGTTGAAAATGCTACGCTATAAAATTAGGAACAACTATACAGATTTTAATCATTCATTCAGTTACTAAATTTGCATAAAAATCATTACAGTTTGTTTCACTATGGCTTTAGTGCAAAGTTTTGCAAAATTATGAATTAAGTGGTAGAAACTGAGAAGTATTGTTTTCAGAAAGGCAGGATGTAAAATAACTTGCAATCACTAAAGAGCATGCACTAAGTTTTTCACTAGGTACTATGCATTGTGGCTCACAGCTCTCTAAAATGAGAGCTGTATAACACCACTTCACAATTATTGGCAAAAATCCTATTTATACTCTTTAGTTTTGGTAGAGTACCAACCTAGTGAAGTAACGACGCGTGCTCAACGAGGTAGAAATTTGTAATTGTGAGAGAGAAGTGTGGCCACGGAAAGGAGAACCCTCTTATGGACATTCCACAATAAGTTGTATTATTGAATCAGTTACTCGTAAATGTCCACATTTTCATGCAAAGTCACATTTGAGAAAAGACTGCTCATCTTGGGACACACGACAGTAATGAAGAAATAAACGCATTGACTTTGGTGTTAAGGGTGTAAGTTTAAATAAACGTAATATATTTTAGACAACACGGTTTTATTGTCCTACATTTTGACAGAGAAGAAAATCAACTGAACAACTAAAACGAGCGTTCCCGTAGGTACCGGAGGTGTTGTGGCAACTTCCGTCACATCACCCCCCAGGGGAACCGGAGAGCATATGGGCAAGGAAGTTTGACTCTCAAGCGTCTTTCGGACGTGGCGTCTCTTGTAATAGCAGTGGCAGAAGGTGACACCCTGGGTTGGCTAGCAGCAGCAACAAAAGTGCCTTCTGAGGAGTGCAAAATTTGCTCCTCGGTCAAGGTGAATGCATGTTTCACCCTGTCTATGCCTAAGGTTTGTTGTGGATTAGCAATGTGACCGGCTTCTCATTCCTCTGTAGTACACGATGGGAACCAGTGTATGGAGGCCGAAGGGCTCCACGAATGCGGTCACCTCTCAGCATGGCATGGGAGCGTCGGGAGAAATCTTCAAAGATGAAAGTTCTGCGCCAGTCGTGGTACGCGGCGGGTACTACATCTGCTGCCTCAGCTTAATTACGAAGTTCGAGGCGTCTTCTGAGCGTTGGTTGTTCGTCATGCACTTTCGAGGTAGGAGAAGTGGTTCGCCGTATAAAGACTGGTTTACAACCGCCGGAGAACGGTAACCAAAACGGAAACGAAAACGGAAAGAAATCCAGCATACAAGATATAGGTTCACAACAGCCCGGTAACGAGAACGGGAATGCATATCGATCACAAAGTGAAAGTCGATTTTGCGCATTGAGATTTCATTTGTTTTTAACTGGCCAATGACATGTTTTCACCTGTTTTCAATTCAGCCAACATGAGGCAGGTTAGCCAACGCCAAAACTCGATAGAGTAAACATTATCTAAATGCATATCCATTACATTTGCAATCCCTCTAGTTGTGTCAAGCTTTCATTCCTTTATTTAATGACACACATTAAAGTTGTTTATGGTTCTTTGTTAATTTCCACCGGATTTTGCTGTTCTTTGTGGCTTTTGCCATTGTTTTGTAGGAAATAGACAGCTTTGAGTTGCATATAAACAAACTACAGATGATCCTTTCACCAGAGAAACCAATGCTCGTTGGATTTGCGGGTGTCAGAATGTGAGGTTAGGAAGCACATTTACTACTAATTTCTTCCAGGTTCATGTTTCCAGCTTGCATCTATAGAAATTACTAGCGGCTGTTTCATGTCCCGGCCGCCTAGAATAACCTCTAGAGCGAAGAGACTAATATGCACAATATTAATCTAATATGCCGTGCCCGGGAAGGAGAGCGAGAAAGTTAAAACTTGGGCAAGTTGACTTTCCCGTTCCCGGGGCCCGGGAAGGCTTCCCGTCGATTGTGAACACTCCCATTTGAATAATGTATTTCAACTTTCTCGTTCTGGTTACCGTTCTCGTTGGTTGTGAACCAGCCTTAAGAGCTCTACGGAAGAGACTCCGATATCCTCCTTGTAGGCGGGGCGTACCCCAACAGCACGATGGGTAAAGCCTCCAGCCATGAAATTCCAGGGTGACACATAATGGCAACCTTAAGCTTTCGATGAAAACTCCAACAAATCCTTATTCTGTTAACACAACCCCGGACACTGCTGTAGTGATCACTTTGAAATGGAGTGCTACCTGACCTCTCTGGCTCTTGAACTCTCTCTCTCTCTCTGCGAAAGTTGGTGTTGGCTTTCAGATCTACAGACCGCAACTATCGTAGTTCCTCAAATGCATCACGCTGCATGTGGGGACCGGTCTTACACATGGGTCGAAAAAACCGCACCCATATGGGAAAGTAAATATTAGGAATATATTAAAATGTTGGAGACAAGAGTATCGGCATGGTAATTCTAGGCTCTCATACTTCAAGTAATGCTGTCTTGTTTTATTAGCGTTTTTAGGGTTGTGCGTAACAAAATCAACTTCGGCGCCAAGGACACTAAGATAATTTCAGATTAGAGGATCTGGCCCCAGAAATGTTTCGAACATCAGCTCTGAATTAGCTCTGCTAGATCATCAAACTCGGGTTTCCCCGAGGCAGGGGCATATATAGAATGTTATTTGAAGAGGGAACGAAAGTGATTAACCTGCATAGAATTAATGGAGACGCTTGCAAATGAGACAGCCAAAGTACATGATAAATACACACAATCGTCAAGAGTTATTATTTCAAACAAGTAAATTCGTTGCGTTCTGGGACAGAGGTCTCCAGTTTCTGTGTGGCTTGTTAATATATACTAATTTCTACAAAATGGATTTTAGAGTTTTTTCAAGATTGTTAACATATTTTTAATTCAACATTTTAGAAACAATTTGAAAGTACAAACAAGTTCATGACACAAAATCAAATTTTCTTGGAACACTAGCAATCTGAATTACAATTTTGTCATCAGATATATGAATATCATAATGAATTGACAGCAAGGAAGTCCAGATGTTGTACTTCTCTTTGTCTTCTTGTGGCTAAAAGTTTTTTCTGCAGAAGCAGAAACTGGCAAAATGGTTAATCTTGAAAAGAACACAGACAACCAAAAGCCATATCTTTGAAGTTACCTAAGTTATCAGATTGTCTTGAGAAACTTTCCATTTGAAGAATAGATTCTCCTTCTGAAAAAATATACTTCCCTCTGGGATAGATTTTAGCTCAAATGTTTGCGATGATCAAATTGTATTTACTGCTGTTCTACCAGGAAAGGAGAAATTTCGGGGCTTAGGGCAGGGCCCTCTCGATCCCCCTTAAACACGCCTCTGCTCCGAGGTGCTTCAGAGATTGTTTGCAGAAGATTTGGGATGAGGGATAGTGGATTAGATGATCTCAGAAAGTGATATCATATAATTACTGATGATATCTACTAGCAAACGAATATCCTTGTGGGACAAAAGTTGGTTTCTTTATATTTTAGAGCTTCTGGGACAAGTTTTGCCCTTCAACTTGCGTCTTTACTGCTATCATCTGGTTTTACTTCGCTGTCCCTATCCTGCCATCTCATCTCTTTGTTTTGTGGAGTGCAAGTTAGCCACTGCAGCACTCCATATTTCACCCACACGCTTTATGGCAGAGTCAACCACTTGTGCACGGCTCAGGGAGGTACCTTAAACATTACTTGTTCGGTTGCCCCACTTTAAACGCAATATCGATCAATTTTGCACCATATCTCTAGGCTCAGTAATACACCCTAAATGTTCGTCGCATTTTGAGGATTTTTCGACAAGTGGAATGCTGCAGTTACGTCAACAAATGACACTGTTATTGTTATCTTGCATTGTTTTCTATTCATTTCCCTTGAATTCCGATATATTTTCCATCCCGGGGCAATGCGGATAACCATTATACAACTAAAAGTACCATAAGCAAGGAAATGTTTGAATCGCAACGCAATCATTTAAGGGAGGAACTAGTTGCCAAAAATGGCATTTCGTCTTTTGTACAGTCTTATTAATTATTATTGCAATTTACTCTCTAATTTGATGTATATTTTATAATTGTAGCCAGAATACTTATATTTTAAATATAGTTTTAAAAATTCTACTACACCACTGTATACCACTTCAAAGATACAAAAACAGTCATAAATCCTGCCTAATTCGGAGTAGTGGCAAACTCTAGCCCATCTTTTAGGGCGTTTTGCGTACAAATTGTTCCTACTGTCAAGTATAATAGCTTCTGTTACTCAAGCCATGTGGTTGCTTTCTTTGCAAATTTATGCGACATTGTTTTCTACATTTTTGCTTTAAGCGGCTTCCTCTGTGGATCACATTTTCTGGTGTAAATGATCCGCTTTCTCAGAAACTATTGAATACTACTAAATTCAATTTTAGAACGATAAAAACAGCTTCTAAGTGCTGTTGTGGTTCTACTTTTGTTTTAATAACATGGTTGGTTAATTTTAAATAAAATAATTACTGATAAGTTTTAATAAAAAGAGGATATTCTCCGTTAATAAACAAACTTATTGCATAAAAGTAGATCAGTGTAATTAGTTATGCATCCAAATCCTATATAAAATTCAGTCTGATACTTAAATGGCTTCTGGGTAATGAATTTGACAGATTTACATCGACAAAATATTTGCAACACTTGTCTGTATTTGTGTGTGTGGGAGGAGAAAAGGTGTTTTAGAAAAAAAAATCATTTAGGCCGTACTCCTGACACATCCCACAAAGTCAATTCCAAAATTGTATGGGAATGTTTACGACTTCTAATGACCCTCTCCGTCCAAAATCAGGTCGAACGTAGGTACGTGGTCATTGTGACATTTTGGGCAATGAAGAAGCGGATAAACTTGCCAAAAGGGGGCCCAGATGCCTTTTATTGGTCCAGAGCCTATTTACACTACACCAATGGTAGATGGCAGAATTTCCCTGGCCAAAAATTAGTTAAAACCATAGTTAAATCGTCACATACGTAACTGACCAAAGCCCTAACTTTAAGCAACCGCAAACCAGTTAGGAAAGTAATTGCTATAATTACTGTACATGGACCCTTCAGGAAACATTTACAGATTATGAAATTATTTTATGGCAATCCAATACTGCTGAACACATACTTCAAGAAGGCAATTATTTAGAAAGTAACAGATATAAAATCTTAGAAGAGTTCGACCTTCAGGAGAAAATAATAGAAATTTTATAGGAAAGATAGATCTATAACTATGAAGGAAATATATAGCGCACTAAAATCTTATAGCTGAGAGGCCTTGTTTTCTACAAATAAAAATAAAAATAAAAATAAAAACAAATGCCTCAAAAATACATGAGTTGGAAAAATGTTCTTCAAATGATCACCATTTGCAGCGTCATTAAGAAATTCTTTTCAGAGGGTTTTCATTTATTTATGGGGTTAGAAAATCCTTGCTCTAATACTGTTTTTGAACTCCGCGCATTCTTTGAGACAGCCGCAAAGAAAAAAACTTCCGGGTCTGTTACGTCTCGTGAACGTGACGACCAGTTGAAAGCGAGTAAACCTGAATATCAGAAGCTCGCCAAAAACTTCTGTTAGAAGTGAACCTACTTTCGCATGCAATGTGAGCAGTGGCCTTTGAGTTAGAATAACTCAGTTTCATGCCCTGCTCAAATGACAACTTCTTCATAGTCACTCCCTCCCAGGTATCCTTTATAAGATCGCAAAAGAAAGTAAGAGAGGAAAAACGTCTGATTTATTGCATTCAAATGACTTCCTCTCTTACTCATCTACAAACTATTGTTACAAAAACCTATTCCTCTTTCTACTTCTTGTTAATACAGATAAACTTTCAATTCAGATTCGTACATCTCGTTGTAGGTATAAAGAGGATGTGGTAGGCTAAAGCTATAGTCAGATTTTTAAAAAGCGGATCGCTATGCGATGGCTTTAAAATTCCACGCCCCTTACACGACCAATAGCGACTTACCATTGAAAAGAGTATGAGTATTGTGGTTAACATCATAAAAATGTTTGATACAAATTGTGTCCTTAAATGAGATTTACATTTTTTGTGTAGTAAGGTTTTTCTATCTCTTACGGTTTACCAGCTATACAGCAGTCATTTAGAATGAACAGGACTTCGTAGGTTATTTCCAGAAAATTCAAGGTAGGCATTTTATTTGTCATACAAACACATTTAATATATGGTATTTTAATCATAATCGTTAGACATTTTTAGGAAAATAGAAAACAAATCCATGAAAGGATAGTTTTGAACCTTGGAAAATGGTGAACTTAAATGCAAATTTGGTGTTTAACCGCATGTTTTCTTTTTGGTTTTTTTAGTTATGTTGTTCACAGACATACAAACATTTTTATAAAAAGTCCTCTTTTTGTTTATAAAGGGGGGCCTTAAAAGGTGTACTTCTGTTGAAATCTCGATATCGAATTTTTGGGTTGATTACAATACTTTCTCTATTGCTACACGCAAATAATAGAGAAAGTAAAAATATCCTGTTCAAACCAAAAAAAAAAAAAAAAAAACCGAGAGAGAGATTTTGTAACCTATGCATGACTTCTGCGTCATCCTTGACAAAAATCGAACTACTGCAAGCTATTTGTATACAAAAGAAATTAAGTAGTACAGGGTGCTTTACAATAATTTAAAATAATCGAAAAGGTTACAAATAGATCCAAAATCCACAAACTTATCACCTCCCTGTCAATAGATTCTAAATGCAATTTTATTCAAACATATACTGTATGACATCAAGGTTCCTCTCTATGCATGTAACAACACTGTAGAACCAATTTTTGTGGTAACATACATTTTGTATTTTAATGTGCATAAACAAAAAAATTGCATTTACAATTGTGTGAATGTGTGTGTGTGTGTGTGTGTGTGTGTGTGTGTGTGTGTGTGTGCGCGCGCGCGCATGCACGTCATTTGCGTGTTTTCTCAGTTTCACTGAAAACGCCTGACTTCCACCTAGAAATATAGCATTTAAACATGCTCCAAAAGAGGTTTGTTATCTTACTGAGCTTTGGGGAAAAACATTTATAGCAAAAATGTTGTGAACCTTTTCTACAAGTTTAGTTCTTTAAGACATAGGATGAAAACTTAGAATTATTCTAATTTTGTTGCTTTATTCGCGTACTAAGCAAGCTAACGATTAATTACAGTTCTGGACATTTTAGTTAAAATGTGATTATATAAGTCCTCCTTTAACCGGCAGGGAATATAGGAAAGTAAAAGTGTCCAAATAAACTCGGGGTGCTTAGAGCTACCAGACCAACTTAGGATATGGGAAACATAGGCAAAAAAAACAACAACAACGAAACAAAAAATCTTATATTGCGCTCACGTGAGTCTCTCTCTTGTACAAACTATTTTTACAAACGCTTATTCGCAATCTACTTCATGTTAATGGATATGAAGGTTTGCAGAAATTATCTTATTGCTAATTTTCTTATATGTGCAAGCGGAATATGGTAGGCCTTAAGCGATAGTCAAATCTTTTATGAGCTGGTTGCTCTTTCATTCTCTTTGCTTGTCCAGAACATAGAGCAAGAAAAAAAAACAATAACTAATTCCTATTTAAGAAAAAGTGTAAATATTGGAAAATTCAAACAAATAATAAGGAATATCTCGGAAATGGTTTACTTGACAAAAAAAGTGTAAACGACATAAATTGTGTATTTTAACGAGAACTACATTTTTTATGTAGTAAAATTTGCCTATCCCATACTGTTTACCAGTTATGCAAAATTCATTCAGAATGAAAACTACTTTTGGGAACATTCCCAGAAAATTCAAGATATACATTTCATATGGCATGAAAGTATCTTAAATATGTGATATTTTAATCTAAATCGTTTGAGCCATTTTTGAGAAAATCGAAATTTTAGAAATATGCTCCATGTAAAGGGTAGTCTGGGGTGGGAGATTTTCTTGAAAATCTTCCTGTCGCATCTTTGAAAGATACTGAACCTAAATACCAAGTTTGGTACTTCCGACTTTTCCCTTTTGAGTAATGCTGTTCACAGACACACATCCACACAGAGACACACACGAAGCTTTTTCTAAAAATGGTTTTTTGGATTCAGGAGGCCTCAAAGCGTGCATTAGCGGTGAAATATCGAATCTTTGGGTGGCATGCAGTACTTCCCCTACCTACTATACATAGTAGAGAAAGTAAAAATCTAATGTGATACATCCACATGACTTTCTGTGCCTTCTATCTGTATTAGTGGATATACAAACTATTCTTACTAAAGCTTGTTTTTCTATCTGCTACATTTTCATCCAAACAAACTTTTGCAGAAATAGCTATATTACACATTTTGTTATAGATACAAAGACAACAGCGATAGTCAAATGTTTAAGAACTGGACGCTATACATTGGCCATAAAATTCCATACTGTTTCCATGCAATCGCGAGAAACAACTGAATGTTGGCAGGACTTAAATGATCAAGAAATGAACAATTTTAACCATTAATAACAGATATCTCAGAAATGGCTTATGCCACAAAAAGACTTATTAAAAAAAATTGTGTGTTTTAAACATGTCTACATTTTTGTGTAGTACATTTATGTCTATCGTTTAACGTTTAATAGTTATACAAGATTATATAAAATTCCTTCCCAATGAAAGGACTTCACATGCTATTTCCAGAAAATTTAAAATCCACATTTTATTTATCATATAAATATCTTTAATATAAGGTATTTTATTCAAAATCGTTGGAGCCATTTTTAGAAAGTCAGAATGTTCGAAAAATCTTCCGTGTAAAGGGTAGTTGAGTTGGGAGAATTTTCTTGAAAATCTTTGTGTCACATCTTTGGAAGTTACTGAAGTTAAATACCAAGTTCTGACTTTTCGTTTTTGAGTTACCTGTTCGCAGACACACATCCGAACAGATCATTCTCTAAAGATGCTTTTTTTGGTTTCAGGAGGCTTCAAAACATGTATTTCCTCGATATCGAATTTTTGGGTGGAATGCTATACCTTCTCTGCTTGCTATGTATGTGGTAAAGAAAATAACATCGCCCCATCCGAGAATCGAACTCCAGTGCTGTGAATAAGAAAGAAGAGCGCTATTCCCACACCGCGGAGTAGAGAGAATAGACATTTTAGTATCGTTTTCCAGTTACCATGAGAATCATTACATAAGCATAAATAACAGTCACGTTTTATGTTATACTAGCACAATGTTTTTATACTCGAATGATTTAATTAATTTTATTTAACTCTCCCATTTCTTTATTACGCTATTCTACAATCATCTCTAATGTATTTATGGTGAATCATCCTTTTTACCTTTTACACAGTACTGCCATAAGTTCTGTCAGTATTCTTAATCCATATAACTACTAAATAAAACTATGGAAAGCCATTACTACCTATATTCTGAAAGAACACAAAAAATGCTACAGAATGAACATACTCTTTTCGAAATGATCACCATGTGCGACAACACAGCGGCGAAGACGTTGAGGCCACTCATCAATAGCTGCAGGGATCGTGTCCAGTAGAATTTTCTTGACAGCTGACGTGATTGATTTTTTTTACCATCTCAATACTGCGGTGCCGCTTTTGACATGCTATCGCCTCGAGATTCTGCCACAGAGAGTAAGCCATGGATTGAGGTCCGGACTTCCACTAGGCCAGTCAGCCGCACTGATGAACCGTGTGACATTGGTTGCCAATGGGTTTGCATATTTTTATTTATTAGTTATATGTATGGAAAGTACTGACAGGACTTATGACAGTGTTGTGTATGATTTTAATTTCGTACAGCCCTAGCTGTTCCTAAAAATGAATGAAATATCCCCTGATATTTACGCAGAAGGATGTCAAACATCGCAAAACGTCTGACTTCTTAACGTCCCACTGAAAGTCTTCCAAGTTTTGGAAATGCTGCATAGCCTATAAGAATTCTTTTGTGGTGGAACAGTCGTCGGTCGGAATGCTTCAGTCATTTTTAGGTAATATCAGTAGGTGAAATTTTAAACCCTTGCACCTTCTCTTTGGACATATAGTTATGTAATAACATAAAAGCTACATCGTTTTCATTTATACAGAAACCCTTAATGTATACAGTAAAATAGAGGTGAAGCTGATGAATATAAAGAATCTGAACTCCCAGGCAACGAAATTTATTCTGTTTTGAAGAGATACTCCCTTTATAATATTAGTGTAGACAAACATAAAAATCTCTGGAGTTAACGCAAGCGAATCAACATCTTTTGTGGTCAATAAACAGGTCATGTCATTTCCGACAAATACGAATAAGTTGCTTAAAGCCAATGAGTAAATGAAATACCTGTTGTAATTCGCCAATAAATTGTTCTCGGTCGCTTTACAGGACTATTCGCCCAGGAACTGCCAAAAATATTTGTAATGGTTTCTTTTCATTCAAAGAACAGCATTTTCTCAGTTGCGTTTATTTGAGTAAAACATAAGAAAGCCTAAAGTTAGCCGTTAACGTCGGTAATGTGGTGAAAGGTATAAAGACAGGGTTTGTATTCTTGTCTTACGTTACACAATGGAGCAGTCTTATTGAAGGTGACGTTAACCGCTTTTGGCAAAGCTCCATGCTCTTCTAACGTTTTAGAGACGGCATGTGCCAACAAAATGACCCTCAAGCTCTTGGGGCATCAATCCAAAGAAAACACTAACTTCATTTTTTTCCTATGTATGCAAAGTGACTTGGAAACATGTTATGTTTTCCCGTTTGATTTCTCTCTGTTATTTTTAAGGGATCACAACATGGCTACTACTTCATGTTGTTGACTTCAAGAAGATTCTGTATATACGAGCAAGGCAAAGGAAACTGTAGGGAAATCGAAGATCAGGCAGACATGCAAGGGATATGCTTCAAAATAAACACTTCTTTACAAAACTCAAACATGTAGCGCCATAGAAACCAAGTTAGTTCTGTCGGTTCTAAAATGTTTTAGAAACACAAAATGTTGTTCATTTATAAATTTGAACAGTAATTTACAGAACGGAATATTACAGTTATCACATAAACTTATATGTCCTTAAATTGTAACACGAATTATTGAAAGTTATAGGCTCCTCAAAGATGCTACTTTTAGAGCCTCAGAGAGCAAAATACATCCCCTTCTTTTAAAAATAAATTTAGTAACATTTTGCTATATCTTTGCTCGTGTTCCTAAATCGTAGAAACATTAAAGTGTTTTCCACCCGCTAAGAGTCATCAAAACCATTCGTCACGTGGCTGCTGCCAACTTTGTCTGCTCTTTGCCAGTCCAGTCTGCTGCGCTACTGGCGAGCTGAAGGCCAGGCCCTGCGATTCTTCTTTTAATATTAATTCGTGCGTATCTCCATTACAAATTTTAATGCTATATGCTGGTTGATCTTTTAACACTCTAATTTTAATTTTGTAAGGTAACTGTTAGAAAAAATGTGATGTGTTACACTCACATGACTTTCTCGACTCTTGTGCAAACTATTTTTACAAACGCTTATTCTCCATATGCTTCATGTTAATCGAGATATCGAGATATAATGTTATTGCTAATTTTCTTGTAGTTGCAAGGTTGCTTTAAGCGATAGTCAAATATTTTAAGAGCTGGTTGCTATGTGGAGTATTCCATTCTCTTTGCATTACCAGGACGAAAAAATGAATAACGATTTCCCTTTGAGAAAATGTATAAGTATTGGAAAATTTAAGGGAATAACAAGCAATACCTTGAAAATGGTTCACTCAACAAAAAAGTATATGACATAAATTGTGTATTTTAACGCGATCTACATTTTTTGTGTAGTAAAATGTTGTCTATCTCTTATGGTTTACCAGTTATGCAAAAGTCGTTCACAATGAAGAATACTTTTGGAGACATTCCCAGAAAATTCGAGTAATACATTTCAGTTTTCAGGTTTCATATGATGTTTTAATCAAAATCGTTAGAGCCACTTTGAGAAAATTAAAATTTTCGAAAAATTTTCCATGTAAAGGGTAATCTATGGTGGAGGGACTTTCTTGAAAACTGAACCTAAATACCAAGTTTGGTGTTTATCCGACTGTTCGTTTCTTAGTTATGGTGTTTACAGACAGACAGACACGCAGACGGATATGTTTCCAAAAATGCTTTTTTTTGGATTCAGTACACCTCAAAACATGTATTTCCGGTGAAATCTCGGTATCGAATTTTTGGATGGAATGCAATACTTCCCCTACTTAGTATACGTAGTAGAGAAAGTAAAAAGAACCTTAATTCTACTAGCCTATTATTTCTGCACTATTCTAGAAGAATAGTGTACTGATTCAACATCTACTCGACGGACGTTATTGACGAAATTTTTAAGGTGTTTATTGATTGGTTCCTTATCTTTTATTGGCCACTAATCCCATTTTTAAACAGATATCTACGTCATATTTGTATTTTGTCACTCAGTATTACATTTTCATAATAGGTAATTGACAGTTTATACGCTTTTATTGCATAAATAGTTTGAAGTATTCTTTTAGTTCTCTGTGGCCTGTTAGAAATGCAGATAATATACCATTTAGTTTAGGAGTTACTGAAAGTCTACCTTTTGCATTCGGGACAAATTACGTTATCACTACACGTTTATTTATTGATCCCCACTTATTCCACCACTCCTGAACTCTTTTGTTCATCATTTTATGAGCGCAATATTCTTGTATAGTTGCTTGCTGCATCTTTCGCCAGGCAATCTGTCAGCTCGTTGCTGACAATCCTAACGTGAGCCTTGCCCAGGAGACGTGAATGGCATAGTTTTTCATTAGCTTGCATCTTACTTGTTATCTTATGTCTTCTATAGTGTTCTGAAGATTCTGGTTTTGATAATGTTATATGTATTGTTATATGTATTTGTGGTGGTAACGAGGTAGCGTAGTGTTCCTCAGTGGCTATCAGGTTAGGGTGCAACGGCCCTAAAGCCTACCTCTGGTGCATTTTGTAGTTTCGAGTATTGGAGTGTTCTGGATATAACTTTGAAACCGAACAGTTCTTGGATGGATTAAATAGAAGCTAAGGTTTTGCAGCTATGGAGACACTCCTGGTTTACCCGGCGTGCCCACACGTCATACAGTAAAGCTGGTGTCTCTTGAAGCGGCGATTTCTGTGGTTGTAATCCCAAAGGGACCAAATAAGGGCGCTCCGATGTGGGAAACTGTCATAGAATGTTACAGCACGGCGTCTAATTTCATCTTCCACGTGTGGAAGAGACGAAGCTTCGCGGAGTAGTCTCAAGGGGAAGGAACAGCCTACAGAATAGATGGTTATGTCCTCTTTCTGTGCCGACTACAACCATATAGTGACCATATTGTTGTTCAGAGATAGCAGGATATAGTATAATTTTCTTAAATTTAGGATTGACCCTTCAGAAATAATAATTTGCCAGCCTAGCATTCCCATAGCTGCAGCCGCTAGTCTGGGGTAATAAAAACTCACTGTTGCCAAGTTATGCAGCTGCTATATGAGAATTTAAAAAATGGAGGGAGAAAATCTCGGATAAAAGTGGAATAATATGGAGGGGGTGATTTAGTCACACTGAAAATGCTAACAACCAAGCAAGAAGTAAGAAATAGGAAAGTATGCGATTTGTTTAATAAAAATGAAAGACAAATGGATGGGGAAAGTCAAAGAGAGGGGGAGAGGGGGAGGTAAGATAAAATTACAATGTAATGAAGCTTTAGCAAAGAGAAGTAAAGGTTGTACAGCAGTGCTGAAGGCCAGGGAGCTACAGTGGCTGAGCAACACAGTAGGGTACCAGGCATGTACATAACAAAGTAGAAGTATGAAAATAAATCTAACAAATTTTGTAAATTGCAACTTGGAATGTGTACTATAAACTATATACTACACTCATATCGTCTACAGTTATTGTGTATGGCCATCAGCCATTTTACAACTGTGCCATGTCGTTGCATAGAATACAATCGCTTTTGTTATAATTGTTTCAAACTGTTACAACAATTTAAAGTTCCTTTATAGCAATGTTTCTAATTAGCACCATGCAGTAATTTTTTGATAAAACGTTGTTTATATATAAACGTGCGTTTAGCAATTTGTATATCTAGAGTGCTGTAACTAGCAGTCAAGCAGTATGGCCGTGCTGAACGTATAGACTCGGATTGATTATTCTGTGCAAGAGACTTTAAGGTTAACCTTTAAAAGTGACACTTACTAACACCTAGTATTGCTCTTAGAAGGATTGGCCCGTTATATATTTTATGAAGATATTTTATCTTCTATTTTAGATATTTGAATAACATTGTTATACACCTATACTCTGGCATGTTCTTTGTTTATAGACGAAAGATAGGCAAGGTATTAAATAAATCAATGAACAATGGTTTTTTCGGTAATCAGAAACTTATGAAAATCACTTTCATGCATATTAATTGTTTGTTCCTTAAAAATTAAGATTGGTACAGGAGGTGTTAATAAAACCATGTTTTAACGTCTCTTTTAAGTTCATCTAGCCAGAATTTTTATAAACAATGGTGCCATACAAGCATGAAAAAGGAAAATATCTCACCAAAATCGTCACTTTTCTGGCAAATTTTGTAACTTTCTTGTTTTAGTCCATTGCTAATGTGCAGGTAGAGGAATTTCTAAGCATTAAAGCCAAGAAGAAGGGATATAAAATTGAACTATTACTAGACTTTAGGCAGGCACGTCACAGGTAACAAACCACCTCTCATCCCTCGTACATTCTGTTGGCGTTTGCAGACAGCACTCAGCAGTTTACCCGACCGACGGTGACCCTTGGCCTCTGTTGTTTATATTCTTTGTGTTGCCATGGTTTGAGTGTATATAACTTGAAGTCAGCTCCTTAAGAATTCTTATCCATACTAATATAATAATGGGTAATCTAGTCATACTGTTGGATCCACTTTCTTTTTCAGTTGAAACTTAAAATGTTATATTCTAATTTAAAACCGTTGTTGAGCGCAGGGTGCCTAATGAAACATTGCTGTCTAGTCTGCTTCTATCTGAAATTATGTATCAAACTTCAGTGTTTAAAATATCTCAAACATATCACTAGAGATGACCTTTTGTCCTGTTTAAAGCTGCACTGATCAAAATAATGCATAAGTTGAGTACATGCCGGATAAAATAACACTGCAGCTATATTTGATGAAAAATAATTCAAACAATAACAATATGACACACTCAATAACTGAAAACTGCTTAATCACCATCCTAAACAGACCTAGTCTTCGTCAGAACGAAGGCGATTGCGCAGTAGCAAAAATCTGCGACGCCATACTTATGTGCCTCCTAGCCAATCAGTGGTAGTCTTGTTTCAGAGTGTGATCTTGCTTCCCATTTAACAGAAAAATTTTATAATTTACAGCTTTAAATCGACTCCAATTTGGGTACATCTTCGGGATTCTGATTCTGAATGAGAATCCAGCAACGAAGAATATTGCAAGACACGTATTATGCAGTGCATTAACGTATAAGAATAAATTTGTGGCCCGGTTCGCAGCAATCCACCATGTCCTTGCGACCACTCGTCTTCCCCCTACTTACAACTGTATCCGTGGCAACTGTCATTTACTGTCTTCGTTTCTGCCAGACTAAGAAGACTGGTTTGCAAACTTACCCTTATCGGAAACCAAATTTCTTAGGTGAAATTGAACCCAGAATAACCTTGAAGGTTTAAGAGCGAAAGTATCAAACTGTCTATTTATGTCCTCCCACGCCTACGAGTTTTATGGTGGTTGATGTGTATTCCAGCTCAAGTGAAAATGTGGAAACAATATGTTTAAAATTGGAACCGTGAAACCGCAAGTAGGTTGAATCACCTTACCATTAAGCTTTAGGAGGGGGGGGAGAAATTCGCGAAAATTTTCACTATTTGTTAAATAATAAAAGATCTGCATTTACATATCTATTCGCATTACCACCCCCACCAATCTTAGGAGGAAATCTTCAAGTACAATATGGTTACCGACTATCAGACGACAGGGTACCTCAAAGCTTGCTACTTTCTCTACTACGTTTAGTAAGTAGGAGGAAGTATTCCATTCCACCCAAAAATTCAATACCGAGATTTCATCGAAAATACATATTTTGAGGCCCACTGAATCCAAAAATGCATTTTTAGAAAAAGGTCTGTATGTGTGTGCGTCTGTGTGAATGTGTGTCTAACAGCATAACTCAAAAGGGAATAGTCGGAAAAATTCCAAATTTTGTATTTGGGCTCAGTATCTTTCAAAGATGCGATACCGAGAATATCAAGGAAATCCCTCCCCCCAGACTACCCTTTACATGGAATATTTTGCTTATCTCAAAAATGGCTCTAACAATTTTTATTAAAATATCACCACTTAAGATATTTTCATAACAAATTAAACTATATCTTGAACTTTCTGGGAATGTCCCCAAAAGTTCTCTTCATTCTGAATAGCTTTTGCATAACTGGTAAACCGTAAGAGGCAGCCAAAATTTTACTACACGAAAAACGTAGAGCTCGTTATAAACACACAATTTATGTCATATACACTTTTTGCGGAGTGAACATTTCCGAGTTATTCCTTGTTATTTGTATGAATCTTCCATTACTTATACTTTTTCTCAAATGAGAATTCGTTATTCGTTTTTTTTTTGTCCTGGTAATGCAAATTGAATGGAATACTCCACATAACAACCAGCTCTTAAAACATTTGACTAAAGCCTAGCATATTCTCCATGCACCTACAGGAAAATTAGCAGTAAGATTCTGCAAATGTTTATCTCAATTAACATGAAGTAGACGGAAAGCAAGCGTTTGTAAAAATAGTTTGTCAAGATTAGAGAAAGTCATGTGAGTGTTACGCATCAGATTTTGTTTTAGAAATAGCAATGAGTCAATCGCTTAGGAGCTGACTCCATGTATACCGTATAATATTGGGGCGCTTACTTCAGCAGGAAAATGTTTTTGCACACTTCTCATGCATCCTCATTCGAATAGGAAAAGGCTAACTGAATCTTACTGAAGAATGACAGACAGCATTCATCTACATTCTATGAGTTTGACCACATAAGCGCTTTTGTATCTAGAAATCGTTATTTTCGCTGGAGTTAACGCGTTGCAGCTAGGCAAGCATTGAGGGTATATACTGCCATGACAGCACAGCTTCCAGACAGTTGTGGCATCTCCTCTTGTGGACAGCGTTACCAAAACTGATGTTTTCACATTTAATTAATTTAAAAATATGAAGGTAATACTTAGCTTATTCTATTAAATGTTTAAATAAGATAATTTTGGTTCATTATATTTCTATAAATTCTAAACAAAATATTAATTTACCTTTGTGTGTTTTCGTTGAAGTTTTGTAAACATATGAAATGTCTTTGTTGATGATTACTACTTGTTTTTTTAATGCATGCAAGCAAATGTTTAAGTTAAACGTTTTCATTTCATTCATTAATTTATATTAAGCGATTAAGTTTTATTTCCTTTTATCAAACCTTGAATATTTCGATGCAAATGCACAGAACCTTGAGAATTTAATAATGCTGACATCCGTAACGCAGTAACGGAAACGCAGCCATATTCCGATTACTACCACATATTCTATAGTGGGACAACGGTTATCTTACCCCTCAAAAACGAAACGTCTCGTCCACATGTAGAGAAATCATGCGTTTGCCAAACGTCTCCTCTCTCCAAAGCGTTTTTTCTAAAAGTTTCTGAGAGATAGAAAGAAATTGCTCAAAGTTTTTCAATGTTCTCGTCCAAACATCCTTCTGGATTAAAGGATGACATCTGTAGCTCTTTCCCGCGGTAAATAGGAAATTAATAAGTTGCTTACAGCACATCTGCACATCTCTTCTACTTTCTAGTGAAGCAGAATTGTCTAGACAAATTTTATTATTAAATTCTTACTTATTTTTTTTTAATGAGTTTATTATATCGGTTTGTGATTGAGTTACCATGGGACGGGTCATTTTATGTACAGGACGGAAGGACCTAGAGCGTATAGGAATCAAAGGAACAAAAGCTTTGTTATTAATTTTGTCTTTCATAGTTTTGGTGCCATTAATATGTTGCCGTTAAGTTACAAGGTCACGCCGCGATTTACAGCACATTAACTGCTACAAGATCAGCGTTCCACCCAGTCACACTCTCGTTGTTGCCAATAGTATTATCAGGGCATATGTGAATTTTCTTCAGTTTTCGACAGTAATTTATCTGGAAACAAGAAAAGTTTATCAGAAGGGATTTACTACATCTGTCCTGGCCTAAAAGGTCAAGCAGTTATCGCCATGACAAAATAAACTTGAGAATAAATAAAATTCAATTTATGGCCATACGAATTACGCAGAGTAAAGCAATTTTAAACAGAATTGTTTTAAAATAGTTTATATATTTATATTCACCGGTTATTTAAAAATATTTGTGTTTTCTCAATAGTTACAGCCAAGGCTAATACAAGAGTTGAACAGTGAGATCATTAAAATGTGTCATAAACAGATCAATTTGAAATACTGTTGGTATGAGGTATTTACCGGAGGGGGATCCTCGTCTCTGCGACCAACTAGATCTATTGTGGCTACATCCCCCAGGAGAAAGTGGATGAAGTGAAGGGGCCGCAGGAAGTCGCAGTTCCTCCGGAAGACGGAGTCACACAGACGAACGGAAGTCCCTAACATTTCCAGTTCGAAACACCCGCATTCGGCCAGTAGACGCGGAGTCCCGCCAGAGGGCGACGAAGCGGCCCTTGCAGGTAGGCCAACGCGCCCTTTCATTGGCGTGGATAAATATTTCTAAAGTGCAGCAACCATGCACTTTGGCTACCATCAGACGTACTGCGGAACTTGGAGACGCTGCCTGCAAGATGAAACGGAGAAAGATAAGATGACAGGAATGATGGAAAGGAGAAATCATGGTAGAATACATCACTCCAGCATTTGCCTAGGCAACCAGACGAAAACCACGAAAAATTCAATTGTCAGAGTGGGTGGCCACCGGGGATCAAACCCGGCGATACATTTTTTCGGGCGTAAAAATCCTTAGCATGGCTTCCTTTGGAAGGGAAGTAAAGCCGGTGGTCCCGTGTCGTAGATTTACGGCACGTAAAAGAACCTCAAACCTGATAAAGAGGCCTCTGAGCAAAATTACGCGTCTTTCACGCCCAATATAGAATGGGACGCTAAATACCATAGCAGTTAAAGAGGATCCATAAATAAAAACTCAATTATAATTTAACCGGGAATCGAACCTGGGACCACATGTATGCGGGCCCCACACGTTGCCGCCGGAGCCATCTCGCTAGGTTACTGTCCCTATAGGAGCGCTTTCTCAGAGAAACAAAAGAAAGCAGTACCCACACCCGTGGGTGAGATAACATGTCCGCCTCACTTCAAGAGTCCCGAGTTCGAATCTCGATCAGGGTGAATTACCGGGAAAGGTTTTTCCGGGGTTTTCCCTTATGTAAAGATTATTATCGGGTGTCTATAAGCTGTATGTACCTGAACTCATTTGGTTCATTCATCGTCCCGTATGACTTACTCGGTTATAGAACGTTAAACTATTAGACAGAAAGAAAAACAGGTTCACTAAAGCTGGACGTAATTAAATGTGAAACGTTATTACAATAGGCTCATTAATCCGAATTAACCTTGCCAGAAATTCTAGTTGCTGATGATTATTTCTAGGGGTTCACAAAAAACGTTAACATTTCAAGCTGATCTGTTTGCTTACCGAATATTTTTAATGGATGCGTATGAACGTTTAAACCATTATCATTGTTGCGAAAGTATGGAACGCATTTGCTGAGTCATTTTGTTGTGAGTAGTTAGTAATAATCGCATCAACAGAGAGGAAAGAAAGCACTATCAGGGTATTGTACTTCCATTGGGTGTTAAAAGGAACAGTTTCTACCAGGTTGCGTTGTTGTTTTATCGCTCACGCCTGTGTGCTCAATTCCGTTCTTTGTTCAGACTTTCAGTTTTTTTTCTTTTCATACTCCATCGCCTTGCATTTTCCACTTCTGTGCCTCTCGAAATATTTCTGTCTTTTATTTCTTTTCTCTCAATAGCTTGATGCGACCTTGTTTCCGAACCTGAAGAAGGCAACGTTTGCTGGTTGAACCAAACTGCCACGATTATATTCATGAAATTCCTTGCAATCCGTAGTTTGAAAGTGGGATATTTTCATATCGAGATGTTTAGCATACATCCTTACTCTCGTTTACTATTAGTTCTCGTTTAACCCCTGAGGTATTTTTCACATGTTTTACCCTTATTTATACCGATGTTTATTATTTAAGAGACGTACCTATTGCGCTATGTATACTTTCTCTTATGCTTGTGTATGATAGAAGCACTATATTCGATCCCAAGCAAATCAGATGTCAAAATTTCATTGGAAATGTAAATTTTCAGTCTGCTGAATGAAAAATAATAGCAAATAGGTCCATGTGCGGCTATACTTTGTATCTGATTCTATATATCATTCATTCTCGCAGTTTTATTTCTCGTGTAAAGAAAGCTAATGAAACATTTTGAGTTAAATCACCAATCAGTAATTGCATACTTAAGTAATGCTACTTTTAAGAATGCAAAGCACAAGTTTCCAAGGAGGTCTCCCTACCCTAAATACCATTTCCAATGCAAATTTTCCGTTATTTCCTACTCTATAAAATGTTTCTAAAGATTTTGATTAAAATAACCCGTGTTTGAGATACTAGTATGACAAATAGTTTGAAGAGATGTTAGCAAATAGAGAATTGACGCAAACATAGTTTCGGATTTTGAGAGTAAAATTAATAAATTATTTCTCTTCGTCAAAAGCTAAATTTTCTTGTCATTCTCTTTCGGTGTAATTAAGAACCTGACAAATTTTTGCTTTCTCTCTTACTGCTTACAGAAATAAGGTAGAGAAGGTATTGTGTTCCTCCCAAAAGTTTGATGTCGAGCTTTAACCGGAAATACATGTTTTGAGGCCCCTGCATCCCCAAAAAGCATTTTTAGAAAAAGGTTCGCATGTAAGTCTGCATGTGCCTGTGAACAGCATAAATCAAAAACGAAATACCGGATAAACATTAAACTTTGTATTTAAGTTCAGTATCTCCCAAACATAATAAAGACTAAAAAAGGTTCCCTTATCCCAAACTAATCTTTACATGGAACTTTTTTTCGAAAATTTGTATTTTCTCAAATATAGCTGTATTTTGATTAAAATGCGATATTTACATTTATTGTAATTTGTTTATTTATTGTTACATTGATTTATGTAACAGATAAAATGTTTATGTTGAATTTTCTGGGAGAATAGCCGTGAAGTCTGCTTTATTCGGAAGGAATTTTATATATTTTCGTATAACGGGTTAACCATAAGATACAGTCAAAACTTATTACACAAAGGTGTAGATTTCTGTAAAACACACAATTTATTTCAAATAATTTTTATGGCATAAATCATATCTGAGAAATTAGTTATTATTAGTTTGATTTAAGTGCTTTTTTAAAGTGCTGCTGCTATTCAGTTGTTTCTCGCGATGATAGAGGTATGACTATCGATTCTACTTTAACCCTTGTACCTACAACGAGATGTGTAATAAAACTATTTCTGTAGAGGTTTATCTCGATTCACATGAAGTAGTTAGAAAAGTAAGCTTCCATAGGTATAGATTGTAGTAGATATCTAAAAATAAACGATAGTAGGTAGAAAAGTCATGTGAACGTAACACATATTTTATAGCAAGCTGCTTATACTCACTCATCAGTTTTGTGAACTTAACAACGTATGTACAAAACAAAGTTGATGTTTTGCGAGATTCCTTTATGTTGCCTTACGGCGAAGAGCGTGTCTGCGTAACATGTAGCGTTCCGCTACGTCACGCAGCACTACCTTGCAACCCTTCTTCTTTACATCAGGTTACCTACAAGGCGCCTTTGCATACTTAACCTCTGCTCGCTTGCTTGGTGGATTAAATTAAGGTCCAGTTGCACGGAATAGCGAATTTGCAATCTTTTCGCGTGCCCACTAACTTAACAACGTGCGGCGAAATAGAGAAAACGTCCGCTAAATATACATCTGCTGCATGGAAATGACATTTATATGGATATAGGAAGTCAAAATACAGGTAAAACAACCCTCAGAGAACGATAAATGCAAAATACTCCCTAAGCATGCAAGTTGAGCCAAAGCTTATCAGTGCCTCGGAGAGTTTTAAAGATGTCTTTCAGAAACTTAAAACTTATACGGCATTAAAAAAATTCCTGAAAAATTAGTTTCATCCTATGTTTCTTGTCTCATAAAAATATTCAGGGTACAATTACTAATAGCTTAGACATTATAATTATTGTATCACGTATAATTACAGGAAAAAAATCTGATGTGTTGCATTCACATGGTTTTCTCTACTCACTCATCTACAAACGATTGTTACAAAAGCTTATTCTACTATTTACTTCTTTCTAATGCAGATAAACCTGCATCACTCATTTACTCATTTCGTTGTAGGTATAAGGTTAATACAATAAGCTAAAGCGATAGTCAAATCCTTTCAAAGCCGGAAGCTATGTGATGGCTTTCAAATTTTGCACTCTTTGCATGAACACAAAAGAAGAAAGAAACAAAAATGGTGATTTGCAGTTGAGACAAGTATAAAGTATCTGAATATTCAAACCAATAACAAAGAATATAAATGAAATGGTAAACGACACAAAAACATTTGACAAATTGTGTTTTTCGACGAGATCTACATTTTTTGTGTAGTACGATTTTGTGTATCTCTTACGGTTCTGCCAACTATGCAAAAGTCATTCAAAATGATCAGGACTTCAGAGGCTATTCCCAGAAAATTCAAGATACATTTATTTTATTTGTCATGAAAATAGCGTAAAAATATGGTACTTTAATCAAAATCGTTACACCATTTTTAAAAAAATCAAAAATAACGAAAAATTGTCCATGTAAAGGGTACTTTGTATAGTGGGATTTTCTTCAAAATCGTATCCTAAACTTAAATACCAAGTTTCGTATTTAATCGACTTTTTGTTTTTCAGTTATTTTGTTCACAGACACACGCGGACCTTTTTCCTAAAAGGGGGTTCAGGAGGCCTCACAAATATATTCCCCATGAAATCTCGAAATCGTATTTTTGGGTGGAATACAATACTTCCTCTGCTTACTGTAGGTACATACGTAGCAGAGAAAGTAAATATAACAGACACACAGGCCCACAGACACACACACGGACATCTTTCCAAAAATACTTTTTTTTGGATTCAGGAGTTCTCAAAACATGTATTTCCGGTGAAATTTCGGTATCAATTTTTTGGGTGGAATGCAATACATAGCCTCTACTATACGTAGTAGAGAAAGTAAAAATCTGATGTGTTACACTCACATGACTTTCTCTACTCTTGTACAAACTATTTTTACTAACGCTTATTCTCCATATGCTACATGTTAATCGAGATATCCAGATGTTAATCTCATTGCTAACTTTTTTGTAGATGCAAGAGGAATTGGTAGGCTTTAAGCGACAGTCAAATATTTTAAGATGTGGTTGCTATGTGGAGTATTCCATTCTCTTTGCATTACCAGCATAAAAAATGAATAACGAATTCCCATTTGAGAAAAAGTATAAGTATTGGAAAATTTAAGGGAATAACAAGCAATATTTCAACAAAAAAATGTATATGACATAAATTTTGCATTTTAACGCGAGCTACGTTTTTTTTTGTGTAGTAAAATTTTGCTTATCTCTTATGGTTTACCAGTTATGCAAATGTCGTTCACAATGAAGAATACTTTTGGAGACATTCCCAAAAAATTCAAGATATATATTTTATTTTCCATAAAAATGTCTTAAACATATGATACTTTAATCAAAATCGTTAAAGCCATTTTTGAGAAAATTAAAATATTCGAAAAATGTTCCAGGGTAATCTGTATCTTCGTGTCGCATCTCTGGAAGATACTGAACCTAAATATCAAGCTTGTGTTTATCCGACTGTTCGTTTCTGAGTTATGCTGTTCACAGACAGACACGCAGACACACACACGGATGTGTTTCCAAAAAGCTTTTTTTGGATTTAGAGGGCCTCAAAATATATATTTCCGGTGAAATCTCGTATCTGATTTTTGGGTGGAATACAATACCTCCCCTACTTACTATATATAGTAAAGAAAATAAAAATCGGATGCATTGCTCTCGTATGACTTCTCTACAACACTTACTCAACGAAGAGATCTCTGAGACCTCAAGAATAGAAACTATTCTTACAAAATCTTATTCTTCCACCTTCTTAATACATAGGAATCTTCATTACATATTTACACCCTTTGTTGTTAAGAAGAATACAGTAAGCTAAATCGATAGTGTAATCTTTACAAAGTCGATCGGCATGTGAACCTCTCAAATTCCGTTTTCTATGCATAACCCGAAAACAAATGTTAAAAAATCTGATGTTATATTCTTATGACTTTCTCTACCCTCTATCGCTTATTAATGGGTATAAAATTATTCTTATGAAACAACAACAGTCAACTTTTTATACCTGGACGCTATAGGCTGCCTTAAATTTCCATACTATTTTCACAATATCGAGAGAAACAACTGAAAATCGACAGGACTTGAAAAGAATTGCCAAGTATTGAACAATTCCAAACATTAAAAACGGATATCTCGAAAGCGGCTAATGACACAAAAAATTTATTTGAAATGAATTGTGTTTTAAACAGATCTACAATTTTTGTAGTACATTTTCGTCTATCGCATAACGTTTACCAGTTGTGCAAGATTATACAAACTTCTTTCCAAATGAAGAAGGCTTCTTAGCTATTCCCAGAAAATTCAAGATATGTGTTTTATTTGTCATATAAATATCTTTCATGTATGATATTTTACTCTAAATCGTTAGAGCCAGTTTTCAGAAAACCAAAATTTTCAAAAAATGTTCCATGTAAAGGGTATTTGGGCAGGGGTGGATTTTCCTGATAATCTTCGTGTCGCATTGGAAGATACTTAACTCAAATACCAGCTATTTCGTTTTTGAGTTATGCTGTTCAGACATACAGATACATACGGACATTTTCCAAAAATGCTTTATTTGCATTCAAGGAGTATTTGCGGTAAAATCTCAGATTTTTGGAATGGAATGCAATACCTTCTCTACGTACTATGTACGTGATAGGGAAATTAAAATAGAAGAAGAAAAAACGAATAGAGATTTGGCGCTGAGAAAGTGTAAAAGTATTTAAAAATCCAAACCAATAATAAAGAATAACTCGAAAATGGTTAACTCTAAAAAGAATTTTTGCATAATTTGCGTGCTTTAACGATTTCAAAATTGTGTAGTAAGATTCTATCTATCTCTTACAGTTTACCAATTACACTAACGTCATTTAGAAGGAAGAGGACTCCTTACCCAGTAAATTCAAGATACGCCTTTTATTTGTCATGCAAACATGTTAAGCATAGGTCAATTTATATTAAATAGAGCCATTTTTTGAAAAAATTAAAAACAATATTTATAAATTTTGTTATATTAATTCGACATTCCCAATAAATTGAATTTTTTTCCATATAAAGGGTAATCTGAGGTTCGGGCACTTTATTGAAAATCTTAGTGTGGAAGACCCTGAGCTTAAATTCCAATTTTCGTATTTAACCAGCTTTGGGTTTCGTTTTGAGTTATGCTGTTCATACACACACACACACACACACGCAACGGCCTTTTTCCAAAAATATTTCTTTGGGTTAGAGAGTCTCAAAATATGTGTGTTTCCCGTGAAATCTGGGTATCGCATTTTTCAGTGGAGTGGAATATTCCTCTGCTTACTACATAGCTATAAGTAGTACAGAAAGCAAAAATCTGATTATCAACATTCACGTGACTTTCTCTACCCTCTATAGTTTATTAGTGGGTACATAAATTATTCTTACTGAAGCTTATTTTCCTATCTACTATATTTTAATCCAAATAAACCTTTGCGGAAATAGCCACATTACGCATTTTGTTACAGATACAAAGGCAACAGCGACAGTCAAATGTTTAAGAACTGGACGCTATACGCTGGCCTTAAAATCCCACACTGTTCCCATGCAATCGCGAGAAACAACTGAATGTTGAAAAGACCTTAAGAGAGTGACCAGGAAATGACTGATTTGAACCTTTAATAACGGATATCTCAGAAACGGCTTACGCCACAAAAAACGTATTTAAAATAAATTGTGTGTTTTAAAGAGAACTATATTTTTTGTGTAGTACGTTTTCGTGTATCGCTTAATGTTTAACAGTTATGCAAAATTCCCTCCGAATGAAGATGACTTCATAGGCTATTCCCCGATATACATCTTATTTGTCATGTAAATATCTTTAATACATGGTATTTTAATCAAAATCTTTAGAGCCGTTTTTTTAGAAAATCAAAAATCTTGAAAAATGTTCCCTGTAAAGGGTAGTTTCGGTTGCGGGGGATTTTGTTGAAAAACTTCGTCGCATCTTTGGAAGATATTGAATCAAAATACCAAGTTTGGTATTTATCCGCCTTTTCGTTTTGAGTTATGTTGTTCACAGACACACAGAGAAACACACGAGCATCTTTTCAAAAATGCTTTATCTGGATTGAGGGCACCTCAAGGCGATTTCCGGTGAAATCTCAATATCGAATTTTTGGGTGGAATGCAATACTTCCCCTACTTACCATACGTAGTAGAGAAAGTAAAAAATGGTGCACTTCCATTGAAAGGTTCTGTATGTAATGAAATTTCTATCTATCTATCTAGAATAAGTGGTAGGTAAATTTAAACACAGCGTTAATAGCACTGAAAAGTAAAATAACAAATTTTGAGGAGATGACCTTTAACGAAATAGAATATCTAACAAAGTAAGGATTTCGATTGTTACAAGAGTTTATTTTTTAATTAAAAATTTTAAACACGAGCTCAACTTATCGACTTGTAAAATGATCCCTTACTACTACTTGATATTTTAATTAATAGCCGAATGTCAGAACTAAACAGATTGTTAGGACTCGATTTCTTAATCAACTTCATTCTCCAACCAACTATGAACATGGGTTGTTTAGATGGAACTATTACAAGTTTCAACAAACATATTTATTCTGCTTGAAGTACTGACCTTGGGTGATCAGATAATTCTCCCGTTTACATACTGCAATGCAACGCACATAAAACCAAGGACAATATGTAACTTTTCTCCAGCTTTGATGAAGAGGAATTTTAGCTCTGGTTCTATCCCACATTTTAAATGGTACTTGAGTAGTATGCATTGGAATTTATTTTTTTTATGAAAAACGAGAGTATTTTACTAATCCGTACTAAACGTTTTACTGAATATTTATCCGATTGGTTTATATGTGTTATTTATTTACTTATTGTTTTCCTCTTAAAAGCAGTTTCTTATTCGAACTCATCTGGAGCAACAAATTGGTACAATGATGATCTTATAAAAGATGTCATGGGCCAACATTTCTTGTATATTCTATATTATACATTTCTTGTATATTCGTTTGTCATTGCCACGAAAAACAGTATAGATAGACTGGCTAGTAGTTAATATTCTATAATAAACAAAGAAAATATATTTGCAAGTGATTCATAAGAAATAGCAACGGAGAATAATGGCAGTAATAGGAAAGGAAATATTTAAAGTTAATGATGCATGATAGGTGAGCAGCAATTTAAATGATAGTTATTATTGTTTAAAGTTTCATGTAATATTTTATGTAAAAATTGGACCTGTAAAGGGAAATATTAAACTTTTGGTAAATGGGATGTAGTTAGTGGCTCAGGCCGGAGTCAGCTATTAGCCAAGTTCAAGGTAAGGGTTCTTTGTAACGTAGTTGTATAGGTAAATTCCAGGTAGATATAATAGATTGGAGTTACGACAATTAGGCAGCATTGCAGGTAGTTGTTGCAAAACGTAGTAGGGGTAAAATGTAATGTTTCAATATTAAAAGAAAACGCCTTCAGTTTAACAGAAAGTGTTAAACCAGGAGTTTGGTTGACAAAAAAGGCGTATGTCGACACACCTCACGTTCAGAACAAAGTCCGCGCCTCTCAGTGATTCAGCTCACTTGACTCGCTCATTCTGCTCGTTAGCGCTCGGTGTTCAAATTCACCAGCTCCGCTAGTTGAGCGCGATGTAACTTTGAATCCAATACACATTAGATTATTAGATATTAGTTGCTTAAAAGTAATGTCCGCAATAGATAAATGTTTAATCGGGAAACGCGGTAATAGTCTGGCTTGGCGTAACGTAATTTAATAATTTACGTCACTGACTCTGGCAAATAAATAAATATTGTAATGGTAAATTGTAAAGAAAGGATTATTTTTCAAAATCGCTGTACATGTTACCCACTCCTAAGAGGTGAATTAGCCCGAGACAAACGACATCATGAAAGGGCAAGCAGCATCCACCGCCATCACGCTACAAACAGCGAACGGTTACAAAGTATACGGTGTACATTATTAGAAACATTACACAAACAATTTAAAACTAAAGTAGTGAGTATGTTTTAAAGTAGGATACAAATTTAATAGAAACCTCGATATTATTGTTCAGCTAATTCAAAATCTACATTAACCAAAATAGCTAATCCCGTCTTCACATCCCAAAAACTCGGTTTTGAAGAAATCAGCTATGATTTCAGAGATGTTTCCCCTTGCTCCAACAAGAAATCCTAAACCAAAATATTTGTTACACAGGCGAAGGATCTTGTGGTCTTTTATTCCTGTAAAACTTTTAATAAAAATTGAAATTTGAACCGAAACCCTTCCCCAGGTTTCCGTCTCTCAGACAGAAAAACAAATTATGAAATTGGATGTAAATTAGAAATATTGGAAGTTATCAGAACACTATATAAACATTGAAAAGCACATAGAATTTCTGACAAACAATGGTATGTACATTTGCGCGCTAAAGAGTGGTCCATATAGAAACGGGACGTAATGAAGCGTGTATCCCCGCCCTCTCTTCAGCATCACTTCCCAGTTCAGTCTGTTATCTCACCCGAAACGGGGGTTTGGAGGGTAACACCAGGGTAACTTAAATATGTTGTTGCTAATTGCGTACCGTTATGGACCCAAGTAGCTACTGAAATTGACAAACGCACCTGAATAATAGCACCTCTCTTGATAATTTTGTCACCAATGATATTCAGTTCTTCCTAATATCTCATAGAATTAAACAGCTGTTGTATCGCTACATCCTGTTCGATAGCGACTATAATTTTATAAACCGCATCCCCGTATACGTAAAGGAAAATTTTGGCGGAAATACTGACGCTATTGGGCATTTTAACGCTGCAGGTAACTCATTTCTCACCCAACCCTTCATCTATAACGTCGAATTTCTACTCATATTACATTTGTGTAGCCTCTCGTTACTTACACCAATCAGAATAGAACCCATTAAGAGAGGCTATAGTTCAATTACTTTTGGTTTGTTGTAGTTTATCTCAAGCCAGCCACAGAAAGCTGTAAAGGGAGGCTAGAGTTAGGTGTGAAGTAAATGGGGAAACTTTAAGGAAAAAGTCACTATCGTTAGGGTCCATTTTTCTCACATGTGTACAGTAAAATCGCACTTGAGTATAAACCAAAACGTAAAAGAAATTGTACATCAGAGATAAATGTGACAGAACTAGAACAAAAGGATGGGAACGATCAACTTTGCTGACAACCACGACCACGACAGTTCCTCAGAGCGAAGGGGAAAAAAGAGGAAGCGATGGTCGTTAATGACAGAGGACCGCACAAGTTTCATCGTTAGGTTAAACATTTGTACTTCAGAAAAAGCTTTAATAGTTTCGGTTTTTGCAGCAACGGATTTTAGCATACCCTGTAATGCATCCCGGGACTTGCAAGATAAGAAGCGAGATATTTTCCATCCAACTTGGGTTTGCTGTATACAGAAGTAAAAATAATTCATGTTGTTTGTTAATGTGTATTTCCTATTGTGTCACACAAGATACGCAGTAAGGAGATGCAAACCCCTTCCAAGTACAAGGATTTCCAATCTCTGGTATCGCTGTCGTAGTCATCATCATCTGTATAAATTCTGAATGAGTCACTCATGTATTTTTACTCTTCCTACAGCTTATCTAAGGTAGAAGAAGTATTGTATTCACCCAAAAATTAGAGGTTCCATGGAAAGACATGTCCCTTAGGCCCTTACAACCTTCTTTGCTCAAAAAGCAGATTTACAAATTCTATGATCCAGCGCGAGACCTTGAAGGCAAGAACAAGAAGTCGGATACTACACAATTGTATACTTGAGTCTGGCATCTTTTAAGGATACAAGATAAAATTTTCAGAAAACTTCTCCACTCTAAACAAAAGTTGAACCTTTTATGTTCTCAAAATGGTTGTAGTGATTTTGATTAAATCACTATAACATGGAATATTGGCCAAATATTCAACAATCCACTCTTCATTCTTACAGTTTTATAGCATTAACCATTTCCGAAATATTCACTAATTTTTCACGTTTGAGCTCTTGACTTCACGTCGTCCTCCGCGATGTAGTGGTTACCATGCTAGCCTCTAGTTCCCGAGGTCGCGGGTTCAAACCCGGAGGAGGGCGATAGATTTTTTCGGACGTAAAGATTCTTAACATGGCTTCCTTCGGAAGGGAAGTAAAGTCGGTGATCCCGTGTCGTAGATTTACGGCAATTAAAAGAACCTCAAGCATGATAAAGACGCCTCTGAGCAAATTTACCGGTCTTTCGCGCCCAATATAGAATGGGACGCTAAGAACCACAGCAGTTAAAGAGTGACCATAAATAAAAAAAATCTGATGTGTTACACTCACATGACTTTCTCTACTCTTGTACAATCTAATTTTACAAACGCCTATTCTCCATATGCTTCATGTTAATCGAGATATCGAGATGTCAATCTTATTGGTAATTTTCTTGTAGATGCAAGGGAAATATGGTAGCTTTTAAGCGATAGTCAAATATTTTAACGCTGGTTGCTATGTGGCGCATTCCATTCTCTTTGCATGTCCAGGACATAAAAGAAATGAATAACGCATTTGAGAAAAACTATAAATATTGGAAAGTTTAAGGAAATAACAAGCAATATCTCGAAAACGGTTCACTCAACAAAAGAAATGTATATGACATAAGTTGTGTATTTTAACGCGATCTACATTATTTGTGTAGTAAAATTTTGTCTATCTCTTATGGTTTACCAGTTATGCAAAAGTCGTTCACAATGAAGAATACTTTTGGAGACATTCCCAGAAAATTCGAGATATACATTTCATTTCTCATGACATTATGTTAAACATATGATATTTTCATCAAAATCGTTAGAGCCATTTTTGAGAAAATTAAAATTTTCCAAAAATCTTCCATATAAAGGGTAGTCTGCGGTGGGGGGATTTTCTTGAAAACCTTCGTGTCGCATCTCTGGAAGATACGAAACCTAAATACCAAGTTTGGTGCTTATCCGACTGTTCGTTTTTGAGTTATGCTGTTCACAGACACACAGACACACACACACACACAGACACACACACACACACACAGACACACACACGGACATGTTTCCAAAAATGCTTTTTGGTTTCAGGAGGTCTCAAAACATGTATTTCCGGCGAAATCTCGGTATCGAATTTTTGGGTGGAATGCAATACTTCCCCTACTTACTATACGTAGTAGGGAAAGTAAAAACTCAAAACTCTTTACTTCATACGCATCAAAAATCAACATATTTGGGTAACATTTGAACCTACAATTGGAAGACACTATTTCCCATTTTAAAACTATTTTTGACCAGATAAGTGTCCTACAGAAAGCAAAGTTGATAAAACAATGAGCTCTTTATATGCTTAAAGGTGTTCCTGAGAAAGTGTGCGATTGTTACACTTTTGAATTGTTAATCTATGTTAACTATTAAACATGAGGTCTTCACAGGTTTATCTTCTACTGCCAGCCTAAGGAGAAATGTTACTCTGGATTCAAAGCAACCCCTAAGCCTTTTTAGCTTTATACCAGTTTCCTACCGGAATTATAAACGTTAGTTGCATAACATGCATTAGCACATACCTTCAAGCCGCCTCTTTCTCCCCCAAAGTAGCAAAAACGAAAGTGGTGGAGATATCCAGCTGGGAAAGTAATAGCCTTTCGGAATTTGGAAGTGGGTCTGTATCCCAAGTGGGTGCTGTTTAATCATGACACAGAATATGATAAAATAAACCACTACACTGCCTGCATTTTATGCACCAGACATAATGGCTTGTGCCCTGTTATATAGGATTCTAGTTCAAAACAAAGGTTATTCGAGTGGAGGAGGATTGAGTTCATGTACATAAACTACAAGAGCAATCTGCGTATGAGATCTGTAGAGTAGACTGTCTTAATATTCTTTGCCATTTCTTACTCCCTTCCTCCGAGAAAAAGAGGTGCAAGGTTAACAGTTGTAACGGTGAATGGAGGTAAACATGCGAGATCATTCTCTTCACCGTTATGTAATTCATCGCAGAGCTTTATTTTGATCGTAAGCTCTACAAAACATTTGTTTATCGGTACAGTCTTATAAAGACATCATTAATTTCAATTGTATTCGAAGAAGCCATCATTGTTTAGCAAAGGAAAAATCAAGACTACTTTAATCAAGATTTGTACCAACTGACTCCAAATAGCTTCAAATAAATGGCATTTTACATTTGAAAGTGCACTGATGAACGTCCAGAAACAGGTATATCCTCCCCAAAAGGGACACATGTGGAGGTCTCGGTGCTCTAATGTACCCAGAAAGTCTTTGACAATAAAATACTAGAATAGTGAATGTTGGACATATTTTATGTTGTTCTCCCCTACCATATGCCAGAACTTTCCATTATTCAATAAATTAAGTGGGACTTTGTAACTAATGGAGGGCCAGTCTGGGACGAGTGCCCGCCATCAGACCTTTAGGAGTTCAGGAAAATGGTACACTACATTGTAATTAAGTTTCATAGCCACTGTGATGCAGCTGAAACTTCTGAAATTATTTCATCCACCGTACTAACAGCTACAAGTGTTTCTGCTTACATCACATTCTTGAGAATATTTTACAGATAAACCAGCTTACATTTCTCTTCAGCTCGTTAATGGAATTTTGTTTCACCTCTACTCCATTTTCACTTAGAGCATTTTAGGCCCGGTAAATACCTGGGACAACATGTAGCCTTCAAGCAGAACACCAATCTCGAGTTAAAACATAGGGTATCATCGGCTGCAAGGTATTCTGGAGTCTGAAGTTTATATTATTAGACAAATCAATCAACCGCAAGCTAAAGTTTCAGACCTTAGAATCCTGCATCTTCCCAGTGATCCTCTATGGTTGTCAAACATTAACTCTGTCAAGCAGGGTGCATGTTGGGCAGTACAAAGTACAAACATCTCGTTACAGCGAAAAATGCTGAGAAAAATACTAGGAGTCGTGCTGAAAGATAAAATTTCTAACATCAACATGAAAAGAATGATCAACACATCTGACGTAGCAGAACTACGACGAAGGATGACGACGAAGTGGAAGTGGGAGTGCCACGTGACAGGAATCAAGATGGACGTACACGACCACAATGTGGGACCTACACATCGGAAGAAGAAACCAGGGAAGACCACGGCTTAGATGGGCAGAAGTGTTTGTGAAAATGGCAGGCAAACAGTGGTCAAGAAAGGCAAAAGACAGAACACGGGCGAAAGAAATAGGACGTAGTCTTATCACAATCTCAAATTAATTAAAGTTTTGAGTTAAACAGGTCCAAAGTGACATCAGTTATTGAGTATTACAATGTAGACTTAATAGGGCATAAGTTCTAGAGATAAGCGGACCTACAGAATGTTACCTCACTTGAAATGGCTGACCAAGTGAGAAATAACGAGCCACCCCTTCTAAAAGGAGGCCTTGTCCTTTAAGGGACAGTATGGCTAAATTAATTTATTCATTGGAATCGAACATCCCCTCAGTTGACATTTTAAGACCTTTTACTGTTGGCAATAATTTGTTTTTTAAACTGCAGCCCAGGTTAATGTTAAGAGTACTAGTAGTAACACAATCAAATGTATCTCTTAGTTTCCGATATACCTAAATGTTATGAATGAAAGATTTTCTGTTGCCTGTTAAATAAAATGCTGTATCAGTGGTTAATGATTCCACCGAAAAATCCTAATTTGAAACACTGTTGTGTGTTCATGAACTATATCGCCTATAAAGTTTTTTCTTTATTGTTATTAATTTCAAAATGACACGAAATGACCCTGTTAGCAAAGTGTCACGAATTCGCTAATAATAATTAATGCCATAATTGCAAAAAATATATACATTTGTTCGCCATCACACTATATGTGATCGTAATAACAGAAACACTGTAGTTTTCGTGATGTCATACACTGAAGTAGAGGTTTGTCCGAGTATACGAGCTTGTAATGCAATATCTATTTTTGTTGCCTGATACACGTTTAGTTTAATTAATAACAGCTTGTAGGCAAACTATATTATAATAATTATTAAGCAGAATGTAGTTTCATAATTTTAAAATAAACCTTTATGTGTTAGATTAACTATAAATTAGCATAACCTCTCAAAAGAAAGTTTTTACATTGGATTTAAAACCGTAAATAATCTGAGGATTAATGAGAAATAGTGAACTTTGATTTTCTATTGATTTAATTATCCTTCTAAACCACAAGACTGGCGAAAACGTTTACTATACTCTCTTATAAGAAGTTGAATCGCATAGCAATTCTTTGGTTAATAAGTAATTGTACTTAATTGTACTCACTTAACAATTTAGGCGTTAATTATCTGAAATTAACATAGGCATACGAAGTTGCTGAGGTAACACACAACCTATGTGATAAAACCAATAAGACACGAGGTAACTACATTTAAAAAGATAACCTAAATTGGAAACTTTTACAGCCGATATAAAGCATAATGTAATGTATGTGTCATACATTCATTCAAGATAAATTCACTGACATTGTTAAAAAGTGTGATAGCCATAAATTATGATACACGTTTGAATCAGTAAATTTATTAATAAACTCTGCACATGCTTTAAGGATCACCTGAAGAAATTGCTCTTCCAAAATAATGTCTTGTTACTTTCTGTACTACATACATAGTAGGGAGGGGAGGTATACTGCATTCCATCCAAAAATTCGATCCCAAGATTTCACCGGAAATACATACATGTTTTGAGACTCTCTAAAACATATTTTACTTTCTCTACCATGTACATAGTAGGTAGAGAAGGTATTGCATTCCACCCACAAATTCGATACCGATACTTCACTGGAAGTACATGTTTTGAATAAAGAAAGAAAAACCAGTTTTCTAAAAAGGTACGCGCGCGCGTGTGTGTGTGTCTCGAACAGCATAATTCAAAAACGAAAAGTCGGATAAATCCAAACTTGGTATTTAGGTTTAGTACCTTCTGAAAATGTGACACAAAGATTTTCAAGAAATTCCTCCCAATACCAACCTGCCCTTTACATAGAACATTTATCGAAATTTTTGATTTTCTAAATAATGCTCTTACGATTTTGATTAAAATACAATGTAAATGTGACATTTACATGAAAATAAAATATTTATCATCTTGAATTCTCTAGGAATAGCCTTTGAAGTCCTCTTCATTCGGAAGGAATTTTACATAATTTTGTATAACTAGTAAACGTTAAGCGTTAGAAGAAAGCGTACTACACAAGAAATATACGTGTCTTTAAAACATGCATTTTTTTTCAAATAACCTTTCTTGTGGCATCAACCATTTCCAGATATCCGTTATTAATGGTTAGAATTGTTCAATACTTAGCCATTCTTATCAAGTCCTGTCAACAGTCAGTTGTTTCTTGCGCTGCATGGAAACAGTATGGAATTCTAAGAACAGCTTATAGCGTCCAGTTCTTAAATATTTGACCTCGATGTTTCCTTTGTATCTATAACGGAATGTATAATGTAGCTATTTTTTCAAAGGTTTGTTTGGATTAAAACGAAGTAGATATAAGATTTAGTAACACTAGTTTGTATACTCAATAATAAACGATAGAGGTTAGAGAAAGTCATGTGAATGTATCACATATTTTACTTTTGTTTTTATTCTTTGTATGTCATAAAATATAAACAGAAATCGTTGCTAAAATAAAACTGCGAACTTTGAAGATAAGGTGCAGCAAGTGCGTTAGGAGGAAACAAATTTGTACGGTGCATGTTTCCTGTTCTATTATTACTACTATGTAGCATATCCATACGCATTATATGCCAGGTCCAGGCAAGATGCATACCATAACGTGGTGTTGCTGTCGCCCTATTTGCACGAAGGTCAATATGACAGCATGCAGTTTCAGTGGCCGCCGATATGAATCTTAGCTGAGTGGGGCAGTACATTTGTGTCTATAAATTGATATGGGCAGTTAATACTACGAGGCGCGTTCAGAAAGTAAGTTTCCCTATTTTTTAAAACAAAGAAAACATAGTTACATGAAAAACTTCATTGGCAACAGGTACAGCAAAGTCTGAGCTATTTTGCGACATAGTCACCACAAGAATTGAGACACTTGTTATATCACGAGATCAACTTCTGTGTTTCTGTGTCGTAGAAGTCTGCCGCCTGTGAATGGAACCAGTGTGTGACAGTCGTTTTCAGCTCTTGGTCGTTGTCAAAACGCTGACCAAAGGACAGGAATTTCTTGAGGTGCAAGAAAAGATGGAAGTCGCTGAGAGCAAATCAAACCTGTATGGTGGATGTCAAACAGCTCCCAGCCGAACTCCTGCAGAACAGTTGCTGTGCGCCGAGTCGTATGTGAACGAGCATTGTCATAGAGAGCACAACACACACCTACAGCAAGCATTCCCGCCTCTTGTTTTGAATGGTACGTTGCAATTTCCGCAGTGTTTCACAGAAGGTCAGCGTTCACTGTTTCACCTCTGGGCAGGAAGTCAATGAGCAGAATGCCGTTCCTGTCCCAGAGCACCGTGCAAGTCACTTTCTGCTCCGACACAGCCTGTTTCAATTTCATCTTGACCTGAGATCCACTGTGACGCCAATGCATTGACTGCTGCATGGTTTCCGGGGTAAAGTCCGAAATCCACGTCTCATCGCTTGTGACTATCCTGTCGAGCTCGTCGCCGTCATCCTGATCCCGCTGCAGAAATGTCAGTGCTGCTCCTAAGCGTTTCGTTTTCTTCTCGGGTGTGAGGTTTTTTGGCACCCACCTGGCACACAATTTCCTGAACAGCAGGTGCTTTTGACAGTTTCATGCAACAAGGATCGCGATACCTGCGGAAAATGGCTGCTGAACTCCGCAATCTGAAGCGACGATTCTCCACGATGCCGCACCAGCTCAACAAGATCATCAATGATGAGGGACGGTCGCTCACTGCACTCTTCATCATGGACACTTTGACGACCTTCGGAAAACTGCTTACACCAGCGACGTACCATCTGTTTGCTCGTGATTAGGCTTCAAACATGACTTTAGGTTAAGTTAACTTCTCTTATACTACTACTTTGTTTACATGCGAGCGGAGAGAGAGAAGCAGTAGTCTCATGTGCTACTGAGTTTGTGCTGTGCTGAGTACTGTGTACGGTATAGGTATAGATGGGCACAGAAGTAAGTATACAGTTATGTAGTAAGCTTATGCTTTTATTACAAAATATAAATAAGATGAACAAAATAATAAATCTGAACTGTGGCAAATGAAATGAAATAATCAGTTTCATGTGTAATTCACATGCCTGTACCACTATTACAATGAATTACAATATATTTTTTTGAATGTGTCTAAAGCAAAGCTCTTCTCAAACTCAAAAACGTTTATATCTTGAAAAGCTCCGTTCCACATCACATGATGTTACTAGTGCAAAACGAAACTGACGAACGTCACACACCTCTGGGAAACGCATGAATCTTCATTCTTTAGAATTTCATTATAATAGAATATTATTATTAATGCTAATACGGCACATAATTGCCTATCTTAGGTTTTTATCTAAACACTCTTCAGTTTCTGCTGTGCTATTTCAGCAGCAAAACATTTGCCTACTTCTGTAAAGCGTTGTGTCAAATTATCGATAAGTTTCAAGAACTCTAGTATTGCCATCTATGACAAAGACAAACAAAATATGCGTAAAGTAGACTCACAAAGAACTTTCACAGCTGTACATTTCTCCAGAAACGTTTTAAAAGCAAAATGTTGCAGCTTATTAAATGGGATATTTGTGCTTACTATCATGTCAGACGAATCCCTGTAAGCTTCGGTTTGGCTACATGAATTTGTGGTTTCTGGTGTGGATAACATATCCTCATCACCTCATTTCTAAGAAGCAACGTAATATTTTGTGAGATTTTTTTTAAATTTATAGTGTCTTGAAATAAAAACTCTTCTCTCTCCTTTGATTTCAATGTGGCATACTTTACAAAATATATTTTCCCCTCTTATATCAAAATACTCACGTCCACATTCATTTACAAGTAAGACGCTCTTCTTACTGCTTGTTTTTGGCATGTTTTGTCAGCTAACAACGGCCGAACTTCAGAACAGGGTGTATATATACTGATCGTTTGCTTACAGTGAATGACTGGCAGTGCTTGGGGAGGAGGAGGTCTCAGTGAAAACCTGTGCGCACTGTTTTCCAGTCAAAGTGCAACGAAACAGCAACTGTGTCCGAAGCCTACACATGATGTTCGCCCGTAGACCTGACAGAGCTGACGATGAATTTCGATCGGCGCTATGTTTTGTGCAGTAAGGCACTTTATTACTGACCGAATCTCGAAGGCGGTGGGAGAACGAATAAGATCCGCCATTTCAGGCCACTGCTGCTGCGCTACTGGCACCATGCGCGACCTGCATATGACTGATATCCATAAATATGTTACGCATGCGCAATTTTCCTGGTTAAATACGTTTCTTTTAAAGGAAACAAAATCGGGAAACTTACTTTCTGGTTGCGCCTCGTATAATGGACAGATATACCGTAAGTCTGCATGGGTATGGGCATGCAAGCATAAGTTTAGCGTGTAAAATAACGTTCCTCGACTACTACTGACAGGTAAGCTTATGCTTCATTAGTCTGCTCTTATAACCGTTTGCTATTTACATTTTATAGATATCTACCTTACACGAGGTGAAAGTAAGAATTGAGGTGCGGAATTCCGAAATGAACGCATTAAACATATTTGTCATTGGAAGGTGCATTATTTTTGGAGCACCATTTTTAATTTATCATTTTATTAAAAAAACATTAGGAGAAGATATGATGCTCAGTTCAGTTCATGTCACAACGACAGAAGTGGTCGAGGTCGTTAAGGCCTCATGAACAGGAATTCCGCAGTTTCTTCCCTGACTGAGGTTTGTTTCAGCTTTTCCTCACTGATAAATACTTAAACTTAGTCCCCAAACTTTTCCTCCCCAAACATTTCCTTTCGCATTTATCATTTCATGTAACATCAGTGTCCACCGCCTTAGTGCCACTGGCGTTATACACTACTGAAAAAAGTTGAGGGCGCACAGTGGCGTTGACAATATTGAAATGATTCCTTTAAACTATCATTCGGTAAGCGAGATAATCATTGAGGAGGTTGAAATGCAGACACAGTAGATATTATGCTCCATAAATAATTTTAGACGCTTAGAAAGAAACCATTTTATTGTTGGGAACCTGAAATGACGTAAACAAATGCCGATAAAGTTATGTTAGGCTACGTATGTATAGTCGGTCAAAATAAAAGTGGCCGGTCCTTTGAGAGTTAGGTTTTTTCAATACTTTCGAGTGAGCACACGGTTCTCAACGGTTAACTTCTGTGTGTCGCTTTGACTAATTCTATAATACAAGCCAAAAGGCAATGATTTGAGCGTGCTTAGCGTGGATCTTTGCTTAAACTACTTAATTTATATGCAAACAGCTCGAGTGCGATTCTCTGAATCGAATTGTTATCTTTTATTTTTTACACTTCATTTTACTGTAATATAGTTAAATAATATTGTTTGTGTTACTTTATTTTACTTATAAATATAATTACACATTAATGGTTTAATTTACGGTTATAAAACCTCCTATAAATTAATGTCATGATTGCCATCTACCGTATGACGGACTACTAAATAAACGACATACATAAAAAAGTTAAAAACACGTTATATTTGTATTCATGTATTTAAAACGAAAGGGGGAAAAGTTGAGCAGCTCCACGGAGTTTTGAACTTGCAACCTCAGGAACAGTAAGCTAGCTCTCTACCACGAGCTAAGAATACCACAGTAAATGTGGCACTCTAACGAGCTAGTCATACTTGAGAACCATAAATCATAGGGTGTGTTTTAGTTACAAATATTCAGTATTGAAACACACTGAAACGTACGTCTGTTTGAAAGATTAATCTTGGAAGGCTTTTGTGTTTATGGTCGTGTTCCCCATTATAGCTACTACAAGAATATACATAGTCATGTGAACAAAGCTTGGCTCTCCCGAGCACTCACGGAAGTACCCGATTCTGAGATGCCTACCGATTTTAAATTGATTGTGTACATGTTGGATTTGCTAAGCGGTAAAACATTCGCAAGTTAAAATACGTTCGTTACGATGTCGTGTCAACAATCAGATCACGGAGACCCCATCGACAGAACTGGATAATACGACAGAGTCCGCCCACACAATGCATCCCTCTGGTACACATCTATGCCATGCAAGTCCATTTATTGTGCTGTTTTGGAGAAGGAAACTCTATGAAATTCGACATAGCTGAAATAAATAGGCTTTAAATATTTTAATGATGTGCACTTATGGAATTCAATTAAAAATATACCTAATTCGATCAGCTCTTACGCTAATCATATGGTATACATACGACCTGAGCTTAGCAATTATGAAGGCACCGGCTGTGAGTAGTAGACATCGGATTTGTATGCACCAAGGATGTCTAAAATATACATGCATTTATGCTGTCAACATTTTTAAATATGCTCTATAATTTCTTAAATATGCTCTAAGCATGCACTTAGGGATATACTTCTGGGTACTTACAATGTACTGCATGCTTCCTTCCTTCTGGTCGATGTAATTTTGTTAGTACTACACAGTGATCATTTTCTCCAAATGCTCAGGTGTAAGTTTATGACGTGTATTGGTTAACACAAGGAGAAGGATCTTTCTACCTCTACAAATGTTATTGATCAAAATTTTAAAACGCTAATTTTGGAGAAATTTCTTCAGGAGGAACCACGTTTTCACCTTGAAACACAAACCTTAAATGTTGGGATTTCTCTCTAAAAAGCTGCAAAATTCACCGTTTAGTTTTATTTTCCTGCATACTTAAAGGAAAACTTAAGTTTTCTCTAAACCTCATTGAAAATTGATAAAGATTCATGTAAAGTCAAACCAGAATTGATTTTTGTGGCTTTAGGTATAATGATGAAACAAGCGTTGATTACAGCCAAGTCCCTTTGCAAATACTGTCTCCATAGTAAGTACTTTACTAATTCAAGTTTAAAGTTTAAAAATAGTTTATTACATGTTCAAAGCATGGAAAAATGATGCAATATGCAGAAACATCGGAAATATGCAGTTATATGCATTTTAAATCTTTACATACAAGCACAGAAGAACATGAAATACTAGTATATTGCAAAAACTTAATTGCATATCGCAAGTAATAACAAACAAAATATGCATCTGCATACAAATCCGATGTCTAGTGATTAGCATAGAAAAGGTCTTTATAGAAGCTCCTTCTGATCGCCCATGCCTTCCGTTTGCAGAGAGTACCCAGGAAAGTGTTACATGTGGAACTCCCGTTAGCTGAGAGACAAGACATTTCACGTTGGATTACCGAGAACGTTGAGCATGTACTGTCTTTGTGATGTCAAGGCATTGTTCTCTTGTGTGAAAATAGTTCAGCTGTTTCGTGGAGCAACTGCTGGCAAGATAAACATCTTGGAAACGGCAGCAGCTAACAGGTCATGGACAAAACTATTCAACTTCGTAAGTTAAGTGTAGGTGTACCGTTGGCAAACAAGAGCTGCAGTCCTAACCAAACAGAAATACATATCCACACGTGTGCAAGTATTTAATTACAGAATAATCTCCTAACAATGCCATCCTAAATGTTTCTCATGCCCGATTTAAGTTCGTCGCCTAACACGTCCAGCCAATAGTAACAGGCGAATAGGAGTGCTGATGAATAATGAAGAGGTCATTTCCCAGATAGCGTTTTTTTTTTTCAGGAAGTACAAAAGCTATAATGTTGACAGAGATTTGTATCCTTAACACGTGTTAAATCCCTTGATGCAGGAAACAATTTTTTCATACTTTTTGTGTACAGTTTACAAGCAAAAATGTTTTGAAAATATTCGGTTTTGTTTGACAGAGGAAATATCCGACATTTGAATGCAGTTACGTGTATTTTTCTTATTCTTATTAAAACAGTTAATATAAATACTTGTATTATATTGTTGAAGAGTATAATATTAAATTATAAAAAAACTATTAATATATAACATAAAAAGGCCATAAGGACTTAAATGTACTGTAGATGTTAAAAACGTGTCGATAAAACACAACCTGGCGTAGGAAATTGCGATAATTCATGCAAACATTCCTTTATTTATTCACCTTTTCAAAATAAACAACTTAGACCCGTAGAACATATTTGATATTCCTATATCCATAATAAAGGACGGAGAGGGCCCAAGTAAAATAAATGGTGTGATGGTACGCTTGGATGCTGACGGGGTTGCATTTGAAATACGATTAACAACTGAGTCATCGTGTTTGTTTTCATTATTGAGGAGGAGACCTCACGGTCTATGAGGTCTGCTGATAGCAACGAGAAAACATTTACTTGCCTCCACAGTAACAATCGCAATAAGAAGGAAACGCTTTACAAGCACAAGGAAATTACTATTTTTAATGAAAACGCGGGTGTGTAATGGTATGGAATTGTCGGTTTTGATGCAAAACAAATAAATAGATAATATTACTTGTGTGCGATGGAATTGTCCGGTTCTGACTGTAAACACTACTTTGCGCTACTTTTTCTCATGTAAGTGACCACATTTGAACAAAACCAGTTACAAATTCCGATTGCCCCAATCTAAAGCTACCGAAAACATAAAATACTCTTATTTTTTATTTTTATGGAAATGACCGGTTTTGTTCGTAACCTCCACAATTATATCCAGTGCAACAGGAACATAACAGATTTATTTGCTCTGTGTAGTGGTCAGAAGGTGTATCTCGTATTAGAAATATTTCTCAATTTATTCCATTTACTTAGCGGAAAATAAATGAATGAAATCGGAATTGTACCTATGTTTATTCAGCACAATAATGAAAAAAAACAAGAAAAAAAGAAGAAAAATGGGATTCCTCTGTGGTCAAGTGGGCAACATTCGGGTTTCTCAACCCAGTGGTTCCGGAGTAGATTTACGGCTGGAGTGGGAAATTTTTCTTTAACAGAATCATTCGCTATCCTCCTAGTGTTTGGAATTAAAAGTGTGGGAGTGAAAGTGAGTGTGCTTTAAGTGCATAAAAGTAATAAAACCCAACGTAAATAAATCCACAGTTCAGCCACTAAAAACGTCAACATCATTAGTTGTTTGTTAAGTCATGACCATAAAGTGAAAGAGGGCTACACAAATGAAAAATAGAAAACAGTGACCCTACGGTAAAATTCCAAGGAACTATTATTAATAACACGCTTAGGAATATGTTTAGTGCAAATCCTTTGAACCTCCTACTATTAAGAGTATAGGAATTCTTAATTTAACATTGCTGTTATACTCAGTATAACTGATTTAAGTTATCACAAAATATGCCCCCTTCCACTCACCATGAGTGTATTACAGATAACACAGAATCATTAATGTAGAAAATGCAATGTAATCAAATTAATATAGCATTTGAGTTAAAACTGTTTCTGAATCATCTTTATAAATTAAATTCTTAACCGCCACTCGTTGCAATGACGAACCGTCTAGTAGAAGTAATCGCTAACGTATTCCACCGATACTCCGGGCAGCAGGAAGAGGCCTTTGTGCCGAAAGAGAAGAGAGGCTTTGTCATACTCCTGCGCTATAGGCAAGCCTTTTGCATGTCAAGTCGTCTACTATAGCCCACATACATCCAGCAGAAGACACGGTAATACTTAACAGATGGTAAGTTGACGACACTAAGTACTCAAAAGGCTATCTCTCTCTCTCTCTCTCTCTCTCTCTCTCTCTCACACACACACACACACACACACACACACTCACTCACTCACACTCACACATACGTACGCACAGAAAGAGAGAGAGAGAGAGAGAAACTTAAGTCATTCAGAGAACCTCTAACGAAATCTCTGGATCTGTTATTTGGAACGATAACAATACTTCTTAAGCAGAGAATAAAATAAACTAAACTATAAAGTGTCCAAGATAACATTCACTAGCATAGTTATGTTAACTTTCAGGCTCTTTCTACCTCTCTATCTCGTCTGTCGTTCACCCCTCGATTTTTGGCTCTCTCTTCCCTCTACAGTTCCTGCTTCTCCGTCCAGCTCTCTCTCTCTCTCTCTCTCTTTCTGTATAAACGCCATGTGATGTTTTGAAAATCGATAGTAAAACTAGTTTTCCTAGAGTCTCAATTAAAACTAAAACATACATACCTAAAAGTAATAAAAGAACAGCACCTTTTTTGGTGTTACTTATACGCTGGGAATTACACTGCTTCGCATGGTAACCAGAAACAGATTTATGATCTCTGTCGTCTGGTAGCCCTGCCAGCTTCAAGAAGCCCGGGGCTGGATTCCCAGCTGAAACAGGAATTCTGCTTTAATCAGAATTATTCCCTATCCTCTCTAGTGTCTGGAATTACGGTTTTGTGCGTATGTGTGTTTTTGTATCTGAAAATTAAAATAAAAAATGAAAAGGGAAATCTGAAGTAGCAAAATTCAAACGATACGGATCAAAACAGGGTTCAGATCCCCTGCATCGGTTTAACCCACAGAAATCTTTCGTACTTTCCCTCATTTTCCGGATAAACACCGAATTGGATATTTCAATACAATGACCCAAGATTCAGCCAACAAAATATATAAATAAATAAAATAAATAGTACAAACAGGTTAATATGCAAATAAGGCTACCTGTCCGGCATTTCTACGATTGTAGAAGTCCACCTTCCAATAAAATGTATAGCACCCAAATATGAAGTAAGATTAACATTAATTTTGTTATCATTTGTTTTTTAATTAGAAGTTATTGTTTACTAGATTTTTACGAGTTAATAAGGAAGATATGATTAAAATAATTTATGTAAAAAATATTGAGTTATAGTGATACAGGAAGTCGATCATGCAACTAAGGTCATCTTCTTGGTATACACCCAAAGCATAAGTACCAGAGAAATTACATACAATAGTTGCAGTGTAGCTTTGCGGTTAATGCAACGTTAAAATATAAGAAAGGAAATACTTGTTTTCAAAGCCTCCTGCATGACTTTAAATATTAACGGTACCGTGTATATGATAACTTTAAGACGATAAATAAGAATACGACTATAACATTTTCCGAATTGTCTATTAATTAAATGGTATGTACACAAATAATTTTAATGAGAAGTTGGCAGAACTTCTAAAATGTTTTATCAGTTAGCAAACCCAGTCAGTAACAGTATTTACATGTATATACATTTTATTTAGCTATGCAACATTTTAAAAAAAATATTCAAAAATACGAGAAATTTATAGGTTTTGACTTCGTGTACCACTTTAACCTTACCTTTCTGAAAACTAAATCATATTTCCTGACTGGAATCTATATTGCATACCAAATCTCATAACATTTGTTCTATCATTCTTGACAAAGGCGACATACATTAACACACCAAAATACACATTTTAAACATTCTAATTGTGCTTGTTAATGATTTATTGTATTACTTCTTCTTAATAAAGTTTTGGAAACATACCATCTTAGGTTTCAGAACTGATCCTTCCTACTTGCTCTCGCTCTGCCTTGACCTCTTCTGGCGTGGGTTTGTAACTCTATACTATTTTTAGTAACATATCCGGACCCATCCTTTCCAGGTGTCTTCTCCATTTATTCTGGTATACCTTAACTTTCTCAACTACACTTTTTATTTTTCATTTCTCACTTTACCACTTTACCCTTATATCTCTTAGTGTCATTCCTACCAGGTGACGAGCATATCATCACTTCTAGTCTCTTCTTGTCTTAGGGCCCATGCTTCTTAACCAAACGTTAAATCTGGTTTTGCAGTAATATTATGTATTCTTTATTTTGCTTCCCTGTTCATTTTAAGTTTCTTTTAATTACTACATTTAACTTGTTATATTGTTTGTAATATTTTCATTGCATTGGATATATGGCGTCCAAAATACACGAAACGTAATGTCTGTTCTATTGTTTTATTATACATAAGAATTTTTATTCTTATTAAGAATTTTCCTTGCGTTCCAATTAAGTTTGTTTTTTCAATAGATATTTTCATACTGTATACTTCCAAAATACTGTTTAAACTTGTGACCGAGTTTTGAATATAATCTTTAGAAGTGGCCATTAATAATAGGTTGTCCGCATAGGTTAAATACCTTACCTCATTTTTTGTGTGTCTAGGATCCCGCTGTAACCAAAGCTTTATACTTTTATTTAAATACTATTAAACAACAGAGAGAAAAGGCCAAAACCTGGCGCAATTAAATACTTACTTCTAGCGTTTTTTTTACTTTCTCTTCTGCGTATAGTAAGTAGGGGAAGTATTGCATTCCATCAAAAAATCCGATACCGAGATTTCACCCGAAATACATGTTTTGAGGCCTCTGAACAAAAAAAAAAATCTGATGTGTTACACTCAATGACTTTCTCTACTCTTGTACAAACTATTTCTACAAACGCTTATTCTCCATATACTTCATGTTAATCGAGATATCGAGATGTTAATCTTAATGCTAATTTTCTTGTAGATGCAAGGGGAATTGGTAAGCTTTAAGCCATAGTCAAATATTTTAAGAGCTGTTTGCTATGTGGAGTATACCATTCTCTTTGCATTACCAGCACAAAAAATGAATAACGAATTCCCATTGGAAAAAAAAATATAAATATTGGAACATTTAAGGAAGTACCAAGCAATATCTCGAAAATCTCAACAAAAAAATGTATATGACATAAATTGTGTATTTTAACGCGATCTACATTTTTTACGTAGTGAAGTTTTGTCTATCTCTTATGGTTTACCAGTTATGCAAAAGTCGTTCACAAGAAGAATACTTTTGGAGACATTCCCAGAAAATTTGAATATACAATTCATTTGCCATAAAAATGTCTTAAACTTTTGGTATTTTATTCAAAATCGTTAGAGGCATTTTTGAGAAAATTAAAACTTTTGACAAATTTTCTATGTAAAGGGTAATCTGGGGTGGGGGGATTTTCTTGAAAACCTTCGTGTCGCATCTCTGGAAGATACTGAACCTAAATACCACGTTTGGTGTTTTTCCGACTGTTCGTTTCTGAGTTATGCTGTTCTAAGACAGACAGACAGACAGACAGACACAGACACAGACACACACACACGGACATGTTTCCAAAAATACTTTATATGCATTCAGTGCACCTCAAAACATGTATTTCCTATGAAATCTCGGTATCGAAATGTTGGGTGGAATGCAATACTTCCCCTACTTACTATACGTAGTAAAAAAACATTTTTAGAAAAAGGGCCGCGTGTCTGTGAACAGCGTACCTCAAAAGCGAAAAGTCGGATAAATACCAAACTTGGTATTTAGGTTGAGTATCTTTCAAAGATGCGACATGAATATTTTCAAGAAAATCTCCCCACCCCGGACTACCCTTTACATGGAACATTTTTCGAATATTTTTATTTTCTCAAAAATGTCTCTAACGATTTTGAGTAACATATCATACGTTTAAGATATGTTCTTGATAAATGAAATGTATATCTTGAATATTCTGGGAATGTCCCCAAAAGTCCTCTTCATTGTGAATAGCTTTTGCATAACTGGTAAACCATAAGCGTTAGACAAAATGTTTGTACACAAAAAAATGTAAATCTCATTAAAACACGCAATTTATATGAAATACATTTTTTGTGAACCAATTCCGAGATATTCCTTGTTATTTGTTTGAATTTTCCAATACTTATACTTTTTTTCAAATGGGAATTCGTTATTCGATTTTTGGGTCCTGGACATGCAAAGAGAATGGAATGCTCCGCATAGCAACCACCTCTTAAAAGTTTTCACTATCTCTTAAAGCCTACCATATTCCCCTTACACCTACAAGAAAATTAGCAGTAAGATTAACATCTCGATATCTCGATTTAGATCAAGTAGATGGGGAATAAGCGTTTGTAAAAATATTTTGTACAAGAGTAGAGAAAGTCATGTGAGTGCAACACATCATCATTTTTAATGTTCCCTCTGCTAGTTTCTGTCTGTATTTTTGTTTTGGTGAAAAGACTTTTGATTGCATTAATAAGGAACGGATCAAAATTATAAATTTGTAGAATAACCACATTTTCCTCTATCTACTCCGTCGTAGGCTTTAATCAGGTCAATAAATAGAAGAAAGAGTTGTATGCATTGGTTTATGAAATAAAAAGAGGAGCAGGGTCTGTAGGAGCAGGGTCTATCAGCATTGTAACAAACACACCCAACGCTTCAAGTCACATCGATTCTTTCACAAGACACGCAACGTTCTCAGTTCCTACTATGTCTTCCAGGATGACTTGTGCTGCAGTGAAGCAGAGCGGTATGTTAGATGCTCCATCATTATTGTATTCTCAAGCATTCCTTGGAGCTGTCTGACCCACTTCGCGTAACCATTAAGCAATTAAAGTGTAATCTTCCTCGTTACCTACCAGGGTCGCTCACTCATTAACCGTTTACTGCTGACTAATTATATCTGTTATTTCAATAATTTGTGTACCTAGAAAGGGTTATTAATATCAGCCTGTTCTGAGAAATGCTTAACGTGGGAGCTTTGTCATTAAATACAAAATCTTCAAGCCGCCAAAGTCTGGGAATGCTGTTGAGTCGCATTGGAGTAATATCTCCAATGTGGCAACTTTGTGGTTGGTGAACTCCGATCTAAACATTCATACAGGTAAATTAAGTCATAACGTGCATAAGGCAATATGGAAATGGCTGATGAACTCGCTGCTACAGCAGCAATATTGAATTAACACACTGTATTAATATTCATCTTAAAATTATTTTTCATTCAGCATGAGGAAATTTTAATGTTAAACGACGCTTCGATGACCTTTGGGTTGTTCAGGGATAGCGAATGTCAGCATTCTATTCACCACACTCGCCGGTCAGTCGGAGATGTTGCCTGAATTCATAGTCAATTGTGAAGACAGTGTAACAAGAGAAACAAACCTGCATTTTCTGTAAAAGCGAAGAATATCCCAGTCGCACCATTTTGTCTAAGTATCGATATACGTGCAAGGTAATGGTTTCCTCTAGTTAATTTAAAAAATATATGTATATACAGGATGGACCATTTCCAAAACTAAGCGTCGTAGAAATAAATGTCTCGAATAAAAGTTGCTTGATATTATGGGTGAAAGTATCGTGGTGCTTTGTTTGGAGGACGTTATGATGGTAATTTTAGGGTCAATTTAATTTTTAAAATGGGAACCTACAATTAGGGTGAATTTAAATTGACCCTAAAATGACCATCACAACGTCCTCCAAACAAAATACGACTAATGGCATTTAATTTCCCCCATAATATCAAACAACTTTTATTCAAGACATTTGTTTCTATAACGCATAGTTTTGGAGATATTGTGCAGTTTTAAACGGTCCATCCTGTATATACTCGTAATGTGTATATATACATGACTTTGTTTATTCACTCTTCCGCAAATTATTCTTAAAAGGTTTATTGTTCTATCTACTTCTTGTTAATCTAGAAAAAGTTTCAATTCACATTTACACATTTCGTTGTATGATACAGTAGTTAAAGCGATTGTCAGGATTTTAAAGACCATGTCGCTATGTATGGCTTTGAAATTCCATGCATTTTATATAACCACAAGAAAAAAATGAATAGCGGCTTCCCAGTTGAGAAAAGTGTAGTGTATTTGGAAATTCAGACCAATAACGAGGATATCTTGAAAATGGTTAACTCCATAAAAACTTTTATTTCACATAAATTATGTGGTTTACCCAGATCTGCATTTTTACTTTCTCTACTACGTATAGTAAGTAGGGGAAGTATTGTATTCCACCCAAAAATTCGATACCGAGATTTCACCGGAAATACATGTTTTGAGACCCCCTGAATCCAAAAAGGTATTTTTGGAAACATGTCCGTGTGTGTGTGTGTCTGTTTAAGTGTGTGTGTGTGTCTATGAACAGCATAACTCAGAAACGAACAGTCGGATAAACACCAAACTTGGTATTTAGGTTCAGTATCTTCCAGAGAGGCGACACGAAGGTTTTCAAGAAAATTCCCCCACCCCAGATTACCGTTTACATGGAACATTTTTCGAAAGTTTAATTTTCTCAAAAATGGCTTTAACGGTTTTAATTAAAATATCATATGTTTTTACTACACAAAAATGTAGATCGCGTTAAAATACACTATTTATGTCATATACATTTTTTTTGTTGGTTGAACCATTTTCGAGATATTGCTTGTTATTCCCTTAAATTGTCCAATACTTATACTTTTTCTCAAATTCGTTATTCATTTTGTTGTCCTGGTAATGCAAAGAGAATGGAATACTCCACTCTACCTCTTAAAATATTTGACTATCACTTAAAGCCTACCATATTCCCCTTGCACCTACAAGAAAATTAGTAATAAGATTAACATCTCCATTAACATGAAGCATATGGAGAGTAAGCGTTTGTAAAAATAGTTTGTACAAGAGTAGAGAAAGTCATGTGAGTGTAACACATCAGATTTTTGTATAGTAAGATTTTGTCTATCTCTTACGGTTTACCAAATATGCGAGTCATTTGGAATGTAGAGGACTTCACAGGCTATTTCCAGAAAATTCAAGACGTACCTACATTTCATTTTTCATGAAAATATCTTAAATATACCATATTTTGATCAAAATCATTAAGAGCCATTTTGAGAAAATAAATTATATCGAAACAAGTTATATGTAAAGGATAGTTTGGGTCGGGAAATTTTCTTGAAAATCTTCTTGTCGCATCTTTGGAAGACAGTGAACTCAAGCACCAATTTCGGCGTTTATCGACTTTTCGTTTTTGAGTTATTTATTCACAAATACATAAACACACGGACCTTCTTGTAAATATGATTTTTAGGAGGGGTTCAGGAGGCCTCAAAACATATATTTCCAATGAAATCTCGGCATAAATATTTTGGTAGAATACAATACTTCCTCTGCTTACTGTAAATACGTAATAGAGAAAGTAAAAATCATTATGTTAAAAGCTATGTTGAAATATGGGTTTATATTACACATACATTTTAAACATCTGGTGGAAGGGGTATAAACCATATTTTAAACCATAGAGAGATTTTGACGAATGTGTAACGATACGCAGAAGAAATTTCTCGGTGAGACGATCGTTTGCCAACCCGCGATTTATCTGCAGGTTGGTGAGAGAATCTGCTCTCGAGGAGCAAGGTGTCGAATCGCCCACAGCAGAATGTGAGGCGAGTATTCAATTCCGGCCGAAATTTGTTACTGCATTAGGGGAGTCACATTTTTGCTAATTGCGTTAAATTCCAAAATTAGTTTATTAAAAAAAATAATTAAAGTATCTAAAATAAATACACTCTTAAATGAAAAAAATCTTGTGTTGCATTCATACGACTTTCCCTACTTATTCCTTCACAAACTATTCCTACAAAAGGTTATTATTCTATATACATTTTTAATTCATTTATACATTTTGTTGTAGGATACAGTAGGTGAAGCAGGTCAGATTTTGAAAGAGCGTGTGGCTATGTGAAGCTTTAAAATTCCATGCTCTTTGCATGATCACAAGAAAAAAATTTGATGTGTTCCCTCACGTGACTTTCTTTCTTCCCTCTTCTAGAACTATTCTTACAAAATTTTATTTTTCTATCTACTTATTGTCGTTTCTAACGCTCCCCGTATGGCCTACGACCTTCGGGGGTTACTTCATTCCACCAAGCAATGACTGGACCCTTTTATGAGGTGGAGGCCCCATCAGGCGGAGTCCGTTGCCTCCTATGGTAGGGTGATGATGAGGATGGTGGTGAAATTAGAGGACCTACAGCTTTCACCGTGGACTCCGGACCACGCTGGGTCTCGGGGATATTTCACATGAGGAAATCAAAGGAAAAGGCGTGAACAGGACCGATTTAAAAATGCCACCCAAAAGGCGGGAATCGAACCTCGGACTCGTAGAACGAGAGCTGGAAAGAAACCATTGCACCACCCCGTCACCCATCTACTTATTGTTAACCCAGGTAAATTTTCTATTCAGACTTACACATTTCGATGTAGAAATACAGTAAGTAAAGCAGTAGTTGTATTTTTAAAGACGCATGGCTGTGTGATCGTTTTGAAATTCCATACGAGAAATAAAAAAGCTAATAACGACTCACACCATAGAGAAAAGCCTAAGTATTTGAAAATTCAAAACAATAACAAGGAATATCCCCGGAAATGGTTAACTCCACAAGGAAGTTTATTTTATATAAATTGTGTCCTTTAACGAGAGCTACATTTTTTGAGTAGTAAGATTTTGCATATTCTCTCGCGTTAAGTACCTATATACAAAGGTCACTCAGAATGAAGAGGACTTCACAGGTCATTTACAGAAAATGCTATGCATACGTTTCTTTTGTCATGAAAACCTACAATATTTTAATAAAAATTGTTAGCCATTTTTGAAAAAATCAAAAATAAGGAATATAAAGGTTGGTTTTAAAAGGGATGTTCTTTGAAATATTCATGTCGCATTCTTGGAAGGTGCTGCGCTTCTACACCAAGCTTTGTATTTAAAGGACTTTTCGTTCTTTAGTTATACTGTTTACACACACACACACATGAACTTTTTTTTTCTAAAAATACCATTTTAACTTAGGAAGTCTCAAAACGTATATTGCCGGTGAAATCTCGGTATCGAATTTTTGCGTGAAAAGCAATACCTCATCTACTTACTATAAGTAGGCAGTAAAGAAAATACAAATGAAATGAACGTAGTATTTAACTTGTTGTTTACGCGCTTTCAGTAAAAATAAATAGGTAAGTTGAGGCAGTATTTTTAACACTTAAATGACTTTAGTCAAATTATATAATAAAAATATATAATAACAGCCCGCCTTAAAGCAATATGTATATGTAACAATATATAAAAAGTGTATATTACAGTCATTGTAAATGTTTATATTATTGTATGCATGTGTAATAATGTTATGTGAATGTATTACATAATTTAATAATGTAGGAGCTGTGAGAATAATAGGTTAAAAGTTGCTAACAATGAGGTAACCTTGAGGCAATAATGAGTAAAAAAGTTCAATAATGCTACTAGTCATTATTGGAGCAACAATAATGTAAATTGTGTGACAGTTTACCAAATAGCCAATCAACAAACAAAAAAAAAAAAAGCTTTAGTTAAATGAAAGTATTCTATTGGATTAGGAATAGCCAATCAGAGACTTGAAATACAGAAATTTACAAATTTAAGCGGTAGAAATCAAGTCAGTTGCTTGTAGACAGCGCTCATAACTGGACGCGTTGCTAGCAGACAGTGTTACTAATCAGACGCGAGATGTGTCCTCGATAAATTTAATACGTATTCGTGTGAGACGAAAATAGTTTACGTGTTAAAAAGTGCAAGTAATCAATAAAAGAATCTCACAGCTCTCTATATCAGTGAAGCGTTATTTAAATAGTGTCAAGCATTAATAAAAGGAGTGAAGTAAAATTATATTCTGTGTAAGCCTACATTCTTAGCCGCACTACCCCCTGCTAAGACATTCATATCTCTAAAAAAAAATATAAATACTGACGCAGCCGAGGCAAACATAAATATATAATATTTAAAGAAACAGTCAAAATTACAAAGTTAATATTTTTTAAACATTTTGGGAAAGGCCACCGGAAAGTACATTTGGGGCAAAGGCTACCGGAAACATTTTATCATACGTGAAGCAACATCTATTTCAATTTGGCTCCCAAAGCGTGGGGCAAATAACAACGTAAAAATAACAATACAACAAACCATCTTCTTCAAAGTAGAAAGGTATTAACATATTACAAATGCTACTGTTAAGTTTTCAGAGATTAAAAGAAAATTCGTACTTTATTTAATAATTTACAGAGATTCCAAACACATATACAACTTTGGAAAAAATTTCACACAAAAATTAGATATCGAGATTTCACCGGAAATACATGTTTTGATGTCCTCTAAATAAAACAATTACGAAAAAGTGTGTGTGTGTCTGTGAGCAGCATAACTAAAAACGAAAACTCGGATAAATACCAAAATTGGTATTTATGTTGAGTACCTTTCAATGATGCGACATAAATATTTTCAAGAAAATTCCCACACCCCAATACCCTTTACATAGAGGATTTTTCGAAATTTTATATTTTCTATCAAATGACTCTAACAATTATGATTAAAATACCACATATTAATTATCTATATTTACGTGGCAAATAAAATGTATATCTTGAATTTTTTGGGAGTAACGAAGTCCTCTTCATTCGGATGGAATTTTATATAATCTTGTATAACTAGTAAACGTTATGAGATAGATGAAAATGTACTACACAAGAAATGTAGATCTCTTTAAAACACACAATGTATTTCAAATAACGTTTTTTTGGCATAAGCCATTTTAGAGATACCCGTTATTAATAGTGTGAATAATTCATTACTTGGTCATTCTTTAAAGTCCTTTCAGATTCAGTTGTTTCTCGCGATTGAATGTAAACAGTATGGCATTTTAAGCAGTCCAGTTCTTAAAAATTTGACTATCGCTGTTCCCTTTGTATCTATAACGAAATGTGTAATGTAGCTATTTCCGGAAAGGTTTATCTCGATTAAAATGATGTAGATTGGAAAATAAGCTTTCGTAAAAATAATTTGTATACCCACTAATAAACGATAGACGGTAGAGAAAGTCATGTGAACGTAACACATCAGATTTTTGTTTCATTTATGTCACCCAAATGGATGAAATCTAGAATATTTCGTTACGGTATTGGTACGTCTAGAATGGTAAGTTTTGGGTTTATAAACCAACAGAGACATATTGTTGAAAGTATTATCTATATGTCCGTGCATGGACGCATATTTCCTACCTAAAGAGCAGTATTTGTTTTGTCAAACACAACTTTAGAACGATAGGTATAAGTGAAAATAAAGAATAAACAAAGTGATTTCGCTATGGGAATTATTAATCTCTCTCTAATTGGCGAAATAGCACCACGTACATAAACATTTCCCTAAATTCCATATGCAACCTACTTTACATGCCAGTACCATATCTTTACATTTTCGCGAAGAGTTACTACAGCGAAGGCGAGAACAGAATTACAATTACCAATATTCCTAACAATGCTTATCTTGTAAATCTACTACTTTGCTATATCACCTGACTTCTCACATTTTCGCGAATTCTCTTACCTCAATCTTGTGAAAACGGCGGGAAGCCTGCAATCTCATATTTGCATCTAAGCTGCTTCTGGTTGGTTCTGGAATCTTTCCCAGCAGGATCCACATTTCTAACCTCTGAAGTTCCCCCCTAAAGTATTGCACACACATAATTGTTATCAAATGCTTTTATATTTAAAAATAATGTAGAATACAGAGCAGGGTTCTTAGAAAGTGACAGTATTCTTAGGTATTAAGAAATACATAACGTGTGGCTTAAACAAGATGCAATTGAAATACATAAAAGTATGTCAACAAATTGTAAGTATGAAGCTGCTACTACTAATTCAAAGTTTTGGCCTGAATTCAGCTTCGCTTGAAGGAACAAACCAAAACCCAGACGAAAGCCGAACATTGTAACGGGAGATTTGGTCATAATGACATCAGAAGAAAAAATTCCCATACCTGTTTGGTAGAATTAGATGCATTTCGTGTAATAATATTAACTTTTTGAAAATACTTGATCTCTTGGAGTTTCATCTTATTTCATTTACAAAATGTGAATGATCCACTACGTATATCTAGGTAAACTATACGTTTTGTGGGATCCCATACACTACAGCTATATTTCTATTTCAGCGTAATTTCTTCCAGAAAGTCTGTTTTCCTGCTCTATCGTTTTCTTGCCTTTAGGAACGTTATGCGGTTCAAGATTTAGATTAGATAGTTTTTTTTAATTTCATTTTAACCTTTCTTTATAATCGCTTTACCCTAAAGTCATATCGTGACTTTGCAATTATTTGTACATGAACATTGAAATTAGAAACAAAACATTATATATCTTTATACATCTTCATACTTTTGAAGAACTGAATTAACGTGAGGCATTTAGGAGAGGAGTTAAGAAGTACACTGAGTATTTGGTAGTGCTGTCGCCATAGGTTGTGAAGTTGGCACTCGGATAATGTGCTTGATGGTCAATTGTACGCTACGCTGTTGGCAGATCGGAGGTTGGTCCTGTTTTAGAAGATAACTGTGCGTAATCTTGAGTGGCCTATTCTTAGTCGGGATATTAAAACTAATAATAGGCGTTTACGTAAAGCGTCTTATCAGTCATCAGCGGATCTCTAAGCTTCCGTGAAGAAGTTAAACTGGTGCGATGCGAATTCGCGATGCCAGGCATTAAGGGTTTAAATGGAGTTTAATGCATTACATTCACGCGCATTGATTTGGCAGGGAATTTTTAAAGAGCATCTTGATTAAAAATTCATAGTAATGAATGAATGACAGGGAAAGGTGGGGGCATCTCGCACTTCGACCACAAAAGTGCTTACCACCTCCAGGAGAAACGGATGAGGTGAAGGAACCGCAGGAGGCTATAGGCCGCAGGCAGGCTTGAGGACCCGGTCACACCGGCGGGCTGCTCAGAAAAGCTTCCTTCTGGCGGAACCGGGAGAACTTGACCCACGTGAGGCCGCTCAGAGAGAAGGCTGCCATCTGGCAGGGCCGAGAAGAACAATCCAACGAGCAAGCATCTGCGTCATATGTCCGACACTAACCGATACAGCACAGCCCCTAAGCCTACCTGAAACAAGAAAGGGGAAGCAAGAAGATACAAAATAGGGAAAGTAAATTCATGGTAGAAGAGAAACCACCCCAGCATTTGCCTAACAAACCAGGGAAAACCACGAAAAACCCATGGTCAGAGTGGTCGGTCACAGGAATCAAACCCAGGACCTCCCGAATGTGAGCCTCGCACGTTACTGCGAAGTCATCTCGCTCGGCATCCATAGGAACAGCTCATCTCACTTCTAGGTTCTTCTTATTCTTCTTCAGGCATCAGACCTCACGATCTGTTGCGTCTCATTGGTCCGACCATCTTCTCTTGGGTCTTCTTCCAACTCCTCTTTCCCCTCTCGGCTTATACTTTAAAATCTTCTTGGGCATTCTTTCATTACCCATTCTATTAGCGTGGTCTTCCCATTATCAGCTACTTTATAATTTAATTTATACATTTCCAGACGATTACGAATATCTTCATGGTATAATCTATCTCTTTTTGTAACTCCCAAACATCCTCTCAAAAATTTCATCTCTACTGTTTTGTATCCTACTACGTGTTTTTGTTCAAGGGTCCAAGTCTCACTGCCATATAATACACATGGTACCGCTATCGTTTTGTAAAAGTGCATGTGTGTTCCCCCTGACCTTACATTTTATGTTCTTCTGATAGTCCCACACATACGATTAAATTTTTCATTTCTGCATCTATCTCTCCTATATATGCCAGGCCATACTCTAGGAGCTGACGGTAACGGGTAGGGCCTCTCTTTGGAGATAGCCCTACTTCAGCGAGTAGCGACCCTGCCGACGTGATGCTCCAGGTCCTCCTGACGCGGGAGGTAGTACCTCCCTTATCAGGGTTACGGCGAAGACTGCAACGGTCGACGAGGCGATGTGAGACTAGGTGAACATCACAGTGGCTTGGAGAGCGGAAGCAGCAACCCTCACTGTTGGGGTCAAGACACAGTGCTGCTTGTTTGGAAGCAATGAGGTAGCAGCCCTACCACCAACCTTACCCTGTGCAGCGCCCGTAACGCGGCCATGGGAAATTGTTATTACTACTGATACTCTCAAAGAAGATAGCCGGCCTTCTCACTTCTAGCTAACATTTTAAAATCCACTAAATTTAGAACAAATTATGAAATTTATGCCTGTGGTACTAGGGTAAATATAACTTCCACGTTGATGCCATTAACATTAAGGAAATTAACAGAGATCCTTATATTCTGTGACGCATCTGTATAACAAATAATTACCAATTAGCATAAAATACAAACAACGAAACGCTTTATAGAGAAATACTCTTGTGGATTAGACCAGGAATGTAAACCATTTAAAATTTTACTTTTGGTTTGCATAGGATAAAATGGCGCCATGATGAGGAAAAGTTAACGACTGTTTGGTTGCAGTGTTTTTGCAGAGTTTACATCCACAAAGATAAAAGAGCTAGAAGTATAGAATATCTCTTTCTCATTAGGGCCTAGAGACTCGAAAATTCATCGGCAGCAAATGATTGATTAATTAGACGCTGTGGTCAATTCCACTTTACTGCGGTTAGCGAATTTGTGGGTCTCTCTATTCTGGTTGATGCTACGGGAAGGCAACGTCATCCAATTCGGTTCTCGCTTTGACATCTTCACAAGCGAAGGTATTTTGCGCGTTTTTATATATTTTAATTAACTAGCAAATGTATAAACATTTTTTAATTATTTATTTTGTTTCGTTAGTTTGCTCTGCCCTCTAAGTCCACCTCCAATGCCCGCATCTAAGTTGGCCTAGCTTAGACGGGAGCTTAGACTAGGAAATCAGAATAGCCGACCCATGTGCGTGGTAATATTAGTACATTGAAATATTATCGTATTTCATGGATGAATTAATGTGTATTTATAATGCAATTTATGCAACCCTAGTATTATAAACAAGTTGTTACTGCATTCAGTAACGTACATAATTGGCTCATTATGGCACGCGAGCCAATAATAGGAATGGCGTATTTCCTGTCTCAATAACGTAATGCAGGTATTCCAAGCTGCCGGGGATATTAGAGAGAAGATGGAACCATTTTGTGGTATTTTCCCTGAGAAACGAAGTTGCAAAAACCTATCTGCATTATTAATTATAAGTAATTAAGATCTGAATTTAAAATTATTTAGTGCTGATAATACATCACAGTCTGTAACACCTCTCACTTCTCTCCCAGGCTGTCTTGCTTTTCGCTTGAGCACGCCAGGTAATAAATGAAATACAGAGAGAGAAGCCAACGTCTCATAACATATGAAGGCGCTCTCACTTATGTCAGCTATGAATGCCGAGCTAAGATTGCATAAAATATTGTATCCAACTTGTGGATAATCTTAGTACACGACAAACATTCACTCGTGCCATAATCATCAAAATTATCCGCTTGTTGCATAAATTACTATTAAAGCAATGTTTACACTGACGGTGTCGGAAAATTACATTAAAACTGTTATTGTCAGAATGGCAATAATAATAATAATATAGCATTAAATATTTATTATTATTTATTTATTTTACTGTGCTTTTTAATTTATATTTCGACCATGTCCTAATAAAATGGCAAGAACAGGAATTATAATTTAACGACGCTGCCATTTGCAGACGATGAAGTCACATTCACTGCATCAGAGAATTCTCGACAATACTTTCTATACAACTAAACAAGATGGCTTCTGCACACACATAACTAAAAATATCCACTTCTAAAGCAAAGCTTTTAACTTTTAAAAGAAACTACCCTTGAGAGCAAAGATGATAAAATCGACAACATAATTTACCAAATTTTAACAATTTAGGCTGTGAAATGGGTAATCTCAAACAGAATAACATTTAAAAGAAGATACAAACTTTAAGTTATTTATTTGGCACAATCTAACGAACACTATTAAATAAAGCAGGAAAACACACTATACCAATATTTTATAAAGTGTTAGCAGTACCATCTATTTTGTATGGATATGAATGTTGGATGCTAACAAGAAAAGAAGCCAGACAGAAGTTGCAGAGATGAGATTTCTAAGAACGGTAGCGGGCTATAAAACAAAAGATAAAAAGAAAAGTTAAGACATCAGAAAGAACTAAATATGTATAATTATAATGAAAGAATGAAATAACATCAAATAAATTATTCCAGTATGTACCAAGGATGAAAGACCATCGGATCCCAAAACAGCTACTAAAGTATAGACCAACAGGATAAAGAACTCGAGGACGTTCAACGATAAGATGGAAAGATCAGCTCACAATTTGAGGCCGGAACAGGCCCATACGTCTAAACCATGAATATTATTATTGCTATTGTAATAATTATCTCTACAGATAAAATATTTCCTTTTTCTTTTAAACAAATTGGCAAATTGTCTCCGCCCATGTGCAAATATGCCAATCCCCCAAATAATTTGTGAGCCCCTGATACCCGACGTTCTTCTAAAGTATGGGTAGGGTGTGTCTGCTGACTTGTAGAGAGAAAAAATATTGTATTTACTAGTTGTCCAAGGAATCTTTTTTAAAGAGTTGGTAATTCCTACACAGCTAAATAAATAATACACAGTAGGTCACCGTTTTTGCCCACGCAAGTAGTGGACACTCTCCCATTTTGGCGTACTTTGCATGATTTAATATACCTACAGCAGTTTTTCTTCTGCCAGCGATTTCGTTCTTGCGGGCTGCGACCTTTGGATAATTGCAGACTGCGATCTCATTTACCACATTATTAATTCTTAAATTCCAAGAATTTTTCTGCTACTCGCCACAAGAAGTTAAACGGTTTGAATACAATGCTCATCCAAGTATAAAACATCTTAATAATTTGCAAATACAGTGAACCTCGCAGTTTTAACGAGTTGTATCTAATAAATGATGCTACAGAGATTTGTTGTCCAGAATTTGGCATTTATTACGTAATAACAAAAACATAAATAATGATAAGGCCCTCTTGTACAATAGCCATTCAAATAGCGGATAATACAGATAGAAACTTGGGAGTTCACGTCTCTCACGAGTGTGAACAATGAGTAGCCGTTGCGTGCATGCTTTGTAAACAGGGAGATTTAGATTTAGCAAAACGATTAGCAAACGTTTGTGCTTATTTTAAATTTTAGATAAATCTCGCATTAACGGTTAGGATGGGTTACCTTGGAGATAGTAGAAGATTGATACATGGGGTAAAAGTAGGCTTTTATTTTGCGAGTAGGAATGTTTACGAAACGAACGCCGTAGACAGATTTTCTCAATCCTACGAGCAAAATAAAACCACTTTTTAAACGTGTGGCATATACCAGTTTTTCGAAAGCGCCCGAATTTGTAAAATAACAATAATATTATATTAATTGTTGAAACCAGCAGATATGATGTTTAAAACATGTTCTTGAAACCAAGGAGATGTCAGATGTTTTGATGTTTTGTTGGTTTGCTAGCATTATTTAAAATGAAATTATTTTCACCATGTTTTGCCTTACATCAGGCAATGAAGCGATTAAATTCTATGTCATATTGCTTTCTGGATTTTATGGATAAGCACTTCTAGTTTTATTCTTTCAGCTTCTTCTGTAATTTCACTTCCATTTCAGTTTCTGCTGAATTCATAATTTCCGCCATTTAATCTATATGTAGATTAGACAAAAGAATTGCGTTTTAGACCAATATTACGTATAGGTTAACTCTACAACGAATTGCGATAAATTGAAGTATGACGATTTGTATTATGAACAAATAATGCGAGCGCCATGAGAAATTAATCATGTAAAAAGACATAATGAGAATTAAGACCTAATCAAACCGAGTCGAGTTATTAAACATGTGCAACTACACAGGGCAATTGCCATGTGATTGGACTTGAAACCAAAGTTGATCACAATGAAGATTATCCCACTAGTGCAATGATCTAAAGCTTTTAGCTCGTGTGCTGTGTGTTAGAAGTTCTACTTTTAGGTCATGCTGTCTAAAAAATGATTTAAAGATTTTGGTCGTCCTCTTGGCAATAATTTTAGCCTTCGTTCCCATTAGAAGAAAAGTTTGACTAAACACTGTAACTGGTACGCATTTCAGCGCTGCAGGTAATTCGTTTTGACCAATTCCTCCTCACCTACAAGGTCGAGCTACTAATCATGTTACTTTGAGCTGGCCATCTTTAATTTTCTACACGAATAAGCTTTTGGGAGAGCTTGTTTCTTACCCTTCACCTCTTCGTGTCGTGCAAAGTATAACATTCCTTATGGTTTACGTTTGTCCCTTGAGATTTGTTTCAAGCCAGTCATAGAGACACGTAAAGACTGTGTGGAATTTAGTGTTGGTTAGGTAAATGCGGAAACCTTACGGAAGAAAAAAACACTATCGCTATTTAGGGGAATGGGCTACATTTGCTGCTCCTAAGTGTACTATGTTACCTTTTTATTCCAGAAGGACTGAATCTAATCTATGAAACTTGGCCCGTTAATAGGCAATTGCTTTTCTCAAAAGTGGGAAGGGTTTAAAGAATTAGGACTGTAGTTTCCTTATTTTGGTCAAAATACAAATTATAAGGTCCTCTCTTGCCTCCTATGACTGTTTTAAACTCACAACTGGTATTTGTAAGGTCTGTTCCATGTAACTTTGCACTGTATCTCTTTAACTGTCGCGGGCACTAGTCACCTCTCATTGGCTGTTGTCGTGGAATTGTTTGTTGTGATATGCAAAATAGTTCCTTATTTAACATATCATTTATTTTAACATATTCTACGATAATTGTCAAGTATGAAGTATGACAGTATGAATTAAATATATTACGTGACAGAGATAATGTATCTGGAATGCATGTAAATTCTTATCAACAGATAGATGTTCGGTTTAAACCTGCCTCTCAGAATGACGAAAGCACGTGCATCTATCATGACAGAGTATTTATATGGCTTTTATCGCCTATCCTTGCACTGCACACGGGGCTTGTTTGTCACTATTGAAAGGTGTACATTAGCCAATCAGGGGAAATGGGAAGGAAACACAGCGCGGAAGAATACATGTCTGAGGGGAAGGTTATAAGAAACGCGGTGCCTATAATGCTAGGTGACATTAGGTGTGGAATACGTGTTCCTTTTCCTCACCTTTCAAGCACTCCGTATTTATTCAGAGTGGGAAAAGAAACAGAAATAATCAAGTCTAAGGAAAGCAAATTACTGAAAATAGCAATGGAAGAGACGAGGAGATCCCTTCCCACAAACAAAATCATATTTATAAAATCCTTGCAAAATAACGTTTATAATCTACTTAAACTTTAAAGAGACGCTCATAATATGTACCTTTGTGTTTTTATGCGCCATGTGCACTAATTGTTCTACTTGTGAATAAAACATAAAGAAACTACTTTCTCGAAATAAAGCTTTTAAAGTTTAAACACTTTTAGATTTAAAAGAATCCTCAGAGAGGAAATCCCAGAGCAGACATTAATTATTCATTAAGTTTTGCTATTCGTAAAAGTTTAGTTCAGAAAAAACAAAAATTGAGTTGTTTGGATTAGATTGGCCACGGACAGCACAGGAATAGCAAGGTCCAGTTTTCAGATAGAGACTTCCCGGCAGACGGTCAGGCAGGCCGGGGACCCCACCCCGCACTGAGGGGGTCCAACGCTCAAGGGAGTTCGGATATCCCCAGCAACCAGTCGAAAGCCGAAGGACGGAGAGAGTCACAAAGAGCATCCTTTTTCCCCTGCCACACTGCAGCGCAACACCATCGTCGACACTTCCAACCCTGAAAGAGACCAATGAATGAAATAAGAATGAAGATAAACTAGAGGGACAGGAAATTCGGGGAATGTGAGAATCCTTCCCAGTATTCGCCTCCAGCGACCCGGGAAATCACCCGGAAAAACCCACGGGTCAGGAAGGTGGTCATGGGAATCGAACCCACGACCCCACGAATGCAGGCCACAGACGAAACCGCCTGAGCCATCCCGCTCGGTAAAATTGATTTACAAAGTTCCAGTTTAGCATGATAACAGTTACCTATTATTGGCACAGGTGTATGAACAATTTGAAACACTGTGGTAGTAGCGAAATGTAGAAGTTGAAACTTTCAGCCTCACTAAATTGGGCGCAAAGTCCCAGTTATACGTGAGTTTAGTGAAAAATGTTAGATGGCAAACTATTATAAGCGTATTTATTCCAAAAAGTTTTGTTACTTAAAAATTTCAATAGAATTAATACTGAGAAGTTGTAAATGTTTTCGTTAGGTACCTACTATACATACTTTGTGCACATTTCTCAGCAAATGTTAGATAAATTCATACTACAAGCATTAACACGTTAGGCAACATGTAAAAGTGTATAAATGCAAGTTATATAACTTTAAACGTATTACTTATAGGTATTGTGCCATAGATGTTCCTATAATTTAGTTTATGACCCTTCACAGGCTTTTGCAGCTTTTTATTCGAGCCTTTCACCGAACTTCTATCATAACGTAGTACCGCCTTTAGTCAGATTGATTCTGAACGTTGGTAAACTTTTCTGCAATCCGTTAGACCTTTTGTTGCTGGAGCTCGATAAATCATCAGAATGTTTTGCACCGAACCTTGAATGCCATTTTTTTTAAATTCATTTATTTTAGAAATCACTTTAAGCGATCAGAGTTATTTGCTGACAACGAATGGAATCTGTTGTTTACAGTGAACATTAAAACGAGCATTTAATATTATGAATTTTACTATGGTGTTTTAATTTGCTTATTCTCTATTTGTTTTTACTCTGGGTAAATTTCAATGTGGATGGGGTTCCCAGAAAGGCCACAAGGATAGAGTCAATAAAGTTAACTTCCTGACAACTAACTGTATCCATTTAACGATGTAAGTATTTGAACACTTTAAGAAGCAATGAATGCAATAATTAATTAAATGAGTTGCATTGCAAATTGTTCTTAATGGCTCTTGCTGCACAATATATTCTCTGTGATACTGGAATGTTCGATCTATAACTACTTCACATGGCATTTACAGATTCCCAGGGTAATGGGATAAGCTGGTGCAACATGGTTTCTCAACATAACTATCCCCTATATATGTATATACACTATGTGATCAAAAGTATCCGGAAAACCCACAAACATACGTTTTTCATCTTAGGTGCATTGTGCCCCCACCTACTGCCTGGTACTCATTATCCGCGACCTCAGTAGTCATAAGACATCGTGAAACAGCAGAATGGAACGCTCCGTGGGTGTCACTTGTGTCAGAAGTCTGTACGTGAGATTTCCACACTTCTAAAAATCCCTAGGTCCACTGTTTCTGATGTGATAGTGAAGTGGAAACGTGAAGGAACATGTACAGCACAAAAGCGTGCAGGCCGACACCGTCTGTTGACTGACAGAGACCGCCGACATTTGAAGAGGGTCGTAAAGAGAATAGACAGACATCTATCCAGACCATCACACAGGAATTCCAAACTGCATCAGGATCCACTCCAAGTACTATGACAGTTAGGCGTGAGGTGAGAAATCTTGGATTCCATGGTCGAGCGGCTACTCATAAGCAACACATGACGCAGGAAAATGCCAAACGACGCCTCGCTTTGTATAAAGAGCGTCAACATTACACGATTGAACAGTGGCAAAACGTTACGTGCAGTGACGAATCACGGTACACAATGTGGCGATCAGATGGAAGGGTGTGTGTATGGCGAATTCCCGCTGAAAATCATCTGCCAGCGTGTGTAGTGCCAACAGTGAAATTCGGAGGTGGTAGTGTTATGGTGTGGTTGTGTTTTCCCTGGAAGAGGCTTGCACCCCTTGTTGTTTTGCGTGGCACGATCACAGCGCAGACCTAGATTGATATTTTAAGCACCTTCTTGCTTCCTACTGTTGAAGAGCAATTCGGGGATGGGGATTGCATCTTTCAACACGATCGAGCACCTGTTCATACTGCACGGGCTGTTGCGGAGTGGTTACACGACAATAACATCCCTCTAATGGACTGGCCTGCACAGAGTCCTTGAGTTGAATCCTATAGAACACCTTTGGGATGTTTTGGAACGCCGACTTCGTGTCAGGCCTCACCGACCTACATGATACCTCTCCTCAGTTCCGCACTCCGTGAAGAATGGTCTGCCATTCCCCAAGAAACCTTCCAGCACCTGATTGAAAGTATGCCTGCGAGAATGAACGCTATCATCAAGGCTAAGAGTGGGCCAACACCATATTGACTTCCCATTACCGATGGAGGGCGCCACGAACTTGTACGTCATTTTCAAACAGGTGTCCGAATACTTTTGATTACGTAGTGTATATACATACACACATATACAGGCTGGACTATTTAAGTTGAGACGGTACTCTTAGTTTTGGAGATATTGTACAGTATCAACTTAAATGGTCTATCCTGTATATGTACATACATATTCATACAGGTAGTCCATTTAAAACTTTCACCGCAAATATCTCTCAGACAGGTATAGATATTGAAAAACAACTTCCACGGATATAACGCAGGGGAGGGGCTCGTTAAAGTATATAATATGGCCATTCAGAAACTTAAACAAATAGTATTTTCAGCATAAACTTATATTTTTTAAATGGACATCCTGTATTATTTATGATGCAATTGATAAAGTGGAAAATCACATTAGAATGGCATTTGTTGCATCGCGATAAGCCAGTTACATCCAGAGAAATTGTAACCCAAAGTTGACGCTTGAGATGCAATGAAGCGTACATCAGTTGCACATTCCGAGGTTCAATTGCAACTCCAGGTTGAAGTTAATCGGGATTTGATTGACTTACTAAAGTGCTGAAAATGCTGCTCTTAATGTTTTCACGTTATCAATTGGGCTGGAAATAATACGGAGTTATCAGTCACAAAAAATGTAAAATAAAACATGGTTTTTCTCTCTTATGTTTTATATTTAGGAGTAATGTTTAATATGAGAGGAAAATAGAACAAAAATCTATCACTAACTGACTATAGAGCACGGGGGCAGTTAAATGAATTATTACGTACCCTCACGCGGATACCGAATGTAGAGGTAGATACATTAGAAGAGATGTATAACTCTGTGATAAGGCCGATTTTGTTATACGGAAGTGAAATCTGGGGATGGGAAAGAGCAGATCATGTAAATAAAACGCAGGTAGCATTTTGGAAAATAGTTCTTGGAGTTTCACAAGGCACATCAAATTCGGACTTCACCGTGCAGCCCAAATAAAAGAAGGCCAGGCGGCGGTCATATCCCACACATAGCCTTCACCTGATGTAAGCGCGAAAGATAAACCATACAAAATTGGCACGATTTATAATATATCTACTTCTTTAAGTACAAGTTAGGGATGTCAAAATCAAAACCACAACAACCTAACGATCTTTGCTGGCTTTCATGGCACAGACGAACTTATGGAATGACACCGGTAGCTAATGAAAAGAAATAGTAGTCAAGTTTCGAAAGGGGGAGGGCAGTACATGGTGGTCTTGAAGCACATCGCCGTCCATGCTAATGCCACCAGATGTAACTTGGACATACATTAGATAAGATTGGCGTCGGAAAATGACTGAGGCACTCTTCCACTTATGATAAAGGAAAAGGCTGATCGTGGGCAATCTGCCATTTTATCACCTCGTTGTTAAAGATTCCTATGGTATAGCTACAGAAAACATTCATCACCTACTGTATGAGGTGAATGGAGAAACAATGAGTGACAATGCCCGGCCACATACAGCCAAACAAACTCAAGATCTGATCGCATCATTTGATGACCACACTCCCTACAGTCTGGATTTGGCACCAAGAGATTCTGTTTCTTCATTTGAAGAAATTCCTTGGTGGAAAACATTTTAATGACGATGATGTTGTGAAATAATAAGTACAGACTTAGCTTTCACCACAGGCGGCATCATTCTTTGACGAAGGCATACAAACACTGCCAGAGAACGGCATTGGTTTACTTTTATGCATTACCCGGTTAATAAGAGGAAAAATTAGTACACTCATATTACAACTTTCTGGAAATAAACATGTGATTGGGTGTACTGCGCCAAACTTTCCTCTACTTCGACGCCTTGGTAAAATGGAGATTATGGATTACCACATCGAGATTGTAAGTTGCACCAGAGAAAACGGCAAACAAAATCAATGTTGTAGTGACCTAGTCTTTCTTTTTTGTTTACAGGCGGCTATCATACAGAATAACTATTGGTACTGCAGAATATCTGAATTGGCGTTAGTAAAAGTGTATACAGCAAGTCTACAAATCAAAGCAGTTTGTATCATATTTTTGGGGCTACTATTCTATATGCTTAGTGAATGAAGACTTCTTTAAAACTAGATAGCTGAAAACCTCGAAAATACTTAATTATGTAACTATATTTTTGATAAAACCAGCTATGGCCCAATTCCGCCCAGTTTGCATTTGAGCGAAGTTTCCGTCAAATGTAAATAAATAAGGAATTTAGTATATTTCGTACCAAATATCATTTTACGGTTAAATATGCCTTACACAGCAATTTCATTGTAATCCTTACAAAGTTTCAAGTGCGTACCGATATAAAAATGTGTCACTTTCACACGACTTTCTCTACCCATTATCGTTCATTTTGTATCTCTCTTCTGGAAATTATTCTTATAAGAGCTTCTTACTTTCTCTACTACGTAGAGTAAGTAGGGGAAGTATTGCATTCAACCCAAAGATTCTATACCGAGATTTGACCGGAAATACATGTTTTGAGGTGCCCTGAATCCAAGTAAAGCATTTTTGGAAACATGTCCATATATGTGTCTGTTCAGGTGAGCAGCATAGGACGGATAAATACTAAACTCGTTATTTGAGTTTAGTATCTTTCAAGGATGCGACACGAAGATTTTCAAGAAAATCCCCCACTCCAGACTACCCTTTAAATGGAACATTTTTCGAAAATGGTGATTTTCTCAAAAATGGCTCTAACAATTTTATTTAAAATATCATATGTTTAAGATATTTTCATGGCACGTGAAATGTATATCTTGAATTTTCTGAAAATGTCTCCAAAAGTCCTCTTCATTCAGAATGATTTTTGCATAACTGGTAAACCGTAAGAGATAGACAAAATTTTACTACACAAAAAGGTAGATCTCTTTAAAACACACTATATGTTAAATACATTCTTTTTTGTCGAGTGAACCATTTCCGAGATATTCCTTGTTATTTGTTTGAATTTTCCAGTATTTATACCTTTTCTCAAATGGGAATTCGTTATTGCTTTTTTACTTTCTCTACTACGTATAGTAAGTAGGGGAAGTATTGTATTCCACTCAAAAATTCGATACCGAGATTTCACCGGAAATATATGTTTTGAGACCCCTTGAATCCAAAAAAAGACATTTTTGGAAACATATCCGTGTGTGTGTCTGCGTGTTTGTGTGTCTGTCTGTCTGTGAACAGCATAACTCAGAAACGAACAGTCAGATAAACACCAAACTTGGTATTTAGGTTCAGAATCTTCCAGAGGTGCGACACGAAGGTTTTCAAGAAAATCCCCCCACCCCAGATTACCCTTTACATGGAACATTGTTCGAAAATTTTAATTTTCTCAAAAATGGCACTAACGATTTTGATTAAAATATCATATGTTTAAGATATTTTTATGACAAATAAAATGTATATCTTGAATTTTCTGGGAATGTCTCCAAACGTATTCTTCATTGTGAACGCCTTTGCATAACTGGTAAACCATAAGAGATAGACAAAATTTTACTACACAAAAAATAGATCGCGTTAAAATATACACAAATTGTGTCATATACCTACATTTTGTTTGTCGAGTGAACCATTTTCGAGATATTGCTTCTTATTCCCTTAAATTTTTCAATACTTATTTTCTCAAATGGGAATTCGTTATTCATTTTTTGTCTTGTATATGCAAAGAGTATTAATCTGTGGCAAAGAGAATGGTGCTGCACCTAGCAACCAGCTATTAAGAGATATGTATATGCTTAAAGGCTACTGTATTTCTATATTGCCCTTGTAAATATATATTCCCCTTACATCTACAAGAAACTTAGCAATAAGATAGAGTCTGCAAATGTTTATCTCGATTAACATGAAGTAGATGGAGAATAAGCGTTTGTATAAATAGTTTGTACAAGAGAGAGAAAGTCATGTGAGTGTAGCACATCAGATTTTTACTTTCTCTACTGCGTATAGCAAGTAGGGGAAGTATTGTATTCCACCCAAAAATTCGATACCGAGATTTCACCGGAAATACATGTTTTGAAACACCCTGAATCCAAAAAAAGCACTTTTGGAAACATGTTCGTGTGTGTGTCTGTGTGTCTGTCTGTGTGTGTCTGTCTGTGAACAGCATAACTCAGAAACGAACAGTCGGATAAACACCAAACTTGGTATTTAGGTTCAGTATCTTCCAGAGATGCGACACAAAGGTTTTCAAGAAAATCCCCCCACCCCAGATTACCCTTTACATGGAACATTTTTCGAAAATTTTAATTTTGTCAAAAATGGCTCTAACGATTTTGATTAAAATATCATATGTTTAAAATATTTTATGACAAATAAAATGTATATCTTGAATTTTCTGGGAATGTCTCCAAAAGTATTCTTCATTGTGAACGACTTTTTCATAACTGGTAAACCATAAGAGATAGACAAAATTTTACTACACAAAAAATGTAGATCGCGTTAAAATATACACAATTTATGTCATATAGATTTTTGTTGTTGAGTGAACCATTTTTCGAGATATTGCTTGTTATTCCCTTAAATTTTTCAATACTTATTTTTTCAAATGGGAATTGGTTATTCATTTTTTTTTGTCTTGTATATTCAAAGAGTATTAATCTGTGGCAAAGGGAATGGTACTGCACCTAGCAACCAGCTATTAAGGGATATGTATGTGCTTAAAGGCTACTGTATTTCTGTATTGCCCTTGTAAATATATATTCCCCTTACATCTACAAGAAAATTAGCAATAAGATAAGAGTCTGCAAATGTTTATCTCGATTAACATGAAGTAGATGGAGAATAAGCGTCTCTAAAAATAGTTTCTGCAAGAGTAGAGAAGGTCATGTGAGTGTAACACATCAAAATTTTTAAATATATCTTGGACATACAAAGAGAATGGAATGCTCCACGTAGCAACCAGTTCTTAAAAGATTTGGCTCTCGGTTAAAGCCTACCATATTCCCCTTGCACCTAAGAAAATTAGCAATAAGATAGCTTCTACAAATGTTTATCTCCATTAACATGCAATAGATGGAGAATAAGCGTTTGTAAAAATAGTTTTTACAAGAGTAGAGAAAGTCATGCGAGTGCCTGACTTTGTAAGTACAGGATGGGTTTACTAGGCTTAAACGATTGCTGGCTTTAAATTCTACACTTTTACATCATATCCCCCAAAAGCAAAATAATAGCGAGTTATGTCTTAAAAAATGTAATTATGCGAAAATTCAAGCTAAGGACGTTGAATATATTGAAAATAGTTAATATCTAAAAGCTGATGTAAATTGTGTGATTTAACTAGATGTGTTTTTTTCGTATAGTAAGCCTTGTGTCTATCTTTTATGGATTTCAGTTACACAAAATTAATTCAGAATGAAGAGGACTTCACAGGCTATGCCCAGAAAATACAATTGTGTCTTAATAAAAACTGTTACTTATTGTTGAGAAAATCTAAACTAACGAACATTTTTTCATTTAAAGGGTAATTTGAGTGTGAAAGAAAGATGTTTAACTTTATACCAAGTTTGATATTTATCCAACATTTTGTTTTTAGACTTAATCGGAATATCCTTTTATTTAGGGGACTTCAAAACATCATTTGCCATGAAATCTCGATATAGAAATTTTGGGTGGAATACATTACTTCTCTACTTGGTACAGGTAGGTGATTAGAACATTAATTAGAAACTTGCAGTAAGGAGGTTCTCTAAGAAGACCAGTCTAATCATATATGTGAAAAAAATCGATATAAAGAAAGAAAAAGGAAAAGTATAATGTTAATATCAAAAATTTCTAAGTTGTTTTGGTCTAAATGTTAACTTGGCATGTAGAATTTGTATTAGTCCAAGGTGGAAAGCAGAGGGCAAATAGCTTGGTGTGACGGATTGTGAGTATAAAATATTCAGTTTACAAGATGCATATTTGTTAATTTCAGTGGCGCAGTTTACTCGTCTTGATGGGCAGACATTTATTAAAGTGGCGCAGTTTACTCTCCAAGAGATTTTATTTGAGAAATAGATAGCGATGATGAAACTAAAGTACTGCTGCAAACTGGAGGTATAGCTGGCGATATATGAAGCAAGTAAGAGACAAAGGAAGCCTGTGCGTGAGGGGAACGCTCATGTTTTGCATTGAGAGATGCAGAAGTCTTGTCTCAGCACATTTGTAATACCGACTGTCTATTGAACTCCCTACAGTACACCCTCAAACGCTGAGAACTACCATCATTTCATCCATCTGCACACCGTCATCGAATTACCAAGTTATCTGACCTGCATGGTTCATATGTGCATTAAAACGGTGCTTAATATTCTTCCCCACTTAATATCTTCGCAATCAAGAATAGTAGGGTTGCTGACCTGTATCTCCGCTATATAATCTCAGCAAGGGGTTAACGTACTTTCCCTCTTCGTGTTGTATTCATACCAACAGCGATCAAATGAAGCATGTTAATGGATTATCCACTATAGTAACTTCGAGCCCAATACAATGAACTATAGAATTTTTCAGTAGGGTGAACATTTTAATTAATAGCTTTAGCCAGTGGCAGAAATCCACTTCCGAGGTGGTGTAATTTAAAATTAAACCCGTAGGGGCAAAGGGCCGCTTTTAACCTCTAAATTACAAGCTGCTATTTGGGGCTGAAATAACACAGGGATGTCATGAAATATATTTATAGACAATACAAAACCTTACCGAACATTTTTACGTTCAATCGGAAGTTATTTTGGTACATCCAAAATATCATTACTCTCGCTGCATTTTGAGAGGTCTACTTTCCCTTTTAGGACTCAAATAACAATATATCAGTTTCGTGGCTTTATGCTTGACTCTTATTATAGACGTTGTGTGTTATTGAAAGTCCTGGAAATACTGGAATTTGTTGCACATAGCTTTAAACCTAGCAAAACAACCTTCTTCAAAGAAATTGCTTTCTATATTATTGTGACACAAAATATATTGCAATTGTAAAAATTAATGTTGTTTTCAGGTTACACGCCATTTACTTCAGTACTAGCAGGACTCGCAACTCAGCTTGCGTTATTGCATTACCTATTTGCAGAGATTCTCCTCTTCTTCCTCTTATTTTTGATGTCTCACCTTTACTCTTTCTCTTCCATTCTCATCCACCCTCTCCTGTTTTCCCCCTAACCTGTTTCTCACACTCTCTCCCTTTTCACTCCCTCTCCAATTCTTCCTTACCCTACAAAGGCTCTCATCCCCTCTCTCTACTTCTCTCTGTGCAATTTAGATGTGATGCAATAAAACTGCCTTTCCTAGGATGTCCACAAAAGTTAAAACATGTGTAAAATATAACATTTCACAAACACGCCTCTCTTTCTTTGCTCTTATTATGTGATCAGAACCGTACTGTTTCCATTGGTAACCGGCTTACGTACACGAAATGGTAACGAACAGTTGAAATAATTTCTTAAATATTCACCCCAGCGAAATACTGTAACAAATGCGTTTTTATAAAGTCTGGTTAGGTAATACGAGATATTTCGATTGCTTTTATTTTCTCATATTACAACCCCCCATGGGAAAAATAAAACACACACACACACACACACACACACGCACACACACACAGTCGTCCTCCGTGGACTAGTGGTACCGTGCTAGCCTCTGGTTCCCGAGGTCGCGGGTTCAAACCCGGCGGAGGGCGATGGATTTTTTCGGGCGTAAAAATCCTTAGCACGGCTTCCTTCGGAAGGGAAGTAAAGCCGGTGGTCCCGTGTCGTAGATTTACGGCACGTAAAAGAACCTCAAGCCTCATAAGAGGCCTCTGAGCCATTCACGCCCAATATACAATGGTACGCTAAGAACCATAGTAGTTAAAGAGCGTCCAGAAATAAAACTCAATTTCACACACACACACGACACAAAATTTAAAATGTGATATCTGACTTCAGATAACTTACTATGTATTTCAGTATCAATTATTCATCCAAAAATGAAAATTGCTAGAGCATTTCCGGTTATAGTTTTATTAGATTATTATACCGATATCGTACAATAAAATAAAAAATATTGATATGTAGCACTCATGCGAAATTCTCTACCCATTGCCATTTGACAAAAATTGCTTGTGTTGTCATATTATTCATATACAATGGATGATTTTTGTTCTAATAAGCTCTCTATTTTTCGAGCATTAAGTTAAAATGTACCTTATGACTTCCCGGCTATATAAAGTTTAATAACAATAAGGGGATTTCACAGGCTATTCCCAGAAAATTCAAAATATAAATCTTGTTATTATACCACATGTCTGAAACATACAACATTTTAATAACTGTTTGAGTCAGTTTGGGTAAATAAAAATAATTATTTTTTCCATGTAAAGGTGTATTTTTAGTGGTAGTAATGCTTTAAAAATGTTCATATTTCATTCTCAGAACATGCCTGGTTTAAGTGTAAAACCTGGTGTCTATCCAGCTTTCCGTTTCCATTTGTCCCTTTTTCCAAAGGTGCGTTTGGTTTGAGTTCAGTGAACTTCAGTAAAATCTAAGTTCTTGGATTAAATAAATACTTCCTCTACCTACATCAGGTAAGCTATTAATATTTAGAAATCGTATTGCGGTAATTAAAACTAATAATTGATAAGTACACCGATAAGGTTTTCATTTGATTTAACGTACATTTTTACTTTCTCTACCACCAACATAGTAGGTAGAGAAGGTATTGCATTGAACCAGAAAATTCGATACCGAGATTTTACCGGAAATACATGTTTTGAGGCCGCTGAATCCAAAAAACTTTTTTAAGAAAAAGGTCTGTGTGTATCTATCTGTGTCTATGAACAGCATAACTCAAAAACGAGAAGTCTGATAAGTACCAAACTTAGTATTTAAGTTCAGTATCTTCCAAATATGCGACATAAAGGTTTTCAAGAAAATTCCCCCACAGCCTTTACATGAAGGTTTTCCGAAATTTTTTATTTTCTAAAAAACTGCCTGTAATTATTTTGATTAAAATACCATATGTTACGTGGCAAATACAATGTATATCTTGAAGTTTCTGGGAATAGCCTGTGAACCCCTCTTCATTCGGAAGGAATTTTGTATAATCTTGTATTGCTGGTAAACGTTAAGCGATAGACGAAAACGTACTACGCAAGGAATGCAGATCTCTTTAAAACACTCCATTTATTTCAAATACGTTTTTTGTGGCATTTCTGAGATATCCGTTATTAATGGTTCGAATTGTTCATTCTCTGCAAGTCCTGTCAACATTCAGTTTTTTCTCACGTTTGCATGGAAACTATGGATTTTTAAGGCCGCGTACAGCGTCCAATTCTTAAACATTTGACTGTCATTGTTCTGTTTTTATCTATAACGTAATTTCTAATGCAGCTATTTCTGCAAAGTTTTATTTGGATTAAAATGTAGTAGATAGAAAAATAAACTTTATTAAGAATAGTTTGTATACCCACTAATAAAGATAGAGGATAGAGAAAGTCATATGAATGCATTTTTCGCACTATAGTTCTTCCCTTAGGTTTTCAATTTAATGCATTCAAGTTAAGCCGAAGATGAGTCTCATCGCTCGCTTTACAGCAATACGCGTTTTAGATAAATGAAGGTTCATTCTCAGTGGTAAAACGGTCTAAGGTATACAAGACATTCGGGATTGAAATCCCTATCAAAAACATTGTATCTTTCTTATTCAGAGGTGCACCAGCTCTCTAGCCAAATTTATAAGCTGTTACTATACAGTGTACTTTACTACACATCGAAACCTCGTAAAGAGTGACACGTATTATTTGGAATCTAGGGTCAAAGTCAGCCAAAAAGAAAGTTAATATAGCTAGGGAAACACCTATACCCAAAAAGGAAATTGCACGGTCTTATCACCAATATATTAGATGTACATTGTAATTCGGACGTTAATTACATTTTGTATAGTCTACACAAGTGCGCGATGTGATTAATACAATGCCAATAAGGGCTTAAATATTCCTTTCAACAATATCGTTTTTAATCCACTTCCCGCTGATGTTATCATGCGTGGGAAGCTGAAATTACTGCACTCCGTGCGTTTTGCATTAATAAAGTGTATTTAATTCTCCGGCTATTGATGTGTACATTTATTGTTTCAGACACACAATACAGTGATATTTGATTGTTGAATTTTCCCATTTAAATCTTACCTGTTTACTTCACTTTATTTGGTAGTATTTACTCACTATTTAATTAATGTAACTCTTTGGACGCAAGCAGTTGAACTTGGGTTGGTCAACACTATCAAGCATGACTAATCAATCACTAGTCCACAGAGACTAATGGCGTCGACCTTGATACTCCTTTTGAACAACTGATAGTGATTAGTTTTAATTTCGCGTAAGCAATTGCATTATTCACTATCATAAAATGTCATGTGCGACTTTCTCTACTCTTGTACAAACTATTTTTACAAAACGCTTACTCTCATCTACTTTATATTAATCGAGATAAACATTTGCAAGAACTTATTGCTAATTTTCTTGTAGGTGCAAGTGGAATATGGTAGGCTTAAGTAATAATCAAATCTTTTAAGAGCTGATCGCTATGTGGAACATTCCATTCTCTTTGCATGACCAGGACATATATACAATGTACACTTAGTGCACTTGTATCGCAATATGCTATTAACGCTCAAGCAAAATTGGAAGGTAGTAATAGAGTTCGCAAAGTATGAACTAGGATTAAATTACGATACTCTGAGTTTTAAACGGTGTTATAATGAGTTTTGGTTCAGTTACGAAATGAGAGCGCAGCTACATAGCTAATCCTTTCCTTCTTTATGTATTTGGGCTTGGGCTTCAATATTCCTACATAAAACTGTGTAAAATTACAAATGGTTTATACTGTCTGAGATTGTAAGCATCGGATGTCACTTTTATTCAGTTTTCAGATTTACGTCAACCTATAGTTTTTAATTTTTTTTCTAGAGCAGTTAATAATCCATGTTGGATAGGCAAAAAATGAGTAAATGTGTTACAAAAGACACTATTTCAGAATGCACCTTTATGACAAAAAGGCGCAATGTTTCCACTTTGTTTTTGTTTTGTTTAAGAGCGCTCAACTGCTAGGTCATTAACGCCCTGCTTACATAGATGCAGAAACCTAGAACTGGATGATTCACCAGGTATAGTTCAAAATATTTTTCGAATGAAAACCTAGAGTAATAAGGCCGAGAATCACTTTTGAAATACAGCCGCTTTCCTCCAGGGGATATCAAATTTTTTCGGAGGGATGGGATTCCCACGAATAAAGTAACACCTGTACTAATATGTTTAAATGTCCTTTTATCTGTGATGCGTAAGTGGGTATTAGTTATTTATCTTTAAGAATGAAAAAAATACTAATGCACGCTAAACAGCTTACATTTACAACGAACTAATGTTTCCAAGGCCTTTTTGCGGCATATCTGTGGCATCATTGACATCAGTGAAACTTCCTGTGGGTTCCTCGTCTTCAATTGACGTCTTCGCACATGCTTGAAGCGTATCCTGGTCATTCTATTTCTTGATCTTGTCGTCACCCTATTCATGGTGCGCGGCAGTGTAAATGGGAATGTACAGAACACATTCAGCTTGTCCTAAGAGCTTCATAGATCGATCCCTAAGGTAAAAGAAGCAGCAACAGAAGACGAATTTTCTGATTCATTATGAGCAACGAACTTAAAAGAAAGAAAGTCTACAGTAACAACGTTCAACATTTTTAGCTATAATATCAAGCAAGTTACTTGCAGTAATTTTCTTGAAGTGTTTTAAAGCTTTCAAAATATGCACTTACTTCTTTCACAGCCTTGTAATTGAACTTTCGCTCGAGTTCAGTAATCGTGCTTTTCACAAATTTCCTTACATTTCGCATATTTTGCTTTTTGTTTTCTATTTTAACTTCTGCTGCGTACAGTTCTAGTTTTTTAATTTTGTTTATTTACATTTATTGACAGCATAACAAAATTACAGCATAAATGGCTTCAAATGCGAGAAGTACATATTTTTTAAATGCTGTGTCTTAAATACAAACTTTCTGTGTAAGATACGCTGTATATGCTGTTCAGTTCTTTTCATTTTGATTTTGCAAAACTGTTTATTTTAAATTTTATTAAAGTTTGTAAATAAAATCATCTATGCAACTTATGGAATGTAGGATATTTTTTAGACCCTTTGGCATCCCGCTTCAGCCACAAGAGACGTAAGTAACTATTATCTACTATTTTCCGCACTATGTTCATCGCAAATGCGGTCGATGTTTCTTATATGTTCCAGAGGTCCAGAAGTAAGTTCAGGGAGTTGTCAAATTTTAAATGCTTGTTTTTGTACAATTCCTTTTTCTTAAGTATGAGACGGCATTCAGTATTTCGTCCAAAATAGCTAAACCTACAGTGTGTCTGTAACTCGTGCTCAACAGCATTCCTGCAGCCAAACTTGCCAAATCCGTATCGTCCTTGTGTATATGTTCGCATTCCATTATAATTGACTCGTGGCACAGGTATACACCATGGACGGTTTAATTTAACTTGAGATTTATTTATGGGCGCGCTTTAACTACTATGGTTCTTAGCGTCCCTTTCTGTACTGGGCGTGAAAGAGCGGAGCTTTTGCTCAGAGGACTCTTTAACACTCTTGAGGTTCTTTTATGTGCAGTAAATCTACGACACGGGACCACCGGCTTTACTTCCCTTCCTAAGGAAGCCATGCTAAGAACTTTTACGCCCGAAGAAATCCATCGTCCTCCGTTGGGTTTGAATCCGCGACCTTGGGAACTAGCATGGTACCCCTAGACCACGGAGGACGGCAGCATGAACCGCGCGATAGTACTCAACCTATTGTGTATTTTTAAAACAGGTTGTTATAAAGAAAACTGAATTTCATACAATATATGTTCTCATTTAGTAGAAGCTTGAACAAGTTTATAAAGTCCTTAAGCATATGTAATGTGGGTTTGATTGTAGGGTTGTAGGGTGATTGTTTGTTCCCATAATTGGTGTCAGCAATCAACAAAGCTTAAGCTCTGCAGTGAATGTATGGCAATACGTGTGCTCCGATAGAATCACTAAAACCAGCAGCACCATCGAAAGAGCATGCTACTAATTTTTAGTAAGAAAGTTTCTGGATTTTGCTTCTTCTTCACTACGCGTTTAGGCGAATGCCTGTTCCGTATTAACAGCATCTCTTTGTAGCTTTTATTAGATCTTACTATGATTTTCTGTCCTAATGGAAGTATGTATTGGAAGTCTTGGTCTATATGATATGAGTGCTGTTCCAATTATTTCTATATTGTTGAATTTCATCCATTATGGAATAGATCTGTATTTAACTTCTAATGTCGTTATTTTATATGTGATCTAGTCTTGCATAGCCATTAGACCTTCTCGAGAAAGAGAGTTCTGCACCTTAAATTCTTATTAATTTTCTTATTAATCATCCACGTTTCACTACCATAAAGAAGTAAAGGAACAGCCGTTGTTTTATGGAACTTTGTTCTTGTTTCTTTTCTTGCTTTCATCTTAATGTCTTATCTGTTAAAATGTTGATAACCTTTATAAACGTCTTTGATTCAGATTCTCGTAGTAATTTCGCAACCCAAATATGTAAAGTTGAAGACTTGTTCTTTTGTTTTATCTACTATAACTATTTTGTTTTATTTTTACACATTCCTAAAAATGCCAAAATCTGTAGTTTTCCTTTTTGAAGTTTTAAAACCACACTGTTTGCATACTTAATGTTAGGTAATGTAAAGAATGTTGTAACTATTTTTGTTTTGTACTATGGCATCAGCGTATAATAAGATATTCAAATGTTACTGTTTAGTTTAATCCCTTTATTAAAAATTGTTCTCCAGTTTTGGAGGATATTGTTCTGGCTTTGCTTTTTAGAAATGTAATTTTTTTTAACTATTAATTGCTGTGAATATAGATTCAGCTGCAGTGCTCTTCAATTCAGCGATGCATTAAAAGCCTTTCCTTCACTTTAAAAGACGGAGACAGCTCAACACAACGAACTAAAAAAGACAGTTTACCTTGTTTAAAAATATTTGTAGATTCGTCTGCCATTAAGGAAACGTATTTAGCACGAAGAACTGTTTAATCTTCATTGTCTCATGGCATTGTCCCTTGCCATGCAATTTAATAATTCTGAAGCCGTATATTTGCTAACATATGTGGACTATCACTTTGAAATTTAACCCACTTTTCAAGGTTAGCGTCGCTTTTTAGCACCAATCTTACAAAATGAAGGTTCATGTTTCATTGTGTGAGGATCACTTCCTTACAAAGAAAGTACACAACATGAAAGAGGAGACAGGTTACTGACTTAACGCTTTTTTAGTTACTTTAGTTAAATTAACCGCGCATGAACTGGAGCGTTTGGCCCCTGTAATTTACAATTTTCAAGTGCAACGACGTATGTGTATTTTTCTACTTCTGTAATTTCTACTTCTGCTTCAGGTAGCTTTTCTAAATGTTGTGAAAGCTACAGAAATGAACACTCCGTCTGGTTCTTGCGTTTGCTGGTACTTAATCCCGCGTTCAATAATTTTTACACCTTGTTAGCCTGACAACTTACATGAGCCAGAAATAGTGCTCTTTCATTCGAAGACCGAGGAATAGTAACCAAAAACTAACTAAGCAATTCACCATCACTAGCATTTCTTCAATAGACGAGTCTTCTGCGATGTGCTGTCTTTTATCAGAAAGTAATAATTATTGTGTTTATATACCGTATTTCGGTAACAATCCTATACGAACGCACAAGCTCAATATCCTTCCTCAGTAAATTGTTTTTTTTAAATAAAGATTTATTTAAGGTCGTTTTGACTACATGGTCTTATCACGACCTCTTATCATAAACATACATTATGATATACATATATAATACCTAATGATGTACATTAATTTAAAATTGCATAAACATAGAATTAGGTTAACAATTACAGGAAAGCAGAGAGTTTTATATCTATTAAAAACTGTAGCGTCTTCTTGAGCGTATTGGGTGTGTTAACTGCACTGGGAAGATTGAAAATGCCGGCTTGTTGTCTGCATCTACTGTACTGGGGTCAATCTATAAGGATATGCAGAATGGTTATAGGAATATTACAGCTGGTACAGTTTAGAGGTTGGTCCTTAGTGAGAAGATAACAGTGCGTTAGTTTGGAGTGCCCAATTCTAAGCCGGGCGACGATAACTTCATCTCTTCTTTTGAGAGTTGAATAACTACATGCATGGAGTTGAAATTTGTTACAACAATGGAAATCCAGCCGTGCCGTTTTCCACGTGCCCATTGTTAAGTTTCAAATGAAATGTTATTAGTACTGATTACAAGCTAGCAGTTATCAACACGGACATAATTTAAATTAATTTATTAGTTTGCCTTTTAATTATATATATTATATATGTTTACAAATGTGTTACATTTTCAGGGGATTCTCCCCACTGGGTCACCTCCTGTAATAACTCATTGTTTCATGAAGCAGCTCTGTACAATCGCCAGTTTTACTCAAGCCTTCTAATGAGTGGCCGGTGGCCTTCTCTACCCATTTTCATTTATAGATTATTCAAAGAAAAATTTACGCTTCTATCCACCTTGTTACATTGGAATTGTTTTCCTTAAAAGGATTTCGCCTTTGCCAACAACACTGAGATAAGTGAAATGTTTAACCATTCTATTTATAGCTACCAGGAGATGAGAACAAAAAGAAGAAAATTACACATCAACCAATAATGATACATAATGTCCCATTCATCAGCTGAAGCATTTAATATCAAAATCATCACCACTCTGTAATAAACGCCTACTTTATCTTTTGCTAATAAAACCAATCTGGCATTATGGTTGTGCTATATGGGGCGCTGCTTCATCCTCACAAGCGAAAATAATCCAGGTTCAATAAAACCGAATTCTTAGACTCAACTGATGCTCAATGGTATATGCGAAACACATCTGTGCGTGACTTAGGCATTTCTGAAGTGACTTCCGTCCTTTGCATCAATTAGACCAGGCTCTACCGACGCTTACTCCAACATATGAATTCTCTACTGCAGGGAATACCTCACAACAAGCCACCTGACCGGCATCTAAGAAAGACGACTGAAAAGGAAAAGGCACACAGACCTATGCTTAGTACTTGACCACTGCACCCTCGGGCTTATCAATGGATAATATCCCGGATACATCTATCATCCATAGTTAGCAAAACTATAATGTATCTTTATATAGCAAAGTTTCCATTAAGTTAATAAAAAGAAAACAACGATCAATACAGATATCGCACAAAAATATCTTCATCTAAAAATTTTGAATTAGTTCAATTCCCCAATATTTCCTCCAATTGCAAAATCTGCTATGGTAAGTATTCAAAATAGATAAGGTATTCCAGTTGCAAGATTACAAGCCGCTGAAGGTATTTGGCACAGATTGTATGTTTTAACGAGAACTACAGCTTTTCTGTGTTATTTTTGTCACTGCAAGGAGACCTCAGGAATAAATCTCCAGATTTAACGTTGAGGCGCTCACAGAAAAAGAAATACAGTCTAAGTGTATACAAGTCTGAACCAAGGCCCTAAAAGCTGGTCTGAGAAGAATCAGGAAGAATTTGAAGATAGTTGAAAGAATTTAAAGAAATAATTAAAATTACAGCAGAAGAAGTAATTGGATACAAAAAGAATACATGGCTCGATAATGAATGTGTACAGGCAATAGAAGAAAGAAATAAAGCGAAAAGAAATTATTTAGCCCGTGCAACAAGAAATAAATATCTGGAATATCAGCAAACACACAGAGAAATGAACACTGGAAGTTTTTGAACGGAAGCTATTGAGAAGGAACTTTGGACCGATTCAGGAGAACAACCAGTGGAGAACCCGTTACAGCAGTGAATTACATGAGTGGGATGTTGTTACCTACATAAAACTAGAGAGACTCAGATGGGCAGGCCATATACAACGAATGGAAAACCATAGAATCGCAAAAAGAATTCGAAAATGGGCTGCTGTGCCATATAGTAGTATCCTTTCCCTGGCGAGGATGAGAACAATATTGAAGAAGGTTAGTTTTAGGAGTTGTGTTTTAGTTCAACTGTTGGGGAGCCGAACTTGAAGTAGTTGCAACTGCACGTATGGGAAGCCTTCTCCCAAATTTAAAAATGTTAACTTCGTAAGTTGACTGTTTCTTTAAATATTATATATTTATGTTTGCCTCGGCTGCGTCAGTATTATTGTTAGAGACATGGATTTCTTTACAGGGAGTAGTGCGGGTAAGAATGTAGGCTTACACAGATTATACTTTTACTTCACTCCTTTTATTAACGCTTGATACGATTTAAATAACACTTCACTGATATAGAGAGGTGTGAGATTCTTTTATTAATTACTTGCACTTTTTAACACGTAAACTATTTTCGTCTCACACGAATACGTATTAAATTTCTCGAGGACGCAACTCGCGTCCGGTTAGGAACACTGTCTACAACCAACTGACTTCTGAATTTGTAAATTTTTCTCCATTTTAATTTCTGATTAGCTAATCCTAGTGCAATAGAATACCTTCATTTAACTAAAGCTTTTTCTGGTTGTTGATTGGCTATTTTATAAACTGTCACAAAAATTACATTATTGCTTCCAAGAATCACAAGTAGTATTGTTAAACTTTCAAATTCATTATTGCCTCAAGGCTACCTCATTGTTACCTCATTGTTAGCAACTTTTAACCTATTATTCTCACAGCTCCTACATTATTAAATTACGTAATACATTCACATAACATGCGGTGTTATACTTGTTATATTTATTTATTTATTGAGCCCCACGTTTGGGAGCCAATTTGATGTGTGTTATTGCTTACGTAATATGTTTTTACGTAAATTATTAGAACTTGAAGATCTTATATTGTGCTGCTTTTGTTTTGTTTGGTTACATAATTTTAACTGCCCCACGTATGGGCGTCAATTTGTAGTGGTTTAATGTTATTTATATTTAACATTTTTGTTTAGCCCCACGTTTGGGAAGCCAATTTGCGATGGTTTTACTTATAATGTTTGTGTATGTGTGTTTACTTCACGTGGTGATGCCATTTTGTGACGTAATTCTTTGTTAGGTTTGTAGCTCCATCTGGTGTTAGCAATTTGCGGTAGTATTAGTGTTTGTTTGAAAGAATGCTACTGTTATTTTATTTAATTTTGGTTTACTGTCCTCCGGCTAGCTATGATCTTTTTGGTCGAGCACTTCTCTTTATACAGGTTGTGTAAACGGAAAGGAATCTTTTATCCAAAGATAACACTGATGAAGGAATTTGTTTTACACTTTTATTGTCGAACACAGTCACTATCACATTTACACATTGATCTTGACACTCGCCAAACTGAAACTGTTATAATAACTTCTTACTGATCACTTTCAATTCGCGTACTTCAACCTTTTGTATAATTAACTTTACAACACTTGAGAATTTTCCTAACTCTGCTACGCGTAACTTGCGAATCGATAGCCGACGTGTACTTTACAAATATTTTCTGCTGAACTGACGGACTGAAGGCGACGTGTATCATACAAATATTTTCGACGAACTGACGGACACTACCTCTAACCTAGCCCTTTTATACTCCTACACCCCGATATGCCTAAAGATTATAACTGAGCTGCAATTGGCTAATAAAACGCGCCAACATTAGCGTCTATTTTTATATCCAATGAAAATTATGAATACATATGCTCTAGGGAAATGTTCCAGAAGATTCTAAAGGAAAACGCGCCAACATTACGTAACTTCCTCGTTTCCAATAATGATAAACAGCTCACCCCCTCGCTGCATTATTGCACGCTATTATTGTCAGTTTCAGTAAGGCAGTATAAACTTACTTCCCAACAATAATTACAATCAACAAACATCTCAAATCAATGTCACATAATAATGCATATTCATACTATAATCACTCTTTACATTTAAATAATTTGTCATACAAATTACTGCATCAAACATTATTACAGGTATACAATAATATAAATATATACAATGACTGTAATATACACTTTTTATATATTCTTACATACACATATTGCTTTAAGGTGGTCTGTTATTATATTTTGTATTATATAATTTGACTGAAATCATTTAAGTGTTAAAAATACTGCCTCAATATATACGTATTTTTCGGAACATTCAAGATATATTTTTTGTATGTCAATTCTTGAATTATAATGGATTTTAGTGAACATATTAGAACAATGTTTGAGACAATAAAAATTATTAAAAGCTTTCCCCCAAGTAAATCATAATTTTTGTTGGAGATGGTATCTGAAAAATGTCCCTTTAAATTATTGCGACACACATCCTAAAAATATGAAACAACATTTAAAAAATAAAAATCTATTTTTGGATACATTTATTTATTTAAAATAATTTCTTATAAATGTCTATACGGGGCATACTGCTCAGACCCCTGTGATATATATTATTGTTTGTTTGAAACAGTTTACTTCCAAACATTTGTGTTTTGCTTTTGTGGTCGACCATAGTGCAGCCACAGGGGATCTACGAGGACAAATAGTTGAAGTATGTACGTAAAGCATTTTGTTTAAAGCGTTTCCTTAACTAACAAAGACAATCCAGCGTAAATGTAATTTTTTGTTTGAAGTACCAGCAGCAAAATCGTTTTGCAACTTAATTGCATAGCAAAACTGCTTCATTTTCAAGCGCCTACTTGAATTGTTCCCTTATAAGCCTTGAGCCATGCGATACTTTACGTAATATGCGATTCGGCAATCGTGGTGTCCCGCACTGTCAAAGACATCGCTACGATCTAACATTTTGTTTTTTTATTTATTATTTGTTCGAGTTGAGACTCTTTTATAATCTGATCTCGACTCTTTGTATGTTTTCTGCAAAAAATAAAAATAAACATTTTTGATCATGTAAACTTATAAATAATGACTGTTTGTATATACAGTGTCTTATAATTGCAAATAATCATGTTGAATTCCTGCTTAAGTTACCGAACGGGATGGCTCAGACGGTAACGTCTGTAGCCCGCATTCAGGAGGTCTCGGGTTCGATTCGCGGTGACCATGAGGTTTTTCGTGGTTTTCCTCTGGTCACCTAGGCGAATGCTGGGGTCGTGTATTCTACCATGATTTCTCCTTTCCCTCATTTCTGTCATTTCATTTTCAGGTAGTGTCTCCGGGTTCCGTAGTGCGTTTAGTAATGGCCAGAGTGCATGGTCGCTGTGCTTTGGAAAGATTTCTACCCGCCAAACGACAGAGTGCGTTGGCCTGCCTGCAAGGGCCGCTTTGGCGTTCTCTCGCGGGACTCCGCGTCTACTGGCGAGAGCGGATGTTTCATACTGGAAATGATAGGGACTCTCGTACGTCTCTGTAATCCTGCCTTCCTACGGACCTGCAACCACCTGCGGCTTCTTCACTTCATCCCTGCCTCCCCGGGGGTGTAGCCACAGTAGATCTGGTTGGTCGCAGTGGCGAGGTGTCCCCCTCCAATAATTACATCCTAAATCCTGCTTAAGTTTTGTATCTCTGTTTGGTTAACAGTGCAGTGATGCAATTTTTTGTGTAAAGATGTCTACCATATACCACTATTATCAATAGTTTGTAGAACATTGCACAATTAAAATAGTTTTAAATGGGGTATCTGTGTAAAGAAGAAAACTGAACAATTTTAGCCTCCTACTTATCCATCTTTACTTACCTGATACAGCTAGAAAAATACCGATTTAATAGTGAAACGCATTTCCGAGAAAGTTTGAATTTTAGTAACCGCATTTTACTTTTTAGTTAAATGTTAACGAGTCTGAACTGTGCATATTTTTTGCGCTTATCCTAAATTGCTGTGCATGGGTTTTAATATTGAGTTCTTAGAAACTTTATCGGTGTTTTAATATTTTTATTTCAATAATTTCAACAAAAATGTGGAAAAATATCTGTTAATCATTTATCAACAATAAAACGAATGCATACAACTCAAAACTTAATTTCAAAACTAAGTTTTTAAAGATATTTTAGGTGCGTAAAAATCACTCGAATTTTTAGTTAATTAGTTTTTCTCAAAAAGTAACTGTAACTTTCCAATTTTGCAGAATGGTATAAAAACTATGAGATATTTAAAGATAGACTTTTCACAGGAATTGGAAACAGAAAAAAATTCAACTGATTTGAGTGTTCCCTTTAAAATATAGTACTTATAGACCGTTTCCTTTTTGAGTTGCCATCTCCGTGGTGTAGTGATTACCATGCTACCCTTTAGTTCACGAGGTCACGGCTTCAAACATGGCGGAGGGCGATGGAAGGGAAGTAAAGCCGGTGGTCACGTGTCGTAGGTTTACGATTTTTTACCTAATTTATTTTTGAGCAATGCTGCTAAAACAAAAATGTGTTGTTATACTATAAAACGCGTATCTGGTAATATTGAGAATAATGTAAAATTTTGTCTAAGCAGAAGTCAAATTAGTAAAAATATGTATAGCAATGACGTGAACTTTTGTGGTACGCAGAAGGTGGGGAATTGACTAATATTATGTTCAATTGATATCTATTTCGTTCACAAACGCAGCAATTGAACTCAAGTAGAGGAAAGAATAAGTTACAATGCTTTTGTGCTGCTGAGGGTAGCAAGAACCCGTATAATTCTCTCAGTTTTAATAAATTTGGTATAACAAGTGGGAATTTAATCTGCGAACTATAGCGCACCGGGAAACTTCATGCAAAGGTAGCAATACAAAATAATTAATGTAATTCTTGGAATGTCAATAACAAGACTGTGAGCAAAGATATGGATTTGTGGCTGCGGCAATGAGAAACGGCTGTGGAATGCAATTTCCGCTTTAAGATTTCTGCTGCCCAGTAATGCAATCTGAAATTCAGTCACTAAAGTTTCCCAGCGTAAGCAAACACGCAAATACGTAATTATGAGACTTGTACAAACTAATGAAGTAAGCCAGCGCATGCAGAGAGCACAATTAGTGACGGAAACAGTTGAGCATTCATTTGCGCATTCATTTCATTTATGATCAGCCTAGTTTAAAACACATTAAGCTGAAAAATATGTGACATCATAAATGTCCTTATTCATTTTGCTCTGTCACATTTGCGTGTTTGGTTACACTAAAAGAATCTTATGTTTGTCATTTAGGTAGAACTTTCAAATGACGGAAAAGGAAACCTCTTCAGTGTACTTTATATCACAGCTGTGAAATAAGTGAGAGAAGAGATCAGGGTTTTGTTAACGACTAATACTTATAACATAAAATATTTATTTTAAGCTATTAATAACTTGGTGTTTAAGGTTAAACTACATAATTGATATACTATTCATTTAAAGACGCCATGGGTAACAATTTCGTATTCATTAAAACCTTTTATCACATTTCTTGAAGTTATTTTCATATGGAAGCATACTAATAATTCGTTTTTGTGTTTTTTCTACCACCTAACTATACTAGGTAGAGGAAATATTATGCCCTAATTCGATTCGAAAATTTCAACACATTTTGAGACTCATTGAGCTACAAGAAAAGCATTTTAGAAAAGATTGTGTTTGTTTGTTATTATGAGAGGTGGGGTGAGAGGTAGGGAGGAAAGCATAACTGTAAACGAAGATTAGGATAAATGCCAAAGTTCATATTTGAGAGAAGTGTTGTATAAATATGCCAAGCGAAGAAAAAAAAAGAAGAAATTTCCCGCCATAAACTATCCTCTTTATGGAAACATTTTCTTCATTTTCACCGTCTCAAAGTTGCTAAGACTTGATTATATATATGAGTATCTTTACGATATTTCCGTGGCTAATAAAATGCATATATTGAATTTTTTGTGAACACCTATGAAGTCCTTTTCACTCTATTAATTTTGTATAACTGGTAAACCTTGCTACACGAAAAATGTAAAGCTGATTGAAATATATAATTTATGCCACATAAATTTGTGTAGTATCGGTCGTTTTCTAAATATTTGTGGTTACATATTTCTGTTTTCCTAAATAGAAATGCCATCTTATACGATTCCTTTTTTTTTTCATTGATTCATTGATTCAACAAAAGCTGACTTACGGTATGCGAACAGTTGTTTTGTTTTTGTATTGTGCATCGCTTTCTATACGAATACTATAATAAATAAGGAATTATGTGGAGTTTTAATGGATACACAAAGTCGTGTGATCAGAGCTTTACACTTACACAACGTTTTTATTTGCAGTTTTATCGCTAATAATGAAAACATTGTTTCTGTTTATACATTAGAATGAATATGCTGAACAGAAACTGAATAAAACATTATTAAATGTTATTCAGTTATTCTGGACCAATTAAAGATATAACACACATCTGTCGTATTATTTTAATTTGAAGAGTTACTTCTGAATTTTCATAATATTCTTCACAAATCAAGTTGACTATTTCGGAAACTTCGCATTTCATCAACTTTAACTTTAATCTTGAATTCTTTCTCCTTTAATGTACCAGATGGCCACACAAGCCGTCCTTAGTTGAAGTTAGTTCATACCGGAAAGCGCGGATGCCAAAAGGTTTGCCTAAGCGGAACTGCAAACGGGACTCCATACCGACAGAGAGGAGACTGCTAAATGAAACCAGTGCTTGAAAACAAACACTTTAACAGCTATTATTGGTCACAGAGCTCATTTGATAGAGAAAATCCCTGCTATATAAGGTGTTCCGGATTCGATTCTCGGCTGGGCTACAGAAAGTTGTCTTTAAACAAAAACATTTGACGGTATGCCGAGAGTCTGGTGCTTGAATGTGAGAGTACTTATGTGTGTGTGTGTGTGTGGGGGGGGGGGGGTGTTATCGGTTATTTAATAAGCAATTCGCTCATTAAAAAGAATTCAGAATTGCCGCTTGACGCAAAGCTGAACACACGCGTTGAGTCGCTAAGTTCCATGACAGTTATCTACAATCAGTGCAACTATATGGCATCAGCTGGTGCCGCAAGGTTAACAAGATTAAACAAAATTACATTTTGATTATATTTAGGCACCCTTAAAGGTGTCTTAGAATTAAATTATTTTCTACCAGTGCATTATTTATAGGTAATAAGCATGTGCAAAAATATGCCCGCCTCGTTGGACGAACTGATGTAAAGGCCTCTCAGGCCCACGTTCTATCTGGAATGATCAATCATTTCTTAATATTATTTCTTACGTCAAAAAAAGCACAGACTTCGAACCTCAGCAGCATTTTGGTGCGTTCCGCACAAATCGTAACCATATCTGTGTGTTCATTATTGGTGAACGCTACCTTTTTGTTTGAAATACCTGACTCGAATTGCATGCAGGCGACCACGCGACGCTTATCTGTAGGAAACTACCACGTAAACACCTGCAGACAGCAGCCTCAGTGACCTTTCACTTTGAATCTGCACTGCCCCTTTGAACAGTAGTGATGCTGCAACTTCTTTTGGACCTATTAAACCTAAAACTGCAAAGGAAGACTTGTGTATTCTCTCATTTTATTTTTGATTTCCATTAATTGAATTTACTGCTTTTGCTTTTTTTAACCCACTATCAGATAGACTTACAACCTCATCCATAAATTATAGACTCATGGGAGGAGAGGAAATAATCATAGTTAAAGAAATAAAGAAAGAAAGAAGGAAAGAAAGAAAGAAAGAAAGGAAATAAATAAAAAAGAAGCTCCCTTCACTAGGAAATCCAAACCTGGAACTGGAGATGTAAATGTTATCACGCTAACATCTCCAAAATTTGTTTCTCCACTAGGTTTAATAATCTTAATCAGCTGGCTCAAATGAAGCAAAATGCGTATAAATGCTAAAATCAATAAACTGAAAACTGACAAAAACTACACTACATATACGCTGTAAGTATATGCTGCTGTCAGCAGATGTAACGTAAATATCAATCTTTGTAGTTTTAACCGATAGTTAAACGGCAACCCTTGAATATTTTGTAGGCTTCGATTAAAACCGCACACTTTTTAACAATATTAAGGGCAGTATGTAGTCAAATATGTTAAAAAATGGGTCGCTATGCGATGATTTTGAAATTTCCTTCCCTTTGCACGACCATGAGAAGAAAGAAAGGAAGAATGAAAGAAAAAAGAAACAATAGCAATTTGCATTTAAAAAAGGTACGACGTATTTTAAAATTCCAACCAATAACAAATAATATCTCGGAAATGATTAACACCGCAAAAATGTATTTGGATAAATTGTGTGTATTAACGAAATCTACATTTCTGTGTAGTAAGATTTTGTCTGTATTACCGTTTGTCTATTATACTAAAGTCATTCAGCATGAGCGGAACTTCACAGAAATTTAGTAGGAATATACATTTTGTTTGATGTGCAAATATCTTAAACATATAGTATTTTAATTAAAATCGTTAGCCATTTTTGAAAAAAATCAAAGGGTTAGTTTGGCGTAGGAGGATTTTCTTGAAATTTTTTATAAAATGTTTTTTTTTTTAATTCAGGTGGTTTCAAAACCTGTACTGCCAGTGAAATCTTGGTATCAAGTTTTGGGTGGAATGCAATACTTCCCCTACTTACTGCATGTAAGCAATAGAGATAGTACAGGCTTATTGTTCCGGATAAAAGTAAAAATCTGACTTAAGAACCGCGCCAGTAAACAAGTTGGAACGTGATTGCGTTTCTCCAGCAGCGCATTTCGACATTACAATGTAAATTGTGATTTAGCACCCAGAATATTTTATTATAGTACACAAACATATAGGGTTCTTGGTATCTTAGTAGGAATGAATTCATATATTAAGGAAAAGACTAGATAGAATCTTAGATGCATAATTCATTTTCATTCCGTATTGCAAATGGGAAGAATGCGACGATTTTGGGACACATGGTTATATTATCTACCAAATAGATTATATAATGAACTATGGAAGAACCAGTAGACTTTGTTTTTACGACCCGAGTAAAAATAAATTTCTCGGCTGATCTAAAAGAGGTAAGTTCCAACTATGTAAATAACTACAGAAAATAAGTATATACATGCCACTACAACAATCCTTGAAGTCATTGGGCAGTTTAAATGGCGTCAGCTTGGCCCCGGTGTTGTGTCGTTAGGTTACTGTATTTGGTTATCATTTTCATGTCTCACTTTAGCAGCGCGGTTCCGAAATACATCTGTAGTGTTGGTATTTTCCTCTCTTTTTAACGTCCTCTAACCTGGCAGGTCATAACAACGATGAATGAATCGAATGGTTAAATGATAGTCAAATAGGCCTGCGGTCCCTAGAGCTAACGTTTACCCGACATTTCTCTTCTCAGGATAAGGAAGAAACCTTATTCGGGTAATTCGCCCTAACCGAGATTCGAACTCGGGACTTCCTGAATGCGAGGAAGATGATACGCTCTCCCCACACCACAGAGGAAGGTTATTATTATTATTATTATTATTATTATTATTATTATTGTTGTTGTTTTTGTTTTTGTTACAATATTGGATGATCTGTTTTAATCTTTATGTGATTAATCGAAAAATTCACGTTTATTTTGCTAACGAAACTGTTGGTATGAAGTAATAATTCACCATATTACATTTAATAAATCATTGCATGTCTGATAAAAGAAAAATTACGTGTAGAACGTTTTTAGAATTATAGTTTTTGTATGAATAATTTATAAAATATCTTATTACTTTCCTTACCACATTTCTAATAGATAAAAAAAGTATTGCATTCTACCTAAAAATTCGATACTCAGGTTTCAGCAGAAATACAAGTTTTGAGACCTTTGAATAAAAAATTTCTATAAAAAGGTCTGCGTGTGTGAGTGAACAGCAAAACTCGAAAACAGAAAAAGTAGGGTAAATACCAAAATTGGTATTTATGTCAGCATCTTCCAAAGATGTAATACAAAAACTTTTCAAGAAAATGCACCCACTCCAAAGCATCTTTTATAAGGAATTTTTTTTTCGAAATTTGTGATTTTCTAAAAAAAAATGTATTCAGCCGAACTTTATTAAAATACGACCATATGTTTAACATTTACACGTCATATAAAATGTATCTCGAATTTTTTGCGAATAGCTTGTGAAGTCTTCTTCATTCGGAAGGAATTTTGTATAACTGGTAAACCTTTAGATATGGACACAAAACGCACTACAGAAAAACGTAATCTCTTTAAAGCAGACAATTTGCCTCAAATAATTTATTGTGGCATCATTCATTCGCAAAATATCCATTGTTATTAACTTGAATTTTTCAATACTTTATTAGCTTTCAAAGTGCTGTCGCCATTCAATTTTTTCATGCGATATCATGGAAAGAGAATGGATTTCTAGGCCATGATCCATGTTGCATCTGACTATCGATTTGGTTTCTTCTATTCCCCATGTACCTACAAGAAGGTAGAATGGAACTATTTCTGCAAAGATTTATCTCGATAATAAGTGAATAGAGAAATAAAGTTTTGTAAGAATAATTTGTAGGATCTATGTAAAAATAAACGGTAGTTGGTAGGGAAAGTATGTGAAGGTAAATGTTATATTAACCTTTGGATTTATTTATTTAATTTATTTTAACAATAACGCCAAATCGCGATTACAATAAGTTTTACAATTCCTTACATAATTGCGTTACATTAACAAAGTTCAACACATTCTTGGAGAAAGATGGATCACTAAGGGCGGTTAAGATGTTGTTGGCATTTTGCAGATCTGGTCCTTGCATAATTGTAGAAAAGGCAGCTGGTGAGAATGTGGATGTCTATAAGTGGAGAATGACAATAGTTGCACATAGGTGGAAGATCACCGGACAGAAGGTAGAAATGGGTAAGAGCAGTATGTCCGAGACGTAGGCGAGATAGGAGAACTTGATGACACTTGAAATGTGCGAGAGGATGGACAGAAATGATAAGGGGATAGATCACGTAGTTTGTTCTAGATGAGGTGAACCATTCTTGTTTCCATTGCTGCAGAATGGTGTCACATATAAAGCGGTTGAAGTGTTGGTGGGAATCTTGAGGCCCGACAAATTTGGAGGATGTCGTGTTGCTTCCTTAGCTGCAACATCGGCATTCTCATGGTATGCCAGCATGAGAAGGTACTCGTACTAGTAGGACTTGTTTACCCGAGGTTGATATTCTGTGATAAAGAAGCTGGATGTACAACGCCAGGTTGTTGGCTGGAGCTCGCTGCTGAAGACTGATGAGAGAGTAGCCATCGAGTTCATGAAAATAGTGTAGGAAAGAGCAACACACTCAAGGGCGTACTCCCAAGGCGAGGCGAGTAGCTATCAGTTCAGAAGAGAAGATGGATAGGAAGTGCGATAGACTGTAGAGCAAGATCTTATGGCGTAGTACCACCGTACTTCCGCAGTGATTTTCACATTTTAAACCGTCGGTGTAAATTTATTGTGATGAGAGAATAGAAGTGCAAAGGGCAGTGAATAAACGGAGATAGATGAAGTATCTGTGTGGCGTTTGTTGTAAAGGGTCATGGAGCACAATACCGAAGGAGACCACAGAGGGCCCTTTTTTGCTTCTAACAAGACCCCTGGGAAGAAAAGATAAAGCAGATTTCTGAAGGGCTACCATATCCTGACGACGATGTGCGCTAGCAAGGATGGGTTCTCTGAAGATTCCAACATGGTGGCAATCCTGATGCCGGTTAGTTCTGTCTAATCCGGGGTTCTCGTGGAGACGAAACAGCTCCCAGGAAGGGGGCCCCTACAGTATCGCCAAATACCAAAATTCCACCGTAACGCCGCAATACACCAACCGCCGTCACCTAGTCCCCTGAAACAGCCGAAGAGAAATAATGGATAGAAAATTCGTGGTACAAGGATAACCACACAAGCATTCGCCTACCGACCTGGGGAAGCCACGAAAAAAATCCACTGTCAGAGTGACAGGCATTAGTAGCTTCCAGGGAGCAGTGTAAGTGTAAAGGAGCAGGAGTGTGTTGGTAGAATATCCAAATTCTTTGGGAGAACGGTACAAAACGACAGTGGCTATGAACATCCACGTTATGAGCCTTGACAGGAAAAACATGGCTGAAAACATTTGATGGATCCTGGATGCAGTTCGTGCAGCGACGCGAGACTTATGGTTTTCCTCCTCGTGTTCAGTGGAGGTTCATTTGCTTCAATCTGGAGACTGCTTACGGGAGCGGAGTGAAAGGCACCCAAGGAGATCTTCAGTGCCGAGTATTGAGTACTCTTAAGCATTTTGAGATTCCTAATAAATATTCGCCAGAGTTTATTTTAGTATAAGTATGCAGACACATAGGGGAGACAGGCGAAGACTACTGCTAAATGCAAATTTAAATGCCCAAGTCTTGGTATTGCATTCTCTTTGAACGGGCTAATTGGAAACAAAAGTGCAGAACACTTTGCTTGAGATATTACAAAAATTAAAAAGAACACCAGGAAATATTTCGTAAACAGCTAATGCTACAGAAGTTATCGGACATAAATTTCCTACTTTACTAAGATTACATTTTATCTTAAATAAGTTTTTGTCTGTACTTAATAGTTTTTTCAGTTGTAAGTAATTCAATTAAGGTTAAGAGTAATTCACTGCTTACAGACAATTAAAAATATACATTTTATTACTAATGCTAATATTTCAAAATATGGCATTTTAATTAAAATTCCTATAGCCTCTTTGAGAAAATAAGAACTCAAAGGATAAAGTCATTTATGACGCGAGCATTTGATGAAAATCTTTACGTCAGATTCTTAAATCATTCTGTACTTAAATACGAAGTTTGTTATGTTTTCTACTTATTGTTTTTGAGTTACGCTATTCGGAGACAGACACAGACAGATCACAATGCTCGCGCGCGCAACATATTTGATCTTCTCGTTAAATATGAGTCAATGATATGCACGCACCTGCTAACCTTTTACCTAAGCCACTCTCCGACATCTAACTGAAATAGGTGATCCAATAGTTGTGATCTCTCCTTGTAAAAATTCAACATAACCTTATTTTCTGATGCGCATGTGTGTTATAAACTAAAACATATCGTTTACAACTACTGGCTTTAAGACCGTGGGGTTTTTCTTATAGTAGTAACACTTTGAATGTTCCATTGTTAGAAAATATAAAATCAAGTTATCACTGTTTAAACTGGCCATCTGAGTCACAGAAGCGTATAATTCAATTATGTTAGAAGCCAATGACTACATTGTAGTGTTGCAAATGGTTTATAAAGCTTGAGTAATGCTTTCATAATTAACCCATTAAGTGCACTGGTTGACGCTTTGTCACTATTTTAATATAACAGAGAAATGCTGTTAAATTAAAGCACTTTAGGCTGCATTTTATGACTATGTTTGACAAAGAAGAAACGGAATAATTAATGGAACGATTTTAACACCATGCACATCCTTTCCTCGTGTTTCATCAACATCCAAGTGCATTGCTGACGCTTTCAAAATATTTATCTACTGTGTTTACAAAGCTGGAGAACCTCATATGCATGTAGAACAAAACTCACTAAAGCAAAATATAACATTTCCTACAAGAAGTCGCATCTTAATCACTAGATGGTTTCCCGCTCTTCAGATTTTCATAAAAATAAGCAATACTGGTGTGTTCACTCTCAGTTCTCTGCTCGCTCACCAATCGAACTTCGTGTAAGTGCTGTCATAAAATTTATCTTTCTTGATTTTTTTGGGTTGAGTATACAACGTTGCATGCTCAACGCATCTTATTTCAGGTGGTGGATATCTAAATTTTAACTATTTAGAGTTACAAATGGTAAAACTATTAATTGACTAGCTGGCTTACCTGGTGTTGCACTGATGGCTTTTTAAGCCTCCAATAATAATTTAATTAATTTCGTTTATCTTCCTCTGTATTCTTATGAAATTGTAAAATAATCTAGAAACTTTTATGGCGATTTCTTCACTTTGTCCCGTATAATCACAATTTCACAAAGCTCTGTGGTATTTCTAATAACTTAAGACAAATTACTTTATATCCAAAAAACTGTGTATGAAATATCGGCGGAAGTTTTGTTTCCGATTTCCTTAACCTCCCCTCGAGAGTCTTTCAAGAAATGTTATTGGAAACGTTGTATAGCATATGGGTATCTTTTAGCAGTGAAACAGTATTCGGAATCGTCGAGTGTTTTTTACATAATCACAGTAGATTAACTTATATCTTTGGCCAGGTAGTTATTTAATAATATAAAGACTACACATTTTTCACGTAATAGATAATCCTCTAACATCAATCTTCTTCTGATTTCCAAGTATTAGGCTTAAAGCCTGTTCCGTCTTCACAATCATTGCTCTCTCCAACGTTTCACAGGTCTACCTATATCTCTTCTACCTGTTGGTCCGTAGTTTGGAGTTAGTTTTGGAATTCTCGTTGGTTTCATTTTTTGTACATGTTATGTCCAGTTCCAGCGATAATCTATAATTTTGTTATATCTATGTTTAATTCTTGTCTTATATCTTCGTTCCATAGATGGTCTTCTCTCGTACAACCTTTAACACGTCTGAGAAAGTTCATCTCGATTGCTTGCATTTGGCTGGTCTTCTTCCTCGTTAAAGCCCATGATTCGCTACCTTATGTTATTCTGGTATTCTTTCTTGACATTTTTTTTTAAAAATCCTCTGTATTGTTCCGCATACTATTTTAAACTTTGCAAGATTTTCCATAACATCTCTGTTTCCTTGATAACTGACATCACAACCTAAATATTTGGAACTGGAGACCTGTTCCGTAATGTTATTATGTATAACAATTTTAAATTGGACTGAATGTTTCCCTTTAAAAGCCATAATTTTAGTTTTATTGATTTTATATTTTAAAATCATCTACCTTACACATTTAATCCATTGTGAAAACAACCCTTTGTAAATCGTCTTCAATATTTTGCAAAATTATTAAGTTCATGTACATATGTACATAAAAGCACAGTACGTGAATATACAACAAAACTGGGAGAAACTGGTCAATATGAAAATTTCTCACGTCCATGCCATCAAGCAAAACATTATGGAAATTATAAATACTCTGTAAACATCGAGGGGAAATAATATTCTCAGCTGTTGAGCGATTTTTTGTGCTATGCTGCACACAAACTTCTGCACTTATATATTATTTAGGATACTAGTAATGAACCCCATTGCAGCATAGTTAAAAGGTTTTTATATATGCAGTAGTACCGTTATAAACAGTTGCGAGTGTTATTTTGCCGTGTCTTCTGCTACGTTTTAGTTGCTAAATCGCGACAATATTATATAGTGATGGGACGATACGACTATTTTCTCATACTCGATACCGATACTGTTTTTTGAGAACCAATACTCGATGCTTTATAAAAAACTTATGTTCTTATAAGTAATTTTCTGTGTATAAACGCAAGTAACCAATTTTGTAGTGTGTGCTAATTCCGAAATTGTTCCTGTTTAACATTCTCCAATTGGCAGCATTTTTTTATTTTGATAAAGCTACAGGTTTTATATCCCCTATTGTTAACCAAGGCTAATAATAATAATAATAATAATAATAATAATAATAATTATAACAGTAAAGGATTTTCTAACCATATTATGAAAATTAGTCGTACAGTATACCCGTAAGCTACGCTGGTGACCTAACTTTGACTTGTGTAATGACAAATTAACAGATGGAAGGAAAGAATAACTATTTCCATGCGATGTATTATCTCACATCTTAAATTCTGATTTGTTTCTGCTGGATTCATAGATTGTAGTAGGTAAATGCATTGGTTGAAAGTGAGTCACTAAGCCAGGCTATTGCAGAAACGTGATTTATGCATCAGCTAAGTCAGCATCATTCACAACTCAGTTAACGCTGCATGTTTCACGAGTACCTCTACTCCTTCCCCCATTGGTTTACATGTTTTCTTTTAGACACAATGGAAAGTTACATTGATTCACCTACAAGAAAGGCAGCCAAGGTCTATCAAGAATTATAGTCCAACAACTTTTGGGGGTCACGTGTGAGGCAATAGCGTGAAGTCTCGATTCCTTTCATTCATTTAATAACGGAAAATTTAAAAAGTATCGTTTATCTCAAAGTATTAGACATACTTCGATACCACCAAGTATCGAGGTCCCATACCTAATATTACTTTTGTATATTGTTTGCATTAAGGTGGAGAGAGGTTATATGGAATAAAAATGGAACAAGCTAAATAAAGAAGCAGTATCATTAAGAATGTTGGGAAGCACAAAAGCAGAAACAATTAAAATGATGGGGACATTTTTAGGCAACACAAGGGATAAGTGGATAAGGAGCTTAAGAAAGGTACAGGAGAATGGGCATTGTTTGGAAAGTGGAGAAGGGGCTAAATATGGGAGAGCTAGAAAACTGGAGCACTAGACCTAAGCTTTAGATGTAAGTTTTATTTGTATTAGTGTAATAATGATGAAATAAATATTACATATTATTTGGAATGAAATTTCCGTGGATTGTATCTTATTTTTGCATGGATTTTCTGCGAAGAAACAAACAAGTATTTTCTATTGCCTAGCATTGTAAACGAAAATTCAAAACCTACTTCACAACCCTGCTCTTTTATTACTTCAACATGTTCGTATTCTAATATCCAGGCTTCTTAAATTTTTTTAGTCTTTTAGTCATTTATGAATTGAAATTAAAATCTATCATAGTCTATACCCGTCGGGAAGAGAAGCTTGGTTGAGTGGTTTCCAAGATTACCGTATACACTCCCACCAAATTATATTTTTAATTATAACAGTAAAAACTCTTTGCCTACACACTTTTAAAAATAGCTAATGAAGGATACTGACAAAAAATTGTATCACGAAAACAAAAGATTGAATTGATAACACGAAATCACTTCAAACAATTATCTACTAGACTAGTTCGTTTAGAGAGACGAAACATCTATACAATATTGTAGAAAAGGAACATATGACTAAATATATAATTCTGTAAGCAGTTGCTTAAATACTATTTTAGGATATAGAATCAAGAATAATTAATCAAGCTGTGCCTAATTTGACAAAACACAGTAGGAATCAATAGTACAACAATTAAATATATTCTCAGTACAACTATATTAAATAAAACTGAACAATCTAAAATAATGAACCTGCGCGCGTGTGTGTGTGTATTTTTTGAGGGCGCGTATCTACCTGTTTCTCTGTTTTACCTCATGTTTCTCCGTGAATAGCATTATAATAATTTCGCAGAACGAAAAATCGAATGAACGCCATATTTCATACTTAAGTTATACTCCTTTTAAGCATACAATAGAAGGATTTTTCAAAAAATTTCATTACTACCAAGCAACTTTTATATGGAAACAGCTCATTAACTTTTTTATCTTCGCAGCAATAAAGAAAGGTTATAATAAAAATAACATAATTTAAATATTGACATGAATAAAATCTACATTTTGAAATTTCTATGAATAGACCATTAAATCTAATTGAATTTTATATAACTAGAAAATCACAAGAGATAAACAAAACCTTACTGAGGGATCCATGAAGAGTGCATAAAAATCCCAGTTTGTATCAGATTTTTACCCTTCCTCTCTCTCTCACTCACTCTCACTCTCTCTCTCTCTCTCTCTCTTCTCTCCCGTTTTGTAATCCACTCAAAAATTTTGATATTGGGATTTCGTCGGAGGTCCCAAGGTTTGCAAAGATGCAACATGAATATTTTCAAGACGTTAGCCTCACCCAAGTTGCCTTGTAAGATCGATTTTTTCTTTATTTTTTAATTCCTTCAGAAATAGCACTGACGGTATGATTGAGATACTAATATGAAGAATAACATAATATTGAATTTTCTGAAAGTATCCTGTGAAGCATTCTATAGCTCTTAAAATGCAGAGATAATGAAAATACACAATTTGTGATAAATACTAATCCCCCTTTTTTTTAGGATGAACCGTTTTAAAAATATTCCTATTCTAAGCTGGCATTTTCCTAAGCACGCTATCCGACGAAATAATTTTGAAAGTTCAGATTCTTCCGCTTTTATTTGTTTCTTGTCTTTCTCAAGAGCTCGATTACGGAATTTATTTCTCCATGTTACTGACTAACCAGTTGAACATTTTTTCCACATGTTGAATTCAACAGCGTTGATTGCTTATTTTGAAATCATTTCTGGGGAAAAGAATGTATCCTGAATAACGCATCATGGATGGAAGGATAACTTTTTGCGCGGGTTCCCTGATATATGAGGTATATATGTGCATTTTTAATGGTTAGATAAAGTCGCGTGAGTGTACCATATAATTATTTTTCATAGATATTTGCTGAATGTGTGTGATTTTGAAAGTTGAAGCTTGCGTGTGTTTATCACATAATGTAAAATGCGTTGAGAATTTATTCTTCTTTTCTTCCCGTATGAACTCCTTGACTTGTTAGTAGCCAATTTTCGCATTGAGCATGGAACCAAGCCCAAATAGCCTAATTTGAAACCATTTTAAAGGGACCCAATCGTCATCAACGTGCAGCAGGAAAAAAGTATTTTTATGTTAGTAGTGCAGTATAGGTATTTATAAGGGATCGTGTGATTTCGTAATGGTAGAGAGAGTCGCGTGTTGTGCTTTAATACTTTTATGCAACCCTAAATTATAAACACGTTGTTGCTGTATTCAATACCGTACATAATTGGTTCATTATGGCTCGCGTGCCAATAATAGCAATGAGGTATTTCCTATAATAATGTAATACCGGTATTCCAAGTTGCCGTGGCTTATAGAGAGCAGTTTAAATCATTTGGTGATACACATTTCTCTGAGAAACCAAGATCAAAATCTTCTCTACATTATTAAATATACGCTAATTAACGTCTGAATTTATAATTACTTACCATGCTATGCTGATATTGGGCTACACAACAGTCCGTAACACCTGCTCACTTCTCTCCCAGGAAGGGAATGCGTGCAAGTGGTTTCTTGCTGATTTCAACCGCCAGGTAATAACAAATGAAATGCAGGTAGAGAATGCAATGTCTCATGCGATACGAAGATATGAAGACGCCTCTCGCTTATATCAGCTATGGATTCGGAATTATTTAATTATGTATTTCTTAGAATTTATAGTATTAAGATTGTGTAAAATGTTATATTAAACTCGTGGATAGTCTTAATATGGCAAATGTTCACTCGTGCCGTTATCATCACTTGTTTCGTGAATTACTATTTTAGAAACCATGGCCTAAAAGTAGAACTTTTAATATAGTGCACACGAATTAAAACCTTTACATTATCGCACTAGTGCAATAAAATTATGACCAACTTTGGTTTCAACTCCAATCACATTTTTATATGATTAATTTTTCATGGCGGTCGCATTATCTGTTCACAATACAAGTCACCATACTTCAATTTATCGCAATTCGTTGTGGAGTTAACCTATAGCTTATATTGCCAGCCTTGTGCTTTCTTTAATCTAAAACGTTATTCCTTTATCCAGTATAACCTACTTAAAGATTAAATGGCGGCAATTGTGAATTCAGAAGAAACTAAAATGGAAGAGCCAGGAGAAATTACAGAAGCAGCAGAAAGAATAACACTAGACCTACTTACCCCATAAATCCAGAAACCATTTAGATATAGCATTTTAATCACTTCATTGTCTGGTGTAAGGCAAAACACATTAAAAACAATTTCACTGAAGATGACTGCTAGCGAATCAACAAAACATAAAAACATCTGACATCTCATTGCACATGAGAGTTCATCTCGTTTTTAACCTCATTTCTCTTAGAATCTCGCTATACACATGAGTTGATCTTGCTGTAAATGCGATTTCTCTTATTTCAGGAATCAATATAATACTGTTTTATTGATATTTTACATATTCGAGCACTGTCTAAAAACTAGTACTCGTATATGCCACACGTGTTAAAAGTGGTTTCATTTTGCTCGCAGGGTTGCGAGATGAAGAACGTAGGCAAACTTTCCTACTTTCAAAATGAAACCCCACTTTTTAGCACTCGTATCATAAATACTAATCTTATATTTAATTCATACTCAGCTTTTTACTGCGACTATATGGAAATCGCTCCCCAGCTATATTTATAGTATTGCAAGACAATGCCAAATGAACTACCGAAGTTCGACAAGCAACTGAACATATCGTTTAACGAAAATATTAGGTTAGACCACAGTTGGTATTTATTATCAAATCTCACACAGCGCAAAGAAAAAGTTGTTGGTGCGACGAGGAAGCATCTGTCGTAGAACTCAAGTTATTGACCGCCTCGAGCACCCGCAGCGTCGAAATTCACTTGGAGCGATATCCGGAGGATGGGAAGCCAAGCTTCATGTCAGAGCAAACATTTGGAAATAAAAAACCTACCTGCCTGCCACGCCTTGGGATAGGTCGCACGAGTTTTATTCCCTCAGGTGTCCATGTCTGGTAATCCGATGAGAGTTTCTCTTATACTTCCACAGAAAAGTGTTGTGAACCTTATCTTTCATGTCGCTTTAATGTTTCCTTGTTTGTTTCATTTAGTCATGTGATGGGTTCACTAATAACTTTAATGAAAAATTCATGTTCTGAGAAACATAGATGACTCACCAGTGCCTTCTTACTTTCTCTACTACGTATAGTAAGTAGGGGAAGTATTGCATTCCACCCAAAAATTCTATATCGGGATTTCACGCGAAGTACATGTTTTGAGTTGCCCTGAATTCAAATAAAGTATTTTTAGAAAAAGGTCCGTGTGTGTCTGTGAACAGCATAACTCAAAAACGAAAAGTTGGATAAATAACAAACCTGGTATTTAGGTTCAGTATCTTTCAAAAATGCTACACGAATATTTTCAAGAAAATCCCCCAAACCCAAACTACCCCAAAACATGGAAAATGTTTCGAAAATTTTAATTTTCTCAAAAACGGCTCTAACGATTTTGATTAAGATATCATATGTATAAGATATTTTCAAGACAAACAAAATGTATATCTTGAATTTTCTGGGAATGTCCCAAAAAGTTCTCTTCTTTGTGAATGGCTTTTTCATAACTGGTAAACCGTAAGAAATAGATACAATTTTTGTGCACAGAAAATATAGATCTCGTTAAAACACACATTATGTCATATACATTTTTGTGGAGTGAACCATTTCCGAGGAAGATTCCTCGTTATTTGTTTGAATTTTCGAATACTTATACTTTTTCTTCTGAAATGGGAATTCGTTATTCGTTTTTTATGTCCTGGACATGCAAAGAGAATGGAATGCTCCACATAGCAACCAGATATTAAAAGATTTGGCGATCGCTTAAAGCCTACCATATTCCCCTTGCATCTAAAGAAAATTAGCAATAAGATTAACGCCTCATATCTCGGTTAACATGAAGTAGATGAGAATAAGCATTTGTAAAAATTGTTTGTACAAGAGTAGAGAAAGTCATGTGAGTGCAACAATCAGATTTTATTATTTTATCGAATCCACAGTTTACAGACTAGTTAGTTCTCATTTCTCCGCTCGGAATCAAATGCAATAAGTAATAAAATTTCCCATTCTTTTAGTTGAGTGTATATATTGAGCAAGTTAATACCACATAATAACGACATATTTATTGCAATTAAGCTAGGCTTGAAGTCACTATTATTATTTTTAAAAAAGCCATCATTTAAAAATTATGCAGGGTGGACCATTTAAGTTGAGACTGCAGAATATCTCCAAAACTAAGCACTGTAGAAAGAAATGTCTTGAATAAACGTTGCTTGATATTATGGGTAAAAGTAAATGTCATTAATCGTGTTTTGCTTGGAAGACGTTATGATGGTCATTTTACGATAAATTTAATTTGACCCTAATTGTAGGTTCCATTTAAAATCAGTAAATTGACCCTAAAATGACTATCATAACGTCCTCCAAAGAAAACATGACTAATGGCATTTACTTTCCCCTTTAACAACTTAAAGCAAGTTTTATTCAAAACATTTCTTTCTAGTAAGTTTTGGAAATAATTGTACAGTCTCAACTTAAATAGTCCACCCTGTATACGCTTATTTAAATTTATAAACAATAATGTTTAATGAACCGTATAAACATTTTCAAAGGATACTTAATAATACTGTGCTTGAAATGAAGAAACTGCATTCATCTCCAAAACTTGCTATCTTTAGTCAGTTGCATTAACTATTCTCTCGTTTAAAAAATCAATTACGCATATAATTTAGTTTTCAGAGGAAGGAATTATATTTTGAATTTTACAATTCCTGTTTTCCTTACTTATAAATGAATATAAAAGAAAACATGAACGCTGATATAATAGTAGATTATGACACAAGGAGTAAAAGTAGGCTTTTATTTTGCGAATAGGAATGTTTACGAAACAAGGCGGTAGGCCTTTACTACCTTTAAAACAGCTCTCGAATTTGTAAAATATCAATGTTTTATTGATTCCTGAAACTAACAGAAACCGCGTTTAGAATGCAGTTTTGAAACAAGAGAAGTGACGTTAAAAAGCGAATGTGAGATGTTTTATTGTTATGTTGATTCGCTAGCAGTTTTATTCAGTAAAATGATTTTCAGAATGTTTTACTTACACCAGCCAATGAAGCGATTAAATGCTATATCATATTCCTTTCTAGAGCTTTGGGTAAGTAGTTCTAATGTTAATCTTTCTGTTTCTTCTGTAATTTCACCTGAATCTTCGATTTCAGTTATTCTGAATTCAGAATTTCCACCATTAAACTTTAGGTTATATACTAAATAAAAGAATAACGTATTAGATCAAAGAAAAGAGAAGGCTGCCAATATCTCGTAAAGATTTTAGTTGTGTGTACTGTGTTAGAAGTTCTACTTTTAGAACATGCTGTTTAAAAATAAATTCTTGAATATGTGTGTGCTCAAATTAAGGTCTTCAGGTCAAGGAGAGGAATAACATTGAAAGTTACATCCTTTAAACTTCAACAAAAGTGTACATGAATACAAAGTTTGATGTTTTAGGTTACATGACCTTCCCTAACCGTTATCGTTTATTACTTTCTCTACTACTTCCTAGAGTAAGTACAAAGAGTATTCATTGCACCCAAAACTTCTATGAGATTTCACGCGAAGTTTTGAGACTCCCTGAATACAAGAAAAAATACTTTTAGAAAACGCTTGGTGTGCGCGCGAGCTTATGTTTCTTTGAGTCTATATGTGAAGAGCACAACTCAAAAACGAAACTTGGTAATTTATCTCAAGGTCTTGGAAGGATACGTGACGAAGATTTTCGATAAAATGCTCAACTCCGAACTACCTTGTACATGGACTATTTTTCGTATGGTTGTGATGAAAATGTCATATGTTAAATATATTTTTATGACAATCATTCTGAATGACATTGGTAGTATTGGTAAACAAGAAGAGACAGACAAAGTCTGATTACAAAAAAGGGGGATGTCTTTAAACCACACAACTTGTCAAAGAATTTTTTTGTCGTTAACAGTTCGAGATATTCTTAGTTATTGGTTGGAATTTTCAAATATTTATACTTTTACTTTCTTTACCACCTACCTATAGTAGATGGGAGGAAGTATTGTATTCTAATCAAAAATTCGATGTTGATATTTCACTGAATGTACATTTTTTGAGGTCTGCTGAACCAAAACAAAAATTTGAGAAATGTCCATGTTATGAATTTTGTGTGTGTGTGTGTGTGTGTGTGTGTGTGTGTGTGTGTGTGTGTCTGTGAACAGCATAAAACAGCATAACTCAAAAACGAAAAGTCAGCTCAGCATACTTCAGTCATATAACACGAGGATTTTCAAGGAAGCCCCCTCCCCAAATAAACTATTTTTTACACGTTAAAATTTTTCCATTATATTTGCTTTTCTCGAAACATGGCCCTAACGATTTTGATTAAAGTGCCACATACTTAAGATATTTGCATGACAAATAAAATGCACATCTTCCTTTTCTGGGAATAACCTATGAAGTTCTATTCATTCGGAATGAATGTTGTATAATTTTGTATAGGTGATGGGTAAATCATAAGGGATAGGCATAAAACTTAAGTTGTTTCTCGCGATGTCACTGAAATATTATGGAATTTCAAGGCAAGCATATATCGACCATCTGACTATCGCTATTCCGTTTTTGCCTATAAAGAAATGCGCAATAAAACCCTTTATGCGAATGTCTGTCTCAGTTAATTCAAGCAGATTGATGAATAAAATTTTGCAAGAATAGTTTATAGAATCAACATAAAAATAAAGGATAGTGGGTAGAGAAAACCACAAAAGTTTTTTTTTCAACTAGTAAGTTGCTATTAGTTTTTTCTCGTGGTCATGCGGGTAGTATGGAATTTCAAAGGCATCACATGAAAATCTCATTATCTTTTCAGCCTATATATCCTTTTTATACCTTCGTACACGAAGTGAGTAAATGTGTAATGAAAGTTTATTTTAGTTAACAAGAGGCAGATAGAGGTAAGCGTTTGTAAGTATATTTTGTGGAACAGTAAGTATAAAAAAATCATAGAATCCAACCCATCATAATTAATTTTTTATTCGACAAATTATTCCTACAAAATCACTTTTCTGTCCGATTTATGTTGAAATAACCGTTTGTAAATAAGGTTTCATTACACATTTCGTTGTAGATATAAAAGAATACAGGGTCCTAAAGCGTTGGTGAAATTATTAAAAAGACGGTCTATATTTGTGGCTTTAATTCTATACTCTTTTCGAGATATTCCGATAAACAAGGGAATGATGATTTAGCACTTAAAAACAAGTATTATAAAGTACTGGAAAATTCAAAACAATAGGAATGAATGTCTTTAATGTGGTTAATACCAGACTATAATTGATTTAATATAACTTGAGTGTTTTACCAAGAGATATATTCTTCCTGTAAACAGGTTGTGTCAATCTTTTATAATCCATATTTTTAGAATTCCATATTTCTAAAATACATGAAGTTTCTTTATATTTGACAGCCACTTTCTAATGTTTTGCATTGATTACCGTGTAGTTTGTTCGATTTGCTATAATAGTTTTGTTAATTATTATCACTATTAATGATTTTATGTTCATCCGAAAATTAATTTGACTGGAGAAGATTTCGGGCTATGATTTCTTTTACGATTTTAAATCGCCATTAACGCCATAGCAATGTTAAGGTCAGCTTAGAAATATATTCGGCAAAGAAGCCCCATCTAAGGCAACAATTTATAATTGGTACAGCTAATTCAAGGGAGATAGGTTTTTCTTAGTGATGAACTTCGTGAAGGACGCCCAAGGACTGCTATTACTATGAAAATATTGCCGCCGTTCGAGCAATGCTTGAAGATCGACGGACATCTTGTGAATTTATTTGGGCGAATTGGGCATTAGTATGAGTCAAATACAAAACATTTTACATCAACAGTTAGACCTGAGAAAATTTTGTTGTCGATGGATTCCACATAAACTGACTCTCGATAAAAAACAATAACGCATGGATTGCTGCAGAAAAATGCTAGAAACATTCCAAGGCGGCACTTCATATTTGATTTGAAATATCATTAATGGAGATGAATCTTGGATGTATTGTTATGGTCCTGAAAAGTCAAGCTCAATGAGCCTTTCGAACAGAACCTGAGCCTACAAAAGTCCGACGGATTCGCAATACTACTAACAAGATGATTGCTAGCGTTTTTTTCCTCTAAAACTGACCACATTATTACTATAGCATTAGAAGATAGACGTACCGTTACTGCCGATTGGTAAAAATATTCTGTTTACCACAAATGTTTGAAAAACTTCGCGTAAAAGCCCAAAAGGAAAAATAATGTTACATCATGACAACGCATCGTCGCAAACTGAAAAACTAACAACTGAATATTTGGATGCCCTAAAGATCATCACCATGGATCCTCCATCATACAGCCCTGACCTAGAACTTTGTGATAATTTTTTTTCTCCAAAAAGTAAAGTTGAAATGCGTGGAATTACTTTTCCGTTATCAGATGAAGCAGTGGAACTTATAAAAATCTGGTTTCTGAAGTACATCAGGGAGATTAGCAGTATTGCTTTAAGGACTGGTTTCATCGTATGCAAAGATGTTAAAGGAGAATATTTTGAAAAACAATAAAAACTTTTAATCTTTTAAAAACTAATCTTTGTTTGATTTCTAAAAATTTTCAGTGTCGCCCTCGTATGCAGAATTATATACAATTTGCTCAGAATGAAGAGGACTGCACAGGCTATTCACAAAAATTCCAGCTATTGGTTTGTTAAAATCATTTTTTAAGAAAATAAAAAATAAATAACGTGTTGTATGTAAAAGGGTAGCTTGGTGTGGGAGAACGTTTTTGAAAATCTTTGCGCCGCATATTTGGAAGGCACTGAACTTAAATGCGAAGTTTGGTATTTATTTGATTTTGATTTTTGAGCTATGCTGCTCTCTCTCTCGCATATACATACACACATACAGAGAGAGAGAGTGATTGACCTTTTCATGAAAATGCTTTCTTTTGGTTTCCAGTTAAATACCTATATAAATTGTTTTCGATGGAGTATAATGCTTATTCTTAATTTGTTGGTTATTCTTTCCATTAGAATTCTTATGTTTAATTTTTTTGTTGTGTTTACATTATTTTATTACTAATTTCTTATACTGCTTTATTTTATTAATGTATTCTTCGCTAAGAATTATAACGATCGTTGGTTATATATGTATTCGTACATATTTGAAACACTTTAAAATTGTTTTTACTTAGGAATTCGTGTTATTCAAGGAAAACAACATGCATAATAATAGTTTAAATAGGTGCGATTTCAGAGGTAATAAGCTAATTAATAGGTACTAAATGCTACAGTGTAATTATTTCTTTACTTGTTTTAAAATTAAATATATCATAAAAAGAGACAAAGCCTAAATATAAAATAAAAAGAGTAAAAGCACATGCCAATTACAGAAACTAGTTTATTAAGAAGCTCCTAGAACTCCGGAAGGCAACACTTTAATTGTTACGGACTTAATTACGCATCCAAGTAACGTACGCCAGCACGTTAGATCACCATTCGTACTCCATTGCGTTGCAGGAGACTCTTCCTCTCCCAAGCTGCTTGCCTTCAGTTCCATGACCTTTCGCTTAACGAAACATGCTGTTAGAGAACTTCGGTTATTAGAACAACTTGATAAATGCTGAATTAATTGTTATTCCATACTAGCCACGTGTGTAGGACAAGGCTGGAAAGGTTGACTGAAAAATTCAATGCCATAGCCGGAATTTGAATCACGGATCTCCCGGTTTCCGTCCGTTTGCTTTAACCACTGAGTTACCATGGCAACATGCCAGTGGGACATTAAAGTCAGCTGAGTGTCAGCTTTAATATCATTTTTCTCGTCATGCAAAGAGAATGGAATTTCAAAGCCAATACTCAGCGATTCGCTTTTTACTTTCTCTACTACTTACAGTAAGTAGAGGAAGAATTGTGTATTCCACCCAAACATTTTATGATATTTTGGAAATACAAATTTTTAGGCTCTCTGGAAAAAATGCAGTTTTAAAAAAGGTCTGTGTATGCATCTAGAAATAATAAATCTTAAACAAAAAAGCAGATAAATACCAAACTTAATATTTAAGTTCAGTATGTTTCAACGATGCAACACGAAGAATTTCAACAAAACTACTCTTTAGATGGAAAAGTTTCTATTTGTTTATTTTCTCAAAAACGGTTCAAAGATTATGATTAAAATACCTTATATTTAAGTTACATGTGAAATAAAATGTATGTGCTGAATTTCCCTGGAATAGTCTATGATTTTCATTCGGAGAGTATTTTGTATAACTGGTAAATAATAAGAAATATACAAAAATGCATTACACAAAATAAGAGAACTCTTTAAAACACTAAGTTTATTTCAAATAACCTTTTCTTGTGCATCAGCAATTTCCGAGATATAATTATTATTGGTATACTTGGTGTCGCTATTCTGTTGTTTCTCGCGATGTCATGGAAGTGGATGGAATTTCCAAGCCAATTATAACGATATGCTTTGAAACATCTGAACATCAATTCTGTTTCTTCTATCTCCCTTGTATACGCAAAGTAATGTGCAATGAAACTATTTCTGTGAAGTTTAGTTTAGATTAACATGAAGTAGATGGGAAAATGGCCCTTAGTAAGAATAGTCTATTAAAAAATATAAACATAAACTATACTTGGTAGAGCAAGTCTGTGATTGTAGCACAAGGCTTTCACAAGACTCGATTTTTAAAAATCTGGTTATCGCTTTAGCCTAATGTGTTTATCTTATACCAAAAACGAAATGTGCAAATCTGTAATGAATTTATATCTCGATTAGCAAGGAGGACATAGAAAATGAGACTTTCTAATAACATTTTGCTGAAAAATGAATATAGAAAACGCAAAACATTTTTGAAAACTTTGCATAGTAAAACTTATTAACGTAATGTTTCTACAACTTTTGTTACCTATGTTTTCATCAAGATTAATATTTAAAAAGTTTTACCAGTTTTTCTTACCATTCGTTAGGGATGCGACTTATTTTAGAGTAATTTTTATCACTATTGTAGCTTTAGTACGTTAACGGTTACATGTTACGGTTACCAGTAACGTTTAAGTTAATGATTATCACATTCGCAGTTACAATGCATTAACGGTTACCAGTAAGGATTAGATGTAACTATGTTTCAATATGAATGATGTGTTTTGAGCTTGGCGGCCCGCGCATATTTTGGCACTAAACAGCATCAATTGTTTATTCATACCCATCTAATCGCGATGTATACACTCTCGTGCACCTATAATCGGAGGACGTGGTTTCAAACCCGTCGGGGGGCGATAGTTTTCTCGCACTTAAAAATACTTAGCATGATTTCATTCGGGAGGGAAGTAAAGCCGGTGGTCCCATGTCGTACATTTACGGCACGTGAAAGAACCTCAAGCCTGATAAAGAAGCCTCTGAGCAAAATTACCGGTCTTTCACGCCCAATATAGAATAGGAGGCAGTTAAAGAGCGTCCATAAATAAAACTCAATTTATGGGAATAACCATCTTAATGCAATGCATGCAGTTTTGCTGCCCAGTGCTGACCGACCTGTCATCTGTGGCCTGTAACCTATATTCGAAGTGATAAGCAACACGCTGTAAATATACTTGTAACTCCGTGCGAGGGTGATTCAAATTGTAAACGAATTGAGGTAATTAGTTTCCGATCAACGATACCAATGCAGCCCACATGCAGTGAATGGTATCACCCAGGCTCGTAACCGTCGTGTTTCTTCAGTAACCGTTAACGTGTTAACTAGCTTCTTGTTACTTTGGTAACCGTTATTGGGTAACCAGTTATTTTATAATTGTTACTTTAATAACGTTATTGGATAACTAGTTACTTTGTATTCGTTACTTTGGTAAGCGTTAGTGGGTAAATTATTTTGGTAACCGTTATTGGTTAACTTATTACTTTGGTAACCATAACCTTAAGATAACCGTTACGTTATTTTTCTGCCTATCCCTACTATTCGTACGAATTACCATTTACCACGACCTTCAAGCATTAGGAAGAATCATTGTTTTGTTTACCGTTAAAGCTTTTCTTGGGTGTTAATTTGCATTAGCACTCAGAAAAATCACTTATTTTCAGTTTCCAAAGCACCACATGCCCTGTAAGCGGTTTAGGACAGAAAAACAGGACATGAGTCTAGAGAAAAAGCGAATAAAACAGAGAGGGCAAAGTGAGCAAGAAGGGAAAAGACGGAAATGGAGGGAGATGATAAGGAGAGAGAGAGAGAAAAGTGAGGCAGATACAGAGAGAGGGAAGAGATACGAAGAGGAATTTTCATATTTAACGCATCAACAAGAAGAAAACTGCGGATTATGCTGTTTGCTAATAAAACTGGGATAAAATCATAGCATTTATTTCAATATATTGAGGAGCCGAATAGACAAAACATCGGTCATGACTGGTGACCTACTTATGCATTCACGAACTTGAACCACAATAAATACGGAAAACATATGTTAGGTCCACTGTACCATTTAAAGAAAAACACACAAACCAAGAGCTCGTTAAGATTCCTTTTTCTCTATCTCACTGGAGCTGAATGGAAGAAATAGACCGAAGCAGATTGAATTAAAGTTACTTACGAAAGAAATCAAAGAACCAAAAGAAGCTCTAGATCTCACTAAGATGCACACAAGACGGATTATACGTTTCAGTGATTTGGGTTTGCTTTGTCCAGCTTTACGAGCAAAGCAAAAATGATGACAAAAAGGAGCAACGTGGAGTGGTGCCTACAAGCCGAGTTAATGATGACAAAATTTTAGCGGCTTGAGCTGAACGAAATTTTCCAATTGTTAATTATATTGCACTGCGTATGAGCCATTCAGAATTTCCTGCAGATCAAATGCATTCCCCTATGGATTCTTAGAACGAAATAACTGGAGGTGAATACTCTGTAGAGAGCCTTTGAGAATTCAAATATAAGATTACAGACATTTATTAAGGAAGTACAATGTCGATTTGTAGGAATATACTCGAGCACACAAAATCAGATCTATTACGGACCAATTGAAATTAGAAATACTGTACTTATAGCTGAGAAAATGAATACAGAATTTGCTGCTTTTCCAAGTAAATAGAGCAAGTACTGTATTCTACCCAAACATTCTTTCTGTATATTTCACCGGAAATGCATGTTTTGAGGTCCCCTGAATAAAAAAGCTAATTTTTAGAAACAATTACGTGTTATGTCTGTGAACAGCATAACTAAAAATGAAATCTTGGATAAATACCAAACTTGGTATTTTAGTTCCGTATCTCTCGGAGATGCGACACGAAGATTTAAAAAAAACAATATTCACACCCAGAACTACCCATTATATGGTACAATTTTCATAATTTTTTATTTTCTCAAAAATTGCTCTAATGATTTTGATTAAAATATCACACATGGCAGGTAAGCTGTGTATTTTGAATTTTTTGGGGAATAACATATGAAGTCCTGTTCATTCGTAAGGAATTTTGTATAATTGGTAAGCCATAAGAGACAGAAAAGAACTTACTACACAGAAAGTGTGTATCTCTTTAAAACACAATTTTTTTCAAATAACCCTGATCATGGCATCAGCCATTTCCGAGATATTCGCTGTCGCCACTCAACTGTTTCACGCTACGTTGTGGAAAGAGCGACCCGTTATTTAAACATTTGTCTATCGTTTCGGTTCCTGCATCCCTGTAGCTACAACGAAGTGTGTGATGATAGTATTTCTGATACCAAATGATATTCTGACACAATTTATTATTGGACATGGAAAATTTAAAAGTTACCTGCAACTTTTTCTCTAGAGTCGCCAGATGTCCAAGTGTGAAATGTCAGAACAAACCGTATTCCACCTGTTCGACAACATGTGAGAAGATAACGTTCTAGTAGGACATTTCTGTCACTGTAAAAGCAATTATTTGCAGCCAGTGACAAAATTATTCACCAAATCATGTTGTATCTCTGCTTTAAATCCTTTATTTATGACCTTTATTCATCAATTTAATTATTTGTAATAAGTTAATTTGTTATGTGTTTGTTTGATTTTGTATATGTATAATTCAAAATGCATTTGATGCACTAGAATTCAAATAGTGTTGGAGAATAATAAATAATAATACGAATAGTAATAATAATAAATGTTTATGCAAGCGTTTATATCAATAATATGAAGTAGATAGAAAACTCCGGTTTTGTAAGATAGTTTGTAGAAGCTGTATAAAAATAAACTAGTTTTTTAAGGACCGTCATGTGAATGTTACATAAACTTTTATTCTCAACTTGTGCTTTGCTCAGTCATCTTTAATGTGGCATATAAGCAAGAAGTTCACTTGGGTGCAAAATGTGGCTGATATAAGAATGGGACGGTTTAGGTTGGTAATTAAATATGTAGCCGGCTGTCTCCAAGCGTCACTTTTCTACCTCAGAACTTGCAAATTTTAGCCACCTGATTGACAATTTACGTACCTAATTCCAAAATGTAGTCTATAACTAACGCTGTGAATGTCTGAAGTTTTTGCTAATTAAGTACCATTATATAAATAAAGATAATATGACCCTATAGTACTCCATTTATTTAAGTAGCTTTTTGACCACAATGGTTAATCAGTGTCGTCATTATGCTAGTAATAACAATAACATAATGATAAATTATGATGAAACCATATACTGTATATACGTATATAATTGAATAAGCATTCACCTGTTATTAATAATAAGGAAATACCAGGATTATTGTTTGCAGATGATCTAGTGGCGGGTTCCATCTCAGTTGTGGAGCTAAGTAAAGCTATTGAAGTATTTGACAAATACTGTAAAGATTGGGGGTTGAGAATAAACAAAAAGAAATAAAAAATCATTATTTTTAAGAAAAAAAATAAACTAAGAAAGACCCAAAAATGGTATTGGGAAGGAACGGAGCTGGAAGTAGGAGGACAATTGACTATCTAGGAGTAAGGCTCAATAGTGCAGGGGATTGGGTAGAACAGAATAAAAAAGTACTAGCAAAGAGGAAACAAGCAATGCAGATAATTAGAACAGTGTGAACAAAATACTAGAAATGCAAATTCTAGAAAGGATATATAGCACAGTGGTGGAAACAAGGATGTTATACCAGCAGAGATATGGGGGCTGGAAAAAGCATGGGAAATTCTATACATATGAATTTTTGCTAAATAAGCCTGGGATTACCAAGAAGCTCACGGAATGGAGTAGCACAAGCGAGCAAGGGAAAGTGGGAGCTAAAGGCAAAATGATAGAAAGGGCAATCAAATACAAATACTGGTTCAGAATAAAGCTATTGGAGGAAAATAAGATACTTAAGTAATGCTTGGTTGTACAGGAGAAAATGGGGGAAAAAGAAACTTGGATGCACAATATAGGGACAGCACTGGAAGAAACGTGGGCAGAAAGAACCAAGAAAAGTAAGAGTTTCTGGAAAGAAATTAGAACAAGAGTGGAGGATATTGAAACGCAAGAAATTATAAGTAGTTTCAAAAAGATAAAAAAGTCAATAATGGGTTATAGATGTTTAAAAGCGGAATGGGGAAAAGAAAGATACGTCGAAGTATGCCACAAAGAAGCCAGAATGGGATATGCATGGGCGAGGACAGGTGTAATGAATTCAAGTGGTCTAACAGGTAGAAGGGGGGGAGAGATGTACTAAATATAATGTGTTACATGGCAATTGGCTTTATATTCTGGAGTGCGAGGACACGGATAAAGGAATAGAGAATTTATTACTAGAAAAATGGAAAAATTTACCAATAAAGCTAAAAGTTAGAAAGAGTTTTAATGCGAGATCAAATGAGCATATGGAGAAACCAGGAAAATATTTAAAAACAATTAGGTTAAAGAGGTTAAAATAGATGTGAAGCAAATTGGAGAAAATATGGAAAAGGGTAACAATGCAAAAAAGTAAATACTGGAAAATTATACTTCCCCATTATACATATACAACAGAATGTTAAATATAAGGGGATGAGAAATAATAAGCAACTCCATTGTATTGTAAACATTGTATAAATTGTATGTAGGTACAAAGTAGACAATAAATCACTCATTCATTCTAATATATATATATATATATATATATATATATATATATTAGACTGTTATACATAATACTACTATACAAGTTATTATTCTTTTCGTAATTGTACTTTTTACACTAGCCGTTTGTAGACACTAAGCTAGAAAGTTTAGTCAGATTTAATAAAATACCACGGCCAGTTCACGGGTGTTCGGCACTCTAATCGCGGAGCCGCCATGAAAAAATACCTGTACGTGCATTGTTGTTATCATCATCCTCTTTCTTGGTCACACAATTCATCAAAGCTCAGAGTGTTACATTCCTGCTCATTGGCACCAATGTTTTTAGACTTAGTTCCCATTTCTATTTCAGGAAAATTATTTAACACAAATATTGTGGCTTTTGTGCAATTTAACACTACAGAGAACTATCTTTCACCCGTGCTCAATCTACAAGGTCAAGTCTCTGTTCATATTATACTAACTCATTACGAGAGGCTATTTCTACCCCATTCCACTCTTCGTTTCACGCCGAATATCACATCGCTTCGCTTATTAATTCATTTTTATATCTTGGAAATTGTTTCAAGCCGGTCGCAGAGAGTGATAAGGCCTCGCTGGAGCCATTGTTAAGTGTGAAAACCTTAGGCAAGAAAAGATTTCTATAGCGAGGTATGCAAATGAGGCCCTGTTTTGCATCCGGGTGTGGAACACTGACAAAACTAATATCCTAAGTTCTATTGTTAAAATATAATTCTCTAACTTAACTTTAAATTTTTTTAAATGTCTGGAATTTCTGTGACCAATAAATAGAACATTCCAGAGGCGAGATACTCCATGAGAGAAACCGAAAACGAGTAAAATATATTAATACTTTAAGAATAAGCGACAGGCAACGTATGTTTCCTATTTTTTCAGGCAAATCCACATAAAGAATCTTGGCATTGCTTGGGCAAATCTGCAAGCTAACATTTAAGTAATTTTCGAATAAGAGATCGTGATTTTCGAAATGAGACGTTATAATGAATGACAGTTCTTAAAACAGTAAAAGGCAGACATTATTTCGTGCGGTTAATGGATTTACTGTATTGCATTAGCATAGGATAGGACTAGGAATGGAGGGGGACATAGTACCTCGATCTACGCAAATCTTTTGACCTAGGCCCCCTGACGGGAAGAGATTTTGTATTGATTTGATTTAAAAAACTATTACTTAAGTAGTTTAAAATTTAGCTGCCACAGGGAGGGAGGGAGGGAGGGAGGGAAGGAGGGATGAGGTGAGAGGAGGCAGAGGGCGGCTGACCTAGAGGTACGACAGACATAGGGCAGGGTCCCTACCGTTTACAGATTTAAACTTTCCGGATTGCAACTGGTGCAGCCAGCTCCCCTCCTCTGTGGGCTTACACATCCCTGGGGGGGCAACACCCAGAGACCACCCCCATTCTGGGGACAAAGGTTTACTCAGAGCATCCCTTTCCTCTGCCACGCATAAGCCGAGGCCTCCCACCGACACCTGCAACCCTGAAAGAGGCCATACAGCTGAAAGGTGAAGCGAAATGAGAAGACCTGAAATGGAGGAAAAGGAAATTCGGGGGATGTAATGAGCTAACGATGCTTCCAGCATTCACCTAGTGACCTGGGAAAACCCCCGACCATGAGTCAGTAACGTCGGCCACGGGAATTGAACCCACGACGTCCCGAATGCGGGACACAGAGTTTATCGCCTGAGCCATCCTGTTCAAAACATGAAACTATAATCTCTACATCGAACGGATTTATATGTTTCGCTGACACAAAATTCAATAGAATTTGAATACGCGTGAAGAACTTTCCAACGGGCAAGCATCTGCGCTATCTGTCCGACACCAACCGACACTACACAGTCCCTAAACCTCCAGGATGCGAGCCTCATACGTTATCGCGGAGCCATCTCACTCGGTATGCTATTGGTTGGATTATATCTGTTAAAATATGGGGACACATATAAACACATGAGTGTACATAGTTTAATTTTCAGTTGTTTTAAACATAATAAAAGTATTCAAAATTAATTTTCCGTAACATTATGACCTATCTGCTATACTCTTTTCAATGCCTGGGTAGCTAAAATAGAAGTATTGTATTTGACTCAAAAATCCAATTTCAAAAACTCTTCACATTTTGTGGACCCCGAAACCGCCAAATAAAAGAAAGGTTTATCCAAGTGTACGTGCCCGCGCATAACTCAGAAATGAAAAATCGATAAGTATCAGATCTACTCAGGATTCACCGTGAAGAGTTTAAAGGGGCTCTCCCATTGCAAAATAATTCTTGGCAAGGCATGTTATCTATTATAGAAAGACCATGGAATTTTAACATGCGACTATTGCTATTCACATTGCATTTATAACGAAATGTGTAATGTAGCTACTTCTGCAAAGGTTTATCTAGATTAAAATGAATTAGGTAGAAAAATAAGCTTTTGCAAGAATAGTTTTTATATCCATTATTAAATGATACAGGATAGAGAAAGTCATACAAACGTAGCACATCAGATTTGTTCTTTCTTTTCTTTTTCTTCGCATGAATTCGTTACTGATATTTGTTATGCAGACAGAGTTGTTTTTGCATGCTGTATGTAACTAGGTTACGGTCACAATATTCTTTATTTGCAAATCGTTTTCAAGCAAACCTTTTATTTTGAATAAAGTAACGTGGGTATAATATTTATATTAATAAAATATCAGGGATAAGTGTCAGCTATTAATGAGTAGAGAAATTCCTGTATATGTTAAACATGAGATTTTAAAATTAGTGGTTTTAATTATGACTCGAAAACGTTAAAAACCTTCACTTACATAAATTAGTTTTAACTTTTTTTCTTCATATTAAACATCCGATTTTAAATTAGTTAATTAACTGACTGAAGCCGGTTTATGAATATAGTTGGTTCATTCAGATTCTACTAGTGTCAAAACATAAAAAGAAACTCACTGAAACTCCAGTACAGTTATTCTGTATGACGTTCGTTTTTGTACCCAGAAATTATGAATTTTACAGCATTCAATGAAACATATAATGGAATATTTGGCAGAAAGCCAAAGTTCTGCTATTTTTCAATCATTTTCAGTCAGATAATATTACGAAACCAAAATCGATCAGTCAATATTTAGCCAAAGACTATCCAGAATGTTAGTCACATAAATTGTCAGAGCTAAATATAAATGCTAAATATACTGAAATACAATGTCAATGTAATTTATAAAACTTTTTTTTCGAGTAGAGAAGAAAATGCTGTTAGGCACTTACCTCAGTCATTATGAGAGTCGGAGGCTGGGAGTGTGGGACTCGCCAGTACATGGCCATACTCAATAAAAACTTCCCCACCGCATAGGACGTAAGATAAGAAAGGAATAAGTGGGAAAAGATGTGCGGTCCCGCATAGCACCCGCGTTAGTCGAACGAAGGATACTTTGCTACCGCCCAATAGGCGGGAGCGGGCGTAAGGTAAGTTAAGGTCAGGTCCTAGGCTACAGCCATTACAAATTGCCCTGACTGCAGCCTAGAGATTGGAAGATCATAATAAAAATAGAATTCAGGGGAGATAGTGGTATTGTAAGCATGAAGTCGAAGTTACTCAGGCTCTAGTTGCCGTCGTCGTCTCTGCTTCTCTTCTACCATGGTTCTGCATTTCGCCAGGAAGCGCTTCTGGTCCTCTGAGATCTCGAGTGGTTTAGGTGACTGCTGTGGAGTTGGATGTGGTGTGTTGTGATGCTGAGATGACGTGGTTTTGTAGTCCTCGAAGTTATTCTCCAGGTCCGCTGTGGTAATGCTGTCCAGCTTGGACGTCAGGTTGGCGGCGAAGGTCTAAAACTTTAAATCTATAAAATGGATTAGTAACCAGCCAGTTTTTAGAACGTTTAAATACTGGTGAGCACAGAGTAGGGGTACCTCAGGAGTATATTGAACATGTCAAAACAAGCGATTGGAGCTACCATTTAAATATGGATACTTTTATATTGGGAGCAACCAGAAAGTGGTTATTCCTAGTTGAGTAATGACACTGTGAAATAATGTAGGTGGTTTAAGGGGCCAATGTTAAATCTGATAAATTCGTTACCCATTATTTCATAAACCATTTAAGATATTAGACTAAAATGCTCAAGGATGCAGTAGGATTACTTCTAAGTACACTGATCTACTTTTACAAAATAAGTTTGTTTTATTAAGGAATGTGTGATTACTTTCTTACTTATACCATCTTTTGATTAGAAAATATCAGAAATTATTTTAAAAACATAACAAACCATGTTATTAAAGTGTGTGCCCAATACCACTTATAGGTTACGCTTATCATAGTAACATGTAATTTAGCTACCTGAAATGGTTTTCGCGAAAAGGCTTCGTCATTTATGTCTGAAAATGACATTCACAGAAACAGAAAAAATTGAGAAAACAAACTCGCATATATTTGCAAAGGGGGAAACCACATAGCTTCAGTATAAAGACGCTGCCATGCTTAACAATACTACAAATTTGTAGATAAAAACCTCTCCTAAACGATAGGCTAAAGTTTACCATCACTCTATTCCAAAGTGTCTAGGAGTTACGACTTTTTTCCCTGTGAAGTGGTGCAGAATTCACAACATAGCATATTCAGTACAGTTTTTAAAATTATATTTAAAATATAAGTATTGTGCCTACTTATAAATACTTAAATAAGAAATTCCTATTAATATTATTACATAAAAATGCCATTTTTGCAATTTTCGCCATTTAATCTCCCATTTAATTAATATTTGATAATTACCAGGCAATTGTGTACACATAAACTAATTAACAACACCGATTGTATCCATTCTGGAAAAAAAAGGTTATAATGCGCTTCATTAGACGACACAGTCGTAATTCTCAATTACCTCACTCGTGAAAGAAATGTTGCACTCTTCTCCTTGATAATTGATTAAGTTAACAATAAAATTAACAGGGCACAAACTCAAAATCCTTAAGTTGGATTAGTTTCTATGGATTTATTATGGTAAGCGGAATTTATTAATTCTGAAGTATGAAAGATGTAAGTAGGAGTAAACTTGCTTTTATTTTTGTGCTTTATTTAATCCTTTAAAATTCATGTATTCCCATTGCAATGAGTAGGTGAAAATTAACCTCTGATGGATATTTACTCTTCTACCTAGTTCTTATTTAATGCTTTGAATTGCACAATGTCTGATTATAAAATTTAACAAATATGCAGCAATTACAGGCTTTTGCAGTGTTTCCCTCCATATTTACTTTATAGCATAACAACGGTCTTTCAGCTTGCCTTTGTTCTCGTATGAGTTGTGTAACTATTCGTAAGTTAAAACGTGTCTGGTATTGCTGCATACCCGAGGAGATAGTACGTTACGCATCATCGTTATATTCGCTACATATTTTCTTTTCCAGCCTGATTTGTATGGCTGCCTGTTCTTGTCTGGTTCCACATTCCGTGTCTAATCTCCCTCAACTATGGGCGCCGGGAATCCTTTTTTTCAGAGGCTTAACCAGAAATTTTCACAGTAGCTGCAAATCTGTGGTTAGATCCATAACTCGCATTAAAGGTGACGGTTGCCGCTACGTAAATTATATTTTACCAAGGTATATGCTGCGTAAAGCTAAGAGAAGAATGAAACATTTGTGTAACAAGAATTATTTAATAGATTAAATATATTCCCAGTTTTGGTAAAACCTGCACCGTAAGTATAGAAAGTATTGAAAACAATGCTTTGGTAACATTCCAAAACAGGCTATGAATGCAACATTTCTGCTTTGAGGACTGTTGAATACAATCATCTTATGCTGTGCTACTAACTGAGATCCATGCAATGTATACTCCGTGTTTTCTAAGCTTACTCCGCACCTAAACACACCAAGACGTGCTGCTCATTTTTCACGCGATTGATTTCCGTCGGCCACTTTGACCATGGATTTTTTTGTGGTTTCCCCGGGTCGGTAGGCGAATGTTGGGATGGCTCACCTATCACGAATTCCCCACAATTTCCTTTAATTTGTTTCAGGGTTGTAGCACAAGGTGACGGCGGATGGTGTGTTGTGGCAGGACGATGAAATTTGCGCTCTGGAAAGATTTCTCCCTGGAGGGGGATGTAGGGGCCCCCCTTCCTTCTTGGGAGTGTCTCGTCTATTCCCGCAGCCTTCAGGTTGCGGGTGGCTAAGGCAGGATTGCTGTTGCGTTGGAATTGTTAGGGACCCTTTCATTTCTAGCGCAAATGGTAGTCCGGATCTAGTCGCCTTTCAGGTCTTCTCTTCATTCCTTCCTCACAGGGATCATGTTGGAAGCACAAAGGGCTCACGTGTGGTGCTGTGTTACGGTACTGGAGGCCCCTCCGTCTGTCAACTCTTAACTTCTCCATGCTCTCTTCTCTGAGTGAATAAATCTGTTTGGCCCTAAGTAAGTATAGCTTTCCTAGTACTGGATAATAAGACAAACAAATGACATGATATAGCAAGCATATATTAACATAAATGAGGTGTCAGAAGCATACAGTTGTATAATATTAATAAAGAATATTCAAATCACCGTTACAGTGTGTTCGATAAAGCAGCATTCTCTTCCATACGGAAGGCTGATTGGTAGTGCAGGATTCCCTGTGTGCTGTGCGTCAGATGGCAGGTTGAGGGCAACCCGATGGTGTGCTTAGGCGTGTACCTTCCCTTGATGTCCTGCTGTTTCCTTTATGCTTTCTCTACGCTAACCTATGGGGTGCCGGAGTAGCACAGTGGTTTCGTTTCCGGCTCTCCTACTGAGGGTCCAGTGTTCGATTTCCGGCTCTGGGGTGGCCACTTTCAGTCGGCCCTATCACGCCTTCAGCTCTGATTTCCTCGTGTGAAATATACCCAAAACCTAACGTGGTTCGGAGTCCACGATAAAAGCTGTAGGTCCTATCATTCTATCGTCATTCCCATCACCGTGTCATCGGAGGTATTGGATCCCGCCCGCTAGGTGCCTCCTTCTCAGAAATGAGTCCAGTCATCGCTTGGTGGAATGAGGTGTCCCCGAAGGTCATAGGTCAATAGAGAGCGTTAGAAACACGAACTTACCTATGGTAAGTAGGTAAAGGATATATTGCTTTCTACCCGAAAATTGGATATCGAGAAAACAAATTCAAAGAAGCAGCACAGCTTTACGTGGCCTTTATTAAACGATAAAGTTAAGATTGTCTTAAGCAATCCCTATAGAGTTGATCTTAAGCATTTCTGCGTCTGAATTTAGCATTGCTAAAACTAAATTTGTGGTTGACAATTCATTTTTAAAGAAAATCCGTGGTACAATCTCATAAAGCTTCCATATCTGCCAAGTGCGTAATTGTTTTTCTACTGCGAAACACGCTTTCATTTATCTCAATGCTACAACTCGATGGTTAAACTGAGACATATTAATTATGGCTCAGACGTGTCATAGTCTGTCATTACACACTATGTATATAAAACAAGCTACGCCTTTTTAACCATCTATGAATAACATCAAGTTTACTTTAAGGAGAGACTAAAATGGGTAAACCTACTAAAAATTGATATTTTTAGTTTTTTGCACACTTATTAATTGGAACCTTCTCTTTAATATTATCATTTCAGGCGAAATACTTATATTTTAAATATATATTTAAAAATGATACCGTATATGCCATTTTTCCCTGTAATTCTGCAACATCTCACAATAAAAACAATTCTTATTTTACATTCACATTACTTTCTCTACCAAGTGTTCAATAAAATATTCTTGCAAAAGCTTGTTCTTCTGTCTTACTTCATGTTAATCGAGGTAAATATTTGTAGAAATGGTTTTATTATTAAATATTTCCTTGTAGGTACAAGGAGATTCGGGAAATAAAGTAGGCTTTAAGTGAGATTGAAGTCTTTAAGAGCGTGTCGCTATGTGAGCTTTGAAATTCCGTTCACTTTGCATGACCAGAAAAAGAAGAATAACGAATTGTCATTTGATAAAAGTGCAAGCATTTGAAAATTCAAACCATAACAAGGACTATATCGGTAATCGTAATTGTCATTTGATAAAAGTGCAAGCATTTGAAAATTCAAACTATAACAAGGACTATATCGGTAATCGTTAAGTTAAAAAAAATAACGAAATGTACACTTTTTTGTAGTAAGCGTTTGTCTATTTCTTACCAGTTAAGAATGAAAAGGACTTCAGAGGCTATTTTCAGAAAATTTAAAATATACATTTCATTTGTCATGAAAATTCCTTAAAAATGTGGTATTTTTATGAAAACCGTTAGTCATTGTTTAGAAAGTCAACATTTTTGAAAAATTTTTCATGAAAAGGGTAGTTTGGGTTGGAGGGATTTTGTTGAATATCTTCGTGTCGCATCCTTGGAAAATGCTGAAGTTAAATAGCAAGTGTGGTACTTAACCGACTTTTCGTTTTTGAGTTATGCTGTTCACACACACAGTACTTTTTCTAAAAATGCTTATTGTTGGATTCAGTGTATATTTCTGGTGAAATCTGGTTATCGAATTTTCTTCTACTTATAGGTAAGTGGTAGAGAAAGTAAAACTCAATACTCCTATATTCTTTGGAGTAGGGAGGTAAACTTGAGATCTTTTAGGGAACCTTTTCTCTACATATTGGTACTTCTGTTAACTATTATAGCTTCTATTTGCTCAAGCTATGTGGTGTCTTTGTTTGCAAAATATATGCGAGTTTGTTTTCCTCATTTTTGCTTTGAACAGATTCTTCTGTGAGTGGCATACATGACCCATTTTCTCAAACTATTGAAGTTAGCTAGATTAAATTTTATAACGATAAAAGAAACTTCTTTTAGATCTACTTAGGTGTTAACAACATGGTTGATTGTTTTTTTAAATTGCTGATAAGTATTTATCAGAAGATATAATTAAGAAAATAAACCTATTTTGCTTGATAAACAAACTTATTGGATAAAATCAGATCAGTAAAATTAGAAGGAATGCATCTACATCCTATAAAAATTTTCAGGCTGACATTTTAAACAGTTTGAGATAATGGGTCATGCATTTAGGAGAAAAATTAAAATGTTTGTTAACGACGTTTCAATTGCGTATATTAGCGCCGCCGGTGTGCCGGATTTTGTTCCGCAGGAGTTCTTCTGCATGTTAGTAAAACTACTGATTACCGAGTCACCCATACATATGAGTTTAACATATTTAACATTGGTGCGGTAGGGCTTTTGATGCAGCCAAACGTGTAACTCTCTAAGAGATAAACTATTAAGTGCATTTTACGTGATGATGTGATGAGACAAGTTTAAACGTGATCTACCTAGTTAAGATAATAGTATGTGGGTAGTCAATGCATCCACACACTTATTTCTTCCATGCACTTATAAAAAGTCCGATGTGCTATACTCACATGACTTACGCTACTCTTGTGTAAACTATTTTTACAAACGCTTATTCTCCACCTACTATTAATCGAGATAAACATTTGCAGAAATTATCTTATTGCTAATTTTTTGTAGGCGCAAGGGGAACATGGTACACTTTAAGCGATATTCAAATCTTTTAAGAGCTGGTTGCTATATGGAGCATTCCATTCTCTTTGCATGTCCAAGACATAAAAAATAAAATAAACAAATAATGAATTCCCATTTGAGAAAAAGTATTGGAAAATTGAAACAAATAACAAAGAATATCTCGCAAATGGTTCACCCCGCAAAAAGAAATTGTGTATGACACAAATTGTGTTTTTTAACGAGAGATACATTTTTGTGGAGTAAAATTTTGTCTATCTCTTACGGTTTTCCAGTTATGAAAAACTCATTCACAATAAAGAGGTCTTTTGGGGACATTCCCAGAAAATTCATGATATACATTTCATTTGCCATAAAATATCTTAAATATATGATATTTTAATCAAAATCGTTAGCCATTTTTAAGAAAATAAAAATTTTCGAAAAATCTTCCATGTAAAGGCTACTTTGGGGTAGGGGATTTTCTTGAAAATATTCGTGTCGCATCTTTGAAAGATACTGAACCTAAATACCAAGTTTGGTATTTATCCGACTTTTCGTTTTTGAGTTATGCTGTTCACAGACAAACGCGCACGCACACACACACACACACACACACACACACACACACACGCGGTCCTTTTTCTAAAAATGATTTATATGGATTTAGGGCACTCAAAGCATTTTTGCTGAAATCTCGGTATCGAATTTTTGGGTGGAATACAATACTTCCCCTACTTACTATACGTAGTAGAGAAAGTAAAAATATGATATTCTTAAGATTCTTCCAACATATGAAGACAAATAGCGACTTTAAATACAGAACTTATGTGTACCGCAATAAGCCGTTTTACGCCCAGGGACCAGTACAAGAAGACAGTACTTGCAATGTTGATATATGATGTTAAGTAAAAACGTTTAGTCTTCCTCTTCTTCTCTAACGATCTATGTTAAAGATTGCTCCATCTTAATTCAATTTCAGCAATCTTCCTAAATAGGGTGTTTGTAAGGTTTCCATACATTTTTGAGAAAAATAGATTTTAGATTCCAACCAATACACTGAATGAAATTCTTAACACATAGTAACACACATTCCAGTTAGTCGTTCTAAGTCACTTTGTCTCTATCTGCTTCGGAATGATCAAGATTGATTCCATTGTCCATCTAAGCATATCCAACATGGGGTGATGAACATTACATTTGCAATGCTGGATGTGTTTCATGCAGCGCAGCGGTGCGTCGCTGGGAGCCGATGACAGTTTGGAACGTGACTGAAAGACAGCTGTGATTGATTAGTGTTAAGAGTTTCATTTAGTTTGTTGGTTCCTATCTATATCTGCTTTTCTCGAAAATTCATCGAAACCATATAAGCATCCTGTACTTTCTTCCCATATTGTAACCATTGAAATGTTCTACACATATTACGCTCTTACGACATTTTATTGTGTACATCCCATCTATTTTGCGTTAAATTGGTTTTTGTGATGTTTAAATCTGTTCCGGTACTAATAATGTCTCGACTTATCCAGTCTTTTGCCCGCTTAAATGGTCTTAAAAATGTCATACCAGCGGCTTAAATTTTTGGAGGTCTTTTTCTCTGCGAATATGATTCGCTGCCATTTTGGGGAGGGCCATTATATTTTAGAATTTAATTAACATGGCTAGTCTAAATTTTTTAAAATAAGACATTTATATTGCCCGATTAATGTTAAACCTAATATTTAATTTTATCTGCGATTTCTTTCATTTGTCGTAAAAGTTTTCTTTCTTTTTCCAATACAGCTGCAGAACTGATATGGTGCTTCACCTGGAAAGACACTATTTTGTTATTATTGCTTAAAATATATAATTTAGAAATATTTTAACTTTTAAAATAATCCTTGCAGATACTTTTCGTACTGTCAGCTTTATTCAGACATTATTTAAACACAGTAAAATCAGCAGTGTTGGCTTACAGTTAACCCATAATATAATACAATACATGGAGTCTAAAATAACTATCGTTTTAATATTCTACATAACATTTCTGGCAGAAATGTAAATTTAGTCGATTATTGATCTCTACAGAAAAATAAAATATTTGCCTATTAGTAAGTAATACTACTACAACAAACTATACAGGCTGAACCATTTAAGTTGAGACTGTACAATATCTCCAAAACTAAGCGTTGTAGAAAGAAATGCCTTGAATAAAAGTTGCTTGATATTATGGGGGAAAGTAAATGCCATTAGTCGTGTTTTATTTGGAGGACATTGTGATTTTTTTAAATGGGAACCCATCTTTTTACGTTTTTTTCTCACTCATAAAATACTACACAACATTTGTATAAAGCACTTTGCAGTTGTTCTTACACCAACGTAAATAACAACGAAAATTCTGAATGACTGTGTACGAAGAGCGCAATGAAGGTTGGATCATCCATTGATGGTTATTTGAGGGTCAAGTTACATTTCCTAATTGAGAACAACATTTTTTATTTTGTTTCCTTATATCTCATTACAAAATAGTTTTTTATACACCATTTTCTAATGAGAGAACACCATACAAAATGTAGGTTCCCATTTAAAATTTAAGTTGACCCTAAAATGACCATCATAACGATGGTCCGTAACACTACCTGTGCTTCTTCATTTTGCCCCCAGGGAAGGAAAACAAATATTGATTTGTATCTAATATCAAGTTTTAATGTTAATATTGGTGCTAAACAGGAATGAGTTTTGCATATTAGTATTTTTGTTTGATAAACGAAAGTTATGAAGATGAAATAAAGAATGTACAATTTAAAATTATATTTTCTAGTGCTTTACACAGCTTTAGAGTATTTATGGCATAACTAGAGTATGAAATTGATATCTACTTTCATACAAAATGAATACTAAATTTAAAAACTTTTATGTAATAGCATAGGACAATTAGTTTGTTTATTTAATTTTATTGAAAATTCTGAAGTAAATTGAACTTTTATTTGCTTTAACCATATGATATACAGCATAGCCCAGCCTAGGTTTATTAATTCTGCCTCATAATCCGGAATGCTAGAATTCCAAATATGGTTGGGAAGAGTCGCTTGGATAAGGTTCCTTTGGAGTTTTCCCTTATTATTGGATAATTAGTTGGATAATAATTGTACCCAGGGTACCTCCGAGCAACACTCTACACAGTTCATTCTCCGTCTCCTTAGACCGAGTTGTTAGAAGAGGCACTAAACATTTTTAAAATATCTACAATATTACCTCGTCTAGTTTCAGATACCCCACGTTATACAATAATAAATCGTAAAAGCTCCTAAATCAGATAACAATGAAACCATATACACGCTGGCGTATCATGTATTTTATGCAACATTATTTTTATAAACATGCCGCAAAGAGCCTTAAAACTATATTGAATGCAGCACACATCACAGCTTTCACATAATGGTTACAAACTAAAATGTTTGTTAGCTGCATATAAAATGATGGTGTAAGAAGTTCATAATTTTTACATGAAAAAATAGTAAGAATCATTAAAAATGCAGCCGTTATTGCCTTTTTGTTTCAAAAATGTGATCTAATAAATTATTTCTCTAGGCTTTTTGCCGAGAATGAAATAAAGCGAAACAGAAAAGAAAAATACCGCGCATTTGATCAAACGATACTCCATTCAGATGGTAAAATCTTCATATGCTGGGCCACAATCCTACATTAGGATATAATTTCAGTTGTGTGCCCGAAAAATATGCGGTAATAAGTGTAATTTTAAATATTTGATTAATGTAATAACAATACCAAATATAGGGAGAGAGTAAATCACATACAATCTCTCATAAGTTCGAAAATTAGTTAATGCTTCGGTTTAAAACAATATAACGTTAATTAATTTTTGCTCTGTTCAAGAGGACATAATGATTGTTACTTCTGTATTAAAATTTTATTGCATTCAACACGGCTAGTATAGGAAGATTCATTTACAAGGGGCTTGACACAGCTGCTATCACAGATTACAAGGAATTGTACTGTATATACATATATTTTATATACGCTAACCATGTACAACACTTAGTGCCATCATCATTTACACTGGATTCCTCCATACTATAATGGGTCTCCACAGAACTTCGAGAGCCTAAGCTCACATCTCGGCTACGTGATTTCCCGCGGTAAGAATTTATTCGAGATTCTATCTTGTGCTGAAACGACAAATCTCACTAATTATAGCCTCATCTGAGCACTTGTTAATCATCAGCATTTCCTTCATACTTTTTGTAGTCCAGAGATTTTTAAATTCTTCATATTCACTGACAAAAAAATCCTAACATTCACAACACTTTCTCCATTCACACCACATTTATTCTATGAATTACATGTTAAAACATTTATTTTTCTCATGATAAGTATTCGCTTGAATAATCTATACATATACGAGTTCTACAAACATTTTTACTATCTCTACTACGTATAGTAAGTAGGGAAAGTACTGCATTCGACCCAAAAATTCGATACCGGGATTTCACCGAAAATACAAGTTATGAGATGCCCTGAATCCAAATAAAGCATTTTGGGAAACATTTCGTGTGTGAGTGTCTGTTTCTCTCTCTCTCTCTGTCTATGAACAGCATAACTCAAAAACCAAGAGTCAGATAAATACCAAACTTGGTATTTAGGTTCAATATGTTTCAAAATACTATACAAAGATTTTCAACAAAATTCCCCACACCAAACTACGTTTTACATGGAAAATTTTTCGAAATGTTTGATTTTCTAAAACATGGCTCTAACAATTTGTATTAAAATACCATATATGAAAGATATTTACAACAAACAAAATGTATATCTTGTATTTTCGGGGAATAGCCTATGAATTCCTCTTCATTCGGAGGAAATTTTGTATAATCTTATATAACAGTAAACGTTACCGATAAACGTAAATGTACTAAACAAAAAATGTAGATATCTTTAAACCACGCAATTGATTTAAAATAAGAATTTTTTGTAGCTTAAGCCGCTTCTGAGATATCCGTTAATAAACAAATTTTTCATTTCTTGGTCGTTCTAAGTCCCTTAAATATTCAGCTGTTTCTCACGATTGTATGGAAACAGTATGGCATTTTCAGGCCAGCATACGCATTAGTTCTTAAACATTTGACTGTCACTGTTCGCTTTGTATCTATAACGGAGTTTGTAATATAGCTATGCATTAATTTTTAATTCTGTTTTAGAAGTGTAAGAGATTAAAATATAATAGATGGAAAAAATATGCTTGGGTAAGAATAATTTGTGTACCCATTAATAAACGATAGAGCGTAGAGGAAGACATGTGAATATATAAGATCAGACTTTTCTAGTTTATTCGATTTCGGATGAATAATTGATACTAATGCATATAATAGGCTATCATTAATGTTCCATATGATTTTTTAAAGAAATGCATTTATCCACAAAGAAAGTTTGGCTATGTTTGATGACGTTGCTAATCGCGTGCTCTAATCTGCTGCTTCTTTTTTTTTTCTTCTTTTCTTTTCATTTCTGTATACCCATTTAACTACTATGGTCAATGACTGATAAATTTCATGGTGTTTTCACTCTTAGAAATTTTAAGTTAGATTGCTGTAGGTTTTCGTCGTTTGCTGGTTTAAAAAACATATTTTCATACGCACATTCACTCTCATATCTGCACTTCCAGACTCCATGGACGGTAGGAGATAATCCTAATTAAAGAAACAATTCCCATTCCCTGGCCGATAATCGAACCCGGGAAGTGCGAGAAGTCAGCTCAGTGACCATCTAAGGTTTTTATGAGTATTTTTCTATAACTTGTGTTCTTATTTCTCGGATCTACCGTAAAAAAAGTTTTAATGAAATAAATCCAATTGGGTTTTATCTATGGGCGCTCTTTGACTGCTGTGGCCCTTATGTCCCATTCTGTATTGGGAGTGAAAGACCAGTAATTTTTCTCAGAGGCCTCTTTATCGGGCTTGACGTTCTTTTAGGTGCCGTAAATCTACAACACGGGACCACAGGCTTTACTTCCCTTACGGAGGAAGCATGGTAACAACTACACCACGGAAGACACTAAATACATGTTGATTTATACAACTTTAAAGATACGTTAATTCTATGAGGCAAGTTTTTATTGTTGGCAATGACACCGTTGAGTACGCTATAATGTTAACGTGTACATTTTCAGTGTTCAAATTTCTGAAATGCATTTTTCGTTATTGTTTTCGAATTCCGCTTTTAAAACTTTTGGATTTAGGTTTCGTTTATCACTAGGGACAGCAATTTTATGATATAGTCACCCCTTTTAAAATGCAATGAAAACTTCCATAAAATGCACATAAATATGTCCATATAAGAAGTATTAAGACGTCATGTTGACGCAGAATAAAAATTTAAGAGAATTTTATGTAACCTCTCCGTCAATAAAGCTATTGTGGAAATAATATGAATTATTTAACATTAAAGTTTATTCTTAATATAAGAGTTAGGATATGCCCCATGTAACCTAATTTTATCTTCACTTTTACTTTCGGCATGATTTCACGAAAACAACAACGCCTTCACCATATACAAGCACTGAATTGAATGGCCGAAAGTTTCAACTGTAGAATTGATTGCGAATCTGCAGGAAAAGTTTCGGAATTGAATTTCTAAAGCTATTAGGGGTTGAATATTTTGAAATGATTTCCTTTGTGTAAATTGTTAGGCTAAATTTGTATAAGTGTTAAGAGATACTAAACAATAAAATTTAAACTAAATTTAACATTGCGTGTAAGCATAACCACCACACTTAAACTCAATTTCGAGAGCTCCTTAACAGTAACCCTCATACCGTAATGGAACGGCTGCGACCAGATAAGGTGGGGAGCTACCATCAGTGTTGCTAAGTTTCAAGACTGACTCAAGTCATATTATTTGTAAATATTACAATATTTTAAATCAAATATGATGATAAAGTGAATAAAATAAAATTATATTTATGCAAAACAATTTGCAAACAGCTGAATGTTGTGCATATTAACAATACATACAAAATATGTGTTATCTGCAACATAACATATTGTTTAAATTGTTTGAAATCTAATAATTAACTGATGTACCAAAAAAAAATAGTTTCTGACAGCAGAGAAAAAATATGAAGTTGCATTAAAATATTGTCTCTAAAACAGTTCTGTTTCCCAAAAGCCCAAGTTGTTCAGTAATCTCTTTGCTACTTCGAGGCAATGAAACTACTGATTTCTTGTCTTGTGAAGATCCTTCCTTCTCTTTAGAGACAGTCCTCCGAAACCACAGGTGAGGTTTGCACGCTTCTGTAGGGAGACTCCGAACCTTAATAGCTTCTCGATGCCAGCAGCATTTGCGGCCGAGCGCATCTGAAGACTTGCAGCAGGTGATGAGAAGACTGCCAGCTGATGAAATTTAGGACGCATTCAGTGTGGATTTCCTGTTACTGTATAAAACAATGACCATGAGTCCTGACTACAAATAGACGACTGTGGCCAGCACTGTGCATTTCGCTCGTATGATCTATAGTGTAGCATGTTTCAGGTAACACCGGTCTACAGAACATTTTTTAAATCATCAGAGATGAAAACAAACCTTTCTAAACTATTTAAATACACTAATTTTAAAAACATGTTCTTATTTTATGTATCAGGTATAGCTTTTTTTAGTACAGTATACAACAAAAGTTGAAAATTTAATAAATGGGTTGCACAACAAAATGTTTTTCAGCCTAACGATAAATACTGAAATATTACGGTTAATCGCTGTATTTCACATGCGGAAAATCGATGATTTTACTTTTCTGTGGTGTTCCTGGTTTGCATTTTCTCGGTACAGCATTCAGAAAAAGTCTGCTATCGTGGAGTCATTCTAAAATCCCTGAAATCTTTGTTCCATTGCCTTGATATCTTAGTGGAAGCTTTTTCCTTGCTCATCATTGATTTCACCAAGATTATGGGAAAAAGTCCAAGTGGGTGTGTGGAAAATGTAGCTTTAGTGATATCTGGCATCCCATCACTTTGTAACAACTCAAAAGTTTTTTCACACCTCCTTTGTAATATGGAGATTTGGTTTGTCCATGGAATTATTACAAACCCACACAAAGCTCTTCCAAGCAGCCTTTTCTTCGACATTTAGAGTTTCCACAAAAGCACAATCTTTGAAGATCTCTCGTATTTGTGGTCACACAAAAATCCCTTCTTTTAATTTTGCTGATGAAATATTGGTAAATGTTGAACCTCCTAAAACTTTCCCTCAGCTTTAACAAGAACTTTAATTAAGCCCAATATTTCTTCCAATTCACTAAAGGCATATTTTCAACACTATGTCTTGCTGGTTAATACTCGTTCCTTAGATCCCAATCTCATTTCTCACAATGTAAATTTGTAGCACGGGTATTTCATAGACATAGAAAGAGCATAAATTCGTGAAACCTCCTTGCATGCCCATGAGAATACCGATGATTCTCAAATCCCTACAAATTCTTCATTGGAGAAAGTTATATTGTATGGCACACAAGAGTAGTTTGATGTTGTCACAAGTCTCCTTCAAGTGAACGAAGTGACCCTTTGGAACGGATGGTTTTGTATTTCCATTGTGCAGCAATACTGCTTTCAAACTTCGTGCTGAAGAATCAATGAAGAGTCTCCAGTCAGTGGCAATGTGTTCCTCTTTCAACTCTTCGAAGACTCCACTAACGTAATCGCAAAATACCATAGGAGTAAACAACTTTTAATACATGCTTTCTTTCTCGATAGAAAGACGATTTAACATTCCTCTCCAGACGATGTTTTCTTTTAGTCTATAGAAAAGTAACTATAATGTTTCTTTAGACAGAGACAGGCTCCTTATGAGATTATTCAATTCCTTCTGATTAAATGTTTGTGGTGTTGAAATTTTAGCATCTGGTACGCTGCCAGAAGATTGCTCACTTTCAATTGATGTTGGGCCTCCAAATTCCATTTGCGTATATAAATAAGATTCCTGTCTCTGGTGGTTTAGAAACTGGCAAATTTTCGCATTGGACAACTGGTCTTATAACGGATTGCAGACTGGTATACACTATCTGATGTTTTGTTTTTAAAGTAAAACCAGCAATATTTACATTACAAAGTAGCAATCCATAACGATCACAAACGACATTACTACTTTTCTTTTATTTAACCAATCATAAGTATAAAAAGATAATTTTTAACTAAGAAAACTAAAAGACATTTTAATCAATCTGTTTTGCAAAAGTTAACTAAAAAGCATGGTTCGTCTCCAAAACTATACCTAATACAGAAAAGTAATTGTATTTGAAACCAGTACGTCTATTTACGTAATATCCACCTATTTATTTCTGATGATTTTTGGTTGTTGATGAGTGTAATTTGAGCGCTTATGATACTGAATCACTTATTTCGAAAAGACCTGTATTGTGATTTAAAAACCTCTTCAAGGTTTAAGATATTATTTCAAGTTGTTCTTATTTAATGGCATTACTTCGAGTAGATTCTCGTAGTATTGTACACATTCAGTTAAGCAGGGGGAAAACTTTGGTCAGAGAAATAGACAAAAGATCTAGAAAATCAGAGAAACTTTCCCCGATGATGGATTTGAGGGTAATTTTTTATGTTCTAGTTTGCCATAACCCAGGCTATTGTAGCTTTATTTACTTTCTCTACTATGTATATAAGTAGGGGAAGTATTGCATTCAATCCAAAAATTCTATATCAAGATTTCACTGGAAATGCACATTTTGAGGTACCCTGAACCCTAATAAAGCATTTTTGGAAACATATCCGTGTATGTGTGTCGTCTGTGAACAGCATAACTCAAAAACGAAAAGTCGGATAAATACGAAACTTGTTCCAGTTTATTATCTTCCAAGGATGCGACACGAAGATTTTCAAGAAAATCCCCCCGGCGCAGACTACCCTTTACATGGAAAATATTTCAAACATTTTCTCAAACTGCTCAAACAATTTTGATTAAAATATTATATGTTTAGGATATTTTCATGGCAAATGAAATGTATATCTTGAATTTTCTGGGAATGTCCCCAAAGGTCCTCTTCATTGTGAATTACTTTCGCATAACTGGTAAACCGTAAGAAATAGACAAAATTTTAGTACAAAAAGAATGTAGATCTCGTTAAAACACGCAATTTATGTCACATAAATCTTTTTTGTTTTGTTTAGGTCGAGTGACCCATTTCCGAGATATTGTTATTTGTTTGAATTTTCTCAAATGGGAATTCCCTATTTTTTATGTCCTGGACATGCAAAGAGAATGAAATGCCTTACATAGTAATCAGCTCTTAAAAGATTTGACTATCGTTTAAAGCCTACCATATTCCCCTTGCACCTACATAAAAATTGGCATAAGTTTCTGAAAATATTTATCTCGATTAACAAGAAGTACATGGAGAATAAGCGTTTGTAAGAATAGTTTTATAAGAGCAGAGAGAGTTATGTGAGTGCAGCACATCAGGTTTATTTAACTGTTTAGTTCCACAAGATCGGTTTTTGTAAATATCTTAAAAATTACCATATAATAAATTATTTACATCAATAAGCATGCTTGTTTTGGTAGCGCCTATTTAATTAATCAGATGTTTGAAAAATAAAACTGTTATTCCAGTTTCATTGGCCAGGGTTTCAAATTTTGGTAGCTTTTATAAATGTATTTTATATTTACATACATTGCAAACATAAGTTAATCTTTTGTCATTACGAACAATTTTTGACCTTGAGTATACTTTAAATCCACTTATTAGTTAATATTAGACTACCACTGTTTATTGATTTTTGTACTATAGTGTACTATACACATTACTAAACTACTCGATTAAATAAGTATTGTCCACTGAATATCATACGGAACTAGATTTTATAAAATCGTTTTATTTACACGTCAACAAGTTACCTTTACAACAATGGGTGGTATATTTATTATTACAATTGCGTTTTTCAGTGAATAAAGCTTAATAAAAGGAAAGAAAAAACTTGCAGATAGAATTAAACCATCTATAGGAAAAATGGAGGCGGCCTTTTCTTTGTTCTTTCTTCCTTGTATAATATAATGTTTGTTTCGTATATATCACACGCAGTTTTCAAGAGTCAAGAAAAGTCAGGGAAAATTAAGAGAAAATGCTGTTGACACCAAATTGTAACCTACCTATCCCACTTGTGACATGTTACCTAAGGGAGATAAACTCAGAAATTTTGACTAGGATTGCAATAGTTCTGGGGGTAACAAAAGTAAACTTAGCCAGTAAAATTATAAATCGTAGTTGTATGCAATAGTATAGTTCACATATTTATTTAAACCACTGAATTGTAAATTATTACCTGAATTACATCTGTACCCTTCTCAGAAGAGAAACTAAAAATCATCTAGTGACTCATATTAGATTCTGCTATGTCCACGCTCTCCATTTTAACTGCTACCCCCTACCAAACGTTGAAAGCTTACCTATATTGGGCATCCCGCGCATGCTCAATGTCCTGCCTGCATACGGATTATTCGAGTTTCCCAACGTATTTTTTATTCGAAAATTTTCCTTGTGTACCTTATGCAAGTTTCTAAGGGAATCTTACTCATGTGATTATTATTATTATTATTATTATTATTATTATTATAATAGGGTCACTCTTTTTTCAAATAATATACCTCTGAAAGCTCCAACTGATTCATTAACTGTAATATCTTTCGTGAAAGGAGCTGGTATGAATGTTTTACATATTGCAGTTCCTGTTTGTTGCATAATATTACATAAATATTAAATTCTGATTCACAAGGTATTTAAGGAGAAGCATTATTATAAAGATTACGCTTTAAAGAGTAGTTAAAGGAATTTTATGCTTCGCCCCTTTTTTCAAGAACTACTAAAATACTGTGTAAACCTACAGCGATAAATAGGCATTTATCAGGAGGTTTATGAAACAAATAAACAAATTTATTGCAACATTGAAATTGAAATCCCTACGATGAGTCTTCCGATATAACATCCTATAATGGCAACATGGTTAATACAATATTGAGCGTTTCCAGATATCCATTAAGTAATCCTGCATCAGAATTTCTTATTCCTAGAAAATTATAAGAGTGAAGTTTATATTCGGATGATGTTTAGTTGTATTTTCACACCAAATGTGAGTAATCCTCTTTCCCGTAAACGTTTACTGGTAGTCTCCAAGAGTTGTTCAGAGAACAGTCCTTATTTGAAACAACCAAGAGATTCAGCACTCTACCTGAGCCGAGCTTAAATTTATAGCTTCCCAAGGCGCCACGAGTACATTTAGTTCAAAGTTAGGAAAATGGATAGTTCAGAAACTCTTAGGAACTTTCATACACACCGTTGTAGCTGTAGAACTGCTCAGCTGATAAATGTAAGTTGACTGTTCTGTTTCTTCTGGTTTGAAAGTGGCTTTTCCGTAGTTCTGGATTTCAGACATAAAATAGATCCACACCTTTATTATGCATAGTTTTACAAGTATTGTGCCCAGGAAATGCTTTGGGCAAGCATATGGTTCCATTAACCACTAAGAATTTTGAGAAAGTCAGGAAAATAGGTATGAAAAACACAAACTATATCAACATTAATTTTTAATGTCTCTACCACGTATATGAGACTAAGTAGGGGAAGTATTGTATTCCACCCAAAAATTCGATACCAATTTCACCAGAAATATATTTTCTTCAGGCACCTTGAATCTAAAAAATTCATTTTTAGTTAAAGATCCGTATGTGTGTGTGTCTGTGAACAGCATAACTCAAATACGAAACGTGGTATAAATACCAAACTTGGTATTTAGATTCAACATCTTCCAAAGTTGTGACACGAGGATTTTCAAGAATACACCGTACCCCAAACTTTCCTATACATGGAACATTTTTCGAAATGTTTTACTTTTAAAAACAGGCCTTAATGATTTTGATTAAAATACCGTATATTAAAGATATTTACATGACAAATAACATGTATGTCTTGAATTTTCTGGGAATAGTTTTTGAAGTAGTCTTCACTCGGAAGAAACTTTGTATAATCTAATATAACCAATAAATATTAATTGATAGACGAAAACGCACTACACAAAAATGTAGCTCTCCTTCAAAAACATAATTTATTTCAAATAACTTTTTTGTGACCATTCATTTCCGAGATATCCGTTATTAATGGATCAAATTTAATTCAGTTTTATTTATGGACGCTCTTTAACTGCTGTGGTCTTTAGCGTCCCATTCTATATTGGGCGTGAAAGACCGGAAATTTTGTCGGAGGCCTCTTTATCAGACTTGAGGTTCTTTTACGTGCCGTAAATCTACGAAATGGGACCACCGGCTTTACTTCCCTTCCGAAGGAAGCCATGCTAAGGATCTTTACGCCCGAAAACATCTATAGCCCTCCGCCACGTTTGAAGCCCAACCTCGGGAACTAGAGGCTAGCATGGTAACCACTACACCACGGAGGACGACATCATTAATTGTTAGAATTTGTTCAATACTTTGTAATTCTTTTAAACTCCTGTCTATTTTCAATTGTTTCTCACGATGTCCTGGAAATAATGCGGAATTTTAAGGCCAGCGTATAGCGTCCAATTCTAAAACATTTGACGTCGTTTTTCTCTTTGTATCTATTACGAAACTTGTAATGCAGTTATTTCCGGAAATATAGGAAGACTTGAAGAATAAGAATAAGAAGAAGAAAGCTCGGAAATGAAATTCATCAGGCCACTGGCCAGATATAAGTTAACAGACCAGAAGAGAAATGTAGAAATAAGAGAGGAACTACAAATATATAACCTAAACGAGCATACAGATAGATTAAGAACAGACTGTATCAACATACAACGGGAATGCCAGATCGCAGATTCCCGAAAATTGTATTCACTTATGAGCCCCAAGGTTGCAGAAACAGAGGTAGACCGTTTTTAAGATGGCAATACCAATTCTTGAAGTCGGAACAGGCCCGATGGTCTAATCTTGTTGAAGAAGAAAATAAACTTTTGTAAGAAATACCCAGTAATAAGCGATAGAGGGTAGAGGGAGGCATGAACTTGTAGCACATCAGATTTTGGTTTAATTGTTTCACTCCCACATTAGACTTCCAGACCATGTGGGGGATAGGGAATGGTTCTAGTTAAACAGCTACAGCCGGGAATCGAACCCGGTACCTTCAGGTTGATAAGCCAGAACGCTGACGACTCGACCCATTAAAAATCTTACAGTAGCACTAATTAGAATCGTAGCTGGTGTGTTGGATGAATTGCGGCCAGCTCGCATAGGAGTGTGGAGGGTATTTTTACTAGTATTTAACGCCCATTCTTTCTTTGCACGGCACCACAGACGGTGATCATTGATGAAATGAAGTAAAATCGTAATTGGGAAAGGAAATTTAGGAAGGCAATGTTCCAGGTCTTAGTTTAGGGTACCTCCCAAGTATTTGCACCTTACGAGGACTGAGGAAAACCTGGACTAAAATCCGTTCGAAAGTACGGCCCTGGCGGGATTTGAATCACAGACCTCCCGTTTGCGTGCCCGTGCCTTGTCGACCTCGGCTACCCGTGTCAGTAGTGTGAAGGGCAAGAGAACTGTTAACACCTAATAAGATGATTCTTACTTATAGCTGACAACTCCAAAAACTACGAGATTTTCCATTTGGAGGTAAATTTGATACAACAGTGTTATGATTGTCTACACTGGGATGGGGGTAGGCCCAGTGGCACATTCGATTCGAGAATTTACATTTAAAACGCAAAACTCAGCCATTCGATTCAAACCTTAGAGACGTAAATACTTGGTGGCATTTAAGGTACTAAAATAAAACTAAATTTCGGTGGAATACCTCATAATCTGATTGACATCTGCACCGCCGAATGTTTCGAAACGAAGCTTAAACCCTTAAAATATTGCTAGCCAGGAACTATTAAGAGTTGAATTTCATTTGAATTTGATCGTTTGGAATCATGACGTCTGTGGCCCGCATTCGGAAGCTCCCAGGTCCGAAAAATCTGACAGAAGTTTTTTTTTCCCGTTTTTCCTCGGTGTTAGGCGAACGCTGGATTGAATACTTTGATGCGCGAGCTTTCTTATCACCCGTTTCATTACACATTTCATTTCCTTCTTCTTCACTACTATACCAGGCATTGAGCTGATCACCATCCTGGACATGCTATGATCCAGAGTTTGCTTGCTCCTTAACAGGCTACTGACACAAAGCATTGGCTTGTAAGTTCTACAACAAGGATATTCCATTAAAGGAGAAATATCTTGAAATCGTATAAATATAACGCAATGTTTCTACCTATCGCAGAAATTCCTAAACCTATATACTCGTACTACCATCATATCAATAGCGCGATGCTATGATTCGCCTGCAAGGTAACTAAAAGAATTTTAAGGTCAGTTTTAAAATGCAGCTAATCCTGGTAGCGTCCAGCTTCTTGGCTGAGTTATATTTGGTGTTTTGCCTCAGTACTTGGTATGATTAATAATTATCACATAACCTTATTGCCGAACGCATTTCCAGAAGGTTCTACCTTACAAATGATGATGATAATAATAATAATGACCTAATGGGCTTTACGAATGTTTCCTAAGAAGGTCAGATTTATGTTTAGGGCCTGTATTGAGTATAAGCAGTTGCACAGCATACAAGATGAAGTTCCTGCTTAAGATATTAAATTTGAAAAATCTGTACTTCTCGCACTTGAAAGTGTGTAGTTATGTAGCGTTTTATGTTATAGTCTAAATAAAGGTTTTTATGAACATTTTAAATACAAAAATAAATACTTCATCAAGAAACTTTAAAAAATTTACGTGCATTTGCATAATAAAACTTAATATTTGAACAACGTTGCAAGCTAGATATATGAAATTTGTCAAAATTTTATTATTATTTAGTCTAAGAAATGAACTTATAAATTTTCCACATTTCACGGTGCATCGCCTTAAAATGCCACAGAAGAAAACAAAGACAAATGCACTGAAACCTTTTTCCCTAACACGCGTTTCAAAACATAGCGGAGGAAAGTGCAGAAACTTTAACGTTGCGACGATGTGAGGGGAACCGACTGAAAGGATTTAAAATGCAGATATGGAGAATAATGGAGCTGGAGCTCAGCTGACTGGATACTGACTTAAAAAGAGTGGATGAAAGAAGTATCGTGCCTGAAACTGATAAACTGAAAAACCAATTGACTGGTGTACCGGATGAGAAGAAACTACTTGTTGAAAGATGAACCGGGGAATGGGGGTAAAATGAGTACGCAAAGAGGAAAGTAGAAAAGACGGAACATTAATATAACCTCAGTTTGCAAGAGGGCCAAATTTGGGCAGAAAGCTGATATTCACCCATAAATTGATTGACTGTTTTAGAAAACTAAGGCACTTCTTTCTAGCTTTCAAGAATAGTCCTGTACAAAAGTAGAGCTATAAAACGGCTCTTAGTTCTGCATGGTTATCAATGCACGCGCTAGCATAAATTGCCTCCAACTACTAGGTCAGGTTGATTATCATGATAAAGCTCTCATCTTCTCCATTGGAGTTCGGTTTAGCTCAAATTAACTGGATTCTGTCGATGAGGCATTGAACCGGGTAGGCGCTGAATAAACCAATGCGTATGAGCGCAATCTTCTCTTCGCAGATTGCTTCTGGCTGTTCACCCTACTGTAGCTTTCATTGCAATACTTGGAATAATTTGATAAATTAACTGCCTAACGACCTTAGGTGGTTAAACATTCCGAATTCAGGAGGAAATACAAAACCAGCCAGGCCGCTATTATAGTAAAGGCATGTGAGTACATGTTTCAGTAGGACCGAAATGTCCCTAGAAGTATGCAGACATTTCGAATTATTTACTTTGTCACACAAAGCGAATCAACCGATCCTCTGCAACGTGCAGGATAGCCTTATATGAACACATTTGATGTGTTACGTTTACATGACTTTCTCTACCCTCTACGTTTATTAGTGGGTATACAAATTATTTCTATGAAAGCTTTTTTTCCTATCTTCTTAATTTTAATCGAGATAAAACCTTCCGGAAATAGCTGCATTACAATTTCCTTATAGATACAAAGAGATCAGCTATAGTCAAATGTTTTAAAACTGAAGGCTATACGCTGGCCTTCGAAACTCCATGCTCTTTGCGTGGAATCGCGAGAAACAACTGAATATCGAAAGAAAATCATTGAAAAGAATGACAAGGTATTGAACAATTCGAACCATTAATAACGGATAACTCGAAAATGGCTTATGCAACAAAAAAGTTATGTGATATAAATTGTATATTTTAAAGACATGTACATTTTGTGTAGTGAATTTTCGTCTGTCGCTGAACGTTTACCAATTATACAAGGTTATACAAAATTTCTGCCGAATAAAATGGAGTTTACAGAACTTTTCCAGAAAATTCAAGATAAAAATGTTATTTGTCATGTAAATATTCCTTATATATGGTATTTTAATCAAAATCGTTACAGCTATGTTTTAGAAAATTAAAATGTTAGAAAAATGTTCCATGTTAAAAACAGTTTGGGGTGGGGGGAATTTTCTTCAGAATCGGGTAGCATGTTTGGAAGGTACAGAACCCAAATACCAAGTTTGGTATTTATTCTACTTTTCATTTTTGAGTTATTCTGTTCACAGACACACTCAGATCTTTTTATAAAAATGCTTTTTTGATTTAAGGAGCCTCAAAAAGATTTCGGTGAAATCTCGGTATCGAACCTTTGGACTGAATGCAATACCTTCTCTACCTACTATGTACGTGATGAAGAACGTAAACAACAAAGCATTTTTCGCAAACAATTTCTACAAAAATATTGTGATTTGGCGTTAATTTAATGTTTCACGAATACAGAAAAACTCGAAAAGCTTAAAAATAATAGTTCCCATATTCTGAAAGCGGGAAGTTTAAATATGTTTCGTTGTAGACGTCATCAGATATTCTTTGCGGTCTTGTAGATTAGTGAACTGAAGGCGATGAAGTGGTGGTTCAAACTTGTTGTTGTGCATGTATTTTTATTTGTTTTCAATTTTTAAGTATATCCATCTATAAAAAAGGCCAAAAGATTCCAAAATTTATAACTATGGATGTACAAACCATCTACTTGAGTTATAGTAACTTACAGCTGTAGGATCTTTAAAACTTGTCATAAAGCGATATAAATGCCTGTATGTAGGCCTAACTTCCTATAACATAATAAAAACAGCCTATATAAAACTGAAAAAATCGTTCAATAGAGGCTTCAGAAACCTTAAAATACTGAATTAACTGTAGATGAGCAGAAAAAGATGAAGGAGGGCATTTTTAAACACCTTAAAATTTGTAAACGATTGTTATTTTAATATTTAAACCTTCTTTATAATATTTAATAATATTTATGATGGGGTAATATTAGAGTATTTAAACCCTCTTTTCATTTGTCGGCATATTATCATTTTCAAATTGTTCCACACCATACACTTTTTGGTATAAAGTAATGACATGTTGTATAACTTTTTATAAATAGCGTAATAAAAAGATGAGATCAATTTTTGTTAATATATTTAATTATGATGATGTTAACAGCAATATATAGTGTAAGTTTTTAATAAAAAAAACTTAATGGAATACATCCACAAGGCTTTCTCTACCCTTTTTCATTTATTAGAGGGTATACGAATTAGTCTTACTAAAGCTTATTTTTATAGCTACTTCATTTTAATCCAAATACACTTTTGCAGAAATAGCTACATTACACATGTCATTATAAATACAAAGAGAACAGCGATAGTCAAATGTGTATGAACTGGACGTTATACGCTCGTCTTACTGTTTCAATGGAATCGCCAGAAACAACTGAATATTTACAGGACTTTAAAAAATGGCTAAGTACTGAACAATTCGAATCATTAATAACGGATATCTAGGAAATGGCTGATGCCACAAAACAGTTTTTTAAATAAATTATGTGTTTTAAAGAGATCTACAATTGTTGTGTAGTATGTTTTCGTCTTTCGCTTAACGTTTAACAGTTAGATATATAAGTTTATACAAAAGTCTTTCCGGATGAAGAAGACTTCAAAGGCTAGAGCTCTAGATCTTCTTTAAACACACAATTTATTTAAAATAACTTTTTATACCATAAGCCACACTAATAGATGACACGTAAGTACTTAGTTTACCGAGACCTTTTATACTTGTGATTCGAATCTCGGTGGGTCACCTTCTTGGCTGTGGGTATGCGCGCGTTCGCATAGGGATATGTGGTGTATGAATGGCGCCCAGTTTGAATAATAATTTATAGCATTGAATTATCTGATGTATATTATTTCACGAAGGATTGCAGTTTGGAATAAATGTTAAGAAATACACATAACGGACTGGCATAAATGAAATTGATTAGAAGGGTCAGGATATTCATTCAACATTTATTTTTATGACTCCACATAATAATAAAACTAACTTGTTGTTTCAGAACTTCCATTTTCATCTACCAGCCATTGGATCCGGCTAAGGAAACGTATAACATTAATTGCAAGTGTCAATATATGAAGCATCTGCTCAATTAATAATTAATTCCACATTTTGAGTGCCTTTGTTAGTTTAAAACCGAATTATCGTGGTCATCAGATGCTATCAAAAGTAGTTTACTGACAGGACTATTTGGGTTTTGGCAGCCAAAATGTATGGAACAGCGTACCATAGTTCATACCCACGTTAGTAAATACTGAACGATGTTCTGATGTACACAAGTTTCATTTTTCTGATTTCTTCGTTACATAGGTAAGAACTTTCGTTCAATTTTCAAGTTATGTTGCCTTAAATATGGAGCATAAACCTTAACTCTCATAATCTAAGTTTCATCTTTACTTCTTTCTCTGTTTACCCTCCCCGTTTAGGGCTTACAGCCCCCAGGAATTACAAGCGGGTGCCTGGGGTCAGACGCCTATCGGAGAGCACAGACTATAGAGAACAGCCATATGGGTGATCAGCACCAAGTCCGGTATGAGAGCGAGGAAGGAGATGATATGAAATGGCAGTGAGATGAATGAAAGGAAAAGTGGTGATGGAGCAATTGATGGAATGAATAGCGGAAGAAATCGGAGAACACGGAGAAAACACGCCCAGACGCCGCTTTGCCCACCACAAATCCTACATGTTCCCTTGGTGAGACGCTAGTGGAGTTTCACCTTTTACAGATGAATAAATACATTATTTCACATTTCACTTACTGTATACAAACGCACAACCCAATTTCTGTACATAGCTACATATTAACATTTGCAACCCAGGATAACACAGTACAAGATGGAGTAATATTTTTACCGAGACCAGTCTTTTCTCCTGTTTAACTATATATACCTAGATTTTTCAAGAATGTAAAATTAACTGTAGATGAAAACCCCTAAAAGAAATTAAATGCGCATTCCATTATTACGTCCAAAACTGTGTAGACTGAAATTCTGTCTCAGTGTATATAAATGCATTTTGCTTTGTGTTTAGTTTTAATTAATTAAATGCGTTTTGAATAACAATCTTCTCTTTCTACTTTCTATTCAGAGGAAGCATTGCAAACCCAACAAAAAATTCGACACGAAATTTCACCGTAAATACACGCTTTTAGGCATCCCGAATAAAACAAACACATTTTAAGGAAAAGTGTGTGAGAGAGAGGAGGGGAGAGGGAGCAGAATAACTCGGAAACAAGAAGTCAGTTAAATACTAAACTCGGCATTTAAGTTCGGCGTCTTTCAAGAATGCAACACAACGATTTTCAAGGTAATCCCCACCCCGAAATTTCCCTTCATTTAATAAACTTTTCGTTACTTTTTATTTCCTCAAAAACAGCTCAAACGATATTGATCAACATATCAATTGTTTAAGATAGCTACATGGCAAATAAAATACATATATACCCTGAATTTTCTGGGAATAGCCCCTTAAGACTCGTCATTCAGGATGACGTTCGTATAATTGGTAAACCGTAAGAGAGGGAGAGACTGCAACTTAACAGCACAAAAAAATTTGGATCTCTTAAAACACACAATTTACTTAATTCAAATAATTTTTTGTGTCAACCATTTGTGAGATAATTTTGTTGTTGACTTTATTTTCAAACACTTTCAAGAGCTTTTTACTATCTCTACCGTCTGCAAACGGTAAGTAATAGGAAATACCTATTGTATTCCACCGGAAAAGCATGTTCTGAAGCCTCCTGAATCCAAAAGAGCACGTTTAGGAAAATGACAGCGCGCATGCGCGTGTGTATCTGTGAACAGCACATCTCTAAACTGAAATGTTCGATAAATACCAAACTCGGCATTTAGTTTCAGTATCTTCTAAACATGCAACATGAAAATTTTTAAGAAAATCCCCCACCCAAACTGCCCTTTACATAGAACAAATGTCGATGTTTTTTATTCGTTTAGAAATGGCTCTTAACAGTTTTGATTAATATACCATATATTTAAAAAATTACATGACAAAACAAACTGCATATCTTTGATTTTTGGAAAATAGACTGTGAACTTGTCTTCATTCGGGAGAAATTTTGTATAATTTTTAATGCGGGTAAACCATAATATATACATAGAAAAAAACTATACAAAAAATTTAGATCTCTTTAAAACGTAAAATTTATTTCAAAGAGCCTTTACAGCATAAGCCATTTCCGAGATATCAGTTTTTGTGATTTGAATTATTGAATGTATGGTCATTTTTTAAAGTGCTGTCGTCATCCAGTTGTTTCTCGCAAAGTCGTGGAAAATGTAGAATTTTAGGGCCAGTATATAGCGTCACACTTTCAAACATTAACTGTCGGTTCGCCTTCCTCTATCCCCGTTGTACCTTACCTACAACGAATTGTATAATGAAACCATATCAGCAAAGGTTTATCACGATTACCATGAAGTAGAAAAATAAGTTTTCGTAACAATAGTTTGTGCAAGCTATATAAAGAGAAACGATATTTTTGGAAAACGGAAAGTCGTGTAAATATAATACAACATATTTTGTTTCATCTTTTTGAGATGGTAGGCTGTAAGCTGCTATTGGCTATTTTTACTTTCTCTAATACGTATAGTAAGTAGGGGAAGTATTGCATTCCGCCCAAAAATACGATACCGAGATTTCACCGAAAATACATGTTTTGAGGCCCCCTGAATCCAAAAAAAAGAATTTTTGGAAACATGTCTGTGTGTGTGTCTGTGTGTCTGTGAACAGGCATAACTCAGAAACGAACAGTCGCAGAAACACCAAACTTGGTATTTAGGTTTAGTATCTTTCAGAGATGCGACAAGAAGGTTTTCAAGAAATTCCCCCACCCCAAACTACCCTTTACATGGAACATTTTTCGAAAATTTTAATTTTCTCAAAAATGGCTATAACGATTTTGATTAAAATATCATATGTTCAAGATATTTTCATGACAAATGAAATGTATATCTCGAATTTTCTGGGAATGTCTCCAAAAGTATTCTTCATTGTGAAAGACTTTAGCATAACTGGTAAACCATAAGAGATAGACAAAATTTTACTACACAAAAAATGTAGATCGCGTTAAAATACACAATTTATGTCATATACATTTCTTTTTGGTTGAGTGAACCATTTTCGAGATATTGCTTGTTATTCCTTTAAATTTTCCAATACTTATACTTTTTCTCAAATACGTTATTCATTTTTTTATGTCCTGGACATGCAAACAGAATGCAATGCGCCACATAGCAACCAGCGCTTAAAATATTTGACTATCGCTTAAAACCTACAATATTCCCTTTGCATCTACAAGAAAATTAGCAATAACATTGACATCTAGATATCTCGATTGAAGCATATGGAGAATAAGCGTTTGTAAAAATAGTTTGTACAAGAGTAAAGAAAGTCAGGTGAGTGTAACAAATAAGATTTTTTAAAATATGATTAGGTATCTCTTAATCCTACTGTGTTTTACTTTCTCTACTACGTATAGTAAGTAGAGGAAGTATTGGATTCACCCAAAAATTCGATACCGAGATTTCACCGGAAATACATGTTTTGAGGCCTTCTGAATCCAAAAATTATTTTTGTAAACATGTCCGTGTGTGTGTGTGTGTGTGTGTGTCTGTGTGTCTGTCTGTCTGTGAACAGCATAACTCAGAAACGAAGAGTCGGATAAACACCAAACTTGGTATTTGGGTTCGGTATTTTCCAGAGATGCGACACGAAGGTTTTCAAGAAAATCCCACCACCCCAGATTACCATTTACGTGGAACATTTTTCGAAAATTTTAATTTTCTCAAAATGGCTCTAATGATTTTGATTAAAATATCATATATTTAAGACGCTATCATGACAAATAAAATGTATATCTTGAATTTTCTGGGAATGTCTCCAAAAGTGTTCTTCATTGTGAACGACGTTTGCATAACTGGTAAACCATAAGAGATAGACAAATTTTACTTCACAAATAATGTAGATCGCGTTAAAATACACAATTTATGTCATATACATTTTTGTTGTTGAGTGAAGCATTTTCAAGATATTGCTTGTTATTCCCTTAAATTTTACAATGCTTATACTTTTTCCCAAATGGGAATTCGTTATTCATTTTTTGTCCTGGTAATGCAAAGAGAATGGAATACTCCACATAGCAACCAGCTCTTAAAATATTTGACTATCGCTTAAAGCCTACCAATTCCCCTTGCATCTACAAGAAAATTAGCAATAAGATTAACATCTCGATATCTCGATTAACATGAATATTTGTAAAAATAGTTTGTACAAGAGTAGAGAAAGTCACGTGAATGTAAAACATTAGATTTTTTACTTTCTCTACTGCACCCAAAATTAGATACCAAGAGTTCACTGGAAAAAGTTCACCCTGAATCCAAAAGAAAAAAACATTTTTATAAAAACATTCCGTGTATGTGTCTGTGAACAGTATAACAAAAAATGAAAAGTCGGATAAATACCAAATTTGGTATTTAGGTTCAGTATCTTTCAAGGATATGACACGACGATTTTTAATAAAATCCTCCCACCCCAGACTACCCTTTACATGGAATATTTTGCGAAAATTTTGATTTTCTCAAAAATGGCTTTTAACGATTCTGATTAAATATCATATGTTCAAGATATTTTCATGACAGATGAAATATGTATCTTGAATTCTCTGGGAATGTCCCCAAAAGTTCTCTTATTCTGAATGAGTTTTGCATAACTGGTAAACGTAAGAGAAAGAAGCATTTTTCTACACAAAAAAATGTAGATCTGGTTAAAACACACAGTTTGTCATATTCACTTTTTTGTGGGAATGAACCATTTCTGAGATATTCCTTGTTATTTGTTTGAATTTTGCAATACTTTAAACTTTTTCTCAAATGGGAATTCGTTATTCATATTTTTTTATGTCCTGGTGACCTGGACATGCAAAGAGAATGGAGTGCTCCATATAGCAACCAGCTCTTAAAAGATTTGAAAAGATTTCCCTTGCATCTACAAGAAAATTAGCAATAAGATTAAGATCTCGATATTTCGATTAACACGAAGTAGATGGAGAATAAACGTTTGTAAAAATATATTTTACAAGAGTAGAGAAAGTCATGCGAGTGCAACACATCAGATGCTTTTTTATACCCACAACGAAATGTATAAACGTATAATGACAGTTTATCTTGATTGACAAGAAGAGATAAAAGAATAAGATTTTGTAAGAATATATTGTAGAAGAGTGAGTCGAGAAAGTCGAATAAATGCACAGATTTTTTTTCAATGGGATTTCTGTTCACGTTTCATTGCCCTTACGGTTAAGTGCGAAAGCCTCGCATGGTCTCTACTATTTGTCTATTAGATTAATCGCGAATATATGCATAATGATAGCAATCTTATAACACATGAGGACATTAATATTGTAAAATAAAATAAGATAAAAGTGAGTAACTAGAGTTAAACTTTAAAAGGCTTAAAACATTTTCTATTAAAACCTGCAGAGCAGAAATTTAAAACACGCTCTAACAAAATAGCATATTTGGAGATCAGAATTAAATGGTAGAAACATAAATTCCATTACACTTAATTATTGAATGTGTTCCATTCGTTAAATTCTGTGTTTTGTAATTTTATAGTTTATCCAATAGAAATGTTTTCCATTTTCAATGAAGGAGTTTTAATCTTCTATCTTAATAAAGGCGGATATGTTGCATTACAGAATGTTTTAAAGTTATAAGAGAATATCTGGTTGGAATTTTTATTGTATGTAATTTCTCCATTAAAGGGGTTGCAGATAATACCAACATTTTACGAATTTTTCCACTGTCCTCCACAGCCAGCCATAATTAATCGTTGGAGCTTAAATCTGGGATGTGTAGTAATTTACATATATATTACAATTTTGTTACCCTGAAATGAATGCTTATGCATTGTTCTTGCATAAATGTTTTCTTTAATTCGTCCAACATCGCTCTAAAAATAATTTATTCTGCGTATAAACAGAAAGTAAAGTAAACCAGTAACAGTCTTTTAAAACTGGAATGATTAAGACGTTTTCAGGGAGGCATTTCTTATATTTAATGTGAAAGTACTAAAAAGAATTGCGACTAGTTCCAGAAAGTATTAAAGGCGGCGTGTACGAGTAGTTTAAATTTTGTGACGATTAATCTGTACCATTTCTTTGACCTGTTCTAGTTTCATTATAATTTATCTATGAGGTGTGTTTCTAAAGCAAGTACCGTTTTAATATTTTGCCACTGCAGCTCTGCAGCCGCATGCGCGACTATTTTCTCCATGCATTTGGAAGCCAAGACGCAGCTGTGAGCGATCGTCACATTGTGATTTCCTATTGATAGAGCGTTTTGAAATGTTCAAAACAATCGAACGACCCGCCGACTGTGTATTCAGATCAGTGATTCGTTTTTTGATGCGAGAAATGTTGCTCCAGTAAACGTTTATCACCAATTGTGTGAGATTTATAGAGAAATGATAATGAGCGACAATGACCGGCCACACGCAGCCAAACAAACTCAAAATCTGATCGCATAATTTGGCTGGGAACAATTCGACCACCCTCCCGACAATTCGAATTTGCCAACAAGGTATTTTCATGTTTCTTCATCTGAAGAAATTCCTTAGTGGAAAACCTTTCAAAGAAGATAATGTTGTGAAACAAGAAGTGCAGACTTGGCTTTCATTATAGGTGGCATCGTTCTTTGACGAAGGCATACAAAAACTGGTTTCTCGTTACAAGTGACTATGTGGAGAAGTAGTGTAAGGTAATGAATAGCAATAAAGTATTTGGAAAAGAATGTTCCGTTATTTTTTAAAAAAAATTATCGGTACTTACTTTAAGAACTCGCCCATACTTTATCAGCAAACATCAGTGTGCCAAGAATCTTACTTTTACGAGTGTGGCTGTAATATCATCTAGGTGTATCTACTGCTGTTGGTATTTGTCTATAGAACCTGCGTTTGGACGCTTGGCCGTTATTTTGTAGAATTGCTTGCCTGCTTGGCACTGTTTCTTCCCTTCTACTTTCCCTCATTTCCGTGTGCTGGCTGATCAGTTAACGCGAAGTCTTTGTACGGGGGTTAAAGCGTTGCGAGACCACGTGTTGCAGTGTTTGATGTGTTACCGCCGTTATAATGCCAACAAGTCGATAAACTTAAGCACACAGAAACTTCATGTACGATTCCTAATTGGCAAATAGAGAAGCGAGACGGCTATTTATGGACAGATTCCCTGCTGTCAGGAAGATAGATCTAAGGGAAATTTGCACCTTAACAAGTTTTATAAATTAAAGACAATTAATAACAGCTAAATTCCTATCTCTTCTTAAATGCTACTTCCTCCGTCCCTAATTATGGTATGAATATCACTCATTTATTACATCCTAAGTGTAGATATTACATTATGCTATGGAAGTCTATTATACTGTAATATTTACATTTTTCCAAGACAATTACTCTATGAAGCACAACTTAAAGATAACAGCATTGCATTAATAAGTCCTCACTTGGCTACGATTGATCATGCCATATCTATAGCTCTTGCTTACATTGAAGAGATTCAGGAAATGCTCCTGAACCTCTTTGTTTGTTTTTAACTTCTTTACTACGTATAATAAGTAGAAGTATTGTATTCCAGCCAAAAGTTCGATATCGAGATTTCATCGGAAATACACGAATTGAAAAAAAGCCTTTTTAGAAAAGAAGGTCCCTGTGTGTGTGTGTCTGTCTGTCTGTCTGTCTGTCTGTCTGTGAACAGCGTAACTCAAAACCGAAAACTCGAATAAATACCAAACTTGGTATTTAGATTCAGTACCTTCTAAAGATGCGCACGAAGATTTTCAAGAAAATTTCCCCACCTCAGACTACCCTTTACATGCAAGCTTTTTCGATATTTTTATTTTCTAAAGAGTTGCTGTAATGATTTGATAAAACATAATATATTCAAGATATTTACATGACAAAATTTATTTAATAACTTTTGTATACATACAAATATTTAATTAAGTTAACCATTGTACCAATATACGAACTTTAAAAAAAACTAATTTATTAAAAATATCTGATGTGTTACACTCACATGACTTTCTCTACTCTTGTACAAACTATTTTTACAAACGCTTATTCTCCATCTATTTCATATTAATCGAGATAAACATTTGCAGAAACGATCTTTTGACATGCAAACAGATATACATTTTACACATAGCGACCGGTTCTAAAAATATTTAACCATCGCTTAAGGCCTAATATGTTCCCCTTGTTTTGTATTTGCAAGGGCAATATAAGCACATACATATCTCTTCATAGCTGGTTGCTATGTGCAGCACCATTCTGTTTGCCACAAATTAATACTCTTTGCATATCTAAGACCAAAAAATTAATAACGAATTGCCATTTAGAAAATAAGTATTGAAAATTTTAAGGGAATAACAAGTAATATCTCGAAAATCGTTCACTCAACAACAAAAATGTATATGACATAAATTGTGTATTTTAATGCGATCTACATTTGTTGTGTAGTAAAATTTTGTGTATCTCTATGGTTTACCAGATATGCAAAAGTCGTTCACAATAAAGAATATTTTTGGAGACATTCCCAGGAAATTCAAGATATACATTTTGTTTGTCATAAAAATATCTTAAACATATGATATTTTAATCAAAATCGTTAGAGCCATTTTTGAGAAAATTAAAATTTTCGAAAAATCTTCCATGTAAAGGGTACTCTGGGGTGGGGGGATTTTCTTGAAAACCTTCGTGTCGCATCCTTGGAAGATACTGAACCTAAAAACCAAGTTTGGTGTTTATCCGACAGTTCGTTTCTGAGTTATGCTGTTCACAGACACACAGACACACACACACACACACACACACACACACACACACACACACACAGACACACAGACACACACACAGACACACACACGGACATGTTTCCAAAAATGCTTTTTTTTGGATTCAGGGGTTCTCAAAACATGTATTTCCGGTGAAATCTCGGTATCGAAATTTTGGGTGGAATACAATACTTCCCCTTCTTACTATACGTAGTAGAGAAAGTAAAAAGTATGTTTTTTTTTGAATAGCCTGTGAAGACCAATTCATTTGGAAGAAAGTTTTCATAACCTTATATAACTGGTAAACCTTAAGGGATAGACATAAACGTGCTACACAAATAATGTAGATCTCTTTAAAACGCACAATTTTTTTCAAATAAGTGTTTTGTGGCATAAACCATTTCTAAGATATCTGTTATTAAATATTCGGATTGTTAATTCCTCTCAACATTCGGTTGTTTCTCGCATTTGCAAAGAAAAAGTACGGAATTTTAAGACGAGCATATAGCGACCAGTTCATAAACAGATGACTATCACTTCTCCCCTTATATCTATAACAAAATGTGCAATGTAGCTATTTCTGCAAAGGATTATTTGGTTTAAAATGTAGTAGATAGATAAATAGGCTTTAGTAAGAATAGTTTGTATATCCACTAATAAACGATATAGGGTAGAGAAAGTCATGTGAAGTCAGGTATCATATAAGATTTTTCCCCAAATGTTGCAGCTTGCATGCATTGCTTCCTTGTGTCATGTAGCACTCCATGCACTGCTGCAGAGTGTGGAATACAATTTAATTTGTTCCTCGGCAGAGTGTTGAATGCCTCGACAATGCAGTCAATCATTTCTGTTGGAGTTCTTGGAATTTTCTGGTACTGCAAAGACTGGATTGCATTAAAAATCAAAATCCCAAACATTCAAATCAGGACCTTTGGGAGGCTGTCTCTTCAGGACAATATTCGATCCATTCTTTCTGGCAACTGCAAGAATTTCAGAATCGTGATAAGAATAATGCGGTTTTGTATTGTCCTGCTGAATTATGGCCATTTTCGTCGTACAAGGTGCCGGAAACTATTGTTGGATAGCTGAAATTACATTTTGGACAAGCATTTCTCGAATGTCCTGTGTCACAGGTGTTTAGGCCTCATCACGGGAGTGCCACGTGGTCGTTTTGCTGTTTCTTTTTGCCTCTATTACATCAATGAATGGCCAAATGCCTATTCGACCATTTAACCATTGCTGTTTGTGCGAATCCCATCTAGGTCTGGCAACTGTCGCCATAAACATGATCTTAGGAATGAATCGTTTGCTTGTGCATTGACGTTGTGGAGATTCCTCGTCTATCAGGAGATAATATTTCTGCTGTACCTTAGTGAAATATAACCACTTCTTATCAATATGTATGTAATCGTACATAGCCTTGAATTTGCCATTATTCTCCACCATGGTCAAACAGAAGTGCATGAAAGTCGCAGGGGAAGAAGTTTGTTTTCCTCTGTGACAAGGGCATTGTGTGAATGAAACTCGTTTGATTGTTTTGCCTTCCTTGAAATTCCGAAAAAGGATTGGTTTTAGCATTTCGATTGCACACGCTAATGGTTGAATTGTCGCACTTTTGTGTAAAAGAGTGTACTTCATTTTACACAATTGTGCAGAATAATCTTTCTGGGCGACCACAATTTCCTGTCTTCCTAGAGTTAACATTAGCACACAACTTTCCGTGATCATACTACAGTTTTGTTCGGTGCTAAATAATGTTACTTGAAACTGATCTGTTGCTTTCTTAATACCACCCTCTCCAAAATGCCACCTTTCTTGTATTACAGCAGATATTGCAGAATAGCATTACGACACTCACCTGTCAATTGTGTTTTTTTTATTATATATTCTTTATTGTCGCTTCAACTTTAAAGGCATATTGCGACTATTTTAGAATACAGAACACGATTGCAATGAAAATATAATATTTTAAACAGTAATAGTACATACAACATTAAATTCTCTAGATAAGCGTGCTGTACATTGTTATTCAAATTTGTCGCTTTCATAAAGTTTAAAGTTCTTTGTTGTGCTGAATTTAGGGTTTCTTCAGGCTGTGGGGGATGTCACATCTTTCTCTGTGTTGTACAAAGCGACGGCAGGCTGTGACGGGATGAACTGTGAGGTTGGATGTGCAGATGTCGCACACAGAAGGAAGGTCACGGTTGAGGAGAAGTTTGTGCGTTATAGAAGTATGTCCAATACGTAGTTAAGTTAATACAACTTGGTCTTTGCGGTTGAAGTGATAGCGTTGGAAGTTTGGACTCGGAAACGTAGACATCGCGTAACTTGCTTCTAGATGTGACTTTCCATGTTTGTCTCCATTGATTAATGCAAGTCTTTTTGATGAAGTTGATCAAGTCCGCGTGTGGGATCTTGATGTCCTGAGGGGGAAGCTTCTTTGGCTGCCTGATCAGCTGATTCATTTCCCAGAATTCCGACGTTAGACTGAGTCTGGTTTACCAAAGATTAGTATTTGGTTGTACAGTTTCAGAAGTTCTTTAACAATATTTTGGGAGGTTGAGGTTTGTTGAAGGGATGTTAAATCACTCAACGAGTCGGAGAATATTATGCAATTATGTAGGTTATATTTTTAAGTATATTTTCCAATGAAAGTTAATTGCGAAAAATTCTCAAGAATAGACAGAAAGATAGTTGGGAAGTCTATATTGTATGGTAATCAGGGAATACCGCTGCACATCCATTATGACCATCAAGTCTGGATCTACCAGTGAAGATATGAGTGTTGAATACAGTATACACAATTCGTTAAACAGACGTTTGTAAGAAACACTGTCTGTTGAAGATTTTCCTTATCTAGCCAGTGATATATCAATAAAGGGGCATGTGAGCCTCCGTGATACATAATCTGAATCTATGAAACAAGGGAACTATCAGGCAGAGTAATGTTAAATTCCTTGAGGTACGCCGAGAGAAAAGTTGAAAATCTGAGGGTTGTGCTGATTCTGTGGCATTTTCTATGTTGTTGATAGGAAATTTGTAAGAGTGGACTACAGACGATGTTCCTGTTTCAGTACGTGTTACGATTGATAGACTTGAGATTTTCTTTCTAATTTGCAGCGGAGGTAAGTTAGCTTCAATTTGCAGGCTCTCTATGGGGCTGGTGTGAAAGGCTCCTAAAGTCATTCTTAATGCCGAAGACTGGACTGAATCTAGCATTTTAAGAGTGTGGTACTTGCTGAATTGTAAACTATAGATCCGTAGTCCAGTTAAGGTTGTATGGTATATTTGTAAGTCGGCTCCCCATGATCCTGCTGATAATACTTTCAGTATACTGTCAATTGTTTCTTTGAGGTTCTTGTTAAACTTGTCCGAGTTAATGATTCCTTGCCGTTAGCCTGAGAGCCACTGCTTGTGGCCATTTAATTATCACTCATATGTACTATATAAATATATGGCTCTACACCTGTCGTCTTTCGTGGTCTAGGGATACCATGCCAGCCTCTAGTTCTCGGCGTCGCGGGTTTAAACCCGGCGGAGGGCGATGGATTTTTTCGAGTGTAAAGATCATTAGTATGGCTTTCTTTGGGAGGGAACTAAAGCCGGTGGTCCCGTGTTGTATATTTAGGGCATGTAAAAGAACCTCAAGTCTGATAAAGAGGCCTCTCACATTTCCTGTCTTTCATGCCCAATATAGAATGGGACGCTAAGACCCATATTAGTTAAACAGCGCCCATAAATAAAATTCAATTTAATTTTTTCCTCTCTTCACCGCAATACATTGGAGATATCACTTCCACACAGTGGAAGTCGTTTACTATACTGCACATAAAGTCGTATCCAGAACAGGTAGTAGTTGCGCATGCGCCATGATCCCACACTCTGTTCTTTTATGTATACCATAATTTGGGACGGAGGGCGTAATAGCTAAATTTGTCCCCTGTTGCTTTTCAAGAGTTAAATGCGCTTCGTTTCCTAGATTATACCTACGTTTCTCGTTTTATTGCTCATTGCATTTTGTACTTTATCCTTACTTAGGCTATATTTTGTCTCGCTGCTAATAATTATTATTGCCATTCGACTTGCTGATCGCTTCCAGTCGATTGCGGATTGTTATCGAATGTCGATGTAATGCACTTCACGGGTTTATAAAGGACACTGGCAATACCCACGGGGGATTTTCTTGTATGCTTGTTTACTACATATTGGTTAAAGCTGTACATGTTGGTGATTCGCTCATTGAACGGAGAGCTGAAATAATTCTCTCTCCGTCGTTTGCATATTGCTTTTAATAAAATAAGCTACAAAATTGTAAATAACTCTGATAAGGAAACTCATTATTATTTTACACTTCCTGAATCTTGTAGTAATTATCCCCAGTACTATGTTTCCAGCTACCGATTAAAGCTCAAGTGATTTATTTTAGTGGAACTGAAATTCACCACCGGTTACCAAATTCAAATGATTTTTTTTAACAGGACAGATATGCATAATGTGGATGCGATGCGAATTATGGGACTTAAAGCGGAGTAAATGAACACCAAATAATTCAAAGTGAACACAAATGATGAGAGCGGTTTCAGATGTTACTATAGTGGCATTTTTACTTTCTCTGCCACATACATAGTAGGTAGAGAAGATATTGAATTTCACCCAGAAATTCTATACCGCGATTTCATCAGTAATACATGCTTTGAGGCCTCCTGAATTAAAAAAAACATTATTAGAAAAGGTAGCGCAAGTGTGGATGCGTGTATGACCAGCATAATTCAAAAAGGAAAAGTTGGATAAATACCAAGCTTAGCATTCAAGTTTAGTATTTTTCAAAGATTTTTTGAAATGTTTTATTTTTTAAAAACATGTCTCTAGTGGTTTGTATTCAAATACCATCTATTAAATATATTTACATGATAAATGAAATGTACATCTTGAATTCTCTGGGAACAGCCGGTGAAGTCCTGTTCATTCGAAAGTAATTTTGTGTAATCGTGTATAACTGATAAACATTAAGTGATAGGCGTAAACCCGCTATACAAGAAATGCAGATTTCTTTAAAGTACACAATTTATTTCTAACAACTTTTTGTGACATCAGCCATTTCCAAGATATCCGTTATTAATGGTTTGAATAGTTCAATTCTTAGTCATTCTTTTACAAGCACTTTGACATTCAGTTGTTTTTGCAGATGCATGGAAATATATGGAGTTTTAAGGCCAGCATATCACCACGAAACTTCATAGTTATGTAGAAAAACTCATAATTAACAGTGAGCAATATGAACTCCTTTAGTGACATCAGAGACATACAGGGTGGATCATTTAAGTTGAGACTGTAGAATATTTCCAAAACTAAGCGTTGTAGAAAGAAATTTCTTGAATAAAAGTTGCTTGATAATATGGGGGAAAGTAGATGCCATTAGTCCTGTTTTATTTGGAGGACGTTGTAATGGTCATTTTAGAATCAATTTAAATTGACCCTAATTGTAGGTTCCCATTTAAAGAAATTAAATTGACTCTAAAATTACCATCATAATATCCTTCAAACAAAACCCGACCAATGGGATCTACTTTCCCGCATAATATCAAGCAAGTTTTATTCAAGGCATTTCTTTATACAACGCTTAAATTTTGGAGATGTACAGTCTCAACTTAAATGGTACATGGTAATCATATGTTCATCCTACCCACGATGAAACATATACAAAAACTAGAAGCGAAGTACCTGGTGTAGGGGCGACAAGGCTTGTACCAGCTACATAGCAAATCCTCCAATATTTAATCAGTCAATTATTTCCACACAATTTTCCAAGCAATCGAATCGTGGAATGTTTTGTGTCCCCGCGCGTCGACTTTGCACATTACGCATAAAACTGACTTTACTCGTTCAACTTCTTCAGAAGCAGGTAGATGACACACTAATTTTACTCTACAGATGTTTCCCTGTCTTTAAAGCCTCACACATGCCACCGCCGAAAGAAAGTGTCTTCAGGTCTTTGTAGTATTGTATAACCTGAAATGTTATGGCCAACTGTTTTGAATGGTATTTCAGATAGTATAAGCACTGTTTATCGCTGTCTTGGAACTGTAAGGCTCTCGAGTCTGCAAACGACAATATATACCCGCTGGGCAATTCAGCACTGTTAAATTTATCCATGCAATTAAACTACCCATGTCATTGTGATTTGGTTCTTATGTATTATATGTCTGTTTTTCAAAGTTAAAATCTCTTTTCTACTGCACTTATATAATACTATTGCTTGTAAAACCGTTGTTGTTTAGAATTGTAAAAATGATACTTTACTTTCACTATATACTTTGTAAAATTGTTATTTCCATTACTTTTTACTGAAAGACAATGTTATGTTAATGTATTGTACTTGGTCCCTCATGACCTAGTTGTTCATGTGATCTAAAATGCACAAATTAAAAAAGCAATCTTTGATACTTGTATGTACCATCAAACTCGATTATATCTATACACAAGAATCTCACTTATCCGGGGACCGGAGGTAATCCGGATGACCCGGAAACAAAGTATCAAATGAATGCAAACTTTGATGTACGATAGTGAAATTTCCACCAGTGCAAAAGCAAAAGAAAAAGGAATTGAAATCCGTCCTTATAAGTCTATGATCTCTATTAGACTGTCATGAAATGAAATTAAATGTAATCTCTCACGCTGTGACACTGACCATGTAACGGTACTTATTGTTAGCTTGAAGCGTGTGTCCGACAGCGATCACTGTGCTATCCGTGGCGCCAACATTACAAGTATACATTCATATATACTTATCAAAGGACTCGAAACTTTCGTGGTGAAAAGGTAATAAAATTTTAATCCGAATTAATGAAGTCCGGATAAACGAGCATCTTAAAATTATGAAGAGAAAACAATTATTTGTATGTATGTTATGTATGTTATGTATGTTATGTATGTTATGTATGTTATGTATGTTATGTATGTATGTATGTATGTATGTGTATATGTGGTTGTGTGTGTACGATAATCCCAAAAACCACCCAACCGATTTTGATAGTTCTTTCACCAATGAAAACCCATATTCTTTCTGACGGACATCGGCTATAAAACGTCTTTAAATTAAATTCATAAATTACTAAAAGGGATTTACAAAACCTTGGCTCAGAATGCCATGGAGTATAGAGTAGTTATTACTCCAAAGAGAATGCGTATAAAAACAAAAGTCGGTTATACCTTGTTCCATATTATTTATAACAGACATGGCCTATAGAACACCTTTTAATTTAAATTCACAAATTACTCTAAAGACTGAAAGGGATTTACAAAGTCTTCCTTTAGAATGCATTGGAGAAGAAAGTATTTATTACTCCAAAGAGAATGCGTGTAAAAATAAATGCCGGTTTTATTTTATTCAAGCAACATACATAGATGGCCATGATGTAACTCTTATGCAAACAGAAGTTAGAGTTTAAAAAACACCAATCGTTCTTATTTATAACGGCATAAATCGTATATTTATTTCTTTAATTGCCATTTATCAATGTTGCAAATGTGTGTAGTGAAACAGGTCAAAACCTCTGAATAACCTTTGTTCTAATTCTATAGATGTAAGCACTTAAGTGAGATTGAATAATTTCTCTTTTTTTGTAATTACTTATATTTTTGTTACTAATAACCAGCCATTGGGATTCTTAAGTAATTGGCTCCAAGTTATCCACACTCAAACCATTAGGACTATAAATAATGCAAAACAATAGACGCTAAGGATCACTGACAGGCAGGTAAAAGCTGCTCTCAGTGCTGTCTGCAAACGCCAGAAGACTGTAGTGCGATGGGGTGTATGGTTTGTTTCCTGAGACCTTCCTGCCAGTGATAGTTCAGCTTAATTTTCTTGTATCCTGGCTATAATGCTTAAAAATTCCTATGCATGCTAATGATTTATAATTAAACAAAACTACATTTTTATATTTTTATATATAATTATAAAGTGGTAGTTCAAACTAAAACATCATGATACTTTCGAACCGTAAGGAATCATCGTTTGACATTTTTTGATACTACTACCGTAATGTTATGTTGACAATCACTTAACTTGGTTTTTTAAAGTTATTTTAGTATTCATGTCTCGAATTAGCTACACACATTTTTTTAAGTTCCAATTATACCTCGCCTTTAACTACATCGGTGTTATCGGCGGCCTTTCCTTTGGAACCTATTGCCTATTGGCAATGGCGTTAACTCGTATTCTCTTTTCGTTGGGTTTCTCGCACTTTTTCATTAGCTCACACACAGAGTCGCACTCTCATTCATACTTCCACACTCTGGGAACTATAGCGAATAATCTTGGCTACAAAAAAAAAGCTTCCAACCCCTTAGTTAGAAACCGAACCCGGGAGCCCTCGCACAGCAATCAGGTGCTCTACCGACTGAGGTACGGGCCAGCCTACATACATGTTTAATACCGTCTAAGAGCTGCTTACCCCCTGTAATTAATACAGTAAGGGTTTACACTAGTGGGGGGGAGAGAGAGATGGGAAATATGATTTGGCCTTTGGAGCTTTAATGTAACTGCGTTAGTTTTACTTTTTTGTCATAATCTGTGACTGCACATCTCGCCAGAAAGATTTTATAGTGAAATACGTGTATTCTAGGACAGCGATTTTTTCCGACCAGTGGACTATATATAATCAAGTTTATTTCCTGTAATTATTTGTGCATCTTCTGTTGTTTACCTTCAAGTAATTGCCAGGATCTTTCAGGAATATAACATGTTATGTAATTAATAAACTGCGTTACCTATAAATATATTACATTCTCGTTCCATAAGTGTAGCCTTAAGAATAATGTTTTACTTTAAGTTAATAAAATTTGCAAATCTGTATTTTATGTAATTAATAAATTACCAAAAAATTCGAAACCGATATTTCACCGAAAATACATGTTTTGAGGTCCCATGAATCAAAAAAGAAAGTATGCTTAGAAAAAAGACCCATGTGTCTGTAAACGGCACAATTAAAAAGCAAAGAAGCGGATAAACACCAAAGTTGGTATTCAAGTTCAGTATCTTCCAAATATGCGACAGGAATATTTTAAACGAAATACCCCCCCAACTACTCATTACAGGGAATATTTTTTTTAAACTTTTTATTTGGCTCAAACGATTTTGATTAGTATACCATATATTAAAGATATTTACACGACAAATAAGCTGTATACCTTGAACGTTCTGGGTATGCCTGTGTGGTTCTCTTCATTCGGAAGTAGTTTTGTATAATCTTGTATAACCATTAAACGTTAAGCGATAGACGATAACGTACTACACAGAAAATTTAGATCCCTTTAAAACACACAGTTTACTTCAAAAAGTTTTTTGTGGCATAAGCCGTTACGGGATATCCGTTATTAATGGTGTGATTTTGTTTGCTCTCTATATATTTAACTACTTTAACTGCGTGGTCATTAGCGACGGATCTGTTAGAACATACCTCGTAGATCTGTGTGTGGCGTACAGTTAGCTTTCTAGATCTCATTCCTGTACTATACTATCTTACTCGTTACGTCTCCACAAAGGCCTTAATGTTAGGCAGTTGTACCTCTGTATCTTTGACGAACAGACGGCAGCTTCGACACGTATCCACAGAAAACCCAGTGCTAGGCAATTGCATCTCTACTTCTACAGGTGCCGGGCAGATGGCATTAGGGTGCAATCCACTCTTATCTATTTTCTCTATTGGGTCGCGGGTTCAAACCCGGCGGAGGGCAATGGATTTTTTTCGGGCGTAAAAATCGTTAGCATGGTTTCTTCGGAAGGGAAGTAAAGCTGGTGGTCCCTTGTAGATTTACGGTACGTAAAAGAACCTCAAGCCTGAAAGAGGCCTGTGAGCAAAATTACCGGTCTTTCACGCCTAATATAGAATGGGACACTAAGAACCATAGTATTGGTTTGTCTCACGAGTTCGTTCGTTTTGCTCGCAATAGCGCCTGAAAACCCTGAACCCTCTATACACCCAAGTTGTCATAGTTGCCTAACCACCTCTACGATTTAGAAGTCAACAATCAGACTCGCTACGGGATAAGTCAGTGTGTGTTTGTGACTGACGTTGGATAGAACAGCGTGAACTTGTGTTTACAAACTATGGAAAGAAAAAAGGAACATTTCAGACATCTTATGCTGTTTTACTATCGTAAGAGTAAAACCGCCTCATAATGCCGGCAGGTAATTTGTGCGGTCTAGGGGAAGATGCAGTAACGAATCGAGGATGTCAGAAGTGGTTTGGTCGATTTCGAGCTGGGAATTGCTCCCTAAAAGAGAAACACTCGATCTGTATGGCCAATGGTTACGGACGTGAAAAGAATTCATGAAATGATAGTCAACAATACACGAATGACAACTCGGGTGTTGGCATTTGAGCTCAATTTAGCTCGTGCTACTGTTGCCAGGAACTTGAAAAAACTTGGTTACGTAAATATTCGCAATGTATGGGTTCCTCACGAACTGAGTGAAGCGTATTTGATTCAGCGCGCTTCCATTATGACTCCTTATTGAGACGCAATCAGAATGATGAGATGATAAGTGGATTGTGTACAATAGCGCCCGAAAGAGTAAATCATGGCGCAAGAAAGGGCAGCCATCTGTATCAGTTCCTACACCAGGGCTGCATCCGAGAAAGGCTATGCTATGCATTTGTTGGGATTGCTAAGCTGCCTACCCCTGTAATTAACGCAGTAAGGGTTTTCACAAGTGTGGAGAGAGAGAGAGAGAGAGAGAGAGAGAGAGAGAGACAGGAAATATGATTTGGCCTTTTGAGCTTTATTGTTACTGCGTTATTTTTCCTTTTTGGGGATAATCTGTGACACTGCACATCTCGCCAGAAAGATTTCATAGTGAAATACGTGTCTTATTACGAATTTACGAAATTATTCCGAATAATGAGACTATCAATTTCGAAAAATAGTGTTCTCAGTTGGATCGTCTTAAGGTAGCCATTGAAGAGAAAAGATCGGAATTAAGAAAGGATGTCGTCTTTCGCCACGACAACCCAGATGGCGACTCGTCAAAAGTTTCGTAATTTTGAATGGGACGTGTTACCTCAACCGCCGTATTCTCCAGACATTGCTCCAGCTGACTTTCATCTATTCCGTTCCCTGCAGAAATTCCTGAATTGTAAATGCCTAACTTCCTTGGAGGACTGCAGACTAACCTCGAAGAGTTCATCAACCAGAAAACGCCCACATTTTGGTGAAATGGAATTTATAAATTTCCAGAGAAATGACAATACATTGTCGACAATAATGGTGTATACTGGTGTTTACAAAACCCAAGTGCCATAGTTATTTCTCTTTTGAACGTAAAGTTTTTAAACTGAAAGTTCGGCAACTACGCTGACGTAGCTGTGCTGCGGGTGAGGTGTGTTCCCAGGCGTTCTTAGTGATTGAAACGCAACGAAAAACGAATGAACTTATGAGACAACCTAATAGCTAAAGAGCGTCCATTATTTTCATTATTTGCGGATAGATGACAGAGCATTCACTATTATCATCTATTTTCATTTGTACTATCGTTTTAGACTTAAGGCGAAACTTTGGTTCGTGGTATTAAGTATCCAATCCGGTATTTCGCCCTCTGAGGGAAACCACGAAAAAAAAACAGATTGGTGGACCCACGAGATTTGAATCAGGGACCTCCCGAATGCGTGTCACAAACATTATCGACTGAGCCATTCACCCAGTTGATTCGAATGACAAAGGTATCGAATTGTTGCATCATACTAAGAATTGTTACATCATTTATAAAATTAAATATAGACAGGATTATGAAAAATAGAGTGGGTTTCTTACCAAAAGGTATTTGTTTAAACATAGGTGTTCCTTTTGATCAAAATATATTAATGTAAATTTTCTCTTCGTCTTTTGTGAATACGTTTCATTTAGTGTCTAAACCTATTTCAAATGGTTTAATTTTTTATTTCTAAGCAACTGTTAACATAAAGTATAAGTATATTTGCAACGTTGTTTTTATTAGTATTTGTTCAGAAAACCTGAATTCAATTAATGGGTATATAGGGATTGAAACAGTATCCTGTTCTTACAGGAATCCCTCAACATTTTCTGCGGCCCTTGAGTATCAAAAGAACTCGTGGACAGGACTGCATAAGCCTGCTTACTCGATATTTGGATACAACCATTGGACAAGTATATAGTACAGTAAGGGAAGAGAAACAAATGACTGTGACAGTGATGACAGAAAATGCCTTAAATATTCTGATTGAACCGCAGGGAATGAGTCCTACACTTGAAAAATGCATCCTTCTTCGTGCACTTAAAGTTCAGAAAATCATCATAGGATTATATATGAGGGTAATCCAAAAAGTAACGAACGTGTGGCTTTAATAAATTAAAAAAAATATATTTTATTAAAAAAAACATGTCACAAAATTGAAACTTTAATTCTCTATAAAATCACCTTCGTTGTTTAAGCATTTGTCATTTCTATCCATGACCTTTAGCATTTTCGTGTTGTAGCCGACTGCCGCAGTCCATTAAGCCAAGATGTGCGGACTTAATTCCATCAAGCAATGAAGGAGAAATGTTTGGGGAACAAATCTATAAGTCGTCTACGGTTACGCATCTGTCTTGCACGATTATGCTGTACACTTGATTCTTGAAATCATTTGTGATGAGTGACGAACGACCGGGTCGAGTTTCGTCATGCAGGTTTGTTCGTCCATTGGTGAACATTTCACACCACTTGCTTACATTTCTTTCGTTCATTACTGTATAACCACATACTTCCTTTATTTTACAGTAAATTTCTGCAGCTTTCAACTTCCGAGTATTAAAACATCGAATAATGGCTTTTACCTCAGAGTCGGCGGGACTTGGTATCACTCAGTTCATTCTGAACAATCACAGAATGCACAATACCTTTTTTCGATTGACATTCACACAACACTGAGAAAATATGCCGAGAAAACCTTTCGACCTCAAACAGAAGTCTGATAAAATCTGTGCAGCGGGAATGCCCAAATAGTTGTTACTTCTGTATTATCCTCGCATTTCAGTTATAATCAGAGTATTCTGCAGACATTGTATAGTATGACTTTTCATCTCACGCAGGGATGATCGAGTTAGTAGTTTTTAACGCTTATAAGGGAATGTGTTTGAAATAAAGCCTTAATCTATCATTTATAAAGCCAGTCAGACTTTGTTTTCCCATTGCCGCATTTTTTACCGTATAACCCTTATTCGGTTCTGTTTAAAGTGCAAACTTATGTTGTAAGTTTATTTAGAGCTTGCATTGTCTTGATTATTCCAACTTAGGCACGAAATATTCACATAAAAAGACAGGAAATTACGTGTAACAAGACGGTTAAGAACTAGAGAATTTTAAATATCTTAACATGACCCTCAGGTTGCCGGAACTGCCCAATAAGGAAGAGATAACAGCTATCTGGGCCATACCGCCCAAGGGGAATTGAGCGCGGTCTCCCACATGACATCTGCAGTATCTGCCCCATGCGGTCAACCAGACTTAGTATCGATGTTTTGTGGTTATGCAGATGGTCGATACAGCGGCTAGTTCGATATGCCAACTTTAGAAAGACCAGCGGTTTGTATTGGCAATGGCACTTTGCATTTGCTGCTAAAGAAGGATTAATGCCCTACACTTTCATGTTAATTACTGAGATGCTGTAGGATGTTACATTCTTGTTTCCCTTGCTTAATTTATTTCATTACTTGGGGGGGAACCCGTTAATAATGAGAATGTTCGCATACTCTTTCTTGCTGCACGTTTCCATTTTGACTATAGTACAGCACAATTGGTACTCCTCAGACAGATGATATGGCTGTCAACTTTTGATGTTGAACTGATCTCCGTCCTGTAGACTCTGTCGTTTCAGTAAAACGCCACTTCTCGGCAATATTCAGTGTTTAAAACAAAGGACATAACTCGGACCGCATCGTACAAGGAGCATAGCATGCAATGTTTAAAACCTGAAGTCAGTGTCGACTAATAGCCGCACATTTATAGTTTCTCGCAAACGGCTTGTTAGCGGGCCCATGTTTGCTAGGACCTTTTTGCTTCTATTTGTGTGTGCTGTCAGTCCTATCGGTTTTCGCTATTGACTATATTAGAGTATGTGTGTGTGTGTATGTGTGTGTGTGTGTGTATATACACAGCGGTCCCTCAGCGCTCTGGCCGGGAATTGCAGTGCGATACGTCTGAATGAAATGAAGGCCACGAGCTCTTCCACTTATCGGACATGTGGCAGCGGGCTTCAGTCAGCTGTTATTGCTCCTTGTGTATGGACGTGAGACGCGTGTGTATTTGTGTGTGATTGAATTATCGGATTATTAAAACCCAGAAATGGTACTCAAATTTTGCTTGAACAAAGACTTTTTATGTATGACACGTATGTGAAAACCGACTCATGTAGACAGGTGTGTAGGCAACTTCACGCTAAATTTCCTGGTGTTCCAGTTCCGATTAGAGAAACAGTTAGATATCTAGTGAATAAAGTGAAGAGAACGGGATCATTTAATGTTGTAAAAAGAATCGAAGGGTTCTAACGGAAGAAAAACTAAAGGGTTATGGCCGGCTCAATCGCCGGATCTTACTGTGTGTGACTTTTATCTGTGGGGAACTCTCAAAACTAGAGTGTATAGGAATAATCCTCGCACCATAGACGATCTTAAAAACAATACAAGAACAGAAATTAGAGAAATTACGCTACAAGAACTTATGCGTGGTAATGATAATTTCATCAGAAAGTGCCAAGAATGTTTATCTGCCGAAGGACACCATTTTCAACACCGACGTGAAAAAGGTTAGTACTGACAAAATAAAAAGTAATTATGTTTGTTCAATAGGTAATCAATATATCGTAATAATCATCATAAAATCAGCAATAATATGGTATCAGTATCAAGAATGGGAATAATAAACAGATATACTGAACATAGCGCGCGGAACACGCATCGCGGCTACCGGCCAGATAGCTGAGGGATCACGTGCGGAACACGCATCGCGACTACCGGCCAGATGGCTGAGGGACCGCTCTGACACCGCATTCATCAGCCCGCTGATTAGGGCTACGGTGTTGTTAACGTGCGCTAGTAACGCAATGGTTAACATGCTGGAAAGTCATGGGGAAGGTCGGAAGTTCAAATCCCGCCTAGAAATAAGTAAGTTTTTTATTCGTCTCCGTTCATGTTTTGAGAGCGTTCTAGCAAATCATGATTTCTTTCCGAATGCACTAGAAAGTGAACTTGCATATTCTAACAAGTAACAATATGTGTTTTAATGAAATTCACATAATTAAGTGAAATGACTCTTCCATGCCAAACTATCAGTTCTCGTTAAATTTACTAAACATAAAAAGTACCTTCCATTGGACCTTCACCACTGAAGGTCAACGCGCACACTGTGCAAGTCCGCTATGCAAGTAGTGACGCGCACTATGAGTCAAGTCACTACATACATAGCGGTGCAAAGCAGTGATTTCGGCCTAAATTGACGATGCGATGCAGTGGACAGTGTTTACAGCATAGCCTGGTCAACGCCGGGACTGCATAACTTCTCTGTCCGCAGGCTGAGAAGACTCACCCGGTATACAATGTTACAGAATTCAACCTACAAACAACTTTCAGGAGTTACAGAGGAGTGTTAGGCGAGCACTTCGATATAGGACACTTATGGTCCTTGAATTCATGGCTGTTTGCAATAGATTAAAATCAATAACGAGCCAGTACGATACTGATGAAACTTCAGAAAGTTGCTGCCACTTGCAGGTAATCTTAGCTATGCTATGTTCAAAAATTCCATGTGAATACCTCCATGACATGTATTTAAACTTCAAAAGAAATGCGAGAAATTAAAATTGGGTTCCCTACGTATGTCATTTCATGTGAATGTTTATACCCTTGTACGGGATTAGAACCCAGCATCACCAGATCAAGCCGAGCAAGCTAACGATTGCCTATCACTACAGCTAACTGTTGTTTGTCCCTCTAAGGGGTACGCTTCTCCATGTGAAGGTGGAGCTACGCATCAGTGGTATACTGGTCCTTGGTGACAATTTTTCCAGAAAAAGCAAAAATTATAACATTATAAATACCGCAATGCTAGCTTTTTTCGCGTTTGTAGAAGAGAAATTAACTATTATAGATTGAAAATCAGTACCACATTCGTACTGAGCATTTGTGGGAAGTTTCAGTACAAATATTCAAATAGAAAACTCGTAACAAACCATAGTTTTCCTATACCAAGCTACTACTAATCCATCCACCGAGCGGGATGGCTCAGACAGTAACGTTTTTAGCAGCATTTGGGAGGTCCCGGGTTCAAATCCCGTGGGTCGACCAATCTGACTGAGCTTTTTTCGTGGTTTCCCTCAGCCGCTAAGGTAAATATGGGATTGGATATCTAATACCACCACCCAAAGTTTCAACTTAAGTCCGAAATAGTAAAACTGAAAAATAGGTGGTAATAGCGCATGCTGTGCCATCTATTCACAGACAATAAAAGCATGTAGACTGGACAGCACCCTAATGCCATCTGCACGACACGAAGCAGACGATCCGGTTGCTATGCACTAATGTCTCTGTGGACACGTGACGAAGCAGCTGGTTACAGGGATGGGACCTAGAAGGCTAATTGTCCGCCACACGTCGAGCTAAGAGTTGTGCACTAACACTTATCCGTCGCGATATGGCCATGTAGTTAAAGCGATGTAAAATAGAATAATAATAAATAAAGATACCATCCCTCTATAAACCCTGAAAGTTTGTCAGCTGAATCTGTGGCAACTTACATATATACACGCATACCAGCATTATTTTAAAAGTGTAAATTTTGGCATCGTTGTAGCCTTATGCACGGTAACATAAATTATTAATCCAAAATCGAAAAACACCAAAAAACCTTCGGTTACCATATTATTATCGCATGGATATGTGACTGACTGTTAATAACACTATATGTATTTATCTCATTTCTGGATTTGTGCAGGCGTAATGCAGTTAACTTAGCAGTGTGATAACAAAGCACATTTATTGTAATTATCCGTTTCGTTAGCATGACGTTTGAGAATTCATTCCTTGACTAACACACTACTGTAATATTACACATATTCCCCCTCGAATTGTAAGAGTGGGTCATTTAGTAACAATTACAAAGCACACCTCAGGGAACTGCGTGGGACTTTTGCATAAAATCATCTCTGTAGTAACCATGGCCAGTGAACCCAAACATAGGATGCTGAATCAGATTTGAACAACGTTGAACAGCGTAACTCAAAAACGAAATATCAGATAAATACCAAACTTGGTATATAAGTTTAGTATAACACCGACACACACATACACACACATGGATCTTTTTCTAAAAATAGTTTCGCATTCAGGGTGCCTCAAAGCTATATTTTCGATGATTTCTCGGTATTGAATTTTTGGGATATATAATTTTTTTCAACTGTTTCTCGCGATGTCACGGAGAGTATAGAATTTTAAGGCCACCGTAGAGCGTCTAGTTCTTAAACATTTGAACTATTGCTATTCCCTTTAAATTTATAACGAAATGTGTAATGTTTTTGCAAACGTTTATCTCAATTAAAATGAAGTAAGCTTTTGTAAGAATAGTTTTTATATCCATTAATCAACGGTAGAGGATAGAGAAAGTCATGTGAATGTAACACATGATTTTTTCTAAAAGTATTTGGCTTTTGTACCCTTCGTCAGTAAAATACCTAAATCATAAATGAGAAAATGTGAAATGAAGTGCAACTTCAAAAGTGACATGCGGGAATAGGAGGATTTAGTTTTCGCTATACAGGGAGTTCGGATCAGTCTGTGACAAACCTTGAGGTGTAATATGTGGTGTCAAGTGGAATAACCATTATCCGGCGAAGCTGCTGCACAAAGCTACAGTACGTTCGTAGATCGGCCAGGCCATTCCCGGCGGCTTTGGACTGAGTGAGGGTTGGTGCACCTGCCGTCAGAGTTACATGTAAACAACAGGAAAGTCATGTGTATGGAACACTAACTACTGTACTAACTTATATTAGGCTTACCTGCATCACAACAGATGTTGAAATTGATGTATCTCTGAAAACAATTATGGTTTACTCGTAAAAGTTCATGTTGACTGATTGCCTGTATTTCTCTCGTGATGTTTTCCTTCAATTCTCGTAACGTATGCGGATTCAATGCGTACACTTTATTCTTCAACGTTCCACATAAATAAAAATCGCATGAAGATCGGTCAGGGAAATGAGTTGGCCACAATCCTTGACTAACTATTCTGTTACCATACATATTTGACAATTCATGCATAGAATTCGCAGCAGTATGCGGTGTAGCTGAATTTTGCTAAAATCAGCCACACTTTATTGTTAGTTGTGGAAAAAATATTTAAAATTTAATTTACATAACGTGCAAATCAACCGCTGTGTCGAAAAATATGCGACCGATAATTCTACGCGCACTCACTGCGCACCAAATCCCAACTTTTGCAGCGTGGTGAGGAACTTCATAAATATGGGGATTTTCAGTAGAACAATAGATATTGTTCTGAGTAGAAACATGACCTTGAAGATAAAACCATTCTTCATCAGTGAAGAACGTAAAAGCGGATCCACGTCGCCATTATGAACGGGCTGCAAAACCCAAGAGCTTACTTACAGGGTCTTGTGGTTGTAAAGCATGAACTACCGTTACCTTGTACGGCTTAAGTTTCAAAAGTTTTGTTGCCACAAAAACTGACTTTTTGGAAATGTTAACCTCTTGTGCTAAACGTCTCAGTCATTTTTTGGGGTGAGTGCTCTAACCGGGCCCCTACTTCATAAAACTTCTCTTCTGTCAGCACACAGCGTCGTTGAACACGTTTCTTATTCAAAAAAGATCCTGTATGCCTGACTTTATTGACAAGGTCATGAATAGTTGGCCTGCTAGAAATTCGAGCACCTGCTAAACCGATGATGAAATACTCTACGACACCTTCTTGCAGAAAAGTATTTCACATACACATCGTACAGAAAAATACGCTGTTCTAAAGTGTACTCACCCATTATTAATGGACAATTTATCATCAAAACACAACACAATTTTACTCTTAACACGCGCACAGATATCTTTTTCTCACGACAGATCCAACTCGACTGGCGCGTCAGTGGTAGCTACAGCGCTAGTCTCTGGCGGTAGGTGCGCCACTCCTCACCCAGTCCAATGCCGCCGCGGAACGGTCCGGCCGATCTATGAGCGCACGGTAAAGCTTGAAAGCAGTGCGTTTTTTCCTCCATAACAGCTTTGATTCGTCGCTTTTGTGAATCGATAGCCCAGAATTATACCTTTCGAATGTATTCGAGTAATTGCTAAAGGTTTCAGTGCTTTGTGAAAATATTGTTTACTGTACCTAATTATTACACATGTCGTTGGTTATAGTAATACAGCGAGATGGATGCACGTCATGTTGATTCTTTCTTTAAACCATAGATGATATACGGTACAATAATTCTGTAAAGATGTATTGGCACGTAATATTTCTTATATGAAGTAATTTACGCACTTACGTTACAAATAAAAGAATACCTCTTTCCATGCTGTCATCCGGCAATCGAGAAAGAAAGAAAAAATACCATAAGTGAAACTGATTTCAAGGTTATGTAGCTCTGTGATGAAGCGTTGGTGTATATGAGTTTATAGTAAAGTTATTCCATTTGATACCACCTATCACACCTTAAAGTTCCTCAAACTCATTTGAAGATGCTGTGTGTTTGAATTAGAGAATCGTTTTAGCTTTAAGGAGTTGTATTATCTCTCTTTGGCGAGATCTTGCACACTGACAGCTGCCAAACACTACTTTAAACTTACATCATGCAAATTCCTTATAAGGCGTGAACAGAGAATTCACTCCGAACTAAGCTAAATGTATACAGTGCAGTTTAGTGGAACAATAATATAATCAGATTAGTGTGTGCAGGGTTGGGCTACTTTCTGCGACAGAGCTTATGTTAGAGATAAGCGGATTAACCCCAAACCCGATGACAACAATGTTGTCAAACTGTCGAGAACGTCTAAGTGTCGATATGCTTGGCTTCTGTGGCATTTGGAAGTGAAAGATACCATCTCTTCGGAGACTGTGCTTCCGCTGTGAATCAGTGATGTTTAAGGGGACAGACGATTGAGATGATATTAGACAGAACACTTAAATTTTTAACAAATTCCTAATTAGAGGATTACTACTTATTTTACAATTTCATAATACTCAAGCTTAGGAAGCAAAATCTGGTTTATTTTGCCATAAAGAAATTGTTTCACAGCTGCATTTTCCATTTGTGCACAAAATAGACATATTTTCATAATTGTTTTGTTTTATGGATGGCTATTTCTTTAATGCTGTAGGTAAATAAGGAAAAACGCATTTTGTGACCTTTAAAGGATGCATGAAACACAGTGCTACAAAAGTACATATAAATGTAACAAATCAACTCGATTTTGTACATTATCACGAACACAGTGTACAAAATCAAAATCAGAATGATGGCTTTCATAGCACCGGATCAACCCATGAACTTAACCAACAACAGGAATAAAAAATCATGGCCCTCTAGAATGTGTCTTGTAACACGCCGCGGTAGTATTACCTATGCTGCTACCACCAGTATGCAACCTTGACATACCTTATTTAAAACTGAATCTGGAATGAGGCAAAATATTATGTTGATTCTTTCTGTTTGTCACCTCTCAGACATTGCCTTCATGCACAGATTGTGTAATAGTACATTCGTATTTGAAATGCTGACGACTAAACAATAGAAAATCACACAAATTCTATAGTGGGCTTGCTAGAAATATACATTAAGAGTACAAGCAAATATTTAAGGCATTAAGAAAACACTAAGCGAGAACAAAACAAATCATAACTTTACCCTTTATTAAGGCTAGAATAAAATAACCAAATGAAACATACATTTCTAAGAACATACGAACACGTTATTGAGATCACTATTGCATAAAACATTTTGTTATTTCCTATATTAACTTAAGTGCACACAATTATTTACATATTATAACTTTCCCCATACAAACTAAAGTATGTTTTGTAACCAAGTGGAATGGCTCTGCGGTAACTCTTTCAGGAGGTCTCGGGTTCGATTCCGTGGTTTTCTCTGGTCGGTAGGCGAATGCTGGAATGGTTTCTGATCTACCAAGATTTCATTTCCATTTCATTCCGTTTCTTTCTCATTTTTCAAGTATGCTTCTAGGTTTCGTGACATATGGCGGTGCCGAACACATGGCGCGGATGTTTGCTCAAAGGAAAGAGTACGTGGACAATGGAAGGCTGTTTGGTCGACGGTTCCCATACCTGTAAGTTTTGAAAGGTGTTAATGGCAGAGATGTGTTAACTCTGATCTGAAGTGATCCTCGCTCACTCTATACTTCCTATATGGATTTAAGTACGCACAAATACTTATAGCAGTAAATTGTGCTATTCCATTAACCCTGTATATTTTGGGAGCTAGTAACAGTGGAAGTAAGCCTTAACATTGAGGCGATTTTCACTCATAGTAAGTATGGAAGGAGGGGAAATGGTATCCCGATAAGCAGAATAGTTTATTGGTTCGCTAATTTGGAAATTAAACATGTAAATATTCCTTAGAGAGTCGTCTTTTTCGCCAATACATTTTAGAGCAACTGCTATTTTTAAAATGCAAATAAATTGGAAATTAATAAAATCTTTTACTTTCCCTAGAAGTATTGCATTCCACCCAAAAATTGGATACCGAGATTTCACCGGAAATGGAGGTTATGAGATGCCCTGAATCCAAATAAAGCATTTTTGGAAAGATGTCCGTGTATGTGTTGTCTGTGTTTCTTTCTATGAACAGCATAACTCAAAAAGTCGGATAAATACCAAACTTTGTATCTGTGCTTAGTTTCTTCCAAGGATGCAACACGAAGAGCCTCCCACCCCAGACTACCCTTTACATGGAACATTTTTCGAAAATGTTGATTTTCTCAAAAATGGCTCCAACGATCTTGATTAAGGTATCATATGTTTAAGATATTTTTATGAATGAAATATATTTCTTGAATTTTCTGGGAATGTCCCCAAAAGTCCCCTTCATTCTGAATGACTTTCGCATAATTGGTAAACCGTAAGAGATAGGCAAAATTTTACTACAAAAAATGTAGATCTCGTTAAAACACAAATTATGTCATACACATTTTGTTCTGGAGTGAACCATTTCCGAGATATTCCTTGTTATTTGTTTGAATTTTCCAATATTTGTACTTTTCGTCAACTGAGAGTTCATTATTGTTTTTTTCCCTGGACATGCAAAGAGAATGGAATGCTCCACATAGCAACCAGTTGTTAAGAGATTGACGTTTCGCTTAAAGCCCACTGTATTTCCATATTCTTGCAACTACAAGAAAATTAGCAATAAGATAATTTCTGCAAACGTTTATCTCGATTAACATAAAGTAGATGGAGAATAAGCGTTTGTAAAAATAGTTTTTACTAGAGTAGAGAAAGGCATGCGAGTGCAACACATCATATTTTTGCCTATATTATCTGCATCCGAGTGTAATTACGAATTTCATAATGCCTTTTGATATTGCACTCTTTGTTTATTTTATGCTTTTCACAGTGAGCATCGTGCCACATGTTTAACGTGACATTTCTGAACAGCGATTAAATTTATAATAAGTTCTGCTTCACTCAGCACCAGCTGGGAAAAAAAGGACTGTGATTGTTCCCAAGGTAACTTGAAATATTTCTGCTATTCATAATAAGGTGAATAATTGCGACGCCGTGACCGAGTGGTTAGACCGCTCTCCTTCCACCAAGGAGAGGTTCGATCCCAGGAACCCGCATGTGGGATTTGCGGTGGACAAAGCGGCGTCTGGGTGGGTTTTCTCTGGGTCCTCCGGTTTCCCCCGCCATTCATCATTCCACCGGTGCTCCATCTTCATCTTTCCTGTCATTCATCCCTCACATCTCATCTATCATCTCCTTCTTCGATCTCATCCCGGGTGTTCGGGCTGATCCCCCATCATGGTTGTCACTTTCTGATCCATAGACCCTCATCTCCCTGACAGGCATCTGACCAAAGGCATTGCATTGTAAGCCCTGAGGGGTCCCCATACGAAGGGGAGGCTGATTGGAAGTAGCTTTGCTGCATAACGTGAATAGATATAAACCAATTTATTTAATAAAACCATTGTGTATAACAATAATACTACTTTCACTTCCCACATACACACAACATATAATGTCGTTGTAATACTCAGCAGTTAATAAAATACATTGATATATGTATATAGGGTATTAACTAAAACGACTACATACTTCCCCTGTGTAAATAAGTAATTTGAGATTTGTACAGGTAGTCTAGAATTGGGTTATACCGATTGCGCAGCGACCTTAGACTAGTTGACAATGTCAAAGCTTCTTATAAGTGAAGAGCGCGGGGCAAGGGTAATTTATTCCGTACTTTGTGCATACATGATTATAAATTACGATGCAGCCAGCTTGTTCTTCCCTTCTCTTAGTACATCTTACCCCGATTCTCGTAAGCCGCTTCAGTCACACAAGTTCTGCAACGCCACACGTGCTCCAATTGACTGGTTTCTTTTTAAAGCCTTGCACTCTATTGTTTCTAAGCTTTTTCAACACATAAGTCGATTTATGGATCTAATAAAATGCTGTCTTTTTTCGGGGTTATAAGCCGTGTTCGAGAAGTTGACATTGTTCCTGACGTTTCGCCCAATTTTGTCTGCAAACCCGGAAAAAACAGCATTTCTGCTGGCCGTGATAGCCTTCGTAAATATATGCATGACATACTACTTCTTCGAGAGATTCAATATAACGAACTATTTTACGATAAAATGTTTTTGTACTTTGAAAATTCTTTTAATTTTTACTTTCTCTCATAGTTGGTAGAGAAGGTATTGCATTCCACCAAAAATTTGAGGCCCTCTGAAATCAGAAAAATATTCTTAAAAAAAGGTGTGCTTTTTGAGCAGTATAACTAAATAACGAAAAGCAAGATAAATACCAAACTTGGTATTTAGATTCAGTACCTTCTAAAAGTGCGACACGAAGATTTTCAAGAAAATTCCCCCACCCCAAACTACCCTTTACATGGAACACTTTTCGAAATTTTTTATTTTCTAACAGATTAACATTAACGATTTTGATTATAATACGAAATATTAAAGGCATTTGTATGAAGAATAAAATGCATATCTTTAAATTTCTGAGAATAGACTACGAAGTCCACTTCATTCGGAAGAAATTTTGTATAACTGGTAAACGTTAAGCGATAGACGAGAACGAACTACGCAAAAATGTAGATTTTTAAGATATACAATTTATTTTAAATAACTTTATTGTGGCATCAGCCATTTCCCAGATATCTGTTATTAATGGTTCTAATCGTTATTTTCAAGTTCTTTCAATGCTCAGTTGTTTTTCGCGATTTCATGCAAAGAGCATGGGATTTTAAAGCCAGTACGTAAGCGTCCTGTTCTAAAACATTTGACTATCCCTGTTCCCTTTATATCTATAACGAAATTGTGATGCAGGTATTTACGAAAAGCTTTATCTCTATTAAAACGAAGAAAATAGGAAAACAAACTTTCATAAGAATAATTTGCATATCCGTTAATAAACGCTAGAGGGTAGAGAAAGTAATGCGAATGTAGCGCACCAGATTTTTATGGTAGTGTTTAACGTCCGTTGTTACTACACACTGTACCACAGGCGTTGGACACTGATGTAACATGCAGTGAAAGAACATTTGGGAAGGAAACTTGCAGGCCTAAGTTACCTCCCAAGCATTTGCCAATTATGAGGACCGAGGAAATCCTGTAAAACCTGTCAGGGAGAACGATCCTGGTAGGGTTTGAATGGCGGATCTGCCATTAAGGCGTTCGTGTCTTAACGACTTTGGCCACGCCTGTCAGTTTTATTGTTTGAGCATTAGTATGGTTTTAAAATGTGTAGATTCATAAGGCCGTTATCCAGAAAAGACTACATATTATGTACAATATGACAGTGCTTTAGCTTTACAGTTTTGAAGGTCGTGTTAAGAATAGTAAGCACACACAGTTGTTACATCTCAGTCAATAGTGCTATAATCGATAAGCCAACTTTTAGCGTTCAGAATTTTCTTGTTGAAGTAAGCTTTACTTTCTTGCGTGTATTCAGCAACACAGCAAAGTGCAGCTAATTTTAGAAACTGCTCTTACAAATTTGGTAGCTGCTTGCTATTTTGCATTTATTGATACATGTGGTCAGCGCTGTTATGCGGTAAAGCAACAGGGGTAGCTAAAATTGTTCACAACTAGAGCGCATACGCCGTATAACGGATGTTTGAGAATCATTAGAGCTGGTTACCAGCTGATAGCTTGCCAAATTCCTGTTAATGACTATGAAAAATTTCTGGTTTTGTTTTAGAAAAGCCAATAGAGAAGTAAGAAGAAAGTGAGAGCTGTTATCTTTTTTTCCTCTCAGACACTGCTAGCAATCATGTCCCCACGAATTCGTAACGCTTGGCACATACACACTACGTGATCAAAAGTATCCGGACACCTGGCTGAAAATGACGTACAAGTTTGTGGCGCCCTCCATCGGTAATGCTGGAAGTCAATATGGTGTTGGCCCATACTTTCAATCAGGTGCTGTAAGGTTTCTTGGGGAATGGCAGCCCATTCTTCACGGAGTGCGGAACTGAGGAGAGGTATCGATGTAGGTCGGTGAAGCCTGGCACGAAGTCGGCGTTCCAGAACATTCCAAAGGTGTTCTATAGGATTCAAGTCAGGACTCTGTGCAGGCCAGTCCATTACAGGGATGTTATTGTCATGTAACCACTTAGCCACAGCCCGTGCAGTATGAACAGATGCTCGATCGTGTTTAAAGATGCAATCGCCATCCCCGAATTGCTCTTCAACAGTGGGAAGCAAGAACGTGCTTAAAATATCAATGTAGGTCTGCGCTGTGATCGTGGCACGCAAAACAACAAGGGGAGCAAGCCGCCTCCAGGAAAAACACGACCACACCATAACACCACCAACTCAGAATTTCACTGTTGGCACTACACACGCTGGCAGATGACGTTCACCGGGCATTCGCCATACCCACACCCTGCCATCGGATCGTCACATTGTGTACCGTGATACGTCACTCCACACAACGTTTTGCCACTGTTCAATCGTGTAATGTTGACGCTCCTTACACCAAGAGAGGCGTCGTTTGGCATTTTCCTGCGTGATGTGTGGCTTATGAGCAGCCGCTCGACCATGGAATCCAAGGTTTCTCACTGTCATAGTACTTGGAGTGGATCCTGATGCAGTTTGGAATTCCTGTGTGATGGTCTGGATAGATGTCTGCCTATTACTCTTTACGACCCTCTTCAAATGTTGGGGGTCTCTATCAGTCAACAGACGAGGTCGGTCTGTACGCTTTTGTGCTGTACATGTCCCCTCACGTTTCCACTTCACTATCACATCAGAAACAGTAGACCTAGGGATGCTTAGGAGTGTGGAAATCTCGCGTACAGACTTCTGACACAAGTGATACCCAATCACCTGACAACGTTCGAAGTCCGTGAGTTCCACGGAGCGTCCCATTCTGCTGTTTCATGATGTCTAATGACTACTGAGGTCGCGGATGAGTACCAAGCAGTAAGTGGCAGCACAATGCACCTAAGATGAAAAATTATGCTTGTGGGGGTGTCCGGATACTTTTGATAATATTGTAGGTATTTGGAGACAACAGCAACTTACGAGTTTAACAGCATAATTCAATCTGATTGGCCAGCTGGTGAACGTTACGTTGACGCTGCGTATCTTAAGGTCATTGGTCTTCCTCTATTTTGAGGCATACGGTATCATTCTCTTCGTTTTTCCCTCCAACTTCGTATGTTGGGGTAGTCGAACTTCACGCGTGACACAGTGCTAATAGAATAGAAGTTCCTTGTACGGTAGGCAAGAACAAAGCAGGGGTATGGGTTTAACCTGGTGTACCCTCCAGTGGCAACCCTGTCCTATATGAAAACTGCTTATTTAAATGTTGCTTAAGTAATATTTTATTTTTCAATGGTCGTCTCCATTGCTTTGCGATATACGGTTTGAAGGAAGCCAGGTTCAATTCCCTTCAATGCAGAGGGGATTTTTCTTCCTGCTGAGAGGTCTGTAATGCGTTTAATGCGCCGGGAGAAAGCAGCATGCAATCAAATTACAGCATTGTGACGGTAATATCTTGTTGAACGGCGGTAAGGAGTGCAGCTGCTGAGTCTGTTGCGCCGGAGTTCAGTGGGTTTTCCAAAGGAAAACTCTTCTGAAACTTTATTCTATTTTATTTTCAAATGTACACCAATTTCTTGTTCGCGCTCTCTACTGCTAAGGAATAGAGTTTGGGCTGACAATCCTGTCCCGCCCTAGATCCCAGGGAACAAGTCGGTGGGGATTTCCATTAGGACGGTGTCTGTTTTACATATCAACCCATCCTGCTTGCACAGGGACGGAAGCGGATACGCCACTTAAGCGCTTCAACTCTGAGAGGAAGGCTACCTAGCCACCGTCTACCAGCTTGATACTGGAGGACATTAAAGCATATCAAAATCCCGCTCAGGCGTTGTTCAGACTTACCCAACTTCCCATGGGTTCCGGGAACCACTGCCCCGCCGAGTTCAACCCAATCCGAACAACTCCTTTCCGGGAGGGGCTCAAATGTACGGTCCGGCGTAGTTCTAGTAACGTCAGGAGTACCACAAGTACTAGGAATCCGCAGCGCCTGTACGACAGTAGCTGAAAGGGCGCACCCCTGAGGTTTTTCTCTTGCTAAGTGTGATATTCAGACGATTATATCAGACAATGAGAAAATGATATGAACCCGCAAATAAGCTCGCGGTTCTAAAGTACTGAGACTACTGTCTTCAGGACTGAGGAGAAACTTAATTGAAAACCTCAACCAAACACCTAGAACCATCCGAGATTCTATCTTAGGATCACAATGTGGTTAGTACACCACCGCGGTGGCTACTGTGTAAAGTGCAAGTAACAATAATGTACTTTCGAGCATTCTGACCAAGATTACCGCAGCAACGACGTTGTGTTCTTGTAAGAATTGATATAGGTCGATCGATATGACAATGCTGACGGTAGGCGTCATGTTAGGTGAGATTAATTTCCACGAGCCTGCATTGACGGGTAAGAACTGCTAATTTCCCTAGGTGTTACTCCCAAGAGGTAGGTTTATGGCATCTGATCGATAGCTGCACCAACCACTCCACTACATGAAAGTTACCCTTTGAACTTGGATGCTTTCCAACTTCATAAAACTGCGGGAAAGCACGGTAACCTCAATTCGGATATGCAGAGAAAGAATTTAGTAATATCAAAATTAATTACAGAATCTGATAAGTCACAATAAACACTCGGGAGAAACTGCTATGTTAGTTTCACTACTCTAGTAGATCTTCTATTTCTTGTTTTATAGGGCATAGTGACAGCTTAACCGAGTGATCATGTTAGGTATTTGGTTACGCACCTACGTAATAAATAATAATAATAAAATAATTGTATTGTATTTTGAAGCGGAGGGGATTCAGCACCGATCCACGAAGGGGCGCTCCCGGTAGAAAGGGAGACACTGGGTGGCCGGTACCAGGAGTGATGGCACAGCAATGATAGGGTCCCTATAATTTCCAGATATAGGCGCCCCAGCAGTCGGATGGGCAGACCGGGAACCCCGCCCGACATAGGTGCCGAAGTCCCCCGGTCCTTATACCCCGGCAACCAGCTGAAGCCCGAGGGACGGAGAAAGTTCAGATAGCATCCTTTCTGCCTGCCAGGCTGCACCGAAACATTATCGCCGATACTTCCAATTCTGAAATAAACCAAAGGGGTGAAATTACAAACGAAACTGAGGAAGAGGAAATGAGTGGATGAAACGACTCCAGCATTCGCCTGACGACTCGGGAAAACTCCCGAAAAAACCCATGGGTCAGAGTGGGCTGTTATCGGGGATTGAACCCGGGACCTTCCGAATGTGAATAATATAATGATGATGATAATAATAATAATAATAATAGTATATACTGCACAGAAGAATCCGCCAATGAGCGCTTGAGACTACTAACAGAAGTTGGTTATTTATGCTTAAAGAGCACTACTTTTCTGAACTGTTTTGATGCAACACTGATGTGTGTGTAAAGCTTAAAATCAATTACTGGTGTGTACTCGACAGTTCTGTGTAACTTCATTATAACCGGTAACGTGTGAGGCTCGCATTTGGTGGTCCCGGGTTGGATGGATTTTTCGTGGTTTCCTCGGGTCGGTAGGTAAATGCTGGGGAGGTTCCCTTCTACCATGAATTTCCTGTCCCTGTCATTTCCTGTTTCACCTCATCTGTTTCAGGTTGTCGAACCAGACGTTGTTGGTTGGCGTGTTGCGGCAGGACGTTGGAATTTGCACTATGGAAAGATTTCTCCCTGGCGCTTGGTTGAAGTGCTCCCTTCCTTCCTGGGAGGTTGCGGGTGGCTAAAGTAGGACTTACCGGCGTCAGAATTGGAATCGTTAGGGACCCCGTCCTTGCTAGCGCACATCGTCGTCTGATCTGATCGTCTTTCTAGTTTCCCCTTATCCCTTCCTGCAAGAGATCATGTTGGAAGTACAAAGCGCCCCTATATGCGGTGCTGTAATCTAGTTAATCTAAATTTGACTACTCCTAATTTTAACTTAATTATATCCTATCTCTACGAAACGAATCACTGACAGTTGTGTGAGGGTCAGATAACCTGACTAAACCTGCATTGTTCTCTAGCTTCACCAGTGTTGTCAGCCCCTAAATATTTTAATGTGTATTATGTTTTTGAGATGCTAGCTAAAAATCTAAAATTTAAAACTAAAGACAAAAACACATTGTAGGAGTACTTTAATAACTTCTATTCCAAGCTTCAGGTAGGTATACGTAGTTATTCAGAGTGTAACGCACACTGCTTTTGATGATATTCTCGGTTCATTATCCATATGACCAAGGAACCATATCTGAGCATTTATACCGGATGTAAGGAGTGAAACAGTGAAATTCTGAACTAATAATGCTAGCGCTACTTTAAGTTTATACCGAAGTTTTATAGAAAGCTGGTTATGGACACTACATTATCACTAGGGTTGCGACGTTGGAGTCGTTACATGGAGAAAAGCGTATAGAATAGGAAGGTAAGGGTGCAGCGATAAGGGCTAACATTGACCCCGCGCGGTACAGTCTATACAAGAAGAATTACGCATGTCTCGCGAACATTTACTTTATTTCTGCAATATTATTTATAACACATACAGCTGACTTATATAACTGAAATAACTTTATTAAATCATTAATGCAAAACGCTACGTCACAATGTGCACATGGATTAGATTTTATATCAATTTATTGCAATGAAGTACAGCCCGCAACTTTGTATCGTATAGTTTATGCCTATAACGGAATATCGGCAGAAATAAATGCCGCCTCTGTTAAACGTTTGATTTGATGGAGGTGACTCTTGCTGTAGCAGTTTATCCTCGCATACATCCTCCTTATGTATTTCTGTGTTGACATGTCTTAGCTCATTACTCGTTCTACTATGCACAGAAGCAAATGTGCTATTGCACGGTTTGCAATAAAGGTTTTTATTTATATTAGAGAAAGCATTTTCCTCGTACTCCAATGTATAATTTTGCAACGTTGTTGACTTTCTTACCCTTTCCTTTGGCATTTCGTCGATGTGAACACTGTGCGGTGATACGCTTGTACAGGTAACCCTCTCGTTGTAAACAGTCGACTACAGGATGCCTCTAAACAAACGTAAGGGCAGCCCTAATTATCATTTTCTCTACTCTGGAAAGGGTTTAGTTTTCGAAGATCCTCAAAAGTAAAACACTAAAATTGCCTTTGACGTACGCTCTTTATCTTTGCATAACCAATAACTTAAGTCGAAAGTTTTCCCATTTACATATTAATTGAAAACCCTCCTGCTCTCAATACGTGGACTTTCATTGGAAGAGGCTGCAGCAAATTAGGCGACTGCCCTAGAACTATGAGAAAATATAGGTGCTGTATTCACCATAATTATCACAAATAAGACATTTTTGACATTCAGGGATGACGTGGAATGATTGCTGACAAATGTTACATTATTAAACAGACGAGTACGTTGATAGTGTTCAATCATCCCGATGGTTCACTTTTGAGTGTTTTATCTCTTTTTCCTTCTTTACAGTTGTTGAACTTTTGAATAGACAGTACCATAATTTTAGGGACCATCGATTTTCATTAACTAATCTCTCTGGAAATAATGTGCAGTTGAAGAATGATGTGTAAAGTTGAGGAATGTAGAGTTAGAAGGATCTATAATACTATATTAGTCTACTATCGCTCATATATATATATATATATAAAATTTTGTTCCATTACTACAGATTAGATCAGGTTTCAATAATGTATTTTAAGTTGAAGTTCAACGTACGAGACACTGCACAAGAATACTCCTTATTAAGGAGTGTACGGAAATTTTTACTTTCGCTGCCGTCTACCTATAGTAGGAAAAATGAAGTATTGTATTCCACACAAAAATTTAATGTCGAGATTTCACCGGAAATACATGTTTTGAGATAACGGTTCCAATTTTTAGAAAAAGGTCTGTGTGTATGTCCCTCTGTCTCTAGGTGTGTGTGTGTGTGTGTGTGTGTGTGTCCTTGAACAGCACAGGTCAAAAACGAAAAATGGCATACATACCAAACCTGATATTAAAGCTCAGATTTTTAAGAAATCTCTCCACCCCAAACTACTCATTACATGAAAAACTTTTCGACATTTTTAATTTTCTCAAAAATGTATTTAACAATTTTGATTAAAAATACCAGATATCTAAGATATTTGAATGAAAATAAAATGTATATTCTGATATTTGTGGGGATAATTAGTGGGGAGAAAGAAAAAAGCGGACTTTACAAATAATGTAGATCTCTTTAAAACGCACAATTTATTTTAAATAGAATTTTTGTGGAATCAGCTAATATCCGTTAATATTGGTTATGAATTTGTCAATACTTTATAATTTTTTGTGCTATCGCCTGTAGTGTAATTTAGGATGATTGTATTTGCTATTTGTAGCAGTTGCAACGTTTTTCACGTACCTGGTCGATCTGTTAACTCGGCGTAAGATATCAAAGTAAGATATAATTATTTATTTTAAATGATTTTAAACTGTTTAATTTTGCACTGATAACACTTATATTGCACAATTATAATTATTCATTGTTAGCGGCGTAAAATAATTTCGCAAGCTAGTTAACGCTACCTGTCTCTCCGACTACCAGCTGGAGTCTTCTTCATGGCTTGGCGTCTGCTTTAAGTTATGCGTACTTACATCACACATTGCTAGAGTAACAAGATTTTACACAGTCCTATTGGTTGTTGAATATGACTTTATGCACGTTTTACTTTAGATGTATGTATAGCTAACAATTTGTCTTCCATTATTTTACATTATTATGGTCATGGTCGCCTAAATGTAATTTTGATTACAATGAAGTTTTGATACATTTTGAAACTGTTTATGCTCAGTTGTTTTCTGACTTCCTTTCTGTTTATTTTTAGATATAATCTGATAAGCATTTTTCATTTGATATCTGATTGCATGTTTCTTTATGCCTTCTGTTCAAGTAACTCAATATATAAATTATGTAGCTAGATGCATCGTCTCACTATATTTACTTATTTCTCGCCATGTCATGGAAAGAATATGGAATTTCAAAGCCAGCGTATAGGGAACCGATTTTAAACCTTTAACTATCGATTCGATTTCCTCTATCTCTCTTGTACCTAGAACGAAATGTGTAATGAAACTATTTCTGAAAAGTTTATTTCGAATGGCATGAAGTAGAGAGAAAAATAAAAAGTTTCTTAAAAAAGTTTCGAAAAGCTGTATAAACAATATTGGGCAGAGAAGATCATGTGAATGCGACATATTTTTTGTATAAAAGCTATCGAAATAAACCCCCATCCTCTTTGTTGGTTGTCGCTTTTCGGAACTTGGGATACTCTGGTGGATTTTGAGGAGTCGAACCCGGTCAGAAATCTCCATGATAGGAGTATACCTGTTTCCAGCTTCTTCATATGTATGTACTAATAACAATAATAGGGTTATAAGGCGAGGAGTGTTGTTTAATCCTTTGAGCTAAAGCCCACAATATGCCATGGGGTGGTCAGAGTTAATATACTGATATCATTTCAATATCGTGTTATGCTTTTACCGTGTCATTACGTGTTAATGTAAATATACTTTTTCTTACGATATCCTTTCGGCCACTTTTCAAGTCGTATTGCATTTGGGCTCAACAAGGTTTTGCATATTGTGGCCACACATGAAAAGATTGTATGTTCCTTTTTTAATTCACCATATTTTGAATGATTAAAATAATTGATGCGAAAATAATTAAATTTTCAGCTGCAAATTGAATTGTAATTCATTTTGCGAAAAATTATGGATTGTGTTTCATTTGAGTGTTTGTTTTTATATGTGAATTAAATAAATTTAAGTTATTGTAGGATAAAGAAAGCATGTCTTGGAATGTACAGATTTTTGTATTGGTTCCAGAACCCTGCTATTCCAGAATTAAAATCCAAATAATCATTACCTCACTTCTGCGGTGTGGAGGTACGTGTCTGAGACAGACATTCAAGGTCTCGAGTTCGAATCTCGGTTAGGGTGAGTTACCTGGATAAGGTTTTTCCGGGGATTTCCCTTATCCTGAGAAGACGAAAAGGAAGAAATACTTGGACATATATTTCCTATGTGATTTTACTTTCAAGTTTCTTACATGTCTAGATAATGATAGCTTTACGCCGTTTCACTCTCTAAAATAAGTTCTATAGCGTCCTTCTCCGAGAATGCGGAGCGCAAAATGGAACTACAGTAGATCTACTTAATGAAACCAGAGAAAACAGTTATCTAAGAATTACGTTGAACCAGAAATAATATCAGATGTGCTTTTATATAAGTAGATGTGCTTTTTTTTATTCGTGCCTTTAACATATTTATTACTGATCCTTTGTTCGATGTAGGGAATTAATTTGTTTCACCTTGAAGCAAAGTCTGCAGAGCCTTAGATCATGTATTTAGGCCGAAGTTCACAGAGAAGTCGTTCCAAAACGTAAAGGAAAGTGTGTTCCGGTTAGGCCAGGTAATAAACATTCCTTTGGTTTTAACAATTACCTAATTTAGTCACGAAATGAGGTAAAATTGTCATAAAACAAAGTTATATTCTGACAGGGATGGTTAAGATTATATCCACCATATACATAATGATGGTATTGTTAATAATACTGAATTGTGTTCGTTTTTTTTTTGCTTGCTTTATCAATAGCGACTCCATTTTGTCGTCATATATAAGCCCATCCATTCTTATCTCACGGAAGCAAATAGTCCTTATAATCTCCGACGGAATTATATCATCCTGTATAATTTTTCCTGGTTCTGTACCTGCAGCTATCCAGGCCATCATTTATTAGGTCTTCACATCATACCAAACATTCTCGGTCAGGTTGAGATAAGAGCTCTTGGAGATCCAAGATATTATCTTGACCAGCCTCAAACTATCTCCCTTCAGCGAGGAGGAAATTAATCACGTTAAATAATCAACGAATAATAATTGTAATATTGTTTATGTAAAATATGCTCTCAAGTTATAACAAATTCAGTTAATTTTAAATACATATGAGGCCTGTAAGCAAACATGCGCAATAAGGACAGAAAGAAACCGACCACCTGATTAGTTGTATAAATACTCGTCAAGATTTGAAAGAATGGCCTTTGTGATTATACTCTTGAGAATGTTTCAGAATGCACCTGCAAGAGGATTTACATTTTTTAACTTTTACTGAATATTTTGTATCATTTGGAAATATACACTTTCCTTTGGCTGCAGTTTACCATATTGGGTACCAACATGTACTCCAGGATGTGAAGATATTATTGGAAAGTCAGGTATTCAAAAAGGACCACCTAATCCAGAGTGTCGTCCTCCGTGGTGTAGTGGTTACCATGCCAGCCTCTAGTTCCCGATGTCGTGGTTCAAAACCGGCGGAGGGCTATGGATTTTTTTCGGGCGAAAAATCCTTAGTATGGCTTCCTTCGGAAGAGAAATAAATCCGGTGGTCCCGTGACATAGATTTACGGCACGTAACAGAACCTCAAGCCTGATAAAGAGCCCTCTGAACAAAATTATCGGTCTTTCACGCCCAATATAGAATGAGACGCTAAGGACCGCAGCAGTTAAAGAGCGACCATAAATAAAACTAAATTTATTTTTAATTTTCTTAATCCAGGAAACTATCCTCAACCGGTGACAGAGATATGTACAGTGGTTTGTCTTGATACCACATATTACTGCTGAAATCTTCTGAACCAGTCGGATGAAATACTTATGTCGGACCATGACTGCTTTTGAGGAAGGTTTTTTCATTTAAAACGTTTACATTTTCTCATCGATATTCATTATATTCATGGCAGAATGCAATGTAATCTGTGCGCATCTGTTAATAAATCTTTGTTAGAAAGCTTCGTGAGTTAATATCAGCTACTTTCCTACGGGGACAGAGGGCTGTGTTCTGCTGTCTTGGAAATTTTCGCAGTGGTGTGACCAGTTTTCTTCTCGTTTTCTTGTTAAATACTCTCGTTGTCAATAACGCTTCATATAACGAGGTGTAGTTCTTGAGTGCACTCGATAGTATTCTCCTGCACTATCAGCGACCATACTTACTTCCTCTTCAATTAGCGCAATGACCTTTTTTTCTGTTGCTGAAAATTGATAAAACCTTGGCACCTTATGGACATAAGGAAAGTTAAATCATCATTTCTACAAAGACCCGAGAAATGGAGATGCAGAAATATGTCAAATGTATACTTGTGAAAACGTGGATTCATTCATTTATTTTAATTAAATGTACCTAAATCGTTGTTACTCAAACACGAACTGAGGATACTCATTTGTGTTTTGGGGTCAAAACACGGGGAGGCTATGTTACCTTGGAGTGATAAGGATGCAGTCGGTCTCATTGTACACCTCCCCAACCCATCCGTAGGTAATCCGTGTTTGGTGTCTATCACTGCCAATATAGTACATAGTTTTGGCACATTTCGATTAATAAAAGATTTCCGAGGGACTATACATACTCTTCTAAAGCTCTAAGGGTTAGGGGCCACCAGCAAGTGTGACAACCGAATAGATTCAAAGTTTTCACATTTTCTGTAGAACTACTAATTACGTTGATAAAGTACAGATATTCTAATCATTTCCCAATTAAGACAGATTTTATTTCCGCGCACCGGGGCGTATCTGTTATAAGCTGTCGGAAGCAGCCGAATCTATCACAGAAAACACTGGACAATTAAAGTTTTTCCATTTTCAATTAATGCCCTCATCGTTCTTCTCGTGAGTAGGTTTTAAACGTGGCTGAAAAATTCTGTCTTGTCAAAATATTTCTCGCTTCCCCGAGAAATGCAACAGTTTGCAAACAGTTCATCTCTTAAAACCCACATTCTGTGGCTTCTTTCATTGTTTTCGTGATGGCTTTGAAGTGCAGGACTGCTCATGCATAATTTTATATTCGGCATAATGCAAATACTCAAAATTTGTGAAACTAAGACGTAAGAAGATGATGGAGCAATCGATGGAACAAAAGGCAAGGGAAGCCCAAGCAAACGAAGCAAAATCCATTTAGCGGCCGCAAGTATGCAACCCGCGTCACAGCTGAGCGATCTGACTACCTCCAGGCGCCCTTTGCAAGTCTGTTGCAGGTGGAGGCTAATTGAAATTTTCCAATTTAATCGCGGGCTTTGCAATCGGTAAGGCTTCAAAAACTCTCTGAAAAGACAATGTAAGCTAATAACAAATTTCGTTAGTTTTATGTTGTCGGGGACGTATTAGTAAGATACTGGACTATAACATTGAATAGAAATTCTACGAGAAAGTAGACCAACACATGAAAATTTAAGAGGAGGTTGAAAAATCACTTATTTTTTCACATCATCATCCTCTTTAAAATTTTTTCCTCCAAGGGATTTCTTCAGATGAAGAAACAGATGAAAATCGCTTGGTGCCAAATCCGGACTGTTGTGAAACAAGAAGTGTTGGCTTTCATCACAGGTGGCATCATTCTTTGACGAAGGCATACAATAAATAACTGGTTTTCCTTTACGACAAGTGACTGAACAACGGCGGTGACTATGTGGAGAAATAGTGTAAGGTGTAAGGCAATGAATGATAATATTTGGAAAATTTTATTCTGTTATTTTTAAAACATTATATTAATATTAAATTAAACTTTAGACGAGATAAAATGCTGTAATAGGACGACGATGTAGGAATTAAAATATTAGAACAAACATAGCCACACGTATGACTTCGTTATTAAAAATTTCAGGTTTTCCCACTTCATTAAGATAACCTGGGTTTGATATTCAGTCGTAAAGTTTGAGGCGTACATTCAGTGGGTTTCGACTTCGATTCCCGCAGGAATCTGACCTTGGAGGTTTTTCGTGATTTTCCCAGGTGGTAGGCGAATGATGGGGTGGATTGCGGCGAACTGTCCCTGATTTCATCTCAGGGTTATAGGGCCAAGTGCGACAGGAAGTGGTATACGGCGTAGGTGCTTTGAGGAGAGAACTGTTTTTCCTTGACTCGAAATGGTCTGTGTGGATAGGGGGAGACATATAAAGGATAGTCGGAATACCAATATGTCTCGGGCCCCGCTGTGCTGCATGGTCGCCCTTCCTCCCAGAGGTTTAGTAGGCGCAATAGTCATAGCCTATGCTGAAATCCTCCTCCGTTTATAATGTCTATCACTAAGGATTAAAGCTCGATGTGACAGCGCTTGTGCTTATGTTTTAATTCCAACAAGCTTGTTCCGTTTCATTTTTTTCCTGTATTAAACATTTTACGGGGTTTATATGAAGCCAGTCTTAACAATTATGATAGTGTTGGATTTCATAAAGGTGGCTGAGCTTATTCCGCTAAGGAAATATCGGGCAATTCTAAGCACTTTCGAGATCTCAGTTGAGCACTCGGTCATTAATCTTCATAGTCACTATAGACAGGAGATATTGTATAGGACCTTAAACTCTTTCTCTCCCCGTCCTTCTGCCGTTCCCCTTTTCTCACCCAAAAACAGTTCATTACGAGACAGCCCCATACCATTATATTAGGCAAAAAAGCATTTTGGGTGGGGGGGACAATCCACTAATTCTGAAGATCAATTTTTGAATCTCGGTGGATCTAACTGCCTGGCGGAGAACCTTATTTGGGCTTTTGTCATTCATTAAGATAATGTAAAGCAACTTGAGAGGTCCCAGAGCATATTTTCATTCGAGGGCGACACTGAAAATTGTTAGAAAATCAAACAAGGATTGGCGCGCGCAACTGCTCTACCACTCTTACCTTTTAATACAGCAATCCACTGTATCCATTCCCCAGATAAAGAATGAAATATGTGTATTTAAATTAAAACAAATTCTCTTCATTGTAGTTTTAATATTCGAATAAATTGAGTTCATTTTCTTTGCTTCAATGTGTGTTGCTTTCACGGTAGCTGCAAAAAATCAATAAATACGGCGTGGACTCAACAGTGCTGTATCCGATTAGCATTTAACTATACACACTTAACAATCTTTCCTTAAAAACTCAAAGTTTTAAAATTTTAGTATGGTCGACCAAAAACAGTTGTATGCAACTTCACTATAATGGTAATTACAACGCTCGTATGAAAATTGTGAAACTCGCGTCTTAATTACTACCATTATAGTCTGATTACATAATATACTATTAAAGTGCGGACGAATACTTTTCTGGAGTCACTGTATACAGATTCCCTTTCCAAGTTCTGACATCTTCCCGGAGGTGACACCTAAGCAGGTTGAGTGTATGAGATCCTTTACAAATGGTGAAGGCAAATAGACGACTTTTATTTGTCCAGGCTACGTGAACAAGACATTCGTGAATAAGTAAACTATATCGACCGAATACAATTCCTGTAAATGGGATAGGACTGAGCAGTCGCTCCACTTCCATTGCAGGTGAAAACGTAGGACATGGAAACAGCATCAAGAGTTTCCTACAGCATCGCTGAAGAAGCAAAGCGAGGCGGGCGCGAATTTCAACACAACGTTGTCTTTAAATATTCCGCACATATTGAATTATGTATACAGATATTATGTGTAACATAAAATAGATTTGTAACCGCGCACTCTCATTGACTTCCTATTAGTTTTATAAGATATTCTAAAATAAATATTTCTATTAAATTAGCAGTCTGTTAAAAGGAAGACATAGGGTGACGGTCAGCTGATTCAAAACTTATTCTTGCTACTGTTTCATTGTTTAGCTTTTCATTATTCTGTTACTACACATTATTACTTTCTCTACTAATCTATACTATAGGTATATGTATAGGTGATTCAACGGAGGGGGACACCTCGCGCGCTGCGACCTGCACAGATCTATTTACGGTACCACCTCCCAGGAGGAAGGGATGAAGTGAAGGAACCACGGGAGGCTACATGCAGATAGGCCGCAGAGACGCTGGAAAGTCCCTAACATTTCCAAGCTCGCAAATCCGTCTCATTGCTGGAGCCGCCGAGAGAGGGCAATGAGCAACGCACCAATCTACCAGCCCTCTGGTGCCCACAGGGAGTATTCCTTCCATTGAGCATGCATCCACGCCATCTGTCCGTCACTGTAATACGTCACGAAACCTAGGCACACTGAAAGTTGAGAAGGAAATGGACTGAAAAGGAAATAATGAAAAAGAAATTGTGTTAGAGAAGAAACCACCGCAGAATTCGGCTCTCGACTATGAGGATACCACGAGAAACCCATGGGTCAGAGTGGGCGGTCGTCGGGGATCGAACCCGGGACTCCCGAATGTGAGTCACACACTTATTAAAAAGAGGAGGTATTACATTCCGCCCAAAACTTCGATACCGAGATTTTACCGGGAATACATGTTTTGAGACACACTGAATCCAAAACAAAACAAAAAAAAAGTTTTTAGAATAAAAGGCCTCTCTCTCTCTCTCTCTCTCTCTCTCTCTGTCTGTCTGTCTATATGTGAACAGAATAACTAAAAAACGAAAAGTCGTTAAATAGCAAACTTGGTATTTAAGTTCAGCATCTTCCAATATGCACACGAAGGTATTCCAGAAAATCCCCCAAAGTTTTAAGATATTTGCACGGCAAATGAAATGTATATCTTGAATTTTCTGGGGAATAGTTTATCAAATCCTCTTCATTCTGAACGATTTTTGTATAATTCGTTAACTGCAAGAGATAGGCAAACTCTTACTACAGAAAAAATGTAGATCTCGTTAAAGCACACATTTTATGTAATTTTTTCTTTTGAGGCTTTATCCATTTCAGAGATATTCCTGGTTATTGGTTTTAGTCTTCAAATACTTAACACTTTTCTCAAATGCAAGGTTGCTATTAGGTTTTTTTTCTCGTGGTAATGCAAAGAGCATTGCATTTCAAAGCTATTACATAGCGATATGCTCTTTAAAAATCTGACCTGCTGTATCGTATGTGTAATGTGTAAATGTGTAAATAGGAATTTAAAGTACCTATATCTGGATTAACAAAAAATCGCTAGAATAATTAGCTTTTGTGAGAACAGTTTGTAAAAGAGTGAGTAGAGAAGGTTAGTTTTAAATTTGTTTGAAGTGCCTATCGTGGTGCTCAGTTGAATGTATAATTACATGTTCCGATTTTCTTCCGCTTTTGATGAATGTTTGTTACGAATGTGACTACAGACTTTTACAAAATTGCATTTCTAAACAAGCGTTAGTGAATTTAATAAAATATTATTTGAAGCTGAATAATTCAGCCATGCAACAATAGTAGGGACAGCATGCAATGAAGATAGAGAACAAATGAAACTCCTTGGATTCCTAGAATATATAGCAATTTTATTTCTAACAGCAGCAGCTTACCTAACTCTAGTTTTGCAGACTATTTCCTCCCTTTAGACTATTCTTTTGGGGTGCTAAATTGATGGGGTTATAGTACACAAACTGAGAGCTATGCTTAAAGACCAGAAATCTTTTTACGGGAGTGTACAATATGCAGTGTTTTCAGTATTAGCACAAGCAGCACTCGCAGCTCAACTCTCATTATTGCCTTAGCTGATGAGGTTTCTTTTCCTCCTCTCACTCTCCCTGCTTCTGTGCATTTAATCTTCCATCGCCCCCTTTTTCTCTTTGCCTTTGTCGCCCTCTCCGCCATATCTCCATCTGTATCTGGTAACGTATACGTAATGTACTATTTCAGGAATGCTATTTTTCTGGGATTTTAACAAATGTTTAAAATTTACACTTATGGCTAGTGCGATTGAATTACACAGTTTATTATGATGACTGGTGTGCGCAGGTACACAAAAAATTTGTTGTAGAGTCATTCATTCTCATCTTGTTACAAGTTAACATATGTACATACCTTATACCTTAGAGCATAGGTCTCCAAACTACGGCCCGTCAGTGTCATCAATCCGGCCCGCGACAGCTAATGGCTCATTGTTGTTATTGTTGCTGTGATAAGTTGGATAAAAAACACAGAGTGATGATAACTCGATTTTATTTACTTGCTAGGTAAAGGTTAATGACAGGTATAATACGCAGAAAATTTAACTTAAGCATAATAACTAACAAATAATTGACATGAATCCCACTAACATTATAAACTAGTGAACATCCCGCGGTTTCACCCTCAGTGGTTATGTATACCGATGTTTCGAATGTATATGTCCTAAATCACACATATGATTTTTATCCTGAAAATCCCTCAGAAACAGAAAAGCTAAATTAACGCGAATTAAGTCGCGGGGTGTCCACTTGAAAAAAAAACCAATGAGATTTATATAATTGCGATTTTCCATAGACAATAGTTTGTAGTTATAGACCAACTTTACTTGTACCAATTATTAAAATAGATTTAAGATGCTCATTGGTTAACTTAGATCAGACATTCTTTGTGTACTTCATTTTGGAGAATGTTTTCTCCTACAAGTCGCACGTACACGGCGACTACCCTAGAAATTATAGATAATGCCAGGGAAATTAAAACGATTTTGTCTCTTGAACTTACTAGAGTATTCAGTATGGCCCTAAGGTTGGAAAGTTTGGAGACCCCAGCCTAAGAGTATGCACTAAAAGTAATTCTTCTACCCAGGTAATGTTATTCGTGATACATTTTTGCTGAAAGACGATTTAAATTTAAGCATTAAGGTCTTAGCTACATACAATTAGAACAACCTTGAAAAGTTTATACTAGAATCGCGAAGGAATAAAATCAAAACAGTAGTAACGAGCTACTTTTCGGGAAAAGAAAAAAAGAATAATCATAGTATTTCAGGCTCGTCAGGTAGTACAGGTTCTGAAAAATGTAAACCTTCAGTATGGAATATTTTTAAAGCTGCTAACGCTAACAAAAACATCGGTTTAACATAAAATGTGTATTTGAAGGAGCGCTAAATTTTTCCTTCAGTAAGTTTCTTTCTTGTCCCTTTTGGTTTCTACTTATAAAAAAATTCAATCAGAATGAAGAAGACTTCACTTGCTATCACAGAACAGATAGCCAATTAATTTCTTATGCCATATCCTAAACATATGATAGTTTAATAAAAGCCGTTAGAGCTATTTTTTTTTTAGAAAATTGAGAATAACGAAAAAATGTTGCTGTGAAGAATAACTTGAGGTGGGGGAAAATTCGTGAACAGAAATGTGCATTATAGCATCCTTGAGAGATTTAGTCTTCAATGCGAAGTTTGGTGTTCATCCACCTTTTAGTTTTTGAGATTTGATCTTTACACACACGTGTACGCGCACACACACCCATACACATTTGAAAACGATATTTTTGGATCCATGGTAATCTATTACACAAATTGACGAGCTATTTGTCGGAAACGCTTAATCTTTATTAACATAATGTGGATAAAATCAAGCTGTTATGTGAAGCATTAGCTATTGAAAGTTATAAAATAAAGGGCAATCAAATGTGAAATTCTATTTGCAGAAACCACTAGAAGACAATCCGCTTGATCACGGGGATTAAAAGATCCGCCTAGTGGTCTAAATAAACTCTTATATTAATTAATTTACTTGTAAGTTTTCATTTATGCCTAATTTTCTTCTGATATTGGAAATAGTCTGTGAAGTACGTAATGAAGTGTCAGGAAGCGTAGGCTATAGCTGCCTCGGAAGAGCAGAAATGACAAGATGGGACTTATGTCGATAGCAGTGTTCTAAGGTATACATAAGGTAAAAAAAAAGACGTTGGAATTCGAGATGTCAGAGGTAAAAGTTTATGGGTTCAAGGAGCAGAACACGTATACGGAATGATAGACGATATTCCAAGCAGTCTCAGACCTCAAGAGAAGCAAATGGGGTCAGACCTGGAGGGCTTGCAGTTCAAAAAAAAAAAAAGAAGAAACAGTAATGATCAAGCTAGGAGTGGGAGGGCTAGGAAAGAAAGTCGAGGAATCTATTCGAAACCTTCACCGTGTACTGCAGGAGGAATAAAGTCGAAATAAGCAGCTTCATACTGAATGCACACCAAATTTGTAAGCCCTAATGAACTGTTAATCCCAACTCTGATTAACAAAGTTCATGGACATAAGTGTTTTCTGAAGTGATGAATTATGAGTCAGAGGTTATAATTGAAACCATTTCTCATATTCAAAGTGTGCAAACTTACATACCAAATCTTGATATCGGGAATGAACAGTCGGTATGACGTCACGAGCAGAACGAGCACATACTTGCTCCTAGTGAAAAGTAAACTGTCTGTGTACAATTTACAATACACCGCAATGACATATTAATCAATATTCAACCAAATAGCTGCATATTTAAAGGGAAAAGTGTAATATAGTGATTAGATTTTATGTAGTATTAAAGAAAAGGGCGAAGGCACACCCATGTAGCTGAATCTCAGAAATATGAAGGAGTTCTCCGATTTTTATTATGACTCTGTTGCTTTGTAACCTGCTGCTTTTAATTCCATATGTTTGTTTATTCATGACCGTATAAGTTTTATATATTTAAAACGTACGAAAATAGCAGAATAGTTGCGCGATGTACATATCTAATAAAGCTCTTTACTTAAAGTCGCTTCAGTATCTAGGTCATATCACCATGGTAACCTATATAGTTTCTTCAATACACCTGATTCAGCGTATGCTGGACCGATGATCTTAGTTGCGTAATTGCCTTCTTGCTTGAGTAACTTGCTACTAAATGGCTTCAGTTGCGTGTTTATCCTCCTGTGTAAACTAGAGTATTATATTTTTTTGCTTTTTATGCGTAAAACTTTATACTTTACTGGTGTTTATTACTAGCATTTTTTGCTTTGTAAACAGTATAAACGCGTTGCACTATAGTTCTAATATTTTAATTTACTAAATACTTTTTAATTAAGGTTTATTTAAGGTCGCTTTAACCATGTTGGTGTTATCGCGACCGATTTAAAATTCTTACAATATACATTTACAAGAACGGTGTAAAATTAACTATAACTAATTAATTAACTAATTAATTATAACTGTGATTACAAGGATAATTATTACAAGAATGGTGTATAATTATAATACGTACAATAAGGCATTTTAATAACAATGCAATGGCAACTGTCTTATTAACTCTCTTGGTTTAACCTGTTTGTACAATTCAGTTCATTTGAGAAAATTAAATACATTTTAAATAATAGAGACGTCATTGAGTGTTATGAGGAGTTGTTGGAATACCGAATTGTCTGCGCTGTTGTTCGAATCATTTAGTAACGAAATTGGCAATACTCTATTACATAACGCAGAGCGTAGGCTTTCGTGGCCGCTGTCGTTCATAATTAAATTTGAACCGAAAAGGTTTTAATCCGGAGCTCTACTATGCACTTTGCATTATGTTTATAACAGCGTTATCTGTCTTCCTTTAACTTTTCTTGTATTACTCAGAAATGACTGTGAAGTACAGTGATGCCCAACTTAAGCAAAAAGGTGGATTTATCGCCACGCATTGTTCGCGGAGCTATGACGTATTCCTGCGGTCATGGGTTGTCCAAACTACGATGTTTGGTTACCATGTATTGAGACCTGCCGTCAGTGAGTGAGGGGGAAATGCTTCATAACAAAAGGAATGGGATGGTAGTAAGGCGACAATGTGACGTCATTAGCTCATAGGAGATAAGGTTGGGCTTCCCTGGTGAAGAAGAATAGAGCTACTCAACGCCTCAAAGAGATTGGATCGAGATCGAGAACTGGACTCGTTCAAGAAATCTGTATCTCGTTCGACCCATTGTATAAGTAGAGAGCAAAAAGTGGTACACCCCTATTTGTCCGCCCCGTCCACATTTGTGGACAAAACATAACGCCTTAAGGAAATAAAACTGCGTGGAAACGATTTTTCTCTGCAATAAACTGCTTACATTTTAACTATTGTCAATACATTCCTCTGCATCAAAATTGTTTGTGTATTTAGGAAGTACAAAAAGAACTAACATACACCATCACTAATCAAACACAAACGTAACCAAGCGTTGTAGTTTTTTTTAATTGAGGTTTTAATGACATAAATCTCAATAATCTTCCTCTAATGCAGCACTGCTCCAGGTGTTTTTTTTAAATATTAATATTATAGACTTTCAGTAAAACATTAATCTACTGGCCGCGTTACGAGCACTGCACAGGTTAAGCTGGTGATGGGACTGCCAACTTCCTGCCTGCAGCTGCAGGGTGCATTCCATTTTAAGAATTATAAACTAGTAGGGATGAAATAATGGAAGACCACATAAAGGGTGGCATAACAAAAATATGTGAATTGCTACATACATAAATGCCTAATGCACGAAGGAAGAAGAACATTAATTTTGCAAACCTGCAATTAACCTTGTACTTTGTTTTCAAATGTATTTTTCTCAATCCCTTTTTCCGAGTTTTTTTCCCTTCCTTTTCCGTCATGGAAAATTAGGTAGGTTTGCAGATAAATTGTTTTTATGCTATTCCACGTAATTATCTTTGCGAGTTAACCTTTTCTCAGTTATGTACTTCAGTCTCTGATTAGAGCAGGATGCTATCACATATGGTTGAGAATCGCAGGGAATTCGACATGGACATCAAAATTAAAAAAGTTTTAGAAATAATACAGATGAGCTACATTTAGATGGTGGGTCAGGGAAATAGACGGAGTATGTGAAGGAAGATTAAGAACCGCCTGAGATGAATTGACGGGTAATAAATAATTGCGCAACACACCGTAAAGATTTATTGGAAGTACGGCCAAAGCTAAAATCGAAGTTGCGTAAGAAACTATAAAAATAGGGGCCAAAACTCTTAGTCAGGGCCTCGCGTGGCTTCGACTTGGTGGATGATAATGCCTGCTAAGGAAGTAGTACTTACAAGAATCTGATCAATCGCGACGATCTGTATGGGGCACGGAAGATTAGAAGGTAATTTATTTACTACGGAGCTTTTCTGCAAGAAATAGAGAGTTACACGCATTTTGGGCGCTACTGGCAGGCGGGGAAGACAAAAAAGGGGATCGATACATTTCTGGTTAAGGCAAGACAGCTCAGATCTGAGAAAGCTGATAACAGCGAGAAGATGTGAACAGAGCTGTATGCATGCTGCTGGGCAAGTGCTGTAATTTTATGCTATTTTATATATTCATTTATGCAATTGCTTCTCTTTCTTTGATTTCCTTTAGGTAATATAATAGAGTATAACCATTGTAATGTATTGTATTGTAATTGTAGTATTGTAATAAGACTTAGGGTTTTTGTTTTTGTTCTTGTTTATTGCAGTGCGTGTTTTACTGTAACGAGTTCTGTTTGCTTGACTTTATTATGTGTAACATAAAAGCGGCATGGTCTGTTGGACCCTTGCATTGTCAAAGATAAATGTCCATATATTTAAATTTAAATAAACACACTCATTAACTAATTCTTAACGAGCGAGATGGTTCGGCGGCAACGTGTGAGGCTCGAATTCGGGACGTTCCGGGTTCGATTCCCATCGGGCCGGCTATTTTGATCATGGGTGTTTTCGTGGTTTCCCCAGATTGATAGACAAAACCTTGAGTGGTCTTCCTCCTACCAAAAATTTCTTGCCCATCATTTATTTTCTGCATCCTTTCCTTTTATCTGTTTCACCCCATCTGTTTCAGGGTTGTAGGACCAGGCGACGGGTTGGTATGTTGCGGAGGTTGGTGGAATTTGCCTTTGAACAGTTTTCTCCCTGGCATTTTGCGGGACTTTCTCTGAATTCAGGGTGTGACAAACAGCGTACACCTCGCAACGCAATGCATCAAATATCTCAGTTTACCTATGTCTATGGTGCGGCCAACGTTAGAAAATGATACACTCCATATGGCGTTGTAGCATGTTAGGATACACACCAGAGTGGCATTCATTTGCTTTCTACATGCGTATGGCATAATTTGTTTACAACAATAGTCGCGTAATGCTCCGCTCTTTAATTTTGATGATGTTTCCCTGCTTTCTGGCAGTAGTACACTGATTTCACAACGTTTTTCGCTTTCTTCCGGTTGCTCAACGCCATTTTGGTCTCTCTCCATGCTTCCTCCTCCAATCCTGTTTCCTTATCTGCTATACCTATTTCGTTCCTCCAGGTAATTCTGCGACGACCCCCTTTTCTTGTTTCTGGTAATGTTCGTTCAGATATTTATCTTGGAATTCTTCCTTCTTCCGTTGTTTTTAAGTGTCTATACCATTTCAATTGTTTATTTTGTATATCGTCTACTATGTTTCCGTTTATGTTCATGCTTTCTCCAATTCTCTCATGCCTTATTCTATCTAAACGAGAAATCCTACAGAGCGTCTTGGGCATCTAATGCCAATTTCTAACGCCAACAAACGCCTTTTCTCCTATACTGATAATGCCCATACTACTGATGCGTAGAGTACACTCGCTTCCATTTATGCCGTCATCGCAGCTTTGGGAGACATTCTACTGGCCTTCACAGTAGAGTATGTATAGCAAGGAGGAGATGTGTGTATCTGTTTACCTTTTCGCGCATGCAGTGGCGTCGTTTTACGTGCAGAGTTCTAGATTATTCACATATAAACATATAACTTTGGTAATGGCTTTACACATAATCATATTTAAACAATAACTAAATACAACCCTATTTTAAGATTTTCTCAATGAAAAAGTATTTTTAATGGCAATATAATGTAAAATTAAAATAAATTATACCTTTTAGTCTTTGAAGAAGACACATTTACTAGACATTGTTTTAATGAATCATTCGTCGCCCTTTGGGAAAACTGTCATGAAATGTGGGAACATTTGCGTTTAGAGCCAGAGTTTTTCCAACACCTAAGTAGTTGGGTGTCTAGGCGGCTAAATCAGCTATTGGACAAGAATGGAGATGGGACAGATGTCTAGTAAATGTGTCCTCTTTGAGAGTAAAAATGTATAATTTGCTTCAGTTTTACATTATATTATTGTCATTAAAAATAAGTTTTCATGGAGATATTGTATGAAAAGTGTTTTATTTAGTTGTGCATTTGGATTGGACAGGAGCTTCCAATAACGACAGTAAATATACCTCTTTGAGAGTAAAAAGTTTATTGTATTTCCCTTTTACGTGATATTTCCATTAAAACTATTTGTTCATGGAGATATTGTGCAAAACAGTTTTATTTGCTTTATATATTTAAACATGATTATTATAAGTGATGACAAGTAAAGCTATTGCTTAAAGTTATATGTTCATATGAGTATAATCTAGAAATGTGCACGTAAAACAGGACATCACTCGTGCTCGAAGAGGTAAGCAGATATACACACACCTTCTCCTTGTTATAGATACATGCTCCACCTGTGAAGTCCAGTAGAATGCCTTCCAAAGCTGCGGGTATGGCATAAATGGAAGTGAGTGTACAATATTTTATTTGAGATATTATATATTTGTAGCTTAGTGCTCTTTTGAATATTCGTGCTCAAGAAAACTGAATTTAGTTTGGATATTACTTTGTTTCCTTGAACTATTATTTATTCTATTTAATTATTCAGTTTTCATGTTGAGCTCGGTGTTACACTAAGTATTTAAATCATAGGACTGCTTCTATTATTGTTACCTTTTCCTAAACACAGATACCTCTGTCTTGGTCATTATCAATTTATAGTCCGCGATTCTTATATTATTCTCTCAATTTACGTGTCATATACTCCAAAGCATCTTTTATCTTGTGCAATAATTATTTCATCGTCTCCAAAGAATAAACTAACTATAGTATATTTCATTAGCATGCTCACACTTTCACATTTTTTCCCATTTCTTTAAAGATTCTCTTAAATATCTTCCTGTGTTCTCTTTTACATTTTAAACTATTTCTCATTGCTCTACATGGGTAACTAGCAAATCTTATGGAGAGTTCTACACATGACATCCGTGCGACTTTATAGGAATAGCATGGCTGTTCCATCTCACGTGCTATGTAAAGCATATTTTAAACGAAAATCCGTATATAAGAACCTTACCATTTAGGTTGTACATTGTGCAGTTTCTTTACTACCTATAGACAAATAATAATCTTCCTGATCTTCAGAAAGAATCTCAGATTAAATTAAAAAATGTGTGCAAAAGGGCGCGTACACTAAAAGTAATAGACCATGAGTCTGTACCATTTCTCAAATATACGTATACACAGCGAATGTTTGCCATTTAGGCTTTAAATTACATACTTTTTCTGATAAGCTAAATTACACTAATAAGGAGTTTGCCTACTCCGAGAACACATTCTCTATAGAAGCGACTTTCCTGTAACAAGGTACTAACAAAGATATACAATTTTCCTAACTTCTTCAAGAAAGCACTGCCTCTGCTGAAAAAACTACTGACTCAGTTTCCTGCACTTCAAAATAATCGCATGCCTTGGGGCATTTAGAGAAGACATTGAAAATACCTCCAAAGCTGTACATGCTCAGTCTTTTGGCCCATGCTTTAAGTAGGAAGCATTTACTTAAGCTCCAGTATGAGGTTGAAAAGTCTGGCTGCGTTCTTTTACCATAGTGTGCAATCGCTAGACATTTAGTGAACATACTATTACTTTTTCTACTGCTTGCTTTGTCTACTTACGGTATGTGCGTCTGTGTGCGTCTGTTTGTGTGTGTGTTATTTTGGAAACCACTCGACTGATTCTGATAATACTTTCAACATTGACACAAAGTATTCTTTCTGACGGACATGAGGTATAAAATTATGCGTTTCCAAGCAATTTAAATCTGGAGAGTTTTGCATACTATGTCACCCACTTAACACCATTTCATTGAATATATCAGAGGATGTGTTTGACTTTCAGCTAAAGGAAATAGATTGAGAGGCTTAATTCTTTTAATTGACTTATTAGGAAGGGGGAGCTGCATATCGAGTTCATATTTCCAAATTCCCCTCTGATTCGCTGAATTGTGTAATCAAGAAGTATGAAGCAGGTATTAGTAAACGGCTTGAAAATTATTTGTAAAACTTGCTAAGGAGTGGTAAAACGGAAATCCATTGAAATGGATGGAAGAATTTGGTACAATGTATATTTATGTACGCATAAATTTATGTATTGCTATTTTAAAACACCATTTGTATCATCAACTTTGCCTTGAGCATTTAAATATTTTATATTATTAATTATAATTGTATTTTTTGCTATACTGAGACATAAAAGAATTGAATAACGTTGAAAATGCGTTAAATAAAGCAATCAGGAAGGATTACCTTCATAATAGAAAATGTTGTGATATTACAAAATATGCAACAAAAAGTGAGAATTTGAGTAGTAACATGTTTTAACGATAAAAATATTCTATATTTTGAGAGGTGGTAGTATGGACCAAAGCAAGAAAAAATGTCCAGTAAACAGCGGCTTTAAAATGCATACCTTAAGCTATGAACACTTGTTCATCTTCCCTACTGTGAAATATCTCTTCTAATGCCAGCTCTTGCTGCTGTGTATGACCTACAGAGTGCAGTAAACAAATGAGGACACACTACTCCATTACAGTGAAACACCATAGCTTCTAATGTAATCTACTTGCATTAGTATGACCTTCACTTCTGAACCATCGTTAAAGGAGGTGATCAACATGGTGCCCATTCATAGTAAGACGTGCTTCTGTCCGACGTCTTAGGGAATCACGCACTCTCTGAAAGACTCCAGGTTGGCCACGGATACTCTGGTAAGCATTGATGACGCCTTCCTTAGTGATTGTATATCAGGCATTGATAACGCCTTCCTGTAGTGTCTGGAGATCATTAATGGGGTTGCATACACTAAAGATTTCAAAATAAAACTGCAATGTAAAATCATTTCAGGAACTTACCAAAACACAAACTGATTCCACCAGAACTAATAAGAATATACGTTGCACCTACCCGGAAATGTGAAAACGTTTTACAGTAACAACACTAACTGATGTTTACTGCATGCTGTAACCATAGGCAGTAACAGTCTTCATTTGTTTACTACCTTCTGTAGGTCGTACGTAATAGTAAACTGCTTGCAGTAGAAAAGATGTTTCACAGTAGCGAATATGAACAAGTGCCCATAGCTCTTTACGTATGCATTTTAAAACCTATGTTTACTGAATATGATTTTCTTGTTTTAGTCCATACTACTACCTCTCAAAATATGGAATCCTTTTTTTAACATCTAGTACTCGTGTAATATGATTGGAAATAAGTTATTCTTATGAGTGTTATTTATTCCATGCAAGGATTTTTAAATTATGTGGCTTTGTTTTACGATGATAACAACCAGACAATAGCTTAAATAAACCTCTAGAACCACTCAACGGATTTTGATAATTCTTTCGCCAATGAAATTCCCTATTCTTTCTGATTGCAGCTTTACTTCACAGTGGTGTAGATACAAAACCCGGTTAGTTGCTGTACTCCGCAGAGAATACATGTACAAACACATCGATTACATGTTTATCCAAGTAACATATCTTGCCATGGTGTAACACCTAAGCAAACAGAAGAGAGAGCTTAAAAAGCAACAATCAGTCATGTTTATAACGGTACGAATCTTATGTTATATTTGCTTCTTTAATTGCCATTTGTCAAATATTGTAGCTGTAATGAAACAGTGCCAAAATCTCTGAAAAAAACATTCTTTTTTTCTAATCTTATAGATCTATGCACTGAAGTTTCTGGATGCCAGAACATTCTAATAACCCTCATATAAGAACGTTTTCCTTTATTTCTTTTGTACTTATGTTGTTATAAAGTTCGTCAGCAGATTATGATAAGTACACACAAAGTAATTGTAAAAAGAGAGAGAATTTATATCATTAAAAATCAGTAAATCGATATTTTATAATTAACAACTTAAAATACTATTTTTCTTTGTAATGCCAGGCTAGGCGTCTTCTCCAAAGCGGTTAACTTGGTGGCCTGGAAATCTCCATATTCACCAGCTTCACCTCTATTACGTTGTATAAGTTAAGGGCTTCTGCATTATGTGAAACTTAGTAGCTTATTATGTTATTATATTACATTATGTTATTAAATAACTATGGGGCAAAAGAGGAGGTACAAAGGTTTAACATTTCACCTACTGTAATTATTTACAAAATTCCGCGACTATTTCGGACGATAATTGTTCCACAGCCAAAAGGTACTTATAGGCTATCGATATTCCCAGAACTTAAAAGACTATTGTGGGGAGGTTATGGAAGTCAGACCTTACGCCAATGTTTCATATCCTTTTCCGTAACAGGGGATTTTTCATCGGTTATTAGGAATAGACGGGACTGTACGAAATTATAATTTTAAAGGGTAAAGGCAGGATTCGCCATAAAATCCTCTAAATCAGAGGTGACGAAAACGTGACTCGCGAGTCATTTTGACTCGTAGGCGCCGTTCCCTCTCTGCAACCGTCCCTTTGTTTTTCACATGCTGCTGAGTGATGCAGTGCGTGTTGCATATTTGGTGACTCGCGGAAGGAAGTCGATTTCGCCATCCTTGCTCTAAATCATTATGCAATAACGCCATTCAGAACAAAGGGAAATAAATGAACTTAATTAATTCGTCATTCGAGGTTAAAACTTAACCATGCAACTTCGGTAAGATAGGTAGTTATATATTACGAGGCGTATTCCAAAACTAAGGTCCGGTGAACAATATTTAACGGATGGTAGCCCTAAATGACATTTTACGCCTGCAGCGCTGTCTACCGACTCCTGAGGAACCTACCGCAGTGTTGGTGTGACGCAGTAGTAATCGTTTGCCAGTCAGTGAGAGCAGATCCCAACGGCCGTGACTATCGTAGATCCCACCAATTGTGAAGTGCGCGGTGTGATTAGATTTTGCCTGGCAAAAGGATCGTCAGCTGCGGACATCCATCGCGAATTATGTCTCGTGTATGGATTGGACAAAATGAGTGACAATCATGTTCAACACTGGTGTCGAGAATTTTGAAATGACCGCACAAATGTGCATGATGAATAGCGGAGTGGTAGGCCCATATCCGGACCGACGACGTCGTTGAGCAAGTGAACCAAAAACTTCGAAGTGATCGGCGTTTGACGATTAGTGTTCTGGCTGATGAATTCCCAAATGATGCTCGAACCTCACATTACAGGATTGTCACTGAACAGCTTGGATATTGGAAACTTTGTGCGAGGTGGTTGCCAAAACTGCTCACCGGTCAGCACAAAGAGCAACGAATGCATAGTGCAAGACAGTTTTTGGAGTGCTATAGACAAAACGGAGATGGTTTCTTTTCCCACATTGTTACGGGCGACGAGACATGAATATTATACACCAACGCAGAATCGAAACAACAGTCAATGAAGTGGCGCCGTTTCGGTTCACCCAAATGAAAAAAGTGTAAGCAATCGTCGTACACGAATCGCAAACTGATGGATACCTTGTTTTGGGACGAAAAGAGCGTTCTTTTGATTGATTTCATGGGTCGTGGGTCAACAATTACAGCTGATGTGTACTGTGCAACGCTTACCAAACTGAGACGTGCGAACCAAAATCGACGCCGCGGGAAACTGTCGTCTGGCATCATCCTCCTGCACGACAACGCACGCCCTACACCGCTGCCAAAACCAAAGAGACGATTCAGTACTTTCGTTGGGAACTCTTCGACCACCCTCCGTATAATCCCGACTTGACACCAAGCGGACTATTTCCCCTTCATGCATTTGAAACGGTGGCTAGGTGGACAACGATTTCAAGACGAGCGTTACCAACTGGTTAAAGTCCCAGGCGGCAGACTTCTATGCTGAGGGATTAAAGAAGCTGGTGCAGCGTTACAGCAAGTGTATAGATATGAACGGCGATTATGTGGAAAAGTAACGTATATATGTAGGAACATATTACTGTCAAAAAAGACCTTGTCTCATGAACGATTTTGTTATTATGACTAAACGGACCTTAGTTTTGGAATACGCCTCGTATATGCAATTACAGCTGGGAGGAGGAAAAAATACTGAACAACCATTGGTCTCTCCCACAGAATTGTTTCAAAATTAAGTGATTTGTAATGCAATATTACATTTTGAGAACGTGCACTTACTATTGATGTGATGTAAAACAAATGACAGTTTATGTTAATACGGTGAAAACAAAGTACCAAAAAGAGCACACCACAAAATGAAACTTTAGTGATTCTTTCATTTTGCACTTTGCACTTGCACTTGGCATTCACACTACTTTCTCTACCTACTATCGTTTATTTTTATACAACCTCTACAAATTATTATTACGAAAGCTTATTTTTCTATTTCGTGTTTACCACGACAAACCATGTAAAAATATTTTCATTATACATTTTGTTACAGATCCAAAGTGAATAGAGGAAATGGAAACGATAGTCAGATGTAAAGCTAGTCGATAAATGCTCTTACCATGACTTTGCGAGAAACAAGTTTAAAACAATACAAAATATTGACAACTTCAAACCAATAATAAAAGATATCTCGGAAGTGACTGATGTCACGAAAAGGTTATTTGAAATAAATTTTCTATTTTAAATAGATCTAACTTTTTTGTGCAGCACGTTTTTGTCTATTATAGTTTACAAGTTATACAAAACATCTTCCAATTGATGATGGATCCACAGGCTCTTCCTACAAGATTCAAGGTGCACATTTTATTTGTCATGTAAATGTCTTAACATATGGTATTTTAATCAAAATTATAAGAGTCCCTTTTTAGAAAATCCAAAATTTCGAAAAATCTTCTTATAGAGGTAAAAGGGGCAATATTATTTTTTACGGTATTTCCTATTAAGGTTATTAAAATGTGTCTATCAATTATTAATTACTGCTCTTCTTATATTATCACTCCCATGCTTTCCGTGGCAAATTACTATACTTTAAGGAAATCGAAATATTAATAAATGTTTATTTGAGTCAGCAGGGAGTGTCAATGTAGTTTGGGGTGGGGATTATCATGAAAATCTTCGTGTCGATTCTTTGGAAGTTCCTGAACCTAAGTACAAAGTTTGGTACTTATTGGATATTTCATTTTTGGGTTATGCTGTTCACAAACACACATCTCGCATAAATACATATAGAGTAGTTAAATTATATTCGAACCCACTCGCGGACTCCCTCTACTGCGCGAGACATCCGACAGTCATCGTGGAAATTACGCCGGCAGAGGCAGACTAAAATCCTTACCTTATAATAGATGCTGGAAATATTGACTTTCTGCTCTCAAACAGGCAGCATATCTCGTGTAAATATTCTCCCTCACTCTCCGAAGCTCAGCAGCCGGAATTCTTGTGACTTCTTGCATGATGTTTTCTCTAAGTTCCTATAGTGTGCGAGGATTGGAACGATACATAATAATTAGTGTTGATTTGTGGCACCCTCGTTCTGCTGACCTAACGAGTTATGATTTTTATGTATGGGGTTCTTCAAAAGACAAAGTGTATCGTTCCAATCCTCGCATATTACAGGAACTTAGAGAAAACATTGTGCAAGAAATCTCAAGAATTCCTGCTGCTGAGCTTCGGAGAGTGAGCGAGAATATTTACACGAGATATGCTGCCTGTATGACAGCAGCAGGTTAACATTTCCAGCATCTATTATAAGGTAAGGATTTTAGGCCGCCTCTGCCGGCGTAATTTCCCCGGCGACTGCCGGCTGTCTCGCGCAGTAGAGAGAGGCCGCAAGTGGGTTTGAATTTAATTTAACTACCCTATATATACAGTATAGGTATACACATATATACAGATCGTTTTCTAGAACTGCTTCATTTTATTCAGGGGGCCTCAAAACATGGCGAAATCTAGATGTCGCATTTTTGAGTGCACTGCAATACTTACTAGGTACATGATAGAGAAAGTAGAAATGGAAGGTAATGCATTTTGTAAAATACAATCAAAAGGCCACATGGGTATTTGGCTCTAGCGATGATGTAGTAACCACTGAGAAAATTCTCTACTTAATTAAAATTTCATTTCACTTAGGTACTGAAGCACAGATAAAGATAAAGATTTGTTAAAGCAAATTTATAAATGATTAGTGTCTCTAAGATAACTTGGTGAAAAACTTATATTTCTTCTTACTTTCTTCCTTACTCTTTTCCAAGCCTTTTTTCCATTTAGAACAGAATCCATTTTCCTGCTTTGAGAATTTCGAATGCATTCGATGCTCCCTCCCTTTCCTTCTCTCTCTCTCTCTCTCTCTCTCTCTCTCTCTCTCTCTGCGTAACGCGATAGAAGAATAGCAATCAACGATCCGGAAAACTTTTTGTGACAAGTTTAGCTTAATAAAGTCTTTCTGGCACTTCGCCCTTGCTGATAGTAAATTGAAATCGTTTTTAGCTGGTTCCAATTTGTGAAAACTTCCACAATTGACTTCTTTACGCAACGCTTCATCAGTTATCTTTTACCTCTCCAACTTGATAATGTAACTGGCTTATCAACCTGGCTCACTTTACTGCTGATCCGTCGTCCTCCGTGGTGTAGTGGTTACCATGCTACTCTCTAGCTCCCAAGGTCGCGGGTTCAAACCCGGCAGAGGGCGATGGATTTTTTTAGGGTGTAAAAATCCTTAGCATGGCTTCCTTCGCAAGGGAAGTAAAGCCGGTGGTCCCTTGTCGTAGCTTTACGACACGTGAAAGAACCTCAAGACTGATAAAGAGGCTCTGAACAAAATTCCTGGCCTTTCACGCCTAATATAGAATGGGATGATAAGGACCACAGCAGTTAAAGAGCGTCCATAAATAAAACTCCACTTCATTTTCACTGCTGATCTGCATATAAAGGTTTGTGCCTATGTCATTTGTACTTCGTTATGTTTACTAAAATCTTAAATTATGTTTTAAATAAAACTCTGGTATGTGAAAATGTATGTAGTTTTAACTTTATCCTGTTCGTTTATATATAATTATTATTATATTGTGACGTAGCGGCTATGACACAAGGTTATCGAGAGGTCGGCGCCGGGCACTGGAATAAACAACTATAACTGCCGATAGTCAGCTAAACACCGGGCGCGCTATCGGCAGATAATTAGAACCTTCTGGAAGCTACTTCTGCTCCTCCTCCAGAAAGTTTGTCGAAATAGTTCTAGAACGTTCGAGCACCTTGTGAAAAGATTCCACTTGCTATATAAGCGAGCGCTCTCGCGGTAGTCAGTCAGTGCGAATCGGGTGTGAGTTGAGTCGCATCGGTCAGTGAGTGAGCGAGCGAGTTTGTGACATCAAACTCGCTCGCTCCGAGGAGTTGGTGATGACTGCAGCGAGTCTACTGCGGGTTGTGGAGGTCTTGTGTTCGACTCCCGAGTGAATTGAACTGTCCGGAGTGAAGAGACTTAAGTCACGAAGAAAGTGAAGTGAAGGAGAATTGAACTGGTTCACCTTAGTGGAGTGACATTGTGAACGAAGTTAACTCCCATTGAAAGTTGAACTGGATAAAAACGTTGAGCAGTGTAAAACTGGACAAAGTCACAATTGAGATAGATATTGTCTTTACGTTGGAGTTGTTTATTTTATTTATTTAGCTCCACGTATGTACGTCAATTTGAGAAAGCTGTTGTTGGAGTTGTTTGCACCACGCTTTGGGCATCAATTTGAAGTAGATTGTTTGTTACGTAATATGCTGCTACGTATGTAAAGCCGATTTGAAGATGCATTTTTGTTGTTACGCTCCAAGTTTTAAAAAAAATTAACTATTAACTTTGTTATTAAACTGGTTCTATAGATATTATTTATGTTTGTTTTTGCCTCGGCTGCTTCAGGATTACTTTAGAGACTCTTTCTCTTAATGAGGGAGTGGTGCGACAAGAATATAGGATTACACAGATTTTAAGTTTAAATTCACTTCTTTTTATTAATCCTTGACACAAATTAAATAGCACTACACTGATACCAAGAGCTGTAACATTCTTTTATTTAATACTTGCACTTTGTTAACGCGTATACATAATTTTCGTTTCACACGAATACGTAATATTTCTCTAGAAAACACATCTTCCATCCGGTTGCTATCAAGGTCTGCAGGTAACTGAATATAATTCAACCGTCCAAACCGTAAACTTCTGTATTGCAAGTCTCTGATTGGCTAATCCTAGTCCAATAGAATACCTGCATTTTACTAAAGCTTTTTCTGGCTGTTGATTGGCTATTTTTAAACTGTCACAAAATTTACATTATTGCTGCCCTAATCATGACTAGTAGCATTTAAACTCTCAAACTCATTATTGCCTCAAGGTTACCTCATTGTTACCCCGTTGTTAGCAACGTTAAACTTACTATTCTCACAGCTCTTACATTATTAAATTACATAATGCATTCACATAACATTATTAATCATGTTTGCAATAATATAAGCATATGCAATGACTGTTAAATACATTTTTTACAAATTATTACATACATATTTTTTCAAGGCGGGCTGTTATTGAATTTACATATTATATAATTTAACTCACACAGCCTGGAAGAATTAAAACAAAATATCCGCAAGGAATTTTCTCAACGTGAACTACGGCGAGTGATGGATAATTTCCTAAAGAGGTGCCAAAAATGACAATGACGGTGGCCAGTTTCAGCATTTCCATTCATAAAGTTGGTAAAGAAAGCCTTTAAAAGTAGTTTTAAAAATGTTGTATGGTTTCATCCGCGCCTTTTTGTGATAGTGGCAGACGACAACGAGCACCGAGGACACGGACAGAAAAAACACCGCGCAGGCGATTCGGAGTCTTTTGGCTTACTCTGTATTTCACCATTAGTAAAAGCCTTTGGTGCAAATACATATAATCATTGAATTTCTAACTTCTGCTACAGTAATTAACAATAACAGTGTCTAAGAGTAAAGAAAACTAATGATATTGCTTTGTGTACGCTGAGACTATGATTTGGGCCTTCTTTTCACTGACTGATTGTGAGTAGCTGTCTCGTATATCTTTCGCGATCCATCAGCTTACACAGAAATCCTTATTCCACTAAATGTATTTTGAGAACGGGAGACTCGAACCCTGCGAGGAGACGCTCGCATGTCCAACCCAACATACAGGTGCTCAAGTTTCGCAGAACTCCATCACGCCATCTGACGGGACGCTATCTTCCCCCCAGAGGGGTAAAATCAATCATCAATCATGTTTAGACTTTCGGCTCACAGAGGTAGGCACTATCTCTGTTCCAGATGAAGAGTGGGTGGGTCCTTTGATGCTTCGTATATTTACCCGCCTGTTACGATTGAAAGTTCTCCGGCAGAAAAGGAGCAAGGATCAGCATTCCGTTTTTAGAATATTCAAAAATAAATAAATGCTCACCATAGGGACTACATTGATCTCAATAAAACTTTATTTATGCAGTGTAATTTTATATTATGAAGTCAACCATTCTCGAAATATTTGCTTTTGTGCCTTCATATTTTCTCAAATTTAAAACGTTTATTTTATAGCCCACTTTAGCTTCTATGTTTATATCGGAGGTTAAGTCGCTAATTGCACGCAATGTATGGTATAATTGATGTCTATAGAGAAAATAATATGAATGTGTCACATCAGATTTTTATAAAAAGGTGTGTGTGTCTGTGAATATCATAACTCAAAAACTATAAACACTAAACTTGATATTTAGGTTCAGTACCTTCTAAAGCTGCCACACGAAGGTTTTCAAGAAACTCCCCCTACCCCAAATTGTCCTTTACATGGAAGATTTTTTTTAAAGTTTTGATTCTCTAAAAACTTACTAACGATGTTGATTTAAATACCATATTTTAATGATATTTTAATGACAAATAAGATATATATTTTGAATTTTCTGGGAATATCCTCTGAAGTCCTCTTCATTCGGAAGGAATTTCGTATAATCTTGTATAACTAACAACCATTAAGTGATAGAGATAACGTACTACACAAGAAATGTAGATCTCTTTAAAACGCGCAATTTATTTCAAATAAGCTTATTGTGCCATAAGCCATTTCCGAAATATCCGTTATTATTACTTCAAACTGTTCATTACTTGGTCATTCTTTAAAGTCCTGTCAACATTCAATTGTTTCTCGCGATGGCATGGGACAGTATGGAATTTTAACGCCAGCGTATAGCGTCGAGTTCTAAAACATTTGACTATCGCTGTGCCCTTTGTATCTATTAGGAAGTTGTGTAGATAACATAGCTATTTCTGAAAAGGTTTATTGGAGTTAAAATGAAGTAGATAGAAAAATAGGCTTTAGAAAGAATGGTTTATACACCACTAATAAACGATAGAGATAGAGAGAAAGTCATGTGATTGTATCGCATTAGAGTTTTTTAAGAATAGTTTGTAGGCTATAATATAAAAGTAGCAGCAGCACAACTTTTTGCCAGATGTTTCCACATAAAATCGCATGGGCCTCATGACCGTACATGTTTCTGCTGTCCCTGAAATCTTACAATAAGACTATAGTGCTAAGTGCTAAATATATATATTTGTTTAGTGCGTACAACATAATGGAGAAAACGAAACAGCGTATTCAAAAGAATTATTGAATACAACTCAACAGAACCAAGAATAAGAATGAATTAGAATGAAATAAAATTTCAAACTTGACATTAAACATATAAAGTGCTCTGATTCTCGCCCTTAAACACCTCCCCCCCCTCTTCCGTACTCCATAGCAATTAAGCTCCTTTGCCGAGTCTTAGCAAGAAATGCCTCTAATTAGGACACCAAGCGCCTATATTGCATCCCAGCATGACTTTATTCCCCTCTTGGAATCCAAAAACTGTAGCGATAAATATTACTTTTAATAGTTCTGTTTTTCTGCACTCTACCTGAAACATATTCAGTAGAGAAAGTCGTGTGATGTAACACGTCAACTTAGCTTTCTTAACGGAGGAGACTCGGCACCGATCCAGAGGGGATATTGTATCTATGCCCACAGGGGGGACGTCCCCGAGAGGAGGGATGGGGCGAGAGGAGACATCGAGCGGCCGCATACAGGAGTGTCGGGACAGCAATGACAGGGCCCCTAAGTTTTCAGAATCAGACATTCCGGCAGACAGGCAGATCGGTACCCCACCCCACACAGAGAAGATCCAACGCCCCTCAAGGGGATTCGGATTCCTCGGTAGCCAGCCGGAAGCTGAGGGACGGAGAGACTTCATAGAGAACATGTTTTTCCTCTGCCACGCTGCAGAAACACCATTACCGACACTTCCGACTCTGAAAGAGACCAACGAGCTGAAGGATAAATGAAATGATGAATGGAACGAAATGGAGCGACAGGAAATTCGGGGGCCGAAAGAAACCACTCAGCATTCGCCTGACGACCCGGGAAAACCCCGAAAAAAAACCTGGGTCACAGTGGGCGTCGCCGGGGAGCGCAACCAGGACCTCCCGAATGCTGGTCACAGACGTGGCTGTCTGAACCAACCCGCTCGGTATATAACACATTAAATCTTTTCTTAATGAAGTTTAGGACCTTTAATTTTATGTCTGTGAAGAAATTGATTCCAAATTTCGCGGAGAAACGGCTTTAGTAGATCTGGAGCCTTACAAAATTAGAAATTTACATATTACGTTTGGTTTTTATTTTAAGTTCTTTATGAAGAAATGGCTACACTCATTATTCTGCATTGCATGTAAATTATTATCATTATTACTTTATTAAGGTTGTTATTATTATTAATTCAAAATAGCGAGTTACGACAACAACGTTACAAGAAAATAAAGCATTAAAAGCTCAAGTTAAATCTGCTAAATTCATTACGCGTTATCTCGGATACTATTTAACATAGACTGAAATTTTAAATAATGTAGATACATGCCTTGTAAGTACACCCATATACTTTTATACAGTAATGTTTGTTAAGGAAGATTTATTTTATTCATTTTACCACATTTTGATTACAATTATTTTTTTAAATAACCACCCATGTTATTAATACCAAAGTAGATCCACAACAGCATTTAGAGATTGTTTTTATCATCCTGAAATTTGATTTTGATATCTTCAATGGTTTGAGAAAACGGGTCATTTATACCCGAAAATGTCACGCACAGAAAAAGCTGTTCAAAGCAAAAATGGGCAAAATAAACTGGCACATATTTGCAAAGAAGGAAACCACATGTTTTGAGCACATAGAAGTTGCCATACTTAAATCTAGTACCAATTTGTAGAGCAAAACTTCCCATAAAGTATGTCAGATTCATTCATTCATTCATTATCTGTTTACCCTCCTCTTATGTAGGACTTACACCCCCCAGGACTTACAGGCGGGTGCCTGGGGTCAGAGGCCCGTCGAGGAGCAGACACTCATGGATCAGACAGAGCATCCAGGATAGGTGATCAGCCCGATGCCTGGTATGGGATGAAGGAAGTAGATGAAGCGAAATGTTGGTGAAATGGATGAAAGGAAAGGTGATGATGGAGCAGTTGGTGGAATGAATGGCGGGGGAAACCGGAGATCCCGGAGAAAACCCGCCCAGACGCCGCTTCGTCCACCACAAATCCCACATGCAGGTCCCTGGGATTGAACCCGGTCCGCCTCGGTGGGAGGCGAGCGGTCTAACCACTCGGCCACGGCGCCGCCTGTATGTCAGATTCCTTTCTTTAAAATGGTGCAGAAATTACGGTACAAAATGGCAGATACAGTACCCTCTTCGAAAACTCTGACTTCTCTAATGACTGTTATAAAATCTTATTCTCCTGTCTATTTCTGGTTCATTTAGATGAACTTAAAATGCACACTTATGCATTTTGCTGTAGGACACTGTAGACAAAGCTATAGTCAAATTTTTAAAGAGAATGTCACCATGTGAAAACTGAAATTCAATGATTTTTGCATAACGAGAGTGAAAAAAGAAGGAATAGCGATTTACCAGTTTAGAAAAGTGCAAATATTTGAAAATTCAAACCAATATCAAAGAAAATCTCAGAAATGGCTAACTCCACAAAAAACTTTATTTGACGTAAATTCTGTGCTTTAACGAGATATACATTCTTTATGTAGTAAGATTTTTGTCTAGCTCTTACGGTTTACCAATTATACAAAAGTCATTCAGAATGAAGAGGACTTCGTAGGCTGTTTTCGGAAAATTCAAATATAAATGCAGATATCTTAAACATATGGTATTTTGATTAAAATCGTCAAGAGTATTTTTGAAAAAAAATAAACAACAAATATCCCATGTAAAGGATAGTTTGGGTTAAGGGATTTTCTTGAAAATCTTCATGTCACGCCCTTAGAAGATACTGAACCTAAATACAAAGTATGGTACTTAACCATCCATTTTTAGTCATGTTGTTCATACACACACACTCACATGGACGTTTTTTCTAAAAATACATTTTTTTTATTTATTCAGGAGGAGTCAAAACATGTTTCCGGAGAAATCTCGACATCGAGTTTTTGGGTGGAACACAATACCTTTTTCACTTACTATTTTTATGGTAGAGAAAGTAATATATTTAAAATATAAGTATTGTACCTACGAGAGCGTATCGTAAAGTTTTAATTGTTACCTTTAAAAAATTTTACAGAAAGTTTGTTTTGATTTGTAGTTGCTAACTCTTCTCCACTTAGTCTCCTTCCATATTTACATATTTCTCGCAGCGTTTCTTGACCCTCCCAGTAGCATTATTGTAGAAGTCTGCAGGTTGCGCCTTAAACCATTCTTCCGCTTTATGAATGACGCCATCTGTGTTTTCAAATCGGCAACCCTGTAATTGATTTTTCATTTCTGGGAATAAGAAAAAGTCACTTGGTACGAGGTCGAGAGAATAAGGCGGAAGGTGCAAGACCTCAAAGCCGCATGTCTTTGTTTTGTACATTGCAACTTGAATTGAGTGAGCTGATGCATTGTCAGCTAGAAAGCTAACGCCTCTGGAGAGCATATCTGAATCAGAGCATTTCGCAACTTGCACAAAAGATTGCTGTGGTATGTACCAGTGATGGATTTAGCCTTTTCAAAGTAAAATGTGAGGATGACTCCATGACAGTCCCCCCCAAAAACTGACAGCATACCCTTCATGCTAACTTTTGCACCTTTGCCTTTTTGGGGAAGGGGAACCAGCATGCTTCCTCTCCTTGCTCATGGTTTTGGTCTCTGGATCATATTGATAGATCCAAGATTCATCTATGGTTACCAGGCGATCAAAAAATCCTCTTCATCCTGTTCCAACAGCTGTCGTGAAACGTCACGCCGTATTTTTTTTGAAAAGGAGTTAGCAAACGTGGAACCCACCATTCAGACCCATAGATATGTGCAGTTCGTCATGAATAATTTTTTAGATGCTACCATTACTTAGACCAGTTTCTTTCATTATCATTTGGATAGTTGCTCATCTGTCTTCCAGGATTAAACACTCCACTTTCTTCACTGTGGCCGCATCGTTCTCAGTTATGGTCTTGGCTCGCCTGTGAAAATGCCTTTTCGACCACACAACAGTGCCATAAATTGTACAATCATTTTCATAAACGGCATCATTCCCTCATGAATTTCCCGGGGACTATTACCCTTCAAATGTAGGAACTTTATCATTTTACGAGCCTCAGTCGTCTCCATATTACACTTTAGTCACTGCTGATATTACCAGTAAAAACATAAAGGACAAATTGAGCTGATTTTCTCAGCATCATGCACTTAGAGAACAACGCTAACACAGGAAAATTTCATCAATATGTCATAAGAGCTTCCGGGTGATAATTAGAACTTTACGATACTCCTTCGAACAATAATAAAATGTATATTAAATTAAAGAAGAAATTCCAAACAATAAGCCTGTCCAGATAACTAAAAATCTGATGTTACATCCACTTGACTTTCTCTACCCACTAGCGCTTATTAGTGGGTATAGGTATACTAATTATTCTTACGAAAGATATTTTTCCATCTTTATTTTAATCAAGATAAAACTTTCCACAAACAACTGCATTACACATTTCGTTAAAGGTACAAAACGAATAGCGACAGTCAAATGTTTCATAACGGACCCTATATGCTGCCCTTAAAATCCCAGGCTCTTTTCATTACATCGCGAGAAATAACTGAATATCAAAAGGACTTGAAAAGAATGACAAAAGTATTGAACAGTTCGTACCATTAATAACGGATATCTCGGAAATGACTGACATCACAAAAAAGTTGCTTGAAATATATTGTTTGTTTTAAAGAGATCTATATTTTTTGTGTAGTACGTTTTCTCTATCGTTTAACGTTTACCAGTTAAAGAGTATACAAAATTTCTGCTAATGAAGTGGACTTCACAGGTTATTCCCAGAAAATTCAAGATATACATTTTATTTATCACGCAAATATTTTTAATGTGCTGTATTTTATCAAAATCGTTAATCATGTTTATAAAATAAAAAAAGTTGAAAAATGTTCTATGTAAATGGTAGTTTGGGTTGGGGGATTTTCTTGAAACTCTTCGTGTCGCATCTTTGGAAGGTACTGAATCTAAATACCAAGTTTGCTAAAACTGCTTTTTTTGTTTTGTTCAGGAGCCCTTTTAACATGTATTCTCGGTGAAATCTCGGTATCGAATTTTTTAGTGAAATGCAGTACCTTCTCTACCTACTAGGTATGTAGTACACCAAGCAAAAATGCCATTTTTATCAATTTTAGCAGTTTAGTTTTAGCTTAAGGGAGTATAACATTATTGTACTTGTGGGGAATGGCTTGTAATTCAGAATTAGTTCCACTAAGCAGGAACGAGCGCTGCGAGGCGTTTGGTGCCTGGCAGACACGGTGCGTGACTGCAACCAGTAAAGTGAATAGAAGCTGTGATTATGATGAGTCGGGGGTGATTCTCATTGATCCATCCCTCCCGCCACAATCGTTAACGTGCCCCCTGCACCGCACTGGAGTACACTCACTTCCTTCTACTCTTCCTCATTCTGATGCATCTAAATTGGAAACGACGGATCTCTGAAATATTATCAAGGCAAGAAATTCTGCCCACGCGGTGGTTTTATATAATCCCGGGATAGCTTCAATTTAGTTGGATGCTTCTATACTACCAATGTAAGCCTTAAGACTTAATTAAACTGTCACATTTTTCTCTATAACATATTATACAGTTTCACATTTACTTTCTGTACATCTTGCCTTTATCCCGCTTCTGTGGTGTGGGGGTAGCGTGTCTGCCTCACATTCAAGAGGTTCCGAGTTCGAATCTCGATTAGGGTGAGTTACCCATATAAGGTTTTTACCGGAGTTTACCATTATACTGAAAAAATTAATTTCGAATAACTTATAAGCTCTATGAATCCCGGAATTATTTGAGTATCATTTTATCCATTTCTTTCATTCATCGTCCGATATGACCTAGCCGGATAAAGAACTCTAAACTTAAAAAGATAACTTACCCTTAATAAGCAGAGGAAGTATTTATTACATTTCACCAATACGTTTGTGGAGATTTCACCGAGAAATACACATTTTGAGATACCCTGAACCCATAAAGAAGCATTTTTAGAAAAAGTGTGTGTGTGAATGAGAGAGAGGTAGACAGAGTCAGTCTGTTTGACTGTACATTTCAGTCAGACATTGTTTTAAACACGCCAGGTGCAAATTAAGAAGAAACCTCCCCACCCGAAGCTACCTTTTACATGGATAACTGTCGTTACTTTTCATTTTTTCAAAAACGACCTAACAAGCTTATTTAAATTTATTTGCAAGTCAAATAAAATCCGTATTTTCAATTTTCTGGGAAGTTCTCTCCAATTCAAGTGGTATTAGTTTGTTTCTCATGTATACAGGATCGACCATTTAAACTGAGACTGTACAATATCTCCAAAACTAAACGTTGTTGAAAGAAATGTATTTCATAAAAGTTGCTTGATATTATGGGAGAAAGTAAATGCTATTAGTGGTATTTTGTTTGGAGGACGTTATGAGGGTCATTTAGGGTCAGTTTAATTTTTTTAAATGGGAACCTACATTTTGTATGTTGTTTTCTCATTAGAAAATGGTTTATAAAGATCTGTTTATTTTGACATGAGGAATAAGGAAACAAAACAAAAAATATTGGTTCCCAATTGTAAACGTAACTTGACCGTGGTTGGCCCAACCATTCATTGCTCTCTTCGTACACAGCCATTCAGAAAGTGATTTATACAAATGCTGTTTAGTTTTTTTATGAGGCGTGAGAAAACAACATAAAAGGTAGGTTCTCATTTTAAAACATTAAATTGACCCTAAAATGACCATCACAACGTATTCCAAATAAAACACGACTAATAGCATTTACTTTTCTCCATAATATGAAGCAAGTTTTATTCAAGACATTTCTTTCTACAACGCTTAGTTTTGGAGATATTTTACAGTTCAACTTAAATGGTCCACCCTGTATAATATAAAGGCATGCAAATAAAGAACAAGAGGAGCATTGTATTCTACCAAAAAATAAGATATCAAGTTTTCACTGGAAATACACGGTTTGAGGCCTCGAGAATTCAAAAGAAGATTTTTTTAGAAAAAAGTGAATGTGTCTGTGAACATCATGACCCCAAAAAGAAAAGTCCGATAAATATCAAACTTGATATTTAAATTCGGCATCTTCCAAGGATGCAACATTTTTCGTTATTTTTGATTTTCTCAAAAATGTACTCTAAAGGCTATATGTTTAAGATACTTGCATGACTAATAAAATGTATATCTTTAGTTTTTGAGAAAGCCTGCGAAGTCCTTTTTGTTCGTTATAAATTTTATATTATAATTATCCACAGGAGACAGACAAAACTAACTACACAAAAATTTAGAAATCTTTAGAATACACACTTGACTTCAAATAATTTTTTGTGATCACAGCCATTTCTAAAATATCCCTTGTTATCGGTTTGCTTTTTTCAATAGTTTTGCCACATTTTTGAACTGCGGTTGTTTCTTGCGATGTCGTGGAAAGGGTATAGAATTTCCAAACCAGTATATAATGACCAATGTTTAAACATTTGACTATTGCTTTATCGTTCTCTATCTCTTTGTATGTAAAACTAAATGTGCAATGAAACTATTTCTGTAAACGTACCATTAAATCCAAAAGGAACCTCATGCAAAAATAATTTATAGAAGCTGTGTAAAAGTAAACCATAGCGGCTGGAAAAAATCAAGTGAATATAGCACATCAGATTTTTCGAATTGGGTACATATCTGTGAGAAAACATATCAATTCATCTTGAGACCCACCTAAGAGAGGGAAGCATGTGGGTGAAAGGTACGCAGTAATGGCAACCTTATGAAGCTATCGCTGTTACAATCTAAGGGGATTAACAACATTATTACTTTCTAGCACGTACCTAGTAGGTAGAGAAGGTATTGTATTCCACCCAAAAATTCTATACCGAGATTTCACCGGAAATACATGTTCTGAGACCCCCTGAATCCAAAACGGTATTTTTAGAAAAAAGGTTCGCACGCGCGCACGCGTGTCTGTGAACAGCATAACTCAAAAATGAAAATTCGGATAAAACCACACTTGGTATTTAGGTTCAGCACCAACCGAAGATCCGACACGTAGGTTTTCAAGAAAATCCCCCTACTTTATACTACCCTTAGATGGAACATTTTTCGAAAATTTTGATTTTCTAATGGCTCTAACGATTTTGATAAATATACCATATATTAAAGATATTTACATGACAAATAAAACATATATCTCGAATTTTCTGGGACTAGCATGTGAAGTCCTCTTCATTCGGAAGGAATTTTGTATAGTGTTGTATACCTAGTAAACGTTAAGTGATAGACGAAAACGTACTACACAAGACTTGTAGATTTCTTAAAGACACAATTTATTTCAAGTAACTTCTTTTTTTTCTTTTCTTTGTTTTTTCTTTTGTCTTTCTTTCTTTCTTCTTCTTCTTTTTTTTATTGCATCAGCCATTTGCGGGATATCCGTTATTAACGCTTCGATTTATTCAATACTTTGTCATTCTTTTCAAGTCCAGATTATTTTCACTTCGATTGCATGGAAGCAGTGTGGAATTTTAAGGCCAGCATATAGCGTCCAATTCTAAAACTTTTGACTCTCGCTATTCCCTTTGTATGTATAACGAAACATGTAATGCAGCTATTTCCGGAAAGGTTTATTTCGATTAAAATGAAGTAGCTAGGAAAATAAATTTTCGTAAGGATAGTTTGTATACCCACTAATTAAACAATAGAGGGTAGAGAAACTTATATGAATGTAACACATTATTTTTCACTTAATAGTACGCAGTTACTCTCCCGAGAAATTTTATGAAAGAATAAGCAGACATCGTTGTTGAGCATGCTTTTCTTGGTCGGAGTTATCTGAGATTTAGACTCTGTATCTGCATTAGGGAAGATAGGATACTTTCCGCCTGAGACGGGAAGCAAACGCATCTTGTAAGCAGGATTGTAAATGACGAAACCTTAAAAGCATCCCACACGTGGCTTTGAGAGCATAGTTGACCTATAATATGTAGAACACATTTTCATAGAATATCCTAGCAGAAAGAGTTGAGAATCCTTAGAAGGTATTGAAGATTTAAGGAAATACTATATAGCGATATGCAGAACTGAGACCATGGAATTCAAGCTCGTTATAGCGTCACAGATGCATAATATAAGAGTAAGGTGTAATTACTATGGTAATACACTAATTTTAAGTTTCGTTATATAATATTACGAATTTAGGAAAAAGAAGATGGCATTCAAAAGAGAACCCATGTATTATGCTCGATACCGAGAATTTAAGGATATCCATTCTGTGAAAACAGATCAAAAGTTAGCCAAAATTCATAAATATTCATTTTATTGTCATTAAACTACACAAACCTTCTGCCTTCTTTGTAGCTTTATAGCTCTACGGCAATTTAAAGCATGTCATATAGCGATTTAAATGTCTGCTTGTAAGCCTAGCTACTTATACAATTGTAGTAAAAAAGCAATACGTTTTGCTGACATTAAGGTGAAAAAAATATTCCAGAGAGGCCTCAGAAATTTCAAATATTTAAACTTACTGCAGAGGAGCCTAAAAGAGGTATAGTATAAAGTCGGACATTGTTATGTAAGCGTTATCATTTTTAAACTCTCTTTCTCAGGTTTTCATGGTCGGTATATTCTCATTTTCAAATTAGTCCACCATTTCTTTTCGCTATAAATGAGTGAAATTTTGTATACCTCCTTATAAATAACACGATAAAAACGAGATGAATTTTTATTTTCTGTTTATATGCCGCCTTTAATATCTTAGGTCATATCGGCGACTTTGCCTTTGGAACAATTGCTCATCGGCAATGATGTTCACTCGATTACTTTCGCATTAATTCGTAGGTTTGTTTATTTTGGGTTTTCTATTTAAACATTAATTTCACACACACACACATTTACACTCACATTCATACTTCCAGATTCTATGGAGGATGAGGAATAAACCCGGTTAAAGAAAAATTCCCATCCTCCAGCCGGGAATCGAATCCGGATCTCTGGATTTGGAAGCTAGTAAGTATGCTAACCACCAGATTACAGAGGCTGTCAGATGAATGTTAACGTCCTTAGTTATATTATTATTAAGCAATAATATTCATAGAGGTTAATTTCAAACAAACAATTTAAGTCTCATATTTAACATTTATTTCCTCTCAAACTATAGGGTAAGTAAAATAAAGCTCTATAATTTATCAATATATTGTTAAAAATAATAGCCATCATGTGAAAAATTGTTTCAAGGCTAAAAAATATAAAAACAACTCAGAAAGTCATTTAAAAGTATGCATGACATTTGGTGTACGTATTATACTTAAACTGTGATTACTGTGTTGAGATTTCAATCTAACTGAAATTGTGGATAGAAATTTCATATATAAGCATACTTAATAAGACGAAAATAATGGAATCCTGGGGGAAAATTCTCTTAGAGCTAAATCATTGTACATCACTTGCTCTCCTTGGGTAAGAAGTAGATACTTTGATGCTTTACATTCATACATTTCATGATTTACATTCACATAACTTTCTCTACCCTCTATAGAAATTATTCTTACGAAAGTTAATTCTTTATCTACTTCATTTTAAACGAGATAAACATTTGCAGAAATAGCTATATAACACATTTCGTTAGAATACACAGGCAAAAACGATAGTCAGATGTTTAAGAACTGGATGCTATATACGTCTTTAAATTCTATACTGTTTCCATGCAATTGCGAGAAACAAATTAAAATCGACGGGACTTTATAAAGAATGACAAAGTATTGAACAAAACGAACAATTAATAACGGATATCTCGGAAATGGCTAATGCCACAAAAATGTAATTTAAATAAATTGTGTGCTTTAAAGAGATTTACATGTTTTGTGTAGTAAGGTTTTGTCCATTCCTTAATATTTACCAATATTTCAAGATTATACAAAATTCCTTCTGAATGAAGAGTACTTCACAGACCATTCCCAGAAAATTCAAGATATATTTTATTTGTCGTGTAAATATCTTTTATATATGGTATTTTAATCAAAATCATTACAGCCATTTTTTAGAAAAACAAACATTTGAAAAATGTTCCATGTAAACGGAGGTTTGGTCGGGGGGGGGGGTTTCTTCAAAATCTTCGTGTCACATTTTTGGACGGTACTGAATCTAAATACAAGTTTGATATTTATGCGACTTTACGTTTATGAGTTAGGCTGTTTACACACACACACGGACCTTTTTATAAAAGTGCTTTTATTGGTTTTAGGGTGCCTAAAAACATGTGTTTCGGGTGAAATTTCGTGTCGAATTTTTGGATGGAATGAATACCTTCTCTACCTACTAGGTACGTGGTAGAAAAAAAAAGATCTGATGTGTTACACTCACATGACTTTCTCTACTCTTGTACAAACTATTTTTACAAACGCTTATTCTCCATATGCTTCATGTTAATCGAGATGTTAATCGTATTGCTAATGTTCTTGTAAATGCAAGGGGAATATGGTAGGCTTTAAGCGATAGTCAAATATTTTAAGAGCTGGTTGCTTAGTGGAGTATTCCATTCTCTTTGCATTATCAGGACAAAAAAGAATCTGATGTGTCGCACTCACATGACTTTCTCTACTCTTGTACAAACTATTTATACAAACGCTTATTCTCCATCTACGTCATGTTAATCAAGATATCGAGATGTTAATCTTATTGCTAATTTTCTTATAGGTGCAAGGGGAATATGGTAGGCTTTAAGCGATAGTCTAATCTTTTAAAAGCTGGTTGCTATGTGGAGCATACCATTCTCTTTGCTTGTCCAGGACATAAAAATGAATAACGAATTCCCATTTGAGAAAAAGTATAAGTATTGGAAAATTCAAAGGAATAACAAGCAATATCTTGAAAATGGTTCACTCAACAACAAAAAATGTATATGACATAAATTGTGTATTTTAACGCGATCTACATTTTTTGTGTAGTAAAATTTTGTCGACCTCTTATGGTTTAGCAGTTATGCAAAAGTCATTCACAATGAAGAATACTTTTGGAGACATTCCAGAAAATTCGAGATATACAATTCATTTGCTATAAAAATGTCTTAAACTTATGATATTTTATTCAAAATCGTTAGAGCCATTTTTGAGTAAATTAAAATTTTGGAAAAATGTTCCATGTAAAGGGTAATCTGGGGTGGGAGAAGTTTCTTGAAAACCTTCATGTCACATCTGGTGTTTATACGACTGTTCGTTTCTGAGTTATCCTGTTCACAGACACATACACACACACACACGCGCGCGCGCGCGCGGACATGTTTCCAAAAATGCTTTATATGCATTCAGTGCACCTCAAAACATGTATTTCCTGTGAAATCTCGGTATTGAATTTTTTGGTGGAATGCAATACTTCCCCTACTTACTATACGTAGTAGAGAAAGTAATAAATGATAATGGGTAGAGGAAGTCATTATAATTAAAAGATTTATATCATTAAGATTCTTTTCCTAAGTTTTTTTTGTACTGAAAGGTGAAACATAGATTGAAATTTACTGAAAATAAATGTTACGAGGAAGGCAATGAAACAAAAGTGAGTGATCATTAAAGTCGATCAATAATAGCTAAAGCTTGGCGAAGGTATTTTAATTTACAGAGAGTAGAAATCCTCCAGCGTTATGTTGTACAGGAATGTCGCATCGTAAATACACCGAAAAGGAGAGGACCGGCGTTATAACAACTAAAAAAAGTCGTAAACGCTGGCATTCAAAGTTTTACTGCGCTTCTAATGAGAAATGGAAAACATAGACGGAAAGCAATTTAACGGTTCGAAACAAAGTTAGGGAAATTATGCACGCAATCACTTTCACGTCGAATGAAAACCATTCGCTTTAATGGCTTTTGCAGCAGATAAGGATTGCTGTATTTTCCGCATATGTATAATATCAATACTTTATCTAGCAGAATCGTACCAGAGTGAACCTGCAATTCTTCACGATAAAACATTAAAACTAAAGAAAGAGACCGAAACATGAATGATAAGGCGAAATGTTTATTTATATATTATTCAATTATATATTTAAACATGGTTATTAAAAGTGATGTCGGGTAAATCTATTGCTCAAAATTATAGGTATATTCATATGCGAATACTCTAGAACTGTGCACGTAAAACAAGACGCAACTGCATGCGCGAAAAGGCAAACAGATACACGCACTTCTCCTTGCTATACATTATCCACCTGTGAACGACAGTACAATGCCTTCTGAAGTTGCGGTTACGGCATAAATGGAAGCGAGTGTACAGTGGCTATAAAAGGTAAAGGAAGGTGTTCATTCGTTAGACTTGTGCGTACTTTGCGTGATGTGGACATTTCAGAACTAATTTTGATAAAGTAGAGAAGAGTGGAAGGAGAAGGGAGAATATTGTCCTTCACGAAGGCCATTAACAAAAACGGTCGTACATTCATTCCGTTCTACAGAACATTGCAGTTACCACAGAAATGTTTGAAAGTGGTGGAGGTATAGAGGGGTATATGGATAGTCATCAATGGTAGCTCATTAAATAAATAAGATGTCGTCTGCTGTTGCAGGGAGCGGAGTTGCAAACAGGAGTGGTATAATATTATTAGCAAATTATTATTTGCTTATAATATTATGCAACATAATGCTATATATATATAGAACATTATATTGTATATTTTTGCGCAATGTAATGTTATATAATTATGTTGTATCAGTAATAATGAATGCTTTAGTTTCCTTTATGGTGTTTTAAATAGCATTGCTTGCTATTTAATTATATAATTTGAACGTCTGTACACACTAAAGCAACATTTGAAAGAGATATTTTTCTACTTTAAAGTGTTTAAGTTCTGATGTATTGTCTTAGGAACATTTAAATGCATTTTGTTGTAAATTTGTAATATATTTACATATTTTAGTAAGCGAGATTTTGTTAGTATTAAAGTACTCATAATTAGGTATGTGTTTTAACATAAAATTACGCAGTTAATGTATTTCTGTTTCAACGGTTAAAGCTCCTGTAACGTGATGTTTTTATGTAACATACATATTGCAGTATACAGCTAATCCTAAAAGTTACTTAACGGATGCAGATTAGTTATCCTAGTAATAGACGAAAAATCCTATAATACTCCCAGAAGCAGATAGGGAATAACTGTGGGTGTTGCATTTCTGATTTTCTTAATTTGCCTCCCAGATTCTTTCTTTTCAGGGAAAGTTGTATGACCCTTAAATTCCCCTTGGCTGTGGAAGAATTATCGGAATGATCGAGTAAAGGTGACCACAGTAGATGAAATTTTAAACGTTGTACCTTCTCATTGGGCCTGTATTTATTAAATAAACATACATGTTCCCGGTTTTCGCATAATACTAAAACGTCAATATTAAGGTAATAAGGGTGAAACTGGTGAATGTGGGGATTCACTAAACCCAGGCCACCAACTTAAACATTTTGAAAATGATGCGAACACTGTAACTATCCAAAAAAGATAATCTTCTCAGTTGTGAATCATAAATATTGGTTGAGTAATTTCTCATGTAACGAGCGGGATGACTCAGGCGGTTACGTCTGTGGCCCTGCATTCGGAAGGTCCCGGGATCGATCCTGGTGAACGCCCACTCTAACCCATGGGATTTTCCGTTTTTTTCCGGGTCTTCAGGTGAATGCTGGAGTGGTTGCTTTCATCCTTCGAATTTATTGTCCCTCCATTTTTTTCCATTGTTAATTTAATTCATCTTTCATCCCGTTGGTCCCTTTCAGGGTCGGAAGCGTCGGCGATGGTGTTTAGGTGCAGTGTGGCAGGGGAAAAGGGTGCTCTCTGTGTACTCTCTCCGTCCTTCAGTTTTTGACTGGCTACCGGGGAATCCGAACCCCCTTGAGGGGCGTTAGACTCCTCTGTGCGGGTGGGATACCCGGTCTATCTGTCCGTCTGCCGGGGTGTCTCTATCTGGAAACTTGGGTCCCTGTCATTGCTGTGCCGTCGCTCTGGTTCCGGCCGCCCGGTGTCTCCTCTCGCCTCATCCTTCCTCCCAGGGATGCCTCATCCACTCTGGTTCGGTGCCGAATCTCCTCCGTAGCCAAATCCAATCCCCATCCAATTTCTCATGCCATGATGGATATGTCTTCCTCTCCTTGTATAAATACGGCCTGGCTGCCTACGTTGCACGGGTAGCTTTTTAAATTCCAATGTCGAATTAATTCATTTCATTTACGTCACCCCCGTTCTTTAACTTACAATTATCTGTAACATTTTTATGGTGAATACTCGCTTTACCACTTATGGCTACCGCATTCTATTGGTACATCCTGTAAGTACGGGATTGAAAGTAAGGTTAAGGGTGAATTTTTAATGCCCTAAGTAGTCTGTATTTTGTACATGTACTAAAGCGTACGTGTCCAAAATGTTGTGCAGATTGGCCAAATAGTAACAATTTCGTACCTAAGGGGTTGAAAAAATGGTATGGATCGCTTTTTGAAATCGTATAGTATCCTATCATTTTCTCAAAGTCCTATATCCAAGTGTAGAAATTTGTGCCCTGGTTGACCAAACAATATAGTTTTGTCTATAATGTATTGAAAAGAAAGTAAAATACTATAATATTCAAATAAGAATTAGGTAGTTTTCGGAAATTCGAACATAACCTATTATTTTTGCCAACTCTTATTGTATAATTGTGCAATATTTTGACCATGTGGTTTAAACCACGCCGATTTCTACATAATGGTTTGATAATATGGTAGGGGTAGCTTTTTAGAATTCTAAGGTTGCTCATAATTTTCGTTGGGACCTTTAGTATGCTTAAGCTTTCAAATGTTTCATAGATAGGCCAAAGAATGATTTGTATTTTAGGGGTTGAAAATGCAAGGGTAGCTTATTTCCTCAGTTTCTAGAATAATCCAAATGTACCCTGTTTTGTCAAAATTATACCAAAAATTGCTTGATAACACTTCAGCGAAATATGATGAAAATGTGGTGATATGAATGACATACAAGCCCCCTAATCTCTTCCCCCTAAAATAACACAATTTTAAAATATTTTAAGCCTCCCTATTTACTCCTTTGGATTTGGAGCCATTACAATCTACCATATTTGCAATAAAGTGACAAAAGTAGCCTCTGATATCTTATTCAATGAAATTGGATTAAAATTTGGTTTACATAAATATTAAAAAGATAACTCTAACCCCCATTTTTTTTGGAAACATTATATAGCTGTGACCATCTGGAAGAATGGGACTTTTCAATTGTGAAAGAATTATCAACATCACTTGAGTGGTTTTTGATGTTAGTCTACATGCACACACCCACACAAACACAATTTAACTCTCTTTATAATATTAATATATCTATGTGTTTAGTATACCTTCCCTAATAGTTAACTTCATTACAATTTACAGAGAAAATACAAAATAACATATCTAAGCGTTTTTAAATGGTCTTGGCACCCACAAACTGCATTGCATATATCTGCAGAATTAGAATTAAAGTTACTGAAGTTAAATCTTACACACATCTACAGTATTTGAATCAAATGGTAATTAAATAAATATCGGGAGCGTATCCTATCGTTGTAAGTAGAATCTGATTGCCTTTAGTGTTGCAGTGTTTTTTTGCTTCCTAAATCTTGATCATGTATGTAAATTACTTGGGGTGAGATATCTGCGGTTTTTATACTATTTTACATTTTCTGTGGAGTAAGAACTTCTATGTTTTACGGTATTCTGTACGAAAAATTAAGTCATCTCCACTACTGTTCGTATTTTAGTATCCAGACAATATAATTTCTGTTTGGTCTTGAAATTGGTCTTAAATTGCTCTTCCGTAAGGAAGTACGTGGCTTTTCAGTGATTACCCAATACACAAACCGGGTAGAAGGGAACTTATTACAGTCCTTACAATAACTACATAGAAGTATTACAAACAAAAAGGTATTAATAGCATTTCGTTTCTTAACCAGTCATTTTCGAAAAAAATAATTGGCTTTTGTTCCAAATTAAATATTTAATTCAACGAGAATGTATGGAGATAAAGGTTTGTACTTGTAAGATGAGTAAAGCAACCTATTTCTAACATAGACGCTAGTAACTATATGACATCATACAGGTTTTTTAAATAATTAATCACTTAAAAAGATATCTCGAACACCTTTGTGCAAACGTAATGTGGCTGTAAAACTCGACAGCAGTGCAAACAGGTCGAGGTAGGTCACGTGATCTGAGCTGCCTCCAGAGGTAAACAAAACATAGGCTTCCTCACTCTCTTCCTTTATCTGAATGGTGACTAGAGCTTTTGTTGTTGCACATGTCCCTTGATTCAAATAAACACGACGAAAGGGTGATGTAATGTTTTGGCGAAATGACCAGAGCAACTGGCAAGCTGTTCGCCTACTCTAGAACAGTGTAAAATGGAAGGAATGTTTTCAACGTGCAATAGAAAAAGTAGGGTTTGCAAAACATCGATTACTGGCGTCGAATCTTTAAGATAACGTATTTATCTGGCTGCGGAAGAAATATGCACGAATGAGAGTGGTTTACTAGAGTAAGACATAATTAGTTATGAAGGCGTGAAGCTTGCTGGTGCGCAAATGATGGACTTTTGAACAATACCTGTGAACGGGTGAATCATTTGGTTTATTGTTTATTTTTCTGCTGCCCATGTTAAAAGTACTATATCGTAGGCTTTGTAGGGGCCTAAGGATGTAGCTGTTTTGTGTTTATATGTCAGAAAGATGGTTTGGTTGATTACATCACGGCAGTATCAATTGCAAAACGCATTTATGTTTAATGTTAAACGAGCTGATCAAAATATAGATGTGATTTTAGGTTATAGAGTGCGTCGCTGGAAGATTCAGAAGCAATTATTAGGAGATGGCACTCCCGAAACGTTTGTTTACGCTCATGAGACACACGCCACTGAAAGCGAAAGAGAAATCTGTTTACATGGTGTCCTTCAACTTTTTTGGACACCACCGCTCTGATGGGTCAGCAACCCATTGAAGCGTTGTCAACAGCTCTTTTTATGTTCTCGAAAAACCTAAAATATAGTCATAGGAAAAAAGGAAGTTATAAAATGTGTTCTAAATAAAGATTTCTGCATCTGTTTTAAATTAACGTAATTCGAATATATGATTTCTATCTTGTATTAGAATATCTCACTTTTACGAGCTGGCTAACATATTTGTAAAATTCTCTAAAATAGAATTATTTAAATAGCTCTCAAAAGGACTTTAAAAGGACTTAAATGATTTTAAAAAATCAGCCCTGCAGTTTTCACCCAGAGGAAGTTCTAGAGAAGAGCCGGATGTAGATTTTCCATCCATGCACACAGATTTTACTCTGGTTTACATTCTGGTTTCTTAGCTAATTCATCCTGGAGAAGAAACTATCCACTGCCTCCCAAGATCGGAATTTTGCTTTAAAGTGAAGCGTGGTTTCTGCATACAGTTTGAAGAAGGGTTGCAAAAATAGTGCGAGAACATGTACCAAGAGCTTGTATTTTGGCCCGTTGTAATACTTAATCAGTGTTTAACAAAAGTACAATACATTTCATTTTTACTTTTCTACCACGTACATAGTAGGCAGAGATGATCATTTTGTATAATCTTGTATAACGTAAAGTGATAAATGAAAACGTACTATAGAAAACTGTAGATCTCTTTAAAACACACAATTTATTTCAAATAGCTTTTTTGTGGCATACGCCATTTCCGAGATATCCGCTTTTAATGCTACACGTTTTTCAATATTTTTGTCATTCTTTTAAAAACCTGTCGACATTCAGATGTTTCTCATGATTTCCTGGAAAGAGCATGGAATTTTAAGGCCAGTATATAGCATCCATTTGAGTTTCACTGTTCGCTTTGTATCTATAGCAAAATGAGTTATGTAGCTGTTTCTGCAAAGGTTTATCTCCATTAAAACGAAGTAGATAGGAAAATAAACTTACGTAAGAGTAATTTTTTCCCACTAATAAACGATAGTGGGTAGAGAAAGTCACATGAATGTAACACATCAGATTTTTACTTTCTTATTTAAATTACATATAGGAACGTATACACACACAGCTGGGTTAGAATGCCACAGAAATACAATAATTTCAATTCCCAGGATGTCAAATTTAAAATCACACACACACTGCATAGCCTAAAGCTGTTCCTTTATTTATACAGCATAATTACTTTTGGTGCCCGTAAGCGTTCACCTACACACGCTTACTGTTCAGAATACATGGATTTGTTGCTTTCATTTCCAGCTTGTCTTATTTAAAAACGTATCAACATTTTGCTTGCTGGTTATTTGATAACTAAAGTAAACAGGAGACTTACACACAGAAAATATATTATGTGCAGCAATCGCCGAAACATACAAGTTTTAGACAAAGTAAAACTTATGTTGTTACGTTTCATTTCCTAAAACAGTGTTTCTTTAAATTGTCGCAAGATGCAAGTTTTTTATTGAATTAGTTTAGGCCATTCAAAATGAAGTCTCATCGCGACCACAACAAAAAATATCCAGTAACATTAAATTACGGCAGTGAATAATAAGACATATACTGACGTGCGTAAAGTGTGGCCCATAATGGAATGCAGCTGTTTGTTGTACTAACAAATCTTGCCCCATCCTCTTCCAGAGTTACCACCTCTAATTCTAGCCACTGGATGGTCAGAGTACTTTACCTCCCCCCAAAATATGGCCGAACTACCGAAGGCTAACCTGAGCGGGATTGCTCAGGGGCAACGTCTGTGGGAGGTGCCGGGTTCGATTTCTGATTACCGTCCGATTATTATTGGGTTTTTCGTGGTCTTTCCTGATCGTCTAGGCGAATGCCGGCGTGGTTATCTACCATGATTTCTCCTTTATCCCATGTCCTCTCATTTCCTCTTTTCCTTCCGCGTTTCAGATGTGTTTTCAGGAACATTGTAAATATTTCTCCCCGTGAACGCCAGGGTGCATTGTCCCGCACCTTAGGGTCGCTTCGTCGCCCTCTCTTGAGATTTCGCCTCTATTGGTGCGCGAGTGTTCAAACTGGAAATATTAGGGACTTCTATGCGTCTCTGTGGGCCTGTCTGTCTGCAGACCTGAGACCACCTACAGCTCCATCACCTTATCCCTGCCTCTCGGGGAGTATAGCCACAATAGATCCACCTGGTCGCAGTGGCCAGATGTCCCCCTCCGATAACCACAACCTGCATCCTACAGGCTAGTTCTCTATGTTCTTACTAGTGGAATACCGTTAAGACAGTTCTTAATTTAACACAATGCAATAAAAAGCTCCAAATATAAATGTCGTAGCTGTCGTCAAGATTAATGCAAACAATTTTTCACTCATTGCTCTAGATTGCCAAATTACGTTGTATTGGTGAAGTCTTTCTTTCTGTACCAATCGTAGTGACTGTTTAATAGAGACGGTATCTGAAACACCCCTTCATTTCACGTCAATTATGACATCCATTGTTTGTGTGTCACTGAATTGTTTCGCACGCCAGTCATATAAGGAATTGATACAGATTGTATAGCTTCAAAGGCTGTTGTCTGAAACTGGAAACCTTACAGAGGGAAAATGACAATTTGATCTAAAGAAATGGGCCACTTTTGATGCACGTGAGTGTACATTATAAGTGTATGAATACGACATTGGCTGTATAAAGGTTATTGTTACCATTACATTTGTTATATAAGTTTGTGACATATAGATAACCTAGTGTATTTATAACCATACCAAGGTTATTGAGAGCACTATGTAAATAAGTAATTCCAGCTTGTCTCCATTGGTGTACAAATGACAGTTCAGTAGGATATGTTTCACGGTCTGTTCAGCGACAGCGACATTTTAGATGATAGGCGGGGGAGTCCTTCCAATCAAATAGAGGTTTAGCACCCGTTTACTTAGTATGAGTCAAGTGAGGGGTAAAGACGCGCGATATTAAAGACTGTTGCTGTTTTCCATTATACACGTCACGTGCGGAGGAGTTCAGCATAATGTGTACCCTTTCCACCAGGTGAAGCTTTACCTGAGAGAGAAGCCAACCACCTGATTATCTGAAACTGTGAACAGAATGAACAGACGGTAAGTGATGTCTTGAAGATGATGCAAAGCAAGGGTGACCATGAGTAAGGAGATAGGAATGCGTTAGCTTACAATGACCTGTTCATAACCGAGAAAGAACCGTTTGTGTTCTTCGTCGGAGTGTCCAAATAGTTTTTAGACACTTGTGAGCCACAGCGGACATCATGGAGTTGGCTTTTCAATTTCAGCCCGTTTTTCTTCCGTTGCCTAGTAAGCCGTCTTTTGATAAATGTTGTAAACTTCTTGGAGTGAGATGCTATTGTGAGTTCGCTAAAAGGATGTCGGGTAGCTTTTTTGGCAGACTCGTGTGCTTTTTCATTGTTATCATTTAACTGTTAATTATTAAATTTCAAAAGTTGTATATATAATATATTTATGGAATGTTTAATATGGAGTGAATTGTAACCATGGTTTTCGGCAGGAAAAGTGTGTGACTGCAGCGCATTTGGTTTAGATTAATTAAAAAAATTATAAAATATTTTAAATCTCTGTTATTTCTATACCATAATTAGGATTTAGGAGTAGTCAGACGGAGGGGCCTCCAGAAACACCACACATAGATCATGGTGGGGACCTTTGTACTTCCAACGTGACCCCTGCGAAGAAGAGATGAAGGGGAGACCCAAAGGGCGACAAGATCCGGACGACGATGTACCCTAGCAAGGACGGAGTCCCTAAGGATTTCAACAGGACACCAGTCCTGACGCCGGCTAGAGCCCCCTTAACCACGCGCAACCTAAAGCGCAAATTCAACCGTCCTGTCGCAACACAGCAAACGCCGTCAGCTGGTCCTAAACTCAGAAATATATAAGGTAAAACATTTAAATGTATATTATGGGGGCAGGAAATTCATGTACCCTAGCATTCGTCTACCGACCTGGGGAAACCATAAAAAAGACCAAGGATGGCTGGATGGGAACCAAACCCGGAACCTCCTGAATGCTAGCCTCGCAAGTTATTGCGGTGCCATCTCGCTCAGTCTGTACCGTAATTACGTTGACAGATATTTTTAAAAGTTTTAGAGTGCCACTTAAGCGTTTTGTAATTGTGAACAAAACGAGAAGCTGAAAGTCAAATATATCTTGTGTATTCCTGTACATGAAGAGGAATAGGTAATTAAAAACTCCACCACATTTTAATTTCTGAGAGGCGCACGCATACTCGAACGGTTGGGAAAAAAGTAATACAAGTCTGCAGCACACCGTATACCTTATTATTTTGATGAAATAAAGCACACAAATGCCACAAGTTGCACAAAGCGGGCTAATTGATGTGCGTACTGCCCGTGACTTTTGTTTTAACAGGCACGAGCAATAGTCGGCCTGTGTATTCAAAGCCAATCAACAACTTTGTTGTTTACCTTATTTGTGCTTCAATTTTATTACCGGACGTGGAGCGCTCTAGTATTTGTTTTGAGTATAAACGCTCGTTATAACCAAGTTTCTAAAGGAACAAAACGTGGGGAAAAAGTGTTATTCGAATTTTGTTTCTAATGATAGTACAGATGAACTTTTATTTTTGAGTAATTTTAGCTTTTCTGTACACAGAAAAGCAAACTTGCAGGTCAATATTCTAACACCCTGAGAATATTGACCTGCATTACTAAACCATAAAAGCTGCAATAATATGCATGCGAAGGGAGAAAATGTTATTTGTGATGGCCCAAGCTCAGGGGCCATTCATGATGGAAATTAAAGATTAACATAACGACGTAAACTTAACGCGATATGTTGTCATCCACAGTGGAAACATAAACCACAGCTAATCGCAAAAGGGCGCGAAACAGCTGGGCTAAAATGGTGGAATGCGAAGCGACCACCCAGAGCACACACGACAAAAGAGATTATTTACACTCATCAAAATGGACAAGCTTCCTGATTTTAGCACGTTAACCTCACAAACCAACATCACTTACCATCATAATTTGTTTTGCTGCAAGGTTTACAGATATCCCAGTAGTAGGTATATCATAGCGACTTGAGAACAATGGGCTATTGTTCTGGTGAGAACAAAGGAATTAATGACCTATTGTTCTGACTTCAAGCCCCGCCCCCTCCCTTTGTGTGCTACTATTTGCCGCCCGGTCTCGTGCCGCTAGCTCCGCCCCCTTCCCTTTGTGTGCTGATCTAATGCCGACAGGGTCTGTGCCGGCAGGTCCTCCCCCCTCCCCCTGTGGTCACGTGCCGGTGACCCGCCCCCCTCCCTCCCCCCCATACGCGTGTCCTCCCTCCCCTTTGTGTTCTGGTTGGTTCCCTGTGGATAGGTGGGAGAGTGTGTATTGTTCCTATACGGTGACTACATTCCCGCCCCCTCATTGTGACTTGTCTAAATCCCTGCCGTGTGATTGGCTTGGGGTAGGGGATGTGCCGCTCGGGGTGAGGGGTATAAGGGAATGGGGTTCTCGGTGCGTGACGTTGGCGGTGTGGGAATGCGATTCTCGATGCCTGCCGCACATCGGCAAATCGTTTGAGTACATAATTGTGTCAATCAATTAGGTAATGTGTGTTATTGAAAAAAGAATGCCCATCATATTACTACTAATGCAATTAAACGCGGTTCTTCGAGCAATTAAGTATTTTTGATTGAATTCGCGCGCACCTGGTCCTAAACCCCCCTTATATTACTACTATTGCAATGAAACGCGGCTAGTCGGTTGATGAATACATTTAAGTATTTTTGAATGATTAATTGACTCGCGCGCAACTGTTCGTTATCGTATATGTGTGGTAGCATGTGTATAATTATTACGAGTAATAACATTTATTTAATTCTACTTTTGAGGGAAAATATATTTTGGATTTATAAGAATATTACAACACATAGATGAAAGGACAGACTTGACGTAACACTCGTTATCGCGTGATAATTGAGGTGGAACACCGACCGCAACCTTCCACAGCGAGACGTTTCACACGAATGACTGACTCTCGATATTTGGACTGGCAAGTCGACTTCTGCATCCCCTCCACTCCCGCTTCAGTTCGCAACATACACTAGCGCGCCAAGTGGTAATATGAGTGAAACTCCAGCGAGTGTTTTGCTCACAGCGCCCCTGGTGGTCATATCTGAAAGTTGTAAATTCACCATATTTAAACTCATTATGGGTGCAAGACGGCCATCTTAACTCTATATAATTCTGCGAAATATGATTCCGGAAAAAAAATAAAGGCGAATTAACATGCGAGGTGCGTTCATGCTGGCTCCGGGGGAATTGATTATGAAATAAATAAAAAATAAATAAGACTCTCGCTGATCGATGAAAACAATGAATAATTAATGTAATTGACTCGCGCGCCTAGAGATATCTCACCCAATTATTCATCTACCATGAATATCTCACTTCTAATGAAACGGCGCAGTCTATCGATTAAAACAATTAAGTTTTTTTGATGGAATAATGTAATTGATTTGCGCGCAACTGTTCGTTATCGTATATGCGCGATTATTACGCGTATATAACTATTACGGCTAATAACGTGTGTTTAATTCTTCTTTTGAATTGCGGGTTTATAAAAAATATTACATTGCTTAGATGAATTAAAAAGCAACTTAAAGCGAAATTGCAAATAGCTTGTATGAGACGTTAACACGAGAACCCTTTACGAAAAAAAAACAAGACGCAATGTGACAGCAATGCCCTGTCCATCATGAGAGGCGGTTAAAACAGGACGCGTGGGTTTTCCCCACTACCTGCTCTTAATGGCTAGGGGTATCCAGCACATAGGAGTACGCTTCAACAAAGCCTGCTATGTCTCTTCTCGCACGAGAGAAGTAATAATTACAATTCAAAACAGGCGTACCTGTAAGTAACACGCACGAAGACTACAAATATAAATTTTATATTCGTTTTAAATGTTCTTTCTAAAGACGTAGCGAACTTTGAGAAATTCAACGAATTATTCACTGGCGTACACTGCCTGAAAGAAATATGGTGTACACCCCTGAAGAATGCATATGTAGACCCATTAGCAGACAAGGGCAAAACTCTTCCGCACCATTAATTTTCGTCAGAAGAATGTAAAAACAAGGTCTTGTATAGAGCTCTTAGTGAACAATGACACCCGTTTTCCAGTTGATTAAACATCCAAAGTGCTCTGAAAAACCACAGGCCCTCGGGGATAAATAACTTTTAGCGATACAAAAAGATCTTAATGGCTTCCCCGGTACAGAAATTCCATCATAGACAGTGGAAAAACCAAGTCTAGACATGTTTTAAGCTTACCACAAAAAATGTTTTCCCGATAATTAATATAATTCTACATGAAGAATATTAATGATTTAAGTTTTCAATTAAACGTATACTGTATAGATTCTGTACTTAAACATTCGATTGTATCTTTGTCATTATTTAAATACTCGCGTACAAGAAATGCAAACATGATATCAAAAAATTAAACTGATTTTTTTTCGGGACGTTAAACAAAGAAATATGATTTGGCGAGAGTAATATGAAGAATAAAAAGTATTCAGAATGATATTACATACGTTATTAAAATAAGGCTCTCGCTGATCGATGAAAACAATTAAATATTTTTTATTAATTAATTGTATATGAATTGACTCGCGCATTTGCTTGCTGTCGTATGTGCATGATTATTACGACTAATAGCATTTGTTTAATTCTAAATAATGAAATATGGAGCCTTGCCTAAACAATCCTCGTTACTCTTAATTTATTCCATTTTTAAAAAGATTGGGCTTAGTAAACATAGGACGAGTACGATTTTAAATACCCCATCCATTCGAGAGATATTTTTCGAATATTCCAGCATGTTAATATAAACTTAATACACACACACGCACAAATTCATTTCAAGTAATCTAACGATATTGAATAAAATATTAAATGTTTAAGATATTGTAATGAGAAATGAATTGTATATCTCGAATTTTCTGGGCCGCAGGCTGCAGGATCGCTCATCAAATACCGTAATGATTCAGACACCCGAACACCCGAATGGTAAGCATTCTTCAGAGTTTTTAAATAAGTAATGTAACAATTCATATTAACTTCTTGTTCATATTCTTTATTATTATTTGTATTATTATTTCCAGGAAGTGGACTTTATTTTGGTATCGACCATCCATCGAGCGCTGCACAGGCAGCGCCAGGCTTCCAAACCTTCCTGGTACCAAATCATCATGGAGGCGGCTCTGCCATCCGTACATGCAGCAACACTCGTAAGGTGAGAATTTACAGACGGTTGTTTGAGGATTTTAACTAAAAAATTACATGATAGTAGACATACAATGTCGATTCTGGCACACAAAGGCATGCCTCCGACAGCATAGAGTTCTGGATTGTATAAGGAGAAAAGGATATATTTAAGGGGAGTTTCTCACCCATATGCAGTCACATAACTCTTTCGGTCTCCCAGAATGCTATGTATTTTTCACGAGGGTGTTTAAAACATGTATTTTTTTCACGTATAGAGTGTAGATTCTTTAGAACTCTGTACTTAAACATGCTATACTATTATTATTTATTTTTTTTTCCAGGAAATGGACTTTATTTCGGAGGCGGTATCGGTCAACATGCGACCGCTGCACCGGTAGCATCCGGCTTCGCGAGCGTTGTACCAGCAGGCTTCGCGACCGCTGCACCGCCACCTCCAGGCTTCCAGACCTTCCTGGCACCAAATCAGCAGGGTGGGGGCCCTGCCCCATACATGCAGCAAGCACCGAACGGTAAGAATTTTTTCAACATTTTATGAAGTTCTTTTTACACATTCTATATTATTATTAATATTGTTATTATTTTCAGGAAGTGGACTTTATTTCGGAGGCGGGTTTTTTCTGGGAATGTCTCCAAAGTATTCTTCATTCTGAACGACTTTTGCAAAACTGATAAACCATAAGAGATAGACAAAATTTTACTACACAAAAAATGGAGATCGCGTTAAAATACATAATTTATAACATATACATTCTTGTTGTTGAGTAAATCGTTTTTCGAGATATTGCTTGTTATTCCATTAAAATTTTCCAATACTTATACTTTTTCTCAAATTCATTATTCTTGTTTTATGTCCTCGATATGCAAAGAGAATGGAATGCACCACATAGCAACCAGCGTTAAAATATTTGACTATCGCTTAAAACCTATCATATTCACATTGTATCGTCATGAAAATTACCAATAACATTGACATCCCGATATCTCGATTAACATGAAGCATATAGGGAATAAGTGCTTGTAAAAATAGTTTGTACAAGAGTAGAGAAAGCCATGTGAGTGTATCACATCAGATTTTTTGATATTGGTTTAAATTTTCAAATACTTTTAACTTTTCTCAAGCGGTAACTCGCTATTCGTTTTTTCCCGTGGTAATGCATAGAGAATAGAATTATAAAGCCATCACATAGCATCAGACGTTCTTTAAACATCTGTAACGTGTCTATTCACAATCGAAAGGTTGCTGGTTCGAGGAAAATTATATCTACAGAAACAATACATTATTTTCGCTCTGTGATTAATTTGGTAATGTAACAATAATTAACAATGAATTTTTAGCGGTAAATGTAAAAAATAAAATATATTTTTTATTTCCTAGCGTCATACGCAGAAGCATTCCCCTTAAGGAACGCTGGCGTGAGCGATGGTTTCCCCCATAACGGGTTTAGACTTGCTTACGAAATGTCCCTGTGCGAGGCTAGCATTTCCCTCTCCTTCTCGAATTTTTGGAGTAGCCAATCAAAATTGCTGTATTATATAACGTCACACCTCTCACCCCTTCAGATTTTATCAGGCGAAGCGATATAAAAGCAGTAGCTTCCCCAGCGATTTCACTGTATTGTGACAACACAGCGAGCTAAGATCTCTGCAAACTTTTCTCATTCAAAGTGAAATTTCAACGAACATCATGTCTGGTAAGTTGTAACAAAACACTTCATTTACTTTAAAAGTTAAATTATTACTCTGTACATTTAACTTATATTCGCGTTCTTGTTTTTAATGCATGGCATTTATATGCGAATAGCTGAGCATTCTAAAAGTTAATAGCTAGACAAGTGAATTTTCTGAAATGTGAACAGTTTAGTTAAGTATTCATTTTAGGCAAGCTTATTCTACATTTAATAGCTAACTGCGCGAATTCTCAAAATGGGAACAATTTAGTTAAGTATTCACCTTGTTGAGTAATTATTATTCCAGATATTTAAATACAGGATTTCACAGAGTGAATTATATTCCTTTTTGGAGAAAATACAATTATTTGAATACCTTATTAACGTTTTTGCTTTAGAATATTACAAAAAGTCTGTTGCGCGAATCATTCGCTCTAACAAAGTAAATATCTACATTATATTAAAACATTTAAATTGAAAAATACAGTACTTAATGAACTTCATTAGTGAATCAGAACCTCAATTATATTTACACATATTATCATTTTCAGAAAAAAGTTAATAAGTTTGTAACTTTCAAATAAATGAAATTTTTGTTATGCAACACATTCTCTAATAAAGAATATGTTTTTTTCTCTTCCTAATGCAGAAAGTTTGACATCTCAACTTAACACATTGGCTGAGGGTAGCATTTACCCAGCCGTTCAAAGACTACAAGATCTTCAGCCAGAGGAGCCTTATAATATAAAATCCTTAAGAAAAATTGATACTCGATACGGTGCTAGAGTCGTTGCACTTTTAGAGAATAAGCAAGTGTTTCTCCCGACAATATATTCAACCCTAACAAGCCAACAGTTGGAGGAAATGCCTGGGAAGTTTCAAATGGTATATCATGGAGTAGTACCAGCCGGCAAGTTTAAGACATGTAAATTGTCTTTTCTTCCTATTAAGGTTTGTAGAAATAATTCAGCTATCCTTTCAAAGCTTCATTTAGAGTTACATTCGTTGAGTTTATAAATTCGCACTTCAGTAGGATAACATTTGTCTAAAGTATACATCAATATGTAAAAAAATAACGTCCAGGATGTAGTCTGAGCGAGGATCTGCAGAAAGAAGTTTAATAGTCTATTCACTGATTCTTTACCTCAAAGCAGATACCTACAGCAAGTTTCAAATAATTTCCAGCAGGATAGCAGTTGTCAAAAGCATGCATCACTGTATTAAAAAAATATGTGTAAATAATGTCTAGATTGTACTCTGTGTGATTTCGTGCAGAAAGAACTTTAATACCCCTTGCAGTGATTCTCCACATCGAAGTATATACCTACAAGAAGTTGCAAATAATGTGAATGTGTGTTACAGGAATGCCCAGCTGAATGTAAATGAAGAGGAAGAACGAGATAGCTTAAAACATCATAAACAGAAATGTGATAGGAACATTCTCAACACCTCCCAGTAACCTCAATCAATGAAGAATTGCACCAGTGCGGAACATACATGGAAAAAACATCCGCGTGTGTAGAATATAACAATAATATATATATAATTATGTACTCATTATTACTGCTATACCAGCCTATACCATTGATTTCATAAATAATTTCATAATTGTTTAAGGAGAATGCCTATCTTAAAAACATCGATGCTACATGAAATCTGTCGTCCTCCGTGGACTGGTGGTACCGTGCTAGCCTCTAGTTCCCAAGGTCGCGGGTTCAAACCCGGCGGAGGGCGATGGATTTTTTCGGGCGTAAAAATCGTTAGCACGGCTTCCTTCGGAAGGGAAGTAAAGCCGGTGGTCCCGTGTCGTAGATTTACGGCACGTAAAAGAACCTCAAGCCTGATAAAGAGGCCTCTGAGCAAAATTACAGGTGTTTCACGCCCAATATAGAATGGGACGCTAAGAACCATAGTAGTTAAAGAGCGACCATAAATAAAACTCAATTAAATTAAATTACATGAAAACTAAACAAAAAGATTATTGAACTATTACTGAAAGAGACTTGAATAAATGGGAATCTAGAAGCCTGAACCATCTTAATATTGGGCTGTATGATATGAGGTGTATAAAAAGATTAATAAAAAATGAGGTCTATGTAATATAAACAACATTTATTTTTTATAAACATTTTCCTATTACATTCCTATACAAAAAACATACATATTTCCTAAAGACAAAGGTGATAGTCTAGACATTCTAAAACACTCAGTTATATAATCATATACATCACACAGAAAGAGACCTGCATTATCCATAAAAAACTAAACATCCCAAGAATGTCTGGATGATGTATTTTATAAGTACAAGGTTTTGATATTTCAAAGTTCCTGTTAACCATGACTGTAATTGATTAACACAATTTCTCGATCCTGTCATGCTATAACTTTAGAAGCTTTCAGCTTACTTATAATCTCCTCAATCTCTTGTGTGTGACTATTATTACCAGCATTCCTCGATGCAATTAGTAACCTCAATATATTTACTAGTCTATTTGGATTTCCAAGCGTAGATATCACTGAATCATCATCATATGAAGATTTCATATTCTCGCGACTCCCGCTGTATCCAGATTTTTCACCATCAGTAGTCTCCAGTCATGTAACAAAGGAATCGCGCCATGTAACAAAGGATTCGCGCCATGTAACAAAGGAATCGCGCCATGTAACAAAGGAATCGCGCCATGTAACAAAGGAATCGCGCTATGTAACAAAGGAATCGCGCTATGTAACAAAGGACTCACGCCATGTAACAAAGGAATCGCGCCATGTAACAAGGGAATCGCGGTATGTAACAAAGGAATCGCGCTATGTAACAAAGGACTCACGCCATGTAACAAAGGAATCGCGCCATGTAACAAAGGAATCGCGGTATGTAACAAAGGAATCGCGCCATGTAACAAAGGATTCGCGCCATGTAACAAAGGAATCACGCCATGTAACAAAGGAATCGCGGTATGTAACAAAGGAATCGCGCCATGTAACAAAGGAATCACGCCATGTAACAAAGGAATCGCGCCATGTAACAAAGGAATCACGGTATGTAACAAAGGAATCGCGCTATGTAACAAAGGAATCGCGCCATGTAACAAAGGAATCGCGGTATGTAACAAAGGAATCGCGCCATGTAACAAAGGAATCGCGCTATGTAACAAAGGAATCGCGCTATGTAACAAAGGACTCACGGTATGTAACAAAGGAATCGCGGTATGTAACAAAGGAATCGCGCCATGTAACAAAGGAATCGCGCCATGTAACAAAGGAATCGCGCTATGTAACAAAGGAATCGCGCCATGTAACAAAGGAATCGCGCTATGTAACAAAGGAATCGAGCTATGTAACAAAGGACTCACGCCATGTAACAAAGGACTCGCGCCATGTAACAAAGGAATCACGGTATGTAACAAAGGAATCACGGTATGTAACAAAGGAATCGCGCTATGTAACAAAGGAATCGCGCTATGTAACAAAGGAATCGCGCTATGTAACAAAGGAATCGCGCCATGTAACAAAGGAATCGCGCCATGTAACAAAGGAATCGCGCCATGTAACAAAGGAATCGCGCCATGTAACAAAGGAATCGCGCTATGTAACAAAGGACTCACGCCATGTAACAAAGGAATCGCGCCATGTAACAAAGGAATCGCGCCATGTAACAAAGGAATCGCGCCATGTAACAAAGGAATCGCGCTATGTAACAAAGGAATCGCGCTATGTAACAAAAGACTCACGCCATGTAACAAAGGAATCGCGCCATGTAACAAAGGAATCGCGGTATGTAACAAAGGAATCGCGCTATGTAACAAAGGACTCACGCCATGTAACAAAGGAATCGCGCCATGTAACAAAGGAATCGCGCCATGTAACAAAGGAATCGCGCCATGTAACAAAGGAATCGCGCTATGTAACAAAGGAATCGCGCTATGTAACAAAGGAATCGCGCCATGTAACAAAGGAATCGCGCTATGTAACAAAGGAATCGAGCTATGTAACAAAGGACTCGCGCCATGTAACAAAGGAATCGCGCCATGTAACAAAGGAATCGCGCCATGTAACAAAGGAATCGCGCTATGTAACAAAGGAATCGCGCCATGTAACAAAGGAATCGCGCCATGTAACAAAGGACTCACGCCATGTAACAAAGGAATCGCGCTATGTAACAAAGGACTCACGCCATGTAACAAAGGACTCGCGCCATGTAACAAAGGAATCGCGCCATGTAACAAAGGAATCGCGCTATGTAACAAAGGAATCGCGCTATGTAACAAAGGAATCGCGCCATGTAACAAAGGAATCGCGCCATGTAACAAAGGAATCGCGCTATGTAACAAAGGAATCACGCTATGTAACAAAGGAATCACGCTATGTAACAATGGAATCACGCTATGTAACAAACGTTTCCAGAGAGCATCCTTTTTCCATGCTCGCACTCGTTATGTTCTGTTGAGAGCATCCTTTTTCCACGAATGTTCCCAGAGAGCATCCTTTTTCCATGCTCGCATTCGCCATGTTCTGTTGAGAGCCTCCTTCTCCACAAATGTTTCCAGAGAGCATCCTTTCCCGCTGCTATGCGAAGATTGCGATTCCCTCCGGCGTCCTCACACTGAATATATACATAGCTGCGTGTTATGAATTCATTCATTCGCTTTTAATTCCTTCGAGCGTTAGCATTCCCGTATTCATTTAATTTCTTTTAGTTTTAGCATGAGCTCCTGCCGGAGAAAATCTGTGCAACTAGCGGATGAGAAACTCAATTTTTCATACATAACACATGGAGGAAAACACGTCATTAGATGCTGTATATGCGAGCGGATTTTTAAGAATCGTTCTTTGTCAAGATTTAAGCTTCATAGAGCAACATGTTATACTGGATCGACTCTCTCTCCTACACTCGAAGATCCGAAGATGTATAGAGGGGGATGTTATACCGGATCAAGCCTCTGTCCTTCACTGGAGACTACTGATGGTGAAAAATCTGGATACAGCGGGAGTCGCGAGAATATGAAATCTTCATATGATGATGATTCAGTGATATCTACGCTTGAAAATCCAAATAGACTAGTAAATATATTGAGGTTACTAATTGCATCGAGGAATGCTGGTAATAATAGTCACACACAAGAGATTGAGGAGATTATAAGTAAGCTGAAAGCTTCTAAAGTTATAGCATGACAGGATCGAGAAATTGTGTTAATCAATTACAGTCATGGTTAACAGGAACTTTGAAATATCAAAACCTTGTACTTATAAAATACATCATCCAGACATTCTTGAGATGTTTAGTTTTTTATGGATAATGCAGGTCTCTTTCTGTGTGATGTATATGATTATATAACTGAGTGTTTTAGAATGTCTAGACTATCACCTTTGTCTTTAGGAAATATGTATGTTTTTTTGTATAGGAATGTAATAGGAAAATGTTTATAAAAAATAAATGTTGTTTATATTACATAGACCTCATTTTTTTATTAATCTTTTTATACACCTCATATCATACAGCCCAATATTAAGATGGTTCAGACTTCTAGATTCCCATTTATTCAAGTCTCTTTCAGTAATAGTTCAATAATATTTTTGTTTAGATTTCATGTAATTTAATTTAATTGAGTTTTATTTATGGTCGCTCTTTAACTACTATGGTTCTTAGCGTCCCATTCTATATTGGGCGTGAAACACCTGTAATTTTGCTCAGAGGCCTCTTTATCAGGCTTGAGGTTCTTTTACGTGCCGTAAATCTACGACACGGGACCACCGGCTTTACTTCCCTTCCGAAGGAAGCCGTGCTAACGATTTTTACGCCCGAAAAAATCCATCGCCCTCCGCCGGGTTTGAACCCGCGACCTTGGGAACTAGAGGCTAGCACGGTACCACCAGTCCACGGAGGACGACAGATTTCATGTAGCATCGATGTTTTTAAGATAGGCATTCTCCTTAAACAATTATGAAATTATTTATGAAATCAATGGTATAGGCTGGTATAGCAGTAATAATGAGTACATAATTATATATATATTATTGTTATATTCTACACACGCGGATGTTTTTTCCATGTATGTTCCGCACTGGTGCAATTCTTCATTGATTGAGGTTACTGGGAGGTGTTGAGAATGTTCCTATCACATTTCTGTTTATGATGTTTTAAGCTATCTCGTTCTTCCTCTTCATTTACATTCAGCTGGGCATTCCTGTAACACACATTCACATTATTTGCAACTTCTTGTAGGTATATACTTCGATGTGGAGAATCACTGCAAGGGGTATTAAAGTTCTTTCTGCACGAAATCACACAGAGTACAATCTAGACATTATTTACACATATTTTTTTAATACAGTGATGCATGCTTTTGACAACTGCTATCCTGCTGGAAATTATTTGAAACTTGCTGTAGGTATCTGCTTTGAGGTAAAGAATCAGTGAATAGACTATTAAACTTCTTTCTGCAGATCCTCGCTCAGACTACATCCTGGACGTTATTTTTTTACATATTGATGTATACTTTAGACAAATGTTATCCTACTGAAGTGCGAATTTATAAACTCAACGAATGTAACTCTAAATGAAGCTTTGAAAGGATAGCTGAATTATTTCTACAAACCTTAATAGGAAGAAAAGACAATTTACATGTCTTAAACTTGCCGGCTGGTACTACTCCATGATATACCATTTGAAACTTCCCAGGCATTTCCTCCAACTGTTGGCTTGTTAGGGTTGAATATATTGTCGGGAGAAACACTTGCTTATTCTCTAAAAGTGCAACGACTCTAGCACCGTATCGAGTATCAATTTTTCTTAAGGATTTTATATTATAAGGCTCCTCTGGCTGAAGATCTTGTAGTCTTTGAACGGCTGGGTAAATGCTACCCTCAGCCAATGTGTTAAGTTGAGATGTCAAACTTTCTGCATTAGGAAGAGAAAAAAACATATTCTTTATTAGAGAATGTGTTGCATAACAAAAATTTCATTTATTTGAAAGTTACAAACTTATTAACTTTTTTCTGAAAATGATAATATGTGTAAATATAATTGAGGTTCTGATTCACTAATGAAGTTCATTAAGTACTGTATTTTTCAATTTAAATGTTTTAATATAATGTAGATATTTACTTTGTTAGAGCGAATGATTCGCGCAACAGACTTTTTGTAATATTCTAAAGCAAAAACGTTAATAAGGTATTCAAATAATTGTATTTTCTCCAAAAAGGAATATAATTCACTCTGTGAAATCCTGTATTTAAATATCTGGAATAATAATTACTCAACAAGGTGAATACTTAACTAAATTGTTCCCATTTTGAGAATTCGCGCAGTTAGCTATTAAATGTAGAATAAGCTTGCCTAAAATGAATACTTAACTAAACTGTTCACATTTCAGAAAATTCACTTGTCTAGCTATTAACTTTTAGAATGCTCAGCTATTCGCATATAAATGCCATGCATTAAAAACAAGAACGCGAATATAAGTTAAATGTACAGAGTAATAATTTAACTTTTAAAGTAAATGAAGTGTTTTGTTACAACTTACCAGACATGATGTTCGTTGAAATTTCACTTTGAATGAGAAAAGTTTGCAGAGATCTTAGCTCGCTGTGTTGTCACAATACAGTGAAATCGCTGGGGAAGCTACTGCTTTTATATCGCTTCGCCTGATAAAATCTGAAGGGGTGAGAGGTGTGACGTTATATAATACAGCAATTTTGATTGGCTACTCCAAAAATTCGAGAAGGAGAGGGAAATGCTAGCCTCGCACAGGGACATTTCGTAAGCAAGTCTAAACCCGTTATGGGGGAAACCATCGCTCACGCCAGCGTTCCTTAAGGGGAATGCTTCTGCGTATGACGCTAGGAAATAAAAAATATATTTTATTTTTTACATTTACCGCTAAAAATTCATTGTTAATTATTGTTACATTACCAAATTAATCACAGAGCGAAAATAATGTATTGTTTCTGTAGATATAATTTTCCTCGAACCAGCAACCTTTCGATTGTGAATAGACACGTTACAGATGTTTAAAGAACGTCTGATGCTATGTGATGGCTTTATAATTCTATTCTCTATGCATTACCACGGGAAAAAACGAATAGCGAGTTACCGCTTGAGAAAAGTTAAAAGTATTTGAAAATTTAAACCAATATCAAAAAATCTGATGTGATACACTCACATGGCTTTCTCTACTCTTGTACAAACTATTTTTACAAGCACTTATTCCCTATATGCTTCATGTTAATCGAGATATCGGGATGTCAATGTTATTGGTAATTTTCATGACGATACAATGTGAATATGATAGGTTTTAAGCGATAGTCAAATATTTTAACGCTGGTTGCTATGTGGTGCATTCCATTCTCCTTGCATATCGAGGACATAAAACAAGAATAATGAATTTGAGAAAAAGTATAAGTATTGGAAAATTTTAATGGAATAACAAGCAATATCTCGAAAAACGATTTACTCAACAACAAGAATGTATATGTTATAAATTATGTATTTTAACGCGATCTCCATTTTTTGTGTAGTAAAATTTTGTCTATCTCTTATGGTTTATCAGTTTTGCAAAAGTCGTTCAGAATGAAGAATACTTTGGAGACATTCCCAGAAAAAACCCGCCTCCGAAATAAAGTCCACTTCCTGAAAATAATAACAATATTAATAATAATATAGAATGTGTAAAAAGAACTTCATAAAATATTGAAAAAATTCTTACCGTTCGGTGCTTGCTGCATGTATGGGGCAGGGCCCCCACCCTGCTGATTTGGTGCCAGGAAGGTCTGGAAGCCTGGAGGTGGCGGTGCAGCGGTCGCGAAGCCTGCTGGTACAACGCTCGCGAAGCCTGATGCTACCGGTGCAGCGGTCGCATGTTGACCGATACCGCCTCCGAAATAAAGTACATTTCCTGGAAAAAATAAATAAATAATAATAGTATAGCATGTTTAAGTACAGAGTTCTAAAGAATCTACACTCTATACGTGAAAAAAAAATACATGTTTTAAACACCCTCGTGAAAAATACATAGCATTCTGGGAGACCGAAAGAGTTATGTGACTGCATATGGGTGAGAAACTCCCCTTAAATATATCCTTTTCTCCTTATACAATCCAGAACTCTATGCTGTCGGAGGCATGCCTTTGTGTGCCAGAATCGACATTGTATGTCTACTATCATGTAATTTTTTAGTTACAAATCCTCAAACAACCGTCTGTAAATTCTCACCTTACGAGTGTTGCTGCATGTACGGATGGCAGAGCCGTCTCCATGATGATTTGGTACCAGGAAGGTTTGGAAGCCTGGCGCTGCCTGTGCAGCGCTCGATGGATGGTCGATACCAAAATAAAGTCCACTTCCTGGAAATAATAATACAAATAATAATAAAGAATATGAACAAGAAGTTAATATGAATTGTTACATTACTTATTTAAAAACTCTGAAGAATGCTTACCATTCGGGTGTTCGGGTGTCTGAATCATTACGGTATTTGATGAGCGATCCTGCAGCCTGCGGCCCAGAAAATTCGAGATATACAATTCATTTCTCATTACAATATCTTAAACATTTAATATTTTATTCAATATCGTTAGATTACTTGAAATGAATTTGTGCGTGTGTGTGTATTAAGTTTATATTAACATGCTGGAATATTCGAAAAATATCTCTCGAATGGATGGGGTATTTACAATCGTACTCGTCCTATGTTTACTAAGCCCAATCTTTTTAAAAATGGAATAAATTAAGAGTAACGAGGATTGTTTAGGCAAGGCTCCCTATTTCATTATTTAGAATTAAACAAATGCTATTAGTCGTAATAATCATGCACATACGACAGCAAGCAAATGCGCGAGTCAATTCATATACAATTAATTAATAAAAAAATATTTAATTGTTTTCATCGATCAGCGAGAGCCTTATTTTAATAACGTATGTAATATCTATCATTCTGAATACTTTTTATTCTTCATATTACTCTCGCCAAATCGTATTTCTTTGTTTAACATTCCGAAAAAAAAATCAGTTTAATTTTTTGATATCATGTTTGCATTTCTTGTACGCGAGTATTTAAATAATGACAAAGATACAATCGAATGTTTAAGTACAGAATCTATACAGTATACGTTTAATTGAAACTTAATCATTAATATTCTTCATGTAGAATTATATTAATTATCGGGAAAACATTTTTTGTGGTAAGCTTAAAACATGTCTAGACTTGGTTTTTCCACTGTCTATGATGGAATTTCTGTACCGGGGAAGCCATTAAGATCTTTTTGTATCGCTAAAAGTTATTTATCCCCGAGGGCCTGTGGTTTTTCAGAGCACTTTGGATGTTTAATCAACTGGAAAACGGGTGTCATTGTTCACTAAGAGCTCTATACAAGACCTTGTTTTTACATTCTTCTGACGAAAATTAATGGTGCGGAAGAGTTTTGCCCTTGTCTGCTAATGGGTCTACATATGCATTCTTCAGGGGTGTACACCATATTTCTTTCAGGCAGTGTACGCCAGTGAATAATTCGTTGAATTTCTCAAAGTTCGCTACGTCTTTAGAAAGAACATTTAAAACGAATATAAAATTTATATTTGTAGTCTTTGTGCGTGTTACTTACAGGTACGCCTGTTTTGAATTGTAATTATTACTTCTCTCGTGCGAGAAGAGACATAGCAGGCTTTGTTGAAGCGTACTCCTATGTGCTGGATACCCCTAGCCATTAAGAGCAGGTAGTGGGGAAAACCCACGCGTCCTGTTTTAACCGCCTCTCATGATGGACAGGGCATTGCTGTCACATTGCGTCTTGTTTTTTTTTTCGTAAAGGGTTCTCGTGTTAACGTCTCATACAAGCTATTTGCAATTTCGCTTTAAGTTGCTTTTTAATTCATCTAAGCAATGTAATATTTTTTATAAACCCGCAATTCAAAAGAAGAATTAAACACACGTTATTAGCCGTAATAGTTATATACGCGTAATAATCGCGCATATACGATAACGAACAGTTGCGCGCAAATCAATTACATTATTCCATCAAAAAAACTTAATTGTTTTAATCGATAGACTGCGCCGTTTCATTAGAAGTGAGATATTCATGGTAGATGAATAATTGGGTGAGATATCTCTAGGCGCGCGAGTCAATTACATTAATTATTCATTGTTTTCATCGATCAGCGAGAGTCTTATTTATTTTTTATTTATTTCATAATCAATTCCCCCGGAGCCAGCATGAACGCACCTCGCATGTTAATTCGCCTTTATTTTTTTTCCGGAATCATATTTCGCAGAATTATATAGAGTTAAGATGGCCGTCTTGCACCCATAATGAGTTTAAATATGGTGAATTTACAACTTTCAGATATGACCACCAGGGGCGCTGTGAGCAAAACACTCGCTGGAGTTTCACTCATATTACCACTTGGCGCGCTAGTGTATGTTGCGAACTGAAGCGGGAGTGGAGGGGATGCAGAAGTCGACTTGCCAGTCCAAATATCGAGAGTCAGTCATTCGTGTGAAACGTCTCGCTGTGGAAGGTTGCGGTCGGTGTTCCACCTCAATTATCACGCGATAACGAGTGTTACGTCAAGTCTGTCCTTTCATCTATGTGTTGTAATATTCTTATAAATCCAAAATATATTTTCCCTCAAAAGTAGAATTAAATAAATGTTATTACTCGTAATAATTATACACATGCTACCACACATATACGATAACGAACAGTTGCGCGCGAGTCAATTAATCATTCAAAAATACTTAAATGTATTCATCAACCGACTAGCCGCGTTTCATTGCAATAGTAGTAATATAAGGGGGGTTTAGGACCAGGTGCGCGCGAATTCAATCAAAAATACTTAATTGCTCGAAGAACCGCGTTTAATTGCATTAGTAGTAATATGATGGGCATTCTTTTTTCAATAACACACATTACCTAATTGATTGACACAATTATGTACTCAAACGATTTGCCGATGTGCGGCAGGCATCGAGAATCGCATTCCCACACCGCCAACGTCACGCACCGAGAACCCCATTCCCTTATACCCCTCACCCCGAGCGGCACATCCCCTACCCCAAGCCAATCACACGGCAGGGATTTAGACAAGTCACAATGAGGGGGCGGGAATGTAGTCACCGTATAGGAACAATACACACTCTCCCACCTATCCACAGGGAACCAACCAGAACACAAAGGGGAGGGAGGACACGCGTATGGGGGGGAGGGAGGGGGGCGGGTCACCGGCACGTGACCACAGGGGGAGGGGGGAGGACCTGCCGGCACAGACCCTGTCGGGATTAGATCAGCACACAAAGGGAAGGGGGCGGAGCTAGCGGCACGCGACCGGGCGGCAAATAGTAGCACACAAAGGGAGGGGGCGGGGCTTGAAGTCAGAACAATAGGTCATTAATTCCTTTGTTCTCACCAGAACAATAGCCCATTGTTCTCAAGTCGCTATGTTATATCTACTCCCAGTGATTACTGGTCCTTGATCTTACACAGATGGCAGTTAGGTCAACACATGAATATCTGTTGTGACATGGCAGAATAATCGTGTAATAGAATGACTCTCAGATTGGCTAGTTTTTTATATTTGGCATGGGCATAAACATAAAAGCTTGGAGCTTGCAAACTTCTATGAACATTATAAGTTTAAAGCCATGTTTATTTCAACGTCTGCCATTGTGAATGCGTATATTAAGATGGCATAGAAGAAAGCTTCTATTCTTACCTTTTGCTTATGTCCAAGTTTCATTATGAATCACCTCTATTTTTCAATCACTTATCGCCTGTGATTTGGTTTCTAAAATAACTGTTGTTGGAATGATTTTGATTAGATTGGGAAGCGGGGTAATCCGGCACCGATCCAGTGAATCCGGGTATTGTACTGACTGCCCACGAGGGGACGCCTTCGGAAGGGAGGGATGAGGTAAAGGGAGCCACCCGGGCGGCCGAACCAGGAGTGACGGTACTGCAATGACAGGAACCTTACAGTTTCCAGATATAGACGCCCCAGCAGCGTCGGACATGCAGACCGGGGACCCCGTCCCACACAAGCCCTACGCCTTCCCAGGGGGGGTGGTCCTTATACCCCGGCAACCAACCGACGTCGGAGGGACGGAGAAAGTCCAGAGAAAATTCTTTTTCCTTGCCTCGCTGCACCGAAACACTATCGCCGACACTTTCAACATTGAAATAGTTCAATCGGGATGAAGGATGAATGAAATATTAATGGAACGAAATGGAGGGACAGGAAATGAGGGGAATGAAAGAAACCATTTCAGCATTCGCCTGACGACCTGGGAAAACCCCGAAAAAACCATGGGTCAGAGTGGGCAATCCCCGGAGATCGAACCTGGGACTTCCTTAATGCGGGTCACAGACGTTACCGCCTGAGCCATCCCCCTCGGTTGGAATGATAATATGAAACAAATAGAAAAAAATCTGTTGTGTTGCACTCACAGATTTTCTCTCCATATACTCTTCTGTAAACTATTCTTACAAAGACTGAGCCTTCTATCTACTTTTTCTTAATCGACATATGTTTTCATTGTACATTTACACATTTCATTGTAGCTATAAGCAGGATACAGTTAAGCTAAAGCGATGGTCAGAATTTTAAGAAGCAAATACATTATTGACGGCACTAGCCTTGAAATTTCATGCCCTTGTATGACGACAGAAAAAACAAATAAGGACTTGCCACTAGCAAAACGTATCAGTATTTGGAAATTCAAACTAGTAACAAAGAATATCTTGGGTAAGATTAACGGCACAAAAAATATTTACATAAATTGTGTTCTTTGACGAGATCTAAGTTTATATTGTAGTAAGATTTTGTCTACATCTTCTGGTTTAAAAGTCATTGAGAATGAAGAGGACTTCATAGGCTATTCCCAGAAAATTAAGATATACATTTTATTTGGTCGGGTAAATATTTTGTATTTTAATGGAAATCGTTAGAGGCAGTTTTTAACGAAAATTGTTCCACGTAAAGCGTAGTTTAGGGTGGGAGATTTTCTTGAAAATCTTCGTGTCGTATCGTTAGGAAGGGATGAACTTAAATATCAAGTTTTGTATTTAACCGGCTTTTCGTTTTTAAGTTATGCTGTTTACAGAACTATAGGCACGCTCGCGCGCGCACGCGCGCGCACACACACACGCACACACACACACACACACACAGGAACGCACAGAGATCTTGTTCTAATATTCTTTTTATTTATTCAGGAAGCGTCAAAACGTGTAATTCCGGTGTAATCTTGGTATCGAATTTGTTGATGAAGTGCAATACTTCATCGATTTACTGTAATTAATAGAGAAAGTAAACAAAATGTTATGATGCATTCACACACTTTCTCTACGAATAACAAATTCACATATAGGTATTCATTATATATTGCACTATGCATATAAAAATTGTTTCGTCCATCCTCGCTACTCAACTTATGATATATCTCTACCTGGGAATTGTTTCAAATTGAGCAAAGATTTCAACATGTAGACGGTATTTAAATGTTACTAATTAAGCTCCAATATTAATGTTGTAATATAGAGTGGAGAAGAGTGGTGTATTTAATGGTTTTAATCACTTTACATCTTCAAACTCATACATCGCACGGGTTAGATAGACCGTACGTGCTTATATAATACACTGTGGTACATATTTTTCAGACTTTTTCCCAACCTTAAGTCTCTTTCTTACACTTCGATCTGAGCTAGCTGCATAACCTTTTGTAAAAATTTGCCAATTGCTTCCACCTCCCCCTCCCAGCCTGCAAGGTTCAACAAGCTTGTAACCCTCTTCTTGAGTTAACAAAGGGACCTGGCAGATACTTTCTCCTTAACTGCTCTGTCTTAGTACAATGCGCCAGAATATGAATCCAAGTTTCTTCCTCTCTACACCAGGGACAGATTCTTATGCCTTCTTCGTTAATGAATTTGATCGCTTGCAGCTTATCCGAGCTGAGCCAAGCAAGCCTTTGCTTGCTGGCTCTATTTGTGGACATAATATATTGCTCTATACTCCATTCTGCTTTTAGTTTCGACTGTAAGCTTAATTATACTTTCTCGTTCCACTGTGACAGCGCCTGCTGTCGATCTATATGTTTCAGTCGCTCTGGGCTTTTCTCCACGCATTAGCTCTATTTCCAGGTCCTTCAAATCAAATATTACTCATTCCTATTCTCTCCAGCCCCTTTTGATTTTCGCTGCCCACGTCTTGCCCCCCCCTCCCATTCTAAGATGTTCCTTATAGCGTGCTGCTCTCATAAGTGTTGATCCCCTCTCATAGTTCTAATCGAATATTTGATCACCCGTACCTTACATTGAATTGTTTCGCTATATGCACCACATTCTTTAAAAATCTCGAGGTTTGCCGTACCTCTTCTCACACACAATATACCTTTTAGAAAACCTGTTCTCACTTGATCTATTCTTTCTAAGGGTTCCCACCCCCATATCCGCCCCATACATCATTCTGAATCTAACAATTGCCCTATATATTTACTATAACAGTTTTACCGGTAAATCTGGGATTCTGCTCTGAGTGCGCAGTTTCCGCAGCTCTCATTCTTGTCTTGAGTTTCGTAGCCTCAGTGTGTTTAGTCCACCTTCCGTTGATTGCTTCACCCCAGTCAAGCCTAAGTATACAAAACTCTTTACATTGTCCAGTTTCTCCTCCGCGTAAGTCCAGGTCTCTGTTCGGCTGTACACGGAGCTTTTCTAAACGTAATTGTTTTCGTTTTATTCACATAACGGTCAATAACCATTCGTCACAATAAGTCTAAAGTTTGTCTAGTCCCTTTTGCACACCTTCCACAGTAAGAGAGAAGTGTCATATTGTCTGCATATAAAAGTATTGAGATCCGAATGTCACCGATCTCAGGCGCCTCCACATTTTTTCCTAACAATATGTCTACTACGTCATCCACAAAGAGATTAAAGAGAAGGGGTGATAAAATACAGCCTTGCCTAACACCTTTATGGCACTCGAGCTCTTTGAAACGCTGTTTACATTATACTTTATGTAGAATTCCATTCTATGATACATAGCCCGGAATGCTCTGTTCATCGCCTTTGATAATTAATCTATTACCTTCTAATTTTATAACACAATGCGTTGCGATTTATAGAGTCAAAATCTTTCTTAAAATCAACAAAGGCACAATGCAATCTTTCTCGCTTTTTAACCATCCGTTTTGCCGTGTATCCAAAATAAACACATTATCTACCTCCCTAAATCCCGCTTGAAATTTTGAAATTATATTAAACCGCCCCACCCACGTTTTTATCCTCCCGTAAAGTATTCTACCATAGATTTTCCCCATATTCAAGCACGGAAGCAAATTTACTTCCTTATAATTATGTGGTGACCCCGTCACTCCCTTTCCTTTATAAACCGGATGAATAGTTCCTACCCTCCAGTCATCTGGATAGATTCCTCTATTAAAAAGACTGTTGATTGGATTGTTGTTGTCCGAAACTCAGCAACATTGCATGCTGTTTTAAGCCATTTCCGGCGACAATCTATCATATCCCGGAGCCTTTCCGTTTTTTATTGTTAACTGCACGGATAACCTCTTCTGCCGAAATCCCCGCACCCAATAATTGTAATATAGCCAAGATCGAGAAACTCAAACAGGAAGTGTTGTGGAGAAGTTCGTTTAATGCTTGTCTTTTGAAAGCATTGGGCAGACTTGGGCAGACAGTCAAAGCTGCTGGTGGTACTCACGAGGGATGGCTGGTTATAAAAAAATTAGGGTAAGGAGAGGCCACCACCCACAATACGTGCATGTGGTCATCCTGAGAGTTTTATGAAGATATACGTTTATGCAGCCGTAAAAACTGAATCATAAATGAGGAAGTTCAGTAAGAAACGTTGACTGACTGACATTTTCCCTCCGTTAGATGAAAACCTATTTTCAACGCTATTTCAACCGTTACGCTAAACAATTTGCCTTGTTAAATCCACGTAAAATAATTCTATAAATAGAAATACAAAACAGTTGAGCATTTTGTACAATTTTCAAAAAAGTATGAAATTAATGAAATTAAGTTTTGATTGAACTCGGAACATGTAAACGTATTATGGTTTGCTCTTTCTGCATGTTAAAAATAAGAATTTTCTCAAATAATAATCTCGGTGTTAGTATTTCTACTTTGTCTACCACGTACATAGTAGGTAGAGAAAGTGTTGCATTCCACCCAAATATTCGATATCGAAATTTCATCGGAAAATACCCGCTTTGAGGCCCTGTGATTCCAAAAGAAAGCATTTTTTGAAAAGGTCCGTGTGTGTCTGTGAGCAGTATAACTCAAATACAAAAGTCGGATAAATATCAAACTTGACATTTAAGTTCAGTATCCTCCAAAGATTGTGTCGCATCTTTGGGAGATGTGACACGAAGATTTTCGAGAGAATTTCCCTCATCCCAAACTAACCTTTATGTGGAAGTTTTTTTTTATTTTCTTACAAATTGCTCTTATGATTTTTGTTAAAATATATTATATTCAAAATATTTACATTAAAAATATAATGCTAATCTTGAATTTTCTTGGAATAACCTGTGACGCCGACTTGATTCAGAAGGAATTTTATATAATTTTGTATAACTGGTAAACGTTATGAGATAGACAATGGCGTACAATAGAAAAATGTAGATCTCTTTAGAGCACACAATTTATTTAAAATAACTTTTCGTGACCTTAGCCATTTCAGAGATATCCGTTAACATTTGCTTCAGTCAAATTGTTCAATAAATCTCTATCGCCATTCACTTGTTTCTCGCGATGCCATAGACAGCCGCTTTTAAACACCTGACTATTTATTCAGCTTTCTCTATCCCTCTTGTACCTACAACGAAATATCTACTGAAACTATATCTGCAAAATGAGGATGGGACCTCGATACCTCGATACTCGGTGGTATCGAAGTATGTCTAATACTTTGAGATAAACCTTCGATACTTTTCCGATGATATTTTTAAATTTTTAAGATTTGTATTATTAAAAGTTGTTGTATTTAACTTTATGTAACATAAAGAATGAAAGGAGTCGAGACTTCACGTAATTGCCGTGCACGTGTTCCCCAAATAGTTACTGGGCGATAGTTCTTGATGGACCTTGACTGTGTTTCCTGTGGGTAAATCAAAGCAACAGTCCATAGGCCCTCGTGTCTAAACGAAAACATGTAAAACAATGAGGGAAGGAGTGGAGGTACTCGTATAACATGCAGCTTTGAATAAGTTGTGAATAAAGCTGATTCTGCTGATGCACAGAATAACATTTCATCAATAGCCTGGCTTGGTGGCTCAGTCTCAGCCATTACATTTACCTACTCCAGTACCAAAATCTGTGAATCCAGCAAAAAGGATTAAAACTTAGATCGTGAGATAATGCAGCGCATAGAAATCTTTGTTCTTTCCTTCCATCTATTTTTCTGGTTAACGCAAGTCAAACCTTTGTAATAAACATGTATATGCTAATATATGATGGTAGTGCTATATGGCTAATTGCTTATTACCGGGTGATAAAATATGTACATATGTAGTAGTTGTGAATAGTAATAGAATGGTGTAACACAATTGTTTTAGATGTATGAGTTTCATATAGTACATATATACAGGGTGAATCACCTAAAAATTGCACCGCAAATATTTCGGAAATGGAAAGTGCTATTGATGTGCAGTTTTAACAGTAATAATTGGTAGTCAGAGGCTCGTACATTTAGTCTATAAACAGATTTTAATAATACTGAGAAAGTGTATTTTTTGAGGAAACATACAATTTTTTAATGGAACAATGCCTAGTTACATCAACAGAATAAAGGTAGGGTAAATTAGAATGTCAATGGCGTTTGTTGCAAGATTTAGTGCAAGTGATTTACGAGAAATCTTATTTTGAAACTTTTACGCACCGACACTTGTACAACCTGTGGTAGCACATATTAAAGAAAAACAAAAGGGAATTACAATACTTCTGTGGATTCTTACAAGTAAAGAGAACATAGCCCTTCAAAGATTGTGTTCAAAATGACCACCGGCAGCTTCAATACACACTTCCAGTCTGCTATGGAAAGACTGTTGCACACGTTCTAGCATTTCAGAGGAAATTTCAGAGGAGGCAGCAATAATACGTCGTTTCATATCGTCTGGTATAGTTGATACATCCTTGTAGACTGTGTCTTTCAGCCTAACCCACAAAAAAGTCTAAGGGGGTCAGATCCGGTAAGCGGGCTGGCTAAGGTACAGGTCCTCTTCGTCCAATCCAACGATTTGGAAACAATCCGTTAAGACAAGCTATAGTACTTCGTGCACTATAGGCTGGACAGCCAACACCAACTGGTACCACAAGTTCCTCCTAGTCTGCAAAGGAACGTCTTCTAGCATCTTTGGCAGATGGTCTCTCAGGAGACTGCGATACTTGTGCTAGTTCATTGTTCCTTCTATGAACAAAGGGCCTATGAGCTGATGGTTCACTATCCCACACCACACGTTTAAACTCCATGGACGCTGACGTTCCACCTGACGAAGCCAACGGGAATTGTCAACAGACCAATAGTGCATGTTTCTGCGGTTTATCTGCCCATGATTAGTAAAGTTGCCTCATCACTACGCAAGATAAATGATAAATCTGCAAACATCGTATGTAGCAACTAAGCAGGTTGAATGGGACAAACAATTGTCGGGGTGAAAACTCTTCAAAATACGATTTCTCATAAATCACTTGCACTAGAATCTTGCAACAAATGCCACTGACATTCTAATTTTCCCTACCTTTATTTTGTTGATATAACTAGGCTTGTTCCATTAAAAACATTGTATGTTTGCTAAAAAATTACACCTTCTCAGTATTGTTAAAATCTGTTTATAGGTTAAATATACGAGCCCCTGACTACCAATCAACGCTGTGAAAACTGCACATCAATAGTACTTTCGATTTCCGAAGTATTTGCGGTGCAAGTTATAGGTGCTTCAGCCTGTGTATATATATATATATATATATATATATATATATATAATATATTACTTTATATTTTCAAGATTGCAGAATAACGACGAATTCTAGTATTTGCTTTTGTATGAATAGAAAATCCTTTAGAACAAAGTTTTCAGCACAAAATATGGTAGCATAAAAAGGATAGCAAGGAAATTATTATTATTATTATTATTATTGTTGTTGTAGTTATTAGCCTTGCCTATCAACAGGGGATATATAACTTGTGACATTATCAAGATAAAAGAACTGTTGCCAGTTGAAGAATGTCAAACAGGAGCAATTTCGGAATTAGCATACAATACAAAATTGGTTACGTGCGTTTATACACAGAAAACTACAGATAAGAACATAATTCAGTGAACAAATTATCGCCTTTACAGTTTTTTATAAAGTGAGTATCGAGTATCGGTGCTCAAAAATAAGTATGACTATAGAGTATCGACCATCGAGAATACTGGTATCGTTCCATCACTGGAGGAAGCTATATAAATAAAAATTCTGATGTATTGCACTCACATGACTTTCCCTACTCTTGTACAACTATTTTTGCAAACGCTTATTCTCCATCTACTTCATGTTAATCGAGATATTGAGATGCACTGGTGTGCAAAGCCTAAGGACGAATGTAATATTCGCATGTTGTGACACCGCCAAGTTACATAGCTCGTTGAAACTTGAATGATACATAGAGGGAACTGCTACGGTATGCTACAGTAGACAACTAAACGAAATATGCAATGAGACGAACAGAAATATCAATTTTATTCATAGACCATAAGCCAATACAGCATATGACGGCTCTACACTTACGGAAAGAGATACATGGTGCTTAAAAAGGTATAAGATCACCACGGACAGCAATGCATGCTCTGCATTGTGCTCCAATGCTGGCCACAAGGTAGGTAAGCGGTTCTTGTGGTTGGGCGTTCCATTCCTCCACCAGCGCTGTTGACAACTGTTCGATGGTCGTTGGTGCACGTGGGTGTGATCAAATGCGTCTGCCCAAAGCATCCCACACATGTTCGATGGGATTTAAATCAGGGGATCGGGCAGACCAGTCCATTCGCCGAATATACTCTCGTTCAAAGAGATCCTCCATCTGCGTTGTTCGAAGTGGTCGCGCATTGTCATCCATAAAAATAAAGTCAGGGCCGACTGCACCCCTGAAAAGACGCACATGGGGAAGGAGTACAGTGTCACAAAAACGTTGACCATTGAGAGTACCGTGTTCAAAGATTTGGAGGTCGGTGCGCACATGCAACATTATGTCTCCCCAAACCATAATACCAGACCACCAAAACGATCATGTTCAAGGATATTCGTGGGTCCATTATGTGTTGCCACCTCTCACCAGATGAGGGTACGTCGAGAATCTGCTCTCATCGGAGAAGATTACGCGACCCCATTCCTCGTTGGTCCAAATTTTATGCTCTTGGGACCATCGCAAACGGTGCCGCCGATGTGCGCATGTCAATGGAAGACAGCATACTGGCCGTCGGGCAAATAGACCATCTCTGTGTAGTCGCCGTGCCTGTGTATCGTGAGATTGCGTGTGTGTATCGTGAGATCGCGTGCCTAGCTGTCCTGTTAAATTGGTTGCAATTGTACTCGCTGTTTGACGTGGATCCCTTTTTACCTGATGCACAATGTAGCGGTCATCTGCTGCTGTAGTTGAGCGTGGTCGACCACCACCTCTCCTTGTGTCAGCAGTGCCTGTGGTTTGGATGGTTCCCATGCATGTGAAACAATGCTGTGAGCAATTCCAAACTCCTGAGCAACACTCGTCACACTTCGCCCTTCTTCCAGTTTCCCAATGATTTCTTCCCTGTGTGAAGTCATCCAAATGGTGTCTACGGACCATACTGCAATGAAGAACACCACTACAGTGCGCTGTAACAGCTGACTAATTGCCGCACACCGTCTTGTCCTGTTTCATCAGCTGACCCGTGCTGTGGGACCAGACCCATTTGGCACTATAATCTCGCTACACTCACGCTATGTGACATCCAGCTTTCTGTGTACGTGTGACAGTCCTCTGGCAACATGCTCCCGCACCTTCATCTACTTCCACTAAGTAGTTCATTTGTTATGTTACTTTACCAATCTCGTCCTTAGGTTTTGCACACCACTGTATTAATGTTATTTTTAATTTTCTTGTAGGTGCAAGGGGAATATGTATGTATGTACGTATTTATTTATTCTGCAATTGGGTACTTCCCGGTGGCAGAATTAAACCGTACAAAATTTACATCACCATGACTAGCTTACAATAATAATAATAATAATAAACAAGATTAACAATACAAAATGATTAATTTTAACTATTAACGAAGCTTTTAAAATCCCTAATCACTGAACCATTTATAGTTTACTTAACTATTCACAATTACTTAACTATTCACCATTTACTTCACTATTCACAATTTACTTAACTATTCTCAATTTACTTAACTATCTACAAAGTACTTAACAATTTACAAAGTACGTAACTATTTTCGAGGTACTTAACTATTTACAATTGGTCCTTATATTTAGTTACCAGTATTTTCAACCTGGTAGTGTCAACTTTAATAGTATAGTTTGTGAAATGAGTACACTAGTTAATTAACCAACATTTATTCTGCTAATCTTATTTCTGAACTGCTTTAAGGTCAGAGGACAGCCCTGAAAGGCTGCTACAGGCAATTCATTCCATTCCTCAATGGTTCTATTAGCAAAAGAAAATTTTCCCACGTCGGTTCTGCACTTTCTACCCCTAATTTTAAACAGATGATCGTTTCGACCGTAGTGTGCTGGATTCTCTAACCTTTCTCTAACATCCGCCCAAGCATTTGAACCAGTATAAGCTTTAAATAACGCAACTAATCTATGTTTCTTACGCCTAACTTCTAGCGGTTCCCATTCATTCTCTTCACCTTTTGTAAACCCAAAATCTTTACCTCTCCTTATGAATTTTATAGCCCTTCTCTGTACTTTTTCTAAGGAATCAATCTGATTGACTCTGTATGGGTCCCAACATGCTACTCCATATTCCATAACCGGCCGCACTAACGATTTGTAGGCTAGTTCCCTGGTCTTTGCGCTCCCCTTTTTCAGTATTCTCATTACGAAATGCAATGCTTTCCACGCTTTCCTAGATGTACTATTTATCTGTTCCCCCCATCCAGCATTACTTGACAAGCACACTCCCAAATAAATATGGTAGGCTTTAAGCGATAGTCAAATCTTTTAAGAGATGGTTGCTATGTGGAGCTTTCCATTCTCTTTGCATGTTCAAGGCAAAGAAGCGAATAGCGAATTCCCATTTGAGAAGAAGTATAAATATTGGAAAATTCAAACAAATAACAAGGAATATCTCGGAAATTGTTAACTCCCACAAAAAAATGTATATGACATAAATTGTGTGCTTTAATGAAGTCTACATTTTTGTGTAGTAAAATGTTGTCTTTCTCTGGTGGTTTACCATTCAGAATGAAGAGCACTTTCGGGACATTCCCAAAAAATTCGAGATATACATTTCATTTGCCATGAAGATATCTTAAACATGTGATATTTTAATCAAAATCGTTAGAGCCATTTTTGGGAAAATGAAAGTTTTCGAAAAATGTTCCATGTAAAGGGAAGTCTGGAGTGGGGAGATTTTCTTGAAAATCTTCGTGTCGCATCCTTGGAATCTAGTGAACTTAAGAACCAAGTTAGGTATTTATCCGACTTTTCGTTTTTGAGTTACGGTGTTTTCAGATAGACAGACACACACACACATACACACACGCGGACATGTTTTCAAAAATTATTTATTTGGAAAATAAGTATTTCCGCGATATCTCCATATCGATATTTTTGGGTGGAATGCAATACCTCCCCTACTTACTATACGTAGTAGAGAATGTAATAAATGCTAGTGGGTAGAGAAAGTCACGTGAAAGTAACATAGGATTTTTTAAAGTGGGGACGAATACTTTTTAGAGTCATTGTACATACATTCTAAACTATGTGTCTATATTTCCCGGAAGCTTAGTCATTTTGTCTCAAACAAAAACATTCCACCTTTTGAAGCCTCTGCTGGTATATTTGTCTGCCAGAGTACCACGCACCAGGAGCTCTTATCTTGTAAATGTTTCGCAAGGGAGCATTAAAGCGATGATAATCATCAGAAGCACGCTGTAAATAGCTTGTAATGTTATTCAGAGAAGCTGCACGAGTTTATTGCTCGTTCAAACGGCTCTCCCTAAGCGTGCTGTAGAAAAACGCAATGGGAGAAGAGGAGCGTTAATTCCTTAGAAGTAGGGCACCACTAATCAACATTCATCACGTGGGGTATACAGCACTGACATTAATTACTTTTGCTGTCCGGAACTGCGATAAAGGGTTGATATGCCGGTGGTGGCGTTCTCACGATTTCCGACACTTGTGTACATTACTTCTGTCATTATGGGATGTTTAGTCAATGGGGCAATGTTGAATGCAATATCTATTTTTCTTTCTGATGAGAATATTTGTTTATTCTCTGTGTTTGGTAGATATGGTGGATTTAGTGGAAGCCAATTTATTCGTTTTAAAGAAAGGCTTGATACTAGCCAACTCTTTCCAAATGTGTGCAAAACGGAAAGGAGAACTTTTAATGTTGGATTCCTGCTGGAGGGTGGAAATATTCCTTTTGCCAGGATTATTCCACATCCTCCCCACGGTCTGTATTTATGAATGGATGTGGACGCGTGGGATTAAACGCTTATCAAGCAACATCAAAATGATAGAATGACCATACACAGTACTAAAATAGAGTATAGTAGTCCTATGATACATCCACAAGCCGTTGATTATCTACTCTAATACTCCTCAGTCCGAGATTAAACTAAATATAAAGAAAAAACATCGTGAGAAAAGGTCGTTTTTCTACAAAACACACTCTGTATCAAAGCTAAAGAGCACTATCGGAGCACTGGACGTGGCGCGTAACGTGATGGACTTCCTTCCTCCTTTTTCCTTAAGCTTCCGACGCCTTGTGGACTTTCAAAGACCACCCAAGGTGACGAAAATTCAGAAACTGTTTGCACAGGGAAAATATGATATTCTTACAACGAAGTTACGTTAACCATTGGATCAAAAAGATATTAACAGATATCTGTAGAGGGAGAAAAAGTTCTAAAATTTTTCGCTGCTTTGTAAATACTCTTTTTACTTTCTCTACCACGTGTAGCAAGTAGGGGAAGTATTACATTCCACCCAAAAATTCGATATCGAGATTCACCGAAATACATGTTTCTGAGGCACTCCGAATTAAAAAAAAGTCATTTTTAGAAAAAGGTCCGTATGTGTGTGTATGTGGAACATTATGTGGAACATTACATTCTTTACATGAAACATTTTTTGAAAATTTTCATTTTCTCAAAAATGGCTCTAACGATTTTGATTAAAATGTCATATGTTTAAGATATTTTCATGGAAAATGAAATGTATATCTTGAATTTTCTGGGAATGTCCCCAAAAGTCGTCTTCATTCTGAATGAATTTTGCATAATTGGTAAACCGTACGAAATAGACAAAATGTTACTACACAAAAAATGTAGATCTGGTTAAAACACACAATTTATGTCATATACATTCTTTTGTCGAGTGAAACATTTCCGAGATATTCCTTGTCATTTGTTTGAATCTTCCAATACTTATACTTTTTCTCAAATGGGAATTCGTTACTCGTTTATTATACCCAGAACATGTAGAGAGAATGGAATGCTTCACATAGCAATCAGCTCTTAAAAGATTTGACTATCGCTTAAAGCCTACCACATTCCCCTCGCAATAGTTTTCTGCAAATGTTTATCTCGATTACATTAAGTAGATGGAGAATAAACGTTTGTAATAATAGATTTTACCAGAGTAGAGAAAGTCATGTGAGTGTAAGGCATTAGATTTGTTATTTTTGTTTTCGTTTAATTTACAGGTTCTTTGTTTTTAGCATTTGGTTATAAGGACGGGTAAGGATAATAGTAGTAGAATTGCGGTAATCCCTACTGATCAGACAAATAGAGGGACTTGAATTTGGTTTATGTGAATTGATTTTATATTAATTATAGTTGTGATGAAATTTACAGCCCCTATGATGCTTGACATCCCAGCTAGGTGTAGGGAAAAAGAACTAGTATCTTAAAATACGATATGGTTGATCGCGGAACATAGGGAGGGAAATTTATGTTAGCTAGAAACCGAGGCAAACCAAGAAGACTACTTCAGACAACTGATAGGGCCACAGTGGTCCAGTTCCGCAACATGAAAACACTAGCTATGAAAGACAATAAACAGAAGAAACTATGAAAAAAGTGTTATTTAAGTTAGGTTAAATACAAGAATTGTGAGAGTCCAAGTGAGGTTCAAAGTGTGTAAGAAATAACACGACTAACACAATGCAAATTCTCCACTTACGTGGGATAGCTCACCACATAGTATAATACAGCTCCCCCCCTTGCGGGAGGCCTTTGTCCTTTATGGACACTATAGTTTACATTCGTTTATTCATAGGCATTGATAAAACTTCACCCGTACTTTTTCGGATGATTTTGGATAAATAACTAATACTATGATGCAACTATGAGAAAATGGTAAAGCGCTTGAACGGAATTTGAAATTTTTTCCGATTAGTTGGCAATATCAGTTTATACCTATGAGCAATAAGTGCAGTATATTATGTATAATCCAATTGATATTTTGTTCTGCAATGGCGAATTTATCTACCTAGCATATCAGATGGAACAGCCATTCCACTGCCTCTACAATACTCTTCATGGCGTTTGCTATTTGCCAGTTACCCACATGTTATGTTTTGCAAACTGAAATAGTTTAAAGAAAAGAGAAATAATAGAGCCTTTGGCCCTATAAACGCATAATGGCGTACCTTGCAAGTCCAAAATAAGAAGTTTTGTGTGTGTGCATGTGTGTGTGTGTGCGCGCGCACGCGCGCGAGCCGGCGCGTGTGTGTGACGTCTTATCACGCAACAGTGGTAAAATTTGATATATAACATACCTTCGCTACCACTTAGAAAATAAGCTATGGAGAAACAATTGCTTTCCTCAAAAGGAGTGTTTCGAATGAGGCGCAAGGAATTTCCAATATCTCGCTTATTATTTTTTAATGTTAAACAGGAGTTGATAAATATAGTTCTGTTGCAAGTTATATTATTGACAAGACTTCGATTAGATGAATATTTATAAAGCTATACCGATTTTTCTTTACTATTCCTCCTTAACGCAAAGAAACAGCGTAGTTTCGATCGCCCTGCACAAATAAAGAATAGACACAAGTTTCTGTACTGTTAAACCTTTTACCCAGTTCAGTTACGTAATACACTGCGGACCATTTCAAACGTGCCGGTACTGTAGCAGGCCATACGGTGCAAGTTTACTGGGGAGATGCGAGCCTGGTCTCGCACGATGCGAAAACCCATGTGCGGTGAATAACGGAGATTAGGCCTACCGTCCCATAAAGATATGCGACAGTGGAAGGTTATAAGAAAACGTTTATTTAATCTTAGGTTTTATGAAAGCAATGTTAAAATTGTGCTGCACTCGACCTTCTCAATTTATTCAGGTTGGATGGTGAAGTTTGGAAACATACTAAACCCAATTAGAGTGAGTCATTATATCCTTGGAAACTGCATTGACCAATGATGCACATGGAAAGGTGACTGTGAAGGGTTGCAGATTATGGAACATATTGTTTGCATACAAATTAAACCACTGAATTATAAAACATGTACGTAAATATTAAAATTCTAAAATGACTACACTGATATAAATTATAATATTGTTAAGAAATTTCTCAAGCTGAAAATATTGTGGCAGCAATAGCCCAAATATAACGGCGTAGAGTGATGCTATAAAATATGTTAGTAATTAATTTTATTATAAAAGGAATTATCAAGCACAGATCCAAATGTAGTACCAACTTTATGGTGCCGTTAATTCTTGAAACGGTATTCATATAACGCTCAGCAATTGCATAATTATTAAATGGATTAATCTTGAATTTTGAAGAATAATTAACATTTACAATAATAAATATATAGCACACTCATGAAACATTACACAATTCGGGATGGGGTATGACCATTATCTCACAGGTAATACTTGGAGCTGTTCCACAAAATGCCTGCCTTGTACTTTCAAGAAGTTTCAAAGTATTTACTTGAAAATGTACATAAGATACTATTCATCCAATACTACATTCAGCCAGTACAAAGGTATATTACTAATATGCTCCAAGCGCTGTATTCATATGGGTTTTCAGTTGCAAAAAATATGCGAAGATTACTTAAAACATAATTGAATTTGGAAAGAAATTCGGATATCACAAACCCTAATGAGAGGCTCGCCTGCAATACCCGAATTCTAAATGTAATTTACAACCAAAATGAATTTCACATATTACTTAACTCAATGTCACATTCTAGTTCCTCTTTGCCCGAAAATAAAACGGTCCTTCAGTCTATGAGCTGGTAAAAGCCCCTTCTTCATTGGGTTCAACTCCAAACCTCTTCGTCATTCGGCTGATAACCAAGTGCAGGCAGGCTAAAGAGAGGAGAGAAGGAAGAGGCAATCACAAGTCGCTGAGTAAGCTCACCAAACAGGTGCTGCGATGAAGCCAAAAGGCTGTTCAGAGAACTACTTGCTCTGGTCCCATTGCAGCCAGCATTCTTCAAGTATAACCACTGATATACAGTTCTGCTCTCTACTGCAAGCCAAGCGGCTGTTCAGGGAACTACTTGTTCTGGTCCCATTGCAGCCAGCATTCTTCAAGTATAACCACTGATATACAGTTCTGCTCTCTACTGCAAGCCAAGCGGCTGTTCAGGGAACTACTTGTTCTGGTCCCATTGCAGCCAGCATTCTTCAAGTATAACCACTGATATACAGTTCTGCTCTCTACTGCAAGCCAAGCGGCTGTTCAGGGAACTACTTGTTATGATTTGATTGCAGCAACATACTTTAAGTATGATGAGTGACGTACAACCATCACACTTTTATCAAAGCAATGTTGAAAATGATGTCTATACTTCTGGAAACAAAGAACAAAACGGCCTACAACATTCTCTAAGCGTAATTTCACTGAGTACTCGCCAGATTTCTTCCTCAACTTCTTGAAGAGAGTGTGGATTGTTTACATACTCTTCCAGTTTTAAACCCCCTCCAACATATATAAATCATATTATTCGTTATTCAACACCATACCGCACCATAGTAAACAAGGGATCTATTGCAACTCGTGTATTTTCAACAAGGCAGAATGACACCTAGCTCTTGGTCGGTCTGTACTGCGTGCCGTGTCAGTTGGGAGCGATCGGTTTTGCCTAGTAAACGGGTGTCATTCGGCCCACTAGGACACTGGTAAGTTCAAAATGGTCCGCACTATATAAAACACAATGAAATTCAAAGTAACATGCTAATTAACCGTCTTACTGCACTAATATCATAAAGATATAATGTGCTGTAGTATTATTAAGGTACTACTTTTCTTTGCTGTGAAAAACATTATATTTCGTAAGTTTGTATCCATCGCTTTGCAATTTCAGAAAAGTTATTCAATTGGATATACGTATGTCAACATTTCACCTCAAAGAAATTGTACTTGATAACTGTCGTATATGGTATAGTGGGTCCACAATAAACTTGGGTTTTTTCTTTCCGCTTTAAAGAAAGTATGGTGATAGAGGTTGTAAATTATTCTTAACACAAAACTTCAAAATTATTGTACTCTCATTCATATTTTTAGCCAGATTTTACTGGTATTAGGGTTTAAATACTTGCATTCACAGTCATTTCAGTATCAGACTCAACATTGTGGTCTTCATCAGTCATAACTAGCATACATTAGTTTACAAATTATTGCAAATACTCAATTTCTTGCTTCCCTCAGGTTTTCTTCTTTTTTTCAAGTTTATTGCATTGGAAACATAATTCTAACATCATCGCAAATCAGTTATTTATTATGTATTTATTATCAAGACAGACATGATCAGAATTAATAAAAATAAGTAAGGTACACGGATTTAAAATGTTATTTATCGAAATGAACAAAACGTTTTACGTTATACGTATCGTAATTTCATATTACAATATTCGATTTATTATCAAACACGTCCAGCGGCCATTTATTAGAACCTGACTGGGCTAAATTTGGAGAAGTAAGACATAAGAACACCCTTATATATACAACATTTGTTTAACCCATCTCATGTAAAACGCTGAAGATTTTCAACACCCAGCTCTCGTAATACACGAATCTTTCCAGACTAGTTCTCGCACCAACAAAGCTTGCGTAATATATTATGTGAAGCAGAGCTTTCGAGCTAAATGCATTTCTCTACTTCCTACTTACTTTAGGTACGTGGTAGAGAAAGTAAAAAATGTTTTTGTTTAGATTCAGGGGTATCTAAATATGCATTTCCGGTAAAATTTCTATATTGAATTTTGGGTGGAGTGCAATACCTTATCTACATGCGCGGTAGAGAAACAAGATTTGACAATTCAAACCAATAATAAAGAATGTCTCCGTATGGTTAACTCCACAAAAAAAAATTACCATAAATTGTGTGTTTTAATGAGAACCACATTTTGTGCAATACGTTTTTGTCTGTCTTACGGTTCATTCATTTAGAATGAAGAGGACTTCACAGGCTATGGACATAAAATATATATGCATATTATTTATCATGAAAAATCTTAAAATATACCGTATTTTAATCAAAATGTTAGTCATTTTTTATGAAATATACAAAAATAACGCAAAATGTTCAGCGTAATGGATACTTTGGCGTTGTGGTGTTGTTTTCTTAAAAATATTGAAAGGTACAGAATCTATGTACAATGTTTGGTATTTATTGGGCATTTCATTTTTGGGTTATGCTGTTCAAACACACGCGCGCGCACACACACACACGCATGGACCTCTCTCTAAGAATGTTTTTTTATTTTCTCTGCTACTTACAGTAAGTAGGGGAAGTATTGTACTCCACCTAAAAATTCTGTACCGAGATTTCACATAAATAATTGTTTTAAGGCCCCTGAATCCAAAAGAGAATTTTTACAAAAATGTCTGTATGGGTCTGTGAGTGTGTGTCTGTGACTAGTTGTCTGTGAACAGCATAACTAAAAAAAACGAAAGTCGGATAAGCACCGAAGACGGTACTTAAGTTCAATATCTTACAAAGATGCGACACAAAGATTTTCAGGAAAATCCCAACATCCCAAACTATATTTTACTTGGAAGATTTTTCGAAATTTTTTATTTTCTAAAAGATGACTAACGATTTTGAATTAAAATACTATATATTGAAGGTATATACATGACAAAAAAAATGCATATCATGAATTTTCTGGAATAATCTGAGAAGCCCTCTATATCCGGAAGAAAAGTTATACAATCTTATATAACTGGTAAACGTGAAGCGATAGACAAAAACGTACTACCAAGGAATGTAGATCTCTTTAAAACACACAGTTTATTTCAAGTAAGCTTTATGTGGCATAACCTGTTTGTGAGAGAAAGTTAGACATTTTTAGTTCTATTTATACCCTGCCTTTAACTTGGTCTTATCAGCGGCTTTTTCTTTGGAACTTATTGCCTATTGGCAGTGGTGTTAACTCGTGTAACTTTTGTCGTTGGGTTTCTTGCACTTTGGATTTTTAATCATTAGATCACTCACGCGCACACATACACACACACACACACACACACACACACACACATTCACACATTCACATTCACACTCTCCCCATACTACCTCTGGGGAGGATAAGGAATAATCTTGGCTAGAGAAAAATTCTCCCCCAGCCGGGAATCTAATCCGGGACCCCTCGCACAATAGACAGGCGCTCTACCGACTGAGCTACGGGGTCACCTAAAAAGTTCGAATTGTCCATTTCTTGGTCATTCTCTTAAGTCCTGTCAACATTCAGTTGTTTCTCGCGATTGCATGGAAACAGTATGGAATTTTAAGGCCAGCGTATAGCATTCAGTTCTTAAACATTTGACTATCGCTGTTGTCTTTGTATCTATAACAAAATGTGTAATGTAGCTATTTATGCAAAGGTTTGTTTGGATTAAAATGTAGTAGATGGAAAAATAAGCTTTAGTGAGAATAGTTTGTGTGCCCAATAATAAACGACAGAGGGCAGAGAAATTTATGCGAATATAGATATTACATCAAAATGTGTTTTTATTCAGAGAGCCTAAAAAATGTATTTACTGTGAAATATCGGTATCGAATATTTGAGTGGCATGCAATATCTCCTTTACTTATTAAGTAAGTGGTAGAGGCAGTAAAGTATCTGATGTGTTTAATTCACATGACTTTCTCTATCCACTATCATTTATTTTTATGTTAGCTTCTACAAACTGCTCTTATCTAATTCAAGTTAACTTAAGATAAACTTTGCATAGACGTTTCATTACACGTTTCGTTACAGGTACAAAGGAGATAGCGACAGCCACATATTCAAACGCCGGTCATTATATGCTGGCCTTAAATTTGTATTCATTTTATGTTGCTTTGCGAGGAATAACTGAATAAAAAGAGTAGTTTAAAATTACGTATTGAAAAATTGAAATAAATAACCGGTATCTCAAAAATTGCTGATGCCATAAAAAGTTATTTGAAATAAATTGTACGTTTTAGAGAGATTTTCTATTCGGTAAGTGATCTATCCCTTATAGCTTACCCCTTATGATAAACTATACAAAATTCCTTCCGAATGAATCCGACTTCTTAGGCTATTCCTAGAAAATTCAGATATGCATTTTATATGCCTATAAATACCCTAAATATATGGTACTTTAATCAAAATAGAGCGGGGTTTTTAGAAAATAAAATATCGGACATTTTCTAGTAAAGGGTAGTTTGGGGTTGGGGGATTTTTGTGACTATCCTCGTGTCGCATTTTTGGAAGGTAATGGACTTAAATACCAAGTTTACTATTTATATGACTTTTCGTTTTAGAGTTCACACACACATGCACACACACTCAAACTTACACACACACACGAGGCGCCTCAAAATGTGCGTTTTTAGTATGGAATTTTTGTGTGGAATGTAACACTTCCTCGACCTACTACAGGAATATATTAAGAATGTCAAAATGAGCTATATGAGTTTAGCGGGTTTGCCAGTGCTGTATTGATATTCTGTAATTAATTATTAAAACGCTACTGGAATTATAAATGTCATGGTAGGTATTTAAATATTCTGTTTAGTGGTTTCAACTAATTTAATCTGTTTATAAAAATTCAGATATTTTATTATGCTGCAGTTGCATTTGCAACCCACATTTCCAACCGCTTTTACCCGAGGGATGAATCATTTATCCAATAATTAAGCTTTTAGGTAAACATTTGATTCTGTTTAAATTGAGGTTTCTGTTTCGTGTCCACAGAGAACAGCAGCACGGCAATTTTAATTTGGGACACTATAGTAAACTATTCCGGCTTTTCGATACCTGTAATGTATTATACACTGTAATCACAGCCAAAGGAGTGTAAATATATCCTATATCAGAGATGAACGTATGCATTTCAAATATATGTTGTGGTAACTGATGCAGGAGGAAAAGACCGTATGAAAATTAAAGAGAAACATATTTCATTTCACAAACACAGTGAAAAACTCTAATTGCTGCAAGGAAACTATGAGTATTTATTTATGATTTGTGCTTTTAGAGCCGATTTTTTAAAAAATAATAGAACATTATTTTCACTAGTTTCCATATACTTTATCATCATTCATTATCTTCCACCCTACACTACTTCTCCACATAGTCACCGCCGTTATTCAGGCACTTGTTGTAACGGGAAACCAGCTTTTTTATGTCTTCGTCAAAGAATGATGCCGCCTGTAATGAATCTAGAGCTGCACTTCTTGTTTCACGTCATCGTCGTTGAAATGTTACCTACCAAGGAATTTTTTCAGGTGAAGAAACACTTGAAAATAGCTTCTTACCAAATTCGGACTATAGGGAGTGTGGTCGGATTGTTACCAACCAAATGATGCGATCGGATCTTGAGTTTGTCTGGCTGTGTGTGGCCGGGCATTGTCACTCGTTATTGTTTCCTCATAAACCTCACACAATTGGCGATTAATTTTTGCTGGCACAATATTTCTCACGTTCAAAAAACGAATCACTGATCTGACTTCACAGTCAACAGGTCGTTCGATTGTTTTGAGCATTTCAATACGCTCTAACAACAGGAAAACACAATGAATGGAGGAAGTGAGTTTAATATACAGTAAGTGAGCAGTAGGCTCAGGCGTAAGGTTTGTGACTAGGTGCTGGCTTCAAATTCTTTGTGACCGACTAAGGTGCGGCTTTTTCCGTCGCTCAGCGAATCCTTATGATTTACATCCCGCAAGTCTCTTCCTTGAGCTCCATATTCATCTTTACAATATCATGCTTCGAGTGGAAAGGTAGAATCAGACTGAAAAAATCAATGCCGTAGCTCTAACCAACTGAGCTACCATGGCAACATGCCACTACGTCATTAAATTCTCCAACTAACTCGCATTTTTTCTATTAAACTACAAGGAGCTCTCAAATTATTTTGAGATGACATACCCCAATGGCGACTTTATATCGTAAGTATTTTAATTCATAGGCTTCATAGTTTAATCCACTATTAGGTCAATTAAATATTTCAAGCAGGATCATCTGGCGTCCTTAGTCCATAAAACTCGACGTCACTGATACCGGGTTTCTCTTGAATGACGCGACTAGCAACCCACCGCTCCCAAGGCATTGCTATATGAATCCGTTCGTGCAGTAGCGGCACATTAGCCTGCCGTTTCTCCCCTAGATAATGTGTAACAATACGAAACAATATGAATGCATTACCCTTACCTTTTGTAACAAAGGTGTTTGGAATGATTCCTGTATTCATCTGTGCAAGCCTGGCACCTGTTAAATGCATTATTGAAAACTCGAAATTTCTTCAGCCTAAATATTAGAAAATGCACTCCGAGCGTACGGGAGTTTGTTAAATAAATATTATCCTTAAGCACTCCAAAGATACTGATCACATGGATTTAGATATGGAGAAAGAGCAGGCTAATCAATTATTCCGTCATCAGAAACAATAATTTTGTTACACACTGTACATTTGCATTGTTGCAGATAAAGTAACACATTTTGAAGGTGTTAGTTCTCGGAAGAAAGGAGTTGGAGAATAGTTCACGTACTTAACAGGGTTTGATTTCGTGATACAAAATTGTCCCAGTAATTCTTGTTACATTGATAGCACACCACACAATGGAGCAGTTTCTAATGTAATTGGTGTGGATTTTCAAAACTCCAGTACCCATTGTTCTGTGCATTCACATGACTCGCTTTAAGCTGCCGAGCTTCATCGGGAAAATACAACAGACTGGACTGTCATATTCATCTTGAACAGCCTGCAGAAGGCAATTTCAATAGCAAATTCTTGAAAGATTATCCACATCCGCCAATACTTGCACAGTATTTGCGGAGGATATTCGGCTCCGATCCAGAAATGAGGATATTGTAGCGACGCCCCCCGAGTGGGCACCCTCCGGAGGGAGGGATGAGTTGAAGGGCGACAGCGGGCGGCCGGAACCAGGAGTGACGGTACAGGAATGACATGGTCCCTACAGTTTCCAGATATAAACGCCCCAACAGTACCACCAGGGGTCTACTACGGTAGGTACGGGATTGGCGCTCCCGGGGTCCCGAGCCACACTCTCGATTGGCTTCCTCTAAGAGTGAGAGGGATTATGCGAAACGCCCAAATAACTATGGTCCACAAGCGTGTTTGACAATGTCTAGTTACCTCCCTGAACACAGGATGATGGATACTGCTGCGCGGGACGGAGGAGGGGAGTCGCAAGGGGTGGCTGGTAATGCGTAACTCCCAGCTCCTGAGTATCATATAGGACTGTGTTCGTATCCGCTGATAAAGGTCAATCCCGAGGAGAAGCCATTACATGAGCTGTTACACTGCTGAAGGCGATTGGGTCCCTCTATCTATGTATTGGGAGGTGAGACCCTAAGGTGAGCAAGGTCCAGGCCAGGACTCTCGCATAAGCTGGGGTGGCGCCCAGGATGTGAGCATGCCATCGGAGACATTTGTAATGGTGGAGGACCCAAGCGTTATGGATACAAAAAAATAAAAAAACACCAAAGTAATTGTTAAAGAAGTAGTCGAGTGTTGTGGTCCTCGCTACTTAAGTTATCAGTAGAACTGAGGAAGGAAGGAAGTTCAGTACACTTAGTCCATTCACTATCCAAAAGGGTCTGGATAAAATTGCTGGTGCGGTAAAATCCTGTATTAGAACTTGCAATGCCACGCTTCTGGTTGAAGCAAATTCAACATCCCAGCCAATTTGTTAGGAAGCTATCCAATTAGAGTGGAGATGCACAAGACCTTGAACTCCTCGCGCGGTGTTGTAAACACCCGTGCATTGGACGGTATGTCTAATGAGGAGATTCAAGATAATCTAGAAGATCAAGGTGTGATATCTGTATATCGGTTTCAGCGGAGACCAGGAGGTGAAATTGTGCCTACTCGTACCCTGTTTCTTGCCTTCGATCGGGTAGAACTACCTAAAAGGATTAAGGCAGGGTATGAAGCCACTGAAGTTATATCCCCAACCCGCTGAGATGTTATAAGTGCCAGCGCTTTGTCCATTACAAGTGATTTCTGTAACGGCGAAGCTACCTGCGTTAACTGTGGAGAATTCTCTCTCGAGGGAGCATGTACATCAGCTCCAGCATGCGTTAACTGCAGTGGTGAACATTCGTCTAGTTCGCGAGAATGCCCCCGTTTTACAGAGGAAAGGGCAATCCAGGAGATCCGGGTTAAGGAGAAGGTTTCCTTCTCGGAAGCCCGGAAACTCCTGCGTGACCGCCAACGCTCTGTCCCGAAGTCCGGTACCTATAACTCAGTTGCAGCTAAACCGGTACCATGTCGGGAAATTGCAACTCAAACCAGCGGTATTAACGGTGCCACAATTTCAGAAAATATTATCGTAGCCAAATCGCTTCCAAAGCCCACGAAATCCACATCTACATCTGCAACATCTGTGAAGATCCCTTCAGGAAATTCAGCATCAAGACCATCTACTTCAAGCAATAAGATTGGCAAGCCCGTAACATATAATGCACCACAGATAAAGTTTAAAATCAGCTATAGGTGAACTGACTTCCTAATAGAAAATGCAAATGCATACAAAGTCTAGTGAAAGTCCAAGGGAAAGAAGAGTCCACAAATAGCTTCCCTCGGAGATCCCCTTCTGAGGAACGTCTGGGTAGGACTCGGATCGGTGATCATCATCTTCGCTGGTCTCAACTTCTAACACAACGACCAGAGCTGGAACTTTTGCTCAACAAGTCTGAGCCTTTGGTCGTATGTTTAGAAGAGACTAAACTCCGTCCGCAAGATAGCTTTCAAATCAGGCCCCAGTACAGTGTGATATTACATCCGAAGAGGGTATTCCTGCATACGGGGGCACTATGATGCTCATCAGAGATTATATATTTGTAGCATCCTATCCATACTGTCTGAGATCAGAGATGATATATTTGTACCATCACTATCCATACAGTCTGAGAGGTCCAGTCAGTGGCCGTAAACATTAAACTGCCGTTAATGCCCATCACCCTCTTTGGGGCTCACCTCGGGCTTGTGTGAGTCGTCCTCCGTGGTGTAGTGATTACCATGCTAGCCTCTACTTCCCAGCGGAGGGCGATAGATTTTTTCGGGCGTAAAAATCCTTAGCATAGCTTCCTTCGGAAGAGAAGTAAAGCCGGTGGTCCCGTGTCGTAGATTTACGGCATTTAAAAGAACCTCAAGCCTGATAAAGGGGCTCTGAGCAAAATTACCGGTCTTTCACGCCCAATATAGAATGGGACTCTAAGAACCATAGTAGTTAAAGAGCGGCCATAAATAAAACTCTATTTCTCGGGCTTGTTCGAGAGGCAAAATTGCCGATTTTTTTTTGGAAAATAATAACTTAGCTCCTCTGAACACTGGAGAGCCTACATTTTTCTCAGACTCCAACGATATTTCAGTTTGTTCACCACAGTTACAGTTTCCTTGCAATGGAATGTCATCTCTGATTTACACTCTAGCGACCATTTCCATGTCTTATTAGTCTCTAACACAATATATATGTTCCACATACTTACCTAAATGGCGCTTAGCTCAAGCCAACTGGAATCTTTACTCCCATTTGGCTGTGTTTAATTACAATGAGCACGACTGTGTGGATGTTTTGGTCCAACATCTCACAGAGAAGATTCTTTCTGCTGCTGAGCAACTATTCCACGGTCGACTGCCAACTCTCGTCGATTTCCAGTCCCTTGGTGGACGGAAGAGCGCCTAATGCCATTCCTGCTCGCAGGCGTGCTGTTAGGGATTTCCAGCGTCGTCCCATACTGGATAACCTAATTGAATACAGAAACATGCATGCCAAGTCTAGATATATTATAAAGGATAGCAAAAAGACATCGTGGAGCAAGTTTGTAGCTTCATTTAATCGACATACACCTTCCTCTGTCGTTTGGGATAAGTTAAGACATGTGGCCGGAAAATTGACCCACGTGTCAGTGTTAAAACAGCTGCAGGAGCTGTTGTTGATACATTTGACGTGGCTAACACATTTGGCCGTACTTTCGCTCAAGTGTTAGCTCAGATTCCTGTCAAGACTCAGGTGGAATCTCAAGGTTTCCTTTTTCGTTCAGGAAATCTTGAAGATTACAATCGCCTCTTCACCATGGCGAAGTTAGAACACGCTCTTTCATCTTCGCGACTATCAGCACTAGGACCTGATCGTATCCACGTACAATTGTTGCAATAGCTCTCTCCAGAATGTAAGGCTTTCCTACTCGAGGTCTAGAATCGTTTGGGTTGATGTCACTTTTCCAAAAAAGGGGCGGGAGGCCACTGTCATACCCAGTTTGAAAGCTGGAAAGGACCATCATCTCCCGTCCAGCTACCGTCCTATTTCCCTCAGCAGTTGCGTTTGCAAGCTGATGGAGTGCATGATCAATGGACGGTTGGTATGGTGGTCGGAAACTCACTCTGCTGACCATCACCCAGTGCGGTTTTCGGAGGCACCGCTCAGCAATGACCACCTTGTGTCATTGTCCACACAGATCATGAACAGATTTATGAACAACAACAGATTTTGTCAACCTTTGCTATATTTTTTGACCTTGAAAAGGCTTATGATACGTGTTGGCGAGCAGGGGCACTGCATTCCCTACACCCCTGGAACATACGTGGACGCTTACCACTGCTCATTCAGGAGTTTATTAAAAGACCGCGTTTTCAGAGTAAGGGTCGGCCGGGTTTTTTCTTTTTGTTCAGGAGAACAGAGTACCTGAGGGATCGGTACTAAGCGTTACACTGTTTGCTGTAGCGTTTAATTCTATCTAGAAATGTGTTCCCCAGGGGTATCTTCATGCATATTCGTAGATGACGTCGTTTACTGTACTTCTCTGCGTACGCCGTTTTTGGAACTCCAAGAATGGAGTTCTAAAAACGGCTTTCGTTTCTCAACTTAGAAGTCAATCTGCGTGAACTTCTGGCGCCGTAGGAGACGATTACCACCTTCGCTCCGATTCGGTCCAGATTTACTACCATTCGCAGATGCGACGAGATTCCTGGGGTTGACGTTTGATAGGAAACTTAGCTGGTCATAACATATAGCACAGTTGAAAGCGCGATGTGACCGTTTTCTGGATATCTTGCTGATATTAAATGACAAATCTTGGGGAGCGGTTCGGACTATTGCTGCGACTGTATGGCGCACTGATCCGATCAAAAATAGACTATGGGTGTATCATTTATTCCTCAGCACGATCATCTGTGCTGAGGAGATTAGACGCAGTCCATAACCGGAGCATTCGAGTGGCTGTTGGTGCTCTTCCTACTAGGCTAATTATGAGTCTTGATGCCGAATCTGCAGAACCTCCTCTGCGTTAACGGCGTGAAATCCTCTTGCGAAATTGAAGCTTTGCGCTTAAATGTATAACTCAAGATCCAAAGTTCGCTTCGTTTTCTCACACTGCGCTGCACGAACGTTATAGGAATAGCTCCGTTAATCCAAGGCCTGCAGGTGTTCGTTTCCGGGATCTTCTAAGAAAGCACGGCATTGAAATGCCTAGCATGTTTGCTAAGGGGGAGAGGGTGTTCCCCCCTTGGTTACGTGTGACATTTCACGTAGATCTTGGGATGGCGATACACCGGAAGTCTACGATGCCTGTTTGGTATTCGCACCTGTTTTCTTACAATTTCTGTCCGGTTACAGTGACCGAATTTTGATCTAGATCGATGGATCTAATGCACCAACGGTGTTGGTTGTGCTTATGTTCATGGAACCGAATCCTATAAATTCGGTTTTTGTAATAGCACATCCGTTTATAGTGCAGAGCTGTATGCCACATACCGAGCCATCTTGTATGTGCGCCGTCGAAAATTGGGAGACTAGCATTTTGAGTGATTCCCTTAGTGCACTTCAGAGTCTTCGTGAGCTGTACAACTACCACCCCATTGTTCAGCGAATCCAGGATGCTCTCCATGTTTATACGCTTGTGGCGTTAAACATGGAGAGCTTGGATACCTGGTCACGTTGGCTTGCCTGGGAATGAACTTGCGGATTTGGCACTAAGGCGGCAACAACAGAACCCAGTGTTACAATACCCCGGGTTACGTCGGAAGACTTTAGGCTTGTTGTGCGGGAAGCGGTTCTTTCGTGCTGGCACCAGGACTGGTTAGCTCTCCGAGGAAATAAGCTTAGAGTGGTAAATGACTTACATTCCAATAAACTGGGTAACTTCTTCTCGTATATCTCGTCGTGAGGAGGCGATTTTGACTCGGTCTCGTATTGGTCACTGCAATTTTACGCAGGTAATCATTTTAAGGGTGACCCTGCTCCTATCTGTCAGCTTTGTGACGAAGTTATTTCGATCCGACACGTGTTGTTAGAATGTATATCTCTAGTAGATCATTGGGACTCTCTGCAACTACCGGACAGTCTTGCAGAGGTCTTCGCAGATGATAAGCAAGCGGTAGATAGGATTTTTAATTTTGTGTCAAAAGTAAATTTCCAAATACGGATTTAGTCATCTTAATAGTAGGTATTTCATACTGATCGGTTTAGCTGTATATATTTGCATTTAGTTATCACTTCTGCTATGTTTTATATTGATATTTATCTATGGCCTTTGCTTTGACTTTTATATTCAAGTTTAACTTTTGTCTTTGCCATGATATTTTATATTGACGTTTTGCTCTGGCCTTTACCATGATCCGTTTTACAAGGGCATTAATAGCCTAGCAGTTGAGCGCCCTTAAACAAAACAAAACAAAGCCCCAGCAGTCGGACAGGCAGACGGGTACCCACCCCACATTGGATCCAACCCTCCACCTCACAAGGGGCGATCCTTATACCCGCCAACCAGCCGAAGGCCGAGGGAAGAAGAAAGTTCACATAGAGCATCCTTTTCCCCTGTCGTTTGAAATAGATCAAACGACTTGAAGGATGAATGAAATAAAAAGTGGAATGAAATGGATTGACAGGAAATTAGGGAAATCCCCGATAGAACCCATGGCCAGGGTGGGTGGTCGCCGAGGATCGAATCCGTATCCTCTCAAATACGGGCCATAGATGTTACCGCCTGAGCCATCCCGCTCGTTTGTACTACTGTTACTTTATAATGTCTTGATTTTGGCTTCCAAAGAGCTCTATGGTCAAATTAAACTTAAAACGCTAGTTTGATATAATCGAGGTAGAAACCCCTATATCGTCTAATTTTTCTTCGGTTATAACTTTGGTTGCCTGTTTCTTTTCATCTAACCCGGATTCAATGTGTCCGAACTTCTCTAACACGTAAGGGTGTAGCGATAAGGGCTGATATTGACCGCGCGCGGTGCAACCTATACAGGAAGAATTACGCATATCTCGTGAACATTTACTTTATTTCTACAATACTATTTATAACATATGCAGCTGACTTGTCTAACTGAAATGTCTTTATTAAATCATTAATGCAAAACGCTCGTCATAATGTACACGTGTATTATTGCAATGAATTACAACCCGCAACTTCGTATCCTGTAGTTTATAATATAACGGAATATTGGCAGAAATAAATGCCGCGCATAGTTCATTAAACGTTTGATTTTATAGAGGTGACTCTTGCTGTAAGCTTATCCTCGCAGTTTGCAATACAACGCTTATGTATTTCCGTGTTGACATGCCTGCGCACATTACTCGATCTACTGTGCACTGAAGCAATTGTGGTATTGGCACGGTCTGCAATAAGGGTTTTCGTTAATACTAGAGAAAACATTTTCCCCATACTTCAATATATAGTTTTGCAACATTGTTGACTTTCTTACCCTTTCCTCTGTATTTGGTCTACGTGAACACTCAACGGCGATACGTTTGACTCAACTGTACAGATAACGCTCCCATTGTAAAGAGTCGACTACAGGAAGCCTATAAACAAAAGCAACGACTCCGATGTCGCAGCCCTAAATATAACTATACACAGTCAACGCACAGCTTCCATAACGTTACACCATGACGAACTTCGCAGAACTAGGTCATTCATTCCGATACCTTCTTAGTGTAAGACTCGGAGGTCGCCAGTCGCGTCATTCAAAATATATCCGATGTATATTAAAGGTTGATAATTTGAATTTAGTTCACATAGAGTCAAAAAATATGTTTTTAAAATCTGTAGTGGGGATCCGATTGTGGCAGGCGAGCAAATTGACTGTTAACATTTGTAACGGTTATTGGGTTTTAAAACACTGCATTTGACACACTTCGGTAGAAGAAATCGTTATTTTTCTCCTACACTTGCGATTTTATGCTTCTAACTCCAGCGAGGTTGTTCCCTTCTGGTGGCATTTAGTAGAGCCTTTTGTTCTCCTGGTTTTTACGATTTCTTTATGACGAATGTTCGTACTGCTCTCTTTTGTCCGCTGGGGGAAAGAAGTAGAAACCATCGTGGTGCTGTTGATTACATTTAAGTGGGAACTTCTGGATGGAGTGTCGGTTGTCTTGAATGCAACAGTCACGTGAAGCTAATCTTCACTTTCCCCGTCTGTATCCTTACGAGTTCTTATAAGTTCCCTATCTAACGACTTCTTACAGCTTATCGCCTAGACCCCATTCACAATGAAAATTAACCTATGTAAACTTGAAAACTAAATGCTATATATTATAATGGAGCCATTCGCAATGAATCACGTAACCATAAAAAATAAGCATTGAATTAGTCGTAAACTAAGAAGCTTGCAAGGTCCGAGCTTTTAAGTTTATCTACGTCAAACATAATAAACTAGTCGACCTCAGAGCGATCTCATCACGTGATCATTCTGCCATCTCCCATCAGATTTTCCGTCGCCATGTGTTCACTCGCTAACACACTTTCTGTGTAAGATCACTGGACAGGAATCTCTTGGGTATCTATAAAAATCGCTGCAAAGCAATTTTGTATTATAAGTGATGCTGTTGTTTAAGACAATTTCATGGCAAATGAAATGTATATCTTGAATTTTCTAGGAATTTCCCCAAAAGTCCTCTTCATTCTGAATAAATTTTGCATAACTGGTAGACCGTAAGAGATAGACAAAATTTTACAACACGCAAAATGTAGATCTCGTTAAAACATACAATTTATATCCTATAGATTCTTTTGTCGAGTGAACTATTTCCGAGATATTCCTTGCTATTTGTTTGAATTTTCTAATACGTATACTTTTTCTCAAATGGAAATTCGTTATTCGTTTTTTTTATATCCTGAACATGCAAAGAGAATAAAATACTCCACATAGCAACCAGCTCTTAAAAGATTTGACTGTCGCTTAAAGCCTACCATATTCCCCTTGCACCTACAAGAAAATTAACAATTTAATACTTTCTGCAAATTTTTATATCAATTAATATGAACTAGATGGAGAATAAGTTTGTAAAAATAGTTTGTACAAGAATAGAGGAAGTCATGTGAGTGTAACACATCAGGTTTATTTAAAAAATAATAAGAACATTATTGTCCAAATCTTGATTATCATTCATTACCTTACACATTATACTGCTGCTCCACATAGTCACAGCTGAAATTCAGGCACTTGTAACGGAAAACCTGCTGTGATGAAAGCCAAGTCCTCACTTCTTGTTTCATTTCATTGTCGTTGAACTATTTTCCACCAATGTCGACATGTAATTTCAAAACTTTGAATTTTTAGAAAAAGATCTTATATTCTTAATTATGTAATTAAGTGTTGGATGGATGGCAGAATCTTGAGCGCTTTTGCGAGTAGTGCAACAGATGGCAGTGTTGTTGAGTCCACTCTGTATTTATTGATTTTTTTCAGGCAACGTGAAAGCAACACACATTGAAGCAAAGGAAAGTAATTCAATTTATTAGAATAATAAAATTACAAAGAACAGAAATTATTTTATTTTAGATATACATATTTTATTGTTTATCTTGGTAACGCATCCCAGTGACTGCCGTTTTGAAGGTGTTAAAAGGTATGGGCGATAGGGGAGCTGCGCACGCCGTCAAGTAAGATCATAATGAACCGTTGAAATATTCTGGATAGCATAAACAATTCAGTTACATTACATGTATTCAGCGTAATATAGTGTGATCGACAAAAAAGTGTTATGAACTTCAGTACTTAACATGAAGTGAATCCCAATAGCATAATACTCTGGAAGGTAAGACTACGTCTACTTAGGTCTGCCTCGGCCCTTATTGTTAATGAGGAAGAATAATAGGATGTGAAACTGCTTCTTATAACAAAGACAAAGAAATAAAGGAAAAGAAAAGGTTCCACCTTGGGGCATATTACTACATACAAATGCATTAAACAGAACACATGAACACAGTATTCAAATGTTGACTTATTTTTTTATTTATTTTTTTAGAATTTATTCTTTAAGTCACGCTGACCTATTCCTAAGCATTGCAAATAACCCTCCTGGCTGGCATACAAAGAGATGTGGGTTTCGTTCCGGCTTCAAAGGTTCGTTCCCATGGTAAAACCACCTTGCCTATTACGCCCTTGAGGAACTACGGTTGTCACAGAGGCAATACTATTGCCGGAGTCTTGAAAAGAGGTAGTCTCTAAAACTTCGTGTGCGCTGATGTGCATAAAAAGTGGCCCATAATGGAACGCAGCTGATTGTGTTGGTAATGGCAATTGTAACCCCTCCCTCTTCCAGCATGAGTTGCTCTGTTCCTCGAGCATAGTTTCTAGCCACTACGTTGGTGGGGTACTTTCACTCCCGCAAAAAAAGGCTGAGCTGCCAAAGTAGCATTACACGCTGTATGTGGTAGTAAACACAAAAAAAATTATCTTCTTCTGCATTTCGCTGATGAAGCTCTCATATAAATGGCGTAGCTGTCGTTCATTTAACGACACACGCAAATAATTCTTCACCCTTCTTCATGTCGTATTGTCTAGCGTTTACTTGTGTACCAATAGTAGCAAAACTCTCTCATAAATGTGGTATTCGAACCACCCTTCATTTCACACTAATTATAACATCGTTCTTTGGTTCGTTTTGTGTCTCTGGATTGTTTTTCAGGCAGTCACATAGAGAATTAATACCGGTTGGGTGAATTCAGAGGCTAGTTACTTGAGGGTGCAAACCTTACGGAGGGAAAAACACTATTCACATTAGTGTACCTATCTAGGTAATAGTAACACAATGGAGACAATGTAGAACCAAGTGAGAAGAACCTGAAGAAAAAACATTTGAATATGCCCGTTTACTGCTTCGCTCCATTGCGCAATGCAAACTTGCCTCTAGGCTTCGGAATAACAAAAGTATTCAGGTTGTCATGACCCACAGGAAGAAAAATACAATCATGATCTTCGCAGTTATTACTGTCTTTATTTAAACTCTTAAAGTTCTACTCTAGGTGCTTTTAAAGATTAACGTATTTAGGTAACTTTTTTCAAATAACCATCGAGTTAATGTTTTACCTCAGGCGAAGTGCTAATTTGTTGCTGTCCAACATACTAATGCGAGGGTTTTATCGTAAGCACATCTGCACATTCAAGAACTAAATGTAAATGTGATATATGGAGATATGCAAATCAAATATAGGTGTTATTTGACTCTCTTGACGTTTTCGTGAAAGCCGGTCGTTCACTGCAGTGCTTATTAGCTAAGGGAGCGATCATTCATTCTGATAAGTCAAAATTGCTGGAGTCATATCTCCTGACATCTTTCTCACCTAAAAGTAGCCATTATGAAATAATGGTACATAATCCAGAAAACCTATGCCAGTGAGCATGGCGTGTTTAATACTGGTGAAAGAGAAGAGGACAAAGAAAGAGAAAGAGGGGGGTGGGGAACGAAAATGGACGGAGAAAGAAATAGAATTGAATTTCCGTGGTAATCATCAGTGAATGCAAATGTCATTTTGTTATAAACGAAGGGCGATTATACTGTTAAAGATTAACACCTAAAACACTTATAACTTAGGTACAAGCTATTAATTGCCCTGGATTTTGACAGCAGCGTAGTTCTCACTGTAAAGGGCTCTGCAAGTATTCACTACTCATATACTATTGCTTGAATATTTACGATAATTGATGGGCATATAAATAAATGCATTATTTTCGCGTGCTGGAATGGATTACCGGTAAACTTACAGGAACAATAGGTCTTTCAGTGGGGACACATTTTGGTTAAGGTACATGTACTCCCAAATAGTCATTTTTGAGTTCTACGGACTGTAAGGTTCGGACATGGAATAAAGAAATTGTAAACAAATATACATATACGCATTTTATTGAAAGGCGTATTCTGACACTTTAGAACTGTAACCTCGGCAAATTGAATGCTGGTTAGGGAGAGCCAAGAAAGTCAACTAACTTGGGTTTCATCACGTGGCATAGCGCTCATCTTGAATAATGCTCAGAACTTATAAACGAATTCGAAAATGTGTGTTTCTTTACAAAAATTATCCTTTGTGTGTGCTATCGCCCCTAAAGGTTTGTCGGCGAGGTCCTGTATCATCCTATATTTATTTAATCCACTGTTGACCGAATATTTTCAAAAAGATGAGCACGTGATTAATAAAATCAGCGGATTCATACTTTATAATTTTGTTTTACACAATTTAAAATGTTAAGAAAAAATGTATTAAAATATGAAATCCTAAATTATTAAATTAAAATATCTTAATAAAAGAGAAAATCACTGCATTTAACGTTCGTATTTGCTTACATGTACACCAAAAGGTTTTAAATCTTTACATTCAGTAACTAAAGAGATCATACTGAGATACAAATTTATGTTCCCGAAAACTATCTTAAAAAAGTATGCCCATTTATTCATTTTAAAGCTAATGCTATCATGCTATTTTTGGCTCCTTTATATTTTCATAATCGTGTAAATAAGAATAAAATTTATGTTTGGCAAACTTTGGAGACTCCAAAAACGAACTAAAAGAAAACTTTTTAGGGGGAGTTTTACTTTCAGTACCTTCAATAAATCTCCACAATAAGCATAGGTGCAGAATGGGAATACTGCTTAATGCCCCCCCCCTAAATCTGTGTATAGAAGTACTTTCTCTCACAATAGTATTCTATATACTATTAATCACTTAAACCTAATATCGTTCCAAAACTGACACTGTAACTGGTGCCTTTCTCGTGATATTTCTAACACCTACAGTCTAAGGTTGTGTAGTTGGCGCTTCTACCCAAATCTGAAGTGTACTGTTCAGTATTCACTCGCAAACCTTTTAAATGAACCACATTGAAAGGGAAACTTCATAAAGGGACAGTCCCAAGCGCTTCGGCTCGATACTCGTATTGATTCTTATATGACTAATAAGAGTTTTGTTCGTCGGAACTTCCAACCTTTCCTTAACATGAGCTGTTTGGATTGGGTTGGGCTCGATGGGACAGTGATGCCCGATGCTAAAGGAAAATTGAAGGTGTAGTGTCCAGCAATCTTCTCATCGGTATTATGAGTCACCTTAACATCCGTGTTAACCCCCACCCCCAGATAGGTGCTAGAACTATAGTAGATCTGGGCTGTTAAACCGGGTGCACTGAAACTGCACATTTTGATCCGGATACTGCACACCTCTATAAATGTGGGATTTACTCGTACTTTGTTCGCAAACATAAATCACTGTTTTCTTTCTTGTGTACTTTGCGGTGTAGCTGGAAACTATTAGAAACAAATATAGTCACCCGCGTTATAATGCACTTGAGCATAAAAATGCTGGTAAAAACTAGTTAAACTTTTTAAAAAATCCTGCACATAATGTGTATCAGTAAATGAAACTTAATTACATACCTACTCGTCATTACCACTGAAGTAGAAACGTATTTCAAAACTCCATATGGGATATTTGCGAAGAGCTACTTAATACGATTCTCCGCTCAATGTTTCTGTTGCATTTGGCTGAATTAACGTTAAAACTTCTCTTACTTCCTACATTGTTTTGCTAACATAAGTCTCAGTTTGTACGAGGGGTGATCACAAAGTAAGGTTACAAGGCCAATATCCCTAGAGTTTCGTCCATTATAGAGAAATTAGTAGTGCTAATGCATGCGGTTGGCCGCGGATTCAAACCCGGCGGAGGACGATGGATTTTATCGGGCGTAAAAATCCTTAGCATGGCTTCCTTTGGAAGGGGAGTAAAGCGGGTGTCCCATGTAAAAATTTATGGCGCTTAAAAGAACCTCAAGCCTGATAAAGAGGCCTCTGGGCAAAATTCTTTCACGCCCAATATAGAATGGGAAGCTAAGGTTCACAGCAGTTAAAGAGCGTCCATAAATACAACTCAGTTTAATTTTCATGCGGTTGGCAACTGTGCAGAGTTTCAGCCACCCGCCACCTAAAGCGCTACTTGTAGGTAAATACAAGTGATGACTCATAAAACTGGTCTCGTAAAGAAGTCCGCTCCGTTATTCGATTTCTGTGGGCGAAACATGTAACCGCAGCTGAAATTCCCGGCAGCTGTTAGGGGTTTACAGAGAGGCTGTAATGTCTCGTCAGCATGTCGCAGAATAGTGTCGAAAGTTTGGGGCCAGTAGAGAAAACGTCGCCGACAAGGATCGCAATGGCCGACCCAGCACGGCATCGACAGATTTGAAACACAGCTCGCGTAGAGGAGCTGATTCAGGACAACGGGAGGATCACATTACGGCATATGAAAGTAGAATTGAGAATGTCGTTCGGATTGTTGTTCACGACATTCTGCAGTACCGGAAAGTTTGTTCCCAATGGGTTGCACGAAATCTGTCCAACCGACACAAAGAGAAGCGCGCGGGGACAAGTCTGCAACTTTTGCAACGGTTCTCCATAGAAGGGAACAGTTTCCTACACCACATTGTTCACGGGTGAGGAAAATGGATCCATCACTATACCCCCAGCTGTAAGCGGTCCACAATGGAGTATAAACTCCCCTCCTCACCAAAGACAAAGAAGTTTAAGATGACGCCATCTGCCGGGAAGGTGCTTTATGACAGCGCGGGTGTCATGCCCGTGGAGGTTTTGGAAAGAGGGCGCACAATGACCGCTGACCGATACTGCGAGACTTTGATAAGATTGCGCTGGGCAATCTGGAGGAAACGGCGAGGACTTCTCATCGAGGGCGTCATCTTCCTTCATGACAACGCACCACCTCATACAGCACAGAAGACCACCACGCTGTTGAAGCAGTTTCGTAGGAGATCATCGACCACCCTCCCTAAAGCCCGGACCTCGCTCCAAGCGACTTTCAACTTTTAGGAGACCAACGATTCGTATCAGACAAGGAGGTGAAACACTTCGCGTTAATGTGGCTGAACACGCAAGGACAGGATTTTTACCAGGGGGAATATTAAAACTCACCCCACGAAGCGACAAGCGCCTAAACTGATATGGAGACTGTGAAAAAATAGCCTAATGCATGTGCTATCAGTTTGTTGTATGAAAATAAATGTACATGTTTCACTACAGGCTTTGTAACCTTCGTTTCTGTTCACTCCTCGTATGTCCAAAAGCTGAATAACAAATTTATACAAAGAAGTATGACTGCTTAAAAACTGTCGTTAAAATGCTTGTGAACTGATTCACAGCCATTTGTTGTGTCAGAGATGGATGCAGTCATGGCTTCATCTCGGCTGCCGGGCGACAGGTTTACGAGCTAAAACAGCACTCCATCAGGAACGAAATTAAAATTGCTTGGTAAATATGTGCATTTCCATATGACCATAATCGCGGCAGAAAACAGTGTGCTGTTTCCATATGACCAGACACCAGGTAGAAAATTTTGCGTGCAGTTTACGACGTCGGTCTCACCAAGGTCACTGCCCCACAGTACCACTTCTATCCGCGTAAGTGGAAGGCACATATTATAAAGTTTAAAATTTCGAACTAACGTAACCGTTATGAACCAGCATTCCGGCTCCAACACAGGAGAAACGCCTCAACTGTCTGAAAACAGCAGTTTTGTGCTAGATTCAACGAGTTTGTGAATCTGCGGCTTGATTAACTGCTGTTACGTGGAAGCAGCTTATGGGTATTAAGAATTAAATGTACTGTTGCATTATTAAAGATCTAAATTAATAATATTTAATGTTCATACGAATTTCTTTACGTATTGCCATTTTATAGGCAGCTCTTAATTATACAGGTGAATCACCTAAAACTTGCACCGCAAATATTTCGGAAATGGAAAGTGCTATTGATGTGCAGTTTTCACAGCATTGATTGGTAGTCAGGGGCTCATACATTTAGCCTATAAACGGATTTTAATAATACGAGAAAGTGTATTTTTTGAGCAAACATACAAGTTTTTAAATGTTACATCAACAGAATAAACCTAGAGTAAATTAGAATGTCAGTGGTCTTTGTTGCAAGATTCTAGTGCAAGTGGTTTACGAGAAATCTTATTTTGAATCTTTTACGCACCGACATTTGTACAACCTGTGGTAGCACAAACTGAAGAAAAACAAAAGGGAATTAAAATACTTCTGTGGATTCTTACAAGTAAAGAGAACATAGCCCTTTAAAGGTTGTGTTCAAAATGACCACCGGCAGCTTCAATACACGCTTCCAGTCTGTTATGGAAAGACTGCTGCATACGCTCTAGTATTTCAGCGGAAATTTCAGAGCAGGCAGCTCGTTTCATATAGTCTGGTGTAGTTAGTACATCCTTGTAAACAGTAACTTTCAGCCTTCCCCACAGAAAAAAGTCTAAAGGGGTCAGATCCGGTGAACGGGCGGCCAAAGTACAGGTACATCTAATTTATTTTTGTTTGTCTTAAGATAGAATATGCCTAGCAGAGGGGGACTTAGCACCTCGACTATTGTGCCTAGACTCCTAGCGGGGTGCCCACGGGAGGGAGGGATGAGATGAAAGGAGACAGAGGGTGGCCGGAACAGGAGGCATGACAGGCAGAGGGCAGGGTCCCTACCATTTACAGATTTGAACTTCCCGGGTACTGGCGAGTGCAGCCAGCCCCCTGTGGTCTTACACATCCCCTGGGGGCCCGGACCCGGAGACCACTCGCAGTCCGGGAAACGAAGGTTCCCTCAAAGCATTCTTTTCCCCTGCCATGCACACGTCTCCGCCGACACTTGTAACCCCAAAAGAAACCAAGCAGATGAGAGGAAAAGTGAAATGAGAATGGAGATGAAATGGAGAGACAGGAATTCGGGGGATGCAATGGTGCCTTCCCAGAATTCGCTTGGCGACCCTGGGAAACCCCGAAAAAACCTATGGGTCAGGAAGATCGACCACGGGAATCGAACCTACTACCTCCCGAATGCGAACCACAGAAGTTACCGCCTGAGCCATCCCGCTCGGTTTTTTTTTTTTTTTGGCGTGGTTAATACGAATAAACGCAAACGCGCACATTTTCAAACATACAGTAACTGCAGTATCCTTCTCCAATATAAAAAAAAATTGAATGTTGCATTCACATGACCTTTTCTACTTGCTGTTCTACAAACTATTCTTACGAAAGCTTATTCTTCTGTCTACTTCCTGATAGTACGGATAAATCTTCACTACAAAAGCATACATGTTGTTGTAGGTATAAAAGGCAAGTTAAAGCGATATGAAATCTTTTCAAAGCCTATCATGAAATTTCATTCTCTTTGCAGGAATAGCGATTTCCAGTAGAGCAAAGTATAAAGTATTTGAAAATTCTAACAAATAATAAATGTTACCTCTGAAATGATTTAACGCCACAAAACATTCTATTACACGTGAATTGTTTGCTTTAATGAGATCTGCATTTTGTCTACCTCTTACGTTTTATCAATTACGCAAACGTAATTCCGAATGAAGAGGATTTCATTCTGACGATTCCTAGAAAATGCCAAATATGTATTTTATTTGTCATGCGAATATTTTAAACATATCGTATTTTAATAAACATTGTTAGAGCCGTTTTTGAGAAAATCAAAAGTAACGTACTTATTCCATTTAAAGGGTGGTTTGGGGTGGGTGGATTTATTGAATACCTTTGTATTGCATCCTTGAAAGACGAATTTAAATGCAAAGTTTGGTGTTTTAACGACTTTTCGTTTTTGAGTCATGCTGTTATACACACACTCAAGCGCACTGACCTAAAATCTCAGTATCGCATTGTTGGATGGAATACAATGCTTCTCTGCTCAGATAAAGTAAAAATCCTAGCAGCCAAATTAACGCAGTAAATTTTCATTTTTAATATGCAGAAATATGCCATTTTTTCATATTGGCCATTTCATTAATTCTATGTGTTTTTTAAAAAAAATTACACTGATTTTTAAACCTTTTCGTATGTGGCGTTTACAAATTTGTTTTATATGCATTTTTGAAGTAATATGTGACAATATAATCGACATAAATATGAGTTAAATTGACGGATATATACCTAAATTTTTGAAGTAAAAACTAAGGCATTAACCACGGATTCAATAAAATCTTTGATAATTCCTCACTTTAGCGTTTTTTCCTTCCGTCAGATTCAAACCACAAACTCAGGTATTATAACAACAAATGCTCAAATACATGTCACCTGAGTTTCTAAACCCTATCCAACATAAAAAGTTGTAAAATCGATGCAGTTTAAGAAGATAAATAAATAAAATCAAAAAGCGAAAAATCTTGAAAAGGGTAGAATATATAAATGTTATAAGGATTTGTTCTTTATATTAATAATAATAATAATAATAATAATAATAATAATAATAATTTTCTCGGCGTTAATTTTGTGCTAGCTTTTTTAAGTGGGGACGATTAGCTTATTTTATGAAGTCCCTGTGTTAAAACGCTGGAAAACAAAGAAATTTTAAAATTGAGAAATAGTTAAGATTCAGAAAATCTTAATTCTCATAATGTAAATTATTTTAGAACATTTTGATGTGTTACACTCGCATGACTTTGCTCTTGTACAAACTATTTTTACTAATGTTTATTCTCCATCTACTTCATGTTAATCGAGATAAACATTTGCAGAAACTTATTACTAATTTTCTTGTAGGTGCAAGGGGAATATAGTAGGCTTTAAGCGATAGTCAAATCTTTTAAGAGCTGGTTGCTATGTGGAGCATTCCATTGTCATTGCATATCCAGTATATAAAAAAGAATAGCGAATTCTCAAAAGTATTGGAAAATTGAAACAAATAAAAAGGAATATCTCGGAAATGCTGCACTCCACAAAAATATGTATATGACATAAATTATGTGCTTTAACGAGCTCTACATTTTTTGTGTAGGAAAAGTTTGTCTATTCTCTTAAGTTTTACCTGTTATGCAAAAGCCATTCAGAAAGAAGATGACTTTTGTGGAACATTTCCAGATAACTCAAGATCTTAAATATATGATATTTTAATCAACATCATTACAGTCTTTTAAGAAAATAAAAAATTTTCGAAAAATGTTCCATGTAAAGGGTAGTCTGGGTTGGGGGGTTTCTTGAAAATCTTCGTGTCGCGTCTTTAAAATATATACTGAACCTAAGTACCAAGTTTGGTATTTATCTGACTTTTCGTTTTTGAGTTCTGCTGTTCACAGACAGACACACACACGGACATTTTTCTAAAAGTGCTTTCTTTTTATTTATTCAGGGGTCCTCAAAACATGTATTTCCGGTGAAATCTCGGTATCGAATTTTTTTGTTGGAATGCAATACTTCCCCTGCATAGTAGAGAAAGTAAAAATTGTGTACTTATGAATGTTACATTTTACCCTTAGTAAGATTTTGTCTACTGTTTATGGTTTCCTATTAAACAAATTTCAGGACGTATAAGGAATGCTTTACGAGCTATTTAAAGAAAATTCGAGAGATGCAGTAATTGTAGTGCCAGATCTCTTACTTGTGAGTTTAATCGAGCCCATGCTTGAAGACGTGGGAAATCCATGTTAAAGATTGTTTGGAAACTTTTACCTTGCATCTTTAAGAGATAAAACCTTTAGTGCGAAATTTGTCATTTATCAGCTTGCTTTTGACTGCAAATTAAAACTGAGTTTTATTTATGGACGTTCTTTAACTGCTATGGTTCTTAGCGTCGCACTATATATTGGGCGTAAAAGAACGGAAATTTTGCTGAGAGATCTCTTTATCAGGCTTGAGGTTCTTTTACGTGCTTTAGACTGTGCACCCCCTTCTCTCTCTCATTTATATGCTGAGGAGACCTCAAACGTGCATTTTCTAGTGAAATTTCACTTTCGAATTGTTGGTCGAAAACCTTGGAAAGAATAGACATGGGTAATATTTGGTTGAAAAGACAAGGGAATAGAGTGAATGTGTGGAGAAACGTTCAGAATCGACTGAAAGATATAGATCGACAGCGTGCACTGTCACAATGTAAAGTCGATGCTAAAAACAAAATGGGGTGTAGAACAATATATTTTGGCGGGAAATACAATCGCAAATAAGATCTTGCTTGCCTTAGGCTGGGATCATGCAAACAATCAAATTTATTAACGAAACCATAAGAATCTGCCCTTGCTGAAGTGAGAAAGAAACTTGGATTCATATTATGGCGCATTCTGCTAAGACAGAACGGGTGAGGAGAAAGTGTCTGTCAGATTTCTTTGTTAACTCGAGGAGTAAGCTAATTGCATCTTGCTAGTTAGGAAGGAGGAGGAGGGGGAAGCAATTGGTACATTTTTACAAAAGGTGATGCAGCTCTGATCAGTGTAAGGAAGAGGGAGGGTAGGAGTTAGTGCCTTAGTGGGTATGGAATTTGGTTTGTAAACAATAGCGTGTGTATGTGTTGATGTTTTGTCTCCTTTTCTTTCTTTCTTTCTGTTTTGTTTTTTGTGCTTTTTGTTGCTGGTTTCTCTCTTTTTTTAATTCTTATAAAATGCATTAAAGTACGCTGTTACAAATATAGACTGAAATATGCGGACTGCAGTGTGTTATATGCAGAAGCACGTACGGTCCATCTGACCCGTGCGGTGTAAGAATCTCAATATCTATAAGTCGGCCGTGATATGAGTGCGTTCGATGGGAAGAGGAACTAAACAGTTGCGGAAAAGTGGGCGGGGTATCGGAAATGCTGTCAGGTAAAGAAAACTGTGCAGAGATACTGATTCCGGGAACTAAATCAGCGAGTTAGTAAAGTTTTCGTTGTGCAATTGTACATTCACACTATTGCCTTATCTCTCAACCCCTCGGATATCAAGCCTTGACGACGTTATGCATTGTCAACAAACCAGTGTTGCCCTCCTCCAAACACACTCATATCGTGCCCGACTTATGAAATGTTTAAGACCAATAAATGCACCGTAATTAAGCGGCAAAGGAAGTCAATGTTGATCCATTGTATTACTGTTCAGAAACTCTTGCAGACATTGGAGACATTTTCGACGTACTTCCTCATCTCAAAACAATCAGTTTGAATTCCTTTACGATTTATTTGATAGTTTTCGCTTGAGAAATTTGGGTCAGGTGGTGTAATTATTATTGTATTGTATGAACAGTATTTACTATGCAGCTACAAAATCCTGTAATTTTAGTCGTCGCTAAGTGTTGTTGATTTTCGCAATGGGTTGCAATGTAACTGTTTAGTTTCTCGGTGTTCATCGTTGAATTCCAGGAAAGGTAAACAAAAAGCAGTGAGCGGTAATGCAATTAGGTATAATACTTTTCGGTATTGGCTTTGGAAATTCAAACACACCATGAGAGAATTTAAAATGATGCCACTATTGTCTAACAGTTTTACTTTACACACCTGAAACAGCGAAATCTAGTAAATCAGCATCAGCACAGTGGTTTTTTCTGCTCTGTTTACGCTTTATATACACTGCTGTTTGCGAAAATTGCAACACCAAGAAGGAAACGCATGAATTCAATGAATGTAATACCACAGATTAGGTACATGACAAGTAACAAATGATAAACTTTTCAAATCTATACATGACTTTTGAGCCCTAATATTCAGTATTTGGTGTGGCCCCCATGCGCTGAATAAGTTCCTGAGGGATTTCCCGCCACTGAGTTTGTATTCGAGCCCACAAATCCGTGGCACTGGTTACTGGAGGACCGTGACGCACTAGGTGCCGATCAACCATATCCCAGACATGTTCGATGGGCGACATGTCAGGCGAACGTGCAGGCCAGGGTAGCAATGGTACCCGTCGCTCTTCGAAGAAGGCTTGCACATTCCTCGCAATAGGTGGCTGGGCATTGTCCTGTTGAAATGTGGCCTGTGGAGATGCCTGAAGCAGGGGAGAACTCAGGCTCTACAACCACTGTTAGGTACCGGTTGCTGTTCAAAGTGCCCTCAATTCGTAGGAGGCGAGATCGGTTGTTGTAACCAATGGCGCCCCAAACCATTACACCTGGTGTTTGTCCGCTATGCCGCTCAACATTGCAGCCCTCCAGGTTGCGCTTACCACGGTACCGCCGGACACGTATACGGCCATCACTGGAGGACACGTTGAAGCGGGGCTCGTCCGAAAACACTACATTCTGCCACTCAACACGTGTTCACGTGCCCATTGCAGTCGGAGGAGCTTGTGGTTTCTGGACAATAGGAGCCGACGTAATGGCATGCATGCAACCAGTCCAACCTGCAGCAGACGGCGACGAACCATTGATGCAAACAAGTTCACACCTGTTGCAGTACTCCAGCGTCGAGCCAACACCGTGGATGAATCTGTACGGTCCATTATGGCCATGCGGACAAGATGGCGGTCATTCCGTGCTGTGGTCATGTTCCGTGGTCCAGTACCCGCTCTTCGCTGCGTATGACCTTCATCTATCTACTGCTTCCACACACGCATCACTGTCGTAGCAGCATGCCCTGTACGAGCCGAAATGTCACGGTATGACAAACCCGCTTCCCGGAAGCCTGATCCATCTGTCCCGTTCGAAGTAACTCCCATGCCGATATGGCTCCCTTTGACGTTGACGAGGCATATTGGCACCCACTTTATTGTTTCCGCCTTGTTTGACAGCTCTGCACTGACTACACTGGGGGCAACACTGACCTTGTCGGACGGACATGAGAGGGCTCTGCTCGGCCTACGTGTATCCCAAATCTCTGCAAACCTAATCACCTATTGCTTGCACACGCTTCTACACTTTCTCCAAGTTTGGAGTTATTCGAGATATTTTTTCTTGGTGTTGCAATTTTCACAAACGGCAGTGTAGCAGCTGGAAATGGCAGCTAGTAATAAACACAGCTTTATATTATGACTGTGGTAAAAACTAAAACCAGTAAAGAATGTTAAGCTAACTGCATGTATTTGAACGCTGCCGCATTTTTACTGCAATATGACTTACATGTTCTGACAAACTGCAGTAAACATTGCAATATTTGCTGCAGTTTTGTCACAACTTGTACTGGAAATACATTGGAATGTTAAACTCTCAAGACTGTAAACACCTGTATTTAAATCCAGCACCTTCCAAAGATGTGACTCGAAGATTTTCAAGAAAAATCCTCGACCATCATGCTACTGTTTACATGAAATGTACAGGAATGTTTCGGAATTTTTGATTTTTCAAAAACGGTCTAAAAATTATATTGTCTAAAATATCATACATTTATATGAAAAAATGTATATATCGATTTTCTGGAAATAGCCATGGTCTTCTCCTTCGTGTGGCATTTTGTATAATAGATAAATCATAAACGCTAAAATCTCGCTAAAATACACAATTTATCTCGAATAACCATCTTTGTAGTATCCGTAGTTTTCGAGATATTCATTGTTATTGGTAAAACTTTTCAATAATTTTGTCGTTATTTTTTAAGTACTGTCGTATTCAGTTGTTTTGCATAGTATCATTGAAAGAGTATGGAATTTCAAGGCTAGTATATAGCGATTCGCTTATAAGCAAATGAATATGGATCTGATTTCCTCTAATCTCCTTGTACCTACAATAAAATGTATAATTAAACTATTTTTGCAAAGGTTTATATTGATTGTCACGAAGTAAATAGAAAAACAATTCTGATATGGTACATTCAGAAGACTTTCTCTACCCCCTATCGTTTATTAGTGGGGTGTAAACTATTATTACTAACTACATTTTAATGTCTACTGAATTTTAATCCAAATAAACCGTTGCAAAAAATAGCTACATTACACATTTCGTTATAGATGCGAAGGGAACAGCGATAGTCACATGTTTTAGAACTGGACGCTATATGCTGTCCTTAAAATTTCATACTGTTTCAATGAAATCGCGAGAAACAACTGACAGGACTTTAATTTGGCTAAGTATTGAACAATTCGAACCATTAGCCGATATCTCGGAAATGACACATGCCACAAAAAGTTATTTGAAATAAATTATGTGTTTTAAAGAAATCTGCATTTCTTCTAGCACGTTTTCATTTATCGCTTAACGTTTATCAGTTATATAAGATTATACAAGGTTCCTTCCGAATGAAGAGGACTTCAAAGGCTACTCCCAGCTCCCAGAAAATTCAAGATATATATTTTAATTGTTATGTAAATATTTTAATATATTTTAATTTAATCAGAATTCTTAGAGCCATTGTTTAAAAATTTAAAAAATTCGAAAAATCTTCCATGTAATGCGTAATTTGGGATAGGGAAATTTTTTTTAATATCTTCGTGTTGCAACTTTGGAACGTAAACACCAAGTTTGGTTTTGATCCATTTTCGTTTTTGAGTTATACTTTTCACACGCTCGGACTTTTTTCTAAAATTTGTTTTTGGGTTCCTGGGGCTCAAAACATATATTTCCGCTGAAATCTCGGTATCAAATTTTTGGGTGAAATACCTTCTCTACCGCTAGGTACGTGGCAGAGAAAATAATTAGCTTACGTAGGAATAGTTTGTGGAAGCTATATAAAAATAAGAGTCTTCTGAATGTAAGGGATCAAAATGAAAATGAAATAGAATTTCAAAACCATCATATACCGACCCGCTTTTTAAAACTCTTGAGTACCGCTTTGGCTTACTGTATTCTTGTTATACCTAGAACGAAATGGCTGTGTAATGAAAGCTTATATCAATTAACAAGAAGTAGAGAGAAGAACATTATTTTGAATAAATAGTTTAAAGAAAAGTGCGTACAAAAAGTCATGTGAATACAACATACCAGACGTTTTATTAACAGTGCCTCAAAACTACAAAATTTACCGCTACGAGAAGAGAGAAAATTTTGTAAACCACAATCGTGATTTTCTTGCAAATATTGCTTCACGTGTGTACATTGTAAGTTGTGAAGCTGAATCAGACTTAAAAATTCAACGCCACGACCGAGACTCGAAACACGGATCTTCTACTCTTCCGTCGATACTCTTACCCTCCAGTTGCTAAGCCCTGACGCGCATTAATATTCTTGTGGTAACAAAGATGCTAGTGTACTTTCAAAACATTCTCAAATACTCGAGATATATTATCCTTAACTTGACTAGAAAGACGCTAGTCTGGCCCTGATATTGAATTTTTCACGGCTGATTCAACCGTTCGTTCTTGATTTGTTCTGTTTTTTTCTCTAAGCTGTTAGCACAGATCTCTTTGGATTTTCTTGTATTCGTATATGCAGCAAATAACAAAAGTACAAATATACAGACAAAAGATTTTGTTTCTGAGCTTCGTGTACTGATATCGATTGGTAAAGTCACGCCATGGTTCTGAATTATTTAGCAGTTCAGACGGACTTAGGCACCTCACGTTTTGTAAGCAAATTCGACACTCTTGACTTCCTCTGTAACTAAGCAGTGGTCTTGCAGAAAATGACTTCGCTATTTTCCTTAATCATTTGTGATCCAGTACGCGAGCTTAAAGGATGAGGCCTACTGAGCTTTTGTTAAAAAAAAAATTCTCAGCATTCGAAATTTGTTTTTTCTTTTCTTCCAAATCATTCCCCAATCCATCCCTCACACGAGGATATGATTACCTATTTTTCATGTGCTGCCATTTTTATATGTTTTGCAATGCCATTTAAGTCACGCGTGTGCTTGCTAATACGCCACACCTGCATAAACTTGGCTTTTTAGCAATGTTTTTTACCATTAAAATGCTCCTCGCGCCGCATGTTGATTCAGATCTCTTAGAAAATTTATATACAGAGTGCCCATAAGGTCCCAATACATTTTCTTATTCCTGATCTGCTACAACACAATACGCATATTAGAACCTTATAGAACATAATTCAGTTCAACATATCCACCTTCCTTATTAACACAGGACAATTACAGGGACAATCTACCGGGAAACATTACAGTTGTCCCTGGAGTCACAGTTACGGCAGGATGTATTCTTGCCTCTTGTCATTTATCAACAAGATGGAGCACCACCTCACTATGCAAACATTGTGCGAGAGAGAATGAGACCTTTCTAACCGATGAATCGGAAGAACAGCAGATCGCATTTGGGCTTCCCGTTCCCCCAACCTCACTCCCTTGTTTTTTTTTCCATGGTATTTCATCAAGATCCGAGTTTACGCTCATGTATATCTGTGCGTGACAGATTGCATGAGCTGAAACAATGAATAAAAGCATGCATGCTTGCTAATAATCCCTCAAATTACGGCGCCTGTTCCGTACAACCAAAAGGCAATGGGAACAGAGTTGATAATGAAGGTGGACCTGTTGAACTGCATTAGGCTTTACTAGATCCTACTCTATCCTAATACAATGTTTGTGTTGTAACAGACCAGGAACATGAAACTATATTGAGACTTTATGAACATCCTGTATAGGTTAACATCCTTGTTGTGCATAAATTGTACTGGGCTAAAAATCTATGGATTACTTAAACAAAAGAAGATTGTATCCAAGTCTAAAACATTGAAAAATATTCAATTTTCAAATATGATCAGATGTATTTTTACTTTCTCTGCTACGTATAGTAAGTAGGGGAGGTATTGTATTCCACCCAAAAATTCGATACAGAGATATCACCGGAAATACATATTTTGAGACCCCCTGAATCCAAAAAAAGCATTTTTTGAAACATGTCCGTGTGTGTGTGTGTCTGTCTGCATAACTCAGAAACGAACAGTCGGATAAACACCAAACGTGATATTTAGGTTCAGTATCTTCTAGAGATGCGAAACGAAGGTTTCCAAGAAAATCCCCCACCCCAGATTACGCTTTACATGGAACATTTTTCGAAAATTTTAATTTTCTCAAAAATGGCTCTAACGATTTTGATTAAAATATCATATGTTTAAGATATTTTCATGACAAATGAAATATATATCTCGATTTTTCTGGGAATGTCTCCAAAAGTATTCTTCATTGTGAACGACTTTTGCATAACTGGTAAACTATAAGACATAGACAAAATTTTACTGTACAAAATAGTAGATCGCCTTAAAATACACAATTGATGTCTTATACTTCTTTTTTTGTTGAGTGAACCATTTTCGAGATATTGCTTGTTATTCCCTTAAACTTTCCAATACTTATACTTTTTCTCAAACTCGTTATTCAATTGTTTTGTCCTGGTAATGCAAAGAAAATGGAATACTCCACATAGCAACCAGCTCTTAAAATATTTGACTATCACTTATAACCTACCAAATTCCCTTTGCATCTACAAGAAAATTAGCAATAAGATTAACATCTCGATATCGCGATTAACATGAAGCATATGGAGAATAAGCGTTTGTAAAAATAGTTTGTACAAGAGTAGAGAAAGTCATGTGAATGTAACACATCAGATTTTTATTATACTAAAAACTGTGCACAAAATGACGACCATAGCATGTTTTGCTTATATTTCCTATAAGTATGTAGGTATTAAAACAATTTTAGAGAAACTTGGTACATAAAAGAGGCGCCAGGGACTTTTTATAAATTAATTAATGTTTTTATTTTCTCTTCCTCGTACATAGTGGTAGAGAAGGTATTGCATTCCACCCAAAAATTCGATACCGAGATTTCACTGGAAATTCATGTTTTGAGGTACCCCGATTAAAAACAAAAGCATCTTTAGAAAAAGGTGCGTATGTGTGTCTATGAACAACGTAACTCAAGAAGGAAACGTAAGATCAGTACCAAACAAACTTGGTATTTAAGCTCATTATCTACCAAGGATGCAACACCGGAATATGGTGAAGCGTGTGATAAAAATGTCAACAAATATTCATGGATGTAATTTATTTGAAATCTATAGAAATATAGTAGTAGTTTATAAGGAGAGTCTGTAACTGTAGAATTTTTATGATTATATCATAAAATGTTTGCTAAGAAGCAGAACGCAAATAGGAAATAGTGTCAACGCACGTGAAATATAACTCACATTTACTAATTTGTACTATTTTAGGTTGAACATGCTCAAATATTTTATTTGATTATTTTTATACACATATTATTTAACACTTCTCCAAAAAGACCTTCTAGATTTAATTTTTGCAATTTCCAAGCATGAACTTCTCGAAATAAATTAATAAAAGGGAGTGTCTACTCTGCTACTCTGCTGTTGCAATACAATTACTTATAATGGAAATGAATATTTTTGTAGCTCTGAATAACATGGTGCTTAGTTATACTCGGTTTATGTCTGCATCAAAAAGTAATTTACAGAATTTCTGATTTTTAATGTAATTTAGTCCCGAGCTTCATATTAGTATGGTTGTAAAATTAACCCAGTATTAGCAATTATAGTGTAAGTTTCTAAATTAAAATGTTTATAAACATTATAATGCTGCAACTGTGCTTTCTTTTTTTTCTAGGTAAGTGACAACTTCGGTCACTGAACAGCTACAAAAGTTAGCGAGTAGGAGGTGAGTGTTTTAATTTTACTTTTTAAGCATTATTATTGCGTTCTGCATACAAAAGGAAGCAAAAGAAATTTAGATATTAAAGATACAAATATTTTTTCTCTTGTCTACATTGCCGTAGAAAATCTCTTAGAACATAACGTATGAAGGTTGCTCCATGTAAAGCATATTACGAAATAGGAAAACAATAATGATTATAGGAGAGTTTAAATGTACACAATTTATTGCTCTCTTATGGGAACAGTTTAATGCAGATACAGTTTTATTGTTGACTTAAGATTTAGAAAGTTTAGATACGTTGAGAGGTGGTAAAACTCATAAAAGCAATTCACTAAGCAGGAGTCCTAAAGTTAATTGTTTATAACTAGACCTCTGATTTTAGACTAGATGCCTAATTGTATGTGCACGAATAAACTAAGTTAAATGTCTTCGCGTTTCATATAAAATATAAATCTATGGAAGGGGTTATGTAGTGCCCAAAATACATATTTTGACTATTGACGCCTATTTTAAGGTTTTAAGGCTTAAAGGCGCCTATTTTACTATTTGCTGTTCCATTAATGTTTTCCATGCAGCAATTAAGGATATCATGGAATTGATTTGATTCAAAAGCTTTATAATAGCTTGGTTGTAGGGACGGAACATTCTGGGAAAAAGACTGCTTTATTTTAACGCTTTAACAGATTGATTATTTCGTTTTGTAGAAAGAGAAACAGAATATTTGCATCTTTTAGGTCGCTTTGTTTACCTTGGTATTGATCGGCGACTGCAGTACGGCAGAAATCCTTTCAAATAGTGTATTACCCATTGTTTCGCGACTCACATATTTTGTTTCCCTGGTGATATGCGCAAATTCTATGCCGCTTTTAAAATTTGTTTCAAACAGTTCTTTTACATTGCTGTTTTTAACGATATGTTGTGTTTTGGTGGTGGCTCCATGTCCATGGCTCTAGAGCATTTAAGTCACAATGATATGTCTGTAGTGTATGGTGCATATATTCGTTTAGTTTATGCGTCTATTTCTCAACTTTTTAAGCACATATTATGTACTACCAACCATAAATTCATAATTTAAGACATAGTAAAATGTTTCTAGCGACAGTTAGTAAATTTATTGCTTTTGCTATTGGGTAACTTTTAATTCTTACTAATTAATTGCATTTTTAAACTTTTAGAAAGTGGAAATACATTTTAGATGCATAAAATCTAGTGTTTAGCTCATTGGTGCCTAAAACAGTGACTTTATGTCTATATTTATAACTTATAGTCTATTTTTAAGAGCCTAAAAATCGAGATCTATTAATTACTAAATACATCACGTAACTTTCTGTAGCAACAGCTGAAATCGCGTTTTAAGTATTGATAACCTGGTCTAATTTGAAGGATCTTATTGATTTTTTCCCTTATTTATGGACGCTCTTTGACTACTGTGGTCCTTATCGTCCCATTCTATATTGGGCGTGAAAGACCAGTAATTTTGCTCAGATGTCTCTTTACCAGGCTTGAGGTTCTTTTATGTGCCGTTAATTTACAACACGGGACCACCGGCTTTACTTCCCTTCCGCAGGAAGTCATGCTAAGGATTTTTACACCCGAAGATATCCATCGGGGGTTTGAACTTGCGACCTGTATCTTATTGATGATAAAAAAAACAAGAAGAAAGGCAAATAAGCCTCGATTCTAAAATTAGTACTAAACGTTTGTGAAAAGCGTTAACAAAACTCGTGTAGCAACAACACAAGTAAATGCTGTTTCTTCTAACGTTCGACTCTTGGCAGCCCGTTCCTTATTGGTAGGTAAATGATGTACTGGTCAGAGAGATCCTGTACCAGACCCGCTCGTTTCTCACTTAGCTGTTATCCTGATGACAGAAACGATGCATGCTGGAAACGTTGAAATCGTTTTTGTAAACAATCACGTGGCAGATAATCCGAGGAAATTTGGAGTGCCAGAAAAACTTATTGGGTAATTTTATAAGTTTTTATTGCAAAACTCATGAACACTCCAGACACGTTTATAAGATGAATATATTTTATCAGGCCAGTAAATACGTCCTTGCACCCGTTTTAACTGTGTTAACACAATTGTGTTTTTTATTTTTGAGCAGGAAAGTATGTAGAAACAAGCAAACCTATGTATACTTCCTATATAGAATGTATAAACGTATAGTATACAGCTTTCAATGATTGCATTACTCTTTAGGGATAAACATTTAAATTTTGCTATAATAATTTTTGTTGCTCCCTACTGTTCATAATTATTCAGCGCTGGCTGTTTAAAAAACACAGCATCACAAACTGTCAACCACTTCACACAGATATCCGCCTTTATTTTAAGGTATTTTACCTTTAAGGTAAATGTAATGTTTTGATAACTGCATAAAACTATCCATATCAAGAGGATATTAAATTACTTGAATGTTAACTTGCTTCAATTTTCGAAATATTTGGTCACTTGTATGTAAACTGATACATCCGGCAGTTTCCCCTTTCTGATGAAATTCAGAAGTTTTACTGTTACGTGTAAATAGGATCTGAATTAGCTCATATCAAAATCCGAAACATTTTCGTAGCCTTTCCTAAGGTTCTTTGGATTCTCGGCTGTCCTCGGGGCAAGGTTTGACTTACGGTGTTGTCGAATGATTTCAATTGCATTTGGAATCGTGTCCAAATGAGAAATAACTTCGGAAATTAACGCGTAAATGTTTCTCTGTTATTTCAAGGCGTTATTAAAAATCTTTGTGGGCTTTATACGAGTATGGTAAGGTTATCTCTATCTCTATCTCTATAGCATGTTAATTTTCGATATTTCGATAGTAGTCAGTTTATGTATCAAGTACTGCGGTATTTCCTGTCGGTTTCATTTTGTCCTTGGCTTCCGAAGATTCCCCTCATTTAGTTTATTTTCTGTTTATCCTTGATAAATCAAAGCATAAAGGATTATGATAAGAAATCTATATACCACAATAGACATGTAATAGCAATGTACCTATAATCTTATTCCATAAATATCTTATTGATCCAACGCTGAGGGAAGTTTCCAGAAAATTACTGCGGTAGTTGCCAAATTTATGGCTTTAGTATGTATCATAAATCTGCAGTGTTTAGTTCTCCATGGACAGGAAATAGCAGACTCAATGTGGACAGGTCATTCTGTTATTGAGTTGTGTGCGTTGAACCAAACTGTGATATCGATCTGAAAGGCACGCGATGGTTTGATGTTAATGGTGTTTTGTCATTTTTAGGTGGCGTGCTTTAGTGTTTTATGTAGGAATTGTTTGTAGAGCTTAGAGAACCTACACTCTTCTTAATAAGGAAAGCTAAAAAGGCATTCTTTATTATTTAAGAATATCAGAAAAAGACAATGCTACATTGATTTGTGAAAAATACAAAACTATTGCTGTGGGGTAAGATTTTGTGAATTTGAAGACAAAAACAAAAATGCGATACACCTATTTATGGCTACATATTCTAAATTTGAAGGGTTCAAAATAAAACTGAGCGTAATGCCTTAAATTGCAATACATTTGGAATTTTAAGCATGAAAACTGAGGTACCTTAATTGACCACAAAATCGATAAATTGGGCGTTATTTATGTTTGTAAAATAGCGAAATTTTACATTTGAGAGTAACTCTTATAAGCATGTGTAACATTCAATCGAAATGTATCTGCAATTAGTCAGGTAAAACCATTTGAAAGCTTAAAAAAGGCTCTAAAAATTAAATTGAGTTTTATTTATGGACGCTCTTTAACTGCTGTGGTCCTTGGCGTCCCATTCTATGTTGGCAATGACAGACCGGTAATTTTGCTCAGAGGCCTCTTTATCAGGCTTGAGGTTCTTTTACGTGCCGTAAATCTACAACACGGGACCACCGGCTTCACCTCCCTTCCGAAGGATTTTTCCGTTGGAAAAAAATATATCACCCTCGGGATGGACTTTCTGTTTGAACCCGTGACTTTGGGAATTAGAGGCTAGCATGGTAACCAACACCACGCGGGGCGACCAAAAAGAATAATAGTAATAATACGCTGATGTACTAGGCTACTACTTAAATTCTCATACCCTTTCCAGCCCATTTCTAGAGATTTTATCTATTCATCTAGATATTTAATCAAATACTTTTCAGTAGACGGAAGGCAATAAAAGGTATTTTTATAAAGATAAAACATTAATTAACTGTAACAGAAAAAAATAAATGGACATTTTGCCAACATTTTCATTTTCTTTCACCAGTTCTCCATCATTCTCCCAGTCCCGGTACATTTGAATGTCCTTACAACTTATTTCCAACTACCGTAACGAAGAAAATCCTTAATTCCTACCTCTTTCTTTTATAAAGGACAAAATATGATTGTAGCGTCTTGAAATATGTTTATAATCCTCCAGCCAGGAAAGAATTAAAAACAGCTTTCGAAAGCGTATAATTTGTTATTGTTTTGTTTCGTAGTGCTATACAATATAGCTGAAAAAATCCGATGTGCTTCACTCACATGGCTTTCTGTACTCTTGTACAAACTATTTTTACAAATGCTCATTCTCCATATATTTAATGTTAATCGAGATAAACGTTCGCAGAAATTATCTTATTGCTAATTTTCTTATAGGAGCAAGGGGAATATGGTAGACCTTAAGCGATAGTCAAATCTTTTAAGAGCTGGTTGCTAGGTGGAGCATTCCATTCTCTTTGCATTTCCAGGACATAAAAAATGAATAACGAATTCCCATTTGAGAAAAAAGTATAAGTATGGAAAATTTAAGGGAATAACAAGCAATATCTCGAAAATGGTTCACTAAATAAAACAAATGTACATAACATAAATTGTGTATTTTAACGCGATCTACATTTTGTGTATAGTAAAATTTTGCCTATCTCTTATGGTTTACCAGTTATGCAAAAGTTGTTCACAATGAAGAATACTTTTGGAGACATTCCCAGAAAATCCGAGATATACATTTCATTTGTCATGAAAATATCTTAAACATATGATATTTTAATCAAAATCGTTAGAGCCATTTTGGAGAAAATTAAAATTTTCGAAAAATTTTCCATGTAAAGGTAATCTGGGGTGGGGAATTTTCTTGAAAACCTTCGTGTCGCATCTCTGGAAGATACTGAACCTAAATACCAAGTTTAGTGTTTATCCGAGTTATGCAGTTCGTTTCTGAGTTATACAGTTCACAGACACACACACACACACAGACATGTTTCCAAAAATGCTTTTTTTGGAATCAGGGGATCTCAAAACATATATTTCAGGTGATATCTCGGTATCGAATTTTTGGGTGGAATACAATACTTCCCCTACTTACTATACGTAGTAGAGAAAGTAAAAATGCAAATTAGAGTAACGAACAACCCACAGAGACTAGAAGTGAACTTTTTAAACAAGCATGCTATGAATTGTTGTAGCATTCAGATTACAATTTACAGCGTGCCTTACTCAGTTTAAATAGAATTGCTGCAGGATTTAATCTAACAGTATCCACCTATATCCATTTCCTTTTAAAGGAAACTATATATTTCCCTATAACCTTGCCTCTCCTCCCCTGTGATCCCTAGCACTGATGACATTAGGAATTGTCAAAAACAGTGGCGCCTTCCTTCAAGAACACTTATATCATGGCCGGCTACTTCTACACTGTGCTGTGTGTTGTGTTTCCTTTTAAAGGAAATAGACCATTAAGCGCAAGAATAATAGTAATAATAATAAATAACAAAGCAACAGAACAACTTGTGTGTTCAAACATTCAAACATTCAGTTGAATTATGTACTATATTATATAACCGTATTAGTGGCATGGAAATAAAACTACCAAAATGTCAACAATTTATAGAGACAATAAAAAGAACTCTGTAAAAAAAGTAAGAAAAGAGACTATACTTATGTTTTACAAACAATAATTTTTAATATTGTTATACGGATTGTAAACATGGACCTCGACTACACAGCATAAAAAGGGAATAGAAGCAGGTGAGATGAAACTTCTAAGACCGGCTGCAGGATGTAATTTACTGGAACCTAGACGGAATGTGGATATAAGAGACGAGCTAAAAGTGCCTTGTATTCTAGAATTAATAGAATAAAAACTATGTTACATCACATGACTTTTTCTACCCTCTGTCGTTTATTAGTGGTTACACAAACTATTCTTATTCAAGCTTATTACTTTATCCATTATATATATATATATATATATATATATATATATATATACTAAGTAGGAGAAATACTGCATTCTACACAAAATTCGATACTGAGATTTCACCGTAAAGATACGTTTTGAGGCTCCCTGAATAAAAAAAAGCTTTTTAGAAAAAGGTCAGTGTGTATCTCTATCTATCTAAGGTCAGTGTGTATCTCTGTCTATCTATCTATCTATCTATCTATCTATCTATCTATCTATCTATCTATCTATCTATCTATCTATCTATCTATCTATCTATCTATCTATCTATCTGTCTGTCTGTCTGTCTGTCTGTCTATATCTGTCTGTCTGTCTGTCTGTCTATATCTGTCTGCCTGCCTGTCTGTCTGTCTGACTATCTATCTGTCTGACTATCTGTCTGCCTATCTATCTGTCTGTCTGTCTGTCTATCAGGTATCAGTGTGTCTGTAATCAGCATAACTCAAAAACAAAAAGCCGGATAATATCAAGCTTGATATTCAGTATATTCCAAAGATGCGATTTTCAGGAAAATCCTCCACCCCAATACCCTTTGCATGGAATATTTTTAAAAAAAATTGGTTTTCTAAAAAAGGCCTCTTAACAATTTTGATTAAAATGTCATATACTAAAGATATTTACATGACAAATAAAATGTATATCTTGAATTTTCTGGGAATATCCTTTGAAATCCTCTTCATTCGGAAAGAATTATATAATCTTGTAAAGTTATGACAAAGTAGACAAAAAAATTTAATCTTTTTAAAACACAAAATTTATTTTAAATAGGTTTTTTGTTGCACAAGCCATTTCTGAGATATCCGTTATTAATGGTCCGAATTTTTTCATTTCTTGGCCATGCTTTAAAGGCATTTCAACTTTCAATTGTTTCTCCCGATTGCATGGAAACAGTATGGAATTTTAAGGCCAGCATATAGCGTCCAGTTTTTAAACATTTGACTATCGCTGTTCTCTTTGTATACTAACGAAATGTAATGTAGCTATTTCTGCAAAGTTTTATTTGGATAAAAATGTAATTGATAGAAAAATAAGCTTTAGTCAAAATAGTTTATATAACCTCTAATAAACAATAGAGGGTAGAGAAAGTCATGTAAATGTGTAGCACCAGTTTTTTTGCTATCTGCTTCATTTTAATCAAAATAAAACTTTCCGGAAATAACCATATTACAAATTTCGTTACAGATCACAAGGAACAGCGATAGTTAAATGTTAAAGAATTGGCCTCAAAATTCCATACTCTTTACATTCCATCACGAAAAAACATATGAAAATTGACGGCACTTAAAAAGAATGAGCAAGTATTCAACAAATCGGAGCATTAACAACGGATATCTCAGAAATGGCTTATACTACAAACAAAAAATGTTATTTGAAATAAATTGTGTGTTTTAAAGAGAACTATATTTCTTGCGTAGCACGTTTAGTGTATCGCTTCACGTTTACCAATTATATAGGACTATACAAATTTCCTTTCCAATGAAGAGGACTTCACAAGCCATTCCCAGTAAATTTAAGATATGGATTTTGTTTGTTATGTAAATATGTTTAATATATGGTGGTTTAAATCAAATCGGTAGGCATTTGTTATAAACTAAAATTTTCGAAAATGTTCAATGTAAAGGACAGTTTAAGTTGGAGGTTTTTTGAAACTCTTCCGTGGTATCTTTAGAAGATATTGAACCTATATACCAAGTATGGTATTTATCCAACATTTCTTGTTTGAGTTATGCTGTTCACATACAGATAGACACCCACACGCACACATACAGACCTTTTTCTTAAAATGCTTTTTTTATTCGGGGGCTTCAAAACGTGTATTTCCGGTGAACTCTTAGGTATTGACTTTTTGGGTAGAATACAATAACTTCTCTACCTAATAGGTACGTGGTAGATAAAATAAATATACACAAGAATGGCATGAACGTGTACTTAGAACGGAGACAACTCGCCTAGCCCACATATTGTACCTACCTATATAAACCACAAGGAACACAAAATGTTGGCGACCAAGAGGATGATAGGTAAACAGTTCAATTAGCAGTGTTGGAGACGGAATAGGCCAAATGACCTAAACCGTTTTGTTGTTGATGATGATGATGATGATGATGTAGCATGCAAAATTGATTCAAACCCGGCGGAGAGTGATGGATTTTTGCGGGTGTAAAAATCCTTAGCATGGCTTCCTTCGGAAGGGAAGTAAAGCCGGTGGTCCCGTGTCATAGATTTACGGCACGTAAAATAACCTCAAGCCTGATAAAGAGATCTCCGAGCAAAATTTCCGTTCTTTCACGCCCAATATAGAATGGGACGCTAAGAACATAGTAGTTAAATAGTGTCCATAAATAAGACTCAATTTATATTTACATATATTTAAAATGTTTACATGACAAATAGAATACATATTTTGAATTTTCTGAGAATGGCCTGAGAAGTACCTTTCATTAGGAAGGAATTTTGTATACTTTTCTAAAGCTGATAAACCCTAAGGGATAGACAATACCTTACCACGTTAAAACTGCAGATCTCCTTAAATCAGACAATTTATTTCAAATTACTTTCTGTGGCATCAGCCATTTCCGGGATAACCTCTGTTATTTGTTTGAATTTTTTAAGCGCGGTCGCCATTCAGCTGCTTCTCGGGATATCTTGGAAAAGAATATAGAATTTCTAGACTAACATAACGCGACCTGCTTTTAAACATTTCGCTGTTGCTTGGATTCCCTGAATCTCCTTATACATACAACAAACTATTTCTGCAAACGTTCGTTTCGACCAACATAAAGTAGATAGAAAAAATAGTCTGTGATGCATTCACATGGCTTTTTCTACTCTACCGTTTATTTTCGAGAACACAAATTATTTTTACTCAAGCTCATTCTGTCTGCTGCATTCTAATACAAATAAAGCTTCGCAGAAATAGCTACATTACACATTTCGTTATAGATACAAAGGGAGAACATACACAGTCATATGTTTAAGAACTGGACGCTATGCCCTGGCCTTAAAATGCTATTCCGTTTCCATGCTATCCCGAGAAACAACTGAAAGCTGAAAGAATTTTAATGACCGACAAATGAATAACTTGAACTTATAATAACGAATATATCAGAAACGGCTTATATCACAGAAAATTTTATTTGAAATAAATCGTGTGTTTTAAAGAGATCTATATTTTTGTGTAGTATGTTTTTATCTATCGCTTAACGTTTATCAGTTATACAAGATTATACAAAATTCCCAATGGATGAAGAGGACTTCATACGCTATTCCCTGAAAATTCAGGATATATAGTTTATTTGTTATGTAAATATCTATAATATATGGTATTTTAATCAAAATCATTAGATCCATTTTTTAGAAAATCAAAAATTTCTAAAAGTGTTCCGTGTAAAGGCTAGTTTGGTGTGAGGGGGATTTTGTTGAAATTCTTCGTGTCGCATCTTTGAAAGATATTTAACCTAAATGCCAATTTTGGTATTTATCCGACCTATCGATGTGAGTTATGCAGTTCATAGATACACCGAAACACACACGGACATGTTTCCAAAAATGCTTTATTTGCATTCAGGGGGCTTCAAAACATGTATTTCCAGTGAAATGTCGGTATCGAATTTCTGGGTGGAATGTAATACTTGCCCTACTTACTATACGTAGAAGAGAAGGTAAGCTTTTGTAAAAATAGTTTGTTGAAACTGTATAAAAAAAATTCTGATGCTTTACATTCACATGACTTTCTTTACTCTTATACAAACTATTTTTACAAACGCTTATTTTCCATCTCCTTCGTGTTAATAGAGATAAACATTTGCAGAAACTATCGTATTGTTAATTTTCTTGTAGGTGCAAGGGGAATATGGTAAGTTTTAAATGATATTCAAATCTTTTAAGAGCTGGTTGCTAAAAAAACCAATAATGAATTCCCATTTGAGAAAAAGTATATTGGAAAATTCAAACAAATAATAAGTAATATCTCGGAAATGGTTCACTCGACAAAAAAAAATTATATGATATAAATTGTGTGTTTTAACGAGATCTACATTTTTTGTGTAGTATTATTTTGTCTATCTCTTACGGCTTACCAGTTATGCAAAATTCATTCAGAATGAAGACAGCTTTTGGGTACATTCCCGGAGAATTCAAGATATAAATTTTATTTGCCATGAAAGTATCTTAAATATATGATATTTTAATCAAAATCGTTACAGCCATTTTTGAGAAAATAAAAATTTTCGAAAAATGTTCCATGTAAAGGGTAGTTTGGGGTGGGAGGATTTTCTTGAAAATCTTCATAAGTTTAATATTTATGCGACTTTTCATTTTTGAGTTATGCTATTCACAGACACCTTTTTTAAAAACGCTTTTTTTTTAGATTCAGGCGCCTCAAACATGTGTTTTCTGTGAAATCTCGATATCGAATTTTTGGGTGGAATGCAGTACTTCCAGTACTTACTATATGTAGTCGAGAAAGTTATAAACAATTGTGCGCAGACAGTCATGTGAGTGTAGCACATCAGGTTTCTTACCACCTACATATGGTGACAAGAGGAAGCATCGTATTCTATCCTCAAAATTTGATTCAGAGATTTCATCGAAAATATCGTTTTGGAATCCATGTACGTGTGCGCGCGTGTACGACAGCCCCTATATCTATCTTTCTGAGAATAGAACAAGTCAAAAACCAAAAGTTGGTTAAATTGGTGCTTAAGTTCACGATCTTGCAAGGATACGACACGAAGATTTTTAGGAAAATCCCTCTCGTCCATACTACACTCTACTATGTACATGGGTTTTTGGTGGTAATTTTTATTTTCTCAAAATTGGCAGTAACGATTTTGATTAAAATATCTCATGTTGTGTGAAATAAAATCGATATCTTGAATCTTCTGTGACTGTACTGCAAACTCCTTTTTTATTAATCCTTTTTAGTTCGTGTAACATAGAAATCTTAACAGATATACAAAACCTACTAAAGAAAAAATGTCAAGGTTATTAAAATACAAAACTTGTGTCAAATACTCCTTTTGTTCGTTGCGTTAGCTGTTTTCAAAATATTCCATATTGCAAGTTTAGATCTTTCTCAAGGTTCGCCTAACGGACATGTTTGAATATTTGTGATTCTTGCTTCCCCCCTACTTTTCTTTCCAACATTCGAGCTGTTTGCACACACAAAGAAAACCATTTTAATACTGTTTTCATTTTGGAATCTTCTTGCTTAGTTATAAACAATTTCTAGGTAAAATATCAGTTTTGAAGAATCCCGTTTTATATGATCGGTAATAACATATAATGGGTAGGTATATGTACATTGGTAGAGAATGTCATATGAATGCGTCACATCAGATTTTTTTTGTTTCTAAAGGGAAAATGTTTTGCATCTGCTGTGTTCAATAACTTTAAAAGCAATAAAATTAAGATAAAACATTATAATGAAATTATTGTAGAATATTGCAATTGAAAGGCAAATTATTTTTCCCGGCTTCATATTATTCATCTTTATTTATGTGATAGCTGCTTTAATATAGTATTCCATGATTTATTTTTATAACACATCTTCAAAACTTTATAAATAGTATTTTCACATACCTTCTTAGTTTATTTTCACAAGGCATTTGAACAACCTCATAAATGATTGTGAAGACATTTTAATTTTTCTTAAAATGTACTGTGCTCCCTAAAAAGGAGATGCTTATCAATTCTATTGTTTTTATTAGTATTCTAAGTCAGAAAAGCTACATATTTGGCTTACTTAAGGATGCATTTTTGAAGAATTTCTTAGGAAATTCAAGTATGAAACGCATCCACTACACTGAACTGGAAAGGGCTACCACATTAAGAGATAGCAGGCGCGTGTCACAGAATGAAACAGGGGTATAATTGGAATCAGCGCACGATGCTGTTCGTGAGATGACAGTTTTCACCCTCAAAACAAATTGTGCCCGCCAGCTCCATGCTAATGATCAAATTTACTACAAGTAGACCAACATAGAAACAAACTGCTTGTGAAATGTGTGAATTAAACCGACGTTTATCAAAAATGGATATAGTGATCAAAATATCTGAAGATTATGGCCGGCGTCTTTTATACTACGTGACAAATGCCAGCCGGCTCTCTGACATATTTCCTCTCTCCGCTGACATACACTAAACCCCGTTTCTCATAACCGTGTTCCGCTGACATGTATTCTTCTGGGCTTCTTTTGGTTCTCCTTTCCTCTGATTGGCTAATATACATTTCTGAATGGCGACTTAGAAGCCATGTGCAATGCAAAGCCAGGAGATAAAAGCTATCTAAACTCTGTCATGATGGATGCATGTACTTAGTCATCCAGAGAGGCAGGTTTAAACCGAGGAATCCTCCTACTTATTGTTGGTAAGAATTTACATTATTCTAGATGCATTAACTCTGTTACACAATATGTTTGATTCATACGGTTTTGAGAATATAAATTTGACAGTTCTCTTTGAATATATTAAGATAAATGATAATGTTAAATAAGATACTAGTTTGTATCGCACAACAACCTATTTCATGACAGCAGCCAATAAAAGATTACTAGCGTTATCGAGCGGGTTGGTTCAGGCGGCAACGTCTCTGACACGCATTCGAGAGGTCCTGGGTCGATCCCCCAGTCTGACCAACGTTTTTTCGGAGGTTTTCCTGGATCGTCAGGCAAATGCTGGAGTGGTTTCTTTCATCTCTTGAATTTCCTGTCCCTCCATTTCGTACCGTTAATCATTTCACTCATTCTTCACCCCGTTTGATCCGTTTCAGGGTTTGGAAGTGACAGCGATGGTGTTCGGTGCAGCGTGGTAGGGAAAAAGTATGCGCTCTGTGAACTTCCTCCTTCCCTCGCCCTTAGAGTGGTTAACGGGATTTAAGGAGCGCCCCTTGTTGGGTCTCGTGTGGGGCGGGGCTCCCTGTATGCCTGTTCGTCTGCCGGGACATCTCAATCTGGAAACTGTAGGGCCCTGTTATTGCTGTGCCGTCTCTCCAGTTCCAATCGCACGGTGTTCTCCCTTCACCTCATCCCTCTCTCTGGAGCACTACCTTGTAGAGCGTCAGTAGTATACCGCATTCTTTGATCGGTGCCGAATCCCCTTCGCTTCACAATCCAATCCAATACGTGACCTTTAAGAGATGCGGGACAAAGTTATATGAAAGAGGGTGTAGTAATGAAACCAGGGGTTTCTCTTCCTATGCGGAGAACGAAACGTTTCAAGAGGTCAGTAAATCGTGGTACTACACAAGGGCTCCATGTTATGGAGGGGCGTGTACCTGCTGGATCCTTGAAAACAAATTACTTCTAGTAGCTTTTGTTACACTTAAACTCCCTTTACCTTTAACACATGCCTACTTTAAACTCTAAAATGTAACAAGGTCTTTTTTTCACTAGTTCTCACAAGTCTCTCGATATCCAAATTCACAAAGTCACTCAGAATGCAGAGAATTTCAGAAGCTATTCCTAGGAAATTCAGAACGTGCATTTCATTTGCCATGCAAATTTCCTAAACAGATGGCATTTTAAATCAAAATCATTCGTCATTTTACTGAAAATGAGTAATGTAATAACGATATTTCCATACAAAGTGTAGTTAGAGTGGAGGGATTTCTTGAAAATCTTTGTGGCTAACTCTTGGAAGATGTTGAATGGAAATACCAAGTTTAATGTTTAACCGACTTTTCGTTTTTGAGTTATGTTGTACACACACACACACACACACACAGAAATATATATATACCTACTTAGGAGATCTCAAAACGTGTATTTCCGGTGAGCTCTTGGTATCGAATTTTTGGATGGAATGCAACACTTCCTCTATAAGTAAGCAGTGGGGGAAGTAAAAATAACGATAATAGAACCACCAGATGACGTAATTACAATAGGTGTAAGTGTAAGAATGCAACAAGGAATGTCTCGTAAACTGTTAAGTTTACCGCAACAATTTAACGTAGATTGCATCTTTTATAGCTTCTCAAAATGATACAACATTCAATCATATTAATTACATCACAGGCTATCGCATTTTCAGAAAGTTCAAGAAATTTTACAGTTTATGTCGATGTCTCAAGCATATTGTATTTTAATTTAAATCGTTTGAGCCATTCTTAAGAAAATAAGAAATAAGAATATCCTTCCATGTAAATCTGTGCACGAGATGTTTTTTTTTTGGTGTGTGTGTGTGTGTGTGTGTGTTGTTGTTGTGTGTGTGTGTGTGTGTGTGTGTGTGTGTGTGTTAGCTGCTCAAAGAATTATTACGGAACTGTCTACAACACACTTAATAGGCAGAGGAAAGTTGTACTCCACCCAAAAATTTATGTGGAGATTTAATCGAAATACATCTTTTGAGGCCCCTGAATAAAAAAGCATTTTTAGATTAATGTGTGTGAGAAAGAGAGAGAGAGAGAACAGTGTAATTAAAAAACCAATTGTCAGATAAATACTAAACTTGTCCAAAGATGCTATATGGATGTTTTCAAGGAACCTCCTAAGGCTATATTTTAGGTGGAAAAGTTGTCATTATTCTTTATTTTCTCAGAAATAACTCTATAATTGAATAATATGACATATATTTAAGATACTTACATGACAAATGAATATAATCTCGAGTTTTCGGGAATAGCCTGGTGAAGTCCTCTTTATTTGGAATGAATTTCATATAATTTTATGTAACTGGTGAACCACAAACAAACACTTCAAAAAAATAGAGATCTCTTTAAAACACATAACTTATTTTATTAACTTTTTCTTTTAGCATCAAACATTTCGGTGATATCTTTTGTCGTTGGTTTGAATTTTTCAGTTTTTATTTATTTATTTATTGTTTATTGAAGGACTGTCACTTTCAGTTGTCTCTTGTTATGCAAAGGGAATGGAATTTCAAGGCGACCATATAGGGACTATGTTTTGAATACTTGACTATCGCTTTGGTTTCCTTTATTCCCTTAGTACCTACACAAAATTTGTAAAATGAAGTTAACATAAAATAGACGGAAAAATCAGCTTTTGTAATCTTAGTTCATAGAAGCTATATAAAAATAAATGATTGTTGGTAATTGTAACTCGTCAGATTTTTTAACAACATATTTAAAATAAAATGTCTGTATGAAAACTTAGATGGAATACAGTCCTTACTCTACTTTAAGGCCCCTAAATCCCAAAAACGCATTTTTAGACTAAGGTCCATGCGCGCGGGCCTGTGTGTGTGTGTTTATTTGTGTATGAGTGAGTGAACAGCGTAACTGAAAAATCAAAAGTCGGATAAACACCAAAGTTAGTAATTACGTTCAATATCTTCCAAAGATGTGATACGAAGCTTTTCAAGAAAATCTCCCCATCCCAAACTATCCTTTAGATGGAAGATTTTCCAAAATTTTTTGTTTTCTACAAAATGACTTTAACGATTTTGATTTAAGTACATATATTAAAATATTTACATGACAAATAAAAGGTATACCTTAAATTTTTTTAGAACAGCCTCCAAAGTCCTCTTCATTTGGGAGAAACTTTGTATGGATTTATTTTTGAAATTTTGTCCTTCAGTACTTAGCCATTCTTTTAAATCCTGTCAAAATTCAGTTGTTTCTCGCGTTTATATAGAAACAGTTGGAATTTTAAGACCAGCATATAGTGTCCAATTCTTAAACATTTAACTATCACTGTTCTCTTTCTCTTTAACGAAATCTGTAATGCAGTTATTTCTATAAAGCTTTATTGAGAATAAATTGAAGTAGATAGGAAACAAACTTACATATGAATAATTTGTACATCAGCTAGTAAGTTATAAAGGCTAAAGAAAGTTATGTGAATGCAACTCATCAGAATTGTTTTAACAATTTTACAGTAATGCTCTCTAATCTTAGGTTTTTGTACCTTATCTACTACTTACCTATAGTAAGTAAATGTAGTACTGTATACCATCAAAAAATCTATATCAAGATTTAACTGGAAATACACGTTTTGAACATCCTGATTAAAAAAACAAAGCATTTTTACAAAACCGTCTGTGTGCATGCGGGCGCGCGCGCGTGTGTGAGAGGGAGAGAGAACAGCATAACTCAAAATCGAAAAGTCGGTTAAATGCCAAACTTGGTAATTAAATTCGGTATATTCCAGGTATGCGACGCGAAGACGTTAAAAGATCTCCTTAAACTACCCATTACATGGAAAAAGTTTCGTTCATTTTGATTTTCTCAAAAGGCTCTAACAATTTTGATTAAAATACTATGTTTAAGAGATTTTCATGACGAATGAAATGTGTACCTTGAATTTTCTGAGAATAGCCTGTGAAGTCATTATGAATTAGTATTGTATAATTAGAAATGAACAAAATCTCAGTATATAAAACAAAATCTGATTTCATACATTCAAATGACTTTCTCCACCCTCTATCTTTATTAGTGAGTATACAAACCATTCTTACTAAAGCTTATCTTTCTATTTATTTAACTTAATCCAAATAAACCCTTGCAGAAATAGCTACGTCACTTATTCGTTATAAACACAAAGAGTACAACGATAACCAAATTAAGAACTGGACGCTGTAAGCTGAACTTAAAATTGCATACTGTTCCCATGCAATCGCGAGAAACAACTGAAAATGAAGGGACTTTAAAAAGAATAAGTATTGAACAATTTGAACCTTTAATAACGGATGTCTCAGAAACTGCTTATGCCACAAAAAACTTACTGTAGGCAAATTATGTGATTTAAAGAGATCTACAGTTTTTATGTGGTACGTTTTCGGCTATCGCTCCCCTCAGGGGCTCACCTTATGTGAGTACGGGTTTTTGGCGCACCCGGGGGTTCCCGAGCCATTCATCGCCACATTCATCCCCTCACCCCCATCCGGTCGAGGTGGGTTCTTCAAGTGACCGGTGGACCCAAGGTAGGCTCTCGTGCGTTCGTTACATTCCATTCATACCGCACCTCACCATCGTTTCTTTCTTCTCTTGTCACTTTCCGGCCATTTCGCTCCACGACATTCGCATATCTCTCTTTTTCTTCCCCGCCGGCCTACCTTGCGTGCGAAACGCCCACACAGTTTTAGTTTCTTTTATCTTTTTATTTAAATCCTCCGTGGACACAGCCTGACGGATACCCGCGCACCGCGTGCGCAGCTGGGTGAGTGGGTAATGGCGTCATCCCCACCACCCGGGGTCGTCATGTAGGGTTTGTGTTCGTATCCGCTGTTCAACTGCAGTCCCGCGGGGGGGCCATTGCATGAGCTGCTGACTTCTGACGGCGATTGGGTCCCTCTGTCTATGTTCTGGGAGGTGTGACCCTGGGGTGAGTCTGGTATAGATAGGCCACTCACCCAAGCCGGGGTAACGCCCGAGAAGTCAGAGCCCGAGGTCGGAGACGGTTGCAATGGTGGAGGATTTTTTTCGCTATGGAGCACCCTTTCTCCATTATAAACAACAAGCGCCGTAAAACGTTAGTAACAGAAGTAGCACCGCCAACAGCTGGTTGTTACTTAGTGATTACCCGTACAGAGGAGGGACAATCCTTCGAGAAGGTGAACCCTTTTATTATCCAGAAGGGCATTGACTCAATTGCTGGTCCGGTTCTTTCCTGCACTCGGCTTCGTAATGGTTCGTTGCTAGTTCAAAGCAAATCCGAGGCACAAAGTAAGTCCTTGTTGAGCGCCACGCTTCTCCACGGTTATCCTATCCGTGTTGAGAAGCACCGCACATTGAATTCTTGTAGAGGCGTTGTCACCACGCATAGCCTCGATGGTATCTCTGACGAAGACCTGGTGGAATATCTTGCAGACCAGAGGGTGACAGCGGTTCATCGAGTGCAGGCCAAACGCGACGGCGTATTGGTACCCACTCGTACCCTGTTTATTACATTTGATGGCGTCGATCTGCCCACGAGCATTTCCGCAGAGTACGAACGGATTTCTGTGAGGCCTTATATTCCTAGACCTCTGCGTTGTTTTAAATGCCAACGTTTTGGGCATACGCAAGTCTCATGTAAGAGTGCCGTTAACATCTGTGTTAACCTGTAGCCAGCCCTCACACGAAGGTACCTGTTCAACAGCCCACGTCTGCGTTAATTGTAAAGGGTCTCATTCTGCTTCGTTTGCCGACTGTCCGCGGTACTTGGACGAGAAGGCGATCCAGGAGATCCGGGTAAAGGAAAAACTCTCCTTCGCTGAAGTCCGGAGGCGTTACCATGCGCGCCAACCTTCACTCCTGCGATCTGGCACATTTAGTTCTGTTGTTGCCTCGCCAGTACCACGAGTAGATGCCGAAACTCAGACCTGGACCTTGACTGGATTAACCGCCACTACCATCCGGCCGTCTATTAAGGCTACAGTTACCAAGCCGTATAAACCTGGTCCCAAGTCAATGAAGTCGCAAGCCGTTGAAAAGAAGCCCAAGCAGAAACTTCGTAGGGAAGATTTTTTGAAAGACCCTCCGCGTGCGCGCGGTAACAAAAGTTCACCTTCTCCTCCTCGGAGGTCGCTGTCCCAGGATGGTCCTGGGACAAGCCGCGCTCAGCGGCACCCTTCACCCATCGCCACCCAGAACCGATTCACGGCGCTTGAATCGGTTTCTGGCACTGAGCGCGTGGGCCCTCCCTCCGAGGAAGCTATGGAGTCTGACCAACTCCATACAAAAAGCCCGAGCCCAAAGGTTAAACAAAAGGTAATTTTAAGCCGCCCTTCTAAATAGAAAGTTTATCCCCTTATTCTTAATGGCTATCCTGACCTGGAATGTACGTGGTGTACGATCGCATAGGGCGGAACTGCAACTTTTATTGCGTTCCCATTCGCCTATGGTCGTATGTTTGCAGGAGACTAAGCTTCGCCCTCACGATCCTTTTGATCTCCGAGGATATACTCCGGTTCGCTACGACCTTGAACCGGAGGAGGGTACTCCTGCTCATGGAGGTGTCATGTTCTTAGTGCGTAACGACGTTCATTTTACACCTGTCACACTTACATCCGACTTGCAAGCTGTTGCCGTTCGCCTTCACTTACCCGGCTTTTTGTTTTCTGTTTGCTCTGTATATTCACCTCCATCGTCTCCCCTCGCTCCCGCGGACATTCGAGCTCTCCTGTCCGCTCTCCCAACACCATTTCTTCTGTTGGGAGATTTTAATGCCCATCACCCACTATGGGGTTCGCCAAGGGCTTGTGCGAGGGGAACTCTTCTTTCCGACATTTTTTATCAGTTCAATCTTTCCATCCTCAATACAGGTGCACCTACTTTTATTTCTGATTCTTCTGGTTCTTTCTCTCACCTGGACCTTGCCCTTTGCTCAATCCAGCTTGCACGTCGCCTTCAGTGGAACGTCGTCGCTGACACCTACTCCAGCGACCATTTCCCCTGCATCGTTTCTCTTCTGTCGCACCACGTACAGCATTCCAGAGTACCTACCTGGATATTCGCAAAAGCCGACTGGAGCTTGTATTCCAGCCTCGTGCATTTTGACGACCAGCCCTTCTCCGACATTAATCAACTAGTGCAGCACCTTACGTCTATTATTTTCTCAGCCGCCGAACGTGCAATACCCCGTTCATCCTCCCAACCTCGGCGGCCACCTGTTCCGTGGTGGAACGAGGATTGTCGGGACGCCGTTCGTGCCCGTAGGACTGCACTTAGGGTGTTTCGGCGCCACCCTACACTTGATAATTTGGTGACTTTTAAACAATCGCGCGCCAGGGCTCGTCGCATTATTCAGGATAGCAAGAAGGCATCTTGGGCTCGTTTTGTCGAGTCTTTTAATCGTTTTACGCCTTCATCCGTTGTTTGGGATAAACTTCGTCGCTTCTCAGGTAAAGTGTCACATTGTACTGTTTCTGGCCTTCAGGTTTCTAATGCCACCATAGTGGATCCGGCTGCCATCGCTAACACTCTGGGTTCTACCTTTGAGGCGGTTTCCAGTTCAGACCATTATTCCGCCGGCTTTCGCTCTATTAAAGACCGGCAGGATTCCGCATCATATACTTTTCGGTCTGCTAATGATGAATGCTATAACGAACTATTCACAATGAGGGAGCTGGAGCACGCTCTTCATTGCTCTCGGCACTCCGCTCCCGGGCCGGACGGCATTCATGTCCTGATGTTAAAGAACCTTTCAGCCGACAGTAAACTATTTCTCTTACAGGTCTATAACCGTATTTGGCAAGACGGCATTTTTCCTTCCGTTTGGCGCGAAGCCACCATTGTCCCTATACTTAAGCCTGGGAAGGATCGCCAACTACCTTCCAGCTACCGCCCTATCTCCCTCACCAGTTGCATTTGTAAGGTGATGGAGCGCATGATCAACGGGCGGTTGACATGGTGGCTTGAGTCTCAGAAACTTCTAGCGAACGCTCAGTGCGGGTTTCGTCGCTATCGCTCTACCGTCGACCATCTGGTGTCCTTGTCGACGCATATTATGAATGGATTTCTGAGAAAGTGTCAAACCGTGGCTGTATTTTTTGACCTGGAGAAAGCTTATGACACTTGTTGGAGGGGCGGCATTTTACGTACACTTCACGATTGGAGTATCCGCGGTCGTCTTCCCATATTTCTTCGGGAGTTTATGACGGACCGCGTCTTTCGTGTACGTGTGGGCTCGGTTTTATCTCGTCGTTTTATTCAAGAGAACGGAGTACCGCAGGGCTCTGTACTCAGTGTCACACTTTTTGCGATTGCTATCAACCGCATTGTTGATTGTATTCCACCTGGCATTTCATCGTCCCTTTTCGTTGACGATTTCGCTATTTATTGTAGTTCACGGCGGACCTGTCTACTCGAACGCCGTCTCCAGAGCTGTATCGACCGTCTCTACGCCTGGAGTAACGCCAACGGCTTTAATTTCTCCGCCGAGAAATCCGTCTGCATCAACTTTTGGCGCCGGAAGTTCTTCCCTCCGCCCTCACTCCATCTTGGGCGAGGGATACTTCCTTTTGCAGACGAGGCGAAATTTTTGGGGTTGATTTTTGACAGGAAGTTGTGTTGGACCTCGCACGTTTCCTTTTTAAAAGCAAAGTGTGACCGTTCTCTTAATATTTTACGTGTTTTAAGTGGCACATCCTGGGGAGCTGATCGGACCGTCCTTCTTCGCCTTTATCGCTCTTTGGTCCGATCCAAGCTTGATTACGGGTGTATTGTTTATTCGTCGGCACGTCCATCTGTGTTACGTCGATTGAATGCCATTCACCATCGTGGCATAAGAGTCGCTACAGGGGCCTTTCCAACTAGCCCTGTACCCAGTCTGTACGCAGAAGCTGCAGAGCCTCCGCTGTCCTTCCGGCGTGAGATGCTTTTGTGCAGCTATGCTTGTCGACTCTCAAGCTTGCCTAACCACCCGTCCTTCGATGTATTTTACGAGGATTCGCTTGACCGGCAATATTTAGTTAGCTCCTCTGCATTGCTCCCTCCAGGGGTTCGATTTCGACTGCTACTTCGGCATTTGGACGTTACGCCAGCGCCGGCCCTTACCCGAGGGGAAGCACGTTTTCCTCCATGGTCGCGCGCTGAGGCCCACATCCACCTTGGGCTAACGTCGATGCCGAAAAATGCGACCCCTGCTTCTGTTCTTAGATCCGCCTTTTTAGCACTACAAGCGCAGTTCGGGGACTGTCATTTTATATATACTGATGGGTCTAAGACTGATGTAGGAGTAGGATGTGCCTTTGTTTTTGGTGTTCAGAGTTTTACTTTTCGTTTACCTCGACAATGTTCAATTTTTACCGCCGAACTTTTTAGCATTTATCAATCTGTTTTATACATTCAGCGGCTCGACTTACGGAACTGTTTTATTTGTACGGACTCTCTGAGTGCCCTTCAGGCTATTCATGCGCTGTACCATTACCACCCACTCGTACAGCGCATACATGACCTGCTCCACTCGCTTGGTGTCTCAGGCATCATCGTGTCCTTCATGTGGATTCCAGGTCATGTGGGCATCTCAGGTAATGAGTCTGCCGACGCCGCTGCGAAATCGGCGATTTTATTACCCAGATTTTTTACCTCTGTTGTTCCCTCGTCAGATTCGTGTGTTATTTTACGTCGCCGCATCCTCTCGCGCTGGCGCGATGAGTGGACGGCCCTCCGGGGGAACAAGTTGCGGGAGGTTAAGCCTCTCCCGTTAATCTGGGGTACCTCTTCTCGTTCTTCACGTCGGGAAGAGGTACTTTTAGCCCGTTTACGAATTGGACATTGTCGTTTTAGTCATAGTTACCTGCTCAGTGGTGATCCCGCTCCGCTGTGTCAGCAGTGTGACGTGCCCTTAACGGTGCGTCACATTTTAACTGAGTGTCAAGTTTTAGCTCCACTGCGCGTTCGCCTGGGTCTGCCTGTTGGCATAGCCAACGTTTTGGCAGACGACGCGCATGCTGTAGAATGTCTTTTACGTTTTATAAGTGACATTGATTTTAATCGTCGCATTTGATGCGCTGAGCGTCTTTTAGCTTTGTTATTTTATTCTGTCTGTTTTCATAGGGACTTACTCCCCAGTGACATGGCGCTCATGTCCCGCATTCTACAGTTCTTGACACGTTTTAATCTTTTATTGGCTATGTTTTTAGTGTGTTGGTTTTTGAGATATATTTATTGTTATTCTTGTTATTGTTCTTCTTGTTGTTATTTTTATTATTGTTGTTATTGTTATTGTTATGCTATTGTTAGTTTTAACTTTTTGGACATCGCGGGTTTGTGTACCGTTTTTTAATTATGCGGTTTTTTTTACCATTTATATTTTGACTTTATATTTTACGCATTGAAAGGGCGCTGATGACCCTAGCAGTTTAGCGCCCTTAAACCGCATATCATCATCATCATCATCATCGGCTATCGCTTAACGTTTACAAGTTACACAACATTATACAAAATTCCTTCCGAACGAAGAGCACTTTATAGGCCATTTCCAGGAAATTCCAGATATACATTTTATTTGTCATGTAAATATCTCGAAGCCATTTTTTAAAAAATCGCAATTTTCGAAAAATGTTCCAAGTAAAGCGTAGTTGCGGGAGGGGAGATTTTCTTGAAATATGATTGATTTTCAAGAGATATGTTTAAGATATTCTCATGACAAGTGAAATGTATATCTCGAATTTTCTGGGAATGTCTCCAAAAGTATTCTTCATTGTGAACGACTTTTGCATAACTGGTAAACATTAAGAGATGCACAACATTTTACTACACAAAAATGCAGATCGCGTTAAAATACACAATTTATGTCATATACATTTTTTTTGTTAAGTGAACCATTTTCGAGATATTGCTTGTTATTCCCTTAAATTTTCCAATACTTATCTTTTTCTCACATTCGTTATTCATTTTTTTTATGTCCTGGACATGCAAAGAGAATGGAATGCGTCACATAGCAACCAGCGATAAAATATTTGACTATCGCTTAAAAGCTACCATATTCCCCTTGCATCTACAAGAAAATTACCAATAAGATTGACATCTCGATTAACATGAAGCATTTGGAGAATAAGCGTTTTTAAAAATAGTTTGTACAAGATTAGAGAAAGTCATGTGAGTATAACACATCAGACTTTTTTTGTTTCAGGGGACTACAAGGCATGTATTTCCGGTGAAATCTCGGTATCGAATTTTTGGGTGGAATGCAATACTTCCCCTACTTACTATACAAAGTAGAGAAAGTAAAAATGTACATCTCGTTAAAACATGCATATTGTATCACTTTTTGTGCCGTTAACTATTTCTGAGTATTGCGTATTAAGGGTTAGAAGTTTCAAATATTTATTTTTGTCCTCAACTGGAAAGTCACTATCCGTTTTTAATTTCTCTACCACGTACCTCGTTTCTCCCGTGGTCATACAAAGAGCATGGAGTTGCAGAGCCATCACATAACGATCCGTCCTTAAAAGATTTGGTTATCGCTTTACCTACTCCATCGTACAACGAAATGTGTAAATGTGAATTGAAGGTTTGTCTGGATTAACAAGAAATATATATAGCAAGTAGGGAAAATATTGAATTCCATCCAGAAATTCGATACCGAGATTTCACCGTAAATACATGTTTTGGGGTACCCTGAATCCAAATAAAGCATTTTTGGAAACGTGTCTGTGTGTGTGAACAGCATAACTAAAAAACGAAAAGTTCAATAAATACCAAACACGGTATTTAAGAGGTATCTTTCAAAGAGGCGACTCGAAGATTTTCAAGAAAAACTCTCACCCCAGGTTACACTTGACAAGGAACATTTGTGACATTTTTGATTTTCTCAAAAAATTGCTGTAACGATTTTGATTAAAATATCGTATATTTAAGATATTTTCAATGGCAAATGAAATGCATATCTTGAATTTTCTGGGAATGTCACCAAAAGTCTTCATTCTGTATGATTGCAAACCGTATAACTGTAAACCATAAAAGACAGACAAAATTTTACTACATAAAGAATTTAGATCTCGTTAAAAACACAATTTATATCATATAATTTTTTTCAGTGAACCATTTCCGAGATATTCCTTATTATTTGTTTGAATTTTCCAATAGTTATACTTTTCTCAAATGGGAATTCATTATTCTTTTTTTGTTATGTCTTGGACATGCAAAGAGAATGGAATGCCTCACATAACAACCAGTTCTTAAAAGATTTAGCTATCGCTTAAAGCCTACCATATTCCCCTTGTACCTACAAGAAAATTAGCAATAAGATTAACATCTCGATTAACATGAAGTTTATGGAGAATAAGCGTTTGTAAAAATTGTTTGTACAAGAATAGAGAAAGTCATGCGACTGGAACACATCGGATTTGTTTACACTTTAAACATAATAGAGATGCTATTGATCCTTTTATACCTACTTTATTTACTTTCTCTTCTACGTATAGTAAGTAGGGGAAGTATTGCATTCCACTCAAAAATTCGATACCGAGATTTCACCGAAAATACATGTTTTGAGGCGCCTTGTATCCTAATAAATCATTTTTGGAAACGTGTCAAAGTGAGTTTTTGCCTGTGTGTCTATGGTCAGCATAACTCAAAAACGAAAAGTTGAATAAATTCCAAACTTGGTATTTGAGTTAGGTATCTTCCAATATGCGACACGAAGATTTTCAGGAAAATCCCTCCACTCCAAACAATCTTTTACAAGGAACGTTTTTCGAAAGTTTTGATTTTCTAAAGAATGGCTCTTCACGATTTTGATTAAAATATCATATATGAAAGATATTTACAAGACAAATAAAATGTATAACTTGAATTTTCTGGGAATACCTTGTGAAGTCGATTTTATTTTGAAGAAATTTTGTATAGTATTGTGTAACTGGTAAACCTTAAGGGATAGACGAAGACGTTGATAAAATAAATGAGTCGAATGATATTAAAAGCCTTCACTTACATCATGGTGGTAAAAGATGGACGATCGTTTCGAGACTTCAAGGTCTCATCATCGGCACAGAGTCGTACATCGAGACCTTGAAGTCTCGAAACGATCGTCCATCTTTTACCACCAGGATGTAAGTGAAGGCTTTTAATATCATTCGACTCATTTATATTATCAATTGAGTCTTCACTGTTAATATTGTCCTGTTTCAACTTTGATAGACGAAGACGTACTACACAAATAAGGATAATCGGATGTGACACTCTTAAAAAAAATCTGATGTGTTACACTCACATGACTTTCTCTACTCTTGTAACAAACTATTTTTACAAACGCTTATTCTCCATATGCTTCACGTTAATCGAGATGTCAATCTTATTGCTAATTTTCTTGTAGATGCAAGGGGAATATGGTAGGTTATAAGCGATAGTCAAATCTTTTAAGCGCTGGTTGTTATGTGGCGCATTCCATTCTCTTTGCATGTCCAGGAGATAAAAAAATCTGATGTGTTACTCTCACATGACTTTCTCTACTCTTGTACAAACTATTTTTACAAACGTTTATTCTCCATCTACTTCATGTTAATCGAGATAAACATTTGCAGACTCTATCTTATTGCTAATTTTCTTGTAGACATAAGTGGAATATATATTTACAAGGGCAATATAGAAATACAGTAGCCTTTAAGCACATACATATCTCTTAATAGCTGGTTGCTAGGTGCAGCACCATTCTCTTTGCCACAGATTAATACTCTTTGCATATACAAAACAAAAAAATGAATAACGAATTCCCATTTGAGAAAATCAGTATTGAAAAATTTAAGGGAATAACAATCAATATCTCGAAAATGGTTCACCAACAACAAAAATGTATATGACATAAATTGTGTATTTTAACGCGATCTACATTTTTTGTGTAGTAAACTTTTGTCTATCTCTTATGGTTTACCAGTTATGCAAAACTCGTTCACAATGAAGAATACTTTTGGAGACATTCTCAGAAAAGTCAAGATATATATTTTATTTGACATGAAAATATCTTAAACATATGATATTTTAATCAAAATCGTTAGAGCCATTTTTGAGAAAATTAAAATTTTCGAAAAATGTTCCATGTAAAGGGTAATCTGGGGTGGGGTGATTTTCTTGAAAACCTTTGTGTCGCATCTCTGGAAGATACTAAACCTAAATACCAAGTTTGGTGATTATACGACTTTTCGTTTCTGAGTTATGCTGTTCACAGACAGACACACACACGCGCGCGCACACACACACACACACACACACACACACACACGCAGACACATGTTTCCAAAATGCTTTTTTTTATTCAGGGGGCCTCAAAACATATATTTCCGGTGAAATCTCAGTGTCGAATTTTTGGGTGGAATACAATACTTCCCCTACTTACTATACGTAGTAGAGAAAGTAAAAATGTAGATCTGTTTACAACACACAATTTATTTTAAATATTCTGTAGCATAAGCCATTTCTGAGGTATTCGTTATTAAAGGTTCAAATTGTTCATTTCTTGGTAATTCTATAAGTCCCGTCTACATTCTGTTGTTTCTCACGATTGCATGGAAACAGTATGGAATTTTAAGCCCAGAATATAACGTCCAATTCTGAAACATTTGACTATCTCTGTTCTCTTTTTAACTATAATGAAATGCGTAATATAGGTATTTCTGCAAAGCTTGATTTGGATTGAAATGTAATAGATATAAAAATAAGCTTTAGTAAAAAATAGTTTGTATACTCGCTAATAAAATGATTGAGGATAGAGAAAGTCATGGGAATGTATCTCGTCAGATTTTTCCATATTCTGTAAAGCCCCTGTCTCTAGAACGTAACATGCATTTTCTATTTTTTCATTTCTCATTTATATGTACTATTATTACCCACCTAATTCATAAGCATGTTCGCTCCTCCGAGTAATCTAGTGTTTGTCTTGTAGCAGTTGAGCTTTAAAACATCCTGTTCCCTCTGAAATGGCTTGTTTTCGACAAAATGTTATGCGGAAAGATAGAACCGGCAGCTCCGTTCTCTCTCTCTCTCTCTCTCTCTCTCTCTCTCTCTCTGCAGGGTATCTGTTTATATTGTATGTCCAACGTCGATGATAAAGCTGCCTTTTAGGGGGTAGAGGAAAATTAAAACACAAACTCATAGAACCAACCGAGACAGCAAAAAAGAAGAAATAAAGGAAGGAAACCAAACGCGATACACCCAAAAAAACCTTCTATACTATGTAGATCATTTCGCAGTATCCCATATATATATATATATATATATATATATATATATATTAGTATTCATATAAAAAGTGATTCTTCCAACCACGTTACTTATTCACGGAGCATTTTTGCCTAGAAATTATTTCAAACTAAGCAATAAGTGCTGAGTTATATACAACATGCGGAAAAAAACCCAAATGTCTATAGCAGAAGAATAGAGATATAAAAGAAGGGTTAGTAATTGCCTCTTGCGGGAAATCACAAAATTTCAAACATGTTTTATCAGATGCAGCACGTGTTACTTTATGTAATATGTACTAAGTAGACTGAGAAAGTACCGTGTTCCCCACTCCCCCCAAAAAATTAATGCCGAGATTTCAACGTAATAAATGTGATGGGGGCCCTTGAATCCATAAAAAGATTTTTTAGAAAAAAGGTGTGAGTGTGTGTCTCTGCGTATTTGAAGAGCAACTCGAAATGTCTGATAAATACCAAAACTTGGTACTTAAGTTCAGTATCTTTCAAAGATGCAACATGAAGATTTCCAAGAATATCCCCACCCCAAAATACCCTTTATATAGAAACATATTTCGATATTTTTTATTTTATCAAACCTGTATCTAGCAAATTTGATTAAAATAATATATTTAAGATATTTATATAAAATATACATAAAATGTATATTTTGGAATAGCCTGTGAAGTCCACTACTACATTCTGAATAACTTTCGTATAATCTTGCTCAACGGGTAAACAATAAACAAAAACTTACTAGTCAAAATAGATCTCTCTCTTAAAAATAAAATTTCATTAAAATACATTTTTATGGCATTAGCCATTTCCAGATATACATTAAAATTTATTTCAATATTTCAATACTTCAATGCTTTATAATTTTTATCTTCTCTACCACGTACATAGTAGGTAGAGAATGTATTTCATTCCACCCAAAAATTGGATACCGAGATTTAACTCTAAATATACGTTTTGAGCCCCCCTAATCCAGAACAGCACGTGTGTGTGTATGTGTGTGTGTGTGTCTGAGACAGCATAACTCAAAGAAGAAAAGTCAGATAAGCATCGAACTCGGTAATTAAGTTCCAAGGATGCGACACGCAAATTTTCAAGAAAATTCTCTACCAAAACTACCGTTTATATATAACACTTTTCGAATATTTTAATTTTTTGAAAAGCGACTAAAGATTTTGATAAAAATACCATATATTAAAGATATTTATATTACAAATAAAATTATATATCTTTAATTTTCCGGGAATTGCCTTTGAGGTCATCATTCGGAAAGAATTTTGTATATTGTATAACTGTAAAGGTTAAGCGGTAAACGAAAGCGTACTACATAAAAACGTCTAGATCTCTGTAAAACAGTTTATTTCAAATAAATTTATTAGTGACATAAGCCATTTCTGAGATATACGTTGTTAATGGTTTGAATTGTTCATTTCTTGGCCATTCTTTAAAGTCCTTTCAACATTCACATGTTTCTCGGGATTTAAACAGTATGGAATTTTAAGGCCAGCATATAGCGTCCAGTTCATAAGCATCTGAGTATCGCATTTCTCTTTGTATGTATAACGAAATGTGTAATGTAGCTATTTCTGTAAAATTTATTTGGACTATTACTAGATATAAAAATGAGCTTTAGTAAGAATAGCTTGTATACTCACTAATAAACGATAGAGGGTAAAGAAAGTCATGTGAATGTATCACATTAGATCTTTTGAAGTTCTGTCGCTGTTCACTTATTTCTCGGGATATCACAAAAAGAGTAAGAGCAGCATATAGCTATGTGCTTTAAACATGTTACTATCACTATCACCTTTGTGCCTATAATGAAACGATTTATACAGACATTTGACTTGAAGTAGATACAAGAGTAAGCTTTTGTAGAAGCTATGTAAAAATAAATGATAGTATGCAGAGGAAGTTTTGTAAATGGAGCACATCAGATATTTTACTTTCTCTACTACGTATAGTAAGTAGGGGAAGTATTGTATTCCACAGAAAAACTCGGTACCGAGATTTCACCGAAAATGCATGTTTTGAGGCTCCCTGAAACAAAAGGAAGCATTTTTAGAAAAAGGTCTGTGTGTGCGTGTCTGTGAACAGCGTAACTCAAGAATGAAAAGTGGGATAAATACCAAACTTAGTGTTTAGATTCAGTATCTCTCAAAGATGCGACACAAACATTTTCAAGAAAATCTCCCACACCAGACTAGCCTTTATATGGACATCATTCGAAAATGTTGATTTTCTCAAAAATGGCTGCAACGATTTTCTTTAAAATAATCATATATTTAAGATAAATTCAAGATATGTAGTAGTACTACTACTTTCATGACAAATAAAGTACATATCTTGAATTTTGTGGGAATGTCCCCAAAAGTCCTCTTTATGCTGAATGCATTTTCCATAACTGGTAAACTGTAAGAGATAGACAAGTCATTGAAGTACACAATTTATGTCACATACTGTTTTTGTTCGAGCAAACCATTTCCGGGATATTCCTTGTTATTTGTTAGAATTTTCCAATACTTATACTTTTTCTCAAATGGGAATTCGTTTTCCTTTTGTAATGTCCTGGTCATGCAAAGAAAATACAATGGCCCACATAGCAACCAGCTCTTAAAATATTTGACTATCGCTTAAAGCCTAGCTATTCCCCTTGCATCTACAAGAAAATTAGCAATAAGATTAGCATCCCGATATCTTGATTAGCATGACATAGATGGAGAGTAAACTTTTGTACAAGAGTAGAGAAAGTCATGTGAGTGTAACACATCACATTTTTTAACTATCATACAGCATAGAATATTACGCTACGGAAAAAGAAACATTAATTGGCACAAATTGTATATTTTAATGAAGCTATGTCTTTCTTGTGGTAAGATGATGCGTGTCTCTTAAGATTTTCCTAACCTTCAAATGCAAAGGTCCCGGATTCGATTCCCGACTGGAGGATAGGAATTGTTCCTTAGCCAGGATTATTCCCCATCCTCCCTAGAATCTGGAAGTATGAAGCAGTGTGAATTTATGCAATAGCTAAAAGTAATACCAATCCAAAGATTAACACCACTGTAAGCGAATGAACATCATCACCACGAGCCATTGTTCCAAAAGTAAAAAGCCGCCGATATAACCTTAGATATTAAAGGCGACATATAAATGGGACATAAAAATACATTATTTAAAATCCAGTCAGAATGAAGAGGTCTTGTGGATATTCGCAGAAAATTCAAAGTGTACTATCGTTCATCAAATATCTCATAAAATTCGTTAGAGTCGTTTTTTGAGAAAATGGGGGACATAAATTACGTATTCATTCGACTTTTCGTTTTTGAGTTGTGCTTTTCACGGAACCTTTTTCTAAATGTGCTTTTGTGCGGAGTTCAGGGAACCTTAAAAGGAGATTAAAAGCTCTATTGCACCAACTGGTTACACAGGATGTATCTTTATTCGTATCATATATTTGGGCGACGTGTTCCTGACATCAAAGCAGTAAAAAAATTTAATATGTACATGAGTCTCAAATCACCAGTTTCGTTGTTATAATTCAAAGAAGATGTATTCCATGCTCTACACTTATAGCCGTGCAGAAGGCAATGCAGCACGAGCACGTGAACTTTATGCAGAAAGGTACCCTGACAGGCCGTTACCGTGTGCAAGAACATTCGCACGAATTCACCAACGCTTGAGAGAGAATGGCGCATTTGAGAGGAGTACTAGGGATGTTGGGAGACTAAGAGCGGTACGAGGAATTCAGCTTGAAGAACGAGTTCTTCGTGCTGTGGATGCAGACCCATCACAAAGCACAACATGGCTGTAAGGGAAAGAGTTAGTCATATGACTATCTGGAGAATTCTGCATGAAAATCTTCTCTACCCGTATCACCTTCAACATGTGCAACGATTAAATGAGACGGACTTTGAGCCAAGAAGAGTTTCTGTCAACGCATGTACAGCAGTGCGCTGTGTTCATCAATTTCCTAGCCTGTATCTTATTCACGGATGAAGCTGGTTTTACTCGCGACGGCATCTTCAATTTTCATAACACTCATAACTGGGCATTTGAAAATTCTAATGAAGTATGACAGGACAACCATCAACAGAGGTTCTCTCTCAACGTTTGGGGGTGGAATAATTCATGATCACCTTATCGGTCCTTACTTCTTCCCTCCGCGTCTGAATGCACAAACCTATCTCCAGTTTCTCAGAAATGAGTTGCATCATTTAACTGATGATGTGCCTCTGGACATCATCCAACGAATGTGGTTTTTACACAATGGAGTTCCAGCTCATTTCAGTATGATAGTTCGTAAGTTTTTGAATGATCGATTTCCGCAAAGATGGATTGGTCGAGGGGGACCAATTGCATGGCCTGCTCGATCGCCTGATTTGAACCCAATGGACTTCTTCGTCTGGAGACATTTGAAGTCCTTGGTTTATGTGACTCCTGTACCTGATGTTGATATTTTAAGAGGACGTAAATAAACTGGATTTGACCAAATACGAAACACACCAGGAATTTTCAACAGAGTACGCCAGAGCATGTAACGCAGGCTTACTGCATGCATCTAAGCAGGAGGAAGCCACTTCGAACAATTTTTGTAACTTTCGATTTTGTGTTGTAACTCTGAAATAAATGATTTTCAGACTCATGTTTATGTGAACGTTTATTACTGTTTTGATGTCAGGAACACGTCGCCCAAATATATGACACCAATAAAGGTATACCCTGTATCCATTATCTAAAACTATTTAAGATATCAGACTGACATTCTACAGGTCGTAGACAATAAATTTGTTTATTAAGGAAGATAGGATTATTTTCTTAATTAATCAGCTACTGCTTTTTCAAAAAATATAACCAACTATGTTATTAGCACGAAAGTGGATCCACAACATCACTTCGTTTTTAGCATCCTAAAATTCGATTAAGCTATCTTTAATAGTTTCTGAGAAAATGGATCCTTTATGCCAGAAAATGCCTCATAGGAAAAGCTTTCAAAGCAAATATGGAGAAAACCAGCTGGTATATATTTACAAAGAAAGAAACCACATGACTTGAGCACACAGAAATTTTCACACTTAAAATTACTATCAATTTTTAGAACAAAACTTCTCCTAAAAGAATGCTAAAGTTTACCTCTCTATTCCAAAGTTTGTAGGAGTTAGTTTTTGTTTTTTAAGAAGTGGAGCAGAATTTACAGTACAACAAAATGGCACTTCAAAAATATATATTTAAAAAAAGTATTGTAATGACAGAATGTATATCAGATTAAGAAGGAATTATCAATTAATAAGACAGCAAATAAAACTAAACATATTATCTTTTGTCAGTTTTCGCCATTTATGTATTTAAAGTTTTTTGCAGTGTATGGTTCTATTTCATTGCAGAATTAACCTCGTATAAGAAAGAAGGTATATCACAAACTGTAGACCTAACTTTTAAGTTTTTTGAGGATTGGTTAAGTATTATACCAAATGCAATGTGTTTTACCACATGCAAGTTGAAATTACTTTGGCTATTTAGTTTCTATAGGTAATAAAATCTAGTCGGTTTTCTCATCGTGAATTCTTGTGTTACTCAGCATGGGGTTATAAAGAAAAGAAGGAAAGAGAACCTTTGCTCAATGCATTGAGCCAGATATATAGCAGAGGCGTCCTGGGGTTCTATTTTATTGGTATTCGGATGGCTTCAATACAACCAGGGATAGTCTAGTTCCAAGGGAATCGAAATCGATAACGTTAGATTAGAAGCAGAACAACTCCCCATGCGCCAAATCGTGCAGAGCATTAGATTCCATTCATGCTGGTGGACGTTTCATCAATCATAAGCCCGCTGTCACACTGTAGGGCCGATAAATAAAAACACGGCCGACTTCCTCAGGAGTAACACAATGGCTGAAATATGGACTGTGTCGGGAAATTATCGCTTCGCATTGTGGTTAAATGAAGGGAAATTTGCTTTGAAGTAGATAGTGCTCCGAGGTATAGGCGCAATGTGTGATATAATGCTATCAAAGTGGACTATCTTGCTACTCGGTATAATTTCCTCTGCTGCGGCTGACAGCTTTGAATTTAAATTGTGAAGCGTTCATGTAAGCAGTAATTACTTCCCTCTGTATTCACTTCTTATTTGAAAATATGGATTTATACGTTTCACACTAGAAATATTTATTATGCAACTAATGAAGGTATAACTGGTTAACGAAGGATCCTGGGAAAAGAAGAGTGCTAAATACTAAACAAATTCATTAAGTTTCAAAATCAGATTACTAATACTGTAGCTTACAATTTTACAACAAAAAAGATCTGCTGTAATACATTCACATGGCTTTTCTACCCTCTATCGTTTATTAGTGGGTATACAAACTATTCATACTAAGCTTATTTTTCTATGTAATACATTTTAATCCAAATACACTTTTGCAGAAATAAATGCATTACGCATTTCGTTATAGATACAAAGAGAACAGCAATAGTCAAATGTTTAAGAACAGGACACTATATGGGCCTTAAACTTCTATACTGTTTCCATGTTATCGCGAGAAACAGCGGAACGTTGACAAAACTTTAAAGAATGACCAATAAATGAATGATTCGAACCATTAATAACATATCTCAGAAATTGCTTACGCTACAAAAACAGTATTGGAAATAAATTGTGTGTTTTAAAGAGATAAACATTATTTGCGTAATATGTTTTCGTCTATCGCTTAACTTTACCAGTTATACAAGATTATACAAAATTCCTTCCGAATGAGGAAGACTTCACAAGTTATTCCCAGAAAATTCGATATATAATTTTATTTGTCATGTAAAGGACTTTAGTATATGGTATTTTAATAAAAATCGCTATAGCCATTTTTAGAACGTAAAAATGAGAAATGTTCCATGAAAAAGGTAGTTTGGAGTTGGGAATTTTCTGTCCACTGAATGCTTCTTTTGTCGTTTTTCTTGGTATCTTTTAAGTAGTCATTTAGGATAGCTTGATGGTCCGCACCATGTTCCAAATGCCTTCGGTAGAAATGCAATGTGCCAAGGAAACGACGTAATTTGATACAGTTCCAGGACGTTTTAAATTAGTTATACCTATACTCGTTCTGAGTTTGATTTGGTGCCTTCTGGAGTAATTATAAGACCCAAAAAGTTGATTTCTTGAACTCCATACACAGATTTTCCAACATTAATGCTTAAGCCAAAATCGTTCAATCGTTCAAACAGGACAGTTAAATATTGAGTATGTTCTTCTGAAGAGCTAGAAGCTACTACCAACATGTCATCTATATATGCAAAACAGAAATCTAAATCTCTCAAAACTTTCATTAATAAATCTCTGAAAGGTACTGTGCATGCCTGAGGCCAATTGGCATGAAATTTAATTCATAAAGTTCAGAAGGTGTTATCACAACACTCTTTTCTTTATCACTTTCAGCTAGTAGTATTTGTTATGCCTTTAGGAGATCGACTTTAGATAATAGTCTCTTGCCCACTAGGATGTAGTTTACATCATTTACGCGAGGAACTGGATAGCGGAAGGTTTCGGTCATTAAGACATCGGCACTCTCCACAAACTCGCCGCTGACCATCTACCATATGCAGAGGAGTAACCCATTGGAATTTAGAAGGGCGAGTTATGTTATTGAATTAATTGTTCTTCCAAACAAGCCATGTGTTGGATAAGGTTGGAAAGGTAGAATCAGACAAATTCAATGCCATCGCAGCGATTTGAACCAAGGATCTCCCGGTTTCCATCCAGTTACCCTAATCACTGAGCTACTATGGCAACATGTCGGTACGATATTATATTACCCAACTGATTCGCATTTTTTCCGGTAAACCAAAAGGATATCTCAAATTGTATTGAGATGACATACCCCAATGGCGACTTACAGTGCTGTAAGTACTCTAAGTCCCGGGCTTCATAGTTTCTACCACTATTAGGTCAATTACTTAAAGTACTTATAGCCTGGGTATGCGAGGGTGTGGTCTCTGTGTTGACAGACCCGGTCCCGTCTTTAGATGTCCTGAACTATCGTACCTCGGCTTGCTGCATCTCAGAACGTCGTCACGATTGATACTGTGGCTTCCTAGATCTGCATTTTTGTACTTCATTTCAAGCTCTCTGATCCTTACCAGAAGATCTTTCACCGATATAGAATCTTTCACACGCCACAGGGGACACTTCCGTTGAGGTTCATTGAAGTTCCTGGGTGTTTCACATTCTCATCATCCATCCGGTCAGCCATTTGCGCTATTTGTCCACATTTTTTTTTCGGAAATTGTTTAAATAATTCGAACCCTACCAGGAAGTTTGTCTAGCCCGAGAGTCTTCAAAATTTTATCTGAAATTTTTGTTCCTCTATAGTCTTTTATTTTCCGAAGCAATTGACTGGGTTTCATATCACCAATTTCTAATTCCTAGTTTCTTAATTTGAATTCTTCATTTTCCTTAAAAGTCACTAACAGCCTTTTTTTAGCTAACGAATATTTTTTGTTTTCGTTACTGTTTACAATACGATACATTACGATATATGTTCCTCGAATTGGGGCTCCAATGTGCTAACAAGTAATTGAATATGGTTGCTTCAGTTGTTATTCCCGCGTTGTGAACTGTGCTTCGGCCTGACAAAATCATATATCAGGCTTTTCGTCCGAAAAGGAGGACACTTGACATAAACTTTGTCCACTTCTAGTTTGTGTCAATGTTTGGAATATTATTATTCACTTTACCTTTCGTCATATTTGTTTTCTACTTAGATAACGTCGGGGTGAAATTAAAACAGTATTTGAACACTTCCATTGTTTACAAGCAAAAAACTTGCACTGCCAACCAAACAGAACAACTGATATCTAGGCCTCCTATTCATGTGTGCACATTTCAAAAGTAATTTGTTCTCAAAGAAAATAAACTCAACGCAAAGAAAAACTATTTACAGAATTGTAGGTTATGGGCATAGTTAACATAACCCTACACAGGGGTCTACTGAGCTAAGAGTTGCCCAAGGTTTGTCTTTCAAGGAAAGCGGAATCCTCTGATAAAATCATATCCAGATAACTCTTTCCAGCCGAGGTTAAATCTCGGACGCTCCGGTTAGATCTGGAGGTGGCTGTGGGGTTATAGAATAGGGTGTGACTATTTCCTTAAGAAGTCTGCTGTAACTCCTCTAACTTCTCGTGGCGCGCAGTTTTGTTATCCCGACTTCATTCTAATGTCGATTGTTACAATTATTTGATCTCTGTGCACTTATCAAGTTATACATTTTAATATCATCGCGTAAATGCTCTTCTTCGTTCATAAATCAACAGATAACTCCAGCGAGATAAAAAAATAAATACCCACAGATAAATAGTCAATCATGTTTCTGTTCATACACACAATTTCTTTTGATAAAGAATAAAATTCTTGATAAAATATTAATATCTTCTGGGCTGGAAGGCCATGGTAAAGGGTAACGTTATTTGCACCTGACGTTTCGGTCAACTCTTGGTTCCCATCTTCAAGATACCGCACATGGATCTAGTGATAGCACGCCATTGTAAACTCACCAATCATGAGTCAATTCTGACCTTGGCGAGATCTATAAATAGTGAAGCATCTGCTACCTAGTTCAACCCCATTCAACGACACCTCCGCCTCATCCAAGAGTGGTGCAGGCGTTGGCGATTGTCCATCATTCCGGAGAAATGCCACGCCATTCTCTTCACACAGCGCCGCTTCCCCGCCAACTTCCCCTCATTTACCTACCTCCGACTTAGGATAGAATGAACGAATTCCATCACTTACTTGGGTGTTTATTAGATAGGCGTCTAACTTTTGCGGGTCACGTCGCGGATTTCTCGCGTCGGGGCATTGCGGCTAGGGCCTCCCTGTACCCCATGCTGGAATCCGTGATGCCGACACCGCTCAAGTTGCACCTCTTTAGAGCACTTATAATCCCCGTCCTACTTTACGCCTGCGAGATCTGGGACATGGCCGCAGACTCCAGTCTGCTCCGACTGCAGCGGGTGCAGAATAGGGGCCTACGGGCCATCTATTCTGTATGCCGCGCTTTCCCCGTGAGACTACTTCACGAAGCATCATCTCTTCCATACCTGGAGGATGAAATTAGGCGCCCGGCCAAAAGACTATACAACAGTTGCCATTCCATCGGAGTGCCCTCGTTCAGTGTCTAGGGAACCGTAGCTCCAGAGAACGCCGCTTGAGGCATCACTGGGTTCCCCGCATGGCTTGCGGGCACCCTCGGTAACCAAGGAGCAACTCCAACCAGCAGCAAAAGGTTTATAGTCCTACCACGAGTTGCTTGGTAAATTCAAAATTACAACCAAACAATGTTTCGATAAAATCTTCCACCAGCAGTGCACTAGGGCCGTTGCACCCTGACCTGTAGTCGTCGAGGAGCTCATTGCTACCTCCTTTCAACCCCCAACCTCAGTCTCTACCGCCATCCTGCAAAACCTTATCCTACCTACCAGTGGTTAAACCCTAACAAGGATAGATACACTTATAACACTTCTTCGGGCTGCCCTCAGCCTGACAACATGCTTCGCTTTCACACCTAGTTGGCAGTCCTTGTTAAGCTGCCCAGGGTATTAACCTCTTGAAGATAGCAAAGAAAGAGTTGACCGAAACGTCGGGTGTAAGCAATTATACCTTTAGACCACGACCTTCCAGCCCGGGAGATTTTAATATTTTATCGATTAAATGTGGCCGTGAAAGCCCTCGCACTTATTTAATAAAAGTTTCTTTTGTTTATCAAAAAAAACTTTAAAATTACTTTACTTTACTCTCTTTACTTTATTCTAAGATTTTTCTCGCAGGGAAATAGCAGCTCTTTACCGAGAATGGAAAACAGAAAGAAAATTAAGAATGCAGAGTGGCTTAATTACTTTTTTACCACGTTTCATTAAAAGTTTTGCAAATTCCCAACTTTTTCAGCATATTTAATGCTTATTTTGCTGTTCGTACACATATTTCCGCACCATTTTCATTCCTTTTGTCACTGTATAACCGCAGTTTGTCTTTTTTTTACTTCTTCGTTTTCTGCAAATAGTGTCATAAAAATTTAAGCTGGGTGAATATTTTAATTATATTCAGAATATTTAAACGAAAATGTTTGTAACACAGATGTTTCTATATTGGGCAAAATGGTGAACTACTCGTATGCTTCTGATGCGATTTATCCGTATTTGTAACATTTCTAACATCTTCATTTTTGGAAAATAGGCCTATTACAGGTAAAATGTGAGGTGAATTTATAATTCATCACAACGCTCACATTATGAGAGGTTCCTGTTGAGGGTGGCTCTGACAGACTTTCCTAAGGAGGGCAGAAAATAAACACAAATTCACTTTTAATTCCTGTTTAGTTTTTACAAATCTTTTGTGTTCTGCTGTACATAAAAATATAATCTACACATACACTAAACTGAAGCTTTTCTGTTAATTCTCTGTTTTGTTCGAATCATGGATACTAAGATGTATAATGGGTGTCTTGAAGCCATAATGGAGTTTTAAATAGAAAGACAGAAACAATGCGTATGCGCGTGTTATTTTTTCAGGCAGGAATGGCGAAATCCAGGGTTACGAAACTTTGTCTATAGCGTATATTAAATTACACCTAGAAAATAGGGTTATGTGGTATTTTAATACTTTCCCAATAGATTCTAACGCGCGCAAAATAAAACAAGTCGAAATGTAGCGTTTATTATTATTAGGTTTTTGAAAAATAGTACATAACACAAGTTTATCTGCATAGTGTTTCTGATGAGATATGTTTGCAAACTAAACCGCTACCACAAGAAATTATAGTTTCAATCCCAGTGCAAGTATAGGGAGCAGACATAGCTTTCATACTGTTGATACTTTTACTTGGGCGATTATACATTACGCTGAAGATCTCTAATCCACAATGTAAACTGCACTAAGTCATTAAAGGTATAGGATGTAAATAGCACTGGTTGTTATCATATATTTATTATGTAAACTGCACTGGAGCACCTGGATTCATAGGTTGCATTGATCCATGTTCAATGGTTTTTGCACAGACTGTGTGGACTGCTTGTTCAACTCTTCGACCCGTAGTTCATGCTGCTTCACTTCTACAAATACAATCATAAAATATTACAGAAATGATTAAAATCGTCCATAAAATTCTAATTATTACTTTCTCTACTACGTATAGAGTATGAGAAGTATTGCATTCCATCCAAAAATTTCATACCGAGATTTCACCGGAAATACATATTTTGAAGTGCCCTGAATCCAAATAAAGCTTTTTTGGAAGCATGTCTGTGTATGTATCGTCTGTGAAAAGCATAACTCAAAAACGAAAGGACGGATATATACCAAGCGTGGTATTTGAGTTAAGTATCTTCCAAGGTTCCGACACGAAAATTTTTAAGAAAATCTTCCCTCTCCAAACTACCCTTTACATGGAACATTTTATCAAAAATTTTGATTTTCTCAAATATGGCTCAAACGATCTTCATTAAAACATCATATGTTTAAGATATTTTCATGGCAAATGAAATGTATCTTGAATTTTCTGGGAATGTCCCCAAAAGTCCTCTTCATTCTGAATGGCTTTTGCATAACTGGTAAACCGTAAGGGACAGACAAAATTTTACTACTCAAAAAATTTAGATCTCGTTAAAACACACAATTTTTCATTTTTTATTTCTTTCCTTTTTTGTCGAGTGAACCGTTTCTGGGATATTCCTTGTTATTTGTGTGAATTTTCCAATACTTATACTTTATCTTAAATGAGAATTTGTTATTAGTTCCTTTTTATGTCCTGGACATAAGAGAATGGAATGCTCTACATAGCGACCAGCTCTTAAAAGATCTGACTCACTTAAAGCCTACCATATTCCACTTGCACCTACAAGAAAATTGGCAATAAGATACTTTCTGTAAATATTTATCTCGATTTACATGAAGTGCAATGGAGAAAAACCTTTGTAAAATAGTTTGTACAAGAGTAGAGAAAGTCATCTGAGTGCAACACAGATTTTTTTAATAGTAAGTGCTTTTGACGAATGCAAAGCAATGAATTTGACTCTGTTCATATTCACTGATTTGTCTCTGAATATATGTTTATCTATCGTGAAATTATTGTTTTCCCCTGTGTGGATTTTCGGTGCTGTTTATTTTGAAACAGGCATCGGTCTAATAAGACGCCATTTCTCCCTTGAAAACATGTAATGTGGATGACAGGTGTTAGAACTTGCATTGAATTACTAATGAAAAGATTCATATGCATTCGTATTTAGTTCATTGTGTGTTGATTTGGCTGCCCACATACTCGAGAAAAATTGCATTTTCGTCAATATAATTTTCAGCCAAGTATGCGTTTAGTGGTGCAGTCTTGACATTTTCACTAAATGCACGAAAATAGAGACCAGTGCTATTTACATCTTATGATTTTAGTTATACAGTGTAGTTTACATTGTGGATTACAGGCCTTCGGTGCAATTTAAAATTTCCCTTAATTCCAGTGCAATTTCTTATTTTTCATTGCGATTTACTACCGCCCTTTTACTTACGCTTAAATATGGTTGAAGTCGCAAATTTACTACTAACAAATATTTGCAGTAGAATGGTATAATCTAAGTACTTTTAAGGGGACATAAGGTTGAAATGTATAATTTCTCTACTCTGCATCCAAAAAATGTTTATTTTATTGTACTAATTACTGAACTTCCTACATCAACCAGTATCGTAGTCAATAAATAACGTTTAGAAGTTTTTTATTTCCACGTATACAAAATGCTCCTTACGTAGATTTTTAGCTGATAATTTGTGATGCATACACAGATAATTAAAAATTCATCTGTATTTTGCAGTCTGAATGAATACAGAGTGAATCACCTAAAACTTTCACCGCAAATATTTCCGGAATGGAAAGTGCTATTGATGTGCAGTTTTCACAGCATTAAACAGGCATATATACTACATTTAGGAGGAAAGGAAAGATCGGGAATGGCATGGTTTAGACTGTGGGGCTGGAGAGCACAGAAAATTACAGACTCTGGCAGGAGAATCTGTCCATTCTGCGATTTGGATGAGTACTGGGTACATATTTTGGCGGAATGTGCACAGTGGGAGAACCAGCGAACGATTAAACTCAAAGAAAAATTCTTAAGTCCTTCAAGAAAGAGATTGGCATGTTGGGAGCTACTGGCTGACATGGGGAACTGGCCAAACATGGGCAATTTTTTGGCGAAGCTAGGTCAAATTTGTTGATTTAGACAAAGGTAATTTATCTCCATTTTCCTTTTCCTTGTTCCTTTTTGTTTTATTTTATTTTTCTGTTGTTTATTTTGCCACCCTACTTGTATCCTAAATATGCATGTACGGTCAATGATCCATGCACAAAATACTTGTGTAATAACCTCAATGATTTGAAACCAATAAAGATACCTTATCCATCCACCTTTCCATCCACCCACCCATCCGTCCATCCATCAACAGATTTTAATAATACTGAGAAAATGTATTTTTTTATCAAACATACAATTTTTAGATGGAACAATTCCTAGTTACATGAACAGAATAAAGGTAGGGTAAATTAGAATGTCAGTGGCGTTTGTTGCAAGATTCTAGTGCAAGTGGTTTACAGGAAATCTTATTTTGAAACTTTTATGCATTCACACTTGTACAACCTGTGGTAGCACAAACTAAAGAAAAACAAAGGGAATTACAATACTACTTTGGATTCTTACAAGTAAAGAGAACATGGCCCTTCAAAGTTGTGTTCAAAATGACCACCGGCAGTTTCAATACACGCTTCCAGTCTGCTATGGTACTAAGACTGCTGCACACATTCTAGCATTTCCGCGGAAATTTCAGAGCAGGCAGCAGTAATACGTCGTTTCATTTCATCTGGTGTAGTTGGTACATCCTTGCAGACAGTGTCTTTCAGCCTTCCCCACAGAAAAAGGTCTAAAGGGGTCAGATCCGGTGAACGGGCCGGCCAAGGTACAGGTCCTCTTCGTCCAATCCAACGATTTGGAAACAATCCTTTAAGACAAGTTGTAGTACTTCGTGCACTATGGGCTGGACAGCCATCATGTTGGTAACACAGGTTCCTCCTAGTCTGCAAAGGAACGTCTTCTAACATCTGTGGCAGATAGTCTGTCAGAAGGCTGCGATACTTGTGCGAGTTCGTTGTTCCTTTTATGAACAAAGGACCTATGAGCTAATGGTTCACTATCCCACACGTTACGTTTAAAATCTATGGACGCTAACGTTCACCTGACGAAGCCAACGGGGATTGCATGTTTCTCCAGTGCATGTTTCTGCGGTTTACCTGGCCATGATTAGTAAATGTTGGCTCATCACTAAACAAGATACATGATGAATCTGTAGTATCATGTCTGAATGTCCATGTACAAAAGTTAACACGATTCTCAAAATCGTTTCCATGCAGCTCTTGATGGAGAGAGATGTGATAGGGATGGAACCTATGTCGATGGAGAATGCGCAGTACACTTGCCTGACTTATGCCACTTCCACATGCGATTGTGCGGGAACTAATTTGCGGATCTATTGCAACGGCAGTCAAAACATTAATGTCTGCCTCTTCTCCAGTCACTTGTTTGTTTCTGTTAGGTTTTCTAGGTGTTACAGTACCACTTTCACGTAATTGGTTGAAGAGGTTGATAAATAATTGCCGAGATGGTTGAAGTCTATTGGGATACGTTTCCGCATACACCGTACAGGACTGAACTGCATTCTTCCTACATTCTCCATACACCATGGGCATGTCGGCTTTTTCTATATTAGTAAACCCCATCTTCCACTCACGACGTACTGCTTGAACTGACAAACTAACTGACCAGAAATTTGCAATGCAACCATTGAACAGAAAACACAATGCAAACAAACATAACATCATTCCTAGCAACTAAGAATGTTGAATGGGTCAAACAATTGTCGGGGTGGAAACTTTTCTCGTAAACCACTTGCACGAATCTGCAACATATACCATTGACATTCTAATTTACTCTACCTTTATTCTGTTGATGTAACTAGGCATTGTTCCATTTAAAAAAATTATGTTTGTTCAAAAAATACACTTTCTCAGTATTATTAAAATCTGTTTATAGGCTAAATGTACGAGCCCCTGACTGCCAATCAATTCTGTGAAAACTGCACATCAATAGCACTTTCCATTTCCGAAATATTTGCAGTGCAAGTTTTAGGTGATTCACCCTATATAGTTAAACGTATTTTTTAAAATTTTAATAATACTATTTCGCAAATATATATGGTGGACCATTTAAGTTGAGGGGCTAAATTTAATTTTTTTAAATGGGAACCTACAATTAGCGTCAATTTAAATTGACCCTAAAATGACCATTCACAACGTCCTCCAAACACAACATGGCTAATAGCATTTACTTTCCCCCATAATATCAAGCAACTTTTATCCAAGACATTCCTTCTACAACGCTTAGTTTTGGAGATATTGTATAGTCTCAATTTAAATGGTGCACCCTACATACCTATGCCATAGCATATGAAAAATAAGTTATTACTTTTACCTCAAAGTAACTTCTATTGCTTACTCATACATAAAACCATTCCGAAAGTTAAAAAAATCTGATGTGATACATTCACCTGACTTTCTCCACCCTCTATCGTTTATTAGTGGGTATGCAAAATATTCCTACTAAAGCTTATGTTTCTATCTACTACATCTTAATCCAAATAAACCTTTGCATTACATTACACATTTCGTTATAGATACAAAGATAACAGTGATAGTCAAACATTTAAGAACTGGGCGCTATACGCTTGACTTAAAATTCCGTACTGTTTACTTGTAATCGCGAGAAACAACTGAATGTAGACTGATCTTTAAGAAAATCGCCAAGTATTGAAGAATTCGAACCTTTAATAACGGATATCTCAGATATAGTTTATGCTACAAAAAATTATTTTAAATAAAAGGTGTGTCTTAAAGAGATCTACATTTTTTGTGTAGTACGTTTTCGCCTATCGCTTAACGTTTACCAGTTATATAAGATTATAACAATTCCTTCTGAACGAAGAGGACTTCTAGGCTATTCCCAGAAAATTCAATATATAGATTACGCAAATATCTTTCATATATGGCAATTTAATCAAAATGGTTAGCGCAATTTTTTAGAAAATCAAAGATTTTGAAAAATTTCCATGTAAAGGGTAGTTTGGTGTGAGGGATTTTATTGAAAATCTTCGTGTCGCATATTTGGAAAGTACTGAACCTAAATCCAAATTTGGTATTTATCCGATTTTTAGTTATTCACACACACACACGACTATGTTTCTAAAAATGCCTTATTTGGATTCAAGGAGTCTCAAATCAGTATTTCCGTTGAACATTTCTGGATGGAATGCAATATATTTTCTACCTACTAGGACGTGATAGAGAAAGTAAAAATGACAAAGGTTATGTGGCAAGACCCATTTTATAATCATCAAATTATTGAAAAACGTTTGATGTCTTGCAATCAAACTACTCTCTCTATCCGTTATAGTTTAATTTCATACCTAGTCTGAAATTTATGCGTAAAAATGCCCGTTTCTATGTTTCTCCATACTAATTGTAATTTTCGCCTGAAATGCTTTCAATACCATTTGGTTGTAAACATGACGGAAGTACGATGGTCAAATGTTTAAAAAGAGACTAGCTTGATATTTTGAATAGTCTTTGCATGGCCTGATGAGAAACAAAAGAACGAACATAGCATTTCAGAAGTATATAGTGTCAAATACTGTAAATATGTATGTAGCAAATGCCTGTTTATTTAAGAATCTGACCCAAAAGGACTTTGCCATAAAGACACACAATAGCATGCAAAAACCCTTAATAGGAAAGAAAAATAAAATATGTTCATAAAACAGAATATAACATATAGACAATATTTGTTCCTTTTGATATAGGTTTCATGTTTAATATTTTAAATAGATGCAGTAAATAGGAGTATAAGTGAGAAGCTCTAATGTATCAATGATTTCGAAGAACGGCAACTGAATATGCTTTACAATGCACATTACAATATTAGTCTGTAATAGCTTATCAATGTTTTAGGAGTCTCTCCATTTAACAAAAGATTTTGAAATGGTGCCACGTGATCCGAAAAAAAATCAATCACTTTAATGTGATTTAGGTTGTATTTGTTTAAAAAATATAGTATTGTGGAATCATGTATGTTTTTTCTCTTTATGAACTTCCGTGGCTGGTTGTTTGATTTCAAATCTTATAGTTGGATCAATTATTTCGGCTTGAGCTTTGACCGGTTAATCACGATGATGTCAATTCAATGAATGCCATCGTTGTCAGCAAGGCAGTGAACCTGTTCATGAACCTCCAGACCTATAATTTGAAGAGCATTGGCCAGCACTGTGCGTGTCGTGTTCTCTCTTGATTCTCAGTTCCCCTAGGACTTCTTCCCACTACATGTGGAAGGGTTTCATACTCATTGCAGCCATGTATGCAGTGGCTTGTGCCGGTGGAGCACCCGGGGAGGTACTGTATTGGGGAAACCACAGTATACAAATACAATTAATAAAAATTGCATATTTTAAAATACTCTACATTTTTTCTGAAGTAATTTTCTCTCTCTTGCGGTTTCATTGTTATTTAAAACTCGCTCAGAATGAAGGGTTGTTCACAGGCTATTCACAGAAAATTCAAGAACCCCAGCTTATGGTTATATTTTTATTCCAACATTTTTACCTTGTATTTCTTGGGCATGCGCAAGATGTTGCTGGAAGTTCTTTATGCACTGCATTCGAACATTTTTACTAAGCCTTCATCACAGTAATGCAGCATGCCACGTCCACTAGGTTGAGTGGAGTTGACTGTAGTTCAAAAAGGTGAAATTGTAGATCATGCTACTGTGGTGAAAACGCCCCACAAATCGCCAGAGAATTGGCTTGTGACCGAACAACAGTGAAACAATGGCTAGACCGGCATCACAAGGGAGAAGTTGAATGGGTCAAATCACGCAGGCGTTCAGGTAGGCCTCGTGCAACAACACTTGCTCAAGACGAAGCTCTGGTAGATGTGAGCAACCAATCTTTAAGAACACAGGTCTATCTTTTTGGACAAAGCAGTTGAGTATGGTTACTGATATACGATTAAAGGATGTCGATATTGCATCGCATCGTCCTGCCACTAAGTTCCTTCTCACTGAGACACACACGGCAGGAAGGTTACAATGGGCACAACGTAGTAATACTGACCTTCCTCAGTCTTACTGGAACCTGGTTATCTGGAGTGACGAGAAGGTATTTCGATCCGACCAGCAAGGGATCCTGTGTCTGTATAGACCGCGGGGAACTAGATACGCGTCTCAGCAGGTCGTTCGAGCAGAACATTCGGGAAGAATTGCAGCACATTTCTGGGTCTATATGACAGCATCAGGTCCAGGGAAGTTAATTCAAATGCCAGAAAGAATGACGAGTGCAGCCTATGTAGATATTCCCGAAAACACTTTGCTGCCATCCCTTCGTGCTAGGTTCCCAGAACAAGAGGAATATGTATTTATACACAATAGTGGTGTGCATACCACAAATATAACCCAGGATTGTCTAACAAGGCATCCAGGAATAATCTGCATGGACTGGCCTCCAAGATCTCCTGATATGAACCACATATAATGTATATGGACTTTCATGGTAAAGGGATGAGAAGAACGTCGACCAGACAGGGTGCGAGTGAATCTGGTTGCTCACGCGATGAGGCTAGTGCAATACTATCAGCAAAACCCAAAGGGATGTTCTGCACTGGTTGCAAAAATGCACGAATGTATAAACGATGCAATCGTAGCTGGAGGCGATTATACCAGGCTCTAAAACAAGAGATTTCATTTTTCTTTTCCATTCGTTGTTTTGACAAGTTACTTGTTCCAGGAGAAATACATTGACTATAAATCTGAAATGTTACAGAACTTCATTTATTTCTTGATATATGATGTGGCTTCAACCGTGAAATAGCAGTTGTTTAGTTTACTCTTTAAGCACTATTGATTATCTTTGGCTATAATTTTCTGTTTGTTATTTCTAATAAATGGAGTAACTATATTGTAACTAACAGTTACACAGAATATACCTTTTAAGTTTCATGCATTATACTCCATCGAATTATACACAATTATATTTGCAGCTGTAAATTTGTTTCTCTCAAGATGGGAATTTATCAGTTTCTTGTTATTGTATGTATTAGCTTATTGTTATGAACAGATGAATTGAATATAGCATTTAGAATTTGGCTCTATTTAAAATATAATTCAACCTCCTCGCATTTTCTTCGAAATGATGTAGTAATAACCTGCAAAAAAATTTACTGCATCTTACAAAGCAAAAAAGTTGGAATAAAAAGTATGAACATATACTGGGGTTCGAGCCGTAAATTCTCAGCACACCGGAAACAGCGTGCCTTTTACCACTGAGCTACGGCAGCAGATGTTGGTGCTTGGGTTATATACAACATAGATGTTGGTTCTTCATTCCACGTGTTTTCCATTTTCTTGCATATTCTCCAATGCCATGTAGTTAACAGCTCAGCAGCAAGATAATTGCTATTTATTTTGTTATGCTTAGTCCAGATTTCGTCATATTGAGTTAATACAGCCATAGAAACTTTCGAAGTGAGTGACAGCTTAAAATGGCGACCACGACAGTATACTTCTATGACCATGACCGATTTAGTTTTCATGCCCTCTACTCACGGAACACATGAATGATAATGACCTGCGAAAAGTGTACGTTTACTTTCTTTAAAGATACTACACAGTACTGCCATAAGTTCTGTCAGTACTTTTAATACATATAACCACTAAATAAAACTACGCGAATCCATTAATATATATATATATATATATATATATATTCTGAAAGAACAGAAAAAATGCTACAGAATAAACATACTCTTATTCGAAATGATCTCCAAGTGGGGCAACCAACGGCGAAGACGTTGAAAGCACTAATCAATAGCTGTACGAATCGTATCCAGTGGAATTTTCTTGACAGCTGACGTGATTGATTTTTTTAACATCTCAATATGGCGGTGCCGTTTTTGACATGCTATCGCCTCGGGCTTCTGCCACAGAGAATAATCCAATAGATTGAGGTCCGGACCTCCACTAGGCCAGTCAGCAGCAACGCTGAATCTTGGGACATTGGTTGCCAACCACTGCTGCGTGGTTTTGCTTTGTGTGCAGGAGCGCATCAATTCTAAGCTGTTTGCAGGGAAATCGTGGATATTTCAGCAGGATAGTCTCCTGCACACATTAAAGCTACTGACAGAATTTATGGCAGTACGGTGTAATTGAGTTAGTGGTACACAACTCGTTTCTTTTTATAGATGACTGTCGGTAACTTCTTCGGGCAGTAATTATTTGCTTTTACTGTTCAGAACTTGTTTTGAGATATACATAGCTTCAGCTCTAGCAACCATTAAAATAAGTTTCTGAGTACACATATGTATAAAAGAGTTTGATCCTCGGGTGTCTGTGACACCCAATAAGATAGAATAAAAACAATTCTCTGTCAGGAAAGAAAAATATAAATTATTTGACTACTCAAATGAAACTAACATGAAACCCATTAATGGTTAATACAAGTTTTCATTGATATTGTTGTATGTATGTTTGAGAACTGTGATTTTCGGTGCAGGCGGGTGGGTACTATACGTAGTGGTTGGCTAAGCTGTCTTGAAATTCTTTAATTTGAATTTACCGTGCTTTTAGCAGATTGTGACGAATGTTTTCGTATAGTAATTCTGAATTCCTCGTGGTTATCTGAGGTAGTGTAACGCGCAGGAAATTCTTTAAATTTGCCACTTCTTTCTAATATTTTCGTAGAATTATGCTAGCTAATAGTCTACAACTATGAGATCTTCTCACAGGTCTGCCGTGTTTAGAGGATAAGGAATTGTTTTATAAATTGTAATTTATTCGTGATTTTGAACAACGTACTTATAACATTCCGCAAACAGTAATATAATGAACACGAAGATTTGGTAACAGTTTCTCGCAATAATACCTTTTACTTACATACATATATTAGCTTTCCCCTTTTTAAGGTGGCTTATTAATAATAATAATAATAATAATAATAATAATAATAATATTTGACTGCCTATGGACGTCGAGATTCACAATAGTTTCGTATAGCGGTCTTAAGATGCTTCGATTGCTTCTCTCTAAGCATCGCACAAAGAACAACATTTTATTAACAATACAAAAAACTTTTATCTTGTTTATCTCAGTATAATCTTGTTGCTAGAGATCCTAAAACAAGTCCTCACATTATAATTTTAGCATACCATAAATAATATATTCATTAAAATAATACATTACAACCATATATAAATCGTAATTTTTCCTAAATTATCCCTTTTTGTTATTTATTTGTTCTCTATCACAATGTTTTCGTTATGAGAGTCATTATTTGCAGATTTTCAACGTATATTCAAAGTTATTTATTCTTTTTTAATATTTTGTGGCATAACGAATGCATAATTCTACTGCAGAATTTAGTATTTCAATGCTTAGAGTAATATTAATTACATAAATAACATTTTAAACGAATAATATATTAATAATTAAAGTGAAAAATGCACAAATAATCTACAATCATAAACACTTCTTTAACCTTTCTACTAAATTTCTGCTTTTATCATATTGAACAAGAATCACCAAATTTTACAATTCTTTATAAATAAGTGTTTCAGAACTGAGAAATAGCATTTTTTAAGCATAATTATTTTACCCCTCCTGAAAAATGTGGATTTTTTAATTAATGAGATTATGCGTACATGATTTCTCATTTCTTTGGTGTGTTTTCATAATATGTCATTATATCTGTAACTATAACGAAACGTATCCTTGTGGAGAGGACTAGTCATATGCTTTAAAGCAGACTTAACTGTCTTTATTTCGAGGAAATCGAAAGAAATAAATGGCATTTTTCCAACTATAATTCTGGAAAAAAATACCACTCACATATTCCCGTCCTTGAAGGTTGTCATTGCTTAAAATTAAATAAAACAGACCACATTACGTACACAGCTGATACAAAGCCTCCAGACCGCTGCGCTAGTAGCGCATATCTACGCTTTTTTGGCCAAGTTTGCTGTATTGGTACTGTATGGTATTTGCATATAGTACTGAGGATGGTCTTCTAGCGCCTACACTGGGATTCCAATAAAACAATGCTTCGTTTGAAGATATATTAGGAGTTAGTGAAGTGCAAACATTCCTATTATACTTTCATTGCAACTTAATATACGCATGATATTTTGTGAAAACTCTTTAATAGTGAGTGATGTCTTTCTAAATACCTATTAATCGAATTTCCGGTACCTATTTTAAAACAATGTTTCTCAATCTTATAATGTTTAACTTTTTACACTTCACTAAATGTTGGTTCCCACATCATGTGTTTTCCGACATTTTTTTATTTTCAACATTATTAGATGTATTAACAGAACTTGGCTTTAATGTAAATGTTTAGGTCTTTTACATTTTTATGTGTTAACACTTTTCGACGCTTCTAATTTTGTTCATCCAGTTTAAAAGGATGTCTATGCAGCGACGGAGATCAAAGGGTAGATCACCGTCTATGGTAGTGCGCATTATTAAGACGGCAGCGTAATGTCTTCAAGGCGACAGTTAAAAGCGAAAAAAGAAAAGTTGGCGAATAAATAATTATGAGATATTTAAGAAACACTTGAAGTTGTTTGTGCCTTTTGTTAAAGGTAAACATTTTAAACAGCATAACGATATAACCCTGTCAATAATAATAATAATAATAATAATAATAATAATAATAATAACAACATACATCAACTTACAGATCTGAAAATCTTTGCAAATATCTCAACTTAAAATAGTTTGAACACAGAAAAAGTTTACACAACGTAGGGTTGAAGTAATCTCAATGAAAACCTTCCGAACAGTTCCAAAGTGGTAACGTTTTATTGTTTCTTAGCAGTTCGAAGCACATACCTAGAAAAAAAATCTGATGTGTTACACTCACATGACTTTCTCTACTCTTGTACAAACTATTTTTACAAGCGCTTATTCTCCATATGCTTCATGTTAATCGAGATAAACATTTGCAGACTCTATCTTATTGCTAATTTTCTTGTAGATGTAAGGGGAATATATATTTACAAGGGCAATGTAGAAATACAGTAGCCTTTAAGCACATACATATCTCTTAATAACTGGTTGCTAGGTGCAGCACCATTCCCTTTCCCACAGATTAATACTCTTTGCATATCCAAGACAAAAAAATGAATAATGAATTCCCATTTGAGAAAATAAGTATTGAAAAATTTAAGGGAATAACAAGTAATATCTCGAAAATGGTTCACTCAAGAACAAAACTGTATATGACATAAATTGTGTATTTTAACGCGATCTACATTTTTTGTGTAGTAAAATTTTGTCTATCTCTTATGGTTTACCAGTTATGCAAAAGTCGTTCACAATAAAGAATACTTTTGGAGAAATTCCCAGGAAATTCAAGATATACATTTTATTTGTCATAAAAATATCTTAAACATATGATATTTTAATCAAAATCGTTAGAGCCATTTTTGAGAAAATTAAAATTTTCGAAAAATCTTCCATGTAAAGGGTATTCTGGGGTGGGGGGATTTTCTTGAAAACCTTCGTGTCGCATCCTTGGAAGATACTGAACCCAAATACCAAGTTTGGTGTTTATCCGACTGTTCGTTTCTGAGTTATGCTGTTCACACACACACACACACACACACACACAGACACGCACACGGACATGTTTCCAGAAATGCTTTTTTTGGATTCAGGGGGTCTCAAAACATGTATTTCCGGTGAAATCTGGGTATCGAAATTTTGGGTGGAATACAATACTTCCCCTACTTACTATACCTAGTAGAGAAAGTAATAACTTGTTTTTCGTTCCAATTATACCCTGCCTTTAACTACATTGGTCTTATTGGCGGGCTTTCCTTGGGAACTTATTGTAGTGTTATATCGTATTCGCTTGCCGTAGGGTTTCTTGTACTTTGGATATTTTAATCAGTAGATCATCCGCACACATTCACACTTCCAGACTATGGGGAGCATAGGGAATAATCTTGAGTAGAGAAAAATTCCCACCCTTCCAGCCGGGAATCCAACCCGGGACTCCTCGCACAGCAGGCAGGTACAGCTACGCAGCCAGCCTAAAAACCAACTTAAATCCAACGGTACTTAGCATTAGGATGTACTACTGTAAACCTCATAATCGCAACGCGCTTAAAGTACATCGCATTTTATTTATGGACACTTTTAAATATGGTCCTTAGCAGCCCATTCCATATTGGGCGAGAAAGACCGGTAATTTTGCTCAGAGGCCTCTTTATCAGACTTGAGGTTCTTTTACGTGCCGTAAATCTACGAAACGGGACTACTGGCTTTACTTTCCTTCCGAAGGAAGCCATGCTAAGGATTTTGACTCCTGAAAAAATCCATCGCCTTCCGCCGCGTTTGAAATTCGCGACCTTGGGAACTAGAGGCTAGCACGGCAACCCTAGTCGAAGGAGGACGACGATGCAACGCGCTTAGCCTGTCAAGAGTGTGAAAGGGAGGTTTCCCAATCTCACCTCTAAACCTTCGATCCTGTCTTCAGTTAGTATAAGCTGTTTTTCTTGAACTTTCCAGCATTAAGGAAAACTGCCTGTCTATGCAGTTGGTCCGCTGAAAACCTACCTGCCGGGAGCAGGCAGGTGCAAGCAGTACAAAACACAGAAATGTACACCACTAACTTTAATTAGGGTCTTATCTTGCTTTTAGCCTTAGTTTCCACCTATATGTTTTTGACTCTAAGTGAAGCTGCAAAGCAAATTTTATGAGTTCATGATAAATGTGCATTTATCTGTTTTCACTGGCCTTTAGCATGATGATAAAACGCAGCGTAGATACTTTTAAAGGCGTATCCACTTTTACTACTGGTCGCCTTGTAATCTCCTACCCCATTGTGCTCTATTCTTCCCGTAGTATCTATCACCCAGTCCCCTACATTCCATGGTCTTCGTAATATTCCCCTCCAAGCAAATCGTGTTCGCCGTTTTTCCTATGACCTTCTAGAGACCAATTTATTATTCTCTTGGGCCATCTATGCGTTAGCATTCTCTGGATGTGACCATACCATTGCAATAATCGATTTTCTAAGCGATCCATGATGTTATTCTGAAGTTTCATACTCTTATTGGTGGAGGGGATTCGTAGGCTACTTCCAAAGTCATCCGTTTCTGTGGCTTAGTTCTATCCTTTTGTCCTTCAGTTAAGGTCCATCCTTCCGCGCCTTGTCCAAAGTTACTTTCAACGATAGTATTTAAAATAGTCCTCCTAACTTCTAGTCTGATATCTCAGCTCCAAAATATTCCATTCAACTGTTTTATTGCTGCTTGAGCCTGAGAGATTCTATGACTTATTTCCATTTCAGAGTCATCTGACTTATGTAATAATACAGCTTAAATATTTAAATTGTTCAGCTGTTTTAATTTTACCCGTACTTAACTTCAGGTCTTTGCACTCTCTACCGCAAAATGCTTAGTCTTTTCAAAGTTAATTTGAGTTCTCCTTTATCATGTGTGTTCAGTAATTCTCTCATCATAATTCCACATCCCTGTCTCAGACATTTAGATGTAGCGAAGTCGCATGGTATATACCATGCGGCGAAGTCGCATGGTATATACCCGCCATATTTTACGACTATCCTGCTATTTGCATAAATACTCCAAGATGGAGTGGTTCATTAATATTAATTTTCTTCATTGAATTCCATAGTTTACTGACTGGGTTAGAGTCATAGGCTTTTTTCAAGATCCACGAATATCATATGCATTTCTTGGCCTTTGTCAACTTTCTTTTTCCTTATACACTATGTGATCAAAAGTATCCGAACACCCCCACAAACATACGTTTTTCATCTTAGGTGCATTGTGCTGCCACCTACTGCCTGGTACTCATCCGCGACCTCAGGTAGTCATTAGACATCGTGAAACAGCAGAATGGGACGCTCCGTGCAACTCACGGACTTCGAAAGTGGTTAGGTAATTAGGTGTCACTTGTGTCAGAAATTTGTACGCGAGATTTCCACACTCCTAAACATCCCTAGGTCCACTGTTTCTGATGCGATAGTGAAGTGGAAACGTGAAGGGATATCTACAACACAAAAGCGTACAGGCCGACCTCGTCTGTTGACTGACAGAGACCGCCGACATTTGAAGAGGGTCGTAAAGAGTAATAGGCAGACATCTATCCAGACCATCACACAGGAATTCCAAACTGCATCAGGATCCACTGCAAGTACTATGACAGTTAGGCGTGAGGTGAGAAACCTTGGATTCCATGGTCGAGCGGCTGCTCATAAGCACACATCACGCAGTAAAATGCCAAACGACGCCTCGCTTGGTGTAAGGAGCGTCAACATTACATGATTGAACAGTGGCAAAACGTTGTGTGGAGTGACGAATCACGGTACACAATGTGGCGATCCGATGCCAGGGTGTGGGTATGGCGAATGCCCGGTGAACGTCATCTGCCAGCGTGTGTAGTGCCAACAGTGGAATTCGGAGGTGGTGGTGTTATAGTGTGGTCGTGTATTTTTCCTGGGAGGGGCTTGCACCCCTTGTTATTTTGCGTGGCACGATCACAGCGCAGACCTACATTGATATTTGAAGCACCTTCTTGCTTCCCACTGTTGAAGAGCAATTCGAAGATGGCGATTGTATCTTTCAACACGATCGAGCACTTGTTCATACTCTCCCGGGCTGTGGCGGAGTGGTTACACGACAATAATATCCCTGTAATGGACTGTCCTGCACAAAGTCCTGGCTTGAATTCTATAGAACAGCTTTGGGATGTTTTGGAACGCCGACTTCGTGCCAGGTCTCACTGACCTACATCGACACCTCTCCTCAGTTCTGCACTCCGTGAAGAATAGGCTGCCATTCCCCAAGAAACAACCTTCCAGCACCTGATTGAAAGTATGCCTGCGAGAGTGAACGCTGTCATCTAGGCTAAGGGTGGGCCAACACCATATTGACTTCCAGCGTTACCGATAGAGGGCGCCACGAACTTGTACGTCATTTTCAGCCAGGTGTCGGAATACTTTTGATCACGTAGCGTATGTCTCAGATAGAATATGTGGTTTAAACTAGATAAATACTACGTGTAAGTACTACGTAACCAAGTGTAGTAAGTACTGAACTAAGTGGTGAATGAATTGATTAGGCAAGTTCACGAATCTATTTATGCAAAAGATTTGGAACAGTTTAGATGCTGTATATTAGTCAGTCAACTCGAGTACAATAGTGTATCACAACCGTGTGATGTAACACCGTTTCAGGGATAAACGTAACATGTATATTTCACTTATCCTTTTCTAAAAATAACTTCACCTTTCCCCTTATCTCACACTCCCTACACCACTCAAGAGTCGGGAGCAAGAATAGGTTTTCTCTCTGTCGTTAACAGTGATTTCAGTTGACTGACTTTATTTCATGTTCCACTATGAAGCACTTCATACCCTTGCAGTTGTTAGCAACATTAGATTCAGTTGAATGTTTATACCGAGGTTTTACCAAAAATGCATGTTTTAAGGTCCTCTTAAACCAAAAGAAGTGCTTTTTGGAGGAAAATATGTCCGGGGCCATATTTTGCTTACATTTGATTTTATCAAAAATAGCTGAAAGGATTTTCATAAAGTTACCATTTATTTAAGGTTTTTGCGTGATTACTAATTCAAATCTTGCAATTTTTTGCGTAGTTCTCTTCATTCTAAACGAATTCCATAAACTTTCGTGTTCTGGTAAACTATAATGATAGAAAAAAACTTACAGAAATTATAAATCTCGTTAAAACATACAATTTATATCATTTTTCGCACTATTTCTGAGATATTCCTTCTTATTGGTTGAATTTTATAATTATCATACACCATTTGAAGTGCTAAGTTACCATTATTTTGCCTCTCGTAATGTCATAAAAGAGGTATGCCAGCATTCATGACCCACTTTTTAAAGATCTGACTATCCCTTGAGCCTCCTATATCCACATTATATTGAAATTACGTTTGCAAATATTTGTCTCGATTAACACGAGATAAATAGAACAATTAAGAATAGTTCGTAGAAGCGAAAAATAAATAATAGTAGGTAAGAAAAGTCATGTGAATGTAACATTTAAGATTTTTTAACACTGGAAGTGGTTTACACAAAGTACAACCTTAAATAAGTACGGGAGCTGGAAACAGTCGAGAAAGAATCTGATGTGTTACATTCACAGGATTTTCTGTACCCTCTATCGCTTATTTGTGGATATACAAAGTATACTTACGAAGGTTTACTTTCCCATCTACTTAATTTTAATCTAGATAAACATTTCCGGAAAAAGCTGCATTACACTTTTGTCATATATAAAAAAGGAATAGCGATAGTGAAATATTTTAGAAATGGACGTTGTACGCTGGCCTTAAATTCCATACTCTTTCCATAACATTCCGAGAAACAATTGAAAGTCTACAAGATGTTGAAGGAATGACCAAGTATTGAACAATTTGAACCATTAATAACGAATATCTCGGAAATGGCTGATGGAACAAAACATTTATTGGAAATAAATTGTGAGTTTTAAAGACATCTATATTTTTTGATAATTTTCGTCTGTCCCTTAACGTTTACCAGTTATATCTACAAGATTATACAAAATTCCTGCCGAATGAAGATGATTTCACAGACTATTACCAGAAAATTCGAGGTATATATTTTATTTGTCTTTAATACCTGATATTTTAAATAAAATCGTTAAAGCCATTCATAGAAAATAAAAAATTTCGAAAAATACTCCATATAAAGAGTAGTTTTGGGTACGGGGGTTTCTTGAGAATTTTGTGTCGCATCTTTGGAAGATATGAAACTTGAATACCAAGTTTGGTATTTATCCGACTTTTCATTTTTGATTTATGCTGTTCTCACACACACACACACACACACACACACACACACACACACACACACACACACTTACACACACATATATCGTCCTCTGTGGTGTAGTGGTTACCATACGAGTTCCCGAGGTTGCGGGTTCAAACCCTTCGGGCGTAAAAATCCTTAGCATGGCTTCTTTCGGAAGGGAAGTAAAACCGGTTCTCCAGTGTCGTAGATTTACGTACGTAAAAGAACCTCAAGCCTGATAGAGAGGCCTCTGAGCAAAATTACCGGTCTTTCACGCCTAATATAGAATGGGAGCTAAGAACCACAGCAATTGAAGAGTGTCCATAAATGAAACACTATTTTTTAATTTCACACACACACACACACACACAAACACACGCACACATGGGCCTTTTTCTAAAAATTCTTTTTTTAATTCAGGGTGCCTCAAAACGTGTAGTTACCGTGAGATCTAGGTAGGTGGTAGAGAAAGTAAAAGTGGATTGGAAAACGAGATTCTAGAACTATTAATGAAATAAGAACACATTGGCAAAGAAAATCAATATTAATATTCAAACTATTCATACAAACGTTATAAAACGGTAAAGACACACACTACAGAAACAAAATAACAAATATTTTAAGTTATATACCGAGTGGGTATATGGGTATGAGGCTCGCGTTCGGTTCCCGTAAGCCTTCCACTCTGACCTTCAGTTTTTATCGTGATTTGTCGGAGGCGAATGCTGGGGTGATTCCCCTTCTACCATGAATTTTCTGTCCATTTCTTTTCATCTGGTTGTAGGACCAGCGGTTGGTATGTTGCAGCAGGATGTGGAATGTGCATTTTGGAAATATTACTCCCTGCGCTTGACGGAACTGCATGGGCTCCTTTCCTTCCTGAGAGTGTCTCATCTACCCCAGGACCCGCCATGTTGCGGATGCATAAGGCAGGGCTAGCCGGCGGGCGTTAGAATTAATGTCATGTTGGAATCGTTGCGGATCACGTCCTTGCTAGCGCACATCGTCGTCCGGATCTGGTTCGCCCTTTTGGTTTCCTCTTAATCCCTCTCTCCCAGGGATCACATTGGAAGCACAAAGGACCCCTGTGACTTACGTGCGATCTGTGCTCCATTTACTGGAGGTGCCTCCGTCTGACTACTCTAACTCCGCCTACACGGTTTGGTATTTTATGCCTTGCTAGTTCCAACGTAAAGTGGTTCTTTCTACGGAAAGCTGCTGTCTTCAAACTTCTAACTACTCGTAATACGTTAAAGCGTGTTTTTTGTAATATTTATTTCCCGTTGTAGGAGAATAATAATTATTCCATACCACGTGTCCGTCGAAGTGGAATATTTCGTCCGCCTTTTGACCTAGTTTAGCTCTTGAGGGAACAATCTCTGCGCCGTGATCCCCTAGATGTCCTCTTTCGGAAACAACTTCAGCGTGTAATGTCGACTGCAAAAACTCTAAAATGCGGTACTGCTTTTCAAGTTAGATGGCGTTTTAAACCCCGTCTAGCTATATGCAATTTAATAATGCGAAGTTAAACAACGTTAGATGAAAATTAGCTGAACTTCTTAAATAAGTTCCCGGAATTTCTTAATAACACAGAAACAAGTTACCTTAAAGCAATTCACCCAACATATCCTTCAAAACAGTTCCCTTCCGCAGTGACACACTTCTGCCACCGTGTGTAAAGAGACTGGAAGCACTCCTGGAAGCCATTTTCAGATACCTGTCATAATGTTCTTGTCACATGCGCAGTAATTTCTCCAGCATTCAAAAATCTTTGCCCCTTCAGATGAGATCTCAGATGTCAGGGTCTTTATTATTATTATTATTATTATTATTATTATTAGGTATTATTATTATTGCTGCTTCACCATAACTTCTTCTGGCATTCTCAATGTCTGTATGGGAAATTTGTATAAGAAAATACCATCTTTTATGTATGAAAGTTAATCTATTGCCGATATTATGAAATGCGATAAACGAACGTGAACAAAGCAGCAAAAGCTGGTTGCCACGCAAAGACAACAATCGTTATTATTATGAAGGTTTAAATGAAGTGTTATCACGGCCTTTACCAACACCTAATAAAAATATCCGTTACTTTCGTTTACGTTAAAGAGAAAATAAATAATTCCAGGAATATTTTGAATATATGGTTACCTATATCAGCGGGAATTTATGCTATTTTATTCATCCTCAACGTATACAAGATGTATCAGCGCAAATTGAAACGGTTGAAAGTGTACGATAATAGAAACAAAAATGTTCCAGTAAACATGGGTCCGCAAACGAGCCATATACGAGATAATTGCAAATGTGTGATTACAAGTCGCCTCTGACTACATTAAGTAACATCGTCATAATCAGTATAAAGGAATTTGAAAAGTAGACTTTCCGTTTAATAACTGCTATTCTAAGGTGCCTCAAATTTCACTCATAGCTGAACTTAACAATGAATACAATTCTACTCTAGTGTGTTGCAGTTATTAATACTGTACGCTCTTCCCTGTTAAAGGAGGCAATCAAAGTGTCGTCCTTACATCTGGATGCAATACTGCACTCGCCTCTGTAGTAAGTTTCGTATTCTTTCAAACACCTCCGGCTCATCTCGAAATTCTTGACAAGCACAATTCTCTGCTCCAGTACTTCAACGGTATCAACGGGAGTGCCTACACTTGGAGGTGACCCCATACCGAAAAATTGAAAGGATTGAGATCAGGTGATCTTGGAGGCCAAGGTACAGGTCCTCTTCGACCTATCCATCTTGAACCAAATCTCCACGTTAGATGTCTTCTTACAGTATCAGCAAAATGTGTCGGCGCTCCATCATGCATGTACCACATACTCCGACGCTGTTCAAGGGGAACATCCGCAATCTATTCACATCAGTGGCGGCTCATAAACACACATTCGCAATAATAAATCTCACACACGGCTTGTTTGCGGACCCATGCTTACTGGAATCTTTTTGCTTCTATTATGTATACTTTCAACCGTTTCAGTTTGCGCTATTGATTATTACACATCCTGTATATTTCTTCTACCCTACAAAATATTACTGACGTTCTTACCGTTAATACTGGTGAATAACGCTTGAATTAACGTCATTGTCCAGTAGCATTGACAAACCGCTGAGAATCCCCAGTCGAGCTAAAATGCCTGGAAGAAATTGGAACTATTCTTCATGGCAGAGCGTCGATGCAGTGCATAAATCCCGTTTAATAACAAGTAGGTATTATGTTATGGGCAAGCTGAAGATGTAGAATTGCTTACGGTTTAGGTTTAAGTCAGGCTCTAAGTCGATGATGGGCAAGAATATAAAAAAGTTGTTATTCTTTCAATTTCTGACTGATGTCTCAGTGGAAGGAGTTGCTTTATTGAATATCTGAAATATATCTTGTGTGATAATCAACTCAATCCGTTTATAAAGGTATACATTAAAAGTCGTATGTGTTGCAATCACATGATTTTTCCCTAAACACTACTCTACAAAGTGTTCTTACAAAAGCTTATTCTTCTAAGTATTTCCCGTTAATCGAGATAATAGTAATTTATGATACGAATATCGTAACGTATCATATTACAATATGAGAGTGGAAGATTGACAAACTGGCTGCAGGCCGATTTTTATAACCAATGTAGTATTGTAATATGTAGTTAGGATATGTGTATCGTAAAACGTTTTATCTACTTTAGTTACGCAATATTGATTCCTCATTTACTTTGGTAAATTACATCTTTATTTCAGATGTAGTATTAGGAATCACTGAAACAGTATACTAGTTTATACGTGTGTGTAGTGGGCCGTGCATGGTTTGATAGACGATTTTTTTGTTAGCTTTTTAACATGAGTACTAGGTGAATTAAGTAAACTTTGAAAAATGAGTTCTGATGAAGATATTGCAAACGCAGAGGTCTTCCGCTTGTTTGCTGGCAGATGCGGGTGCAGATATCCAGACTAAAGATACGTGGAGAATGGAAGTCGTCTTCCGTAGCAGAGAGGTATGTGGAAACATCTGTTGCAAAGAAAAAATAAATTGCCAGTAAAATAATGGGGGAAAGTAGTGGGAGTTCTGTTTCAAGTATACAGCACTGTGTAACATCGACAAGTGGTGGAATTAATATATTAAATTGCAAAACTATTGTTTTATAATAAATAAAATTGGTTCTATATTGTTTATTTTTTACGAGAGGTATGGTTAACAATACGAAAACCAGTTTCTAATGAGTTACATTACGAATATCGCGTAATAGAAGCTTCATTACGAAACTATTAGGTAATGAATAGGTTTACAACGTTTTCTTTGGTATTGTAAAATCGAAATTACGTAACTAAAGTAGATAAACTTTATTACAAATTTGCATATTTGTTTGTAGATATAATAACTATGCACTAGTCTAAAGCGATTGTCAGATTTTTAAAAAGCTGTTCAATGCTGTTTGCGTGACCACGAGAAAAAATGAATTGCGACTTTCTATTGAGAAAAGTATAACTATTTGAAAATTCAAACCGATATGAATATCTCAAATGGTTTACGTCACAAAAACGTATTTGACATAAACGGTGTTCTTTAACGAGATCTCTATTTTTGGTGTAGTAAGATTTTGTATATCTCTTACGGTTTACCTATTATACAAAGATAATTCATAATGAAGAGCACTTCACAGGCTATTCCCAGAAAATTAAAGATATACATTTTGTTATGCAAATATCTTTAACATATAGTATTGTAATGAACATCGTCAATCAAAAATAACGAAAAATGTTCCATGTAAAGGGTAGTTTGGAATGGGAGATATTCTTGGAAATATTCGTGTCGCATCCATGGAAGACGCTGAACTTAAATGCGAAGTTTAGTATTTAGCCGACTTTTCGTTTTTGAGATATGCTCTTCAAGTACGCCCAGATGTTTTTCCAAAAATGATTTTTTTTATTCATGAATACATGTATTTCCGGTTAAAACTAGCTATCGAATTTTTATGGAATGCAATATCTTCTCTCCCTACTGGGCACGTGGGAGAGAAAATGAAAACTTGTTACATGAGAATGCTTCAATTTATTTGTCAGTATTTTGTAAATGTATTAAAAAAGATGGAAGTTTTTTTCCAGATTATGTGCAATTAGGCTACTACGCAGTATAATTATTATCTGAGACTAACTCCTCCTATGTATGGGCTAGCATCTTAGATGTAACTCCTCCAAAGGCCGTGAAGCTCTTTTCTCTCAGATCGTGAATATCCACGGATTGCTGTGCATACATGACATTGTTCACTGAACCCCAGAGGAAGAATTCAGCTGATATGAGCTAGGAGAATTCGAAGTTCTCATACTTGCTTCATCTCAAGACCCAGTTGTTTGCGGATGTGTCACGGACGTGTTTTCCCAGTGAGGGCAGCTTCATACTGGAACAGAATATAATATAAGTATCTGTTATATTCCTGTTGCAAGTATGGTACTGAAGCTGAACGGCAAGACAAATTTAACTCTACTGAGTTTCAAAGTGTATTTTATTTATTTTCAGTTGTTCTAAGCAAGTTATTTTGTTTCTTGTGTAGTTCCAATGGCGACGAAAAATCCCATTCTTGTACAACGCGTTTGCTAGTTACATACAAATAGGTATAGTTTATACAACGGAGGGGGAACTTCACGCACTATGACCTACCTATAATTACCTACCTATTATGACTATCACCTCTCTTGGAGGAAGGGATGAAGTGAAGGAACCATAGACAGGCCACAGAGATGCGCGGAAATCCCTAACAGTTCCAGGCTTGAAGACCAATCCCACTGCTAGAATTGCCAGTCGATCAAGCAGCCCTCTAGGGACCAAGGGGAATACTTTCCTTTGAGTAAGCATCCGCTCCATCTCTCTGGTACCGCCGTACGCCATGAAGCCTAGAAGCACACTTAAAAATTGAGAAGGGATGGAATGAAATGGAAATTATGGAAAGGATCGTGGTATATGAGAAATCCGCCCAGCATTCACTTACCGACCAGAGAAAGCCACGAAAAGCCCTATGTCAGAGAGGACGGTCGACTGGAATCAAATCCGAGACCTCCTGAATGCGAGTCTCACGCGTTATCGCGGAGCCATCTCGCTTGGTTACAGAAAAATAAGCAGCATCAACTCTTATGCTGTTATGGTTTGAATTTGAGTCTTCCTGAACGGATCATCCTGTGTAACTGAAGTTACATTTTATGGTACATCGCAGTCCGTAACACCTGCTCACTTCTCTCCCAGAAATGGATTCATGCAAGTGTAAGTTGCTTATCGGTTCAACACGCCAGCAAATAACAAATGAAATGCGGGAATAGAGGGTAATGTCTCTTTTACGAACATATAAAAACGCCCTCATTATTGGCAGCTATGAATGCCGAATTATTTCACGATTCACTTCCTACAATTCAGAAAGCTAAAGTTACATAAAGTGTGGTATCCAACTCACGAATAATCTTAATGTGACGCTTGATATTCACTCGTACCATAATTGTCATTATCCACTTTTTGCCTAAAATATTATTATTCGATTCAAAGTCGGTAATGTGTCCCAGTATTTCACTACTGACTAATGGATATAGGAAAACTTGTGACTTAAAAAAAAACCTTTTTATTTATTTTTTAGACCGCTTCATGCTTAAACTTGCATACATTCTACGAGTTTCGCTGAAGGCTGCATAAAAAGCATGGGGTGCAAAAATGAAGATGACCTTTATTGGGAAGGCAGTGCTCCCGTGTTACTCGATCCCGAACAAGGTCCGTGACCGAACCGGCCTGGTAACAAAGGCACCAAGACTAGTTTTGGTTACGGTAACAATGAAGAAGAGACATTGCACTGCGATCATATTCACCTCTGCCCGTGACGTCAGGTACAAGGTGCTATGGAAATAGTGAACCGTTATAAGTAGTGTTGGTGAAGATGAAAAGACTACGTAGCATCAGAAGCTGCATTTTTCAGGCAAGTCTTTGAGAATTTACATAAGAAAACTAATACACTTACTTAAACGACCGCCGCTTGAGCAAAATTTTAGGAGTTTTAAAGATTGTTGTAATGCTGACTTCGTTTTGTTATGATCTAAAAGATGCAGTTACGTTTCCTTTTCTGATTAGGAGTGCTTTGTATAGATTTTTAGATCTCAAGGGTACAGGAAGGTGTTTCAGGTGACTTTTCCAAATAAATATGCTATATATCTTCAAAGTGGAATATCTCTGCTTGGCTTTAAGCTAGACCAAACCTTTGCCACATGTTCAGCAACCTTTGCTCATTAAATAAATATGAAATTCACATCCCTAGGATAATCTACTGAATAATTCTTACGTGCAACGATTTGGTTTTTTGCAACTTGCAATTTTTTACCTCCCGCTACTCTTAATTAAAAACTATTTAAGGTAGCAGGATAAAATGTTGTATGTATTTGTATCCTGTAGAATACCTTTATGAGGTCAAAACTTTTTCAGGCCAAATTGAATATTTTAGGAAAGAATGTTTTAGCTTAAAAGTTTTCACCAAAAATTTACATTAATTGTTGCAGTTTTTTTAAAATCAAGGTAAAAAAAGGATGTCACAACAGTGTTAGGGAATATAATTAAATATGATTAACACATTATATGCTAGATTTTTTGAGAAAGTGTACCTACCTGAAGAATGCACTTCTATTTTGAATTTTGCATATTTTTAATTATAAGTCACGGTTACAAAATTATCCTAGCGATCTGGATTTTATATCTATTGATTTAATTTGCAAAGGTTGATAAACATGTGGCAGAAAGTTTGTGACTCCAGCTTAAAACCAGTAGAGACATTACCATTTGAAGATACAGCTCATTTAAGTGAAAAATCATCTAAAAATTTCCCAGTGGCCTTAAAAGATGAATACCTTTTCTTCATAGCTTTTCAGAAAATGTGCCTTTTGCCATAATATAACTGCCTAGGATAAGCCAGGTCACTGAGTTTCAAGTTGAAATTCCATTCTAATATTATTGAGAGAGAAAATTTGTGTGGATTCATCTCAAAAACTACTGACTGAAAATAACGAAAAGCGCTGTTCTTTCCTATGGACTTAGGCTATAAGGTTACCTCTAATCACTACTCCTAAGTGACTATAGGCTGAAATCGATTTACAAGTCCTGGATATTGGAATGCAGACATCGATATAGTCACCATTTAGCAACTAAGAAAACAGAAGACACAGCAAAATAAGACAGTCGGGCCCTTCTTATAACAGTATAGTTTGCATTTTTATCTCTTTGGCATTTTATTAAAATATGTACTGGTTTTTTTAATAAAACATCTGAGTAAATGCCATTCTTATTCCACAGATTATGTAGTGATTTTCTGATACCAAAGTTTTCTGATGTAAGAAAGCTTTGCTGTACTTGCACTGTATATCAAGTTCATTACCAGTGCATGCTAAATAACTATATATGTAAAGAGAGAGAATTATGTCCAGCGATACCTCAACAGATGCTTATAATTAACAACTAAGAAGACTATTTTTATTTTCGGTTACAGACTGGGCCATTTCCAAAATGTTTAAGTTGATGGCAGGTGACGGGAATCTTCATATTCATCAATTTCACCCTTATTTCGTTCGGTTTTGTTGCCAGAGGTTTCTTTATTATGTGAAAATTATGTAAGCTTTGTTTTTAAGTTAGTTTGGCCCCAAGGGAAGGTATAAATGTTTAAAATGGTATCCTCTCTGATTATCTAAAAATAACGCCCTACCCTATGTTAACCCAAGAAAATCATCATATTAAAGCAAAATTATACTGGATTAATGTTTAGATAATTGTTATGCGTCACTAGACGTGTTTACGCACTTAGTTGGGAAACTGAATCAGATTTAATTTATACTTCGGCCGCAATTCGAATCACGAACCTTCGGCTTTCCGTGCCGCTGCTCTGCAGCTGAGATGCCGTGACAAGATGCGTGGTTCGATTCCTGGCCACAGTAGGAATTTTTTAAAGCTACTTCAAACTTCAGCTAGATCGACGTTTAAATTAATCGCATTCTTTAATGTTCCCTTGTTTTTTCTCACATATAAACACACAAATACCCTTGCCCATGGTGGGACTGGAACCCGCGACCCTCGGCAGGCGGAGCGCCGAAGGTATAAGCTCCAGCGACCACGGCTACGAGGCTTGCACTCATATGGGCTTTTATAGAAATAGCCGTTAGAAAGGCAATTTAATTAACATTTTCGTCTCTACTTGGCCGCGAAATACCATCCTGGATAGTTAGTGCGCGAATACTTGAACACTATATTAGTAATACTTTATTTTTACAAGTAATAATTCCTGATATTTTATTTTATCAAACATGCTAGTTTTTTCTCAGTTATTAGTAAGCTATTCAGAAAGTAACCTGGTGTGAAAGATGAAGGCGAACTGCTTTACTATCGATTGTGATCATCTATTAACACCACTAAGTTTAAATAAAAATGTCATGTGGAATATCTATAATTGACTAAAAAAAAAAAAACAACAGTCTAGCCCGCATACACTGGTGCACAAAAAGGACTGTAGAATCTCGGAATATTTACCTTTTTTTTATTTATTTGTAAACACAGAGGAAAGATCTGCGGACGCGATTGCTCTTAAACTGAATGAAACTTGATCACGTACGCAGAGCTCTCATATCAGTTCTTAATTCTGTTCCTGTTGCCCTTTCTGAACCGTACTTCAGATTTTTTTGACCTTTTAGTAGTTTCTCTGGGCTCGTGCACTACTACGTGACTCGAAACTGAAGAGCTAAAACAAACCTAAACAATGTGCTAAAGGAAAAATACCTACCAAAATATCTTCTAGAGAGAACGCTCTTTCAGCATATACCAAAGAGGCGTAAACTGAGACGCAGCCTAAACTACGTCATTCTCAAAGCCAATCACACTGTTTGCTTATTAAAATTGGTGTTTTATATTTCAATGAAGAACACCTGAGAAACGGAATAATTATTTAGAGGACTAGTTACTAAACCTTAATTTGTAAGGTGTTGTCTACAATATTTTATCTACGTTCAGAGTATTTTATTATATGTTGTATATTTAGTATATTTAATGAATTTATTGTGGAAACGATATGTTTAGAGAAAGAGTAATGTGTGACTTGGAAGAAAAAGAATACGATAAATCAACAAAGTTTGTTGTTATATCCTGCAATTATAGATGCTAGTTGCATATGTGAATTAAAGTAAAAGTTTTACGGTTTATCAGGAAAAAATTTAAAAGCAGTCCATATTAATGTACTTCAGAAAAGTCAAGGAAAGATTATTTATATAGTTATACGAAAGTTAAGGACTTGTTTGTGGATAATGAAGCAGACGTAAATGAAGATTCTTTGTTGACGTTTTTTTATGAGAAGTCCAAAGTATTGAAGCTTCAAGTCTTTGGAGTGAATATTCCATGGTGAGATCAATTTTTTTGATTAATGATAATACTGATATCAGTAAGTTTGGAAAATTAAAAGCATTTTTAAAGACTGTATTTTACGTTTTGTTAAACTTGTATTTTATGCTTTGATAACGTGTTTTGTATTTAGTTAGAATATAAAGTATAGGTTTTGTTGCCTAGTAACTACGAACTAAAGCATCACTGATTAGTATAGTAGTAGATAAACATATAGGTATGTAGATGAAACAAATAAGAAGCAAAGACAGGTAAGTGCAAGGATAAGAGAAATTGTATGGAGATTAGGCCCATTAATTGATTGACTGGTTGATTTAAATGGGGTTTTAGGGCGCAAAACCGTAAAGGTTATTAGCTCCAGCAAATAAGAAAGGGTGTCCCCAAATTTGGGGGGGGAGAATGAATAAATTGAACATATACTGCATAAATGTAAAGAGACTGATCTATGGAGAAATCAACTACTAAATCATAAATGGTTTCAATTAGACAGAAAATAGCCTGGACCAAAATTTTAAGAAAAGATTAAAATCCAAGAAAGTTCTTAAGTGTGAAAAATAAAAATAGCCCAAGAAAAGTTTGTGTATTTCGAATATGACTTGCTAACAGCCTGGGCTAAATGCCCATCATATTCACATATATTCACATACAATCATATTCATTTAGTATAAATAAAGCAAAAAATATTAAAAATAAACTTATCCCGTGAAGTTCACATTGAAAATACTAAGCGCCATTGATTTAATGAACGAACCGCATTTAAGAATGCCCTGAATATCGGATATGAGGTCTTATGTATTTAGATACAGCTGAGGTCCAAGGTTGTTTCGTCTTCGATATGGTGGCAGTCGAAATTTTCGGAAAATTTCGGAAGTATTCGAGACATTTGTTTCTGTTTTCTTCATTCCCACCGACAATATGGGCTGATTTCTCTGCTGCACTGACCTAAACTAACAAATGCTTGTGAATATTTTTACTCACAAAATTTCAATGCTTTCTACTGTCCACGTCCTTCAAAAACTCTTTTAAAAAATCTCTACTTGAATTTCAATCAGAAGCTAATGTTAACAGCATAAATAATCGTTTAAACATCCGCTTCATATCCGCAGTTGGATTTATTAAAAAGTACCTGGTCTAGTATAAAAATAGGAAATACTCGCCTGCAGTTTGTATGGTTAATGTCTCATAATTACAACTAAAATAAGAGCCTGTTTAATTTAAGCATGTGGAACGTTATTTATGTTTAGGAAATTTCATTATTTTTTGGCATTGTTTATAAATTTGACACTATTTTGCTCCTGAAAGACGAACATTTTAACCACTTCCCTAAAAATGGTTGTGAAATCCCAATTATGCACAAAGTGGGAGGGAACATTTGTCTACATCTCTTCTTACACACCCGAGACAAGTTGGTAATAGAATTAACGCACCAAAAATTGATTACTATATACCCAAAAATTAGGTTTTTAATAACTCTTATTTTGTATTGAATATTTTAAAAGTATTTAAATACGGCTATAAGAACCGGACGGGATGGTTCAAGCGACATCTGTGGACCATATTGTGACGTATGCGCAGATAATAGGATACAAGACTCTCTCGGCACCGAGATCCGAGACGGCAGTTTGTCTGAGTAGGGGTAAGTCAGGGGGAACTAAGTGTTAGGGAGGGGATAGCGTCAGTAACGCTTTAGAGTTAGCGTTGGTTGGGGAGTCAGCAAGTAAGATCCGAGTAGGAAAGACGTAGAACTGCTTTCTTCGTGCTCCGGCACGATGGCCTCGTCAACAAACAATGGGAAAAGAATGTAGGTAATGTAATTAGTCTTTATCTCATTAAACCCTTAGCCATCCACTCTTGACGAGTTTTAATTGTGGTAGCGTAGACTCCTTCCTCTCCCTTAAAGCCAGGTATTATTCTGATTAGTAATATTTTTCTGTATTTAACTTAGCTGCGTTCCCCGTCGTAGCCTCGCCATGTGAAGTTCTTGTTTAATTTGCCCTTACCTCTTGCAAGCGAGTAGCTCCCATCATTACTGAGAAGTATTTAAAGAGAGGCTACGACAGTTGGTGGAGGTGCCGGGTAGTATCTGAGTAGCAACAGGCGTACTAATGCTGGACATAGATTCTACTTCACTGTGCTCGCTAACTGGAGCAATTGCCATATCAGATTTCTGCGTAGTACGTCGCTTAGGCATGATTGCAGCACAAAAGATAACACAACCAGTAAATGAACAATGTGAAAAACGATACAGATTACACCAAACTAAACACTTATAGCATCACCTGAATGTAAGTATCAAGATCAGAACATAGCCAAATAAAACAGTACCAGAAGTATTACAATTAAGCGCCTACGGCGAAATATCAGAAAATTATACCAACATACGGTCTACACAAGCATGACACGCAAACCACTTGGACACAATACCAAGATTTTTAAACAGAATGAACACATGGAAGAAAAACAAAATGATGTCTTCAGTGAGAAACCTCGAACTGGAAGTTAAAAAAACCACGTCACACCTACTGTGACCACCGCTACCATTATCTCAAAAAGAGCAGAATACAGACTTGCAAGAGGTACGGGCAAATTAAACAAGAACTTCACATGGCGAGGCTACGACGGGGAACGCAGCTAAGTTAAATACAGAAAAATACTACCAATCAGAATAATACCTGGCTTTAAGGGAGAGGAAGGAGTCTACGCTACCACAATTAAAACTCGTCAAGAGTGGATGGCTAAGGGTTTAATGAGATAAAGACTAATTACATTACTTACATTCTTTTCCCATTGTCTGTTGACGAGGCCATCGTGCCGGAGCACGAAGAAAGCAGTTCTACGTCTTTCCTACTCGGATCTTACTTGCTGACTCCCCAACCAACGCTAACTCTAAAGCGTTACTGACGCTATCCCCTCCCTAACACTTAGTTCCCCCTGACTTACCCCTACTCACAGACAAACTGCCGTCTCGGATCTCGGTGCCCAGAGAGTCTTGTATCCTATTATCTGCGCATACGTCACAATATTATGTACCGGGTTCGATTCTCGGTGATTGTCTACTCTCACTATGATGAGGTTTTTCTTAGTTTTCCTCTGATCACCAAGGCGAATGCCATGATTTCTCCTTTCCTCCATTTACTCTCATTTCATCTCCATTTCACGTTTCAAATGCGCTTTCAGATCTTGCAGTGCTGAAGTAAATTAAAAATGAATTTTATTTATGAACGCTCTTTAACTGTTGTGGTCCTTATTGTCCCATTCTATATTGGGCGTCAAAGACCAGTAATTTTGCTCAGAGGCCTCTTTATCAGGCTTGAGCTTCTTTTATGTGCAGTAAATCTACGACACGGGACCACCGGCATTACTTCCCTTCCGAAGGAAGTCATGCTAAGGATTTTTTACGCCAGAAAAAATCCATCGCCCTCCGCCGGGTTTGAACCCGCGACATCGGGAACTAGAGGCTAGCGTGGTAACCAGTACACCACGGAGGACGACTTACGGTGCTAGTGGTACCGGATAGATGGCATGGAAGCATGCGCGTTGGAAAGATTTCTCCCCGTAAACGGCAGAGTGAGCTGTCCCGCCGTTAGGGTTGCTGCGTTACCGTCTTGGATTCCTCGCCACTGGTGCGGGGTGTTCAAACTGGAAATGTTAAAAACTTCTGCGCGTCTCTGTTGGCCTGTCTGCCTGCGGACCTGGGACCTCCTACGACTTCTTCACGTCTCTCCTGCCACCTGGGGGGTGTAGCCACAATAGATCAAAATGGCCGCAGTGCGCGAGGTGTTTCCCCTTCGATAATCACATCCTACATCTTACGGCTATAGGAAATACAATTAATGTGATTTAAAATTAAACACACTTTGACGACGTGTCCCCTTCATATCTTACTGCTGAAATGTTGTATTGGAAATATGAATGGGCATATATTAATAATTATCGTAATAATAAAATAATATAATATACATATTATACTGAATGCGAAATTATTTCCCAGTAAGCAACATGTGAATTTGACTCCAACGAATTACTTCTTTAGAGACTTTTAAAATCCAGAAAATGGAACATTCCATAATAGGATTCGCTAATGTTCTCTAATGGAAACAGGCTTTTCCACTTCGTGCTTTTCTATATTCCACTCCACCTTGTGTCGTGAAACTCAACATACTGTACAGCACGATATCGAATTTTGCTGCATCGAAGGTTATGGTCAGCAAATAGCCGCTGAGGCAAAAGTGTACGTAACCTCACTTTGAGTATGCCACGTACAGTTCATTTGTTAAGTTCATATACGATATTTAAGAGACGCTGGGCAATTAATATGATGGACGACGACTATTTTTGGTCTATCTAAAGTAGACTATAGTAGAGTGATAAAATTAAATAGTTGTTCCCTCAATCAGTTCAAACTTGATTTTTCCTACTCTTTCTTTCGAATAACAGCTAGTAAATAATTTATGAGTACCTATGAATTATGTAATTTACTATGTAGCAAAACCTTTGGTAAAAGTCAAAACTGTTTGTCGTTATTTGCATGAAAATATTACTTTTGAAGCAAAATTATATCGTGTTCCCTCTTAACCATAATTATTATAAAACCATACTTAAAACAAATACTTCTAAGAAAAAAGTTCAGATCCAGAGTAGTGTAATCAGTGTTCAACAAGAATTACGTTAGATAAATAATCATAAAATATACTACGTTTTGAAATGCCCTGAATCCAAATAAAATATTTTTGGAAACATATCCGTGTGTGTGTGTTTGTCTGTGTCAGTTTGTGAGCAGCATAACTCAAAAACGAAAAGTCGAATAAATATCAGACTTGGTACTTGAGTTTATATCTTCCAAGGATGCCACTCGAAGATTTTCAAGAAAATCCCCCATCCCAGATTATCCTTTACATGGAACATTTTTCGAAAATTTTTATTTTCTCAAAAATAGCTCTTACGATTTTTATTAAAATATCATATGTTTAAGATATTTTCATGGCAAATGAAATGTATATCTTGAGTTTTCTGGAAATGCACCGAAAAGTCCTCTTTATTCTGAATGGTTTTCGCATAACCGGTAAACCGTAAGAGGTAGACAAAATTTTACTACACAAAAAATGTAAATGTTAAGACAACAATTTATGACATATACCTTATGTCCGGGACATGCAAAGAGAATGGAATGTTTCCAAATAGCAATCGGCTCTTAAAAGATTTGACTATCGCTTAAAGTCTACCATATTCCCCTTGCACCTATAAGAAAATTAGCAATAAGATTAACATCTCGATATCGTGATTAACATGACGTAGATGGAGAATAAGCGTTTGTATAAATAGTTTGTACAAAAGTAGGGAAAGTCATATGAGTGCAGCACATCAAGTTTCTTCTCTTTGTATCCTTGACTTTACATGACCTAAGCGTTTTACGCGCATTAGAATTTTATCAACGGCTATCATTGTTTATATATAACATTGCCTTTAAATCAGTTAAGATTGGAGCTGATTCTCTGTTTACATGCACGCATTCAGACATACATTAAATGTGCCTATACGATTTAGAACAATATCTCCACCATGAAGCGGTTGTAGCAATCATACAGGATGCTTCAGAAATTGGTAGCAACAAAGAAGTTATGTATCCTCCATTTCATTCATTAAAGCTGTTGCGGTGTAAATCCTGATTCACTGTTAATCCTCATATAAGTATGATATATCGTATTAAGAGAGGCGTGTGTGATTTTGCTTTTGAAGTTGTGATTGTAATAAATTATGATCTCATCCTCTAAGTTTTATGCTTGGACGAAACAGGATTACTAACAGTGCAGTAGCAGCTGTTCATGGTTCCATTATCTAAATCCAAAAGAAGAGTGTAACAATTTTAAGGAATGAAGTACACTGTCATATTTAAAAGTATACAACTTTGTCATTGTCAATTTCTAAATTAATCAGTATAATTTCGAACCGCTTCAAATCGTAGGTACACATTTTGTTTTAACCGTCCTAGAGTATTTTGCGGACAAAGTTCAGAAATCTGCGTTGTAAACCGAACAATATAAGATCCTTGTATTTTAATTACTTTGTCGGCTTACCCTCCTCGTATGCAGGGCATACACATCCTAGGACTTATATCTGCGCTAGGTTCAGAGTCCTGCCGAAGAGCAGAGGACATGAAAATTCTTATATTTTAACAGGACAAATTCATATGCTTCCTGTATTATATTTTAAACCGTTTGTAGATGCAATAAATTATGCTTGTTTTAGAGGTGCCTCAAGGCTTATGTGAGATTCTGTAAAATCTTATAACGTCACTTTAACTGTAAGATCATGTATGTTCTTTGCCACACAGGAATCAGGTGCGTACAAAGTCTATATCCTTAGCTGATAGTCGTCTTCCTATGAAATATGCTTGGTAACCTTTAGATAGATGATTTCGGTTGCATAGTTGCCTATCTGGTCATTCGCTTTTATTCATCTAATCGGAAGGTAAACATACGGGATCATGACATTAAGTTGCGTGTATATTTGGAACATGAAGGCTGAATGGATGGCCTCAGTTGTATAGTCACTTCTCTGTACCACCTGCATAAGTAACTTTTCTACAGTTGATCTTAGTTGTGTAGTCGCCTTCCTTTACGTTATAGTTAATGTATTTTAAACTGTTAGGTAGAACTTCGGATAGTGGTAATGAAATACCCAATCCGACATTTACCTGGTGAAACAAAACCAAATCAAATTGTCCTGAACACGGAACTGAAACCCGCAACCTCCTGAATATTTTCGTTGTTACCCCCTGAGCCATCTCACAAGATGACTGTTCTCAGCTTCCGAGTTTTGTTGCTTCGTACTGAACAGTCGGTATCGTTATGGAAACGTGGCACCTTGGTCTATATGTTTCGGTGTATATGATCCGAATGTTTATGTGATAGGTAGGGCTTAAGAGATATCAAAAAATCCTTACGCATTTGTGCATTCATGTTTCGTTAGGCGAAAATTCAATGGTAATTACTAAGGTACAGCTATGAATTGCGCCAATTAAGAATACCAGGTTGGAAGGTCGAGCCTACCTACTCTGTACCGGACCAAAGTGTAGATGAAGCTCTAGCGTACAGGGGCATATTAATGTATGTGGGACTAAAAACAATGTGCTTGAGATCTCTTCCGCTTAAATATTTGGTGATGGTAGTGGTAACAGTAATAGTGGTGAGTGACGCACAAATTCACTACGGAGATTACGCTGAAAATCTATGGTTACTCGTCATTCTAGTAACACAGTGGTATTGCTTCGCACCGCAAAACTGAACATCCATTATTCGAGTCCCAGCCGTGGCAATGGAATTGTGACAGTTTTCTACTAAATTTCTTCTTTGTTTCTCATTTAATTCTCATTTGTGATCTATATCGTCATACGAGTATATTTGTTGTACGGGAATTAATTCAATAAAATCCTTGTCCTTAGATCTCCGAAATAAATAGGCAGCGGGAATTTATATATTCTAACCGAACTAATGTTTTAAATACAACTAAGTAGGAAACAGATAATTTCGTAGGAATATGCAAAAAGTGTGTGTATACTGAAAGCATTAATTTAATTTCCTTGTAGTTTTCTCCGTCTTTATGTCTTTTGTGATAACATAGTTTTGTTTCCGCCTTTATCTTATGTCATTTCTGCGACTTTGATTTTTGGAAGCAATGATGTTCACTAACGTGTATTAGCTCATTATAACCGAGTTTAAGCAGTCTTTTAGGTTTTAAACTACGAGTCTCTGCTCTCTTTCAGGCACGCGCACGCGCGCGCACACACACACAAACACACACACACACACAATGGTGAAGAGGAGTAAGTAATCCTAGGAAATTTCCTTCTCCAACTGGGGAATTGAAATCGCGACCTCTGCATTCAGAGCTTAGAACGCCAACCATAAAATTGGATAGGTAGACAATATGCATATAAATGAGGGAAGAGAGGATAAAACAAAATTAAACTTACAAAATCTGAGTTTATATGTGAAGCCAAAACAAAAATGTTACCTATAAACGTTTTCAGCACGAGATCTTAGTGTATCACCATTATCATTCTTCATTGCTTTAAGAGTCTTACAAAACTTTTCCTCAACAAACGCGCTTCAAAATGTGTTAGACCACCTTTACGCTTAAGTTACAACTTTCTTAACGTGGTGAAACACCGAAAGATTGTCTTGAACTTCGCTTGCTTTTGCAGTTATCCGAGGCTGACTGAAGTCGGGTTTGCCTAAATAGGATCAAAAGCTTCCTCATAACAAATGTTCGAGATAAGGTAAATTAGGTGATCGGGGAGGCCATAGTACAGGACCACTTCTGGCAATACAATATCTTGAAGTTGCTGATTCAAGAAATTACCTACATGATCAATAAAATGTACCAAGTCCTCATTGTGGTCGAACCATATGCTTCGTCTTGTAGCCGCGGTACGTTGTCCAAAAGTTGCGGTCAAACTGTTGTAGCCATTCAAATAGAAGAACACCTAAGCCATCTAGTGGCCTAAAAAGCCTCACAGGAAATTATTACGCTATAGAAACTATTTGTTTGCAGGATCCATTCCTCCTGCGCTCATGAAAATAGGATTCATTCATCTCGAACCTTTAAGGGCTCGTAATTATACACTGGTGTGCAAAACCTAAGGACGAGATGGGTAAAGTAACATAACAAATGAACTACTTGGTGGAAGTAGATGAAGGTGCGGGAGCATGTTGACAGAGGTCTCTCACATGTACACAGAAAGCTGGACGTCACATAGCATGAGTGTAGCGAGACTATAGTGCCAAATGGTTCTGGTCCCGCAGCACGGGTCAGTTGAGGAACAGGACAAGACGGTGTGTGGCAATTAGCGAGCTGTTACGGTGCACTGTAGTGGTGTTCTTCATTGCAACATGGCCCGTAGACACCATTTGGATGACTTCACACCGGGAAGAAACATCTGGAAACTGGAAGAAGGGCAAAGTGTGACTCAGGAGTTTGGAATTGCTCACAGCATTGTTTCACGTGCATGGGGAACCTTCCAAACCACACGCACTGCTGTCCCAAGGAGAGGTGGTGGTCGATCACGCTTAACTAGAGCAGCAGCTGACCGCTGCATTGTGCACCAGGCAAGAAGGGATCCACGCCAAACAGCGGGTACAATTGCAACCACATTTAACAGGATAGCTAGGCACGCAATCTCAAGATATACAGTGGCATGGCGACTACACAGGGGTGGTCTCTTTGCCAGACGGCCAGTACGCTGTGTTCCATTGACATCCGCACATCGGCGGCACCGTTTGCGATGGCCCCAAGAGCATAAAAAATGGACCAACGAGGAATAGGGTCGTGTGCTCTTCTCGGATTAGAGCAGATTCAGTCTAAGTAGTGATTCTTGACGTACCTTCATCTGGCGAGAGGTGGGAACACGTAATGAACCCAGGAACACCCTTGAATGTGATCGTTTTGGTGGTCTGGTGTTATGGTTTGGGGAGGCATAATGTTGCATGGGCGCACCGACCTCCAAATCTTTGAAAAGGTACGCTCACTGGTCAACGTTCTTGCGATACTGTACTCCTTCACCATATGCGTCTTTTCAGCGGTGCAGTCGGCCCTGACTTCATTTTTATGGATGACAATGCGCGACCGCATCAAACATCGCAGGTGGAGGATTTTGTCTGGAAATTATTTCAAGTTTGGTGGAATTAATTGCTCCTACATGCTTATATATAAGGCAGTCATCTGTTAGAAGTCTTTTTCTTTTAGCCATAAGACCATGGAGGTAAAAACAAAGAAATAAATAGCAAATGTTTGGGCCATTTATGTCAAGAACTTAAAATTGTCAAAATGTAAATAGGTATATAACATTAAATATTTCGAAAATAGGAAAGATTTATTTGGGCAATGTGTGCATTTTAATGAGTCTATGTTTTTCTGAAATAAGGTTTCACAGTAAAATAAGGCTTTGTACTATTCATCGAAAGTAAAGAGGATATCACAGGTACTCCCAGGAAGTTCAGCATATACATTTTATTTGCCATATTAACGTTACAGATATATGCATTTCAATAAAAATTGTTAGAGCAGTGTTTTGAAGAAAAATAAAAAAAATACCAAACATTTCTCCATCATAAGTATAGTTAAAGATGAGATAAATTTCATGAATTATCTTACTGTCTAATCTTGAAAAATACAGACCTTATAAGGCTTGATATTCATCCGACATTTTGTTTTTGAATTACGCTTTCACAGACTGACACACTGAAACTAGCCTTATCTGGAAAGAAATCTGCTTGGATTCAGAGAATCTTTCCGTTGAAAACTCAGTAAATTAGAAAATTATTGGATGGGATACAATACTTCCTCTAATAGTCTTCTTTCATCGCTAGACTATAGAGAAAGTTAAAATTAACTTATGTTACAAAATTCAACACAATGATCTCAAATAATATTAATAGGACAAATTGAATTATTAATAATATCAGTCTATTTTATGCGAAATATAACCGAGATATGCATTCTTTTTGAAAGGATATTATATGCATTTATTGTGGACGATCTTTTAACTGCTGTGGTCCTTAGCGTCCAATTCTATATTGGGCGTGAAAGATCGGACATTTTACTCAAAGGCCTTTTTATCAGGCTTGAGGTTGTTTTACGTACCGTAAATCTACGACATGGGACCACTGACTTTACTTCCCTTCCGAAGGAAGCCATGCTAAGGATTTTTAAGCCCGAAAAAAACGCATTACCCTCCGCCCTGTTTGAACCCGCGATTTTGGGAACTAGAGACTCGCATGATACCACTAGACCACGGAGGACGACTATATGCATGTTGATAGGAGTTGTTAAATTATATATTGTTTATTCTTGGAGTTTGTTGCATGTAACCAAATTGCATTACACAAGTTTCTGCGAGACTGCATTTGTGGTCTGGATGTTAGCATGTTAGCTTCCAAATCCAGAGGTTCCGGGTTCGATTACCGGCTGGAGGTTGAGAATTTTTCTTTCAATCAGGATTATTCCCCATCGCCCTCAGGGTCTGGAATTATAAGTGAGAGTGTAAATGTGTATGTGAATTTAATACAGGGTTATTCAAACAGAAGGAACAGATTTTAAATGTTTATTTTTAATGAACGACGATACATAGCGACACATACGACACATCATTGAATAGAGGAAAGCTCCAAGTTTTAAGCCCCACTTATTAGTTTCATTCAGTGCCTACAGCGGCGCTGTGTTTGTTTACGAGAAAATGGCGACACCATAGAAAAAGTCGTTTGGTGTGCTGCATTATGCAAAGAGTGAATACATTGTTTCGTTGCAGCGTGTATTTCGTCGTAAGTTGAACAACGAACCGCCTCGTTATAAAAAATTTACAATTGATACAATAAATTCGTAGAAGATGTTTGCGTATGCACTGGAAAAGCACTGGTCGTTCTCGCATAACAAATGGTGCTTGTTTTAACACATAAAACAAAATGTGGAACGTTTCTCTGTTCAGTGATGTATCGAATGGTAACGTCATCTATTGTCGTTCATTAGAAATAAATATTTAAACTCTGTTCCTTTTTTTTTTTTTTTTTAATAATCCTGTACTTATAAAAGAAACCCAAATATCAAAACAGTAGTAATTGATTGAACACCATTGTCGTTGAGTAATAGGTTCCAAAAACAAAGCCGCCTATACGACCTTAGATGTTAAAGGTGGCATATAAATGGGGGAAGTTTCTGTAGTATTCAGCTACACAAGAAGCCGCTCACCTCAGTAGCTCGGTCCAACTTTTTCCTAGAAATTTGCATTGGAAACTATGACTAGCAACAACAGGCAGCAGCTGAATGTCAAAATGTGCTCTATTTGATGTAAAAGTAATCGGTATTTCCTGAAGGGTAGTGAAATATATCTGCTTCAACACGGATGTCCAACTTTACAACGTGTTGCATACTCTATTCTTAAACGAAGTATTAAATGGTCGGAGGATTTTTAGTTAGTTTAGTATGTTTACGCCGAGTGGATATAAAAGCATAAATTGCTTATTCATCTATAGCTCATATAGGCTTTAAAAAAAATTATTGCTTTATCGACTTTAAGACAATTGGGTTTAATAATAAGAATTTTATCTTTTAGAGAGTTGAATGGAGCTTTTATTTATGGACGCTCTTTAACTACTGTGGTCCTTAGCGTCCCATTCTATATTGGGCGTGAAAGACCGGCAATTTTGCTCAGAGGCCTCTTTATCAGGCTTGAGGTTCTTTTACGTGCCGTAAATCTACGACATGGGACCACCGGCTTTACTTCCCTTCCGAAAGAACCCATGCTAAGAGCTTTTACGCTCGAAAATATCCATCCCATCCGACGGGTTTGTACCCGCGACCTCGCGAACTAGAGGCTAGCATGGTAACTACTACACCACGGAGGACAACGTCGTCAATTAGAGGCGATTTTAATTGTTGTAATTATTTTTTAAAACACGCAAATTTTCGTGTTTTTCGATAGAAAACGGGAGCTATTACCTGCTGGCTATTAGACTGGTCCTACGGAAGGAACGAAAGTTCTTACCTGTTAAGCATGGTATTTTAATCAAAATGATTAGAGACATGTTTTAGAAAATAAAAAATTTCGAAAAATATCCATGTGAAACATAGTTTAGGGTGGGAGAACTTTCTTGGAAATACCTGCTAAGCTACCTGATACGATAGGAATGGATTCTGTGCCTCTCCGAGGTTCAGTTAAATTTATTTTTTCTCCCTTTGTACCTGGTCCGTAGCTTTGAAGCATACCTAGATAAAAATATTAGCACGTCAAACGCACTCTGCCGGAAGCATTCATTTCGCTGTACAGAAACTACCCGAGGCGCTCACGTTTCACTGAAAATCCGCGCATCGTTAGTTACAAAATTTTCTCTTATAATTCCCATATTGACAATAACAGCGTTGATAAAAAGGGTCATGAAAACATCGTAGGACATATGAAAATGATACAGAAGCAGGAAATTACCAAAAGACACGCGTGAACTACACATTTTGTTAATAGTCAGTTACTTCTGAAGAAATGGACAAGTGACTGACTGGTTGCTTCTGCTATAAAACAAAATAAAATAAAACACCGAATAAAAGTATTATATGATACATTCACATAGCTTTCTCTATCTTCTAAAGTTTATTAGTGGATATACAGACTATGCTTACTAAAGGTTATTTTTCTGTCTACTGCATTTTAATCCAAACAAAGCTTTGCAGAAATAGCGGATTACACATCAATTCCTTATAGATACAAAGGGAACGACGGTAGTCAAATCTTTAAGAACTGGACGCTATATGCTGGCCTTAAAATTCCATACTGTTTTCATGCAATCGCAATAAATACGTAAATGTTGATGGAACTTCAAGAGAATGGCGAAGTATTGAACAATGCAATCCATTAGTAACGCATATCTCAGAAATGGCTTATGTCACAAAAAAACTTATTTGGAATAAATTGTGTGTTTTAAAGAGATCTACATTTTTTTAGTGCGTTTTCGTCTATAGTTTAACGTTTGCCAGTTATACAAGATTATATAAAATTACTTCAGAAGAGGATTTCACAGGTTATTCCAATAAAATTCAAGATATACCTTTTATTTGTCATGTAGATATCCTTAACATATGTATTTTAACCAAAATCTTTAGAGCCATGTTTTAGAAAATCCAAATTTTCGAAAAATGATCCATGTAAAGGGTAATTTGGGGAGGGGGAAAATCTTCGTGTCGCATCTATGGAAGGTACTCAGTTTGTATGTCTATCCGACCTTTCTTTTCAGGAACCTTTTTGTAAAAATGCATTTTTTAAAATAAGGGAATCTCAAAACATATATTTCTGGTGAAATCTCAGTGTCGAATTTTTTTACGAAATGCAATACTTTCTCTAACTACTAAGTAAGTACTACCTTCTAAGTAGTAGAGAAATTAATAAATGTAACTATGTACACATAACTGTTAGCTGAATGTGTGGTCAAAGTACCTAGAAGTGATATCATTAGAAGCCAAAAGCGGATTAATTTTTTATGGTGTGTTTCAAAAGCTGCCTCGTTATCCAGTAAGCAGGATATTCTTATATAATAGTAATTTATGCAACAAGTGAATAATCTTGATGATTATGGCATGAGTGAATGCGACAATCTTCACGAGTGTCATATTAAGATATTTCAAGAATTGGGTACAACAGTTTATGCAATCTTAGCATTATAGATAATTGTAGGAAATAAATAATTCGGCATCCATATATGGTATAAGTGAGAGGTCTTCTCATATGTTCGTAAATGAAACAGCTTCTCTCCGCACATTTATTAACTGGCGTGTTGATCCAATAAGCAACTTGCACTTGCACAGAAGTAACCAAGTGTTACGGACTGTGATGTAACCTATTATCAGCACAGCATGGTAAGTAGTTATACGAGTACATTCAGATATTAATAATTCTATATTTAATAATGCACAGAGGTTTTTGATCTTCGTTGTTCAGAGAAAAGAATGTAAAATGACTTCACCTACTCTCCATAAGCCACGACAACTTGGAATGCTTGTAATGATCATTGCTATAGGTAATACGCCGTTGTTATTACTGGCACGCGTGCCGTAATGAGCCAATTATGCACGATATGGAACACAGTAACGTCTTTATAATAGCAGGCTGGCATAAAATTAATTACCAAAGATCGAATGAAAGATTGGAGTAGCGCCTATGTAGCTGCTGATAAATAAGTAGATTGCGAATTACAGCAAATCATCGCCCGCAACGATGATTCCAGTATGCGGTATCCTAACTGAATGAATTCTTACAAGTGTCCGGAAAATAAAAGTATACCACCTTCATTACAGGTTCCTTTGGCTACATCGTTATACAGTGTCTTCGATTTATGCCAAGGCCACAACCGCCTTATATGCCCGTCGGCCGAGACGGCAGTGTCTTCGGTATTATACCACTGCGCAGGACGTGTCAAGAGTGCGTTCATCAGCTGTGAGCGGTTTCAGTCGTTTTGTCTTCGTGTTGTGAAGTCTTTCGACAATACGTGTGTTGTATGTGATTTTCTTAGGAAGTTATCTTATTATTCCACGGAAATGCCTGCCAACAAATTCACTCTTGAACAGCGTATTTGTATGTACAATACATACGTGAAAACTGAATCACGTAGACACGTATGTAGACAATTTCAGCAGCAATTTCCTGGTTATCCAGTTCCGGGCAGAGACACTATGAGATGTTTGGTCAATAAATTTAGAACAAAGGGATCGCTAAATAATAAAAACTAAAGTTTATAAGAGCAATCCTCACACCAAATTAAGGACAACATAAAAGCAGAAATTATGGACATTACACAAGAAACACTTATGCGTGTGAATGGTAATTTCATCCGAGAATGTTAAGAATGTCTTCGCGCAGATGGAACCACTTTCAACACTTGTAACAAGGTTAGTACTCGTTACATATATGTTACTAACACTCGTGAGTAAGTAATGCGGGAGTTATAGAACGGAAAATCCTGCAGTGCAGTAGACTGCGTGCAGAGCACGCATTCGCGCGATCCGCGGCATTGGCATAAAACGAAGGCACTGTAGTTTTCTTTTCCTTCCTTGCTAGTTCGACTGTGCGGCCCAGTTTTGCCCAGTGACACGCTGTGTAGGAGTTCCAATGTCGAATTATAATATCGACAAAAAGAAGGAAGATTCGAAATCTGATTCATGCATATCTTTGTAGAAGCATGGTGTCATTCCTTAAAGTGTTCATGACTACCACAATATCATTCATTACCTTTCTATAGAGCATGAGATAGAATATTTGGTATCTCTCACACACGGCCCAGTAATTCTTACGATTTACGGTATTCAAAGAAACATCTCGTGAAAACGTCAAGATGACGGTGAAAGAACTAACAACATTACTAGTCAGAACACGGAGACACGACTGGTGACAAGAGTTACGTGATTGGGATGTCGAGGCTGGTACTCAGAATTATCAAGTGAGTGAATAATGACGGCAGAAGTTTTTAAAAGTAAGGTACTAATTGAAAACCACTGCTTTTCATATTTGTGCATCCCTGGGATTATAGCCCCAGTTGAAACATCGTCCCTTTTGCCAAAAGAAAAAAATGTTCTTCTGTAAAGCATACTTATTCGTAACTAAGCCAAGGTAGCATTAATTATTAAGTGCTGCGCAAATACACACAGGCTTTAGAAAGCTTAAAATGTAAATTTTGGTGTAGATCGGAAAATAAAACGATATTAAAACCTTTCACTGTAGCGAATCTCAGTAACGTTTACATGTGGAATGATGGGTTAGCTGATGAACTGGACACAAAATTGATGGTTCAGACAGCCTGCCATAAGAAGCCTTCTCATTTCCAAAATGTTAATGCTTTATTACCTTATCCGAAAACGAATTACGAACCCATAATTATTCATGTATTATTCACTATCCTTTGTTTTCCATTTAATGTCATAGGTCATATTATTGGCGTGCTTGTCTTTGGAACAATTGTTGACTGTTTGGGTTAATCTTTTGGATCGTCTTTAAATTCACAGACACGTCCAGACTCGTTCACACATTCAGACTCTGAGGATAGGGATCAATCCTGGGTAAAGAAAAATTCCTAGCCTCCACCGGGAATCAAACCCGGAACCTCTGGATTTGGAGGCTAGCATGCTAACCACCAGAGCATAGAGGCAGTCTGTACTATTTTTGTCCATAGAATAATATCGATTTCATGATTTCATTCCTTCTCGCCGAGAAAGCTTACTAATAAATACTGCTTTAATTATTCGAACCGACTTAGTAGCAAATATAACATAGGTATGTAACCTTCCAACAATGATATTTTATTTAAAACTGTCCAGTATCCAGACAAAACCAGTAAAGAAAGCAACGGGGTGGGGTGTAAAAACTACTATTTAAAATAAGAGTCCGCGTTAACACTTCCTTAAATTGAGCGAATGGTCATGATTCCACTCAGCTACTTTCAAACTCTAAGCTCTGTGGGTTTCAAATTCTAATCTACCTTTGTTAGGTGTTGTATAGGTGTCACTATATTTGTGTATTACAGACTTTTAGCAAAGTTTTAAGCTTCGATTGTACCTTTTAGGTTACCAATAAAATCCAACTAGCTGTTGAGTTTGCTGTACCAAATTAAAGTGCCGTAGTTTACCCCAGAATTGAAATATTAATTTAACTTCTGTATGGTATGACTGTACAGCACCCATTTGGATATAGTTGTATTTGTAGTACATTGAAGCCTCTCGCTTCTCTAGTTGTATAGATCTGCCATTTTTTTAATTTTTCTACCACGTACATAGTAGGTAGATGAGGTATTGCATTTCACCCAAACATTTAATGCCGAGATTTTAGTGGAAGTACATGTTTTGAGGTCCCTGAATTAAAAAAAAACATTTTTGGAAATATGTCCGTGTGTTTGTGTGCGTGTGTGTGTGTGTGTGTGTGTGAACAGCATAACTCAAAAACGAAAAGTCCGATAAATACCAACGACACGACGATTATCAAGAAAATCCCCCCCCACTCCAGCTACCCATTACATGAAAAATGTTTTAACATTTTTGATTTTCTAAAAATGGCCCTAACGATTTTGATTAAAATACCATATATTAAAGATATTTACATAACAAATAAAATGTATATCTTGAATTTACTAAGAATCTGAATTAATTTGAATCCTCTTCATTCAGAATCAATGTTATACAATCTTGTATAACTGGTAAATGTTAAGTAATAGACGAAAAGGTACTGTACAAAAAATGTATATCTGTTTATAACACACAATTTATTTCAAATCATTTTTTTTGTGTGGCATAAGCCATTTCTGAGATATCCGTTATTAATGGTTCGAATGTTCATTAGTTGTCATTCTCTCCATCGATTTTCAGTTGCTCCTCGCGTTTGCATGGAAAGAGTATCGAATTTCAAGACTAGCATATATCGTCCAATTTTTAAACCTTTGACGGTTATTATGCAGAACTACGGCCGCTCAAAAAAAAACGGATTCCGGTGTTAATTGTAGATTATTTTATGCTGATTACGTTTTTACCAATTTTGTTTGTCGGAAAGGTTCCGTAATGGTGTTACCCGCTAATAAACGATAGAGGGCAGGGAAACCCATTTTAATGTATCACATCAGAAGAAACAAATTGTTTTACTGTCATTGGCACTGGATCATAGAACAGGTAGTATGAGGTACCTCGATGAGATGAGATGTGTGTTGCTTAGCAGAAGTGTGTAAAAATCGACTAGAAAACCCTAGTAGCAACTCCTAGTAGACATAACTATGTTTTGAAGTGTAAGTAACTTGTGACCTCCGAACTGTTTTTTTTTTTTTTTTTTTACTGAGTATGGTATCCTTATCTACAATTTAAATACCTGCAGACAAGCAGATGGACCTTATAGATTAACAGAATTCAAAAATCTAGAGTTCCTGATTCAACTTGTACAATATAATCTATGGTGCGAAACTAATTCGATTATGATAACGCTTATCTTCTAGTTTATGTTTATACAACCTAAGGCGTTATACTATTACTTAAAGGAATAAGTTACAATCTCACATTTAAATTTGGTAATCGGTTTTCATTTTACTTTCTTTACCGCCTACCTAGTATGTAGAGAAGGTATTGCATTCCACCCAAAAATTCGATACCGAGATTTCATCATACATGTTTTGAGGCCCCCCGAATAAAAAAAAACATTTTTAGAAAAAGGTCAATGTGTGTGTGTGTGTGTGTGTGAACAGCGTTATCAAAAACGAAATGTTGGATAAAGATGCGACACGAAGATTTTCAAGAAAATCCACCCACCCCAAACTACCCTTTACCTGGAACATTTTTCGAAATTTGTTATGTTCTAAAAATCAGCTCTGAGGATTTTAATTAAAATAGCACATATTAAAAGATATTTACATGACAAAATGTATACTTTAAGTTTTCAGGGAATAGCCTGGAAATTCCTCTTTACTAGGAAGGAATTTTGTCTAATCTTGGTAAACGTTAAGGGATAGACTAAAACGGACAACATAAGAAATGTAGATCCCTTTAAAACACACAATCTATTTCAAATAACTTTTTGTGGCATCAGCCATTTCCGAGATATGCGTTACTAATGGTTCGATTTGTTCAATACTTGGATCATTCTTTTTAATTCACATCGATTTTCAGTTGTTTATGTCGATTGCATGGAAACAGTATGGAATTTTAAGACCAACGTATAGCGTTCAGTTCTTAAAATTTGACTAACACTATTCTCTCTGTATCCTAACGAATTCGATATTATGTTTTTCTTTTTGTTTTGTATTACTAAGTTATATTTATTCATTGTAATGTACAATGTACATAACAGAATTTATAAATGTTGTTCTGAATTTGTTGCTATTACTTGGTCATCATCAAATAATAGTGCCGTCATAAAAAATTTTTATTATAATCTTTATTACTTAAAATGGTTTGCCATTCATTTATGGTTTCAATGTATAAGTTAGAACCTGTAGACGAGATTGGACATCCCATCCTCACCCCCTAATTTATTGTTATTGAACTAACTCTTCTTGCTTTGTAATATTCTATTTGAATCGTGATGTGTGTATATAAACTTTGGGAGTTCTGCTAAGATGGCGTGGAAACTTTTGAAACGCTTATTAGTTTCTGTCTCTCACCTGTATTTTCGCTAAACTTTCTTTTCATTCATTGCAACAAGTCTCTTATGATTACACCGTGGTTTGTTTTTTCTAATCTGCCAAACTTTTGGACACTTAGCTTGTACCTGCTCTAACCACCTGTTTTACTACAGTTGGTTTTCTTTCTTTCTATTTCACGTATTTAACGTAACTTCAACGTCTATGTTATGTCGCGGCGGCTCCCTTAGATTCATTAGTAGTTGTTTCTAAATAATAGTGCTAGGAAGCAGCACAATTAGTATCTTTTACCGAGCCAGATGTCTCAAGCGGTAGCGTTGAGTTCAATTGGAAAGTACCGGTTTTACACATCAGGATTACCGATCATCCTTATTAAAGGATTTTGATTTCTCCCTGATCGCTTATCAGTGCTTGGATGCATTGTTGTGCATAAGGAAATTTCGAACTTCCGTGCGGTAATCCTTTGCTTCCTCTCTTTCCCCCAGAAGTCGCAAAGGTGTAATATGCTGAGTACTGGGCAAGGTGTTTGAAATCCGTCTCCTCTCCAACCTATGCCTTTAACTGTCTCTGTACTAGACTGTATATTTCCCACCCTAAATGCTGTACTATTAAGACAACATTATATCGTTTTATAATGTCTGCTTATTTTTAGCTAATAAATTAGTGGTATATGTTGCACCCTCGTATATCGCAGTCTGAAAATAAAAGTAAAGTTCATTAACATTTCAAGAGTTGTTGAAACACAATCAGTATTCAAGATTGCAGCATCGGCTACAACGATAGCTGACAGATTTCTTTCAACACAATCTGTGAGTTTCAAAAATACTATTAGAACTGAGAACGAGGTGAAACATGTTTCAATTTGCTACTGTTTTTCCTTAATTCGTTTCAGACTTCGTTTCGTTTGTTTCCGTTCCGACGTTGTTGCGCCCCTGACGGTAAAAAGCACTGAAAAAATTTTGGCGTGAGACTCCTAACACTTGATTTGTAGATGCAAATTTTGATATCTAACTTATATCATTAATGGTATTTACAAAACTTTCTAAATGAACGTGCATGCATGCAGCGATTACTGTAGTTGATTTTACACCTGCTGTAGTATTGTTTGTTTAATTATAATTCTGGGAAAAAGAAATCTCTCTCTTTTTTCATAGGTTTTCTAATGGCAAACATTACTCAAGTCGATTTAAAAAAGCTGGAAAGAAAACCACGAACAAAGTATTCTGATGTTACATTCACACGACTTTCTCCACCCATTCTTCAACAACTATTCTTAGAAAAACTTATTCCTCTATTTGATTCATGTTAATCGAGATAAACATATGTATGTCGTTCTCCGTGGCCTAAGGGTACCATGCATTTTTTCGAGCGTAAAAATTATTAGCATGGCTTCTTTCGGAAGGGAAGTAAAGCCAGTGGTCCCGTGTCGTAGATTTACAGCACGTAAAAGAACCCCAAACCTGATAAAGAGACCTCTGAGAAAATTTCCGGTATTTCACACCCAATATAGAATGGGATGCTAAGAACAATAGCAGTTAAAGCACGTCCATAAATAAAATTCAATTTCATTTCATTTTCATAAACATGTATATAAACGGCTTTATTACGTATTTTCTGTAGGGAATGGGAGAATACGGTAGGCTTAAGCGATAGTCAACTCTTTTAAGAGCTGGTCGCTATGTGATGGCTTTGAAATTCCGTTCTCTTTGCCTGACCAGGAGAAGAAGGGGCGGGGGAACGAATAATGACTTCCTATTTGAGAAAAGTATAAGTATTTGAAAATTCAAACGAATAGCAAGGAATATTTTGGAAATGTTAACTAAAAACAAACAAGAAAAGCCAAATAATTTACAAATTGTGTGCTTTAACACTGTGTAGTAAGATTTTGTCTATCTCTTACGGTTTACCAGTTATGCGAAAGTCATTCTGAATGAAAAGAACTTCAGAGGCTATTGCCAGAAAATTCAAGATATACATTTCATTTTGTATATAATCAATACTTAATGCTTAATGAATAATTTTAATGGTATTTTAATCAAATTTGTAAGAGCTATTTTTGAGAAATTAAAAATAACGAAAAATTTCCATCTAAGGGGTAATTTTATAAAATCTTCATATCCCATCCTTGAAAGATGCTGAACATAAGTTGGTATTTAACGATGTTATCAGAGACTTCAGGCCTTCAGTATCTGTCTATAAAGGTAACAAACTGCCACGTGAAAGAATGGTCTCAGGAACATTTGCTATAATGAACCATAGTACCGCCATGAGTCGGAAACATCAGGATTACATCTGCAGGGCCAAATACACAACATAAAATTTTTTGTCTGAGTACAGAGAAATCGTGAATATCTCGTACATATGCAACCAAAGCATTTCAAAATATAGTCCCAGTGCTAGGCTTGTAATGAGCTGCGTGAGGTCGAACAACACCAGTACACAAAGTCAGTTTGCTTACCTCGCTTATTCTCCACAGTTGTTTCAACCGTTTGCTCATATCAGTAACTTCTGTTTTTCTTGACGTCTCTCTAATCAAATAGAGTCCTTAGAACCAAGGTGCACTGGTCATGCGAATTAATGGAAATATGTATGAACTAGCAGACAATAATGCCCTAAACTGATGATAAATAGTCATTCCATCAATAAATTTTCATATCAGAAGAGATAGTATTTCATGGTGTTAACGTGAATATTATATTCCTGTATTAAAGTCTGGGGATTCGTGGAGCTTGAACAGTTCTCCAAGCAGGATTAATTTTAAGGAGGTGGTAAAATTCGTGTGATGTCGCTGTATAGTGAAAACGAGAATTCATCACGGATACTATATATGATTAAGATTAATCCACCACAGGAGGGCCCCCCGCTGAAGCTCAAGACCGCCATTGTGTGCACTTTCTGACTTACCTGGGAGGAAGTGATGAAGGGGTGACCCGAAGGTGGTCCAGATCCGGATGACGTTGCACACTAGAAAGAAAGGGGTCCCCAACCATGCCAGAATGACCCATTCTAACGCGGTGGCATCGACCCAGGGATCCCCGGGAACGAGCCCCCCAGGACCAGCCGGCCATCCACGCGCCTGGGAGAAATCTTTACACAGCGCAAACTATAACGTCACGCAACAATGCACCAATCGCCGCACCTGGTCCTACAATCCTGAAACAAATGAAAGGGAATTATGGACAAGAAATTCCAAATAGAAGACTAACTAGTCATCCTTCGTGGTGTAGTGGTTACCATGCTAGCCTCTAGTTCCGAGGTCGCGGGTTCAAACCCGGCGGAGGGCGATGGAGTTTTTTCGGGCGTAAAAATCCTTAGCATGGCTTCCTTCGGAAGGGAAGTAAAGCTGGTGGTCCCGTGTCATAGATTTACGGCACGTAAAAGAACCTCAAGCCTGATAGAGGCCTCTGAGCAAAATTACCGGTCTTTCACGCCCAATATAGAATGGGACGCTAAAGACCACAGCAGTCCATAAATAAAACTCAATTTGATTTGAAGAGGAACTATCCCAACATTCGCCTACTGACCTGGAAAACCTGAAAAAAACTCAAGGTCAGATCGGTCAGCCCAACGGGAAGCGAATGCCACACTCATACATTACCGTGGAACGATATCCCTTGGTCCACGGACTGCCAAGGATGTTCTCTCAGTCAAAGCTGTTTAGAAAGTTAAACAAAGCGTAACAACGTATGCATACATCAGCAAAATTTAATAAATCTGCGATACCCTGGAACATGTATTAAAATAGTTTTTTTCGACAGCATGAACTAAAAGTAGAACTTCTAACACAGATAGTGCGATAATCTTCAGTGTGACGAACTTTGATTTCAAGTCCAATTACACGGCAATTACCTTTTGTATTTGCGCATGTTTAGTAACTTGACTTGGTTTGATTAAGTTATACTTTTCATTGTGTCTTTTTATATGATTAATTTTCTCATGGCGCTCGCATTATCTGTTCACAATACAAATCGTCATCCTTCAATTTATCGCAATTCCGTGTAGAGTTAACCTATGCGTTATATTGGCAGCTTTCTTTGATCTAAACCATTACTCATTTATCTAACCTACATAAATATTAAATAGCGGAAATTATGAATTCAAAAGAAACTGAAATGGAAGTGAAATTACAGAAGCAATAGAAAGAATAAGACTAGAAGTACTTACCCAGGAAATCAAGAAAGAAATATAATATAGCCTTTAATCAGTTAATTGGCTGGTGTAAGGCAAAACATGGTGTAAATAATTTCACTGAGAATGACTGCTAGCGAATCAGCAAAGCATGTGAACGTTTATTTTTAATCTCGCATTTTAACGTCATTTCTCTTATTTCAATAACACGTTAGTTTCAGGAAACAATATAATATTTTGATATTTTGCAAATTCGAGCGCTGTCTAAAAAATAATATATGCCACACAGTTAAAAATGGTTTTATTTTGCTCATAGGATTGCGAAAACTCGGCTTACGGTCTTCGTTTCGTTAACATTCCTACTTGCAAAATAAAACCTTACTTTTACCTCTTGTAGCATAATCTACTATTCTCTTCTATATGTACAGCTGATAGAGAGTGGAGTGAGGTACATCACATGTATTTAGATAAGCTCCATGTTTTCGCTTCACATAATCACATCCCGTTCTGATAAAAAGAGATGTCTAAATAGTTATCTTTCCAAGCGATTTTAGACCGGACTGTTCCATAAAGTGTATTTATTAACCATAAACGTGACTGATTAATAACTAACAGAAAGTATTAGACTGCTCTAAAACAGAAACAAATGTGCTGCACAGTAAGATAGGAACACAATTTTGTTTCTCTATTTTGAATAATTATGAATATTTGTTAGCATTCAGAGAAAATTATGACTGGCTGTGTGTTTGCATAGTTGTAACAACTGTCATACTGTATACAGTCACTAGGACTGTTTTGACATCTACCATTTAGACGCAGTCTCGCTAAACTCGCTATTTGAGTGGTGTATTGGATATGGCGTAGGTATCTCCCATTAGCTGATTTGGTATGTGTTTGATTTGGGTGCTGAAGGTTGTACTAAGCGGAAAACCGGAAACCGATATTGATTTATTGCAACATACGCTTCTTATTTTTCTTTCTACAATCCAAAAAATTCAGTAGGATAATGGCGAGATATTCTCCGCCATTGTCTTATCTTTTCTTTTTTTTAGCTCAACTCTGCATACTACATTGTCAACCTTACACCTGGAGGTATTTATGTTTAAAAATATTTTTTGGGTATTTTTCAGCTTTACTAGAACGGAATCTCCAAACATTTGAGTTTGAATTTTAAATTAATTTTGTTCTGTTATTTTCTCTATGCATGGTGTTTTTGTAGCCATCGGATTAGTTCTTTGGACCATTATAATAATCTATGATTGTTATTTAGTCATTTTATTTATTTTGTGTCGTTAGTTGCTATATCTAGTTACTAGTCGGCCACGATTTGAATGCATGTGGTGGAAAGAGGAACTATACTGTTACAATACAAGTGGGCGGGACCTCAGAAGGACAGTCAGGTAAAGAAATCGACCGCAGTTCCAAGTCCATTTACTAGTGAAGCTGAGGCCTACACATATAGTACGGTTTTCATTGTACAACTGTACATTTCCCTTTCGCCTTTCCCCTCACTCTCCTCTGATCCCTAGCCTTGATTGTTAATAAAGCGCAATGGCGCCCATCATCAAGCACATTCATATCGTGGCCGACTTGTGCTGCCGTATTTTTGTTTGCGCAAGCATTCTTTTCCTTTCACTCCCATAAGACCTAAGTGTTCTACATACAAGAAATCCTCGCATACACGCCGAGGAAGCGACCAGCTTCATTATTTTTTCCGTGAATTCTAGTGAATTTTTGTTCCAATATTACGAATACCTTGGGGCGTTACGAAATTACAATCCTCAGTGTTGGAGAAGGATTCAGCGGGGAGGAGGGGTGTTAAATGAAATTAATTAAACGTCATTCTATATTTAAAAAGCCAGCCGCACAGCTCCAGGCCAGATAGCAGCATATAAAATGAAAAATCTGACGTGCTACATCGACATGACTCTCTACTTATTATCGTTTATTTTTATCAGCGTCTACAAGTTATTCTTACGAATGCTAAACTAAATTCATAGGCAGCATGCAGATCATTGGGTAAAGGTCCCCGAACAAAGACGTACAAGCTTATAATGTCACATCATGTCTAAACAGAAGTACTGTGATTCTGAAATTGGAAAGGAAGCAGATGAAAGTCATGGTAAATCTAAGGACTAACCATGGGAACTGCAAGAAACATCTGTACACAATGGAGATTGAGAAAGGGTCCCCAAAGTGTAGGATGTATAACAGGGAAAATGAAACCGCCGTGCATCTTATATTCCAGTACAATGCATTGGAAAACAGACGATGCAATCTTTTAGGGATTTCAGACCCCAAATTAGCAGCATCCAATAAGCATCTAGTTGAGGGACTCCACTCTTTAGGAGAACAAATTGGTTGAACAAGTACAACTGGGAAAAATCCCGCACAATAAGCCATTTGTTTCGATGCGGGCAAGATGGATAAGACCATCTTGTTTTGTCTCCCAAATTGTATCAATCAATTCTTACGAAAACTTATTTTTCTATCTACTTTACGCTAATCGAGATAAGCATTTTCAGAATAGGTTCATTACATCAACTTTGAAAGTAAAAGGGGGATAGGGGAAACCGAATCGATGTTGAAAAACTGGATCGCCCTGTTGGCCTAGAAATACAACTCCTTCCATATATCGCGAGAAACAACTGAAAATTCAAACCAATAACAATGGATATTTCGGAAATGCCTGATATACAAAAAAGTTATTTGAAATAAGTTGTGTTTTAAGGAGATCTCTTATGGTTTACCAGTTATACATGATCATATAAAATTCCTTCTGAAAATTGCAGATATACACTTTATTTGTCATGTAAGTATCTTAAACATATGGTATTTTAGTAAAAATCGTTAGATCCATTTTTGAAAAAATAAACAGGCTGGAGCATGTTTCCATGTAAAATATATAGTTAAAGGTACAGATGAACGGAGGGGCACCCGCAACAGGGGCAGAGCACCGCAAGTAGCCGCACAGTCCTTTTTACTTCTACCGTAGCCCCTGGGAGGGACCTAAGGGCGACCAGGTCCGAATGTCACGGGCGTAAGCATGATGGACGGCTCCCTAACATTTCCAGATCCGACGCCGCCGGTGCTCCCTCACAAGCCCCGGCGGTCCCCCCATGGCGGGGTCCATTCGGAGGCGAGACCTAACTGAGCACTCCCACAACGATACCAGGAAAGAAACCTCTACAGAGCGCACACCGTCGGCTGGTCCTGCAACCCTGAAGCAAATGACAAGGAAGATGATGGGTACAAGAAATTCGGGGCAGGAGAGTCGTGGTAGAACATGAACCACCCCAGCATTCGCCTACCGACCCGGGGAAACCTAAAAAAACTCATGGGTCAGAGCAGGCGGTCACCGGTGATACAACCCGAGACCTTCCGAATGCGAGCTACACACGTTACCGCGGTGCCACCTCGCTCGGTCCGTGTAAAGGGTAGTTTGTGGTGGGGAAGATTTCTTGAAAATCTTCGTGTCCAACCTTGGAGGATGCTGAACTGAAATACCAAGTTTGACTTTTCGTTTTTGAGTTACGCTATTCACATACACAGACCTTTCTTTATAAATGTCTTTTTTTATACTAAGGGAATCTCAAAAGATGTATTTCCGATGGAATCTCGACACTGAAAGTTTGAGTGGAGTACAATACTTCCTCTACTACACGTAGGTGGCAGAGGAAGTAAAAAGTAAGAGTACATAATACTGTTTATACAGAAGGGAAAAGCAACACTGTCTGTGTGGTTTTCGCACATAGGACTAGAATGATTATACTAAGGGCATCAGAGCGTGTTTTGCTATTTAGCACATTGGCTTCTAACCCTTCATTGAAGATAAACTGTTTATTTTACCGGTAAATTATTATGCCACAACAAGCAATGTCAACTGGCCCGTTGTATAGCTAATTGAGAAACAAGGACATCAAAACACAATTATAATCCTAAATTGCCCTCTCGGCTTGGATTCCTTGTGCATACACAGTGCTGATACATTCCTTGGATGGAATCGTAGCAACGTTGACATTGCAGGCTGCAAATATCCGCTCGAAATGGGGAAGGCCCATTCCTCGCATCACTGGCTAGGGGTAATAGGATGCGTCGTATTCACAGCCTCTTGAATATATCTACGTATCGGGTATTCGACACGTTAGTATTCCTCGTCAGCGAATTCCAGCATAACCTTCCACATTACAAGAATCTTATCCCCTTTAGGTCAGGCAAGGCTCTGCGAATGTCGAGATGTACTCGTGATACCTTCACTGCCATTTTGCTTTTCTTTTTTTTAGTAAGTAAGAGGAAGTATTTATTTATGTTTGGTTCATTTCAATAGCCTCCTTTAACTGCTATGGTTATTTAGGGGGCTTTTGACTAAAATAGTTAATGTGTTTTGAGGTCCTTGAATTTATAGAAATAATTCTGTAGGTGTTTCTGTGTGAACAGCATAACTCAAAAACAAAAAGTCGAATAGACAACAAACTTGGTATTTTAAGTTCAGCATATTCCAAAGATGCGATACAAAGATATTACAAAAATCCCCCACCTCAATCTACTCTTTATATGGACAGTTTTCATTTTTTATTTTAAAAAAATGCTCTGGTTATTTTGATTAAAATACTAAATTACTGGTTATAATGTATATCTATAATGTTAAATTTTCTGCGAATATTCTGAAGATCTCTTCATTCGAAATGAATGTTGTATAATTGGTAAACCATGAACGATAAACAAAAACTTTTTCACAAAAAAGGATCGAAATTTCACCGGAAATACATGTTTTGAGGCACCTTTAATTAATAAAAAGCATTTTTAGAAAAAGGTCTGTGTGATGTGTATGTGTGCGCGCGCATAACTTAAACGCCTAGTTTGGTATTTATCCGAATTTTCGGTTTTGAGTTAAATATCTTCCAAAGATACGAAAAGAAGATTTTCACGAAAACGTCCCACTCCTATCTTTACATGGAACGTTTTCGAAATATTTTATTTTCCAAAAAATGGCTCCAACGATTTGAATTAAAATACCATATATCGAACATATTTACATGACAAATAAAATGTTTATCATGAATTTTCTGTGAGTAGTCTCTAAAGTCCTCTTCATTTGGAAAGAATTTTGCATAATCTTGTATAACTGGTAAACGTTAAGCGATAGACGAACACGCACTACACAAAACATGTATATATCTTTAAAACACAATTTATTTCTAAAACCTTTTTTGTAACATCAGCCATTTCCGAAATATTCGTTATTAATGGTTCGAATTGTTCAATGCCGAGGCATTCTTTTAAAGTCCTGTCGATTTTCAGCTGTTTCTCGCGCTGTCATGGAAAGAGTGTGGAATTTTAAGGCCAGCGTTTGCGTCAAGTTCTAAAACATTGACTATCACTATTCCCTTTGTATGTATAATGAAACGTGCAATGCAGCTGTTTCCGGAATGTTTATCTCCATTAAAATGGAGTATATAGGAAAATAGACTTTCGTAAGAATAATTTGTGTGCCCACTAATAAGTCATAGAGGGTAGAGAAAGTCATGTGAATGCACCACATCACTAGATATTCGTTTTGATTGGTTTAAATTTTTCAATACCTCGTAATTTTTTAAAGTACCGCCACTATACAGCTGTTTCTCACGAAGCCACGGAAACACTAACTATTTCAAAGCCGACATATAGCGACATCCATATTTTAAACTTTGGCTTCCTGTATTCCGTTGAACCTACAGCGAAATGTGTAATGAAACCATTTCTGAAAACGTTTATCTCGATTTATTTGAAGAAAGGAAAATAATGTTTTTGCAAGAATAGTTTACAGAAGGTATATAACAAAACTCTGTTGTGTTACATTCACACGACTTTCTCTACCTTTTATCGTTTATTAGTGGACACACTAGTTATTTCTAAAAAGTTTATTTGTCTCTCTACTTAATTTTAATCCAACCTTTGCCGAAATGGCTGCAGGACACATTTCGTTATAGATATAAAGGGATGAGCGATAGTGAAATGTTAAAGAACTTGACGCTATACCCTGCCATTAAAATCCATACATTTTTCATGACAGCGCAAGAAACAATTGAAAATCGAAGGAGTTAAAAAGAATGTCAAAGTATTGAACAAATCAAACTATTAATAACGGATATCTTGGAAATGGTTTATGCCATATAAAATTTATTTGGAATAAAATGTGTATTTTAAAGAGATCTATATTGTTTGTGCAGTACGCTTTCGACTATCACTTAACGTTTACTAGTTATATAAGATTGCACAAAATTCCTTCCGAATAGAGGTTCATAGGCTACTCTCAGAAAATTCAAGGTATACATTTTATTTGTCATGTAAATATATTTTGTGTATGGTATTTTAACCAAAATAGTTGCCCATTGTTGCGAAAATAAAAACAATTCTAAAAATGTTCCATGTAAAGGGTAGCTCGGGTGGGGAATTTTCTTGAAAATCTTTGTATAGCATCTTTGGCAGACACTGATCTTAAATGCCAAATTTGGTATTTATACGACTTTTCGTTTTTGAGCTATGCTGTTGAGACACACATACACGCGGAAGTTTTTTCTAAAAATGCTTTATTTGGATTCAGGGTGTCTCAAAACATGCATTTCTGGTGAAATCTTGGTATCGAGATTTTTGTATTGCCTATTGTTGCGAAAATTAAAAAATTCGAAAAATGTTCCACATAAAGGGTAGCTGGGGTGGGGGTTTTCTTGAAAATCTTTGTGTCACATCTTTAGAAGATACTGATCTTAAATACCAAATTTGGTATCTATCTGACTTCTCGTTTTTGAGTTATGCTGTTGAGACACATACATGCGGAATTTTTTTCTAAAAATGCTTTATTTGGATTCATGATGTCTCAAAACAGACATTTCTGGTGAAATCTCAGTATCGAATTTTTGGGTGGAGCAATAGCTTCTCTACCTATTATGTAGTATGTGCTATATCTTTGAATAATAATGATAGTGATTAGAGAAAGTCATGTAAGTGTAATACTACATTTTTAGGCATGTGTGCCGGGCAGAAAAATGTTGAATCGCCCTGCATACTTGCGTCCGCAAATTCTCGGTCGTTGGTTCTTATTAAATCGCTGGTGCCCAGCTAAGCAACACAAGCAAAAAGTGTAAGCGTAGGCATTTATGAAATCGCCAGTCGAAATACCCACCTAAGATGTAAACACAGCATATGGTGACAGGGCTGACAGGCATTTCGAATAGCTTTAATGGTTGTCATGGTTACTACTACAGCTCAAACACTGCATAACAGATGAGAGTCGGGCTGGCGTCGCAACGTCACCAAAACAAGTGACAAGACGATTGAGCAAAGTCACGTAGCTGCTGCGCATGGCAACAGACGTCAGCTGTGTTCTCGTTTTTTATTGCCCATCTGCACAAGTTTGCAGCAAATGGGTATGACATATAACCTATGTAATGCACACCTAGCTTTCGGTGTTTTGTTTAATGACTACAGCGATAAGAACTAATGAAAGTGTTAACTCATCAGTTTTATTCTGGTCTACCTCCCTATGTGTATTTTGTTTCTAAGTTCAGGAGATTATTTGGAAGTTGTTTCAGCATAAAATTGGTCGATGAGTTTGGTGTCCTAGTCTGTGCAATCAGACCTAGGTTTATTTATGCTAGTACTTTAAACAGTTTATAATAAGTAAGCACGCGCTCACACACACTATATAATAAAAATATTCATAAACCTATTATTTATTCAGTTCAATCTCACTATTTATGCGTTTTACTTTCTCTACTACTTACCTATAGTAAGTAGAGGAAGTATTCCATTCCACCGAAAATTTCGTTAGTGACATTTCACCGTAAATACACGTTTTGAAACTCATTTTTAAAAAAGGTCCGTGTGTATGTGTGAACAGCACAACTCAAAAACGAAAACTATGTTAAATGCCAAAGTTAGTATTTAAGCATCTTCTAAGGACGCAACACAAAAATATCCAAGAAAATTCCCCCAAACCAGACTACACTTTACATGGAAAATTTTTCTAAAATTTTTATTTTCTCAAAAATGACTTACGAGTTTTATTAAAATACCATATATTTAAGCTATTTTCATGATTAATGAAATATATATCTTGTATTTTCTGGAAATAGCTTCTGAAGCCCTCCTCATTCGAAACGACTAAGGTGTCAGAGATAGACCAAATTTTATTACACGAAAAATGTAGATCCCGTTAAAATATACAATTTATGTTTATATATAATATGGCAATTTTCTTCATGTTTTTCTCTTGGCCATGCAAAGAGCAAAGACATCGCATAGCGACATGCTCTTTAAAATTTGACTATCACTTTACTACCTACCGTATCTTAAACTAAATGTGTAAATGTGAATAAATAGCTTATCTGGATTAACAAGAGTTAGTTAATATAAGCTTTTGTAAGAATATTTTGCAAAAAGGTGAGTAGAATGTAACATCAGATATATATATATATATTTATATATATATATATATATATATATTTTCATATACCTCCAAGGTTGATATTGCACTTAAGATTATAGAAAGGATAAGAGATTTTCTTTTCGAAAATAATGCAATATGAAAATTTAAAAACTTAAACGAAGTAGAGTTTATATCACGCTTCTCCGTGAGTGTTAATAAAAATACTGCATGATAAGCATGCGCTTATTATATATCGCTAAATGCACGAATATTCTATATTCTGCATTAAGAAATACTGTTTTAAAACAACTATCTGCCTTACCGTACATTTCAAGAGTGACTTTAATCTCGAATGACCAATTTAACTAATTTAATTTACATGTACAATAATCAAAATACCATTTAAATGCTAGTCTGCGTTCCTTTAAAGCTGTCATGCAATACCCTCTTTTCAGAACACTTTTGTATATTTCAACAACGAACGGCTATATCAGCAATCAATTCAGCAATTAACAAAAGAGGCCAGGACCAAGAAAAGGCAATCAGAAAAGCTGAAGCAATCCAGGAATGAAGGTGCAGATGATTATAACCCTGGAATGTACTGAAGTGCGTCAGAATTTTAATGTTCAAACTTTAAATTGAGTTTTCTCAAAACAACAATTTTGGATACTTATGTACCTTTTTCTCAGAAAGTATGAGAGGTAGAGAGTAACAATTTTCAGTACCTGTATACAACACATGGAACTTTCTGAACCACAATCATAATTTTATAATGTATATTGGAGATATTAAGAAAGCAACAACGTTGCAAATTTTCCACATTTTTAGTTTTTTGACTTTGCAAATAATTTTTTTTCAATTTCTAGTGAACTGATATACATAACTAAATAATATAGGTTCAAAGATAGCTGATTATACGAAGAATAAGCATGCAAAAGGGTGATTCTGTATTGCAAGTAGTATCAGAGAAATGGTACATGAATCCAAATGTTTTAAGAGTAAATTTTATTTTTCTGCTGAACTAAATAATTTTTACGGAGTCAACTACATAAGCTATCAATGCAAACAACCACTGGAAATGATTGTCATGATTTATAGAATAAGTAATAAACATTTCAAGAAAAACCATTGAGAACTTTAAGAGCAGTGCTAATTTAACACACTCAAGGTGTAATTTCCAAGTGTTCAGACTACCTTGTCCCCTTAAGCTATATCAAATTCTTTCTGGCTTTTTAGGTAAGTACTTTTAGTGTTATTCTTTCTGCTGTTTTTGTAATTTCACCTGGCTCTTCCATTTCAGTTTCTTCTGAATTCATAATTTCTGCCATTAAATGTTTATGCAGATTATCTATACTAGATAGAAGAATAACGTTTTAGATCAAAGAAAGCAGAAGGCTGCCAATATAACGCATAGGTTAACTCTACAGCGAACTGCGATAAATTGAAGTATGACGATATGTACTGTGAACTGATAATGCGAGCGCTATGAGAAATTAATCATGTAAAAAGACATAATGAAAGTAAAACCTAATCAAACCAAGTCGAGTTATTAAACATGTGTAAATACAAAGGGTAATTGCCATGTGATTGGACTTGAAACCAAAGTTACTCACAATGAAGGTTATCGCATTAGTGCGATAATATAAAGCTTTAAGCTCATGTGCACTGTGTTAGTTCTACTTTTAGGCTGAAACGGCCACTACACGATTATACAGTTTTTCTTAGTTTCCTGGGCGCGTTGTTGTAAGATGAATCTAGAGCACATAATTACTGATATCGTAAATATTTGATTACTTACGTTAATGTAGGTTCTGTCTTGAGGATGTTGTTTCTCTTGTCTGGGCTTAGCTCTAGTATGTATCACGGTCGAACAAATATCTCTTCAACAGGGCGTAGTAGCGGAAGGAACTTGTATGAGTATATGGTACACAGTTCAAAATAATAACACAAGTGGGTGGAATTAAAGTTCTCGTGGATTTATTTCTAATGAATGCTTAAAGTTAACACTCTTGCTGATAACGCATTTGGTGAAACATATTCTGGTGGGCTTGTAGAGATGTTAACATTTAACATTTCTAAGTTCCCGTGTAGCGTTATAATAAAAAAAAAGAATCCTGCTTACACAATTTACCTCGACGAACGTGGATATTGTTATTTAATCTGAATATACTGTATTTGTTGTGAAATTCGCATTATTAACGCAGAATTATAACACTACATACTCAAAACACCATAAATATATCTTTACATCTGGACGGTAAACTAGCAGCACGTACGCTTGGATAAGCTATTCTCAACTACCACCTTACGAAAATATTTTAAATCTGTTTAAGTTTCATTGGTTGCTTCTTGTTCACGTTAAACATTTAAATCTCTACCATTCGCTGCCACAAATCACATGGCATACGTTCTAATTTCGGCTGTTGGGTGTTTTGCTATTAACCGTCTAAAGGAAATTTCCAACAATCATCCTCGGCACGCTATATACAATAGAAAGAGCCCAAGCTATTGTATATTTCTCTACCTAACAGCTCTCTCTGCACCGAAACAACAACACTCTTCACATTTTAAGGCACTATCAGTTTCCACCAAAAATACATTTACTTATACACTATTACTTACAATAATCTTAACAGATATATACATACGCAAGGAACTATATTCAGACCTTAATTAATATTATTGATATCTATATATTATTAGAGTTGGTTAATTATTCTGTTAATTATTAAATTAATTCACAATAATTAATGAGGTACCAAAAGTACTGCCTCAAAGCCATGCTGTCTAAAAACTGTTATGCATAATAGTAATTAAAAGATACGTATTTCACACATATGATACGCTTATAAGCAAATACGATTGTAATTTTTTTGCTGTATCTTCGATTTTCTCGGTTGCTAAATCGTAGCCGTTTATGTATACTGCTGGAATAAAATATCCGTGACTTTTGTCTTATTTTTGCATCATTTTATGCGGAGTAACACCGGCATTCTTAGCGAAAACCAAGAACTAATTTCTATCCCATACCATTATCAACATGTTAAATCCTTCTTTGCAAGTATATCATTTTATGAATCCGTGTTGTCATACCTTGTAAATCCTTTTAGTCTTTAGGTATTTAAGAATTGATATTAGAAAGTGTCTTGTAGCCTATAATAAGAACAGTGCTTTTGAACAGCGATAGAAGTTTCAAAGTAGGTTTAGTGGTTTCTGAAATTACACACGTGCACATACAATGTATACAATATTTAAAAACTACTGCAATATAAATATTTTTTCCTATATAAAAATTCCGCCAAAATTGTAATTGCGTTTGCAAGGGGCGCTTACAAATTTTTGAGCAGAACTCACAGATAATTTCATCATATGTAATACGTAAGGAATAAGTTGAAAATATGTTCTCAAAAATAAAAAATTTTAAACCACAGAAGAAATAAACGAATAAGACAATAGGCTTAATTTCTTCTTGCATATCCTGGTAAATATTTTAAATGTACATAGTAGGCAACAAAAATAAAATTAGCATATTAAGCTATTTGTTTTCATTTTGAAGCTCTATAATTCCATTTGCATCTGTTTCTAGCCAAATCGTGTCGTACACAAATTTGAAAGCACATATAACTGTCAGTAAAACTACTTTTGTGCCGCTATGGCATGGAATGAATTGTTAACGTTTCTACCTTAGGAATTTTCTGAGAACATTAAAAAATAAATAACTTTCTCACATATAGTTCCATATTTCTTAGAAATTAATTCTTAATTAAAACTATAATATAGGCACGAAATTCCTTAGAGACTATGTATACGGAGAGTGAATCTCTTATATTAACCTGCTTACAAGTGTGTATATGTCCTAAATTCAAAGTAGGTATATTTAGATAAATCATATATTTCCCCGTTTCCTTTATGCATTTAATTTTGCAACGTTCTTTTTTTCTATTTTATTTTTATTACATCTCTTTAACTCCTTGGTCATATAACTCTTAGAACGATATGTGATGGACAGTTAGCCTTATAGGTCTCATCCCTGTAACCACCAGCTCCGTCACGTGTCACAGAGACCCTAGCGCATAGCTACCAAATCTTCTGCTTCGTGCCGTGCTGACGATATTAGGGTGCCGTCCAGTCCAACCACCGCTCCCATATAAAGGCGGACAGTTAGCCTTCTAGGTCTCATCCCTGTAACCACCTGCTTAATGCCGTGCAGATGGCGTTATGGTGCCGTCCAGTCCAACCGCCGCCCCAATCAGAAAGGCGGCCTGCTTCGTCACATGCCCACAGAGACCCCCAGCGATTGGTAGCCGGATCTTCTGCTTCGTGCCGTGCAGATGGCGCTAGGGTGCCTCCAGTCTAATTGCTTACATTGTCTGTAGATAAATGGCATAGCATTCGCTATTACCACTTATTTTTCATTTACCTATTGTTTTAGACTTAATGTGGAACTTTGGGTCGTGGTATTAAATATTCAATCCGATATTTACCTTGGCGACTGAGGAAACCAACGAAAAAACCTCAGACAGATTGGTCGGCCCACGAGATTTGAATCCGGGACCTCCCGAATGCGGGTCACAGATAACCGGCTGAGCCATCCCGCTCGGTGCAACGTTCTTCTCTTAACGTTTATTACGATAAAATTAACTTTAACAATTATTTATGCTACAGCAATTGTTAACTTTTTTATTCATTTAGTCTGCTCTCTTATCTACACTACACTACACTACTCAGAATTATTCTAATGCTTACAAAATTACTTCTTGTACTAGGTTGGATAAAGTTAAATAACTTCCTATTGTTGCAGTCTTCCGTTAAGAACGCAGCGTTAGCGCAGGAAAGTTAGTTTCCCTTGAGTATAGGCAACTTCTCTGACTTGAGTGTAAATCTTGCAGTATTCCAAGTTGCACCGACATTTCGTGGAAATCGCGGAGAGTGGTTTAGGAAAAGGTTATACTGCAGTTTATGGCCTAAACTTTGGGAGCATTTGTGCGGTCTGCAGCATTAGGTGAAAAATATTAACTTCAACACAAACTTCGAAATACCTTCTACGTACTTATCGTACACTACTCATATAGTTAGAAGAGCTCTGGAGTATTAACTAGGATGTATAAATGCTGAATATATTCTAGTGTTGCATTCAGCAAAGGGAGAGTTCTGCATGTTGCATTTTTGTACTGTATTCTTTAAGTAAAGATGTATACCAACAAGCCGTGTTTTCTTGCCTTCCAAAATTAGGTTTCCGGAGCAATTCTTGTTTATTTTTTCTAACACTTGCCTATTCGATATCGATATTTCATCAGAAATACGCGTTTTTAAATCCCCTGAACCCGAAATTAATATATTGTTTTAGAAAAAGGCAATTCTCTAAGAAAATGGACCTTGTTCGTCTTTCGCGTCCTCCACTACTTATAGTAAGTAGAGAAAATAGTTTATTCGATATCTTTATTTCACGGAAATACGTTTGTTTTGAGATCCCCTAAACCTAAAAACAAAAAGCTTTAGAAAACATTGGGTTTTTCTTATGTGTGTGTGTAGAATATGTATGTGTAAAAACATGTATTATAAGTGCAGCATAACTCAAAAACAAAATGTGAGAAACAAATATCGAAGATGCAACACAAAGATTTTCTATTAGATACCTTACCAAAAAGTAAACATGACATTTTTCTCTCTCTGATTTTTTATTTTCTCAAAACCGCTCTCAACAACTTTGATTAAAATACAAAACATTTAAGATATTGGCATTAAAACGTAAAATGTTTTATCATTTTCTTCGTTCTTAATGAATTGTATATAACTGGTAACCAATAAGAGATGGACAAAAGTTTGCTACACGAAAACTGTAGATCTCGTTAAAACATACACTTTATGCGAAATAAATTATTTTTACATTAACCATTACATAGATATTCGTTGTTGTTATCTTTATGATTTTATGAAGTGCTAAGTAGTTTCTCTTGGTCATGCAAAGAAAGGAGTTTCAAAGCCAGCGCAAAGCAACCCGCCCCCTCTATCCTTCCTGAACCTTTAAGAAATGCGTAATGAAAGCATTTCTGCAAACGTTTAACTGGATTAATACGGCATGGATAGAAAAATAAGCTATTGTAAGAATAATTTATAAAAGATATATAATAATGAATGATAGTGGATAGAGAAAGCCATGTGAATATAGACATATATTTTTGAATTTCCTGCCCCTTCACATAACTTTATGGCATTTTTCATTAAAAATATCTTAAAATGCAATAGCTTGCATTGCACCACTTCTATTTCTGTGATATTTCACTTACTGACACTAAATTCTACTTTTGACATAAAAACTGGATATTTATAATACGTTTCCATTAGAAATTGCCCTTTGTTCCGCCATCAATATACTTTTGTCTTCTTGACCTTTATATTCTTTTCAATGCTCTTCGTATTTCCGTTCGCAAGCACTATACCAAACACGAATTTTGACACAGCAATCTCTGATCCTATGTGTACCACAATCGCTGTTAATCCTTTGGAATTCTTTTTAAGATCCCCATTTAAGCATTTCATTACCATCGGATACCAGGAATTGTCGCTTGGATTTAGACCAGTAAACCCTTTTAATTTATATTCATATTATAAAAAGAGAAAGTGTGTGTCTGTTTGTGTGGTGTGTGTTGTGTGTTGTGAGTTGTGAGTGTGTGTGTGGGTGTGTATGTTGTGAGTGTGAGTGTGTGTGTGTATGTGTGTGTGTGTGTGTGTGTGTGATAATCTCAAGTACATATCACCTGACTGAAAATTATTTCCACTTTGAAAAGCTCAAGCCTTTCAGATGAACATGGGGCTTTAAAATACGTTTTGCTTTATTTCCTTTGTACTTCTGGTGTAATCACTCCATTGCAGTTAACTGTTAACTGTAAAATGTTTTACAGTTAACAGTTCTGCTGTTAAATAACTGTACAAAGAGAGAAAATTGCTTACATTAGAAATCAATGAACCTATACCTATATGTTTACTTTCCCTACTACGTAGATAGTAGGTAGAGAGGTATTGCATTCCACCCAAAAATTCGATACCCAGATTTCACCGGAAATACGTGTTTTGAGGCCCCCTGAATCTAAAAGTAACATTTTTATAAAACGTTCCGTGTGGGTGGGTGTGTTTAGATTCAGTACCTTCCAAAGAGCGACACGATTTTCAAGAAAATCCCCCACCTGAAACTACCCTTTACATGGGAAGATTTTTTCGAAACTTTTTATTTTATAAAATCTAACTAACGATCTTTATTAAAATATCAAATATTTGGATATTTATATGACAAATAAAATGTATATATTCTTGAATTTTCTGGGAATAGCCTGTGAAGTCCTCTTCATTCGGAAAGAATTTTGAGTAATCTTGTATAACTACTAAACGTCAAGCGATAGGCGAAAACATTCTACGCATGTAGATATCTTTAGAACAGACAATTTATGTGAAATATCTTTTTTGTGGCATAAGCCATTTTTGAGATATCCGTTATTAATGGTTCCAATTGTTTCATTACTTGTTCATTCTTTTCAAGTCCTGTCAACATTCAGATGCTTCTCGCGATTGCATGGAAACAGTATGGAATTTTAAGGCCAGCGTATAGCGTCCAGTTCTTAAACATTTGACTATCGCTGTTCTCTTTGTATCTATAACGAAATGTGTAATGTAGTTATTTCCGCAAGGATTATTTTGGATTAAAATGAAGTAGATAGAAAAATAAGCCTTATTAAGATTAATTTGTATAATAAACGATAGAGGATAGAAAAAGTCATGTGAGTGTGTCACACAAGTGGTTTTTTTAAAATTAAGAACTGAGAAGATTGCTTTACTCGATGGTGGCAGACTATTTTTTTCCTAAAGAAGTTAACCTTTTGGTCTGGAAGTGCGGAATCTTCATATTCATCAGTTAGGCCTCTAATTCGTAGTATATGTTAAGAGTTGCTGTATTATGAAAACTGTATGGCTTTTATGCTATTAAATAACTACGGTATATCTAACAAATTAATCGACCAACAAGACTTTGGAGTCGGAGCAGGCCAAACGGCCTAAACTGTATCGGAGAAGCAGAAGAAGAAGAGTATGTTCCTCGACCATTCTGATCGATGATTGTTTCACAACAGAAACATCCTTTATAGGCTTCCAAAAAATAGAAGACTTTCAGGGGGAGGGCAAGGAAGTAGGATGTTCAACTTATGTTTCACATCCTTTGGTGAATATCAGGGAATTTTTCAGCCGTTATTAGACATAGCCGAATCTGCACGAAATTATAAACATAAGGGGTAAGCGGGAGGATTCAACATGAAATTCGTATAGGTCGTTGTACAATAATTTCATAAAGAATGGAGGAGGTAAATGAAATTAACTTGTCGTTCGAGTTTGAAAAGCTAACGTCGGGTAAGCTAGCTAGTATATTATGTAAGGTAGACCATTAAGTTTAGACTGTACAATATCTCCAAAACTTTGCGTTGTAGAAAGAAATGTCTTAAATAAAAGCTGCTTGATATTATGGGGTAGAGTAAATATCATTAGCCGTGTTTTATTTGGAGGACGTTATGGTGGTCATTTTAGGGTCAATTTAATATTTTTAAATGAGAAACTACTTTGTGTGATCCTAAAACGACTATCATAACGTCTTCGAATTAAAAAACGACTAATAGAATTTACTTTCCGACATAATATCAAGCAACTTTTATTCAAGACATTTCTTTCTACAATGCTTAATTTTGGAGATGTTGTGCAGTCTCAACATATATAGTCCAGCCTGTATGTGTTTTAGCATTGCTACAGAGCTTCCATAACACCTGTTTACCGCTTATATTTAGTTTTGCGTTTTGACAACTGGACAAGCCACAGGAGGTCGCAGTCTGATCTTAACTCCACTTCTTCTGAGAATTTTTTGATTTCTAAAAAATGGCTGTAACGATTTTGATTAAAATACCATGTACTAAGGAGATTTACATGACAAATAATATATATATATATATATATATATATATATCTTTAATTTTCTGGGAATAGCCTGTGAAGTCCTCCTTATTCGGAAGGAATTGTATATAATCTTATAACTGATAAACTTTAAGCGATAGACGAAAATGTACTACAGAAAAAATGTAGATCTCTTTAAAACACTTAATTTATTTCAAATAACCCTTTTTGTGGCATAAGCAACTTTCGAGAATTCCGAGATTGTTAATAGTTGGATTTGTTCAATATTTCTTAATTATTTTTAAGCCCCATCGATTTTGATTAAAATATCACATATTAAACATATTTACATGACAAATAAAACATATATCATGAATTTTCTGGGAATAACCTGTGAATTCCTTTCATCAGAAGGGATTTTTATAATCTTGTATAAATACTAAACTCAAGCGATAGACAAAAACGTACTACACAAAAAATGTAGATCTTTTTAAAATACACAATTTATCAAACAACTTTCCTGTGCATAAGCCATTTTTGAGATATCCGTTATTAATGGTTCGAATTGCTTATTACTTGGTCGTTCTTTTAAAGTTCTGCCAACATTCAGTTGCTTCTGGCGATTGTGTGGAAACAGTATGGAACTTTAAGGCCAGCATATAGCGTCCAGTTCCTAAATATTTGACTCTCGCTGTTGCTTTTGTATTTATAACGAAATGTGTAATGTAGCTGTTTCTGCAAAGGTTTATCTGGATTAAAATAGTAGATAGGAAAATAAACTTTCGTAAGAATGATTTGTATACCCACTAATAAACGATAGAGGGTAGAGGAATTCACGTCAGTGTAACACACAAGGTTGTTTATAACGCACTCTTTTTGTTTTTAAAATAACTTCTTTCTCCTATTTTTGTTTTTGCTTGTTTGTTTGTTTTTGTGGCTTCAGCCATTTCCGATATATCCGTTTTTGTTTGTTTTTCAAACGTTAATCTCTCAGTTGTTTCTTGCAATGTTAATGAAACAGTATGGAATTTCAAGGTCAGCATATAGCGACCGTTTGACTATAACTTCGGTTCCTGTATTCCACAACGAATTGCATCATGAAACTGTTTCTGCAAACCCTTATCTCGATTAATATGAAGTAAATAGACAAATGTGTTTCTATAAGAATAGTTTGTAGAAACTGTATACATATAAATGATAGTAAATAAAGAAGCCATGTGAGTGTAGCACATCCGATTTTTAGCCATGAACTGCCCTGCTGCATGAGCTGTGATGGAATTTTTGAACCCATTTCAGTGACCTCTCTTCTTTTGCCAGCAGATAATAAAAAACTCAGAATGTAATTTCTCTCTCCATTTACTATCTGCTCCTAAATATCGAACCGTGTATGCATCTTGCGCTAATAGAGGACCAAACAGGTAGGCAAGCAGGCGTCCGAGAGTGGGGAAGGCAGGCGGCTTCGCCGAAACGCAAAATCCTGTAGGAGTGATAAAGCTATATTCTGGAAGCTAAATAGTGCAGACTTATTCAGAAAGGAGCACACTTTCGACTTCTATTTCAAACAAACCGTAAAAGTCAGAAACGCAGTCTACACATCAGTGGATTAGAGGTAAATTTAAGGTTTATAAAAGGAGTCTTAGAACTTGCATCAATGGCATAACTAGTTCTAGTTATTTATGGAAAAGCCGTGAGCACATAATTGTATATTATGCAACAAGACTATAATGGTTGTAGCCAAGACGCGAGTTTTATAATTTTCATACAAGCGTCTTAATTACTATTGGTCAAGTTGAACACGACTGTTTTTGATAGACCACACTATAGTTACAAAACTTTGAGTTTTTAAAAAAAGATCCTACGTTGTAATTAAATGCTGATCGGGTGTCAGCACTGATGGCAGGACCCTGAACGCGTTTGCGAGTAGTGCAACACATGGCAGCACTGTTAAGTGCACTCCAGTCCAGCGTATTTATTAATTTTCTGCAAGTAACGCACAAATTACACATAATGAAGCACAGGAAATGATTTCAGTTTATTAGAATGTTAAAATTGCAATGAACAAAATTTATGTTGTTTCAAATACACATATTTCATTGTTTATCTAGGGAATGGATCTCAAGTGGACTGCCGCTTTGAACGTGTTAAAAGGTATGTGCGAGCTGCGTGCGCCGCCGAGTAAGATCGTATTGAGTCGCTGATATGTAATGGATGACATAACAGTTTAGTTACGTCGCATGTAATTAGCATATTGTACTATGGTCGACCCACAAAAAATAATAATTCCTACTGTGAACTCAAGTACTACAGGTCACTTCTGCAGTAGCTTCAACAAACAGCTGCCTCGTCAGAACCAAATTTACGTGTAGTTATAAGTTTGTTAACTTAGTTAACACACGAGTTGAATTAATAAGAAACTCCAATCGTAATAATAGTGATTTATGCAACAAGTGGATAATTTTGATGATTATAGAACGAGTGAATGCTTGCTCCACGAACGACAATGAGTGCGAACATTTTCAGGGCATTATATATTGTAGGGAGAAAGATTATGAAACAATTCGACACACATAGCTGGCATAAGTGAGAGCATCGTCAATGTTCGTAAATGGGACGTTAACTTTTACCCCTGTATTTCATTTGTTATTACCTGGCGTGTTGAACCGATAAGCAAGACAGTCACTTGTTTGCATTCCCTTCCTGGGAGAGAATCGAACAGGTGTTACAGACTGTGATGGTTTATCTTCTCCGTATAAGCCCCGGCAACTTAGAATACCGGTATTACGTCATTGCTATAGGAAATACGCCATAGCTATTATTGGCACGCGTGCCATAATGAGACACTTATGCACGATATTGAATATAGTAACAACCAATTTATAATGCTGAAATTGTGTTAAAGCTATTTGTGTTAATCTCGAAGAAAAGTCTTAACACAATAAATTTGAGCGAATTATTGTTCTCCTATTTTGGTTAGTATGAATTATGACAATTTGTTATTCAGATAAGTACCTACAATTAACTTTTCCTGTTGTTTTGTTTTAATTTCGTAGACTTTTATTGGATTTATTTTCTTTCGCGTGCTTTTCTTTATCCTGAGACAAATACAAATGGTCGGTGTTCATTAATTCGTACGTAAAATCGATGACCTCATTCGCCAGATAGCTCCTGGAATCTATTTACATATGGAAGGAATGAACGGGCAGGCTAAAGGGTGGAAGAGGAACAGCTGAACTCTGGTTGCACGTGCGGTTTCCTGTGGTACATTATGTCCTGTATGGCACTGCCAAGGTTTAATTTAGTGAAGCCTTCAGCAGCTGCCTCATAAACCCCAAGAGGACTGTGTTGGTAACCTTTAGGTGAAATATTAAGAGGTAGTGGAGAGAAGACAAAATACTCTCTGGTCAGAAATCGGCAGGGGGCAGAGAGAACCTTTCTAGTAGTTTTTAAGTTATTTTTCAAGTTTACTTATCAAGTTTCATAATTAGAACAGTGGAGAACATTTACTGTGTATTTGGAAACTGGATTTACTGAAATAACATTTAGGGTTGGACTGATATTCCACCACATATAATGCTACCGCAAGTGGTATATATATTAAATTAGCAGAAAACCAGCATGCATAATAATACTTCACAGCATTATATAAATATAAAAAAATGGATTATTTTATACGGTCTGAGAAAAATGCATCCGAAAAATATCTGAATTCATAGTTTTAGTTGTTTTCAATATTTTAAATGCATTTTAAAATGCCCACTCGATATAATTTTGTATAAATCAGTTATTCCATTCATTAAGAGCAAACTACTTATACAAATTTGCCTATACTAATATTATAAATAGAGAAATTTGTGTATTTAATATTATAAATTCAACCGATTTTGATATTCTTTCACCACTGAAAAACAGTGTTCTTCCGGACGCATACAGGCTACAATATAAATCCAAAATTTTTAAAACTGAGGTGGGGGTTCAGTCTCGTTTAGTTATATCTGAATATCAAAGGATGTTTGTCACTGTTGCGAATATGGCAGATATTTAATGACTTTCAGCTTAAAGGGGTAAATGGGGAGGTTTAAAATATTTGAAATTGAGCTATTGGAGAAGGGAGTTGAATATATAATATCACAAAATTTTCCGTGAATTTTGTTATCAATTTTGGTATAATATTGATGCAATCTAGCAAAAATCATAAGCTACTCTAAAACTTTCAGAAACCTTCAGCTATCCAATTTTCAATCCCTGTTGTCAGTCCCTACATACAAACCAACGCTATATAAAATAACTTTGGAACCTTGCACTATAGGACACAACTTAAATAACAAGACCTTACAACTCTCATAAACTATCTTTGCCATTCTTACTTTCTGTACTAGCAGTACAAGTATTGTATTCCACCCAAAAATGCATGTTCTTAGGCCACCTGAACAAAAGAAAATCTGTTTTAGAAAACAATTTCCGTTTGTGTGCTTAAAACGAAAAGTTGGTTAGATGCCGAAGCTTGGTATTTAAGATCAGGACCTTCGCAGGTTGCGACATGAAGATTTTGAAGAAAATCCTCCACCCCAAACTACCCTTTACATGGAAAAGCTTATTTTTTATTTTATAAATATAGCTCTAACGATTTTGATTGAAACACCATAATATGTTTAAGCTATTTTCATGATAAACTAAATGTTTATCTTACATTTTCTAGGAACAGTGACTAAAGCCCTCTTTATTCTTAACCACTTTTGCATATGTGATATAGACAAAATCCTACTGCAAAAAAGTAGACCACGCTAAAGCACAAAATTTGTCAAATAAAACTTTTTGTGAGATTAACCATATCCAAGATATCCCTTGTTATATGTTTGAATTTTAAAATACTTATACTTCTCCCAAATGGGAAGTCGTTAAGTCGTTACACACTAACACACACACACACTCTCTCTCTCTCTCTCTCCTGCACATGCAAAGAAGAGGAATGCAAGGAATTTCAAAGACATCGCATAGCGATCAGCTCTTAAAATATTTGACTGTCGCTTAAGCCTACTCCATTCCCCTACTCCCATTGTACTACAAGGAAATATGTAATGAAGCCATTTCTACAAATGTTTGCTGAAGAATGGGTAGAGAAAGTCACGCGAATATAACACCAGCTTCTTAGAAAAAGTACTTGTGTGTGTCTGTGAACAGCATAATTCAAAAACGAAAAGTCGGTTAAATACCAAACTAGGTATTTAAAACTACCCAAACTATCTTTTACATGGAAAACGTTTCTCTATTTTTGATTTCCTCCAAAATGGCTATACCGATTTTTATTAAAATACCATATGTTTAAGCTATTTTCGGGGCAAATAAAATATTTATCTTAAATTTTCTATAAGTAGCCTCTGAAGTACTCTTTATACTGAACCACTGTTGTTTATTTGGTAAACCGTAAGAGATAAACAAAATCTTACCACACAAAAAATGTCAAGACTTTTTATGGCGTTAACCATTTCCAGGTATTCCTTGTTATTGCTTTGAATTTTCAAATACTTAATACTTTTCTCCACTGCAAATTGTTAATACAAATAAACCCTCATTACTCATTTACACATTTTGTTACAGGTATAAGAAGACATTACTCCAAAGCGATATCCAAATGCCGGTTGCTATGTGATGGCGTTCTACTCTTCTTTGCAGGAACACGAGAAACAAAAGAAGAAGAAAATTCTGATGTGTTACTTTCGCATAACTTTCTCTACTCTCTATCGTTTATTAGCGGTATATAAATTATTCTTACGAAACTTTATACTTCTGCTTCATTTTAATCGAGATAAACCATGGCAGAAATAGCTACGTTATACATTTCGTTACGGTACAAAGAGAACAACGTAGTCAAATGTTTAAGAACTGGACGCTATATGCTGGCCTTAAAATTCCACAGTTTCCATGCAATCGCCAGAAACTACTAAACATCGATGGAACTTATAAATAATGACAGAGGATTGAACAAATCGGAGCATTAATAACAGATATCTCGGAAATGGCTGTTGCTACAAAAAAAGTTATTTAAAATAAATTCTATGTTTTAAAAGGATCAACATTTTTTCTACTTTTCGTTTCCGATATATTCTGTTCACAGACATATACATGGACCTTTGATCTAAAATGGCTTTTTTGTATTCAGGGTGCCTCAAAACATGTATTTCCGGTGAAATCTTGACATGAAATTTTTGGGTGGAATAGAATACCTTCTCTACCTACCAGGTACGTAGTACAGAAAATAAAAATAGAACATGAGCTGAATATTCGTGATGCCATAATTTATATGAATATATACTTTTATTTAAATAATTACTATATAAACTGTGTTCATATATTGTAAGAGGTATCCGTGAACTGGTGGCAGACACAGATGCTTTTCTGAGTTCTTCACATCGGATGCTTTGGACATATGCACATTTATTGTATGTATGAGTACCTGTAACTTATCGTTAAAGGAGGAAAATGTAACTGTAGCAACAAACAGTAACAATAAGCAGTTGCCCTTAATAAAAGGCGGAGTATAAGTTATAGGTACCTAGTGGTGCTGAAAGTTCGAGGTTGCGATAGATTTTGGCACGGTTCAGTGGAGGAGGTCGACCCACCCCATACCAGCGTAGAAGCTCTCAGATAATGAAATCTGCCGCAAGAAAATAACAAATTGATGGGCTGTAGGAGATATTGATTATCCCAGGAATGCTCGGCAACGAGTATTAAGCTAGCTACCCCAGTTACCTTGATTGTCAAAAACATAATCATGCTTCAAAGTTTATATCTGTATTTCGTAAGGATATTCCGAACTATCTACTCGCATTAGCAATTTAGCGTTTGGGGACATAGACTGCTTATAAATTATGTCACATATGTTTTAAAAAGACAGGATCCGCGGTTTGAAATGTTTGGCTATGTGAAATATATAATCAGAACAATTATACAAATTTCTTAAGTATGCTTTCTATTTCTAAACACTCAAAATAGAAGACTTGTGTGACAAATGTGTAAATAAATCTTAGTTTTCGTAACCATAATTGCACTAGAAGCTTTTTGTAAGTAAAGCGTCGATATTGTCTCGCTAGCAGGATTCTAAGCAGATGCAACGTTAAGACTCTCTCCCGTTCTCTCGAAACAAACATCTGACGGTGTTGCGTCTATCGGGAACAGTACCGCCTCTAATTATGATGTGAAAAGGGAACGAAGGTCCACTGACTATCATAACCGGACAATTTCAATACAAAAAAAATCTGATGTGTTACACTCACATGACTTTTTCTACTCTTGTATAAACTATTTTTACAAACGCTTATTCCCCATATGCTTCATGTTAGTCGAGATATCGAGATGTTCATCTTATTGCTAATTTTCTTGAGATGCAAGGGGAATTGGTAGGCTTTAAGCTATAGTCAAATATTTTAAGAGCTGGTTGCTATTCGGAGTATTCCATTCTCTTTGCATTATCAGGACAAAAAAAATGAATACCGAATTTGAGAAAAAGTATTAGTATTGGAAAATTTAAGGGAATAACAAGCAATATCTCGAAAATGGTTCACTCAACAAAAAAAGTATGACATAAATTGTGTATTTTAACGCAATCTACATTTTTTGCGTAGTAAAATTTTGTCTATCTCTTATGGTTTACCAGTTATGCAAAAGTCGTTCACCATGAAGAATACTTTTGGATACATTCCCAGAAAATTCTATATATACATTTTATTTGTCATGAAAATATCTTATACCTACATATGATATTTTAATCAAGATCGTTAGAGCCATTTTTGAGAAAATTAAAATTTTCGAAAAATGTTCCATGTAAAGGGTAATCTGGAGTGGCGAGATTTTCTTGAAAGCCTTCGTGTCGCATCTCTGGAAGATACTGAACCTTGAAGAACTTACTAAACACACCTCTCAAAAATATCATCCCAAACACATTAAAATCCGGAATTTACCAGATCAGTTGTGAGGAATGTGAGAAATACTACATAGGAAAAACTAGAAGAAACTTGGAAACCAGACTTAAGGAAGAGCAAAGAAACATAAAACTAAAACAAATAGAGAAATCCGCTGTATCACACCATTTTTGGACTGAAAACCACAACATTGGCCAAAGTATAAAGTTGTTAAAACCCCTCACCACGCCAATAGAATTGAACATCTGGGAAAAAATACACATCGTCAAAAACAGCAACAACGTCATTAATTTTGAAATCCCGCCTGTAAGCAATGTGTTAAAACTTTGTGCCCCCAACACCAGATGGCAACAGGGTCAGAATTCGCAGGATGAGGAAGAAGAGGACACGGGAGAAAGCGATCCTTAGTCACCCAGTTGCTGACGATGAGGACGAATGCCCTCGAAAACGTTGTTGTTTTATGTAACTTTAATTAGTGAAGGTGAGTGCAAAAAAGGGTGACTCAATCTACATCATGATGAATACTTCACTGTTAATAATGCTTCTGATTTTAATCTTTAATCTCTAAATACCAAGTTTGGTGTTTATCCGACTGTTCGTTTCTGAGTTATGCTGTTCACAGACACACACACAGACACACTCATACACACACAGACACACGGACATGTTTCCAAAGATGCTTTTTTTGGATTCAGGGGGCCTCAAAAGACGTATTTCCGGTGAAATCTCGGTATCGAATTTTTGGGAGGAATACAATACTTCCCCTACTTACTATACGTAGTAGAGAAAGTAAAAGTATTCTTTTAAATTACTGCTCTTATATTTGAAGAAATTATAAAATTAGAAAGAAATCATGCACAGTTTGCAGTAAATAGGTATACCGAACAACAGTTAATCCATGTAAATAGGTCGATTTATAATAATAGAGGGCAGTCCAGAAAGTCCCAGACGTTTTGGCCTATCGTGGCGATGAGTAGGGCTAGAGCCGCCATCTTGGTGTCAGAACGTTCCTACATTCAGTACGCATCCAGCTGTGGTAGCGTGATGACTGTGTCTTCCTTACTGTGCTCTCTGTGAGTTGTTAAAATGTGCGCTGCAATAGAAAATCCCGCCACTTATAAAGTGCTGTTGGCTAAAAAGAATAAACCAATTGAAATTTATCGTCAACTTTGTGATTTTTACGGGCAGGGAATAATGAGTGAAAGCCGAGTCAGGCAATGGTGCACTGATTTTAAAAATTGCCGTACCAAAGTTCACGACGAGGATCGCAGTGGTAGGCCTAGCCTTATGACTGATGAACTGTCAATGCAAATCAATGACAAAACTCGTGAAAATGGTCGTTTCACGATTACACAACTTCAGAACATTTCCCCCAAATTTCACGGAGTTTGGTGCATCAAATTGATGCTTTGATACTGACTCTGAACTGCATGCCGGTGTAAACCAGTGGTTGAACGCAGGCGGCAGATTTCTACAGAGAGGGTATTGAAAAACTTGTGCCTCAATTTGAATGGCGATTATGCAGAAAAATTACTTGAGAGAGTGGAATTAGTGCCACGTAGCGATGGTGAATTTCCCGTGGCTCATTATGTAACCTTTGTTTAGAAATAGTTGCTGGATTTGTTTGTATCATATAAGTACGTAATTGTTGCAGCTACAGCGAAAGTGTACATTTTTTTGCATTTTCTGTGTGTGACAAAAAGAAAAGAAGTTAACAAATCAGGTAAGGTAAGAAAAGAAGGCAAAACTGTTATTAGGGAAGGACTAACCGGTCAAGGGGAATGCATGGTTACCTACGTAACCATGTAAGATATAAACCTTACACTTACCTTCCCTACGCACTCCTTACCTACCAATCCCCGAAACGGTGTTATACCATACGACTATAATACGACGCACGTTGGCTTATTATGTCGCACTATTCAAACCTGCACACATGAATTTTAACAGCATTTAAAATATAGATGATGTTTTAAAAAATTACATCCTTTTTATTTCCTAGGTACTCATTTTAAACGCTTCGAAAGTTCCAAAAAGTCGACCTTGGTAAAGTCACAATAGTTTTTTCTTTCTTTATTTATTTAAAATCTCTGAATCTACCCTATCAGCGTTTTCAAGGAAAAAATAGTCATTTTTATGTTTTTTGGATAGGAGTATAAGTGGCTGTCATCACTAATGGAGATTTAACCTTCAAACTAATTTTTCTTCGGATGAGAATATTGTCGGTGACTTTTTCCAAAAGTCCAGTCTTAAATTATATAGCATAATGCGATAGAAAAAAACTGTTCAACGGCGAAAGAATTAGCTAATAATTATTTCCGACCTAGGTATAATAACTAATGGAAACTAATAATCAATTTTTAAAATTCTATTTTCCGTTTTTCTCTTAGAACTGAAAACTCACAAGCATTGATTTTACAGATACTTTCCAGGTAAACCTTACCATATGTTCATAAATATTTGAAAAGGGCTTCAAGTGTTCCAAAAGAAAATGTTTTGCAAATTAGATGAATAGCTTCCAAGTTCATTTTTACCCTCTTGTGCTGTTTGTTGCTATGTGCATATACAATTAATATCTCTCGAAAACTCAGGAGTAAACAAGAAAAGCTAACAGGCTCTTAGATGGATATCCCCGTTTCTGCAATTGTTGGAAATTGTATGTAGACTATTAAGTATTGAGAATAATTAGATTTTCATAGATGAAATGTTGTCCATGATAATTCATATTTTTTAGCGTAATCGTAATTTTAAAATGCCGTAACTTATAGGGGAACGCCTACCCCATAATTAATATGCTAATCTTAATATAAAAATATGATCACTGCAATGTAGATAAACTAGAGGGAAAGTAATATCAGAGAAAGAATATTAAAAGAAAAATAAGCAGGAAAGGGGAAAGATGTAAATAGTAGAAATATTAACTTAGTTACAATGAGACATTATTAACAGTGAAGTCACAGAGTTATTTTTAATTTAGGGTGGACACGTTGTATTAAAAAGTCTTCACTTACATCATGATGGTCTGGAAGATTGAACAATCATTTCGAGGCATCATGATGTAAGTGAAGGCTTGTTTATATAGCATGTCGACTCTAAATTAAAATAACAGTAGATATATTGTAAAGAATATTGTAAATAGCATGTAATGTAAAGTATTATAATCGTATTATGGGCTATTGTGAAAATACCTTGGACATTAAAACGTGATAGCAACTTAAAACAATTAGCAAATAGACTTCAACAGCACAGGGAGTAGGAAAAGACTAACAGCTTCTATGAGAGAGAGAGGACCGACGCGTGTGAAAGAAGAGGAGATGCATAGGAATTTCCGGATATGTCGTCAGAAGCGTGACAGCGGAAATATCAACAATTGAATTCTCGTACAACGCTATATAAAGCACCAATCAGAAAACATGTTACAATTATTGGCGCGAATATGCGCGTCAGGGCATTTTAGCATCAAAAGGGGAACTTTTTCCAAGCAGCCCACTCTGGCTCCGATTTCTTAACAGCAATTGGTTGAATCTATGACACATTGTCTGAGGAAGGGTGTAGGAGACATCGTATGACGACAATGAGTTTAGTTTCCCTTACAAGTAGTGGGGAATCGGGAAGCAGTTTAGGATACAATATAGGGAAATAACTTAGCTAGCCGCTTTCACACTTTTACAACTGAATAAAAGCCAGCTAATAACCAAACACTGACTGTACATATTGTTGGCACTCATTCCTGAGATAAGAGGCAATAGGGATAAGCCTAATTTACAACATCTTCAAAGCACGAGTCAGTGGGCGGTGGAACTTCAAACCTGAGACGTCTAGATGACAAGACGAGAACTTTACGTTTAACTAGCATAACTCTCAGTGGCGTCCTGACCCCGTTAAAAAAAGCCTACCCCTGTGCATCAACATAATAAAACCCGCAAGTTTCAGGTAACCAAAATAAAAATCTGACATCCATATTCGAAGCAACAGGTGCGAAATTGTTTTAGTAAAATATTTAATATATGTTTACGGGAAATTAAAAGCCTTATCCTACCAATATTAAATTTTATACATTAATGACCCTATCTGACAAACTAATATAGATTAGAATTTTAACAGGCAGTAGATGCATGCCTCCTAACTTTACTGATATACTATTATACTATAAGTTGTTTATTAAGGAAGATAGGACTAGTTTCTTAATTATACCATCGTATATTAAATTTTATCACAATTTTTTTAAATAAACCACTATGTCGTTAAAATCAATGTAGATTCACAACAGCACATAAAGGTTGTTTTTACCATCCACAAATTTGATTTAGCTATCTTCAGCAGTTTTTGAGAGTAGATACGCGTCATTTATACCAGAAAAAGCATTCATAAAAAACTGTTCAAAGTAGAAATGGAAGGGGAAAAAACTCGCATATATTTTCAAGAAATAAAATCATATAGCTTAAGTACACAGAAACTGCTATACATAACACTAACACCAATTTATACAGCAAAACGCCTCCGAAATTTGGGCTGAAGTTTACCTCTCTACTCCAAAGTGTATAGGAGTTATGATTCTTTGTGCTAGTGTGTGTGTGTGTGTGTGTGTGTGAAATGATGCAGAATTCATGGTATAAAATGACAGATGCAGTACCATTTTCAATAAGTATTGTGCCTACAAATTAAAGAGAAAATGAAGTTTACAAGACTAGCTAAAAACTAAAAGAGTCATCTTTTGTAAATTTTTGCCGTCTCGCTTTAAATCGCCATTTAACAAATTTATGAATTGCAAATAAAGTATTACCCAGCAAAGAAATGTGTTTTTCAATGGTGAAAGATTTATTAGTATCCATTGATAATTTCTAGAAGTATCTGTACTGCGGATATTCACATTAGAATGGATATGGGCACTAGTCTATAAAGGTGGCTGAAAATTATAGGACGTAATTAACGCAGACGTGATAAAAAATGAGCTAAAAGCTTTGTAAGAATGATAAAGTGAGCTTTTGCGAAATTATAGTTGATTAGAAAGAATGAGTGCATATATCGTTAACCTCCGAATTGTGTTTGTCACTGCCGTGCAGGTGAGAACACATCTTTCAAAAGGAAAAAGAAAAACACGATCACAGATGGCGCTGTCTAAACTTACGGTTAACTCTGGTCAGAATAGTTTATGTGGCTTTTCTGGCCTATAAATTCTGGTAATCCATAAATCTTCACACACATACACATACACACACACACACACACACACACACATATGCGCGCGCGTATGTGGTCAGCGTGTTTTCATGTTTTTTAAGTTGAAAGCAAACTTCAGCTGTTAAAAGTCCGTAAATACAAGATGAAGCTACTTCGGAAGGAATAAAGAGGTACCTGTAAGGCGACCTACTTGTTCACTAAGGGCTGACATTTATATACTCCGAAATGTCAGCGCTATTCATCTCTTTCTTCACATCTCCTAATAGGCACGCCTTAAATCGAGCTGCACAGAAAAGAATAATTATTAGATGCATACTTCAACCCAAACCTCCTATTGCGTGGATATTTATTTGTACCAGTAGGAATTAAGGCTAGAAAACATTTTCTATCTCGTCGGATCAAAACACTAACAAGATACATTATATAAACAATTGCAATGTAAAAATACAAAAACAAAACACAAAATATAATATGGAGAAAGAAAAAAGAAGAAGAAGAAAATATATAATCATTGTCCATAACACATTAAAACTATAATATACTATGGATTTTGTGATTCTGGTACTTAGGTTTATAATTATTTATTCATACAAAAAAAAATCTGACATCAGACTATATCGATTCACATGTATCCCATACATATTATACCTACTATTATATAAGTTATTATCCTACCAAAGTTTACGTCAATCGCAATAAACGTTTTAATATACCTAGGTAAGTTGATTTTAATCAGTAAGGAACGATTACCCAGAAAAACGACTATCACATGTTTTCAATAATTTTACATGCAGGAAATAGCCGCGTAAGCTTTTCTACTTAAAACTTCCAAAAGAAAATGAGTAATTTGGAAATGTCTAATTTCAGAACGAAAGCTGTTTCACAAAATATGCATATTTTATGGCTCTATGTTTTGCCTATAGTACGTCTCTCTCTCTCCTTCTCTCTCTCCTTTCTCTCTCTCTCTCATACATGCTCAGTAAAATTAACACACGCTAATTACAAAGTATTCAGGATTTATATGTTAGTGTCATACTAAAAGCTCACTTGTGATGTTTTAATTAAATATTTGGAGGCATTTTTCTTTGTGATGCAATGTTTGGTTTGAAGGGAATTGAATTAATATTTTCGTTTTGTAGCCTTGAAAACATAATGTAGTTTTTAGACTTCTTTTTTGAGCTGTACACACACACACACACACACACACACACACACACACTCACGCGGACTTTTTCTAATTTCCTTTCTTTCTTTTTATTCAAGGGACTTCAAAATCTGTATTTCTAGTAAAATCTGGTTATTAATTTTTTTCGAGAATGTAATGCATTGTTTAATTCATCTATTGAAAAGCAATATTGTAACAACGCCTTCTTTGAACTAGTTCTTTTAGGTTGACAATAAATTGAGAGAAAAAAAAGTATTTTAGAAGGAGACAATTTGCCTAGTGCACTAAACACTAGCTCATTCTAACTTATTAAACCGAAATACCAAATTGTTTTATTTACGAATACTTTCACAAGCAATAGTGGTGGATGAAAATATATTTATTTCACATTCTAAAATTATCATATCTGTCAATTAAAGTATTTTATCTAAGATTGCTGATTTTAACAAAGATAATATTTGATTTTGAGGGTTTTCCGGAAGCTCTAATTTGCCAGACCCTACAACAAACAGCTCATTTTCCAGAGAATAGCGACATCTATCAATATGTATAAATAAGTTTCTTTTTTCATTGTAAAATATGAAGTAATACACATCCTTGCGCCTGGTAACAAAATGTCATTCTTATCAAACTAGTTCACTACAAAACTAGACTAACTTGCTCATCAACTGTCCTTGTGGTCCGGTGGTTTGCATGTTAACCTCCAAATTCAAAGTTCCCAGGTTCGATTCCCGGCTGGAGGGGGAATTTTTCTTTAGTCAGGATTATTCCCCAATCCCCTTAGATTCTGGAAGTATGAATAAGAATGTGAATATTGAACTCTGTGTGTGTGTGTGTGTGTGTGTGTGTGTGTGTGTGTGTGTGGTGAATTTCATGTAGTAACCAAATGTAATACCACCCAAAGATTAACGTCTCTGTAAGCGACTGAACATCATTGGCAAGGAGCAGTTGTTCCAAAGGTAAAAAGCCGCTGATATATGTTAAAGGTGGCATATAAATGAAAAAAAAACTTGATCATCTTTTACGAATTGAATTATCACAATGCGGTTTGAGTGGTTATTAGAACCGAAGGAATATTTACACCCACTTTAGTGGTACATCGTTATTCTCTTATGCGCAAAAGGTAAATTTTCAGAGAAAAAAAATCTGGGTTACGTTCACATGACTTTTCTCTACCTACTATTACTTATTTTTCATATACCTTCCACAAAATATTCCTACGGAAGCTTACTTTTTTGTTGACTTCATATTAATCGAGATAAACATTTGCAGAAATTGTTTCATTACACTTTTCGTTGAAAGTCGGAGGAGGCTAGAGGAAACAGAATCAATAGTCATTGTTAAAAAGGTAGTTGCTATATGCTGACCTATAAATTGCATAATATTTCCATGATATTGCGAGAAACAGCTAAACAGCGACAACACTAAAAATGACAAATTATTGAAGTAGTCAAAATAATAAGTTGTTAGGGAAAGTAAAAATTACCCACATAGGAACAGGAATGATTAAGTTGTTAATGATATACGTAGCTCCACCTTCCCCATGCATCACCCTTCTCCTTCCCCTCTTGTATAACTCTTGACTACTAGAGTCAAATTCGTGCATTATTCAATAATAGTAATAAAATTTATAGTAATATAAATTCTATTCCGGAATAAACGTTTAACATAAATATTGTTCCTTCTGCCCTTCTTGGGTGCATGTAATACATTTATGATTCTTTATTTCCTCTACAAGGTCTGCTAATCATATTTGAGCTAGCCCACCTCTACTTGTTTATCTAAATCAGAGCAGAATTTACCGAGAGTATGTTCGTTCAGGATATAACATCACTCATTTGAGTCATTTTTGTTTCTTGGAATTTGTTTCAAGCCAGTCATAAGCAGAAGTGATAAGATCTGGGAGCTGGGTGGAGCCTAGTGCTAGATAAACGTGAAAATCTTACGGAAGAAAAAATGATATCTGTGATGTATGAGGGAATAAGCCAGTTTTGCATCTAAGTGTAGAGTTTTAGCTATATAGAGTGTGGCTGCCTCATTACAAGTAAAATATTGTACATTTGAGGATATAATCCTGAAACTTTAGCGCATATTAAATTAGATTAACATAAAGATGGAGTATGGAGATGTGCCCTAACATGAAACTTGGAGGTCTATTTTATTATTCTCCATCTTTATTGTTCCGATCGCGTCCAGAGATTGCATGAGCAGTCGGACGAGAATGCGCACGCGTAGCAGTAAAGAGGGCTATATGGCAATAATGCACTGCAGTTTCAGTATTGTGATGACGGTAGTTGTTGCACAGCTCTAGGAGAAATGACTGCACTGATATTGTCTCCCGTCAACTGCGAGCTTCGTGCAATTATGAGATTTCTGCGCGCACTGAAGCATTCACCAGCAGAGGTCCACCGTCAATTATGCCATGTGCAAGGACACGACATTGTGAGCGACAATATGGTCGGACGATGATGCAGAGAATTCACTGAAGGCCGAACAAATATGCACGCTGAAGACCGTCTCTGGTGACGCCAGAACTGATTGAAAGTATGCAGCAAGCAATTGTGCAAAACCGGCGCTTCACAATACCGGATCTCTGGTTAATTCCCCCAGATTTCTCGCTCACTGGTGCACGAAATTATCTCCCGATGGCTTGGTTTTCGGAAGGTGTGTGTAAGTTAAATACCAAAGCAGCTGACAAATGAACACAACACCAAACGTCTGGCCGCAGCATTGACATTCTTCCAGAGGTATGTAGAAAAAACTGACGAGTTTCTCGACAATGTTGTCACCGAGGATGAAATATGGGTGTCGCATGCAACACCAGAAACAAAACAACAATTCTTGCATTGGTGGCTTAGTAGTTCACCTGTAAATTCCAAATTAAAGCAGACAATCTCTGGCAAAAACTCATGCGCGCTACCTTCTTGGGTCGAAGTGGTGTCCTCCTGTGCGATATTTTACTGCGAGGAGAGACCGTAAATGCTTAATTGGTATTGTCAGACATTGTGAAATCTAAGGGTGGCGATCCAGAACAAAAGACGTGGAATTCTGTCAAGAGGTATTACACGTCTGCACGACAATGCACGATCCCAATGCTTCAGTTTGGATGGGAGATCTTTGACCATCCACCCTACAGCCCCGACTTCGCGTCAAGTGACTTCCATCTCTTCCGTCTCATGAAGCGCCTTCTGACAGAAAAACGTTTCCAGTTTCGCGGCAGTGACTTCATAGTCCAGACGTTGGCGGCAGACTCCTATGACACGGGCATACAAAACTTGGTGCACATGCCTCAATAATGTCGGGCACTCTATTGAGAAGCAGTCGGTAAACTTATGTAAACATTGCAATAAATATTTCTTACATATTTAAGCTTTTTGTTATCTTTCTCGGTCATCGGAACTTAGTTTCTGGATGCACCTCGTATTTAAATATACCAGTACGTTTAACAAGAGAATGTATACTATTAACTAGACTCTTTCCTGGGAGACCTCCTGTTGAGGCAGTCATCTACATGTGCTCATATCTTTGTTCTGGCTTTAGCTTTGCAGCCAAAGTTTATATGAGAGACAGTTTCCACCTCCTCATCACATGGCCTCCAAATTGGGTTTTCCTTAAAAATACCATTATATGAAGGTGTTTTCTAAGTCTACAGTTGTCTGTAAAGAGGCCTATTATTGACCTCATTTGTGACCTGCTGAGATTTAAGGCATCTTAGTAAGAGATAAGTTGGGCTCAACAACATTCTCTTTCTGTGTCCTTCCACTTGCACATATTGCTGCTGGTGGTTATTTGTAGCCCTCTCTGAGATGGTTCTCCTTATAGTGGTTCAGGGAATGCCAAACTGGCTCAGACCTAATAAACTTCTGAGCAGAACCTTTCTTTGCTAGGGTGTGTGCTTTTTCATTGCTTGTTACCCCTTTATGCTCTGCCACGCATCCAAGTGTGATATTGTTGTGTTTTGCCAGTTTTATAAGGTTTTGTATGTGGTTCTAGATTAGCTTGGATGTTATCTGGTTGCTTGCAATTGCTTTAAGAGGAGTCTGGCTGTCTGAGAAAATCCACATGCTACTACGGAGGTTTTCTTCCAAACAGGTTTCAATTGTATAAACTTCATCCTGGAGTACTGTGGTATTGCAACTAGGGGGACAGAAATGTCACACCTTGTAGTTTCCCCAGAATCTTACTCGGATTCACTGTCCATCTTTGAGCTGTCTGTTAACCAGGTCAGTGCTCTAGTGGAACAGTGTTTTTAACCTGACTCCATTTAAGCGAAATGTTTTATGATTTCATAAATGATAGTTTAGGAAGCACATAATGACTGTCTATATTGAAGACTGGGTTTCTGATTATGTTTATGATTCTGGTGTGCATCAAAAGGTTGAGGTTGCGTCAGTTACCATTGTTTTCCAGCCTACTTGCGACCAGCCTTTGTACGAGGGTGGTCTGAAAAGTTTCCGACCTAATAAAGATACAAGACATTTTTTTTTATTTTTCAACATAGTCTCCTTGTAACTCTACACACTTCTCCCAGCGATGCTCCCATCTCTGTAACCCGTCCAAATAATACTCGGCGTTTTTCTCTGCAAAATAATTGTTCACGAAGGTGATTGCCTCTTCATTTGACGAAAATCTCTGTCCTCCGAGCGCAATTTTCAGATGGGGGAACACAAATAAGTCGCTTGGGGCTAGATCTGTTGAGTAAGGCGGATGGTCAAGCAGTTCAAACCGTAATTCATGGATTTTCGCCATTGCAACCGCCTGAGGTGTGAGAGGGTACGTTGTCTTGGTGAAACAGGATTTTCTTTTTCTGCAAATGTGGCCGCTTTTCCGCAAGTTCTGCCTTCTGCTTGTCAAGTACTGATGCTTAGTATGCTCCTGTAATGATTTTTCCTTTTTGAAGATAATGGATTAAAATAACTCCATGAATATCCCAAAAAATAGACGCCATCAGTTTCCCAGTCGAAAAAACCGTTTTTGCTTTTTTTGGAGCCGGTTCCCCCTTTGCAGTCCACTGTTTGGACTGTATTTTTGTTTCTGGCGTATAATGGTGTATCCATGTTTCATCTACAATAATTAATCGGCGCCAAAACTCGGATTTATTGCGCCTAAACTGCGCCAATAGAGCGTTGGAAATGTTCATTCGAACACGTTTTTGGGCAAACGTGAGCAAACGCGGCACCCAACGCGCGGACAGCTTTCTCATGTCTAAATGTTGATTTAATATGTGAAAAGCACGTTCTTTTGACATGTTCATATCCTCTGCTATCTCTCTCACTTTAATTCGGCGGTCGTCCAGCACCATTTGGTGAACTTTGGCGATGTTATCGTCGTTAATTGCAATTTTTAGACGTCCCGAACGTTCATCGTCTCCCAAGCTCTTACGGCCACGTTTAAATTCAGCTGCCCAAAATTTCACTGTCGTAAATGATGGTACAGACTCCCCATACACAGAATCCAAGTCATCTTTGATTTGCGTAGGCGTATTGCCTTTCAAAAACAAATATTTAATGACAGCTCGATGCTCGATTTTGTCCATTTTCATAAAAACATTCACATCACCTCACTTAAACGACTGTTACATAACAACTGAGCCTCCAAAATGGTTGAAACTTTGGTGAGTAACTGTCAACAGATGAACAACGAAATTCACTAGCTTTTATTTACGAGTCTGCCATCTTCATAAATAAATAAATTTGGTAATTTAAGAAGGGCTTGCACTGCAGCTGTAGCGGTACCCTTATTACCCCTGTTATACACAGGCAGGCTTCTGCACACTGAAGAGTTTATTGTCCCTGTTTCTGAGATACTTTCGACCATCATATTAGACAGCTATAAGTTATTATGGATCTTACTACTGCTTTGTAAAGCCAGTATATGACCCGTAGTTTAATTCCCCTTGCTTTTCCAAAGGTTCTTATGGCCACCATAAATGTCATTTTCCCATTGGTTATTCTTTTCTGCAAGTATGCATTCCATATCAGTTTATTATATAACTTTAAACCCAGATACTTAACACTGGAACTAGTTTGCAACTAGTACTAAATAATTTGGGAGTTCTGAAACCTTCCATAATTATTTTGTTTGTGAACAGAATAATTGCAGTTTTTGAGAGATTTGCCACAAGTTTTCTCCACTACACCATTCTTTAATGCTTCAGAGCTTTAGGTAAAGGTTCAGATATACAAGAGCAAATTTCCCCTGGATAGATACGACAATGTCACCAGTATCCTTGGGTATAACAACCTTGCTTGTTCAATTTAGCCAGCAGTATCGAAGATGATAACCCACCCCATGGACAGCCTCTAGATGCTGACACCTGCACTGTTTTAATGTGCTTAGTTGTCACAATCTCCCTGCTTTCCAGCATACTTTTAATCCACTTGCAGTAAGTGTGTTCAACCCCTTGCCTTTTTGCTTATAGGATTATCGATTCTGAAAATACGTTATTAAAGGCTCCCTCGATATCAAGAAACGCTCCTTGCGGGCGGGGCGAAAGTATGATCCTCCCCTGAGTCGCGGGGATTTGAAACATTTCAAACTCTAGCGAATAGCCTGGAAATCAGGCAGGATGCTAGCCAGAGTCGAAGTGACACAAAGTCACAGTGTAAACGCGCTTTTCGTCAGCCCTTCATTTAAATGTCGGTTAATGCATTACATTTTACATGCTCCTTTATGACCTCATTGCTCTATATGCAGCCGCAATGGTTCATGTAATGCAGCAGATATAATGGTTTGTTTCAAAATAAAAGAGTATGCATTTCTCAAAATTAAATTACACTTAAGTCTTTTAAATTTAACGGGTTTAATTCTATTCGCTTTGGTAGTGTGTCGTTAGTCAACTTCATCCCCTTTTGCTAAACCTCTGTGTTCCTCGTAGTGCTAATTGTGCTCAGCAGTTTTAATCAAAGCTCTATATCGAACAGGAATGTGCAGCGAGTGATTATGATTTCACATGCTCTGGAAGGCAATTATAAATGATGTTGACTTATCTGTATTGTCGTCCCACACCCACAGTGCACTAACCGTAATTACTTTCTGCACTATACAGTATAATCTTGTTTATGAACAGATGGTCACTTTGATATTCAGGAGTTTCACTGCACGCATATTGCTTTGCATTATGAATGGTCTGTTAATACTTAAAGTGTGATATTGTTGCATTTTGCATAATGCAGGTTCTGAAACTTGGCATCAATAAACTCCCCTTTCATTCAGTAACGTTTTCTTTTGTACTGACAGTGTAAGTTTCATACCCTAATATTAAATTTCTATTTAAGAATTCATTTGGTCCAAATAAGTAGAAATTAACTGCCGGTTTTGAAAGCAATGTATCGAAATCGAAGCCACAATCCAACAACGGCTATGCAGTACAGATGCTGACAGATATCCCAGCTTGAAGTGGAGCGGAGGTGTATTACAACTTCTTTAACTACCCCGGCCCATTATCAAAGCATCTTCCAAGAGAAGGGAATCAGAGCCATTCATTGTAGTCAGTCAGTACCTCAAGAGGATTTAAATAGCGACTTGGTCCAATTTGTAAGCGTTTCACTGGGGGTTAATTTTGTATATATCAGTTTTTTTATGATAAATTGCTTATGTAAAAGAAATTTCAGGGCAGATTTACAAAAGAAGGGTTTAATAATTACAACTAGCCATTGGAATTTCTAGATATTAAGGCCAGGACGAAAGGAAATAAATCTCAGTCGTTATTGGACTTCGGGCACGAAGCGTCGCAGGTAGCAAACCATCCCCGTCCGTGGTAGAATCTGTTAGCGTTTCCATACAGCATTCAGGAAATCGTGTTTACCTATCATTGTATTGACTATGGCTTGAGGTAGACAACCTGAAACCAATTACTTAAGCATTTCTTATAACCTAAACAATAATGTTAGTTTACCTATGCTAACACCATTTTAATCTAACCATAGTGACACCTTAGGGGAGGTATATTTACGAGGGGTGATCAGAAACTAAGATTACAAGGCTGATATTCCTGGAGTTTCGTCCGTTATAGAGAAATTAGTAGTGTGCGGTGATTCTAATACATGCGGTTGGCAGCTGCGCTGAGCTGAGAAATGGCACCTCGTTTGGAAAACTGGTGTCGTGAAGAAATCCGTTCCGTTATTCGATTTCTCTGGGCAAGATATGGAACCGCGGCTGAAATTCACCAGCAGCTGATATATGTTTAGGAGAGGCTGTATATCTTGTCAGCATGTCGCAGAAGTTTGCGGTCGGTAGAGAAAACGTAACCGACGAAGATCGCAGTGGCCGACCCAGCACGGCATCAACAGATTTGAACAAAGCTTGCGTGGAGGAGCTGATTCAAGACCACAGGAGGATCACGTTACGACATATGACGATAGAATTGGGAATGTGATTCGGAAGCGTTTGTCACATTGTTTACGATCTTCAGCAGCACCTGAAATTTGTTCCCGATGGATTCCATGAAATCTGTGCAACCAACACAAGGAGAAGCGCATGGGGCAAGTCTGCAACTTTTGCAACGGTTCTCCACGATAAGGAACAGTTTTTGAAAAGAGCACACACAGTAATCGCTGACCATACTGCGGACCTTGACAAGATTGCGCAAAGCAATCAGGAGGAAACGGCCAAGACTTCCCACCGAGGGCGTCATCTTTCTTCACGATAAAGCGCGACCTCATACAGCCCAGAATACCACCACGCTGTTGAAGCAGTTTCCTGGCACATCATCGACCACCCTCCTTACAGCCCAGACTTCGCCTCAAGTGACTTCCACCTTTTTCCTCATTTGAAGGAGCACCTAGAAGGCGAGGATTCGCTTCAGATGAGGTGAAACTTTTCACGACAACGATGCTGAACACACAAGGACAGGATTTTTACCAGCAGGGAATATTCACACTCGTCCCATGCACCGACAAGTACTAAACCGATATGAAGGCTATATGGAAAAATAACCTAATATTGGTTTATGAAATAAAATGTACACGTTTCACTGCAGGCTTTGTAACCTTAGTTTCTGATTAACCCTCGAATATGAAACTAGACTGGGTGACGCGTGAACATCGATTGCTCGCGCTCGATAGGTACCCCTGAATAAAGTTGGTGAGTGTACAATATTTACCAACTTGAAGGTACTCGCACATCAATGAGATTTGTTTTGCCAGGAAAAACGTATATTTGAAACCTAAATTTGAAAGCGTTTACTTGCATTTGGAAAAAAAAGCTGCTTGCAGGTAACGCCTCTCAAAGTCAAAATCGGAATAACTTGCGTCTTGGTGGATAGAGTTTGTCTTTGAATAATGTAGAAATGAAAAATAACTTTATAGTTCGAAAGAAAGTAGCATTTCAAACACATAGATACACAAGATCTTAATTATCACTGGATTTTGAAGAAATAAATGAAAAAAACAGAATAATTAAGAGAATCATTTCTTTGCTTGGGCACTAAAACATAAATGTTAAATTGAATTATGAAATTATTTTATTTATGTAAATTATAATTAAAACGGAGAACATAATTTCATTTTTAGATCTGATTTGTGATCTGATATTTGTATTTTGTCCCTCCGTTTTATCTTTCTAAATAATAAAATACATACTACTGCATTTGTTAACTTATTGGTAATGTTTTTCACATTTAATAGCTTTTTTTCTCACGTATGGAATTGATTTCCCATTTCAGTCATCTATAACTGTTAATAAATTGTCCTAATTTGAAATGCATAGCAATGCTACTTGAACAAATATCATAGAATGTTCATTTAACGAAACAAAGTGATAATAGATATTCATAACGTAGGTTTTTAATGGCACACAACACCCAACCTGCAATACACAGTTGATATGTTCATTTTCGGTCTGAATATAGGGTTCTAGATGCTAGTAAACGGGATTTTTCGAAATATATATTGAATGGTGTTTATCGAATGGTTTATTTGTTTATTTTCAGGAAGATGTGACTTATGTTATAAAAGAATGAGAATTAAAGTCTGTCAACAATGGGGATGGTATTGGCATGAAGAATCATCCCCATGCTATAAAGGGATAGTGTATCTCTTTAGAAAATCTGAAGAGCTGCTTCTGTTGTTAAACAAACTTGCTTATCCAGTTCATTTTATAGAAGATATAAACATTCTTGTTAGAAAACACTCATTCCTTGCCTCCCAAATTTAACGATGATGTTTTCACATTAATTCTGAAAAAACATAAATACCTTAATTCAAAAAACTAAAGCAATAATAGATACAAACCTAAGGAATACAATCTGAAGGTAATGAAATCACTGACTTGTAACAAACCTTCTCTCCTTTTTTCATCATAATATGAATTAGAACATAGAAACTATGCCTCATCCAAACTGTGTTGTGGCCTTTGCAATCACATCACTAATTCACTTTGCGAATAAGAGCATCTTAAAACAGCATATTATGATTGTTTTCTTTCTTTAATTACTTTTTGAATAATATTCTGGGAATATTCAGTACGCTAAAAAATATTTCAGATGCAAACAGTAGTAAGAATAAGAAGAGGCATGCATTCGAACTTTGAAAGTGTTTCATGCCTGTAAGAGCAGATATAAAAAAGCCAAGACTTAGTATTATATGCGAGATCCCAAATGCTGAATGTACTTAAAAGGTCAGCTACTCAAATGAATTTATTTTTCTAAAATATTTATTACCTATGGTAATACCGCGGTGGCCCATTTAAGTTAAGACTGTACAATAAATCCAAAACTAAACCTTGTATAAAGAAACGCAGTAAATAAATTTTGCTTGATGTTATGGGGGAAAGTAACCGGCATTAATCATGTTTTGTTTGTAGGACGTTATGATAGTCATTTTAATGCCAATTTAATTCCTTAAATGGGAACCTACAATTAGTGTCAAATTAGGTTTACCCTAAAATGACCATCACAGCGTCCTCCAAATAAAGTACGACTAATGCATTTACTTTCTTCCATAATATCAAGCAAGTTTTATTCAAAAAGTTCTTTCTACAACGCTTAGTTTTGGAGATGTACTTAAGTGGTCCACCCTGTATACATGTTTTCTCGAACAGTTGCATTATACGCTATTAACTTCTGGAATTATATTTATGTATACAAATAAATGTTACGTTCAGAGGGCTCTTTCTGTATAGCTACTTCTCCCGGAAGTGAAAATTTATTTGGGAAATATTTACTTAAAACGCCTGTATAAAAAAGAAAGAAATCTGCTTGGCTGAGAATAGTACTAATATTTCTTTCTTAAATACGAAACGATGCTCTCAAGCAGATACCTCCTCTCTCGCCAAAGTTAATGCTAGGTCATATTACACAGAAAACAGGTACAACCGAACTGCTACTTCATTACGTTTTAAGATGAAAATTAGGCAAGCAATTTGAACTACCCATCGTGCCGGTTACATTTTGTTTGACTTGGATGGAAGTGAAGTAGTCTGTCGCTGAAGGGGCCAATGAAAATTAAGCATTAACATAACGACATAAAACTTTAGCATAAACTTAAAGCGATATGATGTCATTCGCAGCCACAAACAAACTAAACAGTAGCCAATTGCAAGAGAGCACGAAACAACTGAGCTAATATGGCGGCATGCGAAACGATCACCGACAATCACACAACAAAAGAGATTATGTACACTTGGTCAGTTTATAACTGGCCGGCATATGAGAGATGGGGCTCGAATTGGGTACTTCCGTGAGCGCCCGGAACAGCCAGGTTTTGTTCACAAGACTGCGTGTATTCTTGTAGAAATTACTATGGGGAACACAACTATAATCACAAACGTCTTCAAAAAAGATCATATACGAGATTTCAAACAGATGTTTCAAGAGTGTTTTAGCATTGAATATTTGAAACAAAAACACATTTTATTGATTGCACTGTGTTGTGTATTTAACATTTTTCATAACCTACAACACAAAGCCGAGGGTGGATCGCTACCAAACTGATTAACTTATAGGCCTAAAACGACAAGGACGTGGATTGAGGTGATGAAAGGAAATTCTTTGTTTCCAAATGACTGTACTAACTTTCAGTCTGATTTACTGTGTTCGTATAAACGTCTATTTAGAGTCCTTCCGCTTTATAACATTCACAAAAAAAGAAAAGAAACAAAAGTAGGGATTTAAATATTGCCATTCGTAATATAAAAGATTAACAACAATAAACCTTCAATGTATGTATATTTAAAGTAACACCTACTTCTCTAGGTATAAAAATCGGAAAACGAATTAACAGTAATATAATTTTAATTCCCAAACATAGCACACATTATTGTAAATATTCAACTTAATAACTGCCATGGAAAGTATACAGCTCATCACCTTGTTTAAAGACTCCATCTGTATATGTCTTACAATTTCTTGCTCAGCAAACAATTACGAAAATAAAAATTCAGAAGTATTTAATCGGTTTTACCAATTGGTATGGCCTTCGCTTCCCTGCGCATCTAGTAATGTCATTCCAAAACTACACGTACGTACTTCTGTTATATTAATTTTGTGGTTTTCTACTTACAAAGTAATTACGGTTGAATTTAGATTAGAATAAAGCCGTACGTCGTAATTGCTGCTCGCAGTCCCCTGCTGAAAAATTGTCTGTCGCCGACTGAGCCACGCCAGGCTTGCCTTCCTTCTCCCGTCGGACGTGCTGCTCACTCTCAGCTGGGGAGGGGAGGAAACTTCGGCGATCACGCTGCCCTTCCCCATGTAGTAGCGACTTGAACTTGTGCCCGCTGTTTCAGCGTAATTCCAGTAGCGACTTGAAGGGTATCTGGTAGCTCTTATGTTACCCAAGTTTTAATGATGGGTCCATAGTTCTGGTCGCTTAAGATATCTGCTAGAGCAAAGATCACCTCCTATGGTCACAAAACTTTGGACTGCCGTGGGGGGAATTGTGAAAAACGGCACATGATTTACGGTTCTCAAGTGGAGTATGACTAAAGCTCGTTATAATGCCACGCTTATTGCAGCACTCTTAACTCAGTAGTGGAGGGTTAGCTTATAGTTCTGAGGTTACAAGTTCAAACCTCCGTGGAGCAACTCCTATTTCATTTTAAATGCATGAGTAAAGAATTAACAGGTTTCTTTCAATGTTTGTTTTTGGCGTTTATTTGGTAGACTGTCATACTCGTAGATGGCAACCATGACATTAGTTTATCGATCGGAAGGTTTTATACTTCGTCAATTTATCTTTATAGCAAAAATTTCATCATATTTTAAATTATATTTGTAAGTAAAACGAAGTTACACAAGCAATATTATTTAATTATGTTACTGTAAAATGAGTTGTAAAAAATAAAGGATAAAAATTCACTACGAAGAGCTCGAGCTGCCAGCGTAGAAGTTAAATAGCGTAACTATTTAAGGTGTGGAGGTAGCCCAGATCAGTGTCTTGTGGTTTGTACCGAGTGACCCAATAAACTATGAACTAACTGCACGGTGTCTTTCCACTGGGCGTGTGGACATGTGTTTCCACTGGATTTGCTCTGCTCCGCAGTACTGCGTTGACGGTGATGCGGTGTAGTACAGGATTGTTACGAATTATTTATTATTGTGTCCTGTATTTAGTCACAATTATGGCTCATTATATATTTAATATTGCGCAGCGTGTATTTATGTATGATTTGTATGTGTTAACCTAGTCAGATCATCAAGAGTTATGGATAGTTTCTTAAAGAAGTGCCAAAAATGTATTGACAACGACGGTGGCCAGTTTCAGCACTTCTTTTTATAGCGTTGTTAAGTAAAACGTTTAAACATAGCCAAGAAAATTGATATAATGTTGCATAAGCGTCACTCTATGATAGCCGTGAGCGGCAACGCACGCACCGGATAAACACCGCGCAGCCGGTTCATAGTTCATTGGGTCTCCCTGTATTATAGAATTGGCCAAAGCGGCGCACAGAACTTGACGGTTGTGAACCTCGCACTCACTCGAAGGGGCTTTGAAAACAATTAACTGCTCAAGAGATCTGCCTTTTATTTTAACCGAGTGTGCGTGCATCGAAATGAACAAGGTTATAGGACGTTAAACAAAAAAAATAACATTACAGTTTACTTTGCCGCGATATATATATATATATATATATATATATATATATATCCCAGTGATTCCTGGTCTGTGATCTTATACATTAATAGAATTAGCGAGTAAACACATTGCGAAGGAAAATCTTACGTATATGGCAGAATGATCGCGTGATGACGTACATGGAGAATCTCTCTGATTGTCTAGTTTTTATATTTGACGTAGATATAAACAAGTAAGCTTGGAGCTTGCAAACTTCTATATCCACAATAAAGTTTATGGCCATGTTTATGTCAAGTCAGCAACGTCAACGCATGGATTAAGATAATATGAAAAGAACTGCATGCTTAAGTTAGGTTTTATATCTAACGACTATACTGGGCAACGCCGCTAGTTCCAAAGCGTGCTCGTTCGACAAATAAGTAATTTTGTACAACGGTACAAATAATATCACTTCGCTCACCAAATGCCAATTAGAACGATAGTAGTTGCAATCTTTTGCAAGTAACATATCTTAAATTACAAGGGCTTACTACTATTGTAATATTTGATTCTGCAATATTTAGAAATTAAACAACAAAATATATACCTACACGTTATTGTTAATAAAACCTTAAATTAATTTTCTTCTGTTACTATGCATATATTTGGACATTTCGTAATGTTCACAAAATGACCATATTTCGAGGATTTTTACGTAAAAAGGTATTAAATATTGATATTTTATTTATAAATGTTCCTTAAAGTGCTAAAAGTCAAAACTAGTGACACATCAAACGTAGTGAGCCCGCACTAAATGAATGCTATTTTACACTCGCGATAAGCTCATCGAGAATCTGTGACGTTCTTTTTTAGCCTTTAGATTGGTTTAAACCATCTTTATGCTGCCTTACAGGCACATCAATTTCTTTTTCTTTTTCAGTTTTCAAATGCTGGTTTTGAATGAATCGAAGTAGGTACCCAATACTTCTAACATGCTCGACTAGGTCTTTTAAAACATCTTTCTTATTTTCCTTACGAACGCTTCTAATAGTTTGTGTACCGCTCATAGCCGATTTTGAAACCTAAGTTATGAACGATATCATGTTGCTTAGTGAAATAAATTCTAGGCAACCGTAGTATGGTTACATTTTGTCATTCTTCCTCTATCCATTGATACCATTTTTGTTTATAATATTTTAATAGTTTTAATGTTATGAAATTCTTTGTGAACAATCCTTTCCGCAAAGTTTACGAACTTAGCGTAGCTCTCGGTTTCGAAAAGTAAGACATATTCTACACAAAAATTAATTTTTTATTTAATATAAAGTTTAATACTACAACTAGTACACCCGTATCTAATAGTACTCATTTAATAATATAGAATCTCCTTTAATAATATGAAGTCACAGTTCCGGAAATTTGTTTTCCAGTGATCAAGCTCCGTTTTCTCGTAATTATTGCAATAGGTCCGTTGGTTTCAGGCTTTTGAGTCTTCACTATATTGCTGTTGTTCAGTAGTTGCAGCACAGCTACACTATTATGACAATGAAACCTTACCTATGTTTCTTGTCGTAGATTTACGGCACATAAAAGAACCTCAAGCCTGATAAAGAGGCCTCCGAGCAAAATTACCGGTCTTTCACGCCCAATATAGAATGGGACGCTAAGGACCATAGTAGTTAAAAGAGCGTCCATAAATAAAACTCAATTTAATTTCAATTTCTTCAGAAACTATTGTCACTATATCTCTATGAATGTTTTCATTGCGAAGATATCAAGGTGCTTTGGCAACTCCTCGCATTACATTATTTTGGAATATTTGAATAATTTTGATATTCTACTTCGTTTAACGCATCTCCAAAGCTGCGCCTCATACGACCACTACGGTGTAAGCATTTGCTTTTACATATAAGGGCATTTGTTATAGATGTCTAATTCAGAGTTTCTCCCAAGCAACCTGTAAATTTTTGAATATTTTATTTCCAATTCGTTGTACATTTTCACATGTGTCTTCCATTTCAGTTTAGCATCCAATGTCTTCGCGGACCATTTCAAACTTGCGGCGAACTAGCGGATCGTACGGCGCGCGTTTACTGGGGAGACGCGAACGTGCTGCAGCACGATACGAAAACTTATGTACGGTGAATGGCGGAGATTAGCCCTACCGTATCATATAAACCATGCCCATTTTGTTGTAAATGCTCTCCAAGCAGGTTAAAAAGGCATTAAAAGATTCTTTCCTAAAACCGAAACGATCGTTGAACTCTCTCTCTCTCTGTATAAGAATCATATGGTTCTCGCATACCACTATAGCATTCCCGTTTTCTTCGTCGAGATCATCAACGTAACCCAAGTAATCGCTATTTTCTTCACCGGGATCTTCATTGTAATCTAAGTAATACATGAACATGTCAAAATATCTTCCTGCAAACACGATACAGTATTCTAATTCAATCGACAGGTTAGTTACTCCAGCCAGGTCGCAAGAGTAAATTCTAACCTATATTTGTGCTGTATTTAATTCCGTAGTAACATACATGACGGTACTCTCCGACATTCACTTATGCGGTAATTTAATCTGGGAGTATCTGAAAGGAGTGAAATGCTTCGAAAGTAGTTTACTCTCGTATAGAAGTCGCCAATTCTTGACTTAATAGTAGTTTACTACGAAAGTAGGGCTTACTCTAGGTTGGTGCACGCCGCCCAAAGAGAAGATAATTTTCTGCCAACGGATGTTACGGTAAGCACAAGGGCTGCATTACCGACTGAGCAATTTCTTTTTTTAGGAGCTTATCAACAGATGGCGGGCGTATAAGCAACATTCACGCGAAGTACACCAAAATATTTCAAGACATTATTACAAATGTATTTCTAAGATGTTGTTGAGTGCACTGAATAAATAAATACTTTCAATTATGCCACTGAGAGTACCTGTAGTGAAGAGTTTTTGTAGTGATTTGTTTGTTCTCAGAACATTGTAGTCAACGGTGTCAATGCGTCGTTATGTGACGCATTGACACATGTGTAATTTGTGATTTCCTTTGCGTGTAATTTGTGATTTCCCGTAGTGTAGGATAAGCAACTCTGATCTACAATTATTGACCTGTAGTTTTCTTTTTGGATTCCCGTGTTTTCGGCACCAGTATATGTGGAAGTCACTAATATAAGTAGGAACTGGTGAAATAGTAATACACGGTAACCGAGTTTGTCAGTGTCGTTTATTTAACTGTTCCAACTATTATACAAGAATCTATAAAAGTCAAGGTTAATGTAGATAGTTCCTACAAGAAGACCATAGAAGGCGTGAGAGTCTTCAATCCCCCACAACGATGTCCAATTTCTGGATGCAAAGATCTCAACGGCCTAGAAAGTTCTGAACCACCACCTGCGATTCTCTATCTGTAATTTTACTTAGCACTCACTTGATTTCATTCCAATATCTTGAAGAGTATGTGGATTGTTTTACACATTACTTTGTGTTTTAAATCCTCCTAAAGATAAAAATCACATTATTCGTTGCTCGACACTGTACCGCACCGTTGTAAACAAGGGATTTACTCTAACTCGCATGTTTCCAACACTGACGATCGGCTAATCGGTGTGGTGTGCGTGGTTATTGATTTTATTCCGCGTGGGAGCGGTCGGTTCTCCCCAGTAAACGTGTTTTGTACGGCCCCATAGAACGCCGGTAGGTTTGAAATGGTCCGCACTGTACTTGCCCCATTTAGTATACTGGATTATTTTCTTATTAATTACAATCGCAACCCTTTATCCTTTTTGCTATTAGAGCTCAGATGTATTAACTTTATATAATTTATTTTAATACGCAATTTTTTGGTCCAGTTACTAACTTCATCCATGGCTTTTTTGCATTTTTTCTATTGCTTCTTCAGCTGTATCTCCCATGGTTGTAATGCAAGTGTTCATCTGTGAGTTGGTCATGGCTGTTTCATCTTGTGTGTGACAGTATTTCAGTCACTTGTAAATATTAACAATATAAATTGTAACTAATGATTAATAGCCCTAATAATATTATTTAACACTGATATCAAAAGGTGCAAGATAATCTTCATAATAGTAGTCTTGTAATTTTAATGTAAGATGTTTTCATGTATGTGTTATAGTTTCGTTGAAGCTGTGAGATACCAGAAAACAACAGAAAAGTTATATTTCAGTATGAGGGTGTAGGCAACCAGGCCTTAGATAGAAAACATGCACAATAGAATTGTCTTTGAGGTATTGTATGTGAAACTTAGAGAGAAAGCTAGGAACCAGCAGAGAAAACGTTGCAACGAGCAATATTCGTAAAAGGACACCCGTGCTCAGTAACAGCAAATGGTAGAGTAAGAATTATATTTAAACGTTTTCAAGCAGAGACCAAACAGTCAATGAGATTTAAAGCTACATATTTTTAAAAATTCAAGTCGCTTAAAGCAAGAATAGCGTATCCAAGCTTAAGTTAGTTCGTGTGTGATAGCCGAGATGCGTAAATTCACTTGAGTTTTATTTATGGACGCTCTTTACTGCTGGGTCCTTAGCGTCCTGTTCTATATTGGGTGTGAAAGAACAGAAATTTTGTTCAGAGGCCTCTTTATCACACTTGAGGTTCTTTTACGTGCCATAAATCTACGACACGGGACCACCGACTTTATTTTCCTTTCGAAGGAAGCCATGCTAAGGATTTTTACACCCGAAAAAATCCATCGCCCTCCGCCGGGTTTGAAGATCATAGTAGTTGATGTCTGAAAACGGGAGTTACAATTACCGGATCAAATGTAGATGCAGAGTAATTATAACAAATTTGTGTACTTCTTGTTCATACGAGTGGGCGGATATTACATTTATGTAATTGTGATAAATAGACAACTTCTACGTCCGACCTTTGAAAGTTTTTCTGTTAACTACAACGCCATATACACTTGTTACATAAAACAGCTTCAACGAACGAGTTAAATAAGCTGAAGCCGGAATTATAAAGGCAATAATTATCATAATATTCTGAGAAGGATAGCAATATAAAATAAGTAATAATATATTTAAAATCAGTGTATGTATAAAAAGGAGAAGCATTGGAAAATTGTTGACTGTTAAAAGCGACAGAAAGACCAGACAGGCACAGTTTAGCTAATTAGGGACCTGCCCCAGGTATAAAGGGTAAAATAGCTGAAGCCAGTTTCTCTTGGAATTCATGGGTGCAGTTGCACTGGCCGGGATGTGAAGGTCATTTAGAGGCTTCATGACGCTAAGTTTGAGGAGAGTTTGAGGGGAGAGTAGGGGAAGTAGTAGCTTGTTTTTTCCTTGTAACGCGGTGGTGAAAGACAGTCTGTCCTGAGTGCTTGATGAAAGCGGGACGACATTCTCGTTGAGTTGTGAACATTGGCGGCGAATATGCAAGAGGGTAGAACGTTCAGCTGTAGTTAATAATCTTCGGTCTTGGTAAAGACACAGTAGCATCGTATGCATTTAAAAGTGATCGGCAAACCTAAAGTATTATTTTAAATAGTGAATAAAAGTGTTCCAAGACAGCGTTTGTGTGTTTCTCTGTACACACCCACGCATACCCTGAGGTTAAGGTTTCATGCTGGAGCAGCCGTGGCAAAAGAAGAACCAACTGGGAGGAGACAAGCAGCAACCGTGAGGCAAAGGTAGTGCTTCATTGTTGGAGGCGTAGCGTGGCTGCGTCAAAGCACGCAACAGCGCATAGTGTTAAACTATGATAACATGGGAGCATTATTTAGTAACTCTTGTGCTTTATATGTTATATTATAATAATCTCCTTGCCTGTCACCACACTTGATAAGTTATGCATGTTCTATGACATCAGAACTAAATTATCCGAGGCAAGAAAGAACCAGAAAAATAACAAATAATTGGGTAACATAAACACAATGAGACAGGCGCCAAGAGATAACAATATCGAACAACATAGACGTCGCATGTGGTACATCTGTTGTATAGAGCAAGTATAGAATCGGCCCAACAACACTACCTTGTGGGACACCTGCTGATATATTCCTGAATTGTGGATATTCCTTTCCATATTGGACCCGAAAAGGCCTGTCCGACAAGAAGGGTTCTAGAATGTGGTAATATTACCTTGGGAGATCTCTGTATAGTTTATATTTTTATCCTTTATGACAACCTCTTCCCGCGACATCAAAGAAAATACATGAACAAACATTTTTATTTTCCAGCGCTTCTTCAGTTATTCCAATTATAATATGAATTTGGTTATAGTAGAAGAGTTAGCTGTAAAACCAACTGGTACAATGTCTCTTTCTTCAAGAAATGGTTTTAGGCGTTTTGCCAATAACATTGTTTTTATTGTTTCTTGCCATTTGGATTCTTACCTGGTATATGGATCATTATAACTTTAACATTTTAATTTAAGGTCAGCATTGTTAGCTTAGCAAGTGTTTTAACTTTGCATACTACATCAAATTAGGCGTTTATATGAACAATTTGTACATATTACAGCTATGAAAATGGGTAGATAGGACTTTGTCACACAGCATATATTTTGGGTTATTTTCAATGTTAAATGTATGAAATAGTAATAAATTAGTGCTGGTAAAGGATTGGAAATAAAGTGTAGTTTGCTGTTATTAATAACTATTGCATCGGTTCATTACAATGGAATTCACATCTGGCATATATACCCTATACTTGATGAACCAAAAAATTCGCAGACAGAGAGAGAGAGAGAGAGAGAGAGAGAGAGAGAGAGAGAGGGAGGGAGAGACTGCCGCTCACAAATTTTTAGAATAATTCTAAAATTCAGCTCCACTCGTGAATTTTTCCCTTTGTTCGTGAACAAAGAGAAAGTAATGCCATTTAGAGATTAAAATTAAGAAGCTGAAGTTTCGTAGTTTTCTTTGGGTTAATGTCTTAGCATATACACAGAATTTAGCAACACCACCGATAAAAACTGTAAAAAACAAACCAGAACGTCACGAACATTCGACATCTTTCGGTTTGACGTATCCACATCTGGCTTCCTTCGGTTCTGGCTGCAATCCGCATCGGCAACATTCGTTTACTTTCGTTGGTTTTGCAGAGTTCACTCTACAGGTTTAAAAAAGTAATTTCGCTAATTTGTATTTTCCCTCCATTTTTGCCGAAACTCAAAGTGTATTAAGGACTTTAACAGTGTCTAAACATAACTTTCTATTCCTGTTTACAACAGTGATTAAAAAAAACCTAATGGTTACATTCCAGTGACTTTCTCTCCTCATCATCTATAAACTATTCTTACAAAAGCTGATTCCTCTATCTGTTTTTTGTTAATACCGATAAGCCTTCCTTACACATTTTCACATTTCGTTGTGGTATAAGAAGAATGCAATAAGGTAAAACGTTATCAATACTTTTCAAAGCCCGTCGCTATGTCATGGCTTAGAGATTCTGTTCTCTTTGAATTATCACGAAAAACAAAAACAAAAAACAAAAAAGAAATAATAGTGAGTTACAGAGCATTAGAAAATCCAAAGTAATAACAAAGAATGTCTCGGAAATGGCCACAAAAATATATTTGGCATGAACTGTGTGCGGCTTGCCAATTTATACAGTTATCATACTTTTTACCAATTATACAAATGTTCAGAATAAAGAGCACTTCACAGGCATCCTCAGAAAATTTAACCTGTTGAAGCAGTAGCGATTGCCGTCACTTTTTGAGCCGTATATTCTTTACCTGCTTCTGATATTGACATCACCTCATAGCTCGTTCTGTTATCTCTTTCGCCAGCTGGTAGAGCTATGAGTATTTTCTCAGGGTATGTGTGGATGTTTAATGAAAGGACAACACTAAGTTTAAACTGATTGAGAAATTTAATGTGATTTAATACTTGAGCTATTTAAACGAATATGAATCGTAGCACTCGAAACTAACAATTGAATTATTATACCTGTTTACTTTTGCAGTATCAATCTTACGGTTTGAAATAACTTTTTCCGCAATAAAACAAACCAGTAGTATAACTCGCCGAGAGTCGCTAAAATGCTTACCGGTAAGAACCCTCACGATGGCCGTTAAATCTTACTCACACAAGCGCATCACTTGGCGCTTAGAACATAATGGAGCAGTAAGTACCGGTGAATGTACCAGAGTAAAACTCTGATTTAAATTGCACGAACGCTAATTAATTTTTACTTTGTCTACTTTATTACTCCCCACCAACATTGCTTCATGCACGCGCCAATCTTTTAAGTACTACGTGTGCGCCTGTTACCTTGTTACTAGAGTATCTCTAATTCTGAGAGTTTCATCTAGCTTTCTCTTTTTCAGAATTTGCCTACTTGAGTGTTCAACGTACTGAACTTATAACCGAACTGCGTTCCAGGAACCTTTTACGCTAATGTGTTCTATTCTCGGCTGATATTAATGACTTTCGTTAACCTGACTTCTTAATTACCTTCCTCTTTCCGGACAAATCTGTCAACTCAAGCTCATTGGTTACATTACACATTGATTTAATGTACGGAAATTATTTATTGCAATTATTTCTCTATCTATTATTTCTTTATTTAATTATTTATATATTCCCGTCAACAATTACAGTATAATATACACTTTGTTTGTTATGAAAATATCTAAAATATATATTATTGTAATTAAAATCGTAAGAGCATATTTGAGAAAATTTAAAAGGGTAGTTAGGGTGGGGCTTTTTCTTCAAACTCTTCATGTCGCAAGTACGTAGTAGAGAAAGTAAAAATATATGAATACGATAAATTACTCTGTAATTACCCTGCGGATAATACACAACATATTTTTTCTTTTAGCATTAATAGTCTATAGCCATTTTAAGTAAAAATTGGGCTTTTAATTATAGTTAAGAATTTGTCAAACAAATTTCTGTGCTAGCACTGCATGTAGGCGTATTTGCTAATTTTGTATTTATACCAGAGATTAAACCCTATTTTATAACTTGTATATTAGGATTGCAGTTTTATTTAAAATGGGTTAAAATAGTATAATTATTTACATTTTAAAATGTTCGATGAATGGGTAATTAAATTTTTAAAAAATACTTGTAACAATATTTACTACTAAACTTTTTTGCGACCACACTATAACACGCTGATTACATGTGACGTAACTGAACCATAATGCCATCCATTTGAAGTACTATTATTAATGTTATTTTTATTTAACATTATTGTAGCCCCACGTTGTGGTAGCCAATTTGAAGTAACATTATTTGTATATGTTTGTATTTGTTAGCCCCACATTTGGGAGCCAATTTGCGATGGTAAATTTATAATGTTATTTGTGTATGTGTTTACTCAACATGGTGAAGCCAATTTGTGACGTGATTCTTTGTTAGGTTTGTAGCTCCATCTGGTGTTAGCAATTTGCGGCAGTATTAGTTTTTGTTTGAAAGAATACTACTTTTATTTTATTTAATTTTTGTTTCACTGTCCTCCGGCTAACTATGATCTTTTTGGGTCGAGCACTTCTCTTTATACAGGTTGTGTAAACGGAAAGGAATCTTTTATCCAAAGATAACACTGATGAAGGAATTTGTTTTACACTTTTATTGTCGAACACAGTCACTATCACATTTACACATTGATCTAGACACTCGCCAAACTGAAACTGTTATAACAACTTCTTACTGATCACTTTTAATTCACGTACTTCAACCTTTTGTATAATTAACTTTACCATACTTAAGATTTTTCATAACTCTTATACGCGTAACTTGCGAATCGATAGCCGACGGTTAATATTTCTGCTGGACTGAAGGCGACGTGTATCATACAAATATTTTCGACGAACTGACGGACTCTACCTCTAACCTAGCTCTTTTATACTCATACACCCCGATATGCCTAAAGATTATAACTGAGCTGCAATTGGCTAATAAAACGCGCCAACATTAGCGTCTATTTTTATATCCAATGAAAATTATGAATACATATGCTCTAGGGAAATGTTCCAGCAATTTCTACAGAAAAACGCGCCAACATTACGTAACTACCTCGTTTCCAATAATGATAAACAGCTCACCCCCTCGCTGCATTATTGCACGCTATTATTGTCAGTTTCAGTAAGGCAGTATAAACTTACTTCCCAACAATAATTACAATCAATAAACATCTCAAATCAATGTCACATAAAAATGCATATTCATACTATAATCACTCTTTACATTTAAATAATTTGTGATACAAATTACTGCATCACATTATACTTAGCGACTCATTATGATCTTACTCGGTGGCGCGTGCTCCCTTATCGTCTATCCCTTTAAACACCTTCAAAGCAGCAGTCCACTGGGATCCATTTCCCAGATAAAGAATGAAATATGTGTATTTAAAATAAAATGAATTCTGTTCATTTAATTTTAATATTCTGATAAATTGAGTTCACTTCCGTGCAATATTTTTCAATATACGCTACCTGCAAAAAACTAATAAATACAGCCTGGACTCAACAATACTGCCATCTGTTGCAGTATTCGCAACCCGCTCAAGGTACTGCCAGCATGCCGCCATCCGATCAGCATTTTATTACATACAATTGAAAATATAAAATCTTTTTGTAAAGATTGAAAATTTTGGAATTATAGTGTGGTCGACCAAAAACAGTCGCATGCAACTTGATTATAATGGTAATTAAGACGCTCGTATGAAAATTGTGAAACTCGCTGCCACTCATTCCATATACATATTCGCGTCTTAACTACTGGCGTTATGGTCTGGGTGCATAATATACTATTATACAATGGTTTTATGCATTCCATTTTACAACGGTTGAAATTAAGTTTCATACAGTAACTGCAGTAATAAAACGAGGATAATTAAGGAATCAATGTTCTATTGTTTGTTCATTTCCACAAGGGCAGTCGAGATCCTTTTCTATGACAATATGAAATCGTCGGAAGTATGTACCAGATTTACCGTGACCAGAAACAAATTGTCAGTATGTAATCAGGGAAGAATACTTTAGGCGACTCTGTATGTTACAGAAAAAAATGTTTCTTTGATTGAGACATCGTTGCTATTTATCCCTGTGAATTCCATGTATTTAAGGTCTGCAGTTTGTATAGTCTTGATATTGAGCATTTGTTGTAGGCATTATTGCCATTACTGTAAGCTGGCTCTTTTGATAGAATATTCCCCTTTCATTTCCGACATGTTCTTTCATCCATGCAGTGCAGATATGTTTATCATGTGCTACGAGTAATTGCCATTACTTTGTTTCTTGGTTTATTACAACATGAATTTAAAACAACATAACCTACTTTAGAACATGAATTTGGATAGGTTTGTTCAGTGCTTGAAGCGCGCAGAGTATACGAGTAGTGAAGTGGAAACGTTCTCAAATCGCTCAAACTTAGAATATGTTGCGGCATTTCAAGTTGCCTCTTCAACTGTAGGTACTCAGTTCGCTAAACTTAAAGCTGAGCTATGTATAGATTCCACATGCCCCTCATTCCATCCTCCTCCGCTTTATGTAGCACTGAAGGTATCAAATGCAACTCTTAGAATAGCATGATACCAGCACAAACATATGATTACAATGGATCTAAACACTGTGGTTTAATCACGATAATGTATACGTATGCTCAAGAGATTACCATCACAGGAATTGATTTAACCATTGGTAGAAGAAGTTTATTAATGCGCTCTTGAAAGACAAAAGAGTAAGGTTGTAAGCCGCCAGCTCCAATTTACCTGTAAGACCTTCCTTACTAGGGAAAGGTTTATGGAGCAAGTTGTTTTGTGGGAGCACATTAGTCTATTTTTGTTTTAAAACTTCCCAGCATTAAACAAATTAATTAAGTAATTTAGAATGTAACTTAAACAAAAAAACACCCAATTTAAATACTGAGGGAATGAAATTTATTGTATTTGAAAGAGCATTCGTTTCCCCTCTTTTATGTTTTGACAACCTGGAATCATTATTACTTCGTCTACTACTTCGCTATGGTAAGTAGAGGAAGTTTTGTATTCAACCCAAAATTCGATATCTACTGAGATTTCAACGGAAATACAATTTTGAGACTCCCTAAATAAAAATATTCATTTAAAAAAAGGGTCTGTGTGTGTGAGTCGCATAACTCAAAAACGAAAAGTCTATTAAACACCAAACTTGGTACTTAAGTTCAGTAACTCCCCTACCTCATACTACTCTATACATAGGACGTTTTTCGAATTTTATTTTATCCAAAAATGGCTCTAAGGGTTTTCATTAAAATATCACATTCTTAAGATAATTTCATGAAAATAAAGCGTATATATTGAACCTTTTGGGAATAGCCTCTGAAGTCCTGTTCATTTTGCATGACTTTTGTATAATATAACTGATAAATCGTAAGAGATAGATAACAACTGACTTTACAAAAAATGTTAATCTCATTAAAGCACACAATTTATATGAGATACATTTGGTTTGTGGCATTAACCATTTCCGAAATAAGGCTTGTTATTGGTTTGAATTTTCAAACACTTACTCTTTTCTTAAATGAGAAGTCGTTATTAGTTGTTTTTCTCTTTGTAATGCAAAGAGAACGGAATTTCAACTCCATCACAAAGCGACCAGTTCTTAAAAGATTTGACTACCGCTTAAGCGTACTGTATTCCCCTAATCCCATTGTACCTACAAGGAAATGCGTAATAAAACCATTTCTAAAAAGGTTTATCTCGATTAACAAAATGTAGCTAGAAGAATAAGTTTTGTAAGAATAGTTTTATGAATGCGTAGAGAAAGTCACGTGAATGTAACACATATAACGTTGTTTTAAATTTAAAAATAGAGGGAATAAGTAAACTGAATGAAAACGTTTATTTGGATAATTGTTGCTTGTAATTGATTAAATTTATTAAATTAAATTATAAAAATAAAACAAAGTAGCGTCATTGTTGGTTAGACAGTATTACAGCCAATTTCGGAATGCCTCGCTAACTTTCATGTTTCATTTGTAATCCGCCTGCATTTTCGAGTTCTTCTATTTTTTAGTTTTTGGATATTTTCAGGCAGGGGAGTAGTACAAGCAACTAATTTTAATGAACCCATTGGAAGATATAAGAAGTTCTAGTCTGGCTGGCTCTAGCTGACCATTCTTGAGCTGGTTCCGAGCAATCCATTTCCTAGGAAATCTTCTAACCAGCCACCATCGTATAAATGCTGAATAGTGTGGGGGAGTATCGTCCTGTTGAAAATGCGAATTTAGCAATCTAACCCTACATTTGTTGGCGATAGTGTGATTAGGGCCAATTGAATCTTCTAATATGTTCAGTTACAACTCACCAGTCAGGTTTCCTTCTATTAAAGTGGGACCAACAGTGTAATCTGCAGATGTCTGCCCACGCGTCAATCTTTTGATCAAATTGAATGTGATCGTCACAAAAAAGATTTGAATTGTTATTGCTTCAATAAAAAGGGTCTGTTGACAAACCCATTCATGGAAAACATAAATTCTTTCCTGAGACAAATATTTTCTGTCAAATTTGAGCCGCTTTCAATAATTCTCTATGATATTTGCTCACCAACTTTTATTCTGGTGTCAAAATCTTAACTGAGCTTTCGTATTTTGTAGGGAAAAATCTTTGTTCATCTCTACCACTTAATATATGGAACCAACTGAAAGGTTTGTTATTGTAGCTACTTTAGGAAACAAGATGGCTTTCATAGCGAAATGTCCTTTCTATCTGTGTAGTTTCATTGGATTTGTTTTATACTTTTACTTTATTTATTTGTTTATTTACACACAGTGCAAATTTCTTCAAATTTCTCTATAAGATCTATCACGTGCCGGTGACTATCTTTTCTCATTCTCGCTAAAATACAAGTAATTTTACGAGCACAAGGGTTTTGAGCATGAAATAAAGATTATTTCTGTTCCTTCTTGAAGAAAGAATTGAAACAATGTAACACCCAAGTATAAATATTCTAATAAATGCTTTGTGGACCAATTCTATTCAGCTACAATCAAAAGTTACAACAATTAACAAAAGAGAAAAGAAAAAAGAAAGGTAAAAAAGAAAGAAGAAAGAATAAAAGTAGGGATAATGAGAACAATTGAATTAGATGTAGTAGCAAATGAATGCTCTTTCAAAAATATGCATAATCTAAGTATGCAATGTAAAATTTTAAGGTGTGAATTAACTGGAGCTAAGGGTTGAAACCTAAATTTCAATTAATCTGATTTTAAAATTTCTCCTCAATATCTAAATTGATGTGTTTTTTTTTTTTTGGTTTTGTTTTAACTGATTTGAAATTATATTCTATTGGTTTGTTTAAACTGGGAAGTTTTAAAGTAAAAGTCCTGAGACTACTGCACATTATCTTTTATAATCAAAACTGTAGCTTTGTTTTGTTCAACATTACTTAAAATTTGAAGCAAACAAATCTCGTGTATTAACACCCACACGATTTTCTCTACTTATTAACAGTTGTTGGGTAACCCTTATACCAGAGTTGGGCAAGCCGCGAATCACATCCAGGACGTGGGTCGTAGAGAGATAATGTGACGTAACGTAGTTAGAGAAGGGACGTAATGGGATTTTTTAGTTTGGAAAAGCTAGAAATGAGTATATATTAAAATATAAGGTATGCATTAAATGACAAAACAGAAACAAGTGTTTTAGTCATTATTATTCATAATATAAAGCTTTGAAATTCAATATGTCTTTTATCAAATTGAAGAACTAAATATATCCAATATCGGTTATAAACTTGCAGGAAAAATAAGCAAACAATACTTACAGCTTTTACAGTAAATGAATATTATTTACCTCAATTGAGATTTGCTTACTAATTGGAGCCAGGGGTGCTATCTCATGCTTCTTTAAATCATTTTGCAGAAAATATAAATTAAGCAATTAATTTATTGAGGCATTGGCCCTCACGGCTAGTAAAGGGTCACTAGCTATATTGAAAAATAATTTGTTTGCTTTACGAGAAGGACTATTTATATTGCAGTGTCTTTGTATGCTACAAAACAAGAACAAGCCCATTATTCAACAAATGCTTGACCAACTTATGTGGAATGTATCTCGTAATTGCGTACAGCAGTGTTCCACCACTGGGTTAGAAAACTGCTGTGTATTGCAAACCGCAAACGTGAAGAAGGGGGAGGGTAGAGTTCGCTTGACACGCGGTGCGCGTGTCAAGAAGCCCATTCCTGGCTTTTACATTGACATAGCGATGGTCGAGTGTATCCCAAGCATTTGGATAAAAAAACTAGCCTATTTATGAATGACTAGCTGCCTTGCATGGCATTGCATAAATACCTTCATTAAGGGGCTAAAAACAAGGATATGGGAGGGTTTTAGAAAGTCGTGTGTAGACTAAAATTTTCACTCCTACCTAAAGCGTTTTGGTCAAATGGTGCAAATTTGTGCATAAGGGGTGAAAAAATATGAGTAGGGGAAGCCTTTAGAGGTTTTAAAATATTCTATAATTTTTTCCAAGGCCTATAGCTGAAGTGTAAAAATTTGTGTATGATTGGCCAAGCATTAAAGTTTCGTCTATAAGGGTTTGAAAACAAAGGTTAGCATAATTTTTAAAATTCGAAGTACTAATGATTAAATCTAAGAGTTGGGTAGTTTTTGGAAATTGTAAGGCAACCTATTATTTTTGCATTATTGTCCAAGTTTGGATTAAACAATGTAGATTCATAAATAAGCGGTTGAAAATTGATTTGGATATTAGGGATTGAAAACAAGGTTAGTATAATTTTTGAAAGTTTAGGATAACTTAATTTTGCCAGATTCTAAAACCCAGAAGTACTAAGTTTTGTCGAAATAATACCATAAATATTCCTTAATAAACATGATCGGTGAAATCGAAGGGAAATTTGGTGATACGAACAATATATGTATGCAAATCATATGCCTTTGTGAAGGAAATCATTAAAAATCTGCCGCATCAGCAATAAAGTGCCAAATATTATCTTCTGATGTTTATATTCAAAGTAATTGGATTAAAACTGGCCAACATGAATATAAACAAACCTCCTACACCTCTAGTTTTATAATTTTCTGAAAGTATTTCCCATGTCCCTCCGGAAAAACAGTGCTTTTCAGTGATGGAAAGAATTATCAAAATGATTGGTTAAATGGTTTCCGAGATTACTTTATACATACAAACTTTCTCTCTGTATAATGTTAGTATAGATTTATAAATTATTATCTATTGAAATTATATGTAGAAAACGCAATGTGGATGTTAAACACTATATTTTTTTCGATGTTTTTGGACAGAGTTTCGGTTACACCTTCATATGTAACAGCAGCCTTTTTGTTCGGTTATTCTCTTTTCGACTTTGATGTTCAACCAGAAAAATGCTAAATTCAAGAAATGTTAAACGAATGATTCTCGTTGCCGCTGATAGCGGCTTTGCTTCTAAATTTAAGATGACGTTACAAACTGTGAGTGGCAGACCTTGAGCTGTGGTACTACGGTTTTAGTGGTCGTAGTTCACCAGTCGTTTTGTACCGTGGCATAATCTCAACTCACGTTGGATCCAAGTAGTTGTTATCTCAATGCCTTCCTTTCCCCCCTCCCTCTTACCTGAGCTGCTCGTCAGCTGTTCGCCCCACTTTCTTCTAGTCACCGCCGCTCGGTTACCGTCTGCTGTTTGGAACTATAGTGGTTAGTTACTTTGTTTTACGCGATGAGGGAAGTTTGAATGTTTCCTTTAAAGTGTGCTTTTTCATAACCGTTATATGTCCGTTAATAAGTTTACGTCCGTTATTAAGTTTATACGTAATGACCACACTGACGTTATGTTGGCAACGGTGCTCTTGTGCCAACTGTTTCAAAGTAGGTTTTTAATTATCCTCGCTTCAGTCGGTGGAATGATAAGAGAGATTACGGCAGTACTGCGTTACAAGTGCTGTTCGTCGACGTCCTTGAGGACTGCTGATAGATAACACAAGGAAAGTACAGCAAGGTTTGCCCCAGTGGTGCAAACGTCACAAAGCATGTCACGTATTGGAGACAATAATTGCGAAGTGGGTATGTGTTCTACGTACTGTAAATGCAAATCAAACAAAGCTGGAATTCGAGTGAGTTAGAGTGATGAACAGTGCAAATATTTGTGTTTTATGAGACTGTATGAAAAGACATTGTGATAACGGTAAAATAGTTTGATCAAGGAGTGTTTAAGTGATTCAGCTTGTTACTTTGCTTTACCAAACTCCTTCAAAGTGTAGAAAAGATCTTTATTTGCTAGCCAATTCTGCTAAAAGTGTAAAGATTCTTGCAATAGTGACTCTTCCCCATAACGCCTGACTTGACAAATAAAATGACACTCACCAGTCAAATAGAAGCTGCATCAGGAGCACGCAAAAAATCCTTCACCAAGAACAAAAGTTTTCGTCAAAAGAAGAAGAAAAACAGCAATTCTGAACCTACAAAAGAAGAAGTACCGGCGTCGAAAAAGGAAACAAAAAATGAAAAACCTAGCAAGAGCTCCAAGAAAAAGGAATCCAAAGTTGAAAAGAAAGAAATCATCGAGGAGGAAGTAAAGTCGGAAGAAGAGGAATTTGGAATAAAGAGGACTTCATCGTTGAAAAGAGGGCTGGGTTGGATACGGCGCTCCTTCAGCTTCAGCAAAGGTTTGGATTATGATCCTCTGACATGGAGAAAGAAAAAGACTTCATGGAGTGCATCCCTCACGTCACTTCCGGAAGGGGTGGCCGACGATGGTACTGCTTCTGTAGCTCAACAACGGTTCCATGAGAGGAAAGGAGTCTCTCGCACGCAGAGTCTTCTGATGCCCAGTCCCAGGACAATGGATGCTTTACCTTACCAGGTTTGAATATTCACTTTTTATCTTTACCTTTGGAAAGTAATCATTTTTAGATGTCATCTGGTGGTTAGCATCAATTGCTGACAGAACATAGGGAGGGGGATTTCTTAACCCATGTCGAACCTTGATCATCCATCACTGAAGTTCACCATTAGAACTGTGGTGAAGAAACGCGGTATGTAACTGATTATTTGGATACACAGTTATTGTTCTCATGTCGCAATAGTTGGAAACAACCACGCTTCCTATACCAAATCATAAGGCCTCTTAACTCGTCGACAGCTTTGACTATAGAAAGAAACCGTTGGTGTCCACTCGTTTGCGTTGTTTTTCTTTAGGTGTAGCAAAACACATAAATGACGCTATTGAGGGTACAACGCAGATAAAAGAACCCACCCTCAGCATATCTGGATTGTGATGCTAATATGTTGACCACTCGTCCTCCGAAGTAGGCCCCAATTAATATTGTTATTGCAGTAACGGGAGTTCGTCCTGAATTCCTTAGCGACATTTCATGAAACAAATTTGACAAAGTATCTCCCGCTCTTTCTGTAAACTTTAATATTTACAGAAGGTCTTCGCAAAATAGAAATTTCTCCCTCTTTGTAAGTAAACTTTACGCTCCTTACATAATGGCATAATGGTGTGATGAATTGGTATTTATTTTTGTTGTGGCTTTAGAAGAAAGTATCTGCACAAATAACTATTTAGACAACTGTAAAGAAAGTTATGGAATTCTAACGAAGAAGAATTTAACAGGAGTGAAGATCGATGCTTGACAATCGCATGATTTATTTTCTGTCAATTATTTAGAAACTGCATTATTCTTATTAAAACTGATTTAGAATCTATGTTGAAGCTGTAGACACGAATGCCTTTCTATACACAATACTGTAATTTGATTGCCACGCTGTCTATTTGTTTGGGGGTTTAGAATGCCCTGATATTTAGCCCAGATACTCTTTAGATAGTATTTCCATGATAAACTACTTTGTACAATTATTTGTAATGTGTAAAGTGCCTACTCAATATTTATCTGTGTTCTTTGTTTTTATATGATTAGAGGTATCTATTATCCTGCAGTAGAGTGAAGTATTGGATAATGTTCTCCTTAGCTCAATTGGTATATGTGTAGTAAGAAGAAGAGCTACTGATTCATAAATGTTCATTGTTCATGCTGTTTTTAGCCCGCTTGTAATGAAAAATTCTTGTGTGTTATTTTCACATGACCTTCTCCACCCTCTTATCACTTTAGTGTATATCAGACCATTCTTAATAAAGCTTATTTTTCTTTCTACTTCATTTAAACCAAATAAACCTTTGCAGAAATAGCTACCTTACACATTTCGTTATAGATACAAAGGGAACAGCGATATCAAATGTTTAAGAACTGGACGCTATAAGCTCCATACTTTTTCCAAGCAATCGCGAGAAACAACTGAATGTTGAAAGGACTTTAAATAACCAAGTAATGAACAGTTCGAACCATTAATAACGGCTGTCTCGGAAATGGCTTAAGCCACAAAAAATTACTGGAAATAAATTGTATGTTTTAAAGAGATCTACATTTCTTGTGTAGTACGTTTTCGTCTATCGCCTTAACTTTTACTAATTATACAAGATTATACAAAATTCCTTCCGAATGAAGAGGACTTCAGAGGCCATTCCCAGAAAATTCAAGATGATTTACGTTTTATTTCTCATGTAAATATCAATAATATATGGTATTTTAATAAAAATTCTTAGTCATTTTTTTAGAAAATAAATCATTTGAAAAAGTTCCGTATAAAGGTAATTTGGAGTGGGAGGGCTTCCACGAAAATCTTCGTGTCACATCTCTAGAAGGTACTGAACCTAAATACCAAGTCTGGTATTTATCCGACTTTTCCTTTTTGAATTATGCTGTTCACAGACACACACACGCATCTTTTTCTAAAAATAGCTTTTTTATTCAGGGGCCTCAAAACATGTATTTCCAATGAAATTCCGGTATGCAATACGTTCTCTACCTGCTACGTATGTGATAGAAACAGCAAAGTTTGCTAGACAAATTCGATTTAGCAAAACATATACGAATTCCGACTTAGTCATTGCACATCGCTGAAAGTGAACCATGGGCATTTCTGACATGTTAAAATGGCTATATTGCAAGAAAGCTTGAAACTACATTATATCATGTTATGTTTATAGATTACACTAAATATGGATTTATTCAAATTAAAATACATTCACATCAGCTTTTTATTAATTTAGTGATAAGTAAAATAAAGTAATAATACATGTAGTTAAGTTGTAAACAACTTTATCAGTGTAAGGGGAAAGGACAGACTAATTGAGCTTCTACAGTTGCTCAACTGTTTTGTTCACCACTGTATATGTTATAAGTACAAAATAATTAAATGAGAGTAGTTTCTTCATACTTGCTTGCATATTTCTTTACTTTGATCATAACAAATGCCTCAAGAAGATAATGCCGATCCTAGCACCGCAATCTAAGCTAAAAAAGCTATGTAAGAAAAGCGAAATATGCTAATAAATAAAATGTGTAAAAGTAATGGGAGACACCCATTAGATCATAAAACATTATTTTCACTTAATGCTATTTCGAGTATATTGTTTTTGTTCTATTCATTGTGTAGCAGTTCTTACGTTTAAAAGCTGAATTTATTTCTATCCTGCAGCAAAACTATCCACTAATTAATGCAACCATTAATTTAAAAATTACCGATAAACTCGCGAAGACGTAGTGACGAGAGCATTATATATATATATAAATCAGACTAGGGTGTTGCATTTATTAAGACTACTAGCTAAATACCCGAAGTTGCCCATTGTTTTACAGTTTATCTGTACAACATTTAGCCTTAGGTTATACTTAAATTGCAGTTGCATTTGCACTTAGGTTGCAGTTAAAATCTTAGGCTAGTAAAATAGAGCATAAGAGTTTTGCAAGAACTGTAAACAAATGCATATTAACCTCATACAGCGATCAACCAAAGGTAACTGCAAAAGAGATTTATTCTGATTAGAACTAGAGAAAGAAGACTGGTGTGCTTTAATAACATTACTGCAATGATTTTTCGGATTTGAACGCGTGGTTTGTTCAGGCAGAATGATATTGTTATGCATGGAATAATCATAGAAAAAAAGTTTAAAGTGTTGTTTTTCTTATATCTAACTCACAACATGAAAGTTAATACTATCATTGTCCTAAGTACATAAAAGCTCTCAGTAGTCCAAATAAGTATTTTTAGAAAATGGTCTGTGTGTGTGTGTGTGTGTGTGTGTGTGTGTGTGTGTGTGTCAACAGCATAATTCAAAAACGAAATGTCCAGTAGATACCAAACTTAGTAGCGGCTTGTAAGGATACTACATGAAGATTTTCAAGAAATTTGTCCCATTGGAAAATGCTTCCAAGCTTTACTTTCTCAAGCAGTTCTGATTAAAATACCACATCTGTGTGTCTGCATAAGAAGTAAAATGCATACTTATCTTGAATCTTCTGTGAATATCCTATGAAGTCTACTTTATTATAAATGGATTTTGTATAATTTTTCATTACGGATAATCTATAAAGAATATGTATAAACTTACTAGACGAAAAATGTAGATCTCCATAAAATGCACAATATCGATAAAAAAGTCTTTGTAAAATTATAATTTCCGAGATATTCCATGCCATTGGTTTGAATTTTCCAATACTTGTACAATTTTTGAAAAGTGCTATGTCACCACTGATATCTCTCTCTCCCTTTTCTTTTGAGTATGAATTTTCATGCCAGTATATATAATGATTTGACTCTCCCTTCAGTCTCCTGTGTAATGAAACCATTTCTGCAAACGTGTATCTGAAATAGACGGAAACATAAGCTTTTATAAGATGCATTCGTAGAAAGAAATATAAAAATAAATGTTAGTGGGTAGAGAAATTCACGTGAACGTATCACATCACATTTTACTAACAGTTCATTATTTATTTTTTTCATTTTAATAATATATGTTATAATACCGTTACGGATCCCCTTAGTGATACAAATTAGTTTGTAGTAATCCATGTCATTTTACATTGCTAGATACTTTATGTGCAGTCCTTCATATTTTACTCTCTTTTATGTTTATCTTATGTAACATGAAAACACGGTTTGCAATCAGGAGATTGTTTTAAACTTGTGACACATTTAGAGGAAAAAAAGAGATCTACTACAAACTGACTGCATGAGCGGGCAAAGAACCATAAATTCTATCTTACCATTCATCAAATACTGGAGTAATGACATATATGTCAACTTGCAATCCTACACATGCAACCTTTGCTTTTGTTTCCTGGCTGGATGTCGTGAGTACTATGTAGTTAGCAGGTGTTACAACGATTAAACGCAAACAAAGTACATCTGCTGTCACGCGAATTTAAACAGGCAGCTTTCGCTTGATATGCAATCAGCATGCGTTCCTGTTTTAGTGGAACAAACATTTAACCTTAATTTGTAAATCCCTCAACGTGTTACCAGGAATTAAACGTGGATGCTCTGCAAATGAATTACTTGCATGGGAAAATAATATTAGGGTAACATTTAAAAAAGTAAACGTTATTGTAACACGACATGAAAAGTAGTTAAAAGTCCAAAATGTGCTGTGGTTTGATCTTCTTTCTAATTTTGTACCACCATTGAAACTTTCTGTTTGCTTTCTTCCTGTAATCTCACCTCCTCATTTTTGCGGCGCATTTTTGAGGGGGTGTTTCGCGCACTTACATTTCAGTTAGAAGAAAACAAGAAACACATTCGGAAATATTGTTATCAGACTGTTTTAACCTTGCAGGAATAAATTATTTTCCTCTCATAGCTGCCCAGTACCTGCCATACTCTCTCTCTCTCTCTCTCTCTCTCTCTCACACACACACACACACACACACTCGCACACTCATACACAGCAAAAAACAATACACAAAGAAACATTAATTAAAGCTCATAAAATAAAGTCTGTACCGTTCATCCTAATGACTAATAATATTCCCAGATAGTCTTTAACGCCTCTTCTTACTGGCACTACAGGCCATGGACACTGATGATGCATGAAGAGAAATGATTATCTGTGAAGGAAGCATTCCAGACCTACGTTTTAAGGCACCTCCCCGGCATTTGCCAGCTATGAGGACTCGGAAAAGCTGCAAAAACTTTGTCAGGGATGATAGTCCTAAGGTCGGACCTCCCGCCTGCGAGTCCGTCCTTTAACGAGCTCGGCCACCTGTGAACGACTGCGAGAGGAATAAAGATGGAGAGTTTCAGAATCGAAGCCGGCTATGCACGTTTATATGGCATTTGAGTATTACACAAGCTGTATTCCCGGCTCAAAGCTCAAACGACACGCTCAAAGGCGATGTGGTATTACACGGGACATATAACTCTGCGCTCGGTTTGATGTCGCTGTTATCGTGTTTACGTGTACTGTATGCGTAGTTCCTCCTTTGGCCACAGATAAACAAACGCAAAGCTATCTGTCCCAGGTAGTAAAACTTTGCTTTGCTTTTCAGGCTAATAATTAAACAGCTTTGTATTCGACCATAGACATCTCTACTGAACTTAATTATTTTATTCTTTTTCTTCTTGAACTGATTATCCTCCTCTTTGTACGACGTACAAGCCACTGCCTTGGGTTAGTAGCCTGTTAAGGGGCAAGCAAAGTCTTGATCATAGCATATCCGGGATGGGTGATTAGCCCAATGCCTGGTATCGCGGTGAAGAAGAAGGAAATTAAATGTAGTGACGAAAGGGAGGATAGGAAAACTTCGCGGATCAAATTACCCAACTCAGCATTCGCCTAGCGACCGAGGAAAATCGCGAGAAAACCTTCTGTTAGATTGGTCGGCCCTGGGGTTTGAACCCGGGATCTCCCGAATACGCACTATAGACGTTACCATCTGAGCCATCCTGCTCAATCTGAACTGAATACAAGAAACATATTGAGAAGCACGGCAACAGGTGATTTTAGAAAGGTGAATGCACATATACGAGATAGGTTTAAACATCCTTATGCTTTTTTCCAAACGAGCTCTTTTGCAGTAAGAATGGGGTACTGCCATAAATCTGAAATTAAATGAGACCACTTGTTGTTGAGAACAGTGCGTCAGTAATATCAAAAGGCGGAGCTCAGAAAATTCAACTTGGAAGTTTTCTCGTATCCTCCGTATTCACCAGAGCTTGCCCCAAGTGATTTTCACATGCCCCTCCAACTCAAAGGTAAGCACTTTTAACATCGACGATGAAGCCAAATCAGTGAACAGCTGGTTGTGAGCAAAGGACCCGACCTGGTAAAACACTAACTTGGAAAAACTTGTGTCATGTCCCCAAAAATGCTTGAAAAAACATGTTGACCATGTAAAAAAGTAACAGAAGGATTGTGCAATATAAATAAAATTAATTCAGTATTATCAATGGTGCATAATGTTTTTTTTATAAAATAGGAAACTTACTTATTGGACGCCACTCGTATAAACTTCTTCAGGCATTTCATTGGTTCGGAGGCCGAAATATCAATTGCAATAAATAAATCGTTATTAGATAATTATAAATAACAATTAAATTAATAAATACTATTAATAAATAACCCCCAATAACAAGAATAATGAAATTACGAAAGGCTAGATAAAAGTTCTCATTACAAAAAAACAAACATAATACGCCCTTAAGCTCGAAAGTGCACACATTATTAAATTAGGCAATTTTAAGCACTATGAAATTAGTATATTTTATACCCCAGTAACCATGAAAAATAATTGAATTAATAAAAGAACAAAATATGCAAATGCCGAGCTGTAGTTATCAACCACCTGATTATTCTTGTGCACCAACTACAAAAACTGTACTGGAACCATTTCTGCCAACATTTATCATGTTCTACAGGAAGTGGGTAGAAAAGCTCACGCTAAGTGTATTGATTCTAGAACAGATACCTATACAAATAAATCATAATGTCTAACACAATGGATTCTTTCGTAGTGTAGCATAGGTCACGAAAACTGGAGTTTTGCCTATGTCACTGACTTTTATAAATAGAAACGCAGAGGTGGTGTTTTGTAGCTATTAAAAGCTTTAATGACCCAGACCTAGTGACATAGGAGTTAAGAGTGAATTGAATTAATGGTAGTGTAAATGAGCCTAAAGGCTTGAGTATTAAGACATCCGACATTTCCATTTCGTCTCTGGGCAAAACTCGGAACATTTTCTAACCAATCACAAGCGGAAATTGATGCACTATTTGCGAAACACAGTCAGAGCGACGTCTCTATGGCACTGTGGTTAGTGTTTCTGACAGCAGATGTGGAGTTCCGACGTTTGCTTTGTTTGTTTTGTTTTTTAACATTTTCCAAAGGTTTCCTTTCCCTTACCCTGAAAATTGTAGTGCCATACACCTTTCGACTTTCCTCCCACTTGCTGCGTCGTTAACGGAACTTGGTATGAACGAAAACGGATAGTTGGAAGGATCCGAGGAAATAATGGATTTACTGAGGTTCGTGTACAACATGACCTTTAGGTTATTTGCTTAGATACAGGTATAGCTGAGCAAGATGGCTCAGCGGTAACCTGTAGAGATCATTCGGAAGGTCTTAGGTTCGATTTCCGTCTACCGCCCACCCTGACCCTGGCTTTTCAATGTTTTTTGCTGGTCGGGAGGCGAATGCTGCGTTGGATTCTTATCTATCACGATTTCCTTTCCCCTCATTTCCCTTTCATTCCGTTTCCTTCTCATCTTTCAGGTGTACTTCTAGGTTTCGTGGCGTAGAAAGGTGTTGGACTGATGGTGCGGATACTTGCTCAAAGGAAAGAGCGTTCCCCAAAACCAGTAGAGGGCTACTGGTTTCAATGGGTCGTCCATCTCCTCTTGGCAGCTACAGTATGGGACGGGTCTTCGAGCTAGGAACGGTTAGGAGCTACCGCACGTCTCTTGAGGCCTGTCTGACAACGGCCTGTAGCCTCCTGTGGTTCCTTCACTTCATCGCTTTCTCCTGGGGGAGGTAGCATTGCCGTAGGTCGCACTGCGCTAGATGACCTCCATTGTATACGATATATATATATATATATATATATATATATATATATATATATATTGAAAGGGGATATACCATACGTATATTACAATTGTACAAATGAAAGGGGATATACTATACATATATAAGAATTGTACGTATGAAAGGGGCTATACTATACATATATAAGAATTGTACAGTAATAATAGAATTCACCAAGAAACATGTTTTAATATTCAACATCCAACATTTGTACAGAGCTAATTGTAAGAAACGGGCGAACTAGCAAAATTCCAGGTAAAACAGAATTCTAAGTAGAGGGAACCGGTAACGGTCAGGAGAAATAGAAAGAGACAGATAGAGAAAAGAAAGAGACGGAGATATTCAACCCGCTTCACAACCCGCCAGGGTGACGCATAAGCGCACGAATTTGGAGTAACATGTTCTCATATATGTCAAGGTAACGCGGTCAGAGAACCAATGAGAAGCGTCGTTACATTTTGAAACGCAGAGGTGAGCGTCACTAGACTCAGGTATATAAGGGCAAACAAGGTCCAAGAGCCCACTCTCTCTCTCTCTCTCTTATCTTCTAGAGTTTCGACGACACGAAGTGTTACGCTCTTAGCGACAGATTCACGTGTGTGCATAAGGGTGGGAGTGCGTGTGCAGATAGTTAGGCTCCTGACTTATTTAAAGTGGTGGGTTTGGAATAATGGGGAAAGCTAGCCGCCCATAGATATTTACATTGTTAATAAACTACACTGATTAAGGGAAATGAAGTATATTTTTAATTTGGCTCACCCACGATAACCTGAGAACCAAGAGTGAGATACATATAGGGAAAAGTTAGGAATGGACAACTCAATAGCCGACGAGCATCCATAGCCGAGGAACAACACTGCAGCAGATAGCATCGACCCAAGGACCGACGATTTCCCGCTACAAATAGCGCCCAACAACCGTTTCGACGCTACAAAAAAATATATATATATATACATATACATCACATTACATTACTTACATCATACATACAAAAGGCAGTGCATGTACACTGCCTTTGTATATAACCTACTCTATATATTTCTGATACTGCCTTTCTAATCCACAGTTTTCTGCGCATTGTTTTTACACACGCACATACCATGTGTCCAAATATCCCTGCCTGTCTAAGATGATTTACTTATGCAAATATGAGCGGATAAACAAAAGCGAATATAGCAGAATTTCAAATATTCGTTAATAATCTTCATTCGGCTTGCAAAGTTTTCTAACAAACCCAATTTACAAGTGAAAATCTGTTGTCAAGATGTTCCGAAATTTCCTTTTGGGCCCTTCGTTTGCCTGTTAGTACTCGTTTATTTGATGGGGAAATGATTTACTGTTTCACACCATGTGTGTTGCGCAGCAAGATATACCAGAGAGTATTATCTTCCGGTAATAACTGCGAATCTTAGCTGCGAAAGCTCTAAAATGCTCATCCTCTTTCAAGCCAGATGACGGTTTAAACACTGAGTGGTTAAAAGCTGTCTGGACATCGACTTAGACAAAGTTGTCTGAACTTAGCACGTTTTAAGGCTTAAACAGTCAATCTTTGCAATCAGCTCTTACAGATTTTTCAAGCGCTGTAGGCTACACTGCAGGCATACAATATACAACTTACCTTATATAACAAAGTGACTTCATTCTTTCTCCGTAACATGTATGTGGTAGATGAAGTGTTGTACTTTCCAAAAATTAGTATCAAGATTTAACTCGAAATGTAGGTATCGAGGTTCCCTTTTCTAAAAAAGAGAAAATGGGGTGTATGACTATGTGTGTGTGTGTGTGTGTGAGAGAGACAGAGAGAGAGAGAGAGAGAGAGAAGAGGAGGGAGAATCTGTGAAGAATATAATTAAAAAATGAAAAGTCGAATAAATAAAAAACTTCATGTTTAAGATCCAACATCATTCAAGGATGCAACACACAACATTTTCACGAAACTTCTCCACCCCAAACTACCCCCTACATGAAAATATGCAATTTTTTCATTTTCTCACAAACAGGTCAACCGATTTTGATTAACATATTCACATTAAAAATAAACAGCATATATTATAATTTTCAGTAAATAGCTTGAGATGTGCTATACTTTCGTATTGAAATTATATTTATTTATGTTTTTTCTGTGAGATCTTATGTGATACACAAAAAGTTAACAAGAAAAGCATAAAACTCATTAAAATACAGCTCATTAAAAGTTAAAACACACAGGATTTGTACCAAATAATTTTTCAAGCTTCACAAAAGCTCATTACTACCACATTACTACGATTTAAGACTTTTTAAAATTGTAAATATTGTTTTGGATGTTGCATGTGACTAAGCTCTTATTGCTGAATTTGAAATAATTTATAGATTAAGGTTATCGTGAATAAGGTAGCATATATAGAATCGTATTTTTATAATTAATGTATGAATAATGTATGAAAATAAAAAATAGTGCAGTTTGGAATGGAAAAATTCGTTAAAATCTTGACTTCGCACCCTTTAAAGATGCGTTCATCCAAGGGTTCTTGCGGGGGGATTAGGGATCCTTAAAACCGGCATTTTATGCTTTTTGGATGAAATTTAATACCTAAGTGGAAGAGTAATGTTATCTTATCTTCCTTAACGGAGGAGACTCGGCACCGATCCCGAAGGGATATTGTACCTACGCGTCCCCGGGAGGAAGGATGAGACGAGAGGAGACATCGGGCGGCCTGATCCAGGAGCGACGGTCCCTAAGTTTCCATATTTAGACACCCCGGCAGCGGACAGGAGGACCGGGTACCCCGTCCCACAAAGGGGGATCCAACGCCTCTCAGGGGGTTCGGATATCCGGCAGGCAGCCGAAAGCCGAGGGACGGAGAGAGTTCACAGAGAGCATCCTTTTCCCCTCCCACGCTACACCGAAACCCATTGCCAACACTTCCGATGATGAAAGAGACCAACGGGATGTGGGATGAATGGAATGATGAATGGAATGAAATGGAGGGAAAGAAAATTCGGGAGATAAAAGAAACCATTCCAGCATTTGCCTGGCGACGAGAAAAATCCCCGAAAATCCCCAAGGATTCGCGTGGGCGGTCGCCGGGGTTCGAACCGGGATCTCCCGAATGTGGGCCACAAACGCTGCCGACTCAGCCATCCGGCGGGGTAAAAGTAATAAAATTATTATAATTATTATTATTAACATTATTATTAACATAGTGGTGTTGATTTTTAGCATTGTGGAGACAAAATTCGTATTTTTATTGATATATTTAGCACTTTCTATCACTTTGAAGAAAAAGCATATAGTTTGAGTCAATTGTGATAAACGACTTGTCTTTTGAAATATATAGCATTAATGAGAAATTAAAATCACATTATAAAAGTTTGATAGTGAGATAAGCATCCATGAATTAAATTTTGAATCCATTTTGAACAAAAATAGGTTAAACAATACAGAGATAAAATGTGACAAATTAATAAATGCTAATCCATAACATATAAAAAAGAAATTTATACTAATGTCAAACCAAAATAATAAAAATAAAACCACAAAATTAACTTAAGTCATGCAAGTTCATAAATCAATAGCACTGTTGAATGAAATTCTGGAAACTACCTCAAAATTGTATACTTTCATTCGTCTTCACCAGTCACTTATAATTAAATTATGATTATTGAAATCCATTTCAACATCTACGCAAAACTGCTTGGGCAAACTCTGGGTATCAGAGTTTAACGGGAGTCTGCCAGGTTTCTTTTATACTTACACTGAATGTTTCGAATCTAATGACAATGCACGGGCAGCAGTGTCAAGACTAATAACTTAGCAACCTCTTGTTGAATTTTCCTCCACGTAAACATTTTTCCTCTTTATTCTTCTTTTTATAGTTTCATTTGAAATAGTTGCGGAATTCCAGCCCATGTGTGGGTAACACATATGCCTCCAGTATACCTTTTAGCAAAGTGCCTGAAGTTAGCAACTCATCTCACAACTTGTGTACAAAAGCATAGAAAGAGCCCTCCAACTGGGTAATCAATTTACTGTGACTCAGATCTCAGATTTAGCCTGAACACTAACTTAAAAACAATTACATTATCATTAGGATCGCAGCTGTGATTGCTTTTCCTAAGCCCAAAAATTTATGTTTTAAACGGACTTAATTTATTTTAAATATCATAATGGAATAAGTAACATTTATTTGTTACCTTTGCTAATTTACCGTATAAAGGAAACTGCTCCCTTTTGTCGCGGTTACTTTCGTGTTATCGTATTTGCTGAGCGCCTGTTATTGTTTTACTATTTTGAATTTTGGGTTCTTTGTCCTCCGGCTAGCTATTATTACTCAGTCGAGCAAATCTCTTGAACAGGGTGTGTAAACGGAAAGGAGTTGTTACTAAAAATAACACTGATAAAAGAATTTGGTTTTACACTTTTATTGCCGTCACACTTCATTAATTTCACATATTTACTCTTTATACACGCCCGACTGAAACTGTTATATTTTCGTATGTAACTATAATCACTTATTTGCCGCACATTGTTAATTCGAGTATTTCACATTTTTGTAACTAACTTTACGACGCGAGAGATTCTGTAGAATTACGTAACGTGTACTTCGTGAATGATTCTGTTGAACTGCACGACGTGTAACCCGTGAATGATTCTGTTGAACTGGGCAATACTTGTCTCTGGCTTTAGAATTTATACTCCCTCACCCCGATATGCCTAAACATTATAACAGAGCTGCTATTGGTTAATAAAGCGCGCCAACATTAGCGTCTATTTTTATGTCCAATCAAAATTACGAACACATATGCTCTAGGGAAAATATTCCCTCCATTTCTAAAGAAAGGCACGCTACTCTGACGTCATTTATTTGTCTCTTCTAATGATAAAAAACTCACCCCCTCGTTTCATTGTTACCTGCTCCTATTGTCAGTTTTAGTGAGGCCGTCTAAACTTATTTCCTAACAATGCTTATAATTAACAAACATCTCAAATCATTATCATACAATAATGCTAATTTACACTACAATCACTCTGGCATTTACAGTGTTGTGATATAAAATACTGTCTCACTTTTTCACAACACCATTCCGCCTTCCAGAACTGTGGTGAAGTGCGTCATTAGCATTCCAAGAATGTACAAACTCTGCACATGAAGTTTCCGAAAGAAAGAAAACTTGGAAAGAAGGAAGAAAGGGAGGGAGGGGAGAAGGAAGGAAGGAAGGAACGAAGAGCAAGAAAGATTTTATGTGAAAAAAATTGTTGTGATTCATTCACATGACTTTTTCTACGCTCTATCGTTTATAGTGGGTTATCAAACTGTAGTAGATAGAATATACAAAATGTAGTAGAGTGAAAAAGAGCTTTAGTAAGAAGTTACTAAAGCTTATTTTTCTATCTACTACGTTTTAATCCAAATAAACCTTTGCATAAATAGCTACATTACACATTTCGGTACATATATACACAGATCAGCGATAGTAAGATGTTTAACTGGACACTATATGCTGGCCTCAAAATTCCATATTGTTTCCATGCAATCGCGAGAAACAACTGAATGTTGAGAGGACTTCAAGTGAATGACAAAGTACTGAACTATTCCAAACATTAATAATAGATATCTTAGAAATGGCTTATGCCACAAAAACCCTCATTTGAATTAAATTGTATGTTTTAAACAGATCTACATTTTTGTGAAGATTATACAAAATTCCTTCCGAATGAAGAGGACTTCGTGAAAGTATTCCCAGAAATACTCCCATAAAGATATTCTCAGAAAACTCAAAATATGCATTTTATTTGTCATGTAAATATTTTTATATGTGACATTTTAACCAAATCGTTAGAGGAATTTTTTAGAAAATCAAACATTTCGAAAAGTCTTCTATATAAAAGGTAATTTGGGATGGGAGATTTTCTTGAAAATCTGCGTGGCGCATCTTCGGGAGGTAATGTAGTTAAACAACAAGTTTGTGTTTATCGAACTTTTTTGTTTTTGAGTTATGCTGTTCACAGAGAGACACTCACAGATATACACACGGCCTTTTTCTAAAAATTTGTGTATATGTGTTCAGCGACCTCAAAAAATGTATTTCTGATGAAAGCTCTGTACCGAAATTTTGGGTGGAATGCAACGCCTTCTCTACCTATATGTACGTGGTAGAGAAAGTAAAAATCGCGCATTTTGCATTTATATCGTATTTTAGTATAGTTTAGCATTTTGAGCCAATTTCGCATTTTATCGGATTTACAAAACAGTTAAAAGATGTTTAAGCAGGTTTTTAAAAATGAAGATGCGAGATTACTAGCCTTTATTAGCATTTTGTGCTATATATCACTTGCAAAAATCACCATCCCTGGTTATCATACTTTATTTAGCTGAAGAAATATTTTGCTTATTATTTTCATATATTAGCTGACTTTCATTTTGTTAATATATAATTTACACTTAGAATTAAAGTCACGTACTTGCTTTTGCTGAAAAGCAAGAAATTTATAGTCAGCAATATATGTTTAGTTATTCCATGAAACTTATATGCCTTTCATCTTGTAATAATTACAACCTATGGCCAAAACAAAAGATTCCTATTCAAAGATGCAAGGGCCTGTACCATAATCTCTCTTCCTAAGCTGCTTTTATGCAATCTTAGGATTCCACGTTTAAAGCACAATGAATGTGTAACAGTGCAAAGTCTCATTTGCGTGCTAGATCTTGTTAGTCACGTTGGCCAACCTGAAAATAAATTGAATTCATTAACTCATATTTTTAAACGTACCAAGACAGCAGTTACGCTAGAAGTAGCAAAGCTGGTTAAATGAGAGGAAATGTTTTTGTCAGCATACCAAAATTGTTTTGGCAGCCGTCCTAAACGGTACATATGAAAGTCATTTCGTCACTAACGCTGAGCTTGGAAAAGACTTTGAATTACGTAACCGCATATAAACCCTTTTTAAAGAGACCACCAACATAGTTATGAGCCTCTTTGGAAGCCTCAGAAGGTTACGCAGTAAAAGAAAAAGAAAAATGTTGCAAAAGAAATGTTGCAAAACAAAGCAGTTGGAATATTCAGGTCTGTGGACATACTAGCTAAGGTTACTTATATGGGCGTTCGATCATCTCCGGAACTTCCTTCCACAGCGAGCAAAGGGCACCGTTTTCTTCACTAGAATCTGCACCCTGGACAGCAAACTATTTATTTAAAATAAAATGTAAATTAAATGTTAAAAGCAATACAAATACATTTCATTTGATAGTTTAACGTTCCTTATAGCATCCTAGTCTTCTGAGAGAAGCAATGAAATAATAATTTATGATGCTTCAGATAATGAGCCCAAGGTGCGAAGAGCTGGGAGCTTCCCACATTTCAAAACATAATTAACCACAAAATTAAAATTTTACTGGAGAAAGAGGAAAACCTGTGAGATATAAACCATCTGCATACTCGTTTTCATTTATTGGGCAACAATTACAAAATTATAAAGGGGGACATAATGCTATATTTTATATTTAATGTATTATAGTATAAAAATGAATCTCAAGAATCGTGCCTAATTACACTTTTCTGTAAAACTAAATAAAGAATTTACGAAATTCATGTTTTGCTAATAGAATTTATTAAATGTCCGTAGATACCTAAATCACATACATTATAATTCCATAGTCTTCCACAAATATGATATTAAAACCGACATTACATCATTACTTACATTAAACACGCCTCGTATGTGTGTAAACATAGACTATAAGAAAGTTAAGTTTTGCAGACTCATAGTAACATTTGATTTGGTAACATTTTGAGAAAGAAGAAAGCAAATTCGGAAAATGTTAAATAAATATAATGCGTTAAATACCTAATAAACTGTTATGACTTGTACGAAATGCGTGGTTTTTAAAATACACTGCCGTTTGTGAAAATTGAAACACCAAGAAAGAATTTTCCGAATAACTCCAAACTTGGTACAAGTGTAGAAGAGTGTGGAATCAATAAGTGATTAGGTTTGCAGAGAGATGGGGTACACGTAGGCCGAGCAGAGCCCTCTCCTGTCGCTCCGACAAGGTCAGTGTTGCGCCCAGTGTAGTCAGAGCAGAGCTGTCAAACAAAGTGGAAACAATACAGAGATAGCCAATATCCCTCGTCGACGTCGGAGTGAGTTCGAACGGGGCAGAATGATCGGTATCCGGGAAGCGGGTTTGTCATACCGTGACTTTTTGGCTCATACAGGGCAAGCTGCTACGACAGTGATGCGTGTGTGGAAGCAGTGGATAGATGAAGGTCGTACGCAGCGAAGAGCGGGTACAGGAGCACGGAACATGACCACAGCACGCGATAACCGTAATCTTGTCCGCATGGTCATAACGGACTGTACAGCTTCATCCACAGTGTTGGCTCGACGCTGGAGCACTGCAACAGGTGTGAATATGTCTGCATCAACGGTTCGTCGCCGTCTGCTGCAGGTTGGACTGGTTGCATGCATGCCATTACGTCGGCTTCCATTGTCCAGAACCCACAAGCCCCTCCAACTGCAATGGGCACGTGAACACCGTCACTGGTGTGTTGAGTGGCAAAATGTAGTCTTTTCGGACGAGTTCCGCTTTAACGTGTCCTACAGTGATGGCCGCATACGTGTCCGGCGGTATCGTGGTGAGCGCAACCTGCAAGGCTGTATTGTTGAGAGGCATAGCGGGCAAACACCAGGTGTGATGGTTTGGGGTGCCATTGGTTACAACAACCGATCTCGCCTCCTACGAACTTAGGGCACCTTGAACAGCAACCGGTACCTAACGGTGGTTGTAGAGCCTGAGGTACTCCCCCTGCTTCAGGCATCTCCACAGGCCACATTTCAACAGCACAATACCCGGCCACATATTGCGAGGAATGTACAAACCTTCTTCGAAAAGCGACGGGTACCATTGCTTCCCTGGCCTGCACGTTCGCCTGACATGTCGCCCATCGAACATGTCTGGGATATGATTGGTCGGCACCTGGTGCGTCACGGTCCTCCAGTAACCAGTGTCACGGATTTGTGGGCTCGAATACAAACTGCGTGGAGGGAAATCCCTCAGGAACTTATTCAGAACCTTTTTTATTCAATGTCACGGCGTATATCAGCTCTAATTGCAGCACATGGAGGCCACACCAAATACTGAATATTAGGGCTCAAAGGTCATGTATAGATTTGAAAAGTTATCATTTGTTACTTGTCATGTATCTAACCTGTGGTATTAAATTCATTGAATTCATGCGTTTCCTTCTTGGTGTTGCAATTTTCACAAACGGCACTGTAAATTATTATTTTATTATTATTATTATTATTATTATTATTATTATTATTATTATTATTATTATTATTATTATTATTATGATCATTATTATCATCATCAACATTGACGCTGGTGGATGGCGCAAATAAAGTGTCTCACCTTCAATAGAAAAGAAAGCTAGTAATGTGAGCAAAAAAGTGTATTTTCTGTGTCCAAACGAGCGAGATGACTCCGCGGTAACGTGTGAGGCACGCATTTGGAAGATCCCGATTTCGATTCTCGTCGAACGCCCACTCTTAAGATTGGGCTTTTCGTGGTTTTCCCTGATTTGTAGGCGAATGCTGCAGTGGTTTCTCATCTACTTCGATTACCTTTTCCGTATTTCCCTTTCATTCCAGTTCCTTCTCATCTTTCAGATGTACGTCGTTTCATGGCATAAGGCGGTGCCGGACATAAGGTTCAGTTGCTTGCTGCAAAGAGAGAGAATTCTCTGTGGATACCAGAAGGCAATCTTGGTTGAAGGAATCGTTCATCACTCTCTCTGGGTAGTGGGATGGATCTTCGAGCTAGGAACTATTAAGGACTTCCGCACGCTTCTGTGGCATGTCTGCCTGCGGCCTGTAGCGTCCTGTGGTTCCTTCGCTTCATCCCTCCTCCTGGGAGATGGTAGGCATAATATATCTCCCGTACATCAGTGCGCGAAGTGTTCCCTTCCGTTGTATAGGTTCGGTATGACCTATTTTCCATGTCCAGGATGTTACCGTAAGACAACTCGAAGAACTAAGGCGATATATAATATATATTTATTTATTTAGCCTAGTTCTTACATATATATATACATATATATTAGAAAGTGTTACTTGAATATGCTAATTCTTGTCTAGGCTACAGAGGATAATTCAAGAACCAGAAGACGATATGCAGAAAATGTGTCTTTAAAACGAAAGACTGAAGAAGAATATACTAACTTAAAATTTCAAACAAATAAAATAAAAATAACATTGCGTAGAAGGCATCCGCTTAAATAATTATTAAAATAACTTGTTAGATTGAATCAAGAATTGTAATTTATTTGGAATGTAACATCATATTGCCACACCAACGTATGTATGTAAAGAAGCTTTAGCTTTAGAACATAATTAAGGTTACTGAAGGTAAAATTAAGAAGAAAATGAACATAATTTGTTATAAAGGAGTTGCTCCCAAGTAGATGGTTCAATGCTTACGATAGAGCTACCATACGGGAGGATCAGAGCTAAATACCAACTAACCTGGCTTACCCCACCTGCAGAGGTAAATGTGGAGTTGGTACGCACTTATCACTACCCTCAAAACTTCACGTAGCAGCATAAAAGTAATAAAACCGATTTGAGCAAAGCAGAAGGGGACTCTTAGGAATGGTCACCACTATGGGAATAAAGTAGTAGTAGTAGTAGTAGTAGTAGTGGTAGTGGTAGTGGTAGTGGTAGTGGTAGTGGTAGTGGTAGTGGTAGTGGTAGTGGTAGTGGTAGTGGTAGCGGTAGCGGTAGCGGTAGCGGGAGCGGGAGCGGGAGCGGGAGCAGTAGCAGTAGTAGGAGCAGGAGCGGGAGCAGTAGTAGGAGCAGGAGCGGGAGCAGTAGTAGTAGTAGTAGTTATTAAGTACTTAGTATTACATTAATTGCATAACACAGTCGCATGGGTCATAAGACCGTACATGCTCTCTAGAAAAATACCTGGTCTGTATACGTGACTTGCAGAATCGATCAGAAACAACTATGTTTATAATCACCACATTATATCATACATATAAAATTAAAAAACACTCTGAATCACACGCGCAAACGCACGCACGCGCGCGCGCGCGCACACACACACACACACACACACACACACACACAAGTGCTCAAGTACCACATATATTTAAAGAAAATTTACATAAACACCTTATCTCTTAGTACACGTACTTCCATTAAGTATGTTCCCAAGCTTGGCCAGTTTTGACTGTTCAGAATCAAGTCCCAGCATGCTGCCCTCCGTCTGTTGGAAGCCAAAAATACTTCCGGTAATAATTTTTTCCTAATACTCTCCGTCTGCACGCATGCTGCCAAAATATGCGTCCAGTCTTCTTGTTCCCCACATAATGGGCAAATCCTCCTGCCATCATCATCAGCAATCTTGCGAGCTTTCCACCCTCCCAACCTAAGCCATGCTATTCCCGTCCTCTGTTTTATACCTAATACCAAAATATATGTTTCCTTACCCCCCCCCCTCCAGTTTTTATTTCATTTTGTAGCTCCATGTTGATCTTTGTCTACATTTAGACTGTACTTTCTGCCTGTTTATATCACATAGTCGTCTTTTGACTTTTTTCACGCCACTGTGTGTATTTTCATTATCCCTTTGCCAGATATCGTTTAAGCCTATTTTTGATAATTCCCGTTGTAACCCCGCCGCCCACCATTTTGGATGCTCTATGTTGTTCATTTGATGACGATAACATAATGCTCTCAAGAGTTGTTTGATCACCTTTAATTATTCGCAGCCAGTACCTAACTACATTTAGTTTAGCAAATACAGTATCTTCCCAGCAACCTACCTCACGAAGAACTCCATAGTTTGAAGTACCTCTCCCCAACCCTAGAATGCGCTTCCAAAAATTACATTGTACTTTGTTTACATTATCCACCCTCCCCCATCCCCATACTTCACTGCCGTATAGTAATGAGGACCTAACCATTGCTCCATACATAGTCTGTAATGTTTTTACTGACATATCTGGTACCCGGGTCAATATCCTTAATACTTCAGAAAGTTGTCCAAAAAGCAAATACTGCAGAAGGCTTGTAGATGCTTATGAGTAACTAATTTGTCCACCGTTGCTTTTTAATTTGTGCTTAGACGATGCCATTCCGAAAATAGAAAAATAATAGTTTAACATTGAGTAATATAAATTTCACATACATCAAAACTTTCAGGTAACACGACTGTAAATAATAAATGCGCATTGCAAAGAGCAGGCTTATATTTTAAATTGATCAATATAAGAATATGAATTAGAAATACATGTCAGAAAAACAACCTTCTCAATTACATGTTACGTAACACCGTTTCGGGCATTCGTAGGTAATGTTTGCGGAGAAAAGTCTAGCCTTACAACCAAGTAGATAAAAGTACAATATACATTTTCCTTGTCATGCGAGTCCTTTCACAACAGTAACTTGGCCTTTCATCGTCCTATACTTGTCTCGAGTTGCTTTCTCAGAGTCGTGAACCAGAGGACTCTATACTCTCTGACATCGCAGATGACTAACTTGGTTGACATTGATCTATGACATTTGTAGGCTACATCTAAAACGTTCATAGATAATAAAATCGGAAAATACGAAGTTTCTACTATTTTGTATGCATTATTTACAAGGAAGCTAACAGATAACTAAACAATTAAATATAATCCTATTAATACGACAAATAAACGAACACTGCAGAATAAATCCGAATAACTTACCATTAAACAATTATATATAACTGTCAGTATCATTGGGGTTATACGTGAGGGAGAAATAGGCAATAACAAAAGGAAACAAAAATCCAGGCTACAGAAAATAGGTTTTTTTACAGTGCAGTGGAAGTAATAACGCATAACGCGAAGAGATAACCTACAAAACACTGAAATAAAAGTAAGTATTGGGTTTTTAAATGTATTGATGAGATACATGTAATCCTTCTATATATTTTAAAAAAATAATATAATTTAATTGCAGTCTTATACAGAGCTACAAAGAGGTGGATTGATTAAGGTAGCCGCGCAAATGTTGACAGGAGGTAATAGCGATAGACATAGCCCGGCGTTTTCGGTATCGAGAAGAACTACAGTTTCTAGGTCTGAAATAGTCTACTTAACATGAACTTCTATTTCGCTAGTTTTCCTGAACATTATTTTATAGAGGAAGGAAACTTCAGACAGCTGAACAAACAGCTAAATCAAATATGCAGCTACTGAACGTTAACCCGAACTTAACGTAACAGAAATAAACTTTTGTGATGGGTTTAAAACATGCACATACGTCTTTACGGCTACAGCGTACACTGTGTAGTTAGATTCCTGTCAGACCCTAGCGATGTCATCTACAAACAAATGGATCTACAACCACTTATTCCACCTGCAGGGGAATACCCCACCGTCCATCCATTGTTTTTGAAACCCCTTATAATTATAAAATATTTAAGGCCCTTGGATGAAAACAGTATTAATGAATTGTATGATTGTATAACAAATGTAATAGAATGCATTAATGATACGAGACAGTTGGCTGGATTATATGACGTACAACTGCAGAGAAACAATTTCGAACTATGAAATTCGTAAGCCTGTTTGATTTCAATAACCCACAACAGAACGTTAAAATTCGATATTATTATTATTATTAATCAAAATATGAAACGAATAATTAATGTCTTTTGCTGATAAATTAATGAAGATGTATGCGCATGCATTTACAAAAACAGAAATGAAAAGAAAGGAAATGCCTGTACAAAAATATGGTTTAATCATGTAATGCTTTCCATGGTTTAATACAGTGACAGAAACAGAAATGTGACAACACTGTTATATTAACTGGAGGTAGAGGATCTATGAGGATGCTTGATGATCATAATGGCACAGGAAGCAACACTGAGGCCATCTGCTAATCATAAGCTATTTTCTAGAAAGGACGTGCAAAGAAATATCTTAGAATTTCACGATATAACACGTCAAATTAATATAATCCTTAAATAGCACAAGTTAAACAAACCAATTAATAAATAAATACTACTCCAGCATTATTGTATTTGAATCTGATATTTACGATAAAATATCGGAACAGAAAAAAGTTTTGCAGAAGAAATATCCGTAGATGAATGGAAATGTTAAAAGAATATGATGCTGGAACATAAAGAAGACGTAAAGATGACAGATTGCATTATCATCTTGATGATATCCTTCAGGAGCTGAATCTCCCCACCAATACTTAATTAGGAGACCATTAACACAATGAACGAAGTTAATGCAAGTGGATCTGTAATTAATTTTGCACGTGAAGTTATAGCTATAGCTCAAGAGTACCTAAACCTTGTTTGACTTATAAAGAATCTGTTATTACTATTATTTTTCTATAACTGTGCACTTGTTCTAACTTCTGTCCACGTCATCTTCAATATCTCACCTTGTGTTTGATTAACATTGATCATTTATTTAGCTCGTACCTTTTTATGTCCGTTTTTTGATGTTGCTGTGGTCTTCAATTACGCTGAGAATGACCAGACCTCCCGCATTTCCAATCCTCTATAACAAGCGAGCTGTCCCGCAAAATAATTGACGATCATAAACCATAGTAATGTTACTGCATTTCTCATTATATAACCTGTTACATCGCTCCATAAAAATATAATGGCTCAACCACGGGATTGCTGTGATGAAAATATATTTTGTTGATGGCTCTGTTACAGTTTGTCAACCATTACAACACCGTTAAATTCTCTATCAATCATACAGTCATAACTATTCTGACAGATCAGCAGATTCTGAGCAGCACAGGTGCTTTGTTAACTCAAAGCACAGAGACAGCAAACACACGAAAACAAAGCTCTTGGTAGCAGAACACTGTAAGTCTAGCTCCCTCAACTATATAAAACTGAATAATTATACGTGTTACTTTCACATGACTTTGTACCCACTCTTCTACAAACTTTCAACAATAGCTTCTTCATTTTAATCTAGATAAACATTTTCAGAGATGGTTTTAGTACACATTTCGCTGTAGGCTTAAGCGAGAGTCAAGTTCTTTAAAAGCGGATCGCTATATGATGGCTTTAAAATTCCGCTCTCTTTGCATGACCACAAACTGGAAAAAATAACGAATACCACCTTAGCATACTATACATTGCCAGTTCAAAACAATAATAAAGAATATCTCCGAAATGGTTAATGCCGCAAAGAAATTTACTTGCCATAAATTGTGTGTTATAACCAAATTATATTTTTTTTGTAGCAAGCTTTTGTCTGTCTCTTACAGTTTAAAAAATATGAAAAAACAATTCAGAATGAAGAGGACTTCACAGGTTATTCGCAAACAATTTAAGAATAAATTTTGTCATGCAAATATCTTAAACACATGGTATTCGAATTAAAATCTTTAGAGCAATTTTGGAAACAAAATAGAAAATAACTATTTTTTCACGTAAAGCTAATTTGGATACTTTCTTGAAAATCTTTGTGTTCATCCTTGGATGATGCTGAACGTAAATACCATGTTTCGTATTTAACCGATTTTCATGTTTTATTTATGATATACGCAGACAGACTTGCATATGTATTGGCGCGCGCGACATTTTTCGAGTTGCATTTTTTAATCGTGTATTTCCAGTGAAATCTTGTATCCAATTTTTGGACGGAATTTAATATTTCCTACGATACTATAGATAAGTGAGAAAGTAAAAACGCCCAACCACATCTGTGGTTGCTGCAGGCACAGTGATTTGTTGCGTGGATATACTTGTAACACTATAGATGAACAATTAGTTGTTTGACGGTAGACACGAAAGATATTTAAAAAAAGGCCGCAGATTTTCGTTGAGAGATGCCCCTGCTTAAGTTGACCATGGAAGGCCGCTTGCATTTAGTTGAGATACTATCTACCACAGTTGGGCTGATCATAAGCATTAATTGCGTTGACCACGCTTATGAAAAAAATTGAGTTTTATTTATAGACGCTCTTTAACTGCTGTGGTCCTTAGCGTCCCATTCTATATTGGGCGTGAAAGACCGATACTTTTGCTCAGAGGCCTTTCTATTAGGCTTGAGGTTCTTTTACGTGCCTTAAATCTACGACACTGGACCACCAGCTTTACTTCCCTTCCAAAGGAAGCCATGCTAAGGATTTTTACGCCCGAGGACGACACGCTAATGAAGGTGGCACCCAAATACATAGCTGATAGAGCAAAGTGTCTCCAAACCAAAAAGTTGGTCAAACAAATCTCATTGCTAAAGTCAAATTTGGATTACATATCGAAAGTGTATTCTTGGTGGAACAAAGTTCTAAAGTGGCGGTTCCATAACTGCATAGTTTCATAACTGTCCACAATCCAAATTGCATCGTTGGTAGAGAAAATCCAATTCTTAAAGTTTCTATAACTCTGGATGTGATGACAAATCCTGCAGGAAAGAATTTTAAATTGCAGTAGTTGCACAATTGTCTCCATCTTTCGTTTTTAACGCTATCTTTCATTCTTTCGGCTTAAAACCTTGCTACTTTTTCTACCGCTTGTGTAGTAGTGTGTGTGTGTGTGTGTGTGTGTGTGTGTGTGTGAGAGAGAGAGAGAGAGAGAGAGAGAGGGAGGGAGGGTGACAATATCCAAAAAGGAAACGTCACATATCCCCGAAGGGACATTAGTAAACTCAAATTTACCATCTTCTAGTTTCCGTTTGTTTTGTCAGTCAGTAATTCACTGGTACTTGTTAGGCTCTCCTTTTTATGATCCATTCCTAACAGGGAATTCTACTATTTACTTCACCTATTTTAATTTTTTACTTTCTCTACCGCTTACCTATGGTAAGTAGAGAAAGTGCTGTATTCCGCCCAAAAATTCAGCATCGAGAGTTCAAATATAAACCCATTTTGAGGTATTCTGAAGAAAGTAAGTTATGTCTGCGAACAGCTTAACTCAAAAATGAAAAGTCGGAAAATAATAAATTACATACTTGAGTCAAAAGCCATTGAAGGATACCGATGAATTAAAAGAAATACCTTGATCCGAAACAATCATTACATATATTTTTGTTATTTTTTATTTTCTCAAAGGTGGCGCTTACGATTTGGTTAAAATATTGTACTACATGTTTAACACATTTGCAATTCAGAATAACACGTATATTCTGAATTTTCTATGAATAGCTTGTGAACCTTTCCTTCATTCTATAATTTGTATGATTCGAAAACCATTATGACACAATAATACGAGATAGCTACATTTTATTATTTTTCAGCATGTTAGTTTTAGTGTTTTCAAAATAATCTATGAAATAACAATAATTAATTAATGTGCAATAAGAAGGTAAGTTTAACCTAAACTTTCATAAGCCTAAATTTTTCTATATGAATGTATATTTTGTCATAAACTCTCAAATACGGATTTCGTGCTATAACGTTATACATTTTACTGAAAACACCTGAAATTAAAAATAAAAAATAATAAAAGCTTAAACAGAGAGAAAACTGAATCTTGTGATGAAATATTGCTTCGTTGAAAAATGCAGAGTTTAAGCATAGCTTATTAAGTTAACAAATGTTATGTAATACACACTGAAAAGAGAATCGCAGCTAGGAACTTAGGAAATATGGTTCCTAAGAAAGAGTTCATCAAATTGGTGAAATTCCAGTGCATTTGGCCTCCCTTGAATGCCTTCAGAATTTTGTAATTTACATATTTTCAAAGCAGAAATAAATTAATCATTTAAAGTAATCAATGAAAAAATAATTCTTCAGAGAAAATTGTGCACAATTGTCTAGTTCATATTTTTTAAAATGGCTTTTAAAGGAATGAAAATTTTGTGACGCTTTAAGTGCTTATAATACGTTATTCTGAAACAAAGTAATTCCCTATCTGAAAATCACTTACTTCTTCAAAGATTTCAAAGCTTTATTGAGGCAGTTTCAAACTACATAATTTCTATTCCTTCCCTGAAGGAAAATGACATTTCGAATGCTGTAGCTCGTAACTAAATTTTTAACGCAGTTTTCTTTGGTTTCGTACTTCATTGTCACCTTCATCTTTTGAAAAGTTTGCCATCATACCACTTAGCAGCACCTCCATCACTTCGTGTTTAATGGAGAAATATTTCTTTCTGAAGTTCCTCTTTCACCCAACCAGAAAGGTGACGTTTTAATATGGCAAAGTAGGGAAGGGCGTAGCATCCGCAAGTGGGTTCTTGCTTTGTCAGGCCCAACAAAAACTTTTCCAACTCCGGGATTTGAATTGCTCCAGGCTGCCATCACTAAGCTTTCTGTGAATGAGATGCTTTCTTTTTTTTTAACCTTCAACAAGTGACATATATGCTCGCAATCAAATGAAGTCCAAGAAATACTTAACATTCCTTCATCAAGCTCCAGGGTTATTTAAAACTGGGTATACATATGCCAGCCGAGCCTAGTAGCTGCATTGCTTTTGTTTTTACAGAATTTCGTAACGTAATGCGAGCCTGACCAACCATAGCTTTTTAGTTTTCCCCCATTTCACCAAAGAAAATTCCAATGTTCGAGTTACGGTATGTTTAGATGTGTACAGTAGTGCATGCCACTTATTGTTCTGCTGTAATCGCTGCTTCATTTTCTGAACTGGTGGATCGCAATGGAGCTCGGTTCGAGTTGAAATGTTCATCCAGAGGAGCTGAATCTCGTGTCCCTTTTTCCCCTTACAGCTCGCGAAAGGTTCGGTTCCCATATCTGTATACAGCTTTAGAAATAGGGTCCAGCTTTAGAGATGTAACTTACGTTGTATCGCGTTTTTAAAAATCTATAGTGTGGTCTTGGCACACTTTCTTGTGCTGATACTAGTTTTAGTTTTATTCTACTGCCTACAGTTTTGTTTGTCGTATTAGGGCCAACTTTAAATATTTATTGCACATAGTATATGTATCAATACACTATTATTATGTTTCTATCTCTCAAGGAGCAGAAGAGGTTTAAGCTCTGCGGCCAGAGAACTATTGTGCCGTATCAGTAAGGGATGAGATGAAAGGTCCGAAGAGTTGTTGCCCGGACCAAGTGCGGGGTCCCTAAAGTTCTCAGATGGAAACACTCCTGCAGGCACCCCCCCCCGAGCGCTCCTCCTGACGATCAAATCCGAACTGCCCTGGTTTCGTACCAGAGGAAGAAGAAACATGTCACAGAGAGCATATCCACCACACACCACCAAACTACCGAGTCAAATCTCGTACCCCGCATGTTGATATGATGGGAAATGAGGGACAGGGAAAAATCGTGGTATTGGAAACACCACCCCAGCATTCGCCTGGCGACAAGAGAAAACCACAAAAATACCCGGTCAGAGTGGGCGGGCGCTCACCGGGGATCGAACTTGGGGCTTCCTAAATGTGAGTCACACGCTTTACTGCGGCGTAACCTCGCTTGGTTAACTATTAATTACTAATATAGGCATGTTTCTGGTGGGAAATTTTTATAATTATAGTTCCGGTAGATAAGTTGGTCTCTATGTGTCATCGTTTGATATTGGCAGTGTGAATCTCAAGACAAGTGCACTTTCACGGCAGCTCTCAGCTAATCAGTCAACAACCAGCAGACCCGTATCTTTGCTCACGTTATTCTATCTCTTACCTTCCTCCACTGTCTCTATCTTCCTCTAATTCTTATCCACGCAGTGTTTCCAAAGTTACTATCAAAGCTTCCTTTTCTACAGAGTGGTGGGTAACAATCCATACTTTATTAGTCCTGTATTTAATACTCGTCTAATGTGTAGTTCAAACTAAACAAAGAGAAAAAGCTCATCATGGGATACTGAAAGTATTTTGAGGTTTTATAAGGAAAATTCTCTTGCAACACACCAAAGTTTAACTCTCAAATAATGGTAAAGAAATGTCATATTCTTATTTTTAACACAATGAAAGCATAAATTTTATCCCTATTTTGCATTCAAGACTACACTGTTCGCTGAAATTATCAGGAATGGCAGCGATGTGCTTAAACGTATCCTATAGGTGCGATTACTAATGTAGCATTATTTTAAACTCTTAAATATTCAGTTTCAGAATTTTTATATAATATTTTTATATAATTTATATAATTATGCTTAAAACAATTTGTCATAAAACTCGATAACAAGCGAGACAGCTATTAGCTGAGGGAATATATCATATATTAGGAATACCGAGATATAGCTCCGCGGTAACTTGTGATGCTTGGATTCTGGAAGTCCCGGGTTCGATTCCCGTCGGCCACTCTTACATTGGGTTTTTTCATGGTTTTGCCGAGTCAGTAGGCGAATACTGGGCTGGTTCCCCTATTCGGTGTCATGTTGGAATTGTTACAAATCCCATTCTTGCTAGCGCACATCATCGTTCGAATCTGGTCGCCCTTCGGGTACCCCTTGCTTCCGTTCCTCCCACGCCACGTTGGAAGCATAAATAGCCCACTATGGCTTACGTGCGGTATCGTGTTTCAGTTACTGGAGGCCCCTTCATCTGACTACTCCTAACTCGTAATATCGCGAATAGTTCAGACATTCTTCAGTTTAAGGCCTCTACATGCATACACCGGATATATCATAATTGGCAAGCGGTTCAAAATTTACGATTATACGAGTAAAGAGTAGGTAAAATAAAGGCCGGCAAACGTGGGTTCGCAAATGAGCCGTTTGCAATACCTATAGGTAGTTGTGAGTGTATGGTTATGAACCACACTTTTCTTTTCGAGTATGAGAAGTGTTCTATAAAAAAAAATTCTGATGTGTTACACTCACATGACTTTCTCTACTCTTTACAAATTATTTTTACAAGCTCTTATTCTCCATCTATTTCATATTAATCGAGATAAACATTTGCAGAAACGATCTTCTGACATGCAAAGAGAATTACATTTTACACATAGCGACCAGTTCTAAAAATATTTGACTATCGCTTAAGGCGTACTATGTACACCTTGTTTTGTATTTCCAAGGGCAATATACAAATGCAGTAGCCTTTAAGCATATACATATCTCTTAATAGCCGGTTGCTAGGTGCAGCACCATTCTCTTTGCCTCAGATTAATACTCTTTGCATATACAAGACAAAAAATGAATAACGAATTCCCATTTGAGAAAATTATTGAAAAATTTAAGGGAATAACAAGCAATATCTCGAAAATGGTTCACTCAACAACAAAAAATGTATATGACATAAATTGTGTATTTTAAGGCGATCTACATTTTTTATGTAGTAAACGTTTGTCAATCTCTTATGATTTACCAGTTATGCAAAAGTCGTTCTCAATGAAGAATACTTTTGGAGACATTCCCAGAAAATTCAAGATATACATTTTATTTGTCATGAAAATATCTTAAATATATGTTATTTTAATCAAAAATCGTTAGAGCCATTTTTGAGAAAATTAAAATTTTCGAAAAATGTTCCATGTAAAGGGTAATCTGGGGTGGGGGAATTTTCTTGAAAACCTTCGTGTCGCATCTCTGGAAGATACTGAACCTAAATACCAAGTTTGGTGTTTATCCGACTGTTCGTTTCTGAGTTATGCTGTTCACAGACACACACGCAGACACACACACGGACATGTTTTCAAAAATGCTTTTTTTTTGTGTTCAGGGGTCTCAAAACATATATTTCCGGTGAAATCTCGGTATCGAATTTTTGGGTGGAATACAATACTTCCCCTATTTACTATACGTAGTAGAGAAAGTAACAAGCTGTAAATTGTGAGAAGTGTCGTGGTACAGGTCAGATACAGCACTCAACTTAGAAAGCTGTAATAAATGCGTCAGTTGTGCTGAACTAGCCAAAATGGAACAGGCATACAGCGAGAAAGACTTTTGTATGTGTTCCTGTGTACAATAAAGGCAGTCACTGGCGGCTAGCAACTATTTCTGGAAGGCTTTATGGATCCAGTTCACTGAGCTCTTTTGCCGCTATCATCCTGAGCTTTTACTATTTTTTTATGATAAACGTTTATTCCAAAACAAAATTTAAAACTGCAACGTTTAGCTTCGGGGTAACACTATATACACGTTAACACCATCTATCTATCCAAAATCTTAAATGTCGAAAATGACGATCGCGTACAGTTTTATCATAATGTATAATATGCCTACCTGCTGCAGTTGAAGCAATCATTTATGTCCTATATCCAATTGGCAGATTATGGAGCAGAAAATAGGATTTATATTAGACTTTCCTTTCGCTTTCGGATTTCCTTTATAGTTTTATTTTTTGGAACTAATGGTGGATCCTATTGAATGGATCAGCATATACTTTATATATCCCCAAACTTAGCAAAATGATTACTTTAAGTACACTTTACTTGTTCATATTCTTAGTACCTATTTCTCGAGTTAACTTCATCTCAATAAAATATAGAAACATAAATGTTGGTAGAATCATACACTAGGTAGACATTGTTGAAAATTTGGGGAAGAAAAAGTATTGTTGGAATCTAAAGTAACCGGAAAGAGTTTTCGCGGTATTATATATACTGCAAGCATGAGAGCAGTCACGTGGCGATATAAATATTTGGTACCTTTTTGTATCACAGCTGTCATTTAAATGTTGGTGAGTGAACTAAGGCAGCAAAGTATTTTTATATCATTACCATGCAGCTAAGCTCCTTAATTTCTGTTGTTGTAGCTGATCCTCTGAATAGCTCAGCAGCAGTAACTCTCTTGGATTTTTTTCCCCTCACAGATAGTGCAAAATCCTCTTCTTTGTTCTGCTCACCTCAAGTGTGGTGTAAAGCAGCTGTTCTGCTTTCATATTTTGGATCCTCGAGTCTTCCCATTTCATCTTTCAAGATTACAAGTATTTTTAAGGGCCTCACCAGCATCTTCAAAAAAAATCTTATAACGAGAGTTGTCCACTGAGGTAAAATGTTAAATTGTTTATAGCTGTTGACGATGTTTAGTAGTTCACAGATAACTTTTACATTCTCTAGGACTCACCTGCGTTAAGTAGTGGAAATATTGAATCCAGCCACGTTGATATCGAGATTTCACTGGAATAAATGTTTTGATGTCTTTTAGATCCCCTCCAAAGGCATACGTTTAAATACCATATGTTTAAGATATTGTTATGACAAATAAAATGTATATCTTGAATTTCTTGCGAATAGCCTATGAAGCTTTCTTAATTCTGACTAAATTTTCATAATTGTGTGAAACTGTGACATTAAGATGCATGACAGAAACTTACTGTAGAAGAAAATATTAATTGCTTATTAAAATACATATTTTGCATTAGGTACTTTTTTGTAGTGTTAAGGGTTTCCGAAATATTTCATATTATCTTGCTTCAAGTGTGACTTCATCTGATGGAACGTGTTTGAAAGTTTGCGAGTCCCCTTTTTTATTTTTCTTCGCCAACAGCAGCTCACTGTGACCTATTCCTCCATGCTTCTGATGTACCTAAACATTAGAATGTAATTTGAAATGATTTCTAAGCAAAACTAAAAATGTATCGTGGAACTTATCGTGAATAGAAGAAACGGTTTTATATGAATGCTGTAATATATACGTTGCATATGTGAATTTTATAGTGGATAGAAAACATTTTTGAGTTGCATCGTATATTCTTCTATATTGCGGTCTGAAGTTTTCTTAACTTCTGTTGGATTTTACATAACTGAGGAATCTTAAAACATTAATGAATAGCATTACTGTGGAAATGTACACAAACTGTACAAATTGTGTTACTTTCAGTATACATTATGTTTTATTATATATTACTTTTCTATCAAACTTGATCTTTAGCAGTTACAATGTATTGATTATGTTATGGTTTAAGAAACTGAAAGCTCGTTCTTTTACTTGTACCGAGTGTACACATAATTATTTTGTAGTGTTGTGCGATTTCTTACATAGGCTGCTTATGTGTAGCGTGTCCCACAATCGGTATCTGCTTTATCAGTTTAGCCAACACAAGGTTGGATTCAGCTGTAGATGTATCAATCGCAATGGCCAACTTCGAATACATGCTACAACTACTTGATAATTTTAAAAATTAAATCTGTGACACTGTGGGCCTTGGTCTACCAATAAGGTTGCCGACCTCCTGCCCACAGCGACAGAGACGGACGATCATCCAGACAGTATATGGATATGACGTGGTCACCACCATGCTTCCCTCAGCCGGAACCTTGGCTTTTGTTACCTAAAGACCACTTTGATAACATAACGCCCATAAAAGTCCTTCAAAATCCATCGAAGTTGACATGTTAGCCATGCAGAAACAATGAGGTGTATTTTAAAAGTAAGGTCAGTTTCGTAAGAAAGTACGAACTACTAATTTTCCAATAGTTTATTACTTTCTCTACTGCATATAGTAAGTAGGGGAAGTATTGCATTCCCCCAAAACTTCTATGTCGAGATTTCACCGGAAATACATGTTTTGAGGTCCCTGAATCCAAAAAAAACATTTTCAGAAAAAGGTCCTTGCGTGTGTGTGCGTATGTGTGTGTGTGTCTGAACGCATAATTCAAAAACGAAACGTGGGATAAATACCAAACTTGGCATTTAGGTTGAATACCTTCCAAAGATGCGATACGAATTTAAAGAAAATCCCCACACCACAGACTACCCTTTACCTGGAGCATTTTTAAATTTTTTATTTTCTAAAAAATGTTTAACGATTTTGATTAAAATACCATATATTAAAGATATTTACATGACAAATAAAATGTGCGTCTTGAATTTTCTGGGAATACCTGTGAAGAAATTTTGTATAATATTGTGTAACTGAAACGTAAAGAGATAGAAGAAAACGCACTAGACAAAAAATCGAATCTCTTTAAAACACAATTTATGTCAAATAAGTTCTTATGTGGCATAACCATTTCTGAGATATCCCTTATTAATGGTTCGAACTGTTCATTACTTGGTAATTCTTTTAAAGTCCTGTCAACATTCAGTTGTTCCTCATGAATGCATGGAAACAGTATGGTTAATGTCAGCATATAGCGTGCAGTTCTTAAACATTTGACTATTGCTGTTCCCTTTGTATCTATAACGAAATGTGTATTGTAGCTGTTTCTATAAAGGATTATTTAGATTAAAATTTCGTCGGCATCCTTCTCGTTGATTGTTATGTTGTTTACTATGCGTCGATATTGTAATATTTGTTGTATTGTTGATTATGCAGCTTTAATTGTGAAGGATACTAAACGACATATTCGCTCGACTCGAATTAATATGAGTGTAATTACGAGGCGTATTCCAAAACTAAGTACCGGTGAGCAATATTTAACGGATGGTAGGCCTGAATGACGTTTCACGACTGCAGCGCTGTCTACCAACTCCTGAGGAATCTACCGCAGTTTTGGTGTGACGCAATAGGCGTTTGCCAATCGATGAGAGTAGATGACAATGACCGCGACAATCGTAATTCCCGCCAGTTGTGTAGTGCGCGGTGTGGTTAGATTTTTGCTGGCAAAAGGATCGTCAGCTGCGGACATCCATCGTGAATTATGCCTCGTGTATGTACCGGACATAATGAGTGACAAACAGGTTTGACGTTGGTTTCGAGAATTTCGAAATGGCCGCACAAATGTGCAAGATAAACAGCGGAGTGGTAGGCCTAGTATTTGGACCGACGACATCGTTGAGCAAGTGAACCAAAAACTTCGAGATGATCGGCGGTTGACGATTAGTGGTATGGCTGAAGAATTTCCAAATGTTGCTGGAACCTCACTTTACAGGAACGTCACTGAACAGCTTGGATATCGGAAACTTTGTGCGAGGTGGGTGCCAAAACTGTTCACGGTCAGGTCAAGGAGCAACGAACGCGTAGTTCATGATAGTTTTTGGAGCGCTATAGACAAGATGGAGATGGTTTGTTTTCCCACGTTGTTACGGGAGACGAGACATGGATAGCGTACACCAATGCAAAATCAAAACAACAGTCAATACAGTGCGCCGTTCCGGTTTACCCAAAGCAAAAATTGTAAGCAATCGCCGTACATGAATCGCAAAATAATGGCTACCGTGTTTGGGACGAAAAGGGCGTCGCTTTGCTTAATTTCAAAGACCGTAGAGTCCCAACCTGGTACCAAACAACTATTTCTTCTTCTTCTTCTTCTTCTTCTTCTTCTTCTTCTTCTTCTTCTTCTTGTATTTGAAACGGTGGCGGTGGACAACGATTTCAAACCGACGATAAACTCAAGACGAGCGTTACCAGCTGGTCCAAGTCTTGGGCGGCAGATTTCTATGCCGAGGGGTTGAAGAAGCTGATGTAGCGTTACAGAAAGTGTATAGATATGAACGACGTTTATGTGGAAAAGTAAAGTATATATAGGCACATATTACTGTCAATAAAAACCTTCTCATAAGCGATGTTATTATGACCATACGGACCTTAGTTTTGAAATAAGCCTCGTAATTGTTGAGTCGGTTGGGTACAAGTGTGTGTGTCTTCTAATTTAGTTGCTGCATTTAAATTTCTTTCTTCTTTACCTGGAATCCTCGGCTGCTGTCGGCTACTAATAATTCAAAATAAGCGTGAGATTGGATTTGTAAATGCCTAGGGCCTGCATCATAGGAAAGTCAGTAAATTAAGACACGAGTTAAACTTGAATTGCACTGTTTAATCTTAGTACCTTTAAAATTGAATGTTGAAAGTTGATTGATTTAGTTATGTTAGACGCATTTCCACTGTGTTGAACTTTCACTGAGCGCGTTATCTCGGGATTGTTGTTTCACTACTATCATGGTCACAAGAATGGTTACTTTCCAATTCGCGCACACGTTAATGCGTTTATTTAACTGTTCACTTGAGACTTTTCACTTCAACTTAACACTTTACTTTAATCTTATTAACCTCGCGCACACGATATTTCTTTGTATTATTTCATATTTACTTATTGGCCCGGAATTATGTCGCAGGTTATAGCTGCACGTGAGTTCACGAAGCAACTGGATTTGCTTACCGGACCTCAGCTTATAATATAGGCTAAGAATCTGGCGGTTCGAAATTTATCTTCAGTTTTCTGATTGGCTGTCCAGCAGCGCGATTTCCCAATTTTAAGCATCTCGAGAGGTTTTAGTTCGTTCCTATTCGCTCTTGCAAAGTCACATGACTTAGATGGGATCCCGGCTTGTGAAATTTTCGGGTATTTTTCCAGAGTCAGCACATATGCCTTTCTAGCACGTACAGTTTACAAAAGGTCTTTGTGATTTTAGAAAATTCACCCTCTTCTTTCTGAGGCGAGCTCTCACTAGTCGAAACTGTGTCCAGTGGAAGTGTTTTGGGTCTTGTACATAAAAATATATCTAACAAATAGTAAAATAACAGACACAGAATTATGATTAACACTGTGATTACACTAATATTATTTACATGTTTATCAACATGACATTGATATGGCATTACGCTAGTATAGAACATTGCTTCAAAATGAAGTAGATAGAAAAATAAGCTTTAGTAAGAATAAATTGTATACCCACTAATAAACGATAGAGGGAGGAGGAAGTGTGTGAATTTATCACATCAGAATTTTTTACTCAATTCTTCAAACCTTACTCTACTTTTCTAGCAATTATCAAAGTTTTTTTGAATATGGCATAGGGTAGCATATGCTTTTTTGAAACCTTGTCACAGACTTCCACCGCTAGTTCATCTAGGAAACCTGCAGTTGTTTCTGGAGATAAATTTTTCAGTATTGAAAATGAGCTGTGATAATCTATTAGGGGACAATGCGGCACATGCACGAAAGCTTCTTAAAGGGCATAAATAATGAGTAGTCTGTTTTGGCTAGCCTCGTATTAACTTGCAGATTCCCAATTGTTTTCCTTCCAGCTACTCTGTGACAAAGATCTGACTTCCTGAGCGCAGGTTTCAATCCCCATCCCCTGAAACCAACGATACCAATAACGTAATTTCTTCTACCATAGAATCTTAGACACATAAAAAAATGCATCTTAGAACACTATTTTTTTATGGACTGGCGGCAACCTTTTATTATGAGGCGCCACTAAAATTTATTCTACACCAGAATGAGAATTTAATTGATTATGAAAACTGTGGAAAGAACGCTTAAGTCATATACAATGGAGTAAAGAATTAGTTATCCAAAATATTCAGTAGTTCTTTTTTATTGCATAACAGACCCTACTTTAAAAATATCCCTGGTAAAAGTAATTCAAGGAATGGACAACAATTCTGAGATATTTATATTGCAAAAGAAAAGAAACTTCATTTCCACAACCATTTTTGTCACCCAATTGTATTAATTATTTAATAATTTTAAGACAAACTATCTTAATACAAACGTTCCCCTGTTTATCGCTTATTACCGTAATTATTGGTACACATATAAAACACACAGACACAAACACCCATGCCTACGGCGGGACTCGAACCCGCGACCCTCAGTTTGGGGAACACCGTAGCTGTACGCTCCAGCGACCACGGCCACTAGAGCCGGCTTTATTAATAAGAAATGCGGAATTTATTGTAGTTGAATTAATAAATATTCAGTCAAAAGCACATTAAAACAAAATAGAGAATAGATCGATATTTTTTCCTCCACAGTGTAGAATTTACCTATAAAATTTACTACTGTAGTGTTAAGCGCACCCATATCTAACTGCGAATGTAGCACTGTTGTTTCTCCATTCTCAATGCGGTTGCTACCTTCTGCCGGGATTGCTAACGCAGTATATGTAGAAACTATCAAATATATTGTGTATGCTAGTCACACATCCAGCAAACTATGCCCTGTTTTTGATTAGTTTAGGTTACAAATTTAACGCTGTATAGTTAAGGTATTAGAAAAACAGAGAGAAAAATCGATGCATTACATTTACATGACTATATCTACCTACTATATGTTCATACAGATTCTAAACTATTCTTACAAAGGTTTTTTTACTATCTACCTAATGTCAATCGAGATAAACCTTTGTAGAAACGGTTTCATTATACATTTCGTTGAAGGTGCAAGGGGGATAAACGAAATAGAATCGATAGTCATGTTTAAAAACCAGGACGCTATATGCTGGCCTAGAAGTATCATAGTCTTCCCATGACAGCGATAAGCAACTGTATAGCGACATCGCTTTAAAAATGATTAAAGTATTGAAAAATTAATACCAATTACAACGGATATCTCGGAAGTGGCTGATGCTACGAAAAAGTTTTCTGAAATAGATTGTGTTTTAAGGAGATCTACATTTTTGTTCAGTACATTTTAGTTTATCTCTTATGGTTTACCAGTTAGAGAAAATTATACAAAATTCCTTCCGAATGAAGAGGGCTTCACAGGCTGTTCCCAGAAAATGAAATATATACATTTTGTTATTATATAAACACTTTAAACATGTGGTATTAGATCAAAATCTCTAGGGCATTTTTGAGAAAATCCAAAGTTAAAATCGTCCATCAAAAGATAGTTTGGATCGAGGGATGTTCCTGAAAATCTTCGTGTCCCATCTTTGGAAGATGCCGAACGTAAATACCAAGTTTAGTATATATTGGACATTTGTTGTTTGGTTTACGCTGTTTTGTGAAAAGAGGCCTCAAAAAAGGAACTTCCGGTGAAATCTCGATATCGAATTATTGGGTGAAATGCAATGCTTTCCGTACCTACCAAGTACGAGGTAGAGGATGTAGAAATGAAAAACCACATGTCAGATTTGTAGAACATTTAGGAACAAATCCCGCTTTGAAATGAAATGTTCCAAATTGATACTTCCATAAAACAACATCGCGTTGTGAGGGGTACAAAGGTTTTACTGTTTATCTGAGACATCATCAGGCAATAGAAGCATTGTAATCCTGGGCCCTTAACGTCATATAATGGAGGTACTATTCCCATTGTGTTCTCCCTAATGATTCAGCTGAGATATTTCATGGATTACGCTATTGCGCTTTTGATACAAACAAAGCAGACGTCTGTTTTGATCCTGAGTGAGGAGTGAACAAGTTAGCAATGATCCTGGTTCTGTTGCCGTACAAGTCATGGAATCCACGCAGAGAACACAGAATTCTAAACTTCATCGCGTTCATATTTATGACCTAAGAGTCCGCTGCAGCTTCTCATTGTGGTTTTGGAACTCGTGTGGTTCTTCTTCTATTCCCTGGCGCCTTTTCAAGCGTCGGGTAGCCTCGTTCAATCCATTTCCTCCATTCTAAGCTATCCTCATTTAGCCTTTTCATTTCTGCCATTGTCTGCCATGTTTCTTCCCAATTCTTACAATCCTCTCGTGTCGTTCGTGGTCTCCCTCTAACTTTGCTTCCACACGCATTTCAAAGACTTGTTTTATTTTTCTTTCTTCGCCCAACCGTCTTACATGTCCAAACATTTTAATTGTCTCTTCTATTATATCAACCATTGCTTTCTTCTGTCCTATCTCTACCCTAACCGTTTTGTTTCTAATGCTCTCTCTTCTGGTTTTCCTCGCTATTCTTCTCAGGCAATTTCTCTTCTATATAGTATTATTGATTCCATTATTACTTACACATTTTGAATTTTATTATTTACTTCTTTCCTATTATTTTATTATTCATTACATAATAGGTTGAAGTAATTTTTTAATCCTATCCAGTACCTCCTGTTCTATTCTCCCATCGTTACTTATTATCGTGCCCAAATACTAAAAATTCTTTAATACTCGCCCTTCGCATTCTATTTTTAATTCTGTATTGTGTGTTTCTTGCTTTGACACCCACATTGCCTTACTTTTCTCTGTGTTTATTTCCAATCCTTTCCTTTTTAGTTCCTTATTCCATTCCTGCTTGCTAAGTCTCCTCGAATATTTGCTATTAATACCACATCATCCGCATATAAAGATGTCTGTAGAAATGCTGATCTCATTCTCCACATTCCCATCTTGCTCATTTCTATTCTTGTTTTATGTATTTTTGTTATTTCATCTATAAAAACATAAGCGGGCTTAAGCCATCTCCCTGTTTTATTCCTTTTTCCATTCTAAATTCACCAGATATTTCCCCATCAATGCATACTACTCCTATTGGTTGTGCATATGCACATTTTATAGCATTTATTAGTCTTATTGGTACTTTCATGTCTACCAATGCATCCTATATATATTGTTCGAGTCAAAGACTGCCTTTAAATCCAAAAAGGCAGGGTATAAGTCCTGGTTCTTTGCAATATTCTTCTCTATTGCTGTTCTTAGCGTATAGATATGATCCTGGGTTTGATGTTCTGGTTTAAAAGCTGCTTGTTCCTCCTCCATATCTTCTTCCGCCACTCTCCTCAATCTCATTTTCAACACCGTGGTATACATCTTATGTGCTACTGATGATAAACGTGTTGTTCTGCAGTTATTACGACCATAGCTACTCCCATTCTTATATAAGGGTACAATCACGTGTTTCTTCCATTCTTCTGATATAGTATCTTCTTCCCATATTTTTTTAAATAACTTTGTTAATTGTTTTACCAGTTCTCTTCCTACATATTTGATTAATTCCGGTGCTATTCCATCTATTTCTGCTGTTTTTGTTTTAAGTTATTTGCACATCCATTTCATCGACTTCCACCAGTTCGTTCCATATTTCCTCATATGGTCCAAATATTACCCCTTCCTCCGGCATATTTCCTATTTTCTTAAATTTATTTTCATAATATACTTATATACTCTTTACTTCTAATGGTTCTTTCTTTTCTGATAATAATGTATAATTATCATCCTTTATCACTCGTTTGCTTGTCATATTTTCCTTTTACACTTTTTATTGTCTTCCGAATTTCTTTTGTATTCCCATCTCTTGTTTTGTTTTTTATCTTATTTCCAAATTCCTCCCATGATTTCTCTTTGGCTTCTTTTACTGTGATTTTTGCTTCCTTTCCCTTCTCTGTATAATATTTTTTGCTTTTTTGTCCTTATTCATAAATACGTAGTTTTACCATGCTATTTTCTTATTTTTAACTTTCTCTTTGTTTCACCAATTTATTCTTTTCTTGTATTCACTATCGTTTTCCCACATACGTTTTTGCTGACTACAGTATACTGCTTTCAGTTTATCCCACATGTGCTCATGTTCTCATTTCCTATTATCCGTTCCTGCATTCTCATTTCCACTTTTGCTTTGTGTTTCTTCATCTTCTCCTCATTCTGAAGTTCCTTTATCTTTATTACTCAAATCTCTTGGTTTTTGCTGGCTTTCTAAATCTTGTATCCATCGCTAATAGTCTATGGTCTGTTCATATCTCTGCTCCTTTTTAACACCCGTTATAGCGCTCCTCATTTCCTGAGGATATATAAAATAGTCTATAAGGCTTTCGGTATCTCTGCCCTCTGCTTCCTATGTGATTTTGTCATTTTTGTTTGGATATAAGGTGTTACCTGTTAGTAATTAATTTTCTATACAAAATTCTATTAGATGTCCGCCATTTCCATTCACTTTCGTTTCTCCTCCGTGCTTACTCATACATCCATGTGCTATTCTTCCGTCTTGCACTATTCTAGCATTTAAGTCTCCACTTATCACTACCACTACCTTTCTTTCTTTTACTATATCCTTATCAATAGCACTCTGGAGTTGTACATAACATTTCCCTTTATCTAATATATCATTTTCCTCCGTTGGAGCATAAGTCTTTATTAGGGATAATTTTATTTCTAGGTCTAAGAAAGCAGAAGTAGTAATCCATACGGAAAAATCTTTGCACTCCGTTTCTTGTTGTTTAACGAGTAGTCAAACCTCATTGAGTTTCATTAGCTCGGCTAGTCTACTTAGAGGTCTCGTTGTGTATGTAGGACCAATATCAACCTCCTGGCAACTGCTTGCCTAAACCAGGACGTATGTTCCAAATGCATTGTTTATTAATCAGTACTTATTACATCATTTGTTTCTATCCATAATTGTACAGATATATTCTTAGCCTAATAAACTAAATTAAAATAATTAAGAAGAATAAAATAAAACAAAATAAAATATAGATACATTAAAACAATGCATTCTAATAATATTTTCCACTTTTACTTTTGATACTGGAAGTCAGCAGTTCTTCCAAATGGTTGCCAATTGGCATCTACTCCCCTTTAATTCTAGCCTAATTTAACATTTTAATTTAACATTACTCTTAACCTAACTGTACATTTGGGTAATTTATTTAATCTTTTACTTCGCCTTAATTTCTTTTATGTATTCTGACTAGTTCTTTAATTATTCCATTTACTAATTTATAATTTTAATTACTTACTCACCTTAATGTTCATAAATATTTCTTTGTATCACTATTTATCAATATATTTAATTTTTTATATCCCATAATAAAATTACATTGTTTATTTAATCTAATATTCAACATAATTATTTTTACTCTATATTTGTAACCTATATCTTTAGTCACTATGGCTAAAATGTTTTTATCTTAATATTGAAGCATCCATAAGCACTTCAATTTCATCTATTTTTTATTTACTTAACTTTCACTATTTACTTTCATTTATTTTTCAATTTTACTATTGCACTGTCACAATTGAATAGTTCATTATATTCCTTCCTTACTTCTCACTTCACTTCTCTATTACTACCCTTCACTCTTTCACTCATCTCATTCCTAGTCCAATTGTTAGCTCAATCCTTTACCCCAATCCTCCCTCGGCTCCCACAAAGAAAAACAGGAGATAAGACATTGAGTTAAATTAAATTGAGTTTTATTTATGGACGCTCTTTCACTACTATGGTCCTCGGTATACTACTATAGTGTACAAAGCACGTTATTTTCCGTGAGGTCAGAGAGGATACGAATGTCAAAGGGTAATGCATTTTTAAAAAAGATTTCCTGAACCTTCATTATAGGGGATTCCTAATTTCACTGTAAAAATGTTGGCTAATAGCGAACCTAAATATTTGGTTTACTGCCGCACTCGCTTGCGTAACGTTCTCGTTAATTTATGCATCAATGTTAGCGTGAAATGTTAAAACTTAATATACACAAACCATTTCCTTCTCTCCGACCTGAAGGGGGGAGTGCAGCTGTCAGCGTTCACCACTTGTTTACTTCGTGAGCTACTGCAAATGAAAGAGACGTAAATGTCATCCTTAAATTAGAGATATTGGTGAGTACAGTGAAACAGTTTATTAACGCGTATATTTTACAGATGCGCAATGAAACGAAACGGAGATGTTTGTCAAGCGAGCTTTTTCTTGCATGTTGGCGATGACACAACACTTCATTATTAAGATCCGGTTCGTCAGTAGATTGCGCGCTCTTTTTCCGATAACGTTGCGAAGATCTTGCTGCTTTAGAGAAATGGTATTAAACTTTGCTAGAGTTGTTTAATTTCCAAGATACTTCTATTTTCCGCTATATATGTGAGCAACTAAACCAAAACACACTTATTTATGTATGAATGAAGCAATAACGGAAAATAATATTATTTCAAAGTTTTTTTTATTCTATACTTAATTCAAAAACGAAATATTTGTAACTCTCAGATACAAAAAAAAAAAATCTGATGTGTTACACTCACATGACTTTCTCTACTCTTGTACAAACTATTTTTACAAACGCTTATTCTCCATATGCTTCATGTTAATCGAGATATCGAGATGTCAATCTTATTGGTAATTTTCTTGTAGATGCAAGGAAAATATGGTAGCTTTTAAGCGATAGTCAAATATTTTAACGCTGGTTGCTATGTGACGCATTCCATTCTCTTTGCATGTCCAGGACAAAAAAATGAATAACGAATTTGAAAAAAAGTATAAGTATTGGAAAATTTAAGGAAATAACAAGCAATATCTCGAAAACGGTTCACTCAACAAAAGAAATGTATATGACATAAGTTGTGTATTTTAACGCAATCTACATTTTTTGTGTAGTAAAATTTTGTCTATCTCTTATGGTTTACCAGTTATGCAAAAGTCGTTCACAATGAAGAATACTTTTGGAGACATTCCCAGAAAATTCGAGATATACATTTCATTTGTCATGACATTACCCTAAACATATGATATTTTCATCAAAATCGTTAGAGCCATTTTTGAGAAAATTAAAATTTTCGAAAAATCTTCCATGTAAAGGGTAGTCTGGGGTGGGGGGGATTTTCTTGAAAACCTTCGTGTCGCATCTCTGGAAGATACTGAACCTAAATACCAAGTTTGGTGCTTATCCGATTGTTCGTTTTTGAGTTATGCTGTTCACAGACACACACACACACACACACAGACACACACACACACACACACACACACACACACGGACGTGTTTCCAAAAATGCTTTTTTTGGATTCAGGAGGTCTCAAAACGTGTATTTCCGGTGAAATCTCGGCATCGAATTTTTGGGTGGAATGCAATACTTCCCCTACTTACTATACGTAGTAGAGAAAGTAAAAGTTTGATGTATTACACTCACATGACTTACTCTACTCTTGTACAAACTATTTTTACAAACGCTTATTCTCCATCTACTTCATGTTAATCGAGATAAACATTTGCAGACTATCTTATTGCTAAGTTTCTTGTAAGTGTAAGGGGAATATATATTTACAAGGGCAGTATCGAAATACAGTAGCCTTTAAGCACATACATATCTCTTAATAGCTGGTTGCTAGGTGCAGCACTATTCCCTTTTCCACAGATTAATACTCTTTGCATATCCAAGACAAAAAAAAATGAATAACGAATTCCCATTTGAGAAAATAAATATTGAAACATATAAGGGAATAACAAGCAATATCTCGAAAATGGTTCACTCAACAAAAAAGTATATGACATAAATTGTGTATTTTAACGCGATCTACATCTTTTGTGTAGTAAAATTTTGTCTATCTCTTATGGTGTACCAGTTTACCAAAAGTCGTTCACAATGAAGAATACTTTCGGAGACATTCCCAGAAAATTCAAGATATACATTTTATTTGTCATGAAAATATCTTAAACATGGGATATTTTAAACAAAATCGTTAGAGCCATTTTTGAGAAAATTAAAATTTTCGAAAAATCTTCCATGTAAAGGGTACTCTGGGGTGGGGGGATTTTGTTGAAAACCTTCGTGTCGCATCCTTGGAAGATACTGAACCTAAATACCAAGTTTGGTGTTTATCCGACTGTTCGTTTCTGAGTTATGCTGTTCAAAGACAGACACACAGACTGACAGACAGACACACAGACTGACAGACAGACACACACACAGACACACACACGGACATGTTTCCAAAAATGCTTTTTTATGGATTCAGGGGATCTCAAAACATATATTTGCGGTGAAATCTCGGTATCGTATTTTTGGGTGGAATACAATACTTCCCCTACTTACTATACGTAGTAGAGAAAGTAAAAAGTTACTGTGCTAATGGAAGCATTCGTTGAGAACAACTAAAACAATATGGACATTTTATTTAAATGCTTAATATACAGACAAACAACTAAACTATATTATATTTGAGCATTGGATTAAGGAAATAAAAACAACGTAATATTTTGGTAGCAATGTTTGCACCGGATATGAAAGGTGATACCGAGCGGGAAAAATGCCATTGTTGTTGATGTACGCGCATTCGGTAATTCAGGCATTGTTGTGAAATTGAACTTTAGCGTAAATATCGATTTGTACAAAAAATGTATTAAACTGAGCAAAACGAGACGTTTTCAGAAAGAAGCGAGGATAACGAAAGTTGTTGATTAATGCTGTGCTCCTATATTTTAATAAGATTTTTCTTAATCGGTCAAAACATAAATTATAATGCGACGAAAATTGCAGAAAACTTTTTTTCTGCTGAAACGAAGTTCACAGCCTGAAGTAGTATGACAATTTTTCATTTGTCTTTGTATACAGTACCACCTCTTATACCCCTTTCAGCCGGTAGAGCTAAAACTTATAAAAATAAGTTCACTATGATGTTAAATACCTATAAGGGGTATGCATTTGGAATAATGTTTTGAGAAAGTGAGTCCCTCGATTTCTAACAACGGCTTTCTCTTTTGGGGGGGGGGGGTGAAAGACCGGTAATTTTGCTCAGAGGCCTCTTCCACCCTGATTTTGGGTTTTTCATGATTTTTCCCGGTTGGTAGGCGAACGTTGAGGTGGTTTCTCATTTACCACGATTTCCTTTCTATCGTTTTCGTTTTATTCCACTTCCTTTCTACGTTTCAGGTGTGCTTATAGGTTTGGTGGCGTGAGGCGCTTTCCGAAGGATGGCGTGGATGCTTGCTCCAAGGAAAGAGTAGGTATTCCCCGTGGACACTAGAAGACTGCCGCTTTTAACAGGTCGTTTATTGCCCTCTCTGGGTAGCTGCAGTAGTGGGATGGTTCTTCTAGCCAGGAAACTGTTAGGGACTTCTGCGCGTCTCTGTGACCTGTAGTCTCATGTGGTTCCTTCACTTCATCCCTTCCTGCCATGTCGCCCAAAAGTTACTTGACAAACGGCGATATAATGGAGTGTTATTGGGTGCTATTAGAATCTGATTAACTGCAGTAACTGTTGGCTACATCAGTCGGCAAGATGATAGCAATGCGGACAATGGCTACTTTGTCAAGAGTGCCATGAAACAAATGAAAATTATAAAACAAATGCAGAGTACAACTTGTATTGTATTGCACAAGGAATGTAATTCAATTAAACCATTTCATAATAATCATGCTCACCCCTGAATAGCGAGTTGAACTGCTATTGCTTTGTGGTGACAACTGTGAGACAGACTACAAAGGAATTTCATAGGCGGCATCCTAAATTAAAAAGCAGTCAATGATTTCTTAAATAAAATTAAGTGGACCTTTAGTATGCTGGGTGAAAAATGTTGCGACAGGCCGAGGTCTGCAAATAATGAAGAAACTACCATTGTGATTGCAAAGATCACAGTGAACCCTTGGAGGTCAATTCGTTATGTGGCAAAACATAGTGAGTGAGCAAAGAATCTGTTCGGGAAATTTTAAAAACTGCACTCTTTCGTCCGTGCTACTTGCAGCATAATCCGCTACACAGGCTACAATTTTGCAATTGGGTCACCGACTGTATGCATAATCAACATGATTTTCTAAAATGCATTCTTTTTAGTAATTAGTGCTTATTCTACCTGGACGGTAATGGCCATACTCAAAATGCACATTATTGCTCAGCAAAATCCAGCTTGAATGCGTGCGACTAATGACCCAGGTGCTTCTAGAGTTATGGTTTGGTGTGGTCTTTTAGGTGATGTAGTGGTGGGCTCACATTTCTTTGAAGGTAACGACTCATGCATTGGATTTCCTAGATGACATTTCACTAGACAGGCGGCAGAGATTGTGATCTAGCAAGACGGAGCTTCCGCTCACTATGCCATAAAGGTTCGACGAAGACTGGACGGCTTGTTTAGTGGTCAATGAATTGGACCGGGTGGTCCATGGTCTTGGCCTGCCAGCTTACCTTGTCTGACGCCCTTAGAGTTCTTTTTCTGGGGGTATATGAAAAACATGATTTTGAAAATAGACCAGCACCTCTGGAAGACCTGCAGGAACGAATCAATGATACAATTCAACGTATTTCACCGGCTGCACTTTCAAATGTGACTGATGAACTGCAAGATCCACTGAGGCATTGTCTTCAGGTTATTGGACAGCACTTTGAACATCTGTATTAGTTAGTTATTTTGGTTTTTTATCACATGTCAGTTACTGTAGTTGGTTAGATTCTCAAAGGTCTAAAGAGTCTTGATGTGAAGTTTATGGAAGGGCAATTTTAACCTATGTTTTATGCAGCAAAACAGATGTAAGAGTAATTAAATGTAACTGTACATAAAGATATTTAAGTCCGAATAAAATAGGGTAAAATGTGTTTATTTGCGGTGAAGTGTGTAGCGGTTCACCGTCGCAGGTAGGTGGTTCTTAACTTGCGTCGTTGTCGTCCTTACCGCTACTTCTTAGGAGGTCGTATTCAGGAATGATTTCAGCAGGAAGCACGTCGTCGTCGTCGTCGTCGTCGTCGTCTTCGTCGTCGTATCTCAGGATCACCTGTAGGCGAATCGATCTGAAATTCCCTACTGTGTTTATGTCAGGATAGGAGACGGGAGTGGTGACACCAGGATATTGTCTTGAAAGAAACACTGTATTCGCTTTTCTCATCCCGGCGTGTCCTTATGCTAGACATCCTGCAAGATTCTCTGGTTTTCCCTAAGACGTGTGATTATTTTAACACTGTCTTCACACTTGTCTCATGGTCCACTAAAGTTTGCTCAGGCTAGTTATTTAAAGTCTCGGTGCTCTAACACCGTTCTTTAGATTCGTGCGAACTTGAAGTAGTCACTTGACAAACATTAACTCGTTTATGAGCTTGGATATAATTGTATCGACGAATACCGTTAACACATTATATAAATATTTCACTTATATCTCTTTATAATTACATAATTGCGCGGCACTTAGCAAATTTCGGAACTTAGCGTCCTTTTCTGACACAGAGTTCTACGTGTTACCTTAACGAAAAATCATGACAAACTGTGTGAAATCCACGCTTACGTTTACTAATACGTATAAACTTGCTACTAGGCTCCGGATTTTTGTACACGCAACCATGTCTTGGTTTTTTGTGACCCCACGCTCGGAAAAATACAATGAACGTTTTGAAGTGAAGCAGCTCTGTGTCGCCTATATCTTGCAGATTTTCCTTCGCAATTACCCCTTTATTTATTGGACAATATTAATGAAACTTAAACATATACACACTTTTGACGGGCTCTTGATTTATTTCGCTTTTAATGCAATTACTTTAAAATTGTAGAAAATTATCAAATTGCGTCGTAATTAATCATTAATAATTCATAAACTATAATTATTTAAGAATTCCTCTTTCTGTAGGTGTAATCAGGCAGAAATATCGCTACAAGGGTTCTGATTTTGGGTAAAATGGGGTAATTTGGTGTTTGGTGGCATTCCGTAATGTTGCCATTTGTAAAATGACGTTTGGGCCACATTACCATAGACCACATTAATGATCTCACGTAGGTCACAGTGAGCAAGGTGTTCCCGTCCATTGCACATCCTATATACCCTAAAGTGAGCCCCATTTCAGAAATTTAGTATTATAGGTACATATTCGGTGTAGTCTCCCTATAAGTACAGCTGGTGACCTTTACAATAATTGAAATTGTTGTGGGAGAATTGTAAGATTTCTTGGGATGTGAAATGACAGAGTTAATGAGTTGGAACGAAATCGATAAGAGGAAAAGCCATTGCAAGCTTTCTGTCACGACTTTCCTCGTAGAACAAAACAGCCCAAGGAATAAGAATTACTGCATTTGTCTAACGAATTCATTAACGTGCGTTACGAAAGACAGCCTGAGGTAGTTTATAGCTCATTTCATAACACTCCAGCTCGTGGTTTATTATAGGTGCCACGTCTATATGGTCGCACTTTATAGCGTCCTTTATCGTTCATATGCGAGCTTGTGTGGCCAGCGGCGGACTACAGCAACACTTTATAGCGACGCAAAACAACGGGATATTACTTTTGTTTTCATACACTAAGAACTGTAAAACAGAGCATTAAATAGCCAGGCAGAAAACGTATTTCAAGCGTAAAGAAGAACTATTTTGCCACCGCAAGTAACTAGTAATTTCGCTGGATATTTGCAATTTTCATTTGTAGTTTTGTAGCGGTTACGTACATTGTTTCCTAGCCATTAAGACTATTTTCCCTAGAATTTTTGTCTTCACTACGCCTTTGGAACTTAGAGCAACCCTTACAGTTTTTACGAGAAGTACTGTGATGCTGTGCCTAATAGTTATAATTAGAGGACCCAAAATAACAAGAAAAATCTTGCGTTACATTCAAATGATATTCTCTACCCTCTATGGCTTATTACTGGACATAAAAAATATTCTTATAAAGTTTATTCTCCTATCTACTACTTTTTAATCGCGATAAATCTTTCCGCAAATAGCTGCATTACACATGTCGTTATAGATACAAAGGGAATAGCCATAGTCAAATGTGTTACAACTGGAGCTATATGTTGGCCTTAATATTCCACACTCTTTCCATGACTTCGCGAGAAACAATGAAAATCGACAGAACTTTAAAAGAATGGCTAAGTGTTGAACAACATCTCGGAAATAGCCGATGTCACAAAAAAAAAACTATTTGAAATAAATGGGGTGTTTTAAACACACATACAATTTTTATGTAGCAAGTTTTCGTCTATGGCTTAACGTTAGCAGTTATGCAAGAATATACAAAATTTCTTTCAAATGAAGAGGAGTTCACAAGCTATTCCCAGAAAATCCAAGATATGCATTTTATTTGTTATGTAAATATCTTTAATCAAAATCGTTAGAGCCATTTTTTTTATAAAACCAAAATTTTCGAAAAGTATTCCATGTAAAGGGTAGTTGGAGTTGGGAAAATGTTCTTTAAAATCTTCGTGTCACATCTTTGGAAATATTTAACTTAAATAACAAGTTTGGTATTTATCCGCCTTTTCGTTTTTGAGTTGTGCTGTTCATACACACACACACACACATGCACACACACACACACATGCACACACACATGCACACACACACACACATGCACACACACATGCACATGCACACACACACACATGCACACACACACATGCACACACACATGCACACACACACATGCACACACACATGCACACACACACATGCACACACACACATGCACACACACACATGCACACACACACACATGCACACACACATGCACACACACACACATGCACACACACACACATGCACACACACATGCACACACACATGCACACACATGCACACACACATGCACACACACACATGCACACACACACACATGCACACACACACACATGCACACACACATGCACACACACACACATGCACACACACACACATGCACACACACACACACATGCACACACACACATGCACACGCATTTACACACACACACACACATGCACACACACACACATGCACACACACATGCACACACACACATGCACACACACACATGCACACACACACATGCACACACACATGCACACACACATGCACACACACACACACACATGCACACACACATGCACACGCATTTACACACACACACACACACATGGAGTTTTTCTACAAACGTTTTTTTTTGTATTCTGTGGCCTCAAAACATGTATTCGCGGTGAAACCTCGGTATCGAATTTTTGCGTGGAATGCACAACTTTCTCTGGCTGCTAGGTACGTGGTAGATAAAGTAAAAATTTGTCAAAATATGAAAATATGAAGAAAAATCCCCAAAATATTATGAAATGTGCATTTTAAAGCCAAAGCATCTTGTACTTTATGTTTTTGGAGTAGATTCAGCTCATTAGTTTCAAAAATGCCTTGTCGACTTTTGTCCATGTTTAATAATAAAATATCAAATTAAATACAACAAATCACATGGAGTTTAGATTTAAATCATTGCGATACAATTAAACTTATAAACAATAAGTTACCGGTCGCTTTGTCCTTACTTAATACTGATTAAAATATGCACTAAATGCACCGGCTCGCGAAAATAAAAACTTCAAGAATAGGGGCTTATTATTTTTGCACGTGAAGTTGAGAGGAAATTATGCATTTTCTCAACTGGAACTGACTTGTTTGAAAGGGTGGTGAGGGATTTTTCCTGGTGCATTTCCTGGAAAGAGTTTCTTGGGTTTTCTAAATGTGTTTCACAGAAATTGTTCAAACAGACAATCGGGGAAGCCTGCTTTATTACTAACGGAAATTATCTTAAAAGCGAAACATCGTAAATCTTACAAAATATGGATAAATATGAAGCATTTCATAAAATATGAAGATTTTACCAAAATATAATCAAATATGAATTTTTTTGGTCATATGCATTGAATTCTATGCACTGCAAAACATAAAAACACTTTCCATAATGATAGCAAACATGGTTTAACTATGAAATTGCATATTCTGCCTGTCTCTAGTTATGATACAAGTGTTAAAAGTAGAGTGTTATTTTGTGAGTAGGAATGTCTGGGGAGCAAGGTAGAAACCTGAGTGTAGCAGTCCTATGAGCAAAAGAAAATAAGCTAACATGTGTTGTCATTTACTATTTTGTTTAGACATCCCTGAAGATTAAATTATAAAGTACCCAGCTGAAATTTGTGTGGAAATAACAGTATTCATTTGGACATGCGCAATAGCGACTTCTAGTCTGTTGTTGTTTGACCTCCAAAGCATAAGTGATTTCAGTTCAAAGTTCAAAGGTGTTTTAAACAAAACCACGTGACAAGGGAGCCCTCATTGGATGGTGGGCGAACTACAACTCTTCCGCATGACGTATCTTCCTCTGCATAAAACATTCGGTTTAGATCGTAACATTTTGTAGTTATTCTTGTGCAAAGGAATTTAAAACACTCATTATTATAACCACTCAATTCATGAAACAATATGTGTTCGTTCAGATTCACCTATCACTAACTGAATCGTCATATCAGAGCGAGTGAGCTATGCTCAGGTGCAGTAGTTCGTTTGCGGTGACTGGTATAAGGCGTCAGTGTAATCTTTGCATATGTTGAGGCAGTATTTTTAACATTTAAATAATTTCAGTCTAATTATATAATATGTAAATTCATTAACAGCCCGCCTTGAAGCAATATGTGTATGTAATAATTTGTAAAATGTATGTAACAGTCATTGCATATGCTTATATTATTGTATACATGTTCAATAATGTTATATGAATGTATTACGTAATTTAATAATATAGGAGCTGTGAGAATAATAGGTTAAACGTTGCTAACAATGAGGTAACAATGAGGTAACCTTGAGGCAATAATGAGTTTGAGAGTTTAACAATACTACTTCTGATTCTTGGAAGCAATAATGTAATTTTAGTGACAGTTTATAAAATAGCCAATCAACAACCAGAAAAAGCTTTAGTTAAATGAAGGTATTCTATTGGAGTAGGAATAGCCAATCAGAAACTGAAAGGGAGAAAATTTTACAAATTTAGAGTTCAGTTGCCTGCAGATAGTGATTGTAACCGGATGCAAGATGCGTCCTCGAGAGATTTAATACGTATTCGTGTGAGACGAAAAATAAGTTTACGTGTTAAAAAGTGCAATTATTTAATAAAAACATCTCACTGCTCTCTCTCTCTATCAGTGAAGTGTTATTTAAATCGTGTCAAGTAGTAATAAAAGGAGTGAAGTAAAATTATAATCTTTGTAAGCCTACATTCTTAGTTGTACCACAACGCTGCTAACAGAAACGTATCTCTAAAAATAAATACTGACGCAGCCGAGGCAAACATAAATATAATACTTAAAGAAACAGTCAAATTACAAAGTTAATAATATTCTTTAACTTGGGGCAAAGGCCACCTGAAAGTACATTTGGGCCGAAGGCTACCGGAAACTGTTTACTATACGTGTGGTTGCAACGAATTTCAAGTTCGGTTCCTTAACAGTTGAAATATAATACAGCTCCTTCAATGATGCAAACTACTTCAAATTTACGCCCAAAGCGTGATGCAAATAATGTAACAAACATCGTACTTCAATTTTGAGAAAATATCACTTTCAAGAGGTCGTCTTCATCTTCTTTAACGATCACCTTTCTATTTGTAGGACTTAAACTCATGGCTGAGAATCCTCAGCCACTGTGGAGTAACAACGTGAAAAGTGGAGAGAAGACAATTGTGTTAAATGTTTTTAATAAAATCCGTGAAAACTACACACCCTTCTAATTCACGATGAATATGGTTAGCTGATGTTTAGCAATAATTGAACTTCGTTGTTAGTGATGAGGAATTGTTGCTTGGATTGTTTGCGTCGTCTTTTTCTGTTGTAGTTTCTAACTTGTGGTACTCATTTTCTTGACTTGTTGACTCAAAAAGCGATATACAGATAGTATTCGTTATTAACTGAATGATTTCTAGAACCTAAAGTTAAAAGCAGTTTAATCCAGTATCTATAATCACAAGTAGATAATGTTCAATTGCCGAACTATTCAGGTACTACTTTCATTTCTCTGCTACTACTGTCAATTTTATTATTATGTGTTAGATTGGATTGTGATGCGGTGGAATTATTTTTCTAATATACACTCTTTTAACTACTATAGTTCTTAGCGTCCCTTTCTATATTGGGCATGTAAGACCGGAACGTTTGCTCAGAGGCCTCTTTATCAACCTTGAGGTTCTTTTACATGCCGTACGGGACCACCAGCTTTACTTCCCTTCCGAAGGAAGCCATACTAAGGATTTTTATGCCCCCAAAAAACCCATCGCCCTCCGCCGGGTTTGAATTTCGAGAACACTCGATAGCATGATACCCCTAAACCGCGGAGAAGATTCGGCACCAATCCAGGAATGAGGATACTGTACCGATATCACAAGAGGGGTCGCCACCGGGGGGAGGGATAAGGTGAAAGACACCTAGCGACCGGAACCACGAGTGACGGCACAGCGATGACAGGGTCCCTACAGTTTCCAAATATAGACATCCCGGCAGTCGGACAGGCAGACCGGGGACCCCGCTCCACACAGGGTCCAATGCCTTCTAGGGGGCGGTCCTGATAGCCCGGTAGCCAGCCGAGGGACGGAGAAAGTTCACAGAGAGCACCCCCTTTCCCAGCCACGCTGCACCGAAATCCAATGCCGACATAAACCAACCCTGAAATAGAGCAGACGGGGTGAATGATGAATAAAATGATAAATGGAACGAAATGGAGGGACAGAAAATTCGGGGGGGGGTGAAAGAAACCACTCCAGCATTCGCCTGACGACCCGGAAAAACCTTCGAAAGAAACCTATGGGTCAGAGTGGGCAGTCGCCGGGGATCAAACCCGGGACCTCCCGAATGCTGGCCAAGGACCTTTACCACCTGAGCCATCGCGCTCGTTATTATGGACGTTTAGGATGTAAGACAAAATATAGGAATAAGACATGCACACAGGTCCTTACGTTTCCATCATATGTCCACGTGGTGTTGCCTTGTGCTCGGCGTAGTGATACGTTAAGGTTTGTTTACTTCTACTTTGAACATAAAGTGAAACATGCACAGTGCTGACAACATGACGGCTTACACAATAACATTACGACTTTTACCTTGCACCATTGAAGAAATGTGTTGTACGAATTCGCACTGTTTCCTCGACTTTTTGGGTAACATAACAATTCCACGTTATCCTTTCCGCTGCTTGCAAAATTTATCCTGGTTCTGCCTAATTAATTTCTGATTCATTCAAATAATACGTCATTACATTAATTTTCATCGCAAGAAACAAGGGTGGTAATAATGGAGTATTATAAAAATTGTATGCCACCGGGTATTATTATCTTCAGTTTCTTTTAGCACCAACTGTTCTAAAAATACAGTTTTTCAAAATATGTGGAAAAACAGGCCACCATCTAGCGTCTGGCCAAAATAGATAAATCTGCCCTCAAAAAAATAAAGCAAACCTCCCACCATACAAGGGAAGAAAAATCTATCGTTTATTACTAGGTATAGAAACTATTCTTACTAAAGGTTATTTTTCTGTCCACTACATTTTATTTCAAATAAGCCTTAGCAGAAGTAGCTACATTACACATTTTGTTATAGATACAAAGGGAACAGCTATATTCAAATGTTTAAGAACTGGACGCTGTACGCTGGCCTTCAAATTCCATACGGTTTCAATGCAATCGCGAGAAATAGCTTAATGTTGATAGGAATGACCAAGAAATGAACAATTCGAATCTTTAATAACGCATATAGCACAAAAAAATCTTTGAAATAAATTGTGTGTTTTAAAGAGATCTACATTTTTTGTGTAGTACGTTTTCGTCTATCGCTTAACATCTACCAGTCATACAAGAGTATACAAAATTTCTTCCAAATGGAGTGGACTTCACAGGTTATTCCCAGAAAATTCAAGATATACATTTTATTTGCCATGTAAATATCTTTAATAGGTACGTGATATTTTAATCAAAATCATTTTTTTGAAAATAAAAAATTTCGAACAATCTTCCATGTAAAGGTTAGTCTGTATTGGGGGATTTTCTTGAAAATGTTCGTGTATTCATTCGACTCCTCGTTTTCTAGTTATGCTGTTCAGTCTCTATTACACATACACACAGACACGTACATGTTTCCAAAAATGCTTTATTTGGATTCAGGGGGCCTCAAAACATGTGTTTCCGGTGAAATCTCGGTATCGAATTTTTTATGGAATGCAATACCTTCTCTACCTACCGTGGTAGAGAAAGTAAAAATTGGAACTTTCTTTTGGTGAATTCTCAAATTCCCTGTTTACAAATAAATATTTTAGAAGGGTTCTTGAGCATATAGTAACACATTGATGCAGATACCAAATACAGTGTGTTTAAACGTTATCATCGCAGGTAATTAAATGAAGAAAACTTGCAATTGTTCTTATTATTGCTTTGAACCTTGCAAAGTGCAGGCGTGTATTATACACAAAGTGGTCTGTTTTGCGGAAAGCTAAGGTTTACGTTTCTGTAATTTAGATGTAATTTTGCAGAAAAATTAGCAAACAAGCCCGTGACAAAAATAGCACTTTAGTTACTATTTCAGCAGGAGTTTTACCAGATTCCTCCATTTTGTTCGAAATGAATTAACCTTGTTTATTTAAAAATGTTTCCTAGGGAGACTGAAGCTCAGGAATCTAATTTTTAATTTACAGCGTTTCTATAAATTATATATTTATCCACTAATAAAGCTAGTGCACCACGGGATTTATTAATGATTATGTCCTCGACCCATAGGTCTCGAGGCATGTCATTCATGAAATATTCTTGGTGCATAAATATAGAACGACGTGCTGGCGATACGAGTCTCCGTAGTACAATAATTCCTCGATTGAGTAGTACCTATGTAACGTTTGTCTACTGCTGTTACAAGAGTAGTCACGCTAAAATACATAGACAATTAATACACTATTCTCTTTCAGAGAATGTTACTTTGTGGACTATAGTTAGCTGAGAACAATTTTATCATAGTACGATATTCGAAACGATAGTACGATATAGGCTACATTCCCAAGCAACTAGTGAATACATTATGGCATCTTATACTTTTAATAAATGGTTAATTAATATGACTTTGAACATCGCATAGAAAAATATCTTACCTGAAAGTTTAGGTTCTGGTTTAAGGGAAGGTTAAAAGTCCTATCCCGCCAATGTTAAATTTCATAAATTCATGACCATTATGTCAGAAAACGTTAAGATATCTTTTTACGGGATATATACATGCATGCCTTCTAAATTCTCTGATTTAATTTTATACAATATTATGGTTTATTAAGAAAAAGGAGATTTCTCAAATACACATTTTTTATTAAATGTCTAGCAATTAATTTTTATCTTCTCTACTCCATATAGAAAGTAGGGGAAGTATCCAAAAATTCTATGTCGAGACTTTAGAAAAGATCTGTGGGAACAGCATAACTCAAAAACGAAAAGTCGGATAAATACCAAACATGGTATTCGGGTTCAGTACCTTCCAAAGATACAACATGAAGATTTTCAAAAATATCCCCCAACCCAACTACCCTTTACATGGAACATTTTTTAAGCTTTTGATTTTCTAGATAATAGTTTTAACGATTTTGATCAAAATAATATATATCAAATATATTTACATGTCATATAAAATGTATGTCTTGAATTTACTTGGAATAGCCTGTAAAGTCCTCTTCATTCCGAAAGAATTTTGTATAATCTTTTATAACTGGTAAACGTTAAGCGATAGACGGAAAAGTACTGCACCTGAGGTTTACCAGTCATATAAGATTATACAAAATTCCTTCGGAATGAAGAGGACTTTAGGCTATTTCCAGAAATTTCGAGACATACATTTTATTTAACATGTGAATATCTTTAATATAGTGCTTTAATCAAAATCGTTAGAAAATAAAGAATTTCAAAACATTTTCCATATAAAGGTTAACTTGGGGTGGGAGATTTTCTTGAAAATCTTCGTGTTGCATTTTTGGAAGGTGCTGAACATAAACACCACGCTTGGTATTTAACTGACTTTTCGTTTTTGAGTTATGGTGCTCACAGAAACACACACGAAGCTTTTTCTAAAAGTAATTTCTTGGGTTCAGGGGCACAAAACATGTATTTACCGTGAAATCGCGGTATCGAATTTTTGGGTGGAATGCAATACATTCTCTACCTATATAAGTGTTAGAGAAAGTAAAATAGAATACTTCCCTTTTGAGAAAAGTAAAAGTATTTGAAAATTTAAACAATAACAAGCAAAATCTCGAAAATGGTTAACTAAACAAAATTGAAATAGCTTGTGTGATATAAAGAGATATAGGTACTAAGAGATATTGTTTTGTGTAATACGATTTTTTCTATCTCTTACGGTTTACCAATTATATGCATAAGTTATTCAGAATAAAGAGCACTTCAGAGGGGACTTTTCTAAACAAGCATTTTTTTTTCTTTTGAGGGGAGATTCAGGGAATCTAAAATATGTATTTCCGAGAGATCTCGGTATCGAATCTTTTGGTGGAATAAAATACTTCCTCTACTTACTACGGGTATATGGTAGAGAAAGTAAAAATAAATAATTATATTTATTGCTGAATGATCATTATACAAAATGTCACAAAACTACTGCGAGTTGCGGAAAAGTTAAGCATCGCAGAGCTGATTTTTCCACAAATCGTGAAACAATACAATGTTCCTCTAAATTCTCACTTGACTCGTTTTTTGAAGCTTAAGTACTAGAGACTTATTACGAGTTTGTTTCTGCGTGAAAACACATCGAAACCAGTTCAAAGCTTTTTGATCAGTACTTGGAAGTATCAGCGATGCAGAGAGAATGGCATACTCTAATATCCACTCATGCCTGTGGCAGGATCCTAAATAGTGACCCTGGCCTGGTTCAACAAGCAGCTGAAATGTAATAGACCTTTGCACTACATACATGTCAATTAAGAAATTATTAAAACATAAGTTTTCTGTTTTAATATTTACAATAGGAATTGAAGACTTTTCGGATGTGAAGACGTCTATTAGAGAAAATTACAGAGACATAAGGTATTATAACAAAGCGCTTAACTCTGTACAATTAATACAGGGTGAGCCAAAAAAACTACGAACCGCCTGCGCGCTGTTCCATAATGGATAGTTTCCTAAAGAGGTACCAAAAAGTATGGACCACGACGGTGGCCAGTTTCAGCATTTGCTTTCAAAAAGTTCGTAAGTAAAGCCTTTAAAAGTAGTTTTAAAAATGTTGTATGGTTTCATTCGCGCCTTTCTATAATAGCGGCACACGGAAACGAGCGCCGAGGACGCGGACAGGAAAAACACCGTGCAGGCGTTTCGTAGTTTTTTGGCTCACCCTGTACTAAAATTATTGTACTCACGAGATGAAAAATATCTGATAAAAGTTGAACAAATTTAGAATGTAGTTTATAGCCCGATTTATTTAATACGTATTTTCAGGATTTTGTGAGGCAGTGGTAAAATGAGTGCCGTAATGGAATTAAAATAAACGTAATATACTTTACTGTATTAAATTTCTTGGCATTTATTTTGAAGCTGGATTAGACTGAAGTGCTTATGTTGCCTATTATGGCGTAAAAGGTTACGAGAGGCATGTGGTTCGAACACTCAATAAGAATTTGCGTAATTATGCTGTAAATCACTTAAGTTACGAGACTGTCTTTGAGGGAACCATCGCTCAGCTAGCAAACTGCATATTTTATAAAAATCTTATGTGTTACATTCACATGACGTTCTCTACCCTGTATCTAATGGGTATGCAAATTATTTTTAGAAATTTTATTTTCCTATCTACTTCATTTTAAGAGAGAAACCTTTCTGGAAATAGCTACATTACACATTTCGTTATACGAAGGAAACAGCGATAGTCAAATTTTTAAGAACTGGCCGATATATGCTCGCCATAAAATTCCATACACTTTGCGTGCAAACCCAGGAAATAAGTGAATATCGAAGGGACTTAAAAATAACGGCAAAGTATTGAAAAATTTGAGCCATTAATAATGGATATCTCGGAACTGGCTGATGCCCCCCCTCAAGAAAAAGTAATTTGAAAGAAGTGGTGTGTTTTAAAGTGATCTACATATTTTGTGTACTACGTTTCGGTCGATCGCTTAACTTTTACCAGTTATGCAAGATTATAGAAAATTCATTCCGAATTAAGGTACTTCACAAGCTATTTCGGAAAATTCAAGATACAATTTTATTTTTAATATAAATATTTTAATATATGGTATTTTAATCAACATCGTTAGAGCATTTTTTATAAATCAAAACTTTTGAAAAATGTACTATGTAAAGGGTAGTTTGGCGTAGGATTCTTAAAAATCTTCATGTCGCATCCTAAATTTGTTTTTGAGTTATGCTGTACACACACCAACACGCGCGCGCGGACGTTTATCGAAAAATGCTTTATTTGGATTCGGGGGTCTCACAACATGTATTTGCTGCAGAATCTTGGTATCGAATTTTTGGGTGAAATTTAATACCTCCTCTACCTACTAGGTACGGGTAAAAAGTAAAAAGGGTTGTTAGAATAATATGGGGGCTCTACTAAAACTCACCGAGGGCTACTTTTTCCGAAGTGGGCATACTTAAACCATTGGCCTCATATGCAGGCTCTAATGTAATTAACAAAAGGGTAACTACTCCACTGGAGACAATTTTTTAATTTTATAATTATTTGGCACTTAGAATATGAACTTACCTTTAAATTCCTTCAATAAAACTGTGTGCAGTGCTATGGTGGTAAATCCTATATATTCATGTGTCCTGGGCAACCAACAAATTATTTTGCAAAGTGTTGCTAACATCAAACTGGACGGTGTAAGTAACACTAATCGCAACGTTCTTAATATGCTCGCACACTTTGTCTTAGTTCGACTCTTTCTTACACGGAGAAATGGAACTGGCATAATGAATTTTCAACAATTACTACGATCTCTGTAATACAATTACTTATAAATCAGAGAAATCGAGTTGCGGATCAGGGCTGTTATATTAAGTTGTCTCGTAAGTAATGTTAGTTTTTAAGTTTGGTGCTTTATAAGGTAGAATTTTTTTTTGGGGGGGGGGTTCGCCAAAGTTTTACAGGATTCCTGGCCAGTATTGCGTATATTACGAGAATGTGTCAGTCGTTAGTTGTTAATGCACAACCACAAAATGGAAGTTACAGAGTTTGAGATTAGAGTCCTTCTAAAGCACTACTAGAAACAATATTATAAAGCTGCTGCCGCGGCTTGAGAAATATGTGAAGTGGAATGAGAAAGTGTCATTAGTGAGCGTGTGCCACAAGAATGGTTACAACGCTTCAACACTGGAGAAGAAAACACAAGATTTACCATGATCTAGAAGACCTAAATTATAGGATATTGAGAATACACGCGGAGGTTTGGAAGAAAATCCGAAAAAAAGTATTTTTAGGCTGCCAGAAGAACTTGGTCCATCAAAAGATACAATACATCGCAAGATTAAGAAACTTGGAAAATCAAACAGAAGCTGTAGATCTGTACCTCATGAATTGACGCCTCAACAGGCTCAACGTAGAGCGTATATCTGTCTCAGCTTATCGGTAATCCCATGGATGATTAGATTTATCAGGAGAATTGTCACATGTGATGAAAATCTGACGCAACCCTGACGCCTCGAAACAGTGACTCAGTCCGCGTCAACCTGCGTCATCGTTAAAAAAAGTCAGTTCGGCCCCAAAGTATGTTGTGTGTCTGGTGGAATTTTGAAGGATTGATTGATTGATTGAGTGTGAGTTTGTTCCAAACGGGCGTGCAGCCAATCCACATCTTTATTCTCAACAACTGTAACGAGGTCATGAAATTTTGAGACGGAGATATCCAACATTAAGAGAAAATAAGAGTTCTCTTGCAGCCAGGTAATACAACGCCGCATACTGCACGAACAACAATGACAAACATTCAGAAATTGGAGGAGTCGAACTGCTATCATCCCAGCCTACAGTTCTGATCTTGCGTCTTGAGATTACCATCTGTTTCGATCCATGGTCCATTTCTTGAGTGGAAGAAATTTTGAAAACATTGAAGCTGTGGAAGTGGGTCTCCCGGAATTCTTCGCATAAAAAATCAGAGGCTGGTACCGTTGTGGTCTAATAAACCTCGCTGAAAGATGGTTAAAGACCATGGAATCTGATGGTCTCTACTTTGAAGATGAAGTTATTTTTTGCCCCACGTTTTGGGAGCCAATTTGAAGAATGTTTGTTGCTGTTACGTATGGAATGCAAGTTTGAAGAAGATGTATTTTACGACTGTTGGGGAGCCGAACTTGAAGTAGTTGCAACCGCACGTATGGTAAAAAGTTTCCGGTAGCCTTCGCCCCAAGTTTAAAATATATTAACTTTGTAATTTTTGACTGTTTCTTTAAATATTATATATTTGTTTGCACTCGGCTGCGTCAGTATTTATTGTTAGAGACATGGATTTCTTAGCAGGGAGGTGGTGCGACTGAAGAATGTAGGCTTACACAGATTATAATTTTTACATCACTCCTTTTTATTAATTCTTGACACTATTTTAAATAACACTTCACTGATATAGAGAGCTGTAAGATTCTTTTATTAAATACTTGCACTTTTTAAACACGTAAACTATTTTCTCACACAAAATACGTATTAAATTTCTCGAGACACATCTCGCGTCCGGTTAGGAACACTGTCTACAACCAACACATCCAGTTATTAGCGCTGTCTACAAGGAACTGACTTGATTTCTACCGGCTAAATTTGTAAATATGTGTATTTCATGTCTCTGATTGGCTATTCCTAATCCAATAGAATACCTTCATTTAACTATAGCTTTTTCTGGTTGTTGATTGGCTATTTTATAAACTGTCACAAAAATTACATTATTGCTTCCAAGAATCAAGTAACATTAAACTTTAAAATTCATTATTGCCTCAAGGTTACCTCATTGTTAGCAACTTTTAACCTATTATTCTCACAGCTCCTACATTATGAAATTACGTAATACATTCACATAACATTATTACACATGTATACAATAATATAAACATATACAATGACTGTAATATACACTTTTTATATCTTGTTACATACACATATTGCTTTAAGGCGGGCTGTTATTGAAATTATATATTATAGAATTAGACTCAAATTATTTAAGTGTTAAAAATACTGCCTCAAAGAGTAGTTCAATTTCTTGTCAGAAAACGTTTCAAATAAAGTTTTGCTTAAAAACCGACATTACGTATGAGACACCATCTATAAATTAGTCATGATGGAGAAGCTTTCACGTTGAGCAATGCGTAAGTAAGGCAAAGCTAAACTTAAAAGCACGGAAAGTTACAGTGATCTTTGCCTGAGCAATAAACTTGCACTGAACTATGATATTAAAATTTTATATGTATTGAAATAAAACGTGAATCAAAAGCGTTATGAGTATATTATTGGAGATATTTTTATTTCACATTAAACTTGCCATCGCAACACTGAACAATGATATCAGAGCATTACTGCTAATTATACTGCAACAAACCCCCACCCGTTTATGTTTACTTTCTTTGCTACTTATCTCTAAGTATAGTAAGTATAGAAACTATTGTATTCCACCCAAAATCGATATGGAGATTTAACTGGAAAACTGAGATCCCCTGAATAAATATTATTTTACTTTCTCTGGTAGGACTTTCCTATAGTAAGTAGAGAAAGTGTACATTCCATCCAAAAATTTGATACCGAGATTTCACCGGAAATATGTTTTAAGGCTTTTTGAATAAAAAGTTCAGAAAATGGCCCTGTGTGTGCGCGGTGTGCATGCGCGCTTGTCACAACATAAATCGTAAACGAAAAGTAGGATGAATACCAAGTTGTAAATTTTGTATATATCTTATGGTTTACCATTTATACCAGTCATTCAGAATAAAGAAGCCTTCACAGGCTATTCACAGAAAATTCAAGATATATCTTTTATTTGTGATGCAAATTTCTGCGGCAGTCTTCATGGTTGTTGATGATTAAAAAAATGTAATTAGTTAGTGTTTTGTTAGTGCTGGATTTCTTATCTTCGTGGATAAGAACATAATGTTCTTCCTCGGCTTGCCAGCTGTTGTACACGTAGTAGAGCATGGATAGGTATGTAGATCTTACAGAAATGAGACGAGAGACAATATTAGAGAATATAGTGATATGTATATTAATTGATGAAATATTTCAATAGTTACATTCACCAACACTGCTTACGATTGCACTTGTCATATTTATTATAACCATCGACGACTCGTATTCATAACACGTGAAATTGTATTAGCAGTTTTTAATTCACATTTCGCGGTTTCGCGAGAATTTGCAAGTAAACCACGACGCTGAACACTTTATTTGTATTGTCATTTCTTACAGTTTAAGTTATTCAGAGTTTATAGCGCGACATTGTCTCCTTTGCTTTCTTGGCTCGAATTTGCCTGTACGTGGGGACACGAATGATTTTAATAAACTACGTGAACCAACAGCATTTCCTAATTTTATATATTTTGTCATCGCGAGAACACTTTTTTCTTAATTCTTATTGGCTATCGATTGACATGTCGAAGTTTCTGGAACATTTTAAAAATCTTTAGTATTATATCATTGGTTCTTACCATCCACGTGATATGTTGCTTGGAATATGAAATCAAGAGAGAATAAAAAGGAAGAGAGGCATTGGCCAATCATACAGGAATTAATCGTTCTACTGTAAAAAAAAATTATATACGGGTAGAAGCAGTCTAAAATAGATATATCAGGATGGATTGATCCCAACTGCAGTTTGGTTGCACTTAATACTACTGGCACTGAAGAAATGATCAAAGGATAAAAAATAGTACACTTAACTTAACAACAAACACAAGCATGCTGAGCTGTACGGTACAAATGTTTAGAAGGAATTATGACTTTATTGCAAACCAGTTGACTTGCTGATCGATCGTAGGAAAAAACCCTCCGATAACGACACAACGCACCACTGTTTGCCATAATCTGATTTAGAAGGGCTCTAATGACCTAGACGTTGTGCGCCCTTAAACAAAACCAAACGCACCACTGCAAGAATGACCTATATAACGTGTAAGTGACGCAGGAATAAGTCTTAACAGATGATTCAAAAGAACACCCACAACGTTTTGTGGGACGGAGAACTGATCATTTTTACTTTCCCAACACATAACTAGTAGCAAAGAAGTTATTGCATTCAACCCACAAATTCGATATCGAAATTTCACCAGAAATACATGTTTCTGAATAAAACAATTTGATGTGTTACACTAACATAACTTTCTCTACTCTTGTACAAACTATTTTTACAAACGTTTATTTTCGATCTACTTCATGTTAGTCGAGATAAACATTTGCATACTCTATCTTATTGCTAATTTTCTTGTAGATGTAAGGGGAAAATATATTTTCAAGGGCAATATAGAAAAACAGTAGCCTTTAAGCACATACATATCTCTTAATAGCTGGTTGCTAGGTGCAGCACCATTCCCTTTGCCACAGATTATAACTCTTTGCATATACAAGACAAAAAAATCTGATGTGTTACACTCACATGACTTTCTCTACTCTTGTAAAAACTATTTTTACAAACACCTATTCTCCAATATGCTTCATGTTAATCGAGATAAAAATTTGCAGACTCTATCTTATTGCTAATTTTCTTGTAGATGTAAGAGGAATATATATTTACAAGGGCAATATAGAAATACAGTAGCCTTTAAGCACATACATATCTCTTAATAGCTGGTTGCTAGGTGCGGCACCATTCCCTTTGCCACGAATTAATACTCTTTGCATATCCGAGACAAAAGAATGAATAACGAATTCCATTTGAGAAAATAAGTATTGAAAAATTTAAGGGAATAACAAGCAATATCTCGAAAATGGTTCACTCAACAAAAAAAATGTATGACATAAATTGTGTATTTTAACGCGATCTACATTTTTTGTGTAGTAAAAGTTTGTCTATCGCTTATGGTTTATCAGTTATACAAAAGTCGTTCACAATGAAGAATACTTTTGGAGACATTCCCAGAAAATTCAAGATATACATTTTATTTGTCATGAAAATATCTTAAACATATGATATTTTAATCAAAATCTTTAGAGCCATTTTTGAGAAAATTAAAATTTTCGAAAAATCTCCCATGTAAAGGGTAATCTGGGGTGGGGGGATTTTCTTGAAAACCTTCGTGTCGCATCTCTGGAAGATACTGAACCTAAATACCAAGTTTGGTGTTTATCCGACTGTTCGTTTCTGAGTTATGCTGTTCACAGACACACACACGCACCACACACACACATACACACACACACACACACCGACACACACACGGACATGTTTCCAAAAATGCTTTTTTTTTTGGATTCAGGGGATCTCAAAATATTTGCGGTGAAATCTCGGTATCGAATTTTTGGGTGGAATACAATACTTCCCCTACTTACTGTAAGTAGTAGAGAAATTAAAAAATATATTTAGAAAACGGTTCTTGTATGTGTATGTGAACAGCGTAACCTAAAACACGAATGTCCGATAAATACCAAACTTGGCACTCAGGTATTCATTTGTACCATCTTCCAAAAATGCGACATGAGATTTTCACCCCAGATTACCCTTTACATGGAACATTTTTCGAAAATTTTAATTTTCTCAAAAATGGCTCTAACGATTTTGATTAAAATATCATATATTTAAGATATTTGCATGACAAATAAAATGTGTATCTTGAATTTTCTGGGAATGTCACCAAACGTATTCTTCATTGTGAACGACTTTTGCATAACTGGTAAACCATAAGAGATAGACAAAATTTTACTACACAAAAAATGTATTACGCGTTAAAATACACAATTTATGTCATATACATGTTTTTTGTTGAGTGAACCATTTTCGAGATATTGCCTGTTATTCCCTTAAATTTTTCAATACTTATTTTCTCAAATGGAATTCGTTATTCATTCTTTTGTCTCGGATATGCAAAGAGTATTAATTCGTGGCAAAGGGAATGGTGCCGCACCTAGCAACCAGCTATTAAGAGATATGTATGTGCTTAAAGGCTACTGTATTTCTATATTGCCTTTGTAAATATATATTCCCTGTACATCTACAAGAAAATTAACAATAAGAGAGAGTCTGCAAATGTTTATCTCGATTAACTTGAAGTAGATGGAGAATAAGCGTTTGTAAAAATAGTTTTACAAGAGTAGAGAAAGTTATGTGAGTGTAACACATCAGAATTTTTTTTATTTATGAAGGCATAACTATGTATTCTTTTCCTCTGTTTTCAGTACATCAGTATCGCAGTTCCTGAACTTGGCCTTCTCTCCATTGGTAATCCACTATAAAACATGAAATAATGGTTCACCCTTTCGAATCTTTTAGCTTTTTTTGGTTTGTGATTTTAGACCCACATCTATATTACCTCTGTAATTCCTTCTCTAGTTCACTTTCTTTGTTGAATAAACCCCGCACTACCCAAGCAGCTTTATATATATATATATATATATATATATATATATATATATATATATATAAACCTTAAGAAACCCATAAGCACCCACTATTAAAGTACCGCACGGAGAGCGAAACTGCATTCATATCCCGGCTGAGGCACTGAATTTTTCAGTTGATTCTATATTAATATCTTGCCAAAACTAGGCTAAGGTCTCTAAAAATTATAATTAATTTCAATTAATCATATATATATATATATAATTGAAAAGAAAATGCAAAGCTTTAGTTAGCATACGTCTAGGAAAAACCATATATATAAAATTGTTCGTTTTCCGAACAGTAGTCGTCATCCTTTGAATCAGTCCGGCTATATAACTTCTGAGAATTATGAGTAATACCTTCTTTTATTTGGGTGGACTACCAACCCGACGGCAAAACCCCAACCTGGAGGACCAGAGTTTTAACTCAGTGATTTTTCCTAGACGTATGCTAACAAAAGCTTTGCATTTTCTTTTCAATTATATATATGATTAATTGAAATTAATTATTTTAGAGACCTTAGCCTGGTTTTGGCAAGATATTAATATAGAGTCAACTGAAAAATTCAGTGCCTCAGCCGGGATTTGAACACGGTTCCGCTCTCCGTGCAGTACTTCAATAGTCGGTGCTTATGGGTTTCTTATGTTTTTTGTATAATTGTTATATATAATTAATTTAAATTAATTATACATTTTTAGAGACCTTAGCCTGGTCTTGGCAAGTTTTAATATACAGTCAACTGAAGTATTAAAGTACTTGCGATGGCAGGTCGCCATTGAGATTGTCATCTCTAGTGAGATGCTTTGTGGTCTATCTGGTAAATAGCTTGAGCCAATTGGGGAATTCAATGTCCCACCAATATGTTGTCACAGTAGCTCAATGGTTAGAGCAACCGCACGAAGAGTGGGAGAACCGGTTCAAATCCCGGCTGTGGCATTTAATTTTTCAGCTTTGGAGTCTCGTCTGCCCGTTCTATTATATTAGTTACCCAAAAAGAAGGGTTGCCTCTTCCACCAAACAAATCGAATTGAAGTCCTTCGGCAGTTTGCTGTTGAGGTCCCTGTGCAGGAGACCCTTCGGTCAGATACTACATACCGAGTTTGTGTAACCTGGAGTCTCCGAGAAAAGAGGCGCTACTCCTTTTAGAGAGAACACATACATTGTCTCCCATTACCGAACATCTTCTGGAACATCTTTTACAGAAAAAATCAGACAGGTCAGAAGCTGGAAAAACTATGCTGGAAGCTACATTTCACTTGGTCAAAGATACGTTGGGGATTAGGAAAATAAATTTGCTGACTTCTAAGCAAAGCAGCCGACAAGAAACGACAGATTACCAATGTACTACAACAGAATACCGACCAGTGATATTCCTCAAGGACTTCGAGTAGAAAGTGTTGCAAAGTGGGAAAGTGAGTGGCATCAGTCTACAAAAGGTGCAATGACAGAATCATTTTTCCCTCAAATGAACGTTAGACTAAAAATAAATACACCGCTTAATACCAAAATTATAACATTTCTAACAGGCCATGGCAAGACTGGTTCTCTCTATTACCAGTTTTAAATAAAAGATAATCCTCTCTGCTCGCTTGCTCAGAGTGCAAACAGTAGACCTCCTACTACTTGAGTGTTTAAAACTCCAAATCCAAAAGTCGAAGTTCAAAAGTAATTTGCTTATCAAAACTGGAAAATGGATAATTACAAAAACGAAACTAATGCTGGAACACTCTAAAATTGTCATAGACTTATCTAAATTCAGTAAATCTTGAGACAAAATAGGATAGGATAGATATGAATTAGGTTGGTGTGTATATAAAAACTATAGTTATTAAGTCAAGCAGAATAAGTTAAATAATCAAAAAACCCAAAGGACAGAAAGTGAAATCGAAAACACAATTACAATATGTAGTATTACATGGGACCTGCTGTCAATTAAGTAAAGAATAATAATAATTTTAAAAACTAAAAAACGCATACATAGCTGCAATAATGGTATTTCGAGTACAATTTATGCAAACAAACAGGATTATTGAAAAAGAAGGGACGGACTTCAAATATTTATTTCTAATGACGAAAATAGATGGCGACAAATGCGATATATCACTGAATTGAGAAAAGTTCAAAAGTTTATTTTATGTGTTCAAAATGAGCACCATTTGTTATGCAGGCACGACCAGTGCTTTTCCGTTTGCATACGCAATCATCTTCTACGAATTTATTGTAGTAATTGTGAATTTTTAAGTCGAGGGGTCTTGTTGTTGAACTTACAACGAAATTCACGCTGCTGTGAAACAATGATGCAGCACACAACAAGACTTTTCCTGTGGCGTCGCCATTTTCTCGTAAACAAACACAGCGCCACTGTAGGCACTCAATAGAACTAATAGGTGGGGTTTAAAACTTTCCTCAATTCAATGAGGTGTCGTATGTGCCGCTATCTATTGCCGTTTATTAAAAAATATTTAAATCTGTTCCTTCTTTTTGAATAACCCTGTATAATGCGTCTCCTATCAACTCTATTTTTAAATCTACCGATATCCCTAATGCCTGAGGTTTTAATCTCTTTGATTCGTTCTCTCAAGCCGAAAAATGTAAGAGGTAGAAAGAACTACTTACTCCTTGAAATGGAAGTGTAACACGGTCGTAATATTGATCGTTTCTAGTTTCTTCGCTGGCTATCGATGAACCGGTCCAGTGGAAATGGGCTATCAGATATTCGTTTTATTTTTTTCGAGATAAGAGAGTGCATTGCATGACGTCAGAACCGCAGGTAAGCGATTTTATGAGCGGTTGCTACAAGGCAGGTGCTGGCCGGCACACAGTTGTTTTATAACTCCGGAAACATAACAGCTTTAGACCGACATACACAGCACATGCGTTTCAGATACACTGAACCTTTAGTCGTGGTATTGCTCCACAAAACCGTTCTGCGTGGGCAGGTGCAAACAAAACGGTATAACAACAGGAACTGTTTGCATATAATGAAGGGAACTATCTTATAGAAATGACGAGAGTTGGAGACACGAGAGGAATTTCTAAAACATACCAAATATTGTTGATGTTAATAGGTATGGGGTACCATTACTTTATGAAATTCAGGAAAAGGTTAAGTTAAGAAAGTTCAGTCCCCCTGGCAGAAATTGTGTTCTCATAATCCGTTTTACCTTTTCAGTCGTAATAAATTGTAACTGCAAAGTTTCCACTCTGCGTGGACGAAGGCATCGAGCAAAATTTCGAATGAGTGTTGGCATTCATCTACTACGCTCTGCATAATCCTAATTTGCTCATTAATTGCATTAACACTTCTAATTTCCATTTTTAACTTCTTGCCAATGCCCTTTGATTTTGATTTATCTTTTGCTAAGTAAAGTTTACAGAACTTATGATGAATTTTATAATTGTCATTTTTTCTTTTGAAATGTACCACAAATATGACCCTCCCTTTCTCTAACTGAAAAGTGTTTGTTCTTTATGTTATATTCTTCTGCATCAGACTGTGTCAAGGTTTCAAACAATATTTTGCCACATGTCCCACAAAATTTAATACACCGCTTTTTTTCTTTCTTTCTTTGTTACCTTTCTTAGAATAGCTTAAATATTTCAAGTTATCAATAACGAGTTTTCGACTTCATGTAAGGTTGCAAAGATCCGCAATTAGTCACATGTTATTATTCTGCATTTTTAACGCAGGTATTTCAACTTTTAACTACGCTTTTCTGATGATCCTTTGTTTGTTCCCATAGTCCACGCGTTAGTTGCAAATTTATATAACTTGCTATTTTCGTTTCATGGGATAGAATTGAATTAATCGTACCTCATAAAAAAGTCTGTCTCTGTCTGCTCCTGTTGTATGTCTTGTACTTTACATCCTGTGATGTTGTTAATACCATTGTCCATTCATGTTTCTTTTTCCTGCAAAGAAGTGAAGTACAGTTTTGCTCTATTACTCGTACTACTTGAGCTTACCCAACTTCTGAATGATATATAACATTTGGTCCTTACATTTGCTTAATTTTGTACGGCCCTTTCCTCATAGGTTCTGGTGTATGCCTGTCTTCTACTCTCAATAACACTGAATCATTTATTTAGAACTCAACATTAGTAGCTTTAGTTTCTCCTAGTTTTTCCTAAATTAAACTAATTTTTCTGTAGTTATCTTCTGACAACTTTGCATTCTGAACCTGACGTTCTGTATAATATCATCGCAATTGTACAAAGGTTGTGTTGTGGCTCGCAATACTCTGGTATATTACACTTTTCCCCATAAAACAATTCATAAGGTGAGAATTTTGTGATCGTATGTGGGTCGTCTTGCAAGTAAAATATGCAAAAGGTAACTATTTATAACAATCTAATGCTTTTGGATCTTAAAATCAATCTAAATACATTACTAATGCCTAATGGGTTCTCTCTAGAGCACCATTGTTTTCAGGATTAGCTGCAGCATTGATTTTGTCAATTCTAAATAATTTTTAAATTCTTTTGAACATATCTGACACAAACTTTGTAAATTGATCTATGATTGTACAATTTTTAATACTATACATTAACACTATCTCATTCACAAAAGCATCTGTTATTTCCTCTTCTGTCTGATTCTGTACTGGTATTGCAACAACCTGTTTCTTCAAGTTATCTTGGCAAGTCAAAATATATTTGTTATCACTTTGTTTTTGAGATAAAGGTCCTACCACACTAAATAAATCTTAATCCATGGAGCATCCTGAGTATCAGAAACTTCTAATTGCTCTTTCTTTATGCTTTTGATAAATATCACACATTTTATGTTCATACTGAGCTACATCATATTCTAATCCCTTCCATATAGTGTAAATTATTCCCTGTATAGTTCTCTGAACTCTCCCAACGTACACTTATGCATCTCATTAATAATTTTTGCCTCCTATCTTTGTCTATCTCCGCGGTGTAAATGCCAAAATTCAATTACTTTGCTGTCGCCTCTCCCCCACATTATTTGGAGCAACTGGTGGTTCAATAAAAGTCTATACTATGAAATATCAAATAAAATTAAATGCATCTAATGCTTACAATTGTCAATGTTGTAATGTGAACTATCTATCTACCAGAATATCGGTTTCTGAAGTGGTTCAATAATGCAAGGGAGGGATTTTAGTTATGCTTGAAGTGAAGTTGTAGTACTTGCATAATTGAAACTGCATTCAACCATTATTAGCAAATCAGAATATTATTCCTATCCAAAGAAACTTAAAAATGTTCTCCTTAAAGTGTAAAGTGAATTAATGAAAATCATTTTACGATACAGGAGTTATGATTTGGCATGTTTGTAAATCATTTTTCTCTTCTGGAGTCAAAGCATAACTGTCATAGGGAAGTAAAATTTTAATATGTCTTTTTTTGCTGTTATTTTGTTAAGGGGAACGAGCGATGAAAATGGTGAAAAGTGATAAAAAAAATACAATTTAAGCTTTTTAACTTGTTACTTCTGATTCTCTAAGAACGTTTTCGTGTAAATATTTTTGCTATCGGAGTGAGAATGAGGGAGTGGCTTGAGCATTTAAATAACCCTGAGCGGAGGACATTTGATGCTTTTTGTGAAACTACTCACATTTTTTGTAAGTTTAAAAATGTTTATGTAAAATTAGCTGCACATATGCTAATCAGTGTCTGAATTATATATTTTAAGTATAATTTACAATATTTAATTTTAAAAAGTACATAACCAGTATTTCAGGCCTGTTTTCATGAGTAAATCTTCCAGTGCATTTAAAATGCTCCTCACAATGAAATGTTTAAGTTATCAGAGTTACACTTTGGAAATAGTTTCCCCAATATATGTTATATAAAACTTATTATGCAGTCATTAATGTAAGACAAATGTGTTACGCCATTAAACTTACCCACAATTGAGCAAAAATTATTTTTCTTAAAATAAATTAATTTAAATAATTTAATTTATTTTTGAGAAACTTATTTTCTAGCTCAGTAAGGAACATAAATCTAGGCGATTGTTTAACAAGCATTAGAATTGTATGTAAAGAGCAGTTTTTGTAAAGTACGCAGCTTAAATTTGTGTTTTAAAACGCATAACTTATGCACCAAACTTTGCAACCGCATTTCTTTATACAACATAAAAATTAGTAACAAATTAAAAACATTCAATAAAATGCTTTGGGTTTTGGAAAATTCACAGATCGATCTCCTTAACCAATTCTTATGTTACTACGTAATGTAAGTAAGCATGAAAATACCTTATTTGTATATTAAAAACAAAAAATGAAAGCGGTAATGACCACTATTTAGATCCGCAAATTGTAAGATTATTATTCCTATTTTCCTCGTTATCTGCGTTAAATAGTTAGCGAATTCCCTCAAGTGTTTTGTGCTTCAATCTCAGCGGTTTTATGAGGCACTGTTACTTGTGAAACTTTCCTTGAACCGATAAAGATTTGATAGGTAAGAGGGGACATCGTCCTACGTAGAACAGTAATGGAGTGGGGAATTGGACTTTCGAGATACTCCCATAAGTAGCTTATGTGGTACTTTCACAGAGTACTACATCTCTTGCGTATTTTCGAAAAGACCAAGGCCCTGATCCTTTTCAAGCAAATTCTATAGCGATGCTCCACGTGGAGTTGGAGAACAAATACTCTGCTTTATTATTGTCTATACAGAGCATGGCAAAATCATCCGGACGCCTGGATGAATCAGATCCTGATCATGCTTTCTAGTTTTCCTAATGATGCATTCTGCGTATATGAATAGACTGAGCCGTTTTGTTGGCCTTATACATTACGCTGTCTTTTTACTTGTGATCCTCAGTTTTCTTCTTCTAACCTTTTCTTACCGACAGAAGCCTTCTGTAATTCAAGATATAAATTGCATTTGGTCCGTGCAAAACGCGACTCTATCGTCATAGAGATTTCAAAGTGGATAGGCTTCCATAAACTCATTGCATTACATAATGTGCCCCATTACCTGTGGGGCAATTCCATTACTGGCATGGAGTGGTATATTTAAGAATTGTTTTGTATTTACGTTGTGGTGTGTATCAAGACCAATATGGAGCGGTTGGTAGTGTGTATTTATTTAAATGGAACACACTGTATTTCATTACATATTTTTTTCGAATTCTTCATACTGATTAAAATGATGTGGGTATTAAGCGTTATGCAGAATGAAAACAATTTAAACATGATGTGTATATTTTTAGCCGTAAAGTACAAGGTATGAAAAGGGAAATTTTAGTACAAATGTTCAAATTATTGCAAGCAGGTCTCCATGGCAACTTAAGGAATGTTTTACAATGTATTTAACTGGTACTGATTTGCTGCAACATGTTTTTAAGTGATGAATATGATCCTTATGATCCTTATTTATGGAATGCTATCCAAAACGAAAGCAGCCTTGTAAAAATACTTTCGTCAGATTGTGATGCTTAATGCTTTTATCATTTGGATCAGGATGAGGAATGCAACAAATGTATGTAATAAAATACGAGGCATTCCATTAAAAATACAATTTCTTGTTATTATCTACGAATTTTGAGAGCACCCTGTATTTTTTTTTCGAGTGTAGAAGAGAAAACCACTGTTACTCAGCCCCGATGGGAATCGGAGACTGAGAGTGTGGGGCTCGACAGCAAGTGTCATAGCCACTAAAATACTCCTTCACCGGGAAAGATAGGTTTGCTGCGGTACCGCCTTAAGCATCCGCGCATTAGAGGATTAATGGGATTTCAGGTATTGTTTAAGGATATTCTAGGAGTATTATTCTAGTTAATTACTTAGGTGAATAGTTGTAGGTTCTGTTCACGCCGGAGTGCTGCGTCCTGTAGTGATCTGTGTCGTGCATTAAAAGTGTTGCACTACTATGCGAGTCAGCATCTAGCTTGGACCAGCGGCCTGCGTCTCTGAAACAACTATACTCGTGCGTAAACGTACAAACATATATGTGTGTATACACACACACACACTTAACATAATTGTAATTGAGAAGAGAGAATTTAGTGGTGAGTATATGCTTAGGATTTTATATGTGGCTCATACATATAATATTAGACTTTATCCGCGGCGGCGTCGTTGTGTAATGGTAGTGTTGTAATATTAAGCTCCGCCTTGTGGCGTCGTCTTATGATTAGTGCGTCATAGTGTAGTTGCCAACCACTCCATATTGTGAGCTTTAAAAAGCCTACAACGTAAAAACAAAACGATTTTCAAATATACCACTTTGTGCTTGTTATCGGATTGTCCGGTAGGTAATGGGGCACATGATGCCTATTTACAAAATTGTACAGTGAATCTAGAATTAGACTAGAGCAAGGATGGCGAAAATGCCTTTCTCCCCCGAGTCATCAAATATGCAACGCGCACTACACCACTCAGCAGCATATGGAAAACTAATGAATAGACAGCTAGAAATGGCGCCTGCTAGTCACGCTCCCTCGCGAGTCCCGTTTTCGCCACTACTGTGCTAGAGCAACTGCGCACTTGGACGGGGCGACAGTTGCCGCAGCATCTTCCGAATTGCATATAAAAATATGGTAAGTCACGGGCAAAATAACTGAAATTTACTAAATAATTGTGGGCTTAACTTCAAAACAATATATCCTGAAAATGACTACCTTGATTTCGGACATGTTCATTGCTTCTCTTGTTTCATTCAGCTTTTCTCCACCCAACACATGGAATTACTGAATTGGTTTTTTGTTAAACAAAAATTCTTCGCTGGACTTTATTCATGAGAATATGCGTAGCTGCTTTGTCAAGATATTCTTAAGTTTTCTTGCAAAAGAATATTTCCATAAGTATCATAAATAAAAACACGCTGTTGTAAGTTACACTGAGTCATAATGAATTAATTATTACCGACATAGAATACAGTTTTGCTCTTAAGGAATGGTAAATGTCCGTTCAATGCAAATGTTAGAACTCATCAGTTAAAACACACGCCAATTGCGGCGAGCTTGGGAACGTATCTAACGGTAAATGCCAACTCTGTTGCGCAGTCTAGTCTAACTTTAGACCCGCTATACATTAAAATGATGAACTTTGATCTCTTCACGTCCGTTATTAGGATAAAACAAACTTAAGGATAAATTAATATATTATGAAGTCGTGTAAAGATCCAGAAGCTGTTATAAATGGCTTTGGTCCTTTAAGAAGCTATTTTTCGAAAAAGTCTTAAAATTATCATTCAGCTTAATCGTCGCATAGTATACTTTACAGAATACATCTTACGGATTACTTAATTAAAATATTTAGTTGTTTTAAATTTGAAAATTCATTATTACAGAGTATGTATACACAGTAATAACATTTACTATAAGAGTTAGAACATTAAGAGTTACTAACTGTAATAAATTTTATTCAAATCACAATAAATTTCCAGAGCAAAAACGTTTACATTCACATGACTGTCTCTACCCACTATCGTTTATTTTTATATACCTTTTACAAATTATTCTCACAAAAGCTTATTTTATTATTTATTACTAATTAATGGAGATACACCTTTGCAGAAATCATTTCGTTCTACTGTGGCTTCGGGTGTTCAATTTTGTACTAAGAGAAAGTAAATTATTTAGCTCAAAGATGCTTGCTTATACTGTTGTATGCTGTATTGATTTTACACAATAAAAAATTGCATAACCAGTTTACACAACATACAGTAACAAACTAAATGAAACTGCTTTTACAAACAAACCAATCATACGTACATATTAAAATGTTAATAGTGTGGAAGGAACCGGGTTTGGTTCCCAAAAGTATATTTCGGTGTAGATACAATAGGAGGCTGAAGCGATAGCAAAATCTTTTAAAGTATTTTTAAAACCGATCGCTAAGCTTGTGCTTTTTAAATTTCCTATTTGAATGATCACGAGAGAGAAACGAATGAGCGCTTTAGGGCTTCAAAGCTATGAAGTGTGTGAAAAATCAAACCAATAACGATGCATACCTCGGAAATGGTTAATACCACCATAAGTTTAATACTGCGTTTTAACGAGATCTAGATTTTTTGTTATCCTAAACGTACGCCTTTTTAATCAAAATCGTTTATGAGAAACTAACAAAGAAGGAAAAGTTTTTGATGTAAAAGGTAGTTTAGGGTGGAGGATTATCTGGAAATCTTCGTGTCGCTGAATTTAGATATCGAGTTTAGTATTTGTCGGATTCTTCGCTTTTTTGTTTTGTTTTATTTATTCAAGGTGCCTCAGAACATAGTATATTTGCGATGAAATCTCGATATCGAAGTTTCCGATGAAAGGCGTTAAAGAATAAAAACAGCACAGTTGCACGGTATAAGGAAATTTAAACAAAATGCGTTCCTATTTTCTTTAAACCATTAAAATATAGAAGCTTTCTTCCGTCATAAAGATGGGATGGATAACATCATGTCCGAAGTATTGTATCACTCATATTTTATTTGGATTTTAAATAATACTTATACTATATTATAATGTACCAAAGCTAAATAAAAAACAAGAATAAAGCCATATCGTATCACTCGCAGATTACTTTTGTTCAACGTGGCTAGAAAATACTTTTGTTTCCATATGCAACTAAATCCTTCAATCATTTGTATATATTATGTAATTTCTACCCATTTCTATTGTACTCTACTGTATCATATTAAGTGTATCCTTGAATGGAGGTCGTATGTGGTTTATTTTGTCGTTCTCTTAAGCTATTTTTTCAGCCTCTCTGTAAAAGTCTCTTGAATACCCTCCTCCTTGAGACGTTTCTTATTTCACTACCCTGTGCTGACAGCTGCGTCCTAATGGCCTTTCATCCATCATGTTGGTTTCTTTAAACCTCGACGCACACTCGAATCTGCAAACAAGCGCACTTTCGCTAACAACTTTGATCGCAATATTTTTAACCATCAGCTAAAATACTACAGGGTCATCTTAGAATATGCCTGTCTTATTTGATCGCCTATCTGATATTGAGAATTCACCGCAAGGGACGTTCTAAAGCCTCTGAAAAATATACAGATTGTTCCGCTTAAAACGCTGGGAAAAAAGAAGTCTACAGGCGTTAAATGAATAGTTTAATTGCATTAAATTAAAACTAATTAAACTTAATATTTTCTGATACACTAAGAGTCAATTTAATCTTATACAGATCCCAACATGAATATTATTTACAGCCTGTTGGCAAACTCTGTCGAAGTATTCTTCAGCATACAATTAGTGATATTTTGTATCACAAGATGGATTTTGTGCTTCAAATCATCGGGGTCAGCACTAGTGTTCTGTACAGCTGGCCTTTTACCAATCATCTCTAAGGTTCTTCTAAAGCATGTTCGAATGATACATCCTAATCTTTATTTTAGAACTTCTTGTGCAAGCTACCTATTACTGGAAGTTTATACCGGCGAAGGGAAATACGCAGGGGTCCTACGCACACTCAGCTTATGTAACAATGGCGGTCATGGAGATTGTAAATGAATAATAACAAACTAATAATTTTGTAGTATATTGAGCAGAGAATCATGCGTCTCTTTGGTTGGCAGAAAAGAAGTGTGTGAAGGATGCACAACACTGTTTTCGGGAATTCCATATTCGAAGAGACAATCGCATTTTTTATTATAAAATATTAACGTCATTCGCTTAAAATATTTAAGTGAATTTTTGTTATCGTTGTTTCAAGCGAGACTTCCTGTACTTAAAGAGATATGCCAGAGAGAGAAAGAGAGAGTAGAGAGAGGATTAGAATTAGTCTAACAGAGGAATCCCCAGCCACTAGAGCTCAGCACCGCACGCATATCATTGTGGGCCTTTTGTGACTTAAGTGACCCCTGAGAGGAGAAGATGAAGGGCGACCAGATCCCGACGACGATGCGCGCTAACAAGAACGGTGTCTCTAACGATTCCAGAATGACACCCATCCTGATGTCGGCGGAACCCTATCTGAGACGTTTTCTGCCCGGGAGTCCCGAGAACGAATCCCCCCCAGGAAGGGGCATCAGCCGGCGTCCATGCGCTTGCAAGAAGCCTTTACAAAGCGCAAACTCCACCGTCATGGCGCAACATACAAATCGCCGTCGCCTGCTCCTGCATCCCTGAAACAAATAAGGTAAAACAGATGGAAGGGTGGTGAAATGATAGGGCAGGAAATTCATGGCAGTAGAGGAACCACCCCAACATTCGCCTACCGACCTGGGAAAACAAGAAAAAACAACGCAAGTCTGTCACGGTTCCGCGGAAACATTTCGCTGGGTGTGTATGAGAGAGAGAGAGAGAGAGAGAGAGAGAGAGACAGAGAGCAGTATAACTCAAAAGCGAGAAGTAGACATATACCAAATTTTGTATTTAATCAGACATAAATGGAACGACTAGCCCGTGATGCAGTTGGTAGTACACCTGCCTGCGGTGCCAAGGATCCCAAGATAGATTCTTTTGAGTTACAGAAATCTTTTCTTTGATAAAGAAGCCCAAACTTTGGCGTGTGAATACGAGTATATTTGTGTGTGTGTTAGTCTATTATTATCAGGACTTCCGTAGTCTTTCTGTATGGCACATTTATCATCATATCGAGCACAGTTACATGGCATTAAGGTGCATGCCGCAAAATTAGCTCAAATTAAAAAACGAATAAGGAAGCCAAAGATTTTCGCAGAATTCCACACGCCCCAAAACCATTGAATATAAAATTTCTTCTTCTCCACTTCATGGATTAGGCACTTTGCCCATTCCGGTTTCACAGTAATTATCTACAGCGTGTCCTGGTTGTCCTCGATCTCTTCTTCCTCTCGGCATGTAGTCTAAAGCTGCCTTGAGAAATTTGATGTTTCTCATTCTTAGTAAATGTTCTGTCCAATCGTGTCTACTTATCTAATATTTTCTTGTATACTGAATCGGCATTTAGCTCTTCCCTAACATCTTCATTTTTTATCCTGTCTATCCTAGTATATCGCTTTACATTCCTTAGGAATTTAATTTCTGCCGATTGGATTTTGCTCATGGTTTTTGAGTCGGTAACCAGACTTCCCTGCCATAAAGCAAAATGGGTAAAACCATTACTTTACAAAATTTCATTTTCGTGAAAGAAAACGATAGAGACAGGAAATGTTGTACAGAAAGTTCGTGATAGAAGAGGAACCACTGCAGCATTCGCCTATCGACTTGCGAAAACCAGGAAAAGACCCAAGCCAGAGTGATCGGCCCGATGCGAATCGAACCCGAGACCTCCCGAATGCGAGCCTCACGCATTACTGCGGAGGAAATGTCTGTTAACTAAGTTTTATGGACCCGGTCTCATTTGAGCATCGTTTCATTCATTCGTTTGTACGATATGACCTAACGGACGTTAAACTATTAAAAAGAAAAAATGTCTGAGTTACTGTAATATTGCTAAATATGCTACTTAATTGAAATAGTTTCTTAGGAATATTAATTGAGAATGACAGTAAGTGAATGGGCAAATAGCAATTTGACTTAAAGAATAGTTGGAAATGATACTGGACTGAAATTTGCGTTACTGTTATGTCTCAGATGTGCTCTGCTCATGTAACATTTTCTGTGAATAGCATAATTTAAAAATGAAAGTTGTAAATCTTTTCCTTTACATTTTTAATTTCAAACGGCAGCACATATTGGAACTGTCTGCTAAATGCTTCTTACGTCCTTTTAGTTACTGTGAATTCTCATATGAATTATGAAAATAAAATAGAGACAAAATATTTATTGCTTTTATCTTAGCAATGCTCAGAAGTTCCGAAAGTTGGCGATTGCAAATGAAAAACAGTGGGTTTCTAAAATAAATAGTTTGCTCTCCTGAATAAAATCAAGAATAAGATATTCTCTCACAAACGGTATCTACTGCTATCAAGTCTAATTTTAGTTTATCAACAGAAATGAAAAATATGACGAGGTTGCGTTAAAATTCATATCTTCTCCGTTTAGTTTTTATTTTCTGTGTCATTATTCTATGACATTTGATTTAGTTATTGAATCACTAATAATAACGCCCATATTTACGACTTCCAACAATGACGGAGTAAAACAAACAAATTATAAACGAATCATGGCACAGAAAAAGTTAATAAAATTGAAACATTACTATAAAGGATAACAAAATAACGTCGACAGTTGTATCTTTATTCATTTATTCAACTTCCCAAATTTATTCATGCGGTATTCAAAAAGAAGGTGTAAATGGACTGTTAAATATGATAATATTAAACAATTTATAGCCTTGAAATATAAACGTAAAAAATGCTAAAACTATTATTATACATATTATTTCGGAGGCCAACTGATTCTCTTATTGCAGATATAATAATTTTTTATTTTGTCCTTGAATCCAAACCTTTTCTAGGTATTAAAAGAATGTAGGGGTATGGTGCCCCGAGCTCCTACCGTCAGGCGGATTATTTCAGTGTTACTAAGACCATATTTTCCCTTTAAGCATGGGACTGAGTTGTGTAAATTTCTCTTTTCTCTTTGTTAAATTCTTTTGGTTGTCCTTAAAAGTTTTTCAAACCTAATGTACGGTTCGATGATAAATCCTATTTTGTTGCCTTCTGAAATTTCAATTATTTCCATTCGTCTTGTGCTACAGTGGATCTCTTCGAAGAGTTTATGGCATTGTATTCCATAACAAAAAAGCGATATTGAGATGTCACTATGCCTTCTATGACATCCCCATAAAACAAAGGCACTCTTAGAAAAAAATATGTCCTCCCGCTCATTGCGTATCCGTTTTTCTACCTGTCAGCTGTCTAAAAGCGTAATGTTGGATAAAATGTAATTTGATACTTGAATCAATTTGATTTTAAGATTAGAATGTGGAGATTTTGGTACATGTATTATTTCTTAATTTAGGCAGGCTTATAGCTGTGAAAAATTACCTTATGATAACGCTGTATCAAGAACGTTAGCAAATGTCTTATCAAGAATTTTTCTGTCACGAGGGATTTACGTCAAACGTAAAGCCTATCTCTTACAGTATTTAATATATACAGTCTCTCCAGAAAGTATTCTTCACTTTAAAAAGAATTCTAGCAAATGAAAATCTAGAAAATCTAATTTTTCGAGACTTTTAGTACTGTTTTTTTTTGTTTGTTTGTTATTCTTTGAAAAACTATCCAGTTTTCAACCTTTTCATGTGAGGTGTTTATTTTATATGCATTTAAAAGGAACAGTTTTTCGTGTAATATCTGAAAATGTGGTGAATTAGATGACAATGTCAGATGTAACTCGACTACAATAGTAGTGCACTTCGCAGGGCTGGCTTCCGCGTGCATACAAATGCAGGTTTCCGCAAGGTCAAGTACAGAACTGTAAAACCGTTTGTTCTTTCTCCATATTAAGAACGAGAATTTTCACTCCATTAATTTATTACTAGAATTTTTAAATTGGAGACGAATACTTAAGAGAGTCACTGTATATCGAACAAGCGTTACTATTTTGAAAGAAAGAAAATAAATCGAAATACCTGCTGGAAATGGATGAAGAATCAATTCATAACAGTTGTATGCGGATGATCAGTTTCTTACAGTCAAGATCACAAAATTGCTAGAATATTATAATAAGATGTGACTAAAGGCAATATATATCGTAGTTTTATTAATCATACGGACAAAGTACCAAGAATTTTATTCTAAAAGATGGAATTGGTTATGTAAAAAATGAATAAATATTAATATTTGGACGTTAAACTATAGTGAGCAGAGAAATAATATGAACTAATTGATACAGTATGGAAGCTCAATGTTAAAAATGTGAAATGGACTATATGAAAAAAGGCAACACAGGAGGACAAGTTTTAAATATATAAATCAATCGTTAGAAGCACAATAACACATAATGGTGTATAAATCACAATTCCAAATCACAATGGAATTTCTTTCGACAAAATTATCTGCGAAGATCATTAAGGCATTGCTAATTACAAAAAATTTAAAAGTTTAGCAATCGGACAGGAAATAGATTTTCAGAATTCATTGCAGAATTTATGAAATATAGCATTAGAATCGTATGGAGATGTGAGACAAACGTCAATGGAAAAGCTTAAATGAAATGCTCGAACTGGATTCCAAAGGGATGAAAGAAGAAAGGGAAATGAAGGGCCAATGAGAGAGAAAGGACTAAAAAAAAGGTATTGGGGAGACAGATGAATGCAGAAGGAAAACCAAAATGCCCTAATTTGGATGTAAGAAGATGTTTAAATAGTCCCACCAGTTAATACGAAAGGTAAAGATTTACCTTTACACGCATTCGTCCCTCCCTCCATAAAAGTGGGCCTTAACAACTTGTATTAAAATACCACCATACGCTTGAAATATTGACATGACAAATAAGATATCTATCTTTAATTTACCGTAAATAGACCCAGAACTCGTATTCATTTATTCTATTATCTGTAACTGAAAAAGCATCAAATATATAGAACTTAATACAGAGACAAATGTAAAACTATGTACAAAACTGAATTATTCCATTCTTCTATGAGCATAGCTTGCATTACGCTGCTATAACTATGTGTAGACTAGCAAAGCTGTCATCCAATTCGACATGAACTATAACTAACTTAAATTTTCAATGAAAAGACCAGAATGCGTGATATCTAGCTGTCACTCTTCCATCTGTGATGAGAAATTAACCTCGTAACTGTCACCGATCAAATACACAACCTTTTACAAAAGTGTAAACCTTATCCATTACAAATTCAAATTTCGTACAGCCTATACTGCAACCCCTATGCTTCTGGGATTTTGTTTTTAAATTTTGAAGGAATAAACGATAATAATGTGTCTAGTGGGTTACAGTGAAACCAAAAGATAAAATGTTTATGCGTTGGCTATGTAGACAGCTTTGAAATATGGTATAGGTTTCTGAACTTAGATGGTAATTTCTTGAAGTAATGCTTAAAGTGTCAAGTAAACGAGTGTAATTAGGGTTGGATAAGCGATTTAAGAAATAACGTTAATGGTTTCCGGAATATTTGGAGGAAAGGAGAAGCAAATAATAAAGGTTTTTGGAAAGGCACAGAAAGAGATATGAAGATGTTGAGATACAAAACTTATTCAGTCAACTAGCTGAGAAGAGGTCACTAGTTCTCTGACGAGCGAGGTAGCATCGTGGTAATGTGTACGACTCGCATTCGGGAGGTCCCGTGTTCGATCCCCGACTCTGACTCATAGGTTTTTCGTGGTTTCCTTGGGGTAGGCAGGCGAATGCTGGGGTGGTTTCTTCCCTACCACAATTTCCTTTCCAACATTTTCTTTCACTCCATTCCGTTCTCATCTTTCAGGTGCTTCTAGGTTTCGTGGGTATGGCGGTGCCGGACAGATGACGCGAATGCATGCTCAATGGAAAGAGCATTTCCCGTGGACACCAGAGGGCTGCCTGATTGGCCGTTTATCGCCCTCTCTCAGGACTACAGCAATGGGAGGATCTGCGAGCTTGGAAATGTGAGGGACTTCCGCGCGTCTCTGTGGCCCGTCTGCCTAAGCCCTGTCGCCTCCTGTGGTTCCTTCATATTTCCCTTCCTCCGAGGGCGTGGTAGCCGCAGTAGATCTATGCAGGTCGCAGCGCGCGAGGTGTCCTCTTCCGTTGAATCACCAATACCTATACTCTTATGTTTCAATGAAAAATATTTGGGAAAGAGACAACACCATTAAAAATAAAGAGAGGGGATATCATGACTGAGAGCAAGAAAGTGGAGATTAAACGGTTCACGAAATTGTTATCCACAAGGTGAATAACCGTTATGTGGGGGGGGGATGTACAACACATAGCATTTGAATGCAGGGAATATAGGACAATATTTGGAGGGAAATGGAAATGGACTGTTAAAAGAGGGGGGGGAAAACTAAAGTAGTAATGTAGTTTTTTTCTTTTTTTTTTATTTCCGTTTTACGTATGTGGTCCAATAGTTTGACTGAAACGTTTGTTTGTGTTTTTACTCTTTAAACTTCTTTTAGGTAGGGTTATTATAAGTTTTCGTCGTTTTTAACTTATTTTTATTTCTCTCACATCCACACTTCGAGACTTTATACAGGGTAGGGAAATGAAAGTCCGTTCTTTTGCTTTTCTCGAAGTCGTGCAAAGAATATGCAGTCATCAATACCAACATATAGCTATCTGCTTTTTAAGGAGCTGAGATTGTCTTAACTTCCTATATGCTTTTGTGTAACTATAGGAAAATGTATGTTAAAACTAAAGGAAGCAGGAAAACAAGCATTTTTATGAATAATTTAGACTAGCTATGAAGATAAATGATCGGGGCAGACGAGCTCGTGTGCTTGCAACATGTCATACATTATTCATCCTTTATAAAATTAGTAACATGCGGGTAGGTATAATTTTGAAGGTTCGGTAACGATTTGTGAACATGTGCGTCATGTCAAACAAAATTATCAGGTATGTAAGCATAACACATCTATTTTCACAGATCTGAAAGAACAAAATTATTGCTGTTTATCATGAGGTATGACAATGGATAAATAGTTGTTTATATCTCTTAAATCGATTAATCTCACAAGTTCTTAGCCTGCGGATTTATTTAAAGAACCAGTGTACATAGTTATATTCATTGTTTATATTGCAGGAATAATTTGGTAAAATCAAGGATGTATCTGTAAAACGCACGTATAAAATATTACTAATAATATAAAAAAGAACTAACACTTATGAATTTACAGACAAGCATTTAATTTCTACTAATAGTTAAAAGAGGAGGAAGAAATTAAAAAGATTTACGGAATAAAACAGCTGGCTACACTGAGAAAAAATAGTTATACGTAGAGATAATAAACTGAAGGCAATAAAATTAATATGATAAAACTGGCAGGCTCTATGATTGGTACAAATTTAAAGCATTCTTATCTCCCTTTACCTGGCATATTAAACCGTATTACTTGTTATAATAATTGCCTGTTTAAACAAAATACACTCATGGAGGCTCGAAAACCCTTTGAATACCAACAGCATTTAAATTCTTGCTTTTCTTCCAATTAATTTCCCATGAGGTTTTAAATCTTAAAATAATATTAAAAGAGCATAATATAAACATTATTTCTTGGATTCTGCTCAAGGGATTTTAAGGAATCACTGTAGGTTCATGATCGTACTTGCAAATAGTCTACACAATAGAAATTAAACATGTGCCTCAGGCACGAAAACAGGCTCTCTTGGTAATTTTTAAACATCACTCGCCGTGTTCATCGGTTTTCTTTTGTTTTGTTTTGAAATACGCCTCCAAGCAGTGCAACAACCGAAGTCCGGCAAGAAAACTAAGAGTGAAACATCTGAAGTGCTAATTTACATGCATTTCTCTAACCGCTCTTCTACAAACTATTCTTATAAAGGCTTATTCTTTTATCTGCTTCATGTTAATCGAGATAAACATAGCGGAAGTGGTTTGCATTTCGTTGCAGGTATTCCCCACACTGCAGCTTAAGCGATATTCAAATGTTTTAGAAGTGGGTCGCTATGTGATGGCTTTGAAACTCCATTCTGTGTGTATGGCGTCGAGAAAGTGCATTACATTCACATGACTTTCTCTATCCACTATCGTTTAATTTTTATATCTTCCTTACATATTCTTACGAAAGCTTATTTTTACTTTCTCTACCACGTACGTAGGTAGAGAAGGTAATCCACCCAAAAATTCGATACCAAGATTTCACCGGAAATACATGTTTTGAGGCCCCTGAATAAAAAAAATCTGTTTTAGAAAAAGGTCTGTGTGTGCCTGTCTGTGAACAGCCTAACTCAAAAAAAAATTCGAATAAATGCCAAACTTAGAAGATACATTATACTATCTTAGTATCTTCCAAGGTTGCGACAGAAGATTTTCAAGAAAATTCCCTTTACATGGAACTTTTTTAGAAAATTTTAATTTTCTAAAAAAAGGCTCTAACGACTTTCATTAAAATGCCATATATTAAAGATATTTGCATAACAAATAAAATGTATGTCTTAAGTTTTCTGGGAATAGCCTGTGAAGTTCTCCTCATTCGGAAGTAATTTTGTATAATCTTGTATAGTTGGTAAACGTTAAGCAATAGACACTACTGAGGTAACGTGGAGCTCTTTAAAACACACACTTTATTTCAAATAATTTTTTTGTGGCATTTCTGAGATATCCGTTATTAATAGTCGAATTGTTCATTACTTGGACATTCTCTTAATGTCCTGTTCAACATTCAGTTGTTTCCCGCGATTGCACGGAAACAATATAGAATTTTAAGGTCGGCATATATCGTCCAATTCTCAGATATTTTACTATCGCTGTTCACTTTGTATCCATAACGAAATGTGTACACCAACTATTTCTGCAAAGATTTATCTGATTAAAATGTAGTAGACAGAAAAATAAGCTTTAGTATGAATAATTTGTATAGCAGTAATAAATCATAGATGGTGGAGAAACTCATGTGAATGTATCACATCAGAACTTTTTATTTCCTTTTAAGCGAGATAAACGTTTGCAGAAATAGTACATTGTACATTTCGTTGTAGATACAAATGTAGGAAACCGAAACGATAATCCGATGTTTAAAAGTGGGCCGCTGTATGTTAACCTTGAAAAAAAGAGAAGTGAATAGCGTCAGCACTTTAAAACATTGGCGGTATTGAAAAATCCAAACCAATAATAACGGATATCCTTGAAATATCTGATGTTACGAAAAAGGTAAAATGAAATAAAATGTACGTCTTTAAACAGTTCTATAGTTTTCGCGCGTACGTTTTTGTCTATTCTTGGAGTTTACGAGTTAAACAAAATTATGCAGACTTCACAAGGTAGTTCCAGAAGAATCAAGATATGCATTTTATTTTTAATGTAAATTTCTTAAATATACCTACCTATTGTGTTTTAATCGAAATCGAAAAATGTTCTATGTAAGGGGTAGTTGGGTTAGAGGATTTTCTTGAAATTCTTCGTGTCGTAGCTTTAGAAGATCCTGAACTTTAATACAAAGTTTGGTATTTATATCACATTTCGTGTTTAAGTTATGTTGTTCACAAACACGCACAGACCCTTTTTCTTATTCAGGGGATCTCAAAACGTGCATTTACAGTGATATATCTGTATCGAATTCTTGGTTGTAATACAATTTTTTCTCTTCTTATTATAAGTAGTAGAGGCAGTAAAAGTATATGTCGTCTTCGGCTCCCAGTTCGGTTGAGATGTAGGCTTGTTCTTCTTTAGCTAACGGTTTCCAGTTATTATGCCGATCTGTCGAGTAAACTTCCATGAAAGCAGGTAACTAGATCCAAAATTACCGTAACTGTTTAGCTTCCCTTCCGCAGATATCCAAAGGTTTATGGGCGGAGTTACAATTACAGTCTGGCAAGGCTTTTTTTGCTTGTGCTTATTGTGCGTCATTAACATTGGGTATACCCGATGAGAAGGGTGCGGTAATGCAATTAAATACAGGAGATGCCTATAATGAAACAGATTCGTGCAACACATAATTATACCTTAATAACGCAAATGGACTATTCAAATGTAACATACAGCTTCGAATTTGGATATGCTGGTATTACATAATACACTTTCATCCCAATTAAGATAAAGAAAACAAGGAAAATAATAGGAAAAGAAATCTGATGTGATGCATCCACACATTTTTCTACTAATGACAAATTCACATAATATATTTATTGTATATTATACTATGCATATAAAATAATTCTATCCTCGCTAAGTCACTCACGATATATTTCTACTTAGAAATTACTTTAAATTAAGTAGCACGCTATCGACATGCGAAAAATCATTCAAATATTTATTCATAGTAATTCGCTCTTGAGATGGAGAAAAAAGAAAGGATAAAATGCAAAAATCGCAAACTTTCATGCATGTCAGCTAGGTGACACATGGAATATTTCGAAAACGCCTGACGCTACGAAAAAAGTTATTTGATACATAATATAATACATAATTTGATACATGATATTTCAGTGAGATCTGCATTTTTCCTGAAGTAAGTTTTTGTCTTACGTTTTAAGATTTCCTTGTTCGCAGGATCTTCACAGAAAATTCAGAATATTCTTTTCATATTAAACTTATGACTTTTTAAAATAACTCGTGAGAGGTATTTACGAAAAAAATAAAAAATAACGAAAATGTTGCATCTAAAGTAGTTTGGGGTGGGCAATTTTATTAAAAACCCCATGTTTCATCCTTGGAAGATGCTGAAATTAAATATGAAGTTTGGTTTCTATCTGATATATTGTTACTTTCTCTACTATGTATAGTAAGTAGGGGAAGTATTGTATTCCACCCAAAAATTCGATACCGAGATTTCACCGAAAATATATGTTTTGAGACCCCCCTGAATCCAAAAAAAGCATTTTTGGAAACATGTCCCCACCCCAGATTACCCCTTACATGGAAGATTTTTCGAAAATTTTAATTTTATCAAAAATGGCTCTAACGATTTTGATTAAAATATAATATGTTTAAGATATTTGCATGACAAATAAAATGTATATCTTGAATTTTCTGGGAATGTCTCCAAAAGTATTCTTCATTGTGAACGACTTTTGCATAACTGGTAAACCATAAGAGATAGACAAAATTTTACTACATAAAAATGTTGATCGCGTTAAAGTATACAATTTGTCATATACATTTTTTGTTGTTGAGTGAACCATTTTCGAGATATTGCTTGTTATTCCCTTAAATTTTCAATACTTATTCTCTCAAATGGGAATTCGTTATTCATTTTTTTGTCTTGGATATTCAAAAAGCATTAATCTGTGTGCTGCACCTAGCAACCAGCTATTAAGAGATATATCTATGCTTAAAGGCTACTGTATTTCTATATTGCCCTTGCAAATACAAAACAAGGGGAACATAGTTCGCCTTAAGCGAAAGTCAAATATTTTTAGAACTGGTCGCTATGTGTAAAATGTAATTCTCTTTGCATGTCAAAAGATCGTTTCTGCAAATGTTTATCTCGATTAATATGAAATAGATGGAGAATAAGAGTTTGTAAAAATAGTTTCTTCAAGAGTAGAGAAAGTCATGTGAGTGTAACACATCAGATTTTTTTAAGGTATGTTGTACATACGTGTGGACATATATATATATATATATATATATATATATAAGTCAAAACATGTATGTGAAATTTTGATATAAAATTCTTGGGTGGAATTCAATATTACTCTCTCTATCTACTACAAGTAGGTAGGTGCTATAGAAAGTAAAAATATATATTACAGTCATACGACTATGCTTACTCATCATCAGATTTTATTTTCATATTTATTCTGCACATTATTCATACAAAAGCTTGCTTTTCTTTCTACCTTAAATTAATCACTCCAATCTACTGGCAGAAATAGTGAGGTCCTCTCGTCTATAAAGTTTTTAGTATTATAGTGTTTTCAAGAATGGCATGACTACAAGAAGTTTAAGAATGTGCCTTTCAAGGATATCTACTAGTTGAAAAGGTTTGAAATGTTTGGTGCCTAAAGGATATTACAAAAAAAAAAAACTCATTCATTACTTCTGTGGTATAATCAGCTAGAAGGGTTGGTAGTGGTGTTATTTTACTCCTTCCAACTGCTCCTAGCCATGTACAAAGCATATCAATATGCAAAAGCGAATGCGAACTTAGAAGATTAGTCACCTAGCGAGATGAACTTAGAGGGTAGCGTCTGTGGTCCGCATTCGGGAGGTCGCTGGTTCAAATTCTGTGTACCCGCCAATCTGTTTTGTTTTTATTTTCGTGATTCCCTCAGTTGGCAGCTAAATACGGGATTGGGTATACAATGTAGTTCCAACTACAGAGGAAAAACTAATAGCAATGAAATAGATGGTACAGAATGGCTACTACGCAACCAGGCCGTCTATTAGCAAGTTGCCTCACAATATTTTAGAGGAAGGCGCCTAAGCACTAAGGTTCTCTCTCCAACATCACATTGGCATACAGGTGTACTCAAAAAAACAACCAATAATTTCACGATCCCAAAGCACACATTCCGTCGAAAACTCAAGAGCAATAAAATAGAATGTACAGAAAGCCGGCTGCCCGATTATGCAATCTATCAGAAATTCTTCAAGCAGGTGGTGCAGGAAGATGACTAAGCAACTAAGGCCATCTGTTTGTCACACACTGACTCAGGTAAACCAACGAATCTACAGTAACCATTTCACATGATCAAGACATTAAAGCCATGTTAAACAACAAAAATAAAGAAAAGAAGAATAAAACTCCGCCAAAAAGAATTGAAATCATAGTATGAATCGTTAATAATTTATAAATACGACACAAATGTTATAAACATAAAATTTGTGTATTACTAACAGAATATAATCACATGTTACTCATCCACCACCGAGCTTGTAACATTTATTTGTTTACACTCTGTAGACAAAACTTTGTTCGCTTATATACTATTATAAGGTAATTCTAAAAAAAACCTACCAGATTTTAACCTCTTATGAAAAATTTGTGCTGTTTAAACCCATTTGGCCAATACAGCTGTGCTGTAGAACATGAACAAAATGATACATTACCTTACAACTACCAAAATCTACGCAACCCTGTTTATATAGTATCATGAACTTTTTAACCATTACGCTTAACCTTTATTTTCAATTCCCTTATCTATAAAATTACGCCGATTGGCAATCGAGACACAAATTTGTGCACTTGGGCTATAAGAATCGGTGAAAATTATAGGTTTCTTTACAGCTTTCCAGAGGTACCCCTACTCGTAATTTCAACCGCTCATTACAATCTGGACAAATTTTGGACCTTACAGCGAAAATAAAAGAGTACCACCGCCTTTTAAAAACTAGCTCTATCTATATTTATAGAATCCCTTTTTACAGAATGCGTCCGTGCGATGCCGAACAATAAAATGATAATAATATTTAAATAAAATTAAAAAAATAAATATTTATATATCTAGATTTTCAGATAGTTTGTCACAGAAATGATTTCTTAATATGAGAAATGGCTCTTTCATTACTCGGAGAGATTTTCTCAATAAGTGAATTATGTAACCACAATTTTTTTTTCAAAATTACAGGAAGAAAATTTGAATGTATGGCTTAGTGGTTTAATAGATACTGGATTTTTCTTTGTGCACCTCTGTTATTGATCTTAATTTACTTTCTATATAATATTAGAGTCAATTAATTCTTGTTTTCAAAAATGTAATTAGAGTTGGTAAGAAATGATTAAATGAACCATAGATTTCTATCTATATTTCGAAAACTTTAGTTGCTATTAATGTGTAACTATTGCATTGCCATATGACTGTGAATTGCAATAGTAATAGTTTTCGCTATAGTTATAAATAACTCTAACAGTGAGATCCAGCATTGTTACCCCAGATACATTTACATCCTTGTTACTCCTTTAATTAGACTAAGAAAATTATATAGCTGATTTAAACTTAAGAGGTCGGGAAAATGTTACTTTTAAACAATAGTTCCCACGGTTTCAGTTCAAAAAATACTTTTTTTTCCGAATGACCGTTAGAAATGACAGGGCGTCAAAGAATGTTCGCATAAACGTAACAGCAAAATAATCTCTGATCTACTCTTAGTTGCCAGACTCGGGGTATTTGTTGTCGCGAATCTTTGTTGTATTTCAAGAGGATCTCGTCCTCATTCGGCTAGTTTGCAATGTTTACTGCTTATATATGCAGGAAAAAGAAAGAATTGCGAAATAACGAACAGTTTTTGGTTCTGTATTGTTTTAATTAAAGTGAAAAGGCGTTTATTAATTAATGAGTCCTTCATACAGTACGTTGTATGTGCCATAAAATTAATTGCGCCTTAAGAGCCCTCCTTTTGGTATTTCGAAGCACTAAAACAGGGACAGTTCCAATTGTGTCGTGGTATACGTACAGACAACTGTTATAACATAAAGGACTATCTGCAGTCAGAACTTTTCTTTCGGAACCAGTTAATGCAAAGTTGGAGGGCAGTTACTTTGGAGTTGTATAAGTGGACCTATTGCGTATATTAAACTTTCAGTATATTGTTAATTTATCCAGTTTTTCACCTGTCACCGTATCGTTTCTTTCTTTCGTTTATGTAGTTCACCTTCACGGGGAGTTAACTTCACTAAGGTGAACTAGTTCAATTCTCCATCACTTCACTTGGTTCGTGACGCAGCCTCTTCACGCCGAACGGTTCACTTCACTCAGGAGTCAATCACAAGACCTCTAAAACAGCTTCGCGGTAACACTCGCTTCAGGTTACGACAGCCGTCACCAATCGCTCTGAGAATCGCTCTTGATGTCGCACCACAAACGCAATCTCTAACCCGTTCGCTCGCTCGCTGACTCAACAACACTGCACTCGACTCACAATTCGACACGCACTGACGCAACTCACTCTGCTGTCGGCACTGACTGAACTCCTCACCTCGCACTGACTGACTGCCGCCCGCGAGAGTGCTCGCTTATATAGGCAGTGGAATCTTCCACAGAAGGTTCTTTTTGACACACTTTCTGTAGAAGGGGGGAGATATAACTTTCAGAAAGTTCTAGTTATCTCAGGATAGTGTACCCGGTGTTTACGCTCGGCGCCGACCTCCTGATAACCTTGAACCATAGCCGCTGGGTCACAATATGTATGTTTATGTATAATTAATTAACATGAGGTTTATTTGTAAGCATAAATGCTTTTAATGTAATTTGTAGTTGGTTAATCAATAGTCCTTTAATAATATCGAAAGTTTTCAAATTCTTTGAACCGATACGGGTAGCCGAAGTTGTTAAAACACGGACTTCTGAACGGGGGGTCCGCGGTTCAAATCCCCCAGGACCGTACTATCTGACTGAGATTTTTTTCAGGTTTTCCTCTGTCCGCATAACTAGAAAATGCCGGGGAGGTACTCTAAATTTATGTCTGGAACTTTTCCCTCCCAGAATTATTTCCCAAATATAATTTCATTTCATGTATCACCAGTGACCACCGCCTGTGGTGCCGTATGTGGTAAGAATGGGCGTTAAACACTACTAAAAATAATCGTTTGTAAATACTTAGTCAATCGTTGCTTCTTTGTATTTCAACTAAGCACTGTCTATGTGTCATACTAGACGTCTGAGCTGTAAGCAATTAATAAGCCGCGCAACCGTCTATGCCAAAAAATAACCATGTTTTCGGAAAATACTATTTTATTATTAGAACTGTGCTTTAATTTCTCCCTTTGTAGAGCCAAATGGAAAGCATTACTCATCCAGCGTTTTATAGCTTATATCTTCAGTCTTATCTCTGCAGATACATGATGAAATTATAGAAGGATCAGGAGTGGCCAAGTAAACTTCGGCTATTGGGTTCTGCAGAACCAAATGGAGAGCATTACTCAACCAACGTTTAATAGATATCTTCAGTCTTATCTCTGTAGATACATGATGAAGGAACAACAGAAGGATCAGGAGTGGCCAAGTAAACTTCGGCTATTGGCTCCAAGGAAAGATAAATAGTGTAAATCTTGCTATCATATCTGTTTTAGTGTGAAATACCGATGTAATACGGTGGCAAGGGATAATTTCTTACTTTGTTTACCACATGTTATCTTAGGAAGTTTTCTCAACGTGAGCATCGCTTTTGCTTCTCTTCCTCTTGAAGTTCTCGCGTTACCAACCTTTCTTATTCGCATCGTCTACGGTGTGCTGTAATTCGCTTCGCTGTAAGGAGAAAGGGAATCGTGCTCAACACGAATGATGTTGCAGAATTCTCTAGGGCACACTTTATTTAATTTTCATTGATCTAAAAATGCATGAAGCCACGGAAATGTTTCAGTTAAATAAATACGAGAGAGTGCATTACATCAGTTTGGCCTACACGAAAACGTGCATACAAGTGAATAGATGCACATGAGAGTAACCATATCGTGGGAACAAAGCTTGATGACTCTCCAATAAAACAGGGTGTGATATAACTCAAGGCTATATATAATGCGGTTAGAATTACAGGATGTCCATAAATTATCTGTACAACGTATGGCTTTATAACTTTAAATTTATACCAGATCATAACAAATGGTTTTCAAAATGTGGGAAAATAACTCATATCCCTCATTTTGTTTCCTCATTTACACACACCAATGTGTGCACCCTTAGTTGTACGGATGTCTGGTGGATATTCTATTTCTCTCCATGTACGATTCAATATATCCACGGTGACATTTTCAAACTGCGGTAGTGTCTCGTATGTGTGTATTCGTAATAAATGTAGTGATTTGTGATTTTCAATTAATTGTGATTTATTTTAGATTATGCTCGGCTGCGTCAGTTATATAATTGTAGAGCAAGTATCTCTTAACAGGGTGGTACGGCTGGAGAATAGTTTCACACACTTTACACAAGTTATAGTTTTAAATTCTCACTTCTTTATTAATTCTTGAAGGGCAGTTGAATAATATATCAAATAATAACAAATTACTGAATTATTTACGTATGGAACTGTAAGATATTAAGTTCTATATGTGTGCTAACGAACTGCAGTTTATAGATAATATCTGAAATTCTTTATTCGCGTTAAAAATTATAAATCACACAAATTTATATCTCTGCGAATATACAATGAAATTTATTTTACGGTTGTGTTCCTAATTAAAGTTTTAGAGGTCAACATTTATCTTCTCCGCACTGCACTAATACTTCACATCTGCGCACTCTGAGCTTCATCTACCTTGGCTTAGGTACGCTACCTCTTAGACTCCACAGCTTAAAATTTTAAATTTAATGTTTCTATTTTCTGATTGGCTAAGCCTACTTTAGCAGAACAATGTTGGTTGACTTTCATTGGCTTTTTGCACCGACGTGACTATTTTCAAACTTTTCAGTTACATCGACTGTTGGTAGCCTTCCTTAGCTTTCTAATTTATTGTTCTGCCAAGGTTACAACTTATTGTTAGCCACCCTCTGCTTTCCAATTTATGACACTATTTGCTATAAAAACAGCTTGCTTCTATCCTCACAGCTCCTATGTTTCTAAACTAAGAAATACATACACATAATATTTTACACATACAAACAATACATTACATAACATAGTGGCTGTAATATATACCTTATAGCAATTACTGATCGCTTATAGGTGGGCTATTATTTTTATATTATATAATTCAATTGATAGCAGTTAAGGGATAAAAAAGGCTGCCTCAAAATGCATTGTGAATGTCTGCCTTCAAATCCTGTAGGTGTCTAACCTTGGTTCGGTACACCAGATCCTGTACAAAACCCCACAAGAAGAAGTCTAGTGGCGTGAAGTCAGGGGATGGGCGCCATCAAATTGGACCATCTCCTCCAATCCACGTATCCGAAAACTTTTTATCTAGAAATTGGCGGATATTTAGAGTTCAGTACGATGGTGCCCAATCCTGCTGGAATATGACATCAGGTTGCAAGTGTTTCCATTGTGGCACAGCAGACTCTTGTAACTTGTCCAGGTAAACACCACCATTGACGGAGGACTCGATGAAAAAGAATGGACCAGTGATGCAATTGTCCGCATAGTTCCGATAAATCCGCACCACACATTGAGCTTGGGACTGTGTCTTTCCATTTCACGTGCAACATGAGGATGTTCTGAACCCCATATACGAACGTTATGACGATTCAGTTTGCCGGATACATGAAACGTTGCCTCACGGAGAAACAAATATTTTTCAAAAAACATTGTTTGCTTCAATCTTGCCTAGCATATTCACTGCAAACTTTTCGCGCTGAGGTTTGTCCGTAGGTGCCTGAAGCAGCTGCATCTTGTAGGGATATAGCCTTAACCTATTGTGCACTGTTGATCGTTACATTTCCAACTCTGTGGCCGCCGTACGTAATGATTTTGTCGGACTCCTTGCAAACTCCTGCTGTACCTTGTCCACGCTGGCGTCTGAAATAGATGGGCGACCCGCCCCCTTTTTATGGAGAACACTACCTGTTTCCATAAATGACGTATACCAAGACCGAATAAGTGCTCAGGACGGTGTTCGAAAGTTTCGTTGCACTTGGGACGTCCTCTGTATGAACCAGACCACACTCTGAGCTTTCTACTGTGGCGTCTGCATTTTATCAGGTTTTCAGCAATTCAAAATCACGTCACCTGGAAGGTAAAAAAAACAAACTTTGACTTATTTTATCACCTGCTGAAAACCATTTTTAATATCTATTATAGTTTTAAAGTCATTAAAGTATAATGTTTGGACACCCTGTATAACAGGGCTGCAAATTCCATATAGGGGTGTACCCTCGACGCGCATGTCAATCTTTCCAAACATTGCGATGCAACTTTCGGAGCTATGTTTTCCGATAGGAAAAATAACAATTAGGCATGGGTTTGTATGCATAAAAATGTCTAAAATATGCACACATTTATTCTGTGAAAATCTTTATACATTTTCTATAATTCCGCAAATATGCACTAATTGTGCATTAAAATTGTTAACCTTAAACTTCTTTTTCGCATTTACAATGTACATTTTTCCTTAGACATTATTCCGGTCGTTGTAATTTGATTTACAATATGCAATTATCATCATCTCCAAATGCTCAGATTTATAGGTTTATCGGTTAACACAAGTTTTTATGCTGAGAAGGATCTTTCCATGTCTACAGACGTTTTTTGATAAAATTTAAGATCATCTCTGGTGAAATTTCTTCAGGAAGTAGCACATTTTCACCTTTAAGATATTTATCGAAAGAACAAAACACTTTATCAGAATTTCCCAATAAAATACTTCACAATTTGCCGATTAGTTTCCCTGTATATTTTGAAGGAGCCTTCTCATGTACCTCACTGAGAAATGACATGGGTGTCTCCATAGTAAGGACTTTATTATTTTGTTCTGTGCTTAAATATTAATTTTAAAATTTAAAAAATTATGGAATGAGCAGCAACATCGGATGTGTACAATTATATGCACTATAAAACTTTACATACAAGCATGGAAGAATATGAAACGTATTATAAAATTTAATTTCATGTGAGAGATAAAACACTAAATACGCATTTTCATACAAAAGCAATGCCTGATCACATTGTATCAGTCAAACAATTTTATTTACCTCATAGTGAGTCTAGACACAAAATCTTAATACTTTCCTATACGCCTCGCATTAATTACAGTACGTACTCGCGGCACATTTACGGGGTCACGCAGGTCATAATCGTTAAGCGTGCAGAGCTCCGGACGGACCCCGGATCTGTGAGACAAAGGAAATAAAACAAGTGATGATAACTGTTATACCCAGAGAAGAAAATTAAAAAATGTTGCTTATGAAAGTACACAAGAGTGCGACATTAGTCGAGGAACACGCTTCCAAAAGAAGTGTCCGTTCCAGGAGATGAACAGCGATCGTGTACACGGTTCCAGAATATGCCCTTCAAAGCACTATCATAACAAGAAATATTCATAGTATGAACTACTTGTTAACAGTCCTCTCCAAAAAATTATGATGTGATGCATTCACAAGACTTACTCCGCTCACTCTACTACAAACTGTTCGTATAAAAGCTTATTCTTCTGCCTGCTTCATTAGTAATGAGATAAACTTTCATTACAATTTACACATTCGTTGTAGGCATAAGGAGAATACAGTAGGCAAAGCGATAGCCAGATTTTTAAAAAGCATGTCGCTATTTGATGGGTTTGAGATTCCATGCTCTTTGCATGACCACGAGAAAAATGAATAGGGACTTTCCAATTTAGTAAATCTGATGTGATACATCCACATGATCTTCTCTACTCTCTATCTTTAGTAGTGGGTATACAAACTGTTCTTATTAAGCTTTATTTTTCCTTCTAAAATATTTTAATCCAAATAAACCTTGCAGAAATAGCTACATTACACATTTCGTTATAGATACAAAGAGAACAGCGACAGTCAAATGTTTAAGAACTGGATGCTATACGATGGCCTTAAAATTCCATATTGTTTCTATGAAATCGCGAGAAACAACTGTATGTTCACAGGACTTGATAAAAAGAACCAAGAAATGAACAATTTAAAGCGTTAATAACGGATATCTCAAAAATGGCTTATGCCACAAAAAAGTATTTGAAATAAATTGTGTGTTTTAAAAAGATCTACATTCTATGTGTAGTACGTTTTCGTCTTTCGCTTAACGTTTACCTTATGCAAGATTACACAAAATTTCTTCCGAATGAAGCGGACTTCACAGGCAATTCGTAGAAAATTCAAAACATACATTTTATCTTGAAAATCTTCGTGCCCCATCCTTGAAAGGTACTGAATCCAAATACCAAGTTTGGTATTTATCCGACTTTTGTTTTTTAAGTTCTGCTGTTCATAGACACACACACGGACATTTTTCTAAAAATGCTTTTTTTGGATTCAGGCGGCTTCAAAACATGTATTTCTGATAAATCTTGGTATCGAATTTTTGGATGGAATGCAATACGTTCTCTATCTATTATGTACGTGCTAGAGAAAGTAAAAAGGATTTAGAAGTTCAAACCAACAACAAAAATATTCTCGGAAATGTTTAAATCATAAAAACAATTCGACAAAACTCCTGTGTTTTAATAATATCTACATTTTTTGTGTAGTAAGATTTTTCCTATCTCTTACGGTGTACCATTCATACAACATTAATCCAGATTGAAGAAGGTTTCATAGAATATTCGCAGAAAATTCAATACACACATTTTGGTTACTTATGCAAATATCTTAAACTATGATATTTTGATCAGAACCGTTAGAGCCACTTTTAAGAAAATAAAAAAAACTAACAGAAATTTCCATGTAAATAGGTTTGTAGTTTGGGTTTCGGAGAGTTTCTTTAGCATCTTTCTGTTGCAAGCTTAGAAAATGCTGAACTTAAATCCAAGTTTAATATTTAATCGACTTTCCGTTTTTGAATTATGCATATAACTACCCAATGCATTCACAGACACATTTTTTCTAAGTACGCTTTTTTATTCAGGGGCCTCAAAACATGTATTTGGGTTGAATGCAATACATACTCCCTCTGCTTACTATAGATAAGCAGTAGAGAAGGTAAAATGTATTTTAGTGTTGTAAAGGCCAAGAGAAATCATTGCCGGTATAATTACGAAAAGCTAACAGCTACTTCTGTAGCGGTATTTTTGCAAACTCTGAAAGCATAGACTAGGCAGAGCCTTGCAAATGTAGAATTCCTGTCTTCCATATTCTAGCTTGAGAATCCACAAATTCAATGGCCGCAGACTATTTGCTAATTAGTCGCAGAGATCAACCCCCACCCTAATAGTAGGCTTTTGTGTTCTTGATACTCGAAGGCTGTCTCTCTTGCTTCTCTGGTTCTACCTGTGCCGTCAGCATGCTCTCCTCAAGGTTTAATTGGCTGAACAATGTTAAATAAATTGTTAGTTATTTGTTTATATACAGACATCTTTCCTGTACCACCTTACCACCTCATTTCCGTTCAACCGACACAAGTGGTCGAGGTATATATGGATTCTGAACGAAGGTCCGCGGTTCAAATCCCGCCAGGCCTGTAATTGCTTATTTCAGGTTCTTTTCAGGGTTTCCTCAGTCTTCATAACTGGCAAATGCCGAGGAGGTGCGTTAAACTTAGGCCTGGAACGTTTCCTTCCCAAATTTCTCTCCCCCAATTCTTTCATTTCGTGTATCATAAGTGTCCATAACCTGGTGTCGTATGCAGTAAGAATGGATCTTAAAAACCACTAGAAAAAACAATTATTCCTTCCTCTAATATCTGTACTGTGGACAAGGTAGCTTCGGTTAGATAGGCCGGTTTTAAATCAAATAATAAGTGCAGCGTTAGTTGCTGCTACTTGTAAGTAATCGTGGCCGTGCTATGTTCAAACATTGCATGTGAATACCTCCGTAACATGCACACTGACGTATGTAAAAAGTGACCCATTACTCTAAATCACCATAGTGGTTTTTCCTCCATAAGATTTCCACCTTTAGGTAATCAACCTTTGACTCCACCCAGCTGGCATCATTTCCGTATGTGACTGGCCTGAAAAACAATTCCAGGGCATGAAATTCAACCATGAACAATGTTTATAATCTAGTGAAATGGAGGGGTGCTTCGGATACTACCTCTAAAATAGAGTTTCGCTACGATTGATACACAAGGAAAATCTAACCCAATTACAATATAATTTGGCCTTCTGGAGGAAGGGATGAAGAATCATTTTATGTGTGGTTAAACTTAACGACAACTACAACATTTACATATATGAGAATTTTCAGCGCTACATACAAACGAAGGTTAAGTTCTTGCCGCTACTAAACACCATTACAATTACTGCATGGTTCAGCCTAGGGAACGAAGGACTTTACATTCTTCACCAACTTCTTCATTCTTGCATCCCAAAACTATCTAAATTTTCGCTCTTTCATTCTTGTTATACCTGCTCATAACACAACCTTCTATTCATCATTCACCGTAGCATTAGCTCGCCTTTGGAATTTCCTGCCGGAAGACATAAGTGACTGCCGGAAGGTTATGCGGTTCAGGAGGAAAATAGAGAAAATTTATAGTCCAAGCTAAATATCTCGCAACATTCGTTTTTTATTACTATTACTTTACGTACTAGTAACTAATATTTCAGATTTAAATATTAAATAATTTAAAGTATACTTTTACCTATATTAATATTCCACTTAAAAGCATTTTGGTTAGGATTTTTTTCTTTTCTTCAGTTTAATATCTTTGTGAGACCTCTGTATATTTATGATTTTATTATGTTGTATTGTATTTTTGTTTTCTTCGACATGACATTTTGTGTTAGAACTTTATATATTTATGTTTTATTATGTTGTATTGTATTGCCTGGTAGAATGGAAGAGAAGGCCTTACGGTCTTAACTTATACCAGGGTAAATAAAAAAATAAATATATGAATAAACGGCAATAAGAAAATCGGCATTTAGAAAACGGCAGTGTAGCATGAAAGTATAAGCTTTAAGTTGTAATGTTACCCTTCTGCAGTTGGGCCATACTTTGAGGAAGGTGAAGTACCCTGCCAATCTAGTAGCTATAATTATGCTCAAAAAGCAGAGGTGATCACGCGGTAGGGGGTGTGACTAAGTTTTATCAGTAACAGCTCCGTTCCATTATGAGCCACACCTTATGCACGCCAGTGTATTTAAGATTTGAAATAAACGCGAGAAAGTTTTGAACCGCTTGTACGGGTTTGAAACCAACTCTACCAGATTTGCAGCCGGTTGTATTATTACTACAGCTAAGTGTTGTTTCTCTCTCATACTATAATTCTCCGTATGAAATTGGAGGTTTGTAGGCCAGTGCACCGTTGACGGATATTCTTCCAGAAAAACAAAGCTCCTGACTTTGAAAAACCCTCAGTGGTAGCTATTTTCGCGCTTGCGGGAGAGAATTAGCTGTTTCAGAATGGAAATCAGTAGCGTATTCGTGTTAAGTATTTATTTATTTGCATTTGCAAGTACCTACGAATATTTCAAATGAAAAAGCATTACGTAACTTCGATGTTTGTTGTCAGAGAGCATAGGTGTCCTAGATAAAGATCTTCTTGTGCCATCCTTCTGTAACCTCTGAAAATTTGTCGGTAGAATCCTGTAACCCCCTTCATATTATGGTTAATCCGCATGCAACGAAGATCGGTGACTGCCTTAAAAATAATTAAATTGCCGACCACAGAAAGAAGGCATGCTTCCAAATGCAGGTGATGAATTTTGCATAAGACGAAGAACAATAGGTACTGAATCTACAATAACTGCCCTTCATTGTAATCATTTGATGTAGAACTTTTAGATACACCATGTCATTTGGTGTTATTGAAAACTTAATGTGTCCCACGACTTTACCTATGCAAGTGAAAGGAATATCTCATCATTTGTGAACCAAAGCTTTCGGCTCAAAACCTGCATTCTTTGAGTTAGAAAACCCTGATACACTCAACAATTTGTTGCTCCATGTTCATAATGTTATTTGAAATCTCAAGGTCCAGTGCTTGGTTGTGTTGTGTATCTAATTAATGTAATTTCTGTTTCAGGACCTAAGTGGTGGTCTTGGACAAAGGGCAGTTTCGCACCAAGGAGGTCTGCATTCATCCTATCACTTTAGCTGCTACGACCAGTTAGGTGGGTACTACACTTATCATTGTTGACGTTAAGTTTAGAAACAATATGATTGTATCCGGTTTGATTATAAGTTAAGAGCTGGTTATACAAGTGTTTAAATTACCTATGCACCTCTAAATAGCGAGTGCTTTTTACTTTCTCTACTACGTATACTAAGTATGAGGAATATTGTATTCCACCCAAAAATTCTATGTTGAAAGTTCACCGGAAATACATATTTTAGGGGCCCTCAATCCAAAAATGCATTTTTAGAAAAGAGTTTGTGTCTGTCTGTGTGTCTGTGAACAGCATAACTCAAAAACGAAAAGTCGGTGAAATACCAAACTTGGTATTTAGGTTTAATACCTTCCAAAGACGCGACAGGAAAATTTTCTAGAAATTCCCCCAACTCAGACTACCCATTATATGGAAGATTTTTCGAAATTTTCGATTTTATAAAAAATTGCTCTAACGATTTTGATTACAATACCGTATATTAACGGTATTCACATGACAAATAAAATGTATATCTCATATTTTCTGGAAATATCCTTTGAAGTCCTCATTCGGAAGGAATTTTGTATAATCTTGTGTAACGGATAGACGAAAACGTACTACACATACACACACACACACACACACACACAATTTAGATCTCCTTAATATACACAATTTATTTCAAATAGGCTTTTTGTGATATAAGCCATTTCCAAAATATCCGTTATTAATAGGTCGAATTATTCATTACTTGGTCATTCTCTTAAAGTCCTGTCAACATTCCGTTGTTTCTCGCGATGTTGTGGAAACAGTATGGGATTTTAAGGCCAGTTCTTAAACATTTGACTATCACCGTTCTCTTGGTATCTATAACGAAATGTGTAAAGTGGCTATTTCTGCAAAGGTTTATTTGGATTAAAATGCAGTAGATAGAAAAATAAGCTTTAGTAAACATGCGAGGTGTGATCAAAAAGGTTCCGGAATGACGTTATAAATACTATACAACAGTTTGTTGTGTCTAATCTGCACTGTCACCCTCGAAGTCTCCTTGGGAGTTGATACACTTGTCCCAGCGCTTTTGCCACTGCTGGAAGCACCTCTAGAAGTCCTCTTCTTTCAACATGTTCAGAGCCTTCTGCGATTCGGGATGGAAGACATCAATGTCCTCAAAACAGTATCCTCGGTGTCGCATTTTAAGTCGTGGGAAAAGAACAAAGTCCGGTGGTGCCAAATCAGGAGAATAGGCGGGATGGGAAACAGCATTCATCCTATTTTTTATCCAAAAATTGGCGTTCAGAAAGGGTTTTGTGCGCGGGCGCATTGTCATGATGCAGGAACCAGTCACCACTCCTCCATTTCCCCGGCCGTTTGCGTCGCACAGTCTCCCTTAATCTTTGCAGCACTTGTTTGTAGAACACTTGATTCACTGTTTGACCCTGTGGCACAAATTCCTTATGTACAATGCCTTTAATGTCAAAAAAACACAATCGTCATTGACTTCAATTTGGATCGAACTTGTCTGGCCTTTTTTCGGCGTGGAGATGAAGGACTCTTCCATTGTGAAGATTGTTGCTTCGTTTCTGGATCGTACCCATAAATCCATGTTTCATCACCAGTAATAATTTTCTCCACAAACTGTGTCATTTTGTAGCTGTTCTTTAAGATTTGTGCAGCCAATCACACGGATTTCCTTTTGGTCATTTGAAAACAGGCGGGGCACGAACTTGGCGGCAATTCTTCTCATGTGCATTTTCAAAATGCTTTGAATACTTCCAAAGGAGAGTCCTAATGAGTCAGAAAGTTCTCTTATTGTAATGCGCCTATCATTTAAGACCATTTCCCTCACCTGATTGATATTTTCATCCGTTTTGCTGGAACAGGGTTGCCCCGAACAATCTGCATCTATAACTGATGCCACACCACTTTTAAATTTCGAAAACCACTCAATTGCTTAAGTTCTGCCCATACCTTCCTCCCCATAAGCTGTTCTTAACATTTCATAGGCGTCTGTTGCAGTTTTACCGAGTTTAAAGCAAAATTTGATTTTCGTTCTTTGTTCTTCGTAATCTGACATTTTTGCTACGCAGAAAAATCGCTGCACGTGCAAAACACGTGTTCACTTCAGAGCGTCTACCTGGTCACTGCATGATCACAGGAAGTCACGTGAGCTGTCATGTTTATCGGGACGTAACGGTGCATGTACAGTCTGGATAATAATTAAAGATATCTCAGAATCGGCATTGTTGTGAAGCCATTTCTGAAACTTTTTGATCACACCTCGAAGTTGTATACCCACTAATAAAGATAGAGAGAAGCGATAGTCATGTGGATGTATTACATCTGATGTTTTAATCGGGTACACATTTTGAACCATAGAAACATAAATTTTGGATATGCCAGACACCATCTTCATTTCAAAGATTATATCAGGATTGTCAAGGTGATTATCATGAATAGCCTGTAGTGGCTTGGAGCAAAGCAAGTGGTTTTATTTTTATGTTTTACGCCCGTTCTTACTACAATGGCACCACAGGCGGTGAACATTGGTGAATACATGAAGCGAAAAAATTAGAAAAGGGAATTTGAGAAGGATACGTTCCAGGCCTAAGTTTAGAGAACCTCCCGGCATTTTCCAGTTGTCAGGACTGAGGAAAACCTGGAAAATACCTCAGTGAGGGTGGACGGTCCTGGCGGGGTAAAAATGGTAGACTGGATCCGCTCTAGGAAACATACTCTACTATTACTCCGCGCAACGCATGCACAGCACATGCTATCTAACGACCGACTGCTGCCTTCATCTATTCTTACCTATATGAAAAATAGTAGAATAACCTCATGCATTAGAAGAGCTTTAGTTTATGTCTTAATAACGTTCACATATTAGGATAGCTGAAATTGATCAATATTTTTAAAAACTTCAAAAATTAGTTACATGTCCAAAAGTACTTTGAACATTTAGCCTCAATTACATACTATGACTTTTGCTCTCAGAGCCCTTTAGAGCTTTAACATTTGACCAATTAATTGCCCAAGAGCACACGGCCTAATGGCCTGTATTTACTTTCCATGTCTTTTACTCGACTTTAAGTTTTCTTGTACTTTGCGCGTTCTTCGGCAGAAACTGAAGAGAATGAACTTAAAACCCGCATATGGTTTTTGCTACACTTATAAATTGCTCAAGATATGCCATAATTAATACGACGCTGAGGATAAATTGTTACCAAAATTGTATTTACAGGTTTAAATTTTTTTTCTCAAACAGCTAGAAGAGTGAAACATATTCGTATGCCGGTTTTCTGTATTAGTATTTAAATAATCAGTAGTATTTTATTACAATTTCTGCATCGTGTGCAACACCTGCTCAATTAGTTAAAAGTGCACTTTTTTCTAAAAAAAAAAAGTCATCTTAAGATTTCTGCATTAAGTTTAAAGCACGTTTATAATTGTGGTAGATTGTGGTAGAGTAGCATAGGAATACATTTTGAAAACTTTAGATAAAAGCTGCAAGATTTAGAAATTTTACCACTGAGTAACCTTAACATGTAGTACCGTCGCTATCTATAATGATATTGATATTTTGTGACAATTTTCACAAATGAAAATTCCATTTCTAATAGCAAAAGAATCGAAGCTCGTTCACTTAAAGTCCGCAAATAAAGGTCACTGTTGACAACACTTAACCCTTTTCTTCTTTGTTTACCTAGTTCATAATTACTGTATTTTACTGTCTATTTACCGTTTATTACTGCAATTACACACACAAACACCCATGCCCATGGTGGGACTCGAACCCGCGACCCTCAGCCTGGCGGAGCGCCGAAGTTATACGCTCCCGCGACCACGGATATGAGGGCCGGCATCCTTTGTTTATTAGGGCGCCGGGGTAGCGCAATGGTTTCGTTTCCTGCTCTCTTTTTCGGTGAAATCCATCTCGAGCCCATCTTCAACTTTCGAATCCTAAATCAGTCCCCCCAAAATGTAAACAACTTAACTCCTCCCGTCTTCCAAAATGTAAACCCTAACTCTGCCCTGTAAGAAATTAATCTCAATCTAGGCCGTAATACAAATTTTCATTCCTATTTTAAAAGACCTAAGACTTTCAGCAGACTTATAACGGCTGCAAAATGATATTGCAATTTCATTTTTCATCAAAACCAATTTTAACCGCAAAATCAGACGTTATACAACAAATTTGATCTACTAAATTCATGTAACAGTTTTGTAAACTCCACGCACAAAATAGGTGAAACCGGTGCATTATTAACAAAATTTTAATTCTAATAAAATGGCAGATTTTAAAAAACGCCAAAATACGTAATAAGGTTTCTTCCTTTGTGTAATTCCTCCATTAATATGGCTGCTAGAATTTTTCAAGTAAACGAACATTTTATGCCGGTAATGAAGTTATTTGATTTTTAAATGCATTGATAAAACTATATTTCTTTATTCTCATATCCTAATCTAACTTTTCTAAAAATTGAGTACCCATGCAATTAACAAGATTACAAAACAATTCAAGAATTTAACATTAATTCGTATACGATTTTCCAGAAAATGCGATTAAAGATCAAAGTAACAAAGTAAAAGGTTGAGACATAATTTTCAAACATTTTTAAAAGTACACAAAACTAAAATATCAACTATCCCCAAAAGAAAATTAGAGAGAAGGGGACCAGGACTCGCGAGCACCGTCATTTCCCTGACCTCACAAGTAAAAATCATTTTAAGCGTATCAAATGAAGCTCAGCAAATTCACAGCAGTAGTTGGACGGTAGCGGCCGCATTGAGCAGGAAATAGCCATGAGGTTCTTGGTAGAGGAAACAACGTCAATGACGTGACGGACATATAAAATTCGCTCGTCCATTGAACATTTTTCGCAACATCGGCTTTTATTTACAAATATTTCAGTTTATAAATCATTCTAGATATATGCAGCCTAAAAAGAAAGTACATATAATATTTTATTACAAAATGTACGTACTTCTGTAACCCTTTAGGACGCACGCAATATTTGTACGAGTAATAAAGAGCATTTACAGTTATTAATTCATTCTTGTACCATACATTTATACACATTTCAGCTGTAATAGTACCGTTGTATATGACAAATTTATATCAGATACGTTAAACTTTGTACCAGCCTAAAGCATTTTAAATCATTGGTTAAGTTTATTTTACCGCAATCCTAGTTCTATTATATAGCGCATACTTTTTTACCCTCCCCCGCTCGAGGGCGATAGACAGCGTAGCTGCACACAATTTACATACCCACAACCAATCAAATACAGAAAATGAGCCTATTGTTTACAAAGAGGACTTTGAAGCAGTTTTTTTTTTTTTTTTTTTTTTTTTGCTGCGAGGCGAGCCTTGTAGCGTGTAATCATGTGTTCTATAACACGTTACTCTTAATTTATAAAAGTTGACTATTTCTTGATGTCTGATTTTGCACTCATCGCATGTTCATGGATTTGTTTTATAGGTTGTGTCTTCTAAATCGCCCCATAAATAATTCAGGAAAGCATTCCTGCACCTCTCTTCAATCCGCATCTTCGAAAGTCACAAAAAATATCAATTCTTTGCTCTGTATTAATTATCTGGACCATGTGTCAAGAGACAGATACAAACACTGAAACAATAGCACTGAAACACTGAAGAGTAATGTACTAAAGAGCCAGACAACCGTTTTATTGGCGGCTGGGCGTTTCTTTGACTGGCGCGTAGAGTAAGATATGCACTGTGTATGCGGAGTTATTGGACACAGTACTGTTATACAGGAATTTCATTTCAAAACTTCCAGCCTAAATAATAATTTATTAAATTTAATTTAAACAAAAAACACATCAACTCAGATATTGAAGGAGAAGCTTAAAACTTATTTAGTTGTATTTTAGGTTTCACCCCCAGCCTCACTTTGAAACTTCAAATGGCACCCCTATACTTTTATACTTAAATATGAAAGAGTGCTCAATTGTTTATTCAGCTCATTAATTTTAAATCTTTGGTTTTATATAGTTGCCTAGGAACGTTGTTGTTATTTTATATCGTTGTTATTTTGGAAGACCATTTTTAACATTTCTTGTATATTAGATGTTTGTAAAATGGTGTATTCCATTCAAGAGAGAATAGAAATCATATTTATTTATGGAGCTGCGAACCGTTGTGCCCGAAGAACTGCTACTCTTTTAACGAGAGGCATACTGAGAAAATCTTAGTCACCGTTATGTCATAGATATAGTATGTAAACTTGAAGAAACTGGTTCTGTGTGCAATAAAGTATGTAAATTAATAACTTAGGAAACTCTATGAAATTTCGCAGATTGAAATACTAGGTCATTTTAATATTGAACACACCACGCCCATTCCCAAAAGTATCTTCTGTAACAAACATTTTGGTTGGCTTCATTTATAAAGTGCTAAAAATGAACAAATTTTATCCCTACAAAATACAATTTCACTAATAGCTCAGCTCACGATTTTTATAGAAGAGTAGAATTTTGTGAACAGATATCTCAGAGAATCGGAAATGATCCAAATTTGACATAAAATATTTGTTTTAGTGATGAAGCGATCTTTATCTTACTGATTCTTTTTGTCAACAAACAGAATTGTAGGTACTGGGACAATGAAAATCCTGATGTATTTCATGAAGATAATACTGAGTTTCCGTGGAAGATCAATGTATGGGCTGGAATTATGGGGGATAACATTGTTGGACCGATTTTCGTTGAAGAAAGTCGGACTGGAGATTTGTATCTGAACATTAGAAAATGTAATTCATCCATTTTCACACTGTCGCTAGAAAACCAAGCCATTGAAGAAAACATGGTGTTTGACGAACACAATTTGCATTTTCAACAGGACGAAGCTCCCCCACAATATGCAGCAACCATGCAACAATGGCTGGGAGAAGATTTCCAGGAAAATGGATTGGTAGGAGAGCTGCTGTAGAATGGACGGCGAGATCTCCAGACCTGACGCTCCTTGACTTCTTCCTATGGGGTCATTTGAAATTAGTTGTTTATACTCTCCGCCTAAGAATATTCAAGAATTAAAAAATAGAATAACCTAAGAATGTAACCGGATTAGTAATGAAACACACCTGAAATTGACGAGGAGTTCCAAAATAGACTGTTACCGTTTAGCCAACAATGGAGCACATTTTGAACATTTGATTTAGTCCAAACAAAATATGCTTTTTGTCAGGTTTCCGGGTAAAAAAGTGCAAAATAAATGAATGAGATTAATAAACAATTTAATACTCTTTCATATTTAAGTATAAAAATATTGGGTGGCCATTTGAAATTTAAATGTGGGGATGGCTTGGGGTGAGGGAGTAAAACCTAAAATGCAATTAAGACCAGTTTTAATCTTCCCCCTCAATATCTAAATTGACCTGTGTTTTTTCTTTAAATTAAATTAAATTTAAATAAATTGTTATTTAGACTGGGAAGTTTTGAAATGAAAGCTCTGTTTGTGTAGCTAATATCTATTTATCTTTTCAAACGCAATGACGTTTCCAATTTATGCCTTCTCCCTTCTTCCTCATAGGTTTTGTAAATCTTATAATTTGAAACATTTATATTGATTGAATATATATAGCATTGCAAGAATCACTGTTGTTAAACAGCAGAATATGGATTCTATATGTGTTCTGTTCGTATTTCAATGCAATTTGTATATTGCCAAAGGAAAGTAGCATAGAGATGGAATAGCTTAAAACGCTATACCGTAGCTCTTGTTTTATTTGATTTTGGCTTGTAATCTATAACTTCTAGAAAAATTTCAAGATTGAACTGTCTCCTATATATTACTCCCTGTAAGCAGTCATAGAGGCCTTTACAGATCTGGGAGCTTACTCAGGTGAAGGCACGGATGAACGTCACTTGACACCTAATCCTGGCTGTACAGGATAGTTCCATTTGTCCACATCCAAATGACGTATTGAAGCTTAGTGTGTGAGAGGCATACAGCGACCATTTCATGCTTCATCATGCACGTTCATCCTTCGTTGCACATCCGACCCAATTCCTCTCCATGTCTTCATTAATCACCTACATACTGCAGATTCCTAGATCTAACAGAGATTTCATTTCACAAAATTAAGCACATTAATGCAGAGAAAAAGAGGCAAGAATTAGATAGATAATTTTGCTTCCTGAGTAAAAGGTAATATGCCATGAAAGCAGTATCAGAGGGATTTAACTCAAATATGCGCGATGGATATTCCACAATACAGCTGTAGCTATAGTTTCCCCGGTAATGATCAAATCGAGGATTAACGTTTCTCGGCGATGCTGCAGCACTGGGCTTCCACCTCTCCCATCATTGAGTTTGCTGTTTAGTATCTACGGCATCATGGCTACTGCGAGTTTGTGTTTTTCACTTGAATGTGTGTATGTGAACAATGTATATAATCTACATTTAGTTTTGTAACAGCAGGTCTAATTAAAGGAAAATGTGCAGCCGTTGGTAGTAGAGTTTTTGGAAAAGACAGGAAAGTCTTGTCTTAGTAAATTTTTCAAGTGCTATTTAAGATGCAAATGTTTATTATAGGTTTATACAATTGTCCTCAAGTGTCAAATAAATATATTGTGTTACAATTTGACTTTTTGTCCTTCAAATATTCCAATAAAATACCACAGGCTATAGAATAGAAAACACAGAGCGCTTTTTATAAATGTTCAGTCTAGTGAAAACATGAATTAACGAAAACACAAAACAGGAATAGTTTTTGGTAGGGGCAGTACGGCATTATGGACAGGGATGAGCCTATGAACTCCACTACAAGGTTACATAAGATACAGTCTATTCAACACAGACAGGGGATGGGGTGCTCTTACAAGCAGGTAGGAGTTTAGCTACTGGAAGGAGGTTGTGTTTATTTAGTCTGAGGGTGAAGACGCGCGCCCCGGGAAATACTGTTGTTGGCTGTTTTCCACTGTAAGCGTTACGAGTTCAGCATACTGTGTACCCCTCCCACCAACTAAAGCTGCACCTGAGAGATAAGCCAGCCCTACCTCCCTACCCTCTAGCTAAAATATAATTGAAGAGACAGTAATTGCATTACCCAGATGTGCCTGTTCACAAATTTCACCGTAATGAGTGAAATGGACGTTTGGTGTGTTGCCTCCTTTTGACCACTGAGTTGGAGGTCTATTGCAGTAGGAGCCTGAGAAAATAGCCGTTAACCCCCCCCCCCCCACTGAGAAAATAGGAAATTTACTTGGAAGAATCCATCCATATGTTAGACCTTTATGGAAAGGGGCAAGATATGAATATAAAAGTAGAACGGTTATCCTCGAGATGAACTTTAAGATACAAAGTTGAGGGCGCATTTTCAAATCCATTGGGATCCTTGAAAAAAGAATAAAGTACAGCTTTTCAAGCCTTATCAAATTCTAGTGAAGTTCAATTTACATTCTGGGTACAAAATTTCAAACAAATGTTTGTTTCATGTGTGTAGATATCCCTTCGTGCGTAAGAAGAGTTGCAGAACTCAACAGGGCAATTCCAAGTAAACGCAGATCAGTGGGGAACTGGCCCAGTAACGTGACATTGCTTGTTAGTTCAGTTAGTGAATAATACGAGAGTTTCTGAAGCTCATTTTGCATCTCATTCGGATATCTCAGAGGTAGAACATCGACACATAAAAGCCGAAGATTTGTGATTTGAGTTCCCTTTTATATTTTTGAAGTCTAGCTCAACCTTCAAACCTTGACCTAATACGACCATTGTGTAAAAGGATACACTAATAGACTATACGCTAAGGTAATGTTTTAAAAATCTGGTGTGTTACATTCACATGTCTTTTAGTCACTGTTATTTATTTTTTACAGATCGAGAAATACGTTTGCAGAAGTAGTTTCATTACATATTTCGATTTAAGTACAAAGGGAATATGGAAGGCTGAATGTTTATAAAAAGAGGCATCCTATATGCTGGTTTTGAAATTCCACTCTTTCCCGAGAAGAGAAACAACTGAAAGACGAGAGCACTTCAGAAAATGACAAAATTTGTACTCATACAGCAAATGCCTGTAAATGGCTATACCACACAAAAAAGTTGTTTGAAATAAATTATATGCTTTATAGAGACCTAAATTTCTGTGTAATAAGTTTTTGTGCATGTGTTATGTTTTACGAGATATGCAAGATTATAGAAAATTCATTTTGAATAGGTTATTCGCAGAGAATTCGAGTATGCATATTGTATTGTAATCAAAATCGTTAGAGCCTTTTTGAAAAAATAAAACGATAACAAAATATTTTCCATCTAAAAATAGTTTGGGATAATAGAATTCTCTTGAAAATATACCTATCCCATCCTTGGAAAATGCTGAACTTAAACAGAAGGTATGGTATTGATACAACATTTGAGTCATACTGTTCACACACACATAGAAATGCACCTTTTTATCTTTTTTATTCAATTATCCCCAAAACAGTATTTCAGGTGAAATCCCGATATCGAATTTTTAATGAAATGCAATACTTTCTCTAACTACTTTAAATAGATATGTCATAGAGAAAGTAAGACATCTTGTTACATTCATGTGACTTTCTGTTGCACCTATTGGTTATTTTATATAGTTTTACAAGCTATTCTTGCAAAAGCTTATTTTTTATCCACTTAATGTTAAACGAGATAAATCTTTGCAGAAATGATTTCATTGCAGATCATGCCATAGGTACACTCGATTCCATTTATGCCGTCACCGTAGCTTTCGGAGGCATTCTACTGGCCATCACAGGTGGAGTATACATAGCAAGAAGGAGGTGTGTTTATATGTTTACCTTTTCACGCATGCAGTAGCGTCCTTTTTTCGTGCGTAATTCCAAATTATTCACATATGAATACATAACTTTGAGCAATAGCTTTACTCGGCGTCACTTATAATAACCATGTTATAAAAGCCCTGTTTTTCACAATATCTTCTAAAAGTATTTTAATGGTAACATAATGTAAAATTGAAATACATTATATCTTTTACTCTCAAAGAGCACACATTTGCTAGACATTATAGGAATCATCTGTCCAATCCATATATACAACTAAATAAAACACTGTTTTATACAATTTATGCATGAAAAAGTATTTTAATGACAGTATTATGTAAAACTGAAGTAAATTATACTCTCAAAGAGGACACATTTAATACACATTATTTTAATACTGTCCACTCTCCATTCTTGTCCAATAACTGTTGCCGCCTAGGCACTGAATCACTTAGGGCTGGAAGAGCTGTGGCTCTAAATGCAAATGTTCTCACATTACGTGACAGTGTCCCCAGAGGGGGACGAGTGATTCAGTGCTTAGACTGCTAAAGCAGGTATTAGATAAGAATAGAGATTGGACATATTATTAAAACAATGTCTAGTAAATGTGTCCTGTTTGAGAGTAAAAAGTATAATTTACTTCATTTTACATTATGATGACATTAAAAATATTTTTGGTGCAGATATTGTGCAAAGCAGGGTTTTATTTAGTTATATATTTACACATAATTATTACAAATGATGAGTAAAGCTAGTGCTCAAAGTTACAAACTGGAATAATCTAGAATTGTACACGTAAAGCAGGACGCCAATAGAAAAGATAAACAAACACATACACACACCACCTCTTTACTATACATACTCCACTGTAAAGGCCAGTAGAATGCCTATCAAAGCTTCGGTGACGGCATAAATGGAAGCGAGTGTACAAAGGCGATACAGGAGGCTGAAGCGATACTCAGATCTTCGAATTACTTTGAAATTCCATACTGTTTCCCTGACAGCACTTCAAGAAACGACAACTGAATAATTCAAACCAATTACTACGGATATCTCGGAAATGACATACCGTAAAAATTACTTGACGTAAATCGTGTGTTCAAAGGAACCCGACATTTCTTATGTAGTAAGTTTTGTTTATCTCTCATAATTTACGAGTTTTGCAAAATTCATTCCAAATTAAAAGGACTATGCAGGCTAATCATAGAAAATACAAAATATACATTGTATTAATCGTTCCTATCTTAAATATACAATGTTTTAATAAAAATCGATAAGATCCGTTAACATCAAGAAGTACAAAGAACTTTCGATGTAAAGGGTAATTTGGGTGAGGATTTTCTAGAAAATCTTCATGTCCTAATCGATAAAAATGCTAGACTAAAATATCAAGATTCGCATGCATCCGACTTTTCGTTTGTGAATGATGCTATTCACCCACACATATACAATCTCGCGCGCACATCATTTACTATTCATTTATTTATTTTTGGACTCTGTAGGTTTCAAAACACGTATATCTGTTGAAATCTTCATATCGATTTTTTGGGGATGGAATATACTTCCTCTGCCTACTATAACTAAGTATTGTAGAAAGTAGAGAATATGATGTTACATTCATATGGCTTTCTCTAACCATTATCGTTTATTTTTATATCATCTACTAATTATTCTTACAAAATATTATTGTTCCATTTACTTTATGTTGAGATGGGCTTTAGCAGAAATGATTTCACAGTTCATTTCGTTTTAAGTATAAAGAGAATACAGCAGGCTGAAGCGATAGTCATATCTTTATAAATTGGCGTTGAAATTCCACACTATTCCCATGATATCGCAAGAAACAAGCTGAATGGTTACCACTTAAAAATTGACAAAATATTGAACATTTCAAACCAATAACAACTACTATCCTGGAAAAGGCCGATTCCACAAAAATTAACTGAAATGAATTGTGCTCTTTAAATAGATCTAAATTTGTTGTAGTAGATAACTTTGAATATCGCTTATGATTTCTAGTTGCACAAAATAACACAAAATGCATGCCGAATGAAGAGGACTTCTTAGGCCATTCCCAGATTTTAATTAAAATAAAAATAAATAAAGTAAAATGTAAGTGTAAAGTGTAGTTTGGTTTGTGGGAATTTTCTTGAAAATCCTGCTTTGTTTCCTCAGAGGTTACGGACCTAAAGCCCAAGTTTGGTATGCGACTTTCCTTTTTCAGTTATGCGGTGCATAGACAGACTGACACACACGCACGGATGCACGCGTGGATCTTTTTCTAAAAATGCCTTGTTTCACTCAGGGAACTTCAAAACATGTATTCCCGTTTGAACTTCCCATATGGAATTTTTGGGTGGAATACAGTACTTCTCAACCTGCCATGAGTAGGTGCTAGAGAAAGTAAAAACCGTTGCTAATTAATGTATGCAAAAAACTGAATGCAGTGATATGACTGTGTTGAGCCGCAATTTACTACTGTCTATTCAGCGAGAGGGTGGGGAGCACTTCCAAGCAGGTAGGGGTTTACTATTGAAGTAGGTAATGTTTACTTGGTCTAAGACAAGTGAAGGGTAAAGACACGCAGTAGTGAGAAACTGTTGGCTGTTTTCCCCACGCGTGGCAGGAGTTCAGCATACTGTGTACCCTTCCCATCAGCTAAAGCTTTACCTGAGAGATAAGCCACCCACTCCACTAACTAGAACGTCGTTGAACAGACCGTAGCTTATAGCTTTAGTGATTCAAAGTGTCCCATTTTCAGTACGGCCCTCTTGAATTATAGTTGCATAACCAATGCTATAAGTTAGTATTCAAGCTGTGTATTTTATAAAGCTAAGCATTTTTAGACTCTGAAAGTTCTTCAAAATGAGGTAATATGCGGTAGTGTGATGAATTTAAGGAGGTGACATGGACCAGCTGAATTCCAAGATGGTTCCCGAGCTCGCGCGTTCAAACTCGGCGGAGGGCAATGGAGCTTTTCGGGCATAAAAATCCTTAGCATGGATTCCTTAGCAAGGGAAGTGAAATCGGTGATCCCGTGTCGTAGATTTACGGCACGAAAAAGAACCTCAAGCCTGATGAAGAGGCTCTGAGCAAAATTTGCAGTCTTTCACGTCCAATAGAGAATGGAACGTTAAGGACCATAGTAGTTACAGAGCGTCCAAAAATAAAACTCACTGGGTCCAGGTGGTTGATAAGGTGGCTCGTTTATAATGTATGGGGTCTTTTCCAGGGGTGGCAAAAGGTAGTCCACTGTTGCCTTTCACTCTGTTTATTTACCTGAATCGTTCTTCTGCCGTCTAACATATAGCAACGTACTACGAATCCCAAACTTACAGCCTGCGATTCAGCAGACCCAGCCATACAATTGCGCTGCGTATTTGTGTTATTGTATGACTTATAGAGTGACCGAGAAGTAGATTCCTGCTTACATTGAGGCAAAAGCAGCGGTCGTAAGGTCTCTCACTGAGCCTAAAATTATTTTCTTCACAAAACTTACATTTCGAATACGCCCACTTTACCTACAACTTCCCGTTAAGGAACACTGATACTCAGTTTTTAGGTAACAATAACATAATGTTCGATTTTTTTAATTATATCATATAAATATCCTATAGGCAACTGTAAATTTTTTGGGCAAAGCTTTTTCACGATCCGCCATTTTTAAAAGTCAAGCGATATGTTTAACGCACCTATGCGCTCAATTTTAACCCCATAGAACTCGACTGCTTCTCGCTTCCGTTCTTTTGCAACTTTAAATTTTTACGCATGAAATTTATTCTTACATTTCAGTTTTGCTCTGTTTTGTTTGCAGATTTGAATACATGATCTGAATTATACTATCTAAAGTTTCAAGCATTCACTTTGTGATTGCAAAATGGATATTCGTACAGAAAAAAATAACTTTTATTTAAAAGCAAGGAAAATTTTAACACCAACATATTCATAAAAAACAAATTGTGTTTCTCTAGAACTAATAACAGTAACTTCAATAAAATCCTTACATTTATTTTCATCGTACTAAAGTATCAGAAGAAATACTACAATGCCACCCTGACAAATGAAGGGGAAGACAGTTTTTTTCGCTAACAAAAAATATTTAATTGTACTATCTGATAAACTATTTAAGCTAGGCTTTGAGCCTTGGCACGATCCTTTTCTTGTTTACTCGCATTTAGTTTGCAAATTTTTACATAGATATCCTTCAAATTAAAAAGGTTAGAAAATTCACTCCCAGAGTCCCTTGGGTGGATACTGAGCTTCCGTTATTTCCTTTTAGTTAATTCTTAAATTTATATTCTCAACGGCTTTATAGTTGCAAAGGAGCATTGAACTTTAATTTTAGGCCGTTCCGTGTTACTTAACAGGTAAACGGTCTTTCTTGTTCCAAATCTTGGACAATAAATGTAACCGGAAACATTTGTAACTGGGCTTCCAATAATAAAAGCAGCACATTTATTACACTACATCCTCTTGAACCTTCTTTTCCTTCTTAGGATGGTATCATATGATATAGGTTTTTAAATTTATAATGCATATCTTTCTCAATTTTGCTTGGATCTTTATGTACGTATTATTATCATTATTTTTATTATTGCACGTTACGCGAAGGAAGCATACTGCCTCAAAACTCATCGCATCTAACTTCCTACTAGCTTGAAACGAATTCACAGATTCATCGTCTATTTTCGAGACCAATTTATCTTTAAACGTCCACAGACGATTGTTGTTTATATGCATGAGAAACAGAGTTTAAAATGACCATCTCCGGCATATTATTCTAATGTGCTGAAAACAGCTTCCATGTTTTGGTGCCGGTCTGCATACAACCGGTGACATTAACACGTTTTTTGACTTAATGAGATGTTTCAAATGGTCCTAGTAATGGCAATTCCAAAGTAGTGCTGCTAGGAAAACAAAGGTAATTTATTCGAGAAGCTGCAGCAAAACGTGCTTTCTGCAGGAATTGTGTTTGTTTTGAAGTTACAGAGAACTTTTAGGAGTTTTCCGCTATAAGTCTATGATTTAAAGAAAAATTGGTCGTTGTTTACTAAGGTATAGAACAATACAAGTAGTAATCTATTAAATTTGAAACTTACATAGAGTGCATACTTTTAAATTAAATTTCGTGCATATATATCTAATACACTCTAATCAAACGAAATTTACATAGTATGTTTATAACAGTGTTATCAGGAAGAAATTTCTTTTGTCTCCTGAGAATTTCTTCCCCACAAAGAAAGTCCCTTATTTGGTTGCCTTTAAATCTAAATTGATCTCCCCTAGCGTGGTTGGAAACCCCCAAGTTATAATAATACAAAGCAAGTGAGGATTACAATTTCAAACATGGAAGGCAATGCGAAATAATTTTAATTCATCGCTTTAGCGTTTGTGACCAAAGAAAGGAGTCTGTTGATTTATTTTAAATAATTATTCGCATTCATAAGTTACTAAATACACATAGTAGGAATACAGAATGAAGCATCTCTTGGTAAACATGACTTGTTGATAAACACTTTATTCCAAATATCTTAATGAAATAATATACAACACTGCTTTGTTTCATCTCAACTTTTGAAACGATTCACAGAAATCCACCTAGAAAATTGCTGAATTCTGCGAATGGCTTTTGCGCAGTATAATGTTAGCTCATTCCTGGCTTTAATGGACTTAATACTGTTGTTTCGTAGTTTTCTAATGATGCATTGAAATAACCCAGTATTTATTGTTTTGTTGTTGTTTGAAAAGTCTTAACGTAACCACTCACTATCATTTCTGGGAATGTACTCGCCTGAACAAAACAAGAATGTCACGGAAAACGAGAAATAGATAAGATATGCAAAGTTGTGCAGGGAGGCGGTCTTGACAGTCAACATGACAAATGCAGTACACCAATACAGGGAACGGATAAGTGTACATATGCCTCCTGAAGCGCCCATTATGCGATAACAGGCGCTTCCTTGTCAGTTGATAACCGGACAGTTATATGTAATTGGTCTATAAATATAACCGGATGTTAATTGAGGAAAAATATACTTCGTGATAGTAATATAATGGTTAGACCGCTCGCATGTCAGCAAGTTCGATCCCAGGGACCCGCATGTGGGATTTGTAGTGGACAAACTGGCGTTTGGGTGGGTTTTCTCCGGTTTTTCTGGCTTTCTCCCGCCATTCATTCCACCAACTACTTCATCACCACCTTTCCTTGCATCCATTTAACCCTCATTTCATATCATCTACTTCCTCGGCATCCACTTCTATCAGGCATCGGACTGATCACCCATCCTGGATATTCTATCTGATCCAAAGTGCCTGTTCCTCGACAGGCCTCTGACCCCAGGCATCCGCTTGTAAGTCCTGAGGGGTGTAAGTTCTACATACGAGGAGGGTAAACGGAGAATAAAGAAAATAATATAGTAATATAAAATATTTTTCTTAAATTTGTATATTTAATAAGTTCATTTTATCTGAGTCATCACAGGAAAACCACTGAATGGATTTTTATGATCAAGGTGTCAAATTAAACAGTTTGCCATGCAGAGTTTTTATCGCCTTTTAAGGCCGCCATTCATTTACGCTCCGAATGGAGTGCTTCCATTTCGATGAAATCCAAAAGATGACGTGCAAAACTAGGGAGTCACTCGCCGCCGCGCTACGACTTGGCAGCCGCTTCAGCAACAAGACATATTAAGACTAGAGGCAGGCAGAATATGAACTTTAATATTCTTATCCATGCTTGCTATCATTATGGGAGCAAGTATTTTTACGCTTTGCAGTGTATAGAATTAATGCCATATTTGATAATGTTTTTTTAAAACCTTCATATTTCTCATATTTTGTAAAATTTGCGATTTTTTCCTTTCAGAATAGTTTCCGTTAGCAATGAACCAGGCTTTTCAAATATTCTATTCGGGCCTTTTCTTGAAACATATTTAGAAAATCCAAGCCACTTTTTCCAATAAGACAGGTACATTTGAGAAAATGCAAGCATTTTCTCTATGTGACGTTACGTGCAAAAGTTAAGTGCCCTTTATTTTTGAAGAGTTTTTATTTTCGCGAACCGTGCTTTTAGTAGCTCATTCAATTAGTATTAACCAACCACAAAATAATCAGCAACGTTTCACAATGATTGAAATCTATAAGCTCCATGTGACTTGTATTTCATTTGAAACCAATGAAGTGAACCTGCACCAAAACGTTAAAGTAAAATTACTGTAAAATATCAATTTCATAATACTTTAGGTGTGTTTTCTCATATTTTCACATTTTGACAGAAAATTCATACTTTGGGTGGCGCGTGGCCGAGTGACTTCGATACCAGCGACCCGTATGTGGGATTTGTGGTGGAGAAACCGGCATCTAGGCGGATTTTCTCCGGTTTGCCCCGCCATTCATTCCACTAACTGTTTCATCATCACTTTTCCTTTTATCCATTTCACCCTCATTTCATATTATCCTCTTCTCGCTCTCGTACCGGGCGTGTGGCTGATCCACCTTGGTCTCTCATTTTCTGATCAGTAGACCCTCTAACCCCCGTCAGGGTCTGCCGGGGGTTGTACGTCCTGGTGAGTGAGAGTCCTCGTTTCGGGTGGGCATTAAGGAGGGAAGGCTCTGGCCCAGTTGGCTGTTTCCGCATTGTAGTTAGTAATTCATATTTTGGCAAACGTTTCTTCATACTTTGCCTGATTCTATTTATGACCTTTTCTCAGCTCTGTGTTTTGTTATTTAAACAACTATTATGCTTAAGCAGTTGATGAACAACTTATGATTGCTGCTACCTTTTGCCTTTGGATGAAAACAAGAGCGGCATTTCATTTCACTTAGTTGTAGTTGTCACTATTCGGAACCTGCCATAGGAACCTCAGTTTTTGTAGGCTTCAATAACTTATAAGACAGTAGTGCTCTGACTTGATTTTTCTAAAGTTGTAGTAGGGTTACGATTGCCCTTAACACTGAAAGCTAAAGGTTTATAATATTGTATCCTAGTTTAACATCATGTCCGTTTAATAAGGGATAGTAGGTTATTAACCAAATTTTTCTTAGGAAGATGACATTTGGAGTTATCAACCCCAGCAGTTAGTTCATATCTTTTCCTACACAGTACTTACTATTTTAAGATTAAATGATAGCAGTTTCGTCCTCTTCATTAACATAACCTGGCTCTTCTTTGAGGATTTCCATTGAATGTAGATGTTTTCGTAATCTGCAATGTCTGATTAATACCCTGGTTGTGAGGTTTATTTGAGATCTACTGAGATTAAGTACATATTCAGCAAATGAGGAGGATAGTTTACTCATCATTCCCTTCCTGTGCTTCTCGTATAACTTTGTTTGAACCATCGCAATTGGTGATGATAATTAATCCTCTCAGTAGCGCTCTGGCATACCACAGTCTGTAAAACGTGTGCTCTCAGTGGTATCTCTCGACTGACTGACACTGTTTGGACGGGGGTTTACTCACTGACTAGAAGGTTTGCGCGGTGGTTTGGAGCCGCTCCACTTATGATTTCCCCATTCATTATGCGACGGCTCGTTGGCGAGTTGGAGCGGTCTGTTGGATTCTTCCGAGACCAGATAACTAGCACACCCATCGCACTACGACAAACAGATGGCGGCTCCCCAATTCACTATGAGATTATGGTGTGACAGCACTCCATCCGGACGTTTGGAGCGATAGTGAATGGCCGCCTTTAAAAACTAGAATCGCAGCCATCGAAGACAAGGTTCGCCTTTAAAGTATTCACTATGGACTTTGCCATTGGCCTCTTTCTTGGTATTATCACGACATTCTTTATGTACAATCACATGCACTAGATATATTATCTCACTAAGAAATTTGGCAGAAATATTAAGTGCATAACGGAATGACATATATGAAAATTCTTTAGAAACTTAAGACACTTAGGCGTGTGACAAATTTATCAATTAAAAATTTTATAACCCCAGGCAATAATAAACTCGAATTAATATAAATCTCCTACATTTTATCCACCAGGGGAACCACTGCACCATCCGCTGTAAGGTTTCTGTTTTTACAGCACATTTCGACCTTGGTGTTTGTCGCGGGAACGAGCGGATTCGCTACCACATTTATAGTGATTTGTTTTCCTTATTAACCCTTAAATAGCTAATCATAATGCTTTATATTTACCATATATTGCTACGGCATGCGCCAAGTAGGTATATCAGGAGTGCCTAAACACTATCTACTGTCAAAATTAAATAACGTACCGTTGAATTTCATAGATTTATAAAACATCCAATGACACAATGCAGCCTAAAATCCCCATTAGGATAGACACCCTTGCAAAATGTAAGATACACGTAGGTACATAGGTACACATAGGTATATAGAGACCTTTTATACTTGCGTTGGGCTAGCAGAGGATCCAGATTCGAATCTCGGTTAGCCGCCTTCTTGACTGTGAGCATGCGCGTGTTTGTGTAGGATATGTGGTGTCTGAATGGGCCCAGTTTCTATATATATTTATTAATGATTTACATTTTAATGTGAGTTTTAACTAAAAAGCCGCGGCATTCATATTTGCCTGAAAAATATTTAAAAAATGAGTTACTAATGACTTTAAGGTGACACCATTGAAGCCATTTTACACTAAGGATGCAGCACACACATCATGGAACAAGACTTCTACTCCAACAAAAAGAAAAAAAACAACATTTATTGACGCAAAGAACAAAAGAGAACCAAGCTTGCTATATCAGTACATTTTGTATATAATTTACATAATATGATTTTATAAAGTACATTCTATAACTTTTATACAGATTCAGCATAAAAAATAAAAACACACCCACAAAGGTGATTAATAGTCTTGATATTATCCTAGGTATGTGTATATGATGATGAATAATTCATAACAAATCCCTAGTTGATTGCATTGCTCTTATAGGTGACATCTGTCTGTTTACTTAGACCTAGCTTATGCAAAAACTTAAATACATCCTTGCAAATGGTTCCACGGGCATCAAATAAGAGACCTTGAGCTTGGAAATGACGTTGATTTCAGATATGCATTTCTCTTTCAATGAAAGGAACACAGCTTTCATAGATGGCCTTATTATATTTATCCACCTTTTTAGCTTGAACAGAGTCTTTATTTTGATACCTAACTTTTTGGATGCGGGATGTAAGCTTCCTGTGAGCCCTTTTTGAGAGCTATAATGTCAGTAAAACCATTATAAAAAAGTATGTCCATGACAAAATAAAAAGTTCGTATCGAAATTGACTGAGTGAGTTGTACTTGGCTACTTTGTTCTCATCTGTATATTATGAAGATTTTCAATGTATTGTTTCTTAAATATGTCTCTGAACTTTAGAAACTTTAGCAGTTTACAATAAATATCAAACATTGTATATGCGATTTATGCGGCTCTCTTACTACTGTCAGCCAGGTGAGTACAATTAAGCATAGGTGAATGACAATTTCTGGCGCTAAGAGTTAGGAATAGTCAGACGGAGGGGCCTGCAGTAACTGGAACACATCACGCACGTAGGCCATAGTGGGCCCTTTGTGTTTCCAACGTAACCCCTGGGAGGAAGGGCGACCACATCCGTACGACGATGTGCGCTATAAAGGGCAGGGCCCCTAATGATTCCAATATTACACCAATTCTGACGCCAACCCAAGGCAGAAATTCCACTGTTCCGCCGCAACACACCAACCGTCGTCCCCTGGTACTACAACCCTGAAACAGATGAAAAGAAATGATGGAGACAGTAAATTTCTGGTAGAATAGGGAACCATCTCAACATTCGTCCTCCGACCCGGAAATCACGAAATAACCCAAGATCAGAATGGCCAGCCCGGTGGGAATCGAACCCGAGACATGGGAGTCTCACATGTTACCGTGGAGCCATCTCTCTCGGTAATTTACGGTGTTTTTAAATACTTGTTAAGGTTGTGATAATTTTAGGCACTTTCACTAGTTTATTTTTATTGAAATAAAATGTTACGGTTTTAAAACAGTTTTAATGCCATCAATTAAGTTGGAAGACGAGAATGAAACATTGATCACTGTCGAACTCGAATGAGAACAATCAGTAACCGAGAAATCAACAGTGCAGATGATGGCAATGGCATGGTCTCCGACAGATATAACATTAACTATGTATGGCATTCCTACTAGTTTTATGGTCCTGTGAGTTGCAAATGCCAGAATTGTGGCGGATTACATTTTAATGCTGAAAAGATACTATGCGACAACAGCATTTAAATTGTGTTGTTGTCATAAGAGTAAAGTTATTATTCCCAATTTAAGAACATCGCTTTACTTGCAAAGTCTAAATTGAGAACAAAGACTTTGAGGACAGAACTGTTCGAAGGCTTGAAATTACTTGGACAACATTGGCAATGGTTAGTGAAATGCGTGGCGTATAGCAAGATACTTAAGATCCATGTCAAATTGTCCATTTGAAGCTCTTAAAATGTTAGAGTTTGTTCAACCACACTACAATACGCTGATTGCGACGTAACTGAACTGTTATGTGAAGCGATACGCTGAAACAATAAGGATAATTGCGTATCACCTAAATAAATGTAGAAAAATGTAACATATTTTTATAACACTGTGCTGAGTAGGTATACACCGAGAAGTAAACATACCGTTAGGGGACCGGAATGCCGGCCGAATATTCCTTTTGTCTAAGGGCACACATGTGACTTGGGGAAACAAGGCAGTCAGAAAGTTAGGGTTAAAAAACTTTAAGGAAAGTGCGGAGCGAAGGGTAAAGACAAGCACTTGTAATCTGGGATCCGACGCGAGCAGACGTGGACAACACCGCGGGCTATCATGTGGCTATAACTTGATTGAAGATGGTGTAGTTAAATATATTTGTGTGGCCGGATGTTAAATATATTTGTGTAGACGGATCGATTGCGGGAATGGTTTTAAGGAGGACAGAATAAAACGCATAAAATAATATAAATGTCATCGGTTAACACGACCCAAGATTAAGAGAACCCTATATATGTCCATGCTCTTCCGAAATTTCACCGACCTCCTTTCTTTCCCCCTGCAAAATGGATACCGTACAAATATAACACCCAACGAAGTCCGTCCTAATATGGCAACCAACGTGTCAGGAGAGCTTCCGATGACAACGATCGAGTGACAGCGAGCATCGAACCCCAGGCCATCTGCAGCGGATGAACGTGCCGATCCCCGGAAGAAATTCCCAGCATCCAGGTCAACGCAACACAGATCAACGCGGCACAGGTCAACACAGTGCAAGTCAACGGAGCACAGATCAACGCAGCAAAAGTAATGTACGCATATACTTCTATAGTTTTCCCGAAATAAATACATGCACGTAACAATTTAATAATAATATCACTAATTAATGTTACTTAGCAATAAAAATGGTTTTAAAAGAACTTGTAAGTGCTGAAGAGATGGAGAAAGAGATAATTGAAACCGAAAACATGCAGGCAGGGCAGGTAGAAAGTAGGTCATTAGACAGTAGGGAAACAAATATTCCGGGAAATATCCAGACAATAGAGGTTAACTCTATGACCGAAAACAACCTTGTTTTAGTTATACAGCAAATGTTCCTCAATTTAAATGAAAGTTTACAAAATCAAAACAAAGAATTGCAAAATGAAATTAAAGCATTAGAAGTGAGATTAAACAGAAATTTGCAAAATCAAAATGAGGTTTTGAATGAAAAATTAGGAAATAGATTAGAGCAGATGATAGGAGCCAGGTTTTAGGTACAGCAGGGAGAGATTAGGGATCAATTAGAGGAAATTAGACGTTATCAGAATGCTATGCAGGAAGATTTTTTTGTTAATTAGAGCTGAGGTAAAAGATTCACAGAATGAGGTTGAGAAATTCAAATGGCAAATAGTAGAAAATAGAAGTAGCACCTTAGTCATGCAATAGGGGTTTCATCGCATTTGCACAATAATGGAGAAGCGGCAGCGCACATTAGAAAATAATGTGGAGGCAGAAATTTCAGCCATAAAAAAGATTATTCAGGATCAAAAAGAGTTACAAGTAAATGAAATGACCAAATTAATAGACAAAATCGCGCAACTGTCTGGTACTCAGCAGACAACCAATCTCAGAGTAGAAGGAGCCTCACGTGAGCAAGCAGGACTCCGAGACAATTCACAAGGGCTCGAAATGGAGCCGATAAATAATCCAAGCCAGAACATACGCTCCGCCAGCACGCCTGATGTTTCGACAAACATGCGATAAACGGAGCATATGCATGGTGGTGCATTTTCTCCTATAACCACTAGTAATAATGATACGAATGCAACTCCAATATTGCGTTTGAATAATCATGTGTCCGTGCCATACCAATTACTAAACGAAATTGCCATACCGACATTTGATGACAGACATGATGATGCCCGCCGTTATATTATGGATGTTGAGGCGTATTTTACATTAGGCGACACTGAGAGTGAACTTTTAAGTGAAAATGACAAAATATTCGATTTTGGAATTATATCATATAAATAATCTGTAGACACTTGTGAATCATTTTGGCCAAACATTTTGCAATATCTGCCATTTTTAAAAGCCCAGCGATATGTTTAAATCACCCGTGCGCTCCCTTAAAACTCCACTGGACCATACGAGGTGTGATCAAAAAGTTTCAGGAATGTCGTCATAAATATTACACAACAATTTGTTTTGTCTAATCTGCACTGTCACTCTCGAAGTAGTCTCCTTGGTATTTGATGCACTTGTCCCAGCGCTTCTGACACTGCTGGAAGCACCTCTGGAAGTCTTCTTTCAAAATGTTCAGAGCCTTCTGCGATTCGCGATGGATGACATCAATGTCCTCAAAACGGTGTCCTCGGAGTCGCATTTTAAGTCGCGGGAAAAGAAAAAGTCCGCTGGTGCCAAATCTGGAGAATAGGCGGGATGGGGAACAGTATTCATCCTATTTTTATAAAAAAATTGGCGAGCAGAAAGTGCTTTGTGCGCGGGTGCATTGTCATGATGCAGGAACCAGTCACCACTCTTCCATTTCTCCGGCCGTTTGCATCACACATTCTCCCTTAATCTTTGCATGCAGCACTTGTTTGTAGAACACTTGATTCACTGTTTGACCCTGTGGCACAAATTCCTTATGTACAATGCCTTTAATGTCAATAAAACAATCATCATTGACTTCACTTCCGATCGAACTTGTCTGGCCTTTTACGGCGTGGAGATGAAGGACTCTTCCAATGTGAAGATTGCTGCTTCGTTTCTGGATCGTACCCATAAATCCATGTTTCATCACCAGTAATAATTTTCTCCATAAAATGTGGGTCATTTTGTAGCTGTTCTTTGAGATCTGTGCAAGCAATCACACGGCTTTCCTTTTGATCATTTGAAAGCAGACGGGGCACGAACTTGGCAGCAATTCCTCTCATGTCCAAATTGTGTTTCAAAATGCTTTGAAGGCTTCCAAAGGAGAGTCCTAATGAGTCAGGAAGTTTTCTTACTGTAATGCGCCTATCATTTAAGACCATTTCCCTCACCTGATTGATAGTTTCATCATTTTTGCTAGAACAGGGTCGACCCGAGCGATCTGCATCTTTAATTGATGTCATACCACTTTTAAATTTCGAAAACCACTCAAATGCTTGAGTTTTGCCCATAACGTCCTCCCCATGAGCTGTTCTTAACATAGGCATCTGTTGCAGTTTTTCCGAGTTTAAAGCAAAATTTGATGTTCGTTCTATGTTCTTCGTAATCTGACAATTTTGCTACGCGGAAAAATCGCATCACGTGCAAAACACGTGTTCACTTCAGAGCGTCTACCTCGTCAGTGCATGGCCACAGTAAGTCACGTAACCTCTCATTTTTATTGGGAAGGAACGCTGCATGTACAGCCTGGGTAAGAATTAAAGAAATATTAGCATCAGCATTGTTGTGAAGCCATTTCCGAAACTTTTTGATCACACCTCGTATGTTTGTGTACCATATGCAGTATTGAAAGCAAATGTGTGTGTTCAAATGTGACTACAAATTAGAGAAAGACATGGTTTTGCTCAAAAGTGCAACAATACCCAGAAATATCCCAGTCCTTCAAGGATACCCAATACGGTGAGGTGAGGTTATTCCTCTTGGAGTAAGAATAAAATAAGAATAAAAAAAATGTTACTTTGGGGCGCGAACCTCTGACTATGTAACATAACCATATCATGCTACAATGCCTTAGACCGCATGGCCATAAATCCCGATGTCGAAGTAAAGAATTTATTTATGTCATCGTCAGTCACTGCATGTCAACAGACAACAAACCCCAGCATGGGAAATGTCCATGGGCACTGACTCCTGGAGTATTTAAAACAAAAGTATAGCTAATGGTACACAACCTGATACCAGTGATAAAATGTTCATACAGCTTTCTGAATCGACTGTTTCCAAGATAATGCCTATCTACCAAAGACTAGCCTGTGATGAGCTGCTGCATAAATGTGTAAGAGATATTACACAAAATCAACATGAATCACTGCGTGACATGTTATGGGGGAATGTCCAAAAGACATTTTTGTGTCAAGGAAGAGCATCACAATTGCTGCAACAAGTGCTGGTCAGAATTTTATATGGGATACTCCGCTATAGAAGAAATTAAATCTACTGTAAAGAATTCTACAATTTGCAGTGTTTCAGTATATTATGAAGAGATACGACAGCAGAAGAAAATATGAGTGTGCCAGATCTTCAACTGAGAAGAAGAAAACAGCTCGCAGGAAGAATAAATTACCAAAAATGAAACAAAGAGGAAGCCAAATAGAAAAAGTATGAGAAAACATATGCTTAAGGGCAGTTATAAGCACCTGATAAGTGTGAATATAAAAAGAATGTGCATGCTTTAGAAATATGTATTTTTTCTCAGTTTCTCATTTTTGCACATGAAATTGATTCCTTGTATTTCAGTTTTGTTCTGATTTGTGCACGCAGATTAACGATGGAACATATCAACACCATCGACATGAAAGAATGGTGGATTATTTTCAAAAATTAGCGCAACAGAGCCGCTGCTTGAGCCATCAATGAAAGAGGAGGAATTCATCTCCTTGATGGCCCACCATCTCAATGAGCGCATTAGAAACCATTTAATTGTCGCTAAACCGAGAACAATAGCAGAGGCTCACGAACTTTTAACAGCTTTCCAGAGCCATTCAGGCGAAATAAGGGGCACTAATAATTTCCAGCAACGAACAACGAACATTGCTCAAAATTTCAATGGGGCGGGGGCACGTTCCAATGAAAATCACCGTAGGCCAGATCCTTATCACGTCAGGGACAGATATCGAAATCAGGCCCCCAGAGATAACCAGCTGCAAAATAGGACGAAAAACGAGCAAGATTTTGAACGACAAAGTGGCCGTTCTCACCATATAAACTACATAGATTTCAATCCCCACAGGCGAGGCGGAAATAGGCCGCGCGGAAACTATAACAATAATGGCTGGCGGCGCGCTTATTCTAACAGCCCCCTAGAACGAATCCAGTGCCCTGCGTGAGAGACGGAGGACGAATGTCGCCGAACTGAAATAGGCAAGAATCACGCCCCCTCGAACAGCATCAAGATGCACAAAACAGTGCCTCAGCCATACTTGTACCGACTAACCAAAATTTAAACGGATTAGGGTCCGTCTCGAGTCCTCTGATATGGCCGTGCAGGACACCTTAAATTCGTTTATAGCAAACGAGGACGACAAATGTATGAATATTGTGGGCATAGAAAATTACCAAAGAGGCTATGTGAAAGAAAGAGATAACTGGTAGGAATGCTATGATAAAATTAGTGAAATAGTGGAGGCACCTAGAATTGCGATTAAAGTGAAAGCTCAGGTCTATGAGGCGATTATCGACCGCGGCACATCATATTCCGTATGTAGTCAAGAATTTTACGATAACCTGATAGGAACGGGGTGGAAATTACAGACATTGCCAGTAAGAAACGTGTGTTGTCTTACGGCAATAGGTAGAAGCAAGCAAAGGATTAAACGGTAGATAATGATAACATTTAAGATTAAAGAAGTAGAAATTGAGTTTGTTTTTCTGGTAGTGCCACGGCTTATATTTCAACTTTTAACTGGGAATGAGTTTCTAGACGCAACGCGAGCAAAAATAAATTATGAAAGCAAAGAGTTGAGTTTTTCCATAAATAATTGCTTGGTTGTAACATCTTTCATACAAATAACACAGTAGGTAAAAGATCCCGAGACCCTCGGAGAGAGAGACTTGATGGTAGATTATTTTTTAGTTGAATATTTGCAGATCGAGGGAGGAGAAATATATAAGATCAATAACGCTAGAAGCGTTCTAAATAGAGCACCCAATGCGGATTGCGAGGAGTATTATCGGGATGAGGAATCATTTGAAGATATTAACAGTGCAAGTATTGTAGATAATGAATCAGTAACTGTTAGTTATTGTGACTTAGAGGTACGGTAAGAAACAGGTTTGTTCGCCCTGGACGGAACTGCCCGGTCTCAGATTGAAGAACACGCTAACGAGAATTTCTCCCAAAAGATCCGAAAGAAGATAAGGGAAATAGAAATGTTGACAGCGGAACAGAAGGAGAAACTATTAGAGGTGTTATATCGAAATCGCGAGGTCTTCGCGGATAGAACCGGTTTATGTAACATTTATCAGTATGAGTTCCAAGTACGACAAATGGAGCCCATTAGACACAAATGTCGGGCTATCCCTTTTGATATAATAGAAAGCGTCGAACTCACAATTAATAAAATGCTTCAAGATGGTATTATTGGGTTATAAAATTCCCCATATATAAACCCCCTGTGCGTAGTAAGAAAACGAAATGGGACTGTTAGAAATATAATCGATGAACGTCGACTGAATAAATACATATCTCCTGACAATTTTAGGACCGAAGTATGGACCAAATATTAGGCAAAATAGGTCACAAAAATGGTTTTCCACCTTGGATTTGAAACTCCTATCTTCAGATAGAGCTTAAGGAACATCTGAGAAAATATACCGCTTTCCTTTTTTTTGTGGGCGTGTCTACGAATTTCACAGAACCCCATTTGGCGACGCGACGAGCTCTAATGCGTTTCTGAGATCCATGCATGCAGTTTTCGGTGACACTACAAACGAGTTTATGACGCAATGCGTAGATGATTTTTTAATACATGATACTAATATTTTGGAGCATATTGAACATATTGATTATATTTTACAACATCCGATAGAATGTGGCATGACGATAAATTTAGAAAAGTCTGAATTTTTCGCCACTCAGGTGCGATTCGTTGGTTATATCATTTCCGATGGCGGCGTACCAGTAGATCCTGAGAGAGTAGAAGCCATACAGAAAATACCGTCCCCGAAAAATCTGAAGCAGCTCAGAAAGATTTTCGGCATGCTAAATTACCAAGTAAAATTTGTATACAATTTCGCGAAGGAGACTGCACCATTACGAGCATTGCTGAAGAAGGGAACAAGATGGCGGTGGACTGAACACGAGCAACGCGCCTTGGAAAGTATAAAACAACTCTTTGCGCGGGCGATTTTATTAGAAATGCCAAACATGAATTAGCCATTTGAGATTTACTGCGACGCCTCAAATATTTCTTTCGGCGCTGTATTGACGCAACGAGTCAATAATGACGGACTCCACGTCATATCCACATGCTCCTGCCCTTTGACACATTCAGAAGCAGTCGTACCAATCACGGAGCAGGAGATATCTGCAATTTATTATACACTGTAGAAATTCAGAGCATATATCTTTAACAAAAGGATTACTATGTTCACAGATAACGTTAGCCTGTCCTTTGTAAAGACATGTAAACTAACAAGTTCTAAAATATCACGACAGATTTAGAAATAACCTCCTATGACGTGGAAATTAAGCACATTCCTGGAAGTGAGAACATCTTTAGTGACATTCTTTCGCGACTGAGCCCAGGCAAGAATTTACCCGAGTGCCAAACCGGTATACAAAGAGAGGTGACGGTCATCAAACTGGATATTAGCTTAAACAAGCAGCTAATAGCCGAAATGAAAAATATCGCAAAGGCACAATATGAAGATGCAAAGTTATGTCAAATAATAGAATCAGCGCCAGATATAAACAAAGATATTTCAGGAACCCCAGGGGCATGGAACGGCGTGTTGTATAAATTACAGGGGATAGATAGATCCAAATGGATAACATACGTACCAACTACATTAGAACATTTAGTTATCAAGGCTTATCACGTCGCCCTAATACATGCAGGAAATAAAAATACATTCCTTGCTGTGGGCGAGTATTTTTACATACCGCGATTAAGGCATAAGGCCAGGAAACTGACAGCAACATGTGAAATTTGCCAGAAGGCCAAGCCAATAAACGTGAAATTCGATTCGTCACCGCAAGCGATATTAAGAGACAGACCAGGAGCTCTGGTAGCCATTGACTCCCATGGACCATTGCGGGTAGGTAGGGGAGGTATGAGACATGCTTGTAATGATAGATATTTTTTCGAAATTCGTCAAAATATATCCGATGAAGAAATTGTCTAGCACTTTATATGTAACAAACATCATGGACGACTATGTGCGCAAGTATGGTAAGATGGGTGCTCTCGTAGCTGATAACGTTTCAATTCATAGGTCAGAGAATATTTCTAGGTCGTCTTTGGGAAGCAGGGATAAAAGTTTATAGTTCCACCCTCATACCACCCTCTAAGTAATCCTTGCGAGCGGATTATGCGAGATATTACGATTTTTTTCGAGTAATATGTAATAACCGACATTCCCTCTGGCCAAATTATTGTGTGTACGTGCAGACAGTAATTAATAATACCCCATGTCCATTTACGGGATATGCACCAGTGACCTTACAAACAGGAGAGATAGCCTGCAACATAATACCGAAATTACCTGAACCGATTAGCACAGCGGAAGCCGAAGAGGAGGAAGAAATGTTTCAAAAAGCATTTAACGGACTGAAAGAACGCGCAGAAGCACGAAAAAGGCGTACTAAAAGAAACAGTAACGTATGGGTCCCCAAGTAGGTGAAAAAGTATTATACAAGAACTACCCTCGTTCATCACTAATAGGAAAAAGATACCATAGAATGGAAAACGTATGGAATGGGCCATGTGTGATCACTCAGAGGTTTAACGCTAAAGCATTTGAAATTACGGATATAAAAACGGGGAAAACAAAGGGGCGATATAATATTGCTTTATTAAAATCTTTCAAACAACTTAGATTATCGTCGTCGGATACGTAAAGTAACTGCGTGTACATGGAGGTAATATCAATAACATAAATAATAAAACAAAACGGACAGAATAGGTGCAACAAAAATGATCTTAAAAACAATTTTTTGTCAGTGTAATTAGATGGCCCGCATTCTTTGTAAAACCAAATATCGTCACGCTGCAACTACGCGATTTGCTTCATTGTTTTTTTTTAAATATGTGCAGTTTAGATTTATTTCTTGTATTACAGTCATAAATATCGGCATTTGTGTTAAAACTATTTTGCTGCTTATACGTTGTCACCAGAGTTTCAAAAATGTATAGCATAGGGACAGCCAAGATATTTAACAGTATGAAGCACGGTTTGCAACTTGTGTAGCTGCAAGGTTTAACATTACTCTGATTGCCCTTTTTTGTATTACAAAGATTCTATTTTTGTAACTGGACTTTCCCCAGAATATTATACCATATGATAAATGACTACGGAAATATGCAAAGTAGGCCATTTTAAGTACATCAAGATTAACTGACGTTTTAAGGGTATATAATGCAAAACATGTTTGGGATAATTTTTTAGATAGTACATCAATGTGGATTCCCCATTCAAGGTTACTATCAACCCAGATTCCAAGAAAGTTTATCTTATTAATTCATTTTCTAAATAAACTTCGGCAAAATTTAAGTTTTTGTTAACTTTAAGGCAACACTTTTATTTTTATTAATGACAAGTCTGTTGTTACTAAACATATTTACTACATAATCTGTTGCCATATCGATGTTTACTTTAACTTCTTGTTTATCTTTACCAGAAATTAAAAGCTTGTGTCATCTGCAAAAAGAGTAAATTTGGTTTAAGGGAAGTCATTATTTATGATCAGGTCATTAATATACAGTAAAAATAGTAAGGGACCCAGTATCGAGCTCTGAGGTACTCCATATTTAACATTTTCCAAATCAGAACGTGAAGCTTTAATTTCTTTTGAATTTCTTATTTCAGATTCCATTTCAGTTAGGTGTTTTCTATTGCTAAGATATTATTTAAACCAGTTTAATGGAATTCCCCTTTTACCATAATTGCACAATTTGTAAATTAATATATCATGGTCAACCAGGTCAAAAGCTTTAGATTGGTCAAAAAATAATTCCTGCATCTATAATTTTATAAACTTCTTCAATAATGTTCTGCATCGCAGAATTTGTAGAATTTCCTTGCTGAAGCCCACATTGGGTTTTGATATAACATTATATTCACTAAAAGTGATACTACCCTACAGTACACTAGCCTTTCAATTACTTTGGAAAAAGCTTAAGAAATAGAAATAGGCCAATAGTTTTCTAGCTCGGATTTTGAACCCTTTTTGTGTAGCGGTTTAATTTTAGAGACCCCAAACTCTGAGGGAAGCACCCTTCTTTTAGAGATAAGTTAATTATGTGACACAAAGATTTTACCAAAGTAAGGAAAAATTTTTGATTAACAAATTTGAAAACTCGTCAAGACCTGGGGACTTTATGGGGTTCATGCTTTTAATTACAGTAATTCATCTTCAGTTGGTAAAAAAATATATAGATTCACGAATAAATGTCTTTGGTCACCTGACAGAGAATTACTAGTAAAATATTAGTGAAAAATATTGATTGAACTCATGAGCTACTAATTGAGGATGTGACACCAATCTATCATTTATATTTATGCTAAAGTTCCTGTCTTTCCTTTTATGATCCTTGGATACATGCTTAATAATGTTCCATATAGTTTTAGATTTATTTATAGAGTTAATCACAAGATCCCCATTATAAAGCGTTTTTGCCATTCGCGTTACTCTGTTATATATACACAATTTTCTTTGGTTAATTCACTCAGGAAACGTAACTTTTCACTTGATACCCGAATACCCTTAGTAATCCATTTGGCCTTTTTATTTCTATTTTCTTTGATTGCTTTAATATGTATGGCTACATTCAAACAGTGCTTTACAATTTTATTAAATGCATCATGACTTTCGTCAACATTGTGTTGTGTTGCGCCATTACTTACTCGTGCACAACAATGAAAATCGTGCTTCATATACTCTTTGAGATAGTTTTCAATGTAGCGTATATTTCATCCTAGTTTCGTTTCGTTTAGCCATTATAAGAGTTCATAACTGCACCATGACTTTACGGACACACTGTACTATTTTAAAATAAAGGTGAGACAACTGAAGAACTCAGCATTGTACACAATAACGTTATTTATCACAAACTTCTGTGATTATTAAGCGTATAATGTGTTTTAGTATAATTAGGTTAAATTACATTTGTAATTAGAGTTGGTTATATTTGCTGTAAAACAAATGTTGCCCAATAGTTTAGAAAATAAAATACTCTGAATTAATTTGTTTGATTCGAGCAATGGGTTAACTAGTGCACTATGAATCTAAAAAGCACATCTTGACGAACAGAGATGTATGCACTAACAAAAATGCGGATTTATACGAGTATTTTTGCTTTGCTTTATAGTTCAACGTTCTTTAACCGATAGGTCATATCGGACGGTGAATAAATGAAATGGGTGAAAGGATGCTGATATGAGTCTGAGGTCCATGGAGCTTAGAGCCTTAAAGTTCCCGACATTTATTTTATCCGTGTAATAGAAAAATTGTAAGCTCTTCTTAAGAGCATGTCACAGGTAGAATATTATAAAGAAAGATAAAATATTCCTTTTTGTCGAAGTTTCAGATAATACATTGTAATCCAAATTATGTTCATTAAAAGAAATAAAATACGTATAATCCATTGGAGTCCTATAATGAATTATACATGTATAAGCAGATGCCATTTTGACGAAGGTTCATGTAGGTTGGTGTATTATTAATGAAATGTATATTCTGATTTTTCTGCGAATGGCCTGTTAAGATCCCTCCACTCAGGATTAATTTTGAATAATTATTCTTTCGTACTATCCATGTGCAGCCACTAATTTAGAAAGTTGAATCAGACTTGATAAATTCAATGCCAAGTTTGGGCTAGTCCCAATTTTTCTGCACTTTTCCTTAGATATATTGCAGAAAGTAATTCTATACGCATGTATACATTATTCCAAAAATAAATTCAAGCTTTACGTATCCCCCATATCAAAATAACACTACTTTCATGTTTTACGGTGAACTGGATATTTTTAGAAATCCCTTTCACTACTCTTTCTCTCACATTCTAAAATACACTAATAGTTTTTAAAAATGTTAAGTTCTGAAAACATAACTTTAGGCTAGAACTCCCAATCCTTCAAAACATGTTCATTAACAAACTGAACTCTCTTCTTCATGCTCAATTTACTGATAGCGGTTTTGATGAAGTTGTAATCTTGTGCCGTACACGGTGAACTTATTTTCCCAGACATTCATTTAATTCTGCTGCTGTTTGTGCTGCAGTAATCTTTGACTACTGTTCACTAACGCCAGGATTTTTCTCTTCTCTGTTCTGTGTAGCTTTGACTGCTGCTGGGTTCACGGCTTGCATACTAATGTGTTTGTTTTTCTGAAAGTGTGAATTGCCGTCCTAACTATAAACGAACCGTTTGTTTTCTGAACCAATTTATGCAGTTACTAGCTGGCTTGCCCAACATAGGTAGATTTTTAAACTTTTATTTTGATTTAATTAATTTTATATACCTTTCCCTTTCTTTATGAAATTATCGCACAATAATAAACACATTTTTACTCCTTATAATTGTAAATTTATACAACCTCGGCTAATCCTAATAACTCGTGAAAAATCCCCAGATAATCATGCAAAAGGATATGAAACGTCGGACTTCCTTAATTCCTCCTCTTTCAAGTTCTGAAATGCTGCATAGCCTATAAGTACCCTTTATTAAAATTTTGTACCTTCTCTTTGGCCCCATATTCATTGAATAACATAAACGGTATACTTAGTTTTCACATAATACAGAAACCCTTGTGGCATATCTATGACTCCATAATGCGTAAGTATAACTTCTAATCGGGCTGGTTCAATAGCTCAGTCGGTAGAGCATCAGCCTGCTGTGTGAGGAGTCCCGGTAAGATTCCCGGTTGGGGTGCGGATTTTTCTCCAGCCAAGATTATTTCCTATCCTCCCAAGTCTGGAAGTATGAATGAGAGTGTGAATGTGTATGTGTGATCTAATGACTAAAATCCGAAGTTTACTAGAAACCCAAGATAAGCGAATACTAGTTAATACCATTGCTGTAGACAAAAATAAGTTCCAAAGGAAAAATCGCCGATTAGACCATTGTATGAAAGAATGTATTTGTTTATGTATATAACGGTAAATATACAAACATACATCCCTATCAATCGCACAGGTCCGCATACCGTACATGCTGTTACAATACACGGAATAATAAGCAAGATTAACAATAATAATAATAATAATAATAATAATAATAATAATAATAATAATATTAAGTACAAACAGAAGGAAACGAGAAAAAATTTACCACTATAAGAAAACATCATTGCACGAAAAAAAGTAAAAGGTATTCTAATATAGCATCTTAAATATAAACAACCTCCAAAGCAGCAGTAAACCTATTCCGGTGCATTATTATACCCTATTATAGTAAAACAAAATTCTGATGTGTTACACTCACATGACTTTCTCTACTCTTGTACAAACTATTTTTACAAACGCTTATTCTCCATATGCTTCATGTTTATCGAGATGTCAATCTTATTGTAGATGCAAGGGGAATTGGTAGGTTTTAAGCGATAGTCAAATATTTTAAGAGCTGGTTGCTATGTGGAGTATTTCATTCTCTTTACATTACCAGGACAAAAAAAATCTGATGTGTTACACTCACATGACTTTCTCTACTCTTGTACAAACTATTTTTACAAACGCTTATTCTCCATCTACTTGATGTTAATCGAGATAAACATTTGCAGACTCTATCTTAATGCTAATTTTCTTGTAGATGTGAGGGGAATATATATTTACAAGGGCAATATAGAAATACAGTAGCCTTTAAGCACATACATCTCTCTTAATAGCTGGTTGCTAGGTGCAGCACCATTCTCTTTGCCACAGATTAATACTCTTTGCATATCAAAGACAAAAAAATGAATAACGAATTACCATTTGAGATAATAGGTATTGAAAAATTTAAGGGAATAACAAGCAATATCTCGAAAATGGTTCACTCAACAAAAAAAATGTATATAACATATATTGTGTATTTTAACGCGATCTACATTTTTTGTGTAGTAACATTTTGTCTATCTCTTATGGTTTACCAGTTATGCAAAAGTCGTTCACAATGAAGAATGCTTTTGGAGACATTCCCAGAAAACTCAAGATATACATTTTATTTGTCATGAAAATATCGTAAACATATGATATTTTAATCAAAATCGTTTAGCCATTTTTGAGAAAATTAAAATTTTCGAAAAATGTTCCATGTAAAGAGTAATCTGAGGTGGGGGGATTTTCTTGAAAACCTTCGTGTCGCATCTCTGGAAGATACTGAACATAAATACCAAGTTTGGTGTTTATCCTACTGTTCGTTTCTGAGTTATGCTGTTCACAGACAGACAGACAGACAGACACACACACACAGACATACACACGGACATGTTTCCAAAAATGCTTTTTTTGGATTCAGGGGCTCTCAAAACATATATTTCCGGTGAAATCTCGGTATCGAATTTTTGGGTGGAATACAATACTTCCCCTACTTAGTATACGTAGTAGAGAAAGTAAAAAGTAGTTAAGAGAATAAATATACACCGCACACTAACAATGAGTGCCAAAATGACATGAAGCAAAAAGCACCAAAAAGCGGGGTATAAATGTGATTTAAGAAAGAAAAGAAAAACTTCCACCAAATACATGGTTGTTTAGCGAAACGTGATCCGCCTTATGGCAACGACACAACAATTCTGTATGCATAAGTGTGCAACCGTTCCGACTGTTAATATTTCGGTATATTAATTTTAAAATCTGATGTGTTACATTCTCATGACCTTCCCTAACCTCTATCGTTTATTAGTTTGTATATGAACTATTCTTACAAAAGTTTAATTTTCCGTCTACTTCATTTTAATTGAGATAGACCTTTGCAGAAATAGCTACATTGCACGTTTCGTTATGGATACAACGAGAACAGCGATAATCAAATATTTAAGAACTGGTCTCTATACGCTGGCCTTAAAATGTTATACAGTTTCAGTGGAATTTCGAGAAACAACTGCATGTCGACAGGACTTCAAAAGAAAGACGAAGTATTGAACAATTCGAATCATTAATAGCGGATATCTCGGAAATGGATTATGGCACAGAAAAGATGTTTGGAATAAATTGTGTGTTCTAAGAGATCTACATTTTTACTGTAGTATGCTTTTGTCTATCGCTTAACGTTTACCAGTTATACAAGATTATATAAAATTCCTTCCCAATGAACAGAACTTAATAGGCTATTTGAAAATTCAGGATGTGTATTTTATTTGCCATTTAAATATATTTTAATACACAGTACTCTATTCAAAATCGTTACAGCCATTTTGAAAAAAATGAAAATTTAAAAACATCTTCTATGTAAAGGATAGTTTTGGATGGGAATTTTCAAGAAAATCTTCGTGTCGCATCTTTGGAAAATATTGAACTTAAATGCAAAGTTTGTTGCTTAACCGCCTTTTCGTTTTTGAATTATGCTGTTCACAGACACAGGATACATACACATTCGTGGATTTTTTTCTAAAAGTTTTTTTTATTCAGGGTCCTCAAAACGAGCATTTTCCGTGAAATATTGGTAACGAATTTTTAGGTAGAATGCAATACTTACTCTACTTACTGTATGTAAGCAGTTGAGAAAGTAAACAGTGATATAATTTGGAAAGAGCTACCCTACGATGAAAATGTTGAAAAAACTTAAGTTTGAAAGCCAGTATCAATTTTAAAATTCTTCTCTTTAAAGCCAAGAATTGTTTAATTATGTACATCTTATAAGTAACATTTTCCCATGACATCGTAAACGAAAAGTTGGTTAAATACCAAACTTGATGATTAAGTTCAGCGTCTTCTAAGGATACAACAGAAGATCTTCAAGAAAATCCCTCATCCCAAACTACCCTTTATGTGCAAATGTTTTTGCTATTTTTTTATTTCTCAAAAACGACTTAAAGAGTTTGATTAAAATGCCATTTGTTTAAAATATTTGTGAGCCAAATTAAATATATGTCTATTCTGAATGAATTTTTGAGAGCTTGTAATCCGTAAGAATTAGAGAAAAATTTACTCATAAAAAACGTAGATCTCATTAAAATACACAATTTACCCACATATTTTTTGTGGCATTAACTATTTCCGAGATGTTATTTATTTTGGTTTGAATTGTGGAAAACTTTATACTTTTTTCAATGCTAAGTCGCTTCATAATTTACACACACACACACACACACACGCACGCGCGCGCGCACACACACACACGCACGCGCGCGCACACTCACTCACTCACACACACACACACACACACTCTCACACTCTCTCTCTCTCCCTCTCTCTCTTCCATTATAATATAATTGTTCATTATTCGTTTTCTTTGGTGGTCGTGCAAAGAGAACTGATTTTCAAAGCCATCGTTTAACGAACGGCTTTTCAAAGGTTTGGCTATCCTTAAGCCTAAGTATTCCCCTTGTACAAGTCGTAAGTACATAACGGTTATCTCAATTAACATTAATCAGTGAATTATCTGTAACATATCAATGTAATGCATCATATTTTTATGTATGAACCCCAATGATGAGCAAATCTTTGGATACTTACCGGTTTTTATAAAATTTTAAAAATAATGCCTTTAAGAAGAAAACATTTTATCTGTTTTTCATAAAACTCCCAATTAACAGTGTTACATTCTGTGTGAATTAAAATTTATTTTATTATTATTATTATTATATCATCGATAGCTTTAAGTTAATATTAAGTGTTGCTGTCCACGGATTCTATTTTGAATTTTGTGATTTGTGAAAAAATTTTCCCTCTAGCTTATCACACAAACTTGGGACTGAGAAACCTTAATACAGGCTCGTGTGGTTAAAATGTTATATTTATTCATTGTTTAAAATTATAACATAGTCAAACAGCTAGACATTAATTCCTTAGTCAAAACATTGCTTAAAGTAAATATGTTAGGTTTTTGATATTCTGTTTCTGTAGACACTTTCTTAACGTAATCAAATGTCTGGTAGGAAAGCACCTTCTTCGCTTGCATGTACATCAACAATATAAATACAAAATTTATCTAATGTTTTTTTTATTCTAGAGCTTGAGAGACATCAATTATATGATGTCATACTTAAAAGTGTGCAGCGAGTTTTATCTGTAAGCAATTTGTTATTGGTGAGAGTGAAATGGGGAAGTGGTTGAGGCACTTGTCACGGAAACTGTCATTTCCTGATGTAGACTTCATTGCAATCTGTAACTTGACATTTCTGTTTTAGCATTTTTGACCACGTTTTATACCTGGCTGTTTGACAATGTTATAATTCTAAACAAAGATAACACTTTTAACCACAACAACTTGTATTAAGGTTGTTCAAAATGCTTTACCAGTCTACAAAATTGTAGGAACTGATATAACATCCCCATTCCTCACAGATTTCTATCTTCTATGATTTTATAGGAATTTACAGCGACCGGTTTTCAATATAAATTATTAAGCAAGAATTATTTTGTTTCAGATTTTTCGGATTACGTGAGTCACTCTGTGCATTCGCTGCCGTCACTTGTTCATCAGCCGCATGACTTCAGCTCCTCCAGATTGTAAGTACTTATTAACATTTTCATGTACTGAAGTCATCCACTCTACCGCTATAGTTATAGGATGTTCTCTTTGGCTTTACTTCGGCATGTGTGCAATGCTGCAACGTTTACTAATGCTAGTATATTTATGTTGTTTAATCATATATTTAAACTGCAAATAGTTCCAGAGTACATTTTACAGAGATAACTACTCAGGCGACATAAGGATTTGAAAACAAGTATTTTCAATTTGCATTCTCTGCGGCTAAACATAAGCTTTTGCAAGATAGTATTTTCTCGTCATTGAGGAAACGGCCACAATGACTGGAAGATGGTCTTACTGAATTCAAAGTTGCCAAGCTACGGAAGTATGATGTATTCAGCGTTGCCAACTCGTACCATAATTATGGGGGAATATGATAATTGGAACGTTTGTTCATGCACAATACCAGGTTGTATGAACCGGCCAAACATACTATAATAGCCCTGCCGTGTTTGTCACAACAGCGAAATGAAAGGAATCTGACAACACTACCATGCTGATGTTGAAATTTGCGCAACCAAACCTGACTCCTATCTGAATTTGTCCCCAATCTGTCTCCATCCCTTTTAAGCATCCACTACATATCCCACTCCTTCCCTTATTACTTTCTCTACTACGTATAGGTGGTAGTAGGAGGAGTATTGCATTCCACCCAAAAAATTCGATATCGGGATTTCACCGGTAACAAATTTTGAGGTGCCCTGAATCCAAATAAGGCATTTTTAAAACATGTGTGCCTGTGTGTCTGTGAACAGCATAACTCAAAAACGAAAAGCCGATAAATACCAAAATTGGTATTTGAATTGAGTATCTTTCAAGATGGACCCGAAGATTTGCAAGGAAATCTCCCCCACCCCCAAATAACCTCTATATGGAACATTTTTCGAAAATTTTGATTTTCTAAAAAATGGCTCTTACCATTTTGATTAAAATATCATATATAAAAGATATTTACATGATAAATAAATTCGATGTCTTCAATTTTCTGGCTAGCCTCTAGTTCACAAGGTCGCGGGTTCAAACCCGGCGGAGGGCGATGGATTTTTTCGGGCGTAAAAATCCTTAGCATGGCTTCCTTCGGAAGGGAAGTAAAGCCGGTGGTCCCGTGTCGTAGATTTACGGCACGTAAAAGAACCTCAAGCCTGATAAAGAGGTCTCTGAGCAAAATTACCGATCTTTCACGCCCAATATAGAATGGGACGCTAAGGACCATAGTAGTTAAAGAGCGTCCATAAATAAAAAATTCAATTTCAATTTTCTGGAAATAGCCTAGGAAGACCTCTTCATTCGGAAGGTTTTTTGTATAGTCTGGTATAACTTGTAAACGTAAGCGATAGACGAAAATTACTACACAAAAAGTGTAGACCTCTTTAAAATACACAAACTATTTAAAACAACTTTTTTGTACCATTATCTATTTCTGAGATATACGTTATTAATGGTTCGAATTGTTCAAGACCTTGTCAATCTTTCAAAGTCCTGTTTGTTTATTGCGATTCTATGGAAAGAGTATAGAATTTTAAGTCCAGCATGTAACATCCAGTTCTTAAACATAGACCATCCTGTTCCGTTTGTATCTATAACAAAATGTGTAATTTAGCTATTTCTGCATAGGTTTATCTCGACCATAATAAAGTAGATAAAAAAGTAAGCTTTAATAGGAATAGTTTTATATCTACTAATAAACGATAGAGTTAGAGAAAGAAACATCAGATTTTTTTGTCATTTTCAGTGTGCCTAGAATGTTTTTCTAATTTGATTTATTTTGCGTCACTTTAACAGCATGGTCATGTCGCAATCTGTTATTCGCAGTGAACCCAGTACTGTTCAGAAAGCTGATAATCAGCGTAGAAAGCTAGGAGTGGCTGATATTCCCTACGTTAAAAATATGTCTAAATCTGATAACTTCTGGGGTGCTATTAAACACCTGTGGGTTCTTGGTGGAAATAATGGTTTCAAAGATCTGGCAGAATTTGCACTGGCAATGATTTTGTCGTCCATAGTATCGCTTCTTGTGAACAAGTTTTTCTAAAGTGGGTTTAGTAAAGACTAAATTTCGGAATAGACTGGCACTTGATAGTCAATTGACTCATTCTGCCCTCCCAGTTTGTGAAAGAATGCGGTGGGTCTCAAAACTACCAGGTCAACGAGAAGATATAAAGTTTATGGCAACAACAAATTAGTTTGGTGCTGCAGTAATTTAGATTGAACATTATGAGCCTTTTGATGAGTAGATCGAGAGATCTGTAGTCATCGATATTATAAGCACTATAAAAATGAGCATTATTTTCGTCACTAGTATTATTAAATTTGTTTAGATGTAGAATAATTTTGAAAGTAACTCTATAATTCTGAGTGGTTGGTACATGTAATTACATTTAAAGTTTGGCAACCCTTGTTACAATACAATATGTTGTAAGTATAATGTTGGAAGTAAAACTACTGCTTGTGTTGGGCTTAAAACTCAGCCTGTATACGAAAAAAAAGTTGTATTGTGAAAATTTTTAAGATAAATGGTTGGAAATTAAGTTTTCGTATTTCTTTTAAGTATGTATTTTTGCACATGGAAAGTTACTTTTAAGCCCGCTTATATATGGATGCGAAACTTAATGGCATACTAAAATAATTGAAAATTGTTCATTATGAAACGACTTCCTAAAAGCTTCATTTACAACACTTATTCCAGGCGTACATTTGGTAAATAAGAACTTTCAGGTGCATTTAGTACTGCAGAGCTCTCATTAGCCTCCCTTTCTCGTGATGTAACAATTCACAAAAGACCACACTTGGAGTTGAAATTCAATATGGGAGTTCGAAGAAAGATTGCCCAACCCTTTCAAACTGGGTGCATACGAGTAGTTAAGGAACACATACCGAACTGAAATGTTATGTATAGAGTAATCTTAAACATGTCCTAAACTGCTGTCATTGATATCGAATAATTGTTTTAATAAACTTGAAGTGCACCTTAGTTTTAAAAGTCCTAGTACATGGACAGTTATCTGTAGTATTGTTCGGAAAACAAGAATATTTTCAGCAAAAAGTTTCATTTCTTCATCTACGCCTAAGTACGGTAGGAATTAAGTTGAAAAAAACTACAAAAATGTCGTTTACCACATGTTTATATTCGCAAATACTTCAGGAGTTAATCAATATTGAGCGTTTAAACATTAAATATCGCTGAAACAATTTATTTCACAGAAATAAAACGAAAATACCTAACATCATTACTTGATTTCCCAAACAAAGTTCAGCAGCTTTTAAGATATGCTATTAATTCTCATAAGCCCCATTTTTTGACGCTCAGGTGTCCTTCATTGTTACGAAAAGAGCTCGTCAACAATCCACAATATAGGAGAAGATTTTTAAGTAATTGACTTTAAATATTTTTAGAATACACCTGAAAAATTTAGCTAACATTGTTTTATTAATATATATTGTTATATACCGGGGTGAGGCCAAAAGGTTTTGCAGATAAAAATATTAAATTTAGTTACCCCGGCATAAACATTGGGGAGCGTAACTGCAGTGTCAACGAGAGAACCAGGAACTTAGCTGCACAAATTTAAAGGAGGCGTGGGATATTCATAACAAGGTACACTTAAATTCACATTTAACACATTACCTGTGGTTTATTATAAATTTGCCTTGGTGCCACTACATCATACACAAAAGATTACACGACAAACATTGGAGGGAGATGTTCCACACTCACACGAGCCACACACGCTACATTCACTCGACCTGAAGACACACACAAGCCTGACCCACGCTACTACCAAACTAGTGCCACTCGAACAAAGAAGCTAGTACCTCTACTTGCCCTCACCCCCTTTCCTCTCTCCACCCCTTGGCCAGGAGGTGGGGAGAGAGAGAGAGAGATGCCGCGTCGGACGGAATTCCAACCCCAATCAAAATAACTAGTTCAACAATGTCATGCTAGAAAGCCATAATGTGTCCGACGCAACAATGCTAGCGCATACGCTACAATACACACACATATCTTTTTTTTTCCACTCGCCTATACCCGAAAGTTATTACACAGGACTTTCTTTTCGTTGAAGCATTCGGAGTTAAGGTGATTCTTCCAAGCTGGCATATATACACCTATTAACTGAATTGTGATTCTTTTTCTTAATTTAATCATGATGCAATTAAAACACACAGACTCCAACTCGATATTATACATTGAGAACCACGCCATTCTTACAGTCGCCTTTGATGAAGACATCAAATCTGACACAATCTTTTTGCAAAAGCTGAAACAGAATAATGTTCTAAATTGGAATCTAATATTGGAAGCTGGCATAGTTTGTGCCTCTGTGTTCAATTTGGTGAGTTTTGTTTAATCCGTTTAACTATGATGGCGGGTTAAACATACAGGCATCAACTCAGTCGAATTTATACACATTCTTAATAACCTTATGGAAAATTTGACTTCCAGTCTCATATCTGCTGCCTGAGTTTTAGATAGATGTCCTTGTTAGGATATGAATTCCAGCGGTATTTGCTTCTTCGTTTTGTTCTCGCGTATGTATGTGAAATTGAAACAGCAGGTTGAAGGACAATGATGTCATCCTCTTAGGACGCTATTCTATGTGCAGAGATGAATGTAGAATTGTAGCGGCATTTTAAACCTTAGACACTTAGTCAGATATAAACAATAGAACACACTTCATAGCATTTTCTTCTTCACTTCACGGCATCGGCATAATGCCCGTTTCCGTCTCACAGTTGTTCCCTTCATCCTCTTTCTGTCTGGACCGACATTCCGTCCTTCCTTTCGGTTGATATTAAAATGTAACCTTAGGCAATCTTGAATGTGCCATTCTTTGGACATACTGCATCCATTCGTTCCGATATTTTTCAATTTTTCCATTCATTAAGTACATTAAGGTGTGCTCTTTTATTTTCATTTCGTGTTTGGTCTAGCCTTGTACATAGTTTTTTCCTTTAAATATTTCATCTCTCTACTTTGTAAACCTCCTTTCTCTTCCACAAAGTAGTATAGGAACCGCCATTGTTTTATGAAAATATAGGTTTGTTTCCTTTCTTGTTTCATTTCTCAGCGTTCTACGTATAGTTTCACATATCATTTGTAATCTTGCAAGTTTTTTACTAATGTTTCTTTCAGTTCTTGTCGTAGAGCTGAAATTACATCTTAAATAATTAAGTTGTCTTACTTATTCTAACGATATATTTTATGATATTATTTTTGACCTTATGTGTTATTTTCTCCAAAAAACCTTTACTTAGATTCCTCTGTTGATAACTTAAGATCATATTGCTGACATAACTAATTCAAATGGTGTAATGTGTGTTGTAATTCATGGTCAGTCTCTTGATTAAATCCATTTCATCCCCATATAACAAAATATTTAAAATTGTATTCCAATTTAGCTTTATTCCTGATTTAATTATGTTTTTCCAATTCTGTATGAGGCCATTTATGTGTGTGTGTTTTAAAAATAGTGGGCGACATGCTACACAAGGGTGTAGCACTTCATAGCATTCCAGTTCAATTTCGGAGCGTAAAAACAAGTCTGATTGTAGTTGTTGAGAAAACAGCAGCTGACCTATTGTTTTTCCATCTTCATTTTTAGCTTTATGTGCCTACTTTTTCCATAACTCACTATTTTTTATAAATCGTAATTATTGATATTGTCAATAATAACTTGTAATTCGTACCGAATTTCCTGTACTGCCATGTCCACAGAGTTGTAATATCACTCACTGTGAAAAGATGGCAAACATTGTTTAGCTCTATTATAGATTTAAGGAAAATGTAAGAACCCAACTTGCTTTTATTCGTTTTCTTTGAATGATTGTATAGAAACGTTAAATATGCTTTTATTTTCTCTACTACTTATGTATAGTAACTAAGGAACTATTGCATTCCACCCAAGAATTCGATACCGAGTTTACACCTGATATATATGTTTTAGTCTACCTGAATAAATGAATAAAGATTTTTGGAAAATGTCCATGTGTTCGTGTGTCTATGAACGGCATAACTCACAAACGAAAAGTCCGTATTCAAGTTTAGCAGCTTCTAAGGATGCGACACGGAAATTTTTGAAGAAAATCCGCCACCCCAAACTACTCTTTATATGGAAAAATATTCATTATTTGTTATTTTTCCAAAAATGATTCTAACGATTTTGATTAAAAATACCATATGTATAAAATACTTTCATCACAAATGATATGTATATCTTGTATTTTCTGGGAATAGCCTGCGCGGTCACTTCATTTGAATGTCATTTGTATATCTGGTATACCGTAAAAAATATAGGCCTTGCTAAAGGACACAATACATATCAAATAAAAAATTTTGTGTCATTAATCATTTCGAAGATATTCTCTCACACTTCTCTCTCTCTCTCTCTCTCTCTCTCTCTCTTTCTCTCTTAGGTTTATTTCTAAAGTTGCCCTTAACTGCTTTGGTCATATCGGGGACTTTTGACTCACACATTTGATAGTATTTATATTCTTTGAAGTCTTAGATTAGGTTACTATAAGTTTTCATCGTTTTTAACTTATTGTTACACGCACATTCACTCTTACATCCACACTTCCAGACTCTAAGGAGGGTAGGAAAAAAACCCTAATTAAAAAGAAATGCCCGGCACCTCAGGGTGAGAAGTCAACTCGCTGACCTCTCGACCACGAAGGCACTCCCACATTATCTTTGTTATTGGTGTGAACCTTCCAATACCTTACTTTTCACTAGGGGTAAGTCTATTCTGTTTTTTTTCTCGTTGTCATGCAAAAAGCATGGCATTTCAAGTGCATTACTTAGCGATCCGCTTTTTAAAAAGTTGACTATCGCTTTAGCTTAGTGTTTCCTTCTTATTTCATAACGAAATGCGTAAATGTTCAATAAAAGCTTATTTCAATTAACAAGGTTAGATAGAAGAGTCAGTTTTTGTAGGAATACTTTGTAGAAGATAAGCTTTGCTAACTATTAGAAGCTATTGCTTTGGTATATCTTCACAATATTAATAAGATGCTGAGGGTAACTGTTAGGTAACTTCGGAATTAATTGTTCTTTCTTCCACACAAACCATGTGTAGGACAAGGTTGGAAAGGTAGAATGAGACGACTGAAAATTTCAATACTATAGCAGGGATTTGAATCACGGTTACCGCCCGGCTGCTCTGACCATCTGAGCTACCATGGTAACATGCCGGTACGACATTAAATTCCCTAACTGATTCTCGTTTTTCTCTTATGTGGAAGAACAATTAATTCCATTAATTGACCTAATAGAGGCTAAACTATGAAGCCCAGTGTATACATTGTAAGTCGCCATTGGGGTATGTCATCTCAAAACAATTTGAGATCTCCTTGTGGTTTGCCCGGAATAATGGGAGTCATCTGGGGAATTTAATGGCATACGGCATGTCACCACGGTAACTCAGTTGGTCAGAGCAACTGGACGGAAACCGGGAGATCCGTGGTTCAAGTCCCGGGTATGAAATTTTCAGTCGTTTGATTCGACCTTTCCAACTGTTAACCTATTTTCCAACCATACACATTGAGTCAGATCGGAAAGTTCTGGCGAGTTTTGACTTAAGTAATTAAAGATCATTTATATTCTCTTGTAATTATATAGGGATCTTTGTATTGCACATCTTCGAGATCCTTCTGGTTGTCATTCTTTGCCGCGAAAGAGTCTTCAGCAGTTATAAGGCACGGAAGTACAAGGATTAAATCAGTCTCTGCACCAAGCTGCTTAGCCTGGATTTAATCCAGCCCAGAGGAGAAACGTCGGCTAACATTTCTGGTCTGGGCTAATCTGCTGTAGAATTCATTAATTCTTCATGATTAAAGCTCCTTATCCTGATGATCTGAGAGCTCCAGCTTGGAGGTTAATGACGTAGCTTCATCACAAACTGTAAGGATTAGAACTTCCTAGTTGATGAAGTTTTTGTGAGATGGATTTGATCCTTGCGCTTACTGTTCGTGCCCGTGCTCCACTTTTTTACTTTCTCTGTACTTCCGGAGTTGGGACGTGACTTGCAGGTTTTCATCGTTATTGTGATATCTCAGGATTTGAAGTTCACAGCTGAAACTTGTATGTATTTGTAGAGTTTACTAGTGCGTTTGAAGAATCTTGTAAAATTTATTAACTCTTCTGAGGTGTCAAAGCATACCTGTTTACGTGTGAATCAATTTTTAACAATCCTAGCATTTATCAGCAGGTTGCTCTAATGGTAAAAGTCTAAATAACTGGTTCTTAATGCACTCAAGTCATAAATGCTGCCTAGAAACAATGATGTGATAAAGCTATTGTAACGAATACATTCATATTAATCACATTGTAATAACCGGCTTTTAAGACAACGCATTGGTAAAATTTTGTCCAAAAGTGGCCAATAAATTAATTTTCAGATTATCAGAACTGTATTGTATTTTGTACTTTCGAGTTTCATATTTTCCTTCATATTCTGCTAGTTTCATATTTCAGTATTACAATAAGTTTGATATTTATGAAGTATCAGGGGTTTAAAAGTTGGTGATCGTGTATTTTGTTGATATCCAAATTTCATATTTTTTTTCTTCAATGTTTCATTGATGGGGAACTGTTGAACAACGAAATTGACTTAACTTTTTATAAAATGCATATTGATTGTGCAATTAAGTTTTTTATGCAATACTTAGTGCAAAAAATGAGTTAAAGCATAACATTAACGCTAGAGAATTTTTGACAGTCAAACTAACATTAATTATCAAATGAAAATTTATCAATAAAGCCCAAGACAGATTTATTTTATTATGATTTAACGATGCAGAAATTAAATTTGTAGACAGAAATCCACAATCGTAAACTGCGTGGAGCATTTTTAAAATCTCATGCGACACACTCACATGATTTTCTACCCTATATTGTTTATTAGTAAGGATACAAACTAATCTAATTAAAGCTTATTATTCTATCTACTTCCTTTTAATCCAAATAAACCATTGCAGAAATAGCTACATTACACATTTCGTTATAGATGAAAAAGACAGCGATGGTCAAAGTGATACGCTGTCCTTAAAATTCGATACTCTTTGCATGAAATCGCGAGAAAGAACTGAATGTTGACAGGACTTTAAAAAAATGACCAAGTAATGAACAATTCGAACAATTAATAACTTATATCTCAGAAATGGCTTATGCAACAAAAAATTTATTTGACATAAATTGTGTGTTTTAAAAAGATCTACAATTTTTGTGCAGTACGTTTTCATCTATCGCTTGAGGTTGAGGTGTATACAGATTATACAAAATTCCTTCCGAATGAAGAGGACTTCCTAGGCTATTCCCAGAAAATTCAAGATATACACCTTATTTGTCATACAAATATGTTTTATGTATGGTATTTTAATCAAAATCGTCAGAGCCATTCTTTAGAAGGTCAAATATTTCCAAAAATGTTCCTTGTAAAGAGTAGTTTGGGATGGGGAATTTTCTTGAAAACCTTCGTGTTGCCTCTTTGGAAGGTACTGAACTTAAATACCAAGTTTGGTGTTGATCCGACTTTTCGTTTTTTACCTATATTTACTGTTCAGACACAGACACACTAACGGACGTTTTTCTGTAAATGTCTCTTTTTAATTCAGGGAGCCTCAGAACTTGTATTTCGAGTCAAATTTCGGTATCGGATTTCTTGATGGAATGCAGTACTTTCTCTGCCTACTAGGTCTCTGGCGTCTTAAGTCAGATTTTTATTATGAAGCTGGACTTTTTTTATGCCACACGATGGTGCGATATTTTGAAGCTGGAACTTTGCCACGATGATGGTGCGACAGTTTGATACAGGAATGTAGTTGTCACATTTCTTGTTATCTCCAATATCTGCTGTTGATTCTGCTTCCGGCTGCTTTGTGGTAGAGCTATCAGTATGTATGTATGTATGTATGTATGTATGTATGTATGTATGTATGTATGTATGTATTGGTGGATGTATTGTGAAGGACAACATCAGTTTAAATTGATTGAGAAATTTATTGTGAACTAATATTGAGTTATTGAACTGAGTAGCCGATCGTTGGTAAGAAATAGACTGATTATGAGTTGTAGCATTCGAAATTGTAACAACTGAATTGTTATACAGCCTAACTTTTGCAGTATCAAAGTTACGGTTGGAAATAACTGTTTCCGCAATAAATGAAACTCGAAGCGTAACGTGCCATGAGTCGCTAAAATGTTGCTCGGAAAGATCCCTCGGATAGCCGCGGAATCTTACTCTGACGAGCGCGTCTCTAGGCGCTTAAAATCACACACGTAAATACCGTTGACGGTACCAGCGAGAGAGTAACTAATGTGTGCACAACTGTGTGCACGAACATCGATCCGTACTAGTGACGGTACCAGTATGAGTAACTCTCTGATCTAAAATTTGCACGCCTGTATTACTTGTATCTCCACCTGCACATTATTCTCTCACCAACGTTATTATTCACGCCAGGGCCAATAGTTAAAATCCTCTCTTCATGCGCGTCTCTGACTGTTACCGAGGGATTGGCTGAAATCTCGGAAATATCTTTTACTTCTCTTTTTCAGAATTGTAGCCTAAATGAGTGTGTAAGCGTACTGAACTTATAAACTAACTGAATTCCCAGAATCTTTAAGTTAAAACGTTCTCTATTCTCGGCCGACACTAATGACCTTCCTAACCCGACTTCCTAATTACTTCTTTTGTCCAGACAAATATTTCAACTCAAGCTTATTATATGATACATTGATTTAATATACAGAATTTATTTATTAAAGTTATTTCTATATTTAAATGTTTATATATTCCCTTAATAATTACGGTATCAATTATGGTATAATTGAAAACACATTTTTAGCCAGAAATCTGAACTGCGAGGAACATTTTTAAAAAGTGCAAAATTAGAACGCAATATTTTAGTAAATAAATTTCTCAATGATGGTTTAACTTAAAGGTTCGAAATTTGTTAATTTTATTTATAGAGCACATACCAATATCACTTAAAAATTTGAAGTTGAAGGTTATGAATTGCGTATATTTTAGTATTTCCACTGATGGGTTGCATTAAAAAGGAATATTGTAAAGCCTTTCTTGCAACACAATTTTGATGTCTTCTGACTCCTGCCATAGGTCCCGGGTTCGATTTCCATTTGGGGTGCAGGAAGTTTTCTTTAGGCCGGTTAAACGCTGCACAGATATCCCTCTGCAGATAAGACTATCCCACGCAGATATCTGTTGACGGCCACATACTGCACGTTTACTGTTACAAAGTATGTTCTCTATCTCACCGTCATGTTTCATACTATATAATTAGTTTGCTTTTCCATGCTGGAATGTTTTCTCATAACTATAAAAGCATATAACATCCACTCCTCTACTTAATAAGACAAATGCAAGATATTTATAGTGCACAAAACTCTGAATTGTACATTTCCCAATCTATGTTGAAACTTAAGCTTTGATTCTGGATGCAGTTTTCGTAAAGTATATTATATTAACTCTTACACATCTCTAAGTTATTTATGAGCAACACTTGAAAGTTTGGTGTATTGTAGCTAAAACAGCTAAGCAGACGAATATTCGTTTATATTTTCCATCTGCTAAAGTAAATGTGCTACATACAAATATTTTCCGAAAAAACTGTTATCTCTATTTACAAGTTTGGCATTAAACTGTGTGTTTTATATGGAAACCTTACACGTTGATGAAGACTGCAAAAACATCTATTCAAAAACATCGTCGTCATTCGATTGCTGACAGTCAACTGCCTTGAATCGAACAACAGCGATCCCCCTGCTGATAAACGTATGTGTAGTGAGTGGATGCCCAACACTGATATTCCGAAAATTTTTGTAGCGTAGTGAGCAACAGGCCTTAGGACAATTCCTACCATAGGCAGTGCCTAATATAGTGTATATGAATGTGAGTTATAATAAGGAATTAAAACCAAAACGTCAACGAATCAATAAAACCGAAATCAATATCTTCATTCAACATAATAAGCCAGTAAATATAGGTTTGAAATGGAAGTGGGAAGACCACATGACGAGGCTCCAGAACAACAGATGGGCATAAATTTCAACAATGTGGACCCCTACATCAGCAAGGCACACCCGGAACAATATGGAACGACGCCTTCAAGAAAGCAGAAGGAGCACACTGGACAAGGACTGCACACGACCGCAGCAGCTGGAGAGAAATCCGAAGAAGGCAGGAAGTGCTAAACAGAACCACCCAGTGTCCGATAGGAATTAAGGGAAGAAGTGTGCGAAGTGAGGAACCCCAAACAAGATCATGCAGTGCTGATCGCAAAGAAGTGAGTGGACAATAGTGCGAAGTGCGGAAGAAAGGACGCAACGAAAATCATCACTTATACGGATTAGTTCTCCGCATGAGTCATATCGAGCTACTTCTCGCAATAGGAGGTCTTAGTCCTTCAGGGACAAATCTGCTATTCATTCATTCATTCATTCATTCAAGTGTAGTTTTAACATTGTTACGGATATTAGTACGCTTTACTTACTATTGTCTTCTGTAGAATTCTTTGGTACGTTAACTTTTGTCTCTCTAAACCACAGTAAGCATTAAATAGTTGTAACGTGGCGCGTCATTGATACGCATGTACCTACCATTTGCATTCCAAAGTTAAGCAATACATAACTTTGATTTTATCAAGCTAGAATTACAAGGCAGTTTTCCTTATGTACGATCTGGTTTTACACCCGGCCATAGTAGATTTATTACTTTACAAATTATGTGTAACTCTAGTTTTGACATTATGTGTGGATGTGATTGCAGAGTAAAGTTACAATACGTTTAAAGTTTATGTCCGTCCCTCAGATTTTTAAATGTAGCCTTATGCCTGAAATGGCACATAGTTGGTTGGACACTTAATTGAATTCCATTGAGGCTCAGTGCATTCCTCAGTATAAACAATATTTTTACGTAATTGTTCACGGGTATCACTAAAGAAGTTCACTGAAATTAAAACATTTAGCAGCTTCACATCAATGTGAAGGGAAGAGTGTATATCCAAATTTGCAGAAGGATTATTCTATCACTCTTATATATGTACCTTGGCGACTTCAACGGTTGATGTGAAAATAGAAAATAGTTATAAGCGAAGTAAACACAAGACGAGGATAAACGATAAATCTTCAGTAACACTTAGATTTACCGAATCTACTCGCACGACTCTAAATCTCTACTACCTATACTGGGTGTTCATTTCAGTGCACCATGACAATGTCTGACGTCGCTCTGCAGCTTAGCGTAGAATTCAATCCGCCTAGTACATCCGCAGATGCGTATGATTCATGTGTCGAAGAAGTTGCCTAGCAAGCAAGGCGTTCAGTTTGAACTTTAGGGCCTACCTACAGATCACGTTCTGTACGGTATTTGTCCTACTAAAACCTCTTTCGAACGTCCGAGGAAGGTGTAAGCGAGGTACTTTGTCAACAGATTGTGATTCGACTCCCGTGTGTGGAATGAATGGACGTTGGTAGAGTTTTACAAGAAAGATTAAGGTGTTTAAATATTTTTATTTTATTGTATTTTGTGCTTTTGCATGTGACCATGAGAGAAACGTTTTATGATTAATGTCGTTACTTTATTACCACTCTTAGGATTAAACACTGTGCATGCTGGTCAACTTCTCCGCCACACATATACTATATCACGTCCTTTCCGTTACCGCTTATACTCGCTTCAAAATTGACTCAAAGCAACAGCTTATGACTGTTGAAATGATCAGTCAGTATATTATATTCCATCATACCACCCAACAAAATTGGCTGCTATCACTCAAGTGCCTGTATTCTCCGCCTATCCCTAAATGACTTTGCATCATCTACAGTCTGACGTGCAGCATTATTGTATTGAACAATAGCAGCTGATATTTTATATACGAGTTCATCCAGGGATAGATGTAATATGAAAAGCTTCTCAAATGTGTGACCCCAAATTATCACGTGTTAGTAATTTTACTTTTAATGACTTCTCAAACCATTATCCTGGAAATATTTTACAAAACACAAATTGCAGGTAATATTATTTCTAATAGATATTAGTTCGCAAGGAAACTGAAAAATTTACATTTGGAACATTAAAAGTCATGGTCCTAGACTCAAACCACAAATCTTAGGCGTTACTCCTGTTGTGCCATTGAATGTTTAATACCTGATTCAGTTTGCTAATTCTAGTTTACACACGGCAAGTGTGGATGAACAGTTATATAATATACGATTTAGTTTGTAATACAACAATAACATTTTCTTGGTCCTAGGTGATGCTGGAGCGAAGAGCACAAGCCGCTTTGAGAGAAACACGAATGCTGTCCCGAAATTAGGCCGTTTACCTTGTGGCATATTATACGCTAATGAATATTTAATTGGAAGATGAGTAAAGCGCAGTTTATTATTTCACCTCATGCTTCTCGGGGCTCCTAGCGTTAGTTAACCCCCACCCCTGCAGCAACACCAGCAGCTACTAGCCCATTTTCTTTGTCACTGCTCGTTCTCTTTGCAAGCGTATAGGTAAGGCAGCTTCATTAAGTCAGGACGCAATCTACAATATGGCCGCTGCTGTCTTAACCTTTCTTCCTTGTGCAATCTTGCTAATGGCTCCTACGGCCAAGTTTGGGTTACCCGAGCATTAAGGTTTTTGACATATCGACTTCCTTGTATCTCGTTCTGCTGAGAAGATGAGATTCGTTCTCGCCTTGTGCTGTCGATAAAACAACCCTGGAGCGCCAAGATTCAGAGAAAAAGTAAACGGGTGACGAAGCACTACAAGGTCTCTTCCGATTTTGTGCATGCTACTCTGAACCTGAATGAGAACACAAGCATTTCATAATCAACATAGCTTCTCAAGGACGTTATTATAACTAGACATGCTCATATTCTGAGATACTGGGTCTTACACTTTATATTTAATGAAAAAACAACTCCTGACACAAACATTTTTTCTATGCTTGTTATATTAATAGATTTTTTTAGACTACTAGCTAAAATATCCAGCGTTGGCCCTGTTTTGACAGCTTTATCCATGCATTTAGCCTTAGGCTGCACTTATCTAATAGTCTTGTTTCTTTTGAGGCATTTAAAAAGTAATTACAAGATACAAACAGAGAGTTAATTTTAACTCTCGGGGCTCTATAAAGAACAAAAACAAAGAATAATAGTAATAATAAAAATGCTGAGAAAGCACTATGCAAAAGCACTGTTGAACAACCACAAATACGACAGTTTGTAACGACGATTTCTCGTGAAAGCAGCTGACTTCCACGCTGTCACTTTCGGGATGTCTCGTCGTTAATTATTGCGAAAATCTCGATTGGGAAGAAATAATAGCAGTTTAGGTAACATCAATATTACCTTGTTCATTTTCACTAACCAACATACACTAAACTACTAAGAAAACACACGAAAGGCAAAATAAAATGAAGGTCAAAATGAATATACAAAGAAAGTACTTCGAAGAACTACTTCGACTGGATTGATGTTGCTGTTGTTATCCATGTCCACTGTATTCTGTATTTTATATGTCACTCAGTTTTTTATTTTGTGCTCATAAAAGCATAACAGACTTCCCATAGGAAAAGAAACCCGCTGCTTACAAAAAAAAAGAAAAAAAACACTCCGATTATCGGAGTATGATCGCAAATGAATGGATATGAGCTTCAACTCACTTATTACTCTTATGTCAGCAATGTTTGAGCACTATAGAGACTAAACGCGATTATGTTGCAAACCTTTGTGTTATTTTATAGCCATACGCAATAAATAATCATATGAAGATAAAGAAGAATAAGAAGTGATATTTTGTCTGCTTTGATGCTGTTGCTGTTATCATAGTGCAATATAAGTTCGAAATGTTGTTAATCTTTTACCAAGCGATTGTAGTCCTTTACATTTGCACAGTCATAGCCACACATGGCATAAATGTTGTAATTTATTTATTTGACTGTATTATTACTCCATTATCAATGTCCGAGAGGAGATGAACGAATAATGTATGAACTCGCTATTCCTTTGTTATTTTGTGAGGCCGTGAAAGCCTAAGTCATTTCTTACGTTGGTAATGTTGGACCTGTTAGGATTATCGTTGAGAAAGATATAGACGGCCTTGCGAGTTTTTGTAGGAATTACGTAAAATTAAATAACAATCGTCTGAAATTGGGCGGAATTTCGTATTCTAAGCTAGGCAGTAGTTTTTGCTTGCGTCAAAGGCAATGCCAAGTGCCTAAGTCCCTGTGTCAAGTTTGGTCGAAATCGGTACAACGGTGTAGAAGCTTGTAAGAAGCACATATACACACACACAGACTTATGAGGGCGGATTGATAAGTCAGTGACTTTTTAAATAAAATAAAAATATTTTCCAAAAAATCAATTTTATTTTTCAAAATAGTCTTCTTTCAATTCAATACACGTTGTCCAACGTCTCTCCAATTTTTTTAACTCTTCCAAAAAGTATGATTTTTCGAAATCTGCAAAATATGAGGTTGTTTCTGCCATGATGTGTTCAATGGACGTGAATTTCTTCCCAGCGAGCCAATTTTGCAGGTTTGCGAAGAGGAAGAAGTCGCTCGGAGGCAAATCTGGAGAATATGGTGTGTGAGGCAGCAGTCGTAGGCCAATTCCACATATTTTGCGATGGCAATGGCTGACTTGTGTGCGGGTACATTATCCTGGTAAAACATAACTTTTTTCTTCACCAAATGGGGTCGTTTCTTTGACAATATTTGTGAAGCTGATCCAGCATTGCGGCATAATATGAACCTGTGATCGTTTTACCCTTTTTCAGGTAGTGGATGTCTATCACCCCTTGTGAATCCCAAAAGACACCTGCCATGATTTTTCCTGCCGACAGAATGGCTTTCACTTTCTTTGGAGCAGGTTCGCTTTGATTGTAGTTTGGTTTCAGGTTGATAGTAATGGATCCAAGTTTCATCACCCGTGTTGTAACGCCGATAAACTCATGTAAGTTGCGCTGGAACATGTTCAAACATCCCTTTGAAATGGTCACACGATTCCTCTTGTTCTCAACTGTGAGCAGTCGCGGCACCCATCTTGCTGACAGCTTTCTCATACCCAAAAATTCGTGTAGAATGTTATACACCCGTTCTTTCGAGATGTTTACGGTCTTGGCTGTCTCGGCAGTCTTCCAACACAATATCGTGAACTTTGTTCACCATTTCTTCCGTTGTGACCTCAACCAACACACGGCATCCTCTTGTGTTCGAACGGCCACATCGAAATTCTGTGAACCATGTCATGTGACGAAGCAGAGTCCCATAATATTTGTTCAGGTTTTCTTCCGTTTCCTTCACCGTCTTACCACGCAAAAAGTAGTGCTTTATCAGAACACGAATTCACTTTTCTCTATTTTCTACGAAGCAACACAAATCTGCTTATTTTAGATGCTCTCAACAATGTTCTAAGAAACAAATGATGAGGATTTCCGCGTTTATACCCAGAATAGATGCAAGACTTGAGTGCAAACCAATAAACCTGTGATTAGAACGCTATCTCTCGTCAAAGTCACAGAATATATATTGTCGCAGCCTCCAAACAAACCGCTCAAAGAGACGTATGCGCATACGTCACAATATATATATGAATATTACAGGTAGGAAAGAGTTAGTGCTGCTTCTAAGTGTATGTAGGCGTCTGAGTAAAAAACAATATGCGAACTATCAGTCTTGTTGTATCTATACTAATCTAAAACATTTTATGTGTTCCATTCACATGCGTTTCTCCACCCTCTCTTGCTTAATTTATCCTAGCCTATTCTGTCTGTATTTACCAAATTTCGCCATTTTGTTTTAATGATTTCGATACTGAACACACATGACTGGTTCATTTTATCAGGGGATTTTATCACTTGAGTAGCTGTGTACACTGTAACGAAAAGTTTGTAAAAGCTGCTGAAATCTGCTGCCTGATAACGTGCCATGTGTTTTTGAACTGTGCTTTAGTGCGGAGTATCTTATGTCGCTTAAACCGCATTTCCGCTGTATATTGAGCCTTTGTCTATCTAAAAACTTCAGTAAGTTCATAAGTGAAGAAAATGGACAAGCGCAATTGCTGTTTGAAGATTGGCGTATCTTCCAAAATCTGTAGAGACAGCTGACTGACATCGCCTGGTATTGTGTGAATTTTGAAGGTTTTCTAAAAACTCGTTCATTATATTACTCCTTTCTGTTCTGCTCACTTTATAAATGATGCCTCAACATCTGTAAGGGCAGAAATAGCCTGCATGTAACAAACTCTTTGTTTATACAGAAGAATGACGTCATAAACTTTGTCGCTATTGCAAGATGCACAATATATTTATGTACAAAATATCTTGGTTAAAAGAATTCCTGTTGTAGTGGAAACTCTTCCCTTTTGAGTTGGAAAACTTTGAATATAAAATTACAAAACGTTTTCTCCATGCATACCTTAGTGCATGACGTATACTCAGTACTGTACAGTATTGGGTGTATTTACAGAGTATATAGTAGTGAAGCATGGCCGCGCAAGGCCGGAGTTCGAGCTTAATTTGAAAACTGTTTGCCGGGCTCGGGATTAAAAATAATGACAAATAAATTAATCTACCACATTTTACCTATGGATTTTATCATATACATACGTATCTTTAAAGATATGATATTTTAAACAAAATCATTATTGCCACCTTTTAGAAAGAAAATAAACGAAAACGTTTGCTCTTTAAAGGAAAAATAAAGACGAAGAAACTTAATTTATCACATTTTCTGGTCCGTGATGTTGAGATTCCCGGAATAGCACAATTATCGCAGCATGCACACATTCAATGGAATAGTGATCATAAATAAATGCTCGTTTTGGCTAGTTTTGAATAACTTTACAACAGCATGGTAGCTGCAAACTCAGCCTGCCTCCCTCCTTCCCCACCAGGCCCACTACATCCTGGGCAGAATGCAGTAATAGGGGCGGCATCTGGTCAATAAGATAGTATTGCCATCAACATGTCACTTACTACATCCGGATTCCAGGACATCAGCTGCCGCATTTCTGTAAAGTAGCTCCTCAATTGGTCTCAAGGACTGGAGTGCGTCCTTTACAAGGCTCCCAAGTGAAGAAATTCCCATGCCGGAAATCCAATCCGAATCCCATCGGTCTGGATGGCTCAGTTGGTTAGGTGTTCGCCTTTTGATATCAAGGTTATGGGTTCAAACCCGGCCTAGACTGATATTTTTAAGTGTGCTTAAAAGCGACAACCCCATATCAGTAGATTTACTAGCATATAAAAGAACTCCTGCAGGACGAAATTCCGGCACACCGGCGGCGCTGATATGATCCTGGCACTTGATAGCGTCGTTAACTAATAAGATATTTATTTTATGTATGAACCGAATCCCTTCGCATCGCAGGCAACAGGGATTCGTGGACTAATGATATAATAATAATGATAATAATAACGCAAAATACTTTTATTTAAAGCAAAATTAACTAATCGGGCCGGTGATAAAATATAACCTACTCTCGGGCTCGTGTTCGGGTTCGATTCTGACCGGCCTGTGCAGACCTCTAACTATACACACAGGGTTTTGTTGGGGGCTGGCTTTGCGGGAGAACTCTAGCTAGCAATTCCACTTCTGGAGCAGACCAGTCAAGCGAATTGACTAGCAAGCCGAGCCAGTGTGCTGCAAACGAATAGCGCAAAGATGTCTGGTTTTAAGGGGGTAGTTTAGCATCTGGAGAACAGATATCGATTACCTCAGATATCGAATCTAACAGTAGCATAGCGTTAGAATATACACGCATAATAATGCTACATATTCAAAAGGAATAAAAGGAGATGACAGATAATTATTTGTATCTTAGCTAAACTAGCACAATCGCCTGAAACTAGGTCACACAGAGCGAGGGAAAATAGGAACAAAGTGCAGTTACTCGCCCACCTCCATGCTGTGGGGTTAGCACCTTTGCCTCACACTCAAGAGGCCCCGAGTTCGAGTCTCGGTCGGAGCGTGTTAGCTGTATACAGTTATTTTTTCGGGTTTTCTCTTATCCTCAGGGGAATATTGCTCTGTTGGTCCTCAGGATCATTTAGCACCGATTTACCCTTTTCAGTCATTCATTCTTCGATATGACATAGTGGTAAAAGAAGGCTAACTCGTAAAAGAAAAGAAAATACGTATCTATTTATTTAGTTACACGTGTATTCAACGATAAATGCTCTTGATAGTGGAACAGTCATACAAAAATAGATACATAAATTAAAGTAAAAGCTTAAATTGTTCTCCAAAAGAATTTTCCTTTCGTATTTTTAATTACATACGAAATTCATCTCTAATTGTGTATGATAATGATGGAATTTCAGTAATGGAATCTTATCGATTACATAACTAACGTACAGCGTGATAATTACTGAAAGTATATTTTGTTTTCTGAAAAACCCATTTCACCTTTCTTGGAAATATGAAGAATAACAGATGAAATTTCTACTGCTATTTCTAGCAATGTATTGGATTGCATATCTCTTGGATGCATGCATAGTCAGTTTAGGAGAGAAAGAAGAAAAGGAAGGAAATAGCGTCTGTGCTATCAAACAGCTTTGATAAGCCTGGAAAGTTAGCTAATACAGGAAGTGGCAGTGCAACGAGAAAACTGCTCTCATTTCGCGACTATGTTTACTGCACCAAGTAAACAGTTTCCTGTAGAGTAAAGCAATTGAAACCGAATGCAGATTTACGTCACCGAGTGCTGATTGTACTCTGTTGCGTGGGAGAGAACAGAAGAGGGATTCACGGGTAAGCCACAAACATCTCGGTTTCTTTTTTTTTATTATTTTGTTAGATAACTTTGTTGAAGTTGCATTACAGTTTTGTTAACACTGAAAAAGCAAAGCTAACATGAAACATGTGTAGACGGTGTCTTCCAGAGAAGATCCTCTATTAGAATTGAAACCAGTGTGTGACGTTCGTTTTAATCTTGCTTCTTCTCTAGAACGAGGAATCTGTGTTGAAATTTCATTAAGTAATATGTTAGGATCAATGAAAGTCAAATGAAGCTTTATGTAATGCTTCTTAAGAACTTCGATTACTTCAGGAACGTGAAGATCTGTGTGGATAGTAAAGCGCTGCTAACGAATTAAGGTGCCTCAACTAACATTAATTAAACTGAATAAATTTGTAGGTAATACAATAGTAAAAAGGTTTGCGTCACATTAGCATGTCTTTCCCTACCGACTCCTCAAACTCCAAACTATTCTTAGAGAACTTATTACTCTATCCATTTCTTGTTAATCAATAACAAAAATATATTGGAAATGGCAAATATCACAATATATATTGTGCATTTTAAATATATCTGCAATTTGTGGCGATCTTGTAAGTTATACCCACAAAATTCATTTCGAATGAAGAGGTCTTCACAGGCTATTCCAAAAAATTAAGAAATGACGATAATTTGTCCATGTAAGTGAAAATTATTTTGGTAGGAAGGATTTTCGTAAACATCTTTGTATCGTATACTTGTAAGACGCTGAGTTTGAATTCCAAGTTTGGTATTTAGCCTACTTTTCGTTTGAGTTATGTATTGAATTTCTTCCCGAGATATGAGGCTTTTAAAATTTCTAAAATTCTCATATAATGTAGTCACGGATACAAATGTAAAACTCTAAATAGGAGGTTAATCGAATAAACAGTAAAACTTTGGCCAACTCTGCGGCTATATTCCATATATAATAGAAAACTCGTTAGATTTATAATTGTTTTATATACTCGTACTGAGCGGTCAGGTTATGTTTCGGTTTGACATTCATGTTGCTGCATATTGTATACGTAACGCTATGCCTGTCGTCATGTTTCGTGAAGGTTACATATCAACATTGCCAATCTATTATGTGATAAGCATGTTTAAAATCTACGGTAAACGAAAGTGTTGCGCTACTTTTTACCAATAAATACTCATATTGGGCATTCTTATTGGATTTATATGAATGTTTTAATAATAACACTTTGTTGCTACGAGATTTGAGCTCTGAAGAATACCGTCTAAAGAAGAATACTATCTGTCCAGCGACGTTTTAGCTACTGAGCGAGGGAGCACTTCCAACAGGTAGTGGTTTTGCTGGTGGAAGGAGGTAATGTTTACTTGGTCGAATCAAGTAAGAGGTAAAGACGCGCGATAGTGAAAGACTGCTGGCTGTTTTCCACTGTACGCGCCAAGCGTGGTACGAGATCTGCATACTGTACACCCTTCCCACCAACTAAAGTTTTACCTAAGAGATAAGCCATCATACTCCACTAGCTAAAATGTCGCTGAACAGACCGTAATTACCACGGTTTGCAGTGCTGCGAGAGATCAGCACATCAAGGGTGAAAATTGTCTATTAGTGGCAATCACTGGTCCCCTCCCCACGTGATCTTTGCGCTATGTTACAAATTTTCTTCTAGGCGCAGCATGTGATCTCTGTTGTTCCTTGTGTTTATAAGATGAAAGTGGTTTCTTCACTGCCTAAGCCATTTATCGTGTTATTGCAATGTTTAGTCTTACAGCTGGTTATTGTTTAAATAATATACACGTCAACGAAGGATGTATTGTTTCTGGACTGCAAAAGCAACCATTTCAGTTTCATTGTTCCTATAGTATGGTTTGTTTCACAAAGAGTAGACGTTGCTGACATCGCTCTTTATGTCTGTTTGATATCTTTATCCGCAGAATAATTTCGATTCAAAACAAAACAAAAAAAAATTACTCATACTAGCGACGCTCAAATCTTTGCACTACAAGGAATGCAAAACAATAGAGGCCAAGAGTTAGTGACAAAATTAAATTGAGTTTTATTTATGGACGCTCTTTAACTACTTACTATAGTTGTTAGCGTCCCATTCTATATTGGGCGTAAAACACCGGAAATTTTGCTCAGAGACCTTTTTATCAGGATTGAGGTTCTTTTACGTGGCGTAAATCTACGACACGGAACCATCGACTTTACTTCCCTTCGGAAGGAAACCATGCTAAGGATTTTTACGCCCGAAAATATTCATCGCCCTCCACCGGGTTTGAACCGCGACCTCGGGAACTAGAGGCTACCATGGTACCCCCTACACCATAGAGGACGACGGGTTAGTTACAGGCAGGTATGATAGGTTAGGACTAGAAGCGGAGGGGGATTTAGCACCTCGACCTACGCAGATCTTTTGTACCTAGACCCCTAACGGGACGCCCCCGGGAGAGAGGGATGAGGTGAGAGCAGACAGAAGGCGGCAGGAGCATGAGGCACGACAAGCAGAGGGCAGAGTCCCTACCATTTATACATTTTAACTCCCCAGGTCCTGGCTTGTGCAGCCGGGCCCCTCCTCCTTGTGGGCTTATACATCCCCTGGAAGACCGCTTGCAGACCGAGGGAAGAAGGTTTATTCAGAACATCTTTTCCCCTACCATGCACACGCTGAGACCTCCTGCCGATACTTGCAACCCTGAAAGAAACCAAGAAGACGAAAAGTGAAGTGAAATGAGAATGGAGATGAAATGGAGGACAGGAAATTCGGGGGATGTAATTATCCTTCCAGCATTCGCCTGGCGACTCGGGGAAACCCCTGTAAAAAGCCATGGGTCAAGAAGGTCGGCCCCGGGAATCGAACTTTCGATCTCCGGAATACGGGCCAAGGACATTACCGCCTGAGCCATCCCGCTCGATGACAGGCAGGTAAAACTGGTCCGAGTGCTGCCACCAAAAAATGTACGAGAGATAGAGTTTGGTTTATTAATCTGCGATTTCCTTGTCTACAGTTTAACCTTATTTCCTTCCGCCCTGGCTTTAGTGCTTAGAAATTCCTATTCCTGCCAATATCTGCAGTATCTGCGGAGAAAATTATCGTATTCACAGTACAACATGCTTTCTTTCAGGTCTGAAGAGGACATACATTGAAAACTACGTCGAAAAGCGTACAATATTACGTGTGTTGTCATTTCGTGCCATTATGGAATTCCTGATTGCTTGACAAATTATTAATGTTGTTTGTGACTGCTTTTAGATGCCATTTCCTGGAATTGTGAAATCCTGAAATCCTGAACTGAATCGCTCCAAACATTATGGTTTTCAGTTAAGAGAACCTGATTTTGAGATAAAAAGAAATAAATTGTCAAAAGTGCATTTCATCTATATCCGCCCTGCTAATGCGTATTTACCAAGTTAAAAATGAGTAATCCGATAAAATATTCAATTTCAAACGTAAAACATCTGATGTGTTACATTGACATGACTTTCTCTACTCTTGTACGAACTATTTTTACAAACGCTTATTTTCCATATGCTTCATGTTAATCGAGATGCTAATCTTATTGCTAATTTTCTTGTAGGTGCAAGGGGAATATGGTAGGCTTTAAGCGATAGTCAAATCTTTTAAGAGCTGGTTGCTATGTGGCGCATTCCATTCCCTTTGTATGTCCAGTACATAAAAAATGAATAACGAATTCCCATTTGAGAAAAAGTATTGGAAAATTTAAGGGAATAACAAGCAATATCTCGAAATTGGTTGACTCAACAAAAAAAATGTATATTGTGTATTTTAACGCGATCTACATTTTTTGTGTAGTAAAATTTTGTCTATCTCTTATCGTTTACCAGTTATGCAAAAGTCGTGCACAATGAAGAATACTTTTGGAGACATTCCCAGAAAATTCGAGATATACATTTCATTTATCATGAAAATATCTTAAACATATAATATTTTAATCAAAATCGTTTGAGCCATTTTTGAGAAAATTAAAATTTTCGAAAAATTTTCCATGTAAAGGGTAATCTGGGGTGGGGGGATTTTCTTGAAAACCTTCGTGTCGCATCTTTGGAAGATACTGAACCTAAATACGAAGTTTGGTGTTTATTCGACTGTTCTTTCTGAGTTATGCTATTCACAGACATACACAGACACACACACACACACGGAAATGTTTCCAAAAATGCTTTTTTTGGATTCAGGGGGTCTCAAAACACGTATTTCCGGGTGAAATCTCGGTATCGAATTTTTGGGCGGAATAGTACAATACTTCCCCCGCTTACTATATGTGGTAGAGAAAGTAAAAATAAAATTATCATGTAATATTTGATTAGTGATATGGTGACAATTTATAGCAGAAATATGTTGAAGCACTTTTCCAAATGTAGGCAGCAACTTTATAAGGGCCATAACGAAGTCCGTTTCCTTTTTCCTGAAACATGGGAGCCCTGTTATATACTGTATAACTCTAGTTTGTTAGAATTGCTTTCAAAATGTAAAGACTTATTTTGTTTAAAAGGTTTAACACATCCTTTTTTGTGCTATGTGCTCTTTTTGAGTCACTTTCAGTGGTAAAAGACAGCCATTCACTCTCTACACCTAAAAGCGTTTCCCTACTCTCGTTTAAGCCGGATGCTATCGATAAAGCCGATTTCTGTAGTACCACTCTATACTGCACGCGGTAGGTAGTCTGTGCTTTATTATGTTTGTCAAAAGCATGCTTCAAAGCATGGATTGCGGCATGTCCACAGTTGGTTTGCATATTGAGGACCTCTTGTATTGGATTAAAAACTGCTTCACAGAACGTCGCATTTGAAAAAAGAATTCGATTTTGGGAGCCATGAACCAAACAAAACTCTGGTGCAAACGCCCGCCCCTGCCTCTCATGCATACATAGTAGTTGGGTAGATCGGACATTTACAGTGGGGGACCAATATTCACGTTCTCGTATTTGGTTTCCAATCAGCGTAAACAGCATTTAAATTAAAAATTAGCCATAAACAATGTTTAAATGGAAATTAAAAGAATGAAGACGCTCCAAGAATAGAACATTTCGTCACACATTAAAATACAATTGAAGTGTAGGTAGTATAATAAAACCAATTTGTACACTTTCGACGAAATTTTGTGCCCTGAGATTCTAGGGATCTAATCTTGTATCGAAAAATACAAGAAGTAAATATATAAACAGGTTTTAAAAAAATCTATATGGAGAAAAACAAAAGAAGGTTTCTGCGAAATAACAGAAATACAATTATTCTCTTTTTCTTCCTTTCTTCCTGCTCGTTCCAGAGATCAGTCTAGATTAGCGTTTCCTCCTTGAGGTCAGGAGACATTAATAGGAGGCATAAAAATAATTTAATCTGATGAGTAAATTAAAGATAATACTTAGTAATTAAGTAAATATGATACACATTATTGATTTTGCACTAAAATGCACATTAATTTTAATTATACCTATACCTTTATCCACGATACACAAAAAATTATTACATTCTTTTAATTTTCTCTTAAAATATTATTCTGGTTGTTTTTATATTTTGGTAATTTATTGAACAAATGTGCCTCAGTAACCTAAGAATTCCTATTAATTGATTAGGTATTAAAGATTTAAACGACAATGGTGTCCGTTAACACCCGCTTTGTTTAATTTATTTATTTATATATATATATGAAATCATAAGAGAATCACAGATGTATTTAATATTTAACTATACAATAGGACAACTAGTCCTATTGTTGTATAGTCCCTTAAACACAGTGTTATTTGCCAATGATCAAGAAGTTTTGGTACACTGAAGATAATATGCAAAGAACAGTTCATATATTGAACAATGTAGCAAGCAAATATAACTCAAAATATCTTAAGTAAAACAAAGCTTGGGCTATTAAAGTATTAGAACCTTTTACAGATAGAATCTTAATAAATAACGAAGTAATACAACTAAATAGTTTTAACTACCTATATGAAGTACAGGCAGTCTTGACCCCGCGTATCACCGCAGTCGTCCTCCGTGGTCTAGGGGTATCATTCTAGCCTCTTGCGGGTTGAAATCCGGCGGCGGGCGGTGGATTTTTTTTCGGGCGTAAAAATCCTTAGTATGGCTTCCTTCGGAAGAAGTAAAGACCGTGGTCGCGTGTCGTAGATTTACAGCACGAAAAACGGCCTCTAACCTGATAAAGAGACCTCTGAGCAAAATTTATGGTCTTTTATCCCAATATAGAATGGGACGCTAAGAACCACAGTACTTAAAGAGCGTCTATAACTAAAATAAAATGTGTCAAGCGACCTCTCCCCTCCCCTTCTCGTTTGCTGTTTGCAACACGCAAGCAGTTCTTTAATCTAGTGGTGGAACACTGCTTAACGCAATTACAAGAATGGTAGCACATACAGAGAAGAATGGGCTCTTTCATATTTTGTAGCATACAAAGATGCTGCAATGTACTCTGTGTGTGTGTGTGTGTGTGACCGTGTGTGCGTAATAATAAAAAATATAATAATAATAATAATAATAATAATACCTAATAATAATAAAGTGTGTGTTATAGAGAAACCTACATTTTTGTGCAGTACGTTTTCGTCTATCGCTTAACATTTATCAGTTATACAAGATAATACAAAATTCCTTCCAAATGAAGGACTTCACAGGCTGTTCGCATAAAATTCAAGATATACATTTTATTTGTCATCTAAATATGTTTAATATATGGTATTTTAATTACAATCGTTAGAGCCATGTTCTAGAAGATAAAAAATTTCCAAGAATGTTCCATATAAAGGAAATTTTAGGGTGGGGGATTTTGTTAAAAATATTCGTGTCACATCTTTGAAAGTACTAAACTAAATACCAAGTTTAGTAATTATCCGAGATTTCGTTTTTGAGTTATGCTGTTCACAGACATACAGACACACACACACACACACACACACACACACACACACACACACACACACACGTACATTTTTTATAGATGCATTTTTTTATTCAGGGGGGCTCAAAACTTGTATTCCAGTGAAATATCGGTATCAAAATTTTTGGTAAGAACATCGCAGGTAACAAACCATCCCCAATTCTCTGTACAATGTTTTGGCGTTCGCAGAAAATACTCAAGCCGGTGACAGTTGGCCGTTGTTGTCAGCGTTCTTTCTAGTGATGATTTGAGTGTTGATAAGTTGAAGTCGCCTGCTTAAGGATTCCAGAGCCTGGTGATAATAATTTAACTCTTAAACACTGTCCGTCAGCAAAAGAGGTCCAATCCCTACCGCACGTTAAGCTGTCCCGCTCCCCCCGGCCGCTCTGGCGCGGTTACCGAGTCTAAGCTTTGAACTCCGAGGACATTGCAGTGCTGAGTGAACCCCAGCCCTCCAGCAGCAGAAATCTCGTCATGGCGGCACCACAAATCCAACGCAATCCCCTGGCACCGCAGACAGCAACACAACCACAGAGCTATGGGGATGGCTATGTGACCATAATTGATTTTTCCGCAAATAATTAAATTTGAATAAGTAAAAACAATAACACTGATCCAGGTTGGATCATCAATCTCATTGTTTTAAGAACACTAGTCCACTCCCCTCAAGGAGCCTTTGTTGGATTTATCTAATACGAAATATTATGTCTTTTATCACTTTGCTTTCAGATCGCTGTCTATTTAAATTTTCAAAAGATGATTAATTGAAGATGTGCAACATCTAATACTGTTCAGAAACTAACGAATATGTTAAAAAAGCTTATCTAGAAAATGATATTTTTAGAAAAAAGGGTAATCTTTTAGATAAGATCTCGGCTGCATACATACAAATATCTAAGGGTAACTAATTCATATAATACAGGCTTATTCAAAAAGAAGGAACAGCATTTAAATATTTATTTCTAATGAACGATAATAGATGGCGACACATGCGATACATCACTGAATAGAGCAAAGTTCAAAATTTTATTTTGTGTGTTCAAAATGAGCACCATTTGTTCAGCGAGGACGACCAGTGCTTTTCCGTTTGTATACGCAAGCATCTTCTGCAAATTTATTGTATCAATTGTACATTGTTTATGACGAGGCGGCTCGTTGTTAAACTTACAAGGAAATGCACGCTGCAATGAAACAATGGATTCACTCTTTGCATAATGCAGCACACAAAACGACTTTTCCTGTGGCGTCGCCATTTTCTCGTAAACAAACACAGCACTGCAGAAGACACTGAATGGAACTAATAGGTGGGGGCTTAAAACTTTGAACTTTCCTCTATTGAATGATGTGTCGTATGTGCCACTATCTATTGTCGTTCATTAAAAATGAATATTTAAAATCTGTTTATTTTTTTGAATAACCTGTATCAATCTTGCGGCGTAAATTTCGCAGCAGATTCTGAAAATAAAGCAGGAATATTTTGTTCATTTTGTCAAAGTAATGTCACACGAGCCTCTTTTTGCTAGTTATGCCATTTCGTCAAAATATTTTGCACATATCTAACACTAGGTTCCAGGGAAGCAAGTAAGGACGTTTCGTGGAAACTCGATATTGGGTAATACGTACAAGTAAAGCCGGAGTTAAGAGGATGAAGTAGAGTGTGCCTCTTATCTTCATTTTCTTTTTCTAGATGAATGGCTCCGCTGTCAACTGCGGTCCAATCAGGTCAGCTGTTAAAATACGTACCCTGACGCAAATCTGACATGCTTCACTTAATTAGAGGGAGGAGCAGTAGGGATATTGTCGCCGAGGACGTCACGTCTGCTTGTATATTTATGTTCCCATAGGAGACGCAGATTAATGCATCAATCTTCTTGCATGTGGGTCACGTGATGTATAGCTACGGACGGTGGCTAGCTAAGCTTTGTGGACAACTGGACATTACACTAGTATTTTTCCACGAGTTAGGGTTACACATATGCAACATTACTAGCTATAGTATTGAAGGGCGAATCATAAATCGTAGTTACCCGCTGAAACGAACATCATGCGATGTGATTTAAAAAAATCTGTGATGCATTCACGTGACTTTCTCTGCCCTCCATCGTTTATTAGTGGAAATACAAGGTATTCTTACTAGAGCTCATTCTTCTATCTACTACATTTTAAACCAAATAAATCTTTGCAAAAATAGGCGCATTACACATTTCGTTATAGATACACAGAGAACAACGATAGTCAGATGTTTAAGAACTGAACGCTATACGCTGGCCTTAAAATTCCATATTGTTTCCATGCTTTCGCGAAAAAAAGTGAATGTTGACAAGACTTATGAGATTTACCAAGAAATGAAGAATTGGAACCTTTAATAAGGGATATCTCAGAAATGGCTTATGCCACAAAAAACTTACTTGAAATAAATTGTGTGTTTTAAAGAGATCTACGTTATTTGCGTAGTTCATTTTCGTCTATCGCTTCAGGTTTATCAGTTATACAAGAGTATCCAAGTTCCTTCCCAATGAAGTGGATTTCACAGGCTATTCCCAGAAAATTGAAGATATATATCATATTTTTACTGTAATTATCTTTAATATATGGAATTTTAATCAAATTCATTAGCCATATTTTAGAAAATAAATTTCGAAAAAAAGCTTAGTTTGGGGTAGAAGGATTTTCTTGAAAATCTTCGGAAGGTACTGAACCTAAATACAAAGTTTAGTGTTTATCCAACACTTCGTTTTTATTTACATGTTCACAGACACATACACACACATTCACATACACATACACACGCGAAGCTTTTCTAAAAATAATTTTTTTATTCTGAGGGCCTCAAAACATGTATTTCCGGTGAAATCTCCATATCGAATTTTTGGGTGAAATACAATACTTCCTCTACTTACTATAGGTAGTAGATAGAGCAATACAAGTTTCATACTATCGCTATTAATTAGACAAAAATATCTCTGCAAAAATAAGACAGCAAGAATTGAAATAGGCAGAAGAATCTCAGAAGTTGAGAGTTACCAAAGGATTCATTCAAGATTTCAGGTTTTCTTCAACGCTATTTAAAATATTCGTACAGAATCCTACAGAGATGAACTAAAAAAAAATGCACAGATTATTTGGATTGAGAAAAGAGGAGCTATCCTTTATACATTGTATTCTGCGGATAACCATTAGTCCTAGCAGAAGACGGTCTCAACTACAATTCAGGAAGTTCAAAACGGTTTACGAACACTCCAGTCTGAGGATAAACATGCAAAAATGATAATATTTGGTGATGAAAATGAGGAAGTAAGGCATCTTCCTCTGGAGAATGGAAATATTGGGCATGAAGCAGTGTAATATTATCTTACGGTAATTGTTATAAGAGTGAAACAGTCAGGTGAAGGTTTACTCAAAACACATTAACAAGGGAAGGAAAGTTACTAGAGTCTTGAACCTATCTATATAGCGCCTGGATTCGATCCCGGGGAACCATATGTGGGATTTGTGGTGGAAGAAGTGGCGTATGGCGCGTTTTCTGCGGGTTCTCCGGTTTCCCCTGTCATTCATTCTGTCGACAGCTCATCATCACCTTTCCTTTCATCCACTTCAACATTTCATATCATCTCCTCCCTCGCCCCCATACCAGGCTTCAAACTGATCACCCATTTTGGATATTTTATCTGATGCAATTAGTCTGTCTGCCCCTCGACATGCATATTATCCCAGAAACCCGCTTGTAAGTCCTGGGGTGTAAGTCCTAACGGGAAGGGTAAACACAGAAAGAAGAGAAGAAGTGTTGAGGGCAAGCACTAGAAATGCTTATGAAAGTTGGTTCAGAATGTGATAGCCAGACATAGGAATTTGTAAGCATTAAGACCAGAACGAAAGGAAATAAAGTTGAACTGTTACTGGACGTCGCAGGGACGTCGCAGGTAAAAAAACATCCCCCCACACCTCCTATAGTCTGTTGGCGTTTGCAGACAGCACTCACCAGACCGTTTTCACCTGCCGTCAGTTACGCTTGGTCACTGTTGTTTACATTCTTTGTGTTGGCATATGGCTTGCATGTTGATAACTTGAAAAAAGAAGATAGTTTTATGTATGGACGCTCTTTAGCTGCTGTGGTTCTTAGCGTCCCATTCTATATTTGGCATGAAGGAGCAGTAATTTTGTTCAGAGGCCTCTTTATCAAGCTTGAGATTTTTTTCGCGCCGTAAATCTACGACACGGGACCACGGCTTTACTTCCCTTTCAAAGGAAGCCATACTTAAGGATTTTTACGCCCGAAAAAACCATCGCCCTCCGCCGGTTTTGAACCCGAAGGTGATGACATATGGGACATGTGAGTAAGCGAAACAAACTACTGGCAAGTGAAATGGATTTCCTAGGAAGCTGTGGTAAAATAAAATTCAAGAATTCTTGAATTCTTGAATTCAAGAATAATGGGAAATACAAGAATGGAAAGATATGGTATTTTAATTAAAATCGTTGGAACCATTTTGAGCAAATAGAAAAATAACCAAACATTCTCCAAGGGTAGCTTGGGTTAGGGAGATTTTGTTTTAAATCTTCGTGTGACATCCTAGAAAAACACTGGACTTAATACCAAGTTAAGTATTTCATCTATTTTTGGTTTTTGAGTTTTGCTATCCATACACACTTTAGGGGGAATTTAGGCAGCCTCAAAACATGTATTTCCGGTGAAATCTCAGGATTTTGGCTGGTGTTTGAATATTTTTCATTTATGGATACTCTAACTGCCCATACTCTAACTGGTTCTTAGTAGCCCATTCTATATTGAGCGTGTCCTCCGTGCACTAGTGGTACCGTGCTAGCCTCTAGTTCCCAAGGTCGCGGGTTCAAACCCGGCGGAGGGTGATGGATTTTTTCGGGCGTAAAAATCGTTAGCACGGCTTCCTTCGGAAGGGAAGTAAAGCCGGTGGTCCCGTGTCGTAGATTTACGGCACGTAAAAGAACCTCAAGCCTCATAAAGAGGCCTCTGAGCAAAATTACCGGTGTTTCACGCCCAATATAGAATGGGACGCTAAGAACCATAGTAGTTAAAGAACGTCCATCAATAAAACTCAATTTCAATTTCTATATTGAGCGTGAAAGACAAGCAATTTTCCTCAGAGGCCTCTTTCTCAGACTTGAGGTTCTTAACGTGCCGTAAATGTACGACACGAGACAACCAGCCTTACTTCCCTTCCGAAGGAAGCCATGCTAAGGATTTTTAGGCCCGAAATAATCCACCGCCCTCCGCTGGGTTTGAGCATGCGAACTTGGGAACTAGAGGCCAGCATTCTACCACTAGACCACGGAGGATGACTGCATTTTGGGTGTAAAGCAGTACTTTCTCTATTACTATAGAATAGCAGTAGAAAGTAAAACTGGTGGACTAAATTAAAATATTAAACTTACGTCAACAAGATTTAATAGGCTGGCCCGTAGTCGGTAGAACACCTCCCTGCTGTGCGAGGGATACCGGGTTCGAATTCCGCCTGGGGGTGGGAATTTTTCTCTAGCCAAGATTATTCCCTATGCTTCCCAGAGTCTGGAAGTATGAATGAGTGTGTGAATGTGTGTGTGTGTGTGTGTGTGTGTGTGTGATCTAATGAATAAAACCCCCAAAAGTACAAGAAACCCAACGACAAGAGAATACGAGTTCACACCATTGCCAATAGACAATAAGTTCCAAAGAAAAGGCCGCCATAAGACCAAGACGGGGTATAAATGGAACTAAATAAAAGTGTAATACAATTAGCATTTTTGTGATATTACATTCTTACGTTTTCCCATGATGAAGTATGAGACAGAATACTTGTAAGATGTCTTTATTTCTTTCTTTCTTTCACTGTTGGTGACCACAGAAACTAAAATTATCTTTGTAGCAAAAAAATAACAAAAACCACTGAAGGTTATTCTATACATCGCTTAATTTGAAATTCTTATAGAAAAATGTTTATCGAGAATAATAACTGGATGGATGGCTTAAGTTTTATTTAAATTGCGTAATATAGGGAAAGATATTTGTAATAGGCACAAGAAGTCCTTGATTTAAAAGTGTAAATGTTTTTTCTTGTTTTGCTTCGGCTATTTCTCTGTTTTTTCATAATGCTTTATCCTTTTGGTTTTAATTTTTTCGTTTTGCGGTTTATTTTACCTTTTACCTTTTTATCTTGCATACAAACACACACACACACACACACACACACACACACACATTCCCGAGACAAGACTCGAAGCGCGCAGTCTCCCACACCACAAAGCACTCGAGGAATGCCTCGGTGAGCATGGTCAGGGGCATAACTTAAAGCTTTCTTCTGATGTTCTCCCCCGCCCTCATCCTCATAGTACAGTGGTTCCTTATTTTATTATCGCTGAGGTCTCTTAGGTTTCATTAGAAATGCAAGTATCTTAAAAATGTAGTATGTTGATCAAAATTGTCAAAGAAAAGGTCAAAAATAACGGAATGTTTCCAAGGTAGTAAGATAGGGAATTTTCTTGAAAATCTTCGTGTCGCATCCTAGAAGATGATAAAATTAAACACCAAATTTGATATTTAATCGACGCCTTCCATTTTTTAGTCCTGCTATTCATACTTACGCGTTCTTTTGTGTGTTATTACTCGAAATCTCGATATCGTATTTCATCTACAACAACAATAGGGTTTAGGTTATATATGGCCTATTCCGTCTCCACATAGTGTTAATTAAACTGGTTACGACATCGTTTTCTTGGTCGGCCTACACTTCGTATTCCTCGTGGTTTTAGTTAAATAATACCTGGGGTAAGCGGTTGTCTGCATTCTATGTACATATTCATTCCATCCTTGTATATATTTTTCTGTTACTTCTAGGATACAAGGTACTTTCATATCCTCTGATATCCACATTCCGTCTATGTCCAGTAAATTATATCCTGCAACCAATCTTGGAAGTTTCATCTCAGCTATTTCTAATCTCTTTTTCTGTAATGCAGTCAAGGTCCATGTTTCTGAGCTCTATAACAATATTGGCATGGCCATTACTTTGTAGAATCTAAGTATAGTCTCTGTCCTACTTTTTTACAGATGTGTTTTTGGGTGGAATACATCGTCTGCGCCCCGCTTCTTCCAACATTGGTACAGGCGTAGGCTTATGTCATTCTGCTAACGAAGGGCCGCTCCCTTGCGAACTACCCCACATTTACCTACTTACAACAAAGCTTTTAGTGGATAAATGTCATCACGTTGGGTAACTTTTTCGGCAACGCGTCAGAGATCTGTCGCCCAAAGGCATTGGGGCTACTCTTATTTTACCCATGCTAAGGTCAGGGATACAATTTACTTTAAAGCTACGCCTTTTCAAGCCTTGATAACCCTATATTTGGGGCATGGCAGCAGACTCAGTCATGTACAGAATAGGGGTCTTCGCGAGTCTGCTGAGTCTACAGAGAGTATACAGAATAGGGGACTTCGGGCCATCTATTCTGTAAGTCGTTGTTTTCCCTTGAGACTACTTTATAAAGCCTCAATCTCTTCCATAGGAGGATGAAATTACGTCCTGGGTCGTAAACTTTTACGATAGATTGCCATTCCATCTGAGCGCCCTCTTTAGGTCTCTTGAGGATTACAACTCCAGACAACGCCGTTTGAGGCACACCAGGTTTCCCGCGAGTTATGGGGGCATCCCCGGTAACACAGGAGCAACTCTACACAGTAGCTAAAGCTGAGTTGCTCCACAATCCTAATGCCTGGACGCACATTTTACAACTGCAGCAATAAAACATTTTGGAAAATACATAACACCAGTGGTGCAGAAGGGCCGTTGCACCCTGCCCTTTTGTAGTCGAAAAGCAATCTGCTCCCTCCTTTCACTCACTCTCATCCGTCACCCTACAACCCCCAACCTCTACAAGCGGTTAAACCCATTGCGGTAGGTGCACTTTAGAACACTTCATCGGGCTCCTCAGCCTGCCAACATGACTCGGAATTGGACATTGTATGGCTACCGTAGTCAACCGTAGAGAAAGTAATACCACTTTTACCTTCTCTTCCTACCACTACTTACCAGAGAAAGAGAGAGCAAAAGAGATTAAAATACCATACGTTTAAGACATTTGCTTGACTAATAAAATATATGCTGGAGCGGAAAAGCAATGTGAAAGAAAACTGTAAATAGAAAGGGCAATAAGCATTTTGAGGACAGGAACAAAGGATCGCAGAAGACTTTTTCTGCGCTGCATCATGGCCGTCTCAATGTAAACAGGCCAGGAGGCTAAACAAGATAGCTGTTGATTACGTCATTTGTAGGCCTGCCCTTATCGATAGTTCACAATCTGCATAATAGGAATGCACCTTAGTAATACAAGAAATATCTAATATCCTCCTAAAATAAATTACTGTATTATTAAGACAGTTTGCCATTAGTTGTAGGCAAAATAAAAACGGAAGTTGCAGACTTATTCGCATTGAGAAGGTAAGAAGATGGTCTACAATGATGAAAAGCATGTTTTTCATTTATTTACTAACACACCCTAACCTTTAATATGGACGTGTAAGAATATAAATGATTGCGTGCTTATTTCAGCGCAAATATGCTAAAAAAATACTTGTAAAACATCGCTTATGTGCTGGGATTCCTTGGCACATGCGCCTCATGTTGTGACGTCACGAATCGCGCATCCAGGCCTGTAGATATGAACAGCCATGGCTACGTGAGTCAACATTAAATACGTCAGGTGTCTCCAATAATAATTGTGAAACCTGTTTAAGGCGTGTTGAATTAAACAAAACGCACTCTTGTACAGTCTAGTCTGCTTTAGATTAGTCACTGTTGCTATATGATGTTCAATGTCGCATTTGTGTTGTGAAGCGTAATTACATTTCATTTTGACCGGCAAATAAATATGTTTCGTGAGGTCAGATTTCAGTTATGTTCATGCAGTGCTTCTGTTGTTATACTGCATCCGCGACTCCTTGTTCCTGTACTCAAAATTCTTATTTTTGTACTTCTTTTCTACTGTATAATTTTCTGCACATTGTTTTCTCGCGCCTGTGTATTTAACTTAGAATATGTGCAGTCCTTTTCTTTGTGAATGAAATTTGTATAATTTTATTTACTAGTAAAGCATAAAACATAGATAAACCGCTTGTACATGAAAGACATAGATATCCTAACAACACAGTTTATATCACATAATTTTTTTCCTAAATGTGTTTCATAGAAAATGCCGTAATAGGATATCTGGAAAGCCCAGTGGTTAGCATGCTAGACTCTAGTTCCCGTGGTCACGCCTTCAAACCCGGTGGAGGGCGGTGGATTTTTTCCGCCGTAAAAATTCATAGTATGGCTTCCTTCGGAAGGGAAATAAAGCCGGTGGTCCCGTGTCGTAGATTTACGGCACGTAAAATAACCTCAAGCCTGATAAAGAGGCTTCTTAGTAAAATTACCTGTCTTTCACGCCCAATATAGAATAGGACGCTAAGGACCGCAGCAGTTAAAGTGCGTCCATAAATAAAACTAAATTTAGTTTTAATTTTGGAAAGCCCGGTTCATTGCTAACAGAAATTATTAAAAGTAAAAATTCACAAATCTTGCAAAATATGAAGAAATAAGATTTTCATAGAATAATATGAAATATTAAATTTTTACTTTCTCTACTACATAGAGTAAGTAAGGCAAGTATTGTATTCCACCCAAACTTTCGATACCGATATTTCACAGGAAATACATGTTTTGAGGTCACCTGAATCCAAAAAGGGCATTTTTGGAAACATGTCCGTGTGTGTCTGTCTGTCTGTCTGTCTGTGAAGAGCATGACCCAGAAACGAACAGTCGGATAAACACCGAACTTGGTATTTAGGTTCAGTATCTTCCAGAGATGCGACACGAAGGCATTCAAGAAAATCCCCCCACCCTAGATTACCCTCTACATGGAATATTTTTTCGAAAATTTTAATTTTCTCAAAAATGGCTCTAACGATTTTGAATAAAATACCATAAGTTTAAGACATTTTTATGGCAAATGAATTGTATATCTCGACTTTCTTTTTGAGAATGTCTCCAAAAGTATTCTTCATTGTGAACGACTTTTGCATAACTGGTAAACCATAAGAGATAGACAAAATTTTACTACACAAAAATTGTAGATCGCTTTAAAATACACAATTTATGTCATGTACATTTTTTTTTGTTGAGGGAACCAATTTAGAGATATTGCTTGTTATTCCCTTAAATTTTACAACCATTACACTTTTTTTCAAATGGGAATTCCTTATTCTTGTTATTGTTGTTGTGGTAATGCAAAGAGAATGGAATACTCCACATAGCAACCAGTTCTTAAAACATTTGACTATTGCTATTCCCCTTGCATCTACAAGAAAATTAGCAATAGGATTAACATCTCGATATCTCGATTAACATGAAGCATATGGAGAATAAGCGTTTGTAAAAATAGTTTGTACAAGAGTAGAGAAAGTCATGTGAGTGTAACACATCAGATTTTTTTGTTACGAGCACTGACTTCTGCACTTTGCGAAACGCAAATGTAGATTATGATACAAGGGATAAAAGTACGGTTTTATCTTACAAGTAGGAATATTTGCGAAACGAAGGTCGTAGGTCGAGTTTCGCAATCCTACGAGCAAAATAAAATTACTTTTAACACGTGTAGCATGTAGTATTTTTTAGACAACGCTCGAATTTGTAAAATATCAATAATATTATACTCGTATTGATTGCTGAAACTAACAGAGATCACGTTTAGAATGCGGTTCTTGAAACAAGAGAAATGATATTAAAAACGAGATGTCAGTTATTCTGATGTTTTGCTGATTTGCTAACAGCTAATAAAGCGAATAAATGCTATATTATATTGCTTTCTGAATCTTTTGGGTAAGTATTTCTAGAGTTATGCTTTCAGCTGCTTCTGTAATTTGGCCTGGTTCTCGGATTTCAGTCTCTTCTGAATTCATAATCTCCGACATTTAATCTTTATGTAGGTCACACTAGCAAAAGAATAACGTTTCAGATCAAAGAAAGCAGAAGGTTGCCAATATAACGTATAGGTTATTGGACTGGATTGACTACGGAGGGGACTCGGTACCGATCCAGAGTGGATAATGTACCTGGGACGAGGAGGCGTCTCCGGGAGAAACGATGAGGCGAGAAGAGACACCTGGCGACCGGAACCAGGAGCGACGGAACAGCAATGACAGGATGCCTAATTTTCCAGATAGACATCCCGGCAGACGGATAGCCAGACCGGGGACCCAGAGGGGGTCCAATGCCCCTATAGGGGTTCGGATACCCCGGCAGCAATCCGAAAGCCGAGGGACGGAGAGAGTCACAAAGAAGATCATTTTTCCGCTGCCACGCTGCACCGAAACACCATCGCGGAAAATTTCGACCGTGAAAGAGACCAATGGGATGAATGAAATGAATGAACGAAATGAAGGGACAGGAAATTTCAGGTATGAAAGAAACCATTCCAGCATTCGCCTGACGACCCGGGAAAACCTACAGAAAACCCATGGGCCAGAGTGGGCAGTCGCCGGGGATCGATCCCGGGACACTATAGGTTAAGTTCACAGCGAGTTGCGATAAGTTGGAGTATGACAATTTGTATTGTGAACAGATAATGCGACCGCCATGAGAAATAAATCATGTGCAGAGATATCATGAAAAGTTAAACCTAATCAAAACAAGTCGAGTTATTAAACATGTCAAATACAAAGGGTAGTGCGATAATATAAAGCTTTTAGCCCGTGTGCATTGTGTTAGAAGCTCTACTTTTAGGCCCTGCTGTCTAAAACATTACTTGTTCTCATAACGATATTAAGCATGGCTTAGAATATGAAATTTCATATTTTGCCTGTTTCTAGTAATGCCACTATTTAATATAAAGTAGACAGAAAAAAAGAATATCTTGAAGAAGAGAGATTTTTTGAGCAATAGAGAAAGCAATGTGAATGTAACACATCAGATTTTCGTATCAATAATAATCCATAGAACAGTATGAGATTTGGGCATAGGAAGATGTGTGACTACTAAACACGAGGTATTTTTAGAGCAAAAGTAACTTTAATTTAAAGGTATGTTCGTCAAAATGTTATAATGAACGCCCAACTGTATTTTCTGTAATGATAAATAAGCGAATCGCAATAGATTGTGTTACTCATTCCCTATCAGTAATTAAATCCCTTTACCTCTCGCTGTTAACAATGCTACAATCTGGTTCGAGATCACGAGGAACCGGAGGCCATTATACACAGATCTTGCTAACTAAGGATTAATTATACAGGGTACGCATGCGTATATTTGTGGCGTGTAGATAGGAAGATCATTAGCGTTAATTATAGATAACTACGTTAATGCGTCATCAGAGATTTGAGAGGTAGCAATACTGGTGGTAACTTTGTGGCTTCGAACCGAATAGTCATTTGACTTCAGCTGTTATGTCTTGAATGTACTACTAAAATTCAGGGGAAAAAATACTTAATCCCTGACACATGGCTTTAGCTTTTCTTTGAGTATTCAGTGTTCTTAAAATATTATTTTCAAATGTCTTGTTTTATAGGTATGGCTATTCGAGCGTAACTTAAAATAAGTATTCACGTTTCAAACTGCGATTATATTATAGTTTTACAAGTTTTACCTTCTCTCTCTCTATAGAGGAAGTATTGTATTCCATCCAAATCCATTCAAAAGTTCGATATCGATATTTCACTCTGGATCTAAAGAAAAAGTCCTTTTATAAAAATGTGTGTAGGTAGTAATTTTTTTTACTGTATAGGGCTTCGTAGGCGGTGGACACTGATGATATAAATGCTTATGGAAAAATCTGATGGATTACATTCACATGATTTTCTCTACCCTCTACCGCTTATTAGTGAATATACAAATTATTCTTACGAAAGCTTATTTTTATATCTACTTAGTTTTAAGCGAGATAAACCTTTTCGGAAATACCTGCATTACACATTTCTTTATAGATATAAATGGAATAGCGATAGTCAAATGTTAAAGAACTGGACGCTATACACGGTCTTAAAATTCCATACTCTTTTGATGACATCGCGAGAAACAATTCAAAATCGACAGAACTTTAAAAGAATGTATGTGTTGAAAAATTCGAACCTTAATATATCTCGAAAATACCTGGTGCCACAAAAGTTATTTGAAATAAATTTTCAGTTTTGAAGAGATCTACAATTCTTGCGTAGTATGTTTTCATCTATCGCTTAGCGTTTACTAATTATGCAACATTATACACAATTCCTTCCAAATAAAGACCACTTTACAAGCTACTTCCAGAAAATTATATACATATGCATTTTATTTGCTACGTAAATATCTTTGATATTAATTATTTTAATCAAAATCGTTAAGAGCCATTTTTAAAATAAAAAGTTTCGAAAAATGTTGCCTGTAAGGGGTAGTTGAGAGTGAGAGAATTTTCTTGAAAATTTCTTGTCGCAGCTTCGGAACTTATTGAACTTAAATACCTAGTTTGGTATTCATCCGGCTTTTCGTTTTTGAGTTCTGCTGTTCACAGACACATATACACAAGGACCTCTTTCTAAAACTTCATGGCTGCCTCAAAATATGTATTTCCGGTGAAATCTCTGTATCGAATTTTTGGGTGGAGTACAATACAAGTCATACCTATAAAACAAGACATTTGAAAATAATATTTTAAGAACACTGAATACTCAAAGAAAAGCTAAAGCCATGTGTCAGGGATTAAGTATTTTTTCTCCTGAATTTTAGTAGTACATTCAAGACATAACAGCTGAAGTCAAATGACTATTCGGTTCGAAGTTAAGCCACAAAGTTACTACCAGTATTGCTACCTTCTCTATCTAGTAGTTACGTGGTAGAGAAAGTAAAAAGGAAATTTGGGAAGGAAACGTTCTAGGCCTAAATTTAGGGTAACTCCCCATCATTTACCAGTTATGATGACCGAGGAAAATTGAAGAAAACCTCAGTCAAGGAGGATGGTCCCGGCGGGAGTTTTACCGCTGACCTCCCGTTCACGAGTCCATGCCTTAACCATTTGTGTGTTTGTGAACAGCGTTCACTAAAAACGAAAATTGGGGTGAATACCAAACTTCGTATTTAAGTTCATTGTCTTCCAAAGATGAGACTCAAAGATTTTCAAGAAAATACCCCCATTACAAACTATCCTGTACTTAGTAACAATGCCATTATTATTTTCTCAGTACGGCACTAATGATTGCCATATGCTTATGATATTTATATGACTAATAAAATTTTTTGCAGCCTATAGAAACGTCTAGTCTAACGTACCACACAAAAGATGTAGGTCTCTTTAAAACACGTTGATTTCCTTCAAAATAAATTCTTTGTTGCATCAGTAATTTCCGAGACATCTGGTGTTATTGGTTTCAATTTTTCAACACTTTATATTTATTTAAGTGCACCGTTCAGATGTCTCTCGCGATGTAATGGATTTGACTATCGCTTCAGTCTATGACGATATTTGAAATACAATATTTTGATAAAGGCTTTCAAAGCTTCCGAGCTGTAAGCTTTTACTAATTTATCAGTTAACTTCGGCTGTGGAAGCCCATGCACCTATTTTGCAAGAATGGTTAAAAGCTGTAGAACAGTTGTAGAAGCTATATAAAAATAACCGTAGGTAACCATTTGAGTGCATTTTTACTTTCTCTACTACGTATAGTAAGTAGGGGAAGCATTGCATTCCACCCAAAAATTCGATACCGAGATTTCACCGGAAATATATGTTTTGAGACCTCCTGAATCCAAAAAAAACATTTTTGGAAACATGTCCGTGTGTGTGTCTGTGTGTGTGTGTCTGTGTGTGTGTGTCTGTGTGTCTGTGTGTCTGTGAACAGCATAACTCAAAAACGAACAGTCGGATAAACACCAAACTTGGTATTTAGGTTCAGTATCTTCCAGAGATGCGACACGAAGGTTTTCAAGAACATCCCCCCACCCCAGACTACCCTTTACATAGAACATTTTTCGAAAATTTTGATTTTCTCAAAAATGGCTCTAACGATTTTGATTAAAATATCATATGTTTAATATATTTTTACGACAAATGAAATGTATATCTCGAATTTTCTGGGAATGTCTCCAAAAGTATTCTTCATTGTGAACGACTTTTGCATAACTGGTAAACCATAAGAGATAGACAAAATTTTACTACACAAAAATGTAGATCGCGTTAAAATACACAACTTATGTCATATACATTTCTTTTGTTGAGTGAACCGTTTTCGAGATATTGCTTGTTATTTTCTTAAATTTTCCAATACTTTTACTTTTTCTCAAATGCGTTATTCATTTTTTTATGTCCTGGACATGCAAAGAGAATGGCATGCGCCACATAGCAACCAGCGTTAAAATATTTGACTATCGCTTAAAAGCTACCATATTTCCCTTGCATCTACAAGAAAATTACCAATAAGATTGACATCTCGATATCTCGATTAACATGAAGCATATGGAGAATAGGCGTTTGTAAAAATAGTTTGTACAAGAGTAGAGAAAGTCATGTGAGTGTAACACATCAGATTTTTTTATCTTTATCTGTCGGTTACCTATGAGCAATTAGGATTCCGAATAAAAATTTTATACCAAGGTTTGATTATAAATACATCTCTGTCTTCCCCCGAATACCGAAATAAAGCACTTTAACAAAAACGCGTGTCTGTGAACAGCGTAACTCCAAAAATTAAAACCTAAAAATTTGATAAACATATATCAAATTCCGGCATCTTCCAGAGATGCAAGATGAAGATTTTTTTTGAATCAATGCTTTATATTAAAACAAATTTATTTATTATTTTTCCAAATTTGTTGTTGTTGTTCACCAATGGCACTGGGGATTAATTTATCTGCATCATCTTCCCTCTGGCTTCACAATATAAACTCTGTAAGTTATCACTTTTAAAGCCTTTGCATTTGGCGAGATGTTGTTTGTTCAGGATGACATCTTCTTCACAGAGAGTGCACTTGGGTGTAGGTAGGCATCCTATCTTGTAGACGTGTTCTGCGAGGCAATCGGGCCCATTTGCCATCCTAAATAAGTCACTGCAGTCTTCTTGGCATTTTTTGTATATCAACTCTATCTTTAACATTCTTATAATTTTTATCCTTTAATTTATCTTCTTCATCAAGTCTCTACTGTCTTTTGAAATTTTGTTTAATGTTATTTAAATGTTTATTTATTTCTATTTGTCCTACAGGTTTTATTTGTTGTATTGCACCTTTCTTTGCTAATTGATCCACATGTTCATTGCCCAAAAGTCCAACATGAGCTGGGATCCAGTGCAGAGTGACATGATTTCTAGTTTCAACCGCTTTAATTAGGCCTCTTATTTCTTTAATATTTCTTGTTGTTTTATTATTGTAATTTACTATTCCATCTGTGGCTGATTTTGAGTATGGTCTATATAAATGTTCTGTAATGCTGTTTTATAGCTGTTAATTCTCCATCATAGTGGTTTGACGTTTCATCTAATGTTAGATACTGTGCAAAATGTTTACAGTATACTCCTGCACCAGCATTTTTTTATTGATGAGGGATCCATCTTTATTTATTTGGAGCCATTCTTTTTCTGGCTATCTTTCATTTTCCATAGCTATTTCTATGGCTCTCATTTCATCTGGTATATTGTTTTGTTAGTGTATTGTATATATCACGTCATTCTGATATTTGTATATCAATATATTCAATTGGACATGGTTGCCTCTGTTGCAATTATATTTGTTGTAATTATGTTCTTGTATTTTAAGTTATTAATATATGTTCTCAAGCTTATTTGAGCTTTTAAATTACTTATAGTATCTACTGTGTGGTACCACTTGTATCTGTTTCTGTTGACTTGCAGTTTTTGTGCTAGAGTAATTGCTTTCAACTCATGTTCCAATTATATAGCCATGTTTTTTGCGAAGCTTTGTAGTACTGTAATTGGTGTTGTTTTTGCAGCTCCTGTTATTATTCTTAGTGAATTATTTTGTGAAATTTCTAGTTTACTAAGTCTCTTGTTTAATGTTGCTAGTAGTTCTCCTCCATACAATTGGTTAGGTTTTATATGTATTATTAAGGGCTCCAAGTTTCCACCCCATTTTATTCCTGCTAAACGTTTTAAAATGTTGTTCGTTTTGTTTATTTTATTCTTTATACTGTTTACATGTTCTTTCATTGATAGTTTTTGATCTAATTCTATTTCTAGATACTTTTTAGTAGTTGCTTCTTGTTTTTTGTTGTTGATTTGCAGGCATATATTTTCTGTTATATGCTGCATTGTGAATAGTTGATATTGAGTTTTTCCTGTATTTATTTCCATATTGTTATTATTAGTCCACTGTTCTAGGGCTATGATTGTATTCTCCATTGTTATTTGTAGTTTTTTGTAATGTTTCCCAGATCTTATGATCTTTTCTAACTTCATATTACCACGTCGTTAGCAAACATTCCTACTTGTATGTTACCTATTTTCTTAAGTACATCTACTAGGTCGTTTATATATATATATATATATATATATATATATTTGTGTGTGTGTGTGTGTGCAATATGGAATGGAACGCTAAGAACCATAGTAGTTAAAGAGCGTCCATAAATAAAACTCAATTTAAATTTAATTTTAACAGACCCTTGAGGTAGTCCAACTCTCGTTTGTTTCCATTTAGATATGGCTGTTATGTATTGTACTGCAAACCATCTTTGGGATAGGAAGGTTTGAAACCAGTTTAGCATGTGGCCTGATATGCCATATGTCTTTATTTTGTATAGTAGCATTTCACGCCATACTATGTTAAGCGCATCTTTGAAGTCGACAAACAGTGCTAGAGTAGTCTTATTATTATTATTATTATTATTGTTATTATTATTATTATTATTATTATTATTACTGAAATTTTCTTTAATGTCCTATGTGAGTCTTACAACCTGGCGTATTGCTGAGCTGTCCTTCCTAAATCCAGCTTGTTCAGGGACTAATAAACGTTGTGTTTCTAGATAGTAGGTCTGTCTTGTAGCTACCATTCTTTCTAAGAGTTTTGCTATGTTTGATGTAAAGGATATCGATCTATAACTATCATTTGAGTTGGTTTTCCTTTCTTCTTATTGAGTATAATTTTTGCTTTATTTCGCAGTTTTGGTATGTTATTTCTGGTTGCCCAGATTTTATTGAAAATATTTAATAAAGTATGGAGTGCTTCATGTCCTAAATTCTTGAGCAGCCCTGGTTGTATGTTATTAGGACCTGGGCTCTTTTTATTTTTTAGTGTCATTGCTTGTTTTATATCTGAGAGTGTGAATGGTTCATTGAAGATATTTTGAAAGTTAGATTATCTTCGAGGTTGCTATTTCTGAATTATTTATTCTGTGTTTTTTATTATTTTGTATGTTTTAATGTAGTGCTAGTTTTATAGTATGTAGCTAATTTTTCTGCTATAAGGTTATCTTCGTATATTTCTTTATTATTGACATTTAATGGCTGATTTTGTGGTTTTCTCTATTTGTTTGTTTAATGTACTTATGTACTATAGTACTATTTGTTCTATAGGCTAGTTTGTTTATAAATTCTTCAAAACTCTGTTTTTTGACAGTTTTATAGCCTATTTTAACTGTGTGTTTGCTTTTCGCCATTCTATAACATCTGCTTTGTCTAGTGTCCTTTCTGCTTTTTCTCTAGTTTTATCTCGTTTTGATTTGATTTGAGTTGTGGTAACTGTTCATTCAGAAGGGTTTGTATTTATGAATTTTCCCTCTTGGTGTACACTGTTTTGCACCTTTTAAAATTGTGGCATTTAGTTCTTTCCCTACTTTATTTATGTTTGGTTTCAATTTAACTTCTTTGAAAAGTTTGTTTGTTACTTTCTCTACTACGTATAGTAAGTAGGGGAAGTATTGCATTCCACCCAAAAATTCGATACCGAGATTTCACCGGAAATACATGTTTTGAGACCTCCTGAATCCAAAAAAAGCACTTTTGGAAACATGTCCGTGTGTGTGTCTGTGTGTGTGTATGTCTGTGAACAGCATAACTCAAAAACTAACAGTCGGATAAACACCAAACTTGGTATTTACGTTCAGTATCTTCCAGAGATGCGACACGAAGATTTTCAAGAAAATCCCCCCACCCCAAGCTACCCTTTACATGGAACATTTTTCGAAAATTTTAATTTTCTCAAAAATGGCTCTAACGATTTTGATGAAAATATCATATGTTTAAGATAATGTCATGAGAAATGAAATGTATACCTCGAAATTTCTGGGAATGTCTCCAAAAGTATTCTTCATTATGAACGACTTTTGCATAACTGGTAAGCCATAAGAGATAGACAAAATTTTACTACACAAAAAATGTAGATCGCGTTAAAATACACAACTTATATCATATACATTTTTTTTGTTGAGTGAACCGTTTTCGAGATATTGCTTGTTATTCCCTTAAATTTTCCAATACATACTTTTTCTCCAATTCGTTATTCATTTTTTTATGTCCTGGACATGCAAAGAGAATGGAATGCGCCACATAGCAACCAGCGATAAAATATTTTACTATTGCTTAAAAGCTACCATATTCCCCTTGCATCTACAAGAAAATTACAAATAAGATTGACATCTCGATATCTCGATTAATATGAAGCATATGGAGAATAGGCGTTTGTAAAAATAGATTGTACAAGAGTAGAGAAAGTCATGTGAGTGTAACACATCAGATTTTTTTTGTTTTATATTCTTCCCAGTGTGCCTTTTTGAAATTCCATTTAGCTTTAGCTTTAAAGATTTTTCCAAATCTCTCCTAACAATTTTGGTTAAACCCTACTTCTGTTGTCGAGCGGCCAGCGTTCTGGCTTATCAACCCAGAGGTTCCGGAGTCGATTCCCGTCTGGGTCGGGGAATTTCTGTTTTACGCTTAAGTCGTTTCCGAAATGTTTCGTGTTGTTCGTCTGAATTTTCCAATATTGTAAGCAGCACTCTTTTGAATATTATGCGGGTACCTTTGTAATATCAAGGATTTCAGGTCTGCCTACGGGATCGAATGGTCAGTATCATGAGTTCGATTCCCGGCTTAGGAGAGGGAATTTCACTTTAATGTGAATCATTCCCTATTCTCCTGATCTGAAAGTATGAATGTGGGAGTGGATGAAACTGTTTCATTGGAGCAATGTTCAAATCCAACGTTAAAAGCTGAAGTTCAGAGAATTTTACTGACACCATCAGTGTATTTTTCAAGGCAAAGCTTCTTATATAGCCATGAAAATTAAAGGAATCTATAAAAATGAAGCAGTAAAAAAAGGTTTAATATTCAACTTTGTTACTAATAGCATAGTAGAGTAGAGTAGAGTCCAGTTTCCTCAAGTGCCTGCGCAACAAGATACTAGAACAATTTATGCCGAATATTTATTATAATTTAAAGGAAGCTTTTGTATGAATAATCTGTAGTACAATAAAAGTAAAGTAACTGGTAGAGAAACTAGTATAATCGTTAGTCTGTTTTGATAATTAGTCTGAGTTTTACAGGTGTTAAGAAATTGTAGCTTGTGCGAAGTTTTACATGTAAAGTGAGTTTAATTTTACATTTTGTGTCCATATGCTCGGCTCTATAAGATCTGTAATATTTCTGTTAGCTTGTTGGCTAAAACTTTTGTACCGTACGTTAAAAGCTTTTATTCTTATATTTGTTGAGACTATCTATACGTTGCACAGATATTGTGTGCGTGCGTGTGTATGTGTAAGATTTCAGTCCGTTTCTTACATAATAATGCGAACAGTAATTTGTGAAGCAGCGGCCATGGTCTAAGCTTATCGGAAGGTTGGCGCCAGGCATTTAGAGAGATAGGTAGAGATAAGTAGACGCGGTAGCGCTCTCGCCCAGCGTAAACACCAGATGTTCCCAGAAAGTTCTATCGACAGATAAACAGAATCTTCTGGAAGTGTCTCTTTTCCCCGCCTCAAGAACATTATAGAATGTTCTGTGGAAATTTTACAGCGACTTTATAAGCCAGAGTTTTCGCGAGTTTAGTGAGTTTCTGATGCGACATCAAGGGCGATTCTACGAATACGTTTGTGACCGCAGCTGTGATATACAGTGAGTGCTGCTACTGCGAGGGATTAGAGATGTCTTGAGTTTGACTCCCCATCGAGTGAACCATCCGAAGAAGAGGCTGTTTCACACGGATTTCATTACGCCGCTACGTCGAGAAGTAAAGTGGCATAGTGAAATGACAGCGTGAACTTTGTGATGTGACAGTTCAAAACCGGACAAAATCACAATATCCCCAAAGTGTAACAACACATTATGCAGTTTCTGTAGATATGCGGCAGAATTGCTTAGAAGCGGTCTTATTACAATTCACAATCCATTTCTTTTCACTGAAAAAAGCAGTACAATTACAGCACTTGTTTGAATACTCCATTACTGTGATTAAAATTTGGTCTTAATAGTGCATTACCAATCAAACTTACCTTATTTATCTTTCGGAAAGCTGAAAAGACCTGTTTCCGTGTTTGTATTTGAGTTATTACTATTTCTGCCGCAAACTTAGTAAGCAGAGAAGATTCTGTATTCCACCTAAAAATTGATATCGAAATTTAACCGAAAATACATGTTTTAAGGCCCCCTGCATAAAAGAAAGCATTTTTATGAACATTTCTGTGTGTGTGTGTGTGTTCGTGAGCAGCATAACACGAAAACGATAATGATTTGAGGATGTTAAAATTAAATTCTTATTTTATTTGAGATTTTTAATTATTTAATATATATATATATATTAAAATGTTAAGTTAAATTGAAAAATTTTAGAAAATATGATTTGATTAGTAAATTTTTTATTATTTTCTGAATTGAATTGTAATGTTAATATAAGCTTGTTATTTAAGTTCAGTATCTTCCAAAGATGCGACACGAGGATTTTCAAGAAAACCCCGTCACCCCAAACTACCCCTTAAATGGCTCTGACGATTTTAATTAAAATTCCTCTTATTTAAGATATTTGCCTCACAAATAAAACGTAAGTAGAATTTTCTGCAAGTAGTCTGTCAATTTGTACTCGTATAATTGGTAAGAGATAGACAAAATCTTACTACACAAAACGTTTAGATCTCATTAAAGCACACAATTTATGGCAAATCTTTTGTGACGTTAACCATTTCCGAGATATTCTATGTTGTTGGTTTGAATTTTTAAATACTTATTGTACTTTTTTTTTCAAATATTAAGTTGCTATTCACTTTTCCTCGTGGTTTTGCAAACAGCATGGAGTTTCAAAGCATCACATAGTGGCTGTTTTTACTTTCTCTACTACGTATAGTAAGTATGGGGAAGTATTGTATTCCACCCAAAAATTCGATACCGAGATTTCCCCGGAAATACATGTTTTGAGACCCCCTGAATCCAAAAAAGCATTTTTGGAAACATGTCCGTGTGTGTGTCTGTGTGTGTGTATGTGTATGTGTGTGTGTGTGTGTCTGTCTTTGTCTGTGAACAGCATAACTCGTAAACGAACAGTCGGATAAACACCAAACTTGGTATTTAGGTTCAGTATCTTCCAGAGATGCGACACGAAGGTTTTCAAGAAAATCCCCCATCCCAGATTACCCTTTACATGGAAGATTTTTCGAAAATTTTAATTTTCTCAAAAATGGCTCTAACGATTTTGATTAAAATATCATATGTTTAAGATAATTTCATGACAAATAAAATGTATATCTTAAATTTTCTGGGAATGTCTCCAAAAGTATTCTTCATTGTGAACGACTTTTGCATAACTGGTAAACCATAAGAGATGGACAAACTTTTACTACACAAAAATGTAGATCGCGTTAAAATACACAATTTATGTCATATACGTTTTTTTATTGAGTGAACCATTTTCGAGATATTGCTTGTTATTCCCTTAAATTTTTCAATACTTATTTTCTCATTTGGGAATTCGTTATTCATTTTTTTGTCTTGGATATGCAAAGATTATTAATATGTGGCAAAGAGAATAGTGCTGCACCTAGCAACCAGCTATTAAGAGATTTGTATGTGCTTAAAGGCTACTGTATTTCTATATTGTCCTTGTAAATATATATTCCTCTTACATCTACAAGAAAATTAGCAATAAGATAGAGTCTGCAAATGTTTATCTCGATTAACATGAAGTAGATGGAGAATAAGCGTTTGTAAAAATAGTTTGTACAAGAGTAGAGAAAGTGTTGTGAGTGTAACACATCAGATTTTTTAAAAAGGAATCTGACTATCATTTTAGCCTTCCTATACAAGGAAATATAAAATTTATAATGAAAGTTTATTTCGATTAAGAAGAAATAAATAGAAGAATAAGCATTTGTAAGAATAATTTGTAAAAGAATGGTTAGAGCAAGTCATTTGAATGCCACACATTCGATATTTTTACTTTTTCAACCACTTACATCGTAGGTAGATAAGGTATTGCATGCCATCCAAACATTCGATACTTACATTTCATCGGAAATACCTATAAACGTTTTGAGGCTCCTTGCATTTTTAGAAAAAGGTCCATCTGTATGTGCATGTATGTGTTTGCGCATGTGTATGTAAATAGCATAACTCAAAAACGTAAGCTCGGATAAACACCAAACTTGATATTTATCTTCTAAAGATGCGACAGGTAGATTTTCAGGAAAATTCACCTACCTCGACCACCTTTATATGAATTTTTCAAAATGTTTGATTTTATAAAAAAAAGTACCTACTCTTAACGTTTTGATTAAAATACCATAATATATTAAAGATGTTTACATATAAATAAAATATATATCTTGAATAGTCTGTGAAGTCCTTTTCATTCGGAAGGATTTTGTGTACCTAATCTTGTATATATAACTGGTAAAAATTAAGCGATAAACGAAAACGTACAACACAAAAGATGTAGATATCTTTGAAACACACAATTTATTTCAAACAATTATTTCTGTGGCGTTATCTATTTCCGATATGCTTCGATTTGTTCATTGCTTTCTCATTCTGTTCAATTCCTGTCGATTTTCAGTTGTTTCTCGCGAAATTTTAAGACCAACATGTAGCGTCCAGTTGTTAAACATTTGACTATCGCTGTTCTCTTTGAATCCTAACGAAAGGTGTAATATAGCTATTTCTGCATAGGTTTATCTCGATTAAAATGAAATAGAAAAATAAACTTTCGTAAGAATAATTTATATACACATTAATAAACGATAGAGGGTAGAGAAAGTTATGTGAATGAACACATCAGAAGTTTTTTACAGACTGATTACTCAGCACCATCGGCTTATTCTTCTCCTACTAATATTCATTACGAAATGAATTTAGAAAATCAAATGCAATGCAAAATCACTGAAAGAGTCCTTATACCACGTTAATTCCCTCCCTGGGTGCCTCAGGTGTTTAGCTTGTCTCAGTGTGACGGATACTGGTCAGATATACTGACATGGGAATTATAGTGAAGCGCCTATTCCGTAACATTAGTATAATTATTAGTTTATGAACTTATTAGAGAACTAAAAGCCATACACAGGAAATCGGTATTGACTTCCTCAATGAAATATATCAAGCACTCCGCGTGAAAACGCTTCGTGGATTTGGATGAATAAATAGTGCATGTTGGTTATTTGTATTTTCTGAACAAAATCCCAAACGCTACTGTCAATACAGGCGAGTTTTCCTACACTGGTCACAAACACAAATATATTTATTATTGGTAACAGATGTGCCAACTTCACTCTTACAATACAAGACCGATAACCCTTCGTGAATGGAATAGCAAAGTGCTCTTCTACTGTTGGCACTGCTGCATTCAACTGAATGAAACAAAGGTAAAGGGAGATGAAGCATAAGAACAACAGGAACAGAGGCAACGGAAGAGATGAAGATTGACGAAGTAGATTATCAAAAACAGGAAGCAGAGAGAAAACGAAAAGCAGTGCTTGTCAAGCTTATTTCACATTAAGTGCTCTCTTCATCTTGTTTCGTGATGGATGGTTCTCTCTGGAGTTTTGAGTGGAAAATGAAATGGGCTTCCAAATGTGACTGAATAAAAGCACAGGGAAAAATTAAGATAATGCTGATTGAAACTCCATAAAATGCAGTTTCAGGATATTTGTCTTTCAATTATTTTTTTTTTTGGGGTTAAGCTCTACAAATTTTCCATGCAGTTTTTGGGTGCATATTGTTCAGAACTTCTATGATCAAATTTCTAGGAGATATGAAAAGATTGCAATAAATGTATTTAGCAAATGGCTTTGGTTTGCAAACGAATAATTTAAATGTCAATACTTGAAGTTCTGCATTGTATTGCAGCTATACTGGCGTTATTGCTTAAAATACGAATCTTCTTATTGCTTCAACCTCTCTCTGTCGTCCTCCGTGGACTAGCCTCTAGTTCCCAAGGTCGCGGGTTCAAACCCGGCGGAGGGCGATGGATTTTTTCGGGCGTAAAAATCCTTAGCACAGCTTCCTTCGGAAGGGAAGGGGGTCCCGTGTGGTAGATTTCAAGCCTGATAAAGAGGCCTCTAAGCAAAATTACCGATCTTTCAAGCCCAATAGGTAGTAGTAGTTAAAAGAGTGTCCATAAATAAAACTCAACTTAATTTAACCTCTCTCTGACTTTCCCTCCTTTGCCAAGTCCCTCTCCCTCTTCCCCTCTATCCCTCTGTCTTTCTCATATTTCATATTATCGCAGTGTCTTTCCACAATCGCCCACGTCCCCTATCTTTCCTTGCGCAACTTACATATCAAGCGATGTTTGAAAACTGGTAATAAATGTTTTTCTGGAATGTTCATAACAATTAAAACTTAAGTAAAATGAACTTGTGCTTCTTCCTTATCTTTGTAATGAAATCTAAACTACTGTTTTTTGGGGTCTATACTTGAATTATATTATAGAAATATTAGTGTAATTACTTATATATTAATCCTATTGACATTTTGTGGAAAAGAAAATCGTTTAGAAATAAAATCGTTATAAGCATTTGTTAAATAATATTTTAAAAACTGAATAATAATCTAGATGATTCCTTTCTTTTTCGCCTTATTTGAACCCTAAACCCCTTTGAGAAATGTAATTAATGCCGTATATTAATGTAGGTATATAAAGTTGCATATCAATCCGTTCGGTCATTCTTGCTCGAGAAGATATAAAAAAATAACATACACACACGCGCGATTTAAGAATAACGAAATATTTTGCTTCATGGTGGCCCATTATAAACGTATTATCAATATTCATGCTAAATAAAAAATAAAATAAAGGCATCGTTACAGTTTCATTATATATACGAGCGCTGTCCCAGAAGTACCCGACCTAACAAAGAAAACACAAACATTTTGGAAAAAACAACTTTATTTCTCTACATAATCTCGTTTAAACTCGATACACTTTTCCCAGTGATGTTCAATCGCTTTGATACCTTGCTTATAGTGAGAAACGTCGAGTTCTGCAAAATAGCCATCAACTGCAGACTCCACCTCTTCATTGTTAGCAAATCTTTTACCACCAAGCCATTTCTTGAACTTTTGAAACAGAAAATAATCAGAGGGAGCTAAATCTGCCGAATAGGGTGCTTGAGGAAGCAATTAAAACTTTAACTCATTTATTTTGGCCATGGTGTTAATGGATGAGTGAAGTGATGTATTGTCTTGATGAAAAAAAAACCTTCTTTTTCACTAAATGCGGCCGTTTTTGCTTGATTTCATCATTCAAACGCTGCAATAAGTTGGCATAATACTCACCATTAATTGTTTTTCCTTTTTGAGATATTCAGTGAAAATTATCCCACGCGCATCCCAAAAAGCAGACCCCATGACATTGCCTGCAGATGGAACTGTCTTTGCCTGCTTTGGAGCTGATTATCCCCTTTCAGTCCATTGTTTTGACTGTTCCTTCGCCTCAGGTGTGAAGCGATAGACCCATGTTAAAACATGGTTATGAATCGACGCAAAAACTCGGCTTTGTTGCACCAAAACATCGCCAAACACTCGACTGAAACATCCTCACGATGCTGCTTTTGTTCCATTGTGAGTAAACCCGGTAACCATCTTGCGCACAGCTTTCTCATGTCCAAGTTTTCAGTCAGTATGCGATGTACAGCACTTTTTGAAATGCCTGCGATGTCTGCTAGCTCGCGCACTTTCAGTCGACGGTCATCCAATACCATTTTGTGGATTTTCTTTACTATTTTTGGCGTGGTGAGCTCATTTGGTCGACCACTTCGATGTTCAACTTGGCAACTCATACGGCCTCGCTTAAACTCTCCCACCAATATTTTACCGTTGTAAATGCAGGATCAGACTCCCCCAGAGTAGAATCTAGCTCAGCTTTCATATTAATTGGACTAAGATCTTTCAAATGAAAGTATTGTATCACATAACGATGGCCAGTTCCATCCATGTTTACAAATTTGCTGAGAGAGTTCACTATTAATGGCTGACAAACAGTTACTATACAATGTAGCATTGTCAAATTTCAAACTTAAACTTTATAAGGTCGTTACTTTCTACCATAGTCATTTGTTTGAAATAACAACTGCTTCTATATGTCAGGTCTTGTACTTTTGGCACTGCCCTCGTAAATTATAGTGTCAGCAGACATAAGGAGTCCTTGACAAACGTGAAAGGTACCATCATTGTCTAAGTTGACAGATCAGATGGGTGTTTAAACCGATGTGGATCTTCATTGCAATCCAATCTTCGCAATAAATAGGCACAGATTAAATTGCCAAGATTAAATGTGCGGATAGAGTGCTTAGGGGTATAACAATTTGGAAATATTCAATAAAAACGCAATTCATTGCAATAGAGCATTTGCGTTGTTTTATACTGAACATTTTTCATAAAAAATATGATGGAGAAAAATGTTTTAAGTACACACATTTGGAATTTTATAAATAGCGTAAAAACGTATGTAAGCACACACTGAAAAAAATGCCCCATTTCTTTGAAATGTTGATCACCTAAAATGTTTTAAAAACCAGTTATGACAGTTTTACGTTCATTTAAGAGAATAATATACAAGTAGCAAATATGAACATTGAACTCCTTCCGTCATGCAAAAGCTCAGGTAAAGAGTGATTGACAAAGAGGCCGGGGCATTGCTATATGCTCTATGTAGCTTTAAAGAAGAGGAAGAAGAAACAGCACACATCGCCTGCTGCTACAGTGTTCATGGTTCGGTGCGGCTAGGGAAGAATTTTAAAAATTCGCAACTTTGCCATAAGGTACCTGAATTACTAACGGGAAGGTGGCTTACATTGGAACCTTCTGGTATGGCCAAGAAATTTCGGCATCTATACAGAGTGAATCACCTAAAACTTACACAGCAAATATTTTGGAAAGTGCTATTGATGTGCAGTTTTCACAGCATTGATTGATAGTCAGGAGCTCGTACATTTATCCTATAAACAAATTTTAATAATACTGAGAAAGTGTACTTTTTAAGCAAACATGCAATTTTTTAAATGCAAAACTGCCTAGTTACATCAACAAACTAAAGGTAGGATAAGTTAGAATGTCAGTGGCGTTTATTGCAAGATTCTAGTGTAAGTGGTTTACGAACAATTTTATTTTGAAACTTTTAAGTACCGATACTTGTACAACCTGTGGTAGCACAAACTAAAGAAAAACAAAAGGGAATTACAATACTTCTGTGGATTCTTACAAGTAAAGAGAACATAGCCCTTCAAAGGCTGTGTTCAAAATGACCACCGGCAGCTTCAATACACGCCTCCAGTCTGCTATGGAAAGACTGCTGCACGCCTTCTAGCATTTCAGCTGAAATTTTAGAGCAGGCAGGAGTAGTACGTCGTTTCATATCGTCTGGTGTAGTTGGTGCACCCTTGTAGACTGTATCTTTCAGCCTTCCCAACAGAAAAATGTCTAAAGGGGTCAGATCCGGTGAACGGGCCGGGCAAGGTACAGGTCCTCTTCGTCCAATCCAACGATTTGGAAACAATCTGTTAAGACAAGCTGTAGTACTTCGTACACTATGGGCTGGACAGCCATCATGTTGGTACCACAGGTTCCTCCTAGTCTGCAAAGGAACGTGTTCTAGCATCTGTGGCAGATGGTCTGTCAGGAGTTACTGCGACCAGTTACTGCTTTTGCTTCCTCGTACTGAAAGACACCGTTTTGCGTTAATTTTGAGCTAAGTTGTATGTCCTTATATTAACTCTTAATTTTCATTGAGTGTCGAAAACTTAATACCTAATAGCTTATCGTTTCTACTCTATACCTGATGTCATCCTCCTTGAAGAATGTGCAGAGATTAATGAACAATTATATTGCCGCTTTAGTCCTTGAGCTTTTTTCCAGGAGAAAAAAAGGATGTGTTGCATTCACACCTTATAAAAGTTTATTAGTGTTTATCCAGATAAAATTTCAATTCACATTTACACATTACGTTGTAGCATGCAATAGATAAAGCGATAGTCAGATTTTTAAAGAGTATGTAGCCAAGTGATGAAATTCCATACCCTTTTACATGACCACGAAAAAAGAAACTAATGACAACTTCACTATTAAAAAAAGTATAAAAGTATAACTTTTTTATTGTTATTGTATAAATTAATTATACTATTAATAGACCTTAGTCTGGCCTAGGCAAGTTTGTTTTAATGTAGAGTTAACTGAAAAATTCAAGCCACACGGAGAGCGGGAGAACCGTGTTCAAATCCCGGCTGTGGCGTTGAATTTTTCGTTCACTCTACATTAAAAAAAAATAAAATTCGAACTAATAACAAGAACTGTTCTTCACCCCTCCCCCCACACACTCTATAAAAATGCATTTGGCACAAATTGCGTGTTTTAAGGAGATATACTTTTTTCTGCAGTAAGATTTTGTCTAAAACCGAGAGGGATGGCTAGGCGGTAATGTCTGTGGTCCGCATTCTGGAGGTTCCGGTTCGGCCGACCAATCTGACCGAAGACTTTTTGCGAGTTTCCTCGCTCGCTAGGCGAATGCTGTGTTGGATTATTTGATTCGCGAATTTTCTTATCACCCCTTTCATCACTAGATTTCATTCGCTTCTTCTTCGCCGCCATACCAGGCATTGGGCTGATCACCCATCCTGGATATGCTATGATCCAAAGTTTGCTTGCTCCTCGACAGGCTACTGATCCATGGCGAGGTTAATCCGTTAAAAAAATGATGATTTTATCTTTTACGGTTTACCAGCTATACAAAAGTCATTTAGAATGAAGAGGACTTCACAGACTATTCCCAGAAAATTCAAGATATACATAAATTTAATTTGCCATGCAAATATCTAAAACCTGAAATTTTAATCAAATTGTTAAAAGCCATTTTAATAAAAACAAAGGAACGAAAATATTTCCATGTAAAGGGTAGTTTGGGGTGGAGAACTTTCTTGAAAATATTCGTGCCACATCTTTAAAAGATGCTGAACTTAAATGAGAGGTTTAGCATTTAACCGACTTTTCGTTTCTCTCTTATGCTGTTCACACACACACACACACACACACACACACACACAACCAAAGGACTTTTTTAATCATGGATTCTCAAAACGAGTATTTCCACTAAAATCTGGTTTCGAATTTTTGGATGGAATGCAATGGAATGAAGGATATGATAGAAAAGCAGCCGATCTACCTGCTTTATTAACTTGACTGGCTTTCTTAAGTGCCTGATTTCGGCATAATTTACTATTTTTGGTTTGCAAAAATCGTAATTGTCGCGAAAGTAATAGGCCGCGATCACACACCGAACTCCTGTGCTGCCATGATCTACCACTCGATCCAGACACTTGTAAAACCGCTCTCTGCTGAAGGCATGACTAATACTTCGTGCTTGTTTTTTCTTTTATCGTAGGTTCATATAAAAGATAAGATTTTTTGTAACTCTATATATTGTGAAATAAAACGCCCATTTTTTTTATCCGTAGGTGAAAAACTACTATCCCTATTTCGTATATGCTTTAATTGTCTATAAGTAAACTTTGAATTAACGCATTTAATTTTCTTTCGTTTCTTGCTGCAAATACACTACAAACAAAAGTTTATATTCCTGTAACCCAGACCTAGTCTTTTCAGAATCTCACCGCAAACTCTTGTGAGGCAAACATGACCTACCACTCTAACGCGAATTCTCGCTCACTTGCAAATGAAGAACGAGGTTGCCAAACAACACCACTTTCCAAAGGTTTATCTAGAAACCCGTGAAGGATAGAAGTGAAGTTCTAATAAACTTTTTTTCAATATACGCATCTCTCTCTCTCTCTCTCTCTCTCTCTCTCTCTCTCTGGTTTAAAGGATGACATCTACGACCCTTCTAAGTAGTCTACCGATCCAACAGCTGCTTCTTTATACAGGGTGAATCACCTAAAACTTACACCGCAAATATTTCGGAAATGGAAAGTGATATTGATGTGCCGTTTTCACGGCATTGATTGGTAGTCAGGGTCTGGTACATTTAGCCTATAAACAGATTTTAATACTACTGAGAAAGTGTATTTTTTGAGCAAACACACAATTTTTAAATAGAACAATGCCTGGTTACATCAACAGAATAACGGTAGGGTAAACTAGAATGTCAATGGTCTTTGTTGCAGGATTCTAGTCCAAGTAGTTTACGAGAAATCATATTTTGAAATGTTTACACCCCGATAATTGATGCCCTATTCAACCTGCTTAGTTGCTAGGTACGATGCTGTTGTTATGTTTGTTTGCATTGTTTTTCAGTTCATTGATTTTATTACGACTTTCTGGTCAGTTAGTTTGTGACAGTTCAAGCAATAAGTCGTGAGTGGAAGATGGGGTTTACTAATGCAGAAAAAGCCGACATGCTCATGGTATATGGAGAGTGTAAGAAGAATGCAGTTCGTTCCCGTACGGTGTATGCGGAAACGTAACCTAATAGATGTCAACCAACTTGGCGATTATTTATCAACCTCTTCAATCAATTACGCCAAAGTGGTGCTGTAACACCTAAAAAACGTAACAGAAACAAACAAGTGACTGGAGAAGAGGCAGAAATTAATGTTTTGGCTGCAATTGCAGTAGATCCGCAAATTAGTTCCCGCACAATTGCACGTGGAAGTGGTATAACTCAGGCAAGTGTACTGCGCATTCTCCATAGACACAGGTTCCATCCCTATCACATCTCTCTCCATCAAGAGTTGCATGGAAACGATTTTGAGACTCGTGTTAACTTTTGTACATGGACATTAAGACATGATACTCCAGATTCATCGTGTATCCTGTTTAGTGATGAGGCAACTTTTACTAACCATGGCCAGGTAAACCGCCAGAAACATGCAGTATTTGTCTGTTGACAATCCCCGTTGGCTTCGTCAGGTGGAACGTTAGCGTCCATGGAGTTTAAACATGTGGTGTGGGATAGTAAATCATCAGCCTATAGGCCCTTTGTTCATAGAATAAACAATGAACTCGCACAAGTATCGCAGCCTCCTGACAGACCATCTGCCACAGACTAGGAGGAACCTGTGGTACCAACATGATGGCTGTCCAGTCCATAGTGCACGAAGTACCACAGCATGTCTTAACGGATTGTTTTCAAATCGTTGGATTGGACGAAGAGGACCTGTACCGTGGCCGACCCGTTCACCGGATCTGACCCCTTTAGACTTTTTTCTGTGGGGAAGGCTGAAAGACACTGTCTACAGGGCTGTACCAACTACACCAGACGATATGAAACGACGTATTACTGCTGCGTACTCTAAAATTTCAGCTGAAATGCTAGAACGTGTGCAGCAGTCTTTCCATATCAGACTGGAAGCGTGTATTGAAGCTGCCGGTGGTCATATTGAACACAACCTTTGAAGGGCTATGTTTTCTTTACTTGTAAGAATCCACAAAGGTATTGTAGTTCCCTTTTGTTTTTCTTTTGTTTATGCTACCACAGGTTGTACAAGTGTCGGTGCGTAAAAGTTTCAAAATAAGATTTCTCGTAAACCACTTGCACTAGAACCTCGCATCAAACGGCACTGACATTCTAATTTACCCCACCTTTATTCTGTTGGTGTAACTAGGCATTGTTTCATTTAAAAAATTGCATGTTTGCTCAAAAAATACTCTTTCTCAGTATTATTAAAATCTGTTTATAGGCTAAATGTACGAGCCCCTGACAACCAATCAATTCTGTGTAAACTGCACATCAATAGCACTTTCCATTTGCCAAATATTTGCGGTGCAAGTTCTTGGTGATTCACCCTGTATAATACGTCGACGAAATTTCATACATATTTCTATATTATTTCCAGAGATATTAACTTCTTAATTATTTTTTACTGTTTTCAAAAACTGCTCCACACGATACAATTATTTTTTAAAAAATTAATATTTTATAGTAAGCTCTTTAATAGTACATAAATAAATTGTAATCTGAATTTTTAAGTATCCTATTAGTTTGGGAGGAAATAAATGTTCAATATGACAATTCAGTTCTTTTGCTTAAAGATTTATACAATTTGAACATAGTGTTTAATAACATAACAACTAAGCATGTTAGCAATAATTCATCTCACCTGTTATTTACAAGGAGGTATGAAAAATTTCATTGATTTTTACCAAAAGCTATGTCGTTTGAAACAATTTTAAAATGAAGATGTGCCGAGGAATGAAAACGCAAGAAAAAAAGGAGTTTAAAACTTATAGCGCTGAAATATTAGAGTTTCTGGCTGAATATTTGTTGGAACAATTCACTGTATATACAGACTCCCTTTTAAATTTTTCTGCTCCTCTGCAACTAATTTAGCATTTTAAGATTCCGTAGGCTTCTCTTGAATGGTTTGTTCACTGATATATAAGCAAAACGTATCATTTTTACCGCAATTTAATAGGAATTTAGGTTTATATACAGGAATTTAAATCGTTCTATTGTGGCGTGTAAGTGTGTGTGTGTGTGTGTGTGTGTGTGTGTCTGTGTGTGTATTATCACGCCAAACACATTATTGCTTTGTTAGCGACAGTATTGTTGGTGTAATTCTTTCGGCGTTGGTTTTGAATTTCGTCTGGCTTGGCCGGGATTAGGTTGGGGGAAGTAAGCGTTACTTTCTTTGTGTAGTGTTCTGTGGAGTGTCACTTCAAGTCGAGTGTTTGGCCTGAAAGAGTGTGTGTGAATCGTCTGAATGTGATCTCGTGTGTTTAACATCTCCCCCCAATGTCTTTCTTTTAACCTTTTGTGCATGATGCAGGGTCACCGTGTAATATTCAATAAACCACAGGTAGTGTGATTAATGTGAAATTATGTGTATTTTGTGATAACTATCCCACGTCCGCTCTGAAATGAGTTGTCAAGATTCTGGTCCTCTCGCTACCTCTGACGTTTCGTCTCCCAATGTTTATGCTGGGGTAATTAAAATTTAATATCTAGCTGCAAACCTTTTTGCCTCACCCCGGTATATAGCATTTTGACATGCTTTAAAAGTTTCACCAGCTATAAAACCTACATGGAACTAAAGTGATAACACTAAAATGATATTTATGAACTTTGGCAACTTTTTTTTTTACAGGTGAGTGTCCTTAAGAAGCCGAATACTTACCACTTGAGAATAAAGACAATGTGTATAAATTTGTATGAATTACTTGAGAATTAAAAGCAATACTTTTGGATTAGCGCAATGAATTATGGGCTCACTTTTATCGCTAACAAATCTACGCATTGTTGTGTGTGGAGAATATGAATTGAAACTCGCTCTCTGATTTTCCGGTTTCTTACGTCTGACTGAAGCAAACATAAAGATTTTATGCATCCAAACCACAATGCTTCTGTGTAATGAAATGGTTATTTTGTGCATTTATTGCATTATTTGGTACAAAGCTTTTATGTTTCCGTTGCGTTTATATATAATTTTCTTTGTGGATGTTCTATAAATCTCTTCAAGTAATAGTGTTTGGCTAAACGTTTATAATATTATAATAATAATTATTATTATTTTCTTTAATGTCTTCACCAAAGGCCAATAGGTGTGCCAAGGCCAGCATTGATAGCATCGTTGTCACAGACACGCAAAGATCAAAGTTGCACTCTAAGCAGATAACTCATAGAAGAGTTCCATTAATTTTTTTTCTACTTGAGACACGATAAGACTGCTTGCGTGTTGTTGCTCAATGTAAACACTGATTCTGCGTCTCAGGTTTTGGATAAAGGTTAAGTCCTTACTGGCGAAGAAGCTTGTACATTTGTTTCTTCTTCTCTTTAATTGAAGGTGAAGCCATATTACACTAGGATATTATTTCTACACCTAAGATTTAAATATACAAATATTAATTGTACAGGAAGTAAGCGGTTTGACGTTGTTACAAATTGCAAATTTTATGTAATAGAGCGATGCTAAGACCATTGAAGCCGTTAATAATCATTGGTGATAATCAAGTGACATGATAAATTTATCAACTGATCTCGCTAAACGTTTTGCTTTTTCTAGGGAAATTCAAAATTCGGGTGGAATTAAATTGACTGCTTAACTCATGTGACGTCATTATAAAATTGACCAATTAGACGACCGTCCTATGTGCATTTGTCTTCTATTTATCTCAAATTAATCGACATTCGTCGATTGCAAGATGATTTAGAAAGGTTAAATATCCATAATACAAATACGCAATTATTATTATTAGTAGTATTATTGTTATTATTATTATTATTATTATTATTATTATTATTATTATTATTATTGCTTTGTTAGCCGAGTTCGGGGAATCCTATTTGAATTCTTATTTTATTCGATAAAATAATAGTGTTAATACACGTCACTCCAGGTGAATTCTATTTCTACGTTCGTGATATTACTTGTAATTATTTCTGATTAAACGAAAGTGTATACATATATATTAGAAGAATAAATACAATAAAACACAATGTTAATTTGCTTATTAAAATACTAATTGTTTTGAAAATATGTTATCGTACCAGAACATTATTACAAATAGTCCGCTAGATGGCAGTAGTCTATGATGATCAGCTGTTCTCTTGTTACCAGTTATACAATATTCATTGAATTTTATGGACGATTAGTAGTCAAGAAGGCTTATTGATTCAGTTTCATTTTTATTCAAAAACAGTTGCATGCTGCACCTCACTAACCATCTCATATAGCAGAAACTATAAAACAACTTAAATAATATTGTGACGCAGCTATGTGCTGAGGTTATCACGTGGATGGCCGGTAGAAGAGATAAGAAGAGAAAAGTAGACGGAGTAGCGCCCTCACCCAATATAAATACCAGAAGCGTTACGAGAGAGAGCTAGATATTTCTGGAAGTTTCTTCCCTTCGTCTCTGCGAACATTTCAGAAACATTCGCACTTGTATATAAACAAGCGTGCTAGTGAGATAAGGTGAGATAGCGAGTTGTTGTTCTTGATCCAACTTAAAGTATTGGTTCTACGAGCGAGATTGCGACGACAGTTGTGACCTACAGTGAGTGTTGCTACTGCGAGAGATTGGAGAGGTGTTGTGTTCGACGCCCTAGCGAGTGAAGCGGAAAGAAGGAGAGACTGCTTCGCGCGTTTCATTACGATGCGTCACAAGTAAAAGTTAAGTGACAATGAAAACTGTAGTAGATTACATTGGTGAAGTGACAGTGAAAACTGAACAGTGTTACAATATAAGCAAGATAAATTATAAAAAATAGTTTTAACTAATTTTAATAAAATAAACAAATCATTTTAAAGGTACAAATTATTGACAGTACAATTGTAACAAATGATGATTAAACGTACACAAATCCTAGAGAAGCGAGTACAAGGTTATGGTATAAAAATTAATGGATTTTTACTAATTTGTTGAAAAAGTTTCCAAACTAAACAAAAAGCATTTTTATCAGCAAAAGTTTAATTCCTTTTTGTTATAAAACTCAATTTAAAATTATTTCATTATAATGCGCAATTCAATAAGTATATTTCCCAGAAAAATAAATGTTTGTTTCATTCTTTTTACAGATTTAAGTAACTATTTTTAGGAATCACATTAGTTAGGTTTTTTATGCCACAAAAATGATACTTTTGGCAAAAAATGCAAAATGACCTGATAACAGATGTTCATTATTTATTATTTAATCGTTTTATAAATCAACTTCTCTTGTTGAATACCTAACACTGTTTTAGAAATAAAAGAGACAATTGGCAGACCCTTTTCTTTGCTTTTACAGGGATTCGGTTAAAAATACTTAGGAATAACGCATTCATGACCTATGGAAAGAATACAATGAAAATGTACCAGTACGTTTCTTACATGTAACTGGACAATGTTCAGAAAAGCTCCTCTATTTGTGAAAGGAGTACAGACTATTCATTAAAACCTGTGATGAAGCACCTTTTCTCGGATAACTTTGCTGATTATTAACATGCCTAAGGGAAGTAATAGGTAACCCACCTACCTCGACGACCAAATTCGAGTCTCGGTTCGGTTGGATTAGGATAACGCTTCTACCAGAATTTCCAACATCCGTAAAAGGGAAGTGTCGATTATTTCTCGGATTTTTCGACCACGCGCTTAATCAAGCATTCGTTAATCACTTCATCTTGAGATTTTCTAAGAGCAGTTAAACTATGACAAATTTAGTATAAGATCCCATTTATGCATACGATTTAGTGTCGCACGACAAGTGGCTTTCTCTACCCTCTATCATTTATCAGTGGGTATACAAAGCTTACTTACAAAAGCTTGTTATTCAATCTATTTAATTTTAGTCGAGATAAACTTTGCAGAAGTAGCTACATTATACACTTCGTTAGAAAGGGAACAGCGATTGTCAAATGTTTACTGGACACTATACGCTGGCATTAAAATTCCATAGTGTTTCCATATTCGGATAAACAACTGAAAATCGAAAGGACTTAAAAGTATTGAGCAAATCGAACCATTAATAACGGATATCTCGATAATGGCTGATGCCACAATAAGGTTATTTTAAATAACTTGTGTGTGTGTGTGTGTGTGTGTGTGTGTGTGTGTGTGTGTGTGTGTTTAAAGAGATCTATATTCTTTGCGTAGTACGTTTTCGTCTATCGCTTAACGTTTACCAGATATACAAAATTCCTTCCGAATGAGTTAATGCTGTTCACATACTCACAATGGATCTTTTCCTAAAAATTCTTTCTTCTCCTTTTTTTATTCGGGGTTGCAAAACGTGTATTTCCAGTAAATCTCGGTGTCGAAGTTTTGGATGGAGGCCAATATTCCTTTGAAACTATAGGTATGTAGTAGAGAAAGTAGTGTTTTTATTCAGGGAGTCTCAAAACGTGTATTTCTGATTAAATCTTGGTATCAAATTTTTGAGTGTAATGCAATACTTTCCCTATTTGCTATAGCTAAGTAGTAGAGAAAGTAAATATAAATACAGAGATTTCTCCTGATATTCTGAAAATAGAAAAAGAAATAATTAGTATAATTTTACAGTAATTATGTGTTCTATCACCAGTGAAAAGGAGTCATACCCTATATTTATACATCTTGAATCACTTGCACTGTGCAGTGTTTCTTTTAGGCAACCTGTTAAGCGCCAAATATGCCTTAGGCCTATCTTTGCGCTTTACAGTTCGTTTGCTTATTTAACTTGACCAAACTTGGTGAAAATGCAAGTTTAAGGGCATGGAATAATTACAACCTTCTACTGGAGTTAAAAAACAAAAGCTTTCTAGGCAATTTTATAATTTTTTACTTTACTTGCTAACCACATAATGAATGAAAGATGTAGCACATGAATCCAGTATAATAAAATTAAAACTTTTAAATACTGACTAACAGTCGTGCCAAAGGTCTATAACATGCAAGAAAAGTTTGTAAAAGTAACAAAAATCCACCTAGAATAAAGCGATTGTAGCTATTTAAAAGCGTGGAATCTCAAGATACTAAAAGGCTGAATGGTATCACTACCATTCATTCAGCATTACGAAGTGGCAGCGTAAATTTGAAACTTGCATGTGCTGCTTTGCACATGAGATTGGAAACCTACTTGGACACAAAACATTGTATGCAAGTTAGAAATAAATTATGTCGGCTTAGATTTTAAGTGAAAATGATTTAAATTAATAGTTATTATGGCTCCTTCCTCGCTGCATTTGAGAAAGAATTAGCACAAGATAAATATAAATGTCTGCACAGCATTGTCTACTGTACGCTAATAATTATTGGATTGAGTTAAACTCCACCTTCTGGCCCCTAAAATATAACGTTTTGCAGCTTCTTTCCACTGACGCAGCAATTAAGGGGACTGGATACTCATTCTTATACAATTTCAATATTTCAATACACAATTTTAGTTGAGCACTTCTAGACTTCTACTGCTCAGATTAAAATGAAATTTGGTATGAATGTACAGTGATTCATTCTCATTCTAGTGATATAAACAACTTCTTAATTATTTAAAATGGCCACAAAAAGGTCATATCTGATTAGTTTTTGAAAGAAAGAAAAAAAAGTAGTACATATAATACTTGGGGTGCACTTCAATATTTAAGCATATTCCTTTGATATTTTTAGGGCATTAATAAATGTTTATTCTTAATTCGTATCCTAAATTTCTTTAAATGTTTCTAACTGTATTCAAGAGAAAAAGATTCCGATATTTGGTAAATGTTTATATATATATATATATTTTGCAGAAATATACTTTTTAAAATGTTATGTTTTGGATTTTTCTAACAATTATAGGTTACGTTTGTAGAAAACATGCTTCAGCAACTACAGTAAAATTTTCATTAAAATAGTTTCAGTAGATGTACCTAAGCTTGAACAATTTCAAATTACTAAAGAAAAGTGTGACATGTTGGCTCCACAGCTAAGTAGGCATGACGCGGCGTGCAGCCATATTTAAATAGGCCATTTAAGGTCTTAAATTTGCAGATACCCTTACTATATATGTCATTTTAAAGAGGAAGATTTCTGCTTTTTTAAGATGCAAAACAAAAAATCGATTTTTGAACCCAAATCGCTACCTATTCTCCTTAATTAATATTGCAGATTGGCTAAAGCCACGTTACAAGAATTTTAATTGTAGAATAACATATTCCTTTAGCAAGGGAGCAATGTTTTCGGGTAAAATTAAAATCTTTGGGCTGTATAGATACAGAAGCGTAGGCGACGGATTCCTTTGGTATAATAGGATATCTCCTACGGAATTGCAGAATTTTAAGTATATTGTTTTGCGACCGGCAGTAATTTTTTGTAACAAAATATGAATATTATGGTGCCAACATCAGCATGAATAATCTGGAAAATATGGAGCAAGTGGTGCCTCGTTATTTTTAATGTCAACGCATTCATGCATTCGATAAAATGCACACTGTAAAAAACTGTTTTGCACTAAATGGGCGACATATGTAGTATAAAATTCACTAGTGATGGTTTGTTTTGGCGAACATCAGAACATCATTTCATTTTTCCACGTATTTTATGATAGATGGACGTCCCTCGACAGGAAACAAATTACACTGCGAATGCAAAAAGTTATTTCAGTTCTTTTTCCTGGTTAAACGGACTAATGGCCCGGATTATTACTTCAAGAATGCTATAAAAAAACTCATACTGTGTTGCGATATATTTTAGAATAAAAATGAAATTGTCTCAATGCGGCTAAGTGAACGCAGAACTGTATTTAGAAAAAAGAATGTTATCTGTACATTATCATTTACCATTACTCGTAAAAACCGTGTTTAGAATAGTGCAGTAATTCCTCTTTAGCAGAACATTCTCCATTAGTTACAAAAACACTCCTGTCTGCAATAGATGGCGTACAAGCTTGGGCGCCGTTCTTATACATATACACCCACGATCTTCCAAAGGACAATCTAATCGTGACCCTATTTGCAGATGTAGTCCAGTTCACTTTAAACACTGAAGAACAAGATCGCCAAATTACTTTCGAGGGCGAACACATTCCCACTGAACAATTTCATTGTATTTCGGACTTACAGCAAACTCAACTGGAGAGGACATATTAACAACTTGGTAAGAAAATTATGACATTTAACTTTCAGCTAAAATATATGCTTTAAGAATTACCACCATTTACCACTTCATTTAAAAAGAGTACTCAATTTTCACTAAAAAGACTGGATTGAGGATAGCTGCGCAGTATAGAGATCGGCTTCAGACTTACAACTGAAAAGAATCTGAACTATCTTCATAGTTGGACATGTACATCCACACCTTGGTATTTTCACACTTTAATGTAATTAGGGCAGCCTCTGGGCTGCAACCACAAAATATGCATGTGTCATGTATATATTTATACCTACGTAGTTATGCTGTTTCCGCAGAATTACTATTTATACTCAATGTATAATAAAATTTACTGAAACTGAAAAAAAATATATATATACACTGCCGATTGTGAAAATTGCAACACCAAGAAGGAAACGCATGAATTCAATAAATTTAATACCACAGGTTAGGTAAATGACAAGTAACAAATGATAAACTTTTCAAATCTATTCATGACTTTTGAGTCCTAATATTCAGTATTTGGTGTGGCCTCCATGCGCTGCAATTAGAGCTGCTATACGCCGTGCATTAAATCAAAAAGCTTCTGAATAAGTTTCTGAGGGATTTCCCTTCACGCATTTTGTATTCGAGCCCACAAATCCATGACACTGGAGGACCGTGACGCACCAGGTGCCGACCATTCATATCCCGGACATGTTCGATGGGCGACATGTCAGGCGAACGTGCAGGCCAGGGAAGCAATGGTACCCGTCACTCTTCGAAGAAGGCTTGTAGATTCCTCGCAATATGTGGCCGGCATTGTCGAGTTGAAATGTGGCCTGTGGAGATGCCTGAAGCAGGGGGAGTACCTCAGGCTCTAAAACCACCGTTAGGTACCGGTTGCTGTTCAAAGTGCCCTCAATTCGTAGGAGGCGAGATCGGTTGTTGAAACCAATGGCGCCCCAAACCATCACACCTGGTGTTTGTCCGATATGCCGCTCAACAATGCAGCCCTCCAGGTTGCGCTCAACACGGTACCTCCAGACACGTATGCGGCCATCACTGTAGGACACGTTGAAGTGGGACTCGTCAGAAAAGACTAAATTTTGTCACTCAGCACCCCAGTGGTGTTCACGTGCCCATTGCAACCGGAGGAGCTTGTGGTTTCTGGACAATGGAAGCCGACGTAATGACATGCATGCAACCATCCAACCTACAGCGGACGGCGACGAACCTTTGATGCAGACAAGTTCACACCTGTTGCAGTGCTCCAGCGTCGAACCAACACTGTGGATGAAGCTGTACGGTCCGTTATGGCCATGTGGACAAGATGACGGTCATTGCGTGCTGTGGTCATGTTCCGTCGTCCAGTACCCGCTCTTCGCTGCGTACGACCTTCATCTATCCACTGCTTCCACACACGCATCACTGTCGTAGCAGCATGCCCTGTAAGAGCGAAATGTCGCGCTATGATAAACCCGCTTCCCGGATACCGATCATTCTGCCCCGTTCGTGCTCACTCACATGCCGATATGGCTCCCTTTGACGTCGACGAGGTATACTGGCACTCTCTTTATTGTTTCCACTTTGTTTGACAGCTCTGCACTGGCTACACTGAGCGCAACACTGACCTTTCGGACCGACACGAGAGGGTTCTGCTCGGCCTACGTGTACCCCATCACTCTGCAAACCTAATCAGTTATTGCTTGCACACTCATCTACACTTCCACCATGTTGGAGTTATTCGAGAAATTATTTCTTGGTGTTGCAATTTTCACAAACGGCAGTGTATACAAACTATTTTTATAACCGCTGTTCAATTTATTAACGCAGACGCATTTTTACTTTGTCTACCGCGTACACTTGTGTGCATAAAATATGGCTCTTGATGGAACGGTCTGTTAATTTGGTACTAACAACATCTAGTCCCAGCCCTACCAGTGTGTCCGCCTCAGTTTTTCGAGCGTAATAATAGACCTGGGATTGGCAGGGTACTTTACCTCCTTCCCCCAAGGTATGGCCGAAGTGCCGAGGATAACATTACACATTAAACCTTATATTTCTCTACTACGCTACCGTTTTCTTATTGGCGTTTAGTAGCGACAACAACGTGGTCTTCACGTCGCTTATGAAAACACTTATATTTGGAAATATAGCCGTCATTCAGTTTAACCGCACATGTAAATAATCCTTCACCTCTTCCTTAAAAGGCCGAATTATATTGTAATTGGTTCCTTGTGCATTTCCTTGTGCACCAGTTGTAGCGAAACACTTTCATAGACGCGGTATCCAAAACCCTTTACTCCACATAATAGATTATAAGCATCGTTCGTGGTTAGTTTTTATGCTCATGAATTGTCACATAGAGAACTGATACAGACTGAACGGAGTCAGAAGTATGTTACCTGAAGATGGAAACCTTACAGAGAGAAAAACACTATGGCGATCTAGGAAATGGACACTTTTTATGCACGACAGTGTACATAATAGGTAGAGAAGGTATTGCATTCCACCCAAAAGTTCAATATCGAGATTTAACGGGAAATATACGTTTTGAGGCAGGTATCCAAACAAAAAAGCATTTTTAGAAAAATGTCCGCGTGTGTGTGTCTGTGTCGTCTCGGGTGTCTGTGAACAGCATAACTCAGAAACCATAAGTCGGATAAATACCAAACTTGGTATTTAAGTTCCCAAACTATGTTTTATATAGAGCATGCTTTCGAAGTTTTTCATTTTCTGGCAAACGGCTCTAACGAGTTTGATTCAAATACGCATTTTAAAGATATTTACACGACAAATAAAATGTATAACTTGAATTTTATGCGATTAGCCAGTGAAGTCCATTTCATTCGGAAGGAAAGGTACACATTAAACGTTAGAGGAAAACGTATACGGCATAAAAACATGTAAACCTCTTTAAAACACACACTTTATTTCAAATAACGTTTTTGTGGCATCAGCAATTTCTAAGATATTCGTTATTAATAGTTGGCATTTTTCAATACTTAAGTCAGTAGTACTGTTTCTCCATTTTCATGTAAAGGGTATGGAATTTTAAGATCAAATCGTCCAGTTCTAAAACATTTGACTACCGCTATTTCGTTTGTATCTATAACGAAATGTACCATATAGCTATTTCTACAAAGCTTTATCTCGATTGAAATGCAGTAGACAGAAAAGTAAGCTTTCATGAGAATAGTTTGTATACACACTAATAAACGATGGAGGGAAGAGAAAGTAATGTGAAGGTATCACATCAGATATTACTTCACGATGTGCAATAATAATAATAATAATAATAATAATAATAATAATTATAATAATAATAATATGCCATGACAATCCAAGAAAGACCAATGCCTACTAATCCGATTGCTGCAACATGCCCACATGCACATAGGATGAACAAGATAGGGAAATAATGGGGTCAGCACCTGGCGTCCCCTCTCGATGCGCTGTTTTTAGTGACCCTCACATCGCTAATAATCGTAGCTCCCCATACTTCCGCGATGCTAAGTGGACCGAAATTCCACACCCCAAAGGAAGGACTCGAATATTCCATGACGGGAAAGCAGAGCGCCACGCGTCAAAGCACTTGGCCTCAGCGCAAGATAAATATTCGCCAGAGATGTAATACACTCAATTGTTTAAAGAAACAGTCAGTAATTACATGCCAGCTGTGATATTGACGCACTCTGCATGGGCTCATGAGGAATAAACAACGATTGGAGAAATTGTATGTGTGCGTGTGTGCGTGCGTGCGTGCGTGCGTGTGTGTGTTTGTAAGCTTCAATTTTCCTGTAGCAAGTTTTTATGTAGTATTTAAGGTTTCGCAGTTGATTATGTCACAAGAACTAAACTATTTACAGAAAATTCAGATTTATATATTTTATTTGTCATAACTGCATCTCCAACACGTATATAATGTTTCCTTATGTAAAAGGTTGTATGGATTGGGGAGAATTTGCTAGAAGTCCTCGCCTTATCTCATTAAAACACGCTGATCTAAGCAAGGAATTTGGTATTTATCAACATTTTGGTTGTTAATTACTTTGTTCACACAAACTCTCACTAAAGCCCTTCTTTTTGCATTTAGTGAGTTCAAAACGTGGTGAAAACTTGATATCGAAGTTTTGAGTGTAATACAATATATCGTCTACTTAAGGGGTAGAGGAAAGTGATATATAATTGAAAATATTTAGTTTTCCTTATTTTACTGCGAAAGATGTTAAAGGTGTTCGCCACCGACAGCCACACATTTAGAGAATCATGAGGTTAAACATCTTTGGAATCGGAATCTGCTCCAAGTAAAGGAAATTTTTGAACTAAAGAAAGAAAGGGGCGAAAGAGCACAAGTGTATATCGGAAAAAGAAACCAACGAAGAGGATGAAAGGAGGAAGTGCTTCTGAAACAAGAAATTAAGGACAGAAGTGTTTACCGTATTTGCAGCGGGAACTCTTTCTTTTATCAAATGCTATTATCGACCTCGGAGCTCCGGGTAAGGGAGGTTTCGTGATGAATGTTAGCAGTGTTTTATCATGATCCCACCTTGGAAGAAAAAGAACAAGGAATATAACCCTCCTCAGCGCTATAGTAACCCCAGCAATACGAATGTAGGGAGACTGTTTCTGCAGGTGGTAGTCTTACATTGCAACAATGTCTCGGTAATAGTTTATCATCACCATTATCATCACCTATCCACCTTGTGTTCGGTCATCTTGTCACGCTGATTTGCCCGACATTTCAAATACACTAATACTTTTTAGTACACGCTCTTTAAAACAACTGCTTGTCGGACTGTTAACACGCCGAAAAACAGTACTTCAGCGGCGTAGTAAATAAAATTCAGATGGCGGTGATTACATCTTTATTCACAAGAGAAACAGTGCTTTACCTTGCACTACTCTTTAAATGCGACCTATTTCTTCCAATATTGCCGTGAGACTTTGCTGGCAGCGGCCCCAATTCAGTGTTTCCGTCTCGGATCGAAATTTCTTCGGGATTTTCAACCACATTTTCAGTCACAAGCTTGCCGTTTAGAAACTAGCGCTCAGAATAAACACTGTCATCTACAATCCGCATCTCGTAATTGTTGCGCCTTCTAGAAGGCGTTGGTACGGTTCAGCGTAGGATTCAGGCGGCTGTGAGTGATTGTCAACAAATGACTGACTATGCCTTTTATATTTATGCAGTACTTATATTTATTTATTCTATTTAACATAACTGAAAAGAACTTTTACTAAAAACTACTTTATGCACCACGTACGCAAACGTGTTAGCGGGGTCATCCAGTATTTTGGATTAGAGACATCCAGTATCGGCTTACATTTCATCCGAAATACTTAATTAGTCTGCTAAATACTTATTTTGCGTGTTTGATCATAAATAGCTATTAACGTACACCACACTTGCTTTTTCGCAGGTTTCTGTTTAACGTTTATGGTATCCTAGTCATATTTGAAAGTGGTAAATCATTCGAATAAATTGTTATCTTGACTATTATGAATTATGTGAATTAAGAAACAACAATTAAGTGTTTTTGCGTGGTGGGAGATACCATAAAGGAATGATATTGCTAAGTTTTTTTACGTGATTCGTTTACCACAGCATTTATCTCAAAATATGATTGTAATACTAAACCAACTGGACTTCTATATTAACAAAGACTTAAAAGTTAACGTTTTCTAATGCTACCCTCACAGAAAAAATATTCGAAGTCCGTAAAGGATACAATGAAGTCAAAGTAAGTTTTGCAAAATATCTGCAGTGTATCACTTATCAGTTTAAAGCAATGCACGCTAAGTACAAAAGAGATAACGATGTTAAGTAACGTTTTAACTGTAATAATGAATAAAAAACGTTAGAACATGAATTCAGGAATTGTGGAATGAGAATGTTTAGTCTAATAATTTACTACAAGTGTACAAACCTCCGAGAACGAAGTGGACTTCACCTGCTATTTGCTCAAAATGCATATTATTACAAATTTTATTTTCAATGCATATGTATATATATATATATAGAATGTGTAATATATTAATCAAACTAGAGCAGATTTTGAGGAAATAAAAATAATGATAAACTTTCCATGAAAAGAATGCGTTTGCTTATAAGAATTTGACGTTTATTCGACGTTTCGATTTTTAATTCAGAGATTGATATAAGCAAATGTACATACATACAACATACATACGTTATATATACAACAAACATATATGCTTCTACAGGCTATGCCGTACACACTGTCCACTGCATCGCGTCTTATCAATTTTGGTCGAAATGACTGCTTTGCACCGCTGTGCATGTAGTGGCTTGCACTCGTAGCGCAACAGTGTGCGTATTGGCACGTGGTGAAGGTCTCAGGTGCAAATACTGGCACTTGAAGGTACTATTTATGTTTGGTAAATTTAACAAGAGCTGATAATTTGGCATGGAAGTGTCGTTTCACTTAATTAGTTTAATTATGTGACTTTCATTAAAACACAAATTTTACTTGTTAGAATATGCAAATCCACTTTCTAGTGCATTCGGGAAGAAATCAGATTTGCTAGAATATCCTCGAAACATGAAAAGAAATGAGTAAACTACTCATTTATTCGCAGGCAACGAGCACCATTGTAGCCCTAATCAGCGGGCTGGTGAATGCGGTGCCACCACTTGCATTTCGCGTTGTCTGTAAAATGCAAGGTTGCCTAGTTACCAATCCGCAGGATGAGAAGACTCACGCTGTATATATATATATATATATATATATATATATATATATATATATTAGTGGCTAAGCGCAGCTTTAGTTGCGAATTAAAGACTGTGATTGTTGAACGCAGATGCTATTTATCAAGATTGGTCATATACTTAATTGCACATAACTTAAAATACATTATTGTGAGTAAATTTCCACTCTGAACAGGTTTTCATTTTGAATAGTATTGCGGCCTAAGGGACTTGGGTAATGTTGCCTCCAACTTGTTCCTATAGTGCGAACGAATATTTTGTACCATCATTCGTATTCTGGATCTTGCTGTTGAAGAATCCCTTAGCACTACAACACGGATCGGAACAAAACAATTTAGTTTTAAGCTTGTGACACCGCCTTCTTTTTACCGGATTGGTGACATGGTTACCAACGCTGTGATAAGTGGATTCTTCTGTTTGATTGCAACAAATATAGTTAGCTGTGAATTTAAAACAGCCAATTGTTGTGAACTCGATGCATATTTTGCAAATGTTTGCAATTAAGAAAGTGATTTTTAGAATGTTATATTTTTGCGACATTGTAGAGACTGAGCAGTTTCAATTGGTATGTTACTCTCAATCTTTACTTTCAAGTTTAATGCATAACATCATGTTCAGTTTCAAATTATACGTGCATGCATATATAACGTATTTTTTCAGTTCTAGAAACGCTTCCTTGGATTCAAAGGAAGTTACAAACATGTATTTCCGGTGAAGTTCCGTAGTCGAATTTTTTATTGAATGCACGTCTTCCTCTACCTCAACAGCACTGTACAGTGTTTCAGCTCAACCTTCTTCTCTAAGTCTAGCAAATGAAATAAAATTGAATTGGGGTAAAGAGGCATATATACTTAACTTAGGAAGAAAGAAAAGTTCAAAAATGGCACTGAGGGGCTGGAAGGCACAGAAAATGACTGACGATTCTGGCAGGAGAATCTGGCCATTCTGTGATTTGGATGACTGGGTACATATTTTGGCGGAATGCGTACAGTGGGAAAACCAGCGAACAATTAAACTCAAAGAAAAATCCTTAAGTCGTACTAGAAGGTCATTGGCATGTTGGAATCTACTGGCTGACCAGAGGAACTGACAAAACATGGCCAATTTCTTGGCTAAAGTGGGCGAAGCTAGGTCAAATTTGTTCAATTAGTCAACGGCAATTTATCTCTGTTTTCCTTTTTTTGTTATTTCATTTATCACCATAACTTGTATCTTAAATATGCATGTACGGTCAATGACCCGCACTAAATAATTGTGTAATAATTTCAATAATATGAAACTAATAAAGATACTTTATCTATCTAAAATAGTATGAGGTGCTTTGGAAATTCATATTAATTATATATAGTTTAATGGTCTAAACCGATTATGAATGGGCAATTTCTCTGCTTTAACTATGCAGCGGTACGATGTAGTTAAAATGATGAAAACTGCCAGTCGATATCACAACGCTGTTGGTAAAGTGGGTCGTTCTCGTATACACTCTTACACTCAAAACATCAGGGGTTTAGACAACAAGCCGGATTTTCCAAAGCACCTCTTACTTAACCAGTGTAATTAATGAGTTGTACGTTTCTGAAACACAGTATACATAGCATATCCTTGCACAATTAATGTGCCTGCCTTATCTGAGAGGTGTACACTTTTTAATAATGGGGTGTTTCCTTTTTGAGATTAAATGTTCTGACTTAACTAAAATTTCGTAAGGAGAATGATCTCTCAGCATTGCAAGTATTCGTTGATGTACTCATTCTATACTTACAGCACAGAAAAAGGTAAGTGTTGGAAACTAAGGGGAATTTCAGAACTGTGGCCAAGGCTCGGCCTGTTTGGTTTACTTAATCTCCGGAAGGAAGAGATGAGGCAAGAGAGCACGAACGGAGTCCAGATCTGATGGCTTCAGCCCAGTGGGGTCCCTAACGTTTCCAGATTAACACCTTCCACACTCCTTCGAAGTTCCCCTAACCTCGCGGACAGATTACATGCCAAGGAAGAAAAGTTCTCTCTAAGCAGAAAGCCTGAGCCATCCCTCTCGGTCACAAGCGGTAGCGTTGAGGCTCGCATTCGAGAGGTCCCAGGTTCGATTCCCGTTGTACCGCTTCCCATGACTTTGTGTTTCTCGTGGTTTTCCCAGGTCGGTAGGTAAATGCTGGACTGGATTATATACTATCAGCAATTTGCGTCATTTCCTTTCAATGTTTTTCCCTTTGATCTTGCAGGGCAGCAGGGTTAGGCGCGGTGGATGGTTGCGAGCCTCATATGCAATAGATGTGCTTTAAGAAGAAAACTGAAACATTAATATTTATAGATTATAACGGCATCTATCCCTCTATTGGAATATTGGTCTTTTACAGATTTCCTTTGTGAACCTACATCACAAAACCTTAACTTTTTCTCTGTGACAGCTCTATGTGTGGGTTTGGCATTCTTGTTTAACTTTATGGATGCTGTCTCTATTCCACTGACAATAGAAATAGGTTGTAAATTCGCTTCTACTTACAGTACCTTTTGATTTTACATTCTTTGGCTTGTAGTCAGTGTTCCATCATAAAATAGTTACGACAAACTGCAGACGAGTTTCGCAAGACAGATGAGTGAGGGAACCGACCACACCACAGGAAATCACAGTTCATTGTAAACCAAAGTAACAAAGAGCTTATTTCACCAAATTTGTTACAACCTCTTAAATTAAATAAGATTTAGCTTAAACCAGAAGTTAATGACAATTAAGCTTATCATAAAGTTAATAGCTACAGATTTTGAGTTTTCAGCGGATTTCTTTAACTGTTTCGTTTATACGGACGCTTTTAAGTAGGTACTTATTCATACAGCAGTATTGACTTTATCAATAATCGCTTGATGTTAACTCCCTTAATTTCGCTTCCTTCTGTTCGTAGATAGGGAAGCATTGAATTTCACCTCAAAGATTCGAAACGAGATTTCACCAAAAAATGTACATTTTTCCTTGAAAAATAAAACAGTTTTAGAAAAATATCCATATAACAGAGACAGAGGCAGACAAAGATCCGTATAAGCCCAAAATAAGACGTCGGAAAACAATCAAACTTCGTATTTAAATCTTGCAACTTTTAGGGATGGAAGGAGAAGATTTTCGCGAAATTTCACAATCCAAGCGACTCCTTACATAGAAAAAATTCGGTTTTTTTTCTCAGAAGTGACTAATGATTTGAAGAGTAGGAGCATTCTGTAATTTCGTGCATTAGTCGCTAGGCTTCACGGACATTAAAATTAACTGTTAATCACAATGGGCATTTACATTCTTATATACACACGAGGAAAAATAAGTGTCTGTGTTCACTTTTACATACAAACTAACACCAGTTTTCATTTATATACAAATGTTACCTATACATCAGCATGGTGTATTGTAATTCATTATCATGTACGAATAATCGCTACTTTTCAGAGCAGCTTTGAGCGAGTCAACATTAATTAAAGGCTTTACACTAAAGGCAGGAGCATTGTGCTAGGTGGAAGAGGTACCCCTGCCATCATTTAAACCAGACATGAATGAATGACCAGGGAACGGATGGGACATCTCGACTAAACGCGGATCTTTTGTGCTTACTACCTCCAAAGAAACGGATGAGGTGAAGGGACTGCAGGAGGCCGGCTGACAGAGATGCGCAGAGATACGTATTCCAACTTCACCCGGTCACACTGGCGGCTGCTCAGAGAAGGCTTCCATATGGCGGAACCGGGTAGAACTCGATCCACCTGAGCCGGCTCAGAGAAGGCTTCCATATGGCGGAACCGGGTAGAACTCGATCCACCTGAGCCGGCTCAGAGAAGCCTTCTTGTTTCAGAAACTATTTAGGATATCAGACCGGAATTTTACACTATGTCTAATAAGATTACTGGTCTATTTTAATGCAATGGGTTTGTTTATTAAGGAAGATATTATTCTTCTGATTTATACCATTTTTATTAAAATATATAAATTATTCTTTTAAACAAATCCAACCAATTTATTAACAGTAAAATAGATCCACAACAGCACTTAGAGGTTATTGTTATCCTAACATTTAATTTAACGTATTCAATAATTTCTGAGAAAACGGGTCATTTATACCATAAAATGCCCTTCACAGAGAAAGTTGTTCAAAACAAAATTGGGGAAAACAAACTAATACATATTTGGAAATAAAGAAACCACATAGCTTGAGCACACATAAACTGTCATACTTAACAGTGCTACTGTTTGGCATCTGTAGAGCCAAACTTACCCTAAAACATAGGCTGTTTACCGCTCTACTCCAAAGTGTGCAGGAGTTATAATTTTATTCTGTGAAGTGGTGCAAAATTCACAGCACAAAATGGCAGATATAATACCATTTTTGATTGTATATTTAAAACATAAGTGAATTTCTTATTGTAAATAGGTACCTAAGTCACTTTTCAGTAGTTTTGGGCAAAGCGAAAATAACTTATTTTCTAGAAACCTTTTAGTAAAATTAAACTGATAATTTCTGAAATTAAATTTTGAAATATTTTCAACTTTTCCCCTGAGTTCAAACATCTAATCATTACATCTTGCCCTAGTTCCCGAGGTCGTGGGTTCAAACTCGGCGGAGGGTGTAAAAATTCTTAAAATGACTTCCTTCGGAAGGGAAGTAAAACCGATGGTCCCGTGTCGTAGATTTACGGTACGTAAAAGAACCTCAAGCCTGATAAAGAGGCCTCTGAGCAAAATTTTTGGTATTTTACGCCCAATATACAATGGGACGCTAAGATCCACAGCAGTTAAGGAGCTCCATAAATAAAACTCAATTTAATTTACTTTATTGTAAACAAGTACTAAGTCATTGACTCGGGTACCCTTTAAATTACCGTGTAGGATATTGAGTTTCATTAACTAATGTAATTGATTTAGGTTTCTTTTTACAGTAAAATATTCATTATTGCCCCATGGAAAGCTAGAAACTACACTTAACTCAAAACTAAAAAAAGAAAAAAATATTGATTTACGTTTACACTAAACCATTCAAGTATTGCACCTACAATTATATCGTATCAAATCAAAGAAGAAATTCCAATTTATAAATCTGCTGAAAACATAATAAATTTCTGTTTTTGTCAGTTTTTACCGTTTAGTCTTCCCTTCTTTTAAACTATAACGGTAAAGTATTCCATAAATATTCAAGTAGTTCAGCGCTTTCAGAACGGGCATGTGATTATTGTTAGCAATTATTTCTGAACTTATACTGAAAATTAAAATTTAATTGTTCAAAAATTAAGACGAATGAAGCAATTTAAGTAATGAAAACTGCTGAGGAAAATGTTTAAGAGAAACGACATTTAAAATTGGAACGTGCATTATACCACTATACTCAGGAGTATTTAAAGAGCCACATAGATCTTACTGCAGAAATGCAAAATTAAACGTACGAAATGAAAGAATATAGTGTAAATATAACAAAGAGAAAAAATCGACTGTTCAATATCTTCACACAATTTTACATGTGCAAATCCTTAAAAGGCAAACTTGTAACCGTCGAAACCTGGGATGAGAAATCGGAACACTAACCTCTCGAGTGCTAGGACAGTCAGAGTGTGCTTTATGTTAAAATCCGGCTGTTGCTATTGTTACCATTACTTTCTCTACTATATGCTCACAGCAAGTAGAGGAAGCTTTGTATTCCACCTAAAAATTCGATGTCGAGATTTCACTGGAAATACGTACCCCTCCGAAACCTCAAAAAAAAAGAAAAAAAACATTTTTAGAAAAAAAATCCAAGTGTTTCTGTGAACAGAATGACCCAAAACGAAATGTCCCATAATACCAAACTTGTATTTAGCATTAACATCTTCTAAAGATGCGACACAAGGATTTTCAACAAAATCTCCCTTAACTTGGAATATTTTTTCGAAATTTTGGATTTTCTCAAAATGCCTCTAATGATTTTGATTAAAGTAGCACATGTTTAATATATTTACTTGACAATTAATAAAGTACAAATCTTGAATTTTCTGGGAATAACGTGTGAAGACCTCTTCATATGCAAGACATTTTTTATAATTTTGTATAACTGATAAACCATAAGAGAGAGACCAAATTTGCTACATAACAAACATAAATCTCTTTAAAGTACATACTTTTTTCAAATAGCATTTTGTGGAATTAGTGATATCTGAAATATCCATTGTTCTTGGTTTGAATTTTTCAGTACTTGCTCTTTTCTTTTTAAATGCTGCCGCTATTCAGAGGTTTCTCGCGATGGCATTAAATTTCAAGGATACCATTTAGAGACATATGACTATCGATTCTGCTTTCTGTATCACCCATGAGCCTACAAGGAAACGTGTAATGCACCTATTTCTTTAAAGGTTTGTATCGATTAACACGAAGTAGCTAGAAAAGTAAGCTTTTGTAGGGATAGCTTGTACTAGCCATACAGGATGGACCATTTAAGTTGGGACAGTACAGTATCTCCAAAACTAAGCGTTGTAGAAAGAAATGTCTTTAATAAACGTTGCTTGATATTATGGAGGAAAGTAAATGACATTAGTTGTGCTTTGTTTGGAGGAAGTTATTATATCTATTTAGGGTCAATTTAATTTTTTTAAAATGGGAACCTACAATTAGTGTAAAACGAAATTGACCCTAAAATATCCATCACAACGTCCTAAAAATAAAACACGACTAATGGCATATTGTACAGTCTCAACTTAAATGTCCACCATGTATAACAGTAAAAGATAGTGGATAGGGAAAGTCATGTAAATGTAACACATCCTACATTTTAGCTACTTTTGTTGATACTATTGATCATTCATTCATATAAACAAAAGCGGTGTATGCTAACACGTTTCTATTATCTCACCATAAATATCTTCCTTACGTTATAGGTCGTATGTTTCAACAAACTTTGCGTGCTACCGTGCAACGGAACTAAGACAATAACCTTTAGTTTGAAACTACTGCACCAAAGATTCAAATCCCACTCCAATCTTGTCTTTAGGGCCAAGTTTCCCCTGTATGTATGTAGTTCTAAACCAGAATATACTGTTCCAGAAGATTGGGTAGCATTAGCTTTTACCCTTTCGGAATCGGCACTTACCTCCACGAATATAAAACAGAACAATCTGAGGTTAACGTTCTAGTAAAGGCTGAACAAATCGTATTTCACAAGCAAGCCTTTAGCGCTGTGTTATATGTATTATTTTATATAGCCTACGGAAAAGAAAGCTAGCGTGTTTTATGTCCCAGAAATAACGTAAATTATTTGGTCATTTTGTGAAACAATGTGTTCATATATAATGTTTTGGCAAAAAGAAATCTCTACACTAAATATATATATATATATATATATATATATATATATATATATATATTAAGCGCTTTTATAGTGTGAATATAAAATGTGTTTTATTATAGATCTATTAGATTGAATATATTTTAAAATTTTTGAAAATCTAATTCATGCTTTAGCAAGACAAATGGAATACGGAGTACAACTCTGGAATCAATATAGCATTCCTTCTGTGGAATGTTTTATTCCACATTTTACAATTCTTTATTAAAGAAATACTATTCTAAAATTAACTTCAAAATTTCATTTCAAGACGGTGCAATAGAGGGTACTGTGTAATATTCATTATTGAGTTGACACCATGGAATAAATTTATGGCTACCATGAGCCCAAGAATTGGCCAAGGTTAGGAACGAATTCAGACAAGACCTGTTCACCTCTGAGAATGGCAAAAATAGTATCCCTCCTTACAGCACGCGGTCCCTCATATAATCTTGTTTTTCCTTTGTGTCTATTAATACGTCCCTAGCCATCTCTTCAGCATGGAGCTACATAAAATTATAAATATTTATAATGCTTTTTTTTCATCGTGTGCTATTTCCTTCCACGATTGAGCATCATGTTAATTATTATGATTTACTCATAAAAACGAGTCCTTTCTTGTAGAGTATACTTGAATCCAGAAGCAATTCCTCTGTACGTTAAAAAAAATCTAGCGCAAAATTAAAGAAGAGAAAATTATAACTTTTAATGTGAAGAAAGAACACAAAAATTATACTTTAGGGTTGTAGCTCCTTTCAAGATTTTTTATTTTTCAAAGTTGCACAGATTTGTTTATGTTTTATATGTGTTTTTACTATGTGTGATGTTACAGAGTTATTTTGCATGCATTTAGTAGAGAAAATTTGTTCCTGGTATAAACGCCTGAAAATGGTTTTTGATCTGATGGAGAAAAATTATCGACGATTTTGCTGAATTTCCTCATTAACGCCTCAGCCGTTATGCCTTCACACGTGTATTTATGCGCAAGTTTAAATCATAGTATGCATTTTAACTTCGTTCAGTTTTCACTGTTACTTCACTGCTTTGATGTAGTTCAGCTTTCACCATGATCTCACTTAGTTCACACTGTCACTTCACTAATGTGAACTAGTTCACTTTTCCCTGCCACTTCGCTTTCTCCGCGACTTAAAGACGCAGTGAAATACGCACGACACCTCTTCTTTCGGACGGTTCACCCGCCAAGGAGTCGAACACAAGACTTTTCTATTCTCTTGCAGTAGCAGCACTCACTGCACGTTACAGCAGTCGTCAGAACTCGTTCGGAAACAGCACTTTTTGTAGCACCAGAAATGCGTTCACTAACCCAATGACTCACTCGTTTATACGTACAGCTATTGGGAACTTCCACACAACATTAAAATGGAGAAGGAAAACTTCCAGAAGTGGTGGAGGTGTTTACGCTGGCCGAGATGGCTACTTATCTCTATTTATCTCTCCAACTACCCAGTGACGACCTGCCGAAGCTTGGCCTATAGCCGCTGCGTTACGGTATGTTATCACAGCGTAAAAATTGTTCACTAAATGCAAATAAAATGATTTTAAAAAGCACACGAAACAAAGATGAAAAATGGTATGACTTTCAAAATTAAAAAAAGAGATTATTATCTCTATTGAGATTCAAAATTAGTAGAAGCGCCAGAACACGTAAATTGTAATATTATTTGTTTGTCTGACCCTTAAAAATGAGAATTTCCTCTCAGTTTATTTAAATGTTATAATTTCTGCGTTAAATACTTCAAGACCGTCATACCATAGACCAGAGGTATATGAACATAGTAGATACGATTCACCATAATTCAGACTTCACTGCACATATCAAGTCCATTTCTCCTCCTCCCAGATCTTCGAAGACCTCAAGTTCCTTATCTCAAAATGTTGAATAGAGTATCGCCTAATTCCTTTTTAATTTTGTCATGCTTTTACTGAAGCATTTTGAGTATTATAGTTACGCTAGATGGGCATTTACTTCATTCTTCTTAGAGCTCAGAATCAAAAAGAGTTATTTAACTAATATGATACATAGGAAATCTTTCCTTGCATAGCAATATAGGCTTTTCCCAAATTTACTTCTGCTCTTCGCATCTTATACCAGGTTACACCGTCCTTTCCTCCCACTCAGAATTCTTTGGCTGCAGCCGTACAACCAGCCGTCTGACCGATAGAGAATAAAACGGTCGTGGGTGCAGGTTTGATAAATCTATACTAATATTATAAACAGAGAAAATTTGTATATATGTATGGAGGGTAACGTCAAAAACCACTCATCCAATTTTGAAAGCTCTTAATCATTGCAACACCCTATTCATTCTGGGCTATAAAAAACCTTCTGGTTTCAATTCATAAATTACTAAAAGAGTAAAACGGATTTAGGAAGCCTTCGTTGAGCCATGGAATAGAAAGTAGCTGGTGTACTCCACAGAGAATGCGTGTAAAACCAAAAGCCGATTACATTTTATTTCAAGCAATATACACAGAAGACAAAGCTTAAATAGCTGTAATCAATCCTATTTAGAGCGGTACAAATTGTATGTTATATTTATTTCTTTTTAAACAGCAAGGCCTAAAAGTAGAATTTTTAAACAGTACACACGAGCTAAGAGCTTTAGATTATCGCACTAGTGTGATAATTTTCATTGTGACCAACTTTAGTTTCAAGACCAATCACATGGAAATTGCGTTTTGTATTTGCACTTGTTAATAATTCTACTTGGTTTCATTGTTTTACTTTTCATTATGCCTTTTTACATGATTAATTTCTCATGCGCTCGCATTATCTGTTCACAATACAAATCGCCATACTTCAATTTATCACAATTCATTGTATAGTTAACTTACACTTTATATTGACAGCCTTATGCTGATTTAAAACGTTATTCGTTGCTCTATCTAACCTACATAAAGATTAAATGTCAGAAAGCATGAGTTCAGAAGAAACTTACAGAAAGAATAACACTAGAAGTAATTGCCAAAAAAAAAATCCAGAAAGGAATATGATATAGCATTTAATCGCTTCATTGGCTGGCGCAAGGCAAAACATATTGAAAATAATTTCATTGCTAGCGAATCAACAAAACATCAAAACATCTGACATCTCGCTTTTTTAACGTCATTTCTCGTTTCAATAACGCGTTCTAAAAGTGATCTCTATTAGTTTCAGGAATCAATTTAATATGATTGATGTTTTACAAATTCGAGCGCTGTCTAAAAAATAGTATATGCCACACGTGTTAAACGTGGTTTTACTTTACTCTTAGGCCTTCGCTTCGCAAACATTCCTACTCGCAAAATAAAACCCTACTTTTACCCCTTGTATCATGATCTATTATTAATTGCCATTTATCAAATACTGTAGATTGTATGTAATGAAACAGTGTTATAACTTCCGAATAACATTTATTATAATTCTATAGATAGATGCAATGAATTTTCTGGATGCCATAAGTTTCTAATAAACCACTATATGAACGTTTTGCTTTATTTTGTTTTAATTTCATTGTGCTTCAACCGGTTGGATCATATCGGACGATGAATGAAAAGTGAACCCGGGATTCATAGAGCTTGAAGTTACCCGACATTCACCTTTTCAGGATAAGGGAAACTCCGGAAAAAAAATCTTATCCGAGTAACTAACCCTAGCGGAGATTCGAACTCGGAAACCCTTAAATGTGAGGCAGACACGCTAGCCCTATACCACCGAGGTGGATTTCTTTCCTTTGTACTTATGTTGTAATAAGGTTCTTTAGCAGGGTATAATTGCACAGCGAAAGAAAATTGCTAACATTATAAATCAGGGAACTGATATCTCATAATTAACAACTGGGAAGATTATGAAGATTATTTTTCTTCATAGCCACAGACTGTGTATACTTTCCAAAGAAGTTAACTTGGTAGCCTGGGAGTGCAGACTCTTTATATTTCCAGCTTCTCTATTTCCTTGTACATGTTGAGGGTTTCTGCATTATGTGAAAATTATGACTGTAGCTTTTATGTTATTAAACAACTATGGGACCAAAGAGAAGGTACAAAGGTTTAACATTTCACCAACCATAATTATCCAAAAAAATGACTCGATCATTCGGACCGAGGATTCTTTCACCGCCAAAAGCCTTTGCAGCATTTACGGAACTTGTTAGGAGGAAGTTGAGGAAGTCAGACGTCCCACATGTTTGCATGAATATCAGAGGATATTCCATCCGTTATTAGGAATAGCTAGGGCTTTACGAGTTTACAATTAGATTTGTTTATTTACTTACTCTATACGTTAAGGCTACGAGGCTCTCTTTTCCATTCTACCAGGCAATAGGCAATACAACATAACATAATAAAACATAAATATACAAACACCCAAAAAGATATTAAGATGAAGAAAAGAAACAAAATCTGATGTATTGCACTCACATGACTTTCTCTACTCTTTTACAAACTATTTTTACAAACACTTCTTCTTCATCTGCTTCATATTAATCGAGATAAACATTTATCTTATTGGAAACTATCTTATTGCTAATAAGAGCTGGTTACTATATGGGGTGTTCCATTCTATTTGCATGTCCAGGACATAAAAAAAATAATAACGAATTTCCATTTGAGAAAACGTATAAGTATTGGAAAATTCAAACAAATAACAAGGAAATGACTCACTCCACAAACAATGTATATGACATAAACTGTGCGTTTTAACAATATCTACATATTTATGTAGTAACATTTTGTCTATCTCGGTTTACCAGTTAGGCGAAAGTCATTCAGAATGAAGGACTTTTGGGGACATTCCCAGAAAATTCATGATATACTATACATTTCATTTACCATGAAAATATCTTAAACATATGATATTTTAATCAAAATCGTTACAGCCATTTTTAAGAAAACAAACTTCTCGAAAATGTTCCATATAAAGGGTAGTCTGGAGTGGAGGATTTTCTTGAAAACCTTCGTATCGCATCCTTGGAAGATACTAAACTCAAAACGTTTGGTATTTATCCGACTTTTCGTTTTTGGCTTATGCTGCTGCTCAAAGACACACAGACAGACACACCTACGGACATGTTTCCAAAACTACTTTATTTTGATTCAGAGCACCTCAAAACATGTATTTCCGGTGCAATTTTGGTATCGAATTTTTGGGTGGACTGCAATACTTCCACTACTTAGCATGGCTTTTTTCGGAAGGGAAGTAAATCCGGTATTCCCGTGTCGTAGATTTACGGCACGTAAAAGAATCTCAAGCCTGATAAAGAGGCCTCTGAGCAAAATTTCCGGTCTTTTACGTTCAATATAGAATGAGACGCTAAGGACCACAGCAGTTAAAGAGCGACCATAAATAAAACTCAATTTATTTTTCTTTCCCTACTCACTATACGTAGTAGGGAAAGTAAAACTCATAAGTAAAATACTTTTAAACGGAATATTAATAATCTGAAATTTACGTTGCTGGTACAAAAGAATAGTGATGATAAATGAATGTTGCGAGGTATTTATCACTATAAGAGAGGAGCAGATTAGGTTGGACTATAAATGTATGCCCTAAATTTCCTCTTGAAGTGCATAATGTTCTGGCAGTTCCTCAGTCTTCCGGCAGGGAATTCCAAAGGCGAGCTAATGCTACAATGAATAGAAGATTGTGTTATGAGCAGGCATAGCAAGAATGAAAGAGTTTCGTGAGCGAGTTTCTCGATTATGACAGTCAAAGGGATAAAGAGGAGGGTTTAAAAAAATCCTCTGCATCATTGTACAGTAATTTCGTAAAGAACGTGGGCGGTAAATAAAATTAATTAATTCGTATTTTGGTTTAAAAAAACTATTTCTGCAACGTATCACATAAACAGATAATCAATCTTTACCTAGCGTTTTTGGATTTGGATAAATAACTATGTTGTATGTAAACTTCTCAGCCAAGAACACCTGAACCCATGTCTGTGTAATTTGATGTTTAGATATCTTTAGATATAAGGTACATAACTTAATTATGTTTCTTAAGTATAGCTATCTTGAGGCACAAAATCAGGAAATGAAAATGTTTTGATTATTTGTGAAAACTCTTGAATAATAAACAATTATATTTCTAACTAGCTTTGTTATTTATAGCATTTACTATACCATTTTTTTCGTTTTTTATTCCTATTTGTATGCCACAGTTTTGGATTTTTACTACCATTTTCCTATTGCCACGGGAAACAGTATAGTTCCCATGCATAATGCACAGGTTACTTATATTTTAAATTTTAGCATACTTTTTACTTCAAGTGTTCAGTTGCGTTTTCGAAACAGTAAATATTCAACTCGTGGCTCAATACTTGTCTCATGCTTTCTTTAACCATCTCTAAATCTTCGTAATGCCCCCATCATTGAGGATTAAACGAAGTGCATTAATTGCTATTGGCAAACAAGCCTTTGCGGTAAAGGAAGCAGTTTTCACATTCTTACGCCGTAACATTCAGGCTATGCTCACTGAGACTGTCAACATCATTAGCATAATGGTATAAGAAATTCTATTTCAATTTCAAAGGGGATATAAAAACCACGTTAAGGCTAAGAGATCTCTATTCAGCTTCTTATTGGAATTTTTTCTTTTCCTTCCATCGTTAGCGTGGATTCAGTAATGGAAAAGCCTGTGAAGAAACGTCAGGAATTTACAAAATATCTATGAGTCTAATCTAAACCAGCTCGCAAAATAGCTTCCTTAAAGAGCTGCTGATTTTTTTTTCTTTCTTTAACGCCGACTGCAAATTCTACCCGTCAGGCCTTCTGTCTTTCTGAAATTGTGGAAATGAAATTTTCGCCCAAAGATGGAATTAATTGTTTATCCGCACAAGCCGTGCGTTGAACAAGGTTGGAAAGGTAGAATTAGGCGACTGAAAAATTCAATGCCATCGCCGGGATTTGAACCACGGATCTCCCGGCTTCCGTCCTGGTGATTGCATTGAATTCTTCAATTGTCTGATTCAACCTATCATCCAAAGAGTTCTTTTAGATACTAAAAATGCTTGCACAATCGGTCCCAACCTCCGCGGTAACACATCTTCCTTCTAACCCAGTGGCACCAGAATCTTGATTGCGGCGTGTTGCTAGTTAATATTTTTTCCGGCGTTTCTCATATCCTGATAACACAAAATATATCTCAGTCTATAGATCCCGAGTCTATATGAGCAAACACTTTTCTGCACACCTAGACTGTTACACTCTAAAAGTATTTAAACAACCTGTAGTGTAGAATCTGTAGGGATTTGTTTAATTCAGGATTGCTCACTGGTGGAAAATAGCATACGCTATTTTGTTCTTCGCTTGGCTATCTCCTAAGAGCTTCTATTCTATTAGCACAGTGTCGCCGTAAAGACCACCCCAACACACGAAGTAGGAGGGAGAAAGGAGTAGATTAACGCCGAATGATCCAAAATGGCATGACGCTTAATGTAACTTGGGGTTTTAAAATTATATACCCGGTTCATGTAATCCTGTGAACATTTAACGCTGCCGTAGTTGAAACACACAGTTTACCACAATACCTTCCTTATTTACGAACTGTTTTTCTTGCAGAGTAGAGTAAATGCATTTTGCCATGAAATCTACAGTTTCTCTTGCTTTAATGGATGCCTTCAAAAACTGTACATTACAGTGACGCTGCTTACTTCTTTGTTAAAAAGTCTGTAATTTTACCGATTTTCAATTGCGTGATTCTTGATACATCTTAATTTTAGATGTTCGTAGATTACACTAAGATTACACAAATTGCACTGAACTGTGGAGTTGGAAGATAACAATAATAATGAAAAATAACGTATTTTAGTACTCCTACATGGGCTCATTCGCAAATAATAATAATAATACTAATAATAATAATAATAATAATAATAATAAGGCGACTGCATCAATGTTCATCATGTCAACTACCTTCGGGGAAACCTCGTTCCACCAAGCGATGGCCGGAGGCACCCAGTGGGCGGTATTCTTTACCTCCGATGGCAGGCTGATGAGTAGATCTCAACGCAATAGGTGCTAAAACTTTAAATGGGCGCTATCAATAATATTAAACATTGAAGTAGATAATTTATTTACTGCTTAAAAACACATTTTGACAGACAGAACAGAATAGAAATATCAAATGACAATATTTACTGTATATTAAATTTACCAAATTCCACTATTCTCTTAATGGAGTGAAAAACTGTAAATATTATATCTTTAATTTTGCACTCCTCAGTTACTACTCGTATGTGAAACATTCTCTGTTTTTCTACCTGTTCCAACTTCTAAGTTTTGCTCCCCGCTCCTTGTGCATGCTAGACTTCGTCATTATTTGCATGCTTCTTAAAGAAAGCTTCTATCAGTCATTATTTGTACACTCATTATATTTTCCAATAGCACTTTTAGGCTTTATATTTCCACTTCGTTTCCAGTGTGTTCTTGAAACTGTAAAATAGTGTTTTTTTTATAGACTTGTATATATTAATGCCTATACGTATTGCTAATGTTAATTTATCTGATAACCCTTCCTTATACTCTGAAAATTGCGTATTTTTAGGATAATTAGTTCATCAAGACAACAACCCGCAATCGTGCACTATGGGTACGCTGCAAGAGTCCATTTATTGTTCCGATAAGTGATATTGGTTCTATATCGTCCACCGAGCGAGATGACTCCGCGGTAACCTGTGAGTTTCGCAATCTCGGGTCGAACACTCTGACCATGCTTTTTATTTGGGAGGGGGGTGTGTTTTCCCTGGTAGGCATATGCTAGGGTGTTTCCCCTTCTACCACAAATTTCCTTTCCGCCATTTCCTGTCCCCACATATCCTTTCATCTCTTTCATGTCATCTGTTTCAGGGTAGGATCAGGCGACGGCGGTGTGTGTGTTACGGCAGGACGGTGAGATTTGCGCTATGGAAAAGCTTCTCCCTGGCGCTTTGTGTGACTCCTGGGGCTCTCTTCCTTCCTAAGAGCTATTCTATTCCCGTGACCCCAAGGTTGCAGTGGCTAGGGCAGGACTAGCTGGCTTTAGGCTCGGTGCCATTTGGAATCTTTAAGGGCAAGTCTTTGTTAGCGCACATCGTCGTCCGGAGCTGGTCGCCCTTCGGTCTCCCCTTCATCCTTCCTATTTCCTATAGCGTCCATTAGTGTTGCAAGAAGGACTTCGATGGAGTGTCGCTAATCGCAACTGTAAACTGCTAATGATTCTAGAGTCTCATTGCACCCATTGTGTGAAACAATTAAAAAATTTAACCGTGTATCATTGTCGGCTCGTAAGGGAGATAACAAATATTATTTTACTACAGTTATATTGATATTCAGATATAGGTACTGATGCAGATGAATAAATGTCGTCACTCTGTACAAAAGCGTGTTATAATATTTAGTCTGCGAGAAAAGGATACTTGCTTTGCAACACATGAAGCACCTGTTTACTGTTTTGTTACCACTCTGTTTGAAATTCTTTTTCGTTTAATAAGATTTGTATAACTATGTTTTATGCGTGTTTGGCTTTTGAAGGAAGCATATAAGCTAAATGCGCCTTGTTAGGGATTGCTACATTTTAGGCATTCTTGTGAAGGAGGAATACAACTGAATTTGAAGACCCTTATACTCTTTAGATCCTGATAATTTTATTCCAGCATAACAGTTAATTTAAAATAATTATTTATGAAATTGGTTTTTATTAATGTTCGCTCTTTAACTACTATGGTTCTTAGCGTCCCATTCCATATTGGTTGCGAAAAACCGGAAATTTTGCTCAGAGGCATCTTTACCAGGTTTGAGGTTCTTTTACGTGCCGTAAATCTACGACACGGGACCATTGGCTTTACTTCCCTTCCGAAGGAAGTTATGTTAAGGTTTTTACGCCTGAAAAAATCCATCGCCCTCAGCCGGGTTTGAGCGCGCGGCCTCGGAAACTAGAGGCTAGCATAATTATATATGAAACGAAACAAGTACCTACTATTGTTCTTCCTGAACATTAAATTACTATAGATTTAATTTGTTGGTAAGGACATCCATATCTACTTTTATTTTCAGAAATATAGGACTTATTTGCAATTAATCTCAACAAAACGTTTCCTTCATTCATATCTTCAAATACAATTTAAATACAACTATTCTGGCTTGGACGTCACGCCAGTTAGTTATACAGTCTAACATGCCCAAGAAAATCACTATCGCGAATTACCTGTTATGCTTTCCTGCAGTGGAAGAAAAAAAAACTGACCAGTAAAATAGCAGGAATGTTTATTGAAATAATATGAGCCATTAAGTAGATTACAACTTTCTGATTGTGCATTTCATTGGATCTTTTTCCAACATTATTAGTGATTCATTTCATAGTTCAATAAATTATTACATCCATAACGCTCATTATGTTCCCACTTTTCACCATAGAATTTCACAAAGCGCTTAACGAGAGAGGAGATGATCAAATACATAGGAAAGGGACATCCTTATTTTTATGTAATAAATACGGCGAGATATATAAGCATATGAGAATAAATATATGCATTTTTCAGAATTTTCTTTCCTTGTTTCCTTTTCTTTCTTTCTTCTTCTTCTTCTTCTTCTTCTTTCTTTGCCTGTATACATAATTCTGTATCTTTTATTATTAAGAGAGAAATCACCATTTTTCTTTCTGCAGGCAGTTAAAGTGATCGCTTCAGTGATTATTGTTCAAAGAGCGCAGATCAACAGCAACGATAATGTGTTGTGATTTACCAGGGGATCTGTTTTCGTGTGAGTGTGTGTGTGCGTGCGTGCGTGTGCTTAAGCACCATCTAAAGATATTGCTTGCAATGCTAAAATAAATACGAGATGATCCATGCCTTGACTGACACTTCACTATCAGTACGTTAAGTCCTTTACAATAGTTTAACTGCGGAGACAAACCACATCAACATCAAACCTATGAATGAAATGCATGGTACTAAAGAATTGTGTGTCTTTCACTTGAAAAGCGTAGCTTAAAACTATTCTCTTAATCTTAAAACACAGTAGGGAAAGAGACAGGATTTGAAAAACGTATTCTCAAAGTTAAGGCTTCCTTTGACTATTGTCTTGTGTTTTAACAAAAGAGATACTTTGTCGCCCTTAATGCACACATTGTTTTAGTAGAAGTTAATCTATGAACTTTGTTTCAGCCGGCGTCTTTTCTCTGAAGAACTCGGAGTGGCAAGACGTCCGAAGTATGGGGGCGGCGGCGGCGGCAACGGAACGGGGGCAGGCACTCGACTTCGGCGTCAGGCAGCGTTCAAAAACAGTGAGAGCAGTCTCTTCGCCACCGCATCCTCGGTAAGTTGACATCTCTTTTATGATAGAGACGTGATCGAATACTCTACTGATATGGTGAGCGGCTTCTATGAAGAACTTCTCAAGGAACTTTCGCAGATTCTCTATATTCACCCTTCTCTGGTCTTTTTCCTTAATTCCTGAAGTCTTTCAGTGAGGAAGGAAATGCCCAAATGAAGACATTTTAACACAATTATTTTGGGACCTTTTCCCAGACACAAAAAGTGTGAGTGACAGTACCTTGTGTGTTAATGTATATGGAAGATAGGTAATAACAATTCCCCGCTTCAGATGTCCTTTGAATGGCTCACTGTCATGAGAGTTGTCTTCTAAGTCGCGTAACTGTAGCCGGAATGTGTGAGTTCCCATAGGGTCTCTACGACTCCTGGATGTCCTGTTTTCATATGCATGCCTTACCGAGGCAGAAAAAATAACATAACCTTGCCTAGGTGCTATGAAGAACTGTCATACTGACTCCATCATTGCCCTATACATCACCATGCTCTGTAACTCTCAGCAGTGCGCTTGTGAGGGTCTTCTGCGAACAATTCGCAGCTTTGCAGTTAGCCTTAGAGGCTAAAGTGGTAACTTTTATAGAATGGTTATTATAATGTGATATATAACAGCAAAACACTTTATTTTACCGTTTTAAGAGAGATAGGTCTTCATGGTTAACTTTCCAAATAGGCACCTTAAGATTTCCAAATGGTAAAGCTCACCAATGAGAACTATTTTGTGTTGATGCTAATAGTTTGGCTTGTTATGAATGAAAACTCTGTTAATTGGGAAGAGTAAATACGGTAAGGTTTTAAGAAGGGGGAAACCACACAGTTCAACAAATTAATTGCAGAAAGATTGTATTTGGGCTCTTCATACAAAGCAACTTTAAAGACTCTGATGTGTTACATTCACATGACTCTCTCTACCTTCTATCGCTTATTAGTGAGTATACAAACTACTCTCACTAAAACTTATTTTTCTATCTACTTCATTTTAATCCAAATAAACCTTTGCATAAATAGTTACATTACACTTTTCGTTAAAGATACAAAGGGAACAGCGGGAGCCGTTTGTTGAAGAACTGGACGTTATATGATGGCGTTAAAATTCCATACTCTTTCAATGGCATCGCGAGAAACAACTGAATGTTGAAAGGACTTTAAAGAATTACCAAGTAATGAACAATTTGAAGCAGTAATAACGGGTATCTCTGAAATGGCTGATGCCACAAAAAATTTTATTTTAAATTATGTGCTTTCAAGAGATCTAGATTTCTTGTGTGGTACGTATTCATCTATCGCTTATCGTTTACCAGTTATACAAAATTATAGAAAATTCCTTCCGAAAGAAGCGGACTTCAAAGGCTATTCCCTGCTCCCTATCATAACAGTAGCTAAGCCCCTTCATAAGTTTACCACATAGGGTCTTCTGTGTGAGTGTTTGACTAACTGGGTATCTGAATCTTCTCTCGTCATATGCGTGCAATAGTTTATTCCCTTCAAATAATGGTATCAGCTGAGTAAATTCCTGTACAGTTCTCAGCTACAGAAATGCGTTTTCTCATAGGATGGCGAGTTTTATGAACAAGGCAGACTCAAGAGTTTGGACATCATCCTTAAAATGCTGACCTCTTAGACTTCGCTTCATTGGTCATAAACCAGTGACTCTCAAAGGCGAATACACCTATATTTAATGAGAAATTCCAGAAAAATTTAGCGCATTCCCTCTAGTTTTTAAATCAAGCACTAGGTACATACAAACTGTATTTTCTAAAAATGGCAACACTGTGTTTTGTTCTCCTTTATATCATACTGTGTTAATAGTTCATATAGTTGCTATCACAGCAATCTAATGTTCAAAAGCCATTTAGCAATTACTTGTACAACTCTTGGATAAACTAGCATGTGCAACTCCATACATTCTTAGGAATTTTACAGCACTAGGCGTCGTGTCCTAATAGATTCTTTAAAGGGAGATTAAAAGCCCTATGCCGCCGATGCAAAATCTGCTAATTTCATGACCCGTTTATCCCAGAAACTATTTAAACATCGGACTGAAATTTTAAAAAGATGTAATTGTATGCATTCCAAGTACACTGATCTAATTTTATCGAATACGTTTGTATATTACGGAAGTAGAATTATTTTCTTAATTATTTTAATTAAAATTAATCAACAATAATTTTTTTAAAAAAATAAGCAATTTTATTCTTAAAAGCATAATAGATCTACAATACTTTCTGGTTTTTATCATCCTAAAATTTAATTTAGCTATCTTCAATAGTTTCTAAGAAAACAGGTCATTTATACCAGAAAAATTTGAACCACTTTTAAGTATGGCAGCCTTGTAATTTATTTCTTTGTAAATTAATGCGAGTTTGTTTTTTCGAATTTTATTTTGAACAGTTTTTCTGTGAATGACATTTTCTGATATAAAGACCCGTTTACTCAGAAGCTATAAAGATAGCTGTTGTATGTTCAGAGTCTTTTTAGATAGTGAAAAGCAGAGATAAAGGAATTTGTAAGGTCGCACAGTAGCTATAACAAAGAGCCGCCACCCGAAGCCAACCTTACTGCGAGTTAAACTTGTGGATTTACTTTGACTCCAATGTGGATTTACTTGGGTATTTTGAAAAAAAAAATAATTGATGATAAATGTCAATCAAAGGATGATATAATTAAGAAAATAATCCGAGCTTCCTTAATAAAAAACGCACTACATGAAAGTAGATCAATGAACTTAGAAGGCATGGATCCACATCTTGTAAGTATTTCAGTCTGATATTACTGATATGTTAAATAGTTTCTGAAATAATGGATCATGAAGTTCGCAGATTTAATATTGGCGGTATAGGATTTTTAATCTCCCCTTAATCGAGTTAAGTATTGATGGATGAAAGGTGGAAAATTGGTATATTTTCTAAACTTCTCCGCCGTCATACACCAATTCCCTCTGCTCGGTCTCAAAAGAGGGAAGAGTTTATGGATGAGAGGGCTGTGTGAAATCCTTCCCGCGAGGGCCGACTAATTCAAAAGCGACACTTTGTCAGCTTGGGATGTGGTGAATTCACGAATACCATAGGAAACATACCTGCGTGTAAAATAAGACCAGTCTTTGGTAAATAATCTATCTCACTCTGTACTGAAGCCGACATTTCCTTTGGAATTTTAATATCAGTGAAGGTAAACAAACAAAATTTCAAGCATTTTCAGCTTTATTGGCGACCTTTGCGTTTGGATAGATTGAATCCAGCGAATCTGCTTTGAAAAATCCATGACAAAACTTTTATTATCGCTCTGGAATTTCTTTAATTAGCTTTGCGTGCTTTCAAGGTGGCTGTATTTCACAGCTGTTGCAGTAGCCGCTCGCTTTCAGATACCAATCTGCATAAACAATTACAAGGGCATATACAGTGAACAAGATGCATTCTGAAGGACAGGGTCGCCAATAGAAGACCCAGTTTCAACAATGCTGATGTTTACGCATGTGATGTCGCTCAACTCTACTGGAAATATCCAATGTATTGTTGCTTTCTTCTACCTAATTTTAAAAACAATTTTAGTGTTTCCATACATGAATCTGTTATGAGAAAACTCTCACAACGGATTCATGTGTAGAAGTATTATGTATGGAGAGAATTGGACAAATTAAGTGCTTGTGGGACATCGTGCATTAAACATGTTAGGGCAGCAAACAAGACAGTCTTTGAATAAGCAATGTGCTGATTAGTTGGTTTATATGGATTTAGTATATGCATAGAGATACTTCCACAGCTTACCTAGGTTAGCTTCTTGGCCTTCAATAGCATGTTATTGATAATTTGTAGTCACATAGTGACCAGATGACAGTTGCTCAAAGAGATGTAGGACATCTTATCGAACAAGACATACAGAATGTGTAGTTACCATTCGTTCTCCCTCGTCCGAGGTAGTCATAACATAACGATTATGGAAACAGTGATTTGTGTCTGTTTGTGCCAGTTTGGAACAAATGTAATACTGCGCCAAACCGGTGAACCTTACCCTTGGTCTTTTGTAACGAAATGCTAAGTTCAACCCGGTAAATCCCACTTTGTTCAGTTATTCAGACTTGGCTCGCCTATCCCCTTTCCATGCAATTCTGCGGGTCTCGAACAGACCACCCTATCTGGTTTAGGATTCTGTGTAAACAGATGGTTGCTCATTCGTGGTAGCAATACAGTGTCGCTGCTGTTTCGCCAATTTACACCACTCTATCTGCAAAGCAGCTCAACTGTCTAATCGCCGACTACCTACCTTTAAGAGATTTCCTAGATTCTAGAAACCTTAGACAGTAGGACATTCGCTGCGAAATCTGGAAACTTTTAGTAATTGCTGGGCTTCCCCCTCTCCTAGCGAAATGACGTACCGGGAAGCGGCAAAAATGGGTAAGAATGCTGTGACACATTTGTTACAATTGCCAATATAAAACATATGGGTACGTCAGGATATTAGTTAAGTACAATAGGATATTATGGCGCAAATACTACAAAAACTTATATATTTAAAGCAAATCCTTAAAAACAGGATATTTTGGAATCTTTCCCGACAACCAGATAAGGGCATTTAAGTTCCAAGAGTGCGACATGAAGATTTTCAAGAAATTTCTCCCACCCCAAAACATCCTTTAAATAGAAAAAATGCTGTTACTTTTGATTTTCTCAAAAATGGCTCTAACGATTTTAATTAAAATGCCATAATATGTTTAAGGTGCATATGTGTATGACAAGTAAAATGTATATCTTGAATTTTCTGGGAATAGCTTCTGAAGTCATTCAGATTGAAGAGGAATTTTGAATTGAGGATTGAATTTTCAAACGCTTTGTAATTTTGTCAACTGAAAATCGCTTATATTTTTACTTTCTCTACTACGTATAGTATAAGTAGGGGAAGTATTGTATTCCACCCAAAAATTCGATACAGAGATTTCACCGGAAATACATGTTTTGAGGCCCCCTGAGTACAAATTTTTTTTGGAAACATGTCCGTGTCTCTCTGTGTGTGTGTCCGTGTGTCCGTGTGTGTGTGTGTGTGTGTGTGTGTGTGTGTGTGTCTGTGTGTCTGTGTGTCTGTGAACAGCATAACTCAGAAACGATCAGTCGGATAAACACCAAGCTTAGTATTTAGGTTCAGTATCTTCCAGAGATGCGACACGAAGGTTTTCAAGAAAATCCCCCACCCCAGATTAGCCTTTACATGGATCATTTATCGAAAATTTAATTTTCTCAAAACGGCTCTAACGATTTTGATTAAAATATCATATGTTTAAGATATTTTCATGACAAATGAAATGTATGTCTCGAAAAGTCTCGAAAATGGGAATGTCTCCAAAAGTATTCTTCATTTTGAACGACTTTTGCATAACTGGTAAACCATAAGAGATTTTACTACACAAAAAATGTAGATCGCGTTAAAATACACAATTTATGTCATATACATTTTTTTGTTGAGTGAACCATTTTCGAGATATTGCTTGTTATTCCCTTAATTTTTTCAATACTTATTTTCTCAAATGGGAATTCGTTATTCATTTTTTTGTCTTGGATATGCAAAGAGTATTAATCTGTGGCAAAGAGAATGGTGCTGCACCTAGCAACCAGCTTTTAAGATATATGTCGATGCTTAAAGGCTACTGTATTTCTATATTGCCCTTGCAATTACAAAACAAGGGGAACATAGTACGCCTTAAGCGATAGTCAAATATTTTTAGAACTGGTCGCTATGTGTAAAATGTAATTCTCTTTGCATGTCAAAAGATCGTTTCTGCAAATGCTTATCTCGATTAATATGAAATAGATGGAGAATAAGAGTTTGTAAAAATAGTTTGTACAAGAGTAGAGAAAGTTATGTGAGTGTAACACATCAGACTTTTCATTTCTTTATTCATGCTCATGCAAAGAGAACGGAATTTCACTCATCACTTAGCAACCGGCTTTGAAAAGATTTGACCATCGCTTTAGCTTCTGTGTTCTATATACTTACACCTACAACGAAAGGTGTAATGGAGGTTTATCTGTATTAACAAGAAATAAAAGTAGTAATCTGTGGTGTGGGGTGGCGCATCTCTCTCACATTTAAGAGTTCCCGAGTTCGAATCTCGGTAAGGGTGAGTTACGCGCATAAAGTGGGGTACTTTAAGCTCTATGGACCCGTCCGATATAGCCTTCCGGGTTAAAGTACGTTAAACTTAAAAAAATAATAATAACAGCTTCGTAGTGAAACTCGTGTGATTTGATGCAACACAAAAAATTTTCTTTTTATTATAGCTGGCTTATTCCTTCCACATGTGCAACATTTTAGTGGTGAAATATAGTATATTGTCGTTAAAACTAAATGGCATCCTCATACATGGTTCTGACATCCCATTTAATATGACTTAATTTTAAGTAGGTATTGTTTTGCGCAAAACTATCGGAGAGGAAAGAGTTAAACGAGGCACCCTGTATAAGGAAACAAGCTTTATTACAATAAGTTTGTCAAGTTTGTCAACCTAACAGTGGTTTTAGACAAGCATATAGCTACAGTTCATTTCAAAACGAAATATACAACAAGAAGACAAATAAAATGAGTAATTCCCTATATCATTGAACGTTGTATGACGTTTTATCCGCATATGAAAATTAACACATGAGTGGAGCCAAGCGTTGTAGAGCGAGGGGATGTGTACCCATGTCCTGTTTTAATGTTTCCCTTTATGTACTTAGATACGAGGTTTACGGATCAAAAACTCTGAAATATGGATTTAAAGTCGGGTGTATTCAGATTTATCACGCTTTATTCCTATGAAAATACCAATAATGTAGCATAGTTTTGGTTTCCCAGTTTTAGAAACTTCTGTTATCTGTGAAATGTTTGGATTTGCTATGTAACGAATTGCTATACCCGATAATATCGCACATTCAGTTTCTTTCTCATTCCATAATATTTCTTAACAAATAGGTGAACAATACAAGGGCTAAGATATTAGTTCCAGCTTAGAATTTAGACATTAAGGTTGGTTGGCAACTCTAGATTTACGTCAAATGTATATAAGTTAAAGTTATTGGACGGTATAGTAAACTAAAAGCAAGATACATAACAATTACACGATTTTTTCTTTGGCAAACCCTCAAAATGTTGGTAAAGAAGAAATTAAGTTTTATTTATGTACGCTCTTGAACTATTATGGCTCTTAGCGTCCCATTCTATGTTGGCGTGAAGGACCGGAAATTTTGCTCAGAGACCTCTTTATCAGGCTTGAGGTTCTTTTACGTGCCGTAAACCTAAGACACGGGACTACCGGCTAAACTTCCCTTCCGAAGGAAGCCATACTAAGGATTTTTACGCCCCGAAAAAAAATCCATCATCCCCCGCGGGGTTTGAAACCGCGACCTCGGGGCTAGTAAAGGAGGTTGGTTGTTACAGCTACTGTAACAGTGGCAGTTTGCATGATTGCTTTAGTTATCATTCGGATTAATGATTTTTGCTACGGTTTACAGTGTCATATTAAAAAGTTTACTTTGTCTCTTATCAAACTGTTTTTTTATGGATTTTCAACTAGGTTGTAAGAAATAAGATATGAAAATTAATACTTAGTGGCCGTAAAAGTAGTTAAAGCATTTTTTTATTATTACTTAGTTTATATAGCCCCATTAAACGTCTACGGTCATTTTGGAGGCTTTGATGTGAGAAACAAATGATATTATTTATTATTATTATTATTATTATTATTATTATTATTTCTTTAATTTGTATACCCCCTTTAACTTCTATGATCATATCGGGGCTTTTACCTGTGAAACTCCTTCACTGTAGGTTATTAATGTCGGGTTTTAATCACCATCTTTAAACACAAACACACACACATATGCGTACTTCCAGATTCTGCAGGGGATAGAGAATGATTCTAATAAAAGAACTTCCTCCGCCCCAGCCGGAAATCGAACCCGGGACTCTGGATTAAGAAGCCAGAACGCTAACCGCTTGGCCGCACAGGCAGCCAACTGGTGTTATTACTGTTTGAACTGAAGGTTATCTTAACGTTGGTTTTTAATAGTTGTTGCTATTAAACACACTCACGCTCACTTCCACATTCATACTTCCAGATTCTGCGGAGGATAGGGAGTGATACCTCAGCTGGGAATCGAACTCGGGTTTCTGCGGTTGACAAGCCAGAACGCTGACTACTCGACCATAGAGGCAGTCTATTAAATGCATTTTTCTGGCACTTTCATCTTTCATGAGGCGAAATTCTATGTGTATCGTTTAGGTGGTAACAAAGCGATTAGCTATGCATTGTGCTGAAGAAGGAAGCATCGTCTTAGGCCTTTAGTAAACGTTGGCGTGACAGCCTATTAGTAGTAGATGTGACGACATGTAAAGGAACTGCAGAACAAAATTTGTACACTGCCATGCAATCGCTAGCATCGTTAAATAAAGGTGACAGGTAATCTGAGAAGAGAAACATGCTGCAAGATCCAGTCGGACTACTCCTGCAACACGGTCAAGTATAAGTGTTGGGCTATTGTGCATAAGTGGTGGGCTATTGTGCAGGAATGCATTATTATAAATGCGTCCTATTTTTAGTTTTCTGAAAGGAGTTGATGTCCCAAATAATTTCTGGTTTCAAATAAATTTCGATTAGTATGGAGATTACAACCTGTCAACCTAAAGATTTATTTATTATTCTATTATCATTTTTTGTAGTTTGTGTATATGGCTCTGTGAAAGAATTTGACGAAAATAAATCATTTTAACATTACACAGGTGCGTGAGAAATGACTATATGATACTAAGAGCATTTTAAGTTCTGCGCCGTGGCGCTGTGGCTAAAGCGTGAAGCTCTGGTTCCTGAGCAAGCCAATGCGTCCGGGCTCGATCCAACCCAGGGGTGCGGATTTTAAGTTCCGTTTATAGGATTGGTGCCCACTCAGTATCGTGAGGAAAGTGAGGAACTACGATAGGCAGCGAACACGACCACGCAGGCCAACATTCTGGCTGGGGGATGCGTGATGCTGTCCACATTACCTTCCCGTATCACTTGGATGATCGCCCACCACTGCCGTGCGTACAGGGCCGTAAGCCCAGTGCACCTTTCCATTGATGATTACCTTCCGTAATAGAAGGATTATCTTGAATAAACTGTTTTATTATTTTATCAATTCAAACAATTGTACCACTAAGTCGAGTTGGTAGGTCAAGGCCCGCATGGTCACAGAATTATTATTATTATTATTATTATTATTATTATTATCATCATCATCAGCATTATTATTGCTATTAATAACATTTTAAATATCGAAAGAATGCGAAAATGAATATTGAAAAAATGAAGATTAAATTTCAAATGTAGTATTCAGTAAACATAAAAAAACAATAAAATTAAATTGAAATAAAACGTAAATGAATTCAAATCTGACCCTAATCAGTCTATTGATAACTACATTGCATAATTACATAGGGAGGGAATTAATTATAACGGTTTAGGAATTTAAATGCCTGCACAATGCTTAAAAGATGGTGATTAAAAAAAGCATATATTTCACGGTCACACGACTTTCTCTACCCATTAGAATACTCCTTACTGTTTATATAAAATGCTCACTCTCCTATCTAATATGCCTTAATATTAATTATGATGCTCGGTTATCCAGAAGAATTTAGGCTATAGGTAATAATTATGGGTTTTTTTCATGTAGTTTGTGTTACAAACTCTTTGGTTTTATGAGCTTGGGCGAGATAAGAGAATTACTCATTTTTAAATATAGATTTTTCATCCAGGCAGTTTTCAAACTGAGAGACTGCAAACACGCAGCACCTAGTATTTCGGAAAACATTGTCATAAAAACGAACAACTTTTTGACATATATTCTATGGTTTAGTGAGGTCTACATTTCATAGCAAATTTTTGCACGTTCTCTAGTTTTCCTTTTACCAGAAGTTAGTGAGATTGAAGAGGATATTACCGGGTATTTACAAAAAATGTAAGTTATCTACATATATCTAATCTCTAATTATATTTTAAAAGAAAAGCCATTGAGAAATTTTGAGTAAATAAAAAATAACGAAAAACCTTCCATTTACAACTAAGCGAAAGGGAAAATGCCGATACGAGAAACAATGGTTTATGTTGTTAATGCAATCTCAAAACGCATCTATCCAGCAATTCACTAGTGTTTATTGGTGAACCACGTATTTTGTTTACGGTACACGAAATATAAGTTACACATCAGTTATTGAACGAGATCAAAATACCTAAAATGTTGAGTTGAAACTCTAAATCAATGTTCAAGAGTTTTATATCTTCACTTAATTATATGCCGTGTAGTTTGCTAGAAAATGAGAGAAAATCAATACTTAGATCTATTTTATTTAGTGGGAAATTCTAATTTTATATGTTTATTGGAATTAAACATAACGGTTCTTATTTGGAAAGCTTCCTGTAGGAAACTGCGAGTATAAATGAAAATTAAAATAATAATATGTAAAAATGTGATGAAGTATAGATATCTAGTTTTTTCAACTTCATTTCTTTAAATAATTTTAGAATAAAAATAAAAATTGAATAAATGATACAGAAGTAATTTCTACTTCTTTTAACAGAATAAAAATTTGAAGATGTGTCTAGCAGTTGCGGCGGCGGCGTCGGTTCCTTAAACTTTGACTCTATTTCTTTTTAACTCAACTTACAATTATATAGTCATGCTCAATGCCACGTGCTGTTTATGGATGATACTATGGGCTTATGCAATAATAATTTGGACATTTAAGTTATTATATAAGATATTGCTCAGTAACCTTTTGCAATATTTGTAATATTTGTTTTGCTCTCCATATTCATTTCATAAAAGGACATGCATTAGTATAGAGAACAGTCTTTAGAAAACAGCGCCTTCCAACCACTCAGATTAAAAATGTTATTACTCCTTCCATTTTCAGTTGAACTGGTCTTCCCTCATAGTTTAATGATTGCGTGATGAAATTTATTTCAAAACAGTAGCACATTGGTTCATAAATGGGCTGAATTGCACGCTAAATGATAGGGACGTTCTGCCAACAATAGATAGGCGAAAACACTTTGGAAAAGTAGCTGGTCGAGCATTTCTTTCTATTCGGGTATAGAGAGCCATTTGGGGTGAGCTTGCGTATTTCTAGAATCCATTCTGGAAGCTCATATTCTTGATGAAACAGTTGTCACTGGAAATTAATAGTAGTCTTCCAAGAAGCGAGGAATTTCTAAGGTTGGTTACCTTTGAAGAAGTAGTTAACTTCTAAGACGCGATGGTGTTTGCTTGTCTCCCGGAAGTGGTCCAGGCAGAGTCGAACGAACAAGCAGCACCAAGAAGAGCACGCGCCGGTGAAGCACTCAAATCGATCGATATCTCTCGAATCTCTCGACTAGGAGAGCGGTCGGCCTGGCAGTCTGGGAGTGAAGCGCCGCCGGTACAGATGCACGTGTTACGTTTCAGCAGAGTGCGTGCGCGTGTTTCTGAAAGCGTGTGCGTCAGTGCTGGACTATTTTGTGAGTTCTCAGTGCTCTTCTTAGACAATAACTCGTCTCCTCCTTATTTTAGACAAGTCATTTACCGAATTTCATGCCAGTAAAACATGACCTATTCCTCTTAATTCTAGTATTTCATTAATCTCGAAACGTAACGGAGGTAAGGTATTTCTTGTTTTCCCTCCCTAAAACAATCCCAATGCTTTACCGCACATTCTGAAAGAGAGGAAGTGGGAATTTAAAGCTCGCAATATATAACCGAAATTAGTTGCGTCATTTAACGTACGGTTAAAAGTTGTCATAAAGATTGCATTTTGTATTTAAGTTTCAATAAAAGCAAGGCAGAATTAAGTACACCGTTTCATACAAGTTAAACGGCAAAGTTTATAGGTTAGTTCCAAGTACATATAACACAAAATAAACGCAAGCTAAGAGATTAGAAATTATAACGGCACACATTAATGTTGCTCTTCTTTCTGGGTCTTCTTCTGTTTCCATGGCCTCTAAGGTGATAGAAATATACTTATATGCTACTACATAATGCCTTCAAATACTCTACTTAGATGTTCAACGCAACTATTTCTGTTGCCTTTTCATGTCATTAGGATTCTTATTTTTGCAGCTTTTAAGCACCATAAATCTTTCGGGATTTGCTTCTAGAAAGCTTTATAAACAATTCTATAGAACTTCAGTGCATTTTAGTCTATGTTTTTGGAATGGTATACCAATTAATTTAAGTTGCAATACTTAAAACAGTATTAAAATAAGTTATAGAAATGTTTAGGGTTTACTTTCTTTATCACTGGTAAGAGAGCTGTATTTCATCCACAAATTCGATACGTAGATTTTACCAGAAGCATATATTTTGGGGTCCCCTGAATAAAAAATATAATCTTTCTATGTATCTCTTTCTTTCTGTCTGTCTTTCTGTGTCTGTGCATGGCTGTGTTTGTGAGCTCTGTTACTCAAAAACAAATCTGATAAATACCAAGAGTATGCTTGAATCAGACCGTTTAAGGATGTACTATTTAAGTTCTATAATCCGCCTCCCTCACCTCAAAACTACCCTTTACATGGAAGTTTTTCGTTTTTCTTTATTTTCTAAAAAATTCTCTAATGATGTTAATTAAAATATATGTTTGAGATGTTAACGTAGTAAACGCAATGTATATCTTGCATTTTCGTGAATGGTCTGTGAAATTCTCCGGCTCTTATCAAATTGTACATAATTTTATATAACTCGGGAAAACATAACACATAGGCATAATATTTCTGGAAAAATATATCAGTTTGTGCTAAATAACTTTTTTCGTAGCCTTAGCCTTTTCCGAGTAAGTTTTCGGTTTGAATTTTCCAGCGTTTAAGCAATTAACTTCCAAGTGTCGCTTTTATTTATCTTGAATTCAGGCAGAGTACATACAAAACAGTTGACTGTCGTATCAGTGTCCTGCATGCTCTTGTGTACCTAATACAAAATATATATCCAAGCGATATCTGCCTACAGTTATGACATTAAGTGGTTAGGAAAACACGCTTTTGAATGAATGCTTTGTACAATGCATACAGAAACAAATGGTAGGTGGTGGAGAATGTCATGCGATTGTAACATGAGATTTTTTCTATGTTTTAATGAATATGTGTCATACTTGAATAAATTAAGTTTTAAAGCAGATAGTCAACAAACTCCATGTTTTGGAAACTTCTCTTACACTTATGAAAGTGTAAATTCTTCAACTTATGAATAAAAGCATGCAGAGCATACTAACCCCACTCAAAATTTGAATGCGGTTTCCTTTTATATATTTTACCATGTTATCAGCATTATTACAAATTATGCTGCTGGTGAGAAGCACACTTTCGTTTAATGAAAATCAGACACATCAATTTGGTGCCATTTCCAAACATCACAGATTACGTTAGCCCTTTTGGCACATATCTAACCAATAGTGTGAGGTTTCCGTGGATACACCTAACATAGCAATGCCAATTGCTGTAATGACTTCTGTGTTTGCAGATGAAGCATGATCCGGGCTAAGGGATACATGTACCCACCCAACCCGCCATAGCCACAAAACCAAATGGATAGAAAATGTTTTATTTGTGACCATATACAAGCAATAATGGAAACTTATGATTTGTATAATTCTTGGTGTTCAGTAACAAAGCATATTAACAACTACATTGTAATGAGCAACAACGTCATGGCCAATTCATATAACGTAGGCTTTTCATTTCTAAATCTATGGATAATTCCATTAGCTTTTTTATTTCACTGGTAGAATTATTCTACAATGTAGGAAAACAGAAAGTAAAATATTCACAGGCAATTTTACACTAAAAGACTTTAAGACTGTGGGAATTAACTCAATTCCAAAAGAATTACTTTGAAACCTATAAGTATTGAAATACTAAATAGACCAATGAGTTTATTTTCAATTTTTGACGAGTGTTCCCTTAGATTTTACAAATGCATTAAAGGGACATAATCACCGCTAAGTAGTGTTACTAGTAATACCATAAGCATGTTTTTGTAGGGACATTTAATATTAAATTCCAGCCAATATTATGTAACAAAAAACAGGACTGTAGGTATTCTAGTCGAGTATAGAAATCATTTGTATGGTTTCCTGTTTCAAACTATGGCATTGCCAAGTATGCTGTAAAACTTCCTAAAATATAATACATAAAAGGGAAAAAAATATTAGGGGTGAAGAAAAGCTGAATATTTTATTCGGCTTCCAAATATTTTTAATCGGTTACAATTTTCTGTACCCTCACCAAGAATTTTAGAATAATTGCATTCAAACGTAACATAGCATGGAGATTTTGCTGGAAATGCATGCTTTCAGATTTCCAGTATCCAAAAAGAGAATTTTAGAGAAAGAGCGGAGAGGGAGAGAGAGAGAGAGAGAGAATAAAAGCAATACTAAGAGATTCAGTAATTTTTGCATTTCATCTTAATGTTTATTATGAATAAACTTCACAGATGCTTTATTTACTATAAAAATGAGTACAACTTAATTTAAATATAGTTTTTTAAAAAATGCCACGAAAAAGCGAAATATACATCGAAGTTAAATTTTAAAAATGATTTTTAGTGATTTTCTTCTGATCAAAGAATAAAATATAAACAGATTACTGCAATAAAAATTTATATCTCATTAATTTTTGTTTGACTGTTTCTCAACTTCTGAAATTGCACAAGGAATATGCACATAATTAAGAACTGACGTGATAGGTTCACATGATTTTCTCTACCCACTGTCGCTTGTTGTTATAAAGCTTCTACAAAGCTTATTGTTTATCTACTTCACATTAATCGAGTTTCATTAATACATTTCGTTGCAGGTACAAGGGGGGCAGAGGACAGCGATACGATAATCAGATGTTTAAAAACCGGGTCGCTATGTACTGGTCTTAAAACTCCATACTCATTCCACAACATCACGAGAAGTGAATGGTGGCAGCACTTTAAAAAATGACAAAGTATTGAAAAGTTCAATAATAGCAAATCCTCGAAATGGCTGATGCCACAAAAAGTGTATTTGAAATAAATTGTATGTTTTAAAGAGATAACCATTTTTCAGTAGAAATATTTTGTCTATCCCTTATGGTTTACCCGATGTGAAAAGTCCTTCGAATGAAGAGGACTTCACAGAATATTCTCGGAAAATTCAAGATACCTATATATTTTATTTGTAATGTAAATGTATTAAACATTTGATACTTTAATTAAATTCGTTACGGCCATTTTCTGGAAATTAAAAATATCGAAATTTTGCCATGTAAAGGCTAGTTTGGGATGAAGGAGTTCTCTTCAAAATCTTCGTGTCGTATCTTTGAATGATACCTCACTTAAATGTCATGTTTGGTAATTGTCCGGCTTTTCATTTTTGAGTTATGTTGTACATACACACATACATGTACACACCCTTTTTGTTAAAATGATTTTTTGGGTTCATAAGATCTCATAACGTGTATTTTCAGTGAAATCTTGACATGATAGTTTTTGGTGAAATGAAGTCCTTCTCTAATTATTGTTGCTTGCGGAGTTATAAGTTAGTGTTATATTTGTTAAAATTCACAGAATATAAAACTGAAATATTGGTATCAGATAAACTTCTTCCAATAATGAAACATAGATTAATAAATTATTTGTAGTAGGTATTTTGCAAACAGCGTTTTGATTATAAATTGAGTTGTAAAACATGCACTAATGAACTCAATGACTTGACGGAAATATACTTAATGCTTGACAATAGGAAGATACAGAAGAATCTAAAGAAGTAAAGAAAATCCTTGGTGATAGTTCCCTTGGACCAATGAATAAACAAATGAATACATAATATCAATACTCTTAAAGACATTACAAATACATGTAACTGATTATCAGTTATTGTACCATCAGTTTCTCTCTTTGTCGACCTTATTAGTTTGGCATTGTTGGGACTGAAACAGCAGCTTTCTATGTTATATAGAATAAGAGAGAAAATTTGTATGTATGTGTGTATGTGGAATAATCTTAAAAACCGCTCAAAAGATTTTGACAAGTCTATCACCATTGAAAGCCCAAATATAGCCATGGTCTGTGAACTCCTAATATAATTTCATAAATTACAAAGGGACTAAAATGTATTTACAAAGTCCTTGTACTTTAATTCGAACACATTGGAGTTTTGAAAGAATATGTTTGTGAAGAAGGCTTCGACTTTTACTCGTAGTTGAGAATATCATAGGGTAGAAAATAGTTGTTAGTCCGGACAATATGCATGTAAAATAAGACAAATGCCGCGGATATTTCATTCAAGCAATATATACGTAAATTGTCTCGGTTTTGGAACTAAGGCACAGGAGAATATAATCTGCTTATAACGGTACAGATTTCAAAAAAATCGAATATATTTGCTATGCCCTACATAATAGCTTGTGTCTAATAGCGTCTAATACACGCCTGAGGTCATCTTAAAGAGCTACAATATACAAAATTTCGAAGAGGAGCCCGCCTCTTAGAAGCTAGATTTCAAACGCGCTGAGATTACAATGTAATGTCATGCACCAGATAATAACCACACTTTCAGTGTTAAAGAGCGGCAGCCCGGATCCAAATCTGGCAGAAAAATAGTTTAAATGTTCATCTTTTAATTATTGTTTTGGACTTGAATAGTTTGGCATAAAACAGGTATGAAAGTTGCAAATAAATTTCACCGTTAATCGGTGAATTACCGTTTAAATTGCGTCAACAAGAATTGAAACTCGTTTTTTTTGGCTCTCTCCTGAACGCCCTTGAAAAACAATTAAGATTAAATAACTTAAAAAAGCACTCTATATTTTGCATTCCATTAATAATTATTTGATATTGTTTAGCATCAAGGTTAAAATCTCAAATTAAAATTGAATAAATACAACGTTTGTTTTTTCGGAATGAGTTGTGAACAATTTCTCTTCGAGTTCTACCCTGTTAGTTTTGGAGTTGTTATCCATTCTGCCACAAATCAGCGCCGAAATGTGCTACCGCGGCACGTTTTTGCATCATAATGCTTTAAGATCTACCCTAGCCTATAGGTTTTAAGCATTCTGTAGCTTCTTTTCATTAATAGCCTGAAGCACATGAGCGAATAATTCGTTACAAGCTCCTAAGGACGTGCTTATTTGGTAAAAGGGGGATGTTGTCAATAATTCTATAATCTGCGGGTTGCATAGATACGGAAAGTATCCACAAAATATAGCTTTTTGCAACTGGAATGGTATTCTGGCGCTAATTGATTTTAAATTGAAGCAGATATTGTTACGGAGCTAAAGATTACTTTTATCTGAGGAAATATAAACTTCGTTTACGTAATATAGAAAAATTACTTTACATCACACTTGTTGGTTTAAAGGAATATTGTTGCAACGATCAAAGCATGTAACTTGATCTTGTAATGTGAGGGGTCAGACTGTTACCCTCCTTTGGAATTCTATAGTTTTGTTTCTCTGTGCGTCAACTTCAATAAGCCGAAGGGCATGAGAGATTAAATTCTTTCGCTGCAAAGCTTTTGAGCTTCGTACTAAACTTTGTAGTTGGTCTCTCAAAAAACTTGATATTTTGAAAACTCGCTGTTTGGCTCACCTGTTTTGTAATAATTTGTAGAAGTCACTTCTTAAATACAGAAATTCCCTCAAGTTTCGAAAAGACGTGCTCTACATAACCAATATGCCATGGAATCTCAATCCTATGACTTTTTTCTTCAAAACTTGGGCCAAATAAGAAATTTTAAATAAAGAAACCCAGTATTTTGAAATGGTGTGCAGACACAGGGAATTTTAATAGTATTAACTAACAAGGAACACCCTAGTCGTTCGAAACTGGAACTTCTTTGTGGCTAAGGTGGCATACTTCTCAGAAACTAATGCAAATTCACCAAAAGTGGTATTTAGGGCTTTGTTCGAATGTGGTTTCAGCAATCGGCCTTGTGCTTGGCGCGTGGAAATAATGCAAAAATAGGAGAAGTCGACATCGGAGAGATCAAAAGACGTTTACACTTTGATGATAAACTCAACGCTCTGACCACAAAGTTAACTGCTCACAGCGCCTTAAATATTACTTTGCACCAAACCTTTCGAGTTTCTGAGAAGCATAATATTTGCTTCTGGAAGACATTAATATAAAGTACCCTTTCATTGAATAAAAACTGGGACACTCCAGAACTTTATAACAGTGAGATGTGCTAATGAGCTTTTAAGAAGAGAAAGAAAGAAAAAATGCTGACATTCAATGGTTAAATAATATTCAGAGGGTTTTAGAATCCATTACATTTACATAATTCATGCAAAGCTGTCATTATAAATCTTCCGTTATGAGGACCAAAATCGCTCTTAATGGACTGTTTATGCGATACGTGCTTAGTAGAGTAAGTGATGACGTCATAAACATAATACTTACTGCCACTATGACCATAAACAGATTGTTATGATGTTTAGAATCGTACATGATTCCCTCTTTATGTCATTCATTACGAAATATTGACTAGAAACAATGACAGTCGTAATTTGGGTTCATATTTTCGTTTCAGACTAAAATACAGGTAACTTACGTTTTATTGTTGCAGCTAAAAAATAAGTCAGCTTTGACCTGGGTTTTTACTAAAACAGATATCATAATAGACAAACCATTATAAAAATAACTTCGGTAATTTATTCCTGGACTATAATGTTAGAGGTGCATAAAGCATTGCATGCCACCCGTGGTTACCTTTGCATGCCATTCGTTAAAATGAACGCTTTCGCTTGTGCGGTAAATATACACTTGTTATTTAAAATACCACAGATCGTTTCTTTTTCTTTAAGTTCAACGTCCTTTAGCCGGGTAGGTCATATTGGACAATGAATTAAATGGGTGAAATAATGCCGAAATGAGCCCGAGGTCCATGGAGCTTAAAGCTATCCGATAGTCGTCTTCTCAGGATAAGGGAAAATCCCGAGCAAAACCATATCCGGTAAGTTACCCTAGCCGAGATTCGAATTCGCTACCTCTTGAATGTAAGGCAGACATGCTACCCCCATACAACAGAGGCGGGCACCATGGAATTATTTTAGCATCCATGATTTTCCTTCAGCTGTGTTATCGGTTAAGGTTCGAGTATAAACATCAAAGATATAATAGCTATTATAACATTATTATTTTATACAAATGTATACATTTAAAATACATACTTCCTTTATTATGAATAACTATTTAATTAAAACTATCATTTCGGATACGTACACTTAGGTGCAAAAAGGTGACCCATATAGCAACGAGACTAATTAAGTTGGTAAGAAATGTTTAGCTGTGCCTTCTCCACGTGTCATCTGTTTATCTTCCCTCTTGCATATTTCTAGCCACTTGATTCATAAGTCGCTTCCGTCCTCTCAAAAGATTGACAGCGGTTAAAATTTTTAATGAGTTTGCTATGTTCTTCCTAGTTGAGTACCTACCGTTAAATAAATAATAATACGATTATATTAATAAGGAATGACAGCTTCATATTGGTGTTACTTAATAAGAATAAGAAATTTATTATTGTTATATAAATTGTTATGGACTAAGGTAGTTATTAAAACTGAGAAATACATCGACATAATAACCTTTCTTCATCATTCTTCCACCAACTGGATCTAGTTCTTTCAGATATGTTACACAATGAAGCAGAGCTTGTACAGTGCATCCACATTCATTGGTGCAAATAGCTTAAACTTTGTTTCCACGTTTGACTAAATATTTGGCAGTTGTCTGGTTTAACGCGACAGGCACCTCATTCCTCACCCACCACTTCCTCTCGCTAATAATACTTGTGTACATTGCAATAGTGCACTACGTAGTCTAGTTGCTTACCACAAAAACAGGATTCATTGAAAGAGGTTATTTTTAACTTCCCTATTTCATTTCACACGAATATAGCACAATTTATTGGTTCAGTTTTGTTTCTTGGAACCTGAAGTCATAGAGAAAAGTGATGAGGTTGGGTGGAATATAGAAATGTGGAAGAAAATGCACAATTTTATGGCAATCCAAAGGAATTGGATCATATTTGTTTGCGTCAAGTGTACGTTTTTGTTTCTTTTGCATTTTACACGAGTGTTTTAATGTTTTCTGTATATATTTTAACGGTTGCATTTATAGAGCTGCCTGGAACTGCAGTGATCATATTGGCGAAGTTTAGCTTGCGGGTGGTGGGTTTTTATATTAGATTGCATTGCTTATACTTTGAAACATATTCCTTTCATTTTCATCCAAAATCTGCGGAGGGCAGACAAATATTGCGTAACCGGAAACTGGCAGTAGGCTGACTGGAGAGACAGTCTCAGATTTTTGGGGGTAGGGGATGCAAACTCAATAGAACTTTAGCTATCTGAGATTTCTGTAGAGCTTCCTGGAGAGAACCATTTATACCTCCGTAACACTAGGTTGTAAGCGAAGGAAACTTTTGCCCTGGAAAAATTCTTGTGTGTTGGATACACATGGCTTTCGCACTCACTCTTATATAAACTTTCATAGAAAAGCTAATTATTGCTTATATTTCTTAATAATTGAGATAAACTTGCATTGTACATTTACACATGCGTACTACTATAAGAAGGTTAAAGTAAGCTAAAGTGACCCCAGGTTTTAGAAAAGCGGATGACTATGCTTCGGCTTCGTAATTCCAAGCTGTTTGCATGGCCACGAGAAAAAACGAACGACTTACCATTTGAAGAGAGTATAATTATTTTAAACCAATAATGAGGAATGTCTCGGAAATGTTTATCGCCACAAGAAAAGCTTATTTGGTGTATATTTTGTGCTTTAACGTGGTCTATATATTTTGTGTAGTAAGGTTTTGTCTATATCTTCGGTTTACAAGTTATGCGAAAATCATTCAGAATGAAGAGGACTTCAGAGCCTGTTCCCAGAAAATTTAAGATATGAATTTTATTTATATGAATATCTTAAATATATGGCATTTTTAATCAAAATCATTACAACCATATTTTAGAAAATAAAAGATAAAGAAAATTTTATATCTGAAGGGTAGTTTGTGGTGAGGAATTTTCTAGAAAATCTTCGATTTAATTCTTTGGAAGACACTAAACTGAAATACCAAGTTCGTATTTATGGAATTTTTCCTTTTCGATGCTGTTCACAGACGGATAGAAACACACACGCAGACACGGACCTTTATCTTAAAATGCTGTTTTTTGGGTACAGGGGCCTCAAAACATATATTTCCGGTGAAATCTCGACATCGCATTTTTGGATGGAATGCAATACTTTCTCTAGATACCGTAAATACACAGTAGAGAAAGTAATGGTGTCAACAAATCTGCAAACTAGGAGTATATAAATATTCATCTAACGTATATCTGGCATGTCAATGTGAAAGTTAAATTGTGTACCTGTAAGGTTATTACATTTGTAATGCCAGGATTGCGTAAGATGCATGCAACTCGTGTATTCTTTGTTATGCAGGCGTAAAAATTAGCGTAAAGGATTTATGCACTTGTTATATAAATAACAATTTGAGAACAGTAGGCATTTCGCAAGCAAAGGCGGAATGAAACAGAACGCTGGAATATAAATATTCAGTTCCGGGATCTGGTGCAACACCTGTTTAAAGAGCTGAGAGCTATTCTTGTAACTTGTGTTGCTATGTTGTTCACTGAAGTACTCGAGGGTGCCAATTAGGGGAAGGTGGTTGAACTTCACCGCGATGCTGTAAATTGTTTGCAAGACTTCCACGCAGGCGGTTAGCTTAGATTCCCTCACAAGATATTTTCGGTTACGCTGCACGAAAGCATCGTAAGAGAAGTGAGGGTTACTTATATATCAGAAATAAAGATTTTGATCAGCCTAGTGCTAGGAAATCTATACTAGTGCACAAAAGAAAAGAATATTTGTGTGTGTGTGTGTGTGTGTGTGTGTGTGTGTGTGTGAACTGCTTTTGATAATTCTTTCCGACGTAACTCAGTCGGTACAGCGCCTGCCTACGTTGCGACGGGTCCGGGTTCAATTCTCGGCTGAACTCGCGGATTTTTCTTTAAACAAGGTTTCTCGGTGTGCATAGAGTCGAGTGTGTGAATGTTTGTGTGTATGCTAGGGGTTATTGGATAACCAATTCGTTCTTAACGAATTCTTCTTAATTTGTTTCAATATTTCAGCATTGTCGCTTGGCATAACCCAAAGCGCACGTGCCAGATCGTCATTATGACAATCAGCAGTCACCACAACTATACGGCACCCATAAGATAGGTACCGCAAAGTTAACAAGATTAAAAAACGAAGGAGGCCTTTGATTTTTGTTAAGAATGCCTCGAGTAGAAAATCGTTGTTTTTACGCAGCAGAAAAGATAAAATGCGCGGATATTTAATTCCAAACATTACACATAGGTTGTTTGGGAGGAGCTTTGGTCAAGTAATATTTAGCTATCAGGATGTCATATTTCTAGCTTGGGTTGAAGATTAATTAATACGTCGTGAACGTCCTTTAACGGTAGATCATATCGGACAGCGAAAGAACAAAATGGTTGAAATGATTCTCAAATGAGCCCGAGGTTCCTAGAGCTCAGTACCCGACATTAATTTTCTCAAGATAAGGGAAAAACCTGGAAAAACATTATCCAGATAACTTCCCTTAATCGAAATTCGAACTCGGTACCTCTCGTATGCGAGGCGGACACGCTACCGCCACACCCGCTGGGCAAAATAATTTATGCACATAGATATTATACCCCTAAAAAACCTATTGGTCAGGAAGTCCGGCCACGGGAATCGACCTCACGACCTCCCGAATGCGGGCCACAGACGTAAAGGCCTTTTCCGTATCTCTCGGTACGTGGTAAAGAAAGTAAAAACGCTATTTAAAAATTGAACGCGAGTAATGCTGCTATATGTACGGTGTTTAGACTTCGGTTTTATAGTAGAAACGTTCATTTGTTCTGGAATGTTTCTTTTGTGCTTTTTTTCTTTTCGTTTTTCTTATACTTTTTAGCATATATAGTTAGATTTAATATTCAACGCAGCGGCGCACGTTGGAAATAAACGGTTTAGGCAATACAGTATTATCTTCTCTTTGTCCTGAAATATTTAATTATCTACGCTGTAATGAAGATATCGTCTTAATTAATTTGAGGTTAACAAGAAACTTGCTAATTAGAAGTCTAGGTAGAGGATTTATTACGCAAGTAAGGCTTTCCTGAGAGGATTTCTTAATAGGCTGATAAAGTTGATAAATTGTAGCGTGTACAGTGTTGCAAAACCCTTGGTACACCTTGGCCCCTTGTTTCTAAATGTACAAAATTCGTATGCATTAAATTCACATACTTTCTCTGCCCACTATCGCTTATTTGCGTATATCTCCCACAAACTGTTCTTAAAAGGCTTATTTTTCTCTCCAATGTGTTAATCTAGATAAACGTTTCTAGAAATGGTCTTATTACACATTTCATTCTGGGTACAAGAATACAAGAGGCTGAAGCGATAGTGATATTTTTAACAAGCTAGTCGTTATACGCTTTGAAATTGCATACCTTATGCATGACATTACGGGAAACAAAAGAATGCTGACTAGCACTTAAAACAGGCAAAAGTATTCAAATATTCAATCCAATAGCGAGCAATATCTCAGAAATGGTTAATGCCACGAAATAAAAATGAATTTGACGTGCATAAGTGTTTTAACGATATCTGAATATTTTCTTTCGTAAATTTTTGTGTATCTCATATGCTTTACCAATAATAGAACATCATACATAATTCATCCAGAATAAAGATGACTTCACAAGCTAAACACAGAAAATTCAGGATTGCATTTTATTTGTCATGCAAGTATATAATATTTATTTTAATCAAAATGGTGAGAAGCATTTTTGAAAAAGTAAGATATAACGAATATTTTTCATATACAGGGTATTTTTAGGTGGAGCATTTTCTTGAATTTATTGCGTGGAGTATTTTCTTGGATTTTTTGGAAGATGTGGAACTTAAATATCAAGTTTGGTATTTATCCGATATTTCTGTTTTTGACTTAAAATGTTCCCCCTCTCTCGCGCATACACACATTTCTCTTTCACGCTTTTTCTAAAGATGTTTTTTACCTGTTCAGGAGATCTCGAAACATGTATTTCCAATGAATTCTCTATATCGAATTTTTAATGGAAGCAAATACAGCTTATGATATTTCATTTAGTTTTCTATCTCTTTTACTGCTATACTTGGTTTCAAACTGGAACATACATATCCATACAATTATATAACATTGTGTATTGATTTCTAAATCGCATCTTGTGTCTGTGATTCGACTGACTCATGTGTGGCTGGAACTATCGGCCAAGCAGTGTGCTGGTTTAATACTAATAACAGATTACCGGTTTACTATGATCAGTGCTGATCTGACATCAGTTTTTGTCCAGAGATGAGAAGAACGGACTAATGCGTATGACGACTTTGTATTCGACATTTTTACTTTATTGAAAAGTGGGTTTTAGGTTGTATGCATTTTCTTAAAGGTTGGATTTGTAGGTCGGAAAAGTAACAGCGTTTTAGTTTAATATTTCATACTTAGAGATTGCTGAAGGTAAGAATGGCAAGACGAGTGAAATAATATAGTATATTAGGTTGGAAACCGAGCGAGGTGGTGCAAGAGGTAGCGCATGTGATTCACATTCGGGAAGTCGTGGGTTCGATTTCCGCGGCCGACCTTCCTGACCCATGGGTTTTTTCGGGCGTTTCCCCGGTCGCTAAGCGAATGCTTGGAAGGTTAACTACATCCCCCGAATTTACTATCCCTCATTTCACCGCTTTTTTCATTTCACTTCACCTTTCATCTGCTTGGTTGTTTCAGGGTTGCAAGTGTCGGCGGGAGTCTCAGCGTTGCAATGCAGGGAAAAGGAAAACAAAAACTTCGTCCACCGGAATGGAAACGGTCTCAGAGTCCCAGTCCCCCCATGTGTGAGCTGCAAGCCTGCAGGGAGGGAGGGAAGCCAGTTGTACCAGCTGCCATCGGGGAGATTCAACCGGGAAAAGTAGGGACCCTGCTCTCTGCTCTGGCATGCCTACTGATCCGGCCGACCTCTGTCTCCTCTCACCTCATCCCTTCCTTCCGGGGACGCCCCGTTAGGGTCCTAGGCGAAAATACTCCTTAGGTCGAGGTGCCAAGTCCCTCTCCGCTCCTGGTCGTACGTCATACGTCATTTTAGGTTGCAAAGGGGGTCTTATCAAATAGAAGTTTAAAAGCTAACGAAACGAGTTTCTTTATTTCGGAAATTCTGTAAAGCACCTCGTTTAAAATGTTTTTTTTCAGGCTCGTTTATTTCAATTAATTGATCAAGGTGACAGAAGAGAGATTGACAAAAGAAGGACTTAGGATTAAAGTAATACCAAAACTACCAGGAAAAGCAAGAATTATTGCAACAATAAGGGATTGGAGACTGGAAGATGGGTCTCGTGAGGATAGAGAAGATTGTCTATTACTCACTGTAAGTGTGAGGTGCTGTTGCCCCTTCCTCTTTTCCTTCTAGTAAACTGCTGATTACGTTTTGAAAAATCAGCGGTTAAAGCACTTCTGGCAGCTCAGTGGAGATGGGAGAAAGAATTTTCACACCTTGAGTTCCGGGAACTTTATTTATATCATGCTGAAATCGGATCGGGAGCTTACCCGAAGCACTGAGAACCTGGTAAATGAATTAAATTGTAATTGTGATTATAATATGTTTGTTATAAAAATAGCTGGCTTAATGGGAACAGCTGAAAGACCGTAAAACTGCGATGCCAAAGTAAATATGATGTGTTCGAATGAGCAGTCATGCGAGTTGCAGCATATAAAAATGGAGGTAGGGCATTTTCTCGCCTCTTACGTTAAGCTCTTGATTTAATAGACCCGAAAGCGCTTCGGAAAATCTCCGGAGGCATTCTAAAAACTAAATAAATTAAATTAAATTTGGTTTTATTTATGGACGCTCTTCAACTGCTGTGGTTCTTAGCTCCCATTCTATATTGGGCGCGAAAGACCGGTGATTTTGCTCAGAGGCCACTTTATCGGGCTTGAGGTTCTTTTATGTGCCGTAAATCTACGACACTGGGCCACCAGCTTTACTTCCCTTCCAAAGGAAGCCATGCTAAGGATTTTTAAAAACATCCATCACCCTCCGCCGAGTTTGAACCCGCGACCTCGGGAATTATAGGCCAGCATGGTAAAAAAACTAAATAAAGATGTAGCTAATAATAATAATAATAATAATAATAATAATAATAATAATAATAATAATAATTGATTGATTGCTTGATAGGAATAGCTGGAAGAATATTAAACTGTCATATCAAAGTAAGTACATACTGATTGAAACGGCAACTCTAGGCCGAGCCCGAGAACTGTAATTATAGATAATTTATTAATTAATTTTTATTGATGTTAAATCATGCTATGTACATATCTTTTTCTTTTTACTGCTTGTATAGTTTAAGAAGGGTGATTTAACGTTATGTATGTATCTAGGTTTCCTGATAGAGGAGTTATAAATGGAGGAGTTTAATGTAAATAATTTAAGCGCTATGTTAAAATACTGTCCACGACAAAATGTTTTAGCTACAGGAATAGTGTCATCGAAGGCAGAAAATCTAGTTTTACGACGTCTCTCTGGTCGCAGGGGTATTGTTCATACAGCGAGGGTGTAGCGCTTTTGTCCCTTTATTTGATAATTCGCCGTGACCAAGTGAGAGATACAGATAGCTTAACGGTAAATTTAGGAAAAGCCACGATTTACGTCAAACTTGGACCAATGAGATCCCTGTAAGTTTATACGAAATAGTGAGACGCGTCGAGTGGCGCTAAAAATGGACCAATAGGAAGCAGCCCCAGAAGCCTGCGACTATAAATGGGTCAGCTAGAAAGAAATTAGGGGCATTTCAGTTTGGCATTTTGTCATGTGTGGGCAGGGAGAGATGCTGCAGAATGTTTAAGAGATATCGCGCCAAAAGGGAATAGAGACAGTTTTCGAAACAGACATTAGAATCGCTACTAGTAAAGAGATAAGGAGCATATCTAAACTTCGCGTCCTATCCGCGCCGTGTTTCAACAGCGGCGGACAGTATTTTAACGGCGGCAATATCAGTGTTGTGTACTACATGGGTTAGTTAAATAAAAAGAAACGGCAGTGTCATCTTTTCATAACCAAAGCACGTCTATGTCTTCTTATATCACCACCCGAGATCAATGCTTCCTTTACCAAGGATAAGTCCATGCTCCCATATAGTTTAAAGAAAATTACTGCAGCTAGCCGAGGATAAAATTGCAGAGAACCAGCACACTGCGAGCATTTGGAGCCAACATGGAGGATGCAGCAACGGACAGGAGGAGGTGACTGCCGCATGATAGATCCAGATGAACAGAACCATGCGAACTCCAGCATAAGGAAAAGGTTGCTTACAAGATTTTACTTACAGCCCATGACGAATAATGAATAATGTTACCGCATGGTTATATATTTGACAACCTGGTATTAATATATTACACGGTGCATAATTTAACAAATAAGGAGAGACGGCAAAACCGCACTTTCTAATTCTGAGTGCCAAGTCAGTTGCTGAAGATGAAGATAGAAGATGAGAGTGTTCTTACAGTGAGAAGAGTATCGAACTGGTTCGGGCAAATGAATTAACAGCCTTTAAGCTAAAATACGCTCTGCACGAGCTCTGTTACAAAAACAAGTGATATTTAGCAACTTTGGTGCTTCTAATACAATAGCGACTACTCATCTGATCCAACTAGACATGTGCGTAGAAGTGGAACATTAGGTCCATTTGAACTTAGGAAACTAAGATTCAGCGACATGCTTATGTTCAAAAAACATTTTTCAAAAATGCTATAAAGCATCCATCCTGGGAGCACAATGTGATGCCATAAAAACGGTCTCTCACTCGGTGGTTCTAACAAGGAAGAGCAATGGATATTTCTTGAGAAAAGGCCTGAAAAGGAATTTCTCAAAGTCATTTGTGGCAAAATATGGCATGGAAAGCATTGATGCCTTCGAGATGATCACAAATCTCGTGCTGACCAAACTAATTAGGTTAAATACTAATATTTAATGGAACAACTGAATAAGGAAAGGACTTTGTTATCAGAAATGTGGTGTTTTTAATTTTTCAAGTCCATATTTCTGTATGAATATAAAAATCCACATCCTGTGTTTATTTCTGTTCTATGTAAGACTAACCGATCGTGCAAAAAAGTAATATTTATCAGAGTAAACAGGTTTCGAAAAGCAATAAGTATGTAAGTTTAGCGTTGAAAAACCGAAGAGGTTGCTTTTAGGTCAATTTCTTGTGTTGCTGAACATGACAAGACTTTCTACCTCCTCTGCTTGTGAAGTGTGAGGGCTATTGACGCAAGACCTCATTGAGATGGGAATTCAACACGGAGGGCTCTCCATCATTGCGGCTTAGGTAACGTGGCGTTTACCATCCAGCGAGAAATGTTCAATTCCCTTTTGGAATATATTGCTTGGTTGTTCCGCAGACTTTTTCCACACTCAAAAGATAGAACATATTAGCTTTGAGCTCTAAGTGTTCAGACATCGTCATTTCATAAACTTTACAGAAAAGCTAGAAAAATATATTTAGGTAATGTCACATACACTTCTATTCAGGATTTGGTCCATAAGAAATTGCACATTCTCTCTATTCTCATGCGGCTTTGTTACACAGGGTAACAGAAATACATAATCCACTAAATTGCTTATCACAGTAATGCTTAATACGAATATTACTTTTATAGGAAATTGTGCCTTAGTTAATTATTTGATCCAACTGCTTAAATTACTGGATATTTCCTTCACATATTAGTAAAGATCTCTACTCACTATTTCACAGCCACCCCTTATATGTTTAGTATCCACAGTAAAATATTCTTCTATCCTCTTTACCTCAATGGCGATAAAACTGTTTTCCTATAAATTGTATGAAATTAACGTACATGGACTTAATTACACACAAGATGCAGAAACAACACCAGCGGTTATATTACAAACCGGCTTTTTTTTTTCTCGCAAGCTCATTTTCAAATACTCGTAGTTGGCGATAAAAGTAGCTTCACGCCAGGAAACTTAAAACACGCAGCAAATGCTTCCGAAACGGCTAATGCTGTGAAAAAGCATACTAATACTATGACAAAAAATTACTAATTTCATTGTCATTACCAGGCGCACTGTTGTGCTGTATTGTTGCTACCAGAAAATAGCATTATTGGCTCTCCTTAGATATAATTCGGCTTAACGGTCTCTCCTTTCGGTGCGGATCACGCCAAAGGGAGAAATACGTTTAAAATTGTCAGGGGTGACGTCAGCCCTGTCTGGCTTTTGCTAGACACGCTTGGTGGGGAGAAAAGATAGCGTCATTCGAGTGGAAGTGGTCGTTTGGGCCAGACGCGCGTGTAGCCGCTCTACGGTCTGTGGCATTTCCCTCCATCTGTTTTCTTTGTTAATTATGAAGCGTCGCCAAACGTTTGTGAATAAATCCCGGGTAATGTGTGTTCTGTCATCTTTCAATGTAATATAAAACCCACGCCTTTCTCTCATTTCTACACTCGAAGGTCCCGGACTTTTGCTGCCAGCAAGTTGCGACCGGCCCCACCCCCATGTGCGTGTTGGGGTGACCTAAATTGATGATTTTCTGGTAACCTTTTTGGCCTTCGCCCCAACATGTAACATTTTTGTTATAGGCGCCGTGTTTGGTGTAACAGTATCAAGTGCATTTTTTCTCAAAAGCTGATGGGCATAGATCAGGAACGGCTTCTTAATATGGTGGCACGTTTGTGCTACATTCATAATCCTGGTATTTCCCTTTAATGTAAATAACTATACTATTTTTACATATCGGGTTCATTCCGACCTGACCTTGTGTAATGGACATCAGCAAGCGGTTGCCCAATGCGGTTGTTTGCAGTTGCCTAAATAGTGCACTTCTGGCTGCAACCCACAGTCATATAATGGGAAGGTATAGGGCATGACGAACCACTAGAGTACAGAGGTGTGTGGTCGGGAAGTGCGGGGCATAAGGCCCTATACTGGTTAACCTAATAGTCAGAGAGCATAGAATAGGATGATCACTTTGATTTTGGTCGCATAAACAGCGCCATCTATTTGTTTTATAGTAAAAGTTTGACTCACGTCCGGTCATGCATATACTGAACCTTACGTTGCCTGTAGTTACACTGGTCGTGCTGTGTTTCAATTGGTGAATCAGAATGAAATACAGATACACGATGATTTAGGGAAAACAATGAGTTCCGTTCAGTCTATTTTAGTACCACCTTTTTTTAACACTAAACATGAAAGGGAGAGCAAATTAAACGTTTTGGTAGACCTATACAAAATCTAAAAAACACTCATCTGTTAAAATAAGTTGTTTTAAAGGGGAACTTTAAGAACGATATATATGAGAATATAACTGGTTGCGTCGTTGTGAAGTTAAAAGCGCCCTATTTTCCTTTCCTTGAGTTTTATTTGGTGCTGAAGATGTACTGAAGATCCATGGATAAAACATGGTGTGAATGATTTGTAGTATCTTCATGACTTGGCTTATAACATCACAGTTACCGATAAATTTATAATGAACATTCTGATGATAACATTTGGAAGTGTAACTGTTAACAACTAATATTTATAAAGCAAAATTGACGGTGTAGAGTTCATTGCTTTAACAAATTGAAACTGCAGCTCTCTATAACTTCGTGAACCACCAAAGTTCAGTCACCAACCGTCCCCTTCATAGTTTAACACTAGTCTGCATTTTCAAACTTTTTGTCAGATGATTTAAAATAGGTGTTCTTGAATCGAGTTTTTATGCTGATTCTAGAAATAACTTCCGTTTTCTTCTATCACGTCAGGTTTTTACACAAAATAAGTAATGTTTTGACATTTTACTAATGTGCGTAGAAAAGTATTCAAACACCATTTCACACAAGGTAAGTTTTTATTCAAGAAACATTTAAAGAATACTCTCAAGAACTTCCCTAATTTATTTCATGACTACATTTTAACAATACAAGAAGCCAAAGTGTTTCATTTAATTTTTTTCAAACTTTCTCTTCTTTGACTTCCTTGCAGATCCTTGAAGATGACTGTCCCTCCTCAACATCCAACTGTAGTCGGCCATCATAGTTTCATTCCATCTCCCCTGGTACCTCCTCTCCATTTCCTTAATATCTTGCTGAAAACGTTCACCCTGCTCTTCACTATAATGTCCCAGATTTTCTGGAAAGTAGTCGATATGTGAATGCAGAAAGTGCACCTTTACACTCATGTTACAACCCATCTTCTTGAAATTTTCCAACATTGTTTCGACAATGGCCTTGTAATAGGATCTTTGTTATTGCCTAAGAAGCTTTCAGTAACTGATCGGAAGGCGGTCCATGCTTCTATTTCTCTCGCATTTATTGTCTTCTCAAAATCTTCATCCTTCATCAATTTCTTTATTTGAGGACCAACAAACATTCCAGCCTTTAATTTGTCTTGTGTAATGAAGGGAAATTTCTTGGAAAGGTACTTTAGCAGGGTCCACCATGTGGTAGAGCCCTTAAAAATTGCTTCATCAAGCCTAATTTTATGTGTAGTGGCGGAAGCAATATCTTTATATCTTTATATTTTTGAAGTGAAATTCTGAAAAAACTGTACGTGTTAGAAAAAAACTAAAAGCAGTTTTGAAATCAGCATAACAAATTGAGTCAGAATCACATATTAGTTTTCAGTCATCCGATATCATGCAGACTAGTGGAATATATGCTTGGTTAGATGCAGCCCAAAAAAACCTATAAAAATATTTGACAATTTTAAACTAGTTAATCTTCCATACATATAGAAATGCTGACTCCGTTGTGAAAAACTAAGAACACTAACATCCTTAAGGCAATAAATCACCCTATCGTTGAAGTCAGACGTCGTGATTTGTTAAAGTTTTAGTTAAAGTTTTTAAACTGTTAAGGTATCCCTATAAGTATACTCTACGTGAGTGTTTTAAATCCTTACACAGCTTTATTAAGCTTTCGAGCTTAAAAACAAAACTTTTAGACATTGGCACTAAAAGTAGAGCTTTTAACACGATCCTTTCGTACTAGAAATTGAAGATTGTAACACTCAGTGGAATAACATTTGTATAACACTCTATTGTTACCAGCCTTGTTTCTTGTGATAAAACTTATATGCATATTAAGCGGCGATCTTGTGTCGATTAATGTAATCGCGGATTATTTGATTGACTCGGAAATATATTCGGCAAAAAGGAATAATAGCACTGTCAAATAAGGTATGTTAAGTAATAAAGTTGTTGTTACACTTATTCTGTTGATCTATTTCAATCTATTATGTTATGAATATGTAAGTAATCATGTTGGCAACACTGATACCATGAAGGTCAAACAACAAAGAAGGCCAAACAACAGAATAGAGCTCACGTTGCGCACGTCCGAATGTGTACTGCTATTTCCACACAAAATCAACTGGATACTTTACAATTTAACATTCAGGGCTGTCAAAACATTTGGACACGATAATACATATTAAAGTGATTTTATTTCTCTCGTAGGGTTGCTATGCTTGACTTTCAGCCTCGTTCCGGAAACATTTCTACTCGCAAAATAAAATTCCACTTTTAACACTTCTTTCATAAATAACTAATTTGAAACTGTGTTCTAGAAATAGAAACTAATCTAATTACGCATCCAAACAAAAATGTTGAAAACTCATTGATAAAGGCTTCTTTTTAGGTGTGTACCACTGCAGGTATAGAGCAAAAGGTATGAATAAAACGTATCTACTACACATTTCAAGTTTGATTGAAATCGGTACAAAATTTAGGACTTTTAAGATAAGGAGCCTTCGAATCGAAGTTGCAGTTGAATTTTTAATAACCGAGGGTAAACGCTTCAAACTTTGGTACCTAGAAGAAGTACTGCAGTGAAATGTGTACCTAATTGACTGAAAACCTATAGTAAGAAAAAGTATTGTATTCCACCCAAAACTTCGACAACGATATTTCACTGGAAATACTTGTTTTGAGCCCTCCTGAATCCAAAAAGCATGTTTAGAAAAATAAATAAATAAAAACTAAATCTCAGATAAACACCGAACTTGGTATTTTAAGTTCAGGACTTTACAGGGATGCAACACGAAGGTTTTCAAGAAAATCTCCCCATCTCAAACTACTCTTTACATAACAGAATGAAGCTCAAGTCACCAGGGTGTCGGGTCATAGTGGCATAGAGGGAAATGAGAAAGCTGATGAACCTTCATGAAAAGCAGTAGCTTGACAATTTATTGGGCCAGCGCCGGCTCTAGGAACATATCGATGTTTAGCAAGAGAGGCTATTAAGAACTGGTCCAAAGTAGAGGTTCATTAAACCTGGCTTAGAACTCCAGGAAACAAACCATGGTAAACGATTTATTAGAAAACCATATAAGAAAAGAGCTGTTAGGTTACTTAAATGTAACAGACTTCAGTTGAGAACACTTATTGCATTTCTTTTAGGGCATAATCCTGTGAAACAGCATCTTAACACGATGGGAGGGTTTCTTGCAGATTGTGCAAGAAAGAAACTAAAACAGCCCAGTACGTTATACGAGGAGATATATTGCTTTGGGGAAAATATTTTTAAAACCAGAATAATTTCAAACCATATCTGTTATGAGACTGTATTCCTTGGTAAAGAGTGCAGGTATAATGGCTTTAAAACGGATACAGGTACCACCATAAGCCCAAGGCTGGAGTGTGTCCGGAACAGTGACGGAAATCAGCATTGAATAAGACAAGACCCTTTATGTGGAAAATATTTCGTTGTTTTTGATTTTTTGAAAAATGGTGCAAACAATTTTTAGTAAAATGCCATACTTTTATTAAGATATTGACAAATAAAATGTATATCGTAATTTTCTGGGAATACCCCGCAAAGTCCTATTCATTCGGTAAGAATTTTGTAAAACATGTAAACCGTAAGAGAGAGATTAAAACATACCGCGCAAAAATATAGATGTCTTTAAAACACTGAATTTATTTTAAATATAATACTTTTTGTAGCTTCCACTACATCCGAGATAACATTATTGTTTTGACTTTTTAAATATTTTGTCCTTTTTTTTAAAGTACTGCTATTCAGTTGTTCCTTGCGATGTCACGGAAAGGGCATGGAATTTCAAGACCAATAGATATATAGCGACCAGATTTTGAATATTTAACTATCGCTATTCACTTTGTATGTATATTGTTCTATTTATTCCCTGTCTTTAACTGCAAAGTCATATTGGCGGCCTTTACCTTTGGAACATATTGCTATCGGCAATGGTATTGACTCGCATACATTGCCTATGGATTTCTGGTTTTACTTTTGGGCTTTCTACATTAGATCGCACACACATTCACATTTCTCATTCATACTTCAGACTCTGGGGAGGATAGGGAATAATCCTGGCTAGCGAAAAATCCCCATGCCCCAGCCGGGAATCGAATCTGGGACTCTTCGTACAACAGGCAGGTGCTCTACGACTGACCTACGGGGCCATCTTTTGGACCTATAGTGAAACGCGTAATGAATCTATTTATGCAATGGTTTATCAATTAACTGAAACTAAATAGAAGAATAAGCTTTTGCAAGAATATTTTGTAGAAGTTATATAAAAATAAACAATAGTCGGTAGAGAAAGGAATGTAAATGTATTGTAGAACTTTTTTAGAATTATTTCCTAAAATGTCTAATTCGAATATCAGAACGCAAGACACAGAAGTTTGCTTACGCGCCTAAAATGTCACCCTACGCGTGTACCTATTTATGATCCTGTGAAGCTTAAAACACGCTATTTGTAATCTAAACCTCGCACCTGTTACTATGGAATCACGCTGGTCGTAGACAATCTTTTGACTGACAGCTGCAATGCAGAATATTGTCAGTGTCTACGAAACCAAGATGAGGGAGCGTTTATTTGCGTTTAGACTAGCTAATCCATTCGGCTCACGAGCACAACAAATATGGCTAGTGTGTGGGCAAGCGTTAACGCCTAGCGATTCCGTGAACAAGTCCCCTGCAAATAATTACACGCGGTTTGGCGCTAATCCGAGATAGCTCCGAGGAATTTAGCGTAAGCAGCGCTCCAGACCACCCAGTGTTTTCTGCTCCAAATTTTCCTCGCATAAAACTACTGCTTGCAAGACAACAATAGAACTTGGGTACATACCAAACGAATCTGAACTCGACCAATTTATTCTCTATTCGCTGTAACAAAAAGTAACTACATCCTCAAAACATACAATAAAGCTGTAACCGAAATTTTGTGTTAATTTTATATTTTTAATTTCTCCACCACTTAACTGTAGTAGGTAGAAGCAGGATTGCATTCCACCCAAAACTTCATAACGAAATTTCACAGTATATACGCACATATTTTGAAGCTCCCTGAATATATAAAAAAAGTATTTTTAAAAAAGATCCATGTGTGTCTGAAACAAAAAGTGGTTAAGTATCAAGCTTGGTATTTAAGTTCATCCTCCAAGGATGCCATATAAGGATTTTCAGAAAATCCCCCTACTTCAAACTATCCTTTAAATGGAATTCTTTATTTTATAAAAGTTGGCCCTAACTTTTTTTTATTAAAATACCATGTACTTAAGATGTATGCATGTCAAATAAAATGCATATCTTGAATTTTTTGGGGAATAGGCTGTTAAGTCTTCTTCATTCTGAATGATTTTCATATAATTTGTAAGAGATAGACAAAATCTTACTAAGCAAAAACTGTAGATCTTGTTAAAGCACAAACTTTAGTGCAATAAAATTGCACATTAAGCATTTCCAGGATATTATTTGTTTTAGTTTAAATTTTTAAATACCTATAATTTTCTCATGTTGCAAGTGGCTATGCTTTTATTCTGGTAGTCGTGCAAAGAGTAAAGAATTTAAAACCCTACATATGGCGATTATCTTTTTTAAAAATATTTAACCTTCTTCCTCCCTACAACGAAATGTGTAAATGTGTATTTAAAGTTTATCTGCCTTAATAAGCACTAGATAGAATAATTACCTTTTGTAAGAATAGTTTGCAGAATAGTAGAGAAAGTCAGGTAAATGTAACATGTCAGATTTTTAATAATAATAATGATAATAATAATAATAACAATAATTTATACTGACGTGATTAGTGGGTTGAAGCCGAAGTTAACAATGTTAAAATTTTTGTTTTTATGTGCTGTGTATGTTACCTTTTTACATAAAAATGATTGAACCGATTGCCATGAAACTTAATAGATAACACGCCTTAGTCCCTACTTAAAAAATCTGATGTGTTACACTCACATAACTTTCTCTACTCTTGTAGAAACTATGTTTACAAACGCTTATTCTCCATCTACTTCATGTTAATCGAGATAAACATTTTCAGAGTCTATCTTATTGCTAATTTTCTTGTAGATGTAAGGGGAATATATATTTACAAGGGCAATTTGGAAATACAGTAGCCTTTAAGCACATACATATCTCTTAATAGCTGGTTGCTAGGTGCAGCACCATTCCCTTTCCCCCAGATTAATACTCTTTGCATATCCAAGACAAAAAAAATTCTGATGTGTCGCACTCACATGACTTTCTCTACTCTTGTACAAACTATTTTTATAAACGCTTATTCTCCATATGCTTCATGTTAATCGAGATATCGATATGTTAATCTTATTGCTAATTTTCTTGTAGATGCAAGGGGAGTGTGGTAGATTTTAAGCGATAGTCAAATATTTTAACGCTGGTTGCTATGTGGCGCATTCCATTCTCTTTGCATGTCCAGGACATAAAAAAAATGAACAACGAATTTGAGAAAAAGTGTAAGTATTGGAAAATTTAAGGGAATAACAAGCAATATCTCAAAAACGGTTCACTCAACAAAAGAAATGTATATGACATAAATTGTGTATTTTAACGCAATCTACATTTTTTGTGCAGTAAAATTTTGTCTATCTCTTATGGTTTACCAGTTATGCAAAAGTCGTTCACAATGAATACTTTTGAAGACATTCCCAGAAAATTGGAGATATACATTTCATTTCTCATGACTATCTTAAACATATGATATTTTAATCAAAATCGTTAGAGCCATTTTTGAGAAAATTAAAATTTTCGAAAAATGTTCCATGTAAAGGGTAGTCTGGGGTGGGGGGATTTTCTTGAAAACCTTCGTGTCGCATCTCCGGAAGATACTGAACCTAAATACTACGTTTGGTGTTTATCCGACTGTTCGTTTCTGAGTTGTGCTGTTAACACACACACACACACACACACAGACACACACGCGGACATGTTTCCAAAAATGCTTTTTTTGGATTCAGGGAGTCTCAAAACATGTATTTCCGGTGAAATCTCGGTATCGAATTTTTGGGTGGAATGCAATACTTCCCCTACTTGCTATACGTAGTAGAGAAAGTAAAAATGAGTAACGAATTCCCATTTGAGAAAATAAGTATTGAAAAATTTAAGGGAATAACAAGCAATATCTCGAAAATGGTTCACTCAACAAAAAAAATGTATATGACATAAATTGTGTATTTTAACGCGATCTACATTTTTTGTGTAGTAAAATTTTGTCTATCTCTTATGGTTTATCAGTTATGCAAAAGTCGTTCACAATGAAGAATACTTTTGGAGACATTCCCAGAAAATTCAAGATATACATTTTCTTAAACATATGATATTTTAATCAAAATCGTTAGAGCCATTTTTGAGAAAATTAAAATTTTCGAAAAATCTTCCATGTAAAGGGTAATCTGGGGTGGGGGGATTTTCTTGAAAACCTTCGTGTCGCATCCTTGGAAGATACTGAACCTAAATACCAAGTTTGGTGTTTATCCGACTGTTCGTTTCTGAGTTATGCTGTTCACAGACAGACACACACACGGACATGTTTCCAAAATTGCTTTTTTGGGATTCAGGGGGTTTCAAAACACATATTTCCGGTGAAATCTCGGTATCGAATTTTTGGATGGAATACAATACTTCCCCTACTTACTATACGTAGTAGAGAAAGTAAAAATAGACTATATGGCACCTTAATCATTTCCTCCGGGGGAAGGGGGCGGTTCCAGTGAAGCGTAAAATAAAATATCTTGCTATTCAGCTCTTTGAAATATGTTTCGAGGCAAAACTTTATAAGCACAAACATTTTTTTTTGTTACAGACCTTCGACAGGATGAATGTTTAAGAATATGTATGTGCGCTGTCGTGCATAAAAAGTCGCCCATTCCCCTAGATTGCCATAGTGCTTTTCTCTCCGTAAGGTTTCCACCTCAGGTAATCAAATTTGACCTATCCAGCCGGTATCAGTTCTCTATGTGACTGGCCTGAAGAACAATTCATGAACATACAAACTAACCAATGAACGATGTTTATAATCTATGTCGAGTGGAGGGGTGGTTGGGATTCCATCTCTATGACAGTGTTTCGCTACTACTGGCACACAAGGAAAGAGTAAACCAATCACAAATAATTGGACCTTCTAGAGGAAGGGATGCAGAATACTTTGCATGTCTAGTTAAACTGAACACAGCCACGACATTTACATAATGAAAGTTTTCATCGGCGACATGGAGAATAAATTTAAAGTTGATACCTCTACTAAATGGCAATAAGAGAACCTGCATTTAGAAAACGGTAGTGTAACATGAAAATATAAGCTTAAAGTTGTAAGTTGGCCTTTCGGCAGTTCAGCCATACTTTGGGAGAGGTAAAGTACCCTGCCAATTCAGTGGCTAGAACTATGCTCGAAAAACAGAGGTTGGCACGCTGATAGGTAGGGCTAGTGTTTGTAGTGCCAACATAAACAACTCCGTTCCATTATGGGCCACATTTTATGCACGCCAGTATACGTAAACCAGTCACGAGAAGCATTGCAGTTTGATTACATAATAAGCATAAGGAAGAGGCATAGGTTTGTGTACTGTTAAACCTTTTACTTAAACCCCACAAAAACCAGTTTTATTACCGGTTTTCAAAACATATTACCTACATCTAAGTTGCACATGGCAGGGGTGAGGACGACGAAGGGTAAGTTAATGGAAGAGAGAGCAAGAGGGGGAGGGAGGAAGAGGAAGCTATATGTAGGAGGAAGAGAGCGAAAGAAAGAGCAAGATCAGATGGAAGAGTGAAGCGGAGGGGGAAGGAGAGACATAAGAAAATTGATAGAGGGAAAGAGAAGAGTTCCCGCACGTAACACAATAACACGAACGATACTATGGGATTTGCTAATGTGTTAAGTGAAAATTTAACCGATATTTTACTGGCAAATTGGTTTAAACGGATAAGCGATGCTCAATGACCGAACAAATTTTATGTGGTAATAGCTTAGGTCCCTTAGAGAATAAGCCATATGGTATTTTAACTACATATTTTAACTATAGAGCGGTCGGTTTATGGCCAGGATAACGTGTATGCGTGCTCCACGCACTGTCTACTACACCAGGGGTTTTTCCATTCTAAAACTTCCGCGCTACTTATGAGCAATTATAACACGCAGTAAAATGAGTACTAACCTTGTTATAAGTGGTGATGAAAGTGGTGTCCGTCTACATTGAAACATTCCTGGCATTCCTCATCGTGACGATGTTGTAATTCACGAGCAACAGTCTCTGTGTAGGGTTTCAATTGTAAAAGTTTAGAAGCTGTATTAAGAGAGGTTTTTGAAACATCCACTAGCTTGCAACGTGTCTTAGCGACTTCTTTGGAGTACGTTTGAACGATGCACCAATTTCGTCAATTTTTTCTCCCTTAGAACATGTCTTTTTCGCTTAAGTTTAGAGTTAAGTCATCCCATTATCCTAAATTTATTAACTAGACGTGTTACAGTATCTCTGTTGGAACTCGAATACCAGAAATTGTCTACACGCCTGTATAATGGTTCGCTTTTTACGTTAAGTATCGTACATAAGATTTATTTGCTCAAGCGTGAATTTTTCGGTAGGCATTTCAGTGGACTAATAAAAAGACAAGAACAGGAACCACAATAAGGATGTTTTAAAGTCATTTACACACAGCACAGATGTTTTAATAAGCTTTCACTTTTGAGACGCACGATGAGCAAACTCTAGTCTTTACAACATGCCCAGAAGGTAGGAATTGACAGTTGACATTTACAACCGATAAAACGTAGCCTTCAGCTCACTACTAGTGAGCTAGTGAAACATACCGAGGTCAATGCAGTGCAAGCAAATCACACACACACACACACGATCGTGGACGGGCCACAAGACGACCTTTCGATACTTTCCCTAGGCTTTGGGAGGGGTTTCTGACTCGTACGAAATCAAAACAAAATCAAATATCTCGCTTATTATCTAGTTGTTTGAAGCACTCTAGGTGACAAAGTTTGTAAGCATAACATTTCTGACTAGCTTCGCACAAAATATCAATGGGATGAGTGCTTAATAAGTTATACCAACTTTTCGTTGCTTGTATTATTCATTTATGTAAACAAGTTCCCGCAGTCAGAGGTGTAACAAACATAAGGAAATTGCAGAAATATGCTCTGAGTGCCATACAGAATGGTAGGGAACTTATTACATCCCTTCTAATATGTACTTCATAGAACAAACAAGAAGGTATAATAGCATTTTGTTCTGTGATCAGCCGTTTTGAAAAAAAAATGTTTTTTACAAATTAGATGGTTTATTCCATGGGAATGTATGAAGAAAATAGTTTGTTACTTGTAAGATGGGCTGTTTCTGACCTAATTTCGGTAGTAAATGTGTAGCATCATCTAGGGTTTGAAATAATTAATCGTTTTCCGACACCGTTTTGCAGACGTAATATGGTTGGAGACATAGGTAAGGTAGGTCAGTGTAAGAACCGGCGCCCGAACGTAACCAAAACAGCATACCTGAACTGGGCGTTGGAGGATTAGCGATTTTGTTTTCCACGCGACACTTAATTCAAACAAACACGACGAATGTTAAAAATTACATCGAGTTTTATTTATGGACGCTCTTTAACTACTTTGGTACTTAGCCTCCCATTCTATATTGGGAGTGAAAGACCGGAAATTTTGCTCTGAGGCCTCTTTATCGGGTTTGAGGTTCTTTTACGTGATGTAAATCTACGACGCGGGACCACCGGCTTTACTTCCCTTTCGAAGGAAGCCATGCTAAGCGTTTTTACGCCCGAAAAAAATCGCTCGCCTTCCGCTGGGTTTGAACAAGAGGTTAACATGGCTAGCATGGTATTCTTAGACTACGGAGGACGACGCGACGAAAGTGTGGTGTAATGTTTTGGCGAAATGTTAAGTACAACTTGGTAGCTATTGGCCTACACTAACAATATGGAAGTAATGCCTTCATCGTCCAATAAGTGTTTCAAGGTCACTGACTGAAAAGCACACTGTTTGTCATTTCCACTAGAAGTTGAATAATTATTAGAGTAACATCGTACTACATATTGAAACTCACGGGTTTAGTGATAAAAGAATCCGAGGTGTGTTTAGTTGGATAATCATACGTACAACACAAGGTTTACGAGATGCCAGCCTTTTCATGTCATCTCGTAAACCTCAGTGAGCGTGCAGCGATCACACGGAGGAGGGCCGGCATGAAATACCGTCGCCGCAAGGAAGCAAATTTAAATCTTGTAGATTATTATGCCAGCAGTAGTATTCAGGGAATAGATCGCATGGTCGTGTGTCCCTTGGTTTGCTAAAAGAACAGTTATTACGACCGTATCGTATCCAACGAGCACAGCTCCTCACACGCCTAGGCTGGCTTTCGTCAGTTGGTTCCTAGAACAAGGTGCAGATATGCCACAATTAATAATGACAACAGACGAAGCTACCGCTACAAAAAATATTTTCAATTTTTATAACACCCATATATAGGCAGAAGAAACCCCTCAGAGTGTCAGGGAGCATCATTTTCAACAGCGATTTGCTGTGAACGTACGTGCAGGAATACACGAAAAGTTTATCTACGCTCATGAACCACGCGCCAGCGAAAGCGAAACCTGTTTACGCGTTGATCTACTACTGATTTTGAAAGGGATATCTCCACCCTCGTTCCCAGCTAGCGTATGGCTACAGCGCTCTGCAACGTTGCCAACGTGTGCGTTTTATGTTCTCGAAAAACCTAACATATCTTCGCAGAAAATGCTCATAGAAAACAAATGAAGGATACAAAATGTGTTCCAAATAATGAGATGTGTAACTGATTTGAATTAATGTAATCACTTCCCTTCCATCCGGTATATTTGTATAGTATTACTAATGTAGTAATTATATGTTGATGTTTTAATATGTATATTATATACCTGTAGGTCTGTAATGTACGGACCATCAGAGTGGAATGCAGTGCATTCATATTCCCTACTCCCTTAATGTAGCGCGTATGTGTAGCCCGCTACACAGAAGCGAAGCGGTTTATGCACTGTAGTGCAGTCAACTCATGTTATCGATCCCCAAATTTCAAATTGAGTTTTATTTATGGACGCTCTTTAACTACTATGGTCCTTAGCGTCCCATTCTATATTGGGCGTGAAAGATGGTAATTTTGCTCGGAGGCCTCTTTATCAGGCTTGAGGTTATTTTACGTGCCGTAAATATGCGACACGGGACAACCGGCTTTACTTCCCTTCCGAAGGAAGCCATGCTAAGGATTTTTACGCCCGAAAAAATCCCCTCCCACGACTTCGCGAACTAGAGCCTAGCATGGTAACCACTACACCACAGAGGACGACATCGATCCCCAATACTACAAGTGTTTTATGATGTAATAATACTAATCCTTTTCCCTAGCCTTCGTATCTGACAATATTCCTGTAATTCTATTATTTCCTCTGTTATACGTTGGAGGGACATTTCTTTACTATAGAAGTAAACCTGGAGGACAAGTTGTTATAAGGTCTAAGAAAATAAACTTCTAATCAGGAACTTTAAATCTGTATGCCAATACAATGTTTCATTTAGCTGCAAGCTCCAAACATATATTTAATTCATTAACCACTGAACAACTAAACATCTTGTATATTCCCAGCATCTCTTCGTTGAAACTTCGTTGGAACTGTTGGTCGAAGTTTACGTGATCCTAGGATCACAGTTTCACAAGTTGCTCCTAATACTCTTTGACGTTCGTAACTTTGCGAGCACTCCCTCCAATCTTCAGAAGTGAACGATATTTTGAAGCAAAAGTTGGCTTAATCCATTAGGATTAAATGGAATGAAGGTTCTTGAGACACACTACATAGCAATAAAATAAACAAGTAATGCATTTTGTGAATGTTTATCGTCTTCCTTGGAAATTCTGAATCACCTAGTTAATAAGCATACTGCTATCGAGCGATGTTGATGTAGACGAGGTATGTTTTCTGTCTTACTTTGTGCTGCTCATGTTGCTCTTTGACTTAGTTAAATGCGACTTTATATCAGTTTTTCTGAGTGCTAACAAACGAAGGATTTCTGTTCCTATTCTTTTTTAATATAATCATGCAGTTTAAAGTGTAGGAATCAGATAACCTGTGTATACTGATGCACTCAAGACTGGAATAAATAAACTATTTTTAAAAGTTAATGTCTATGACTACTAGTAAAAGTAACAGTACTATAAACTATTGGCTCAGACTTGTGCGAATATTATATTAAATGCAATTAATAAAGATTAATTATGTTTATAAACGCATATGCAAGTACAATGTTCACATTATTAAGAAAATAAAATCTTATGTGTTAATTCAGCTTACTTTTCCTCTACCCACTCTTCAAAGAACTATTTTTACAAAAGTATCTGCTTCATGCTGATCGGGATCATGATTTGCAGTAATGATTTTATTATACATTTCGTTGTAGCTACATGGGGGGATTTCTTAACGACGTCGCAACAGGCCTTGTTGTCTAATATTTGGTTGAATGAAGAAGCCTTTTCTCATCGTTCGGAATTACCCTGAAAAGGAACTCGTGGGACTACCGAGAGTATTGCAGCATAAGGCGGTATAGAGAAATGTACAGGTGTTGTATGAAGGATAGAAATTATTTTCACAATAATGGATTCCCAGTTTACATTTTGAATTGGTTCAATATATTTTATAAATATTCTGCGATCTTCTTTGCACAAAGTACTTACAGGGTCTTCGGTATAAAACCTGACCGCTCGCATGGGTTTTTGCGTCTGGGTAGCATGACATGCCACAGCCGCCAGTGTCAACTTTCTGTCTACGCTTCTTAAATCTGCATTATTGTAAACCTGTACATAAAATGTAACAAAATTAACTCTTAACTCATATCAAATGATGTGCAGAAGTTACTGAAACCCCAACTTGTTATGCTAACTTCGATGTTGATTTTCGTGGTAAACGTTCAAGATTTTTTTTCAATTTTGTCTGTTTCTTCTGTTAACACTTTACGTCTTCGCATGTATTTGTTTCTTTGCACTGAACCAGTAGTCTCAAATTTATTCACAAGATCGTGAATTGACATTCTGGAAGGATGCCATTGTACAGGAAACTTCAGGATGAATTCTTTACGAACGCTTCGAGCCGATTTATATTTAACATAACATTTACATACAAATATATATTGTTCTAAATATAATTGCCTTCCCATCTCCGCAAATGAAAATGCACTATTAATGCTAATGACTACTGTTAGTTGAAGGACAGAAAATCTGTCGAGATGCGGGCTGTGAGTGGGGAAGCCAGCCTGCATTCACAAACCGTGCGAGTGGTCAGGCTTTAAACCGAAGACCAGTACTTGCCAGTTATATGAATATGCAGTTCCTATATGCGTTATCGACATAAAGATCAATTTAAATGACAGTTGTCATCTTGCCTATGGAATGTGAGTTTTGAATGATGCAATGATATTCTGTCCCGTGTGGCCACTACACTACTCCGTTGCTTTATGGATGAATCGCACCTAAGAACACCGCATAATTTCTTACATAGCCAAATGAATTTGTGGTTCTTGAAGATATGTTTATATCTGGTTCGAGCCGTTTCCATTAATAATAATAATAATAATAATAATAATAATCATAATAATACTATCTTAAAGGTTCAACAGCAAGAATGTATGAAGAAAAATGTTGGGAATTTTAAATAATATCGCGTAAGAAATATTTACCCAAGAGTGATGAGAAAAATAATCTGTTTTTGCAAGAAAACTTTTCCGCTGAAGTTACGAGTTACATCTCACAAAGTGAAACCTTCAGCTTGCACTTTAAGCAAGCAAGAAAGAAAGAAAGAAAAGAGAGTTACCACACGGATCTACATTTGCTGTCTGCATCCAAAGAGAATCTTGCCAAATGTGTGTGGTCTCGTATTATCTGACGATGCAAATAAAGACGGCGTACCATCAAATCCAAACTAGCTTCTCATGCAATTTATGTTGTAATTAACCGTTTTTCCCAACAGCTGCAGTTGGGAACTTGATTCATGCCGGCTGCAACCGCTCCACTCACTCAACCTTTGGATGTGTGCTTTTTGCATGCTTACAGAACGTATGTTACCATCTACGGGAAGATGATAAAATTCACCCAGTTTCAAAATATCTGCATGATGGATTGGTTATTATTCGATTGCATGTTACCTTCATATATTTCTCACCATCATATATAACAATATGATGCGATGGAAGACGTGGATCTAGAAATTCATACAAGGGAAAGGTGGATCGATAACAAAATAGACTATGACGTTACTAATAATAAGAATAATGCGTAGCGTGTCTGCTAGTAATTCGGAAGGCATGGGTTAAAACCCGGCTGCGGTGTGTTGCTTGGATGTCTTTTCTCGGACTTTCCCTTTCTGAATTGACATAGTCAACTCGTCTCATAAATTTGTTCTCCATGTGCGTCTTAAATATTTCAGTAATATGAATAATAATAAGAAAGCGAGCAGAGTACTAAAACTAATCATGCTTATGGCCCTGCAGTTTTGAAATAAATACTAAAGTAGGTATAGTAACGCTTATGTTTGAAATGTGCTGCGTTGTAAAGTATAAGAAAAAAATCGTATGTGTTACATTTACATTACTTTCTGTAAACGCTCTTCTACAGATTATTCTTAGAATAGTTTATTATTCTAGCCACTTCTTGTTAACCAGATAAACTTTCAATTCCGTTTACACATTTGGTGTAAATATCTCGGCAAAAAATAAGTTTGACATAAATTGTGTTTTAAGGGAATTACATTTTTTGTGTAGTAAGATTTTGACTCTTACATTTGCCAATTTTGCAAAAGTAATTCAGAATGAAGAGGACGTCAGTTCAAGATATAGATTTGGTTTGTCATTAAACTCTCTTAAACATATCCTAGTTTAATGAAAACGGTTACAGCCATTTTTGTGAAGATAAAACTTTTTGAAAAATGCTACATGTAAAGGGTAGTTTGAGGTTTTCGCGACGTATCTTTGGATACAATGGATTTGTATACCACTTTGGTATTTAACTGACTTTTTGCTTATAAGCTATGCTGTTCAGACACGCACGAAACATGCTCTTTTTGTATCCACGAGCCTCAAAACATGCATTTCCGATGAAATCTCGGTATTGAATTTATTGGGTATGAAGTAAAGATAGTTTATGTTTTTGAACAGTAAGAATTAAAGCTCTGGGACTGAGTTAATAGCATTAATGATATCTCTAGGATAGATTACGAGTAGAAGTGGAGGGAGACTTAGGCAGATCTTTTGTGCCTAGGCTCCTGACGGAACGCCCCGAGAGAGAGGGATGGGGTAAAGGATACAAAGGGCGACCGGGCCAGGAGGCACGACAGGCAGAGGGCACGGTCCCTACCATTTACATATTTGAACTCCCCGGGTGCAGCCGGCACCTCTCCCCCCTGGAGTGCCCGAGACCCGGAGACCGCTCGTACTCCGGGAGACGGCTTCCTTAGAGCATCCTTTCCCCTGCCATGCACACACCGACATATCCCGCCGACACGTGCAACCCTGAAAGAAACCAAGCAGATGAAAGGTGAGATGAAATGCAGGGACAGGAAATTCGGAGGATGTAACAATCCTTTCCAGCATTCGCCTGACGACCTGGGGAAACCCCGAAAAAATCCAAGGATCAGGAAGGTCGGCCACGGGAATAGAACCCACGATCTCCCGAATACGGGCCACAGACGTAACCGCCTGAGCCATCCCCTCAGTAATGGCATTTCTAAGCTCGAGGACAGTTAAACATTGAACTTGTTCTCAATATATGTATTTTAATATAATAAATGGGCATAAGTATAATGTTGAATACATTGACAAGCACATAACATAGCTTTGAACGGTTAACAACTAATGGAATGTGAAAATATATACTTGAAATGTGCACTTCTCAAACTTAATGGAATTTTAAAAAAATCTTTAGAAAGACCCATAAAATTATGGTTACGTGGACGAGTCGGCCGCTCTCTGAATTCTGCCGGTATTCATTCTATACTTTCGTAAATACTGCGAGTCTTTATTCATTGCTTCCTGTACCGGAAGAAAGCTTTAAGCATCTTGTTAAGTGTAATGGTGACCACATAAATTTTATATATAGGGATTAAAGCACCTGGAAAATCACTGCTTCTGTTTTGGGCCTCCGGGTTACCCTAAGGAGTATGAAAAATTTCATGATAGTTGTGTTCATCTGAAGGCTTGTGCGTCTTAGGAATGCTACAACGGCTTCTCTAGGTACAGTGGGGGAAGGGTGGCAAATATTTCTTGGCGATATAAACAAAAGCAGATGTTTTTTACCTAGACAGCATTGCTTTACAATATTCCATACTGACTTAAAAGCTACATTTTCTTCATTCACAGTTCATTTTGTGGAGGGGGGGCATATTGTTGTGAGCTGGGGACATAGATAATATATTTTGATGTATAATATTTGTCTGTTTTATATCTACCTAAGCTATATCGCGTCTCACGCTTAAACGACAGTACAGGTTAAATGGAGCGCACTGTTGCCACATGAACTATACGTACGCTCGCAAATTTGGTGCCCGCCGCGATCGCTCTACCAACTTAAATGTCATTTTGTGATTGATAAATCACCAAACAGTGAAATATCTGCTATTTAAGGCTGTTGTAAGACACTGAATTTTCACCTGCACTTTGTCTCCTCTTTGTATATTTAGTACTTCGAATATACTATCAAAGATATTTGGAGATATATAATGATAAAAGCTATACTTTGTTAAGGTATCATCATTATTTATCCTTAAAAAATCATATTCAACGTGGATGCAATGTTTTCAAACAGCAAATAATGAACGATGCGCCACACTCCGTTTTGCACTATTTCATCATACGATATTAACCTAGCGGGCTTTAGTTTCTTCCATCCATTTTTATGCTATACATTACTGTTCTGAACACACGCTAGTCATAGCTATTTCTTTTACGGCCTTACTATACTCATTTCACTTGAAAGATAATCTTAACACATTCATTATTAATCTGGTTTCTTCTTAGTTTACCAGAATTTCGTCTCTTCCTAACTTCTTTCTCCATAAACATAAATATTTAGTAAAATGTTAAATAAATAACCTACATAACACTTGATAGTCTTCATATGCAGTGAACATACACACTTCCTTATACCTGATGTTAATCTATCTGCCTTTTTCCTGGCGTCTGGCGCTTGTTAGCTGAATGTGGTGGATTACTTTTGTTTGTCATACCGTACACAATGAATGCAAGAAGTTACAGGATTCCGGCTACTTTGAAAAACTGTCTCCAACCCTCCTCAACATTTTCTCTGGCTGGGTTCGTGTTGTAAACCCAATAACAAAAAGTGTCTTGCTGGCTAACTATTTTACTGTATAGGTATAGAATTTTCCGAAAATATTTAATTTACAACATTATAACGCTCATCTTATTAAACAAAGAGAATTCAAATTGGACAGTTTTGGAAATCTAGTGTAATCCAGCCAAGAAAAGAATATTGTTGCTTTCTACCCTTTAGTTTATTAGTTACTGCGTGTTAAGCATAGAAACAGCAAATATTTACTAAAAAAACTCGTTTTATTTAGAAATTTATGACCACAGAAATCTAAAAATGTTCTAAAAGTGATATAATTGATGGAGAAAAATATTTTGTATAGGTTAATATGTTGAAAGCTGAAATTTATGCAACTGAATATTTACACCCATGTTATTAGAACTTGGCGACAGCGCGTGAATAGAAAAGGACGAAGTTAATGGTAACATTTATGCGTTAGATGCAGACAGAGATACCCATTTACCTCCATACTGCCTTTTAAGGTGGAGACAAGCTACGGCACTATTGGTATTTCCAGCGTAAAAGGCGGTGCAATAATTTGTCAGCTTATAATTGTGAAACCAGGAAGCCATCTTGGTACGCAGTGATAACTCATTGAGGTATAATTGCATAGTTTAGTTGCCCCATCCTGCAGTCACAGAAGGCAAATAGGAGCAATATCATTATTCAGCAGCTCTAGATGTCTTATCGCCAAATTTAAACGAAATACGTATAAGTGGAAAGAAAGGACATACATTTGATTCCTCACTAAAGTTTTAATGAAATGTGGGAAAGATTTAGCAAGTTTCTTAAATAATAGCCAACGTACTCCATATTAGCTGTGAATTATTTCGTAGCTTACCTTTAAAGTCTGTGCCAAGTACTCCATTTAGAGTTTAGCTATGAAAGTGAAATTTAAGTTAAGCTACGTCATAGCAAAGCGTCCAATAACCACTTTTGACGCTGTTGCAAATTTGGTGTAGTTTTCCAGCCTTCCGATGTTGCGGTGGAAAGAATGGCTAGGTCACCCTTCTGCGTGTTTTGCTCATGTCTAATATTCCCAACTACAACGGATCCGAGAGTGCAAGTAAACAATTTTAATTCAGTTTTCTAGCTGTGCTTATTCGCAGACTGTACAACAGTGACTGTTAATTATGCACCGTATCATTTGCGTTGTGACAAAACAATGAAGTTGCGCAGGGGTAACTGAAAATCGTGAACCTTTTATAGGAGTATTTCTGTAGTGAACAATTTTGCTGCAGTTTATGGCTCACGATCTAATTTTTTCCCCTCCATCTTCTCTTAAGTAACTTGGCTTTCTTGAGAAGGTTAAGGTGATTTAAACCTGCTGTTGATGACACTGACAAGCGAAGGTTTTGGTTTTTAGCCAGACGTTTATTCAGAAAAAGTTCTACGAGCTCGAAGCTCCATCGACCTGGAGTAGATAATGAACCTGTCGCTACCAAGTCTTCGCCAAACTACATCTAATGTTAACACGAGATAGGCTGAACGAGCTTCAGATCACCGGCTCGTGAGTGAAGCACGGAGTAGCATATCAACTGAGGCGACATCGAATTAGAGGTGGCTATGTACGCTTCGTAGGAGCTTTGGTCTCTTGCGGCCGTCTCTTGAGCTAGTAACATAACTTCTACAACCCTCAACGAGCACTAACAGATGCAAATTGTGGTGTACAACTGTGTAATGGTGCTTCACGCTACACTGACGCTAGATGAACACGAGAATCAGACCCATAGTTTTGATAAAGGGAAATAAGACCATAAATGAATCTTCAGTCGTGTTTAAATAATGGACTAGTTGACATATAATACTGGCATAATAACCTTAAATTAAATTTGGAATGTTAAATCAAATGTTACAAAATTAAGCATGCGGTAAAAAATTTAATATCTGTACTCGCAAAATGCCGCGTTGGCGAAAAATGTGTTATAATAACCTCTTCTTAACGCGTTCGTAATATAGGTACTGGTTTTCGTTCCTCCCTCTCTGATTTTTTCTTTTTAATTCTATAATGTATAGATCGGATGGATCATATGAATCAATAACTGAAGAACTGAAATAAAAGCCGAAACTAATTCAGGGAACTTCGCATTATGGAGGCCCGGTTTCGATCCCCGGCGACTGCCCACTCTGACTTGGGATTTTTGTGATTTTCCCTTGTCTCCAGGTGAATTCTAGGGTGGTTTTTCTAATACAATTTTTCCGGTCCCTCGTCCTCTATCATTTCATCTCCTATCACCTTTCAGGAGTACGGGGTTTGTCTGGATAGTTTGGTGGCGTGCGGTGAATGTTTCTTCTTCTTCTGTTACGGAACCGGAGTAGTTCGGACCTGTTCGTCAGGAGGAGTGCTAGGGGTTCCTGCAAGAGTGTGAACTTTAGGAACCCAGCAATATCCACACCTGTCGCTACTTGGTCCTGGCAACAACCCTTCAGATCTTTCATCTCATCCCCTCCTACCAAAGGTTGCATATACGCCTCTGGCCGTAATGGTAATGTCCTCCTCTGCTCCTTGGGAAAACAAAAAAAAAAAAGCTCAGGGACCTATAGCAAAAAGGCTGTGTGATAATCGTCCCAAAGTCTGAAAATCAGTTTAAAATGCTGAGTCGCCTAGCCTAGCCAACGGGGACTATTCTTGTTCCCCGCTGATTTTTACTTTCTCTACTACGTATAGTAAGTAGGGGAAGTATTGTATTCCACCCAAAAATTCGATACCGAGATTTCACCGGAAATACATGTTTTGAGACCCCCTGAATCCAAAAAAAAGCATTTTTGGAAACATGTCCGTGTGTGTGTGTGTGTGTGTCTGTCTGTGTGTCTGTCTGTGAACAGCATAACTCAGAAACGAACAGTCCGATAAACACCAAACTTGGTATTTAGGTTCAGTATCTTCCAAGGATGCGACACGAAGGTTTTCAAGAAAATCCCCCACCTCAGTTACCCTTTAGATGGTAGATTTTTCGAAAATAATAATTTTCTCATAAATGGCTCTAACGATTTTGATTAAAATATCACATGTTTAAGATATTTTTATGACAAATAAAATGTATATCTTGAATTTCCTGGGAATGTCTCCAAAAGTATTCTTCATTGTGAACGACTTTTGCATAACTGGTAAACCATAAGAGATAGACAAACGTTTACTACACAAAAAATTTAGATCGCGTTAAAATACACAATTTATGTCATATACATTTTTTTTGTTGAGTGAACCATTTTCGAAATATTACTTGTTATTCCCTTAAATTTTTCAATACTTTTCTCAAATGGGAATTCGTTATTCATTTTTTTGTCTTGGATATGCAAAGAGTATTAATCTTGGGAAAGGGAATGGTGCTGCACCTAGCAACCAGCTATTAAGAGATATGTATGTGCTTAAAGGCTACTGTATTTCTATATTGCCCTTGTGAATATATATTCCCCTTACATCTACAAGAAAATTAGCAATAAGATAGAGTCTGCAAATGTTTATCTCGATTGACATGAAGTAGATGGAGAATAAGCGTTTGTATAAATAGTTTGTACAAGAGTAGAGAAAGTGTTGTGAGTGTAACACATCAGATTTTTTTAAAAATGACGTGACGTATTAGTGCCTCCGTAAGCATAGATCACCTCTTCGCTGAGGAGAGCAGGCAGTGTCTTACATGCATATCTGCGATAGTAAGCGAGATCACGTTCAAATAGGTATATGTACCTACCGCTTCAGGATTAGATTTCGCGAGTTTTCACAAAATACGTAACAAACAGTTACTACTTGATTTGCCCATCGTTGCACGGGTGGCTTTTCAAATCTGGAATGACGATTTAATTAACTGCATTTAACATTCTCTGGGCTGGTCTCGTAGCTCAGTTGGTAGATCACCTGCCTGCTGTGCGAGGGGTCCCGGGTTCAATTCCCGACTGGGGGTGGGAATTTTTCTCTAACCAAGATTATTCCCTCTCCTCCCCAGAGTCTGGAAGTATGAATATGAGTGTAACTGTGTGTGTGTGTGGGGAGGGGGAGTCTAATGAATAAAACCCAAAGTTACCAAAAACCAACGACAAAAGAATGTGAGTTAACTCCATTGCCTATAGACAGTAAGTTTCAAAGGAAAGGCCGCCGATAAGACCATTGGAGTTAAAGGCGGGGTATAAATGGAGCTAAAAAAAAACGTACTCTATAACGTTATCCAGGATACGATTTTATGCTGAATTCTTCTCTTTTACATGGCTCCGCGATAATGTGTGAGGATCACATTCAGGCGATCCAGGGATCAATTCCTGTCCGGCCGACTACTCTGGTCATGTGTTTTTCGTTGTTTCCCTGGCTCATGCTACAGCAGTTCCCCTGCTACCGCGAATTTCCTGTCCCCATCATTTACTTTCAACTCTTCAAAGCTGTAGAGCCAGACGACCATTAGTGTGTTACGGCAGGACGATGGAAAGATTTCACCGTGTTTGGCGGGACTACTGGATCTCCCTTCCTTCTTGGGAGCTGTCTCGTCTATTCCCGGCACCCCTAGATTGTGGGTAGCTAAGGCAGGGCTAGCCAGTGTCAGGATTGGTTGCATGTTGGAATCGTTAAGGACCCCATCCTTTCTAACGCACATCGTGGTTCGGATCTGGTCGCCCTTCGGGTCTCCCCTTCGTCGCTTCCTTCCAGTGATCACATTGGAAACACAAAGAGTCCACTATGGCCTAGTGAGATGCTGTGCTCCAGTACTGGAGCCCCTTCTTCTGACTATTCCTAACTCCTCTCCTCTACCTTTTAGAGCTGTAAATTTGTAAACTCCTACGATATTCATTTTAACAGCCAAAAATGCATGTAAATAGAAACGAAATATTTAAGTGACATTTACTAGCTTAAGTAAATTCAAACCAAAATATATCCTGTTTCCTTTTAGCTAAGCAGTTTTGAGGTGTTCAGCCTCGATTCGGATTCATTGGTATTTGAATGACAACTATCAAGTTATGGTGCATTACGTTTTACTTTTAATTCAATTTAGAGCTTGAAACAGTAATAACGTACATGTTTGAAAGTTTTGGGACAACACCCGTACAACACCTAACAAGAATAATTAAAATACCCACTTAAAATAAAATATCAGATTTGGTGTTTTAGGTGTAAGACATTTCCAATGTCTTTCTTACTATACTGTTATTCCTATGCTCCTTTCCTTCTAAAGATAGATACGTGGATTTGTAGAAAGACTGTTAAGGTGTGCTAATATTATTCTTAACGTGCGACATCATCTCGCTGTCAGCACAAGAAAAATATTGCTTTCATATAAAATATTCCTGTGTAAAGAATTCTCGCGAAACATTTTTCCTGTAGTTGTCAGAGTGAGTGACACATTCATTACAAATGCTATAACGGAGCATGCGTTTTCTTATTATCGTTCCTTTATTGAACACAGCTAGTAGGATTACATTTACTCTTGAGTTAAGGAAAACTTCTATATTTCCAAGATTACAAACTGAGATTCAAATTACAATGACCTTGTTTGCAACTTTTATATTTTAGTAAAGAAGATTTAAGGAATGATTAATAATTAACATACATAGTTTATGGAAATCATTTTTCAGAGAAATAAAAATCAATATAAATCATCCAATGTCAGCAGATGTCTGCGGTTGAAGTCATTGTTATGCAAAGACTATAAATTAGGACTTTGTTAGTATTAATAGTATGTGGTAATGTCAGTTTTATCAGAAGCAAAATACACTGCTCTGTTTAATGTTGCGTACTACAGTCACTTGCTAATAATCAATTCAAAACCTAGACATTTCATTGTTCTAGTATATCATTACATAGCTTATAAATTAAAACAAAGGCTCTTGCGAGAATTCGTCTGGTTTTCTATGAGGATTGCAATGTAGCAGCAAAAGCCAGCTTTTAGATTGCTGATTAAGTATTAACTCCTATTAATGCTTTATATGAACAACCTTTATTTTGGGAATAAATGTAATGTGGTCATTTTTTATTTATTTGTAACCTCCATCCTCGTACGTTGTTTTATTTTCTGTAGAACTGTAGACGGTGTTACCGTATTACTACTTGAAGTTACATCCCGTATTTGTGCGCGCCGCGACGGTAACTTTGGTTGTAAGTTGCAGGGATGGTACAAATCTTTAATAATTTACGAGTTGTGGCTAGCTGTATATACAGGGGAGACAATTTAAGTTGAAACTGTACAATATTCCCAAAACTAAACGTTGTAGAAAGAGATCTCTTAAATAAAAGTTGCTTGATATTATGGGGTAAAGTAAATGCCATTGGTCGTGGTTTATTTGGAGGATGTTTTGATGGTCATTTTAGGTCAATTTAATTCTTTTAAAATTGGAACCTTCCCTTTTTATATTGTTTTCTCACTCCTCATAAAAAACTAAAGTACATTTGTATAAAGCACTTTGTAATTGTTCTTACACCAACGTAAACAACAACGAAAATTCTGAATGGTTGTGTACGAAAAGCGCAATGAAGGTTGGACCATCCATGGATGATCGTTTGGGGGTCAAATTATGTTTCGTAATTGGGTACCAACATTTTTTATTTTGTTTCCTTGTCCCTCATCATAAAATAAAAAGCTTTTTATAAAGCCTTTTCTAATAAGAAAACAACATACAAAATATTTCAAAACCTTTAAACTAAAGAATATATCCCGATAGGTACACTGAAAAAGTTGTTTAGCACTTCGCTTCTTACACAGATTTCTATAAAAGTCATTTGAAAAAATTTGAGTTTGGCAAGCTTCCGCTTTTCCTTACAGGGGTCCAGACAAAACACGCTTGAGAGACGTCACGGCTACCCCAGGGTAGAATACATATGGAGTTTGCTAACCATGACGTAAATGTTTTACAAAAATTATATACATTTTGTCATTATATATTATATATGGGGAGAGAGAGTTATGTGTATAGTACTTTATTATATTTTCAGAGAAAGTGTTGTCTAATAAAAGCAGCTAAAACCGAAATATCCTGTATTTTAGGTAAGAAGGAAAGGCTAAGAAGCCGCTGCGCTACATCATTATTAGGAAGGTTCCGGCTGAGAAAATATTTTCTTATAATTACTATATTTGAACGAACGCCCTCCTGAAACGTTGCATATGTCTACACTATTACACAGAGAATCCATGTGTATTTAAAACATTTTAGGTTGTCGATATATAACACAAAATTGAATTTTAAAAGCTCAAATTTCTGCGACAAAACCTAATCTCTTGAATTAGATTCATTTTGGTATATGTTTAAAGTAGATTCCACAAGCTTTAAAATGAGTCTAATATGGAGTTTATACGAGAATTTGAACGGAAGATAAAAGTGATTGTGTATGGGGACGCACACACTTTTTCGAAAATTTTTACTTTGGCTGGTATTCAAAATGTTAAAGATTTCTATTTCAAAGCATCAACTGCACACAAAAAAACTCCTAAGAGATTTGATGACTTGGTGCTTCGTAGGTCTTTGACTTGACATGGCATGACTCGTAAGAAGGATACAGAGGCTAAAGCGATAGTCGGGTTTTCAAAAATCAGACGATATGTGATCGCTTTGAAATTCTATGCTCTTTGCAGGACCATGAGAAAAAACGAATAGCGGCTTATCACTTGAAAAATATCTCGTATATTGCATTTACCTGACGTTCTCTGCGTTACATATCGTTTATTACTTTCTCTACTACGTATAGTAAGTAGGGGAAGTATTGCATTCCACCCAAAAATTCGATACCGAGATTTCACCGGAAATACATGTTTTGAGAATCACTGAATCCAAAAAAAGCATTTTTGGAAACATGTCCGTGTGTGTGTCTGTCTGTGTGTCTGTGTGTCTGTGAACAGCATAACTCAAAAACGAACAGTCGGATAAACACCAAACTTGGTATTTAGGTTCAGTATCTTCCAGAGATGCGACACGAAGGTTTTCAAGAAAATCCCCCCACCCCAGACTACCCTTTACATGGAACATTTTTCGAAAATTTTAATTCTCTCAAAAACGGCTCTAACGATTTTGATTAAAATATCATATGTTTAAGATATTGTCATGACAAATAAAATGTATATCTCGAATTTTCTGGGAATGTCTCCAAAAATATTCTTCATTGTGAACGACTTTTGCATAACTGGTAAACCATAAGAGATAGACAAAATTTTACTACACAAAAAATGTAGATCGCGTTAAAATACACAACTTATGTCATATACTTTTCTTTTGTTGAGTGAACCGTTTTCGAGATATTGCTTGTTATTTCCTTAAATTTTCCAATACTTATACTTTTTCTCAAATTCGTTATTCATTTTTTTTATGTCCTGAACATGCAAAGAGAATGGAATTCGCCACATAGCAACCAGCGTTAAAATATTTGACTATCGCTTAAAAGCTACCATATTCCCCTTGCATCTACAAGAAAATTACCAATAAGATTGACATCTCGATATCTCGATTAACATGAAGCATATGGAGAATAGGCGTTTGTAAAATTAGATTGTACAAGAGTAGAGAAAGTCATGTGAGTGTAATACATCAGATTTTTTTTTATATAGCTTCTACAACTCTCTTTTTCTATCCATTTCGTGTTAATCGAGATAAACATTTGCAGAAATAGTTTCAGTACACTTTCATTTGAGGTATAAGGGGAATAGAGAAAACCGAATTATAATCAGATGTTTAAAGCGAGTGAGTGTACGCTGGCCTTGAAACTTATACTCTTTCCATGACATCGCGAAAAACAGCTCAATATGAATGCGATTTAAAAAATGTCAAATTCGGAAATGGCTTACGTTTTATTTTTCAAGTAAACATATTAAATATGGTAATTTAATAAAAATTGTTAGCCATTTTTGAGAAAATAAAAATAACGGAAACATTTGCATGCAAGTGGTAGTGTATGGTTGTGGGGATTTTCTTGAAAGTCTCTGTGTCGCATTTTTGGAGAATACTGAACTTAAATACCAAGTATTTAATGGTATTTATCGGACACTTTTCGTTTTGCGTATATACTATTAAGACACACACATACATGAGCGCATATATTACCAGTGAAATACCTTTTGGGTGGAATATAATACTTCCTATACGTAATCGGTGATAGTGAAAGTAAAAAGCTACTGTAAATTTCTTTGTTGATTCTTCTTTCAAGAACTTATGGTGAAAATTTCAAGCGGGTTGGATGAAAACTCCATCTGTGGATCATTTGCATGAACTTAACGGTTGCGGAGTATTTAAATTAAGCTGGAGGTCATTTGAATTTGAAAAGGATAGATAATACAAAAAATTAGAATATACCAGTTTAGAGACTTTTCTTAACGAAAAATGCTTTTTTTTATGATTTTATCAATCTTTCAGTACATCATAACCCTTAAATAGTTATGCGTAGGCGCTTTAAGTAACAATCAAGTTACAGTAAGTAGTTTGTTAACTACATATAAAGTTTTTACGCATTTACTTCAGCATTCGGTTAATGGAAATAAAAGCAGAGTGAGTAGTTTTACTTGTTAATTTAACGAAACCAGATAAATGATCTTATTTACAACCCAAAGATAAAAATGTGATCTGATGCACTAACTTTATTACTTTATATACAAACTATTCTTAGTAAAGCTTATTTTTCCTTTATGGTAATCCAAATAAACCTTTGCAGAAATAGCTACATTATACATTTCTTTATAGACACAAAGAGAACAGCGATAGTCAAATGCATAAGAACTGGACGCTATATGTTGGCCTTAAAATTTCATGCTGTTTCCACACAATCGTCAGAAACTACTGAATGTTTACAGGACTTTACAAGAATGATCAAGTAATGAACAATTCCAACCATTAATAACAGATATCTAGGAGATGGCTAATGCCAAAAAAAACTTATTTGGAATAGCTTGTGTGTTTTACAGAGATCTACATTTTGTTTTGTAGTAAGTTTTCGTCTATCCCTTAACGTTTACCAGTTATGCAAGATTATACAAAATTTCTTGGAATAAAGAGGACATCATAGGCTATTCCCAGAAAGTTCAAGATATACATTTTATTTGTCATGTAAATCTCCTTAATATATGGCATTTTAACCAAAATTGTTAGTGAGGTTTTAGAAAATCAAAATTTTCAAAAAATGTTCCATGTATAGTAGATTGGGGGGATTTTCTTAAAAATCTTCGTGTCGCATCTTTGGAAGATACAGGTTTGGTATTTATCCAACTTTTCGTTTTGGAGTTATTTGTTCACAGACACAGCCGGATATTTTTTTAAAAATGCTTTATTTTGATTCGGGGCCCTCAAAACCGGTATCGAATTTTTGGGTGGAATGCAATACCTTCTTTACCTACTACATGGTAGAGAAAATAAAAATAGGATAGACAGTGTAACTATTCATAGCGCGATACCACAGATTTGCCAGGCGTGTGTGAGGTCAGTCTTTTAGGTTGTTATTGCAATGTCCTAATTCCAGGATAAATTGTTCCTTAGACAAAACAAATACATATACTGATTTGTGGAAAAGCGATGCTTTAAGGAAGAAAGTGAAGTTAACAAGCAATGTAGATCGGCCTGTTGTTCTATCACACACTTCAAGGTTTGCCTTAATAGTCCCGTACGTGAATTAATATTTTACCCCTGCAGCGCTGCGGTCGCAATTTTGAGCATGCGCGATCACTTCCTCCATTCATTACGAAGCCAGACACAGCTGAGAGCGATCGTCACTCTGTGTTTTCCTGTTAGAGCGTTTTGAAATTCAAAACAAACGAATGGCTCGCCGATTGTAAAGTCAGATCAGTTATTCGTTTTTTGAATGCGGGAAATGTTCCGCGAGCAAACATTCATCGCCAGTTGTGTAAGGTTTATGGAGAAAGAATAATGAGTGACACTGCCCGGCCACACATAGCCAAACCAACTCAAGTTCTGATCGCATCATATGGTTGGGAACAATTCGATCACCCTCCCTAGAGTTCGGGTTTGGCGCAAGCGATTTTCATCTGGTTCTTTATCTGAAGGAATTCCTTGTTGGAAAACATTTCAGCAAAAGTGCAGAATCCAGGCACGACAAGTGCCGGAATAACGGCGGTGACTATGTGAAAAAGTAGTGTAAGGTAATGAATGATGATAAATTATTTAGAAAATCATGTTCTATCATTAAAGTATTATCGGTCCTTACTTTAAAAACACGCCTCGTATAATGCTAGGAAAGCAAGCAAAACTTATTTTTTCTTCCGAAACGAGCTCAACGACTAAAATTGCATTATATTACTTTTTCCCATGTACCAGGTGACTAGAGAAAGTATTGCATTCCACTCAAAAATAAATTATCAAGATTTCACCAGAAATATATGTTTTGAGGCCCCCGAATCCTAAAAGAAGAAAAAAAGTAATTTTATAAAAAGGTCGCTCTATAATTATGTGTGTGTGTGTGTGTGTGAGCACGCGCGTGCGTGCTTGCTTGCATGTGAGTGTAGCATAACAACATGCAAAGATGCGGCAAAAACATTTTCAAGTAAATCCCCATACCCAGTTTACCCTAAACAGGGAAAATGTATTATTATTTACATATTTTCTCAGAAATTATTATTAAAATGCCATATATTTTAAGAATTAGAAGGCAAATAAAATTCACATATTTTTACCTTTCCGGGGAGTAGCCTGTGAAGTCCTCTTTATTCAGACGGAATTTCGTGCATATGCGATAAAGAAAAACTTACTAGAGAAAAAAAACACACAGTTTATTTATATCAAATAACTTTTTATGGCATTGGATATTCCCTGTTTTTGATCTGAATTTTTTAAATACTTTTAATTTTTTTTTGAAATAGCGTCTCTTTCATTTGTTTATCGGGTTCATTGAATGGGTATGGAATTTCAAGGGCAGCATATAGTGAACCAGTTTTAGACATTTAAGTATCACTTCGGCGTCCTGTGCCCCCCTTGTATCTACAACGAAATGTGCAATGAAACTATATCTGCAAACGTTTATTGCGCTTAATTTAAAGTAGATAAGGAAATAATATTTGATCGATTTTTTGTAGAAAATAAGTAAAAATAAACGATAGTGGGAAGAGTAAATCATGTGTAAGATATCAGACTTTTACCATTCTTCTCTATGTTTTAGCGCATGCTGCGATGTGCATACCTTCCTTGGAAACCTAACATTTTATTATTATTCTTATTAGTAGAATTAGTGTTATTTATATTATTATATAAATTTGAATTATATATATATATATGAGAATTTTTAACATCTACGTGCCAATGTTTTCGAAACATCTAACAATCTCACTTGTTTAAGTACAACGGTTTAAACAACAGTTCAGAATCTCGCTTTGATCTACCGATTTTTTTTTTCGTTTTAAATACAGACTATGAAAACTAAATCTACTAATGGATGACAATATTATTGTGATCTGTAGGAGCTTTTCATGAGCTTGTTTGATAGCAATGCTAAGCAATAAAAATTGGACGGATATGAGATTTTATACTTTTCTTTTATAAATAATGGCTGAAAGTATTTGCACAAAAAATGTATAATTACACGTGGCAGCAATTTCAAAATATTATTATATGTTCCCAAAAATGAAGAAACTCAAGTATGACGATGAAGGTTGCCAGATAATTTCGTGTAATTTCTAAAATTAAGATATTATTTTACTTCTGATAGAATATTTGATGATCCGTAAGATAGAATTATTCGAACTTAATTTAATAAATGCTGTCTTCAGTTTCGTAAATCCTTTCGATTAATAATATATATTGCAAAATTCAAAAAAACTAGAAAACAAAAGCAATGCCACGGCAATTAAGCAGGTTGGAGAGATTGTAAAATACGTTGTTAAAACCCATTACGGTTTTGTTTCCTTGAAAATTGCTTTAAATTGCAAGCTTTTTTAAAAAACAGAAGCATTGATCTCTTTATTTTTCTACTTGACATTCTTATCCAATACATATAGCAGACTTGTAGAATTTGTGTTCTGGACACAAGCCAGAATAGATAATTGAACCCCTTCCCGGTGTCCCTCATTATCAGCGCGTGGACAGTGGAAGAAAATTTAGGCCTTTCTTCTTCTTTCAATTCCTCCTTTCCCAGACGTGTACCTATCCCTAGAATCTAAGATAAGTTTAACCGAGAAAATGCTACACTTTCTTAATTTGGAAAAAAATGTCTGTTAAAAGTAAACCGCATAAATGGGGAATATAGAAATCTGTTATTTTCGATGGCAACTCGACCGCACCCGTTGCACCTCTTTATGTATGCCGGTGTTTCTTATTCTTTAAAAATGTTTAAGCTCAGTGAAGTCACTTGTCAACGAGAAAGTGATAAATGATTGATTAAAGTATGCATGCACTGAAAAAACCTCAGTTGTTCAAAGTCAGGGTATACTTAGATGATACAACGATATATCCTTTAATGTACACTCTGTAAAGGCGTAGTAAACAATGAAATTATCTATGAACAAGTTTTTAAAAGTCTGCCTTTTCAAGCCGCCTCAAGGGAAGTTTGACGTAGTAGGGGGAAATCCGGAACAATGCGTGGATTGATAATATATTCCAGTCTCTTTCCGCCCAGCGATAGATGTCTAGAGAACGTGCAACTTCACTGACACCACCATCATCAATCTTGTTATTCCAGGGGAGACATGAATTGCTTACAGCTCACTCGGTTTTAAATTCTGGTGAGGATTTTTCTAGGTTCTTTGGTTGCTCTTTCATATTCTACCTTTCAACGTTGTTCCTCTTTTTCTCCTGGAAACCCTGAGGGTTCCAATCTTGCGCCAGTGTCTGCGGTAGGAGTGAGAATACACGGTAGTTCTCCACTAGGGGCGCTGTTGAATATTTTCATAGTGTGCTGCGGAAAATTACCTCTAGTGTCCTACCTTCAATTAACACCTGAGGCCAGTTTCTAAAAAAAAAACCTTGTGCGTTTATTCTAATCAAGAAGATTCTGCTAGGTACCTTTTTTATGTCCAACTGCTAAAATTTATGAAAATATGTCCTTTGAGCAATTATTTTCATGACTAATGGAGAGTGCGAAACAAGAGCTGCTGCACTAATGCTAGTTAATATACACAATTTTTCTGCAGATGTGAATAATATCAACCTAAAACTTGCTGGATGGAGATTGCTGCATTCGCCTTGCTAATATGAGAGAGAGAGAGAGAGAGAGAGAGAGAGGTGGGGGAGGCGGCACACGGCAACAGCATAACTCAAAAGGAAATGTCGGATAAGTTAAGTTCAGCATTTTTAAAAAATGTATTACGAAGATTTTCAAGCAAACTTCTCAAACTGTCCTTTACATGGGCAATTTTTTTGCTGTTTTTTATTTTCTCAAAAATGGCTCTTAACGATTTTGATTAAAGTTCCATATTTTAAAGATATTTGCATGACTAATGAAATGTATATCGAATTTACTAAGAATAACCGGGGATACCCTCTTTATTCTGAATGAATCTTGTGTACTTTGTGTAAATGGCAAATCGTAAGAGTAGAAAGAAACTTACTATACAAAATCAACAGCATTTTTAATTTAACCAAAGATGAATAACAAAGTAATTTAAAAACTATATAAACTCAAAAGAATAGTCTAAAATGAAAACTTTAAGATGAACATGATTCTCGCCTTATGTGTTATTTGTGTTCACTCGCAGGAAAATGATATAAAACTATAGGAACAAAAATAAGCCTTGATAATGTTTTGAAATTGTAGTCTTTATTAAAATGCTATAAATTGCAATCTTTTAATTAATATCTGTGAAATATGCCAAAAAATGTGAGAATTTTGAATATTTTGTTTCTTGTGTTTTTATTATATCTACATTTTACTTGTACCCATGTGTAACACAATTAGGTTTTTTTATATCGACAAGTTTAAATCCATAAATGGCTATTTAATTGGTCCACTACCATTTAGGTAATGCACCGCTTTGAATTAATTTTACTCAATTTCTTTTCTTTTTCCCCCCTTTCTTTCTTCAGCATTTTTCACTATTTAAAAAGCTGCTTGAACCACAATATACAACTTATTAGCTTGAAATTTTCAGAAGAGTGAGAGCTTCATGAATTAAGGGTTTAAAATCGTTGCGGACTCGTTAAAATACTACATAGTTAAGAAGAAATTCATTATTTTCCATAACTCACATTAAAAGTTTGAAAAATTGAATAACATTTTATATTTGTATACTATATTCAAATTAAACATTATGGGGCGATACGATAAATCGTAGGGTCCAAAGAGAATTTCATATTAGCATATCAAAAAGTGATTAATTAGGAATAAATAAATTAATATATTAACAATCGGTTTACATAGCTCGTTAAAATGTTGTGTACAGTATAGGGTTTATGTTCTGAGTATATGGTAAAAAAATCCAAAAATGAAATTAAAAAATGAGAAGAAAACTCTGGATTTTACATAGATACTGCCTGAAACTATATCTTACTAATATTTCAAATATTGCCTAAAGTAGCTTATCATTTCCTGTACACACATAAATATGCTCGGTAAATGTTCCGTTCTGTTTCGGAAGATTTAAAAGAGAGATTAAATCTCCCACAAGTTAATAATTTCATAAGGAAATAGTGAAGAGAAAATGTCCGAATGTTCCTATAATCATATTTTCTGAACCTACTGCGACTGAGAATCTAAAATACTGACATTTTCACTGCACATATGAAGCAAATCCTCTCTGGGGAGTATACGAGCTTTAATTCAATAATCCCAAACTCCAATTTTGACTCGTCACCTGCAGCAAAGGGGTGACTGACATCCTAATGTAGTGAAAATTGTCCCCTCACTTCTCATGTTTCAAAATAGCAATGGATTTCAATCCTGGGAAAGTTCTATTGCAACAACGTGCAAATGAAGCAGTAAACGGATATAACAAAATGTTTCCATATTGCGAAAATAAATTCACCCGGAACGCTGAGTGCTGTTTCGATCACAATACGAAAGCAAGGACCGCATTATGCAAGTAAAAAGCGATTTGGTACATGATATCGTAGAAAGCGTTGTGTTTTTGTTTGTGACGTGTTGCACGGAAGACTAAATTACAAAATGATTGGAGTTGTAGCCTGAATACATATTTCATAGAGTCGATTAGCATTGGAACGGTAATGTCAAATATTTCCCATGTATACTTTTGTTAGAAAATGGAGACAAACCCTAAAGCTGCTGGTGTGAGTATACATCATAAAGGGCTTGTTCCCAAGAACGATTTCTTGAATAAATAAACCTCTATAAATTTAAGCTTTCGCTGAAAAAAGTTTAGATTAAAAAACTTAATTCAGGCGATGATCATGGAAAATTACGTGTTGCTTCATATTTTTACCTTGCATTTCCTTTCCATTATTTCTTTTGTAAAGAAAACAGTTAGCGAATATGGGATGTTTCTCTTGACTAAGGTAAACAAAGTTAAAATACAACGCGAGGCTAAGTGAATAAGTCACTTCTAAAATTGCCTTATTCTTACAACCTCGCCTCTCACGCTTAAAAGATAGTACAGGTTAATTGGGGCGCACTGTTGCCACATGTACTATACGTACGCTCTGCGAATTTGGCGCCCAACAGCGATTGATATTACGATTTAATATCATCTTGTGAATGATATATCACAAAATAATGAAATATCTGCACTGCTATTTAAGATAACTGTAAGACATTTAATTTTCACCCGCACTTTATGTTTCCTCTTTGTATCTTTAGTGCTTCGAAATAGTGCTTCGAAATGTTACAAGCATAAAATATATATTATAAAAGAAATATGGAGATATAAAATATAAAAACTATGATTTGGTAGGGTAACATCACTGTTTTACCTTGACAAAATTACGTTCAACGTGGGTGGAATGTTTTCAAACAGCAAAGAATGTACGATGCGCCACACTCCGTTTTGCACTGTTCCATTATATTGCGTTAACCTAGTGTGCTTTTATTTAACCCATCCTTTTTTTTTTACATTCTGTTTTATGGGTCGTTAGAGGTCCTTTCATTCGTTCCTTTTTTATCCTACACAGTACCGTTTCTGAACACCCGGGCCTTAGCTGTTTCTTTTACTACCTTACTAACACTCATTTTACTTGAATAATAATCTAACACATTCATGATTGCTTTTCTTAGTTTACCAGCATTTCGTCCCTTCATAGCTTCTCTCTCCATAACCATAAATATTTACATAAAATGTTAAATAAATAACCTACATAACGCTTCAACTATAAACGTACCCACTTCCTTACAACTGATGTTAACCTTCATTGATTTTTAAGTCACGCCTGAATAGATGGATGACTTTTGTTTGTCATAGACAATGAATGCAAGAAGTTACCAGACTCCAGCTTCTTTTGAAAACTGCCTCCAACCCTCCTATACATTTTCACTCGCTTGGTCCCCGTTGTAAACCCAATAACAAAAAATTTTCTCGCTGGCTGACATTTCTACTGCATAGGTACACATTTTTCCGAAAATATTTAATTTATAAAATTATAACGCTTATCTTATTAAAGGTAGAGAAGTCAAACCGAGCAGGTATCAGCACACAGTTTATTATAGCTAAGAAAAAAATTATTGTTCCATTCTACCCTTTAGTTTATTAGTTCCGGCGTGATAAACATAGAAACAACAAATATCGAACCTTTATACTGCTTTCTTTAGACATTTGTGCCCACAAAAATCTATAAAGGATCTAAAAATTACTTAATATGATAGAGAAAAATATTCTCTATAGGATGTGTTCAAACCTGAAATTTTTAACAAATGAACATTTACAAGTTATCGCTTATTAGCAATTTGGCGACAGCGCGAGAGTAGAAAAGGACGAAGCTAATGGCAACATGTATGCGTTAGAGACAGAGATATTCAATTTACCTACATAATGTCTGTTAAGGCTGAGACAAGCTTAATTCCGCGATACGCGGGAAATCAAACCACATCATACATTACACCTAAAATATGCGCGATTATCTCATAATTTCAAGAAGTATGTTAATCTAACAAGGTTCGAAAATTTTGATTAATGTCAAATAGTAAAATTAAATAATCTTCCGTTTAATTCTGTATAGTGTTGTTCATCTCTCCTTGGCATTTTTCCGGTACTGATGAATAATTTATTCCTCATAGTTGATACGAACAGAGGCTAAAGCGGAGGGATACAAAATGTTTCGTTTACATCAAGTCCGGTTCTAAGGCTGGATCTGCTGTAGTCAGTTGAGCGGACACTTAAAAAGATGAAGCGTAGCAGTGAACGTTTTAGCAGCTTACGCTTGTAAAACAGCGAATTTCAAATAAAAAATACACGTAATTTCCTAGAAATCACTTGTTCCAACGACTGTTCAGGATAAGGCATTTTGAATAATTTCTTAATCGCTGGCTAAGCAAATTTGCGGAAATTATCAAGTACGGTAGCCCGCGAGTTTGTAAATATGTGTCAATTCATGTTGATCCATTGTTTTCAAAATCGTATATAAATAATATACTAAATATTTTGCACTTGTTATAAGTAGGTGGTATAGAAAGCAAAACCTTTAGCAGCCAAATTAACGGAGAGAAAATAATTTTAATATACAAAAAAGAAAAAGAAAGAAAGAAAAATATAAAAATAAACTACATAATATTACTGTTTATGTGTTCTGGAATTTGTCAACATTCTCCATATTATTAGTTTTACAATTTATTTGAAAATTGCACTAAATTTTCAACTTTATATTTTCTACCCGAAAACGCATATATAGTAATCTCATTGAAAACAAATGCTTTGAGATCCCCTGATGAAAGCAAGTGATAAAAAAGCTGATTAAAACACCGAAAGTTTAAGATATTTGTACATGTATATTTTCAAATTTCTGAGAATAGACAGCGAAGTCCTCTTCATTCTGAATGAATTTTGTGTGTTTTCGTATCATTGAATAAACCGCAAAAGATACGCAACAAGTTATTACACAAAAAAATGTAGATCTTGTTAAAACAGAACTGAAATTAAACTGAAAATGAAATAGACATTTGTGGCATTAACTAATTTTCGAGATATTCGTTGTTATTGGTTTGAATATTGAAATACTTTACATATTTTTGAAGTGATAAGCCGCTATTTTTTGTTTCCGGCGGTCATACAAAGAGCATTTAGCGAGCCGCTGTTTAAGAATTTTGAAACCATTTCTGTAAGCGTTCATGGCAATTAACAAGATGTTTTTGTAACAATAATTTGTGGAAGAGTGCGTAAAGAATGGATCACATATTTTTTATGTGTGGTGTTTACAAAATTATTTGCATTTATTTGGGTGACTATTTTTATGCCTATATAACCTGACAATATAACAGACATGATTTAAACTGACGCGGAAATAAGGTTGTAAAGTCGTAAAAACTGTGGCGTTAATGAGGAAATTCAGTAAAAACGTTGATAATTTCTGATTTTTATTTCTTTTCTTCAATTTTCATTACAATTTCAGGCTTATACCAGGCTCTATCAAATGCATGTAAAGTAATTTTGTGCACACGACATTCAAAACAGTCGAAAAATCGGCGGAAGTTGTTTTAAAATATCTGATTTGATAAATTCACATGATGTTCTGTACCTTCTAAAACGTTTTGGTGGGTATACAAACTATTTTTACTAAAGCTTACTTTTCGATCTGCTAGGTTTTAATCCAAATAAACCTTTGCATAAATAGCTACATTACACATTTCGTTACAGATTCAAAGGAAACAGCGATGTTTAAGAACTGGACGCTGACCTTAAAATTCCATAAAGTTTCCATGCAATCGCAAGAAACAATTGAATGCTGAAAGGACTTCAAAGCATGACCAAGAAATGAACAATTCGAACCTTTAAAACAGATATTTCAGAAACGGCTTATGCCACAAAAATATCTCATTTGAAGTAAATTGTGTTTTAAAGAGATCTACATGGTTTTGTGTAGTAAGTTTTCGTCTATCGCTTAACGTTTAGCAGTTGTACAAGATTATACAATTCTTCCAACTGAAGTGAACTTGACAGGGTATTCCAGAAAATTGAAGATATACATTCTATTTGTCATGTAAATGTCTTTAATATATGGTATTTTAATCAAAATCGTTGGAGCCATTTTTTAGAAAATAAAAATTTTGAAAAATGTTCCATGCAAAAGATAGTTTGGGGTAGAGGATTTTCTTTAAAATCTTCGTGTCGGTGGGTATAATGGAAGTCTTTATTCCAAAGTAATCACCAGAGACCTGAGTACAACTATCCTACTGTTTCACAAGCTGAAGGATTCCCTGTTCCCAGAATTCCTGTGGCTGTTACAAGAGCCTGTCCTCCACTGTGTCCCGCAGTTCGTCGTCCTTGGAAGGTACTGAACATAAATACTAAGTTTGGTATTCATTCGAGATTTCGTTTTTGAGTTATGCTGTTCACACATATAAAGACACGGACCATTTTCTAAAAATTCCTTTCTTTGGATTCGGAGGGCCTCAAAACATGCATTTCCGGTGAAATCTCGGTATCGAATTTTTGGGTGGAATAGAGTACTTCCTCTACTTACTATACGTAGTAGAGAAAGTAAAAAGTAAAAGTAGAAAGTATAAAGTATAAAACTAATAAAATAAATAATCCAGAAAATGCCAGGACATCTAATGTTCTTTATGGACTTTAAAAATTAGAATTTTCGCTCCTATAATTTGGCTGCTACAATTTTTAAGGTAGAGATGAATACTTTATAGAGTCACTATACATAGGAGAGATGGACCGATGGCTTATTTTACCTGGTAACAATAGTTCAAATGTTGCATTATTGTCACTAGAACTGAACAATGTGTTATCTACGTGGTATTTATGCAACAGAATACAAATTCTGATGAGACAAAATATTTTTCTAATTTAGGTTCAATAATAACGCACGCATTACATGATAATACTTTTTTGTCAGGATTTTATCTAATCCTGTAAACAAATTATTCAGGCCAAAACCCATTTTGGAGTATCTCTGCAAGGAGTCTGGTTTATCCTGTCTTCATAGGTACTATGGGATCTTATAGGGTTCAGCTTGCAGGTATATAATGTGCAACTCTTGCACAATCTAGAATTTTAATTGAGAAATCGTCATAGACATACACAAACTTACACAGGGAAGATATGGAGCTAATTAAAATATAACTTTTATAAAATATTTTAGTGGCATTTATCTTGATACTAGCCTCTGGCTCCCGAAGTCGCGGGTTCAAACCCGGCGGAGGGCGATGAATTTTTTCAGGCCTCAAAACTCTTAGCATGGCTTCCTTCGGAAGGAAGCCCGATGGTCCTGTGTCTTAGATTTAAGCCAAATAAAAGAACCTCGAGCCTGATAAAGAGACCTCCGAGCAAAATTTCAAGATTGGGACGCTACGAACCAAGGCAGTTAAAGAGCGTCCATAAATAAATAGAAAACATTGCTGAAATAGTTCTATTCGCTTATGATTAGGTTATTTACGAAGAAACGGGCGGTAGGTTACAGAGCAGTTACAGTAATCTGAAATATATCATGGAGACATATAATTTAAAGATTTCAGCAGCCAAGGTAAAATCAATGGCTTTTAAGGAGGGGGGATAATTCAAAGTGTAAGGAAATTACAAGTGAGGAAATAATAGAACAAGTATCTAGATTTTATTGCCTACGTTTTAACGTATCACACAAAAACTGAAGACCTGAATCTAAAACTAAATAAATTAAGACAAATGAATGTAGCAATAAGGAGTGCATTAAAAAATAAATAAAAAGGAACATAAATGAAATTCTATGAAGTAATGACAGTACCAGTGGCAACATACTGAAGTGAAAAATTGGACAGTGAATAGGACAGACAGGAAAAGAATAGAAATAGCAGAGATGAGATTTCTAGGAGAAGTAGCAGGATTTGCTCTTTTAGGCAAACAAAGAAATGAAGAAATTAGCAAACAGTTAAAATATATATAACTTAAATCAAGAAATAAATAAAAATAGCTACTATCTAGCATATATTAAAGATGAAAGAGCAAGAAACACCAAGAACAAGATGCAATGATATGTTTGATGAACGGAACTGATCGACAGGAAGAAGAACAAGATGACGATGATTAAAGTGTAGAGCTACTATGCAAATGTAACTCTACTTCTCTGCTACTTGTACAGTAGTGAATAACAAAAGAAGTGTAAAAAACGTGCTGAATCTCTCCTGTCAGCTTCAACATAGCATTCATGAACTCACAGTGAGACCTCTAGTTGTACTAGAATGTCCTTGTTTTAAGAGAACTGTCAAATGAAAAACTCCTAGCGTGGGCGGAAAAAGCGACGTGACTTGACACTATCCATGTAAACGAACCCCTTCACAAAAAGAGCGTTTAACTTTCCCACCAAAGGTACCTGGGACCCTGAAAGAAATGGATTAATTATGCAAACGAGCACGTGAGGCCTTTGCAGGGATTCGGGGTGAGGAAAAACTGCTGATAAAGCTTCATCCAGGCGACGCTCCTCACCAGAGATCAAACTCAAGGCCCATGAGTGGGATAAAAATAGTCTGCCACCTGCTTCACAGCGGTTGACAAATGACTTTTTTTTGAATAAAGAGTTGAATCAGTAACAAGCAGACTTGCAAATTCTTACATAATCTCTGCGTTGAGTGACCTGACTTCAGCTCAAATGTTACGCTGCGAAATGTCTACCCGAATACTGGGATGGTACAGAAATCAGAAACCAATTTTCGTTTATATTACAGAGTAGCAGTTGTACCGGTTTACGTTAATTGCTCAGAGACAAGCTCTCAATTGCTCTGCCAAACATTCGTACATCAAACGCTTACCTCTTACGTATTGTAAGCTGCTTATGGGACATTCCAGGTGAAATCGAACAGCAAGAAACATCGCATACATTGTTTGAGTTGCAATTTTTCTTATTTATAAGGGATGTTAAGGAAAGCATATTTATCAAATATTAGCTTCTAAAATCCAACGATTGTCACGTTACTGAACGATAAATGTATCGTATTAATTCATTTTGTTGCATTTTAAGTTCGCATAGCTCCGGAACCCTCTGTTTCAGAATATCGTACCAAATCTCATTTTGTAGATAAAAGTCCGCACTTCACTACAGCTTATACTAATTATTTTTATAACATTTACAAAAAACTATATATAGTTTTTTCTTAGTTTAGGCTGCTCCGGATTTTTATAAAATTAAAATATTAGGTTGAAATTAATCCATAGTGTCATTCAGAGAAGTCGGCAATGTTGGTAAAGTGGTTATGCTGGGGTGTTCGTAGTTATAATACAAAAGGTGAATAAACGCAGCGATTTACATAGTTGATGCACGATGATCAAGCGCTGTGTGAATCTCTGAGGAAATACTCAGAACCGCATACTGCTTGTTCTCATTGTTTAGCTATGTACAGCAGCTTGCTTGACCTTCAGTTCAAAACATACGTGCGAGAGCGCCCATAAGCGCGTAAAGTAATTTACTTCTTTAATTATTTTAAACCAAACCTTATCAGTAACCATTACAGTAAAACATATGTTTGATTGTGCTTAAATTACGGAATGTTACCATATATAATAAAATTACTTTTCTCAGTCGTAACCGCCTATTCTAGAAAAAATACAACTTCTTCACTTCAGTAAGAATAAGAAGAATCTTTTTACTTATCAGTATGGAATTAAAGTTTAAGGAATCAAAATAAATATTTAAATAATTATATTTAAAGGTTTCAGAGTTATAACAGCCTGAATTTGGAAATTTTAGGAAAATACGATAAATCTGAACAATTTTAGTTGCAAAACTATGATGTTCTAAATTTTAAGCGTTTACATAAAGCATTGTATCGGGCTGGTCTACAATACAAAAAAAGTAGTTTGGTTTAAAAAAATTGCAAGGTCATTAAAAAATGCAAGATAGATTTTTTACCTATTTCGGACGACTTGAAATGGAATGTCCCATATATGAGGAAATGCCCAAGATGCTTTGCCTCTGTACAATACGCGAACGAAGGACGTTACTCGTCTGCGTTTTACTAAATACTGTATCACTCAGTACATTTTAATTCATTTCTGTGTTTTACAGTGCCTAAAATTGAATAATTAATACATTATAAATGTAAAGGCTAAATAATAATCAAAGAAATACTGGTGTCTAAGACGGGTAATAAAGTACAAGATATGATAGTAAATGTGATGCATCAACATTAATAATTCTGTATTATGAAAACAGCCTACTTCTTTGTTAACCGCAGTATAATCGTATTTGCTAGGTTTGTAATATTCAAAATTGTCAATGAAATACTTTAAAATATGTAGTAACAAATTAGAATGTTAATGAATTACAAAATTACTACAGTACTAGGTATGAGTATATGCAAAATAATTTGATTTAATGATGTGCATATACTGTGTTCCTCTAACGAGAACGTGCCTGTAGGTAATGTGTTGAGATCAATAATTCTATTACGGCACTACTTTCAACATATCAACAAGACTTAAGGCCTCATAGAAAACATACGCCCTTCTGCTAGTAATGCTGACTGACCAGTTGCTTTTGTTTGCTTTCTCGTCATAGATTTTAACAACGTTAGCAACTATTTCTCGGACTTGACTGTGTAGAGTTTTTGTTGCTGGGCATTGTAAATAACTTTATAAGTCACTAGAAAACACTTACACACTGCTCCAAGTGAAACACGCTGTGATACTAACGTTGCGCAATGTTTTTAATGCAGATGGATCTATTTATGACAACATCCTGAGCTGCCACTGGTACTATGCTCCCTCACTACTCCGGAGAGCAGAACACCCCGCAAACGTTTTCTCGTCAGAGGTCTACAGTACATAGTTCAAACCGATTCCTAACAGGTCAAAGCTTTCCCCTGAGTTTGGCTTGCTGCCTGCAGCCCACGACGTATATGATTTCAGTTCTTGCAACCTATTAGCGCGGACAAATATCTGATTTCACTTGATTAAGGCTTAATTTACCTGATTTTGAACACAAAATGTTAGTGATACCAGGTGTAAATGGGCATGGTGCTACCTATTCATAGTATAAAATGTGCGTGCATATTTCCGTTCGCCTGAATACGCTACTCTCGAGAATCACCGGGTGAATCTGTTTCTTTTCGCATTACTGTAAATGCGTGAAACACGGTTATTGCTTCATACAAATGAGATAAACTTTAATGGGGAATTGGAACTAGTCAATATGTGACATTGGTTTATGAAGGATATTTCTTCGAGACACTTAAGTGATTTTAGAGGCTCACACTAATGCGAAATAATAAAGGAATTGACTTAGTGAAAAGATAAGCGTAGTAAGTAAACTTAACACTTAGAAACTCAGTATGACATGCAAAATGAATATTTATAGATTTAGATGTTAATATATGCGTCTGCAGTTTAAAGATTTCGAAACACTCGCTCAGTTGACGGCAGATCCTTGCGTTCCCACAGTTATTTCCTCCATGAACTTCGTGTACTCAACGCTGGTTATTTTAAAACGTGTGCCCTAGGTATTAAGTAATGGAATCTGGTACTCGCCATCGTTAAAGTAGATAATCCCAGTGTAATCCATTTCCCTGCCGCATAATATACCTCACCTTATGAAACTTTACTGACACAGCATAGATCCTCATATTAATGAACCCAATGCTGTTAGAATACTTTTTCCAGAGAGGGAAGGTTCGTTTCATACAGCTTTTTTCACTGTTTCCTAAAAATAAAATTAAGAAGCTCGATCCCCTTGATTTCGCGGAATAAGTGACAGCAGCTACGCATGGACCATCCGCCATTAGATTGAGCTACCACTCGGTAATATGTAAACTGCGCGCAAGAATTTTTATATAAAGTCTAAAACCACTGCTCTCACTCTGGGATCCGAACCACCAGTAATAGGGGTAATTTGGGACAGGTAACTAACAACGTTTTACAGCTGCATTGTCCTTGTATTGTAAATAGCATTACGAATATGTAACATCAGGTAAGGCTACATACTCTACCATCAATAATGTGAGTACTGTATTCGCATACCCCTCCATCAACCACTACGCTTCAAGCACCTAGTGTGTGGATTAGCTATCATACTCTCAGTTGTTCTGCAAATTTTAAGTTTGAAACACAGTACCATGCTTTTCATCTTTTCTCTCTATCTCTTTCTTACTCCTACTCTCTCTCTCTCACACACAGGTTCATTCCGAGCCTAATTCTTTCGCACTTAGGTGACATACACTAGCGACCTCACTAACCCCAAATTCAATACAGTAGATTCACGTCAAATTATTAGTTGGTTGGTTATGTTGTAAGTAAATGTGCGAGGACAACCAAAAAGAGTCCATTTTATGACGAAAAATCTTGATCTAATCTGAATATTGAAGAAACTGGCAAGAATTGGGCCCCAGCGGTGTTACGAATTATCATGCAAAACAACGCTGTAAATGCCATGATACATAACTGTGAAATCCTTGCTGCGATAAACTTTTACGACATTATTACCTACCCGTTCTCACAGTAGAGGCACGTAATGTTCAAATCTTATTTGTCTCCGCCTGAGAGGGAATATCGAGCATATCGTATTTTCTTCTCTGTGGAGACAGCGAACATCCGTGTTCCTGGAAATAATTTTCCTTCGATCCCTAAACACAGAAGGCTTCCTGTTTGACAAACAACTGCTCTCGTTTCACCCGCAAACGCACTTTATTACAGTAATCGATATGAACTTCGATATAGCTCGGTTTAATATCAACGTCTTGCTCCGACTTCCTCTCAAAATGCGGTTTCCCATCTCTTGAGTTGCACAAGCAGCGCTTCCTAATGAATTCTTCCTCTATATTCGTCCTTCAAATTTCAGGAAACTTGGTCCCTGCTTCAGTGATTTTGATCAAGCGCTGTTCCGTGGTATTTACGGAGCGAATTTGAGGGTCAACAGCCTTAACAGAGTTACAAGTTGACTCAACATCATGAGGAATGGGATATCAATTTGGATATATTCAAATCAATTGCCTCACGAGCCTGAGGAGTGGCGGTTGTAGGAATGAAGTGAAAAGAGACTTCCCTTGTGACCGGCCTGAAGACGAAGGCCGGCGGTACCACGAGCAGGAGGCGGGGCAGCGCTTGCAGCGGGGCCGGGTCACGTGACCTCTCACCTTCCAGCGGTGATGCAGCTGAAGCCTCCCAGCACCATGGTGGCAGCACCTCCTGGGGTGAGCAAACATTCTTCCGGTATTGCTGATTTTTCTCCTTGACTCTAACTCAATACAGGCTAATTTAATTTAATTACCTTTAAAGCAGTAAATATATGCACTTTTCTTATTGAAACACAGAATGAAATATACCTATTAAATATGATAACCTTCAAATCAAGGTTTTACTTATGACATTCTCTTCGTCCACTTTAGAAAAGAAGCCAAAAATATATCTTAGTATTGGGAAGACTTGATCAGAGCGATAAAGGTACAGATGAGTAACGGAGCCTTCACTTGTAAAAACCATTCCCACTTCGAACTCCTTAGTCTATTGTGTACCGAATGTTTTTTTTTTTCAATGTGTTGCCTTCCCATTTTTAAAAACATCTCTGTGTAACAACATCTTGAATTTTATTCGGGTTCCTAAGCGTGAGGTTTTTTTCTGTTTCGAAAATACAATGTACCAGTATCATTTTTCCAGCAGCTTTAATTCGAGTCAATTTCATGATAAATTCTTTTTATTTTGGCTCAACATTCTGCAAAATAGTTTAGCTTCTAAGCTAAAAATTATTTGTAAAAATAATAAAATATATACAGCTAGTTCCGAATATTTAAATGCTAGAAAACAAGATGTGTAATTAAGCTAAAGGCAAGCCTTATTGGTTAAGGTTTACTGTATTTTGTTCCACTTTTGCTTCACAAATCCTGTTTTTGTTTAAACGAAATCTTTTTAAATGATATTTATTGTAAAATACAAAATGTGTTTAGCAAAAAGCTATTTGAGAGCACGAATTCCTAATATTTGAATAACTTTTTTCATCTAAAACCTCGAAATTGTTATACATTTTAAGGATGACGTTGCTAAAGCTGAACTAAACTGCAGTAGGCTTGGCAAGTTTAACACATTTTAATACAGAAGTAGAACTTAGTAACTATGAATTGCATTAAGTTCAACTTAATAAATCAGACTCAATAAAGCAGATGACCATGAATATTGGCTGAAATGTGTTCAATAGGTTTAATCCAGAGGTAACTGTGAGTAGTGCTGGTTGTTTCCTTTCCTTTATTCTTTTTTCACACTTACTTAAGCCAGTAATCAAGGAATTATCATAGATCACTTATAAATGCTTTATATCCTTGTCTACCAAAAACAAACAAGTCCCAAAATATGTCGTATAGATAGTAATGTATTAATTTGTATCGATGTTATATTTTGTTTATTTAAAGGGTTTGGTTATATAAAAGTGGCAAGGAATTCTGATACTTTAAACTGTATGCTATTATGCTCTTCCATATTAAATGTATCCTTTATCTGTGAAGTTCTGCATAAATCTGGATGAAATGTGTACAAGATATTCCAAACCATGGATATTATGGACTACAACATTAAAGAATCAAATTAGTAGCCTTTTTTTCAAAACATAAAACTTTTAATGGTATTAGCGCCTTTTCGCATTGATAAATACATAAAATGATAATTTTCAAAGGAAATTTGGGAAGTAAAAGTTCCAGGTATAACTTTTAGGATGCCTCCCTGGCATCTGCCAGTTATGAGCACTGAGGAAAACATAGAAAAACTTCAACCAGAGTCCTGGCGAAAGTTTGAACCGCGAACCTTCAGGAGCCCTTTGCCTTAACGACCTCTAGCAAATTGAAAATGGAGAAATAGAGAGAGAGAGAGAATTGATTAGCAGGTAGCAAAAGAAATTTTCTCCATTGCAAAGATATTCTCTAATAAAATGCCTACTAAGCACCCAAGTTTTCAACAAAATTTGAATAGTTTTTGTTATACATTTTTAAGAAACGAACCATCTAACGTATAAACATAAAGATGAAATTTTAAATCTTGAAAATATTTAACATGTCATGAAGATTGCAACCAATTCGGTTAGAACTTCAATCCTAGTGATAACTTTAAGGCTTGAGGCTACAATAGCATACAGTCCGGGTAGTTTTGCTCTTTTAAAGTTAGTCTACCAATAACCCGTGCAATGCAGGGAATGCTGCTAAGTACAGGAGTTACCTTTAAGCGAAGTTGTATCACGATCCGCGGTTAAACGATTACGAAATTAAATTATTCACGTCACCTTGACGCAGTGTGCTCTATAAAAGTTAAGTCAAAGTACGATAGCTTAATAATAGAAAAATGAGTTAGAGCTGAGAGAAAAGTCAGAATGAAATTGACCGGAGGAAAGTTTGACACCTGGCGCTACTGGTCACAGCGTCATCGCAGGATTGGCGACGACTCGTGGGTTCTATACGTCGACGGGTTCGCGGCCGAAGTACGACATCCGCTGCCGCGCCCGTCCCCGCAGACGCTACATCCGCCGCGGATAGCGGAGGGACAATGCCTGCCTTCATGACATCCAGCGATCCGACCGTGAGGGACGACTTCCTGCGTGCCACCATGCGGATCTTCCTCGTGGTCTCACCTCCAATGGGGCGCCTCCAGGTACCATTATATCTCATGCTTGTTGTTCTCTTGCTGTTGTGTGCATTTTGTGTTTTAACTGCATGTGTTTTCATCTATTTAAAAGCCCTCAGCAACGTTTCCACCATGTTCCTGTCGGTTGTGATCATCTCTACGTAACCTGATATCGACCTCTGTAATTACTTGCAGTTTCGAATACAAATAAATAATAAATATAATGAAAGTAAAATAAATGTGTAACATGTCCTAATATCTAGATATCTAAGCCAGGGGTATATTCCAAATTCATTATGTATTATTAAATTCTTCGTAGATAGTTGTTTTCACTCGTTGTTGTGCAAATTAAATATTAACCTGATTATAACTAAAAACAATACAGGGTGAATCACCTAAAACTTGCAAGACAAATATTTCGGAAATGGAAAGTGATATTGATGTGCAGTTTTCACTGCATTGATTGGTAGTAAGGGGTTCGTACATTTAGCCTATAAACAGATTTTAATAATACTGAGAAAGTGTATTTTTGAGCAAACATTAGAATTTTTAAATAGAACAATGTCTAGTTACATCAACAGAATAAAGCTAGGGTAAATTAGAATGTCAATGGTCTTTGTTGCAGGATTCTAGTGCAAGTGGTTCATGAGAAATCGTATTTTGAAAAGTTTCCACCCCGACAATTGTTTGTACCATTCAACCTGCTTAGTTGCTAGGTACGATGTTGTTATGTTAGTTTGCATTGTTTTTCAGTTCATTTATTGCATTACGAATTTCTGGTCAGTTAGTTTGTGACAGTTCAAGCAATAAGTCGTGAGTGGAAGATGGGGTTTACCAATGCAGAAAAAGCCGACATGCTCATGCTATATGGAGAGTGTAGGAAGAATGCAGTTCGTTCCCGTACGGTGTATGCGAAACGTATCCCAATAGACGTCAACCATCTCGGCGATTATTTATCAACCTCTTCAATCAATTACGCGAAAGTGGTGTTGTAACACCTAAAGAACGTAACAGAAACAAACAAGTGACTGGAGAAGAGGCAGAAATTAATGTTTTGGCTGCCGTTGCAGTAGATCCGCAAATTAGTTCCCGCACAATCAGACGTGGAAGTGGCATAAGTCAGGCAAGTGTACTGCGCATTCTCCATCGACATAGGTTCCATCCCTATCACATCTCTCTCCATAAAGAGCTGCGTGGAAACGATTTTGAGAATCGTGTTAACTTTTGTACATGGACATTAAGACATGATACTCCAGATTCATCATGTATCTTGTTTAGTGATGAGGCAACATCTACTAATCATGGCCACGTAAACCGCAGAAACATGCACTATTGGTCTGTTGACAATCCTCGTTGGCTTCGTCAGGTGGAACGACAGCGTCCATGGAGTTTAAACGTGTGGTGTAGGATAGTGAACCATCAGCTCATAGGCCCTTTTGTTAATAGAAGGAACAATGAACTCGCACAAGTATGCAGCCTCCTGACAGACCATGCTAGAAGACGTTCCTTTGCAGACTAGGAGGAACCTGTGGTACCAACATGATGGCTGTCCAGCCCATAGTGCATGAAGTGCTTGTCTTGACGGATTGTTTCCAAATCGTTGGATTGGACGAAGAAGACTTGTACCTTGACCGGCCCGTTCACCGGATCTGGCCCCTTTAGACTTTTTTCTGTGGGAAAGGCTGAAAGACACTGTCTACAAGGATGTACCAACTACACCAGACGATATGAAACGACATATTACTGCTGCCTGCTCTGAAATTTCCGGTGAAATGCTAGAACGCGTGCAGCAGTCTTTCCATAGCAGACTGGAAACGTGTATTGAAGCTGCCGGTGGTCATTTGAACACAACCTTTGAAGGGCTATGTTCTCTTTATTTGTAAGAATCCACAGAAGTATTGTAATTCCCTTTTGTGTTTCTTTAGTTGGTGCTGCCACAGGTTGTACAAGTGTCGGTGCGTAAAAGTTTCAAAATAAGATTTCTCGTAAACCACTTGCACTAGAATCTTGCAACAAACGCCACTGACATTCTAATTTACCCTACCTTTATTCTATTGATGTAATTAGGCATTGTTCCATTTAAAAAATTGTATGTTTGCTCAAAAAATACACTTACTCAGTATTATTAAAATTTGTTTGTAGGCTAAATGTACGATCTCCTGACTACCAATCAATGCAGTGAAAACTGCACATCAATAGCACTTTCATTTCCGAAATATTCGCGCTGCAAGTTTAAGGTGATTCATTCTGTATTGTAAGCATTGTGAAAAGGACATTGATTTATCTGTGAGAGATTGCCAAAGAGGGACCAAAAAGCGCCACTAGTCATTTTCTCATAGCCTACCGTATTCTTTATGTGCACGATCACTGTCGTAAAATCAATCCCAGAAACGATTGCCGACAGCACGGTAGATGCTACGACAGGCACACAGTATGTCGTGTGGAAATTCTAAGAGATCTCTTCGTAAATTAAATAGGACGCGTTTCCATGGCGGCCCCAAATCACGGCGCATAAAAGGAACACAGTACCCTAAATGAAAACTTATCTTCAGGGTTCTTCAGACCGGACTTTAAATTAATGATGTCATCAAAACATTGTCTGCAAGGTTAATAGCGCTCACCCTTATTATGTGATTAACGAACTATGCTGATTTTCATAGACTAAGAAACACAAATTCTAACATAATAGTACAATTAAAGAGGCTATAAGCCCTACTGAGTATTACTACATACACCAGGAAAAGTAATTACTTAAAATGCTACTCTACCCGACTTGCTCTGTTAGAATGCGATATTGTTTAATTTCACAGATATTCCCTAACTACGTACATGCCACTTCCACACAACTTTTTAACATTTTCACTTAACTGGCAAAAAATGTTTAATTGCTAAACAATAATGGATATAAGTACTTATATTAGGAGCAGATGTTAATAATTTTCGCGCCGTGGCCGAGTGGTTAGACCGCTCGCCTTTTACCAAGGCGTTCAATCCCAGCGAACCGCATGTGGTGGACAAAGCGACATCTGGGCGGGTTTTCTCCGGGTTCTCCGTTTCCCCCGCCATTCATTCCACCAGTTGCTCCATCACTTTTCCTTTCACTCATCTCACCGTCATTCCATATCATCTCCTTTCTCGCTCTGATACCACGCTTCGGGCTGATCACGCTTCCTGGCTGTTCTCTCCGACCCATAGTCTGTGCTCTCCGACAGGCGTCTGAACCCCGGCATCCGCTTGTAGGTTCTGGGGGTGTAAACCCTAACAACAGGGAGGGTAAACAGAAAGAAGAATAATAATGTTAATAATTTGAAGGCTGTGACCCAACTCTCATTTTAACGCCCTTTCTTGTATAACAGAAAAGTTACTAAACCTTGATACAAGTGTCATATTATTACTATTGCGCAGTTGGGAAACCTATTAGCAACTGGCAGCGAGAAAATAGTGTGTCCTGTAGATTGCATGTACTTTGCAGCATCTAGAACAGTGTCAGTCAATTGTAAACTCTGTGATGTCGCCGAGCAAATCACTTCTTGCTCCCGGCTCTTAGCTAGCAACTCATTTGGAAGTGAAGGACAAGTGTGGAAAGGGGAATGCATGTTGCAGTTTGTACCCATGTGTTTTTATTTTTCTATCACGTATTTATAAGTAGAGAAGGTATTGCATTCCAACCCAAGATTTGATGCCGAGATTTCACCGAAAATACATGTTTTAGGCCCCTGAATAAAAAAAAAGCAATTTTAGAAAAAGACTGTGTGTGTGTGCGTGTGTGTGTGTGCACAGCATGACTCAAAAAGACAAGTCCTTCAATACCTTCCAAAAATGCGACACAAAGACTTTCAAACAAATCCCCAGCCCCTTTACACGAAATATGTTTAGAAATGTCTCTAACGATTTTCATTAAAATACCGTACATTAAAGACATTTGCATAACAAATAAAATGTATGTTTTGAGTTTTCTGGGAGTCTGTGAAGACTCTTTATTCGGAATGAATTTTGTGTAATCTTGTATAACTGTCAAACTTAAGGGATAGACGAAAAAGTACTACACAAAAATTGTGGATCTCCTTAAAATACAGAATTTACTTCAAATAATTTTTGTGGCATCAGCAACTTCAGGGATATCCGTTATTAATGGTTCGATTTGTTGAATACTTTATTCTTTTTAAGTCCGATCGATTTTAAGTTGTTTCTGGCGATTGTATGGAAACACTATGGAATTCTATGGCCAGCATAAAGCATCCAGTTCTTAAACATTTGACTATCATCGTTCTCTTTGTATCCTAACGAAATGTGTATAATGTAGCTATTTATGCAAAGATTTATCTGGATTAAAATTAAGTAGCGAGAGAAATAAACTCTCATAAGAAAATTTGTATACCCACTAATAAATGATAGAGGGTAGAAAAAGTGATGTAAATGTAACACATGTGATTTTGAACACTAAGCTTGCTCTTTTCTTTCCTCCGCACCACTTGCAAACGAATATTCTAAATTGTTTTACGTCACAAGTACGCAGTATTAATTCTCTGATCTACAGGTCCCTCTGTAATAGGGAAGAAAATAAGGAAATAATATTTATTTAGAGGACAACATATTATACTGAATGGAATGGACGTCAAAGTTATAGCATAATATATTAAAATATAACGAGCGTGTTTTATAACAGAATTAGCGAAAACAGAACTCAGTCATTTGGACTCGCTGGCGCCATTCCCCCCCATTTGATTTTCACATGCTGCTGACGTTGTAGCGCATGTTGCATATTTGGTGTCTCGCCAAGTAAGGAAGGCATTTTCGCCACTAGCATAGTTTGTGGTTCTTTATAACAGAATTTTCTGTTTCATTGCATCATTTCTAAAGACACGTACCCTAATATAGCCAGAATGACAATTACTGAATTATAAGCTATGGAAAGCACGTTCACGTGCTTTGGCTTGAAGTAGTTTGTATTTTAGGAGTTGGATTGTATTTTGACTGTTGGGGAGCCGAACTTGAAGTATTTGCAACCGCACGTATGGTAAAAAGTTTCCGGTAGCCTTCGCCCCAAGTTTCAAAATATAAACTTTGTATTTTTACTGTTTCTTTAAATATTATATATTTATGTTTGCCTCGGCTGCGTCAGTATTAATTTGTAGAGACATGAATATCTTAACAAGGCGTGGTGGGGCTGAAGAATGTAGGCTTACACAGATTATAATTTTTACTTCACTCCATTTATTAATGCTTGACACGATTTAAATAACACTTCACTGATATAGAGAGCTGTGAGATTATTTATTAATTACTTGCACTTTTTAACACGTAAACTATTTTTGTCTCACACTGAATAGGTAATAAACTTCTCGAGGACGCGTCTCGCGTCCGGTTAGGAACGCTGTCTGCTAGCAACTGACTTCTGAATTTGTACAATTTTCTCTATTTCAGTTTCTGATTGGCTAATCCTACTCCAATAGAATACTTTTATTTAACTTAAGCTTTTTTCTGGTTGTTGATTGGCTATATATAAACTCTTTTAAAAATATTACATTATCGTTTCCAAGAAGTAGCATTATTAAACTTTTTAATTCATTATTGCCTCAAGGTTACCTCTTTGTTACCTCATTGTTAGCAACTTTTAACCTATTATTCTCACAGCTCCTAATTACGTAATACATTCACATAACGTTATTGAACATGTACATAATAATATAAACATTAATACAATGACTTACATGCATTTTATATATTATATTATATACACATATTGCTTTAAGGCGGTCTGTTATTATATTTTATATTATATAATTTGACGAAATCATTTAAGTGTTAAAAATACTGCCTCATTGCCCCCTTTTAGAAAATATTTAAAAATTATGTTCTTCTTGTTTTGTCTTTTTTTTAAATTTTTAAATATTTTGTGAAAGTCTCCTGAAAGAAAGAAACATAACCTCTTTTATTATAACACTTGCTATTTTTCACTGTTACTTTTATTTAACACTCAATGGTTTTTCACTACACTCATGTATAGCAGAATAATTTATTTTGTTCTTCCACTTGTTCGACACTTTAAGGTCAACGACCTGGTGTCAGGTTAATGATCTGGTGTTCAGTGACCTGAATGAAGTTTGTTTATTCACTAACACAGCCAGTATTAAGCATTTTATTTGCTAGACATTTGACACTTAATTATGCATATTAACACTTGTTACCCTTTCTTTACAACTTATTTCTTAAACATTTTTGTATTTCCTACAATTTATAACAATTTAAACCTTATACAATATAAATGCAGTTGCTATTCAGATTTATTATGATTTTCTTTTATTACATCTTTTTATTTAAACTCTCTTTTGTTATATTGACAATTTGTTACATGTAGTAAATATATTCTTATACATGCGTTTTTTTAATTACATTGCTTTCCCCTTTTATGTTCCATATACTTTATTTTCATTCTCTTTTTCTTCTTGTGCCACAGACTGTTTACATTTATACGGCTTTAACATTTGTTTCTGGAATCTTCCAATTATTTTATTTGTTTTATTGTTCCTATGTTCATGTGCATCTGTTCCAAATATATTTATTATTTCATAAGGACCATGATAGCTCAGAAACAATCTACAATATTCTTTACGAAGTTTATTTGACAGCCTCTTGTTCTTCATTAACACTTGATCTCCTATCTTTACTTTCCAAACTCTTCTTTTTCTTGCTTCATGGTTTTGTTTTCTCTTCAGTGCCTTGGCTTGTATTTTTAAAAATGCTAATTTAAAAATTTCCTCTTTTTCTGGCAATTTAACTGATTGGTCTTCAATAACTTCTGGTACATTATGGCTCAAAGTATTGTATAATTTTCCATGATGAAGTTCTGTTGGTTTAAATCCTGTTACTGTGTTTATGGATTGATTAAGTAGATTTTGAATAATAAGTATGTATGAGTACCAACTGCTCTGCTTGTTATGATACACTGCACGTAGATAATTTGAAATTTATTTTATCTCTCTTTCTACTGGATTGTCATTAGGTCTGTATCTTAATGAGAAATACTGTTTGACTCCCAAATCTTCAATTCCATTCCTAAATTTAGAACTGGTAAACACTGATGCATTATCACAAAGTATGGCCTGAACTATTCCTTCCTCTGAGAAATATGATTTTGTTAATTTGTTTAAACATGCTGTGCTGGTTGCATATGAACTGGGTAATGAACTATTCCTACTAAAGCTTATTTTTCTGTCTATCACATTTTAATCCAAATACCCCTTTTGAAAAATATCTACATTACACATTTTGTTATAGATGCAAAGGGAACAGCGATAGTCAAATGTTTACGAACTGGACGCTACGTAGCTTAAAATTGTTTAGTGTTTCCTTGCAATCGCGAGAAACTTGTGACGTATGAGAATGACCAAGAAATGAACAATTCGATCCTTTAATAACGGATATTTCACAAAAAAAGTTATTTGAAATAAATTGTGTGTTTTAAACATATCTACATGTTTGTGTAGTACCTACGTTTTTCTCTATCGTTTAAGATTTACCAGTTACACAAGCTTATACAAAATTTCTTTCAAATGAAGTGGACTTCACAGGCCATTACCAGAAAATTCAAGACATGCATTTTCTTTGTAATGTAAATATCTTTAATATGTGGTATTTTAATCAAAATCATTACAGCCATTTTTAGAAAATAAAAAATTTCGAAAAATCTTCTAGGTAAAGGGTAGTCTGGGGTAGGATTTTCTTGAAAATCTTCATGTCGCATCTTTGGAGGGTACTGAACCTCAATATCAACTTTGGTATTCTTTATACTTTTCGTTTTTGAGTTATTCTGTACACAGACACACCTGCGGACCTTTTTCTAAAAGTATTATTTTTATTCAGGGGGTCTTAAAACATGTATTTCCGGTGAAATCTTGGTATCGAATTGTTGGGTGAAATGCAATACCTTCTCTACCTACTATGTATGTGGTAGAGAGGAAATAAAAATTGCTATCACATAAATCATTTCTAGAATAAATGATATTAGGTAAAGAAACCAAAGTGACTATAAGACACCAAGATTCTTAATTATTTAGATGTAGGCATTGAGGAAGATGCCTATTCTAAACATTCCCTTCCTAGTGAACAGTTACGTTCTGTGAGTTACTGAATGAAGTTCGCTTCTTCGAATTCGCTTTTGGACTTAAAGCCAAAGAAACGAAGGAGTTAAGCGTGCTTGTGAGCGAGGGTCACTATTTCTGGCTGCTGTTAAACTAATGTGGCTACCAGCAACGCAATATTAAACAACTGATGAAAGGAGCCATGTAATAACACGCAAAGCCGATGCAGGCTTTTGGGTCAGTCGCTTTCCTAATGGTAGACCCCGCAGTATGCTTATGCAGGGTGGAAAAGAACTTATTATATTCCTTCTAATATGAATTTTATAGAGGTATTGCAAACAAAAATGTATACCGTAATAGCATTTTTTCTATGATCACCCCCCCCCAAATGGTCGCTTTTCAAAATCATATGGTTTATTCCGCGAGAATGTGTTTGTTTAGTTGTAAGATAGGTAAAGTAACCTATTTCTGACCTAGTTTCGGTAGTAACTATGTGACATCATCCAGGGTTTTGAAATAATTAATAATTTTCCGAACACCGTTTTGCAGACATAATATGGTCGGAGACATAGACAACGTTGCTAGGTCAAGGCAGGTCAGTGTGAGAACCGGCTCCCGAACGTAATCAAAACAGCATACTTGAACTGGGAGATGACCAGACTAGCGACTTTGTTTTCCACACGACCCTTAATCCAAACAAATACGATGAAAGCGCGATATAATGCTTTGTTGAAAGACAAGTACGACTTGGTAGCTACTGGTCTACACTAAATTATGGAAGTAATCCCTTCAAAATTCCAATAAGCGTTTCGCGGTCGCTGATTGAAAAGTCACCATGTTTATGTCAGCTCCACTAGAAATTGGTCATTATTAGAGTAATATCGTACTACTCATTGAATCTCATAGGTTTTGTAATAAAAGAACCCGAGGTGTGTTTAGTGGATAATCATAAGTAAACCTCAGGGGCGTGCAGCCAGCACACGAAGGAGGGCGAGCATAAAATAACGCAATTTTAAATCTTGTGGATGAGCACAAGATGGTGTGGTCGGCGTGTCCCATTGGTTTGTTCTCAGGATGCTGAAAGAACAGCTATTGCGACCGTATCATATCCAACGGGTACAGTGTCTCACCGCGGCAGATTACGCGCTAGGCTGGCATTTGTCAATTGGTTCCTAGAACAAGGTGCACATATGCCACAATTAATTATGGAAACAGACGAAGATACCTTTACAAAAACTGGAATTTTAAATTTTCATAACATCCATACATGGGCAGAAGAAAGTCCTCGCAGCATCAGGGAGTATCATTTTCAACAGCATCTTGTTGTGAGCGTATAGACCGAAATATACCAAACGTTCATCTCCACTCATGAACCACGCGCCAGCCAAAGTGCAAAGTGAAACCTGTTTACGCGCTGTGGTTTTGGAAGGGAGATTTTCGCCCCCGCTCCCAGCTACCTTAACATGTACATTAACCTATATCATGGGTTCCAGATTATGAAAATGCGTATTTATGGTGTCATTTTATGTCATTTATTATTTTAAGCCATGTTTTTCGATTTTACTTCTTTATTTTGTTATTTTCTTACCGTTTGCATCTTTATTTGGTAATTTTCTTGCATTTATATAAAGTATATACTGCCATTGTATTTAAGGTTAGACGCCGAACAGCAGCATCACTAAATGGGACCATCAACGAAATTATGACATCCTGAAGAACTGAGAATGGAACATGTCATGCCGTATAATCAACATCAAGAAAATTGGTTCCATCACGCCAAGCGTATTCCTAGAAGCGGGATCCTCCGCGCGATCTTGAACTACAGACCATCAGAGAAAACATCCCTGGCTCACACTGTGAAGGGATGGCAGAAGAATTTTATGTGGACCGGAGCAGTCCTTCCAGGACTATCAGCTGTCAGGAAAATATAGAGTTATAGTTTGACATTTTACTAAAGGATATATTTTCAACAATCAGAAATTTCGCTATTCAACTGAAAAATAAGACATCCTTTACTTACATTCTTAGAAAAAATATAACGTTTCCATTTAATGGTACACACTTACTGGCGGCCGCAGGTAGCGCCGCGTGCGCAATACTCTATTCATGTTTCGAATGTTTCTACAATTCATCGAACTGTCGCAGTTTCCGCACTATACACGTCACGCACCATAGACATGTAACATTTAATGGTTTCTCTGGGAAAGGGTTGCTTGTTTGTGGACGGGTGGCTATTGTAGGGGAGCAGGTATAATTACAGTTAAGAATTCATGCCCAAAACTAGAGACGAGATAGGTCAGTTTTCCCTCTTTTTTGCGTTAATGAGTGCGTACAGTGAGGCTATTGTCCTTGTCCTTGTGTTGTGTCATGGGCTGTGAAGTCCTCTTCATTTGCAATGAGTTTTATAAAATTTTACAACATAAAAGGAGTTAACTTTACAGTTAATGCTACTTAAAAACAAGGTTCTTAGTTGTTTTTTTTAGATTATTAAAACAAGAAGATGAAACAAATCTGAATTTTAATTAATTTTCTAAATTATCTCATCTTATACCGACTTTCTCCCCTTGTACAGGAGTTATACCAGTTAATTTATAGCTTTCTGTGCAGTAATTTGATTGAATTAAATATACTCATATTTTAACTCTTTTTTAAATTGTTAAGTCAGTTTTTAAAAAAAAATAATTGAGTTGTTTAGGTTATTTTAGGAAAATTTTAGATCATCAAAATTCGAGCCCCGCTGATAACAGTGATAACATATCACTGGTCGCTTATACATAAGATATCCGAATGCACCAAATCGAGTTTCCGTATAGTTTTCCCTCTTCACGCCGCTATGAACATGATTAAGTAAAGTAACTTCTTTCGGTTTTTTTATGAAACAAAATTCCTTTAATGTTCGTCATTGACTTATTGCTAATTCTGATTATCAGTTTAATGTAGGCCAGGCTAAACGCTGATGAAACGGTGCATTAACTGTAGCAGTGATTCAGAGAACCGCTGACAAAATTATTGTAATCTGTAAGCATTTGGAATGCCTATGCGGAAACGCTTCACTTGATGAAGCAGAAATTTCTAACATTTTGTGCTGCATAAATAAAATGGATCTGGCATTGGTTGAGCTGTGAATGACCCTCTGTTAGAAAAGGTGAACCTGCTTCGATCGGACCAGGATTTTGGCAAGAAATCCGGTTATCCGTGCCAATCATTGCAGAAAATGTTCCCTCACCAATACCTATACAGCAAAATCTTTCGCTGGAGCGTGATTCGATAACATTACTTGCATACTCCAGGAGAGACATTTAAATAAGTGTACTGGAATTTATTATCAAGAAATTTTTCTTCTCGGGTGTTTGATAAAGAGTTCTAATATTGTCATGAATCTTAACAAAACTTAAAGGATTTATCTGCTACATTTAAATTAGGATTTTGTTCGAAGAAATTTCCACATGCACTTCAAGTGTACTAAGATCAGGGAAGCATTCATTGGAGGTAACATCGGCGGCTTTGGAAACGAGTTATTGTGCTGTTCTTATTACTCTTATTAGTTTTACGTCGCTTTATCTACAGGGTTATATCACAACGGATCTGATAGTGAATAGCTCTTAGATCGAGGTCTGGCCGACAGTTAGCCTTCAAGGTCTTATCCCTGTGACCACCTGCTTCGTCGTGTCCACAGAGGACCTAGTGCATAGCAGCTGGATCTTCTGCCTCGTGCCATGTAGATGACATTAAGGTGCCGTCCATTCTAACTGCTGCTTTCATATAGAAATTCGGACAGTTAGCCCTCTAGGTCTTACCTCTGTAACCATGCCATCTTGCTTCGTCACGTGTCCAGAGACCCTAGCGCATAGCAGCTGGATCTTCTGCTTCGTGCCGAGCAGGTGGCATTAAAGTGCCGTCCAGTCCACCTGCTTTCAATGTGTGTGGATAGATGGCACAGCATTCTCCACTACCATCTATTTTTCATTTTTACTGTTGTTTCAGACTTAAGGTGGAACTTTGGGACGTGGTATTAAATATTCAATCCGGTATTTACCTTAGCGGCTGAGGGTAACCACGAAAAAACCTCCGTCAGATTGGTCGGCCCACGGGACCTCCCGAATGCGGGCCACAGATGTTATCGCCTGAGCCATCCCGCTCGGTGTTTGCTGTTCTTGTTTTCACTCGTTTTCATGAAGCTCGAGATGAGACAGGCCGCCGTTGAAAAATAACTCTAGATTTAATTGGAAATGGGTGAGATCTAGAATTTGAGTTGAGTCTTGTCGAGTCAGTAATTCCCAAGGAGCCATACATCTCTGATGAACACACACATGCACACATAAAGATATTTATTTACTGTAATCTTCCTATAACAAGAATTTGAAGTTGCGTAAATGTCCGAAATAATTGCGTCTGTGCTAAATTTGTTAATGCAACAAAACTGAACTTCGCAAACTATAATATTATTAACTAGAACAGAGCAGTTGGAAACAACCTGCCTTTGTCGCTCATTAACCTCACTGCCAGGGGGTCTTTCCTCTCTACAGTAGGATAGTAATTCTCGACGAGCTATCACCATACACTTTCAGTGAAAGAGTGCATCATGGGACATACGATATGAAAGGCTTTTCTTACAAGCAGAACTATATTTATTATAGTCACCACAGTACTAGTAATACATCTCGAAATGAAAGTAAATGAATTCCAGGAAAAGTATTATGTTATAATAAGACTTAAATAACGAATAAATTGCTTTTAAATGAGGTATTTCAAAAATATAAATATATAATTTGGAACTATTAAATTACTTTGTTTAAAACATGTTTAATATTTCTACTTTCTCTACTACGTATAGTAAGTAGGGGAAGTATTGTATTCCACCCAAAATTTCGATACCCAGATTTCACCGGAAATACATGTTTTGAGACTCACTGAATCCAAAAAAAGCATTTTTGGAAACATGTCCGTGTGTGTGTCTGTCTGTGTGTCTGTGTGTCTGTCTGTGTGTCTGTCTGTGTGTCTGTGAACAGCATAACTCAAAAACGAAGAGTTGGATAAACACCAAACTTGGTATTTAGGTTTAGTATCTTCCAGAGATGCGACACGAAGGTTTTCAAGAAAATCCCCCCACCCCAGACTACCCTTTACATGGAACATTTTTCGAAAATTTTAATTTTCTCAAAAACGGCTCTAACGATTTTGATTAAAATATCATATGTTTAAGATATTGTCATGATAATTAAAATGTATATCTCGAATTTTCTGGGAATGTCTCCAAAAGTATTCTTCATTATGAACGACTTTTGCATAACTGGTAAACCATAAGAGATAGACAAAATTTTACTACACAAAAAATATAGATCGCGTTAAAATACACAATTTATATCATATACATTTCTTTTGTTGAGTGAACCGTTTGCGAGATATTGCTTGTTATTCCCTTAAATTTTCCAATACTTATACTTTTTCTCAAATTCGTTATTCATTTTTTTATGTCCTGGACATGCAAAGAGAATGGAATGCGCCACATAGCAACCAGCGTTAAAATATTTGACTATCGCTTAAAACCTACCATATTCCCCTTGCATATACAAGAAAATTATCAATAAGATTGACATCTCGATATCTCCATTAACATGAAGCATATGGAGAATAAGCGTTTGTAAAAATAGTTTGTACAAGAGTAGAGAAAGTCATGTGAGTGTAACACATCAGATTTTTTTTCTATTGCAGAGTATTATAAATAATATAATTTTCATTGCAAAGGTTTGAACATAGCCTGTAAATACAATTTCCTAAAACTAAATATTTGCATTTCAGATATCTGTGATCCCGCTTTAAATTATTTCAATGGCTGAAGTCTATTCATTTAAAATGAAACGGAGTATTAGTGTCTATTAAAACAAATTGACATGATTTTAAGGGCAAATCTCATGATTAGCGATATTTAATACTTCTCAACGCATATCCGCGAATTTGGTTGCACCATGCACCCAGCTGATGTGTTGGTGTAGTGCGAGGGGTGCTATCGAAAATCATCGAATAGGAACCCACAGTTGTTTGTGATCTCTGAGATCGAACCGCAACTGTGCCAAGATCAGAAGCAAGCTAGTCGATGTGCGTAAGCGCCGGGTAGATGCACTCGCTTCCATTTAGGTCATCCCCGCAGCTTTGGGAGGCATTCTACTGAAAGTAAATTGAGCTTTATTTATGGACGCTCTTTAACTCCTGTGGTCCTTAGCGTCCCATTCTATATTGGGCGTGAAAGACCGGTAATTTTGTTCAGAGGCTTCTAATAGGATTGAGGTTCTTTTGCGTGGCGTAAATCTACGACACGGTACTACCGGCTTTACTTCCCTTCCGAAGGAAGCCATGCTAAGGATTTTTACGCCCGAAAAAATCCATCCTCCTCTGCCGGGTTTGAACCCGCAACCTCAGGAACTAGAGAATCTACTGGCTTTCACAGGTGAGGGTGTTAAACAAGGAGAAGGTGCTTGCCTTTTCGCACATGCAGTGGAGTCCTGTTTTACGTGCATAATTCTAGGTTATTCAGATACGAATATAACGTTGGGAATATAGCTTTACTCTTCATTGCTTATAGTAACCACGCTAAACTATATATAACTAAATAAAACCATGTTTTTCACAATAGCTCCACGAAAATTATTTTTAATGGCAACGTAATATAAAGCTAAAATACAGGATAGTTTTACTCTCAAAGAGAATGGCGCATTTCCTAGGCATTATTGGAATCATCTGTCCAATCTAAATTTATAACTAAATAAAACACTGTTTTGCACAATTTTTCCATGACAAAGTATTTTTAATGGTAATGTAATGTAAACTGAAGTAAATTATACATTTTTACTCTCAGAGAGGACACATTTACTATACATTATTTTAATAATATATCCAATCTCTATTCATGTCCAATACCTGAATTAGCCGCCTAGGCACCTAATTAAGTGCTGGAAGAACTCTGACTCTAAACGCATGTATTCCCAAATTTCATGACAATGTTTCCAGAGAGCGACGAGTGATTTAGTCCGAGGCGGCTAAATCAGGTATTGGACAAGAATGGGGATTGGACGGATTATTAAAACGTGTCCAGGAAATCTGTCCTGTCCTATTTCAGTCATCATCATCATCATCATCATTTTTCATGGTTTAAACCCTTTGGCTTGTTCCGGTCTCATCATTTAAACTGTTTCGTCCATCTTCTTTAAGGTTTACCGATGTTTCTTTGGCCTTTTGGTGTATATCTTAAAACCAACTTCGTATAACGATTGTCATCCATCCTCTCCACATGTTTCCAATTGTTTTAATTTTCTTTAATTCTTTCTAGTAATTTGAAAATTCTTAACTCTTTACGTATGGCTTCACTTCTTCTGTTTTTAAAGTACGTACACTATGTGATCAAAAGTATCCGGACACCCCACAAACATACGTTTTTCATCTTAGGTGCATTGTGCTGCCACCTACTGCTGGTACTCATTATCCGCGACCTCAGTAGTCATTAGACATCTTGAAACAGCAGAATGGGACGCTCCGTGGAACTCACGGACTTCGAACGTGGTCATCAGGTGATTGGGTGTCACTTGTGTCAGAAGTCTGTTCGTGAGCTTTCCACACTCCTAAACATCCCTAGGTCCACTGTTTCTGATGTGATAGTGAAGTGGAAACGTGAAGGGACATGTACACCATACAGGCCGAACTCGACTGTTGACTGACAGAGACCGCCGACATTTGAAGAGGGTCGTATGGAGTAATAGGTATACATCTATTCAGACCATCACACAGGAATTCCAAACTGCATCAGGATCCACTCCAAGTACTATGAAAGTTAGGCGTGAGGTGAGAAACCTTGGATTCCATGGTCGAGCGGCTGCTCATAAGCCACACATCACGCAGGAAAATGCCAAACGACGCCTCGCTTGGAGTAAGGAGCATCAACATTACACGATTAAACAGTGGCAAAACATTGTGTGTATTGACGAATCACGGTACACGATGTGGCGATCCGATGGCAGGGTGTGGGTATGGCGAATGCCCGGTGAACGTCATCTACCAGCGTGGTGGTGGTGGTGGTGGTGGTGGTGTTATGGTGTGGTCGTGTTTTTCCTGGAGGGGGCTTGCACCCCTTGTTGTTCTGCGTGGCACGATCGCAGCGCAGACCTACATTGATATTTTAAGCACCTTCTTGATTCCCACTGTTGAAGAGCAATTCGGGTATGGGGATCATCTTTCAACACGATCGAGTTCATACTGCACGGGCTGTGGCGGAGTGGTTACACGACAATAACATCCCTGTAATGGACTGACCTGCACAGTCCTGACTTGAATCCTATAGAACACCTTTGGGATATTTTGGAACGCCGACTTCGTGCCAGGTCTCACCGACCTACATCGATACCTCTCCTCAGTTCCGCACTCCGTGAAGAATGGGCTGCCATTCCCTAAGAAACTTTCCAGCACCTGATTGAAAGTATGCCTGCGAGAGTGAACGCTGTCATCAAGGCTAAGATTGGGCCAAGACCATATTGACGTCCAGCATTACCGATGGAGGGCGCCACGAACTTCTACGTAATTTTCAGCCAGGTGTCCGGATACTTTTGATCACGTACAGTATATCCTGCTACATCTCTTAAAAAGCGTATCCCTGCTTCTTCTATCTTTCTTTCCATTTGTTTGGCCATTGTCCAATATTCGGATCCATACGTTAACACTGGAACAGCCATCACTTTATAAAATTTTATTTTTGTCCCTTTCTTAGTATTTTTTAAATTTTGTTCGATGGTGCGGCATATTTTGTCGAAGTTATTAATTTTATTTATTATGTCATCAGTTTTTAAGTATGAGACGCTACAGCCTAAATAATTAAAACAATTTATTTGTTCTAATATTGTCTCTTGTATTACTATTTCTGCTCTTAATGTTTCTGGTCCTCTGAAAGCCAATGTTTTACTTTTGTGTGGTGATATTTTTACTATTTGAGAGTAAAAAGTATAATGTATTTCAGTTTTACATTATGTTGCCATTAAAATACTTCTTTATGGAGAAATTGTGCAAAACAGGGTTTTGTTTAGTTATATGTTTAAGCATGGTTATTATGTGTAAGTGTGATGAATAAAGCTATTACTCAAACATATACCTATATTCACATGTGAATAATTTAGAATTATGCATGTAAAACAAGACGCCAGTGCTAGCGCAAAAAGGATACGCACACCTCCTCCTTGCTATACACACTCACCTCTGATGATAGAATGGCTCCCAAAGCTGCGGGCACGGCATAAATTGAAATGAGTGTACAACATTGTCTAAGGAATTTAACCCATTTTGGGAAGTGCTACATTCAACTCTTTCCAACGGAAAGTGCATATTATTCTGCCACTATAGCCACCCGCAGGAGATAGATGGTAATATTGTGTTAACCTGGATGAAGTATTTGTCTACTTGTATGACTACAACAAACTCCATTGGATCTATTTCTGTCCAAGGAGAGAAGTAAGGTTTGAAAAATTATACTTTGAGCGAAGTGAACTTTCCCGAAAGGATTCATGATTTTGACAGGTTAAAATAAATGCCAAAGTTAACTACTCCCAGCACTATTTAATATCAATCTACCGCAGTGATTTTCTAAGTCTGTAAAGCACAGGCACTAAATCGAGTGCTCCATGATAAGGCATCGAGTCATACATCTTGCTCTAGAAAGAGAGAAAATGCAGCAGGAAACGGGATCCCATACCAACCCCTTCAATAACATTCCTTAAAATTACTTGATGATCCTCGGTGGATTTTTGGTCTTTGTACTCGTGGGAAAAAAGGAGCATTTGAATACAGACATCCTTGCTCGTGTAGATCGACTTTGAAACGCGAGAGTAGGGAAGTTAGTACCATTCAACGGTCTCCTTCAGCAGAAGCTACGCTCGGTGGTGCAGATGTGGCGTTTCCTAAATTAAGGATTACGACTAGGAACGGAGGGGTACTTAGCACCCCGACCTAGGAAGATATTTTGTACCTAAACCTCTTACAGGACATCCCCGGGAGGGAGTGGTCAGGAGGCACGACAGAGCAAAGGGCAGTGTCTCTACCTTTTTCCAGATTGAATCTCCCCGGAAGTCGGATGGCGCAACCGGCTTCCCTCCCCTCTGCAGGCTTGTACATCCCAATGGGGAGCCCGGGACTGGAGTGTTACATAGAGCATCCTTTTCCCCTGCCAGGCAACGCCGAAATTCCGTCGACACTTACAAACCTGAAAAGCCAAGTAGATGAAAGCTGAAGTGAAGTGACAATGAAGATGAAATAGAGGAACAGGAAATTCGGGGTATATAATGAACCTTCCAGCATTTGCCTAGTGACACGGAAACAAAATTAACACAAAAAAATGGGGTCAGGAAGTCGGTCCCAGAAATCGAACCCATCACCTCCCGCATTGGGCCACAGACGTTGCATTCCGCTCGGTTTTCCTAAAGTAGGACAGTTGAAATTAATATTTGCAGAGATCACAAACAATCCTCTACGCTTATTGTTGCGTTGAGTCTCGATGCTTCAACATGTGCAGTAGAGAATTCAGGAACATCGGGAAACGTGAGGAGAACGATGCCATTGCTCATCATTATTATAGCATAAAGGTAGCGCCCTTTTATGTTCACTCAGCCTTCTCCCTTGGAATTTGCAAATGAATACGCTTGTAGCTAATGGCCTTGTTTGCTTGTTCTTTCTCTCGCTTCACACGTTCGTCATTGCTCTCTCAGTAAGGTAGTAGTCGTTACAGTAGTCCTTGCCTGAAGTAGTCTTACAAATGCTTGATTAGGTTTGATGTCCATTAATATGATTATAAACTACGAAAAAACAGCATGTTAACAGCTTAAATCCATTACTCTGTATGCAGCGCAACTACCGAGCGAGATATTGTTTGTTTACAGTCTTTTGAGACAGTAAAAGGGAGAGATAAGGAATTCCCGAGGCCGGTGTGGCAGCTATCACAAAGAGCCGCCACACGAAGCCGATCTGGGCTCGAGCAACCGTTTTTACCTTCCCCTATCCATTGTCTCAAACGACTCTGAACAAGGCATAGCTCCGCGTTAACGTGCGAAGATCGCGTTTGGGAGGTCCTGTTTCGATTTCTTAGGCCTGCCACTATGCTCATAGGTTTTCGTTGTTTTCCCTATTGGCAAGGCGAATTCTGGGGGTGGTTTCTCTTCTATCATTAACTTCCTTTCTCTCATTTCCTATCACCATTTCGCCTCCCCTTTCATGTTTCAGGTAGGCTTAGGAACTGTGCAGTATCGTTCGGTGTCGGACAGAGGAGCAGATGCTTGCTTGTTGGAAAGTTCTCGGCTGTGTCAGATAGCAAACTTCTGTGAGCCGCTTCCGGTGGGTCGAATTCTCCCCGGTTCCGTCAGGGGGCAGCCTCTCTGAGCAGCCTACTAGTCTGACCGTGTCATTAAACTTGGAATCGTTAGGGACCTCTACGCGTCTCTGTCGGCCAGCCTGCTTGCGGCCTATAGGTTCTTGTGGTTGCTTCTTCTCATCTGTTTCTCCTGGGGGTGATATGCACAAAAGATTGTGTTGGGTCAAGGTATCTCTTCCGTTCCCCTGTCATAGGTCGTAGGTCATCCACTGCAACTTCCAGCAATGAAGAGACCAGAGCGCAATTCACATTTCTCTAATTGCCTTTGGGAATACAAGCGCTGTTAATTATCCGCTTTATTTACCTTTAAGCGAAAATAATGGTTACGAGCTAAATACTATCAATACCGTAATGAGCACTGCATAGAACTTAGTTTAGAAAGTAATAAATGTAATGATATGTTAAAGTTCTATTTAAATATTTGGATATACACGTGCAAATATTACGTTGTAGCCGCTACTAGGGATTTTATTGCCGATACATTTATGCTTCTCCCCAAACATCCCGCGATTATAGAAAATTTGAGAAAAGTTGGAAAATGGCTAGGAGAATAAATACAGATCTTTCAAGGAGGTCAACTATAATTTTATACTACAAGTTTGTACAAGGATGTGAAGCATCGGCGAAACATCCTACCTCCTTAACTTCTTCCGACAATCTTTGAAGTTAGGAAATGCTCATAGGCACCCTTTGGCAGTGAAGCAATTATCGGTCGGAATGGTCGAGTAATTCTTTAGATAATCACAGTATATAGCATTTTAAATCTTTGCATCTTCTCTTTGGCTCCATAGTTATTTAATAAATAACAGCTACTTAAGTGTTAACATAATACATAGACCTTAATATATAGATACAACCAAATAGAGGTAGAGCTGGTGAATTGTGTGTTAGATATTTTTGTTTTAGTTCCATTTATATCCCGCCTTTAACTAAATTGGTCTTATCGGCGATCTTTCCTTTGGAACTTATTACCTTTTGTCAATGGTGTTAACTCGTATTCTCTTGTCGTTGGGTTTATTGCACTTTTTGGGTTTTAATCATTAGATCATATACACATTCCACTCTTATTCATACTTCAGACTCTGGGGAGGATAGGGAATAAACTTGACTAGAGAAACGCTTATTCGATTTTTTTTAATGACCGCTTTAGTTTTCCTGTAGTAAGTTTTGGTCTATAATACAAAATTATACACATTTCAATTTTTAAAGGGGACTTAACAGGCTATTCACAGAAAAATCAACGGAAACATTTTATTTCTCATGTAAATATATTAAGGATGTCGTATTTAAAAAAAATCGTTAGAGAGCAGTTTTTTAAGAAAATGAAAAATAGCATTTTTGCCCATTTAAAGGGAAGTTTGGTGCGGGGGGTTTTCTAAAAAATCTTTGTGTTTCATCCTTGAAAGACTCCGAAATTAAATAGCAAGTTTGGTATTTAAATTATTTTCGCTCTTGAGTAATGCGTTGACAATCGCGCCCACGAATCTTTTTCTAAAATTGTTTTCTTCGATTTAGGAGATCCCAAAACGTGTATTTTTGTTAAAATTTCGATATAGAATTTTTCTGTAGAATACTTACATTACTTCCTCTACTTAAAATAGATAAGCAGTAGAGAGAGAGAGAGAGAGAGCGAGAGCGAGAGCGAGAGCGAGAGCGAGAGCGAGCGAGAGATAGTGGAAAAATGTGTTATTAGTCAATGAAAATAGAGGAATGTTGCAAAAATTAAGATTTATAACTATTCAGGTTCTTCCTCCCGAACCTTCATTTGATTTCTGCTCGCCCCAACACTTAGACGAAAACGTACGTACTAATCACCACGCCCTTTCCATGGTCATGTATGGATTATGCGAAATTACCACGCGGCTACTTCTATTCTACCCAGTACTCTCAAAAACTGAGTGTAATTATTGAGAAAAGTGAAAGTCTATATTTTGAACCAAAAATTTGTTAAACCAAATGAGGAAATTGTTCTGTTTCGTAATGAATTTCATCCAGACAGGTACAAGAACCGTTGTGATATATCTTGAGTATTTCACGTAGTGTTACGCGAACTGTGGAAAAAACACTAAAATATGTGCCTATGAGTCGATTAGGATGCGAACTATTAGTTAATTCCAAAGCTTCATTGGACTCAACTGGAACATACGAACTAGTTCACAAAAACGAAGTATTTCGCTTATCGCTGACCTTCTCTAGGTTGGTTAAACAAAGATTTAGCAAATCAGGACATAGTGAAAAAAGACCTGACATTTTAATTTTTCAGTGAAAAATAAAATATATGTTCACCTCAAGTTTATTAATGCCTTCAAAATTTACATTGACATTGTACCACAACAGATTGAAATGCATTTCTCGAGCAGGTGATGTATTTCTCGTAAGTAATAGAAACTCTGATACAATTTGAGCGATTTAATGCTCGCGGTTCATTAAATCGAGAATTTCCCAATCAAAATACTGTTTCATGTTTGTAAATAATTGATTCATCACATCTGTTGGCATTAATGGACTTCAAGAGTCTCAAGAGGATTTGGTAGCATCTCATTTGCAATGTCTCCAGCTTTTTCTTTTTTTTTGGGGGGTGCGATTTCGTCAGAAAGTTTTTCCCACTAACACTGAGGTGCAGTCCTTTATGATTTGGAACGCTAGCTTTTTCAGCTCTATTAGATTTTTATGCAAAATAACTTATTAGTGTAGAAGACGACCATGAGCTTTTTATGCACTTAGTATATTTGGTCGTTTTCTGTATGTGGTTCCAAATTCAAAACACCACTTTGTATAGTAAGATATCTTCGGCAGAGCCGCAAACGACGAGAAGGTTGGAGAGGGGACTAGAGAAAACACTGGCATTCCTTAGCGCGGTGCAACAGGAATGCCTCACGTATCGGCCGTTCTCCTACGACTAACTACGGAGAAAAATTCGTACTGTACTACAGAAAAGTACGCAATATTCACACACAGTGCACTGAGCCTCAGTTTCAACATTATCTTCAAGCATGGATCTTTGCTTCGAATGTTATTGAACTTAGATTTCTATTTTACTTCCATCAACTACACCACCACAATTGTCTTGTTTTCCCGACATTTAATGTTTTAAACTTTCCCTTTCAATAAAAACATAACTTCAGATACACAAAACATGGATGTAGATGCTTCTCTATTTGAAACCAGCCAACCTGAAAAAACCGAGAACTGTACAATGAATTAGAAAGCCTAAGCAATAAAGACGATAATGAAGCAGTGTTACCAACTATTTTAATTACAACTATACAACCTTACCTCTCCGTGAAACAGGAGCGGCGAACCCAACAATAGTTGCGCACGGGCAATAACATTATACGCGCTTGACGTTCATGAAAGCCGAAAGGCAGAAAACAAGGCAGAAGTTGGGAGAAGACAGAGGGGCTTCCAGTAACTGGAGCACAGTACAGCACAACACAGCAGCACTCGTAGGCCATGCGTTGTTTGTGCTTTCAACTTGACATCTGGGAAGAAGGAATGGAGGGGAGACCCGATGGGCGACCACATCCGGACGACGATGTGCGCTAGCAAGGATTGCGATTCAATCATGACACTAATTCTGACGCCGGCTAGGCCTTAGCCACTCGCAACATGAGAGTTCCGGATGTAGACGAGACACTCCCAGGGAGGAAGGGCGCCCCAGCAGTCCCGCCAAGCGCCAGGAGAATGCCATAGCGCGATTGCACTGTCCTGCGGTAATATACCAACCGCCGTCACCTGGTCCTAAACCCCGAAACAGATGAAATAAAATGATGGGGACAGAAAAAATATTGGTGGAAGGGTAGCTACCTCAGCATCCGCCCATCGACCCGGGGAAACAACGAAAAAAGACATGGCCGGCCTGAATGGAACTGAACCTTGGATCTCCCGAATGCGAGTTACCGCAGAGCCATCAGTTCGACTCTTGCCAGTAGAAACTCTCACAGATCATTACGGCACTCAGTAACCTGGTTCATGCTTTGAATAACGCAAAAAATGATTTTAGCTAAGCTGTCTGTTCATTATTAAAATACTTTGCATTTAAACGTTGACTCATTAAAGTTATAGTATAAAACAGATCGTCACTTTATTGGCGTTTTTCGATGTAAATGGTACAGCATTGTGACGTAATATCGCTATAATTTCTTGCCTACGTCACAGGAGCAGCTGCCTGGCCGCGAGTGGTATGGTGGAAGTGGGGAAAGGTCTGCTATCGGAATTGGCGCTTCTGAACTCTGATAGACATTCACAAGATTTATGAACGTTATCTATGTGTTATAAATAGCGCTCTGAGCTTTTGTGTTTCATGACGGCTATTTCTCTTTCCCTTTCCCGTTTAAAATAAAGTACTCATTTTTCATTTCACATAAAATACATTGCCTCCCAGGAATGTTTTTCTATTTGCTATAAGCGACCTCCATATTGATGTTTTAAATGTTTTCTGCAAATAATTGAACGCATTCAAAATTAAAATATCGTATGTAACACTCACTTGCCATTCTAATTATTATTATCGCTCGTTACGTATGTGCTAAAAACTTCGTAAACAATACTATTTTTCTATCTACTCTCTGTTATTCTTAATAAACGTTCACAAGAATTGATTTTAACAACGCCCAAAGTATGATAATACACGTCATGTTTTCACGATATGGCATTTTGTTGGCCTTGCAGAGTAAAGATGCACCTATAGTAAGGAAGGACTACCCAGAACCGAAGCTCCAAATTCTGTATCAGGGAAGGCGCCAAACCGAGAGGTCTCCTTCCCTTTCCATTAGGCCAATAAATGGAAACTAAAACGCTCCCCCTCGCCTGTGCAGGGACGCAAATATATATGCCACGCGCGTCAAACCCAAAGGCGAAGACTACCGAAAACCTGTATGGCCGATAGCGTTCTAGCACACCATCTCCCAGCTCTCTGAGCTTGTATCAGAGGACATGGAGGCGTTTCACAACCCCATCAGGACATCACCGCTCAGATGTACCCAATCTCCCATGGATATCCAGAACCACTACCTCGCCGAGTGCAACTCAATCCTAACACCTCCCTTACCGGAGGGGCTCAGACATTCGGCCCGATGGACTTCTAGTAACGTTAGAAGTGCCACGAATGCTAGGAAGTACGGATGTACACAGCGGAGGTGGTGTTATAAATTCTGTGAAAAACTAAGTTTTATCAATCTCACATCAGAACTCAAAAACAAAAATTGTATAAATGCCAAAGTCTTCATTTAAGTTTGCGTTCGTGATCCAACTTGATTTTTAAAAAATTATCTCCGCCCCAAACTGCCCTTTACTGGGAAGTATTTTCGTTATTTTTTCTTAATACCGGCCTGTTAACGATTTAGATTAAAATGCATATTTGAAATTTCATATGAAGAACAAAATATCTTGAACCATTTTGTTTACCTGCGAAATCCTATGGGACAGGCAAAAACTTACTTCTGGATATATGTTAAGCTTATAAAATCATAATTTGTGTTACATCTTTGGCGCTTTCAAAATATGCTATATTACGTTTTCCTAAATATAATAGCACAATCTGACAGAATATGTGTGTAATTTTGCGATTCTTCTTTTTTCTTCTCCTTTGCAAGAGCCACATTTTAGTTTATCCCTTCATCTTCCAAAAACACTGAGTTTTATTTATGGACGCTTTTTAACTACTATGGTCCTTAGCGTCCCATTCTATATTGGGCGTGAAAGACCGGTGATTTTGCTCAAAGACCTCTTTATTAGGCTTGAGGTTCTTTTACGTGCCATGAATCTACGACACGGGACCACCGGCTTTACTTCCCTTCCGAAGGAAGCCATGCTAAGGATTTTTACGCCCGCGACCTTGGGAACTAGAGGCTAGCACGGTACCACTAGTCCACGGAGGACGACCCTCCATCTTCCGACTCCATATTATATGAACATATTTTTTCGTATGTTGTGCATAACTAAGCAACTATTACTTAATTTGAAATCATTTATGGAAATATATATTGTGCATAACGCAACTGCATAGAAACTTTGGTTTTTTATGAATAGTATCATACGCATGAGGTATATATGTGAACATTAATGGGCGAGGAAAAATCGTGTCATTGCACCATGTCAGAATTTTCTTTCTTTTTTCATAGGGATGCAAAGCGTTACGGGCATCCAGGTCATAGGTTCTACTGCTGAAGTCGAGCATTCGCGTCGACCTTAATGATGCCGTCGAGCTACAAAATCATAACTACCTCGACCGATAACGATTTATTGGCCATGTCCGCTATGTCACGCAACCCCATCACACTAATGCTCCTCCATCGTCCGGCACTGTAGAGAAGAAAGGGGAAAATTTCTTCTACAGGGCGCTTCAAAACTAAGACATTGCTTCGCCTCATCTGAAATAAGCATGTATTGGTCTTGGATTTAAATATTATGTGTCAATATTTTCCGGTCAAAAGAATATAAACCGCCCATTAATTGCATAAGTTTGTATGCTAGGGACCCTTAACAGTGGACTTTTAATACACAGCCCTCATTATGTGAATATCATGGAAACTTGGATGGTTGTGCTACATTGAGAAGTTTAAACTGACGACTGCGTTAGTAATAAATTCCTACCTACTATTAACTGTTAATTTTTGCCTCCATTGACAAGTTATATATGCTCACTAGTATGGACAATTCAGGGGTCTATTACAAGAGAGGGTTATGCCACTTCAATAATGAAATAAAAGAAAACTCGTGAATATATCATACTATAAACAATTTAATTGTAAGCATGTCGTTGCTAGTTTATTATTTGATTGGAAAAAAAAGTCTGATGTGATACATTCACGTGACTTTACCATCTATCGTTTATTAGTGGGTATACAAACTATTATTACTAAAGCTTAGTTTTGTATCTACTACATATAAATCCAAATATACCTTTGCAGAGATAGCTACATTGCACATTTCGGTATAGATACAAAGAGAACAGCGATAGTCAGATGTTTAAGTACTGGACGCTATACGCTGGCCTTAAAATTCCATACTGTTACCATGCAATCGCGAGAAACAACTGCAAGTTGAAAGGACTTTAAGAGAATGACCAAGAAATGAACATTTCGAATCTTTAATAATGGATATCTCAGAAATGGCGTACGCCACAAAATTTATTTGAAATAAACTGTGTGTTTCAAACAGATCTACATTTTTTTGTGCAGTGCGTTTTCGTCTACCGCTTCACGTTTACCAGTTACATAAGATTATATAAAATGCCTTTCGAATGAAGACTTAACAGGCTATTCACAGAAAATTCAATATATTCATTTTATTTATCGTATTCACTAAATACCTGAAATAAAAATAGTTTGTCATGTTTTAAAAAGCAAAAAGTTTCAAAAAATGTTCCATTTAAAGGGTATTTTGGTGTGAGAGGATTTTCTTGTAAATCTTGGTTGGTATAATAAAGTAGAGAAGCATTGCTCCATCTTGCAGGAAGACCTGAGAGAATATTTGTTCTCAAATCATTCAAGAGGCTCTCAGTATTGGCTAGAACTATGCCACATTCAAGTAGTTCCACTATGATACCAGATGGCAGGTGCTGTCTGAAACGCTAAAAGAAAATTCATTTGTTCATGTGTCATAGCTCCCTCTTGCAGTGAACCTCTCAATTCATGCAGATACTTAGGGCCGTTTCATAGTTAAAGCTTAAGCTGAAGATTTAATAAGCTACGCACGCCGCTTAAGTAAGGCTTTACACTTTGCTTTAAGCTTTGCGAGTTTCACAGTACGGCAACCTTGTTCGAATTCACTGAGTTAAAGAACTCCCGGAACTGAAAAGTTGGTAACGCTTGCGCATGCGAATTTAGTGAATTCCCACCGTTTGTTTACGGCGTTGCTGTTCCCAAAATAAGATTTTGTAGGTTATGTAGCAACATTAGTTAAAAACCGAAAAATCTCAGTTAAAAGGTGCTGCGAACTTTACTTCTCAAGAAGTCAGCATTCTCCTAGTTGTGAAGCAATCGGACAAATTACTATGGAATAAGAGAAACCAAATTGCGGAAAAGTTGCGATGCGAAGGGTGGATTAGAATGGTGTAAGACAATTTTGACAGCTCCGCTGTAAATTTTAAAACACCAGCAAAATCTCCAGCTGCAATTAGCATGCTTCCACTTGCGAAAACCTCAATGTCAAGAAAAGCATTGCTTTTGACGAGAGAGCATTGTGACTGAAATATGCCATAGATGCGAAGGCAATGAGTGCGACAAAGTATATGATAAAAATATGAAGTATATATTTAAAATTAAGTTTTGCTAACAATCGGCTTTATGTTTATTTGTATTATCAATAATTTCTGCTACCATCGGTGCTGACTGTTTACTTAATGGAAGTCTCTTGGAGCATGCTAAACATTCAAGGTCGTCCGTCCTATGTCGTGCATATGGGTTAAAATAATTTGCATTTCCTCGTAACTAATGTCTTCTTCGGATAACATGGTGACTCCTTAGCATAAATCACAGTTCAGTACAGTTTAAGCTCAGCTTATCGCTTGCACTGAGCGTTACAAAACTCCATTGTAGCTTAAGTCTCTACTGAAGTCCGATTCGAAACTTAAGCTTAAACCGTGAAACTGGGTATTGGAGGACATTTGGGAAACCCGAGTTAACTCTAGGCATACAGGAGTGTAGAAGATCTCAGGTAAAATAAACGCAGCGCAGAGAGGCAAGATGAAAGAGCAAGTAACGATTTTATAAACCATAGTAAGTGCATAATAATAATTCCATGGCGTTACAGCCCATGAAGGGCCTTGAACTGCGAACCCGACTGCCGGCCTGGCGCCCACGTTACACGTGAGAAGTGGGCGATTATCCAACTGATACTGGGAGGTGATGTATAATAAGTGCATTGGCATCCAAAATCAATTATAATAGTAATATTACCTAAGATACTGCTTCTCTAGTAAGAAACTGCGGAACCAACATGGCATTTCGCGATGAATGGTCGCAATTGACTGCATGATTAGCATGCCAGCTTCCAAATCCAGAGGTCCCGGTTTCGATTTCCGGCTGGAGGAGCAGAATTTCTTTAGCCAGGATAGGATAGGACTAGAAGCGGAGGGAGAGTTAGCACCTCGACCTACGCAGATCCTTTGTACCTAGGCCCCTGACGGGGTGCCCCCGGGAGGGAGGGAAGAGGTAAAAGCAGACAGGGTACAGCCAGATCAGGAGCCGCGACAGGCAGAGGTCAGAATCCCTACAATTCACAATTTGAACTCCCCAGGTGGTGGCTAGTGCAGCCCACTTCCCTCCGCCCCTGTGAACTTACACATTCCCTGAAGAGCCCTTGACCTGGAGTACGCTCGCAGTCCGAAGGGCGAACGTTTCCACAGAGCATCTTTTTCCTCTGCTGTGCACACGCCGAGACCTCCCGCCGCTCTTGCAACCCTGAAAAAAATCAAGCAGATGAAAGGTGAAACAAAATGAAAATGGAGATGAAATGGAGGGACAGGAAATTCGGTGAAGTAGTGATGTTTCCCAACATTGGCCTGGCGATCGGGAGAAACCCGCAAAAAAACGCCATGGGTCAGGAAGGTCGGACGCCGGAATCGAACCCATGACCTCCGGAATGCGGACCACAGACGTTACCGCCTGAGCCATTCGCTCAGTTTAGTTAGGATTATTTCCCATCCTCCATAGAGTTTGGAAGCATGAGTAAGAGTGTAAATGTGTGTGTGTATGTATGTAAATTTAATGTTAATAAAGAAAACCCAAAGGAATCAAACCCGAAGACACACACAATATTAAAATGAGTGGACATCATTGCGGAGAGCAATTATTCCAAAGGCAAAAAGCCGGCGATATGACCTAGATGCTAAAGGCGGCATATAAATGGAACAAAAAGAAATAGTCGCAATTACATGCTGTTTTGTCGTTCCCATGCGACTTCATGTCTAAGTTGCACCGCGTTAAGCTGTTTAAGCTTTATGCGCCTCTAGCTGTTCTCATTGACCACTCAACCCGTGCTTGGGTGGATTTACACTGCAAATTGGAGGTTTTTTTAAGCATGTTTCAATATATTTCCCGCTACGTTAAGCCATTAATGGAGACATCTTATGCACGATTTTTTTCAGTTTATTCTTCTTTTACTTATTTGGTGTTTTGTTATGAGTATTAGCACTCCATTTAGTAACCCAGTTGCTGTTTATTTCATCAGAAACTCTATAGTTGAACATTTCAACACAAGTTTGGAATGAAGATAAGAAACCTCTTTCTGGAATCTACTTCAGGCATATCATCTCGCAAAATGAAAAGTGATAAGAAAAAATTGGTAACAAAACCTTCGCAAAATTTAAAATCAGCTACAGTTAGTGTGATATAGCCCAAGCTGCGGGCCTATTTCCAGTTCTGTTTGAGTCAAGCAGCTTTGTTGAGATTTTAATCGAGCTGTTTCCATAGTCTGTAAAATGAATATCAGATAGCTTTAGCACTTAGGACTCAATTCATAGTTTTCATCCATCACCTATTTGACCAGACTGGTTAAGGATATCGCTAGATGAAATTTCTACATCAAGCAGTTTTTAACTATTTTTTCCAAGCTTTTATTGCATGCTGCTTTACCATAATAATAGAAAATATATTTTAAATTTCTAGTTGATATCTTTAGTAGTTTTACAGGAAATATCATTTTAATTATCTTATTTGATGCTAATCAAATCCTGAGTATCCTGAGTATAAATGCAGTAAACATCATATGCCAATGTTTAATTCATCCTCCTCGGACTTCCAATAAGGATTTAAACAACATTGATTAACAACTGCATCATGTGAACGTTTTAGTGTTCAAAAGTGTAATAAAATGAAATCTGGGAAAAAGGCGCTTTAAAGAATTAAAGGTCATTGAACTATGTGCATGAATATCAAAAAGGCGATGGCGGCTCCGAGACTGTGTCGGCTGCTGCATAAGAGCAAAGAGCACGTGAACATCCTAACGTTTTATCCCTTGCGGATTTATTTTTTTTCTTTTCTTCTTTTTTTTCTTTCTTTGAGTGCTATTAAACGCCTGCGCTAAACGCTAGTGTTGGCAACAGGTTCCCTAGTACATCTTGACTTGTGCGCGTTTTAAGGAGCTTCTGCACATGCGCAAATGGTAGAAGTAATTACCCTAAGGGGTCAAATACATACGGGCGGTGTACACTTCAAGAAGAGTAGTAGAAAGCGAAGCTTTTCCCGCACTGTTCCCATACTATCACGCAATTTTACGTCAAAGTCACTAAGTGATAGTGTCGTCCGCCGTGGTGTAGTGGTTACCATGTTAGCCTGTAGTTCCCGAGGTCGCGGGTTCAAACCCGGCAGAGGGCGATGGATTTTTTTCGGGCGTAAAAGTCCTTAGCATGGCTTCCTTCGGAAGGGAAGTAAAGTCGGTGATTTATGGCTCTTAAAGGAACCTCAAGCCTGATAAAAAGGCCTCTGAGCAAAATTACCGGTCTTTCTGAGCAAACTTACCGGTCTTTCAAGCTCAACATAGAATGGGACGCTAAGGACCACAGCAGTTAAAGAGCCTCCATAAATAAAACTCACTTCAATTCAACTAGGTGGTAGCACACTACAGCAGAAGTTAGAAAACCTGTAGCACATGTAAGTAACGTGCACAAGCCTGGAAACTTCTCCGGGTTTCTCCAGACCATCCATAATATCAACTGCAATTTAATTTAGACGTTACTTCGTTCTTGACTTAACAGGCATACTCAATTATGTACACAAAAAACTTAAAAAAAAGTTTCTTTCGTCACAGAAATGATGTATTATTTGTGGCAGTATTTTATATCACAATAATGTAAATGCCAGAGTGATTGTAGTGTAAATAAGCATTATTGTATGACAGTGATTTGAGATGTTTGTTAATTATAAGCATTGTTAGGAAATAAGTTTACACGGCCTCACTGAAACTGACAATAGGAGCGAATAATAGGGGGTGAGTTGTTTTTCAATTAGAAGAGACAAACAAATGACGTCAGATTATCGCGCTTTTCTGTAGAAATGGAGGGAATATCTTCCCTAGAGCATATGTGTTCGTAATTTTGATTGAATATAAAAATAGACGCTAATGTTGGCGCGCTTTATTAACCAATAGCAGCTCTGTTATAATCTTTAGGCATATCGGGTGAGGGAGTATAAATTCCGTGCCAGAGACAGGTTTCGTCCAGTCCAACAGAAGCACTCGCGGGAATACGTCGTTCAGTCCAACAAAATCATACACAGGTTATACGTCGCTCAGTTCAACAGAAGTATTCGCAGGTTATACGTCGCGCAATTCTACAGAATCTCTCGCGTAGTAAAGTTAGTTATAAATGTGAAATACGCAAATTAATAATGCGCAGCAAATATGTGATTATAGTGACATTAGAAAATATAACAGTTTCAGTCGGGCGTGTATCAAGAGTAATTATGTGAAATGAATAAAGTGTGACGGCAATAAAAGTGTAAAAACAAATTCTTTTATCAGTGTTATCTTTCAGTAAAAACTCCTTTCCGTTTACACACCCTGTTTAAGAGATATGCTCGACTGAGAAAAAATAGCTAGTCGGAGGACAAAGAACCCAAAATTCGAACTAGTAATACAATAACAGGAGCTCAGCAAAAAGATAACACAACGAGACCGCGACAAATTGGCTCCCAAACGTGGGGCAGATAAACATAAAGCATTTTTCAACTACAAAAAAATATTCTACTTCAAATTATAGATATTACTATTGTTGTTAGGCGCAGCTGCAGTTGTATACATTTGTTCATAACATTAACTATTATGAAGCAGATGCTATTTCACATTTTCATTACTGTCTGAATTTTATCTGTCTGTCTGTCTCTCTGTCTAAAAAACATCAAATATATACTTAAGAGTCGCTACTGCCCATAGGAGAAAACCGGCAACGGCTAATTCAGGTTAAAGATTCAAACTAATTTGTAGATTTAAAAGCAAACATATGAATGTTTGAAAATTTTGCAAAATTTCATCTTTGGGTATCATGGACGATAAACTTACAAAAAATCATTTGAAAAACCATCGATTAGAGAACGTAACGCTGTTGTATTAATTTTTATCAATACTCTTGATAAAGTCCAAAACATGTCGTTACTTTCTCCAGAATACTTTCGAAATGACGGAATGTTTCCTTTATTTATTTAGTATTAACTTTCAGTGAAACTCCATGCATATCAAGTACAATGCAAAGAATGTCAATGTTTGCATGACCAGGATGAGCCGCTTTTCTTGTTGAGCAGTGTAAAAAGTTCTTGAATGCGTAAATATAGCTTAAGAGTGGCATTTCAGGTACAAAATTATATTATTGAACTGTAGTTTCGCCACAAAAGTCTACTCCTATCATTACAAATTTACGGTAATTGGCTGCCATGACAATCTCTATAAAACTTCTGAGTGGAGGAAAGGGCTTTGGCTTTCCTGGAATGGGGGAAGAAAAATGGACAGACATGCTTAATTAGCTCTTTGACGTAAACTGATGTGACTGCCTTATTTTTATATACAAGAATGTCTGGATAATGTTGCAACCTTATTAAAAATGAGTGCAGAAGTAATCTTCAAAAAAGAGAAACTTTTAACAGCTTTATCTCGAAATCCAACAAAAACATTAGGCTGTTAATAATATGTGGCGATTATTCGAAGCTTTACGTCAGACAAAATTACAATTAGCTGGCGCCATAGCTCAGTCGGTAGAGCACCTGCCTGCTGTGCGAGGGGTCCCGGATTCGATTCCCGGCTTGGGAGTGGGAATTTTCCTCTAGCTAAAATTATTTCCTATCCTCCCCTGAGTCTGGAAGTATGAATGGGAGTGCGAATGTGTGTGTGTGTGTGTGTGTGTGTGTGTGTGTGTGTGTGTGTGTGTGTGTATGAGATCTAATGTATAATCCAATGTGAATAGTATACGATTGCCGATAGGCAATATGTTCCAAAGGCAACATATTGTAGTTAAAGGGGGGGTGTAAATGTAAACAAAAAAATTCAAATTATCTGATACAACAAAAACAAATGTGTGGCCTGAATGTCCTTTAGTTTACACAAAAAACACCTACATAAAACCTTTCAATATTTTGTGCAAATTAGTATTTTTATCTTATCGTAAAATGAAAATGAGTATATTTAGCACAAATGAAATTATGCTTTAAATTGACCTTCTTTCATATTTGTTTGTTTGTTTGTTTGTTTCCTTTTGGTAAGTTTAGAGTCCTTTAACAGGCAAATAAAATCGTACAAATTAGTTGGAAATATGCTCCAATGAGCCCGGGATCCATAAATCTTAACCTTACCCGACATTTATCCTCTTAGGATAAAGGAAAGTCCCGAAAAAATCCTTACTCAGATACTCGCCCAGTTAAAATTCGAATTCGGACCGTGCCAAATACGATAGACGCTCCACGCACACACAGAGTTAGATTAATTCTGCTTACCCTCTTTTTTCTCCTTGGGTTAATTAAGAGTCAAAGTACCATGTATCTACCATATAACAAGCCAATAATAATAATAATAATAATAATAATAATAATAATAATAATAATAATATAACTATTATATGCCAAACAGCAATTCTACTTCCTCGTGTTAGGGGTATATTCTTCCACAGCTTGGGTATGTAAGTAGGCGAAGTATTGCATTCTGCTTAAACACTTCATATCGATGTGGCTCCAAGGCGAAGATTTAGAGGAAATTCTCCCACCCTAAACAGCCCTTTATATAGAAGAGTTTCCATTGTCTTTTATTTTCTCAAAAATGGCTGTAACGACTTTGATTAAAATGCCAGGTTTAGACTGACATCTCCTATTGAATGACCTCGCTCTGTGGTAGCCTAGCTCACGCGCCTATGGTAAGTAACGATATTTGCAGTTCAGTCTAATATTTGGCATGGTGTATAGTGGGAGTAATGTTATGTGGGGTTTCCTGTTCATTGGGTTTACTGTTTGTACTTATCATGGTGTATACTAAATGTGCGTTCACACACACACACACACACACACACACACACACACTGAGGTTTTACTAAACTTTTTGGGGGAGGGTTCAGGGTGCGCAAAATGTAAGAGAAAGTGGCCCATTTATCAAGATCACAATAGTGTTTTTCTCCTTCCAAGTGATCTGTATTAACCTAACAAACATTCGACCCCACCCAAACTTATCACAACACTCTATGATTGGCTTGAAATAAACTCCAAAGAACAAACTTGATCCGACGAGCGATCTTATGTGTTGCGTGAAATGGTCCTCAATAACCTGTTAGGGAGACACCTCACTACTGTGGCTAGCACCCCCCAAAAGGAAGGGATGAAGTGAAGGAACCACAGGAGGCCGCAGGGAGACAAGCAGGCCACCGAGGCGCGTAGAAGTCCATAACAGTGCCAGGCTCGAAGACCCGTCCCAAAGCTGGAGCTGCCTAGAGAGGGCGATGAACGACCCGTCGACGAAGCAGCCCTCTAGTGTCCACGGGGTGTACTCTTTCCTTTAAACAAGCATCCACGTTATCTTCCGGCACCGCCATACGCCACAAATCCTAGAAGCACACCTGAAAGATCAGAAGGAAGCCGAATGAAAAGGAAATGATGGTAAGTAAATCTGGTAGATGAGAAAGCACCCAGCATTCACTTACTCACCTCGTAATATGTGCAGGACTCATTATTTTAGAGAAAGAGGTGGTTGAAAAATGTCACAAAGCAACAATAGTAATGTCAAAGGCAAATATGCAAACGGTCTAAATTTATTAGTGCTATTGAATGGAAGTGTAACACAGCAACTGTTAGTGAACTATGCGACATTTTAATACTAATTTATATCGTCCCTTTGCTATGTAGGCTTCTTTTTCTTGGCATCCAAGCGTACATTTCTCTTAAAATGGCGATATCGATTGGTTGAGACTAAATGCTATTTAAAGAATTTTGAAACAAAAGAAAGTACTAAATATAAGAGATTATTATGAACACCAAAACTAAAATAATATAACTGGAAAATTAACTGTCGATGTGGAATGCACGAAGGGCGTAAGACAAGGCGATTCCCTCAGTTCAATTTTAAGTATATTATGGTGAGATAGTGCATAGTATGAAAAATCTCAAAGGCTATCTTAAAATCTTAAAGCATCAATACAGTCCTTTGTGCAGGTGTCGCTGTTCTTATAGCTAGGGCAGAGAATGGTATTCAAAGATTGCTACACTGATTTGTGAAAAAAGTCTTTCAATATAGCATGTAAGTTTCAACAGAAAAAACAAAATGCATGTGAATATCCAAAGAACCCGTAAGGTGCAAATTAGAAACCAAAGACAAATCATAGAGTAACCACTGCAGTTTAAGTGTTTGGGAGTGATTGTATCAAGTTGTCGAAATATAAGAAGAAACAGACATCAAGTTCACAGAGCAGCAAAAAGTAAGGTTATTTACGTACAACATATTCGTATTTGTAAGAGTAAATATTTGAACACTACGTGTAATATAAAAGTTGTAAAGCTTTAATAAGGCCTGTAAGAGTAGAAAACCGCAAATCTAACAGTCACTCATAACAACAGAAATTAATATATTAAGGCAATCGTAGGGAAAACAAGAATGGACACAATAAAGAACGAAGATATAAGAAAATAACGCGGTATAACGGATGTAATAAAATTTGTTAAAGAAACCAACAAACAAACAAACAAAAACAATGAAAATGTGACAGAGCAGATGAAAATATTTTTTTTCTTCTTTAATGGATTACCCTCCTCTTTGTAGGACTAACACCCCAAAGGACTTACAAGCCAAAGCCTTGTGTCAGTAGCCCGTCAAGGAGCAAGCAAACTCTGGATCATAGCATATCCAGCTTGGGTCATCAGCCCGATGCCCGGTATGGCGATGAAGAAGAAAATGAAATGCGATGAAAGGGGCGATAGGAAAATTCGCGGAACAAATTATCCAACCCAGCATTCGCCTAGCGATCGAGGAAAGCCGCTAAAAAAAATCTTCGGTCAGATAGGTCGTCCCTGGGGGTTTGAACACAGGCCACAGACGCCACCGCCTGAGCCATCCCGCACGTTGCAGAGGAAACAGATTAAAATAGCACGAGACCAACGACCAGCAAGAAGTAGAAGTTTTCGAAGGCCACTAAAGAGATAGAAAAATGTTTTTCATCACCATCAAACTCTGCGTGAAGACAAACAGGCTTAGCCTAAACAAAAGAAGAAGAAGAATTTTTGGGTGATATTCAGCATTTCTTCTTAATTTAAAAATCGCCCATGTGTATCCAGAACATCTAAGGATAGTAATTACCGAATGACAAACAAACACTGCCTTTGTAACAATGGACATAAAGTGAGTTGTTTCGATTTTCGCTGTTCAGGACTAAAGATCCGGTATCTAACTCATCAGGTTGTAAAAGAAGGTTTCAACTTAGCACGGGTCTAGTTCAGGATAGGATAGTAATGGAAGCGGATGGAACTTAGCACCTCGGCCTACGCAGATCTTTTGTGCCTATGCCCCTGACTGGATGCCCCCGGAGAGGAGACAGAGGGTTCCCTGACAAGAAGGCACGATAGATAAAGGGCAGAGTCCCTACCATTTACGGATTTGAACTCGACGGGGTGCTGGGTGTTGCAGCCGGCCCCCTGTCCTCTGTGGGGTGGCACATCCCCTGGAGGGTCCGGGACCCGGAGACCGCTCGCAGTCTGGAGGACGAAGGTTTCCTCAGAGCTTCCTTTACCCCTGCCATGCACAAGCCTTCTACCGACACTTGCAACCCCGAAAGCAACAAAGCAAACGAAGGGTGAAGTGAAATGAGAATGGAGATGAAACGGAGGGACAGGAAATTCGGGGATGTAATGATCCTTCCAGCATTCGCCTGTCGAACTGTAGAAACCCATGGGAGAAGAAGGGCGGCCACGGGAATCAAACCCATGTTCTCCCGAATGCGGGTCACAGACGTTACCGCTCGGTGATCACGGGTCTAAGTTGCAATGGTTTTGGATTGTTATGCAGTAACCACCGTGGAATCCCAGAATATGAGAAATAATGAACGTGGAACATATAGAAGAGTGAAAGAAAGAAGACGTTATTAAAAGTTTGAGACGGGTTGTTGACTGGGTAGTTGTAGGCTAGAGCTGTGTGTTTAGCAAGCTGCCATTTGTTCCTGTCTAGGATTTCCTTCAGCTCTTGCCTTAGCCCAGCAAACAGGCGCTTAGAGCTGTCAGACTTGTTAATCCACAGAGAGAGACGGAAGACCCGTGTTTTCCTAACTTAGCGCCATGTTTAGTATCTCAGTAGGCTAAGCGGAACAAGTTTTTATGACCTTCGCCGAAATACACTAATGAATGGAAAATACACAAAAAATTATAATTTGTGTAAGAGGTAGGTATACGCAGGAAAATATCTGATGACTTTCTCTACTCAAACTCTTCTACAAACTATTCTTGCAAAAACCTATTTTATTATTCTCATTTCCTTCTTGTTAATCAAGAAACTTTCATTACTCATTAACTCATTTTGTTGTAGGTATAAGAACGTTAGGTACAGTAGGCTATAGCGACAGTCATATTTCTAAAACGCTAGTCGCTATGCGATGGCTTTGAAATTCCATGCTAGACCACGAAAAAAAAAAACGAATAGGGACTTACCACTTGAAAAAAAATTTATGTATCTAACAATTCCGTCCAATTACAAAGAATAGAGAAGCATGTTTTTATTTGGCATAAATTGTGTACTTTAACGAGACCTACTACTAAGGTTTCGTCTACCTCTTTTGGTGTACCAATTATACAAAATTCATTCGAATAAAGAGGATTTCACAGGCTATTCCCAGAAAATCCAAATCGTTAGAGACGGTTTTGAGAAAACAAATACGAACAATTTACCACGTAAAGGGTAGTTTGCGGTGTAGAGAGTTTCTTGAAAATCTTCGTATCGCGTCCTTGGAAGATGAATTTAAACTCCAAGTTTAGTATTTAACCCACTTTTCGTTTTGTAGTTATGCTGTTCACATAACGCACATGGACACGCACGCGCACGCACATTTATAAAGGATCTTTTTCTGATTCAGGAATACTCAAACCCTGTAGTGAAGTCTCGTTATCGAATTTTTGGGTGGAATGCAATTGTCCTCTACTTACTGTAAGCAGTAGAGCAAGTAAAAATAACATAATCGTTATTTTAGAACGGTTAGGAGAGGAAACCGTTCTAAAAACTAGTCATATGCCCAGTATAGAGTTTGTGGTGGTATGTCTTCTTGTTGATTGTGGGCCCCATGTTAGGGCGGCAATTTGCGGTGGTATGTGGCTATTTTACGGCGCATGATTTGTAGGGATGGTCCCGAGTTCGGTACTAGCTCAGGGTTCTTTGCATGGATCTTGGATCACGGGTTAGTGGTGAATAGGACTGTTTGTTTTCCTGCTCGTTTATTTACCGTCACTGTTTTAACATTTGATTCCTGCTATTTACTTCGACGCACACGCGCATTTCTTATTTGTTACACTTCATATCATCACGCCTATCCGCTGACACTTTTCTGACAAACATCTCCCAGGAATTACCACGGCCAAGTGTGTATTCTAAACTCTTGTTTCTCTATTTCAAACGTTCTATATCTCCCCATTCCACTATCACCTGATTTCTAGCTTCTTCCATTGGAGGCCTAAGGCTATCTGTCTTTTGGCGAACATTGACCCTTTTCTACACCTCTGCGTTCCAGCAACCTAACGGGACACTTAACAATAGAGGAAAAACCACCCGTTTCCGGCCGCTGATGGCCTTGTCTCTCTCAACCCTTATTTCCACTTACAGTAAAATTCGCTTTCCAGTTTTATTTAACACTATCATTACTGTTATTGATATTTATTCTCCCTATTATCTTAATTTTATTTTACTACTCAAATCATACTGCTTCAAGTTCCAAAATAACAGTTCCAAACTAAGACAATCGTTCGAATGTTTTAATAACCGGTTTCAAAAGCAACGCTCTGACCTAGGGAACACGTTACATAACCACAGTCCAAGTATGTACGAGGTGTATTTTTAAAGTAAGTACGGATAAGTTTCTAAAAACATAACAGAACATTACTTTCCAAATACTTTATCATCATTCAGTACCTAAGGCGTATACTACTTCTCTACATAGCCACTGCCGTTATTCAGGCACTCGTAACGGGAAACCAGTTTTTGTATGCCTTCGTCAAAGAATGATGCCGCCTATGATGAAAGTTAGGTCTGCGCTTCTTGTTTCACATAATCGTCGTTGAAATGTTTTCCGTCAAGGTATTTCTTCAGATGAAGAAACAGATGAAAATCGCTTGGTGCCAAATCCGGATGTAGAGAGGGTGGACAATTGTTTCCAACCAAATTATGCGATCAGATCTTGAGTTTGTTTGGCTGTGTGCGGCCGGGCATTGTCACTCATTATTGTTTCCCAATAAACCTCGCACAATTGGCGATGTATGTTTGCTGGCGTAACGTGTCTTGCACTCCAAAAACGAAACATTAATCGGACACTTAACAGCCGGCGGGTCGTTCGATTGTTTTGAATATTTCAAAATGCTCTAACAACAGGAAAACACAAAGTTACAATCGGTCTTAATTGCGTCTGGCTTCGTAATGAATGGAGGAAGTGATCGCGCATGCTCAAAATCGCGGCTGCAGCGGCAAAATATTAAAACGGTACTTCTTTAAAAAGACGCCTCGCATATGATGCGAGACGTTGTAATCATCAAACTCAACTAGAAAATGCTTTTCCAAAGCTTTAAGCTGTGAAACAAAAACATTATAACAAATTATACAATTTTTAGTGGCCTAGGCAGCAAATACTGTAAAGCAACCCTTAAAGGCTAAAATTTCTATTTTTCCTATAAGTTTCTATAAAAATATACAGCATCCTATATTTTTAAAAGTTTTGATAAACACAAACTCCAATGAATACCAGTATGACAGCGCGGCACTTAATTATCTTCATTGAAAGCAATAGATAAGATCTGTGAAATTGCAAAGAATTAGTGATTTCCGTTTCTGACCACCGCTAAGATTTTTGTGAGAGTCTGGTATATCCAATGTGTAGTGTTTTCTTTATGGCTAAAAAGTCGAAGCATTTATTTGCTAGAAACATGTAAATCTATTGGGCCATACCTTATATTCTATTTTTACTTTCTTACTATCTATCTATAGTAAGCAGAGAAAATATACTATCCCAACCAGATATTCGATATCGAGATATACTTTCTCTATGACTTATCTATAATAAGCAGAGGAAGTATTTCATTCAACCCAAAAATTCGATACCAAGGTTTCACCGAAAAGGCACGTTTTGAGACTCCCTGAATCCAAAAGAAAAGATTTTCAGAAAAAGCCATCTGTGTGTGTGTATGTATGTGGAGAGAGAGAGAGAGAGAGAGAGAGAGAGAGAGAGCCTGTCCCTGTGAACGGCATAACTCAAAAGTGAAAAGTCTGTTAGATACCGAACTTGGTATTTAGGTGCAGCATCTTCTAAAGATGCGACACAAACATTTTCAAGAAACTCCCCCGCCCCAAATTACCCCTTTCATGAAAAATGTTTCGTTATTTTTATTGTCTCAAAAATGGCTTTAACGTTTTTAATTAAATACTATATATGTAAGGAATTTACATGACAACTAAAGTGTAATTCTTGAATTATCCGCAAATAGCCTGTGAAGTCTTCATTTTGAATGACTTATTACTTTCTCTACTACGTATAGTAAGTAGGGGAAGTATTGCATTCCACCCAAAAATTCGATACCGAGATTTCACCGGAAATACATGTTTTGAGACCTCCTGAATCCAAAAAAAGCATTTTTGGAAACATGTCCGTGTGTGTCTGTGTGTGTGTGTGTCTGTGTGTGTCTGTGAACAGCATAACTCAAAAACTAACAGTCGGATAAACACCAAACTTGGTATTTACGTTCAGTATCTTCCAGACATGCGACACGAAGATTTTCAAGAAAATCCCCCTACCTCAGACTACCCTTTACATGGAACATTTTTCGAAAATTTTAATTTTCTCAAAAATGGCTCTAACGATTTTGATGAAAATATCATATGTTTAAGATAATGTCATGAGAAATGAAATGTATATCTCGAAATTTCTGGGAATGTCTCCAAAAGTATTCTTCATTATGAACGACTTTTGCATAACTGGTAAACCATAAGAGATAGACAAAATTTTACTACACAAAAAATGTAGATCGCGTTAAAATACACAACTTATATCATATACATTTGTTTTGTTGAGTGAACCGTTTTCGAGATATTGCTTGTTATTTCCTTAAATTTTCCAATACTTATACTTTTTCTCAAATTCGTTATTCATTTTTTTTTGTCTTGGACATGCAAAGAGAATGGAATGCGCCACATAGCAACCAGCGATAAAATATTTGACTATCGCTTAAAAGCTACCATATTCCCCTTGCATCTACAAGAAAATTACAAATAAGATTGACATCTCGATATCTCGATTAATATGAAGCATATGGAGAATAGGCGTTTGTAAAAATAGATTGTACAAGAGTAGAGAAAGTCATGTGAGTGTAACACATCAGATTTTTTTTATCATTGGTATAATCTCACTACACAAAAGATGTATATCTCGTTGAAGCACACATTTTGTATCAAACTTTTTTTGTGGTGCTAACTGTTGCCGAGGTATTGTGTATTATTATTTGAATTTTCAAATACGTATACTTTTCAGGCGGTAAGTCGCTATTCGTTCTTTTACTTTCTCTACCACGCACTTAGTAAGTAGAGAAGGTATTGCAAAATCAAAAAATTCTATATAGAGGTTTCTCTGAAAATAATGTTTTCAGGCCCACTGAACATAAAAGGTCTGTGAACAGCACAACTCAGGAACGAAATTCTCGATAAATGCCAAACTTGGTTTTAAGTGCAGCATCTTCCAAAGATGCGATGCAAAGATTTTCAAGAAAAACTGCCACCCCAACTTACCCTTTACATGGGAAATTCCCATAAATCTTTTATTTTCCCAACAACAGCTCTAACAATTTTCATTAAAATACCATATAATTAATTAAGGTATTAACATTACAAAATGTGTGCTTTGAAATTTCTGGGATTAGCCTGTGAAGTCCTATTTTCGAAGGGTATTTTGTATAAATTGTTAAGCGAAAGATAAAAACATATTACACAAACAATGTAGTTATGTTTAAAACACATAATTATTCCAAATAACCTTTTTGTTAGCCATTTCTCAGATATCCATTATGATTTGAAGTTTTTAATAGGCACATTATTGTTAGTCATTTAAGCTGCTGTCGCTAATCAAGTGTTTCTCGTGATATCTTGGAAAGCGTGTCGAATTTAAATGCCAGCATATAGAGCTAGCTTGTATACGTCGGTCTATTGATTCAGTTTCCCTCGGTTCCCGCACAACGAAATGTGTAAACTATTTCTGCGCTAACGAGAAAGAGCAGAGTATTAGTCAGGAGGCACTTGTATGACTTCTGTATTACTATGTATTAATAAGAGTTCAAAGGCACTGAGATAGCGGTAAAAGCTTGCCAGTTGGTAACCAAATAAAGAACTACAAGGGCAGATATGATCACTCCATTCTTTCAGTCGCACACGCCTTCAGCTTTGTCCAAATAAGGAAAATCAGATATTGCACCTCCAGTTAAGGAGAATGTATGACTCCCTTCTCAGATAAAACAAAGCAGAATGTTCAAACAAAACGTCACTTATATGACTGCAGTGTAATGGGGCTTGCAACAGGATCCATGACTTCTCGTGAACCTAGGATTCCGTTAAACCTTAACCTTTATTTTCGTCCTCTATATCCCGCAGCATCATGCGGTGTAGAAGGCTCATTGTTTTTGCTCTGTCTAAGGAAAACAAAGAAATTCACATTCCTGTGATTACTCTATTGTTTAACCGAGGCTGTCTTGGAGGGGTTCGTCGTCGTTGCACACCGCAATACTGTGGAACCCGAAGGCTGTATACTTCAAGAAGAATTCACGCATAGGCAGAGCAGGCTCTGGCGGCAAAGCTTTGAAGTGATACTTCCCGTAATTTACGTTGATTATTTTAATTAATATCTGCCTTCACACATCATTCATTTCCCTCACCATCGAGTTTAATAACATTCTGAGGAAAAAATGGATTGAAAATGCTAGGGATTTAATCAATAGAAGGCAAGAGAAAGTGCGCTAATAATGTCTTTCTCTACCTCATCTTAACTTAATTTTGATTTTCTCAAAAATGGCTCTAACGATTTTGATTAAAATATCATATATTTAAGATATTTTCATGACAAATAAAATTATATCTTGAATTTTCTGGGAGTGTCCCCAAAAATCCTCTTTATTCTGAATGGCTTTTGCATAAGGGGTAAACCGTAAGAGAGAGACAAAATTGTCCTACATAGAAAATGTAGAGCTCGTTAAAACACACAGTTTATGTCATATACTTTTTTTTGTTGAGTGAACAATTTCCGAGATATTCCTTATTTGTTTGAATTTTCCAATTCTACTTTTTCTCAAATAGGAATTCGTTATTTTTTGTTTGGTTGGTTTTTAATGTCCTGGTCATGCAAATAAAATGGAATGCTTCACATAGCAACCAGCTCTTAAAATATTTGACTATCGCTTAAAGCCCAACTGCATTACCATATTCCCCTTACACCTTCAAGAAAATTAGCAGTAAGATAGTTTCTGCAAATGTTTATCTCGATCAACATGAAGTAGATGGAATAAGCATCTGTGAAAATAGTATGTACAAGAGTAGAGAAAGTTATGTGAGTGTAACGCATCAGATTTTTTACAGTGCGATCGAAACTATACTGTTCTTTATGGTAACCGGTTTACATCCACATATAATGGTAACCCCTTAGGTATTCATTCCATGGAGATTTTGTAAACAACAGAACATGTTAGAAACATTATACTTACAAACTTTTGTTAGGTAGAATTTTTCAAAAGTCTTAATTAAAACCAAGATATAGAAACCCATTAATCAAAATAATATATTTTCTAAGTGGGATCTGCATAGTTATACACCAAGTTTCATCGATTGTGTCATATTTGCGTGAAAAGTTAAAAAAGCGTGCGCACGCACGCACACACACATACATACACAATAAAAATACTATCATCATACAACTTCCACTTCAAGGGATTTTTTATCTTTTCATCTTGCGTTTGGACGTCCTCTTGTTTTTTTGTTTTTGTATTTTTTTCCTTTTTGGTGGTAGTCTTTAGGTAGTCCTTCTTCTTCCATTCTATTTACATTTTCCTTTCAGTTTGATCTTTTATACGTTCACTTGCATTGAATAGTTTTAGTTCTTCTCTAATTTATACATTTCATTTACTGACTTCTTTATTATCCGGCCACTTTTCTTAGGAATATAAGCTGATTGTTATTATTTTGTTTTTATTGCTACTGCTGCAAAGAGCACAAGAACGCATGAACACGCTATCTTTTGATACCTTGCGAACTTATTGTTTAGTTTTTCTTTGAATGCCATTAAACGTAACGTGCATGTGGTAATTTAAAATATGCTGCGTTTAAAACTACCGCGCTACTCCTCTAAACTCGATGAAGCATATGGCAACAGGGTCCCTAGCGCATCTTGACTTGTGCTGTTTTAAGGAGCTTCTGCGCATGCGCAATCGGTATGACGTAATTACCTTATGGGCCCAATACGTACGGGTCGTGCACAATTGAAAGGCACTAGCGCGCGAAGTTTTTCTCGCGCACTGTTTCCACTATCACTACAATTTTACATGCCACTAGTGGTAGCACACTATGGCAGAAGTTAGAGTCACTGTAGCAGAAGTAGGTAACATGCACAAGCGTGGTAACTTCTGCCTTTCTCCATACCATCTATAATCGCAACTACAATTTAATTTACACATTACTTCGTTCTTGCCCTAACACGGTGTACAGTCAAGTGCAAAATAACATGCTTATGCTTTTGGTTACTTAGTGTTTTCCATTCTTGAACGTTGGCAGAATCTCCTCATCTTTTGCGTTCTACGCCCACCTTAGGTGAGCCATCCTCGAATTGATTACGCTAGGTTACCTATGAAGAAAGGACAGGCCTAGCTGGGCGATAAAAAGGGTGGAGAATCGATACATGTCACCTGAATGGTGGAAACAATATGCCTCCCAAAGCCTGTCCATGCTATCCCCTGAATGAGTCTGGTTTTTACTGGTTCGGTATTGAAGGATTAACCTCTGTAACCGAATGAGGGATGGAATGTGCGGCAGAGGCGTGTTAATTATTAATTGCGAATTTAAACCGCGGTTTCTCATATCGGAGCGTTTTTTTGTACCCGACTGTGCTTAATTACGTACACAACAAAAAACTTCCACAAAAACAACCCTTTCCTTCGTCGGATACGTTATGCATTACTATCTTTGTTTTATTGTTATTATTATTATTATTATTATTATTAATATTATTATTATTATTATTAATATTATTATTATTATTATTATTATTATTATGAGCGGCTGAGTTGTATCACTTCGTTCATAATTCAGGGCTGTGTGACTAAAATTTGGTGAACATCTAAAATGTATATTCACAAGCTCCTAGTGCTCATAATGTTCATAATGCTCATAATGGCATTTATCAGTTCTTCATCGCAAATCGAAAATTACCAGAAATGTTCGGTTACAGTCTTCTGATACACAAATAAAAAGGTACTGGTGTTAGACTATACCAAGAGATACTCGAATGTGAGGTATATCAAGAACAGAAGCATCCTTTGTGACCACTTGACTGTATCAGCAGCGTCTAAGCTTGTTTACTGCATGGTTTGGTTGTTGCTACGAAGAGGGAAGTGGGGCACATACGTGGTACGTTACCATGGCGACCTCGAAGGGATAGTCGCTTGGGGTTTTATCGTCATCAAATTGCTAAAATTACGTTGACGGAATAATAGGCCGGTCATTCCAAGCAGCGAATCTCCAGTGAGAGATTTCTTTTCCTTTCACGAAAATGTGCAGTCCAAAGCACGATCTACCTTTTGTATTACAACTTTATTTCGTCCCATTTAGTGTCCATTCAGAAGGAATGCTTTGTTCAGCTTACGTCTCAGTATTAAAAGTTTTCTACAGCAGTAACGTCGTTATCCACCTCGGAGAAGAACACTGCGGGGTTCTTCTGCTACAGGCACTGATATAGCAGTATGGTAAGTTATATTATAATACCTATAGAGGGCGTTACAGTTAATTACCAAATTGCCAATGGCGATTGAAGAGATAAGCAAGATAATTATACGCGAGCGCGTTTCAGTCAATGTACGGTCTCATTGATGCCCAGAATAGAATTTAATCGATAGTTTTAAAGCACAGTGCTAAACAACTAATCGTTTTTCCTAATACATTATTTTTTTAACCGTACCAAATTTGGTAGCGACTGGAATGTATCTATCCATCCTTACTTCACCGGCGATGTAAACAAACCAGAAGTGTTCCTCCGCGGACGTGTGTACACAAAACACATGCTGGGGTTCGTGTGTTGTACAAACCCGCGTACCTACGTTTTACCATTGTGACAGGAAAAAATACCGATCTACTTTCACTGTTCACAGATAACGATTAAACCTATGAAATACATAATAAATAAACAAATACAAAAAATAATAAATAAAACGGTGGGCGAGTTTTATTCGGTAAGAAAATGAAACTTTTCCCGTAAAATTACGACATGCACATGCTGTTTGGAAGTTTGCTGATGTATTGCATATTATGTTTCACCACTCCAACCGCCAGTAGTGTTTTGTGAATTTTAAATTTCACTTTTAAATAAAGACAGCAAACCATACACCGTGCATTTCTTTAATATACTACTACTATTGCAATACAGCGACTTACCCAAAAAAGCTAATCTAAGTCTTCTGTTGCAGCTGCACTTGAACTGATTATCACTGGGATTGATAATTAGCCGATCAACAACAATGTCCACCATTCCCTCCAAATTCCACACTTTTTTTTTTGTTTGTTCTTGTCGAAAGCTTTCCCGTACTCGACCACTACTTTCTTGCACACTTTATACTGCTTTCAGAAACGCCGGTAAATTCGGCCGTTAAACTGAGAATACTGTCTAATGCAAGAGGGGGTACTTTACACAAAACTTATTATACTCATTAAGAACAATTATTTTCTCACCACTTTTTAAGGGTTTTCCTTGCCTATGTTTCACTACACTGGTATCACAAGCCTCTGCCAGTATCTTAGACTTTACACTCTCCACGTGCTGACTGGAAGCAGCCGTTGCTATGAAGTGCACACACAGTGCATGCGCATTGTTACTTAAGGAATACTTATTAAATGACGTAAATTTCTGTTCCTTACTACTACTACCACTACCACTACCACTACCACTACTACTACTACTACTACTACTACTACTACTAAATTCATACTATATTATTTATACAACATAGTGTAGTTTAATATGTTATTGTGTACTTATAACAGCTTATCAACTAACAGAAATGCTAACACCAGTCCCATCAAACCGTGCATGTGCAGCAGTAAACATGGTAGAAACTTAAAAGGAAGCGCTGGATCCCTAGAAAACATCCAAAATCAAACCATAACCTCCATCTTACAATATGGAACTATTATTAATTTCAATTCTACAGAAAATTACTACAATTAAAACGTTAAATAGCATTCCTTAAATGAAAGAATAAACAAAAAAGAGTAAAGTTGTAATTCAGCTTTAAATTAGGTACTAAAATAAATTTACTATGAACTATATAACCTCAAATGTTCGTTGTTTTTAATTATTCAATTACAGATATCTTTGTATTCCTTCTTAGAACAAAAACAAATAACCTCTACTTCGATTCAATAATCATGACTGCCAAAAGTATTTCTTATTATAACACGTAATGGCGTGTATTTTATTTAATTCCGATCTGCGGTTCTACTTGGAATGAAAGCTAATAAAGTTAGTGTAAGTTTTCATAAAGATGTAACAGGTAAGCCACTTCAGTGATTCTACTAAAAGCTAAAAAAATCGTTTCGTTCTCGCATTGTAATTATCTTACCGAATTCCCCCTCTTATTTACAAATTTTTTAGGCATTCAATTGAACGTTCAAACTCAAGCTTGTTGTCATTACATAATTACTCCGAGACCGGAAACTACGATGACAACAAGCATTGCTTAACCTTAATTAAATTATCGAGAAACTATAAGTACTCGAGGTATTGCTGAAGATAATTTTCGGTAATGGGTTGAGAGCATGCTGAATAGGAGGACATATCTTTAGGTTTTCAGTGTTGAAATACTTATGCATAAATTATGATAATTTTAGTAGATAGACAGATAAAGAGATAGAGAGACAAACAGATAATTGTATATGGAAGATAGAGAAACGTCTGTGTGTGTGTGTGTGTGTGTGTGGGTGGGTGGGGGGAGGCCCAGAATAAGATATTGTCTCAAAAATGAATCTAATGATTTTAAATAGAACATCACAAGTGAGGTAAAGACTGTACATGATAAAATATACCTACACCCTGAACTTTTGACTGAATTCCCTTCAGGTTCTCTTCTTTCTTTCTTTCTTTCTTTTTTCAATTTCGTAAACCTGATAAGACATCTATAGAAAAGAACCGCGATATCATTTACAACTGTTTCAGATTAATCGTTTGTAGCACCAGGCACTTAAATATTCACTGCTGCAAGTTTAGTGTTCCTGCGTGGAAGTAGTTTATTCCCTCTTTCTTTTCGTTTGTTAATCTGATCTCCTAGCTCATACAAAGAATTTTTAAACAGTTGAGTCTTCTCTCATCATGGTGTTATAGTAACATGTCTATGAAAATATTTAGCTTAATATGAGTAGAAATGTAAGGCTTTTTTATTATTAGAAGATTACCTACTTGTTCATTAAATTTAGGAATCGTAAGTAAATAATTACGCAATAAATAGAGCAAAAACAATATCACATTGTTTTTCCAATTCACATCTAACAAAGTCTTTTGAGTATTTTCGTCAACATGTTTCGTAGAAGTACGAGCCACACAAAATAACCGTAAACAGCAAAAAATTATTCTCGTTACTGCTGTTTACATCACAACGCAGTTTCTCCCACTGAGGTAAAAAGAACATTAACGTTTAGGACAGCTTGATTACTTGTCAGCATGCGCGTAAGGCTTCGGGATGAAACAGTATACAAACATACATGCAACTCAAGGGATAAACAGGAAATTTAACTTCTTGCTAAACTTTCACACTCATAAAAGTTTCGAAGTTTTAAACGTATCATTCGAGACCCCAATCATAACATTCTTTGCAAACAGGTTTTGAAATTGACATGCAAAATATTTGTGGATAGCGTAATATTGTATTGTTCTACCTTTTGTCAAAGTGGTAGTGTGTACATTTATAAGTATGTACAATGGCTATGGCAGAGCAATCAGTACCTCCCTAGTACTCCCAAGACAAGAAGCAGCTTCACAATTTATTGGGTCAGAGGCAGCTCTAGGAACATCTCGACATACAATAAGAGAGGCTATTAAGAACTAGCCCAAAGTAGAACACCATAAAACCTGGTTTAAAACTCCAGGAAACAAACATGGTAAACTATTTATTAGAAAACCATGTAAGAAAAGACCCGAAAGCTTCAACTGAGAACATTATTGCATTTTTCACAGCGCACGCTCCTGTGAAAAAGCACCTTAACATGATCAGTCGACTCCCGCTGATGATGAGGCCTTGATAGCCTCAAAACGATCGTCCATCTTTTACCATCATGATGTAAGTGAAGGCTTTTAATATCATTTCGACTCATTAATTTTATCAATTGAACACTTCACTGTTAATATTGTCCCAATTTTAACATTTTTAACATTGATATACGATGGGGGTGTTTCAGGTAACTTAGATTGCAGATTGTGCAAGAAAAAGCTGAAATATCCCAGCGTATTATATACTCCTGTGGGGCAAGGTCTCACAGGAGATATATTGCTTTTGCGGAACTGTTTGGAATCAGAAGAATTTCAAACCATATTTGTTTTGAGACTGTATTCCTTGGTAAAAAGCAGACATAATGAATTGGCTTTAAAACGATACAGATAGCACAATTAGCCCAATGTTGAAATGTGTCCGGAGCAATGACGGAAATCTGTATCATATAGGACAAGACATGACCTCCCTAGTTGTAAAACAATGTGATGTGAATCACATATTTCTCACGGCCATCAAGGGCGTGACCTGCGTATTCTCAGATGAACCGTTTCTTCCCGTCCGTGTGCAACTTTATAGCATCCGAAACTGCAGAAAGAGACCGGCTCCACGAACAAGCTAGAAAAAACACAGTAACGGCAAAAGGAAGAGTAAAAAGGTTAGCTGCAGAAGATTCGCTAGGTAGAGGATCCCTGAGGTCCTTCCTCTGAGTTCTCTCTCTCACAATTTAAGATGTTAAAATACACTTACTTTTATTTCACTTTCCAGAAGCTGTAGAAGTTGGAAAGAAATTCGGGAAAAGATACATTTATCCTTCTGGGATCTCCTGTTCGCTTATTCTAGTCACAAGGGAGGTCTACTAGCATAATGTATCACTTTTGAAGGAACTTTTTATTTCAGTTAATTAGAAGATTTTCTCATTTCATGGTAGTTTTGTTTGCGGAAAGTTTTAAGACTTAAAATACTTATGGGAGACTAAATGGCGAAAGTTACCCAAAAAAGAGAATTTTAGTTTTTTATGTGGTCCTTTAAATTGGAATTCCTTTTTTAATTTGATATATATTTTATTAAAAAAATGTAATTCTTTCTGCTTTCCCAATGAGAGGTTTTCTAATGACAAAGTATACTTAATAACAAATAAATTGAATAATAATAATAATAATAATAATAATTTAAATATATGTTTAAAATGGCAGTGTATCTGCCATTTTGTACTCTGAAGTCTAAACTATTTTGAGTACATGAGTATTTTAACTCATGTTTTAGGGGAATCACTGCTTTGCAAATTGGTACCACTTTTAATTAGGCAGTTTCCGTATGCTCAAGCAATGTCATTTTTGCTTTATAAACATATTTGAGGTTTCTTCCTCCATTTTTATTTTGAATAGGTTTCTCTGAATGACATGATCTGACATAAATGATCCGTTTTCCCAGGAACTATTGAAGATAGCCAAGTGAAATTTTGATATGATAAAAAGAGGACATTACTGGCTCTATTGATCTATTTTGGCATTGCGTTGGTTAGTTATGTTTTAAAAATATAATTGTTTGTAAATTTAATATAAACAAATGCATAATTAAGAAGAAAAGTCATGCATTCCTCGATGAACCATATTGTATAAAAGAAGATTCATGAACTAATCCTGTAAAAATGTCACACTGATATGTTAATTTTTGAGATAATGCTCAAGAAATTAGTAAATATAATATTGGAGGATATAACTTTAAACTCCCCTTAATATGTTATGCAGCCATCGTAGTTGCCACTCTTGCGCTCAGTAGACGGTAACGCAGATCAGGTTTTCTTTTAATAGTGCTACACCAGTTTTTGTGTATACAGCACCACAGACGGCGGATACTGATGGGAAATGAAATGATAATGCGAAAGAAAATTTGGGAAGGAAGTGTACTAGCCTAAGTTTAGAGTACCTCCCCGGCATTTGCTGTTATTAGAACTGCCGAAAACCAGGAGAAGTCCTCAGCAAGGGAAGGTGGTCGTGGTAAGATTTGAAATGGATCTCCCTTTGGATCCATGCCTTAACGACTTCGGCCACTCAGGCTTGGTCTTGAGAAGGGTGAGAGGGAAACTAGTGTGCCTGTTTTCTTGGTAAGTGAAGCAAGTAGGCTGTTATATTTATCTCCCTTATCATCTATTACCTATAAATATTGTACTTTGAAGAACTTGATTCGGCTTTCCTATTTTCAAACGATGCAGAAAATTTTGCTGAAGTTGGTGGCTGCTTTTTTTCCGCAGCTGCTAAAACCCATTGTTAAAGAAGTGGGCATGTCTAAAAGACATGCGGGGACTTAGGTCGTGAACTTCTCTCACTGAATGCTGAGATTGATTAGCTGCATATTCCAAGAAGCAAATTAAATATTGCTAGTATTTGCTTGATCACAATTTTTAAGTACTCTCTCTCTATACCTACTAGTCGGTGAAAAACCACATTCTATTACATTTTGACTCCGGAGCCCTTGTTCTGACTGATTGTCCATTTGTATTCTGTATTCTGTTCATTCTGTATTCTATTTGTGCTGCTAGATGGCGCCATGTTTTGCATATTTGGTGAGCGAACAATGAGACATGGCGTGGGTCTGATCTAGTCGTACATACCGGCAAAAGAGATGTAATGTGTGCTTCACTCAAGCTCTAACCTTTATTGGGCGCTGATGACCTCAGCAGTTTAGCGCCCTTAAACCGCATATCATCATCATCATCACTAACCTTTATTAACTTAAATTATTCATGAAGTTTATTATTAATTTAATGCCATATAGTTCTTCCAAAATCAATTAGTCATAATGAAGTTGGAGTTAATAAAAGTCCAATAAAGTTTCTTAATTAATTGATAAATTCATAATATTAGATGAGTCAACTTGGCTGCATTCAAAAACTGATATTTGTAATGTATTTTCAAATCAAAGAGAAACTTTTTTGTTTTGAACAATAAAATTAATGTACTTATAATATGCTCCCTTTTAACTAGCTAAAACTAAATCCTTTTTCTAAATCGATCATAAGGATTGATGAATCTCCATTTTTAGCTAAACTCTTGCTGATACCGGCAGACCCTTGTAAGAAGATAATGCACTTTCTATTTGCATAGGAAATGGAATGATCCGATAACAAGGACTCGCCACTTTCATAGTAAAGCATAGTTGCCACTGGAGAAAACACCTTTCCCCTGTTTTCTTCCTCAGTTTGCCTACCGTCCAAGGAACTTCTATTCTCTTGGCACTCTGTCGCCGTAAAGCCCGGCCACCCCCAACACACGAAGTTGGAGGAAGAACGAAGAACGAAACCGAGTGCCACAGAATAGCACGTCTGTATTAGAGGGTCGGAGCATAACTACCACCATCTTGTAGTTTTCCCCTTGTAAGGAATAGGTGAAACAGAGATGATGCTAAATTAGGAAAATAAATTAGACATGTAACCAGAACTATAATGCTACGCCAAGAATCTGATGTGTTGCATTCATATGACTTTCTCAATATGTTATTTAATATTATATATTTTACACACTGAACTTACAAAATATTATTTATCTGTCTAGTTCATGTTAATCGAGATAAATATTTCCAGAAGTGGTTTCATTACAAACTTGTTTCTGGTACAGGAGGTTTACAGGAGGCTGAACGATGCTGACTTTAAAATTCCAATCTATGAGAAACAAAAAATGGTGATTTAACACTAGATACGAAAATTTGGAAATGATTAATGCCGCAAAAGTTATATAAATTGTGTGTTTTAACGAGATCAACATTGTTCCTGTAAACTGTTTGCCTATCTCCTATGGTTTACCGATTTTACAAAAGTGTGCAAAATGCATTCAGAATGAAGAAGGTTTCCTAGAAAATTCAAGATATACATTTTAGTAGTAATGCTATTATCATAAATATATGGTATTTTAATCAACACCGTAAAAGATGTTTTGAGAAAATAGAAGAGTCAACAAAAGATTTATCCGCGTAAAGAGTAGTTTGGGGTGGGGAATCTTTTCAGAAATTTTTCGTGTTGTGTCCTTGGAAGATGCTGAATTCAAATACCAAATAAATTTCGTTTTTCAATGATGCTGTTCACACATACACACACGCACCATTTTCTGAAAGTATTTCCTGTTTTCGCTTAATTCACATAGCCTTGGTGTATTTCCGGTGAAATTTCGATATTGAATTTTTGGGTGGAATACAATACTTTCTCTGCCTACTACAGGTAGATAGTAGAGAATGTAAAACGTATTCATAGTATTATTTCCAATAACAAGAAAAGTATTAAGTAATTTAGTTTTTAGCTCTTTTCGGAAGAAAAAAACATGGCTTTTTACTCCCTTTGATCGATATGCTATTAAGATGAAGTCCATACGTTCTCCATTATTATTTTTAGTTGGTGAAAATTAATAGGCAGAACATTACTATTTGTAAATGTACGGTACTTTTCTGCTTTAACTAACAAGGAACTCCTTACTAATTTGAAAGTGGAATTTCTCTCAGGGTTACAGGGGTAGTCGGCGACCTATCCCGCTTCTCAGAAACAAACTATTTTCACCCAAAGCAATACTTTTGAGCGTCGATCTTTGGCTTGGCGCAAAGGAATAGAAGATGCTGGGAAGCACAGTAGAGAGCTGACGCTGGTAGTTGGCTCCATTAGTCGAGCTCAAGTCCGACTGCTCAAAACTTCAACGGCTTAAATACCACTTAAAGGCAAAGCTATTTCAGTTTCCATATTAGTCAGTCGTTCAACACGAACGAAATTGCAGTTTCGAGAGAATTGAGTTATTTCTTGTTACTTCATCACAAGAACAGATACATGGACTTAATCATGTTTACGAAAGAGAGCAAGCAGTGAATTTGTTTAATACCATCTATCCACAGAGCTATACTTGTAATTGTAATAACTGCAATAATTAATACACTATAGACATATATTACAAACTGCAGCATCCATTGAAATATAAACGTTATATCTCGCCTTATCTTACCTTACAAGAGGCACAAAAAACTGAAGCCAATTTGAATAAAAATAAATTCTGTCTATTCCTAAAGTCGAGAGATAATCCGATGAATCATGCCATCCGCCACAGATGTTTCCCGAACGCCTTGACCCTTCATCTCCCCTAATTAAAATCTTGAATAATTGAACCCAATAACAGAGAATATGTCGTATACGCCTCATTCCACAGAATAGTTATTTTAAATATATTGCGTGTTATAGCCAGACACGCATTTTCCTTAGTAGGCCTTGGAAACTTTAAAACATAACAGAGTTATATAAAAGTACACAAGAATGGAAAGAACAAAGAAATTTTATGGAGTATTTGAGATATATACTTTATCTGTTGCGCGGTTGTCTCAAAGATGTATTTTAATTATAATAAGTTTTAATTATCTAACTTTTGAAACAAATAATTGCCAAATGTTTTTCAAACAGAGGATTAGTTGGAATGAAAACGTCCTTGAAAATCGTCATAGTGCATCCTCCAAAAACGTCTGGCTTAAATAAAAACGGTTGTTTTTAATTCTGCAGTTCGCCATAGAAATAAAAAAAAACCCAAAACGTAAAATATAAGAAAATTTATTTAAGTAAACAAATTAAATCTGATGAAAAAAGCTAAAATTCTTAAGACGTGATCCTACCAAATTATAGTGAAATTTTAAAAAAGCCTTTCTTACTCTTACCTTTCTTTCATGGAGATGTAAAGTTGAATCGTTCTATGGTGATCAGCATCCCTGCAGGATATGAGAGCGACACTGAAAGTGTTTCTAAACTCAAAGAAGGATTAGTTTTAAAAAATTTAAATGGCTTTATTGTTTTTCAATATATTCCCTTTAACATCAATACATTTTTGCATTCGATGAAACCAGTTCTTAAAGTAGTGATGCCACTCTTCCCGAGGTACTTCAGAAGCCAGTTTCTATAACGTTCCACTGCTTCATATGATGATGAAAAAGTGATTCCACGCAAGTTATCGTGCTATGTCAGGAATTTAGGGCATCAGATGCGGAATTGTTAGTGTTGCTTTATGTGACGACGCTTGGTCATGATGTAACATACTTTTCCTTTTGGGGATTTTTCACGAACTTTTTCAAAAATTTTCGATAAACAGACATTTGCGTACCAGTCAGTAGTAACTTTACGTCTATCTTTTAATGCTATAGTAGCAATATGGGCCATTTTATAAAATAAAAGTAGCAACCATCATCCTACCAGCACTGCGAATTCGTCGGACTTTTGTTCTGTTCGAAACACCGATTGTGCCGATTGACACTTCTTTTCAGGATCATAACAATAAATCCAAATCATCACCGTAACGATATTCCAAACCAAATTTGAAGTGCCACTTTGCAATTTTTCCAAAGTTATTCTGCACTAATCATCGAGTTGTCTTTGATCGGGAATCAGTAAATGTGGAATCCATCGACAACAAAGTTTTCTCATGCCTACTGTTGATGTAAAATGTTTTGTATTTGACTCATACCAATGCCCAGTGTCGCCCGAATAAATGTATCAGATGTCCGTCAATCCTCTTCAAGCATTGCTCGAACAGTAACAATATTTTCATCAGTAACAGCAGTTCTTGGGCGTCCTTCACGAAATTCGTCACTAAGAAAAACCCGATTTCTTTTGAATTCGCTTTACCAATTATAAACTGCTGCCTTAGATGGGGCTTCTTCATCAAATGCATACCTAAGCCGATCCGAACATTCTTTAGGCGTTAATGACAATTTAAAATGTAAATAAATCCTTGCCGGAAATGTGATCCAGTCAAATTCATTTTTGGGTACCAAATCTTAAAATGATGATAATTAACAAACTATTAGAGGAAACCGAACAAGCCACACGGCAATCAACTCGCAAAACATTAAAAAGTAGTTGTCAAATATAAGCAAATTTCATCTCTTTTTAGAAGCACGGCATTCAAAAAGTTTTCAGTGTCGCCCTTGTACACGGCAATGGAGCTGTAGGTTAAAAGATTGTTATTGCTAAAATAAGCGTTTGAATTTACATCCCTGCAATGACAAGTTTTTCATTCCTATCGTACTCTTGCGTTGCCATATAGGTCAAGAGGACACATGTGTATACATATTTGACGATTGCTGTTATCCTCTACGCTAATTATACTAATGCGATTAGACACAGCAAATATTTCCAGTAAGGGTTGTATGACTGCAGGCGCTTTGTTCAATATTTGTCCACTTTGTTTGCTTTCCTTTCTGTTCTATTCTACAAAGCAGTTCGTCAGAAAAATACATCCAAAAAGTATCGATGTATCCACAGATGGATGAACATTAGTGAAGTGCATAACGTGATTTGGCATTGTTCATGATCCGAGTCTCTTGCTTATTCCTTTTCTCTAGTCGCTGTTGTTTTCCTCGTTTTCCACTCTGTACACATTGGAAGTATATTAGGCTTAAATTTCCATTTATGCTGCTGAAAACTTGCAATTCGATTTTAAATTGTGGCCATAATCCGATTTACTTTTGCTACACTCGTATCTTGTAGTGGTAAAATGAACTCGAGCGTAGAATAGGTCCAGAACTGTTCTAAATAGCCTCAGCATCATCTGTTGTAAAGAGATTTGCATTTTAGTGTAGTAGATTTTCATCTATCGCTTAACGTTCATATTTTGTTCAAGATCATACAAAATTGCTTCCGAATGAAGACAACTTCACAAGAAATTCAGGATACACATTTTTTGTCATATAAATATCTTTAATATATGGTATTTTAATCAAAATCGTTAGAGCCATTTTCTCAAAAATAAAATAAATTTTAAAAAAGGTTCCATGTAAAGGGTAGTTGGGGTGAGAATTTTTTTAAATCTTTGTGTCGCATCATTGGAAGATAGCTTAAATACCAATACTCAATTTTTTAACTGATATTGCATTATAAATATAAAAAACCTATGGCTCTGGAGTATTTTAACGATAGCCTTAAATAAATGGGGCTACAGCAAAACATCCGAGGTGAAACATTGGTAGACTCAGCAAGGAAAACTTCAACGCAAAGCGATTTGACTCGCATCATGCAAAGTAAGAAGCGAAGTTCTGCTGAAGAAAAGCAACAACTAAAGAAGATAAAGACAGAAAAATTAGTAGAGGACGAAGAAATCGGACGGTCCGACCTACCAAACTGGTGATTTGAATGTGAATTATGCATTCAAAACTTAATTCACTGTTTTCTCCATATTGATATTTTCAGCATGTTTGTTCCTATAAAATTCTCCTTGTACAGCAACTTTTGTGATAGAGGAATGCAATTTAACATACAACTTCACAGAGATACAATGGATAACAATTGCTCTAGGAGTTTTTTGAGATGCATTTAAATATATTTTTTTAATTTTTAAATACAGAAATTCCAAATTTTAAGCACAAAATACGTAATGAAAAATTTAAAAAATGTTGGAGCCCAAACTAGATAAGACGCTGAAAAACCTAAGGTAATTTTAAAAAGTGTAGGTATTGTGAACCTAGGGTTACAATATCAGGCCAAAAGTTCAATCTCTTTTCCGCAAGGGACCTTTTAAGTGATACCAAAATAACAAATAAATGTGTCCATACGTTTTAAACCATTACAGCAAAATGGATGAAGTTTCGGATTAAATATATTTGCATTAAAATACATATATGGATAAATTTCAGAAATCTGTTATTGTTAGTTTAATATTTGAAAATTTCAGTCATAGGTTCCCTTAAACAGATCTACATTTTTTATGTAGTAGGTTCTCATCTATCGCTTAACGTTTATCAGTTTGCACAAGATTATACAAAATTTCTTCCAAATGAAGAGGACTTCACAGTCTCTTCCCAGTAAATTCAAGATATACATTTTATTTATCATATAAATATATTTAATGTATGGCATTTTAATAAAAATCCTTAAAACAATTTTAGCGAAAATAAAACATTTTGAAAAATATTCCATGTAAAGGGTAGTTGGGGTGGGGGATATTTTTAAATCTTGGTGTCGCATCTTTGGAAGATGCTCAGCTTAATTACCAATTTTGTTATCTATCCGACTTTTTGTTTTGAGTTATGCTGTTCATAGACAGACGCACAAGCTCATTTTTTTTTCTAAAATTGCTGTTTTTTGGACTGAGAAGGCCTAAAAACGTGTATTTCCGGTGCAATATCGATATCGAATTTTTTGGTGGAATGAAATACCTTCTCTATCTATTACGTACGTGGAAGAAACAGTAAAAGGGGTCATAACCACTCAGCATTCTCTTGGCAAATAGATAACGAGAACCTTAGGCAAGTTGGACTCCCAAATCCATTCAGAAGACCACTTAAATTCAAGCCCATATGATTACCAAAGAGCCATATAACTGTTTAAGTGAATTTACGGGTTTGTTACTAAAATAATACACAGAGATTCTCAATTGCTACGCATTTTGCGCCAAAATGGTTCAAAACTGCGAGGAAGCTTAAACTTAGGCCTGAAACTTGAAAATAAGTCAGATCTTTAAACGTTTTTGCTTTTCCATTATAATCCCCTTTGGGGAAAGATACCATATAGCCTATTCTCTAAATAGGACTTGACATGCTTCACTGGCCCACAAAGTATGTATCTATCTCCTTAGCTCTTTTCATATGTCATTACACATCTACTTAAGTGCGTGTACACATGATATGTTGACCTTCAGATTAGCCCATTATACGCAGTAACTTAAGTTATTTATCCAAAATAAAACATTACCTTACAATTTTGGTCCTAGGTTTATATGGAAATTATGTATTTACCATTAATTAGTAATACAATTCTACCTATCATTTTCATTAATTTATCATGTAACGGATTGATGGGTTGTTATACATTCTGCTGGGAATTATGATTATAAAACAGAAATAGAATAAAGCGTACCAATTTACGTCAAAACGGTGCAGTGTTCTTCAGTAAAAGAAAAGACTTAAATATTCCTTCTGTAGTCTAGTTTCATTCACCATGCTAATAAAACAGTTATTCTATTCTCTTGCTGCGAGCTTTGGCCACCACACTCGTAATTTAATTTTGTTGCATTAAATATGCAGCATTCTCTTTTCCATTCCTCATGCTAAACATTCCAACCTCCCAGGGGAAATTTATTTGCGTTGGCATCTGTGGGGGTATTTTTGACATTGCGGTTGGCTGCTCTGGCCTTCTTAAGTGCGCTCCTGGGAAAATTCTGAACCTGTGGGAATACGCAGAAGGCGTTGAGGAAACGTAGAGCTCGCCGCAATATTCTGAAACTTCGCCCTCTAGAGCAATTTTAGCGTGCATTGAGACAGACAATTTGTTTAGTCTTTCTGACATTATATAACTTTTCTGTTAGAACAGCATTTTTTAGCATTTACTAGCAAAGGATACGCTTCTTCTAGAACGCTCAGAACCGCATGAAAACACGCTCATTTATCATAAATACAGTGGTGAGTACCGAACGGATGGCTCAGGCGGTAACGTCTGTGACCCACATTCGGGAGGTCCCGGGTTCAAATCCCGTGGGCCGATCAAGCTGACTGGGTTTCTTTTCGTGATTTCCCTCAGTTGGCAAGGTAAATACCGAATTGGATAGTTAATGCCACGACTCAAAGTTTCACCTTAGGTCTTACACAATAGTAGAAATGAAAGTAGATGGTAATAGCGAATGCTCTGCTATCCATCCACAGATAATGAAAGCAGGTAGACTGAACGACGGCCTAATACCATCTTCCCGCTAAGTGAAGAAGCAGGTACAGTTGCCTAGCACTTATGCCTCTGTGAACACGTGTCGAAGCTGCCATCTGCCGTCGCGTATAGGAGAAGTACAATAGCCTAGCAATAAGGCATCTATAAACACGTGACGAAGCAAGATAGTATGGTACAGGGATAACACCTAGAAGGCTAACTGCCATCCACACACCGAGCTACAGAATATTTCCTAACAGATTCGTCGCGATATTACCACCATCGATAGTTAAAACGACGATAAATAACTAAGGAGAAAAATAGAAAGCGGTCTGAGTCTTTTGTATGCAAAACTTTGCCTCATCAAAACGTTTGAATATGTACACATATACCTATTCCAATCCAATGAGAGGAGCTTTGGTAACGCAAAGAATCAAAATATCAATATAATGGAACCAGACAGACATTTCAATGTCATAATTACATTGTAATATTTGTCATCAAGAGTTTCACTGAATCTCTCTGAGGTCTGAATGTTTCTATAGTCACTATATAATGCTGAAGTTCATTCTTTCAGAATGCAGGGGTGGTATTTTAATGAAGTAGGATAGAACAATATGCAAATACACTCAAGGCTGTTGCAATATGCTTGGCAAAAGACAGGCTATGACTACAGACAAGCAAAATATGAAATTTAACATTCATTAAATTATTCTTGTGTTTGCAGTGTATAGAATTCAATGCGCGTGAGATAAAAATTCATATTTAATAATATATTGGTAAGAGTTACGATTTTTCGCTTTTAAAACAATTTCCGCTAGCAGTAAACCGGACTTTGCAGATATTGTATTCGGGCAGTTTTCTGCGAAACAGATTTAAAAAGCCAAGCCACTCTTTCCAGGAAATGCATTTGGTAAAACCCACGCCACAAGTCATGTACAGTTGAGAAAACTTAGCATTAATTCCCCTGTGTGACGTCACGTGCGAAATAAAACGCCTCTATTCTTGAAGAGTTTTTATTTTCGCGAACCGGTGCCTTTAGTGGCATATTTTAATTAGTATTAAGCAAGGACAAAGCAACCAGTAACTTATTTTTATTTTTTTCTAATTTAAGGGTTTCTCAATGATTAAAATCTGTAAGCTCCATGTAATTCTTTGTATTTCGTATGATTATTTATTATTAACTACGCATAAAAACCTAAAAAACCTGCTCCGAAATATAAGATACAAGATACTTTGTTTTTAAAATATTTACATAATATTTTGGGATTTTTTCTTCATACTTGTATATTTCGGTAATTTTTTTTAATTTTCTCTGCCTCTATTTATGACATAAGGATAAATGTAATTAATATGATTTTTGATATTGGGCTGCTTGAATTTCAGTCGTGTTGAATTTGAGAATCTGACCTTATTGGCAGGCCTTTGGCATCCAGAAAATTCCAAGCTACATTATTCTGCAATGTTTAGAATCCACTCCTAAAGAAGTTTGACTTAAAGTATAAAGGGATGCAACGCTCGCTTCTGAGACTCGTATATTTGAACTTAATACGAAGCATTCAGAAAATACGATGCTATAAGAGATTTTTGTATCAAAGGAAATGAGATAATGGTTCAAAGGGGGACGAACTCTTGAGAGCTACTTACTCCACGGTGAAAAGTTTCTTCTTTCAATCCTGTAATTTCATAAGACTCTTTCCACTCGCAACAGTTTCAGAGTTATTGTTCGTTTGAACGTTTATTTTCTTGTTCATGTTTAAATTAATCCCAATAATATCTGCGTAGAAATGGATTCAGTTAGGGAATGCAAATGTTGTCGTACCCAGGAGGCTGAAACTACAAAAAGCTGGCTGCATAATCATTCACACTATGTTAAACATTTGTTCATAGAAACTGATGCAGTAATTTGTATCACAAATTACTTAAATGTAAATAATGATTGTAATATGAATATGCATTTTTATGTGACATTGATTTGAGATGTTTGTTGATTGTAATTATTGTTGAGAAGTAAGTTTATACTGCCTTACTGAAACTGACAATAATAGCGTGCAATAATGCAGCGAGGGGGTGAGCTGTTTATCATTATTGGAAACGAGGAAGTTACGTAATGTTGGCGCGTTTTTCTGTAAAAATTGCTGGAACATTTCCCTAGAGCATATGTATTCATAATTTTCATTGGATATAAAAATAGACGCTAATGTTGGCGCGTTTTATTAGCCAATTGCAGCTCAGTTATAATCTTTAGGCATATCTGGGTGAAGGAGTATAAAAGGTAGGTTAGAGGTAAAGACCCCGTCAGTTAATCAAAAATCTTTATACATTACACGTCGCCTTCAGTCCGTCAGTTCGTCGAAAATATTTGTATGATACACGTCGGCTATCGATTCACAAGTTACGCGTAGCAGAATTATGAAAAATCTAAAATGTTGTAAAGTTAATTATACAAAAAGTTGAAGTACGTGGATTAAAAGTGATCAGTAAGAAGTTGTTATAACAGTTTCAGTTTGGCGAGTGTCAAGATCAATGTGTAAATGTGATAGTAAATGTGTTCGACAATAAAAGTGTAAAACAAATTCCTTCATCAGTGTTATCTTTGGATAAAAGATTCCTTTCCGTTTACACAACCTGTATAAAGAGAAGTGCTTGACCAAAAGATCATAGCTAGCCGGAGGACAGTGAAACAAAATTAAATAAAATAAAAGTAGCATTCTTTCAAACAAAAACTAATACTGCCGCAAATTGCTAACACCAGATGGAGCTACAAACCTAACAAAGAATCACGTCACAAAATGGCTTCACCACATGAAGCAAACACAAATATACAAATACATTAATAAAAACCGTCGCAAATTGGCTCCCAAACTTGGGGCTCAACAAAATAAATAAATAAATAAATAAATAACATAAATACCACTTCAAAACAACAGTGTTAAACTAATCACATGTATTGATCAAATAGTAAATACCAATCAGTATTAGAAGCATTCTCGCTACCATATGTGTCGTCCTCCGTGGACTAATGGTACCGTGCTAGCCTCTAGTGGATTTTTTTCGGGCGTAAAAATCCTTTGAATGGCTTCCTTCGGAAGGGAAGTAAAGCCGGTTGTTCCGTGTCTAGATTTACGACACGTAAAAGAACCTCAATCCTGATAAAGAGGCCTCTGAGCAAAATTAACGGTCTTTCACGTCCAATATAGAATGTGGAGCTAAGGACCACAGTAGTTAAAGAGCGTTCATAAATAAAACTCAATTTAATTTAATTTTGCTACCATATGTGGATTAGGATTAATCATATGGAGAGGGCTACAGTCACTCGAGCACAGCGCCGCATATAGGCCATAGTAGGCCCTTTATACTTCCAATGTGACCCCTGGGAGGAAGAGGAGACGCGATGGGCGACCAGACCCGGACGACGATGCGCGCTAACAAGATCAGTATGACACCAATTCTGACGGCCGGAGATCCTGCCTTGGCATCTTCAACCTGCGGGTCCTGGAATGAAACCAGCCACTCCAAAGTAGGACCCCAGCCGGCCAGCCAATCGTCAGGAAGAAATCTGTCCAAAGTGCAAATTCCATCGTCTCGCCGCAACGCAGAAATCGCCGATTCTTGTCTTACAACCCTTGAAACATATGACATGAAACTGATAAGAGCAATATAGGAACTGGAAATATGGATAGAAGGGGAACTATCCCAGCATTCGCTTACCGATCTGTGGAAATCACGAAAAAACCCCATGATCAGAGTGGCCAGCCAGCGGAGAATAGTACCTGGAACTTCCCGAATCCTAGCCTCACAGGTTATCAAGGAGCCATCTCGCTAGAAAACATTCGCATTTTATTTAAATGGACATAACTTCATCAACTTATCTGTGTAATAATGAAATCGTAACAAAAATTTGTCGTAATTAAGTAGGTACAACTAATCACTTTATCATCAGTTTTCCAAACGCTCGTTTTTGGAATGGTATATCCTCTGCTGATTTTTGTTTTGGTTTGTTTTTTTTCAAATTCGCTCTTGTATCCACACTATGTTCATATACGTACAAGAATTTTCTCCTATACTGCACAGTAATGAGTGATGCAGGTAAATTTCCTCAAGGTGACTATTTACCTCTCTATAGGTATGCAAATTGTACCCTGTTTACTAAGAGACGTACTGAAATTGCCCCTCGCCATCCTGGAACGTAATCCGCCATTGGTACTACTTGTCCATCCACCAAAATAACGTAACTGGCAAAGTTTTACTATTTATAAACAAACCTATTGGGATGGGCTCAGGTCTTATGGTCTGAGGATCGCATTCCAGAGATCATGAAAATTCTATGATACATTTTTCTAACTAAGGCTGACGAGTGTTTTAGCGACATTTATAACCGCAGTGTGATATACGAGCGATGCAAGCAAGCCTGTATTACTCATAATAGCAAGTCCCCAAATGGGAAGAAAAATGTAATTACAGAGTTGTTTTACCAACAGGAAGCGTGTTCCATCCTCAAGGAAAGAGGAGACAATTCACTTACCGTAGCACTTCCAAACAGGAAACAAATTTCGTCATTTTTTACTTGTGGGATCAATTTACCATCTCCGTAAGTGGTAAGAGCATCGGCAAGGAGAGCCGAGAATCTGTGCTTCGAGTCTCGAATTTTTCAAGTCGGATTCAGCTTTCCAATTGACTTAATTTTCTGTTTAAGCACAAGTAATATATGTGACCGTTGCTGCCTGCAGTGCTAAAGGACCTAGCTCCATTCAAGGTGCCAGCATAGGGATTTTGTCCCAGTAAGCGCGATGCACTCACCCTTGTGAGGGAACCAACTGAGGAGTTACTTGATGGAGAATGAGGGGGTCTCGCAAACCACATGAATAGGCCAGGGGATGCGGCATGCTGACCATTTGCTATTCCATTACTTTGCTCTACCCATGATGTCCAATGTGGGCAGGGGAAAAGGATGCAGTGACCGCGCGGTAGGCCCTGGTCCATCGGTCTGTTTCACCACAAGTGATATGTATAACAGTATATTCATTATGATAAAATTTAATAAACAAGACAAAAACTTTGGTGTTTTTAAAGATGAGCCTTCTTTTGATTCACCTGGCGTTTCCACGTATTCCAATTAAGGTTTAAAGTTAATGTCTTTGCTAGCTCCCAAAGAACAAAAAAGGCAAGTTCCTTAAAAAGAATTATATATTGCACGAAGACATTTGTGAAACGAAAGTATGAAATGAAAAACGACTTTACAGGCATAAAGGCAGGAAAGCGGGATTGAGTTGGGTTGTTGACAGTGTATGCTACGGGACTGAGTTGGATTGTTGACAGTGTATGCTACGGAACTGAGTTCGGTTGTTGATAGTGTATGCTACGGGACTGAGTTGGATTGTTGACAGTGTATGCTACGGAACTGAGTTCGGTTGTTGATAGTGTATGCTTCGGGACTGAGTTCGATTGTTGATGGCGTATGCTACGGGACTGAGCTCGGTTGTTGAAGGTGTATGCTACGGGACTGAGTTGGGTTGTTGACAGTGTATGCTACGAAACTGAGTTCGGTTGTTGACAGTGTATTCTATGGGACTGAGTTCGATTGTTGATGGCGTATGCTACGGGACTGAGTTCGGTTGATGATAGTGTATGCTACGGGACGGAGATGGATATGTTGACAGTGTATACTACGGGACCGAATTGGGTTGTTAACAGTGTATGCTACGGAACCGAGTTGGGTATTTAACAGTGTATGCTACGGAATGAATTGGGTTGTTGACAGTTTATGCTACGGGACTGAGTTGGATTGTTAAAGTATATGCTACGGGACTGAGCTCGGTTGTTGGCTTATGCTACGGTACTGAGTTCGGTTGATGATAGTGTATGCAACGGGACGGAGTTGGATATGTTGACAGTGTATGCTACGGGACCGAGTTGGGTTGCTAACAGTGTACGCTACGGAACCGAGTTGGGTATTTAACAGTGTATGCTACGGAATGAATTGGGTTGTTGACAGTGTATGCTACGGGACTGAGTTGGGTATTTAACAGTGTATGCTACGGAATGAATTGGGTTGTTAACAGTGTATGCTACGGAACCGAGTTGGGTATTTAACAGTGTATGCTACGGAATGAATTGGGTTGTTGACAGTGTATGCTACGGGACTGAGTTGGATTGTTAACAGTATATGCTACGGGACTGAGCTCGGTTGTTGGCTTATGCTACGGGACTGAGTTCGGTTGATGATAGTGTATGCTACGGGACGGAGTTGGATATGTTGACAGTGTATGCTACGGGACCGAGTTGGGTTGTTAACAGTGTATGCTACGGGACCGAGTTGGGTATTTAACAGTGTATGCTACGGAATGAATTGGGTTGTTGACAGTGTATGCTACGGGACTGAGTTGGATTGTTAACAGTATATGCTACGGGACTGAGCTCGGCTGTTGGCTTATGCTACGGGACTGAGTTCGGTTGATGATAGTGTATGCTACGGGACGGAGTTGGATATGTTGACAGTGTATGCTACGGGACCGAGTTGGGTTGTTAACAGTGTATGCTATTCGACCGAATTGGGTTGTTAACAGTGTATGCTACGGAACTGAGTTCGGTTGATGATAGTGTATGCTACGGGACTGAGTTCGATTGTTAATGGCGTAAGCTACGGGACTGAGCTAGGTTGGTGATGGCGTATGCTACGGGACAGAGTTTGGTTGATGATAGTGTATGCTACGGGACTGAGTTGGATTATTGACAATGTATGCTACGGGACTGAGTTGGATTGTTGACAGTGTATGCTACGGGACTGAGTTCGATTGTTGATAGTCTATGCTACAGGACTGCGTTTGGTTGTTGATAGTGTATACTACTGGACTGAATTAGGTTGATGACAATATATGCTACGGAACTGAGTTCGGTTGATGATAGTGTATGCTACGGGACTGAGTTCGATTGTTGATGGCGTATGCTACGGGACTGAGCTAGGTTGTTGATGGCGTGTGCTACGGGACTGAGTTTGGTTGATGATAGTGTATGCTACGGGACTGAGTTGGATTATTGACAATGTATGCTACGGAACTGAGTTCGGTTGTTGACAGTGTATGCTACGGGACTGAGTTCGATTGTTGATAGTGTATGCTACGGGACTGCGTATGGTTGTTGATAGTGTATACTACTGGACTGAGTTAGGTTGATGACAATATATGCTATGGAACCGAGCTGGATTGTTCTCATTTTACTTACAAAGATGACGGGACCGAGTTAGAATGCGTTCGAACTGTCAACCATACAAAGAGGAATATAACCAGTTTCAGTTTTGTTTTATTCTCGTCTTTCTTCCGGTGTGTAGGTTTTACAAGCATGATCCTAAAGTTGTACCCACTTTTTTGTCATGTCTAAACCCAAATCAAATATCATATGTAATCATCGTGCTAGTTTAATTTTAAAATGGACACTCGTCTCTTTATCCCTTTGCTCTTCGATTTTAAATATTTACCAATAAAACCAATGCTAACAAGAATTTGTCAAAAGTATAAAGGCAAAAGAAGATCACCAGAAACTTTACACGTTAGGACTAGGAGCGGAGGAGGACTTAGCACCTTGGAGATAGTTGGTGCCTAGGTCCCTAACGGGATTCCCCGGGAGGGTGGGATGAAGTGAGAGGAGACAGAGGGCGGGCGGACCAGGAGGCATGACAGGGCAGAAGACGGGGTTCCTACCTTTTTCCAGATAGAAACTTCCCGGATGGCAATTGGTACAACTGGCTCCCCTTCCTCCTATAGTTTCGCACATCACACTGTGGGTCCCGGAACTCGAAGATCACCTCATTCCTGGGGACGAAACGTTACATGGAGCACCCTTTTCCCCTGCCATGCAACGCCGAGATTCCCGCCGACACTTGGAACCCTGAAACAGCCAATCAGGTGAAGTGAAATGAGAATGGAGATGAAATGGAAGGGATGTAATTTACCTTTCCAGCATTCGCCTAGCGACTCGTGAAAACCCCGATAAAGCCCATGGTTCAGGAAGATCGGCTGCGGGAATCGAGCCCACGACCTCAACTTTACACATTACACATCTATTAAGCTCACAACTACTTAATGCGTAGCTTAGAAACAGAAAAAAAAACTGATAAGGTTTGGAAAGCGCCGTGTTTTCACACATGGCTTATCAACACAAATTTGACGTATAATACATTCGTACTGGTTCCGATATGACGTGCCGCTCTGACAGGAAGGATAAAACTAAAGCAATAAATATCTGCGGAAATCTGGGAGATAGCAACTCCTCCGTAAACTTCAACAACGTTCCCTATATTGCGTAACATTTTCCTGTAGTGTTTCCGTATATTGGAAAATGTTTCGGTTCTCTGATACCAACAGAAATTCCAGTAGGTCACACGTGTTTTAGTGTGTGTGTCAAGAACAGGTTAGAGAGAGCGATAATGTAAGTATTTTCTGAATTTATATTCTTGCATTGAGAAGCACAGAAACGTTCACAATTATTATGGATACCATTTGTGAAAAAAATCATAAATATTTATTACAAACCTTCTATTTTAGTATGTGGTCCTTATAGCTGTACGAGCTTTAAAACCGTGCCATACAACAGTTTAAATGTAATCCTACAAAATTGTATAACAAACTAATGTTTGGCTTACCTTCCAAGAGGTAATCTCAGGAATCTTGAAATACTAAATTAGCTGCAGAGGAGCAGAAGAACACGAAGAAGAGGCCTGTATGTTCACTAAATAATTTTTAAACAGCATAAAGTCAAAAATAGTGTTATTTAAAGCTTATAATCTTTAAAATCTCTCTCTTTTTGGTTTTTTATTTGTAGACACATTCTCATTTTCCAATTGTTCCACACAACTTACTTTTCGTTATAGATCAAATAAAATTTTTATACCTCCTTATAAATAGTAGAATGAAGAAATTATGAGATTAATTATTGTTATCATGGTTAGTTATGATGTTATTCAATAATAATAATAATAATAATAATAATAAATCTAGTATGTAAATGTTTAACCAAAACCTGAAGTCACTTACTTGATATTTATTTTCTTCCAAAGTAGTAGAATAAATTAAGTATTCATAACTACAGTTTATTAGAGTACTACTAAAGAGTTTAAGTATAAATATTTAAAAAAATCCATCATGTGTAGCAATTTTTCTAAACAGTAAAAAGTAGCTAGAACATTAATATCTCGGATATTCATTTAAAAATATATATGGAAGTTTTATTATATATTAAACTCAGATTGTTGTATTAAAATTTCAAATGAATCGGGCTGAAATTGTAGATTTTAGAATTTTCAAAATTGGGCACCCTTAATGCGCATACAATTCACACGCCTCTCTGCCGCAAGCATCCCCTAGAGCGCCTTGTAGGCTAGCTACCAAACAGGGTATGCCTGTTTGCCATGGCTTCTCTCAACCTATCATTTGACGATAATGAAAAGAATATGAATTTTGTTTATTTTAAAATCTGACGTTAATTTTGTGTTAGGTAACAAGACTTGAATGCACATTTGAAGTAACTTAGAAATTAGAAGCTGTATAGTATTTTTTTTTCTTATGGTGAATTAAGGGCTTGAACACACTATTGTGTTTCCAATACTCATGATATTATTTTGTTTTATTTTACAAATAAGTTGTTTATTTGTGGCTAACCTAAGCTTTCTTAGATGTTTAATGGTACTCACAGCTGAAACTTGTCATTTTCGAAAAGCCAGAAATTAATTTATATGTTAAAAGTGCCTTGGGGCTTTAGCTCCAGTTATCTATTATGGCGTTTTGTTTTTGGAATATTTTTAAAACACCATCACGTGTTAATATAAATATCTACTAGTACACAGGCTTAGAGCCCGTAATTATTTCAAATGCCTTTTTCCCGACTTTCATTTTTCTTATAATTTTGTGCATTAAAATTGTTTTGAAACTGTATTCTTTGCACGCTTCTAGACATTAAATTCAAATGTCGTTTTCCTGAATTTTCACTGTTAGTTTCCCTCATGGTTAAATTGTATTATAACTTTATGAATCATTTATCATTAGCTTTCAAGGAGAAACTCTTTAAATAATAGGAGATGCACTGATCAGTTCTGAATATGATACTAATGCCATAATAAACATTCATTTGCTATGATGAATAGATATGGTGTTTTCATTAATGAAGGTTTACTTAGACTGATGTGTTAGAAAGGAAAATCAGATTTTAACCATGGATTTCGAATTTTCGTGCCAATGAACTTACCAAATGAGCCTAAGCGCCTGCTTCTCTAAATTAAACCGTGAATCTCTCATCTGATTTTTGCATCCAAGTTATCTTAGCGCTATGGTGGGATTATTTTATTAATGAAAATGTTTTTATACCAGCTGAGCATACGTATCACGTCCAAGAAGAACCACGGATCTTTGGCTTGTGAATATTTCTGTGTCCATAATAAATTATATAATAATTCAGTTATTGCCTATAAGTTTGCACTGTATAACATTTATACTTTAAATTGCACACTTACGTGGGAAGACCATATTGATTATATCAGCAAAAAGTTATCAAGAGTAATATATTGTGGATTTTGAAAATGTACGTGCCTAAAAAGATACATAAAAATAGCATATTTTTCAATCTTCCGCAGCATACTATTAAAGGAACTATTATTGTGGGGCAACACAACTCGTGTTAATAAAATTGTACAACTTAAAAAAAGAAAGAAATAAAAAAGCAATTAGAACCATAACCAATGAAGGCACACTGCAGACCGTTGTTTATAAGTGAACAAATGATGAGATGCGTATATTTTTCAAGCATTAAATTATGTGAAAGAACATTTTCTAATTTAACTCAAGGGAGTGATATTCACGCATATAATACAAGTAAGCCAAAAGACTACGAACCGGCTGCGCGGAAGTTTTTCCTGTCCGCGTCCTCGGCGCTCGTTGCCGGCTGCCGCTATCAGAAAGGCGCGGATGAAAACATACAACATTTTTAAAACTACTTTTAAAAGCCTTACGTAACAGCTTTATGAAAGTGTGTTTGAGGACAGAATTATTAGTAGAGATTTGTGGCCTCCTCGGTCCCCCGACCTAACCCCCTGCGATTTATATATCTGGGGTAACTTAAAACAAAGTGTACAAGACAAACCCACACGCCTTGAAAGAATTAAAACCACATATCCGCCATTAAAATGCCAGCATTTCTCAACGTTAACTACGGCGAGTGATGGATAGTTTCCTAAAGAGCTGCCAAAAATGTATGGACAGCAACGATGACCAGTTTCAGCATCTCCTTTCATATAGTTGGTAAGAAAAGCCTTTAAAACTAGTTTTAAAAATGTTGTATGGTTACATCCGCGCCTTTCTATGATAGCGGCAAACGACAACGAGCGCCGAGGACGCGGCCAGGAAAAACACCACGCAGCGGGTTCGTAGTTTTTTGGCTCTCCCTGTACTAGACGTAGCATTTTGTTCGACGTACCAAGTGTAGATTGTCTTAGAAAGTTTCCCATCATGGCAGTAAAGATAGGGAATAAATTTACATCCCATGTTTATGAATTAGAAAAAATGATTTTAATAGGGTTATGTGTGGTTATTTGACATATAATCATTTTTATGATATTAATTTAAATAGTAGTATAGCTTTAAATCTTAAGTTTTTAAACAGTTCCTATAATTTCAATTAACAGCATGACTATTTTGTACATATAATTATTACTGGCTATATTACACTAATAAGTGTTCTGTGACTGTATACAACAAACTATTATTCAAAGTACAGCAATGCGGTAGGTAGGTAGGTAGGTAGGTAGGAAGGAAGGAAGGAAGGCAGGCAAGCAAGCAAGCAAGCAAGCAAGCAAGCAGGCTAGTGAATTTCACTTCGTGAGCATATGTATTCATTAGATACGCCAAGAAAATTCCCACTGCGCTTTTAATTTAATTTCACTTAGTCCCCTCGTGAGGTGTTTCTGTATTTCCTGGTCTTACTTTTTTAAAACCCCTGCGTTTCTGCCCTTTTTTTAGAATACCTTAAATATGGTAATATTGCAATTGCCGCCCATATTGTTCTATATTTACACAATGGCGCTTTCCCACTCTTTTCACAAAACCTTCTACTTCGCCCATTCAGTTTCTCCAGCTTCAGTGTAATCCTAAGCTAAGTGGGCGTTATCAAGGGTTGCGACCTTTACACACAGTTTCCAGTACAAGAGCTAGTCTAGTCCAGTGAGAAGAAAATACATATCATACGCGCTTTTATTTATAGGTTTACTTTCTTTACTATCCCTTTACCAAACAATTCGATATCGAGATTTCATCGGAAATAATGCATTTTGAGGTCCTGTGAAGCATTATCCAAAAAGTATTTTTAGAAAAAGTGGTCTCCTCTCTCTCTTTTATTGCGTGTGAGTGAGCCAGAGAATGATGAGATAAACAGCATAACTTAAAAATGAAACGTCGAATAAATATAAACCTTGGTATTTCAGCATATTCCAAGCACGAGATTTGCAAGAAAATATTTCATCCCAAGTTACCCTTAACATAGAAAACGTTTCTTTAGTTCTTAAAAGTAATCTGGTGTATTAAATTCACATGACATTCTCTGCCCTCAATCGTTTACTAATGGGTATACAAACTATTCTTACGAAAATTTATTTTTCTATGTACTTCATTTTAATTTTAATAAAAATTGCAGAAATAGCTATATTACATATTTCATTATAGATACAAAGGAAACAGCGGTAGTCAAATGTTTAAGAATTGAACCATATGTTGGCCTTAAAATTCCATGATGTTTCCATGACATCGCGAGAAACAGCTGAAAATCGACAGAACTTTAAAGAATGGCTAAGTATTGAACAATTTGAACAATTAATAATAGATATCTGGAAACGGCTTAAACAAAAAAGTTATTTGAACTAAATTGTGTGTTTTAAAGAGATCTACATTTTTTGTGTAGTCCGTTTTGGTATATCGCTTAACGTTTACCAGTTATAAAAGAGTATACAAAATTCCTTCCGAATGAGGACTTCAAAGCCTATTCCCATAAAATTCAAGATATACATCTTATTTGTCATGCAAATACAATTAATACATTGTATTATAATCAAAATCATTAGCGCCATTTTTTAGAAAATAAAAATTTTTCTAAAAATCTTCCATGTAAAGGGTAGTTTGGGGGGGGGAGTTTCTTGAAAATCTTCGTGTTGCATCTTTAGAAGATACTGAATCTAAATACCAAGTTTAGTGTTTATCCGATTTTCGTTCTTAGGTTATGCCGTTTACAGACACAGACGGAGCTTTTTCTAAAAATGCCTTTTCTGGCTTCAGGGTGCCTCAAAACGTACATTTCCGTTGAAATCTCGGTATCAAATTTTTGGATGGAATGTTACCTTCTCTACTAGATACGTGGAAAAAGTAACAATGTTATTTTGGAATTCAAGGTGCCTCAAGACATATATTTCCGGTGAAATTTCGGTAGCGTATTTTTGGGTGTAATGCAATACCTTCTCTACCTACTATGTACGTGTTAGAGAGAAAATGGCTCTAACGATTTTGATGAAAATATCATGTTTGGGTAGTAACATGAGGATTAAAATGCATATCTTAAACTTTTTATGAATAGTCTCTTAAGACCCATTAAAGTGAGTGAATTTTACATAACTATATGAAACCATAAGAGATACACGAAGTTTACTTCAGAAAAAATGCAGAGAATTTTAATATATGCCTTTTGTGTTAAATCACTTTTATATAGATTTACCTGCCCACGAGATATTTTCTGTCGTTAGAATTTCTAATATGTATTTAAGCTATACACCACTGAAAGTTATATCCTTTCTTTCGTTTCTCATCAAGCTATGCAAAAAAAATGTTCAAAATATCAACACCAGCATACATATAGCGAGCTTCATTTGACTGGTATAAGGCCCTACATGCTTATATGAATTAAAACGTGTATTTAAACAATTTCTTAAAATGTTTTGAGAATTAACAAGAAGTAGAGAAACAACTCTTTTTAAGAATAGGCCACAGAATGAATATGCAAGTAAACTATAGTGGGTAGAGAAAGACATGTAATAAATTAGATGTTTTGTCACCACCCCTTGTGCAGGATATACAATGCATACGTTGCATTTCCATTAGGACTCCCTGGAAAGCCTAAATTTATGATATTATAGAATAGGCACGTCAGACTCAAGTACGCGCTGACGAATGCCTGGAAAATTGCTCACCCGTAACATTTTTTTTTCTTGTGCAGGGGAAATGTTTCTTACGCACTTACCCTAGAGAAGCTGAGAGAGTATGGGAATCGCCACATCGGAGATTGGCCCTACCCACTAAAACCCTTTCACATGTTAGTGCGCTTTAGATTTTGTTTCCTATGCATATTAGTCGGGTCCCGTAAAGCATCCCACTAATCGAGGAAACATAAGAAGCTAGCAGCACTGCATGCAAGCGTCTCCAGTGTTACTTACCTATGATTGCACATGGCATATGCCCTGAACAATTCAGTGTTTTTAGTCGTTAAATGTGCTTGCTGTCAGTGCAAATGTCTAAGATGAAGTAGAATGTTTCTTGGTAGTTGGAAGATGCTTCATGTTTATCTGCACCACGTATGGGAGCCAATTTGTCGTGGTCACTTCGTGTTATCTATTGCTGGGTGCCTGTTATTGTTTTACTACTTTGAATGTTGGGTTCTTTGTCCTCCGGCTAGCTATTATTACTACTCAGTCGAGCATATCTCTTGAACAGGGTGTGTAAACGGAAAGGATTTGTTACTGAAAGATAACATCTATAAAAGAATTTGTTTTTACACTTTTATTATCGTCACAATTAATTAATTTCACATATTGACTCTTGATACACGCCAGACTGAAACTGTTTATTTTCTAATATCACTATAATCCCTTATTTACTGCCCATTATTAATTCGCGTGTTTCACATTTATAACAAACTTTAAGACGCGAGAGATTTTGTAGAATTGCGCGACGTATAACCTTTGTAGGATTCTGTTGGACTGAACGACATATTACCCGCGAATCCTTCTGTTGGACTGAGCGACGTTTACCTCGTGAATTATTCTGTTAAACTGCGCGTTATCCGTCTCTGGCACGGAATTTATACTCCCTCACTCCAATATGCCTAAACATTATAAACGAGCTGCTATTGGTTAATAAAACGCACCAACATTAGCGTCTATTTTTATATCCAATCAAAATTACGAACACATATGCTCTAGGGAAGATATTCCCTCCATTTCTACAGAAAAGCGCGCTAATCTGACAGAATTTGCTTGCCTCTTCTAATTAATAAATAACTCACCCCCTCGCTCATTGTTGCCCGCTCTTATTGTCAGTTTCAGTGATGCCGTGTAAACTTATTTCCTAACAATGCTTATAATTAACAAACATCTCAAATCAATGTCATACAATAATGCTTATTTACACTACAATCACTCTGGCGTTTACATTATTGTGATATAAAATACTGCCTCAAAGATTAGAGTGTCTAGTCGTGATATGTTCTTGAAATTAGGGGATATGTCTAGGTTTGCTGCATAAGTGGCATGGATTAGCCTGAGTAAAGTGGCTAAATCTACTTCAAAAGGTATTGCACAACTATATTCTTGGCGAAGCCAGTCGTCAGGCTGGTCAGGTGTTCATCCGCTGGATGGGAAGCACGCCATATTTTAAGGTGGTTAGTTTCCCAGGAAGAATACTCCCGGGGTCGTTTGGCTTATTCTAGGTGTTTCACAAGGTTTCCTTGCTCGTCAGTCCGTAGTCCGTTTTCTTGCTGCTCGTTTTTGTGACCACACAGATAAGCAGTCAACACATCTCGGCGCAGCTGCACGAGTGTTCATACTGAGAGGCCTTCATCTCCCGGGGCTTTGGCTGGGTAACACAAGGTCTTCGAAGGCTATTGTTTGGACTGGAATACCTGTAACAGTGTAAGAGGTCGTGTGTTTAGTGTTCTACCTGTACGTGCAAAGTGGCTGCTTGGCTGCCCTGAGCCTGACCTAGGAGAACAAACACACCCACCAGAGTTGTACATAGTGGTGACTGCATAATTTTATTTTAGCCTGTTTACTGTGTGGCATTCTAATATGCTGTTTCACACTCCTAAAACATATTATGGACTAAAATAGCTACAATTATGTATAAACTTTTTATAACAAAATAATGGTATTAAATCAAGATTTAAAACACTGAGTGCAATAATTAGTATTTCCCCTTTACAGCCCAGTATTGGCAAACTTCAGTTCAATTGAGTCGAATACTGGTGGCATTTCTTGGCAACTAGTCTTTTAAAATTAGATGTGAATATCGAATTGAAAGCAACTTTCATCATGAAACCAAAATGCATGTCTTATCAGTATGGCTTTCGCATGGAATCTGAGCAAAGAAAGAAAGAAGTCATTTCGAGTCGAACTGCTCTCTGCCTAAGACAGCCTTTATTTGCCGGAAATATGTTGCTGGTGGGCTATAGGTCGCTGCACGTTCTATCTCCCTTGTAGATTAGGATGGGGTGGGCCAAGATTAATTAATCGGCGTTACGGCATACCTGGATGATGCAGGGGAGGTAGAAGTACCCAGTTTGACACCTGTTTTGTAGTTTTCGAAATAGATTACTATAATCAGTTTTTAAAACTATTATTGCATTCTAAACGGTTATTTTGGCTTCTCTTGTAATAAATAAATTGTAATATTTAAAACAATTTAAAACTTTAGTGGAATAAAATAGAACAGTACACCAATATAAGCACACATAAAGAAAACCACAGGTGATGCCTGGTATGAAAAAGGGGCGTGGCACAGTTTCACCGCCAGGGTATTTAAATTCTTAAATAAAGTTAGAGGTCGAAAACAAAATATTTTGGGAGCAGATTCTCAAATGTATAATCTATCAAATACAAATTTTGGAAAAAAAATCCGATTTTTAGTACAGTTTGCCTGTATAAACCCTTAAAACATGTCTTCGCAAACTTCAGTTCAATCGAGTCGAATACTGGCAGCGTTTTTCGCAACTAGTCTTTTAAAATAAGATGTGAAATTTGAAGTGGAAGCAATTCTCATTATGAAACTTAAATGCACATCTTGCATCCTTTGAATTGACACTCGCAGGAAACAGCTATAAATTTTCTTGAAGATCTCAACATCCTGAAATATAATTAAGAGGTGCTAAATGAAGACAAGTAAACAAAACTTGGCATTAACCTACTGTTTCCAAAGCATTTGTCATTTGCGTTAGCAATTTAATTCTACCATCTTCCTCAATAGTAGTATATTTATTTACAATATAATCATCATAATGCCTGTTAATGTTAACTATTCAATCCCTGGATTCGCTCTCCTGCCTCTTCTCTTGAAAAGCAAAAACAGGTGAAACAGCAAGGCCATACAAACGGCTTACAACATGCTGCAGCGTGCTGTATCTGACATGCCTGTTATAGAATATTATTGTAAGGACCCCATTCATAGAACCTTTGTGTTATGATTATAAAAACAGGTGTTGTGATACATTCACATGACTTGCTCCACCAACGACAAATTCCCATCCGTTATACATTATAATATTCATATAAAAAGCGTTGCTTCTACCCACGCTGTGTTAGGATACATTTGTGCTTGGGAATGATTTCAAATTAAGACGTCTTTAGTTACAACACGAGGAAACAGCATTCAATTCTTTGTTCGCGATAAGAAGCTCTTGTGATGGAAAGAAAATAAAGGAGGAGAGGACAAATAATTACAAAATGTCAATCATGTCGTTTAGGGACGCTTAGCATGGAATATTTCTATAGAGAATATTTTGTAAAAGACTAACACTATGAAAATAATATTTGCTACAAATTATACATTTTATTTATTTCTACAGTTTTCCTGCAACAACCTTTTGTCTTTCTTTAAGGTTTCCTTGTAATACAGAATTATACAAAATTCAATCAAATAAAGTGGACTTTAGAGGCTATTCAAAAAAAGTCATACCATTCAAGGTATGCACTTCATTTCTCATATCAGTATATTAAATATGTGACATTTTAATCACAATCATTAGAGCTATGTTCGAGAAAATAAGAAATTAACATATTTGTTTTGCTCGAAAGAAGAAATAACAACTTTGGTATTCAATCTACTTTTCCTTTTTAACTGCGCTGTTGACACACACGCGCGGGTTTTTGGTGAAATCTTGGTGTAACGCAATACTTGCACTATCGACCATAAATAGGTTCTAGAGAAAGTAAAAAGCTTGTTTGACTTTCGAGTTCATTTAAAAACACACAGAATTCCGTTTTTGTTGATGTGATTTGGTTCTATGTTTACTTTTTATCTCTAGTTCAATAGAGTATGTTTTGTTTTTTTCTGTGCTGAACACAATAACAGCTGAGTAGATAATTAATATAGTTGGGTAATGCAATTTGGTGTCTACAATAGTTCTATAGCTAATAAAGTAAGAGCTGAAGCTCCTCTGGATCCTATCACCCCGTAGTGAACTACCGATTGAATCACAACTGACTAAACAGCAAATAACTGTCTCAGCTTACTATGGTTTTGTATTGCTTTTCAGCTTTTGTATACAACCTCAGCACATTCTTTTTTTCCCTTTTCATCGCTTTGAATAGTGAACTCCTTAAATCAGCAGATTCGCGGCTCTTATTCTCATTTTGCTAATTTTCTCAGATGAAGTTGTAAAACAGTGATAACGGCGTGTCTCTTAATGTGCTAGAGAAAACAGGCAGTGCTTTAATTATTTAAAAACAACCTCGAGGGCTATAGAGCGCACTCCAGGAGAGTCTTACTTCTTTTATTCAGCAATTAAAAGTCCTAAATTAATTAAATGATTTGACGTAGATAGGGTGGATGACAACTGTTTTAGCCAGAATTACTAAGTTAATAGATGTGAAACAACAAAAGCTTTTCAAAGTTTGGGTAAGAAATAACATTAGTAAAATTGTTTACTTTAGAATAACAGAAACTACCGCTGCTCTCGTTTATACTGTTAGAAGATGAGGACTCTGTGTGTACGATTCTCTACCCACTCTTCTACAAACTATTCTTACAAAATCTTATTCGAGGTTATACGTATACCTTTTTCGAGATAAATATTTGCAGAAATTCTTTTATGACACTTGCTTTAGTTCCATTTATACCCCGCCTTTAACTACATTGATCTTATCGGCGGCCTTTCATTTGGAACGTATTGCCTATTGGCAATAGTGTTAACTCGTATTATCTTGTTTTGGGTTTTAATCATCACATCACACGCACATTCAAAATCCCATACATACTTCCAGACTCTTGGTAAGATAGGTAATAATCTTGACTAGATAAAAATTCCCACCCCAGCGAGGAATCGAATCCGGGACCCCTAGCACAGCAGGCAGGAGCTCTACCGACTAAACTAGGGGCCAGAGGGCACATTTTGTTGTAGAACGATACATGCGACGATTGTCAAACCTTAAAAGTGGGTAATTATCAGATGACTTTGAAATTCCATCCTTTGCATTGCCAGAAGGGGGAGAGAAAAAAACGGTAGTAATTCAGCGCTTCAAACAAAATACTTGTTGCATTCACATGACTCTCTTCTCACTCTTCTACAAATTATTCTTACAGAATGTTATTCTTCTTTTTGTTAATCGAGATAAACTACAGAACGTTGCAGGTAAGAGGGGCTATAAAAATGGCGAATGGGGTTTTATCGAGTGAGTTATATCTAGAAAAATAAAGGAGCATATTCTTAGAGCGGTAGTAGAAACTATTACGACATATGGAAAAGAGAGTTGGATATTGAGAGACAGAAAAGCAAAATACAGGCAATGGAGGTGGATGGGACACGGAGAGTGGCTAAAGTGTCTAGTTTGGAGAGGAAAAGGAATGAAGAAGTAAAGCAGTTAATGGGGATGGACGAACCAGTTACAGATTTGAAAGAAGAGCTCTCCAGTGATATGGCTACGCCGAAGAATGGCCTAGAGAGATGGCCTAGGATTATTTTGGAATGGTCACCATCAGGGAGGAGGAAACGTGGAAGACCGTGAACAAATTTGAGAAGTGATATAGTTAAGATGATGGGAATCGGTATCTGGAGGAGAAAGATTGGCAGAATCATGTAGAAGTGGGAATAAAGGGAAAAATGGGAAAACCCTCAAAAGGAGGAAAGGAGATAAACTGTCATTAAACATTTAAACTTTTGTTACCCGTTATACCAAATTACACAAAATCCCTTCTGAATGAAGAGGGCTTTACAGGCGATTTCTAGAAAATTCAAGCTCTAGGTTTTACTTGTGACGCATATATTTTAAACATATGGTATTTTAATCAAAGCTGTTAAAGCCAACTTTGAGAAAATCAAGAATAACGACATTTTACCATGTAAAGGCTAGTTCGGGGTGGGGTAAAATCTTGTCGCGACCTTAGAGGATATACCAAATAATTTGAGTTTTATTTATGGACGCTCTTTAACTACTATGGTTCTTAGCGTTCCATATTGGGCGTGAAAGACCGGTAATTTTGCCCAGAGGCCTCTTTATCAGGCTTGAGGTTCTTTTACGTGACGGGACCACCGGCTTTACTTCCCTTCCGAAGGAAGCCATGCTAAGGATTTTTACGCCCGAAAAAGTCCATCGCCCTCTGCCGGGTTTGAACCCGCGACCTTGGGAACTAGAGGCTAGCACGGTACCACTAGTCCACGGAGGACGACAGGATATACCAAGTTTGGCATTTTACCGACTTTTTTTTTTTTGAGTGACGCTGTTCAGAACACACGCATCGTTTTCTAAAAATGCTTTTTCTGGATTAGAGAGCCTAAAAGTGTGTGGGCAGCTACATTTGAGATTCTTTTCTTGCGTTCGAAGTTACTTTACACTGTCTTATTTGAATTATTTAGTTTAAAATAAAAATTACATATTTTCCTTGTACAAACTCATTGCAAGTTCATTCGGAAATCCTTGTGATGACAAAACTTGTAACCATCTTGATGATCAAATCTTACCTCTTTTGACTCGTCAAATCCAGGCCTTTCACAAACCACTAACGGCGAACTAAACAGTCAGAAGGGTGGGTATGTGTATTCTGCGAGTGTACACCCGTGACCACGTGACATGTAAGCAGGGTGAAGGATGAGATCACATTTGGGTAAGCTCTGGCCGACATGTACCATGTAATAAATATCCCACGTCGTTCTTGGACGTATTTGCCTTGTTAAAATAGCAGAACTAGGTACTTAAATATATTTATCTATTCGTATTCTTCGCATCTGCTAATGATTTTGATTTAACTAACATCCGAGAAAAGTCTGTGTTACAATTTCTGTAACGTCTGCAAATTTACCATGACATCGCTAAGCAAAGTTTATGCGTCCAGATATTATGCTAGTAATCATGTTTCTTGTGTCATCGTGGTATACAATTACGGCTTAGAGCATAAGGCCTGTTCCGTCTCCGCATAATTGACGATTCGTATTGAAATTGTCCTTTACATCTCTTTCGGGGCTCCCGTATCCGTCATCCTGAAGGTTTGCAGTAATTTACTGTTTTGGGAATGCGATTTGGATCCATTCTGTTAACATTGTCATACCATTCCAATATGTATTTGGCCAGTTTTTCAATAATGCTTGTAATTCCAAGCTCTTCACAGATACCCGAATTTTGTTTATGGTTTAACACTTTATATTTAGCTAAGGTCTCAGTAATCTCATTTCTGCTGTCTCTTTCCTGTGGTGGGGATAGAAGCAAGTTTCCGAACCAAAGAGTAGTGACGGTATGGCTAGGAGTTTATAAAATGTTAAAATAGCACCTTTCCTGATTTTTCCAACTGTTGTTTTAATTTGTGCCTAATAGCTGTTGGAATTCGGGTAATTTAACTTGTACATTTTTACTTTCTCTACTACGTATAGCAAATAGGGGAAGTATTGCATTCCACTCAAAAATTCGATACCGAGATTTCACAGGAAATACATGTTTGAGGTGCACTGAATGCATATAAAGCATTTATGGAAACATGTCCGCGTGTGTGTGTCTGTGTGTCTGTCTGTGAACAGCATAACTCGGAAACGAACAGTTTGACAAACACCAAACTTGGTATTTAGGTTTTCAGTATCTTCCAGATATGCGACACGAAGGTTTTCAAGAAAATTCGCCCACCCTACATTACCCTTTACGTTGAACATTTTTCGAAAATTTCAATTTTCTCAAAAATTGCTCTAACGATTTTGATTAAAATATCATATATTTAAGATACTTTCATGACAAATAAAATGTATATCTTGAATTTTCTGGGAATGTCTCCAAAAGTATTCTTCATTGTGAACGACTTTTGCATAACTGGTAAACTATAAGAGATATACAAAAGTTTACTGCACAACAAATGTAGATCGCGTTAAAGTGCACAATTTATGTCATATAGGTTTTTTGAGTGAACCATTTTCGAGATATTGCTTGTTATTCCCTTAAATTTTCCAATACTTATACTTTTTCTCAAATGGGAATTCGTTATTCATTTTTTTTGTCCTGGTAATGCAAAGACAATGGAATATTCCACATAGCAACCAGCTCTTAAAATATTTGACTATCGCTTAAAGCCTATCAATTACCTTTGCATCTACAAGAAAATTAGCAATAAGATTAACATCTCGATATCTCATTTAACATGAAGCATATGGAGTATAAGCGTTTGTAAAAATAGTTTGTACAAGAGTAGAGAAAGTCATGTGAGTGTAACACATCAGATTTTTATGTAAGGGGTGGCGCAGATAAAAGTGTCCCGTCTCCTTTGAACGCAAATGCGATATTTCCGTTGTGTATGAATATAAATTTCTGTTAAAATTGGTCGTTAACATTGAATTGAGCTATAGTACAATAATGGACAATTTTATCCAAGACGAATAATCGATAGCTGGCGCAGATAAAAGTGATCCGTGTAAGTATAGAGTAAATACCGACAAACGAATTGCAAACACATTGCTGAAATGGACTCACCATTTATTAAAGATGTTGAAAGTGTCCCCCTGCAGCCTCAATACACAGCTGTGCACGTCGAACCATACTCGGATACACCGGCGTAAAGTCCTGATATCGAATCCGGTAACTTCACAGCTGATGTCTTTCAGGTATTGCATGTGGATGTGTTTCATAGACCTTGCTCTTCAAGTATTCCCATAGGAAAAACTCACACGTTGTTAGATCCGGGGAACGTGGCGGCCACAAATGTTTGATAATAGTCCGTTCCGCAGAGAAGACATCATGGACTCGTTCGCTAATCGCTTTCATAAAAGCTTCCACAATTTGAATTCTTTCTTGTATCGAGAAAGTCATTTTCCAGAATGCGAATAGCAACGCGTATATGAACAGACTGGTGAATTAAACTGAAAATCTGACAGAAGAATGCCAACTATTAATTAATTATTCATATAGCATAAATTGCTCATTGTTTTACTGTAGCTCGATTCAATTTTAACGACCAGTTTTAATAGAAACACAACGGAAATATCGCATTTGCATTCAAACGGGAGACGGGACACTTATTTGCGGCACCCTGTACATTGGTATATAATATTTATGTAGCGATATGTTGCTGTGCAGGCTAAGTAATTACATTTATTTACTTGTTCCATTATGTAATTATTGATAACGATTTTTGCTCTGCGTGGAATTATTTCTCGAAATCCCATTAATTTTGTCTTTCTGTTGTTATTACTTTCTCTACTATGTATAGTAAGTAGGGGAAGTATTGTATTCCACCCAAAAATTCGATACCGAGATTTCACCGGAAATATATGTTTTGAGACCCCCTGAATCCAAAAAAAAGCATTTTTGGAAACATGTCCGTGTGTGTGCGTGTGTCTGTGAACAGCATAACTCAGAAACGAACAGTCGGATAAACACCAAAGTTGGTATTTAGGTTCAGTATCTTCCAGAGATGCGACAAAAAGGTTTTCAAGAAAATTCCTCCACCCCAGATTACCCTTTACGTGGAACATTTTTCGAAAATTTTAATTTTCTCAAAAATTGCTCTAACGATTTTGATTAAAATATCATATGTTTAAGATATTTTCATGACAATCGAAATGTATATCTCGAATTTTCAGGGAATGTCTCCAGAAGTATTCTTTTGTGAACGACTTTTGCATAACTGTAAACCATAAGAGATAGACAAAATTTTACTACACAAAAAATGTAGATCGCGTTAAAATACACAATTTATGTCACATACATTTGTTTTGTTGAGTGAACCATTTTCGAGATATTGCTTGTTATTCCCATTAAATTTTCCAATACTTATACTTTTTCTCAAATGGGAATTCGTTTTTCATTTTTTTTTTCTTGGATATGCAAAGAGTATTAATCTGTGGCAAAGAGAATAATGCTGCACATAACAACCAGCTATTAAGAGATATGTATATGCTTAAAGACTACTGTATTTCTATATTTCCCTTGCAAATACAAAACAACGGGAACATAGTAGGCCTTAAGCGATAGTCAAATAATTTTTATACTGAGAAATAAACGAATTGCTATGATTTTGTGAATGCTTATTTGAATCAATTTCGTAAGATCGTTTCATTTTATTAATTCATATCTTATTGTTCGTTATAGTAGCATTTTGAATGTTCCTATTTTAGTTTATATTTTTGTTTCCACAGTTTGAGGGTTGTTTTATTTTGTTCATTCATATATTATTTATTATAGTACCATTTTCAATGTTTCTGTTTTGGTTTCTGTTCTTTGTTTACTGGTTTATGTTTTAAGACTTTTCATAATGCCTAGTAAGAAACGAACCAGTTTTAATTTTAATGTTAAGAAGTTGTTTTCCGTGAAAGCAGCCAAAGTGATTGCTGGCACTTTGAGCCAAAATAACGACATATTTGGTGAAGTTAAAAACACACAGTGCACAAGCAACTCGGTGACGGCGTTATGTTTTTCAACTGTAATAAATATTGCTGCTTGGAATTATGAAGTAATTGATAAAATTCTTCATTTAGGCGATGATTTGCACTTAAAATCAATTTAAAATTATGATGGTGTTATGCCATATCCGCCTTACTTGTGCGCTGATGAGGTTTGGCTGCAGGATATTGTAATTGATGTAAAAGTAATCTGCAATGCAGTGACAAATAATTATGCATTACAAGGGATCATACCGAGGGATTTAGGCAGTGTGTTAAAAACATTTTCCAGTGCTATCACTATGGTGTGTTTACTGCACAGTTGAAATCTATAGTTCTTATTTTTTTTCGTCCTGGTAATGCAAAGAGAACGGAATACTCCACATAGCAACCAGCTCTTAAAATAATTGACTATCGCTTAAAGCCTACCAATTCCCCTTGCATCTACAATAAAATTAACAATAAGATTAACATTTCGATATCTCGATTAACATGAAGCATATGGAGAATAAGGATTTGTAAGAATAGTTTGTACAAGAGTAGAGAAAGTCATGTGAGTGTAACCATTAGATTTCTTGTAAACCATATTGTCCACCTTAGTTTAAACACAGCTCTTCGTAAGTTATTATGTGATGTTGCAAGTACCACTTGGTCGTCAGCAAAAATATAATAAAATCGGTTACAATGGACACCCTTATCGTACACCTCTATTAACATCTCTACTAATCAGCTTATTCCTTTATTTGTTTTTACTGTAGTTTTTACTTCCATTTACTAATTGATCATATCGGCGACGTGGAACTTAGTGTCTCTGGTGTTATCTCGTATTCGCTCGTCGTTGGGTTTCTTGCACTTTGGGTTTTAATCATTAGAATACATACACATTCTCATTCATACTTCCAAACTCTGGGGAGAATAGGGAATAATTTTCACTAGAGAAAAATTGGCACCCCCAGCCGGGAATTACACCCGAAACCCTTCGCACAACAGGCACGTGCTGTACTGACTAAACTATGGAGCCAGCCAGTATTTACTTTTATTTTCGTGTCTATATAAACCTTGTATTGTTCTAAGTAGCGTTGTGGTATACCTCTTGATTTTAGAATTCCCATAATTTCGAACGACAAAGTACGTTGAAATGTTGTTTAACACCCAAAGAAAACCGTTTTATTACCGCTTTTCAAGTATAACATGACATGTACCTTGTAAAGAGGGAGAAAGAAGAATCTCCGAAATAATGCGATGGGAGTTGCGGGTTACGCTAGTAACTATATACCTACATAAATTTCCTGCCCAGATTGAAGGTCCGAAGAATATGGCGTACGTCTTTGGTGTTTGTATATGCGAGAATGAGTAATTGACCCCAAACATACATCAGCGGGATCCACCTGCACGAGAGATGCCCCGTCCCCGCTCGCATAAAACTACAAGCACGTAAAGGTTAAATGATCATACCCGCGTCCTGAGAGAAAGCAAAATCCATTATAAGCGTTAGTTGCGCGACCTGACGTGGGAGTAAAATATCCCATTATTGCGCAACTGATAATTACCGTCCAAAGTTTTCACATTTACCACGGAATTTCCTAAACAACCGATAAGTTTCTCGCTGGAAACGAAGTATCTCACATCTCTGGAAACTTTATTATCGTAAGCGGCGAAATGTTCCGTGTCCTGTCAGCAACTCAAGCGAATGTGGGCAGCGTTTGCCTCTCGGGTCAAATTGTAGTGTTTGTTACGATATTCTTTTCTTTTTCTATTGTATTCAGTTAAAGTTCTCCAATTACAAGAGTAGGAGCGTTTTGGAATGGGCTACATTCCAGAATTCTTTCGGCTCTTACATTACTTTTTCAGTGAATGTTGAGCATTAATCTATATGTACAGGTGTAAATAGAGCTGTTAGCTGCGCGACCAGAATGAACCCAATGGACATCTTCTTACAGGCTACATAAATTAAAAATCTAATGTGTATCTACTGTTTTTTAATTCAGATAAACTTTCATTATACATTTATGCATTCGTTTTAGGCATAAGGATACAGAAGATTAAAGCAATAGTCAAATTTTTCTAAAGCGCTGATTGCCATGTCATGGCTTTGAAATTCCATGCTTCTTGCAAGACCATGAGAAAAAGTGTTTAGCGACTTTGTGCTTGAAAAAAATGTGATTTGTTATATCCACATTACTCTTTCTACTGTCGTATATTTTTATATAGTAGTAGTGGTATTTATTAAGTACTTAATATTAAATTAATTGCGTAACACAATCCCGTGGGTCACAAGACCGGACATGTTCTGTAGAAAAATGCCTGGTCTGTAAAATTGACTTGCAGAATCCACCAGAAAACAACTATTTTATAATCACAACACTATAAACACACACATAAAATGAAAAATACTCTGAATCAGACTCTCTCTCTCTCACACACACACACTCACACACACGCACACGCACACAAATACTCAAGCACCACATATGTTCAGCGGTACTACAGGTTGAGTATGAAGGTCCAAGGTACGAAAGGTAATGTTTAACGATTGATCTGACTTTGAAAATTAACATAAACATCTTATCTCTTAGTACATTTACATACATTACGTATGTGCCCAAGCTTGGCCAGTTTTGACTGTTTAGAATCAAGTCCCAGCGTGCTAACCTCCGTCTGTTGGAAGCCAAAAATGCTTCCGGTAATAATTTTCCTATCAGCCTCCTTATCATACATGCTGCCAAAATATGCGTCCAGTCTTCCTGTTCCCCGCATAATGGGCAAATCTTCGTGTCATTCTACGAATCTTTATTACTTTCCCTATGACGTACCTAGTAGGTAGAGAAGGTATTGTATTCCAACCAAAAATTCAATATGGAGATTTTACCGAAAATATGTTTTAATGATTCCTGAATAAAAAAACACAGTTTTTAGAAACAGGTGTGTGCGCAACACACAATTTATTTTCTGGAAGTTGTATTCCAGCATGATGGTGCACCCTCTTATTTTATATGCGAGGTTCGTCATTTTCTAAATACCACTTTCAAACGCGTATGGGGTGGATGTCGCGACGGACCAATGTCTTGGATCCCAAATTCCTCAGATTTAACCCCTCCTGACGTTTTCGTGTAGGTTTTTGATAAAAGAACTGTCTATTCACAGAAACTTGGGGAAATTGATATGGTTTAAATTAACAATTACACTAGTTTTCCGAAAATAATCATCACTCTGATGTTACAAGCTGAACTGTATCGTCGTTATAAGTTTGCAGAGTGCGCAATAGTGCAGCGTTCTGAAGAATCGACCGTCTTTCAATGTTGTATACGCTAAGTTTCAAAATTAAAATTCCGTAGTAAACGTTTTACAAACTCTTTGTGTTGTCCATACTCAAACATCACCCTGTAGTGCCGATCGCATTTGGAGTATAAGAAAGAGGCATGGATCTGTGTTATGCTAATCCTTTTGCTTATTTTTAATAAAGCCTCTTAATACCGATTTTCAAAACATCACGTGAGATGTAGGCTTCACATAAAGGAGAAACATAGCGTGGGGCCTAGGAAGGGAGCAATAATGGATGGAATAGAAGTAGAAATTGAGAGAGTGAGTTAGGCATTCTGCTAGTGTGGTATAAATATTTAGAGTAAACTCCATTTTATATATTGACAGCATTTTGTTTGTGATCTCAATTGGTATTCTTTTTCGTTATGAGCATGTTTGCCATTAAAGTGTCTCTTAGCTAACTGTAATGATTGCTTAAATAAATGTATGTGTTTTTTATCAAATTCTCTTTTTCTCTCAGGAAGTTCTTGTGCTAGAACTTTTAAGTTTTGTAGACGCCTCATGACACTTCGCTGATAAAGTTAGTAGATTATGATGCAAGGGGTAAAAGTAAGGTTTTATTTTGCGAGTAGAAATGTTTGCGAAACGAAGGCCATACGTTTAACACGTATGGCGTATACAATTTTTTAGACAGCACTTCAATTTGTAAAATATCAATAATACTCATATTATATTAATTCCTGACACTAACAGATATGACGTTTAGAGCGCATTCTTGAAACAAGAGAAATTACGTTAAAACTAAGCGAGATGTCAGATGTTTTGATGTTTTGTTGATTCGCTAGCAGTCATTTTTAATGACATTATTTTCACCATGTTTTGCCAGGGGCCGAAGCGATTAAATGCTATATCAGATTGATCTCTGGATTTTTTGTATAAGTATTTCTAGTGTTATTCTTTCTGCTGCTTCTGTAATTTCACTTCCACTTCAGTTTCTTCTGAATTCATAATTTCTGGCATTTAATCTGTATGCAGGTTAGATGAAATAATAGTGTTTTAGATCAAAAAAGCTGTCAATATAACGTGTAGTTTAACTCTACAACGAATTAAAGTATAACGATTTGTATTGTGAACAGATAATGCTAGTGCCATGAGAAATTAATCATGCAAAAAGACATAATGAAAACCAAGTGGAGTTATTAAACATGTCAAATACAAAGGGTAATTGCCATGTGACTGGACTTGAAATCTACGTTGGTCGCAGTGAAGATTAGGGTGCGATAAGCTAAAGCTTTTAGCTCATGTGCACTGTGTTAGAAGTTATACTTTTAGGCCATGCTGTCTAAAAAATTATTACAAGAGTTATGATTAAGTTGATCACTAATTAAAAAAGGAATGAATGTACTTGTAAAGCAAATTTCGATTTGTTATATTTACTGGTTGCAAATATAATGTATACGATCTTGGTAAATGTAATATTAGCAAGCTAGACCATTTAATATCCCCTTAAGTAAAAACACGATGAAAGATGCGGCAAGAAATCCTCGGTGTTATGGTCAACATCGTTAGTCTTTGGACAAGCTGAATGAAGATCTATTTTTAATGCAGGTTTTCGTCAACCGCGGGAGCCAAGTGCTGGGTGAAAACGAGCGCGAGCGACACGGTTCATTTGCGAGAGGATAATTAATTTAACTCATTGTGCTTCCTTCGTCTCGCCTGGGATCTTAATACTCTTGAGACAGAATGTTCTCACATAGACAATAACCTGGATATCAAATTATTCATGCCCATGAATTATCTTGCCTACTCCCGGCTTGTCTAATATAATCACCAAGAGGCACTTCGCGATATCATCTCTATCCGTTCACCGTGGGGATTCTTTTGGCAGGATGTTTATTCTCTCTATGCTTAATTCATTCACGCTTTTAGTGCTTCCAATTTAGTGCTAATTTGGCATATGACTCTTATTTTGTAAATATATTTAACGATATAAGACGTCTTCATGGCATTATTTTATTATGTTCACTACAATAGTTTATATTTGATTATCCAATTATTCAAATCTGTTTAATATTCGAAAGTTTAGTTTTTATTTTTGAATATATTTAACAAGGTTAGAACTACACAGTTTAATGTTTCGTAGCATGGGGAACTAAATTCGTTCCGGACAACCTGAATTAACCGTACACGTACTGCAAAGCCGGGGGAGAAATCTTCCGGAGCACTATCACACATAAGTTCCAGCATCTCAGTTTTCGCTGAGTGGTGAAGCAAAACAAATAAGTAAAATAAGTAAAACTCAACTAGGTACGATTCAAGAATGAAGCAAAACTGTAGACTCGTCTCAGTTTAATCTATGTTAATATTATAGAGATCAAATGTGTTTGTGTGTGAGCGGGGCGGGAGTAATCTTTGAAATTACACAACCAATTTTCTTTTGCCATTGAAAAGCACTGTTCTTCCCGGCAGACATGGAATATTAAGGCAGCATCTAATTTCAATTACTAATATACTTGCTTGTTGCAGTTATTAAAGAATACCCTTGCAATGGATTTGACCTTTCGCCTGGAATGCCAGGGAGTAGGAAATAGTTATTTTTGTTACTCAACATAAAATCCATTTAAAATAAGTCAAAACATGTGAATACTTCATTCCAAGCAATTCAGATACATTGTAAGACAAGGAAAAAAGAAAAAGGAGACTCTTGAAGCGTATAGGTTTGTCGAAGTCCAAATAGTTTCTGCGGCCGATTTACAATTGTGACTCCGAACGCGTGCCTTTAGCGTATTACCTTTCATATTGAGTGCCAACTACTGAATATGTGCTGACAGCCGACCGGTTATAAGCAGATACTAGAAATGAGGCCTACCGAAGTTCGTATCCCGAGGATAATTTTGTTGTAATTAGTTTTTTTCATAAAAACGTCGTATTTATTGCGCATATTATAATTTCCAATTGCTAAGGTTTATTTGATTTCAAGGCATTTATACTCGCGCATAAAAACTGCAACACTCTCGTTTTCGTTTTCAAACTAAATATGAAATACGTAAATACTATATTCCTAAATAAAAAACAAATAAGAATAGAAATTATCCTAATATCGGGTATGTAAATCCTCTGATTCTATTACTACCCTCATTCTACGGGCATGGATAATATCAAATGCCGAATCAAATTTTTACGAGAGGATATTTCCTCCCAAGCATCCTGTATTTTATTCCACAAAACCTCGTTTGTCTTGCAGGTCAATTTAACTCCAAAACTTTCTTCACCTCCGCCCACACATTTTCAATGGGATTCAAATCTGGTGAGCAAGGAGCCAATCAATCACTGTGATATCTTGAACTTTGCGAGCACCAGTTTCAAACCTGCTTACCTGTGTGGACAAGGTGGTCATCCTACTAGAATTCATTCATTGCATTGGGATATCTAGTCCTTACAAAAGGAATTATAGTTTCTTTCCGGGAGGTTTTTATACTGCTTGCTATTTAATGTTTCATCAAGTTCCACAACACAGCTAGGCCATCACGTGACATCCAACCCCAACACGACACAGATGCGCGACCTTGACGATCCATTTGTGCTACGTTTTTTGCATCGTAACGTTTTCCTCCGGGGCGGCAGACTTTTTCCCCCCATTTATAGATGAAAATGTCACCTCGTCTGTGAATATAACTCTATTCCAGTTTCTTCTGCAAATGCGAGGCGACATAATCTGTGATCGTTTGTAAGACGCTGCTTCTTAGTTGCTGATCGAGCAAAGAGCCCAGCTATAGTAAACGACGCAAGGATGTGCGGTTCGACCCGTGAAATTAGAATTACTTCTAATTGTAGACACATGCTGGAAGGGATTCCTGTCTGCCTCTTTTATAAGTGCAGTATCCTACTGTGGAGTGGATAAACGTTTTCGACCCGAACCAGGTGAGCGACGAACCATCCCTTCCCTGGATAACCGCAACCACCTCGTAGCCGTAGATATAGGGACTTCAAGTGTTCTTTCAGCCTGAGACACAGCTATCCAGCAACGTTCACTAGCGCAAGGAAAAATCTTCTTGTAGCTTCGTCTTTATGTGTGCGCTCAACCATAGCAAAAGCCGTAGGATTGCTAACATATCATGCAGAATTCCAAGGCTATCAGTGAGCGCGCATGATCACGCCGGCGCCATTCATAACTGAAGAATGAGATAGAGAGTTTGCACATCCAATATTAAGTCAATTAAATATTTGGTTTAGTTTTTCACTTCTAGAATTCTTACTAGTATGGCATTTATTTTGAAAACGAAAAGAGTAATTTGTGTTTTTAGGCATGAATGTCTTAAAATTAATAACTATATTATTCATAGAAAATATAGGGCATTGCCATATATTTAACAAATTTAAACAATAAAAAAAAACATATACACCAAAGATTCGAACACAGGCTGTTTCAATTACGAGACACATGCGTTTCACCGCTCGGCTAGCTTGCATACAATCGTAATGAAAGGCATCTTCATACTTATCGCACTGATTTGAAATGAACGCAGGGTGATATTAAATCATGTATTGTGAACGCAGCGTCAACGAGTGTTTCCGATGTTTTCCGAATTGAAGTTTCTCACTGGTTGTTGCTCATTTATTTTATCTTAGGTGTACATAGATGGTAACGACTTAGCAATTAAAAAAAAACAAATGACACTAAGCTTCTGTTTATAATGACAGAATATGTATGAGATGATTGTTTCTTTGACAGTTAATTCAAACTTGCATATGTATGCAGGATTTAAAGTTCTTGGTAACTTTTATTATAATTCTACGTATGCTTTTAGTGAAGCTTATGAATGCCAAAACCTTTTACTAAATCCTTATGTAAGATAATTTTGCTTCTTTTCCTCTGTATGTTGTTGTCAAGATCTTTATTGATGACTACTAAATATACAAAGAGAAAATTATGCAGCCCGCCTCCTTGGTGTGGGGGTAGCGTGTGTGCATATGTGTCACATGTCCCGAGTTCGAATCTCGATTAGGGCGAGTTCCTCGGATAAGGTGAATGTCGAAAAAATGAATGTCGGTAACTTTAAGACCAATGGACTCTGGACCCATTTGAACATCATTCATCCAACGTCAGACATGAGGTTACCCAAAGAACATTAAATTTAAAGAAAAACAATATTAATATTTGTCTACAATTAATATAGTTATTACATTTTATAAATGTCTACGGTAAAAGGCAAGACCTACGGGGTGCAGGAGTTTCAACTTCCCACGCATTATATCATGGCCGCGAAGTTGTTAAAAAGAACACTGCTCGCGAAAAAGTATATTAGTACAATGAGATCCACTGAGATGCAATTCCTGTTATCAGCTGATTACTGCTCAAGCTAAATAAATGAAAATCGTTAAGAGTTCATTGCGGTATGCAGCTTTTGTCAAATTCCTTCCCGGCATTAAATGTTTCCGAAATATTCTTGCAGATTTCTTCGGAAGTAAGGAAAAGGAATTTAAAATTACTGCTGCAACCCCAGTGCTTCGCTCCAAGCAAGGATAACAAAATAAAAGACGCGAAAGGAGCCCACATAGATACGTGACTAGTTATCCGTATTCAGTAAAGACCAGCTACCGAACTGCACTTCCTAACTGCTTCCTAGAAACTGTGTGAGTCAATAATTGCATGTTGCGAGGGACTTGTGTACAAAAAACAAAAACGAATCGTCGAAGAGTTAAAACAAAAACCAGCACTGATTCTTCAGTAAAGCTCGGAATATACATTGTTTTAGGTTATTGTCTTTCTGACCTCAGCTTTTCAATATTTTAAACTCGCTTTCAAGTTTGCCTCACATTTCTATCTTGGAATCGGCATCTACTTTTTCCGAAATCAAAACAATACGAACACTTTCATCGCTGTATGGAACTGCGGAAACAGTGTTCATCAGTGAGGGCTTTAAAATCCATTCAGAATTATTGACTTTCTTTTCTTTTCTTTGCTTTCATTGCCACTCAATTTTCCGTAAAGTTTGCTAAATTTTAGCACTCGCTTTCCTTTTGAGGCATTTCTCTTTGTCGTTGCCGTCAGCCGTGGCCTAGCTGCTTCCGAGGTGTTTGCAGATGCCTAAGTAGACCGACAGAGACGGAGAGCGTTGAAGGCTATAATTAAAGAAGATAAAGAAGGACTAGGACTCAATTTCCTGCTATCACAAATAACCCTCTTAAAACGCGAAATCCATTTAAATTAATTCAATTTTATATCCTTTATCTTACTAAATCAATTTGGTAGCAGCTATCTCACAAAGAGATTGCAATTGGGCTTTTCCTTTTGAGACAGCCGAAGAGTAAGCACAAAACTTTAAAAAGCCAGTCGCATTAAATGAACGCATACTCTGATCAAAATCAATTAAAATGTTTAAACCTTAATGTCATTATGATTTTAGATAACATCATGTTCCGATGAACTCAAATCATGAGCTGTTTCCATGAGAATTACATGAGAGCGCATTTCGGCAATCAACAAGCACATTATTCAAGTGAACAATGACAGTCCAACTATACTGAAAATGAATAACATGTTGCATAAAAATTAAGTGATAATGTTTTTCTGCTAGTCAATTTGTTTTACCGTCATCTCTGCTTCTATTAAAGAGCTGGAAAACGTGCGTTTGCGTGTATTGGCATTCTTTTATCTCTAAGAAGTATAGCTATCATCCTCTTCAGAGATGATTCAAAATACAAAAAGGAAATAAAAACTCTAATCCCATTTTAGGCTCCGAAAACCATTTTTTTTCTTTTTCTTTCTTTTGTGCAGAAAAAACGATTTCCTTAATTTTAGTTTTCATAGCAGTATATTTAAAATGCGAAACGTTTAAGCGAAGGCTTAACGAAGTATATATGTAACTGAACAGCAACCGACGCACATTTTTAATTTCTCTACCACGTGCATAGTAGGTAGAGAAGGTATTGCATTCCACCCAAAAATTGATACAGAGATTCACTGGAAATACATATTTTGAAATCCCTTGAATAAAAAATAGAAAACGGTTCGTTGTAAGTTGTCTTTGAGGCTTAATATCTCGAATGTTCGAGAAGATCTTGAAGTTTTTCGGAACAAATGAGTCAGATGCGAAACTTTAATGCATACATGGGTAACTCGCGATGGTAGCCCAAGTAGTAAGAGCATTGACACTATAGCTGAATATGCTTGTTTCTAGTCCTTGCTGTAGCAAGGAATGTTTACTTTCTCTACTACGTATAGTAACTAGGGGAAGTATTGTATTCCACCCAAAAAATTCGATACCGAGATTTCACAGAAAATACATGTTTTGAGACCCCCTGAATCCAAAAAAAGCATTTTTGGAAGCATGGCCGTGTGTGAACAGCATAACTCAGAAACGAACAGTCGGATAAACACCAAACTTGGTATTTAGGTTCAATATCTTCCAGAGATACGACACGAAGGTTTTCAAGAAAATCCCCCACCCCAAACTACCCTTTACATGAAAAAGTTTTCGAAAATTTTAATTTTCTCCAAAATGGCTCTAACGATTTTGATTAAAATATCATATGTTTACGATATTTTCATGACAAATAAAATGTATATCTTGAATTTTCTGGGAATGTCTCCAAAAATCTTCTTCATTGTGAACGACACTTGCATAACTGGTAAACCATAAGAGATAGACAAAATGTTACTACACAAAAAATGTAGATCGCGTTAAATACACAATTTATGTTATATACAATTTTCTTGTTGAGTGAACCATTTTCGAGATATTGCTTGTTATTCCCTTAAATTTTCCAATACTTATTTTCTCAAATGGGAATTCGTTATTCATTTTTTTTTTGTCTTGGATATGCAAAGAGTTTAATCCGTGGCAAAGGGAATGGTGCTGCACCTAGCAACCAACTATTACGAGATATGTGTGTGCTTAAAGGCTACTGTATTTCTACATTGCCCTTGTAAATATATATTCCCCTTACATCTACAAGAACATTGGCAATAAGATAGGGTCTGCAAATGTTTATCTCGATTAACATGAAGTAGATGGAGAATAAGCGTTTGTAAAAATAGTTTGTACAAGAGTAGAGAAAGTCATGTGAGCGTAACACATAAGATTTTTTAAATCTGATTCACCCTTCCAGCCTTTTCATTCATATCGCATTTTCTTTAACTGGGAAACCACAAATAATCTTTAAAAATAACTACAGGTTAACATAGAGCTCATGTTACCCTGTGTGTGTGTCTGTGAACAGCATAACTCAACAATTAAATGTCGGATATGTACCAAACCTGGTATTTAGGTTCAGTACCTTCCAAAGATGCGGCAAAGTTTTCAAAAAAATCCTCCAAACTAACTTTTACGTGTAACATTTTTAGAAATTTTTATCTTGTAAAAAATGGCTTTAACGATTTTGATTAAAGTATCATATATTAAAGATATTGACATGACAAATGAAATGTATGTTATGACTTTTCTGGTAATAGCCAGTGAAGCCCTCTTCATTCGGAAGGAATTTTGTATAATCTTGTATAACTGGTAAACGTTAGGCGATAGACGAAAACGTACTACTCAAAACATGCAGATCTATTTAAAGCACACAATTTATTTCCGAGAACTTTTTTGTGGCACTAGCTATTTCCGAGATATCCGTTGCTAATGATTCGAATTGTTCATTACTTACTCATTTTCTTTTAAGTCTTGTTCTGTCAGATGTTCCTCGCAATTGCATGGAAACAGTATGGAATCTCCAGGCCAGCGTATAGAGTCCAGTTCTTAAACGTTTGACTATCGCTGCTCACTTTATATCTGTAACGAAATGTGTAATGCAGCTGTTTTTAAAGGTTTATCTGGATTAAGTTGAAGTAAATAGGAAAATAAATTTCGTAAGAATAATTTGTATACCCACTAACACAGAGGATAGAGGCCATGTGAGTATAACGCATTAATTTTTTTATGATCTTCACTTCGTTCCTTAAGTGCCTATTTTCGCCACAGTTCAGGCTTTCTTGTTTTGTACAAATTGTAATTTATATTGAAGTTACGTCTGAATTGTTAGCCACACAGGCCGCAGGCTGCTATAATATCTCACCATAGGCTTATCACGTGAACATATGTTCGGATTAAGTATAGTTATCGACGTTATAAATAGGCATTTTCATTTCTTTGGGGTTATGCTGTTAGACTCATTTACTTTAATTTATTCCATTTTCTTGAAATTGTTAAATAATTACCCATTTACTTACTGCTTCGATAAATACCTGAACTTATTATATCTAATAATACTTGTAAACCCATATGCCTATCTGGATTTTTGAAGTAAACGTTTAATTTAAAACCTTTTTTACTCTTTCCCTCAAACTTAAACAAGTGTATTTTGGTTTTAATTCTACTCGTATACTAAAACTTTCGCTGAAAATATGCAAAATAATTCTCTTGGGAATTTAATACCCCTAACAAAGTTAATACCACTCAAATAATGCAGTAACTATTTCATACCGGCAGATAAATTGCGTAATCTTCTCTGCGGTGAACCTGACCTTATTCATCAAGTGGAATTTTCGCAACCACTTGCAAGGAAAATTGACAAACAATCTGCGTTTCAAAGGGTTTTTCTACAAATCGATGAAGGATAGAAAGTGTTGAAGAAGGTTTTCAGTGTACTCGTCGAGGTCTCTCTGAGGTTTAAAGTATGATAACTATGGCATTTTCACCCGGTACATATAAAGCTAAAACATTTTCCTTATTCAGTTGTCAAATAGGTTACATAAAAATTAATAAATATAATTCTTCTGCCAATTTTTTAATTACAAACACGATAGAATGCATATTTTTCGTATAAATAATCCATTCAATACTTGGCATATTTTAATTACAAATATTTTACTGGTGTTTTTCATGACTGTGTTTATTTATCCAGAAGTATAACATGATATTGGCAACGTATGCAGTGTGTGTGTGTGTTTTATAAAATCTATATTTTCAGTTTTAATAGAACCGTTGTAAAGAAGAGTTTTTACTTGTTTGAAAGCTTCACTCGTACATATATACGCCGTCGAGCACGCACGCACACATACATGCATGCATACATACATACATACACACGGTTGATATATATATATATATATATATATATAGAGAGAGAGAGAGAGAGAGAGAGAGAGAGAGAGAGAGAGAGATCGCCTCTGCAATAGCGCAAACAGCAGAAAGAAGGTCGTCAAAAGCTAAATATAATTTTATTTCTTAAAATTAACTGGTATATACCGTAAAGTTGACTAACACAAAATAATAATAATAATAATAATAATAATAATAATAATAATAATAATAGCTGACTACCAGTATAATGAAAGGATCAAATTTAAGGGGCATGTACTCAAATTGTGCCAAAATTAATTTTTCTAACATTTTTATTTGATGTATTATACATTTGAGAACATGTTCCCAGGATATGGAAGATAAGAGGGATATCAAGATGGGGGATTTTAAAATTAAAGTTAGCCCATTAGTTGTATGTTGAAATATATGACCTAATTTTTAAAATATATTTTCTGGAACTTATATTTTACGGATTAATAGAAGTCTTTTCTCAAAAAGCATAAGTGCTAAAGCTATAAAATTTTCAGAAACTGTTCAAGACGTTTTGCTGTATGTTTGTACTAGAACAGTAACATTCCCTTAGTTAAATTCTGATTTACAAGGTTGAATGTTAGAAAAAAATGCTTTGTTGATTATGCCTAATTCAAAATTTTGTAAGTAACAAAGTTTTAAACATACATTAATGATTGTAGTTCAGCGACCTTATACACATCTATGAACATAGAATAACATTTTCAAATATTTGCATAATAATTTCAGTGAAGGCGTTTTATAACAAAGGGTGTAAATATTAAAACAATATTATATTTGTGGTAAAAAAACCTAACCCTAAGCCTTTTACTATACAACACAAACTCTTTATCTTTATACCTGCAAACGTTCAGGTCTGTAACATAATTATTGTTTTTTTAAAGAAACCCTAACAATTTCGGTAACATCCCCTCTTAAAAGAAGTGCAGAAGGACGTAACAAAATATAATGTACCTGATGCCGATCTCTACACCAGCTGCCCAGATCTTCAGAGCGCTGGGCTAGTGGTTAGTTAAAATGAACGTTCCCTTTTCTTCCTTCGCAGATAACCCCCTGACCAGAAGCCACACGCATTATCGGATATTGGTCCTTTGAGTGAAGGGAAACGGCAGATAAGAACGTCAGACTTCCGTTTAGAATGATACAAAGCAAAATGGAACCTACGCTTTCTGTGCCTGGAGGTTTGGGAATGGCTTTTGTGTTTACTTTTAACTGATGGCCCACCGCAGCTTCGCCCGGTACGAACCTTTCTAAAAGATGCTACTAAAAGCTACTTTATTGAGAAAGGTGGGGTGAACTCTATTGAAAATAGTGGCTTTTCTTCTTTTCACCCTTATGCTTACCAAGAATTAAATTAATCATTATATTCATAATCATATTATATAGTGATCCACATCTAGTTATTAGCCTCCTCTTAAGTGTTTTTCCCTTTCGGTTTGTATTTAATTTAATAAGTTATATTAATTTTTCTTTATTATCAGTGTATGTAAACCTATTACTCAAGAAATATTAGATATATAGGTAGTTAAAAAATCACTGCAGGGAAGCTATATCCATCCTCAACCGGTAACCGATCCCGGGACCTCTGATTTGGAAGCTAGCATGCTAACCACCAGACCACAGAGGCAGTCTTCTCTATTTTGAATTCTGATATAAGCAATTATTCAAGGGGTTTGAGAGGTTTAGGTGAGCAATGAAGACATATACTTATCTTTATACGAGCATGTTATCTCACTATTCTGGATTCGGCAAATAGTCTCTCTCCGAATACTGGATGGGTGGAGAACCCTTAGTATGCCTGTTTGCCAAGCTGTGTTTTGTAACTACTCCCCTTTCCCTCTGCCCCTAACAATTGTTTCCGACAACAGGACCGAGGCAAATGTAATCAGGTTGCGGGTAGCATCACCCTTCAGGCTTTTTCTCCACTACGGTCATTTCCAACACAGTACCGTAAAATGTGTGACACATTACAAGCCTAACTAGCTCGACAAAGTAAAAGCGAAGTGCGACTTTCTGTTGCATTCAGTTTTATTTAAGGGGATCGATCTTTGAGTTTTCCAAAACTCAAAGTACTCTACTGAGCTTTGAAATTGTTACATTCTATGTCGGTATAAGGGGTGCTGTTGCAAGCTTTGGTACATACATATTAAAATGTTCGTCCATTATTTACTTTTAAAACACAAAATTAAGCTATTTTATAAACATGCTCCTTACCATGCATTTTAATAATTTTTATTTTTTCTACTACGTATACTAAGTAGGGGAAGTATTGCATTCCACCCAAAAATTCGATATCGAGATTTCACCGCAAATACATGTTTTGAGGCACTCTGAATCTAAGAAAAAGCATTTTAGAAAACGGTTCGTTTGTGTGTGTCTGTGAATAGCATAAAACGAAAAGTCGGATAAATACCAAACCTGTTATTTGGGTTCAGTGTCTTTCAAACATGCGACACGAAGATTTTCAAGAAAATCCCCCCACCCCAAACTACCCTTTACATAGAACATTTTTCGAAAACTTTGATTTTCTCAAAAATGGCTCTAACGATTTTGATTAAAATATCATTGTTTAAGATATTTTCATGACAAATGAAATTTGTATCTTGAATTTGCTGAGAATGTCCCCAAAAGTCGTCCTCATTCTGAATGGCTTTCGCATAAGTGGTAAACCGTAAGAGACAAAATGTTACTACACAAAAAATATAGATCTCGTTAAAACACACAGTTTATGTGACTTTTTTTGTCGAATGAACCATTTCCTAAATATTCCTTGTTATTTGTGTGAATTCTCCAATACTTATACTTTTTCTTAAATGAGAATCCTTATTCGCTTTTTTTACGTTGTGGACATGTAAAGAGAATGCAATACTCCACAGAGCAACCAGCTTTTAAAAGATTTGATTATCGTTTAAAGCCTGCCACATTCCCCTTGCACCTACAAGAAAATTAGCAATAAAATTAACATCTCGATTAACATGAAGTAGATGGACAATAAGCGTTTGTAAAAATAGTTTGTACAAGAGTAGAGAAAGCCATGTGAGTGCAACACGTCAGATTTGTAAACAACATTTCAGATGTATGTTCCTTATTGAGCTAGAAAATAAACTTTCTAAGAAATATCCTGTTTAAGTTAATTGCTTTTTAAAATAAATTTCGGCTGAACTTGTTACATTGTGAGCTTCGACTTTTGCAAGAATGTATATTTATCAAACTTGCTCGATCTTGAGCTTCTGAACCAAGGTCGCGGGTTCAAACTCGGCCCAGATCAATGGTTTTTAAGTGTACTTTAAAGCAGCAGCCCCATATCAATAGATTTACTAGCATGTAAAAGAACTTATTTGGGACGAAATTCCGGCACACCGGCGGCGCTGATGTGATTCCAACAATTTACAACGTCGTTAACTAATCAAAACAAACAAAAGACACAACAAAACTTGGGCGAACTTGGTGGTTTAACACATTTTTCTCACACTAACCATATAGCAAGTTTTAGTTACCCAGTATTAGGAAAACTGTTTCCGAAGTTTCGCTCTGATAATTTAAAAACTGCACGGCAAGGAGAATTTTTTTAAATGCTGAAAAATGTCTAAAATATTTCAACCGAGAGAAATACATCGGAAAACTGTCCTGAAATTCTGCTTATGTGTTCTTTTCATAAAACAGTATCTTTTTACTTAAATGTACAATTTAGAATCTCATTAAAATATGTGCACTAGATTTGTCAAATATACTTCTAGAATTTTGTAAAAATATGTAATAAATATAAATAAAAAGCTCAAATGTAAAACTACGCCCTCCGCTCGGGGTTATTTAAATAGTCATGTAAGCCTCACACTTTTACCTCAATATTTACACGAAAGCATTCCTAGAGAATCGGACTCTAAGCTAAAAAGCCTGAATTGTAATTTTTACCATTTTGGGACAATTGGTGCCCTTAAATAAAGTCAAAACATTTGTACATATGTAAACGCCTTCTACCTACAGTTAGTATGCGCGTATGTAGCAATTTCTGCAGATATTTATATTTTCCTTTCTGCTCGATACTATTTACATCCGAACAGAATCTGAATCACGTACTTTCTCTCCAGACAGGAAGAGTACGTGCCTAGAATTAGATTTGTTCATAAGCCTTTCAAGCGGAGGGTTCAAATTCGTTCCCTGTGTACTCATTGGGTAATCTCAGCTGCTGTAGAAATTCCCATAGCATTCTGTGTCATGACTGTTTTGGGATCCCAGTTTCGGGAAGACTTAGATGGCGAAAATATTAATATGAGTAGATTCAGGAAGGTTATAAATACGAATACTCTTCCTTGTTTCTTTTAATGCTTGTAAGTAGCCAACATATGGTTGATACACCTCAATTCACAATGTAAGCAAATCATTTTTCACTGAATTACTGGAATGCTGTCTGGCATCTGGGTGATTCAGTCGCATTAAATATGTTAACAAACCAACTAGAAATAAATAAATAAATAGGAAAGTTGGGGATGTTTTAATGAAAATGAAAGAGAAATGGACAGGAAAGCCAAAGAAAAGAAGAGGGAGGGAAAGAGGGGGAGTAAAATAAAATGAAATAAATTGTAATGAGGCTTCAGTAAAGAGAAGTAAATGTTGCACAGCAGTGCTGAGGCCAGGGAGCTACACTGACAGTGCAAAACAAAGTAAAGTACCAGGCATGTACGTAATAAAGTAGAAGCATGAAAGTAAATGTAACAAAATTTATAATTTGTAAGCTGAAATGTGTACAATGAACTACATACAATTATATTCAAACTCCAAAATACGACACTGTGTATTCTATTTGTTTTCTTTAACAGTGTTTAACGCACTTGCTAACAACATAGGGACCATTGGATTCATGAAATTATAATTAGGAATATAATTTTAGAAAAAATTAGTCTCAATTTTAGCATACCTTCCCTCATTTGCCATTTATGAGGACTGAGGAAAAGTTGAAATAAACGTAGTCAGGGGGATTCGCATTGGGATATTCCGTTCACGAATATCTCAAGGTCTTAACGACCTTGGTCACCAGTATCGGTAATAAGGGTTTTAAAACGTAGGATTCCTAAAACCCTGATTTAAAACATTCTACTTAAGCAAATGATAAACTTTCAACTTATTTCGAAAGTGTTTTGTCTTTTGACATCCTCCCACCCACCCCCGCAAAAAAGTCCAGGCATGTAAATTACCATTTGAGGTGTTATAAAATTAGAAACCCGGATTATTTGGTAGAACACATAATAAATTGATTGGCATCATCCATGGGCAAATGTATCCCAATCAAGCGTAACTGTTTTGAAATACCACTAACTAAAAGATAGGAATGAATTCGGTTTCAGTTTGTTAATACCGTGCTATAAAACATATTTAAAACAGAATTTATTAAATGTTAAAATTCGACGAAGCTATCTTAAAATCGTACGAATATAGGAATAGCTATTTCGCCATCTATCCCAGAAAATGTAACATCCTACGGATGATTACGAAATCAATATATTATTATTCTGTAGTAAACATTAATATATTAAATTAAATTATATTAAATATAAATGAACAAATGTGTGAGATTAATGCTACTGTGATTTTGCGAAAGACGGAAAAACGTTTAATCTCTTGAAAATTGTCCCCCTTGTGGCTTCCATTTTGCGTCGTAAATGGGTATATCATCAAACATTTGTAGCATTTATAGGATAATAACATTAATTTCTTTGTGAATATTGTATCTAAAGTCTACAAGGGAGCAATCTAAAAGGCTACAGCAAGATGGCATCACAGCACACTATTTGAATTTCTATTCCACCTGTTGCTCTCTCTTAAATTTGCTAACTTTGCGGCCTTATAGTGAGAATTAGTTATTAAATAATCGATAACACGCTCTCAATCACACGCTTCTGGGCATACTCAATCCTATTTAAAGAAAAATTTCTCGAGAGCGTGAATGAACCCAGATCCCCTCGCACAACAGGCAGGTGCACTATCGACTGAGCTAGGGGTCAGTTAAGACAGTTGTACGTCGGTTCTTTAAGTCGTCTCGAAAAATGGACATGTTGTATAACAAAAATATCCCCAAATTTCGTTTGATTTTTGAAGATTTGTTCAAATCGTCCTCAAACCCTTGTAGACCCTATAAGACAATATTCATAGAGAAATTAGTGTTATTCTAAAGTGTTACAAAAGTCGTTTGACGATATGTATGATACGCTGGCAGATTGTCGCCGAACTGGAGCTATTTGCGGTGTTTAATTCTCAACTAATTAAATGCTTCTCTTTACTGCATAAAATAATAATATTAGCATTCATTTCATATATTCTTTAGTTTACATAAATGATAATATAATTCTTGTTTACCATGCAACTGTAAATTTTTGCTTCATTGAATCAGCTGATCGCAGAAGCATTAAAACAAGTGATTTAAAATAGAGCCGACCAGAATGGAAACTGCGAGACTAAAGTTTTATTCGTTGTCATCCCTCGGTCACTTTTACAAACATAGTCTTAGGAGCTAAAGTCTCCAAGCCAATTTCCACGTTCATTTCATCAATTCATTCATCGTCTGATGATTCCGGTGTTATTTAACTGTTTGTAAGCTAAAAGAAGAAGAAGAAGAAGAAGAAGAAGAAGAAGGAAGGAAGGTATTAAAATGTAACGTTTGTTGCTATCGGTTGATTGATGTTTACGTAAGCATTGACCTCTCCTTTAAATGGAAGGAGAAGTCCTGTGTAGAACACAATCTTATAAGTGCATGAATTGCGTACATTAATAAAATGCTTTGCAATACAATCGTAGGTGTTTCTCTCTCCTTGTAATTTTAGTCTGTATTCGAATATAGTAGCATGAAAATGTAAATTTATATTTCTTAAATGCATAAAACACAGCACACATAGACAAATCCCGTCTCATTATAGGAAAATATGTAGGTTACGAGTCCCTTTAGTCTCTACGATTAAAAGGATCCCTCTTTTCTTTCCTTCCCTTGAGGACAGTAGTGTATATTTTTAATGTAAATTGATTTTTAGATTAAAGGGTGTGAAAACAGATACTCATCTAACCGAGAAGGATCTGAACAAGCTACTGGTTCTATAATGAGGTGTTGGGCAAGAGGTTTTTAATGAGATAGCTTTGATGTCGTGTGAAGATTTCCTTCCTGCTGATTTCCTCACTGCTAGACAGATGATATACTCGTATACCACTTATATGGTTCATAAGATTGTCAAAATTATCAAAGAATTACAATATTCGTTTTACAGCATAACGCTCATTTATAAAATTAAGTAGAATTCCTCCATCCATTGCCGTTGCATACGAATCTGTAAAATTTTGATATACGGGCTTGCGTATCACTCCGAGGCTAAAAAGTATATCTTTCATTCCACTCAGATATTAGATATTGATCATTTCTCCATCATGTTTGGGGCTTCCTTTAACCCATATGGTCCATTTTTAGAAGTGAGAGAATAGCATAACTCAAAAAACGAAAATTGGGAGGCAGACCAAACTTCGAATTTGAGCCTAACATGCTTCAAGGATGTAAGGCGAAGACTTACACGAAGCTTTTTCACCATAAACAACTCTTTTCATAGAAATAGCTCTCTTCTGTCTTGGTTTTGCGAATTTGATTATACTTGAACCATTAAAGTCACAAATTTTGAACAATCCATAAATAGCCTGTAATGTCCCCTTCAAAAGTGTGTAGATAGGTAAATTTAATTAACTTGAAAACCATAAGAGATATACCAAAACTTGTTGGATTAAAAACATAGAAATCCGTTAAAATGCGCAATTTATGGCAAATCATTATTTGTAGCATTTGCAGTTTCCGAGATATTTCCTGTTGTTCGTTTGAGTTTTGAGATATACTCGGCAATACACTCTATAAATCTTATACCTTCTATTCTTTTGTTTCTCATCGTGAAATGAATGTGCAATATCAAGGCTTGCATATTATGTGGCTTGCGACAGGAGAATTTCACAGAAGTGCATAGAACTTTACGTTTTTCTTTTATATTATTAACTGATTAAGAGAACGGCTTTGAAACTAAACGTTAAATGGTAGGTCATGTGATCGCTACATATCAAGATTTCTTTTATCGCTTCAGGTTAATTTCAAATTCTACATTGAAATAGTTTCGGTTAGGAGTAGGCAGGAGGCTCAGAGAACATTAAACTGTTTATAAGGCGTGTCTAAGTACATATTGGTCACTAACCCATGAGGAACACTTGGGAAGCTTTTGGAGAGTATAGAGTAGGCATGGTGAACTGGCCGGTATTTCGTTTGAAGCACGGTATTCATGCCGTGCAGCAGCGATGCAGGGGGGTCTCTTCCCGCACCGTTTTCGCTTGTACTGCTTTCGGTCCGCCTGCTGCATGACGTCATCGAGAGTGAAGTTTTAGCTAGCCAGTATTCTGCACCGTACTTTTCGGCATGAAAGTTCGTATAATATTCTCGTTATACGATCTGTTTCGACCCTATACTACTTGAAACAAAATCGCATCTATAACTAGACTTAGTCTTGGAAATAATAAACACAAACCTGTCTTTTTACAGCTAAATACCCAACTGGCGCCAATTTCATTTCTCCTTGAAATATTCACTAAAAAGCTGTCGATATATGAAATTTGGTCTTGAGGGATGACTTACAGCATATATGTTATTCAAAGAAAGAGAGATATGTAGATATAAAGCAGATATTTGTTATATTAAAGTTGTTCAGAAGCTCTAAGTTGCAAGCTTTAAAACCATTTTCTTAGTTTATGGCTATTGCTTGACTTTAAATATATTATGTTAAAGAAAACCAATAACACATTATTCGGCCAATTTTAGCAACGAAAATAAAATACGTTATACGCTATATAAAATTCAACGTTATACGCCATCGGGTCTTAAACTTTGATTCGAAATTAAATTGTATTGTTTGTTTATGGATTGTGAAAAACGCAGCTTAATGAGAGAAACTGTATGCTGATCATGATATTATGTAATATGACTTAAACATAGCAGTTTTAAAAGTCATGATAGCTGAGAACTTGATTTATGTGCATTTTTTCCGAGACTTTTTTTCGCGTCTAGGTAAAAGCATGAATAATCGACATGCATATTTAAAATATTTTTTAAAAAGAATTTTATTAATATAACTATTTTGGCAGAAGAGAGTAACTCCACAAAATGAATTAAATTCACATAACATTCGACTACTTGAAGTGGATAATCGACACATGCTGAAAAATAGTTATCTGCACAGCAAGTCTTGCAAATATTCTCCAATTTTCAAATAAACCGAATTTACAGAGTAGTGTACATTCGAATGATGTGTTCAGAATTTGGATATTTTGGCTTCATTATTTAGGCTGAGAATGTGCTTATATAAACCTAGTTTCTTAATTATTTCTAGTATAAAGCTGTTTTAATTTTTTAATTAATGAATAATTAATTGTACATAGTTCCCATTTGATCCTTCCTACTTGAAAGAGTAAGAACAAGGATGCGTCTAGCCTTAATATTTTGGAGATATTCATTTTAGAACAACCTTTCCTGTATGCTTTAGTATACGCTCGCAACCAATACCCTTAAAAGCACACAAATGTAATGCTTTCACCCACGGGAAAGTGGGTGTTGTTAAAAGGAGGTGTATTAGTGTATTGCACTGGCGATCATTGAAACATATTACACTGATCTTTTTAAAAGGAGGTAGATCTAAGGAACTTTGCCAATTGTAATTAGGTGCCTATATTATTTAGTATTTATGCAAGGAAAGTGCAATAACTTACTCGTATCTTAGTTTTCGTTATTTTGTATAAAACATGGACATATTTCACGCCAAACTGACAGGAGAGGCTTTACGAAACAAATCAATATTATGTGAGCAAATACAGGGGAGATGAACGTAAATACATGAGAGAAAATAAGGTCAGAGCGGTGTTTTATAAGTAGGGCGCGGATTTTGATGACTAATTTTTTTTAAAATGACTACATTTGTTTTAAAATGACTTTGTAATTACAAAAAAATTATCTAAAATGAGATTTATTTGATTTACTAAAATTAGTGTACAGAAAGTCATAAATTCATTTATATATTGATATAACTCCTATACAAGAAGAAAAAATAAGTAAAAGAGCAGTGAAAATGTTCTTGTTCAAAGAATCTGAAAAGAAAAGAAAATTTTCTTACTTTCCTTTTCAGATTCTTCAAACAAGTAAGAACATTAAGCACTTATTAAGCAAAAAAGGGAAAACTGACCTCCTCATCCCTAATTTTGAACATGAATTCATAACAGTAGTTATACCTGTTTCCCTGACAATAACCATCTCTCCACCCACAAGCAGTTCTTTCCAGACCAACCAATAATCTTTATATACTCTATACTTATGCAAGGAAATTACCAAATAAAGTGGCAAAGGACAAAGAAATTACAAATTAATGATGTAATATCGAAAAAAGATTATCCAAAATAGAAAACTTGAAGCTACCAAAATGACCTCATATATATATATATATATATATATATATATATATATATATATATATATATATATATATATATATATTCTTAATATGTGACCTATGATAAGGATTTATGTACACTTAAGCAACACCTTTATTGCAATAATTAAAAGATGGCATGTCATCAAAATCCGGATCATGTTTATATGAGACTTGGTCTTCAAATAGCTTCTGCTGACAATAATATACTGTTTAATACGCATTCCTGAGAAACTTACTTTTTGGCAGGTAGGCCGACTCATAACATGAAAACAGATGTAATGCGGGCCAAAGGTATTCTTCCCTGAAAATGGCAAGCTTTTTCAGGTATATAATCCTTTACAGAACCACAGTGAACGGAAAAAGGTTGTTAAACTTTGGTTGTTAGAGCAAACAGCATTTCCTTTGAAATAATTATGCCGCTTAACTGCGTAAAAGGCAACAGATATTAATCTGAGCTTCTCTTCGCTTTAACAGTCACGTACAAGTGCAATAAATCAAGATGTACTCATATATCGGAAGGGAATATATGCTTCTGGCTTTATTTTGAAAGTATAATATATATTTTTGGCTGTTTTGGTAAATTATCCTACTTTATCTCGCTATGTTGGCGGAAACTTCAACTTAACAGCAGATGTACGAAAGTGCATTGTTCCTTATCACTCAGTCATATACCCCCCCCCACACTTTAACAAATAAGTTGCACACACATATTTAAACTAGAATCTTGAATATAGATTCAGTTTTCTCTGCTTTGGTGAAGTGTTTAACTCGGTGTGCAATGAGTCAGAACGTTAAGAGTAGAATGTATTGTGCTGTAGCACAATACCGTAATTACGGTTTTAAAACGGTTGGTGTGAATTATCACACATTTCCAAAAAAAATGAGCAATTAAAGCGCGTATGGGTGTCTCGCTGTAAGCGTACTGACAAATTTAACGCTGATAATTCACGTGTATATTCAGTGCACTTTCTTCCTAGTGACTATAAACGGGATTTGAAGAGTGAACTTTTAGGTTTGCCGGTTACGGAAATTCTGCTCCCAGATGCAGTTCCGTAGCAGTTCATTCCCAATTGGCATGGATATGCACTTAGTGAAGGTCAAAGAACAAGTGGAATGTTGCAGGTATGTCTTTTTCATTTTTATATCCTGTAACAGAATAATGTATTCTGGAATTATTGTTTTCATTTCTTACGGTAAAAAAAATACACCAGCATATCCATTTAGCGATTCCTTTAGAGTAGTTGTAAATTTTCCTTTAGTACTAAAGTAATGATGCTTGAATCTCTTGTAGCGCCTACAGTTTACGTTGAAGTACTGGATGTGTTCCAGTAGTTTTGTTTATACGTAAATATATTACTAATGTAATGCAGTTCCCATTCGTTTTGCTTTATGGTTAGCCCACAATCTTTGTAGAATGCTCTGAAATAGTATACCTTTTAAAAAAAACTGGAAGAAGTGCTAATAATAAACAATTGGGAGTTAATCGGGAGGAATTTAGTGTGTTCACTGCGCTGTGTATGTATTCCGCGCGCTCGTCTTCACTCTCAGTTACGTCACAGGCGGGCAGCCAATGGCAGCTCCCACCCCGGAGTGGCTCACCTTAGTTATCTAGCCACATTGGCAGCGATGTTTAAGAGGTAGGCAGGTAGGGAGCCGTACCGCGAGGGGGGGGGGTATGGTACGGGTTGACGGTATGGTGTATAAAAGTTTCTATGAGATGGTTGTGACTAGTGGTTATGTTTAATTAAAAACTATGTGTTACAAATAATGGTACGACAATAAGTGGTATTATTATTACAATAAGTTGTATTAATATTATTATTATTACGACAATAAGTGGTACTATTTACTATGACAATAAGTATTATTATTATTATTATTATTATCATTATTTCTGTTATTGTTGTGCTGTCATTTTGCAAATGCGATAAATTGTGAAATTGACTCAAAATGCGAAATGTATACTAAAATCCCATATAAATGTGGAATGTATTGCAATTCATGGACTCTTTTTCAAATAAAATTGTAAAAAGCAAAACGAAAAACATTTTTATGGAGTCTATGCTTAAGAACAACTAAAAGATTAGCAATCGCGTGGAAGAAAATACTACAAATGTTTCTTTTTTCCCAAGAGGTTGGTAAGCTTTCTAATCCTGTCGCTGCTGGCGGAGTATTGACAATAGATTTAAAAAAATAAATAAAAAAAATTTAAAGAAAGATCCCATTTTTCATGTAGTTAAAATTGATAGTTTTGTTGAGGGATTATTCTTATTCCCAGTTAGTACAAACTATGCAGAAAAATAAAGGTGGAAACTGCAGAAGCTGTTGGCTGTTAAGTTCAAATAGCTAGAGCAATTCAAAAGCAATTCTGCATCTTACCAAAAACATAGATGCTAAGAGGTATTATAAAATTAATTGCAGTTTTATTTATGGAGCTCTTTAACTGTTGTGATCCTTAACGTCCCATTCTATATTGGGCGTGAAAAACCGGTAATTTTGCTCAAGCTTGAGGTTCCTTTATGTGCCGTAAATCTAGCACACGGGACTATTGGCTTTACTTCCCTTCCTTAGGAAGCCATGCTAAGTATTTTTACGCCCGAAAAACTCCAATTCCCTCCACCGGGTTTGAACCCGCGACCTCAGGAACTAGAAGCTAGCATGGTAACCACTACACCACCAAGGACGACAGAGACATTACAGTAAATGAGATTTAATTGTAAACGTTAACACGAATGACACAAAAATGTTGACATATGTTCTATGATTTCATTCATTAGTGCTACTGATTCCTGAACTTGCAAACTTAAGTTAATTTTGTGTATGTTTTTTTATTATTCTGATTTTGCATTAGTATAAATTTCTTTCTTCCTTGTGTTATCCTTCGCTTGTATCAATTTATTCCACTTTCCTCTGTATTGCTTTAATTTATATCAGTTTAAAATAAATGCACAATTTACTTTATCCATTTTCATCTCCTTAATAAACATTTACAAATGTAATTGTCATTTCACATTAATGACATAACTGGTTTATCAGAATTATCTCAAACTGTGTTTTTCTTCAAAATGCTAAATGTACAACTAAACTAATGTATTTTATTTCAAATGCTAAAAGGCACCATCCTAAGACATTATTAACGAGATGATGAGTAATTTTTACTACTCATTAAAGTATTCATATTTATTGTAACTTTGAGCGGAGAAAAGGTTTTGTTGTAATAAATGAATAAGGGAAAACATTAGTTTGTTATTGAAAGAGAAATCATGATTAATAATTTGCAGTTAGTTAACACAATTTGGCAATTCATTTTCTGCACTTTAATAAAATATTTAAACTGCTGTTGTTTGTTTTATACACAAATAATCAAAGACGCAGAAATAATATGAAATTGCTTATTTCATATAGTATTTATCATTAAAACTTTCAGAAATTTATGAAAATATCGTAAAGAAGTGGTCCAAAAATTCCTCTCTGCATTTGTTTAATTATACCAAAGCAAATATTGTCATGTTCACTACCATTAGGAATATACCTATATCCTTCGAATTTATTTAATAAGAGTGAAACCGCAAAGCTAGGCGTATTTTGACTTCAAACTGTAAAAAATTACATTCTTTCCGTTCAAACAAAACCTACATCGTAGTGATTTAAGATACCTATTCACTTAGATGTTCCAGCACAATGTCCACTTGTTCTGTCCTTCTGCCCTTTCCATCTGCTCATGCAGTTTTACGGACTGGTCTGGGCAAATGACAATCTTGGTTGTGCATCACAGAGCAGTGAGTTGGTGGCCTCTTTTATAACATGAGGGAACATAATTGTTATAGCGAGAGACCGCTTGGACGTAGGTTTAATTGAAATTAGATTCTTCATTTAAACCGATGATACTAGAGGCCTTCTGATAAGTTTTGTTAAAACATTTTCACCTGAATTTAAACGTAACGTTAGATTAATAAAATAATGTTTTCAGCCGATGCTTTTCGCCTACAACAATGTTTCCTAATGGTACCTTGAGCAAGGTCAAGTAAGTAAGCATAAACCACTTGGTGTTGGAGACATTAAGGCCAACATAAACAACTAGAAAGACTTAGCGTGCGTGTTTACATGATGACCTAACTCAAAGTAACAAGTGTAGACAAATTGCCACCTCCATAACGACTTGCATCGGCCTTTCATTCATTCTGAAAACGCGATTTTGTTCATGTAACATTAGACTTAAACATATTGTTTGCTCAGGGAACGTCGCGAGGCCGGTGCGGCGGCTATTACAAAGAGTCGCCACACGTAGCCGACTTGGGCACGAGTAACCGGTTTTCTATCTTTCCCCTTTCTCTCTCTCAAAAGACTCTGAACAAACAATAAATGAAAACCTTATTAACAAAACTTATTAAAATAAGTGTATAGTAACAATTGATTTAAAACGTTGCATGGATTTGACTATCTACTAGTGCAGTTCTTTCATGTAGTACGAGGGCGACACTGAACATTTTTAGAAAATCAAAGAGATTTAGCTTTAAGCAATATGATTTTATTATTTTTGAAAATATTCCCGTTTAACATCAATACATTTGATGAAACCAGCCCTTAAAGCAATGGTGCCACTCTTCCTGAGGCACTTCAGAAACCAGGTATTTATAATGTTTCACTGCTTTATCTGATGACGAAAAGGTGATTCCACGCATTTCATCCTTAATTTTTTTTAAAAGAATCATAAGGCTTTAGTTCAGGACTGTAGGGCATCCAGGTACTCAATTGTTAGTTTTGCTCTATACAACGTTGTGTTGTCAAGATGTAACATTAATTTTCATTTTGGGCGTTTTTCATAGACTTTTTCAATAATTTGCGGTAAACAGACATTTGTGTACCGATCAGTAGCAGTCTATCTTCTAATTCTATAGTAGCAATATGGCCCGTTTTAGAAAAAAACTAGCAACAATTTTCTTAACAGCACTGCGAATTCGTTGGACATTTGTAGGCTTAGGTTCTGTTCAAAAGGCCCATTGAGCCGATTGATTTTTCTTTTCAGGATCATAACAATAAATCCAAGATTTATCACCAGTAACGATATTCTAAACCAAATTTGAAGTGCCGCCTTGGAATTTTTCCAGAGTATTTCTGCACCAATCACTGCGTTATTGTTTTTGATCGGGAGTAATTTTATGTGGAATCCATTGACAACAAAGTTTTCTCACGTCTAATGTTGATGCAAAATGTTTTGGATTTGACACATACCAATTTTATTCCCAAAGTCACCCGAATAAACGCATAAGATGTCCGTTGATCTTCTTCTTCAAGCATTGCTCGAACAGCAGCAATATTTTCATCAGTAACAGCATTTCTTGGGCGTCCTTCACGAAATTCATCACTAAGAAAAAACGGATCTTTTTTGAATTCGCTGTACCATTATAAATTGTTGCCTTAGATGGGCTTTCTTTGCCAAATGCATTTCTAAGCTAATCTTCACATTGTTTATCCGTTAATAACGATTTAAAATCCTAAAAATCATAGCCCGGAAATGTTCTCTAGTCAAATCACTTTTGGGTGAACACAAAATATTTAAATGAGAATAATTAACAAACTATTGGAGTAAATCGAACAAACTACACGGCAATCAACTCGCAAAACATTAGAAAGTAGCTGTCAAATATAAATAAATTTCATTTGTTTTTAGAAACATGGAATTCTAAAAATGTTCAGTATCGCCCTCGTAAATAATGCTCTAAGCTGCAGAGGTTACAGCGGTTTCTTCCTAAAACCGCAAGTGTCTGATTGCATCTTGTAGAAAAAGACTCATCTTTCAAGATGACATGGCAAGTTTATTCAGGGGTGTATGCATCCAAAACCGTACGTATACATTTTAGGCTTGTGATCATTTAATTTTGTGCCCTGTACTGAATAATGTTCTGCTTCTCTCGTAACTGCAAACAGTAAGCTTTATATTAGCAATAGCTAAAATTATTGATAAATGGGCTTTCAGAATTTAATTTTTGGTTGTCAATTATTTCACTTTAATAGCATTGTATGGCCACGCTCGTAATGATAAAACCACGTATAGTATGTAAGCATATAGAAATCCATGGAATAGTTATGAATCAACGGATTTTCTCTCTAACAGTACAGAAAAAGCAACAAATAACTCCATCAGGGTGGCGCACAATGGCTTATTGAACAATGCATAAGCCCGGACAGTCATTTGCTGTTTTTCCATCACTGCGCAATGAATATTCGTCTCCTGTGTTGGTAACAATACAGTTATTCACGTAGTATGTATAGTTCATTCTGATAGGTCATCAATTCCATTTATTGCTTTCTTATTTGGACTTCTACAACCATCAGCAGCATTGTAGTTTGGCTATTGTCAGCACTTTCATTCTGCTATACCGGGCATTTCAATGGGCTAAAGCAGCGTTTCTCAAACCCTTTTATCCGCGAGGCTATATTAAACAACAGAATGTAATCTCGCAACCCAAAAAACCATTATTTGTACACTTTTACACGCTAATGGTAAATAGAGCTGTTTTCGTTAACATTGATTGAATTCCGTAGCAACCAGGAGTCAGTTGCCATTTATCACTTCCTCTGACGCTTACTTTTTATGGGCAAAGAAAGCATTGTATCAACACAACAATTGGATAGCGAAATAATACTGGATCTACATGCTTTAAGGCCCCTGGAACCAAAAAAATCACTTTGTAAAAAAATGAGGGAGATAGAGAGAGAGAGAGAGAGAGAGAGAGAGAGAGAGACTGGGACTTTAGAAGACGACGATATCCCCGTGGAAAAACTTTAATTCATTTTTCTTTCTTTCTATCTTAAAAATGTTTTAACGATGTTTGCTTTCTCTACCGCGCACACAATAGGTAGAGACGATATTGCATTCCACCCAAAAATTCAATACCGAGATTTGAGCGAAATTTATGTTGCGAGGCCCCCTGGAACCCCCAAAAAAGCATTTTTTAAAAATGTGCGTGGGCGTGTGTGTGTCTGTGACCAGTATAACTCCGATAAATACCAAACTTGGTATTTGGGTTCAGTACCTTCCAAAGATGCGATACGATTTTCAATAAAATACCCTGCCCCATACAACCCTTAGAATGGAACTTTTTTCGATTTTTTTTATTTTCTAAGCAATGACTCAAAACTATTTTGATCAAAATACCACATATTAAGATATTTACATGACATAATAAAATGTATATCTTGAATTTCCTGGGAATAACCTGTGAGGTCCTCTTCATTCGAGAGGAATTTTGAATAATCTTGTATAACCGGTAAACGTTAAGCTACAGACGAAAACGTACTTCATAAAAATGTAGATCTTTTTAAAACACACAATTTATTTTAAATAACTTTTTTGTAGCATCATCATTTCCAAGATATCCGTTATTAATGATTCGAATCGTTCATTACTTAGCCATCCTTTTAAAGTCCCGTGATTCTCAGTTGTTTCACGCGATATCATGGAAAGAGTATGGAATTTTTAGGCCAACTTATAGTGTTCAGTCTAAAGCATTTGACTTTCGCTGTTCCCTTTGTATCTGTAACGAAATGTGTAATGTAGCTATTTCCGAAAAGGTTTATCTCGATTAAAATGATAGGAAAATAAACCATCATAAGAATAATTTGTATACCCAATAACATGCGATACAGAAGGTCATGTGAAACATTGGACCTTTTCTACGAGGTCCTAAGACATCGGCATAACAAATACAACGTACATATTTTGCATCTTTGTAATATTATGTAAAGTCCTGTTCGTTCGTAATGATTTTATATAACCGAGAAACTAATACATAAAAGAGTGTAGAGCTCCTTAAACTATACATATTTTTGTTAAATAACTTTTTGTAGTATTAGCGTTTCCGAGATATTTTCTATCGTTTGCTTCCATCTTCTTTGCAGTATTTTAAGCAGTACACTTTTGAAACATTAGACCCGTTATTTTGTTTCTCATCAATTTACAAAGAGAGTGTAGTATGAAAGCATACTCTTGTCTGCGTGTCTATAACGATGTAATGAAACCATATCTGACGGGTTTTTCATGGCTAACAGGGAGTACACAGAAAAATAGGCTTTTGTATGAACAGTTATGAAATAAAATAACTAGTAGAGAAAGTTTATAATTGCTACGAATCTGATTTTTTTTCTTATCAACTTTGATAAAATTTCAATATATATTTGTAAACAGAGAACAAGTACCAATACTACAGATCGATGATTCATATCATTGTAAAAGATTAAATGAAATAGGCTAGGGGCATTGGCCATATAGGCAAAGTTTTTTATCCCTGTTGTGAGCAACAGTGGTTAAGCACAGTGTACACAAATAAATTCATGAAAAGAAAGAAGTGCGTTATCGATTTTCACTTTATTCTCGAAATATTTTAGTGAGTTCAATGTACCGTTGAGATCGATACCTGAAAGAACAGAGAGCAATGCGTGTTCGAGAGCGATGTCCAATCTTGTTACTTTGCTGTAATTTTTGCTGCATCTCTATCGAAGGGAACAGCCTTTTCCTTATTTGATTATCTTGTTGAGTTATAACATAAAAGTAGCGAAAGGCTTGAGATTGCTCTTTGTTGACTCTAGCTTCAAACCATCCACCCGCTTAAATTCAGACTTGGATCAAGCACCTCTTTTGGAAAGGATATAAAAGGACTAGAAGGAAATTTGCTATATATTATGTTGATAATGCATTATTAATAAGGAACTCTGAAGATAATATTCAAACCTACTATATCAATGTATAATTCAGTGCCTAAAATACAATATGAATATTTAGTTTAATAAACAAAATGTATGATAGTTTCGAAAGAACCCGGAGGTGCAAATCGAAAATTGGAAGAAAAAACGTAGAACAGGCCATGAGATTTACATATCTGGGCATAGAACTTACAAGTAAGGGTATATAGCTATCTCTAACGCTTCCCATATATGGCCTATGACCTTCGGGGGTTACTCCATCCCATAAAGCGATGACTGGACCCATTTCTGAGGTGAAGCGGACGTATGGTAGCGTGATGAGGATGGCGGTGGAATGAAAGGAGCTACAGCTTTTACCGTGGACTCCGAAATATGTTGGCCCTTGGGATAATTCATATGAGCAAGTCAGAAGTGAAATGGTGGATAGAGTCTACTTAAAATCGCTACCTCAGAACTGGGAATCGAACCTCGGACCCTCAGTATTAGAGCCGGAAACGAGACCACTGCTCTACCCCGGCGCAAAACAAACTAACAAAGAAGCATGGCTTTCTGGCTCAATGAAGGACGTAATTTCTGAAGTAAGAATCTGTAAATCAGAAGTACGACTGTCCTCACAAATACTTCAAAAAAAAATCCGAATCATCAAAACCAATACTGGAAAACCCAAGAAATGACCAAACTTAGAAAAATAGCAAGAAATTTAAGATTTGACAGAATAAGGAATGAATATATTCGAGAAATGCACGAAATTCAAAGAGTAATAGAGAAAACTACGTTGAAGAAATCACGTTCTGGGAATGATTAAGGAGAGAATACAAATAGTCATACAGGATAATATACCAGTTGGCAGGAGATTCCCTGGCATACATGGACAAATGATGGAAATACTCGCTTCCCAGTAGGCTGGGAAGCTAAGATTATGGGAACAACAAGAAAATGATTGTTCTGCATTTATGGAGAAAGCCAACAACATGGTCAGTAAATATATTAATATAAACAACTAAGCCAGCGTAGGAAAGTTCCTTCTCTCATAGAACTGCACCTCTTCTTATATCCAATTATATTTTCTGGATTTTCCAACTACAAATTTCCTCGCTTGTTTCCGTACTATAGATTCTCTTCATATCTTCGCTTTGTTACTTTTATTGTATTAGCTGTTGTGGGGATCATTTGCTAGGGTATATATCTAATACCAGCATTTAAATCAAGTTCAGCAGCATACCTTGCGATATTCACTTTTTTCTTGAAAACAAAATCAGTTTGTACACCTTCATTTCTTACTCATTCTGACTTATCTTTGGTGTAATCAGCAACAATACCTCAGATGATGAGGTGCCATACAAACCATATTACTCACAGGGAGTAAATTCTTAACAGAGAAGAAAATTGTCCGCTTTTAGAAATTAATTCAATTTTTAATATATTAACAAAACAAACATAAAAGGGCACAAATGTAAGAATAAGAGATGAGAAACTACTCGCAGCAACAAATTTAGGTATTCGACAGGCGTGTTCTTTGTTACCCTAATATTTAATTTATATCTAGACGATGCTCTAAGAATATGGCAAATGAAGCAAATAAATTGCAATATAAAGGAGAACAGAAACTATTCGTGAAAACCTTCTTTTATTGGCAGATGGCGAAATTTTGATCTCTGACGGCGAAAACATGTTATAGAAAACACTTTATCAATAAACAACATCGCAAATGATAGTGCACTTAAAAATGTAGTAGAGAAAACCAAATTGATACAATTTAAAGGCAAATGGCCAATTAAGTCTACAATAATACTTGATTCATAAATTCATTCAACAATTTATATTTCTAGGCTCTCCATATTGCAGAAGTAGACATAAAATATAAGCTGCGCAAATTTAAACTCATGGATGGAACAATGAAACAACTTTGAATAGAATTAAACTCAGATTACTTTTATAAAATAATAAATTGAATTATTGTGAATAATTGTCTATATGGAATTGAAACCTGAAACCTAACTGGCAGAGATAATCAAAGAGATAAAATTCTTCAGTGAAAGGAGTGGCAAGAAAAGATAAAGTAATAAATGAATTAATAAGAAAGGCATTAAAAGTAGGACGGTGATAAAATAGGCACCTCTATATTATTTCACTAAGAATTGCAGACGGTATGGAACAAACAGGTATTAAGGAAAATACATAACAGAATTATATAAATGAGTATTCATTAAAAACCTCAGGAACAAGGTGAGTGACAAATTTATCTTTTAAGCATTTTATGATGTCATGTAATATTAAAACCGAATCAAAATAAGTGTTTAACCTTCATTTACTAGGGAAGCCACTGCGCTATACGCCGGAAATGCACGTTTTAATAGCACACTAAAGTATTAATTAGCGAGTGCATCCAAATAGAAATTGAAGATCTACAGCTTAACGTGGAATCCGAACCACGATGAGTTAATTTATGCTCCACACAACTTATGCCAGAGGTGGGGGGGGGGGGTTCCACTCGTCTAAGAGCGTATCAAGCTCAAAGCTACCTAATTCGAAGTTCGATCGGCAAGGACACAGCCACTCACCTAACCTCACCCACTAAAAGCACACTAAATTGGCATGCAGAAAAAAGTATAAAATATTAGAACTGTATAAATGATTATATTATACTCTATGTTAATACTGTTAGCCAGGTGAATACAGTATTTAAAAGTCGTTCTCCGTGGTGTAGTGATTATTATGCCAACCTCTAGTTCCCGGGGTCGCGGGTTCAAACACGGCAGAGGGCAATGGCTTTTTTTTTCGGGCGTAAAAATCCTTGGTATGGCTTCCTTCGGAAGGGAAGTAAAACCGATGGTCCCGTGTCGTAGATTTACGGCAGGATAAAGAAACCTAAAGACTGAATAAAGAGGCCTCTGAGCAAAATTACCGGTCTTTCACGCCCAGTATAGAATAGGACTCTAAGGATCACAGCAGTTAAAAGAGCGTCCATAAATGAAACTCTTTAATTTCTAGTATTTAAGGATGGGTGAATGACAATTTATTTTGTATTTAAATATTTATCAAGGTTGTGCGAATTATTCGCACGGGCCATCTAGTGAATATTAAAATAAAGATGGACCCTGCATGCCTTGTGAGAGAATTCTACACTTTTGAATTTTAAGCCAAAAATGTAGAAATTTTAGCGGGCCTAAAAAGGAATGGAAAGATAAATTCTAGGGAACGGCAACTGCATGAAGGAGATGATAATGAGTATATAATTATGAGAAGGTTTTTACATTTTAGTATCAGTTCTGTTTTCGAAATGGATTCTTCTGTAACCAGGAAAATAATTCAAAGAAGCTGATATATCTAATACCTCAATCGTTATGGGCTGCGTTTAACATCTAAGGACACATCGAGGTTTTTCTTCTTTTTCTTTATTTGGAATAGTTGCTCATCGGCCAAGAGATTTATACTATTCTTTTCCCTTTTCATGTGAGTTTAAAGTTTTTAAACCCCGAGTAGGTCATATTGGACTGTGCATGAATAAAATAGGTGAAAATATGTTAAGATGAGCCCCTAAATCTTAGACTTACCGGACATTTATCTCCTCAGAATAAGGGGAAATCCCGGAAGAAAGCGTATACAGGTGACCCAGTCCAAGCGAGATGCAAACTCGGGACAATTTGAATGTGTGGCAGACGTGCTACCCCCTACACCATGGAACTAGACTATCGACAACGATTTTCACTCAACATTAAGTTCTTGTTGTGTGGTTTTACTACTTTTTTAATAAACCACAGACACATTCACACTTCCAGACTCAATGGAGGAAGGGAATATTCCTAATTAAAGAAGGATCATCTCTTTGGTTAGGAATGAACCCATGACCAGATTAGAGACAAGCATATCAGTCAGTGGACTACATCACCGAACTTAAAACACCGAATACTCGCCTAACAATTTCTTTAAAAATGACAACGATTATTTCACATTTAATACGCTATAATACTATTTATGTACTTATTGGCTAACATTTTAACCAGCAGTTAACCAGCAGTACAGTTAACCGAACAATATAGTAGTTGACTTGAAAAAAAAATGAAGCATAAACATGTGAAATACATATATATTGAAAACAAAGTTAATATTAGAAGTCATAAAACTACAATGGCGTTAACTGTTACGCAAATGATATAGAAGTTTACTAACTAGCAGTATGCAAAGCGTTTAGTCTATTAGTTCCCAAAATTTTGAAAACGAAAATGAACCAAAACAAAAAACGATGTTGTGCCACAAGCACCCAACGTTATATGAATCTCAATGTCTTCTGTTGGTATTGTGATTTGCAATGGTGTACCCGTATTTATGTGGGTTAGCAGTTATAAAGTAGTCAGACGGAGGTGCCTCCAGTAACTAGAACACAGCACTACACGTAGACCATTGTGTGCTCTTTGTGCTTCCAACGTGAGGAAGAAATGAAGGGAAGACTCAAGAGCGACCACATTTGGACGACGATGTGAGCTAGCAAGGTCAGGGTCCCTAACAATTCCAATATAACACCGATCCCGACGTTGGTTAGTCTTGCCTTAGTCAACCGTAATCTGGGAGTCCCGGGAATACAGGAGACACCCCCAAGAATGAAGGGGATCCCAGCAGTCCCGCCAAGCCCCAGGGAGAAATCTTTCCAGAGCGTAAATTCCACCGCCCTGCCTCAACACACCAACCGCCGTCGCCTGGTCCAAAAACCCTGAAACATATGAAAGTAAATTATGGACAGAAAGTTAGTGGTGGAACGAGAATCATCCCTATTGACCCGGGAAAAAACGAAAAAAACCCATAGTCAGAGTAACCGGCCTAACGGGAATCGAACCTGGGATTTCCCGAATGTGAGCCTCACACCTTACCGCGACGCCATGTCGCTCGCTATTTATGATTTGGTACAGTGTCGTCATTATTAAATAGCCTTTCTAGTTATCTTTGAAAGCTCATCAGTTCATCTAGTTGAAAGTCCATTAAAGTCTGACTTTCGGAAGAATATCATTCCTTGATATTCTGAGTTCCGTAAACTTCCCAATGAAAAAAGGATTTCAATATGTTCTCTCTGTCTCTCCCTCTCTCTCTCTCTCTCTCTCTCTCTCTCTCTCTGCGATCGCCGACAGAGATTTGCCGGTAAATCTTGGACCACGGAAGAATTCGTGTTATTAATCTTATTTGACTCTCCGCTCTTTACAAGTGAAGCAATGATGATGTTTGATGCATGCATTTGCAGCTGCTTATTCTTGATAGTGTTCAACATCGATGCCTTTCTCTGTTAGTGAACACCGGTTGCCATTTCTCGATTTCTTAATACTTGTATAATTGTTCTCTTATCAACTAGAGGTTGTTTTCATTACGAATGATACAGTAAGTGATATGTCAATTTGTATTGCACTTTATAAAAGTCCTTTATCTAGATTGCGCGAAATCTGAAAGTAATGGGTTGAAAGTCATCAATAAATGTTACAACCATTGATAGTTTCCAGTGCAGTAGGTCGCAGTTTTGGAAAGTCCAATACTTTTGTATTTCATGTCAGAATATAAGTAACTGCAAGATTTTTCTCGAAATTTTTGTATCTATTTATATGTTTTAAGAAAGATAATTTGCGGAAACCGAAAAACATTTGAGGAAACCATTACCGTCATTGTGAACACGGAAGTTTCACACGTCCACCAGACACCAAAGGACAGCCCCCTAAGGAGGAGGAAGCTGTGCTCAACGCTGTGGATACAAGGCCTGGAACCAGCACTAGGCAGTTAGGCTTGCAGAGGAATATCCGCACACGACGATCTGGAGACAATTATGAGAAAAACTGCTGTTTCCGTATCATCTGCAGCGTGTACAAGCCTTGTCTCTGGCTGATTATCCTGCAAAAGTAACGTTCTGCCCGCAGGCACCTGAATACACATGTTCCTGAGCGCTAGATAGGTAGAAGTGGACGGGTTACTTGGCCACCACTCTCTCCTTTTGGTGACTTGGTGACCCATGGACTTTTCACCTGTCTCGTCTCTCGCGTAATCGACTCTTGTTGCTGATGTGCCAACTCTCCATGCGCGCATTGTGACCGCCTGTCAGACAGTACGCACTACACCGCCGTGTTTGCTAATGTGCATCATCCAGTGAGACGAGGGCGGATGTCTGTATTCAGGCAACGGAGCTCATTTTGAATATTTCCTCTGAAACATGATCAGAGTGTTCCAGCTGACGTTACGGGCTTACAATGAACTCTATAACATAAAAGGTGGAATAAAGTTGTAATTTACCGTTTTTTGGACCCATGTTGTTATAAGCTGTTTTTCTTCTCTCTATATGAGGAATTCATTCTTGAAATTTTTCCGTTGAATTTTGATACATTTTATATACAGGTTTTGAAGTAATGTATGATGCTTGTCACGCTCTTAGGAATACTCATGGGACTTTTGATAACGTAATGCAAGTCGGATGGCATTGTCAGTTACGGTGGTCAATTCCAGCTTGTGCTGAACTGGAGATTGTGATAGTTCATACATTGAGATTACAGTATATTTCTAGAAATATGTTTATAGTATTTTTTACTTTACTGCTTACATAGTAAGTAGAGAAGATATAGCACTCCGCCCAAAAATTCGATACCGAAATTTCATTGAAATACAGAAAATACAGAAAATCTCCCAAATACAGAAAAAAAAGGAAAGCAGTTTTAGAAAAAGTTCCGTGTGTGTGTGTGTGTGTGTGTGTGTGTGTGTCCGCGTGTCTGTGAACGCATAACTCAAAAAGAAAAAGTCGGATAAATATCAGACATGATATTTAAGTTCAATATCTTCCAAAGATGCGATACAAAGACTTTCAAGAAAATCCCCCACGCCCAACTACCTTTTATATGGAACATTTTTTCGATCTTTTTTATTTTCTCAAGATAACGATTTTGATTAAAATACTATATTAAAGATATTTACACGACAAATAAAATGTGCATCTTGAATATTCTCCAAATACCCTTCTTCATTCGGAAGGATTTTTTAATAATCTTGTACAACTGGTAAATGTTAAGCGATAGAAGAAAACGTACTACATAAAAAATGTAGTTCTCTTTAAAACACACAATTCACTTCAAATAACTTTTTTGTGGCATAAGCCATTTCCTAGATGTCCCTTATTAATGGTTCGAATTGTTCAATTATTTGTCATTCTTTTCAAGTCCTGTCAATTTTCAGTTGTTTCTCGCGATTGCCTGGAAAGAGTATGGAATTATAGTTTGCAACCCCAGTAAAAACGATAGAGGGTACAGAAAGTTACGTGAATGTAACACATCAGACTTGTTCTTCCTTATCGTACGAGAAATCATCCGTCGAGGTTTGTCTATAATTTTATTTAACATCCTGTATATTACGTTGTCTGTTTTATGAGCGTTCTCCATCTTGTTCCTTACCGTGTTCATTTTCCTCCTGATATTTTACCGACGTAATTAAACAAAACCGTTTGGGTATGACGCCTTTCATGGATCGCTTTCAATTAATTCCTCTTCGAGGTATTAATTGCCAGTCCTACTCTATAAGTGCTTCATCCGCCTATTTTGGCGTCCCACAACTTGAAATGTTTACCAAAAGAGAGTAGATACATTTCAAATAAAGTTTTATAAAAAGTGGGTGATATCCTGGGCTACAAAGCATTGTGGCCGCTAATGGCGTCGTATTTTATACCGAGCAAACGGCAGTATCGCCGATAATGGTTGTATGAAACCTACAGAGAAGCTCAGTAAATCAAAACAAGCTTTTACCGTTATATGTTCAAACCTACATTAATGCGAGTATGATAATTTTGAACTCGGAGGAAAATAGATGCTTTCATTTCCTGTTTTTCGCTCGTTGATGCTCATTAGGATCTTCCGTGGATAAAATGCTACAAACAAATTGATAATATTAGAGAACATCATCCGTTCATCTAGCAGGAAAAAGAAATTAAAATACAACTTTATCTTAGCGTTTTAGACCAAAGAATGACGTCGAGATATGAAGCAAGAGGAATAACTTGGTGTCATTGCATTTCTCACTCTAGGCTAGTACAACATACGAATATTAATTTTACTACTACTACCACTAATAATAATAATTAATATTAATAATAAATCTAAGTAATACTCTTTCTGATTGCTTTCTGTCTACCATGAAGCATGTAATCATGGTACTGACTGTACCGTGAAGTACTGTGAATAAAATATCACTGTACGAATTCTTATATACACATAGTTACTCAAGAAAGTATTCGTCTACACTGTAGAAAATTCTAGCAGCCAAATTTATAAAATGTAATTTTTTTGAACATAAAGATCAAATGGTAATACAGTTTGTGTTTTCGTGGTTTTTCAGTTCGTTCATTTTATCACTTTTATAAATTTTTGTAAAGTATACCAAAATTGAAATTCTTTTGTACGTGGTGTTTTCAATATTATCTTGCATGCATTGAGTAGAGCAATTGTTTGTGTATTACTTGATTTTGCGCTGAAAATAGGATTTTATTGGCAGAGGAATAAAATGTCAAAGTTAGGAATTTCCAACGTTTTTGCCTTAATTCCTTATTTTTGGCTCACTTTTTACGACTTCACGAATTTATTACTCCACCTGTTTAAGTCACATGTCGATAAAACTGTGTGGAAATATGCACAAAAAATCCTCTACCCAACGCATGAAAGATAATTCTGAAAACATCACGTAGAAAAAAATAGCAATTTGGCATTTTTTTCAAAAATGTATATAACTGATAAAATGAACGATCTGAAAAACTGCCAAAACACGTGAACTGTATTATTTGATCTTTATGTAAAAAAGAGATTAGATCCCCCATTAATTTGGCTGATAGAATTTTTTAAAATGCAGACGAATACTTTCTTAAGTAACTCTATGTGCATTTGTTACCTTGTACGTATCTTAAGAAGTAACTGCACATTTTCCCATCAAAATGTATGTATCTATGTAGCATTTAATATATTTCACTTTATTTTAGGTTATATATCTGTCATTTACCTCAACTCTTTTTCAAATTATTTATGAAGAAAAATAAAAATTCTTACCTTTTCTTGATTTTTGGAAGGAAAGCCAGAAAAGTCTGTACATAACTTAGGTTTACCAGTACAGTGTCTTTCTTCAGGAATGTTAGTTGCAAGATTTGGGTAAAATGAATAGGTATGTGTTAGCATTCATATATAGATCCTCCACGAAGTCGCTCATTTGTTGGTTCCATGGTTGTGTTCTACAGACAGACCTGAAACAAAAATGCTAAAGAATTCATCTATACAGGGTGAATCACCCAAAAACTCGCACCGCAAATATTTCGGAAATGGAAAGGTTATTGATGTGCAGTTTTCACTGCATTGATTGGTAGTCAGAGGCTCGTACATTTAGCCTGTAAACAGATTTCAATAATACTGGAAAAGTGTATTTTTTGAGCACACATACAATTTTTAAATGGAACAATGCCTAGTTACATCAACAGAATAAAGGTAGGGTAAATTAGAATATCAGTGGCGTTGATTCTAGTGCAAGTGGTTTACGAGAAATCTTATTTTGAAACTTTTATGCACCGACACTTGTACAACCTGTGGTAGCACAAAACTAAAGAAAACAAAAGGGAATTACAATGCTTCTGTGGATTCTTACAATTCTTACAAGTAAAGAGAATATTGCCCTTCAAAGGTTGTGTTCAAAATGACCACCGGCAGCTTCAATACACGCTTCCAATCTGCTATGGAAAGACTGCTGCACACGTTTTAGCATTTCAGCGGAAATTTCAGAGCAGGCAGCAGTAATGCGTCGTTTCATATCGTCTGGTGTAGTTGGTACATCCTTGTAGACAGTGTCTTTCAGCTTCCCCACAGAAAGAAGTCTAAAGGGGTCAGATCCGGTGAAGGGGCCGGCCAAGGTACAGGCCTTCATCGTCCAATCCAACGATTTGGAAACAACCCGTTAAGACAAGCTGTAGTACTTCGTGCACTATGAGCTGGACAACCATCATGTTGGTACCACAGGTTCCTCCTAGACTGCAAAGGAACGTCTTCTAGCATCTGTGGTAGATGGTCTGTCAGGAGGCTGCGATATTTGTGCGAGTTCATTGTTCCTTCTATGAACAAAGGGCCTATGAGCTGATGGTTCTCTATCCCACACCACACGTTTAAACTCCATGAACGCTGACGTTCCACCTGACGAAGCCAACGGGGATTGTCAACAGACCAATAGTGCATGTTTCTGCGGTTTACCTGACCATGATTACTAAATGTTGCCTTATCACTAAACAAGATACATGATGAATATAAGCATCATGTCTTAATGCCCATGTACAAAAGTTAACACGATTCTCAAAATCGTTTCCATGCAGCTCTTGATGGAGAAAGATGTGATAGGGATGGAATCTATGTCGATGGAGAATGCGTAGTGCACTTGCCTGACTTATGCCACTTCCACGTGCGATTGTGCGGGAACTAATTTGCAGATCTACTGCAACGGCAGCCAAAACATTAATTCCTGCCTCTTCTCCAGTCACTTGTTTGTTTCTGTTACGTTTTCTAGGTGTTACAGTACCACTTTCACGTAATTGATTGAAGATGTTGATAAATAATTGCCGAGATGTTTGACGTCTATTGGGATACATTTCCGCATACACCGTACAGGAGCGAACTGCATTCTTCCTCCACTCTCCATTCACCGTGGGCATGTCGGCTTTTTCTGCATTAGTAAACCCCATCTTCCACTCACGACTTACTGCTTGAACTGTCACAAACTAACTGACCAGAAAGTCGCAATGCAATCAATGAACGGAATAAGCAATGGAAACAAACATAAAAACAACGTTGTACCTAGTAACTATGCAGGTTGAATGAGACAAACAATTGTCGGGGTGGAAACTTTTCAAAATACGATTTCTCGTGAACCACTTGCACTAGAATCCTGCAACAAAGACCATTGACATTCTAATTTACCCTACCTTTATTCTGTTGATGTAACTAGGCATTGTTCCATTTAAAAAATTATATGTTTGCTCAAAAAACACACTTTCTCCGTATTATTAAATCTTTTTATAGGCTAAATGTACGAGCCCCTGACTACCAATTAATGTTGTGAAAACTGCACATCAATAGCACTTTCCATTTCCGAAATATTTGCTGTGCACGTTTTAGGTGATTCACCCTGTATACAATAGCTATATTGTATTTCTGTAAAAGGTTAAACAACCAAAAGCCTCCTATCCTAGCAAGCTTGCTCTAGGAACTTCCTATCCGTTGGCGTTAAACTTATACCTGGTGAATCAATTTAAAGTCAACTTGCCGTTTTACTGACTTCAAGCCTGTTAGTCAGCCTTGGGCTAACGGCAAGCTGCTATGTACCTGACAGCATTCTGCAACGGGATTGGTGTCTTCTGATTGATTAAATATTTATAGCTATAACACTCGATCTGTTGCACTTAGAAGATAACTTTAAATTTGTCCATAGCAAGCTATTGCGAAATTCTTGATTATCTAAAGCATATGTAGAAGCCCATGTTTCAGATTCCATAATTTTAGCAGAAGTTTTACTTAAATTAGGAAGGTATGTTTATAACGTGTGTTTTAATATATAATGTGTATTGGTATAGTAATTATTGTATTTTATTATCTATTAGATTAGTACACTATACATCCAAGGTACACAGAAAGGGAGCAACATCATCATGAAGTGAATAGGGATACGGCACATCACTATTTGTACTCCACTCCAAATAACCTATTTTTACTTTCTCTACTACGTATAGTAAGTAGGGGAAGTATTGCATTCCATCCACAAATTCGATAACAGCTTTCACCGGAAATACAAGTTTTGAGTCGCCCTGAGTCCAAATAAAGCATTTTTGGAAACATGTCCGTGTGTGTGTGTGTGGTCTTGTTTTTCTGTGGTCTGTGAACAGCATAAATAAAAAACCAGAAGTTGGATAAATACCAAATTTGGTATTTAGGTTCTACATCTTCCAAAGATGCGACACAAAAATTTTCAACAAAAATCCTCCACCTCAAAACTAGCCTTTACATAGAACATGTTTCGAATTTTTTTATTTTCTAAAAAAATGGCTCTAACGATTTTGATTAAAATACTATATATTAAATATATTTAGACGACAAATAAAATTATATCTTGAATTTTCTGGGAATAGCCTATGAAGTTCTCTTTACTCGGAGGAAATTTTGTATAATCCTGTATAACTGATAAACGTTATGCAATAGACGAAAACGTACTATAAAAATAAAAATAATAATAATAATAATAATAATAATAATAATAATAATAAATAAATAAAAAGTGTAAATCTCTTTAAAACACATAATTTATTTAAAATAAGTTTCTTGTGGCATACGCCGTTTCTGAGGTATTCATTATTAAAGATTCAAATTGTTCATTTCTTGGTCATTCTCTTAAGTTCTTTCTACTTTCAGTTGTTTCTTGCGACGGCATGGAAACATTATGGAATTTTAAGGACCACATGTAGCGGCCAGTTCTTAAACATCTGACTGTCGCTGTTTCCTTTTTATCTATAACGAAATGTGTAATTTAGCTATTTCTGCAAAGGTTTATTTGGATTAAAATGTAGTAGATAGAAAAATAAGCTTGAATAAGGATAATTTGTGTATACACTAATAAACGATAAACGGTCATGTGAATGTATCACACATCTGATTTTTCTCGAGGTAATCTAATGGTCCCTTATGTACATGAGGGCAGTATACCTCTATATATAAAAGAGAAATCATCTTCGGAATTTATTTTTTGTACATGAACGAATGAATGTTCCTAAAGTAGCAGGAGGCATTAAAGCTTAGGGACACACAATGTTTTGTTCATCTATGCAAAATACATGCTGCATTTCATTATGCTTCCGGCTTTCTTTCTTGCTTGCCCTAAAACCTAGACATTTCATAATAAAAGTAGCTGGAAGCTTCAACAAAGTTTCAGTAGAAAAGAAGGAAGTAATTCATGTTTGCTTTCCCTATCGCCTACCTACTGTAAGTAACAGGATGTGCTGTATTCCACCCAAAAGTTTAATGTCGATATTTCACCGGAAATACATGTTTTGAGGACTCCTGAATCCAAAAATAGCACTTTAAGAAAAAGGTCTGTGTGTGTGTTTGTGTTTGTGTTTGTGAACGCATAACTTAAAAAGAAACGCTGAATAAATACCAAAAGTTTGGTATTTAAGTTCATTATCTTCCAAAGAGCGACACCTAAAACAAAACAAAACTTACTTTACATGGAAAAGTGCTCGAAATTATTTTCTCAAAATGATTCTAACGATTTTGATTATAATTTAAGACATTTACATGACAAATAAAATATACATATATTTGAGTTTTCTGGGAGTAACCTGTGAAGTCCTCTTCATCGCAAAGGAAAATTTATATGTTTTGTACAACGGGTAAACTAAAAGATAATGCCAAAAACTTACTCCACAGAAAAGTAGATCTCTTTAAAGCACATAATTTTATTCCTTATTATTGGTTTGAATTTTTCAGTAAGTTATCTGATTTTTAAAATACTACCGCTATTCAGTTGTTTCTAGCGCTGACGTGGAGTATGGAATTACAGCGGCAACTTATTGTGACTTTGGGAATCGACGGAAGCCCTTGGGGGCTCCATCAGAAGTGACTTAGCCCAAACCAGCACGTTTGGCAGAGGTGACGGAGACGTAGCACAGGAATGACATCGAGAGGGTTGCGGGTATCTGGAAGGGTGGTGACAGTATTATAGACGTAATAATTCTGGGTGCAAGAGGGAGAGAGCTTTTTAGAAGTCCGGCGTTCCATCTCGTCGTGCATAGGGCCTACATCGGAGTTGTTAGAACAAAATAAATTTAAGGAGCTGACCAGCACAGAGTCCTGCTGGCAAGTGATAGGCCGACCGCGAGCTGTCAAAAAACTCTTACGATTAAAGACTCGAGAAAGAGTACTAACTGTCCTGACGTATTAAAATCGGCGGAGTTTACAGAAGCTATAAAAAAAATCTGATGTGTTACACTCACATGACTTTCTCTACTCTTGTACAAACTATTTATACAAACGTTTATTCTCCATCTACTTCATGTTAATCGAGATAAACATTTGCAGAGTCTATCTTATTGCTAATTTTCTTGTAGATGTAAGGGGAATATATATTTACAAGGGCAATTTGGAAATACAGTAGCCTTTAAGCACATACATATCTCTTAATAACTGGTTGCTAGGTGCAGCACCATTCCCTTTCCCACAGATTAATACTCTTTGCATATCCAGGACAAAAAAATGAATAACGAATTCCCATTCGAGAAAATAAGTATTGAAGAGAGAAAATGGTTCACTCAACAACAAAAAATGAATATGACATAAATTGTGTATTTTAACTCAATCTACATCTTTTGTGTAGTAAAATTTTGTCTATCGCTTATGGTTTACCAGTTATGCAAAAGTCGTTCACAATGAAGAATACTTTTGGAGACATTCCCAGGAAATTCAAGATATACATTTTATTTGTCATAAAAATATCTTAAACATATGATATTTTAATCAAAACCGTTAGAGCCATTTTTGAGAAAATTAAAATTTTCGAAAAATGTTCCATGTAAAGGGTAATCTGGGGTGGGGGGATTTTCTTGAAAACCTTCGTGTCGCATCCTTGGAGGATACTGAACCTAAATACCACGTTTGGCGTGTATCCGACTGTTCGTTTCTGAGTTATGCTGTTCACAGACACACACACACACACACACACACACGGACATGTTTCCAATTTTTTTTTTGGATTCAGGGGGTCTCAAAACATGTGAAATCTCGGTATCGAATTTTTGGGTGGAATACAATACTTCCCCTACTTACTATACGTAGAAGAGAAAGTAATTAGAACTAATACACAACCATGTCTTACAGTTATGGATAAATTTAATCCGTCTGGTAGTGTAATATGTAGGAAATGTGGAATAGATGTTGACACCCTGGGGCACAATTTGGGGTTAAGCACAGCGACCAAACCCAGTAGAATCAGCCACTATGATCGGTCCTCCAAATGATTAGGGGAACTGGTAAAAATGCCTGGTACGGCATCATATACAGAACAAACCTTTATAAATAATAAGGGGGTAATTTTGAGACCAGATTTAGTTACTGTGCACAGCTACAAAGCTAATATTATCGATGTCACGATTAGGTTCGAAAGAGGAGAAAGTCTAGAAAAAGTAGTGATGGAAAAGATGGAAAAATGTGAAAATATCTACGAACACCTGTTTAGTTTTCATCCGACATTAGAAAAAGAAAATACAATGTCTGTCCCCTAGTATTGGGTAGTAGATAAGTAAATCCTAAAATGACTAAAATCACCTTAAAAGAGTTGGGTATCCCCCAGTATCTTTGGCGTAAATTGGCAATTTATAGGAGTATAATCGAAAGTTCGATAAGTTTAGTAAATAGCTTTTTCGAAATTGTGTAGAATTACTGGGTTAATGAATATTTCCTTTGTTTTAATTGTTTGTAGCCTCCGTTTTATATGTTGACTGATTTATTACTTAAAATTATTTAGGGTTTTTCTAAATTAATGAATTAAAGATAGAGAGTCTCAGGTACTGTAAATTTAATAATAAAACTCTAGTTCACGGTACGTAATCCTTAAATACGGAATTCCGTTGTAGGTTTAGTATTAGCACTGACGTATGCGAATGTCGGCATGAAACGCATAATTCACCCACGGGTGGAACCTGAGGTGATCAACACCACTCCTTACATAAGCACCCGGGAAATGGCTCGCAGGAATACTAAAGCTAGTTTCATGAATTTACTTAAATTTTGTCCTGAATATGTCGAGCCGTATAAAATTATATTTATTACAATCTTAAAATAAAGCTATTACCGTCACAATATAGAGACAAATGGCTATCGATTCTGCCTTCTGTATTCCCCTTGTACCTACAACGAAATGTGTAATAAAATTATTTCTGCAAAGTTAATTTCAATTAATATGAAGTAGAAAATAAGCTTTCGTAGGATAGCTTGTAGTAGCTATACAAAATAAACGATTTGGGTGGGGAAAGTCATGTGAATGTAATGCATGAGAAATTTTTTTCTATTGTTCGACGGCTATATTAGGTATTAAAATGCCTCGTTACATACAGGGTATAACTGAGGATGGTAATGCTGATAAAGGACATCTAAACGATCATAAACGATCCTGTGCATTTTGATACCTGAAGCGTTCATGTTATGTGATGCGAAAAGTAAATGTTTAAATTTTACATTGTTGTGAAGCCATCATTCCTACAATGCATTTGGATGCAAACGTTATCCTAAGCCGTTAGGGAGGGTACTTTTAACGTGGTAGCATGTTGGATCGTACGAGGACGACACTTAAGTTTTTAGAAAATCCAGCAATGATTAATTTAAAAAATTAATGATTTTATTGTTTTTCAAAATATTCCCCTTTAACATCAACATAGTTTTGCATTCAATGAAACCAGTTCTTAAAGCAATGATGCCACTCTTACTGGGGCACTTCGGAAACCAGGTTTTTATAAGTTCCACTGCTACATCTGATGACGAAAAAGTGATTCCACGCCTTTTATCTTTAATTTTTGGAAACAAAAGGAAATCACAAGGTTCTAAGTTAAGGCTGTATGGTGGTGGGTCCATGGTGTGACCTTTAGGGCATCCATATACTCAATTGTTAGTTTTGCTATATACGAGTGCCTTGTCATTATGTAACATTTTTGTTTTGTGCCTTTTTCACGAATTTTTTCAAAACTTTGTGGTAAACAAACACTTGTGTACCAATCGGCAGTAACAGTACGTCTATTTCTAATGCTAGTAGCAATATGGCCCTTTTTAGAAAAAATACCAACAACCATCTTCTCACCAGCACTGCGAATTCGTCGGACTTTTGTAGGCTTAGGTTCTGTTCGAAAGACCCATTGAGCCGATTGACTTTTCTTTTCAGGATCATAGCAATTAATCAAAGATTCATCACTAATAGCGATATTCCAAACGTAACTAAGTGCCGATTTAGAATTTTTCCAGAGTTTTTCTGCACTATTCATTGCGTTGTTGTTTTTGATCTGGAGTCAGTTTATGTGGAATCCATCGACAACAAAGGTTTCTATCGTCTAACTGTTGATGTAAATTGTTTTGGATTTAACTCATACTAATGCTCTGTGTCGCCAAAATAAATTCATAAGATGTCCGTCGATATTCTTCAAGCATTGCTCGAACAGGGGCAATATTTTCATAGTAACGCAGTTCTTGGGCGTCTTCACGAAATTCATCATAAGAATTATCTTTTGGGTTCGCTGTTGCAATTATAAATTGTTGCCTTAGATGGGGCCTCTTTGCCAAATGCATTTCTAAGCCGATTTTTACATTGTTTAGGCGTTAATGACGATTTAAAATCTTACAAAATCATAGCCCGAAAATGTTCTCTAGTCAAATTCATTTTTGGATGAACACAAACTCTTAAAGTGATGATAATTGAAAAATTATTAGAGCAAATCGAACAAACTACACGGCGATTAATTCGCAAAACATTAGAAATTAGTTGTCAGATATAAACAAATTTAATTTGTTCTAGAAACATGGCATTCTAAAAACTTTCAGTAAGGCCTTTTATATGTGTAAAGCGGGTGTTACGTTTTGGCGAAAGCAATCCGCTTACACAAGAAAGCAATCTAAGACAGCTATACTCCGTACAGTAGACCACCTTTTCTGACTCCCTTAACTAAAGTTTCTATTTCATTAATAGCTGCTCAGTGCACCCTTGATATATGGAGGACTTCATACCCGATATTTTCAACCAGTCGTTGCTTCTAAATCGATATTTGCTGTATTGAACCCCAGATGCTTAACAGAATCATCCCCGCTGTACCACTTGCCAGAGTTCGACATCATTAGAGACAGGGTTGGAGGTTGAGTGGTAATGTGAGGTGGAATGAGCAGCTTCCTGTGCCAAAGGATTGAAAATTGACCTACTAGGTAATGGACTTAAGTGCGCAGGAACAAAAGCCAACTTCTCCGAGGTAGTGGAATTAGTTTCTGTTTTATACAACGCTCAGTCAGTGCTCTCAAAATGAAGCATATTATACATAACTGTTGTTAATTATGGCACATCTGTTGATCTGGCATTTTTACTTTCTCTTTTACTTATCTGTAGTAAATAGAGGTAGTAACTATTGCATTCCACCCAGAAAATTCGATACCGAGATTTCATCGTAAATTTCTGAGGTCTCCTGAATAAAAAAAGATTAGAGAAAGGTCCGTGTATGTGCGTGCGTGCGTGAGAGAGAGAGAGAACAGAATAACTCATAAACGAACAGTTGAATCAACACCAAACTTGGTATCTAAGTTTAGTACCTTCTAAAGATGAGACGCGAACATTTTCAAGAGTATCTCCCTAACCCAAACTACGCTTTACGTGGAACATTTTTCAAAATAACAGATTTGCATTAAAAGGCTCTAGCGATTTTGATTCGAACACAACATATTAGATATATTTACATTACAAATAAAATGTATATCTCGAATGTTCTAGTAACAGCCTTTGACGTCCATTTCATTCGGAAGGAATTTTGTATAATGTATAACTGGTAAACGTTAAGTGGTAGACGAAAACGTACTACACAAAAAATGTGGATCTTTTTAAAACGCCTCTTTTTTGTTTGCATAAGCCATTTCTGAGATATTCGTTATTAATAGTTTCAATTGTTCATTACTTAGGTCATTCTCTTATAGTCCTGTCAACATTCAGTTGTTTCTCGCGATTGCCTGGAAACAGTATGGAATTTTAAGGCAGCGTATAGCGTCCAGTTCTTAAACATTTGAATATCGCTATTCTCTTATTATCTATAACGAAATGTGTAATGTACCTATTTCTGCAAAGGTTTATTTGGATTAAAATGTAGTGTATATGCCTATAGAAAAATAAGCTTTAGTAAGAATAGTTTGTATAGCCAATAATAAAGATAGAGGGTAGAGAAAGTTGTATGAATGTATCAGATCAGATTTTTTAATTCCACTCCCCTGTTCATTACGCCTTTCGGACATAGACTGATTTGCATAAGTTTAATCTTAGAAGAGCCGCTTATCAATATCATCATGAAACATAAAAGAAAGGGGAGAAAGATACAAGAAGATACAAGCTTTGCATTTTACACTGGTTTTCGCAACTAACATGTTTACAAGCTATGCAAACCTTCAAGACATCAATGTCAGTCAACTTGAGTGCCGCTTCGTGCGATGCACGATCACTCAGGCAAGTCTCACGCATCCATACAACGCAAAGTTTTTAGCCCCGTTTTGGAATAAATTATCATGTAACACGGCTAACCTTGGACAGAGTTGGAACGTGCTCTCTTGCCAACGTTAAATTACAGTCGATTCGCATCATTTTGGCCAGGTCTGGAAGGAGGGGAAGCAGGTCACCTAGCTCTACAAATTTGTCCTCCCGTCCCTCCCCTATTTGCTGGCCCAAAAAGAATGCGAATGGATTTGTTTCCAAGTTTGTGATGTATGTAATCAATAGAAAAACGAAGCTGAAACATCGGGATAAGAGTTTAATGTTTACTTAAATTCTAAATGGCTTTCAGAAAACTCATCTGTTAATAAAACATCCTTGATCTGGTTCGGGTTTTTCATTGTGTTTCTTATGAACAACATTGAAATTTTAAAAATAATTGATTCCGTGGTTTATGTCATGAGGTCCTCATATACAAGAAAATTTGGGAAAACCACAATTTAAACTAACATTCTTAAAATCTTAGCTCCAAGATTAAAACAATCTCATCACCAGAAGTCGTTTTAGGGAAAATGTTCCTTTAGGGGATAACAAAAGAAAAATTATTATGTTCACGTTTCTTGTAGATTGAAAGCAATTCGTAGGATTTTGTATTGCCCTAAAATGACAGTTAGAAAAATTATTTAATAATCGCCCTAAAATAGGCTAGATTTTGTAAGAATGAATTTTCATATCAGAAAAAAATCTTTTTCACCATTTACGTAAAGGAATCAACATATTAGACATGAAATTGAACGTGGATATTTCACTGGAAGCACGTATTTTGAGGTACCGCCCAGCAAGCACGCGTGCGCATTTGTGTGTGTGTCTGTGCGCGCGCGTGTGCGTGCGTGTGTGTGTGTGTGTGTGTGTGTGTGTGTGTGGGAAAGGGAGAGAGAGAGATTCCGAAAGTTGCGTAAATAGTTTGTATTAATTACTGGTAAGATTTGCGAAGGGAGGAATTTTATTATGTTTCTTTCACCCTACTAATATTTTGCTTAGACATTTTTTGCCCAAACAATTGTTATAAGGTTTAATTGAAAATAGCAGCTTTGAGATACTAACAGTAGGAATAAGATACATTCATGATTAATTTCCGGAAAACGCCTGATATACTATTTTCATTGTAAAATGCCACTTTTTTTTAAAAAAGGTTCCCTTGTTGACCCACTTTATCATTACTGTGTTTTCACTGTTTTTCATTACCGCTTATTACCGCAATTACACACACACACACACACACTCACACACACACACAAAAAGACAGGCGGGACTCGAACCCGCTACCCTCAGCTTGGCGGAGCGCCGAACCTACATACTCCAGCGACCACGGCTACGATGACCGTTTCATAACTGGAACACCATAAATAATAACTAATTTGTAAACAAAATATTACATTTGTTTAAAATAGGTAGGTATAGAACTTACCGAATGAATAAGACATTAACTATTTCTGAAATGTCACCTCCTATGTTAAAATTTTCCCAGAGTGCGATAGAGCTAAATATTTTTTATATTTCAAGTATTGTTACATACGTGTTTGCTACACATCTCGCAAAATATTATTTTTCCGTCTTATTCTGGATATTCTGTTAGCCATTGCCGGATCAGCACAGATTTTGCACATTTATCTTCCGGCATATTATCGCATTAAACTGAACAAGAAAACGTCCTACGACTTAAAACTTAACACAAATAAGGAGAAGGAAATAGTAACGGTTAACAGACGTTCCACCCATTGTTGCTTTCTACTCAGTGTTAATCCATGACAAACTTACCTTTTAAATATCCCAAGTATGAATTTATTTTAGTATTTTATGCTTGGCTTAAAACAAATAATAAATAAATATGTGAATAAATAGTAGGGATGGGACCTCGATTCTCGGCGCTATTTAGTAATGTCTAATACTTTTGAGATAAACCTTCGATACTTTTAAATTTTTAAATTTTGCATTATTGAAAGCTGTTGTGTTTAACAAGCAATAAGAGACTTCGCTTTATTGCCTGGCACGTGTCTCCAAAGAGTTGCTGGATTACAGTTCTTGATAAACCTTGGCTGTGTTTCCGTATAGGAATGCAACATTCCATAGACTCTTGTGCCTTTCCGGTTTAACGTCATTTAACCGGGTAGGTCATATAATGAAAACATGCAAAATAATGGGGAAAGGAGTAGAACTGCTCGTGTACTATGCAGTGTTAACTGAGTTGTGACTAAAGCTGATTTAGCTGACGCACTAAATCACGTTTCTGCAATAGCCTGGCTTGGTTACTCGCTCTCCGCAATTACATTTACCTACTCGGTGACCAAAATCTGTGAATCCAGCAGAAACAAATCAGAACTCAAGACGTGAGATAATACAGCGCCTCGAAATATTTGTTATTTTTAGTTGAGTTTCATGCAAAGTATATATTAGTTTATATTTTCAAGGTTGCAGAGTAAAGTTGCTAGTATTTGCTTTTCTATGGACATAAAGATATAAAGGATATAAAATCCTTTAAAAGAAAGTTTTCAGCACAGAATATAGTTGCATAAAACGGGAAGCTATGAAATTATTGTTATTATTCTATTGTTAGCCTTGCTTACAATAGGGGATATATTGTAACCTGTGGCATCAAGGTTTAAAAATTGCTCCAATTAAACAATGCCAAACAGGAGCAATTTCGGAATAATTAGTAAACAATACAAAATTGGTCATATGCGTTTTTATACCAAAATCCCGTAATAACATAATTCGGTGAACAACTTATCGCATTTGCGGATTTTTATAAAGTGAGTACCTATCGAGTATCGGTGCTCAAAAATCAGTATCGGTGTCGAGTATCGACAAATAGTAGTATCTCCCATCACTAATGAATAGCAAAATAACGAAACTTTACATTGATTTAAGTATTTTAATGTATAAACTTATTTTTCACAGCGATAATTTAGTTTCGGGGCATCATGTTTAAAAATCCTAGGTGTAACGGTCCCAGGCTTTTGTGTACCTATTTAATATTTCAGTCCTGCGCCGTCGTGGCGCAGTGGGCTTGAGCACGGAGATCTGGTTCACAGAATGTGCCCGGGTTCGACCTCAACTCATGGATCTGCGAAGATGTTCCAGGTGTAGGTGCCCACATGCTGGCGCCCACTCAGCATTATGAGGACATTGAGGAGCTGCGATAGTCAGTGATCCCGGTTACGAAAGCCAAAATTTCGGCTGGGGGGGGGGCTGGCCACATCACCTTCCCTATCGATTTAGATCACCTCTGCCGTGTTTAAGTGGGCGTGAGGCCGGCAGTCGGGTAGTTCGACCCTGGCACCAATCGGGCTGTAGCGCATTATTATTATTATTATTATTATTATTATTATTATTATTATTATTATTATTATTATTATTATTATTATTATTTCATGTCAGTTATAGCACTTAAGGGAAGTCAAACATCCTTGTATTAATTACCCATAGTTAAATCAGTCAACATTAAGCCCCACAAACTCAGGAACCATATCGATGTTGACAAACAATTGTTACAGTGTATTAGTTTGCAGTACTTCTTTAGACTTCTTTTCTTTTCAGAAAATAGTAAGCTGTTATAATTTGTTAATATTCTCAACATTTAAAGTTGTGTATCTGAAATAGTTACTGAGAAATAGGTCAAACATAGAACACGTGTAATTTTTCACAAATTGAATTTAAAGTAAGAGACATACGCAACTTAGATTTCGTGTTTCTATAATGAAAAGGTGTCATAAATTAAGCGTGTTGTATACCCCTTTGCTCAGAAAAGTAGAACAAAATGCTATAACTTTTGCTACTTGAATCCCAGTAAGCACTTCACACTTAAGCATTTCAAAATATTTATATTTAGGAAACAATTCACACACACACACACACACGCGCGCGCGAGGCGTATTCTAAAACTAATGTCTGGTAAACAATATTTAACGGATGGTAGGCCTGAATAAGATTCACGGCTGCAGCGCTGTCTACCTATTCCTGAGGAAACTACCGTGATGTTTGTGTGACGCAGTATCCGCTTGCCAGTCGGTGAGAGAAGATCGCAATGGCCCCGATAGTCGTGGATCCCACCAATTCTGAAGTGTGCGGTGTTACTAGATTTTTTCTGGCAAAACGATCGTCAGCTGCGGACATCCATCGTGAGTTATGCCTGGTGTAGGTTCGGACATAATAAGCGACAAACAGGTTCGACACTGGTGTCGAGAATTTCGAAATAGCCGCACAAATGTGCACGATGAACAGTGGAGTGATAGGCCCAGTATTCGGACACATCGTTGAGCAAGTGAACCAAAAACGTCGAAGTGATCGGCGTTTGGGCATTAGTAGTCTAGCTGATGTTGCTCGAGCCTCACCTTACAGGATTGTCACTGAACAGCTTGGATATCGGAAACTTTGTGCGAGGTGGGTGCCAAAACTGCTCACCGGTCAGCACAAAGAGCAACGAATGCGCAGTGTACGACAGTTTTTGCAGAGCTATAGACAAGATGGAGATGGTTGTTTTCCCACATTGTTACGGGCGACGAGACATGGATAGCGTACACCAACGCAGAATCGAAACAACAGTCAATCCAGTGGCGCCTTCCGGTTCACCCAAACCAAAAAGTGTAAGCAATCCTGTACACGAATCGCAAAATGATGGCTACGTGTTTTGAGACGAAAAGGGCGTCCTTTTGATTGATTTCATGGACGTGGGTCAACAATTACAGCTGACGTGTATTGTGCAACGCTTACCAAACTGAGACGTGTGACCAAAATAAATGCCGCGGGAAACTGTCGTCTGGCATCATCCTCCTGCACAACAACGCACGCCCACACACCGGTGCCAAAACCAAAGAGAATATTCAAGAGTTTTATTGGGAACTCTTTGACCACCCTCCGTACAGTCTCGACCTGGCACGAAGCGACTATTTCCTCTTCTTGCATTTGAAACGGTGGCTGGGTGGACAACGATTTCAAACCGACTATGATCTCAAGACGAGCGTTACCAACTGGTTCAAGTCACAGGCGGCAGACCTTTATGCCGAGAGGTTAAAGAAGCTGGTGTAGCGTTACAGCAAGTGTATACAGGATGTATCTTTAGTAGTGTCATATATTTGGGGGACGTGTTCCTGACATCAAAACAGTAAAAAAGTACATATGTACATGGGTCTGAAAATCAACCGTTTCGTTGTATGTATTCCATGAGTGAACAGACGGATATGCACTACACGTATGGCGTGCAGACGGCAATGCAGCACGGGCACGTGACTTAATGCAGAAAGGTATCCTGACAGGCCGTTACCGTGTTCAAGAACATTCACACGAATACACCAACGCTTGAGAGTGAATGGCGCATTTGAGAGGAATACTAGGGATGTTGGGAGACCAAGAGTGGTACGAGGCATTGAGCTTGAAGAATGAGTTCTTCGTGCTGTGGATGCAGACCCATCACAAAGCACAAGACGTAGGGCTGTAAGGGAAAGAGTCATACAACTATCTGGAGAATTCTGCATGAAAATCTTCTGTGCCCGTATCACCTTCAACGTGTGCAACGATTAAATGAGGCGGACTTAGAGCTAAACAGACGTTTCTGTCAACGCATGTTACAGCAGTGCGCTGTGTTAATCAATTTCCTAGCCTGTATCTTATTTATGGATGAGGCTGGTTTTACTCGTGACGGCATCTTCAATTTTCATAACACTCATAACTGAGCATTTAAAAATCCTAATGGAGTATGACAGGACAACCATCTACAGAGATTCTCTAAACGTGTGGGTTGAAATCATTTATGATTACCTTATTGGTCCCTACTTCTTCTCTCCGCGTCTGAATGGACAAACCTATCTCCAGTTTCTCAGAAATGAGTTGCATCACTTAACTGATAATGTGCCTCTGGACATCATCCAACGAATGATAGTTCGGAGGTTTTTGAATGATCAATTTACGCATATATGGATTGGTCGAGGGGGACCCATTGCATGGCCTGCTCGATCGCCTGATTTGAATTCAATGGATTTCTTCGTCTGGGGACATTTGAAGTCCTTGGTTTATGCGACTCCTGTACCTCATGTTGACATTTTGAGAGGACGTATCCAAACTGAATTTGACCAAATACGAAACACACCATAAATTTTCAACAGAGTACACCAGAGCATGGAACGCAGGCTTACTGCATGCATCGAAGCCAGAGGAAGCCACTTCGAGCAATTTTTGTAACTTTCGATTTTGTGTTGTAACTCTGAAATAAATGATTTTCAGACCCATGCTCATATGAACTTTTTTTACTTTTTGATGTCAAGAACACGTCCCCCAAATATATGACACCAATAAATATACAGCCTGTAAATGTGAACGGCGATTATGTGGGAGAAAAAATATATAGGGACATATTACTGCCAATAAATACCTTGTCTCATCAGCGATGTTATTATGACCAAACGGACTAAGTTTTGGAATACGCCTCGTATATATAAGGATTTGTTGCTTTAACAAAAACCATATTTTTCTTCAAGCAATTTTATAATCCTTTGGTTTCCAAGTGGTACAAAACTGGACAAGAATAGAGGTTTGTTTACGTAATTCGGACACCAGCAGCTCAAATTTAATAATATGTTAAATTAAGAATAAATAAATAAAGTTTTCCATGTAGAGATTAGGTTTGGGCGGGGGATTCCCTTATAATCCTCACAAATATACGAAAAAGATGACCGATTAAGGTATGAATTTTGGCTATCTGTTCATTTTTTTCAGGAAATCTCAGACCTTGCGCTTCCGATATATCGATATGGAATATTTGGATAGAATGCAATATACTTTCTCTGCACTAGATTAAGGCTAGATGTAAAAATTAGCTCTAGAAAGTGGATATTGTGACCCCACACCATTTTGTGGCCCTTGTTTGCTGTCTCTGTGACGTATATATTATTTTAAGCCGTTGCCTCACAACTCTGGTTGTTTGAACAGCGGGTTTCCTTTGTTAATCCAAGAGGCATGCCTAATGAGACGCACGCTACATGGATTCGCGTTAGATAACTGCTCAGAGTCTGAATAAACAGTATGTGTGTACATGTCACGTTGTTAAGGATTTCGCGTTGACCTTTACCATGTCAAAGCAGTGTAATCCTCTTCGTTTACAACCTCGCATTAACAAAGACCTACACTCCAACGCATTCTAATTAAAATTTCATAATTATAGCATCTAAAGCACATTGCTCCTAACAAAGTTTCCAGGTGGTAAGACCGAAATGCGAATGCTCTCGGCACTAGGATTGGCATACTGCTGCTTCCTTGGAATTATCTGTTTTAACATTGCCAATTCCTACTACGGAGATTGAAGCCATAACGTCGCTCGTACCAAGTAAAATAAATGTGAATACAATGAATAAAATTGATACATACTGTACGGTTAACGATATCCATAGGATAAAATTGTCACTTGGGGCAGAAAAGTGGTCTAAATAGCAGTGAGGAGAGTTAGGTTGGTACTGGCGTGTAGTTCCATGCCTTAAAAGCGCCACCTTTGCCTATACCATCTCACTTGATTGGCATTGTGCTTATCTGATATCAAGCCGTTATGATACATCAATATAATTACGAACGTGATATTGCCAATGAGCTGTTCTCTGCTGGAGTCGGGAGCGCACACGAAATCGGGTGAATGCAGGTTGCGCAGTAGCATTGCTCTGAGGCACGTAGTCTACCAGTGAATATCAAGCGAGAATGAAAGAGACGATGTACTCTCTTTCTCTCTGTGTCTGCGCAGTGGCTTCCCTCACCCGCCTATGGTGTACCTACTCCTGACTATTTGTATTGGCGAGTAAATAATAATCGTGATAATATTAACAAGACTGGCAATAATAGTCCATTATTTTTCACTAATAGTGTCAAATTATTATTATTGTTATTGTTATTATTATTATTATTATTATTAGTGTGGTGGTGGTGGTGGTGGTGGTGGTGGTGGTGGCGGCGGCGGCGGCGGCAATGGCCAAACAAAAAGCTTTTACGGAAGTAGGTGCTAAATAAATTACGAAAGATTGTTCCCATATCTTCATCTTTTAGATACGATATTGGCGTTATATCAAAACAAACTGGGACTCTTTCATGTTTTGATAACTGCACTTTTAGCAATACGTTTCATTAATGTTAATTCCAACAAGAGACAAACGTTAAAAAGAAAGTCTGATTTCAGGTTATGTAAATGTATTTCTGTTATATATAATAACGTGAGAACAGCGCAGTATGCGATTGTTAAACCTGTGTTTCATTTTACTCTATTGACATTATTATCAGTAATCGATATTTGTCTATAGAAGACTGGAGATGACTGAAAATGTAAACTATTCTTAAATATACAACAATTAGTAACATCTTGTAAGGAAGTATTAGGTGAATTTTATTTAAATTCTTATTTCATTCATGAAATATTCCCCACTAGCCTAGTGAATTTATTGGAAATCTCAGACTCCTCTTGTGATACTAATTTTAATACATAATTTAATTGAAATTTACATATCTCTTTAATTATTTATTACCGAGTGGGATGGCTCAGGCGATAAAGTCTGTGACCCGCATTCGGGAGGTCCCAGATTCAAACCCCGTGGGCCGAACAATATGTCTGAGGTTTTTTCGTGATTTTCCTCAGTCACCAAGGTAAATACCGGATTGGATATTTAATACCACGACCCAAAGTTCCACCTTAAGTCTAAAACAATAGTAAAATGAAAAATAAGTGGTAATAGCGAATGCTATGCCATCTATCTACAGACATTGTAAGCAGTTAGAATGGACAGCACCCTAACGCCATCTCACTGCACGAAGCAGAAGATCAGGTGCCATGCGCTGGGGATCTCTGTGGGCACGTGACGAAACAAGATGACATTTGTAGGGATGAGACCTAGAAGGCTAACTGTCCGCCTTTGTGTGAGGGGGGCGGTTGGACTGGATGGCGCCCTAATGCCATCTGCACGGTATGAAGCAGGTGGTTACAGGGATGAAACCTAGAAGGCTAACTGTCCGCCTTTATATGGGAAGCGGCAGTTGGACTGGACGGCACCCTCGTCTGCACGGCACGAAGCAGAAGATCCGGTAGCTATGCGCTAGGGTCTCTGTGACGTGTCGGAGCGGGTGGTTACAGACAGGGATGAGACTTAGAAGGCTAACTGTCCATCACATATCGTTCTAAGAGTTATCCATCAACAGATCCGTCGCGATATGACCAGGGAGTTAAAGCGACGTAAAATAAAATGAGGAAAACATATATATTTGTTATCTACTAGCCGGATACCCAACTTTGCAGATTAGCGTTTTTAAACCCGAATGACAATTTAATTAATTTAATTTACCTCCCTCCCCCATTCTTTATGAAGTTACTGTACAGTGATTTGGAAGTTTTTATAGGAAATCCTCCCCTTTATCCCTCATAATGTAATTCCATACAGCCTCAGCTTTCCCAATAACGAATGGAAAAACCCCGATATTCACGCAAAACATGTGAAACATGATATCTAATTTCTATAACCCTACAGTCTTCCAAGTTCTGCAAATGCTGCATAGCCTATAAGTACCCCCTCCCACCCTTTAGTGATGGAATAATCACCCTTCGGAACGGTCGAGTAACTTTTCAGATAATTACAATAGGTGAAAATTTAAGCATTTGTGTGCCTTTTCATGATCTCATAGTTGTTTAACAACATAAAAACTACATGCTTTTCACATAACACTTAGGCCCTTAACATATACAACGAAATAGAGGTAAGCTAGTGAATTTGAAGATTCCCCACTCCCAGACTACCAAGACTCTCTATCAAGACTCCTTGGAAAAGCCACATAGGCTACAACAAAAATAAATTTCAGTTGCCAATTAAGTATAGTAAGTAGGGGAAGTGTTGCATTCCACTCCAAAATTTGATACCGAGATTTCACCGGAAATACATGTTTTGAGGTCTCCTGAATCCAAAAAAAGCATTTTTGTGTGTGTGTCTGTGAACCGCACAACTCAGAATAAAAATGTCGGTTGACTGATTTATAATGTTAGCTGGACACAATTTTCTCTCTTTATACAATTATTTAGCATGCTATCCTAATGGATCTTGATTACAACATACAAAGGAAATAAAGCAAAACTTCCTTACTTTTGCTTCCACTCAAGTATTTACTTGTCCAATACACAAGCCATGTGTTGGACAGGGTTGGAAAAGTAGAATCAGACGACTGAAAAATTCAATAACATAGCCGGAATTTGAACCACGGAACTCCCGGTCGCCGTCCGGTTGCTCTAACCACTGAGCTACCGTGGCAACATGCCGGTACCACATTAAATTCCCAATTGATTCGCATTTTTCCCGGTAAACCACAAGGAGATCTCAAATTGTATTGAGATGACATACCCCAATGGCGACTTACAATGTTTACTGGGTTGTGGTTTACTGGGGAAAATGCGAATCAGTTGGAGAATTTAATGTGGTGCCGGCATGTTGCCATGGTAGCTCAATGGTTAGAGCAACCGGACGGAGACCTTAGTTCAAATTTCGGCTATGAGGTTGAATTTTTCAGTGGTCTGATTCTACCTTTCTTACTTGAGGATTATTAAAATACTTTGTCATTACCAGATTCGATTCTCTTTTATTTTGTTGTGCCTTAGATGTTAAATCGTGACTATCTAAATACAATATATATATATATATATATATATATATATATCTTGGAATGAAATATCTGCGGCATTTCTCTTATTTTACATGCTTATTCTGTGAGGTAACTACTGTTTTCTACTGGCATTCTTAACTAAAAGTCAAAGCCGCCTTTGCAAGGTATGTTCCTTATAACTGAAATGTGTTCGTATTAAAGTACAAGGATTTTGTAAAGCCGTTTTATTCTTTTACTAATTTATGAAATAAAAGTATAAGGTGTGTTATAGCCATGTCCGTCAGAAAAAATAGGACTTTTCAGCGATGAACGAAATACCAAAATCGGTTGAGTGGTTTTTGAGAGTACCTACACACACACAAGTGCATACAAATTTTCTCTCTATAATATTAATATAGATTACCAACATAACATAAATATTACAAGTAGAAGGCAAGCGTAAACTAATAAACATGTCCGTCTTTGGCTGTCTCAAAAAGTGGCAATAGATGATGAGAGTAAGCATCAAACAGGAAGCTGTACCTAACAGAATCGTAGGATCTGTGAAAAAACCGATTAGTTTTGTACATGAATGTGTTCGGAGTGGATTCCATGGATGGTTACTGTCCTCTTTGTAACGGGCACAAAACAATGATTGTGGTAGTCCCAATGCGCTGCAGGTCGATTCAATTTCTGTTTGTGTGACGTCACTGAGCGGTACGCGTATGTGCCTTCCTCTAGCTGTTTGAAAGGGAAACTGGCCAGACTCCAATAAAAGCTGCATAAGCTTGGCTTTGGGTAATATATTTCCACTTGTGGTCCAGGGTGGCCTCTTATTGGAGCTCATCTACAATTTCAAAACAATAACCCCCTACCAACCCACAACCGTGGCTACGGAAACGCCAAAATTATCTATTGCGGATAGCCTGCTGGAAATTATAATCCCTTTCGGATGTGAGGTTCCGTTCCTCTGATAACTAATGTTCAGAACTAGGACAGGTAACAAGCATTTCCCGGTTGGATTATATGCCATCTCTTTTAAAGTCCGGTAGGCAGACTTAATTTGTGTTACTACCTTACTAAAATAACTAACATAAACCAAGATTGAACTAATTTTGTAAAAAATCCGGCGATATCGATGCACCAAAACACTGAATTTGTGGGATACAGCGCGCTACACAGCGGAACGTTCCTGTGATGTCAAAACAGTGCAGTGGCTTAATTTTAATTGAACATTATGCCAGCTTGTAAATTTCGCTTTATTGTTTAGTGATAATTGTTTATTTCCGTTGCGTACCCCTCTGGAATGGTCTGTTTTTTCAACTTTTCCGTGGGAGAAATTAACTAGTCATGATTAAGTAGTCAAATAGTGTTCTCTCAACACTACCTCTTGTGATGAACGGTTGGAATTAAATAGTGATGCGTTAGCCATACTCCTTTGTTGCCTGCAGAAACGAAAAATCACGGAAAATATTATCCAGGCAATATCCTAACCTAAAATCGAAACCGGGTCTATCAAAACTATTTCGCTTTATAGCTGGTAATGTCTATCATCTCCACCAAAGCGTAATCTATTTCCTTTTTGTGCGTAAAAATATCGTGGGTCATTATGAATCTGCACTCGTGTAAGTGTTTCGCTCATTTTGTTTCACAGCATGAATGTCGTTTCGGACCTTGAAATTATATAATTGTTTACAGGGTGTTTAATTAGAAAATGAGAAGAAAAATGATGTCATTGAGCGGTTTGTAATTTTGAAACATAGTTTTAACACTAAAGCTTCCTCTAGGAGCTAACCTACTTTAGAGAGGAAAATGTAGTTTTATCGGTACATTTTTACTTCATCCTTAACCTAATTAATTGTTTTACTAATTGTTTGACCTAATTTACTGTTCTAGAATGAAATGAATCTTGTAATGAAACATCCCAATGAGTTTTGGAGAGTAAAATGAGAGTCTGGTTGTTAAATCCGATGCTTTCATATTTTGCTCCTTGATTCACGGTTTTAATCTAGAATAGTGTTTCTTGTGCAAGGGACGAAAAATGCGAAAAGAAGTAAAACTGCGTTGTTGCCATCTTTTACTATTGAGGATAAATTTACGTATTTTGTTTACAAATTTTTAATTGAAACTATTTTAAATCTTATAGTTTCAAAATTTGAATTAGCTTTCCACCACCGGCTACGTCGTTTTTACTTTCTCTACTACGTATAGTAAGTAGGGGAACTATTGTATTCCACTCAAAACTTCGATACCTAGATTTCACCGGAAATACATGTTTTGAGATCCCCTGAATCCAAAAAAAAGCATTTTTGGAAACATGTCCGTGTGTGTGTCTGTGTACAGCATAACTCATAAACGAACAGTCGGATAAACACCAAACTTGGTATTTAGGTTCAGTATATTCCAAGGATGCGACACGAAGGTTTTCGAGAAAATCCCCCCACACCAGATTACCCTTTACATGGAAGATTTTTCGAAAATTTTAATTTTCTCAAAAATGGCTCTAACGATTTTGATTAAAATATCATATGTTTAAGATATTTTTATGACAAATAAAATGTATATATTGAATTTTCTGAGAATGTCTCCAAAAGTATTCTTCATTGTTGTGAACGACTTTTCCATAACTGGTGAACCATAAGAGATAGACAAACTTTTAGTACACAAAAAATGTAGATCGCGTTAAAATACACAACTTGTGTCAAATACATTTTTTTGTTGAGTGAACCATTTTCGAGATATTGCTTGTTATTCCTTTAAATTTTTCAATACTTTTCTCAAATAGGAATTCGTTATTCATTTTTTTGTCTTGGATACGCAAAGAGTATTAATCTGTGGGAAAGGGAATGGTGCTGCAACCAGTTATTAAGAGATATGTATGTTCTTAAAGGCTACTGTATTTCCAAATTGCCCTTGCAAATATATTATCCCCTTACATCTACAAGAAACTTAGCAATAAGATAGACTCTGCAAATGTTTATCTCGATTAACATGAAGTAGATGGAGAATAAGCATTTGTAAAAATAGTTTGTACAAGAGTAGAGAAAGTCATGTGAGTGTAACACATCAGATTTTTTGTTCCAGTAATGAGAATTTGAAGTACATTTTCCGTTAGCATTATTGCTGTAAGAGGTAAAAATAGTAACAGAGAAAATGATTTAGAAATCGTATGATCATTTCAATTTGCAGCTCTTTCATTCACAATGTATACACTAATAATACCGCCACTCCAGAAGGGCAGCACTGGATGATTCTTGCGAGATTCGTTTGTTGACTACAGAAAACGTAAACGTGGTCTATAGTATTTCTGAATTTTTCAATTCACTTATACAAAAGTGTATGAAAACAGGTAGTTTACACAATTACCACTGTTTTAAGATTATTTGGAAGTGTTTCTGTTCTGTCTTCCTCTGGCAGAGTCAAACTTTGTAACGTAACGCGTTAATTTTATTCAGACTTGGTTCCTTATTTTCTTCATTTTTTGTTTTTATTATTATTATTTTGTCAGAGCTATTCCTCTTTTTCTGGATTTCATACCTTTTTTCTTCTTGTTTCCCTCGCTTGTTTCTTTAGTGTTCTTCATGTTTGCTCTATGTGTACATTCACATCTACACACATACACACAATATACAAATACCCATGCCAGAGGCGGGACTTGAAATCGAAGCAATCTTAATGAATGTAACCAAGGGGACCCGCTTTATTTGTTCTGATGAACATTAGGCATTGGTGGCCCGTGGGCGAAATTCTTCAAATGCGTTGTTTTTTGGCAAATGAGGCTTCTTCTTGTCGCCACAAAACTGTTTCTAGCACTTCCAGAAGCTGGTTCTCACAATTATATCATAGTAAATAAAATGTTTGGAAAGTATTGATACATGTGCACCTCCAGACGTAAAGCATATTGCAATACAGGTGCAGTAAGTGCATCTTTGCAGGAAGAGGAAGAACTTTCTGATTTTCTGCAGCGTTTAACGCATGTGTATTGCATACTTTTTTTTCGACGGTAGGGAATAATAGAAATACTTAAGCGAAAGTCAAATTTATCACTGTCAGCTTTTCAAAAGTGTATTGAGATCGAGGGCGCTGGCCTCTGCAATCTGGTGATCGATTAGTCACGCCTGGAGTGTTGACCGAAGGTGAAATGGCTGCTTGGGCCGAAAGAGTCAAATTTAAATGCTGCATTAATTAAATCCTAACAAATAAAGGGAGTAAAGACGGTAATATTTAAATGATAAAATTGAATTATCAAACATATTGGATGTTTGCAACTGTAAATATACTTATTAATAGCTGGAAGTTTAAATACATTTTATTAACATCTGCGGTAAAAGTGCAAACCGCGAGTGCAAGTGCAGGAATTTCAACTTCCACACATGAGCATAGGAGGGAAATGCATAAAAAAGACACTATCGTTGAATAAAGATGTTTTATTGGTCTTTCTTCCTGGAACTGTGGTTAAACCAGGCATCTGTATCTGTTACATTGATATAATATAACCTGAGGAGTGAGGAGTATTAACATTCCTTGGTGGGGGAGACTGCATTTTTTTAGTCGCTTTCATAATAGAAACCCGAACCTTTTCGCTTTATACGCATGACAAAATATCGTTTATCAGTTTTTATTTAGCAATTAGTCCCTTCAAATTGATTCCTTGCTTCAAGTATAGGCTGATTTATGAAAACTGACGCATTTCTTTCTTTAATTATTCTGTTCGAAATGCACTCCATGCCCCAATTTTAGCACCAAATTAAGCAGAATGTTCTGGAGTTTCGATTGCCTGCACTAGATGCGCAGATGCTCATGTTTTACTCGTAATTGTTAGTTTTATTGTCCCCAACTGTTTTTGAGATTTTGTTCTAGTCAACGTGAAAATGGAGTACACATTAAATGAACGACGACTCCTTGTAAAGCAATACTGGATTACGAATTCAATTACAGCTACTCAAAGGGCATACCAGAGAGAATTTGGTGTTCGGAATCCTACCCGCAGAAACACAATACTGGGACTGGTAAACAAATGGGAAATAACTGGATCTCTGGTGAGTGAAAAAGACATAACTCGTTCATCTAGGCTTCCCACGATTGTTGTTGACGTAAGAGCACGACTGGATCAGTCACCCAAAAAATCATTAAGACGTTTGTCGCAGGAGACAGGGCACAGCTACTCAATGTGTCAGAGAGCTGTGAAAAAAGTGCAGGCCTAAAGCCATATAGGATTACGGTTGTTCATTAGTTACAAGAAACAGATAAGGATAGACGACTGAATTATTGTCGTTGGTTTCAGGCGTTCATTGTGCAAAATCCTGCCATATTGTCCATCATATGGTTCACAGATGAAGCATGGTTCCATTTATCTGGCTATGTGAACTCAAATAACTCACGCTATTGGGCCAGCGAAAATCCACATGTTATTCTTGAAGCACCTATGCACCCGGTTAAAATCGCAGCTTGGTGCGCAATATGCGCACAGAGATAAGTGGGACCAATTTTTTTTTAAACAATGTGAACACTGCAGAGTACCGACGGATTTTCATGGAGTTTGCTGAACAACTAAACGATGTAGAGCTGAGTCAAGGATATTTTCAGTAGGACAGCGCTACATGCCATACATCAATTGAATTTCATGGCATCAATTGCAACTTACTTTGACGACCGGATAATTTCCAAGAACCTGTGGCCACCGAGATCTCCGGATTTGACTTCGCCGGACTTATTTTTATGGATTTACTTAAAGGACAGGGTTTATGCCACAGGTCTTCAGGCATTGGACGATCTGAAGCACATTACACAGGAGATTCAAGCTATTGACAACAGAGTCCTCCAACGAGTGGCCAGTAACATGGAACGACGTGTTGAGTTGTGCCTTAAGTAGAATGGAGGACATTTGCTATACAGATAAATAATCTCCCAAAATTCCTCTGCATTTCAGGTGTAATAAGTTGTCGCTAGCATAATTCGTTTTGAAACAATTAAAGAAATAAATGTGTCAGTTTTTCATAAATCACCCTGTACAAAGTAACGGTGGAGAATTGACAGATATCTTTTAGCAGCGTTTTATTGTTTAAACGTATGTGATGAGTGATGACCCAATACTCTCATTAGGATGGGGTGAGGGCATTAAGGGTTACCCAAAACTACCTACATATGCACACATACTTTTGAGGCAGCTCGTTAGCCTCAAGAGAGCCTTAGACATTTTGTAGATACTTTACCTCCGGGAGGGAGAGATGAATGGGAACAGCCGCACGGGGACTTTGTAACTAACAGCTGCAGTGACAGGTCCTTAAACATTTCTAACGTGCTCACTGACCTCCACCTCCACCTTCGCCCTTTGCCCTGAGGAGGGGGTGCTGCACGAGCGTCTCCCACGATGAGTAGTGAGTCTCAGTCGAGGAAGACCTTCACAATTTTCGCAGACAACCGTATAGAAATCACACCAGATTCTTATCGCATGACCTTGAGAGAAAAGTGCTATGGAAAGGACGCAACGGGATGAAGGGTATGAAGAGTTGTAAAACTCGAACTCGGCATTCGCCACGACATCAGGGAAAGCCACTAAATCCTCGATCTGGTTGATGGATCCTCGGGTTGAAGCCGGAGTTCCCGAATACGAAGCACAGACGTTGCTACTCGAGCCATCCAGCTCGGTAGCTATTAAAAAACAGACAATAATGATGTGTTTTGGAAACTAGAAACCTTTTACGCATTGCTTAAAGAAATGTATCACTGAAAATCCACTTGTTCTAAACTTTTCAGTCAATTTGACTGAAATTTTAATCTTATGTTCTCGTATAAATATCGAATGGTTTTGAATTTCGTTTCGATATCTGTTTTGGTTTTCAGAGGATTATATTTCAAAAATGAATTTTATATAACGCAAAGTGTTCTACACTATAAAATTTTAAGAATAAGATATATTTTAAATGTCTGTCTTCTTTATCTTATTATGGTGCAAAAACTGTTGTATAATACTCTTCTGCTAATCTTAGGCCAAGAGAAAGAAATTTAAAAAATGAATTCTAATTTTCTATCCTTTGAAATGTCCTTTTCTCTTTAAAAAATCAATAATACAGAAACCTTTCACAACACAGAAAATCTATATGGCAGTTTTAATCGTTTGACTTGATGCACAGGAACGTTTTCAGAAGAAGTAGATAAAAACTCCATCGTGCGGAACATTTTTATGTCAGAAAGAGCTGGGAAAAATAATTGCTAAAAGTTTAAATTTAAAATGTGAAGAATTTTGATTTGGGGTGGTTACTATATTGCGTATAATAACGAGTATATCCAGTATCGAAAACGAAAATCAATTTTGAATTTATAGTTTCTGATTAGCTTTTGAACGCGCAATCCAATTTTCCCAAGATTTTCTCTAAAAATCAATAGTACATTTCTTTAAAAGTTCAAAAACAATTCTCTGACGCAATTAAACAACTCATGTTCTGGACCACCTTAATGACCGAAATGGAAAAAAAAATTGCAGATGATTATTTGTTCTCAAAACGTTAGCTTTAAAATTGTGTATTACATTTTTTGTAATAGCTCTACAATTTAGTTTGATTTTTAGAAAAAGAACACTAACATATATAAAAATGTGGAACTTTTATTTTTTTCTAGAAGAAATCTATCATACTGTAACTCTTTGTGTTACAGAGACAGTTTTTTTATGTTGGTATTGGTAATTGAAATTAGAATGCTTGAGACTTGTACAGAAGCTGGAATGTGTGGTGAGCTATACTATATGTACTGCTTACTTTATGTACAGGGTAATTAAAAATGATTGATACAAAAAGAAAATATTGCTGTGACCACGTAATGAATTTATTTCATAAATGTAAATATAACATGAAAGGTTAACTGATTCCCATTTGGAAACAATGAACACTCACCGATACTCATATGTGTTATTAATAAAAAATGTCGGCATCAGCGATAGAAAGAGCATGTTGTGTTCTAGAATACCCAGATATAACATATCTCGACATGCTGCCCAGTGGTTCTCCCATTTGGAAGAAGACGTACCCCGCTTCATTTTTCAGCAAGATGATGCCCCACCACATTGGTATAATCCCATATGCAGCACCTCAACGAGACTCCCCCACAACGCTAGATTGGCCAGCACGAATGCAGTGCCACTAATGCGATCCGACCCACATGTCACCCAACCTTACTCTCTACAGTGTTCTTTTGGTGACGTGTGAATGGCATGTACCCCCATTTCCGCAGGACTTACAGCAGTTTAAGACAGCGAAAGTCGGCGCAGTTTACTCAGTTGACTATGTTGTAATGGTTCTAGCAAGAAATGGAATACCACATAAGTCTTCTGCCGTGTCACAAATGGAGCCCACATCGAACATTTGTGAATGTGCATTGGGAACTTGGAGTGACACCCTTTCAGGTTATATTTGTATTTGTGAAATTAATTCATTACAATAGTGACAACAATGTTCTCTTATTGTACCAATCATATTAATTACTCTGTACATTTTTCTCGAAATTAAAACTTGTCTGCAAGCGCCTCATTTTCTCAGGGACTATTAAACATGGAACTTGGAAAATAAATTTTGCAAGTTTTAAAACCAGATCGTATCCGTAACTAATTAGAAGATATTTTATCACTAAAAGTTTCAATAAATGTTGTTAAAGGATTAACAAAAAAAATTGTAAAATTATTTTACAAAAACAAAATACAATATTCCTGTTTGTCATCGCCAAGATCTCATGAATATGAGATAAAAGTTGCAGTAAGTTGGTCACCAATAGATATAGAGAAATTGGGACGTTACGATTCTAATTTTAACATTGATATAAGGTATGGACACTCCTGGTCCCCTTAAGGTTCAAGTGGTAAATATAGGGATACTGCAAATTCGCCCTTGTTAGTCCTGTACCTAACGTTGATTAAGATTCAGATCTGAGCTGGAGTGTGTGCACTACACATTCATTTCCCTTCTCTGACTTCAAGGGTATACTCGTAAATGCAAATTTGAAAGCGCTGCTTTACTGTTATGTATTAGCACTGCCCATAGCATCTTCCTCATCGTGTGATTTACAAGCGGGTACCTATCTGCGATTCATGACGCGGATGATAAACGTTAGATTGCTTAAGACCTGGGTTTAAGAACATTAACCCATAGCTATACTTAAACGTTCATTTCTGATTCTTTTTTGTAAAGATATTCCTGAGTAATTTGGTATTTGATTTGTCTGCTTTGTTGATTAAAAACATTTTTACTTTCTCTACTGCTTACCTATAGTAACCGAGCAGGATGGCTCAGGCGGCAACGTCTGTGGTCCTCATTCGGGAGGTCGTGGGTTCGATTCCCGCGACCAATCTTCCTGACACATTGTTTTTTTCGGGGGTTTCCCTGGGTCGCTAGACGAATGCTGAGAAGGTTAATTACATCCCCGAATTTCCTGTCCCTCTATTTCACCTCCATTCTCATCTCACATCACCTTTCATCTGCTTGCAAGGGTCGGGGGGAGTCTCGGCGTTGCATGGTAGGGGATAAGGATGATCCATGTAACATTTCGTCTCCCGGAATGGGGGCGGTCTCCGAGTCCCGAGCCCCCCAGTGGGATGTGCAAGCCTGCAGGGGGACAGGGGAGCCGGTTGTATAAGCTGCCATCTGGGGAGTTTCAATCTGGGAAAGGTAGGGACCCTGCCCTTTGCCCTCTCATGCCTCGTGGTCGGAGACCCTCTGTTTTCTCTTCTCACTTCATCCCTTCCTTCCGGGGCGCCCCGTTAGGGGCTAGGCACCAAAGATCTCCATAGGTCGAGGTGCTAAGTCCCCTTCCCCTCCTACTCTTCGTCACAGTCGCAGACCTACCTATAGTAAATAGAGGAAGTATGGAATTCTACTCAAAAACTCGATACCGAGATTTCACCAGTAATGCACATTTTGAGGCTCCCTGAATCCAAAAATGTCAGCGCGCGTGTGCGTGTGTATGTGCATAAAAGACATAACTCAAAAACGAAAAGTTCGTTAAATATAAACTTGAATTTAAGTTCAGCATCTTCCAAGGATACGACATGAAGATTTTTAATAAAATCTCCCCAACCCAAACTACCCTTTATGTGAGAAACGTTTCGAAAATTTTGATTTTCTCAAAAATGGCCCAAACAATTTTGATTAAAATACCGCATGCTTAAGATATTTTTGTTGAAAAATGAAATGTATATCTTGATTTTCTGTAAATAGCCTCTGAAGTGCCCTTTATTAGGGAGGATTTTTGTATAATCTTGTATAACTGGTAAAACATAAGATATAGACAAAAATATAGACAAAACCCGCAAAAAAGTACATATCTTCAAAGCACACAATTTATTTCAAATAACGTTTTTGTGGCATTAGCCATTTCCGAGGTATCCGTCATTATTGGTTTGAGTTTTGTAATACTTTGTCATTGTATTAATTTGCTGTCGCTATTCAGTTGTTTCTCGTGATGCCGTTGAAAGAGTATGGGTTTTATACTTCCTTATCCCGCTTGTACCTCAGCGAAATGTGTAATAAAATTATTTCTGCAAAGATTTTTTCTCGATTAATATGAAGTAGATGGAAAAATAAGCTTCCGTAAGAATAGATTGTAGAAGTTATGTAAAATTAAATGATAATGTGTTGAGAAAATCATGTGATTTTTGGGAGGGACTAGGATAATGACATTTCTAGAATATCGCCAACAACATTTAAGTTCAAGTGAGTGTGGGCCTTGATATAATTTAAAATGTATTACGTTGTGTTGGTAAAGTTAAGTGGCTCACCCTCTATTTATCCTACCCTGCATGCCAGTTCAGTTAGCTTTTAAAAGAGGATAAACACGTGCTTTATTTTTTGCTGAACGTTTACAAAACTCGGAAATACTCTTTTTGCGGTGAAATAGAGAAAAATGGCATTTGCATAAAGCAGCAGTGAGGGGCAATCGATTGTATCGAAAGCGGTTGATGAAAAAATGCTTCGCACACGATGCGAAAAGCAGCTATCATGTGAAGCTGCCGTAACACAGAGGCAGTTAATTTCTCCGATAGTTGTACATAGCTCCAACCGGGAGTTAATTAACCTAACCATCCCCGTCTGAGTCAAAGGCAAGCGGTTTTATATCGCACCCGTTTCTATAAAACAAGATGGTGGTGCGATCCCTGCGGAAAACGATTGCATGTTAAAAGAACAAGTGATGTAACCGAAACGGATGCTGTCATTTACAGAGGAGTAACATGTCCTGTGTAGTATAAAATTTCGCTAGAACGAAAGCGCAAAACATTCTGCTAGATTCTGGTCTTTGTAATCCCGTAGAGTAGAGGTCTGCACGGGTCGAAAATCTCTGTCCAAATCAAGCCCGAGGATAGGTTTACTGTACCACCCACCCAGGCCCAATTGTCTTTGTTTTAAATAAATTATTTTTCTATTATTGACGTATTATTATTATTTATTGGTTAATGAAGCGCTGCTGCCTGTGGTGCGAAGGGACTCGAGTTCAATTTCTGGTACCAAGATGGGAATTTCTTCCCCTACTGTGAGGAGGGATGTACTCAGGTTTTTGGGAGCAATTGAGCCATTTTGCAGAAATAGTGGCGACTGAAGTCCTTGAATCCGCTTGTTGTGACAGCATACTGCCTTATAGGCCACATTTTGCCCCTATTACTACACTCTGCTCATGATGTGCTGGATGTGGATGGACGGAGGAAGGCGGAGTGTGCAGCTGGCGTGCTGTTGTAACGTTATTCACAATCGGCCGAAGCGAGCATTTATGTATTGTTGCTGCTATGTGTGTGTACATGTTGCGATAGTTGTGATATTCCAGGCATCTCAACATCCGAAACAAAAGACATGACAAATTATTTTTTTTTTCGTCTTCATTTTCTCCTTACATGGACAAGTTTTCATTATTTTTTATTTTCTCAAAACTTCCGCTAGTTATTATGTTTAAAAACAATATGTTTGAGATATTTACACAAATAAAATGTTATGTTTAATGCGATAAATTAGTTTTTGTCGTCTTTATTTCCAAGTCCGACCCCGTGTAGACCTCTGCTGTTCAGTCAAAAGTCAACTACGACTACAAAATACCACAGATATGTTAATAAAGAAGTCAATAGTCTTAAAACACTTTAATACTTAAAAGTATGACACTATAATTACATGTTGGGTTCTATATAAGCTATGTTTACAGTGATTACGGTGTTAGCACCATTTCCTTCATTATCTCATGTACATAAGCAGAAGTAACCCGCATGCCAGAATCCTTTTAATATGGTTCCAACCAAAAATTCAATATCGAGATCATACCGGAATTCACGTTTTGAGGTCACCTGAATCCATAAAGAAAAATGTAGAGAAAAAGGGGTGCGCGGGGTAGGGGGAGCGAGAGAGTGAGTGAATGGTATAAATTGAAACACCAATATATAATTACTAAAATGAAATGTTAGTTGTTTGAGAATTCCGGGCAAAGAAGTTAAAAAAATTAATTTAAATGCAATTTCAATATCTAAATTAAGTAAAGAGAGTTGAGTGACAGTATGTGGAATCATTTTGTTATTTTTTATTTTCTCAAAACTGGATGTATCACATGTTTGAGATTTTCCTATGAGGAATAACCTGTGAAGTTGTCTTCTCATTTAATTTTATTCAACTTGGAATACACAAACGATTATTACAGAAAACATGTAGAGCACATTAAAATATACAACGTGTATCAAATAACTTTTCGTAGCATTAACCGCTTCCAAAAATGTCTTCATGTTAGGTTGAAGTTTCCTATATTTGAGTGACGTATTTTTAAGTGCCTTTTTTGTTTATCATGAGGTCATCATATAAGGACCTACAGTTAATTGATAGTCATTCCGCCTCCTGTATGCTACTATGCCCATATAGCAGCATTGAAGCTAATCTTATCAAGATTTATGTGATTAATGGGAAGTATAGGGTACACTACGGAGTATACCTCGCTCACTGCGACTTTCATGAGATCTATTGCGGCTACCACAACTCTGGAAGAAGAGATGAAGTGAAGGAACCACAGGAGGCTATAGGCCCCTAAGTTCCTGGCTCAAAGACACGTCTCACTACTGGAGCTGCCCATTGAGAATGATGAGCGACCCAGGAAGTGCTCTAGTGTCCACGGGGAATGCCCTTTTCTTGCAAAAACCATCTGAACCATTTGTCCGGCACTGTCACACTCCACGAAACTTAGAAGCAGACCCTAAGGATGAGAAGGAAACGAATATAAGGGAAATGAAATCGTGATAGATCAGTAACCGCCCCAGCATTCGCCTACCGATCCGGAAAACCGCGAAAAACTGAAGGCAACCTAACCACCTCTCACTGTTAATACCTCTTATCAATAACACCAATGATTGACATGCTTAGATCCCTCTAAAATATTATCACCTCTCACTACCAATACTTTATCAAAACCACCACCATTAATAGGGTTGGACAGAAAATAACGTAACGGTTATATTGTAATGGTTACCTTAATGTAACGGTTACCAAAATAACCGACACAAAATAACTAATTACCCAATGACAGTTACCAAAGTAACGAAGACAACTATTTGTTATCGCGTTAAGGTTACTGAAGAAACGACACGGTTACTGACCCTGGATGGCATTCACCATTTGTCCGGCACTGCCACAGACCGCTAAACCTCGAAGCACTCCCTAAGCATAAGAAGGAAACGGAATGAAAGTGAAATGAAATCATGACAGATGAGTAACCGCTCCAGCATTCGCCTACCGATCCGGGAAATTCGCGAAAAACTCGAGGCAACCTAACCATCTTACTATTAATACATCTTATCAGCAACACCAGTGATTGACATGCTAAGATTTCTCTGAAATATTATCACCTCTCACTACTAATAGTTCATCAAAACCACCACTATTAATAGGGTTGGGCAGAAAATAACGTAACGGTTATATTGTAACGGTTACTTTAATGTAACGGTTATCAAAATAACGAACACAAAGTAACGAAGACAACTATTAGTTATCGGTTAACGGTTACTGAAAAAACGAGACGGTTTCTTACCCTTGATTACATCATTCACTGCATGTACGCGGCATTGGTATCGCCTATCTGGAACTAATTACCTCAGTATTCGTTTACAACTTTGAGTCATCCTCTCTCAGAGTTGCAAGTCATATTTGTTTATTGCAGCGTGTTGCTTATCGCTTCGAATATAGGTCACAGGCCACAGATGCATGTCAGCCAGCACTGCATTGCATTAAGATGGTTATAGATGTACAAATTTTTGTACATCGGTAGATGGATATAAATAAACAATGCTGTTTAGTAGCAAAGTATGCGCGAGCGCTAAGCTCAAACGACTACTTCGTTCGTATTGAAACGTAGTTACATCTAGTCGTTACTGGTAATCATTAATGTAATGTAAATGCAAACGTGATAAACATGAAAACAAATAACTTAATCGTTACTGGTAACTGTTACATGTAATCGTTAACGCTCTGTAACTGCGACAGTTATAACCGTTACTTCGTCACATCCCTAACCATTAACATGTCTAGAAGCGTCAGCTAAACGTCTCTGGGTGAAATTATAAACAACAGGAGTCTAATGGAATATTCATGCAATTTGGTCATCTGAATTTCAAAGGACAATAACAACCCTTGTGTTATTTCGAAGCTGTACTTTAGAACCAGGGTTTCTAACACAAACATTATTCGGTACCTGTTCACTGAGAAGATTTATCTTGCAGTGTTTATACTGGGAGTAATTAAACTGTACAAGTACATGCAATGAGGGAGGGGTTGTGGTTATTTTTCCAATAGCAAACGTACGTTGACACCATTCGCATAGGATCAACTGGGATTGGGTGTGGCTTGCAGTTTCATGCAAGTTAACCGCTTCATCTGCTTCACTAACCCAGAATTTACCCCCATATTTCCACCTATGTGGTCAGTCCTTACTAGAAGCGTCCTCTGAACTAATCATTAGTTCACATCTGAACCATTGAGGTTTCTGCAGCGGTTCACAAAAATGTTCGTAATTGATATGGATATGTTGTATTGGACTCGGCTTCCTTCCGCTTTCTATCGTTGTTTGATTTTGAACTTCGGTAACGACAGACAAAGAGTAAAACAAATACGAATGAAAAAGTCTGATATGTTACATCCACATTACATTCCCTACCCTTAACTTCTACGCAAACATTCATACACACATAAATATAATGTGTGTGCATTTGTGAATTTTAATAGGTAGGTACTCGTGCAAGTGTTGCATATCAGGTTTTCTATGCTACGTTTTGTCATTTTATTCTTTGTGTGTGTGTGTGTGTGTGTGTGTGTGTGTGTGTGTGTGTGTGTGTGGGCGCGCGCGCGCACGTATTGTGTACATTGTGTCCCAAATTAATGTATACACACTTTGAAACGATATTTCTCAGCAACGAAATGAAACAGAAATAAACTTTGTATGTGTGTGTTTTATTCCTTAGACTTCCTTAAGCCCGTTCATGTTCAAAATGTCCGCCTCCTGCCACAGTACATCCCAACAACGACGTCGAACTGAGCGACATACCGTCTGGATTGTTGGTAATGGAATATCATTGACGGCATGTTCAATCCGATCTCTCATTTCCTCTAGTGTTTGTGGTGTGGCGTACACCATGTTCTTTAAAGTTCCCCAAAGGTTAGAGGGGTTAAGAGGGAGATCGAGGTGGGAACTCGGTAGCACTTCCTCTTCGTCCTATGCATCCCTGATTGAATGTGCGATCGAGAAAATTTCTCACAACGATATGGAAGTGAGGTGTAGCCGCGTTTTGTTGGAAGCAAACCTCATTTTCATTTTCAAAGAGATCATTAAGACGTAGAATCATAATTTACAGCATTTGCAGGCAAGTCTGACGCGTGACAGTCTCTTCGAAGAAGTAGGCCCAATTACTCCTCTGGAAGACAGACCACACCATATCGTTACTCCTGGAAAATTAACAGCATTTTCTTCAACGATGTGTGGGTTTTCCTTAGCCCAGTACACACAATTATGCTGCTTAATTGTGCCATTAAGGTGAAATGTGGCTTCATCTGACCAATCAATGTCTTGAAAGTACTCTCTTTCGTCACGCTTGTTCAGGAACCACTCAAAAAATTGCAGTCGCCTATTGGGTCGTCCCCATTTAGTGCGTGGAGAAGTCTCGAAATGTAAGGCTTCCATTTTTAACCTCGTACAATTCAATGAACACTGGTTTCCTTGATACCAATCTCACCGGCATTTTGTTTGTTTATAAATACATGAAGAACGATGAACGTGTCGCTATGCTTTTCCAGTGCTTTCTGGACCATACACAACAAAAATTTTATTTCTATCTCACTTCGTTGCTGAGAAATAACGTTTCAACATGTATATATAAATTTGGGACACTCGGTATACACACTGCCGTTCTAAAGTTTTTGAACAACCTTGGTTACATTAGATAAAAAGTAGTATCGCAACACTCAAAACTACTTTCAGATTTTAGTAAGATGGGAATCATAAAAAGGCTAAGACATTCCATTATGCTACCTTTCTGTTATGTATGAAACACATTTTTAAGCCATAACTTGGTGCTTCTTATAGAAAACGTTCCCTAAAGTTTTGTTTTTAACACAGTATTATTCGTATTGCACAAAATGTCGTTCATGTAAGCTTCTAAATACATTTAGGCAGTCAGAAGCAAGTTAGAAGTTTACAAGAAAACATATTTCTGTTCATTTTTTTTCAATAAATCCTGATTATAGGGAGTGTTCAAAAACTTTCTCTGGTTTGATTTATTTGCCTCCCAAATTTTCTTATTTGATCTCCTGCTCTCAACCTTTGTTGTACAAAACAGGACATTATTGAATGAAAACGACTCCAGTTGAATAGCGAAATGTAATATTACCACAAATTTTCACGGTAAATGTAATAATATGCACAAACATGTAAATGAATTCACTTCCCGCATACTGTAACGGAGAGGGTTTTCGAGGTAAATCGATGAGCTCAAACTACCGAGATGCGGGCGGCATACAAATTGTGAATTACGTATGCATATACGAATAAGAAAATGATTTAATTTTAAATAATTAACATTGGTATACATTTCGCCGATTACCTGCTATTTTCATTGCTTGATTGTTCATGCGAAGTGTAGAGCTGGATGACTAAAAAGGTGTTTACTCCATCCCCTTGATGAGCCTGTTTTGGAAGGTAATGAGCGTTAGGTACTTCAGCAGCTTGCTTCTTTTACCAAAAGTAGAGAATCCTTCAATTACTGTAAAGCTAGCTGACAATTTATATAAATAATTGGAATACATTTGGTTTGTTTCCAAAAGTTACCAAATAGATTGAGTTATTTGCGCAAAGATTTTGAAATCCTCAAAGATTCTGTTATGTATTCGCAGAAATCTATTTATATTTCGTTGAACATATATGTCAGGGGATTCTTATTCTCTTAATTTGAAAATTGTGCAAACGATATATTATTAAATAATTACAAAACTAGAGAGGTAGCTACACAAGTTTAACATTTCAATTGTGATTATATAAAAATGACAACCACTTGGATAATATTGTATCCCTGAAACTTTTTACAGGCTGTAAGCATTTCCAAAATTTAGAAGACTTTTTTTCGGGGGGGGTTGGGAGACCATGATCAGAAGTAGGTACATATGCTTATATTTCATTCCTATTTCCGTGAATATCAGTGAAAGTTTTGATCCATTGTTATGAATAGCAAGGGAGGGTTATGAAATTACAATTATAACAAATAAAGAGTAGAATACAGCATACAAATCTTCCAGATCATTGTACAAAGCATGTTTTTCAGTAAGTACCGTTTAAATACCTTGCCACTGCTTGCGCTGCAGTCGCGATTTTCAGCATGCGTGATTACTTCCTCCATCCATTAGGAAGACAGGCACAGCTGTGAGCGATCGTCACTTTATGTTTTGCTGTTGTTAGAAACCTTCAAAACCATCGAACGACCTGCCGACTGTGAAGTCAGATCAGTGATTCGTTTATTGAATGCGAGAATGTCAGCACACTTCATCACCAATTTGTGAGGTTTATGGGGAAACAATAATAAGTACAATGCCCGGTCACTCACATCCAAGCAAACTCAAGATCCGATCGCATCATTTGTTTGGGAACATTTCAATCACCCGCCTTACAGTCCGGATTTAGCATAAAGCGATTTTCATCTGTTTCTTCATCTGAAGCATTTGCTTGGTGCAAAACATTTCAATGACGATGATGCTGTGAAACAAGAAGTGCACACTTGGGTTTCATCACAGACGGTATCATTCTTTGACGAAGGCTTTGACTTGTGTTTGAATGGTGGCGGTTGGAGAGGTAGTTATATGGAGATGTAAGGTTAAAGTAATGACTAATAATAAAGTAGTTGGAAAATAATGTACTTACTTTATTGTATAGGGTCTTTCAACAAGAGTGTCCTATATTTGAACTTAAATAAAACACGTTCTATAAATATAGACGTTTATTTCTTTTTTTTATTTTGTAACATAATTAATGTCATTACGTGTGGAAGAGAACATCAGTTAAGTGACCGCCGCGACTTTGTTGGGTTGCGCATATACGATTGACCCAATTTTGAATGACAGAAGAACGTAAATTAGGTCCAACTTCACGAATAATACATGTGATGTTATTCATAAGATCATTTACTGTTTCTGGCTTGTTGACATAAACTCGAGATTTAACATAACCCCACAAGAAGTAATCCAACAGCGTTAAATCACATGAACTCGGGGGCCAGTTAACATCACTACCACGGGAAATAATGAAACCTCTGAACTTCTCCTTAAAGATCGATTGTATCGAGAGCAGTATGACATGTGGCACCATCTTGCTGGAACCAGATGTTTCGGAGACCCATAGCATCCAATTGAGGCCAAAAATAGTCCCTTATAAGAACCCGGTATCTTTCTCCATTGACAGTTAGAACTTCTCCATCTTCATCTTGGAAAAAATATGGACCAATAATTCCACCATACCAAAATCCACACCGCACAGTAACCTTTTAGGGATGAAGTGGTCATTCTTGAATCTGCATTGGATTTTGATTGCTCCAATAGCGGCAATTTTGTTTGTTAACACAACCATCCATCCAAAAGTGGGCTTCGTCGCTGAAGCTTCCAATTGCTCCATAACCCAGTCAGCAAATACACGGCGCAACCTATGGTCGTTGGGCTTTAGTTCTTGAGTTAACACCATTTTGTAAGCGTGAAACTTCAAGTCTAGAGAATTCGCCAAGTTGTGGTCGGCGAAAGCCCCAACTCTTGAGCTCGACGAGCAATTGATTTCTTTCCGTTCTCGCGTACACTCTCACAAACGGCACCTATGTTTTCGTTGGAGCGCTTACGTCGATTACGTACAGGCGTTCTTTGATCGCTGAGAGAACCACTTCTTTCAAATTTATCGATCAAACGCCGAATCGTTCTCTCGCAGGGATGATTATGCGCACCGTAAACTTCACGCAATACACGGAAGGTTTAGACAACAGAAGATCCATTTTGATAATAAATTTTCACAATTTCTACGCTTTGCTGAATGCTGTAACGTTTTCCATGGCTATTTGTCAATAACAACTGTAACCACATTAAAAAAGTGACTGCTGTAACCCAATAACAACGGTAGCTAACACATGTTTAAGATAGGACACTCTTGTTGAAAGACCCTTTACTAGGCGTGTTTTTAATGTGACAAATAAAAACACCAGTGACCAACTTTATTATTATGCGTTACAAGCCTAGCTTTGCAGCTCTGCCTTAAAAATCACTCACTCGTAATTATATCATACCTGCCTAACAGTCATTTCTGCAGTCTTTTAATAATCCCCTGTTGCTAATGAGACACATTAATGCAATGTTCCAGAATTTACCAGAATGCAGTTGACAAACTTTCTCGAACAGCAGCCAGTCAAAACCACTTCCAGTGTGTGGCCGACCGTACCATAAGATTAGTTTTTTCAAATTTCCTACACTCAAAGACTTCCCCGATGACTTTGCGAATCATGCAGCTTTGACCGAAATAATTTCATAAAGAGAGCTGAGAGTAAATGAATTAATAGAATTGCCAATCGAAATTTAAAAGGCCATCTGTTCAACATTCGGTATGGCAGCTAATAATAAACACAGCTTCAAATTATGACTGTGGAAACAAAACCAGTAACGCTCTTAAGCTATCCATAATTGCAATATAACTAGTTGCAATACTGAAATTTTCAAAATCTATATCGGAAATATACCGGAATTTTAAACCTTCAAGACAGTAAATACCCTAGGGGAAATGAACAACAAAAATTATTTATCCTGTAAATGTCCTTAATAAAAGGCGCTAGACATAAAAGGACAATACTCCCAAATGTTAAATAACAATGTTTAAGGGTTAAAAGTAAACATATAAATGATGAAAAGTATTCCATAATAACCACAACCAGTTTTAAAAGCCATCAGTAGCCCTTTCTCTCTCTCAAATCTACCTGTTGTTTTTCAACCACATTTTTACTATCTCTACCATGTACATACATAGTAGGTAGAGAAGGTATTGCATTCCACCCAAAAATTTGCTACCGAGATTGAACCGGAAATACATGTTTTGAGACCCCCTGAATCCAAATAAAGCATTTTTGGAAACATGTTCTGTGTGTGTGTGTGTGTGTGTGTGTGTTTATCTGTGAACAGCATAATTCAAAAACAAAAGTCGAATAAATACCAAACTTGGTTTTTTAGTTCAGTATCTTCCAAGGATGCGACACGGGATACTCAATAAAAGTCCCCATCCCCAGCTACCCTTTACATGTAACATTTTCCGAAAATTTTTATTTTTAAAAATTGGCTCTAACGATTTTTATTAAAACACCTTATAGCAAGGATATTTACGTGACAAATAACATGCATATCTTGAATTCTTTGGGAATAACCTATGAAGTCCTTTTCGTTCGGAAAAGAATTTTGTACAATCTTGTATAACTGGTTAACGTTAAGCGATAGACAAAACTACCACACAAAAAGTGTGGATCTCTTTAAAACGCACAATTTATTTAAAACAACTTTTTTGTGGCATTAGTCGTTTCTGAGATCTCCGTTATTAGCGGTTCGAATTTTTCAATGTTTGTCATTCTTTTAAGTCCAATCAATTTTAATTTGTTTCTCGCGATTGCATGTAAACAGAACGTAATTTCAAGATCAGCATATAGCATCCAATTATTAAACATTTGACTATCGCTGTTTTCTTTGAATCTATAACGAAATGTGTAATGTAACTATTTCTGCAAAGGTTTATTTGGAGTAACATGTAGTAAATAAGAAGCTTTAGTAAGAATAGTTTGTATACCCACTAATAAACATAGGCAGTAGAGAAAGTCAAGTGAATGTATCACATCAGATTTTTTACTTTCTCTACCACGCACATAGTAGGCAGAGAAGTTATTTATTGCATTCCACCCAAAAATTCGAAACCGAAATTTCACGGAAATACATGTTTTTAGAAAAAGATCTGTGTGTGTGTGTGTGTGTGTGTGTGAACAGCATAAACAGCATAACTCAAAAACGACAAGTCCGATAAATACCAAATGTCGTGTTTAGGTTCAGTATCTTTTGAAAATGTGACACGAAAATTTTAAAAAAAAAACCCAACCCAAACTACCCTTTACAGGGAACATTTTTCGAACTTTTTATTTTTCTAAAAATTGGCTATAACGATTTTGATTAAAGTACCATATATTAATGATATTTACATGACAAATAAAATATATATCTGGGATTTTCTGGGAATAGCTTTGAAGTGCTCTCCATTCGGAAAGAATTTTGTATAATCTTGTATCACTAGTAAATGTTAAGCGATAGAAAATAACGCACTATATAAGAAATGTAGATCCTTTTAAAACACGCAATTTATTTGAAATAATTTTTTGTGGCATCAGCCATTTCCGAGATATCAGTTATTTATGTTTCGAATACTTCATTACTTGTGCATTCTTGGTGCTTACAATATTCAGTTGTTTCTTGCGATTGCTTGGAAACAGCGTAGAATTTTAAGGCAGCGTATATCGACCAGTTCTTAACATTTGACTACCGGTGTTCCTTTTGTATCTATAACCAAATGGTAATCTTGCTATTTCTGCAAAGATTTATTTGGATTAAAATGAAGTAGATAGGAAAATAAGCGTTAGTATGAACAGTTTGTATATCCACTAATAAGCAATACAGGATAGAGAAAGTCATGTGAATGTAACACGTAAGAACGATTGCAAGCTGGTATTTATCTATTATTTTATACTTTGTTTGCTTCATTACCATTGTTAATATGTATAATATATCTTTATAGTAATTTAAATTATTTAGTTTTTTCGTTAACTTATAAAAATGATTTATTGAATTTTTATTCATACTTTAGAATGATTTTAGCATTCTAGTTAAAATACCTCGTAATGGAATCTCAAGCCTTTTGTTGGTAAACTGTAATTAAGTGCTCATTAAGTCCTTTTATTGTGTTTACTTTATTTGTTTATTTTTTCCACAGGTAATGCACATATAAAATTTATGATAGGCCTAGATGTCAAACTATGCTATTAATCATTACTGAAAAATTACTAAGTACTAATTTTCAAATTAAAATTATCTTTGAAAAGTATTTGTTTTACTTCAGAAAAATATAAGTGAGTGTATATTTTAAATTTCAGACACAGATTAAAAAATCAGTTGGGGGGGGGCTTAAAATACTAATTTTCACGGGTTTGGAAAAAATTCTTTCCTTGGTTAGGTTCGGTTATGGATACGTTACCAAATACCAAAGGCACTTTGATTACGTAAGTGATTATTTAAAACTTATTTAGCAAATTAATATTAAGTTAAAAAACAAGCACCGAAAATGGATGCGTTGTCTTCTTCTTTCTTCTTCTTCTTTCTTCTTCTTCTTCTTCTTCTTCTACTTCTTCTTCCTTTCATGGTTTAGGCCGTTGACCTGTTCCGGTCTCACTCGCATCTCAGCATAGGTCTTCCTATCGATCTCCTTTTTGGTTTATTTAATACAATACTTGGTATCCTATTTATACTCACTCTGTTAATCTGTTAATTTCTGTTTATCATTTTCTATAATTCCTCCTATAGGACTTATCCTTATCTTCTTCTATTTCTTCATTAGTTAGTCTATCACATCTTGTTACATCCTTCACGGCTCTCAAAAAGCTCATCTCTGCTGTTTGAATAGAAGTCTTATCTTTCTGTTTTAAAATCCAGCTCCCATAGAATATTACTGGAACGGCCATGACCTTATGAAATTTAAATATCCCTTCGTCTTATATTTTTTTTAATTTTTCTTATAGTTCCACACATGTTTTGATATTTATGTCATATTTATAGCTTTTTGGTTATAATGACTAGGATGCATTGTAAAATGCATATCAACAAACTTCGATACGAGCAAAAAGCTGCCCTGCAAACTGAACAATCGGGCAATAGTTGGGTTATGTTCGTACACACATATAGATTTTGAATATTAAAGCAAATATTAGTGTACTTGCCACTGAGTTTACGACTGGCGGAAAAAGTATACATTTTAATGGGTGTTAACCGCTGTTCCTTCAAATGTTCACCTTTATAAACTTCAACACGGATTTTTGTTTTCTTTTTTCTTTCTTTTGGGGGGGGGGATTTTCTTAATTTTCACTGCAGTTGAGAATACAGCACTTAAAAGCCATTGTTGAAAACACACAAACACCAACTTCTTAAAAATAACCCAAACGTGTTTAATTTTCGCTTAGTTCTGTAAACGTTTGAATGCTATCTCTTGTACACAAAGCCTAGGTAAAAAGGTAAAGGTACATATCACGGAGGGGCCCCCGGAACCGGGCCAGAGCACTGTAAGTAGGCCAGTCATCCTTTTTGCTTCCAACGTGACCCCTGGGAGGGAAAGATGAGGGGAGAAACCCGAAGCGCGAACAAATCCGGATGATGACAGGAGCAAGCATGGGCGTGGTCCCTAACGTTTCCAGATAGAACGCTCCTGGCTCCCCACGGTCCCTGCCCACAAGCCACCAACCTCCAGGTTCCCCGCAGTGGAGCCCCACGTTGAGGAGAGACCTAACTGAGCGTTACCGCAGCGACGCCAGGGAAGAAACCTTTAGAGAACGCAAGCCACTGCCCAGTCTCAACCCACCGAACACCGTTGCTTGGTCCTACAACCCTGAAACAGATGACAAGGAAGATGGTGGATACAAGAAATGAGAGGAAGGAGGGTCGTGGTAGAAGATGAACCATTCCAGCATTCGCCTGTCGATCCGGGGAAACCACGAAAAACCTATGGGCCAAAGTTGGCGGTCGCCGGGGATCGATCCCGGGACTCCCGAACGTGGGCTACAGACATAACCACCTGAGCCATCTCGCTCGGTACATAAAGCCTAGGAGATAGCCATTATGGTGTTCGCAATGGTAACGTTCAGCTTTTTTAGGTGATATTGATGATGTCTTTGATGCTTTCAGATTGCTTCAGCATTATGGTTCCATGCAACCTCTGAAATATGTTTTTTCTTATTACTGTAAAATACCATCTCCTTCAACCTGATAATTTCTTGCACTTCCGTGCCATGTACTCAATGTTCCAGAACTAAGAAGCCTTATGAATATTGTTTCAGGGCCGTTCTCGTAGCCTGACGCATCTCGACTGCTTGGATCCAGCCGACGTGCGCCTGGACGAAGTGGAGCCGCCGCTGCTAGTGGCGGCTGGTACTAGTGATAGCCTCACTGCCCCCATGGAACAGGAGAATAGGCTCATCGTGCCGAGCACGGAGCCACATCATACCCGTCGTAAAAAGTTGGCTCGCTCACAGGTAAGCAGCGTTCAAATTATAAACTTGGTGACTCACAACAGCATGGTGCTATGCTTAAGTTGAGATATCTTTGAATGTATCTCTTTTAAAAATTGTTGGATAACTCTTTCATCAATGCAACAACTACTTCTTACTTTCTCTACTACGTATAGTAAGTAGGGAAGTATTGTATTCCACTCAAAAATTCGATACCGAGATTTCCCTGAAAATACATGTTTTGAGGTGCCCTGAATCCAAATAGACAGACACACTGTGTCTGTTACTCTGTGAACAGACTAACTCAAAAAGGAAAAGTCGTCTAAATAACAAACTTGGTACTTGAGCTTACTATCTTTCAAAGACGCGACACGAAGATTTTCAAAAAAATCCCCCCACTCCAGACTGTTCTTTACATGGAACGTTTTTCAAAAATTTTGATATTCTCAAGAATGGCTCTAACGATTTTGATTAAAATAACATATGCTTAAGATATTTTCATGGCAAACGAAATGCATATCTTGATTTTTCTGTGAACGTACCCAAAAGCCCAAATCATTCTGAATGGCTTTCGCATACCTGCTAAACAGTAAAAGATAGACAAAATTTTACAACACAAAAAATGCAGACCTCGTTAAAGCACACAATTTTCCATATACATTTTTTTTATGGAATGTACCATTTCCGAAATACTCCTTGTTCTTTGTCTTCTGAATTGGGAATTTGTTATTCTTTTTTTTATGTCCTGGACATGCAAAGGGAGTGAAATTCTCCACATAGCAGCCAGCTCTTAAAAGATTTGACTATCGCTTAATGCCTAGCATATTCCCCTTGCACCTACAAGAAAATGAGCAATAAGATTAACATTTCGATATCTCGATTAACATGAAGCATATGGAGAATAAGCGTTTATAAAAAAAGTTTGTACAAAAGTAGGGAAAGTCATGTGAGTGCAACACATCAAATTTTTCTCATTTCCAATGCCAGGGGCCTTGTGATTTAGGAGTATTTTAATCGAGTAAAACGTGTAAGATAATGAGTATAATGCGAGATAATTTAGGTAATCAACACAGTATGTGCAGAAATAGTTTCAGTCTTTAATTTTGTAAAATCCACAGTATATAAATTACGGATATCATCTTGAAATTTATTACACATAACATTTTCACATGTTTCAAAATTTCTACTTTCATAGTTATTTAAATATTAATTTTTTATAGTGTAAAGTCATTGTTCTAATTCAAATTCTCCTTACAATGCATTTTGAAAATGTTCATATCAAAAATTCAGATTTTACAATAAACGAATTTACAAAACATCTATTGTATCACATTCTACGTATTAACTCCGAATTATTTTAGAAAAGTTATTACTTCTTGTAGCACAAAATTATTGATGTTTCAGAAGTTAATAATTTATTTCTCAACATTGGCGCAGTATTTTTAAAAAGTACATAGTCATTTTCTTTAATGTACTCTTGAGAGGCAGTACAAAGACTTTGAAAAAAATATAAAAATTAAGTATTTTGAGTATGGAAAAATGCTGAAAAAATGTTTCCAAGAAAACAAGGTTTAAAGTTGGGCGTGCTATTAATAAGCATGCACCTGTATATTTATACCTCCAGTTGATTGGTAGTTTAAATGGAGAAAACAATAGCTATGTTTTCTTAGACTTTAGAATTTATATGATCTTATTATGGAAAAAAAATTAATTGTTCATTATTGTTTATCAAATTTCACATATGCAGTATCATATGCAGAGATTCTAAATTCTGATTCTTATAATCTTACCCCGGTGACATGTATTCTTTCGTTCGCCCTTCGCTTCCAAATTCCCCTGATTGGCTAAAGTACACCTTTGAATTACGATAAACAAGTCCTTTTGAGTATGAAAGCAAGGCAATGCAAGGTCAGGCGAAAAGCATCTATTCATATAAACACTGTCATGATAGATGCATGTGTTCTCGTCATCCTGAGAGGCACGTTTAAACGAAAGATCCTCCTAACTATTTGTTGATAAGAATTTACATGCATGAACATAAATTTGTCAATTCTCTTCGAATATAATGTTAAGATAAATGAACAAGTTAAATAAGGAACTAGTTTCTATCGCGCAACACCTATTTTACGACAGCAGCCAATAAGAGGTGACTAATGCACGTGACAGATAAGAGATGGTGGTGTAGTTATACGCATAGGTTTTACTCTATGTCGTTCCCTGTCTCACTTTCTCACTTCTCTCATTCCCTCTTTCTCCGTCAGCTCCCTCTCTCCCACATCTTTATCTCCCTCTCCCATTTTCTCCCTCTCATTCTCTTCTCTGTCACCTCTCTTATCTCGCTCCGTGCAATGTATTCGTCGTGTTAGGTTTTGAAAATTGGTAATAAAATTGCTTTTTCTGGGAAGTTAAAATGTACCCAAGTGAAACGTTTTAACGATATACAAACGTGTGCCTCTTCTTAAAACTTGCAATGCGATCGGAGCTAAACATCATCTCATAGTAAGTGCTAATTTACATACACGAATAACAGTACTATAAACGTCTGCAGCCTTTTAAATGGGTGGAACTCAACCTATCAAAATGTTGCACATTAACAAAACTTTCAGAAGTATTATGCTTAAAAACTTTTGTTTGCAACGTTAAAACAAAACTGAATAATAAACGATGTATAAATATTTAGATTTTTTATTTTATGCCTCTTTTGAACTCCACCCCTTTGGATATAGAATAAGTAATTAGGATGCGATAAACCTAATTTCTAGATGGACCTAGGTTGTATTACATATCAAGTTTCATAAGAATCAGCTTCAGCATTATATATATATGTACACACACATGAAGGTTTTAAATACTATTTTGGGTCATTTATAATTACCAGAAAAATTTCCGGTGCAGTGTATTATATTTGTAGATAACATTACGTTTCTGGAAGTGGAGATTGCATTATTATTATTATTATTATTATTATTATTATTATTATTATTATTATTATTATTATTATTTACCTAATAAGGCAATAAAGCGTACGACTATCAACTAAAATAAACTGATATATGCAGGATTAGTATGATATTCTCTCAAAGCTACTGCGAAGTTCTGAAGCTACACTCAGATGCCACCACAAAACTCTTAATGAGATCTCGCCCTTAGAGCTGTGTTTCCTTACTGAACATCGATCCCAGACTCTTGGAAACTCGGGAATGCGGTAATGTAATTCGTCTTTCAGCTCTTTCCCACTGCATATTGTTTTAAACACAAACCGTTAATCTTCCAAACGCTTCATCAGCTTCTCTGGTAATTAATTCTCCGGTTTTATTGATACATTCAAATGAACAGGTGTAGAATACCGTCGTACCAAATAAGCTGTATTTTCGGTTAATATTTTGTCGAATACGACCATAGGAAAAAGCTTGTATTATATCAAGGTTGCCCTTGTTTACCAACCCATGTTGCGTCGTAGCGTAAATAGTAGCTAAGATTCTCTTCGAAGCACAGCGCCATTATGTACCTAATGGAGTAATTTCCGTCGAGTGCACGGAAATGTGCCTATGTTTATGGTTTCCTATAGTGCTTTTTCTTAAAGTTGCATAAATCCTTACCACCTGTGTTCCATACCTGCCCTGGGTGAGCCAATCTCTTATAGGTTTGAGTTCAAGTCCGACACACACACACATATACACAGACACACACATTACTTTATAACAAAGCTGAGGCCTAGGTGAGCGACGAAAGGGGAGGAGTACGGTAACATTTTACCTGAGTGGTTCGAAGACATGCTTCGCAACGACGGCCCACACTAGCCCCTGGATGAATGCGTCTCATTTTGGTTTCATATCACATGACTGGCAATAAACATTAATCTCTGAACACAGCGCAGTTTCAAGCTCAGAGCAAAGAAAAAGGGGGAGTAAGACAAACATTTAGTGGATTGCTAGAACCAGTGAAGGGGTGGATATTGCTTATTATTTCATGCATTTGACCGTACGTGTATTGACGCATCAGTTGCAGCTAGAAGGTCACATTAATTAAGTTTTTAGACGCAAATAAAACCGATTTTATTTCTGCCTGACTATATAGAGGTAAGCACATTTTCACCCATGTTCCAGTTAATCTAACCCAAATTCATCCATAAAAATTGGTTTCTGCTTTGCGAATATTCCTTATTTATGCAAACAAATTACTTGTCCTCTCAAACTTTATATCACTCACACGCGCACGCGCGCGCACACACACACACACACACACACACACCCACACACACACACACACACACACACACACACACATTAGTCTATAACAAAGTTGAAGCCTGGATGAACGACGAAAGGGAGGAGTACGGTAACATTTTATCTGAATGGTTCGAAGACATAGTTCGCAACGACGGCCCACACCAGTCCCTGGATGAGTGTGTGTGTGTGTGTGGTTTCATGTCACATGTTTGGCATTAAACATTAACCTGTGAACACAGGCCAGTTTCAAGCTTAGGAGCTAAGAAAATGGGGGAGTAAGACCAGCATTCAGTGGAGTGCTAGAATTGGAAAATATCTTATTGTATATAGCTGATAGCATTCATATAAAAACTCCAGGTTGCGTTATACACGTTACATCCTTGCCCTGAAATAATTTCAAATTAAGCAATACATGAGGAACATATATGATGAAACATTCAAATGGGAATATCTGGAGCATGCAGGAATAAATTCAGAAATGGTAATGGGTTCTTGTGAAGAACAAGTTAAAGGAAGATTTGCAAACATTATATCAGATGACACATTTATACTTAGGAAAATGTAAGCAAACAACATGAAATATTTCGAATAAAGATAGAGAACATTTGAACTCAAATTGTGTATATTAATAAGCTCTACTTTTTCCGGTTGTAAGTTCTGTTTCTTTCCAATAGTTTCCCAGTTATTTATCATTTGCAACCACAATACATTTAAAATATATTTACAGAATACTCACTAATGTACAGCCCAAGACGCAATAAATGAGAAACATCCAGTGAGGGACTTTCGATTCAGAAAATGTCGGAAAATTTACTGACGCTGCGTTCACAATACACGATTTAATACCAGCCTGCGTTCATTTCAAACTTATGTGATAATTAGGAAGATGTCTTTCAATTTGGTTGTGCGCATGGTATCCGAGCGGTGAAACGCTGGCGTTTTGTAATTGAAACAAACTGGGTTCGAATCTTTGGCGTATGTTTTTATTGTTTAAATTTTAATTTGTTATATATATATATATATATATATATATATGGCAATGTCGTATGTTTTCCATGCATAAGATCTCCATTAGTTTTAAGGCATTCATGCATAAAAGTGCAAATAAGTTACTCTTTTCGTTTTAAAAATAAATGCCATATTAGTAACAATTCTAAAGTAAAGCTCTAAACCAAATATTTAATTCACTTAATATTGAATATGCAAACTCTCTGTCTCATTCTTTAGTTATGAATGGCGTTGGTGTGATTATGCGCGCATACCTCCTAGCCATGATTCTAAATTAAATTAAATAAAATTGAGTTTTATTTGCGGATGCTCTTCAACTGCTGTGATTCGTGGTGGTTCTCTGTGGTTTTTCTGTTTCTCGCATTCTACATTGGGCGTGAAAGACCGGTAATTTGTTTATAGGTCTCTTTATCAAGCTTGAGGTTCTGTTACGTACCTCTACGACACGGGACGACACGACTTCCCTTCCGAAGGAAGCCCTGCTAAGGATTTTTACGCCCGAAAAAACCCATCGCCCTGCGCCGGGCTTGAACCCGCAACCTTGGGAACTAGAGGCTATCATGGTAACCAATACACAATGGAGGACCACCTTTGGAGTTCTGCATGATGCATTAGCATAAATATTCACTTTTTCTATGACTGAGCGCACACATAAAGACGAAGCTACAAGGAGATCTGTCCTTACATTAGTGAACGTTGCTGAATACTCTGTGTCTCAGGCCAAGAATACTTGAAGCCCCTATATCTACGGATATGAGGTGGGTTCGCTTATCCAGGAAAGAGATTGTTCGTCGTCGACCTGGTTCGAGTCGAAAACGTTTCCACTCCTCAGCAGCACACCGAACTTCTAAAAGAGGCAGACAACAATCCCTCCCAGCTTGTGTCTACAATTAGAAGTAATTCTCATTTCCCTCGGTCGAACCGCACAGCCTTGCATCGTTTGACTACAGCAGGGCTCTTTGCTCCATCAGCAGCAAAGAAGCTCGTCTTGCAGACATTCACAAATCATGACGCCTTGTATCTGCAGAAGAAAATGTCAACCATAACGAGAATACGGGTTTATTCACAGACTACTGACATTTTCATCTACAAATGGGAGTAAATCAATTGTCTATCGCCCCAGAGGAAACCGTTACAATGCAAAATACGTGGCACCAATGGATCGCCAAGATTGTATATCTGTGTCTTGTTGGGGCTGGATGTCACGAGATGGTCTAGGTGTGTTATGGCAGCTTGATAACACATTAAAATAGCCAATAGTATAAAGACATCCTCAAAAACGTTATGATTCCTACTGTAAGGGCTAGACATCCCGATGGAATAATTGAATTCTCTTAGGATAACTACCCTGTCCACACAGGTCAGCAGGTTTCAAACTGGTTCTCGCAAAGCCAAGATATCGTAGTGATTGATTGGCCTCCTTGCTCACCAGCTTTGAATCTTATTGAAAATATTTGGACATAGTTGTAGAAAGTTTTGGAGTTAAATTGGCCTGCAAGACAACGCAAGACAAAAGGGGTTTTGTAGGATAAAATACAGGAGGCTTGGGAGGAAGTATCTTTCCCTGATAATTTGACTAGGAATTTGATATCATCCATGCACCGTAGAATGAGGGCAGTAATAGAAACACGGTGTTTACACACTCGATATTAGGTTACCTTATATTTTTATTTGTTTTTCATTTAGGACTGTAATATTTACTTATTTCTTATTTAGTTTGTAAATGAAAAGGAGGAAGTTTCAGGTTTTACGTGTGACAATAAATGCCTTGAAATCAAATAAGCCTTTGTAATTGGAAATTATATTATAATATGTGTAATAAACTTTTGAGTTTTTCTGCAAAAGGAAATATATGCTCGGGATACGAACCTCGGTAGGCCTCATTGCTGCGTACCTGCTTATAACCGATCAGCTGTCAGTACATATTCATTACCTGTGACTCAGTACGAAAGGTGACAATGGAACAAAGCTAAAAGCATACGTCCCGAGACCCCATTGTGTACCGACCGCGGAAACCATTTGGACTTAGACAAATGTACACTTCGAGTCAGCTCATTCTTTTATTTTTTTTTAATTTTTTTAAGTGTACATTTACATAGTCATAGTTACACATAAGGATTCTTAAGCAATTGGCTTTAATTTATCTACATTCAAGCTATATGCCAATACAAAGAACGTAAATAAGAGCGACCAAGCTGACGGTAAGCAAAACGGTCTGATGAATGGCGTTAGCAAAAGCATCGGACTGTACGACGGATTGACTGAAGTCCCTGGCGACTCCCTGGCAAACCAGAATCATTAGAGTAGTTTTTGAGAAAATAAAAGATAACGAACATCATTACATAAATAATAGTTTAGAGTTGGAGCATTTCCTGAAATTCTTCGTGTTCCATCCTTGGAATATGTTGGACCTAAATACAAAGCTTTTATTATTAATTCCACATTTTGTACTTGAATTATGCTGCCCAGAGATACATTCTATGAAGAAGAAAATAGTTGTTGTTACTCCCAGAAAATGCGTGTAAAACAAGATAAAAAAGGCACTTCACTTCTCAGCAATAATATTGCATGTTTAGCCACTGAGGAAACAGAAGAGCAGTAAAACAAAAGAATCGGGTCTACTTATAACGCTACGATACGCATGCCAAAACATTTTAAAAACTCATATATAAGAATGTTTTGCTGTGTTTTCTGTGTGTGATGTAATAAAATTCGTTACCAGTTTACGTTAACTAGTTACAGCATAACATCAGAAATCCGTCCACCGACATTTTATAATTATCAACTGAGAATTTTTTCTCCGTAGGTTATACACGTGTGCCAGTTCCAAAATACTAGGTTGAAGTCCTAGGAATGCAGAATCTTCGTATTTAGCAGTCTCGTATTGTGTTGATGTTAGGAGTTTCTGTATTATGTGAAAACTGTGTATAGTTTATGCTATTTACACACTACGGAACTAAACAGTTTGAAATTTCATCTAATGCGATTATATTATTTGACCACCCCGATTATTCTTTCACCACCAAAAGCTACTTACAGGCTATAGTAATCATATCCAGCACGTGTAAGATGTTGTGGAGGTCAATAGATCAGAAATACAACATCCACCGAAATGTAATATTTATTTCTGTGCATATTAGAGGATTTTTGTGGATAATAGGAATATCACTAGGCTTTACGAAATTAGAACTATAAGGAGTAAAAGAGAGGATTCAACATAAAAGGACTTTTAGATCATTAAGGAATTAGTTCATAAAGAATACGGTGGAAAGTAAATGAAATTAATTAAAGCTTCACTGGCGGTTCAAAAAGAAATCCATGCAAAGTCATGTAAGCCAGATACCTATTAATAATTTATGCTTAATGCGTAAAATTAAAAGCAATGGGACCATATTTGTACAATCTGGGACTTTGTCACGGGACCCTGGTCCTATAAAAAAATTCTGATTTGATACATTTACATGACTTTCTCCACCCTGTATCGTTTACTAGTGGGTATACAATTAGTCTTACTAAAGCTTTTTTATCTACTACGTTTTAATCCAGATAAAATTGCAAAAATAGCTACATTACACCGACAGTCAAATGTTTAAGAGCTGTATGCTACGTGCTGGCCTTAAAATTATATATACTGTTCAAGGGAATCGCGAGAAGCAACTGCATGTTGACAGGTCCTTAAAAGAATGGCTAAATATTGAACAATTCAAATTTTTAATAACGGATATCTTGGAAATGTCTGATGCTACAGAAAAGTTATTTGAAATAAATTGTGTTTTTTAAAGTTATCTACATTTCTTGTGTAGTACGTTATCGTCTACCGCTTACAATTTACCAGTTATACAAGATTATACAAAATTCCTTCCGAATGAAGAGGACTTCAAAGGCTATTCCCATAAAATTCAAGATATACATTTTAGCTGTCATGTAAATATCTTAAATATATGATATTTTAATCAAAATCGTTAAAGCCATTTATAGAAACTAAAAAATTTCGAAAAATGTTCCATGTAAAGGTAGTTTGGAGTAGGAGGATTTTCTTGGAAATCTTCGTGTCGAATCTTTGGAAGGTACTAAACCCAAGTTTGGTCTCTGTATGCTGTTCACAGATACACACATACACAGACCTTTTTCTAAAAATACCTTTTTGTATTCAGGGGTCTCTAAACGTGTACTTCAGGTGAAATCTCGGTATCGAATTTTGGGTGGAATGCAGTACCTCCTCTACCTTCTAGGTACGTCGTAGAGAAAGTAAACAGAATTTTCGTATCAGTAAGTTACGTTCTCACAGGACTCAAAACTATTGGAGTGGATTACGCTTTTAAATAAATGTGTATCATACAAAGACAATATTTGAGATACCTATTTCACAAGCAAGAAAATTGAACATGACATATCATAGAGGGCGTGTATTGTTATGCTGTCACACTGTCTAAACTAGCAGCAGGAGGAGATTCGACCCGCATGGAGATATGAGTTATAATGGTAGAAAGGCGTTTACATACGAAGAATACACATCATGTGGTTTTGAATGTTTAGAAGCAGATATGAACTCGTTAGCTGTGAACATTTAATTGCAAATCTCGCTATTTTGTTTACAAAATTCTTTAGTTTTTCAACTCCTTATAAATATTTAAGAACTGATGCATCATACGTCTAACACATTATTCAAAACAAATAAATTTACGCATGTTTGTGGCAACTTAAAATAGAAAAGAAAACATTAAAAGGGATACGTATAATGCAATCCTTCATGACCTGCTGTCAATGCGACCTTAAATAAATATATGAAAAACAAGCGTTATAAAACCATGGCAGTACCGACTTTGTAATATTATAGATGCCAATCATGAACGAAGAAATAAGAATAGCGAAAACAAGCAGCTGAAATGAGATTTCTGGGTTCAATAAAAGACTATAAAATTACAGACGATATAATAAATACAGACATAAAGAAATAATTAAGCATTTATAGTATAAAATAAAACTGATTGCTAACAAAAAAGCAATTATCGAATCGTTTAAATAAAATGGTGAATAATAGAATATCCAAAGTAATATGAAAGTCAAACCGAAAGGAAAACGAATTGGGGGGGGAGAGACCAAGAACCCGGTGTGAACCGGTACTCTTAAGCGGGAGAAATGCCTATTAAAAGTTTTCAACCTCTTATAAATCAACAGAATAAAATAAGCAGTATCACTATATTAAGCCTGTTCCGGGGAGAAAAATTCTGATGTGATACATTCACATGACTTTACTACCTCCTATTTTTATTAGTGGGTATATTAATCTTACTAAAACTCATTTTTCTAGCTGCTATAGTTTAATCCAAATAAATTTTTACAGAAATAGCTACATTACACGTTTCGTTACACTACAAAGAGAACAGCGATAGTCAAATGTTTAAGAACTGCACGCTATGCGCTGGCCTTAAAATTCCATACTGTTTCATGCAATCGCGAGAAACAACTGAATGTTGACAGGACTTGGAAAGACCAAGTAATCATCTATTTGAACTGTTAATAACAGATATTTCAGAAATGGCTTAAGTCACAAAAACTATTTGAAATAAATTGTGTGTTTTAGAGGTCTACTTTTTTGTGTAGTACTTTTTCGTCTATCGCTTAACGTTTACCAGTTATTCAAGATTATATAAAATTCCTTCCGAATAAAGAGGACTTTACAGGTTATTCCCAGAAAATTTGAGATATACATTTTACTTGCCGTGTAAATATCTTTAATATATGGTACTTTAATCAAAACCATTAGAGCTTTAGAAAATAAAATATTTCGAAAAATGTTCCATGCAAAGGTAGTTTGGGGTGGGTGGATTCTCTTGAAAATCTTCGTGTCGCATCTTTGGAAGATACTGAACCTAAATACCAAGTTTGGTATTTATCCGACTTTTACACACAAAAACACGCGCGAACGTGCGTGCGCGCGCGGAGATTTTTCTAAAAATACTTTTTTTTATTCAGGAGACCTCAAAACATGTATTTCCGTTGACATCTCGTTATCGAATTTTTTGGTGGAATGCAATTCCTTCTTTACCTACTATGTACTGGCAGAGAAAGTAATAAATGAACTTCTGTGAAAGGAGCCCACTTATGCGTATCTTGACTGACCTGCATGGCACAAGAAGTGGTGGTGGTTATCAAATTAATTTTTGTGAGAGTTTGCCCAATACGGATAAATTGCTAATTAAGTACATGACCAAGAGCTCTAACCTCGACTGATCGCCTAACTGCAAAAGACTCAAAGTTACCGAAGCGTTGACCCCTTTCAGGCCAAAGGACTAAATAGTTTGTCTTCCTATCTCTACACTCCATCAAGGATCAAAGGCAACCAAAGAGCAACCTGAAGGCACTTAATTTGCAAGTTCATTTAGTCCTACCTAACGTGGCGTTTACATTGGACGTAGGGTTCTCTCCACAACTTCTTCTTTGACATTAGACATTACAGATATCTAACTTCCTAAGATATGCTGCCCTCTAGGAAACAAGAAACTCGACCGTGTACTGGGATATAGCGCCTCTGCGGAAATCATCCATCATACAACCCAGCGCAGAACGCCTCGGGAGATGTAGATGTTTTTATTCTCATGCTTTATGGAAGCAACGCTTGCATAGTTTTCTTTTGTGTCGACAGTGAATTTCCGGCTAAGCAATCAACGCTACTCTATCGAACGGTCGGAGTTCAAGAACATTTCACTATATTTCCGCAACGCGGCTTTGACCTGCTTCAGAACGGGCAAAACAACCTCAGTTACATTAAGCAGAGTATCCTTTGACGATATGTATAGTAAGCTGGCAGATTGTCATCGTAGCAATGGAGATTATTTGCGGGACATAGTTTTCAGAAGTTAAACGTTTTCTTGTGTTGCATAACCTGACACGTTATTGACACTAACGTTCATAAATATTTAATAATTTGTAATAACATTAAAGTTTACTATAAATTGTAAAAAAAATCTTGTTATAATCAGACGACTTTCACTACCGATTCTTCAACAAACTATTCTAACAAAAGCTAATTATTCTATCTCCTTCATGCTAATTGCAGAAATTGTTTTATTGCGTATTCCCTTGTAGGTACAATGGGAATAGGGAAATTCGGGCTTAAGCGATAGACAAACCTTAAAGAAGCTGGTCGCTATTATGGTTTTGAAATTCCGTTCTCTTTGCATGACCACAAGAAAGAAAGAAAGAAAGAGAAAGAGAGAAAGAGAGAGAGAGAGAGAAAAGGAATGATTTCCTACTTGTAAAAGTATAAGTATTTGAAACTTCAAACCAATAACCAGGAATCTCTTAAAAATAAATCTACATTTTTTTTGTTTCATCTTGTCTATCTCTCACGATTTACCAGTGTGTGTCATTCAGAATGAAGAGGACTTCATAGGCTGCTCCCAGAAAATTCAAGATATACATTTCATTTATCATGAAAAATCTTAAACATATCATATTTAAACAAATATTTTTAGAGCCAGTTTTGAGAAAATCAAAAGTAACGAAAATATTTCTATGTACAGGGTAGTTTAAGGTGCGGGATTTTCTTAAAACATTTCGTGTGGCATCCTTGAAGGACGCTAAACTTAAATATCAAGTTTGGTATATAACCCACTTTTCGTCTTTGAGTTATGTTCTTCATACATATACACACATACAAACATAAATACGGATATTTTCTAAAAATGCTTCATTTAGAGGATTTCAGAACGTTTATTTGCAGTAAAATCTAGATATCGAATTTTTTATGGAATTCATTACTCCCTCTACTTACTATAGGTAAGTAGTAGAGAAAGTAAACATTGGTTGTACTGTATCAACCTACATTTATTGACCAAGTCGACATATTATGGAATTTATAGCAGTTCGTGAGGTTTTACTTTGTCAGTTGGAATTAAGAATTTTACTTGTAAGTCGGTAGCTTGACGTGCGCAAATTCTGTAGGTTGTGTTGTATTCTTAAGTTATTTTTCTGCCTATTTCATGTAAAGCTTCACATAATTTAGGTTAGTACTAGGATTAGGATTGCACTTAGCACGTCGACCTACATAGATCTTTTGTACCTATGCCCCGGACGGGGCGCCTCCGGGAGGGAGAGATGAGGTGAGAGGAGACAGTGGGCGGTCGGACCAGATAGACAGAGGGCAGGGTCCCTACAATTTACAGATTTAAACTCCCCGGATGGGCACTGGTGCAGCCGGCTCCCCCCCCCTACGGGCTTACACATCCCTGAGGGACGAAACCCGGAGACCGCCCCCATTTCTGGGGACGAAGATTTCCACAGAACATCCTTTTCCCCTGCCATGCACGCCGAGACCTCCCGCCGACACGTGCAACCCTGAAAGTGACCAGCGGATGAAAGGTAATGTGAAATAAGAATGAAGGTGAAATGGAGGGACAAGAAATTCGTGGGACTTAATGATCCTTCCCAGCGTTCGCCTAGCGACCCGGGAAACCCCGAAAAACTCATGGGTCAGGAAGGTCGGCCACGGAGATCGAACCCATGACCTCCCGAATGCGCGCCACAGACGTTACCGCCTGAACCATCCCGCTCGGTATTTAATTTAGGCACATTTATCATTTTAATTTGCCATATCATGTAAAGACTATTCGTTCTTGTGCAAATATTTTATAAAGCAATGAATATTCATAAACTTTGATTGTGATGATCATGATGACGATATCATAGATATTATTTTTCATAGCTGTGCAACAAATTATTCATACAAAATTGCATTGTTCTCTCCCCTATATACATATGGTAAGTATTGTATTGACCCAAAAAATTAAATACCAAGATTTTACCTGTTAACGCTATGAGGATCCCTGAAATCCCCTCGCAAAAAGAAAAAGCATTTTTGGGAAACACGCGTTTTTTATTTTTTTAATAATACAGCGCAGAAACGAAATGTTGGTTACATACCTAACGTGGTACTTAAATTCAGTCTCTTCCAATCTTCCACGATTTTGTCTAGGGGATTTGGAAATCGAGTGACTTTTCTAGGACTAGGCATATAATGAAGCGATTTACAAAAAATCATAATGATTAAAATAGTAATAAAATATTTCTATTTGCCTGCAATCTAAACGGCATTATTTGAAAGGAAATCAGAATAACGTGATTGAACTTCGTTTGTTTGATCAGTGCAACTTGATCATTTAATATTATTTACTGACATCTGGAGTGGGAAACTAGAAATAAGGATGCAATAACCAAGATTGTAAGTCATTATTTTCTTTATTGCAGTAAACATTAATAAAAAGACAGATTTATCGAATGCACAATTATCGGAATTTTTAGGGATAAAGGGAATTTGTTCATTGTTATGTTTAATATAGATGACAAGGTAGTAGACATATTGTTGCTTAATTTGTGCACAGTGTCGGAAAGGCGTTCTCGTTTTCTCTATTATCATTTTATGCACGACTCATTAGGACGTTTCTTATGCTTTGATTTTTGGTTACGTTATGAAATGCTTGCTCTGTTATCAGAAATGCCACTTACAAATAACATGTAGCCTTCCCTCTTTCCCCTATCCGACCTCGCAACGCTGTAATTAAATATATGTATATATAATTATAATAGTGGTAATTAATATACTTTTGATAATAGCATTAGTAGTTTCGCAATATAAACAACGTTTATTTCTTCTTTCGTTAACGTTAAGAATTTAAATTATTTATTGCAAAAGATTAATAAAGGTTTCACTTTTATCTTCATTTCCATTTTCATCTAAATAATTAAATATTAGATAATTTACATTCTCAGAATTAAATTCATTTATTAAAAAACTAGATATCCTTGAAAACGATTAACATTGCAAGTATTAAAACTAAAAAAAAAATCGATTTAATGTCACATCTCCAATTATATAATCTACAGTGTGAGAAAGACGATTTAATTAGTTGTGTACATACAATAATGAATCAATGTTAGCATTGTCAATCTTAGCCAGGTAGCATTTCGTCATCCTGTTCCCCTCGGCGCAAAAGGTTGTATCTTAGCTCTCCCTCCACTCACTCACGACACGTGGTGCCGAAACTGTCATAAGGGACAAGTTGTAATACGGCGATTATTATTGCAGTGCAAGATTATAGTCTAACCTTCAGAATATTAATCTGATGTGTTACTTTGTCTAACCCAATAGTTTATTTTTATATTGCTTCTACATACTAAGCAAATGGGTACTGAAAATAATATAGTATCATTAAAAAAATCAAAAGACGACTATTAGATATAAACAGGCAGGAAATAGAACTTGAATGTAGACAAAGATCAGCGCTGGAGCTACAAAATGAAATAAAAACTGGGTGAGGTATGGAAACATATATTTTGGAATTGGTTATGAAACAGAGGACGGGAATATTATGGCTTAGGTTGGAAGGGTGGAAAGGTCGTAAGATTGCTAATGATACTGTTAGAAAGTTTTGCCCATTATGCGGGGTACAGGAAGACTGGCTACACATTTTGACAGCATGCGTGCAGACGGAGAGTGCTAGGAAAAAATATTATTGGAAGTATTTTTGGTTTCCAAAAGACGGAGGACAGCACACTAGGAGCTAATAAACAGCCAAAACTGGCCAAGCTTGGGAATGGAAGTACGTGTACTAAGAGATAAAGTGTTTGTATAAATTTTGTTTAAACGTATGTGGTACTTGAGCATTTATATGCAAGTGTGTGTGTGTGTGTGTGTGTGAGAGAGAGAGAGATTCAGAGCATTTTTCGTTTTATGTGTATACCTACAGTGTTGTGAATACAAAATAGGTGTTTTCTGGTCGAAAAGTCAGGTTTACTGACTAGGTATTTTTCTAGAGAGCCTGTACGTTTTGTGACCCATTGGTCTGCGTTACGCAAATAAATATAATACTAAGAACATAATAAATACTAATATTACTGCTGCTGCTACTACTACTACTACTACTACTACTACTACTACTACTACTACTACTACTACTACTACTACTACTACTACTACTACTACTACTACTACTACTACTACTACTACTACTACTACTACTACTGCTGCTGCTGCTGCTGCTGCTATCTACCTCATGTTGACTGAAAGAAATCTTTTTATAAAACAGTTTCATTACACAGATTTTTTTTTCTTTCTACTTCGTTGTAATCGAGACAAACCTTTGCAGAAGTAGCTACGTTATATATTTCGGCATAAATGCAAAGGGAACAGTGATGTTCAAATGTTTAAGAACTGGACGCTATATGCTGGCCTTAAAATCCTATACTCTTTCCATGCAAACGCGAGAAACAACTGAATGTCGACAGAAATTTAAAGGAACAACAAATAATTGAACAATTTAACCATTAATAACGGATATCTCGGAAATGGCCGATGCCAAAAGTTATTTAAATAAATTGTGTGTTTTAAAGAATTCTACATTTTTTGTGTGGTACGTTTTCGTCTATCGCTTAACATTTACCAGTTATACAAGATTATACAACATTCCTTCTGAATAAATAAAATCCAAGATATACATTCCATTTACCATATAAATATCATTAGTAATGGTATTTTAATAAATATCATTAGCCAGTTTTGATAAGACAAACATTTTCTAAATGTGTTCCATGTAAAGGGAGGTTGGGGTGGAGGATTTCCTTAAAAACCTTCATGTCATTTCTTTGGAAGATACTGAACTTAAATACCTAACACGTTTTTTTTAATTAAGCCGTCCATAGCCACGCCACATACACCCCCCACACACACGCACGGACCTTTGACTTAAAATGCTTTATTTGAATTCAGGGGACCTCAGAACATGTATTTCTGATGAAATCTGGTATCAAATGTAATACTTCTCTACCTTTTATGTACACTCGCTTCCATTTATGCCATTACCGCAGCTTTAGAGGGATTTTACTGGCCTTCACAGGTGGATTATGTATAGCAAGTAGGAAGTGTGAGTATCTGTACCTTTTCGCGCATGCTGTGGCATTCTGTTTTATGTACACAATTCTAGATTATTCACATATGAATACATAACTTTGAGCAATAGTTTTACTTAGGTGCTATTAAAATTCTGCCTCTAAACGCAAATGTTCCCACATTTCATGACAGTGTTCCCAAAGGACGACAAGTGATTCAGTGCCTAGGCGGCTAAATCAGGTATTGGACAAGAATGGGGACAGATTATTAAAATAATGTGTAAAAAAGGCGTCCTCTTTGAAAGTAAAAAGTATTATTTACATCAGTTTGACATATTATCATTAAGAGTACTTTTTCGTACCGAAATTGCGCGAGACAGTGTTTTAGTTAGTTGTATATATGGTTTGGACAGATAATTCCAATAATGGCTAAACAAATGCGTCCCCTTTGAGAGTAAACATGTTTTAGTTTTACATTATGTTGCCATTAAACATGTTTTTCATGGAGATGTGGTGCAAAACAGGGTTTTATTTAGTTGTGTATTTGAATATCGTTATTATAAGTGATGACGAGTAAAGCTATTGTTCAAAGTTATACATTCATGTGAGAATAATCTAGAACTGTACACGTAAAACAGGACGCCACTGCATGCACGAAAAGGTAAATAGTTACACACGCCTCCTCTTTCCTATAGATACATACTCCATACATAAATGGAAATGAGCCTACATTGTAGAGAAAGTAAAAAAGAAGCAGATATCTTCATTCGTAAGGATGAGGTGATTTAGATCAAAGTTTGAGTGAATCAGGACCGTGATTGGTTGAAAAACAGCATTCCTTCAAACATGATTGGGCAGTATCTACCGTCTGGGACCATGAGTGAAATAGCCAGTGTTAACAGGGATTAGGTAGAGAAATATGATTTACAAGCATAATTTGTAGACTGCTACGAAAATAAAAGTTGGGAATATAAAGTCGTTTGACTGTTTCACACTAGGTTTTTAAACATGGTAAGTAACACCTCGGATAAAATGTAGCACAGATTTTCATTTAAAGTCAACATGAAAGTTGTTCAAAACCAAGCATAAACCCGATGAGCGATAGTGGTGTTCTTTGAACTTCAAAACTAAACATTCAGCTTTTGTGGTAGATAAAAGTTTGTTCAGGAAATCTAGTTAGATCAGATTGATGCTCTTTTGAAGCTGAAATGTTAGGGAATGCATACATTTGCAGTGGAGTGTACATTTGAAGCAGAAAATGGAAGACCGTGGCACCCTCTGCCAGTGTGTATGTCCATTTAATTTATCCCCAGATGATGTATCAATTCACGTATTAGTGTAAATAGTCGGACGTGCTGTAAAGAGGGATTTATTATATCATGTGCTACAACATTGATTGTTTTGTTGGCAGAGGGCGCGGCTGTAAACACGCCTCTGTGATTTATTTCCGATAAATAGGATAACTCTTCGTTACAATTAATACCCGTAGGGGTTACAGTTGCCTGTGGGTGGAAAACTTTAAACTGAAATTATTTCAAGCGAGCCAGAAAAAAATTGTTTCCCCGCCATTATTTTTCCGAAATATTGGATAATACTGAGCATAAAATAGAAAACAATAATGATAAAAATACGATGCGTTACTTCCAATTAACTTTCTCGGCCCATTCTTCAACAAACTATTCTTACAAAAGCGTATTCTTCTACAGGGTGTCTACGATACTGGAAATATTGGATATACTTGAAATATATTTGAATTTGTTTTACGTACTGGGTATACTGAAGTTATACTGGAATTAGTGATTAGATACTGGAAAATTTGTATGAAATATCCATGTAACACTGATTTATTTCAGATAAAATTTTCAGGTGATTGGTTGGTTCTTGGAAGATCTTGTTAATTAAATAAGTATTACTTGAATGTTTTTGTTTTGCATGATATCTATTGTTTTATAATTTTTCATATTGTGTAAAATTATTCAAACTTTTGGATAATCTTACACCCCTAATATTTCTTTATAGGCTGTACAACTTTTTCAGAGTTTTGAGGATTGTTGCGATGGAGGGCGTGGGGGAGGCTAAGATAAATACAGAATTGCTGATATTTCATTTCCATTTCTGTGAATGTCAGTGAAGGTTTGGTCCATTATTATGACTAGTATGGGAGTCTTATGAAATTACAGTTCTAAGAGGTATTTGCGAGAAATCAGCATAAAAAGAATCTTCTAGATCATTGTACAAAAATTTTTAAAGAGCACAGAGTAAATTTAATCAAATCGCTATTAGAGATTTTAAAAGCTTCTAAGTATTTTATGTTGACTTTTCGCTCTAGCAGTTTGTACCATCTATTATTATTCTTAGTATATAACAAATACTAGTTCCCACTTGGAGAGTAGATTTTACATCATGGTTATAATCTACTTCTTGTCTTAGGGCTTTTAAGTTCCGTTTGAACTCATTAGTAGAGATACCTTTGATCGAGTACGCCATGCAGATCTGCTCAATAAACTTCCAGCCGTTGGATTGCCGGATTACCTTTATCGAGTGATCGCACGCACGCGCGCGCGGACCTTTCTCTAACATGCTGTTTTGTTTACTCACGGAGCCTCAAAACGGTATTTCCGGTGAAATCTCGATATCGAGTTTTCTGATGGAACACAGTATTTCAACTGCATAATGTAGGTAAGTAATAGAGAAAGTAAAAATTGAGTTACTAAATTCATTGTAATTACATACGAAAATGCCTCACATATAAAGCTTCAGACGTACATTTCACCAAAAAATATTGAAATTTTCCAAAACAAGTAATCCGACTTAGCACTTGTTCTTCTCACACATAAAAATTCTGACGCGTTACATTTACATGACTTTTTCTACCCTCTATCACTTATTAGTGGGAACTCATCGCGAGAAACAGCTGAAAATCGACAGGTTTTGAAAAGAATGACTTAGGTATTGAACAACTCGAACCATTAATAACGGATATCTTGGAAATGGCTGATGTCACAAAAATGTTATTTGAAATAAATTATATATTTTAAGGAGTTCATTTTTTGTTAGTAGGTTTTCGTCTATCGTTTAACGTTTACCTGTTATGGAAGATTATATAAATTTCCTTCCAAATGAAGAGGACTTCATAAGCTATTCCCAGAAAAATTTATTTGTCGTGTAAATATCTTTAATATAAGGCATTTTAAACAAAATCGTTATAGAAATTTTTCAGAAAATAAAAAAATTAGAAACATGTTTCGTGTAAAGACTACTTTGTGACGTGAGGATTTTCTTGAAAATCTTCGTATCGCATCTTTGAAAGATACTGAACTTAAATGCCAAGTTCGATGTTTATCCGAAATTTCATTTTTTAATTCTGCCGTTCACACACACACATACATGCACGCGCACACATAGTATATTTTTCTATAAATGCTTTTTGTGCAAAACGTGTACTTCCGGTGAAATCTCGATATCGAATTTTTGGGTAGAATGAAATACTTCCTCTACTTACTATAGGTAGGGTAGTAGAGAAAGTAAAAATGTTGGTTTCTAGAACCACAGAATTATTTGCAATTAGATGCTGGATGTGCATACTTACATGAGAGTTAGCCATTTCCGGCTATATACACTTCTTTTATTAGCATTTGACTGTTTTCTTAACCTGCTACTCATTGCAAAATTTTACTGCCGTGTTGTTATCACATTTGATCTCTATAAGTTTTGTGCAGATAAAACATCATATTTAGTTACAATTTGATTTCTTATAACAAAGTTAAATCGCTATAAACTGACTTACTAATATTAATAGCACACTGGATGCACCTGCGTTCGAGTATATGTTATTTATATCCATGGCATAAGCTCGTAAGCGAATTTGAAATTAAAAAGTTATTGTGTTTTCGTTGGCAGATATATTTCATTAAAAGTAACTTACTGTAAAATCTGTAACATGCTGTTAGCCTAATAGGTAGTGTCCTAGGTTGTAGGCGATAACACAGGTTCAGTGCGCTTTTATTCAATTACGGTTCTGTATTATAGAATACATGTGACATTTAGCGACCGGGGAACAAGAGCCAGAGCGATGTGTGGTAAAATATTTACGGCAGTAATAATTTGTGAAGAGTAAACGCGGCATTTGTGATATTATAAACGCGGTTTTCGCATGCTTTGGTAGAGTTGTGTAGGCGAACCCCCGTAGCTTTTCAACGCGGGGGTGTTGACCTATGCATGAGCTACCCACATATGCCAGGATGCTATGGGCGTACATTCTTTGCGGATAGTAGGTATAGGTAGGAATGGATGCCATTGTTCCAGCAATCTCGATGAATTCTGATACCTTAAAAGCTTCTAATACTGAAAGCTTTCTCTACTACCGTTGTTTATACCTCTTCTAAATACTTTTTTCTCTACCACGTATATAATAAGTAGAGAAGGTACCTATTGCATTTCACCCAAAAATTCAATACCGAAATTTCACAGGAAATGTGCATTTTGAGGCACCTTGAAGGAAAAAAAGCGTTTGTAGAACAAGATCTATGAGCATGTCGCTGCGTGCATGTGTATATGTGTCTGTGAACAGCATAACTCAAAAACGAAAAGTTCGATAAATAGAAAATTTGGTGTTTAGGTTCACTAAGTTCTCCCACTCCAAATTACATTTTTCAAATTTGTATTTACTAAAAGATGGCTCTAACGATCTTGATTAGAATATGACACATTAAAGGTATTTTATATGAAAAATAAAATGTGTATCTGAATTTTCTGGGAATAGCTCTTCGTTCGGAAGGAATTTTGTATAATCTTGTATAACTGGTAAGCGTTAAACCAAAAACGAAAACGTGCTAAGCAAAGCTGTAGATCTCTTTAAAACATACAATTTACTTCAAATAACTTTTTGTGGCGTAAGCTTTTCCGGATATCCGTTATTAGTGCTTAGATTTCTTCAATACTTTGTCATTGTTTTTGAGTCCTGTCGATAGTTGCATGAAAAGAGTATATAGTTTTAAAGCCAGCATATAGCGCCCAGATCTTGAACATTTAACCATCGCTGTTGCCTTCGCACCCACGAAAGGTATAATATTAACTATTTCTGCAAAGGTTTATTCGTTTAAACTGAAGTAGATAGAAAAATAAACTTTCATAACAATAATTTGTATACCCATTAATAAACGATAGAGGGTAGAGGAAGTTATGTGAATGTAACACATACGATTTTTCTACTTCATATTTATCGATATAACTGTTTGCAAATTTGGCTTCATTACACATTTCATTATAGGCAAAACATGCACACGGGTGGCTAAAGAAATATTCAAATTTTCAGAAAATTGTCTTTGAAATTCCCTTGTTTGCAAAGAAATGGTGACCTAGGACTTAAAAAAAATATAAAGTATTGAAAAATTCAATCCAACAGCAACAAATATCGAGTAATTCTTAATGCCGGAAAACAAATTATTTCATATAGTATGTGTTTTAACGAGGTCTACAATTTTGCATGTAATAAGCTTTTGTCCATCTTTTATGATTTACCAGTTATATCAAATTATACAAATCTCAATCAGAATTAAGAGGCTATTCGCAGAAAATTCTATCTTGTATTAGTCATACAAATGCTTTTAACATATGGAATTCTAATCCAAATCGTCAGAGACCTCTTTGAGTAAATAAAAATAACTAAAACATTTCCATGCAAAGGTGAGCTGAGGGTGTAGGTATTTTTTTGAAAATCTTGTGTCGAATCTTCGGAAAATGCTTAAATGTTCTTTTCTTATTTATGCTGCTCACGATACATGATCTTTTTAGTTCGTGGACCTCAAAACGTATGTTTATAATGAAATCTCGATACTCGTTCCTGCCATAGAGGTATAAGTTAACAAAATGTGCAACTATCATACTACTTTCCCCGTTTCATTTCATAACTATCTTGCAAACTATTTATTCCAAAGCTTACCTCTCTCTCTCTCTCTGGTTCTTTTTAATCGGTACTAAACTGATATGTTTTATTCAATTCGCAAATTTATATAAACAGGTTGTTATAATGTTTAAAACACGCTTTGATATTTAGAACATTCCTGCGGTATGGATCACATTAGATTTGGGGGGAAAACCACAATGACAGGACCGAGACACTAACCATGGATCTTTGGGAACTAGGGCAATCAATTTATTTCTCTTAAAGCTATATTCGTTGAAATTGTACTTAATACGCGAGATTGTATTTTCTTATAAAATTCTTTGTTTCATGTTTAATCTTTGGATAACACAAACAGAAAAATCAGCAAACTGCACACAAAAACTGTGACAATAAAGTATTGCAAAAATAATTTTATTTGCGTGTTAAATAATACTGACACACAAAACGCCGCAGATCCCCGACTCTCTGTATCAATGTACTATTGCAACAACGACATTCCCGACCACATTTTATACTTATCCGATTCATGCATCCCGGTGAACTCCACTTGATTACCTCGAGATGTCATACCTTAAAGGTGACTTACGGTGTTGGGCAGTATTTTTCATATCTGGTTTCAAGTTAACCACTCTATCAGAGTTAATGCTATGCCAAAATATGTGATTCGAGCCCCGGTCATGAGTTTTTAAATATGACTTTTTAGTGAAATAAAAACCTACTTAAACTTGTCCTTTCGTATGTATATCACCATTTTAATTTCAAGGCCCCAGTGTGTAAAATTATTATAAACAAAAATGAAACATACTCGGAGATATTGCCGGCATTAAGGAAGAATTGGGGTTGAATTCTTTTTTCCGATCTGACAAGGTTTTTCTCTTGCCGCACAGGTGACGGTTGGTAAACAATTTCCGTGACCACAAAGACCATGTGGCAGATGAGGTAACCAAAATCGAGGTTAACAGTAACATCACTGGTCAGCATTAACACGAAAAAAAATATATTGCAAGGCAATCTTAAGTATACCTGCCTACACTAACGAGAAAGTTTTGCATTGCATCAAGTATATAAAGCACTTGGAGGTTAAAGCCAAAAAAGTAACAGTTTTTACAAGAAAGTTAGGCATAACAATCCTTAAAAGTCTTTATTCCATTTAATTGTATATCTGAGATGCAAAAACAATAAGGTCCACAATAGCCTTCCAGAACTTGGAACGGTTTTGACCCATAGTGATATTTAGGGCCATGGTTGGTCTTTTGCTTAGGAAGGAAAGTAGGAATGGGAAAAGCTGGCGGCAGCACAGAGACTAAAAGGCTAGCGTTTTGGTAAGCGGCTCAAAGTACCGAGCAGAAAGCCGACCGCTCTAAATACCAACGCGGAAGGCGACCCGAAATACCATTTTGGACCATAACCGTTTCAGTTTCTGAAAAGCACACCACTTGAGCCAACGGACCTTGCAACCTAAACGAAATCCAAATTTCGAGCGATTGGAGCATTCATTGTAAGCACCGAGTTGAAAGTGATTTGTATGTTGTACAACACTTACTGAAATTACTTTTCTTAAAGATGTCTTAGTTGGGGAAGTACCATTTCAATCTTCTCTTTTACGGTAAACGAGTAACTCATTAAAGAATTCTTCAGTATCTCTTAAGAACTTGCAAATAATTAGGATGTTCAGGGATTGGGATTTATTGCACATCTAAGGCTTCTGGTTCAGTATCTTTTTTGTAAAAACAGATATAATTAAATAAATTAGTGCTTTGTTACTTATTCTCTCAACGAACATTAAAAATTGATATATCGTGCACAAAGCACGCTGAATACACCACCTTGGTAAAACCCTCAATGTTTTATACGTCCATTATAGCACACCTGGTTTACGCTGCATTCATGTAACACTCCAGGAAATAGAAGTTGGTTCTCTGCAATCTCCTTGATGCATTTCAAGTCTCTGTGATGAGTATGTCCAACATTTTAACACATGGGGTTAACCTTTTACTTACGCGCTCTTCCTGCAGAGCATTTCCCTAATGACAGCTCATTTCCGCCCGCGGTTCGGGCCCTTTTCGCTCAAAAACCAGAGCTGCCAACTACACATGATATCTTCCCACTGCGAAAACTGGAACACAGGAGCTTCCGGATATGCACCGCCTCAGGAAATGCTTTTAACATCCATTAGTCTCTACTTGCAGGCATAAAGAAAGTGTTCTTTGTGTCGACACTCTTTTGTTATCGTTGTGGCAGGATAGGATATAACATTGAAGAATGCTCTAGTGATGTAAGTGCTTTGCATTTTCTTATTGTAGTGACTGTTTATTCTATCAAGAGATCTACTGCCTTGAATATTACCACAAATGACAAGATTTTACAGCTGACACGTTTTTGACAGAGGAGAAACAGAACCTACCTCATTAGTACCTGAGAGAGATCACATTCCTTGTATCATTCACTCGCTCGTTGCCCAAGGGCTCGAGTTCAAAGAGTAAAACTGTCATTGTCACTATAATAAGGCATTGTGGACTGCAAAACGTTATGGCAGAGCATATCAGTAGATACTATGTTTAGTTTTAATTTATATACCCTTTTAACTTCTATGGTAGTGTCATCTATTTAATTAATGCTCTGTGACTCATCCTACTGCCGTAGGGAGAAGCACTCACCAAAGAGGGCAGTATTGCCAATTTTAGGAACATGTCCATAAAGGTAGGAGTATTTAAGTTGTTTTGATAACCGTAGGGAGGACTTCATAAATCGTAGAAACTAGGGATTGCCAGTATTATTAATTGTTCATTTACCTGTAATCTGTTGCAACAAATAAGCTCATACTCTCTCAATGTATGGATTTTATTCTTCGTTCTCATACCGGGCGTAAGGTCCATGCTTTAAACCAGAGATAGATCTCGATGAGTAAATTGAAAAAGTTATGAGCATTATTGTTCCATCTTTCATGGATTTATAACAAAATGCTATGAAACCAAAGATACATTTGCAACAGTGCGCTTCCTTTTGCAGGTGGATGGGAAATGACACTTGACGGGTAAGGTCATGTCCGCCGCAGAGTAGAATACGCTCTTGCACTATTCCATGAACGATATTAACTTTATTGGTGATGTTTAATTCGCAAGACGGTTCTTTCTGTGTTTTTAGCGGAATGTTTGCTTGTCCAGTTCAACTAAAACCGAAAAACATTTGTTTAAAGTTTGAATGGAACTTCTTCTTCTTTCTCTGTTTAACTTCCTCGTATGTAGGACTTACACCCCCCAGGACTTATAGGTGGGTGTGGGGTCAGAGGCCCGTCGAGAAGCAAACACTCATGGATCAGACAGAATATCCAGGATGGGTAATCAGCCCGATGCCTGGTATGGGAGGAAGGAAGGAAGTAGATGAAACGAAATGATGGTGAAATGGATGAAAGGAAAGGTGATGATGGAGCAGTTGATGGAATGAATGGCGGGGGGAAACCGGAGAACCCGGAGAAAACCCTCCCAGACGCCGCTTTGTCCACCACAAATCCCACATGCGGGTCCCTGGGATTAACTCGGGCCACCTCGGTGAGAGGCGAGCGCTCTAACCACTGGGCCACGGCGCCGCCGTTGAATGAAACAATAAAAGGAAATAAACTTTTTAGCTTAAATGTTTATTCATTATGCATTTCATTTGAAAATCAAATAGTTACATTTCTAATTGTTCTCTCAGACACAGCATTTTGCAATGCCTATTGAAATGTTTAGTGAGAAGAAATAAAGTAAGAAGTATTTTATTTAAAAATACGGTAAAAGAAAGTGTGTGATTTTAATTAAACATCCAATAGACGGGGCTAATAACTGTACTTTATTTTTATTTTAACATCCAATAAGAGCATATAAGAGCTTGTCAACACTGCAGAGCAAAACGAACGGGATTTAAAGAGTCAACAACAGATCTCCTAAGTCATGACCATTGATTCTACCTCCTTCTGTTTTCGTCTGCGCGAATTCACTGCCAAAATTCCGGAAATACAGTGAACCATTTATTTTGAAAAGTGTAACTTAAATTTACTCTAAAAGGATGCCGACCAGTGAAATGAAAATGTTTACATGCACTTCACAAATGTAAATAACTGCTACACTGGAAATAATAATTTTAACAACCGCAATATTTTCCATTATATTTACCGCAGAGTACAAAACATAATATAGTGTAGCAGGAAAGAATATTTACACTGAATCTTCTTAAGATGTCCTTGTATGCATTTGATACCAATTCTTTTTATTATTCCTGATATTGAGACACCTGTTATATATATATATATATATATATATATATATATATATATATATAGCAAGATTCATTAGCCATAAAATAAGCGTGCAAATGGACTCATAAATATTAACTGTTGCATCTCTACTCATCATTAAACGTTAATTTCCGGAAAATATTCAAATAAGGGTACTTACAAAATTGACCTACGGTAAAGTTCATTTTTGTATTTGAATAGCATGGTTATAAGTATTTCCACCAGTTTGATGTCTTTGAAGATGAAGCATAATATTCCATTTTATATTACTAGATCTTAAGTTTCAGTTCTAAAACACAACTACAGTGCTAAAGAAGTTTTGGTAGGACACATACCGTACAGGACACAGTCTGTTGCTACTATGTGAACATGAAGGTTCTTATGTTCAAGCTGAACGCCTTGCTTGCTAGGCAACTTCTCCGACACACTAATCATACGCCTCTGCGGAAGTACTAGGGGGATTGAATTCTAGACTCAGCGACTAGGCAAGTGACGTCATACAGCTTGTGGCACACTTTGAAATGAACACCCAGTATAGTTTAACAGTAAATGCGATAATACATCATGTCGTTGTTCAAACCCACGGAGGGCGATGGATTTTTTCGGGCGTAAAAATCCTTAGCATGGCTTTCTTCGGAAGGATAGTAAAGCCGGTGGTCCCGTGTCGTAGATTTGCGGCACGTAAAAGAACCTCAAGCCTGATAAAGAGGCCTCTGAGAAAAATTACGGTCTTTCACGCCCAATATAAAATGGGACGCTAAGAAGCACAGCAGTTAAAGAGCGTCCTTAAATAGAACTCAATTTAATTTGCTAATACATCAGCTTTAAGAACTCGCACCTCAGCATCTGGTCTTTAACACTCCATGAGGAACAGGATTACTTTCAGTGAGAAGCATTAGAAATAATTAAGATAGGATAATTAATCTTTGGGCCGTAGCCCTTATAGTTGATCCAGCCTTAGAACGTAATTTAATGTAAACAAAAGAATTTAGCCTCGTGATCGTTATCAGCTGTGAAGAAAAAACTGCTCATCATTATCGTATGCATGCAGGAGAGAGGTGAACGACACCACACAGAATTAAACGGAAGCTAAAACCTACTTTAGTTTTACTATACATATTACTTATTATCCAACATTAACCAAAAATTTCGAAATAGGTTTGATTAACATACTTCTTGAAGCCCCACAGATAATCGCACACGTTTAAGATATGCCATTAGTGCTCTTTGGTTTCGCACTTAACGCGGACTAGTTAATGACGTCATGTGTTTACATCAAGTTGGATTCTAAGAGTGGAGTGATTTTAGTTTTATTTGTTTTCAGGTTCTTACGTTTAAGAGAAGGCACTAAACTCGCGACACTATGAATGCTTTTCCATTTACGCTCTGGCAAAACAACAAGTACTCTCACATAAATTAATTGAAAAGCGGAGCCACACACACATATATTACCCGATGACTGTCGAGGGATTATGGCAGGACATTTATCACAGTTCTGATCGTGCTCTATTTATCTGACTCGGCTGTAATTAGTGCCCTGCGCTATTCCATTGTCAGTATGCACTAAATGAGTTCCGCTTTTCACTATGTGTTCATAACGCCCTTATTTCTCTAGGGAGACAGGTAGGTTTTTGCTGACCTGTATAGCGAAACACATTTATGAAGAAATATTCTTATTATCCATCAGAAGTGTTTAAATGGGATAAACTCTATGCTTAGTTCTATTTCAGCTCTAATATTTTTCCAGTGATCAAATTCAATGAGATAAATGTTATCCCGATAGGACCATCTTCCCTGCCTGGTATTTTTACAGGTTTTCCTCATTCTTCATAACTGAAAAATGCCGTGAGGTACCCTAAACATAGGCCTGGAACATTTTCTTCCGAAATTTCCATTTCATGTCGCCGCCTGTGTTGTCGTATGAAGTAGGAGCGGACGTTAAATACAATTAAAAAATCTGATGTGGAACATCCACATGACCCTATATTGCTTATTAGTGGTTATAGAAATTATTCTTACGAAAGTTTATTTTTCTATCTACTTCATTTTAATCGGGATAAACCTTTCCGAAAATGGATAAATACACATTTCGTTATAGCTGCAAAGGGAATAGTGATAGTAAAATGCTTTACATCTGGCCTTAAAATTCCATACTCTTTTCATGACATCGCGAGAAACAAATGAAAATCGACAGGACTTTAAAAGAATGACTAAGTATTGAACAATTGAACCATCAATAATGGTTATCTCGGAAATGGTTGATGCCACAAAAAAGTTATTTGAAATACATTGTGTGTTTTAAAGCTACCTATATTTTTTGTGTAGTACGTTTTAGTCTATGGCTTAACATTTACCAGTTATACACGATTACACAAAATCCCTTCCGAATGAAGTGAACTTCACAGACTATTCTCAGAAAGTTCAAGATATACATTTTATTTCTCATGTGAATATCTTTAATATATGGTATTAGCCATTTTTAGAAAATGAAAAACTTCCAAAAAGGTTTCATATAAAGAGTAGTTTGGGGTGGAGGATTTTCGAAAATCTTCGCATCTCACTTTGGAAGATACTAAACCTAAATACCAAGTTTGGTATTTATCCGATTTTTCGTTTTTGAGTTATTATATCCACAACCACACACACATACACGGACATTTTTCTAAAAATGCTTTATTTGGATTCAGGGTGTCTTTTCGGTGGAACCTCGGTATCGAATTTTGGGTGGAATACGATACTTTCTCTGTCTACTACGTACGCGGTAGAGAAAGTAAAAATAGATAAACGTTCTGTCTGTAATTTTCACACTGTTTTAAATTTATTTACAACTTTGTATTTCACGGTCTATTTTATTATTGTTATTGCTTGACTTTCTGTATACTTTCAAGTAGTAAGTAAGGATAAATCGGTGCACAAACGGCAAGTGTAGATAATGTATACTTTTTCCTATAGAGTGGAATGAGTTAAAATACATTCCTATTAAGAAAGTATAGAAATAATTTAGAGGAAAAAAATTCGTTATGAAATGTGGTATCCTTCATAGTTTTGAGTTAGTAATGGTTTTTTTATAACACTAAGTGGCAACATCGCTCAATGCAAGTGTCATGTTTGAAAGTTCGGAATGTGACTTGGAGCACATCAGCACGCTGCATGAACAGATTCTACTCCATCACATGCACGATATTTGCACAATTTTCCTGTGAATTATGTCTAAATCACTAAATAATACTAATAGTAATAATAATAATCTATGATGAAGGATGGAAAGAAATGCCTGGCGTTGATTTGGTGTTGTCATGGGAAATAGTGTATTGCGAAATAAGTGCAGTAAATGCAACTTTAGAGAACGTGGAAGATTCTGAAAATACGAAACAAAATCGAGAATTTTCACTTCCCTGTTTCTGTAAAGCACTTAACGCATTCATGTTGCATATTATGTTTTCGTCGGAAGTGAAGAATAGAAATGTTTACACGAAGATAAAAGTAATTACCGTCAGCTGTTCAAAAGCAGTATCAAGGTCGCACTGCTACCTTGAATGCGAACTGATGCTCGATTAGTCGCACCTGATAGTGTTGACCAAGTGATCAACTGAAGGTAACATGGGCGCCTACATCGAAAGAACTATATTTAAATGCTCCATGAATTAAACCGTGAGTAAATGTTAATAAATAAAGGGAAGTAAAAACGGTAAGATTTAAATGGTAAAATTCGATTATCAATTATATTGTATGTCTGTAACAATAAATATATCAATAGTTGGAACATTAAATAAATTTTATCTAGTACTATAATAATCAGTGATGCTTTAGTTCGTAGTTACTATGCAAAAAAAAACTAGACTTTATATTCTAACAAAACACGCTATCAAAACCTAAAATACAGGTTCAAGAAAACGTAAAGTTCACTTTAATGATGATTTATATCTTTATTTTCCTTGATAATAATAAACATTAAAACAAAACGTATAGTTGCATCTTGGACTGTTTTAAAATTTTTCCTGATGAACCTGTAAATTACCTTCTTCACTCATTTTTACTTTAAATTCACATATGAAACTAGCATCCATAATTGCAGAATATAACAACAAAGTTTGTAGATTCATCGTGTCTCCACCTCCCAAAGCCCACTTACTCTTTCTCTAAACATATCGTTTCCTCAATAAATAAATTTCATTAAATATAGTAAATATACAACATAGACTAAAATACTCTGAACGTAGATAAAATATTGTGGAGAACACGTTACAAATTAGCTTTAGTAACTAGTCCTCTAAGTAACATTATTCATATCTGGGGTAAAAATTCAAAACACACGGACTGCATGAATTTTAGTTCCCCGCGCATGATAGCATGAGCAGGAAGTGGATAAAAAAGTAACACTGTCGCGGAAAAACGTAAAGGAAGTAATCCGGAGTGAAAATACGTTAAAAAGGAGTAATAGGAAATGGATACTTCTTTAGGTGGACTCATGAAACGCGTGTTTTAACGTTATACGTTTTGCTTATCCGGGTAACTCGCCCTAATCGAGATTTGAACAAGGGGCCTCTTGAATGCGAGGCAGACACGCTACCCCCGCCACAGCACAGATGTGGGCACTAAAATTAAATTAAGTTTTATTTATGGACGCCCCTTATCTGTTGTGGTCCTTAGCGTCCCATTCTATATTGGGCGTGAAAGACCGGTAATTTTGCTTAGAAGGCACTTTATCAGGCTTGAGATTCTTTATACGTGGCGTAAATCTACGACACGGGACCACCGCTTTACTTCCCTTCCGAAGGAAGCCATGCTAAGGATTTTTACACCCTAAAAAATCCATCACCCTCCATCGGGTTTGAACCCGCAACCTCGTGAACTAGAGGCTAGAATGGTAACCACTATACCACGGAGGACGACAGACAGATGTATAGATTGATCAAGGTCAGTATTATCCTGATTGTAACAATATAAGTTTTGAACCCAAATCAATAGGCACTAATCAATAATATCACGTTCGTTATTTAACCGACTTACTTTAATGAGTCACCGCTCGTTGTAGAGACACTTTCCCCACTTAGATTCTCGAAATCAATTTGTAACCTCTGGGCACGAAAGATTGTCACAGAGAGCATTGAGTATATCCAATACTGGTACACAGAATGCTAGACAAGAGCAGTAGCTTTCTTGTCTTTCACGTAAACAAATATACGCGTTTTAGTTAGATGCAAATCGATTTGAGCTCAAGTAATGATTTCCGTTATACGAAGAATTTATTTAAACAGTGAGGGGCCATAGAGAAAGGAAAACAAAGCGGTAATGGGAGATTAAAAAGCACAGAAGTACCACCTACCTTTAGCGAAAAAAGGGAAATGTCACAGGTTGGTAGCCTTGCAGCTGCCTTTGTTCCGCGCCCTGTTATGCCGTAACAAAGGAGTACTACATACCGCTGCGGGTAATATTTAATTAAACATAAGCCTCTGTCTTTTTCCTACGCAGCGCCATTTTACTTTAATAATTATGCTGTTCTTTTCTTTGGCATTAAGATGCGCTAATTATCCGTTTGGAACTGCAGCGAAAATGAGAAACCTTCATTTTATCCAGACCAGACCCCGCCCAGAAGATTTATATCGAGGAATTATCTAGTTTGTGTGCTAATGTTTATATTATATCTGTAAAATGCAAAACAAAAATGCCAAATGTTATCCTAATGTCGCTCCAGGGACTTCACAGCTAGCTGCCTGATGTTTACATCCAGACCCGCTAACCGACTGAAGGTCAACTTGCCGTTCTTCGTTTTCTTCCAACTCCCAAGTTGTCACGCTGAACATGCATTTCAGTGTATTAAAAATTCACAAAAAGGAGGCAAAATGAAAATTACAAATGCTTAATGGGGTGTTGAATCATTCAGTTTGATGGCCACGCAAACAATAGCTCAAATTTGGTAGCTCAGTTTGAGCATTGCTATATTTATAATCATTATAATAAAATATTTCATGGTTTTTGAACAGACGTGTTGTTATATTTAAAAAAATGATTTAATTTCGCTGACATTGCTATACCATCTCAAGTATTTGTAAAGAAAGAGTAAACTTTAGTTGTATACGTATTCAGATTAACTTTACCGTAAACTGAAATGATTTTAATTAGAGGCAAAAAGTAGAACATATTTATTTGTAATAGCATACCCGTTTTCATCATTGCCTTAGCTGCAGAGATTCTATCCCCTCTCTCATCACCCTTCCTCTGCAATGTAAATATTATGTGATGTTTTGAAAACATGCAATAATTTGTCCTGGAATTTTAATAAAAATTAAAGCATTAATAAATGTTTAATGCTACAGTTAGAGTAACTTTGTTCATTACGTTTGAAACTACATATTATGTTGTTTCCATTGGGAAGTGGATTGGGTAAACGCATAATAGTAGGAACAACTCGTGTAACTTCTTATATAATTCTAGCGAAATTTTATAAATAATAAAACCAATTATAAGCAGTATGCATATTCAGTATTGTCATTTTGTATTTTTACCTTCTCTACTACGTATAATAACTAGAGGAAGTATTGCATTCCACCCAAAAATTCGATACCGAGATTTCACCGGAAATACATGTTTTGAGGCCCACCTAAATCCAAAAAGATCATTTTTAAAAAAGCTCAGTGTGTGTGTCTGTGTGAGTGTGATTCTGTGAACAGCATAACTCAAAAACGAAAAGTTGGATAAATGCCAAACTTGGTATTTTGGTTCAATATCTTCAAAGATGCAACACGAAGATTTTCAAGAAAATCCTCCCACCTTAGACTACCCTTTACATGGAACATTTTTCCAAAATTTTGATTTTCTCAAAAATGGTTCTAACGATTTTGATTAAAATAACATTTAAGTTATTTTCATGACAAATAAAATGTGTATCTTGAATTTTCTGGGAATGTTCCCAAAAGTCTTCTTCATCCTGAATGGCGTTTGCATAACTGGTAAACCGTAAAAGATAGACAACGTTTCTACGCAGAAAATGTAGAGCTCGTTAAAACACACAATTTATGTCATACCCGTTTGTTTGTTTTTTTTCAGTGAACCATTTCCGAGATATTCCTTGTTACTTGTTTTAATATTCCAATACTTAATACTTTTTTTCAAATGGGATTCTTTTTCTTTTTTATGTCTGGACATGCAAAGAGAATAGAATGCTCCACATAGCAACCAGCTCTTAAAAGATTTGACTATCACTTAAACCCTACCATATTCCCTTTGCACCTACAACAGAATTAGCAAACATTGTAAAAATCGTTTGTACAAGAGCAGAGAAAGTCATATGAGTGTAACATATCAGATTTTTTAAAATAAGGAGATATACCATAATGTGATTTCATACCACCTTTGAAGAAACTCTAGATGTCTTATAGATAATTCTGTAAGTATGACTTAGGGTTTATGTTAAGCAACAATGGATTGAGTCATTCTATCAAAATCCGACGCAGCTCTCTCTCTCTCTAACACATACATATACACACTGGGAGCATTTTAAATGCAATTTGTTTTACTTCAATGGGCGTTAATTTTCAATCAAATATCACTGGGACTTTTTGGCAAGCTACAATACTTCCTCTACCTTCCATGGGTAAATGCCAGAGGAAGTAAAAATGGCACAACTTCAAGTTTTACTTGAGAACAGTTTTTTGTTATACAGCTGCCTGGTGCAGGAGGTTTAAAGTTCATGAAGGAGGTAGCCGGCAGAGAGGAAGAGGGTATTTTTTTTATTTCTTATCTTTTCCCCGTAAAAATGTTTTAATGAAAAGCTTGCCCTGGTGTCTAAAGTATTTGAGCGTATAATTCATCAAAGGTAACCAGGATTAAATTCGTTGATTTTCTAGGAAAGAGAGTGGCAGATGTCGCTGAACTACAAAGAACTGGTTTTCCGTCTGCAGTTACTTTAATAACGAATGCCTTAAAATAAAAGGCCATCATCTCAGAGGAAACGGAATAAAAATTTCCTTTCAGTCTAGACTATCAGTGTTTATTTTAATAACGCATATCCCAAAGAATACGACCCTGTTGGAACAGATGCACTAATTACGAACAAAATTCATCAGACATGTGATAAACGTCCCTGACATAATCCTTCGACAGTCGACAGATAACCTCCCTAGGCGAACATGGCCAGTTTCATGAATGTATAATCAGGCAGTTGGTGCCAGTATGGGGTCGAAGTGCAAATCAGAAGGTACAGGATGCTTCAAACTGTTGATATATGTCTTAGCGCGGGATAATGTTAACTCCGTTCATAGAATACCAACTTGGCTTTTGAAGATTGATCGTTCAGAGGTCACAGCTGATCTGCAGCTTTAAATTAAATTGAGTTTTATTTATGGATGCTCTTTAACTGCTGTGGTTCTTAGCATCCCATTCTATATTGGCGTGAAACACCGGTAATTTTGCTGAGAGGCCTCTTTATCAGGCTTGAGATTCTTTTAAGTGCCGTACATCTACGACACGGGACCACCGGCTTTACTTCCCTTCTGAGGGAAGCCGTGCTAAGGATTTTTTCACCCGAAGAAATCCATCGCCCTCCGCCGGTTTGAACCCGCAACCTCGGTAACTAGATACTAACATGGTCCTTGGACCTCAAATGACAGCAGTGGTGGATTCCAAGCAGAATCCTGAAAAAATAAATACACTACTGAATAAAATTTCTGACAAGGAAAATGCTGCTGATCCTATACTGGAAAGAATTTTAATGCGTTTATAGTAAAACCCCGCTTAACCGAAACCCGGCGAAGGAAAAAAGAAAAATAAAATAAGAAGGAAGGACGAAAAACACTGAAATTTGCGCTGGCAACTTTATTGCGACGATTGGAAAAATTTTCCCCCAATCCTAAATTTCAACCAGGTACTTGTGTTGTGTGTAGTTAATCCTTACCCCAACCCTACTTTCCAAGAAATGTGCCGTTATAATCAGTGTTAACTGCTTCACACGCAATCAATGCGGAGTCCCATTGTTAGTTTACTGTTGGTGTTGGTTAGTGTGGTTTATTTGTGTTTAATGTCAGCGTAAAGCGTGTTATAATAAGCATTGTACAGAAACTCGAGCCTGTTAGCGACAGACTTACAGCACATGAGAGATTCAAAGTATTAGAGATAAGAACTACAAATTCGCATTTAACTCTTAACAGGAAATATTGAATTACGGCACTATTAATACAATTACTTCAGATTACTCTGCGTTTAATGGAACAAAGCAATGAATCATAACCAACAGATATAATACTTATCGAACGGTGGCGTGATATATCGCTCGCAAGCGTTGCGAAAAGAAAGTTCGAGAAAAAAACCGGACTTTATGAAATAGTATTTGTAAATACTGCAATGCATATTTTAATACTGTGTACTTAAGTATTTTTATTAAACATTATTGCATGGATTTGGAATACAATTATTTTCTTTATTTCCCGCTTACAATCACTACGATCGATTATCCGAAAACGCCTCTATCCCCTTTAGTTTCGCTAAGCGGGGCTCTACTGCATTTATAGCACAGTCGCATTGAGTAAACTATCTGATGTATACTCACATGGCCTTTTCTGCGTATCATTTCACAGGCATCCCTTATACTCTATACCCTATTCATTTAATTTTTTCACAGAAATGGTTTCAAATTAGGCTATATAGACTTGATTGAGTTTATTTCTCCATGGTTACATGCAAGAAGAAAATAAGCTGTTTATTTCACAACCAGTATTTTACCTTTCTTTTTCATGAGTTAATGTGAGATAAATAGAATCGCACACGTCCAAAAATTTATAAATGACCAAACTAGAGGACCTAAACATAAAACAACAAATATTTCGAAAACGACATATGCTGCAAAACTCTTATGGCACAAATTGCACATTTTAACGAGGTCTGCTTCTTTTTTACTGTAGAAATTTATGCCTATCTCTAATTATTTCTCAATTACATAAAATTAAATGAGACTTCTCAGGTTATTCACTTTAATTCAAAATATACATTTGATTTATCATTTCATTATCTCAAACATGACAATTTAATCGAAAACGTTTGGCCGCTTTTTTGAGAAAATAAAAAATAAGAAACACTTTTCCATGCAAGGGGTAATTTGGGTTGGGAGTTACGTGAAAATATATATATTCTATACTTGAAAGATGGTATGTTAAATACCAAGTTTGCTATTGATTGATTATTATTCTTTTTTATTGATGATTTTCGCAGAAATGTACACGTTCTTGGACCTTTTTAGCAGTGCTTTTTAGGGAAGTTCAGGGACCTCAAAACGGTTGTTCCGGTAAAATCTCGATATCGATACTTCAAGTGGAATACCGTTGTTTCTCTGCCTACATAGGCAAGTGGTAGAAAAAGTGAAAATAGAGCCTGTTCTGAATATACAGAAGCATAAACAAACAACGGTTCCTCGTAATATCCAGAAAAATGTAATAAAAGATAATTATTATAGCCTTACCTGTTACTGCTGAGGGATCCGTTTTCTTTCTTTTTCTTTCTTTCCATCTTTAGCGTCAAGTGTGTTAAGGTCCAATATTTATTTATGTAATTGTATAGGAAAGTGCTTTTGTTTTAGGACGAATAAGATGTAATATCCCAACATATTCTATAAAAACGAACACTTTCCTGCAGTTACGTAAAATATTTTGTTTCATGCTATGTCAAAATACTTTATATATTGGTTAACTATTGTACTGCATATTATATTGGACATGAACGTAGTCATATGTTTCATATGCTCATTGCAGGGCAGTGTTGATGTTGGAGTATAGAAAGTAACTGAACGGAAAACTTCGATTTTACGTACTGGTTTGGAGACGGAAAACCTGAAACTCTAGATAGTATGAAATAAAGTGTATTAAAATTCTCCTTTTTCTGGCACTCCATTAAAATAATTGATTAAATATCTATTGAATGCTTAGTAAAGGTTTAGGAGAAAGAAACATTATGAAACACAGAGAGGAATTTATTTAGTGTGCTAGGTGAAAAACAAATATGGTCGCGGTAGTTGGCATTTCATAGTCTTGCAGTTGTGCTGATTCAGTACTCAGAATGGTGATACGGAAAGGTGACCGTTCATATAGTGTATTATTATTATTATTATTATTATTATTATTATTATTATTATTATTATTATTAGATTAGGAACACTATTATTAAGGAAGAAATGTAAGTTAGGAATCCTGTGGTAAAATATGTAAGATATAAACAACTAAAGTGGTATGGACACGTCAGGTGAATGCCAGAGGTAACAGTACCCAGAAAATTTTGAGAATGGTGTCTACGTGTGAGAAGAAAAAGAAGTGGACTCCTAAATACTTAGATGCAGGAAATGAGGACGGTAATGAAAGCAAAATAACTGGGAGAGGAGGAGGAGGAATGGAATGACAGGGATGAGTGGAGAAGTAAAATAAAACTTTAGGAACAGAAAGATATGTAAGCGTAATTCTGTGGGTAAATAAATATCATTATTATTAAATGGCTGCACATATCCCATTAATGAGTTAGTAAAGCTACAGAAAATAGGTGAATAATAATAATAATAATAATAATAATAATAATAATAATAATAATAATAATAATAATAATAATATAGTCTGGACCCATGGGTTAGACCAGTAATAACTGTTCTCTTCCAATTCTTTTAACAAATCATCCTCGACTTTGTATTCCTGTAGGTTCATATTTCAACTTTCTGCGAGTTATTGCTCATTCTACATTTTTCTATACTTTTCTATTTTATTTATTACTAACAAACCCGCAGCTCTTCTCGCGTTATCTGTCTGCTACTTCCTCAGTGTCTCTCACACCATTTTTCTTCACCTCTTCTCACTCGCTCCCAACATTTCCGTATTTACCTCTCCCTTTCTTTCGCTTCTTCCTCTCTCCCTCTTTCCCCTCTCTCATGATCCACTTTCTCTCCCATACTCTCCCTCCCTTTCCTTCTCTCTGTACAACTTGTATATCGTGATATTTTGACAAAATAAAACTGCTTTTCTGGGATGTTAATTGTTAGAGAAGAAGGAGGAGAAGGAAGAAAAGTAGCATTTCGTTTGTTATCTCTCTGTTATATTTAACTATTATCTCGTTGAGACAGATATAAATGGCTTTGCTCCAACTCATTCTTAATGGGAAATATATACACGGTGACTCCAGAAATCATTAGTCTCCACTTTAGAAAGTTCTAGTAGCCGAACTAATGGAGAGAATTTCTTCATTTTTAATATTTAGAAAGAACAAATGATATTACAATTTACATGTTCTGGAGTTGGTCCATATTTTCATTTTATTAGGTTTTTTTGGGGGGAGGTCCTTTCAATTACAAATATTTTTCAACTTGCCATTTGTGGGATTTACAAAATAATTTTACAGGTATTTAGTCGAACAGAGTTTTTTGTATTATGTGTGTGTGTGTGTGTTATTATTTTCGTTTGTCAGCTGTCGGTTTTATACGCAACCCGCATGACGTAGTTGAAAGGACCTCGTGAGAACGAGAGGAAATATTAAAATTCAAGTTAGTCTTTTACCCCTGGTTAAAAGGTAACTGTGAAAACTTTGGTCGGAATGGATGCAACAGTGTAGATCTGTATTCATATCAAGCATGCAAGACCTCAGATTTTCAGTTTTATGTATTTCCGTGAAATCCTAATATCGATATTTTGGGTGGAATGTAGTACTTCCCCTACTTACTATATGTAGTAGAGAACCTAAAAATGTAGATCCAGTTAAAACACACAATTTATGTCTAATAAACTGTTTGTGTCATTAACCATTTCTGAGATATTCATTGCTCCTGGTTTAAATTCCCCAATATTTTGAAATTTTATTTTCTCTACTACGTATATAAGTAGGGGAAGTATTGTATTCCACCCAAAAATTCGATACCGAGATTTCACTGAAAAATACATGTTTTGACATACCCTAAATTCAAAAACAGAATTTTAGAAAAAGATATGCGCGCGTGCGTGCGGTTTTATACGCAACTGTTGTGGTGTGCAGTGACAGCTACTTCCATGAGATAGTGGAGAGGTCTTGTGTTCGACTCCCCAGCGAGTGTACCGTCTTGAAGAAAGGCTATGTTGTGCACATTTATTAACGAAGAGACAGGGAGAAATTAGTCAAGTCCCAATGTTAAGGAATGCTTTAATACATACGCAATGTATGTGAGCTCATAACGGGTAGGACAAGTCATGTGACTGCATAGCAGATTTGAAATCATACTATCATCATCATCATCATACTATCAGAATAATCAATTCTGCCTGTCTTATTGTGAACATCATAATTCAAAAACTAAAGGTTGGATCCACATCAAACTCGCTATTAAGTTCAGCACCCTCCAAAGATGCGACACTACTCACTTCAGATTACCCTTTACATGGAAGATTTATCGAAAATTTTGATTTTCTAAAAAATGACTAACGATTTTGATTAAAATACCATATATTAAAGATATTTACATGAGAAATAAAATGTATATCTTGAATTTTCTGGGAATAGCCTGTGAAGTGCACTTCAGTTGGAAGAAATGCTTTATAATCTTGTATAACTGGTAACGTTAAGCGACAATCGAAAACGCATTACACAAAAAATTTAGATCTTTTTAAAACACACAACTTATTTAAAATAAGTTTTTGGTAGTATTAGTCGTTTCTCCGATATCCGTTATTAAAGGCTTGAATTGTTCATTTCTTGACTATTCTCCGAAAGTCCTTTCAACATTCAGTTGTTTCTCGCGATTGCATGGCAGCAGTATGGAACTTTAAGGCCAGCATATAGCGTCCAGTTCTTAAACATTTAACTGTCGCTATTCTCTTTGTATCTATAACAAAATGTGTAATGAAGTTATTTCCGCAAAGGTTTATTTGGATTAAAATGTAGCATAAAGAAAAATAAGCTTGAGTAAAAATAATTTGTACACCCACTAATAAAATACAGAGGGTAGAGAAAGTCACGTGAATATATCGCATCAGATGTTTTGAAGCGCAAAGTCGCTAATCATTTGTTTCTCGTGATGCCATGGAAAGAGTATGTAATTTTCAAAGCCAGTATATAGCGCTCTGCTCTTTAAAGTCTCCTGTATCCCTCTTGTTCTTACAACGAAATGTGTAATGAAGTCATTTCTGCAAAGTTTATCTCTAACATGAAACAGAAAAACAAACTTCTGTAAGAATAGTTTGTAGAAGAGATATAAAAATAAACAAAACTGGTAAAGAATCGTTAATGTAACACATCAGATTTATTTTAATGAAGTAATCTGACTACTAGAACTATAAGCTGTGTAATCAGTCACCTTGTTCTGAACGCTTTTAAGTTGTTAAACAATACTTTCTGCGACAAAAAAGTTCGAACTCGTTGTATAAATGAACCATATTCTGGTTTTTCTGTACCTCTATATTAAACAGGCATTTGTGCGTTTCTTTGCACAAAGGTAAAATCGAACCACAATACAGTACGATGGAAGAATGAGTCGTGGTCTTATGCCAGAATGCATGTGAAGTGAAACAATACAAATATGAATAATATCCATATGGTTTCACCGAATTGCACTTAAAATCAAGTTATTCTGTCGTTATAACAGTTTAGTTGTTTGTATAAACTAAAGACAGAAATGAAATGCAACGCGGTAAGTTTCAAACTTTATTTATTAATGCCGTATATAGGTTACTCAATTCTACCATTATAAACAAGTTATTACTGTATTCATGCATAAATAGCTCATTATGTCACGAGTGCCAATAATAGCAATGATGTAATATCGGTATTACAAGTTTCCGCGGCTTTTAGAGAGAAGATGAAACCATTTTATGATATTCTTCCCTCTTAGCAAGGAAATGTAAAAATCTCGGTACATTATTAAATATAGTATAATTAAAATCTGAATTTATAGCCACTTACCATGCTGTGCTGAAGAATAGGATAGTCGCAGTCTGTAACACCTACTCACTTCTCTCCCAGGAAGGGAATGCATGCAAGTGGCTGTCTAATTTATCGGCTCAACATGCCAGGTTATAACATGAATGTAGGGAGAGAAGCTAACGTCTCATTTACGACATATGAAGACGCTCTCGCTTATGTATTTTCTACAACTTATAAGCTAAGACTGCATAAAATGTATCCAACTCGTGAATAAAAAACTATTTGAAAAACGGGATTCATTTAGGGTTTTTTTCGAACCTGTAAAAGAAAAGGGGATGATAGGCTGCAATATGGAACTGTCCCGCAAAATACGAGACAGATGATCGCGCTTCTCGCACATTTATTAAATCTCATTCCACTCATGCTCGATGTCATGAACTCAAGTTAAACACGTCACTGAAGAGAAGCATAGCTAATTTGAGACAATCTCTCACGTTGTCGCAAAGCAGACATAGTACTCGATAACGGAACATGTGCCGCCAAATCGGACAACGCTAACCGCTTGCAACAAGGTTAGAGAATCGATCATCACTCCCGTCTCCTTCCGTGCTCTTGGGGAACAGTCTCAACTCCAAGTTGCGAAGTTCAAGAGTTTCATTGGAATGTTGAAGTTTCTCAGCGCTTGGCGAAATTGCAATAAAGTTTTTAGAAAGCTTTATGTGCTCTACATACACGAAGAGGGTGAAGCAAAAACAAAAAAGCAACGAGCTGAATTCTTGAAACGAGGCTGTGCTCGCCAAAATTACTAACGTTTACCGCAGCCTGTGTATCCAGCTTCCAGGTGTGTATGCGTGTTTGCACGCGCGCCTGTTAATGCCACAGCGTTTTATGTGTAGCTATTCTAAATTAAGATATGCTTGATTTTGCCGAGTCTTCTTATAACCCTGAAGGGTACTCGATACGGAATTTTCGATAATATTTCTAAATGTTTACAAATGTTAATTGGAAAATGAAACCTCAGACGTTGTCGAATCAGGATGCAATTACAGTTTTGCCTTTCTGGGCGTTTAAGTGCCAAACGTCTTCTTCTTCTTCGTCTTTTATGTAGGTCGTCAACGTATTTTTCTTCACTCTTTATCCTGAAGATTCACTAGATGTCGACTGCGGATCTTCTCTCCATCTTTACTGCAGTCTTCCAACACTTCTTCCTAATGGCTTCATGTTCCTGGCTATTTTTCATTCTTGTAATATGATTATTCCATTCCATTTTTTTCTTATTTTCACAAATTTGTTAAAATCGATCATTTCACACTGATCCCTTACATCCTTATTTCTTAACCTAGCACTTCTAGTCTTCCCTATTATTGATCTTAAAGTTATTCATTTCTACTGTTTGATATAACTGCTTTATTTTGTTCGTGACAGCTCGGGTTTCGGCTCCATAAGTCAGGATCGGTCTTACCATTGCCCAAACGTGACGTTTAAATAGTGTACAGATGTGTGTAAACAGCACACGAGATTTTTCTCGTGAACTTGTGTTTTAAATTTAAAATACTCCCCATTATGCAAATTTTATTCAATTTCTTTCGAATTTTCAAACCACATTTGAAGGCGATTGAAGAGATCTAAAGATCCGTTTCCTGAAATTGAGTATATTTATAGATTTAGGGTTTTAATAGTTTAATAGATTTTTGCTTTTTATGGAAAGTAAAATTGTCAAATAGTTTGTTGTTCTTTTGGAGAAAAACTTTAATGTTCTACAACATTTAGTTTTTGGCTGTAAAGAAACATATTCGTGGAGTAATACCAAAGTTTAAAAGTCACTTTTCAAACTTTCATATCCCGGAGTGTTTCATTTGATTTAATTTCTCTTTCTGAAAATTATGTTATTGAATAGTTAAGAACATAGGATGACGAGCATGAATTTTGTGAAATAATCATGTTGCATAAATCTGTGATAAGTATTATCAATTGAATGTTTTGAATCTTGTAGAAATTAACAGTTCAGTATCAAGTATCCTTAAACTAACATATAACCAATATTTTAACCTACAGTGTGAAAAGAGCTGAAATACGTTGGTTTTAAACAGCCTATATAAACCAGAAAAATAAGAGTTCTGTTATTAATGTCGTTGTACCTTTCATATTTACGGAGTTATTGCACAGATTTTATAACACTTAAGCTGCAACATGGTGCAATACAAGTCGCATATTAAAAAACTCGGCACATGCGACCTATAGGACTTCAGCAAGTGATGAAACTACCAGCTAGTATGCACAATAAACCCCCTATAAATTATGCACATGTAGCAGTCGGACTGAATATGTGCACAATCATATCAGAGCAGAAAGCGAATGTTCTTAACCTTATGCCTTGTCCCAAACAGTGGACTGTGTCCGTGTGATGTGTATAAGCAAAGATGAATTCACAATATCGAATTAAATTAATATAAACTGAAGAGAAAATAGTAGATAAAAGTAATATGCAGACTAGATTTAAATAATATTGCTAGAATATTCCGAATTAACAAATTCGTAATGATTTGTGATACGATAAATACATTAAGAAACACCGCACAGAGGAATTTCAATTAAAGTGCTACAAAGTAATGACCACATCACTACGGTAGAAGTTAACATGAGACTTCTAACACTTCTTAGAGGGATAGTTTCCATGGTAATGTCCCCTCCGCTGTTGCTCCAGCCAGTAAGGTGTCGCCAGCTTCTTTTCCCTTCGCCTACCAGATGAACTTTGGGGGTTAACACGTTGCCATGTTGGCGTGGTTTACCTTCCAGCGAGTTGTTCGCTATTCAGCGTGGTGCTAAACAGCTGACACATGCTCTACCACTTCTCCGCTTAGAGTGAAATGTCAGGAGTTTCACGTTATTTAAATGGTACTGTACTTACCTTGACACCAGTTTTACTACAGCTCAATGAAACCGGGGCATTGATCGAAACAAATAAAAGAATGGTTGATTCAGTTGAAATAAAAGTTTTAAGAATCAGAATAAAATAATTGCACACCAGGTAAGACATACAGCCATGCATAAAACATTAAATATTACGCATCTTAATAAAATAATTGAAAGTGAAAAAATCCGATTGGTTGCAGTAAACAGACTCCGCAAGCCCTCCATCTCCACTTGAGCTTTTTTTTATATGCACTAAAAAAACTATAACGCAGTTTCGATGTGCTGGCATGTTTTCCATATTTTTCGTTTAATTAATTTTCTACATTTCAAAAATTTTTAAAACTTTTTCATGTGAAGTTTTAAAAATTATTTCATATACATTTAGCAGAGGAATGCTTTATTGTTTAGCTGACATCACCAATATTGAGCTGTCGGAAAAATCAAAGCTATTTATTTCAAGTCCCATTCAAACATTACAAAATGTATTCAGGGATCGTAGTGTTTTTAATACAGAATATAAAATAGAGTATTATGTTTTACTCAATTTATTATGTTTTAGGACATATTTCCAGCATTTTGTGCTCAAAATTAAAGAATCACCATATTACAGATTGTAACACTTTTAATTAGTAGACAGCGGCTTCTGTGTACCGTATGTGTTAAACCAGTAGCACAGAAGATGACGCACAAACGTGGCAACAGCTAACTCTTAGTCTTACTCGTCGTTCTCCGTGGACTAGTGGTACCGTGCTAGCCTCTAGTTCCCAAGGTCGCGGGTTCAAACCCGGCGGAGGGCGATGGATTTTTCGGGCGTAAAAACCCTTAGCATGGCTTCCTTCGGAAGGGAAGTAAAGCCGGTGGTCCCGTGTCGTAGATTTACGACACGTAAAAGAACCTCAAGAGCAAAATTACCATCTTTCACGCCCAATATAGAATGGGACGCTAAGGACCATAGTAGTTAAAGAGCGTTCATAAATGAGACTCAATTTAATTTAATTTTAGTCTTACTGGATGAGTCAATAATATTTGCTCTGATAGTTACTTTGCTAGTATATCAAGTATTTTTGTTTGCTGGTGAATTAAAGAGCATTTCCGCTATTTGGTGGATGATTTATCAGGAAGTACAACACGCTGTGAATAAATTGCGCATTTGCGGACGTGCAATAATATGATTAATCGCTTTAATTACGTAATATTAATTAAAAGTAATGTAATAATGACCTGTTTTGCCGTACTGGTGCGGTAACGATTTTAATTAGTGTAATGATGGCCTATTTTACCGACTGCATTGCTGCAAGCTTAGTAAAATAATACCAAATATTGCTGATATTAAAATTAACACAAAATCACTCCAACAATTACAATTTTCATTAGGATGGGACCCCAATACTTCGATACTCTCGGTGGTATCGAAATATGTCTAACACTTTGAGATAAACCTTCGATACCTTTAAATTTTTAAATTTTGCATTATTGAATGTTGTTGCGTTTAACTTCATGCTAGATAAGGAATGAAAAGAATCGAGACTTAAAGTTATTGCCTTGTACAGACGGCTCCAAATGTTTTCCGTTGTACCGGGAGCGGGGCAAGGGGGGTGCTTATCGAGAGGATATTCCAGGTATCTTAGCTCATACCCGCTCTACAAGGAAGGTTCAGAAATGTAACAGGTTAAACAAAATATTATTCCAACACATTTCCCTTAGACTTGGCTGTAAGAATGTAATAACTGTGAAAATAAAACAGCAATAACATTACAACACAGCGACTTAAGCAGTATACAAACTAATTTTTAGGAATTAGAGGCATCGTATTATTGTATAACAAGCAATTGTTAAAACAAAATGGTTTGGTTTTTTATATATTTACTGCTTTCTCTACCCATTATTAACTAACATATGCTCTTTATTTTCATAATATCCTTATGAAGTATGATTTTTCCGTGCATCGTGACAACAATTTAGGCCAGAAATTATTTAAAGTTACAATCTAAGTTACACTTGTCCCTATTTGATTGCATGCAAGATGCCGTAATGACAACCAGCCGCTTATCTTTTCCACAACTCATATTTTTACTGTCTCTACTATTTACCTATAATAAGCAAGGAAAGTGTTGTATTCCACCCAAAAATTAAAAAACAAGATTCACCAGAAATACACTTTTTGAGATCCACTGAATCCAAAGAAAGCATCTTTACTTTTTCTACTACGCAGTTACAGTAAGCAGAGGAAGTGTTGTATTTCACCCAAACATTCAATAACAATATTCACCGGAAACACACGTTTTGAGCCCCATTGAATTTACTTTCCCTACTACGCACTTACAATAAGTAGAGGAATTATTGTATACCACCCAAAAATTTAATAACGAGATTAATACTCGGAACGGAAATACTCGTTTGGAGACTCCCTGAAACCAAACAAAGCGCTTTTGCTTTCTCTACTACGTAGTTACAGTAAGTAGAGAAAGTATTGCATTCCACCCAAAAATTGAATAAGGAGATTCAACGGAATTCACCTTTTGAAACCCCTGAATCCAAAGTAAGCATTTTTACTTTCTCTACTACGTAGCTACTGTAAGTAGGGAAAGTATTGTGTTCCATCTGAAAATTCAATGTCATAATTTCATCACAAATCACGTTTGTGACCCCTGAATCCAATGAATTTATTTTTATACAATGGTCCAAGTGTGTGTATGTGTGTGTGTGTGTGTGTGTCCACAAATAGCATAACTCAAAAGCAAAAGGTTGGTTAAAACCCGAACTTGGTGTTTAAGTTCAACTTCTTCCAAGAATGCGACACAGATTTTAAAGAAAATCCTCCACTCCAAACTACCCTTTACTTTGGACATTTTTCGAAATTTTTTATTCTTTCAAAAATGACTAAGGATTTTGATTAAAATGCATATGTATAAGTTATTTTCATGATAAATAGAATGTATATATTTTATTTTCTAGGAATAGTCTGTAAATTATTCTTTATTGTCAATGACTTTTGATAATTAGTAAATCGTAAGAGAGAGAGACAAAATCTTACCGCACAACAACTGTAGATCTTGTTAAAGCACAAAATTTATATCAAACAACATTTTTATTTTATGTCAAAGAACTTTTATATTTTACCTATCCTGAAAGTTTCTTTGTTATTAGTTTAAATTTTCAAATCCTTTATACTTCCCTCAACTGCAAATAGCTATTGTTTTTCTTTCCTTCTTTCTCATGTCCATACAAAGAGAACAGAATTTCAAAGCTATCATGTCTGTGGTTCACATTCGGGAGGTCTGGCTGACCTTCCTGACCCATAGGTTTTTCGGTGGTTTTCCCGGGTCGCCAGGCGCATGCTGGGAAGGATTCTCACATCCCCGAATTTCCGGACCTCCATTTCATCTCCATTCTAATTTCCCTTCATCTTTCATCCCTTGGTCTGTTTCAGGGTTGGAAGTGTCGGCGATGGTGTTTCGGTACAGTGTGGCAGGGGAAAAGAATGTTTTTGTAACGTTCTCCGTCCCTCAGCTTTCGGCTGCCTGTCGGGAATATCCTAACTTCCTTGAGGAGCGTTGGACATCCTTTGTGCTGGGTGGAGTCCCCGGTCTGCCTGTCCGTCTGACGGGGAGTGCCTATCTGAAAACTTAGTGACCCTGCCATTCCTGTGCCGTTTTGTCCTGGTTCCGGACGCCCGGTGTCTTGTCTCGCCTCATCCTGCCTCCCGGAAGCCACAATATCCACAATGTGGATCAGTGCCGAGTCTCCTCCGTAGCCAACAGATCCAAAGATATCACATAGCGATCAGCTTTGAGGGATTTGGCTATCGCTTTAGCTTAATATGTTCTGGTTATACCTACAACGAATTGTGAAATAAGCGATGAAGGTTTATGGGTATTAACATGACATAGGTGCGAAATAAGCTTTGTAAGAAGAGTGAGTAGAGAAAATCATGCGAATGCAACACATATTTTAGGGCAAAACCTCCATATGCTTGCGTCTCTGTGAACAACATAAATCCAAAGCGAAAAGTCTGTTAACTACCAAACTTGATAGTTAAGTTCAGCATCTTTCAAAGTTGTGACAAGGATTTTCAAGAAAATTTCCCCATCCTGAAAAACCGTTTACATGGAAAATATTTCGAAATTTATTTTTTTAAAAATGACTCTAATGATTTTGTTTAAAATACTCACTGTTTAAAATATTTTCATGACAAACGAAATATATATTTTGAGCCGACTGAGAAGAGCCTCTAAATAACTTCTGTATAATTCTGAATAACTTTTGTATAATTGGTAAACTCAAAAAGACTGGACAAAGTTTTGATTCACAAGAAATGCAAACCCCGTTAAGGCACGCAGTTTGTGATGTATATATATATATATATATATATATATATATATATATATATATATATATATATATTATGAGATTAACTAGTCCGCAGATATTTTTTGTTATTGGTTTGAATTTTTTTTGTAACTGAGAAGTCGCTATTCGTTTTATTTTTGTCGCGGTCATATAAATAGCATGGAATTTCAAAGCAACACGTAGTGACATGCTTTTTGAAAATGTGACTATCGCTTTATCTACATATACTACAACGAAACGTGTAAATGTGAACTTTTTCTTTTGGTATTTAATTAAAGTTGTTTAACGGGTAGGCCGTTACGGACGTTGAATGAACGAAATGGTTAAAATGATGCTCAAATGGGCCCGAGAACACTAGAAATTAGAATCAAACATTCGTCTTCTCAGGATAAGAGTTAACCCTGGAAAAAACTTTACCCAGGTATTTCACTTTAATCGAGATACTAACTCGGGACCTCTTGAATGTGAGGCAGACCCCCACACCACCCAGATGAGCTAAATGTGATTTGCAAGTTTATCTGGATTATAAGATGTAGACAGAAAAATGAGATTTAGAAAACAAAATTGTAAAATGGTGAGAAGAGAAAGTTATGTGAATGCAACACGTTAGTTTGTTCAATTTAAAATAATAATTTAATCTATATTTAAATATAATTCTTCTTAATCATAATTCTCGTGGTAATGCAAGGAGCGTGGAGTTTCAAAGACACCACATAAAAATCTGACTGTTGTTTGAGCTACTGGTTCTTCTTATAGTTACAACAAAGTTTGTAATTGCAGTTCCATCTCAATTAACTAGAAGACTCTTTCACTCAAGCCGTGTGTAGGACAAGGTTGGAAAGATAGAATCAGATTGAAAAATTCAATGTCATAGCCGAGATTTGAACTACGGATCTTCCAGTTTACGTCCAGGTGGCACCGCGGTATCGCGTGCGACTCGCATTCGAGAGATCCCAACTTCGCTTCCCGGCTACCGCCCAGTCTGACCCACGGTTTTTTTTCGAGAGTTTTCCCGGTTCGTCAGGCGAATGCTGATATGATTTCTCTCAGCCTCCGAATATTGTTCCATTCCTCATTTCATTCATCCTTAACCCTGTTAGGTCTGTTTCAGGATTGGAAGTGTCGGCAATGGTATTCCGGTGCGGCGTGGCACAGAAAAAGGAGTCTCTCTGTGGCACCTTATTCGTCTCTCGGTCTTCGGTTGGTTGCCAGGGTATAAGTACCGCTTCTTGGGGGGCATTGGACCCTCTGTTGGGGGTGAGGTCCCCGGTTTGCCTGCCCAACTGTCAGGGCGTCTCAATCTGAAAATTTTAGGAACTTTGTCATTGTTGTGCCGTCAATCCTGGTTCCGGTCGCTCGGTGTCTCTCACTTCGTCCCTCCCTCCTGGGAGCGCACCCTCGAGGGTCACAAGCACAATATCCTCATTCACTGGATCGGGGTCGAGTCCCCTCGGTTACACATTTTATTCCATTCTAGACCAGAGAAGAGAAGCATTTTAAGAATTCAGAACGTGAATCGCAATACAAAGCCTTTGGGGGGGGGCATCTTCAGATTTGTAAACTGAAAGCTATTTATTTTTCAGAATAGAGTGCTTTCAAATGAACCAATTGCAACAAAAGCACATCAACCTATATGCATTAACACTTCGGTTCACTATTTTGAAAATTTAGCTTGTATGTTATCCTAAACAAATAAAACGGCTGTATAGAAACTACATATTTTGCGCTAAGGATTGTTTCCTCGTATCTTAACATTTTGATACAATACCTAAATGGGTGTCTTTACTCTACGTCCACTATACGACTAGCACCATTTTTCTTCTTTTCACTTGTGAGTGCGCATATAAGGGGAATTATGTTTCAAATAAAACAATCTTTATTAGTTTTTCAGTAACAAACGCAAAATATATCTCATTTTGAAGAAAATTTAATGTTATACTTAATTGTTTCCAAACTGATTCAACAGTTTGACATTAATATTACTTTTGCTGTCATATTCATAAAACATTACTTGAATGTTATCAGAACTGAAGGTGCCAACTGTATGGAACTACACACTTAGCGCTAAACGTTGTGATCGACATCTATGACAATTAAAAAGCAAAACGTACTTATATTCAAGGTAAATAAATACCCTCGGAGCACGCGTAGAACGTTCTATTGGTGATAATTATGAAACTATTATTATTTATTACTAGCAACAAACGTTAAAAACAAGATATACATTATGGGAAACTTGTTTCTCAAGAAAATTACTGAATCTTAAACTTGTGTAGCACCCGCATAAAGAGTGCAATATTTGATTTTTAAACGACATATTATGCAAAGAATATGTTCATTTATTTCGCTTGAATAGTTCTAGTAAAGAGAAAAGTATTTGGTTTCGTCTTCTTTCTTCTTAGAGTCAGGTCGCTGAATGCATACACAGAAGTAAATGTGACCTTTGAGACGATACTGGCACGCTGGCTATAGCCAGGCATGACTAGTCGAAAAGAAATTTCTTCCCCCTCTTCCTCTACACCCCTTGGCCCATCGGAAGACATTTGAAGCCCACTGTACGTGACCCCAAAGTGTTGCCGGACTATATTTCTGATTAGACCTTGACTGCGTTTGCAATGCAATATTTCATAGATTCTTGTTTCTAAATGAAAACATGCTAAACAATGGGGAAGGTGTGGAGGTACTCTGTAACATGCAGCGTTAACTAAGTTGTGAGCGAAGCTGATTTAGTTAATGCACTAAATCGCGTTGCCGCAATAGCCTGGCTTGGTGACTCGCTCAGCTATTACACTTACCTACTCTGGTGACCAGAACCTGTTTATCCACCAAAAACAAATTATATTTATGCAAGTAAAACTCGGGTTACGAGCATAGCCTGCAGGTATACCGTACGACTAATTTTTATAATATGGATAAAAACTACTTCAAAATAAAGTTTTCAGCACAAAATATAGTTACATAAAAAGGGAAGCAAAGAAATTATTATTATTATTATTATTATTATTATTATTATTATTATTAGTCATGACTGATAGTATGGGATATATAATCTATGGCATTATCATGATAAAAATTGCCGCCAATTGGAGAATGTTAAACCGGAACAATTTCGGAATTAGCATAGAATACAAAATTTGTTACATGTGTTTATACCCAGAAAACTACTAATAAGAGCATAATTCAGTAAACAACCTATTGCCTTTACAGCTTTTTATAAAGTGAGTATGAAGTATCGAGGAATGGTGGTATCGACCCAGCACTAATTTTCATCAAAGTGAATAAAATACTTTTCAACCTATTTCTCCGTGTTTCAGTACTAGATAAGTTTGTTCTCGTAGTGTAATAAGATAAGTAACGATACATATCATACATGACTTTTAATTTATCCTCATTCATATCAACGTCGGCCTTTACACAGTGGATTGGAACTGCTTACTTATAACACATTCTAAACCCTTATACGTACACCTCTAGTAAGTTAACACGTAAGGCCATGTGCATTTTGGAGCAGTATGGGAATAAAGTGATTTAAGTTGACTCTCTGAGTCTGCTTTGTATCTGCGCGCTTGCATAATTCTAGCAACTTGATTGACGGGGTGTTTATGCAGTTCCCAAAGATAGGCGGAGCCTAACACTTCCATTGAGCTACCCTACGTGATCAAAAGTATCCGGACACCTGGCTGAAAATGACGTACAAGTTCGTAGCGCCCTCCATCGGGAATGCTGGAAGTCAATATGGTGTTGGCCCACCCTTAGCCTTGATGACAACGTTCACTCTCGCAGGCATACTTTCAATCAGGTGCTGGAAGGTTTCTTGGGGAATGGCAGCCCATTCTTCACGGAGTGCGAAACTAAGGAGAGGTGTCCATGTAGGTCGGTGAGGCCTGGCACGAAGTCGGCGTTCCAAAACATCCCAAAGGTGTTCTATAGGATTCAAGTCAGGACTCTGTGCATGCTAGTCCATTACAGGGATTGTATTGTCGTGTAACCACTCCGCCACAGCCCGTGCAGTATGAACACGTGCTCGATCGTGTTGATAGATGCAATCGCCACCCCCGAATTGCTCTTCAACAGTGGGAAGCAAGAAGGTGTTTAAAATATCAATGTAGGTCTGCGCTGTGATCGTGCCACGCAAAACCACAAGGGGTGCAAGCCACCTCCAGGAATAACACGACCACACCATAACACCGCCACCTCCGAATTTCACTGTTGGCACTACACACGTTGGCCGATGACGTTCATCGGGCATTCGCCATACCCACACCCTGCCATCGGATCGCCACATTGTGTACCGTGATTCGTCACTCCACACAACGTTTTGCCACTGTTCATTCGTGTAATTTTGTCGCTCCTTACAACAAGCGAGGCGTCGTTTGACTTTCTGCGTGGTGTGTGGCTTATGAGAAGCCGCTCGACCATGGAATCCAAGGTTTCTCACCTCACACCTAACTGTCATAATACTTGGAGTGGATCCTGATGCAGTTTGGAATTCCTGTGTAATGGTCTGGATAGATGTCTGCCTATTACTTTTTACGACGCTCTTCAAATGTTGGCGGTCTCTGTCAGTCAACAGATGAGGTCGGCCTGTACACTTTTGTGTTGTGCATGTCCATTCACGTTTCCACTTCACTATCACATCAGAAACAGTGGACCTAGGGAGTGTGGAAATCTCGCGTACAGACTTCTGACACAAGTGACACCCAATCACCTGACCACGTTCGAAGTCCGTGAGTTCCACGGAGCGTCCCATTCTGCTGTTTCACGATGTCTAATGACTACTGACGTCGCGGATAATGATTACCAGGCGGTAGGTAGCAGCACAAAGCACCTAAGATGAAAAACGTATGTTTGTGAGGGTGTCCGGATACTTTTGATCACATAGTGTACGTTCTTACTAGTTGAGTACCATTAAGTTAATAATCATGATAGTATTAATAAGGTTGGCGACACTAATGCCTTTAACGAAGGTGCATTATGAAATAATAGTAGTAATAATAATAGTAATATAATAATAGATTCTTAGTTAACTAAAGTACTATTTTTGTACCAGAGGGCAGGATCAATTTTAATATCTTGGAATCGGAGTAAACCAGACGCCCTGATCGTGTTCACCAAATATTGGCACTAATATATGGTAATCATATTATACCTTTTATACATACTGTTATGGTACCTAAAAGCTTATGTACCAAAGTAATTATTGAAATTGATAAATGCATTTATATTATATTCTCTTGGCGCTAGTAATTCGAAGACTACTTTTAGAGTTCGTTTAAATGCCTACTTCTCAAGGAATGTTTGTCATAAGTATCACGATTATACCGAGCGGGATGGCTCAGGCGGCAACGTCTCTGGCCCACATTCGGGAGGTCGTGGGTTCGATTCCCATGGCCGACCTTCCTCACCCATAGGTGTTTTCGGGGTTTCCCCGGGTCGTCAGGTGAATGCTGGGAAGAGTCATTACATCCCTCGAATTTCCTGTACCTCCATTCTTATTTCACTTCACCTTTCATCTGCTTGGGTTTTTACAGGGTTGCAAATGTCGGCGGTAGGTCTCTGCGTATGCATGACAGGGGGAAAAGGATGTTCTGTGTAATCTTTGTTTCCCGGACTACGAAAGGTTTCCGGGTCCCGGGCCCCCTAGGGGATGTGTAAGCCCACAGGAGGGAGGGGAAGGCTACCCGGGAGTTCAAATCTGTAAATTGTAGGGAACTTGTCCTCTGCCTGTCGAGCCTTCTGATCCGCCACTCTCTATATCCTCTAACCTCATCCCTCCCTCCCCGGAGAGGCCCCTTCGGGCCCAAGGCACTAAAGATCTGCTTAGGTCGGGGTGCTAAGTACCCCCTCCGCTTCCAGTCCCATCCTATCATAGTTATTGTGCTTTTCAGCATTGTAGGTAGCTCGTCCACCCCTCTCTATGTACAAGACCGAGGCACTAATCATGTTACATTGGGCTAGCCCTCTCTACTTATTCATATGAATTCGAGTAAAATTCATTAAAACAAGTTGTTTCTAATTCCTCCTTTATTTCATTCCTGGTGTAACGTCGCTCAGTTGTGCATGTTTGTTTCTTGGAATTCATATTAAGCCAATAATTGAGAGAGACGTGATAAGAGTGAGTGGCATCTTAATGTGTGGAAAACTTGTGGAAGAAAAAACGCTATTGCGATCTAAAGGAATGGGCCATTTTCGTGCTCCGAAGTATATTAGCTTTTTAACTTGATGGCAACAATGAGTAGTACCATAGATCCACCGGTGAGTAAAAGAACGAGCCGACAGAGAATCGATGGTTTCAAGCAATACTTTAAAAACTGTGACACTTCGATTGCATATTGGCCCACCGCTTTACTCCCTTCATTCTCTTTCCAGTGAGGGCATCGGAACGCTCTCTTTTTCTAGAGATTTAAATTATGCTCTGCAAATACGTCATCAGCAAAATATGTTAACATTTAAACGTCAAATCCGTTAAGACGTTTTTGAGAAATAAATAAATAAATAAATAAAAAGTCTGTAAAAACGAGGTATTTAAAATGAGCATTGTTTCATTTATATGGCAGTGGCATCAGCATTTTAGAGGTGCTGCAGCATTTTATAAAATAGTTATTATTGGTATTTAATATCGAAATGACCGCAAACGCTTTACTCCTGTATTTTCTGACATTTCACAATACTTTAGTAAATAATAATTTCACAAATTATATTCAGCTCCTGGCGCGATGTTGTCGCATATAGTTCGCACTGGCCTCAATGAAGGTCGTGCTCGGCGTTACCACTAAGCCTTCTCGCCTTCAAGATGGTCTTGTGGGCTGTTGTATTAGATTTATATGAATAGTCTGTAGAAGTCATATGAAAATATAGTGGATAGGGAGAGTTAAGTAACTGTTAATCGTTCGCTCGTGACTCATTTAAGGGTTCTAGGCCCATAGGGATGCTGAATGACTCTCGAGGTTGTTACTTAATTAGCGTTTAAAGTAGCGTCACCATCAGCGAGCTCTGTGACCCCAGGAAACATGTCTCTCTTACTCCTGGCGCAGAGAGAAGAACTTACTAAGAAGTAGGTAAAAGGCGAAGTTACTGAAAAGAGAGGAGCATAGGAAACTCACCTTGCATGTGATACAGACATAATGCCAGCCTGCCCTGCCCTGCGCTACCCTTCCCTTCGCAACCCGTACCAACTATTCTCAGGATTTCATTGCTGCGCTCTTAAGAGACAGATTCTGCTTCACCACTCATCGTCCAGTTGGCTTATAATATCTTTAACTTCAAGGATTGGTCTCCTTAGACCGTTCCTTCTTTAGGTAAATCTTGAAACTGGTCTCCACGACATAACTGGTCGTCCTATTGTGCTTAGTTCTTTTGCTTTATGTTTGCGAAATATAATAGGGTGTATTTGTTTCCATTTTTACTTTCTCTACTACGTATAGTAAGTAGGGGAAGTATTGTATTCCACCCAAAATTTCGATACCGAGATTTCACCGGAAATACATGTTTTGAGACTCACTGAATCCAAAAAAATCTGATGTGTTACACTCACATAACTTTCTCTACTCTTGTACAACCTAATTTTACAAACGCCTATTCTCCATATGCTTCATGTTAATCGAGATATCGAGATGTCAATCTTATTGATAATTTTCTTGTAGATGCAAGGGGAATATGGTAGCTTTTAAGCGATAGTCAAATATTTTAACGCTGGTTGCTATGTGGGGCATTCCATTCTCTTTGCATGTCCAGAACATAAAAAAATGAATAACGAATTTGAGAAAAAGTATAAGTATTGGAAAATTTAAGGGAATAACAAGCAATATCTCGCAAACGGTTCACTCAACAAAAGAAATGTATATGACATAAATTGTGTATTTTAACGCGATCTACATTTTTCGTGTAGTAAAATTTTGTCTATCTCTTATGGTTTACCAGTTATGAAAAAGTCGTTCATAATGAAGAATTCTTTTGGAGACATTCCCAGAAAATTCGAGATATACATTTTATTTGTCATGACAATATCTTAAACATATGATATTTTAATCAAAATCGTTAGAGCCGTTTTTGAGAAAATTAAAATTTTCGAAAAATGTTCCATGTAAAGGGTAGTCTGGGGTGGGGGGATTTTCTTGAAAACCTTCGTGTCGCATCTCTGGAAGATACTGAACCTAAATACCAAGTTTGGTGCTTATCCGAGTGTTCGTTTTTGAGTTATGCTGTTCACAGACACACACACACACAGACACACACACACAGACACACACACACACACACAGACACACACACGGACATGTTTCTAAAAATGCTTTTTTTGGATTCAGGAGGTCTCAAAACGTGTATTTCCGGTGAAATCTCGGTATCGAATTTTTGGGTGGAATGCAATACTTCCCCTACTTACTATACGTAGTAGAGAAAGTAAAAAGCATTTTTGGAAACATGTCCGTGTGTGTGTCTGTCTGTGTGTGTGTCTGTGTGTCTGTGAACAGCATAACTCAAAAACGAAGAGTTGGATAAACACCAAACTTGGTATTTAGGTTCAGTATCTTTCAGAGATGCGACACGAAGGTTTTCAAGAAAATCCGCTCACCCCAGACTACCCTTTACATGGAACATTTTTTGAAAATTTTAATTTTCTCAAAAACGGCTCTAACGATTTTGATTAAAATATCATATGTTTAAGATATTGTCATAACAAATAAAATGTATATCTCGAATTTTCTGGGAATGTCTCCAAAAGTATTCTTCATAATGAACGACTTTTTCATAACTGGTAAACCATAAGAGATAGACAAAATTTTACTACACGAAAATTGTAGATCGCGTTAAAATGCACAATTTATGTCATATACATTTCTTTTGTTGAGTGAACCGTTTGCGAGATATTGCTTGTTATTCCCTTAAATTTTCCAATACTTATACTTTTTCTGAAATTCGTTATTCATTTTTACTTTCTCTACTACGTATAGTAAGTAGGGGAAGTATTGCATTCCACCCAAAAATTCGATACCGAGATTTCACCGGAAATACATGTTTTGAGACCTCCTGAATCCAAAAAAAGCATTTTTGGAAACATGTCCGTGTGTGTGTCTGTGTGTTTATGTGTGTGTGTGTGTGTGTGTGTGTGTGTGTGTGTGTCTGTGTGTGTCTGTGAACAGCATAACTCAAAACCTAACAGTTGGATAAACACCAAACTTGGTATTTGCGTTCAGTATCTTCCAGAGATGCGACACGAAGATTTTCAAGAAAATCCCCCCACCGCAGACTACCCTTTACATGGAAGATTTTTCGAAAATTTTAATTTTCTCAAAAATGGCTCTAACGATTTTGATGAAAATATCATATGTTTAAGATGATGTCATGAGAAATGAAATGTATATCTCGAAATTTCTGGGAATGTCTCCAAAAGTATTCTTCATTATGAACGACTTTTGCATAACTGGTAAACCATAAGAGATAGACAAAATATTACTACACAAAAAATGTAGATCGCGTTAAAATACACAACTTATATCATATACATTTTTTTTGTTGAGTGAACCGTTTTCGAGATATTACTTGTTATTTCCTTAAATTTTCCAATACTTTACTTTTTCTCAAATTCGTTATTCATTTTTTTATGTCCTGGACATGCAATGAGAATGGAATGCGCCACATAGCAACCAGCGATAAAATATTTGACTATCGCTTAAAAGCTACCATATTCCCCTTGCATCTACAAGAAAATTACCAATAATATCGACATCTCGATTAACATGAAGCATATGGAGAATAGGCGTTTGTAAAAATAGATTGTACAAGAGTAGAGAAAGTCATGTGAGTGTAACACATCAGATTTTTTTATGTCCTGGTCATGCAAAGAGAATGGAATGCGCCACATAGCAACCAGCGTTAAAATATTTGACTATCGCTTAAAACCCACCATATTCCCCTTGCATCTACAAGAAAATTAGCAATAAGATTAACATCTCGATATCTCGATTAACATGAAGCATATGGAAAATAAGCGTTTATAAAAATAGTTTTACAAGAGTAGAGAAAGTCATGTGAGTGTGACACATCAGATTTTTTTTTTACATGGTCATGTTGTTTTGATGGGCATTTGCCAATTTTGTCTAGGATATTAAAACACTTCAGTTCCTCTCTAATGACATTTTTATGTGATCAGTTTTTCTATGTCCTACATCTCCTTGTGGAAATCACATTTCCGCTATTTCTATACGTCGTTGATGTCTCTTTGTCAGAGTCCTGTATTCAGATCCATAAAGCAGTTTACGTACAACAATGTTTTATAGAAATTTAAAATTTTTTCAGCTCTTGTTTACGTAAGCAATGTTCTTCGTATTGTCCCACATGCCAATTAAGAGTTACTTAAGTTTAATATCTAGGTCATTAGAATTATAAAAACATATTATACCTCAAATATTTAAGAGAGCTTACCTTTCCACTGTAGAAGAGTTTAAAACAACCTTGCATTGCATAGGTTCTTTCCCTTGGAACGCCATTAATTTTGTCTTTTTGTGTGATGTTACCAAGCTATATATTTCTTTATTGCCATAATCAATGTATGTAACAGCATTTGTAAATTATTTTCTGAATTTGTTATATCGTTTGGTTTGTCAGCAAATAATAGTGTTGCAATTAACACTTTTTATTGTAATATTTAAATGTTAAAATGATCCGCCATTCACTTATGACTTCAATATAAGTTAAAAACTGTGAGCGAGAGTGGTCATCTCTGCCTCACCCAATGATTTAATATTATTGTACTTAAGCTTCTGGCTTTGTAAGCGTAAGCAGTATTAAATAAAAATTACTTTTCCGAGAAAATGGGCCTGAATGAAGGCGAATATCAAACTTATTTCCGATGTTTGTGTTTGACATTCGGGGAAAACATAGACAGAAATAACCCTGCAATTTGTAGATTTCCCACAGCACTATGCATTCAGTGAAATTGAGCGCAAAATACTGAAACGTTACATGCTGCGCCTTAAACCCAATTTCCTTTATAGCGAATATCATATTTCATTGTGAACACGAGTTGTGTCATCCCATGAATTCTTGGCCATTAATCTTTCTCTTCCGAAGTTCGCTATCCCTATTCCCATTTCTCTTGCTGTGGCTTTCAACCGTAATCCTGAGCTTTAGGTGACCGCGTATTTTAGTGTTGAAGTTTTCTGCTAAAAGGTATACCCACGCTCTGACTGATTATGGCTGGTGATTTTTTACCCCCTACGCTGCGAACCAACCGCGTCTAAGGGGAGACTGAAGTGCAAAATATGATTTTCTAATGTGTTTAATCCATAGTAGAGGCTTAGCTGAGAAAGTAACAATTAAAGAAGAATGGGTGCAAAGTTTTACTTCAGCATGTAATTAATTTTTGGAGAATATTGATTAAATTCAAAATGTATCTCCTCCCACAGATACTGAAATAAGTAAAATTACATTTTTAAAACAGGCATTTCTTTATTTCTTTTAACAAAATCTCCTGTTGGAGATACTTACATTTTTCAGTTTTCTTTAGAAATGTTTTATCTTGCCAATTGGAAAACGGAATTAACAAAATTGCCGCATGTTGGTGCAAGTTATTTTTTTTAAATGAACCAACATTTGTGTCAAAATTCCAATCGGTATTTCATTACACATTATTATGCACTGTAGAAAATTTGGAATCTCTCTCTCTCTCTTTCTCTCTCTTTGTGGGAGAGGCTACAAATTGAAGATTTGAAAATAGAAGAAAATTGAATTTTTGAAAAATGATAATAAAGTTTGCCATGCAAACCGCCTTTTAATCGCTTTCAAAATAACATCCAAACATGATTTGTGTCTGCCCAAGTAGAATGAAATTTTCCAGAAATGTGCTCTAAAGCAAGGTGCTTGCTAGTACCAAAATCAATATGGCTAAAATAACTTTATATACATTCATAAGAAAAGTTATTATTTCCATCCCTCACGACGTGAGTCACACAAATGTTGCTGTTATATATCGTAGTCTTTTCAGCATTTCTCTCAGCTTATGTGTGATTTTAGCTTAAATGTCCACTACCAAGTAATACTGTATGCTTTTTCCAAACACCTGAATGTCCGCATTTCTGTGGGGGTATCTGTGGAATACTCGTTGATTCGTTTGCAATGGCAGGTGGTATAGGGTATACAGTGGAGAGGGAGAAAAGAAAAAAAGGGGACTGGTCCCCATGTGACCCAGGGGAGCGGGTGTCAGCCGAGTGACACTCCCGAGAGCGTTTCCATGGGGCGGCTCCTGGTTGCCTAAACCGACCCCCCATTACAGTGTGGAAGTGGATACGCCACTTACGCGCGTCAACCCCCGAAAGGGAAGACTACCGAATAACCTCGGCAGAGCCGACAATCACTAGCATCTGTCTACCGGCTATCAGGGCGTACCGGAAGACCTTGAGGTGTCTCACAACCCCGCCTGGACGGGAAACCGCGCAGACGTACCCAATCTCCCGTGAGTATCGGGAACCACTGCCCCGCCGAGTCCAACCCAATCCCTTATGGGTGGGACTCGGACGTTTGGCCCAGCGTACTTCTGGTAACTTCAGAAGTACCACGAGTGCTCAGGGTCCGCAGTCCCCGCACCACGGCAGCTGAAGGGGTCGAAACCCCCCCTTACGGGGAGTGGAGTGGAGAAGGACACCCTGCGCACGCGACCTATGTAAACGAATTCACTACCAGGCCCAGGAGGAAGGGATGAAGTGAAGGAACCAGAGATAGACCACAGAGATGAACGGAAGTCCCTAACAGTTCCTGCCTCTAAGACCTCTCCCACTAATAGAGTTGCACAGAAAGGGTGATGAACGACCGTTCGAACCAGGCCGCCCTCTAGGTTCACGGAGAATACTCTTTCCTTTGAGCAAGTATCCACGCATCTGCCCGGCACGTCATGAAACCAATAAGCACACCTGAAAAATGAGAAGGAAACGGAATGAAAGGGAAATGAAGTAGTGGTGGATGAGAAATCACCCTAGCATTCGCCTCCGATTAGGGAAGACCACGAAAACACCAAGGTCAGTCGGGCGGTAGTTTAGAATGAATCCGGGACATCTGGAATGTGGGCCCCACACGTTATTGCGGAGCCATCTCGCTCGGTTGGATTGATATAAAATGAAATCGCAGCTACAGGAGAATTGTTATAGTTTATTTTTCGGTAATTTGCAAATCAGGATGTCTGTACAAAAATTCCGCGATTATAAACGTATGTGACGTCGCTATTTGTGGAGTTGTGTCTAAACGGTAGTTACAAAATATATAAAATTAAAAAATTGGGTTATGGATGCAAGCACATTCTTAGCTATCTTTAGAATGTAAAATCTACCTATTTCTCTCTCTCTCTCAAAAAGTATTAAATCCTGTCTCCAGAGTTCACTGTGTATTACGGCAGAAAATACCAAATCTATGCACATACTAAATCTGATGCGATTCCAATTTGGTTCTCGATTTTGATGAGAACATTCGTGTGCATTATAATGATTAGAACAGCAAACATAGGCTACATGTTTTGAAATAAACAATATTTTAAATAATGTATTCAATTTACAGTTTTAGTAAATAATTATTGTGTGACCCCATTTATAATACCATATTATTTAATGTTAATATGTACCACTTGAAAAGGAGCCTGAAAAGGAATCTGAAGGCTTTACTAGTATTCCTAGTCCATTGAGACATTAACAAACTCCCATTTTACAATAATTTAATTCTGGGTCTACTGTTAGAACAGTGAATGAGGATAGTATGGATGGTGATTATTATGATTAGAACAGCAAACATATGCTATAGGTTTTAAAATAAATGTTTAATAGCGTATTCAACGTTAACAGTGCTATCAATTGATTTTTGTGTTTCCCCATACTGAATTATTTCTTGCCATCATGTACCAAATTCAAGTTTGTTTACATAATGTTCTAAATCCAAACTAGAAATATTAATAGCTACTTGTAATTTGTTAAAATTCTGCGCCAATGCGCTGTGGGCTAAAGCGTGGAGCTCTGGTTGCCGGCCAAGTAATGCGCTCAGATTCGATTCCACCGATGGGGTTGCAGACTTTAAGTCCCGCGTATAGGACCGATGCCCACTCAGTATCATAAGGAAAGTGAGGAGCTGCGATAGGCAGCGATCCTGCCCACGGAGGCTGGGGGATGCTTGATACTGGCCACATCACCTCTCCGTATCGGTTGGATGATTGCCCCCTCTGCCGTGCATACGCAAGCGTGAGGCCACTAGTCGGGTTGGCAGGTCAAGTCCCTTCGTAGCGCCACGGAATTATTATTTAAATATGTAAATATGTGCCTAAATATGATTTATGATACACAAACAATATGATATGAAGCTTAACAATATATGTTTTTACAACTATGAGGACCTTTTTTTTCTGTAAAATCAGTTCTTTTGAATTTGGCACCCTTTAGAAACAAGCTCCACATTTATAGTAGATTTGAATGAAAATGGAAACTCTAGAAGGTTAAACTCAAATATTATAGCAGGTATTTACATCAGAGGCATTCAAAGTATCACAATACAGACATCAACGTCTTCACTCCAAGATGCGTATTTGTTGACAGGGCATCATTGTCCTCTATACGTGTCAGTTAATGTTACAGAAAGCAAATTGCCCTTGGAGTACCATTGGATTTTAACCTTTTCACTAACGTGAATCTCCCACACATGTTTCGTAATTTTCGGATTATTAGACCGTTTCGCTAAATTTTCTTTACATCCCTTCTGTGCCACTTCACGGTCAGTTGTAGCTAGAAGCCTGATGTTGAAACTGTCATCTGCGGGCACATCCAACTGTCGCTGCATTGTTTGTGCTGTGGTATTCTAAAGTATGCCAACACTCTCCTGTGCGCTCCCCATTAACATACTAATCAAGCAAAGAGTTCAAACTGAGTTGAATGTAAATATTCACAGCATTTCACACAGTTTGCTTCAACCCAACAGTGATGAAATTCAGTCCAAATGAGATGTGAAAGATAAATGATACCTTTTTGCATTTGGCGCGAACTGGATTTCAGCCAACAGTTATATATGCTGCGATGTTCAAAACGGAATTCTTTGAGCCCTTATTTTTAACCTTATTAGTATAAATTTAAGGTGGTTATAAAATTATAACAGTTCAAAATCGCGAACATACAGTGGCACATTCCAGAAGGATGTGTGTTTTTATATCGTCAGTGGTACTGTAGAAGAAACAAAAGAAATTGCTTCGCAAGACCCAGAATAAATAAAATTCCATTGCATCTCAGCAACGGGCTACACGTATTTGGAAAACCTTTTTGCACAATGGCGTTCATTAAAAATGCCTCGGAAGTACGTAAGATGGATTGAAAATGTTAATGTTTTCAGCGGATTCCAGGAAACACATTCGAAAAGAAAAGTTTCTATAAGACTAATTGCGATAAATATTGTACGTCATTTCCGGAGTCACGATAGCGGAAGTGTCTGCAAACGTCTTCTGCGCAGCTGGGCAGATGGATTTACTGGACCAATGAAGGTAAGGGAATGAGTTAGTGTGTGGAAGGTGTATAGAGAAGGGAAAAGCATTTTCTCTAGAACCCGACTACGTCTTGCTCCTCCATCTTCCGGCTGCGTCAATTTTCTCTCAAGATAGTGAGCCACATCTATAAATGATACTGAAATCATGTTTTCGCCTCGTTATAAGGTTTAGTTTCTGCAATATTATATTATGGCGAACAGTGTAAAAACATTTTCAAGAAATTCTGTAGATCTTCTTTTATTGCTAGCCTAAGAAATTCCTTGTAAAGCTGTTATATTTTAAATAAATGTTCTTAATTCCGGAACATCTTAATGAACGAAACTATACTACGTTTGCAACCGCAGAATCGCATAATATCGTGTTCCAACGCGACGGCACACGATCCCACTGAAACTAGATCACCAATTACTGAATTACACGTTCGGTAAATTAGCGATCTACAGATGAGGTGAACAGATTATGTGGCCTCCAACTTTTACGGATCTCGTACCATCCGATTTCTTTCTCTAGAATGTAGAAGAATGACGTATTTGCACTGCAATCCATGGATATTCTTGATCTCAAAGAAAAATATGTTAAGGCCTTTGTACCTTTTGCACCAGAGATGTTGGATCACACATGGGAGTAATTGGCTTCAGGTAGGAATTGTGAAGTGCATGTCATGGTGGGCACGTTATAGTCTAATCCAGAGGTGGCGAAAACGTGACTCGCGAGTCATTTTGACTCGCAGGCGCCGTTCCCTCTCTGCAACCGTCCGTTTGTTTCTACATGCTGCTGAGTGATGCAGTGCGTGTTGCGTATTTGGCGACTCGCGGAAGGAAGTAGCTTTCGCCACCCTTGGTCTAATCTGAAGCAAAACTTCCTCTCTTCTATAATGTCTTCACTAATTACAAAAACATATAGGACAAATTTATAGGTTACATGGTTTTTATTTTAGCTCTACATTCGCACACAAGGCACACATTTTATTACACGAATTTATCTTAATTTACACAAAATAATATGGCTCTCGGCTCTTTGGTACTTTTTGTCTTCTAGCCTTTGATTCTCCTTTGATTTTCCACAAATGTAATAGAGAGTCTGTATTATGTACAGATGGCCTGCTTGTTAAAACAATTGTATTTTCCGCTTCAATTTTTCCCTGGTTTAGGATGTCCAGTAATCCCCATACGAAAAGTTGGGTGTAAACCGTTAACGGATTGATTTGACGTTTGAAAACTATACAGTGTTTTCAAACGTATTGCCGACACGAGGGAAGTAAACCAAAGTGACTCTGCTCTTTGTCTTCCTTGTACTCGGCGTTCTATAATAGCTGTGTTCGGAATAGTGGTAAGTCCTAAGGATCACGATACAATATTAAATATCGTATCAAGAGGCCAAATTATGCCACTATTTCCTGCATTTCATACATTACGAGGTCTGCAACGCCGATTTCAAGACTCGATCTACTTATTGAAAACGTTAAAAACACCCTTTTGCAATAGCAACTGTAAACTCGGACTTCATTGTTTTGCTGCAGTCTTTTTCTTTTTGAACCTTTTTGCGTGTGGAGATTTCTGCATTTCTACATTAGACCTAGAAAAAGCAGATAATTATATTAGTTATATTGCACGGCTTTACACTCTAATTTTATAAGTGGTAATGTACTTCATGAATAACTAAATGTACCTTTGGGCAGACAGAATATAGTAATTTTTATTCAAAAGCTGACTTAATTCAAACTAATAATTGCAAACTATCACAGCGATGGTCATAAATCATGGAATCCTTCTCCAGGAAATGCTCCACTTTTACTCCTTGCAAGTTCCAGTAGAATGTATCACTTACTGTTGAACTGCTTCTTCACGGGAGATTTGGATGTTTCCACTCCATTGCCCTGCATACAATCCTCATTTCGCTCCCGTTGACTATCATTTATGCTCGACTTAAAGATGCCTTAAGGAAACGTCGATTCGCCTCCGATGAAAAGGGGGAAGTAAATCGTGGTTGGCTTGGCTACTCAGGCGAGATTTTTTTTTTCGGAGTTGGATAGCTCAGCGTTGGCATCTCCATCTTGACGGGTTTTTTGGTGGTTTTTGCAAGGTCCGTAAGCGAATGCTGGAGTACTTTAACACTAACTTGGATCTTCCTATCCCTGGTTTTCTTTCATTTTGTTTCCTTTTGCAGATTAGCAGGGTTAGGCGCAATAGATGGTGGTGTGCGATGTATCTTGTGGATGTGCTTTGAGGAGAGAATTGTTTCTTTGCCGACACGCAACTTTCTGCTCAAACTTATCCATGAGAATAGGCCATCGAAGGGATGGCTGAAGATGTTAAATCTGAAAAGGTTAGGGATCTTTCTGCGCTGTGCCTACCGCCGTCAGATACGTCCGCCTTTCGTAGTCTCTCACCTCGTCCCTTCCTTCAGGAGGTATAGTACGCGCAACAGTCCTAGCTTTGGCCGCAATGCTGAAATCTTCCTCCGTTTCTAATCCATCATCCAATCCAGTGCCATCCCATTCATCATTAGGAAACTCCCAGAGCGGCAGATCCAGTGCAGTGATCAAACATGTTATGTGTAACGTTCATAGATTAACATTTCAGTATCCCTTATATAATGTTAAAAAAAAGTTTCTTCCTTTATATCTTCTCTACTGCTTATCTATAGTAAGTAGAGAAGTAAGGCATGCTAACAAAATTCTATACCGAGACATCACCCTAAATACCCGTTTTGAGGCTCCCTGGATAAAAAAGGCACTTTTATTTTAGAAAAAGGTATAACATAACTCAAAAACGTATACCAAGCCTTTACTTAAGTTCAGCATCTTCCAAGGATGCAACACTAAGATTTTCAAGAAACCCTCATCGTAAAACTATCTTTTACACGGAAAAGTTTTCATTATTTGTGGTTTTTTCATACGCGGTTGTAACGATTTTATTAAAATGCCATATGCTTAAGATACTTACATGAAAAATAAAACGTATGTCTTGAATTGTCTGCGGTAGCCTGTAAATTCCTCTTCATACTAAATAACTTGTGGATAAACGGTAAGCCTTAAGGGATAGCCAAAATGTTAGTAAATAAAAAAGAAGATCTCGTTAAAGCACACATTTGAAATAATTTTTGTAGTGTTGGCCATTTGCGAGCTACTCACTGTTATTGATTTAAGTTTTCAAACCCTCTATCCTTTTTACATTCTCTACTACTTATTTATAGTAAGAAGAGAAAGTATTTAATTCCGCCCAAAAATTCGACACCGAGATTTCACTGCGAGCACGCTTTTTGAAACCCCCTAAATAAAAAAGAAAGAAAGCATTTTTAAAAAAGCACCATGTGTCTGTGTGTTTAAAGCATAACTCAAAAAGTCGGTTAAACATCGAAGTTCCTTCTAAGGACGCGATAAGAAAATTTTCTAGAAAATCTCCCACTCTGTAGTACCATTTCTGTTGTAACCAATGGCGCCCCAAACCATCACACCTGGTGTTTGTCCGCTATGCCGCTCAACAATGCAGCCCTCTACGCTGCACTCACCACGGTACTGCCGGACACGCATGCGGCCATCACTGTAGGACACGTTGAAGCGGGACTCGTCCGAAAAGACTACATTTTGCCACTCAGCACCCCAGTGACGGTGTCCACGTGCCCATTGCAGTCGGAGGAGCTTGTGGTTTCTAAACAATGGAAGCCGACGTAATGGCATGTACGCAACCAGTCCAACCTGCAGCAGACGGCAACGAACCGTTGATGCAGACCTGTTGCAGTGCTCCAGCGTCGAGCCAACACTGTGGATGAAGCTGTACGGTCCGTTATGGCCATGCTGACAACATGACGGTCATCCCGTGCTGTGGTCATGTTTCGTGATCCAGTACCCGCTCTTTGTTGCCCACGACCTTCATCTTTCCATTGCATCCACACACGCATCACTGTCATAGCACCATGCCCTGTACGAGCCGAAATGTCACGGTATGAAAAAAAAAACCGCTTCCGGAGCCCGATCATTCTGCCCCATTCGAACTCACTCATATGCCGATATGGCTCCCTTTGACGTCGACGAGGCATACTGACACTCACTTTACTGTTTTCACCTTGTTTGACAGCTCTACACTGACTACACTGGACGCAACACTGACCTTGTGGGACCGACACGAGAGGGCTCTGTTCGGCCTACGTGTACCCCATCTCCTTATTGCTTGCACACTCTTCTACACTTCTACCAAGTTTGGAGTTATTCGGGAAGTTCTTTGTTGGTGTTGCAATTTTCACAAACGGCGGTTTAGTTCTTGATAGGCTTTGACTGCGTTTCCTGCGGGTGAATGAATGCAACATTCTATACACTCTTGTCACTAAATTAAAACATGCAAAACAATGGGGAAAGGAACAGAGGTACTCGTGTAACATGCAGCGTTAACTAAGTTGTGAATGAAGCGGATTTAGCTGACTAAATCACACTTCTGCAACAGCCTGCCTTGGTGACTCACCCTGAGCCTTACATTTGCCTACTCCGGTGACCAAGCAGAAACAAGTCAGAAATTAAGACATGAGATAATACAGCGCATGGAAATGTTTGTTATTTTTAGTTGTTGCAGTATCATGTAAAATATATATTAGTTTATATTTTCAAGATTGCAGAATAAAGAAAAACTGTTATATTTATTTCTCTAAGGGTAAAAAAATACTTAAAAGAAAGTTTACAGCACAAAACATAATTACATAAAAAGTGAAGCAAGGAAATGTTTTTATTATTATTATTATTATTATTATTATTATTATATTTGACTAACAATACGGGATGTGTATCTAACCTGGGACATCAAGATAAAAAATTGCTGCCAATTTGTAGAATATCAAACCGGAACAATTTCGGAATTAACACACAATAAACATTTTGTTACATACGTTTCTACACAGAAAACATAATTCATAACATAAGAACATAATTCAGTGAATAAGCTATCGCCTTTATAGTGTTTTTATAAAGTAAGTATCCAGTATCGGTGCTCAAAAATCAGTATCCGCATCGAATATCGAGAAATAGTGGCGTCGCCCCATCACTGGTTTAAACTTTCAAATACTTCAACTTTTTCAAGTGGTAAGTCGCTATTGGTTTTCTCTCGTGATCATGCAAGCGTGTGGAATTTCATAGCCATCACATAGCGATCAGCTTTTTAAAAATCTGACTCGCTTTAGGCTACTGTGCTTTTCTTGTACCTACAAGAAATTTGCAATGAAAGTTTATCTGTGTTAAATAAGTAGATAGAATAAGCTTTTGTAAGAATAGTTTGTAGAAAAGTTAGAACAGAAAATCATGTGAATTCAACCATCAGATTTTTTTCAAACAGTAAGTCATTCGTTTTCTCTTTGGTCATGCAAGGGGCATGGAATATCAAAACCATCGCATAGCAATCCGCTTTTTAAAAATATGACTATCGCTTTATATGTACAGGATGGACATTTAAGTTGAGACTGTGCAGTATCTCCAAAACCAAGCGTTGTAGAAATGAATTTCTTGAATAAACGTTTGTTGATATTATGGGGGAAAGTAAAGCCATTAGTCGTGTTTTATGTGGAGTACCTTATGATTGTCATTTTAGGGTTAATTAAATTTTTTAAATGTAAAAGGGTCAAATTAAATTGAATTTCGGTTAGGGCTAGCTACTTGGATAAGATGTTTTTCTTTTCCTTCGTGGTTTTTCCTTAGCCTCATGAGACGAATGCCAAGTAACTCTAAGCTCATAGATTCCGGCTTTTTGTTAGCATCATTTCAGCAATTTCATTCTTTCGCCGTTCTATATGACCTACCTAATTTAACGGTGTTAACCTCCCTCAAAAATGAAAAACAAAGGAATTGTTAGAAAAAGTTATGAAGTAGCTATGTTGAAAAATGATTACCAGAAGTTTTCTGCTGCAGTTGTAATAACTTATAAAGCTGATTGCGGATTCCTACCGAAGCACTCTCATATTTCTTATATTTCCTTATTTCAGGAGGGAAGTGAAGCCATTGCGATTTCTTAATCAAGGACTTCTGCGGAGATGAGTGAAAACATTGCAAGTTTGAAATTTAATTTCAGCGGAGCGTTGAAAACTTAAGAAGTTGCTAGTTCAACCAAAGGTCGAATTATACCGATATTACAAATTGAGGTTTCCCTTTGAAACTTAGTTTCGCTTAGCTAAAAAGAACAGAAAAGAATAAGTAGGTGTAACTTTTCATCAGCTTCTTGCAATGGACACCTCATTCCACAAGTTTTCAAGCAACTTTAAATTAACGAAACGTGAGTGTGCCATGAATGTTTTAGCAGAATTCGCACGTGGTTATATTCTTTTACAGTCGCTTTTGTCTGTCTGTTCAATATGTTTACTAAAAAGAGGTCGGAGAATAAACCTTTGTATAACTATTTAATGTTTAAAATAAATGTACCACATTTCGGGTTGTATTATGTTCGTTGTTATACTTGCGTTATCACTTATAATAGGTAAATGAAACAAACTAAAAGATTCAATGCCATCGCCGGGACTTGAACCACGATCTCCTGGTTTCCGTCCGGTTGCTCTAACTACTGAACTACCATAGCAACATGCCGGTACGACATTAAATTCCCCAACTGATTCACATTTTTCACGCTAAACCACAAGGAGATCTCAAATTGTGTTGAGATGACATACCTCAATGGCGACTTACAGTGCTGTAAGTACTTTTAAGTCCCGGGCTTCATAGTTGCGACCAGTATTTTCGACCACATTAATTAACCTAATAGTGGTCGAAACAAATTATGAAGCCCGGGACTTAAAGTACTTACAGCACTGTAAGTCCGCATTGGGGTATGTCATCTCAACACAATTTGAGATCTCCTTATAGTTTACCGGGAAAAATGTGAATCAGTTGCGGAATTTAATGCCGTACCGGCATGTTGCCATGGTAGCTCGGGGTTAGAGCAACCGGATGGAAACGAGGAGATCGTGGTTCAAATTCCGGCAATGACATTGAATTTTTCAGTTGTCTGATTCTACCTTTCTAACCTATTCTTACTAAAGCTTATTTTTCTACTGCGTTTTAATCCAAATAAACCTTTGGAAATAGCTACATTACACATTTCGTTATAGATACAAAGACAATAGGGATAGTCAAATGTTTTAGAACTGAGCGCTATACGTTGCTCAAAATTCCATTACTCTTTCGATGATATCTCGAGCAACAACCGAATGTCGACAGGGCTTTAAAAGAATGAAGTGTTCAAAAATTCAAAACACCAAAAAGGATATCTCGGAAACGGCTTATGCCACAAAATAACGTATTTGAAATAAATTGTGTGTTTTAAAGAGATCTACATTTTTATATAGTTCATTTTCGTCTATCTCTTAACGTTTACCAGTTATACAAGATTATGCGAAGTTTCCCGAATGAACAGGTCTTCACAGGCCAGCCCCAGAGAATTCAAGACATAGATTTTGTTTATTATATAGATATAATATATGGTGTTTTCATCAAAACCGTTAGCGCCATTTTAAGAAAATAAAAAATAACGAAAAGCTTTCCATGTCAGGGGTAATTTAAGGTGGAAGGATTTTGTTGCAAATCTTCTTATGGCATACTGGAAGATGCTGAACTTATATATACAGTTAGGTGGTTAACAGATATTTCGTTTTTGAGTTATGCTGTTCACACATACACACGGATCGTTTTCCGAAAATGTTTTTTCAGGGAAATTTCCGCTGTAATCTGGGAATGGAATGTTTGGTTGAAACACAATACTCCCTCTACTTACTATAGATAAGCAGTAGTTTAAGTAATAAAGGAAGGGCTTATGCGTGCGCATATTTGTATGTGTATCAATTGCCAGATAAATCCAGTAACTTTCATGGATGCAAAAAATTCCTTATTTTCTCAAAAAGGGTTTTAATATGTCAAATGTTTGAGATATAACAAAGGGCCACCACAAATGAAAGAGAGAGTTTCATTGTTTATAGAACTAATATTATATGCGATATGAAGATGCATTTTCGCTGTTACGTTAAGGAAGTGCTGAATTTTTCGTTTCGTTTTTCGTTACAATGTTGGTACTACAGGTTGATTCTTTTAGTTTTAACAAGCATTGAAGGTGGCTGAAACTCTGAATCCCACAGAATGGTTTATGGGACCTTTTCTTTAAGAAAACCATAATTGGAGCTGCATATGACCAAATGTTAATAAACTGCAAGGGATAGAGCACCACTTGTGTACCATACACGTAGATGTTAGAACTCTCCTTGGAAAAAACACTACCACAGTGCTGGTTCCCTCGCTCCAGCCCGGAATCTAAGCCGGGACCCTCTGTTGATTGTCAAAGCTTCCTGCATAACTCGGGGCATAGCTGTTCCCCTAAAACAATTGCCATATACGTTTACCCACTTCATTTTTCAACTGATGTGGTGCCTATAGAATTACAGGGGGTCGTATATCCTAGAGATGTAATGATTCATCTAAGCTGACGCTAGATGGGCATTTTATCGTTGGTAATGATCCTATCACTGCCGTCAAAAAGCTAATAAAATTAGCCCTACGTTGCGTCTCCGTTGTTCTAGAAGACCTTTAGAAAATAAATTACCCTGATATTAATTCCATATTCCAGCAGTATGTGTGTAATTATGACTAAAGTCATAACAAAACTCCGTGCGATAAAATAATTAATTTGAGTTTGCATTATACGACGATCCACCGTCCGCCCGTCAGTTGCTTCGCCTGGTTCTCTCTTTTGTTTCCTACAGCAATGACGACAGCAGGAAACAATATCAAAGCGAGAGGCGACAGTTAATTCCCGTCGTTAACAGCGGGAGAACAGCATTGATTCTCCCATATTGCCATTCCAGTCATCAGATAGGACACATTCCATCTAAATTGGCAGCAAGATAATCAATGTTTTCAATAACTGAGCGCTGAAAATTCTACGAAGTGCTTTAGTAATAAAGTGCGTTTTAATCCGCAAATGAAACTTGTTAGATTTGGGGTTTTCTTGTTTATTGGGAATAAATATTCATAGCTTTATCGGACTATAAATTATATACGAGTCGAAACTAGCAATGTTACATACGTCATGACATCATACTTTTGAGTAAATTTTTAAAGCGAGTGTCAGCGCTAAGGGAAAGGACGTTGTATAGTACGTATGTGACAGAGAAGTAGCCTAACAAACACGCGTTCAATCCGAGGACCATTAATACGGTAACGAATTAATTTACGCTAGCGATGATAACCAGTGCCCCGCTTTACAGCTTTCTAGGATCTTCGATATGGAGAGGTTTTGATAGGACATACTGCACAGATCGCCTTCTGTTGCTATGACGTGGAAGGTTTTCACTTTCAACCTGAACGCTTTGCTTTCTAAGCAACTTCTCCGACACAGAAGTCGTACGACTCTGGGCAAGTACTAGGTGAGTTGAATTATAGGCTCAGCGGCTAACCAAGTGACGTCATATGACATATAAGGTACATTTTGAAGTGAACACACAATATAGTCAGAATATTATAATGTTGTACTTTCTTGCAAGAGAAAGCAGCAAACGCAGCGAGTTCAGTAGCATGTCGAGGAGTAAGCAAACTCTGGATCATAGCACCTCCAGGATGGGTGATCAGCTCTGTGCCTGGTTTGGAGGTGAAGAAAGAAATGATCATCCCATCCTGAAAGGGATGATAGGAAAATTCGCGAATAAAATTATCCAACCCAACATTCGCCTAGCGACCGAGGAAAACAGCGAACAAAACTTCGGTCAGATTGGTCGGCTCCGGGGGTTTGAACCCGGGTCACTAATCCGAGCTACTACAGACGTTATGCCTGAGCCATCCCTCTCGATCTATAATCGCATCCATCTAAATAAAAGACCTATGGAACCCAATGGATGCGATGCCCACGGTCTTCTTCTGAGTTTTATAGGATTTAGAGTACAAGGACTTAAAGGGTATAATCAGCTACAGTCAATTGGGTTATGCACACAGTACAACAAATGGATCAATAATCTGCTCTCTGGAATTATATCAACGAAGCTATTACACAAGTATTTAGTGCATGGGTCATTAACCGTACATGCATATTTAAGATACAAGTATGGTGACAAAATAAACAACAGAAGAAGAACAATAAAAAGGAAAATGGAGATAAATTAACTTTGAATAACTGAACAAATTTGACCTAGCTTCGCGCACCTTAGCCAAGAAATTTTCCATGTTTTGCCAGTTCCTCTAGTCAGGTAGTAGCTCCCAACATGCCAATCTTTTCCTTGACGGACTTAAGAATTTTTCTTTGAGTTTAATTGTTCGCTTGTTCTCCCACTGTGCACATTCCGCCAAAATATGTACCCAGTCCTCATCCAAATCACAGAATGGGCAGATTCTCCTGCCAGAATCGTCAGTCATTTTCTGTGCGCTCCAGCCCCCCAGTCTAGACCATGCCATTTCTGATCTTTCCTTTCTTCATAAGTATATACGCCTCTTTACCCCAATTCAATTTTATTTCGTTTGCTAGACTTAAAGAATGTTTAATTTTACAATCCGATTCTACTTCCTGTTGGTTGATGCCTCTTAGTCTTCTTTTGACACTTTTCCATATGTTTTTGTCATTTGTTTCACCTCTTTGCCATACTGACCCCATTCCTATTCTCCTCAAACCCCTTTCCAAATCAGCTGCCCAAAACTTAGGAGACAGGTTTTCTCGCTGGTATTTATAACATTTGGATCGTAATGTGGAGCTATCCCCCTGAATCAGCCTCCACCAGTACTTCACTGCTCTTATTTTGCAGTGTATTGTGTCTTCATAACATCCCACCTCCCTCAATACCCCCGAATTTGATGTGTCTTGTGAAACTCCAAGAACTCTTTTCCAAAATGCTACCTGCGTTTTATTTATTTGTTAATTCAGAGGTCATTGTGGCTGAGAAGTTTCATAGTTATATAATATTACCTATATTATAGCACACGACACCACCTAGAAATAAAATAAAACACTGCGTTTACATATAGGCAGCAAAAACACTATACTCAGGGACGTATTTAGAGGGGGTTTAGGGTTCAAACCTCTCCCCTCCCGAAACTTCTGACAGCTGTATTTATTTAAATTCGTATCAAACCAATATAGGAAAATGTCCTTAGATAACAGTAGATCTACTGCTAGTATCACATTTACATAGGTAAGGTGACCATACATCCTGGTTTTCGAAGCAGTCTCGGTGTTTGGTGCTGTAAGGTAGAATATCTTCATTCTGGTGAGATTTTCCTGTCCCTATAATGTCTCCAAATAATTTTCTTATCTACGTAACGTCTATTTACTATGGAGTACGTACATGGTAACCGTGTGACGTACTGTTAAACTAGTTATGGAAAACCCTCCCCGAAATTTTTTTCTGGGTACGGGCATGATTATACTGATATAGAAAACTGCCTTATATAGTTTCTAAGACCTTCGTATACAATCATGAAGCTAAGGGTAAAACGGCTATCTATAAACTGTGCTAATAAAGCAGAGCAGGTCAGAAAGTCTATCCTGCTATGCTTCAAGTGTGAGACCATGTTTAAAGTCTGTTCTTGCAGATGTGTCACAAATACATAGATCTCTGCCAGATTCTACAATTTGCGAAAATAACTTGCATATCTAGAAAAAAATAAAGAAAAGAAAAAAAGCAATGGCTTTCTTTGGAGAGTGTTCAAGTTCGGTAAGACTGGTGTAAACGAACGCTGTAAAAAGGATAGAGTGGCTGCTTCTTGTATTTATTTCTATATCTTTGGTATTTTAAAAAGAAAACCGCATAAATATAAACTAGAATAATATTTAATGATTTTAAAGTAAAAATCTGTCTTTGAGCTTTGCTTTAAACACACATGTAGGCTATAGCCTGACATTTTGGAAACAATGTTAATGCAAAGACAGTTTAATGAGAAGAAACAAGAGTTGGCACAATACCTTATATCGATGACAGACTTTTTATTTAATTCACATAGAATGGCCTACGTCTTAGACTTTAGAAGCAGCAAGTTTATACTTTACCGAAAAATCATGCGATTGTGGCCAATTTTTACTTTCTCTACTACGTATAGTAAGTAGGGGAAGTATTGAATTCCACCCAAAAATTCGATACCGAGATTTCACCGGAAATACATGTTTTGAGACCTCCTGAATCCAAAAAAAGCATTTTTGGAAACATGTCCGTGTGTGTGTCTGTGTGTGTGTCTGTGAACAGCATAACTCAAAAACGAACAGTCGGATAAACACCAAACTTGGTATTTACGTTCAGTATCTTCCAGAGATGCGACACGAAGGTTTTCAAGAAAATCCTCCCACCCCAGACTACCCTTTACATGGAACATTTTTCGAAAATTTTAATTTTCTCAAAAATGGCTCTAACGATTTTGATGAAAATATCATATGTTTAAGATAATGTCATGAGAAATGAAATGTATATCTCGAAATTTCTGGGAATGTCTCCAAAAGTATTCTTCATTATGAACGACTTTTGCATAACTGGTAAACCATAAGAGATAGACAAAATTTTACTACACAAAAAATGTAGATCGCGTTAAAATACACAACTTATATCATATACATTTTTTTTGTTGAGTGAACCGTTTTCGAGATATTGCTTGTTATTTCCTTAAATTTTCCAATACTTACACTTTTTCTCAAATTCGTTATTCATTTTTACTTTCTCTACTACGTATAGTAAGTAGGGGAAGTATTGCATTCCACCCAAAAATTCGATACCGAGATTTCACCGGAAATACATGTTTTGAGACCTCCTGAATCCAAAAAAAGCATTTTTGGAAACATGTCCGTGTGTGTGTCTGTGTGTCTGTGTGTGTGTGTCTGTGTGTGTGTCTGTGTGTGTGTGAACAGCATAACTCAAAAACGAACAGTCGGATAAACACCAAACTTGGTATTTAGGTTCAGTATCTTCCAGAGATGCGACACGAAGGTTTTCAAGAAAATCCCCCCACCCCAGACTACCCTTTACATGGAACATTTTTCGAAAATTTTAATTTTCTCAAAAATGGCTCTAACGATTTTGTTTAAAATATCATATGTTTAAGATAATGCCATGAGAAATGAAATGTATATCTCGAATTTTCTGGGAATGTCTCCAAAAGTATTCTTCATTGTGAACGACTTTTGCATAACTGGTAAACCATAAGAGATAGACAAAATTTTACTACACAAAAAATGTTGATCTCGTTAAAATACACAACTTATGTTATATACATTTCTTTTGTTGAGTGAACCGTTTTCGAGATATTGCTTGTTATTCCCTTAAATTTTCCAATACTTATACTTTTTCTCAAATTCGTTATTCATTTTTTTATGTCCTGGACTTGCAAAGAGAATGGAATTCGACACATAGCAACCAGCGTTAAAATATTTGACCATCGCTTAAAAGCTACCATATTCCCCTTGCATCTACAAGAAAATTAGCAATAAGATTGACATCTCGATATCTCGATTAACATAAAGCATATGGAGAATAGGCGTTTGTAAAAATAGATTGTACAAGAGTAGAGAAAGTCATGTGAGTGTAACACATCAGATTTTTTTATGTCCTGGACATGCAAAGAGAATGGAATGCGCCACATAGCAACCAGCGATAAAATATTTGACTATCGCTTAAAAGCTACCATATTCCCCTTGCATCTACAAGAAAATTACAAATAAGATTGACATCTTGATATCTCGATTAATATGAAGCATATGGAGAATAGGCGTTTGTAAAAATAGATTGTACAAGAGTAGAGAAAGTCATGTGAGTGTAACACATCAGATTTTTTTTTAAGTTCTCGCCTATTTGTAAAGTTACGACATAGTTATGATGATAGCCCTCTGAGTTGAGATCATAACTTTGTAGTATGTTTACAAATAGGCGGAAAATGTAAAAAATAAATTTTGGCCAATCACCCCACAGTGCCTTTCAGAAACAAAACGGAAAGCACTGACTTGTCAGAATAATCATGTAAAAGTCATTATAAATGCTAAGGTTTGTGTAGTTGTATGTAAACGTAACTGCATGTAACAAAGAAGAAATAGAATAAGCAGTAAGTGGGTAGGGTGATAAAATATAACCCATTTAATGGAATATAAATTAGAAATTGAAGACATAATCGCAAGACTTCATAATACAGTGATTGTAATTAAATTTCCAGTACTTAAACTGAGGGAAAGAGAATATTTAATGAAGCATATCTAATAAGTTTGACTGTGTTTGGTTTTTGGTAAGTTCCTCCTAACCCAGCACAACAAGTGTTGCTCCTTAACTACTATGGCTCTTAACCTGCCATTCTATATCGGGAGTGAAGGGCCGAAATGTTGCTCAGAGCCTACTTTATCAAGCTGGAATTCTTTTACGTGCCGTAAGTCTACGACACGGGACCACCGGCTTTACTTCTCTTCCGAAGGAAGCCAGACTAAGGACTTTTACGCCCGAAAAAATACATCGCCCTCCGCCGGGTTTGAACCCGTGACCTAGAGGCTGCATGGTACCCCTAGACCACAGAGAACAATACTGTTGGACATTTGAACACATTAAACAACATAGGATTTTAGTAGCACAAAGTGATTAGTACCATAGCTAGGATTTGGAAGAAAGGGTAACATTCTAAATGAAGTAGAAAATGGGATGGGAAATAACACTGAAGGTATTAAATACCTACTAACTTTACCCGCTTAAATATTGGTTTGCATTGTACCATGGGTTAGTTTTATACGGCAAATATCCCTATACCAAATACGGAATCGAAATTATTTCTGAGGATACATTTAATTGCGCTCGCCGCCGCTGTGTGATTTTGTTTCTCTTTTAGAAATTTTACACCCGGATAACAAATAACCACTTCATTTAGTATGCAGCACTGCAGACCAAGATACTTAAAATACTATTACACAGGACCATTTGCTACACATCAGACTGCTACAATGTGACGTTATATAGATTTGCCGCTGGTTTATTTTAGTTTTATCCGAGAAGTTGTAATATTTATTTTTTGAAAGTCAAATGAACAGGGGTTGCATATTTTTGGACGTTTAATCTATTTTATTAAGTACCTATGAAATTAAAATTATAATAATAAGTAAATAAAAATAATTGGTAATGAAAACATTGTTGGAAGAGTTTTATTTTAATGCGGAAAGAGAAACGTAATTTTTCTCTAATTCTTTTAGTTTTAAATAATTAAATTTGCTTTTAAAATTTGCCCTTCAAAATATAAAAATCATACATAGACCAAAGCTGGAATCGTTATAAAATGCAAACCTTTCCATCCAAGTTAGCAACCATCACACTTGACTGTTTGAAAATAAAGGATTATAATTTGACAAAATCTTTGCATTATATAATTTACTTTGGTATGGATATTTATGATTATAAATAACTTCAATTAATAAGCAGAATAAAGGAATTCTATCATAATTACAGCTTTCATTCATTCACACACATTTTAATAAAATATAAAATTACTTTTCGAAAGCAACTTTAACCGAAAGAGTAATCTAAAATTAAAATTCCACTATTGGGTTTTGCATCTTACTCGCCAGCACAGGTGGCTTATAGGTAAGTGTAATATCTTAGCTCAAAACAGTTTGCATGCAACAGCTTTTATTAAGAATCTGCAGCTACTCAATTAATACTATATTCTTAAATCATCAAACGCTCATAGCTTATTAAAGGTCGTGCACATGTCTTCCTCTGTTACAATGTTAAACATCCATCCTTTAAATGTGATAGCTCATAATTAGTATGCAAATAGCGTACCCGTAAAATATTTTAATATTCCTTTTAAAAGTACGATTATAACTTATATGTATCTGCCAGATGAACAAAAGGAGCTATTTCGGGGAAAAATGAGAAAATATTTAATTTTTAAGTTAGATGTTTACTTGTGATGGTTTCTCTCGTAGAAAATTTAGTTTAAGCAACAGGACTAAATAACTTGGAAGATCAAAACGGTCATGGAAAATGAGCATTCAGAATTTTATACCGATATAAATTGATGGATTGTGAAACGTTATTTTACAATTTCATTTCATTTGTAAATAATGAACATCTTTAAACTTTCACCACTCATAAAACAGTTGAAATCCGAAAAGTAGTTCCAAGATAGCTTCGAACAAAATGATTAAGTTTCTCATTTACATATAGTATAGATGCAAACAAACGTGTAGAAGCCATACTGAGGGAATGACGCAAGATCCTATAGAAGGTAGTTTAGGGATATCTTGAAACAACATTAATTGTGAAAACAATTTTTGCTATATCTCCTCCATTTTTGTTTCCGCAATGTTTACAAGCCTGTTCTGCATGCATTGTGCATATCCAGGGTTCCTTTGATACCTTTATATAGCTGCATTTAAGCAAAAACCAATGTCCAAGTGTCCACTTCTCCCTTAATGAGGGAGATTTCGATCTCATATTACAACAGAGAAAATAATTTGAAAATTATACATTTACAACACAACTTTTGACCTTCAAACCACATTATATAATAATAGTTATCACACGCGAATCCCTCATCATTACCGACTATAACACATTACGTGAAACCATTTGTGGCTCTCTCCCACTCACTGAATCCAAGACTCTCCAGTATTATTCTCTTAGTAATGCCCATTACACGCTGCACAATATTTATTTGGATTGTTCAGGTAGTTTGATGAATTGGCTCCCCCATAACTTGACGCCGAGCACTTTAAAGTTTGTTTTTTTTTGCGGAGGGGCACAAGGTTTTGCAGCTTAGCTTCCCTGAGCTGCTTCCGATAATTTTCAGAGGTCATTACGGCTGACTCTTGTCTTTTTCGTCATTGTTAACACCAGATAAAGGTGTAACAATGGAACTGGAGAAAATACCTGCAGATGTGGAATCAGGGGTGCATAAATTTTCGTGGGTTGATGGCGACAATATTGCTGAAGGAGTGCCCGCGTCTGCTAGAAGAAAATCATACTCAAATATAACACAATGCAATATATCGGGATTGAAGGGAAAGATTCCGCAATTCCCAAAGCCCTTGTAAAGCTTCCTGCTGTTGCTGACTTGACCCAAGCAATTGTGAAAACTTTACCAAAATCTTCTTTTGTGATTCCCTTTCTTGGATACTGACGTAATTTCTATTGGCCTCGTTGTAACAGTGCTTGAGGCTCTTAAAGGAAACACCCAGAGGCTGAAGCTTATGTGTACTATATGGCGGAAGACACAACATCTGAATTGCAAATTCAAATGCTTTGTCAAGAACATCTGGATCCTTACAGTGTGATCATGTCCGCCCAACATCAAGAATATTTTCCCTTGTGGCTTGTACCGATTTACATGGTCTAAAAACCAAGAAAAAATCGCGATTGTCATGTAACCTGAGTCAGACATATGGACAGCTGACCCATTAGGAATTCCTTTGGAATATGCGCTTCTGTGACGACTTCCTTTCATTATTATGAATGGCGGTATAGGCTGACCCGCTGCATTCACGCAAGCCATAACTGTGGACCCCTTCTCTCCGGCAGTATGGAATATGTCTTTCTTTCCTTTTGAAGTGATTACCTTGCCAGACTTAAAAATCAATTGGAGGCCAAACTCATCTGCATTGTATATTTTACCTCGGTCTTTCCAAATATTCAGTGCATCATACACGCCACTGAGAAGGATGAAAAACCTTTGCATTTCCACCGTGTTTAGACCTTTTGATCGTGCATCAGATTGTCCTTGGGCTTTACGTATGCTCAAGTTTGGGTGCCTTTCGTGAAAGGAGTAAACCCAGCCATATCCAGGCATTTATCTGCATTAAATTTACATTTCAAGCCATTCCCGACAGCGAATTAAAAGCTTAAATGTGTAATTGTAGGCGAAACCTTTCGAATCCAATAGCAGAAGATGGACTAATTGCTCCTCCACGTTTGCTTCAAACGTACTATTCTTGCCAATTTGTATATTACTGAAACTGCCTGTATTAATCTAGATCACAAGGTGTTCCTCAGCACGGATAAACGCTTAGCTGCTCTTGCTAGTGGAAGCTTTTCTTCCCTTACAGCTTGAAACATATGGCTGCAAACATATCCTCTTCCTTCCATATAATTATTGAATGCGAGTATCCGTCTTTATTTTGTCATTTAGACACGACTGCTTAAGAAAACTACCCAGTTCAGAGAGATCTCGACATATCTCCCACAATGATTATGTCGGATCATCCAAATTACCGATGGTCAATAAATGTCAGATGATGTTTTCTAGCGCTGTCAAGTCTCACCGTTTCTACTTCTAACGAATAGGCAAAACAGAACTTTGAACCTGTAACTTAAAAACCAGCGACCCAAAATTCAATAGATTATCCACAAAATATTATAGTTTGCATAAGAATGGCATGGTTCTTACCTCTCCTTGGGTTTATTTTGTAAATATCTCTGGAAATGAAGAATTTAAATCACCTTACTCGAAGATACACTGACAACAAACGTGTTGGGAACACACTCTACGTAGTTTCAGTTCTTCCCGCTAGGATTTGTCGCGACAGTGCTTAGTTTCGTTAAATGTGTTTCGAGGTTTCCCTAAACTACCTAAATCCAGTGGCGTTAGAGCCAGAATATGGGACTACCAACCCGATTGCGGCCTCAATCCCACTTAAGGTAGAGGTGGACCTTCATCCAAACGATACGGGCAAATGATGCGGTCAGCATCACGCATCATCCTGCCGGGATGTTGGCTGTCGGGATCGCTTCCTATCGCGGCTCAGGTTCCTCACGATGCTGAGGTGGTACCGATTCTATACCTCGGACTGGAAATCCTCATGCACACGGTTGGGATCGAACCCTGTCGCATTCCGTGGCCGAGAACCAGAGCTCCAAGCTCTATTCACCATGCAGAACAAAATTCAATATCAGCCAATAGTCTTCAGAAACTTGGGAATACCTATTGGCGCTTGTAGGAAAGCATGATTTTTCCTGCATGAGCGCCTACGAAGATAGAGTAACCGCAATGCAACTCAATAGCACATACGTAAACTAGACGCGGAAGCTACAGTTTGAAATAAACGAATGTTGCAGATACCTAATAAGGCGTTAAATGAAAAATAATAAACAGCTTAACTTACATCTATATAAAAAGTATAATTGTGTTTTACTTTCTTTATGGCTTGCATGAAGTATACTTTTAAAAAGGCATTTTTAAAAAGAGGTCAATGTTTTTGTGCGCGTGTGCATGCGCGAGCTACAGCATATTGAAAAATAAAACGTCGGATAAATACAGAATCGCATACTTAAACGGATCCATGGAGAAGATATTTAGGAAATTCTCTCATACCAAACAACCCTTTACACCTGAAAGATTCCTAATTTCTATTTTCTGAGAAATAGATTTAAAAATTGATTAATTTATTTTATACTGTAACGCCAAATAATGTTTATATGTTGAATGCTTTCAATATAATTTGCGTTGTCTCCATTCATATCGAATTATACAGTGGGGCCATAAAAATACTGTCATACTCCAAACTGGCACTACGTTGCCTTTGACAAACGTATTTAAACATTTTTGTGCATGTTAACAATGGACAGGATCACGGGAATCAAACACAGAAACTAAATTCACTCAGGTTTGTGATTAGTCGATACGGGTTCATTGTTGGATATTTAGCAGGTTACATGTGAATGTTTGGTTTAAAATTGTGTTGTTATTAAAGAAGTTTTGAGGAGTTGTAGCGAACCCACAAAACATAGTTTGTGTGTTTTGGAATATCATAGCATGCAGAGTCTGGTGCAGGTTCAGCGTGCTTTTAGGTGGAGGTTTAAACATCAAGCTCCTACACACACGTCAATTTTGAGGTGGTATTGTAATTTTGTGGATGGTGGGTGCATATGTCATCAAAGGAAAGACCATTCAGGGAGACCATCTGTCAGTGCGGGAGAGATTTTTACTTAGTCCTAAGAAGTCTGTCCGTAGAGCTTAGTCAACAGTTAAACATCCCTAAATCTCCCGTATCCAAGATGCTGCGTATGCAACTGAAGTTTCACCGCTACAAACTGCAATTACTGCACAAGTTGAAACCTGATGACCCTGCAAAACGATTAGATTTCTCTGAACATTTATTGGTAGTAATGGAGGATAATGAAAACCTGTCAGAAAAAATAATTTTCATTGATTAGGCAACATTCCACTTAGTGGAAAAGTAAACAGGCATAATGTTAGGATTTGGGGGAGCCAGAATCCACCAGAATCTTTTGGAAGTTGAAAGAGACTCCCCTAATGTGAATGTCTTTTGTGCCGTATCGAAAGTCCAGTCTATGGCCCATTTTTCTTTCGGGAGGCCACTATCAATGGTCCAACTTATCTTGATATGCTTACTGAATGGTTATTTTTACAACTGGAAGAAGAAGGCAACGAATTTATTTTCCAACAAGATGGAGCACCTCCTCACTGGCATTTACATGTTCGGGGACATCTGAATGAGCGGATTCCAGCAAGATAGATTGGGCGTGCCGGAAATTATGATAATTTCTTCTACAAGTGGCCGCCGAGGTTGCCTAAGTAGACGGTCTGTGACTTCTTTTTATGGGGTTACATAAAGGACTATGTCTATGTAACCCTATTGCCTCAAAACCTGCAAGAAGTGCAACTTCGTATCACTGTTGCCATTTCATCAGATGTGTTGGAATGTGGCGTGAATGGGAATATCGCCTTGATGTCTGCAGCGTCACTTGTGAGGGCCACATTCAATGTCTGTGAGGTATAGTAAAAATATTTGAGTTTTTGTTTCGAATGTCACCAACTTCACCCAAATATGACTATCCAAAGCGACGCAATGCCAGTTCAAAGTATGATAGTATTTTATGGACGCACTGCATAATTGAAAATCCATAAGAGGTAGACACAAATTATTTCAAGAAAAATATAGGTATCGTTAAACACGCAGTTGTTGGCAATAATTGTCAAAATATTGACTCTTTTTCGTTTTAGTTTTGTAATAGTTTAATTTTAAATGCCGTATTTTCGTGCTTCTCTTTCTCATGAACCCATGCAAAAGGGGTTGTCATATCAAACGTGAAAAACACAGTTGACCGTCGCCTCAATCATTTATAAATTGTTGCATACATATAAGAGAACTTGTACTAAAACCGCTCCGTAGGAATATTTATGAGATTAAGAAGACCAAGAAGAAAAACTGGCATTTATGTCAGTGAGTTGTATAATATATCTGAAAATGGTGTTTAAATTGTGTGTAATTGTTGCACACGAGGTTTCTCGATATCAGAATTCCACAAAACAGAAGAAGAGCGCAAAAAATACTGCATTAACATAGCAGCTTATATTACAGTGGCACTCCCTATAAAGGATAAAACAATAATTGCTGTGAGGGTAGTTATATAGACTCGAAACAGAGTGCAGAAAGGCGCACACCCGTGGCAAAACAACCAGTAATATCTGCTGCTCATAAATCAACCCGCTGATGAACAGCAAAAGCTTTATTAAGGAACCCTTGCTGTGAAACGCTCTTCGCTCAGCAAATATTGAATCCCTCGTACATTAAGCGCAAAGAAAAGCTGGCTTTATAGAGAGAAATAAAATCGAAGTTTTAGAACAGTTTACCTTACAGGTTTTATACCATTGACATCCATAAGACTCTGATTTGCTTCTCTTTAAAACAGGCTTAGGCAGGATAGCTGTTAAAGGGCAAAGAGCAACCACAGCATGAAAGATAGCCGCCTATCGGCTACATCTTTATCAAAAGCACCAAGCCGTGTAGGAACAAAGGCGTGTGATTTAAAACACTTCTACACAAGGTATCTGCGCAAATCTGTTATAGTGTTTTACACTCGCCATGTGTAGGCTAAGAATATAAAGTTGAATCAGTTTAAAAATCTGATATGATACATTCATACTACTTTCTCCACCAATGACAATTTCACATACACTATGTGATCAAAAGTATCCGGACACCCCCACAAACATACGTTTTTCATCTTAGGTGCATTGTGCTGCCACCTACTGCCTGGTACGCATTATCAGCGACGTCAGTAGTCATTAGACATCGTGAAACAGCAGAATGGGACGCTCCGTGGGACTCACGGACTTCGAACGTGGTCAGGTGATTGGGTGTCACTTGTGTCAGAAGTATGTACGCGAGATTTCCACGCTCCTAAACATCCCACTGTTTCAGATGTGATAGTGAAGTGGAAACGTGAAGGGACATGTACAGCACAAAAGCGTACAGGCCGACCTCGTCTGTTGACTGACAGAGGACGCCGACATTTGAAGAGGGTCGTAAAGAGTAATAGGCAGACATCCATCCAGATCATCACACATGAATTCCAAACTGCATCAAGATCCACTCCAAGTACTATGACAGTTTGGCGTGAGGTGAGAAACCTTGGATTCCATGGTCGAGCGGCTATTCAGAAGCCACACATCACTCAGGAAAATGCCAAACGACGCCTCGCCTGGTGTAAGGAGCGTCAACATTACGCGATTGAACAGTGGCAAAACGTTGTGTGGAGTGACGAATCACGGTACACAATGTGGCGATCCGATGGCAGGGTGTGGGTATGGCGAATGTACGGTGAACGCCATCTGCCAGCGTGTGTGTGTAGTGTCAACAGTGAAATTCGGAGGTGGTGGCGTTATGGTGTGGTCGTGTTTTTCCTGGATGGAGCTTGCACCCCTTGTTTTTTTGCGTGGCACGATCACAGCGCAGACCTAAATTGATATTTTAAACACCTTCTTGCTTCCCACTGTTGTCGGGGATGGCGATTGCATCTTTGAACATGGTCGAGCACCTGTTCATACTGCACGGACTGTGGCGGAGTGGTTACACGACAATAACATCCCTTTAATGGACTGGCTTGCACAGAGTCCTGACTTGAATCCTATAGAACACCTTTGGGATGTGTTGGAACGCCGACTTCGTGTCAGGCCTCACCGACCTACATAGATACCTCTCCTCAGTTCCTCACTCCGTGAAGAATGGGCTGAGATTCCCCAAGAAACCTTCCAGCACCTGATTGAAAGTATGCCTGCGAGAGTGATCGCTGTTATCAAGGCTAAGGGTGGGCCAACACCATATTGACTTCCAGCATTACCGATGGAGGGCGCCACGAACTTGTACGTCATTTTCAGCCAGGTGTTCGGATACTTTTGCTCATGTAGTGTATATCAGTTATATATTAGTATTCATATAAAAACCTATTCGTTCATATATCTGCGTTACAATATATTTTCCATAGGAATGATTTTAAATTCAGCAAGAAATGTTTAGCTGCCGGGTTACAACCATCAAAAACAGCTTTCAAATTTGTATTCATGGAACAATATCTCGTTGTGGAAACAAAAGAAAAACATTAAGTACCGCAAACCTTCATCCATTAAATTATGTTTGGGAAATATCTACTGCGACATGGATTATTTCGAAAACACTAGGGAAAAAATAGGATGTGTTACATCACATGAATTTCTCCAGTACTATCATTTATTTTTTATAGCTTCTACCAACTATTCTTGCAAAAGATTATTCTTGTAGGTATTTCTTCAAGTTAATTGAGATAAATATTTGCATAGTTTATTACACATTTCATTACAGGTACAAAGGGGATATCATTTACAAATGTTTGCAAACTGGTCGCTATATACTGACCTTGAAATTTAAGACACGCTCAATGAAATCGCAAGAAAAAACTGAATAGCGACAACACTTTAAAAATATGAAAAAGTATTAAAAAATTCAAACCAATATTAAGGAATAACTTGGAAATGACTGACGCTACAAAATTTTATATGAAATAAATTGTGTGTTTTAAAGTTATCTACGGTTTTGTTTTATTTATTTTTTTGTAATAAGCTATTGTCTATCTCTTATGGTTTATGAGTTATCAGAATGATTCACAATTCCTGCCTAATGAAGGCGGCTTCCTATACATTCCTCCCAGGAGATGCTTGCACTTCAAATTACAATAGAAATCGCAACCAAATAACGTTTGGGAAACACATTGCAGAAGAGCCATTGTCGAGGAGCACTTTGCTACTTCCTTTCATCTCTCTACCTTAATCTCACTCCCATCCTAGTAAATAACTGCTTAAACCAGGGATTTTCAAAGGGTGTGCCCCGGCACACTAGTGTGCCGGGAAAATTCTGGATTGTGCTGTGAGGAAGGTTACCGAAGTGCGAACTCATAAAAACGGCTTTTGTATTAAATATTTTAGCAGTGTTATGTATTAATCTTAGAGAACTGAAAATACCTGCAATAAAAATAAATAAATTAAGAACGCTAAGTAAAAAATATTATTGATGCAATTTAGTATGACACATGGGCTTGTTTACTTTTGCACAATTGTGCCAAATAGCGGACAAACACACTCGCAGTTCTTGGTCTCAGAAAGAAGTTGCTCACGTTTATTATTTTTCATGTTGGTCTGTACCGAAAATGCCTGATCGCACAGATATGCTGAAAACGGAAGTAGTACAAATATGGCATATTCTGATAGCACTGGGAACTCTCCTTTCACTAAAATACAGAATTGAAGTATATTCACTCTCTTTTACCCTAAGTTTGAGCTTCAAAGTTCAACCAACCTGAAGCTCAGTCAACTCTTTTACCTCTTGTAATGGTGGGTGTCTTGAATTCACAGTATTAAACAAAAAGGGATTGCGAATATTGTTTTATTTCATCCCCAGCAAGGAAGATGTTGGATAGCGACAATCAAATGTCAGAATCACCTGTTAGAGGAAGCAGTAGCAACCGCTGAATTTGGGACAAACTCGCTTACGATTACATAAGACCGTGTTACAAAAGAAAATCATATTAACTTTTGTAATATATGTACATGAAACCTGAAGTTGCCCTGATGTTTTTGCTTTATTGTTCAATTAATTGGTTTATGCTTCCTTCACAATTTAAGTTCCTTTTTAACTGAGATTCCAAGGTCAGCGTCGGAAATCTTAGCTACAACGAAGGAGGTAGTAGATCCGATTTTTAAGACAGAAACAAAATACCTCGAAAAACTTTACATCGCCATAAGAAATTCAAGGTAACGATAATAATGATAATAATTGAAGAGAGCAATCCTATCAGAAACTACGTTGAGTGTTCGTTGATTCGGCTCACAGATGGCTCAAAAACAGACTCAGGAACGGGTTCTGTGGTATTTGGTTTAAGATTCAGGTGTAGCTTAAGTAATTCATGGGTCTGGTAATCACGGTATTTCAAGCCGAAGTATTTGCCATTTTACAATGTGCGAAAAAAGCTCTTAGATAAGAGTATAAAGATAAACAATCTTCATTTTTCCAGCCAGTCAGGCAGCACTAAGTAGCCTTTAGTGTCATCTCGACTGGTAAGTGCTTTTCCAGCCTGGTAGAACGTAACACAGTATGTTTGACTTGGATCCCAGGGCATAAAGGAATTGAAGGCAATGAGAGAGCTGACCAATTTACAAAGCAAGGATCGACGCAGCTGAAACCCCAACCAGAGCCACCTCTAGGCACATCTAGTGTTCCATTAGAGCGACTAAAACGAACTGGTGTAAAAACAATACTCTTTGGCCTGAAAGAGGATTCTAGGAATTCGGCATGGGAAATATGTTTATCAAAGAACTACGCAAACCTTTAACTGACAACTGCTTAAATATAGTAAATCTCAGTTAAAAACAATAGAAGAATGAAGATCTTTGGGACGTTGTATGGATCCAGCGGTCTACTACCCCAACACACTATCAGGCCTGTGTAATCTAGTGAGGGAAACAGGATTAGTGTGAAGGAGTAGCAATCATTACAGGGTTAGCACAATAAGCGTTTAGGCTGCAGTGTAACCGGAACTTTTGCAGACGGACCCAAGTCCAAAAACAAAGGTCCCCTTTTTAATAACTAACTTATAATGACCCTGCACTTACTATTAGAATATCCGAAAAAGAATAAAACCATTAAATTCGTCATACGTAGAATTACGCAGATATTATTTGTCATTTTCCCTCATATTTCAGTAGCGCGTATCATTAATATTGTTAAGATCGCACAAAATAGAACTGACCGAAAACGCTGGTCTGCTTTTATTTTACGCCTTGCCATTATTGAGCTACATTGTGGTCATCATGCTGTGGTAACCGAGCAAGCGAGACGTAGTTCACCAATAACTTGTTCGATGAGCTGTTCGCAATGAGTCTGCGAGCTCTCTAATTAATCACCGTCGTCATAATAAATATATTTATGAGGTTCGACGTGCTTTAATGGATGAGGCCGACCGTGGAAGCGGCCGTGGTTCATTAGACCTGATGTCTGCATATTTTGTGAGATCCCTATCCAATACTGACGTGTCCCCTAACGATCACAGAAATGTGATGAATTGATTTCGCTCTTTCCTTCCTTCTCGTTTCCAACATGTTACTTTTCCCTCGGAAACAGCATTAGATTCGTCCGGCTGGATTTCTCTTGGGAACCCTGGAATGTTTTGCTAGTTCAAAAACATTCACTAAGCACCATGATCTATAGACTCAGTAAATTTGTATGGCAGACCGCCAGAATTTAGTGCTCTTGCGCGTACAATTATTTTATTTCATAAAATGAAATACTGTTATGTTCGTTTGCTGGGAATGTGTGCCTCTAAAAGGCTATTAGGATACTGTCATCAAATATTTCGACCGCAAGCGCCAATATACGCCGCTGGCTTTATAATCCATATTTGGATTATAAGGGGAGGGAATTTATTTGGATATTTGTGTGACCAGAGTAATTTCGGAAAGTACTCAAACAAATTTAATAATGCTTCCAACATGTGAAATAATCTTCATCCCGAGTGATAATAAATTGCAGCGTACTTAAAAATTGAATTAGTCCTTTGAGAAAATGCTCGTTGCTTTTTAGAACATAACTTCAGTTTGATCTGATTACAGATATAAATCTACCAATAAATATACCACATTATTAAAACTGCAATTTTTCTTGTAACTTTTGGATGAATAATTGCTAACTGTGTAATAGGCTGCCTTGAATCCGTAACTATTTGTGTGCATATTTCAGATATTTACATCACAAATAAAATGTATATCTTGGGAATAGCCTTTAAAGCCTCTTCATTCGAAAAGAATTTTGCATAATCTTGTTTGATTGGTAAATGTTAAGCGATAGACGAATCCGTACTACACGAGAAATGCAGATCTGTTTAAAACATACAATTTATTTCAAATACTTTTCATTTCCGAGATATCCGTTATTGCTTCGAATTGTTAATACTGTGTCGATATGCAGTTGTTTCTCGGGATTGCATGAAAAGAGTATGGAAGTTTAAGGCCAACGTATTGCATCCAGTTGTTAAACATTTGACTATCGCTGTTCCCTTTGTATCTACAGTGTGTATAGAAAAAACACCGACAACGCTTACTTAATATGTTGGGCGGCACATTAACGTAAGCATTTTACAAGAGGGAACTCGTGTCCGGAGATACATGGTTAGGACGCTGTCGGGCGTCACAGTTTCATCGAAATGTTGTTCGTTTCCTAATGTGGTTATTCAACCCTTTCACCTCAGCGTAAGGTGGATGAACGATCTCTGCCTTAACTTTTCTGCGCACGCATTACATTCGCCCATAGTCTAAGGTTCGCATCCTAATGGGGTAGTTTGGACTGTGTAGCAGTGCAGTAACGTTGTTGACAGCATTGCATGTACCAGTACACAAATATCGAGATGATCGATATATTACCTGCATACGGCAGAGCTGCTACACGAATGATGCGGAAAGGTTTCCAAACAGACATGGATTGGTAGAGGGGGATCTGTGCCATGGCCACCATGGTCACCTGATCTTACACTTCCTGACTATTTTCTGTGTGGTACCATGAAGACTATGGTGTATGCTACCCCTGTAACATCAGAGGAGGACCTTATCGCACCAATCCACGCTGCGACTGAAATATTGAGCACACAGCCACACACATTTAATCTTGTGCGTCTGTCTCTGCACCGTTCGATATCCGCTCTTCATTCAAATAGGGGGTCAACAGTTTGAACCTCTTTTGTAATTTACTGCACGGTGTAATGTATTGTTGGGTTTCTTAGTGAAATTTGGAATATACATCCATCAACCCATCCGAATCGTTTGCAGACTTTGACGTCCCACAGCGTCAAAACAAGTATTTCCGTACATGGGTTCCCTCTTGAAAAAAATGTTCACTTGAATGTTCCGTCCAACATACTAAACTTTGTATGTGTTTTTTTCTGTAGTACATGTTGCATAACGAAATTTGTCATTTAGTTATTTCTGCAAAGGTTTATCTCGATTAAAATGAAGTAGATAGAAAAACAAGTTTTCATAAGAATACTCTGTATACCACTAATAAACGACAGAGGGTAGAGAAAATTATATGAATGTAACACATAATATTTTTCTTGTAACTTTTGCATTGTGGATGAATAATTGTTATGTGTGTAATATGCTACTTTGAAACTGAAAATCTTATATCTGTGTGGGGGGGGATGGAAGGCTGAACCTATGATTATGAAAATTGGAACATACCCCAGATCCCAGCCTTATTTTCAAGTAAGGTGGTATTCATTTTAATTATTTTCTCCAGAAGGAATTGTATTGCAAAATCAAAACATCGAATTACCTCACGTATTTCAATTTCTTTACGAATCCGATATGTTACGTCACATGATTTTTCTCTACCCACTATCGCTTATTTATATATAGATTCTACAAACTAGTCTTACTAAACCTTATTACTCTCTCTACTACGTATAGTAACTAGGGGAAGTATTGCATTCAACCCAAAAATTCGATACAGAGATTTCACAGGAAATACATGTTTTGAGGTGCACTGAATGCATATAAAGCATTTTTGGAAACATGTCCGTGTGTGTGTCTGTCTGTGAACAGCATAACACAGAAACGAACAGTCGGATAAACACCAAACTTGGTATTTGGGTTCAGTATCTTCCAGAGATGCGACACGAAGCTTTTAAAGAAAATCCCCCACTCCAGATTACCCTTTACATGGAACATTTTTTGAAAATTTTAATTTTCTCAAAAATGTCTCTAACGATTTTGAATAAAATACCATAAGTTTAAGACATTTTTATGGCAAATGAATTGTATATCTCGAATTTTCTTGGAATTTCTCCAAAAGTATTCTTCATTGTGAACGAGTTTTGCATAACTGGTAAACCATAAGGTATAGACAAAATTTTACTACACAAAAAATGTAGATCCCGTTGAAATACATGTCATATACATTTATTTTGTTGAGTGGACCATTTTCGAGATATTGCTTGTTATTCCCTTGAATTTTCCTACACTTATACCTTTTCTCAAATTCGTTATTCATTTTTTGTCCTGGTAATGCAAAGAGAATGGATTACTCCACATAGCAACCAGCTCTTAAAATATTTGACTATCGCTTAAAGGCTAGCAATTCCCCTTGCATCTACAAGAAAATTAGGAATAAGATTAACATCTCAATATCTCGATTAACATGAAGCATATGGAGAATAAGCGTTTGTAAAAATAGTTTGCACAAGAGTATAGAAAGTCATGTGAGTGTAACACATCAGATTTTTTTTCTGTCAGCTTCGTCGAGATAAACCTTGGCAGAAATAGTCTCATTACCCATTTCGTTGTAGGTACAAAGGGATAGAGGAAACCGAATCAACAATTAGATGCTGAAAAACTAGTGGTATATGCCGGGCTTTAAAGCCCATACCCCTTCCGTGACTTCGGAGAAACGATTTAACAGCGTCAGCACTTGGAAAAAATGAGCAAGTATTGAACAATTCAAAACGATACAATTCTCGAAAAAATTTAATGCCAGAAAAATGTTAATTTGAATTATTTGTGTGTTTTGAAGAGACATGCATATTTTGTGTTGTAATTTTTTTTCTCTCAATATTTACCAGTTATACAAAAAAATACAAAAGTCCTTCCGAATGGAGAACTTCACAAGCTACTTCCAGAAAATTCAAGATATACTTTTTATTTATTGCAAACATTTACATATAGGGTATTTTAATCAACATTCTTAGAGGCAGTTTTCAGAGAAGCAAAAGTTTCAAAATGTTCCATACATAAAGTAGTTTGAGTGAAAGGATTTTCTTGAAAAACCTTCATGTCTCATCTTGGAAGATACCGAACTTAAATTCCAAGTCCGGTACTTATCCGAATTATCGTTTAAGAGTTATGCTGTTCACAGACACACACGTGGACTTTTTTTTCTAAAAATGCCTCTTTTTGATTCAAGGGGCCTCAAAAGGTGCATTTCCGAATGAAATCTCGGTATTCTAATTTTTTGTGGAATACAATACGTTCTCTGTCTACTAGCCACTAAGACGTCGCAGAGAAGGTGAAAATTATAAATAATGAAAGTCTTTACCATTATGAAAAAGACAAACCTGAAGACGACCTTTTCTTATTTTTACAAATTTTAAGGATGAATATTTGAGAAGTTATACCAACATTTCATAGCCATTGTAAACCGGTTGCCGCGAAAAACACTATAGTTGTGACTATACTACAAACATAAAGAAGAGGCACACATTTATGTACGAGGGCTGATCAACAAAGACTGAGACTGATTTTTTTTCACAGATGTTTATTACTCCAATTCAATGTTTACATGATCTTTTTCAAAGTAGTCCCCTCCTACTTCAATGCACTTTTTATAGCGTCTCTGCCAGTCCTTGAACACGTGCTGCAGACCATTCTTTGTCAGGTCCTTGAGAATCGCCTCACTTTTCTTGAGCACTGCTTCAGAGTTCTCAAATCGAATACCCCTAAGCTTTGACTTTAGTGATGGAAATAAAGAAAAGTCACAGGGTGCAAGATCGGGGCTATAAGGTGGATGTGGTACACAGGTAATGTTGAATCGAGCCAGAAACTGCATGACTTGGTTTGCGACGCGAGGCCGTGCATTATCATGATGAAGTCGCCACCCAGTACGAGAAAGCTCTGGTCGTTTCTTTGCAATGTGCTTCCTCAGTGTAGCCAATACTGACGTGTAGTATGCTGCTGTAACAGTAGTGTGAGGGGGAACTGCATGCTGGTAAATCATTCCATTACAATCAAAAAAATGTGATCACCATCACTTTCCCTGTAGATGGAACAACTTTTGCCTTTTTTGTTGTTGGAGAACCTGGCGATTTCCACACTGTGCTGGCTTGTTTTCCTTCAGGATCATAATGATGCAGCCATGAATCATCACCGGTGATAATCGATTTAAAAAATGCATCACCTCCATTGTCTGGTATGCGAAATGCACGTAGGGTCTACAAAATAGAGCATTACTACCAACCTACCAATACGAGAGTGCTGCTGCCTACCAACATTATACATAAAAACCCGCTCTTTTCAAATATTTATGTTACAGATACGAAACTACCACGGAAGCTACAGGAAAAAATCAGTCTCAGTCTTTGTTGATCAGCCCTCGTACTATTAAACCTTGTGCTTTAGTTATTAGCCGAAGAAAAGCAGTTGAACTTCGGTTTTCAAAACATTATATGATAGTAAGTTACAGAAAGGGGAGGGAGGTGGATGGAGAGAAAGTAGAAAGAGACTGGAAGAAAGAATACAGAGAAGAATAATCTCAGGATTTCACACAATTCAGAAAGTTAAAAACAGCAATTGTTTCCGAAGTGAAAACCCCCGATACGACTATAGAATTTAAAGGGGGTATGTAATTTGAAATAACTTCATTATTTTAAAAAGATTTTTACACCCAAAATCTGCGAAAACGTAAAGAAATGGGCAAATTGTAATCAAAGCGCATGTTTACCGAAATATTAAATACCGGAGCATTTTCCATGTTAACTGCATCCTGGCCATTGTGATTCGTGAAAGTACTTTTTCCCATACCACTAGCACATTTTGCCGAACTCTACCCTTAGGCACCTTGGTGCTATTTCCGCACGTGGATCCAGCGGAGTAAAGAAATGAGGCTACGAACATCTTGCTCTTGGTATATTTACATTGTAAACACAATCTTCTCTGGCCAGAGAAGAGGTAGATTATGACACTTGGTAACTTCTCCAGGCCAGCTTGACCAAGTAAATATTGCAGAGGCAATATTGCAATTACCGGGATCCTGCGCTTTCCGAGAAAGCAAGTAAACATTTCTCAGAATTGAGTAAGGTTGCCAAATATTTAATGCGTTATCGTTAGTAAAGAAAACCGTACCCATTGGAGCTATTCAATCTCCAAAACACGCAAGTTACTTCAAGTACATTAGAAGCCCGCTCCTTTGGAGAAAGCTCCATGATTTTTAAAAGGAGAAGAAAATAAACGCACACACAAACTCTTTAGTTTTACTATTATGTGACTGAAAAGCTCATCATCTGAGATACTGAGAACTATTATAATATATGACAGTAATACATTTTGTGACGCAGCAGTTATGGCTGAAGTTTATCTGGAGGTTGCCGCCGAGCAATTGGAGAGACAAATAGAGATAAGTAGACGCGATAACGCTCTCGCACAATGTAAACATCACAAGCACTATCCACAGATAACCAGAATCGTTCTCCCTGTCTCCAAAATATTCTAGAGTGTTCTGTGAAACTTCCAGCGGCTATATAAGCTAGCGCACTTGCGAATGAGCGAGTGAGTTTCTGATGCAGCATCAAATGTGGTTCTACAAGTAAGTTTGTGAGACAGTTGTGACTTACAGTGAGAGCTGCTTACGCGAGAGGTTAGAGACGTCTTGTGTTCGATTCCCCAGCTAGTGAATCATCCTAAGAAGGGGCTGCTTCGCACTTATTTCATTACGCCGCTAGGTCACGCAGAAAAGTGAAGTGGTGGGGAAAATTGAACCAGCTGTTATTAGTGAAGTGACAGCGAAAGTTGAACTACATCACATTAGTGAAGTGACAGTGTGAACTTAGCGAAGTGACAGTGAAAAGTGGACAAAATCTTAGCATTTTGTCTTTTCTTTAATCTTTTTTCTGTTTGTATCACTCACCTAGGGTAGATGGAGGGAGTATTGCGTTTCATTCCACCCAAAAATTCAGTATTGAGATTTCATCAGAACCACACGTTTTGAGATCCACTGGATCTCTCAAAAGCAGCATCTTTTGGGAAAAAATGTGAGTGTGTAAACAGCATAACTCAAAAACGAAAGATGGGATGAGCACCAAGATTCATATGGAGTCAGACACTGTTCAAGCATTCATGTGACGGTTTTAAAGATAATCTTCCCACTTTAAACCACCCTTTTACATGGAATCTTTTTCGTTTTTCCTTTCCCTTTTTTTTTCGTTTTCTATAAAATATTCTAAAGATGTTTATTAAAATATGACTGTTTTGACAAATTGTGGAAATTACGTGAATATATTAAATTACCTGTGGATAGTCTGTGAAGTCCTCTTCATAATTATTGGATCATAAGAGATAGACAAAAATTTACTTGAGGGAAAATGCGGAGCTCATTAAAATAAATAATTTGTTTTCGTAGCATAAACCGTTTTCGAAATATTTCATGTTGCATGTTTAAAATTTTTAAAGTTCCTTTTGTGCCGGACATGCTTGAAATTTGCGATGCTTCTTCTTTTTTTCATAGCAGGATCTTGTGGCTACAACTAAACATTTGAATGTTGTTTTCGTAATGTCGTGTGGAACTAAGCACTTATAATTTGAAATTATTTCTGGACAAAACTTTATCCACCATAAGTTAAAAGTACGAGGGCTGATCAACAAAGACGGAGACTGATTTTTTCCTGTAGCTTTCGTGTTAGTTTCGTATCTGTAACATAAATATTTGAAAAGAGCGGGTTTTTATGTATAATGTTGGTAGGCAGCAGCACTCTCGTATTGGTAGGTTGGTAGTAATGCTCTATTTTGTAGACCCTACGTGCATTTCGCATACCAGACAATGGAGGTGATACATTTTTTAAATCGATTATCACCGGTGATGAGTCATTGCTGCATCATTATGATCCTGAAGGAAAACAAGCCAGCACAGTGTGGAAATCGCCAGGTTCTCCAACACCAAAAAAGGCAAAAGTTGTTCCATCTGCAGGGAAAATGATGGTGATCACTAATGGAATTATTTACCAGCATGCAGTTCCCCCTCACACTACTGTTACAGTAGCATACTACACGTCAGTATTGGCTACACTGAGGAAGCACATTGCAAAGAAACGACCAGAGCTTTCTCGTACTGGGTGGCGACTTCATCATGACAATGCACGGCCTCACGTCGGAAATCAAGTCATGCAGTTTCTGGCTCGATTCAACATTACCTGTATACCACATCCACCTTATAGCCCCGATCTTGCACCCTGTGACTTTTCTTTATTTCAATCACTAAAGGCAAAGCTTAGGGGTATTCGATTTGAGAACTCTGAAGCAGTGCTCAAGAAAAGTGAGGCGATTCTCAAGGACCTGACAAAGAATGGTCTGCAGCACGTGTTCAAGGACTGGCAGAGACGTATAAAAAGTGCATTGAAGTAGGAGGGGACTGCTTTGAAAAAGATCATGTAAACATTAAATTGGAGTAATAAACATCTGTGAAAAAAAATCAGTCTCAGTCTTTGTTGATCAGCCCTCGTACATAGAAGAATCTTTATTATATGGTAAACGAATACATGTTAACTTTTCATACGCAAAGAAAGTCATGTGCGTGTAATAAGATGTTTTTTTCTATTATAGTTTGCACGCTAATCATATTATACGATAATCGGGGATTAAGAAGCTAAAGGGATTTCTTCAGTAACACAGCAATGTTGATAATTTTTTGGTAATTTAAGTGAGCTCGACTTAAATTCAATAATTGTCTTGTGATGAAAAACTCGAGTTTAAAAATCAAAATTAAGTTATCAAAGGGCAACTATCTGCTTTCAAGCTACATTCGGTTGTATAATTTTCATTTAAAGCGCCATTATTGCTTCGTATTTTTATTTTATAATCTTGATATCACGTAGTGATTTACATATTGTATATTCCTTGTCTAAACTCACATTTTCTTCTTTTTATTTAAAGCCAAACCACTAAATATATGAACTGAACCTATAATAACAAGTGAACATTATGGATTTATAACAACATATCAATCGCCAATACATGAAAATGCACGTTTTCTCTTCCCGTAGCCGTATCAAAGTGAGGAATAGGAATGGACGTATGAGAAATATGTTATGACGGTTTAGGTTTTAAGGACCACACTATTGATTGTCAGTTTAATTCAATTGTCCTATTCAACCGAGTAACATTGAGCTCACTGATTGGCCGAAAGGTACCCTCGTGTATTCTAAGTTAATTCTAGGTGCAATAATTCTCACATTATAGTCGTGAAAGGTTCACCATGCTTGAGCCTGATGTTTACGCCTAGGATTTATTGACCGGCAGAAGGCCAGCTTACCATTCTTCGTTCCTCGCTCGTTCTAGTGGTCATACTCGACAATCTCAGTGAAGGGATGTATGGAAGGAAGCGCCGAGCGACGATTAGGCGGACTTTGAAATAAGCATCAGGCAATACGCTGTGAAGGGCCTAGTGCGACAGTGAGATATTTTTTCCCGCCCTCTAATCTGTTGAAACTTTTATGGCTATAATATGAAAATATTACACATAACACTATAACTTCTTTAAGGTTTTGTCTTCGATTTAAGCACAAATTCGTAGATATCTTATATGTATACGAAATTTAAAGAGAGACTGAAATGCAAAAGGTTATTTTATATTTTGCAGACATTACTAGAATTTTAAGAAGTAGCGTTACAAAGTGTCACTTTAATATGCAATTGCGTTTTGTAAAATAAAAATATATTTCCTCCCTAGAATATCGAGTCACAAGCGTCAGTGTTAAATAATTGTATTTCTTAATACCTCTATAAAAGATTCCCTGCTGGAAATGTTGATATATTGGATAGCATTCTTTTTAATATTTCATATTTCAAATGGAAAGCAAAGCAAAAATGGCAAATAAATACGTAAATGATTTTAAAACATAATTCCTGATCGTGATGTCCATGAAGTTTGAGTTTGTCATGCAGTGCAATTTTACCAACACAACGCTTAGAAATAGCATCCAAAGCATGAGTTGTATCCACTCTAGTGGAATAAAATTTCGCAGAAATACACTTTTGAATGTGGTGCATTTTATACGGTAATTAATAGTACAAAAATAACGAAAACCTCTACCGTAGCTTTTTGGTGCTTCTTTAAATCATTAGTGTTGACTGAGTTTGCGGTAATAACAAATATTTACAATACTATGTCTTTGAATATCCTTCTGTTCGTATTTACAGGTCTCCAGTTCGGAATACTTCAGCGTGAGTTTTGAGTGCGGAGGTTCGCCTGGGGAGGATTCATCGACGTTGCCGAACGAAGAGTTCATCCCAGCTACCAAAGGCACAGCACTAGGGTAAGTGTGATATTTTCTTACATCGGGGTGTGGGTGGTAGCTCTTAACTATTCTGGGGTTTCTAATCGATGATAAGTCATACAGGAACACCATTTCAACTATTCCGAAAAACCGTGCGGGCGTTTTAAGGTAAGGACGCGGACCGCCTATATGCGTAGCACGCTATACGCCAGTTACCTCGGTACTTTTCGGATGCGCAACTGGCGGCGCGTTCAAGGTTATCTTTATCAGTTGTATTTCAATCGCTGCTGTAAAGAGAGTTTACATTGTACATCTCATAGGTGAAGATTTATTCAAGACATCTGTGTTGTGTGTAATTTGTTTAAGAATGTCTTGTTATTCGTCTACTGAAATGCCTGCGGATAAACTTATGCTTGAACAACGAATGTTTATGAACGAACCATACATAAAAACCGAATTGTGTAGATAGACGTATAGGCAATTTCCGAAGAAATTTCCTAATATTCCAGTTTAAAATAGAGAAACTGTTAGACGTCTGATTAATAAGTTTAGCACAACAGATCCGCAAACGCTAAACCTAAGAAGCGAAAACGAGGATAAAATTGACAAAATTGTGGGGAACTCAGAAAATAAAGTTTATAGGAACAATCCCCGCACCATAGATGATCTTAATGATAATATAAAAACAGAAATTCTTAAACATTACGCAAGAGAAACTTATGCGTGTGAATGGAAATTTCTTTCGAAGATGCCAGAAATAGCTTTACGCAGATAAACACAACTTATAACAAGGTTAGTACTCATTATAGTGCATGTTATTATCATTCATGAGTAAGTAACATGGGAGTTACGGAATGAAAAACCCCCAGTGTAATAGACAGTGTGCGTAGCGCGCATACGCACGATTCGTGACCTCACCATAAAACGAACGCACTATACAGGATAATCGAACTTACAAATTTTTAAATAAACCGAAGCCTTTTATGAACTAGTACAATAAATTTCTATATGCAAAGCTTAAATTATCACAAGTACATAGTTTTATAATTAAAGTCATTCCTACTATATTTTCATAAAATCCAAAAATTAAAATAAAAGGAATTATGCCACAAGAACCTTCTTCATCGTAATGGATCTTGGGTTCTACAGTTTTCATTTAACAGTGATCCCTATATGTTATATCAGTTTTACTTCAATTGAGAAATCTCAGTATATTTTAATCATTTGTCTTTGGCTACAAAAGGTTAGCAAAAATGTAGATGAAAATTTATACTATAAATAATTATAATACATTTTCGGAAAAGTCTTCGTCCCAGACATTCTTAAATTAAGACCCTAGCATCACTGACTTCAGCTTAAAAATCTCTGAAACTATGTGATCCTGCAGGCACAAAACGAACCTTGACATACTAACACAATTTAATAGTTCCCGTCGATACCCACATCGGCGCTTGTCCATTTGCCAGATCACTATCAGAGATTCTCCATAATCATAGCAACTGCAGTATAGCCCTTAAGATACTCCAAATGTTGCATTTCCAAAGTAGCTCATATTGTGACGCAGGAGGTCGGCGGCGCCGGACGGTCGGTGTAAACAACGATAACCGCAGCTCGCCAGCATAAACACCGGACACGCTATCCTTCGCGCTGGAACCTTCTGGAAGCTACTTTTCCCCCTCCTCCAGAAAGTATGTCGAAATAGTATTAGAACATTCGAGAACCTTCTGGAAAGATTCCGCTGAGTACATAACCGAGTGCTCTCGCGGGGGTGAGGCAGCTGAGTGGAGTTGAGTGTGAGTTGGGTTGCGGGTGAGTTTCCCGTGCGATTCTCCGAGCGAGTTAGTGACAGACTGCTGTGACGTGCAGCGAGTGCTACTGCGGAGTGACGGGTTGTGGAGGTGCTGTGTTCGTCCCCCGAGTGAAGTGAACCGTCCGGCGTTAAGAGGCTACATCACGAAGGAACGAAGGAAGTGAAGGGACGGAAAATTGAACTAGTTCACCTTAGTGAAGTGGTAGTGTAAACGAAGTGGACTCCCAGTGAAGGTGAACTGCATAAAAACAAAACAGCGACAGTGAGAACAGGGAGAGGTGACATTTGAAAAACTGGACAAAATTATAATCTCCAATTAATTAATGAGCGTTCATGGTTGCTCACCAGAAGATTGCTTTAAAGTAAACTTATTTTCCTTAATAAGAAAGTGTAGATTTCAGATTGAGGTTAACAGGGTTTTCTTTTACCTAAACAGAAGAAATGGAAAATTGTGTTTTCACATTAAAAAAAATACAGCTTTCATTTAAGCAGATAATGCATAACAGAAGGGTACTTGACATTTTTTCGGTATTTCACCACTAATTTGATTCAATTTATACATATAAAAATCTGCAACCAAAATAAAAATTAAAGCAATTAATTATCAGGGCAATTATTATTGACTCATCCAGTAAACTAAAATTAAATTAAATTGAGTTTTATTTATGGACGCTCTTTAACTACTATGGTCCTAAGCGTCCCATTCCATATTGGGCGTGAAAGACCGGAAATTTTGCTCAGAGGCCTCTTTATCAGGCTTGAGGTTCTTTTAGTACCGTAAATCTACGACACGGTACCACCGGCTTTATTTCCCTTGCGAAGGAAGCCATGCTAAGGATTTTTACGCCCGAAAAAAATCCATCGCCCTCCGCCGGGTTTGAACCCGTGGGTGTGGCAGTTTTCAATTTTAAATAAACAACTGATATTAAAGAGCGTTTTTGGTACTTTGAAACCAAATGGTCTGTTTATATCTGTGATTGCACTTCTGTGTTACCTTTTCACTCAAAAATGATTGAATCGATTATTGTGAAACTTTATGTAAAATATACCCTAGGTCCCAAGCAGAGAACAGCTGTACAATCGAGTTTATGGAATCATGCCGAAGTATGAGGTATTTATTGGAGGGAGAACCTCGCCACTGCGACTAACTAGATCTATTGTGACTACACCCCGGGAGGTAGGGATGAAGTGAAGGAGCCACAGGTGGTCGCAGGTCCGCAGGCAGACGGGATTACAGAGACGCACGGAAGTTCCTACCATTTCCAGTACGAAACACCTGCACTCGGCCAGTAGACGCGAAGAGTCTCGCGAGGGGGCAACGAAGCGGCCCCTGCAGGAAGGCCAACGGGTCCTGTCGTTGGCGGGAAGAAATTCTTTCCAAAGTGCAGAATCGTGCCATCTGTCTATCACCGGACGTACTACAGAACCCAGAGACACAGTCTGAAAGATGAAATGATAGAAAATGAAGGAAAGGAGAAAGCGTGATAGAATACGCCACTCCAGCATTCGCCTAGGCGACCAGAGGAAAAACGAAAACCCCCATGGTCAGAGTGGGCGGTCACCGGGAATGCGGGCCACCTGAACCATCCCGCTCGGTCTGTCGATGCAATGTGCAGTGGTTTATTTTGGTAAAGAAAAACTAAACCGCCTCTGTCATGACCAGTCACCACCCCTAACCTACTTCTATCACTCCACTTATCCACTTATCCACTTAATTTTTGTCTTACTCTCCCGTTTTCCTTCGCTCCTGACCTTAAAACCAACTGTGTTCATAGGTAATGTTTGAGTGCGAGACTTTTGACATTAAAACAATACGAGACGGTCTCATCGAGGGACTGCTGTGGACATCGTTGCGAAGCATGCCTTTCAGCTACCCTTGAAATGTTTTCGTATCCCTCCCTTTTCGCCGCACACCTAGACTTGACCTTTGTTCATAGGCTAATGCGTATGCGTCGGACTGGCTGGTGTGGAACACAGATCATAAGGAGTTGATGCCAACATTAAAGAAAGAAAAACAAAAGGAAACCAAAAGTATCGCCAATTTCCGTGCACGCGACTGTACAATATCTTAAATACTTACGTGTTTGCTTGCTTGCTTACTTATCCCAAAATGGGTGTAATAATGGGCTACGGTGTCAAAAGCTCCAAATATCTCACTTATTATTGAGCTTTCTGTAAAACCTTGTACAGTAACAATTTATAACAATCATCTGTGTCAGGCACCATCAATATGTAGCTCTAGGGAGCCGGCTTTGCCTGATCCGCTCCCGTTAGCGTCTTTCACAAGGAAATCTGAGCAGTAGGCAATGGCGTTTCCTGTAACTGCACGGGAATAACGTTGCGGTGCAAATTGATTTGAAGTGTTATAATTACATTGTGTTATGGAAGTATGTTGCTTATATGCCATTACTATTATTATTATTATTATTATTATTAAATAATACTATTAGCAATGTTCAATATGGTGAGATATGATTAATTTGTGCATTGCATCCTGGAAGGATTATACAACTAATAAATAATAAATTATATTATAAAAGCATAATTTGTATGTTCAAAGGCAAAATAAACAAGTTGTGAGTCTGATCAGCATGAACAAATTCAGCAATAGGAATAAATTAAGTATAAAATGTAATGGACTTACATGCACAAACGTTGTACATTTTAGCTGCTCCAATAAAGGTGATATTTCTTCCCCTTGGTATTTTTTCATACTAATTCGCATGACAAGATGAATGATGGCGCTGTAGATTAAACTTCTTTTATGTGGTTTAACATCTTATTAGAAATTAAACACTTTACTCCATTATCTTGTTCTTAATAAAATATGTTTCCTCCCAAGCAGGGTTGAACCTAGTTGGTGTTGCTGACCTACGTACTGTCCTTCTTGGTAAATGAAAACTACCAGACTGAACTTTCCCCTTTGCTCCTCTTTCAATTTCCTCCAATTTTAGTTGCTCCTATCCTGATTATGTACTGAACAGGCAAGCTCCCAACCGGTCTGCTCAGTGCTTCATGCAGCTGATCTGTATGGCCAATTTTGTTTTCTGCAAAATTTAGTTTTTATGAATGAGCTATTGTTTTTCATTAAAACAGGAAAGAACTGCTATTTGCCGGTTACTTTGTAAAGCAGCGTTATTCCAAACGTTTAAAAGACATAACATTCTTGTCTTTCACACTGCCGATGCAGAGAGTGGAAACATTGGAAAAGAGAACGAAGTACAAGGGGAGGTTGGAAGAGAATGGGATAGGAGGAGAGAAGCATCTCCGCAGCTAAGGCAAAAATGCTAGAGGAGCTGCGAGTTCTGCTAGTATGAAATATAGGGTTTGTGAAATCTGGGAATTTCGAAATGTTACTTTTTCAGAATTACTTGCTTATTAATAGTGTAGTGGATGACGGAGAGATTCTGAATTTAATATTCTTATATTCCTTTTTAAAAGGAAACATATTTTGCAATTTTATGGGCGCTAAATCTGGGAAATTGTGTTTGGAAAATGGGTAGTCTTTCATCTTCTCAAATTTGTCAGCGCCTACTTGTTTTTATTTGTTTTAATTACCCTACTACGCACGATTCTGGTTTACATTATAATTTTTTAATGCTTTAAGCAGTAAACGTTTGTTTCCTCCGTTGTTTGTTTTTCGGAAAATTAAGCTGTCTGTTTCACTTAGGTTATCAACGGCTTATCTTACAATTGAAGTAAGGATTTTTCCTTAGAAATGCCAGAGCTATTTTGTAAACGGGAAAAATCTGATGTCTTACATTCCCATGACCTTCTCTACTCTCTATCGCTTATTAGTGGGTATACAAATTATTCTTAAGAAAGTTTATATTCGTATCTACTTAATTTTAATCCATATAAACCTTTGCAGAACTACATTACACATTTCGTTATAGATACAAAAGGAACAGCGATAGTTAAAGGTTTTAGAACTGGGCGCTGGGTCTTGAAATTCCATACTGTTTCAATGCAATCGCGAGAAACATGAAAATCGACAGGACTTGAAAATAATGTCTAAGTATTGAATAATTCGAACCATTAATAATGGATATCTCGGAAATGGCTGATACCACAAAAAATTTATTTTGAACAAATTATGTGTTTCAAAGAGATGCACATTTCTTGTGTAGTACGTTTTCGTCTATCGCTTAACGTTTACCAGTTATACAAGATTATACGGATGGAAGGTGACCTATGATCATCCTTTTAAACTATGAAAGAGCACGTTGTTTTAATGTTTTTCCATAATGCATTCCGTTCTTGATATAATTACTATTTTATTTTGCATGATATTGCAACACAGCAAATTCAACAGGTTCACTTTACATTAAACAGGTTAACACTTAATTCTTTAGTTTCTGCTGCTATGGAAACGAACAAATAAACACTTCTGGTGTACAAATAAAGAGAAAACTACACATGATTGTAACATAACTTAAAAATCATACGGAATATGGAACTGAGGAAACATTTACAATATTTATATCTATAAAGGCAAATAAAAGCTTGATAAGCCCAAGTTACAAGATCATGCTTACCTTCTTTGTGAATTATAAACCTCTGTGAATAATTAAAGAAGACAAGAACAGAAAAATCAATGAGAACTTATTTTTAATGTTTAGAAAAAATTTATCAAAATATGCACCTCTCGCCAACACACTTGTTTCACAACATTTTCTCCAATTCTGCTGCACTCCATGAAGTATGTTCGGGTTGGTTTTTATTTCTTTCGCTGCTCGAAGTATTCTTTCTCGCAACGTTTCCATATCAGACATTTCTGTAATGTATACGCAAGTTTTATATCGCCCTACCCCCCCCCAAAAATCGAATGGATTTAGCTCTGGCGATCTTGGTAGCCATCTTATTAGCCCATTCCGAGCGACCCAGCGTTCTACGTAAGTGTTGCGTGGATGGCTACATATGGTTCTATTTATTTGCGGAGTTGCGCCGTTATGTAATAGCCACATATAATTTCTTACTGCCGAGGAACATCCTCAAGCAGAACTGGTAACGTTTCTTGAAGAAACTGGATATAGATGGCTCCTGTCAAAACCCAAGAAAGAATCCACTGACCCATTAAGGTGTTTCCTATGATCTGTGCTGAACGCTGTCTTATCTTATTGTGTGTGGATTGTCGTAAGACTATATGTGTACATTACGGTAATTAGTTACTCCATTTCTGGTAATAGTTACTTCATCCATTGCAAGAATTTTAAGGAGAAAGTCCATTCCTTTTTGAAGAAATCATTCGAAAAATGCTCCCTTGGCGCATACTCTGCTTCAGAGAGATGCCGGACGCGCTGAGTATGATAAGGGTGTAGCAATTCTTCTTTTAATGTTCTGAAAACAGTCCAATGGGACACACCAATAGAGCGAGCTATAGCACTGTTGCTGCTTCCAGGATCTTCTTCCACCAAGTGAAGGATTTCTTCTTTTTGTGCAACATTTCTTTGCCCAACTCCTTCAACATGAGGAGATACGTTTCCTGTATCTAGAACTCTTTGATAGAGGAAGATAAATGCCCTATGTTGTGGTGCTCGTCTATTTGGAAATCTTTGTATATAAATTCTTGCCGCAGCTCTCGCATTGCGATGTGTTCCACCGTAAATGAATAGCATTTAAAGATACTTGGCATTTAAAGTGAGCGTAACTGGTAAAAAATCCGCTGTTTCGAAAACAAACCATAAGGGCAATTAACAACAGCTGAAGTGCGTTTCTTTCGATCTTACAGTTTTGTCATGTTGTGTAGTCTCGGGCTAACAATGTATATTCAACTGAAGCAAATTTTGAAGGCTTATAATAATAGTAAGAGTGCAAATTGTTTTAATTTAAAATGTATTTAAACATGCAGAAAATATTTGTCTTTCAATATTTTGAAAAGTGCTTAGTTTCGTAAAATCTTCATTTAAATTAGAGTTATATTAAGTAATTTTCGCTTTTTTCTCAAAAACTATTTTAAAAACAGCAAAACTGCACTAAGATTTTTTGTTTTATTCATTATAAATAGTCATCCTGTTCAAGGATAATCATAGGTCACTTTCCATTCATGGTAAAATTCCTTCCAAATGAAGAAGGCTTTCAGGGTGTTCCCAGAAAATTCAAATATGCATTTTGTTTATCATGTAAATATCTTTGACATGTGATATTTTAATCAAGTTAGAGCCATGTTTTTAAAAAATAAAAAATTGCAGAAAAAATGTTTCATGTACAGGGGGCAGGGGGATTTTCTTGAAAATCGTCATGTGGCATCTTTGGAAGATACTAAAACTAAATATTAAGTTTGGTGCCTATTCAACTTTTTGTTTTTGAGTTATACTGTTCGTGGACACACACACACACACATACAGGCAGGCCTCAAAACATGTATTTCCAGTGAAATCTCGCTATCGATTTTTTGGGTGGATTACAATACTTCCCATACTTACTATGTGTAGTACAGAAAGTAAAAATCTGATGTGTTACACTCGCATGACTTTCCCTACTCTTGTAAAAACTATTTTTACAAAAGCTTAATCTGCATCTACTTCATGTTAATCGAGATAAACATTTGTAGAAACTACCTTATTGCCAATTTTCTAGGTACAAGGGGAATATGGTAGGCTTTAAGCGATAGTCAAATCTTTTAAGAGCTGGTTGCTATGTGGAGCACTTCATTCTCTTTGTATATAGGAGACAAAATAAAAAAATAAAAATAACGATTTCCTATTTGAGAAAAACTAAAAGCATTGGAAAATCCAGACAAATAACAAGGAATATCTCGAAAATGGTTCACTCCACAAAAATTAAAAATGCATATGACCTAAATTGTGTGTTTTAACGAGCTCTACATTTTTTTGTATAGAAAAATTTCGTCTACCTCTTACGGTTTACCAGTTATGCAAAAGCCATTCAGAAAAAAGATTATTTTGGAGACATTCCCAGAAAATTCAAGATATACATTCCATTTGTCATGAAAATGTCTTAAATGTATGATATTTTAATCATTTTTGGGAAAATCAAAATTTTCGATAAATTTTCCATGCAAAGAGTAGTCTGGTGTGGGGGGATTTTCTTGAAAACCTTCGCATGGCATTTTTGAAAGATACTGAACCTAAATACAGAGTATGGTATCTATCGGACTTTTCGTTTTTGAGTTATGCTGTTCACAGACACACAAACACACATACACACGGACTATTTTTATAAAAATACATTTTTGGATTCAGGGATCTCAAAACATGTATTTCCAGTGAAATCTCGGTATCGAATTTTTGGTTGGAATAGAATACTTCCTCTACTTGCTATGTGTAGTACAGAAAGTAAAAAGGCATTTAGGTATAATATTCATGACAAGTGAGTGTAACATCCGTAAACCGATAAAAAGCATAAACATTTCTTTTTTTTATTTTGACTCATTGCAATTTGAACTGTAGCTTTCAGACAGACATTTTGAATAGGCTGTCTAAAGAAGTACTAGAGTACCATGTAAATTCCTTGACAGGATTTTATACATTTTCTAAGACGCTACTAAGTATATTTCAGTAAAAGCTATAATAAGCTTTATTTAATAAGCATGGTCTGACTTCAAGCATATTACATTTAAATATCGTTGGAACTGATTTTTTAGAGGTTAGAAAATAATTATTTCCACGTAAAGGATTTTTGGAGAGGGGCAAAATTTCCTTAAAAGTTTCACCTTCTATCCTGCCTTATGTAGGTATAAACTTTGGTATTCCCTACATTTTAAGTTGTACTGTACTCAGACAGACGCATACACATTAGCTTCTTCTACGGAGTCTTTTTTAGATGACTGCAACACACACTTTTCTGATGGAATCTAGTCATCGAATTTTTAGATCGAGTGAAATACGTTTGGCACCTAAGAAGTAAATAATATAAAACTAAATAATTGTTGATTTTAACACACACACAATATTATTTTATAAAATGCACTGGATTAAGTCATTTGTTTCGTCTAAATAAATTGTACCCATAGTTGGCTGTTAATTTAGTTTTATTTTCTATTTCTGTTTACCCCGATTTCTTAAATCATTTTGTTTGTGAATGTTTATCTCTTTTGGAAACTGATATCCTACAAGGGTAAACATAATTTATTATTTTTACTTTGTATAGCACCAACCTATAGTAAAGCCAACAACAAACTCTATGTCGAGATTTCACATTTTATGAAGCACTACGAATAAAAAAAACTCGTTTGGAAAACATTCTGTACTTAATGTGTACCGTTTCCATGGAAAATGTTTCGTTACTTTGGATTTTCTCAGAAATAAGTCTTAACGATTTTAATTAAGATACTGTTTGTGTAATATATTTATATGACTGATAAAATGTAGATAGATCTTGAATTTTCTGTGAATAGCCAATACTTCCGCCATTTTAAAATGCTATCACCATTCAGTTGTTTCTCGCGATGTCGTGGAAAGAGTACGAATTTGAAGCCAGCATATAGCGACCCACTTCGAAGCATTAAACTATCGCTTCGGTCTCCTGTATTTCTATTGCACCTACAAAAAAGATATGTAATGAAGCCATTTTGCAAAGGTTTATCTCGAATAACATGAAGTGGATAGAAAAACTATCTGATGTGTTGCACTCACATGGCTTTCTCTACTCTCGTACAAACTTTACAAACGTTTACTTTCCATATACTTCATGTTAATCAAGACATCGAGATGTTAATCTTATTGCTAATTTTCTCGTAGGTGTAAGGGGAATGTGGTAGGCTTTAAGCGATAGTCAAATCTTTTAAGAGCTGGTTGCTATGTGGAGCATTTCATTCTCTTTGAATGTTCAGGACATAAAAAAACGAATAACGAATTCCAGTTTGAGAAAAAATTATTGGAAAATTCAAACAAATAATAAGGAATATCTCGAAAACGGTTCACTCGACAAAAAAATGTATGACATAAATTGAGTGTTTTAACGAGCTCTACATGTTCTGTGTACAAATATTTTGTCTGTCTCTTACGGTTTACCAGTTATGCAAAAGCCATGCGCAATGAAGAGGACTTTTGGGGACATTCTCAGAAAATGCAAGATATACATTTCGTTATTCAGGAAAATATCTTAAACATTGATATTTTAATCAAAATCGTTGGTGCCATTTGTGAGAAAATCAAATCAAAAGAAATTTTTCAAAAATGTTCCATGTAAAGGGTAGCCTGGGGTGGGGGATTTTCTTGAAAACCTTCGTGTGGCATCTTTGAAAGATACTGAACCTAAATACCGAGTATGGTATTTATCCGACTTTTCGTTTTTGTGTTATGCTGTTCACAGACATACATCCACACGACACACACAGGAACGTTTTTCTAAAGATGCTTTTTTGTATTCAGGCGGCCTCAAAACATGTATTTCCGACGAAATCTCGGAATCGAATTTTTGGGTGGAATGCAATATTTCCCCTACTTACTATACGTAGTAGAGAAAGTAATGAGCTTATGCAAGAATGACTTGTAGAAGATAAACGATACTGGCCAGAGAATGTGGTGTGAATTTAACACATCAGATTTTCATAAAAGCGTGTTCCGTTTGTTTCTTTCCTTTCAAAAATTAAATAATTTTGAATACTATCTAATTCAGAAAGACTTTACATAAGAAAATTGAAAGCGAAGGTCAAGTTGCAACATAGAGCTGGAAATACCTTGGTAGAAAGTGTGATTTTTTTCAATAACAGCAGCGGCTTGAGTCACATCAATTTTCCACGTCGTGCAGTAACCGCTTTTCCTTGCAGATCTGCTGGGATAACAACGGTAAGATGCGGGAAATTGGGACCGAGCGAGACGGCTTTTGTTGGCAGCGGTAAATATTTGCGTATCCAGGAACGCCAACCACCACCACACAGGTAGTAGGCCGGCATGTTGGAAATTGGTTTAAATTGTAAATGAAATGGCTGCACCTCTCGTCGCATTACTGTTTATTCAACGCTAACGTGACGTCACGAGCCCAGTGAATGCATTCCGTGTTCTTAATCCCTACGTCGCTCTCAGTTGAAACAAAAGGTTGGTGTGGAACTGATGCTAATGCAAATTAGGAGGGTTTTCAAAGTGAAAACAAAACGACCAAGATGGGCCTTGAAAAAGAAAGAGAAGAAAAAAATGAAGAAATGCAGAAACTAACTTGGGCCTCCAGTACAGCTCTTATCTTAAAGATATCTTAGGTACATTAAATATATTGTTTGTTAATACTTATTCAAATGCATAACAGTAGGACTGGGAATCGATACAGTAGTTATGCTACTTTTGCACTACAAGAGCAAGGCATCGGAATATTATCGGATTGCGATGTGTAGCGCGTGTCTCTCCTGCCAATAGCGAACCGGTTTTACCTGCCGCCGCGACTTCACACGCATTGCTTCCCATCCCTACATAGCAGGGTTATATACAGCAAACAGCTGAATAATGTTTGCGCATCTTGCATGTAACTAAATCCATATTACCTAATATGAAATAATTCCAGGCATACCGTTAAATTGTAATTATTGTAAAGTGGTTAGAAGAATTATTTTCTACACTAATAGTACGTCATATATACAAGAGATACCTGCGAAATGATAACCGGTAGAGAAATTCATGTGTGTTTTATATATCAGATTTTGCATATATAACGTCATGGCTTCCCAGTTACATGGGTTTTCAAAATAAAAAGAACGTACAAGCCAGTTTACGAAAATACATGATGACCTGATTTTGTTTGTCTTGCCATAATTCTCTCATCTGTAATGCTAAACCGAGAAACTTTCAAAACAAATGAAATATTTGTTTCTCCAAACAAAGGTGTGGTTGCTGTGAGGAAAACTTTGAAAAGATTCGTCTTACATCTTAATATTATTGAACTACACTATGAACAGGGCCATACGCAGTTGGGAGGGGTGTTCTCAGGGAACTGAAGATGCTCAAATCCATAATATCGAAACACTGAGTTTGATTTTTATTTCTGTGGCCCTTTTATATTTAGGAAATTAGTATACCACAGTATATCTGTTAATACACAGGTAATTACAATTTAATACCATATACGTAAAACATCAAAGATTAAGAGATGACACAGTTAACCGTTCTTTTGGAAAATTATCATACCATAAGTTGGTTGGCAATATTGATTAAACAGCTCATTCTACTCAGTTTACTATCCGCACACGTTTAGTAGTTAGTACAAGTGGTTACAGAGCAAATTGTAGTGAAGTGAATGAATCCATCCGTAGTCTAGTGTTTAACATGCCTAACTGGGTATGAGTCCTGGCTGAGAGTTTAGTCTCTATGTACTCCTATTTTTCTTTTGGTGAACGTTGTCTGTTGTTCATGTTGATTCATAATCCTTTATTTAGCCAATATACCTCTTAAGTGATCCAATTGGTAACTTCCTCACATGGATAAATCTATAAAAGTGACCACGGAATGAAGGTATGACTGACATATGTTTCAGTTATTCCTGTTTCAGCACTCTCTGTCCCTGTATATTAACTTTGGATTTATAGACAGTATATGCAGGTGTGTGTCTTTTACCAAAAGTTGTCCTGTTTATTTCATAGATCTTAAAACATATGTTACCATGAAACCTTAATACTGAATACAGACTCTTATGTTTACCACAACGGATCTCTCGTAGAAACGGGAGAAACCGTGAGTTTTCGACCTCCTTAACTCCCCTTCTTAGACAATTTTGTAAATTTTGTCGCGGTACCTGTTCGTGTTATCATTATTTACTTGGCGCCTGTTATTGTTTTACTATTTTGAATTTTGGGTTCTTTGTCCTCCGGCTAGCTATTATTACTCAGTCGAGCAAATCTCTTGAACAGGGTGTGTAAACGGAAAGGAGTTGTTACTAAAAGATAACACTGATAAAAGAATTTGTTTTTAACTTTTATTGCCGTCACACTGAATTAATTTCATATATTTAATCTTGATACACGCCTGACTGAAACTGTTATATTTTCGAATGTAACTGCAATTACTTATTTGCCGCGCACTATTAATTCACGTATTTCACATTTTTTGTAACTAACTTTACGACGCGAGAGATTCTGTAGAATTGCGTAACGTGTACTTCGTGAATGCTTCCATAGATCTACTTGACGTGTAACTCGTGAGAGATATTTCTTAGAACTGCGCGACGTTTGCCTTGTGAATGATTCTGTAGAACTGCACGACGTGTAACTCGTGAATGATTCTTTTGAACTGCGCGATACCTGTCTTTGGCTCTAGAATTTATACTCCCTCACCCCGATATGCCTAAACATTATAACAGAGCTGCTATTGGTTAATAAAGCGCGCCAACATTAGCGTCTATTTTTTTATCCAATCAAAATTACGAACACATATGCTCTAGGGAAGATATTCCCTCCATTTCTAAAGAAAGGCACGCTACTCTGACGTCATTTGTTTGTCTCATCTAATTGATAAACAACTCACCCCCTCGCTTCATTGTTATCCGCTCCTATTGTCAGTTTCAGTGAGGCCGTGTAAACTTATTTCCTAACAATGCTTATAATTAACAAACATCTCAAATCATTGTCATACAATAATGTTAATTTACACTACAATCATTCTAGCATTCACAGTGTTGTGATATAAAATACTGCCTCAATTTTAAAAACGTCTTAGTCCTTATAAGTATCTGTCCGCGGTGAAAAGGGTTAGCAGGTTGGAAAACAAAAAACAAACAAACAAACAAAAACAGTGTAATAGATGATATTATTTTAAAGTGCTGTACCTTCAGTTTGGTTCCATATCCATTTAATGCACTAAACGCCAGAAAGTTTTCGTGTAACGGGAGAAATAGGCCCTTTTACATAAGTGGCCCATAAAAATAACTAAATTGGAGGATATCAAGAATTTCAACGGGTGTCAACTCAATCTTTGTTTATATCATTCGAAATATCACCGACAGTGCTTACAGTGATGGCTTAACGTAGATAGCAGCCATCCGCAAAGCAATAGGCAGATATGCAATAAACAGGGCTGTGTTGTCATGTTTCTGATCCTGTTAAAGAACTATATTATGAAAACTAAATAACTAAACCATGTTTATATTGCATATTTTCCCTTTTTTCTATTTCTATTTATAAACGCACCCACAAAGTAGATGTAGTAATTATTAGTTATAAACAAGTCTCATATCTAGCTCAATGATACATATTTGGAATATGAACCGTCTTTGTCCTTTACAGAAATCGCGATAGGTTTACACTTTCAAGTCTAAAATTGAGCTAATATATATTACTATAAATGCTTTCTACTGCATCTGGTGTTAACTCGTGTATTTCACTAACTTCTTTTTTGATGGGGATCTCTCAAAAACTTTGCCTGGTTTTACTTTACCCTTTTCTAGAATTTAGACATCAGTAATGCCAAAACCTTGTATGCGTGTTCTAGAGTACCACGAAAATTATTTATTTACTTTTCTTAGTTGTAATTACGTGAAGTAGTTGCAACTTTGGTTTAAAACTTTAGACACATGTTCAGGAATCTAAATACTGTTCATGCACACATACCATTGGATAGCTGCTGAACTAGATGTTAATGTTTACCTATATCGCAGAAAAGAAACGCATATCACACTGGCGCGTACTTCAACGTATCTGTCCTGTTGAGGTGGAAGTTGGAAACCGACTAGCATGTATACACAGCGAGAAGGAAGCACAGTTGTGATGCACACATTTTACGTTGTAAATATGCGACGGTGCTGCCAGTCGAAAGGTACGCGCTACCCTTGATTGTCTGGTATAGTCCGACAATTCTGCAGTTCTATGTGGCAGAGCCGAGTGCGGGTGTTTCGAATTGGAAATGCATCCGTGCGTCTCTAGGATCCTGTCTACCTACAGACCTGCGACCTTCTGCGGCTCCTTCACTTCACTGCCGCAGGGGGGATGTAGCCACAATACATCTAGTTGGTCGCATTGGCGAGGTGTCCCCCTCCAACAATTCCACCCTACATCCTACATCTATGCTGCAGACGGTCTCCCGGACTTCGCACTGCGCTGTTATCCCCCACCACTATCATAAACATTTCCGCGGCTTTTATAAGTAGTATGGTGTGCTCAGTTTTTAAGAGAGAACCCATGTCTGGAAATATTTATTTATTTACTTACGGACGCTCTTTAACTACTATGGTTCTTAGCGTTCCATTCTATATTGGGCGTGAAAGATCGGACATTTTGCTCAGAGGCCTCTTTATCAGGCTTGAGGTTGTTTTATACGCCGTAAATCTACGACACTGGACCATCAGCTTACTTCCCTTTCAAAGGAAGCCATGCTAAGGATTTTTACGCCAAAGTACTTGATTTTGTGCACTGTGGGGATTTAACTTGATTGAAGTTGATTCTGGCGCCATAACAGTCGAGCATCTCACTAACGCAAGATGATTGAGCATCAGCCACATAATTGCACTGTTCATAGTTCACATACTGTTGGGTTACCTGAATATTGTTCGTCGAGGTCAGCAGCTGTTTCTCCTCGATTATTTTATCTGAAGGATTAACAAGAGAGATTCCTGTAACACAAGAGGAGGGCCTAACGCGCGAATCCATACTGCGAAATACCAACTTGAAAGTTTAGAGGTTAAAGGTCTATTGGCCGGCGCACTGAAACAATTCTTCGGTTCTTCGCGGGCTTTCGGGGAATATTAATTACTCTAAGACCTCCCTATCATTATGATATATCAATAACTGTCGCTAAAGGTTTGCTGTTAACTTTTGGAAGTAATTGTTGCTCATATTTGTTATTCATAGCCTCATTTTAAATTGTTATGCATTAATTATGTTAAATTATTATTATGAATTCATTAATTTGTAATTTGCGCTGTAACTTACAAATTTTATGGCATGTTTTATCATTTTGGCAACCTATTGTTATCTATGGGAAGCTATTATTTTACCTTTGGAATATGTACAGAAAGTGTTCTCAAACTCGGACGTACTATAGTACCCAAACTATAGTACTTAGGTCCCCATTCGAAAACTGATCGGTTTGCCGTAATGCACAACACACCAAGCGTTTTTGGTATTATTTTGAGATATCTAATATCGGTTATTTTCCAGTTACTGGATAGTTATGAGTTTGTGAGAGTAGTGAATTAAAATTGCTAATGTACGCCGATTTCTTATTGCCTATAGTTCACATTGCGCTCCAATTCTTTCTCTTCTACGTCGCCGTATTTAATACACGTTTTCAGTTCTTAATTCTAAGGGACTATGCAACAAATATTGCTTTAGAATGAAGAAAGATTTTCTCATGCGTTAATAGAACTTGGCAATGTTGCACAACTTATTAATAACCAATAATTAACCATTAAATAAGATTGTTTAATGCAAGCCTTGTGTAAGGGTACCCATAGATGAAATGTAGTCAAACGTTTCAAAACATTCAAAAATTAGATTTTATGTACAAGAAATTCAGTATAACTTTAGCTTCAATTGCATACTGTGCCTTTTGCCCTCAAGGCTCTTTAAACACACGTGACCAAGAGCAGATGGTCAGATGGCCTGTATTTACCCCCAACGCCTTTTCCTCTACTTTGGTTTTACTTACACTTTGTGCATTAAAAATGTTACATACGATGTAGTTTGTGACCAATATTATTCAGTAGAAACTCAAATTTGACATAATTAATTCGACTATTGAATAAATTGTTACAAAAATGATATTTAAAGTTTAAAAAGGGTTTAAAACAACCAGAAGAGTGAATTTCTTTTATATAATTCTGTTATGTGTATTTGTAATTAAGTAATGTGTCAGCATTTTTATGTTTTCAAAATTAAGATTTCTGCATCGTAGGCAACACCTGGTTAATTAGTAAAATAATAGTGGTTTTTTTTCTTAAAAGCTATTATATGTGTGTGTGTGTGTTTGTGTGTGCATGAAATTTAAAACACATTTTTAACTGTAATAGGGCAGCATGTGTCAAAATTTTGAGAAGATTTGGATAAAAGCTGCAAGATTTAGAAATGTCATCTATGGCTACTCATATGTTGAGTTCTGTCTCACGTTAGTTGCATAATAGTATGTGAAACTTTCTGTTGTTACTGCTTTGAAATGTTAAAAGACTTGAGCTACCGTGCACATGAAATTTATCTAGAAAGGGCTTTCTGTGTCTTTCCTTTCTTTCCTCGCTCCTAACTTTAACCACTGATCGATTCTACATAGTAAGTTCTCGGAAGACATTAAGTTATTACCTTTACTGCCTCCAAGCCCTCGGCTCTACGTAAAGAGGAACTTCTGTAAACCAAATATTTGAAACTCTAAGGATATATCGTCTTAACTTCTTGTACAAGATGTTATAAGCTTAAGTGCACACGTTGTTACCATGATTTCTTTATGCTAAAAGAACCTAAAGTTTAGAAGCATGCTTCTATTAATTAAACATTTTTATCAAATACAATATTACACCAGCCTTTCATCACGTTCAAATTCTGAATTACCGGTACGCACAAACTCTCAGGATATTTCTTAATTCTAACAATAATTCTTACACAGCACATGCACTAATCCTCCACCAAGAGAAAATTAATCATAGGTGACAATAGATTAAGCTGCTAAAGTTGGGGTCCAACTATTATGAGTTGCACTTTTAGGACCATTGCACAAATAAAACGTAATAAAGTTACAAAATAAGTGTTACTGTCAAATAACAGACAGAAGTTCTGCTGTTTAAAATAATATGAAAAGAATTTATGCAACAGATGAAATGAGAACACGCCCAACTATAAAATAAGAAGAGAAGTTAAAATCTTAAAATTAAGAAATAAAACATTTTTTTCTGGAACCATATCGACATACTCTAACCTTGTAGAACGACCGACTAAACGCAACATTCATTAGGAAGTCAGACGCAGCTGTGAACGATTGTTACTTTGTGTTTTCCTGTTGTTAGAGCGTTTCGAATTGTTCAAAACAGTCGAACGAGCCCGCTGACTGGGAAGTCAGATCAGTGATTCGTTTTTCGAATGTGACAAATGTTACGTCAGCCAACATTCATCGCCAATTGTGTTCCCCTTAGGGAAACAATGAGTGACAATGCGCGGCCATACATAGCCAAACAAACTCAAGATATTGTTTGGGAACAATTCAACTACCCTCCCTATAGTTCGAATTTGGCATCAAGCGATTTTCATGTTTCCTTATATGAAGAAATTCCTTAGTGCAAAATATTTCAACGATGATATGAAACAAGAAGTGCAGACTTGGCTTTCATCGCACACGGCATCGTTCTTTGACGAAGGCATACAAAAAACGAAAAGTGTCTGAATAACGGGGTGACTACGTGGAGAAGTAAAGTAGTGTAAGGTAACGAATGATAATAAAGTATTTAGAAAATAATGTTCTGTTAGTTTTTTAATTATTTAATTATCGGTAATTACTTTAAAAACGAGCCTCGTATAAACGTTCGTTCCTTCCTAGTGGCTACAGCACGTGCACTCTAACAGCCTCAAAACAGTGCCTACCACTATAGGTATCGGTCCAAAACGTTACAAACCTATTGATTAGAGTTAAAGAAATGAGGTTGGTACTTTCATAGAATTATTGCGGAAGCGATGGTTAAACGGCGATGAATCATAGTTGTGTATGTTTGATTAAATTCTTCCCCTTGATTGCTTGATATTGAATTGTGGAGAATAGTCACGTAATCATGCTATGCCCTTTTACTCAGAAAGAACCAATAAGCAAAATATGTAAACTGGTGTTTATTATTATTACTATTATTATTTATTGTAAATTGTAATTGATGAAGAAGAGAGACAAGAGAATGACATAAAGAACAGAATTAACAAGAGTAGAGAAACAACACTCACGTTAAATAGTATTTTATGGGACAGAAACGTAACCAAAGGTATTGCAAGTTTGCAAATCAATAGTGAGAAGTACCGTCACGAATGGGGCTGAAATTTGGAAGCTAAATAAAGATTTAATTCGAAGTTATTATCTATGGAAGAAAGGATGCTGATATTAGAACCAGGATACTGCAAATTGTTCGGGAACAGATTTTGGGAAACAATGAAAGCATCTTTTCCATTCGGGTTGCACAATAAGCCTTTTAGGCTGACGAGCGGTAGGTCGTCTAAACTCCACCAACAATCCCCGTTATCTAATCTTATCTGTGGTTTATGGAGATGTATTTTAAGGTCGTCAAGGCATTCAAAATTAGAAAAATTGGATACACTGTTATTAAGGAAGAAACGAGAGTTGAGAATTCTGTGGTAGAGTATGTAAGATATAAACAACTAAACTGGCATGCACACATCAAGAGAATGCCAGTGGAAAGAATACCCAGAACGTTTTCGGAATAGTATCCACCTGGGCAGATTCAGAAAGACTGGATGCAGGAAATAAGGACGGAGATGAAAGCAAAAGGACGGAGGAGGAGGAATGGAATGGAATGGCAGGCAGGGATGAGTGGAGAAGAAAAATAAAACTTTATGAACAGAAAGATGTGTAAATATTTTAAATCTGTATATAAGTTATTATTACTCTACAGAATCTTCTGTCATGTCATTAAAGCTTTTTATTTCCTCTCTCCCTCTCCTTCCTTCTCTCCCATTGTCTATGTCCATTTGAAATGTCTGTCTTACTGGTCGTTGGTCTGAAAATGTCATTTTGCAGGCACCTGAGGTAATCATGCTTTACTGCTAACAGTTTGTAAAAAAAAGTTCCAGAAACATTATATATTTATCGTAATGCTCGCAGTTGAGTAAAATTAGTTTTATTTGCACTATGTACAGCACATATTTCTGCTTGTCTCTTTCTATTCCCATTTTTACCTGCATTTTCCTCTCCGAAAGCGTGCTCCACTTCTCAGTTATTCCTTCTATGAGATGCTTCACAGACGTGCTTTGCCAGGGACCAACATTTATGCTCCAGTCCTGTAGGGTATGCCATTTCAAATATTATATTACTTAGAAAAGCTTCTTAGTAACTTCGCTGCTAAGCCTTTCCTCATTGTTTCTTTAAGAGCTCGAGTCTTCTAGTTGTCTTGCTAATAAGTTTATTTCTCCTTCTGTGAAGCGCTTCACGTTCTTATACTATAATCCAGGAGCTTGTTTATATACTCAGTAAAGAATAAAGTTTTCTTCTAATGCTCTTAGAGCTTTTCTGTCAGTAATCAGTTATCTGAAAACCTGCCAGGTTGCCTGTGTTCATATTCAACTCCATAGGAGGATGTCTGTGGAGGTTGGATGCTCACAAAATACGCCATTTTCATAAATAATGTATAACACCAAAAAAGTCATCGTCCTTTCTAACGATCCCCATAAGGCCTATCACCTTCAGGGGTTACCTCATTCCACCAAGCGATGACTGGACCCATTTCTGAGGTGGAGGCACCCTGCTGGCGCAATCCGTTGCCTCCGATGTTAGGGTGATGATGAGGATGGCGGTGGAATGAGAGGACCTACAGCTTTTACCGCGGACCACTTTGGGTCTTGGTGATACTTCACATGAGGAAGTCAGAGGTGAAGGCGTGGGCCCTCAGTTCGGAAGCAGAGCCGGAAGCGAAACTTCTGCGCTCCGCGGTGCCCATACCCAAAAAGTAAAACTGACAGTTTTTTTAAAATGCTCGGACACATTAAATTTAATATTTTTAGGTCTTCCGGACCCTTTTCTACCTAAAGTAGATAGGAGGAAGTTATGTTCCACTAAAAAATTCGAAATCGAGATTTCACTGGAAATACATGTATCCACTCTAGAAAAAGAACCGTTGTGCGCATCTGTGTATCTGTACACAGTATAACTCAAAAGCCAAAATTCGGTAATACCAAATTTTATATTTAAGTTCAGCATCTTCCAAGGATGCAACACGAAGTTTTTCAAGAAAATCGCCCGTCCCATAGTACCCTTTATAAGAAAAAAATGTTTGTTATTTTGTATTGTCTCAAAAAGGGCGCCTACATTTTTTATTAAAATGTCACATGTTTATAGTACTGACATGAGAAATAAAATGTTTCTCTTGAATTTTCTGTGAATATCCTATGAACTCCCCTATATTTGATTGGATTTTACATAACAAGGAAATCCTAACAGATAGACAAAAGTTTACTCTGGGAAAAATGTAGAGCTCGTTAAAATGTACAATTTGTGCCAAATATATTTTGCTAGTGTTAGCAGTTTTTGAAATGTACCATGTTTCAGGATTACCTACCTTTCCTAAGCTTCACCTAACCGACAAGTTTGAAAGTTCCCTTTTCTCCCTTTTATTTCTTCCCATCGCAAGAAGTTCAGTCTGTTTCCTCATATTGAGACCTTACTTAATTTTAAACTACTCCTACGTAAAAAAAATCTGATGTGATATATTCACATAATTTTCTCTACCCTCTATCATTTATTAGTAGATGTACAAACTATTTTTATTAAAGCTTAGTTTTCTGTCTACTTCATTTTAATCCAAATAAACATTTGCAGAAATAGCTACATTATACATTTCGTTACGGATTCAAAGGGAACAGCGATAGTCAAAAGTACGCTGATCTTAAAATTCCATAACCAAGAAATCATCAATTCGAACCTTTAATAACGGATATGTCAGAAATGGCTTATGCCACAAAAAAACTTATTTGAAGTAAATTGTGGGTTTTAAAGAGATCTATGTTTTTGTGCAGTACGTTTTCATCTATCGCTTAGCGTTAGAAGTCGTACAAGATTATACAAAATTCCTTCCAACTGAAGTGGACTTCACAGCTATTCCCAGAAAATTCAAGATATACATTTTATATATTGTGTTTTAACCAAAACGTTAGAGCCATTTTTTAGAAAATCAAAAATGTCGAAAAATTTTCCATGTAATAGGTAATTTGGGGAGGGGGGATTTTCTTGAAAATCTTCGTGTCGCATCCTTGGAAGATACTGATCCTAAATACCAGGTTTGCTATTTTGCGACGTTTCGTTTTTGAGTTATGCTGTTCAAAGACACCACACCGGACCTTTTTCTGAAAATGTTTTTTTCTTCTTTTTTTGGTTCAGGTGGTTCAAAACATATTTCCGGTAAATACTTACAATACTTACCCTATTTACTATACGTAGCAGAAAAAGTAACGTATATGGTGAGTAACGTAGTGAGGATAGATTAATATTTTTCGTGCGAGTAGTGTAACAGTGTAGTGTAGTGTAACCAATATTTTATTTTAGACTGAAATCAGAATAAAACTGTCTTTATAAAACTTCTGGTACACAAATCAAAAATTAAATTGTTCTCATAGCAACCAAAACTTCTGTATGAAACAACTACCTTTCAGAAATAAAGAGAATAGGTTACCATTAAAATGTTTACCGATGACGTCATATATTGTAGAATAATGGCTGAAAGTTTTGTTTCTTTCTTGTAAAATATTGCTCTAAAAATACTCAACTTGAATGTCCATAACGTATTTTATTTAAAAATGAGTTATTTTAGTTTTATTTGTATTATGCGTCACTTATGAACACCGTGTATTATATACTAGTAGAACCGCAGCTCTGGTCGTATTGTTGTGTTAACTGGAGAATCCTTCTATCCTCTCCCTCACAATATCTCCCCCTGTTCCCCTGTCTCTGTTTCTTTGCTGGTATTTCACATCCAATATAGTCCAAATACGTAGAATGGGACACTGAGAACCATAATACTTAAACAGCGTCCATAAATAAAATTCAGTTTTTTGGGGGTCGCTTTTGGACTAGCCGCTCTAGAAGTTTTTAGCGTGGCTGTCTGTGCGCAGTTATGTTTTTAACAGTCTGTGATTATGGGTCCCAGACGAGGCAACAAGCATTGAACAGAATATGCTTATGTGCGGAGTGCTTTCATCTGTGGTTATTCTTCTTCGTATGCATATTAGAAAAGATTAAAACCGCCAGGCTGTATTTACCCATAAAATCAGACTGTCCGTATTAAGTATGATTTCTTTCTAAATCGTAAGCGAAACCGTTTTATTTTACGAAGCATCTTTCAGAATCGTAGAGCTCCTAATTCCTACAGACCAACCAATGGGTGGATGTATCTTGTTGAATACAACTCAAGCGATCCTATTTATTATGACTTCAGGGAGTTTTAAGCCATTTCATGTTCCCTCTTTTAAAAACTAAAACAATCTATAAACAATTTATAATTATTATTAATTATTAACAAATCCGAATAGTACACTATAAAGTAAAATAAGGAGGCTTAGATGCGGAACTCCGGAGTATAGTAAAATTTTCAACGTCGATCATAGTCTGCAAGTGCGAAAGCTACACAAGCATTATTCAAAGGGATCCACAAAACTTTGAGGCTGCTTGTCAGTGCACATTTTGCTCACAATCTGTCAAAATGTGTAGCTCCGGAACATCCTTGGGTGAGGGATTAAAACCTAAATTTCTATTTTGCAGTCTACGTCAAATACTCTCGCATAAATTCAAACTCTTAAAATTATGGTTTCTGATAGATGTTGCCAGAACTCCTCTTTGATCTTAAAGTATTTTGGTGGAATACCTTATTTTAATTTGAACATTTAATACTGCGCGTAAAACGTTGCACAACTCAGTATGTCAACTACTGCGCATTGTCATTAAGTTTAAAAGAAGTATAGCAGTCGGGAGCACACACGAATGGGTGAGGGAAGCCACTAAACAGAAAAGGGGAGACAGCGATAGTGCATTGTTTCTTTCACTCTTGCTCGTTTGCTCAGGCAGAACATGTGACTCAGAGAAATGCTACTCCGCAACCTGCACTCACTCGCATTCGTGAATGCTTCCGACTCTAATGAATGCTCTCTCTTTAATATCTGATAGACGGAGACACAACTACAAAATGCAATGGCTACGTTCAAATGAAGCAATGTATGCTCTTCTTACGTACGAACAGAGCTGACTGACAACTGGGAAAGAGCAGAGAGAAGAACCGAAGGTTTGTATTTTCTTATGTATTGCAGCTAGTCTCTGGTAACATTATTTTGGGAAATAAAAAGTTGTTTGAAAAGTGTTTCGAAGAGACCAAAGACAGCAGCTGGAGGGATTGGTTTCTCAGGACAGGGGCGACTGTAAGGACGGTTTAGGGAGTGGATGTTCCTTATCTTTGTTGTCACTTTCAGTCCCTGGAGTGTCGCAGTTGCTGTTAGAGTTTTTTTAATATTTTTATACCGCTTCTTGTTTTTGTTAAACGTTTTGCTGCAGTGAATCCTAATTAGTTACGATATCTGAAAACTGCATGTAGTTAACTATTATAATTAGGTGGATTACGATTTATCTGAATTTTGTGTCGTTAAATGGCATGATTATTTAAAATAAAACGGCCTCCATTTTTGTGAAGCAACTTCTAAGAACACCGTTTTCCATGCTGTCAATGCATACAAACTTGAAATAATAATTTTTAAGGCAGTAGACCAGCATCTGACCTTCCAAAACTCCTACAATAATCAAAGTCATTTACAAGTGTTTTATCCCAGGTCATACAACGATTTAATAAGTTGGAAAATTATTGATACAATTTTAAATAACGTACAGAAATGCACCAGTGATACTTGAAGTATCTAGTATGAAATTATTCCATATAGTTTAGTAAGGTAGTGGTTATATTTTACGCATAATACTGCATTGCTGCTTAGCCGAAGTTTTTCGACCGCAGCACTCCACGATAAAATATCATTGCCATGGCACTATAAAAATGTCCTCTAAAGTAATCGTTTAAAGCGAGATTACGATGAACTTGACGTAACTTACGGTAAACCAGCGTAAATCAGTGTTTTAAACAGTGATGTGTGGGGCTGACTTAAGAGTTATAAAGAGTTTGTCAATATTGTTCTTCCCATTACGTTATGCTTTTTGTCATGTGATTGATTCAAACGAATCGGCATGGAGTAATAAACTATACTATCCTAAGAAATTATTTTCAGTTTTATGTTGTTTCTTCACTTCCTTTTACTTTCTCTACCACATACATAGATGATATTGATTCCAACAAAAAATTCTGTATCGAAATTTCCCCGAAAATACATGATTTGAGGCCCCCTGAATAAAAACATTTTTTAAAAAAGACCGCGTAGGTATACATAGCATAACTCAAAAACGATTTGTTGGATAAACTCCAAATTTGGTATTTAAGTTCAGCACCTTCCAAAGATGTGACACGAAGATTTTCAATAATATACCCTTTACACGGAATATTTTTGGAAGTTTTTGATTTTGTAAAAAATGGCTCTAATGATTTTGATTAAAATACATATGTTAAAGACATTTAAAACAAAAATAAAATTTATAGTTTGAATTTTCTGGGAATAGCCTGTGAAGTCCTTTTCATTCGGAAGGAATTTTATACAATCTTGTATAACTGCTAAACGTTAGACGATAGACGAAAATGTAATAAACAAAAATTGTAGATCTCTCTAAAACACACAATTTATTTCAAATACCCTTTTTGTGGCATCATACATTTCCAAAATATCCGTTATTAATGATTCGATTTCTTCACTACTTTGTCACCTTTATAAGTCCCGTCGATTTTCAGTTGTTTCTCACGATTGCATGGAAACAGTATGGAATTTTAAGCCTAGCATATAGCGTCCAGTTCTTAAACATTTGACTATCGCTAGCGATTCCCTTTGTATCCTATCGAAATTTGTAAGTAACTACTTCTGCAAAGTTTTGCCTCGATTAAAATCAAGTGGATAGAAAAATATAAGAATAATTTGTACACCCACTTTAAGCGATACAGGCTAGAGAAACTCGTGTGAATGTAACACATAATATTGTTTGTAATATAGCGGAGAAACGAAAGAGAGGTTGAATTTAAACTTAAGGCTCCGGATCAGGGAATTTTAAAAACATACACAGTTTGTTTATGTTACGAGATTTAACATTTATAATTTTGATTAACTGATTAAGGAAATGCACCATAAATAATGAATGTCACATAGGAAACATATCGTTTTACATTTTCCTTTTTTTTTGTATATTCTTAATTTTTTAAAAGTCCTGTGTACATATTTGGAAATACCAGCTCAGTGAAAGCTGGCAGGTATCGTATACGAAATTAGGTGAACTAGGTGCCATGGTGTTCAAAACAACATCGTGAGGAGAATTTTAAATTTTTAAATGGCTAAAAATTTAAAACGGAGAAAAATAAATTTAAAGCTGGAGAACATAATACTGACTCGTGTTAAGAAGTATTTTACATTGTCACGTGAGGGGTTCAATTTCGCACATATAAAAATAGCAATATCAAACTGTTCATAAGAAATCATAGCAAATTATAAGTTACAGAAGCTAAAACTTTATTATTTTTGCCGTTTGTTGTCTTTTTCATCGATCGGTTGCCTTAAACCAACAAAATAGTCGTCTATTTGAAGCTGTTAAGAGTCAGAGTGTATCTGTCGTAGCTTTTTCTGAAATCCATCATTTCACGAAGATCCTAACCAGATCATGAAAAACTGGTAGTATAACTTCATTCTATACACCAACTGAAGGACCTCTAAAAGCCGGCACATAGGAAAGGCTGTTAGGAAAGTTACAATTAGGTTAGAAGTACATTATATGCCTAACAAGCTTCGTCATTTCATTAACAACTGCGGCGGAACATGTACTTTCGCATTTTTTTCAGCATACGCCGGCTTTTCATGATCCACCTAGACTCTTCGGGTTTCATGAAAGATTGTGGCATATTAATGATATCTAATAAGAGAATAATGTCAATCGGAATTAGCATGTAATTAAGCTTTAAAATTAAATTGAGTTTTATTTATGGACGTTCTTAACTGCTAGGTCCTTGGCGTCCCATCCTACATTTGTCGTGAAAGGCCGGTAATTGTGCTCGGAGGTATCTCTCTCGGGCTTGAGGTTTTTTTACGTGTTGTAAATCTACGACACGGGACCAACGGCTTTACTTCCCTTCAGAAGGAAGCCATGCTAAGGATTTTTACTCCCGAAAAAATTTCACCACCCTCCGCCGGGTTTGAACTCGCGACCTCGGAAACTAGAGGCTAGCATTCATTAAGCTTTGTAAAGTCTCCGAAATGCACATTTAGTTGACTTAATTTCTTAACTTCACGTCATATTGCGTTAGGTGAAGTGTATCGTAGTCCTCGCTAAAATCACCAAAGAATGAGGTTGGTCTAAACAAAAGAGAAACTCAAATATTAGGAAATATTACTACAACTCTACTGTCTATGCTATGCATTCATTTAAATTAACAATTCTAGCGTATACCACTTCAATTTTGAACACCGCCAAAACTATCAATCTAAAATAAATTGAAAGCGCACACTGCTCTCGTTCTGGCTGCATTCAACTTGTTCCATCGAGTAGCTAGTCCACCATTAAGTACACTAACAGTAATGTGTAGATTACTCGTAGTTTGCGGTACGACCTCAGTGGAGGGCAGTTTTTGTTTTGTTAACGGAATGCCATTCCATGTGAGGGAGGGCAAAATAAACTTTGACAGCTTGACTATGTTCTGTGCATCCCGTATGTCAACAGTATCAGAGAGCTGTGGTTGGACACAGAATGCTCTGCACATAGTCAAAACTCTTCGAATGTTTAAAACATTAATGTTCGGTTATTACAAGCTTCTAAAATATGCATTGGTTGATGCAGTGAGATTCCAATGGTCGAGCTAGGAGCAACTGCAATTAATTATTGCACCAGACCACAACTCCAAACAAAGACATTCGGAAAACTGTATTGTTGTTCAAGAAGACCACTACAAACAGTTTATTTTACATACCTACTAAATACCAGCCGGGCTGTTCTTATCTTTTGGCTCGTGCTACCTGCTGAGCGGCGGGTGTGCTCTAGACCCTCGCACCTCATTTGCGAAGTCTCCAAACTAACGACACAAGTTAACTTTGGAATTAACCGGGCGAGATGGCTCCGCGGTAACATGTGAGGCTTGCATTCAGAAGGTCCCGGGTTCCATTCCCGTCGACCGCCACTCTGACCTTGGGGTTTTCCTGATTTTCCCTGGTCAGTAGACGAATGCCAGGGTAGTATCTCATCTGTTACGATTTCCTTTCTGTCATTTCGCTTTCATTCCGTTTCCTTCTCTTGTTTTAGATGTGTTTCTACGCTGGGTGACATACATTAGTGGAAATTAGTATAAAGGCACAGATATTTGTAGTAAAATGAACATGTTCTATTAGAATATTGTTGCATTAGTATATCTATAATAGTATGAGATGCAGTACCCTGACAAATGCATTCAAATGGTATCTCATTTGATGTCAGTAGCACAGTATGACAAGGAATGAACGATTCAGATGTAGAGAGTGAAAATCTGTTCAAAGGCAGTCAGATCTATGTGGTGTTAGGATGTGCATATGTGCCTCTACTGTAGCCTGTAAACAGACACCGCTAGTGACTGCTTGACGTGTATTGCATAAACCATTATTGTGATAGTGCCATGTGGGAAATGGTTATGATGTAATGAAAAAAGAAAAATCAGTGTTTAGAAGAAAATGGGACTGTTTAGTTTTTACATTGGACACACAATATGGAAAGAAGATAAGCTGTGTGCAAAGTAGAAAAATATCTGAAGTATCTAAACAGTTACTTTGAACAAAACAAGGGTCCAAAATTGTTCATTGTTCCCAACCTATTGCTCATTTACAGTTGCCAGTAATTATCAGGTGTGTAAGACAAATTTTGTCAAATGAGAAATATCTTCAATTCAAGAAACAACTGCATAATCCAGCTCTAACACTTACTCATAAGAAGGCTTGATTGAATTTTGGAAAAAGTATGTCATGAACTTCAGAATGGGTAAAAGGTGATCTGTAGTGATGAAAAGAAGTGTAATTTAGATGGGCCTAATATATTTCAATATTATCGGCATGATCTTAGAACAGAGCAGCTAATAAGAATGAGGAGAAATTTTGGTGGCAGAGGTGTTATGGTTTGGAAATCCTTCTGTGCTAAAGGTAAATCATGCATTGCTTGGCTGAACACTAGAATGAACTAACATGTACGCTAAGATACTAGAGACAGAATTGATTCACATGTATGAGGACGAAGGCGAAAAAAGTATAATTTTCAACAAGATAAATCATCTGTGCATTCTTCTGTTACAGCCAAAATGTCGTTTGAGGAAACATATATGGGCTTGTCCTGGCCAGCATGTAGCTCAGTTTTGAATCATATGGAAAACCTTTTTCACAATGGAAGGCAACTTCAGACCATATCTGAGCTGAAAAGAGCAATACTAAGAAGAGTGGGCCAAAATTTCAATGCAAGAAACAAAAACCCCACCAAAAATATTGCTAAGATACTTCTTAATATATATAAGAATAAAGGTGGTTCTACAAAGTGCTCACAATGCAATAACCAGTAGAACAGAGGGTGCCTTTATACCAATTTCCATCCAAGAAATGCAAACGTCTTATTTTGTTACTCGTTTTATGATAGAAACTAATTATGGCATGACTTTTATTCTGCTCACATCTACTACTTCCATAATAAATTAGATACATATGGCTAAGAAATTGTACCTACTACCTTTCAGCAAGAAACGCAGTGCTTTATACTGATTTCCACTACTGCATGGCAGTGCCGGAAAAAGTGGCGGGGATGTTTGCTCAAAGGAAAGTATTCCCCGTGAACGCTACAGGGCTACTTGTTTGAACAGGTCGTTCATTCCCCTCTCTGTGAAGCTACAGTAGTGGGATGGGTCTTCGAAGCAGAAACTGTTAGGAATTTCCGCGCGTCTGTGTGGCCTGTAGCCTCCTGAAGTTCCTTCGTTTTATCCCTTCCTCCTGGGGAATGTAGCCACAATAGATTTCCGTAGGCCACAGTGCAGGAGGTGTCCTCCTCCGTTATATTCCCTATATCCTAGAATTAGGCCCATTTCAAAAACACACTGTCCTTCTATTGAGAGCTGCATCTACACGCGTCATTGTGTTAAATATGAATATTTTGCCTTCTCTCTCTCACTCTTTCTTTCCTCTCTCTATTACCTCCTCGTTTTCTACTTTCCCACATTTACTGTTAACTCGTCCCTTTTCTCCTCCCTTTATTTTTTCTGATTGAAATAAGAAGGGAGAGAAAACCTTCTAATGCCTTAAAAAAACTATAGGCTCAGCCACAAAAGAGATGTAGACTTTGTTCATGGTGACAAATAGGCGAAACGTAATAAATATGCACATCCTGTAAAGTGTTTTCGTCACGTAGTTCAGGAGAGATAGGAACGACAGACAGAGTGTTGTTAACAGTGTAATATCAGCAACCTGTAACCTTAAAAACGGATTTTCCTTCGCTGAAATTGATGAGGGCGATAAAACGCAGCAATATGTACCCCAAGTGATCACAGCAGTGGCGCTTTGCCAAAGCCAGAAGGAAGATGGTGCCTTAAGTGGAATTCTTAGAGTGCGTAAAAGTAGAAAAAGTAGCATACACACACACACACACACACACACACACTTTTTCTACCCATAGAGATGCAAATGTTCCTTTGTGTATTATAGTATTCATGTAAAAAGTGATTCTTCTAGCCATGTTACATTATGCATTTTTGTCTAGAAAATATCTCATTAAGCAATCAGTGCTCAGTTGCATAAAACATACGGAAGAAGTATCCAATTGTTTATAATAGAAGCATGGAGGAATAAATTTACAAGTCGTAATAGTTCTCACGAAGAGAAATAAAAAGGAAGAGTAGGAAACTTTCAAACATTTCAGATAACTTACAAACGGAAGAATGTAAATATACAACATGGAATATTTCTAAAATGGCTAACTGGAAAAATTTACAGTATTCAAGTATTTTAATAAACCGCGCATTGTTCCTTTGAAACGTTTTAATCAATCTGGTATGTTTTCCCAGTTATAGACATTATACAAATTTCAGTCGGAATGAAGAGAACTTCACAGGTTTTTACTGAATATTAAAGATATACATTTTATTCTTCATGACAAGATCTCCAACATATACTCTGCCTTAATAAAATCGTTAGAGTCGTTTTTTAGAATGCAAAAAATAACTAACAATTTTCTATGTGAATGATTGTTTGGTATGAGAGTATTTTCATGAAAATCTTTGTGTCGCTCCTTGGAAGATGTTGAACTTAAATAGGTAGTTTGGTATTCATCCGACGTTTCTTTTTTAATTCTGTTGTTGAAACGAGCATGCACACACACACGCGCGCGCACAGATGCGCGCGCGTACGGGCTCTTTTATAAGACACATTTGCTGTTTTGCTTAGGGACCTAAAAACTAATTTCGGTATCGTAAATTCGATACCCAATTTTTGGGTGGAGTACAATACTTCTTCTACCTATCAAAAGTAAGCGGTAGAGAAAGCTTTCTTTCTGCAGATTCGCATTTCCTAAGGGTACTAAGAAATTTTTACTATGTGTATATGGTTTAGACAATATGACCGGAATATTTAAGCTATATTTATTCCTCAGATCTGGGATTGCAAGTAGGTTTATAACATATTTAAATAAAAAAGGAGATTTTCAAATTGTGAGCCCCAACCAAACTATCCGAAATTTTTCCCCTTCTTATAATATTCTCAGCCTTACCCCTTTCATTTATCTCAAACCTATCTTCAGCAGTTTTATAAGAATTGTGCGTTAGTGTGTGTACAAACCTTCTGTTTTAACTCCCGATGAAGACGAAAATAAACTACCAACAAATGTATTTGTTGTGCGATTTATTGGCTTACAAAATATTACAGCAAACCCTCTGGTTCGCACAAACCTGAATTCTCTGTGATTACCCAATGAAATCTTCTTGGTTGTGATTGAATGTTGTTTTGTATAGCTACGAAGCCTTTAGACATAGACAAAAGCTTACTTCAGGAAAACTGTAGAGTTCACTAAAGCAAATAGTGTCAGTATGCCTTTCTCTACCACGTACATAGTAGATAGAGAACGCGTTGCATTCCGCCCAGAAATTTGGTACCGAGATTTCACCAGAAATACCTGTTTTAAGGCCCCCTCGATCCAAATAAAGCATTTTTGGAAACATGTTTGCGTCTATCTGTCTGTCTGTCTGTCGGTGAACAGCATAACTCAGAAACGAAAAGTCGGATAAGTGGCAAACTTGGTATTTAAGTTCAATTCTTCCACGGATGTGACACGAAGATTTTCAACAAAATCCCCCCTCCCAAAGCTACCCTTTACATGGAACAGTTTACGAACATTTTATTTTCTAAAAACTAGTTCTAATGATTTTGATTAAAATACCATATATTAAATATATTTCCATGACAAATAAAATGCATATCTTGAATTTTCTGGAAATAGCCTGTAAAGTCCTCTTTATTCGGAAGGAATTTTGTATAATCTTGTACAACAAGTAAACATTAAGTGTTAGACGAAAACGTACTACACCTAAAATGCAGATCTCAAGAAAATTACACAATGTATTTCAAATATGTTCTTTGTGACATTTCTGAGATATCCATGATTAATGGTTCGAATTGCTCATTTCTTGGTCATTCTTTTAATACCTTTCAACATTCATTGTTTCTCGCAATTGCATGCAAACAGTATGGAATTTTAAGGCCAGCATATAGCGTCTAGTTCTAAAACATTTGACTATCGCTGTCTTTTTGTATCTATAACGAAATGTGTAATGTAGCTATTTCTGCAAAGGTTTATTTGGATTAAAACGTAGTGAATATTAAAAAAAACTGATGTGGGACATTCACATTACTTCCTCTACCCTCTATAGTTTATTAGTGGGTAAACAAACTATTTTTACTAAAGCTTATTACTTTCTTTACTACGTATAGTAAGTAGTGGAAGTATTGCATTCCACCCAAAAATTCGATATCCAGATTTCACCGGAAATAGATGTTTTGAGGCATCCAGAATCCAAATAAACCATTTTTGGAAACATGTCCGCCTATGTATCTGTCTATGAACAGCATAACTCTAAAACGAAAAATCGGATACATACTAAACTTGGTATTTGAGTTTAGTATATTCCAAGTATGCTAAACGAAGATTTTAAGCAAGTCTCCCCACCCCAACTACTCTTTGCATGGAGCATTTCTCGATTTTTTTTAAAAAATGGCTCTAACGATTTTGATTAAAATGCCACATATGAAAGATAAAATGTATATTTGGAATTTTCTGGGAATGGCCTAAGAGGTCCTCTTCATTCGGAAGGAATTTTGTATAATCTTGTGTGACTTGTAAACGTTAAGCGATAGACGAAAACTGTTACACAAAAAATGTAGATATCTTTAAAACTGTGAGGGTTTTAATGTTATTTTATTTATTGAGCCCCACGTTTGGGAGCCAATTTTGAAGTGGTATTATTATTCATTTGTTTGTCGAGCCCCACGTTGTGGTAGCCAATTTGCGATGGTATTAGTGTTTGTTTGAAAGATGCTACTGTTTATTTGCCGCACGTATTGAATACAATTTGTCGCGGTCACTTCGTGTTATCTTTTACTGGGCGCCTGTTATTGTATTTAATTTTGGGTTCACTGTCCTCCGGCTAGCTATGATCTCTCGGTCAAGCACTTATCTTATACAGGTGTGTAAACGGAAAGGAGTTTTTATCCAAAGATAACACTGATGAAAGAATTTCATTTACACTTTTTATTGTCTTAACACATTATTCACTTTCACCTATTAATCGTGACACTCGCCAAACTGAAACTGTTATAATAACTTATTTACTGCACATTATTAATTCGCGTACTTCAACTTTTTGTGTAATTAACTTTACGACACTTGAAATTTTTCATAACTTTGCTACGCGTAACCTGCGAATCGATAAACTATGCTATGTATTCACCATGACTGTTTCTGTTGAACTCAGCGACGTGTAATGCACAAATGTTTCCGATGGACTGGAGCCGACGTGTAATGCACAAATGTTACCGATGGACTGGAGGAATCTGACTCTGACTTAGCCCTTTTTATACTCCCACACCCCGATATGCCTAAAGATTATAACTGAGCTGCTATTGGTTAATAAAACGCGCCAACATTAGCGTCTATTTTTATATCCAATGAAAATTACGAAAACATATGCTCTAGGAAAAATGTTCCCGCAAATTCCTAAGAAAAACGCACCAATATTACGTCATTTGCTCGTCTCTAATAATGATAAACAGCTCACCCCCTCGCTACATTATTGCACGCTATTATTGTCAGTTTCAGTAAGGCCGTATAAACCCACTTCTCGACAATGCTTACAATCATCAAACATCTCAAATCAATGTCACACAATAATGCATATTCACACTACAATCACTCTTTACATTTACATAATTTGTGATGCAAATTACTGCGTCAAAACACACAATTTGCTTAAAATATTTTTTGACGCATAAGCCGTTTCTGAGATATCCATTATTAAAGGTTCGAATCGTACAATGCTTTTAATTCTGTTAAAAGTCCCATTCATTTTCAGTTGTTTTCGCGATTGCATGGAAACGGGCCAGCATATAGGTGCAGTTCTTAAACATTTGACTATCACTGTTATCTACTTACTATGTACGTGGCAGAGAAAGTAAAACCGAAGTTTTCGATAAACATTGTGACTTTGTCCATCCCCCCCAACTATTACTCTTTCTCTCTCAACGATTCACTGTTACTGTTTTATTCTTTACCTAGTTCAACCTCACTGGGAGTTCACTTCATTCTGTCACTTCACCTATGTGAACTAGTTCAACTTTCCCGTCACTTCACTTCCTCGTGACGTAGCCTTTTCTTTCGGATGGTTCACTCGCTGGGGAGTCGAACACAAGACCTTCAAATTTCTCGCTCCGCTGTAGCACTCGCTGCACGTCACGGCAGTCGTTTATTCACTTGGAGAATGGCGCTCGATGTTGCACGGGAAACTCACCCGCCAACTCGCTCGCTCACTGACTGATCGACGCAAATCAACACATTCCAACTTAACACTGACTGCTTTCGCGAGAACGCTCGCTTATATAGCCAGTGGAATCTTCCACAGAACACTCTAGAACTATTTCGACACACATTTCGGAGGAGGGAGGAAGAAGCTTGCAGTTCTGGTTATCTGTCGATAGCGTGCCTGGCGTTTACACTGGTTAGCGATACTTAACGTTGTTTACTCCGACTGCCCGGCGCCGACCTCCCGATAACCTTGGGTCATAGCCGCTGCATCACAATATCAAAGTTGGTATTTAAGTTCAATAGCTTCCAAAAATGCGACACGAATATTTTCAAAAAAATCTCCCTACCCCAAACTACCATTTACATTGAAGATTTTCGAAATGTTTTATTTTTCCAAAAATACCTCTAACAATTTTGAGTAAAATACCACATTTTAACCTATTTTCTTGACAAATAAAACGTATATCTTGAAATTTCTGGGAATAGCTTGTGAAGACCTCTTCGTTCGGAAGGAATTTTGCATAAAACGTAAACCATAAGAAATAGACAAATATCTACTGCACAAAATTTCTGACGTTTTACATTCGCATGACTTTCTCTACCCTCTATCGCTTATTAGTGGGTATACAAATTATTCTAACTAAAGCTTCCTTTTCTTTCTACTACATTTTAATCCAAATCTTTGCAGAAATACATACATTACACATTTCTTTATAAACACAAAGGGAACAGTGATAGTCAAATGCTTAAGAACTAGCTATACCCTGCCTTAAAATTCCATACTGTTTCCATGCCATCACGAGAAACAAGTGAATATTGACAAGACTTAAGAGAATGACCAAGAAATGAACAATTCGAACCTTTAATAACGGATATCTCAAAAATGGCTTATGCCACAAAAAACTTATTTGAAATAAATTGTATGTTTTAAAGAGATCTGTATTTTTTGTGTAGTACGTTTACGTCCATCGCTTAAAGTTTACTAGCTATACAAGATTATACAAATTTTCTTCCAAATGAAGTGGACTTCACAGGCTATTCACAGAAAATTCAAGGTACACATTTTACTTTTAATGTAAACATGCTTAATATACGGTGTTTTAATTAAAATCGTTAGAGCCAGTTTTTAGAAAATCAAAAATTTCGAAAAATCTTCCATGTAAAAGGCAGTCTGAAATGTGAGCATTTTCTTGAAAATCTTCTTGTCGCATCTTTGGAAGGTACTAAAGCTAATTACCAAGTTTGGTATTTATCCAACTTTTCCTTGTTTAGTTACATGTTCACAGATACACACACACACACACACACACACGGACCTTTTTCTAAAAATGCTTTTTGTTTTATTCGGGGGTCTCAAAATATGTATTTCCGGTGAAATCTCGATATCTAATTGTTGGGCGGAATACAATACTTCCCCTTCTTATTATACCTAGCAGAAAAAGTAAAAATATAGACCACTTTAAAACACGCAGTTTATTTCAAATAACTTTTTCGGTGGAATCAGCCATTTCCGAGATATCCGTTATTAATGTATGAAGTTTTCAACATTGTCATTTACTTAAAGTACTGTTGCCATTCAGTTGCTTCTCGCAATGTAATGGAAAGAGTATGACTTTTCAAGGCCAGCATAATATACTTACTGGCTACAGATGTTTATCTGACTGTCGACTCGGTATGTTCAATGAAACCATTTCTGCACAGGTTTATTTCAGGTAACATGAAGTAGACAGACAAATAAGCTTTCGTAAAAATAGTTTATAGAATATACATAAAAATAAACAAATAATGGGTGGAGAAAGTCATGCTAATGAAAGACATCGGTCTTTTTTTTTCTTTTCTTTCGCAGGAAAGACTATGACTTCTGACTTAATTCCTTCGTGCATCGGATGAACATTTGAAGGTTATTTCCGCATGTTGTGTGCAACTAAGTACTTGATGCTTTCCGGACTAAAATGTACCGTGTATGGAAGAATCATTGCTCGATTAATGCTATAATATGCAGAGAAAGTTATGCCGCTGTAGTACAATAGATTGATTTACGCTATGTTTAGTAAACACGTTTTACAGACACTCGTTCATTAAATTTACTTTTGAGTTTTAGTGAGCACACATACTTTTAGAAGAATCTCTTTTTAATACGATTATTGCTCATTTTTCACTTAAAAATCTTCCTAAGCACGTTTAAAGAAGAATTAAACTGAAATAGCAATAAAATCCGAAGTAATTTAACTGCGTATGTTATGGCGAGCCTGTTTATCAAATGTTGAACTCATTATGATTAAAACTGGTTTGCAAGGAGCCTTTGGGAATATAAAGAAGTATATCATAAATACACTTAGTTTGAGAAAGCAGGCAAGTAAATATGCATTGTTACTAAAGGGTATCATTTTATATCGAATACAGAAATTGAAACTGTGTTTAAAATTGACCTGCAATCACACATCTGCTAATAGCATTAAATACCTAAATTTATTGTGACGAAGACTATGTAGGTGATTCACACCGTATTTAAGCAATCCTGACTCCTGAAAAATGCTTTGTTGCAGCATTGACCTGCATAAGCTTCCATCTAGTTTATATATGTGTCGATTTATGTCACTACCTTTGTAGTTTAGTTTGCAGAAAGCGGGTTGGGAAAGCAGAGAACGACGCCTTACCTGTATACTTCCCCATCCCATTTCAACAGTTATTATTACTCTTATTTTACTCTCTTTAACTACAGGGTCATATCGCGACGGATTTGTTAGTGGATAATTCTTAGATCGAGGTGTGGCAGACAGTTAACCTTCTAGGTCTCATCCCTGTAACCCCGCTTCGTCGTGTCCGCAGAGATCCTGACGCATAGCAACCGGATCTTCTGCTTCGTGCCGTGCAGATGGCATTAAGGTGACATCCAGTCTAACTAGTTTCATTGTCTGTGGATAGATGGCGCAGCATTTGCTATTACCACCTATTTTTCATGTTTACTATTGTTTTAGACTTAAGGTGGAACTTTGGGTCGTGGTATTAAATATCGGTATTTCCTTAGCGGCTGAAGGAATTTCAAAGTGTTGTCAGCTTCAAAAATCTTTTATGCTCTTTTGTGTACAAATTGCCGGAGTGGATTTGGTGATCAGGTAGAAGCACATCATGGACGCCCGCTTCTTGCATACTCTGCATATTCATCCATGTAATCTATTGCATCATATAGCATATTTATTTCCTATTTGCCACCATCGTGTCCTCGGATACGCCGATATTTCACAAGTTGCCACCCCTTTCAGAGTCCATACTCCTCGAATACAAAACTCAGTTTGCAGAAAGCGGCAAACGGACGCTTATGATGAACCTTGTAATAAGCAAAAATTGTTCCAGAAGCAAATAAAATAACTCCAAAATGAAGTTACATATATCTGAAGAGAATTTGCAGACTAACGAGAGAGAGAGAGAGACAGGAAAGGAAAGAAAGGGGCAGAGGGTTCTTGTCGTTCAGAGCCTTCATAATGAGCAATGATTAAGGCTCATTATAGAAATCAATTCAAATCAGACAGAAAATGCTATCTTGCGGGCCAAAATAAAACTAGAAAAATAAAAATTCACAAAATAATAAAAGCTGCTAAAACATATCAAGAAATGTGAAGAGCGTAGGTAGTGAAAGAATATTATTTTAGCGCTGTCAAATTAAGGGAATTTTACCGTTATGGGGATCCTGATCATAGATATTCTTCTCTGGCTGCCTAAGCGAACTAATTACTTGATGATGCGAAGAATAAGAATGAGGAGAGAAATGAGTCCAAAAGGGTTTAAAATGAGAGTCTAATAGAAAAAGTTTATTTTCAGTCAAAACTGACATTCTTTCAATTAATCTTAGGAATAACAATATTTGAAGTTTAAAGAAACTGTCAAGTTTCATAATACTTACGTAATAAAACAACTTAAATCCTTGAGCTTAAAAATATATGACTGCCAAATGGAGTCTACCGCCTCATCCTGGAATTCTGTTTTTGTTTTAAACATCCTCATTAATTCGAATTGTATCTTCTTGTTGCCGTTGTTGGGTTTGTATTACGTTATCTTTCACTTACCTGTGGTAGATAGAGGTTTGTTTTTCAGCCAAAAATTCGATATCGAGATTTCACGAATATAAGTTTTGGGATTCCCTGAAACAAAAAAAAAGCGTTTTTAGAAAAGAACGAGAGAGACACACACACAGACAGACATACAAACAGCATAATTTACAAACGAAAAGTCGGATAATTGCCGAATTTGGTATTTAGTTTAGGCATTAGGCATTTCGCATTTCCAGGATACCACGAAGAAAAGCCTCCTATTCCAAATTATGCTTTACATGAAAAATGTTTCGTTTCTTTTTATTTTCTCAGCTGTAACCATTATTATTATTATTATTATTATTATTATTATTATTATTATTATTATTATTATTAGACAATGTCTCCATTCTTTTTATTATATTAGCTCTAACCATTATTCAAAGTCTATAATTTTAAGATAATTGCATGTCTAATAAAATTTATTTCTTGAATTTTCTGTGAAGAACACGTAAAGTTGTCTTCATTTTGAATCAATTTAATATGATTATTCTGTATTACTGGTAAACTGTAAGAGACAATCAAAACCTTACTTCACAAAAATCACTGAAATATATATTTATGTCCAATTTACTTTTTACTTTCTCTACTACGTACAGTAAGTAGGGGAAGTATTGCATTCCACCCAAAAATTCGATACCGAGATTTAACCGGAAATACATATTTTGAAGCCTCTTGAATCAAAAAAAGAGTATTTTTGGAAACATGTCCATGTGTCTGTCTGAGTGTGTGTCTGTCTGTGAACAGCATAACTCAGAAACGAACAGTCGGATAAACACCAAACTTGGTATTTAGGTTCAGTATCTTCCAGAGATGCGACAAAAACGTTTTCAAGAAAATCCCCACACCCCAGATTACCCTTTACATGGAACATTTTTCGAAAATTTTAATTTTTTCATAAATGGCTCTAACGATTTTGATTAAAATGCCATATATTTAAGATACTTTCATGACAAATAAAATATATATCTTGAGTTTTCTGGGAATTTCTCTAAAAGTATTCTTGATTGTGAACGACTTTTGCATAACTGGTAAACCATAAGAAAGAGACAAAAGTTTACTACACAAAAAATGTAGATCGCTTTAAAATACACAATTTATGTTATATACAGTTGTTTTTGTTGAGTGAACCATTTTCGAGATATTGCTTGTTATCTCGTTAAATTTTCCAATACTTATACTTTTTCCCAAATGGGAATTTGTTATTCTTTTTTTTGTTTGTTTGTTCTGGTAATGCAAAGAGAATGAATACTCCACATAGCAACCAGCGCTTAAAATATTTGACTATCGCTTAAAACCTACCAATTCCCCTTGCATCTACAAGAAAATTAGCAATAAGATTAACATATCGATATCTCGATTAACATGAAGCATATGGAGAATAAGCGTTTGTAAAAATAGTTTGTACAAGAGTAGAGAAAGTCATGTGAGTGCAACACATCAGATTTTTCTGTAGAGTTAACCCTTTTCGAAATATGCTTTCTTACAGCTTTAAATTTACCCAGGTTGCATGCGCACTCTATAAAACATGCTAGAAAATATGCGATTCCGATTTTACCTTCACGGCTTACTGTTAACCTCAGTACTGTTACTCACTTAGGATACACGAATTTACCGCCTTGTGAATGCAACCAAATCCATATTGCTTAATTTGGGAATATTTCCTTGTATATAACAGATTTATCGCGAATAAATATATATGAATACTATAGATAATTATAAGAGATAATGCGAAGTTGTAACAGTTAGACAAGGACATATGAATGCGTTTTTATTTGCTGTCATTATAATTATATCATTGAAATATAACTAACGGTACATAGAAATGTAGTTTCATGAATCATATTTGAAACGCACGTTCATATAAACAAGGGTTTGTGTTACAATTTTGGAAAGTATAGATAGTAAACATCGACTAGCATTTCAGAGTGATCTATCAGCAGAAAAACCATCTGTTATTTCAATATAGTTACCTGTAATGTGCTGAAACATATTCACTTTTCTTTGCACTTTTTACAGTTTAAAATGTAAAAACATGTCGTTTGTAAAAATACCACGCAGGCATTTGTTTAAAGAAAGTAACAACAGAATTTATAACACATTCAAAGGTCATAGCGGTAACTTGTAAGCAGGCTGTAAAGCGGCATACCCAGGTTCATTTCTAGTTAGATTAAATTGACCGTCGAGGTTTTTATTAATGGGTTTCTTTCGGTCCCTAAGATGAATATCAGGTAGCTTCGAGCTTATTTGTGTATTCAGTCCATTCATCCTTTCACCATTTGAAACGACTATTCTGATTAAAATTCGTTAAGCTTACAAAAATAAATAAGTTCTCTGTTCACACCCCAAACATCAAATGGTATATTGCGGTATAAGGGTGGTAAGAGGTTTACAACAAAATCGAGGAAAATCTTGAAAATATGATCTATAATATTTAATAGTAATTGTAATGTCGCTCATTAAGTAATTGTAATGTGGCTCATTAACAGTTAATTGAACTATCAAAATGGTTGGTTAGAAACACTGACTCATAAAAATAAATCAATGGATCCCATAAAATTTACCATTATTAAATTCAACGCAATAATTAAATCTAAATGAAAAGTGGATCAATTTTTAAATTAATGATGCATTAATAAAACAGAATAATTTAAGTAAAAGAAAGCCATAGTGCCTGTTTCCCCAAGTAAAGAATCAAATATGCTCAATATTGATTTCGATTTAAAGAGCCTTTTAAAGTATTGAATCAAACTATAGTTTTGTATTACTACAATGATAGATTTCATTTTTATATTATAAATGCACTCTATGTCTATTCCAAAACCAACTTTATTTTCAAATAATCGCCAGAGCAACTAATAGCGAGATGCATCTCCGTTTTATTCTGCTGACCACATTACCTGGTCATTGCTGGTGGATGATGGCTCATCTCTGCATGGGCAGTCGGTTTGATAGATTTTGGACCTTCACGGACTGTCATTGTTTCAATCTATTTCACTCTCCATAAGTTCTATATTCCTTGCAGATTGAATTTGAGCTACGAAAGTTCAGTGCCATTGACTTACTTTCGCCCGATGTTAGGAAAAGTTGCTATCATGGCGGAAAATTTTGTGTCGGAAATTGAAGAGGCAGAGCAAATAGCAAGTCCTTTGGTTCCCAGTAAATCCAAATCTAGGTATGAGTGAGCATACTACAAGAACGACAAGAAGAAGAAGAAGAAGAAGAAGAAGAAGAAGAAGAAGGACATTCGGCTGTTTTTACTGAATATTAATGTAAAATCAAATCGATGCGCGGATTAAATGCATATTAAGAAATAAAAGTATAAGTAAAGACTGAAATATAAAAGTTTAACTAAAAAAAATATCCGATGCGATACATTCGCATGACTTTCCCTACCCTCCATCGTTTATTAGTGAGTGTACAAATTATTCTTACTTAAGCTTATTTTTCTATCTACTACGTTTTATCCAAATAAACCTCTGCAGAGATAGCTGCATTACACATTTTGCTATAGATACAAAAAGAACAACGACAGTCAAATTTTTAAGAAATAGACACTATATGCTGGCCTTAACATTCCATACTGTTTCATGCAATCGGGAGAAACAACTGACTCTTGACAGGACTTTAAGAGAATGACCAAGAAATGAACAATTCGAACCTTTAGTAACGGATATCTCGATTGTGCCACAAAAGGTTATTTCAAATAATTGTGTTTTAAAGAGATCTACTTTTTTTTGTATAATACGTTTTCGTCTATCGCTTAAGGTTAACTAGTTATACAGGAATATACCAAATTCCTTCCAAAAGGCTATTCCCAGAAAACTCAAAATATGCATTGTATTTGTCATGTAAATAGAATTCGTATATGATATTTAATCAAACTCGTTAGCCCTTTTTTAAAAAATAAAAAATTTTGAAAAATGTTCGACATTTTTATAGTTTGGGTGAGAGGATTCTCCTGAAAATCTTCGTGTCGCATCCTTAGAAGGTACTGAACCTAAATACCAAGTTTGGTATTTATCTGACTTTTCGTTCCTAAATTATGTTGTTCGCAGACTCATACATACACACGCACTCACACATGGACCTTTTTCTAAAAGTGGTTTCTTTTTTTGCATTTAGGGTGCCTCAAAACATGTATTTCCAATGAAATGTCGGTATCAAATTTTTGGATGAAATGTAATACCTTCTCTACCTACTATGTACGGGAGAAAGTAAACATATGAATATTCCAGTCTATAATAATAAAAACCTTAAAAGCTTATGACTGTGATATGAATAGCGTGTATAGGCTGCAAAAATTGCGGGAAAACCAACTTCCCAGACATGTTATAATGAATGGTAAATTAGGAAATTGTTTTCTGTTTGTGCCTCAAATATTTGAACCACTGATTCAAGTTGCAGTAGATTAATATAGATGTACTGTTAAGTGATTATCCGTGGCTTAGCTACAGAGGAAGCCGTAATCATTCCATTTGCTATCCCATTCCGTATGGTCAGTGCCCATTGCATCCGATTTTAGGTGGAGCATTTAGCGAGCGCTTATTGCAACACAAAGTGCTTCTGTCAAACGTGACCACCTCCCTTGTTAATCATGGCACATCACGTAATTCATATTCATGTTAAGCTATAAGGGGATTTATATAGAGCTGTGTCTCACAATTAGCCCTTCCTCGTCTCAGTCATGGTATCAATAACGTCGACGATAAACAGAAGCTGGCTCATAACAGGATGGCCCAATAATGTAAGGGTACTGAGAACAACTACGCTTTCGAAGCCCTTGAACTAGCTTAAATAGGTTGATGCTGTTATAACAAGGCTTTGAGACTTAGAACCTGACGGAACATCTGCGCTGTGCAGCTTTTTTTGCTGTGTTAAGCGGAGATTAAAAGCTCTAAATCGCCAATGTTAAATCTGATAAATTCCTGACCCCATTATCTCAGAAACCGTTTGAGATATTGACTGACATTTTTACAGGATGTAGGTGCATACCTACGGAATTCACTGATCTACTTCTTATCCAATGAGTTTGTTTATTATGGAATGCTTTATTCATTATACGATATTTTGATTAACATTTATTAGCAATTAGGGATGGGACCTCGATACCGTCGATACCTCGATACTCAGTAGTATCGAAGTATGTCTTAATAATTTGAAATAAACCTTTGATATTTTTGGATACTTTTAAACTTTTAAGATTTGCGTTGTTGAAAGTTATTGCGCTTAACTTTATATTAGATAAGGAATGAAAAGAGTCGTTTTTGCCTTGCACATTTCTCCAAAGAGCTGCTGGACGATAGTTCTTGATAGACCGTGATTGCGTTTCCTGTGGGTGAATCAACAATATTTCATATATTTTTGTGTCTAAATGAAACCGTGCAAAACAAAGGAGTAAAGGAGTAAAGATACCCATGTAACATGCAGCGTTAGCTGAGATGTGAATGAAGCTGATTTAGCTGACGCACTAAGTCACGTTTCTGCAATGGCCTGACGTCCTGGTTACTCGCGCTCAGTCGTTGCATATACCTATTTCGGCGACCAAAATCTGTGAATCCAGCAGAAACAAATCAGAGCATGAGATAATACAACTCATGGAAATATTTGCTCTTTCCTTCCATCTGTTAGTTTGTGTTTACGAAAGTCAAACTCGGGTGACGAGCGTAGTTACAGGTGTACCGTACGACTAATTTCCATAATATGGATAGAAAATCCTTAAAGAAAATTTTCAGCACAAAATATAGTTACATAAAAAGGTAAACAAAGACATAGCCTTGACTAACAGTAGGGAATATATAACCTGTGACATTAACAAAATTGGTTACATGCGTTTATGCACAGGAAACTACTTCACAAACTATCGTCTTTATAGTTTTTTATAAAGCGAGTAGCGATGTCCAAAAATAAGCCGGTATCGAGTATATAGTGGTATCGTACCATCACTATTATCAATTATTGTTGTTTTTAATAGCCAGCCATCTTATTAACATTTAAGTAGAACCATAACAGCAAATGAAGGTTTTTATCAGCGTAAAATAATTCACCTATCTTCATTAGTTTCTGAGAAAACGGATCATTTATATCACAAAATGTCATTCATAGAAAAAGCTGATCAAAGCAAAAAAAATCGTAATTCCGATACACTTTAGAGTGAAGAGGTAAACTAAGACCATATTTTAGAAGACGTTTTGATATACAAATTAATACTGCTGTTAAATTTCTTTGCAAATATATTGTAGTTTGTTTTTTCCATTTATAACGTCTTCTCCTCAAGCAAATAATTGAAAAACGTAGAGAGTTCAACTTAGAAACCCATATTTTCTTTATAGATTATAAGAAAGCCTTTGACAAGATATGCAGAAAAATATTATGGGAAATATTAGAAAATAAAGGAGTGCCAAAACACTTAATAAATGTAATTAGAAATTTTTGTGTGAAAACTAAAATTGTAATAGATAATCGGGAACCCATAAGAATTCTAAAACGTATTAGACAAGGTTGTCCAATGTTAACCACTCTTTTTAATCTATATTTTGACGACATGATTAGACCATGTAAGCAACAAACAGTAGGAGGGATTAATTTGGGACCAAGAACAATAAAGACAATGGTCTTCGCAGATGACTAGATATTAATAGCGAAAAGTGAAAAGGAACTTCAAAAGATGACATACAAACTAAATTTAATATAAAAATGTACAGCATGGAAATTTCAACTGAAAAAATTAAAGTTATGGCATTTAAAGGTACTCATTCGGTCCGGTTTAAAATAATTATAGAAAATAAAAGTATAGAACAAGTATCAATATTTAATTTTCTAGGATGTAAAATAACATAGGGGTCTGAAATACACACTAATAAAAGACTAAATAAATTTAATTACATAACGGGAACCATATAGAGAACACTAAAAAATAAAATTAGAAAAGATTCAATAATAGAATTGTATAAAGCAATTGCCATCCCACAGTAAATTATGGGTCTAAAACATGGACAGTGACAGTAGAAAATAAGAGAAGGATACACACAGCTGAAATGAAATTCCTCAGAACTATAGCAGGAAACACAATATTGAATAAAAAGCTAAACAACGAAATAAGGCAAAAGTTAAAAATAGAAGAGTTAAATACAGTAATAATAGAATATAGAACTAACTGGAAACAACACTTAGAAAGAATGTCATTAAATACGATACCCCGAGCGACATATAACTACAGACCCCAAGGATACAGAAACCCAGAACGACCAAAAAAGAGATGGACACAACAAGATTTTGGAACCGAAACAGGATAAACGTCCTAAAACCGTGAAGTAGAAGAAGAAGAATTTTGATTTTGTTTTCTGTTAAGTGGTGCAGATTTAATTCTACTACAAAATGGAATATGCAGTAATTCATTCATTCATTCATTCATTCATTATCTGTTTACCCTCCTCTCATGTAGGACTTACAAGCGGGGCCCTGGGGAATATGCAGTAACACTTCTAAAAATGTATTTTAAATATAACAATGGCGCCTACAACGATAATTACATATCAAATTAAAGAGTAAATTCCAATGTATAACACCGCAGGAGAGGAACTAGAAAACTATTATAAGTTAATATGTATGTACATTCACCTCTAAATACAGTTTATTCCGCTGCATCAGGATAAATAATATGAAAGTATAAAATGCATTTCAAAACTTTTTCCCTTGTTTTCCCCCGTTTTTATTTCGTTTTTTTTTCTGGTGAAATTATTTATTTCATTGCAGTTCCAAGTGGGTTAATCTGACAGTAAACCGAATCCACGCTCTTCAGCCAAAGCGATATCCCAGAGATAAGCGTTAATAGTCAATTAGGTTACAAAGATTGGAAGTGAGGTTTTAGGATGAGTAGATGTTTTCGACCGAAGTGAATTCCTAAAGGGCTTTCAATTCTTGTATAGTTTTATTTCAAACTTCGAGGAATTTCATTATCTTAAATAGACATTAAAATGTTGAAGTTGGTAATAATTGTACTACACTCATTGCGTGCCCAACTGCAGAATCAGTTGATAGACGGGTTATACAATTTTTTTAAATATGATAAAATAATTCGCAAATAAATAAGGACGATTTGTCCATAACATTTCTCTCGTTACTTATTTACTACAAAATAATCTGGCAGCAAATAAGGAGGATTCTAAAAAAAAATTGTTATTGCTACCTTCCCTTATTTACTTGTAAAATTACTAATTAAGCTTACCATGGTTTATTTGTATGTTGGTAGGTAACCTCCCTTTTGTGAATATTCTAGGACGTTTGTAAAACTACAAAGTACACAATTGAGACCTGTTATTGAATAAAGTAATAAAATTATTCATTATAGATAAGTAGAAAAAAGTCATGTATAACATTCATACGGTTGTTTGTCTCCTAATAATCGTTTCAGGTAGTTAACTGCAGGGGGTTTACTGTATTGATTTAAACTTCAATTTTTCCCGCATATCTTCATAATTTTCAACCTGGTAGAAAGGTCTGTTTGTCAGGATAGTCTACTTTGATCAGTATGCACTCGAGCTTCGTGTATGCAGCCTCTCAAGAACCCCTAGAATCACTTTTGCTGAATGTGTCATACCCAGCACCAAACAATTGCTTCCTGATGTTCATACTTGGCAAAATAAAGCCCTTCCAGGTGTGTCTTCAAACAGACGATCAGATGTGCTTGGTAGCACCACATCTTAGTAATGTCACCGTTACTCTTCTCCGGAAATTGGTCTCCTCCTTGGTTTTTCTCCCGTCTTCCTCCCAGTTGTGAATGATTTTCTGTGATGGTTAACGATTCCCACTCACTGCCACAATTCCCTGTGCATATCTACATTGTCCACATCTTTTTACAAAGAGATTCTGACCTTGATCACCCTTTTTGGTGTCTATTTTAATAGCGTCAGGAGAAATGCACCATAATGCAATTATTTCGTAACCCTCTGTCCAATTCTTTCACCAGGAGCTAGACCACAGAATTAGGTACCGGTGACTGTGATTGACAAACATATTAGAATAATAGGGATAGCAAGGAAAAAAGTATGTATATATATCGGACTATTTATACAAAATTTATGTAATTTTTACGTTGATCACGCTAAACGCCTGTCAAGAAACAATACCGAATTGGGGAATATATACTAGCTCTCATACATAAACAGCACCTTAAATCTTTATTTTTAAGCCGAGTTTTGTTAGCAACGAGCTCATGTGAAAAAGGAAGAACGGTTCATTTTCAAATACGCTACACTGATGCCACACATATGCAAAGTCAACTTGGGAAAACTTAAACATCAACAACAAATATTTCGGAAACCCTAATGCTGTAAACATATTTTATGCAAATTGTATGCTTAATGAGCTCTGAATTTTCCTGTACTAAGTTATCTCTCAGTCTCAGTTATACAAAAATTAGAACGAAGAGGAATGTGTATTTTCATTCAGAGAGATTTTAATTATCCTTGCATGGGTCTCAAACTTATGAGGTTTTAATCAATGTGGTTTGAGAAAATACAAAATAACAACTTTCTATGCAAAGCTTTCCTAGACTGTTGTGAATTTCTTGAAAATATTCACATTGCTTCCTTAAAAACTGCTTGACTTAGTGTGAAATTGGTATCCATCCTATTTTTACTATCTCCACAACGTATAGTAAGCAGGGAGAAGTATTGTATTCCACTCAAAAATTCGATACCAGGATTTCACCGTAAATGCATGTTTTGAGGCCCCTGAATAAAAAAGCATTTTTAGAAAAAGATTCCTGTGTGTGTCTGTGTGTCTGTGAACAGCATAATTCAAAAAAGAAAGTTGGATAAATACCAAACTTGGTATTTAGGTTCAGTACCTTCCAAGAATGTGACACGAAGATCTTCAAGAAAATACCCCCACCCGAAACTACCCTTTACATTGAAGATTTTTATAATTTTTTTTTATTTTCTAGAAAATGGTTCTAATGATTTTGATTAAAATACAATATACTAAGGAAATTTACACGACAAATAAAATGTATATCTGCAACTTTCTGTGAATAGCCTGCGAAGTCTACTTTAGTTAGAAGAAATTATGTAGTCTTGTATAACTACTAAACGTTAAGCGATGGACGAAAACCTACTGCACAAAAAATGTAGATCTCTTTAAAACACACAATTTATTTCAAATAATTTTTTGTGGCATAAGCCATTTCTGAGATATCCGTTATTAAAGGTTCGAATTGTTCATTACTTGGTCATCCTTTAAAGTCCTTTCAGCATTCAGCTGTTCTTTGCGATTGCATGGAAACAGTATGGAATTTTAACGTCGTGTATAGCGTCCAGTTCTTAAACAACTGACTACGCTGCTCCCTTTGAATTTGTAACGAAATGTGTAATGTAGCTATTTCTGCAAAGGATTATTTAGATTAAAATGTAGTAGATAGAAAAATAAGCTTTACATACTAAAAATAGTTTGTATACCCAGTAATAAATGATAGAGGATAGAGAAAGACATGTGAATGTGTCACATCAGATTTTCTCGTTTCTGAATTGTGCTATTCTCAGACACAAGCGACACTTCAAGCAACTTTTTACATTCAGCGAACCTCAAAATGTGTACTTCGGTAAAATCCCATGTGGAATTATTTTTAGTCGAATGCAATTAATACTCCTCTAGAATGGTACATTGTATAAACATCCAAAGTATCCTTCCGATACGAAGTTTTAATCGCTGAAATTAAAAAGTAGCGCATATCAACATTTTTGGAAACACATATGCGATATTTCTAGAACAGTTTTTAATTCTTTCCGTTGTTCTGTGCTTTTAGTTCCATAACGTCGCAGAAAGTGGTGCTAGCCCGTATAAAACTTACGATTCTACTAAGCGGCGCTAAATGCCACATAAAACACTTGCTCGCGTGAGAAGGAGCAACGGCTCCTGGTGTACAGAACGACCAGCATTACAACTACGGGACATCTCCACTGCAATAATAAAATATAGTTAGGTTACGGATGCACCGACATGAAACTCGTTCTCTGGATAAAACAACGGTTAGAACACCTAATTACTGATTAAAGCACATTACTGTTTTGTACCAGTTCAACCTACTCTGATGGAAGACTCTAGCGTCACCAGGAAACCATATGTGTGATACGAGGGCAGTCCCAGAAGTACCCGACCTAACGTATATATATAGCGGTTGTTGTTTCAAACAAATGACTATGATAGAAAGTACCACCCTTATAAAGCTTAAGTTTGAAGTTTGACAATGTTACGTTGTTTAGCAATTGTTTGGCAGCCATTAATAGTGAACACTCTCAGCTAATTTGTAAACATGGTAAAACTGGCCATCGTTATGTGATACAATACTTTCATTTGAAAGGTCTTAGTCCAACTAAGATTAAAGCTGAGCTAGATTGTACTGTGGGGGAGTCTGTTCCTTCGTTTACAACAATAAAATATTGGGTGGCAGAGTTTCAGCGAGGCCATACGAGCTGCCAAGACGAACATCGCAGTGGTCAACCAAATGAGGTGACCATGCCAGAAATCGTGAGGAAAATCCACAACATGGTATTGGATGAACATCGACTAAAAGTGCGCGAGCTAGCAGACATTGTAGGCATTTCAAAAAGTGCTGTACAACGCACACTAACTGAAAATTTAGACATGAGAAAGCCGTGCGCAAGATGGGTGCCGCGTTTACTCACAATGGAACAAAAGCAGCGTCGTGAGAATCTTTCAGTCGAGTGTTTGGCGATGTCTCGCTGCAATAAAACCGAGTTTTTGCGTCGATTCATAACCATGGATGAAACATGGGTCCATCACTTCACACCTGAGACGAAGGAACAGTCGAAACAGTGGATTGAAAGGGGAAAATCGGCTCCAAAAAGGGCGAAGACAGTTCCATCTGCAGACAAGGTCATGGCGTCAGTTTTTTGGGATACACGTGGGATAATTTTCATTGATTATCTTTAAAAACGAAAAGCAACCAGTGGCGAGTATTATGCAAACTTATTGCAGCGTTTGAATGATTAAATCAAGCAAAATCGGCCGCATTTAGTAAAAGAGAAACTTTTGTTTCATCAAGACATTGCACCAGTTCACACATCCATTATCACCACGGCCAAAATCAATGAGTTAAAGTTCGAATTGCTTCCTCATGCACCCTATTCACCAGACTTAGCCCCGTCTGATTATTTTCTGTTTCCAAAGTTGAAGAAATGGCTTGGGGTAAAATATTTGCCAACAATGAAGAGGTGGAGTTTGCAGTTGATGGCTATTTTGCAGAACTCGATGGTTCTCACTATAAACAGGGCATCAAAGCTATTGAACATCGCTGGGAAAAGTGTATCGAGCTGAAAGGAAACTATGTAGGGAAATAAATATGTTTTTTCCCAAACTTTTTGTGTTTTGTTTGTTAGGTCAATACTTCTGGGAGAACCCTCGTATATTAGCTGGCACACATTAAGAAAATATTTTCAAATATATGATCTTTACATTCGCATGACTTTCTCTACCCACTATCGTTTATTTTATGTAGCATCTGCAGACTGTTCTTACGAACGGTCATTTTTCTATCCACTTCATATTACTTGAAATAAACCTATGTAGAAATAGTTTCATCGCAAATTTCGTTGTTGGCACACTCGCTTCCATTTATGCCTTCACCGCAGCTTCGGGAGGCATTCTGCTGGCCTTCACAGATGGAGTATGCATAGCAAGCAGGAGGTGCGTAATTATTCACATATTATATATAACTTTAAGCAATAGCTTTACTTGTCATCACTTATAACAACCATGTTTAAATATATAACTAAATAAAACCCTGTTTTGCACAATATCTCCACGAAAAAATATTTTAATGGCAACAACGTAAAACTGAAATTGGTATACTTGTTTACTCTCAAAGAGGACACATTTACTAGGCATTGCTTAAATCATCTGTTCCAAGCGCCATTCTTGTCCAATACCTGATTTAGCCGCCTAGGCACTGAATCACTGGTTGCTCTCTGGGAACAATCATGAAATGTGGTAGCATTTGCGTTTAAAGACAGAGTTCTTCCAGCAGCTGAATGATTCAGTGACTAGGCGACTAAATCAGGTATTTGACAATAGTAGAAACCGAACAGATTATATTTTAAAAAATCTTATTATGTGTTTCATTCACATAACTTTCCCTACCCTTGCACAAACTCTTTTTACAAATGCTTATTCTCCATCTACTTCATGTTAATTGAGATAGACGTTTGCAGAAACTATCTTATTGCTAATTTTCTTGTGGGTGCAAAGGAAATATGGTAGGCTTTAAGCGATAGTCAAATCTTTTAAGAGCTGGTTGTTACATGGAGCATTCCATTCTCTTTGCACGTCCAGGACATTAAACAAAAAACAAAACAAAAAAAATTAACAAATTCTCATTTGAGAAAGTATTGGAAAATGCAAACAAATAACAGGGAATATCTAGGAAACGGTTCACTCCACACAAAAAAGTATATGGCATGAATTGTGTGGTTTAACGAGGTCTACATTTTTTGATTAGTAAACTTTGGTCTATCTCTTATGGTTTGTCAGTTATGCAAAAACCTTTCAGAATGAAGAGGACATTTTGGGACATTCCCAGAAAATTCAAGATATATATATATATATATATATATATATATATATATATATATATTACATTTCTCATGAAAATATCTTAAATATATGATATTTTAATAAAAGCTGTAAGAGACATTTTTGAGAAAATCAAAATTTTCGAAAAATGTTTCATGTAAAGGGTAGTCTGGAGTGGGGGTATTTACTTCAAAATCTTCGTGTCGCATCTTTGAAAGATACTGAACCTAAACACCAAGTTTGGTATTTAACCGACTTTTCGTTTTTGAATTGTGTCTTTGAAGAACATACATCCACACAAGGCAGACACACACACACACGGAACTTTTTCTAAAAATATTTTGGGGGGCATTCTGGGGGCTTCTAAACATATATTTTCGGTGAAATCTCGGTATCGAATTTTTAGGTAGAATGCAATACTTCCCCTACTTACTATACGTAGTAGAGAAAGTAATAATGTTAGTAAATGTGTCCTCTTAGAGTAAAAAGTATAATTTACATTATATATTTGTCACTAAAAATACTTTTTAGGGAGATATGCAAAGCAGAGTTTTATTTTCTTATATATTTAAGCCATTATTTGTCTTTTTCTTTCCTTTTCTCGTGGTCATGCAAAGAACATAGAATTCCAAAGCCTCACACAGCGACTCGCTTTTTAAAAATCTGATTTCATTACTGCAATGAAATGTGAAAACATGTGAAAGTTTATGTTGATAAACACAAAATATATAGAACAATAAGTTTTTGTAAGAATAGTTTGCAGACGAGTGGGTAAAGAAAGTCGTTTGAATGCAACACATAATATTTTTATGTTTTTGTTTTATCACTTTATTCCCCATTGCTTTAATTCTTGCACACTTACCAGTTGTAGAGGCGTGCACATCGGTAAAGCTGACTTTTGGACAATTATTTTTGTTTACGTACTCCTTTCTATTAAAATGTTTGACTGAAGTACACCACCACACACCGAGAGAGGTGGCTTCGCGGTAAGTGCGAGGCCCGCATTCAGGAGGCTTGGGTTCGATTCCTGGGGCCGGTCATTCCGACCATGGCTTTTTTGCGTTTTTTCTGGTTAGCAAAACGAATGCTGATGTGGTTTCTCTTCTACCATGAATTTCTCTTCCCTCATTTCCTATCATTTCACTTTCCCTTTCATGTTCTTTGGAAAGTGTTCCTCTCTGTCAAATGGCAGTCTTCTCTGATCCACCTCAGGTAGGTCGAGTTTTTCCCAATCCTTCCAGAGGGAAGCCTTCTCTGTGCAGTCCGCCGGTGTGACCGGGCCATCAAGCTTGGAATCGTTTAGAGACATATGCTCAAGGTGATCTCTATAAAATAAACTCGTGAACATTTAAAATCACAATTATAACTAATATGATTTTCCGGGCTGTTATGCCGTGGTCTGCTGAAGAAAGATTTCCCAGACGTTTCGTCCACAACTGCGGTGGACATCTTCAGTGGCGCGGACGAAGTCTTCTCGGTGAAAGTATCGCAGCGTCTGATGCGTTGGCCGTTAGTGCCGCTCTCTTTATAGTGTGGGCGCTCTCTGCTGATTGGCCCGCTGGTATGAGGGGGCTGGCGCCGGCTGTGTTGTTGCTCTCTTCTGATTGGCTCGCAGTGTTTTTCGGTTTTGTATGACCTTTCTTGTTTTTGATGACTAGATGCCAGTTACTGTTGAGTTTCAATGCTTCTTCTTTCCTATTGAAATTATTGGGATGTTTATAAATCTCTATTGCTTCGCGTTGTAGCCGGGTATGGTAATGCTTTATGGAGGAAAGAATGTTGGTGTCCTGAAATCTAATGATGTGTTCGCCCTCGGCTTCAATGGCATGTTCGGCGACTGCCGATTTTTCTGTATGGCCCAGGCGGCAGTTCCTTTTGTGTTCGCTCAGTCTGGTGTTAGCGCTCCGCTGTGTGGTACCAATGTACACCGAACCACACGAACAGGGAATACGGTAAACACCGGCCGATGACAGGGGGTCTCGGGGGTCTTTGGAAGAGTGCAGTAGGCTGTTTAATTGTCTTGTAGGTTTGAATACTGTTTTGACGTTATGACGTTGAAGTATGTGTTCAATACGGTCAGTGACATTTCTGAAATATGGCAGAAAGACAATGGACTTGCTTTTGGGTTGGTCCTGAGTAGCCGGTCGGGGCTTGGCCGGACGGCAGGCTCTTCTCACCTCTTGGACAGAATAACCATTTGATTGTAGAGCTGTTTCTAGGTGTCGGATTTCTTGTGGAAGTAAGTGTGGTTCACAAATACGGGAAGCAAGGTTAGCGTAACGGCCAACGCATCAGACGCTGCGATACTTTCACCGAGAAGACTTCGTCCGCGCCACTGAAGATGTCCACCGCAGTTGTGGACGAAACGTCTGGGAAATCTTTCTTCAGCAGACCACGGCATAACAGCCCGGAAAATCATATTAGTTATAACTGTGACACCGGCCGTGAAAACCTACGTTCTTACATGACTCGCCTCTACGGGGAGGAGGCATACCGTCTGATCCGTCGACTAGAAGTGCTACGCAAACAAAAATCTTCTTTGCTGTGTTCACTTGCCTTTCTTCTACGCTGCCGAGACTCGGGAATTATTCCTAAATTCCTACGACAGAAACGACATTTCACCACCGCTGCCGCCAACCGCATTTACAATCGCTCTGAACGGGCCTTGCTCCGAGAACGCATCCATCAGACCAGACGACAACTCTCTGCCAACAATAGTCAACTACTCATCTTACATCTTCAAGTGAGTAACTCACTACACAGTTTTGATTGGGACAACACGGACAGAATCACCTACAGCTCTACGACATACTATCACAACAGCATGACCACTCGTCACAAGAAGAAGTTTGATGGCCTTACTACCTCCATCAAACCGCCGACAACTCTCAACCACTGCCGCACGGTAGTGAACTTATCGGATCACCAGCTGTCACCTGCCGAAACGTCACTCCTTGCTAAAGGAGGTAACTACGCTGTTGTCACTCCAACGTTGCCAGTTGAAGACATCATTTCTCACATTGAAGCAGGAATACGAGTTCTGCCAAGGCTTGCAGCTGATGAAATTCGCCGGGAATCTGCCAGGGTTCTCGAGAAGGCCAAACCTCCTACCAGTAATTTAACCAATCAAGAGAGAACTGCATTAAAGAAGCTGAACTCCAACCGAGACATCATTGTTTGCTCAGCGGACAAGGGTAATGCCACAGTTATTCTTAACCAACAAGACTATCAACAGAAAATCTCTGAACTCCTGCAACCAGCAACCTACCATAAGATTAAACGTGATCCGACAGCCCGTATTCTACGGAAAACTAATCTTTTGATCAAGAACTCCTCGCTTTCGAAGGAAGACAAACACCGCCTTACCAAGTCCGAAGCTCAGCCGCCTAGACTTTACGGGCTACCCAAGATCCATAAACCAGATGTTCCGCTCAGGCCCATTGTTAGTGGTATTGGTTCTCCCACATACGACATAGCTAAATACCTAACCGGTCTTCTACAACCCCATGTCGGCTTGTCCGACTCTTTCATCAAAGACTCTACTCATTTCATTCAAATTCTCCGCAACCTCAAATTGCTACCTAAGGATTTACTAATTAGTTTTGACGTTGTGTCCCTATTCACCATGGTTCCAGTACAAGAAACTCTGAAGTTGTTACAACCCATCTTCTCTGATGATATCATTACACTTTTTCACCATGTCCTGACTACGACTTATTTCCAGTGGAACCGGTCATTCTACGAGCAAATAGACGGTGTTGCCATGGGCAGCCCCCTTAGCCCTGTTGTGGCCAATTTCTTCATGGAGGCATTTGAGTCAAAGGCACTAAACTCAGCTCCACTCAAACCAACAGCCTGGTTCCGCTATGTGGATGACACCTTCGTCATCTGGCCCCATGGTGAACAAGCTCTTCAAGATTTTTTGTTACATCTAAATAGCATCAATCAGCGTATACAGTTCACAATGGAACAAGAAAAGGATGGCCAACTAGCCTTTCTAGATGTACTCGTTAGCAGGAAGGCTGACGGCACGCTGGGTCATACTGTCTACCGCAAACCCACACACACAGACCGTTACCTTAACAAGAACTCCAACCACCATCCTAGACAAAAACGTGCTATGATTAAGACACTCGCAAACCGTGCTTCCCGTATTTGTGAACCACACTTACTTCCACAAGAAATCCGACACCTAGAAACAGCTCTACAATCAAATGGTTATTCTGTCCAAGAGGTGAGAAGAGCCTGCCGTCCGGCCAAGCCCCGACCGGCTACTCAGGACCAACCCAAAAGCAAGTCCATTGTCTTTCTGCCATATTTCAGAAATGTCACTGACCGTATTGAACACATACTTCAACGTCATAACGTCAAAACAGTATTCAAACCTACAAGACAATTAAACAGCCTACTGCACTCTTCCAAAGACCCCCGAGACCCCCTGTCATCGGCCGGTGTTTACCGTATTCCCTGTTCGTGTGGTTCGGTGTACATTGGTACCACACAGCGGAGCGCTAACACCAGACTGAGCGAACACAAAAGGAACTGCCGCCTGGGCCATACAGAAAAATCGGCAGTCGCCGAACATGCCATTGAAGCCGAGGGCGAACACATCATTAGATTTCAGGACACCAACATTCTTTCCTCCATAAAGCATTACCATACCCGGCTACAACGCGAAGCAATAGAGATTTATAAACATCCCAATAATTTCAATAGGAAAGAAGAAGCATTGAAACTCAACAGTAACTGGCATCTAGTCATCAAAAACAAGAAAGGTCATACAAAACCGAAAAACACTGCGAGCCAATCAGAAGAGAGCAACAACACAGCCGGCGCCAGCCCCCTCATACCAGCGGGCCAATCAGCAGAGAGCGCCCACACTATAAAGAGAGCGGCACTAACGGCCAACGCATCAGACGCTGCGATACTTTCACCGAGAAGACTTCGTCCGCGCCACTGAAGATGTCCACCGCAGTTGTGGACGAAACGTCTGGGAAATCTTTCTTCAGCAGACCACGGCATAACAGCCCGGAAAATCATATTAGTTATAATTGTGACACCGGCCGTGAAAACCTACGTTCTTACATTTAAAATCACATTGCATAATTACTAATAATAGTTATAGATGTGCTTCTTTTACGGTTCCTTCACCTCACCCGTTCTTCCTGGGGGCTGTAGACACACAAGATCTGCGTTGGGTAGTGGTACGAGGTGTCCCCTCCGTTCTCTTATCATTTGTCATTTTTCACACTAACACAATCTCTTGCTCCTTTGGGTGAACAGCCTGTACAATGACTCCCGTAATAAATTAAACGCCTGCAAAATGACAAACATATAGAGATTGTTTCAAATTCCTATGAAGAATTTAAGCTGCTAAGAGTCTGTGTTCCATAATCTAGTGTTCGGGTTGGTTTATAAGCCAAACTTGAAAGTATCTTCTCCGTCGCTCTTTTCACCAATCCGATCCCTTTATCCTTTAAATTGAATTTAGCAATTAATCTTCTCCACGTTTCAAAGCAATTCCTTCGCCCCTCTATTGTGTGTAGTTAGGGAAGCAGAAAGCAAACGATTGTAATTAACTATGGTAATTGTCTTTGAATAACTTTTCCAATTAATTTGTTTTAGGTCTAGTTTTAAAGATGCATGCTACGTTTATACGCACTATTTTTGGAATCTGTCCTTCGATAACTCCAATACTATTAACCAAACTTCTAAAGATGCATAAAATATTTGTTTTATCAAATATCATTGTGATGTTTATATAGTATATTATGCAATAAGAATAGAATTTTAGTAATTAAGACCGAGTACGTTTATGAAACGATCGCAGTTCTTTTGATTTTGCTGAGGGGGAATCAGAGTTAGTTTCAGGATTTAATATTGAATATGGGGAGGTTTTGCTTTAATTTTTTTGGGTGAATATTCAAGAATTTTATTTATGAGAATATTAATATGTATTATTTTTCTTGGTTCTACTTTGCATATGAGCATATTAATTACCATTATAGTCTATTTGCATACGACTTGTTTTGTTCGACCACACAACCGAGGTATAATTTCGAAGATTTGAGTATTTACAAAAAGATCTTATCTTTGTTATTTGTGTGTAATTAAATGGTGATCGGATGGAAGCAGTGATGGCAGGACCTTGAGCGTGTTTGCGAATAGTACAACAGTTGGCAGCACTGCTGAGTCCACGCCATATTTATTGATTTTTTGCATAGTGAAAGTAACACATATTGAAGTAAAGGTGAGCTCAATTTATTAGAATATTAAAATTACAATGAACAGAATTTATTTTATTTTAAATATATATATATATATATATATATATATATATATATATATATATATTTGTCTATACATCATTGTTTCTCTTTGCACTGTATTCCAGTAGACTGCTGCTTTGAAGGTGTTAAAGGTATGTGGGATAGGGGAGCTGCGCGCGCCGCCGATAAGAACATAATGAGTCGCTGAAGCATTATGGATGCTATAACAATTCAGTTACGTCTAATGTCACATATAATCAGCGTATTATAGAGTGGTCGACCAAAAATAATATATTTATTTATTTATTTTCAGTCGCCTCAAGACTTTTGGCTTACCAGTGACATACAAGAAACATGTGCTTGTAGTTCGGCTCAAGATTTTAATGCAATATGAAGAGATCGAAGTAATCAAGATTAGCATAAATATAAAGTGGATAGAGCATTCCCACGAATAAACAACACAAGCTTTTGATCCCTACCTCTCTCCATCCTCTTTCTATTAATCGCTGTAGAAAGAGGAACCGGAGCAGGTTGAAATGTTATCCCCTACGATGCATTAATTTAATTATTTTCTTTCAGTTCATTTACTTTTTCTTTAGATCTAATAACTCCGTTGAATTCAATAGGGATATTGATAAAACCTCGTCATTATACAAGAGGATTGCCTATATGAAAATAGAGCATGCCATAGAATATGATAGTGGGCTAAAGGTGGCCAGGGTTAAAATTGCGATTCTTTGTTTCAGTTTTCTACCGTGAAAAAAAATTCCTGAAGCACATCTATAACTATTATTAGTAATTATGCAATGTGATTTTAAATGTTCACGAGTTTATTTTATAGAGATCACCTTGAGCATATGTGTTTTTCGGGCGTAAACATCCTTAGCAAGACTTCCTTCGGAAGGGAAGTAAAGCCGGTGGTCCCGTGTCGTTGCACGTAAAAGACGTCAAGCCTGATAAAGGGGCCTCTGAGCAAAATTTTCTTCATGCCCAATACAAAATGAAAGAAAGTAACCCCAATTTAAGCTAGAGTTCTACTCGCCTTATTGCGCTAAATGAGGATATTCTTTTGTCTTTTTATCTCTCTTACCTTTTTGCTGTCTCACCCTCCATTTCCGTCTTTTCCTCTCTCCTTCTTTCACGGGTGCTTGAGATCGTTAAGGTAAGAATTCGGAAGGGAGGTCTGCTGTTCAAATCTCGCCAGTCCCCCCTGGACATTTTTTCAGGTTTTACTTAGGCCTTACAACTGGCAAATACCGGGGAGGAACCCTAAACTTAGCCCTGGAACATTTCCTTCCCAAATGTCCTTTTCCAATTATTTATTTCACGTTCACCCCTGTGAGCTTAAGGGGAGAGATATATAAAATTTGTGAATTCCATGATTTTCAATCTATAGTTCTAAAATTTATGAAAATACATCGCATTTACACACAAATACACATGCCAAATTTCAGGTTTCTAAGTGCTACTAATATCAATTTGTGAATTATAAGTTGCGATTTTCTAAATTTTTTGTATGCTTGCAACTTTTGTCCCTTTTAAATAAATTTCAAATTTTAATTTTTATAACGAATGAACAATGAAGCGTACAGTCAAATTTCTTCTACGCTTTTCATTTACTTTTTATATAACTTTGGTAAAATTTTCTGGCTGATTGGTTACAATCTGTGGCATGCTTGCTGCTTTGTATATTAAAAATGTGAAAATTCTTAAATGGGAATCACTACATTTCATTTCCTCCTTCTGCACCACCATACTTGGCATTGGGCTGATTCCCATCCTGAATATGCTATGATCCAGAGTTTGCTTGCTCTTCGATAGGCTACTGACCCAAGGCATTGACTTGTAGTACTTGGGGGTGCAAGTATTCCAAAGAAGAGAGTAATCCGTTAAGAATAAGAAGAATTTTTTAACACCTTTCTAAATTTATGTTGACCAAAGATTATGATTTAAAATTATCCTGCACCATAGGATGGACCCTCAGCTCTTTAAGTTTTATGGCTTCAGTAGCAGCTTTGGCCATTTGGAGTCTCTTACTAATTCGCTGTGCACGATGAAAATTCCTCTTTTTACCAATTTTTCTCCCCGAATCACTTAAACGAACCCCAGTAACTTTAGCTTTCAATAAGACACTAGCCACAGAGCTCATATTAATCTCAAATTAAAAATTGAGTTTTATTTATGGACGCTCTTTAACTACTATGGTTCTTAGCGTCCAAATCTATATTGGGCGTGAAAGACCGGAAATTTTGCTCAGAGGTCTCTTTATCAGGTTTGAGGTTTTTACGCCCGAAAAAATTCATCGCCCTCCGCCGGGTTTGAACCCGCGACCTCGGGAACTAGAGGCTAGCATAGTAATCACTACACCACGGAGACGGCTATGTTAAACTCAAATACTGTTCCAATAATGGGGGTACTCAGGCGGAACCCCAGTCAATTCCAAAAACTTCCTTCCAAATGTCTGGTTTAAAAAAATTACTGCAATATCAACTTCTTTTGGGTCACAAAAATTTCTTTGAGGTATTTGCCCCATATTATTCTGCGTAAACTTTCGTTAGCATTCTGATTTTTACCCTAGAACATCTTTGAAGAAACTGATTAGAAGCTACTAATACTGAATAAATAGGAGAGATTCTGTCACCACATCCTGGGAGAGAAAGTTTTTCATGCTTTTGTTGTACAGATGGGGCATAAAAACCTGACAGTTTTTGAAGTAGTCCGAGCACTGTGTACTAAGTCAAAGCTACAGTCTACTCACGTTGGAAGATACACAATTGCAAGGAATTTCAGATGACCTGGTGCACTTGTGAAAAATAATGTCCTTAACATGTCCACACTGATTTTGCACGCACTGTTCCATCCTGGTGGGAAGTGAATGCAGTGTAGAATGTTCTGTATTGTCAAGCGAATGCACTGCTTTAGTTCTAAGATTGTTGTTGGACATGTTCGTGTACCTTGCTATTCACGTCTGGCGCTGTTAGGTCTGGTGAACGGGTGGGCCACTGCATGCCACCTAAGACGTCTGGAAAACATTCCTCTGAGTATCTGCATGCTAACTTGGGCTGTGTGAATGATTGCTCCATCTTGTTGAAGCCAAAGCTTACATATTTCATGCAAAGGAATGTCGTCAAGAAATGAATATGCAGGAATACGCTCCGGAACAGGCCAATGCTCCATTAACTGAACTCCATGCAGTGCACTAGCAGGCGACATCACCTCTGCCAACCCGTAATACAAACACATACGAACAAATCGTCATTGAACCATAACTCCGTGAAGTTGTGTATCTTTCAACATGACTAGGATGTATCTTTGATCAAGCACACAGTATTTCTGAGTACTTAAAACACCGCCAGGTGTTTATGCCCCACCCTGTATTATGGCGGTACACTTTTTCAACTTCTCGGTTGTAAGAACACCATAACTTACCTCCAGCTGGACATTTACTGTACTTTGGGTTTTTGTCAGTAGAGCTGCAGTCGTATAAAGCTGCATAAATAGCTTACTTCATTTGCCTTACATTAGGTACATTGTTCTTAATCGCACTTCGATTTTAACTTAGTAATCGTGTCTTCTTTTAAACCACCTTCTCCACTCCCCAATGTTTCACCTTTTACTACATTCATCAAATTTCTTAGCCCATTCATAATCTTAATGAGACATGATTTAGACATTATTCCTTATTGATCATAAAATGCTATCCTTAAGCTGCAAGCTCTTCTAAATGTTTGAGTTTTGGCATCTCCATCCCACAACACGATTATATATGTTACTCAGCTTGAAAATAAGCTAATTCAGAAGAGCTTGTTCCGGTCTCATAGGTTTTCAATCATAAAGTTGAGTCCATCTCTTTTTCGATCTACCAACATTCGTTTCATCTTTTGGCTAATAATCGGATATAAATCTTTGGTATGGGATGTTCTTTCATTCTTTGGATGTGTTCTTTCTAGTTATTTCTAAACTGATTTATTTTATCCATCAGTTTGGAAATGTCTAACTCGTTTCTAATATCTTATTTTTTTCCTCTATCCAGGAGTGTACTTCTCAAAATTTTCATTTCGGTTGCCTCTATGGTTTTTTTCCTCTTCTAGTTAAAACCCAAAACCCGCAACCATGCAGTAATACACAAAATGTAATGTAATGATAGGTTAAAATGTGACATAAACCATCACTGGTGTTTAAATTCCCACTGCGCATTATCGTTTAAGTCATCACGTGATTCACTAATAAAAGCACAGAGAAAAATATCTGATGTGTTGCACTCACATGACTTCCTCTAATTTTGTACAAACTATTTTACAAACGCTTATTCTCCATCTACTTCATGTTAATCGAGATATGAGATATTAATCTTATTGCTAATTTCTTGTAGATGCAAGAGGAATATGGTAGGCTTTAAGCGATAGTCAAATCTTTTAAAAGCTGGTTGCTATGTGGAGCATTCCATTCTCTTTGCATGCTCAGGACATAAAAAAACGAATAACGAATTCCCATTTGAGAAACATTATAAGTATAGGACAATTCAAACAAATAAAGGTATATCTCGGAAATGCTTCGCTCCAAAAAAAAAACTATGGCAAATCTGCTCTTAGCTCTCTTCCTGGAAAATGGTTATAAAAGCAATAAGAATGTGAATAAATTACCTTAAGAGTGAGTATAGAAGTGGATGTGATCTCTTCAATAGCTGTTCCCCACCCTTTTTAGGTGTTTTACTTTTATAGGCAATTCGCGTTATGAACACAACAAGCGTAGCCATTTTTTCCCTAAATCACATGCAAAATGGGAACTGCCAACCTAAACGAAAAGATGAAATCCGCTAAATATGCAATGCGTTGTTACTAGAATTTCTTCTTCGTTTAGTGTTGCCGGTGACAAAAACGCAACGCAATCATAGTACGAAAGACTATGCACCAAAATTGTAATTTGTGTATTCTTTTTGTGAAAGTTTGTTATATTAATATGTTATTTCCATTAAATAAAGAAGTTCCTTTACTGTAACAGTGGTAGATAGTTAACGCAAGCTTACATAAAAAAGCCTAACCTAAGGCTAACTTTCCGTGAATTCAGAAACGTAAGCTTATATAAAAAAAAACTAAACCTAGCCTAACCTCCCGTGAATCAGAAACCTCGCTTCGCTCGAGTGCTTTGATGTAACCACTGGAAACTAGTTAAAACAATATACATATATATATATATATATAAACTAAACCTAACCTAACACCCAGTGAATCAGAAACCTAAGCTTAGGAACGCACGCGAGCGAAGCGAGCGTGCTTTAATGTAACTACTGGTAACAAATTAAAACAAGGATATATATAAAATTAAATCAGAAACCTAAGCTTATATTCAAAAAAAAAAAAAAAGTAAACGTAACCTAAACTAACCTAAACTCACATGAACCAGAAACCTAAGCTTAGGAACGCAACTGCTACACTCCTCTCCTTCTAAAAAACATCCCTCGACTACGCTTTGAGGCTGAGGACCCTCAATCTCTCGGCTATGCCTTGAGGCTGAGTATCTTACAGACTTTGGCGGCATTAGTTATTCATATGTTGCCACAATTGCCTTAGAGCTAGCATATGATATAGAGTGACATCTGTTGAGTTAGCGTATGACATAGAGTGACATCTGTTAGACATATAACACATCATTTTCCTCACTCAGGAAGAGAACTAAGAGCAGATTGTCCAAAAGTATTTGATATAAATTGTGTTTTTTAATGAGATCTACATTTTTTGTGTAGTAGAACTTTGTCTATCCCTTACGGTTTACAAGTTATGCGAAAGTCATTCAGAATGAAGAGGACTTTTGGGGACAATTCCAGAAAATTTAAGATGTACATTTTATTTGTCATAAAAATATCTTAAATATACTATATTTTAATCAAAATCGTTAGAGCCACTTTTTAGAAAATCAAAATTTTGAAAAAATGTTCCCTGTAAAGGGTAGTCTGGGGTGGGGGGATTTTCTTGAAAATATTCGTGCCGCATCTTTTAAAGATACTGAATGTAAATACCAAGTTTGTATTTATCCGACTTTTTGATTTTGAGTTATGCTTTTCACAGACACACACATAACCACGGATGTTTTTTCTAAAAATGCTTTTTTGGATTCAGGGGGCCTCAAAACACGTATTTCCGATGAAATATCGGTATCGAATTTTTGGGTGGAATGCAATACTTCCCCTACTTACTGTACGTAGTACAGAACGTAAATTGAATTGAGTTTGAAACTATATGATCCAAAGATTATTTTTAAAACAAAAGTGTGATTTGTTTTTTCAATTTTTGAGGATAATTTCATCGATGCTTCCCCTTAGACACTACTCTTCCTACCTATCTTTCTCTTTCTCCGTCGCTCTCGTCCTCATTTGGAAAACCGGTAGTAAAGCTGGTTGCAACACTAGGAGTAGAGTGTGATCTCAGGGTTTTCAATAACCTGGTATAGTACACATATACTTTGGAGGACATGTTCCTCTTAAAGAAAATTGGGTCACAAAGACAATGAAGAATGGGAATCTTGTTATTTTCCCTCACGTATGTAGGTACATTTAAGGAAATCGATATTTCAGAAGTGGAAGTCAGACTGCTGAAAAACACCATATTTTTAAAAATATGTTTAAGGGTACTACTTGAATTCGAAAATAACATATCAAGTGTTATGTATTTGCCTGACTTCCACAAAACAATAAAGAATGTAAAATTGATAACGTTTTAATTGCTAGCAATTAGTTTCTTGCACATACCAGCTTTCAAGTAAATCCAATTCAAGCTTCAGAAAAAATGTTGGTGATGCAACAAGTTTAAACCTCTGACTCTGTGGTCTGGTTGTTAGCATGCTAGCCTCCAAAACCAGAGATACCGAGTTCTATTTCCGGCTGGAGGGTGGAAACTTCGCTTTATCATTATTCCCTATCCTCCCTAGAGCCTAGAAGTATAGAAGTATAAACAAGAGTATGAATGTGTGTGGGTATGGTGTGATGTGGTGTGTGAGAGTTTAAAAACAACCCAAAATTAATTCAAACAGTGAACACCATTGCCATGAGCAATTGCTTCAAAGGTAAAGTCGCCGATATACCTAAGATATTAAATGGAAAAATTAACTAATCGTGTAAAATTATTGCGTAACTTAGGACTTTATTCAATTCTCTAGCACCTTATCATTCAACTGTACAATTTTCAGAAAACATAGTCGTACACTCCATGGCTATTTCGTATCGTGCATATTTAATGCATTAACATTTTTCAAAATTTATTCCGTATGAACGTTTAAACTTCATTGGAAAATAACAGCATGTATTTACCTACTTTATAATTAAGTACCGACAAGGTAGCCGAAGTCGTTAACGCGCGAGGTCCAACATCCATGACAGTTGTTTTTTTACCCAGTCCTCATAACTGGCAAATACTGAAGAGTTGCCCTAAACTTAGGTCGGAAACGTTTCCTTCCCAAATTTCCTCTTCCAGTTATCATTTCATGTAATTGGTGGTGCCATGTGGTGCCATAGGCGGTAAGAACGGGCGTTAAACAGTACTAAAAGAAGTTATAATGAAGCGGATACAAACTATTTATGAATCTGGTGTATAATCCTGGTATAATTGTGACACAAGTGAACGTTTAGTGCGTGAGCGCTAATTTTCAGTAATGAAGAGATTATGCACATGTTACACAAGCGTTATACAATTGCAGTATTAAAATATCTAAAAACTATTATCAGTCTGCTAAATGTAATTCTATGATGTAGTGCAGAAGAGTATTGGATACGACGTAATGGTTTCTTAGTAACCGTTTATAGGACTTGCAGTTTTGAAGAATTCAAATAGAAATAGCTAATAGATAGTAATTAATGGTATTGTAAATATTAATACTAATCCATAATACCTTGTAAAAGCAGCTGAGGTACCTGAAGGTTTATTACTTCCATAAAAGAATTCCAGATATACCGCTAAAGTTGCTAGAGACAATACATGGGGCAATTGTTAGGTCCACAGTGACGTATGGAGCGGAAGTCTGGTGGTGGGAACCCACGGAAAGGTTAGACCAAGTAAGAACAGATTTTCTAAAAGGTATCTAGGGGGTGGGGAAAGGTACGTCAAACTACGTCATTTTTAGAGAATATGGTGCATACAACGAAACTGACGGTAAGGTACAGGCGATTAAATATTGGATTAGAATTATGAGAGGGAATCAATCACTTGTGAGAACAGCATGCTATAAGAAACGGCTTAGAATGCGAGGAGACAAGGCGTAGACAGCGAAAAACAAGAGAAAGCTGGAAAGAATAGGGATGGGTAATATTTTGTTTGAAGGACCTGGAAGAATTTGTGGAGAAAAGTACAGAAGCGATTGAAATATCTACAACGACAGCAGACGCTGTCAAGTGTAATGAGAAAGTACCATTAAGCTTACAGTCGAAACTAAAATCACAACAGGTGTAGAATAATATATTTGTTCTAGAAATAGAGCCAGCAAGCAAGGGCTTGCTTGGCTCAGACTGGAATCATGGCGAGCGATCAAATTCATTAACGAAGAAGGCATAAGAATTTGCCCTTGTGTAGAGAGGAAGAAACTTGGATGCATATTCTGGCTGGTTGGGAGGGGAAGGGGAAGCAATTGGTACATGTTTACAAAAGGTTATGCAGCTCAGATAGCAGTGTAAGGAAGAGGGTCAAGGGTGGGAGGGGGACGGTAAATGGCTATGGGGCGGGTATTTGTGTATTTTGTAAACAATACGTGTACTTGTGAACAATTTGTTTCTTCTTCTGTTTTGTTTGTTGATTTTTGTTGTTATTTATCTGTTTTTTTCTTTCTTTTCTTTTCATTCCTTGTAAATATCATTATTTTTAAAGTTCACTGTGATTAATATAGTTAGAAAAATATGAACTACAATGTATCATACAAGTACGTATGGTCTATCTGACCCGTACGATGTATGAGTTTGAACATTTAAAATGTTTAAGATCAATAAATACACCACTCTACTCTACTCTTATTTCCATAAAAATCAGAAGTTGAGATTGTAAGTCTTGTTTAGCTTTTTCAGTCGAAGATTTCTTTGTAACTTCGAAAGTTGAATACGTGGTGAAAGCGAAAGAGAATATCTATGTTTCATATTTTGTTAATATTGTTTATTTCTTGAAGAAATTTTCATTGGACTATAAACCGAAAAATTCAAACGTGCTTTCCAGATCCGAAATTGATAAGGATTACTTAAGTTAAAGGTTAGGAGTGTCGAAGTCAGGATCCTTTGCTGAAAGATATAATTATGGAGGAATCGATTGAAATTAAAATAGAGATTGCGAATGTTAATGCACAAATGCGTTTTCTAACATGACTAATGAATGAGTTGTTGATTGTAGTAGTAATTTTATGACTTGTGTGAATGTTGGTATGCTTGTAAGGGCAGAAATTTCAACTTTTTCTTTTAGTTAAGTTGTATAGAATTGTGTGCGAAGCCGGTGATGTCGGAATGCTTATTGCTAGGTAAGCTTTTGAGGTACTAATGCAAGAAATAAGCCAATTGTGCACGATTTATAATCACAAAAAGCCTACTTTAAACCTACAGTGGCATAAAGGAGACTTCTGAGTATAGGTACAGCTTATAAAACATGAACAAGTTGTGCGACTGTTACGCGTATTTTTCTTATCTCTATCATTAGAGTACACTACTGGGAACTTTTACCAGCTTTGCTTTCGGTTTTGTTTTTTTTCTTTTCAAGTATTTTTTCTATATCTCTTCGCATTATTTTCGCTTCACATTTCTTACGCCTCGCATAAGACATATTTTCTTATCCCAGCTCTTCCTCTTCCGCGACCGCTTTAATAAAATGACTGCTCATCTACTTGGCCTCTTATCTCTCCCTTGCGACTACAGTAATACACATATTTCTCCAAGCCCATCCTTCTCTTTTCTCTTTAAAGCAGCAATAACTTGCCTTAATATGTCTTCAGCCCTTAGCGTTTAGAAGCAGCGAGCAAACTAATTTAAAATGTGATGGCTTATTTCTTAACCATACGATGAATAATTTATTGAAAAACAAAACAACTCTATAGAGTATTTTATTGTTATATCTATTAATTATATCACCAGCTAAGAAATTAATGTAGCCTTCTTTTCGAAACTGCGTGCGCACAGTTTTAACTTTCTCTAAACCATAGCTAAAATAGATTCTGTATTCTTCCCGCCCCCAGAAAAGATGATATATCGATATTCCATCAGAGCTGCAATTTTCAGACCAACTTAAATTTAAAAATCTGATGTGATACATTCACTTGACTTTCTCACCCCCTTTGTTTATTATTGAATACAGACTATTCTTACTAAAGCTTATTTTTCTATCTACTACATTTTAATCCAAGTAAACCTTTGTAGAAATAGCTACATTATACATTTCGTTATAGATGCATAGGGAGCAGCGATAGTTAAATGTTTAAGAACTGAACGCTATACGCTGACCTTAAAATTCCATACTGTCTTCATGCAATCGCGAGAAACAACTGAATGTTGACAGGACTTTAAGAGAATGGCCAAGAAATGAACATTTCGAACCTTTGATAACGGATATCACAGAAACGGCTTATGCCACAAAAAATCATATTTTAAACAAATTGCGTGTTTTAAAGAGGTCTTCATGTTTTGTGTAGTACGTTTTCGTCTATTGCTTAACGTTTACAAGTTATACAAGATTATAAAACAATAGTTCCAAATGAAGAGGACTTCATAGACGATTCCCCGAAAATTCAAGATATACATTTTATTTGCCATGTAAATATATTTCATATATGGTATCTTAATCAAAATCGTTAGAGCTATATTTTGGAAAATAAGAAATTTCGAAAAGTGTTCCATGTAAAGGATAGTTTGGATTGACAGATTTTGTTTAAGATTTTCGTATCGTATTTTTGGAAGAGATTGAACCTAAATACAAGTTTTCTATTTATCCGACTTTTCGTTTATTTGTTATCGTGTCCACAGACAGACACAGGTTTCCAGAAACGCTTTATTTGGATTCAGGGTTCCGGCGAAATCTCGGTATCGAATTTTTGGGTGGAATGCAATACTTCCCCTACTTATTACAAGTAGTAGAGAAAGTACAAAAAAAATGAATTTTAACTTTGCAGTCGCTTGCGAACAGCATAATGCAAAAATTAATCTAAACGTATGATAAAACCTTGATAATGATTTAAAAAATCATAAATCCGATAGGATGAATATCAGCAAGTTATACTACTTACTGTTACTGCTCATGCACATAAACCGGTTACCACAAGAAGCACTGTAGTTCCGATCCCGTATCATTCCCCTAAACAAAAAATATATTGCCCACCTCCGTGGTGTGGGAGTAGCGTGTCTACCTCACATTCAAGAGGTTCCGAGTTTGAATCTCAGTTAGGATGAATTACCTGGATAATTTTTTTTTCCAGAGTTTTCCCTTATCCTGAGAAGACGAATGTGAGGTAGCTCTAAGCTCTAGGGACCCATACCATTTGAGCATCGTTTCAACCCTTTCGTTCTTTCACTTTGTGATATGACCTACCCGTTAATTAATCATAAACATATATTAAGATATGTACCAAAATTAATTATACAAGTTCTATATATGTTTCATTCAGAATTTCTGTGAGAGGAAAAAACAATTCAGCCATGGAATTAATTGTTCTTTCACACAAGCCGTGTGTTGGACAGGGTTGGAAAGGTAGAATCAGATGCATTGAATTTTTCAGTCATCTGATTCTACCTTTCCAATTCAGTCATGCGCATAAACATTTAATTAAATATACATAACAAATTATATATAATGGAATGCATTAAATAGTGATTATTCTTTAAACTCAAGAAATTACACAAGTGTCATTAAAGTAAACGATGTTACATACCAACCTTAACACAAGTAAAGGGTAATTGACTACAAAGTTGCTGCTTCGCATTAATGCTATATCTATAATTAGATTCACTGTAGAAAAAAAGAATCTGAGCAATACATTCACGTGACTTTCTCTACCCTCTATGTTTATTAGTGGATATACAAATTATTCTTACTAAAGCTTATTCTCCTATCTATTTCATTTTAATGCAAATAAGCCTTTGCAAAAAATGGCTACGTTACACATTTCGTTATGACACAAAGAGAACAGCGATAGTCAAATGTTTAAGAACTGGACAATATACGCTGGCCTTAAAATTCCATACTGTTTCCATGCAATCACGAGAAACAACTGAATGTTGACAGGACTTAAGAGAATGCCAAGTAATGGACAATTCCATTAATAACGGATATCTCAAAAATAGCTTATGCTACAAAAACTTATTTGAAATAAATTATGTTTTAAAGAGATCCACATTTCTTGTGTAGTACGTTTTAGTCTATTGTTATTGAGCGGGATGGCTCAGACGGTAACGTCTGTGACCCGCATTCGGGAGGTAGTGAGTTTGATTCCCTGGCCTACTGGTCCGGCCGCCCTCTGTCTCCTCTGGCCTCATCCCTCCCTCCCGGGGACGCCCTGGGGTGCTAGGTACGAAAGATCTGCATAGAGGCGCTAGGTCCCTCTCCGCTTCTAGTTCTATCCTAGTCTCTCGTTTAACTTTACTAGTTATACAAAATCATTTCGAATGAAGAGAACTTCATAAGCTTTTCTCAGAAAATGCAAGATATACATTTTATTTCTCATGTAAACATCTTGAGTATATTGTATTTTAATCAAACTCTTTAGAGCCATTTTTGTGGAAAATCTTCGAAAGCTGTTCCAAGTAAAGCGTATTTGGGGATGGGGGATTTTCTTGAAAATCTTCGTGTCACATCCTTGGAAGATTCTGAACTTAAATACCAAACTTTGTGTTTCTCCGACTTTTCGATCTTTTAGTTATGGTATTCATAGATACACACACACACACATCGACATGTTTCCAAAAATGCTTTATATGGATTCAGGGGACTTCAAAATATGCATTACCGGTGAAATCTCGGTAACGAGATTTTGGGTAGAGTGCAATAGCTTCTCTACGTACTGTGTACATGGTAGAGAACTAAAAAATTTTGTTGTACTTAAAATTCCGCTTTGTTTAAAGAGATGCAATTTAACAAACCTAAGAATAAACTCGGTAATGACAAAAATCTCTAATGTAAAACTAGCGATACTTCAGAACACCTTAAAGTGTTATAATATGAAGTCTCATTTAGTAAAAAAATAAACACATTAAAGTAAATCTAAGAACACTTAACACTTCTTATTATTAAGATTTACTATTCGTTTTCTCGACAATAATCCCGAAGGTCTTCGTCATTCCTCTTCATCTCTCCATCTATATTTTGCTCCTTCTGGTTGTATGTCCTAACTGATAAATTGCTTATTTACTTTTAAGAAAACATTTTCACTTGCATCACTCGAATCCATACCGAAATATCACGGGCATGAAGTAGCGTGCGGTAACAACGCCAGAGATTAAATTAAATTGGATTTTTTTATTTATGGACGCTCTTTAATGCTGTGGTCCTTAAAGTCCCAATCTACATTGAGCGTAAAAGACCGGTAATTTTGCTCAGAGGTCTCTATCAGGCTTGAGGTTCTTGTACGTGCCGTAAATCTAGACACGGGACCACCGGTTTTACTTCCCTTCCGAAGGAAGCCATGCTAACAATTTTTACGTCCGAAAAATTCCATCGCTCTCCGCCGGGTTTGAACCCAAGACCCTGGAAACTGGAGGCTAGCATGGTAACCACTACAATACGGAGGACAACAACGCCAGAGAATCAAACAGATTGAACTTTCACCTTATGTCTGGTCACACTGGTAATGATACTCCAGCTCGTTTGGTATACCAAACGGAATCGACTGACCAGGACAGTGTTCGACACCCAACTCGACCGTATGGTTGAACTCATTTGTGTTCGAAGACATGAATGATCCTAAATTAATGACCAAAACGCATTCGATGGACGCCTCTAACTGAGAATTCCCCCAACCTGTGGTGAGTATAAACTCATGTAAAATGGATAACATTTTTCTTTACGGTACTTGAAACAGCACACTTGCATTTTCGCTTAGCTTCAGCAATGTTATCTTTATAAACTATCATAACTCGCAGCCTCTCTCCTTGTCGCATTCCCTCAGAATCTCCCCTTCCGTCTGACTTCCCTTCTTTATCTCTCCCTCCTGTGAAATGATCATGTCTTATTTTCTAAAACCATAATAGTTTATTTTGAGGGTGAGTGTCGATGGAAATTAAAACATCAGTAAACACTTTAATAGTTTACAAACGTATGCTCTTTCTTATGTTTGCTAAGCATGAAATCGGGAAATTAAAGCAAAAGGTACATAATAGGGTTTATGCACATGAATAATAACAATGAAAAATTGTAATGCAAGGAAAATGAAACATTTTCAACTTTTTAAGAAAGTCCATGCACCAAGTTTTATCTTATACAAACATAGTTTAAGTTTTACTAACATTATACCTGATTAAGTTGTAGCTTAGCTGTTTTTACCAAGACTATACATGTTAACTTATTCTGTAAATAATAATTTTGGTGAGATCTAAGCGCAGTTTACGCGAAGATTTTTCTAACCACAAATACTGCTCCTATTCGTAAAACAATAGCATATTCATTGGCGCCTCCTTTAAGAAGAGCTGCATAGTACTGGCACTAGGTGAAAAAGAAACTACGAATATAAATGTATCAAAACGTAAAGCAAGGGTTCAAACCGTGTTCAAACGTGCCTAAGACCTTAACTATACCTATTGTAAAATTATCCACTGCGATCAAAATTAGTACCTTAATTTTAATTTCTTAACATCCCTACCGCCTATTCAGCATAACTATTCTAATAACCGGGGCACACACCGCGTATGCACTTCATTAATTTAAAACAAAATGAAGCGATGCATCCATCATGTATGTGGTATACCAAATTTCATTAATTTGAAATGAACCGGCATCCACAATGTATGTCCTTCATTGATTTAAAACAAAATGAACTGGCGCATTCACCACGTACCTCCTTTACTAATTTAAAACAAAATGAACTGGCGCACACACCACGTATATTATGTAATTAAAAGTATCCGGACACCCACACAAACATACGTTTTTCATCTTAGGTGCTTTGTGCTGCCACCTACTGCCTGGTACTCATTATCCGCGACTTCAGTAGTCAATAGACATCGTGAAACAGCAGAATGGGACGCTCCGTGGAGCTCACGGACTTCGAACATGGTCAGGTGATTGTGTGTCACTTGTGTCAGAAGTTTGTACGCGAGATTTCCACACTCCTAAACATCCCTAGGTCCACTGTTTCTGATGCGATAGTGAAGTGGAAACTTGAAGGGACATGTACAGCACAAAAACCTACAGGCCGACCTTGTCTGTTGACTGACAGAGACCGCCGACATTTGAAGAGGATCGTAAAGAGTAACAGGCAGACATCTATGCAGACTATCACACAGCAATTCCAAACTGCATCAAGATCCACTCCAAGCACTATGACAGTTAGGCGTGAGGTGAGAAACCTTGGATTCCATGGTCGAGCGGCTGCTCATAAGCCATACATCACGCAGGAAAATACCAAACGACGCCTCGCTTGGTGTAAGGAGCGTCAACATTACACGATTGAACAGTGGCAAAATGTTGTGTGGAGTGACGAATCACGGTACACAATGTGGCGATCCGATGGCAGGGTGTGGGTATTGCGAATTCCCGGTGAACGTCATCTGCCAGCGTGTGTAGTGCCAACAGTGAAATTCGAAGGTGGTGGTGTTATGGTGAGGTCGTGTTTTTCCTGGAGGGGGCTTGCACCCCTTGTTGTTTTGCATGACACGATCACAGCGCAGACCTACATTGATATTTTAAGCACCTTCTTGCTTCCCACTGTTGAAGAGCAATTCGGGGATGGCGATTGCATCTTTCAACACGATCGAGCACCTGTTCATACTGCACGGTCTGTGGCGGAGTGGTTACACGACAATAACCCCTGTAATGGACTGGCCTGCACAGAATCCTCACTTGAATCCTATAGAATACCTTTGGGATGTTTTGGAACGCCGACTTCGTGCCAGGCCTCACCGACTTACATCGATACCTCTCCTCAGTTTCGTACTCCGTGAAGAATGGGCTGCCATTCCCCAAGAAACCTTCCAGCACCTGATAGAAAGTATGCCTGCGAGAGTGAACGCTATCATCAAGGCTAAGGGTGGGCCAACACCATATTGACTTCCAGCATTACCAAGTATGCTCTTCATTAATTTAAAACAAATGAACCGGTGCATTCATCACGTATTTCCTTCATTAATTTAAAACAAATGAACCGGTGCATTCATCACGTATGTCCTTCATTAATTTCGTCGCAACCGTCATGTATGTCCATTGATTTAAAACAAAATGAACCGGCGTAACCACCAGGTATGTCGCCTCCACCACATGTGTGACGTACCTTTCACCCCGAGGAGAAGGGTACCTGGGATCTAATAAAGCTAGTTGGTGAGGTTTAAGGGACGACGAAGTACGCGCATTAAGTTACAATACCAAAGTGATCAGAAAGGAAGGAGACCTTGCCGGGATGTGAGGCCCTAGCTTGAGAGTGGAGAGGTAGTTAGTTCAGCGGTGTGACAGTGAGCAAGAACTACTGCCTTAATGCTACTCTAGTTATCCATTTTCTAATCCACTCAAATGTTACAAACCCAAAATAACTACTTTAAAATTGGTATAATAGACGAGGTTTCCTAACAGGAGAGGTCTTGACGGCCAAGTCTCGGCACACAACGCACATCGGGATGTAAAGCGGCGCAGATGATGCCCGAAGCGTCAAATGTCACAAAGAGAGGCAAGAGACCGAGCACACCGTAATTCCTCCCGTTAAACAAGGGTTCAGGGGACCGTCCGTGCTGACATTAAAGTCCGGGCGATGAAACGCCCTACCTTATGTTCCCAGTGTTAATTTCTTTATTTCTCTGTTATCTTGCAATGTTCAAACTTTGTCCGCCACAATATTCTCCTGAATAATTGTTGTAATTTTGTAAATAAAAGTAAATTGCATACCAATAATAAATGAGATATTTACAGATTTTACTTCGTGCCCCGTTACAACATTCCGCTCGTTGGGGAAATCGTTTAAATGTGGTATAGCTTATACTCGTACCTTAGCGTACGCTATATCAGAATGCATTGCAATCGGTCGAGCCACTCTACAGTTTCTGTAATATACACGTTTACAGGGTTTAAATGCTGTTTTTGCCTTGAGTAGACTTACATACATTGTGATCAGCTATATAAGTAACGTATTACCAGGAAAACAAATTGCAGTTCACTGTACTTATAGATTAGAAAGTTATAACCAGGCTTCGGACATGACTTTAGGTTAAGTTAACTACTGCCCCATTTGTTTACAAGCGAGCGAAGAGGAGAGAGGCAGTAGTCTCGTGCGCTACTGAGTTTGCTGTGCTGAGTACTGTGTGCGCTATAGGTAAAGGTGGACACACAATTCTGTAGTAAACTTAAGCTTTTATTACAAAGTATAAATAATATGAACAAAATAATAAATCTGAACTGTGGCAGATGAAATAATCAGTTCTTACAATGGATTACAATATATTTTCTGAATGTATCAAAAGCAAAACGTCTTCTCAAACTCAAAAACGTTTATATCTTGAAAGGCTCCGTTCCACATCACGTGATGTTACTAGTGCAAAACGAAACTGACGAACGTCACACACCTCTGGAAAACGCATGCATTATCATTATTTAGAATATCATTATAATAGAATATTATTATTAATGCTAATACGGCACATAATAGCCTATCCTGGGTTTTTATCTAAAACACTCTTCAGTTTCTGCTGTGCTATTTCAGCAGCAGAACATTTGCCTACTTCTGTGAAGTGTTGTGTCAAATTATCGGCAAGTTTCAAGAACTCTGATATTGCCATCTATGACAAAGACAAATAACATTTGTGTAAAGTAGACTCATAAGGAAATTTCATAGCTTTACATTTCTCCAGAAAGGTTTTAAAAGCCAACTTTTGCAGCTTATTAAATGGGATATTTGTGCTTACCATCATGTCAGACGAATCCCTGTAAGCTTCGGTTTGGCTACATGAGTTTGTGGTTTCTGATGTGGATAATATATCCTCATCACCTCATTTCTAGGAAGCTACGTCCTATTTTGTAAGTGTTTTTTATATTTACAGTGTCTTGCAATAAAAGCTCTTCTCTCCCCTTTGATTTCAATCTCGCATTTTTTACAAAATATATTTTCCCCTCTTACATCAAAATACTCATGTCCATCGTAACTTCAGAACAGGCTGTATATATACTGATCGCTTGCTTAGAGTGAATGACCCAGTGCTTGGGCAGGGGGAGGTCTCAGTGAAAACCTGTGCGCACGTAACTGTTTTCCAGTCAAAGTGCAACGAAACTGCAACCGTGTCCGAAGCCTAGTTATAACTTTACCATTTTGTGATATTTTTCATGAATTAACTTAGAGGAAGCATTATATTCCATCCAAAAGCGTGATATCGGGATTTCAATGGAAATACATGTCTTGAGGCTCGGTGAACAAAAAAAGCATTTTTAGAAACGATGAGAGGGAAAGAGAGAACAGCGTAACTGAAAGACGAAAAGTGGGATTAATACAGAATTTACCGAGCGAGGTGGCGCCGCGGCAACGTGTGCGACTCACATTCGATAGGTCCAGGGCTCAGCCCTCGGCGACCGTCCGCTCTGACCCATAGGTTTTTCAGAGTTTCCCCGGGACGGAAGGAATGCTGGGGTGGTTTTTTCTCTACCACGATTTCCTTTTCTTCTTTTCCCTTTCATTCCGTTTCCTTCTCATCTTTCAAGTCTGCTTCTAAGTTTCGTGGCGTATGGCGGTGCCGAACAGATGTTGTGATTGCATGCTCAATGAAAAGAGTACCCCCATGGACAACAGAGGACTGCTTGATTGGTGAGTCCTTCATTGCCCTCTCTCGACTCCAGCAGTGGGACGAGTCTGCGAGCTTGGAAATGTTGGGGACTTCCGCGCGTATCTGTGGCCTGTCTTCCTACGCCTTTAGCCTCCTGTGGTTCCTTCACTTCATCCCTTACTCTTGAGGGTGGTAGCCGCAATAGATTTGTACAGGTCGCAGCGCGCGAGGTGTTCCCCTCCGTTGAATCATCTGTACCTATCATAATACCTATACCTGATACCAAACTTGGTATTTACTTCACTATTTTCTAAGAATGTAATGCCAAAATTTCAAACTCTATCTTACATGGTAAACGTATTTGTTATTTTTCTATTCACTTAAAAAATGGGTCTAAGGATTGTGATTAAAATAAGACAAGTTTAATACATTTGCATTAATAAAATGTAAACCTTGAGTTTACTGCGAATAGCCTGTGGAGTCCTTTTCTTTCTGAACGAATTATATATAATTCTGTAATCATAAGAGCTAGACAAAACTTAATCATATAAAGAAAAAAGAAAGAAAAAGAATTAAAAACACACAATTTATTTTAAATCATGTTTTTATGGCATTAATCGTTTCAGAGTTCCGAGATATTTATTGGTATTGGTTTGATTTTTTCTTTTTAATATTTTATCATATATTTTGAAGTGCTAAGTCACAAATGTTTCTTACTCATGCAAAGAGTATCGAATTTCAAAACCAGTATTACCGACCCACTGTTAATATATGACTATCGCTTCAACCTCCTGTAGCCTTGTACCTGCAATGAAATGTGTAGTGAAACAGTTTCTGCAAATATTTATCGTGACTAGCATGAAGCAGATGGAAAAGTAAGCTTTCGTAAGAATAGTTTACAGGAGAGAAATTAGAATGAGATTGAGTGGGAAAGTCGTGTGAAGGTAACACGGCAGATTTTTATGAATAGAAACCTAAAATAAGAGGCAGGGTACTTCCTGCTTTAAATGAAGATGGGGTTTAACTTGCTGTCGACAAAAATGAAGTTGCAACTCAATTACAGGTCTATTTTGGTGGAATAGTCTTCAAAATTGATGCCACCAAGGTAACACCCCCTCGGAGCATCTTCGCTCAATTTGTCTTTTCGCTGACCTGGAACGTTTGCAGAAAAAGTTTGTGGCGTATCCTTCCAGAGCACAAATACATTACGATGTCAGCGCTGCGGAAAACGCAAGGCAAGTTGCGACCTGTGATAAAAGCTCGTAAGAAGTTGTAAATCTAGGGAAAGGTCAAAATTAAGAACGTTTTCTGAAGTAGTCATTTTCATGTTTCTAATTTAATCATTACGTATGCATACGATATTATACCACTTGCAGAAGTATTGCATTCCAACCAACATTCGAGATTTACACGTATCCTTAATTCAAAGAAAAAATACTTTAGAAATAGGTCCATGTCTTCTCTGAACTGCATAACTTTAAAAAAGTGCCGATACATACCTAACTTACGTTTAAGAATGTTAATAGAAGATTTTCAAGAAAATCATTCATCTCAAACTACGCTTTATATGGAAAAGTTCGGTTTTTTTTGGGGGGGGCCTCTCTCAAAAATTGTTTTAATGTTTTCGATTAAAATATCGTATTTTAGACTCTAACATAACAAACGATCATTAACTACTTGTGAATCGTCTTTGAAGTCCTCATTCTAATTAAATCTCTATAATTTATATAACTTGGAAGCAATAAGAAATAGACAAATGCAATACAGGAATGAATGCAAAGCTCGTTAAATATACGTACACTTTGGTTCAAGAATGTTTTCATACAATTAGCCATTTTCGAAATATTCATTGTTGTTTGTTTGAATTTTCAAGTACTGTATAATACACTTTCATGTGCTGTTCATTTGATGATGCAAATATATCTAAAATCACAGCATGCAAGTGCGAAACATTTGAAGCTTCCTGTACCCTCTTTTGTAGCTACCACAAAGAATATAATATGTTATGGTGATTAATACGAAGTATATAAAGCTGGATTTTGTATGAATACTGTAAAGGATAATATGGAAATGAATGATGGCTAGAGAAAACTGCATGATTTGACGCATTAGAGTTTTAAAATACAGCGGACTTGCTTATTTTTAGACAGGGTAGAACAACGAAACCTCTTAGTTTTGTCATTAAGATTGTTTATCTAATTGTATTGGAACTTGGAACTTCGAATTTTCAGCCTAAAATCCCTTAATCTCCAATAAGAACTTAAATTCAAATGTTATTTTTGACCCAAGTTAAGAAGCACACAACTGGAGAATTAAAACAAATTCAAAAATAAATTAATTCATTAGAAACGTAAGCATAATTTTGTGAGAGCATGAAAAACGGCTTTGGTTTGGGCATATATAAAGGATGAATGAGCAAAGATTGGTTAACAATTTGTATATATGGAATCCAATAAGAGGAGGAACAGTGGGACGATCAAAAGCTCGCTGGGAGGACGACGTCATGGAATGAGAATAAAGGACTAGAGGATTCTAGTGAAGGACAGAAAAGAGTGAAAGAAAATGGTTGAGGTCAAAACATTCAACTTTGGGGTTCTAGTGACTTAAGAAGAATTAACATCCTGGACTTGAATTTCACAATTTGCAAACCATGCCAAGCAGATAACTTTAAAAATGTTTTGCCAAACAGACATTTTAACAGTTTGTTTTATTTCCTAAAAATGACGCAAAAGCTTATAAACGATTGCTTGCGGCGTGCGCTAAATTTATCTTTCGAAACCATTAAAGCCTATGAGCATTAAACGGCAAAGTGCTGTGAATATAGTTCTCATGGGTCACCGCGTAGTAATGTAGACCACAATAATTATGACATGAGAGTAATTTATTTAAAGATGTCAGGAAGATTAAATGAAAGGAGCACATGTTCTTGGTCAAATATCATTGCCACCAGTATATACATCGTAACTATATACCCGTTATAAGTCCCCGTAACACCTGTCAGATAATTTAAAATTTACATAATTTACATTTTAAAATTATTAATCCTGAAACTTTGAAACTGCTGCAATGTTTTGTGTCTATGACTGAAAAATACGCGGTGTCAATTCTCGGCCAATCTAACTTGGTTCTTTAGTCATCTCAAACGACAGGTAAATACAGGATTGGAAACTTCATTACCATAACTTGTAGTTCCATATTGAAATAAATAGAAATACATTAGAGGTTGAAGGCAAGTAACTAAACAACTAAGGCAATCTGTCGAACATAATGCTGACCACCCGTTACAGAAATGTACAGAAAATCAATCTTACTATTGCAAAAGTTCATCTCCAAATTTAATCAATAATACATAAAAAGCTATCACAGGGTATCGACTGCGCAACTGAAGTCATTTATCACCGAAATGCCCAAGCAGATAGTACAGGAAGACAACTGCGCTACTTAGGCTGTCTATCCTAACACACGCCTAGTTATGTACCAGTATACTAAAAATCTAGAAACTCCGTCGTGATATATATTTGTGTGAGCGTATTTCAAATATAGCCAAAATATAGCCAGCTTCGCTGGTCTTAATACAATTTTAATATTATCGCTGCTTCAAAGGTTACATATCTGTAAGTCACAACGATCGTCTGCGTCCTTAGAAATATACCTCAGAAAAATTTATTCCAGAGTGTTGAAATATATACTTCTGTTTGTGAACAAAGTATGAAAATATTAATGCCTATTCTTTACAGTTTTAAAAACAGTGCAATGTGTACGATTTGTTGTTTAGATGTTGCACACTTTACTATGGAAGAACTGTTTAGTACGCTTTTTAAAGTAGGAAGAATTGCAATATAAACAAGATCTACATGTACGCATACAATGAATCATTATGTCCTTTGGTTGAGGAAATAATGCACTAGCATTGATAAAATTTACGGATATCTTGAAAAGTCATGCTAACATTCGTAAATTTTACGAGAGTTTCCAAGTAAATTAACTTAAATTTTATAGCAGTTTCACGAATAACAACAGATATCGCGGAAATGACTGGTGCCACAAAAATATATTTGAAATAAATTGTGTATTTTAAAGATATCTATATTTTTTGTGTAGTAAGTTTTTGTCCATCTCTTATGGCCGTACAAAACTATGCAAAATTCATTCCGGATGAAGAGAATGTATTTTAATCAAAATCGATAAAGCTATTTTTAAGAAAATTGAAAATAACGAAAAATTGTCAATGTAAAGGCTACTTTGGGGTAGGAGATTTTTCTTGAAAACCTTCGTGCCGCACCCTTGTATGATACTGAATAAATACGAAGTTTGCTATTCATCCGACCTTTTGTTATTGAGTTATGATGTTCGCACATTTTTAAAAAGTATTGTTTTTATTTGTGGACCTCAAAACATATTTTCGATGAAATCTGGATATCGAATTGTTTGGTAAAATGTAACTGCTACTAGGGAAAGTAAAAACGACGTGTTTGCTGTTCGATTTCATAAGGAATAGCCAGTGTCGAAAGAACCTGTCATTTCACCAAATATTAAACCTACATAAAATAATCCAAGTATCAGAATGCTTTTGAACTTAAAAAAGAGAAGCTTATTGGAAAACGTGATTCATTGTAAGATTGAATGCAGTAGATATCAGATCTAAAATGATTGTGTTAGAAAGGAAAGGCGACTGAATTTGTACGTACTGGGCTATTTGTTTCGTGGTGTAATTTACCTAGAAACTTGTTTTATTGCCAGCTACTATCGGGAAAGCCAATTACTTCGATAGCCTTGCAATATATTTTGCCGCAGTTACTTGCAAGCACTTCTGTTAAGAGGAAGTTTGTACTATCAAATAAAATTAGCTTTTGTAGTATTTACCATCAAAACTAAGACGTCAAATGTTCCAGGAAAACAAATATGAATTTTAGACTTTTGTTTTCTTCAGTAAAACATTTAGTTTGTTACTCTGATACTCTTTGTATTTTAGAAGTCTCGAGTGATTTGAAAAGTTCTCGGAATGGAACACAGATTGCAGCAGCATTTCTGAAAAAAATTTAAATATTATGACATGTCAGTGAGGTTTTCTAGGAAAACGCTGCCATACAACTAAGCTGCTGGCTGGTTAAACAGTTTGTGGCATGCGAGAAGTCACTGTACATACATCTGGAGGTGCCTGACATACGCACGAATCGCACAAGTGATTTTACGTCTCTGCTACCTGCCGGCCCACAAACCTGATACCCATATTTTGTTGGATCCACGACAATAAAGAAACCGGACCTAATTTTTATCGCCACTTCGAGGAAGTGGATTCTCCTCTAACGACACACGAAGTTTCACTCACGTGCAGAAGTTAATCTGGCCGTGACGTACGTTAGATGCGGATCGTGTGTCTAAGCTCCGTTAGATTAATGATGGGTGCTAATGTAAAACAACGTGTTAACACCAAACTCCTCGAAAAATCTGCACAAAAGCTTAAAAACTGTTGACAGAAGTTTTTAGTGATCATTGTTTATCTCGTACTCAAGTTTTCGAGGGAAGTAAGGTGGGCAGGGAAGTCGTCGGGGACGATCCAAAATTGAGCCTTCCTTCCACTATGAAAACTGCAGACAATATGGGGAAAGTTGTAAAATTAATCAAGTATGCCGCCGATTGAGCATTCGGGCATTTCCTGAACTTGCCAACATCAATAAGGAAAGTGTTAGACATATTTTACTCAGTGATGGGCATGTAAAAGGTGTGTGCTAAAATGGTGCCAAAAATCCTCCCATCCGCTCCAAAGAAACATCGAGTGACTTGCTGTGTTGACATTTTTTAAAATAATATTCCAATTACGTAATTACGCGCAACGAAACTTGGATTTTCCAATATGATCTAGAGAGCAAGCGACAATCCATGCATTAGAAGATCCTCCAATCCCTCAGGAAGAAGAAAGCGTGTATGAGCAAATCAAACTTCAACGCAATGATGATTGCTTATTTTTTCAATATCTGCGGGTTATCTACATTTATTAGGTGCCTGCGGGTCAGAGTATCAAGTTGATTATAACAATCTTTTTGAAGAGAACTTGTGCGTATGCGAAGAAATGAGACGAAACTTATGGAAGAATGCCTCATTCATCCTCCACAAGGAGAATGCCCTAGCCCACAACGCTCTATCTGTGAAGAGAAACAACGTTCCAGTGTTGTAACATCCACCGTTTTCGCCGGACCTAGCAGCACCTTGGAGCTTTTTCTCTTTACAAAAGTCAAATTCGTGTACACAGGAACTAGGTTCGAAAAATTCACATGGAGTGCTGTGGGAACCGCGTAAAGGACTTCACTTAAGGGGATAACATTGCCATCGACTCTTTTTTTTTCAGTAAAGTATTAGAGCACGAATCCGGATTCTATAGTATGCCTATTGCAAAAGTCTAAGTATGTATAATAATTATAAAGTTGCATGGTTCCTGAAGCGTTCTTAATGAGGAACAATTAAGAAGATATCAGAGCAATCATTACAGCAGGGGAGTCAAGGAAAATGTCATGAATAACCTATAGTGGCCTTCGTAACATCGGACAAATTCGGGAATGAATAAGGGAAAACGGAACTTTAATCACGATAATTAATGGTAACCAAACCAACTCATCATCATCATCATCATCAATAATAATAACAGAATTGTTCTTCCACACAAGCCGTGTGTAGGACAAGACAAGGTTGGAATCAAAGGACTGAAAAATTCATGCCATAGTCGGGATTTGAACCACGGATCTTTCGGGTTCCGTCCGTTTTCTCTAACCAACTGAGCTACCATGGCGATATGTCGCTAGGACATTAAATTCCCGAACTGACTCGCATTTTTCCCAGATATCCACAAGGAGACATTGTTTTGAGATGACGTCTCCAATGGCGACTTACAATGCCGTAAGTACTTAAAATCCCGGGTTTCATAGTTTAACCACTGTAACGTCAATTAATGTCGTCCGGCATGTTTTCGTGGTAGCTCAGTGTTTAGAGCAACCGGACGGAAACCGGAAGTTCCCTGATTCAAATCCCGGCTACGGCATTGAATTTTTCAACCGTTTGATTCCAAGCTTGTCTTGTCCTACACACCGCTTGTGTGGAAGAACAATTAGCTCTATTAATTAATTAATTAATTAATTTGGTGTTCTGTAATTAGAGGGACCATCTCGTGGCATCCCCGTGTATTGTCCGTGCTACTGCCACCTGACATGCCTAAAAGTACCAGAGTTTTCCAAAACATATTGTGCAATATGATAGAAACAAGTTCTTACTTTACGTCTAGCTATTGGGTGCTCTAATACACGCTGTTTAATAACTAAATAGGCAAGTCTTGTTGGAGCGTACTTCAGCAACTTCACATTCAATGCAAATGTTTAACTAATCCTGGAATCTTCGACAGCACGTCTAAAACGTCTGATCCTTGCTACGTGTTGCAAGGGAGCTCACCTTTCTATTTTTATCCGCAAAAAGGGCTGCAATACCAACAGTGACACGTAGAGCTCGTTTTTTCCCCAGCATAAACATTTAATTTATTCACGCACGGTGCTATGAGTCTACAGGAGGGCTTCAAACCCCTCCCCCTCATTGCATACATCCGAGGCGGACAGGAGGTGAAAGTGGTGAATATATTGTGAAGGAAAGGGATGGAATTCCGCAGAGCCCCACCAAAATAGAATCTTAATTGAAATGCGCATGTATTTCTCTGGAGGATCTCGATTTATTTTACATGCAATCCAATTTTCCACGCATTTGGAGATTCTCTCTTTTTCAAATCAAGTTATCTACGAAGTAAAGGCTGATAGGATCTGAATCCAAATTACAGGGAACACTCGTTGAAAATCCTGTTTTCCTGTTAGCTTAACTTTTTCCAAATGTCTTTGTGTAATAGGCTTTTTAGCGCAAATGTATTCCCAAGAATATTCTAACACGTACATATGAGTTTGAACGCTTGTTTAAAGGCTGCTAATTTGATATATTTATCGCCGAAACTTTCACTTTATAAAAGAATGTCAATACGGTGCTAGAAGACGCCCACCATTCTTTTGTTTTCCACTGTTTATATGCATGTGGCTTTTTCCATTTATTAAATAGTTCCTTGTTTAAAGCATTTATTTATATGTGCTGGTGTGATATATCCGATCGCCCCCCCCGGTGGCTTATACTGAAATTAAGTTAACACTTAATACTCGAACATTTGGGCTAGTTTTTATGGATATCCTTCTGTAGGTCACTATTAAAATACACTTCCTTTTCGGCAGTTACCTCTTATTTTCACGCGTCTTAGCACTCGCAGTGTGCAAACGTTTACTGTATTTGAGTATATCACGAGTTTAACACACAATACTGTTAATTGTGTTCTACCATAGTCACAATGTAGTGATTTTTTTTCGACAGAAGCATATGCCGTGTTTGCAGTTTTCAATGTTGTGGGCGGTATTCATATGAAATAGAGTGATTAGGATTATTTAGTAGGAGAGCGGAGCAGTTCAATTGTCGAATCGGCTACATCAATCACTCATTGTACTTCCCAAGCTCACCCCACACTATTGCAGGTTGTACCGATAGTATAATCACGCTGCTGTGTTGTCAGTAATCTTTAAATTTTCACCAAGCTAATATAGGTTCTTTCAACAAGAGTGTCCTATATTTGAGCTTAAATAAAACACCTTCTATAAATGATAGAGGTTTATTTCTTTTTACTTTCTCTACTACGTACAGTAAGTAGGGGAAGTATTGTATTCCACCCAAAATTTCGATACCGAGATTTCACCGGAAATAAATGTTTTGAGACTCACTGAATCCAAAAAAAGCATTTTTGGAAACATGTCCGTGTGTGTGTCTGTCTGTGTGTCTGTGTGTCTGTGAACAGCATAACTCAAAAACGAAGAGTCGGATAAACACCAAACTTGGTATTTAGGTTCAATATCTTTCAGAGATGCGACACGAAGGTTTTCAAGAAAATCCCCCCACCGCAGACTACCCTTTACATGGAACATTTTTCGAAAATTTTAATTTTCTCAAAAACGGCTCTAACGATTTTGATTAAAATATCATATGTTTAAGATATTGTCATGACAAATAAAATGTATATCTCGAATTTTCTGGGAATGTCTCCAAAAGTATTCTTCATTATGAACGACTTTTTCATAACTGGTAAACCATAAGAGATAGACAAAATTTTACTACACGAAAAATGTAGATCGTGTTAAAATACACAATTTATGATATACACATTTCTTTTGTTGAGTGAACCGTTTGCGAGATATTGCTTGTTATTCCCTTAAATTTTCCAATACTTATACTTTTTCTCAAATTCGTTATTCATTTTTTTTACGTCCTGGACATGCAAAGAGAATGGAATGCGTCACATAGCAACCAGCGTTAAAATATTTGACTATCGCTTAAAACCTACCATATTCCCCTTGCATCTACAAGAAAATTAGCAATAAGATTGACATCTCGATTAACATGAAGCATATGGAGAATAAGCGTTTGTAAAAATAGTTTGTTCAAGAGTAGAGAAAGTCATGTGAGTGTAACACATCAGATTTTTTTTATTTTGGAACATAATTAATGTCATTACGTGTGGAAGAGAACATCAGTTAAGTGACCGCCGCGACTTCGTTGGGTTGCGCGTATACGGTTGACCCAATTTTCAATGACAGAAAAACGTAAATTAGATCCAACTTCAGGACTAACGCCCGTGATGTTATACATAATACCATTACCTGTTTCTTGCTTGTTGACATAAACTCGAGATTTAACAAAACCCCACAAGAAGTAATCCAACGGCGATAAATCACATGACCTCGGAGCCAGTTAACATCACCACCACGGGAAATGATGAAACCTCTGAACTCCTTCAAAAGATCGATTGTTTCGAGAGCAGTTGGGCATGTGGCACCATCTTGCTGGAACCAGATGTTTCTGAGATCCATACCATCCAATTGAGGCCAAAAATAGTCCCTTATAAGAACCCGGTATCTTTCTCCATACAGCTTCTCCATCTTCATCTTGGAAAAAATATGGACCAATGATTCCACCATACCAAAATCCACACCACACAGTAACCTTTTGGGGATGAAGTGGTCGTTCTTGAATCTGCATTGGATTGTGATTGCTCCAATAGTGGCAATTTTGTTTGTTAACACAACCATCCATCGAACAGTGGATGAAAATGATTTTTCGACAAAACTCCGGGTCAGCTCCCAATTGCTCCATAGCCCAGTCAGCGAATGCACGGCGCAACCTATGGTCGTTGGGCTTTAGTTCTTGAGTTAACACCATTTTTTAAGCGTGAAACTTCAAGTTCAGATGCAGAATTCGTCAAGTTGTGGTCAGCGAAAGCCCCAATTCTTGCGCTCGACGAGCGATTGATGTTTCCGTTCTCGCGTACACTCATCACGAACAGCGCCTATGTTTTCGTTGGGGCGCTTACGTCGATTACGTACAGGCGTTCTTTGATCGCTGACAGAACCACTTCTTTCAAATTTATCGATCAAACGCCGAATCCTTCTCTCGCAGGGACGATTATGTACACCGAAAGCTTCACGCAATACACGGAAGGTTTGGCGAACAGATGATCCATTTTGATAATTAATTTTTACAATTTTCACGCGTTGCTGAGTGCTGTAACGTTCCCTGGCTATTTGTCAATAACAACTGTAACCACATGCAAAACATTACTGCTGCAACTCAATAACAACAGCAGCTATCACATGTTAAAGATAGGACACTTGTTGAAAGACCCTATACAAAGCCAGAGAAGTACATTACAATAAATTAAATATTGTTGGTGGCACTGCCAGGAAAAAGGACATTTTGAGGTCCCTTTTTCCCTTAAAAAAAGACGGGACAGAGGCTGAAAATAAAGAGAGTAGGAGTATACAGATGGAGGGGCCTACAGAAACCTGGAGCAGAGCACCGCAAGTAGGCCGCAACGACCCTTTTTGCTTCTGACATGGCCCCTGGGAAGGAAGCTTGGATGCGGGTGGAGAATCAAAGGGCAACCAGATTCGGACGACGATATGCAGTAGCAAGGACGGGACCCCTAACGATTCAGCTGGAGTATATCGCGTGACGCCAGCCAACCATGCTGTAACCCGCGAACTAACCAGGAGGTTCCAGAGACCCGAGCAACCCCCAGGAAAGCGTCCTTGGCGGTCCGACCAAACGTTAGGAAGAAATCTTTCCAAAGCGTACATTCCGTCGTCTCCTGGTCCTTGAAACAGATGAAAGGAAACGTGTGGACAGGAAATTTGTGGTAGACGAGGAATCACCCTGCATTCGCCTATCAACCCATAAAACCATGAAAAAAACATGGTCAATGTGGCCGGCCCAACGAGAATCGAACCCGGGACCTACCGAATGCGAGCCTCATACGTTACCGCGGAGCCATCTCACTCGGTCTGAAAACAAGGACTATCACGGCTAACACGTGACGTGTGGTCGCCTTAGATGCCATATGCACAATTATTATTTGTGTCACGCCATAAAAGCTTTTAAATTATAGGTTGTGGGTTTATTATCACATTCGTATTTTTATATTCATTGCACCATTTTTAAGCAGCGTTTAAATGCCTGTCTGTACCACATATGGCACTATAAGCGGTGGATATTGATGATACACTCAATGAAATTATAATTGGTAAAGGAAATGTTCCAGGGCTAAGTTTAAGGTACCTCTCTAGAATTTGCCAGTTTGAGGACCGAAGAAAATCGGAAAAAAACTCAGAAGACGATCCTGGCGGGATTTGAACCTCAAAACTCCTTTCATAAGCCCGTTCCTTAACCTCAGCTACCCGTGTCGGTATTTATTGTATCAGTGATACCGGTGAATCATTACGGTAACGTATTATTATAACAAGTGTGCATATCTTTTAAGAGCAATAAGGTTTTTAATTCGAACTTTTCGCTTTTAGGTTACGTTTACCTCACCAATTCGTAAGATTTGTTAATTGCATGCATATAGCTTTGCTAGAGAGGATAAAGTTTCGAATACTAGCTGGCTTACCTGGCCTTCTAAACCTCGAATGACGGTTCATTTAGCTGCCCGCGCATTTTTTTATGAAATGATTTGCACAGTGATCTAGAACAGTTAGAGTACTGAGCAGGCCGGTTGGGAGCTTGCCTGCTCGGTACATAAGCGTAATGGGAGTAACTGAAAGAGGAGTAAAGGGAAGAATGTCGTTATCCATGCCCTTCCTCAGCGCAGCGGCGGTCCTGTCGTGTAGTTTTAGTTTACCATGGAGGACAGCACAATTCGATTAAAATAATATTGCACTTTGCTCAGCTGGCTTCAGCATGTATTCAAATGCAGGTACCTACCATGTCAAGTGCAATAATATCGTGGTCGAGTAGTACGAAAGCATAGGGCAACAATACCAACTAGGTTCAACCCTGCTTGGGAGGAAACATATTTTATTACAGCACAAGATAATAGAGTTAAGTATTTAATTTGTAATAAGATGTTAAACCATATAAGAAAGTGTAATCTACAGCGTCATTATTCTCTTGTTATACGAATCAGTATGAAAAATATCAAGGGGAAGAAATATCAGCTTTATTGGAACAACTAATATGTACAACGTTTGTGGATGTAAGCACAGTAGACTTTATCATACTGTAATTTATTGCTATTGAATTTGTTCATGCTGGTCAGACTTACAACTTGTTTATTTTGCCTTTGAACATACGAATTATAACGTTTTTATTAAATAATTTCTTATTCATTGCTTGTATAATCCCTCCTATAATGCAATCCACAAATTAATCATATGTCGCCTTGTTCAACATTGCTATTGTATCATTTAATAATAATAATAATAATAATAATAATGTATTACCATATAAACAGTATACTTGCGTAAAACAATATGATTGCAACACTTCAAATCAATTTGTATCGCAAACTTATTCCCGTGGAGTCACAGGAAACGCCACTGAGTTTACAAACCAGCCTACTGCTCAACTTTCCTTATGGCAGACGTTAATGGACGCGCAGGTAAGGCAGACTCCCTAGAGCTACATGGTGATGATGCCTGATCTAGAAGATTTTGATGGTGATCAATGAAACATCTGGAAGAACGGTAGAACGCGTAAGCTCTAATATTGTTTATTCTATGTGCATACTCAAAAATGGGAATTTCATATTTGTTAATTTGACTGCTAAAGCTTTTTTTAAAATGGCTACTAACACTTTCTGGACTCAGTGTATGCCTCATGATGGTTCGGAATGAGCAGGAAAAGTTAAAACGTACCTGTTGGTGTTGAACACGTTATATGATAGACAAATGTATGCCGATAGCAACAGAAAATACTGCCAACAAGTTTTAATCAATAGTTTCTCGGCTGTAGGTTTCAGCCTGTTTTCCTTTCAGATAGCAGAATTTCAAATCCTTTGGCCTCCAAAGGCGCCGGAACGAAGAGGGGGAGCTCAACAGCTGAGAATTTAATTACAAAATTAGTAGTAGTAGTAGTAGTAGTAGTAGTAGTAGTAGTAGTAGTAGTAGTAGTAGTAGTAGTAGTAGTAGTAGTAGTAGTAGTAGTAGTAGTAGTGGTAGTGGTAGTGGTGGTGGTGGTAGTGGTGGTGGTGGTAGTGGTAGTGGTAGTGGTAGTATAGTTAACCATCAAAACACATAGTTAAGATGTTGTAAAGGATAATTCAAAATATTAGCCATCTTTAAAAATAATTAAGCAGTACTCAATGTCCAAAACTGAAATTAGAATAAATGGTACCGAGCGAAATGACTCCGCGGTAACGCGTGAGGCTCGCATTCGGGAGATTCAAATCCTGACACAACTGACCAAGGTTTTTTCCAGGTTTCCTCAGTCCTCACAACTGGCAAATACCGGGGCGGTACCCCAAAATCCCTTTTCCAAAATATCATTTCATTGCATGTATCATCTGTGTCATCGCCTGTGGTACCATGTAGCAAGAACAGGCATTAAACACTTTCGGATATTTAATGTGTTCACAATGAACATTTAACATTAATACGTTAGGTGTATGATTATATGAATAATTATGTACCTTAAGTGTTTCAATGACTGTGGACTGTTTCCAATTAGTGGACTGATCGCGACCAAAACACGATTATCCTGTTTGTACCAGTGTAGTAAAAAATAATAAAATAAGAAAACACGAACAAAACAACTGAGGGGGCTCAGCAACCCCCCCCCTGCATATCTGGAGGAGGGGCGTCAGGCCCCTGTTGAGTTCTATTCGAATACGTTCCAATTATGACGTGTTCCTCAACGATTCAAAATTCTAATTTAATAATTCTAATAATTAATGGCAATAATTCCCATGTTGGTGCTTTCTAAACCATCTTAAATGATAATATTTTTACTTTATGATAGCGTGTCTTTGATTCAGCAGAATGCCATTAGAATGTTCATTAAAGATACACAGGGTCGAATTTTGTATTTTAAAAATAAGATTTACAATTTTCCTTCAATTATTTAAAACGAAATTGCTTCTGGGAAAGTTGTGATGTGTCGACACAAACAGCAAATGCATTGGTTGATTATTGATGACTAAGGTGTCCAAAAATTGCAGATGACAGCAAGCAATTAGTCACCCCCTCTGGTGCAGGATATCGAAGAGGGCCGGAACGTTTACAGCTGTTGCCCAATGACGTCAATCATTACCGACAGACAGTCACGGGTCGACACCATTCTCCACTCTCCAATGTTTGTTTGCTGTGCAGATTACACGCTGTTTGTTTTCTAAGTTCTCTTTTGTTCCGACTCTCAGATTGTTGCGCATTTAAGCCTTCCTTTTGTTCGCTTTTCACAGTTATTTATTCCCGGATAAGCTCATTAAGTATGTCCTCTATTCTAATATTATAAAGAAAGGTAATATGTGTGGATATGCGTGTGTTCAGGATAATCCCAGAAAATAATCAATGCTGATCATTCTTTCACTTTTAATAAATCTGCACCTCTGTTCATCATAGGATAAATCCATCTGTGGTCTGTACAAGGGGATGTTAACTAATGTGTAGGCCCTATAACCTAACTATAATCGTTCCACTCTTAGAACCCAACTTGATGTAAATACATGACGTCATTAACCAGCTCACGATACGCGGGAAACCAAAGCACAGCTTAGCCTTAAACATGCGCGATTATCTGTGGATTTTCAAGAAGTGTGTTAATCAAATTTAATTGGAAACGTTTGATTAATATCAAATAATAAATAATATGAATAGTAAAACTAAAGAAGGTTTTGGCTTCCGTTTAATTCTGTGTTGTGTCGATCACCTCTCTTTTGCATTCATGCGATTATAATGAGCAGTTTCTTCCTCACAGCCGATACGAACACGAGGTTAATGCAGAGGGATAGATAATAATTTTACTACACAAAAAATGTAGATCGAGTTAAAATACACAATTTATGTCATATACATTTGTTTTGTTGAGTGAACAATTTTCGAGATATTGCTTGTTATTCCCTTAAATTTTTCAATACTTATTTTCTCAAATGGGAATTCGTTATTCATTTTTTTTATCTTGGATATGCAAAGAGTATTAATCTGTGGGAAAGGGAAAGGTGCTGCACCTAGCAACCAGCTATTAAGAGATATGTATGTGCTTAAAGGCTACTGTATTTCCAAATTGCCGTTGTAAATATATATTCCCCTTACATCTACAAGAAAATTAGCAATAAGGTAGCCTCTGCAAATGTTTATCTCGATTAACATGAAGTAGATGGAGAATAAGCGTTTGTATAAATAGTTTGTACAAGAGTAGAGAAAGTCATGTGAGTGTAACACATCAGATTTTTTTAGTAGCATTAACTATTTTTAAAATGCATATTTAAATTTTCCTGGGTTTTAACTAATATCATGCGGCAGCTATAATAGCAACTTACGTTGGTTTACTAATTCTTTTAACATGAACGCACTACGCTCATTGCAGGAACAGCTATGGAGGGAGATTTGTGTGAATAAGGACATTGTCCATATAATTTCTATTATTGCGTTCCCTTGTGTACTTGTAGAATTATTGATTAAATGCATCATGTTTATTCATTTGTTGGTTAAAGTGGTATCATTTTATGAATATTACACTACTGTTTATAAGATTGCAAAGTACTGAAATGAGATATTATAAAATACAGCATTTTTACGTTCTTTTCCTTCCCGCATGTATTCGTTTACAGAGCAAAACAACAACAAAATGCTGACTTACGATATGCGAATCATTGCGTATATGTGAAATATTATTTTCCGTATCGAGTATGCAACCAAATCCATATTGCTGAATTAGAGTATATTTCTAGTCAGAAATTTATTGTGAGTAACGTAACTTGAGTAGAAGAATCACTTTTATATGAATACTATAATGTCCTAAATGACCTCTTGATAAATATCTATGTCATAGTCGTCATTCACCTACTCCTAAATAGGTGAATATACTATACTCGCCTGTGATATGGAGTATAATATAATCGTATAGGCAGTTTTGGTATTCATTGTAAACTTTTTGTAAAATTTAAAACCATATTTAAGAAACAAATAACTTGTAAACTCTCCATAAACACACAAAAAACAAGCCAAATATCATTCATTGAATCATATTTGATAAAAACATTTTATGGACATACCTTTGTGTTGGAGGTTGCTGCAATATGTAGAATTTGTGGCAAGATAAGGTCAATAAATGTGTGCTGCATCGTTTGTATAAAATGGCTTCAAAATGTTACCATAACTACTTACTTCTTTTTTTCCGGCGAATATATTTTATTGTCACGAAATTTCTAATTAAAATAATTGCATTAAATGCGAATAATTTACAAGCTATTAGTATATTCAAAATGGATCAATTCAGACAACACAGATCATTACACGAACGCGCACACGCACAGCACCAAGAATGCGTCCAACCTACATTCGAATCTGGGTCCTCTGCCAGTCCAATCCAAATATAAAAGATCTCGTTAAACCAATGTACCTACATGTATTTTACACTTTGCAAGCGTATCTATGCTAGCATTGTGTGATAGGATGTTTTGTAAATCTGTGAGATTCAGTAGCACTGTTGTAATTCGAGAAGATATATTGGTGGTGTCCAGGCACTCCTGACATACTTGGACGCCTGTCATGACGATATACTAAAACAGGAAGCGTAATAAATTTGGTATTCGACAAAACTGCAAGTGAATGAGAATATGATTAACTATTTAAGAATAAATAAGGAAGGAAAAATGTTATCGTCAATGCTATAGTATAGAGCCCCGGTGTTTATAAAGAAAGACGGCAGATGCCAAGCATAACCACTACATTAAGGAAAAGAATGCAAGTTACTGCTGCATAAGTATTAAGTGTTACGACGGATAGTGCAGTGGCTCCCCTGGCGAATGAAACTTTGGTCATTTGTTTTAATTCGGGTACCTGGTGTCGTAAAATGTTGAATGCTAAGTTTGTCACAAATCGTGTGTCCTAACGTTCATTTATGCCATTCCATTATGTAGCTTCTGCAATATTTGCTTCAAACTGTCTGCAATCCTTGCTCGAAAACGGTCCTAGGTATCCCTCTGGGACAAAACCGTTTAAATTTCTGAGCACACCACCTCAACCAGCTACCCGTGAAACCCGAACTAGTAGTGCGTTCTTTGTAAGACAGCTTGAAAACATTCTAACAAGTATTATGTAACTACATTTTGACTTATAACTATAACGCCTTAGGCTTGCATTCGGAAGTCCCCGGATCAAATCTTTTGAAGCCGACCATCCGATTCAAAGGATTTTTTATGGTTTTCCTTGGTTGCTGTACGAATTGTTGGCTTATTTCGGGAGTTTCCAATCATCCGTTTGTTTAATTTTCTTATTCATCATCATCATCATTCATGGGTTCATCCATGCAGTGCTTCTGTTATCCAGAGCGCATAATTCATCTTTACAGACCCAAGGCATTGGCCTGTAAGTCCTTGGGAATATATCCTACAAAGAGGAGGACAGTCAGAGAAAGAAAGAAGTAATACTGCTCTGCATGTGCCAAAAAAGCACATTTTAGGGCTTTCTTGAGAGCAGTATTAGTGCCGGCAGAATTCCGAGAAACAACCTTAGGACTAGTCAGACGGAGGGACCTCCAGTCACTGGAACACGCACCGCACGCCGGCCACAGTGGGCTCTTTCTGCTTCCAACGTAAACTTGGGCAGAAGGGTACAAGAAGAGAACCAAAGACCAAATGTTCCAGCAAAGTCGGTCCCTAACGATTCCAGAATAACACAAAGCCTGATGCCGGCACGATCATCCTCCAGCCATCTTCATCCTGGGGCTCCCGGAATGCAACCAGGAGGTGGCTCTAGCCGCCAGTCAAGCACCAGGGAGAAAACTTTACGCAGCACAAATAACACCGTACCGGCCGCAACGCAATAATTTCCATCGCCTAGTCCCACAACCCTGAAACATATGAGATAAAACACATGAAAGGAACTGATGGACAGAAAATTCTTGGTAGAAGCGGAAGCACCCTAGCATTCACCTATCGATCTGTAGAAACCGCGGACACACCTGGTCAGAGTGGCCATTCCGACGGGAGTCGAACCCGGAATCTCCTGAAAGCGAGCCTTCCACGTTACCGCGGAGCATCTCGCTTGGTGAGAAACAACGTTTCACGGCCTTTCATACATACATACATACATACATACATACATACATACATACATACATACATACATACATACATACATACATACATACATACACACATACACACATACACACATACATACATACATACACACATACACACATACATACATACATACACACATACATACATAAACACATATATACATACATACATACATACATACATACATACATACATACATACATACATACATAAGTATAAAATGTGCCTACACACAGTAGGAAGTTTTAGGCCTCAAAATCAAAGTTAAGGACTATTGAAATGCAGATTACAAATGAGTTTATTCGGATATTACGTTGAACTTCATTATAAAATAATCATCCATAGGGCAAGGTAAATACTGAGAGATCTTTGTTATGTTATGGTCCTTGATTTTATTGGTGCAGAATCACAATTCGCAGTTGCCATACTCGTTGAGCTACTGCAGCAAAAGATTTTCCGAGTTACCAGACTCCAACGTACATAGTGCTTGTGTGAGGTACAATAGTTTTGTCGTATGAAAGGAACATATCAAAATATTCGTGATTCGAATCTCTAAATCTCTGATCTGTATAAAGTAGCTATACAGTACACTTGAAGTACTGACAAATGTAGGTCCTCCGTGGTCTAGGGGTACCATGCTGGCCTATAGTTCCCAAGGTCACGGGTTCAAACCTGGTGGAGCGGGATGGATTTTTTTCGAGCGTAAAAATCCTTAGCATGACTTCCTTCGGAAGGGAAATAAAGCCGATGGTCCCGTGTCGTGGATTTCCGGCACGTAAAAGAACCCCAAGCCTGATAAAGAGACATCTGTCCAAAATATCTGGTCTTTCATACCCAGTATAGAATGGGAGTTAAGAACCATAGAAGTTATAGAGCGTTCATAAATAAAAAAAACTAAATTTAATTTAATTACAGATGTAGGCGAACTTATTACCTTAGAAATGAATATGCTTTAAAAATGCTATGTGAAAAAAATCGCTTTACGACTTATAAAGAGATAGCCATGAGTGGGATATATCCAAACCATTGGTACATTCCATTTAAACGAACACCTTTAAAAGAGAAAGGTGGCTGCTTCTCCACGATAATGCTTGTTGGATGGGCGTAGGATATGCTTTGACTTACAATTCAGAAACACATCCTCGCACAGCCTATAGCATAGTCCAAACATGAGGTCGCCATTTATGACACTTTTACCTGAATTTGAGAAATCCAATTCGAGGTTAGCGTTTTGCAACATTGGATAACATGAATGAGGTTCTAACTAGAGGCTCCGAAAGTTACATGACAGGAGAATTAAACGACATCCAAAAGTTACCACAACTTCAATGAGGTTAATTTTAACTATATTGATGTAGGGTGAGCTAAATAACACGTGTAATAATTATAAGTTAGATGGGGTTACACGGATGGGGGATGCGTTCCCCCCGCCTCTACCACAGGACTTTTGTAAATATTTAACCTCTAATAGAAAGGGTTAAATGATAGAGCCACATGGGGATTTGCAATTAGGAATGATCCGTCGTGATGTAGGTAACAGGTCTCTAACATTTCCAAAGACCCGGGGATCTCCTCCTTTGCACTCAGGCCGGGGAGGTGCATAAGCATTCCGCGATAAGGGGCAGTACGGTCTTAGGAGAGGTCAAGTTGAGAAAGCTCTTAACTGTCTCGGACACTCCCAGGTTCTTACTGTACACACGTCAGAGACCAGTGCCACAGAAAGGATGAAACGACAGGACGGGTTGAAAAAGCCCTTTACCAGATTAACTGTCACCAAGGATTGAATCCAGGACACCGCGGATGCTAGCCATAGATATCCAAACTGAGCCATCCTGCTCGGTGTGTAGCAACTTTGCTGCTCGTAGGGGAGGTGTTCCGACACCTTTAGCTGTCGCGGTGTGGGTGCTACGTACCCCTAGGAATGGGTTGGACTCGGCGGAGCAGTGGTTTTCGATACCCATGGGGGATTCGGTATATCTGGGTGGTGATGTCCAGGCGGGTTTGTGAGACGTCTCAATGTCCTCTGGTACCAGCCTGGAGAGTGAGAGATATGTGCTAGATTGACGTAGTTATCGGTAGTCTTCACCTTTTGAGTTGACGCGCGTAAGTGGCATATCCACTTCTCTACGTAAGCGGTGGGGCCTTTTTAGATTCAAGGTATTGACCTAATGTTAAGCTCCACGGAGAGGAGTGTCAATGGATTGGCGCTTTTCCCTGGTCGAAGAAGGGGGAGTTTCGGCTCCAGGTAGACCTTCGCCTCAATATGGAGAATTACATAAGAGCTCCGTGCATTATTTCTGGGATCATCCTGCTGTGCAGATATTAGGCGCAAAGGAGAACTCATACAAACTTAACTCTTTTTAAAACTGTTTTGTGTCCCCAGGAATGTGTTCACACACACACTCTCTCTCTCTCTCTCTCTCTCTCTCTCTCTCTAAAGAGTTTAGGTTGGCAATTTAGAAGTCCAACGCTGTGATCCTTTGTTAGGAGTTCAAATTGAAATGTCATAGACGTTCGTTAAGTACAGAGCTGCAGTTTGTGTGTTAAATGTCAACGGTTTCAATCAGCTAACGTCAGTAGAGAGGTGACAAGTAGCTAACAGGTTGCCAAAAGTCATTATAGTGCCTTGACCCTTATGTGTCGAGTAGGAAATTATTAGAGGGAAGTTAGACACTGTCGCGTTCTGTCCCTTTTGTGAACAGCGAGGCCGTGCAGGAACTAATTAAGATCCTTCCCGAGACACTCCAGGAAGTGGGAGCGAACTACATCACATCGCTCGCTTTATAAGCTGTTGAACTGAAGGTCCAGTACCGGTGCTTGACAATTCTTTGTTAAGCTACGGTCAAAGCAGATACATAGTAAACAGCTTTATAGTTCCCTTGCAAGTGTTTATGGGTTTGCTTGTGCACAGAATTTTGTTGAATCGATAAAAATATACAAATGTACACTAATAGTTTAACTAGGGGTCCTCTGGCTAGCCTGTTGAACATTTGCTAAACATAGTTTAATGGATTATACTGTGCCTACTTGAAAATAATTGTAGGGTTTAAATATTTCGATCTAGAATATTGCGGATGTTCGAGAAGGGAAAAAAATTGCAACCAACAAGTTTTACTTTCTCTACCACGTACTTAATAGGTAGAAGTATTGCAATCCATTAAAAATTAGGTATCAAAATTTCACCGGAAATTCATGTTTTGAGGTCCCTAAATAAAAACCATTTTGGTGTGTATGTGTGTAAACGGCATAACTCAAAAACGAAATGCCGGATAAATAGCAAACTTGGCATTTAAGTTCAGTAACTCCCAAGGATGACACATAAAGATCTTCAAGAAAATCCCCCACTCCCAAGTACCCTTTAAATGGAATTTTGTGTCTCGAAATTTTCGATTTTATCAAAAATGGCTCTAACGATTTCAATACTGTGTATTTAATATATTTACATGACGAATAAAATGTATAATTTGAACTTTCTAGGAATAGCCAATTATACTGGAATTAAAAATTTGCTGCTGCTTTCAGAGTAAATAAATATGTATGTTAGTATACCATAATGTAATTAAAATTTTTATGAGAAAATCAGGCATTGAAATTACAGCAAGAAAATACAAGAAATGGCGTAACTCCCCGTTTATTTCTCAGAATAAAACTGTTTGAGCAAAATAAGGACAGTGATTGAACCTGCTTCTTGAATTTTATAGCTTGGCTGCGTGACATTTCTTGGTGTAAATACTTGCAGCTAAGGTTAAAGGCAGTATTTTGTGTTGCAGTATTTTCTTTCCAATTAGTGAATGCCACTCACTAAACTTTAGACAGAAAGTAAATCTTCTGTACGTTTTCTAGAAAATTACATTTTTTCATAAAATAGTGTATCTTTCCTCTGAGACTAGTTAATTCAGAGCAATGAAACTTCATATTATCTTCTAAAAGTGCACAATAAACTATCCTATGCAGCTACTTTTCGTTGATATTTTAATAATAATAATCATCATGGTTTGCATATAATCAATTTAACGGACCATTTTCAAACTAAAACTTAAAATGTTTTATTTAAAAAATTAACAGCTTAATCAAAATGTATCTGCATCCAACTCATCATCACTGCATATGGAACCTGAAAACATAGTTCTTTCACTGATCAAAAACGTACATTAAGAAAAGTTTGATTTTTAAATTTCTATTTTGCAAGACATTTTCATAACGCCAGGAAAGTATTTCAAACTTTCACCATTAGTGAATAAATGTATTTCAAATGCTGATGTCCAGTTTCATTACATTATCTTAACTTTGGAAGTTATAGCTGATTGTTTTTAACCATACATTTTCACCTACGTCCCTCTTAAGCGAGCGGTTTAGTTTCGGACCCATTACAGTAATTTAATCCTCCCCGTCCCCTTCTCTCTCTTACTTCACCCAAGCTGAGAAGCACAATTGAGAATCAAGTGACTAACAATAATGTCTCATTCAACAGAGGGTGTCTATGTAGGTTCACTTTTGCTTTTCTATTAGGTAACTACACTGTAGAGAAAATAATACGAGGGGTGATCAGAAACTAAGATTACAAAGCCGATATTCCTGGAGTTTCGTCCGTTATAGAGAAATTATTAGTGTGCGGTAATTCTAATACATGTGGTCGGCAACTTGCAGAGTTTCAGCCACCCGCCACCTACAGCGCTAGTTGTAGGTAAACACAAATGGCGACTCGTTTGAAAAGCTGGTCTCGCGAAGAAATCCGTTCCGTTATTCGATTTCTGTGGGCGAAACGTGTAACCGCCGCTGAAATTCACCGGTAGCTGTAGAAGTTTACGGACAGACTGTAATGTCTCGTCAGCATGTCGCAGAATGTTGTCGAAAGTTTGCGGCCGGTAGAGAAAATGTCACCGACGAGGATCGCAGTGGCCGACCAAGCACGGCATCAACAGATCTGAACACAGTTCTCGTGGAGGAGCTGTTTCAGGACAACAGTAGCATCATGTTAAGGCATATAACGGTAGAATTGGAAATGTCGTTCGGAAGCTTTCCTCACATTGTTCATGATATTCTGCAGTACTATAAAGTTTGTTCCCGATGGGTTCCACAAAATCTGTCCAACACAAAGAAAGCATGGGGGCAACTATCTATAGTCTGCAACTATTGGTTCTCCACGGAAGGGAACAGTTTTCTTCACCACATAGTCAGAGTGACAAAACATGGATCCACCACTACACCCGTAACAGTAAGCGATCGTCAATGGGGTGGAAACACCCCTCCTCTCCAAAGACAAAGGAGTTTAAGGTGACACCATCTGCTGGGAAGGTGATGGCTACAGTGTTTTGGTACAGTGCGGGTGTCATACTTGGAGTTTTGGAAAAAGGGCGCACAGTGACCGCTGACCGATGCTGCGAGACCTTGACACGACTGCGCGAAGGAATCAGGAGGAAACGGCAAGGACTTCCCATCGAGGGCACCATCTTCATTCATGACGACGCGCGACCTCATATAGCCCGGAAGACCACCACAGTGTTGAAGCAGTTTCGCTGAGACATCATCGCTCGCCCTTCCCTACAACCCGGACCTTGTTCCAAGCGACTTTCATCTTTATCCTCACTTGAAGGAGCACCTAGGAGGCCGACGATTCGCTTCAGACGAGGAGATGAAACACTTCGCGACAACGTGGCTGAACATGCAAGGACAGGATTTTTACCAGGAGGAAATATTCAAACTCATCCTAGTGCCTAAAGTGCCCAAACCGATATAGAGACTATTTCGAAAAATAACCTAATGTATGTACTATCAGTTGGCTGTATTGGTTGTATGAAATAAAATGTACACGTTTCACTGCAGGCTTTGTAACTTTAGTTTCTGATCACTCCTCGTATATTATATGGGTTGTTTGAACTTACAACTGAACACTTCTATAATACAGCTTTCCATCTTATTACTTACCGCCGTTTCTTAAAATTACTACATTGGCACCAAATTCTTATTCAGATGCTGTCACTAAATGCAATATATCTACCTCTGCGGTATTGTGGCTAGCCTGCTAGCCTCTAAATCCAAAGTTTTCGGGTTTTTTCCCCGACTGGAAAACGCGGAAACCTTTTCACCCACTAAGTCTTCCCTATTCTCTCTAAAGTCTTGAAGCAAGAAAAAGAGTGTAACGTGTCCATGATTCAAAGTTTAAAATAAAAACTAACTGAATCCAACGATTAGAGAGAGCCTGGTGTAAACGACAGAACATCTTAAGTGAGATTACAAAGGCGGTATATAAATGGAAAAAATCTGTATCACCTCTTGGAATTTGCTTTTCTTCTTCTTTTTGATTTATACGGCGCATTTAACACCTATGATCACATTGGCGTACTTGATTTGGAAACAATTACTCTCACATAATTAATTTATATTTGGTTTTAAATATTGGAATTCATGGTTATTTTGGTTTAAACTTGGATTCATATACAACACCCGAATATTCACACTCTGATTCTATAAGAAAAATATAGAATAATCCTAGTTAAAGAAAAATCTCGCATCAACCCGGAATCTAATGGCGGCTCTAGCGTAGCCATTTCTCCGTGCTCTCCATTGTTGATAAAGCTTTCATCAGTATGGCTGTGATCATTTAGATATTAATCAATGTCCCTCAACTTCATGGTTCATGTTTAACTCGAACGTTCAGGGAATGTCAAGGAAATAAAAACGCTTAGGGAAAGCCAAGTAATATATCAAATATGTCCAGAAGCAAGGAAAATAGCTAGTGTTCAGAAAAATGTCAGGGAAATGTTCACACTCATTCTCTTATTGTGGGTTTTGCAAAATGGAATAGGACACATGCGAATTCATTTGAAAGGTTATTTTTAATTAACTTATTAATAGCAAACCTGATTGAGTACAGTCTCATTGCTCAAAGAAAATCCATGACAACATTGAAAAGATTTCCATCACCCATACAATACATGTAAGTTCTGCACATTGAAGATACGAGGAGTAGGTACATCGAGGAATTAAAACAAAATCAGAAAAAAGAATAAAAGAAACAAGTTTCAAAACAGAAACATTCCTTAAAGACAGACAAACTTGAATATTAAACTTCAGACAGCTAAAGAAGAATATGCCATAAAAGCAAAGATTCAGATGCTGGAGAAGAAGAACGTGAATGAATCTTACTAATCTGCATGCATTTTGAGTTTATAGACTTTTTTGTGTAGCTAAACACAATGAAAATATATTTTTCTTTCTCTTAATTTGTAATGCTAAATTTAATGTTTTGTCAAATATAATAGATAAAATAACGGATGGGGATGGTAGAGGCCGATTAAAATAATCAATGAACAAAACTGCATAATTTCAATTAGTTATTCCGTTTAAACTTAAAAAAATTATCACCTTATGATTTTAATATATTTAATCATATTTAGAAAACGTTTACAGTGTCATATTAAAAATCTAGATTGTCAGGGAAAATGCCTCATTATAGGCGCGGCAAGTAGGGAAATCAATATATAAAAAATGGTATGACTTATTAAAATGGCCTGTTTGTGCTCTGTTTCAGGGATGCGCTTCGGGCAGTGTGTGCTCGTCGGGGACTTGATCTCGGTAACTTGGAAGTGTTCCTGGAGAGTTCGCGGACACCACTGCCTATTGTCACCGATACTAGTTGGCTTGGCGGTAAACACGTCAGACTCCGAGGTAAATTATTTTTTATTTATTTCACTCATATCAGAGATTTTCTATTTATAAGCAGAGATCGGATCGATGCCTAGCATCTGTTACATTGGACTTCCTGCTGAGATGGAAGCATTACCCGAGCGAAACACCAGCACACAAGTACAGTGGCCCCAATGTATCCTTTGGCGTCATTAAGCACTGCACAGCCCCTTGTTCTCTGTTGTCAAAGTCCTCATATGCGTTCTCCAGTTATGAGCAAAATGGTGTCACAATAAACAAGAGGGGAAATTAAAGTCAAATACTGTATTAATGCCTTCGCAATTGCCCACACCTTACTTAACACAAGAGTGGCAATATCCGATAAGTTCGGTATCGATAAACATGTATAATCGGTTTTTCCTTTCAGGTCTGATATTGTGCCATTTCTGGTAGAGGAGATATTAGTAAAATGCATTTACCACAGAAGAATTGAAAATGATTCCAAAAAGTTAGCGAACTTGAATAAGCGTTTGTCTGTATATCTATGGCCATCTACGCATTTTACTCGAACAATTTTTAATTTCCCTTCCTTGACTGGATGCAATGTTGATCGTCAGTATAAAGTTTTATTTATCAAATCAGAAATCCAAAATTTTAGAAATGTTTGATGAAAGGAAGGAAAACCTAATCAAGTATTTCGTCTACTCCTTAAAGGGAGTCACAATGCCCTATCTTGCCAAAGTTAAAATACTGATGACCCGTTATCTAAGAAATTACTGAATTTTCAAGGCATGTTTAACATTTAACTAATAATAACTTTCCTCAACATAAGGAAAGTTATTATTGTTTTTAATATACTCCCTAAAATTGTATTGGAAAATAATGATTTTAAATTTAAAAAATCTAAGGCTTATACGTAAAGCTTTTTTATTAAATGAGACTTATTTGGTTGAAAATTTGTGGTAACATTTAAACAATTTGTATCAATTAGTCCCAGAGATAATGGAACATTTCTATATAAAATTGTAATTTTTCAGAAACTGTTGTTAAAGCATTAAAAGAAAACTCACACTTGCGGTGTTAAGAACGCCTCAGAAACCTCCAGACTCGTAGTCCATGTGTCATCTGCTTGGTTGTAGTTTCTTTTTCTTCTTCTTCTTTTCAGTGATCTGGCCTCCTGGAACATGTGTTCTGCCACTTCTGCTTTGTACAACCGTGTTGCATCGAATTTCTTCAGAGTATTCCCTATATTAAACACAACTGTCATTCCCATTTCTCTCAGCATATTTATTCTGCTAGCTTTTCCTTCATTTCATCACTGCATCATTTACACCAAGATTTAGTGCGTTTACTTTAGACTTACAAAAACATTGTTAGGAAGACCAAACTACACTAATGAAGTATTCATGACCATTTTGAGATTTTCTTGTCGGACACATCAAGAGAAATGACAGGGAATGTGGAAAGGGAAAATTCGAAAGAACCCATCCCAGCATTCACATAGCGACCAGAACAGACGAAGGCCCCCTCAAATAACAGAAACAAAAGAAAAAAAGAAAACTCACAGCGGTCGGTTACCTCGGGATTTGAAACCGGGATATCCCGAATGGGAGCCTCAGGCTGAAAGTGTGAACTGCCTAAGAAAATAAGCAGCTACTATGCCTATTGGTTTTACAATCATCCACAGATAAAATTCCAATTCGCGCAGATACTCGAATTTAGCGAGAACTGACTTGCTGTAATCGCATCAAAATTCAGGATCACAGCGTTTCTTAAAATTATTATTAATGATGACCTCAGATTAGCTTAATTACCAGGATTAAAAATATTTACAACATGCAGTTTTATCTTATTATGCAAATATATGTAGGTTTCGCTTCCATTCTGGAGTTAGGTTCAATGGTGAACACCGGCTTTTTGGCTTGAAATCAAGCTGTGAGAAGTTTTTTTACAGTGCTCAGACAACTACGTAACTGCATTTACCTAACTATCAAGTGGCAGTGAAGTTTGGTTCTTCAAAACGGAAAGTTGTAAACAGCTTCATATTTCAGCTGAACTTCACAGACTGCCTCAGAAGGCCGGTTCAAAACTACTCTAGAAACCGAAACTTTGTTCGAGATTTTATACTGGGCTTCTTTTAACACGATAAACAGTTATTTCCTCTTCAGGTGACCAGACTATGGCTTGAGGGACACAATACTTAAGAGAAACTGGTCGTGATCGGGCGATCTTACGTCGTCTTTTAGTAAATTCATGGAACCTCGGTCTAGCCAGTGTTTTCCTAACCTGCAGCTACTCTTAGATTTCATTCTCGAAATACACCAATTTCGGTGCCAAAATAGAATTCTTCAGAAATCCGTTCAAACATTTAAAAAAAATAGTATCCTTCATCGTTACAATTTAGGTTAAACGTGCGTTTTGTACTTTCTCTACCACATATAGTAGGCAAGGAAGGTATTGCATTCCATTTAAAAATTCGATATGAGATTTCAGCGGAAATATATGTTTTGAGGTCCCTAGATTTAAAAAAAAGCACTTTTAGAAAAAGGTCCGTGTGTCTTTATCTGTGAAGAGCATAACTCAAGAACGAAAAGTCAGATAAATACCAACCTTGGTAGGATTTAAGTTTAGTACATTCCAAAGGTGCAACACGAAGGTTTTCAAGAAAATGTCCCACCCCAAACTATCCTTTGCATGGAACATTTTTCGAAAATTTTTATTTCTGAAAAATTGATCTAACGATTTTGATTAAAATGCCATATACTAAAGATATTTAAATAACAAAATATATGTTTTGAATTTTCTGGGAATAGTCTGTTAAGTCCTCTTCATTCGGAAGAAATTTTATATAATCCTGTATACCGGTAAACGTTGAGCGATAGATGAAAACGTACTACACAAAAAAGTAGATCTCTTTAAAAAAACATAATTTATTTTAAATAACTTTTTTGTAACATAAGCCATTTCCGAGATATCCGTTATTAATGGTTTACATTGTTCAATATTTAGCCATTCTATAAAGTCTTGTCGGCATTCAGTTGTTTCTTGCGATTACGTGGAATCAGTATAGAACTAGCCCGTCTCTGTGGTGTGGAGATAGCATGTCTGCCTCATATTTAAGAGGTCCGAGTTCCAATCTGATTAGGGTGAGTTACTAGAATACGGTTTTTTTCGGGGTTTTCCCTTATCCTGAAAAAGCTAATGTCGGGTAACTTGAAGTTCCGGGGACCACAGGCTCATTTGAGCATCGTTTCACCCATTCCATTCCATCGTCAATGTGACTTACCAGGTTAAAGGACGCTAAACTTCAACCCCCCCTAAAAGGATGGAATTTTAAGGCCAGCATATAACGTCCTGTTCTTAAATATTTGACTAGCCTTTGAATATATATAACGAAATGAGTAATTTAGCTATTTCTGCGAAGGTTTAACTCGATTAAAATGAAGTAGATAGAAAAATAAACTTTCTATGAATATTTCGAATGTTTAGAAAGTCATGTAACACATGTGCATGTAAAACAAAACACAAGTGTTTATATCATAAGTAAAAGTTTATTATCAATAAACTCGCACGGAAAAATGAAGAATGGTGCGCATTTTCATAAACATGTTCCATTACATGAAGCACGTTCATAAACTTCGGCGTGGGAAATTGTAAACCTACAACAACGATTACTTTGGAAAACGGGTAATACAACAAATTGTATAATTTAATGAAATATGTATTTTCTCTGCAGTAATATTTTCTCTATCTTTTATAGTAATTGGAAAGAAAATTTAGATGTATCTCACGGTTTCCTTGTTATGCAAAATCCAATCTAATAAACGCTATTTCATAGGCTATTCACAGAAACTTTCAATTTATGCATTTTATTTCATAAGTCAATATATTGTACATATGATATTTTAATCACAATCGACATACGCATTTTTGAGAAAATAAAGAAGTAACGAAACATTTTCCCTATAAAGCGCAGTTAGAGTTGAGAGTTCTTCTTCAAAATCTTCATGTCACATTCTTGGAAGATACTAAACATAAATTCCAAGTTTGGTATTTATCTGAACTTTAGTTTTTGAGTTATGCACTGGAACGCGTGCGCACACACACATTTCTTAAAATAACTACTTTTGGGTTCAGTGGACCTCCTCAAAACTTACGTGTCAAGAGTTCAGCGGAAATACAAGTTTTGGATAAAATTCAATACTTCCTCTATCTACCATAAGTAGGTAGTAGAGAAAGTAAAAATCCAACGAACCAAACAATTTGGGCTGAATGCCCATGACTTCGTCCTCAACGATTAGTTAAAGACCTTACAATAGCTTATGAATATTTTCTGTGCAATGTTGATTTACTTCAAAGCTTGTGCTTGAGGTTAACTAAGCATAGGAGTTAAAATAATTATCTTCAGTCTTTAAAACCTTCCGGAACGAATAACTAACACCATTTCAAGCGACTGATTTTTAATTAGGTGAAAATAAAGCTTCATCAGCATCTAGTGATCATGGTTCATCATAGAGTAGCTAATCAATCATCTTTCCTTAAGAGAAAATAGACCCATTGTTGTGTCGGTGTTATATAATAATATCTTGAACGTGTAAATGTAATCCCGTCAACTTTATTTTAAAATTATACCAAATCAGGAAGTATGACTTGATCAGATTAGTTTACGTAATAAGTGTATATGTTGATGATTACGGCATGGGTGGATGTTTGATACGCAAGGAAATAACTGAAGTGCTAATTTTAACGGGTTTCGTGATGAGATTATACGTGAATTATACACAACGCTGACAACGCAAATTGATTACATATAACAAACTTAATTAAGTTCTCATATTGTGACTAATTGAACACGTAACTTATGTTTTAAACCAACCGTTTCCCACAAAATGAGTACTTAGTTTATTATCTGAAATAATAACCGAAGAAGGCTTTCAGTAATAAGATAACCCAGGAAGCCAAATCTCTAAAAAGATGCCTCATAAATCCGAATTACTTTGTGGAAATAAAATTAAGCAGCAATTTTTCTGTCCAGGAAGGATATCAATGGTTGTTTTCGCTTGACTTAAAACCTTATTTAAAGAAAGAGAATTTATTTGATGATCTGTTTGTAAACGTAGGGTGCGGTGAAGACTAACTGTCCAATTTTGATAATTCTTTTATTACTCAAAATTAATTTTCTCTATTTATTTTACATCACTTTAACTACGTGGTCATATCAAGACGGATCTGGTAGAAGATCTCTTGGATCGTGTGTGGCTGACAGGCTTCTAGCTCTCATCCCTACACCTTACCATCTTGCTTCGTCACGTGTCCACAGAGGCCTTAGTGCTAGGCAACTGCACCTCTGTTTTTGTGTCGGGCAAATGGCAGCTTCGACACGTGTCCACAGAGACCTTAGTGCTGGGCAACTTTGCTTCTACAAGTGCCGGGCAGATAGCATCAGGGTGCCGTCCAGTCTACCTATTTTCATTATCTGTGGATAGTTAGCAGAAAATTTGCTATTACCATCTATTTGTAGATGGTTCACTGTCATTTTAAACTTAAGATGGAACTTTGGGTAGTATCCAATCCGGTATTTACCTCGGCGACTGGGGAAACCACGAGAAAACCCTAGTCAGATTGGTCGGCGCACGGGAATCGAACGCGAGACCTCTCGAATGCGAGCCTCACACGTTGCCGCGAAGCCATCTCCTTCGGTTACGTTACTTATAGTGCTGTTATAATAATGTAACGTTACATTGCTTGTTAGCCATCCCCAGGGGCAAGCTTTTATGGAGATTAACTTTATCTTTTCTGTTCCTACTTTCTCTACCACGTACATACTAGCTAGAGAAGGTTTTGCATTCCACTCAAAAATCCTATATTGAGATTTCACCGGAAATGCATGTTTTGGGGCCCCTGAATCCAAAAAAAAGCATTTTTAGAAAAAGGTCCGTGTATATGTATCTGTGTGTCTGTAAACAGCATAACTCAAAAACGAATAGAATTAAAACCAAACTTGGTATTTAACTTCAGTATCTTCCAAAGATGCGACCGAAGATCTTCAAGAAAATTTCCCTCACCAAACTACCATTTACATGGAGCATTTTTCAAAAATTTTGAATTTCTAAAAAATGGCTAACGATTTTGATTAAAATACCATATATTAAAGATATTTACATGACAAATAAAAAATATACCTTGAATTTTCTGGGAATAGCTGTAAAGTCCTCTTCATTCGGAAGGAATTTTGTATAATCTGGTATAACTGGTAAACGTTAAACGATAGACTAAAACGTATTACACAATATATATAGATATATATATATATATATATATATATATATATATATCTTTAAACAAACAACTTGCTAAAAATATGTGTAATGGAATACAAAAACAAGACTTATTCCGTTCTGTAAATCCTACATTATGGTGAAGCATTCACCTTTAAATATTAAGCTGCAGTGCGAGTAATTCCGCAAACACTGTCTTTGTTTTATGTTGTGTTAACACAATTTATACCTATAGGTTTATGAAGTATTTTAGATCCGGTAGGGGACATTGAATTGTCGTTTTCCTTTTCTAAATAAAATTTTGGCAAAGAAAATATAGGTTTTTTTTTCTACCCATGTCCAATGCAGTCAGTAAATTATCACTTTCTCTGCTACGTGTATTAAGTAGGGGAAGTACTGCATTCCAACCAAAAATTCTATACTGAGATTTCACCGGAAAATACATGTTTGGGGCGCCCTGAATCCAAATAAAGCATTTTTGGAATCATGCCCGTGTGTGTGTGTGTGTGTGTGTGTGTGTGTCTGTCTGTCTGTAAACAGGATAGCTCTAAAAGGAAAAGTCGGATAAATGCCAAACTTGGTTCATGAGTTTAGTATCTTTTAAGGATGCGACACGACGATTTTCAAGAAAATCCCTCCACCCCAACTACCCTTTACATGAAACATTTTTTCGAAAATTTTTATTTTATAAAAAATAGCATTAACAATTTTAATTAAAATACCATATATGAAATATATTTACATGATAAATAAAATGTATAGCTAAAAATATAGCTCTCTTCAAAAGACACAATTTACTTCAAATAAGTTTTTGTGGCATAAGCCGTTTCTAAGATAACCGTTATTAAGGGTTCGAATTGTTCAATACTTGTCATTCTTTTAAAGTCCGATCGATTTTCAGTTGTTTCACGCGACTGCATGGAAACTATGGAACTTTATGGCCAGCGTATAGCGTCCAGTTCATAAACATTTGGCTATCGCTGTTCTCCTTGTATTTATAACGAAATGTGTAATATAGCTTTTTTTGCCAAGGTTTATTTGGGTTAAATGCAGTAGATAGAAAGATAAAATTTATTAAGAATAGTTTTTATACCCACTGATAAATATAGAAGATAGAGAAAGTCATGTGAATGTATCACATCAGTTTTGTTTATTTTCTTTTTTCTTTTTTTTTCTTTCAAGATATAACTTAATTGTAAGATATCGACGCCTTAATCTCGAAAGAAATATTGAAACGTGCAGTGCTCCAGTTTGGGGATTAAAAGAACTGAAGTTTGGCAATACATTAAGTACGATGTATACCTAGGTCAGTAGTAACACTTAAATAAATGAATCCTTGGTATAGTATATGAATAAAGATTTACTGGACAAAATCTAAGAAAATCAAAGTTGATAACTAGAATCAAAGTGGTGCAATAATAATAATAATAATAATAATAATAATAATAATAATAATAATAATAATAATAATAATGGAACGGAATTAGAATATGAAATTCGTTACAAAACGACACAACGTTTATAATGCCCGAATGTATTCATTTGTCAATTTTTAACACCCCATTTCGCGCTTCATCGCGATTGTATTATACATAATACCCATAATAACACATTAAGCAAAAATAAGTTGCATATAAAACATATCGTGATTATCGGGATCTCCAAAAATACTCGGCCCTGCCCATCCCTAACAAAGAAGCTTGCGGCTCCAACTTGCTTGCTGCTAGAGGTGAGCGCGAGTTCACAGTTTAATGCAAATCAGTTATATCGCTAAATTCTAGAACTTTTACGCATTACCTATTAAAATATCTCGCATATTTTGCTACTCCACATGATGGCACTAGACTAATGGAACGTATGCAAATCATAAAGAACCATATGCCTGTCGGAGCTGTGAACAAAATCCATCAATCTATTTTGACACTATGACGAAAATCTTAAGAAAGAAAAAAAATTTCTGATGCGTTACATTCACATGACTTTCTCTATCTATATCCTTTATTGTTATTTAGCTAACTACAAACTATTCCTACGAAAGCTTATTTTTCTATCTATTTCATGTTTTGCAGAAATGGTTTTACGGAATTCAAGGGGAATATGTACAGAAAACAGAATCGATAGTCAGATGTCGCTATATGCTGGCCTTGAAATTCCATATTCTTTCTATGATATCGAGAGAAATAGCAGAGTACTTTTCATATTTAATTTTTTTTTAAATTTCAAACCAATCTTAAAAGATATCCTGAATGCACTGACATCACGGAAAAAGTTATTTGAAATAAATTGTGTGTTTTAAACAGATCTACAATTTGTGTGTAGTAGTCTATATCTAGTGATTTACCCGTTATACAAAATTATATAAAATTCCTTCTGAATGAAAAGGATTTCACAGGCTATCCCCAGAAAATTCAAGATACACATTTTATTTGTGATGCAAATATCTTAAATAGATATACGGATTTTAATCAAAATTGTTAAGAGTCATTTTTGAGAAAATTAAACATTTTGAAAAACTTGTCATATAAAAGGTAGTTTGGAATGGGGGATTTTCTTGAAAATCTTAGTGTTGTATCTCTAGAAAATGCTGAACTTAAATACCAAGTTTTGGTGTTGATCCGGTATTTCATTTTTGAGTTATGCTGTTCACAGACAGAAAGACACTTACACACACACGCGCGCGCGCGCGCGCGCGTGCCTTTGCCTAAAAATGTTTTTTGTTATTCAAGAGACTCAAAAAAACATGTATTTCTAGTGGAATATCGACATGGAATTTTTGGGTGAAATACAATACTTACTCTTGCCTGCTATAGGTAGGTGACAGAAAAAGTATAAAAGTGTAGGCACGTTGTTGCTATAGCCTGGCATAAATAACCTAATATAATCACTGTTTTTCATTAAAACTCGCATACATTATATATGCTTGCTATACATTACAAGATTATGTAACTGAGATTGCCTGTGCATATCTGGGAAAACTGGAGCAATTATGCGATTCAAACCCACCAAAAATAAATTTTTTGCAGAACAGTCATAATTACTCCATCTTAAATTTCGACGTAACATGGTTTCGCAAGCACAGGACATCCCAAAGGAATGCATTTTAAAGTTTAGTAATTTATTTCACTATTCCAAGTAACATGGGCATAATTAGTACCTAGATATGTTGGAACTGCTTAACTTGGCCGATTGCTGTCAATTGACAGTCTTTTTTTAAGCAAAATGGTGCAACCTCCCATTGGATCTTATACCTACGTAAGAAGTTGAGAGAACGAGTAACTCAAAAACGAAAAGTCTGATAAGTACCAGCATTGGCATGGTATTTAAGTTCAGCATCTTTCAAGAATGCAACCCGGAGGTTTTCGAGTAAGCTTACCTTAACATGGGAAATTTTAGTTATAAAAATAACAAACATACGATATTTCATAAAAATTGTTAAAAGATATTTCTTGAATTTTCTGTCAAAGCCTGTGAAGTCCTCTTCATTCTGAATGAATTTCCTATAACTTTGTATACTCGTAAATCATAAGATTTAGACAGTTTTACTTCCCAAACTATGCAATTTATGACCAACTTGTTCTGTATCATTAGCCATTTTGAAAGTTCATTGTTAGACCTTTAAGTTTTCTCAGGCTGAACTGTCACGCGGCATCTATTAAGTATCTTGGGCGATTCTCCTTTTTTTCCCACACATGGGTTCATTAACAAAAAAATCTGATGTGTTACACTCACGTGACTTTCTCTACTCTTGTACAAACTATTTTTACAAACGCTTATTCTCCATATGCTTCATGTTAATGGAGATATCGAGATGTCAATCTTATTGATAATTTTCTTGTAGATGCAAGGGGAATATGGTAGGTTTTAAGCGATAGTCAAATATTTTAACGCTGGTTGCTATGTGGCGCATTCCATTCTCTTTGCATGTCCAGGACATAAAAAAATGAATAACGAATTTGAGAAAATGTATAAGTATTGCAAAATTTAAGGGAATAACAAGCAATATCTCGCAAACGGTTCACTCAACAAAAGAAATGTATATGACATAAATTGTGTATTTTAACGCGATCTACATTTTTTGTGTAGTAAATTTTGTCTATCTCTTATGGTTTACCAGTTATGAAAAAGTCGTTCATAATGAAGAATACTTTTGGAGACATTCCCAGAAAATTCGAGATATACATTTTAATTATCATGACAATATCTTAAACATATGATATTTTAATCAAAATCGTTAGAGCCGTTTTTGAGAAAATTAAAATTTTCGAAAAATATTCCATGTAAAGGGTGGTCTGGGGTGGGGGGATTTTCTTGAAAACCTTCGTGTCGCATCTCTGGAAGATACTGAATCTAAATACCAAGTTTGGTGTTTATCCGACTCTTCGTTTTTGAGTTATGCTGTTCACAGACACACAGACACACAGACAGACACACACACGGACATGTTTCCAAAAATGCTTTTTTTGGATTCAGTGAGTCTCAAAACATGTATTTCCGGTGAAATCTCGGTATCGAAATTTTGGGTGGAATACAATACTTCCCCTACTTACTATACGTAGTAGAGAAAGTAAAAAATTACGATGTGCGAAAGGTTGTGTTTTGTTTTCCGTGTCGGGCATACATCGAAGCCCATATTGCTTAATTTGAGATTATTTGTAATGACAATTTATAAAATAACGTAACATGAATAGAAGAATAAATTTTTGTTAGTTTTTCTACTGTTTCTTTGCTATAAAGCTTCTGCCTGCTCTTATTATAAAAGCAGGTGTCGGCAAAACGTCTGTGAGTAACAAGTATGAAAATATCACATTAATAAGGTTTGTATTGCAAGATTGGAATGTTTTATTTCTTTCGCTGGAATAATGCTGCAGTTGTATGCTAATAGTCTATAACGACGGATTCATCAAAAATTAGGTTTATTTTTATTCCAAAATGGAATGCCTGCATTGTTTACTTGCTATAATGTTATTTTAATACCTCACCGACCTAGAAATACAAAACTGGAAAAAGTGTAAAGATGTATTATACTGCAAACCTATTTTATTACTTCTGTTCTTTTCTCGAGGCATTCAATAAATAGTGCTCAGAGTGTTGTGTCAATTTGTTACTCTCTTACGAAATTGCCTCCTGTGTTTATACAACAAAGTTTTCAAGATAACGCTTGTAATGTATTTCGTTGCAAATGCAACTAATATTGCTTGTATACTGCTTTCTTATCTCTCACTACTCCCCTAAATGTATTTTTCATCTAACAATAATTATTTTGTTTTTCGGCAGCACGGGATGACAAGAGTCCAGTACGGGGCCTGAAGGCCAATCAGGTACCTCTACGGAAGGCATCAGGGGTAAGTATTGCCAAAATGGCTACATTGTTGTACTAGTGATCAATACGCATGTTTTATTGAGTAATTTCAATGGAGTTTCATTTATGTTTTATTATAGACTAATTTAAGAATTGTTCCTTTCAATCAGGCATAAGTGTCTTGGTGTCTATGACTGCAATTTTGTCGAAATCACCCGTCACGCTTATTCGTGATGAGGTGGGAGCATTTCTTTTGTTTTATTCCACAGTTTCCTTCCGGTCTTGAGTTGTCATGATTTATGTAGGTCTCAATCCTCGTTGATTAAATGAGCGCAGTACGGCCGGTGTTCGAATTTACGAAATCCATGGTTGATGCTTCTTTGTGCATCTTATCAAACTCAGTCTAGTAAGGCAGGTATCTTCAGAATCATCTCAGGTGCTGCGATTTTGTTCAATCAAAGCTTTCTCTACTCAAGAAACCTTTATACAACAATCCAGAGCCTCTTCGTGAACTGCCTACAGCAGACTGTTCCAGCTTAGATGCGCACCAGAGAGCAGCGGAGTACTCACGACTCGCAGGTGTCCACCTGCAGCATGCAATACAGCTCGACATTGGGGTAAAGCTGTCGCCACAGCTGAATTAAGTGTTTGAAATGAAGAGACAGAAAGCACAAGTACTTGTTCTGTGACCTTCGCCCAATGACGTATTAGCCATCATGCTCCCCCTCCAGCCGAGCTCCGAGCGCTGTTGCTGCGAGTATATCCCAAATTTCATCGCATATTAGTGACCTTTTAAGAATGCCCTAAATACATAAGAAGTATTCTACTCTCACAACCAGTTTTGCTCTTTACTTTTCAGAGTTACCGCGGAAAAGGAGGAAGATTTTTCAGTGCAAGCACTGAAGATCCGAACTACCTAGCAACAGCTGACTCCAGCCATGAAGGATCCATCAAAGGCTCTTCCAAGGCTTCCTCCAAACAACGTTGGAGTGGTTTATTTGGCAACAGCAAGGTATTTCACCAAGAGAAAAATATATATATTTAAAAAAATCTTAAAGATATCTAATTTAAACTGAAATAAGTCCCTACAAATGAATTAGAAAAAGAGGAGGAAAAGATTTAATCCAGTACTATCATTAAAACAAACTGTGAAGAGAAATACATTTAATCATGAGTTAGGAATAGTATGGCTGACAGGTTTTGATTCCATCTGATATCCCAACAAATCAAGCCCTAATGCTCTCTCCTCATACCTCTATACACTCTGATCATCTTTATTACTCATTCTGTATTCGTCTTTGAAGTTCTACGTCAACAATTCAAAAGATAAACACACTTTTGATATTAAGGTAATGCACATCTCTTAGTAGGTGCTATGCATATCCTTGTCAAGTTGAGTGAAACTCTGCCTTTGAGCACAGTTTCCATTGCGTGAGAACAAGTTTTATTCTTCAACTTAAAATTTTATTTCACTTTTTAAGATCATTACAGACATATTTAAACATTTTATGTGCAACTATGCTGTTCTATCATTTCAGGATACCAAGATGGAAAGCCTGGTGGATCAGCTCAACTCTTACAGCAAACATGGTATTCCTCGGCTACAGAATACTGATGACAGCGACACTGACGAAGGTGAAATGTTAATTATTTTAGCCATGTTGTATGATAAATCGAAAAAAAACTTTTAGTATACTGCAAGGGCTAGGACTGTTACATAAGCTTAACTGTGAATGATTTATGTTAGTAAACGAGACATTCATACCAATTATTTCGCTATGTAAGGGAATACTATGGAGTAGTTGGCAAGTCGAGTGGTGCCGACATTTCACCTTTCCAGCGAGTCACCCTAGTCAGTAGAATATGTGCTACTAGTGAAATAATAATAATAATAATAATAATAATAATAATAATAATAATAATAATTGGTGTGAATGTCTTGTTTACTAACATAAATATTTATAATTCACAATTAAGCTTGTCCAACAGACCTAACCTTTACAGTATACTAATAAAGTCTGTGGAAATGGGAATGGAATTAGCATTAGCATCAAATTCCATCAGGTAAAGACCCTTAAAAGAAATAATGCAATTTTTACCTTATTTTTTTAATATGAGCTTTATCCTGCTTGCTTTCTTTCTTGTGTACAAAATCTTGCTTACTCTCTCATTGCAATTAGAGGGATGTTTGAAATAAAATCATGTTAAATTGATAGCACTGCTAATGCATAAAGTCTATCCCAGAACATTTCACTTTGCAAAAATCTTTTCACTCATTTTAATTTGAAACAACATTTTGCTTCAGTGTCATCATAGCAGTTGTTTTTCAGAATTTTAGACAGCTTAACTGTTTCTTTGAAGCTCTTTATTCCAATATTCAAAATAAATGTGTTTGAATATTTTATTCCATGGAAGTAACAAATTGGTTTCATTATTCAATGGGTTTTCAAATTTTCATTTTTGTTGGTTTGTTGTTTGTTTTCTTTTTTTAAATCAGATTCATGAGAATTGTCCAATCTGGTTTTAATCCATGTTTTCTCCTTCAAACAAACATTGGAAACAGAAAAGAGAATTTTCCTTGTCACACTCACAAATCCAACAGTTTTTGTTGTGTCTATTAAAATGTGAAAAGGCCAAGACAAATCTTGCACCAGATAAGATTTCTGTGTTAAAATCTAACTGATGAAAATTTTTATATTAAGAAGTTAATTTTCAAAAGTACCAATTAATTACATTTTTTATTTCATTTTCGCAGTTCACAAGCTTAGGAGCAAACCAAAGAAAGTAAAACTTAAATCTGTGACCAAGCACCTCTCACTGCACAATTTGCGTTGCCACTGGATTTGTGGACATGAGACCCTTGTAAGACTCAAGTCCAAGACCTTAGACTAAAAATAAGTGGAATATTTACCAAGTATGCTAGTTTTCAGCAAAAATAATCAATCAAGAGAAAGGGATGTTTTCTCTTGCTGTCATCTATACTGCTCATTTTAAAAGGGATGACTGGAGTTTGGCAAAGAAAGCAGGATTTTCTGCTGCAGGCAGTTTTGTGATATGTATACAGTGATAGGACAAGGCAGGATCACAGATCAGAAAAGCCTTCTGCACACTCTTAAGTTTGTGCAGTTGAAGTCTGCTACAGAGAGCAGCATTCTACTTGCACCAAAAAATTAAAAACAAATAAATAAAAATTAAAATAAAACAATGAATACATTTTGGTATAAATAGTAATCATTTTCCAAAGTTGAACAGTAGCTCTGTTGCTTTGCAGGACTTCCTATAAAGCTGCCTCTACATCCCAATATCATGTGTTTTACGTGACTCCAGGGGATCATCTACTGCACAAGCTTCCTCTCCAATGCAGAGCTCTCTTGCAGACATTTGGAAGCATGTACATCTTGAGTTATAAGCTTCTTGCATAACCCACAACTCTTCTCACATCATTTCATTAACTGATTTGCTGCTTCTATCTCTCTGTCTCTTACTTCCCCTCCTTCTCTCTTAATACCCAAAGGATAAATATTTTGTTAGAGTTGGCAATGGTTTTTTTAGGTGTTTTTTTTTATTATTTTGTATACTTATGCCAAGCAATGTACAAGTGAATATGACTGATGTTCAGCGTTGACTGAAATCATATCCAATGATTTGCAATACCGTCCTTATACTAATTAGCAGAAATAGGAATTTCTAAGCATTAAACCAGGATATAAAGAAATAAGGTTGAACTGTCGCTGGACTATAGGCAAAAACATCACAGGTAACAAACGATCCCCCATCCCTTGTACAGTCTTTTGGCATTTATACACAGCACTCGGACTTGATTTTATCTGCCTGTCAGTGACCTTTGGTCTCTGCTATTTTGTACTCACTGTTTGATAATGGTTTGAGTGCAGATAGCTTGAAGTCATCTGCTTAAAAACTCGTAAGTCTGCTAATTAGTTTATTTCACAATTCCTAAATTCTATTTGCTATAAGTTTGTATTTTGCTATTAATTATCTTTATTCACTGTCCAAGTCCTTTTATTCTTCATACTATTCAAATATTGCCTTACTTTGCTACTACCTTTGTGAAACATATCAATTATAGCTATATTTCTATCCATCTTAAACCCATTTCCTGTTAATAAACTCTTTTCTCCAAATTTAAATTCCTTTACATTTAAATATAACATGTTCAACATTTTCATTTCCACCACATTTGGACTTCCTTAAGCCTTTTAACCTCCATCTCCTGCTCTTACCCATGCAATACTTCCTCACACCTCTTTATTTGTCATGTCTATATATTTTTCCCTTCCCCATGTGGTTTTCCTCAGTGTATCAAAGACCTCTTTTCAGCTATCTTACTAAATATTTTTGTATTTGCTTATCCTCAAATCTCTTTCTTGCCATTTTCCAGAAGTTATTCACATCATTTTCCCTTCTTCTCCATATCTCTCCTAAAGCCATTCTCTTCCAAGTTATTTTGAAGACCTATCCATTGTTCTTTAAGATTTTCTTTTGATATTCTAGACACTGTTTTAACAGATTTCTTTCTTCTAAATTAAGAATTCTGAACCAATATTTCAATGCTCTTTAATCTTTTCCTTGCCTGCCACTGTGTCCAGTTATATTTGAGCTACATGACAGTTCATTTGGTAACCCTAGCATTTCTGTACAGAATATCCTATGCACCTCATCTATGCTTTCCCCTTCCTCCTCCTAATCCCCTTACTTCTGTACCATACAGCATTTTTGCGCAACCACTATATTACATACTTTTTTCTAGTCATTTAATATTTATATAAGGTACTATGAATTTGCAACTTCTAATAGCTGGTATAGCCTTTTCCTTTCTCCAGAAAAATTTATTTTGCTTTTCCCATTTATCGTCTCTGTCTGTTTTAACTCCTATATTATTACATTCTCTCATTAACCTATACTCCTTACTTTCGCTTTTCAATTGCTCATATTAACTCAATTTTCCAGCTTTCTTGAATCCTACAGTCTGTGTCTTGGTTTCATAGTTAAGTTACATTCTATACAGTATTTGTTTATACCTTGTATTGTAGGTGTTTATGAACTGGAAGAAGATTGGCAGGATGTAGTAACTTTAGTTGGCGAGCTAAGTGAGCGGGCAAGGCAACAACAGACTGCCATCTGGGAACTTCTTAGCACAGAAGTAGCCTATATAAAAACTCTCAAAGTAGTTACTGATGTAAGTATCACTGACAGAATATTCTTTGTATGCATATTCTTTGTTCTTGCACATTAGCACTACACTAGCACTTATTAGTGTGTAGGCAGTAAGTGAGAAAGTTGAAACAGACTTTAAAAATTCAAGTCCATGCCAATGCTCTTACCTTTTGAATTACTATGGCGTGATGCCCAAATTCCATATATGTATTTGTTTATATAGGGTAGTTAAATTATATTTGAACCCACTCGCGGCCTCTCTCTACTGCGTGAGACAGCTGGCAGTCACCGGGGAAATTACACCGGCAGAGGCAGACTAAAATCCTTACCTTATAATAGATGCTGGAAATGTTGATCGTCTCTTCTCAAACAGGCAGTATATCATGTTTAAATATTCTCGCTCACTCTCCGAAGCTCAGCAGCAGGAATTCTTGTAATGAAATGCCTCATTATGATCAGGAAATTGGAGTGTGGTGTGCAATAAGTGCTAGAAGAATAATAGGGCCCATATTCTTTGAAGAGACAATAAATGCAGATTGATATCAGAGGTTAATTCTGAGGCCATTTTGTAATCACTTGACAGAAAAAGAGAAATTGTATGGTTGGTTCCAGCAAGATTTTGCAACAGCACATACAGCTGTGGAATAATTACATGCAATAAGAGAGGTGTTTGATGACAGTGTTGATTAGTGGCCCCCTCGTTCTCCTGACCTAATGAGTTGTGATTTTTATTTATGGAGTTCTTTAAAAGGCAAAGTGTATTTGTTCCAATCCTCGCACACTACAGGAACTTAGAGAAAACATTGTGCAAGAAATCACAAGAATTTCTGCTGCTGAGCTTCGGAGAGTGATCGAGAATATTTACACGAGATATGGTGCCTGTTTGAGAGCAGAAGGTCAATATTTCCAGTATCTATTATAAGGTAAGAATTATAGTCCGCCTCTGCCGACTAATTTCCCCGGCAACTGCGGGCTGTCTCGCACCATGGAGAGAGCCCATGAGTGGGTTTGAATATAATTTAACTACCCTATATATAGAAATTACCTTTGTTTTAACGAAATAAACAAATAAAATATAATTAATTGCATTAATTATTCTGAAGTACTGTTATACTGTTTATACTACCATATTCATTCATATTTCTCTGCCTTATTCAAACGCCCTTTTGTCTTTTCATTATGCTTACATGCATTACACATTGGTCACACAGTAGTTATTTTTGTTTATTTGTTTTTTGCATTGAAATTCCTCATATTAAGAGTTGTCACTAATTGAACCAAGGGATGAATGTTTTGTGGCCACTTCTAGATTACACTTAAATAACTGGATTTTGAATTTATAAAATATCACAAGCTTCACTTTATTTGTGATTCACAATTAGGATGTGAAGGCGTGAGCATGATTTATACTGACCCTCTCTCAGTCTATCAAGAGTTAAACGGAAACCACATTATTTGGTAAATAATACTAATATAGTGGAAATAATTGTTCTTTCACACAAGCCGTGTGTTGGACAGGGTTGGAAAGGTAGAATCAGACAACTGAAAAATTCAATGCCATAGCCGGGATTTGAACCACGGATCTCCCGGTCTCCGTCCGGTTGCTCTATCCACTGAGCTACCATGGCGACATACCGGCATGCCATTAAATTTTCCAGCTGACTCGAATTTTTCCCGGTAAACCACAAGGAAATCTCAATACATTTAATGGCATGCTGGCATGTTGCCATGGTAGCTCAGTGGTTAGAGCAACTGGACGGAGGCCAGGAGGTCCGTGGTTCAAATCCCGGCTATGGCATTGAATTTTTCAGTCTGATTCTACCTTTCCAAATGCTAATATACTTATGCATTTGCTACAGAAACTGCAACAAATATTCTGCCTATTTAGTTACACTTTCTTGAATATGTTTTTACAATTGCTGATTTATGTATGCCTAGAATATTTAAATGTGTCATATTATCAAAACAATGTATGAATTATATGAATATAATGTAAAAATAACTTGATATTCTTCCAAAATAAAAGCCTAATGGTGATACATATGCAGTATTTTATTATGAAATGAAGAGAACATATTAACTATCAGACTTCACATTAATATTAACACTGATGAGAAACATTCCACCACAAAGTTTACTTTTTTTTAAAGCTTCTTAATTTAACTGAAGGATTTTAACCCTTCTTAGATCAGTAATGGATATTGCAATTGAGGCATTCTGCACAAGTGGAGTAAGTCAGTAATGCTTATATTTGCAATCTAAAGAGAAATTCACAGAAGTCAAGGTTCTGACATAAAATGGTTTAACCCACCTACCTATTTCATCCTGTCAACAGAAGTCACCAGATCAATGTTCATGTTTTTGTATTTCCTTGTGTATACATCTCATTTACTAGTATGAATGCAGTTGGGTTCTTCATCATAAATTAATGCACTTACCTTTTCCCCCCTCCCCCCTCAGTTAGTTCCATTCAAGTCTTATCATCCACACAAAACTATACTAATTTATTCACTTCGCTTTCAGTACTTGCAGAATTTATGTTTGATTTGAAGCTCTCATATAAATAATGATACAATGCAGGAATGTATTTCACACCAAACACAGATATAGCCAAATTACAGATGTCTGTGTTTCTTAAAATGAAGTATACTCATTATTGTCACATTTAGGTGTTTAAACATTTAATCTTTATAGCTATATAGTATGGCCTTCAATACAAAGCAGCCTTATTGTTATTACTACATTCATGTTATCCACGGTGGTCAATTTTCTAAATTGTTACATCATTCTTTCATTTGAACCTTAATGGCCAGGCAGCAATTATTACACTAATGTAACAAGGCTATTATATCAAAAAGTTCCTAAAATCAAAATTTCTGCAAACCTGCCATCATAGTAGCGTTAGTAAAGATTTAGCAAAAATACAGCTTAGTAAATTCGCAAAATATTTATTCAAAATTTACCAACAATTTAAAAATTCTTATCAAGCTAAAAGCAATGTGTGCTAAGCACTAAGTATGAATATTTTAAACTGCAATATCACATTTAACTCTCCTAATATTACAATCTGGAAAACATACAGAAGGAATCTGTGATATATTTCGTTTTAAATCTGTTAATATCAGGATGGGATCTTCCTTAGAAGTACACTTTTTAACAGTTTATATGTGTTAGTACATAATGTTTTAGAGCATAGACTGCTGACTAAGAGCTTTTCACTGCAGAAGCATGCTGCGCCAGCCGATGCATTATGCAGCATGAACGTGATAGCGTAACACTTCTGGCATTCAATTAATTTAGCAACTGGAATCTGATATTCTATAAAGCCTCTTTCCACTGTTTCACTTTAAATGTTACTTTGTATTCAGCTTTCTGCATTAGAAGTTCATTCTTAGCTCTGTAATTTCTGAAAGTGAAAGTGAAAGTAAAAGTAAATTTATGAGTGAATTGAAGAAATGTAGCTATGACTATTGCTTCAATCCATTTAATACTTCCAAGCATAACACAAGGTATGAAATCATTAAGCTTAGTTACCCACAATATGTCTACAAACTTAAAAATGTAGAACTTAGCGTTGTCACCAGGTGATGTGTGTTAAAAATAAAAACCCAAAGTACCATTCAGTGATAAGAGTGATTGTGCGCTACAAAGTGCCAATGCCATAAATAATCCAGAAGTGGTTTTGAATGTAGTGACCATTTTAAGGCAAGATACAGAGCAATGCGAAAGGGATTCCCTGGTAGCCTAGAGCTAAATTCATTTATTCCATCTACGAATAATGCAATAACAACCAGATGGTATTCACTTTAGCCTGAAGGGGAAAAAGTGCATATTTAAATTGTAGTTAAGTTGCCTCCCATAGGATAAGATTGAAAGTTTGAATGTTTCTCAACTGTATGCCAAATTTAAGTTACATGTGAACTGGTACAATGAATATATACAATGAATGTTTACCAGCTAAAGTGCTGTGAACAGTTGACAAGGCATCCAATGACAGACTATTGCTGCAGCTACTCTCCAGCCGTGCCACACTGGAATCCATTATGCACTGCTTTTAAGTTGTTTTATTTAAAATTAACTATACAGGTTCCCATCTTGGTTTTAAGTAAATATATAAAAAAAACTACAAAGAATTTATTTATAATTTTTATAGAAATTTAAACATGTGGCTTAATAGGAATATATAGTTTTTATATAATAACAGTTATAATAAATATTAAGTAAAACATTACATATTAAGCTTAGCATTGCACTTTATAATATAGTTTTATCACTTATTGTCTATGAGACATTCTAATTTAAAGGTAGAGAGGTGTGTCGCTTTTCACAAGTTGGATTCCACAATATGTTTTAAAATACTGCAGTTTAAAAAAAATAAGAATTTAAAACATAATTCGCTTTGTTTTTGTAATCCATGGACAAAATTAGAAGTGAATTGGAACCATGATTGTCAGATTTTGTGAAAATTTGTGCAACTTGACATGGAATGACTCATAGGAAAGTTGAATCATATTCAATCTGGCCATGACACTGTCTGTGTTTCTCAACTCTGATTCAACTTTCCGATTCCACTGCAAATATTGAGAGCCTTTTTAATTGTATTGAATAATATGGATTATTATTATTATTATTATTATTATTATTATTATTATTATTATTATTATTATTATTATTATTATTATTATTGTTATTATTATTATTATTATTATTATTATTATTGTTATTATTATTATTATTATTATTATTATTATTATTATTATTATTATTATTATTTGCTTACAGCTGTTCCTGGCCTGTTTATGCAGCTTACAGGCAGCTAACATACTTAATGAGGTGGATAAGGCTAAACTTTTCAGCAATATTCCTGACATTTATGCTGCAAATCGTCATTTTTGGTGTAACCACCTTCTGCCCATGTTGACTGAATCAAGAAAAACGGGCCAGCCACTCAATCCACAGCTCCTACTTGAAGGCTTTAGAAGGGTTAGTTATGCTTTATTAAACATACTTTTACTTGAATTATAAAAATGAAAAGTGAGTACCTTACCTGCATTCAGTATTGAGAAAAATACAGAAAACCTTACACAGCAAAATAAAAACTTATTACATTAGAGGAGATATCTCTATGATCCAGTCATCTTCAGCTTAAATTCAGCTTGTTTACTTAATCCCAAGTGGTTCCACATTGCTTTACTACAGTAGTAGTTTTGTAGGTATGCAGGCTACCATGGCCGTTATCTATTGCAGAAACCTTGTGTGCTGCTGGTGTACGCTGCATCATAATGTTTGGCAAGTTACCAAAATTTTGCTCCACTTATGTCAATCTTCTTCTATGGGCTATTGCCACAATAGTCCATAGTTGAAGCTCGATATAAGTGGAATGAAACATCAGCAAATAACCAAACATTATGACACGACCTACACCGGAAAGATAACTGATTTCTATAGTGGTAGTTTTGTTGCCTTTGATGGTGGATTCTTTCTTAATGTGCTTAATGCTCCTTTAAGCAAGTCAGACCTCAGAAACGGTGAATGAAATAGTGCTTCTATGCATAAAATGTATGTTTACCATATACCTTCTTGGATCTAAAGAGGGGAAATGTTTCTCTCCCAATTCATATGCATAAAAGCAATTACACGACAGATAGTTTCTTCTCAGAGTCACATAGTTTCTAATTTGTGCATGTTATCACCTTACATGCTCCAAAATAAACAGGCCTCAGGTGTCGGCATGCACAATCTGTTGGTTGTTATTCTTGGCTTCGTGTGTATTTTATAAGTTCATTCATAATGGAGCAGGAAAATAAATGTTTTTCATAGGGATTTTGTGTAACTATTAATTAATTTTTCCTCTTAATTCTCAGTCATTTGATGTTATGGCAAAGAAAGCAGAAACATCAGAACAGGTAATGCACAAAATTAAAAGCAAGTTTGGAACAGACTATCTTAAGGCTAAGAGAGAGAAAGAGAGACAAGACAGACAGAAACTCACAGCTTTGTAAATATGTAGGGTGTGTCAAAGCCAGAATTGTGCAGCAAATGGTTACTTGTAGTTTCAATCCAGTTTTTAAAGAAATATGTATAATTTCTCTTTAAAACATAAACAAAACTTGACAAAGGTGACTTGAGATAGCTTGAGAGACAAGGACAATGCATCAGTCATTGAAATAAAACCTATATTATATTCCATGCATCATCATAATCATCATTGTTGTTGTTGTTGTATCACTGGTCAAATAATCTTAAATTGTGTCTATTCTGGATAAGAACTAAAACTGAAATGATTTACCTAAGTATATTTTTATTGCATATGTTGTCATTTGGTCCTGGAACTTCCATTCTAGTATTCTTCTCAATGCACTGATGTTCTGTGGAGGAGACTCAATGATTTGCCAGTATAAATTACCCCTACTCTCTATCTATGCATACCAAACTAGAGAAACTACTTTACCACAGACAGACTGCCTCTGCACTCAGATCCATTACCTCATATTGAGGGAATAATGCTGTTTTGAGAAGTTACTTGCAAAATGTGAGAAGAAAGCGCCTACTACATTTTATCCACATCAGTCATTGAGCTGAGAGCCACTCAATATTTGTCAAGTAGCAATAAGAAAAAATCCTGGAAAAGCCTTATCCAGGCAATTTCACAAACTAAGTTTTGCAATTAGCAGTCTGGCTTATAAGGCAGACATGCTACCACCAAACTATGGTGGTGGGCATAAACAGGAAAATAAGATATATCTTTTTTTCTTGACTTAGTATATATTTTGCGTTAACTACAATACTGATTAAATCAAATATATATATATATATATATATATATATATATATATATATATATTTCTATCTTCCTTTCTCTCTACTCAATGTTTTCAGCTGTGCTCTCATTAATGCGGTTTACATAGCTTTATGTCACTAAAACTATAATTCAAGTGCAACAATTTTGGAGTTAAGTTGGCTTTATATTGAGGATGTGATATTTATGCCTTTGTCAGAAATGTTTATGCTTTGCTTGCTTTTTTTCCCTTGCTTTTAAGGTATTTTCATTCCCGAGCTGCTTCTATTGAAGCATAAATTAGGTGTATTAATTTTTAAGCATTCATTTATTAACTCTACCTTGCTGTCATTGGTGAAAGTTATTAAAGGGTAGTAAATGAGCCCTGTAATAGTATAGTAAATATACTCATTTCTGTATAAATTGTGACAACATTCCATTTATTTAAAACATAAGCTTATATTTGTATATTTAGCAATTATTAGACCATTAAGAAGACTGTTTAAGCTGTACTGCAGGGCAGAAACCACGCTAAGCAGTAAATTAGAGGCTTGTATTTTTACTTATACATGGTTAACTTCATATCTTTCACTTTCATCATTTTTAATGAAGTACCCATATTATAGTTTCAGGATATATTCCTACCTTACACTAAATACTGTGCAGAGCAGTCACAATGTCAGCAGTACTGTCGGGAGCGGCACCAGGAAAATGATGTGTTCACAGCTTATTTAGTGGTGAGTTTACCATTTCTAGGAAACATAAGAAAGAATATTTCATGTTAAGTTTTTTTAGAAATGATTGTAAATAATAAAGATTTTATATAATGGAATCGTGAGCGAATTGATGACACTTAGTAAGTGAAACTAAAGTGTCAACAATCCTCTCAGAATTTCACTAAGAATATTTAAGTCATTACTCAATGAAATTACAGCTTTTGATAACAATACATCACCAGGCTGAGAATGGCCTCCATGATAGTAATTTTGCAACTAAACAAAAAGGTTGTTAATCCAGTTCTTATTAATCCACAGTTTTGGTTTATCGGGATTGATTGTTTGCTTTAACTTTTTACTTCTCAAACACAGCATAAATTTGAAATAAAAGAAACTTGCACATTATTTCAAAAAATAAAAATGAGTGCAATATTGAGTTTAAGTGCCAAAAAGTGTCTTTTTTTTCTTTCTTATTCTTGTTAGTGCCAAAATACTTAAGGTGTTCAATAAATCCTTAGAAAATCCATGAGAGAGCACACCTAGCATCAAAACAGGTTTGCTTTTAGTAAACGTCATCTCTCATTAGACTGCGATTAAAGTTGCAGGTATATCCATCACGTGGTTTCATTGTCATTTACGGTTGAAGTAACAAAGTTATGATTATTTAGAAAGATGAGAAAAAAAAGTTTCGTGCAGTGATTAAACACTTCTACCTATTTAAGAGGCATAACACCGAAGGAGATTAAAGCCGAGTTGGATGAAGTCCATAGCATATTTGCTCCTGTGTTTGCGACGGTTTACAATTGAGTAAATGAGTTTAAACGTGGCAGTACATCCACAAAAGATCAACATAGTTCGACGTCCAGTGGAAGCGACTTCCCCAATCCACGATATGGTTTTGAGCGATCGACGAATCAAAGTTCGCGAAATAGTTGAGGTCACAAGGTACAATGTTTTCAATTTTGCATGAAAAATTTGTTCTGACAAAAATCTCGGCAAGATGGGTGCCGTTGCTCTCAGTGGAGAATAAATGCAATCGTCTGATAGATTCAGAGGCTGGTTTGACGTTTTTCCGTCGCAATCCTGACGAGTTTCTGCGTCGATACATAACTGTGGACGAAACATGGATAACCTACTACACCTTAAAGAGAAACCAACAATCGAAACAGTCGGTTTTTAAAAGAATCGGTTTATTTTCCCATTTATTTTAATCCTCCGTGGACACAGCCTGACGGATACACGCACACTGGGTGCGCAGATGGGTGAGTGGGTAATGGCGTCATCCCCACCACCCGGGGTCGTCACGTAGGGTTCGTTTCGTATCCGCTGTTCAATTGCAGTCCCGCGGAGAGGCCATAGCATGAGTTGCTGACTTCCCACGGCCATTGGGTCTCTCTGCCTATGTTCTGGGAGGTGTGACCCTGGTGTGAGGCAGGTATAGATAGGCCACTCACCCAAGCCGGGGAACGCCAGGGAAGTTAAGAGCACGAGGTCAGAGACACTTGCAATGGTGGAGGATTTCTTTCGCTATGGAGCCCTCTTTCTCCATTATTTCGAACAAGCGCCGAAAAGTTTTGGTAACAGAAGTAGCACCACCCACATCTGGTTGTTACTTAGTCATTGCGCGATCAGAGGAACGACAATCGTTTGAGAAGGTGAACCCTTTTATAGTACAGAAGGGCATTGACTCTATTGGTGGTTCGGTTCATTCCTGCACTCGACTTCAAAACAGTTCATTATTAGTACAATGCAAGTCCGATCAACAAACTATGACCTTGTTGCACGCTACGCTTCTCCACGGCTATCCCATCCGTGTTGAGCAGTCCCGCACCTTGAATTCCTGTCGAGGCGTCGTCACCACCCATTGCCTCGATGGTATATCGGACGATGACCTAGTCGAATATCTTTCAGAACAAAAGGTGACAGCGGTTCATCGAGTGCAGGCTAAACGCGTCGGAGTATTGGTACCCACTCGTACCCTGTTTGTCACTTTCGATGGCGTCGATCTGCCTACGAGTATTTCTGCAGGGTACGAAGGTATTGCTGTGAGGCCCTATATTCCTAGACTTCTGCGTTGTTTTAAATGCCACCGTTTTGGGCATACGCAAATCTCTTGTAAGAGTGTCATTTCTATCTGTGCCTCTTGTAGTCAGCCCTCGCATAATGGTACCTGTTCCTCAGCCCCCGTCTGCATTAATTGCAAAGGGTCTCATTCTGCGTCATTTGCCGACTGTCCGCGGCACTTGGACGTGAAGGCGATCCAGGAGATCCGGGTAAAACATAAACTATCCTTCGCGGAAGCCCGGAGGCCTTTCCATGCGCGCCAATCTGCGCTCTTGCGATCGGATACGTTCAGCTCTGTTGTTGCCTCGCCAGTACCCCGGAAGGATGCCGAAACACAGACCTAGACAATGACTGCCTTGACCGCGACTACCATAAGGCCATCCATCTCTGGCACAGTCATCAAGCCATGTAAAGCTGGTCCTAAAGTGCTGAAGTCGCAAACACTGATAAGAAGTCCAAGCAGAAACTGCGTAAGGAAGATTTTCTCAAAGACCCTCCGCGTGCGCGCGGTAAGAAAAGTTCACCTTCTCCTCCTCGGAGGTCGCAGTCCCAGGATGCTCCTGGGACATGCCGCACTCAGCGGCCCCCTTCAACCATTGACACCCAGAACCGATTCTCGGCGCTTGAATCGCTTTCTGGCACTGAGCGCGTGGGTCCTCCCTTCGAGGAGCCTATTGAGTCTAACCAACTCCACAACAAAAGCCCGAGCCCCAAGGTTAAGCAAAAGGTTATTTTGAGCCGCCCTTCTAAGTAGACAGTTTATTCCTTTTATTTATGGCTATCCTGACCTGGAATGTACGTGGTGTACGATCGCATTTGGCGGAACAGCAACTGTTATTGCGTTCCCATTCACCTATGGTCGTGTGTTTGCAGGAGACCAAGCTTCGCCCTCAAGATCCTTTTGATCTCCGAGGGTATACTCCGGTTCGCTATGATCTTGCACCGGATGATGGTATTCCTGCTCATGGAGGTGTCATGATATTAGTGCGTAACGACGTTCATTTTCAGACTCTCACACTTACGTCCGACTTGCAAGCTGTTGCCGTTGGACTTCAATTGCCCGGCTTTTTCTTTTCTCTTTGCTCCGTCTATTCACCTCCATCGTCTCCCCTCGCTAACGCGGACATTCGAGATGTCTTGTCCGCTCTCCCAACACCATTTCTTCTGTTGGAAGATTTTAATGCCCATCACCCCCTGTGGGGTTCGCCAAGGCTTGTGCAAGGAGAACGCTTCTTTCCGACCTTTTCGCTCAGTTCAAAGTCTCTATCCTCAATACAGATGAGCCTGTTTTTCTTTCTGATTCTTATGGTACATTCTCTCACTTGGATCTTGCCGTTTGCTCCATCCAGATTGCTTTGTCGTCTGCAGTGGAACGTCTCGCTTACACCTACCCCAGCGATCATTACCCCTGCATCGTTTCTGTTCGCTCTTACCACGTCCAGCATTCCAGAGTACCTACCTCGCAATTCAGCCAAGCCAACTGGAGACTGTATTCCAGCCTCGTGTGTTTTGAGGACCAGCCCTTCACTGACGTTAACCAAATGGTGCAGCACCTTACCTCTACGATTCTATCTGCCGCCGAACGCACCACTCCCCGTTCGTCCTCCCACCCTCGGCGTATCCCTGTTCCGTGGTGGACCGAGGACGGTCGGGATGCCGTACATGCTCGTAGAACTGCGCATAGGGTGTTTCGGCGACACCCTACATTTGATAATTTGGTTACTTTTAAACAATCGCGCGCCAGGGCTCGTCGCATTATTCAGGATAGCAAGAAGGCGTCCTGGACTCGTTTTGTCGAGTCTTTTAATCGCTTCACGCCTTCCTCCGTTGTTTGGGATAAACTTCCTCGCTTCTCCGGTAAAGTGTAGCATTGTACATTGTCTGGCCTTCAGGTTCCCAATACCTCCATAGTGGATCCGGCTGCCATTGCTAACACTCTGGGTACTGACTTTAAAGCGGTTTCCAGTTCTGACCATTATTCCGCCGGTTTTCGCCCTCTCAAAGACCGGCTGAATTCCGCGACCTATAGTTTTCGGTCTGCTAATAAGGAGCGTTATAATAAACCTTTCCCAATGAGGGAGCTGGAGCACGCTCTCCATTGCTCTAGGCAGTCCGCTCCCGGCCCGGACGGCATTCATGTCCTGATGTTAAAGAACCTTTCAGCCGACAGTAAACTGTTTCTCTTATAGGTCTATAGCCGTATTTGGCAGGACGGCTTTTTTCCTTCCGTTTGGTGCGAAGCCACCATTCTCCCTATACTTAAGCCTGGGAAGGATCGCCAACTACCTTCCAGCTACCGCCCTATCTCTCTCACCAGTTGCATTTGCAAGGTGATGGAGCGCATGATCAATGGGCGGTTGACACGGTGGCTTGAGTTTAGAATCTTCTACTGAACGCTCAGTGCGGATTTCGTCGCCATCGCTCTACCGTCGACCATCTGATGTCTCTGTCGACGCCTATTATGAATGGATTTCTGAGAAACTGACAAACAGTGGCTGTGTTTTTTAACCTGGAGAAAGCTGATGACACTTGTTGGAGGGGCGGCATTTTACGTGCACTCCACGCATGGGATTTACGCGGTCGTCTTCCCACATTTCTTCGGGAGTTTATGACGGATCGCGTCTTTCGTGTACGTGTGGGCTCAGTTTTATCTAGTCGTTTTATTCAAGAAAACACTGTACCGCAGCGCTCTGTACTCAGTGTCACACTTTTTGCTATTGCTATCAACCCAATTGTTGATTGTACTCCACCTGGTATTTCATCGTCCCTTTTCGTTGACGATTTTGCCATTTATTGCAGTTCACGGCGGAACGTCATCTGTCTGCTCGAACGTCATCTCCAGAGCTGTATCGACCGTCTCTACGCCTGGAGTAACGCCAACGACTTTACTTTCTACGCTGAGAAATCCGTCTGTGTGAATTTCTGGCGCCAGAAGGCTTTCCCTTCGCCCTCTCTCCATCTTGGGCCGCATAACCTTCCATTTGCAGACGAGGCGAAATTTTTAGGGTTGATGTTTGATCGAAAGCTGAGCTGGACTTCGCACATTTCCTTTTTAAAAGCAAGTGTGACCGTTCTCTTAATCTTTTACGTGTTTTAAGTGGCACATCCTGGGGAGCTGATCGGACCGTCTTTCTGCGTTTTTATCGCTCCTTACTCCGATCCAAGCTTGATTACGGGCGTATTGTCTATTTATCGACACGTCCATTTTGTATTACGTCGCTTGAATTCCATTCACCATCGTGGCATAAGTGTCGCTACAGGGCCTTTCCAACCATCCCTGTGCCCAGTCTGTATGCTGAGGCTGCAGAGCCTCCGCTGTCCTTCAGGCGTGAGATGCTTTTGTGCAGCTATGCATGTCGACTCTCAAGCTTGCCTGACCACCCGCCCTTCGAGTTATTTTTCGAGGATTCGCTTGATCGGCAATATTTAGTTAGCTCCTCTGCATTGCTCCATCCAGGGGTTCGATTTTTACAGCTTCTTCGGCATTTGGACATTACGCCAGCGCCGGTCCTTCCCAGGGGGAAATATGGTTTCCTCCTTGGTTGCGCGCTGAGGCCCACTGTCATCTTGGGTTAACGTTCCTCCTTGGTTGCTCGCTGAGGCCCACTGTCACCTTGGGTTAACGTCGATGCCGAAGAATGAGACCACTGCTTCAGTCTTAAGATCAGCGATTTTAGAACTCAAGGCGCAATTCGGGGACTTTCATTTTATATATACTGATGGGTCTAAGACTGATGGAGTGGGGTGTGCCTTTGTTTTTGGTGAACATAGTTTTACCTGGACAATGTTCGATTTTTACCGCCTAACGGTTTAGTATTTATCAGTCACTTGTATATATACAGCGGCACAACTTACGGCACCGTGTTCTTTGCACTGACTCTCTGAACGCCCTTCAGAGTATTAACACGCTGTACAATTACCACCCACTCGTACAGCGCATACATGATCTCCTCCACTCGCTTGGTGCTTCTGACATCAGCGTCTCCTTTGTGTGGATTCCGGGTCATGTGGGCGTCTCTGGCAACGATTCTGCGGATGCCGCAGCCAAATCGGCGATTTTATCGCCCAGATGTTTTATTTCTATTGTTCCCTCCACTGATCTGTGTGCCGTTTTACGTGCCTGTATCCTCTCGTGTTGGCGCGATGGGTGGTCAGCCCTTACGGGGAACAAGTTGCGGGATGTTAAACCTCTCCCGGTTTCCTGGGCTACCTCTTCCCGTGCTTCTTGTCGGGAAGAGGTAATTTTAATACGCCTTCGTATCGGACATTGCCTTTTTAGTCGTAGACACTGCCTTAGTGGTGACCCGGCACCACTCTGTGAGCAGTGTGCGGCACTCTTATCGGTGCGTCACATTTTAACAGAGTGTCAGGTTTTAGCTCCATTGCGCGTTGGTGTGTTAGCCAACGTTTTGGCAGACGACGCGCACGCTGAAGACTGTCTTTTACGTTTTGTTATTGACAGTGGCTTTAGTCGGCGCATTTGATGCACTGAGCGTCTTTTAGCTTTGTGATTTTATATTGTCAGTTATAATGGGGGGGTGTTCTTCTTCCCGGGATATATGGTGCTCTGGTCCCTTGGCTTCTACACTTCCTGACACGTTTTAGTCTTTTATTGTTTTATTTGCCATGTTTTTAGTGTGGTTGTTTTAGAATTTGTTGGCATGTTTTTAGTGTTTTAAACTAAGCGTGTTTGTGTCCCGTTTTTTAGTTTTTGGATTTTAAATTTTATACCTTGTAAGGGCGCTGATGATCTTCGATGTTTAGCGCCCTTAAACCCCATCTCATCATCATCATCATCATCATCATCATCTACCATTGTGTAACTGTCATCTTCCATGGTCTAGGGATACCAATGCTAGCCTCTAGTTCCCGAGGTCGCGGGTCCAAATCCGGCGGAGGGCGACGGGTTTTTTCGGGAGTAAAAATCCTTAGCATGGCTTTCTTTGGGAGGGAAGTAAAGCCGATAGTTCTGCGTCGTAGATTTATGGCACATAAAAGAACTTCAAGCCTGATAAAGAGACTTCTGAGCAAACATTTCCGGTTTTTCACGTTCAATATAGAATGGGAATAAAACTCAGTTTAGTTTTCTAACAGCCTTTATGGTTGCCCCCACTATAGTGAAATGCTCAATAGTCTTCAGCAAAATATGAGGAGCTAATTTTACTTTTAGACCATAGCCTACAACCTAAAACAGCAGTTATTCAGAATCTTTTTAGGTTTTAAATAAGATTCTGAAAAACGCTTTTGCATAAAATAAACATGGAAATAAAAAAAATATACGTGAAGTAACCAGATATTTAATTTTGTAAACAAAATTACATAATAGCCCTTCTTAGAAGGGCTAATGTCAGAATTCCATGTTGTTGCTTCTCATCAATCAGTCAGTGGATCAATCAATCATTCTGTCACTTTATTCAGGCACAGTTTTTGATAGAATCATCAATATCCTTTGCAAATGAATGACCAATCATTACCAGCTGCAAGCATTTTGGGCAGTGCAAGCCCTCAGTACATTATTATGTAACACTGATACTTAGAAAGTGAAAATAAAAATTATAGGCTATATATTGGCTTTGTTTGAACCTATGTTGCTCCAATTACCACTGTCGTATCTCATCAGTTCATCATATTGCTTTTGGTGACAGTGAGGAATGAATCACATTGTTATATAAAAGCTCCAAAACAATAAATGACCTAGAAACTTAAGCCTGGCAGCTTGACCTACAAAGATTTCAGCGTATGTCTTTGCTATTGTTGCAGAGAGCAGCATATTAATCGTCAGATAATTTTAAGTTTCCGGTTATGCTTGTTATTCAACAAAAAACAAGCTCATACCTAATGCTACTCACAGTCCCAATTTACGATTTTCTGAAATATTTTTAGCTTTATTTAGAATACAATGTTTTGCTCTTTCCTATAAGATATCCCTGAATTACAAAAGGCATTTGGCAGTTCCGTTCAATCAATGAGTTGCCTTCATTTCATGATTATTCTTTTGAATAAAGTGTATAGGCTTCTTTAGACTAGTGAATAAATTGGATATATATGTTTTTCAGTGGTGTGAAACACAGAAAGAATGTAATCGATTGAGACTTATGGATATAGTAGTAAAACCAATGCAAAGGCTCACAAAATACTCTCTTCTGCTGAAGGCCATTCATAAAAACACAGAAAATGAAGAACAACGAGAAAGCCTTGCTGTAATGGTATGTTTTACTTGAGTCATACTTTTGAAAACACACACTTTCACTCCCTCTCCCTCCCTATCCCTCTCTTTCTTTCCCTCTTTTTGTAACATTAGCACAAAGCTGCATGCATTTCAGCATATTTTATGCTTCATTGTTTAGTTTCACATTTCTTTATTGTATTAACCTGATGCTATTTATGGGTCTGCATCCCTTTACATGACATTTTAAATCAATGGTTTAACACTGTCATATTCTTTCTCATCACAGATAAAATGTGTGGACCAATTTGTAAATGATGTCAATTCAACATTACGCCAGAGGCAGGATCATGAGCGACTGAAGGGTATAATAGCTAGAATAGAGTCTTACGATGTAGTGGTGAGTAAAATAAATTACATAAATATCTAAAAATAATATTCATAATAGATGTGTATACCACAGAATAGGATAAATGGTGACTTTATGGTAAAGCATGTACATTTGTAGGCATCTGACATTGTAAGTCTTGCCTTTCATAGCCTGTCTCCAAAGGTTTTACCTAGCCAATACCCTTCAACAAAATGCTGGTGTGTTTCCTCAATAGATATGGCTTATAAAATCAGTCCTTGCAGTTCTAATAGAATGGGAGTGAATTTGATGAATCCACTTGTTTTTTGAGTGATATAAGGGTCAATTACAAGAGCAATACTTTGATGGAAACAACTTTCTTTACTCTGCGAGTTCCCAAAAGCTACTGAGCAGGATGGCTAAGGTGATAATGTCTGTGGCCTACATTCGTAGGTACCAGGTTCGATCCCCGGTGTTTTTGTCGGGGTTTTCCCGGGTCGTCAGCGATTTCTTTCATCCCCCGAATTTCCTGTTCCTACATTTCCTTCCATTAATCGTTTCATGCATCCTTCACCCCGTTTGATCTATTTCAGCGTTGCAAGTGTCGGCGATGGTGTTTCAGTGTAGCGTGGCAGGGGAAAAGGATGCTCTCCGTGAATTTTCTCCATCCCTCGGCCTTCCGCTGGTTGGCGGGGTATAAGGACCGCCTCTTGGGTGGGGGGGTCCTCTGGTATGCCTGTCCAACTGCCGGGGCGTCTCTGGGGAAACTGTAGGGAACCTGTCATTGCTGTGCCATCACTCTGGTTCTGGCCGCCCGATGTCTCCCTTCACCTCATTCCTTCCTCCTCAGTATAATAGCCTCATTCCTGGATTGATACCGAATCTCCTTTATTTCTCAATCCAATCCCAAAAGCTTCTGCAGCCAGAGTTAGTGTTAACTGGGTTGTCTGATGTCACATCATTTCTGCTCCTGCTGAAAATTTGACCATCATATTGTGATTGTCTTTAGGGCAAAATTACACCATATGCTGCAGCTTGACTGCTTTCATAACGGTAACGGTGTCAGAGAGGAGCCAGGCTTTGATTGGTCTGCTGCTTGGTCACACCAGAAGGAGTGGAGTTGGGGTTTTCCTCAAGGTTCATTCTGAAAAGTTTGTAGAAGATAAATGTTAGGGATACGAAATACACTCAGAAAACAGTGAAATGTTCTACAAGTTTCTCAGAATGGACCTCGAGAAAACTAACTCTGCTCCCTCCAGATTACACAGGTGGCAGACCAACCAAAGGATTGTTCCAACTGTGCACTGTTATAAGTGCAATCAAGCTGCCTCACATAGGACAGTTTTGTTCTGAGGAGGACTGCAACATGATGTTCAAATGTCAGTTAAAAGAGAGATGATACAGCATCAATAGGACAGACCAGCTATCATTCTTTAACTTTTGTAAACTTTCCCTCCAAAACAATCAAATTTAGCACTTTTCTCCCACAGTTTTACTCTGAATGCATATTGCAGTCCTGTTTATTTGGAAGTGATACATTACCAGTCACTTTTCTTCTATCCAGTAGTATCCATGTTAAGATCTGTTCTACTCACCAGTGTTTATTTCAGAAAAAAAAATATCCTAGAGTGTTACTTCTCAGATCTGGGGAATGATAATGCCAGTGAATTAATTAAATACTGAAGTGTAGGATAGAAGTGGGATGGAATATACATATATTTGTTAATGTAAGTTGTAATTGTAATAACCCCTTCGATGCTATATGGTACAACAATGATTTGTGATAGTATTTTGGGTGATTGTAGAATTCAACCTCTTTATAAATAAAATAATAAGTATTCTGTTATTACATTTTAGATTAAATATATTCTTCAAATAATTGTATTGAAATCTTTCTACAGTATCCTTGTAGAAATATGATCCAAGTTCTCTTTTATGTTGGTGTAATATTACAAAATTGTAGTTGGATGCTTTTGTCCACAAAGTTAATAAAGTAACATTATTAAATAATAATTTTTCATATCTTATTATGGCAAAACTTTTTAAATGGTACTCAATGTGTCTATCCTCCATTTAGTTTGAGCTAGTGTTCAAACTCCTTAATGGAAGGGCAGAGTTAATACTTTTTGCATCTCTCCTGTGTGGAGAGGTGACATCTTTTGTGTCTATTCTATATAGATTTTGAATTTTTACTGAAAATTGTTTGCATTTGGTGTAGTAACCAGTAAACTATTGGGTTGTCTCATAAGTTCGTTCGTTTTGCTCGCAAGTTCCACCTATAGTGCCTGAAAATCCTGAACCCTCTGTACACTCAAGTTATCATAGTTGCCTAAACACCCCTACGACTTAGAGGTCAACAACTAGACTCGCTATTGATATGTCAGTGTGTGTTTGAGACTGACGTTGGATGGAACATCTTGAACTTGTGTTTACAAACTATGGAAAGCAAAACGGAACATTTCCATCTTATGCTGTTTTACTATCGTAAGGATAAAACCGCCTCGCAAAGTCGGCAGAAAATTTGTGCTGTATACGGGAAAGATGCAGTAAGGAATCGAGCATGTCAAAAGTGGTTTAGTCGATTTTGAGCTGGGAATTTCTCCCTAAAAGACAAACCTCGATCTGGAGGGCCAATGGTTATGGACGTGAAAAGAATTCATGAAATGATAGCCAACAATCCACGAATGACATCTCGGGTGTTGGCAATGGACCTCAATTTAGCTCGTGCTACTGTGGCCAGGAACTTGAAAAAAAACTGGGTTACGTAAATATTCGCGATGGGTCCTCACGTACTGAGTGAAGCGAATTTAATTCAGCACGTTTCCATCCGGGACTCCTTATTGAGACGCAATCATAATGATCCTTTTCTGGAACGGCTGGTAACTGGAGATGAGAAGTAGATTGTGTACTACAGCGCCCGAAAGAGTAAATCATGACGCAAGAAAGGGCAGCCACCACTATCGATTCCTAAACCAGGGCTGCATCCAAGAAAGGTTATGCTATGCATTTGGTGGGATTGCAAAGGAATCCTGTATTACGAACTTCTTCCGAGTAATGAGACTATCAATTCCGAGAAATACTGTTCTCAGTTGGATCGTCTCAAGGCAGCCATTGAAGAGAAAAGACCGGAACTGGGAAACGATGTCGTCTTTCACCACGACAATGTCAGACCACATATCTCTATGGTGATGACCCGTCAAAAGTTGTGTAATTTTGAGTGGGATGTGTTACCCCAACCGCCGTATTCTCCAGACATTACCCCATGCGACTTTCATCTAGTCCGTTCCCTGCAGAATTTCCTGAATGGCAAGCGCCTCACTTCCTTGGAGGACTGCAGACTGAACCTCGAAGAGTTCATCAACTAGAAAACCCCCACATTTTGGAGAAATGGAATTTATAAGGTTCCAGAGAAATTGGCAATATATTGTCGACAATAATGGTGTATACTGCAGGAAATTAATAGTTTGTTTACAAACCTAACTGCCGTAGTTATTTATCTTTTGAACAACCTTGTGTTTAACGTTTGTAAATAAAAGTTCGGCAACTACGATGTCGTAGCTGTCCTGCGGGTGAGGTGTGTTCCCAGGCGCTCTTAGTGATAGAAACGTAACGAAAAACGAACTTATGAGACAACCCTATATGTGCAAACATGTTCTTTGTATATAGATATTGTTAAGAACTTTGATCATCATATGAGAGACAAACTGAGATATGAATAACATAAATAAGTATGCATAATTGAACATATGCACATTAAAAGAGCAATATATACAGTAAATAAACATTACAAGAACATAAGTGAAAAATAGCTAATAGGCTCTAAGTGTCACATATTATTTCAATACAAAGGATCGATAATTTAAAGTCTAAACTTCTCAAATCTGTAGCATGGGACATACAAAAACCAGTGAATTGCTTACATACTCCCTTTGAAAAAAAAAAAATGAGCAGACTCTCGAAGCATATATTTGTTGAAGACAAATTGTTTCTGCAGCTGCTCACAATGGTGTCTCGGAACACATGCCTTTAGTTTCATTCTATTGTCACCTTTCATTATTGAGTCTCAGCTGTTGAATATATGCTGACAACCAAGCAGTTATAAGCAGGAATGCAGCAATGAGGCCTACCGAGCTTTTTATCCTGAGCATGTTTTATTTGTTTTGTTTTTTTTGTGCAAAGCATTGTGCAATGCAATGCTTATTACACATATTGTAATATAATTCCCAATTGCTAAGACTTTGATTTCAAGGCATTTATGCTCACACATAAAAACTTCAACACTCTCCTTTTCGTTCTCAAATGTAAATATTAAATAAGTCAATATTATATTCCTAAATGAAAAAGCAAATAAAAATATAAATTGACCTAATATCTAACCCTCTGCTTCTATTACTGCCCTCTTTCTATGGGGCATTAATGATATTAAATGACTAGTCAAATTTTCACGAAAGAATACTTCCTCCCAAGCACCCTGTGTTTGATCCTACAAAACCTCTTTTGTCTTACATTGTCTTGCAGGCCAATTTAACTTCAAAACTTTCTTCACCTACGCCCACACATTTTTCAATAGGGTTCAAATCTGGTGAGCAAGGAGGTCAATCAATACCTTGCAAGAACCAATTTGAAACCTATGACATGCATTGACAAGGTGGTTATCCTGCTGGAATTCAGTCATTCAATCGGGATATATAGTCCTTACAGAAGAGCCATAATGTTTCCAAGGATGTCTTTATACCGGTAGCCATTTAATGTGCCATCAAGCTTCCACAATATACCTAAACATCTCGTGACATCCAATACAACACAGATATGCATCCTTGGCAATCAATTTGTGCCATGTATTTTGCACTGTAACGTTTTCCTCTGGGGCAGTAGACAAATACTTTCTCCCCATTTGTAGATGAAAATGTCACCTCATCTGTGAATATAACTCTATTCCAGTTATGATTGAAATTTTCTTCTGCAAATGCAAGACAACAAAATCTGTGATTGTCTATGAGACACTGCTTCTTAGTTGCCAATCGAGCAAATAGCCCTGCTATAGTCAAACGACACAAGGCTGTGTGGTTTGATCCAGGGAAATTTAATTACTTATAATTGTAGTTGCATGCTGGAAGAGATTTCTGTCTGCCTCTTCTAGAAGTGCAGAGTCCTGCTGAAGAGTGGATAAACATTTTCGACCCAAACCAGGTCGACGACGAACATAACCGATCCACCTTGTAGCTGTAGATTATACTCACATTTAATAAATCTAACTGAGATACAGATTTTAAATAACAGAATGTAATTAAAGATTTGGCAATGAAATATAAATTGAGATTTGCACAACATTCAACAAATAACCTTCATCCCCTTTCTAAATTCATTCCTTCATTTCCTTAATTTGATAGTATTGAGAAGCTGTCACCAAATGATATATTGAAGGTAAATTATTTGTATTTGTTGTGTTTCTGCATCATTATATAGATGTCCTCTGTAATTAGGTGATTAAAATCTGATAAAATATCACAATAAGTAATTCCAAGATTTTATAAGGTGTTGCCATGATTTGTAGTTGTACAGAATGCCATTTCATTGAAAGTTAAATTTAGAATTTCTTTTATAGGAAATTCTTTAGTTATAATCCGGTTTTGGCTTGTACAAGCACTCTGCTATATGTATGTGTGCATATTTGTATATTGCTTTGTGTATTCAGTTTTCCATTAATGCATTAATGAGAGTGGATCACTATGACCTTATTCACTGTTTAGTGTTATCATACCCAGGCAAGATCAGAACACCTCAGGAGTCTGCATCTTTTCAGAGCTCTTGTTTCATTTGCCTCTAGAATAAAATATTGTGCAAGCCAGTCTACATTTTCTCTTTTAAATTATATAATTGTTTATATCTGCTCACATCATATCTTACTAAAAGCAAGAAGGGCATGTTTTTATATATACTATATTGCAAGCAGTAATTCAGCAATAACAATCACTGTAGCAAGCAGTTGCTTACGAGGAGATTGAGAAGAACATTTTTATTTATAAGAAACTGAGCAACTGCTTGGAATTAGTGATAGATGATATTTATACCACCTAATGGCTCTTTAACTTTGCATCTCTCAAAGCAATCCAAAGTTAACTAAGAAGAATAAAGTGTTATGGCTTCTCTATATCTACAAATACAAAACGAAGTCTCTCCCATGTAGCTATCATTTTCTCAGGGCACTTATTTGCTGTTTGGATGCAGTTTTCCTTTAAAAGACTACTTTCAGTAATCTGTTTATAGATTGATTCTTCCGTCTCCATAGTCACATTACTGCAAAGCTATGAGTTGGTCTTTCTATTAGCACTAAAGATTTCATATCATTGCCTTAAGTAAACAAATTTGCACTTTTATTCACTTTTAACACTTAATACATCTAAGATGTTCCTTACAAACAAAAAGTAAAAAATAAGCATTCAAATTGAACTGTAAAGATAAAAGTTGAATCAGAGAATATAAAGAACAATGGAGCCCACACCTGTCAAAGTTTTTCAGAAGAGAAAATTCTATCTCACATATCTAGACTTATACAATGTGCCAAAGTGAACATCACTCTCTTTTGTTTCCATTGTGTGGTTTGTTTAAAACAAAGGCTGCTCTACAATATGTTATATGGTTTTAAAGCATAAGGCAATGTGTACAAATGCCAGATTTTATAGAAATTATAAAATATTTGGAAAAATCTTAGTAAACTAGAGTTATTTATTAGCTTTGCAAATAAACAAAAGAAATATCTTTTTGTAGAAGAAATAAAGCTGATGACAGATATGTAGAATTCTCGTGTATTTTTCATTTGCTGTTTGTCCCAGTTCAGAAATACAAGTGATTTCTTTTTACAGGAAACGAAAGATGATGAAGTGGAAAGGATATTAAAGCTCCATTCTGAATTGGATCTTACATGTCCAATGCCAGGATGTCACGTCACTCAGCGTCGCTATTTATTGCTAGAAAGTGATCTTAAGCTCAAGGATAATTCAACTTCCAAGGTAACAAGCATATAAGATAAAAACTGTGGTTTTTCAAAACTTTACAAATGTACCAGTTGTAATGAATCAAAAGCTGATTTACAATTTAGTTACCCTGAAATGAAATCCTTGGTCTGATAATAGGAAACCCTACAGTAAGAATTAAGCTGCTCATATTTTAAGTTTTTTATGTTTTATCATTTCTTTTTTACTTCTACTTCTTCATTCTTTCCCCCCCCCCTGTAATATATCTTATTTTGGATTTATAAGGATTCCATTACTGGGTATCATAATGTAACTTTATTACTTGCTGTGAAAGAAGTAATTAGAACAGTTTAACCCATGTGCATCTTATTTAAGTATGCTCATGGCTACCTCAAAAATCTGATTTAAATCCTTGTACAAGTGGCAAGTGTGTTGTAAAGTTTAAAGTTCATACAAAACAATCAATACAATTTCTTTCCTGAAATTTTGCATACAAGATGCTGGAAGCATTCACTTACCTATTTTGATGGTCTGACTGACTGTTGGGTATGGTAGATCTCAAAATAGTTCTCCAAATGAAGAATTACACAGTATATTTGGTGTTGCCAAGAACTTTGTTGTAGTATACTTATAACACATCCTTCCTTCCCTCCTTCTCTCTTTTTTCTCTCTTTCTTTCTTTCTTTCTTTCTTTCTTTCTTTCTTTCTTTCTTTCTTCATGTGGGTAGAATGTACATTGGAAAAGGAGTGCGTGTTCTAGCTTGTAGTTTCAATGGGGTGAATAAGACACATAGCTAAAGATTACAGGAAAATATTTTTCTGTTCCGCCAAACATGTGAGTATTCAATTTTTTCATGCTAGCCTCTAGTTTCCAAGGTTGTAGATTCAAACCTGGCAGAGGGCATAAAAATCCTTAGCATGGCTTCCTTTGGAAGGGAAATAAAGCCAGTGGTCCTGTGTCATAGATTTGCAGCATGTAAAAGAACTTCAAGTCTGATAAAGAAGCTTCTGAACAAAATTTCTGGTCTTTCATGCCCAATATAGAATGAGACACTAAGAATTATAGCAGTTAAAGAGCATCCATAAATAAAACTCAATTTCATTTCATTCAACTGTTTCATTGTGTTTGCAAGATGACTGCTAAAACTAAGTGGACTTTAGAACCGGAGTTGCTCATCAGCTGCTTCAAAGTGGTAACACTACCAGAGTTCAATGCTAGAGGTCAACCTTGTAGGAAACAAACCTGATGTTACAAATTGACATCTCCCATTCACTTCTAGTACTCGAGGGCACACTTTGGTTTCTTTACCTACTCCCTGAGTGTCTGACCTTCCATTCTTCTCAGCTTGCCTGTGGCTGTAATGTCAACAACTTCATTTTCATCAATAGGAAATAAACATCTTTGTTCTTTCATTTAACACACAGCATATTCATTGCAGACCATGATTCATACTTGACATGTTTCACCTTATTATGAGATCTATAAGATAGCATACCCTTCTTATTTGTTCTCATATAACAACAGCATTATGTTTACTGTTTATTAGCCTTCTAAAGAAATATTCAGATCCTTTGAATGCCACTTATAGTTAAAAATGCATATATATATATATATATATATATATATATATATATATATATATATAGTTTTATTGACCAGCATGAACTTGCAGACTGTGGTCATCATATGATTTAAATGCCATTACTAACTTATGTGAGTAAAGCTTGTCATATGAAGTGAATGGGTTAAGCATTAATAATAATTATGGATGGAAAGCAACAAAATTCTAACTACACCTGGTATAGCATACACTCTGTTTGATATTTCATGTTACAATAGTAGCATAAGATAGTAGTATCAGAAACATGCATTCAACATTTCATTATATTTGTATTTAAGATAATAATGGACACACACACAAAAATACATGCTTTCTTTCTAAGAAATGCTTTTTTGCAGCAAAGATGGCCAGGATTTATCATTTGTTCTATTAAGATTCTAGCTATAAAAAAGGATATGAAACCAAGGTGACCATACAATAAGAAATTCAAGTCTGGACAGCATCAACCAAAAAAGAAAGAAAACAAAAAGAATTGTGCAATAGGCAACTCTATGGCCTTCAATGTATCAAAAAGAAACTACTTCCTACAAATGCAATTAAACGAGATATCACAGAATGCCTTGGAAATTATGCTGCAATAAATTAGACCCCCCCCCCAAAAAAGTGTTATGTTCACTTGGTAAATACATTAGATAAATGGTGTCAAAAGGTTAACCTAAAGCTATTCAGAGTAAAACATTGTGCTTTGAAATATTTATAAAATAAAACTTATAGGCTTCTTTGTTATTAAATTCTTTTTTTATATTAAAAAATGCTACTCTTAGCTTACTGTATTGAGGAGATGAGAGAAGAAGTGTTTAAGGTAACCCATCACTGAAAGTACTAGAATGCACATTTCTTGACCTATCAACTTCAAATTATTTTGTGATAATTGGCACGCGTTGTGCAAATAAAATTCCAACATTGGAACCTCTAAATTAAACCATTCTTTACTATCCTTTTTGGTTCTAGTTTTGCACTTTTAAAATGCTCCTCACAATGAGCGATTAAAGATTTCTGGATCAAAATTTAATTTATGCGTCATTAAAACATAATAAAAAACCTGACGACTTTTTTTGGGAAATGCTTATTGTTTGGCAGTAAAAAGTTCATAAATATTGATGTCATGCTTTTTCTCATGTTTTGCACTAAGTTTATAAAAAATATTTAATTACACAATCAATATGCCCAAGTCAATTTCATAGTTCAACAGTTCTCCACCAATGCTGGAAATTGTAGGTAAATTGGTTGAGATGTACATCATGTGGAATATTTGAATATTGCAAGATGTTGAAATAAAATATTGGAGAGGAATACATTTGAAAACTGGAGTATCAAGCAAAATACATGTGCACAAACTTTTAAATCTTTGAATTAGTTCAAAACAATACAGCTGTTGGAATGCTGAAAGCAGAGTCTGTAACTGAGTGTAAAACAGGATATAATTCCAAACATCTGAACATCCACTTTTTGTCCACTTTAGAGAAATTTCACCAATGGGTTGCCTGAATTTTTAAAGCTTAGTGATCTAAATTATACATTTTTTCCATCCATCCCCTCAGCAGTATATAGGTTGGAAGTTCTTCATACTTTACATTGGGAAGCTAGAGGGTAAATGATGCAGATCAATTATTCCCCAGTGCCATTGGTGAACAACAACAACAACAGTTTTTCATACGGCAGGTTATTGCAGGATGTTAGGGAAATTAATTCTAAACCATGTCATACATTCTTAAATAGAAAAATTGCCTGTACAGTTATTTGCACTGTGTGTCTACATTACTCAAATTTCAGACAGCTGATCTTCCATGGCTAAGCTAATGAGCACTCTCTAGTTTTATAAGTCATTGCTGGAATCAATTCAATATTGAACACTGGGCCACATAACTTTGGCTTTCACTGAAAAGTGGACCCTAGCTTATATATACAATACAATGCAGTGTGAAATAATTTCCTTATATACATATAAGGTTAAAATAACTAGAAATTCTAAAGTGGTTTTAGTAATAATAATGTATGATCACATCTGCTGAATAAAAAAGAAGTAATTGCAGATTTTATCACCAATCCTCTTCTGCCTTTTGTTAATATAAGTAGCAGTAAGATAATATTAGTTTGTGCTTCAGAATAGAAGGAAGTTGGATATTTATGAGCAATAAAGTGTTAATTGCCTATTCTTTGTTTTTTTTTCAGATGGATGTGCACTGTTTCTTGCTGACAGATATGCTGTTAGTCTGTAAACCAATCACAAAGAAAGGTGGTAGTGGAAGTGTTCGTGTTGTGCGGCAGCCCTATCTTGTAGATAGATTAGTTGTGCAAGAACTGGCTCGTGATCCTCCAAGTATTGCACTGGTGTATCTTAATGAATTTCAAACTGCCACTGCAGCCTTCATCTTGTACTCACAGGAACAAAAGCTTATTAAGGTGACTGTCATATAATTATATGATCTTATATAAATGCATAGAAATAAATTTGCACAAGTGTGCAAGCACATGCATGTTTGTGTATGTGTGAGAGAGGTCAGTTTTTAGAGTGCATTGCTCAGAAGCAGTTTACAAAGATAAAATTTCCTTGACAATTAAGGAAGAAATTCAGAGTGAATCTGTCAAGTTCCTTGCATTCAAAAGCATTTTAGGATGCTCAGTAGTCAGGCATCCTGAAAGCAATACAATTTACAATTTATACTAGGTAGTGTTGCACTGGTTTACAAACATATTTTGTTTAGTTCAGTTAAGATATGCAAAATCTCTTTGTTTTTTTTATAATAATTCTGGTGTTTCTGGAGAGAAAGAGAGCTACCCAGTGGAGCAGAGATAACATTCTTGCCTGTTGTTGAAGTTACACCCATTAGAACTCCCCTTAGGGCAAGTAATTATGCTGCTGCATAGCCCATTTCTAAGTGTCTGTTCTGCTATTCTTACAAGAAAAGATAAACACACATGTGCATACAAATAAACATTTTAAAAGTGCAATTTTTTGCTTCATTGTAGTCTATTGCATGTGTAAGTATTAATTATTTGCCCATTTCTGCAGTTCTATTCTACATGCGTATAGAAGATTTAGCTCTGCTCCTTAATAATGATTACCACCTTATTAATATCTTCCATTGATATAATCTTAACTAACACTTATATGAATGAATATTTATTTCTCAACACTCACAATTACATAATTAAACTACATACATTTTAAACTATAGTAACATTTGAAAATATTAGGCTCTTTACACTATAAATTCACTTCTTGGTTGCTTGCCTATGCTAATTTACAGAGCTAATACACACAACTCCAACCAGCTTATATAAAAAAAAACTATTGAAGACTGCAGCAATTACTTCTGAAGTAAAGGAGCTGTTAAAGTATACCATTAGTACACCATACTAGATTTATTAATACTTTCCGTCAGACCTTAACATTATCATCACATAACTTCAGTGCTTTAGGTCCCATAGCTCGTCTGCACCTTCATTTCATCATCTAAAATGAGTTGTCTGGTTAAGTATGTATATTAAGCTTTAATACAATTAATTTTGGATATGAATGTGCAGTGAACATAGTCAGAAAATATGTGAAGATTATTAATATCTTCTCATTAAGAACTTTGTGACAAACTTTGAAAGGGAGGCTTGTCACCATCATTTGTCAGGAGAGAGAGTCATAGAATTTTTTTGTGGGAGGTTCTACTTCTGTTTAGAGTGGTTACCCTATAACCTTGGCATAATAGAAATGGAAAATGAGTTAAATCTGAGTGTACCTTCTGTTGTAATTGTTTGTTGTTTATTTAGAATATGTCTTAAGAAATGAATTATTATTAGCATGTGGTTTAAATACAATATAAATTTTGTTTCACTACTTAGAATTGGGTGGAAGGGATCAAGAAGGCACAAGATCTGTATGCAGCTGCCAAGAGTGCTTCTAATATAGCCCAGCCTTCCCATTTGAACACATCATCACCAGCTGTGCCTTTGGCTTCCATCAGCCGCCAGCCAAGTGCATGTTTCTATGAAGATGAAGATTCCCTACTACTGGAGACTGATTACCAGAGCTGTGCCTCATATTCAGCAGGATTGCTACCTAGCAGTCGTAGTCCTCGTGGAGGATCCAGCAGAGGCAGTCGTGGCTCTAGTTTGATGCATTCTCACAGGTGAGACCAGCTGGATTTTAAAATGCATTATTAATTGCCAAGCAGGAAGATACTTTTAACACTTGGATAGCTTTGAATGCATTTCATGTGTATAACTATCGCAAGTAAACTTTCATTCTCTTCTCTTCAATTCAGACATACATAATATATCTACAAGATCTCCAACTTTTATGAGCTGAAGTTTGAAACACACTTGCCAACAATTCTGGTAAATAGTATAAAATATGGATAAGCTAGTAACAGTGTTTTGAATTTTAAATTATTTAGAAAATTTGAGATGGAATTGAAACACCTAACATCACTTACATGTTTTACAACTTGAGCAGTTTCGAGAGTTAATTGCTCCCATCATCAGAAGTGGCCGACTGGTTCCTCCAAAGACTCACTACAAATTCCATGGCATCTTCAAAAAACACAACATTTTTCTAACTACACAAAACAGATTAAGCCTAGAGAAATTATACTCTGCAACACAACAAAGGACCAAATCCCTCAGAACAAAAAAGCAGGAATCTATCAAATTAATTGTCCAGAATGTGGCCAAATATACATAGGTAAAACAGAAAGAAATTTAGAGACCAGATTAAAAGAACATATGAGACACATCAAATACAAACAGATGGACCAATCTGTGGTTGCTCATCACTTTCTGATGACAAATCACATCACACCAAATATAACACTCTTAAAACTGACAAAACATGCATCCTGGTTGGATACTTGGGAAAAGTTATTAATCACAAAACATAAACACCATGTAATGAATTTTGACTTGCCGCCACCGAACCCACTATGGAGTTTCATCACTATACCAGATTCCACCACACACAGATGCATACCGGACAACATCATGAGGAACAAGTCAGCCACTTCTGATGATGGGAGCAGTTAACTCTCATAACTCATCAAGTTGTAAAACATGTGAGTGATATTAAGTGTTTCAATTTCAACTCAAATTTTCTATATAATTCTAGTAATGTTTGAAGGTATGTTTTGTATGAAATGATTCCCTTTGTGGAGCAGCACAATGCAGAATTTTCAGATATACTTTACTTAGCTTCTTTTCTTGTTTGTGAGAATGTATTGCTACATTTTAAAAGTGAAGATCTTAGCATTTTATGCTTTTAAGCCATTTTTAAATTAGTGAAATAAAAATAATAATTTACAAATTATACCTAATTTCCTATTACCAGCAAAAACATAAAATAACCTGAAATAAAATACTTAAAAGAAAAAATAACGAAAACTAAATTTGCTATACTAACTATTCCCAGGTATAGGAGTGGTACCCACTCAGGTACTGGTGAGTAAAGTGAGGAGTTGCAATAGACAGCACTCCCAGCCATGGAGGCCAACATTCTGGCTGGGGGATGTGTGATGCTTGCCACATCACCTCCCTGTATTGGATGAATAATCACCACCTCTGTCATGCATACATAGGTTATCATCATCATCATTGTTATTATTAATATTAATTATTATTATAATAAGGATTATAAGTGAATTGTTAGAAATCCATACTGTGTATAAAAATATAATTAGTGATTACCTCCACACACAATTTCTCTGTACTTTTGGTTTGCTAACACTGGAAATTGATTAAATTTTAAGCCTTGAAATGTTCATTTTTACTTCACCATCATTAGACATAAACAAATAAATAAAAACTCACATTACTGAGATGCCTACTTCATTTTGGCCACCCTGGGTTCACAGGTAGGAATGCTTCCTTAGACCATGGATTTTCTCTGATGAAATTTCACAGAAGAAAACTGGAAATAACTGCAGTCAGTCATTTTTCATACTACTTGTGTAACAGCCAAGACCTCTGTGATTTATTCTTGTTAACTCAATATGTCTTGCTTGCTGTATTGTTGAGAGGAAGCCGTGAATGGACTGTTTGACTTAAATGAGTATTTTGAAAACTTATATTTAAGTTGGGAGGTTATTTGTGCAAGTACTTATCTTAATTACTTATCGAATCTGTGACATCATTATATCCTGAAAAAGTAACACAATTCTGGGACTATCATGGAAAATCTGGGACATATAGGAGCAATATGACTAACACATCTCCAGAGTTATTGATTTTATCTTGCTTATTTTCCACAATTTTCTCAACGTTTTAAAAATATCACCTGAGAGTCTCCAAAGGGGTCTCAGACATGCTAACATGAGTACAGTGTCTGCATCTGACACTGATGTTTCTATGATTTAAAAGAAACTATTTGTGAAAAAAGTTTTAGTTTCCAATAGTTTTGTGGTCAAAGCAATTTCCTTTTTCTTCATGATTTTCTAATACACATTCTAAGTTATGCACAGAGCTTTCATTATAAAGAGTTCTATATGTAGCATCATCATCATACATAGAAATGGAAAGAGAAGACCAGAAAAACCAAAACTAAATGACAATAAATACAAAATATTGCAAATAATTTGTGTCTAATCTGAAGGAAGTTTACTCAAACAGTGGATCATGTTATAATCTGTGCAATATTTTCAATACACTATATTTTGTTATCTTATAAAGACTGTGGAACTCTTCACTTTGAAGAATTACTGCTGCCAAAAATGAACATTTGTAGACAATAATGCAAGCAAATCTTCAGGAAAGGAAAGTGATGATCATAAATATCCAGCTTCAATATACAAACTTGGTATTCCTGTCACCCTCCAGTGAATGAAATTTCAATAAAAGAGGAATTGCACAGAAGAGGAGCTGAAAATTGTCTGCAGATTTGTTAATGCCATCCTTATTTTACATAATATTGATGCATTTTTTAATAAAATTTAATTTACTTACAAATTCATATATCATCCCTGTGTATATATTTTTTTATATTTCAGCATTTTAGGGTTTTTATATAACACTGAAGATTTTTTCCAACTGAAGAAGAAGAACTGTCCATTAACTTTTAACTTTTATTATTTTATTTTAATATAAATGTTTGTTATTACCATTTATTTTTGCGTTCATATATAGAACATTCAATAACTTATGCACAAGCTCTCTTGAATCGTACTCTAATGCAAAATAATGACAAAAATTGTATTCATGCATAGTCATAAAAAGTTACTTTGGTTGTGCAAGTGTCATCTTACTGGACAGTGTGCAATTTACTGCCAGTTTACCCCAGGCCCTGTTAACTAGCAAAGATAACTTGCCACATCAGATTACCTCTCTTCCACCCTCAAGCACTCACCAGGCTTACTAAAGGATTGCTTGGGAAGGAGCGATTAGCATCTTGACTAATACAACACGGTGTAGTAACATTCCTTCATCCTGATTTTTAATGGCAGTAATGTGAAAACTAGGTACTAAACTAAAATTATATTCCTTTAACATTTCTGTTCCTGATATATATGATTCAAGTGAGTTACTGTGTAGTTTTATTTGAAATTGCAAAAAATTCCGATATTTTGTGAAAACTGAGAAAAATTCTGTTTTGAGCATATACGGAGCACATAATCACAGTTTTCACAACTTTTTTTTCCCCCCAATTGTTTCATTTAACATATATGGTCATAACAGTGGCTTTCATTTCAGAAAGAATCAGTTGATGTTTTAATAGCTCATTTTATTCTGGGTTTCTTTTAGTACTGCAGCACACTCATGTTCACATTTTCCAGACTCTGTGGAGGATAAAGAATAATCCTTATTTAAAAGAAAATCTCGCCTTCCAGCAGGAAATCAAAACCAGGTCTTGGAGATTCCACCCAACTGACTACTTCTGCAGAGGCAATCAATCTCTCTTTTGTTTCTTACAGTGACCAGTATAATTCATCTCTTACCTATCCGTCCCTCTTGAAGGTTAATTTGGAATATCGCTCACTCCTAAACAAATGCTGGGAATGCAATTCATGGCAGCTCTGTATGGACTTCCATTGATTGTGATATTCTCTGGACAATACATAATGGAAGCAAACTTGAGCATTTAATTGTGAAATCTAATGCTGCTGATTGTTATTGTTACACATCTATTTTTCTGAATTTAGATATGCTAGGGGGTATTGTTTCCATTCTATGTACATAGATAGTCATTAATCCATAGAATTAATTGCTGTTCGTTATAGTATAATGGTATACTTTGTATGATTTATAGCTCTTAATATAAAGTATCTTCCCCATTACAGCTAGGTATTTAAGTAGAAAGTTATTAAAAATATGTTTGTTGGTGTTTTGGGAGCATTGGAAATTATCCCAATGCTTATTTTGTTATTTATAGTGTACTGATGTGGTGACAGCATAATGTGCCGTTAATGCAACTACTTAGGAATCATATTTTGGCAGTCTGTCAAGAGATATGTCTAGGAGCAGTCATTTTTAACTAAAAACACCCCTATTAAATGTGAGCAATTGATATATTTGGAATTTTTTAACCATCTAGAACAAAGCCCTTTCAAACTATCCACAAATATTCTTACTATTTTAAGCAGAAATGTGTACATGAATGTTCAAAATCTTGACAGTTTATGTGCTTTTAATACACAGTTTTCCCATAGCATTAATTCTGTTGGTCCATATATATGCTTTAATAGTTGAACCTCTGAATTTAATTTTATTAGCTAAGCAAACATTTACTATGATGCACATAAGTACAGTCAATCTTCACACTCTTACTTGCTTTGCACAGCAAGTGATTTAATAGCATATGCTATAGTAATGTTTGCTCACATCATCAGTTGCACATTGACTCTTGGGGCCTTCCAAGATACTGTTGAGCTTGGGGAAGCCTCTGGTGACCTTTGGATGGACTTGAAATTTGGGTTTTCTGTTTCTGGTAGGTTCATTCAAAGTCTATCAAAGGTTTACCAAATTCTACAGGAATATCTTGGAGTGTCCCAACAGTCAGTGTGCAACTGATACTGCAAGTGAATGCTTGAAAAACATGATGGCTTAATTAATTGGTGAGCAAAGCAAGTAAGATTCTTAAAGTTGACTCCACTTATATACATGGTAGCTAATGAGTTGTTTATTATTATTATTATTATTATTATTATTATTATTATTATTATTATTATTATTAATATTTTTTAATATGTGGCTTAAGGGCGATCAACAGCAAGAGTTATTAGCGTCCGTAGAGCATATAAAATCTAAAATCCACAAAACTTAAAAGGATGGGAGATAAAACCCTCAAAGCTTAAAACACTAAAAGATTAAAAAGACGTGCCAGGAACTTTAAAAGTTGAGATAAACGATACCAAATACTCGGTGGAGGGGGGGGGGACGCGGGACCTCCGAGAAAGCCAACAATAGAAACTCTCAAAATCTCATCATTTTGTCGTATAAGGACGTTCTACAGTATGCGCATCATCTGCAAAAACGTTGGATATACCAACTGACAGAGAGACTTGGACGCGCAATGGAGCTAAAACCTGACACTGTTAAAATGTGATGCACCTTTTAAGGTTGCCTCACACTGCTCACAGAGTGGTGCAGGGTCCCTCTGAGCAAGTGTCCATGACTAAAAAGGCAATGTCACATAAGCATTACTTCTCAATGAGAAGTACGAGAAGAGGTAGCCCAGACAACCGGGAGAGGTTTAACCTCCCGCAGCTTGCTCCCTCTAAAGGCCGTCCACTCAGTGCGCCAATGAGACAGGATACGGTGACGTAAAATGACACGCAAATCAGTAGAGGGGACAATAGAAGTAAAGCATATGGGTGATAAAATCGCCGATTTGGCAGCGGAATCGGCGCACTCGTTGTCAGAAACGCCACATGACTTGGAATCCACACAAGGAAACGCTGATGCCAGAAACACCGAGCGAGTAAAGTCGATCATGTATGCGCCGTACGAGCGGGTGCTAGTTGTCAGCATTTTAACACTCTGAAGAGCACTCAAGAGTGTTTGTGCAGAAACACAGTGCCGTAAATCCTGCCGCTGGACATATAAAAGAGATTGATAAATACCAAAAAGTTCACCGGTTCAATAACAAAGGCACACACTACTTCAAGACCACTCTTAGATCCATCACTATAGATAAAATGGAAAGCCCGTCTTAGATCCGCCTTTTTAGAACTTAGGTACTGAAGAAGGGGTTACGTTCTTCGGCATGGAGGTTAACCCGAGGTGGCAATGGGCCTAGCGCGTATCCAGAGCGGAAATCGTGTTTCCCTTCTGGGTAGGGTCGGGCGCTAGCGCGACATCCAATTGCCGAAGAAGCTGGCGAAATCGAGCCCCTGGAGGGAGTATTCCAGAGGAGCTAAGTAAATGCTGCGATCGAGCGAATCATCGAAAAACAGCTTGTCGGGTGGTCAGACAAGTTTGAGAATCGATATGCATAGCTGCACAAAAGCATCTCACGCCTGAAGGATGGTGGAGGTTCTGTGGCTTCGGCATAAAGACTGGGTATAGGGCTAGTTGGAAAGGACCCTGTAGTGACCTTGATGCAACGATGGTGAATAACATTCAGGCGAAGTAACACAAATGGATGCGCCGAGAAATATACAATACGCCCATTCTCTGGAGTAAAAGGATGGGATAAACCGAGCCCTCGCGTACTCTAAATACACCGTCCATCATAAACTCGTGAAATACGGGGAGGCGACCACGAATATTCCAAGCATGGAGGGTACGTAGAATATCACCCCTCCAACATGTGTCGTATGCCTTCTCCAGGTCAAAAAACACAGTCACAGTTTGACAGTTTCGCAGAAATCCATTCGTAATATCCGTAGATAAGGGTACCAGATGGTCGACATTTGAACGATGGCGACGAAGCCCGCACTGGGCTTTCGCGATAAGGTTCTGAGACTAAAACCACTATGTCAAGCGCCGTTGATCATGCGCTCCATCACCTTGAAAATGCAACTGGTGAGGGAGATAAGGCAATACTGGAATGTAGTTAGCGAACCTTCCCAGGATTAAATATAGGGACGATGGTGGTTGCGCGCCAAACTGAAAGAAATTGACCGTCCTTCCAAATACGATTAGATACCCGTACGAAAAAGCGTTTAATGTCTGCCGATAGGATCTGTAACATTAGAACATGAATACTATCCGGCCCAGGAGCTGAGTGCTTAGACAAATAGTTGGGCGTGCTCCAACTCACTTATAGTGAAAAGCGTATTGTAACATTCTTTGTTAGCGGATCGAAAATCAAAGGCCTCTGAATTCACCCGTTCCTTGATAGCGTGAAAGGCGGCGGGATACTCGGCGGAACTGGAAACTGCGGCAAAGACAGCACCCAGAGTGTTAGAAGTGGCAGCCGGATCCATTATGGTGACATTATTAACCCGAAGGCCAGACACAGTACAATGGAACACTTTACCAGATTTAGAAGAAGGCGTGAAGCAATCAAAAGACTCCACAAAAAGAGTCCAAGATGCTTTCTTGCTATCCTGAATAATGCGTCGAGTCTGGCGCGCGCTTGTTTAAAGAAAATCAGATTGTCAAGAGTAGGGTGGCGCCGAAACACCCTAAGAGTAGTTCTATGGGCACGAACGACGTCCTGATATTCCTCTGTCCATCATGGAGCCGCAATTCGCCAAGGGTATGAGGATGATCGGGGAATTGCGCGTTCGGAAGCAGAAAGAATTGTGGCGGTAAGGTGCTGCACCATTTGGTCAACGTTAGCGAGGGTTGGTCCTCAAAACCACGAGGCTGGAATAAAGCCTCCAATTTACTTTATTTATTTGCCAAGTAGGTGCCCTGAAATATTGCACGTGGTGAGAAAGCAAAGAATCGATTGAAGGGAAATAATCGCTGGAGTAGGTGTCAGCGACGATGTTCCACTGCAGACGAGAAGTGAGCTGTGAGGAGCAAAGGGCTAGATCCAAGCGGGATGGTGTCCCAGAAGAATCTGAAACAAAAGTAGGTTCACCGGTGTTTAGTAATGAGAGGTTGAAGTGACCGAAAAGGTCAGGAAGAACCGTTCCCCTCGCGCAAGCGCTTAGTGAACCCCACAAGGGTGGTGGGCATTAAAATCTCCCAACAGAAGAAACGGTGTTGGGAGATTGGACAGTAGAACTCGAATGTCTGTGCTAGCGAGAGGAGACGACGGAGGTAAATAGACGGAGCAAATAGAAAAAAACGGGTAGATGTAGTCAAACAGCAACAGCTTGCAGGTCAAATGTGTGATATTGGTCCGTAACGACATCCATTATCAGACTATCAATACACCTCCGTGAGTAGGAGAGTCCTCTTCCGGTACAAGATTGTAGCACACCGGAGTATACCGTCGTGTATCAAAAGGATCTTGAGGGTGAAGCTTAGTTTCCTGCAAACAAACAACCATAGGTGAATGGGAACGCAACAAAGGCTGTAGTTACCCCTATGCGATCGTATACCAGGTAAATTGCATGTCAGAATAGCCATGATTACAAGGGATAAATTACTACTTGGAGGGTCCATTCAGAGTAACGTTTTTCTTAACCATGGTGCTCAGGCTTTGGTTGCGGAGCTGGCTCTTCGAAGGGAAGGACCTCGCGCTCAATGCCAGAAACCGATTCAAGCACCGAGAATCGGTTCTGTGTGGCAATAGGTGAAAGATGCCGCTGAACGGGGCTGGTTCCAAGGGCGTTCTGAGACTGCGATCTCCGAGGAGGAGAACGGGAATTCTTTTTAGTTCTCGTACGCTGAGGTCGGTCTTTAAGAAAATCTCTCTTGCTATATTTTTGCTTGAACTTTTTCTCGGGGGCTTGGTACTTTGACTTTTGGACTAGGTTTACATGTCTTAGAGCTAGTGCCAGAAATGGACGACTGGGTGGTAGCTTCGTTCGTGGCAGTCATGGTCCACACCTGCGTAGCGGCATCCTTCCGTGGTACTGGCGAGACAACAACAGAACTAAAGGTACCCGATCGCAGGAGCACAGGCTGGCTGCTTGATAATACCTTTAGGCTACAGCGAAGGAAAGTTTCTCCTTGACCTGGAGCTCCCGAATCGTCTTCCCGTCCAAGTACCGCGGACAGGTAGAAAACGAAGCAAAATGGGACTCCTTATAATTCACGCAGACGGGAGATGATGAACAGTCACCATCGTGTGAGGTATTACCACATGAGACACAGATAGAAACGGCGCTCTTACAAAAAAAACTTGCATATGTCCAAAATATTGGTATTTGAAACAACGCCTACGTCTGGGTATGTAGGGCTTCACAGCAATGCATTCGTATCCTGCTGCAATACTCGTGGACAATTCTACGCCATCGAAGGTAAGAAACAGGGTACGAGTTGTTACCAGCATACTATCCCGTTTAGCCTTCACTCTATGAACCGCTGTTAGGCTTTGGTCGGAAAGGTACTGGACCAGTTCTTCGTCCGAAATACCGCCAAGACTATAGGTGGTGACGACTTCCCTACAGGAATTCAAACCGCTGTGCTTCTCCACATGGATGGTGATGATATGCGAGGTTAAGGGCACTAAACTTCAAGGGTCATCAGCGCCCTTACAACGTACAAAATTAAAATTCAAATGCTAAAACACTCGAAAACAACGTAGCGAATTCTTCAAAGTACCACACTAAAAACATGGGAAATAAAACAATAACAGATTAAAAGGACGTGTCAGGAACAGTAAAAGGCAAAACACAAAAGAGCCATATGTCCGCTGGTGAGAAGAGCCCCCAGTAAAGTAGACAATATAAAATCACAAATCTAAAATATGCTCAGCACATCAAATGCGCCGATAAATACCACTGTCACTTATAAAACTAAAAGACATGCTACAGCATGCGCGTCGTCTGCCAAAATGTTTGACTATGCCAACAGGCAGACACACCTGAACGCGCAATGGAGCTAAAACCTGACACTCTTCTAAAAGTGACGCACCGTTAAGGATGCCGCAACACTACTCACTACTCACAGAGTAGTAAGTGTTTATGACTAAAAAGGAATGTTTGATACGAAGTCATGTTAAACTGACCCCTTCCCGGCGAGAAGAGTGGCCCGAACAACCGGAAGAGGTTTAACCTCCCGCAACTTCTTCCCCTAGGAGCCGCCCACTCATCGCGCTAACGCGAGAGGATACCGTGACGTAAAATGACATACATATCGGTGGTGAGAATAATAGAAGTAGAGCATCTGAGCGATAAATAAAAGGCCGATTTAGCAGCGGCGTCGGCAGACTCGGTACCTGAGATGCCTACATGACCTGGACTCCACACGAAGAAGACGCTGATGCCAGAAGCACTGAGCGAGTGGAGGAGATCGTGTATGCGCTGTACGAGAGGGCGGTAGATGTAAAGCGCGCGAGTACCTTGAAGAGCACTCAGAGAGTCTGTACAAAGAACGCAGTGCCGTAAGTCGTGCCGCTGGATGTATAAAAGAGACTACAATAATAAAAAGTTCGGCGGTAAAAATCGAACATTGCCCCGGTAAACGAAAGGTAAAGCAACGTTGACCAACGATAACGGCACGCCCTACTCTAACATCAGTATTAGACCCATCAGTATAGATAAAATGAAAGTCCCTGAATTGCGCCTCAAGTACTAAAAAGGCGGATCTAAAGACCGAAGAAGGGGTCTCATTCTTCGGTAGCCACATTAACCCAAGGTGACAGTGGGCCTCAGCGCGCAACCAAGGAGGAAAGAGTTGGCGCTGGCGTAACGTCCAAACGCCGAAGAAGCTGGCGAAATCGAACCCCTGGAGGGAGCAATGCGGAGGAGCTAACTAAATATTGCCGATCAAGTGAATCTTCAAAAAATATCTCGAATGAAGAGTGGTCAGGCAAGCTGCAGAGACGACAGCCATAGCTGTACAAAAGCATCTCACGTCTGAAGGACAGCGGAGGCTCAACAGCTTCAGCATACAGGCTGGGTACAGTTTGAAGGCCCCTGCAGCGACTCCTATGCCACGATGGTGAATGGCATTCAAGCGACGTAACACGAATGGACGCGCCGATGAATAGACAATGCACCCGTAATCAAGCTTGGATCGGACCAAAGAGCGATAAAGACGCAGAAGGACGGTCTGATCAGCTCCCCAGGATGTGTCACTTAAAACACGTAAAATACTAAGAGAACGGTCACACTTTACTTTTAAAAACGAGATGTGAGAAGTCCAGTTCAACTTCCGATCAAAGATCAACCGCAAAAATTTCGCCTCGTCTGCAAATGGAAGGTTATCCGGTCCAAGATGGAGAGAGGGCGAGGGAAAGCCTTCCGGCGCAAGAAACTCACACAACGGATTTCTCGGCAGAGAAACTAAAGCCGTTGGCGTTACTCCAGGCGTAGAGACGGTCGATACAGCTCTGGAGACGGTGTTCGAACAGACAGCTCCGCCACGAACTGCAATAAATGGCAAAATCGACAACGAAAAGGGACGATGAAATACCAGGTGGAACGCACTCAACAATGGGGTTGATAGCTACAGCAAAAAGTGTGACACTCAGTACAGAGCCCTGCGGTACACCGTTCTCTTGAATAAAACGACTAGATAAAACCGAGCCCACACGTACAGGAAAGACGCGATCCGTCAGAAACTCCCGAAGAAACATGAGAAGACAACTGCATATTTTCCATGCGTGGAGTGTACGTAAAATGCCGCCCCTCCAACAAGTGTCATAAGGTTTCTCCAGGTCAAAATATAGCCATTGTTTGACACTTTCTCAGAAAACCATTCATAATATGCTTCGACAGAGACACCAGAAGGTCGACGGTAGAGCGATGTCAACGAAACCCGCACTGAGCGTTCGCCAAAAGGTTCTGAGACTCAAGCCATCATGTCAATTGCCCGTTGAACATGCACTCCATCACCTTGCAAATGCAACTGGTGAGGGAGATAGGGCGGTAGCTGGAAGGTAGTTGGCGATCCTTCCCAGGCTGAAGTATAGGGAGAATGGTGGCTTTGCACCAAACGGAAGGAAAAAAGCCGTCCTGCCAAATACGGCTATAGACCTATAAGAGAAACAGTTTACTGTCGGCTGAAAGGTTCTTTAACATCAGAACGTGAATGCCGTCCGGCCCGGGAGCGGACTGCCTAGAGCAATGGAGAGCGTGCTCCACTCCCTCATTGGGAAAATTTTATTATAACGCTCCTTATTAGCAGACCCAAAACTATAGGTCGCGAAATTCAGCCGGTCTTTAAGAGGGCGAAAACCGACGGAATAATGGTCAGAACTGGAAACCGCCTCAAAGGCAGTACCCAGAGTGTTAACAATGGCAGACGGATCCACTATGGAGGCATTGGGAACCTGAAGGCCAGACACAGTACAATGCGAAACTTTACCGGAGAAGCGACGAAGTTTATCCCAAACAACAGAGGAAGGCGTGAAGCGATTAAAAGACTCGACAAAACGAGTCCAGGACGCCTTCTTGCTATCCTGAATAATGCGACGAGTCCTGGCGCGCGATTGTTTAAACGTAACCAAATTATCAAGTGTAGCGTGTCGCCGAAACACCCTAAGCGCAGCTCTACGGGCACGAACGGCGTCCCGACAGTCCTCGGTCTACCACGGAACAGAAATACGCCGAAGGTGGGAGGACGAACGGGGAATTGTGCGTTCGGCGGCAGATAGAATCATAGAGGTAAGGTGCTGCACCATTTGGTTAACGTCAGTGAAGGGCTGGTGCACAAACGACACGGGGCTGGAATACCGCCTTCAGTCAGCTTTAAGGAAGTGCCAGGAAGGTGCTCTAGAAGGCTGGACGTGGTGAGACAGAAGAAAAACGATGCAGGGATAATGATCGCTGGAGGAGGTGTCAGCGACGACGTTCCATTGCAGACGACAAGCAATCTGGATGGAGCAAACGGCAAGGTCCAAGTGAGAGAATGTACCAGAAGAATCGGAAAGAAACGTAGGCTCACCTGTATTGAGGATGGAGACTTTGAACTGAGCGAAAAGGTCGGAAAGAAGCGTTCCCCTTGCACAAGCCCTTGGCGAACCCCACAGGGGGTGATGGGCATTAAAATCTCCCAACAGAAGAAATGGTGTTGGGAGAGCGGACAAGTCATCTTGAATGTCCGGTTTAGCGAGGGGAGACGATGGAGGTGAATAGACGGAGCAAATAGAAAAGAAAAAGCCGGGTAATTGAAGTCCAACGGCAACAGCTTGCAAGTCGGACGTAAGTGTGAGAGTATGAAAATGAACGTCGTTACGCACTAATATCATGAAACCTCCATGAGCTCATCCGGTGCAAGATCGTAGCGAAACGGAGTATACCCTCGGAGATCAAAAGGATCTTGAGGGCGAAGCTTGGTCTCCTGCAAACACAGGACCATAGGTGAATGGGAACGCAATAAAAGTTGCAGTTCCGCCAAATGCGATCGTACACCATGTAAATTCCAGTTCAGGATAGCCATGAATAAAATAGATAAACTGTCTACATAGAAGGGCGGCTCAAAATAACCTTCTGCTTAACCTTGGGGCTCGGGCCTTTTGTATGAAGTTGGTCAGACTCCTTAGGCTCCTCGAAGGGAGGGCTCACGCGCTCAGTGCCAGTAACCGATTCAAGCGCCGAGAATCGGTTCTGGGTGGCAATGGGTAAAGGGTGCCGCTGACCGCGGCTTGTCCCAGGAGCATCCTGGGACTGCGACCTCCGAGAAGGAGAAGGTGAACTTTTCTTACCGCGCGCACGCGGAGGGTCATTAAGAAAATCTTCCTTGCGAAGTTTCTGCTTCGATTTCTTATCAGTGCCTTGGGACTTCAGTACCTTAGGACCAGCTTTAGATAGCTTGATAACTGTGCCAGAGATGGACGGCCGGATGGTAGTGGTGGTCAAGGCAGTCATGGTCCAGGTCTGAGTTTCGGCATCCTTCTGGGGCACTGGCGAGGTAACAACAGAGCTGAATATACCTGGACGCAGGAGCGCAGGTTCGCGTGTATGATAACGCCTCCGGGCTTCAGCGAACGATAGCATTTCTCTACCCGGATCTCCTCGATCGCCTTCTAGTCCAAGTACCGCAGTCGGCAAATGACGCAGAATGAGACCCTTTGCAATTAACGCAGACGGGGCTGATGAACAGGTGCCACCGTGTGAGGGCTGACTACAAGAGACACAGATGGAAACGGCACTCTTACAAGAGACTTGCGTATGCCCAAAACGTTGGCATTTAATACAACGCAGAGGTCTAGGAATATATGGCCTCACCGCAATACGTTCGTACCCTGCTGAGATATTCGTGAGCAAATCGACACCATCGAAAGTTAAAAACAGGGTACGAGTTGGTACCAATACTCCGTCGCGTTTAGCCTGCACTCGATGAACTGCTGTCACCTTTTGATCTGAAAGATAGTCGACCAGTTCATCGTTCGACATACCAATGAGGCTATGGGTAGTAACGACGCCTCGACAGGAATTCAAGGTGCGGTGCTTCTCTACTCGGGTAGGATAACCGTGGAGAAGCGTAACAAGCAACAAGGGCTTACTTTGTTGATCGGACTTGCTTTGTACTAATAAGGAACCGTTGCGACGACGAGTGCAGGACTGAACCGAACCAGCAATAGAGTCAATGCTCTTCTGTATTATAAAAGGGTTCACCTTCTCTAAAGGTTGGCTTTCCTCTGTTCCCGTAATGACTAAGTAACAACCAGATGTCGATGGTGCCACTTCCGTTACAATGACCTTTGGGCGCTTGTTAGAAATGGAGAAAGGGCTCCATAGCGAAAGAAATCCTCCAGCATTGCAACCGTCTCCGACCTCGGGCTCTGACTTCCCGGGCGTTACCCCGGCTTGGGTGAGTGGCCTCTCTATACCAGTCTCACCCCATGGTCACACCTCCCAGCTTAGACAGAGGGACCCACTGGCCGTGTGAAGTCAGCAGCTGATGCAATGGCCCACCCGCGGGATTGCAGTTAAACAGCGGATACGAACACATGCCCTACATGACGACCCCGGGTGGTGGGGATGACGCCATTACCTACTCACCCAGCTGCGTACCCAGTACGCGGGTATCCGTCAGGCTGTAGAGGATTAAAAGTAAGAAAATCAGAAAATAAACCAAAATGTGTGGGCGTTTCGCAAGGTAGGCCGGCGAGGAAGGAAAAGAGATGTGCGAGTGATCGTGGTGCGAAATGTTCGTAATAGATTAGAGAAAAAAGAAACGAAATGTAAAGAACGCACGAGAGCCTGCCTTGTATCCCCCAGTCATGAGGACGATCCCACCTCGACCGGACGAGGGTGGAGGGATGACGATGGAGATGGGTGGCTCCGGAACCCAGGTGCGCCAAACCCATATTCACATAAAGTGAGCCCCTGGGGGGTCCACAAGGACGGGATACCCGTAAACAAGTGTGGCGCGCAACAACGTCTTAGTCTGTAGTTCTGACTTGTTCTCCACCAACAAGGAACAATTATGAAGGCGTCTGCGGGACTTAACCGCACTAGTAATTGCATCGATGGCCTTTTGTATAATAAAAGGATACACCTTCTCAAATGACTGCCCTTCCTCAGTACATGTAATGACCAAGAAACAAACAGATGGTGGTGTTACTTCCTTTTTGACAACTCTTTGGCGTTTGTTAGAAGTAATGGAGAAAGAGTTCATCATTATGGACTAAATCCTCCACCATTGCAAGTGTCTCCAATCTCGAGCTCTGACTTCCCGGGCGTTACCCCGGCTTGGGTGAGTGACCTATCAATACATATCTCACTCCAGGGTCACACCTCCCAGGATAAAGACAGAGAGATACAATGACCATTGGGGGTCAGCAGCGCATGCAATGGCCCCACCTTGGGGATGATGCTATTGTCCATTCACCCAGCTGTGCACCCTGTGTGCAGGTTTCTGTCAGGCTGTATCCACGGAGGAGTAAAAGAATAAAAAGGAGAAAAGAAACAAAAAGGTGTCAAACACTTTCATGGACCAATATGTGGGCTTTCTGCATGCAAGGTAAGCCGATAAGGAAGTAAAAGAAATGATGGTACAAATGAACTTGGTGCAAAATGTTGGGAAATGGGGACCAGAGAAGGAAGAAGTAATGGCAAGGTTTAAAAAAAAGCATGAGAACCTACCTTGCATCCCCTGGTCATGACAAGGACAAATCCTCTTCGGCTGGTAGTTAATGAGATCTGCTCACTATCTATGATTCCTTTATAATTTTATTCATAATAAAATATTATTTGTATGACTGATATATCAGTTTGTATATTTGGGTTAATAAATATGTTACTAGTTATGTTTAGTTTTATTAAGTCCATCTGATATAACTGTATGCAGTATATTTTATACATGCTAGATTTGTTTGTTTTTCTAGTTGTTTTAGCCAAGATTTCTGTTCTGAATTGAATGGCAGTTGCAGTATTGCTTTAGTAGATTTTATAGCGAAGATTATAACAACTTGGACATTCTAAATGAGTATTTCTAGAACTCTCTAAAGTGAAAAGTCAATATCTATTCGAATAAACTTACAATATTTTCAATATCGTGAGTATCCTCAATTTGGTATATACAGTATTTATTGCAATACTTCTCAGTAACTGTAGTTGTTTCAGCCATGTGTCATTCATATTAATTAGATAGCTATTATACACTGAATATAAAAGTAGATATTTAATTTGCTTTGCAGTGGATCAGTAGATATGAATGAAGCAAGTTCTGTAAGCAGTGTGAGTCAATCTCGTGGAGTGAGCATGGAGAATGAATTGAGAGGTTCCAGTCTCAGCTCAGATGAGGGCCTACCTGTTGCAACATGCAGCTGTGATAGTGGCAAGTCTGCCAACCAAATAACACAACAACCTGTTCCTGTACCATCACCGCGTCCAGAGAGGTAATTATAATGATAAAACAATAAATAAGCTGATTTTTTTTCAGCTAAAGTTCCATTTTCAGCACTGAGTAAACAAAGGAGAAAGTATTTGAGATGAAAGGCATACACAATGATGTTTTTAATGCAAATCTATAAATCATTATTTTGAAGCTATTCTTTGTTAAACAAGAGAAGATTACATAAGCCTTCAGAGATTTTATAGTATAATTATATATTACTGTAATTAAATATATTTTTACCTGGCCAGAGCTTTCTGTATTATAAGAAAGTAAGCACTTAAAAATATTCTAGGGAATTAGTTTCTCAAATTGTTATTCATCACTATCTCTGTAGGCGGAGTTTGCAAGGAACAGTGTGCATTCTACCATTAATCAAACATAGCAATATTCAACTGCTTTGTAAAATATGATGGTTTTTCTTACTCATTGTTCCTGACACTGCTTCTCCATTTAAGAGTAAGATACCAGTACAGTCACAGTGCAGAGGTGCAAACAATAAAGGTACAGATGGTATAAGTTTAAGAATATTTACTTTGTGTATGCTTCTGAAATGTTTAACTTACATAAGACAGACACAATGGATAGACTACAAAATAAATGCACTTATATTAGAAACTACAGAAAAATCCTATATGTTGATGACTATTTACATTAAGATGTTAACCATCTTGCTCAAGAGAATAGAGAACCAGTCGATGGAATAGTTAAACTGCTTGAGGAAAGTTTCTATTGACGATGTTAATCAATGATTTTAAAAGATGCATGCATCCTAAAAGAATTAAAAAAGTAACATCAGATTTTGCAGTGTGTATAGTTAAAGCATATTTACTAGTAACTACAGGAGGAGTAAAATAATCAAGCTAGCCTCAAGAACATTTACTCCACTGAAAACTCATCACTGGCTGGAATTTTTTCAATGCTATAGTTTCTGTTAGTAACATCTGGTGTATTCCAGGTAATTTGTAAAGGAGGTCAATTTGAAAGACATCAAAGCTTACACCTAATTGAGCCAAGGATGAGAAAAAATCCTTTTAAACTAGTTTGAGTGAATAACAAAGCAAGTGAAGTTCATAAATATCCAATGGTTTCTATAACTACTAGTTAGTAACTTGCAGTTTTCACTTGAAGCTGTTTTCAACCAACATCACTGGGCCTGAAGTCAAGAAAATGAAGAGCAAATTTATTCATATGTAACAAAAAAAAAAAGAACATTTTCCTACGCTTACCTTAATTATTAAATACAAGATCTGATCATCTATTATTAATTCAAAGGATTAAGGGAAAACCCCAATAAAAACTTCAGCCAAGCAACTTTTTTTTTGTTCTTTTACAGTTTGTTTTAGTCAAACTCACTATGTGAGAGGCAAAGGTGTTACCTACATTTGTCTGCTTAGCATGAAGCAACTGTCTTAATTGCAAACAAAAGTGAAGAAATACTTCATGTGTTTATTTCTTATGTTTTCAGCAAGTTTAATTATTACAATTTTATTAATTATTTGGCAAATGTTTTCCAGAAAACTCATACCTCATGTATTAAGATATGCAAAGCGTGAACCTTAGCTTTCTTCTCAGCAAAAGAAGTAATTTTGAAAATCTGTGTAATTTACTGAGCAAATCTGATCAGAACTCAAATCCAATATTCTTGGATTTATCCACTCATTCTCTTGGCCATAACAAAGAGTGTAATGTCTTCTATACTATTTTTGGTGAGTCAATGTGGAGAAAGAGAAAATTTGTTGTGTTGGGCAACAAGGAAATGTTATTATTTATTTAAAGTTGTAATATGATTTCTTGTTGCAGGCGCAGTCAACTGTCTAAGTCACCATCACCAAACACTTTAAGTGTACAAGTTCCAGTGTTCTCCAGTCTGGGGCAATCATTACCAAATCTTAACCTTGCTACATCTCCTTGCAGCGGACATGTGACAGCATCGCCCCCAAATCCTCCCTCCTCTTTACTACTTGTGCCACCAGCCGGTAACAAGACACAGCACCATGGAGGCCTACTTAGTCCAGGTCATCGTGGTATTTCATATCCACCACCTTCTCCACCAAGGGGATCCTTACGAAGAGGATTTGCTCTTACTCAGACTCGTAACCCTCCATTACTTAAAACTCGCCACATCAACTCTACAATAGTTACACCTAATATACCCAGTCCAACCAATTCACAATGTCCTTCATTGACTGCAAGTTACGACTTCGATGTTCCTGTCATCACAGGTATGAAACTACCAGAAGAGTTATTGTTTAGAAATAATGGTATTAACTTTGTCTTCTGATACATATTACACTGGTTATTTATTTCATTCAAAGATGTTCTACACTTCTCTGTCTAAGGTTATATTGTTTTTGTGTGGTTTTCAGCAATCTGCTTTCTTTCACTTCATTTACACCTACTTTTTTATATCTACTATCAATACTAATTTTATCTAACAGAAATATTTAGCAACAGTCCCTTTATTTTTTAATATTTTAATGCCTTTTTTTAATTTTCTCTCTCTCTCTCTCTCTCTCTCTCTCTCTCTCTCTCTCTCTCTCTCTCTCTCTCTCTCTCTCTCTCACTCTCTCTCTCTCTCTCTGTCTCTGGCTCTGTCTCTGTCTCTCTCTCTCTCTCTGTCTCTGTCTCTGTCTCTCTGTCTCTCTCTCTCTGTGTCTCTCTCTCTCTCTCTGTCTCTGTCTCTGCAAGAAGTGAAATAAGCATTAGTTTATAAGATTTAAAAATGGTTTCCTTTCTTACACTTCTATCTTCTTAAAATGCAAGAGAATCAGGCAAATCCTTAATATGTTTTATTTTACTTAAGAAATCAAGCACTCATAATAATTAAGTATTAAATTGTGGAACTTAAATACTTTCTATCTAATATTTAGCTCTTAGAAATTCTGTTGCATTCACACCATTATTTTGTTTGGTTACATTATTATCCATTTTACCAATGTTAAACAAATGCATTCAGTATTTTAAGAAGTTGGCTTCTGGAACTAATATCTCCTGGAATTGAATTCTTTTAGCTATATCATATTGCAATACATAAACAAATATATTTTAAAGTATGGACCGTGTAGTTATTTGATCAGCAGGATAAGGAGGGAAGTGAGACATTGAGACATGCTAAAATCACAGGAGGAGTTAACAGAGTGAAGCTATAACTATAATAAAATACACATTCACTGTACTTCATTTACTAAAAATACGCAAGAGATGTTTTGTGAGAGATCCTGCACGATTTAGTAAGTTAAGCATAGGAGTGTTAAAGTTATCTCATAACTATGTATATTAATAATAAGGGTACATGTGCTGTTAAGTTTTCTGTGCACTTGCAAAGTCACTAATAATCCCAGCACTTGAGGGTACAAAAACAACCTAGTCCATGCTTAGTGTATAAGCATTGCACTGGGTTACAAAGGTAACACTATTCATTTTATTTAACATTTGCAATATATCCTTACTTTTGTACTTGTATAAATAATACTAGTGTTTTTGGGCAGAAAAAGAGAAGTTTGGATTAAGTCACCACAGTGTTGAGGATTGGCATTCTTGTCTCTCATGCTGCTACAAGTCTGGATTCAAATCCCTATTCAATCAATCCACCTGGCTGTCATTTTCATTTCAAATTTTTCCTTAGTCCTTAGAAGAATATTAGATGGCTTTAGCACTCTCATTTGCTAAACACTTCACTTTCATTCCTCTATGCATATGATTTGACTGTTTAAAGGACATTAAGATGTATATCACTACTTTCCATATTGTGGATGGAATTTAGTGACAAATTATAGGCCCAATTTTAAGTGGGTAGCCTTGATTATTATCATAACAGTGAATGAATGAAGTGAGGTTTAAGGGTACAAAGCCAGAAAGGTCATTAACACCCATCACAAATAAAATATAGGTAAATTAAGAGTTAAAAACCAGATCAGAGAAAATCAGTCTAAAATAAAGGGCAGAAAATGATAAAAGCCATTTTAAAACACAACTAAAAATAATAAAAGTAAGCAGTATCACAGACTGTAGAACATGAAGCTAAAAACAAAGGAGCTAAAACTAATGGGTCTAAAACACACTGTAAGCCAGACAACAGTCCAAGGAAGGTCAAAAGCTGTTCTGTTGATTGCTGCGTCAAATAAAAGTTAAAACACATCCTACAGCTAGCAAGTCATCTGTAAAAATGATGGGCAATGCTGCGCCCATGTTGAGAGTTGAGTGAAGACCAGCGAAATACTGACACTACTCTAAAACATGCTGCAACGTCAACGGCGCACTGCAAGATTGCAAACGGGAGCGGTCTCCCGGCGCAACAAGTGACAATGGCTAAAATGACAGTGACCGATGCGAAGTCTAGATAAAATTACTTCCTCCCCACGAGAGAAACGGGAAGAAGTGGCCCAGGTAGAGGGTACCGGTTTAATCTCCCGCAGTTTGTTACCTGGGCAGAGAACCATCCAGAAAATCAACGGGAGAGTTCCGTAAGTAATGGCTAAAATCATCTGCAGGAACAGAGGAACTAAAATAACATGGAGATTAAATAACACTCTTGGCAGCGGCATCCGTACCTTCATTACCCGGTATGCCGCCGTGACCAGGAACCCAAACAAACGATAGGCTGACCCCATCAGTGTAAGTAGGTGGGAACAATCCTGGAGACGCTGCACGAAGCACGATGGAATGGCGAAAGTACAGCTCACGAAGGCTAGTGCGCTTAGAGAGTCCGTACATAAAACACAATTCTGCAGACCTCGCTGACGGAAAAAAAGAAAGTTCCAAAGCAATAAGTTCAGCAGTAAAAATCGAGCATTGATCAGAGAGACGAAAGATAAAACGTTCTACACACACAAATGCACATCCAACTCCATGATCATCCTTTGAGCCGTCTGTATAAATAAAACAATGGTTGCCGAAGTGTGGCTGAACTTCGGCAAAATCCGAACGAATGACCGGAACGGGGGTCGTAGACTTTAGTATGGACGTCAAATCAAGATGGCAAGATATGTCTGAATGCATCCAAGAGGGAAAGAGGGTGACCCCTGGGAAGTATAATCGGCAACGCGATATCCAAATTCCAAAGTATCTGGCGGAAAGATACCCCTAGTAGGAGCAAGGGGCCGAGACCATATTGACGATCCATCGAGTCCTCACAGAATGACGAATAAGTCGGGTGTTGAGGCATACTGGATAATCGGAAAGCAGAACGTCACGAAGATAAGATAGCGGAAGAGACTTTTATGCTGTTGCGAATTATTCTGCGAGCCCTGGCGCGTAATTGTTTATAATTTAACAGGTTATCGAGGGTAGGATGACGTTTAAACACCCGAAGAGCACCTCGTCGTGCATGAATGGCGTCCCGACATACCGTGTTCCACCAGGGAACCGGCAAACGCCTGGGATGGGAAGACGTACGGGGAATGGAACGTTCGGCAGCGGTTAAAATGACAGTACGTAGATACTTTACCATGAGGTCTACAGTGGAAAACTCTCAGTGATAAAAACGAGCCAGACGTAAAAGGCTACCAATCAACTTTGTTGAACTGTCATTTAGGAAGGACAGGGGAACCGATGAAAGAAGACAGGAGAATAATCACGCACGGAAAATGATCACTAGGGTGTATATCAGCTATGACGTGCCATTCCTCACGATGATCAAGCTGTGCAGAGTAACGACTCAAACCCAGATGGGAAAACGTGCCAGTTGAATTGGAGAGAAACGTGGTTCACCGGTATTCAGAAAAGAAAGGTGATGTTGATCCGGAAGTACAGACAAAAGCTCCCCCCCCCCCTGGAAACCTCGAAAAGGATGGTGCGCATTGTAATCCCCCACGAGTAAATAAGGAGCAGGGAGCTGTAGAATCGAGCGGACTAGGTGATCTTGTGCAAGAGGAGAAGGAGGAGGAACATAGAGGCTACAGATACAGAAATTAAACCCAGGAAGAGAAAGGCGTATCCCAACAGCTTGCAGAGGTTGTGGTAAGCGGAATACGATTATAACACACATCATCCCTAACAAGAATCCTAACACCGCCGTGTGCAGGAAAACCCTCTTCCGTTGCAAACTCGAAGCGCTCCGGCGTGTACCTACGAATTGCAAAGGTATCCTGAGGCAAAGCTTGGTCTCCTGCAGACAGACGACTAGGGGTGAGTGAGTGTGCAGTAGCCAGTCCAACTCTGCTCGGTATGCACGGAGACCACGGATATTCCACTGAAGGATCATATTGAAAGCCAGAAACCTGGAAACAGGGAAGAAGCGAAGGAGTGGGAACAAAAGATGTTCGATTACTTAATAGCCTGAGAAACCTGGTCGGAAGGGATATCGGTTTGGACCCCAATGGAAACTTGAGAGGGCGAGCCGGGATAGGTCTGCACAAGAGCGTCATGTTTCCGAAAGCGAGGCGAACGGCAGCGGAATACCTCAAGGTGGTAGTCGCGCGGAGTTCCTGATGGCGTTTTCTCGCTTCCGGAAAGGTCAAATGTTCCGTCACTCGAAGCTCCTGTATTTTCTGCTCCTCTCATTAGAGAGAAGGAAAAGTGGATTAAATACTACTACCATAGAAGAGAGTTATACTCCCAAACCGTTCCCAGACCTGGAATCCAAAGAAGGGTAACAGAGTGTCTAAGGTTACATTAACTTACCTTCATAAGCTAACACTGGTCAACATTGATTCTGCAGTATTAAGGGAAAATATGTGACAAATGGAAATCAGTGACCTGATTTCAAAAATGAAACCTGTTATGGCTATCACATCTAGTTTTTATGATATGTGCATATATATCTATGGTGCTAAATTATTCAGCTTATACAGCTTACTGCTGCATTTCATTATGTTATTCTAAATCTGTTGATTTTCATCCTAATTGGCTCACTTCCAATCTCCCTTATCACCTAGATGTTTATGTTTATATTCCCAGCACTTATCAGTTTTGTTCTATGGGTCAGGTCTGTCTTCTTGTGAGGTATTTATGTTTACATTCACAGCTATCATAGATCTCAACTTCAGTTGAGCTAAAAAGTTGTGTTAATACACATGTTCATCTTCTATATGTGTAGTGCTAACATAAAAGTTTGAGTATGACTTCTACATCAGGATTACGCAGAAGACCGTCTTTACAAAGTTCTCAGATGTTTTGTTACATTTGTGGGTGTTAAGTGTTTGATGGGAAGGTACGTAAAATAGACTCATAAACAAAGAAACTATATTACTCATATTTTGTAGAGAAAGTTGGAGATCAGGATAAATTGTTCGCGCCTCATATTTAATGTAACAGTTGTGTTGAGGGATTACGTTATTGGCATGAAGGTAAACGGAAGGCAATTTGCCAAACCAATGATATGGAGAGAGTAACAGAATCATCATGACAATTGTTACTTTTGCATGTGTAAAGTTTATGGCTACAACAAAACAAAACAAAACAAAAATAAGGCAGAAGTTAAATATTCAAATCTGAACTCAGCTACATGGCATATTCCTCATGGATCTGAACTATTCATGCCTACACCACAAGCAGACCTCAATTTTAGTGAATATGAAAGCAGCTCTGCGACTTCCGACAATGAGTTGGTTTCTGATTCAGAAGAATTTGACAATTCACCATAACAGTTTAATCAGTTTGAGTTAAGTGATTTAGTGTTTTAGGCCTCACAAAACAAAAAAGTGAATTACTGGACTCAAGACTACAGGAGAAAAATTTATCACCTAGCATCATGTTTTCATGGTATTGCGAAATACAGTTCCACAAGTACTATGCAGAAGAAGATCAACTTGTGTTTTGTGTAGATGTGTGTAATCTTATACAACAGTTGGGCAGGGAAGCATATGAGCCAAGTAGCTAGCATCCTTTTATTGATTCTTCCAAACAAAGTCTTAAGCCAGTGTTACTTCATAATGGCAGCAAGTTAATTTCAATACTGCTTTGCACATTCTACAAGCCTAAGAGAGTCTTATGAAACTCTGAAGTGTGTTCTTGAGAAAATTAAGTACCGTGACCATGAGTAGCAAATATGTGGTGACTTGAAAGTTATTGGTCTATTACTAGGACAGAAGGGAGGATACAAAAAATTCCCTTGTTTTCTTTGCAAATGGGATAGCAGGACGAGGAACAAACATTTGGAGACTGACAATAGCCTGAGAGACAGCAACTGGAACCTGGATAAAAAAATATTACTAATGTGCCTTTTGTTGATCGTAAAAAAATTCTACTCCCTCCATTACACATAAAACCTGGCATGATGAAACAATTCGTGAAAGCACTTGACAAAAGTTGCCATTGCTTCCAGTACTTAAGCTTCCATCATCGTCACAGGCTAAAATCAGAGAAGAGTATTTAATGGACCACAGATAAGGAAATTGATGAAAGATGTTAATTTTACCAGATCTATGAATGAAATTGAAAAAGATGCATGGAATGGATTCAGAGAGGCTGTTACAAAATTTCTGAGTAATGTGAAAGACCCTCAATATAAAGAAATCAGAAATATGCTGAAAAATTTCAAACTGTTGGCTGTAATATGAGTTTGAAGGTTCATTTCCTCAAGTCACAACTTGACTACTTACCATCAAATTTAGGAGCTGTCATTGAAGAGCAAGGTGAAAGGCTTCATCAGGACTTGAAAGATGTTGAATAACATTATCAGGGATGTTAGGACGTACATGTGATGGCCGATTACTGTTGGTGTCTTGTATGTGACCAATATACCAGAGAACACTCGAGAAAATCATGTACACTGAAGTTCCATGGGAAAAGAAAAAAGGGTACACAAGATAACTAACATACATTCTCAAATTCAGGTATGCTTTCATGCTATTATTATTCCTTATTTTCTTTAAAAGTTGTATATGAGTGTGTAATACTTTTGCAAATTTTACAATTATATCTTCATTGAACATTGTCATATTGGCAAAACGAGATGTGCTATGGAAAAACGGAGTGCATTTTTTAATCCTGCATACTGAAAGTAGTAAAAGTCACCTATTTTTAATCATACCACAGAAAAATTTTTCATTTGTAACCTAGTGTAAACAGTAATTCTATATACTTTTTTCTTGTGCCTTGTTTATCATATACTGATAAACATTAATACTTTCTTCACATTTCAAGAGGTCATCAACTTGCATATTTTGCTTTGAATATTATTTCTAAATTTTCTTGACATGAATTCTTGGTTATCACTTCTTTTGAAATGGAGTCAAAGAAATACGATAAAATCCAAAACTACTGCTAAGAAGAGAAAATAAGTTGGAAATAACCAGTGATATTTAATTTTTTGCAGGTGTGTCACCTCCTAGAGAAGGAAGAATGACACCTGAACCACCTGAAGTTGCTGGTGCTGGTCCTATTCGATCACATCCACATAGGCATCCCATGATGAAACGCCTTACCCGAACTGATAACAGAAGATATCACACTGCAGGTGCAATTGATGATATTAAGGTAATGGAGAAATACTTTCTATTCAGTCAGATGTAAATTATGTTCCACTATTTCTGTATCAAGTATTTAATATGTCATATCTACTATCATATTCTATCAAATTTGTGCACAGATGGAAAGGTAGAGTCAGACTGAAAAATTCAAATCCAGACTTTGGCATTGAAATATTCAGTCTGATTCTACCTTTCCAGCCTTGTTCTACACCACACAGCTTGTGTGAAAAGAACAATTAATTACCATTATGCTAGATGCTTAGAATAAGGAAGTGATAGTAGATGTTCCCAATTTTTAAAGCATCTAGAGAAAATCCAATCACAGTATTTCTCTAACAATAGCTTTGTTATGTAGATTCACCCCAAATACACATTTAGAACCCACTGAAAATGTGATCCTTAGTCTGGGCAAATTCCTAAGGAGTTTCAAGAGTTTCCTTTGTCATGCAGATTTTAATACTTTAGATACTTATGCACCTTATTTGCACCATAAATTCATTATTATGTCAACACCCACATTATTATTTATGAAATAATACAGTAGACACTTACTAGAATCCAATAATTAATTTGCTGCAGATGTAGCTGCTAAATTAATAATATTATTGAATGTTTTAAATTTCCATAAGTATGTGGAAGTTCTTGTTTTTGCATGTTATAAATGTTTGCTCAAGAGTACCACTTTATGGTGATATGCTCTTAAGCGAAGAGGATACTCAGGATTCTTTTATTTGCATCTTTTAAACAATTATTTTTAAAATCTCTGGATTTAAGGCTGTTATGAAAACTAATTTCTGGGCTTTAATTTGAAAAACTCTTAGGGGCACATGACCCCCCCGCCAAAGTAGGATTTTAAATATGCCAATTAACTTATATTTCTTCTTCAAGAAGGAAATTGTAACTGTTCTAATAGTTATTTAGAAAAATTATTTTAAAATGAAATCAAAATTGTTAATGTACATATTAATTCAATATTTTTTGGAGGGGTTAATTAGATATAAAACAATTTCCTTCTCAGATTAAGTTTTAAACTTTAATGAGGAACACACTCTTAAAATTTCAAACAATTGCATAGAATAGTTCTAACACTATATCAATATTGCAGAGTGCATCCATTGAAAAAAGAAAGAAAGAAAAAAAAAACCAGTTCTGAGAAAAATACATATTTACCTTTGGTTATAATTTTGTGACAGTCATATGAAAACAAAAACATTTCTCAAGAAACTCGTCTAGAACTGTTCGAAACACTAAGATTCTCTTATCTGGTGTCTAGTGGACTTGATAGCCAATTAGCTAAACTACTATGAAGTAGATGCTAATTTCTAATACATAACAGAAATATTATAGTGATGTAGTGTAACAACCCTCAACTCTCTTTATTTTAAAATAACAGAAAATGTTCAACTGAGTATGCATAACGGCTCAAAGTGACACCTCTTCACTTTAAAAATGGTGTCAATTAAAGAGCCAAATCATGATCCAGGGTTATAAATGTTTAATCTTTGGTTTTATACACCTTAAACTTTGATTTTTCATTTTTTTGCATAAAATTAAATTTTTCAAGGTTTCTGATTAATTTGGGGCATCCTCTTCCCTTAAAAGCCTCTCACTAATAGTAAAATAACACAAACTGAGATGGAAACTTTGACTATCTAAATCAGAACTATCAAACTACATGGCCAAAACTTTTATCAAACATCGGTTATTTGTGAAAACGGAGCAAATGAAATGCAGTAACAATAATTTTAATGAAAAATCTGTACTATAGATAAATTCAGCTGCCAAAGTATTAGTTGTGTTGCTGGCTTTTACAACAATGTGATGCTCATTTATTGTTTCTTGTTTCTCTACCATTTCTAACCTAGGATCAACCAAACATGCCTGTGAGTATAAAATAAAACACACTGCATTTATTTCTGCTAATATTAGTTTTTTTTATGGAACAAATACAGGAGTGGATCCAGAAAAAATGTATGAGAAGAATAGAACCATATTCTTAAGGTACATTAATGGAAAGTAGAGACACAAGTTATCTTATTTAGGACTTTATCTTTTAAAGCACTTTTTTACAAGTAACTCTGCTCCATATTTTCAATTAAAATACTTTTTTATAAACAAACATTGTTTGTTAAGAAACTGCTAGAAATGATCATAAATCATTTAAGAAAATGCTCTTGAAATATACAGTTTTTATAATAAACAACACATGCATGGAAAAAGGATATGCAGCAAGTATTGCATAATAGGCTGGATCTGATAGTTATTGAGTCTACATTTGAAAAGCTTGCAGTCAAGACTTGAACCATCAAACTTCAGCTTGCTAGATGATGCTTGGCTATTAAACTGCCTTCAAACATACACTGAGATTAAGTAAATAAAGTGGAGAAGTTAAGGCAATGAAGTGTTACTACCTGGTAGCTCTAGGTGTGAATTGGGTATTTATTACATTCACTTACTTTTGTATTTTCTAGAACTAATTTCAGGAGCATTCGCTCCCATTCCCACCTGAAGACCAACTGATGGTGAGGATGGATTGTTGCATCATGGTCGCTTCTGTTGGTGTATTTGGTATCCTGTGGATGAATCTGTAAAAATGATCTCATTGAGGAACATTGAAGTTCATTGTGTGATCTTGATTCTTGAAAATATAGATTTTCTGTCTGTCAATTCAATTTCATGGTTATTGTTCCAAAAGTGAGCTGCACTTGGCACCCATAAAAAGTACAATTTTAAAAATCTACTAAGGAAACCTCTTTCATACATAACACCAATTAGCAATAAACGAGGAATATGCAAAATCTACTGTACAAACTTGACCATATTTATATTGGGAAGACTATTATTATTATTATTATTATTATTATTATTATTATTATTATTATTATTATTATTATTATTATTATTATTATTATTATTATTATAGCTTTCATTGTTATTATTGTCAATATAGGTGTTTACAAATTTCTTGCATTGTCAAAATTACAGTTAAAAAGGATAAAAAGAAACAGAGTAAACTAGACAAAAACATTAAAAAAAGAACAACAATTGAAGAATTATTTCAAGCCATCTAAATTAAATAAATATGTATTGCTAAGGAATATTTTTAATCTTTTTTTAAATTTGGGCCCAGTTAGTTGTTTAATATCTTTTGACAGATTATTGCACAAAATTTAACTTTGAACATTTAAAGTTTCTTTCTGATATTCTCCTACTAAAACCTCTTCTAAAACAACATGTATTATGTCTGGTATGATTATGCTGAATGTTAATGTTTTTCTTCACTTCCATTTTCTACTTAAAATATACATACCCTATATACATACCTAGTAAATGAAGTGTCAATATGCTATTATCGATGGATGCATTTTTACATGTCTCAGTGGGTTTAACTTGTAAATTATCCCTAAACATTTCTTCTGCAGTGTGAAGAATTATTTTAAATGGGTTTTGTAGGAAATGCCCTATATTTCATTGCTGTAAGTTAGATATGGATAAATTACTCAATGATGATGATGATAAGAATAATTATTATTGTTATTATTTTTTTCAATAAACCTGAGTTAATTATTTAAAATATTGCAGTAGATAAGCAAGATTTAATAATCTTGTTACACACATGTCCTACATGATCTAACCATGTTAAATTATAGTGTATAGTTAAGTATAGAGACATTTGAGAATTTTCATTTTTATATAACAGAAGTGTAAGTTTTTATTTTCCATTAAAGACTAATATTCATTACAGTAGCTACATTATTATCCATATCTTGATGTTAAAGTTCATTATTTCGTCCAGAGCATATTGCTGTAGTATCATCTGCATATGGTGCAATAGTAGTACCTAATGACACCACTATATTGTTGAAATAATATTTTAGGAGTATTATATACAAACAAATGGACAAATTGGCAGTTGTAAATCACTTTTGGAACCGTAATCACGAAAATGAATAAAGCTCAATTACTAAAACAGCCAAAAAGACCATTTGAATTGATAGTGTGGGAGAAAATCTACACTTTCAAGAACAAAGATCACGTAATCAACTTTGATGTCCCCTTGCCAGACCATTTTCACAGATTCATCTCGAAAATGCCAAATGCTACCAACAGAAGCTACTGTGATGCAACAGCTGTTCTGGCAGGCAGTCTTTCTCCAGCTGAGGATAGGAGCGAATACTCCTGAAATTAGTTCTAGCAAAACAAAGTAACTCAAGTAAACATCCGACTCACTCCTATTGTTATTATATACTGAGCTTCTCTGAATACCCCAACATACCTTCAAGACAATCTCTATTACTCCAAGGTGTTGAACCTTAAAGGCAATGAACAGTACTAAGGCTGCTATTAAGGCAATAAATCTGTGAAAAACTAAACATCTTCTTTTAACCAATTTCAAACTTTTGCCGCATGTATATGAAACAAAGGAGCATACAACATTTTAATGAGTTATGTGAAACCATTTTTGAGTTGTTAACTAATCTAATACAAAATGTTCCTTGTACTAAATGGCTTATATATCTGTGCTAAAACTGTATTTCAAACTTAAAAAAACATATAAAGAAGTTGTATTTTGCAGGTTTTTATTAATTTTAATTACTGTACTATAAAAAATGTTATATATTCAATTTTACCAGCCTGGGTTATGACAAATATTTTATTTCAAAATAACTGCTTAACAATTTTTAATAATTGCACAATTTTTAATTCCTCATTTTTCTGAAGTTCTCTTAAAAATTTCAAGCATTTGAATAAAACTGCGATAAGCAGAGAACTTTAAAAGTAAAAAAAATATTCTGTTGTATTCACATGACTTTCTCTACCCTCTATCATTTATTAATGGGTATAAAAGCTTATCTTACGAAAGCTTATTTTTCTACCTACTTAATTTTAATCAAGATAAACCATTGCAGAAATAGCTACATTACATATTTGTTTATAAATGCAAAGGAAATAACAATACTCAGATGTTTCAGAACTGTATGCTATATGCTGGCTTTATATACTCCTTCCATGTAGTCACGATAAACAATTGAAAGTCGACAGGACTTTAAAGAATGACAAAGTATTGAACAATTCCAACAATTAATTATGGATATGTTGGAAATGACTTATGCCACGAAAAAGTTATTTGAAATAAATTGTGTGTTTTAAAAAGATCTACATTTTTTGTGCAGTACATTTTCATCTATCGCTTAACGTTTACCAGTTATACAAGATTATACAAAATTCCTTCCAAATGAAGACAATTTCACAGGCTATTCCCAGAAAATTCAAAATATACATTTTATTTGTCATTTTTTATGAAAAAAATGGACTTGAAGTTCACATTGTGCTTCGTCAACAGCATGGGTCCATTTAAATGTCTGTGTGGAGCTTTCAAAATGGCCAATATTAAGAAAAGAACAGTGTAGTATAACGGTCAAAGATGTGAGGATAACAAAAAAGCCTTTTTGGGGGAGGGGACAAATTTTACTGAAGCGCTGCCTTCATGCTTGCTGGTACCAGATCAAATCGTATGAACCAAACAATGACACAGAAACATTCTAAGATGATTGTGTGCCAAAACAGTTCAAGCGACAAAAAGCTTTTAGAGTTATTCTGTGTATGTCTATGCATTATTACGAAATATATGTATTTTTAAGGAAAATAAAGGCATGCAGTGCCTTCTTACAGCATATGAAGGATAATGCATAAATATGCTTCTATTACAGCTAACTAGATTAGAAATTGTTCCATTTACTGCATGAAATTTACCCTTAAAGTATTACATTCAACCCTATTCACTAGGAATCAAAACCTTGGCTCCCTTCTAAATTTGTTCCTGCTCACATTGTACATGTAATAGTGATGACACATATTACAGTGAAAAACATAAACTAGCAAGAACAAAAATAGTAATACAAGAACAAAAGCCACAATTAATTTTAGACTCAATTCCAGTTGTATGACAAACACTATTTTTGGAACGAATGTAATGTATACAGTATTGAATTACTTTGAAGTAGATAGACTGTTGCCATAAACATCTTGACTATTGAACTCAATAGCTTTAATATAAGTTAAGTTTGTTGTATGTATTTTGGATCATTCCTTCAACAGTTAGATTAGTACAGCTATCAATAGTAAGAAATTAATTTTTATTATTAGAAAGGTAGAATCATTTTTATTATTAGAAAGGTAGAATCAGACTGAAAAATTCAAAGCCATAGCCAGAACTTAACAATGGATCTTTTCCTTTCTATGCCATACCAACTGAGCTTCTATGGCAACATGCCATCATGACATTAAATTCTCTGACTTAATTTTTTCCAGTAAACCACCAGGTGGTTCTCAAATTCATTTTGAGATAACACATCTACCCCAATGCCTACTTACAATCTCACAAGTACTTTAGGTCCCGGACTTCATAGTTATCCACTATTAGGTAAAATTTTCCACACATGCTATGTGGATACACCTTGTGGTTTACTGGAAAACATTCAAGGCAGTTGGAGAATTTAATGTTGTGCCTGTATGTTACTATGGTAGTAACATAACCACACTGGCTGGTATGGTGGTATGTTGGTTGGTTGGTTAGAGCAATGGCATGCAAAGCCAAAGATCTGTAGTTCAAATTCCAGCTATGGAATTGAATTTTTCAGTTTGATTCTACCTTACCAACCTTAGTCTATACATGCCATATGTGGAAAAAACAATTAATTAATTTACATAATAACACAATATTTGTCCCTTAGTGTTCTAACTTACACACTTCCCAGGAACAAAGTACTTGCAAATTGCAAGTCGCCATCAAGAATGCTATCTGTAATGTGAGATGCCTTGGTTGGTCTATCTGGGGAAAAACCCAAGTCAGTTGGGGAATTCAATGTTCTCCCAGCATGTTGTCATGCATAGTAGCTCAATGGTTAGAGCAACTGCATGGAAAGCAGGAGAACTGTGTTCAAATGTTAAAATTGCATTCCAATATCATACCATGAATATAAGACCTTGGTAAAAGAGAATTACATAATCTCTATAAATATTAATAATTCCTTAAACTCATATGAAAATTTAATGAATCCTAATATTGCAAACCTGGTTATAACATCAAGCTTTTCAGCTGGCTCTATTTCACATTCCTTAACCAGGCAGGCCGTTAAAAGTATAATTAATTAATCTCATTAATCATACATAATTACAACATAATATTTTTGTTATGGTTTTTTCTTCAGTTATAAAAAAATAAAAGTTTCTTAGCTCCAAATTAGGTTGCATCATATTGGCTATTAAAATCATTTTAATATTTCATGGTAATTTGTACTTGGTTTCTTCTTTGGTTACTGCCGTCATCTCATGTCTTCATGGCTGATAGTATTTATATTAATATGTTAGCAGCCACAGCAGTTACCTAATCAATCCCAATTATTTTTCCTTCCACTAGTAAGGTTCTCCACATATTTAATTGTTTACCCATTTCAGCTTAGACTGCTATTTTCTTTAACAACTCAATGCTTTCTCTTGCTAATCTACAATGGTTGATTTTTCCACGTGAGAATTTTTTATGCATTCTTTCCAATATGTGTTCATTGACCTGCCAGTTAGTCCCAAATACAACTCTCCAGTCAGACATTATTTTATGAACACCACTATTATTGATCACTTGGCTGAGTAAACAAACATGTTGAACAGATAGGCCATCATATAGATTTCAATAATATAAATATTTTAGCCATATGCGAAAGTGGGTAAAACCATTGAAATTGTTACAGAAAATACTAGTCTAAACTGAGACAGTGGTAGACAATTAAATAGAATATGGAAAACTGTACAAGTAGAAGAAAAAAATCTAATGTGTTACATTCAAAAGACTATCTCTACCTGACTCTTCTACAAACTATTCTTACAATAGCTTATTCTTCTAACTTAATTGAGAAAACATTTGCAGAAATGGTTTTATTACATATTTCATTATAGGTTTAATTTGGGCAATAGAAGAAAATGAAGTTGTAGCCAGCTGTTTAAAAGTGGCTTGCTATACGCTGGCTTTAAAATTCCATACTCTTTCCCCATGACATTGCAAGAAACAAATGAACAGTTATAGCAGTTTAAAAAAAATGACAAAGTATTGAAGTCAAAGTGATATTAATGGATATTTCAGAAATGGCTGATGCCACAAAAAAAGCTAATCTAAATAAATTGTGTGCTTTAAAGAGATCTACATTTTTTTCTTAGTAAATTTTTGTTTATCTTTTATCGTTTACTTGTTATGCAAGATTATACAAAATCCCTTCCAGATGAAGAGGACTTCACAAGCTAATCCCAAAAAATTCAAGATATATGTGTAATTTGTCATGTAAACATCTTGAAATCATTAGAGCCATTTTTAACAAAATCTAAAATTTTTAAAAATTTTCCATGTAAAGGGTAGTTTGGTGTGGGGGATTTTCTTGAAAACCTTTGCATTGCATCTTTGGAAGATGCTGAACTTAAATTACGATTTGATATTTATCAAACTTTTCGTTTGAAGTTATGCTGTCCACAGACACAGGTGCGCACGTGCATGGGCCTTTTTCTAAAAATGCTGTTTTTTATTAGGGGTGCCTCAAAATTTGTTTTTCTGGTAAAACCTCTGTATCAAATTTTTGGGTGAAATACAATACTTCCTCTAACTCCTAGATACATGGTAGAGAAAGTAATAATATCCAGGAGAGATCCAGCCAATGAGGTGATTGCTGCAGCTGCCAGCATATAAATAAAATTATGTTGGCCAATTGAGAGGATGGTGGTAATACAAAGAAAAAGCTGAGCGCAGACAATGGTAAAACATTGGCATGATTTTACAGCCTTCATGATACTAAGAAAGCAGTATACAACAATATTATGGAACCATGTGAGAATATATGTAAAACATCTGATGTGTTACAGTCATTTGAGTTTCTCTGCCCTCTATTGTTTATTAGTGGGTATATAAACTATTCTTATGAAAGTTTATTTTTCCATCTACTTCATTTTAATCAACACAAATATTTCCGGAAATAGCTGCAATTACACATTTTGTTATAGAAACAAAGGGATGATGATGCTGATGATGAGATGGAGGTTAAGGGAGCTAAAGATCGAAGGTCATTAGCGCCCTTACTACGTATAACATTTAAAATCAAAAAACTAAAATACGGAACACAAACCCGCTTAATCTAAAACAATAAAAAACAACATATCAAAGTCTAAAACCCACCACATTAAAGACATGGTAAATCAAACAATAAAAGATTAAACTACGTGCCAGGAACTGTAGCAGTCAAGGGACGAGAGCGCCATATGTCCCCAGGGAAGAAGAGCGCCCCCATTAAAATGGACAATATAAAATCACAAAACTAAAAGACGCCCAGTACACCAAATGCGCCGACTAAAACCACTGTCACTGATAAAATGTAAAAGACATTCTACAGCATGAGCGTCGTCTGCCAAAACATTGGCTATGCCAATGGGCAGAGATACACTAACGCGCAATAGAGCTAAAACCTGACACTCTGCTAAGATGTGACGCACCGTTAAGGGCGCATCACACTGCTCACAGAGTAGTGCAGGGTCACCACTGAGCAGGTATCTATGACTAAAAAGGCAATGCCCAATACGAAGTCGTGTTAAAATTACCTCTTCCCGACGAGAAGCACAAGAAGAGGTGGCCCAGACAACCGGGAGAGGTTTAACCTCCCGCAACTTATTTCCCCTAAGGGCAGCCCACTCATCGCGCCAACGCGAGAAGATACAACCACGTAAAATTAAATACAAATCAGTGGAGGGAACAATAGAACATCTGGGCGCTAAAATTGCCGATTTGGCAGCGGTATCCGCAGACTCGTTGCCAGAGACGACCACACGACCCGGAATCCATACAAAGGAGACGCTGGAGCCAGAAACACCGAGCGAGTGGAGGAGATCATGTATGCGCTGTACAACTGGGTGGTCATTGTACAGCACGTTTAATATTCTTAAGGACGCTCAGAGAGTCTGCGCAAAGAACACAGCGTCGTAAGTCGTGACGCTGGATGTATAAAAGTGATTGATAAATACTAAAAAGTTCGGCAACAAAAATCGAACATTGCCCCGGTAAACGAAAGGTAAAACAACGTTTACCTACAATAAAGGCACACCCCACTCCAACACCAGTCTTAGATCCATCAGTATATATAAAATGAAATTCCCCGAATTGCGCCTGAAGTTCTAAAAACGCCGATCTAAGGACTGAAGAAGGTGTCTCATTCTTCGGCATCGACGTTGACCCAAGGTGACAGTGGGCCTCAGCGCGCAACCAAGGAGGAAACCGCGTTTCCCCTCTGAGAAGGGCCGGCGCTGGCGTAACCTCCAAATGCCGAAGAAGCTGGCGAAATCGAACCCCTAGAGGGAGCAATGCAGAGGAGCTAACTAAATATTGCCGATCAAGCGAATCTTCAAAAAATAACTCCAATGACGGGTGGTCAGGCAAGCTTGAGAGTCGACAGGCATAGCTGCACAAAACCATCTCACGCCTGAAGGATAGCGGAGGTTCTGCAGCTTCAGCATTCACACTGATACAGGGCTGGTTGGAAAGGCCCCTGTAGCGACTCTTATGCTACTATGCTGAATGGCATTCAGGCGACGTAACACAGATGGACGCGCCGATAAACAGACAATGCACACGTAATCAAACTTGGATCGGACCAAAGAGCGATAAAGACGCAGAAGGACGGTCCGATCAGCTCCCCAGGATGTGCCACTTAAAACACGTAAAAGATTAACAGAATGGGCACCCTTTGCTTTTTAAAACGAAATGTACGAAATCCTGCTCAGCTTTCCACCAAAGATCAACCCCAAAAATTTCACCTCGTCTGCAAATGGAAGGTTATCCGGCCCAAGATGGAGAGAGGGCGAAGCGAAAGCTTTCCAGCGCCAGAAATTGACACAGACGGATTTCTTGGCGAAGAAAGTAAAGCCGTTGGCGTTACTCCAGGCGTAGAGACGATCGATACAGCTCTGAAAACGGCGTTCGAGCAGACAGGTCCCCCGTGTACTACAATAAATGGTAAAATCGTCAACGAAAAGGGACGATGAAATACCGGGTGGAATACACTCAACAAAGGGGTTGATAGCAAACGCAAAAAGTGTGACACTGAGTACAGAGCCCTGCGGTGCACCGTTCTCTTGAATAAAACTACTAGATAAAACCGAGTCCACACGTACACGAAATACGCGATCCGTCCTAAACTCCCGAAGAAATATGGGAAGTCGACCGCGTATATTCCATGAGTGGAGTGTACGTACAATGCCGCCCCTCCAACAAGTGCCATAAGCTTTCTCCAGGTCATAAAACACAGCCACTGTTTGACACTTTCTCAGAAATCCGTTCATAATATGCGTCGACAGAGATACCAGATGGTCGACGGTAGAGCGATGGCGACGAAACACGCACTGAGCGTTCGCCAGAAGGTTCTGAAACTCTAGCCAGCATGTCAATCGCCCGTTCATCATGCGCTCCATCACCTTGCAAATGCAACTGGTGAGGGAGATAGGGCGGTAGCTGGAAGGTAGTTGGCGATCCTTCCCAGGCTTAAGTATAGGGAGAATGGTCTTCGCGCCAAACAGAAGGAATAACGCTGTCTTGCCAAATACGGTTATAGACCTGTTAGAGAAAGAGTTTACTGTCGGCTGAAAGGTTCTTCAACATCAGGACATGAATGCCGTCCGGCCCAGGGTCACAATGCCTACAGAAATGGGAGAGCGTGCTCCAGCTCCCTCATTCTGAAAAGTCCATTATAACACTCCTGATTAGGAGACCGAAAACTACAGGTCGCGCAATCCAGCCGGTCTTTGAGAGAGCGAAAGCTGGCGGAATAATGGTCAGAACCGGAAACCGCCTCAAAGACAGCACTCAGAGTGTTAGCAATGGCAGCCGGATCCACTATGGTGGCATTGGGAACCTGAAGGCCAGACACAGTATAATGCGAAACTTTACCGGAGAAGCGGCGAAGTTTATCCGAAACAACGGAGGAAGGCGTGAAGCGATTAAAAGACTCGACAAAACGAGTCAATGACGCCTTCTTGTTATCCTGAATAATGTGACGAGTCCTGGCGTTCGATTGTTTAAAAGTAACCAAATTATCAAGTGTAGGGTATCGCCGAAATACCCTAAGTGCAGTTCTACGGGCAGAAAAGGCGTCCCGACAGTCCTCGGTCCACCACGGAACAGGAATACTCCGAGCGTGGGAAGACAAACGGGGAATGGTGCGTTCGGCGGCAGATATAATCGTAGAGGTAAGGTGTTGCACCATGTAGTTAACGTCAATGAAGGGTTGGTCCTAAAAACACACGAGGCTGGAGTGAGTGAGTGAGTGGGTGGGTGAGTGAGTGAGTGAGTGAGTGAGTGGGTGAGTGAGTGAGTGGGTGAGTGAGTGAGTGAGTGAGAGTGAGTGAGTGAGTGAGGTTTAAGGGAATGTCGACAACTAGGTCATTAGGGCCCGAGATCAAAACTTAAAACCGTTAAAGCCTAAAAGGCATATTGGAATCTAAAACACTATACAAACCTTAGATTAAAGCCTAAAACCATAAAAGACATGTTAAAAGCTAAAAGGAAGCGAAAAACTACTCAGGCACAAGTCTAAAAGCTTAAAATAAGAATATAAAAGAGATAAAAGCAACTCCAATAGTTAAAACAAACCGAAGTGCCTGATCGACAGCCACAGGTTCGTCGCCTAAAACAACACGCAGGGTATGACCTAGACCAAAGGAGAGGCGCTCACGGGCGAATCGCGGACATTCGAGTAAAACATGTGAGACGGATTGGCGAACGTCGCATGTCGGGCATATTGGGGCCGGATATCCGCGCAAAAGATGTCCATGAGTGGCGCGTGTATGACCCAGGCGTAGACGAGTCAGAACAACTTCGGATCGCCGTGATTCCCTGCAAGAAGTGGGCCAGGGTTGGACGGTGTCCCTAATAGTTCGCAGTTGTGTGCCACTCAACGCCACCCATGACTCCTGCCAGGCCAGAAACATATTACGCCGGAAGTAACGCTGGATATCTCGGTAAGGCACAGTCGCTGTAGAAAACTCCGACAAATGGCAGGCGGACTTTGCAGTCGCATCCGCTTCCTCATTGCCGGCAATGCCCACATGGCCGGGGTCCATGTAAAAACTAAATATCATCCTCGGTGAAGCAGCTGGGAGACGATGTTCTGAATTTTTACGACTAAGGTGGAGGAGCCGAGAAACTGTTGTAAGGCTTGAAGGACGCTTAAAGAGTCGGAGCAGATAAGATAAAATCCTGGAGATAAAGTGGAGATAAAAAGCAAGAAATAAAAGATGGCAGAGAGCTCGGAGGTAAAAGCGGAACTGACGTCCAAGAAGCGATACGAATGAGCCGTGGCGTTAACGACGAAAGCGCAACCTGTAGCACCACCCACCTGGGAACCATCAGTAAAAACCGGAGTATAGTTCCGGTAACTCCCCAAAAGCTCGGAAAAAAGTCGACGGAACACTAACGGTGGGATGGAGCCGCGAGCGTTGTCCGATAGGGCTAGGTCAAACCGGGCGCGCTGGAGTTGCCACGGTGGACAACGTCCAAAGGAGAACCGCTCTACAGCAGGCAGTCGGAGGTCACGTGAAACAAGAAGGTTGCGAAACCGGATACCGCTGGGGCGGGAAGAGCTACTATTCCGCACATAACGGACAGCGAGAGCCGGGTGTAAAACAGAGTTAAAACAAGGGTCACCTGGATGAGCCGCCAACCTTGCAATATAAGAACATAGTAAAAACGAGCGCCGAATAGACAACGGGGGTTCGCCAGAATCAGCGTATAAACAGTCTACAAGGCTAGTGCGGAAAGCCCCAGTTGCAACACGGATACCAGCATGATGGACAGTGTCGAAGAGGCGGAGTATAGAAGCGCACGCGGCGCCGTAGATAAAACAGCCATAATCCAGTTTGGACCAACCAAGGAGCGGTATAGTCGCAACAGCACGGTGCGATCACCGCCCCAAGAAGCTCCAGATAAAAGCCTGAGTACCCGAAGAGAGCGATCGCAGGAAGCACGAAGCCGGCGATTATGGCACTCCCAGGTAAGTTAGTTGTCGAGGTAAAGACCCAGGAACTTGAGGTGCGGAACAAACGGTAAGGGTGTGCCGAGCAAGTGAAGGTCAGGAGGAGGATGTATACCACGAAGGCGATAAAAGTGAAGGCACTGAGTTTTCGAAGCGCAGAAACGAAAGCCGTTGCGTAGCGCCCAGGTTGCAAGAGATGTTATGGCCAGCTGTAGTTGACGCTCGATGTGATCCACACTATAAGAACGATAATATATAGCAAAGTCGTCACCATACAGAGACATCGGAAGATCGCTACGAACAACGCTAGAGATGCCGTTAATGGCTACCGCAAAGAGAGTGACCCTAAGAATCGACCCCTGGGGTACACCATTCTCCTGGATACGCTTCTGAGATAGCGTGTTTCCAATGCGGACACGAAAATATCGAAGCTGTAAAAAGTTTGAAAGAAAGGCAGCTAAATGACCGTGCAAACCATAACCATGGAGCGTAGGAAGAATACCGTAGCGCCAAGCAGTGTCATACGCCTTCTGCAGGTCAAAGAAAACACCCACGACATGCTACTTCAGGAGAAAAGCGTCTTGCACATAAACCTCCAGCGGAGCCAGGTTGTCCACACTAGAGCGATGACGACGAAATCCACACTGCACATTGCAGAGGAGATTATTGTTCTCTAGCCACCACATCAACCGAACGTTAATCATTCTTTCAAATGTCTTACACAACAGTCGTCAGACAAATAGGCCGGTAGCTAGACGGAAGTGACAGGTCGTCACCGGGTCGCGGGATAGGAATGACAATACCCGTCCGCCACGAGCACGGAAACTCCTGTCGACGCCACATGCGGTTGAAGATCCCAAGTAAGAATGAAATCGCCTCAGGCGGAAGATGAAGTAGCATTTGTCGGTGGATGTCATCAGGACCAGGGGAAGAATCCCTGGCGAGAGACAGAGAATGCACCAGCTCGGCAACGGTAAAAGGTGCGTTGTAGGACTCGCTACAGTCGCTGTTAAAATCAAGGACCAAGCACTCCGCAGATGTTTTAATGGGTAAAAACGAGCTATTATAACTAGCCGTCTAAAAGTAGCAAATGAGCTGGCAAGAGCTTCGGCTATATTGGGTTCGCTGGTAAGAGTGAAGCCGTTTACGGCAAGACCGGGAATGATCACCCTGCGACACCTGTCATACATACGCCGAACTGCAGACCACACCTGTTTTGCAGAACTGCGATGGGAAAGAGAAGAGACATAGGTCTCCCAAGACTTGCGTTTGGCATTCCGAAGCACAAAACGTGCCCGAGCCCGAGAACGTTTAAAAGCAACGAAATTCCCCTCAGTAGGATGTAAATGAAAGACACGCAGGGCAAGTCTGCGTGCCCGAAGGGCCAAACGGCATTCTGTGGTCCACCAAGGGACAGGAAAGCGATGTGGGGCGCAAGAACCACGAGGAATGCTGGAATCCGCTGCGAGTAAAAGAGAACAAGTAAAATACTCCACCATGTCATCTATAGTGGCAAAACTAGTAGCGGTGAGATGAATCAGGGAACGAAACCTCTCCCAATCAGCCTTAGAAATAATCCAGGGAGGATGTCGTGAAGGTAGACGATAGTGACCGGATAAACGTATGGCAACGGGGTAATGATCACTGCCATAAAGGTCTGAAAGCACCGACCAATCAATGAGGGGAAGTAATGCCGGGCTGCAGAAAGAAAGATCTAAGATTGAGTGGGTGCCATAGGCAGAAGATAAGAAGGTAGGGACACCAGTATTTAAAAGAAGTAAGCCGGACATGTCACAAACGTCTGCAATAAGGCAGCCACGAGCTCATCAATATCGGAACCCCAGAGAGAGCATGTTTGGCGTTGAAATCACCAACGAAAAGTAGCGGTGGGGATAGCTGTGCCAAAAAGGCCCGAAGTTCGTGCGCTTGAACTACACTGAGGGGTGACAGATATACATTGCAGACAGAGAAACAGACGCCCTCCAATCGTACCCGCACAGCCACAGCCGACAATGGTGTGCGAAGCGTTATGTTGGTAGCACAAATAGTATGCGCCACCAAAATAGCAACCCCACCGCTGGCACGCTGTCCAACAACAGAGTCGTGTCTAAAGCAGGAGATGCTCCGAAGATGCAAAGCGTGAGTAGGCTGCAGATGGGTTTCCTGTAAACAGACCATTGAGGGAGAACGTTGGGAAATTATACACTGTAAGTCCGGATGGCGTGCCCGAAACCCATTAACGTTCCAGTGGAGTATCTCCATTCAAAAAAGGCTAAGATGACCGCTTGAGTTTCTTCCTCACCTTAACAGATTTCGGACCAACGACAGTAAAAGCCGCATCCTCTGGCGAACCCTCCGATGCCGGGAACCAGAAGAGCCTCTGCGGCTCGTGGAACGGGACCGGACTTCACAGAGGAAGTGCGACTACTCGGTCTATGTTGAGGCCGAGAATGAACACCCTCAGTAGACGTCGCTGAAGGGTGAGCATTGGTAGACGGCTTGCAGGCTGGCGGCGACACGGCTGAAGATGAAAACTGTACAGCACTGTCAACTCAGGACGATGGAGAAGTATTCGCAGGAGGCTCGGTTTGTGTCGAAGCATGGGCAATGGATGTGAGTGGCGAGCAAACAGCGGCAACAGGAGTGCCGCGGACGGTGGATGAATAACCAGTGGTGTTTGCAGGTTGAAGTTGCGCAAAGCGCCGCCGTGCTTCAGGAAAGGTGAAGCGTTCCTTAACGCGCAACTCTTGTATACACTTTTCGTCCAAAAAGCGAGAACACTGTCGTGAGCTAGACGGATGACATCCTCCACAGTTAACACAACTAGGGTCACGAACACAGGCCGCGTCGTCATGGGCAGGTAGGCCACATCGCTCACAGAGAGCAGGATGGGCACACGAGCGGGTAGTATGGCCGAAGCGAAAACAGCGCATGGGGTTCGGAATATAAGGGCGCACGGAGGCACGTTCGTAGCCACAAAAAATGAACTCCGGCGACACAGTACCTTTGAAAGTTAGAAACACAGTACGCAGTGGGTATTCCTGACCGTCCTGTTTGCGAGATAGCCAGTACGCCTGACGACACGTTGATCGGAGAGACAAGAAACTATGTCATCGTTGGAGAGATCATCGAGATTGGAGGTGGTGATAACCCCCCGAACAGAGTTTAAGGACTTATGTAGGACTACCCGGACAGGATAGGAGCCCAGCAAACTCATTTTCAACAGTTTCTGGGACTGCTCGGCGTTGGCGGTCTCGATCAATAACATACCGTCTCGTAGTCGCGTTGCGTTTTTTACCTGGCCACAGATCCGATCCACCTCACGCTTTATGTAAAAAGGTCTAAGGTCATTGAACGTTTTTGCATCACCTGCTAAATTCATAACTAAAAATATGTCAGTGAAAAGGGTTTTGCGCAGATACATGATGAATGGACCCCATCCGGAACCGTCGGCGTCAGCCTGCCATCCGGGGGTTAAAGAAAAAAGACCATATCTCCACGGTCTGCGCCGTCGTGGGAACCCTCCCAAGACCGATCTCAAGGCGTACTTCAGAAGGGCTACCCCCAATCTCCACTGCTAGTCCATATGTGTAAGCCGTTCACCACACACACCCTGGCTTTAAGCCCCTACCATAGGTATAACCGCCCATGGCTCCCCACTCTACGCCGCGCTGCGAGCAAGACACAGACACGGATTCAGGGGACTTGTGGTTGATTACACCGAGGATCCGTCAGCGGTAACACCTCGTGACGCCTGTGATACTAATCCAACGACACATTCCGTAGAGCACACATGTCGGAAGCCGCGCGGGAACCGTGGGAAAGAACCATGAACACAGAAAAGATCCCTGCTGGTGAGACAGGAGTTAATAAGACTAAAACGTAAAAATAGAAATCTGAATAAGCCTAGAAGAAGAAGGGGATCGTGAACAAATGAATAAAAAATGCACGTGGCACAGTAGATGAGAACGGAGGGGATGAAATGTTGGCGAGTGGCTCGGGACCCCGGGCGCGCCTAACCCGTACTCACACGAGGTGAGCCCCTGGGGGGACGAGGCTGGAATACAGTCTCCAGTCGGCTTTAAGGAATTGCCAGGTAGGTGCTCTGGAATGCTGGACGTGGTGAGACAGAAGAGAAACGATGCAAGTGTAATAATCGCTAGAGTGGGTGTCGGCGACGACGTTCAACTGCAGACGACAGGCAAGCTGGATGGAGCAAACGGCAAGGTCGAAGTGAGAGAATGTACCAGAAGAATCAGAAAGAAAAGTAGGATCACCTGTATTGAGGATGGAGAGATTGAACTGAGCAAAAATGTCGGAACGAAGCGCTCCCCGTGCACAAGCCCTTGGCGAGCCTCACAGGGGATGATGGGCATTAAAAACTCCCAACAGAAGAAATGCTGTTGGGAGAGCGGACAGGAGATCTCGAATGTACGCGTTAGCGAGGGGAGACGCTGGAGGTGACTAGACGGAGCAAATAGAGAAGAAAAAGCCGGGTAATTGAACCCTAACGGCAACAGCTTGCAAGTCGAACGTAAGTGGGAGAGTCTGAAAATGAACGTCGTTATGCACTAATAGCATGACACCTCCATGAGTAGGAGTACCCTCATGCAGTGCAAGATCGTGGCGAACCGGAGTATACCCTCGGAGATCAAAAGGATCGTGAGGGCGAAGGTTGATCTGCAAACACACGACCATAGGTGAATGGGAACGCAATAACAGTTGCAGTTCCGCCCTATGCGATTGACACCACGTAAATTCCAGTTCAGGATAGGTATAATTAAAAAGATAAACTTCCTGCTTAGAAGGGCGGCTCAAAATAACCTGCTTAACCTTGGGGCTCGGGCTTTTGGTATTGAGTTGGTCAGACTACATAGGCTCCTCGAAGGGAGGGCCCATGCGCTCAGTGCCAGATACCGATTCAAGCGCCGAGAATCGGTTCTGGGTGGCAATGGGTGACGGGTACCGCTGAACGCGGCTTGTCCCAGGAGCGTCCTGGGACTGCGACCTCCGAGGACGAGAAGGTGAACTTTTCTTACCGCGCGCACGCGGAGGGTCTTTAAGAAAATCTTCTTTAGTAAGTTTCTGCTGGGATTTCTTCTCAGTTCTTGAGACTTCAGTACCTTAGGACCAGCTTTAGAGGGCTTGATTAGTGTGCCAGAGATGGACGGTCGTATGGTAGTTGCGGCGAAGGCAGTCATGGTCCAGGTCTGAGTTTCGGCATCCTTCTGGGGTACTGGCGAGGCAACAACAGAGCTGAATGTGCCCTATCGCAGGAGCGCAGTTTGGCGCGTATGGTAACTCCTCCGGCATTCAGCGAAGGAGAGTTTCTCTTTACCCGGCTCTCCTGAATGGCCTTTTTGTCCAAGTACCGCGGACAGTCGGCAAATGACGTAGAATGAGACCCTTTGCAATTAACGCAGACGGGAGGTGATGAACAGGTACCATTGTGTGAGGGCTGACTGCATGAGGCACAGATAGAAAGGCACTCTTACAAGAGACTTGCGTATTCCCAAAATGTTGGCATTTGAAACAACGTAATGGTGTGGAAATATAGGGCTTCACCGCAATGCATTCGTTTTCTGCCGAAATACTCGTGGGCAGATCGACGCCATCGGAAGTTATAAACAGGGTATGAGTGGGTACCAACACTCCGTCGCGTTTAGCCTGCATTCGATGAACCGCTGCCACCTTTTGTTCATAAAGGTAGTCGACCAGTTCATCGTCCGACAAACTATCGAGGCTATGGGTGGTAACGACGCCTCGACAGGAATTCAAGGTACGGTGCTTCTCAACACGGATGGGATAATCGTGGAGAAGCGTCGCGCGCAACAAGGTCTTACTTTGTTGATCGGACTTGCTTTGAGCTAACAATGAACCGTTTCGAAGGGAGTGCAGGAATGAAACGAACCTTCAATAGAGTCAAGGCCCTTCTGGATAATAAAAAGGTTCACCTTCTCAAACGTTTGTCCTTCTTGTGTTCGCGTAATGAATAAGTAACCACCAGATGTCGGTGGTGCTACTTCCGTTACAAAGACTTTTCGGCACTTGTAATTTATAATGGAGAAAGAGGGCTCCATAGCGAAAGAAATCCTCCACCATTGCAACCGTCTCCGACCTCGGGCTCTGACTTCCCGGCTGTTACCCCGGCTTGGGTGAGTGGCCTATCCATACCAGTATCACCCCAGGGCCACACCTCCCAGAACATAGACAAAGGGACCCAATGGCCGTGGGGAGTCAGCAGCTTATGCAATGCCCCCCGCGGGACTGCAGTTGAACAGCGGATACGAACACACACCCTACAAGACGACCCCAGGTGGCCGATTACGCCATTACCCACTCACCCAGCTGCGCACCCAGTGCGCGGATATCCGTCAGGCTGTGTCCACGGAGGATTAAAATAAATAAAATTAGAAAAGAAACAATAAAGGGTGTGGGCGTTTCGTACGCAAGGTAGGCCTTCGAGGAAGGAAAAGAAATGTGTGAATGAATGGTCGTGGTGCGAAATGTTCGTAAACAGACTAAAGAATAAAGAAACAATGGCGAGGGGCGGCATGGAACGAAATGTATAGCACACATGAGAGCCTACTCTGTGTCCCCCGGTCACGAGGACAACCCACCTCGACCGGACGAGGATGGAGGGATGACGATGGCGATGAGTGGCTCGGGACCCCGGGTGCGCCAAACCCGTACTCACACGAAGTGAGCCCCTGATGGGGAAACAAAGGGAGTAGTGATAATCAAATGTTTTACAACTGGACACTATCTTAAAATGCCATACTCTTTCCATGCAAGCAGCTGAAAATCAACAGGACTTATAAAGAATGACAAAGTATTGAACAATTTGAACCATTAATAATGGATATCTTGGAAATGGCTGATGCCACAAAAAAAGTTATTTGAAATAAATTGTATGTTTTAAAGTTATCTACATTTTCATCTATTGCTTAACGTTTACCAGTTATACAAGATTATACAAAATTCTTTCCCAATGAAGAGAACTTCACAGGCTATTACCATAAATTTAAAGACATGCATTTTATTTATCATGTAAATATCTTTAATACATGGTATTTTAGTCAAAATCAGTAGAGCCATTTTATAGAAAATCAAAATTTTCGAAACACCTTCCATGTAAAGTGTAGTTGGGTTGTGGGTAATTACTTGAAAATCTTCATTTTGCATCTTTGGAGGGTATGGAGTTGAATACCAAGTTTTGTGTTGTTCCGTCTTTTGTTTTTGATTTATGCTATTTACACACACACACACACACACACACACACACACACACACACACACACACACACACGCACTCTTGCGTGCATTTAAGGACCTTTTTCTAAAAATTATTTTTTTGAGTTCAACGAAACTCAAAACATATATTTCCGGTGAAATATCAACATCAAATGTTTGAATGGAATACAATATTTCCCCTACTTACTATACGTAGTAGAGAAAGTAAAAATTGTAAAGTAAAATCATCAATAAAAACAAATTGCCATTAATAATCACTTTCTTCTTCTTTTTCTTCTTCTTCTTCTTCTTCTTGCAGTTTATATAAAAATCCATGCAAAAATACTAATGAATGCTCATTATAAGATCATTTCAAGTCATAAACTGAAATAAATTTATGAGTTTTTAGTTAGGAAAGAAAACATATCTGTATATACAAATAATGCAGTTTGGTTTTTACAAACATTTGGAGTATATTCCTAGTCCTGCATCATTCACTCCATGCACAGCATTTTTCAGCCGGTTTTTTTAAACGTTCACAGTTTCTTTCTGAATAGCATCCTTTGGTTGTTGTAGTGCCATTGCTTAAGCCATGAAAACTATTGAGCAGTCCAGCAATCATAAGTTAATCACATTCTTGTAGTGATTGTGTAAGTTAAGATTGCAGAGGTATACTGATTTGGCTCTCATTTGCTTAGGCACTGGTGTGACTTACAAACAGAGAAATAGGTTTCTACTAAATAGTTTGCTTCTAAAGCTTGCAAACCTAGGTCTAATACCCAGTGAATCAACTCAGTTAGCTAAAGCTTTTATTCAGGGTTTTTCGTATTATTAGGATGAACTTTAGGTATAGTATAGTATAGTATTTTATTGTGCAAAGAGTTTTACAAATTTGATTGTCTACTGCATTTTGACCCTGGTCACTTATTCAGTAGACAATCACTACAGTTTATTTACATTTTACAGTTTCTTGTCACTAAATCATCTTGCTCTTTTTTTCAGTTTTTTTTTTCATGTCCCATTTCCACTTTTTTTTTTCGCTTTTCATTTATTGATTGCTTAACCATCACACATTCACTATAGTTTTCCATTCAAAGTAAGATGCACTACCTCTTACTTTTCTCTTTCCACTGTCCAAAGCCATTTATTTTTTACTTTACACAAAAACTGTCCAATGCTTCTAGCGTCCTTGCATATCATTTCAATTATAAGTGTATTTCTATCCCCCTTCAACCACTTCTTATTGAAAAATTCTTTTCTCCAATTTTCTGTTCCTTGGCACTTAAATACTATGTGTTCAATGTCTTCATTACCACCACATATCGGACATTGGTTCTGAGGAATACCCTGTCTTAGCCCTTTTAGCCTCCATGCTCCGGTTCTTAATCATGCAATAGATTCTCTCTCTTCTTTATTTACTATGTCTATATATTTTTCCCTACCCCATGTATTTTTCATTGGCCAATAATAAACTAATGAGCTCTTTTCGGCAATCTCACTGAACATGATTTGTATTTCTATATCTTCCAGTATTTTCCTTGCCTTTTTCCAAAAATGTTTTATGTTATTTTCTCTCCTTCTCCATATATCACCTAACCCATTTTTCTCCAAAATATTCCGTAATTTACTTACCCATCCATCATTCATTAAGCTATTCTCTTGGTATTCAATACATTGTCTTAACACATTACTTTTTCCTAGATTTAAAATTCTGAACCAAAATTTCAAAGCTCTTTCCATTATCTTCCCCTTAGTTGGCACCCTGCCCATCTCTAATTGTGCTACCTGTCTTACAATTGACTTTGGTAGCCCTACTATTTCTCTACAAAACATCTATACATTCCCATCCTCTATCTAATCCCCATATTTCTATACCATACATCATTTTTGCCTCCACAACCATCTCATAAACTTTTTCCAGCCATTTAACATTTATATTAGGTACTTTATATTTGCAGCTTCTAATTGCTGCCATCGCCCCTTTACCTTTTGCCAATGCAAACTTCTTTTGTTTTTCCCATTTATTACCTCCATCTATTTTTACTCCTAAATAAATACAGTCATGCACCATACTGTAATCTTTATTCTCTCCCTACTTCATATTTGCCTAATTTTCCCCCCTTTTTGAAAACCATAATCTGTGTTTTCTCTTGATTCACTTTTAACCTCCATTCTTTACAATATACATCAATTGCTTGTAATGATTGTTTTAAACCACTTACTGTAATAGATCCTACCACTAGGTCTTCTGCAAAAAGAAGTCCTGGAATTTCAATGTTGTTAATTACTGGTGCACAGTTATTATTCCTTCCAATTTCTAGTAAGACATCATCTATGTATAAATTAAATAAAACTGGACTCAACTTACATCCTTGCCGAAGGCCTTTCTTTTGTGGAATTTCGTTTGTTACACAGCCTGTCTCCACCCTTACACAGAATGTGTTCTCAAAATACAGTGCTTTAAGAATATTCACCAATTGCTGACTTACTCCCTTACACACTAATTTATGCCACAGAAGTTGTAGCTCAATTCGGTCATAAGCCTTCTCTAAGTCTACAAAAGCCATACACAATTTACCCCTTTTTTCTTTTAAATATTTGTCTACTAATGTCTTTATAATAAATAAATTATCAATTGTTCTCCTTCCCTTGCGAAAGCCCATCTGGAATTCCGAAAGGATATTATATTCTTCAACCCAAAATTGTAGTCTCACTGCCAAAATGCCCGCAAAAAGTTTTCCTATATTCGATAATACTGCAATACCTCTATAGTTATTAGGTTTATCGACATTGCCCTTGCCTTTATATATAGGATGGATGATAGCTTCTCTCCATCATTTAGGTACATAACCCTTTTTAATAATTACATTAAATAAATCTAATAAAATTTTCACTCTCCCTGTTTCATTACACCACTCCTTAAGAAACTCTGTTGGGATGCCATCAATTCCAGTAGCTTTATTTTTCTTCAGTAACTTAACTTGTTTTATTATTTCCTCACTCCTAATTTCACCATCCAATATCTCTACAAAAACATTCCTTATTTCCAAAAATTCCATACTTCCTATACTCCTTTCTTCCCCATATAATGTTTTAAAATACTCCATCCATTGTCCTGGCTCAACATTGGGTTTAGTTACACATTTATTATAAGTCGACTTAAGAACCTGCCATACCTTATTAACATTATTTTCATTTAGACATTTTATCAAATTCCTTTCATTGCATTCCCTCCAGTCCTTTTTCTTTTGCTCTAACAATAAATTATGTGAATTCCTCCCTTGCATATAATCGTCCCTAGATTTTCTATCACCTAATTCTCTCCACCTAACCAACAGTTGTTTTACTTGTCTTTTTGATACCCTACATTCTTCGTCAAACCAGTCCTTATCATATATGTAAACTCTCTTTTTTGTTTTCATTTCCTCTCCCGCCCTTTGCATAACTGTATTAAGGATATCTATTGCATTCTCAATTTGATTATTCTTAACCATGAAGGTTACTCCACATAGACATATCTTTCCATAATTCAAGTCAAGAGTCTGTTTAAATGTGTCACAAAATTCTTCTTTCCATTTATAGCTAATATACTCTTTTTTACAATAGCTTTCCACTCTTATATTGTGTTTTACTCATGCAGCGTGCATCATAAAATCCACAATCAGTGGATAATGCCCGCTAGTTGAGCTTAAATTTAATACCTTAAAATTACTTAAAATATGTCCTAAATTCAGGGGCCACAACACAAAATCTATTACACTCTGCCCATTATTGCTAACAAAGGTAAATTCTCCTTGTTCATCTTCCCCACATTTTCCATTCAAAATTTCTAAAACATTCAACTCACAAAAATCAATAAATTTTTCACACTCTTTATCAACAAATTTGTCCTTGCTTTGCCTAAGTTTCTCACTTTTAAACACAATTTCATCACTCATCCAATCATTTCCAACATATGTATCACTTTCCCCAATCCTGATATTAAAGTCTCCCATTAGTATTACCTCTGCAGTTACAAATTTCTCCTTCAGCCTGTCTATATCTTTTCTTATTTGATTAAGGAGATCAGGATTATGAAACCGCGAGGATGCAGGGGGGTTATATATTATTCCTACAGAGAGTATATACTTAACATCCATTATAACCCACAGTATTTCTTTACTACTAGACCATGTTTCTTTAATTTCCTTACTTAAGCTGTTCCTTATAAAGAAACCTATACCTCCAGATACTCTTCCCTTTCTAGCTATCACCTCTCCTTTCCTACCAATGTATTCAAAGTCCTTTATATTTATCTGTTCCTCTTTTAACCACGTTTCTACTACTGCTAAATAATCCACTTTCGCCAACAGCTGTTTCAAAACTCCCACATATAACTTATTTTTTAAACCCTCACAGTTCCAGAAGCCTATTCTCCTTGTTGTCGCTTTTTCCTATTGTGAACCTGCTCCGTATCTAAAACCATCTAATCTTTTCCTACTTCTTAATTCAATTCCTTCTTTCGGCATTAACATTTTATTTTTATCTGATACCACAATGCTCCCATGTTCGGATGAAACAATATTATCTTCTTCTCCCTCTTCTGTATTCTCCCCACTACCTTGATACCATATCTTCTTTCTCCCCTCCGTTAGCGCGCACGCAACTTCTGCCTTTCCCCTCCTTGGTGAAACAATTCTCTTGGGTGACGTCACTTCTCTGGCTCCTCCCTCCGCCGCTGTTGTTGCCACCATTGCAGTCCTACCGCGCCGAGCTGCTCCAGCTGTTTGGGCCCTCCTTCCATTTGACGTCATCACAAGGTCATCAACTTTTTCCTCTCTCCTGTTGTCTACGCTGTTTGGATTAGCTTCGCCATTATGTACTTCATTCTCCATGTTTGCTGCAAATTGTCAAGTTGTGAACTTTGATCTTCCTGTTTCATTTCTTAAAGCTATCGCTGACACCTGTTGATTCATTTCCGCCCTTTCATGTTGATTTTCTCTTGAATCTATATTGTCCGTATCACGTACCCTTTCATTGTCAATCCACAGCTGAAAGTTTGTAATATACGCCATTTTTCCCAAAGCTCTTGCTTCTTTCATTTTCTGAATTAAATTTCGTTGTAATGCTCTCTTATTTGGTGAAAGGTCTTTGTTAATAAAGATATTTGTTCCTTTCAACTTTTTGGCTCTCCTAAGCACTTCATGCACTAGCTGTATTGTTGCTAGCTTCACCATTATTGCCCTCTTTCCAACTTATCTCCCAAATCTAAAAGCCTCAACAATTTCCCATCCGTACATCTCTAATTCAAGCTTCTCCTCCATTATCTGCGTTATTTCTTCAGCTGGCCATATCCCTCTTCTCTCACTTACACCTAGAAACACCAGATTGAATCTTCTTTCCCTCTCCTCCATTCTTTCCATTCTTTCCTTAATTTCATTTACTTCCTGTTTTGCTATAATGTCCTCCTTGATATCCCTAATCATAGAGCACAATTTATCACTCAATCGTTGTTCCATACCTTCCATTTTATCCATTTTCTCATTTAGGTTCCCCAACAATTCTTGAATATCCGTAGGGCCTGGATTCACTTCCGCTCCTCCAATCACTAGTAGAATAGTTAATACACTCCCAATAATCAAAACATTAACCATTTCTTTGCCAGAATGTATTCCTCTTGTTCCCGCGAATTTCATTTTCAAAATTTGCCCAATTCTCGCTCTATACACAGCTATATCCACACCCATTGTTACTTAGCTGCTTCTTGCTTCAAAATCACGAGCTCCTTCCCAACACAACCGTCCTCTCTCGCTGCTGGCCTAGCACTCTGGAACTTTAGGTAGCTAGGTAGCTTCAACACTATATGCTCCAAGCTCATTTGCACGTTCACTTATTATTTGATAACGTCTCTCCTGATAAAAGGCATTAAAGTTGCAAAAACAATTAATGAATGCTGGTAAAAGCTTTAGAAAGAGTATAAAGAATAAAAGAAATGTCTTAATGAACTTAAGCACAGCAAATCTCCAATAAAATTACCGCCCAAATAGTTGTACACATCAAACATTTCTTTTTTGACATTGCAAAGAATTTATATAAAAAATGGAATTTTCTCTATTTCTGCTTTATGCTGCTCTTCTACTGAGCTCTTCAGCTGTTCAGCACAAAAATTATTTTATTGTTTTCCTGTATACTAATACTTCTAAGAATAGATGCTTTAGAGTACATGGCTACTTAATCATTAGTGCACGGAAAATGACATAAAAGTTAAACTTCAGGCATTAATTCTGTCTAAAATATATCTAGCAGAGATTAAAACTCTGGCTAAAATCTGATAACAGAACTAAAATTAATACCCTAAAAAATGCAACTGTTTGAAAAATCAACACAAGCACTGTAGGTAAAAGAATTATATTGTCAGAGAACATACAAGCCTGAAGACAACCACAAATTTCATCTTCAAGAATGTCAAAGAGAGTGGAGGCCAGTGGAATAGAATGGCGAAGAGCATTTAAATTAGGGATTCCAGTAGAGTGGCAGACTGAGACGCTTTCCCCATAATGGGTATTGAAGGGAGCATGGTCATTCTTTAACAGTTAAGTGCCAATAGGTATAATATGAAATTTTCTCATGGAATACTATCATTTTTTTCCCACAACTCGATAATGGGCACACTAATTATTGATTTAACTGCAAAGATTGGCTTTACAGAAGGTTTTATAGGCAGTTATTATAAAAGTAATTCTGGTGGTCCTTGAGGACCATCATGGTCCCAGATAAGAAATTTTACCATGGGACCAGCAGGCCTGCATAGCGGTCCATAGTAATCTATGCAATATATTTGAGTTCATTGAAAATGATTTGATTTGTTACCTTTGGAGAGCCTCTGTTGCCTCAAATAGCTTGATGTTCATTATGTTAGTTTCGCAGCCCTTATCTATTATGTAGAAAGCGTGCTTTCAGGAATAGGATTGCTTTCTTCATACTTGCAGGAGACCTAATTTTGTATACATCTGGTGCAAACAAAATGAATGAGCATATAGAAGGATTCTGGAAATGGCAAAAAATATGACACTGCATAAGATGTAGTCAACTGGCAATAAGCTGTGAATAATCTTAGATCTCTTACACTTCTCAAAATCTGGATATTTGCGCTATATCAATTCCTCCTCTTCACAAATCCATTTTATTTTGGAGAAGAGAGGAGGAAGATTAATCTTCTTCAGATAATTCAATTTGGGACCTATATATCTTTTGAGCGAAAGTTGACTCATCTCAGTCCATCTCAAACAATCCAGACACTACACCTCCTGGAAATGGAAAGCACTGTCAGTGCCTTGGATTGCCCATACAACTTGGAAAGATCCTGGAAAAACTCACCTAGATTTTGAATACAACATGCCTTCTGATATAAAAACATTGTATGCCGCTCTTCTACTAGACAGGAATCCATTTGATTATTTTTATATATTTATTGATGAGATTGTTTTGGACCATATGGTCAAATCACAATAATATTTATGCCACACAATTTCTAATGCCAGGTGCTGGTGTTTCCAGTAGTTTAAGATTGCATATTTGCTAACCAACAAATAAAAATGAGATTTTTTTTAGAATAGGTGATATATTGGGATTGATAAAAATGCCAACTGTACATCATTACTGCTCAAAAAAGATTTTCTTCAAGGATAGTGTGATAACCAAGGTGATGAGTAGAAATTGTTTTGTGCTTTTACTGAAATTCTGGCATTTCAATAATGAGTGATCTTTGTTCTGAAGGTGATCATTTGTACAAGATACAGCCACTTGCAGATATGCATGTTGAACAACTTCAGGATAAAATACACTTTTTTTTAAAATACTTTTTGGACAATTTCAGGATGTTTATACATCCAGCCAGGTGTACTTCAGTCTGAAGTCTGATTGGTTTGATACACCACATTCAGCAATTGACAATAGATTGATGATGGGAGAATTGAGATTTTGAAACATGTCCCATTTTTATAAAACATAAATGAGATAATGTCAATAAACTGACTCACAATAGTGTTATTAAATTGTTTAATACACCACTCTATATAAACTTTCATTAAAGAAAGTGGAATGAATGATATATCATTTGGTCTTATAAAGTCATTTTTTTAATGCACAAGAATATGGATAAGTATAAAAAAATTGAGTTGTGTGCAATTTTGAACATCAAAACCAATCATAATTGCATAAAATGTTATTAAATTTTGAAGTGACTTTTGAAAGATCCTAAACATACAGTTCCTTTATTTGTTTTTCTTCCCCCTTGCAGAAACAGGACAGCAGAGATGCAAGCATACACAAACGCTTGTCCTGGAACTGTGGACAGCAACAACAGCAGCAGCAGCAGCAGCACCAGCAGGAAGTTGGAATGAATAATGCAAGCAATATTGATTTAGCCAAAAAGTGCACAAGTTCAGAAAGTGTTCAGAGCTCTAGTGGTGTAAGTTCTACAGGAAGCGCTCAATATGGAGGTGAATTGGATCTACTAGAGTTAGATGGTTAGTATAAGCAGAATTAAAGATGTTAAGAGCATGTTCTAATACAAATGGGAAACATAGTTGTACTAATAATCCCAGTGGTTCACCCACTTGAAAACTTCACTACTGTTTTAATATTTACTCAAACATATTTCAAAGGAAGCTTGACTCCATCATTAGCTAAGATTCACTGGCATGATTCCTGGCTTTGATGCAGATGTTGCTTACAGCATTGATGAGACAATTGTCAGATGGAAGACTAAAATTTAATAAGTGTTCCTTGTCTTCTGCTTTAGGAGTTTTCCTGTATTCTCAGTTTTATTGGCTTCTGGATTGCCTTTATTAATTTATATTATTTACAGATGTCATGATTTGCTGTCCAAAAATTATATTCAAGCACAGATTTTTCTACTTCCTTTATTTTATATACTTCAGGTGTTCTTTCAGCCTCACCTCAATATTCCTATATGTGTTCCATATGTAACTTAGCTGACAATCATTGCAGCCAATTTGTTATTGGTTTCAATTTTTCAATGCTTTGTCATTTTTTGAAATGCTGTCACCATTCAGTTGTTATCACAACATAATGGAAACATTATAGAATTTCTAAGCCCTCATACAGCGCCGGCTTTTTAAAGATTTGACCATCACTCTAGCCAACAGTATCTCTCTTGTACCTACAAAGAAATCTGTAATAAAAGCATTTCTATGGATTTAGTATAAAATATGGATAAGCTAGTAACAGTGGTGTGATTTTTAAATTATATAGAAAATTTGAGTCAGAGTTGAAACACTTAACATCACTTACATGTTTTACAACTTGACTGCTTTCGGGAGCTAATTGCTCCCAACATCGGAAGTGGCCGCTTCTGAAGATGGGGGCAATTAGCTCCTGAAACCAGTCAAGTTTATAATGATGATGATGATATGGGGGTTAAGGGCACTAAACAATCTAAGGTCATCAGTGTCCTTACAACGTATAAAATTTAAAATCCAAAAAATAAATTTGGACACAAACCCAAATACTCTAAAACAATAATTTACAACATACCGAAGTCTAAAAACCATCATACTAAAACATGGTAAATCAAACAATACGTGTCAGGAACTGCAGAAGTCAAGGGACTAGAGCGCCATATGTCCCCAGGGGAGAACAGCCCCCCATTAAAGCGGACAATATAAAATCACAAAACTAAAAGACGCTCAGCGCATTAAATGCGTCGACTAAAACGACTGTCACTGATAAAACGTAAAAGACATTCTACAGTATGCCAAAACGTTGGCTATACCAACAGGCAAATACACACGAACGCGCAATTGAGCTAAAATCTGACACTGTTAAAATGTGACGCACCGTTAAGGGTGCCGCACACTGCTCACAGAGTGGTGCGGGGCCACCACTAAACAAATGTTTATGACTAAAAAGGCAATGACCGTTACGAAGTCGTGTTAAAATGATCTCTTTCCGACGAGAAGCACGAGAAGAGGTGGCCCAGACAACCGGGAGAGGTTTAACCTACCGCAAATTGTTCCCCCTAAGGGCCGCCCACTAATCGCGCCAAAGCGAGAGGATACCGTGACGTAAAATGAATGACATACAAATCGGTGGAGGGAACAATAGAAGTAAAACTCTGGGCGTTAAAATTGTTGATTTGGCAGCAGAATCCGCAGACTCGTTGCCAGAGACGCCCACATGACTTGGAATTCACACAAAGGAGAAACTGATGCCAGAAACACCGAGCGAGTGGAGGAGATCATGTATGCGCTGTACGAGTGGGTGGTAATTGTACAGCGCGTTAATACTCTGAAGGGCGCTCAGAGAGTCTGTGCAAAGAACACAGTGTCGTAAGTCCTGCCGCCGGATGTATAAAAGTGACTGGTAAAAACAAATGTTCGGCGGTAAAAATCGAACATTTCCCTAGTAAACGAAAGGTAACACTATGTTGGCCAAAAATAAAGGCACATCCTACTCCAACATCAGTCTTAGACCCATGAGTATATATAAAATGAAAGTCCCCGAATTGCGCCTGAAGTTGTAAAACCGTTGATCTAAGGACTGAAGAAGGGGTCTCATTCTTCGGCATCAACGTTAAGCCAAGGTGACAGTGGGCCTCAGCGCGCAACCAAGGAGGAAACTCCATTCCCCCCTGGGAAGGGTCGGCGCTGGCGTAACGTCCAAATGCCGAAGAAGCTGTCGAAATCGAATCCCTGGAGGGAGCAATACAAAGGAGCTAACTAAATATTGCCGATCAAGCGAATCCTCGAAGGATGGGGGTCAGGCAAGCTTGAGATTCGACATGCATAGCTGCACAAAACCATCTCACGCCTGAAGGACAGCGGAAGCTCTGCAGCTTCAGCATACAGACTGGGTAAAAGCCTGGTTGGAAAGACCCCTGTAACGACTCTTATGCCACGAGGGTGAATGGCATATACGCAACATAACACAGATGAACGCGCCGATGAATAGACAATGCACCCGTAATCAAGCTTGGATCGGACCAAGGGGCGATAAAGACGCAGAAGGACAGTCCGATCAGCTCCCCAGGATGTGCCACTTAAAATACGTAAAAGATTAAAATAATGGTCACACTTTGCTTTTAAAAACGAAATGTGCGAAGTCCAGCTCATCTTTCGATGAAAGATCAACCCCAAAAATTATGCCTCGTCTGCAAATGGAAGACTATCCAGCTCAAGATGGAGAGAGAGAAAAGGGAAAGCCTCCCGGCACCAGAAATTGATACAGATGGATTTCTAGGCGGAGAAACTTAAGCCTTTGGCGTTACTCCAGGCGTAGAGATGGTCGATACAGCTCTGGAGACGGCGTTTGAGGAAACGGGTCCGCCGTGAACTGCAATAAATAGCAAAATCGTCATAGAAATGGGACGATGAAATACCGGGTGGAACACATTCAACGATGGGGTTGATAGCAATCGCAAAAAATGTGACACTGAGTACAGAGCCCTCCGGTACACCGTATAAAACTACTAGATAAAACTGAGCCCACACGTACACGAAAGGTGCGATCTGTCATAAACTACGCAAGTGACGGCAATACACAATATCACTAATACATATCACTATTACAGAGAATCAGCACAGCAGGATAATGATCGCTGGAGTGAGTGTCAGCGACGACGTTCCACTGCAGACGACAAGCAAGCTGGATGGAGCAAACGGCAAGGTCCAAGTGAGAGAATGTACCAGAAGAATCAGAAAGAAAAGTAGACTCACCTGTATTGAGGATGGAGCGGTTGAACCGAGTAAAAATGTCGAATGAAGCGTTTCCCTTGCACAAGCCCTTGGCTTGGATTTAAAATCTCCCAACAGAAGAAATGGTGTTAGGAGAGCGGACAGGAGATCTCGAATGTATGCGTTAGCGAGGGGAGACGATAGAGCTGAAAAGACGTAGCAAATGGAAAAGAAAAAGCCGGGTAATTGAAACCTAACGGCAACAGCTTCCAATCCGGACGTAAGTGGGAGAGTCTGAAAATGAACGTCGTTACGCACTAATAGCATGACACCTCCATGAGCAGGAGTACCCTCATCCGGTGCAAGATCGTAGCGAACCGGAGTATACCCTCGGAGATCAATAGGATCGTGAGGGCAAAGCTTGGTCTCCTGCAAACACACGACCATAGGTGAATGGGAACGCAATAAAAGTTGCAGTTCCTCCCTATGCGATCGTACACTACGTAAATTCCAGGTCAGTGATGATGATGAGATGCGGTTTAAGGGCGCTAAACAGCTAAGGTCATCAGCGCCCTTACAAAGTATAGGATTTACAGTCCAAAAAATAAAAGACGGGTAAAAAACAGCATAATTAAAAAATGGGACACAAGCCCGCGATGTCCAAAACGGTAGAAAACAAAACACCAAATTCAAAAACCAACACACTAAAGCATGGTCAATAAAAGAATAAAACAACGTGTCAAGAACTGTAGAATACCAGGGACATGAGCGCCAGATGTCCACTGGGGAGTAGAGGCCCCATTAAAAAGACAATATAAAATCACACAGTCAAAAGACGCTCAGCGCATCAAATGCGTCGGCTAAAACCAATGTCACTGATAAAACGTAAAAGGCATTCTACAGCATGCGCGTCGTCTGCCAAAACGTTGGCTAGGCCAACAGGCAGACCAACACGAACGCGCAGCGGAGCTAAAACTTGACACTCTGTTAAAATGTGACGCACCGTTAAGGGCGCATCACACTGCTCACAGAGTGGTGCGGGGTCACCACTGAGCAGGTATCTATGACTAAAAAGACAATGTCCGATTCGTAAGCGAGCTAAAAGTACCTCTTCCCGACGACACGAACGAGAAGAGGTACCCCAGACTAACGGGAGAGGCTTAACCTCCCGCAACTTGTTCCCCCGGAGGGACGTCCACTCATCCTTTCAAAGCGAGAGGATGCGGCTACGAAGCCACAAGAAGGAGACGTGGCCCGGGTACACCAAACCCGTACTCGCACGAAGTGAGACCCGGGGGGACAGTCAAGTTGTAAACATGTAAGTAATGTTAAGTATTTCAACTCTGACTGAAATTTTCTATATAATTTCTATGGATATTTATCTTGATTAACAAGAATTTAAGCTTAAGTGTTAGAGCAAAACTTTAAGATAAAGACTTTGGTAAATCTGCTTCCTTTTTTGAACATTTGCCAATACTGAATCTGCAAGGCCAAATCATTTTGTACAGTGTTAAAGCTCCAAATTTATGAACGAAACAAATGGATCTATGGTTGGGCAGATTTTTCTGTTTTCTGTGTTTAGTCTTCGCTAAAGAGAGCAATGCTGTCTGGGGAAAAAGCAGGTGTGTGTATTCAAAAAATTAAAAATAACATGAAGAATTGCTGTTCACAAAATTTCAACACTGAACCCTTCGTAAAACAGGTATCAGAGAACATCTACATATGGCATTTGATAAAAGCATTATAAAGCATAATGACGCCAAAAAAATCTGTGTATTATAAAAAATCTTATGTGTTACACTCACATGACTTTCTCTACTCTTGTACAAACTATTTATACAAACGCTTATTCTCCATCTACTTCATGTTAATCGAGATAAACATTTGCAGAGTCTATCTTATTGCTAATTTTCTTGTAGATGTAAGGGGAATATATATTTACAACGGCAATTTGGAAATACAGTAGCCTTTAAGCACATACATATCTCTTAATAGCTGATTGCTAGGTGCAGCACCATTCCCTTTCCCACAGATTAATACTCTTTGCATATTCAACACAAAAAAATGAATAATAATTCCCATTTGAGAAAATAAGTATTGAAAAATTTAAGGCAATAACAAGTAATATCTCGAAAATGGTTCACTCAACAACAAAAATGTATATGACATAAATTGTGTATTTTTAACGCGATCTACATTTTTTGTGTAGTAAAATTTTGTCTATCTCTTATGGTTTACCAGTTATGCAAAAGTCGTTCACAATGAAGAATACTTTTGGAGGCATTCCCAGGAAATTCAAGATATACATTTTATTTGTCATAAAAATATCTTAAACATATGATATTTTAATCAAAATCGTTAGAGCCATTTTTGAGAAAATTAAAATTTTCGAAAAATGTTCCATGTAAAGGGTAATCTGGGGTGGGGGGATTTTCTTTAAAACCTTCGTGTCGCATTCTTGGAAGATACTGAACCTAAATACCACGTTTGGTGTTTATCCAACTGTTTGTTTCTGAGTTATGCTGTTCACACACACACACACATTTCCAAAAATTTTTTTTTGGATTCAGGGAGTCTCAAAACATGTATTTCCGGTGAAATCTCGGTATCAAATTTTTGGGTGGAATACAATACTTCCCCTACTTACTATACGTAGTAGAGAAAGTAAAAATTATCAATGGAAAAAGAACATCTCACAGCCTTGGCAGTGCTCTCCATTGAAAAATCTATGGTTATGAATGTCATAAGGTTTTGTAAGAATAGTTTGTAGAAGAGTGGGTAGAGGAAACCATGTGAATATAACACAAATATTTTTTTTTTAACACATTTCTCATATGCTCTTTCATTCATCACAGTGGATGTAACTTTTCATACATTAAACTATCCACAGTTCACACATACAAAAACTAACAAAAGTATTTCTTAGAAAACAATTAAGGCACTCTGTTGCTGATAGCTGTCACTGATCCCATTAGCAGTTGTACAGTTGCACATTGTTGGTTTCTTTGCTAAAGTGAGCATTTAGCACATGATGTTATGTGTGCACTTACAGGAATGTATAACCACTCCAACCTTAACATGCACAGCAAAACTCTTTTCTTTATATCTGCAAGCTACTTCCTAGACTGCCTTTCCATTGTATGATGACAATACTATCCAAAAAAAAAATGAAATTCTCTGTGTTCTGAGGTTCCATCAGTTAAAATTATAAATAATACATTTTATAAATTTGGATATAAGATTCCTTTAAACATTGTTCCTGCTACACTTAACTAAAAATTGTTGGACATGCTTTGTAGACACTGCCCGCATCAACCATTATTTTTTAATTGCCAGCTTAGTAAACTGAAGCTTATACTGTCTTCCAGGAAACAAAAATTAATGAAGTTATCTTCTAATTTTTTAATGTAGATCTCCTTCCCAAGTGTTGAGATTTTTCCTGCTTCACGTATCCAAAAATTGTTAGGACATGCTTCACAGACCATTGCCCCATCAATTGCAGTTATTCTTTAACTGCCAGGATGTGATCTAATAAAACTGAAGCTTTGTTTTTTCCAGAAAATCCAAATTAATGAAGTTATGTTCTGATTTTTTAATGTATATCTCTTCCCAAGAGCAGAGATTAATGGCTATGTTTACCAGTAGAAGTGTGATGATACTGCTGAGTTTTCTGTTTGTTTATTGACACTATTCTGAAAGTTATCTTTAAGGTGGGTTTCAAGTTTCTCTATGTCTTCTCAGTGATAAATTATCAAAATCCAAGTAATTGATCCTGTAGATGCCAGAACCTTTTTCCAGGGAAAACACTTAACTATTTTGCTGAGATTTCTCAGGTTTTTCAGGCTGTAGTTTTGTATAATGTTAAAGAGGCGTTGTAATCCTTAAAGATGGTTTAAAGCTTATTCTTGGGCCTTTGATGGCAAGTGAATTGTTTTGGAAACTGTCTTGCCATTGTTAAGGGGGTGTGTGGTTATATTTCTTAATTCTTTTCCTTTTTGTAAATTTTTGGTTTCTTTCATTGATGATACTCCTGCTTAAACTCATGGTTTCTGTTATGCAAATGAATGTGTGAACTTATATTCTGATTTTTCTAATGGTAGGTTCACTAGCCTGTAAACCATGTTGTAAAAAATTGCAGAACTTTCTTGGATTAAAACGGTTGGTCTTTATGTAATTGTCAGTGTGTGCAGTTCCCTGCATATGCCAAATTTGAGTGTATAAGCAGCCAAATGTGGTCTTGGAATACAAAAAATTTACTCAAGGCAGATGTTTATTCTGGATGGTGTTTGTCAGCTGGATAGATTGGAACTATTTTTATGGGTACATAAGCAGTGCTTCCTGAGGTATGCTCATGCATCTAAGAAAATGGTTCCATGTATCCAACTGGCAAACACCATCCAGGAAGAGTATACATACTTTTCATAAAAGTCTGCATTAAACAGAATTTTTTTTGTATTCTAAAATAGCCTTTACAAACACAGGTTTTGCCATAGATAGTCCCTTGCTTTCCTTGCCAATCTATTTTTTTTTTTTAAACTCATATCACTAAATATTTTCCTAATGTTCAGGTTTTGGTTTATATTGCACATGATATGTTTACTATCAAACAATAGATGCATCCAATGCATATAAAATTCTAAATTTTCAATAACTCTTCATAAACTTCACCATTGACATCGAAAAGGACATCATGATATCTTTTCTAGACTTCAGGATCATCAGAAAAACAGGTAGACAAAAATTTGGCATGCACAGGAAACCTTGCAGAGTGACAATTACATAAAATCTACAGTTTTAATGCAATGCAGCATAAAGCAGCAGCTTTTAACACCAATAGACAAGCAAATCTTTGTTAAAAAAAAGATAATATAAGCGTGCACTCCTATAAGAAAGAGAATACAGTTTTCAAAAGGTTCACTTATCATTTATGTATCACGAATACGTTTCAGACCAACTTTAAAAGTTACAATTTCTCCTTAGTGCCATACAGCCGAGTTAGATGGCTCTGTGGTAACATGTGAGGCTCGCATTCAGAAGTTCCTGGGTTCAATTCCTGTTCATCACCCACTCTGACTTTGGGTTTTTCATGGTTTTCCCTGGTTGTTAGGTGAATCTCTCACCTACCATGATTTCCTTTTGTCACTTCCCTTTCGTTCCATTTCCGTCTTATCTTTCAGGTGTCTTCTAGATTTCTTGGCAGATGGCGGTGCCAGAGAGATGGCATGGATGCTTGCTCAGTGGAAAGAGAACTCCCCATGGACACTGGAGTCCTGCTTGGTTGACGGGTCATTCATTGCTCTCTCCAGCAGTGGGACAGGTCTTCAAGCCTGGAACTGTTGGGGACTTCCATGCATCTCTGTGGCCTGCCTGCCTGTAGATTCCTGTGGTTCCTTCACTTCATCCCTTCCTCTTGGGGGATGGTAGCTACAATGGATCTCTATAGGTCGCAATGTGTGAGGTGTCCTCTCCTGTTGTATAATCTATATAGTGCCATACAACAAATATAGCCTTTAAATCTAAACATAAACAAAACAGATAGTTTTTAATGCTTGGAATCATTTTTAACACAAATTGATTTGTTAACCCCAATTCCTTACTACAGGATATGTTTTGCACACATGTTGTGTGCATCCTCAAGAAAACTTGAAACCCCTTTTAAATAACATTTTTTTAATGTTGTGAACAACAAACACAAAAATCAGCAGCATCAGTGCATTTCTGGAACCGGAACTGCAATATAAGCAGAAAGACTAAACTGCTTGAACTGGTAAATGGAATCATTAATTTCAGCACTTGGAGAAAGATCTAGATTAAAAAATTTAAAAGACAAGCCTCATAAAGCTATTTGTCCCAAAAGACAACATAATCTTAGGTTCATCTAACCTCTGCATCAGTTTTTTCCACACCGGAGATTTACCCAGTGCCAGTAGTCAGCAACATCTGAGGATGCAGACAAAGGACTACAAAACATGTCTTAACAGTTGTTAGGTAACTGAAGCAGAAAGAATGTTTAAAGCCACCTCAATTCCAAATTTATCTCAATATGCTTTGTTGTATTTATTCCATCTGTTTTAGTGTGTATATATTATTTTTGCATGTTACTGTAGGTAGCACCAGTAATATGCACACCATGCTCCTGGAAATCATTACTAACTTTAAAAAAACTGAATGCTTTTAATCCATTGACATCTTATTAAAATACCATCATGATTAACTCTGATTTAAATTGCTCTACAGCTGCGTGAGTGTGTTGTGAAGTTTAAAAATTCATTTAACATCAACCAATATAATTTCATTCCTGAAATTTTGCATGCATAATGCTGGAAGCATTGACTCGTGAATTTTGATGGCCTGTGGTTGTTGAGTGAGGTAAATCTGATAAGTTCTCCAAATGAAGGACTACACATCGTTTTGTTCCATATTTTCTTTCTTGTCTGTGAATGGAATGTGCACTGGGAAAATAACACATTTTTTAACTTGCTGTCTCAATAGGGTGAAAGTCAACCTCTAAGCACTGAACTCCGGTAGTGTTAATCTTTGAAGCAGCTAAGGAGTGATGTTGGTTCTAAAGTCGATGTAGTGGTCTTTTTCTTAGCAGTCATTTGTGAAACACAATGAAACAATTGATTGTATACATGTCTAGCTGTGCATTGCATTATAGAAAACAAAGCTATAACTTGATCTTACAAATTCACCTGTTCTCTTCTGGGGTACTCAAGGACACATTTTGGTTTTTTTTTACCTCCCCTCTTCCTTCTTCTCAGCTTGCCTATAGCTGTAATTTCAGCAGCTTCATGTTTCATCAATAGGAAATAAAAATATTTGTTATCCTTTCATTTCACACACAGCACATTCATTGCAGACCATGAATGCTTATACTCGCTATGTGTCCTTTATTATGAGATATATCAGACAACATATCATTGTACCATTAGTGTTTCTGTTCATTAGTCTTTTAAAGAGAGATGGAGATCCAGTATAAAAGCACATGAACATCCTAACTTTTGACCCTTGTGGATTTATTGCTTACTTTTTCTTTGAATCCTACTTAATGTAATGTATATGCAGTAATTTAAAATCTAAGGCTTTAAATCTATTGTGCTACTCCTCTAAACTCAATGAAACATGGCAACAGCATCCCTACCACATTTTGACTTGTGCACATTTTAAGGAGGTTCAGTGAATGGGCAACTGGTATGATTTAATCATCCTATGAGGCAAAATACATACAGGATGTATACACTTGAAGAAGTGCATTAGCATGCAAACCTTCTCCCGTGCTCTGTTTCCATTATTGCTACAATTTTACATCAATGCCACTAGATAGTAGCACACTAGCAGAATTAGGTAATGTGCACAAGTGTATAAACTTCCCCCAGCTTCTCCATACCATCCATAATCTAATTTCCACTACAATTTAATGTAACACGGTGTACTTATGTATACAACAAACATCCACAAAAACAACACTTTCTTTCATCAGATAGGTTATGCATTATTATTATTGTTACTGTTGTTGTTACAAGCAGCTGCAGTTGTATGACTTTGTTTATAATCGTAACTATTATGCAGCAGATGCTATTTTACATTTTCTTGGCTGACTGGCAAAACTTTCGTGAACACCCAAAAGCTGCTATTGTGAAGATCCTTTGAAAGCCACCTGTCATTTAAAAATGCAAATATACATAGTTTTACTGGACAACAGATACTTGCTCGTCATGCGGGTTAAATGGCTATGATTGTTGAGTGAAGTAGATCCAAAAACAGTTCTCCAAATGAAGGTCAACACAATACTTTTTGCATTGCCAAACATTTTTGCCATTGTTTTTACTGACTTATGTGAGTGCAGTTCATCATATGACATGAATGGGTGGTACTCTAAACTTTCTTTCTCCAATCAAATGATGCTGAATCTAACTCACAGAAAGATATTTCAAATAATGTGTAATATACGTTATTGAACTTGTAGTAAATGCTAAAACATATGGAGACCATGACATCCACATTGCACATCAATGATTACATTGCTAGCTAAAGTGCTCAATCAACTTTGAATTTCGTCTGCTACCTGCACACAGACTTTTGGAAAAACTTATAGCATAAACAAATTTAAGGTGTCTGAGTACCAAGTTTAAATTCTCATTAATGTCATTAAAATGGTATAAACCAAAACCTTGTGTGATGGTGACAATATTGTTATTATTTCAGGCCCACCATTACGTCTAATGTATGGTAATACATTGGACTGCTATTTGGATCCATCAAGTACTAGAGATGGTAAAAGTGATGCTGGTCTGCCTTTATCTCCAGCAATGGAAGCTATTAACATGGAAGTAGGTATTTGCAATGACTATTAAATTAGAAATGCTGCAGAAGCATTTTTATCATTAGTCATCACTCATCATTAATACCCTGAAGCATGCATTTTAAAGGTTATTTTAAATAGTTGGAGGAACGTCTAGAAATACTATGTTTCCTGCCAAGGTAGGTTTATTTTGTTTTTAAACTTGATAGTAGATTCTGAGTTGGTGTGTACTATATGTACATTTTCTTGTGCTTGCCTCCCTAGCCTTCACTTCATAGTTTTAGTCAGCTTTCTATGTGAAGCCAGCAATGGCAGCTTATGAAAGTTGGTAATGGAGGTTCACATTTTTAATTTTCAACACTTGCATCTGGGACATTCCATGTGAAATCAAACGGCAAAAAAATCTCACAGTTTTTGTTTCCGTTGTAATTTTCCTATTAATAAGGGGTGCTAAGGAAAGCATGTTTATAAAATGTTAGCATCTAAAACCCAATGGTTGTCATGGAAGTGAACCATAAATTTATCACATTAATTAATTTTATCACATTTAAAGTGTGTATGTTTAAAAACGCAAACTAAAAACAACAGCAGAAAATGGTTTGATGATAATGTTTAAAAATGGTGAAAGCAAAAGATGAAGCATACACAAAACGGTTCAATAGGCCCACAAGAATGAAAAGGCAAGAATATGAGAAGTTTAGGAAAGCGTCACAAGGAATGTATAGAAATAAAAAGAGGAAAAAACTAGAAGAGAATATCAACGGATAGAAGAAAATGCTAAAGATGATAATCTAAGGAGAGCCTATAAAGAAACCGATATCTAAGAGAGGGCTTTAAACCTCAAACTAACATATGTAAAGACAAAGACAATAACCTTATATCCAACAAGTATTGGAATACATAATTAGGAAGTTATCAGTAGATGTAGAATCCACAATACATTACAAATCAGTACAAACTTTAGTATGTGCAGACGATATAAGTATACTGGGAAGAACCAAGAGAGACGTTTCAGAGATATATACAAAATTAGAGGAGAATGCAAAGGAAGTAGGGCTTTAATGAAACAGAAAACAAAAGTCATGATACAAAAGAGAAATACTAAGAACAGCAGGGGAAACATTAGTATTACAAGAAATTAAGATTAGATGATTAAGATGGATAGGACATGTTCAAAGAATGGTGGATAAATGGATCCCAAAGAAAATGTTAAATGGAAAATTTTATAAAACAAGACCTAAAGGCAGACCAAAAATCGATTGGAAGATGCAATAAGAAGAGACTAGCTCCACAACCCTTTATTTCCAAAGGGTATCAAATCTCATTTTGTAGATAAAAATCAGTATTTCATTACAGCATACAGTAATCATCTTTATAAGATTCACAAAAATCTTTTTGCAGTTTTTAGTTATTTTAAGCATCTTTGGATTTTTATAAAACAAAAATATTAGACTGAGAATAATCCTAGTGCCATTAAGAGAAGCCAGCAAGTTGGTAAAGTGGTAATTTTAGGTGTTCATAGTTATATCATAAAAAGTAAATAAATGCAGCAATTTACGTGTTTATGCATGATGTTCACCAAGCAATCTGCAGCAGCACATGTGTGATACAAAGAAGGCAGGCTATTCAGCAATGTGATAATATAAACTCGCATTTCATGTTAATCTTCATTCTCTTCAGTCTTTCCAAATGTTAGCGATTTTAATTAAAGTCTTGAGAGTTAAGCACAAGTGGTTACTATTATATTTTTTGTTAGTTATACATTCTTGTGAGTCTTTTCAAGGTAAGAAAATTAAAATCAAAAGAAGCTTTAATCAAGTTAAGGCATGTCTATATTTTCACTAAAAACAAGTCATATAGTTATAACTTTATCTCTTGCACTACCTTTATGATGCATATACATTTTCTGCATTACAGTACTTCTTTTTCATAGGTTGCCTAAAATAGAATGCAAATCTTGCACAGGGCACCATTGCTTCAACCCTCTTCAACTTCCAGTTCACAAAAATGTTAGCACCAAACTGCTCTGTGAAGTAGGTACTACATTCTAGGGCAGACAAATATGGTGTTCCAGAATGATGATGATGATGATATAGGGGTTAAGTGCACTAAACAGCTATGGTCATCAGCGCCCTTACAATGTATAAAATTTAAAATCCAGAAATTAAAATCCGGGACACAAACCCGCTTAGTCTAATCAATAAAAACATGTCAAAGACTAAAAATCACTACTAAGGACAGAGTAAATAAACGAATAAAAGACTAAATTACGTGTTAGGAACTGTAGAAGTCAAGGGACTAAAGCGCCATAAGTCTCCAGGGGAGAACAGCCCCCCATTAAAACGGACAATATAAATTCACAAAACTAAAACGCGCTCAGCCCATTAAATGCGTCGACTAAAACTACTGTCATTGATAAAACGTAAAAGACATTCCACAGTATGTGCGTCGTCTGCCAAAACGTTGGCTATACCAACAGGCAAAGAGGACGAACGCGCAATTGGGCTAAAACCTGCCACTCTGTTAAAATATGACGCACCGTTAAGGGTGCCGCAAACTGACCACACAGTGGTGCGGGATCACCACTAAGCAAGTGACTATGACCAAAAACGCAATGTCCGATACGAAGTCGTGTTAAAATCACGTCTTCCCGACGAGAAGCACGAGAAGAGTGACCCAGACAACCGGGAGAGGTTTAACCTCCCGCAACTTGTTCCCCCTAAGCGCCACCCATTCATCGCGCCAACGCGAGAGGATGCACTACCGTAAAATAACATAAGAATCTGAAGAGGGAACAACACAGGTAAAACATCTGGGTGATAAAATCGTCGATTTGGCAGCGGCGTCGGCAGACTCGTTCCCTGAGATGCCTACATGACCTGGAATCCACAGGAAAGAGACGCTGATGCAAGAGGCACCAAGCGAGTGCAGCAGGTCATGTATGCGCTGTACGAGTGGCTGGTAATGGTACAGCGCGTTAATACTCTGAAGGGCACTCAGAGAGTCCGTACAAAAAACACAGTGCCGTAAGTCGTGCCGCTGAATGTATAAAACAGATTGATAAATACTAAAAAGTTCGGCGGTAAAAATCGAACATTGCCCAGGTAAACGAAACGTAAAATTACATTGACCAAAAACAAAGGCACACCCTACTCCAACATCAGTCTTAGACCCATCAGTGTATATAAAAAGACATTCCCCGAATTGCGCCTGTAATTCTAAAAACGCTGATCTAAAGACTGAAGAAGGGGTCTCATTCTTCGGCATCGACGTTAACCTAAGATGACAATGGACCTCAGCGCGCAACCATGGAGGAAAACGCGGTCTCATTCTTCGGCATCGACGTTAACCCAAGATGACAATGGACCTCAGCGCGCAACCATGGAGGAAAACGCGTTTCCCCCCTGGGGAGGGCCGGCGCTGGCGTAACGTCCAGATGCCGAAGAAGCTGTCGAAATCGAACCCCTGGAGTGAGCAATGCAGAGGAGATAATAAAATATTGCCGATCAAGCGAATCCTTGAAAAATAACTCGAAGGACGGGTGCTCAGGCATGCTTGTGAGTCGACATGCATAGCAGCAGAAAAGCATCTCACGCCTGAAGGACAGCGGAGGCTCAACAGCTTCAGCGTACAGACGGGTACAGGGCTAGTTGGAAAGGCCCCCTAGCGACTCTTATACCACGATGATTAATGGCATTCAAGCGATGTAACACAGATGGACGTGCCGATGAATAGACAATGCACCCGTAATCAGGCTTGGATCGGACCAAGGAGCGATAAAGCCGCAGAAGAACAGTCCGATCAGCTCCGCAGGATGTGCCACTGAAAACACGTAAAATATTAAGAGAACGGTCACACTTTGCTTTTAAAAAGGAAATGTGAGAAGTCCAGCTCAGCTTTCGATCAAAGATCAACCCCAAAAATTTCACCTGGTCTGCAAATGGAAGGACCTCCGGCCCAAGATGCAGAAAGGGCGGAGGGAAAGCCTTGCGGCGCCAGAAATAAATACAGACGGATTTCTCGGCGGAGAAATTAAAGCCGTTGGCGTTACTCCAGGCGTAGAAACGGAGACGGCGTTCGAGCAGACAGGTCCGCCGTGAACTACAATAAATGGCAAAATCGTCAACGAAAAGGGACGATGAAATGCCAGGTGGAATACAACCACAATGGGGTTGATAGCAATCGCAAAAAGTGTGACACTGAGTACAGAGCCCTGCGGTACACCGTTCTCTTGAATAAAACTACTGGATAAAACCGAGCCCACACGTACACGAATGACGCGTTCCGTCATAAACTCCCGAGGAAATATGGGAAGACGACCGCGTAAATTCCTTGCGTGAAGTGTACGTAAAATTCCGCCCCTCCAACAAGTGTCATAAGCTTTCTCTAGGTCAAAAAACACAGCCACTGTTTGACACTTTCTCAGAAATCCATTCATACTATGCGTCGACGGGAAGACCAGATGGTCGACGGTAGAGCGGTGACGACGAAAGCCGCACTGAGCGTTCGCCAGAAGTTTCTGAGACTCAAGCCACCATGTCAACCGCCCGTTGATCATGCGCTCCATCACCTTGCAAATGCAACTGGTGAGGGAGATAGGGTGGTAGCTGGAAGGTAGTTGGCGATCCTTCCCAGGCTTAAGGATAGGGACAATGGTGGCTTCGCGCCAAACGGAAGGAAAAAAACCGTCCTGCCAAATACGGTTATAGACCTGTAAGAGAAAGGTCTTACTGTCGGCTGAAGGGTTCTGTATCATCAGGACATGAATGCCGTCCGGCCCAAGAGCGGAGTGTCTAGAGTAATTAAGAGCGTGCTCCAGCTCCCTCATTGTGAAAAGTTCATTGTAACACTCCTTATCAGGAGACCGAAAATTATAGGTCTCGGAATCCAGCCGGACTTTCAGAGTGCAAAAGCCGGCGGAATAATGCGCAGAGCTGGAAACCGCCTCAAAGGCAGCACCCAAAGTGTTAGCAATAGCAGCCGGATCCACTATGGTGGTATTAGAAACCTGAAGGCCAGACACAGTACAATGTGACACTTTACCGGAGAAGCGACGAAGTTTAACCCAAACAAAAGACGAAGGCGTGAAGCGACTAAAAGACTCGACAAAACGAGTCCAGGACGCCCTCTTGCTATCCTGAATAATGCGACCAGCCCTGACGCGTGATTGTTTAAAAGTAACCAAATTATCAAGTGTAGGGTGTCTCCGAAACACTCTAAGTGCAGTCCTACAGCCATGAACGGCGTCCCGACAGTCCTCGTTCCATCACGGCTGGTCCGCAAATCACTCGAGGCTGGAATACAATCTCCAGTCGGCTTTTCTGAATATCCAGGTAGGTACTCTGGAATGCTGGACGTGGTGAGACAAAAGAGAAACGATGCAGGGGTAATGTTCGCTGGAATAGGTGTCAGCGACGACGTTCCACTGCAGGCGACCAGCAAGCTGGAGTGAGCAAACGGCAAGGTAATGTACCAGAAGAGTCAGAAAGAAAAGTAGGTTCACCTGTATTGAGGATGGAGAGGTTGAACTGATCAAAAAGGTCGGAAAGAAGAGTTCCCTCGCACAAGCCCTTGGCGAACCCCACAGGGGGTGATGGGCATTAAAATCTTCCAACAGAAGAAATGGTGTTGGGAGAGCGGACAGGAGATCTCGAATGTCCGCATGAGCGAGGGGAGACGATGGAGGCGAATGCTCAGAGCAAACAGAAGAGAAAAAGCTGGGTAATTGAAGCCTAACGGCAACAGCTTGCAAGTCGGACGTAATTGTGAGAGTTTGAAAATGAACGTCGTTACGCACTAATAACATGACACCTCCATGAGCAGGAGCAACCGCATCCGGTTCAAGATAGTAACGAACCGGAGTATACCCTCGGAGATCAAAAGGGTCGTGAAGCCGAAGCTTGGTCTCCTGCAAACACACGACCATAGGTGAATGGGAACGCAATAAAAGTTGCAGTTCCACCCTATGCGATCGTACACCACGTAAATTCCAGGTCAGGATAGCCATGAATAAAAAGGAATAAACTTCTTACTTAGAAGGGCGGCTTAAAATAATCTTTTGCTTAACCTTTGGACTCGGGCTTTTTTATGGAGTTGGTCAGACTCCATAGGCTTATCGAAGGGAGGGTCCACGCGCTCAGTGCCAGAAACCGATTCCAGCGCCGAGAATCGGTTCTGGGTGGCAATGGGTGAAGGTGGCCGTTGAGCGCGGCTTGTCCCAGGAGCATCCTGGGACTGCGACCTTCGAGGAGGAGAAGGTGAACTCTTCTTACCGCGAGCACGCGGAGGGTCTTTTGGAAAATCTTCTCTACGAAATTTCTGCTTCGATTTTTTCTCAGTGCCTTGTGACTTCATAACTTTTGGACCAGGTTTAGAGGGATTGATAACTGTAGCTGAAATGGACGGCCGGATGATAGTGGCGGTCAATGCAGTCATGGTCCAGGTTTGAGTCTCTGCATCCTTCCGGGGTACTAGCGAGGCAACAACAGCACTGAAAGTACCCGATCGCAGAAGCGAAGGTTGGCGCGCATGGTAAAGCCTTTGGGCTTCTGCGAAGGAGAGTTTCTCCTTTACCCGGATCTCCTGGATCGCCTTCTCGTCCAAGTACCGCGGACAGTCGGAAAATGAAGCAGAATGAGACCCTTTGCAATTAACGCAGACGGTCCTGATGAACAGGTACCTTCGTTTGACGGCTGGCTACATAAGGCACAGATGGATACGGCACTCTTACAAGAGAGTTGCGTATGCCCAAAACGCTGGCATTTGAAATAACGCAGAGGTCTAGGAATATAGGGCCTCACAGCAACACGTTCGTACCCTGCTGAAATACTAGTGGACAGATCGACGCCATCGAACGTGAGAAACAGGGTACGAGTAGGTACGAACACACCGGCGCGTTTAGCCTGCACTCGATGAACTGCTGTTGACCTTTTGGTCGGAAAGATATTCGACCAGCTAATCGTCTGATATTCCGTCGAGGCTGTGAGTGATGACGACGCCTCGACGGGAATTCAAGTTGCGGTGCTTCTCAACACGGATGAGATAACCGTGGAGAAGCGTGGCGCGTAACAAGGACTTACTTTGTTGTTCGGACTTGCTCTGAACTAACAAAGAACCATTCCGAGGTCGGGTGCAGGAATGAACAGAACCAGCAATAGCATCAATAATCCCCTTTTGAATAATAAAAGTGTTCACCTTCTCAAAAGATTGGCCTTCCTCTGTTCGGCCAATTACTAAGTAACAACCAGATGTCAGTGGTGCTACTTCCGTTACAAAGACTTTGCGGCGCTTGTTATTTATAATGGAGAAAGAGGGCTCCATAGCGAAAGAAATCCTCCACCATTGCAACCGTCTCCGACCTCGGGCTCTGACTTCCCGGGCGTTACCCCGGCTTGGGTAAGTGGCCTATCTATACCAAACTCACCCCAGGGTCACACCTCCCAGAACATAGACAGAGGGACCCAATCGCCGTCAGAAGTCAGCAGCTCATGCAATGGCCCCCCCGCGGGACTGCAGTTGAACAGCGGATACGAACACATACCCTACATGACGACCCCGGGTGGTGGGGATGACGCCATTACCCACTCACCCAGCTGCGCACCCAGTGCGCGGGTATCCGTCATGCTGTGTCCACGGAGGATTAAAATAAAAGGGTAAAATAAATAAAACTGTGTGGGCGTTTCGCACGCAAGGTAGGCCGGCGAAGAAGTAAAATAGATGTGGGAATGAATGGACGTGGGGCGAAATGCGCATAAATAGAGAAGAAAGAAACGATGGTGAGGGGCGTCATGGAATGAAATGCACAGAACGCACGAGAGCCTACCTTAACTCCCCCTGTCACGAGAACGAACCCATCTCGACCGGACGGGGATGAAGGGATGAGTATGGCGATGAGTGTCTCGGGAACCCCCGGGTACGCCAACCCCGTACTCACATAAGGTGAGCCCCGAGGGGGGTGTTCCAGAAGATATCAATATGCAATTTGTGTATTTGCCTCATACAGAATTAAATTAAAGGAACAGGATACAGTAGAGCAGGCAAGGTCAGAAGAAAATGTGCAACCAACAATTTCTAATGTTCAAGTGGAAGATTTTAGCCGTAGTAATATTGATACACATTAGTAGTGAAGTGCCTTAAACGAAATGCTTACTGTGATTGGTTGACTCCAATAAAGAAAAAGAAATTAACCAAAATAAAATACCCCAAAAGTAAAGTGAAAACCATAGAGAGGGCTGTAATACAAAAGGTCTTTCATGAGGCTGATGTAAGTAAACCTATAGATGAAATAGACTATGAAATCTTAAGAGAACCTTAAATAGGCATTTGAAATGAAAGACGACAGCAAAACAAAATTCAGTTCCTTACCATTCTTCCCTTGCCATGGTCCATTAAAAACATTCAAGTTAACTTTGCAGCCACTAGACATATGATTTGCATAGCAGTGGAAGTGAATAGGAAAGGTGTAATTGTATCTGCTGTGGACAGAAGGATAGGCTTTCAGAGGAAATAACTAAATTAGGTAAATACTTCTATGAATCAGAAGAATATAGCAGAACTATGCCAGGAGAAAAGATTTTGTTACAGTTAGATAACATGGGAAAAAGGAGCAGATCTGAGGTGACTATCTGCAAAAAGTAGCACAAGTTAATGCTGTTCTCAAAATTTAGCAATATTATGTTATGGGTTTACCTGTAGCAATGTGAATCTGTGAGGAAATACTCAGTTTCACAGACTGCTTAGTAAGCGTTTTCATTGTTTAACCCTATGCACAGCAGCTTTCATGACCTTCAGTTCAAAAAAAATGTGCAAGTGTGACCATAAGCTTGTATTTTACTACCTTCCGTGTCTAAAATAATTTACTACTTTAACTATTTTAGGTGAATCCCTATCAGTCACCATTACAGTAAAATATATGTTTGATTGTGTTTAAATTATGGTATCTTAGCATATGTAATACAATTACTTTTCTTGATCCAATACCACCTATACTTGAGCAAATAGAAATTTCCTCACTTAAATAAAAATAAGAAAAAAATGTTTACTTATTAGTAACAAATTATTTTGATTCCTTAAACTTTAAATCTAATTATTTAAATCTAGCTTTAAAGGTTTCAGAGTTATAACAGCTTGAAGTTGGGAATTTTAGAAAGATATGATAAATTTGAACAATTTTAATTAGTGAACTATGATGTTCTGAATTTTAAAAGTTTACATTTTTCATAAAGCAATGTATCTGGCTTGTCTCTAAATACAATAAGTTCATTTTGTTTAAAAAATGCAAGATCGATTTTCCTTCTATTTTGGACAACTTGAAATGGAATAGCGTATCTACACATAGCCTTTCTCTACATCCATGGCTCTGAATGGATTTTGGGAGTGAACTATAACAACTATAAAGTGAACACTCGCCAAAACCAGATATACAGAAGTACATGTTGTTGCTGTTCAATGTTGCGAGAATCCATCCTTCTCTCCTTTTTTGTTGAAAAAATGTCAGTCACAGTTTTGCTGAAATTCATACATTGTGCATCATAGATTTTTCAATGGAAAGCATTGCCAAGGCTGTTAGACTTTCTTCTTCCATTGTTAATCTTTTATAACACATATAGAGTTTTTCTAACATTATTATGCCTTATAATGCTTTAACTGAATGCAGTATCTAGTTGCTCTTTGAAATCTGGTTTATCAAGCTTTGAAAGATCCAGCAATGCTTCGTGTTTTTTAATTTTTTGAGTCAGATGATGATTTTTTCCACTCTTTAGCAAAGAATAAACATAGAAAACAGAAGTTTTTGCTTTTTACAGACCAACCACAGATCCAATAGTTTTGTTCATAAAACATGGGACTTTAACACTCTACAAAATGGTTTGACCTCACAGATCAGTTCTAAGAGATGTTCAAAAGTGGAAGCAGCCTTTCCAAAGTTTTGTTTTAAGTGTTTGCTTTAGCAAACACTTAAAAAAATTATTTCCTGGAGAACACCTAACTCTGTTTCCCGCCATTATTAAAAACATGCTTTAGACTATCAGCTTTAGAAACATGCATAAAGCATAACTGCATAGCATCAGTTTCCACAAGTGAACAAAAATCCATGCCACAAGAAAGCAAACTTATAACTCACTGATGAATACTAGAAGAGGATAGTTTTCTCCAAATCCATCAGCTAGTGACCATCCTCCCCATCGCTTTTCAAGTGTCATTGTGTACACAATGAGATGAACCCTATCTTTGTTTACTGGTTCCAGGTACTGCAGAATGAGGAATGAGAAAGAGGATAGTGGTGTGACAGAGATGGAAATATTTAAGCTACACTTCTACATATTTTTAAACACTTTTTCCCTATACCTCTAGGCATGTGTCCGCTGCCTTTGAAGGCCTTAGCTGGTTCACTCTGCAGAATGAACCCACAGTGCAACTTTACAGATAGGTATTCCACCCAGCATGAGAAGCTATAACCTCTTTATGCCCTAACCAGAGGCATAGCTACAGAGGAGTTTTGGGGGTTGGAACCTCCCTTGCTAAAAATGTAAAAATGAATAGCAAAAATAGCTTCGTTAAAATAATAGCACTTTTCTAGATTGGCGGGAATGAGATACTTCTTAATAGTATCACCGGTAGCACTATATTTAGACAATATAGCACTATCTTAGACAATATTGCGAAAGGTGATAGCAACAGAAACTATACTTTAGATGGCATTGGTACAACCATGTTAAGATATCAGGGACATTTTTTCACTCCGGTGCCAAATTTGAGTGGTTTCCAAATTAGTGCAATTTGTCTCAGTTTAGAACATAACTAGAACCTTATTTTGTAGTGAAATAAAATGGCTTGCAATGTTAATATAAAATACTTCACAGTGGTAATTAATTGTCATGTCACAACACATTTGCTGCTTAGAATATGCAGAACATTGTATCCTAATTTTAATTCCAATTGCTGTACCTTAATCTGCGAATATAAAATCGATTTATTTAAATATTTCAACCCAGAATTAATTCATATTTATCATTTGAATTGATACAAATTGTTTCAAAAATGGATCCCTATACATAACCTCCCTCCCCTTAATAATGTTCTGGCTATGCTACTGTCTCTAACCCACAGAAGCTGAAAAACCAGCAGTATATTTCCTGATTTTAATCTAAACTGTATGCTAATAGGGAAAATCTGTGACATCTGAGTAACATGGGAAGCCATGCCTTGAAACAGCACCATTGAAATTTGTAATGCACCTTGACCACATGAGCAATGGAAAAGAGAAGCAGTGATTAAATGATAATCTATTTTTAACTATTTCATTTGTATAGCCCCCTTTTAACATCAATGGTCATGTCAGGGGTTTCACTTAAAAAACAACTGACTGTATTTTTTTTAACATTGGATTTTTAATCATTTTAACTTGAAAGACACTCATAATCACTCCCATATGTATACTTCTGACTCTGCAGAGGGTAGGGAAAGGTTCTAATTAAAGAAACCTTTTTCCCATCTGAGCCAGAAATCAAACCTGGGACTTCTGGGTCGAGATGCTGACCACTTGACCACAGAGGCAGTCAAGTGATCGTTGTTATGGAGGTGCCAACATTTTACCAAAAGTAGTACTAAGAAATCTTGGCTGAGCAATTCCATTATGCTGTTTAATTAAATTATTCCCATTACTAACTGATAAATTTAGGTTACAAATGAAAGCTTTTTCTGCAGTATGATTAAAAATAGGTGACCATTACTAATTTTGGGGCACAGAATTCAAAAATGCTTTCCGTTTTTCCATAGCACATCTCATTTTGGCAATATGACAACATTCAATGAAAACATAATTGTAAAATTTGCAAAAATATTACACACTCATATATAACTTTTAAAGAAAATAAATAAGAATAATTCCCTTTTTCTTTTCCTATAGTACTTCAGCATATGTGATTTTCTCGAGTGTTCTCTGGTAGGTTCATCATATCCAAGGCACCAGCAGTAATCAGCCATCATATGTACAGTAGGAACAATAGTTCTGTGCCAATGACCTATTTTCCTAGCACAAGAGAGTCTATGCCTAATGGCAGTTGCTTTTCTACAGGCAGCTGTCTGTCTGCTGAAAGACATCGGTCTTCGTTGACACAACATAAACACACATCACCACACCAGGATGACTGGTTTATTCACTGTGTTCAGGTTGCTCTATCATTATTTTATATTTACACATATACACAAACCTAGTCACATGAATGCATTGTCTTAAACTAGCAGAGGTTTTATTAGTGTGATAAACACTATACACCAGAAGTATCACCATCGTCATTTTCTTCTGCAGATTTTCCCTTTTGTATTCTTCAGATATTTCCCATTCATCGTCTTCACTCTTCTTTTCCTTTGCTGTCATATATTCTCTACCTTGGATTACAAAACTTTATATGACATTTTCAAACAGGCCTGCTCCTCCTCCTTCTATATATTTGTCTTCTTACTTAACATGTTGACAGGCATTTTCCCACTTTTCTACACTAATGTTGTCAACATGTTGTTAGCTAAGCTTCATAAATAACACCATCTAATTTAAAAGTTGTGTTCTACCAAGCTACCCATTGCTTTAATGAGTTCTATTGGGTTAAGACCTGATGAATATGGCGGTAATCAGAGAATACTGTGCGCTTGGCCCACAAACTGTCAACGTAATTTCAGAACAGGCTTTGATCTTTACTTAGGTTATAAAGCTCCAAATTTAGCCTTTCATCGAATGAGGCAAGTCCTACATCTTATTTTGGTATGAGACATGGGGGCCTTTTCCAACTGCACACTATGGCATGGTGCCTTATCAACTATCAGTCACCAAAACAGATCTGGGAGGCAAGTTAGGAATTAATTTTTCCATTAGCCATTCTTTTTATTTTTCCCATTCATTATTAACTTTTTTTATTTTTATATAAAAAATTTGCAAAAAGCAAGAACTTACAAAATACACAATATATACAATCCAAGTTTAATTGCAGAAACACAGGGGTATCATTTAGGGGGACAGGAGGTCAATTGCCCCTCTTTCCCTAAGTTACACAAAATTATTAGGTTACTGGTTATTATTGCTAGGGCAAAAGAAAAATTACGACATCTGTGCTTTTAATGCAAGTATTTCACAATTAAGAAGAAAAAGATCATTTTCTTTTAAGCTAAATATATCCTTAAAATCCACATAAAAATTCAGGAAACTGCTTCAGGCAGTCTTGTCCCTCCCCATGCAGAAACTCAAATGGCGCTCCTACAGTAACATATAGAAACTAATTTATAAACAGAAAGTTCAAGATAGCATAAAATCATAAACAGACGGCTGGCAAGAGAAATATTATTCAGACTACTGCTGCCTCTAGACTGAACTCACTGCGCATACCCGAGAATTGGGCTCGCTCACTGTCCAAATAACCAGTGCGCATCCAGGCTTCACTGGCACAGAACTATCATCCCTATTGTATGTCCCAACGTCCCTGATAACGTTGTTCAACATCTTTCAAGTCCTAGTGATTCACTGACAGCACCTAAATTCAACAGGAAGTAATCAAGATATGACTTGAGGAAATGAAGCTTCAAACTCATATTACAGCTGAGCAGTCTGAAATTTCCAGCGTATTTCTGACAATTTCTTTGCATTGAAGGTCTTTCACATTGCCCAGAAATTTCTTAACAAACTCTCTGAATCTATTCCATGCATTTTTTAAATTTCATTCATAGAGCTGGTAAAATTAACATTTTTCATAAATTTCCTTTTATGTGGTCCATAAAATACTCCCTCTCTGATTTTAGCCTGTGACAATGATGGAAGCTTTGTGCATAAGTACTGGAAGCAAGGGCAACTTTTGTCAAGTGTTTTCACGAACTGTTTAATCATGCCAAGTTTTATTGTAATGGAGGGAGCAGAATTTTTTGACAATCAACAAAAGGCACATTACTAACATTTTTTGATCCAGGTTCCAGTTGCTGCCTCCCAGTTGGTCAGTTTCCCAATGTTTGTCCCTCGTCCTCCTATCCCATTCGCAAAGAAAACAATGGAATTTTGTGTATCTACCCTGTTGTCCTAGTAACAGACCAATGACCTTCAATTCACCAGATATTTGCCACTCATGATCACGGTACTTAATTTTCCCAAGAGTAAGACTCTCTTAGGTTCGTAGGTTGTTGCCATTATTAAATAACACTGCCTTAAGACTTTGTTTGAAAGAATCAATAAAAAGACATCAGTTACTTGGCTATATGCTTCCCTGCCCAACTGTTGAATAAGATTACACACATCCACACAAAACACAAGTTGATCTTGTGCATAGTTCTTGTGGAACTGTATTTTGCAATTTCTACACCACGAGAATGTAACTTGAATAACAAGTTCTTCTCCCATAGTCTTGGGTCCAGTAATTCACTTTTTTGTTTTGTGAGGCCTAAATCCCTCACCAAATCATTTAACTCAAACTTATTAAACTGTTATGTTGAATTGTCAAACTCTTCTGGATCAGAAACTAACTCATTGTCAGAAGTCATGGAGCTGCTTTCATATTCACTAAAATTGAGGTCTGCTGATGGTGTAGGTATGGGTAGATCAGATCCATGAGGAATAGGCCATGTAGCTGAGTTCAGATTTGGATATTTAACTTCTGCCTTTTTTTTTTTTTTTTTTTTTTTGTAGCCAGCAACTTTGCACATGCAAAAGTAACAATTGTCACGGTGATTCTGCTGCTCTCTCCATATCATTGGTTTGGCAAATGGCATTGCCAATAACATAATCCCTCAACACAACTGTTACATGCAATATGAGATGCAAACAATTTATCCTGACCACCAACTTTCTCTTTGAAATATGAGTAATATAATTTCTTTGTTTGTGAGTCCATTTTATGTACCTTCCCATCAAACACATAACACCCACAAATGTAGCAACTTCTGAGGACTTTTTAAAGACTGTCTCCTGTGCAATCTTGATGTAGAAGTCATATTCAAACTTTTATTTTAGCTCTACACATATAGAAGACAAACATGCACATTATGACAAGTTTTCAGCTCAACTGAAGTTGAGATCTGTGATAGCCATAAATGTAAACATAAATACTTCACAAGAAAATAGACCTGACCCATAGAATAAAACTGATTAGTGCTGGGAATGTAAACATAAACATCTGGGTGATAAGGGAAGTAAAGGATTAGGGAAGGATGGAAGTGAGCCTATTAGGAAGAAGATCAACAACAGATTCAGAATAACATAATGAAACTAGCAGTTATCTGAATGAATTTAGCACCATAGGCATATATGCACATATCATAAAAACTAGATGTGATAGCAAAACGCGGACTTCATTTTCTAAATCAGGACACTGATTTCCATTAAAGTCACATATTTTCCTTTATACTGCAGAATCAAAGTTGACCAGTGTAATAGATCATGTCAGCTTTTTGTACCTTCAGTAACAAACGTAGTTCATTTTTGTAAATATACATAGAATATACCTTCAAGTAGACTGAATATCCTGATAAAAAATTCACCTTCTATGTGCCTAATACATTATATTTTAATACTTTTACAGATAATTTAAGTTTGGACAGTAGGTGCTTTCTCATACATGTTAACAAAATGCAACTTTTAACTCTTTTTTATTGGAAACTACTCTTTGGATTTTAATGAAATTCAGACTGTTCATGAAGTGACCTTTAAAGATCTTCAATGAAATGTGTATCTCTGCTCTGAGGCAGTGTACAATTTTACCCCCAAAGTCTTACCTTTTCTATAACAGTTTTACTGGTAGAAAATAACTAGTCTAATAACACAATCTAAGTCATTATATCCACATATAAACATTCTTATTGCAGTTACTACGGTCACGATTGAGCCCTCTACCACTGGATCTTGAGAGTTCTGAGAGTCAAAGTAAAGATGATGAAGCTCAACAAAAGAACGAGAACAAAACAGAGCTTCTGCGCATGAAGGATCTTATTCTAACACAAGGCGAAGCATCGTGAGTAAATTTCAATTTACCAGCCTTCTGTACTTTTCTTTTCCAAACACATCTACACTAATGGCTTTACCAATTTAAACATTTCAAAAAACAGTATGCATGTATTCAAAGATTTTATTCTGTCTACTCACTGCCAAGGAAGTACTAGGTTGAAAGTATTTATAAATTCCAAAAAGTTTAAACATTTTGCGTTTGCAATGTTTTCATGCACAAAAAGCATTTAGTTGCATTGTTGGGCCAATTTTATGATGGTGTCAGAAATGTTTTGAATGAAAGTACATTGAAGATAATTTAGAAACGTATAGTGCTTTTTCCCATAGGTTTGGCAGAAGAAAAAAAAATCTATGCAAAATGTGTGAAATAGTCATAATATTTTGTATATACAAGGGCTGATCAATAAAGACTGAGACTGATATTTTTTTCACAGTATTTATTACTCCATTTCAATGTTGATATGATCTTTTTCAAAGTAGTCCCCTCCTACTTGAATGCACTTTTTATAGCGTCTCTGCCAGGCCTCGAACACATGGTGCAGGCCATTCTTTGTCAGGTCTTTGAGAATCGCCTCACTTTTCCTCAGCACGCTTCAGTGCTCTCAAATCAAATGCCCCGGAGCTTTGCCTTTAGTGATTGGAATAAAAAAGAAATCACAGGGGGCAAGATTGGGGTTATGAGGCAGATGCAGTACGCAGGTGATGTTGAATTCCTGGACTTGATTTGCGACGTGAGGCCATGTGTTGTTGTGATGAAGTTGCCACCCATTCTGATGAAGTTCTGGATGTTTCCTTGCAATGTGCTCCCTCAGTGTAGCCAATACTGGCGTGTAGTACACTGCTGTAATGGTAGTGTGAGGAAGAACAACAATCACAGCAGCTGTGTTGATGTTGACTTCAGTCATAGCAGAAGCCGAAGCACCAGGCCCAGCTTGCTTAGCACAGAGGACTCGCCCTTCTTTGAAGTCCTTGAACTGCCTAAACACTGTTGCACAAGATAGTGCATCTTCACCGTATGCTTGCTTCAGCTTTTCCAAAGTTTCAGAGGCTGTATGATTTAAACGAAAACAAAATTTTATTGCTCCTCTCGTGTCAAGTGGTATGTGAAATTCAAGTAGGGTCAACAATATACAGCATTACTACCAACCTACGGATACAAGAGTGCTGCCGTCTATGGACATTATACATGAAACCCCGCTCTTTTCAAATATTCATGGTAGAGACAGGAAACTCTCAAGAAAACTACAGGAAATAATCAGTCTCAGTCTTTATTGATCAGCCCTCGTAGTGTGAGTAGGACTTTGAAAAGTTAATTTTTTTTTATTTTTTCTCAATAACTTATACCTAATGAAAAAACCCAATCTGAAATTCCTGTGACAGAAGCAATGTAATATAAGGCCACACCCAAAACATCAGCTACCAGTTTTAACTGCAAGGTGCTGAAATCAAAGGAACGCTTCAATAGCAACTAGTATGCAATCCAGATGGACTTCCCTGCTTCAAAAATAAACTTCAATGTAATGCGCAGAGTTTAAATAATGGGACAGGGCAAACTGTCCCCACCCCTTCACAACATAGAAACCAGTATAATCTGAGCTATTGTCCCCACACTCCACATAACAATCAGCAAGCAGTCAGGACTTCCAATCAATTAGTTACCAGAAGTATTATTTCCATGTAGGTTATATGGAAGATTTGGCATTCGTTTTTTACAGTTTGTAGTTTGAAAGTTCAAGTCATACTTTCTATAGTCTAGGCAGAGGAAAAATTGCATTCCACACAAAAATTTTATATCAAGATTTCACCGTAAATACATTTTTTGAGGCTCCTGAATCCAAATAAAGGATTTTTAGGAAAAGGTCCCCATGTCTGCATGTGTAACTGTCTGGCTGATAGGCATGGTCGGTATTCAAACACAAGAGAGAAATTATGGAAAAATTGAGTTGGGGTTGAAACACTTAAATCACTTACATTTTTTGTGCCTTGACTGGAAAATAATGGAAATAGTAATAAACATTATGCTAAATTACAAAGTTTAGATTTAAAACTATATGTTCTTCATATCAAGTTATCAGCCATCCTTTTACCAACCTGGTAGAATATAATGTCAAAATTGCTTTCGATCATGAGTTATAAAATGAGAACAAAAACTTTAAATCTGAAGAAGAAACTCGAAAATTGTGCCAGAAACAAAATTCACGGCATCCTAACCTCAAAAACCAAAAGCTACACACCAAGAAATACTCAACCAGTCCAAACATACCTTCCGCAAAACAAAGATAACAGTACTAAACAAAGGTCTTAAAACTTGTGTAGGCTACACTAGCACAATAGAAGAAATAATTGTAGATATTGATATTGCCACAAATCATTTAGCTGGAAACATCAAAATAGCAACTCAGAAACAGCGTGCAACAATCCTTGAAGATGTACAAGCTAACAAATGCAATAATTTTCCAGAGAAACAAGTCATTAAATCACTTAAATACAAACCTGTATATATACAGAAACAGATAAAGGTGGCAAATTAGTAATCCTAGACAAAGAGGATTACATTACCAGAGTGGAAAATATTTACAAGAATAAACATACACAGAAATCTAAACCATCTACTAAAATCTCAGATGAAAGCCTTCAATCTTACTATGAATAAAGTTAAAACCGTTAACAGAAAAAAAATCCAGAATCCAATCGAACCATCCACCTTACCAACATTGTACGCACTACCAAAAATCCATAAACCAGGCAACAAAATGAGACCCTAATAAATAATATTGATTCACCCATTTATAACACCAAAATGACTAATACAGATTTTCACATTACTACCAAACTACAACAGTTTTTGCATCAGGTATTCTCAGGACATAATTAGGAAAATAGAACACACACAACTGAAACTTCAAGATAAACTGATTATCTTTTGATGTCATAGGCCTCTTCCCAAGTATCCCTATAGGTGAACTCCTTTGCCAACTAAAGAAATGGCTTACCCACAATAACATACCACAAGAGGAAATAGATGACCTTATGAATCTCAGATCTTTGCATCACACAAAATAGTTTCACATTCAACAATAGGTAGTATCAACAGGCCTCAGGCTTAGCCATGGGCAATCCACTATCACCATTCCTTACCCATTTTTTCCTGAGTAACTTAGAAACACACATAACTCCTCCTTTCCGCATATGTGCAAAGTTTGGCTAGGTATATCGATGATATCTTTGCTGCAGCACCTAACTAGTTCATCCAGGATTCTCTCAAATTACTCAACTTATAAAACAAAGCTTTACAATTTACTGTGGAAATTGAAAATGAAGGCACATTACTATATTCTTTGATCTTGTTTTGCCTCAAATTACTTTTAAATCTATGTTATTATCTACAGGAAGTCTACACATTTCAAAACCTAAATAAAAAACAATAGTTTCAACCCATTACCACACAAACATGTGGCACAGTTTAACCCATAGATTGGTTTACTCCCCATTAACAGAAGGAGAATACAAACACTCAGTCAACACAGCAATAAACAATGGTTTTACCGAACAAATCATTGACAAGAAAATAGCAAAATTCAAAAAACAGAAATACATTAAGGATATCACAAAACTACTCGCCCAACAAAAGAACAAAATGATTTTCAGAAAGTTCACATTCCACTCAAGTACTCACTACAAATTCCACATGTTCAAAAACATTTTACCTCTCCCAAGCATATACCTTTATGAATTAATCCTTTTTATAAGATAACACTTAACTTGTGATAATATATTTCCAACAAACAAAGAAATTCACAACCATAATACTAAACAAACAATCGTGGATACATGTAATGGGAACCAATATAAAACTGTTGCAAAATGGAACAATCTATGCAGGTGCCAAATTATGTAACAAACTTGCTGTCAGTTTGAAGTCAATAAAGAAATTTACTACCTTTAAATTTGCTTGATCACTGTTACTACTCAAAGGAGGAATTTCCTAAAACAGTGAAATGTATGTTATGAACAGGATTAGGATTTTTAGGTGCAAATTTCGGATAAAAAAGGAAGGGAAAAGGTGCTTAATTAAGGTGAAAAAAGGGATAATAAGATGCTGATTTATTTAAGGGGATGCACAACTCAAATTGGTATTTTCTAAACTATCTGTTCAATTGGGCTGAAAATTTAACCACATGTCAGTCTTCTTTAGATATAATTGTTTTGTGAATTTCAATCCAAAATCTTAATTAGTTTTCAAGTTATTAATTTTCAAAATATAAAATTATGGGTATTTGCAAAATGCAACACATGATGCATTTTAAAAAAAAAACTTATGTTGCTTCTATGTCAAGGAACTACAAATCTGTCATATAATTTTTTTTTACCATTCTTAGTTTAAGAGAAGAAAAGTTTTGAAGTTTTATATTTACTTATATTTTATTTATATTTTTTTTTCTTTTTGTATACATCGTTATCTTCAAAAATTAGTAGTGCAAAAACTATGCATTACACAGAAAAATTATATGACAGTTTTATTTATTTGGGTTTTTGAAATAAGCATAAAAAAATGAATGGATGAAAACTACATTGTGTGGAACATTTTGAATATGCAGAAATGCTGAAAATAAGAAATGCCTTAAAATCAAGTTTTAAAAATATAAACAGCTAGTAACCAAATGTGCAAGGGTATTTAAAAAGTCTCATAATGATCCTGAAGTGTTTGCTAAGTCAAAAATAAAAGTGGATTCTAAAACTACAAGCAATGGACAATTTTCTGGGAACATTTTTTTTTTTTTTTTTTTTTAGATTTTTTGAGATTTTGGGTTAATTTCAGTTGTGCATTCTCTTAACTAATTCAACGATTTCTCATTCCTCTATTCTATTTTATTGAACTACAAACAAGTACATCAAATTATCACTCATCAAAAGAAGAAAAAAACATGAAGCTGTTGTACTTCAAGACATTAAGCATCTCCACATTTTTGAAAGTAAGTCTGTTTCTATTAGGAGATAGAATATCTTTGTAGATGCTAAAGCTTCTTTCAACATCCACAGAAACCAGTGGGGCAAACCTTGTATTCACTCGGAATGGCAACTCTACAGATGTGGCGAATTCCTCAATGTCTGGATTCTTCTGAAGACTAGATTCAAGTTTGTCTTTGGCAAAGCCATCTAACTGCTCCCTCACAGAAGTAAAAATATCCCATTATTTTTCCTTTCCAGATCTTGTTCTTTCAATCGTTTAATAGCTGCAGGCAGGTACTTGTAACCATGGACACAATATAGTTCTGTCTGCAGATTATGTATTTTCTCCGGTAACAGAAGTTGCTGTGCCTTGGAAATTGCACCTGTGTCGGATGGATCCGAAGAAAGCACAAACTCTTTAATTTTGTCAAAATTCTCACACAACATAGCAGCACACTCAATCTAAGATCCCAGCGAGTAAATATCAGGAAATTTGGAAGGAGCAGGCCAGTGATTTCCCTGTGATAAACAACACGGCTCGGAGCTTTCAGTAGAATCTTCTTCAGGCCAGAGATGAATTGTTTTGTGATGTCGTATTCGTTCCTTATGGATTCACAAACCCTGTGAACGGCATGAGCCAAGCATGTCATATGCTTCAAGTTAGGAAATAGAGGTTTCAATTGGTTAGCAGCTGAAACCATGTATGGAGCCTGGTCCCTAACCACAAGAAGAAGTTTTTTAAACTCGATACCAGTAGGCCAGAGTTTTTGGCAGAAGTTCTATAATGGATTGCATTACTGTACTGGCATTGGCTATCTGCAGCTCGCACATTCTTAACAACATGGGCTTAACTTTCTCCCCTGCTAAGGGAAAAACTAAAATGTTCAAAACATATCGTTCCATTGAGTCTATGGTTTCATCCACAATGATTCCCACATCGCAATCAGATACTTTCTCCTTGATTATTTCTATGGTTTCTTGGTAAACAGGCTCCATGTAGTTTTTTCTTAAAGTACTCTTATCGGGCATTGATATCTTTGTGTATTTATCAAGAAATCCCTTGAAGGCTGGATGGTTCACCTTATTGAGTGGAATTCCTGCTTGTAAGAGCTGCACACAAATCAATGTTTAATTCCTTCAAATTTTGGCTTTTTGACGAACTCCGTTGCATAATAGAGGTTGCCATGATTTGTTTGCTTGAAGAGTCTTATTCATTTGATGCTTAGAGCTGGAAATGTGTTGTTTGATGTGGTCTTGCTGGTGTTCTTCAATCTAACAAAATTCCTGAATCACAAATAGTACATCGCATAACAGTTCCATCAGTGTCTATGAAATTTTATTTGAATTCCTCAGCCAGAACAATAAATCGAGCACTGGACACCTTTGGCATGGTAAAATGTAGTACTAGTACACTCGTTTGGTAATGTAACATAGAGCTAACACTAGTTCACTTGCTAACACAATGCGACTGTCACACAACTCACTCTTGCGCCCATTCACTGTCCACATTCTCTTATAACACCGCGACAATTACCAGAATGCTCTCATTCATGTTGGAACTTCAGTCTCAGCGATTTCTAGTAGTTTCAAGCAGAACCCAGTCTTAATAATTCTCAGAAGTGCGCGGGTGAGGTTACTGCCATCTCTGCGTGCCCAGCCTTCGTCTCCACGCAAACATGACGTCTCTCACAGTAACAAACTCACATTCACAAACAGCAGGCTACTGATTCTGGTGAGATAGAATCACTCATTGTCAATTGCATTATTGCGGGCTACTTTATAGCGGTAAAGCGTGAGAAAGAGGTTTTCGTCGAACACACAATCATTTTCCATTGTTGCGGGTGTGCTTTCAATTCCCATGGGGCATTTACTGAAAGAGGTAGGCTTACTATTCGCACATACACAGCAAGCTGAGGAGTCGTTAATTGAAAGTTAAAGAATAAATTGGAATGAAACTTAAAAGAAAAAAGGGGGGAAAAGGGGATTATGGACATGGTTGGGGAAAAATTGGATAAAGGTGCCAAGAAGGAGTAAAGGTCCCAAAAAAGGGAAAAAGTTGCGAGAAAAAATGCCTCTGTTTGCAACTAGAAACAAAATTTCATACTGTGATATCTTTCCGCACAGCTTTAACTTACCCTAAGAAAAAAGGTACACACCTAAAAATCCTAACCCTGGTTATGAATAATCATATATACATATATAATTTAGGCATTACTTTTTTTTTTTTAATTAGGAATGAGTCACTCTCTTTACAAAGGCCTTCACTTACTAAGTTTTTAAAACTGGAATGCCCTCGAAAAGTTCCAGTTTTAAAAACTTAGTAAGTAAAAGTATGTGTAAAGATAGTGTGACCCATTTCAAGTTCAACATGAAGAAAATCTCATTGTTTATAGTGCTTCTATTTTTAATAGGTAATTTAATTTTTTATTTGTAATGTTAAAATTTGGCTATATATCAAAGGTTTATTTGCATATATGTATTTGATGTGTCCTTTATCATCAACACCACCAGTCTACTGTATGATTTACAGGATCAATAAAACTACAACTACATAAGAGCTGTTTGACTCCACAAAATAAATTAAACATAGAAAAATTACTCTTCAACAAATTGAATGACCCTAATACTTCAGAACAAAAAAGCAGTAATTTGTAAAATCAATTGTCAAAAGAATATGACATAATTTATATAGGTAAAACTTAGAGAAATTTAGAAACCAGATTAAAAGAACACATAAGATACATCAAATACAAACAGTCTGATAAATCCGCAGTGTCACACCACTTTTGGACAACCAATCACATCACAATGAGCATAACACTCCTAAAACCTACAAAATACACAACATAGTTGGATACTTGGGAAAAGATTTCAATCATATAACACAAACACTGTTTAATGAATTTTGAAATACTGCCACCAAATTCACTATGGAAGTTCATTGCTCCATCTGTAGAAGTTACCACAAACAACAAACATTCACCAGACAACACCACCAAAAGCCATACAGTCATTTCTGACAATGGGAGCAAGTACGAGGGCTGTCCCAGAAGTTCCCGATCTAACAAAGAAAACACAAAAATTTGGGAAAATAACATCTTTATTTCTCTACATAGTTTCCTTTCAGCTCGATATACTTTTCCCAGCGGTGTTCAATAGCTTCGATATCCTGTTTATATTGAGAACCATCGAGTGCAAAATAGCCATCAACTGCAGACTCCAACTCTTCACTGTTGGCAAATCTTTTAGCACCAAGCTATTTCTTCAACTTTGGAAATAGAAAATAATCAGAGGGGGCTAGATCTGGCGAATAAGGTGCATGAGGAAGCAATTCAAACTTTAACTCATTGATTTTGTCCATGGCATAATGAATGTGGGAACTGGTCCATGGTCTTGATGAAACAAAAGTTTCTTATCCATTAAATGCAGTCATTTTTGCTTGATTTCATCATTCAAATGCTGCAATTAGTTTGCATAATACTCGCATTGATTGCTTTTCCTTTTTGAAGATAATCGATGAAAATTATTCCACACACATTCCAAAAAACTGACGCCATGACCTTGCCTGCAGATGGAACTGTCTCGCCTTCTTTGGAGCTGATTCTCCCCTTTCAATCCACTGTTTTTGACTGTTCCTTCGTCTCAGGTGTGAAAAGTGATGGACATGTTTCATCCTTGGTTATGAATCGACACAAAAACTCGGCTTTATTGCAGCACAATATCGCCAAACACTCAACTGAAACATCTTCACAATGCTGCTTTCATTCCATTGTGAATAAATGCAGCACCCTCTTGCGCATAGCTTTCTCATGTCTAAATTTTCAGTCAGTATGTAATGTACAGCACTTTCTTAAATGCCTAGCTCGCACACTCAGTCGTGATGATGATGATGATGATGATGATGATGAGTTGGTGGTTAAGAGCGCTAAACATCGAAGGTCATCAGCGCCCTCACAACGTGTAAAATTTAAAATCCAAAAACTAAAATACGGGACAAAAGTCGCATAGTCAAAAACACTAAAAAACAAGCCAACAAATTCTAAAACCACCGCACTAAAACATGGTAAATAAAACAATAGAGGAGTAAAACGAACGTGTCAGGAACTGTAGAACGCAAGGGACAAGATCGCCTCTCTCCGCCGGGAAGAAAAGTTCCCACTAAAATAGACAATATAAAGTCACAAAACTAAAAGACGCTCAGCGCATCAAAACCATTGTCACTGATAAAACGTAAAAGACATCCTAACCTATGCCCGGCGTCTGCCAAAACGTTGGCTAAACCAACAGGCAGAGACACACGAACGCGCAATGGAGCTAAAACCTGACACTCTGTTAAAATGTGACGCACCGTTAAGGGCGCCGCACACTGCACACAGAGTGGTGCGGTGTCACCACTAAGCAAGTGTCTGTGACTAAAAAGGCAATGTCCAATACGAAGTCGTGTTAAAATTACCTCTTCCCGAAGAAAAGCGCGAGAAGAGGTGGCCCAGACAACCGGGAGAGGTTTAACCTCCCGCAACTTATTCCCCCTAAGAACAGCCCACTCATCGCGCCAAAGCGAGAGGATACAACAAGGTAAAATTACATACAAATCAGTGGAGGGAACAATAGAACTAAAACATCTGTGCGCTAAAATTGCCGATTTGGTAGCGGCATACGCAGACTCGTTGCCAGAGACGCCTACATGACCCGGAATCCACACAAAGGAGACGCTGGAACCAGAAACACCGAGCGAGTGGAGGAGATCATGTATGCGCTGTACAAGTGGGTGGTCATTGTACAGCGCGTTAATACTCTGAAGGGCGCTCAGACAGTCTGCGCAAAGAACACAACGTCGTAAGCTGGATGTATAAAAGTGATTGATAAGTACTAAAAGCTCGGCGATAAAACTCCAACATTGCCCCGGTAAACAAAGGTAAAACAACGTTGACTAACGATAAAGACACATTTTACTCCAACATCAGTTTCATATCCATCAGTACATATAAAATCAAATTCCCCGAATTGCACCTGAAGTTCTAAAAACACCGATCTAAGGACTGAAGAAGGGGTCTCACTTTTCGATATCGCCGTTAACCCAAGGTGACAGTGCGCTTCAGCGCACAACCAAGAATGAAACCGCGTTTACCCCCTGAGAAAGGCCGGCACTGCGTAACGTCCAACTGCCGAAAAAGCTGGCGAAATCAAACCCCTGGAGGGAGCAATGCAGAGGAGCTAACTAAATATTGTCGATCAAGCAAATCCTCGAAAAATATCTCGAATGACGGGTGATCAGGCAAGCTTGAGAGTTGACAGGCATAGCTGAACAAAAGCATCTCACACCTGAAGGACAGCGGAGGCTCTGCAGCTTCAGCATACAGACTGGTTACAGCGCTAGTTAGAAAGGTCCTTGTATCGACTCTTATACCACAATGGTGAATAGCATTCACGCGACGTAACACAGATTGACCTACCCATGAATAGACAATGCACCCGTAATTAAGCTTGGATCGGACCAAAGAGCGATAAAGACGCAGAAGGACGGTAAGTCCAGCTCAGCTTTCGTACAAAGATCAACCACCAAAATTTCGCCACGTCTGCAAATGGAAGACTAACCGTACCAAGATGGAGGCAGGGCGAAGGGAAAGCCCTCCGACGCCAGAAATTGACACAGATGGATTTCTCGGCGGAGAAAGTAAAGCCGTTGGCGTTACTCCAGGCGTAAAGACGTTCTATACAGCTCTGGAGACGGCGTTCGAGCAGACAGGTCCGCCGTGAACTGCAATAAACGGCAAAATCGTCAACGAAAAGGAACAATGAAATACCAGGTTGAATACAATCAACAATAGGGTTGATAACAATGGAAAAACGTCTGACGCTGAGTACAGAGCCCTGCGGTACGCCGTTCTCTTGAATAAAACGACTAGATAAAACTGAGCCAACACGTACACGAAAGACGAAATATGGGAAGACACCGCGTAAATTCCATACGTGAAGTGTACGTAAAATGCCTCCCCTCCAACAAGTATCATAAGCTTCCTCCAGGTCAAAAACAAAGCCACTTTGACACTTTCTCAGAAATCCGTTCATAATATGTGTCGAAAGAGATACCAGATGGTCGACCTAGAGCGATGGCGACGAAACCCGCGCTCAGCGTTCGCCAGAAGGTTCTGAAACTCAATCCACCATGTTCATCATGAGCTCCATCACCTTGCAAATGTAACTGGTGAGGGAGATAGGGCGGTAGCTGGAAGGTGGTTGGCGATTCTTCCCAGGCTTAAGTATAGGGAAGACTATAATTAAGGAAGCCGTCTTGCCAAATACGGTTATAGACCTGTAAGAGAAAGAGTTTACTGTCGGCTGAAAGATACTTTAAGATGCCGTCCGGCCCAGGAGCGGAGTACCTAGATAAAAGGAGGGCGTGCTCCAGCTCCCTCATTGTGAAACGTTCATTATAACACTCCTGCTTTGGAGACCGAAAACTGTAGGTCACGGAATCGGTCGGTTTTTGAGAGTGCGAAAGCCGGCGGAATAATGGTCAGAAATGGAACCCGCCTCAAAGGCAGCACCCAGAGGTTTCGCAATGGCTGCCGGATCTACTATGGTGGCATTGGATACTTGAAGGCCAGACGCAATACAATGCCACGCTTTACCGGAGAAGCGGCTAAGTTTATCCCAAACAACAGAGGAAGGCGTGTAGCGATTAAAAGACAGGACACAACGAGTTCAGGACGCCTTCTTGCTATCCTGAATAATGTGACGAGGCCTGGCGCGCGATTATTTAAACGTACCAAATTATCAAGTGTAGGCTGTCGCCGAAACACCCTGAGTGTGGCTCTAGGGTCACGAACGGCGTCCCGACTGTCCTCGGTCCACCACAGAACAGAACCCGAGGGTGGGAGAACGAACGGGGAATTGTGCGTTCGGCGGCAGATAGGTTCGTAAACGTAAGGTGCTGCACCATTTGGTTAACGTCAGTGAAGGGCTGGACCATAAAAGACACGAGGTTGGAATACAGTCCCCAGTCGGCATTAAGAAATTGCCAGGTAGGTCCTCTGGAAAGCTGGACGTGGTGAGACAAAAGAGATACGATGCAGGGGTAATGATAGCTGGAGTAGGTGTCAGTGACGACGTTCCGCTACATAAGATATCAAATTGGATGGAGCAAACGGCAAGATCCAAGTGAGAAAATTTACCAGAATAATCAGAAAGAAAGGGAGGCTCACCTGTATTAAGGATGGAGAGGCTGAACTGATAAAAAAAGTCCGAAAGAAGAGTTCCCCTCGCCAAGCCCTTGGCGAATCCCATGGGGGTGATGGGCATTAAAATTTCCCAACAGAAGAAATGGTGTTGGGCGCGCGGACAAGACATCTTGAATCTCCGCGTGAGCGATGGAGGAGAATAGACGGAGCAAAGGGAAAAGAAAAAGCCGGGTAATTGAATCCTAACGGCAACAGCTTGCAAGTCTGACGTAAGTGTTAGAGGCACTAATAACATGACACCTCCATGAACAGGAGAACCCTCATCCGGTGCAAGATCGCGCGAACCGGAGTATACCCACGGAGGGTAAAAGGATCGTGAGGACGCAAGCTTGGTCTTCTGCAAACACACGACCATAGGTGAATGGGAACGCAATAAAAGTTGCAGTTCCGCCCTATGCGATCGTACAGCGCGTAAATTCCAGGTCAGGATAGCTATGAATAAAAGGAATAAACTGTTCACTTAGGAGGACGGCTCAAAATTACTTTCTGAACCTTTGGGCTCGGGCTTTTAGTATGGAGTTCGTCAGACTCTATAGGCTCCTTTGCAATTAACGCAAACGGGGGCGGATGAACAGTACTATTGTGTGAGGGCTGCTAACAAGAAGCACAGATGCAAACGGCGTTCTTGCAAGGGACTTGCGTGTACCCAAAACTTGGCATTTAAAACAAAGCACAGGTCTAGGAATATAGGTCCTCACCGCAATTCGCTCGTAACCTGCAGAAATACTCGTGGGCGGATCGACGTCATCGAAAGTGATAAACAGGGTACGCTTGCTGCCAACACCCCGTCGCGCTTAGCCTGCACTCGATGAACGGCTATCGCCTTTTGTTCAGAAAGATATTCAACAAGTTCTTCGTCCCACATACCATCGAAGCTTTGGGTGGTAACGACGCCTCGACAGGAATTCAAGGTGTGGTGCTTCTCAACACGGATGGGATAACCATGGAGAAGCGTGGCGCGCAACAACATCATACTTTGTTGATCGGACTTGCATTGAACTGACAATGAACCGTTACGAAGACGAGAGCAAGTATGAACCGGACCAGCAATAGAGTCTATCCCTTCTGTATTATAAAAGGGTTCACCTTCTCAAAATATTGTCCATCCTCTTTTCGGGTAATTACCAAGTAACAACCAGTTTCTGTTACAAAGACTTTTCGGCGCTTGTGATTAGTAATGGAGAAAGAGGGCTCCGTAGCAAAGAAATCCTCCACCATTGCAACCGTCTCCGACCTCGGGCTCTAACTTCCCGGGGTTACCCCGGCTTGGGTGAGTGGCCTATCTATACCATTCTCACCCCAGGGTCACACCTCCCAGAATATAGACAGAGGGACTCAATGGCCGTGGGAAATTAGCAGCTCATACAATGACCCACCCGCGGGACTGCAGTTGAACAGCGGATCGAACACACACCCTACATGTCGATCCCGGGTGGTGGGGATGACGCCATTACTCACTCACCCACCCAGCTGCGCACCAAGTGCGCGGGTATCCGTCAGGCTGTGTCCACGCAAAATTAAGACAAATCAAATGGGAAAATAAACCAAAAGTGTGTGGGCGTTTCGTACGCAAGGTTGGCTGGCGAGGAAGGAAAAGAGACGTGTGAATGTTTGTGGTGCGAAATGTTCCGAAAGAGACTAGACAAGAAAGAAACGATAGCGGGGGCGGCATGGAACGAAATGCAAAGAACCCACGAGAGCCTACCTTGAGTCCCCCGGTCACGATGACGAACCCACCTCGACCGGACGAGGGTGGAGGGATAATAATGGCGATGATAGGCTCGGGAACCACGGTTACGCCAAACCCGTAATTACAGAATATGAGTCCCTAGGGGTGGCAGGATTGTGGTTGCGGTCAATGCAGTAATGGTACAGGTCTGAGTCTCGGCATCCCTCTGCGGTACTGGCGAGGCAACAACAGAACTAAATGTTCCCAATCACAGGAGCGAAGGCTGGCGCGCAATGTAACGCCTCCGGGCTTCAGCGAAGGAGATTTTCTCCTTTACCCGGATCTCTTGGATCTCCTTCTCGTCCAAATACCGCGGACAGTTGGCAAATGAAGCAGAATGAGACCCTTTGCAATTTACGCAGACGGGATCGGATATACAGGTACCATCGTGTGAGGGCTCACTACAAGAAGCACAGATGGAAGCGGCACTCTTGCAAGAGACTTGCGTATGCCCAAAACGTTGGCATTTAGAACAACGCAGAAGTCTAGGAATATAGATCCTCACCGCAATGCGTTCGTACCCTGCTGAAATGCTCGTGGGCAGATCGACACCATCAAATGTTATAAACAGCGTACGAGTGGGTACCAATACTCCGTCGCGTTTGGCCTGCACTCGATTAACCGCTGTCACCTTCTGGTCTGTAAGATATTCTACCAGGTCCTCGTCCGATTTACCATCGAGGCTATGCGTGGTGAACGCGCTTCGACAGGAATTCAAGGTTTGGTGCTTCTCAACACGGATAAGATAGCCTTGGAGAAGCGTGGCGCGCAACAAGGACTTACTCTGCCGTTCGGATTTGGTTTGAACCAACAGTGAACCAATCCGAAGACTAGTGCAGGACTGAACCGCACCTGCAATAGCGTCAATGCCCTTCTGTACAATAAAACGGTTCACCTACTCAAAAGTTTGACCTTCCTCAGTTCGTGAAATCCCTAAGTAACAACCAGTTGTTGGTGGTGCTACTTCTGTTGCAATTACTTTACGGCGCTTGTTATGTATAATGGAGAAAGTGTGTTCCATAGCGAAAGAAATCCTCCACCATCGCAACCGTCTCCGACCTCGGGCTCTGACTTCCCAGGCGTTACACCGGCTTGGGTGAGTGGCTTATCTATACCTATCTCACCCCAGGGTCACACCTCCCAGAACATAGAGAGGGGGCCCAATCGCCGTCAGAAGTCAGCAGCTCATGCAATGCCCCCCCCCCCACGGGACTGTAGTTGAACAGCGGATACGAACACATACCCTTCATGACGACTTCGGGTGGTGTGGATGATGCCATTTCCCACTCACCCAGCTGCGCACCCAGTGCGCGGGTATCCGTCAGGCTGTGTTCACGGAGGATTAAAGTAAAAGGATAAAAGAAACTAAAAGTGTGTGGGCGCTTCGCACGCAAGGTAGGCCGGCGAAGAAGGAAAAGGGATGTGTAAAGGAGTGGACGTGGGGAGAAATGTGCATGAATAGAAGAGAAGTAAGAAGCGATGGCGAGGGGCGTCATGTAATGAAATGCACAGAACGCAGGAGAGCTTACCTTGAGTCCCCAGTCACGAGGACGAACCCACCTCGACCGGACGGGGATGAACGGATGAAAATAGTGATGAATGGCCCGGGCGTACCGGGTACGCCTAACCTGTACTCACATAAGCTGAGCCCCTGGGGGGGCAGCAAACAGAAAAGAAAAAGCCGGGTAATTGAACAGTTACGGCAACAGCTTCCAAGTCGGACGTAACAGCGACATTTTGAAAATGAACGTCGCTACGTACTAACAACATGACACCTCCATGAGCAGGAGTACCCTCCTCCGTTTCAAGATCGTAGCGAACCGGAGTATACCCTTGGAGATCAAAAGGATCATGACGCAGACGGGGGCTGTGGAACAGGTACCTTCGTGTGACGGCTGGCTACATGAGTCACAGATGGTAACGGCACTCTTACAGGAGACTTGCGTATACCCAAAACGTTGGCATTTAAAACTACGCAGAGGTCTAGGAATATAAGGCCTCACCGCATTGCGTTCGTACACTGCTGAAATGCTCGTGGGCAGATCGACGCCATCAAATGTTATAAACAGGGTACGAGTGGGTACCAATACTCCGTCGCATTTGGCCTGCACTCGATGAACGGCTGTCACCTTTAGGTCTGAAAGATAGTCTACTAGTTCATCGTCCGACATACCATCGAGGCTATGGGTGGTAATGACGCCTCGACAGGAATGCAATGTGCCGTGCTTCTCAACACGGATGGGATAACCGTGGAGAAGCGTAGTGCGCAACAAGGTCATACTTTGCTGATCGGACTTCGTTTTTGCTAATAAGGAACCATTCCGTAGCCGAGTGCAGGACTGAACCGCACCAGCAATAGCATCAATGCCCTTCTGAACAATGAAAGGGTTCACCTTCTCAAAACTTTGCCCTTCTTCGGTTCGTGAAATGACCAAGTAACAACCAGTTGTCGGTGCTGTTACTTCTGTTACATAAACTTTTCGGCGCTTGTTGGTATTAATGGAGAAAGGGTGCTCCATAGCGAAATAAATCCTCCACCATTGCAACCGTCTCCGGCCTCCGGCTCTGACTAACCGGGCGTTACCCCGGCTTGGGTGAGAGACCTAATCTATACCAAACTCACCCCAGGGTCACACCTCCCAGAACATAGACAGAGGGGCCCAATCGCCGTCATAAGTCAGCAGCTCATGCAATGGCCCCCCGCGGAACTGCAGTTGAACAGCGGATAGGAACAGCATACCCTACATGACGACCCTGGGTAGTGGGGATGACGCCATTACCCACTTACCCAGCTGCGCACCTAGTGTGCGGGTATCCCTCAGGCTGTGTCCACGGAGGATTAAAATAAAAGGATAAAAGAATTTAAAAGTGTGTAGGCGTTGCGCACGCAAGGTAGACCCGCGAAGAAGTAAAAGAGATGTGTACATGAATGGACGTGGGGCGAAATGTGCGTATATAGAAGAGAAGTAAGAAACCATGGCGATGGGCGTCATGGAATGAAATGCACAGAACGCAGGAGAGCGTACCTTGAGTCCCCCGGTCACGAGGACGAACCTACCTCGACTGGACGTGGATGAACGGATGAAAATGGCGATGAATGGCTCGGGCGTACCGGGTACGCCTAAACCGTACTCAGATAAGGTGAGCCCCTGGAGGGTAATGGGCATTAAAATTTCCCAACAGAAGAAATGGTTTTGGGCGAGCGGACAAGACATCTCGAATCTCCGCGTTAGCGAGGGGAGACGATGGAGGTGAATAGACGGAGCAAAGGGAAAAGAAAAAGCCGGGTAATTGAATCCTAACGGCAACAGCTTGCAAGTCGGACGTAAGTGTTAGAGGCTGAAAATGAACGTCGTGGCTCACTAATAATATGACCCCTCCATGAGCAGGAGAACCCTCATCCGGTGCAAGATCGTGCGAACCGGAGTATACCCACGGAGGGTAAAAGTATCGTGACGGCGAAGCTTGGTCTTCTGCAAACACACCACCATAGGTGATGGGAACGCAATAAAAGTTACAGTTCCGCCCTATGCGATCGTACGCCAAGTTAATTCCAGGTCAGGATAGCCATGAATAAAAGGGATAAACCTTCTACTTAGAAGGGTGGCTCAAAATAACCCATTGCTTAACCTCGGGGCTCGGGCTTTTGGTATGGAGTTAGTCAGACTCCATAGGCTCCTCGAAGGGAGGGCCCACGCGCTCAGTGCCAGAAACCGATTCACGCGCCTAGAATCGGTTCTAGGTGGCAATGGGCGAAGGGTGCCGCTAAGCGCGGCTTGTCCCAGGAGCATCCAGGGACTGCGACCTTCCAGGAGAAGGTGAACTTTTCATACCACGCGCACACGGAGGGTCTTTAAGAAAATCTTCCCTACGAAGATTCTGTTTTGATTTTTTTTCAGTGCTTTGTCACTTCAGTACCTTAGGACCAGCTTTAGATGGCTCGATAACTGTGCCATGGACGGCCGGATTGTGGTTGCGGTCACTGCAGTAATGGTCTAGGTCTGAGTCTTTGCATCCTTCCGCGGTACCGGCGAGGCAACAACAGAAGTATATGTTCCCAATCGCAGGAGCAAAACTTGGCGCGCAATGTAACGCCTGCGTGCCTCAGCGAAGGAGAGTTTCTCCTTTACCCGGATCTTGCTGGATCGCTTCTCGTCCAAGTACCGCGGACAGTCGGCAAATGACGTAGAATGAGACCCTTTGCAATTAACGCAAACGGGTCGGATGAACAGTACCATCCTGTGAGGGCTGCTAACAAGAGGCGCACATGCAAACGGCGCTCTAGCAAGAGACTTGCCTATGCCCAAAACTTGGCATTTAAAACAACGCAGATGTCTAGGAATATAGGGCCTCACCGCAATTCGCTCGTACCCTACAGAAATACTCGTGGGCGGATCGACGTCATCGAAAGTGCGAAAGTGATAAACAGGGTACGAGTGGGTACCAACACCCCGTCGCGCTTAGCCTGCACTCGATGAACGGCTATCGCCTTTTGTTCAGAAAGATATTCAACAAGTTCTTCGTCCCACATACCATCGAAGCTTTGAGTGGTAACGACGCCTCGACAGGAATTCAAGGTGCGGTGCTTCTCAACACGGATGGGATAACCATGGAGAAGCGTGGCGCGCAACGTCATACTTTGCTGATCGGACTTGCATTGGACTAACAATGAACCGCTACGAAGACGAGAGCAGGTCTGAACCGAACCAGCAATAGAGTCTATCCCGTCTGTATTATAAAAGGGTTCAGCTTCTCAAAATATTGTCCATCCTCTTTTCGGGTAATTACCAAGTAACAACCAGATGTCGGTGGTGCTATTTCTGTTACAAAGACTTTTCGGCGCTTGTGATTAATAATGGAGAAAGAAGGCTCCATAGCGAAATAAATCCTCCACCATTGCAACCGTCTCCGACCTCGGGCTCTAACCTCCCGGGCGTTACCCCGGCTTGGGTGAGTGGCCTATCTATACCATTCTCACCCCAGGGTCACACCTCCCAGAACATAGACAGAGGGACCCAAGGCCGTGGGAAGTTAGCAGCTCTTGCAATGACCCCCCGAGGGACTGCTGTTGAACAGCGGATACGAACACACACCCTACCTGTCGACCCTGTGTGGTGGGGATGACGCCATTACTCACTCACTCAGCTGCGCACCAAGTGCGCGGGTATCGTTAGGCTGTGTCCACGGAAAATTAAAATAAATAAAATGGGAAAATAAACTAAAAGTGTGTGGGGTTTCGTACGCAAGGTAATCCGGCGGGGAAGGAAAAGAGATGTGTGAATGGTCGTGATGCGAAAAGAAAGAAACAAAGGCGAAGGGCGGCATGGAATGAAATGTGCAGAACGTACGAGAGCCTACCTTAAGTCCCACGGTCACGAGGACGAACCCACTCGACCGGACGAGGGTGGAGGGATGATAATGGCGATGATAGGCTCGGGATCCTCGGGTACGCCAAACCCGTACTCACAGAATGTGAGCCCCCGGGGGCGGCCGGGTGGTAGTTGCGCTCAAGGCAGTCATGGTGCAGGTCTGAGTTTCGGCATCCTTTCGGGGTACTGGCGAGACAACAACAGAGCTGAATGCACCCGATCGCAGGAGCACAGGTTGGCGCGTATGGTAACGCTTCCGGGCTTAAGCAAAGTAGTTTTTTCTTTACTCGGATCTCCTGGATCGCCTTCTCGTCCAAGTACCACGGACAGTCGGCAAATGAGGCTGAATGAGACCCTTTGCAATTAACGCAGACGAGGGCTGATGAAGAGGTACCATCATGTGAGGGCTGACTACATGAGCCACAGATGGTAACGGCACTCTTACAAGAGACTTGCGTATACTCAAAACGTTGGCATTTGAAACAACGCAGAGGTCTCGAAATATAGGTTCTCGACCGCAATTCGTTCGTACCCTGCTGAAATATTCGTGGCCAGATCGACGCCATCGAACGTGAGAAGCAGGGTACGAGTGGGTACCAAACCCCGTCTATTTAGCCTGTACTCGATGAACTGCTGCCACCCTTTGGTCGGAAAGATATTCGACCATTTCATCACCCGACATAGCATTGAGGCTATGGATGGTAACGACGTCTCGACAGGAATTGAAGGTTTGGTGCTTCTCAACACGGATGGGATAACCGTGGAGAAGCGTGGCGCGCAACAAGGTCTTACTTTGTTGATCGGACTTACTCTGAACCAACAATGAATAGTTTCGAAGTCGAGTGCAGGAATGAACCGGACCAGCAATTGCGTCAATGCCCTTCTGGATAATAAAAGGCTTCACCTTCTCAAAAGTTTATCCTTCCTCTATTCGCGTAATGACTAAGTAACAACCAGATGGCGATGTTGCTACTTACGTTACCAAAACCTTTCGGCACTTGTTAGAAATAATGGAGAAAGAGCGAAGGAAATCCTCCACCACTGCAACCGTCTCCGACCTCGGGCTCTGACTTCCCGGGCGTTACCCCGGCTTGGGTGAGTGGCCTATCCATACCGGTCTCACCTCAGTGTCACACCTCCCAGAACATAGACAGAGGAAACCAATGGCCATGGGGAGCCTGCAGCTCATGCAATGCCCCCCCCCCGCGGGACTGCAGTTAAACAGCGGATACGAATACACACCCTACATGACGACCCCGGGTGATGGGGATGACGCCATTACCCACTCACCCAGCTGCGCACTCAGTGTGCGGTTATCCGTCAGGCTGTGTCCACGGAGGATTAAAATAAAGAAAATCGGAAAATAAACCAAAAGTTTGTGGGCGTTACGCACGCAAGGTAGGCCGGCGAGGAAGGGAAAGAGATGTGTGAATGGTCGTGATGCGAAATGTTCGGAAAGAGAAACCACAAAAGAAAAAAACGATGGCGAAGTGCGGCACGGAATGAAATACGCAGAACGCACGAGAGCCTACCTTGTGTCCTCCGGTCACGAGAACGAACCCACCTCGACCGGACGAGGATGGGGATGACGATGGCGATGAGTGGCTCGGCACCCCAGGTGCGCCAAACCCTTACTCACATAAAGTGAGGTGCTGGAGGCCACACTCAGTCGATGGTCATCCAATACTATTTTGTGGATTTTCTCGCAATTTCTGGCGTGGTCACCTCATTTGGTCGACCATTGCGATGTTCGTCTTGGCAGCTCCTATGGCCTCACTTAAATTCTGACACCCAATATTTTACTGTTGTAAACGAAGGAGCAGACTCCCCCAGAGTAGAATCTAGCTGAGCTTAATATTAGCTGGACTAAGACCTTTCAAATGGGAGGCAGCATTTTTAATGTTTAAATGATTTCAGTCAAATTATATAATATAAAATATAATAACAGCCCGCCTTAAAGCAAAATGTGTATTATATAATATATGAAATGCATGTAACAGTCATTGTATTAATGTTTATATTATTGTGTACATGTTTAATAATGTTATGTGAATGTATTATGTAATTTAATAATGTAGGAGCTGTGAGAATAATAGGTTAAAAGTTGCTAACAGTGAGGTAACAATGAGGTAACCTTGAGGCAATAATGAATTAGAAAGTTTAATAATGCTAATGGTAATTCTTGGAGCAACAATAATGTAATTTTTGAGACAGTTTATAAATAGCCAATCAACAACCAGAAAAAAGCTTAAGTGAAATAAAAGTATTCTATTGGAGTAGGATTAGCCAATCAGAAACTGAAATGGAGCAAAATTTACAAATTCAGAAGTTAGTTGCTAGCAGACAGCATTCCTAACCAGACACGAGACGTGTCCTTGAGAAGTTTAATATGTATTCATTGTGACACAAAAAATAGTTTACGTGTTAAAAAGTGCAAGTAATTAATAAATAATCTCACAGCTCTCTATATCAGTGAAGTGTTATTTAAATCATGTCAAGAATTAATAAAAGGAGTTAAGTAAGAATTATAATCTGTGTAAGTCTACATTCTTAGCCGCACCACTCTCTGCAAAGAAATTCATGTCCCTAACAATAATACTGATGCAGCCGAGGCAAACAGAAATATGTAATATTTAAAGAAACATCAAATTACAAAGTTAATATTTTTAAACTTGGGGCAAAGGCTACCGGAAACTTTTTACCATACGTGCAGTTGCAACTACTTTAAGTTAAACACCCTAACAGTCGAAATAAAATACAACTCCTCCTAAAATAACACCTTCCTAAATGAAAGTATTGTATCACATAATGATGACCAGTTTTATCCATGTTTACAAATTTGCCGAGAGTGTTCACTATTGATGGCTGCCAAACAATTACTAAATGACGTAGCATCATGAAACTTCAGACTTAAGCTTTATAAGGTTGGTACTTTCTACCACAGTAATTTGTTTGAAACAACAACCACAATTTATACATCAGGTCGGGTACTTCTGGCACTGCCCTCGTAGCTTTTGAAACCAGTCAAGGCACAAAAAATGTAAGTGATTTAAGTGTTTCAATTTTAACTCAATTTTTCCACTAATTTAAATTCACATCACTGTTACTAGCTTATCCAAAGATCATACAAGAGATGATTGTTACTCCCACATGTGCAGGTCCAGAAAATAAGTTAGCTATTACAACAGCAAGAACTGAAATAGGTACTCATAAACCATCTTATTTTGAGAATGTGTTACTTGGCAGTGTCTGCAAATGAATTTATGGATTTACAAGTGAAACAATTTACAGTATCACAACTAATAAATCTGAAAACTGCTTTAATTTGTTTAGTATTATATCTTCTTGTACATCCGTTCAAGTTCGTTCGACACTATTAGCACATATAGCTTCATTTTGCTGTCTAGTTATTTATTTAGTTTGCAGAGAAGAGAAAAAAGATTTAATTCAACTGAAACAAAGCATCTACTACTTAATTGCAAAACAAACAGCAAAAGCATAACAAATGAAAATACAATGTAAATTTTTCCTTCGTGCTGAAGCCTTTACTTATCTTTTGATTTGTATACTATTTTCAGCAATCACTTTTGTGGAAAATTGTTATTTATACAAAAACCTGGATTTTTGTAAGGTAAGCAATTTCTATTGATCTCTTAGCACACAGCTAATGATCTGATGGTTGGGGTTGCTACTGGCTGCTACAGGTGCCTAGCTTGACTAGGCAAGGTAAAGCCCAAACAGGCGCAATAATTATTTAAAACATCCATAAAAATAAAAAAGTTCAGCCTTTCAGACCTATCTTTAAGGCAAAGTTTCTGAAAGACCAGCACATGCCTACACTTATGAGAGGATGGATGGAAAGAGAGTCAATCAGCTTAGCTGTTCCTAAACTATGAGTCAAAAGAACCGGAGGGTATTGCCAGTAGGATGTGCAGTGATTGTTAAGCTTGTCAGCCAGATACTTAGGATAGTGCAGAAGTGAGGCAGCTTGGTTTTCAGACTGAGCTCATAAAAATATATGTTAAGTGAGAAGAGTGTTATGCGAGTGTCACTTAAGATAGGGTAGTAGGACTGGATGCAACAATTTACTTTTACTTACGGGACTTGGAAAAGGCAATTTAGTTACAGCATAACAATCTTGAGTTGAGGTGTGTAAATGATAAAGTATGCAGTAATCTTTTGCATGTATTATTTCCTTTTCTTGTTAGACAATTTGGGCTGAAGGGGTACTTCAATCAAACATCAGATTACATTCATGAATGTATAAAGGAAATAATAGTTGAGAGTATAAATAACATTTATTGCTTTACTATGGAATAGAAAAGCCAGAAATATAAATTATTTTCTATGCACTTTCATTCAAAAATTGCCAATGTGATTTCAGACATAGGCAATTCCTTGTCCATTCTGTCTTTCCTCTCCCTTTTTTTTTCTTTATTTCTTTCTTTAATTCTTTCTTTCTTTCTTTTTTTCGTTCCTTCATTTTTTGTTTGTTTCCTTTTTAATATTTTATTTTATTTAAAGTTGGTGCATTAGGTTGTATAATAGTAACAACACTTTTATGTTTAAATTAGAAAAGTATGAAGGAAAAACTAAGGATTTCATCTTGGCTGCAAGTTTACTGCGACAGATGAACTTCGTGGTGAGCAACCACTGAATCTCTGCTGCAGAGGTGATTCCTCAATGTCTGTCAGCATTTGGAAGTGCTGAATGGTTACACCTGGGCATTACCTGAAGTATAGGCATAGTCAAGGGATCTGATACATGTGCCCCAATTTTATGGAGTCACAGAATACGAAAGTGGATCAGCAGTTACTGCAGTGGAATTTAGTTCAGCTTTGATTCTAGGTAATTCTGAGATATGTCCAGAAATGAAGGTAACACTTATCCTCCAATAAAATTAATGGCAGAGAACCACAATTTTATATAAAATTATCAAAGGAGAGCAAGTACATCTCAGTAACATCATTATGTTGTTGATTGTGAAAGGGTGTTATATAAAATGTATTATTTATACATATGAAGTTACAATGTTTGATAATTGCTTAATCTAAAAATTTCTTTTTTGTTCATTTTCTTTGTTATAGTTCATCATTAGTGTGCTAACAAAATTTACAGTCCCCCAATTAGAAACCATGTGCACAAGTTATGTAGAATTCATGTTTGCACATTTAAAATCATGTTATTTTATACAAAACCTGATATTCATTATCAAGTTAATTCGTAATATCAGGTTATCAAAATAATTACAGCTCTTAACATTCCCCACAGCTAAGCCTATTCTTAACAACATTCTACATTTTTTCTCTCTTTTTATATCTGACCTGAATCTTTTACATTTCTATATAACAGGTTACCTTTAGTAAATTGTGTATTTTATGCCCAATAGATGACCAAGGTGTGGGGAGAGTAGAGAGTAGAAATTTCAAATGTTTGAGCCATTTTGCATCAAGCAAAAACTGAATGATCTTTTCTTAATGTTTTAGTCATTCTTAAAACATGTAAAATTAATGTTTTTCTCAGCATATGTTTGCTTAATAATCTCCAGAAGCATTATTTATGCTTCATATATGAACTACTTCAAGCAAACAGACCTGCATGTAGTAATGGTCTCTACTTGATGCTTTTTGCTTAGTAACAGAAGACAGGAGTGTATTTTTCTTACCCTAAACGATTTGTATTTTACTGAATATAAACATCATTATTTGCTCATTGTTTGTTCTTATGTTATTTGAACAACACAAGTTAACTAAATAAACATAGAAATTACTATCAGTTACCGAACTTTCTAATGAAAAGGCACTTAAAAGCAGAGAGACTTGGCAACAATGTGCTCTTATGTCCATTAGTGCTTTTTTTTTTTTTTTATACATCAATAACTCTTTTCTTTCTTCATTGCATTCCTAAGGTTTTGTCTATAAAACATTTTGAATATGCATATATAGATTTATAAGTATTTATTATATTAATTTACTTTCATAACAAAAACTGTATTTCTACATTGATTAGATTTGTGTATGTGAAATACAATACTAAAAGCAGCAGTAATTTCTTTCAAGTTCATAATTAAAGCAAATATATGTCATAGTTGCACATTATAATGATTTTGTTGTTCTATCAGAATATAGAAAAATGCCGTAAAACACCACTAAAGGTTGTAATTTACGAAAAACTATAACATTGGATTTCAGTAGGCTATTTGTTGGATGCCAAAGGCTTATCAGATAGTTTACTTTAACTTCTGAGGTAGAATGTTAGCATGGAAATCAATTATACAATATTCACTTTGTGCAACCAAGCAAAAAACTTCTTTGACTAACACTTATAATTATGAATATCTGAATTACTGTAGATAACTATCTGAACTACAGGCACATAAATTTGATCTAAAATTGATATTCCTGGAATAATGTTGTGCTATTAAGTGGCTGGCAGAGGAATGTTTAAAAATTAGTATTTGAAACACTGAGAGAAGCATTCAGTTATTGAGCAAAGATGATGTTATATATCAGAATTACATTAGATAGAATTGGACCTTCTGTCATTAATCATAAACAATGTAAACTAATTTTAAAAATGTTTTAGGATACAACTTTTCTTTTTACTATACATGGCACCACAGGCACTGATACTTACTGATACTACATGAAATGATTATTTGGGAAGCAAACATTCCAGATCTAAGTTTAGGGTACCATCCCAGCATTTGCCAGTTATGAGGACTGAGGAAAACCTGGAAAAATCCCTATTCAGGGGAGACGGTCTTGGCAAGATTGGAGGTGCAGATCTCCTGTTTATAGTTTAGGAAAGGACACTTTTATTTATGGTCATTATACTTATCCCGATCCCAGGGTATACTCAGCCTCATTAGGTCCTGAGGGGACAATTGAGGAGCTACTTGATTGAAAATAAGCAGCTCCAGGTTAAGGAGGCTGTATATACCCTCCAGAAGGGATCCAGGTCACTATGTCCCACTCTCCAGTACTGCACCCCACTCATGATGCCTGCTGTAGGCAGAGATGCAGGACACAGCAGCCGGGCAGCAGGCCATGGTCCAGCAAGGGCTGTTGTGCCACAGAGTTTAGTTTTTTATACTTGTTATGCTGGGAAGCTCTAACTGCTTGCTACAAATGTTTGTAGGGACCATCAGTTCTCATTAGCAATTTAGGTGTTGTAGAACAAATATGACTTAGAATATTTAGCAGCTTCTGTGGGTCTGCTAAGTGCAATTGCAAATAGTTAAATGGCTCCTCAACAATAAGAATTTGACAGCAACTATAACATTTTTTAGTTACAGTATGCATGAAAGATGTGCTTGCTCCCCTAGATCAATATAAGCAGCAATATAACACTTAGGAGAGAAAAACTACAATAATTAACACTACTAAGCAATAGAGAAACTGCGCTTTTATTGTACATGATTGTCATCATTTGCAAATCTTTGGCACACTGGTTTCATAAGTTCTGTAACTGTAGCCTAACTAATAATTCAAAAGAAATTTTTATGTAGTGGCATAATGAATCATGAACACACCAAAATTTTTCTTTTATTGTTTTTATTCTAGGTGGGGAAGAGAAACACAAACAACCCTTTTACTTTTGATTACTATATAACGTATCTTTCAATAATGACACAATTCTACTGCATGACTTCTACATTCTGCATCTCTGTTCATGTGCATAAAGTAATAGCATGTGCCCCTTAATATCAAACATTAATATACCCTGGAAAGCTGAATCGGAATTACAAAAATTCAATACTACAACTACGACCTGAACCATCTATCTTCAGGTTTTCATGCTATGCTCTTACTATTACACTGTGACATAATATCTGAATGTGTATTAAACTTTTGTCATCTGATCTGTGTATCCCATAAACCTTCAACCATCTCCGTTACTCTGAAATATTACACATTAAAAATGACCTGCAATGCTCCAAGTCATTTTGTGGCAGCATTGCATTCTGGCTGAGAATTAGTTAGCGTATCAAAATAACAGAATGCACTGAAAGCTAGAAATCTTCATTTTTGTCTTGTGCTCTTCACAGAACCAAAAATCTTCTCTAAGTGACTTTTAACATAGTATTTCTAGGCAGCATCACATAAATATAAATATGTGTTGCTGCATTATTTTGTTTATTTTTCTAGTTGACAATTTCAGTACCCATATAAGATAGCACCCACCTTGCATCACATTTCCACTGTCAAATACAATGTTATGCCCAAATACAGAAGAAATTCATTCCAATAGTTGCATGGCACTAAAACTTTGCAAAAAAAAAAAAAAAATATATGTATATATAAAAATACATTTTATATATATAAAACCAAAACAGCAGAAGGAGAGGGGGTGAGAAAGAAAGAATGAACTACAAAATACAAGATGCCCATATTATTACATACATTTGGAATACAATTTTCTTCCTTTCACTGCTTAAAATTGTTGCCATAGATTGACAGAAAAAAAAGCATTATCCAAAATGGCTCTGCCCCCTTTAGTTCACTTAAGTGGGGTTCTACTATATATTTTGTGACTTTGTGCAGTTTTTCAACTGTCATTGTGACCTTTTATCTAGTACAACTTTACTGGGAGTTCACTTCATTTACACTATCACTTAACTCAGGTGAACTAGTTCAATTTTCCATCACTTCATTTTCTTCATGATGTAGCCTTCTCTTCTGCATGGTTCACTTGCCAGGGAGCCGAACATAAGCCAGTCTCTCGCTTCACAGTAGCACTCGCTGGACGTCACAGCACCTGTCACCTGCTCGCTCGGAGAATTGCATGTGATATCACACCATAAAGGAGCTCATAAACTGTCCGACGTAACTCAATTTACTCACTGACTTACTTCTGCAAGAGTGCGTGCTTATATAATCAGTGGAATCTTTCCATAAGGTTCTCGAATGTTCCAGATCTATTCCAACACACTTTCTGTAGTAGGGGGAAGAAGAAACTTCCAGAAGGTTCTGTTTATCAGCCAATAGCATGCCTGGTGTTTACACTGGTGAGTGACAGTTACGGTTGTTTTCACTGACCGAAATGTTTGTGTTTTTTATTTGGGATTAAAAATTTTCTTTTAAAGGTTAAAATAAGTTACCAACCTCCCGATAGCCTTTGTCCATAGCCACCGCGTCACACAATATATATATATTGCAAAGTTTGAGTGACATGCAGCTATTGGAGATGAATTTATACTGCATTTGAGCATAATATTACCTTTGACAGCAAATGTGATGCAAGATGAGTGCTATCTTAAATAGTGAAACTGTCAATTAGGACAAATAAGCAAAGTAATGCAGAAAAACATATTATTTATGCGCTGCAGCCTAGAAAACCATGTCAACAGTCACTTGGAGTCACTTCTTTCTCCTCAATGAAAATTCTACCAATGATAGGCGAAAGTAAGAAGGAGTGCAGCAGACAACAGCAGTTCTAACTCAAAAGCTGCTATAGATTAGGTAGGAATTTACCTGAATACAAATTAATATTTCTATTTGGAACCATTAGTTATTATGTGATGATCCACAAAGTATTGCTACCTAAATAACAAAAACTCATTTTCTCCAAAAGATGTAAAGTTTTATTAAATTTCAAATTACTCAGCTTGTATATTTTCTACTGTGTTCTGGCTGTGTCTAGGCACAACATCTTGTTCTGAGATCTGTTAAAATAAGTGCTATTCTTGGAAACTGTTTTTCTTTTAGTGGAACAGAAATCATAGAAGCCAATAATGATGACAATGATGATATAACATCTCTCTTTGTACAGTATGGCAAAAGAATTTAGTTCTTTGAAATGTTTCAGTATATGAAAATAAATGTCCTATTTTTTCAAATAAAGCAACATATTTTATTGGAGGTATTGTTAAATAAAAAAATTCAAACATTATGAATGTAAAATGGTTTCTCCTTGGTCACAGAATCCATGTGTTTCAACATACATGGAAATTATGAATTAGAGAAGTATAAATTTGCTATTAAACATGTAACCTTGATGTAAATTACTTTTTTTTTTGTTAGAGATTTTTTTCCCTTAATATTCACAACAAAATAACAACTGCAGTTGGTTCTGTAGTTTTAGCTATCTTGCTCAATTTCCAAACATGACTCTTGTAATTAATGTCATTTTTTCAGCCTTTGTTATGAAAAATGTCTGGTAACTTTAAAGCAGTATTGTTTTCATAATGCTCCTTGCGCTTAGAATTTATCTAGCTCTTGCTTGCTAGCAGACCCAAGGCCTATGTAGATCATTTAGTAACAGGCACTAAGAGGAATTTAATAGCAAATCATAGATTTTTCATAAAATTCAAGTATGATATATACTATTTATTGATCTGCTTAAGCTGAAGTTTGAATAGGTACCTAAGTGTGGTAACACCTCTTTGGTTTTAATGTTTCTACTCATTAAAATTGTAATGTAATTTGAGAAATTCCACTAAGTAGTTGGTTTCTTATTATCAGAAAATTGTACATAACAGAAAATAGGTACTTTCAAAATGTCGATAAAATTCTCATAGGCTTGCAGAGTGTAAAAGCAAACTAGAAATAGTATGTGCAACTTACAAGCAGTATTTTTGTAAATAGTGGAGAACTTTAATATTTTCTATCTCCAGTTTTGAACCTGAGCTCATTATTGATGATTTCTAACAATAGTTATTGGGTGCATTTCAGTTCACCAAAAGGAAGGACAAAGAATGAAAGTGTGTGTAAATGAATTAAAATTAACTGTGTATCCTTATTATAACTCCTTGGAAAAGAAACTGAACATGAAAGCTTTGCTGTTATTTCTTCCTTTTAGGAGATTAAAGACAATGGTATAATTTAATAGTTTGGGAGGAATTTGAGAGGATTGGTGACCATTATACACCATTTAAAGCAATAATTATAAATATGTTTTGGAGATCAACTGTCTCCATTTTCAACCTATGTTTGACTGCTGATTCAATGTTGATGATATTCTATTCATTGTAGGGGTTCCAGAAACTCCCTGAAAAAATCTTTCCATGGAACTTCAAAATTGAAATCTCTTGTTTTTCCAAATGTAGATTTCCTCCTAAATAGTCAGTTCCTGTTGCTTTGTTAATCTTTTTAAGAGTATAAGAGTGGGATTTATATATTGGCTTTTAGTTCAGAAATGAGGGGCCACCACTGATTTTTTTAATTGTTATATGTTAATTGCCTGAAATGTTCTTTAGTTCTAATATCTACATTTTCCTTTGCCTTCTCTATGTAGAACTGTTCACAGTTTTGGTATTCAGTTTTATACATGCCAGACTAAAATTTTGTTGAAGCAGTCAAAGATACTTAGGAGTAATGTGAGTTTGTAGAAGGTTACTCCCTCTTTTTCTTTTTTGGTGTAAGGTTGGTGATTTCTTTTAGGTGTTTGATAAAAAAAAATATGCACAGAAATATACACAAGAATCAAACAACATTTATAACCATTCAGTTCTGCAATTTCTTTGATTTTTTTGCTTTCTTTCATGTACTCCATTTCTGAAAGTGTGATGGAAACCAATCTGTAAACTAAACTGTTGAAAACCGCTTGTTTGTGTGATCTGGGCTTAGAACTATTGGGTTATATGTAATTATCTGTTTGGGTGGGTTTCCTGTATATACCAAAATGTATTCTGTTTGCACATTTTATAAATTTCAAATATCCAGGAGTGGTAACTGATCTTTTTCTGCTTCCACTGTAAATTTAATGCCCCTCTCTTGTAGGTTCAACAGTTATTAGTTATTGGTTAATAGTTATTACTTCAAATGGTGTTTAATGGTCACTAATCAACTCAAATTCTTCCCAAATTATCTTCACTAATGTTTTCCAGCTGTCATAATTTTAGCAAATATAAAAATAAAAACCCACTCAAAAAATTTTCTGTTGTAATTATATTCTTTCTAGGAAGAACCTTGCTCCACCAGTAATGAAAATGCAACCTCCTATAAAAAATATCTCTTAGAAAAATGAGTGAAGAACCACTAAAAATTGGTGAAAGCAACTATCTACTTTTAAACAACCCAGCATAATATGGGAGTTTTAATGTAATACAAGTACATTGCAATACTAATCACATCCAAGTATTAGAAATGGTATTACTGCTGTGAAATTGTCATAATCAAATAACAAATGAGTAGAGCAAAATTATTAGAAAGTATTATATGGTGAGAAAAGTTATTTACAAATAACCTAAATCTTGTAATGACAGAAATAAGATTTTTCTTCTTTCATTATTCATTATACAAATGAAATATGAGTATAATTAGAAAGCAACAACTCTATTCATTGTGGCACAATTAGAGCATTAATGAACAATACCAAAATATCTGTTTTTCATATGATCCACTACTTGTGAGTGAGAGAGGGAATGCTTTAAACAGGGTGACTAGAAATACTGTAAATATTGTAATTATACTGGAAGTTGTGGTTACATACTGAAAAATTGGATGAAATATTCATATAACACTGCTTAGGCTTGGAAGATCTTGTTAATCAAGTAAATATTTTTGAATGAGTTGTTGTTTTACATGATTTCTGTTTTTGCATAAATTTTCATCAATGAAAATGTCCATTAACAACATCTAATTTACTAAATAAGCAGAGGTTGGAGAGTCTACATATTTCTCCTCCATTACATGCAACCCTTGCTTAATGTCCATATTGCTTGGTCCTGATTCATTTGTATCTTCTTGTAAGTAATTTTGAGGTTGTGGATAAAACATATCCCTAGTTTCAGATGTGCAATATTGTCAAATGTTTTCATACAAGTAAATTTGTTCTAGAATGTGTGAGACCGTGTATATTGTTAGCATCATAAATTCTCATACTGATGGCCCATTCAACATGGGTATGGCAGCTAGTAATAAACACAGCTGCATATTATGGTTGTGGGAACAAATAAAATCAGAAAAAATGTTAAGCTAGCCATAACACATTTGAATATTCCTACATTTCTACTGCAATATTGCAATTTTGTCAAAATCTATACTGAAAATGCACAGAATTTTAAACCTTTAAGGCAGCAGACACCCAGCTTTAAATTATAAAAGAAGTGGTTATAATGCAGTAAATATTAATTGGATAAACGGAGCATCCAATGTAAACTTCTACTGATTGTGAGCTAAACACAGTTCTTGCAGTTGGATAAATATGGTATATTCACAGCAATAGATTAGTGGTTTAGGTGCAAGGATATGCATACACTTTATTTCTTTATTTAATCACTAATCTGTCACTAGAGAGCATATTTAACAAATAAAAACATGTGCAAAAGAAACATGCAAAATAGGCATCAAACATCCATAAACTAGGCACTTAAGGGACACTAAAAATTGTGTTAATCCTGGGCATATAGGCTAGCAACAATTTTAGATGCAGTTTGAGTCCATACAACACATTCTATAACATTATTATTAGGATTTTAGTGCTTCCTTCTGCTTTTATTATCATATGAGTTTTGGTTACTTCTATAATTCTGGATGCTAGATATTCTCAGCTGATTTTTTGAAAAGTCATGCAACATTTACCATTTGAGTGCCAATTACATGATCTGTATAAAATACAGGGAATAATGTACACAATTAAAGCACTGAAGATAAACTGCTCCTTTCAGATATAAAGATATCACACACATCTTATGTCTTGTAGGTAATCAAATGTTTCTTCAAAGACCTTTAGGTCATATAGTACTCTTGGCAAGCAATGCTAATGACCTAATCTTCCTGGTAATGCAGCAATGTTCTACATGAAGATGCTCATTTATAATACAGTATTAAATGAATAATAAGTCATTCATGTTTAAAGAAGAGTTTTAATTTGACTCCATGCTTTACATGTAAACCACAAGAGAGCAGCAATAGCAACAGTGATATAAGCATTACAAAAAACAAATGTCACAAACAAAAACAAAACACTTATAAATTTTTATTGACACACTTCAATAATTTAATGTGCAATGTTAACTAAGTTGTGAATGAAGCTTATTTAGCTGATACACTACATTGCATTAATTTGCAGTCATATAGTATGGTAAATGATTCACTCTCATCCTTCATTTTCACTTGCTCCAGGAACCAAAACTGGTGAATCCAGTTGTAGCAGTGTTCTCCAGAAGTGTACCTATATGCTGAAACTAAACAAATGAACATTTGTTTCTTTAATTGTTTCATTTGTATAGCAGCCCCCTTTAACTTCTATGGTCATGGGGGGGGGGGCCACCTTGGACTTGAGAAAAAGCTCGTTGATTGTAGGTTCCTTAATGTTAGATTTTAATCAATTCTAACTTGAAATTCACTCACATTCACTCCCATATGCATACTTCCGGACTTTGTGGAGCGTAGGGAAAGATTCTAATTAATGAAATATTTGCCTGCCCCAGCCGAGAATTGAACCTGGGACTTTTGGATTGAGAACCAGAAAGTGAACATATTTGGTTTAAAAAGTCAAATATAATGGTGGCTTGGAGGCCGCTGCATATAGGATTTCCCCATTCATTATGAAACGGTTGTGTGGCATGTTGGATTTTTGCATGTCTAGTATACCCATTGCACAATGCAAAACAGATGGTGGCTCCCCATTCACTATGATAGTTTGAAGCGACATTCAATGGCTGCTTTAATATATAGACAGCTAAACATACCCAATTCGTCTGTTGCTACAATATATAAACAATGTAAATCTTCATGGTTAGTACCTACACTAACCTCAAAAAGAAGTTGCATCCAAATCAACAAACTGTTTCTGCATCATATCATTTTTTGCTGTGATCAAGAAAAAGATAAAGAAACCAAATGAACACATGTCCAAATTTTTCCAGAATTCTAAAGAAGATTTATTTAAAAATAAGCAGGAACCAACAAGCCTGTCATAGATTTGAGCTTGCATTGACATACCCTGGTCAAGGAATAATGCTATACACATTTTCACCAACTTAGCTATTCCTTACTTGATACTGCCTATACAGCACTTGTTCATAGTGTTTGTGTACTAAAGTATTTCTCATTAGCATTTGTGGTAATTTTTAAGAGTATGTTGGTTTTTAGCACTGAATGTAAACATATAGCAAGGATTACTTCAGCTTCTAGAGCATTTACAAAATCATATAATATTTGTTGATCCTGAATAGCGAGTTGGAACCGTGTGGTCTATAAGCTACAATTTGCACAAAATCAAATTAATAAGGGACTGCTGGATCACCTAATATATAGAGGGATCTTAGACAGCAACTTGAGAAAAGAGTGTAGTTTTACAGGTACAAAATGGGAAAGTCGTGGTCTATTGAAATAATTACAGCCTTATTAGTTCTTTGAAATTTACACTAAGACTAAGTAGGGTTAAAATACCTGGCATTGAAATGGCTTCACACTATTTAATAAATGAAATAAAAGTGCTTCATACTTTTATTTTCCCTGTAAAATAATGTAACATTTCAAGCTAAACACACATTTACATTGCATGGATGTGCTGATAGGAATTCAGTTAGAAACAAAATAATAATTCTGTTTTTAATAGTATTATGAAGATATGCACACCCTTTAGAAACTTTCAAGACCTATCAAATAAGTATGAAACCTTCAAACTTGTATTTTCAACTTAAACCACCTGTCTACATTCCATATATATATATAGGGTGCAAACATTAGGTGATGTTCAAATATTGTTTCAGATTATGTAAATAAGAAAACAATTAAATTGACTTTTATTTATGGATGCTCTTTTACTACTATAGTCCTCAGCATCCCATTTTATATTGGGCATAAAACACCAGAAATTTTGCTCAGAGAGCTCTATGAGCTTGAGGTTCTTTTGCATGCCGTAAATCTACGACACAGGACCACCAGCTTTACTTTCCTTTCGAAGGAAGCCATGCTAAGGATTTTTATGCCCGAAAAAATCCATCACCCCCCGCTGGGTTTGAACCCGTGAACTCGGAAACTAGAGGCTAACAGGTACCCCTAGACCACAGAGGATGACAATTAAGTAACGAATCAAGTTATGTTATCACGGAAGTTAGAAGCCACAGACTTTTAAGACTTTATTCTGGATTTATTTGATGTCATCTTTTTTGTTAAAATGATTACTTAAATATAGCAACCAGTGGTATAGGGGCAAGGAGTTTGCTTTTATGCTGGAGCCACCGGATAGGTGATATACTGATATAGCAGCAAGTTACAAAGCAGAGATAACATAATATTTTCTAGCATAATTCCCATTTAACTTTGTGTTGCAATGATTTAGGTGAAATCAATTACATAATAAAGATTTTGTATGGACTAGTGTGGCATCTCTTACTGACACTGAATATTGAGAGTGGTGGAATTTTTCGGCCTGAGAAGTATATTAAAAGGTGATCAGTTTTACCAGTGTTTATTAGATTTGCAGGATATCTTTTTATGATGTTTGTAATAGGTTCCTGTGCTAGAATGAACATAATTGCACTAACAGAATGTTAAGTAAACATGCCATATTAACACATAACAGTGAAATCATTTTGATTTGGAAGTAATAACAGAAAGTTTGGAAATACCTATAATAAAGTTCAGATGCTTTTCTATGTTTCAGTTATTAAAATTGTAACTTATGCTAGAATGTATGCTGGAATTTGAATAATAATTGTAATAGTAAGTCATTAAAAACATGACTGCATTAATACAAAGCTGCTTCTTACTAAGAGTGAATACAGATTAATGTAATAGGTTTTATGAGAGTAGTGTGTTTCTTTTTGTCTTCATACATCCCTTCTCTAAGAAGGAAAATACTGAATACGCCTTTGAATTTTAATACTATGCCATGGCTTAGCTTATTTTTGATATTTTGAATTTATCAGATAAAACTTTGGTGGAAAAAAAAAAACTGTAAACAGAATCGCTGTATAGTGGAATATCTTCTCACATTGAGGCTGCACAATATAGATGTACAATGTTAGAAAACATACTGTTTCTGATTTAAATAACTAAACTACAGTAGTTTTGTCCATATGATGCATTGTTTTCTAGTTTCTTATTCACATATTAAAGAAATTATGTGTTTACACAAAAAGGGGAGTACGTCTTAATTACTACTTAATGTAAATAAATACATCTTCAATGAAGTATGTATTTTTTCATATTATCTTTATAGGAGTAGAGCTAATGTACAATATCCCTGTACATAAACATGTAGAGTTGCCTTTCTGATGTGAATGTAATATTGAACATAAACACTCTTATATGTTGAAGGCCTACAAACTGACCAAATGGTGGTGCAGATGTTATTCAAGACGGTCCATCCATAAACACATCTTCTGCATATACCTCTGTGGCCAATTTTTGTATATGGCTATAAAGATTTCTGGCTCATATTTTTTCTCACCACATTAAAATTTATGACTGATATGGTTGTAATTAAACCAGTGACCAGATGTTTTTAGAGACTTACTTGTTTGCCAGATAGTTTTGTAGCAGATAAATTATTTTAAAACCAGTCTACTAAAAACATATGCATGCAAAATTCTTCTAATGACATATCATTAGGTATATTTATTCTATATTTTTGCTTCATTCTGACAAATAAAGACTATTATATTTTGGTTTTTTCTTAGGTGAATAGCATTTGTTTGCAGTGATGCAATAAACCTTAATTTTCTAAAGGGTCACTGATCCCACTGATATTCAATAGGTGTCTGGTACTAACATAAACATGCAAACAGGAGCATCAATTCAATTTCTGCTTAGGGGGAGGCAAGATTGCCTGAAGCAGTTTCTGGAATTTTCATTCCTAATGACACACTTAGCCTAAAAAGATCTATTTCATAAATGTGAAATATTTGTATTAACAGTACAGTTGTAATTTTTCTTCTGATAGACCAGTACTAATCACTAGCCTAATTACTTCTCATAACTTAGGGGGGGGACGCAGTTGACACCCCATTTCCCATAAATGATACCTCTGCATGCAAAGTTATGCTTATTAACAAAAGCTATAGTTGAAGAGTAGGCTGGGTAAATCATACAAAGTCTTTGTTTCTTTCTACACGATGTCATGGTCAAGAACCATAGGTGGAAGTTTTTCTAATTTTCTGAGCCTTGCTCCTGTACTTTTATGAAAATATTATCTTCCTCCTAACCTTTAAGTTAACTAAAATTGTTTTTTGTTTTCACAATAAGTCTTTTTATCTTTCATATATAATACTTAACCACAGTTCTCTTATTTGTGTACATGTGTCTGCTAGAGCAGCAAAGTTGAAGTATTCCTTTTCCATTGAAGGTGCTTTAAAGCTCTCTTTATTTTGGCACTTTTTATAATATCCTGTCCTACTTGATTTTCTTTTTCATTCTTTTCAATGACCCAAAAGTCTTGCCACAGGTCATATAGTTTCATCCAGTAATCAGTTTTGAAATATGTACAATTATAGATGTCTGTTATAACTGTCTTCCCCATATACACATTTGTTGTGTTCATATCTTGTGCCATTTGTTCAGCTTTGATTCAGTTATGCATTCAGCTTATGACACCCCAGAACTGGCTTGAGGAGATGTATCACCTTTCATAAAATTGGCACATAGGCCCTTTCCCTTCAATGATAAATTTAGCTATTCTTGTCAGTTTCAGATGGGCTGAGTCCCCTTTTTTCACTACCTTTTTTATTTCTTACTGGAATTATTGCACCAGAAATGCTCATTCCAATCACTACTAAAGCAGAAATAGCTTTACAGTTTATTACACCTTCACTACCGACATAAAGAGGTACTAGTATGTAATTAGGTTTTAGGCATCTGCAGAAAAAACTTCTGTTCCAAGAGTCAAATTTTGGATTAAATTGAGGAAAATATATAAAACAAAATAATTAGAACATCTAAAATATGAGCCAGTCAGTCTTAAAAGTGGATAAGTTTTTTTAATGCTCCATAAAAACAATGACATTTACTGGAGCTCTTTTGACAAACACAAGATTTTCGAGTGGACCAAGTTTTAATGTAGTGTGAATGTGTTGCTGGTTAATCACTGATATTCATATTTGGTGTGCAGTTTTATCATAGAACTTTTATGTAATGATCATTCTCCTTGCCACTGAAAGGATTTTGTAATATTAATTATGTGTATTGTGTATCTTATTGTACATAAGCTTTATAGTGTAGAATGGATCCTACCTAATATTAGAAAATACTGTTGGCTTATATTTTATTTATTCTTATATGTATTTTATTTTTTTCTAAAGATGATATTGCTATAAGTAAGTATATGCATATTATAAAACTTTTATTGAAAATAAAGCATTTTGAACCAGTAGATTTGAAATAAAGTAAAGCATCTATTTCATAGCTGAAAATATGAAAATGTACATTTGAAGTATATAAAATTATATAGTTGTAATCAGCACTTAGCCTTTTGCATAATATTATACATACAAGGTTCTAATAATGTCTCATTCATAAAAGACTATGATCAGTGTATTATTCTGTTAAGTTTTGTATTTATTCTTCTTTTCACTTTATTTCCAAATGTTTTACTTATTAAGGATGTTATAACTATTATATCTTATTACATCATAATAAATGGCATCCAGTTCATGAATATTCAAATACATAATGCGGTTTTCTACAAGAAAAAAAGTGTTTGTTATCATTGTATATTGATTGTGAGTCATTGTAATACAATGATTGTAAAATTTCCTGTATTCTGTGATATGTTTACATTCCTTCCTCTATGAGATAAGAGGAAGGAAAAAGTTACAAATGCACAACTACATTCTCTTATAAGTGAGTGAGTTTGAATTCTCAAATCTGATTAGAAGTATATTTATATTCTAAATGGTTACTTACCAAAAAAGATTATGAAAGTAATTCCATTGCATAACTCTTGTCTCCAACCAGTAGAGGTATTTAATGTTCACCATCCACAGCCTAAGAGAGAAACTTTTTTAAAATAAGGGTGCAAAAGATTGATACGTTAGGACCCAAAAATACACATTTTTACTTTCTCTACTGTGAGAGAGGAAGTATTGCATTCTCCCCAAACATTTGATACTAAGATTTCACTGGAGGCCTCCTGAGTTAAAAAGAAAGTTAGAAAAAGGTCCATGTGTCTGTGAACAGCATAACTTAAAAATGAAAAGTTGATTAAATACCAAACATCCTCAAAGAACGTGACACAAAGATTTTTAAGAAAGTCCCCTCCACCCCAAACTACCTTTTTCATGTACAAATTTTCAGTATTTTTTATTTTCTCAAAAATGGCTCCAGTGATTTTTATTAAAATATTGTATGTTTAAGCTCTTTTCATACAAATAAAATGTGTATCTGGAATTTTCTGGGAATAGCCTGTGAAGTTGTCTTCATTCTTGAATGATTTTTTTATAACTTGTTAACTGTAAGAGATAGACAACTTACTACAAAAAAGATATAGATCTCGTTAAATCACACAATTTATGTCAAAAATGTTTGTGGCATAAACTATTTCCAAGATATTATTTATTATAAGTTTGAATCATTATCAATTACCTATACTTTTTCAACTGCAAAATCCTTTTTTTTTTTTTTTTTTTTTAGATGATGATGCAAAGAGAACAGAATTTCTAAGCCAATTACATAGCAAGATGTTCTTAAAAAATTTGACTATAGCTTAAGTCTACTGTATTCTCTTATTCCCCTTGTACTTAAAAAGAAAAGTTTATCTCAATTAGCATGAAGTAAATAGAAGAATGAATAGAGGAAGTCGTATAAATGTAACACATAATAAAATTCTATTTCTTTATTGCTACATTCCCCTACTATCCAAACAGTACAAAAGCTAATGTTCATGTTTAGAAATCTTATATCATTTGAACATTAGCTGTGTGATGATGATAATGGCAGATGTAGCAATAAGGTTACATTTTGGCTCCTAAGACATCTGTCTTTTGTTTCTTTATAATACAGTTGTTCCCCTCTTAGATTGGAAGAATGTGGATTTGTTACTGGTAGTGGCAATAAAACTGACATGACAGAATGATTATCTATACAAAGAAATATAGAGACATTATATTTTACAACTGCCTGTAGCTCATACAATAATTGGAACCTGGAGTACGATGTGCCTATAATATGTGTAATTGTTCAAGAGACCATTACTGTACTGTAGAGTGGGATTACTTGGAACAGTTTTTAAACTGGCTAATTTCTTTCCCTCTTGTTATCTGATTGAGTTATATCTGCATTTCATTTTATGAGTAGACATTCAAAGATTGTAATGGCCCATTAAATGAAGTACCATAATTTTATTTTGAATATATAAAATTAAAAATTTGGATGTTCCATGTTACCCCTTGAGATGGTGTTACTTGGAAACACATTTAAGGGAAACTTGGAACAATAACAACCTTTTTAAAAGTAACTTTATTGCAATTTTGTAATTCACACATCAAAAATTACTTTTTTATTTCTTTTCTTTGAAGGGGGGGGGGTAAATAGATTTCAGTTTTTTGAAATGTAAAAGTTGAAATAAAGTTTGTATCATTTTGTGTAACGGAATTTCTACAGTACATGAATTCTAATTTTCTTACAACAGAAGCTTGTTGATATCCTAAAAATGTACACTGATATGGTTTATAATTCAATTCTCAAGTGCAAAACAGTATTGCTCCATTTGTTGAAATAGAGGAGTCAAATATGATCTTATTTGATATAATTTGACATCTGCCTCATCAAGAAAATAGTAAATATTGGCAGCTTTGTTGAATTTTCTCATTAACTTAAAAGGTCACAACTGTATTTTCTATTCTTTGTCATTTCTCTGATGAAAGACTTAAGCTTGCTTGCTTTAATTGCTCATTGTAAAATAATGACACTAGAACAAAATCTCCTACTTTAACACTCTCAATGCCTTTGTCATTTCATTGACTCTTTCCTTCAAGGAAGAAGTGCTTGGGAGGGAAATCAATAACTCATTCTCTTAGTTCAAGCTGACGGAAACATTTCCCTTTTCTACAAATTATGATGATTCTTGAATGCCTGGCAGTAACACTTTTTCCAGGAGTAACATGTAACTTCTTATGCTTACATCTGACTGGTCTCATTTCCTCAATATTCTGAAAGAAATTCTTCATTCTCTTCTTAGGTCACCACTTTGTGATGTGTTTTCAAGGTCTGCTTTCTGAGGAAACCATTTAAGAAGTTGGTCTCTGCTTATAGGATGAATTCCACATGCTCTGAATACAGCTCTCAGATTCTTAGCCCAGCAGTTGTCTTCATTTAAGCCATCAATAATCTTTTTAAGTAGTCTGGGTAACACATCCTAGTATGTGGCCTCTGTTCTTTGCTTCAGCTCTCTCACTTAATTTTTAGAGGTCTATAAAAGCGGCGGCGGCGCCGTGGCCGAGTGGTTAGACCGCTCGCCTTCCACCGAGGCGGCCCGGGTTCAATCCCAGGGACCTGCATATGGGATTTGGTGGACGAAACGGCGTCTGGGCGGGTTTTCTCCGGGTTCTCCGGTTTCCCCCGCCATTCATTCCACCAACTGCTCCATCATCACCTTTCCTTTCATCCATTTCACCGACATTTCGTTTCATCCCATACCAGGCATCGGGCTGATCACCCATCCTGGATGTTCTGTCTGATCCATGAGTGTCTGCTCCTCGACGGACCTCTGACCCCAGGCACCTGCCTGTAAGTCCTGGGGGGTGTAAGTCCTACATAAGAGGAGGGTAACCAGATAATGAATGAATATAAAAGCGGCAATAAGTGTTTGGCAATAATTGGTACTGTTCGGAGGCAATAAAATGAATCTGTTATTGAACATCACACATTCATTTATGACTGCCACAGAGACATGGCTTCTTAAATTATCTCAATTAGTACTTCTGCTGAATTCTAAGGAAGTGATTTCCAATATGGCAAGGCAATAGAGGAAATACTTCATTAAACCAATGACCATTCGTCCTATTATGGCAGGACCCCTTTGGTCCCCTTACTCCCAAGCATCATAGAGCTGCTCTGCCTTAAAACACACATACTGGGATACCAATGTGCCTCCAGTAGTGCTACAAAACATTACATTGCTACTTGGAACTATCCATAATATGCTCAGGATGCTTACAACGTCTCCTCACAGTTATTTTATTGCAACCTGGATCAATGAGATTTATTTCATCATAATTAAACAGAGCATCTGGCAGTAAAGAGAGTGTGGGGGTGGGGGTGGGTGTGGGTATGTCATCGTCCTCCGTGGTGTAGTGGTTACCATGCTAGCTTCTAGTTCCCGAGGTCACGGGTTCAAACCCGGCGGAGGGCGATGGATTTTTTCGGGCGTAAAAATCCTTAGCATAGTAAAGCCGGTAGTCCCATGTCATAGATTTACGGCACTAAAAGAACCTCAAGCCTGATAAAGAGGCCTCTGAGCAAAATCACTGGTCTTTCACGCCCAATATGGAATGGGACACTAAAAACCACAGCAGCTAAAGAGCATCCATAAATAAAACTCAGTTTAATTTAGTAAACAGTGCTTTATATTCTGATGACTTCCTTCTGATAAATATAATTCTGTTTGAGAATCCTTTTTTCCAAGCTAGATTAGGCATATTATTCTTGAAACATAACTAAACTTCAAGAAGAATTATTGGAAATCCCCAATTACAAGCAACTACAAGGGCAGGTGCTAACATTGTTTCACGAGGACTGAGTACACATGGTCATCAAACATTATCACAATTCAAGTTTGCTTGCTTTTTTATTGGGTGTGGATTTATGGATGCCATACTGTTTCCCTGCTGCATTGTCGTCACCTCTGCTCTTCTAATTGACTTGAGGGCTGTCTCATTTTTCTCTTATGGAAAAATGTCGTAACTTCTGGTCCCAGGTTTTCATTAGTCTCTCTATCCATATTGATCTACAAAAGGGAAATGAAAGATTATGTTATAAGTACACCTATAATACAATGCATGCAACTAATTTGAAAAGTTGAATAATTAAGAGATAAAATAACATGTGTTCCAAGTTCCCACAAAACACCCAATTTCATTTTCGACAGAATTTTTTTCTGCACCTGATCACCATGGTAGTTGCTTGGTTACGTTATTCCATAGTGCATACATGAAATTGATAATGCAAATGATTTCTTTAGTTTAGCAAACCTAACCTAATTTATTACAGAAGTTGTTTATGCTAATTTCCTTTGTAAAACTATTCGCTTTTTAATGCCAAGTTTCAAATTAGGTACCACTCTTTCTTTCAGAGCTCCTACATATTAATTATGAACTACCAGTCCTGTATGACAGTTGCTATGCTCAATTTAGTTCTTAAAATATACAAATGCTGTAAACATAATGTATAAAAAATTTACCAACATTGTTCCAAATTTCCCTGCTGTTCTAAGTAACATCATTTTATGGTACCAGCATCTTTATATCAACCCAGAAGTGATGCATAGGAACATGGGACACACTTGAAATATATGGATATTTGTTTATGTAGCTTTGAAATGGTTTCATTCTCCTGTAACACATAATGTGAAATAATTTCATTGCAATGCATGCACTTATCATATACATGTGTCACTATAAGCATACTGGTATTGTAAATAATCTCTTTGAATAGCTGGTTGCACAAATTACTAGCACCATTTCCCAACTTCTGGTAAATGTAAAAGGAGCTACAAATGTTTGCAAGTTCTATCTTATAGTTTTCATTATCATTCTTGTCAAGAACAATGCAACCTTCCCGCCACAAGTAGCTAAACAACCAATCTAGTTAAAGGCAAAGTTTTGCATTCAATAGATCCATACTGCTGCTTTTGTAATTAGCAAATTATATTTTGAGCTTTCCAGTTCCAATACATCCCTTTTATTGGCATGAACTTTTTTTGTACAAGAGTTTTTAGTTATATTTGCGCTGTTATAAATTATAATCAAGAGTGAGTGTCCTTTAAACTTTGTGATATGAAATGTAAAACTCAACAATGATCTTCATTTTATTTTATTTTTGTGATCCTTGTTCTCATTTTGCAGCCCAAGTTGGGTTGCAAATATCTGCTTAATATCTCTTGAAGAATAGTTGCAAGTTTAGTGGTTAGACAGCAAGAACAGTGTACAAAGGATCAAAGTTAAAGTTAGTGCAATGGCAAGGAGAGTGTTTAATTTATTAATGATATTCAAAATTCTATGGAAATCTGTCAATGTCAAATTTAATTTTTGTATGTGTCTATAGAAATCATATTGAAGTAGTTCCTCTATATAGAATTAACTAGAGTTCAGAAGTAAGTTAGGTGCTTTCATCATATAAGTATTCATTATTGATTGTTAGCTGTTTAGAATTAGTGAATTAAGATTAAAAGCAGTGTTTGCAGAAATAAACATCAAACAACTTATTCTTCAGCTGCCTACTAGCCTTTCCATTTAGAAGTGCTTTTCTGAAGCACATTTTTGCTGAAGAATGAGGATTTTTGGTAATTAAAGTAACACAAAGCATACCTATTTCAATTATACATAAGTCATCATTTAGGTAAACCTCATTTTTGCAACATTTATAGCACAGCATTGAAGAACAACTGAATTTTACATTTTTCAGATGGAGAACAGAAAATAATTGTTGATATAACCGGTACAATACTGTATGGTTGTAATCGTGTTACACAAATCAAAACTCTATAAGAGGTTATAAAAAACTGTAACTTTTCTAATATACACTGTAATTTAAATCTATAATGAATATGCATTCATACAATTCTTTTAAAACTTATTTTTAAAACTAAATTAAAATTTCTTTTTGATGTAAATAGAAATCTATACTTTTTATAGAATGTAGTAAACTGTGCAATAATAAATTAATATTTTTGAAAATCAAGCTAGGTATTATAAATAATATGTAGCTATACTGTAAATAAATAATAGCATATCCAGTGACTATATCAACTCCAAGTGCACAAGTGGGCACCAAAACTGTTTGTCTTCTTTAAAATAACTGTGTAATATATCTGTATGATAAATATTATGTGATGTAATATATTATTTTACTTTTAAGAATAATGCACGGATACTTGAAACAAATGCTAATATAAAAATAAAGTGATTTTTCTATGAAATTCGAATTTATTTCCTTCCATTCCTCTTTGGTTCTAAGAGCATCACTGTTCAAGAAGTGCTTATATCAACATTAGCTAAAACAAAGAAACAAGCTTGTTGAAAAGTTATATAAAATTGTGAAGTATCTAATAAAAACTTTTTTTCTCCCATAGGAGAGAAACATGATTTATGACCAGGAAAATAATAGTGCCATGCACATTTTGCATGAGGTCTTCACTTCTAGCTTTAGGTTCACTACACCAGAAAAGTGTTTTATGTGTTTAAATTCTTATTTGAAACAGATTTCTAAACGTTGTGTTATTTCTTAAACTCTGCAGTCACCAAACTGTTTACGTTTTAATCCTGGGCTCAGTTAAATTGAAACTAAGCCCTCTAAAGTGGATTTTCATAATCCTTGAAACATCAAAATGTGCAAATAAGATGGAATTTTGACAAACAACTGCCAAGTACATGATCCTTTGGTCTCAAACTATAAGCATACTGAATTTTATCCAGAATGATGATGGTCAATCCTTTAAATCAACCTAATAACTGGTTTTGATGGTATTAAGGTTTGGAATCGCACACCGACCCATCATGTGAGGCGCGGCCGCAACGAGGGCAAACAGGCGACCCAGAACAACGTTGCTGCGTATGCCCGAATTTTTGGCAACGGAAACATCGCATAGGATTGGGCACAATAAGACAAACTCTCTCATAACCGCTGAAGATGTAAGACGGCAGCTCCGTCATCTCAAAGGTCAGAAAGACCGTTCGAAGCGGAAACGACTTGTCGTCCCTCGTCCGAATCAAACGGTACGCAGTTATAACACCCTGGTCCGATAAACAATTAGCTATGTCCTCATTTGAAAGGCCATCCAAACTGGCGGTCGTCGCCACAACACGAGTACGGTTGAGCGACGCGTGTTGCCCATCTTTAACGGGGTAAGAACCCAAAAGACTCGCCTTTAATAATTTCGCCGGCTGGTCGGCATTGGCCACTTCAACTAACAAAGTACCATCTCTACAGCGGATTGCATTCTTCAAAGGTCCACAAATTCTGTCCACCTCTTTTTGAATGTATCCTGCATGGTCTTGGTATCCGCAACAAGCCGCATGACAAAAAATCGCGATGTCGAAAAGGTGGAGCGCAGAGGAGCCATGGTGAAAAGGTCCCCCTTCCGGAACCGTCGGCGTCAGCCTGCCATCCGGGGGATAAGAGAAAAGACACCGAAATCTTCCGGTCTGTGCCGACCTGGAGCACCCACTACAGGTTCGATCTCGAGGAAAACATCAGAGAAGTTACCCGCCACCCTCACTACTGACCGGTATGCGACACTTTCACCACAGGCAGGCCCGACTTTATGCCCCTACCACGGGCATATCCACCGATGGCTCCCCACTATAGGCCACGCCGCCTCAACGGAGGCAACGTGGATTCAGGGGACTTGTGGTTGATTACGTCGGGCCCCAGACAGCGGTAACACGTCGGGACCGCCCTACATCCCAACGACACGCGGCCGCTGAGGTGCCAGAGAGGACCCGGCTACCCTCAGGAGCTACGTGGGTGTACATGACTGCGGAACGGCTCCGCACCTAACGTCGCTCAAAAGGGGCAGTGGGGCGGGTCCACTCAACCTTCATGCCTGAGACCTCCGGAGAGCACACAAGTTGGAAGCTGCGCCGAAACCGTGGGACAGCACCACGGAGACAGTAAAGATCCCTGCTGGTGAGACGGGAGGATATAAATCTAAAGTACTAAAGCTACAATAAAAGAAATAAGCCTAGAAGAGGAAGATTTATAGGTAAGGATGACGACGTGGCAAAAACAAACGGCGGTGGAGAGATGGTAATGGGGATGAGTGGCTCGGGCACCCCGGGTACGCCTAACCCGTACTCACACAAGGTGAGCCCCTGGGAGGGTGTCGGGTGGTGAGGCGTACTGGATAACCGGCAACCATAGCCGCAGAGAAGAACGTGGGGACGATAAGAAAGTGGAGGTTTAGCAGCCTCTGCACAAAGACTTAAAACAGGACTGGTGCGAAAAGCACCAGTAGCTAGCCGGATACCCTGGTGGTGAATAGGGTCCGAGCGACGCAAGATGGAAGGTCGCACAGCGGAATACACAATACAACCATAATCAATCTTTGAGCGAACTAGTGATCGATAAAGTCGCAAGAAGACTGTACGATCTGCTCCCCAGATGATGATGAAATGAGGTTTAAGGGCGCTCAACATCAACGGTCATCAGCGCCCTTACAAAGTATAAAAGTTAAAACCCAAAAATAAATATACGGGCCACTAACCCAAGGCGTCAAATACACTAAAAAACAAAACGGCAAATACTAGAAACCATCACACTAAAACACATGGTCAAGAAAATATTAAAACGACGTGTCAGAAACTGTAAAAGGTAAAATACAATAGCCCCCCAGTAAAACAGTTCAATATAAAAATATAAAATATCAAATCCAAAAGACCTGAGCGCATCAAATGCGCCGATAAAACTCACAGTCACCTATAAAACGTAAAAGACATGTAACAGCATGCGCGTCGTCTGCCAAAACATTGACTATGCCAACAGGCAGACACACGAACACGCAATGCAGCTAAAACCTGACACTCTTCTAAAATGTGACGCACCGTTAAGGGCGCATCATACTGCCCACAGAGTGGTGCGGGATCACCACTGAGCAGATATCTATGACTAAAAATGCAATGTGCGATATGAAGGCGTGCTAAAATTACCTCTTCCTGACGAGAATCACGGGAAGAGGTAGCCAAGACTAACGGGAGAGGTTTAACCTCCCGCAACTTGTTCCCCCGGAGGGCCGTCCACTCATCGCTCCAAACCGAGAGGATGATGATGAAGTGAGGTTTTAGGGCGCAAATCTGGGGAGGTCATTAGCGCCAGTCAAAGATAAAATCGAGGTAAGAAAATAGTTTAAAACAAAGGCCACCATAAAATCATACTAAAAGCAAAAAAGGGGGTATAAGGCCATAATAAAATCAGCTAAAAGAATGAAACAGGACATTGTCAGAGGCTGCAGAACGCGGAGCTGACGGGGCTAAAACTAAAGGTCGAAAACACACTAAAAACGAAAACCGCTCAAGGACAGGCCAAACGCGGTTCTGTAGATTTCCGCGGCGAATAAAAGTTAAAACACGTTCTACAGCTAGTACATCATCAGCTAAACTGGCAGGTAGTGTGGCGCCCATCTTCAGGGATGAGCGAAGGACAGCAAACGACTGACACTGCTCTAAAACATGCCGCACTCTCAACGGAGCACCGCAACGACCGCAAACGGGAGCAGGCTCACGGCGCAAAAGTGACAGTGACTAAAACGACAGTGCCCGATGCGAAGTCTACATAAACTTACCTTCTTCCACCGGGAGGAACGCGAGGAAGTAGTCCAGGTTGAGGGTACAGGTTTAATCTTCCGTAATTTATTATCCTGGACGGATGACCATGCACCAAACCAACACGACAGAATAGACCTCCGTAAGAAATGGCTAAAATCATTGGCAGGAACAGAAGAGCTAAAATAACTTGGAGAGAGAACAGCACGCCTGGCAGCGGCATCTGCACTCTCGTTACCCTGAATGCATACGTGGCAGGAACCCATACAAACGAAAGGCTGACACAAGCGGTGGTAAGCTGGCGGCAGCAATCCTGGAGGCGCTGCACGATGGGATGGCAAGCGTACAGCGCACGAAGGATGTACAGGGCACTTAGTGAGTCCGTGCATAAAACACAACGCAGTAGACCTCGCTGACGGATAAAAGAAAGAGCTTTCTCCAGAGCAAAAAGTTCAGCAGTAAAAATCGAGCATTGATCAGGAAGACGAAAGCTAAAATGTTCTACACCACACACAAAGGCACATCCAACTCCACGATCATCCTTCGAGCCGTCGGTATAAATAAAAGAAGCGTGACTGAATTGCGGCAAAAGCCGAACGGATGACCGGACCAGGGGTTGTGGACTTTGGCATGGATGTCAAGTCAAGATGGTACGAGACGTCTGAAGGTAGCCAAGGGGAGAAATGTGGTTGGCCTCTTGTGAGTATAGCCGGCAAGACGACGTCCACAGTCCGAAGGAGTTGGCGGAAACGAACCCCTGGGTGGAGCAAGGCAAGGGGCCGAGATCCTTAGTGCTCATCCAGCGAGTCCGCAAAGAACGACGAAGAAGTCGGGTGGTGATGATGATGATGATGAATTTGGGTTAAGTGCGCTAAACAGCTAAGGTCATCAGCGCCCTTACAAAGTAAAAAAGATAAAATCCAAAAACTAAAACACGTGACAGAAACCCGCTTAGTCCCAAACAATAAAAACCAATAGATCAAAGTATAAAAACCAGCAGACTAAAAACATGGTAGATAAAACAATAAAAGCTTAAACTACGTGTCAGGTACTGTAGAAGTCAAGGGACTAGAGCGCCATAAGTCCCCAGGGGAGAAGAGCCCCCATTAAAACTGTCAATATAAAAGCACAAAACTAAAAGACGCTCAGCGCATCAAATGCGCTTACTAAAGCCGCTGTCACTAATAAAACGTAAGAGACATTCTACAGCATGCGCGTCGTCTGCCAAAACGTTGGCTAATCCAACAGGCACAGACACGCGTACGCGCAATTAAGCTAAAACCTGACACTCTGTTAAAACGTGACGTACCGATAAGGGAGCCGCACATCGCTCACAGAGTGGTGCGGGATAACCACTAAGCAAGTGTCTATGACTAAAAAGGCAATGTCCGATCCGTAAACGACCTAAAATCACCTCTTCCCGACGAGAAGAACGAGAAGAGGTGCTCCAGATTAACGGGAGAGGTTTAACCTCCCGTAACTTGTTCCCCCGGAGGGCCGTCCACTCATCGCGCCAAAGCGAGAGGATGCGGTGACGTAAACGAACACTCAAATCAGACGAGGGAACAACAGAGGTAAAAAATCTGGAGGATAAAATCGCCGATTTGACAGCTGCGTCGGCAGATAAGTTCCCTGAGATGCCCACATGACCTGGAATCCACACGAAGGACACGCTGATGCCAGAAGCACCAAGCGAGTGGAGCAGATCATGAATGCGCTGTACGAGCGGGTGGTAACTGTACAGCGCGCGAATACTTTGAAGAGCACTCAGGCAGTCTGAACAAATAAAACAGTGCCGTAAGTCGTGCCGCTGGACGTAAAAAAGTGACTGATTAATGCTAAAAAGTTCGGCGGTAAAAATCGAACATTGCTCGGGTAAAAGAAAGGTAAAACTGCAATGACCAAAAACAAAGCAACGCTACTCCAACAACAGTCTTAGAACCATCAGTATATATAAAAGTAAAGTCCCCGAATTGCGCCTGAAATTTTAAAAACGTTGATCTAAGGACTGCAGAAGGGGTCTCATTCTTCGGCATCGACGTTAACCCAAGGTGACAGTGGACCTCAGCGAGCAACCATGGAGGGAAACGCGATTCCCCCTGGGAAGGATCGGCGCTGGCGTAACGTCCAGATGCCGAAGAAGCTGTCGAAATCGAACCCCTGGAGGGAGCAATGCAGAGGAGCTACCTAAATATTGACGATCAAGCGACTCCGCGAAAAATAACTCGAAGGACGGGTGGTCAGGCATGCTTGAGAGTCGACAGGCATAACTGCACAAAAGCATCTCACACCTGGACGACAGCGGAGGCTCTGCAGCTTCAGCATACAAACAGGGTACAGGACTAGTTGGAAAGGCCCCTGTAGCGACTCTGATACCACGATGATGAATGGAATTCAAGCGACGTAACACAGATGGACGTGCCGATGAATAGACAATACACCCGTAATCATGTTTGGATCCGATCAAAGACGAATAAAGACGCAGAAGGACGGTCCGATAAACTCCCCAGGATGTGCCACTTAAAACACGTAAAAGATTAAGAGAACGTTCACACTTTGCTTTTAAGAAGGAAACGTGAGAAGTCCAGGTCAGCTTTCGATCAAAGATCAACCCCAAAAATTTCACCTCGTCTGCAAATGGAAGGACTTGCTGCCCAAGATGGACAGAGGGTGGAGGGAAAGCCTTTAATACAGTCGGATTTCTCGGCGGATAAATTAAAGCCGTTGGCGTTACTCCAGTTGTAGAGACGGTCGATACAGCTCTGGAGACGGCGTTCGAGTAGACAGATCCGCCGTGAACTACAATGGCAAAAACGTCAACGAAAAGGGACGATGAAATCCCAGGTCGAATATAATCAACAATGGGGTTGATAGCAATCGCAAAAAGTGTGACACTGAGTACAGAGCCCTGCGGTACAGCGTTCTCTTGAATAAAACGACTAGATAAAACCGAGCCCACACGTACACGAAAGACGCGGTCGTTATAAATTCCCGAAGAAATATGGGAAGACGACCGCGTAAATTCCATGCGTGAAGTGTACGTAAAATGCCGCCCCTCCAACAAGTGTCACAAGCTTTCTCTAGGTCAAAAACCACAGCAACTGTTCAGACACTTTCTCAGAAATCCGTTCATAATATGCGTCGACAGAGACACCAGATGTTCAACGTGATGATGATGATGATGACGTGGGACTTACGGGCGCTCAACTGCTATGGTTATTAGCGCCCTTACAATGTATAAAATAGAAAATTGAAAAGTCCAACAACTAAAAAACCGCACACAAACCCGCTTGGTCAAAAACACTAAAAAACACAACAGACCAAAGACTATGATCTACACACTAAAAGCATTGTCACTAAAAGAATAAAACAACGTGTCAAGAACTGTAGAATGCAAGGGACATGAGCGCCTTATGTCCGTCGGGGAGAAGTGCCACATTAAAACCGACAATATCAAATCTCATAGCTAAAAGACGCTCAACGCATCAAATGCGACGGCTAAAACCAATGTCAGTGATAAAACGTAAAAGACATTCTACAGCATGCGCGTCGTCTGCCAAAACGTTGGCTAGGCCAACAGGCAGACCAACACGAACGCGCAACGGAGATAAAACTTGACACTCTGTTAAAATGTGACGCACCGTTAAGGGCGCATCACACTGCTCACACAGTGGTGCGGGGTCACCACTGAGCAGGTATCTATGACTAAAAAGACAATGTCCGATTCGTAAACGAGCTAAAAGTACCTCTTCCCAAAGAGAAGAACGAGAAGAGGTACCCCAGACTAACGGAAGAGGTTTAATCTCCCGCAACTTGTTCCCCCTAAGAGCCGCCCACTCATCGCGCCAGCGGGAGAGGATACGGTTACGTAAAATAACAAAAATCTGAGGAAGGAACAACATAGGTAAAACATCTGGGTGATAAAATGACCGATTTGGCTGAGGCGTCGGCAGACTCGTTGCCTGAGATGCCCACATGACCTGGAATCCACACGAAGGAGACGCTGATGCCAGATGCACCAAGCGAGTGGAGTGGTTCATGAAGGCGCTGTACGAGCCGGTGGTAACTATACAGCGCCTGAATACTCTGAAGGGCACTCAGAGAGTCCGAACAAATAACACAGCGCCGTACAACGTGCCGCTGAATGTATAAAACACATTGATATATACTAAAAAGTTCTGCGGTATAAATCGAACATTGTCCAGATAAACGAAAAGTAAAACTCTGCGCACCAAAAACAAAGGCACATCCTACTCCAACATCAGTCTTAGACCCATCGGCATATATAAAATGACAGTCCCCGAACTGCGCCTGTAGGTCGAAAAAAGCGGATCTAAGGACGGAAGCACGGGTCTCATTTTTCGGCATCGAAGATAACCCAAGGTGGCAGTGGGTCTCAGCGCGCGACCATGGAGGAAAACGCGTTTCCCACCGTGGAAGGGCCGGCGCTGGCGGAACGTCCAAATGCCGAAGGAGCAGTCGCAATCGAACCCCTGGAAGAGCTAACGAAATATTGTCGATCAAGCGAATCCTCGTAAAATATCGCGAAGGACGGGTGGTCAGGCAAGCTGGAGAGTCGACAGGCATAGCTGCACAAGAGCATCTCACGCCTGAAGGACAACGGAGACTCTGCAGCTTCAGCATATAGGATAGGTACAGGGCTGGTTGGAAAGGCCCCTGTAGCGACTCTTATGCCACGATGGTGAATGGCATTCAATCAACGTAATACAGATGGACGCGCCGACGAATAGACAATGCACCCGTAATCAAGCTTGGATCGGATCAAAGAGTGATAAAGGCGAAGGACGGTCCGATCAGCTCCCCAAGATGTGCCACTTAAAACACGTAAAAGATTAAGAGAACGGTCACACTTAGCTTTTAAAAAGGAAATGTGCGAAGTCCAACACAACTTCCTATCAAAAATCAACCCCAAAAATTTTGCCTCGTCTGCAAAAGGAAGCATCTCCGGCCCAAGATGGAGAGAGGGCCGAGGGAAATATTTCCGTCGCCAGAAGTTGATGCAGACGGATTCTCGGCGGAGAAATTGCAGCTCTTGGCGTTATTCCAAGCGTAGAGATGGTCGATACAGCTCTGGAGACGGCGTTCGAGTAGACAGGTCCGCCGTGAACTGCAATAAATGGCAAAATCGTCAACAAAAAGGGACAATGAAATGCCAGGTGGAACACAATCAACAATGGGGTTGATAGCAATCGCAAAAAGTGTGACACTAAGTACAGAGCCCTGCGGTACTCCTTCTCTTGAATAAAACGACTAGATAAAACCGAGCCCACGCGTACACGAAAGACGCGGTCCGACATAAACTCCCGAAGAAATATGGGAAGACGACCGCGGATATTCCATGCGTGAAGTGTACCTAAAATGCCGCCCCTCCAACAAGTGTCATAAGCTTTCTCCACGGTCAAAAAACACAGCCACGGTTTGACACGTTCTCAGAAATCCATTCATAATATGCGTCGACAGGGACACCAGATGGTCGACGGTAGAGCGATAGCGACGAAATCCGCACTGAGCGTTTGCTAGAAGTTTCTGCGACTCAAGCCACCATGTCAACCGTCCGTTGATCATGCGCTCTATCACCTTGCAAATGCAACTGGTGAGGCAGATAGGGCGGTAGCTGGAAGGTAGTTGGTGATCCTTCCCAGGCTTAAGGATAGGGACAATGGTGGCTTCGCGCCAAACGAAGGAAATAACCCGTCTTGCCAAATACGGTTATAAGACCTGTAAGTAATGGAGTTTACTGTCGGCTGAAACGTTCTTTAACATTTGGGCATGAATGCCGTACGGCCCAGGAGACAATTACCTACAGCAATGAACAGCGAACTCCAGCTCCCTCATTGTGAAAAGTTCATTATAACACTCCTTATTAGCAGACCGAAAATTATAGGTTGCAGAATCCAGCCGGTCTTTGATATAGCGAAAGCCGGCGGAATAATGGTCTGAACTGGAAACCACCTTAAAGGCAGCACGAAGAGTGTTAGCGATTGCAGCCCGATCCACTATGGTGGCATTGGGAACCTGAAGGTCAGAAACAGTACAATGCGACACTTTACTTGAGAAGCGACGAAGTTTTTCCAAACAACAGATGAAGGCGCAAAGCGATTAAAAGACTCGGCAAAACGAGTCCAAGAAGCCTTCATGCTATCCTGAATAACGCGACGAGCCCTGGCGCGCGATTGTTTAAAGGTAGCCAAATTATCAAGTGTAGGGTGTCGCCGAAACGCCCTAAGCGCAGTTCTAGGGTCACCAATGGCTTCCCGACATTCCTCGTTCCACCACGGAACAGGCAGACGCCGAGGATGAGAGGATGAACGGGTTGATGATGATGATGAGATGCTGTTTAAGGGCGCTAAACAGCTAAGGTCATCAGCGCCCTTACAAAGTATAAAATTTACTGTCAATAAATAAAAGTCCTATAAAAAACCGCATAATTAAGAACGGGACACAAGCCCACGAGTGCAAAAGGTAAAAAACAAAACACCAATTACCAAACACGAGCACACTAAAACATGGGCAATCAAAGAGTAAAAACAACGTGTCAAGAACTGTAGAATGTCAGGGACACGAGCGCCAATGTCCACTGGGGGAGGAGATGCCCCATTAAAAAACAAGATAAAATTACATAGTCAAAAGACGCTCAGCGCATCCAATGCGTCTGGTAAATCCAATGTCATTGATAAAACGTAAAAGTCACTCTACAGCACGCGCGTCGTCTGCCAAAACGTTGGCTAGGCCAACAGGCAGACCAACACGGACGCGCAAAGGAGCTAAAACTTGACACTCTGCTAAAATGTGACACACCGTTAAGGGCGCATCACACTGCCCACAGAGTGGTGCGGGGTCACCACTCAGCAAATACTTATGACTAAAAATGCAATGTCCGATACGAAGGCGGGTTAAAATTACCTCCTCCCGACGAGAAGCACGGGAAGAGGTAGCCCAGACAAACGGGAGAGGTTTAACCTCCCGCAACTTGTTCCCCCGGAGGGCCGTCCACTCATCGCTCCAAAGCGAGAGGATGCGGCGACGTAAAACAATAAACAAATCTGACGAGGGAACAACAGAGGTAAAACTTCTGGGTGATAAAATCGCCGACTTGGCAGCGACATCGGCAGACTCATTACCTGAGATGCCCACATGACCTGGAATCCACATGAAGGAGACGCTGATGCCAGAGACACCAAGCGAGTGAAGCAGGTCATGAATGCGCTGTAAGAGCGGGTGGTAACTGTACAGCGAGCTAATACTTTGAAGAGCACTCAGGGAGTCGGAACAAATAAAACAGTGCCGTAAGTCGTGCCGCTGTATATATAAAAGAGACTGATAAATGCTAAAACGTTCGGCGGTAAAAATCGAACATTGCTCTGGTAAACGAAAGGTAAAACTATGTCCACCACAAAAAAGGCACATCCTATTCCAGCATCAGTCTTAGATCCATCAGTAAAGATAAAAGGCAAGTCCCCGAATTGCGACTGAAGTTCTAAAAACGCTGATCTAAAGACTGAAGAAGGGGTTTCATTCTTCGGCATTGACGATAACCCAAGGTGACAGAGGGCCTCAGCGCGCAACCATGGAGGAAAACGCGTTTCCCCCCTTGGAAGGGCCGGCGCTGGCGTAACGTCCAAATGCCGAAGTAGCAGTCGAAATCGATCCTGGAGGGAGCAATGCAGAGGAGCTAACTAAATATTGCCGGTCAAGTGAATCCTCAAAAAATGCCGCGAAAGACGGGTGGTCAGGCAAGCTGGAGAGTCGACAGGCATAGCTACACAAGAGCATCTCACGCCTGGAGGACAGCGGAGGCTCTGCAGCTTCAGCGCAAAGACTGGGCACGGGGCTAGTTGGAAAGGCCCCTGTAGCGACTCTAATACCACGATGATGAATGGGATTCAAGCGACGTACCACAGATAGACGTGCCGATGAAAAGACAATACACCCGTAATCAAGTTTGGGCGGACCAAAGAGCGATATAGACGCAGAAGGATGGTCCGATCAGCTCCCCAGGATGTGCCACTTAAAACACGTAAAAGATTAAGAGAACGGTCACACTTTGCTTTTAAAAAAGAAATGTGCGAGGTCCAACACAACTTTCTATCAAAGATCAACCCCAAAAATTTCGCCTCGTCTGCAAACGGAAGCATCCCTGGCCCTAGATGGAGAGAGGGCGGAGGGAAATACTTCCAGCGCCAGAAGTTGATGCAGACGGATTTCTCGGCGGAGAAATTAAAGCCGTTGGCGTTACTCCAGGCGTAGAGACGGTCGATACAGCTCTGGAGACGGCGTTCGAGTAGACAGGACCGCCGTGAACCGCAATAAATGGCAAAATCATCAACAAAAAGGGACGATATAATGCCAGGTGGAATACAATCAACAATGGGGTTGATAGCAATCGCAAAAAGTGTGACACTGGGTACAGAGCCCTGCGGTACTCCGTTCTCTTGAATAAAACGACTATATAAAACCGAGCCCACACGTACACGAAAGACGCGGTCCGTCATAAACCCCCGAAGAAATATGGGAAGACGACCGCGGATATTCCATGCGTGAAGTGTACGTAAAATGCCACCCCTCCAACAAGTGTCATAAGCTTTCTACAGGTCAAAAAATACAGCCACGGTTTGACACTTTCCCAGAAATCCATTCATAATATGCGTCGACAAGGACACCAGATGGTCGACGGTAGAGCGATAGCGACGAAATCCGCACTGAGCGTTCGCTAGAAGTTTCTGAGACTCAAGCCACCATGTCAACCGCCCGTTGATCATGCGCTCCATCACCTTGCAAATGCAACTGGTGAGGGAGATAGGGCGGTAGCTGGAAGGTAGTTGGCGATCCTTCCCAGGCTTAAGTATAGGGACAATGGTGGCTTCGCGCCAAACGGAAGAAAAAATGCCGTCTTGCCAAATACGGTTATAGACCTGTAAGAGAAAGAGTTTACTGTCGGCTGAAAGGTGCTTTAACATCAGGACATGGATGCCGTCCGGGCAGGAGCGGAGTGCCTAGAGCAATTAAGAGCGTGCTCCAGCTCCCTCAGTGTGAAAAGTTCACTATAACACTCATTATTAGCAGACCGAAAATTAAAGGTGTCGGAATCCAGCCGGTCTTTGATAGAGCGAAAGCCGGCGGAATAATGGTCTGAACTGGATCCGCCTCAAAGGCAGCACCCAGAGTGTTAGCGATGGCAGCCGGATCCACTATAGTGGCATTGGAAACCTGAAGGCCAGAAATATTACAATGCGACACTTTAACTGAGAAGCGACGAAGTTTATCCCAAACAACAGATGAAGGCGTAAAGCGATTAAAAGACTCGACAAAACGAGCCCACGACGCCTTCTTCCTATCCTGAATAATGCGACGAGCCCTGGCGCGCGTTTGTTTAAAAGTCACCACATTATCAATTGTAGGGTGTCGCCGAAACACCCTAAGCGCAGTTCTACGGGCACGAACGGCGTCCCGACAATCCTCGTTCCACCACGGAACAGGTGGCCGCCGAGGATGAGAGGATGAACGGGGTATAGCGCGTTCGGCGGCAGCGAAAATAATAGACGTAAGGTGCTGCACTAGGTGGTTAATGTCGGAGAAGGGCTGGTCGTCAAAATGCACAAGGCTGGAATACAAGCTCCAGTCGGCTTTTGCGAATATCCAGGTAGGTACTCTGGAATGCTGTACGTGGTGCGACAAAAGAGAGACGATGCAGGGGTAATGGTCGCTGGAGTAGGTGTCAGCGACGACGTTCCACTGAAGACGATGAGCAAGCTGGAGGGAGCAAATGGCAAGGTCCAGGTGAGAGAATGTACCAGAAGAATCAGAAATTAAAGTGGGTGCACCGGTATTGAGGATGGAAAGATTGAACTGATAAAAATGTCGGAAAGAAGAGTTCCCCTCGCACAAGCCCTTGGCGAACCCCATAGTGGGTGATGGGCATTAAAATCTCCCAACAGAAGAAATGGTGTTGGGAGAGCGGACAGGAGAGCTCGAATGTCCGCGGGAGCGAGGGGAGACGATGGAGGTGAATACACAGAGCAAACAGAAAACAAAAAGCCGGGTAAGTGAAGGCGAAAAGCAACAGCTTGCAAGTCGGATGTAAGTGTGACAGGTTTAAAATGAACGTCGTTACGCACTAACAACATGACACCTCATTGAGCAGGAGTACCCTCCTCTGGTTCAAGGTCGTAGCGAACCGGAGTATATCCTCGGAGATCAAAAGGATCATGAGGGCGAAGCTTAGTCTCCTGCAAACATACGACCATAGGCGAATGGGAACGCAATAAAAGCTGCAGTTCCGCCCTATGCGATCGTACACCACGTACATTCCAGCTCAGGATAGCCATGAATAAAAGGGATAAACTGTCTACTTAGAAGGGCGGCTTAAAAGAATCTTTTGCTTAACCTTTGGGCTCGGGCTTTTTGTATGGAGTTCGTCAGACTCCATAGCTTCCTCGGAGGGAGGGCCCACGCGCTCAGTGCCAGAAACCGATTCAAACGCCGTGAATCGGTTCTGGGTGGCGATGCGTGAGGGGTGCCGCTGAGCGCGGCTTGTCCCAGGAGCTTCTTGGGACAGCGACCTCCGAGGAGAAGGTTAACTTTTGTTACCGCGCGCACGCGGAGGGTCTTTCAAAAAATCTTCCCTACGAAGTTTCTGCTTGGGTTTCTTTTCAGCGGCTTGCGACTTCATTGACTTTGGACCAGGTTTATAGGGCTTGGTAACAGTAGCTTTAATGGACGGCCGGATGGTAGTGGCGGTTAATCCTGTCATGGTCCAGGTCTGAGTTTCGGCATCTACTCGTGGTACTGGCGAGGCAACAACAGAACTAAATGTGCCAGATCGCAGGAGTGAAGGTTGGCGCGCATGATAACGCCTCCGGGCTTCAGCGAAGGAGAGTTTTTCCTTTACCCGGATCTCCTGGATCGCCTTCTCGTCCAAGTATCGCGGACAGTCAGCAAACGAAGCAGAATGAGACCCTTTACAATTAACGCAGACGGGGGCTGTTGAACACGTACCTTCGTGTGAGGGCTGGCTACATGTTGCACAGATGTTAACGGCACCTTTACATAAGACTTGCGTATGCCCAAAACGTTGGCATTTAAAACAACGCAGAGGTCTAGGAATATAAGGCCTCACAGAAATCCGTTCGTACCCTGCGGAAATGCTCGTGGGCAGATCGACGCCATCAAATGTAATAAACAGGGTACGATTGGGTACCAATACGCCGTCGCGTTTGGCCTGCACTCGATGGACCGCTTTCACTTTCTGGTCTGCAAGATATTCTACCAGGTCCTCGTCCGATATACCATCGAGGCTATGGGTGGTAATGACGCCTCGACAGGAATTCAATGTGCGGTGCTTCTCCACACGGATGGGATAGCCGCTGAGAAGCGTAGCGCGCAACAAGGTCTTACTTTGCTGACCGGACTTCGTTTGTGCTAATAAGGAACCATTCCGTAGGCGAGTGCAGGACTGAACCGCACCAGCAATAGCATCAATGCCCTTTTGAATAATGAAAGGGTTCACCTTCTCAAAATTTTGTCCTTCTTCGGTTTGTGAAATGACCAAGTAACAACCAGTTGTTGGTGGTGTCACTTCTGTTACATAAACTTTTCGGCGCTTGTTAGTATTAATGGAGGAAGGGTGCTCCATAGCGAAATAAATCCTCCACCATTGCAACCGTCTCCGACCTCGGGCTCTGACTTCCCGGGCGTTACCCCTGCTTGGGTGAGTGGCCTATCTATACCGAGCTCACCCCAGGGTCACACCTCCCAGAACATAGACAGAGGGACCCAATGGCCGTCGGAAGTCAGCAGCTCATGCAATGGCCCCCCCGCGGGACTGCAGTTGAACAGCGGATACGAACACATACCTTACATGACGACCACGGGTGGTGTTGATGACGCCATTACCCACTCACCCATCTGCGCACTGCGGTGCGCGGGTATCCGTCAGGCTGTGTCCACGGAGGATTAACATAAAAGGTTAAAAGAAACTAAAAGTGTGTGGGCGTTTCGCACTCAACGTAGGCCGGCGAAGAAGTAAAAGAGACGTGTAAATGAATGGGCGTGGGGCGAAATGTGCATAAACAGAAGAGAAGAAAGAAGCGATGGCGAGGGGCGACGTGGAATGAAATGCACAGAACGCACGAGAGCCTAACTTGAGTCCCCCGGTCACGAGAACGCACCCACCTCGACCGGACGGGGATGAAAGGGTGAAAATGGCTATGGATGGCTCGGGTACGCCGGGTGCGCCTAACCCGTACTCACAAAAGGTGAGCCCCTGGGGGGATGAACGGGGAATTGCGCGTTCGGCGGCAGATAGAATCGTAGACGTAAGGTGCTGCACCATTTGGTAAATGTCGGTGAAGGCCTTGTCGTCAAAATACACGAGGATGGAATACAAACTCCAGTCGGCTTTTTGAATATTCAGGTAGGTACTCCGGAATACTGGATGTGATGAAACAGAACAGAAACGATGCAGGGGTAATGGTCGCTGGAGTAGGTGTCAGAGACGACGTTCCACTGCAGACGACTAGCTAGCTGGAGTGAGCCAACTGCAAGGTCCAGATGAGAGAATGTACCAGAAGAATCAGAAATAAAAGTAGCTTCACCTGTATTAAGAATGGAGAGATTCAACTGGTAAAAAATGTCGAAAAGAAGTTCCCCTCGCGCAAGCCCTTGGCAAACCCCACAGACAGTGATGGGCATTAAAATCTCCCAACAGAAGAAATGGTGTTGGGAGAGCGGACAGGAGATCTCTAATGTCCGCGACAGCGATGGGAGGAAACAGAAAAAGCCGGGTAATTGCAGTCTAATGGCAACAGCCTGCAAGTCGGACGTAAGAGTGAAAGTTTCAAAACAAACATCGTTACGCACTAACAACATAACTCCGCCATGAGCAGGAATACCCTCATCCGGTTGAAGGTCGTAGCGAACCGGAGTATACCCACGGAGATCAAAACGATCGTGAGGGTGAAGTTTAGGTTTCTTGCAAATACACCACCATAGATGAATGGAAACGCAATAAAAGCTGCAGTTGCGCCCTATGCGATCGTACACCGCGTAAATTCCAGGTCAGGAAAGCCGTGAATAAAAGGTATAAACTTCCTACTTATAAGGGCGGCACAAAATAACCTTTTGCTTAACCTTGGGGCTCGGGCTTTTGGTATGGAGTTGGTCAGACTCCATAGGCTCCTCGAAGGGAGTCACCACGCGCTCAGTACCAGAAACCGATTCAAGCGCCGTTAATCGGTTCTGGGTGGCAATGGGTGAAAGGTGCAGCTGAGCGCGGCTTGTCCCAGGAGCATCCTGGGACTGCGACTTTCGAGGAGGAGAAGGTGAACTTTTCCTTACGCGCGCACGCGCAGTGTCTTTGAGAAAGTCTTCCCTGCGAAGTTTCTGCTCGGGCTTCCTTTCCGTGGCTTGAGACTTCAGAACCTTAGTACCAGCTTTAGATGGCTTAGTAGGCGTGCTAGAGACGTACGGCCTGATGATAGTGGCGTTCAAGGTATACATGGTCCAGGTCTGTGTTGCGGCATCTACCCGTGGTATTGGCGAGGCAACAACTGAACTAAATGTTCCAGATCGCAGGAGCGAACTTTGGCGCACATGGTAACGCCTCCGGGCTACGGCGAAGGAGAGCTTCTCCTTTACCCGGATCTCCCGGATCGCCTTCTCGTCCAAGTACCGCGGACAGTCTGCAAATGATGCTGAATGAGAAGCTTTGCAATTGACGCAGACGGGGACTGTTGAACAGGTACCTTCGTGTGAGGGCTGGCTACATGATGCACAGATGGTAACGGCACTCTTACATGAGACTTGCGTATGTCCAAAACGTTGGCATTTAAAACAACGCAGAGGTCTAGGAATATAAGGCCTCACAGCAATCCCTTCGTACCCTGCTGAAAATCTCGTGGGCAGATCGACCCCATCAAGTGTTGTAAACAGGGTACGAGTGGGTACCAATACGGCATCGCGTTTGGCCTGCACTCAATGAACCGCTGCCACCTTCTGGTCTGCAAGATATTCTACCAGGTCCTCATCCGATATGCCATCGAGGCTATGCGTGGTGACAACGCCTCGACAAGAATTCAAGGTGCGGTGTTTCTCAACACGGATAGAATAACCGTGGAGAAGCGTGGCGCGCAACAAGGAGTTACTCTGCTGTTCGGATTTGGTTTGAACCAACAATGAACCAATCCGAAGACGAGTGCAGGACTGAACCGCACCTGAAATAGCGTGAATGCCCTTCTGGATAATAAAGGAGTTCACCTTCTCAAAAGTGTGACCTTCCTCAGTTCGTGAAATCACTAAGTAACAACCAGCTGTTGGCGGTGCTACTTCTGTTGCAATCACTTTACGGCGCTTGTTATTTATAATGGAGAAAGGGTGCCCCATAGCGAAATAAATCCTCCACCATTGCAACCGTCTCCGATCTCGGGCTCTGATTTCCCGGGCGTTAACCCGGCTTGGGTGAGTGGCCTATCTATACCAGACTCACCCCAGGGTCACACCTCCCAGAACGTAGACAGAGGGACCCAATCGCCGTCAGATGTCAGCAGTTCATGCAATGGGCCCCCCGCGGGACTGCAGTTGAACAGCGGATACGAACACATACGTATATGACGACCCCGATTGGTGGGGATGACGCCATTACCCACTCACCCAGCTGAGCAACCAGTGCGCGCGTATCCGTCAGGCTGTGTCCACGGAGGATTAAATAAAAAGGGTAAAATAAATAAAACTGTGTGGCCGTTTCGCACGCAAGGTAGGCCGGCGAAGAAGAAAAAGTAGATGTGTGAATGAATAGTCGTGGTGCGAAATTTTCGTAAATAGAGAAGGGAGGAAGGAAATGATGGCCAGTGGCGTTATCGAATGAAATGCACAGAACGCACGAGAGCTTATCTTGTGTCCCCCGGTCACGAGAATGAACCCACCTCGACCGTACGGGGATGAATGGATGATGATGGCGATGAAAGGCTCGGGCACCCCGGGTAGGCCAACACCCGTAATCACATAAGGTGAGCCCCTGGGGGGCAGAGTGTTTGCAAGGGCAGCCGGATCCACTATGATGGCATTGGAAACCTGAAGGCCAGACACAACAAACGCGACACTTAACCGGAAAAGCGACGAAGTTTATCCCAAACTACAGAAGAAGGTGTGAAACGATTAAAAGACTCGACAAAACGAGTCCAAGATGCCTTTTTGCTATCCTGAATAATGCGAAGAGCCCTGGCGCGGGATTGTTTAAAAGTAACCAAATTATCAAGAGTAGGGTGTCGCCGAAACACCCTAAGCGCAGTCCTACGAACACCAAAGGCGTCCCGACAATCCTCATTCCACCAGGGAACAGGAATACGCCAAGGGTGAGGGGATGGTCGAGGAATTGTGCGTTCGACGGCAGATAGAATCGTAGACGTAAGGTGCTGCACCATTTGGTTAACGTCAGTGAAGGGCTGGTCCGCAAAAGACACGAGGCTGGAATACAATTTCCAGTCAGCTTTTGTGAATATCCAGGTAGGTACTCTGAAATGCTGCACGTGGTGAGAAAAAAGAAACTATGCAGGTAATGGTCGCTGGAGTAGGTGTCAGCGAGGACGTTCCACTGCAGACGAGTAGCAAGCTGGATGGAGCAAACGGGAAGGTCTAAGTGAGAGAATGAACCAGAAGAATCAGAAATAAAAGTAGATTCACCTGTATTGAGGATAGTGAGGTTGAACTGATCATAAATGTCGGAAAGAAGAGTTCCCCTTGCACAGTCCCTTGGTGAGCCCCATAGGGGGTAATGGTCATTAAAATCTCCCAACAGAAGAAATGGTGTTGGGAGAACGGACAGAAGATCTCAAACGTCCGGGTGAGCGAGCGGAGACGACGGAAGTGTATAGATGGAGCAAACAGAAGAGAAAAAGCCGGGTAACTGAAGTCTAACGGCAACAGCTTGCAAGACGGACGTAAGTGTGAGAGTCTGAAAATGAACGCCGTTACGCACTAATATCATGGCACCTCCATGAGCAGGAGTACCCTCATCCGGTTCAAGATCGTAGCGAACCGGCGTATACCCTTGGAGCTCAAAAGGGTCGTGAGGGCGTAGTTTGATCTCCTGAAACACACGACCATAGGTGAATGGGAACGCAATAAACGTTGCAGTTCCGCCCTATGCGACCGTACAGTACGTAAATTCCAGGTCAGGATAGCTATGAACAAAAGGGATAAACTTCTTACGTAGAAGGGCGGCTCAAAATAACTTTGTGCTTAGCCTTCGGGCTCGGGCTTTTTGTATGGAGTTGGTCAGATCCATAGGCTTCATGAAGGGAGGTAATACGCGCTCAGTGGTAGAAACTGATTCAAGCGCCGTTAATCGGTTCTGGGTGGCAATGGGTGAAGGTGGCTGCTGAGCGCGGCTAGTCCCAGAAGCATCCTGGGACTCGACCTTCCAGGAGGAGAATGTGAACTTTTCTTACCGCGCTCATGCGGAGGGTCTTTCAAAACATTTTCCTTGCGTAGTCTCTGCTTGGATTTCTTCTCAAGGGCTTGGGACTTCAGTACTTTAGGACCAGGCTTACATGTCTTTGTAACTGTTCCAGAAGAAGACGGCCGGGTGGTAGTGGCGGTCACTGCAGTCATCGTCTAAGTCTGAGTATCGGCATCCCTCTGGGGTACTAGCGAGGCAACAACAGAGCTGAATGTTCCCGATCGTAGGAGCGAAGGTTGGCGCGCTTGGTAACACCTCCGGGCTACGGCGAAGGAGAGTTTCTCCTTTACCCGGATCTCCTGTATCGCCTTCTCGTCCAAATACCGCGGACAGTTGGCAAATGCAGCAGAATGAGACCTTTGCAATTTACGCAGACGGGGGCGGATAAACAGGTACCATTGTGTGAGAGCTCGCTACAATAGGCACAGATGGAAACGGCACTCTTGCAAGAGACTTGCGTATGCCCAAAACACTGGCATTTAAAACAGCGATGAGGTCTAGGAATATAGGGCCTCACCGCAATGCGTTCGTACCCTGCTGAAATAATCGTGGGCAGATCGACGGAATCAAATGTTATAAGCAGGGTACGAGTGGGTACCAATATTCCGTCGAGTTTGGTTTGCACTCTCATGAACCGCTGTCACCTTCTGGTCTGCAAGATATTCTACCAGGTCCTCGTCCGATATACCTTCGAGGCTATGCGTGGTGACAACGCCTCGACAGGAATTCAAAGTGCGGTGCTTCTCAACACGGATAGGATAGCCGTGGAGGATAGTTCGCGAAATCACTAAGTAACAACCAGTTGTTGGTGGTGCTACTTCTGTTGCAATGACCTTACGGCGCTTGTTATTTATAATGGAGAAAGGGTACCCCATAGCGAAATAAATCCTCCACCATTGCAACCGTCTCCGACATCGGGCTCTGATTTCCCGGGTGTTACCCCAGCTGGGTGAGTGGCCTATCTATACCTATCTCACCCCAGGGTCACACCTCCCAGAACATAGACAGAGGGACCCAATCGCCGTCAGAAGTCAGCAGCTCATGCAATGGCCCCCCGCGGTACTGCAGTTGAACAGCGGATACGAACACCTACCCTACATGACGACACCGGGTGGTGGGGATGACGCCATTACCCACTCACCCAGCTGCGCACCCAGTGCGCGGCTGTGTCTACGGAGGATTAAAATAAAAGGGTAAAAGAAAGTAAAAGTGTGTGGGCGTTTCGCACGCAAGGTAGGCCGGCAAAGAAGGAAAATAGATGTGTAAATGAATGGACGTTTGGCGAAATGTGCGTAAATAGAAGAGAAAGAAGAAACGATGGCGAGGGGTGTCATGGAATGAAATTCAGAGAACGCACGAGAGCCTACCTTGAGTCCCCCGGTCACGAGGACGAACCCACCTTGACCGGACGAGGTTGGAAGGATGATGATGGCGCTGAAAGGCTCGGGAACCCCCGTGTGCGCCAAAACCCGTACTCACATAAGTTGAGCCCCTGGGAGGTCGGGTGGTATGGTACACTGGATAAACGGTAAGCATAGTTGCAAAGAAGAACGTCGCGACGATAAGAAAGCGGAGGTTCGTCAGCTTCTGCACAAAGACTCAAAACAGGACTGGTACGAAAGGCACCAATAGCTAGCCGGATACCCTGTCGGTGAATTGTGTCCAAGCGACGCAAGATGGAAGGCCACGCAGCGGAATACACCATACACCCGTAGTCAATCCTTTAGCGAACTAGTGAGCGTTAAAGTATCAAGAGGACTGTACGATCTGTATCCCATTATGTGCCAGATAAAACACGTAAAACAGAAAGAGAACGTTCACGCCTCGCTTTAAGATAGGCTATGTGACGACCAGCACAACTTCCTATCAAGGATTAACCCGAGGAATTTCGTTTCGTCCGCAAACGGGAGGAGTGCTGCACCGAGCCGGAGAGAAGGTGCGGGGAACTCCTTCCTACGCTAGAAGTTAACGCAGACTGTCTTGGCGGCAGAAAATTGAAAGCCATTTGCAATACTCCAGGAGTGAAGGGAGTTGAGACACTGCTGCAGTCGGCGTTCCAAGATACAGGTAAGGCGAGAAGTAAGGTAGACGGCGAAGTCATCAACAAAAAGCGACGAAGAAATTCCGTGTGGAATACAGTCAACTATAGGGTTAATCGCAATACCAAATAGTGTGACGCTGAGTACCGATCCTTGAGGAACCGCGTTCTCTTGAGTAAAACAAGAAGATAAAATCGATTCCACACGCACACGAAAAACCCGGTCCTTCATGAACTCGCGATCGAAGACAGGAAGATGGCCACGAAATCCCCACTGATGTAAGCTACGAAGAATACCGGTTCTCCAACAAGTGCCATAGGCCTTCTCCAGATCAAAAAAGACAGCTACAGTTGGGCAGCCCCTCAGGAACCCGTTGAGAGTTTGTGTCGAGAGAGTGACAAGATGATCAATAGTAGAACTGTGCCGACGGAAACCACATTGCACGTTCGCTAAAAGGTTCAGAGATTCGAGCCACCATGTCAACGCCCGTTTACAAAAACTTACAAACGCAGCTGGTTAGGGAAATCGGGTGGTAACTGGAAGGTTGATGGCGGTCCTTGCCAGGTTTTAATATCGGGACAATGGTGGGCTCTCGCCAAACCATAGGAATGGTACCAGTCTCCCAGATACGATTGTACACCCGAAGGAGAAAGCGCTTAACATTTTCGGAGAGATGCTGAATGAGCACAACAGGCACAGCATCAGGACCGGGAGCGGTTTGTCCAGAAGACGCCAAGGCACACTCCAGTTCGCGCAAAGTAAAGGAATGTTATAGACCTCGCGGTTACTAGAGCGAAACGAGATTTCTTGGGCCTCCACCGCGGCCTTACGAGCAAGAAAGGCCGGGTGGTAATGGTTAGAGCTGGAAATTGCCGCGAATGTCTGGACCAAAGTATCCGCGAGAGCATGGGGATCAGCAATCATACAATGGCCAATGCGGAGACCGGAGACATACGATTGAGTAGCCTTACCAGCGACGCGGCTAAGCTTTTTCCAAACGACAGCGTCGGGCGTTGAATTACTGAAGCCGTCCTCGAAATGCGCCCAAGAGGCACGCTTACTCTGTCGAATAACCCGACAAGCTGTGGCACGCAGTCGTTTATAGCGCACCAAATTGTCCAACGTAGTGTGACGCCGAAAGACCCTGAGAGCACGCCGGCTCTCACGAACGACTTTGGAGCAATCCTCGTTCCACCATGGGACCGGCAAACGTTTAGAATTGGTAGACCGACAAGGAATGCAAATGTGGGCAGCAGAGAGGATTAAGAAGATAAAATGCTCCACCAGTATGTCTACACTGGAAAAGTCGCAGGAAGTAAATTGAGCGAGACGGGAATAAAGCGACCAGTCGGCTTTAGTAAACTGCCATTTGGTATTTTCGGTGGAATATACGGTTGCAAAGGGAGACTAATTAGGCACGGAAAATGATCTGTTGAGTGCGTGTCCGCTAAAACGTTCCACTCCAAACGGTGGGCAAGTTGCGCCGAGCAGAAACTTAAATCCAAATGGGAAAGGGTTCCGGTTGAATCAGAAAGAAACGTTGGTTCGCCAGTATTAAGAACAGACAAGTGAAGTGGACCGTGAAGGTCGGCGAGTAAAGCTCCCCTTGTGCAAGCCCTAGGAGAACCCCAAAGAGGGTGATGGGCATTGAGATCCCCAAGCAACAAATGAGGTTTGGGGAACTGTGACACCAGGTGAAGCAGGTCAGCGGAAGCAAGGGAGAAAGGAGGAACATGGATGCTGCAGAGAGAAAAGGAAAAGCCAGGAAGAGTAATATGAATGGCAACAGCTTGCAAAGGTGTAGTAAGACGAACAGGATTGTAGCACACATCGCTACGAGCTAGGATAATCACACCCACATGCGCAGGAGAGCCCTCCTCCGGTGGAAGTTCAAACCGCTCTATGGAGTATCTCCGGAGAGGAAGGGAATCTTGAGTGCGAAGCTTTGTCTCCTGCAAGCAAACAATGAGAGGCGTATGCGAACGCAACAAAAGCTCGAGCTCTGCCCGTTGTGAGGATAAACCATGTATATTCCCCTGAATAATGGCCATTGTAAGGGAGTGAAAACGGCTAAAGAAGGCGCGCGCCGAGAAGAAAGGTTATCACCCTCGCTGCTACCAGTGTCAGAGCACGTCGTACGAGTACGGGAACGAGATCGAGAGCGATCTGAGGGACGACGAATGGGTAATGTGAGAGGCAGTCGGTCAGTAGAACGGACAGATTGAAACAGAAGCAGAGGCGGTGCAAGAGGAGGAGGCATGGGGAGGGGAAATAATGTCGGATGAGTCATCAGTTTGGGTACCTATAGATACCTGAGGACGAGAAGCAGGGACACTCTGAACTGCAGCATCCTGCTTCCGCACAGGCTGGCGGACGGCGTTCGCATACTTCAGGGTGATGACGGGATGGAGATCTCTAAAACGTTTTTTGGCCTCGGGAAATGTTAACCGCTCTTTGACTTTGATTTCCTGTATCGCCTTTTCTTCCAGGAACCGGGGGCACTCCTTAAAGCTGGAAGAGTGCGCACCCCCACAGTTGATGCAGGTGGGCGTGGAAGCACACACTGACCCATCATGGTAGGCGCCGCCGCAACGAGGGCAAACAGACGCCCAGAACAACGTTGCTGCGTATGCCCGAATTTTTGGCAACGAAAGCATCGCATAGGATTGGGCACATAAGGGCGAACGGTAGCACGTTCATAAGCGCAGAAAATGTAAGACGGCAGCTCCGTCATCTCAAAGGTCAAAAAGAACGTTCGAAGCGGAAACGGCTTGTCGTCCCTCGTCCCAATCAAACGGAACATAGTTATAATACCCTGGTCCGATAAACAATTAGCTATGTCCTCATTTGAAAGGCCATCCAAACTGGGTGTTGTCACCAGACCACGAGTACGGTTCAGCGACGTGTGTTGCTCAACTTTAACGGGGTAAGAACCCAAAAGACTCGCCTTTAATAATCTTGCTGGCTGGTCGGCATTGGCCAGTTCAACTAACAAAGTACCATCTCTACAGCGGGTTGCATTCTTCACAGGTCCACAAATTCTGTCGTGCTCTATTTGAATATAAAACGGGCTGATATCCTGCATGGTCTTGGTATCCGAAACAAGACGCATGACAAAAAATCGGGGTGTCGAAAAGGTGGAGCGCAGAGGAGCCATGGTGAAAAGGTCCCCCTTCCGGAACCGTCGGCGTCAGCCTGCCATCCGGGGGATAAAAGTAAGACACCGAAATCTTCCGGTCTGTGCCGGCCTGGAGTACCCACTAAATGTCCGATCTCGAGAAATACATCAGAGAAGTTACCCGCCACCCTCACTACTGACCGGTATGCGACACTTTCACCACAGGCAGGCCCGACTTTATTCCCCTACCACGGGCATAACCACCGATGGTTCCCCACTATAGGCCACGCCGCCTCAACGGAGGCAACGTGGATTCAGGGGACTTGTGGTTGATTACGTCGGGCCCCAGACAGCGATAACACGTCGGGCCCGCCCGTACATCCCAACGACACGCGGCCGCTGAGATGCCCGAGAGGACCCGCCCCCTCAGGAGCTACGTGGGTGTACATGACTGCGGAACGGCTCCGCACCTAACGTCGCTCAAAAGGGGCAGTGGGGCGGGTCCACTCAACCTTCATGCCTGAGACCTCCGGAGAGCACACAAGTTGGAAGCTGCGCCGAAACCGTGGGACAGCACCACGGAGACAGTAAAGATCCCTGCTGGTGAGACGGGAGGATATAAATCTAAAGTACTAAAGCTACATTAAAAGAAATAAGCCTAGAACAGGAAGACTTATAGGTAAGGATGACGACGTGGCAAAAACAAACGGCGGTGGAGAGATGATAATGGGGATGATTGGCTCGGGACCCCGGGCGCGCCAAACCCGTACTCACATAAGGTGAGCCCCTCGGGGTATAGTGAAAGTGTAAATCAGTTTTGGTACTGTGAACTTTGTAGATGTAAGGCTCTAGTATTAAGTGGAGAATACCATTCTAAGCCTACAAAAGGAATTGGAGCTTGCAAGATTAGAAATTAAGAACCTGAAATTGGATACTAAAAGTAAAATTATATCACCGGAATTTCATGTGTATACCAATCCTAAACGTAGGCGTAGAAGTTTTGGGTGTCCTTGTGACAAAGTTCCCGATTTGGAGTTACAAAATCAGATTTTCGGCTTTGGCGTTGGCGGAGGTGGGGTCTTCCCAGGTTTTGCCGGAGGAAGTGCCTGTCACATCACTTCCGGGGACGAGGTCTGTTCTCAAACGCAAGCCAGGAAAGGGGTCCTCTGATGCCAAAGGTAGGGTTTTAGTTATAGGAAGTAGTCATGCTAGGGGCATTTAGAGAAGGACTCAGGGCGAAATTGGCTGAGAAATATACTGTTAACAGTGTTTTCAATCCCAATGCTGATTTTAGCCATGTGCTGGGGAATCTTGCAGACATGTCAAAGGATCTCAATAAAGAAGATCATGTGGTAATTAATAGTGGGGGGACCTGGAAATAGTTTGGGTAGGAACCTCAATTATTCAATTGAGATGGATATAAACCACATTGCTGATTCTAGTAGCCACACAAATGTGAGCTTTGTGAATCTCTTCTGGAGGCATGACAAGCCTTGGATTAATAGGAAGGTGAGGGTGGTTAATCGAAGACTTCATCAGTGTCTTGGTAGAGAGGGAACGGCCATATTAGAATTATAGATGTATCATCCATTGAGAGGAATGGTTAATACTACACATGGATTGCATTTATGCGCTCATGGCAAGGATATGCTGACGCAACTCATTGCTGAGAGCATTTCATGTACATCCATGGGTAATACCAGTAATACTCCTACAATTGTTAACAGTAGAGTCTCCCCCTTTTTTGACTAAATAAGAGATATGGAAGGACATCACAAGTAATTGAAGCAGAGAAATTAGACAAATATTGCAAAAATCAACAAAAAGACATTAGTCATTAACAGTATTTCATCAAAATATTCAAAGTTTAAGAAATAAAATCTCTGAGTTATTAATTAGTTTCAGATATCTTATGCATAATGGAACATCACAAGGACTAACAGGAAATATTACATATCTCAATGGAAGGCTACAACAGAGCAGCATATTACTGTAGAAAATAACTCTCTAAAGGAGGTGTGAGTATCTTGGTTAAGAAAAACATAGAGTTTGACAATATTGATCTGGATGAATACTGTATAGAAGAAACATTTGAGTGTTGCGCGGTTCATATAAAAATGCCAGACAATGAACTAATTATATTAACAGTATACAGAGCCCCAGCTGCCAATTTTGAAAACTTCATATACAATCTGGATGCTGCTCTAAAATATCTATTCAAGCCTAAACTTGAATTTATACTTTGTGGTGACTTAAATATAGACTTCATTAAAGGCAGCAACCAAAAGGAACAAATTTGTTCATTATTAAGAACATACAATCTTATGCATAGAGTCAACTTTCCAACTAGAATTCAAAAAAATTTCAAAACAGCTATTGATAATATTTTCATAGATATGTCTAAAAATGATTACCATGAAATCCAACCCTTAACTAATAGACTTTCAGACCATAATGGACAGTTGTTTAAAATCAATTATAACATTCTCCATTCCAAAATAACTAGTTATTAACAGTGAGAACATAAAATTCTTTAATTACCAGCATTCAGAACAAACCTGGGAAGAAATATACAAAAAGAACAATATGAATGACAAGTTTAACTCATTTTGAAATACTTTCATAAGGATTCATAACTCAAGTTTTCCATCTCATGTAAAGGAAATTACTAAGACACCTAGAAATAGCTGGTTAACACAAGGTATTAAGATATCCTGCAGCCACAAAAGAGAACTCTACTTGGCTACTAGAGAAAGCAACTGTGAGAAACATAGACAACACTATAAAAAATATTGTAAAATTTTAAAAAGGGTTATAAATGTAGCTAAAAACCTCTGCTATGAAAAGCAGATAGAGTCCTCAAATAACAAGCCTAATACAATATGGAAAATTATAAAAAAGGAGACTGGTAAACATCACACAAAAAATGAAATAAAAGAAATTAGAGTAATCATATCACCACAAAAGAACCACAAGAAATAGCAACATTATTTAATGAGTATTATATTCAGTTAGCAGAAAATTTACTGTTACAGTCCAAACAACAAGTAGAGGACCCTATTTCATATTTGAAAAAAACAAGCTTACAACAGCCTATTTGTACAGAAATAGTACCTACGAGCACGATAGAAGTAAATAAAATGATAAAATCCCTCAAAAGCAAGAATTCATTGGGTTATGACGAAATAACTACTGAGATATTAAAACTATGCACCTATAAAATTAGCAAACCTTTAAGTTACATATGTAACTTCTCCTTTGTAACAGGAATTTTCCTGACAGGCTAAAATATTCTATAGTTAAACCACTATACAAGAAAGAGCAAAAGTCACAACTGTCAAACTATAGACCAGTATCATTACTAACTGCTTTCTCCAAAGCATTGAAAAACTTATGTTAAAACGAATATGTCACCACCTAATTAAAAATAATATTTTAGCAAATGATGCCACTTAACGAATGAAATTTTGAAATCACTTGATAATAAATGTAATACACTAGGAATATTCTGTGACCTATCAAAAGCATTTGACTGTGTAAATCATAATATACTCTTATCAAAATTATCATATTATGGCATTAAGAATAAAACATATCAATGGCTTGCATCTTACCTATCAAACAGACATCAAAAGGTCATAATAAATACCGCAGATAATTCCAAAATATATTCCAAATGGTCAGAAATAAAGCATGGTGTTCCACAAGGTTCGATTTTGGGTCTATTATTGTTTCTAATATATGTCAACGACCTCCCCAGAGTAATAAATGAACATGCTCAACCAGTTCTCTTTGCTGATGATACAAGTATTATAATTAAAGAACACAACATCAGTCACCTCTCAGAGTTATCCAACGGTATTTACAGTGTGCTAAATAATTGGTTCGATAGTAACAAAATTCATATAAACTTTGAAAAAACTAAGTATATCATTTTTTGCGCAAAAAATAAAAGTATTGCAGACATAAGAATTGAACATGAAGGCAATGAAAATACTAAAACCTGTAGCATAAAATTTCTTTGTTCTTATTATAGATCATAATATGAATTGGAAAGATCATATTGACTACATCCTACCAAAACTAAGCTCTGCATGTTTTGCAATTAGATCATTAATTCATTTTACAAATAAAAGCATCCTAAAAACAGTATATTATGCTTATTTTCATTCAAGTATGACTTATGGAATAACATTTTGGGGAAATTCAGTAGACGTAAAAAAATAATTCTTTTACAAAAAAAGGTAATAAGAATAATGGCAGGTGTAAAAACATTTACAATTCTACCACTAGCCTGTGAGTATATTTTAGCTGTACTTTTAACCATGGCTGACCACCAGAAGTGTTCATAAAAAATTCAGACATACACAGCAAACAAACCAAAGGTGGGCAGGACTTACACAGGCCAAGCAATAACCTACAAGTATTCCAAAAAGGGACTTACTACAATGGTATAAATTCACTTCCATCATATATTAAGGAACTGAAAACTAATAAAAATTAATTCAAGTTAGCATTAAAAAGATATCTCATCACTCATACCTTCTATAAACAGGAGGATTTCTTTCATTCAAAAAAATAACTGACTATAAAATGTTACCAAATTTTATAACTACATTACGTATAAATAATATTGTTTTAAAATTTTTTAGCTCTAACGTACTCTACATAAGAACTACAATTTATTTACATACACAATCTAATTATGTATTTATGACGTAATCTATATCCTAGAGTAGACTAGCTTTGTTTAAGCTGGTCTAGCTCACAATAGGGTCTATAGATTGAGATCTTATGTTATGTTATGTTATGTTATGTTATGTTAGGCTCCTCGAAGGGAGGGCCCACGCGCTCAGAGCCAGAAACCGATTCAAGCGCCGATGATGATGATGATGATGATGATGATGACATGGGGTTAAGGGCGCTAAACATCTAGGGTCATCAGCGCCCTTACAATGTATAAAATTTAAAAACCAAAAAACTAAAACACGGTGAACAAACCCGAAATGTCAAAAAACAAAACACCAATTTCTAAAAATTAACACACTAAAACCATGGTCAATAAAAGAGTTAAACGTGTCAAGAACTGAAGAATGCGTGGGACATGAGCGCCATATGTCCGCAGGGGAGAAGAGCCCCATTAAAACAGACAATAGAAAAACACAAAGCAAAAAGACACTCAGCGCATCAAATGCGTCGATTAAAACCACTGTCACTTATAAAACGTAAAAGCAATTCTACAGCACGCGCTATGCAACAGCAGACCCACACGAACGCGCTATGGAGCTAAAACTTGACACTCTTGTAAAATGTGACACACCGTTAACGGCGCATCACACTGCTCACACAGTGGTGCGGGGTCACCATTGAATAGGTATCGATGGCTAAAAAGGCAATGTCCTATTTATAAACGAGCTAAAACTACCTCTTCTCGACAAGAAGAACGAAAAGAGGTACCCCAGACTATCGGAAGAGGTTTAACCTCCCGCAACTTGTTCCGCCGGAGAGCCGTCCACTCATCGCGCCAAACTGAGAGGATGCGGTGACGTAAAATAAAACACAAATCTGACGAGGGAACAACAGAGGTAAAAAATCTGGGTGACAAAATCGCCGATTTGGCAGCGGCGTCGGCAGTAAAATGTGCGTAAAATGCCGCCCCTCCAACAAGTGTCATAAGCTTTCTCCAGGTCAAAAAACAGAGCCACTGTTTGACACTTTCTCAGAAATCCGTTCATAATATGCGTCGACAGGGACACCAGATGGTCGACGGTAGAGAGCTGGCCACGAAATCCGCACTGAGCGTTCGCTAGAAGTTTCTGAGACTAAAGCTACCATGTCAACCGCCCGTTGATCATGCGCTCCATCACCTTGCAAATGCAATTGGTGCGGGAGATAGGGCGGTAGCTGGAAGGTAGTTGGCGATCCTTCCCAGCCTTAAGGATAGAGACAATGGTGGCTTCGCGCCAAACGGAAGGAAACAGGCCTTCTTGCAAATACGGTTATAGACCCGTAAGAGAAAGATTTTCCTGTTGGCTGAAAGGTTCTGTAGCATCAGGACATGAATGCCGTCCGGCCCAGGTGCGGAGTGCCTAGAGCAATGGAGAGCGTGCTCCAGCTACCGCATTGTGAAAGGTTCATTATAACACTCGGTATTAGCAGACCGAAAATTGTAGATCTACGAATCCAACCGGTCTTTGAGATTGCGAAAACCGGCGGAATAATGACCAGAATTGGAAACCACCTCAAAGGCAGCACCCAGAGTGTTAGCACTGGCAGCCGGATCCACTATGGTGGCATTGGAAACCTGAAGGCCAGACATAGTACAATGCGACACTACCGGAGAAGCGACGAAGTTTATCCCAAACAACAGAGGAAGGTGTGAAGCGATTAAAAGACTCGAAAAAACAAGTCCAAGATGCCTTCTTGCTATCCTGAATAATGCGACGAGCTCTGGCGCGCAATTGTTTAAATGTAACCAAATTATCAAGTGTAGGGTGTCGCCGAAACACCCTAAGTGCAGTTCTACGGGCACGAGCGGCAACCCGACACTCATCGTTCCACCAAGGAACAGGAATCCGTCGAGGTGAGAGGATGAACGGGGAATTGCGCGTTCGGCGGCAGATAGAATCGTAGACGCAAGGTGCTGCACCATTTGGTTAACGTCAGTGAAGGGCTGGTCCGCAACAGACACGAGGCTGGAATACAATATCCAGTCGTCTTTACTGAATATCCAGATAGGTACTCTGGAATGCTGGACGTGGTGAGACAAAAGAGAAACGATGCAAGGGTAGTGGTCGCTGGAGCAGGTGTCAGCAACGACGTTCCACTTCAGACGACTAACAAGCTGGATGGAGCAAACGGAAGGTCTAAGTGAGAGAATGAACCAGAAGAATCAGAAATAAAAGTAGGTTCACTTGTATTGAGGATAGAGAGGTTGAACTGATCAAAAATGTCGGAAAGAAGTGTTCCCCTCGCACAAGCCCTTGGCGAACCCCACAAGGGGTGACGGGCATTAAAATCTCCCAACAGAAGAAATGGTGTTGGTAAAGCGAATAGGAGATCTCGAACCTCCGCATGAGCGAGGGGAGACGATGGAGGTGAATACACAGAGCAAACAGAAAAGAAAAATCCGGGTAAGTGAAGTCTAACGGCAACAGCTAGCAAGTCGGACGTAAGTGTGAGAGTTTGAAAATAAACGTCGGTACGCACTAATATCATGACACCTCCATGAGCAGGAGTACCCTCCTCTGGTTCAAGATCGTAGCGAACCGGAGTATACCCTCGGAGATCAAAAGGATCGTGAGGGCGAAGCTTAGTCTCCTGCAAACACACGATCATAGGTGATGGGAACGCAATAAAAGTTGCAATTCCGCCCTATGCGCTATACACCACGTAAATTCCAGGTCAGGATAGCCATGAACAAAAGGGATAAACCTCTTACTTAGATGGGCGGCTCAAAATAACTTTGTGGTTAACCTTGGGGCTCGGGGTTTTTGTATGGATTTGGTCAGACTGCATAGGCACCTCGAAGGGAGGGCCCACGCGCTCAGTGCCAGAAACCGATTCAAGCGCCGTGAATCGGTTCTGGGTGGCAATGGGTGAAGGTGGCGACTGAGCGCGGCTTGTCCCAGGAGCATCCTGGGACTGCGACCTTCGAGGAGGATAAGTTGAACATTTCTTACCGCGCGCATGCGGAGGGTCTTTCAGAAAATCTCTTTTACGAAGTTTCTGCTTTGGGTTCGTTTCAGTGCCTTGAGATTTCAGAACCTTAGGACCAGCTTTGGACGGCTTGATAACAGTGCTAGAAACGGACGGCCGGATGGTAGTGGCGGTTAATGCAGTCATGGTCCAGGTCTGTGTTTCGGCATCCTGTCGGGGTTGATACGGTTCAACTAGGCCCCGTATTTGATTTAATTGCATATAGATTAAATAAAGATGTAAAATGTCAACTCGGCTCCGTATTTGATTTAATTGCATATAGATTAAATAAAGATGTAAAATGTCAACTCGGCTCCGTATTTGATTTAATTGTATATAGATTAAATAAAGATGTAAAATGTCAACTCGTCTCCGTATTCGAGATGGTTGTATATAGATTAAACAAAGATGTAAAATTGACGAATCCGATAACAGGAGATCGTCACATGACTGAAAATCGAACGCGGAGTAGGGATGAAATCAGAGATGGCGAAACTCACAAAATACTAGTAACGACACTCTTCGCTAAATTCTAGGACAAGTAACTACACTTCTTCGTCGAATTTTACAAGTAACTCTTCATTTAACCTTACGACAAGTAACTCTCTTAGCTGAGCTCGCGCCGTGCAAGTTGAATAATATCAGACATGGCGAAATTCACAAAGTACTAGTAACTTCACTTCTTCGTTGAACTTTATAAGTAACACTCTTCATTTTTCGCTGCAACATGCTACATGTAACTTCGACTCTTCGTTTAATCTTACGACAAGTAACTCTTAGCTGAACTCTGCACCGTACAAGTTAGGCCGCGGCTATGAACGCAGGGAAAACTTATTCAATACATCTTAATACTGCCGACTACAAAGCATCACTACGTGAGTCGCGGATAATTAACGAAGTGGAGCTTCGCATTCCTGAATGCAAAATATAACAGTATAATAAAGTCAATATTCACCAGAGCTGATGTTGTTATTATCGTAATCGATATAATTTCACCTCACCCTGTAGACTTTACAGAGTCGACACTGCTCAACGCTAGCCGGAGAAAGAAGAGAAATACGCATCGAGGAAGCGAACAACTTCACATGAACAGAGTCATGTGCCACCAACGCATATGAAGTATATCAGGGTACTGGCGAGGCAACAACAGAACTAAATGTACCAGATCGCAGGAGAGAAGGTTGGCGCGCATGGTAACGCCTCCAAGCTTCGGCGAAGGAGAGTTTCTCGTTTACCCGGATCTCCTGGATCGCCTTCTCGTCCAAATACCGCGGACAGTTGGCAAATGAAGCAGAATGAGACCCTTTGCAATTTACGCAGACGGGGGCGGATAAACAGGTACCATCGTGTGAGGGCTCACTACAAGAGGCACAAATGGAAACGGCACTCTTGCAAGAGACTTTTGTATGCCCAAAACGTTGGCATTTGAAGCAACGCAGAGGTCTAGGAATATAGGGCCTCACCTCAATACGTTCGTACCCTGCTGAAATGCTCGTGGGCAGATCGACGCCATCAAATGTTATAAAGTGTACGAGTGGGTACCAATACGCCGTCGCGTTTGGCCTGCACTCGATGAACCGCTGTCACCTTCTGGTCTGTGAGATAAGGATAGCCGTAGAGAAGCGTGGCGCGCAGCAAGGACTTAGTCTGCTGTTCGGATTTGGTTTGAACCAACTATGAGCCAATCCGGAGACGAGTGCAGGACTGAACCGCACCTGCAATTGCGTCAATGCTCTTCTGTACCATAAAAGGGTTCATCTTCTCAAAAGTTTGACCTTTCTCAGTTCGCGAAATCACTAAGTAACAACCAGTTGCTACTTCTGTTGCAAATACTTTACGGCGCTTGTTACTTATAATGGAGAAAGGGTGCTCCATAGCGAAATAAATCCTCCACCATTGCAACCGACTCCGACCTTGGACTCTGACTTCCTGGGCGTTACCCCGGTTTGGGTGAGTGCCCCCCCCCCGCGGGACTCCAGTTGAACAGCGGGTACGAACACATACCCTACATGACGACCCCGGGTGGTGGGGGATGACGCCATTACCCACTCACCCAGCTGCGCACCCAGTGCGCAGGTATCCGTCAGGCTGTGTCCACGGAGGGTTAAAATACAGGGATAAAAGAAACTAAAAGTGTGTGGGCGTTTCGCCGCAAGGTAGGCCGGCGAAGGAGTAAAAGGGATGTGTAAATGAATGGGCGTGAGGCGAAATGTGCACAAATAGAAGAGAAGGAAGAAACGATGGCGAGCGGCGTCATGTAATGAAATGCTCAGAACGCACGAGAGCCTACCTTGAGTCCCCCGGTCACGAGGACGAACCCACCTCGACCGGACGAGGGTGGAAAGATGATGGTGATGAGTGGTTCGGGAACCCCCGGGTGCGCCAAAACCCGTACTCACATAAGGTGAGCCCCTCGGGGGTCAAGCGCCAAGAATCGGTCTGGGTGGCAAGGGATGAAGGGGGCCGCTGAGCGCGGCTTGTCCCAGGAGCATCCTGGAACTGCGACCTTCGAGGTGGAGAAGGTGAACGTTTCTTACCGCGCGCACGCGGAGGGTCTTTGAGAAAATGTTCTTTACGCAGTTTCTGCTTGCACTTCTTATCAGTGCCTTGGGACTTCATAACCTTAGGACCAGGTTTAGATGGCTTGGTAACTATAGCAGGAATGGACTGCCGGATGGTAGTGGCGGTTAATGCAGTCATGGTCCAGTTCTGAGTTTCAGCATCTCTCCGTGCTACCGACGAAGCAACAACAGAACTGAAGGTACCTTATCGCAGGAGCGAAGGATGGCGCGCATGGTAACGCCTCCGGGCTTCAGCGAAGGAGAGGTTCTCCTTTACCCGGATCTCCTAGGTCGCCTTCTCGTCAAAGCACCGTGGACAGTCGGTAAATGACGCAGAATGAGACCCTTTGCAATTGTCGCAGACGGGGGCTGATGAACAGGTACCATCGTATGAGGGCTGACTACAAGAGGCACAGATGCAACGGAATCTTGCAGGAGACTTGCGTATGCCCAAAACGTTGGCATTTAAAATAACGCAGAGGTCTAGGAATATAGCTCCTCACCGCAATAGTTCGTACCCTGATGAGATATTCGTAGGCAGATCGACACCATCGAAATTTAGAAACAGTGTACGAGTGGGTACCAATACACCGTCGCGTTTAGCCTGCACTCGATGAACCGCTGTCACCTTTTGATCAAAAATATATTCAACCAGTTCATCGTCCGAGATACCATCGAGGCTATGGGTGGTAACGACGCCTCGACAGGAATTCAAGGTGCGGTGCTTCTCAACACGGATGGGATAACCGTGGAAAAGCGTAGCGCGCAACAAGCTCTTACTTCGCTGATCGTACTTTGTTTTTACCATCAATGATCCATTTCGAAGGCGAGTGCAAGAATTAACCGAACCAGCAATTGAGTCAATGCCCTTCTGTATTATAAAAGGGTTCACATTCTCGAAAGATGGTGCTTCCTCAGTTTGGGTAATCACTTAGTAATACCCAGATGGTGGTGGTGCTACTTCTGTTACAACCACTTTTTGGCGCTTGTTATTTATAATGGAGAAAGGGTTCCATAGCGAAAACAAAATCCTGCACCATTGCAACCGTCTCCGCCCTCGGACTCTGACTTCCCGGCGTTACCCCGGCTTGGGTGAGTGGCCTATCTATACCAGAGTCACCCCAGTGTCACACCTCCCAAGAACATAGACAGAGGGACTCAATGGCCGTCGGAAGCCAGCAGCTCATGCAATGCCCCCCGCGGGACTGCATTTGAACAGCGGATACGAACACAACCCCTACATGACGACTCCGGGTGGTCGGGATGACGCCATTACCCACTCACCCAGCTGCGCATCCAGTGCGCGGGTATCCGTCAGGCTGTGTCCACGGAGGATTAAAAGAAAAAGTTAAAAGAAATCAAAACTATGTGGGCGTTTCGCACGCAAGGTGGGCCTGTGAGGAAGGAAAAGAGATGTAAGAATGAATGGTCGTGGTGCGAAATGTTCGTAAATAGAGATCAAGAAAGAACGATGGCGAGGGGCGGCATGGAACGAAATGTAAAGAACGCACGGGAGCCTACCTTGAGTCCCCCGATCACGAGGACGAACCCACCTCGACCGGACGAGGGTGGAGGGATGATGATGGCGATGAGTGGCTCGGGCATCCCGGGTACGCCAAACCCGTACTCACATAAGCTGAGCCCCTGGGGGGACTACGAGGAGGAACCTTCCTTGACTGAGTTATAACATATGCACTGAAGCGTGTTCCAGAAAAAAATTAGTACTTGCTCTCAAGTATGGTTTCATAAACAGCCCAAAAGGGGGCTGTTTATCTAACTAAACTAACGTTTTTGTAAGGTGAGTTTTAAATCTCTGTCGCTAGTGTATACAAAAATTCAAAGGAACTTCGGATGCCTTCGGCTGTTAGTATGACACAGTATGTTGATGTTAGGTACACAGTTGCATTTCTATAAATATCGAGAGACCCAACGAACTATAAAAAAACTGCGCGGTGTTTTTTACTGGCCTAAGGCGTGTTTACCTCCGCTGCTGCAATCAGTCACGCCACTGACGCTTGCTTTGCTCTGCTCTGCAGTATTGCGTTGACGGTGAATGTGGTGTAGTTCATTATGAGTCGGTGTATTGCAGTTGTTAAGAGTTGTTTATTGGTGTCCTATATTTAGTCACAATTATCGTTCAGTATATGTTTACTATTAAGCAGCGTGTATAGTCAGTTCAGAGGCTTTTGAGAGAGTGGAAAGGGGAATAAGAAATTCGTGAGGCGGCACGGTAGCAATAACAAAGTGCCGCCACACGAACGCGACCTTAACGCGACTAAGTGGTTTTCTATCTGAGCTTACCGCTGTCTCAAAAGACTTAACAGGCAATATGTATGTATGATTTGTATGTGTTAATGCGGTCAGCTCGTAAGTGCAAATACGATTTGCAGAATAACTCCCGGGTGTAAATGTTCCAAGACGTACAACAATCCATGGCCTATATAATATATCACATGTCGCAGATAGTGTTTACTCTATGAAACCCGACAGGCAACGCATGGTTCTTACCGAAAAAAACTTAACACGACATCGGTCATCGTTTGGAGACTTCTCCCAAAAAATTACTTTGGAGTCTTTCGCAAAAGGCAAGTATTTAGTATGGCTCTGTGCAAAAAGTTACTGAAATTTGAAATTAAAACTATATAAAATAACTGTGGAACATGCTCTTCAACCAGGTGTTCTAATACGTAGGCGCTCATTTTGTGAGTGAAGTCTAAACCGTGTATACAACCTAGACCCAGATTTATGATTTTTCTAGGACGATGTGTTTTTCCACCTCCATGGATTTATGTGTACACTGAAACATACGTTTCTGTCCCAATAGGAAGTGGATTAAAGTAGAAATATGGCAGATTACTACTTGACAATATATTACATAAATTAATTAATAAGCCGAATTTCTTTCATTTAATAAGTTTACACTTCTATAAAATACATAAGTGCAATTTCAGAAACCCTTATTCTTCTACAATTCTTTAAATTCTTTACGGCTTCAATCCATTCAATGAAATTACAATTATTACATACTTGCTTCCTGCTCTCACATATATTTCAAATTTAGAACACCAATAAGTCTATTTTTCGCACGATCAATATTTCCCGGTTAATAATTACTAAAGATAATTTTGAATAAGTTAAACCAAAAAGAATTTGCAAACGCTGTCCGCAATGTCCTCTGTGTAAACGTTGCCCTGCTGTTTTCCTCGTGAAATTCCTCACCGTCGAAAAAAGACTAACTTCAGCTTCGTCCACTGCACGGTGAGCATTCGCCGACGTACTACGTGAATAAAATTAACTGTGCTCTTTCTTCTTGGTCTTGACGTCTCTTTTACAAAGCACCACCACACTCATTTCACTATTGTTCCCGTAGGCGTCAACCTTCCTTTAGTGCAGCCCGTAGTCGCCAAGAGTAGATTTCTCCGGGGAGGATCATATTGGCACAACACAAAGTAATCATTACTGGAGCCCTCACAAACCTAATAATTCATTACTAAAAAAATGGTGTATGCTGCGCCATGAGCGGAGAACGGCGTATAGGGCCCATTCTTTTTCTGAATTAACATTGACGGCACCAACATGCGTGAACACAATTTTGCTCCCCCCCCCCCTTTTTAAGAGATTTAACACATAGAAAAGTTAATTTTGCTTTTTTCAACAAGACTCTGCCACAGCACATATAGGGTATATTTCGATGAGTACAACTGAAAATGTATTTGAAGAGAAGAAGAAGAAGATGATGATGATGATGATGATGATGATGATAATGAGATGCGGTTTAAAGGCGCTAAACAGCTGAGGTCATCAGCGCCCTTACAAAGTATAAAATTTAAAATCCAAAAATAAAAGACAGGTAAAAAACCGCAAAGTTAAAAACGGGACCCAAATCCGCGATGTCCAAAGAGCTAAAAAACAAAACACCAAGTTATAAAAACAAACAGACTAAAAACATGGTCAATAAAAGAGTAAAACGTGTCAGGAACTGTAGAATACGAGGGACTTGAGCGTCACATTTCCACCGGGGAGATGAGCACCAGTAAAACAATAGAAAATCTCAAACCAAAAAGACGCTCAGCGCATCAAATGCGCCGATTAAAACCACTGTCACTTATAAAACGTAAAAGCAATTCTACAGCACGCGCGTCCTCTGCTAAAACGTTGGCTAAGCCAACAGGCAGGTCCACACGAACGCGCAATGGAGCTAAAACCTGACACTCTTCTAAAATGTGACGCACCTTTAAGGGCGCATCACACTGCCCACAGTGTGGTGCGGGGTCACCACTGAGCAGATATCTATGACTAAAAATGCAATGTCCGATACGAAGGCGTGTTAAAATTACCTCTTCCCGACGAGAAGCACGGGAAGAGGTAGCCCAGACTAACGGGAGAGGTTTAACCTCTCGCAACTTGTTCCCCCGGAGGGCCATCCACTCATCGCTCCAAACCGAGAGGATGCGGCGACGTCAAATAATAAACAAATCTGACTAAGGAACAACAGAGGTAAAACTTCTGTGATAAAATTGCCAATTGGGCAGCGGCGTCGGCAGACTCGTTCCCCGAAATGCTCACATGACCTGGAATCCACGCGAAGGAGTCGCTGATGCCGGAAACACCAAGCGAGTGGAGCAGGTCATGAATGCGCTATACGAATGGGTGGTAACTGTTCAGCGCACTAATACTTTGAAGAGCACTCAGGGAGTCTGAACAAATAAAACTGTGCCGTAAGTCGTGCCGCTGAATGTATAAAAGGGACTGATAAATGCTAAAAAGTTCGGCGGTAAAAATCGAACATTGCCCCGGTAAACAAAAGGTAAAACTATTTCCACCACAAACAAAGGCACAGCCTACTGCAGCATCAGTCTTAGATCCATAGGTCAACATAAAATGAAAGTACCCGAATTACGTCTGAAGTTCTAAAAACGCTGATCTAAAGGCTAAAAAAGGTGTGTCATTCTTCGACATCGACGTTAACCCAAGGTGACAGTGGGCTTCAGCGCGCAACCATGGAGGAAAACGCGTTTCCCCCCCTTGGAAGGCCCGGCGCTGGCGTAACGTCTAGATGTCGAAGAAGCAGTCGAAATCGAACCCCTAGAGGGAGCAAGGCAGAGGAGCCAATGAAATATTGCCGATCAAGCGACTCCACGAAAAATAACTCGAAGGATGGGTGATCGGGCAAGCTTGAGAATCAACAGGCATAGCTGCACAAAAGCATCTCCGCCGGAAGGAGAGCGGGGGCTCTGCATCTTCAACATAAAGAATAGGCACAGGGCTGGTTGGAAAGGCCCCTGTAGCGACTCTTATGCCACGATGGTGACTGGCATTCAATGGACGTAACACAGATGGACGTGCCGAAGAATAATCAACGCACACGTAATCAAGCTTGGATTGGACCAAAGAGCGATCAGCACCCCAGGATGTGCCACTTAAAACACGTAATATATGAAGAGAACGGTCACACTCTGATTTTAAAAAGGAAACTGAGAAGTCCAGATCAGTTTCCTATCAAAGATCAACCCAAAAAATTTCGCCTCGTCTGCAAACGGAAGGATCCCTGGCCCAAGATGGAGAGAGGGCGGAGGGAAAGCCTTCCGGCGCCAGAAATTGATGCAGAAGGATTTTTCGGCAGAGAAATTAAAGCCGTTGGCATTACTCCAGGCGTAAAGACGGTGGATACAGCTCTGGAGACGGCGTTCTAGTAGACAGGTCCGCCGTGAACTGCAATGAATTGCAAAAACATCAAAAAAGGGACGATTCAATGCCAGGTGGAATACAATCAACAATGGGGTTGACACCAATTGCAAAAAGTGTGACACTGAGTACAGACCCCTGCGGTACTCCGTTTTCTTGTATAAAACGACTACATAAAACCGTACTCACACGTACGCGAAAGACGCGGTCCGTCATAAACTCCCGAAGAAATATGGGGAGACGACCGCGGATATTCCATGCGTGAAGTGTACGTAAAATGCCGCCCCTCCAACAAGTGTCATAAGCTTTCTCCAGGTCAAAAAACACGCCACGGTTTGACACTTTCTCAGAAATCCGTTCATAATATGCGTCGACAGGGACACCAGATGGTCGACGGTAGAGCGATGGCCACGAAATCCGCACTGAGCGTGCGCTAGAAGTTTCTGAGACTCAAGCCACCATGTCAACCGCCCGTTGAGCATGCGTTCCATCACCTTGCAAATGCAAATGGTGAGGGAGATAGGGTGGTAGCTGCAAGGTAGTTGGCGATCCTTCCCAACTTTAAGTATAGGGACAATGGTGGATTCGCGCCAAACGGAAGGAAAAAAGCCGTCTTGCCAAATACAGTTATAGACCTGTAAGAGAAAGAGTTTACTGTCGGCGGAAAGGTTCTTTAACATTAGGACATGAATGCCGCCCGGCCCAGGAGCGGAGTGCCTAGAGCAATGAAGAGCGTGCTCCAGCTCCCTCATTGTGAAAAGTTAATTATAACACTCCTTATTAGCAGAACGGAAATTATAGGTTGCAGAATCCAGCCGGTCTTTGATAGAGCGAAAGCCAGCGGAATAATGGTCTAAATTGGAAACCGCCTCAAAGGCAGCACCCAGAGTGTTAGCGATGGCAGCCGGATCCACTATGCTGGCATTGGGAACCTGAAGGCCACAAACAGTACAATGCGACACCTTACCTGAGAAGAGACGAAGTTTATCGTAAACAACAGACGAAGCGTAAAGCGATTAAAAGACTTGGCAAAACGAGTCCAAGACGCCTTCTTGCTATCCTGAATAATGCGACGAGCCCTGGCGAGCGGCTGTTTAAAAGTAACCAAATTATCAAGTGTAGGGTGTCGCCGAAACACTCTAAGCGCAGATCTACGGGCACGAACGGCGTCCCGACAATACTGGTTCCACCACGGTACAGGCAGACGCCAAGGTTGAGAGGATGAATGCGGAATTGCGCGTTCGGCGGCAGATAGAGTCGTAGACGTAAGGTGCTGCACCATCTGGTTAATGTCGCTGAAGGGCTTGTCGTCAAAATACACGAGGCTCTAATACACTCTCCAGTCGGCTTTTGTGAATATCCAGGTAGGTACTTTGGAATGCTGGACGTGGTGAGACAGAAGAGAAACGATGCAGGGGTAATGGTCGCTGTAGTAGGTGTCAGCGACGACGCTCCACTGCATACGACTAGCAAGCTGGAGTGAGCAAACAGCAAGGTCCAGGTGAGAGAATATACCAGAAGAAGCAGAAATAAAAGTAGCTTCACCTGTATTGAGGGTGGAGAGATTGAACTGGTAAAAAATGTCGGAAAGAAGAGTTCACCTCGCACAAACCCTTGGCAAACACCACAGGGGGTGATGGGCATTAAAATCTCCCAGCAGAAGAAATGGTGTTGGGAGAGCGGACAGGAGACCTGGAATGACCACGGGAGCGAGTGGAGACGATGGAAGTGAATGGACAGAGCAAACACAAAAGAAAAAGTCGGGTAATTGAACAGTTACGGCAACAGCTTGCAAGTCGGACGTAAGAGCGAGAGTTTGAAAATGAACGTCCCTACGCACTAACAACATGACACCTCAATGAGCATGAGTACACTCCTCCGGTTCAAGATCGTAGCGAACCGGAGTATACCCACGGAGATCAAAAGGATCGTGAAGGCGAAGCTTAGTCTCCTGCAAACACACAACCATAGGTGAATGGGAACGCAGTAAAGGTTGCAGTTCCGTCCTATGCGATCGTACACCACGTAAATAATAGGTCAGTATAGCCATAAAGAAAAGGGATAAACTTTTACTTAGAAGGGCGGCTCAAAATTACCTTCTGTTTAACCTTTGGGCTCGGGATTTTGGTATGGAGTTGGTCAGCCTCCATAGCCTCCTCCAAGTGAGGGCCCACGCGCTAAGAGCCAGTCCTGGGACTGCGACCTCCGAGGAGAAGGTGAACGTTTCTTACCGCGCGCTCGCGGAGGGTCCTTCAGAAAATCTTCCCTACAAAGTTTCTGCTTTGGTTTCTTTTCAGCGGCTTGCGACTTCAGTACCTTAGGACCAGCTTTAGATGTCTTGCTAACTATAGTAAAAATGGACGGCCGGATGGTAGTGGCGGCTAATACAGTCATGGTCCAGGTCTGTGTTTCGGCATTTACTCGTGGTACTGGCGAGACAGCAACAGAACTAAATGTATCCGATCGCAGGAGAGAAGGTTGGCGCGCATGGTAACGCCTCCGGTCTTCAGCGAAGGAGAGTTTCTCCTTTACCCGGATCTCCTGGATCGCCTTCTCGTCCAAGTACCGCGGACAGTTGGCAAACGACGCAGAATGAGACCCTTTGCAGTTAACGCAGACGGGGGCTGTGGAACAGGTACCTTCGTGTAACGGCTGGCTACATGAGGCACAGATGGTAACGGTACTCTTACAGGAGATATGCGTATGCCCAAAACGTTGGCATTTAAAACAACGCAGAGGTCTAGGAATATAAGGTCTCACCGCAATGCGTTCGTAGCCTGCTGAAATGCTCGTGGGCAAATCGGCGCCATCAAATGTTATAAACAGGGTACGAGTGGGTACCGATACTCCGTCGCGTTTGGCCTGCACTCGATGCACTACTGTCATCTTTTGGTCTGAAAGATAGCCTACGAGTTCATCGTCCGACATACCATCGAGGGTATGGTGGTAATGACGCCTCGACAGGAATTCAATGTGCGGTGCTTCTCAACACGGATGAGATAACCGTGGAGAAGCGTAGCGCACAAGGTCTTACTTTGCTGATTGGACTTCGTTTGTGCTAATAAGGAACCATTCCGTAGACGTGTGCAGGACTGAACCGCACCAGCAATAGCATCAATGCCCTTCTGAATAATGAAAGGGTTCACCTTCTCAAAACTTTGCCCTTCTTCGGTTCGTGAAATGATCAAGTAACAACCAGTTGTCGGTGGTGTTACTTCTTTTACATAAAGTTTTCGGCGCTTGTTGGTATTAATGGAGAAAGGGTGCTCCATAGCGAAATAAATCCTCCACAATTGCATCCGTCTCCGACTTCGGGCTCTGACTTCCCGGGCGTTACCCCGGCTTGTGTGTGACCTATCTATACCAAACTCACCCCAGGGTCACACCTCCCAGAACATAGACAGAGGGACCCAATCGCCGTGAGAAGTCAGCAATGGCCCCCCGCGGGACTGCAGTTGAACAGCGGATACGAACACAAACGCTACATGACGTCCCCGGTTGGTGGGGATGACGTCATTACCCACTCACCCAGCTGCGTACCCAGAGCGCGGGTAATCGTCAGGCTGTGTCCACGGAGGATCAAAATGAAAGATTAAAAGAAACTAAAAGTGTGTGGGCGTTTCGCACTCAAAGTAGGCCGGCGAAGAAGGAAAATAAATGTATAAATGAATGAACGTGGGGCGAAATGTGCATAAACAGAAGAGAGAATAAAGAAACGATGGCGAGAGCGTCATAGAATGCAATGCACAGAACGCACGAGAGCCTACCTTGAATCCCCCGGTCACGAGAACGAATTCACTTCGACCGGACGGGGATGAAGCGATGAAGATGGCGATGAATGGCTCGGACACCCCGGGTACGCCTAACCCGTACTCACATAAGGTGAGCCCCTGGGGGGTTGAAGAGAAGAGAATTATTAGTAGAGATTTGTGGCCTCCTCGGTTTTCCACCTAACTCCGTGTTGCTTTTACCCCTGGAGTAAATTAAAACAAATTATACAAGAGAAACCCACATACTCTGGAAGTATTAAACAATATATCTGCAATGAAATTGCCAGAATTTTGCAACGTGCACTACGGGAGTAATAGGTAGCTTCCTAAAGAGGTGCCAAAACTGTATGGAAAATGACGGTGGCAAGTTTTAGCGCCTCCTATCATATAGTTGGTAAGCAAAGCGTTTAAGCATAGTTAACGAACTTGTGTATGATTGCATCAGCGCCACTCTACGATAGCCGCAGACGGCAACTTGCACCGCCATTGATAACCGGAAAAATACCGCGGGGCCGGTTCATAGTTCATTGGGTCTCCCCTCAGCTGCAAGTGGAGACTGAAACATTTGCCGTCAATATACTTTAGATTGACGCTTAAGGTGAATATTAATATTTGGGAACTGATTAGTATTTATGAAGTGGTCGATGGAACAAATCCCTAACTTGGCGAGCTAGTATACATAATATAAATTGGAGGTAATGTTGCTCATTCTTGACTACGTTGTATTACTCTACTTCATACTTCAATGCTTTATCTTGTAATTATTTCACAAGTAGTTAAAATTGTATTTAATGGTTTATTGTGTAATCTTAAAAGATAAATTCAGTGTTGTTATTTGAATTTAAGTCGTTGGAGCTCTTAGCGATTCTGATATTCGTTCCTCGAAGAGATTGTTAATTCCAGGGCCCTTCCTCCAACGTTGAATGTAGTATGGGAAATTGAAGAAGTAACATGTGTTAAATAATCTGATAAGTGAAAGAACATAACGTTTGACTCACCCATTTCTATAAAAACCCGTGTTCAATTGTATACTTCTATAATTGTATGCTACAGCATTTATTTATGCAACGAAAACTAAGTTGTTTTCCTTTCTTGGCTGCACTTAGGAAACTATCTCCTACCTAAGACGTAGTTCTGCTTTAGAACTGAGTTTGGTATGTGTCTCAAGTTTCTCATTTAGTTGTTGGCTCAAAGCCGCATTATCAAAGAGTTTGAAACAAACTCTGCTCTTATAGTTTATGGATCAATTTAGCACACAATTATTACCTTAATAATTACTGGAGCTCTCACAAACCTAATAATTTATTACGAAAAAAAATGGTGTATGGTGTGCCATGAGCGGAGTACCGCGTATACGCGTATATCATTTTTATACTGAATACACTTACTTTATGTCACTTATTTCTGTGTAAGAACTGTGCACTTTATCATTTTTTGCTTTGAAGTCCACTGAATTGTGAATAACACCGAATGACAGATTAATTGCAATAACCTCACGACTGTAAACACTGACGATAATATAAACATGTAAGGATGTTATTTCACAGCAGACAGCAGTAATATTCAATGGCCTCAGTTTCGAAACTCTATGAGATATTTGCTGCTTTCACTTAAAAGACCAAGAGGATGGCCTACAAGCCTACTGTGACGTGGGAGTGAATCTGCCCTTTTTATTCAGAGAAAAACCACTAATGAACATGCATGCATTTATAGCCACCGATCGCCTCCTTATGACTAACAAACCTTTGGCAAATCCAGGCCAATTGTGCTACCATTGCATGTTTGGGGCATTCAAGCAATGAATTTATTTGCCTTTACAGTGAACATTTAAAAACTATATGTATTCTTTTCATTGGCTCTATACCTTGTGAGGTATTGAGGAAAATTATTTAAATTAATATGACACATAGTCAGGAAAATACATGGGGAAAGTGATGTTATATCCTCTTCTGGTTGGTTTAGGGACAAATTTCCTTCAACTTCGCTTCCAGATCCAGCCCTGCAGGATAGCTGATTTCTTCACGCACCATTTTCTGAAAGACCCTCACTTCAGGAAAATCCCAATACTGCAGAAACTCTCTGAGGTGAGAGTGTGGCAGTTGCTCAACATTCATATTAGGATATGAGCTCTTCAGTTTCAACCTGCACTGGGACTGAAGCGAGAGTGGAATTTCTGGAACATGTAAACATATGCAATTTAGTATATAGCACGGCTCTCGTTTATTAATTATTCCAGAATAAAATAATATTTGTGTTTTATTAAAATATAGATCCAATTTCTGGCATGAGGCTAACCGATGCTTTGTCAAGATATTAAGAATACCTACTACGCATTTTCTAAACCAGTTAGATAAGAGGAATAACGAATGGCATGAGCCTGATGATGATGATGATGATGATGATGATGATGATGATGAGATGCGGTTTAAGGGCGCTCAACAGCTAAGGTCATCAGCGCCCTTACGAAGTTTAAAATGTAAAATCCCAAAATCAAATAGTGTAAACAACCGCATTGTCAAAAACACTATAAAACAAGTCATAGGTCAAAACCACAAAAAACAAGTAAAAACAAAACAAGAAAAGAATAAAACGTGCCAAGAACTGTAAAACGCGCGGGACATGAACGCCTTATGTCCACTGGGGAGTAGAACCCCCATTAAAAACAAAATATAAAATCACACAGGCTAAAAGACGCCCAGCGCATCAAATGCGTCGGCTAAAATCAATTTCACGGATAAAACGTAAAAGACATTCTACAGCACGTGCGTCGCCTGCCAAAACGTTGGCGATGCCAACAGGCAGACACACACGAACGCGCAATGGAGCTAAAACTTGACACTCTGTTAAAATGTGACGCACCGTTAAGGGCGCATCACACAGGTCACAGAGTGGTGCGGGGTCATCACTAAGCAAGTCTCTATTACTAAACCGGCAATGTCCGACCCGTAGACTGCCTAAAAGTACCTCTTTCCGACGAGAAGAACTAGAAGAGGTACCCCAGACTAACGGAAGGGGTTTAACCTCCCGCAATTTGTTCCCCCGGAGCGCCGTCCACTCATCGCGCCAAAGCGAGAGGATGCGGCGACGTAAAATAACACACGAATCTGACGAGGGAACAACAGAGGTAAAAAATCTGGGTAATAAAATCGCCGATTTGGCAGCGGCGTCGGCAGACTCGTTCCCTGAGATGCCAACATGACCTGGAATCCACATAAAGGAGACGTGGATGCCAGAGGCACCAAGCCAGTGGACCAGCTCGTGTATGCGCTGTACGACGGGGTGGTAATTATACAGCGCGCGAATAATTTGAAGAGCACTCAGGGAGTTTGAACAAATAAAACAGTGCCTAAGTCGTACTGCTGGACGTATAAAAGTGACTGATAAATACTAAAACGTTCGGTGGTAAAAATCGAACATTGCCCGGGTAAACGAAATAAAAACTTCTATGACCATAAACAAAGGCACACCCTACTCCAACATCAGTCTTAGACCCATCAGTATATATAAAATGTAAGTCCCCGAACTGCGCCTGAAGTTTTAAAAAAGCCGATCTAAGAACTGAATAAGGGGTCTCATACTTCGACATTGACGTTAACCCAAGGTGACAGTGGGCCTCAGCGCGCAACCATGGAGGAAAGCGCGTTTCCCCCCCCCCTTGGAAGGGCCGGCACTGGCGTAAAGTCCAAATGCTGAAGAAGCTTTCGAAATCGAACCCCTGGAGGGAGCAAGGCAGAGGAGCTAACGAAATATTGCCGAACAAGCGTATCTTTGTAAAATACCTCGAAGGACGGGTGGTCAGGCAAGCTTGAGAGACGACAGGCATAGCTGCACAAAAGCATCTCACGGCTGAAGGACAGCGGAGGCTCTGCAGCCTCAGCATTCAGACTAGGTACAGGGCTGGTTAGAAAGGCCCCTGTAGCGACTCTTATGCCACGATGGTGAATGGCATTAAGCGACGTAACACAGATGGACGTGCCGATGAATAGACAATACATCCGTAATCAGGCTTGGACCAGACCAAAGAGTGATAAAGATGCAGAAGAATGGTCCAATCAGCTCCCCAGGAAGTGCCACTTAAAACACGTAAAAGATTAAGAGAACGGTCACACTTTGCTTTTAAAAAGGAAATGTAAGAAGTCCAACTCAGCTTTCGGTCGAACATCAACCCCAAAAGCTTCATCTCGTCTGCAAACGGAAGGACCTCCGACCCAAGATGGAGATAGGGCGGAGGAAAAGCCTTCCGGTGCCAGAAATTGATGCAGACGGATTTCTCGGTGGAGAAATTAAAGCCGTTTGCGTTATTGCAGGCGTAGAGACGGTCGATACAGCTCTGGATGATGAGGATGATGATGATGATGATGATGATGATGATGATGATGAGATGCGGTTTAAGGGCGCTAAACAGCTCTGGTCATTAGCGCCCTTACAAAGTATAAAATCTAAAGTCCAAAAATAAAATATGGGTAAAAGCCGCATCGACAAAAACACAATAAAACAAGTCATTGAATTGTAAAAACACCACAAAAACATGGTAAATAAAACCACACAAGAGTAAAACGACGTGTCAGGAACTGTAGAAATCAAGCGACAAGTGCGCCAAAACTCTCCTAGGGAAAAGACTCCATACTAGAAAACACACAGTATAAAGTTACAAATCTAAAACACGCTCAGCGCATCAAATGCGCCAATTAAAACCACCGGCATGGATGAAACCTAAAAGACATTCTACAGTCTGCGCGTCGTCTGCCAAAACGTTGGCTACACCAACAGACAGAGAAACACAAACGCGCAATTGTGCTAAAACCTGACACTCAGTTAAAATGTGACGCACCGTTAAGGGTGCCGCACACTGATCACACAGTGGTGCGGGATCACCACTAAGCAAATGTCTATGACTAAAAATGCAATGTCCGATACGAAGTTGTGTTAAGATCAGCTCTTCCCGACGAGAAGCACGAGAAGAGGTGGCCCAGACAACCTGGAGAGGTTTAACCTCCCGCAACTTGTTCCCCCTAAGGGCCACCCACTCATCGCGCCAACGCTAGAGAATGCGGTGCCGTAAAAGAATATAAGAATCTGAGGAGTGAACAACACTGGTAAAACATCTTGGTGATGAAATCGCCGATTTGGCAGCGGCGTTGGCAGACTCGCTACCTAAGATGACCACATGACTCGGAATCCACACGGAGACGCTGGTGCCAGAAACACCGAGCGAGTGGATGAGATCATGAATGCGTTGAACGAGTGGGTGGTAATGGTACAGCGCATTAATACTCTGAAGGACACTCAGGGAGTCTGAGCAAAGAACACAGTTCCGTAAATCATGCCGCTGGATGTATAAAAGTGACTGTCAAATACTAAAAAGTTCGGCGGTAAAAATCGAACATTGCCCCGGTAATCGAAAGGCAAAACTATGTTGACCTAAAACAAAGGCACACCCTACTCCAACATCAGTTTTAGACCCATCAGTATATATAACATTAAGCTTCCCGATTTGCGCCTCAATTTCCACAAACGCTGCCTAAGAACTGAAGAAGGGTTCGCGTTTTTCGGCATCGACGTTAACCCAAGGTGACAGAGGACCTCAGGGTGCAACCAAGGAGGAAAACGCGTTTCCCCCCTGGGAAGGGCCGGCGCTGGCGTAACATCCAAATGCCGAAGAAGCTGTCGAAATCGAACCCCTGAGGGAGCATGCAGAGGAGCTAACTAAGTATTGACGATCAAGCGAATCCTCGTAAAATAGGTCGAAGCACGGGTGGTCAGGCAAGCTTGAGAGTCGACAGTCATAGCTACACAAAAGCATCTCACGCCGGAAGGACAGCGGAGGCTCTGCAAACTCAGCGTACAGACTGAGTACAGGACTGGTTGGAAATGCCTCGGTAGCGACTCTTTTGCCACGATGGTGAATGGCATTCAATCGACGTAACACAGATGGACGTGCCGAAGAATAAACAACGCACACGTAATCAAGCTTGGATCGGACCAAAGAGCGATAAAGACAAAGAGCGATCAGCTCCCCAGGATGTGCCACTTAAAGCACGTAATATATTAAGAGAACGGTCACACTCTGATTTTGAAAAGGAAACGTGAGAAGTCCAGCTTCCTATCAAAGATCAACCCAAAAAATTTCGCCTCGTCTGCAAACGGAAGGATCCCTGGCCCAAGATGTAGAGAGGGCGGAGGGAAATTCTTCCGGCGCCAGAAATTGATGATGATGATGATGATGATGATGATGATGATATGTGGTTTAAGGGCGCTAAACTGCTATGGTCATCAGCGCCCTTACAGTGTATAAAAGATAAGGTCAAAATATAAAACAGGTAAAAGAACCGCATATTTAAAAACGGGACCCAAACCCGCGATGATCAAAAAGCTAAAACTAACAATATAACAATAACAAATATAACAATATTAATAATAACAATAACAATAAAAACAATAATAACAATAACAACAATAATAAGAACAAGACAAAGATCTGAAAAACAACACACTAAAAGCATAGGCAGTAAAGGATTAAAACGTGTCAGGAACTGTAGAATGCGAGGGACATGAGCGCCATATGTCCACTGGGGATAAGAGTTCCCATAAAAAACCGACAGGATAAAAGTACGAAGCTAACAGACGCCCAACGCATTAAATGCGCAGATTAAAATCACTGTCATGAATAAAACGTAAAACACATTCCACAGCATGCGTGTCGTCTGCCAAAACGTTGGCTAGGCCAACAGGCAGACCCACACGAGCACGCAATGCAGCTAAAACCTGACACTCTGTTAAAATGTGACGCACCGTTAAGGGCACGTCACACTGCCCACAGAGTGGCGCGGGGTCACCACTCAGCAAATACGTATGACTAAAAATGCAATGTCCGATACGAAGGCGTGTTAAAATTACCTCTTCCCGACGAGAAGCACGGGAAGAGGTAGCCCAGACTAACGGGAGAGGCTTAACCTCCCGCAAGTTGTTCCCCCGGAGGGCCGTCCACTCATCGCTCCAAAGCGAGAGGATGCGGCGACGTAAAACAATAAACAAATCTGACGAGGGAACAACAGAGGTAAAACGTCTGGGTGATAAAATCGCCGACTTGGCAGCGACATCGGCAGACTCATTACCTGAGATGCCCACATGACCTGGAATCCACAAGAAGGAGACGCTGATGCCAGAGACATCAAGCGAGTGGAGCAGGTCATGAATGCGCTGTACGAGCGGGTGGTAACTGTACAGCGAGCTAATACTTTGAAGAGCACTCAGGGAGTCGGAACAAATAAAACAGTGCCGTAAGTCGTGCCGCTGAATATATAAAAGAGACTGATAAATGCTAAAAAGTTCGGCGGTAAAAATCGAACATTGCTCTGGTAAACGAAAGGTAAAACTATTTCCACCACAAAAAAGGCACATCCTACTCCAGCATCAGTCTTAGATCCATCAGTAAAGATAAAAGGCAAGTCCCCGAATTGCGACTGAAGTTCTAAAAACGCTGATCTAAAGACTGAAGATGGGGTCTCATTCTTCGGCATTGACGATAACCCAAGGTGACAGAGGGCCTCAGCGCGCGACCATGGAGGAAAACGCGTTTCCCCCCTTGGAAGGGCCGGCGCTGGCGTAACGTCCAAATGCCGAAGTAGCAGTCGAAATCGAACCCCTGGAGGGAGCAATGCAGAGGAGCTAACTAAATATTGCCGGTCAAGTGAATCCTCGAAAAATGCCGCGAAAGACGGGTGGTCAGGCAAGCTTGAGAGTCGACAGGCATAGCTGCACAAGAGCATCTCACGCCTGGAGGACAGAGGAGGCTCTGCAGCTTCAGCATAAAGACTGGGCACGGGGCTAGTTGGAAAGGCCCCTGTAGCGACTCTAAGACCACGATGATGAATGGGATTCAAACGACGTAACACAGACGGACGTGCCGACGAATAAACAAAACACCCGTAATCAAGTTTGGATCGGACCAAAGAGCGATAAAGGCGAAGAAGGACGGTCCGATCAGCTCCCCAGGATGTGCCACTTAAAACACGTAAAAGATTAAGAGAACGGTCACACTTTGCTTTTAAAAAGGAAACGTGCGAGGTCCAACACAACTTCCTATCAAAAATCAACCCCAAAAATTTCGCCTCGTCTGCAAACGGAAGTATCCCTGGCCCAAGATGGAGAGAGGGCGGAGGGAAATACTTCCGGCGCCAGAAGTTGATGCAGACGGATTTCTCGGCGGAGAAATTAAAGCCGTTGGCGTTACTCCAGGCGTAGAGACGGTCGATACAGCTCTGGAGACGGCGTTCGAGTAGACAGGTCCGCCGTGAACTGCAATAAATAGCGAAATCGTCAACAAAAAGGGACGATGAAATGCCAGGTGGAATACAATCAACAATGGGGTTGATAGCAATCGCAAAAGGTGTGACACTGAGTACAGAGCCCTGCGGTACTCCGTTCTCTTGAATAAAACGACGAGATAAAACCGAGCCCACACGTACACGAAAGACGCGGTCCGTCATAAACTCCCGAAGAAATATGGGAAGACGACCGCGGATATTCCAATCGTGAAGTGTACGTAAAATGCCGCCCCTCCAACAAGTGTCATAAGCTTTCTCCAGGTCAAAAAATACAGCCACGGTTTGACACTTTCTCAGAAATCCATTCATAATATGCGTCGACAAGGACACCAGATGGTCGACGGTAGAGCGATAGCGACGAAACCCGCACTGAGCGTTCGCTAGAAGTTTCTGAGACTCAAGCCACCATGTCAACCGCCCGTTGATCATGCGCTCCATCACCTTACAAATGCAACTGGTGAGGGAGATAGGGCGGTAGCTGGAAGGTAGTTGGCGATCCTTCCCAGGCTTAAGTATAGGGACAATGGTGGCTTCGCGCCAAACGGAAGGAAAAATGCCGTCTTGCCAAATACGGTTATAGACCTGTAAGAGAAATAGTTTACTGTCGGCTGAAAGGTTCTTTAACATCAGGACATGAATGCCGTCCGCCCCGGGAGCGGAGTGCCTAGAGCAATTAAGAGCGTGCTCCAGCTCCCTCAGTGTGAAAAGTTCACTATAACACTCATTATTAGCAGACCGAAAATTAAAGGTGTCGGAATCCAGCCGGTCTTTGATAGAGCGAAAGCCGGCGGAATAATGGTCTGAACTGGATCCGCCTCAAAGGCAGCACCCAGAGTGTTAGCGATGGCAGCCGGATCCACTATAGTGGCATTGGAAACCTGAAGGCCAGAAATATTACAATGCGACACTTTAACTGAGAAGCGACGAAGTTTATCCCAAACAACAGATGAAGGCGTAAAGCGATTAAAAGACTCGACAAAACGAGCCCACGACGCCTTCTTGCTATCCTGAATAATGCGACGAGCCCTGGCGCGCGTTTGTTTAAAAGTCACCACATTATCAATTGTAGGGTGTCGCCGAAACACCCTAAGCGCAGTTCTACGGGCACGAACGGCGTCCCGAGAATCCTCGTTCCACCACGGAACAGGTGGCCACCGAGGTTGAGAGGATGAACGGGGTATAGCGCGTTCGGCGGCAGCGAAAATAATAGACGTAAGGTGCGGCACTAGGTGGTTAATGTCGGAGAAGGGCTGGTCGTCAAAATGCACGAGGCTGGAATACAAGCTCCAGTCGGCTTTTGCGAATATCCAGGTAGGTACTCTGGAATGCTGTACGTGGTGCGACAGAAGAGAAACGATGCAGGGGAAATGGTCGCTGGAGTAGGTGTCAGCGACGACGTTCCACTGAAGGCGACGTGCAGGCTGGATTGAGCAAAGGGCAAGGTCCAGGTGAGAGAAAGTACCAGAAGAATCAGAAATAAAAGTAGATGGAAAGATTGAACTGATAAAAAATGTCGGAAAGAAGAGTTCCCCTCGCACAAGCCCTTGGCGAACCCCATAGTGGTTGATGGGCATTAAAATTTCCAACGGAAGAAATAGTGTTGGGAGAGCGGACAGGAGAGCGCGAATGTCCGCGGGAGCGAGGGGAGACGATGGAGGTGAATATACAGAGCAAACAGAAAACAAAACGCCGGGTAAGTGAAGGCGAACGGCAACAGCTTGCAAGTCGGATGTAAGTGTGACAGGTGTAAAATGAACGTCGTTACGCACTAAGAACATGACACCTCCATGAGCTGGAGTACCCTCCTCCGGTTCAAGGTCGTAGCGAACCGGAGTATGTCCTCGGAGATCAAAAGGATCGTGAGGGCGAAGCTTAGTCTCCTGCAAACATACGACCATAGGCGAATGGGAACGCAATAAAAGTTGCAGTTCCGCCCTATGCGATCGTACACCACGTACATTCCAGGTCAGGATAGCCATTAAGAATAAGGGGATAAACTTTCTATTTAGAAGGGCGGCTTAAAATTACCTTTTGTTTAACCTTTGGGCTCGGGCTTTTTGTATGGAGTTGGTCAGACTCCATAGCTTCCTCGGAGGGAGGGCCCACGCGCTCAGTGCCAGAAACCGATTCAAGCGCCGTGAATCGGTTCGGGGTGGCGATGGGTGAAGGGTGCCGCTGAGCGCGGCTTGTCCCAGGACCATCCTGGGACAGCGACCTCCGAGGAGGAGAAGGTGAACTTTTGTTACCGCGCGCACGCGGAGGGTCTTTCAAAAAATCTTCCCTACGAAGTTTCTGCTTGGGCTTCTTTTCAACGGCTTGCGACTTCATTGACTTGGGACCAGGTTTATACGGCTTGGTAACTGTAGCCTTAATAGACGGCCGGATGGTAGTGGCGGTTAATCCAGTCAAGGTCCAGGTCTGAGTTTCGGCATCTACTCGTGGTACTGGCGAGGCAACAACAGAACTAAATGTGCCTGATCGCAGGAGTGAAGGTTGGCGCGCATGGAAACGCCTCCGGGCTTCAGCGAAGGAGAGTTTTTCCTTTACCCGGATCGCCTGGATCGCCTTCTCGTCCAAATACCGCGGACAGTCGGCAAACGAAGCAGAATGTGACCCTTTACAATTAACGCAGACGGGGGCTGTTGAACAGGTACCTTCGTGTGAGGGCTGGCTACATGTTGCACAGATGTTAACGGCACTCTTACAGGAGACTTGCGTATGCCCAAAACGTTGGCATTTAAAACAACGCAGAGGTCTAGGAATATAAGGCCTCACAGAAATCCGTTCGTACCCTGCGGAAATGCTCGTGGGCAGATCGACGCCATCAAATGTAATAAACAGGGTACGAGTGGGTACCAATACGCCGTCGCGTTTGGCCTGCACTCGATGCACTGCAGTGACCTTTTGATCAGATAGATATTCGACGAGATCCTCGTCCGATATACCATCGAGGCTATGGGTGGTAACGACGCCCCGACAGGAGTTCAATGTGCGGTGCTTCTCAACACGGATGGGGTAACCGTGGAGAAGCGTAGCGCGCAACAAGGTCTTACTTTGCTGATCGGACTTAGTTTGTGCCAATAAGGAACCATTCCGTAGACGAGTGCATGATTGAACCGCACCAGCAATAGCATCTATTCCCTTCTGAATTATAAAGGGGTTCACCTTCTCAAAGTTTTGTCCTTCTTCTGTTCTCGAAATGACCAAGTATCAACCAGATGACGGCGGTGCTACTTCTGTTACAATAACTTTTCGGCGCTTGTTTGTATTAATGGAGGAAGGTGCTCCATAGCGAGATAAATCCTCCACCATTGCAACCGTCTCCGACCTCGGGCTCTGACTTCTCGGGCGTTACCCCGGCTTGGGTGAGTGGCCTATCTATACCAGACTCACCCCAGGGTCACACCTCCCAGAACATAGACAGAGGGACCCAATCGCCGTCAGAAGTCAGCAGCTCATGCAATGGCCCCCCCGCGGGACTGCAGTTGAACAGCGGATACGAACACAAACCCTACATGACGACCCCGGGTGGTGGGGATGACGCCATTACCCACTCACCCAGCTGCGCACGCGGTGCGCGGGTATCCGTCAGGCCGTGTCCACGGAGGATTTAAATAAAAAGATAAAAGAAACTAAAACTGTGTGGGCGTTTCGCACGCAAGGTAGGCCGGCGGGGAAGAAAAAGAGTTATGCGAATGTCGTGGTGCGAAATGGCCGGAAAGTGATAAGGGAAGAAAGAAACGATGGTGAGGTGTGGTATGGATGAAATGCAAAGAACGCACGAGAGCCTACCTTGGGTCCACCGGTCACTTGAAGAACCCACCTCGACCGGATGGGGGTGAGGGGATGAAGGTGGCGATGATTGGCTCGGGAACCGCCGGGTGCGCCAAAAACCCGTACTCACATAAGGTGAGCCCCTGAGGGGGCCAGAAATTGATGCAGAAGGATTTTTCGGCGGAGAAATTAAAGCCGTTGGCGTTACTCCAGGCGTAAAGACGGTCGATACAGCTCTGGAGACGGCGTTCTAGTAGACAGGTCCGCCGTGAACTGCAATAAGTTGCAAAAACGTCAAAAAGGGACGATTCAATGCCAGGTGGAATACAATCAATTATGGTGTTGATACCAATTGCAAAAAGTGTGACACTGAGTACAGAGTGCTGCGGTACCCCGTTCTCTTGAATAAAACGGCTAGATAAACCCGTACTCACACGTACACCAAAGACGCCTTCCGTCATAAACTCCCGAAGAAATATGGGGATACGACCGCGGATATTCCATGCGTGAAGTGTACGTAAAATGCCGCCCCTCCAACAAGCGTCATAAGCTTTCTCCAGGTCACAAAATACAGCCACATTTTGACACTATCTCAGAAATACGTTCATTAATATGCATCGAAAGACACACCAGATGGTCGACGGTACAGCGATGGCGACGAAATCCGCACTGAGCGTTCGGTAGAAGTTTCTGAGACTCAAGCCACGATTTCAACCGCCCGTTGATCATGCGCTCCATCATCTTGCAAAGGCAACTGGTGCGGGAGATAGGGCGGTAGCTGGAAGGTAGTTCTCGATCCTTCCCAGGCTTAAGTATAGGGACAAAGGTGGCTTCGCCCCAAACGGAAGGAAAAAGCCGTCTTGCCAAATACGGTTATAGACCTGTAAGAGAAAGAGTTTACTGTCGGCTGAAAGGTTCCTTAACATCAGGACATGAATTCCGCCCGGCCCAGGAGCGGAGTGCCTAGAGCAATGAAGAGCGTGCTCCAGCTCCCTCATTGTGAAAAGTTAATTATAACACTCCTTATTAGCAGACCGAAAATTATAGGTCTCGGAATCCAGCCGGTCTTTGAGAGTGCGAAAGAAGGCAGGATAATGGTCAGAACTGGAAACTGCCTCAAAGTCAGCACCCAGAGTGTTAGCAATGGAGCCGGATCCACTATGGTGGCATTGGAAACCTGAAGGCCAGACACAGTATAATGCGACACTTTACCTGAGAAGCGACGAAGTTTATCCCAAACAACAGATGACGCCGTGAAGCGATTAAAAGACTCAACGAAACGAGTCCAGGACGCCTTCTTGCTATACTGAATAATGCGACGGGCCCTGTTGCACGATTGTTTAAAAGTAACCAAATTATCACGTGTAGGGTGTCGCCGAAACAGCGTAAGCGCAGTTCTACGGGCACGAACGGCCTACCACAATCCTTATTCCACCACAGAACAGCTATTCGCCGAGGGTGAGAGAAGGAACGGGGAATTGCGCGATCGGCGGCAGATAGAATAGTACACCAAAGACGTTGCACCATTTGGTTAACGTCAACAAAGGGCTGGTCCTCAAAACACACGAGGCTGGAATACCATCTCCAGTCCGCTTTTGTGAATATCCAGGTAGGTACTCTGGAATGCTGGACGTGGTGAGACAGAAGAGAAACGATGCAGGGGTAATGGTCGCTGGAGTAGGTGTCAGCGACGACATTCCACTGCAGACGACGAGAAAGATGGAAAGCTGGAGTGAGCAAACAGCAAGGTCCAAGTGAGAGAATGATCCGGAAGAATCAGAAAGAAACGATGCCTAACCTGTATTGAGAGAAGAGAGGTTGAACTGATCAAAAATGTCAGAAAGTAGAGTTCCCCTCGTACAAGACCTTGGCGAACCCCTCAGGGGGTGATGGGCACTAAAATCTCCCAACAGAAGAAATGGTGTTGGGAGAGCGGACAGGAGAGCTCGAAGGTCCGCGAATGGAGGTGAATACACAGAGCAAACAGAAAAGAAAAAACAAGGTAACGGTAGTTTAACGGCAACAGCTTGTAAGTCGGACGTAATAGTGAGAGTTTGAAAATGCACGTCGTGACGCACTAATAACATGACACCTCCATGAGCAGGAATACCCTCCTCCGGTTCAAGATCGTAGCGAACCGGAGTATACTCCCGAAGATCAAAAGGATCGTGAGTGCGAAGCTTGGTCTCCTGCAAACACACGACCATAGGTGAATGGGAACGCAGTATAAGTTGCCGTTCCGCCCTATGCGATCGTACACCACGTACATTCCAGGCCAGGATGGTCATTAAGAAAAAGGAATAAACTGTCTACTTAGAAGGGCGGCTTAAAATTATCTTTTGCTTAACTTTTAGGCTCCGGCTTTTTGTATGGAGTTGCTCAGACTCCATAGCTTCCTCGAAGGGAGGGCCCATGCGCTCAGATCCAGAAACCGATTCAAACGCCAAGAATCGGTTCTAAGTGGCAAGGGGGAAGGGGTCCGCTGAGCCCGGCTTGTCCCAGGAGCATCCTGAGACTGCGGCCTCCGAAGAGGACGAGAAGATGAAGTAGTCTGGCCGCGAGCACGCGAAGGATCTTTCAAAAAATCTTCCCTACGAAATTTCTGCTTCGATTTTTTCTCAGTGCCTTATGACTTCAATGACTTTGGACCAGGTTTAGAGGGCTTGATAACTGAAGCTGAAATGGACGGCCGGATGGTAGTGGCTGTCAATGCAGTCATGGTCCAAGTTTGAGTCCCTGCATCCTTCCGGGGTACTGGCGAGGCAACAACAGAACTGAATGTTCCCGATCGCAGGAGCTAAGGTTGACGCGCATGGTAACGCCTCCGGGCTTCGGCGAAGAAGAGTTTCTCCTTTATCCGGATCTCCTGGATCGCGTTCTGGTCCAAGTGCCGCGGACAGTTGGCAAATGAAGCAGAATGAGACCCTTTGAAATTAACGCAGACGGGGGCTGTTGAACAGGTACCTTCGTGTGAGGACTGGCTACATGTTGCACAGATGTTAACGGCCTCTTACATGAAGGAAGGATGACGAAGATGATGAGATGGGGCTTAAGGGCTTTAACCTCCCGCAACTTGTTCCGCTGGAGGGCCGTCCACTCATCGCGCCGAAGCGAGAGAACACCGCGACGTAAAATAACATATAAATCTGACGACGGAACAGTACGCCCTTACAATGTATAAAATAGAAAATTTAAAAGCCGGAAAACTAAAAAACCACACACAAACCCTCTTGGTTAAAAAACACTGAAAAAACACAACAGATCAAATTCTAAAAACTACCACGTTAAAATCAAGATCAATAAAAGAATAAAACGTGTCAAGAACTGTAGAACGCAAGGAACATGAGCGCCACATGTCCGTCGGAGAGAAGAGTCCTATTGAAACTGACAATATAAAATATCAAAGCTAAAAGACGCTCAGCGCATTAAATGAGCCGATTAAAACCGCTGTCACTTATAAAACGTAAAACACATTCTACAGCATGCGAGTCGTCTGCCAAAACGTTGGCTATGGCAACAGAAAAACCTACGCGAACGCGTAGTGGAGCTAATACTTGACGCTCTGTTAAGGGCGCATCACACTGCTCACACAGTGGAGCGTGGTCACCACTGAGCAGGTATCTATGACTAAAAAGGCAATGTCCAATTCGTAAACGAGCTAAAAGCACCTCTTCCCGACGTGACGAACGAGAAGAGTGACACCAGACTAACGGGAGAGGTTTAACCTTCCGCAACTTGTTCCCCTGGAGGGACGTCCACTCATCGCGCCAAAGCGAGAGGACACCGCGACGTAAAATAACATATAAATCTGACGACGGAACAGTACAGGTAAAACATCTGGGTGATAAAATTTCCGATTTGGCAGCGGCGTCGGCTGACTCGTTTCCAGAGATGCCCACGTGACTTGGAATCCACATAAAAGAGACGCTGATGCCAGAGGCACCAAGCGAGTGGAGCAGGTCATGTATGCGATGTACGAGGGGGTGGTAATTGTACAGCGCGTTAATACTCTGAAGGGCACTCAGAGAGTCCGTACAAACAACGCTGTGACGTAGGTCGTGCCGCAGAATGTATAAAACAGATTGATAAATACTGAAACGTTCGGCGGTAAAAGTCGAACATTGCCCCGGTAAACGAAAGGTAAAACTATGTTCACCAAAAACAAAGGCACACCCTACTTCAACATCAGTCTTAGACCCATCAGTATACATAAAATTAAAGTCCCCGAATTGCGCCCGTAGCTCTAAAAGCGCTGATCTAAGGACTGAAGAAGGGGCCGCAATCTTCAGCATCGAGGTTCACCCAAGGTGAAAGTGGACCTCAGCGCTCAACCATGGAGGAAAACACGTTTCCCCTCTTGGAGGCCTCGGAATCCAGCCGGTCTTTGATGATGCTGATGATGATGATGAGATGCGGTTTAAGGGCGCTAAACAGCTAAGGTCATCAGCGCCCTTACAAAGTATAAAATGTACTGTCCAAAAATAAAAGTCCGATAAAAAAACGCATAATTATAAACGGGACACAAACCCACGATGTCCAAAAGGTAAAAAACAAAACACCAAATACCAAAAACGAACACACTAAAACCATGGTCAATAAAAGAGTAAAACAACGTGTCAAGAACTGTAGAATGTCAGGGACACGAGCGCCAGATGTCCACTGGGGATGATGATGATGATGATGATGATGATGGTGAGATGTGGTTTAAGGGCGCTAAACAGCTAAGGTCAACAGCGCCCTTACGAAGTATAAAATGTACTGTCCAAAAATAAAAGTCCCATAAAAAACCGCATAATTAAAAATGGGACACAAACCCGTGATGTCCTAAAGGTAAAAAACAAAACACCAAACACCAAAAACGAACACACTAAAACCATGGTCAATAAAAGAGTAAAACAACGTGTCAAGAACTGTAGAATGCCAGGGACACGAGCACCAGATGTCCAATAGGGACGAGATGTCCCTTTAAAACAACAAGATAAAATAACACAGTCAAAAGACGCTCAGCGCATCAAATGCGTCTGTTAAATCCAATGTCATTGATAAAACGTAAAAGACACTCTACAGCATGCGCGTCGTCTGCCAAAACCTTGGCTAGGCACAAAGGCAGACCAACACGAACGCGCAACGGAGCTAAAACTTGACACTCTTCTAAAATGTGACGCACCGTGAAGGGCGCATCACACTGCTCACAGAGCGGTGCGGAGTCACCACTGAGTAGGTATCTATGGCTAAAAAGACAATGTCCGATTCGTAAACGAGCTAAAAGTACCTCTTCCCGACGAGAACAACGAGAAGAGGTACCCCAGACTAACGGAAGAGGTTTAACCTCCCGCAACTTGTTCCCCCCTAAGAGCCGCCCACTCAACGCGCCAGCGCGAGAGGATACGGTAACGTAAAATAACATAAAAATCTGAGGAAGGAACAACTCAGCTAATACATCTGGGTGATAAAATGGCCGATTTGGAAGCGGCGTCGGCAGACTCGTTCCCTGAGATGCCCACATGACCTGGAATCCACAAGAAGGAGACGCTGATGCCAGAGGCACCAAGCGAGTGGAGTAGGTCATGTATGCGTTGTACGAAAGGGTGGTAACTGTACAGCGCGTTAATACCCTGAAGGGCACTCAGAGAGTCGGTACAAAGAACACAGCGCGAAAGACGTGCCGCTGAATGTATAAAACACATTGATATATACTAAAAAGTTCGGCGGTATAAATCGAACATTGTTCAGGTAAACGAAAAGTAAAACTCTGTACACCAAAAACAAAGGCACATCCTACTCCAACATCAGTCTTAGACACATCAGTATATATAAAATGACAGTCCCCGAACTGCGCCTGTAGTTCTAGAAAGTCGGATCTAAGAACGGATGCACGCGTCGCATTTTTCGGCATCGACGTAAGCCCAAGGTGGATGTGGGCCTCAGCGCTCGACCATGGAGGAAAACGCGTTTCCCCTTGTGCAAGGGCCGGCGCTGGCGTAACGTCCAAATGCCGAAGTAGCAGTCGAAATCGAACCCCTGGAAGGAGCAATGCAGAGGAGCTAACTAAATGTTGCCGATCAAGCGAATCCTCGTAAAATGTCGGGAAGGACGGGTGGTCAGGCAAGCTGGAGAGTCGACAGGCATAGCTACAAAAGCATCTCACGCCGGAAGGACAGCGGAGGCTCTGCAGCTTCAGCATACAGGCTAAGAACAGGGCTGGTTGAAAAGGCCCCTGTAGCGACTCTTATGCCACGATGGTGAATGGCATTCAATCGACGTAACACAGATGGACGTGCCGACGAATAAACAATGCACCCGTAGTCAAGCTTGGATCGGACCAAAGAGCGATAAAGGCGAAGAAGGACGGTCCGATCAGCTCCCCAGGATGTGCCACTTAAACCACGTAAAATATTAAGAGAACGGTCACACATTGCTGTAAAAAGGAAACGTGAGAAGTCCAGTTCAGCTTCCGGTCAAACACCAACCCCAAAAATTTCACCTCGTCAGCAAATGGAAGGACCTCCGACCCAAGATGGAGAGAGGGAGGAGGGAAAGCCTTCCGGCGCCAGAAGTTGATGCAGTCGGATTTTTCAGCGGAGAAATTAAAGCCGTTAGCGTTACTCCAGGCGTAGAGACGGTCGATACAGCTCTGGAGACGGCGTTCGAGTAGACAGATCCGCCGTGAACTGCAATAAATGGCAAATTCGTCAACAAAAAGGGACGATGAAATGCCAGGTGGAATACAATCAACAATGGGGTTGATAGCAATCGCAAAACGGTGACACTGAGTACAGAGCCCTGAGGTACTCCGTTCTCGTGAATAAAACGACTAGATAAAACCGAGCCCACACGTACACGAAAGCCGCGGTCCGTCATAAATTCCCGAAGAAATATGGGAAGACGACCGCGGAATTTCACGCGTGCAGTGTACGTAAAATGCCGCCCCTCCAGCAAGTGTCATAGGTTTTCTCCAGGTCAAAAAACACATCCACGGTTTGACACTTTCCCAGAAATCCATTCATAATATGCGTCGACAGGGACACCAGATGGTCGACGGTAGAGCGATAGCGACGAAATCCGCACTGAGCGTTCGCTAGAAGCTTCTGAGACTCAAGCCACCATGTCAACCGCCCGTTGATCATGCGCTCCATCACCTTGCTAATGCAACTGGTGGGGGAGATAGGGCGGTAGCTGGATGGTAGTTGGCGATCCTTCCCAGGCTTAAGAATGGGGACAATGGTGGTTTCGCGCCAAACGGAAGGAAAAATGCCGTCTTGCCAAATACGGTTATAGACCTGTAAGAGAAATAGTTTACTGTCGGCTGAAAGGTTGTATAACATCAGGACATGAATGCCGTCCGGCCCGGGAGCGGAGTGCCTAGAGCAATGAAGAGCGTGCTCCAGCTCCCTCATTGTGAAAAGTTCGTTATAACATTCATCATTAGCAGACCAAGAATTAGATGTTGCGGAATCCAGCCGGTCTTTAATAGAGCAAAAGCCGGCGGAATAATGCTCTGAACTGGAAACCGCCTCAAAGGCAGCACCCACAGTGTTAGCAATGGCAGCCGGATCCACTATGGTGGCATTGGAAACCTGAAGGGCAGAAACAGTACAATGCGACACTTTTCATGAGAAGCGACGAAGTTTATCCCAAACAATAGATGAAGGCGTAAAGCGGTTAAAAGACTCGACAAAACGAGTCCAAGACGCCTTCTTGCTATCCTGAATAATGCGACGAGCCCTGGCGCGCGATTGTTTAAAAGTCACCAAATTATCGGGTGTAGGGTATCGCCGAAACACCCTAAGTGCAGTTCTACGGGCACGAACGGCAACCCGACACTCCTCGTTCCACCAAGGAACAGGAATCCGTCGACTGAGAGGATGAACGGGTAACTGCGCGTTCAGCGGCAGAGAAAATCGTAGACGTAAGGTGCTGCACTAGTTTGTTAATGTCGGTGAAGGGCTGGTCGTCAAAATGCACAAGGCTGGAATACAAGATCCAGTCGGCTTTTGTGAACATCCAGGTAGGCAACCTGCAATGCTGTACGTGGTGTCACAGAAGAGAAACGATGCAGGGGTAATGCTCGCTGGAGTAGGTGTCTGCGACGACGTTCCACTGCAGACGACTAGCAAGCTGGAGTGAGCAAACGGCAAGATCCAGGTGTGAGAATGTACCAGAAGAATCAGAAATAAAAGTAGGTTCACCTGTATTGAGGATGCACAGATTGAACTGGTAAAATATGTCGGAAAGAAGAGTTCTCCTCGCACAAGCCCTTGGCGAACCCCACAGGGGGTGATGGGCGTTAAAATCTCCCAACAGAGGAAATGGTGTTGGGAGAGCGGACAGGAGAGCTCGAAGGTCCGCGAGAGCGAGGGGAGACGACGGAGGTGAATATACAGAGCAAACAGAAAAGAAAAAACCGGGTAACTGCAATCTAATAGCAACAGCTTGCAAGTCGGACGTAAGAGTGAGAGTTTGAAAATGAACATCGTTACGCACTAATAACATGACACCTCCATGAGCAGGAGCACCCTCCTCCGGTTCAAGATAGTAGCGAGCCGGAGTGTACCCTCGGAGATCGAAAGGGTCGTGAGGGCGAAGCTTGGTCTCCTGCAAACACACGACCATAGGTGAATGGGAACGCAATAAAAGTTGAAGGCCCGCCCTATGCGATCGTACAGCACATACATTCCAGCTCAGGATAGCCATGAATAAAAGGGATAAACTGTCTACTTAGAAGGGCGGCTTAAAATAATCTTTTGCTTAACCTTTGGGCTCGGGCTTTTTGTATGGAGTTGGTCAGACTCCATAGCTTCCTCGGAGGGAGGGCCCACGCGCTCAGTGCCAGAAACCGATTCAAGCGCCGTGAATCGGTTCTAGTTGGCGATGGGTGAGGGGTGCCGCTGAGCGCGGCTTGTCCCAGGAACTTCCTGGGACAGCGACCTCCGAGGAGGAGAAGGTGAACTTTTCTTACCGCGCACACGGGGAGGGTCTTTCAGGAAATCTTCCCTACGAAGTTTCTGCTTGGGTTTCTTTTCAGCGGCTTGCGACATCATTGACTTTGGACCAGGTTTATAGGGCTTGGTAACTGTAGCTTTAATGGACGGCCGGATGGTAGTGGCGGTTAATGCAGTCATGGTCCAGGTCTGAGTTTCGGCATCTAGTCGTGGTACTGGCGAGGCAACAACAGAACTAAATGTGCCAGATAGCATGAGGGAAGGCTGCGCGCATGATAACATCTCCGGGCTTTAGCGAAGGAGAGTTTTTCCTTTACCCGGATCTCCTGGATCGCCTTTCGTCCAAGTACCGCGGACAGTCGGCAAATGACGCAGAATGAGACCCTTTGCAGTTAACGCAGACGGGGCCTGCGGAACAGGCACCCTCGTGTGACGGCTGGCTACATGAGGCACAGATGGTAACGGCACTCTTACATGAGACTTGCGTATGCCCAAAACGTTAGCATTTGAAACAACGGAGAGGTCTAGGGATATAGGGCCTCACCGCAATGCGTTCGTACCCTGCTGAAATGCTCGTGGGCAGATCGACGCCATCAAATGTAATAAACAGGGTACGAGTGGGTACCAATACTCCGTCGCGTTTGGGCTGCACTCGATGCACTGCTGTCACCTTTTGGTCTGAAAGATAGTCTTCGAGTTCATCGTCCGACATACCATCGAGGCTATGGGTGGTGATGACGCTTCGACAGGAATTCAATGTGCGGTGCTTCTCCACACGGATGGCATAGCCCTGGAGAAACGTAGCGCGCAACAAGGTCTTACTTTGCTCATCGGACTTCGTTTGTGCTAATAAGGAACCGTTCCGTAGACGAGTGCAGGGCTGAACCGCAACAGCAATACCATCAATGCCCTTTTGAATGATGAAAGGGTTAATCTTCTCAAAACTTTGGCCTTCTTCGGTTCGGAAGTGACCAAGTAACAACCAGTTGTCGGTGGTGTCACTTCTGTTACATAAACTTTTCGGCGCTTGTTGGTATTAATAGCGAAATAAATCCTCCACCATTGCAACCGTCTCCGACCTCGGGCTCTGACTTCCCGGGCGTTACCCCGGCTTGGGTGAGTGGTCTATCTATACCAGACTCACCCCAGGGTCACACCACCCAGAACATAGACAGAGGGACCCAATCGCCGTCAGAAGCCAGCAGCTCATGCAATGGCCTCCCCGCGGGACTGCAGTTGAACAGCGGATACGAACACATACCCTAGATGACGACCCCGGGTGGTGGGGATGACGCCATTAGCCACTCACCAAGCTGCGCACCCAGTATACGGGTATCCGTTAGGCTGTGTCCACGGAGGATTAAAATAAAAGGTTAAAAGGAACTAAAAGTGTGTGCGCGTTTCACACTCAAGGTAGGCCGGCGAAGTAGGAAGATAGACGTGTTAATGAATCGACGAGGGGAGAAAAGTGCATAAAGAGAAGAGAGAATAAAGAAACGATGGCGAGGGCGTCATGGAATGAAATGCACTGAACGCATGAGAGCATACCTTGAGTCCCCTGGTCACGAGAATGAACCCACCTCGACCGGCCAAGGGTAGAAGGATGATTATGGCGATGAAAGGCTCGGGAACCCCGGGTACGCCAAACCCGTACTCACATAAGGTGAGCCCCTGGGGAGACATCTGGTTGTTACTTAGTCATTACACGTACAGAGGAAGGACAATGGTTTGAGAAGGTGAACCCTTTTATAGTACCGAAGGGCAATGACTCTATTTCTAGTTCGGTTCATTCGGCACTCGACTTCGTAACGGGTCATTATTACTACAAAGCAAGTCCAATCAAGAGACTAAGACTTTGTAGCGCCCTACGCTTCTCCACGGTTATCCCGTCCATGTTGAGAAGAACCACACCTTGAATTCCTGTCCAGGTGTCGTCACCAGGCATAGCCTCAATGGCGTATCCGACAATACTCTAGTCGATCATCTTTATGAACAAAAGGTGGCAGCAGTGCGTCAGGTGCAGACTTAACCCGACGGAGTATTGGTACCCACTCGTACCCTGTTTATGACATTTGATGCCGTTGATCTGCCAAAGAGCGTTTCAGCAGGGTACGAACGTACTGCGGTGAGGCCTTATATTCTTAGACCTCTGTGTTGTTTTAAATGCCAACGTTTTGGGCATACGCAAGTCTCCTGTACGAGTGCCGTTACCATTTGTGCAGTACGTAGCCAGCCCCCACAAGAAGGTACTGCTCAACAGCCCCCGTCTGCAAAGGGTCTCATTCTGCGTCATCTGAAGACTGTCCGCGTTACTTCGACGAGAAGGCGATCCAGGAAATCCGGGTAAAGGAGAAACTCTCCTAATCTTAAGCCCGGAAGCGTTTACATACGCGCCAACCTTCGCTCCTGCGATCTAGCACATTTCCTCGCCAGTACCCCGGAAGGATGCCGAAACACAGACCTGGACCATGACTGCATTGACCGCCACTACCATCCGGCCCTCCATTTCTAGCACTGTTATCAAGCCATCTAAGGCTGGTCCTAAGGTTATGAAGTCTCAAGGCACTGAAAAGAGGTAAAAGCAAAAACTTCGCGGGGAACATTTTATTAAAGACCCTCCGCGTGCGCGAGGTAAACAAAGTTCACCTTCTCGTCCTCGGAGGTCGCAGTCCCAGGGTGCTCCTGGGACAAGCCGTGCTCATCGGTCCCCTTCAACCATTGCCACCCAGAAACGATTCTCGGCGCTTGATACGGATTCTGGCACTTTGGGCGTGGGCTCTCCCTTCGAGGAGCCTATGGAGTTCGAACAACTCCATACCAAAGGGCCGAGCCCCAAGGTTAAGCAAAAGGTTATTTTGAGCCGTCCTTCTAAGTAGGAATGCTAACACCACCACCACACTAAAACATGTTAAACAAAACAATAAAAGAGTAAAATCCCGTGTCAAGAACTGTAGAACGCATGTAAAATGAGCGCCATATATCCACTAGAGAGTAGAGTCCCCATTAAAACAGGCAATATAAAATTACAAAGCTAAAGGACACTCAACGCATCAAATGCGCAGATTAAAATCACTGTGACTAATAAAACGTAAACCACATGCTACAGCACTCCCGTCGTCTGCAAAACTTTGGCTATGCCAACAGACAGACCCACACGAACGCGCAATGGAGCTAAAACTTGACACTGTGTTAAAATGTGACGAACCGTTAAGGGCGCATCACACTGCTCACATATTGGTGCGGGGTAACCACGAAGCAGGTATCTAGGACTAAAAAGGCAATGTCCGATTCGTCGTCGGGCTAAACGTACCTCTTCCCGACGAGAAGAACGAGAAGTAGTACCCCAGACTAACGAAAGAGGTTAAACACGGTTCTCCCCCCCCCTCCGTGCGTTTGCTCTAACCATTGAGCTACTGTGACAACATACCGGGGAGGCATTGAATTCCCCAATTGACTCAAGTTGTTTCCCAGACATACCTACTAAGGCATCTCCCTCGAGATGACAAACTTAGCAGCGACTTGCTTATTCCAAGTACTTCAGTGTTGAGTGCATATATTATTATTAAGGTTTTAATTATTTTGTTGTTATTATATAAATTAATTATACTTTTAATAATAGATATACTTTTAATAATATAGAGTCAACTGAAAACTTCAACGCCAGAGCCGGGATTTGAACACGGTTCTCTCGCTCTCGTGCGGTTGCTCTAACCATTGAGCTACTGTGACAACATGCCGGTGGGGCATTGAATTCCCCAATAGCCCGGTCTAGGGCAAGTCGGGAGAACCGTGTTCAAATCCCGGCTGTGGCGTTGAATTTTTCAGTTGACTCTATATTAAAAACTTGCCCTAGTCTAGGCTAAGGTCTATTAAAAGTATAATTAATTTATATAATAACAACAAAAAGGAGTGTTATAATGAAATTTTCACAATGCGGGAGTAGTAGCACGCTCTTCTTTTTCTAGGCACTCCGCTCCTGGGCAGGACCGCATTCATGTGCTGATGTTAAAGAACCTTTCAGCCGACAGTAAACTCTTCCTCTTACAGGTCTATAACCGTATTTGGCAAGACGGCCTTTTTCCTTCCGTTTGGCGCGAAGCCACCATTGTCCCTATCCTTAAGCCTGGGAAGGATCGCCAACTACCTTCCAGCTAGCGCCCTATCTCCCTCACCAGTTGCATTTGCAAGGTGATGGAGCACATGATCAACGGGGGTTGACATGGTGGCTTGAATCTCAGAAACTTCTAGCGAACGCTCTGTCCGCGTTTTGTCGCCACCGCTCTACCGTCGAGCATTTGGACTCTCTGTCGACGCATATTATGAATGGGTTTCTGAGAAAATGTCAAAGAATTGCTGTGTTTTCTCACATAGAGAAAGCTTATGATACTTGTGGGAGGGGCGGCATTTTAAAAAACTTAACGCATGGAATTTACGCGGCCGTCTTCCCATATTTCTTCGGGAATTTATGACGGACCGCGTCTTTCGTGTACGTGTGGGATCGGTTTTATCTAGTCGTTTTATTCAAGAGAACGGTATACCGCAGGGTTCAGTACTCAGCGTCACACTTTTTGCGATTGGTATCAACCCCAATGTTGATTGTATTCCACCTGGCATTTCATCGTCCCTTTTTGCTGGCGATTCTGCCATTTATTGCAGTTCACGGCTGACCTGTCTGCTCGAACGCTGTATCCAGAGCTGTATCGACCGTCTCTACGCCTGGAGTAACGACAACGGCTTTAATTTCTCCGCCGAGAAATCCGTCTGTATTAATTTCTGGCGCCGGAAGGCTTTCCGTCCACCCTTTCTCCATCTTGGACAGGAGGTCCTTACATTTGCAGACGAGGTGAAATTTTTGGGGTTGATCTTTGATCGAAAACTGAGCTGGACTTCTCACGTTTCCTTTTTAAAAGCATAGTGTGGCCGTTCTCTTAATATTTTACGTGTTTTAAGTGGTACATCCTGGGGAGCTGATCGGACCGTCCTTCTGTGTCTTTATCGCTCTTTGGTCCGATCCAAACTTGATTACGGGTGCACTGTCTATTCATCGGCACGTCTATTTTTGTTACGTCGCTGGAATGCCATTCATCATCATGATATCAGAGTCGCTACAGGGGCCTTTCCAACTAGCCCTGTACCCAGTCTGTATGCTGAAGCTGCAGAGCCTCCACTGTCCTCCAAGTGTGAGATGCTTTTGTGCAGCTATGCCTGTCGACTCTCAAGCTTGCTTGACCACCCGTCATTCGAGGTATTTTTCGCGGAGTCGCTCAATCGGCAATATTTCATTTGCTGTTCTGCATTGCTCCCTCCAGGGGTTCGATTTCAACAGCTTCTTCGACATCTGGACGTTACGCCAGCGTCGGCCCTTCCAAGGTGGGAAACGCGTTTTCCTCCATGGTTGCCCCCTGAGACCCACTGTCACCTTGGGTTAGCGTCGATGTCGAAGAATGAGACCCCATCTTCAATCTTTAGATCAGCGTTTTTAGAACTTCAGGCGCAATTCGGGGTACTTTCACTTTATCTTTACCGATGGATCTAAGACTGATGCTGGAGTAGGGTGTGCCTTTGTTTGTGGTGGAAATAGTTTTACCTTTCGTTTACCGGGGCAATGTTCTATTTTTACCGCCGAAATGTTTAGCATTTATCAGTCCCTTTCATACATTCAGCGGCACGACTTACGGGACTGTTTTATTTGTTCGGACTCCCTGAATGCTCTTCAAAGTATTAGCGCGCTGTAGTTACCACCCACTCGTACAGCGTATTCATGAGCTGCTCCACTTGCTCGGTGTTTTCGGCATCGGCGTCTCCTGCGCGTGGATTCAAGATCATGTGGGCATCTCAGGAAACGAGTCTGCCGACGCCGTTGCCAAATCGGCGATTTTATTACCCAGATTTTTACCTCTGTTGTTCCCTCGTCAGATTTGTGTGTTCTTTTAAGTCGCCGCATCCTCTCGCTTTGGTGCGATGAGTGGACGGCCCTCCGGTGGAACAAATTGCGGGAGGTTAAACCTCTTCCGTTAGTCTAGGGTACCTCTTCTCGTTCTTCTCGTCGGGAAGAGGTACTTTTAGCCCGTCTACGAATCGGACATTGCCTTTTTAGTCATAGACACTTGGTTAGTGGTGACCCCGCACCACTCTGTGAGCGGTGTGATGTGCCGTTAACGGTGCGTCACATTTTAACGGAGTGTCAAGTTTTAGCTCCATTGCGCGTTCGTGTGTCTCTGCCTGTTGGTTTAGCCAACGTTTTGGCAGACGACGCGCATACTGTAGACTGTCTTTTACGTTTTATTACTGAAATTGGTTTTAGCCGACGCATTTGATGCCCTGAACGTTTTTTAGTTTTGTTACTTTATACTGTATGCTTTTAATGGGAACTCTTCTCCCCGCCAGAGATACGGCGCTGTTGTCCCTTCCATTCTACGGTTCCTGACACGTCGTTTTACTCTTTTATTGACCATGATTTTAGTGTGGTAGTTTTTATAATGTGGTGATTTGGTTTTAGCGTTTTTGACTAAGCGGGTTTGCGTCCCGTTTTTTAGTTTTTGTCTTTCATGTTTTATACATTGTAAGGGCGCTGATAACACTAGAGGTTGAGCGCCCTTAAACCCCATCTCTTCATCATCATTAACAACCAGATGTGGGTGGGGCTACTTCTGTTGCCAATACTTTTCGGTGCTTGTTATTAATAATGGACAAAGGGGGCTTCATAGCGAAAGAAATCCTCCATCATTGCAACCCTCTCCGACCTCGGGCTCTGACTTCACGGGCGTTACCCCGGCTTGGGTGAGTGCCTATCTATACAAGTCTCAGCCCAGGGTCACATCTCCCAGAATATACACAGAGGGACCCAATGGCCGTCGGAAATCAGCAGCTTATGCAATGGTCCCCCTGCGGGACTGCAGAGTAACAGCGAATACGAACAGATACCCTACATGACGACCACAGGTGGTGGGGATGACGCCATTACCCACTCACTCAGCTGCGCACCCAGTGCGCGGTTATCCGTCAGGCTGTGTCCATGGAGGATTAATATAAAAGGGGAAAATAAACCAAAAGTGTGTGGGCGTTTCGCACGCAATATAGGCCGGCGAGGAAAAAAAGAGATTTGCGAATGGTCGGAAATAGACTAGAGAAGAAAGAAACGATGGCGAGGGACGGCATGGAACGAGATGCAAAGAACGCACGAGAGCCTAACTTGAGTCCCCCGGTCACGAGGACGAACCCACCTCGACCGGACGAGGGTGGAGAGATGATGATGGTGATGACAGGCTCGAGCACCCCGGGTAGGCCAACGCGTACTCACACAAGGTGAGCCCCTGAGGGTTTGGTGGGATGATAATGGCGATGAGCGGCTTGGGCACCCCGGGTACGCGAAACTCGTACTCATATGAGGTGAGCCACTGAGGGGGGCTCTCTTGTGTCCTCCAGTCATCACCAAGAGGAACACAACTCGATCGATGTAGCTTACTGAAGGCGGCTACTATCTGTCGCAACAGAGGAAAGTAATTAGTGTAATATATACACAATTCCTACTTCGGTAACGCCGCAAAGAGAGAGCAGCTAACGTTGAAGAACTTAATAAGCGCAAGCTATGTAGTTGGATGACCTTTACGCGATATGGAGAACAAAAGCTCTCCATTAAAGCTTAGTTCTTCAATTACTTCATGCGGATAAGGACAATCACGGGACTTACCTGCGTGGAAGCCACGGCATTTATTACATCACGGAGCAGATAGAAGGGTTCCTTCGAGTGTTTCTTACCTATGGTGGCACAGGGAGTTTTGGCGTTCAAGAGTTGGAAAAATGAATAAGTTGGAACCGAAAACGGCATTGCACGAAGAACGTATGGAAAAGAGAGATCACCTCGTAGCTAGATCTGATGATAAAATAAATGAGATGAAGCACTGCGGGTCTGTATATCCCCAGAAGCAATCGAGTACATCGTGTAAGAATGCCGTAAAGAGGATTCGTGACTCTGTCGAATTCAGTTTGTATGAATGTAATAACTTTCTAGATTTGGTCCCCTTAATACTGAGATAGGTAATAAAAGTGTAAATATGCTCTAAAATGTTGAATTAAAAACAAACATGTTTAGCATATAGAGAGAAAGGGCTATGCATTGCATATTAGCGCATTCAAAATGCGCCAAAAGTAGTACTGAAATCAGTTAATCAACAATTTGGTTTCTGAAAGTAATTTTTCGTATAAATGAATTCCTTCCAAACAAGGGAGATTATTACAGCTACCTACCCATAAGCGTGCGAACGAGTTGGGCAAGAGGATTGTCTGGTATGTCCACTGCGAGAAGTCCAAAAGAATCCCTGTACCAGAAACTACCTCCAAATTGCCACCACAACTTCACAAATACTGGGTGCCTTGTCCTGTTGCAGATTACATGGAGGCAATGAGCTGCACTGGCAGTCATACCTCCAGAGCACAGCAAGGCAATAAAACAACCTAAGTGTCCATAAATGGCTGCAGTACGTAGTGGATGAGATGACTGTGCATACTCTTGCGCTGTCAGGCCTTCAATTGTAGCTCCATAGTCCAGCAGCAACTGCAAAATACATCATATCACAGCTTCGGTAAAGAAAAGGTATTGCAAAGTATTTGGGATATGAAATTAGGGTGCACATTATTCCATTTGAGGCCGAACTCAATAGCTAATCATACTACTAAACGCAAAAACAGTATTAAAATAGTGTTGGCAGTATATGTTATGTGCATACAGTTGTGAAGCAGAATGCTTTTATTGTACATAATTACCAAGTTACCATAGCAAATAGAATAAATTTCAAGAAAGTTATCCTCATAAAACGAATAAATCTATCACGCATTAACAGAAAGTAATCACTGCATATTTATTTCACAATAATATTCTTTGCTATTAATTATGCTTGTTAAGTATGTTAATTTCTACCTGTAAGGCCAGGTTGTAAAAAGCTCTAGACATCCTGTTGGTTTTATTTGTACGATAAACCTAATCAGAGAGATAATTTGTATCTGTTTCTGAAAGAGGTTAAATTCCTTAGATAACAATTTAATCTACAGCTTAATTAGGAGTGTAACAAAGGTGGCGACTTAAGTTTTTCTATCATTTAATTGCAATAGCGATCACAATGGCGCATATATCTATGCGGTTTGATTAACAGGCGCACCAATTTACATACTTGTTTATCACAGTACCAACATAAATGGATAACAATGCATCGATATATTGTGAAACAGAGTACAGCACATGCCAAACTTAAACTTAACCTCAGCATTGGGTAAAATTAGTACTAAACGCAGTAGGAACTTTAAAAAACTATGCTAATGGAGTTATGACCGAAAAAAAGGGTATAATTAAAAACAAAAGGACTGATCATCTAAAACTATAGTACTTAAGGCCCCATTAAACAGTGTTGAAAAGCGTAAAAGGATTACTAAGATTGTCTTAGAATTGTGTTTTGTATGATGATGATGATGATGATGATGATAATTATGAGATGGGGTTTAAGGGCGCTCAACATCTAAGGTTATTAGCGCCCTCACAATGTATAAAATATAAAAGGTTAAAAGCCAAAAATTAAAATACCACACTCAAACCCGCTTGGAAGAAAACGGTAAAACCAACAGATCAAATTCTAAAAACCACCACACTAAAATCATGGCCAAAAATAGTAAAAGGACGTTCAAGAGCTGTAGAACGCATGGAACATGAGCGCCATAGATGCCTTGGAGAGAAGAGCCCCATTAAAAAGATAATATAAAACACACAGCTAAAAGGCGCTCAGCATATCAAATGCGTCGGCTAAAACCAATGTCACTGATAAAACGTAAAAGACATTCTACAGCATGCCAAAACGTTGGCTATGCAAACAGGCAGACCCAAGCGAACGTACAATGGAGCTAAAACTTGGCACCCTGTTAAAATGTGACGGTCCGTTAATGGCATATCACACCGATCACACAGTGGTGCGGGGTCACCGCTAAGCAGGTATCTATGACTAAAAAGGCAATGTCCGATTCGTAAACCAGCTAAAAGTACCTCTTCCCGACGACACGAACGAGAAGAGGTACCCCAGACTAACGGGATAGGCTTAACCTCCCACAACTTGTTCCCCCTGAGGGCCGTCCACTCATCCCTCCAAAGAGAGAGGATGCGGCTACGAAAAATAACAAACAAATCCGTGGAGAGAACAACAGAGGTAAAATATCTGGGTAATAAAATCACCCATCTGGCAGCGGCGTAGACAGATTCATTACCGGAGAGGCCCACATGACCTGGAAGCCACAAGAAGGAGACGTTGATGCCAGAGACACCAATGATGATGAGATGCGGTTTAAGGGCGCTAAACTGCTAAGGTCGTCAGCACCCTTACAAGGTATAAAATATAAAGTCAAAAATATAAAAAACGGGTAAAAAACCCGCATAATTAAAAAACATAACTAAAAACCCGCGATGTCCAAAAAGCTAAAAACAATAATACACCAATCCCAATAAAAGAGTAAAACGTGTCAAGAACTGTAGAATGCGAGGGACATGAGCAGCATATGTCCACTGGGGAGTATAGTCCCCATTAAAACAGACAGAATAGAATTACAAAGCTAAAGGACGCTCAACGCATCAAATGCGCAGATTAAAATCACTGTCACGAATAAAACGTAAAACACATTCTACAGCACGCGCGTCGTCTGCCAAAACGTTGGCTACGCCAACAGGCAGACCAACATGAACGTGTAATGGAGATAAAGCTTGACACTCTGTCAAAATGTGACGCACCGTTAAGGGCGCATCACACTGCTCACACAGTGGTGCGGGGTCACCACTGAGCAGGTATCTATGACTAAAAGACAATGTCTGATTTGTAAACGGGTTAAAAGTACCTCTTACCGACGACACGAACAAAAAGAGGTACCCCAGACTAACGGGAGAGGCTTAACCTCCCTCAACGTTTTCCCCGGAAGGGCCGTCCACTCATCCCTCCAAAGCGAGAGGATGCGGCTACGTAAAATAGCAAACAAATATGTGGAGGGAACAACACAGGTAAAATATCTGGGTAATAAAATGCCGACCTGGCAGCGGCGTCGGCAGACTCATTACCTGAGATGCCCACATGACCTGGATTCCACATGAAGGAGACGCTGAGGCCAGAGACACCAAGCGAGTGGATAGGTCATGAATGCGCTGTACGAGCGGATGGTAACTGTACAGCGAGCTAATACCTTGAAGAGCACTCAGGGCGTCTGAACAAATAAAACAGTGCCTAAGTCGTGCCGCTGAATGCATAAAAGAGACTGATAAATGTTAAAAATCTCGGCGGTAAAAATCGAAAATTGCCCCGATAAACGAAAGGTAAAACTATTTCCACCACAAACAAAGGCACACCCTACTCCAGCATCAGTCTTAGATCCATCAGTAAACACAAAATGAAAGTCCCAAAATTGCGACTGAAGTTCTAAAAACACTGATCTAAAGACTGAAGAAGGGGTCTCATTCTTCGGCATCAACGATAACCCAAGGCGACTGTGGGCCTCAGCGCGCAACCATAGACGAAAACGCGTTTCCCCCCCTTGGAAGGGCCGGCGCTGGCGTAAAGTCCATATGCCGAAGAAGTTGACGAAATCGAACCCATGGAGGGAGCAATGCAGAGGAGCTAACTAAATATTGCCGATCAAGCGAATCCTCGGAAAATATCGCGAAGGACGGGTGGTCAGGCAAGCTGGAGAGTCGACAGGCATAGCTACACAAGAGCATCTCAGGCCTGAAGCACAGGAGGGGCTCTGCAGCTTCAGCATATAGGCTGGGTTTAGGGCTGGTTGGAAAGGCCCCTGTAGCGACTCTTATGTCACGATGGTGAATGGCATTCAATCAACGTATTACAGATGGACACGCCGACGAATAGACAATGCACCCTAATCAAGCATGGATCGGAGCAAAGAGCGATAAAGATGTAGAAGGCCGATCCGATCAGCTCTCCAAGATGTGCCACTTAAAACACGTAAAATATTAAGAGAGCGGTCACACTTTGCTTTTAAAAAGGAAATGTGAGAACTCCAGCTCAGCTTTCGATCAAAGATCAACCCCAAAAATTTCACCTCGTCTGCAAATGGAAGGACCTCTAACCCAAAGTGGAGAGAGGGCGGAGGGAAAGCCTTCCGGCGCGAGAAATTGGTGCAGATGGATCCCTCGGCGGAGAAATTAAAGCCGTTGGCGTTACTCCAGGCGCAGAGACGGTCGATACAGCTCTGGAGACGGCGTTCCAGCAGACAGGTCCGCCGTGAACTGCAATAAATGGCAAAATCGTCAACAAAAAGGGACGATGAAATGCCAGGTGGAATACAACAAACAATGGGATTGATAGCAATTGCAAAACGGTGACACTGAGTACAGAGCCCTGCGGTACTCCGTTCTCTTGAATAAAACGACTAGATAAAACCGAGCCAACACGTACACGAAAGCCGCGGTCCGTCATAAATTCCCGAAGAAAATGGGAAGACGACCGCGGAGATTTCACGCGTGCAGTGTACCTAAAATGCCGCCCCTCCAGCAAGTGTCATAGGTTTTCTCCAGGTCAAAAAACACATCCACGGTTTGACACTTTCTCAGAAATCCATTCATAATATGCGTCGATAGGGACACCTGGTGGCCGACGGTAGAGCGATAGCGACGAAATCCGCACTGAGCGTCCGCTAGAAGTTTCTGAGGCTCAAGCCACCATGTCAACCGCCCGTTGATCATGCGCTCCATCAGCTTGCAAATGCAACTGGTGAGGGAGATAGGGCGGTAGCTGGAAGGTAGTTGGCGATCCTTCCCATGCTTAAGTATAGGGACAATGGTGGCTTCGCGCCAAACGGAAGGAAAAAAGCCGTCTTGCCAAATACGGTTATGGACCTGTAAGAGAAAAAGTTTACGGTCGGCCTAAAGGTTGTAACATAAGGAGATGAATGCCGTCCGGGCCAGGAGCGGAGTGCCTAGAGCAATGAAGAGCATGCTCCAGCTCCATCATTGTGAAAAGTTCGTTATAACATTCATCATTAGCAGACCGAGAATTACATGTTGCGGAATCCAGCCGGTCTTTAATAGAGCGAAAGCCGGCGAAATAATGGTCAGAATTGGAAACCGCCTCAAAGGCAGCACCCAGAGTGTTAACAATGGCAGCCGGATCCACTATGGTGGCATTGGAAAGCTGAAGGCCATACACAGTACAATGCGACACTTTAGCTGAGAAGCGACGAAGTTTATCCCAAACATCAGATGAAGGCGTAAAGCGATTAAAATACTCGGCAAAACGAGTCCAAGACGCCTTCTTGCTATCCTGAATAATGCGACGAGCCGTGGCGCGCGATTGTTTAAAAGTAACCAAATTATCAAGTGTAATGTGTCGTCGAAACACCCTAAGCGCAGTTCTACGAGCAAGAACGGCGTTCCGACAGTCCTCGTTCCACCACGGAACAGTGATACGCCGAGGGTGAGAGGACGAATGGGGGATGGCCCGCTCGGCGGCAGATAGCAATGTAGACGTAAGGTGCTGCACCATTTGGTAACCGTCGGCAAAATGCACAAGGCTGGAATACAATCTCCAGTCGGCTTTTCTGAATATCCAGGTAGGTACTCTGGAATGCTGAACGTGGTGAGACAACAGAGAAACGATGCAGCGGCAATGGTCGCTGGAGTAGGTGTCAGCGACGACGTTCCACTGCACACGACTAGCAAGCTGGAGTGAGCAAACGGCAAGGTCCAAGTGAGAGAAAGTACCAGAAGAGTCAGAAATAAAAGTTCACCTGTATTGAGGATGGAGAGGTTGAACTGATCAAAGATGTCGGAAAGAAGAGTTCCCTTCGCACAAGCCTTTGGCGAACCCCACAGGGGGTGATGGACATTAAAATCTCCCAACAGGAATATAGTGTTGGGAGAGCGGACAAGAGACCTGGAATGTCCGCGTTAGCGAGGGGAGACGATGGAGGTGAATACACAGAGAAAACAGAAAAGAAAAAAGCGTGTAAGTGAAATCTAATGGCAATAGCTTGCAAGGCGGACGTAAGAGCGAGAGTTTGAAAATGAACGTCGTTGCGCACTAATAACGTGACACCTCCATGAGCTGGAGAACCCTCCTCCGGATCAAGATCGAAGCGAACCGGAGTATACCCTCAGAGATCAAAAGGAGCTTGAGGGCGAAGCTTAGTCTCCAGCAAACACACGACCATAGGTGAATGGAACCGCAATAAAAGTTGCAGTTCCGCCCTATGCGATCGGACACCACGTAAATTCCATGTAGGGATAGCCATGAGTAAAAGGGATAAACTTCTTACTTAGAAGGGCGGCTCAAAATATCTTTGTGCTTAACCTTCGGCTCGGGCTTTTTGTATGGAGTTGGTCAGACTCCATAGGCTCCACGAGGGAGGCCCCACGCGCTCAATGCCAGAAACCGATTCAAGCGCCCAGAATCGGTTCTGGGTGGCAACGGGTGAAGGGGGCCGCTGAGCGTGGGTTGTCCGAGGAGCATCGTGGGAAAGCGACCTTCGAGGAGGAGGAGGAGGAGGAGGAGTAGAAGGTGAACTTTTCTTCCCGCGCGCACGCGGAGTGTCTTTTAATAAAATCTTCCCTACGAAATTTCTGCTTCGATTTCTTCTCTGTGGCTTGTGACTTGTGAACCTTTGGACAAGCTTTAGATGGCTTTATAACAGTGGCTTGAATGGACGGTCGGATGGTAGTGGCGGTAAATGCAGTCATGGACCAGGTTTGAGTCTCTGCATCCTTTGTGGGTACTGGCGAGGCAACAACAGAACTAAATGTTCCTGATCGCAAAAGCGAAGATTGGCGTGCATGTTAACGCCTCCGGGTTTCGGAGAAGGAGAGTTTCTCCTATACTCGAATCTCCTGGATCGCCTTCTCGTCCAAATCCCGCCGACAGTCGTCAAACGAAGCAGAATGAGACCCTTTGCAATTAACGCATACAGGGGCTGTTGAACAGGTACCTTCATGTGAGGGCTGACTACATGATGCACAGATGGTAACAGCATTCCTAATGAGACTTGCGTATGCCCACCATAAATTCCAGGTCAGGATAGCCATGAATAAAAGGGATAAACTTCTTACTCAGAAGGAAGGCTCAAAATAACTTTGTGTTTAACCTTCGGGCTCGGGCTTTTTGGATGGAGTTGGTCAGACTCCATAGGCTCCTCGAAGGGAGGGCCCACGCGCTAGTAAAAGAAACCGATTCAAGCGCCGTGAATCGGTTGTGGGTGGCAATGGGTGAAGTTGGCCGCTGAGCGCGGCTTGTCCCAGGAGCATCCTGGGACTGCGACCTTCGAGGAGGAGAAGGAGAACGTTTCTTCCTGCGCGCACGCGGAGGGTCTTTGAGAAAACCTTCCTTTCGGAGCTTCTGCCGGGACTTCTTATCAGTGCCTTGGGACTTCATGACCTTAGAACCAGCATTACATGGCTTGGTAACGATAGCGGATATGGACTGCCGGATGGTAGTGGCGGTTAATGCAGTCATGCAGGTCTGAGTTTCGGCATCTCTTCGTGGTACTGGCGAGGCAACAACAGAACTAAATGTACCAGATCAGAGGAGCGAAGGTTGGCGAGCATGGTAACGCCTCCGGGCTTCAGCGAAGGAGAGTTTCTCCTTTACCCGGATCTCCTGGATCGCCTTCTCGTCCAAGTACCGCGGACAGTCGGCAAATGACGCAGAATGAGACCCTTTGCAATTAACGCAGACGGGGGCTGTAGAACAGGTACCTTCGTGTGAGGGCTGACTACATGATGCACAGATGGTAACAACACTCTTAATGAGACTTGCGTATGCCCAAAACGTTGGCATTTAGAACGCAGAGTTCTAGGGATATAAGGCCTCACCGTAATGCGTTCGTACCCTGCTGAAATGCTCGTGGGCAGATCGAAGCCATCAAATGTTATAAACAGGGTACGAGTGGGTACCAATACGCCGTCGCTTTTGGCCTGCACTCGATGCACCGCTGTCACCTTTTGATCCGAAAGACTAGGTCATCATCCGATATACCAACGAGGCTATGCGTGGTGACGACGGTTCGACAGGAATTCAAAGTGCGGTGCTTCTCAACACGAATGGGATAACCGTGGAGAAGCGTAGCACGCAACAGGGTCTTAGAATGTTGATCGGACTTGCTCTGTACTAATAATGACCCGTTTTGAAGGCGAGTGCAGGACTGAACCGAACCAGCAATAGAGTTAATTGTCCTTCCTCTGTTCGTGTAATAACTAAGTAACAACCAGATGTCGGCGGTGCTACTTCTTTTGCAAAAACTTTACGGCGCTTGTCAGTAATGGAAAAGGGGGCTCCATAGCGAAATAAATCCTCCACCATTGCAACCATCTCTGACCTTGGGTTCTGACGTCCGAGCGTTACCCCGGCTTTGGTGAGTGGCGTATCTATACCAGACTCACCCCAGGGTCACAGCTCCCAGAACATAGACAGAGGGACCCAATCGCCGTCAGAAGTCAGCAGCTCATGCAATGCCCCCGCGGGACTGCAGTTGAACAGCGGATACGAACACAAGCCCTACATGACGACCCCGGGTGGTGGGGATGACGCCATTACTCACTCACCCATCTGCGCACCCAGTGCGTGGGTATCCGTCACGCTGTCTCCACGGAGGATTAAAAGAAAAGATAAAATAAATAAAACTGTGTGGTCGTTTCGCACGCAAGGTCGGCCGGCGAGGAAGAAAAAGAGATGTGCGAACGTCGTGGTGCGAAATGGCCGGCAGTTGACAAGGGAAGAAAGAAACGATAGCGAGGTGCGGTATGAATATAATGCAAAGAACGCACGAGAGTTTGCCCTTTGTCCCCCGGTCACGAGAACGAACCTACCTCGACCGGACGGGGTTGAACGGATGAATATGGCGATGAGTGGCTCGGTATCCCCCGGGTACGCCAACACCCGTACTCACATAAGGTGAGCCCCTGGGGGGATTGTGTTTTGTAGTAGATGTTGACACTTCCAGATGATGATGATGGTGAAATGTGGTTTAAGGACGCTAAACAGCTAAGGTCATCTGCGCCTTTACAAAGTATAAAATTTAAAATCCAAAAACTAAAATACTGGACACAAACCCGCTTAGTCTAAAACACTAAAAACAAGAACAGCAAACCGTAAAAACACCACACTAAAACGATTGTAAATAAAACAATAAGAGTAAAATGACGTGTCAAGAACTGTAGAACTCAAGAGACAAGAGCCCCATGTGTCCGTCGGGAAGAAGGGCCCCCATTAAAACAGACAAAGACGCTTAGCGCATCTAATGTGCCGATAAAGACCACTGCATGGATAAAATGTAAAACACATTCTACGTCGACTGCCAAAGCGTTGGCCATGCCAAAAGGCAGAGACACACGAACGCGTAATAGAGACGACGATGATGAGATGCGGTTTAAGGTCTCTAAACAGCTGAGGTTATCAGCGCTCTTACAAAGTATAAAATTTAAAATCCAAAAATACAGGTAAAAAACCGCATAGTTAAAAACGGGACACAAACCAGCGATGTCCAAAGAGCTAAAAAACAAAACACCAAGTTCTAAAAACCAACAGGCTAAAAACATGGTCAATAAAAGAGTAAAACCTGTCAAGAACTTTAGAATATAAGGGACATGAGCGTCACATGTCCGCCGGGGAGAAGAGCCCCAGTAAAACAATAGAAAATCTCAAACCTAAAAGACGCTCAGCGCATCAATTGCGCCGATTAAATTCACTGTCACTTATAAAACGTAAAAGGAATTCTAAGGCACGCGCGTCGTCTGCCAAAACGTTGGCTATGCCAACAGGCACGCCCACATGAACTCGCAACGGAGCTAAAACTTAACACTCTGTTAAAATATGACGCACCGTTAACGCCGCATCACACTGCACACAGGGTGGTGCGGCTTCACCACTGAGTAGCTATCCATGACTGAACACGCAATGTCCGATTCGTAAACGAGTTAAAAGTACCTCTTCCCAACGAGAAGAACGAGAAGAGGTAACCAGACTAACGGAAGAGGTTTAACCTCCCGCAGCTTTTCCCCCGGACCGTCCACTCATCGCTCCAAAGCGAGAGGATGCGGCGACGTAAAATCATACACAAATCTGAGGAGGAAACAACAGAGGTAAAAAATCTGGGTGACAAAACCGCCGATTTGGCAGCGGCGTCGGCAGACTCGGCAGAGACACTGATGCCAGAAGCACCAAGCGAGTGGAGCAGGTCATGTATGCGCTGCACGAGGGGGTGGTAATTGTACAGCGCGTTAATACTCTGAAGGGCACTCACAGAGTCAGTACAAATAACACAGTACCGCAAGTCGTGCCGCTGAACATATTAAAGGAATTGAAAAATACTAAAAAGTTCGGCAGTAAAAATGGAGCATTGCCACAGTAAACGGAAGGTAAAACTATGCCAAACATAAAGAAAGCCACACCCTATTCTAACATCAGTCTTAGACCCATCAGTATAAATAAAATGACATTCCCCGAATTGCGCCAGTAGTTCTAAAAACGGTAATCTAAAGACTGAAGAAGGGGTCTCGTTCATCGCCATCGATGTTAATGCAAGGAGACAGAGAGCCTCAGCGCGAGACCAAGGAGGAAAACGCGTTTCCCCCCTGAGAAGGGCCGGCGCTGGCGTATTGTCCAAATGCCGAAGAAGCTATCGAAACCGAACCCCTGCGCCAGAGGAGCTAACGAAATATTGTCGATCAAGCGAATCCTGAAAAATAGATCGAAGGACGGGTGGTCAGGTAAGCTTGAGAGCCAGCATGCGTAGCTGCACAAAAGCACCTCACGCCTGAAGGATAGCGGAGGTTCTGTAGCTTCAGCATATAGGCCAGGTACAGGGCTGGTTGGAAAGGCCCCTGTAGCGACTCTTATGGCACGATGGTGAATGGCATTCAATAGACGGAATACAGATAGACGTGCCGACGAATAGACAATGCACACGCAATCAAGCTTGATTTTGGACCAAAGAGCGATAAAGATGCAGAAGAACGGTCCGATCAGCTCCCCAGGATGTGCCACATAAAACACGTAAAAGAATAAGAGAGCGGTCACACTTTGCCTTTAAAAAGGAAATGTGAGAAGTCCAGCTCAATTTCGATCAAAGACCAAACCCAAAAGTTTCACCTCGTCTGCAAATGGAAGGACCTCCGACCCAAGATGGAGAGAGGGCGGAGAAATTGATGCAGACAGATTTCTCGGCGGAGAAATTAAAGCCACTGGCGTTACTCCAGGCGTAGAGACGGTCGATACAGCTCTGGAGACGGCGTTCGAGCAGACAGATCAGCCGTGAACTGCAATAAATGGCAGAATCGCCAACAAAAGGGACGATGAAATGCCAGCTGGAATACAATCAACAATGGGGATGATAGCTATCGCAAAAGTGTGACCTGATTACAGAGCCCTGCGGGACTCCGTTCTCTTGAATAAAACGACTAGATAAAACCGAGCCCACACGTACACGAAAGACGCGGTCCGTCATAAACTCCCGAAGAAATATGGGAAGACGACCGCGGATATTCCAGCTTTCTCCAGGTCAAAAAACACAGCCAGTGTTTGACACTTTCTCAGAAATCCGTTCATAATATGCGTCGACAGAGACACCAGATGATCGACGGTAGAACGATGGCGACGAAATCCGCACTGAGCATTCGCTAGAAGTTTCTGAGTATCAAGCCACAATGTCAACCGCCCGTTGATCATGTGCTCCATAACCATGCAAATGCAACTGGTGAGGGAGATAGGGCGGTAGCTGTAAGGTAGTTGGCGATCCTTCCCAGGCTTAAGGATAGGGACAATGGTGGCTTCGCGCCAAACGGAAGGAAAATGGCCGTCTTGCCAAATACGGTTATAGACCTGTAAAAAAAGAGTTTACTGTCGGCTGAAAGGTTCTTTAGCATCAGGACATGAATGCTGTCCGCCCCAGGAGCGGAGTGCCTAGAGCAATGGATAGCGTGCTCCAGCTCCCGCATTGAGAAAAGTTAATTATAACACTCGGATTTAGCAGACCGAAAATTATAGGTCTCCGAATCCAGCCGGTCTTTGAGATTGCGAAAGCCGGCGGAATAATGGGCAGAATTGGAAACCTCCTCAAAGGCAACACCCAGAGTGTTAGCAATAGCAGCCGGATCCACTATGTTGGCATTGGAAACTTGAAGGCCAGACACAGTACAATGTGACATTTTACCGGAGAAGCGACGAAGTTTATTCCAAACAACAAAGGAAGGAGTGAAGCGATTAAAAGACTCGACAAATTGAGTCCACGGCGTCTTCTTGCTATCCTGAATAATGCCACGAGCCCTGGCGCGTGATTGTTTAAAAGTAACCAAATTATCAAGCGTAGGGTGTCGCCTAAACACCCTAAGTGCAGTTCTGCGGGCACGAACGGCAACCCGACACTCCACGTTCCACCAAGGAACAGCAATCCGTCGAAGGTGAGAGAACGAACGGGGAGTTCTACGTTCGGCTGCAGATAGCATCGTAGAGGTAAGGTGCTGCACCATTTGGTTTACGTCAGAGAAGGGCTGGTCCTGAAAACACACGAGGCTGGAATACAATCTCCAGTCGGCTTTAGTAAATATCCAGGTAGGTACTCTGGAACGCTGGACGTGGTGAGACAGAAGAGAAACGATGCAGGGGTAATGGTCACTGGAGTAGGTGTCACCGACGACGTTCCACTGCAGACGACAAGCAAGCTGGATGGAGCAAACGGAAGGTCCAAGTGAGAGAATGTGCATGAAGAATCAGACAGAAAAGTAGGTTCACCCGTATTTAGCATAGAGAGGCTGAAATGATCAAAACTGTCGGAAAGAACAGTTCCCCTCGAACAAGCCCTTGGCATTCCCCACAGGGGTTGATGGGCATTTAAATCTCCCAACAGAAGAATTGGGTTTGGGAGGGCGGACGAGAGATCACGAATGCCCGCGTTAGCGACGGGAGACGATGGAATCGAATACACAGAGCAAACAGAAAAGACAAAGCCAGGTAACTGTAGTTTAACGACAATATCTTGCAAGTCGGACGTAAGAGTGAAAGTTTGAAAATGAACTTCGTTACGCACTAATAACATGACACCTCCATGAGCAGGAGTACCCTCCCTGGCTCAAGATCGTATCGAACCGGAGTATACCCTTGGAGTTCAAAAGGTTCGTGAAGGCGAAGCTTAGTGTCCTGCAAACACACGACCATAGGTGAATGGGAACGCAATAAAAGTTGCAGTTCCGCCCTATGCGATCGTACACCACGTAAATTCCAGGTCAGGATAGGCATGAATAAAAGGGGAAACTGGTTACTTAGAAGGGCGGCTCAAAATCACATTTTCTTAACCTTGGCGCTCGGGCTTTTTGTATGAAGTTGGCCAGACTCCATAGCCTCCTCGAAGGGAGGGCCCACGTGCTCAGTGCCAGAAACCGATTCAACCGCCGAGAATCGGTTCTGGGTGTCAACGGGTGAAGGCAGCCGCTGAGCGCGGCTTGTCCCAGGAGCGTCCTGGGACTGTGACCTTCGAGGAGAAGAAGGTGAACTTTTCTTACCGCGCGCACGCGGAAGGTCTTTTAGAAAATCTTCCCTACGAAATTTCTGCTTCGATTTCTTGTCGGTGGCTTGTGACTTCATAACCTTTAGACCAGCTTTAGATGGCTTTATAACAGTAGCTTGAATGGACGGCCGGATGGTAGTGGCGGTCAGTGCAGTCATGGTCCAGGTTTGAGTCTCTGCATCCTTCTGGGGTAATGGCGAGGCAACAACAGAACTGAATGTTCCTAATCGCAGGAGCGAAGGTTGCCACTCATGGTAACGGCTCCGGGATTCGGCGAAGGAGAGTTACTCCTTTACCCGGATCTCCTGGATCGCCTTCTCCTCCAAATACCGCGGGCATTCGGCAAATGAAGCAGAATGAGACCCTATGCAATTAACGCAGACGGGGGCTGTTGAACAGGTACCTTCGTGTGAGGGCTGGCTACATGTTGCACAGATGTTAACGGCACTCTTACATGAGACTTGCGTATGCCCAAAACGTTGGCATTTGAAACAACGCACAGGTCTAGGAATATAAGGCCTCACCGCAATACTTTCGAACCCTGCTGTAATGCTCGTGGGCAGATCGATGCCATCAAATGTTAGAAAAAGCATACGAGTGGGTACCAATACTCCGTCGCGTTTGGCCTGCACTCGATGCACTGCTGTCACCTTTTGATCTGATAGATATTCGACTAGGTCCTCGTCCGATGTACCATCTAGGCCTCGACAGGAATTCAAGGTGCGGTGCTTCTCAACACGGATGGTATAACCGTGGAGAAGAGTAGCGCGCAACAAGGTCTTACTTTGCTGATCGGACTTCGTTTGTGCTAATAAGGAACCATTCCGTAGACGAGTGCAGGACTGAACCGCACCAGCAATAGCATCAATGCCCTTCTGAATAATGAAAGGGTTCACCTTCTCAAAACTTTGTCCTTCTTCTGTTCGTGAAATGACCAAGTAACAACCAGATGTCGGCGGTACTATTTCTGTTACAATAACTTTTCTGTGCTTGTTGGTTATAATGGAGAAAGGGTGCTCCATAGCGAAAGAAATCCTCCACTATTGCAACCGTCTCCGACTTCGGGCTCTGACTTCCCGGGCGTTATCCCGTCTTGGGTGAGTGACCTATCTATACCCGTCTCATCCCAGTATCACACCTCGCAGAACATAGACAGAGGGGCCCAATCGCCGTAAGAAGTCAGCAACTCATGCAACGGCCTTCCCACGGGACTGCAGTTGAACAGCGGATACGAACACAAACGCTACATGACGACCCCGGGTGATGGGGATGACGTCATTACCCGCTCACCCAGCTGCGCACCCAGTGCGCGGGTATCCGTGAGGCTGTGTCCACGGAGAATTAAAATAAAAATTTAAAATAAATAAAACTGTGTGGGCGTTTCGCCTGCAAGGTAGGGCGGCGGGGAAGAAAAAGAGAAGTGCGAATGGACTGTGCGAAATGGTCGAAATAGACAAGGGAGGAAAGAAACGATGTCTAGGAGCGACATGGAACGGAATGTAAAGAATGCACGAGAGCCTACCTTGTGTCCCCCGGACACGAGAACGAACCCACCTCGACCGGACGGGGATGAAGAGATGAATATGGCGATTACTGGCTCGGGCACCCCTGGTACTCCTAACCCGTACTCACAAAAGGTGAGCCCCTTGGGTGTTCCATATCAAGATGTGTGCATCACAAGGCTATGCTTAATCCCGCTTTGGAGCGCGAAAACTATTTAGTATATTCGTTAGTTTTAGGTATACATGGTATTAATCCTGTTCAACTAAAACAATTCTCACGAATCAGTTTTCTGTGTAAAGACTAGAAAAGCTTCCAAATTAATTTGTCCCCATTTTTATTTTCAAACCGAAGTTTGGATCAAGACTAAATCACATCCCCTTATGGAGCGCGTAAAACATTCTCGTCAATGCTTTGTACGGTTGGCGTTACTCCACTTTAATTAAAAAAACTCATTGAAAATATGGAAGTAGGAGAAGATAGGTCAGCCATTCTGATTACAATGTAAATTTACAGTCAGAGCTAGATGAAATAAATAGGTTACATGTAGAAAAAGAATTGTTTATTAACAGTTTTTATTCTAGTAACTCTTTTCCGATGAAATAGTTTATAACGTGTTTAATGAATGAAATATCATTTCAAAAAAAGTGTGAAGTTTCAGTTTTACTACCTACGCATATAAGTATCCATTTATTAAACCTAAAAACGTAATCAGTAGTTAAGCTACACTGCTGTTGTCGGCACATACCAAGTTAGGAGGTTGTTAACAGGTATAAAAGAACTGGCACCGAAGGATGTGCTCTTAAGTTCTTTAGGGATCCATGAAGCCTAAATAAAAATATTCTATGGACCAAGAGGCTCCCATTTTGTGTCCAACGTTAGAAACAAACACGGCGTTAACATAGAGATGTGTAATGTTATAGGGTATACAAGTTTAATTCCTACTTAGATTAATGCCCTATTTAAAACATTAAATTCCATGCCGGATGGTTACTTCCTTCACGTGGTACGACAAGCAAATCCCCTCATTCGACATTACACTCAAGCATTTTTATTTTGCTGTTCCTGGAAGTTAACACATAATCACAAATATTACAGTATACTATTGTTTCGGATACTATAATATCTTTTCAGTGTACTGTATTGGATTCCTGAAAGAGATATCAGTAATTTCAGTTTTCCTTAACTCTCTTCGGATCAAGACTACTCTAATTTTCCATTTCCTTGAATTTAGCCTTTCTACGAGGCAGACTGTGGCCCTTATGTACTACCTGGTTGGATTACAGCCTTTGAAGTAGAGTTCAGGCAGGGACTCATTTGCTTTAGCAGTGATCCAAGGAAGCCTTCTAGAAGGCCCCAATCATTTCAAATCCCGATGCATAGCATAGCTTTCCAAGGCTCCTACACTTGTATGCAACATCAACTTTCGTATTCTACTGGTATCTAAGGAATGGTTTATCGCTATATTCTATTCAAGAAGACCTGCGTGTTCTCTCCTAATGGTCCAAGTTTACACTTTAATTTTAATTGCATCAAGTGCACCCTCCACTTCTAAAACGTTTGATATGCTACCTAACCCAGTAATACAGTTAAATAGGAAACTCTCTGGAAACAAACCACGTTGAAGGTATTAGGGGTTGTGTACTGAAATTAAACAGTGCCTTATAACAGCGCCTAACAATTACATCACAAGAGAGCTTAAAGATGAATTTCATGGGGCAGAGTTCAAGGTCTTTCGTCATACTTTGAGGAAATGATATTTAAAATGATATCGTTGGATAATCTCAACTGCTGATTTACATCCTTCATGGGAAAATATTAGGGGGAAAACTATGATTACGCCAATAACCAAGAGAGGGAGCATATTTACCTGAAGTCCAGCAGTAAAACCATCCTGACATGCAAGTTGTAGGGGAGTGGACATGTTTCCTGGATGTCCCTCAGGTGAGGCTCCCGCCTCCAGAAGTAGCTTGCTGCTTCTCAGGTCTCTGTTCTTCACAGAACAAAACAAAGGTGTTTGCTTCTTCCTATCTGCTAGATCTACGGTTGCACCTCGGGAAAGCAGTAGTCTCACGCACTCAACTTGTCCATCTGTAATATATGAACACTACTCACATTTCACTTCTATGACATGGCACACCATAAGACGATTTGCACACAATCATGCATCCGGCTCTCTACTAAGTTCCGAAGTGTTGCGACACCTACCATACACTATATTTCATCTTTGTTTTTGCACTATAGGTTTTGCATACCGTTACACTTTTCAGCATTTAATTGTTACATCAGTTTATTATATTAGTGCACTACAGTACAACGCTAATCACTGCCACTAGATGTATCTGATGCATGCAGGTTTGTGCTGTGAAACCTAATGCTTGGTGTGGTAATACCAAAATGTTGTCTTTTTCACTACAAAGAATACGTGCAGTACCCGCAAGTAATGGTTAGTTTCTACTGGTGTGCCTGTACTCACTATTTGAGACAATACCATACTCTTGTCGTGTGGGTTACATTTAATTTTGACATATGAAGATGTTTCATGAAATTATACATCAGATATGCTTATGCAACGCCATTGTTGCGATACTGTATCTGCGACAGCAGGCTTCTAATCTACATGCTTATTGGTATCGCCTTTCTTTTCCACAATTTTCATTATTGGAAAATGGATTGATTCCCGGGGAGGGTAGTGTAATCAAAGTGAAATAAATACCTCTCCTTTGTATAAGCCAAATATTTCGGGAGAAAAACTGAAGAAAAAATTTCACTTCCAATACCCATGCTGGCTATCATCATGATGCCGAATCTCTATTCTAGGAAGTATTCTAGGTGACAGGGAGGGGTTTCACCTCCCGAAGTTTGTTCCGCTGAAGACCAGTCCACTAAGCCCTCCAGCGTGAAAGTATAAGAACACTTAAAATGTGCTAAAATCATCAGAATGAACACAAGAGTTAAACACCTGGGAGATAAAAGTGCTGCCTTTGCAGCAGCATCGACAGCCTCATTTCCTTTTAGGCCCACGTGTCCAGGAACCTACAAAAAGGATACAATAACCCCAACGTCGGCGAGCGAGCGAAGGCTAGCCTGGATGCGCTGTACTAGAGAGTGGTAACTGTACAGGGAGCTTCTGCTTTGAAGGGCACTCAATGAATCAGAGCAAACAACCAACTGCTCCAAGGCATGCCGTTGGATGCATAAAAGAGCAAAAAGCTCGGCTGTAAAAATCGAGCACTACGATAAAATCCGAAATGTAAAACTGCGGCGGCCATGAATAAAAGCACATCCTACTCCCCAAGCGTATTTCGAGCCATTAGTGTAGATAGAACCACCGCAGTGTTCAAACTGCACTTCAATATCTAAAAAGGCCGAGAAAATAACAGACAATGGCGTCGTCGACTTCGGCACGGAGAGCAACCGCATATTGACGTTGGTGATGATGATGATGATGATGATGATGATGAGGTTTAAGGGCGCTAAACATCTAAGGTTATCAGCGCCCTTAAAATGTACAAAATTTAAAATCCAAAAACTAAAAAACGGGACACAAACCCGCTGAGTCGAAAATACTAAAAAGCAAACCACCAAAATCTAAAAACTACCACACTAAAATCATGGTCAATAAAGGGGTAAAACGACGTGTCAAGAAATGTAGAACGCAAGGGACATGAGCGCCATTGTCCGCTTGGTGATGATAATATGAGGTTAAGGGCGCTCAACATCAAAGGTCATCAGCGCCCTTACAACGTGTAAAATTTAAAATCCAAAAACTTAAATACGGGAAAATCCGCATAGTCAAAAACACTAACACACACGCACACAAATGCTAAAGCGACCACACTAAAACATGTTAAACAAAACAGTAAAACCACTTGTCAAGAACTGTAGAACGTATGGGACATGAGCGCCATATGTCCACTGGGGAATAGAGTCGTCATTAAAACAGACAATATAGAATTACAAAGCTAATGGACGCTCAGCGCATCAAATGAGCCGATTAAAATCACTGTCACTAATAAAACGTAAAACATTCTACAGCACGCGCGTCGGCTGCCAAAACGTTGGCTATACCAACAGACAGACCAACACGAACGCGCAATGGAGCTAAAACTTATCACTCTGTTAAAATGTGACGCACCGTTAAGGGCCATCACACTGCTCATAGAGTGGTGCGGGGTCACCACTGAGTAGGTAGCTATGACTAAAACGACAATGTCCGATTCGTAGACGGCCTAAAAGTACCTCTTCCCGATTAGAAGAACGAGAACAATTACCCCAAACTAACGGAACAGGCTTAACCTCCCGTAACTTGTTCCCCCAGAGGGCCGTCCACTCATCGCGCCAAAGTAGGATGATGCGGCGACGTAAAATAACACACAAATCTGACAGGGAACAACAGAGGTAAAATCTGTGCAATAAAATCGCCGATTTGGCAGCGCGTCGGCAGGCTCGTTCCCTGAGATGCCCACATGACCTGGAATCCACACGAAGTAGACGCTGATGCCAGAGGCACGAAGCGAGTGGAACAGGTCATGTATGCGCTGTACGAGAGGGTGGTAATTGTACAGCGCGATAATGCTCTGAAGGGCACTCAGAGAGTCCGTACAAACAACACACTGGCATAAGTTGTGCCGCTGAATGTATAAAACAGATTGATAAATACTAAAAATTTCGGCGGTAAAAATCGAACATTGACCCGGTGAACGAAAGGTAAAGCTATGATGGTCAAACACAAAGGCACACCCTACTCCATCATCAGTCTTATATCCATCTACATATACATTATATATATGTGTGTGTGTGTAAATGAATGTTTGTCTGTATGTGCTTTATAGAATCGTAAACTATGCATTTGATCATGTGATGATCAGCAAAGTGTTGTGCATGAGCCCAAGAAGGTTTCTGAGTTGGTACGACCAATGTTCGACAGATGGCGCCACTATCATTCCAATGAATTTCATATATTGCCGTGACAGTTAGTGCTGATTTGAATTGAAACGAAAACAGCCAACGAATGATGACGTTCCTAGTTGTGGGTGACGTAAGAATTTATGTAAATTGTGAAATTCATGTCCGGTTCACATTGAACAGACAATATTTCACGAAGATCATCGAATGCGTATGTAAAGGATTTGCTGCTGACTGACGTTCCGAACGCATTTGCTGTACAGTTTTTTTTTCGGATATAACCGTGAGTGGAATTAAAATCGATTTCAACAATTCTCGAATGCTGATTTTTGTCACTTCAAATTTTCCTCAGCGAATTTGTGATCACCGTGTGGGAACAGCCGGTTCAATTGGATTGGATACATTGTGAGATTTGGATTGATGATTGACATCTAATAAATTCAAACGCATCTTTCATGTCGTTTCCGTACAATTATGCCTCCAAAGCGACAAGCAATTGGCCGATCTACACGTTAAGCACGGAAGTAAAGAGCATTACAAGCCTTAGAATCAGACGAGCAACGAGCATTAAGGCTGGAAAATCTTCGAGTGCATGCCGCTGAGACCCGTTCATCTGAATCATCTGAACAACGAGAAGTGAGGTTAGAAACTAATCGAATACGTACTACTCAGGCCCGTTCGTCTGAGATAACTGAACAACGGGAAAGAAGGCTGCAAAATGTTCGGATAAGCACCGCTCGATCAAGACGAAGGCTGCTGCACGCTGATTTAAATCTTGGTGCATTTCATTATGACAGTAATAATGATTACAGTCTTCATCGAAGTGTCGTCATTGGAAAAATGGATAATATTTGCATGTATTGTAGCACCCTCAAATTTAAGAACGAAACGCCAGGAATGTGTTGCGCCAGTAGAAAAATTAAACTGCCAGAGTTACATCCACCACCCGAACTACTATCAACGTTGCTATCAGGTGTTACACGTGATTCCAAGCATTTCTTGGAAAACATCCGTAAATACAATTCATATTTTCAAAAGACATCGTTCGGTGCAACGAACATCGTGCGCGAAAATTACATGCCAACATTTAGAGTCCAAGGGCAAATTTATCATCGTGCCGGATCGCTTCTACCATTGCCGGACGCAGATCACAAGTTTCTTCAAATTTATTTGATGGCAAAAAGTGATGAAGAAATTCAACAACGATGTCATTACATTGCGGGCACTAGACGAGAAATCCAGGCTGCGTTACAAGCCCTTTCGACCAACACAATAAATTATTTCAGTTGTTTAAAACCCCATTCAACGAATGCCAGCCGATGACTACGCAGTTGTAATTCGAGCAGACAAAAGACCCTTTGGCCAACACGAAAGATAGTTCAATGCACCAACAATCGATGAAGTGGCGATCGTGATAGTTGGCGAAGAATTCAAATCGCGCGACATAATTCTTCATCGCAGAAGTGGTGACGTTCAGCGAGTCTCTGAAACTCATCGCTCATATGACGGATTGCAGTATCCGATTCTCTTTTGGCGAGGAGAAGAAGGATATCATTTCAACATCAAAATGAGAAATCCATAAACAGACAAGGAAACGAATAAGAAAGTCAGTGCCATGAATTATTATTTGTATCGATTGATGATTCGTCAAGACGCTGAGAACCACATTTTGAAATGTCGACAATTGTTTCATCAGTACATCGTCGACATGCGCGAAGATTGAAACCGAACGATTCCTATATATTCGATTGAATCAAACCGAGTTGCGTTCTGAATAATACATCCATTTACGAGACGCAATCGTTAATGATGGTAATGTGAATCCATACGAATTGGGAAGAATGGTCATATTACCGTCTACATTCACGGGGAGTCCACGGCACATGCATGAATACGCACAAGATGCGATGACATACGTTAGCGCATATGGTCGTCCAGATTTGTTCATCACATTTACATGCAATCCAATGTGGCGTAGCAACGCACGCAGGGTACTATTGGCTGGAAATACATCTCAATCAAAATTGTTTTTTCGTAAAATTCGTAAATTCAATTCTTGCTTCCAAATGACACCATTTGGAGCAACAAAAATTGTTGAGAATGAGGATGGCCGTAATTTTAATTCAACATTTAAGATTCAGGGCCAAGTGTATTATCGAATTGGTTCTCTGTTCTCAATACCTGATACCGATCCTAAATTTTTGCAGATCTACTTCATGGGAAATGCAGAACAACAAATTAACACACGATGCCAATATAGTCACACGGAGAAACAGGAACAAACTATGAAAAACAGAACGTCTGTCGGGTCCGCTAGTCAGTAAATAAAACAGGCCAGTCCCCGACTTGCGCCTGCAGTTGTAAAAATGCTGATCTATAGACTGAAGGAGGGGTCGCATTCTTCGGCATCGACGTCAACCCAAGGTGACAGTGGGCCTCAATGCGCAACCATGGAGGAAACCTCGTTTCACCCCTTAGAAGGGCCGGCGCTGGCGTAACGTCCAAATGCCGAAGAAGTTATAGAAATCGAACCCCTGGAGGGAGAAATGCAGAGGAGCTAATTAAATATTGCCGATCAAGCGAAACTTCGTAAAATAACTCGAAGAACGGGTGGACAAGCAAACTTGAGATTCGACAGGCATAGCTGCACAAAAGCATCTCACGCCAGCAGGACAGCGGAGGTTCTGCAGCTTCAACATATAGACTAGGCACAAGGCTGGTTGGAAAGGCCGCTGTAGCCACGATGGTGAATGGTATTCAATCGACGTAACACAGATGGACGTGCCGAAGAATAGACAATGCACCCGTACTCAAGCTTGGATCGGACCAAAGAGCGATAAAGACGAAGAAGGACGGTCCGATCTGCTCCCCAGGATGTGCCACTTAAAACACGAAAAAGATTAAGAGAACGGTCACACTTTGCTTTTGAAAACGAAATGTGCGAATTCCAGCTCAGCTTTCTATCAAAGATCAACCCCTAAAATTTTGCCTCGTCTGCAAACGCAAGTATCCCCGACCCAAGATGGAGAGAGAGTGGAGGGAAAGCCTTCCGGCGCCAGTGATGATGATGAGATGGGGCTTAAGGGCGCTCAACAGCTAAGGTATAAAAGGTATAAAATATAAAATTTAGAAGTCAAAAAACTAAAACACCACACGCAAACCCGCTTGGCCAAAAAAACTAAAAAACACATCAGACCAAACACTAAAATCTACACACTAAAATCATGGCAAATAAAAGACTAAAACGTGTCAAGAACTGTAGAACGCAAGGGACATGAGCGCCATATATCCGTCGGGGAGAAGAGCCCCATTAAAATCAACAATATAAAACCACAAAGCCAAAAGACGCTCAGCGCATCAAATGCGCAGATTAAAATTGCTGTCACTGATAAAACGACAAAGACATTCTACAGCATGCGCGTCGTCTGCCAAAACGTTGCCTATGCCAACAAGCAGACCCACACGACCGCGCAATGGAGCTAAAACGTGACAATCTGTTAAAATATGACGCACCGTTAAGGGCGAATCACACTGCTCGCATACTGGTGTGGGGTCACTACTACCCAGGTATCTGTGACTGAAAAGGCAATGTCCGATTCGTAGACGAGCTAAAAGTACCTCTTCCCGAAGAGAAGAACGAGAAGAGGTACCCCAGACTAACGGAAGAGGTTTAACCACCCGCAACTTGTTCCCACGGAGGGCCGTCCACTCATCGCGCCAAAGCGAGAGGATGCGGCGACGTAAAATAACACACAAATCTGACGAGGGAACAACAGAGGTAAACAATCTCGGTAATACAATCGCCGATTTGGAAGCGGCGTCGGCAGACTCGTTCCCTGAGATGCCCACATGACCTGGGGTCCACAGGAAGGAGACGCTGATGCCAGAGGCACCAAGCGAGTGGAGCAGATCACGTATGCGCTGTACGAGAGGGTGGTAAGTGTACAGCGCGTTAATACTCTGAAGGGTACTCAGAGTCCGTACAACCAACACACTGCCGTAAGTCGCGCCGCTGAACTTATAAAACCGATTGATAGATACTAAAAAGTTCGGCGGTAAAAATTGAACATTGACCCGGTAAACGAAATGTAAAACTATGATGATCAAAAACAAAGGCACAACCTACTCCATCATCAGTCTTAGATCCATCAGTAAATATAAAAGGCAAGTCTCCGAATTGCTACTGTAGTTCTAAAAAGGCTGATCTAAAGAATGAAGAAGGGGTCTCATTCTTCGGCATCGACGATAACCCAAGGTGACAGTGTGCCTCAGCTAGCTACCATTGAGGAAAACGCGTTTCCCCCCTTTGAAGGGCCGGCGCTGCCGTAACGTCCAAACGCCGAAGAAGTTAACGAATTCGAACCCCTGGAGGGAGCAGTGCAGAGGAGCTAACTAAATATTGCCGATCAAGGACATGTGGCGCTCATGTCCCATGCGTTCTAAGTTCTTGACACTTTTTACTCTTTTATTGGTTTGTTTAACATGTTTTTGTGGTGGTTTTAACATTTGATGACTTATTTTAGAGTATTTTTGACTGTGGTATTTTACTCGTATTCTACTTTTGGACTTTAAATGTTATACCTTGTAAGGGTGCTGATGACCTTAGCTGTTTAGCGCCATTAAACCGCATCTCATCATCATCAGAGCCTGTCCCCCTCCCAGGTGCTCACCTTTTGTGAGTACGGGTTTGGCGTACCCGGGGTGCCCGAGCCATCATCATCCTTCCAGCCTCGTCAGGTCGAGGTGGGTTCGTCCTCGTGACCGGGGGACTCAAGGTAGGCTCTCGTGCGTTCTGTGCATTTCATTCCATGACTCCCCTCACCATGGTTTCTTGCTTCTCTCTTCTATTTACGCACATTTCGCCTCACGTCCATTCATTTACACATCTATTTTCCTTCTTCGCCGGCCTACCTTTCGTGCGAAACGCCCACACACTTTTTGGTTTATTTTACGATTTTCTTTCTTTTAGTCCTCCGTGGAACAGCCTGGCGGATACCCGCGCACTGGGTTGCGCAGCTAGGTGAGTGGGTAATGGCGTCATTCCCACCATCCGGGTTCGTCATGTAGGGTGTGTTTTCGTATCCGCTGTTTACTTGCAGTCCCGCGGGGGGCCACTGCATGATCAGCTGAATTCCCACAGCCATTGGGTCCCTCTGTCTATGTTCTGAGAGGTGTGAGACTGGTATAGATAGGCCACTCACTCAAGCCGGGGTAACGCCGGGAAGCTAGAGCCCGAGGTCGGAGACGGTTGCAATGATGGAGGATTTCTTTCGCTAAGGAGCTCCCTTTCTCCATTAATTCGAACAAGCGCCGAAATCTGGTTGTTACTTCGTCATTACGCGAACAGAGGAAGGTCAAACGTTCGAGAAGGTGAACCCTTTTATTATCCAGAAGGGCATTGACTCTATTGCTGGTCCGGGTCATTCCTTCACTCGCATTCGTAATGGTTCATTGTTAGTACAAAGCAAGTCCGATGCACAAAGTAAGCCCTTGTTGATCGCCACGCTTCTCCACGGTTATCCCATCCGTGTTGAGAAGCACCGCACCTTTAATTCTTGTCGAGGCCTCAACACCACCCATAGCCTCGATGGTATGTCGGACGAAGAACTAGTCGAATATCTTTCCGACCAAAAGGTAACAGCAGTTAATCGAGTGCAAGCCAAACGCGAAGGAGTGTTTGTACCTACTCGTACGCTGTTTATCACTTTTGATGGCGACGATCTGACCACGAGTATTTCAGCAGGGTACGAACGGATTGCTATGAGGCCGCCCCCAGGGGCCTGCTTTGCAGGTACGGGTTTTGGCGCGCCCGGGGTCCCGAGCCACCCTGACTTTCTCGGTGTGGGCTCCACCTTGTGGTGAGTGAGTCAGCCAAAACGCCCACCCACGTGTCGGCCGTGCGTGGAGACCCTGTCGGTGGAAAGGGCTATCCTGACTGGTTGAGGGTTGCGTGTCTGAGCCTGGTTTGTTTTTTTTTACATTTTTCGGGGAAGATGCGCATTTCCAATACGCCGCTTTGGTTTCTGCTTCACCTAAACGGGCGGCTAGGGACTAACCCACCCCTAGCCAATCGGCCAGGACTAGGTATTTAACTGAACTCCAGGATGAGTGGGACGGCGTGCCCGCTACATCCCGTGTGTAGCCCTGTCATCCCAGTGAGATGACCCCTTGTTGGGCTCCGTGGTAGATGAGGAGCACTGGGGGATGAAACTTGCTTTATCTTTTCATGGAAAACCAAAATCCGAAACGAAGACGACACGTTCAAGAAGATAAAGAGGTACATGCAGTGTCATCCGCACGTTACCTGTTAATTACCCGGTTGTAAGAGGCTCAGTCCTTACTGAAGGTTAAATCGTTTGTAATACAGTCTGGTCTTGACAAAATAGCCGGTCCTGTTAAGTCCCGTGCGCGCCTTAGAACCTGTTCTCTCCTTGTTGAGCCTTACACATCCCCGCAGTTTGAAAAGTTGTTGAACGCCAAACTCCCCAACGGATATCCTGTACGTGTGGAAAAGCACCGCACTCTGAACTCCTCAAAGGGTGTCATTACCACCCACTTGTTGGATGGTATGCCGGAGGAAGAGATCCTGGGTTATCTTTCGGACCAGGGTGTCACCACTGTGTATCGTGTGCTAGCAAAGCGTGATGGAGTAGTGGTGCCTACGCGTACGCTTTTCCTCATATTTGATCTGCTCGATCTCCTTCAGAAAATTAAGGCGGGCTATGAAGTAATTCCCGTTCGGCCGTATATTCCACGCCCTATGCGTTGATTTCAGTGTCACCGCTATGGCCACACTACATTTGCTTGTAAGCACTCCGTTCCAGTTTGTGTCACCTGTAGTAAGGATGCCCACGACGGAGCTTGTCCATCTGCCCCTTGCTGTGTAAACAACCGCGGTGCTCATCCGGCGTCTTCCCACGACTGTCCTTGCTTCTTGGACGAGAAAGCAATTCAGGAGCTGCGAGTGAAAGAGCGTTTATCTTTCGCTGAAGTCGCAAACGTCATCTTGCCCCACAGCCTTCCATCCTGAAGTACGGTACGTTTAGCTCCGTGGTTTCACACCAGATATCAAGGCGGGCTTTTGGTACTCAAACGTCACCTGTAGTCTCTATAGCAGTCGCGCCTTCTAGCATTACAGTACCATCTTCCAAATCAGCCGCCTCCGCAACCATTCCTGTTACTACGGCAACCCGGAAATTATAAACACAGCCAAGACGTACCGATTTCCTTAAAGACCCTCCAGGCTCTATCAGTGAACGCTCTGCATTGAAAGCGAGTTCTCCCTCGCCTCCTAGGCGGTCACGCTCTCAGGATGCTAGAGGGCGTAGTCGGGCTCAGCGGAGTTCTCCTCCTGTGTCAACTGGCAATCGTTTTGCAGCACTGTCCTCTACCTCATCTGAAACTGAGTCTCTACCTTCCCAGGAGCCAGTGGAACAAGATCCCACTACTTCTCAAAGCCCTAGTCCAACGCGCAACCAGAAGGGCAAGTTAAGGCGACCACCTGCGGTGAAGTGATCCTTCTAATCTACCTATCCCATTTACCTACGGATGTCCATTCTTCAGTGGAATACACGTGGCATACGCGCTCATAGAGCCGAACTACAGTTGTTAACCAAATTGTTTTCTCCCAGCGTTTTGTGTTTACAGGAGACTAAACTTCGACCGCAACATAGTTTTTCATTTTCTGTTTTTATTCCAGTGCGCTTTGACCTACCACCGGAACCTGGTACTCCTGCGCATGGGGGTGTCATGCTCCTCCTTCGTGACGACTTTTTTACCAGCCTCTGGTACTTACCACTACCCTGAGGGCTGTTGCTGTTACTTTGATTTTACCTGGCTTTTCTTTTACCCTTGGTTCCGTATATATATATATATATATATATATATATATATATATATATTATACCACCCTGTTCTCCCTTCGCTGTTGCGAATTTGCTCATCTAGTATCCCAGCTCCCAGCGCCTTACCTCCTGCTGGGAGACTTTAATGCGCACCACCCTCTTTGGGGTTCGCCTCGGGTTTGCGCAGGGGGAATCATCTTGCTGGGTTTTTCATTACCACCAACCTTTCTCTTCTCAACACAGGTAAAACTACTTTTATTTCCGTTTCTACAGGCGCTTTTTCTCATCTGGACTTATCTGTTTGCTCAGCACAGCTTGCACATCGTTTTCAGTGGAGTGTCGTCTCTGATACTTTTCTAGCGATCATTTTCCTTGCCTTATCAGCTTGCTTTCACACACTTTCCCATCGCCACGTGTATTTACATGGCAAATTCACAGAGCGAACTGGCTACTTTATTCCAGTTTAGCTGTCTTCGACGACCGCCCGTTCTCCGATGTTGACGGGATAGTAGCTCATTTTACTTCGGTCGTTCTTACCGCCGCCGAACGTGCTCTCCCTCGTTCGTCTTCCCACCCGAAGCGTTTACCCGTCCCGTGGTGGAACGACGACTGTCGCTCGGCGGTCCGTGCGCGGAGGGCAGCCCTTCGGGTATTTTGGCGACACTATACGCTTGATAATTTGATAACTTTCAAGCAACTGCGCGCCAGGGCTCGCCAAATCATTCGGGCCAGTAAGAGAACATCCTAGATCCATTTTGTGGCGCCGTACAGCGTTTCTTTCGCCTTCTCTCAGTTTCGGTACAAATGTTTTTCCTTTCGCTGATGAGACGAAATCTTTGGGGTTGATTTTTGACAGGAAGCTTAGCTGGTCTTTCCATATCTCATATTTAAAGGCAAGATGTGAACGTTCTCTTAATGTTTTACGCGTTTTACGTGGCACTTCCTGGGGAGCAGATCGTACTGTTCTTCTAAGACTGCATCGCTCTCTGATCCGTTCAAAGCTTGATTACGGCTGCATTGTCTACTCCTCTGCTCCACCGTCGATATTGGATCGCCTCAATACTACACATCACCGTAGTATCCGGTTGAGTATTGGTGCTTTTCCAACGAGCCCTGTCATCAGCCTGTGTGCGGAAGCTGCTGAACCCCCACTATCTTATCGCCGCGATGTTTTTCTCATTCGCTGCGGCTGCAGTCTCTCTAGTCTGCGTGGACATCCGTCTTTTACTCAGTTTTTTAACGATTCACTGGACCGACAGTACTCGTCGAACTCCCTGGTCTTACTTCCTCCTGGTGTTCGCTTTCGCATACTCCTTCGGCTGTTGGACGTCACCTTACCGGCGACATTTCCTACTGGGGAAACACGTTTTCCTCATAGGTGACAGTGGGCCTCAGCGCGCAACCATGGAGGAAAACGCGTTTCGCCTCTGGGAAGGGCCGGCGCAGGCGTAACGTCCAGATGCCGAAGAAGCTGTCAAAATCGGACCCCTGGAGGGAGCAATGCAGAGGAGCTAACTAAATACAGACGATCAAGCGAATCCTCGAAAAATAAATCGAAGGACGGGTGGTCAGGCAAGCTTGAGAGTCGACATGCATAGCTGCACAGCATCTCACGCCCGAAGGACAGCGAGGCTCTACAGCTTCAACATACAGACTGGGAAAAGGGCTGGTTGGAATGGCCGCTGCAGCGACCCTTATGTCATAAAAAAGATGGACGTGCCGATGAATAGACAATACACCCGTAATCAAGCTTGAACCGGAACAATGAGCAATAAAGCTGCACAAGCTTGGTCCGATCAGCTCCCCAGGATGTGCCACTTAAAACACTTAAAAGATTAAGAGAACGGTCACACTTTGTTTTTAAAAAGGAACTGTGCGAATTCCAGCTCAGCCTTCTATCAAAGATCATCCCCAAAAGCTTCGCCTTGTCTGCAAACAGAAGTATCCCCGGCCCAAGATGGAGAGAGGACGGAGGGAAAGCCTTCCGGCGCCAGAAATTGATACAGACGGATTTTTCGGCGGAGAAATTAAAGCCGTTGGCGTTACTCCAGGCGTAGAGACGGTCGTTACAGATCTGGAGACGTCGATCGAGTAGATAGGTCCGCCGTGAACTGCAATAAATTGCAAAATCGTCAACAAAAAGGGACGATGAAATGCCAGGTGGAATAAATAAACAATGGGGTTGACAGCAATTGCAAAAATGTGACACTGAGTACAGAGCCCTGCGGTAACCCCGTTCTCTCGAATAAAACGACTATATAAAACCGAGCCCACACGTATACAATAGACGCGGTCCGTCTTAAACTCCCGAAGAAATATGGAAAGACGACCGCGGATATTCCATGCGTGAAGTGTACGTTAAATGCCGCCTCTCCAAAAAGTGTCATAACCTTTCTCCGGGTCAAAAAACACAGCCACGGTTTGACACTTCCTCAGAAATCCATTTATAACATGCGTCGATAGATACACCAGATGGTCGACGGTAGATTGGCATTGGGAACCTGAAGGCCAGAAACAATACAATGCGACACTTTACCCGAGAAGCGATGAAGTTTATCCCAAACAACAGACGAAGGCGTAAAGCGATTAAAAGACTCGGCAAAACGAGTCCAAGAGGTCTTCTTCCTATCCTGAATAATGCGACGAGCCCGGGATTGGTTAAAAGTAAGCAAATTATCAAGTGTAGGGTGTCGCCGAAACACCCTAAGCGCAGTTCTGCGGGCACGAACGGCGTCCCGACAATTTTCGTTCCACCACGGAACAGGTAGTCGCCGAGGTTGAGAGGATGAACGGGGAATTGCGCGTTCGGCGGCAGATGGAATCGCAGACGTAAGGTGCTGCACCATACGGTTAATGTCGCTGAAGGGCTTGTCGTCAAAATACACGAGGCTGGAATCCAATCTTCAGTCGGCTTTTGTGAATATCTAGGTACGTACTCTGGAATGCTGGACGTGGTGAGACAGAAGAGAAACGATGCAGGGGTAATGGTCGCTGGAGTAGATGTCAGCGACAACGTTCCACTGCAGACGACTAGCAAGCTGGAGTGAACAAACGGCAAGGTCTAGGTGAGAGAATGTACCAGAAGAATCAGAAAGAAAAGTAGGTTCCCTGTATTGAGGATGGAGAGTATGAACTGGTAAAAAATGTCGGGAAGAAGAGTTACCCTCGCACAATCCCTTGGTGAACCCCACAGGGGTGATGGGCATTAAAATCTCCCAACAAACGAAATGGTTTCGGGAGAGCGGACAGGAGAGCTCGAATGTCCGTGGGAGCGAGGGGAGACGATGGAGGTGAAGAGACAGAGCAAACAGAAAAGAAAAAGCCTGGTAATTGATCAGTTACGGCAACAGCTTGCAAGTCAGACGTAAGTGCGAGAGTTTGAAAATGAACGTCGTTACGCAATAACAACAGGACACCTCCATGAGCAGGAGTACCCACCTCCTGTTCAAGATCGTAGCGAACCGGAGTATACCCTCGGAGATCAAAATGATCGTGAGGGCGAAGCTTAGTCTCCTGCAAACACACGACGATAGGTGAATGGGAACGCAATAAAAGTTGCAGTTGCGACCTATGCGATCGTACGCCACGTAAATTCCAGGTCAAGATAGCCATAAAGGAAAGGGATAAACTTCTTGCTTAGAAGGGCGGCTCAAAATTATTTTCTGTTTAACCTTGGGGTCGGGCTTTTGGTATGGAGTTGGTCAGACTACATAGCCTCCTCGAAGGGAGGGCCCTCGCGCTCAGAGCCAGAAACCGATTCAAGCGCCGAGAATCGGTTCTGGGTTGCGATGGGTGAGGAGTGCCGCTGAGCGCGACTTGTCCCAGGAGCGTTCTGGGACTGCGACCTCCAAGGAGGAGAAGGTGATCTCTTCTTACCGCGCGCACGCTGAGGGTCCTTCAGAAAATCTTCCCTACGAAGTTTCTGTTTGGTTTCTTTTCAGCGGCTTGCGACTTCAGTACCTTAGGACCAGCTTTAGATGGCTTGATAGCGTTGCTAGAAATGGACGGCCGGATGGTAGTGGCGGTCAAAGCAGTCATGGTCCAGGTCTGTGTTTCGGCATCCTTCCGGGGTACAGGCGTGGCAACAACAGAACTATATGTACCGGATCGCAAGAGCGAAGGTTGGCGCGCTTGCTAAGGCCTCCGGGCTTCAGCGAAGGAGAGTTTCTCCTTCACCCGGATCTCCTGGATCGCCTTTTCGTCCAAGTACTGCGGACAGTCGGAAAATGACGCTGAATGAGACGCATACAGGGGCTGTTAAACAGGTACCTTCGTGTGAGGGCTGGGTACATGATGCACAGATGGTAACGGCACTCTTACATGAGACTTGCGTATGCCAAAAAGGTTGGCATTTAAAACAACGCAGAGGTCTAGGAATATAAGGCCTCACCGCAATACGTTCGTACCCTGTTGAAATGCTCGTGGGCAGATCGACGCCATCAAATGTTATAAACAGGGTACGAGTGGGTACCAAAAGTCCGTCGCGTTTGGCTTGCACTCGATGCACTGCTGTCACCTCTTGGTCGGAAAGATAGTCTACGAGTTCATCGTCCGACATACCATCGAGGCTATGGGTGGTAACGACGCCTCGACAGGAAATCAATGTGCAGTGCTTCTCAACATGGTTGGGATAACCGTGGAGAAACGTAGCGCGCAACAGGGTCTTGCTTTGCTGATCGGACTTCGTTTGTGCTAATACGCTACCATTCCGTAGACGAGTGCAGGACTGAACCGCACCAGCAGTAGCACCAATGCCCTTCTGAATAATGAAAGGGTTCACCTTCTAAAAATTTTTTCCTTCTTCTGTTCTTGAAATGACCAAGTAACAACCAGATGTCGGCAGTGCTACTTCTGTTACAATAACGTTTCGGCGCTTGTTGTTTACAATGGAGAAAGGGTGCTCCATAGCGATAGAAATCCTCCACCGTTGCAACCGTCTCCGACCTTGGGCTCTGAATTCCCGGGATTTACCTCGGTTTGGGTGAGTGGCCTATCTATACCAGACTCACCCCAGGGTCACACCTCCCAGAACATAGATAGAGGGACCCAATAGCCGTCAGAAGTCAGCAGCTCATGCAATGGCCCCCCGTTGGACTGCGGTTGAACAGCGGATACTAACGCATACCCTACACGACGACCCCGTGTGGTGGGGATGGCGCCATTGCCCACTCACCCAGCTGCGCACCCAGTGCGCAGGTATCCGTCAGGCTGTGTCCACGGAGGATTAAAACAAAAAGGGTAAAATAAATAAAACTGTGTGGGCGTTTAGCACGCAAGGTAGGCCGGGGAAGAAGGAAATAAATGCGTGAATGAATGGTCGTGTTGCGAAATGTGCGAAAGTACACTAGAGAAGAAAGAAACGATGGCGAGGGGCGTCATGAAATGAAATGAGCAGAACGCACGAGAACATCCTTGTGAGCCTACCTTGTGTCCCCCGGTCACGAGAACAAACCCACATCGACCGGACGGGGATGAATGGATGATGATGGCGATGAATTGCTCGGGCACCCGGGTAGGGGACAGGCTCGACCACTCCGGGTACGCCAAACCCGTACTCACACAAGGTGAGCCCCTTGGGGGATGACGATGAATGGCTCGGGACCCCGGGTGCGCCAAACCGTACTCACACGACGTGAGCCCCTGGTGGATTTCAAGAGGGTGAACTGTTATGACTGTTTTGTCCCACGAAAATTAAAGGGAAGTGAAGAAGTTGCTACGTTCTTGGGATGGCCCTTGTAAAGTAATGTTCCTCATCAACTAGTGCTTTACTGCAATTCCTAGAGAAGTTGATGGTTCATTTTGATCACTTAGCTCCATTTCGCGAAGCTGCCTCGGAGCGACAAGCTCTGAGGAGGTAGCTATGCGACGAACATGAGCCTTAACTTATTGGATAGCAAGCGTGTCCTTCAGCACTAGCCAGCATATGATTGCTTGAAGAGCGCCGGGGAAGAGATGCTCCCGTATCAGGAAGCATCTGAAAGGTTAATCCAGAATGGTGAAAATTCGAAGTCTGTCCCTTTTCTCGGCGGTGTAAGTAGTTTTCGGAAATAAATTGTGGGCATAAAGAGGAGAGTATTCACCGCGGTACCAGGTTGTAAAATTTGTGAAGTGGAGTGCTCTGTTGGTTGCTCAGCAAATCGGAGAGTGATAGAGCGAGAATTATGTTTTTGACACTCCAATGAGCGATAGAAACAGAGAGGAAGAGTTCTGCATTCGACACCAAAGTGAGCGATCGCGGGAGAAGCGTTGTATGTTCAAAATTCTAAGGAGTAACAGAGAGACAAGGCTGCTTCGTTCTTGGTTTTTTGCAACGCTATGCCGAAGGAGATAGAGAGAGTGACTGCGTTAAAACCGGAAAATTTCACACTATGTACTCACGTGGTACTCAGAATATGCAAATGACGTCTTTCAGAAATTCAGTCACGATCGGTTTTGTCTCTTGATTGGGAAGGACGTACTTATCAGGCTACAATGGTGAAGTAATCAACGGCACCAGAGTCTCTCGTTTGGCGGATGTGTCACAGTCGAGGCTTTCAAGTGCTGCTACATTATTTTACCGCCCGCTACTAGAGCTTCCAGTATTTGGTTATACATTCGTTACATTGTCGATAACAGCGCTCAGCAAATGCTCTTGGTAGCAGTCAGTGGTAGCGTGCTACAGCTATTCTATGGTCCCGCATCCTTCCCATATTCCCGCATTTTTTCCATAATGCGATTGTCGATAACAGCGCTCGGCAAATGCTCTTGGTAGCAGTCAGTGGTAGCGTGCTACAGCTATTCTATGGTCCCGCATCCTTCCCAAATCCCCGCATTTTTTTCCATAATGCCGTAGATTGTTGGGCTCGAGGATTGAAGCAGCAAAGTTAAAATCATTGCCGGTTCTGTTTGATGAAATTTTGAAGGCAAAAATCAAGAATGGTGCAAAAATGACATACTTCCAGAACTTCTTATAGCACATATGCTTGCGCTAGGAAGACTAATGCTTAAGTACTCAATCAATGTGAGATCTTAAGTAGTATAAATACCCCATAAGTAAGAAAGCATTGTAGAAAATCTAATACAGACTAGTTTTTATAATTTGTCCCTTTTTGTATGCCATGAGTAAATCATTCCAACTAGTATTCCAACATTCGACACAATTATAACCCCAGTTTGGCTACAATACGAACTGCATAATTATTCTGAACGCAGCATTCCACAAACTGATTGCATAACGTACTCTAAAAACCCGACGGAAATATAGAAGTTTGGTTTGCTTTACTTAAAAATTATCTATACCTGGAATGGTTCGATTTGGAAAATATACACCTCACTTATAGAACAAATTGATATGTCCACAAGACTTACTTGATGCCGCTAAACGGAGCGGTGTTGCTAAGAATGGTCTGAGACGAACGTTCAGGGCTGAAATATAACGCTGGTGGCTTAAGAAAGACTGTAGAATTTTCACATCACCTCTCCATGCTGCCTGGTGCAATTCAGCAACACCCTCTTCACCTTCCTCACTACAGTCTACAATAAAGGCTTCCAGATCTCGCTGTACATCAACCATCTGTAACACGGGGATCCAACCTTAGAGTACGTTCTTTATTGCTGACATGTAGGATTTCACCCACGTGATTTGAGCAGAGTTTTAATCCGAGATATTGGGTGCTATGAATAATAACCAATTTATACTACAGAGTATAAGCTCTGAGCCACATCTTTATTTAAGTTTAAATAAAAGTTACGTGACTATAAATTCAGGTTCGGAGTTCAAAATTCGTTATTAACATAGTAAACTCACATTGTTGGCTATAAACACCTGTCGAACATCATTGTTATCGCTGCGGTTTTATTCTTGCCACAGTACTGGTTTATCACGGTTGCATTAAATTTATGTGTAAACGACCAATGGTGATAATATGTCAGACACATCGAGTATTGATGACGTCAGTGAACTTAATTTAACAGATGAAGCTTTCGTGAGCGTGCTTAAAAGATATTCTGTGGTATTTTCAAAATCGCAATCTCCAGCAGCAAGGGAAGAAACAAAACTGGATGTAAAAACAGTAAGAAAATATATGGCACAAAATCAGATATTTTCTGTGGAGTACTGGGATTCTTAAAAGACGTCATTAGCCACAAATTCTAGATCACCCAGAAGAAGAGCACGTGTTGGATACTCTTTAATCATTCTATACATCTTTGAATTCTTCCAAATTCGAGAATCATGCACTGATCATGGCTTTCACCCAAAAAATTTTCTGGCAAACATCTAACTTTGTCTCTCTCAAATCTGTACAAACTCTTATAATTACGGTCCATTCCATCGCGACGCACTGAACATACTTTTCTAGTACGTAAGTTATCCATAAATTCAGCCATCATGTCTAACACAGGTGAACAACGTGAGGTTGAGGGTGTCATTGATCAAGCTCGCCTAAGAGAAGTACAAAACCACCACCAAACGTACATGCTCTCTTTTATTCAAACAATTTTCTGAGTATATAGCCCAAAATTAAAGCTTCTATTCTCAACTAAATTTATAATCCAAAATTTCATTCATATGATTCATAGTATAAGCTTCCAAATTGTTGAGCAAAAGCACACACTCACTTTTATTCATATCACCCATTACCTTCGTGTACATATGGTATAAACACATTCCTATCTTAAAAGTAGCTAGTTATGGGGATGGAAAAAAGCTATACATTCAGAAGGTTTTTACTCTACACCTTAACATGAACCCGTTAATCATGCATGAAGTCTGCTGTTTGTCACGTTGATCGTTTCCAATACATTAAATCCAGTGGATTTCCAGACTTTCGCTCTACAGATGCCGTCTCATGTAGTCATCTTACCTTCTCTCTGCAGTTGAGTTCACAAGCAGTCACTTGATCTCCCTCTACATATGCTCTGTCCCCGAATAAATTGCCTTATGCCCCCTCTACAGCTTCCTCGTCTTATCAATAAGCCTACATCTGCTGTCTTCTAAGTTGCTGCTTGACAAACTCTACGGTTACCATGCTTCCCTGATTTCCGATCTCTAGCTGGAAGGTCTTTCAAAGAGTAGTCTGACCTCCAATCTACAGAGGCCATGGTTCTCAGAAGGTCACCATATTTTAGAATTCTTGCTCTCCTATCTAGAGTTACCAATGGTGGCAGAATGCCTCTGGAAGAATGCTCAAAAGCAGCATTTCACGAATTCCGAATAAAGTTGTTACTTATTTCAAAACAAATCAAAGGAACTTAAAAAAGGTTTCCTCTACTTTTTAGAATTTCACGTATCTGTAGCTGTAAATCTCCAAAACACCTCTGCAACTTTGTCTCGAAAAAGGAATAGCTTAACGCCTTGAAGGGAGATGTACGAGTAGGTAGGCCAGGATGGAGACAAATTAATTTCAGGTTATCTGCGGTACTGTTTAAGTTACTAACATGCTACGTAAGCTTTGAAATTAAACAACAAGCATATTAAAATGTTTGGTTTCTTAGAGTTCGTACGTATCACGCCACTTTTTAAATGCCATCATTTACACGTAGTACGTAACTCCACTTTTGAAAAACTTCTGTCACACTCAACGCAAAGCTTGACAACTTGTAGAAGGCTGTGAGAAAATGGTGGAAAATGTATTCCTGCTTCCTTTGTAAGAACACCAATCCATGTGGCTGAAAAGTGGATAATTATACGATAGCTTTCGCCTGTTGTTCTTTACTAGCGACTTGGTTACATTTTGAGCTAAGACATTCAGAAATCCTTCAAAGCATCATAATGGGAGTAAAGCCCATCTAAGGGATCCATCTTAGATAAATGTGATATAAAAGCACATAGAGGGAAAGTTTGTTAGTGATGTTTGTAGTGAACGAGTAGAATGCTTCAAGGGTTACATGAAATGTATTTCGAGACTTTTATATATTTATATATATTTATGTAGTTACTGTGCCTTTGGTAACGTGGTGCCAATTCTCTTGCATTATAGGACATAGCTCATTTTGGAATTGTTTCTAATTTTTAAACTGTGTCGGTGGTAGCGGCGGCGGCGTCGGCCGCGGTAGACGATGCTGAAGCGCGCACAAAACCAGTCCAACACTAAAACGCGAGAGGCAGTCGCAGTCTGTACATTAGGGCACAAGGGCACGTGACCTACCTCTTGCCCTGTATCTCTCGATTTTTCAAGTTTCATGTTTATAAGTTTAGAAATGAAACGATTAATTTCTACTTTAACGCTTTATTTACTGAACGGGACTTAGGAGTCCAGTCAGATGTTGCGTGAAATTATTTCACTCAACAATGCTCTGGAACAGAAGGGACACACAGGTCCTATTCCAGAAAGTTTGTGCTTCCAGCGTTAGATGTCAGCACCGACAGGATGCCACATGGAGTCATGTTCATTGGCCAGGAATGTGAACAGCTCTAGTGCAAATGGCTGCTGGATATGGCAAACAATAACGTGTAGTTTGTTAGAGAAAACCAACGTGTATCTGTGAAGTGAGGTAAGGGATAATATATTCAGTAAGTTTTAATTTTATTAAAGTTCATTTTTATGGAACATCAGTGCTTCATCCTTGTAATATTTTATTATAATGTATAATATGTTTGGGACTTTGAAGTCCCGTCAGGACCATAACAGCGGCAGTGCATTTTGAGGTTAGATTGTGCTTTAGCTGCTTTTCTTGATTGTTTATAGCTTTTCCTGATTCCAGAATCATTTATAAATTAAAACATACAATTGTTGAGGAGAATAGTAAATTTTATTTTCTAAAACAGTAACAAATTGCACGTGACTTGTAAAACTTTAGTAAACTTAGTACTATTTTATTCTGTTTCAGGCTGTGGCTACTTATTACAGAAGCGGTCTCGCAGATGAAGAAATTCTTACTAAATTAGAAAATATCCCAGATGATATTGACACACCATTTTAATTGAGTGATGACAGTGACGATGAAATGATGAGCAGTATCCTAAGAATAGTAAAACAAAAACTGTTTAGGTATGCGCTAATACTTAACAAGATGTTCCAGGACCTGCAATCAACAAAAATGAAGAAGAGGAAGGAAATGAGGAAGAAAGTAATGTTCAGCCCTTATCTGTTTCTTCTACTCGAAGAAAAATCATTCCACAACTATACCCATTTTTACTCTAAATTCAGAAATAGTTTTAGAGTACTTCGGGGAATGCGATACACCAGTGGACCTTTTTCTGCATTATTTTGACAGTGACATTTTGGAAAATCTTGTATTCCAAAGCAACTTATATTCCTAACAGAAGCATAGAATCATACTAGTAATAACCTCATATGACACATATGCTTTCCTTGGCCTACAGTTTCTTTTTGGATACCAACGTTTGCCAGGAATCACAGATTACTGGTCTTGTGATCCAGATTTAGGAGTTCCATTAGTGGAGAATACAATGACACGTGAAAGATTTTTTCAAATTCTTGCTAATTTTCACGGAAATCACATTCTTGAAATGCCATCCAACAACTCTGATAAACCATATAAGCTGCGGACACTGTCATCCAGTTTGAATATGATGATATGGGGTTAAGGGCGCTAAACATCAAAAGTCATCAGCGCCCTTACAACGTGTAAAATATAAAATTTAAGAACTAAAATACGGAAAAATCCGCAAAGTCAAAAACACTAAAAAACACGCACACAAATGCTAAAACCACCACACTAAAACATGTTAAACAAAATAATAAAAGAGTAAAACCACGTGTCAAGAACTGCAGAACGCATGGGACATGAGCGCCATATGTCCACTGGGAAGTAGAGTCCCCATTAAAACAGACAATATAAAATTACAAAGCTAAAGGACGCTCAACGCATCAAATCGCAGATTAAAATCACTGTCACTAATAAAACGTAAAACACATTCTACAGCACGCGCGTCGTCTGCCAAAACGTTGGCTATGCCAACAGGCAGACCCAAACGAACGGGCAATGAAGCTACATCTGTTCAATGTGACGCACCGTTAAGGGTGCATCACACTGATCTCATACTGGTGCGGGGTCACCACTAATCAGGTATCTATACCTAAAAATGCAATGTCCGATTCGTAGATGGGCTGAAATTAGCTCTTCCCGACGAGAAGAGGTATCCCACACTAACGAAAGAGGTTTAACCTCCCGCAACTTGCCCCTCTGAGAGCTGCCCACTCATCGCGCCAAAGTGAGAGGATGCGAAATCGTAAAATAACATAAAAATCTGAGGAAGGAACAACAGAGGTAAAACATCAGGGTGACAAAAGCGCAGATTTAGCAGCGGCGTCGGCAGACTCGTTCCCTGAGATGCCCACAAGACCTGGAATCCACGCGAAGGAGACGCCGATGACGGAAACACCAAGCGAGGAGAGCAGGTCATGAATGCGCTGTACGAGCGGATGGTAACTGTACAGTCTGAACAAATAAAACAGTGTCGTAAGTCTTGCCACTGGACGTATAAAGTGACTGATAAATACTAAAAATTTCGGCGGTAAAAACGAAAGGTAAGACTATGTTCACCAAAAACAAAGGCACACCCTACGCCAACATCAGTCTTAGACCCATCAGCATATATAAAATGACAGTCCCCGAATTGCGCCTGTAGTTCTAAAAACGCGGATCGAAGGACTGAAGCAGGGATCTCATTCTTCGGCATCGACGTTAACCCAAGGTGACAGTGGGCCTCAGCGCGCAACGAAGGAGGAAATCACGTTTCCCCCCTGGGAAGGTCCGGCGCTGGCATAACGTCCAAAAGCCGGAGAAGGTGTCGAAATCGAACCCCTGGAGGGAGCAATGCAGAGGAGCTAATTAAATATTGCCGATCAAGCGACTCCTCGAAAAATAACTCGAGGGACGGGTGGTCAGGCAAGCTTGAGAGTCGAAAGGCATAGCTGCACAAAAGCATCTCACGCCTGAAGGACAGCGGAGGCTCTGCAGCTTCAGTATACAGACTGTAAACAGGACTGGTTGGAAAGGCCCCGCAGCGACCCTTATGCCACGATGGTAAATGTCATTTAATCGACGTAACAAGGATGGACGTGCCCACGAATAGACAATGCACCCGTAATCAAGCTAGGATCGGACCAAACAGCAATAAAGACGAAGAAGCATGGTCCGATCAGCTCCCCAGGAGTGACACTTAAAACACGTTAAAGATTAAGAGAACGGTCACACTTTGCTTTTATAAACGAAATGTGCGAAGACCAGCTCAGCTTTCGATCTAAGATCAATCCCAAGAAATTCACCTCATCTGCAAATAGAAGGACCTCCGGTGTAAGCTGAAGAGAGGGCGGAGGGAAAGCCTTCCGGCGCCAGATATTGATACAGACAGTTTCTCGGCGGAGAAATCAAAGCCGCTGGCGTTACTCCAGGCGTAGAGACGGTCGATACAGCTCTGAAGACGGCGTTCGAGCAGAGAGATCCGCCGTGAACTGCAATAAATGGCAAAATCGTCAACGAAAAGGGACGATGAAATGCCAGGTGGAATACAATCAACAATGGGGTTGATAGCTATCGCAAAAGTATGACAGATATTACAGAGCCCTGCGGTACACCGTTCTCTTGAATAAAACGACTAGATAAAACCGAGCCTACACGTACACGAATGATGCCGTCGGTTATAAACTCCCTAAGAAATATGGGAAGACGACCTCGAACATTCCATGTGTGCAGTGTACGTAACATGTCGCCCCTCCAACAGGTGTCATAAGGTTTCTCCAGGTCAAAAAACACAGCCACTGTTTGACACTTTCTCAGAAACCCATTCATAACACGCGTCGACAGAGACCAGATGGTCGACGGTAGAGCGATGGCGACGAATACCGCACTGAGCGTACGCTAGACGTTTCTGAGACTCAAGCCAACATGTCAACCGCCCGTTGATCATGCGTTACATCAACTTGCAAATGCAACTGGTGAGGGAGATAGGACGGTTGCTGGAAGGTAGTTGGCGATCCTTCCCAAACTTAAGTACAGGGACAATGGTAGCTTCGTGCCAAACTAACGGGAAAACGCTGTCTTGCCAAATACGGTTATAGACCTGTAAGAGAAAGAGTTTGCTGTCGGCTGAAAGGTGCTTCAACATCAGTACATGAATGCCGTCCGGCCCAGGAGTGGAGTGCCTAGAGCTTTGAAGAGCATGCTCCAGCTACCTCATTGTGAAAAGTTCATTATTACACTCCGTATTAGCAGACCGAAAATTATAGGTCTCGGAATTCAGCCGGTCTTGAGAGTGCGAAAGCTGGCGGAATAATGGGCAGAACTGGAAACCGCCTCAAAGGCAGCACCCAGAGTGCTAGCAATGGCAGCCGGATCCACTATGGTGGCATTGGAAACCTGAAGGCCAGACACACTACAATGCGACACTTTACCTGAGAAACCACGAAGTTTATCCCAAACAACAGAGAAAGGCGTGAAGCGATTAAAAGACTCGACAAAACGAGTCAACGACGCCTTCTTGCTATCCTGAAAAATGCGACGAGCCCTGGCACGCGATTATTTAAAACTAACCAAATTATCAAGCGTATGGTGTCGCCCAAACTCCCTAAGTGCAGTTCTAGGGGCACGAACGGCGTCCCGTATACGTCGAGGGTGAGAGGACGAACGGGGAATTGTGCGTTTGGCGGCACATAGAATCGTAGATGAAAGGTACTGCACCATTTGGTGAATGTCAGTGAAGGACTGGTCCTCAAAAGAAACGAGGCTGAAATACAATCTCCAGTCGGCGTTTCTGAATATCCAGGTAGGTATTCTGGAATGCTGGTCGTGGTGAGCCAGAAGAGAAACGACGCAGGGGTAATAATGTATTGAGTAATTGTCCGCGACGACGTTCCACTGCAGACGATAAGCAAGCTGGATGGACCAAACGTCAAGGTCTAAGTGAGAAAATGTACCAGAAGAATCACACGGAAAAGTAGGTTCACCTGTATTGAGGATAGAGAGGTTGAACTGAGAAAAAATGTCAGAAAGAAGAGTTCCCCTCGCACAAGCCCTTGGCGAACTCCACAGGGGTGATGGGCATTAAAATCTCCCAACAGGAGGAATGGTGTTGGGAGAGCGGACAAGAGATCTCGAATGTCCGCGTTAGCGAGGAGTGACGATGGAGGTGAATACACAGAGCAAACAGAAAAGAAAAAGCCGGGTAAGTGAAGTCTAATAGCAACAGCTTGCACGTCGGACGTAAAAGTAAGAGTTTGAAAATGAACGTCCTTCCGCACTAATAACATGACACCTCCATGGGCAGGAGTACCCTCCTCCGGTTCAAAATCGTAGCGAACCGGAGTATACCCTCGGAAATCAAAAGGATCGTGAGGGCGAAGCTTAGTCTCCTGCAAACACACGACCATAAATGAATGGGAATGCAATAAAAGTTGCAGTTCCGCCTTACGCGATCGTACACCACGTAAATTCCAGGTTAGGATAGCCATGAATGAAAGGGATAAACTTCTTGCTTAGAAGGGCGGCTCAAAATAACTTTTTGCTTAACCTTCGGGCTCAGGTTTTTTGTATGGAGTTGGTCAGACTCCATAGGCACCTCGAAGGGAGGGCCCACACGCTCAGAGCCAGAAACCGATTCAAGCGCCGTGATTCGGTTCTGGGTGGCAATGGAGGAAGGTGGCCGCTGAGCGCGGCTTGTCCCAGGAGCAACCTGAGACAGAGACCTTCGGGGAGGAGAAGGTGAACTCTTCTTTGTGCATGCACGCGAAAGGTCTTTCAAGAAACCTTCTCTACGAAATTTCTGCTTCGATTTCTTCTCGGTGTCTTGTGACTTCATAACCTTTGGACCAGCTTTAGATGGCTTTATAACAGTGGCTTGAATGGACGGCCAGATGGTAGTGGCGGTCAGTGCAGCCATAGTCTAGGTTTGAGTCTCCGCATCCTTCCGGGCTACTGGCGAGGCAACAACAGAACTGAATGTTCCTGATCGCAGGAGCGAAGGTTGGCGCGCATAATAATGCCTCCGGGCTTCGGCGAAGGAGAGTTTCTGCTTTACCCGGATCTCCTGGATCGCCTTCTCGTCCAAAAACCGCGGACAGTCGGCAAATGAAGCAGAATGAGACCCTTTAGAACCAACGCAGACGGGGGTGTTGAACTGTTACCTTCGTGTGAGGGCTGGCTACATGTTGCACAGATGTTAACGGCACTCTTACATGAGACTTGGGTATGCCCAAAACGTTGGCATTTGAAACAACGCAGAGGTCTAGATATATAGGGCCTCACCGCAATACGTTCGTACCCTGCTGTAATGCTCGCGGGCCGATCGACGCCATCAAATGATGGAAAAAGGGTACGAGTGGGTACCAATACACCGTCGCGTTTGGCCTGCACTCGATGCACTGCTGTCACCTTTTGATCTGATAGATATTCGACTAAGTCCTCGTCTGATATACCATCGAGGCTATGGGTGGTAACGACGCCTCAACAGGAATTCAAGGTGCGGTGCTTCTCAACACGGATGGGATAACAGTGGAGAAGCGTAGGGCGCAACAAGGTCTTACTTTGCTGATCGGTCTTTGTTTGTACTAATAATGAACCATTTCTAAGGCGAGTGCAGGAATTAACAGGAACAGCAATAGCGTCAATCCCCTTTTGTATAATGAAAGCATTGGCCTTCCTCTGTTTGGCTAATTACCAACTAACAACCAGATGTCGGCGGTACTACTTCCGTTACATAAACGTTTCGACGCTTGTGGGTAATGGGGAGAGAGGGCTCCATAACGAAATAAACCAAACGCTATTGCAACCGTCTCCGACCTCGGGCCCTGACTTGCCCGGCGTTACCCCGGCTTGGGTGAGTGGCCTATCTATACCAAACTCACCCCAGGGTCACACCTCCCAGAACATAGACAGAGGGACCCAATCGCCGTCAGAAGTCAGCAGCTCATGCAATGGCCCCCTCGCGGGACTGCAGTTGAACAACGGATACGAACACATATCCTACATGACGACCCCGGGTGTTGGGGATGAAATCATTACCCACTCACCCAGCTGCGCACCCAGTGCGCGGTTATCCGCCAGGCTTGTCCACGGAGGATTAAAATAAAAGGATAAAAGAAACCAAAAGTGTGTGGGCGTTTCGCACTTAAAATAGGCCGGCGAAGAAGGAAAATATATGTGTAAATGAATGGACGTGGGGCGAAATGTGTATAAATAGAAGAGAGAATAAAGAAACGATGGCGAGGGCGTCATGGAATGAAATGCACAGAACGCACGAGAGACTATCTTGAGTCCTCTGGTCACCAGAACGAACCCACCTCGACCGGACGGGGATGAAAGGATGAAAATGGCGATGAGTGACTCGGGCACCCCTGGGTACGCCAAACTCGTACTCACATGAGGTGAGCCCACGGGGGGCATTAGCGTGGGGAGATGATGGAGGTGAATAAATGGAGCAAAGAGAAAAGAAAAACCCGGGTAATTGAATACTAGTGGCAAGAGCTTGCAAGTCGGACGTAAGTGTGAGAGTCTGAAAACGAACGTCGTTAAGCACTAATAGCATGACACCTCCATGAGCTGGAGAACCCTCATCCGGTGAAAGATCGTAGCGAACCGAAGTATACCCTCGGAGATTCAAAAGGATGGTGAAGGCGAAGCTTGCTCTCATGCAAATACACGGCCATAGGTGAATGGGAACGCAATAACAGCGCGTAAATTCCAGGTCAGAAGGCCATGAATAAAAAGGATAAACTGTCTACTTAGAAGGGGGCTCAAAATAACCTTCTGCTTAATCTTGGGACTCGGGGTTTTGGTATGGAGTTGGTGAGACTCCATGGCCTCCTTGAAGGTACGGCCCACGCGCTCAGTGTCAGAAACTCATTCAAGTGGCGAGAATCGGTTCTGGGAGGCAATGGGTGAAGGGTGCCGGGGAGCGCGGAGCATGCTGTGACTGCGACCATCGAGGAGGAGAAGGTGAACTTTTCTTACCGCGCGCACGCGGATGTGATGTGCTATAAGGGGCGTCAAACATCTAAGGTAATCAGCACCCTTACAAATTATAAAATGTAAAATCCAAAACTAAAATGCGAGATACAAACCCGCTTAGTCTAAAACGGTAAAAACAAGACAATAACTTCTAAATTACACCACACTAAAACGATGGTAAATAAAACAATAAAATAGTAAAACGTGTCAAGACCTGTAGCACGCAAAGAATTGAGCGCCATATGTCCGTCGGTGAGAAGAGCCCCCATTAAACAGACAATATCAAATCACAAAGACAAAACACGCTCAGCGCATCAAATGCGCGGATTAAAACCGCTGGCACCTGTAAAAAGTAAAAGACATTCTACAGCATGCGCGTTGCCGGCCAAAACGTTGGCAATGCAAACAGGCAGACCCACACAAACGCGCAATGGAGCTAAAACTTGACACTCCGTTTAAATGTGACGCACCGTTAAGGGCGCATCACACTGCTCACAGAGTGGCGCGGGGTCACCACTGAGCAGGTATCTATGACTAAAAAGGCAATGTCCGATTCGTAAACGTGCTAAACGTACCTCTTCCCGAACAGAAGAACGAGAATAGATACCCCAGTCTAACGGGAGAGGTTTAACCTCCCGCAACCTGTTCCCACGGAGGACGGTCCACTCATATCGCCAAAGCGAGAGGTTGTGGCTATGTATAATAACAAACAAATTTATGGAGGGAACAATAGAGGTAAAATATCTGGGCGATAAATTTGCCGAGTTGGTAGCGGCGTCGCCAGACTCGTTACCTGAGATTCCCACATGACCTGGAATCCACATGAAGGAGACGCTGATACCAGAGGCATCAAGCGAGTGGAGCAGGTCATGTATGCGCTGTGCAAGGGGGTGGTAATTGTACAGCGCGTTAATACTCCGAAGGGCACTCAGAGAGTCCGTACAAACAACACAATGTTTGTATAAAACGGATTGATAAATACAAAATGTTCGGAAGTAAAAATCGAACATTGGCCGGGTAAACGAAAGGTAAAACTACATGGACCAAAGCAAAGGCACACCCTACCGCAACACCAGTCTTAGATCCATCAGTATATATAAACTTAAAGTCCCCGAATTGCGCCCGAAGTTCGCGGTTCTAAGGACTGAAGAAGGGATTTCAGTCTTCGGCATCGACGTTAACCCAAGCTGACAGCTGGCCTCTGCTCGCAACCATGGAGAAAAACGCGTTTCCCACTGAGAAGGGCCGGCGCTGGCGTAACGTCCAGATGCTGAAGAAGTGTCGAAATCGAACCCCTGTTGGCAGCAATGCAGAGGAGCTAATTAAATGTTGCCGATCAAGCGAATCCTCGAAAAATAACTCAAAGCACGGGTGGTCAGGCAAGCTTGCTCTGGAAGGCTGGACGTGGTGAGACAAAACAGAAACGATGCAGGGTAATGATAGCTGGAGGTGTCAGCGACGACGTTCCACTGCAGATGAGGACAAGCTGGATGGAGCAAACGGCAAGGTCCAAGTGAGAAAATGTACCAGAAGAATCAGAATGAAAAGTAAGCTCACCTGTATTGAGGATGGAGATGCTGAACTGATAAATAATGTCCGAGAGAAGAGTTCCCCGCGCACAATCCCTTGGCGAACCCCACAGGGGATGACAGGCATTAAAATTAGACCAACAGAAGAAATTACGTGGTAGAGCGGACAAGAGATCTCGTACATCCGCGTTAGCGAGAGGAGACGATGGAGGTGAATAAACGGAGCAAAGAGAAAAGAAAAAGCCGGGTAATTGAATCCTAAAAGCAATCGCTTGCAAATCGGACGTAAGTGTGAGAGGCTGAAAATGGACATCGTTACGCACTAATAACATGGCACCTCCATGACCAGGAGAACTTTCATCCGGTGCAAGATCGTAGCGAACCGGAGTATACCCAAGGAGGGTTAAAGGATCGTGAGGGAGAAGCTTGGTCTCCTGCAAACACACGACCATAGGTGAATGGGAACACAATAAAAGCTGCAGTTCCGCCATATGCGATCGTACACCACGTAAATTCCAGGTCAGTATAGCAATGAATAAAAGGGATAATCTGTCTACTTAGAAGGGAGGCTCAAAATAACCTTTATCTTAACCTTGGGGCTCGGGCTTTTGGTATGGAGTTGGTCAGACTCCATAGGCTCCTCGAAGGGAGGACCCATGCGCTCAGCGCCAGAAACCGATTCAAGCGCCGAGAATCGTTCTGGATGGCAATGGGTGAAGGGCGCTGAGCGGGGCTTGTCTCAGGAGTATCCTGGGACTGCGAACTTCAAGGAAGAGAAGGTGACCTTTTCTTTACCGCGCGCACGCGGAGGGTCTGTAAGAAAATCTTCCCTACGAAGTTTCTGCTTTGATTTCTTTTCAGTGCCTTGTAACTTGAATACCTTAGGACCAGCTTTAGATGACTTGATAAATGTGACAGAAATGGACGGCCAGATGGTAGTTTCGGTCAATGCAGTCATGATCCAGGTCTGAGTCTCAGCATCCTTCCGGGGTACTGGCGAGGCAACAACAGAACTGAATGCTCCCGATCGCAGGAGCGAAGATTGGCGCGCATAGTAATGCCTCCGGGCTTCGGCGAAGGAGAGTTTGTCTTTTACCCGGATCTCTTGGATCACCTTCTCGTCCAAATACGGCGGACAGTCGGCAAATGACGCAGAATGAGACCCTTCGCAATTCACGCACACGGGAGAGGATGAACAGGTGCCATTGCGGGAGGGCTCACTACAAAAGGCACAGATGGATACGGCACTGTGCAAGAGACTTGCGTATGCCCAAAACGTTGGCATTTAGAACAACGCAGAGGTCTAGGCATATAGGTCCTCACCGCAATTCACTCGTACCCTGCTGAAATACTCGTCTGCAGATCGACGCCATCGAAGGTGATAAACAGGGTACAAGTGGGTACAAACACTCCGTCGCGTTTAGCCTGCACTCGATCACTCGATGAACTGCCATTACCTTTTGGTCAGAACGATATTCGACTAGTGCTTCGTCCGACATACCATCGAGGCTATGGGTGGTGACGATGCCTCGACATGAATTCAAGATGCGGTGCTTCTCAACACGGATGGGATAACCGTGGAGAAGCGTGGCGTGCAACAAGGTCTTACTCTGTTGATCGGACTTAATCTGAACCAACAATGAACCGTTTCGTAGTCGAGTGCATGGAATGAACCGGACCAGCAATTGAGTCAATGCCCTTCTGAATTATAAAAGAGTTCACCTTCTCGAAAGATTGTCCTTCCTCTGTTCTAAGTAACAACCAATGTCGGTGGTGCTACTTCTGTTACCAAAGCTTTTCGGCGCTTCTTCGAAATAATGGAGAAACAGGCTCCATAGCGAAAGAAATCCTTCACCATTGCAACCGTCTAGACCTCGGGCTCTAACTTCCCGAGCGTTACCGTGGCTTGGGTGAGTGGCCTATCTATACCAGTCTCACCCCAGGGTCACTCCTCTCAGAAGATAGACAGAGGGACCCAATCACCGTGGGAATTAAGATCATGCAATGGCCCCCCGCGAGACTGTGGATACGAACACACACCCTACATGACGACCCCGGGTGGTGAGGATGACGCCATTAACCATTCACCTAGCTCCGCAATCCAGTGCGCGGGTATGGTCAGGCTGTTCCACGGAGGATTAAAAGAAAGAAAATCGTAAAATAAACCAAAAAGTGTGTGGGCTTTTCGCAAGCAAGGTAGGCCGGTGTGGAAGTAAAAGAGATGTGTGTGGTGCGAAGTGTTCTTAAATAGACTAGGCAAGAAAGAAACGATGACGAGGGGCGGCATGAAATGAAATGCACAGAACGCGAGAGCCTACCTTGAGTCCACCGGTCACGATGACGAACCCACCTCGACCGGACGAGGGTGAAGGGATGACGTGATGATGATGATTGGTTCGGGACCCCGGGTGCGGCAAACCCGTACTCAGATACAGTGAGCCCTTGGGGGGACTGCAGGTTTTCCCTGATGATGAAAGAGTATTACTATCCACTGAACATAGAGAATGCGATGTGTTGATACTTTGAGTCGTCATCCTGTTTTGTAAGCAGTTCCCAATTATTTGGTCGTTCGAGTGAGAAAAGTACATGGTGAAGACGTTTGCGCCATCAAGGAAATATACCAGAAGCGGTCTTACAAATACCCCATAATTTGGAATGACATAGTTTTAAATTCCGTGAAAGTCATGAAGCTTTAGTTGTACAAGGCCATACAACACAAGATTCTAAGAAATGTTCATGAGACTATTTCTCCCTTAAGTAAACAGAAGAACTCGTCAAACGGGAATATTTTATTCCTCACGTGAAGAAAGTCGAAAATGAGAAAATTGTCTCTTATTTAACCAAAAGCCTGGAAAACACACAGGATTTCTACATCCTCAAGCCAAGGAAAGTGTACCATTGCAGACCATCATGCAGATCATATTGGAGTCTTAGAATCCAGTCATAAAGGATATTGTCACATATTTCCAGTAGTTGATGATTTCACAATGTGTGTTTGGCTGTACCTAACAAAATAACTACTATGAAAGATGTCAGTGCCAAATGGGAAGCACAGAAGGCAATCCTTTGGAAACCCCCGCACAAATAACATCTGACAAACTATTTCAGGTTTCACATTTCACACAAATTTGAAGATTACTGCAAAACTGAAAAATCAAACATTTGCTTATTACTATTGAACTGCCTCGAGCAAATAGTCAGATAAAGACAACCAACTCTGTGTTTGCTTCAGTTCTTGCAAAGCTTGCCATATCGAACCCAACAAGATGATACAGACATGTCGAGGTTGTGCAGTAAGCAATGAACTCCACGTACCATCGTAGTATTGGGAAGACAACATTTGAGCTATTGACAGGAGACGGAATGAAACATAAGTCTGACTTAAGGATCGCTGACATCCACGAAGAACTAGTGGAATAATTTGAAGAAAAACGAGAAAATCTGAGGAAGGATGCAAACAGCAAATTCTCAAGGTTCAGCGAGAAAATACAAAGATTTTAACAGACATTACTGCTGTGCTAGACAGTACCAGCTGGGAGATCTAGTTGCCATAAATCATACCCAATCTGGGCCAAGACTTAGAAGTAACAAACAAAAAGACTTAATTGAGTAACTAAAGTAAAAGCCCAAAACATTTATGACAAGCGTCATGAAGATGAATATAAGAGCCCTAGACAAACTACAAGCTGTGCTGAGTATGTGAAGCCATGTACTAAAGGTTATGTGTAATTCAGGGTGAATGAGTAGTAGGATAGCCAACTGTGGGAGAGTGAATTTAGCAAGATTTGGCTAAGAAATAAACAGTTGACAGCAGTGAGGTATAAAACCCATAACAGTGTATCGCTGTTCTTGTTTTCCTTCTTTCTTCTTTTTCTTAAGGGAGAAGTGAGTTTATTTTCTATGTACGTAGTATGGAATTTAAATGAATAAATCTCTTGAAAATTCCACACGATTTATTTACTTAACAGTTTTAAAACAAAATGCCAAAGCAGCTCTGTTAATGAATAAAAATAAATGGTAATAAATGTAAATAAAGTGTTACAAAAAACTAAGGAATTTAGCTGACTGGATGTGGATAGCTTTATATTATTACATCCAATGGGGATGAAAGTGTGTACATCTTGAATAAAATAAAAAGGACTATTTCACAGAATGTTCCCGTACTTGACCAGGGTGCAAAGAATCTTCTGCAGATATGAAGGTATAAAAATCAACAAAATACAGCAAATAAAAAATGGAAAAAATTAAAGTGTACTTAAAAAACTGTGTTTTTCAGTGTGACAGTGCAGGTATTCAGGTAGAGTGACAGTGTAGTAAGACAGAATCGGAGGTAATTAGTCAGCTAAAGGAAAAGCTCATAAATGTCGTTCAGGTAGAAAAGATATAAATTCTTATCGTTTTACAGCAACTATAAGAATCAAGAATGAATTTTGTGCTAGTTATTATTTAGCAAGCAAAGTAAAGGCTCTAGTTAAATAGAAAGGCATTTTATCCTCTTAAACCCAAAGCTCGGTAACAGCCTGTCAAAACACAAAGTTAGTATTGTCAGAGACTTTCAATTCAGTGATGAGATCAGCAGGCAAATGGCAGGAAGAAAGATTCTGTCAATCAACAGAAGAGATGGAACTAAAGCACTGGAGCAAAAACATTCGATCTTTCAAATGTGAAAGAAATTTGTGAAATCCTCAAGAAACAATTCCTCAATCAAAAAGAGGTTTCTCAAACTCTGCTCAGTTATATCCAAACAACTGTAAAATTGCAGGGGGAGGTGAAAAACATGCTGTTTGCATATGCACTATACTTAGGTCTGCATTCTTATGACAACTGACCATGACTCACTGGGGCACCTTCGATTGTCACATACAGCAGCTGAGACAGGTTTAGCCGAGTGCGTGCAGCCCAGCTGAGACAGCCAAATGGTTACAGTAAAGTCTCAGTCGCTCGCACGAAATCGTAATGATATCACACTCTGATGGTCCCAGTTGTAATACAACTGCCAGAGAGTCATAGTTCATCAGAACGAGGCACCAATACAATACTACATTCAAAAGCAAATATGTAGAGTAAAACTAGTGACTTTAATGGATGTGGAAAAACTTGGTGGTGGTGAATTACCAAACAGTTGAATTCTTTTAATAAACTGCAGCGATTCATTTAGTTATAACATTATTATATACCCAAATCATCTCTTATACACAATCTATTATCTGGATTAATTCGACATTCTACGTTGCAATTTTTTTATTTTACTTTTACGTCTATTAACCGCAGATATATCAGATGGGTTGTAGTTTTCTGTACGCTTTAAAACAATTAGTTGTTACTATCAAAAATAAACTTAAGCAAATTTCTCGTATCATTTTGCTTGTTGTAATAAAAAAAATCTGATGTGTTACACTCACATGACTTTCTCTACTCTTGTACAATCTAATTTTACAAACGCCTATTCTCCATATGCTTCATGTTAATCGAGATATCGAGATGTCAATCTTATTGGTAAGTTTCTTGTAGATGCAAGGGAAATATGGTAGCTTTTAAGCGATAGTCAAATATTTTAACGCTGGTTGCTATGTGGCGCATTCCATTCTCTTTGCATGTCCAGGACATAAAAAAATGAATAACGCATTTGAGAAAAAGTATAAGTATTGGAAAATTTAAGGAAATAACAAACAATATCTCCAAACGGTTCACTCAACAAAAAAAATGTATATGACATAAGTTGTGTATTTTTAACGCGATCTACATTTTTTGTGTAGTAAAATTTTGTCTATCTCTTATGGTTTACCAGTTATGCAAAAGTCGTTCACAATGAAGAATACTTTTGGAGACATTCCCAGAAAATTCGAGATATACATTTCATTTCTCATGACATTATCTTAAACATATGATATTTTCATCAAAATCGTTAGAGCCATTTTTGAGAAAATTAAATTTTTCGAAAAATCTTCCATGTAAAGGGTAGTCTGGGGTGGGGGGATTTTCTTGAAAACCTTCGTGTCGCATCTCTGGAAGATACTGAACCTAAATACCAAGTTTGGTGCTTATCCGACTGTTCGTTTTTGAGTTATGCTGTTCACAGACACACAGACACACACACACAGACACACACACGGACATGTTTCCAAAAATGCTTTTTTTGGATTCAGGAGGTCTCAAAACATGTATTTCCGGCGAAATCTCGGTATCGAATTTTTGGATGGAATGCAATACTTCCCCTACTTACTATACGTAGTAGAGAAAGTAATAATCGGTTTGAATAAAGTCTTACGCTACAGGAATATAGAAGTTATTGGTTTTAAAACAAGTGTGTTCGTAATTAAACAATGCAATTATATGAAACAATCCTAAATGTTCCCAGTAATACAGTTTGTATATGGAAGATTTTAAATAAACATTACATGATGTAAATGTTATACATAAGTTGAAACATGTAAACCTTGCACCGCAAATATTTCGGAAATGGAAAGTGCTATTGATGTGCAGCTTTCGCAGCATTGATTGGTAGTCAGGGGCTCTTACATTTAGCCTATAAACAGATTTTAATAACACTGAGAAAGTGTATCTTTTTAAGCAAAGATACGATTTTAAGTGGAACAATGCATAGTTACATCAACAGAATAATTGTAGGGTAAGTTAGAATGTCAATGGTCTTTGTTGAAGGATTCTAGTGCAAGTGGTTTACGAGAAATCGTATTTTGAAAAGCTTCCACCCCAACAATTGTTTGTCCCATTCAACCTGCTTAGTTCCTAGCTACGATGTTGTTATGTTTGCACTGTGTTTTCTGTTCATTTATTGCATTGCGACTTTCTGGTCAGTTTGTGACAGTTTAAGCAGTAAGTCGTGAGTGGAAGATGGGGTTTATTAATGCAGAAAAAGCCGACATGCTCATGGTGTATAGAGAGTGTAGGAAGACTGCAGTTCGTTCCCGTACGATGTATGCGGAAGCGTATCCCAATACACGTCAACCATCTCGACAATTATTTAACAACCTCTTCAACCAATTACGTGAAAGTGGTACTGTAACACTTAGATAACGTAACAGCAAAAAAACAAGAGACTGAAAAAGAGGCAGAAATTAATGTTTTGGCTGATGATCATGATGGCATGATGTTTAAGGGCGCTAAACATCTAAGATTATCAGCGCCCTTACAATGTATAAAATTTAAAATCCAAAAACTAAAATACCACACACAAAGCCGCCTGGTCGAAGGCACTAAAACACAAAGCACCAAATTCTAAATATTACCACACTAAATTCATGGTCAATAAAAGGGAAAAACGTGTCAAGAACCGTAGAACGCAAGGGACATGAGCGCCACATGCCCGCCGGGGAGAAGTGCCCCATTAAAAGAGACAATATAAAATCACAAAACTAAAAGACGCTCAGCGCATCAAATGCGCCGATTAAAACCAATGTCACTGATAAAACGTAAAAGACATTATATAGCATGCGCGTCGTCTGCCAAAACGTTGGCTATTCCAACACACCAATGCGCAATGCAGCTAAAACTTGACACTCTGTTAAAATGTGACGCACCGTTAAGGGCAGATCACACTGCTCACAGAATGGTGCGGGGTCGCAATTGAGCATGTGCTTATGACTAACAAGGCACTAACCGATACGTAAACGAGCTAAAATTACCTCTTCCCTATGAGAAGAGCGGGAAAAGGTACCCCAGACTAACGGGAAAGGTTTAACCTCCCGAAACTTGTTCCCCCGGAGGGCCGTACACTCGTCGCGCCAAAGCGAGATGATACCGCGACGTAAAATAACATACAAATCTGTGGAGGGAACAACAGAGGTAAAGCATCTGGGTGATAAAATTGCCGATTTGTCAGCGGCATCGGCAGACTCGTTCCCTGAGATGCCCACATGACCTGAAATCCACACGAAGTAGACGCTGATGCCAGAAGCACCAAGAGAGTGAAGGAGATCATGTATGCGCAGTACGAGGGGGGTAATTGTACAGCGCGTTAATACTTTGAAGGGCACTCACAGAGTCCAGCAACCAACACAGTGCCATAAATCGTGCCGATGAAAGTATAAAAGGGATTGATAAATACTAAATGGTTCAGCGGTAAAAATCGAGCATTGCCATGGTAATCGGAAGCTCAAACTATGTCGACCAAAAACAAAGGCACATCCTAATCCAGCATCAGTCTTCGATCCATCAGTAAATATAAAATGAAAATCCCCAAATTGCGCCTGAAGTTCTAAAAACCCTGATCTAAGCACTGAAGAAGGGATCGCATTCTTCGGCATCCACGTTAACCCAAGGTGACAGTGGGCCTCAGCGCACAACCAAGGAGGAAACCGCGTTTCCTCCCTGGGAAGGGCCGGCGCTGGCGTAAAGTCCAAATGCCGAAGAAGCTGAAGAAATTGAACCCCTGGAGGGAGCAATTCAGAGGAACTAACTAAATACTGTCGATCAATGAATCCTCGAAAAATAGCCCGGACAGGTGGTCAGGCAAGCTTGAGAGTCGACATGCATAGCTGCACAAAAGCATCTCACGCCTGAAGGACAGCGGAGGCTCTGCATCTTCAGCGTACAGACTGGGTACAGGACTAGTTGGAAAGGCCCCTGTAGCGACTCTTATGCCACGATGGTGGAGGGCATTCAAGTGACGTAACACAGATGGATGAGCCCGTCATCAAGCTTGGATCGGACCAATGAGCGATAAAGAAGCAGAATGATGGTCTGATCAGCACCCCAGGAGCACCTCGTCTGCAAATGGAAGCACCTCCAGCCCAAGATGCAGTCAGGGCGAAGGGAAAGACTTCCGGCGCCAGAAACTGATACAGACGGATTTCTCGGCGGAGAAATTAAAGTCGTTGGCGTTCTCCAGGCGTAGAGACGGTCGATACAACTCTGGAGACGGCGTTCGAGCAGACAGATCCGCCGTGAACTGCTATAAATTGCAAAACCGTCAACGAAAAGAGACGATGAAATACCAGGTGGAATACATTCAACAGTGGGGTTGATAGCAATAAAAAAGTGTGACAACGAGTACAGAGCCCTGCTGCTGCTGATGATGATGATGATGATGATGAGATGCGGTTTAAGGGCGCTAAACAGCTAAGGTCATCAACGCCCTTAAAAAGTATAAAATTTAAAGTCCAAAAAAATAAAAGACGGTAAAAAACCGCATAATTAAAAAACGGGACAAAACCCTCGATGTCCAAAAAGCTAAAACCAAAACAATACACCAAATCCAAAAACCAACACATTAACAGCATGGTCAATAAAAGAGTAACACGTGTCAAGAATTGTAGAATGCCAGGGACATGAGCGCCATATGTCCAATGGGGAGTAGAGGCCCCACAAAAAAGACTATATAAAATCACAGAGTCAAAAGACGCTCAGCGCATCAAATGCGTCGGGTAAAACCAATGTCACAGATAAAACGTAAAAGACATTCTACAGCACGCGCGTCATCTGCCAAAACGTTGACTAGGCCAACAGGAAGACCAACACGAACGCGCAAAGGAGCTAAAGCTTGACACTCTGTTAAAATGTGACGCGCCGTTAAGGGCGCATCACACTGCTCACAGAGTGGTGCGGGGGCACCACTAAGCAGGTATCTATGACTAAAAAGACAACGTCCGATTCGTAAACGAGCTAAAAGTACTCCTTCCCGACGACATGAACGAGAAGTGGTACCCCAGACTAACGGGAGAGCCTTAACCTTCCGCAACTTGTTCCCCCGGAGGGCCGTCCACTCATCCCTCCAAAGCGAGAGGATGCGGCTACTTAAACTAACAAACAAATCTGTGGAGGGAACAACAGAGGTAAAATATCTGGGTAATAAAATCGCCGATCTGGCAGAGGCGTCGGCAGACTCATTACCTGAGATGCCCGCATGACCTGGAATCCACATGAAGGAGACGCTGATGCCAGAGACATCAAGCGAGTGGAGCAGGTCATGTATGCGCTATACGAGGGGGTGGTAATTGTAAGGCGCGGTAATACTCTGAAGGGAATTCATAGAGTTCGTACAAACAACACAATGTCGCAAGTCGTTCCGCTGAATGTATACAATGGATTGATAAATACTAAAACGTTCGGCGGTAAAAATCGAACATTGCCCGGGTAAACGAAAGGTAAAACTATGTTGACCAAAAACAAAGGCACACCCTACTACATCAGTCTTAGACCCGACAGTATATATAAAATGCACGTCCCCGAATTCTGCCTGAAGTTCTAAAAACGCGGACCTAAGGACTAAGGAAGGGGTCTCATTCTTCGGCATCGACGTTAACCCAAGGTGACAGTGGGCCTCGGCGCGCAACCATGGAGGAAAAAGCGTTTCTCCCCTGGGAAGCGCCGGCGATGGCGTAACGCCAAAATGCCGAAGAGGCTGTCGAAATCGAACCCCTGTAGGGAGCAATGCAGATGAGCTAATTAAATAATGCCGATCAAGCGAATCCTCGTAAAACAACTCGAAGGACGGGTGCTCAGGCAAGCTTGAGAGTCGACATGCATAGCTGCACAAATTCATCTCACGCCTGAAGAACAGCGGAGGCTCTGCAGCTTCAGCATAAAGACTGGATACAGGGCTGCTTGGAAAGGCCCCCGTAGCGACTCTTATGCCACGATGGTGAATGGCATTCAATCGACGTAACACAGATGGACGTGCCGACGAATAGACAATGCAACCGTAATCAAGCTTGGATACGACCAAAGAGCGATAAAGGCGAAGAAGGACGGTCCGATTAGCTCCCCAGGATGTGCCAGTTAAAACACGTAAAAGATTAAGAGAACGCTCACACTTTGCTTTTAAAAAATATATCTGCGAAGTCCGGCTCAGCTTTCGATCAAAGATCAACCCTAAAAATTTTATCTGTCTGCAAAAAGAAGCATCTCCGGCCCAAGATGGAGAGAGGGCGGAGGGAAAGCCTGCCGGCGCCAGAAATTGATACAGACAGATTTTTCATCGGAGAAACTAAAGCCGTTGGCGTTACTCCAGGCGTAGAGACGGTCGATACAGCTCTGGAGACGGCGCTCGAGCAGACAGGTCAGCCGTGAACTGCAATAAATGGCAGAATCGTCAACAAAAAGGGACGATGAAATCCCAGGTGGAATACAATCAACATTGGGATTGATAGCAATCGCAAAAAGTGTGACACTGAGTACTGAGCCCTGCGGTACACCGTTCTCTTGAAAAAAACGACTAGATAAAACCGAGCCCACACGTACAAGAAAGACGCGGTCGGTCATAAACTCCCGACGAAATATGGGAAGACGACCGCGTAAATTCCATGCGTGAAGTGTACGAAAAATGCCGCCCCTCCTACAAGTGTCATAAGCTTTCTCTAGGTCAAACAACACAGCCACTGATTGACACTTTCTCAGAAACCCATTCATAATATGCGTCGACAGAGAGACCAAATGGTCGACGGTAGAGCGGTGACGACGAAATCCGCACTCAGGGTTCGCTAGAAGACAATGTGGTTAACGTTAGTGAAGGGCTGGTCCTCAAAACACACGAGGCTGGAATACAATCTCCAGTTGGCGTTTCGGGATATCCAGTTAGGCACTCTGGAATGCTGAACGTGGTGAGACAGAAGAGAAACGATGCAGGAGTAATGGTCGCTGGAGTAAGTGTCAGCGACGACGTTCCACTGCAGACGACTAGCAAGCTGGAGTGAGCAAACGGCAAGGTTCAAGTGAGAGAAAGTACAAGAAGAATCAGAAAGAAAAGTAAGTTCACCTGTATTGAGGATAGAGAGGTTGAACTCATCAAAAATGTCGGAAAGAAGAGTTCCCCTCGCACAAGCCCTTGGCGAACCCCACAGGCGGTAATGGTCATTAAAATCTCCCAAAAGAAGAAATGGTGTTGGGAGCGCGGACAGAGATCTCGAATATCCGCGTGAGTGAAGGAAGAAGATGGATGTGAATACACAGCGCAAACAGAAAAGAAAAAGCCGGCAACAGCTTGCAAGTCTGACGTAAGATTGAGAGTTTGAAAATGAACGTCGTTACGCACTAATAACATGACCCCTCTGACCCCTTTAGACTTTTTTTCTGTGGGGAAGACTGAAAGACACTGTCTACAATGATGTACCAAATTCACCAGAGGATATGAAACTACGTATTACTGCTGCCTGCTCTGAAGTTTTCGCTAAAATGCTAGAACGTGTTGGCAGACTTTCCATAGCAGACTGGAAGCGTGTATTCAAGCTGCCGGTGGCCATTTTGAACACAACCTTAGAATGGCTATATTGTCTTTGCTAGTGAGAATCCACAGAGGTATTGTAATTCCCTATTGTTTTCCTTTAGTTTGTGCTACCACAGGTTATACAAGTGTCGGTGCGTAAAAGTTTCAAAATAAGATTTCTGTAAACCACTTGCACTAGAATCTTGCAACAAACGCCACTGACATTTTAACTGACCCTACCTTTATTCTGTTGATGTAATTAGGAATTGTTTCTTAGTATTATTAAAATCTGTTTATAGGCTAAATGTACGAGCCCTTGACTACCAATCAATGCTCTGAAAACTGCACATCAATAACACTTTTCATTTTCGAAATATTTGCTGTGCAAGTTTTAGATGATTCACCCTGTATAAATAGTTTACGATACTGCTGAGTTTCAGTAATACTACGGGATTACCTCATGTATAAAATATACACACTAAGGAAATAATCTTTTTAAAAAAGCCCATGAGCATAATAGAACAAAATCTGATGTATTTATTCCTAATTGTCTATGTGTTCAAACAGAAACAAACAAGCAAAAGGTAACAGAAGAAGCTGGGACAGAAACTTTACGTAGGTAATCTTAATTGCAATACGAGGGTCACCCAGAAAGTAATGCACCAAGTTGTTTTTCTCAGCCAACAACATTCGTAAGAATACGAAATTTTAGGTATGTATTATTTGAATTTCCGGAATGCGCACGCAAATTTTCCGTTTCCTCCGATAGATAGCATAGCTGCAGCAATGTTTCAAAATAGCGTGCGTAAGTGATGTACGTTACAAGCAGCGTGTGGACATTGAATTTCTCACTGCGGAGAAAGAAACTGTTGGGATCATTCACAAACGTGAAGCCCTTCAAGAAGCCCTTCCAGCGACTTCGGCGCTATAACAACCCAGGCGATTGTTTGATTCAACATGATAACGCTCGCCACATTACTAAACAGGGTTGGATAGTGTTTCCCTATCCACCCCGGGAGGGGCATTCAAAAAGTTTTGCGAATGTCATCTTAAAGTCCAAACTAAGGATGGAATAAAAAAAACTTCTCACAATCCTTCAAAGTAGTCTCTGTGTCTCTCCACACACAGTTGTAGACGGTGCAACCACTTGTCAAAAGCACTACGATACTCAGAGTGAGGTATTGTTAACACAGCTGAATTGATAGTCTGAGCAAGTTCTTGCACTCCTTTAAAATATTTTCCAGTATTGAAAGACTTCACTCAAGGAAACAGCCAGAAGTCGCACGGTGCAAGGTCAGGACTGTAGGGTGGATGGTCAAGCAACTGGAATTTAACGGCTTTCAGCTTCCTCAAATTTGCCGCTGTTCTGTGAGGAGACGCATTGTCATGCAAAAGCTTGGAGCCCTGAGGCTTCTGTCTTTGGAAGCCGCCGCCTCAGCTCTTCAAATAAGGCTTCAGAACATAAGAGCCACAGTATTCTCCATTCATTGTCATTCCTTCTGGCATGCAGTCAACCACTAATGGTCCTTCATAGTTGAAGGACATGGTGAACATTCGCTTCCGAGAACGAAAATCTTGTCGAAGAATGACTGGTCTTGGATCATTTTCATTTAGTCAGAGACACATTTCTAAGCTTTATTTGGTGTGGTATAATAATAAGAACAGCTCTCATCACTAGTGCACACATCTGTCAAACGTTTAGGGCCATTAGGCGGAAACATGTTGCACATTCCTTGCCCTTCTTCTTCATTGGTTAGAGAATGCGAAACCGTTTTTGCACAGCTTTAAACGTTCATGGAGTATACAGCCAATGCTGTCAACACTGATACCAACTTCCATACTTTGCATTTCAAAGTAATATGTCGATTTTCCTACACCAAGTTCATCACTCTGAATTGTTCTTTCGTTCACAGCTTCCAGAAGCCGGCCAGGACCAGTGTTGTCTTTCAAAGTCTCTCGCCCTTCTTCAAATGATCGAATCGATCTTGCAATATCAAATGAACACACTTGATCATCATAAACAGTCCTCATCGATTATTTTCCCCCAGCTTTCACCTAGCTTGTAGCGTGTGAAAATGCAGAATCTAATGTTCTCTTTAGAAATATCCATGATTTTTCCCAGCTAGCGACACAGGACTGAACCCAATAGACTATACGACTATGGATATTAAAGTTTAAACTTGCACTCATGCATGTTTTGATAGCTTAAGTTCAATTGTTGCCAGCCTATTAGTTACATTTTTGTAAACATTACTGTCCAACAATGGATAGGCCGATTGCAAAACTTTTTGAACGCCCCTCATACAGCACCTAGCTCCCTCAGACTTCCACTTATTTGGGCCATTAAAGGATGCCATTAGTGGAAGACATTTTGAGGATGACGAAGACGTAATTCGCAAAGTGAAGAAATGGCTTCCTGACCAGAACGGGTGGCACCGACAGGGCGCACACGCCCTTGTGTCTCGCTGGAGGAATGCCACGTAAGGGGAAGTAGATTATGTGGAAAAATAGGGAGTGCAGAAAAAGCATCATTCTTTCTTTGTGTAAATCTCATTGTGTTCAATAAATAATTGTTGAAGAAATAAATGCTGTGCATTACTTTTTGGACGACCCTCGTAGTAATTATTACGGAAGGATTCTGAAAACGAAGATTAATACTTCTTTTTGTGGAATCTACTACAACGGGAAGGCTTCTTGTGTTAATTATATATAAATAAAAGGAATTCCAATACTTAAGTGTCATTCTTATAATTAAACTAAATCTATGATCATAAATGATCACGAGTGCAATAACAACCTTTCCAAGATACTAGCGACAAACGACTGACAGCTTTGTTTACAAAAGCAGGTAAGGTTGAGGAGTGTGCAGGAGCTGATCTGTTGTCATTTGTCAACACTCGTATAGCCGCATTTTACGGCTGGAGACGCATCTGTACTGAGAAGTGTAGTAGCGGATCAGTTCTGGCGCTGACACGGATTGAAGCATTATTTTCTATGTTGGAACAAAGTTTTTATGTATTATGTGTTTAATGGTTAGCGCGGAAGCAAGGGGTATAGCTGTTTTTGTATGTTTTGCCTATACAAAGATGATATTCCTACTCATGAGTATTAATGATAATAAAAATACTAATATACTGCTACTACCATTATTAATACTGCCACTGTACATAAACTACTATCGTACAACTTCAAATACCACCACCTAGATGCAAAATGTATAACAGACACTCAATAGATTTAAGTTGTTTTTTCATCAAGTTTCTGTGAGAAGAAAAAGAGTATCACAAAACTTTAAACATTCTTCATCACATTTACTTACACTTGGGAAAATGCAAACATCATCATAAATTATTAAAAGGAACTGTTGATGTTGTGAAAATAAAAATGCATTTCAAACGAATTGTGTATTCTTTTGTAGACATACATTTTTTACATATTCAAGCTTTTTGCCTCTACCTTTTGGTTTTCATGTTACACACAACCCTCTAAGAGTAACGCAGAGTTAATATACTATTCCCAGAAAATTCAAGATATACATTTTATTTGTCATGTCAGTATCTCCAATATATGGCATTTTAATCAAAATTACCATTTTTGAGAAAATAAAAAATAACCAATGTTCTTCCATGTAAACAGTAGTTTGGACGGGAGAAATTTCATAAAAAAACCTTGGTGACACATCCATGAAAAATGTTGCTCTTAAATGTAAATGGTGGTATTTATATTGTGGTGGCTCAACCACTACACAGAACAGCGGCTACTTGACCGCCCTTTGGAAGCAGCTTCCAAGAGTGGGAACGTCTTCAGAAGGCAGCATCTCCCAGACATCGAGCAGTGAGTGACAAGGAACAGCTGTGCGCTTGGGTCGCTAATCCACCCCTGCCGGGAAGCCACACCAAGGCAGGGACTGGCCTTCTGCCGAAAACAGACGCTTACATACTGGAACTTAAACCGCTGAGTTTGTTATATCACAATTCGTGTATTGTGTATGCGGAGTAAATAAATTTAGTGTTATACATACCTGTGGTGGTTACATTTCTGTTCAAACTTAACCCACACCTGGTGACCCGACGTGATCTGAAAAGTGACAATTTAACTTGTTAGGTGCCGCATATACACATACAACAAACATGACGACAGAGCAGACGGCTGTTTGTACTATTTATCGTGTGGCGGTGAAGTTGCCTCCTTTCTGGGCCGACAAACCTGCGCCATGGTTTGCCCAAGCAGAAGGACAATTCGAACTCAGTGGCATTACGAGTGAAAGAACTAAATCCAATCATGCAATTGCTCAGCTCGACCGCCGATATGCCGTAGAAGTGGAGGATATAACTAATCCACCAGGTGAATGTCCCTACGCAAAACTCAAGCGGAGTTGGTACGCAGGTTGTCCACCTCCAAGGAGCAACGCCTTCGGCAGTTGCTAACTCACGAGAAAATGGGGGACCATAAGCCATACGTTTTTGCGGCATCTCAAAAGCCTCGCACCAGATGTTCCGGACGACTTCCTGAGTACATGGTCCCACCGTTTGCCATCTTATACCGAGACAATCATCCCCTGCCAAATGGACGCTAATCTTGATGGCGTTTCGCTGCTGGCAGACAAAATTCACGAGGTAACGCCTCCGCCTCCGTGTGTGGCGAACGAATTTCGAATTCACCATGCTCCTACAGAAAGTTCAAGAGTTCTCTAAGCAAGTAGCATACTTCACAACCCGTCCAGTACGACAGCGCCAACAACAAAGAAGCCAGTCACCACACTCCTCGCGCTACTCTCGACAGTTCGGGGCCAATGTTGGTACCACCGTCGGTTCGATGACGCTCCCCGGAAGTGTACGTCACCCTGTACCTATATACCGGAAAACGACAGCAGCAGCCGTTAATGGCGGCAAAGAACTGCATCTCATCAGGCCACTTTTCATTACTGACAGCACAAGTAAGTACAGATTCCTAATAGACACTGATTCAGATCTCTGCGTGTTTCCTAAAAGGTTAGTTCCTGGCAGAAGAACGCACTTAGATTACCAACTGTTCGTCGCCAATGTCACGACTATCCACACTTTCGGCTACATTCATTTAAACCTAAATTTTTTACTTCGGCGAGCATTTATCTGGCGCTTCGTGGTGGCTGATGCCAGTATTCCAATAATTGGTGTAGACTTCCTGTCTCATTACAATCTTCTGGTCGATTGTCGTCATGGACGTTTACTGGACGGCACAAAGAAACTGTCAAAGTCCCGTCTTACCACAAACACTGCAGTTCCTAGTGTTAAAACTATTTTCAGAGGTACACTACTTGACGACCTTCTCGCAGAGCTCCCCGAGCTCATTCGGCTTGCGGGAATGTCAAAAACTTGCAACACCAGGTTATCACATCAGAACAACCCCCGCCCACCTGTTTCTTGCCGCCCTCGTCGACTCGCTCCTGAGCGCCCAAGATAGCTAAGGCGGAGTTCAACAACATGCTGCACGAAGATACAGCCTGCCGTTCTGAGAGCCCTTGGTCTTCGGCCCTACACCTGGTACTCAAGAAAGACAACGGTTGGCGCTCTTGTGGAGACTACCGTGCTCTTAATGCCCGCACCATTCCTGACCGATATCCTATACTACATATCCACAATTATTTCCATCATCTTTAGGTTGTTCCGTCTTCTCCAGAATCGATCTCTTTCAAGCATATAATCATATACCCGTACATTCCGATTATATCCCCAAAACAGCCATCACTGCTCCTTTTGGTCTGTTTGAATTTCTCTTTGTGTCATTTGGCCTCAGAAATGCAGCTCAAACATTTCAAAGGTTTATGGACGAAATTCTCGGTGGGTTGGATTTCTGTTTCGCCTACTTGGACGACGTTCGTGTTCTCCCAGACTTCGGAACAGCATATCCAGCACCTTCTCCAACTCATCAGGCTACAACAATTCGGAGTTAGCATCAACCCTTCCAAATGTTCCTTTAAAGTTCTTGAGGTTGTCTTCCTGGGATATACCACCTCGGGAGGTTCTCGTCCCTTGCCCGACCGAGTGACTGGCTTTCATTTCTATGCACCACTCCAGACCATCCGATAACTGAGAAGATTCGTGGGAATGATAAACTTTTATCGTCGTTTCCTCCAAGTGCTGCTGCCGTTCGGACACCCCTTCACGCCAATCTCTCAGGCTCTCGAGTCAAAGGCTCTGATCCTGTGAACTGGACACCTGAGGTGCTTCAGGCTTTCGAGAGCTGCAAGGATAATCTCTCAAAGGCAACTCTTCTAGCCCACTCAAATAGCTGTCCCTTTTGTTCTGGTCACAGATGCTTACGGTTCCGCACTTGGAGCAGTTCTGCAGCAGCGGATAAATGGGAACTGGCAACCACTCGGCTCCTTTTCCAAGAAGCTCACCTCAAGCAACAGAAGTACAGTGTCTGTGACAAATAGCTTTTGGCTATCTACGAGGCCGTTAAACACCTCCGGTACATGTTAGAAGCACAAACCTTTACCATCTTCACCGATCACAAATTTATGCCTTCCAACAAAAGAGCAAAAGCTTCTCTCCTCGTCAGTACAGAATTTCCCAATTCTGCACCAACATTGAACACGTCTCTGGTTTAGATAACGTCGTTACCGACGCCCTATCTAACCCCGTGTACTGATGGCACTCCCTAAGTCTCAGGAGCGGGATGCCGAGCCTCGCCAGCTACTCCATAACAACGATTCTTCTCTCCTCTTACAAAAGGTTCATCTACCCGGCATTGCAGTATCTTTGTACTCTGACACCTCTACTGTCAGACCACGTTCTTTCGTCACTCAACCTTTTTGCCGACAAGTCTTTGTTCCCTTCCATAACCTTAGCCACCCGGGAACAAAAGCTTCAAGTTAGTCCTCCAGCGATTCGTATGGCCAAGTTTGAGAAAGGACTGTCGCCTCTGGGCTCAAACTTGTCAATCCTGCCAACGGTCAAAGATCAACCGACACTGTAATACCACCTGCAGAGTATCCATTTCCACCAGGGTGCTTCCTTCATGTCAAATTGCCATTATTGGCCCCCTGTCCGTCTCTACAGGCAGCCCTTACTGCATGACAGCTATCGGCGACACACTCCATGGCCAGAGGCATTTCCGCTTCCGGACATCACTGCAGAAATAATAGCAAGGGCGTTTCTCACTGGATGTATCGCAAAATTTGGATGTCCACAACAGATCACCACCAACCAGAGCACTCAATTCTCTTCCCAGCTCTTCCAAACACTATCCGAACTTTGCTGTATCCATCTCCCCGGACCATAGCACACCATCCATCGTCTAACGGCCTTGTGGAGAGATTACACCGATCCCTCAAGGCCCCTTGATGTGCCATTAAGATGTCAGCTGGAGCGATGCACTTCCGCTCATTCTCCTGGGCGTTCGCATGGCCTTCAAAGAAGACCTCCAGGCCTCGGTGACAGAGCTGGTATATGAGTGAACCGCTACGGATCTGGGAGAGTTCATCCAACCTGTTTCCCTACCGGCTGACAGTTCTCAATACCACACAAAAATGAGGATGGAAGAGTTGCAACCAAAGCCAGCTAGTCACCATTGCTCACCATCCACATTCGTCCATCCATCCCTGTCCACAGCAACTAATGTTTTCCTTCGCCAAGACTCCCTCCGCCGTGTCTTACAACCACTTTACACTGGACCTTACAAAGTGATTGACCGTACCGACAAAACCTTCCGCATTGCCGTCAGGAACAAAGCAATACTGGTATCAGCTGATTGCGTGAAACCTGCTTTTATTCTCACAGACGCCATTCCTGAAACCCCATCATCCCACACAATTACACCGCTACCAACACCACCTACAACCACTCGTTCTGGGCGACATGTCCGTTTTCCGTACTATTATAGGCCTAGGCACCTCTCTCCTAAGGGGGATGATGTGGCGGCTCAACCACCACACAGAACAGCGGCTACTTGACCGCCCCTTGGAAGCTGGGGTGGGCACGTCTTCAGAGAACAGCATCTCCCAGACACCCAGTAGTGAGTGACAAGGAACAGTTGTGCACCTGGGTTGCTAGGCGACCCCTGCCGGGAAGCAACACCAAGGTAGGGAGTCTGACCTTCTGCCGAAAACAGACGCTTGCATACCGGAACTTAAACCGCTGAATTTGTTATATCATAGTTCATATATCGTGTACGCAGAGTAACTAAATTTAGTGTTATACATACCTGTGGTGTCAACATTTCTGCTCAACCTTAACCCACAATATGATTTCTCGTGTTTGAATTATGCTGTACACACACACACACACGCACACACACACACACACACACACACACACACACAGAGATCTCTTTCTTGAAATTCTTTTGGTTCAGAGGATCTCAAAATATGCATTTCCAGTAAAACATTTGGATGGAATACAGTACTTTCTCTGCCTATCCTAGGTAGGCTGTAGATAAAATAATAACTAAACATAATTGTGCCAGTCCAATAAACTCAAAAGTAATGCAGACTAGCTAAATAAGACTAAGCATTTGCTACTGAGTGAGTAAAGAGGTAACCGTAATATTGCTTCATTCACCTATACAGTCCAAAGTACCATCATTGCTCCAACTACACTCGGCGCCAATCAAGAAGGTGATTGACATTTCGGGGGGGGGAGAGGCGACGTTGCCGCTCATCGCGACCACGTGGAGAGAGTGCTAGATTTGTGTCGAAGGGGACTGGGTTGCGCCTGCATTGTAGAGCGGGTATTATTTATATTCGTATACGAAGACAATTGTAAAATAATGAATCTACGTGCAGAGGTTAGAAAATGCAAGAATATAACATTGTAAAACTCTGCGTTAACAGAAAAGACATACCTGTGAAATATTGATGCTTATTCTAATGGGAAAAAATGCCAGATTTCCGAATCGCTTGCATCGCTGCTGTTGTTGCTGCTCGTTTGATAGACAATGCTGCCACCGTCCTCATAATCATCTGAAGAGCTGCTAGAATTCCCCACGGAAATAACAAGCTGTTCTATAGTTTCTTCCAAAACTCCTTCATTTCCCAAGCTGCACTTATTACGCCCTTTATACGAGTCACCGCTTTTTTTCAGTTTTCAGCTTTTACTGCTGTTAGTGCCTCTTCTGTAAGCTTTATTACTGACGACACAGTGAAATCTTTATTGTTTCGCCCAACATAACACTTTATGTCGGCCAAATTAATTCAATCGAGTTAAAATGACAATGATAAGGGGGAAGTTTAACTATTTTGTGACCATGTTCTGCAGCAATGCCATCGACTACATAACTTGGAAACCGCGGTTTGTTTGCTTTCACCAGTAGCTCACTTTTCTTCAGTCCCTCCTTCATCGGTATATTGTGGTGAAGTAAGCCACTGAATTATTTTCTCCTCTTGGAAATATTCTCTCACGGATCATATTATTTCCCGCGCCTGTCCTTTGATTGGGATATCTTTGCCAAATACAGTTTTATTCGGTTCCCGAGTGCGCTCAGTTTTTCGTTTGGCTGCGATATCATTGTCACTATTTTGGACATTATTAAATATCCATTAACACAATTATAATTGCTCACACAACACACGCACGCACAAATACACGGACTCAAACAAACGTGACACAAGGCAAATACCATACAAATAGGACGATGCAAAGGAACTATTCAGTACGCAGGCAATCTCTAAACTGATATAAAAACATAAGCAAGCTGGGGCTAAAAGGAGGACATTGTTTATAACTGCAGCGACAGCAGAAGATAAGACTGCAGTTCATGTTTACTGCAACGGTCGCTCGCCCGGCACGTCATGCCAATCACGTGTTACGATATCGCAACAAGGCATTTGCGTCTATCGTTGCTATGGAAACGTCTTAGTTCTAATTGGTCCTTCTAATGGTTATTATGACGACCGCTGTGATGTATTCATCCCCTCCCATTCATTTAAAGCTTTCCGCCACGTGGTTAGTAACTGTCAATCACCTTTTTGATTGGCGCCGAGTATAGCCATAGTTTACTGAGACGCCACAGTTAGCTGCAGGATCTAAGTCAACTGTGATATCTCAGTCAAGAGAAGTGCTTTGGACAGAGAAACAAGGGAGCAAAGAAGTTGAACCTGATAGGTGTGCACATTCATTTTGACAGTTGACCACAACAAGCTGAATAACAGTCAGTACGGTCAGTTGTTTTTGAAATGCATACCTCTACACTATACACCAAAATATGAAGCTTATGATAGCAGGAGCAAATCTCCAGAACATTTCTTTAGGTGATTATGGTGATGATATGCCACTGATAAACTATCAACATCCCTTTCCAAGATTATTTCAATTCTCCTGAAATAAAATATTGGCCATAGGAATGAGACTTATGACATAATGTAAGTGCTTTCGTAGCTGACTTACTTTAAGGCTTTCATAGCTGCTTTGTTTGGAAGAAGAAATGGACTAAGATATCACTTACAAACCTGTGGATCAGAGAACTTTGTTGAGGATTCTTCGTTGAAAGTTCTGAAGCAAGATGACTGTACTGCAAAACAGAAATCAACTTCTTTTTCCAAGAAAAAATAAATTATTGGCTACAATGAGGCTGTAATAGTATCTGATTTTTCAGAAAGTTATTCTTTCACTGTGTGGGATGAAGTCCAATCTTTTCAATGGAATAGATCATTAGCAACAGTATATACATTTGTTGTTTATTTTAAGCAAAATTATGCACTCAAATACAAGAGTCTTGTTTTCATTTGTGTCCGCTTGAAACATGATAGTGTATTGGTAAAAGTTTGCTTCCTCAAAGAAGAGATGATGCCTCACTTAATAAAATATATATTTCTTGGGCAGAAATGCAGCTCAATGTACAAGCAAGAACTCTCCAAACCTGTGCAAGCATGCCATAGATTTTGATGGAGTAGAAGCTGAGTGGCATATTTGTCACTGACTAATGCAAAGGAGTAGATGATGAAATTGGTGAAGTGAAAGGACTTGCCACCAAAGCTAGTTTGTAGAACCACTCAAAGGTCACATGATACCCAAGCAACTGTTTGAATGGAGTGCAAAGAATAAAGATTATAATGAAGAAGAAAGTCTACTAGAAGCTTCAGTGAGACTGTTGCTATATAGGGGACCCAAAAGTAGCATGCCTTACTCTCTTTGTCTCTAGAAAAATTGAAGGCTAGACATGCTTTAACTTTGGGAAAAGTGTCATTCATTCAATGACATTGCTCTAATGTTATTGACCAGGTTCCATTTGCACATATAATTGGTTTTGTGACATACTTATACGATGAACAATGGTGGATAGGATGTATTCTCACAACTAAAGAAGAAAAAGAAATGACAAAATTTCCTTCCTGTAGAATTGATTGCCTATCCTAAAGAACTTAAGTCCTGACTATCAGGCTATTCTGCAATGCTTAACAAATTTTAAAGCTGCTAACCAATTTTTACGTGCTATTCAGCATTTTGCAACTTAATAACAAAACAAAATTTTGTAAAGAATAAAGATTTTGTTGTTGAATGCCACAAACCCGAGAATCTATTGCTAATGCATTTGTTACACAACAGATTTGCATAGGCATCATTTTAATGCTGCTGTAAGAGGAAAAGCATGATAAAAATTTGATATTTTAATCATAAAATGTTTATTTATTTGTTGTAGCCTAAAATATATTATGTTATGGATTATGCTTGAGTAAGTAATGTTCAATGTGATAGCATTGGTAAATGATGCTCAACAAACTTCCAAGAGACGAATTCTACTAGCAAAATAAATGTGTAATCACATATCATAATAAAAAGTAACAGTTATTGGTTTAACAATTTTAGGTTCAAATAGTAATTAATCCTGTGTTGATATGCATGGTTCACGAATACTTTTGCCTAATTTTTAGGTTAACATTAGGAACTGAGCACTTTTAAGAGGTGCAGAATATTACAGCAATACGTTTTTGTTCCCAGAATCATTTTAAGATAATTTTCAATATGCTAAAAGAAGTGACCAGCAGAAACCTATTTACAGTTTCTTGTAACCATAATAAAATTGAATTTACACTGATACAGCTAGAAGAGGAAGAACATATCCAAAGGCAGTCAATTGGGTGATAAGTGAGAGTACATGCTTAATGAATTTGCATATGAAAAATACTCTGAAATAAAATGCTTGTAGCTGCAACATTCCCCCCACAACTAGTTTCACTACATCCTTTCACTTAACGAATACCTAAAATAATATGGATATTTTTGATACTAATTATGATTTTCATTCAAAGATAAAGACGCAAGAATATTTCCACAGAACTGGACTAAAGCTGAACATTGCAAAATCATAAATACAAAAAAATAAGTATAGTTCTGCTCTCAAGTCATGGCACCACCACAGAAACCAATTTCCTATCTTCAGGGGACGATTCTAGTTTTGCAGTTTAAATGGGGGTGACTGTTCAGTAAGAAGTTTGATGCTGTAGAGTACAGTTGACTCTCTCTCTCGTGTTCCTTTCCGTATAGTACTACGTGTTCAGAAAACATTAGCTTTGGTGTTAGTGACAGCTTATTTCTTTTATAGTTAGTATATTCATTTTAATATTAGTGTTTATCTTTAGTAAGATTATAGTGAATAACGTCTTTATCGAAATTATGGAATAAACAAGTGATTCATTCCCAAGGATGAGAAATTATAAATCATATACTTGACAGAAGCTACCAATGGTGTGTAAATTCCTTTAAAAATAAGACAGAGTTGTGGCTGCTACAGGAGTAGCTAAATACACTTTGTGACGTATTGTTAAGGGATGGAAAGACGAAGGCAAAAAATGCAGCTTGATACCCTGGGAAAATCTTGTCCCAAAAGGAATATTCCAGAAGAAATCAATTCTTTTGATAAGAAGTAATTAGAAAAATCATAAACAATTTTGATGCAGATCCTAACAAAAGAGCAACATAATCTGCAGTTCTTCAAGAGGTGAAAAATTGCACAAACTTTGTCAGGAAAAAAGAAAAGTTGAGATGTCCACTAAGAAAGATGGGCTACAGATGAGCATAATCCTAGAATAAATTTTTGTGATTAAATAATTTGAAAGTACCTTTGCATTAAAAAATTCCATATAATAAACTTCAATAACTGTTACCTTATGTTTATGTTTATTGTAGAGAGACAAAATCTGAAGACAACCATCTTATTTTGCAAGAAAAGCCTGAAGTGAGAAGCCTAAGAATGCAGTATTGGCAGGCTATTACCTCATTCCGAGAGGAGGGAGGTAATGTACCTTGACGAAACCTACATTCACAGCACATGTAGCACCTCCAAGGGCTGGTGCGATGGATCTAGTGGACTTCACTGTGGCCCAATAAGCAAGGGCAAACATTTAATTATTGTGCATGCAAATAAGTTTATTATTGTCATCATTGGTGGTGGCAGAAGTTGCTAAATGTGTGAATATAGTCTTTCTTTTAATTTCAGGAGGTGAAAATGGATTCCCTCCCAATGTTTTCATGTTAAAATCTGGTACCAATACTGGGGGATTACCATAATCATGCTGAAAAACTTCACTAGGTAGGTAATATACAGCACTATTGGTGATACTGTAACTCCAAAAGATACTGAAGTTCAAATTTAATTTTATTGCCATAACATGAACTAAAATAATATTGTAATTAGAAAGACATAAATATTGTAATTTATTATAAATTTATTATTATTATTATTATTATTATTATTATTATTATTATTATTATTATTATTATTACAGATGGCTGCTGGAAGTTATTCCCAATTTATTGGCCAATTCCATCATTGTAATGGATAATGCTTCCTACCACAATGTGCAAATAGAGAAGCCTCCCAATGCAAACAGCAGGAAAGATGCTACAATGAAATGGCTGGATGCCAGAAATATTACACAAAAAGCATGACCAAGATAGAGCTCTATGGCCTGATTAAATTAGGGAAACCTCTGTTTAAGTGCCACATGTCTCAGCATGGTCATACCGCACTGTGTCTGTCTCCATATCACCCAGAGCTTAATCCAGTTGAAGGAGTATGGTTCATTGTTAAAAACTGGGTTGCCCATCATCACAATATCACATTCAGCTTTAAGGATGTGCAAACACTGGCTGAACAGAAATTTGCTACAGTGACTGAGGAACAATCGAAAGTAGTGTACAGCAAAACGAAAATGATCAAGCAAAGTATACTGGAAGCCAACATGTGATGAACACTATCATGGACAGCATGATCATTGATTTAGTGCCCAATATCAAAAGTTATGAAAATGACAGCAAAGATATTTGACAATGATTGTTTCAATGGTGTGGCACCATTAGAAAAAATGGTGCTTTGTTTGTGTTATGAAATAAATACATTAATTTCATTAAATCATATTTGTGTAACTGCTGCAAATATGTTTGTCTTAGAAGCAAAGATGAGGCAAAGCTAGCTAATTTTGCTTTGCTTGTTTTAAAGGATGATGTTTTCTGTCACAGCATAGCAAAACTAGCCAAACACCTCCCTCTCCTCACTCTTTGTTGCCAATGGTTGAGGGTCAACCTCCAACCTCAGTATGTAGCATCATGTTCCTGTTTTGGCAGATCGGTGTCATCACTTCAGAGCCAAGCTCTACTTACTTATACTTAATGATATACATTAACATTTCAGGAAAATCTGCATGACAATTTGTGTCCTTAAAAAGTATAACTAAGCAATAATTGCAGGTTGATATATGAATTAGTGAAACTTGCATCAAAGTAATATGAAACTGCACTACTATTTCTTTCCTAACCTAAAATTAAACTCTTTTTACATGGCCACTGTCACAGCTTTATCAAAAGCTGGGTGAGTTTTCCGCATAAAAAATATAACTCTTTCCGGTCACAAGAAGCTGTAAGTCTTGCTATTCTAAGCAATGGGTGCAAATTTTAAAAATCCACATATATTTTATATATTTTTCATGTGGCGATTTCACAGCACACTTTATCTCCATCTTGGCAATGAAAAGTAACAAAAGCACCCAGTAGTCAGTATTCCAGCACTGGTGGCAATGTAAAAACAAAACACTATCACAGAGCACATGAAATTTCAATTAGTCACTCCAGGTGACTAACAAACCACGAGAAAATCAATATCGTGATAACAAACAAGTTACAGAATGCCAAATGGTGCTTTTTTAAGCTTAAAAAACAATTGTGACTGACTTCTTAACAACGAAGTTACAAAATAGCCCTGCATATCAGCAACTCCATCTTGTACAGACTGATCCATAAACACCAACTGACCCTACTTATCTCCTAACCCACAAACATGGACAGGGCAAACCATATATTACTGAAGAAACTATAGGCTTGCAACCTGTAGGCATGTAATCTGAATGTCTACACTTAAAATTAGGTTATTTAGGATAACATACCCATGTGATTACTGCATACTCTGTGTTAGAATTAAGTTCAGTATGATCCCATTTAGACCTCATTTTGAAATTTTCACTGTACACTAACAACACATAGATAAATGCTCCATAATTTTGTTTTTCAAAAACATAGATATTACTAGTTTTTGAGAAACTCACAATATATATTTTTGAAAATAGTTTACTTTTATTTTTTATTTTTTACCAAAACATACTCATTTCAAAAAACTGATAGTTTGAAGAAAACTGCATCTTTTGCAAGCTGATGAGGTGTATAGGTCTGCCATTAGAATGGAGTGTTTTAAATTGTGCCAAGAAAAGCAGCAGCGGCAGCAGCAAAGACAGCAGCAGCAGCAGTAGTGGGGTTTTAGGGCGCACAACAGCAGTGGTCAAAAGCACCTAAGCAAAGCAAAAATAAGAAACGAAAAACCAAATACGAACTCTATAGCTTAAAACGAAACAATTAAAACATTACTAAAATTAGTACCAGCAACTGTGAAACAGAACAAATAGGGGTAAAACTCACATGGTAAAAATATAAAAGGCAAAATACAGCAGCGTTAAAACCTAAAAAATGGCACAAAAGGATAAAAGTAGTTCATCAAACCTGGCCAGCCATACCCTATCATGAATAAAATGCAATACACGATTCGCAGCACAGGAAGCATCTGCCAGCACCACAGATAGTGTCGCTCGCTGGCAAGCCCAAGGACACATGTAATGGAGCTAAAAACAGGCACTGAATTAAAACATGTCGCACCATTAACAGCTCAGAACAATGATCACAGATCGGGACAGAGTACGACCACGACTGAAACAGCAGTGCCCAATGTGCAATCTGGCTAAAATAACTTCCTCGCGACGAGAAGCACGCGAGGAAGTATTCCAAGTGACAGAGAGGTGCTTCACCTCCCGAAGTTGGTTCCTCTCAACACCAGTCCAGTCAGCCCTCCAGGTGAAAGTATAAATCCACTTAAAAATGTGCTAAAATCATCAGAAGAAACACAACAGTTAAAATACCTGGGAGATAAAAAGGCTGCCTTTGCAGCAGCATTAGCAGCCTCATTTCCTTGTAGGCCCACGTGTCCAGTAACCCACAGAAAGATACAATAACCCCAACATCGCCGAGTGAGCGAAGGCAAACCTGGACGCGTTGCACGAAAGGGTGGTAACTGTACAATGACTGGATGCTTTGAAGGGCACTCAGTGAATCAGAGCAAATAATCCACTGCTGCAAGGCATGCCGTTGGATGTATAAAAGAGCCTGGTAAATACCAAAAAGCTCAGCTGGAAAATTCGAGCACTGCGGTAAAATCCGAAATGTAAAGGTGCGGCGATCATGAATAAAAGCACATCCTACTCCTCGAGCGTCTTTCGAGCCATCAGTGTAGAAAAAACTGCAGTGTTCAAACTGCGCTTTAATTTCTAAAAAGGCCGAGCAAATAACAGACGCTGGCGTCGTCAACTTCGCCACGGAGAGCAACCCCAGATTGACGTTGGTCTCGGGTTTGAGCTATGAGGAAAACGTGTTTCCCCAGTAGGAAATGTCGCCGGTAAGGTGACGTCCAACAGCCGAAGGAGTATGCGAAAACGAACACCAGGAGGAAGTAAGGCCAGGGAGTTCGACGAGTACTGTCAGTCCAATGAATCGTTAAACAACGGAGTAAAAGACGGATGTCCAGGTAGACTAGAGAGTTTTCAAGCGTAACAACAAAGAAGAACATCGCGGCGATAGGATAGTGAGGGTTCAGCAACTTCCGCACTCAGGCTGACAATTGAGCTCGTTGGCAAAGCGCCAATACTCAACCGGATACCACGGTGATGTATACGACTGAGGCGATTCAATATCGATGATGGAGCAGAAGAATACACAACGCAGCCGTAATCAAGTTTGGAACGGATGCGAGGGCGATACAGTCTTAAAAGAACAGTACGATCCGCTCCCCAGGACACTTAAAGTGGCACACTTAAAACGCGTAAAACATTAAGAGAACGTTCACACCTTGTCTTTAAGTATGAGATATGAGAAGACCAGCTAAGCTTCCTGTAAAAAATCAATCCTAAAAGTTCGTCTCTTCTGCGAAAGGAAGAACATCTGGACCGAGACGCAGAGAAGGCGAAAGAAACTGCTTACGGCGCAGAAGTTAACACAGGCTGTTTTCTCGGCAGAGAACTTAAAGCCGTTCTGGATACTCCAAGTGAAGAGGCGGTCAAGACACAGTTGGAGGCGGCGTTCTAAGAGACACGTGCGCCGAGAACTGCAGTAAATAGCGAAATCATCCACGAACAATGAAGACGAAACACCAGGATTGATAGCAATAGCAAATAGTGTGACGCTGAGGACGGAGCCCTGCGGTACTCCGTTCTCTTGAGTAAAAACACGGGATACAACCAAACCCACGCATACGCGAAAGACTCTATCCTTCATGAACTCCAGAATAAAAAGGGGCAGACGACCACGAATGCCCCAATTATGGTGGGTACGAAGAATACCGTACCTCCAGCAAGTGTCATACGCCTTCTCGAGGTCAAAAAGATAGCGACCGTCTGACTTTTCCGTAGAAAGGCGTCCATGGTGTGCGTAGATAACGAGACCAAGTGGTCGACCGTTGAACGGAAGCGACGAAAACCACAATGGACGTTAGACAGCAGATCTTGAGATTCAAGCCACCATGTCAAGCGCCAGTGGATCATGCGCTCCATCACCTTGCATATGCAACTGAGGAGAGAGATTGGACGATAACTGGAAGATAGATGGCGATCCTTGCCAGGTTTTAAAATTGGGACGATGGTGGCCTCTGCCAAGCTGACGGGAAAATGGATGCGGTTATAGGCCTGCAAGAGAAAATTTTTACCAGCCGAAGAAAGGTGCTGCAGCATCAAAAGGTGAACACCATCCGGCCCAGGAGGAGGCCAGGGCTCGCTCTAGCTCCGGCATGGTAAAAAGGGCGTTATAACATTCACGGTTAGAAGAGGAAAAACAGAGTTCATGGGATTCTACCCGGTTCTTGATCGACAAAAACTCAGGATGGTAATGAAAGGAGCTGGAAGCTCCCGCAAAAGCAGTGCCCAGTGTGTCACCAACCGCTCTGGGGTCAACGATGGTGGCATTATTAATCCTAAGACCAGGAACGGTGAACTGTGACACTTTGCCAGCCACACGACGAAGCTTGTCCCAAACAACAGATGATGGAATGGAGTGATTAAAGGACTCCACGGATCCAGGATGTCCTCTTACTTGCCTGAATGATTCGGCGAGCCCTGGCGCGCAGTTGTTTAAACGTTACCAGATTATTCGTCTCAACAAGGGATCATCCCACTGGGATGACTGGGCTACACAGGGGATATAGCGGGCATGCCGTCCCATTCACCCTGGAGTTCGGTTAAACACCTAGTCCTGGCCGATTGGCTAGGGGTGGGTTAGTCCCTAGCCGCCTGTTTAGGCGAAGCAGAAACCAAAGTGGCGTATTGGAAATGCGCATCCTCCTCAAAAATTGTAGACAGAACAAACCAGGCTCAGACACGCATCCCTCAAACAACCAGAATAGTCCTTTCCACCGACATGGGTCTCCACGCACGGCCGAAATGTGGGTGGGCGTTTTGGCTGACTCCCTCACCACGAAGAGGTGCCCACATCGAGGGAGTGAGGATGGCTCGGGACCCCGGGTGCGCCAAACCCATACATGCAGTTGCAGGCCCCTGGGGCGCCCGGAAAATAAGAATGTATTTGAGGAACCATACAAGTTATTTGCTTTAGTTTCCATCCACAAGTGTATCAGTGGAAAGAAGTTTTTTGTATTTGAAAATAATTAAATGTCACTACAACACCTATATCACAAAGCAGACTCACATCATTAGCAAATATCTCCATCCAGAAGGAACTTGTGTGTAAACATATAAGGAAACAGCCATTTTTTGATGACATCACAGATAAGTTTGCTGCTCTCAACTACCAGAGGAATGACTTAATATAAAGCCTAAAGTCCTTCCACTACCTTTTGTAGTATAGGCCGCCACTAATGTTTTGCTACCCTTTTCTGGGTTCATTACTCGGCTAACACTGATTATAATTACTGATGTTTTATTGCAATTTACTGGTTACTGGCAAACAACATACTTCTATCACAAAACATAACAATCATACCACAACTGTGATCATACACACTAGACTATATAAAAGAACATTGATAGATGAAAAGAAGCTAGAAAAAGTGATGCGTTTTTTTAATTTACTTAAGGTGAATGAGAATTAGTCACACTAACATCACTTATGTTTACTCATTGCCATGCTTCAGGAAACGGTCTGTTCCCAACACCTTCTGATGATGGGAACAAACCATTTCCCAAAACATGTCAGTAAGGAAACATAAGTGATGTTAATGTAACTAATTCCAATTCACCTTAAGTAAATATGCAGAAGAAGTTGCCACTATATGCTTATTATATCAATGGGGCTTTGTTTTTGATGTGTTGTATTTTTGTGTAGCCTGTTCGGTTTTTCCTATCCCATTGCCTTGTTAACAGAATAATTAAAGAAACAAATGAAGAAATATGTTCTGTAATGTACTTGTGTGTTAATGACTAAAATAGCCTTTTCCTCTTTTTTTTATGCCAGAATAAATTAATTAAATCACAGAGCCAATAGATATGTGGGTAGCATAAGTAAAGAAACATTTATGTCGACTGTGACAGCATTTGCTTGTTCTCAGAGTTTTAAAATTATGATTGAAGGAAACCACCGTTGTCATGGAACAAGAGTCAGAAAGGCAACTGAAATTATGGAAGGTAAAATGTTCATCATTAACCAGACAGCTGAATGCTCTCAGAGGAGATGTAGAGGACGAGAGTTTGGATCTAGAGAAAAGAAGGAAGATTCAAGTTTCCTTCTCTTTGCTGCAAAGACAAATGAAGATTTACTGATACTAGATGGTAAGATCTTTAGCTTGAAAATTGATGCCGGCCAGGAGGACTTAGAGGACGAATGCCATCTCGCCAATAACTACCAGTGGGAGTTCCTGGATACAGGTGAGTGTGAAAGGAATACTAACTTCATCAGCAAACTTGCCGGGCATTGTAAGTGTAAGAGAGACACTAAGCAAATGAGAGAAAGTTACAATTACCAAAATTGGAGCTTAGAAAATTTGATGGTGATGTCCGACACTGGTTGTAGTTTTGTGGTCAATTTGAAAAGATAGATAAAGACACAAACATTGTGTTAGAAGATAAATTTCAGGATCTAGTGCAAAACAATGTCAAAGATTCTCATGCATGAGAAGTGGTTGAAAGTTTCCAACTTACTGGACAGAACTATGTTAAAGCCATAGAACGCTTAAACAGCAGGTTTAGCAGGGATTTCATTTCATTTCATTTCATTTTTATTGATCCAGTGAATTGTTACGTACAGAAGTACATTCAATATTGGACACGTCAAAGTAAGATAAAATATTTACAAGATATTACAAAAATTAATAAACCAAGATATGTATAGGTTTACAAAGAAAATAAATTATGATTACATATGTACAAAGGTGCAATCTATGCTGGACACATCAAGGTAAGTTTACAAAATATTACAAAATTTATCAAGCCAAAATATGTATAAGTTTCTAATAATAAATTATAATTACATGTTACAGTACTTATAAATTCTCTTTAGTTAAGAATTCTTGAATAGAGTAAAAGCAGTGGTTAATCAGATATGCCTTTAAAGAGTGTTTGAGAGTATTTTCTTGCTCAATTCCTTTTATAGATTTTGGTAGACAGTTGTATATCTTTAGCCCAGAATGTAATATACTTTTTTGGCACAGAGAGGTATTACGTTGAGAAATATGTAGATTATTGGTTTGCCTTGTATTATGCTGGTGCACTGTTTCATTCCTCGTGAAGGGGGAATCTGTATTGTTTGTAGTTTTGTGGATGAACATTATTGTTTCAAATATATAGATGCAAGGGAGTGGAAGTATGTTTAATGATTTAAACAGGGGTTTACATGATGATCTTAAACTTGACCCAGTCATGGCTCGAATTATTTTCTTTTGCATTATAAAGCATGTTTTGCTTGCTGCTGACTCGCCCCAGAATATTATGCATTTCATAATAAAGAATGGACGTATGCAAAATAAGCCATTCTGGTGGTCTCTATCCTTGTGCTTCTTGCTAATATCCGCATCATGTAACATGCTGTGCCTAGCGTTTTATTAATATGACTTATGTGGTTTTCCCATTTTAAATTGTTTTGGACCCAAAGACCAAGAAATTTTGTTTTTTCCACTTTCTCGATAGTCTGGTTAAAAAGTTGGATTTGGGGAGCTAGATATTCCTTATTTCCTTTTGTATGAATGTCCATTGCAAGTGTCTTATTGATGTTTATTATAAGGTTGTTTTGTGTGAAATAATTAGCTATTTTGTCTGATGTATGATGAACTGACTTTAGAAAGTTATCTTTGTTGTTTGACCTAATAAGAATATTCGTATCATCAGCGAAGAGAAAGGACTTGGCATGAGGGTCGTCTAAAGCAAAGTCATTTATAAAGAGCAGAAATAGTATTGGACCTAATATGGAACCTTGTGGTACTCCATAAGTAATCGCAAGGGAACTTGATCTATAGTTTTTTAGCTCAGAGTTTCCTCTGTGTTTAATTTGTACAAGTTGTTTCCTATGGCATAAATATGAATTGATCCACTTGTGGGGTAACCCTCTAATTCCATAATTTTCTAGTTTTGCTAGTAGCTTTTTGTGGTCTATTGTATCAAAGGCTTTTGACAGGTCTAAGAATATTGCCGAGATATGGTCTTTTACATCTATGGCACCGAGGGACTCGCACATAAAGGAGAATATAGCTGTTTCAGTAAAACGGTTACTTCTGAAGCCATGTTGGTTGCTAGATAACAGGCTATTTGTTTCTAAGAAGCTCAAAAGTCGCTTATAAAAAAGCTTTTCCAAAGTTTTGAGAATACCGATAGTAAAGCAATGGGTCTGTAGTTTTCCATATTATTTTGTTCTCCTTTTTTGTATAGCGGTTTAACGATAGCTGTTTTTAGACAGGTAGGAAAAACTCCATTGCTAAAGGATTCATTGCATACGTACATTAATGGCTGGACGATTAGATGAGCACACTGTTTAATAAGGAAATCTGGTATCTCGTCTATTCCAGCTGAATATTTTGGTTTTAGGTCCTTTATTATTTGCAGAATGTCTGATTCGGTTGTAGGGGCAAGGAACAACGAATCTTTAATTAGACCGCTACTAGTTTTGACAGTTATAGTTTGCTTGTAAAGGTTTATATTAGAGAACATTAACGTTAGTATTGAAGAACGCTTTCTCCGTTAATGATTCCAGTTCACTGTATAGCTTGTATGATGGTTTATAATCTCAAATAAGATTCATCAAAATTCATAGGCTTTCATAACCGTGTCAATATTAAATTAAGTATTATTCGGGCTTGTGGGCCGTGGGCTACTGGTCAAATAAGATTGTTAGAAACAATAGGTGTTACCGCTGACAAGTGTGCAGCTAAGCTATACCATCTGGTTGAATCATGCTTACCTTAGGAAATTGTCAGCATTTGGCAAAGAAATATTGCAGATTGTAAAGACAGGTTAAAAAGCAATGAAATTTCTAAAACTAGAAATAGAATCAGAAGAAAGGATTAGTCTGGCTGTGGCACATTTTGGTATTAAAGATGATTATAGTAATGGTCAGCTAAATTGGTGTGTAACAAGCCTGTTAACAGTTACTACTTCTGAGTTATTAAGCACTGGTAATGGAAACAATAAAAAACAAAATTGCACTTTCTGTGTTGGGAAGCATGTTGCTTCAATTGTTTTAAGGCACAAAAATGAGCTTAAGAGAGAAACAAATAGTGCTGAAAGATAAGAGTGGTTATTTTTGGTACTTTAAGAAAGGGCATTGCCTAAATAAATTTAAAATTATGGCAAGATGTTTATGCAAGTTTGTGGTAAAAATCATAATGCATTAATGTGTTTTGATATACCTTCTAACAGAAATAAAGATTCTAAAATTAATTTAAACCACAAACAAGAAAATGAGCAGAAAAAGCTTCCCTAAACAATACCACACACCAAAATGTTCTCTTACAAACTTTAGCTGTTAACATAAAGTCTTAGATCATCCTTTTCTGTGCGAGCATTGATAGACTTAGGGTATCAGAGGTTGTATATCAGAAATTGTAAATAAATTGGGCTATAAGCCATTAAGGAAGGAAACAATTAAACATGGCCTATTCTGTAGTGTCAAAACAAATCTGAATGAGCATTTATGTTATAAAATAGAGCTACAAAGTTTAGATCGTAAATACTACTGTAACTTCGAAGCATTAGATCAAGCAATCATTTTTGATGGTATTCCTTCGCTTGAGAAAGGACCTTTGTTAGAGGAACTAGCAAAAGGAAATGTTACTCTAACTGATGTAGGTGAGAGAGACGGACCTACACACTTGTTGATAGTTAATGACAGTGAAGCCCAAACTGTTAGATTGTGGATTAGTTGCCATTGAAACTATAAAGGGGAAAGTTCCACATCAGTCTTTGAAAACCTTAGCACTAGAGGTTACTTCATTACTTATTAATGATGTTAGTCTGGAGACTAGATGCCTTAGCATCTCAAATTCAGCCTTTCAAAAGTCCAAAGTAGAACGAGATCTTGAGATTCAAAGTAATTTTCAGACATGTATTATCAAAAATCTGCCGGGTCTGAACCTGCAATCTAAGGAACTGGAGGCTAGCATGCTCTAGACTATGGACTGAGAGGGTGGGTGGGGAGCAATTCGGGATAATTGAAGTGCCATCAGTTTTAACGGGCCCACCCCTTGCGGCATCATGACGATGAGCACACAGCGCCTGTCCACCTACACTCCACTCCCTGTGCAGCCAGCAGTAGAACTATTTCATGCCATGTGAAGCATGTGCGAGGTTGGCCAAGGCAGTGCAGCATTCGTCATGTTGCCGAAGGTTGTGTAACAGTGTATTTGCTTGAGTCATGGTGCGATTTAGTACCGAACAACGAATATTCATTTGTAGTTTCATAAAACACATATCACCTGCTCGGTGTCATAGAGCATTTAGGGAAAGGTTTCCTGGCATTGATCCGCCCAATAGATTGTAGTGTAAAATATTCCACACATTCAATACTACAGGATTGGTATTAGACCAGGGAAAAAAAAAAAAAGCAAAGACGCCATGTGCTCACAGAAGAAAAGCTTGATGATATCGGTGCTCGATTAGAACAATTGCCCTGAGAGTCTCTAAGTCAGCACAGCAAGCAGGTGTCAGCTATGGATCAGCATAGAAGACCACACAAATGCTAAAATTGCGACCATACTAAACAGAGGTGAAAGCATTAAAGGGCAGGGATCCCCAGACTAGAATAAGGTTTTGCACCTGATTTCTTGAGTCCGTGCATATCAGTATCATAAACCCACAAGTAATATTCAGTGACAAGGCATGGTTTCATCTCAATGGACACATTAATGTGCAAAATAATCACTACTGGGCAAGAGTAAATCCAAGACTCATACACGAAAGTGCGCTACATGGTCCTAAGGTTCAGTATATGGTGTGCCATGAGTGAACAAAAATCACTGGCCCTATTTTCTTTCATGAAATCATTAATGCAGAACAACACCAAGCCGTAATTTTGGAACCGTTTTACACTCAATTGACTGATGAAGAACGAACACATGGAGTGTTTCAACAAGATGGGACTACATCCCATACAGCTCAGACTTCATTGTGTGCTATGCCGACGTGTTTGGTGACAGAGTAATTAGCCTGGGGGAAGTGGCCCCATAGGTACCCAGAACAACTCCCTGCGATTATTATTTGTGGGGCACTTTAAAACACCGGGTAAGTAAAACAAATCCCCGAACATTGGTTGAACTGCAACATAAATTATGGGAAGAAATAGCTAACATCTCACAAGAAGAGTTACGTGTGAATGCAAACCTGTTGAGATGCTGTAATGCCTGTCTCGAGGCACAAGGAGAGCATTTTCAACATTTTTGAAACAGGTAAGCAAATGTAGAAACTCATTAAATGTTTGTAATAATGAACAATGTTACTATGTTAGCCTTCTGTGTTCTACTGCTGGATGCACGGGGAGTGGAGTTTTGGCGGATGGACGCTGTGTGCCGTGAGGGGCGGGCCCATTTAAATTGATGGCACTATAGAAAATGCGTTCCTACAAACAAGTATTAGACAAGAAGATAGAGATATTATTCGCTTCCTTTAGTGCAATGAAGAAGACAGAAAGAAGGTTAGAGTTTTCCAGCATCTTCAGGTTGTGTTTGGATTGAAATGTTATTTCATTTGGGTGCAGTTATTACTAGGGTTAGGATTTCAATGACTTTGCGTGTTTTTATTTGATAAGTCTAATTCATTAATGAGTTGTATACAAATCTGTTTTAGCATAAAAGGAATTATACTAATTATATTTGTTACGGCATTTTTTTTTTTTTTGCATCTTTTGTTAATGTTGTGGGATAGGGCACTTTTTAGGATTTTTATTGCATTTTTATGCATGTTTAAATGCTGCAGGAGGTTTCATTGCACATTTATGCCTTTTTAAATACATCTTAGGTACATTTTGTCTCTTTCTGTTTTCAAGAGCAAAGGAACACTTCCAATCTTCACATTTCATTTCTTATTAAGTTACTTTGCTTGGTTCTTAACAGTATCAGATTTAGAAAATTTACACTTAAGCTCCAGCAAGCTAGAAAGACTGCCTTCCTCCACTTCTATGATTGACAATGGACTTGCCCAGTCATCTGCTGTAACAATGCTTCACAGTAACAGGTAAGTGCATTCCTTACCAGACGGCTCATTGAGTTTGTTAATGTCTTCTGAATAACAGGTACAGGTGTCTTTCACACAGTATGAAGAATTGTAGTGCACAGTTCATCATGCTTAAAGTAAAACAAGGCATTGCACATAAGCTTAACAATTTTGTTTTGTGTTATGGTGAAAAATTTGTCTCCAAGATGGGAATATACTTTTCTGCAAGGTATGTAAAATAAGAGTGGCAGCCAAAAAGAAGTTTACTATTGACCAACATGTGAAGAGAGAAAAAAACATTCGAGGTTTACAGCTGCTTGAAGGTAAAAACATAGCACAGCAAAAGCTACTTGGTAAAACTGGCTCTTCTTCAGGTTCATCTTCCTTTGAAGAAGTCTATGAAGGGTTCATTTTGATGCGGTATTAATGTTATGGTATTTAACATTATTGTAGCCCCACATTGTGGTAGCCAATTTGTTGCGGTATTACTTATAATGTTTGTTTACATCAGTGTTGAAGCCATCTTGTGACGTCATTCTTTGTAATGTTCGTAGCTCCATCTGGTGTTAGCAATTTGCGGCAGTATTAGCTTTTGTTTGATTTCATTTCAAATGTCCTCCGGCTAGCTATTATCCTGTTGGCTTGAGCACGTATCTCTATACAGGTTGTGTAAACGGAAAGGAATCTTTTATCCAAATATAACACTGATGAAGAAATTTGTTTTACACATTTATTGTCAAACACGTTAACTATCACATTTATACATTGATCTTAACACTCGCCAAACTGAAACTGTTATAACAACTTCTTACTGATAATTCTTTTAATCCACGTACTTCAATCTTTTGTATAATTAACTTTACCATACTTTAGATCTTTCATAATTCTGCTGCGCGTAACTTGTGAATCGATACCCGACGTTTGCCGTACAAATACTTTCGATGAACTGACTGACTGAAGACGACGTGTAGTGTACAAAGAATTTTGATGAACTGAGCAACTGAAGGCGATGTGTAATGTATTGAGATTTTCGATGAACTGGCCGCGATCTACCTCTGACTTGGCTTTTTACACACCCACTCCCTGATATGCCTAAAGATTATAACTGAACTGCTATTGGCTAATAAAACGCGCCAACATTAGCGTCTATTTTAATATCCAATGAAAATTATAAATACATATGCTTTAGGGAGAAAATGTTCCAGAAGTTTCTACCGAAAAACGTGCCAACATTACGTAACTTCCTCGTTTCCAATAATGATAAACAGCTCACCCCCCTCTCTGCATTATTGCGCGCTATTATTGACAGTTTCAGTAAGGTCGTATAAACTTATTTCCCAATAATATTTACAATTAATAAACATCTGAAATCAATGTCACATAAAAATGCATATTCATATTACAATCATTATTTACATTTAAGTAATTTGTGATACAAATTACTGCATCATATGCCCCACTAGAAACATAATTATAAATAATTACAACTTGTTTGGAAATTTTATAATTGGGTTTTTAGTCTCCTAAATCTTGGAACACAGGCTATCACTTTCACTTGACACTTCACACGCATTTAACACACGATATGTTTTTCCTCTACCTTGCCACTACTTACTGGCTCTGGTTTAATGTGTTTTGACATTAATCTGACATTACAATTTTTATAGCAAATACTGTACCCTGAATTATTTAATTACAGCAATTTTTTTTTTTTTTTTTTTTTTTTTTTACTTTCTTAGATTGTTGACAAAAATTTATGCATTCAAGAGTTTTTGTAATTATTAAACATTTACCAAAAATATTTACCCTGTACACAAATATATTTACATCTCTTAAATCTAGACACTATTTCACATGTTCTGTTTGCTACAGTATTTGTTTTAATTAGTTTTTTTTTACCCAATTTTTTTGTTGTTTTGTACTTTATATTAACAATACTCTTGAAATAGTATTTATGTACTTTTACTTTAATATCATATTAAGTTTCAATCTTTACATTCTTAATTTTCAAATACTGTTATAGATACAAAAAAAAAAAAAATGTTAATTTCCTTTTTTTAAAAAAAAAATTAACTATGTCCAAAATTTTATTTCTCCTTTCACATGACGTACATATTTATTTAACCCTCTTACGTTCCAATACATTTCTCTGCAAGTCATCTTTAACTATCCAGCATTTACTTTACATCTCATTGCTATTTACCCTCCTGGATCAAATTGTGTGTGGCTAAACATTACTCGTAGCTGTATCCTAACCTTCCAATTTTTGTTCATGAATAACCTCTTGTATTCATATGAAATTTCGTCCCATGATAACATTTGAAAACAATCTAAAGTTTCCTGAACAACACATCTTTTGACAATTGTCATTTTCAATTCTTCTACTATCTCTTTAATTTGAAAGTACTCTGACAAATCTGTACTAAACTGTACTGGACTGGAGTTTTCATTCTGAACAGCTTGATACTTGTTAACTTCAGAAGTTAGCTTTTGATTATTTACAGGCAAAACTTTAACTTCTTCGTACAATTTATTTCTTTCCATTACTGACTCCTTCTGTATTTCTGATATCTCCCTTCTGAAATTAACCTGCGCCTGATTCACATCTACATTCATAACCTCTTTCATCTCTCTTATTTCACTTGAAATACTACTCATTCTACTACCTGACTCTGTACATTCTACGTCAACATGTTCACTTTTGTTATTAACCTCACTTTTTTTGTTATCTATTTCCCTGCTCATGTCTAACATTTTCTTTGAAATTTCTCCTATCTCACTTGCTATTATTTCCTCATTTTCATCTCTCATTTTTGGCATACTACTATCTAGCTTCATAACTTTCTTCTCAATTTCTCCACTGCTTTGATCTACTTTTTGCTCTAATATCTCATTACTCCTACCAATATTTTCAATTGATTTCCTGTTTTGTTCTAAGCTCTTACCAATATCTTCCCTTAATTCCCTATGACTCTTTTGCATATCTTCCCTGTTTTGATCTATTTTCTTTTCTAATTTCTCATTATTCTTACAAATTTCTTCCCTTATACTCTGAGTTAATTTTTGTTCTAATTTCTCAATATTCTTACTACTATCTTCTACACTCTTATTTAGTATTTCACCAAAATTTCTTATCATTTCCATCATCGTACTAGCATCAAAATTAACATTTCCTGCTATTCTATTCTGACTTTCTGCACTAACATTTTCACCCTCAAATCCTACATTGTTTGGGCTATTATCTGTAACCTGTATTGAATTACAGCTAACTGTTACATTATCTCCCTCCATAATTATTTCTTCAATATTATTAGTAGCCATTATTTTCTTTATCCTACCACTCCTTAAGTACATTTGAAGGTTACAATTTTGTTTTCTAAAAAAAAATTACGATACTCTGACCTTTGTGATGCTGTCTGTTGCTGTTACTTTGATGTCCAGCTTCCTGCCCCTCTCTCCTAGATTTGTATGTCGCTTCGATGAATCTGCGTCGTTTTGTTGTCCTGTAGTTTGAATTTCCCTGTTGCCTTGTAATCTCGGAATTACGATGTCCAATCATCCGCGTAGTCTGTCGTCCCTGTTGTTTCTGGAATCTGCGTCTTGTAGATCATTTAACTGCTGCATTCGTTCCACGTCCTGGTTCCCCTTCCTGGTCACTCTGCTACTTTCTGGTCACTCTGCCCCTTCCTGGTCACTCTGCTCCACGTTCTGGGTGCCAATTTGTAACGGTTTAATGTTATTTATTTAACATTATTGTAGCCCCACGTTGTGGTAGCCAATTTGTTGCGGTATTACTTATAATGTTTGTTTACATCAGTGTTGAAGCCATCTTGTGACATCATTCTTTGTTAGGTTCGTAGCTCCATCTGGTGTTAGCAATTTGCGGCAGTATTAGCTTTTGTTTGATTTCATTTCAAATGTCCTCCGGCTAGCTATTATCCTGTTGGCTTGAGCACGTATCTCTATACAGGTTGTGTAAACGGAAAGGAATCTTTTATCCAAATATAACACTGATGAAGAAATTTGTTTTACACATTTATTGTCAAACACGTTAACTATCACATTTATACATTGATCTTAACACTCGCCAAACTGAAACTGTTATAACAACTTCTTACTGATAATTCTTTTAATCCACGTACTTCAATCTTTTGTATAATTAACTTTACCATACTTTAGATCTTTCATAATTCTGCTGCGCGTAACTTGTGAATCGATACCCGACGTTTGCCGTACAAATACTTTCGATGAACTGACTGACTGAAGACGACGTGTAGTGTACAAAGAATTTTGATGAACTGAGCAACTGAAGGCGACGTGTAATGTATTGAGATTTTCGATGAACTGGCCGCGATCTACCTCTGACTTGGCTTTTTATACACCCACTCCCTGATATGCCTAAAGATTATAACTGAACTGCTATTGGCTAATAAAACGCGCCAACATTAGCGTCTATTTTAATATCCAATGAAAATTATGAATACATATGCTTTAGGGAGAAAATATTCCAGAAGTTTCTACCGAAAAATGCGCCAACATTACGTAACTTCCTCGTTTCCAATAATGATAAACAGCTCACCCCCCTCTCTGCATTATTGCGCGCTATTATTGACAGTTTCAGTAAGGTTGTATAAACTTATTTCCCAATAATATTTACAATTAATAAACATCTGAAATCAATGTCACATAAAAATGCATATTCATATTACAATCATTATTTACATTTAAGTAATTTGTGATACAAATTACTGCATCAATTTATGCAGATATTCTGTTGAACAAGGTGAATAATCCAAAGCTATGTGCCTTCCTAAAAAACATTCTGGAAAACCTTTAACAGATTCAACATTAAGAAACAATTAGGTGAGTAGATGCTACCAAAGAACAATGCAGGAAATTAGACAAAAAGTCAGGTAAAAAATAGTGTGTGTTAATGATAGTACAGACTCACTAGGCCATTATGTGGCAAATCAGTTGTAGGTACAATGGAAGATGATTCAGGAGAACAATTCCTAATTAATTGTGAGCAGTTGGAAAAAAAGTAAATTTTTGAACAATCAGCAAAATGCTTGACAGGTCCTTGGGTTTAATATATTCCAATGGCATTCAACATGACAACGTACTCTTGTTGTTGACTATCACTGAACCATACATGTTAAAAGCTGCTAATTCCCTTCAAGCTCTTTACTCGAAGATGGTGCATGTAACGTGCCTGGCACATGCTTTACACCGAGTTGCAGAGTCAGTTTCCTGAAGTTGACTAGCTAATAGGTTGCATCAAGAAAATCTTCTTAAAGGCACCTTCTTGAGTTGCAACACTTAAGTCCGACATCCCTGGAATTCCTTTGCCTCCTTCCCCAGTTATGACCAGATAGGAACCTGGACAGAAACATGCAACTACTACTACGAGAACATAAAGGTGGTGAAAAAAAATCACTGACACGTTTGATAGTGGTGATGAGGCTAAATCAAAGTTGTTTAGGAACTTCTGACAGAGAACTTGCAGGTAAACTTTTGTACATAAAGTCAAATTTTGGATTCCTGCTTGGTGCTATAACTTGTTAAGAAAAATCTGGAATTAAGTTAGTGGAGCAGAGACGTGTGAAAAAAGTGGCAAGTGATTAAAGAGAATGTGAATGTGGGGAAGGTTGTAGCAAATACATTGATTCTCATTTTGCACAAAAATATAGGGTTTGCTACACTGCCTTCAATTGCACATATTCTGCCGGGTGAGAAGTTTTCTCTTGGAGAAATACCAGAAGACTTGGAAGCAAATGACATAGTTTACTTTAAATGTGTTCCTCCAATATAAGCATGAATGGAAAGGAACTTCTCAATACACAAGCTTTGTTAGCAGATAATCAGCTGTCATTTTCCTTTCAAAATGGTGCTTATTGTTTATTGCAATTCAGGACTGATGAAATGAATACTCAAGTATTTTCCAATAAAATAAATCAGTTGTTTATAGAATAACATAGTTTTTCATTTGTGCAATAAATTAATTAAATAAACTTGCTGTTTAATTAATTGTATTATTTTATATTGTGTCATTTTGAATTTACCTTAAACTGATATTAAAATGAAATGTTTCAGTTTTAAGGGCATTTTTTTGAGATTTTTAGGTCATATTACATCTTTTAACCCTGTAGTGTTTGCGTGGTATCTGACAGAGGCCAGAATAGATTCATTTCATCATCTCTGGTATATCTATGTCATCATGCTGAGCTGCCATCTACTTTTTAGTAAAGTACTCTTAACTAACATACCCAAGCGACAACCCACCAATTTTCGCCTAACAAAGGTGGAGTGAAGTTATTGTTGTAAATGAGTAGACAGCGTCTGTGAGAAACCACACGAGCTTTACTGTTATACGATAAGTTATCAGTTTAAAACAAATTTGTTGCAGAAATTAGTGATCAGAAACTCACAATATCATTTTTTTCTTACAGAAATTATTTTAATATCTTTAGGTTTGACAATGAGTGGAAGAGAGAGGAGATATAATCCTTCTGATCCAATGATTGGAAGGTTGTGCAAAGGTTGTTACAAGTAGATGATGATGAACTTGATTGGAATAGTGAAGCTGAAGAAGATATTGTGGAGCCAAGAAGTCAGTCTACGGACACTGATGAAGTAGACGATAATAATAATGATTGTAGTGAATGTGAAAAATTTCTTAGGGCGAGAAAAGTTCCTAAATGGAATAAAGCTATTCCGGCATAAAATGTTCACACACAGGAGCAGAATATTGTTACACATTTGCCTGGTTGAAAGCATTTGCAAAAGAAGAGAAATCTCCAAAAGAATGCTGGGAGATATTTTTTAATGAGAATATATCTAACATAGTGAGATATACAAATAAAAAATCTGATGTGTTACACTCACATGACTTTCTCTACTCTTGTACAATCTAATTTTACAAACGCCTATTCTCCATATGCTTCATGTTAATCGAGATATCGAGATGTCAATCTTATTGGTAATTTTCTTGTAGATGCAAGGGAAATATGGTAGCTTTTAAGCGATAGTCAAATATTTTAACGCTGGTTGCTATGTGGCGCATTCCATTCTCTTTGCATGTCCAGGACATAAAAAAAATGAATAACGCATTTGAGAAAAAGTATAAGTATTGGAAAATTTAAGGAAATAACAAGCAATATCTCGAAAACGGTTCACTCAACAAAAGAAATGTATATGATATAAGTTGAGTATTTTAACGCGATCTACATTTTTTGTGTAGCAAAATTTTGTCTATCTCTTATGGTTTACCAGTTATGCAAAAGTCGTTCACAATGAAGAATACTTTTGGAGACATTCCCAGAAAATTCGAGATATACATTTCATTTCTCATGACATTATCTTAAACATATGATATTTTCATCAAAATCGTTAGAGCCATTTTTGAGAAAATTAAAATTTTCGAAAAATGTTCCATGTAAAGGGTAGTCTGGGGTGGGGGGATTTTCTTGAAAACCTTCGTGTCGCATCTCTGGAAGATACTGAACCTAAATACCAAGTTTGGTGCTTATCCGACTGTTCGTTTTTGAGTTATGCTGTTCACAGACACACACACAGACACACACACACACAGACACACACACAGACACACACACACACAGACACACACACGGACATGTTTCCAAAAATGCTTTTTTTGGATTCAGGAGGTCTCAAAACATGTATTTCCGGTGAAATCTCGGTATCGAATTTTTGGGTGGAATGCAATACTTCCCCTACTTACTATACGTAGTAGAGAAAGTAAAAAAATTGAGGAGATCCAAACTAACTATAGTAGGGAGAGAGATGCTAGATCTACTGATATGCTTGAATAAAGGCTCTATTTGTAATATTATATCTATCTGCTGCTAGAAGTGTTAAAAAAAAAAACACACTATCACATGCATGCATACACACACACACACACACACACACACATGCGCATACACACACACACACACACACACACACACACACACAAAGGATATATGGCAAAAAATAAGATGGGTATAGAATTCTGCCAACTGATAACGTCTGAAACACGTTAGAGATTTCTACTCTACTGCCCGAAATTTGATGATAGATACAAGAATGGAGAGGAAAACACTTTAACAATTTGACTCTTATTCCAGTTATTTTCACTTTGTACAAAACTGCCAGAAAGCATATTTTGTTGGGAATTTGCAATTTGGATGAGAAATTAGAAGGCTTTAGGGGGAATTGTCGATTCAGACAATACATTCCAAGCAAGTCAAGTAAATACAGCATAAAAATATATGCCTTGGTCGATGCTCAAATGTATTACACAATGAATCTTTAACTCTATTTTGGAAAACAGCCAGAAGGACCATTTGAAATATGCAATAGTGCTAGTGATGTAGTGAAATGTCTAACCTCATTTATTTACAATACAGGAAGAAACATCACTATAGATAATTGGTTTACAAGTATCCAGATGAAAATTATCTGTATGAACGCATTACCATCACTGGAACTGTAAGGAAAAGCAAAACACAAATTCCCCTTGAGTTTGTCACAGACAAATCCAGAGAGGTAGGATGATCTTTGTTTGGTTTCTAAGAAAATTGCATATGGGACATTCCATTTCAAATCGTCCGAAATAGAATGAAAATCGACCTTGCATTTTTTAAACGAAACAAAACTTTTTGTACTAGTAGACAAGCCCAATACAATGCTTTATGCACACTCTTAAAATTTAGAACATCATAGTTTTGCAATCAAAATTGTTCAAATTTATTTAATAATCTTCCTCGAATTTCCAACTTTGAGCTGTTTTAAATATATAACCTGAAACCTTTAAATCTAATTATTTAAATCAAGCTTTATTATGATTCCCTAAACTTTAATTTCATACTGATAAACAAACATGTTCTTCCTATTTTTATTTAAGTGAATAAATGTTTATTTTTTCAAGTGTAGGCAGTTACGGATTAAGAAAAATAATTTTATTATATATGATAAGATTACATAACTTAAACACAATCAAACATATATTTTACTGTAATGGTTACTGATAAGGTTTCGTCTAAAATAATTAAAGAAGTAAATTACTTTATGTGCTCTGGGTATCTCTTGCACATTTGTTTTGAACTGATGGTCAAGCAAGCTGCTGTGCATGGTTAAACAATGAGAATGCTTACTAAGCAGTATGCGGTTCCAAGTGCTTCCTCACAGATTCACAGAGCACTTGGTAATCATCATGCATCAACTACATAAATCGCTGTTGTTTAATCACTTTATGTGCTATAACTACAAACACCCAAACATAACCACTTTACCAACATTGCTGACTTCTCTTAATGACACTATCGATTATTCTCAATCTAATATTTTAGTTTTACAAAAATCTGGAGATGCTTAAAATAAGTAAAAACTGTTTATCAATTTTTGTGAATATTATAAAAATAATTAGTATATGTGTAATGAAATGCTGAGAGAGAGAGAGAGAGAGAGAGAGAGAGAGAGAGAGAGAGAGAGAGAGATTTGGTACAAAATTCTAAAATAAAGGGTTACAGAGGTACGCTCACTTAATATGCGACAAAATTAATTAATATGATACACTATCATTCAATAGCATGACAACCATTGGGTTTTAGATGCTAATATTTGATAAATATGCTTTCCTTAGCACCTCTTATTAATAAGAAAAATTACAGCCCCCCCCCCAAAGCAAGGTGTTTTACTGTTCAATTTCACATGCAATGTCCCATATTGGTTTCATATGTACCCAAACAGAACAAAGTTGTATTGGCTCTCTCTGCAATGCATCATACGGCTGTTATTGACACTGCAACTGGAGAAAAAAGAAAGCCAGATAACTTTCTATAACACAACAAAATCAGATGTTAACAATGTAGACCAATTGTGTAGCGCATACACTGTGTCCAGGAAAAGAAACAGGTGGCCAATGATCGTATTTTACAGCATGCTGAATGTAACAGGCATAAATTGTCAAATTATTTTCCATAGCAACAATAAAAGTGACGTGAAGAAACACAGCTGTTTCCTAAAATGTTTGGCTTGTGAACTTGCAAATGATTACCATGGATTCATGCACAGTGTTTTTCCCTATGAGGAGCCCTCAAATGGGACATTTCTAATCAATATACTAATACAGATGAACCACAGATGACAAAAGAAGCTGATCAAGTGCAAAGAGAAAAAGGTGCTACAAATGCAGTTGTTTAAAAAACAGATGGGCAATTCCACAAAAATATTGACACTGCACAGAGAATTCAAATCTTCAGCACCTGTTTTTGTCTTTTGATTTTTCTACAATGTATTACAGTATGTTAGATATGACAAAATGGCCTGGAAAAATATTGTTGACAACATGGCTGACATTGAAACGGGCCTTTCAATTTGGAGTTGTGAACCTGCCATATGCACCTTTAGTTTAAGAGCAAAAGAGTTATAAATCAGGTAAATTTACTATTTTTGTGTTATATAAGTTTAGAGCAGCTAGTTTTCTACTATTATAGTGATTAACAGCCTGGTAGCAACAAAGGTTGTGTCTGTAAAAACCACAGAAGCAAACCTGTCAAAAATTGTAATGAGCCAACCCGTTAAAAATTGTAATGTGAGCCACAATTATACATTAAAAGGTGTTCTGAAAACAATTATAAGTATTCTGCAAAAGTCTTTTTCTGTATGCTGATATGTTGTAGTATAGTAGTGATGCTACCAAATGTTTTTGCATCTTATAAGTGATTTGACCGCATTTATGCAAGTAAAAAAAATTGTAATGTGGGTCACATGTAAAGTGGGTCAAAGAGGACTGTAATATGTGTCACACACATTCAAGAGCTTCAACATTTTAATTATTTTACACAATCACTTAGAAATACCTGAGACTTAACTTAGTCCAAGTCAGGTTAGGAGCTCCAATGTTGCCTGATTGGAAACAATCAACTCATGATTTTGCGGATACTATTCAATAAAACAATTTTGACACCAATTTTATAAATAATACTTAAAATGATTTCCCGCAATATTACATCATTTTTTAGTTAGTTTGTAAATTATGGAACTGAGATATAACCTATAGGTATATTCATCAGCTACACATACTAGTAGGATTATGAGTCATGTGTATATGCTGGAAATCTGTCTGCTAACTTATGTTATTGTAATCTACTATATTAGCAATGGGACATTATTCCGTATGCAGGTAGGAGGTATGAAATTTTAAGAAACTTACGGAATCAGGGATTTTTAATATGCATTCTGCTGCCAAAATTGTAACATCGAGGGCCCTAAGCCGCAAGACATAGCCGAGGGACTGAGGATCCTCAGCCTCAAAGCATAGTCGAGGGATATTTTTTAGAAGGAGAGGAGTGGAGCATCTGTGGAGTGATGACAGGGTGTAGTAGTAGGATCTGTGTATCTAAACTAGAATGAGAACCCAGGATATTACAAAATCAACTCTGCATATTAAAAAACCCAGATTCCGTAAGTTTCTTGAAATTTCATACCTCCTACCTGCATATGGAATAATCCTCCTACCCACATATGGAATAATGTTCATTGATTGCTTATTCTTATACCTTAACTTTAGGTAAACAGATGCTCTATTATTGTTCCAGGTAATAAAATTGAATCATGGCATTTACTGCTGCAGAGATACAACGTAACAGAAGAGAGAAACTGAAAGAGGCACGGTAGTATGAAGAGTATAAGAAAAAGAGAGAGGGTATGAAGAAATGTAGGCAAAAACACAGGGAAGAACAGAAGCTGCTTAAAAAAGAGAGGTGGAATGCTTAAAGATGAAGCAGGAAAAATCACGGAAAGCCATAGCTAATGGAGAAGAAAGGAGTTACAATTCAGCAAAGGAATTATTTCATTGGAAATGCCTACCAGTCCAACATGTGAATGTTTTAGGCAAGGCAGCTGCCAGAGCAAAGCGTACTCTACCATCCACTCCAAGGTGCTCTGCAGCTGTTGTGAAGAAATTGTTCACAGATATTATTCATGTGATATTGCTACATCAAGTTCCAGTGATTTAACATATTAATGCAATGCTAAATCACTCCCAGATGAACATTTACAAGCAGTGGAGAGTTTTATAAGCGAGATGATATAAGTAGGCAAGCACCAAGAAGAGAGGATGTGGTGAGAGTTAAAGAGGGCAATAACAAAACTTCAAGCGAGATATTTAATGTTTTCTGTTATTGAAACACATGCTCTGTTTCTTCAAGAGCACTCATATATTAAAATAGGGAAAAGCAAGTTCACCTAATTGCATCCAAGAGATGTTTTGCTGAGTAGTAAGCTCCCCCACAATGTGTGTCTTTGTAAAGAACATGAGAACTTCATAGAGGCTTTGAGAAGCCTTCATGATTCTTGTAAAACTATACCTACTTATTCATATGATTTTTCCTTCTTTCATTGCGTGTAAAGATCCAACTCAATCAGTGGCTCAATCAGTGTGAAATATGCAAGGATGGAAGTGGTTTTTACAGTACCTTTAAATTAGAAGAGATTGGCAATTCCGTTGTCAGGTGATATAAATGGGAGAATCAGGAGAATGGGAATGTTCAAAAAATCTTAGAAGAAGGAACAGTTGTTGAACTCTTTAAATACATTAAAAGAATTTTGCCAAACTTCTTAGAGGTTACATCAAGAGGCAGCAGGCTGGAGCATATAACCAAATGAAGAAAGCAGTGGAAGCGATTGATAATCCAACTTCCACAGCTTTGCTTCAGATTGATTTTTTGGAGAACTAAGAATGTGTTAACAACAAGATGAAACTCAAAGTACTCATTGGCACCACCACCAAGTTAGTCTGTCTACAGCATCACTGTGGCACACTCAGAAACAGCATCCAATAGTGATAGCCTCAGATAACCTGGTGCACTCAAAGAACGCAATCATGGCTTATCTAGATATTTTCTAACCACCCTTGCTGTCATCAATAAAAGTACTCAATATTTGGTCTGATGCTCCGGCCTCCCAATTCAAAAACAAATTTATTGCTGCAGCAAAAGTACGGAATCATGATCAATTGGAATCTTTCACCACAGCACATGGGAAGGGACCAATCGATGGTATTGGTGCTGTTGTAAAAAGGCAATTCTGGGATCCACTTAAAAAACAAAAATGCATTGTGCCTAATGCAGTGGCATTTGATGCTGCAGCAAATAAAAGTAATAGCCATCTATATTGCACAAATGAATGGTGATGAAATAAACAAAAGAAACACAGCATTAGTTTGGGAACATATATTCTCATGTGCTGCAGCAATATAAGATCTTTCAAATAACCAGTCTGAAGAACAGAAATGGGCAAATCCTAATGTATTGCACAACTAATGATAATATTGTCAATAACCAGGGCAGTTTAAGTACTAGTGGTAATCTAAATGACAAAATTATACCAAAAGACTTGGGTTCTTGTATTGTATGAGGAAAACTTTCACCCAGGACAAGTGTTGAGCATAGTTGAAGAAGAATATAAGTGCTATGGAGAAATTTGGGCAATTCTGGAGATGGCCAGGATGAGCAGATAAAATATTTTACTGCAAGGAACGAATAAATAAGATGTTACAATCACCAGAAGCTATGAATTATAAGGGACATTGTCAGTATCATTATATGTAATGTGGATGACATTTAGTTTTTGTTTACGTTTACTTGTGTACTGAAAGTAAGAATATTACTATGTATAATCACATCTTAAATATTACCTGTTCGGGAATGTAATATCACACATGCTTTCAAAGCTGTATGAAGAAGAAATAAAATATATGTAAGTAGCTTCATGTACTGTTCGACCACCAGAAGAATGTGAGAGGGGCACGAGGAGCAAGAGGGGCTTGGACCGATTATCTGCTCACTTTGTCGATTTGTTTACTACAAAATCTGTGTATGTGAATCAGCCATGCTGCACATCTACCCATGGGTGAGTTATGCGACATGTTTATTTTATATCGTACTAACATGCATAAACATGTGGGGACTGTTGAAAATGTTTATGTAGCACAATCCTCTCGCTCACTTCCTTTTGGTATGTGCCTTTTTTGTGTAATGTGTGTCACAAACTGAAAATATTTTTTTTTTGTATAACAGCTGATCTTTTCTTTATATGTTCACAATATACCTCAACTGCGACATTCTCCTCTTAGCGTGTGCCCCACAGCGATGAAAATGATGTGTCATAAGTCCAACAGATGTCACTCTATGTCATACGCTTGCTCTAACGTAATGCTGCCAACATATGAATAATGCACCGAAGCCGGTAAGATACTCAGCCTCAAGGCGTAGCCGAGAAATTGAGGGCCCTCAGCCGTAAAGCGTAGCCGAGGGATGTTTTTTAGAAGGAGAGGAGTGTAGCAAGTTGCGCGAAGCGACGACAGGGTGTAGCCGAGGGATCTGCGCGTCTAAAACTCGAATGATTCAATTCGCAGAAACAACAGCACATCGCATATTTACTACATTTCACTTTTTATTTAGGTTGGCAGTACCCACTTTGCATGTGATTTATCGGAAAAATGGCTACGTTTGTTGTGTTCCTGACGCGATTTGCCTATATAAGTAAAACACCTACAACGGGTGGGTATGTGGCCGCCAGATATAGAAGAGACCACATCATGTTCTAAACTCACTCCTAAGGTAATTTATTCGCTTTCCTTTTGATGTTATAAGCATTTTCAATGGGCATACTATAAGAGGAGATTAGCCGTTCACACTTCTATAGTCACACTATGTACAATCTGAACATATTTGTTGGGCGTGTTCGAAACTGCAAGACCTATGTGGGTTATTGCACAGTGACCCACATTACATATGGACTGGTAATCGTCCTTTCAGTTGTTGTTACATATAACCCGCGTGAACAATAAACTTTACAACATTCATAAAGTTTAAGGTTGAGTATAATACTGAAATCAGTAATTAGTAGTAAAAGTTGTACACTCGTGTCTCCCGACCCCCGCCAGCTTCTATACCCTAAAACTGAGAAAGCACGAGGGTTAAAGTGCATTTTTAGTATTTTATAGGGCATGAAATTCCTAGCCCTTATGATTACCATACAAACAAAACAATGCTCTGAAGTTAAGAATCAATGAGTCCTGACAATATGCCATATTAAACAAAACAAACAAAAAAATCACGTTTCATCATGCAGAGATTAATTACAAACCACTCCATCATATTTCATCACACCTAAGAAAACATTAGGGCGCATATGAAAAGTCAATAAATTTCACGTATAAAAAGTACTCTTACATTTAGCCAATAAAAATTTCAGAAACCTCTTCACTTTCCATAACCTATATTGTTGTTGTTGTTGTTGTTGTTGTTGTTGACTACTGCCCTTTTAACCTATATGTTATTGTTTGAAGACTCCCAGAAATTATTTCCTATTGGGGTCAATTTAGCCAAATGTATTTTTCAATAAATCTATTCACTCTTATGCATGTAGTTTCATTATGTATTTCGAGACATGATTGTATCACATAGAGTATAACTTCTATGGATCTGTGTAAATTATATTACTTATTCTGACTGGACCAGTATATCCTACTTTGTATACAGAGTGAATCACCTAAAATTTGTGCCGCAAATATTTCGAAAATGGAAAGTGCTATTGATGTGCAGTTTTCAAAGCATTGATTGGTAGTCAGGGGCTCGACATTTAGCCTATAAACAGATTTTAATAATACTGAGTAAGCCTATTTTTACTTTCTCTACTACGTATAGTAAGTAGGGGAAGTATTGTATTCCACCCAAAAATTCGATACCGAGATTTCACCGGAAATACATGTCTTGAGATCCCCTGAATCCAAAAAAAAAAAAACATTTTTGGAAACATATCCGTGTGTGTGTGTGTGTGTGTGTGTGTGTGTGAACAGCATAACTCAGAAACGAACAGTCGGATAAACACCAAACTTGGTATTTAGGTTCAGTATCTTCCAGAGATGCGACACGAAGGTTTTCAAGAAAATCCCTCCACACCAGACTACCCTTTACATGGAACATTTTTCGAAAATTTTAATTTTCTCAAAAATGGCTCTAACGTTTTGATAAAAATATCATATGTTTAAGATATTTTCATGTCAAATAAAATGTATATCTTGAATTTTCTGGGAATGTCTCCAAAAGTATTCTTCATTGTGAACGACTTTTGCATAACTGGTAAACCATAAGAGATAGACAAAATTTTACTACACAAAAAATGTAGATCGCGTTAAAGTACACAATTTATGTCATATACCTTTTTTTTTTTTTGAGTGAACCCTTTTCGAGATATTGCTTGTTATTCCCTTAAATTTTTCAATACTTATTTTCTCAAATGAGAATTCGTTATTCATTTTTTTTTTGTCTTGGATATGCAAAGAGTATTAATCTGTGGCAAAGGGAATAGTGCTGCACCTAGCAACCGTATGTGCTTAAAGGCTACTGTATTTCAATATTGCCCTTGTAAATATATATTCCTCTTACATCTACTAGAAAATTAGCAATAAGATAGAGTCTGCAAATCTTTATCTCGATTAATATGAAGTAGATGGAGAATAAGCGTTTGAGAAGTGCCTGAGCGACAGCCACGGGGTCGTCGCCTAAAACAAAACGCAGGGTAGGATCTAGGCAAAGGACCGACGCTCACGTGCGGATCGCGGACAACTAAGTAAAGTATGTGATACGAAGAGGCGCACATCGATGGACAAACAGGGGCCGGGTCACCGCGCAAAAGATGTCCATGAGTGGCGTAGACAAGTCAGAATAACTTCCGATCGTCGAGATTCCCTGCAAGGAGTGGGCCAGGGTTGGACAGTGTCCCTAATTGTCCGCAGTTGTGTGCCACTCAACGCCTCCTATGACTTGCCAGGCCACAAACATATTACGCCGGAAGTACCGCTGAACATCTCTGTAAGCCACAGTCGTTGTAGAAAACTCCGACAAATGGAAGGCGGTTTGAAGCCGCATCTGCCTCCTCATCGCCGGCAATGCCCTCATGCCGGGGGTCCATGTAAAACCTAACTGGTATCCGCGACAAAGCAACTGAGAGACGAGGTTCTGAATTTTCACGACTAGGGTGCAGGAGCCGTGAAAATGTTGGAAGGCTTGAAGGGCGCTCAAAGAGTCGGAGCAGATAAGAAAAAACCGGATCTAAAGTGGAGATAAAATGTAAGAAATAAAAGATGGCAGAGATCTCGGCGGTAAAAACGGAACTGGCGTCCAAGAGGCAATACCGGTGAGTCGCACCGTTAAGAACGAAACTACAACCTGTAGCACTGCCCACCCGGGAACCACCAGTAAACGCCGGGGTGTAGTTCCGGTAACTTCCCTGAAGCTCGGCGAAAAGTCGACAAAACACCGACAGTGGGCTAGAGGAGCGCGCATTGTCCGAAAGTGCTAGGTCAATCCGGGCATGCTGGAGTTGCCAAGGAAGACAACGTCCGAAAGAGAACCGCTCCACAGGAGGCAATCGGAGATCACGTGAAACCAGAAGGTCGCAAAATCGGATACCGCTGGGACAGGAAGAAGTACTACTCCGTAGATAACGAACAGCGAGATATGGTGTAAAACAGAGTTAAAACAAGGGTAACCTGGATGAGCAACATAGGAAAAGGGAAAACCAGGGTAAAAACGAGCGTAGAATAGATAATGGGGGTTCGTCACAGTCAGCGTATAGACATTCGACTCGACTAGTTCTGAAAATCCCAGTAGGAAGACGGATATCAGTATGATGGACAGTGTCTAAGAGGCAGAGTTTAGAGGCGGACGCAGCGCCGTAGATAAAAGTGCCATAATCCAGTTTGCACCGAACCAAGGACCGGTACCATCACAACATCACGGTGCGATCGCTGCTCTAAGATGCTCCAGATAAAAACCTTAGTAATCGAAGGGAGCGATCGCACAAAGCCGGCGAATATGGTACTCCCAGTTAAGTTTGCTGTCGAGGTAAAGACTCAAGAACTTGAGGTGCGCCACAAACGGCAGGAGCGTGCCGAGAAAGTGAAAATCTGGAGGAGGATGTACACCACGAAGGCGATGAAATGAAGACACTGTTCTTTTATAGGTGAAAAGGAAATACGTTGCGAAGCGCCCAGTTTGCAAGCGATGTTATGGCCAGCTGCAGTTGACACTCGATGTGATCGAGACTATAAGAACGATAATATATAGAAAAGTCGTCAACATACAGAGACATCGAAAGATCGCTATGAATAACACTAGGGAGGACGTTAATGGCTACGGCAAAGAGAGTGACACTAAAAATCGACCCCTGGAGTATACCATTCTCTTGAATCCGCTCTTGGGACAGCGTGTTCCCAATGCGAACTCGAAAACGGCGAAGGTATCAAATGTTAGAGAGAAAAACAGCAGATGACCGCACAAACCGTAACCATGCAGCATATGGAGGATACCATATCGCCAAGCAGTGACATACGCCTTCTGTAGATCAAAGAAGACACCCACGACATGCTGCTTCAGGAGACATGCATCCTGCATCTAAGCCTCCAGGGATGTCAGATTGTCGACACTAGAGCGATGACGACAAAATCCTCATTGAACATTGCAGAGGAGGTTATTACTCTCGAGCCACCACACCAACGAACGTTAATCATGCGTTCAAAGATCTTATACGCAACATTCGTCACATAAATAGGCCGGAAGCTAGAGGGAAGCGACAGGTCTTTAACGAGTCGAAGGATAGGAATGACAACACCCGCCCGCCACGAGTACGGGAATTCCTGCCGACGCCAGATGTGGTTGTATATCCCGAGTTGGAATGAAATTGCCTCAGGCGGAGGATGAAGGAGCATTTGTCGGTGGATATCGTCGGGACCAAGGGAAGGATCCTTGGCGACAGACAGAGAATTCGCCAGCTCGGCAACGGTAAAATGTGCGTTGTGCGACTCAGTACATTCACTGTTAAAATCAAGGAACAACCGCTCCGCAGAGGCCTTGATGCGCAAAAAGGAGCTATCATAACTAGCCGTTTGGCTAAAAGTAGCGGAAGCGCTGGCAAGAACTTCGACTATATCCGGTTCGCTCGTAATGGTGGTGCCGTTTACGACAAGACCGGAAATGATCGCCCACCGAAAGTTGCCATACGTACGCCGAACTGCAGTCCTCACTAGCTTGGCAGAAGTACGACGGGATAGAGAAGAGACATAGGATTCCGATGACTTGCGTCTGGCATTGCGAAGTACAAAACGTGCCCTAGCCCGAGAACGCTTAAAAGCAACAACGTTTTCCTCAGTAAGATGTAACTGAAAGACACGCAGGGCACACCTGCGCGCTTTGAGGCCAAACGGCATTCCGAGGTCCACCAAGGAACAGGAACGTGAAATGGGGCGCAAGAACATCAAGGAATGCTGGAATCCGCTGCGAGTATGAGAAAACAAGTAGAATCTTCCACCATTTCATCAGTGATGCAAAACCATTATCAGTGAGATGAATGTGGGAACGAAACCTCTCCCAGTTAAACTTGGAAATAATCCGGGGGGATGTCGTGAGGGTAGATGATGGTGGCCGGATAGCGAATGGCAATTGGATAATGTTCACTGCCGAAAGGGTCCGAAAGCACCATCCAATGAAGGAGGGGAAGTAATGCCGGGCTGCAGAAAGACAGACCCAACGCCGAGTGGGTGCAATAGGCAGAGGATAAGAAGGTAGGGGCACCAGTATTTAACAAAAGTAAGCCGAACATATCACAAACGTCTGCCATAATGCATCCACGAGCATCGTCAGTGTCGGAAACCCAGAGAGAATGTTTGGCATTCAAATCACCAATAAAAAGTAGCGGTTACGGAATCTGAGCCAAAAGCGCCCGAAGTTCGTGTGCTAAAACGACACTGAGCGGTGGCAGATAAACGTTAGAAATAGAGATGCAGACATCCTCCCATTGACGCGCACAGCCACAGCCGAGAATGTTGTGCGCAGTGATATGTTGGTGGCAGAAGTATTATGCGCCACCAAAATAGCAACCCCACCGCTGGCACGCTTTCCAACAACAGAGTCATGCTTAAAGGAGGAAAAATGCCGAAGATGCAAAGGTGAGTAGGCTGTAAATGGGTTTCCTGAAGACAGACAATTGAGGGAGAACGTTGAGAAACTAAACACCGTATGTCCGGAAGGCGTGCCTGGAACCCATTAGCGTTGCACTGGAGTATTTCCATGGGAAGAAAGGGCTAAGGGGTCCGCTTGAATTTCTTTCTCACCTTGACGGATTTCGGACCGACGACAGTAAAATCCCCAACCTCTGGCGAACTCTCCGATGCCCGGGAAGCGGAAGAGACCCTGCGGCTCGTGGAACTGGACCGGGAACTCAGAGAGCAAGAGCGACTACTCGGTCTATGTTGAGGACGAGAACGAACCCCTTTAGCAGATGACGTTGATGGGCGAGCACTGGTAGACGGTTTGGAGGCTGGTGGCGACACAGATGAAGGCGAAGGCTGTGGCGCAGGGTTCACGCGAGACGATGGAGCGGTACTCGCTGGAAACTCGATTTGTGTCGAAGTATGGACAAAGGTCATAAGTGGTAAGCCAACATGGAAACAGGAGAGCGGCGGAGACGAATATCCAGTGGAGGTTGCAGTTTGAAGTTGAGCAAAGCGCCGCCGTGCATCAGGAAAGATGAGGCGTTCCTTAACGCGCAGCTCCTGATGATGATGATGATGATGATGATGATGATATGGGAGTGAAGGGCGCTAAACAGCTAAGGTCATCAGCTCCCTTACAATGTATAAAATTTAAAGTCCACAAAATTAAGATACGGGACACAAATCCGCTTAGTCGAAACAATAAAAAACATAGCAAACTCTAAAAACCACCACACTAAAAACTCACTAAATAAAATAAAAGAGTAAACTACCTGCCAGCATCTGTAGAAGCCAAGGGACCAGAGCACCATATGACCCCAGGGGAGAACAGCCCCCATTAAAACAAACAATATAAAATCACAAAACTAAAAGACGCTCAGCGCAATGAATGCGTCCAATAAAACCACTGTCACGGATAAAATGTAAAAGACATTCTACAGTATGCGCGTCGTCTGCCAAAACGTTGGCTATACCAACAGGCAGAGATACACGAACGCGCAAGTGTGCTAAAACCTGACACTCTGTTAAAATGTGACGCACCGTTAAGGGCGACGCACACTGATCACAGAGTGGTGCGGGATCACCACTAAGCAAGTGTCTATGACTAAAAACGCAATGTCCAATACGAAGTCGGGTTAAAATCACCTCTTCCCGACGAGAAGAACGAGAAGAGGTGGCCCAGACAACCTGGGTAGGCTTAACCTCCCGCAACTTGTTCCCCCGGAGGGACGTACATTCATCGCGCCAAAGCGAGAGGATGCGGTGCCGTAAAATAATATAAAAATCAGTGGAGGGAACAACAGAGGTAAAATTCTGGACGATAAAATTGCCGACGTTCTCCGAGATGCCCACATGACCTGCAATCCACAGAAAGGAGACGCTGGTGCCAGAGGCACCAAGCGACTGGAGGAGGTCATGTATGCGCTGCACGAGGTGGTGGTAATTGTACAGCGCTTTAATACTCTGAAGGGCACTCAGAGAGTCCATACTAACAACACAGTGCCGTAAGTCGTGCCGCTGAATGTATAAAACAGATTGATAAATACTAAAGGTTCGGCGGTAAAAATCGAACATTGCCCAGGTAAACGAAAGGTGAAACTATGTTCCCAAAAAACAAAGACACGCCCTACTACAACATCAGTCTTAGACCCATCAGCATATATAAAATTAAAGTCCCCAAATTGCGACTGTAGTTCTAAAAACGCTGATCTAAAGACTGAAGAAGGGGTCGCATTCTTCGGCATCGACGTTAACCCAAGGTGACAGTGAGCCTCAGCGCGCAACCATGGAGGAAAAAGCGTTTCCCCCTGGGAAGGGCCGCGCATGCGTAACGTCCAAATGCCGAAGAAGGTGTCGAAATCGAACCCCTGGAGGGAGCAATGCAGAGGAGCTAACTAAATATTGCCGAAAAAGGAATCCTCGTAAACTAACTCGAAGGACGGGTGGTTGGGCAAGCTTGAGAGTCGACATGCAAGTTGCACAAAAGCATCTCACGCCTGAAGGACAGCGGAGGCTCTGCAGCTTCAGCGTACAGACTGGGTACAGGGCTAATTGGAAAGGCCCCTGTAGCGACTCTTATACAACGATGATGAATGGCATTCAAGCGACGTAACACAGATGGACGTGCCGATGAATAGACAATGCACCCGTAATCAAGCTTAGATCGAACCAAGGAGCGATAAAGACGCGGAAGTACGGTCCGATCAGCTCCCCAGGATGTGCCACTTAAAACACGTAAAATATTAAGAGAACGGTCACATTTTGCTTTTAAAAAGGAAACGTGAGACGTCCAGCTCAGCTTTCGATCAAAGATCAAACCCAAAAATTTCACCTTGTCTGCAAATGGAAGAACCTCCGGCCCAAGATGGAAAGAGGCCGGAGGAAAAGCCTTTCGGCGCCAGAAATTAATACAGACGGATTTCTAGTCGGAGAAATTAAAGCCGCTGGCGTTACTACAGGCATAGAGACGGACGATACAGCCTTAGAGATGGCGTTCGAGCAGACAGGTCCGCCGTGAACTATAATAAATGACCAAAATCGTCAACGAAACGGGACGATGAAATGTCGGGTGGAATACAGTCAACAATGGGTTGATAGCAATCGCAAAAAGTGTGACACTGAGTACAGTGCCCTGCAGTACACTATTCTCTTGAATAAAACGACTAGATAAAACCGAGCCCACACGTACACGAAAGACGCGGATCGTCATAAGTTCCCGAAAAAATATGGGAAGATGACCGCGTAAATTCCATACGTGGTGTGTACGTAAAATGCCGCCCCTCCAACAAGTGGCATAAGCTTTCTCTAGGTTAAAAAACACAGCCACTGTTTGACACTTTCTCAGAAACCCATTCATAATATGCGTCGACAGAGAGACCAGATGGTCGACGGTAGAGCGGCGGCGACGAAATCCGCACTGAGCGTTTGCTAAACGTTTCTGAGACTCAAGCCACCATGTCAACCGCCCGTTGATCATGCACTCCATCACCTTGCAAATGCAACTGGTGAGCGAGATAGGGCGGTAGCTGGAAGGTAGTTGGCGATCCTTCCCAGGCTTAAGGATAGGGACAATGGTGGCTTCGCGACAAACGGAAGGAAAAACGCCGTCTAGTCAAATACGGTTATAGACCTGTAAGAGAAAGAGTTTACCTTCGGCTGAAAGGTTCTTTAACATGCGGTCATGAGTGCCGTCCGACACAGGTGCGGAGTGCCTAGAGCAATGAAGAGTGTGATCCAACTCCCTCATTGTGAAAACTTCATTATAACACTCCTTATTAGCAGACCGAAAATTAAATGTCTCGGTATCCAGCCGATCTTTGAGAGTGCGAAAGCCGGCGGAATAATGGTCAAAACTGGAAACCGCCTCAAAGGCAGCACCAAGAGTGTTAGCAATGGCAGCCGGATCCACTATGGGGGCATTATAAACATAAAGACCAGACACAGTAGGTGCTCTGGAATGCTGGGCGTGGTGAGACAGAAGAGAAACGATTCAGGGGTAATGATCGCTGGAGTGCGTGTCAGCGATGACGTTCCACTGCAGACGACTAGCAAGCTGGAGTGAGCAAACGGCAAGGTCCAAGTGAGAGAATGTACCGGAAGAATCCGAAAGAAAAGTAGGTTCATCCGTATTGAGGATGGAGAGGTTGAACTGATCAAAAAGATCGGAAAGAAGAGTTCCCCTCGCACAAGCCCTAGACGAACCCCACAGAGGGTGATGTGCATTAAAATTTCCCAACAGAATAAATGGTGTTGGGAGAGCGGATAGGAGATCTAGAATGTCCGCGTGAGTGAGGGGAGACGATGGAGGTGAATACACAGAGCAAACGGAAAAAACCCGGGTAATTGAAGCCTAAAGGTAACAGCTTGCAATTTTGACGTAAGAGTGAGAGTTTGAAAATGAACGTCGCTACGCACTAATAACATGACACCTCCATGAGCAGGAGTACCCTCATCCGGTTCCTGATTGTAGCGAATCGGAGTATACCCTTGGAGATCAAAAGGATCGTGAGGGCGAAGCTTAGTCTCCTGCAAACACACAACCATAGGTAAATGGGAACGCAATAAAAGTTGCAGTTCCCACCTATGCGATCGTACACCACGTAAATTCCAGGTCAGGATAGCTATGAATAAACGCCTTACTTAGAAGGGCGGCATAAAATAAATTTTTACTAAGCCTTGTGACTCGGGCTTTTTGTATGGAGTTGGTCAGACTCCATAGGCTCCTTGAAGGGAGGGCCCACGCGCTCAATGCCAGAAACCGATTCAAGCGCGGAGAATCGGTTCTGGGTGGCAAGGGGAGAAGGGAGCCGCTGATCGCGTGCGACCTTCGAGGATGAGAAGGTGAACTTTTCCTACCGCGCACACGCGGAGGGTCTTCCAGAAAATCTTCCTTACGTAGTATCTGCTTGGAATTCTTATCAGTGTCTTGGGACTTCATAACCTTAGGACCAGCTTTAGATGGCTTGGTAACTATAACAGAAATGGACAGCCGGATGGTAGTGGCGGTTAATGCAGCCATGGTCCAGGTCTGAGTTTTGGCATCTCTCCGTGGTACTGGCGAGGCAACAACAGAGCTGAATGTACCTGATCGCAGAAGCGAAGGCTTGCACGCATGGTATTGCCTCCGGGCTTCAGCGAAGGAGAGTTTCTCCTTTACCCAGATCTCCTGGATCGCCTTCTCGTCCAAGTACCGCGGACAGTCGGCAAATGACGCAGAATGGGACCCTTTGCAATTGACGCAGACGTGGGCTGAGGAATAGGTACCATCGTGTGAGGGCTGACTACAAGAGCCACAGATGGAAACGGCACTCTTGCAAGACACTTGCGTATACCCAAAACGTTGGCATTTAAAACAACGCAGTGGTTTAGGAATATAGAGCCTCACCGCAATTCGTTCGTACCCTGCTGAGATATTCGTTGGCAGATCGACACCATCGAAAGTTAGATACAGGGTACGAGTGGGTACCAATACACCGTCGCGTTTAGCCTGCACTTGATGAACTGCTGTCACCTTTTGATCAGAAAGATACTAAACCAGTTGATCTTCCGACATACCATCGAAGCTATGGGTGGTAAAAACGCCTCGACAGGAATTCAAGGTGCGGTGTTTCTCAACACGGATGGGATAACCGTGGAGAAGCGTAGCGCGCAACAAGCTCTTACTTTGCTGATCGGCCTTTGTTTGTACTAACAATGAACCATTTCGAAGGCGAGTGCAGGAATTAACCGGACTAGCAATTGAGTTAATGCCCTTCTGTTTTATAAAAGGGTTCACCTTCTCGAAAGATTGTCCTTTCTCAGTTCGGGTAACCATTAAGTAACAACCAGATGGCGGTGGTGCTGCTTTTGTTACAATTACTTTTCGGCGCTTGTTATTTATAATGGAGAAAGGGTGCTCCATAGCGAAAGAAATCCTTCACCATCGCAACCGTCTCCGACCTCGGGCTCTGACTTCCCGGGCGTTACTCCGGCTTGGGTGAATGGCCTATCTATGCCTATCTCACCCCAGGGTCACACCTCCCAGAACATAGACAGGGACCCAATGGCCGTCGGAAGTTAGCAGCTCATGCAATGGCCCCCCGCGGGACTGCAGTTGAACAGCGGATACGAACACATACCCTACATGACGACCCCGGGTGGTGGGGACGACGCCATTACCCACTCACTCAGCTGCGCACCTAGTGCGCGGGTATCCGTCAGGCGGTGTCCACGGAGGATTAAAGAAAAAGGTAAATAAATCAAAAGTGTGTGGGCGTTTCGCACGCAAGGTAGGGCGGCGAGGAAGGAAAAGAGATGTAAGAATGAATGGTCGTGGTGCGAAATGTTACTAAACAGAGATATCAAGAAAGAATGATGGCGAGGGGCGGCATGGAACGGAATGTAAAGAACGCACGAGAGCCTATCTTGAGTCCGCCGGTCACGAGGACGAACCCACCTCGACCGGACGAGGCTGGAGGGATGATGATGGTGATGAGTGGCTCGGGCACCCCGGGTACGCCAAACCCGTACTCACATAAGGTGAGCCCCTGGGGGGGGGGCGCAGCTCCTGTACCTCGAACACTGTCGCGAGCTAGAAGGATAATATCCTTCAGTTAATACAACTAGGGTTTCGAACACACGCCGCGCCGTCATGGACAGGTAGGCCACATCGCTCACAAATAGCAGGATGGGTACAGGAGCGGGTAGTAAGCGCACACCTCTGGCACGAAAACAGCGCATGGAATTCGGGATATATGGGCGTAGCCACAAAAAAATATACTCCGGTAACACGGTACCTTTGAAGGTGAGAAACACGGTGCGTAATGGGTATTCTTGAACCATCCGTTTGCGAGATAACCAGTACGCCTAACATACATGTTGATTGGAGAGGCAAGAAAGTATTTACTCGTTGGAATAATCGTCGTGACTAGCGGTGGTGACAACTCCCCTACACGAGTTTAACGATTTGTGTGGGACTACCCGGATAGGATAGGAGCCCAAGAAACTCGCCTTCAACAGTTTCTGGGACTGCTTGGAATTATTTGTCTCGATCAACAACGTACCGTCTCGAAGTCGAGTCGCGTTCTTTACCTGGCCACAGATCCTATCACCTTACGCTTGATGTAAAATGTGCTAAAGTCCTTAAAGATTTTACCATCACTATCAAGGTCATAACCAAAAAAGAGTCAGTAAAATGGGTTTTGCGCGGATACATGATGAAATAGACCCCGATCCGGAACCGTCGCTATCAGCCTGCCATCCGGGGGTTAATGAAAAAGACACCATACCTTCACGGTCTGTGTCGTCGTGGGAACTCTTCCAAGACCGATCTCAAAGCATGCTTCAGAAGGGCTACCCCCAATCTCCACTACTGGTCCATATGTGTAAGCCATTTCCACATACACCCTGGCTTTAGGACCCTACCATGGGTATAACCGCCAAAGGCTGCGCTGCGCTGCGATCAAGGCGCAGACACGGATTTAGGGGACTTTTGGTCGATTACACCGGGGTTCCGTAAGCGGTAACACGTCCGGTCCGTGATACTAATCCAGCGACATTGGGTCGTCGGAGAATTAACACAGGCCGGGCCCCAGAGAGCTATGTGGGTGTACATGACGTTGTAGACGGACTCCACACCTAAGGTTACACACAGGGGCAGTGCGAGGGGTCCACCCGAGCTTCTGGCCTGAGACCCCCGTAGAGTACACATGTCAGATGCCGCGCTGAATCCTTGGGGAGGAAACAACCACGGAGACAGAAAAGATCCCTGCTGGTGAGATAGCAGTTAATAAGCCTTAGACTGTAAAACTAAGAATCAGGATAAACCTAAGAGGATGATGAACAACAAAGAAGGAATAGATAGACGTGGCACAGTCGATGAGGGTGGGGTGATATGGTGGCGAGTGGCTCGGGATCACGGATACGCCAAACCTGTACTCACATAAAATGAGACCCTATGGGTCCTAATATCAGTTTTTCTATGTTATATTGCACCGATATTAATTTTGATTCAACGAATTTGGGAATTTTATGAAATATTATACTTCCATAACAGAAGTTGAAGTTATCAGTCTATTATAAAGGATAAACAGGCATTTTGCCTGAGCTCCGCAGTTAAGTCCGCATAAGCATCTGAAGATATTAGATAATGCGTCTACTTTGGAAATGACCTTTTGAAAGTGACTTATTCAGTTCAATTTGAAGTCGAAGGTAATACCTAAGAATATTAGTTCATTAGAAGGAAATATTGTTACATTGACAATTTTAATGTCAATATTATGTATGCTTTTGCCTGTTTTGAAGATGATCCATTTAGATTTAGAGGCATTAAGCTCTAGATCCAAAAAGAATTGATGCACCGTGTTTAATGTGTTTTTAAGCTTTATGTTATCTTCTATCAATTCCTTCTGAGTGGCATAAGATCGTCAGCATAGACTAGATATCGGCAGTCTTCATGACATATTACCTCCAATTTAGAAATGTATAAATTATATTGAAAAGGGCTTAAAGATCGTCCTTGTTATAGTCCATAAGAGGCGCATCTGCAAAATTAGTCATTTAGGTTTGGGTAAATATATACCTTTCTATTAATCAAGAGTTTATATATAAATGTTGCCATATTTTTGGGAAAGTTTGCATTCATAAGGAGCCTAATAAGTAATGATATTTGGACATTGTCACAGGATAAGGATATATCAAGGCTCATTGCTTGTAAGACTTTATTATTATCTATGCTCTATGGCTGATAATATTTCTGACGTGAAGACACAGAGATTATGTTGAGTACCATATCATTTTCTAAACCCATATTGATTTACAGGCCAGAACCCATAACGTTCAAGATAAAAAGTAATAATGTCGCTGAAGTTATTACTTGTTGTTGCATGATTGTTATATGACGCTGCTGCCAACCGATTAGACTCGGCGATATCAGCTAAGAACAGGTGGCCAGATTGCTGCTTGGCACCTCGCCGTTTTAAGCCACTACCGAAGTCCATGTCGCCAGCGTTCGAATTTCCTTAACAAGACCCAAAGAGGAAGGAAGGGCATTCTCCTCCCTGGTGGCCCTACGATTTAGATAAAGTCATAAATGGAACAAGTATTAAGTGACACTGGGAGTGAATTTTCAAATTTCCATATTTTTGTATGGATTTTCTGAAACTTTTACTCTAATGGCATTTCTGTTAAATTAGTATGAATGCCAAATATCATTTAAATTGGAGAAATGCTTTGCGAGCTATTAATTATGCAATAAATTTTATTATGCAGATCTATCGCATAATCAAAATGAAACACGTGCCTCAAAAACTGAGAAAATAAGTTGCCATTTTTGGAATTAAATTCAAAAATACTATGCCTTGAAAGTTCAGTATATTTTGTTAAGTGAATTTTCATAATTTGTTTTAACATGTTAGAAATTTTAATCTCTAAAATGAATCATTTTTTGATAATGAATATTCTTTTGGTAAAATAATTATTGGTGTTAGTATATTTTGGTAACATAGAATATTACAATGGGTACTTCTGCATATTATGAGAAATTTTAGCCGTATTTAAAGAAAAATTGAGGCGCATGTTCAATTTTGAATGCGTGAAAATGAAGCTTTGAGAAAAACACTGATTTATAAAATACTATGCTGGGAAACAGTGAATTGTGCCCTTTGCATATCAGAAGTCTCCTGATTTATAATCCAGTGTGTTTGTAGTTCCCTTTGTGCCATTTTTCTGTACTTGATGATGATAAAGTGGCGTTTAAGGGCGCAAAACCAGAGAGGTCATTAGCGCCCGGCAAGTTAAAATGGAGGTAAATCAATAGTTAAAAGACCACCATAAAAACAAACTAAAGTCAAAAAGGTCATAACAAAAACAACTAAAACAATGAAACCACATAGTGTCAGAGGCTATAGAATGCGGAGCTAAAACATGGGGCTAAAAACTAAAAGGTCTAAAACACACTAAAAACTAGAAAACAGCGCAAGGACAGGTCAAACGCTGTCCAGGAGATGGCCGCGTCGAATAAAAGTTAAAACACGTTCCACAGCTAGTATGTCATCAGGTTAAATGGCGGGAGTGTGGCGTCCATTTGCAGGGATGAGCAAAGGACAACAAAGGACTGACACTGCTCCAAAACGTGCCGCACTGTTAACGACGCACCGCAACGACCGCAAATGGGAGCTGGCTCATGGCGCAACAAGTGACAGTGGCTAAAACGACAGTGCCCGATGCGAAGTCTACATAAGATTACCTCCTCCCGCCGGGAGCAACGGGAAAAAGTCGTCCAGGTTGAGGGTACAGATTTAATCTGCTGAAATTTGTTATCCTGGAAGGAGGACCAAGCAGCAAACCAACACCAGAGAAGAGACCTCTGTAAGAAATGGCTAAAATCATTTGCAGGAACAGAAGAGCGAAAATAACAGCACGTTTGGCAGCGGCACCAGCGCTCTCGTTAACCGGAATGCCAAAGTGACCAGGAAACCATACAAACAAAAGGCTGACACCACCAGTGATAAGCTGGTAGCAGCAATTCTGGAGTCGATGCACAATGGGAGGGCGAGTGTACAGCGCACGAAGTCTAGACAGGACACTTACGGAGTCTGTGCATAAAACACAACGCCGTAGACCTCGCCGACGCATAGAAGAAAGAACTTGCCCTAGAGAAAACGTTCACAGTAAAAATCGAGCACTGATCAGGGAGACGACAGCTAAAATGTTCTACACTAAACACAAAGGTACATCCAACTCCACGATCATCCTTTGAGTCGTCTGCATAAATAAAACAATGGTAGCCAAAGCGTGACTGAACTTCGGCAAAAGCCGAATGGATGACCGAATCAGCGGTTGTGGAATTTAGCATGGACGTCAAATCAAGATGGTACGAGACGTCTGAAGGTAGCAAAGGGGGGAAATGTGTTTGGCCACGAGGAAGCACATCTGGCAAAACGATGTTCAAGCTCCGAAGGAGTTGGCGGAAACGAACCCCTGGTGGGAGCAAGGCAAGGGGCCGAGAGGCATATTGCTGATCCAGCGAGTCCGCAAAGAAGGACAAATAAGTCGGGTGGTGAGGTATACTGGATAACCGGAAAGCATAGCTACAGAGAAGAACGTCGCGACGATAAGAAAGCGGAGGTTCACCAGCTTCTGCACAAAGGCTCAAAACCACGCTGGTGCGAAAAGCACCAAAAGCTAGCCGGGTACCCTGGTGGTGAATGGGATCCAAGCGACGCAAGATGAAAGGCCGCGCAGCGGAATACACAATACACCAGTAATCAATCTTTGAGCAAACTAGTGATCGATAAAGTCTCAAGAGGACTGTACGATCTGCACCCCAGGATGTTGCGATGATAAATTTATAATGTTATTTGTGTATGTGTGTTTACTCCGCGTGGTGAAGCCATTTTGTGACGTGATTCTTTGTTAGGTTTGTAGCTCCATCTGGTGTTAGCAATTTGCGGTAGTATTAGTGTTCGTTTGAAAGAATGCTACTGTTATTTTATTTAATTTTGGTTTACTGTCCTCCGGCTAGCTATGATCTTTTTGGTCGAGCACATCTCTTTATACAGGTTGTGTAAACGGAAAGGAGTCTTATCCAAAGATAACACTGATGAAGGAATTTGTTTTACACTTTTATTGTCGAACACAGTCACTATCACATTTACACATTGATCTTGACACTCGCCAAACTGAAACTGTTATAACAACTTATTTACTCATCATTCTTAATTCGCGTACTTCAACTTTTTTGTATAATTAACTTTACAACACTTTAGATGTTTCATAACTCTGCTACGCGTAACTTGTGAATCGATAGCCGACGTGTACTTTACAAATATTTTCTGCTGAACTGACGGACTGAAGGCGACGTGTATCATACAAATATTTTCGACGAACTGACGGGGTCTATCTCTAACCTAGCCCTTTTTATACTCCTACACCCCGATATGCCTAAAGATTATAACTGAGCTGCAATTGGCTAATAAAACGCCAACATTAGCGTCTATTTTTATATCCAATGAAAATTATGAATACATATGCTCTAGGTATAATGTTCCAACAATTTCTACAGAAAAACGCGCCAACATTACGTAACTTCCTTGTCTCTAATAATGATAAACAGCTCACCCCCTCGCTGCATTATAGCACGCTATTATTGTCAGTTTCAGTAAGGCAGTATAAACCTACTTCTCAACAATAATTACAATCAACAAACATCTCAAATCAATGTCACATAAAAATGCATATTCATACTATAATCATTCTTTACATTTAAATAATTTATGACACAAATTACTGCATCATATGCCCCACTAGAAACATAATTATAAATATTTACAACTTGTTTGGAAATTTTATAATTGGGTTTTTAGTCTCCTAAATCTTGGAACACACGCTATCACTTTCACTTAACACTTCACACGTATTTAACACACGACATATGTTTTTCCTTTATCTCGCCACTATTTACTGGCTCTGGTCCAATGTGTTTAGACATTAATCTGACATCACAATTTTTATAGCAAATACTGTACCCTGAATTATTTGGTTACTGTTACAAAATTGGTTTACTCTCTTATATTATTGACAAAAATTGATGCATTCAAGAATTTTTGTAATTATTACACATATTTACCAAAATATTCACCCTCTACACAATTATATTTACAACTCTTAAATATAGGCACTGTTTCACATTTTCTGTTTGCTACATAAGTATTTGTTTTTAATTATTTTTACCCCATTTTTGTTGTTTTGTACTTTATATTCACAATACTCTTGGAATTATATTTACGTACTTTTACTTTAATATAACATTATGCTTCATTTCAAATGCTGTTACAGTTACTAAGAAAATGTTATTTTCCTTTTTAAAAATTTAGTTATGTCCAAAATTTTATTTCTCCTTTCTCATGACATACATACATAATTAACCCTCTTACGTTCCAATACATTTCTCTGCAGGTCATCTTTAACTATCCAGCATTTACTTTACATCTCATTGCTATTTACCCTCCTGGATCAAATTGTCTATGGCTAAACATTACTCGTAACCGTATCCTAACCTTCCAAAATTTGTTCATGAATCGCCTCTTAAAGGATTCATATGATATTTCGTCCCCTGATAACATTTGAAAACAATCTAAAGTTTCCTGAACAACACATCTTTTAACAACTGTCATTTTCAATTCTTCTACTATCTCTTTACTTTGAAAGTACTCTAACAAATCTGTCATAAATTGTACTGGATTGGAGTTTTCATTTTGAAAAGCTTGGTACTTGTTAATTTCAGAAGTTAGCTTTTGATTATTTATAGGCAAAACTTTAACTTCTTCGTACAATTTATTTCTTTGCATTTCTGACTCTCTCTGTATTTCTGATATCTCCCCTGTGAAATTAACTTGCACCTGAATTAAATCTGCATTTGTAGCCTGCATCATCTCTCTTAACTCACTTGAAACGTTACTCATTCTGCTACCTAACTCTGTACATTTTACATCAACATGTTCTATTTTATTATTAACCTCACTTTTTTGGTTAGATATTTCCCTGCTCATGTCTAACATTTTCTTTGAAACTTCCCCTATCTCATTTGCTATCATTTCCTGATTTTCATTTCTTATTCTTGTCATACTGCTATCTAGCTCCATAAATTTCTTTTCCATATCTTCCCTGTTTTAAATTATTTTCTTTTCTAATTTCTCATTGCTCTTACCAATATCTTCCCTTAATTCCCTATGACTCTTTTCCATACTCTGAGTTAATTTTTGTTCTAATTTCTCATTATTCTTTTCCATATCTTCCCTGTTTTGATCTATAAAATTTCTCAGCATTTCCATCATCATACTAGCATCAAAATTAACATTTCCTGCTGTTCTATTCTCACTTTCTGCACTAACATTTCCTCCCTCAAATACTACATTGTTTGAGCTATTTTCTGTAGCCTGTATTGAATTACAGCTAACTGTTACATTATCTCCCTCCATAATTATTTCTTCTGTATTATTAGTAGCCATTGTTATCTTTATCCTACCGCTCCTAAGGTACATTTAAATTTTTTACAGTTTTTTTAGAATTAACATAACACTTTTCTAACCTTTCTGATGCTATCTGCTGATGTTGCTTTGATGTCCAGCTTTCTGCCCCTCTCTCCTAGATTATATGTCGCTTCTGCGTCGTATTATGATGAATCTACGTCGTCTCGATGTTTTTGTGTCCTGTAGTTGAATTCCCCTGTTGCGTTTTAATCTAAGAATTACGATGTCCACTCATCCGCGTCGTCTGTCGTCCCTGTAGTTGTTTCTGGAATCTGCGTCTTGTAGTTCAGTTCACTGCTCCATTCGTTCCACGTCCTGGTTCCTTCGCCCCTTCCTGGTTATTCTGCTCCTTCCTGGTTATTCTGCTCCTTCCTGGTTATTCTGCTCCTTTCCTGGTCATTCTGCTCCTTTCCTGGTTATTCTGCCCCACGTTCTGGGTGCCAATTTGAAGTGGTATACTTGTTATATTTATTTATTTATTGAGCCCCACGTTGGGCGCCAATTTGCGATGATAAATTTATAATGTTATTTGTGTATGTGTGTTTACTCCGCGTGGTGAAGCCATTTTGTGACGTGATTCTTTGTTAGGTTTGTAGCTCCATCTGGTGTTAGCAATTTGCGGTAGTATTAGTGTTCGTTTGAAAGAATGCTACTGTTATTTTATTTAATTTTGGTTTACTGTCCTCCGGCTAGCTATGATCTTTTTGGTCGAGCACATCTCTTTATACAGGTTGTGCAAACGGAAAGGAGTCTTATCCAAAGATAACACTGATGAAGGAATTTGTTTTACACTTTTATTGTCGAACACAGTCACTATCACATTTACACATTGATCTTGACACTCGCCAAACTGAAACTGTTATAACAACTTATTTACTCATCATTCTTAATTCGCGTACTTCAACTTTTTTGTATAATTAACTTTACAACACTTTAGATGTTTCATAACTCTGCTACGCGTAACTTGTGAATCGGTAGCCGACGTGTACTTTACAAATATTTTCTGCTGAACTGACGGACTGAAGGCGACGTGTATCATACAAATATTTTCGACGAACTGACGGGGTCTATCTCTAACCTAGCCCTTTTTATACTCCTACACCCCGATATGCCTAAAGATTATAACTGAGCTGCAATTGGCTAATAAAACGCCAACATTAGCGTCTATTTTTATATCCAATGAAAATTATGAATACATATGCTCTAGGTATAATGTTCCAGCAATTTCTACAGAAAAACGCGCCAACATTACGTAACTTCCTTGTCTCTAATAATGATAAACAGCTCACCCCCTCGCTGCATTATAGCACGCTATTATTGTCAGTTTCAGTAAGGCAGTATAAAACTACTTCTCAACAATAATTACAATCAACAAACATCTCAAATCAATGTCACATAAAAATGCATATTCATACTATAATCACTCTTTACATTTAAATAATTTATGACACAAATTACTGCATCAATGTGCCATATACATCATGTAAAACAGAAAGAGAACGTTCACACATTGCTTTCAGATAGGCTACATGCGATGAACTAACACAACTTTCTATCAAGGAGTAACGCGAGGAATTTCGTTTCGTCCGCAAATGGGAGGAGTACTGCGCCGAGTTGGAGAGAAGATGCAGGGAACTCCTTCCTGCGCCAGAAGTTAACGCAGACTGCCTTCTCAGCAGAAAATTGAAATCCATTTGCAATACTCCAGGAGTAAAGGGAGTTTAGACACTGCTGCAGTCGGCGTTCAAAATACAGCTAAGGCGAGAAGTAAGGTAGATGGCGAAGTCGTCAACAAAAAGCCACGAGGAAATTCCGTGTGGAACACAATCAACTATAGGGTTATTCGCAATAGCAAATAGTGTGACGCTGAGTACCGAACCTTGAGGAACCCTTCTCTTGAGTAAAAAAGGAAGATAAAAGCGATCCCACACGCACACGAAAAACCCGATCCTTTGTGAACTCACGAATGAAGACAGGAAGATGGCCACAAAAACCCCACTGATGTAAGGTACGAAGAATACCGGTTCTCCTACAAGTGTCATAAGCCTTCTCCAGGTCAAAAAAGACAGCTACAATTTGCCAGCCCCTCAGGAACCCGTTGAGAATTTGTGACGAGAGATTTACAAGATGATCAGCAGCAGAACGGTGCCGGCGGAAACCACATTGCACGTTCGCGAAATGGTTCGAAGTCCCTAGCTACCATGTCAACTGCCGTTGAACATGCGTTCCATAACCTTGCATGTGCAGCTGGTTAGGGAAATCGGGCGGTAACTGGAAGGTAGATGGCGGTCCTTGATATGTTTCAATATCGCGACAATGGTAGCCTCGCGCCAAACCCTAGGAAAGGTACCAATTTCCCAAATACGATTGTACACCCGAAGGAGAAAGCGCCTACCATCCTCTGAGAGATTCTGAAGGAGCAAAACGTGTACAACATTAGGACCGGGAGCGGTATGTCCAGCGGACGTCAAGGCAGACTCCATTTCGCGCAAGGTAAAAGAAAGGTTATACGCTTCGCGGTTATTGGGCTTCCACCGCAGCCTTACGAGTAAGAAAGGCCGGATGATAATGGGCAGAGCTGGAAATTGTCTAGGAAGTGTGTCCCAAAGTATCTTCGAGAGCATGGGGATCGGCAAACATACAATGGCCAATGTGGAGACCGGTGACATACGAATGAGCAGCCTTGCCGGCGACGCGCCTAAGCTTTTCCAAACGACAGCGTAGGGCGTTGAATTACGGAAGCCGTCCACGAAGTGTCCCAAAGAGGCCGCTTACTGTTGTGAATAACTCGACGAGCTGAGGCACGCAGGCATTTATAGCGCACCAAATTGTTCAACGTAGGGTGACGCCGAAATACCCTGAGAGCACACCGGCGCTCACAAACGACATGGCGCATTCCTCGGTTCACCAAGGGACCGGCAAACGTTTAAGATTGGTAGACGTACAAGGAATGCAACGGTGGACAGCAGAGAGAATCACGGATAGAAGATGTTCCACCTTTAGATCTACACTGGAGAAGGCGCAGGAAGAAAATTGAACGAGACGGGAATAAAGCGACCAGTCTGGTTTAGTAAACTGCCATTTGGGAATCGCGGTGGAATATACGGTTGACGAAACGAAACTAATGAGGCACAGAAAATTATCACTTGAGTGCGTGTCGGTTATAACGTTCCACTCCAAACGGTGGGCACGCTGTACCGAGCAGAAAAATCCAAATGGGAAAGTGTGGTGGAATGAGAAAGAAAAGTTGGTTCACCAGTATTAAGAACAGACAAGTGAAGTGGATCGTGAAGGTCGGCGAGTAAGACTCCCTTTGCGCGTCGTCCTCCGTGGACTAGTGGTACCGTGCTAGCCTCTAGTTCCCAAGGTCGCGGGTTCAAACCTGGCGGAGGGCGATGGATTTTTTCGGGCGTAAAAATCCTTATCCGGCTGCCTTCGGAAGGGAAGTAAAGCCGATGGTCCCGTGTCGTAGATTTACGGCACGTAAAAGAACCTCAAGTCTGATAAAGAGGCCTCTGCGCAAAATTACCGATGTTTCACGCCCAATATAGAATGGGACGCTAAGAACCATAGTAGTTAAAGAGCGTCCGTAAATAAAACTCAATTTCAATTTTGCCACGGTTTTCTTTAGTTGCTTTTATCCCTAGCCCTTGCCATGGTTTTTATATCGTAGTTTATCTCTGGCTTTTGGCATGGTTTCCTTTTATGACTTTTATTTCTGGCCTTTGCCATGGTTTTTATATTGCGGGTTTTCTCTGGTTTTTGCAATGGCTTTCTTTTATTATTTTTATCTCTGACCTCTGCCATGATCAGTTTCTTTCTAAATGGCCAATGGCCTTGCATTTGAGAGCCTTAATCCCAAATCATCATCATTCCGTCACAATGAACTAGTTTCCAAAAATCACAAGGTAATTTGTAGACATAAATTTCATATAATGTTTCATAATGTTTTATGGATCAAAGGAATTACCTGTGAGAGGGCATAACGAAAGTAACAACTGTGAAAACCGTGGAACATTCTTAAATTTAGTTAAATACACTAGCGAACTTGATTCAGTGTTCAAATTATATTTGGAATCCTCTGCTTAAGTCAAAGTAATGTCTAATACTATACAAGGATGTCTATTGTAGTGTCTGTTGGGAATAGTAAAGAAACAATTCTAGAAGAAGTAGCTACATCTGAATTGTTGGCAGCTACGGCCGGCATATCCGAAGGATTTCGCCTTGTAATCGTGTTGAGACATTATGACTCCCAAAGTGATGTTAAGAAAGACTTTGGGGCTTCTTTAACACTTCAGGCAAGAATTCAGCTGCTATTTCAGACTGTATGCTCCAAACACAGCTTTATTTTTGGACGCTCTATAACTGCTATGGTCCTTAGCGTCCCATTCTATACTGGACGTGAAAGACCGGAAATTTTGCTCAGAGGCCTCTTTATCAGGTTTGATGTTCTTTTATGTGCCGTAAATCTACGACACGGGACCACCGGCTTTACTAACCTTCCGAAGGAATCCATGCTAAGGACTTTTACGCCCGAAAAAAATTCATCGCTCTCCGCCGGGTTTCAACCCGCGACCTCGGGAACTAGAGACTAGCATGGTAACTACTACACCACGGAGGACGACGGTATGCTCCACAGCTGAAAGCCATTTTTAAGGACAATAAGAGTAAATTGATTGGGCAGACATATGACGGTGCATCCGTTATAAGTGGTGCCATTAGTGGCATACAGACGAGGATCAGAGAAGTTTATCCATATGCATGCTTTACACATTGCTTTGCGCACCAGCCTAATATAATAATGGAAAGGGCTGCCAAACACAACACTAAAGCAAGGGTTTTCTTTTCAAATTTGTCTGCTGTACCTGCATTTTTCCCGTTCTCCTCAAAGTGTCGCCATTATAGATTCTTGTGTAAATAAGCGAATACCTTCTGTTGGACCAACAAGATGAAATTTCAAACCAAGGGCTGTAAATACAGAATTTGAGAAAAGATATTCTTGTTCATTGCTTCGAAACCCTTGTGGAATTCCAAGACATCTAGTGACATCACGATTAGAGAAGTGCCTGCACTGCTGAATTATCTCCAAGATGTGGAGTTTCACTTTCTTCAATCGCATTATGCCTCACATCGATACATTATGTAATCAGTTTCAGAATCGCCAAACACATATGACAATAATTCGTTTCCATATTTCCAACTTTGTTGAGTTGCCTATTAATATTAGAAATACAGATTTGGATAGATATGAAAACTGTGATTCTGAAAATGTCAATAAGCTGTGCTGCGTTGCTGAAAATACAGCTAGAATACTTTCAGGCAAGGAAGTCTATGATTTAATTATAACACAGGTTAATGACAGATTTCAAAACACCTGCAGATATCAACTTTGATGATGCCAGCAAATTTTGCTAAGTTCAGTGAAGTATTCCAGAATCTGAACCAGTTCTGTTTGGAAATATTCCCAGTGTTTGACAGAGACAAATTACGCACTGAACTGTCTGTTTTGTATTCAAGACAAGAATTTAGAAATTTATCTGGTGCCACTCAAATCCTCAACTTCATTATTGCAAACAGCATGAAACCATTATTTGCCAAGTTGTGAAACTGTTAACTCTGACAGTAACTCTCCCAAGATCACAAGTGAACCAGAGAGGTGTTTCTCAACCATGAAGAGTATCAAAGGCTATCTTCCAAGCAACATGACAGAAGAAAGGTTGACTGCATTAGCAAAGCTTTTCAGGAGAATGTTTTGGTGAACAGTACAGCAGATTTTTACGAGTGGGTCATCAACAAATTTGCTAACTACAAGACTCGTCAATTAGCCTCATCTACAAGTTATATAAGGTAAGAAATAATTATGCATGCAACCCTCCTCAGTAGAAATTGCACCAGGTGCCACTGCTTTAGCGTAATGAATGACATTGCCACTTGTGAAAGAGGTAAGCTCGCTGTGTCCCAACTGTCCAGTTTTATTATAATTAAGATTATCGGCAAAGCTATGAATGAGTGGGACGCGGTCCCGTTTGGTCGTCCTGGTTGAGAAGTTATCGCTTCGCTAGTAACACTCGAGTGCGACCCACTTCTATGCTGATTCCATCGACGAACGAATTCACAGTTTGGAACCTATTTTAAAGGTAAAAATATTTCTATTATTATTTGTATAGTACGGTATTATTATGAAGTTGCTATTGTTTCCCCTTCCCCTGCTGTCTTTCCGTATTCCACTCATTCACCACAGTGTGTGTATACATATATAATTTCCGCGAGCCCCTTGTTAAATTATTGCCAGCACATACCGATGTTAACCACAACAATACGGTTTAACGAATTTTCAAGTTCCGAATTTGCAAACATCAATCAGCTTTGTAGAACAATAGTAGTAAACAACAAAACGTAACAATTAACAACACGATTTTCTTATTTCCTTCAGTAACACGCCATACACACACATACATACATACATACATACATACATACATACATACATACATACATACATACATACATACATACATACATACATACATACATACATACATACATACATCGTTACGTGGTGATGGTTTTCTTTTCCGTTTTATCAATAGTAGCTCCTTTCCACTAACATATTTGCAACAATAAACAAACATGAAAGGTAGGGATCGAAGAGGGAAACCAAACGTGTATAAAGCATAAATCAGAAGTTTAGATTAGCAAAATAATTATTTATTCATTATAGAATAAAATTGCCCAACATCCAAACAGCGCAATAAAACTACTCTTTCGCAAAATTTATGAACATCAAGTTTTGCATAAGTATTCTCTAAACTCCTTAAATTTTCTTAATTTAAACTAATATTTCCTTAAATAGGAAATTTTCCCAATGTACTGAATACCAAGTTAAATACTTGCCCTTTTTTAATTCGTCAAAAGCTACTTATGCTCTGTAAACAAACATTATTTAACTGCATTAAACAAGTTTACGTTTTCTATAAACTAATGCTCTTAAGTTCAAAGGCAATCTCTTCAACATCACGTTATTTGCCCGCGGACAAATACAATCTTCTCTAAACCACTGGCAGCAATTCATTATGAAGTATGTGTACCGCCAAATATCATATAACAATCGTATACTACACCGTAGCCCTGGCTGTGATGCTTCCTTTTGTGTACGGCGATATCCAAGTTTCCCGAATGTAACAATAATTCGCCCCATTCGGGCGCTTGCTGGCTCAGAGTAGAAATCCTAGTATGTGATGAGCTTTTCGCGTTAGACCTCCTGCGTGTCCCGTCAGTACTCATCCATCAGACTTTGGCTGTACGGTTATATATACCCCCATGCGGAGGTGAAGCCAGGCTTCGAGCATGTATACGGATAGAGAGAGAGCATGGCGTCACGGATTTGAAACCAACTTCTCGATTAGCTGATAGAGATACAAGCAGTGAATGCGGGACGAAAATAGAGCGGGGATTTTTGCTTTAGTGTGATTAATTTTAAGATTTATTGTCGTCAATATGACTAGGATCTCTTATTGTGTAGCTTATGGCTGAAAGGAAGCATTTCTAAAAGGTTCTAGCATTTCTTTTCACAAATACGTACACATTTTTAAACAGCAAGGTACATAAGTAATGACGATCCATTTTTGTCAGAATTAAAGTGTCAAATTTTCTCAGTCTATTACTTTCACAAAGAAGGCGCGGGTATACAATTTTGCTTTCATATTTAAGACAACTGTACACCGGAATAAAGGCAAATCTTGAAACTAAAACGAATTAAGAGTCTAGAAAAATATGCTGGTTAGATTGCTTTGTGTTGTTGACATTCAGGTTCTTTATACCTTATGACAACATTGTACCAATACCTCAGTTTAAATACGATAATGTGAAAAACCTGGAAAATAAAGAAAAAACTGTTACTTAGAAGCTGCCGATTCACCTCCACCCATTCCTACTCAGAAAATTAACGATGTTGGCAAAAATAGAGGACTCTTGAGAGGAACAAAGACAATATGCTCTTTTGATTATGCCAATTTTACAGAATACGAGGCAGTATTTATTTAGTTAACGAAAATTGTTCAAGAACATCAGATATCTTGCTGTCGATTTCCGCTATAAGCTAATGGACAAGCCAAATGAAACAGCATGGGACTCAGAACCTCATTCTATGTTCTTCGTGACAGATGCGTTGTTTTGGATGTTAAATTCTATTCATAATTTTAACTGCTTCATTTAAAGCTTTTTAAATCATTCTGAATTAAAATATCATAAATACAAACGAAATCATGACAGCTTTTCTGGATACAAGTAGGAGCGACAAATAATAGTCTACATAGAATGTAAAGAAACACGTTCATTTGTTTACTTGGTTTAGCATTTGAAGAGCTTTGTAGGTTAATTCTTACGTTACCCTGAGTTCGTCACATACAAAAGGAGCAATTCCGCTGTGATGAATGAATATTATCTTTAATAAAGTTTCATAGAGGCTTCTCATGTTCACTTAATCACTGTGTAATCCACAAAAAATTGAACTTTTCAAAACACATTCAACATATTTCAACACCAAGTAATGTAAACCCACATTTTACCACGTTAACATACTAAGGTAAGTTCCCTGTTTTGATTCAACACCAAAAGCTTCTTCATCACTATATATATACCGCGTGAGTCTTCTCATCCTGCGGATTGCTAACTGGGCAACCCTGCATTTCACAGACGATGCAAAATGCAGGTGCTTACACCGCATTCACCAGCCCGTTGATTATGGTTACGTTGTGTTTGTTGTTAACGTGCTCTATTAGCGCAACGGTTAACATGTTGGAAAGTCACGGTGAAAGTCGGAAGTTCAAATCACGCTTGCGAATAAATGATTTTTTTAATTACTGTTTGTGTTTCGAGAACGTTCTAGCAAATCATGATTTTTTTCCTAATGCACTAAAAAGTGGATTTTCTTATAAATACGACGTTCCAGCCCTTCGTGCTCCCTGTGGAACAATTTTTCGCATAGAGAGTACCTGGACATGCCGTTACTACACGGGGAAGCGCAGTAGAATGCAACGGAGGCAGTCGTCTATACCAACACAGGTTTACGCAGAGAACACTCCCTGCAGATTACACGTTTTTGCGAGTTCGCCTTCTGGAATCAGGAAGGGTGCACAAGACACACATCCACGAAGACATCTCACTGTCTGTGGCCAAGCAACGACATATCGTGTGACTGTCATTGAGTATCCGTACTGTAGTACGAGGGACATTCACAGTATTTCAATATTAGCCAATCTTCCGCGTGGAGATTACTACACCATGCAAAGTTTCACCCTTATCATCTTCAACTACACCAGAAGCTACTGCAGCCGGACCAGCCGTACAGTGGCGTTCGTTAGGTGGATCATACGACAAATTTAACAAGATCCATATTTTTAGGCAACTGTATTATTTACAGACGAAGCAGGGTTCCACAAAACAGGCCATGTAAATCGCCACAACATTCATTATTGGAGTACTGCAAACGCACATTGGATGCAAGAGGCGGCCTTACAGGTCCAATGGGTTTTCAACGTTTGGGCTGGTATATTCGATGATCATCTAATAGGCCCATATTTTTATGATGGCCAACTTACTGGGAATCGCTATATTCATTTCCTACAACACCAGCTGCCTACTCTATTGGATGAAGTGCCGTTGCAGATTCGACTATGTGTACCAACATGATGGGAAGCCACCTCATTCGGCCCATCATGCAACGGCTTATCTTGATGCCACCTACCCTGAGCGATGGATCGGACGGCATGGACCAATAGGGTGGCTAGAACGCTCACCAGATCTAACCCCATTAGATTTCTTCTTATCTTAAAGAAATCGTGTAGCAGGAGCGGTCAGCTCAGGGAACGCATCATCTTAGCTTGCCGTGACATCACACCAGCATGTTGCACCGGGTTAGGCTGGAGATGATTGTTAGACTGAGATCTTGCATCGGCCGGCATGGTGGCCAGTTCGAACACCTATTACAACCAGAGGAAACGGGCAAATTGTAAAGGTTTATCTGTGTGGTGGTCCGGCATGATGTCATAGTTACTGTTAAATGCATTACTTTGGGAACCACAGAGGTTCAAAATGATTATAATATGGGCTTCTAATTTGTATGTACGTACTGCATTTTGTAAACTCTTATAACAATTTATTGGCTTTCTTTTGTATAAAAATTCTAGCTTTAAATAGTAAAATATTATTTAACGATGCCTTATGTTTGCAAGTTATAATTACTATGTTATATGCATTTAGATATGATGTTTAATAAAGCATACTCTAACAAGTAACAATCTGTGTTTTAATGCAATTCACATAATTAAACTAATTGAGTGAAACGATACTTCCATGCCAAACTATCAGTCCTCGTTAAATTTACTAAAAATAAAAAATACTTTCAAGTGGCAGTATTTGAATCTGGTACCTTCATCACGGAAGACCAACGTGCAGACTGTTGCGCTATGGGTATAAGTCACTGCACGCACAGTGGTGCAAAGCAGTCATTTCGGCCGAAATTGATACGACGCGATGCAGTGTACAGTGTTTACGGCATAGCCTGTACAACGCCGACTGCATAACTTCCCTATATATATATCTTGCACCTTACTAGGTTTTCAGGTCAGGTTCAAGTTTTAGATATGGAATGCACGTCATTTAGTGCTCTACATTAATAAGGTATCACGAGCGACTCTTACATTTACACAATTTGATTATCGATACCAAAATTCAGCTTTAGTTAAACATTTTCATTCCACGGCTTCATAAGGCTTACTGGTGACATTGCACGTTTATTTCCTCCGTGGTGCAGTGGTTACCATGCTAGTATCTAGTTTCCGAGCTCACGGTTTAAAACCCGGAGGGTGATGGATTTTTCGGGCGTAAAAATCCTTAGCATGACTTCCTTCGGAAGGGAAGTAAAGCCGGTGGTCCCGTGTGGTAGATTTACGGCACGTAAAAGAACCTTAAGCCTGATAAAGAGGTCTCTGTGCGACATTTCCGGTCTTTCACGCCCAATATAGAATGGGACGCTAAGGATTAAAGCTGATAAAGAGCGTCTATAAATAAAACAAACTCAATTCAATTGCATTTTTCTACCTTCGTCATTTCACTTTGATGTTGCTTTCAAGTTTCAGCACGGAGAGGTTGGGTCTTTCGCTCTCTATCTGTATACATGCTCGAATAAGCCAGGGCAGGGGAGAGTTGGCCACCAGGCAACAATAACTGTGCAGGAAAATCACACACCGCCATATTTGGGGAGTGATTTGTAGCAGTGACGCGTGACGCAGCCATATTGGACGTGTACTTGGTCACCAAAATGGTTACACAGCGCTACAAGATGACGTTCTGTAATGATAGCTCCCAGAACCTCGCCACACGTACAAGTACACGTGCACGCACGCACACACACGACGCTATTGCGAAACCAACGAAAGAACTTAACCAAGCTACATACCCGAGTATTTCTTTGCCAGATCTCCGAATGACATGGCCTCCAGTGTCCCGCCCACGATGTTATGTATGCTATTGCTTCTGACCTTGATTTATAACCAGGGCTTTTCGCAACTTCGTTGTTAAGACGACGGCTGCAATTGCTTGTTAAGGTTAAAGAAGCGCTCTTAAAATTGTGCTGCTATTTGGCATTCTCTAACTCATTTGTTATCGCAATATTTATTTTTTCTCGCGGATTTATTTATTTATTAAAGTCGCTTTAACCAAGGGTCATATCGCGACTACAACATATACATGGAGTTTACAATGTTGTTATAAACATTCAATTTCAAACAGTTGTATAAATTAGCCACGTTCATTAGCCAACTGCAGTGACTACAATCTTCCAGCCTGATAATAGGTCTCTATATAAAAAAACAATGCACGTAGTATCACTCCACGCTTTGACGTTTCGTGAACGCATGAGAAACGTCCTCTCTTCCTCATCCTCTTCTGCTCCACTATTTACTTTCGGGGCTTCTAGTAACTGCCATTAATATCTCCCAATGTTTTCTTAACCACGTACTATCCTTCACTGCAACAGCACTGACTGTTAAAAATACACATTAATGTTTTGTTTAAGTTTAGCGTGCGATGGATGAATGAAGTGGTTGAAAGATGTCTAAATGAGCCCGGGCTCCATTGAGCTTAAACTTACCCGACATTCAATTTTTCAGGATAGGGGAAAACGTCGGAAAACAAATTATCCGGGCAACTCACCCAACACGAACTCGGAACCTATTGAATGTGAGGCAGACACTCTACCCCCACACCACATACAGGCTACTCCTATACTTGATAAACTAAAATATGAATTAATTCAGGAATGGATGAAGAAATGTTATGAAATGTCCTTTATTAGTAAAAACGTACTTGTTCAACGGAGTCTTCGGGTAGTAGCGCGAGGCACAGCTCGTAATCAGAAATGGTGATACCGCTATTCGCTTGAGTCGTCTTCCAAGTTTATAACCAGCCTGTCTACAACTTGTTCGCAAAGAATTCACAGACATACCAGTTGCTTGCGATGTTAATATTTTAATGTCATCCTTAACAGCTAGGATATCATAACTCTCAAACAAAATGTTGAACATGTTGAGAGCTATTGTTTTCTCACCACTTGTATATTTAATTACACTGCTCTAACCATTCCTAATAGATAAGCTGGCGCATTGGGTGAGATTTGGCAATAAAACAGGTTCCTGCTCAACGACAATTTTTGCCGATAGAGGCACTCAGCTACTCCCTAAACTTCTAGACACAGGTATAATGACAATAAAGCCTTGACGACTTATTTCAAATATTGTTTATATATTTAATGATGATAATGCTATATAGCACTTAATGTGACCTTTATTGGTTGTAGATTCCAATTAAGCAATAATAAATGGTTGACACTTCCGCTGTTATACGAGTATGACGTAAATACACATACGGAGATACACTTCCAAAAATAATTTTCCCTTTTTCCTGCTATACCGATCCAAATACATCACAAATCATTGAACTGGCGAGAAATAAATGCATTGTTTTGAGTTTTCCAATGATCATACATTCCATTACATGCAAAATCTTTCAGTTAAGTAATAGCTTTTGCAATGTGCGTATCTGTGTGTGTTAAGCTTCCCAAACTGAAATGTGTAACATATGCATTTAGTAGATAATTGAATAAAAATGGCTTTCTCTTTGGATATCAGGGCCAATTTCTGTTTTAGGAATTTTTTAAAAAAAAAAATTACATTAGCACATCTACAAAGTGCCTGTTTTCTAAAGCTGTGCCATCAATATTTGAAGGTTTCCCAGCACATAGAAAAGGTGTTCAATCTTCAAGATGCGGAAGCGAAATAAAACAAAACATTGAAATGGGAAATGAAAACTGTACCATAAAGTGAAAAATTCTGTACCAATCTATATACCTATACATAATTTAAAGCTATACATGAATTTGTACATTAATCTCGAAAGTCTCGTCTAAGTGTAGAATAACAATCGAAACTGCTCGGTCTCGACCATATCGTAAAAATATTAAGCTCTAACATTACGGCATTAATTGCCCAAATATTTGAAAAATATGCGCCGATTTCACAGTAATTTACTGTTTTCAAGTTCATATCCACCTATATTTGTTGAAGTCAAACAGTGAAGGTCGCGGGTTCAAACCCGGCGGAGGACGATGGACTTTTTCGGGCGTAAAAATCCTTAGCACGGCTTCCTTCGGAAGGGAAGTAAGGCCGGTGGTCCCGTGTCGTAGATTTACGGCACGTAAAAGAACCTCAAGCCTGATAAAGAGGCCTCTGCGCAAAATTACCGATGTTTCACGCCCAATATAGAATGGGACGCTAAGGACCATAGTAGTTAAAGAGTGTCCATAAGTAAAACTCAATTTAATTTTAATTTACCATTGGTACGTTGATCACAGTGTTGTGACTTTTTCACTAAATTTTTATCCGCTGGACAAAAAAATAAGACGCTACCACGAGCTTGAAGTTATTATACTGCATTTTCGGGAATGTAGTGCGCATCTTTTTTGTGTCCAAATACAGTATTCAAAATTGTGGTACGCAGTAAATTTAAAGCGCGTTACATTCGAGTGCAAAATCGTTCCATAACTGTATTTAAATGTATCATATATATCTTACGTCACAAGCATTGTTGTCATTCTCTAATTTGTTATATTTATCGCTGGCCTATTATTGCAAGGGGAGTTGGAATTAGTAGTTAGGAAATGGAAGGCAAACAGAACATCTTATGACACTACTTTTAAGCGTAAAGTGATGCTTTATGCCGAAAAAAATGGCACCGAAAGACAGGAAGAGAGCTCAATGTAGAGGCAAAAAACGTTCGCTTATGGCGGCCAACAGAAATTGGCATTATTTGCAACTAAAGCAAGCTGAAAGGTACTTTAAACATTGACAGTAATAATTGCTCATTTCCTTTCACGTTCACTTTAGTAGGTAGTGGTAATTTCTTTAACACTGATCGTGTCACGTAACAATAGGCTATTTATAAATAATAGGTATATTCTGAAACGTTATTCATAAATCCCAGTGCGCTAAAGTATTCTACTGGCGGCTCCAAAAACAAGTGAAAACAAATCCCTCAAATAATATATGTTTATCTACTTCGTGCAGTAGCATCAAACGTATTAAGCAATTGACAAGAATTGAATGTAATTTCATTTTAGAATATATATATATGCCCAATATCAGTTATTCCGGTCTTAAAATGGGCATCTCCCCCTTTCGGGCATAAAAGTCCTTAGCATAGCTTCCTTCGAAAGTGAAATAAAGCCGGTGGTCCCGTGTGGTATTTTTACAGCACGTAAAAGAACCTCAAGCCTGATAAATAGGCCTCTGAGAAAAATTACCGGTCTTTCATGCCCAATGTAGAATGGAGCTCTAAAGGGCCACAGCAGCCAAAGAGCGTACATAAATAAAACTTAATTTAATTTTCAGTAAGGTTCAGTTTTTGTTTTGTGCTGCATAGCAGTGGATCCACAAAACAAATTTTTTCCATTTCCCTTAAAAAGAAAGCGTAGAATGCAGAGATCACATCTTTTTGTTTTCTATCTGCAATAGCTTCATGCCAGATAACATCTATTGACTTTCCACCGAGAGGAACGGGTGTAATGCGGTCCTTGAAACTTTCTGTTTCAACAATTATTTGTGTCTATTGCAAAATCCCATAGAATCTGTGTTAGATTTTACTGAAAATGAATTAATTAACTCAGCTTAAAGGGGTTTTTTGGAAGTTAAAACAGCAGAACTGTCTAATCTAACTATTTTCATAGGTAAAATTAAAAGCCTCCCAGCTCTGGTGTTGCTATTAAACATGCTTTTCAGAGCACTTCATAGATGTTAACACAAATACAATTTCACAGAACTACCATTCTGCAGCAGGCGCGCTTTCTTAATAATTCGTTTGTCGACTTGACGCTTCATACATTATTAGAAACAGAAGCTAATATATCAACATAATAAAACAACAGCTCAGCTCACTGCAAATTTAATACATCTCTATGTACGCAATATTTAGATGCTCCATAAAACATATAACCGTAAGTCCAAATACTAAAACGAAATGCCTTAACTCTATTGTAATTGAGGTTATCTTAATTATTATGAGGAGCTAAGGCTTTTTAAACTAGTAACAATGTAACATATCTGGAGATACGCCAAAATTAATTTCAGTATAGCGCAGCAAATGTGAAATGCGGTATCTTTACCCTGGAATATGTTGTATAGCGTTCTCTGAACGAAGGCAATCACCTTAACTCAATTTTTGGAAAAATTGAAGTCAAGCTTTTTTATGAGGGGGTGGTGCTACTAAATGGAGTTTTTAATATTTCACTTGCTTTGTTCATTTTTGTAACTTTCACACACAACTGAGTATTCACTTACCCCGGCGTTGGTCGCACCTATAAGCATTTCGCTCACCATTATATTAAAAATGGCACTATTTCTTAGCGTAGAGGAAACACTGTAGCACCTCTATGTAAATTAGTTTTAAGGGCCGTATTCATAGATTTCACAATGGTCCGGACCAAAGGCCGACCAAGTTTTTGATATTCATAGACAATAAAAAGTGTCGGACCAAGAAAGGCCGTGGATCAGCAAGGAGAAAATGTTACACGACGAAGAAAGGTAATTCTGCGCATGCGCAACCTCCATAGAGTAGTAAACTAACCACTATTACTCCCTAGTTTTTAACCTTCTATGGTCATTTCACAGCTGTTTTTTCATCGGTTCAGTTCTCACTCCTCACCCTCAGCAAAAAAAAATGGAGATAACCAAGAAGCGTGTATTAAAAGGTCGGAGGAAAATGCTTGTTTTCCTTAATACAAAAATGATGGATATTATTGAAAACAAATCGGTTTCGACAAATACAAATGCCAAAAAATGGGGAGGAGGCATGGAGGGACATAATACATATATAGGCAGTTTTGTGCATGGTTCTAACCTATTGCCACCCCCTCCTTCTTGGAAACGTTCTTATCCACCAGATACACAGTTTCATGGTATTGTTAATCTTTTCAATAAGAATTTAACTTGCTGGAATATTAACTCTTAACGTTAAAGTTACAGAATGAAATCCTATTTAAATAGGAAAGAACATTTGCTGCTATTAAAATCTCAGTCTTGATCTTAACCAAATAATTATTGTGTGATAGTAAATATGCAGAAATAATTACTTGAGGAAATTCCGATATATCATAAACCTTCCGGGAGTTGTGATCCTCCTCTCTCGCCGGGAAAACGTAGGTAAAGCCTGAATTACCTCGAACTTAACTCAATGGGACATAACGTGAAGGTCTTATACATTGTATTAAATGGAGCTATTTAGGGTTGTCACAACGTGGCTTACTTTAGCGACGTAACTAAAGCACTTGGCAGTGCCAAACGTTTCCTTCCCGTTACTTCAAGTTTAATGTCGCATGGTAATTACAACCAATCGGCGTGAAGCGGTAGATGAAGTAATGAAAGATTAATCGAGTAAGATTCATTACCGTCACGTTAAATGCATCCTAATTAGACCCTTACTTTAGCAGAATTTCTTAACAGCAACTTCGCGTTACATCCCGTCATGTTACGTAAAGAGCATCGTAATTCCGGTTTAACGAAGGGAGGTCTAGCAATGGCACAAGAGACATTAGTTATAATGTGGCTTACTGATGCCTTACTAAGGTCAGTAGAGTTTTCTTGATATCCTTATCTTGCATAATATGCACGTTCTATTAACATAGTATCAATTGAGTTAGTCAAACATCGGTTATCGTCTTCTCATATAGGTTAGAAAGAATCTATTTTATCAGCCTTCTAACCTTTGCTTTACAAAACCTGTATTTGTTTTGAAGTTAACGTCGCCATACTTTCCAATTATGTCTAATTTTGGTTGATAGGTTTACTCCACCGTCTCATTTCGCGAATTCTACACCAGAAGCCACGCCCATCACTCCAAAGTCATCCATTTTGTAAAGATGGTTTGCCTTTAATCTACCCCACTGAGCTAGACCAAAATTTGGTACCGATCAAGGCGTTTGATCTCCGGACCAACGCAAGTCCCGGTCTATGAATAAGAAAATCGATGGTTCCGCTGTAAATCCATCGGAAGTAGCAAGTTGGTCCGGACCAAAATTGACTATGAATACTGCCCTAAGTCTTCTCTGGCTGCCACCTGGAGGATTTCAGTCTAAAGATGTCTGCAGCAGAGTAAGGAAACTTTGGTCTGTGCAGTGTGTATTAACTGAGAATTTTACTCATTGTGCGCCTTATCATGTGCGTCATTTTCTCAAAGGTGAGAATTATGATCTTGGTGCTCTAAATTGCATACTCTGTATCTGTATTCATTATTTTGATAATGGTGGAGCACTATATTGCTAATTATTGTTATAGTTCATGTTACAGATACGAATAGCATTATAACTCGTAATTTGCTTCGACAACAATGGTTATGTAATGTAAATGCTTTCCCAACTTGTAACTTGCTTCAACAGCTTGGTTTATGTACGGTAACGTAACTGCAATTGGATTTGATGTGGTTGGTTGTGACATATTTGTTCTTTACAGTGCTAATGTAAACATAAGCCAACAGATGGTGAAAATAGTCCTTCAAAACGCTCGGAGGATGAAGTCAGTGCTTATAATGTTACGTGGATTCCAGTACGATCAGATCCAACAGAGTCTGAGGAACGAAATCTGCCTTTAGACGAGGTATCTCACACTAACGGTGTCTTTGAGCATCAAGAGCAGTTCTGTGAGTCAGAACAGTCGGACAATGACGTTGCCGCCGAGTTTGAAACTTCCAGCCATAACGTCACTGATCTATCCATGGTAAGTGGTATATCGCATGTGGGAAAAGATAAGACTACAAAGTGGGCAGTTCACCCCAAAGGCCAAAGAGACAGAAGAAACAAAGCGAATACTGCTATAAAACTTACTGGTATTAGCCTCCTACCAAAAATGCTAAAACACCCTTGGAAGCATGGAAATTGTTTTTTTTTTCCTAATAATGTTATTTCCGGAACTTGTTCCATTTACCAATATGAAATTTGCTAAACTCAGACATAGTTATTTCCACTAAAGAGATTGTAAGGACACGAATGTGTCTGAGATGTATGCCCTGTTTGACTTATTGTATGTGACGGATGTCTAGTGGGAAGCTCATGCCAATCTTGAAGAATTGTGGTTGGAAGATTGCACCACACCAGAATGTTTCAGAGCTAGCATGAACCATCAAGCGATTCTACTCGTACTTACTTATTCGTGCTCTCAGGTTTGATGATATAGACACTCGTCCTGAAAGGGTAGCGTTAGACAGCTGGCTACAATCAGGGAATTGTTTGATGGATTTGTCAAAAGAAGCCAAAAATGTTATCAATTGGGGAATTTGTAACACCGGATGAAATGTTGGACGCCTTCAGGAGTAAATATAAATTCCTACGCCTTAGTGGACTCCCTACGTTTTAAGTAAACATGGAAGTATATGCTGGCAAACAGCCCAAAGGACCTTTGGAAATGCAAAATATGTTGCAAGAGTGGACTCGTGGAACCTATAGTTAACAATGACAGATGTGTAACTATGGACAATTACTTCACCTCGGTGTCATTGGTAAGAAAACCTCTGGAGCAAAATAAAGCGGTTATTGGGACCCTGCGCAAAAACAAGCGAGAGATTCCTGAACACTTCGTTGACTTGAAGACTCACAAGAGACCACCACCCAGCAGTATGTTCGCCTATTCACCAATTGGGACTCTGGTATCTTATGTTCCGGAACCAGGAAAGAATGTATTGCTCTTATCGAGTATGCATTCAGATGATAAGATTAATGAGGAAACAGGAGATCTACCAAAGCCAGCGATAATTAGTTTCTATAATAGAACAAAAGGCGGCGTTGATGTGGCTGACTGCTAAAAGGGCAGTATTCTGTAGCTAGGATTAGCAACCGATGGCCTATGACAATATTCCTTTCATTGTTAAATATCGCATGAATAAATGCTCATATTATTCTCACTTACGACTTTTCGGAAGAGATGATGAAGAGACCAACTCTGAAAACGTTGGCATTCGAGCTTATAAAATCACTTGGTCAGCGTGTACAGAACAGACAAATCCCTATGATGATATGAGGATTAAGACAGTCTGCTGCAAGTATTTATGGTACTAACATTCCACTTATTACGTTCATAAACAAGCAGGTATGTGCCAGATATGCCCCAGAAAGAGAAAAAGGAGAACCAAGAAGGAGTATTAACTTTGCGGAGAAAGGAATGCACAGAGCATACAATGTTTGTGCCAATGTGCATGATGCACACAGAACAAGAACACTAAATGATAACATGACGCCTAAGTATGGAACTATCTTTACAAGGACATATTCTTAAAGTGCATGGATATGGACAGGATAATATAATTATACTGTGTCATCAGACAAAGCGGCAACGCTGTTAGCGGCACTGTGTCGCGGTCGCGTGCCGCTTCCCTTCCGAGACTCCAGTCCCCACTATTGCACCGCTTTTCTCATACGCATGTATTAAAGTCACTACGTAATCCTAAAGCGACCTTCTTTCTGACCAGGCAACTTAACCTTAAATCCCAACCAAGGATTAAATATCAACCGGTGGAACAGAAAAACAGTAATTAACTTAAATAAAAAATTAAGTTTCCTGACAAAAGTTATTGCTACAACTTATTACAACTTGTTCATCCATTCAACATTATGAGGGTTTGCTTATCACCAGATAAATAAATTCCCAACTGTTAACGTTCACAGCGAAAAACAATGACGCATAAACAAGTGCCACCCACAACCCAACTCTGGCTTCAAATGACCCAACCGGAATGTGTTGACAAACTCTCGGGACAATCGGACAAGACGAAAGCTAAGGGTTAACGTTAAAATGGATAATATACACTTATTAGTTTCGAAAGTTCCAAAATTGACGACTCGGGGACAGATCACCTAAGAAGCCAGAGGAGCTTGGACAGCTACCGTTACGTAACAAATCTTCAGTTTATGCTTCCTTAAGCTTAATCAGTGCACACACTGAAATCTATCTTATTATATTATACGAAGCTAGGTTACGCCACTTTCGCCTCCCTATTAACTTCCAGTGCGGATGAAGACGTTTATTGGCCTGAAATTATAGTTTGATAAACCCCTAAAAACGCACCAAATACAAGCGCCACACACCTCCAAAGAAGGAAAGATAAAACACCATCGTTTCATCAGTGGCATCATACAATTACAGCGATTAACCTGATCTTCCTAACTTTTATTCTCCACTGAGCATTCCAGCAATTTAGCTATTAAATCACGCATACACGACTTACAAACTTCTCTACAATGAGAAATCTCAAACCCGATAAACATCCAACATTCCAAGTTCAATCGTCTTGACGTAGCGATATTATAAAGAAGTACCTAACCAATACCTAAATTAAACATTGAATGAGCTCTATAAACCTAAGCATAAGCTCAAAGAGAAATATTCACCAACTTCTTCTCGACCTAAATGTGACCTGTCAGGAATAACCAGGCAATTGCATGGTTTATGTGCTCGTAACTTTGTTAAAAATTGGCTGCCTTCTCAATATTATTTATAAGCATACAGTAAGAATCTCAAAGCAGCCAGTATTCAACAAATAATTACTGTATTAGTTATTTTGTGGTTTACGTTACTTTCAATTCTCAGTAGGCACCAGGAATCCTAAAAACGCAATCGGCATGCAATTGAGACAACTCCTGTATTATAAACGTGCAGCCATCATTAACTCAAAAATACGATAATAATTTTTAGCAGCATAAGTCTGAAACTACAACCAAAGTCTGCTCATAATATCCTCTGTTAACCTCACACGGGCTATTACGTTCACTACCTATTGGGTATGGTATTTATCCATATCACAAAATATAAGCAATGTTAAATTAGCGTAATCTCGGTATGGTTGCTCTGAACCCACCGTTGAATTCAATTCACCTATTGTTTTAATTCAAGGGGGAAGCGCAAACTGTAGTTAATGTCTAATAACATAAATGCTGTATTTAGAATTTACCAGGAAAAATAACTTCATCAACAAAAGAAATACACTATTATAACAGTAGCTCCATGACACGAGTTAACATGACCTTAAAACACCAGAGCTGAGGGTAAAAATAGGAAGTAATTCCTTCCTAGCAACATAAACTGTCTTGGCGCTAACATACTACCTAGGCATACTCGGGTTACAACACCGTTTTACTACAGTAACTTCCCAGTAAGTAATACGAACCGGTCGCCAAATCACTCTATCAACTCATGTAAAACAACAGCACATTGCCTACAATTATTGATCGAGTTAATACTACAAAGTAGTAATTCGCGATATAGGGAGTGAAGTGGGGGGATTAAGGGCGCAAAACCAGAAAGGCGAATAGCGCCCGCCACGGATAAAATACAGGTAAGTGAGCAGTTAAAACCAGACAAATAAAAAGACCGAAAATTACGCACTTAAAGTTATAAAAGGTCAGGTTAAAACTCGACTAGAAAGAAAAACAGAACCAGTGTGAGACTGTAGAACGAAAAGATAAAACCAAGGTAGCTAAAAAGAATGGCTCTAAAACACATTAAAAACGAGAAAGGCAGCTCACAGGCAGCCAAATGCTGTCCTGTGCTGCTGCGTCGAATGAGAGTTAAAACACGTTCCACAGCTAACACCCCCCCAGGGGCTCATCTTATATGAGTACGGGTTAGGCGCACCCGGGGTACCCGAGCCAATCATCGCCATCATCATACTTCCACCCCCGTCCGGTCGTGGTGGGTTCGTTCTCGTGACCGGTGGACACAAGGTAGGCTCTCGTGCGTTCTTTGCATCACATTCATACCGCACCTCACTATCGTTTCTTTCTTCCCCTCTATTTCTGCGCATTTCGCCCACGTTCATTTATTTACGCCTCTATTTTACTTCCTCGCCGGCCTACCTTGCGTGCGAAACGCCCACACAGTTTTAGTTTCTTTTATCTTTTTATTTAAATCCTCCGTGGACACAGCCTGACGGATACCCGCGCACGGGGTGCGCAGCTAGGTGAGTGGGTAATGGCGTCATCCCCACCACCCGGGGTCGTCATGTAGGGTATGTGTTCGTATCCGCTGTTCAACTGCAGTCCGCGGGGGGCCATTGCATGAGCTGCTGACTTCCGACGGCCATTTGGTCCCTCTGTCTATGTTCTGGGAGGTGTGACCCTGGGGTGAGATAGGTATAGATAGGCCACTCACCCAAGCCGGGGTAACGCCTGGGAAGTCAGAGACCGAGGTCGGAGACGGTTGCAATGGTGGAGGATTTATTTCGCTATGGAGCTCCCTTTCTCCATTACTAACAACAAGCACCGAAAAGTCTATGTAACGGAAGTAGCACCGCCGACATCTGGTTGTTACTTGGTCATTTCACGAACAGAAGAAGGACAAAGTTTTGAGAAGGTGAACCCTTTCATTATTCAAAAGGGCATTGACGCTATTGCAGGTGCGGTTCAGTCCTGCACTCGTCTTCGAATTGGTTCCTTGTTGGTTCAAACCAAAACTGAACAGGAAAGTACGTCCTTGTTGCGCGCCACGCTTCTCCACGGTTATCCAATCCGTGTCGAGAAGCACCGCACCTTGAATTCCTGTCGAGGCGTCATTACCACCCATTGCCTCGATGGTATGTCGGATGAAGGACTTGTCGGCTATCTTTCTGACCAAAAGGTCACAGCTGTTCATCGAGTGCAGGCAAAACGCGACGGAATTTTGGTACCAACTCGTACCCTGTTTATCACTTTCGACGGCGTCGATCTGCCCACGAGTCTTTCAGCAGGGTACCAGCGAATTGCTGTGAGACCGTATATACCTAGACCTCTGTGTTGTTTCAAATGCCAACGTTTTGGGCATACGCAAGTCTCCTGTAAGAGTGCCGTTACCATCTGTGCATCATGTAGCCAGCCGTCACACGAAGGTATCTGTACCACAGCCCCCGTCTGCGTTAACTGCAAAGGGTCTCATTCTACATCATTTGCCGACTGTCCGCGGTACTTGGACGAGAAGGCGATCCAGGAGATCCGGGTAAAGGAAAAACTCTCCTTCGCTGAAGCCCGGAGGCGTTATCATGCGCGCCAACCTTCACTCCTGCGATCTCGCACATTTAGTTCTGTTGTTGCCTCGCCAGTACCACGAGTAGATGCCGAAACTCAGACCTGGACCATGACTGGATTAACCGCCACTACCATCCGGCCGTCCATTAAGGCTACAGTTACCAAGCCGTATAAACCTGGTCCCAAGTCAATGAAGTCGCAAGCCGCTGAAAAGAAACCCAAGCAGAAACTTCGTAGGGAAGATTTACTAAAGGACCCTCCGCGTGCGCGCGGTAACAAAAGTTCACCTTCTCCTCCTCGGAGGTCGCAATCGCAGGAAGATCCTGGGACAAGCCGCGCTCAGCGGCACCCCTCACCCATCGCCACCCAGAACCGATTCACGGCGCTTGAATCGGTTTCTGGCTCTGAGCGCGTGGGCCCTCCCTTCGAGGAGGCTATGGAGTCTGACCAACTCCATACAAAAAGCCCGAGCCCAAAGGTTAAACAAAAGGTAATTTTAAGCCGCCCTTCTAAATAGACAGTTTATCCCCTTTTTCTTAATGGCTATCCTGACCTGGAATGTACGTGGTGTACATTGGAATGTACGCATAGGGTGGAACTGCAACTTTTATTGCGTTCCCATTCACCTATGGTCGTGTGTTTGCAAGGAGACTAAGCTTCGCCCTCATGATCCTTTTTATCTCCGAGGATATACTCCGGTTCGCTACGACCTTGAACCGGAGGAGGGTACTCCTGCTCATGGAGGAGTCATGTTGTTTGTGCGTAACGACGTTTATTTTCAAACTATCACACTTACATCCGACTTGCAAATTGTTGCCGTTCGCCTTCACTTACCCGGCTTTTTGTTTTCTGTTTGCTCTGTGTATTCACCTCCATCGTCTCCCCTAGCTCCCGCGGACATTCGAGCTCTCCTGTCCGCTCTCCCAACACCATTTCTTCTGTTGGGAGATTTTAATGCCCATCACCCACTGTGGGGTTCGCCAAGGGCTTGTGCGAGGGGAACTCTTCTTTCCGACATTTTTTACCAGTTCAATCTTTCCATCCTCAATACAGGTGCACCTACGTTTATTTCTGATTCTTCTGGTACATTCTCTCACCTGGACCTTGCCATTCGCTCACTTCAGCTTGCTAGTTGTCTTCAGTGGAACATCGTCGCTGACACCTACTCCAGCGACCATTATCCCTGCATCGTTTCTCTTCTGTCACACCACGTACAGCATTCCAGAGTACCTATCTGGATATTCACAAAAGCCGACTGGAGATTGTATTCCAGCCTCGTGCATTTTTACGATCAGCCCTTCGCCGACATTAACCAACTAGTGCAGCACCTTACGTATATGATTTTCTCTGCCGCCGAACGCGCAATTTCCCGTTCATCCTCTAAGCCTCGGCGACCACCTGTTCCGTGGTGGAACGAGGATTGTCGGGACGCCGTTCGTGCCCGTAGGACTGCACTTAGGGTGTTTCGGCGACACCATACACTTGATAATTTGCTGACTTTTAAACAATTGCGCGCCAGGGCTCGTCGCATTATTCAGGATAGCAAGAAGGCGTCGTGGACTCGTTTTGTCGAATCTTTTAATCGCTTTACACCATCATCTGTTGTTTGGGATAAACTTCGTCGCTTCTCAGGTAATGTGTCGCATTGTATTGTTTCTGGCCTTCAGGTTTCCAATGCCACTATAGTGGATCCGGCTGCCATCGCTAACACTCTGGGTGCTGCCTTTGAGGCGGTATCCAGTTCAGACCATTATTCCGCCGGCTTTCGCTCTATCAAAGACCGGCTGGATTCCGACACCTTTAATTTTCGGTCTGCTAATAATGAGTGTTATAATGAACTTTTCACAATGAGGGAGCTGGAGCACGCTCTTCATTGCTCTAGGCACCCCGCACCTGGCCCGGACGGCATTCATGTCCTGATGTTAAAGCACCTTTCAGCCGACAGTAAACTCTTTCTCTTACAGGTCTATAACCGTATTTGGCAAGACGGCATTTTTCCTTCCGTTTGGCGCGAAGCCACCATTGTCCCTATTCTTAAGCCTGGGAAGGATCGCCAACTACCTTCCAGCTACCGCCCTATCTCCCTCACCAGTTGCATTTGCAAGGTGATGGAGCGCATGATCAACGGGCGGTTGACATGGTGGCTTGAGTCTCAGAACCTTCTAGCGAACGCTCAGTGCGGATTTCGTTGCTATCGCTCTACCGTCGACCATCTGGTGTCCTTGTCGACGCATGTTATGAATGGATTTCTGAGAAAGTGTCAAACCGTGGCTGTGTTTTTTGACCTGGAGAAAGCTTATGACACTTGTTGGAGGGGCGGCATTTTACGTACACTTCACGCATGGAATATCCGCGGTCGTCTTCCCATATTTCTTCGGGGTTTCATGACGCACCGCGTTTTTCGTGTACGTGTGGGCTCGGTTTTATCTCGTCGTTTTATTCAAGAGAACGGAGTACCGCAGGGCTCTGTACTCAGTGTCACACTTTTTGCGATTGCTATCAACCTCATTGTTGATTGTATTCCACCTGGCACGTCATCGTCCCTTTTTGTTGACGATTTTGCCATTTACTGCAGTTCACGGCGGACCTGTCTACTCGAACGCCGTCTCCAGAGCTGTATCGACCGTCTCTATGCCTGGAGTAACGCCAACGGCTTTAATTTCTCCGCCGAGAAATTCGTCTGCATCAATTTTTGGCGCCGGAAATATTTCCCTCCGCCCTCTCTCCACCTTGGGCCGGAGATGCTTCCGTTTGCAGACGAGGTGAAATTTTTGGGGTTGATTTTTGATAGGAAGTTGTGTTGGACCTCGCACATTTCCTTTTTAAAAGCTAAGTGTGAGCGTTCTCTTAATCTTTTACGTGTTTTAAGTGGCACATCCTGGGGAGCTGATCGGACCGTCCTTCTTCGCCTTTATCGCTCTTTGGTCCGATCCAAGCTTGATTACGGGTGTATTGTTTATTCGTCGGCATGTCCATCTGTGTTACGTCGATTGAATGCCGTTCACCATCGTGCCATAAGAGTCGCTACAGGGGCCTTTCCAACTAGCCCTGTACCCAGTCTGTACGCAGAAGCTTCAGAGCCTCCGCTGTCCTTCCGGCGTGAGATGCTTTTGTGCAGCTATGCTTGTCGGCTCTCAAGCTTGCCTAACCACCCGTCCTTCGATTTATTTTACGAGGATTCGCTTGATCGACAATATTTCGTTAGCTGCTCTGCATTACTACCTCCAGGGGTTCTCTTTCGAAAGCTTCTTCGGCATTTGGACTTTACGCCAGCGCCGGCGCTTCCCAGGGGGGAAACGCGTTTTCCTCCATGGTTGCGCGCTGAGGCCCAGTGTCACCTTGGGTTGACGCCTATGTCGAAGAATGAGACCCCTTCTTCAGCTCTTAGATCGGCCTTTTTAGAACTTCGGTCGCAGTTCGGGGACTTTCGTTTTATATATACTGATGGGTCTAGGATTCGGCGTAGGGTGTGCCTTTATTGATGATAATCGTAGTTTTACATTTCGTTTACCCGGGCAAAGTTCGATTTTTACCGCCGAACTTTTTAGTATTTATCAGTCACTTTTATACGTCCAGCGGTACGACCTACGACTCTGTTTTATTTGTTCAGACTCCCTGAGTGCTCTTCAAAGTATTCGCGCACTGTACACTTTACACCCCCTCGTACAGCGCATACATGACCTGCTCCACTCGCTTGGTGCCTCTAGCATCAGCGTCTCTGTTATGTGGACTCCAGGTCTTGTGGGCATCTCAGGGAACGAGTCGGCCGACGCCGCTGCGAAATCGGCGATTTTATTACCCAGATTTTTTACCCCTGTTGTTCCCTCGTCAGATTCGTGTGTTATTTTACGTCGCCGCATCCTCTCGCGCTGGCGCGATGAGTGGAGGGCCCTCCGGGGAACAAGTTGCGGGAGGTTAAACCTCTTCCGCTAGTCTGGGCTACCTCTTCCCGTGCTTCTCGTCGGGAAGAGGTAATTATAACACGCCTTCGTATCGGACATTGCATTTTTACTGATAGGTACTTGCTCAGTGGTGACCCCGCATCAGTATGCGAACAGTGTGATGCGCCCTTAACGGTGCGTCACATTTTAACAGAGTGTCAAGTTTTAGCTCCATTGCGCGGTCGTGTGGGTCTGCCTGTTGGCATAGCCAACGTTTTGGCAGACGACGCGCATGCTGTAGAATGTCTTTTACGTTTTATCCATGATAGTGATTTTAATAGGCGCATATGATGCGCTGAGCGCCTTTTAATCTTGTGCTATTATATTGCCTTTTTAATGGGTGCTCTACTCCCCAGCGGACAGATGGCGCTCATGTCCAAAACGTTCTACAGCTCTTGACACATGGTTTTACTCTTTTATTGTTTTGTGTAACATGTTTTAGTGTGGTGGTTTTAACCTTTTTGTGCGTGCTTTTAGGGTTTGTACTTATCGACTTTTCCTGTTTTAGTTCTTGACTTATATTTACACCTTGTAAGGGCGCTGATGACCTTTGATGTTTAGCGCCCTTAACCCCCATATCATCATCATCATCATCACAGCTAACATGTTATCCCTAAAATGGCGGGCAATGCTGCGTCCATCTGCAGAGTGGTATGAAGAGCAGCGAAACACTGACACTGCTCTAAAACATATCTCGCCGTCAAAGGCTCACCGCAACGATTACAAACGGGAGCGGGCTCTCGGCGCGATAGGTGACAGTGGCTAAAACGACAGTGCCCGATGCGAAGTTACATAAAATTACTTCCTCCCGGCGGGAGGATCGGGAAGAAGTAGCCCAGGCAGAAGGTACAGGCTTTATCTCCCGCAATTTATCCTGGACAGAGGACCAGGCAGCAAACCAACTAGAGAGAATAGACTACTTTAAATAATTGCTAAAATCGTTCTCAGGAGCATAGGAGCTAAAATAAGATCGGGATATAATAGCAGTCTTGGCAGCGGCATCCACACCTTCATTACCAGGTATGCCAACGTGACCAGGAACCCAGACAAAGAATAGGCTGACCCCATTAGAGGTAAGCTGGTGGGAACAATCCTGGAGACGCTGCACGATAGGTTGGTGAACGTATACAGCGCACGAAGGCTAGAAAGAGCGCTTAAAAGGTTCGAGCATAAAACACAAGTCTGCAGACCACGTCGACGGATAAAAGACAGAGCTTGTTCCAGAGCAAGAAGTTCAGCAGTAAAAGTCGAGCACTGATCAGAGAGACAAAAGATAAAACGTTCTACACCAAATAAAAATGCACATCCTACTCCACGTTCATCCTTTGAGCCGTCTGTAGAAATAAAGCAATGGCGGCCAAAGTGTGATTGAACTTCGGCAAAAACCGAACGGATGACCGGAGCGGGGGTCGTGGACTTTGGCATGGACGTCAAATGAAGGTGGCAAGATATTCCGAAATGCAACCAAGGGGGAAAGCGTGTGTGAGGTCTTGGAAGTATAGCGGGTATGTGATATTCAAATTCCGAAGTATCCAGCGGAAACGAACCCCTGGCGGGAGCAAGGCCAGGGATCGAGACGCACAATGACGATCCAGCGAGTCCTCAAAAAAGACGAATAAGTTGGGTGTTCAGGCATACAGGACAACCAGCAAGCATAGCTGCACAGAAGAACTTCACGACGATAAGAGAGCGGAGGTTCTGCAGCTTCTGCAGAAAGACTCAAAACAGAGCTAGTACGAAAACCACCAGTTGATAGCCGCAGACCCTGGTGGTGGACTGGATTCAAGCGACTCAGGATAGACGGTCGCGTAGCGGAATAAACAATACACTCATAGTCAAGCTTCGAGCGAACAAATGATCGATAAAGTCGCAAAAGGACCGTGCAATCTGCACCCCAGGATGTGCCACTTAAAACACGTAAAACAGAAAGAGCGCGTTCACGCCTCGCTTTCATATAGGTGATATGCGACGACCAACAGAACTTCCTATCCAAGATTAACCCGAGGAATTTCGTTTCGTCCGAAAAGGGGAGGAGCGCCGCACCGAGTCGAAGACAAGGTGGAGGGAACGCTTTTCGGCGCCAGAAATGAACGCAGACTGTCTTCTCGGCAGAAAATTGGAACCCGTTGCCAAAGCTCAAGGAGTGAAGGCAATTAAGACACTGCTGCAGTCGGCGTTCCAAAATACAGGTGCGACGAGAAGTTGCGAATACGGAGAAATCGTCAAGAAAACAGCGACGAGGAAATCCCGGGTGGAACACAGTCAGCAATGGGGTTAATCGATATAGCAAACAGTGTGACACTGAGTACCGATGCTTGAGGGACTCCGTTCTCTTGGATAAAGGTGGAAGATGCAATCGATTCCACACACACACACACACACGAAATACCCGGTCTTCATAAACTCACGAACGAAGACAGGGGGATGGCGACGGAAACCCCACTGATGGAGTGTACGAAGAATGCCAGTCCTCCAACAAGTATCATAAGCATCCTCCAAGTCAAAAAATACTGCCACAGTCTGGTACCCTCCCAGGAATCCGTTCAGAATGTAGGTCGAAATATGGACAAGATGATCCACAGGGGAACGGTGACGGCAAAAACCACATTGCACGTTCGCCAGAAGGTGAAACTCAACCGACCCACACCGGCTATTAAATAACTGTTTTCCCAACCCGCACGCGCTTCTTACCTATTTTTATATTTCTGGCTCTTAATCTGATCCTTCAGTGGAATATCCGTGGTCTCCGTGCACACCGAGCAGAGTTGGACATGCTACTGCACACCCACTCATCCCTAGTCGCCTGTCTGCAGGAGACAAATCTTGGACCTCAGGATACCTTTACCATACGTAGGTATACTCCGGAGCGCTTTGATGAGCCACCAGATCAAACACTGTTCATCATGCGTTCCATAACCTTGCAAACACAACTGGTTAGGGAAATCGGACGACAGCTAGATGGTAATTGGCGAGCTTTACCGGGTTTCAAAACTGGGACGATAATGGCTGCTCGCAAATCTGTAGGAAGAGTTTCAGTTTCCCAGATGCGGTTGTAAATATGAAGGAGAAAGCCCTGTCCAGCAGAGAAGAGATTTTGAAGGAATATCACGTGTACAGAATCAGGCCGAGTAGCGGTAGGCTTAGAAGATGTTAGGGCATGCTCTATTTCGCGGAAGGTAACGGGGCGATTATACTCTTCCTGGTTGCTGGAGCGAAAAGATAGTGCATGGGTCTCCACCGCAGCCTTGTGTAGAAGAAAATCCGGGTCATAACGGGCAGAGCTGGAAATGCTTTCAACGGTTTTGCCGAAGTTATCGGCAAATAGCAGCTAGTTCAGAAATAGTACTAGAGCATACCCGAAGACAGGGAATGGAAGAAGAACGGGTCTTGCCGGCCACGCGCCTAAGTTTGTCCCAGACGACCGATGTAGGGGTAGAGCAATTGAAACCGGCTACATAGCGCTCCCATGAGGCTTTCTTGCTGTTGCGAATCACTGTGCGAGCCTTAGCGCGTAATTCTTTATAATGGATCAGATTATCAAGTTTAGGGTGATGCCGAAACACCCTAAGAGCAACGCTTCGTGCACGAACGGCGTCCCGACATTTCGCGGTCCGCCAGGGAACCGGTAAACGCCTGGGATGTGAAGACGTGCGTGGAATGTAGCGTTCGGCAGCGACCAAAATAACAGCACGTGGGTTCTCTACCATGAGGTCCACAGAGGAAAACACGCAATTAGGAAAACGCGCTAGACGGGAAAAAAGAGACCAGTCAGCATTGTGGAACTGCCAATTAGGAAGTACAGGTGAATCGACGGAAGAAGGCAGCAGAGTAATTACGCACGAAAAGTGATCGCTAGAATGTGTATCATCTATGACATACCATTGCTTACGATGAGCAAGCTGCGCAGATCAAAGACACAAATCCAGATGGGAAAATGTGTCCGGTTAATCGGAGAGAAAAGTGGGTTTGCCGGTATTCCGAACAGAAAGGTTATGTTGATCAAGAAGTGCAGCCAAAAGCTCTCCCATCGTGCACGCCCTAAGAGAACCCCAAAGAGAGTGGTGCGCATTGAAATCCCCTACGAGTAATTAACGGGCAGGGAGCTGTAGAATCAGGCGGGCTAGGCCATCCTGAGCAAGAGTAGAAGAAGGAGCGATATAGAGGCTACAGATACAGAAGCTAAACCCAGGAAGAGAAAGGTGTATCCCAACAGCTTACAGAGGTGTGGTAAGTGGAACCCGATTATAAAACACATCATCTCCAACAAGAACCGTGTGCAGAACCCTCCTCCGGAGCAATATCGAAGCGCTCCGGAGTATACCTACGTATGGTAAAGCTATCACGAGGTCGAAGTTTTGTCTCCTGCAGACAGACGACTAGGGTTGAGTGAGGGTGCAGTAATATGACCAAACTCTGCTCGGTGTGCACGGAGACCACGGATATTCCACAGTGGTTCGGTTGAGTTTCACCTTTTTGTACCGCGTAGGACTGCGGCCCGGTCGAGAATGCCCAGCCTCTCAAAGCCCCCGTGCCGTCATCGCTGCTAACAAAATCGAAGCAGGTGGTGCGAGCCCTGGAGCGAGAATGGCAGCGACCCGTGGGACGACGAATATGTGATTTGTGACTGGTGTGCTCAAAAGTGGCGGAACCTGAGGTCGAAACTGATGGGGGAAACATCTTTTGTTTGAACAGGAACCGGTGAGGGAGATGCCGGGTCCAAAGAGATATCATTTTGGACTCCAATGGAAACCTGTGAGGGCGAGCCGGAACGGGTCTGCAAAACGGCATCTTGTTTCCGGACAGCGAGGCGCACGTAGCGGTGTACCTCATGGTCGATGCAGGGTGTAGATCGTGATAGCGCTTCCTCGCTTCTGGAAAGGTCAGGTATTCCTTCACTCGAAGCTCCTGTATGGTCTCTTCCTCTAGAAAACGTGGGCATTCTCTGGAGTTCCACGGGTGTGCACCTCCACTGTTGACACAGGTGGGGTCCTTAGCACACATGGAACCGTCATCAGTGTCAACTGGCGAGACAAACTGGCGAGGACAAACTGGCGAGACAGCGCAACGTTGTTGCGTGTGACCGAAATTCTGGCAGCGATAACAACGCATGGAGTTAGGAACATAGGGACGAGCAGCTGCAGGCTCATATCCGTTAAAGATGAACGGCGGTAGCACGGTACTTTCAAAGGTAAGTAAGACCGTGCGCAACGTAAACGCTTGGTCGTCCCTCTTCCCGTTTAACCTGAATGCCGCAATAACATCTTGGTCTGAGAGACAGTTAGCGATGTCTTCATTAGAAAGTCCGACCAAACTGGAAGTTATAACCACACCACGACAGCTGTTAAGTGTTTTGTGGTTCTCCACGGTCACCGGGTAGGAACCTAGTAAACTGGCCTTTAACAGTTTGGGGGCCTGGGCGTCTTGTGCTATCTCAATTAGTAAGCTTCCATCTCTACACCGTGTAGCATTCTTCACTAGGCCACAGATTCTATCAAGCTCCCGTTGAATATAAAAGGGGTTGAGTTGCTTCATATGTTTGTTGTCCCTTTTTAGCCGCATAACGAAAAAGCGTGGTGTTGAAATGTTGGAGCGCAGAGGAGCCATTATAGAAAGGTCCCCCTTCCGGAACCGTCGGCGTCAGCCTGCCATCCGGGGATGTAGAAGAAATGACACCTAAATCTTCCGGTCTGTGTCGTCCTGGAACACCCGCACCAGGTCTGATCTCAAAGAATACCTGAGGTGTTACCCTCCGATTATCACTACTTACCGGTATACGACAGTTTCACCACAGGCAGGCCCAACTTTATGCCCCTATAACTGAATAACCGCCAGTGGCCCCACTTTAGGCCACGATACCTCAACAGAGTCAACTCGGGTTCAGGGGACTTGTGATTAATTACATCGGGCCCCAGACAGCGGTAACACGTCTAGTCCCCCGGTCAAACCAGCCATGTGCGGCCACCGAACCGCCAGAAGGGACCCTGCCCCTATGCGGCTACGTGGGTGTACGAGACAGTGGAACGGCTCCGCACCTAGTGTCGCATGAAAGGAGTAGTGAGGAGGGTGCACTCGACCTTCACGATTGAGACCTCCGGAAAACACACAAGTTGGAAGCTGCGCTGAAACCTTGGGACAGCAATCACGGATATAGAAAAGATCCCTGTTGGTGAGACAGGAGTTAATAAACCTAAGGAGCCTGAACCTAGTGTAAGAAATAATTGTAGAAGAGGAAGAGTAAAATAAATAAAGCTAACGTGGCTAGTCCAGTTGGGGTGAGGGGATGATAATGATGTGGACTGGCTCGGGCACCCCGGATACGCCAAACCCGTACTCACAAAAAGTGCGCCCCTAGGGGGATTGGCGATGTAGCTCTCTCGCTAAAATGCACTGCTTTTCCAAAAAGTATCACATTCAAAATACTCTACAAAATTTAAGTAACAAATCAGGTAGCTAATAGAACACTCACACACGGGGGCCGCAACCCATCATTTTTCCTTATCACACTTTACACGGGCCCATAACCCTATCCGATTATGACAAACAATAGGTTTAATATTGACAAAACGTTTAACAATTTTAACTTCAATAATTCCATTTGGTTGTGGCTACTCCGAAAACCCACTCAAGTAATTAAACTCCTTTCTAAACTTCCCGATATAGAGTACACAGCATACCTAAAACATCTTAGCAGACGAAACAAGAAATACCGATCAGCCAGCCATACTTCATGCAAAGTTTGAAAAGAAAATTACCTTATCGTGCATGTGTTTGGAAGTCATCACTAGTCTCGAACAATAGCACTGTCCCTCAGACTAGAAAACCCCACCGAGGTTGTTCGGTAGTCTTCTCTTCGGGATTGACGCGTGCAAGTGGCGTCTTTCGTCCCTGAAAGCAGGGGGCGGTATGGAAAAACCCACGGAGGTGATCCTGGACTCTACTAGGCGCAGGCTGAGTTGTCAGCCTGTAGCTGTCTGACAGGAAATCTGTCCCACAGAATATCCAAGATGATTCCTTCCACTCCAACATGAAGTATCGGAGACGCATCGTAGTCACAATAGCCTTTGACCCTTTTCACATTCAAATCCTTCTACAGGCTCCTGCTTGACCCGCCACTGAAACTACTATCTCTATCCTCCCTTCGCCTGACCTCTTCCCACGTAGTCAACAGCGCAAAACCTCACGTCACCTCTTACGTGACGCCGCGTGCCAATCAGTAATCAACCCAGAGGACTACGGCGGAGTGACTTACCCGAGTGGAAACGGTTAACTTGAGCGGTAAATCTCTGCCAAATATGGGTCACCGCTAAACAAATTATTACGATTGGCCAATGCCTAAGTCCCGTAGGGCGGTTCCGACCGCATCAGCTGCTGTGGTGGAAGCGCTGCGGACCCCTGGCACTCGTGGTACTTCTGGCGTTACTAGCAGAACACTCGGCCAAACATTCCAACGCCACCCGTTAGGGAGTTGTTTGGATTGGATTGGACTCGGCAGCGCAGTGGCTCCCAATACCCATAGGAGATTGGGTGCGTCTGGCTTTTTTCCGCCTAGGCGAGGTTGTGAGACCCCACAAGGTCCTTCGATATCGCCCTCGGTAGCCGGTAGACAGTATGCTAGGTTACAGTCAGCCCACCGAGGATTTGGTAGTCTTATTCCCTTGTGGTTGACGCGCTTAAGTAGCGTATCCACTGCCGCCCCTGTAATGGGAGCCGTATTAAAATTTTCAGGTGCCGGCCTAAAGGAAACTCCCTCGGGGTTTGGGAGAATCAATCGGTTAACGCCCTCTCCCCTTTGTTGCAAAGGGGGCCTTGGTCCCCTGTGACTTCTTAAGTCTCAAACCTAAGGTCGGTGTTTGATGTCCTGAGAGAGTAACTAGAATAATTTGGCCCCATTTTCTTTCACAAAACATTTAATGCTGCATGGTACCAAACCCTAATTTTGGAACACCTTTCCCCTCAATTGACGGATGTGCGAATGCGAGGCGTATTTCAACAAGACTGCTACAGCTCACACATCGAATTTCTTTAGGTACAATTGCTGACGCAGTGATCAGTGTAGGGGTGTGACCCACTCGAACCCTAGACCTCACGCCTTGCAATGTTTTACTTGTGGGTCAATCTAAAAGACATGAATTGAATTGAAGTGGGGGATTAAGGGCGCAAAACCAGAAAGGCGATTAGCGCTCGTTACAGATAAAATACAAGTAAGTGAGCAGTTAAAAACCAGACCAATAAAAACACATAACATAAAGGACTGAGAGTTATAAAACGTCAGGTTAAAACTCGACTAGAAATAATACAAGAAGCAGTGTCAAAGACTGTAGAACGAGAAGCTAAAAAACAAGAGAGCTAAAAAGAATGGGTCTAAAACACACTAAAAGCAAGAAAGACAGCTCAAAGACAGGTCAAACGCTGTCCTGGAAACTGCTGCGTTGAATGAAAGTTAACACACATTCCACAGCTAACACGTCATCCGCCAAAATGGCGGGAAATGCTGCGTCCATCTGTAGAGTGGTACAAAGAGCAGCAAAAAACTGACACTGCTCTAAAACATGCCGCACCGTCAACGATGCACCGCAACGGTTACAAACGTGTGTGGGCTCTCGGCGCAACAAATGACAGTGACTAAAGTGACAGTGCCCGATGCGAAGTCTACATAAAATTACTTCCCCCCACGGGAGGAACGGGAAGAAGTACCCAGGTAGAGGGTGCAGGCTTTATCTCCCGCAATTTGTTATCCTGGACAGAGGACCAGGCAGCAAACGAACGGGAGAGAACAGACTTCTTTAAGTAATGGTTAAGATCATCCGCAGGAACACAGGAGCTAAAATAATATCGTGATAAAACAGCACTCTTGGCAGCGGCATCCGCACCTTCATTACCAGGTATGCCAACGTGACCAGGAACCCAGACAAACGATAGACTGGCCCCATCAGTAGTAAGCTGGTGGTAACAATTCTGGAGACGCTGCACGATAGGAAGGCGTACGTACAGCGCACGAAGGCTAGAAAGGGCCCTAAAAGAGTCAGTGCATAAAACACAATTCTGCAGACCACGTTGACGGATAAAAGACAGAGCTTGTTCCAGAACAATACGTTCAGCAGTAAAAATCGAGCACTGATCAGGGAGACGAAGGATAAAACGTTCTGCAGCAAATAAAAAGGCACACCTAAATCCACGATCATCCTCTGAGCCGCCTGTATAAATAAAACAATGGTTGCCAAAGTGTGACTGAACTTCGGCAAAGGCCGAAAGGGTAATCGGAGTGGGGGTCATGGACTTTGGCATAGACGTCAAATCAAGATAGCAAGATATTTCGGAATACAGCCAAGGGAGAAAGGGTGCGTGACCTACTGGTAGTATAGTGGGCAACGTGATATTCAAATTCCGAAGTATCCGGAGGAAACGTACCCCTAGTGGGAGCAAGGCCAGGGGTCGAGACGCATAGTGACGATCCAGGGATTCCTCAAATAAAGTCGAATAATTTGGGTGCTGAGGCATAGAGGATAACCGGCAAGCATAGCTGCACAGAAGAACGTCACGACGATAAGGGAATGGAGGTTCCGCAGCTTCTGCACAAAGACTCAAAACAGGGCTAGTGTGAAAAGCACCAGTAGATAGCCGGAGGCCCCAGTGGTGAACTGGGTTTCAAGCGACTCAGGATGGATGGTCGCGAAGCGGAATACACAAGACATTCATAGTCAAGCTTTGAGCGTACCAATAATCGACAAAGTCGCAAATGGACCCTGCGATCTGCTCCCCAGTATGTTCCACTTAAAACAGGTCAATTAGAAAGAGAACGCTCACACCTTGCTTTCAAATAGGTGATATGCGACGACCAACAGAACTTCCTATCAAAGATTAACCAGAGGAATTTCGTTTCGTTAGAAAAGGGGAGGAATGCCGCACCAAGCCGGAGACAAGGTGTAGGAAACATTTCGACGCCAGAAATTAACGCAGACTATCTCTTCGGCAGAAAATTGGAACCCGTTGACAATGGTTCAGGAGTAAAGGGAGTTAAGACACTGCTGCAGTCGACGTTACAAAATACAGGTACGACGAGAAGTTGCGAATACGGCGAAAACGTCAACAAAAAGCGACGAGGAAATTCCGGGTGGAACACAGTCAGAAAAAGGGTTAATCACTCTAGGAAACAGGTGACGCTGAGAACCGAGCCCAGAGGTACTCCGTTCTCTTGGATAAAAGCCACGGAAACCCCTACTGATGTATACGAAGAATGCCAGTCCTCCAACAACTGTCCTAAGCTTTCTCCAAGTCAAAATACAGCCGCCGTCTGGCACCCTCTCAGGAATATGTTTAGAATGTGGATCGAAAGATGGACAAGATGATCCACGGGAGAACGGTGCCAATGAAAACCACATTGCACGTTCACTAGAAGGTTCCGAGACTCAAGCCACCAGATCCAACGCCCGTTCATCATGCGTTCCATAACCTTGCAAACACAACTGATAAGGGAAATCGGGCGATAGCTTATCCAGGTTTCAAAACTGGGACGATGGTGGCTGCTCGCCAATCTGTAGGAGTTCTAGTTTCCCAGACGCGGTTGTAAATCTGAAGGAGAAAGCCCTGTCCAGCAGAGGAGAGATGTTGAAGGAATATCACGTATACAGAATCAGGCCCAGAAGCGGAAGGCTTAGAAGATCCTAGGGCATGCTCCAGTTCGCGGAAGGTAAAGGAGCGATTATACTCCTACTGGTTGCTGGAGCGAAGACAGTCCATGGGCTTCCAAAGCCGCCTTGTCTGGAAGAAAATCTGAGTCATAACGTGCAGAGCTGGAAATGCTTTCAAAGGCCTTGCCGAAGTTATCGGCAATAGCAGGTGGTTCGGAAATACTAGTCTAGCTTACCCGCAGACCGGGAAAAGAAGAACAACGGATCTTGCCGGCCACGCGCTTAAGTTTGTCCCAGACGACCGATATAGGTGTAGAGCTATCGAAATCGGCTACATAACACTCCCAGAAGGCTTTCTTGCGGCTACGAATTATTCTACGAGCATTAGCGCATAATTCTTTATAAGGGATCAGATTATCAAGGGTAGGGTGAAGCAAAACACCCTAAGACCACCGCAACTTCCAAGAACGGCGCCCCTACATTCCGCGGTCCACCAGGGGACCGGTAAACGCCTGGAATGGGAAGACGTGCGGGGAATGAAACTTTCGGCAGCAGCTAAAATGACAGCGCGTAGGTGTTCTACCATGAGGTCAACGGTCGAGAACGTGCAGTGAGAAAAACGGGCTAGACGGGAAAAAAGCGACCAGTCAGTTTCGTTGAACTGCCATTTAGCAAAGACAGGTGAACCGACGGAAGAAGACAAGAGAGTAATCACGCAAGGAAAGTGATCGCCAGAGTGTGTCAGCTATGACATGCCATTCCATACGATGAGCAAGCTGCGCAGAGCAAAGGCACAAATGCGGATGTGAAAATGCGCCGGTTAAATCGCACAGAAAAGTGGGTTCGCTGGTATTCAGAACAGAAAGGTGATGACGATCCAGAAGTTCAGCCAAAAGCTCTCCCCCACGCGCACGCCCTAGGAGAACTCCAAAGAGGGTGGTGCGCATTGAAATCCACCCACGGGTAAATAAGGGGCAGGGAGCTGTAAAATCAGGCGGGCTAGGTCATCCTGTGCAAGAGGAGAAGTAGGAACATAGAGACTACAGATACAGAAGTTAAGCCCAGGGAGAGAAAAGAGTATCCCAGCAGCTTGCCGAGGTGTGGCAAGCGGAACACGATTATAACACGCATCATCTCGAACAAGAACTGCAACACCACCGTATAGCAGGAGAATCCTCCTCCGGAGGAAGATGGAGGCGCTCCGGGATATACCTACGAATGGCAAAGGTATCCTGAGGTCGAAGTTTTGTCTCCTGCAGACAGGCAACTGGGGGTGAGTGAGTGTGCAGTAGTATGTCCAACTCTGCTCGTTGTGCACGGAGACCACGGATATTCCATTGAAGAATCATATTGAGAGCCCTAAATATGGAAACAGGAAAGAAGCGCGTGCCGATAAGAAAAAAGCGGTTATTTAATAGCCGGTATGGGTCGGTTGAATTTCACCTTTTTTCCGGGTAGGGTGCGTCCCGGTCGAGAAAGCCCATCCCAGTCGAAGCCCTCCGTGCCACTATCGCTGCTAACGGAATCGGAGCAGGTGGTGCGAGTCCTGGAGCGAGAACGGGTGCGACCCGTGGGACGACGAACAGGAGATTTGCGAATGGTGTGGTCGAGAGCCAGGACAGTGGTAGAAGCAAAAATCGAAGTTGATACCGTATAAGCATCTTTTGTCCGAACTGTAACCGGTGAAGGAGATACCGGGTCCGAAGAGATATCAGTTTGGACCCCAATGGAAACCTGAGAGGGCGAGCCGGGACAGATCTGCACAACGGTGTCTTCTTCCGGACAGTGAGGCAGACGGCAGCGGAATACCTAAGTTGGATGTAGGGTGTAGTTCTTGATAGCACTTCCTCGCTTCTGGAAAGTTCAGGTGTTTCGTCACTCGAAGCTCCTGTATTGCCTTTTCCTCCAGAAAGCGTGGGCATACTCTAAGATTTCGACGAGCGTGCACCACCACATTTGACACACGTGACGTCCTGTGCACACATGGAACCGCCATCAATGTCACTTCCGCAGTGAGGACAAACTGGCGAGCCAGCGCAACGTTGTTGCGTGTAACGAAATTCTGGTAGCGATAACGGCGCATGGAGTTAGGAACATAGGGACGAACCGCTGCAGGCTCATATCTGCATAAGATGAACGACGGTAATACGGTTCTTTCAAATGTAAGTTAGACCGTGCGCAGCGGAAACAGTTGATTGTCCCTCCTCCCGATTAACCTGTCGCCGCAGTAATGCCCTGGTCTGAAAGACAGTAAACGATATCGTCTATAGAGAGTCCGTCCAAACTCAAAGTGGTAACCACACCATGGCAGCTATTAAGGGTCTTGGGTTTCTTCACGGACACCGGGTAAGAACCTAAGAGACTGGCTTTTGACAGTTGGGTCTGAGCGTCTAGGGTTATCTCAATAAGAAAACTGCCATCTCTACGACGTGTAGCATTCTTCACTGGGCCACAGATGCGATCAAGCTTCCGTTGAATATAAAAGGGATTCAGGTGTTTCATATTTTTGCTGTCACTTTTTAGCCGCATTACAAAAAAACGTGGGGTGGGAAGGTTTGAGCGCAGAAGAGCCATTATGGAAAGTTCCCCCTTCCGGAACCGTCGCGTCAGCCTGCCATCCGGGGGATGTAAAAGAAAAGACACCGAAATCTTCCGGTGAGTGCCGGCCTAGCCTCGATCTCAAAGAGTACTTCAGAAGAGTTACCCTCCGATTGTCACTACTTACTGGTGTACGACAGCTTCACCACAGGCAAGCCCGACTTTAGGCTCCTACCACTGGAATAACCGCCAGCGGCTCCCCACTTTATGCCACGCCTTTAGGTTAGCGGCCAAACTCCGAACTACAGCGCGATTTGCCAATGTGAGAAACACGTGCTCAGCTGACATGTTTTTATGGACACTCTTTAACTACTATGGTCCTTAGCGTCCCATTCTATATTGGACGTAAGAAATTGGTAATTTTGCTCAGGCCTCTTTATCAGGCTTGAGGTTCTTTTACGTGTCGTGAATCTACGACACGGTACCACCGGCTTTGCGTCCCTTCCGAAGAAAACCATGCTAAGGATTTTTACGCTCGAAGAAATCCATCGCCCTCCGCCGAATTGAACCCGCGACCTCGGGAACTAGAGGCTAGCATGGTAACCACTACATCATGGAGGACGACAGCTGACATGTGCATACATCAGAATGTGATAATAATGAAATAATCCACACAGAGACACAGGACTAATAGCAGTTAAGTAATAATAATAATTAACTAATAAGAGGAAACAAATAACTGAAAACGGCAGAAAATAAAAACAAGACACAGTATCTGCAAGATAATGCCAAGGCCATAACGTCAAAAGCAATGAATATCCACGTGGTAAGTGGCGTGCGTAACTCTGGCAACCAACTGGCTTTTGCCATAGTAATGGATCTTCCGCACTTGTATCAGAAACCCAACTTACGAAAATAGTTATAGTTTCTGTGCTTTACTACGCTCTGAGTATGGAACGTAAGCTCTAAGTCAGAGCAATCTTCGCTCCACCACTGCCATAAGAATCGTGTAGAAAGTACACCCCAGCTTTATGTACAGTCATGAGCATAGACGATGTCCACTGTAACTCGAGTATAGGGAAGGTAGGCCACCCCGAGCATTTCGCTCTTATTGGCTGCGCGCCTGAGAACGTCATGTGGAAGGTTGAGCATGCGCGCTCTTTGAATACTAATTGAAAATAAATACTTTAAATCCATTTTAACATGTACAATTTAAGGCGCAGATTAGCAGCTCCATTGTGTAAATCGTTAAGGACTAGTTAAGGAAGTATAACATAATGCAATCACATGACTATAAAGATACTTTAACTGAAAATGCATAGAAAATTTTTGTCAACACATTCTACTAATTACAAACCAATTTTATCACCACCAGCAGAAGTATTACCAAAATAAAAAGTAACAAAATATTAGTTTTTTTAAGCACAGTTAACTTTTTTTTTTGAAACGTTCATTTTGAACACGAATGTACACCACACTTGTATTTCTAAATCGTATCCACAACTATTATATATTGAGTTTTATTTATGGACGCTCTTTAACTACTATGGTTCTTAGCGTCCCATTCTATATTGGGCGTGAAACACCTGTAATTTTGCTCAGAGGCCTCTTTATCAGGCTTGAGGTTCTTTTACGTGCCGTAAATCTACGACACGGGACCACCGGCTTTACTTCCCTTCCGAAGGAAGCCGTGCTAACGATTTTTACGCCCGAAAAAATCCATCGCCCTCCGCCGGGTTTGAACCCGCGACCTTGGGAACTAGAGGCTAGCACGGTACCACTAGTCCACGGAGGACGACATATCCACAACTAGAACCAACTACTAAGTAACCGGAAAGAGCACTGTATGGTGAGCATGCATTTGCACCTGTGCTGGGGCACAAAATTGGTGCTCATAATTGGTCAGTAGAACGCAACACAGAAAAAGAGTGAGCGAGTGAGTGAGTGGGGTTTAAGGGCTCGTCGACAACTAGGTCATTAGGACCCGACGTGAAAACTTAAAACCATAAAAACCTAAAAGTCAAATGTTAAAAGGCTAAAATGGAAGCTAAAATAGTATCTGGGCACACGTCAAGGAGTTTAAAAACTGGAGATAAAAGCAAATAAGGCAACTTACGCCTGCGTAAAATCCAATTGCTAAAACAAACCGCAGTGCCTGATCGACAGCCACGCGGTCATCACCTAAAACAGAACGCAGGGTAGAACCTAGGCCAAAGGACTGGCGCTCACGAGCGTATCGCGGACAACTAAGTAAAATATGTGAAACGGACTGGCGCAAGTCGCATATCGGACAAACAGGGGCCAGATCACCGCACAAAAGATGTCCATCAGTGGCGCGAGTATGACCCAGGCGTAGACGAGTGAGAATAACTTAAGCTCGCCGGGATTCCCTGCAAGAGGTGGACCAGGGTTGGACGGCGTCTCTAATAGTCCGCAGTTGTGTGCCACTCAACGCCTCCCATGACTCTTGCCAGGCCACAAACATACTACGCCGGAAGTACTGTTGAACATCTCTGTAAGGCACAGTGCTGTAGAAAACACCGACAAATGACAGGAGGGCTTTGCAGCCGCATCTGCCTCCTTATTGCGCCAATGCCCTCATGGCCGGGGGCCCATGTAAAAACAAACTGGTATCCCCGAAAAAACAACTGAGAGACGAGGTTCTGAATTTTCACGACGAGGGTGATGGAGCCGAGCAACTGTTGCAAGCCTTGAAGGGAGCTCAGGGAGATAAGAAAACACCCTGGAGCTATAGTGGAGATAAAAAGTAGAAAATAAAAAATGGCAGAGAGCTCGGCGGTAAAAACGGAACTTACGTCCAAGAGGCGATACGGCTGAGCCGTGCCGTTAAGGACGAAATCGCAACCTGTGGCACCACCCACCTGAAAACCATCAGTAAAACCCGGGGTGAAGTTCCGGTAACTTTCCAGAAGCTCGGCGAAAAATTGGCGAAACACGGACAGTGGGATAGAGCGGCGCTCATTGTTCGAAAGTGCTAGGTCAAACCGGGCACGCTGGAGTTGCCACAGATGAAAAGGTCCTAAAGAGAACCGCCTCACAGGAGGCAGTCGGAGGTCATGTGAAATCAGAAGGTCGCGAAACCGGATACCGCTGAGGCGGAAAGAAGTACTATTCCGCAGAAAACGAACAGCGAGATCCGGATGTAAAACAGAGTTAAAATAAGGGTGACCTGATGGTTCTAGAACCAAATCGGGAACGGGGGCTGGGCTTTACGGTAATGGTACCAAGATTTCTTATAGTCTTGGTACCTTAGCTACAGTTTTCCAGGCTGAGGTTTATGCAATCCTAGCCAGTGTTATGGAAAGCATTAAAAGGAGATATAAGAATAGAAGTGTCCTTATCCTCTCAGACAGTCAGGCTGCTCTTAAAGCACTTGAATCACCATCAATAAAATCAAAGCTCGTCTCAGAATGCCGGGAATCCTTAATGGCACTGGCTGAACACAATAAGGTTCAACTTATGTGGGTGCCAGGACATATAGGTATACCAGGCAATGAGAAAGCAGATGAAGCAGCCAAGATTGGCAGTGAAATCCCATTCTTTGGTCCGGAGCCTGTACTGGGAGTGTCCTACAGACCAGTGAAACAGGCTATTAAGTGCTGGGCTCAAGTAGAACACAAGAACTACTGGAACTCCATTGAGGGTTGCAGACATTCCAAGTTGTTCATTACAGACCTGGATAACAGCCGGGCAAAATACTTGCGCGGTCTTAGTAGAAGAAGGCTTGCATGGGCAACAGGATTCATTACAGGACACTGTGCCCTAAAGTTTAATCTATACAGAATGGGATTGTTTAACAACCCTATCTGTAGTAGATGTCTAGAAGGAGATGAGACTGTTACTCATCTACTATGTGATTGCCCTGCTCTTGCGAGTCAAAGAGCAAGTATTTTTGGCAGTCACTTTCCAAAGATAGATGAACTATCGAAAGCCTCTGTTAGCAGTCTGGTTAAGTTCATATCGAGCAACAGACTACTTAACTGATGAAAGGGGGGATGCGCAATAGATCTTATGGTCGCAGTGCTTGGGCATAAAACCCACCCCTTTTCAAACTAGAACTAGAAGGGTGACCTGAATGAGCCGCCAACCTTGCAACATAAGAACAGAGTAAAAACGAGGGTCGAATAGACAATAGGGATTCGTCAGATTCAGAGTAGAGACATTCGACACGACTAGTGTAGAAAGCCCCAATAGCAAGATGGATACCAGCATGATGGACAGTGTCTAAGAGGTGGAGTTCAGAAGTGGACACAGCACCGTAGATAAAACTGCCATAATCCAGTTTGGACCGAACCAAGGAGCGGTACAATTTCAACATCACGGTGCGATTGCCGCCCCAAGATGCTCCAGATGAAACCCTGAGTATCCGAAGAGAGCGATCGCACGAAGCCGGCGAATATGGCACTCCCATGTAAGTTTTCTGTCGAGGTAAAGACCCAAGAACTTGAGGTGCGGAACAAACGGCAGGGGTGTGCCGAGCAGGTGAAGATCAGGAGCAGGAGGTACACCAAGAAGGCGATGAAAGTGAAGACACTGCGTTTTCGCAGGTGAGAAACGAAAGCCGTTACGAAGCGCCCAGGTTACAAGCGATTTTATTGCCAGTTGTAGTTGGCGCTCGATGTGATCCAGACTATAAGAACGATAATATATAGCAAAGTCGTCAACATACAGAGACTTCGGAAGATCGCTACGAACAACGCTAGGGATGCCATTAATGACTACGGAAGGGAATGACACTAAGAATCGACCCCTGGGGTACACTATTCTCCTGGAACCGCTCCTGCAACAGCGTGTTTTCAATGCGGACACGAAAACTCGAGGCTGTAAAAAGTTAGAGAGAAAGGCAGCTAGATGACCGCGCAAACCGTAACCATGTAGTGTACGGAGAATACCATAGCGACAAGCAGTGCCATATGCCTTCTGTAGATCAAAGAAGACAACCAACATGCTGCTTCAGGAAAAATGCATCTTGCTATTACGCCTCCAGTCGTGTCAGGTTGTCGACACTAGAGCGATGACGACGAAATCGGCACTGAACACTGCAGAGATTTTTGCTCTCGATCCACCACAACAAACGAACGTTATTCGTGCGTTCAAAGGTCTTACACACAACACTCGTCAGACAAATAGGCCGGTAGCTAGAGCGAAGTGACAGGTCTTTACCGGGTCGGGGGATAGGAATAACAATACCCGCCCGCCACGAGGACGGGAATTCCTGCCGACGCCAGATGAAGTTGTATAACTCGAGTAAGAATGAAATTGCCTCAGGCGGAAGATGAAGAATTTTTCGGCGGATGTCATCGGGACCAGGGGAAGAATCCCTGGCGATTGGCAGAGAGAGCGCCAGCTCGGCAACGGTAAAATGTGCGTTGTACGACTCGCTACAGTCACTGTTAAAATCAAGGACCAACCGTTCCGCAGAGGCTTTAATGGACAAGAACGAGCTATCATAACTAGGCGTTTGGCTAGAAGTAGCGAAGGAGCTGGCAAAGGTTTCGGCTATAACTGGTTCACTGGTAAGAGTGGTGCCGTTTACGGCAAGACCGAGATCATCGCCCTGTGACACCTGCCATACATGCGCCGAACTGCAGTCACACTTGTGCAGAACTGCGAAGGGAAAGGGAAGAGACATAGGATTCCCAAGACTTGCATTTGGCATTCCGATGCACAAAACGTGCCCTAGCCCTAGAACGCTTAAAAGAAACAAAGTTCCCCTCAGTAAGATGCAACTGAAAGACACGCAGGGTACGCCTGAGCGCTTTGAGGACCAAACGGCATTCCGTGGTCCACCAAGGGACAAGAACTTGACGTGGGGCGCAAGGACCTCGAGGAATGCTGGAATCCGCTGCGAGTAAGAGACAAGTAAAATACTCCACCATGACATCTATGGTGGCAAAACAATTATCGGTTAGATGCATCAGGAAACGAAACCTCTCCCAATCAGCCTTATAAATAATCCAAAGAGGATGTCGTGAAGGTAGAGGATAGTGACCGGTCAAGCGAGTGGCAATGTGGTAATGATCACTGCCTTAAAGGTGCGGAAGCACCAATTGATCAAGGAGTGGAAGTAATGCTGGGCTGCAGAAAGAAAGATCACGACGGAGTGCGTGCCATAGGCAGAGGATAAGAAGGTAGGAACACCAGTATTTAACAAAAATAAGCTGGACATCTCACAAACGTCTGCTATAAGGCATCCACGAGCATCGTCAGTATCGGATCCCCAGATAGAATGTTTGGCATTCAAATCACCAATGAAAAGTAGCGATGGTGGAATCTGTGCTGCCAAAAGCACCCAAAGTTCGTGCGCTGGAGCGACACTGAGCGGTGGCAGATAGACGTTGCAAACAGAGAAACAGACGCCCTCCAATTGGACACGCACAGCCCCAGTCGACAATGATGTGCGCAGCGTTATGTTGGTGGCACAAATATTATGTGCCACCAAAATAGTAACCACCGCTGGCACGCTGTCCAATCCCCCCAGGGGCTCACCTTATGTGAGTACGGGTGTTGGCGTACCCGGGGGTTCCCAAACCACTCATCGCCATCTTCATCGATTCATCCCCGTCCGGTCGAGGTGGGTTCGTTCTCGTGACCGGGGGACTCAAGGTAGGCTCTCGTGCGTTCTGTGCATTTCATTCCATGTCGCCCCTCGCCATCGTTTCCTTCTTCTCTTCTATTTATGCACATTTCGACCCACGCCCATTCATTTACACATCTCTTTTACTTCTTCGCCGGCCTATCTTGCGTGCGAAACGCCCACACACTTTTAGTTTCTTTTATCTTTTTATTTAAATCCTCCGTGGACAGTCTGACAGATACCCGCGCACTGGGTGCGCAGCTGGGTGAGTGGGTAATGGCGTCATCCCCACCACTCGGGGTGGTCATGTAGGGTATGTGTTCGTATCCGCTGTTCAACTGCAGTCCCGCGGGGGGGGCCATTGCATGAGCTGCTGACTCCTGACGGCGATTGGGTCCCTCTGTCTATGTTCTGGGAGGTGTGACCCTGGTGTGAGATAGGTATAGATAGGCCACTCACCCAAGCTGGGGTAACGCCCGGGAAGTCAGAGCCCGAGGTCGGAGACGGTTGCAAGGTGGAGGATTGTTTTCGCTATGGAGCACCCTTTCTCCGTTATTACTAACAAGCGCCGAAAAGTTATTGCAACAGAAGTAGCACCACCAACAGCTGGTTGTTACTTAGTGATTACCCGTACAGAGGAAGGACAATCATTCGAGAAGGTGAACCCTTTTATAATCCAGAAGGGCATTGCAACGGAAATGGTTGTTTACGTAATGTTTCTTTGTATTTGTTAGCCCCACATTTGGGAACCAATTTGCGAGAGAAATTGCTTTACGTAATGTTGTTTACATCAATGTTGAAGCCATCTTGTGACGTCATTCGTTTGTTTGGTTTGTAGCTCCATCTGGCGTAGCAATTTGTATCAGTTTTGAAATAATTTATTTTAAATGTCCTCCGGCTAGCTGTTTGGATCGAACATGTATCTCTATTCAAGTTGTGAAGCGGAAAGGAATTTTTTATCCAGAAATTACACTTAATGACGAAATTTGTTTTATAATCTTTTATTGTCGAACACGTGCACTAACACTTTTACATATTGATGTAAATACTCGCCAAACTGAAACTGTTTGTAATAACTTCTTACTTATCACTTTTAACTCACGTACTTCAACTTTGTGTATATTTAACTGTATAATACTTTAGATTCTCGTAATTCTGCTGCGCGTAACTTATGACGAACTGAAGACAGCGTGCTAGAAATTTTGATGAACTGGGCGACCGATGTGTAAGGTATTGAGAATTTTATTGAACTGAGGGGCGCTCTACCTCGGACCTGGCTTATATACTCCCACTCCTCGACATGCCTAAAGATTATAAATGAACTGCTATTGGCTAATAAAACGCGCCAACATTAGCGTCTATTTTAATATCCAATGGAAACCACTAATACATATGCTTTAGGAAATGTTCTAGAAGCTTCTACCGAAAAGGCGCGAAACATTACGTAACTTCCTGGTTCCCAGTAATGATAAACAGCTCACCCCATCGCTGCATTATTGCGTTATTATTGACAGTTTCAGTAAAGCCGCATAAACTTATTTACCAATATTAATTACAATTAATAAATATCTGAAATTAATGTCATAAAAATGCATATTCATATTACAATCATTATTTACATTTAAGTAATTTGTGATACAAATTACCGTATCAGCATTGACTCCATTGCTGGTCCTGTTCATTCCTGCACGCGCTTACGAAACGGTTCATTGTTGGTTCAGAGTAAGTCCGATCAACAAAGTAAGACCTTGCTGCGCGCCACACTTCTCCACGGTTATCCTATCCGTGTTGAGAAGCACCGCACCTTGAATTCCTGTCGAGGCGTCGTCACCACTCACAGCCTCGACGGAATTTCAGACGATGAGCTGGTTGACTATCTTTCCGACCAAAAGGTTACAGCGCTTCATCGAGTGCAGGCTAAACGCGACGGTGTGTTGGTACCTACTCGTACCCTGTTTCTCACGTTCGATGGCGTCGATCTGCCCACTAGTATTTCAGCAGGGTACGAACGTATTGCTGTGAGGCCCTATATTCCTAGACCTCTGCGTTGTTTTAAATGCCAGCGTTTTGGGCATACGAAAGTCTCATGTAAGAGTGCGTTACCATCTGTGCAACATGTAGTCAGCCCTCACACGAAGGTACTTGTTCAACAGCCCCCGTCTGCGTTAATTGCAAAGGGTCTCTTTCTGCTTTATTTGCCGACTGTCCGCGGTACTTGGACAGGAAGGCGATCCAGGAGATCCGGGTAAAGGAGAAACTCTCCTTCGCCGAAGCCCGGAGGCGTTACCATGCGCGCCAACCTTCGCTCCTGAGATCGGGAACATTTAGTTCTGTTGTTGCCTCGCCAGTACCCCGGAAGGATTCAGAGACTCAAACTTGGACCATGACTGCATTGATCGCCACTGCCATCCGGCCGTCCCTTTCCACTACAGTTACCAAGCCCTCTAAACCCGGTCCGAAGTCTATGAAGTCGCAAGCCCCTGAGAAGAAATCGAAGCAGAAATTTCGTAGGGAAGATTTTTTGAAAGACCCTCCGCGTGCGCTCGGCAAGACAAGTTCACCTTCTCCGCCTCGGAGGGCGCATTCCCAGGATGCTCCTGGGACAAGCCGCGCTCAGCGGCCCCCTTCACCCGTTGCCACCCAGAACCGATTCTCGGCGCTTGAATCGGTTTCTGGCTCTGAGCGCGTGGGTTCTCCCTTCGAGGAGGCTATGGAGTCTGACCAACTCCATTCCAAAAACCCGAGGCCAAAGGTTATGCAAAAGATAATTTTAAGCCGCCCTTCTAAGTAGACAGTTTATCCTTTTCTCTTAATGGATATCCTGACCTGGAATATACGTGGTGTGCCATCGCATAGGGCGGAACTGAAACTTTTATTGCGTTCCCATTCACCTATGGTCGTGTGTTTGCAGGAGACCAAGCTTCGCCCTCACACCCTTTTGATCTTCGAGGGTATACTCCGGTTCGCTACGATCTTGAACCGGAGGAGGGTATTCCTGCTCATGGAGGTGACATGCTATTAGTGCGTAACGACGTTTATTTTCAAACTCTCGCTTTTACGTCCGACTTGCAAGCTGTTGCCGTTAAACTACAGTTACCTGGCTTTTTCTTTTCTGTTTGCTCTGTGTATTCACCTCCATCGTATCCCCTCGCTTACGCGGATGTTCGAACTCTCCTGTCCGCTCTCCCAACATTTCTTCTGTTGGGAGATTTTAATGCCCATCACCCCCTGTGGGGTTCGCCAAGGCTTGTGCGAGGGGAACTCTTCTTTCTGACATTTTTGATCTATTCAACCTATCTATTCTCAATACAGGTGAGCCTACGTTTCTTTCTGATTCTTCCGGTACATTTTCTCATTTGGACCTTGCCGTTTGCTCACTCCAGCTTGCTAGTCGTCTGCAGTGGAACGTCGTCTTGACACCTACTCCAGCGACCATTACCCCTGCATCGTTTCTCTTCTGTCTCACTACGTCCAACATTCCATAGTACCTACCTAGATATTCACCAAAGTCGACTGGATATTGTATTCCAGTCTCGTGTCTTTTGCGGACCAGCCCTTCACTGACGTTAACCAAATAGTGCAGCACCTTGCGTCTACGATTCTATCTGCCGCCAAACGCGCAATTCCCCGTTCATCCTCTCACCCTCGACGGATTCCTGGTCCTTGGTGGAACGAGGAGTGTCGGGTTGCCGTTCATGCCCGTAGATCTGCACTTAGGGTTTTTCGGCGACACCCTACACTTGATAATTTGGTTACTTTTAAACAATCGCGCGCCAGGGCTCGTCGCATTATTCAGGATAGCAAGAAGGCATCTTGGAGTCGTTTTGTCGAGTCTTTTAATCGCTTCACACCCTCCTTTGTTGTTTGGGATAAACTTCGTCGCTTCTTAGGTAAAGTGTCACATTGTACTGTGTCTGGTCTTCAGGTTTCCAATGCCACCATAGTGGATCCGGCTGCCATTGCTAACGCTCTGGGTACTGCCTTTGAGGCGGTTTCCAGTTCAGACCATTATTCCGCCGGCTTTCGCTCTATTAAAGACCGGCTGGATTCCGCAACATATAATTTTCGGTATGCTAATAATGAATGTAATAATGAACTTTTCACAATGAGGGAGCTGGAGCACGCTCTTTATTGCTCTCGGCACTCCGCTACTGGGCCGGACGGCAATCATGTCCTGATGTTACAGAACCTTTCATCCGACAGTAAACTCTTTCTCTTGCAGGTCTATAACCGTATTTGGCAAGACGGTATTTTTCCTTCCGTTTGGCGGGAAGCCATCATTGTCCCTATACTTAAGCCTGGGAAGGATCGCCAACTACCTTCCACTACCGCCCTATCTCCCTCACCAGTTGCATTTGCAAGGTGATGGAGCGCATGATCAATTGGCGGTTGACATGGTGGCTTGAGTCTCAGAAACTTCTGGCGAACGCTCAGTGCGGATTTCGTCGCTATTGCTCGACCATCTGGTGTCCCTATCGACACATATGAATGGATTTCTGAGAAAGTGTCAAACCGTGGCTGTGTTTTTTGACCTGGAGAAAGCTTATGACACTTGTTGGAAGGGCGGCATTTTACGTACACTTCACGCATGGAATATCCGCGGTCGTCTTCCCATATTTCTTCGGGAGTTTATGACGGACCGCGTCTTTCGTGTACGTGTGGACTCGGCTTTATCTAGTCGTTTTATTCAAGAGAACGGAGTACCGCAGGGCTCTGTACTCAGTGTCACACTTTTTGCAATCGCTATCAACCCCATTGTTGATTGTATTCCACCTGGCATTTCATCGTCCCTTTTTGTTCACGATTTTGCCATTTATTGCAGTTCACGGCGGACCTGTCTACTCGAACGCCTCTCCAGAGCTGTATCGACCGTCTCTACGCCCTGGAGTAACGCCAACGGCTTTAATTTCTCCGCCGAGAAATCCGTCTGTATTAATTTCTGGCGTCGGAACGCTTTCCCTCCGCCCTCTCTCCATCTTGGGCCGGAGGTCCTTCCGTTTGCAGACGAGGTGAAATTTTTGGGGTTGATCTTTGATCGAAAGCTTAGCTGGACTTCTCACGTTTTCTTTTTAAAAGCAAAGTGCGACCGTTCTCTTAATATTTTACGTGTTTTAAGTGCCACATCCTGGGGAGCTGATCGAACCGTCCTTCTTCGCCTTTATCGCTCTTTGGTCCGATCCAAGCTTGACTACGGGTGCATTGTTTATTCGTCGGCACGTCCATCTGTGTTACGTCGATTGAATGCCATTCACCATCGTGGCATAAGAGTCGCTACGGGGGACTTTCCAACCAGCCCTGTTCCCAGTCTTTATGCTGAAGCTGTAGAGCCTCCGCTGTCCTTCAGGCGTGAGATGCTTTTGTGCAGCTATGCCTGTCGACTCTCAAGCTTGCCTGACCACCCGTCTTTCGCGATATTTTACGAGGATTCGCTTGATCGGCAATATTTCGTTAGCTCTTCTGCCTTGCTCCCTCCAGGGGTTCAATTTCGTCAACTTCTTCGGCATTTGGACTTTACGCCAGCGCCGGCCTTTCCAAAGGGGGAAACGCGTTTTCCTCCATGGTTGCGCGCTGAGGCCCACTATCACCTTGGGTTATCGTCGATGCCGAAGAATGAGACCCCTTCTTCTGTCTTTAGATCAGCGTTTTTAGAACTTCAGTCGCAATTCGGGGACTTGCCTTTTATATTTACCGATGGATCTAATACTGATGCTGGAGTAGGATGTGCCTTTGTTGATGGTAATCGTAGTTTTACATTTCGTTTACTCGGGCAATGTTCGATTTTTACCGCCGAACTTTTTAGTATTTATCAGTCACTTTTATACGTCCAGCGGTACGACTTACGGCACTATTTTATTTGTTCAGACTCCCTGAGTACTCTTCAAAGTATTCGCGCACTGTACAATTACCACCCCCTCGTACAGCGCATACATGACCTGATCCACTCGCTTGGTGCCTCTGGCATCTGCGTCTCCTTCATGTGGATTCCAGGTCATGTGGGCATCTCAGGGAACGAGGCTGCCGACGCCGCTGCCAAATCGGCGATTTTATTACCCAGATTTTTTACCTCTGTTGTTCCCTCGTCAGATTTGTGTGTTATTTTACGTCGCCGCATCCTCTCGCTTTGGCGCGATGAGTGGAGGGCCCTCCGGGGGAACAAATTGCGGGAGGTTAAACCTTTCCCGTTAGTCTGGTGTACCTCTTCTCGTTCTACACGTCGAGAAGAGGTACTTTTAGCCCGTTTACGAATTGGACATTGCCTTTTTAGTCATAGATACCTGTTCAGTGGTGACCCCGCTCCACTGTGTCAGCAGTGTGCTGCGCCCTTAACGGTGCGTCACATTTTAACTGAGTGTCAAGTTTTAGCTTCACAGCGCGTTCCCGTGGGTCTGCCTGTTGGCACAGCCAACGTTTTGGCAGACGACGCGCATGCTGTAGAATGTCTTACGTTTTATAAGTGACATTGGTTTTAATCGGGGCATTTGACACGCTGAGCGCCTTTTAGCTTTGAGATTTTATTCTGTCAGTTTTAATGGGCTCTTCTCCCTGACGGACATAAGGCGCTCATGTCCCTTGCATTCTGCAGTTCTTGACACGTTGTTTTATTCTTTTAGTGACCATGATTTTAGTGTGTAGATTTTAGTCTTTGGTCTGTTCTGTTTTTAGTGTTATTGACCAAGCGGGTTTGTGTGTGGTTTTTTTAGTTTTTCGACTTTACAATTTTATATTTATACATTGTAAGGGCGCTAATAACCATAGCAGCTGAGCGCCCTTAAGCCCCATCTCATCATCATCATCATCATCATCATCATCCTCATCACGCTGTCCAACAACAGAAAAGTTTAAATTTCAGGCATAAATAAAAAGTCACTAAAAGTATAACTAAAGGATGCCCTCAAGGTCGGTTCTTGGGCCGACTTTTTGGAATATTGTAATGGAAACGTTACTGGAATAGATAGAAGAGAATGCGGCAATAAAAAAAACATAATAGCTTATGGGGATGATGTCATCTTTTTAATTGAAGGTAAATTCTAGGTTTGAGTTGGAGAAGAAATCCATAATATTATTAAACAAATTAGAACAATGGTGTAAGAAATCAAAACTTACCATAGCTTCACAAAAATCAAGCTACATTTTGTTAAAAGGAAACTTAACAATTAAGTTTAATAATGGCAATATAAAACGCAATAAAGAAGCTAAATATATAGGTGTGTACTTGGACGAAAAATTAAATTTTGGTAAACATGTTGAATATGTAAGAACAAAATCTGAAAATCTGATGTTAAAATAAACTAGATTAATACAAACCAAATTTAAGATTTCCCTACAAATAATTATTACATATCATTATACAATGTTTGCCTCTATAAAAACCTACGGTGTGGGAGTATGGGCAATAAAAATGAATAATGTTAAATTAAGAAATAAAATTAGAAGCTCTCAAAGGAAAATATTATTACGCCATACACGAGCAGTTTGCACAACTCCAATAATGACATTATTGATTATAACAGATATTTGGCCTATAGATCTTTTAATAAAGCTAAGAGGCACAATATTTTGGTTAAAAAAGGGAAATTATAATAAAGTTGAAGAAATTTTAGGTGGAAGATACAGAACAGAGAAAGAAGTAAAAAGAAAGCTTAAATTGGATTGGCAAAATGAATGCGATAATATTAATGAAGGAAGAAGAACATATGAACTTATTCCGGATGTAAATGAAAGATTAATTTTGAAATATTTAAAACCAACAAAAGGTATGATTCATTATTTCAACCGGCCATGACCCTTGTGGGACATCTTTGAAAAAAGTTAGGAAGAGAAGAAGTGATAATTGTGAACATTGTAAAGTAACAAGTGCACCAGAAGACACACTTTTTGAATGCAGTAAATATATAAACAAAGCAGTAGATGATAGACAATTAAGGGCCATCAAATTGGAAACATTGTAAGAAATAAAAGTCTTTATGAACATTTAAATAATTTAGCAAACAAAATTAGTGAACTAGCCTGGGAAGAAAAAATAATTACTGAAGAGTTGCCCATAATTGATTATTCAGAAGAAGATATAAATGGAAGATCAATAAGAATATTAAACAAAATAAATAACAATAATGATAATAATACTAATCCTGGTATCCTTGAAAATTAAAATTAACTTTAACACGGGAGGAATAAGAAGATATGGAAGAAAATAACTTTAAAGAATTTAGAAGAAGGCATTTTGATACGACGACAGGATGATAGGAATGGGTGCAAAGATGATGGATATGATTAAAAGAAGATTTAATGAACCCTACAAGGTTTATAAATTTAGAGCATAAGAAGAGAGGAGAAGAAGATATGTTATTACCAGTAGAATATGACAGAGAAGAAGCCGATTATAATAAGATGACGTTTGCGGCCGGATAAACATAGATGATAGTGACGGGAGGTGGATGGTACTTCTACCAGTAATTGCTGTTTGGAGTATTGGGCAAGATGGCTTTTGAGGGAGGATGGTGCTGGAATAATAAGATGCCGGCGGTTGGGATTAGTGAGTGTAAATGAAGTGAGTCAAGTGAATTTGAGTTATTAGCGTTAGTGTATTTAAGTAATTATTTATGCCCACTATTGCAATTTTAAAGTGAGAAGTGAAATGATTTAGCGAATGTATAAAGAACGTGGAAGGTAAAACGTGTGTTAAAGAAGAAATAATGGGAAGAAGATATTATATTTAAGAAGAAAGTGTATATTTATTGTTTATAATTAATTAATAAATAATAATAAAATTAATAATAACAACAATAAATAATAACTGAATAATAAGTTACAATAATAACATTAAACAGAAAGAGTAGTAGTAATGGCAGAGTAATTGTAATAGTATTAGAAATTATATAAAAACGATAATAATAATAATAATAATAATAATAATAAGTAATAAAAGGTAATAATAATAATAATAGCAAACAGAAAGAGTAATGTTATTAATGAATTATAATAATCATAATAGTAATAATAAGTAATAAAAAGTAATAATAATAATAATAATAATAATAATAGCAAACAGAAAGAGTAATGTTATTAATGAATTATAATAATAATAATAATAATAATAGCTATAATAATAACAGTAATAATAAATAAAATAAGGTAATAATAATTAAAATAATAATAATGATGATAATAATAATAATAAATAATAATAAAATTAGGAGTAATAGTAATAGCATTAATAATTATGAAAGTAATAATAAATAGCAATGATGATAATAAAACAATAACAGTAACAATAATAATAGTTATAAGCAAAAGTAGGAGTAATAATAACAATTTATAATAATAAATATATAAATAAATAAGCATAAATTACTAATAATATTAAAAATAAATAAAAATTGTAATAATAATAATAATAATAATAATAATAAGCTAGAATAATTACAACAGTACATAGTAAGGGAAATAGTAATAGTAACTAAAATAATAATAATAACATTAATAATTATAGTAATAAAATAATAATGCCTTAAATAAACAAATTGATTAAGCAATAGGGAAACAAAGTTAATGATGGGTACTGGATACCAGCACCCTTATTACCGGTAATATGTTTGTATTGTTTAGATTAGGGTTATATTAAATTTTTAGATAGCGAGAGGTAAAATTTGGAAGTTTTGAATGATAAATAAAATAGGTCAGTAAGTTAGTAGATTATAATAGATGTTTTATAATTGGAAATTTTACTGCATTACTTTAAAGTATGTAGCGAGTTAGTAGAATATTTTAGATTGGTGTTTTAATTTGAAGTGCATTATGTTATATTACATGATAGTGAATTACTAGATGAAATTAGTTTGAAGTTCATAAAGTGAAAAGTTATTATATTTTGAATTTATAATAAAAGTGAGTTGAGGTAAAGTAGACTCGAACTCCGATAATTAGAATTTTGTATATTTTGTTTGTTTGAAATTGTTAGTGCATTAGTAGATAATTAGATGGTGATTTTAGTATGTATTTAGATTAATAGTCTAGTTGAGCTAAGTTTAGGTTTAATTTAGAAGACTAGGTGGAAGTTAGCTGGATACCAAATTAAATTAAATTGAGTTTTATTTATGGACGCTCTTTAGCTACTATGGTCCTTAGCGTCCCATTCTATATTGGGCGTGAAAGACCGTTACTGGATACCAGCTAATTTAATATTGGATACCAGTAATTTATTACATAGGTTAGCAGGTAGTATATTAGTTTAGTAAAGGATTAAGTAGAGTAACTTTCCCCCCCTCTCATTTATAATAATTTACTGTATTTTTATTGAGTACTAATGTTTTATTATATTTAATTCCTAACTTTAGAAAATATTTTGTTTTATTTTAATTCTTAATCTTACCTGCCTTATATTTCTTACTTTCCTTTTACTTTATTTTATTCCTACTCTTATCTTCTAATAATATTTATTTTATCCTATTTATATGCTTATATTTTGTTTTGATTTTATTTTTGTTTTTATACATATTTTTACTTTCTCTACTACGTATAGTAAGTAGGGGAAGTATTGCATTCCACCCAAAAATTCGATACCGAGATTTCACCGGAAATACATGTTTTGAGACCTCCTGAATCCAAAAAAAGCATTTTTGGAAACATGTCCGTGTGTGTGTCTGTGTGTCTGTGTGTGTGTGTGTGTCTGTGTGTGTGTCTGTGTGTGTGTCTGTGTGTGTGTGAACAGCATAACTCAAAAACGAACAGTCGGATAAACACCAAACTTGGTATTTAGGTTCAGTATCTTCCAGAGATGCGACACGAAGGTTTTCAAGAAAATCCCCCCACCCCAGACTACCCTTTACATGGAACATTTTTCGAAAATTTTAATTTTCTCAAAAATGGCTCTAACGATTTTGTTTAAAAATCATATGTTTAAGATAATGCCATGAGAAATGAAATGTATATCTCGAATTTTCTGGGAATGTCTCCAAAAATATTCTTCATTGTGAACGACTTTTGCATAACTGGTAAACCATAAGAGATAGACAAAATTTTACTACACAAAAAATGTTGATCTCGTTAAAATACACAACTTATGTTATATACATTTCTTTTGTTGAGTGAACCGTTTTCGAGATATTGCTTGTTATTCCCTTAAATTTTCCAATACTTATACTTTTTCTCAAATTCGTTATTCATTTTTTTATGTCCTGGACTTGCAAAGAGAATGGAATTCGACACATAGCAACCAGCGTTAAAATATTTGACCATCGCTTAAAAGCTACCATATTCCCCTTGCATCTACAAGAAAATTAGCAATAAGATTGACATCTCGATATCTCGATTAACATAAAGCATATGGAGAATAGGCGTTTGTAAAAATAGATTGTACAAGAGTAGAGAAAGTCATGTGAGTGTAACACATCATATTTTTTAGTATATTAATCTGAAAAATGAAATATATTGGAATGTAATTAGAATGTTTTGTAATAAGTGAAAGAATTTGGAAAACACGTCCCGGTTTAAGAAATTAGGTACCGGGACGGAGTATTTCAGATTTTCATTCGTTCGTTCATTCATTTATTTACTTATTTACTTACTTATTTATTTATTTGTTCATTCATTCACTCACTCATTTTATTTTATTATTTTATTTTAATTTAAATTTTATTTAGGAAAAGCTCCGAAGATGCAAAGCGTGAGTAGGATACAAATGGGTTTCCTGAAATAGACGGTTAAGGGAGAACGTTGGGAAATTAAATACTGTATGTCCGGAAAGCGTCCCCGGAACCCATTAACGTTCCATTGGAAGAAAAGGTTAAGGAGCCCGCTTGAGTTCCTTACTCACCATGACAGATTTCGGACCGACGACAGTAGAATCCCCATCCTCTGGCGAACCCTCCGATGCCCGGGAACCAGAAGAGCCCCTGCGGCTCGAGGAGCGGGACCGGGACTTCACAGAGGAAGTGCGACTACTCGATCTATGTTGAGGTCGAGAACGTACACCCTCAGCACATGTCGCTGATGTGCGAGCACTGGTAGACGGCTTGGAGGCTGGCGGGACACGGTTGAAGACAAAGACTATGTCGCACTGTCAACTCGAGACGATGGAGAAGTATATTAATCTGAAACTCGGTTTGTGTCGAAGCATGGTCAACGGGCGTAAGTGGTGAGCCAACAGTAGCAACAGGAGAACGGCGAACGGCGGATGCATGACCAGTGCTGCTTGGAGGTTGAAATTGCGCAAAGCGCCGCCGTGCTGCACGAAAGGTGAAGCGTTCCTTAACGCGCCGCTCCTGTATACACTTTTCGTCTCCAAAAATCCCGAATACTGTCGCGAGCTAGACGGATGACATCTTCCACGGTATACACAACTAGGGTCACGAACACAGGCCGCGCTGTCATGGCCAGGTAGGCCACATCGCTCACAAAGAGCAGCATGGGCACACCAGCGGGTAGTATGCCCGAACCTCTGGCTCCGACAACAGCGCATGTGGTTTGGAATATATGGGCGTACAGCGGCACGTTCGTAACCACAAAAAATAAACTCCGGCAACAACCTTTGAAAGTGAGAAACACGGTGCGCAATGGGTATTCTTGACCGTCCTGATTCCGAGATAGCCGGTACGACTGACAGACGCATTGATCGGAGAGGCAAGTAACTATTTCGTCGTTGGAGAGATCGTCCAGGCTGGAGGTGGTGACATCCCAGCTAACAGAGTTTAAGGACTACCCGGATGGGATAAGAGCCCAAAAAATTCGCTTTGAACAGTTTCTGGGCCTGCTCGACATTGTTGGTCTCGATGAATAACGTACTGTCTCTAATTCGCGTCGCGCTCTTTACCTGGCCATAGATCCGATCCACCTCACGTTTTATGTAAAAAGGGCTAAGGTCCTTGAACGTTTTACCATTACTTGCTAAAGTCACAACCAAAAAAAAGTCAGTGAAAAGGGTTTTGCACGGATACATGATGAATGGACCACCATTCGGAACCGTCGGCATCAGCCTGCCATCCAAGAGTTAAAGAAAAAAGACACCACCTCTTCACGTCTGCGCAGTCGTGGGAACCCTCCCAAAACCGATCTCAAGGCGTACTTCAGAAGGACTACCCCCTCCCAATCTCCACTGCTAGTCCATGTGTGTAAGCCGTTCACCACTCACACACCCCGGCTTTAAGCCCCTACCATGGGAATAGCCGCCCATGGCTTCCCACTCTAGGTCGCGCTGCGAGCAAGACACAGATACGGATTCAGGGAACTTGTGGTTGATTACACCGGGGTTCCGTCAGCGGTAACACGTCCGGCCTGTTATACCAATCCAGCGACACTCGGTCGCCGGAGAATTAACACAAGCCGGGTCCCTAGAGAGCTACGTGGGTGCGCAGGACGGCGTGGACGGATTGCGCACCTAAGGTTACACACAGGGGCAGTGCGAGGGGTCCGCCCGATCTTCGCGCCTGAGACCTCCGTAGAGCACACATGTCGGAAGCCGCGCTAAAACCGTGGTGATACAGGAGTTAATAAATCTAAAACCGTAAAAACTAAGAATCAGAATAAGCCCTAGAAGAGGAAGAGGATCGTTAACAACAAACGAAGAACAAATAAATACACGTGGCACAGTAGATGAGGGTGGATGGGGTGATATGGTGGCGAGTGGCTCGGGACCCCGGGTACGCCAAACCCGTATTCACAGAAAGTGAGCTCCTGGGGGGACAGAAAAGGATTATTTAAAAAATTGCGCTGTGATTCGTCGAAATAATTGTATAGGCGTGACTTAATTTTTTTCTAGTAAATACGGAATATGTCGTTTTAGAAATTAGTGCGTGAACACGTGCAACAAAATGCACTCATAGGGTCATTCGGCACGTTTTATAACCCGTTCTTGGTGTTGTAAGTGGACAGGGACTCATGCAGAACGTCTCCAAACTTTTAAGAAATCCAACAGAAAGAAGCCCAACGGAAGCGAAAAGCAATAACCTCCGCTTTGCCTTAGGGAAATATACCGCCGTTAACCCCAAACTGTGTGAAAATTCAAGTATAACATGGACAAAAGGCTGAGACCCTTTTGCATGCCTACGCAAGTGCTCTTTTAAAAATCAGAAAAAAATCTTTGCAATTTTAAGGGAAACAAACACTCGGCCCATTCTAATAGGAATATCATTGTAATTATATAACATTGTGATGGTACTCTAGACGCTCTCGGTCTTCCAGCCACGTGCTATGATGTTGGTACATCACCTGTTGTTGTGTGGTGTTGTCTATAGAGATGTTCGTCCCAAGGAAAGCTTTAGCTCTTATTTCATTGTGGTGGTATTCAGCTAGAAAGTGTAATCCGCAATAAAATTACATTATTTTACAACCCAAATTAAGGATTTTCCATATTGCTTAGTACTTTGATCACTGTGGTCTTCTGTGAAAACGCGTTACATCTATAACAAACATTATTTAAAGCTATTTCAAGTATGAAAATATGCACAACATATATTGTAATTATAAAAACCTAATTTGCCACATGACTTTCTTTATTCACTCTTCTACGAACTATTCATACAGAAGCTTATTCTTCTATCTACTTCTTGTTAATAGAAATGAACTTTAATAAAAAACAATACTGTTTTTGCTTTCACTACACATGTAGTTTTAGATATAAGAAGGATTCAGTAGGCTAAAGCGATAGTCGAATTTTTATAAAGTGTGTCGCGATGTGATGACTTTGAAATTCCATGCTCTTTGCATAACCACGAGGGAAAAAAGCCGAATAACGACTTACCACTTAAAAAAAAGTTTAGATTTTTGAATATTCAGACGAATAACAAAGAATATCTCAGAAATGGTTAATGCTACAACAATATTTACCTGGCATAAGTTGCGTGCTTTAACGAACTCTGCGCTTTTTGGGCAGTAAATTTTTTATCTCTTGAGATTTACCAAATTATACAAGTCATTCAAATGACTTCACAGTTATTTGCAGGAATTCGAGGTATAGGGGAAGGTGGGGCAAGAGTGCCATGTTAAGGTTCAAACACTATTTTCTTCCTCTAAACAGAATCATACATATTTTACCCCCGTATACTAGATAAGCTATCATTACACAAGAACATGATAAAGTATTAAGACAGACTCTCCCAAACATTCTGAGATATTTTGATTTACATAAAGAAACATCAGCTGACACTCTTGCCCCATAGGCTGGGGTAAGAGTGCCACATACATTGAACAAACTGATACATCATTATTCCCTACAAATATCACAAATAAAGGTTCCTTTCACGTCATTAAAGTCTGTGCAATCTGAATGAGACATTCCTTTACATTCTTGACACTGAATCATTGGCTCATCAGGTGGATCTGATAACTTTTCTTGGCAAATTAAGCAAAAGTAGACATCTTTTTTCTGGTCTTCAGTAGTTCTCTGTGACGTTGCAGTATCACAACTTGGTTTCTTCTTCTGTATCTTTGATTTTAACAGAACCCGTGGTAGTTGAGCGATTAGTAGAAGCTTGTTTGCTTTCAAGCATATTTTTATGTGGGCTGCTGGTCAGGATAACCGATTTATCAGGTTTTCTTCCTCTTAGGGTGTAAGTTTTAGGAAAAGGTCTTCTATGAATTGGAAGTGGGGAAATAGTTTCAATGCTGGAGGTTTTGGAAACAGGTTTAATTTTATCTGCTTCCTTTTCATCAACGAAGTAGAAGCTTGCCCTCGAAGTAGAAGCTATAGGAATGAACTCCTTTGCATTCGTTCTCTAGGGGCAGGATGCTTGAATCTTCAGTATTTCTGCATTTTTGGAACCATTTTCTTGAATTGTTTGATTTGTTAACCTTGTATGAGATCTCCAATTTCCAGTATCTTGAGCAATTGTAGCATTTTCACACTGAACAGTGGTTCCCAACAATGCCTCTGCTGCTACAAAATCAGAATGCTGAAAGACATTTGGATTGTAAGGATAGATTCCGGTTACTTTAAAACCATTAATCGCATTGCTTATTGTTGCAGCTTTGCAATATGCCTTAGCAAATAGCTCAGCAATGTCATAGTCAGAAATTCTTCTCCCTGGGTTATTTAAGAGAAACTTTGAGCACTCCTGATTGTAATATGTTTTTAGAGGGCCAAGAAAAGCTCTGTCTAATGGCTGTAACCTGTATGAAGTGTGCGGTGGTAAAGTAAGCAGATGAATTCCAGCTTCTCTGGCTCTGAGTAACAATGGTAACGATTTGTGTGACCCATGGCCATCTAGTACCAGAAGTAGTGGATTTTGTTGGCTTGCATTCGCGTGCCTTATAAAGTGATTAAAATACACAAGAAACCCTCCTTGATCTATCCATCCACTATCTGTGATATAGCAGATGGCACAAGGATGAGCCCCTTTCATTAATTGGCCATTCATCCTTTTTCTCGCAAATATAATCACTGGAGGAATGTATTGTCCTGCAGCACTGTAACTGCAAACGTTATAAACTTTGTTACAATGAATTGTTCGTACTATGTTCACAGTACGGGGTAAGAGTGTCACTCTGGCACTTTTGCCCCAGCTGCACGGGATTACGTCTGGTGACACCATGGAGTGGCGGCTGCATACACCACTAACTCTTCGCGTGAAATTGGATTCTCATATAAGTGGGGTTAAGCCATAATAACTGAGATATACCAGAAACTACCTTACCTAGGAATAAATTGGGTTTCCTATCATGGAAATATAAGATCACAATTATGAAAAAAGTACTTTATTATACAACAAACACAATAAATTTCTAGAGCTGCTGTAATGCACAGTCCAACAAACATGCCATCTAACTCAGTGTACCCAACCTTGTAACAAAGACACTAAGCCCAAATTTTTGCACTTAAAGAGGGGTGACACTCTTACCCGATATGGCAATCTTGCCCCACCTTCCCCTACATTTGATTTGCCATGCAAATGTCTTAAACATGTGGCATTTTAATCAACATTATTTTAGCTCTTTTTGAGAAAATAAAAGTAATGGATGTGAAAGGTGCTGGTGCGCAGAGTATTCTTGAAAATCTTCCTGTCGCATTCTTGGAAGATGCTGAACTTAAATTCCAAGTTTGGTATCTAATTGACTTTTAGTTTTTGAATTATGTTGTTCACACTCACAAAAACACAGACCTTTTTTTCTTGTAAAAATGTGGTTTTTGGATTCAAGGCGTCTGAAAACGTGTATTTCCGGTGAAATCTCGGTATCTAAATTTTGGATGGAATATGCTAGTAGGAGAGAAAGTAAAATTGCAGAAATAATACTTAACCTTTTACCTGAATGTTCTGCTTTATTTTAACATACTACTAATAATAAAGATAATAATATAATTTTCTTTTCTCCTGTCTCTCTCTCTCCCCCTATCTTTGTTTATTACGTGTTTAGAGGGCAATGATACTTTCTATCTTTTGTAAGAAATGCAATGCAATTACAAGGTAAATGTTGAAAAATTAACCAAAAAAAGTGTTGCAACTGTTTAAGACAACAGCTGTAAGATTATGCAGTATAGCTTTATTTCTTCCTCCTTCGCATTATTTTTCTTTTTCTGACCATATCATGTCAGATAGCAAGACGGGATTTGAATTATATCGTAAAACCTGAGCTTGCACATGTGAACATGGTGTCAGCCACCTTCAGCATGACGTCATCAAGAAAACAGCTCGAGCAAGCAGTGAATGCGCAGGAACCAGGCTCCTGGACGGTGCCAATCCGGAATTGGCTCCAAGCTTCAGAAAACTACCGACAGATCGCGCGTCGCTTAACGGCCCCGTCAAATGAGACAATACATACTCGAAAACAAATGCTTTATGCGCAATTCCTATTCACTTCTTTCTTTCCTTTTGACATAAGTAGTGCCACAACGGCACTAATTCTAGAACCCTGATAAATCCACTGTTGTACAAAATTCATTTAAATAAATTTATCCTATCATTGATACGCATTACATTCGGCAATCAACTCTTTATTATTATTATTATTATTATTATTATTATTATTATTATTATTATTATTATTTCTAATTTTAGGTGCGAATTGGATTCTCCTGTATATCGTCTGTTATCGTTTAAGAGGATGTCCACGGCGGCGTGGTATAGTGTTAAGGTGTTTTCAACAGCTAGATCCAGAATACGAATGAAGGTACAAAATATTCCTGAAAGAGATGCAATTACAATTATTATAATTATTTTATTAGTTTTAGAAATTGAACGTGCGAAACTATTACAGGAGTTAATTGTAAATAACATTGTACAGAAAGTCCCGAAAATTGATGGCTGTAAATACAAAACTAAATATGCTAGTTGCATACTTAGCTGGGAGCCAGCTCGGTCCCTAAAACCTTTTCAAGAGGGTGAATTTCTGAAAATACTTCCCTATTTTAATATTAATTTCTCTCGAAGAACCATTACAAGGAGAGTGGAAACCCGTTCAAAAATGCTTAAACACAAATTCCACTTTTTTGCATTACTTTGGTCTTCACTGAAAACGTTAACAAAAGTAACGATTAAGTGACCCTTCTTACCTAGTCGTTTTTTACTACTTTTGGTTGGAATTGTTGCCTCAAGGTTGCCAATTTGAAGGACTTTCCGTCAAAATAGACGGAATTTTAAATTGTATGATGGATAAAAATTGGCTTTGACGGATGACGGATTTTTCGGCGGAAATTATTATGAATTATTCCGTCTTTTGAATGATTTTTTCCTAGCTTCTTTTATTTTAAAAAATCTGATGTGTTACACTCACATGACTTTCTCTACTCTTGTACAATCTATTTTTACAAACGCCTATTCTCCATATGCTTTATGTTAATCGAGATATCGAGATGTCAATCTTATTGCTAATTTTCTTGTAGATGCAAGGGGAATATGGTAGCTTTTAAGCGATGGTCAAATATTTTAACGCTGGTTGCTATGCGGCGCATTCCATTCTCTTTGCAAGTCCAGGACATAAAAAAATGAATAATGAATTTGAGAAAAAGTATAAGTATTGGAAAATTTAAGGAAATAACAAGCAATATCTCGAAAACGGTTCACTCAACAAAAGAAATGTATATGACATGAGTTGCGTATTTTAACGAGATCTACATTTTTTGTGTAGTAAAATTTTGTCTATCTCTTATGGTTTACCAGTTATGCAAAAGTCGTTCACAATGAAGAATACTTTTGGAGACATTCCCAGAAAATTCGAGATATACATTTCATTTCTCATGACATTATCTTAAACATATGATATTTTAATCAAAATCGTTACAGCCATTTTTGAGAAAATTAAAATTTTCGAAAAATCTTCCATGTAAAGGGTAGTCCGGGGTGGGGAGATTTTCTTGAAAACCTCCGTGTCGCATCTCTGGAAGATACTGAACCTAAATACCAAGTTTGGTGTTTATCCGACTATTCGTTTTTGAGTTATGCTGTTCACAGACACACACACACAGACACACACACACACACACACACACACACACACACAGACACACACACGGACATGTTTCCAAAAATGCTTTTTTTGGATTCAGGAGGTCTCAAAACATGTATTTCCGGTGAAATCTCGGTATCGAATTTTTGGGTGGAATGCAATACTTCCCCTACTTACTATACGTAGTAGAGAAAGTAAAAATGAGTAGTAGTAATTTTTTTTTTGGAAGACTTAAAGACGCATACAAGTCTTTGTTTGCATATCGCTGCATGGGCCACGATACCCATATTTACGAAATACTCAACTCCGATTCACATCAGAAAGCCTTTCATCATGCTGCCTAAGGTATAGATTAGGTTATCGTAGCATAAATTTGCTGTCACCCCGTTTATTCAACATCTGCTAGCTGTACACTGAATATGTTTATACTGCTAGCCCGGGTGCTTGCAATAAAGTGTAAATAATAACACCTGATATAGCATCCACGTGAGAGATTCCTCAAGCTTACTTCCTTCAGAATAGTTACCTAATATACGGTGTTAACGTTTCTGATAAGTTAAGTGGGCTGAATGCTACTTATCAATAGCGTTTGTGATTTCTCCATATAATAAATCAGTTTGCTTTTCAGTTTGTATGCTTACGTGACGTGATCCCGTATTCAAGAATTCATGATCAGAGTTAACTGCATTCAGCGAGTCCATTACATCGGCATTTGGATATTATGGTGCGTTTATTGTGTACCTGTTGAAACGGCAACTCTAGGCCGAGCCCAAGAACTGTAATTATAGATAATTTATTAATTAACTTTTATTGATGTTAAATCATACTATGTAAATAGCTTTTTCTCATACTGCTTGTATATTTTAAGAAGGGTGATTTAACGTTATGTATCTATCTAGGTTACTAATATTAGTAGAATTATAAATGGTTTAATGTAAATAATCTAAGCGCTGTGTTAAAATACTGTCCACGACGAAATGTTTTAGCTACAGGAATAGTGCCTTCGAAGGCAGAAAAGCTAGGTTTATGACATGTCTTGGGTCGCAGTGCCATTATTCCTACAGCGAGGGTGTAACGACTTGGTGCCTTTATTTGATAATTCGCCGTGACCAAGTGAGCGAGACAGATAGCCTAACGGTAAATGTAGGAAAAGCCGCGATTTATATTAAATTTGGACCAATGAGATCCTTGGAAGTTTATTCGAAATAGTTAAGACGCGTCGGGTGGCGCTAAAAATGGACCAATTGGAAAGGAAGCAGCCCCAGAAGCCTGCGACTATAAATGGATCTGTTTGGAGCAAATTCGGGACAGTTTTCGTAATGTGTGGTCAGGGAGAGATGCTGCAGGATGTGTGAGATATCGCGCCAAAAAGGGAATCAAGACAGTTTTAGAAACACCTAAAATCCGCTACTCGTAAAGAGATAATAAGCATATTTAAACTTCGTGTCATATTCGCGCCGTAGTTTAACAGCGGTGGACAGTATTTTACGGCGTCAATACAAGTGTTGTATACTACGAGTGTTAATTAAATAAAAAGAAACGGCAGTGTCATCTTTTCATAAACAAAGCACGTCTATGTCTTCCTATATCACCACCCGAGATCTACGATTCCTTTACCGAGGATAAGTCCATGCTCCCATATTGTTTAAGGAAAATTACTGCAGCTAGCCGAGGATAAAATTGAAGAGAACCAACACATTGCGAACTTCTGGAATCAACGGGAGAAGCATCAAGGTAAGCCCACAGCAACGGACGAAGGAGGTGACTGCCGCAAACTGGCGCCATAACGTGGAGCTCGAAGGGAAGACCAGCTCGAAGGGAAGACCAACTCGAAGGGAAGACCAGCACAAACGGAGGACTAGGAAACAACGAATAGACGAAGAATCTTCAGAGGAAAGGGGCACAGCAGAACATAATTACAACGCGAACTTCTAGTCTACCTACGTGGGACAACAAAACAGCTGAGAACATCGCTTCTAGAAATTCACCAGGATTCGAACCCGGAACGCATCAATTAACGTAGGAGAAAATACAGGTTAGAACATTTATACAAAAACAAACAAAAAGGCATGCAGAGTAGTGACTCAGTTTTGTGAATACATGTTATTGAGAGGGGGTAAAGTCATTACTAGGGAGGTAGAACTTGCTAACGGAACCATGAGTAGGTCAAGGGAAGATTTGAAAGAACTGAATGGGGAGACTATTGTCAGCGTAACAGCAGATGGAGAAAATATGGGTGCAGCAGAGGTAGAAGTTAGGCTGGAAAGGCAACCACCGATTGAGCAGGTCATTGACGCAGGTCAGAATCAGCTGATGGTATTCCTTCAACACTTGAGCACAAAGATAGACGAAGTCAGATGTTAGAGGGGAAATTAGATGACCAGAGTAAAAACTTAGAAAAATTAAGTGAACAAAATAAAAACTTAGAAAGAATCTTAGATGAGCGGGATAAGATCTTAAGTGAACATAGTAAGAACTTAGAAAGAATCGTAAGTGAACAAGATAAGAATTTCGAAGGGAAATTAAAGGAGCAGAGTAAGGGCTTGGAAAGAATCGTAAGTCAACCAGATAAGAATTTAGAAGGGGAATCAAATGAGCATAATCAGGACTTAGAAAGAATCGTAAGTAAGCAGAGTAAGGACTTAGAAAGAATCGTAAGTGAACAAGATAAGAATTTAGAAGGGGAATCAAATGAGCATAATAAGAACTTAGAAAGAATCGTAAGTAAGCAGAGTAAGGACTTAGAAAGAATCGTAAGTAAGCAGAGTAAGGACTTAGAAAGAAAACTGAGTGAAAAGAATAAGAATTTCGAAGGGAAATCAAATGAGCAGAGTAAGGACTTAGAAAGAATCGTAAGTAAGCAGAACAAGGACTTAGAAAGAAAACTGAGTAAACAGAATAAGAATTTAGAAGGGAAATTAAATGAGCAGAGTAAGGACTCAGAAAGATTCGTAAGTAAGCAAAATAAGAATTTAGAGGGGAAATTAGTTGAGCTGATGAAAGGGAAGTTAATAGAAACACTTGAAGGGAAATTACCACAGACACTAGAAACTAAAGATCCGAAAACACTAACGGGAGAAGAAACGTGGAATTTAAAACAAAGAAGCGAAAGAAATGGTTGATCGAACTTGGAGAATTAGTATTGGTATAAAAAAAAGTCCAGCATTCAAAAAAAAAAGGTCTAGCATTCAAAAAAAAAAGAGAGAGAGATATCATAGAATGGAAAATTTATTTAAAGGTCCATACCGGGTGATTAACATTTTTGGTTCGGATACATTTGAGTTACAAGAAATAAAGAATTCCAAGATCGTAGGGAGATATCATAAACAGTTGCTCAAACCGTACAAATGTTTAGAGAATGAGAAGGGTGAAGGATGTAATGAAAATCATCAGGTTAGTTTTACTCGAAATGAGGTAGCAACCCTATGAACAAATAGTAAAGGTAATACACCCGATAAATAAGGATGTAAAGAAATAAATAAATGCATAATAATTAGGTACCAAAATTTATGTAAATAGATTAATTTTTAGAACTTAATTTGGGTATTAGCGTATTTCTCTCCACCACAAGTTATTCGTGTGCGTGAAGTGTATGGTGCATAAGAATGTCTCTCGGAAAACCTGTTTTTAAACGGAGAGGGGGTCAACCATAACAAAGTGTAAAAGTGAATGACCCAAGTGTAAACACTACTGGTTTGTCAGAACCCTTGTGAAGGAACAGGTATAGCGAAGGGTCTCTGTCAACAAAACAAACCAACAAAGGCCATAATCAGAGGAATTATTCTGGAAAAGAAAATTGTATCAAGTGCTGAAAAATTTATTCTTTTCCAGAACAGGGCAATTTGAAACGGCAACTCTAGGCCGAGCCCAAGAACTGTAATTATAGATAATTTATTAATTAACTTTTATTGATGTTAAATCATACTATGTAAATATCTTTTTCTCATACTGCTTGTATATTTTAAGAAGGGTGATTTAACGTTATGTATCTATCTAGGTTAGAATTATAAATGGTTTAATGTAAATAATCTAAGCGCTGTGTTAAAATACTGTCCACGACGAAATGTTTTAGCTACAGGAATAGTGCCTTCGAAGGCAGAAAAGCTAGGTTTATGACATGTCTTGGGTCGCAGTGCCATTATTCCTACAGCGAGGGTGTAACGACTTGGTCCCTTTATTTGATAATTCGCCGTGACCAAGTGAGCGAGACAGATAGCCTAACGGTAAATGTAGGAAAAGCCGCGATTTATATTAAATTTGGACCAATGAGATCCCTGGAAGTTTATTCGAAATAGTTAGACGCGTCGGGTGGCGCTAAAAATGGACCAATTGGAAAGGAAGCAGCCCCAGAAGCCTGCGACTATAAATGGATCTGTTTGGAGCAAATTCGGGACAGTTTTCGTAATGTGTGGTCAGGGAGAGATGCTGCAGGATGTGTGAGATATCGCGCCAAAAAGGGAATCAAGACAGTTTTAGAAACACCTAAAATCCGCTACTCGTAAAGAGATAATAAGCATATTTAAACTTCGTGTCATATTCGCGCCGTAGTTTAACAGCGGTGGACAGTATTTTACGGCGTCAATACAAGTGTTGTATACTACGAGTGTTAATTAAATAAAAAGAAACGGCAGTGTCATCTTTTCATAAACAAAGCACGTCTATGTCTTCCTATATCACCACCCGAGATCTACGATTCCTTTACCGAGGATAAGTCCATGCTCCCATATTGTTTAAGGAAAATTACTGCAGCTAGCCGAGGATAAAATTGAAGAGAACCAACACATTGCGAACTTCTGGAATCAACGGGAGAAGCATCAAGGTAAGCCCACAGCAACGGACGAAGGAGGTGACTGCCGCACTGTTTCTTAAGATTCAGTGTGTGGTGCTTTTTATTTTATGGTTTAACATGTCAAAAAAGTATAAGAGATATGTTCGAAAGTTTAGAAAAGAGTGGTTAAATAATTAACAATTAGATGATTGGTTATTAGAGGTGCCCGGGAAACTTGTAATGCGCGGTGCTGCAAGTATTGTCATTGCAATCTGATTGTGTGCTTGTCAGATTTACTTCTTCATAGAAAAAGTAAGAAATATTTAAAAGCAGCAGAATCCTTTTCAAATTCACGGCAGTCAAAATTATTATTTCAACCAATTAAACATACGCATGAACGCGCAGCGGCTGAAGCTGCCCTTACTTTGTTTGTAATTAATCATTGTTCAATCAGATCCGTTGATCATCTTTCAGATCTAACTAAGAAATTTTTCCAAAGTGCTGACCATGCATCTCTTTTAAGGCTGCACCGTACAAATTTTAGTGCTTTAATTAGGAATATTCTCTACCAGCACTTTAAATTAGAGCTACAAAATGACGTCGGCACTGACCATTTTAGCCTTCTTATAGACGAGTCTCCAAACATTTCTGTCACTAAACTATTGGCTATCTGTATTGTATACTTTTCAAAACAACAAAGCACTATTATATCCACTTTCTTTGTAATTGTTGAACTAGATCGGGGGAATGCTGATTATATTGTCATTACTTTCAGATTATGGTTTAAATATCAATCAAATGAGGAATAGGAACCGATAATGCTTCAGTAATGGTGGGCATTAACAATTGTCTTACCATAAACTGAAATGTGAGGTAACTAACCTTGTGTTGATCCCCCGCGTTTGCCATTCTGCTCAGCTGTGCCCTCTGCTGCCGAAATCTTGAGTTTTTAATTTCGGAAATTTACTTTTGGTTTTCTAAGTCTTCTCAAGTCACATACAGGGACTTGTTTAGAGCAATAAATGATGGAGCCGAGCCCCTTAAAATTGTACAACAATCAAATACAAGGTGGCAGTCGATCGAAGTTGCTGTTTATCGGATTGTAAACCAATGGCTTGAACTACAGCCACATTTTGAGATATGCAGACTTCAAACTAAGTTCAACACAGCTGAACTCCTTCATAGCATGTACTCTGGTGTCATTAATAAGCTATATCTTATACCACACCTTGAAGAATGTCAAAAAGTGAATAAATCATTCCAGTCAAGTACAGCAGACCCTTCAAAGCTTGTCCAAGACTTTAATCCCGCTAGCTCAAAAATTTGAATTACCTGGAACTAAAATCGACTTTCAGTGGTAAAAAATAACTACTGTTCATTGGAAAAATGTTAGCAGTACAGTAGAGTTTTGGCAAGAGATCGCATCATATAAAGATGCAAGTTCCCAAAATCCATTTAAAGAACTCTCAGACTTTGCAATCATGCTTTTGGTCTTACCTTGGTCAAACGCTGACGTCGAAAGAGCATTTAGTATGCTCAACATTGTGAAAGCCTCTCTTAGGAATAGGCTTAAAACCAATATGGTTAACTCAATTCTCACCGTGAGGGCCGGACTTAAGCGGGTGAGAAAGTGTTGTTATGATTACCAGTAAATGTGCTGATGCAAATTGGTACAATGGCTGCGTACCGAGGAGTAAACCAGTCCAGCACTTCAATTGAAGAACTAGAGGCAGAGGACAATGTGGAAGAATTGTCATTTTTTCTATTTTGATTGATGAGTGCATTTTTTGGGTGATCTTCCGGCGGATAAACAAATAGCGAGTGGTATATTTAAAGCAAACTTCATTTTTACATGAAAATACGGAGTATGTTTTATTTTTAGAATTTCGACGAAATGTTTGGTGTTTGTTTGACGGGGAAATGAAGTGTTGGCAACACTGTGTGGCCAACGAGAACAAGCGCTTGGAGACGGAAAACCTGAAGTTCCAATGCCGAAAATGAAGGAAAGCGAACGTTCTTTCGAACGAGCATTCCAGTGCAAAGGAAGGTAGTCCATTCCGGCACATTTTGCTCCCATTGGCTGTGGTCAAATACGTAACGTGGAACGTTGGCGCGCGCTCTTCGACTGGCAATTGAAAGTGAATACATTAAGTCATGCATTTCAAAGCAGGAATTTGTACAAACATAATACAAATCGGTGTTTATAAAGTACTCAACTATAACATGAACAATAGTATGCATTGAAAAAGCCATTTGCCGTGAAAATTCATGGGTTATCTTAAACTTTTATACTGATGCTAGCAGCTTAGCTGTCACAACTAATATTTGGGTACTGCTAAGATAAACTGAAATATCCTGTTTTGTAACACAAATTTGACTTATATTTAGAAGTGATCATTCATGCTGTTTTAGAAGAGTGGATGCTACCTACTGGCGATTTTTCCTGGAACTTTGTTCCTCAATAGCAGCAATTTTCACTTTCTCTACCAGGTATATATTAGGTAGAGAAAATATTGCTTCCACCTAAAAATTCGATACCGTGATTTCACCAGAAATACATGTTTTGAGAATCCCTGAATACAAAAAGGTATTTTTAGAAAAATATCCGTGTGTGTTTAAGGTCTGTGAACAGCATAATTCAAAAACGAAAAGTTGGATAAATACCAAACTCTCATCATTCATGTAGGCCATTATTCAAAATCCAAAAAATTCTTACACTCACTGGTGAATACATATATTCTCTCTTGAGCTACCTTACAGACAAATATGGTAGCTTCCCAACAAACCTTGCTGTGCATGACCACAATATGTGGCATGCAAGCCATTTGCATAGACCAGCAAATAGCTTAAAACTGTTCCAAAAAGGATGTAACTATTCTGCAATAACAATTTATAACCTTCCATGTTACCTAAAACTATTAGGCAATCCTAATTAACATAAAATCTTCAAGAAGAGTTAAACAGAGAAGGCCATAACAGAAGGTAGTCAGTGTGGTTATGCAATGATAACTTAATAAAGTTGTATATGAATATCTGAAATTAAATGCTTGTAGCAGCAATATTCTCCCAGATAACCAGTGAACTTTTCTTTTCACAATGCTCTTCCACTCAGCAAATACCTATAAAATGTGCCTACTATCCGATACCAATTATGATAATCATTAAAAGATTAAGATGCAAGAACAGTTCTACTGAACTGAAGCTAAACATTGCAAAATCACAAATACATAACTAAGTACCTATCTGCTTGATGGTACAAATTTGCTATTCAGAAAAATAAAATGCCAGCTGGCATCTAGATAAAGGCATGACAATTATAGCAGTTTTGCCCAGTTTTGCTACAAATTCATCAGTTAGTAACCATCCTCCCACGTTCCCTTTCAAGTGTTACAAACACAACCGAGACAAACCGTACATTTGTTTACTGGTTCCATGCCCTATAGGGTTAGGAATGGGAGAAAGAATGACCTGAAAGGAAGTGATGTGACAGAGATGGAAGCATTTGAGCTACCTTTCTGTGGCGACTTCTGCATTTATTTATTTCTAAACACACATTGTTCCTATACCTCTAAATACATTTCTGCCATCTAAGGTTATTTTAAGGCCTTTTCTGGTTCAATCTGCAGAATTAATCTAAAGTGCAGCTATACAGCAGATATTCCACCTGGCTTGAGAAGCTATACCTCCCTAATGCTCTAACCGACAAAAGCTGCAAAACCAGCAGTAACTCTCCTAATTTTACTGTTGGCAACATACTAATTCAGAAAATCTGTGACATCTGAATGCAACACAGGGTTCAGTGAACCTATTGAGAAGCCACACCTGCATTGTGGTATAAATTAATGATATTTGGAAAAATAAAGAGATGGCTAGAATTTTACAAAAGTTGTGTCAGTACAATACCTTTTGCATAAAATGCAGAGAGAATATGGTGACATCAGAAGTTTGCAAAACCAAGGGTATGAGTTAAATCCAATTATTATTATTATTATTATTATTATTATTATTATTATTATTATTATTATTATTATTATTATTATTATTATTATTATTATTATTATTATGGATGACATAATGAGGGAGAAAATTAAATATATATAAAAAAAACTGACAACATAAATTTCAGGACTTTTACATGCAGATGATATGAGGCAAGCTCTCTTTCTGTAACTATAGAATGCAATTAATAAAGTTGTTAACTTTGCAAACGAATAGGGTTGCAGATCAACTTAGAAAAAAAAAATTATAGTGCTCAAGAGAGGGTACAAGCTTGCAAGACATGAAAAAGGATTTATTAAAGGAAAGGAAATAGAGGTCGTGAAGGATGCTTTTTATTTAGGAATAAAATTAAGTGTATCAGGTGGTTGGAAAAGCAATAAAGCAATTACAGTTTGCTTTAGCAAGAGGAAAAAATCTGATGTGTTACACTCACATGACTTTCTCTACTCTTGTACAAACTATTTTTACAAAATTTTATTCTCCATCTATATCATATTAACCGAGATAAACATTTGTAGAAACGACCTTCTGACATGCAAAGAGAATTACATTTTACAAATAGCAACCAGTTCTAAAAATATTTGATTATCGCTTAAGACCTCTATGTTCCCCTTGTTTTGTATTTGCAATGGCAATATAAAAATACAGTAGCCTTTAAGCATAGACATATCTCTTAATAGCTGGTTGCTATGCGCAGCACCATTCTGTTTGCCACAGATTAATATTCTTTGCATATCCAAGACCAAAAAATCTGATGTGTTACACTCACATGGCTTTCTCTACTCTTGTACAAACTATTTTTACAAACGCTTATTCTCCATATGCTTTATGTTAATCGAGATATTGAGATGTCAATCTTATTGCTAATTTTCTTGTAGATGCAAGGGGAATATGGTAGGTTTTAAGCAATAGTCAAATCTTTTAAGTGCTGGTTGCTATATGGCACACTCTATTCTCTTTGCATGTCCAGGACATAAAAAAATCTGATGTGTTACACTCACATGACTTTCTCTACTCTTGTACAAACTATTTTTACAAACGCTTATTCTCCATCTACTTCATGTTAATCGAGATAAACATTTGCAGACTCTATCTTATTGCTAATTTTCTTGTAGATGTAAGGGGAATATATATTTACAAGGGCAATATAGAAATACAGTAGCCTTTAAGCACATACATCTCTCTTAATAGCTGGTTGCTAGGTGCAGCACCATTCCCTTTATCACAGATTAATACTCTTTGCATATCCAAGACAAAAAAATGAATAACAAATTCCCATTTCAGAAAATAAGTATTGAAAATTTAAGGGAATAACAAGCAATATTTCGAAAATGGTTCACTCAACAAAACAAATGTATATGACATAAATTGTGTATTTTAATGCGATCTACATTTTTTGTGCAGTAAACGTTCGTCTAACTCTTATGGTTTACCAGTTATGCAAAAGTCATTCACAATGAAGAATGCTTTTGGAGACATTCCCAGAAAATTCAAGATATACATTTTATTTGTCATGAAAATATCTTAAAACATATGATATTTTAATCAAAATCGTTAGAGCCATTTTTGAGAAAATTAAAATTTTCGAAAAATCTTCCATGTAAAGGGTAATCTGGGGTGGGGGATTTTCTTGAAAACCTTTGTGTCGCATCTCTGGAAGATACTGAACCTAAATACCAAGTTTGGTGTTTATCCGACTGTTCGTTTCTAAGTTATGCTGTTCACAGACAGACACACACACACCCACACAGATAGACACATGGACATGTTTCCGAGAAAAAAAAAAATTGATTCGGGGGGTCTCAAAACATGTATTTCCGGTGAAATCTCGGTATCGAATTTTTGAGTGGAATACAATACTTCCCCTATTTACTATACGTAGTAGAGAAAGTAAAAATGTAATGAATTTGGTAACAATTGTTCAATTCTTATGCAGGTAGTGGATATAAAATGGTTTGAAAAGTTATACACAGCACTGGTAGAGTCATGGTGGTCAAACAGTATTGAAATATGGGGAGTGGATGAAGAGTGGAAAAAGATGGGTAGAATATTAAAAATGTTTTATAAGGATATAATGAATGTGCCTTTAATACAGCTGATGTAGGAGTATTGTTAGAGATAGGGAGGTTAAGTACCTGAGAATTAATTGTGGAAAGAGTATAAAATATTGGTATAGGTTACAGCAGTTCTCACAGGATCATGTTTTAGATACCAGGAGCAGCATATAAACACATCAAGCTGGATGTTTCAGATACAACACCTTATCAGAAACAGTATGGGGAATATGGATGAATAAAAATAGTATGACCAAAAGATTGTGAAAGTGTTGAAAGTAGATTGGAAGACACATATAGACAGGATATATGGGCATTTATTACAAAGAACACAACTGAAAGTTTTGAAAGAACTACAGAGAGAAATGTGTATTGAGTTTGGCAGTAATTTGAAGAGCAAAGGAATAGCTTGGTTCAGACTAGGAGTTTGGAGGGTAAAAAGTTTCAGGAAGGCAGTTGAGCAGGGAATATGTCCTATGTTTGAGCTAATAGATGATGCAAATTATATTTGATTTGAGTGCCAAAAAACAGAGTGGAGAAAAGGATTTATTTTGGAAAAATGAAGCAAATTAAAAATGTGTTAGTAGAAAAGAAAATGTTTGATATAAGCAGCAAATAAAACTTTTGGGAGAGCTTTTGTACAAAGTTAAAAAAAGTGGTTTCAGACAGTTGAAAATACGTTAAGGAAATCACTAAAACATAATATACGAGGGGTATTTTTTAAGTAAGGTCCGGTTCGTCATTGTAAAAGAACTACGAGACATACTTTCGTCAAATATTTTTTATTCAATTCTTCATACATTCAGCTATTTCTCCACATAGTCGCCGTTGTTGTTGAGACATTTGTCGTAACGAGGGACAAGTTTTTGTAGTCCCTCGTCATAGAAGTCCGCCGCCTGCGAGGAAAGCCAATTCGTAACAGCTGTTTTCACTTCATCGTCCGTCTGGAAACGCTTGCCGCCGAGGAACCTCTTCAGATGCAGGAAGAGGTGGTAGTTGCTAGGAGCAAGATCGGGTCTTTAGGGAGGATGATTGATCTGCTGCCAACCAAAGGATCCAATGAGAGCTTGTGTCTGAGCAGCGGTGTGGGACCTTGCATTAATGTGCAAGAGAATCACTCCGGCAGACAGCAGGCCGCGATGTTTATTCTGAATTGCACGGCGAAGTTTCCTCAAAGTTTGACAATACACGGCTGCATTGATTGTTGTCCCCGGATCCATGAACTCCACAAGCAGAATACCACATCTGTCCCAAAAGACTGTTGCCATAACCTTGTGAGTTGAGAATGAGTGCTTGAATTTCACTTTCGTCGGAGAAGTCGTGTGTCGCCACTTCATCGACTGTTGCTTGGATTCAACGGTCACGTGGGACACCCATGTCTCATCTCCCGTGATGATATGGTCCAACAATGCATCACCTTCCTCGTGGTATCGGGTCAAGAACGTCAGAGCACTGGCACATCTCTTTTCTTTGTGTTCCTCTGTCAGCTTCTTCGGAACCCATCGATTGCACAATTTTCTGTAGCCCAGGATTTCTGACAGAATTCTGTACAGAACAGACCTTGAAACCTGCGGAAAATGCAATGACAGTGTGGAAACGCTGAACCGTCGGTTGGCACGAATTTCGATGTTTACGGCACGCACAAGATCCTCGCTAATGACAGATGGCCGGCCCGAATGCGGTTCGACATGCACGTTCTCTCTGCCTGCCTTGAATAACCTCACCCACCTACGGACTTTGGTATCACTCATGGCTTTGGGGCCATAAACTTCACTAATCTGGCGATGAATTTCTGACGCCGTCGTATTCCTTGCTATCAAAAATCGAATGACCGATCTGATTTCACACCCGGCGGGCCGGCCGCGCGATCGTCGTAAACTTTTCCATTACACAGTACGGTCCACACTCACTGCCTACCTGACTCCAACTGCTGTGTCACTGTGTGCAAGGGATCCCGGGATTGAGTGCGCATACGCGAAAGTACAGTCCCCTGATTCTTCCGACGATACGGGGCAGCGGACCTTACTTAAAAAATACCCCTCGTACATATAATAAGAATTTTCAATATTTGAAATATAATGTAGTAATATGTCTTTGTGATATTGTATAATTAATTAATGAATGAGGGCAGGCCAGTATATAATGGCCAGGCCCAAACAGTGGTCACCCTATGAAACAATGTACTATCATCTTGGCATTTGATAAATAAATGGAAAAATAAATACTTTTATGCCATGTTTCTCTATCCACATATAAACTACCTTCATGTTACTTTTAAAACTATGTGGGACTTCTGTGACAAATGAGCAGGAGGGGGAGCACAGTCGTGTAACGTGTTAGGCAACTGTTACTTTATTTACCACTCCATAAAAAGTTTTATTATGACACTGCACAGAAATAGATGCTCATGTTTTTATTTCACTGAATGGTACATTTTTCTATACCAAATTGCATTATATTACTATACAGTCACAAAAGGATTAAATTTCTTAAACAAAATAAGCACACATCCACCAAAATGTACACAATATTAAAACTGTACTGGTATGTTTCATTATAAAATATAATTAACCTGCAAACTACAACTGGGAAGTCTTTCACACGCACTATGCAAACTGTGTACAAACAATTTTTCTAACAGTTACAATGAACTTGCACAAAAAAGTATTTTGACTCATAGTTACAGTGTATATTTAGTTTCATATTCAAATGAAATGTGGCTGTTCCTATGCAATACTTGGGAAAACAGCACTTCAGCCACTTTTAATTGCTATCTACTTTATTATTTAAGTATTGTGTGTTCACCTATTTCATGCTGTGTGATTTTACATCCACCAATTCCATCATGCTCATTTACAGCAAACGTGCTATCTTCACTATATGGGCATGGTAAAAATTATGCCAGTAGCAAAGCACCACGCCACAGCCTTAGTTGTCTTCATATAACAAAATGACTTAGCAAGGGGCTTGCATCAAATTCCTCAGTGCAGTCTTATTACCATGACACTTTCATTCCTGTTAATACATTTATATAATAAATATTTACTGTATATAGTACAAAATACATTTTGGAGACAAATGGATACTTTCTCAGTGTAATGAAAAGGGGTTCCAAATAAAATTTGAGTAACAGATTCTGCATCATTATTAGGCATACCATATAAATACAGAAGGACTCTGTTTTGACTCTTAAAGCCACCAAAATGCCTGAAAGAGTTAACAATTATAATTAAAAATATATATAAAAAAAATGTCCAATAATTGTTTTTGTTCATTTAAAATTACCACAGCTTCAAACTGGTTCAAATATTCAATCAGCAAAAGCTACTTTAATTCTGAAGTTTCTGAAATTCTGTATAATATCCATCTATTTACTAAGATCCATACATGGGCTTTATGATTAGAGGATGGTTTATTACACATTTTTAATCAATTAATATGCATATGCAACTAACTAAATATGCAAGCATTAGCATTAGCCGAATGCACCACCATGGTTACTATAATGTTATGTTTGCATATTTTTATGAACATGTATTACAAAAGGTGTGATGTCCTGCCTAATGTGATGAATTAATTCAAAATAAAGCAAGTGCATGTTAACTTTAGACATTTTTCAGCTTCAAATATGAATTAAATTGCTGACATGGTCCTTTCTTAACATTGATTTGTTGGGGAATTTTCCTGTATTTTGCAAGAAATTCTCTAAAATATTCATTGTTTAGGTTCTTAAAAGGGATGGCGGAAGTTTCAAAATGAATCTTTGCCGTATACAATTTCAAAGTAATTTATATAGATGTGCAATTCTTGATACTGAAGCACCTTGTAGGTGCATCCACTTTTGCACATCATCTCTTAGATTTGTTTTATCCAGCTAAGTATCATACATGAAACAACTCATGAATAACAACATTAAACCTTAGTTTTGCTAATTATCCCATCTCTGCTGAGGTCTTTCTTCCCTTCTTTTTTGTTTCCCTTTTGTTTTCTGTCTTTTCTTCTTTTGTATTATGTCTGTTAAAAATGTTATTTTAACATGTTATGAACAACAGAGAAAAGTTTACAGTATAAGAGATAGAATGTTGCTTAAGTAATAGTTTTTTAAAACTGAAAATTTTCTCAAAACTTTAATCTATTTTATTAAACATAAATACTTATTTTTTTGTTCTCCCTTTCTTTGAGCTTAGCATTCAAACAGATCACATCAGGCATTGAATAAAAGTATGAAATAAATAAGTGAATGAGCTCAGGAATCTGCTGCTAAGCTACTTGATATACATCCTAATCACAGTTAAAAGCATCAAATAAAACCTTCAGCCAGGCACCTTAGCCCAAATAGGGTTTGAACCAAGACCAGCAATATGAAAGGGAAAAGTGTTGTGTCTCATAGTTATTTGGAACTACATTGCTTCCCATGATGATCAGAAAATAATGGAATTTAGTAATAGCACTTCTCACATATTCATTGAATCAACATTTTTTAAGTAACAAATCTTATCAGAAAAATTATGCTTGTAAAGTTTAATAATTTAACAACGAAACTCAGTAATAGGTGAAACATTAGTTTTTGACTACTTACTCATTCTTACATATCGTTTTTAGGAAGTAATTGAAATGCAGCCTATTCACCAAATGGAACCTAAAGTATATAGTTATATATACCCAGTCTCATAGCAGAAATCAAAATGAAAATATAACATATACAAATACAAACATTTTATAAATTTTATTTTTTATTTCAGTGTAGCTACTTTAATATTAATTATCCATGATCAAAAAATACATTCACAATTATTATACACAATGTTCCCATACGACTGTCCAATTTGTTTGAATAGGCAACCCAAATGACATCAGGGATGGTAAAATATCTCTACTGTTTTATCAGTACATTATGTAGGACTACTTGATTTGGTATGTTATTTTAATAATGAGCATTTCTGGTATTGCTAAAACTCTCACTGCATACGAGGCAAGTGTATTTGGTATAACAACAATTAGCTTTGACTGTTAGAACAATCTAACTAACATACTGTTTGCATTTATTACTTGTATACTTCATAGAGTACTATAATGTTTATAATATGAATACTAAAATAATATTCCATATTATATTGCAGAATAATAATAATAATAATAATAATAATAATAATAATAATAATAATAATAATAATAATAATAATAATAATAATCCTGTCATGAATCAGAGATCTAAAGATTACACAGGCTTGCAAAGATTTTGTGGCACAGAATATTTTACATCATAATGGTGAAATTGGATGTTCTAATTTCGAAAATAATAATAGTTTTTGGCATCACATACAGATTTTGAACAATTCTGTTTCAATGCAAAATTGAAAGTTCAGTAAGCTAGTATTAACATTACTGCATATCCTACTTATAGCATGGTTGATTAGAATGTGTCAACATGCTAAATCATATGTTGTACCACAGTCCATCTCTGTTTACAGGTAATGTTGAACCTATCTCATAAACATTTATTGGCTAAGATATCAACAGAGAATCCTCAGTACAGTTTTAAACTTCTTCAAATTGGGTCTCTTTTGAAGCCGTATTGTATTATGAATTTTATTTGTGGAAAAAAATGGCAAGTTCGAGTGTTATATCTAGGAGGGGCTGTGTGAACAACCCTTAACAATTTCTGTTATATCTGTGGGTGTTATGCGATAAAGCAGCAGAAAAGAAACATTACCACATTTATCAAGGGTTTCGTATCTGGCCTATTTTAAAATTAAATTAGGAGATCAAAACAAGAATTTTGCTTCTCATATTGTGTGTAAAAGTTGTGTAGAAAATTTAAGACAGTGGTACAAGAGAGTTCGTTCATCTATGCCTTTTTGTGTTCTTATGGTATGGCACAAACAACAAAATCATTTTAATGACTTAATTTAGTCTGTGTAATATATCTGGATTCAATGTGAAAAACAAGGTGGGCATTATGTATCTAAAACTGCCATCACAATTAGGTCTGTGTCTCATGGACTTGATTTTCCTGTTCCATCACCACCTAGGGTATTACCAGAGAGCAGTACTGATACTTTGAGTGTAGATGATTTAAATTGGTCTCCAGACTTAGAAGATGACATTCCAAATCCACTGAGTCAGAATTAAATGATTTGGTATGTGATTTTGGTCTTACCAAAGAAAAAAGTGAACTTTTAGGTTTAAGGCTGAGAGAAAACAATCTTTTAGGACCTCAAACAACTTTCTACTGGTACAGACATCGAGAAGAAGAGTTCCAGAAATATTTTGTAAAGGAAGGGGAACTAGTGTACTGTTGTGATATCCCTAACTTGATAGGTCATTTTGTAACAGCTTACAAACCAAAAGATTGGCGTCTATTTAATGACTTGAGCAAGAGATGTCGAAAGGTGTTCTGCTGCACATGGCAATATGTTTGCTTCAGTTCCAATAGCTCACTCTACATCCCTTATAGAAACGTACCAAAATTTGTATACTGTCTTAGAAAAAATTAAATATAATGAACACAAGTGGTATGTGTGCTGTGATCTTAAAGTGTGTAGTATTTTATTGGGCCATCAAGCAGGGTACATGAAATTCCCGTGCTTTTTGTGTGGTGAATGGGACTCTAGAAAAGCCAGAGAAAGACACTAGGGTGAAAGTAATTGGCCAAAAAGAAAAGATTTAGTGTCAGGGACAAAAAATGCAATAAATCGCCCGCTGCTTGACTCGCAAAAGGTTTTGCTACCCCTGTTACATATCAAATTAGGGATAATGAAGCAATTTGTCAAAGCTTTGGACAAACATGGTCTGTGTTTCCCACATCTTATTCAGAAATTTCCAATGCTGTCTGAATCAAAAGTGAAAGAATGCATTTTTGACACCCCACAGATTCGCAAACTCATGAAGGACATTCAGTTTAGAAATATCATGACAGACATAGAGCTTCAAGCTTGGGACTAATTCAGTAAAGTTATAATTAAGTTTTTGGGTAATGTTAAAGATGGCCAATATGAGCATATTGTTAAAACCATGCTCAAAAAGTTAAAGCACTTGGATGCAATATGAGTTTAAAATTGCATTTTCTGCATTCGTATCTTGAATTTTTTCCTGAAAACTTGGGTGCACTAAGTGAAGAACAGGAGAGAGATTCCACCAGGACATAAAGGAGATGGAAACAAGGTACTAGGGTCGATGGGACATGTCCATGATGGCCAATTACTGTTAGTGTTTAATTAGACACAACCCTCGTCAGGACCACAAATGCAAGTCCACTCAGCATTCATTTTCAACAAAGCAGAGTAGAAAATAAAATCATAAGGTATGTTTGAAATTTCCTAGTTCAATGTAAGCTGTTGCATCTGAAGAATTGAGATTCTTTCTTAGTTTGCATGATTTCACGCATTTTAAATTGTACTTATAAACTAGAAATAAGCCCAAATATTACATATTCCCTTTCTGCAGGTCAAAAAATAGTATGTGATATGAAAAACTGGAAAGAGATTTGAATTCAACATACCAAACTTAGGTATAGAGACCATTTAACCCTGTGCTGCAGAAAACAAAAATTAAATTCGCAGGCCTGTGTTACCTATTAGATACTGACTTTGAGCTACATAAACGCAGCCGTGTTTTGTGTACAAATGGTTAGGGCGGTGAGTTTGAATCCCACTCTTGCCTGCAGTTATATATCTGTAATACATACTGTACTTTATGTAGACATGTATATGTACAGAACTATAACTCTTAACTGATTAAAATGTTTACCACCTCTGAAACATAACCAACATTAGCAGGTACTGTGCACAATTATGAGATATAGCCTCAAGAAATGTATGGGGATTCAGAAACGCTGAATATATTAAAGAAAAGTGTCAACATAAACTTTCACACTTTGCCTGGTTTAGTCATCTGCTTACAAGCTTTAAATTTTCCAAGTGAATGGACCTATGTGAAGTGATATTATATTTGGAAAAACACTGAGCTTAGAAGTGGGACAAGGCATTTTTATACAGATCCAATATGAATTTAAGTTTTGCTAATCAAAATATTTATAATAATGTTTTCCTAAAGCTCCAAAGTTAAAATTTCAAAAGTTTTGCACTTTGGAAATTTAGCTATTGTATAAAGAATTGACTCAAAATTTTATTTCTTTTAGAACATGGTTTTAGAATCTTCAACTTATTGTCCATTTGCTAAGGAACACATACTGATATATTCCTGTCCTAACATTAATAGCTTAAAACAAATTCCTGTTTTAGATAGCAATAAAAATTAGCAGTAAGATTATTGATTAGTACAGAAAAATCAATTTTATAATTCCAAAGTACAAGTATAGAAAAAATATTATTTCTGCTCGTATACACAAGATAAAAGAAACTGTGAAACAATTTCCTGCCACAGTTTTAACTATCAAGTGTGTGAACCAATTACTGTTTAAGTTAATTGCATCCGATGTGCTGATATCTTTATGTGATCTTTGCTCTTAGATATTTATGTACTTTGAAGACTATTTAAATGTCTTAAGCCATTGACTATTACTCTGTCAAACTTAATTTGGATTTGGGCAGTATTAATTACTCATCACTAGTTTTCTCTTGTAATTTTAGAAGTATTGATCTAAGACATACATTGTGCCTATTACTCAAAATAGGCTGTTTTAAATTTTAACTGAGAAACCACCACCTTGCAAATTACAGAACTATATCACCTGTTTCAGAGAGTAATAATGCCAATATCACTATAGTCCAATGTTTCTAAATAAATGCCTAACTTTACTTACATTACTGTCATAAAAAAGCTGCATAAGTAACTTTCTTGCAATATCTATTAATACCGTCTTACCAGGTTTAAAAAAACTCGCCTAGGTTTGTAATTTTCATAACTTATTTCATACTTGTGTCTCAAAAGCTGCCAATAATATAGTATGAGTGCATAATATACTATAATCCTAAGTTTAAATAAAATATGGATTTAAGTACCAAAATGAAATTAGTGTAAAGCAACATATCCATTTTTAGTTTCATGTTTGCATTATACTGAGAAAGATCCATAACAGGTAAGACAAAACCTTACCAATGTTATTAAATTGCTTGATACAAGAAAATTAATATATAAAAGGTTTCTAAAAGGAAACATCAATTCTAGTGTCATATATTTTACTTTTGTATAAATTATGTTTAAGTAGTTCATTAAAAAGGGATGTCATGTACAAGATTGTTATTATTTATATGTTGTATATACATTTAAATTACAAAGATAATTAAAATTAAAGTCTTCATAATGTTACATGTGCTCCTCTCAGATGAACCTACAAATATCAAGTTATGTGCATTTACTTTCTACTTCAAACTGTTATTTATTCATAAAAATTATTAGAAGCTAAAAAGAGTCATCTAGTCACTGACAATATTATCTTGGATACACTTTCTTGCAACAAAATATTACAAACATTCCTTCTTATGGAAAACATATTTCTAACCTCAATTGTTACAAACCTTAGCACAATCTTGCTGGCTTCAGCAGTGAAAATATTTTAGGCCTTCGTATAGTTACAAACTCAATATTTTAATTTTAACAGTTCTACACTAATGCATTAATTTGAATAAGAAAATAAATTGAAAGAAGCAGCAATGCACCTATTTCAGAAGTGAAAATTTTTATCTTATAGTGGTGAGATTACCTGATGATTATAAGCTTCCAACCACACATTTGCCTGCTTTTTTATCTTTTATTTTTCTCCTCTTTAGCCAAACTTGTTGAACAGAGGGAGAAGAAGCAGAGGAAAAACAAAAGAATGTAATTTTATGATTCCTTTAAAGAAAATGAATACCTACTGAGCTACTGAAATATTCCATTATTTCTCGTAGCAAGCATCTTTATATTCATACTACAATAAATAATTTTTCGTTACATATTGTCCGCTTATTTCTAAAACTTCATAATATATCAAATATTTTGGGAGAATGAAAAACATTATGATGATGTACTGAAACTGTACTCATTCCAGTATTTTTATGACTTTCAATATTTTAAATAGCCTTCACATTCCATAAATGAAGGTACATTATCTTGTATGAAAAATTAAGATTTGTGAACTTTTAAGTACATTAGTGATGTTGGAAAACAAAGGTTTAATTTTTCTTGGTTAATGTTGAAAACTGCAATGAAGATAGGTGACGTTTTGAATCTTAAGGGAGTTATTATTTTTGTATTTGCTGACAATCAATACCTCATAAATGACCACACTTGCTTGGTTTTAAAATAACCTGGCAAAATGCCAGTCAATTTGTATTCATCAATGCTGTAATACTTAAAATACTTCTTAGTGCTGAAGTTTAGTGCCTACAAAAACAAAGTTCTTTGGGTCAACCTCAGGGAAGGAAAGCTATGTGGCTAATATGCAGCTTAGATATATAAATTTACTGAAAAATGTCTTTTTTTTTTTAATCTTAATAAATTCAATATTATAAATTTATTTGCTTGCAATAGGTAGTGAATCTGTTAATTTGAATGCATTTTATCTTGTTTTGTATATTACAAGTTGCTGCTCAAATTAATTTATTTAATTGATTAAATGGTTGCATAATATTTTCTCCATATTGCTGTGGATAAAATGACCAAAAATAGTTAAAATGTAGGAAACTTAGAGGTTTATTTATTTAACAAGTTTGTTTGTTTGCTAACTTGTTTATTTTTTTATTTATAAGAGTTGAGCTAAATACTCATCTGGGATAATTGTTTGACTGAACTGAACCAAGCCTGTCGGCTACATTAAAACCTGTTAAAGGTCTTAGAAACAAGAGTCCAAGTAAGTAGAAAATAAATAGAAAGCTAGTATAGTCCGCTGGTTAGGCAGTAGGCAGGATGAAAGTAGCATAGTAAAAATGCCAAGTTAAACTCCCAATGTTGGGAGTTTGTAGTATAACTTATTTTTCTCCTTACATGACAAAAGCCAACATGGGGCATAAATGTTACCATTTACTTAGTTCATACTATCTTATCCATTGACAGTGGAATACTTCCTCAGTGTGGAAATTACTCTATCTTTGTTTGCAGTACAAAGCCACATTTTGTCAAATATAATCAAAACCTAAACATGGCTGTTGAAATGCAAAGAGAGCACCTTATTTTCATTTCTATTAAGGATAATGTTGCCACACACTTCCATTGATAATAATTATGAGGGAAGGGTATTTAATTAACATTGAAGTGTTAAATAAATACATATTTACACTATATGGATATGTAAAATTCCTTTCCTTTTGCTTTATTTAAAACATCGTGAAACAACTCAGTTTATGATAAAAAGAGAGAGGTGCATGCAATATCAGATGAATTTAACCTTGAAATAGGACGAGGTAAACTTTTTACTCCTTATTTCATTTATTGCACAAAGTGAATAAATACATGGCCAAGTACAAACAAGTGTGCCTTGATTCTTCCTTCAGCAGACAAATCATGACCAACCGGTATTGGGGAGAGTATTGCAGTACTGTAATACAGATCCAGCCAATGTCATTCACAGCTCTGAAGCCCAATGGCAGCTGGCATGTGTTTAATGAAACAAAGAAAAGGAAACAAGATTTCCAATTATGATAGACTTCTAGCAACTGAAAGGAACATGTATGTGCTTTAAGCATGATAGTACATAAGAAGTTAATCCTAAACCTTACACTCATTAAAATTTTAACTTAAAAGCCTCTTGCCAAGTCTAATGGAACCAAGCTGTCCTCAAAGGAAACAATCAATTTATGATTCTGAGGTGTATGGATGAGAATTTAGTACAGGGTGAGCCAAAAGACTCCGAACCGCCTGCGCTGTGTTTTTCCTGTCTGCATCCTCAGCGCTCGTTGCCATCTGCCGCTATCATAGAAAGGTGCGGATGAAACCATACAACATTTTTAAAACTACTTTTAAAGGCTTTACTTACCAACTTTATGAAAGGAAATGCTGAAACTGGCCAGTCGTTGTCCATACATTTTTGGCACCTCTTTAGGAAACTATCCATCACGGAATTTTTGGGGGGAATTTTCCAAACGATGACCGACGTCGTCTAATGTTTCTTCGGTAAGAACCAAACACTGTCTTTTAGATTTCTTAGCCTGAACACTTCCTGTGGCCTGAAATTTAATGTAAAGTTCATGGATTGTTGTATGGCTTGGAACTTTTACACCTGGAAATCTTTCTGCAAATCATACTTTCACTTGGCAAGCTGACCAATTTAACAGATACGAATCATAAATAAATACACGCTGTGCAGTAGAAAACATATACTGAGCCATAATATACTTTGTGACTAAGTACAGGACAAAATGATAAACAACTCGTAATAACTGAACCACAACATATCACCGCCAACTCAAAACTGCACTTCACAATGCAGAGCAAAACTGCAACAGCGTGATTTTGTTTATAGCGTGACTTTGTTTATAGCAGCAGTGCATTATAGCGTGACTTTGTTTATAGCAGCAGTGCGTTATCGTGTTTTTATCATATTTCCACACGCCCGGTGGAAAAACACAGCGCAGCCGGTAATATTGTTCATAAAATACCCCTCCCGGGTAACTTAAAACTTAAAGTGTACAAGACAAACCCACATACCCTGGAAGAATTAAAACAAAATATCCGCCAGAAAATTTCTCAACGTGAATTACGAGGAGTGATGGATAGTTTCCTAAAGATGTGCCAAAAAATGTGTGAACGACGGTGGCCAGTTACAGCATTTCCTTTCATAAAGTTGGTAAGTAAAGCCTTTAGAAGTAGTTTTAAAAATGTTGTATGGTTTAATCTGCACCTTTCTATGATAGTGGCAGATGGCAATGAGCGCTGAGGATGCGGACAGGAAAAACACCACGCAGGTGGTTCAGAGTCTTTTGGGTCACTCTGTATTAAAACAAAGGAAGAGTGTGGGACTTAAACATTGGAAAAGTGATTGCCGCAAGTGCATCAGAGATAAAATAGGACTCATTGATCGCTGGAAACCTATGTAATACTTAGGTTCCCTATTTGTTATTTTAAGTTATCTGTGGTAATACTGAAATAAAAAACGTTGTTACAGCTATTAAAACTCCACTCATAGGCGGTTAGATGTTAGCTATGCAATAAGGTGCTTTTATGAAGTTTCCAAACTTCCTCCTGTAAATACAGAAAACTAACTCCTAGATTTCATGCATGTGCTTTTCTTTTAATCATCTGTGCAGCAAGAAGATTAGAAATAGATAAGAATGAATAAAAAATAAATATATAAACATAAGCTATAGATATAATTGGAAGCTGAACCAAAGATGACCTATGTCTTTGATCCAAATGTAATTTTTGAAGAGGGGCAGATTCCTCTAGAAACTTCTGGATGTCTAAATTAAACAAAATTATGAGTCAAAATATACTAGTAGAATAGGTAATCAAAAGAACACAAATTCTACCTTAAGAATGAAATCTATTACAAGTAATTGCTTTTGATGTCACAATGTTGCTCTGAAGTATTAATGTAATGTGTATCAAAGCATTATAAATCCATTATTAACAGTCATCACGGAAAAATGGAAGCTCATTTCCTATTTATATAAAAAAAATGGAAAGATGCAAACATGTGTATTGAAAGTAGAGAGCAATTGCATTCCAGTTATGTAACTCAAGGCAGCAGTACTATTAAGGTTCCTGAAGAATTTACATCATTATGCTATCTTTGAATGACATTTTAAGCTTTTCTCTTACAAAGATAAATTCTTACAAGACAATGGATAGTGTGTTCTGATGATTTAAGTCCTTTCATTTTTTTTTAACTGCTAATCAAAACATTAGCATTCATTATTATTCCTTAATAATTAATCTAGTACACTATTGCTGCTTAAATATCTATATACATATGTGGATGGTATTATATAAGGCTCTTCATTCTACATGTAAATGGATGAAAAATAACAATGTTATGGATGAAATGGAGAACTAACATTCAGTATCTCTACATGTTATGTAAAATAAAATGGCACAAAGAGCTGATAACTCGTGTGAACACTACCACATATCTTTGAATTTAATTTGAAACACATATTTCCAAACTTCTTGACTATCATTAATCTCTACTGTTCAGGGTACAGAACAATACAACAAAGCTAATTTTGCCTGAAACAAGCTCTAGTGTTGTATAAGTTATGACTGGCACACACCCAATTTGCAGCATCCTCATATCCTCCTCAGCCTATGAATGCAGTAAAACCTCACTTAATTGAACTGTACTTAACTGAAATGGTGGAGGAGAGAAAAAAAAACATGTAAGAAAGAATTCATGAAAATGTTCAAATTTGCACTGTCAATGTTGTTGCAACAATTGGCAATGTTCTTTTTCCCCAGCCCTAAATTCCAATACAGGTACTTGGGGAGCATTTCAGGAGCATTTGTCAAAGATGTCAAAATGCAAAATTTGAGAAATATTTAATGAAGCCCTATTTCTCTGGTTTACCCAATAACTTTCGCTGCTTAAAATCATTATTACCATTGATTATCTGAAAGTTGCATTATCCAAAACAGCTCTGCCCCCTTTAGTTCAGTTAACTGTACTTTGATACAAACAAGATGTTTCTTACAAGGCAGCTATACTATTCTGGTTTTTATCTGGTCTTAGCTGATCTAGGTTTTAAGTACATAAATAAAACCATCATTGTGTAACAATAAAACCTGCATTCTACCAGCTTACAGTAAATAAATCCCTTGTTGTAGATAAACTATAAAACTCTTTTAAAACACAAGTAAAATGAAAACATTGCCAAGCGATAGTGATCACATGAAAACTTAGGTGACTGTATAATAATAGAACATGATAAATAATTATTTCCACTGTTGGAGAAGAAAGATTCAGACACTAGCAGTAAAATATAAAACCTTGGGAAGGCTTCAGATGTGACAATTTTTACTCATTCTTTGCATCCCAAGTTTTGTGTTTGTTCCATGTATATGTATGTTAATAATATTTAGCTGAGTATTCATTTCAGCCAAAAATAATTTTTTTGTTTTGTTTTGTTTTTTTTAACCATACAAAAGGTATTTGGCATGGATTTTGATTAATAAGGTATAAATCTGTTTTTCTATTCAAATCTAATAATAAGAAAACAATGACATGCCTCATACCTTCTAGAAATTATTTAAGTGTTACTGAATAATAAACCACATATGTTACCATTTTTTTTATTATTTCTGTTTTCAATTAACACTTCAGTTATAAGTAAGTGGCTTAAAATTTTGTATTCATGAAGTTGTCAAGGAAACAATGGGTCCTCATGATGTTATTTCACTTTAAGCTTTTCTTGAGAAAGTAACATCAAAGCCATTCATTATCTAAGGAATGTTGAATGAGTGATTTATTGTCTGCTTTTAACTTTACAAACAATTTATACAATGGGGTTGCTTTTTATTTCTCTACCCCTTATATTTAACATTCTGTTGTATATATAATGGGGAAATATAATGTATCCACTATTTACTTTTTTGCCTTATTACTCTTTTTCCACATTTTCTCCAGTTTGCTTCACATTTCTTTTAATCATTTTAACCTTATTTTCTCCAAATACTTTCCTGCTTTCTCCATATATTCATTTGATCTTGTATTAAAAATCCTCCTAGCTTTTAGCTCTATTGGTAAATTTTTCTATTTCCCTAGTATTAATTCTTCCTTCCTCTATCCGTATCATTACATTCCAGAATATGCCAATTGTGATGCACTCCATTACATTTGGTACATCTCCCCCCCCCCACTCTTCTCCCTGTTAAACCACTTAAATTCATTACACCTGTCCTCGCCCATGCATACCCTGTTCTGGCCTCTTTGTTGCATACTTTGATGTATATTTCTTTTCCCCATTCTTTTTAAAATATTTATAACGTATTAATGGACTGTTTTACTTAAACTACTTATAATTTCTTACTTTTCAATATCCTCCATTCTAGTTCTAATTTCTTTCCAGAAACCCTTACTCTTGTTTCTTTCTGCCCATGTTCCCCCCGTGCCTATTTCCTCCAATGTTGTCATCTTGTGCATCCAAGTTTCTTTTTTTCCCATTTACTCCTGTTCAACCAAGCATTGCTTTAGTATTATCATTTTCCTCTAGTAGCTTTGTTTTGAACCAGTATTTGATTGCGCTTTCTATCATTTTGCCTTTTGCTCCCACCCTACCTAGTTCTGCTTGTACTACTCCATTCGGTGAACTTCTTGGCACTTCCGGGACCTAAGGAGATATAATTAACATTAAATTTGAGTTCTCCCCCTCAATAAAACATTTGAAAACAGAAATACAGCTTTGTGTGTCGATGTTTTGTATGAAATTGTGACCTAAATTTTGTACTTTTAAGTATTTCATTCCTGTAACTTTGTCTTCAATAGAAATGCATGAAAATTGTTGTAAGGAGTTACTAATGAACTGAGAAAACAGGACTTTTTAATATATATATCACGAAAGTTTATCTAAAATTTATGATATTAAGAGAAAATTAAATCTTACTACATTTAAAGCAAATCTAATTCCTAAGCTTAATCCACTACAAAAAAAGCATAATAAGATTTAAATTTAATAGAAATAGTGAAGGAATGTGACAGCCTAGAATATGTATTGAAAACATTGGCTCTAGAACAATTAATATTTGCTGATAAGAGTGGCTTCAAATATTTACTTATGGGTCTTTCTTGCCCAAACAAAATGGAACAAGTACAGGTGCAACTTGCCAGCTTTTTTCATTCTATAAATCTTTAGGATATGATTCTACAAATTTTGATGAAGAAATTGAAGCGTTTGTTCATCACTACAAAATCTTTTATTTGGATTCCTCATTTTCAAAAGGCAGTTACATTTCCTGATTCCAGAGTAGCAGTTGCAGCTGTAACTAATTTAACACTTAAAAGTTAAAGAATAACAGAGTGCTGGAAAATTACACATCATTTAATTCAACTAAATAAAAGAAATGCTTTCCTGTGAGTACTATCACACTGTGGATTAATTGGCAATGAAGCTACTGCAGTTCTGACTATCTTATAAAAAAATGAAGCCACATTTAATAGCAACCATTGTTAAATTTACCTTTTATGTAATTAAGTCCTAATTTCAGAATATCTCTACACATTTCCTTAAAATTTAAAAAATAAAAAAATAAATAAAAAAAGGGGAAAATTATCATGAAAACTTAACATATAATTTCTGAATATCCACACAAATCTGCAGTAGCAGCATTTCAAATGCTTATAGGCATTATCTGCTAGCTAGACATTTGAATGAAATTAGTATACTTTTATCATCAGTTTGTCCACTTTCTGATGTTCAAGAGGACATGATCAGTAAGGTATAGTCACTTCCACCCAATCTTTCTTGAGCAAGAAGTACTGGAGAGCAAAAGAGTTAATGGCTTCATTGTCAATAATTCCTCATTAGTCAACAAACAAACAAAGAAACAATATTTAAGTTCCCAAAAATATCCAGTAGCTGAATTTCATTAATCTCTTCTTTAGTATGTTTGCACAACTACTGACTAAACCAAAAGAACTCAGTATAACACAATGAAACAAATTATAGGAACAGTCTCTTGGAAGCTACTAAGAAGATGGAACATGTGTGTGCATACATCTTTTTTATTCCTTGCATACATGTCCTTATCACCAGTGTCACCTGCTTCCTTGAGCATTAACTACCCTCGCTCTTACTTATGCTTTTGGTGCACACCTGTGTAACTTCTTTCATATTAATATATGTGATAGGATTCATATCATTATTCAGAAATTGTAAGGAGCAGGTAGGGAAGAAGATGAAGGTATCTATGGTTAAGAAGTTACTATCAAAAAGGAAGCAAATGATATATTTTTCACATACTTAACAACCATGTAAGCAAAAGAAAGGTATATGCAGGGCTGTATTTAGGTATGTGCAACTGCCCAGGGTGGCAAAATTTTGCCACGAAAAATTACATTTCAAGTATAATTTTAATGTGCATTGCATTTGCATTCGGCATTCAATAATTTATTGGAAAAGTGTTGACAAATATTTCTACCTGACATTAAACTCGTATTTTACTATTAGTTCACTGTCTTAGTCTTCTGTGTACGAGTGCATTAATCTTGTAGGCTACAGTACGAGATAGCTCTCCACATAATTGCATAGCCTACAGATCTTGTATGTGGCACATTATTCAATTCTTCATCCATTCATGGTTATGTTGGCGTTATACATAACACAAAGTGGCTTGGTGGATTCATCATTTTACATAGTTCTCAACATAAAATTACGGTATGTAATTCGAGTACTAACTGGTCACAGTGAAGCTGGTTCTATATTTGATATAACCACAGTATGTTCAATTTCCAAAACTCTACATTGCAGATTATTATTTTTTCAATTCACAGTAGCAGTGGATGGCAATCTAGGTTAAGTGGTGCTGCATATCGAAAGAAAGCTGAAGAAAAAATGACTGAGGGATAGTAAATTTTTACAGAAAATACCTCGACTGGACTCATATTTTACTGCTAAAAGTAAAAGTGAACTGTGTAACTCTGAACACTCAAGTGAAGTTGCAGTTCAAAACAGTAACAATGAACAGTGTAGCTCTGCAAGTGCAGGCAGAATTAAGAGTTCTAAATGGTAAACAGAATGCGGAAGTCCCAACTTTCGGAGTTTTGGAAGGATGTCAAGAATCTACACACTCTAAAGTAGAGGATTTTTCTGTTCCCAGTAATGACCCATTTTATTGGGAAAACACTGACCAGTCACTAGATTACTTGGTTAAAAATGGTATTAATCAAAGTAAAAATGCTGATTTTTCTATTTGCTCATGGCAATATGCCAAGGAACTCAGCGATTTTGCAGCAGAAAACTGTTTCAGAGGGTTTTGGTGAATGGGGAAATTACCAACCGTGAATATCTTGTATATTCTCCGAGCCAAGGATTGTTGTTCCATACATATTTTAAATTATTCAGTGGTGCATCTCAATTTGCAACAGCAGGTTTCAGTGATTGGAGCTATGCTGGAGTACAAATAACTGAACATGAAAATTCTACCTCTCACAAAGACTGCTTGCTAAAATTAATGAACAGAGGAAATGAGATGAATAGAACTGACAAACGGTTGCTCACCCAGCATAAACATGAAGTTATGTTTTAGAGAAACGTGCTAAAAAGAGTTGTTTTGGTTTCTGTAGCTAGCTTCTAGGGGTCTAACATTTCATGGAGACAAAGAGATGTTTGGGTCTGTGAAAAATGGAAATTTCATTATGTGTCTGGAATTAAATGCAAAGTATGATTCTTTTTTGGCTGATCATATAACAAGTTTGGTAACCCTGGAAAAGGATTTACTTCATACTTGTCACCAGCAACTTATGAAGATTTAATATGTGTTATGGGAAGGTCAATGACAGAAAAATAGATAATGAAGTTATTTCTTCTAAATATGTTTCAGTCTAGTAGATTCTACACGATATATCCCATAATGACCAGTTAAGTATAATCATTAGATATGTAACTGAAGATGGGCTCTCAGTTGAAAGATTCAGCTGTTTTATAAAAATGCATGCCACACTGGAGAGAAGCTTTTGGAAGCAGTTTTGAATTCTTTAAAACTACATGGACTGAAGCTTGACAACTGTAGGGGTCTGTCATATGATAACACAGTCAACATGTCTGGTATATATTAGGCTTGCAGGCAAGACTTAAAGACCGAAACTCTCTCATTTTCTTGATCCCATGTTCAAATTGCACGCTGAATCTAGTTGGCTCACGAGCTGCACAATGCTGCACAGCTGCAGTACAATTTTTTGAGTTAATTCAAGGTTTATACTCGTACAACTTCTTTGCAGATTCTACAGATAGATGGAACATCTTGGAAACAGTTTTTTATTCTGCGAATATAACACTGAAGTCATTGTCGACAATTTGATGGTGTGCATGCGAGGATGCTTGTAAGAGTTTGAATGCAGATTGGAAAGCAGTGTTTTCTGCATTAAGAACAATTTCAGAAAATGAGAATGGTAGAGTTAGATTTGAGCTGAAGGTCTTCTTAGAAAGTTGAGTAGTATTGAGGTAGCTTTATGACATCAGTGGGGGTTGTATGCTGCAACAGTTTGGAAAGCAATGAAAAATCTGCACGCCGAGGATGTAGACATTTCTACTGCTGTTGAAATGCATGACTCTCTTACAATGTTTTTAACTGAGCTTCAGACATCTTTTTCAATTCACAAGGATCCAGCTGAAAAAAAATTTATGAAGATCAGGAATTCCGAATCAATTCTGCCTCCTTCAGCTGCTGAGAATCAAAAAAAGGAGCATCAAATTAAACGCAAGAGATTTTTTTGATGAATCATCTGACTCAGAAGAACCCAAATGCCCTGAAGAAGAAACAGGATCTTCTGTTGAGATCTGGAGAGTATTCTAAGATTACACAAACCCTTCAGGATGAGTTACAAAAGAGAGTTAATGTCTACAAAGAGAATATAACTTAAGATTTGTAATTCTCTCAAATATCACCAAACAAGAAGCTGTTCAGATTTATCATGCTGCAGAGAAACTTAGAGCCATTTATAATTCTGACATAGAGTACAACTTTGGTGAAGAATGTGTACATTTTAAAAGCTATGTATTGTCTATCAAGAAAGAAGATGGTGACAAGTTGTCCTCTCTTCCATTTCTTTGTAGAATGTTGGTTCCCACCCCCCAAAAAAAAGGCGAGGTCTATCCAAATGTATACACAGAACCCAGCAACAAACTGTTCTGCTGAAAGGTTTTTTTCTATTTTAAAACAGATTAAAAACTACCTACGTACAACAGAGAATCAAGAACGACTGGTCAATCTTGGAGTACTAGCCATAGAATCAGATATGACAGTCAGTCTGGATTTTGAGGAAGTGATAAAATGAATTTGCAAATCAAAAGTGAGAAGGAAGTCAATTCTCCAACTTCGCTAAGTTTTGGAAAAGGTCAATTAAATGGTATTGTATCATGTATTTCAGACTGACTAAATTTAACATTTAAGTGAAGTAATTTCTGTATAGGTTATTAAACTGTAATGTTGTCTTTGTATTTTTACCATATATTGTGTCCAAATTTGATGTTTCTGTGGCAATTTTTCAGTAAAAGGGACTATTGAACTGTGGTAGTTATTTTATAATTTTTTATATTTAACTGGCATATGTGCTTTGTGTTATATGTTATTTGAATACTTCAATAAAGCTTAAAATTGCATTTTTTAAAACTATTTTGGAAATCCAGGCAGATGATGGGAGACAATGGTCCCCGAAACATGTCCCAGTATGTTCTGATGAAAAAGTAAAACTAGAATAATAAAAATCTTAATTTGTGCATTTAAAATTGAATTCCACAGCGTTACTCTTGGTAGTCCATAAACGAATAACAATGCTGAAGTTTAGGAAGTGGGCATAAAATAAATTACTGCACAGGATCATCACAAACCCTAAATACGGTCTTGGGCATATGGTATGGTGAGCACATATCATATTTATGATAAGGCATTGTATGGCTTCAGCACTTATACTATTCAGACTAATACTGCAATATTGTGATAATTAGTCATTCTTCCACACATGCTGTGTGTAGGCTTAAGTTTAGGAAGGGCAGAATAAGACTGAAAAATTCTATGCCACAGCCAGAATTTGAACTATGGATATTTGACTTTTTGTGCCACTATTCTAACCAACTGAGCTACCATGGCAACATGTCAATACAACATTAAATTCTCCAAATTACTCCAAATTTCTCCTGGTAAACCATGATATTGTACTTATATTGTAAGTTGCCACTGGGTTTGTTATCTCAAAATGAATTTAGACCGCCTTGTGATTTAGCAGAAAAAAATGAATCTCGTGTTCATTTTGAGGTAACATACCCCAATGACGACTTACAATACCGTAAGTACCTGCCATTATTCTTATTACCTTTTTTTGCAAAAGAAATATTTTTTTTGCGTCTACTGAATTTCCCCAAAATGTTATTCCATAAGTCATAATATGAATCGGTTGAGGAATTTAATGTCATACCAGAATGTTACCATGGTAACTCCATTAGAGCAATGACACAGAAAGCTGTATCCAAGGTTCAAATCCCAGATATGGCACTGAATTTTTCAGTCTGATTCTACATTTCAACTTACGTCTATACATGAAATGTGTGTATTGACCTAATAGTGGTGAAGTCCAGGGCTTGAAAGTACGTACAATATTATAAGTTGCCATTAAGGTATATAATCTCAAAATGAATTTGTTAATGCCTTGTGGATTACTGGCAAAAATATAGATTCAGTCAGGGAATTTAAAATCATACCAACATGTTGTCATGGTAGCTCAGGTAGTTATACGAGGGGCATTGAAAAATTTTTGCAACCAGCCTATCCATTGTTGGACAAAAAAATTTAAATTGAGTTTTATTTATGGACACTCTTTAACTACTATAGTTCTTGGCATCCCATTCTATATTGGGGTGAAAGACCGGAAATTTTGCTCAGAGGCCTCTTGTCAGGCTTGAGGTTCATTTACGTGCCGTAAATCTACAACACGGGACCACCAGCTTTACTTCCCTTCCGAAGGAAGCCATGCTAAGGATTTCTACGCCCGAAAAAATCCATCGTCCTCTGCCGGGTTTGAACCCACAACCTCGGGAACTAGAGGCTAGCATGGTACCACTAGTCCACGGAGGATAATGGTTACAAAAATGTAACTAATATGGCTGGCAAAAATTGACCTTAAGCTTTCAAAATATGCATAGGTGCAAGTGTAAGCTTTAATATTCATAGTAGTACAGTCTGTTGTCAATAGCTGGTGAAAAATCATGGACATTTTTAAAGAGAACATTAGATTCTACATTTTCATATGCTACAAGCTAGGTGAAAGAGCAAAAAAAAATCCATGAGAACTTGTTAACTGTCTGTGGTGATCAAGTGTGTTCATTTAATACTATTGCAAGATGGATTCAATCATTTGAAGAAGGTCAGGAGACTTTGAAACACAACCCTCATTTCGGCCTTGAGAAGCTAGAAATGAAAGAACAATTCAAAGAGTGAAGAACTTGGTGGAGGAAAATCGACATATTACTGTTGAAAATGGAAGTCGGTATGAGTGTTGACAGCACTGATTACATACTCATTGAACATTTAAAGCTGCAAAAATCTGTGCAAAAGGGGTTCCACATTCTCTAACCAATGAAGAGAAGAGGAGGAGAAAGGGATATGCAAGGAAACGCTGAGCATGTTTCTAACTAATGGCCCTAAATGTTTGAAAAATGTACGCACAGGTGATGAAAGTTGATTTCATTATTATACCACACCAAATAAAGTTCAGAATTGTGTCTGGGTAAATGAGAATGGTCCCAAGACCAGTCGTTCAACAAGATTTTCATTTTCAGAAGCGAATGTTCACTGTGTTCAACTATGAAGGACCATTAGTGGTTGATTGCATGCCATTACAATGAATGGAGAATCCTACAGCTATTATGTTTTGAATCCTTTATTTGAAGAGCTGTGGCGGTGGTGTCCAAAGACAGGAACTTCAAGGCTGTTGCTTTTGCATGACAATCGTCTCCTCACAGAACAGCAGCAAATTTTAGAAAACTGAAAGCTGCTTAAGTCCAGTTGCTTGACCAACCACCCTACAGTCCTGACCTTGCACTGTGCAACTTCTCGCTGTTTCCTCGAGTGAAATCTGCCTTACTGGAAAACCTTTTAAATGATGCAGGACCTTGCTCAGGCTATAAATTCAGCTCTGTTGACAATACCTCAGTCTGAGGATCGTAGTGCTTTTGACAAGTGGCTGCACTGTCTAACTGTGTGTGGAGAGAGATGGAGACTACTTTGAAGGATTGTGACGATAAGTTTTTGAATTCCCTCCTTAGTGTGGGCTTTTAAGATGACAGTTAGAAAACCTTTTGAATGCCCCTTGTAACAATGGCACAAAAACCAAAGATCCATGGTTGAAATCCCGGCTATGGCACTGAATTTTTCAGTTTGATTCTATCATTCCACAAAATACTGTGTTGATTCATGCTGTTATCTGCAAAAACTGCTATCCCTTAAACCTTGCATTCCAGGACACCAGATACAAAAATAAACACTATAGTATGCATAAAATCTTATGTTTTATAAAGACACAGCAGCATTATCAAATGAAAAGAATGTGAGAAGAGCATGAGCAATAGAAGAAGATACTGTTTGTTACACATAATTTCACTTGGTGAGATTATGCAGATCAAGCCTGATATTGCTTGACAATGAAGTCTTGATATTACTTAAGTCTCCTTAAAGTGAAGAAAGCATAGGGTGTTGTTAAAGGTACTCCATGTTGTAATTCACATTTCTAAACACATCATTAAGTAAACTGATCACTCAGTGATGATGGACCTGAAAGATTAAACTTGTGTTATGCTGTCAGTACATAAACCATACATTTTTATATTTTAAATTTTTTTAAAGAAATGCTTCAATGAACAATTCTGATGATACATTCACATAACATTCTACACTCACTATAATTTATTTTTACGCAGCTTCTACAAACTATTCTTACAAAAGCTTATCTTTTTCTCTAATTAATGTTAATCAAGATAAAATTTGCAGAATAGTTGCATTACACTAGGACAAGCCAAACCGATATTAGGCCTTAAATTTTCATACTCTTTACATGATGTCATGAAAAACAACTGAATAGTAAAAACATTTTAATAAAATGACAAAGTACTGAAAATTTCAAGCCAATAATAACCAACATCTCAAAATGATTCGGCCACAAAAAAAAAAGGATTGGAAATAAATTGTGTATTTTTAAAAACAGATCTATATTTTTTGTGCAGTACTTTTTTGTCTCTCTCTTAATGATTACCAGTTATACAAAATTGTATAAAACTCCTTCTGAATGAAGAAGACTTCTCATAAAATTCAAGATATACATTTTATTTGTCATGTAAATATCTTACATATACAGTGCTTTAATTAAAATCATTAAACCCATTTTTGAGAAAATCAAACATTTTCTATGTCAAGGGTAATTTTGGGTGGGGTGATTTTCTTGAAAAACTTTGTGTAACATTCTTGGGACACACCAAGTTTGATATTTATCCACTTTTCGTTTTTGAGTTATGCTGTTTATTGTTTTTTGGATTCAGGGGGACTAATCTTGTGTTTCTGGTGAAATCTTTGTAGTAAATTTTAGGTGGTATACAGTTCTTCTCTACCTACTAGGTATATAGTAGAGAAGAGTAATATCTTAATAGTCAACACATGTGGTATTAGAGTAGTCATATTTTCATAAAAAACCTGGTAAACCTAGCGTTCTACAGCAGCCAAGCCTCTTTTCAACTGTCCAACTAGCCTGTCCTCTTATGTCTGAGAGTTCCCCCCTCCCTTCCACCTTGCTGTCTGCATCAACCTGTATATGCAAAACACAGTATGTTTCTTCATCTAGAAAAGTGAACTTGGTTAGCATGTGCTTTATCTGGGAATACTAATTGTTATTGTTGCTATTACTTATTGTTGTGTGAGAGTTTTGCAGAGCATTAAAATGGGAGTATTATGGCACTCAATTGCTCTAAAGTTTATCGCAGAACTACAAAAGGTCAAGCTAGAGAAATAGCAGCAATTGTATTGAAATTTATGTGGCAGGAAACCGATGGAAAGAATTTTGTAATCCCTGTGAATAAGGTTAATGAACCTGTTGCAGCTGCAATGGGGATTTCGTTATTCACAGTTAAGAAACTAAAGGAGGTGATTGATGTGCAGAGTGGCTCAGTTTCTTCATTCAGTACTCCAAAATGGCACAAAAGCAAGTCCAAACCTTCCACTGATCTGTATGATTTTGATATGTGTGTAGTTTGTAGGACTATAAATGAATTCTACATCCATGATTACAGAGTTCCCTCAGTTAAAGCTGTGTTCATAAATTAAGAGAATCAATTGGTTATAAAGGCAAAGATTCAAGTTTGTTCAAAAAGTTAAAGCGTCTGGGGTTTTGATGGCAAAACATGCATCAGAACAGACTCATTCTTATTGAAAAGCATGCCATAAGAAGTTCTCGTGCTTTATTTCTATGCGCTGTTACAAAATACCGCAGGACGGTCGTCCTATTGTCTACAGTGGCGAGACATACATTCACAGTTCACACATGAAAAAGAAAACTTGCTCTGACAATAGCACACAGGGTTATATGCCACCTATCTCCAAGGGACAAAGATTAATTATTGTGAATTCAGGAACAGAAAAAGGTTTCATTTCGAATGCACACTTGATCTTAAATCAAACACAAAAAGTGGTAACTATTATAGGGGGAAAAAAATGGCAAAAATTGCTTTAAATGGATTAAAGAAAAACTAAAGCCCAATCTTCCAAAAAAGTCCATTCTTGTGATTGACAATGTTTCATATCAGAATGTGACCAGAGACAAGTGTCATACATTGAACACAAAACAGCAGGATATGCAAGACTGATTGCTTAAAAACAGGATTTCATTTGGAAGTGACATGCTGAAAACAGAACTATACAATCTTACAAAGCTGCGTATGCCAAAACATAAGAAATATATTCTGGATGAAATTTTAGAAGAAGATGGGCACATAGTTCTCCGCTTACCACCATACCATCCCAACCTCAATGCCATAAAAAAAATTTGAGCACATTTAAAAGAATGGGTTGCGCTTTGCAATGTGAGTTTCAAGAAGGAAGACATGTGGCATTTGTACGAACAGCGTCCAGTATGCTGGCATATTCACCAAGTGGAAGAGCAATATACAAAAACTGAATGGCTCCTAGAAACAAAGGCAGAACATCTAAAGATCGCTGTTAATGGTGACAGTAGCAGCAGTGATTTGGAGAGTGATTACTTAGCAATGCTCGAATATGAGTGAGGCAGGAGATCCGAGATGGACCTGGACGTTTTCGATGTATGTGGTCCAGATGACAGCTAGATGGCATTGAGAAACTCACCCAATCACCTCATGCCCATCAGTAGTGAGAGTCGCCCCTAAGGTAAGCATTGAATTATGCCAGGGTTTTTATGGAAGTAATCTAACACTCACAATATCACATACATATGTAAAAATTAAGCAATAGGGTCCTTCAGTTTCTCTGCTGCTTTTTATGTCCAAAACACAATGATGTTTTTCCTTAAGTGTAGATAAGGTGTGTGTGTTAAGGATTAATATTAGTTTATGTTGATCAGAAACACCTTCCGTAATTCTAAATATCACCTATTTAATAGTTGCTTATATACTTTGCCGGTGGAACCTACAAAGAATACATTAGTGACAAGTGCATATTGTGCATTTGCAGGATCATCTGCAGAATGGAACCTAGTCTAGCAACAGTGTGTTCATCTTGGACTTGAACTGCCTGTTTCACATGTACTATAGAGAGTATTCCATTTGCTTCAAATGCTATTTCAAACACACAGCCTAGGTAGCAAATGCATCTGAATGCTTCTCTCTGGGAAGCTAGAGAGGTGCACTTAGGCTAATGAAATATATCAAATAAGATATTAAGTAAAAATTATACAGTTACAATATGAATTAAAAATGGGAAGTAGTACACAGTAAAGCAAAATGATCATTTTATAGAACACTATACGTTCTATAGCAACAAAAGATAGTGAAGCTATAATCCTTCTGGCCAGAGAATGGGTTCTCATACAAACAATGCAAGTAGTATCACTCCATGCTTGACATTTCATCAACGTATGGAAGAATTTCCTCTCTTCTCCCTCTCCAGTGCTCAGCTGTTTACTTTTGGGAGCTCAAGAAACTGCCATTATTACCCCAATGTTATCTTAACCACGTATTATCTTTCACTGCACCACCATTGAGAGTTAAAGGAATACATAATTCTATATTTGTTAAAATAAATGTACTAATTCAAGAACAGGTGAAAAAAATGTTACGAAATATCTTTTATTAGTAAAAACTTGTGTGTTAATCAGAGTCCTTGGAAATAGCGCAACAAATGGCTCAACATCAGAAGTGGTGATATTGCTTGAATCGTCTTCCAGGTTTCTAACCAGCCTGTCTACAACTTTGTTGCAAAGCATTGAGAGACAAACCAGTTGCTTTCGCTGTTAATTTAATGATATCCTTAGCAATAATGCTCAAATAAAAAGTTGTCAAAATCATTGTTCTTTTCATCACTTTAAAGGGTTATGCTACTTCTATGTTTAATTACATTGCTCTGACCTGGTACTCACTCAGCCATGATTGAGACATAAACAATACTTCATCGGCAGGACTGTTGCTTCGCTCCAGTAAACAACGTGGGAGTACCAATGGCTGCTTGGCCATGATAATAAATAGAAGCTAATTATTTAAGTTAAGTTTAAATGAAATTATTATTAGAATACTTTCGTTATTCATCATGTTTATTATTTGAACTACAAAAAGGGTGATGATAATACATGAAGCGCAGTAACACACTATTTTCTTTTGCTTGAAAAGTATGCTGCGGTGGTGGCATGTGCATTTGTTTACCGCAGCACCCTTTCTTGGGCTGAATGGAGTATAGTTAACTGTAAATTTGACTCGAATAGGGTTGTATAAAAAAAATATAGGTTAATTCGCTATTTAGTAAGATTTTCAACAATATTTTCTGTTGCAAAACTTTTGTTTCAAAACAATGTTAAAAAGCATTACTTAAAAATACTTAAAAGTATTTAAAATATATACAGTATCAGACTTAATAATGCCACCCAGGATCTCTATTTCATTGTAATCACTTAATCCTACCTCAGTCTCTATCTTTTTCTAGTTTACATGTTACAATTGCAATACTACCATCTGCTTTTATAGAATGGATAACTATTCTGCATAAAGGATAAGTTGTGCTTGTGAACTTAAAAGTTCTTAAGGTTTTCTTGTTGAAAAGATTTTATTTGTTAACAAAAAGATTCTTAAAGATTATAATGGAACTTAATTTAGAAAAATATTATAGACCAAGCTAAATAACTAAAACATAAATATACTTCTGAAGGAACACAAATGTTACATATGAACAATATATTTATTTGCAAATTGGTTTTGAGCTTCCATTAGACGATTATTAGTTTTCTGTGCACTACAGCTATCAACATTAAGTTGCTTAATACATTAACAATTTTCAGAACTAAAGCAGTTAAGTGTTATTTTAAAGTGTGTTTCATTGCATTCATTTGCTAGTGTGCAGTGTCATTTGAAAGTCCAAGACTAATTCATGTTTATGTAAGTCACCCAGGTATGAAGACCAATGAGATGTGCATTTAATTCAAGAATTGAGGCGCTTGAAGCCTGCTTTAATCATTAACATTACAGTTTTCAGCTTCATACATATATATATTCAATGGAATATTCTGTGATGTTTATTTTTCTTTAATCAGTAATGCTCTTCTTAAATATAATGACGATTGCACCTTTATTAAGTACAAGGAAAAACTTCTATGAAGAACTTTTTTCATTAGTGATAACCAGATTTTTTGTTATGGGAACAAATGCAATTTTATGTGCTTTTTTCTCTTTAATTATACAAAAATAATAACTAATAATAAATAATAATAATAATAATAATAATAATAATCATTGTTTTAACTATAAATAAGTGTTACATAAGGTACAACCAAATGCCTGAGGAACGTACACTTTTTCCTTGGACATTGGAGAATGTTTACAGCTCAAGGAAAGATTATTTTTAGTTGGTCCCAAACTTTACAGAACCAATGATATGTGTTTCATCTTCTTTCTTGTTTCTAGAATTCACTGATTTCTTTGTACTAAGAATGCTGTATTTTTGTTTATACTATTCCAAATAAGCATAATAAAACAAGCATCATTTTAAAAGTGAATTTTGTATTTTTCAGCTTCTTGGTATATGTCAGAGGGAACAAATTTCTATTCTGCCATGTTTTCCCATTTTTAAGGCACCCCAGATCTATACATAAAAGGAATCTTATTGTCAGGTTTTTCTGAAAATTACCTTCCCTTAAGTATGAGCTGTAAAATTCAAGACATATTTAAGAGAATCATACGCTGACAGTAGGTAGTGTTACAGTGTACAGTCTTTTAGCATTTTAAAAATGACCTAAAGCATTAAAGAAAGTTTATCCAGTTTCACTCCAATTAGGTCCCGGAACTGCTCATGGACATGTTTGTGCTGCAGTCAAACTGTTCATATTTTAACAAAAATGTAAGCCATTGTTTAAAATATACAACTTAGAAATTAAAAAGACCATGCACTCAAGTTAAAAGCACTGAAAGCTTCCAACATAACCTAGTTTCTCTTAAATTGTACAAATTTATACTGGAAGAGGAATTAATGGAGACAATGGATTTCACACACCTCAGGATAATACTGTTATCAAAAGAGATGAAGTGGCGAATCCTCCCTTTTGGTTTATAATTTGTTAATTATTGTAAAACCATACTAGGACAAGGACCTTAGGAATAACATGTGAAGCTGCCATATTGTAAAAGAGCAGGATGTGGAAGAAAATTAATACCATCATCAGTAACAAGGATGACATAGTTTATAAAATGTCTGCTACCATAATAGCTGCCATTTTGCACCATCAACAGATTTCTTCTGTGCATTAAAAATGACAATAAAAACTATTTTATGCACCTTTAAAATGCAACTCTCTATTAGCAACAGGCCAATTTACTACTACACATTCCTCTGTACATACATACATCTGCAGTAGGTACATAAGAAATTCTCCTTAAAAAAAAGTATAGGCTAATATGCATTTCACATACTGAGTAATTCTATCACACCCTAGTTACTAATCCCTTTTGTTAGACATTTTAAGTGATGGAATGTGTATTGATAGACAAGACTAGTCACAAAATGCATCTGAGGATGAAAAAGGTATCAAAACACTACCTAATATGAAGTGAGGATAAACACCAAGTTCACTTTAAAGTTAGGGTCATAGGACAAAGTGTAACCCCTTCAGGTATGAAATGTGAAATACACAACCAGAGGTAAACCTCTTTCTCATCTAATAAATTAATTTAGATTGTACTTTGTTAGGAAACAGTTCATTGTTTAAATATGTGCAACGCTTTCACAGCATGTGAAGCTCGATTGCAGAATATTATTTGTCAGATAAGAAAGGGCAAGTTAACAAATAATAATTCTCTATTCTGGTTTCATCGCATGTGTGCAGATATTGCACATACTTGCACACACCAATACATATTCAAGGTGTTTGTTACTTGCGCTTGCTAGCCTTTTCAGCCAGTTTCTCTGCTTTCTTCTGCAACCGTTCCTTCTCCTTTCTTTCTTTTTCCTGCTGACGCTTCTCTTTTTCTACCTGCACTTTCAATTCTTTTAGTTTGCGCTTTAGTCGATTCTTGTCATCTCCATTTACACCAAGTTGTTTGAAGTCACGTGAATCCAACTGCAGCAAAGCTGGACCTCCCACTTGTTGCTCCAGAAATTTTGGAATATGCTGCTCTAAACCCAACGCTAAGAGCCACTGGCAGACCTATAACATCACATTATCTTATTTATTATAGAAGCAATATAAATAGCATGTAATAAAGTTTAATGAAGTTAATAAGTTTTACTTCCAGCTTTAGTATATTTACATATGCAAGGAGTCTCATTATAAAGGAAAACACAATTAAAAATAAGCAAGTTTTGGGAATGCAAGACTGAAACATGCACTGCACATCTGTGAGTTACCATTGAGCTAAATTTTTATCTCCAAAAAGCTTTCTGTTGAAAGCAGATGAAGGCCATATGGAAAGAACTTGACCTGTACACATGGTGCTGATAGTATAAAATAGATATTTCTCAATATGATCCTTTAATTATATCTGGCCAGAAGTAAAACTGCTATGATAATGGAGTAGATCATATAGTTAGGGACCAATGGTTTCAGGTGGAGGAGCCTTTCTAGGAGGGTTGATAGATAAGCCACAGAAAAATACCAGACAAAGATATCCTATGACATCGCTTAATGGAAGAGGAGAAGTACTCAATAGTATATGAGGTCTGTTCAAAAAATTCTGGAACATTCGTAATTTCATGCCAATAGTGTGTTGAAGCGAAATGGGGTTGGCATCCCTGCACACGCCTGTGTGTAATGTGTAACTGCCAGAAGTTTCATTATTCTATGTCTGTTAGTTATTGCTCAGTGCTGTATTGAGTAGAACGTTGTGTCACACAGTTTGCAAATTTCGAGATGGCTTAGAGGAGCAACACATCTGCACTAAATTTTGCTTGAAACTCAAGAAAACCTTTACAGAGACACACCAAATGATGCAGGAAGCCTACGGTAATGAGTGCTTAAGCCGTACTCGGTGTTATGAATGGTTCACACGGTTTAAAAGTGGCCGGATGGAAGTTAAAGATGACCCTCATTCAGGACACCTTTCGATGTCTACCGACAATGCTCATGTCAGGAATGTCAATGAAATTGTGTGTGCCAATCGAAGACTGACTATCGGGACGTGTTGCGACGCCTGTGAGAAAATGTCAGAAGGGAAGGGCCTAAAATATGGCGAGACAATTCTGGCTCTTGCATCACAATAATGCACCCGCACATTCATCCCTGTTGGTGCGCAACTATTGCACAAAAAATTATATCACTGCACTGCCTCATCCTCTATACTCTCCAGACCTGGCCCCTGCAGACTGTTTTTTATTTCCAAAGTTGAAAACCCCGTTGAAAGGATGAAGATTTGCAACGATAGACAAGATAAAAGAAAATTCGCAGACAGCGCTTCACGCGATCTAGAGAGAGATGTACCAAGACTGCTTCCGGAAGTGGAAATGGCATTGGGAGTGCTGTATCAATTGTGGAGGAGAGTATTTCGAAAGAGACGATGCACAATAAGTAAAATCTAAGCGTAGAAAACATGTTGTGGACAAAGTTCTGGAATTTTTTGAACAGACCTCATATAGATAGTAAATATATAGTAAAGATAGTAAAAGAGTTATCTCCATTAAAAGGTAATCATTCACACTATAGAGAAACTAATGACCTTTGGGAGCTATCATAACAAAAGCATGTAGGTTGAAGGGCTCAAAGGTTCTCAATCCACTATCAAACTTTACCTGCTTGGCCCTCATTAGACTGTTAACGGCCAGTTATACAAACTTGGAACAAACCTCTGTTAGGTATTATTCCATGGTTAGGCACTAAATTGTGTTGTACAATACGGAAAAAGAGCCTATCAAGAGAATAATCATAGAATAACTTATTCCATGTGGGGATAAGCTATTATTCTTTGAATACAGTATAAAAAGTAAAATAGCTGCTTGGATACTGGACACAACTAGCTTAACACAATATGCTGTAGAGGTAGTCCAATAAATGAATATGATGGCAATGAGATTCAAGTTCAGAAAGGATATCACACTGAGATAATTTGATGGTTTTTTAGACAGGTAAATAGATAAAATAAGGTTACCATTTAAAACAGTGTAGCATACCTAGAATATTGTCAGTAAAATACATCTAGTTTTTGTGATTGTTGGTATGAATTGCAGTATTCAGTATTTGGAGTTCATATGTAACATTAACGATGGTAAAACTAATGACATCACAAGCTTTGTGATGTGGGGAGGAGGTGGTGGGGATGACCAGATTAGTAGAGGCCTCCAGAGCTCCCATATCTAATCTAAGATTACGTTTAAATTATTTGAGAACAAATTCATAATTGGTGTGCATTTACAATGTGGGTTTACTCCAAATGAATGCAAAGATAAACTCATTTTTACCACTGTCACTTGTCTGGGTATAATGCAAAACATTGGATGACATTAAAAACAAATTTTGGTCGAATAGGGAATATGGTCAGTAAAAAACAATGCCCTCAATGTCATTGCTTTGATTGAGCAATTCTAGCTTTTCATAAGTTTAAATTATTTGAGAACAAATTCATAAATTGCGGGTTTACTCTAAACAAATGTGGAGATAAACTCACTTTTATCATCGTCACTTGTCTGGGTACGACACAAAGCAGCAGATGACATTAGAAACAAGTTTAGGTCGAATAGAAACCATGGTCTGTAAAAAATGATGCTCTTGATGTCATTGCCTTGACTGAGCCTTTCTAATTGTTGCATCAAGTATTGACATCAACAAAAAGTGAGTTGTAATGAGAATGGTTTCCTAATATCCTATTTGTACGACACATTCTAATATTTCTGTTAGTTAATAATACTTGTTTAGCAAATTGTTTAGGTAATTGATCTCAGTGCAGTAATTCAATATATCCTAAGTACACAATGACGTCAATAACAGTTAAAATGTAATTTTCAAAACACTAATTAAAAGGTATTTTAAGGAATATAATGACAATAGCCAGGTTAAGTGCTTTAGCTGTTTTGAACACAGAAAACAAAAAATACTGTAAACTCATATAATATCAGTACAAGATACAACTTTGCACAAAAGATAAGATTACAAACTCCCATACTCTTACCCTATTGCAGCACGTCTGTGCTTATATTTTGTATAAAGTAGATGAAAATCATAATTTTGCATCTAAACACGCTTGTGAGAATTCATAATTACTTCAAGTACTGTAAACAGTTCAAATAAGAAATAAATAATAATAATAATAATAATAATAATAATAATAATAATAATAATAATAATAATAGTTTAGGAGCAGTTGATTGTGAAAACAATGCAAACTATTACACAAGTTTCAGCAAAACAAAGCACTGGTAATGTACCAAGCTGGCCATGAATGACTTGCAATATAGCCAACATTAGTTTTAAATCTACACAGTCGAATAGCTATCTAAGGAATAAAACTGCATCAAACTTGTCGCCACATTTATACCCTTGATAGGGTATTCCAAGATTTATCCAGAGTTCATACAACCAGCCCTAAGACAAATTTCCTCTTACAGCCAGATAGAATCCAATGATCAAGCAAATGATCAATACATCTGACAGAAAACAAGAAATAAGACATGCAATAAAGAGAATGCTAGAGTGAAGCCAGTACTACCTCAAGCCTAATCCATGGTAGTGAAAAGGGAAAGATGTACATGGCATCCCCTCAAATTTGAAATATATGTTTCAATCCATCTGGTTGCTGTGATCCAGTGAAGTTAACAAGTTGAAGGTAGTGATGGTGGCAGTGGCGGTGGTGGTATTTACTGCCAGTTTAGTCGAGATAAAAGCTTTTATCATAATCAAAGACACAAGTACACACAGTTTTCAAACTCCATACAATTCTCATATTACATACCTTATAATAAGTCTTAACATGCTAATTCCTCTAATTTGAACAGAGGCTTTACAATTAAATGGTTCTTGAAGTTTGTTTTAAAAGAGTATCCCTTGTCTACAATTATCCCTTTGGATAAAAGTTAAAGAGTTTAGAAACATTTACAATTCTACATTCCACAAACTTTTTAGCACATTTCCGCATATATATGTAATTTTTAACCTTGGGTTAAACTTATGGTTATCAGACTTTTTGATATGCCATCTGAATCAGTTAGAATTAACTACAAACACTCACAAATGGTAAATAAAAATCCAGTGTAAAAAATGTACTGAAACTGATTTAAAAACCTGCAAATTTCCTTTACTGCAGTAACAAGAAAATTATATGTTTCTAAAGAACAAAATAGTTCTAAAACCATAAATTTTCAGCGTTCTGGTTTTACACATTCTTTCATTATTTATCAAAACATTTTGCAGTCAACTAAAGTTAAAATCCCAAACATTTGACTTCTTACATTCTTTTAAATCTAGTCCATTTCTGCTAATATTGCTATGTACACTCAAACTAAGTGACCGGTCTCTTGAGCAGTACAATTTTTTCGAAGTCCCTTTGAATGAGCACACAGTTAACAACTGTCAACTTTGTGCGCTGCTTTGGCTAACTCTACATACAAGCCACAAGGCCCTGATTTGGGCTAACTCCACACTGTGCTTGGCATGGAGCAGTGGTTAAGCTACTTAACTTCTACGTAAGCAGCTCGAGTTCAATTCTCCATATTCTTTTATTTTTTACAACTCGTTTTATTGTAATATAGTTAAATAATATTGCTTGTGTTACTTCATTTTACTAACATACAAAATTATAATAATGGTGAAATTTGTCATTATAAAATTAAATTGACAGAGCATGAAACCTCCTCCCGACCGATAAATTAATGTCATGGTAGCCACCTACCAGTATGACAGACTGCTAAATAACTGCCACATACATTAAAAAAAAAAAATGAAAAAAACTTGTTATATTTTTACTCATGTATTTAAAATGCAAGGGGAACAAAAGTTGAGTAGCTGCACAGAAATTTGAACTTGTAACCTCAAGAACAATAAGCCAAATCTCTACCACTGAGCTAAGAATACTGCAGTAAGCATGGCATTGTAACAAACTTTAGTCATACTCCCCTTGAGGACCATAAATCAATGAAGTGTGTTTTGGTTACAAATATTCAGTGTTAAAATACTCTGTTATCACATTTTCTTGGAAGACTTTTGTGATTTAGTTGTGTTCCCCATTATAACTACTACAAGAATATAATCAGTCTAGTGAACAAAGCCTGGCTGTCCCAGCACTCATGGAAGTACCCTATATACATAGCAATACAACTACAAGTATACCATTTGATGCATATTTTTCTGCAGAAGCACTATCCTTTGCTTTACTTACTGATCCCCATAGCTCAATCTCATTATAAAATGTGAAAATATTACATTATGCATACATTGCAAATTCTAAAAAAGTATGTGTCGTCCTCCGTGGTGTACTTACCATGCTAGCCTCTAGTTCCCAAGGTTGCAGGTTCAAACTCAGTGGACAGCGATGGATTTTTTTTCAGGCATAAAAATCCTAGCATGACTTCCTTCGGAAAGGAAGTAAAGCCAGTGGTCCAGTGTCGTATATTTGTGTCACATAAAAGAACCTCAAAAGAACCCGATAAAGAGGTCTCTAAACAAAATTACCGGTCTTTCATGCCCAATATACAGGGTGAGCCAAAAGATTCTGAACCGCCTGCACGGTGTTTCTCCTGTCCACGTCCTCGGTGCTCGTTGCCGTCTGTCACTATCATAGAAAGGCACGGAGGAAACCATAAAACATTTTTAAAACTACTTTTAAATAAATTCAATACACATCACTGTTTCTAGCTTCTTTTCATTACAATATCAACGTACTTTTAAAGGCTTTATTTACCAACTTTAAGAAAGGAAATGCTGAAACTGGCCACCGTCGTTGTCCATACATTTTTGGCACCTCTTTAGGAAACTATCCATCATGGAATTTTTGGGAGGATTTTCCAAATGATGACCGATGTAGTCCAAAGTATCTTTGATAAGAACCAAACGCCATCTTTTAGATTTCTTAGCCTGAAAACCTCCTGTGACCTGAAATTTATTGCGAAGTTCATGGATTGTTGTACAGCCTGGAACTTTTACACCTGGAAATCTTTCTGCAAATCGTACTTTCACTTGGCAAGCTGACTGAGTTAACACATACGAATCATAAATACATACACTGTGCAATAGAAAACATATACTTTGTGATTAAGTACAGGACAAAATAATAAATAACTCGTAATAACTGAACCACTTCATGCCACCGTCAACTCAAAACTGCACTTCACACTACACAGCAAAACCACAACAGTATGACTTTGTTTATAGCAACAGTGCGTTATCATGTTTTTATCATATTTCCACATGCCCAATGGAAAAACACGATGCAGCCAGTAATATTGTTCATAAAATACCCCTCCGGAGTAGCTTAAAACACAAAAGTGTACAAGACAAACCCACACACCCTGGAAGAATTAAAACAAAATATCCGCCAGGAAATTTCTCAGCGTGAACTATGGCGAGTGATGCATAGTTTCCTAAAGAGGTGCCAAAAATGTATGAACAAAGACGGTGGCCAGTTTCAGCATCTCCTTGCGTAAAGTTGGTAGGTAAAGTCTTTAAAAGTAGTTTTAGAAATGTTGTATGGTTTTATTCGCGCCTTTCTATGATAGCGGCAGACGGCTACAAGTGCCAAGGACGCGGACAGGAAAAACATCGCGCAGGCGGTTCAGTGTCTTTTGGCTCACTCCATAGAATGGTATGCTAAGGACCACAGCAGTTAAAGAGCGTCCATAAATAAAACTCAATTTAATTTATGGGAATTTTGTACATCTACCTTGTCCTAGTAACAGATTAATGACCTTCAAGTCACCATACATTTGCCACTTATGGTCACAGTACTTAATTTTCTCAAGAACACGCTTCAGACTTTCATAAGACTCTCTTAGATTCATAGAATGTGCAAGCGGTATTGAAGCTAACTTGTTGCTATTATGAAGTAACACTGCCTTAAGACTTCATTTGAAAGAATCAATAAAAAGATGAGTTACTTGGCTCATATGCTTCCCTGCCCAACTGTTGAATAAGATTACACACATCCACACAAAACACAAGTTGATCTTCTTCTGTGTAATACTTGTGGAACTGCATTTTGCAATTCCTATACCATGAAAATGTAATGCCAATAATGTAAAGATTCTTCTCCTGTAATCTTGAGCCCAATAATTCACTTTTTTGTTTTGAGGGGCCTAAATCCCTCACTAAATCATTTAACTCAAATTGATTAAACTGTTGTGGTGAATTGTCAAATTCTTCTGGATCAGAAAACCAACTCATTGCCGGAAGTCACAGAACAGCTTTCAGATTCACTAAAATTGAGGTCTGCTGGTAGTGTAGGTTTGGGTCCATGAGGAATAGGTTGTGTAGCCTAGCTGTGTAGCCTGGATATTTAATTCCTGCCCTATTTTATTTGTTGTAGCCAGCAACTTTGCACATGCAAAAGTAACAATTGTCATGGTGATTCTGCTGCGCTCTCCATATCATTGGTTTGGCAAATGTATTGCTTTCCTTTTCCTTCATACCAATAATGTAATCCCTCAACACAACTGTTACATGCAATAAGAGGTGCAAAAGATTTATTCTAATCATCAACTTTCTCTTTGAAATATGAGTAATATAATTTCTTTGTTTGTGAGTCTATTTTACGTACCTTACCTTCAAACACGTAACACCAACAAATGTAACAAAACTTCTGAGAACTTTGTGGACACTATCTTCTACGCAATCCTGATGTAGAAGTCATACTCAAGCTTTTATTTTATTTTTATTTTATATTATTTTATTACATATAAAAGATGAATGTGCATATTAACACAAGTGTTCAGCTCAATTGAAGTTGAGATCTATGATAGCTGTAAATGTAAACATAAATACCTCACAAGAAGACAGACCTGACCCATAGAACAAAACTAATAAGTGCTGGGAATATAAACATAAACGTCTAGGTGATAAGGCAGGATGGAAGTAAGCCGATTAGGAAGAAAATCAACAACAGATTTAGAACAACATAATGAAATGAAGCAGTAAGCTGCATAAGCTGAATAATTTAGTGCCACCGAAATATATGCACATATCATAAAAACTAGATGTGATAGCCAAAGATGGATTTCATTTTTGAAATCCAGGCACTGATTTTCGTTAAAGTCACATATTTTCCTTTATACAGCAGAATCAGTGCTGACCAGTGTTATTTGTCTGTTGATGATACATTAACACAGTTTGCTAATTGTTAATTGATACAATTTGTCTGTTAATACATTTGTCTCAATGTATTGTGGCCTCAGCACAGGCTGAATTTATAATTTTTATGCTTTTATCAGCATCTAAAAAGCAAAATTAAATAAACCTTTATAAGTACTGTAGCCTCTGTGATGAAAAGTTGACTTTTCCATAACTAACCGTTGCTATCTGAAAGCTGAAAAAGCTCTTTCATCAGAATCACAATTCTATAGTACTTCTTAATGGCATCCACAGTTTCAGATTCAGTTCAAAGAAATCAAGGAAACAACTGCATATAAAGTTTATATGCATCAAACATAACATAACCGTTCATCTCCTTCCAGGAAGATGGCAAGAACTGCTGAAAGTACATACTCTCTTATTTTATCCAAAATGTTTAACAAAACTATAAAAATGGCAACACAGATTTTACAACTTGAAAACAAGATACCCAACCATCCTTGCAAAGCACAAACCCAAGTTACAGCTGTGAAAATGCATTGAAATTGAAAGATACATGTCCCCAAGCTATACTTTGGTGTGGGCTGCACAAACACTTCATGCAACCCAAGCCCAACACAGGCTTGGACTCCACCACTGTGCTAGTGAACAATGCACAGTTAGTAAGTGCTACATTATAAGGTTTAATGCCAACAGATAACAAATAAAGGACTGATTTTCACTTGGAAAAACTCTTCACTACATTTTCTACAGGAAGAAATAGAAAAGGAATTTAAACATTCTTTCATTCCTTATTACAAAAATTCTGGGCTTCAGATAATGACAGTGACTGAGGAAAACACAGCAAATGTGCAATATTTAATAATCCATAAACCTTTGAGAAGGTTTAAAAAAAATGTGTTACTTGTACAGTGTACCTAGACAGCAGAGTTGAGTGGTCACTACCACAATTGCAAGAAGATAGCAAGGACTTCATTTTGCAACACGATAGGGCTCCACCATGCTTTCATCAATTCACCTGAGGTCATCTTAATGCTGAACTTGAAGGTCGATAGATTGGTCATGCTATTCAAGATGACACTTCTCTTCTTCCATGATCCCATTGATCACCTAACCACATGCAATTTTGTCATATGGGGTACTTCAAAGATCATGTATATGATCTATATACCATATGATTTACGAACTGTGAGCAAGGATCGTGGATGGATTCCTTTGTATTGACTATGAGATGTGTGCAACAAGAACTGGAACAGGATTGATAACTGTCGCATCAGCAAGAGTGCACCTATTGAGCATCTGTAAGGTCCAAACTAAACTTGGAGATATTCTGTACTTATTGATATATTGTTCTGCTTTGTCTGCCATGGTTACTGCATTATCATGTTTCACAACCCAGAGGGGTATGAATGATATTCTTTGATGGAACATTAGTGTCTATAAGTGTGTTTGATGATTGTCCTGTACTTTTGCTTTTGGTATGTACATATTACCAAGGTTTTCTTGGAGTGCTATCTAGTTAATTGCATGTGTTTTATTTCTCTTATCTTAGTAACCTATTCCATCCTGCATCATATTCATTGTATGAATATGGAATAATGTTTACCTGTTCCTTAGACCACTCAGTTACTGGAGCACTTTGCCAGAAATGTGATGGCTTCTTCTCTCCTCCATAGGAAGAATTCAAATCTTGAGGATGTGGAGGAGCCCATATGTCAGCAGATTCTAAAAGGGAGAAACAAAACTTTCTCAGAGTCACCTTAAAATACAGCATTTAACTTAGCATGCAGAAAATCTCTGAAGAATTTATAGGAAATATAAAACATAAGCAAGAAAATTTATATACATAGACATTGTCTTTTCTACTAGTTTCTGAGCTACAGCCTCTATTCAGGTTGCTATTTGTTTTTTATTATAAGCAATATGCAACTGTCTTCTCTATTTATGGGATACCTATGCATTGGCAGGATGATGATGATGATGATGATGATGATGATGATGGCAATGTATTCTCTGGTATGTGCTCTTGGTTTTTGAACATTTACCTTGCTGTTAGGTTATTTTAATATAGGCAAAGATTAGGAGGGTCTTTATCTGTGCTCATACATAAAGAGGTAATGCAATGCCAACTTTTGTTCAAAGGTAGCTCAGAAACTGCTCATCTAATTGGAACCATTTCTAATGGCGGGTAACTTGAACCCTTGTGAAAGACATAGACTAACAATTTGTAAAAAACACTTTGTAAAAAAGTCTTTGAAAGTGATTAAGATGTTCTGTAATAAGTATGTATTAATAACTGCCCATTTATAATTAACTTACTTGCCATAAACAAAATGAATATCCATATAATTATAACAAATTTTTATTCAGCATCCTTTCTAAAGCCTCAGTTATATTGAGCAATTTTCCTGCAAGACACTTATCTTAAAACCTAGCAAATATCACTTGTATTAGTATAAAGTATGGATAGCTAGTAACAGTGATGAGAGTTTGAAATTATACAGAAAATTTGAGTTGGAGCTGAAACACTTAACCTCACTTACATGTTTTACAACTTGACCGGTTTCGAGAGCTAATTGCTCCCATCATCAGAAGTAATGGTTCCTCAATATTAATCACTAAACATAAACCCCTGTGATGAATTTTGAATTGCCGCCGTCAAACCCACTATGGAGTTTCATCACTACATCAGATTCCACCACACACAGATGCATACCAGACAATACCATGAGGAACCAGTTGACCACTTCCGATTTTGGGAGCAAATAGCTCTCGAAACTGGTCAAGTTGTGAAACATGTAAGTGATGTTAAGTGTTTCACTTCCGATTCAAATTTTCTATATAATCACTTGTATTGTTTTATTCATTGGACCCTCAAACACAAATTACAGAAATAATAAATAATCTGCATACTAAGCCATGTAGATAACTATTCAGACTCTAAAAAAGAAGTATTCATTCACTATGAGTCTTTAAAAGGGTGCAAGGGAAAGGGGTTCCAAAATAGAAGAGTGAAATAATATAGGTATTACATTGCATGAAAGATATAAGCAGTGGTGCCTGGGTATTATTCCATGAGGAGAGGTGTTAGTCCACATACTAGAACCCTTTAATCAATAGAGTGGCAAGATATGGTTTCCTTTATTCTCTGTCCTCTCAATTCTAATGTAGCTTAGAAATAGAACCATTAAGGCAATTAAATGGAACCACTTAAGCAAATACTAAGATTTCAACCATGTTAACTATTTTCATGCTAAATCTTTATTATACACATTGAATTATACTTTGTTGGCTAATGAAGGAGATGATTTAATGCAACTAGGTCCTTCCTTGAACACCCCCCCCCAGAGCTTCCCATTGGTAACAAGGTGTATTTTAACATTCTGTAATGTATTGCATGGTACAAAGATTAAAATAGCATTTTCATTCAAATTTCTCAACCATAAAGATTTTGCACATATTATGGTCAAAAACAATTTTCTCATTGTATTGTGTTGTATTTATTTTCTCCATTGTAACTATATTTTACAAGGATTGTCCAATTATACAAAAATATAGAAAAATATAAATGGTGAATACACATATATACAAGAGAATGAGAAGTGCAAAAATATCATAATCTAAGAGTGCATTTTCATTTGCCCTTTTGTACTTTTCTAAGGAGTAGAAGGCATTTTCTAACAGATAAGACTTGATAGCTTTTAGTTTTATTGTTTCATTTGTTATCTGTTTTGTTTGAGAAGGTAAGTGTTGTACATATATTTGGTGTTATTTTCTATGGATTTCCGATTTAGAGTTCCTCAATCCATTTCTGAAATAGTTAAGTTGTTCTGATGTGATGGTTATGAACGTTCATATTTTTGTTTTGATTATTATAACTTTAAACAGTAAATTTAATATATATAAAAGGAAGATAATGTTAAAATATTGAGTGTCTTATATGCAATTCTACAGGTATCAGTTTTTTCATTCTCAACATTATGCACATTGCTCTTTTCTGCAACTTAAATATCTTTAGAATTGTGTTTTTTTGTGCTGTATCCCATAGAACCCCATAACTTTAAGTCGGAGTGGATAAAGGCATAGTATACTTGTATGATACCTTTTCTATCCATTATTTGTGTTGTTTGTTTTAAGACACATAAGCCAGTGTTAATTTTTTTTTTTTTTTTACTCTCACAACATATCTGTTCCATTTCAATTATTGTCTATGACTAATCCTAAAAGGTTTGTTTCTGTGACCTGCTGAATTTTATTATTTTATATTCTTAATTTAATGTGGCCAGTGTTATTACTCACACTGATTTGCATCCATCTGGTTTTTTTATATTTAATACCTTCCCTACGTTTGCTGTCTGCTAATTGTATCTAGTAGTGCATTTTTTGTACCTCTATTTCTGCTTTTCCCTTAATTACAATTATGGTGTCATCTGCATAACCAATAGCTATTCCACCTGAATCTTTTATATGTTTAAATAAACTATTAATATACGATGTGTGGCAATAAAGAAACCGGAGTGATTGTTGTGCGCATTTCCGACTTTGTCAATGACAGAGAGAAGAGTGGGAGATTAGCCTTGGGACTCTCTCTGACACGTGTACAAAATTTCAGACCACTGTGGTGGTTAGTCTGGCTGTGAGCCTTCTTAGAAACGGATCGTGTATCTGAGCTCCATCGGAATTATGCTACGCTCTAAAGTAGAACGTGTTAACATCAAATTCCTCAAAAAACTTGGAAAACCCACCACAGAAACTTACGATTTGTTGAAACTGGTGATCAGTGTCTATCTCATATACAAGTTTTCGAGAGGGTTAAGAGGTTCAAGGACGGTAGGGAAGATGTCGAAGACGATCCGAAATCAGGCTGTCCTTCTACTTCGAAAACTGAAGAGAATGTGGAGAAGGTCGGTAGAATTGTTCGAGAAGACCACTTGAAGGTCAGACGTCAATCAAATTTATTATACAACTGCTCTGAAGACCCTCTGTGAGCATGTGCGACAAAGGAAACCAGATCAGTGGAAGAATTGCTCTTGGTTTCTTTATCAGGATAACGCACCGGCCCATAATGCGATGTCTGTGAAGAGCTTTTTGGCAAAAAACAACATTCCAGCAATGGAACATCCACCATATTCGCCTGACCTAGCACCATACGACTTTTCTCTTCCCAAAAGTGAAGTCTGCGCTCAAAGGAACCAGGTTCGAGGCCATGGATGCAGTGAAGGAAAAAGCGATGAGACTCCTCAACAGCATCACAGAAAAAAGCACTGCTACCAATAGTGGAAAATTCGCATGGAGCGGTGCAGGGATCGAGGAGGGGACTACATTGAAGGGAACAACATTTCAGTTGTGTAAGTTTTTTCAATAAAGAGTTAGAGCATCAGTCTGGTTTCTTTATTGCCACACCTCGTATAGCAGAAATAAGTACAGTCCTAATTTTGAGCCTTGTGGCACTCCATGTGTTATTCTTTTAAAAGATGATCTGATTTTATTTAGATTTCCACCTATATTACGCTGGCAAAAATAAGACATGCAACATGCAGATCTTAATATTAACCTAGACCCTAATGATAAATCATACAAACGCCTAAAAGAGGTTTTTAATTCATATAATATAAAAGATTTAATTCAAGAACCCACTAGAGTAACTGATAGTACTTCATCTACCATTGACCATATTGCATCTAATGTAACAGAAATATCCTCTGCGGTTTTAGAAACCTATATCTCCGATCACTATGCCCAACTGACTAACTTTAATGTATCCAAATATGAAATAGTGAGTAAAGTAAGTAGAACAGTAAGACACTTAAGTAGTGAAAACTTAAATAACTTAATAAATAGTTTAGCTGTAATACACTGGGAATGTACATTATATAATATTGGTAATGTAAATGATAAATGGAATCAGTTTTATAATGTATTTAAATTGAACCTGGATGCTACATGTCCAAAAATAAATGTGAATGTAAATAACACTGCAAAGAAAAAAGTAAAATTACCATTAACAACGATGAAACTGAAAGAGAAAATGAAAGATATGTATGTACTGTATAAAATTCCTCACTGGAGTATTATAAAAATAAATATAAAACTATGAGACATGAGTATCTCAGTAATTTGAAAGCTGTTAAAATAAATGCATATAGAGAAAGCATGAGAAAATCCAAAAATGTCAGTAAAACAGCCTGGGGCTTAATAAATGAAGTGAGAAGGTATCCTGAATTATATAAAAACATAAAACTGAACATAAATGGGGAAGTGGTTCGTGATCCGGTCACTATAAGTAAACAATTTAATGATTATTTCATAAATGCACCTACACGGATAGCTAGTAGACCAAATTCTGTAAATGCCAATATTAATACCATGACAAATACTTCTTTCTTTCTCAGACCAGTTACAGAAGATGAGATAATTAAAATAATCAACCTGCCGAGTAAAAAAAAACAGTGGGTGGGATGAAATCAGCTCATTTCTATTAAAAGTATGTAAATATGTTATTGTAAAACCATTAACCTATTTGATTAATTTCTCCATTGAACAGGGACAATTTCCAGAAATGTTGAAACTAGCGATAATCAGACCAGTATTCAAAAAAGGGGATGAACTAAATATTGACAATTATAGACCTATAGCCTTAACATCGGAGATAGCTAAATTGTTTGAAAGGATCCTGCTGTTAAGATTGGATAATTATCTAAGTAAATTCAATATATTAAGGAAGTTTCAACATGGGTTTAGAAAAGGGAAATCCACCATTTCTGCCATTAACCAGTCTATACATGAAATAATTGGGAATTTAGAAAACAATGAGGTCAGTACATTATTTTTTGATTTATCTAAGGCTTTTGACTGTGTCAACCATAATATATTAATTAGTAAATTGGAAAACTACGGCATAAGAGGATTACCCCTGGACCTAATCCATAGTTATCTGGTTGGGAGAAAACAAATTACGGAAATAACGTACAAAAAAGGGCGATGTATACAACAAATCAAATCACATTTGGGATCTGTGAAATATGGCGTACCACAAGGTACTGTGCTGGGACCATTATTATTTATTATCTACATTAATGACATTATAAATCCACCAAATACTTCAGTGATAACTTATGCAGATGACACCACAGCTGTATGCTGGAATAAAACAGTAGAAGGATTAAATACTACCATAAACAATACCACCTTCTCTTTGCTGAATTACTTCAAAAAACACGCAAAAAACTAAAGTGATGCAATTCAATAAAAATGATGATAAAATATCACTAAACATCGATAATAATAATATTCTGGATGTAAAATCACAAAAATTTTTAGGTCTTATTGTTGATAACAAGCTAACATGGGCTGAGCATATTGAACATATATGTGCTAAAATTAGTAAAACAGTGTATTTACTCAGATATTTCAACAATCATAGTGATGGTAACATATTGAAACTAATATACTATGAATGTTTTTATCCACACATACTCTATGGAATTGAAATCTGGGGTGCTGCTGCAAAAATGCATATGGATAAATTACTTATATACCAAAAGAAATGCATCAGAATCATGTTTAACCTAAAACCAAGGGAATCGTGTAGGGAAATCTTTGTTAACAATAAATTGCTTACTATTTACTCTCTCTATGCATATAGAACAGTAATGTATGTAATAGATAAGTACAAACCAATTAAAAACAACCAAATCCATGAACATAATACAAGAGGAAATTTGGACTACTTTAGGCATAGTGTAAAAAAAAGTGTATCTTTAAAGGATTTATATATTTCTGGAATCACACTATTTAATAAATTACCACTGGAAATCTGTAGTTGATGTTTCTAAACAGCAATTCAAAAGGAAATTGAGGGTGTATCTAATAAACAAATGTCTGTATGATTTAAACGATTTGTAAAGATGTAATTGTTTTGACATGTCCAAAATCAGATGTATGATAAACTGGATGAAATAAATTATTATTATTATTATTATTATTATTATTATTATTATTATTATTATTATTATTATTATTATTAACTATCTCTCAAACAAATACTCGTTTAAGTAATTAGGTGCAACTGGACAAAATGTTTTGCTTATGACTGAAACCTTAGAGCAAAGTGAATAGAAGAAATAGTGTGCTGACTTGGTCCTTTTTATATGTTCCTCTTTCTGTGCAGCTCTGGTATTGTTTTCTAGCTAGATTATAAATATGTATATGTGAAACAGTTTAAATCAATGTTATAACTATCAAAACCTACATTATTTTTTTTGGTGTTGGTGTCTTTGTAACAGTTTCTGTTATATATATATATTACTCAAGATTGTGTTTCCCTTCTAAATAAGTGAATAAAGGAGCAGAATGCTAGTATTTCCTGGTAAAAGCAATTTAATTCCATGATAGAACATTTTCCATTATACCATTACCTTACCTCATTTATTTATTCACTGTATATTCCAGAGAAAACTTAACTGCCAGTCACCAGCTGTGAACACGTGCTAATGAACTGGAGGTACCAAGCAAGAATACTTACTGGCATAGCCTAAAAGTTTGCATCAAAGTAAATGATGCATAATGTTGCTGAATTAACAAAAATGCCTGCAAGCATGTATCAAATTATGTACCAATTTTAACAAATATATTTATTAACAATGTATCCACACCTATTTACTCCACTTACATCTACTAATGTGAAAAAATGTTTCAGAGAAGCTCCTCCCCATTATGAAATAGTGGTAGACTAATAATTGCTGGTCTGTTTGTCTGGCTCGTTTTTTAGTAGAACGTTATCTCTATTCCTCCCTTCGGTGAGTTGAGTGACATCATTTTGGGATATCAAAATATATAGCTACATTCTGGTTTTCAATGGTGAAAATTTTCTTACAATATGCTAACAGCTTTTTTATGCATTTCAGTAATTAGATGTGTTTTTTATTGTGATTCCAGGTTCAGAAATGGTGTGCTATTGCAGATTTATTAGTTTGTATTTTACATTCCTCAGATACTCCTTCATTCTAGTGTCTAAATTTCTTTTAGTTCTCCCAATATATCTTGGCGCAGTCTAGACAATGCACTGGTAGGTATCAGTATTTTTATATATGAGGAGCATGAGAACAAAACGCACTAACTCCGCCCACAGACAAAATACTTTTTGATGCAGATTCCCCCTATTTTGATAGCACTGAACAATCTGCGTAGCCCATTTCTTTCAAATGGCAGTCTTTCCTATCATAAAATGGCTTTGAAATACAGCATTTGGTCCAGAAAGTGCTTAGTTCAAAATGAATGGAAGAAAATGTACAGTTTTACAGATGCAAAGATTGCTTATGCGACACTGTGTACATACATGCCTTTGACTGCTGTATTTGCATTCTGTGGAACTAGAAATGCACCTGTTGCTGCCAAACAATATCCGATATTGCTCCCTTGAATCTTCTTAGCAATGTTACATCATGCTAAATGAATGAATATACAAATCAAAATGAATCTCCTTACTTGAAGGTCTGAGATAGGGAGCTGTGTCAAGGAAGTGCTAATAGTAGATTTGCTAAAGTATTACAGCATGGAAAAGGAAATAATTGTTGCAGGCAACAGCAATGGTACCAGAAAGAGAATAAAAATGCAGCAAATGATGAGAAGCAAAGAAGTAAAACTGAAGTAAAATAGTTCATGTCATGTCGTTACAATGTATTTATTGTATTGCTCTCAGGCAAATAAATGCAGTGGAATGCCTGCAAAGGATAATGAGATGATGTACTGTGTTCTTTTGCCTTTAATACTAGTTTTTAAAAAATACTGAAATGTATTAAGTTATCTTTTTCTTGCATTATTCTTCATATAAAGCGATAAGATCCAAACCTGATGAACTTTTTGCCATCCCTCTAAACCATTCATATCTTCACTGAAATGGGGAGTTACATTTGAGTGTATACCAAAGTCTAGGGTTTAATATCCCAAAGCAGAATCAACATAGCAAAGAAGAAGGATATTGACACATTCTTACAGAAGACGTTCAGGAGTGAATGGACACGTGAGGCTGAACTGCAATGAAAACTAGAATGAAAAAGAATTTCACTATCTGGAGGAAGAAAAGGCATTGTTTAAATACAGAGATAGAGTTGTGTTTGTTGAAAAAAGCATTGACATAAAAGTGTTTACAGGAAAAGTGACAACTAGAAATTTGAAGACTCACCCTTTTTTTTTTTTCAATAAATGCAATAAATAAATTTTTTTCAATAAAGTATAAAATTGCTTTTTTTAAGTGGAATTGAAAGTGTTTACTAAAATATCAATAAATATAATTTTTTTACCATTTTTTCTTAATGTCCAAGATAGTATTTTCAGTATAACTGGTTCAAAGTGCACCAAGTGCAAAACATTTTTAATTATAAATGTGGTATTAAACCAAAAATTAATTTGGTGATAACAGGATTTAGAAAAGTGGCATTTCCACTACAGTTAGGTATGAAGAACTTTAAATGTGCCAGTAAGTTTAGCAGATACAAGTTTTTCCTCTCTCCTGAAAACTTTTTTATTATGCACTTAGCGCTTGTTTATTTGATGCTCCTCATATGACGTGCTGTTCTGTAATGAGTGATTAAGTTTTTAATGCCATATTTCAGACATAGGAGTTATTACCAATCAACAGCCAACTGATAATGGGAAAGAGCTTCCCAAAACATGATTTATTGATTAACAGGCATAAGTGGATCAAAAACGTGTGTATACACTGATACATTGTTAATGTATTTGTTAACATTATGCTGTTTCATTGTAAACACTTCATGTTAATCTTTGTAATTATGTATCAATGTTTTACATAATACACAAGTTTTACAAAATTTCTTTCTTTCGTTCCTTATTTATTTAGTAGCCTAGTAGTAGTACTTGGCCTGTCTTTTGTTGAACAAATGATATGAGTATAATATATATAATAAGTGCAAAAGAATATCAGCTGAAATATATTCCGAGTACAATAAAGTAAACAATTTCCTCATCCATAATATAACACAATTGACATACATCAACCAAACTCAGGTAGGATTAATTACATCAGATTAAGTGCCTCAGACTGTAAAATTACACAATGCAGTAAATCCCTATACATGTTTATGAATACCTGCATTTAAAGAATTGGGATTTAATACACTTTCCTTTGTTGACACCACATAAAATCATAGTAAAATGCTTATCAGAATGACAGTATCAAGATAAACCTAACCTGTAACTTCTGTTTCTAAAATTCAATGTTACTCAAAAGTTTAATGTAGAATTCATTCCAACGTAATATACAACAAAACATCTGGTAGAGCTAAATATATGTAAATATGTGGGTTCCAAGCAAGGTTACAGTAAACAAGCACACACAAATTATGATAAAATTAAAAAGTGGACTTTTGTAACACAAATATAATTATATCTAAATACTTATACTGTAGCAAATAGTAAATTGAGGGTAGTGCTAAGCTATCTGCAGAGGAAGAATGTGTTTGAGAGCTCCAGTTTACAGTGCAAAAAGGAAACAAGTAACAATGTGAGTGGATACTGACATATACAAAGCCAGAATTGGGACTATTTGGAGTCAAGAAATTAGGGTGAACACAGAGACTAGAAAAATGGAGAAGTGGTTAGCAATATTTATGTTCTGTCAATGGTTATCCCAATATTGCTGATAATTGGAGGTATTGAATTGAGGACCAATTAATTATGCAGCAGCTTATCAATAAGCTGGAAGGGATGGAGGAGCGTATAAACAATATATTGAATGTAGTTATGAAAGAAATTAAGGAAGTAATAAAGCAAGAAATGCAGGTAATGAAAAACAAAATGGAGTTTCAACCAAAATAAATAATATGGAAGATAGATACTGAAAATTGAACCATGGTATTCTCGGGAGTTGAACAAAGAAGAGGGATTTGGCAAATTCAAGAAGTGAGAGAAATCCTAGAAAGAAAGTTGTAAATAAAATTGCAAGGATGGGAGATCATGGAAGCCTACAGAATTGGAAGACAGAGAGGACGAAGAAAAATTATTACCAGATTTACAACATCCCAAATGGTTTGTGAGGTGCTAGTTTCAGCAAAAATGCTAAAAGTAATGCATATGTTTATCAACAGGGACTTAATACCCAAACAGTGCAGAGCAAAGTTCCAATTAGTACAACAAATAAAGAAGGCTAGAGCTGAAGGAAGGCAAGTGTACATTTGTAGTTTTCAGCTTTGATAGACGGAAGAGCAACTGCTGAGAATAAGATGGAACTAAGGGGCATTAATGGGAGGGAAGAGGAAATAAATTAGTGAATATTACGGCTTGATGGGGAATAGATAATGGGTAGGAGAAAACTGATGTGAAGTAAGAGCATTTTGTAAATTAATGCTAGGAGTGCCTCAGAATACAACTAACGTAGGTTCATTGTTAGAATTGGAAAAGGTTAATGTGAAAGGAATGGTGCTTGAATGAGCAATGAAATATTGGTATAGGGTAAGTCAGCTATCAGAGAATAATGGTTAAAATGCTGCCTTAAGTATACCAAGAAAAACATTTGAGCACTGAAAGCTGGCTGAATAAAATTAAGGCTCAGTTGGAGGTGTGGATTGGTTAATGTATGGGAATGATATGAAATGATCTGGGGGTTTTGGAAATATGTGCACTCAAGGAATGAGGATATAGATGGACAAAGAGTATGGGCTGAGGTGAATGGGAAAAAGTCATTTGCCTTGTTTAATAAGCTTAAGACAGAATCAAGTACAGAAAAGTATTCAGACATATGTAATAAAAACTGAGGAGGCTATTGCATGGTTTTGCATATGTCCAATTTGAGGGGAAAATAAAGATGGATTGCAAATTTTATTGGAATGCAGAGGGACTGATCATTACAGGAATAAATTAATAAGGGAAAAATGGCTTAGAAGTAAGAGTTGCTTCTTAAATTCCTTAATGCTTAAAAAAATGTTTATCGATCAGTCACAGCTAAGGCAATTAGGAGAATTTTTCTGGAATGTTAGAGCCAAATGGAAATGACCAGAGTTGTGGTGGGAAGGGGGAATATGTTTGATATGTATTTATTGTGCTAGAATAGGATGACATAGTATGTAAAACAACAAGTACAAGAAATATTGTAAAGACTTATGGATGTAATGGATGTCTATGGGACAAATGACCAGTAATTGACTTAGCACTATATAAAGAAATTAAAATTAAATAGTAAGTTAAGATGCAGCTTATCTATACTAAGACAGTGATTCTCAAATTTTCCCAGAATATGCACCCCTTTATAAGTTCTACAATTCCCATGCTGTCCTAGAGTTATTAGAAATATTATTTTCTCAAAGGTCTTATATTTGAGAATACTGAAGACTATAAATAGTAGTTTTCATTCTTCTAAATCCTATTTCCTATCCTATATCCTAATTTTAACAAAAAAATACTAGATGTAGATGAAAAAAGAGTGTATATTGAAATACATTATATTAACCATACATCAAAAAGCTGTTAATATGCAACTTCTTCAAAACTTAAGGATTAAGCTTAAATAAAAAAGTACATTAATTAATGTAATCACTTGTTTCCACTCTCATTAATTTATATGAAAAACATTTGGCCAATTTGAATTAAACTGCACAAGAACAATTCCTTTCGTTCTTAACAGCCATTTCTTTTTATCATATTCTCCTATTAAAGGCAATTAGGTAAAGAAAACTAAAAGTAATATTCATGCCCATAACACCAGAAATACTGAGATCTTTGAAAGTTATATTTATTAAATGGGATGCATGTGTTCCATATATATATATATATATTAGATATAACCAAAGGAAGGGAGAACATTAGAAACAAAAGAATATATTTCTATAATATATGGATAAGCTAGTAACAGTGATGTGAATTTGAAATTATAGAAAAATTGGCAAACTTCTGATGAGCACAAGTAGCTCTCAAAACCGGTCAACATGAAAAACATGTAAGTGTTGTCAAGTGTTTCAACTCTGGCTCAATATTTCTATAATTTCAAAAGAACATGTACTGAACAATCCTGTGTATCCTTCAAATGAATTCATATGTAATGATTTAGAATCAATAGATATGTATTTATAAAGTAATAGAAAGATTTATGCATTGAAAATATCAGTAAACATTTAATCAAGTGTTTACTAGTTTCCCTTTTTATCATATCACACTGTTGCTTTTTTTTTCTTTTTTTGATTAAAATATGTGTGTACCACTTCAACCCCCCACGCCATGCATGTACACCATAAGAAAAATAAGAAAGAAAGAAAGAGATCATTTCCACTGCCGGTTCACAATGGTGTCACGGAACGCGTGCCATTAGTTTAGTTCTTTTGTCATTTTTCACACTGAATCCTTGCTGACAGCTGAGCGATTATGAGCAGGTAAGTAATGATGAGGCCTACCAAGGTTTGTATCCCTAGCATATATTAAAGCTTTTTCATTTTTTTTTTTTTTGTGCAGAAAAACACAGTAATTAACGTATATTATAATACAATTTCCAATTGCTAAGGCTTACTTGATTTCAAGACATTATGCTCACACAAAAAAAAACTCTCCTTTGTGTTTTCAAGCTAAATATGAAATAAGTAAATGTTATATTTCTAAATGAAAAAACAAATACAAATAGAAATTAACTTAATATTGGGTTTGTAAACCCTCTACTTCTATTACTGCCCTCATTCTATGGGGCATGGATGATATTAAAGCCTAGTCAAATTATCATACGAGGGTACTTCCTCACAAGCGTTTCTGTATTTGATCCCACAAAACCTCTTTTGTATTGCATTGTCTTGCAGGCCAATTTAACTCCAAAACTTTCTTCACCTCTGCCCACACATTTTCAATAGAATTCAAATCTGGTGAGCAAGGAGGCCAATCAATTACTGTAATGTCTTGCCTGTGCAAGAACCAATTTGACACTTGCTGACTTGTAGGACAGGGTGGTTATTCTGCTGGAATTCAATCACTCCAATGGGATATCTAGTCCTTACAGAAGGAACCATGATGTTTTTGAGAATGTCTTTATACTACTGGCTATTCAATGTGCCATTAAGCTGCCACAACACACTTAGACCATCTCGTGACAACCAACCCCAACATAACACAGATACACAACCTTGGTGATCCATTTGTGCCACGTATTTTGCGTTGTAACGTTTTCCTCTGGGGTGGTAGACAATTACTTTCCCCCATGTGTAGATGAAAATCCTATCTTGTCCGTGAATTCCTATTATTACAGTTATGACTGACATTTTCTTCTGCAAATGTGAGGCAACATAATCTGTGATTGTCTGTTAAACACCACTTCTTAGCTGCCAATCGAGCAAAGAGCCCTGCTGTAGTCAAACAATGTAAGGCTGTGCTGTTCAATCCAGGTAAATTAGAATTATTTGAAATTGTAGAACACAATCTGGATGGGGTAGCTGTTTGCCACTTCTAGAAGTGCATTGTTCTGCTGAGGACACTGAGAAGTGGACAAATGTTTTCAACCCGGACAAAGTCGACGATGCACAATCCCTTCCCTGGATAACCGCACCCACCTTGTAACCACAGATATAGGGACTTCAAGTGCTTTTGCAGCCTGAGACTCAGATTATCCAGCAATGTTCAGAGATCTCCTTGTAGCTTCATCTTTATTGTGTGCTCAGCCATACAAAAGTCAGTATGGTTGCTAACATATCACGCAGAACTCCCCAAGGCTTTGAGATGCATGGGCGTGATCACGCCAGCGCCATTCATAACTAAAGAATGAGACAGAGTTTGCACATCCAATATAAGCCAATTAAATATTTGGTGTAGGTTTTTCTTTAGTATTCCTACTAACATGGCATTTATTTTAAAAATGAAAAGAGTAATTTGTTTACATTGATATTTGAAAAGAAGCTAGAAACAGTGATGTGTTATTGAATTTATTTAAGGTGAGTCGGAATTGTTACACTAACATCACTTAAGTTTTCTCACTGTAGTGAGTACAAATTAAGTAATTTGTTTGTTTGTGTTTGTATGCATAAATGTCTTAAAATTAATAGATATCTTATATATAGAAAACAAATGGCATTGCCAAATATTTAACAAACTAAAATTTAAATAATAAAAATATAACATATACACTGACGCTTCGATCCCAGATTGTTCCAATTATGAAACATATATGTTTCACCGCTTGGCTACCATGCATGCAACTAAACATAAGGCATCTCCCTACTTATCACATAGCTTTGAAATGAACACAGGGTTGTACTGAATCGTGTAGTATTGTGAACGTAGCATCAGTGAATGCTTCCAATATTTTCCAAGTCTAACTCCCTCTCTGGCTGTATATAAAGCGTGGTAAGTACATCAGTATTAAAAATTATGTGTTTTCCTAAGAAAACTTAATCTTTCCTTTGAAAGTACTGTAGCTGGAAACCTTGATGAGCTTTCATTTTTGTTTACAAAATTTATCATTTTGCATTTCTTTCCTCAGTTCTTTGGCATCTAATGTAATATAATATCATTTTATGGAATTATGCCCACACATGCTCAATGCTGCAGCCTAACCCACACACAATATTAACCCCTGAAAAGTATTTTAAAAAAAAACTGCTCTTTTGAAGAGCTAGAAAGGTCAATGTTATGCCGATAAATTAATTTTCTTCTGCCTCTAGTGAACTGTCTTGTAACACAGTAAATCATGATGTGCCTGAAACCTTATTTTTGAATGATGCACAATATAAACAAATAATAATGATGGAGGACATTCATTTTGGAACTTTTAAAAAAGTTCCTCATTTTCCCAGCAGGATAAATGTTGATTGATTTTTGTCTTAGGGTGTCACAACAGCAAACTGTTTGTCATTATAACCTCACTAGTACTCCAGAAATAAACAATGTGCTAACAATTTTGCATTCACTTAATTAGCACTGTATAGATCAAACATGCTCTGTACGGTATGCTAAATAATAGATTTTTGTCTTTAGGCAGTGAAAACAAATGTAATTTTTCATCTTTCTGATCCAAACAAAACAGCATCACATTAATTTACTTTAGCATTAAAGTACACTTTCTAAGCTATTTTAAATATATAACCTAAACTAGTTTTTAATTTAATTAAAGGTATTTATCTTGAACTCAAGATCAATAGAGTCAGAAAATTGTCATGAAGTATGAATACACATTCAATTACCGTCACCACAGGTCGAGAGTGGCAAGTACTACAGGCGACTGAGAATGTGAACAGCTTTGATAATAAAACTTGACTGGGAAGAAATCAACATACTTGTATGCTCTGTTTGTTGCATTTTAAGTATACAACACCAACATAAATAAACATATGCTCTGGAAAATGAAATATTTACCTATATGGTTATGTTGCTCACTGAACTTACCTTGTCATTAAAATAAGTGCAATTTTAAACATACCAATATATTGACTAATTTTGAAGATTTAGAAGCTAGTAACAGTGATGTGTCATAATTTAAAATAAAGAGAGTTGAGGGTTGTTACACTACATCACTAAAACATTCTTACTTGAACGCGTTTCGGGAGACGGCTTGTTCTCATCGTCAGCATGTTCTCAACTGATGTTTCCGGTCATTGTCTGGGGGATGTGTCTTATTTCAAGAGCATATGAGATGCATTTACCATAAGCAGCCAGATAAATCAGCAGTAGCACATCATTTCTGGTCTTCAAACCATGATATCACTCCGAACATAAAACTCTTAAAACCGATCAACAGCAATGAATTGGACATCTGGGAAAAAATACATATTGTCAAACACAGGAATCACCTAATGAATTTCGAACTGCCGCCACCCAGCAGCCTTTGGAGGTTCATCAGCCCAGCACCAGAGAACACCACTAGCCATACACATCCCCCAGACAATGACCGGAAACATCAGTTGAGAACATGCTGATGATGGGAACAAGCCGTCTCCCTAAACGCGTTCAAGTAAGAATATTTTAGTGATGTAGTGTAACAACCCTCAACTCTCTTTATTTTAAGATACCAATATATTTCTTCAGGGAATCAGAAACTTGTTACCAACTTTGCCTGGGTCATAAAAGTTTGTGCACTAGGAGCAAAGCATTTCTTTAAGTTCCTGCTTACAGTATCCTTAAATTGAAAGAGGTTATATTCTATTTTCTTCACAATTATACTTTTTATATATATAAAAAAAAAAGTTGTATAATTTTTTGAAGCTGCTAGCACATATGCAATAATGGAAAATAAACAAAGGTACTTTTTACTTCATGTTAGTTTATTTGACTGTAAATATATTACCTACTTTGTGCATACAACAGTTATCTCAGAAGCTGTTTAAGATCTCAGACAAATTTTTACAGGATGCAGATGCAAGCCTTTTAAGTTCACTAATCTACTTTTATAGAATATATTTGCTTATTAAGGAATAAAAGATTATTTTTTTTAAAGTGCCATCATTTGATTAAAATTGATCAATAATTTTTTTTTTAAAAAAAAAACATGTTTTTAACACAAAGTAGATCCAGAGCAACATACAGTGGTTGTTTTTATCATCCTAAAACTTGATTTAGCTATATTTAATAGTTTCTGAGAAAACAAACTTGCATATACGGGGTGGACCATTTAAGTTCAGACTGTACAATATCTCCAAAACTAGGCATTATAGAAAGAAATCTCTTGAATGAAAGCTGTTTAATATTATGGGGGAAAGTAAATGCCACTGTCATTTTTATTTGGAGGACATTGTAATGGTCATTTTAGGGTAAATTAAATTGGCCCTAAGTGTAGGTTCCCACTTAAAAAAATTAAATTGACCCTAAAATGACCATCACAACATCCTCCAAACAAAACACGACTAATGGCATTTACTTGCCTGCATAATATCAGGCAACTTTTATGAAAGACATTTCTTTCTTCAATGCTTGGTTTTGGAGATATTGTACAGTCTCAACTTAAATGGTCCAGCCTGTATTTGCAAAGAAAGAAAGAAAACACATAGCTTGAGCATACAGAAGCTTCCATAGTTAATAGCAGTACCAATCTGTAGAGCAAAACTTTCCCTATAAGATGGACTAAAGTTTACCTCTCTACTCCAAAGTGTCTGGAAGTTCTGATCTTTTTCTTGAAGTGATACAGAACTGACAGTACCAGAAGTACCATTTTAAAATATATATTTAAAATATAAATATTGTGGAAAAGAGGGAATTCCAATTAATAAGACCACACAAAAAAACTAAAACTGTCCTGTTTTTGCATTTTTTGCTATTTAGTCCCCCCTTAGGTCATGCTGAACAACTGAAGCATACTGGTTAATAAAACTAGGATGGATCAAAACCATCAACATGCCTAGACACTCTTAGTAAAGAAAGATTCCATGCTAGTGAAAAACATGTATGAACGGTTTTTAGAAGAGTTTCATCCACCATGGTTAAAGCCCTGTAAGAACCGCGTTCTCTTGGCAACAGAGAAAAACCCAGATTTTGTATTGGGAGAACTACAAGTAAAACATTTTTGAGGCATTCATTGATGAAAAATGACATATGACAAAGTTTGAGGGGAAATAATGCTTTAAATTAGACAATTTTCAGCAAGATTTAGCTATCTGCCACACTTCTAAGAAAGTGAAGAAATTCTTCAAAGGTAACAAATGTGCTTGACTGGCCAGGGAATTTGCCTGACATTAACCCCATAGAAAATTTGTGGGCTATTTGCAAAAAGAGACTTGCAAACTTTGTCTGTTCCACAAAAGAACGTTTGATATTAGCTTTAATTCAAGTGTGATTTCATGATGATGATCTCAAAAATGTGTGTTCCAATCCTGTGGAGTCAATGCCTAATCATGTAATGGAACCTATAAAACAGAAAGGAGGAGATATAAATTATTAAGAAATGTAAATTGGAAGTAATTTATGATTAAATTCATGAAAGCATGTAAAATGTTGTGTTATTGTTCTGTTCCAGTTAATTTGCATGGGACTGTATAAGTTGAACATGATCTGTAGAACCCAGAAATTAGGTAAAATCTATCTGGGTAGATATGTTAAAGAGTCAGACAGAGATAAACATGTTTCTGTACATTTGGGGATGGAAGTACAAGTTTTTATTTTGCTTTTTTTTTCTTCTTTCTTTTTGTTTGCTTCTGTTGTCTATTTTGGATCATTATGGATATTTTTTTCTGCAATTCTTTATGAATTTTAAAAATCATATGAAGAATTTCAATAAACAAGTACTCATATATCAAAGCGAAAAAGTCATACAAATTAAATGACATTCAAGTCACAGAACTATCTACTGAGAATCTTGTTCCCTCTAAACAAATTTGTTTTCAAGCAGTCCACAATCCATTCACTTAAGCGCTTTAAACAGGAGAATCTTCATTTGTAAAAGAAATGCATGGTTACCCAAAATACAAGGAAAGACAGAGAATAAGGGAGGTATGTCAGTTCTCTTTAGCTATTGTCCTTCACACCCCTCTTCTTGTGACAATGTACAATCGGTTTTTCCTGATTTTGAAGAGATTAATTTTCATTCCTTCATTTATTAGCTCCAATTATAAATACATTTTACAAGGATTGTCAATTTTCTATAGGATGAGTGTTACATAAATAAGAATAAGTATATACATATTTGAACAAAGAAAAATCTTGTACAACAGTAGGTGCAATGAAACATTTATATCAAGGTTTATATGCATTTAGCAATTTATACTTTCTACCGAATAGAAAACATTTTCTAACAGATACATTTTAATTACTTTAACTTTTTTCTTTTCTTCTATTATTTGTTTTATTTGGTTAGGTAGATGATTTTACGATCTTTAGTATTGTTCTATACTTCTATGAACCAACGTTTCTCTTAATTAATTAATAAAATAGTTCTGCTTTGTTTGTATATTATGTCTATGTATGTTCATGTTTTTAGTTTGACTACTACGATTTTTTATTGTATATTTAATGCATTCATACATATACAATGCAGGAAATATTAGTATATTTAATGTTTTATAGACATTTATACAAATATCAAACATTTTTAAATTACATATTATTCTTAAGCCACGCTTCTGCAGCCTAAAAATTCAGCATTGTCTTTTTCTGTGCATTACCCCATAATATGACCCCATAACTTAGGTGCGGATGTATGAATGCATAATATATTTGTAAATTAGCTCTTTCTATCTATTATTTATATTGACCGTCTGAGAATATATAGCCCAGTATTTATATTTTTGATTGTTTTATCAGTATGCTTTTTCCAATTTAAATTTATAATCTTATCACTAGTCCTAAGAAGTTTGTTTCTGTTACCTGCTGAATTAATCTATTTTCTATCTTTAGTTGTACATTGGACTGTGTTGCATTACTTAGTGTGACTTGCATACATTCTGTTTTGTTAATATTCAGTGCCATACCTAGTTTTTTCACTGGATATTAATTGTTTCTAGTAGTAAATTAGACTTATTTTGTGCATCCATTTCTGAGTTTCCATTCACAATCAGTATGTCATCCACATAACCAATGGCTAAACCACCAGCATCTGTTATCTTTCTAAACAAACAATTTATATATAACAATACATATGGACCACATTTCAAGCCTTGTGGAACATCATGTTTAACTTTTTTAAATGATCTGATTTTGTGTAGTTTACCGCCTAAGTTATGCATTATTTCGACATATTACTCCCTATTTTGTAGATATGATTTTAGCCAGTTCAGTGGTAAACCCGTAATCCCATAATTTTCAAGTTTTATAATTAAATTACTTATGTCTACACAGTCGAATGCTTTCAACAGATCAAGAAAGGTTGGCACTACATACTCCTTTTTGTCTATTGCCTTTGTAATAATGTCATTTCCTTTTCAGATAGCATTTGTGGATTTCTCTTTTTGCTAGCCACACAGGTATTCTGATATACTTTTGTATTTCTTGCATACGCTTTGTAGTTAATTTAAAAAAAATTCCTCTATTGTTTTGGAAAAAGCCGAGCATAGTCATATAGGTCTATTCTCTTTGGTGAAGTAGTGCTCTATTCAACACAAGTTAAATATCTTGGGCTTGTTTTAGACAAGAAATTAACTTGGAAACATCACATGGAATTATGTATTACCAAAGCCTACAGAGTCTTTTGGACATGTAGAGGTATGCTTGGTAAGACATGGGGTCTGAAACCTAGCATAGTGTATTGGATATATACTGCCACGGTGAGACCTATATTCTCTTATGCCGCACTGATGTGGTGGCCTAGAGTTAATTTAAAGGTGTGCAGAAAGGAACTCTGTAAATTACAGAGGACCTTCTGCATTTCAATTATGGGAGCCTTCAAAACTACTCCAACTGCGGCAATGGAGATGCTGATTGGGCTCACACCTCTCCACATATGGATGAAGGCAGAAGCCATGATCGCGTATCACCGTATTTGTCGCCAAACCAAAGTGTCTAATACTGGACATATTAATCATCTCAAGCTTCCTTGGGATAAGAATGTACAACAGATACTCAACATGGGGACTGACATTCTTGAAACAAGATTCAAGTTTGATTTGAAATTTACGGTATCCTATCCACAGTGGAGTGAATGGGAAAGACTGGTAAAACCTCATAATAACAAAGGCCCAATCTGGTATACTGATGGTTCTAGAACCAAATTGGGAACGGGGGCTGGGCTTTACGGTAATGGTACCAAGATTTCTTATAGTCTTGGTACCTTAGCTACAGTTTTCCAGGCTGAGGTTTATGCAATCCTAGCCAGTGTCATGGAAAGCATTAAAAGGAGATATAAGAATAGAAGTGTTCTTATCCTCTCAGACAGTCAAGCTGCTCTTAAAGCACTTGAATCACCATCAATAAAATCAAAGCTCGTCTCAGAATGCCGGGAATCCTTAATGGCACTGGCTGAACACAATAAGGTTCAACTTATGTGGGTGCCAGGACATATAGGTATACCAGGCAATGAGAAAGCAGATGAAGCAGCCAAGATTGGCAGTGAAATCCCATTTTTTGGTCCGGAGCCTGTACTGGGAGTGTCCTACAGACCAGTGAAACAGGCTATTAAGTGCTGGGCTCAAGCAGAACACAAGAACTACTGGAACTCCATTGAGGGTTGCAGACATTCCAAGTTGTTCATTACAGACCTGGATAACAGCCGGGCAAAATACTTGCGCGGTCTTAGTAGAAGAAGACTTGCATGGGCAACAGGATTCATTACAGGACACTGTGCCCTAAAATTTAATCTATACAGAATGGGATTGTTTAACAACCCTATCTGTAGTAGATGTCTAGAAGGAGATGAGACTGTTACTCATCTACTATGTGATTGCCCTGCTCTTGCGAGTCAAAGAGCAAGTACTTTTGGCAGTCACTTTCCAAAGATAGATGACCTATCGAAAGCCTCAGTTAGCAGTCTGGTTAAGTTCATATCGAGCAACAGACTACTTAACTGATGAAAGGGGGGATGCGCAATAGATCTTAAGGTCGCAGTGCTTGGGCATAAAACCCACCCCTTCTCAAACTAGAACTAGAACATATAGGTCTATAATTTTCCATTGTTAGCTTTTGAGTTTTTTTGCTTATATATTGATCTCATTATCTTTTTTAATAATTTGGGAAATGTTCCTCACATAAATGAATGAGAATTAATATTTGCAATATTTTACCATTTCATTAGTAAATTCATCCAGTCTACAGGACTGTTTACTTTTTAAATCGTTTATCTGTTTGATAACCTGCTTCTTTGTTATTTCTTGTAGCACCACTGAGTTACATACAGTGTTTTCATTTGTTTGCCCGACTGGGAGTTGTTTATTTCTCAAGTTGTTTACAATATTAATATAATATTCATTAAAACAGTTTATCTTTATAGGGTTACTTGTAAATCTGTTGTTAACTTCTATATACAAGTTCTCAATCCATTTTTGTTTCTTTTCATTGTGTGTAGCTTTTATAATATTCCATTATCTGCATTTTGTATCACAGTTTTACTACATAGCTTTTTAGCCTCATTTATTAAATTTTTAAGAATTTGTTTGTAATTTTCAATATAAGTATAATCTCAATATTATTCAATTAAGTATAATCTCATCTAGATTAGCATGTTTTCAACTATTTAGGAATGACATGCATTTTTTTGAGATATTTGTTCCTTTTGAAGAGCAATTACTTTTTTTGTTTATTGCAGTTTACTTTACCAACTGGTACAGTAGAATTTAGATATTTTTTGGAAATTTTAGTGAAATACTCAAATTTTTAATTAATTGTTGCTTTTTGTATATCTCTATCCATTGCACTTCTTTAACATTGTTTTTTAATGCTTCTAATGTGCTTTTATTTACTATTCTTTTAGTTTCAATTAATTAATTAATTTATTTATTTTATGTTTAAATTTACCTAATGGTTTACATTCAATCAGTTGACCATAGTGGTCACTAATCCCATTTTTGATAACCTTAACATTATGTTGTTGTTGTTGTTCACCAATGGCACTGGGGATTAATTGATCTGCATCATTTTACCTCTTGCTTCCCAATATAAAGTCTGTAAGTTATCACTTTTAAGGCCTTTGCATTTGACGAGATGTTGTTTGTTCAGAATGACATCATCTTCACAGAGAATGCACTTGGGTGAGGTAGGCATTGTATCTTGTGGAGATGTTCTACGAGGCAATCGTGGCCAGTTGCCATCCTAAATAAGGCCACTGCAGTCTTCCTTGGCATTTTTTGTATATCAATTCTATCTTTAATATTCTTATAATCTTTATGTTTTAATTTATCTTCTTCATCAAGTCTCTGCTGTCTTTTGAAATGTTGTTTAATGTTATTTGTTTATTTATTTCTATTAGTCCTACAGGTTTTATTTGTTGTATTACACCTTTCTTTGCTAATTGATCTGCATGTTCATTGCTCAAAAGTCCAACATGAGCTGGGATCCACTGTAGAGTGACATGATTTCTAGTTTCAACTGCTTTAATTAGGCTTCTTATATCTTTAATATTTCTTGTTGTTTTATTATTGTAATTTACTATTCCATCTATGGCTGATTTTAAGTCTGATAAGATGATTATTTTTTGTTTTATGTATGGTCTATATAAAATGTTCTGTAATGCTGCTTTTATAGCTGTTAATTCTCCATCATAGTGGTTTGACGTTTCATCTAATGTTAGATACTGTGCAAAATGTTTACAGTGTACTCCTGCACCGGCATTTTTTTTAATTGATGAGGGATCCATCTGTATATATTTGGAGCCATTCAGCCATAGGGAACAACGTAGTTCGCCTCCACATGGTGTTCCCTGGGTAACGCTAAATGGACTACAATACAGGCATGCTTCCCAAGCTAAAGGGGAGGTCCGAAGCTACAGGGTAACTCCAGGTCTATGCCAGGCAATCACTGTGCACTGCTTTCAGTACGTGATTAATTAAACTATGCAAAACAAGCATTTAAAGGAAAAACAAACAAACAACAAATGAACAAAATTACCTCAACACTGGGACCTTAACATTATTCCCTCTTTAAATTTGTAAATATGAGAATGAGATCTATACAAGTTGCAGAGTGTCTGGTTACTCTCATAGGTTCTGTCTCTAACAATGTAACGTTATTTCTTATTAGTATCTCTAATAATAACTTACAACAACTTACTCTTATTACTTTCCACTACAGAGTGATTTATGAAGAACTAACACATTTATTTCTTTAATTGTTTCAAAACGAGTTATGCTAGCAACAACTTATTATGCCTGAAATGCAGAGGAATTTTGGGGATTATTTATCTCTATAGCAAATGTTGAAAATGTCCTCCATCCTGCATAAGGCATAACTCAACACATCATTCCATGTTACTGGCCACTCATTGGAGGACTCTGTTGTCAATAGCTTGAATCTCCTGTGTAATGTTCTGCTTCAGATCATCCACTGTCTGGGACATGTGGCATAAACCCTGTCTTTTAGGTAACTCCATAGAAAGAAGTCCAGCAATGTCAAATCCGGAGATCTCGGTAGCCACAGGTTCTTGGAAATTATCCATCATCAAAGAAATTTGCAATTAGTGCCATGGATTCATTTTATGTATGGCATGTAGTGCGTCCTGCTGAAAATATCCTTGACTCAGCTCTACATCATCTAATTGCTCAGTAAACTCCATGAAAATCCGTTGGTAATCTGCAATGTTCACATTGTTTTAAAAAAAATTGGTCCCACTATTCTCTGTACAGATATTGCACACCAAACTCTGATTTTAACCGGGTGCATAGGTGCTTCATGAATAACATGTGGATTTTCGCTTGCCCAATAGCATGAGTTGTTTGAGTTCACATAGCCGGATAAATGGAACCATGCTTCATCTGTGAACCATGTTATGGACAATATGGCAGGATTTTGCACAATGAACGCCTGAAAGCAATGACAATAATTCAGTCGTCTATCCTTATCTGCTTCCTGTAACTGATGGACAACCGTAATCCTATATGGCTTTAGGCCTGCACTTTTCACAGCTCTCTGACACATTGAGTAGCTGTATCCTGTCTCCTGCTACAAACATCTTAATGATTTTTGGGCGACTGATCCAGTCATGTTCTTACGTCAACAAAAACCATGGGAAGCCTAGATGAACGAGCTTTGCCTTTTTACTCACCAGAGATCCAGTGTTTTCAATTTGTTTACCAGTCCCAGTATTGTGTTTCTTTGGGGAGGATTAAGAACTCCAAATTTTCTCTAGAATGTCCTTTGAGTAGCAGTAATTGAATTCGTAATCCAGTATTGCTTTACAAGGAAGAGTTGTTCATTTAATTGTACTCCATTTTCACAATGACAAGAACAAAATCTCAAAAACAGTTGCCGACAATAAAACTAAATTATGAATAAAACATGAACATCTGCGCATCTAGTGGCAGGCAATCGAAACTCCAGAACATTCTGCTTAATTTGGTGCTAAAATTGGGGCATTGAGTGAATTTCGAACAGAATAATTAAAGAAAGAAATGTATCAGTTTCTCATAAATCACACCATACAACGTCTATACTGAAATCCCCTATTACTATGATGTCTTTATTGTTAATTATATTATTTAGGTATTCTTCCAATCTTTTCAAAAAGATGACTTTATTTGTATTTAGAGGACTATACACCCCTATTATTATCAGATTTTTTTTTTTTTTAAGTTTACCTCAATTGCTGCAATTTCACTACACATTTCCTCACAGAATTTTTTACACTCTATTTCTTTGTATTTAATTTTTTGTTTAATGTAAATACATCTCCACTTTTATGTTCACTTTCAATCACTTCTGAGGTCGTATGCTACACTGAATTTCTGCCGACGTGTAGCATGACCGTCTGGAAATTCACTTCATTGTATTTTATCGTGGATTCAAAGTCTCCATACCCGGTAATATTTGTAAGTTGATCTGTTCTAATTCCACTTTTTATCTCTATTTTAGCCTTCATGTTTTTATGGACTCTCCAATAATCAGCATCATCTTTTTTTGTTTTTTGCTCCTTATATTCTTGACTTTGCCACTTGTATTTATTTTACATTTTATACCGAGTCGTTGTCTTTGTTTCATCTTCTTCATTTTTACCATCACCATCTTCATTTACTTTATCTCTGACATTTAATCTATTTTGTATATCAAAAACAGTATATTCTTTATGCTTCAAGCCATTGTCTGAATTGCCAGTAATCTTAGTCCACTCCACTGCTATCTGTTGTTTATTCACTAATACCTTCTCATGACCATTTTTTAACTACGCCAGCATAAGTTTCTGCTTCTAGTTGCTGCTTTGGCTGAGTTTTTAACTCATTTTCTCTAGACTGAGTGTTTTTATTTCTTCCCAAGCATGTTTTAAATACTTATTAAGCATTTCAATAACTAACTGCAGTAACGCTATAACTTCACCTTCAATGAGTTTCCCTACTCTTATCTGAAGATGCTGTCGCATGTTGATTTTCAATACTTAATTTCAGCTCTTGTACATATTCCAGAGGCTTGCCTTCATTCCCGTGGATTTTACTGTTACTTCTTGTGCTTCCTGTTTCTCTTGTTTGCTTTATTCCTATTTTTTCACCATTTATTTAATTTTTTCCCAGAGCATACTACACGTTTTCACATTACACACTGCCACTGCTATATACATATAAGGTATATATGAGGTAATGCAAATACAAAAAGAAAATCGGTTCTCTCTAGCAAGTCAAATATACATATAATAAGCTGTTATTCTGTTTTTGAACTTGTTAAAGGCAATTTGAATGTTTGTGCTGAATTTATCATGCCAAAATTAAGTTCATTGTTAAATAATATAACTACATGGCTATGTTCGTGAATTTGTTTGGATGTAGTTTCTAGTGATAGAGCTTATACTCTTTTGCAGAAATTGTGAAAAATCTATTTATCATGAAAGAAAGTATGGATATCGTTTCCTTTAAGCCCAGCAACATTATTTTCCAGAACGGCATGTACAAGCGCTGATGACACCTGCCGAAGTAGACCATCAATTACAGTGCAGACAACATCAATAGTTGCATGGCCATTTGCTATAAACCCCTGCAACAACACCCCAAACACATGTCTTGCATATAGTATTGAAATTCAACAGATGTTCATATGTGCCATCATTAAAATCAGACTAGCTTTACTCTTATTCTGAAAATGAATCTCTTTGTCGGGACCCTACCATACAATAAAGAAAATTTGTACGTGTAAGTTAAGTGTGACTGCAATGGCTAGGTTCATAAGTTTAATTGATCTCTCACCATTGTGTAACGATGAGGTCAATGATGAGGTTAATGTACACAGTTCATTTACAATGAAAGCTTCCTAAGAATGCAGATGTTATGTCGGGAGTGTGATGAAGCCCTTGACTCTGTTAAGAAATGAGATCAGAGATACCAGTTGTTTTCCTGAAGGAGAGGTCAGTCCATTGCAAGGGGCATTCAGTTCGAGAACTCTAGATTACCATCTGTCCAAGGTTCAGAAGGATAAATAAAATAAATGTAAATCGGAGCATACCACTTTTTATTAAATTTTCAAAATGTTCTGCTTCACAACAACATAAAAAGCAGCTCCTAGAGATTATGAGTATATTTAAATTAATTTCCCAAAATAATGTTTTATATTTGCTGAAATCACATTTATTGCAAAAGAATTTACCTCCACACTGTTCATAACCTAAATGTTTAACATGCAATACAACAATATTTTACGAAGCATCTAGGCATAAGTTTCAGTCTTAAAGCCAGTGTTGCATTCCGTTAATTATATTTGCTTTACAGCAAATGGAATTACAAATTATTCATGTACGTAGGATCTACATCACTACATATGATATTACCAATAAAAACACAACATACTAGCATAGAACTACAAGCCATTATATCACAAACACTTGCTTATGTGACAGGAGACATTAATTGTTATAACATGTGTGGTATCCCGTTGAATATATTTGTAATGCTTCCTCTTTATAGACTAGGGGAAGTCATTCCGGAGTAAAACAGTGGAATTATTTTCACCAATACTCTGGAATGAGGAAGTGGAAGTACTTCCAATGGAACTAGTTCCACAAGAGGCCAGAACTACTTCCTTGAAACGACTCCGACTGCGGAGTGGAAGTGTTGGAAGTAGTTCCGGTAAAGTAACGCACTCGACCCATCACTAGGTGTGACATCAAGAGCAGTTCCCTGGGTCAGATAGTGGTGGCTGTTGTGGCATGCAGTGAGTGCTACTGCAGAGCAATGGGTTGTGGAGATCTTATGTTCATTTCTCAAATGAAGTGAACCGTCTGGTGTGAAGAGGCTATGTCCTCCACAATGGGTTGTGGAGTTGTTGTGTTCAACTTCCGAGTGAAGTGAACCATCCAGTGTGAAGAGGCATGTTCACGAAGGAAGTGAAGTGATTGAGAATTGAACTAGTTCACCTAGTGAAGTGACATTAGTGGAGTGAACTCCCAGTGAAGGTGAACTACATAAAAACAAAACAGTGACAGATAAGAACTTAGAACAGTGATAGTAAGAACTGGACGAAGTCTCACTGGTGTCAGGAGAGTGGGATATAAAAGCCATGATGGAGGACATACTTAAACAATTATTAAGTAAAGTGAAGAGTGTAAAGGAGAAAATTGATTCCGGAATGGAGAAAATGGAGAGTGAAATAGAGAATGTAAATTCCGGAATGGATAAGAAAAGAAAATGAACATGTTAAAGAAGAAATAGAGAAAATAAGATCCTAACTCGGCTTTGGCATCGACTCCATAAAGTGTGAGATAAAGACAACAGGGATGACATTGCAAAGGAGTTAGAAGGAATTAAACAGACATGAAGTAACATTAATGTGGTGGAAAAGCGTCAAGTTCAACAAACTAAATGGCTAGATAGGCACGCGAAAGAAAGCAAGAGGATGATAGAGGCCACATTGAACAAGCGTCTGGACCAACAGATGATGGAGAGTGCTGCAGTCCTACACCCAGTCACAGTGCAATTTGAAGTTGGTTGGAATGGAAAGACCTTAAGGAGGGAGCAGCTGGAGGATCGAGACATGGGGCCAATCCTGAAGGATAAAGAATCTAGCATAGGACCTGTGTGGGTGGATGTTTCTCCCAGAGGTCTGAGCTATAAAAGCTTTGGATGCAGTTGGATTCCTGGTGGTCAGGAACAGTGTACTGAAGAGAGTGTGGGAGTTCATAGCCAGAAGGACTAGGGTGGAACAGCTGGTGCTCCCGAAGAAAACTGTGAAGGAAGCCCTTGAGGAAACCCATGCCAGCACTATCAGGGAGCACCTGGATGAAACAACACCTTGATGAAGCTATGTAGCTGATTCTGAACAATGTGGAGAGATGGTTCCTGTCATATGACATCTGTGCCACAGGTCCTGGGTCCATCGTGCATTCCATGTCAACCCCGAGGGGGTTGGTGGTGGTTTATTCTTGTTGCCCTGCTGCATATCGTGGAGCTATCCGAGGAAGCGGCTATGGCCCAAGGTTATCGGGAAGTCAGCGCCGAGCAGTCTGAGTAAGCAATGATAACGGCCGCTTGCCAGCTTAAACACTAGGTGCAATATCAGCAGATAAACAGAACCTTTCGGTGGAAGCTTTATCTCCCTGTCCTCCTCCAGGAAGTGCATTGAAAAAGTTCTAGAACATTCGAGAACTTTGTGGAAAGATTCCACTGACTATACAAAGTGGACCATTTGAGTTGAGACTGTACAATATCTCCAAAAAAATTTTTAAATAAGAACCTACAATTAGGGTAAAATTAAATTGATCCTAAAATGACCATCACAACGTCCTCCAAATAAAACATGAATAATGGCATTTACGTTCCCCCCTAATATTAAGCAACTTTTATTCAAGACATTTCTTTCTACAATGCTTAGTTTTGGAGATATTGTACATCATAACTTTAATGGTCCACCCTGTATAAGTGAGCACTCTCGCAGGAGTTGAGTAATTGAGTTTTTTTTATTCACAGACGCTCTTTAACTGCTGTGGTCCTTAAGTGTCCCATTATATATTGGAGGTGAAATACTGGTAATTTTGCTGAGAGTTATCTTTATCAGGCTTGAGGTTCTTTTACGTACTGTAAATCTATGACACGGGACCATGGCTTTACTTCCCTTCTACTCGTTGCAAGTCAAGTGTGAGGTGAAGAGAGTTGTTGGGTCAGTCAGTGAGCGGGCGAGTTGGTGACTGTATTTCTGGTGTGACATCAAGAGCAGTTCTCCGGGCCAGTTGATGGAGGCTGTTGTGACGTGCAGCGAGTGCTACTGCAGAGCGACAGGTTATAGAGTTCTTGTGTTCGACTACTGAGTGAAGTGAACCGATGTGAAGAGACTACTTCATGAAGGAAGTGAAGTGGCAGAAAATTTGAACTAGTTCACCTTAGTGAAGTGACATTAATGAAGTGAACACTCCCAGTGAAGGTGAACTACATAAAAACAAATAGTGACAGATAAGAACTTAGAACAGTGATAGAATTGAGTGACAGTTGAAAAACTGGACAAAGTTACAGTATCAACAATAGTTGCAATATGCACTACTGTCCATTTCAAACCAGAGTTCCCTCTGATGTAAACAAAAGCACGTGCTTCTGCTTGTCACGAAACCAAGAACACACTCTTATGCCAATGTAAATAGTTCCTTAATACATGTATTGTATCATGAAATATTAGGGCAGGAAAGGTAGAGAACTGGACATTTTATTGTGGTTATCATAAGAGCTCACTCCTAAAGGTAATGGATATACACCAATTGTTAAGAGAGTAGCTTGCTTGTTAATATCAACTGTACGCATGACTGCCATTCTCTTACATATACAAGAAATGCAGCAATGAATTCCCAGAGGTGCTATCTGAGTACCGAATAAACACTTTGCATAACACAGGAAATATGATAAACGAACAGGAATTCATAATACGCTAGCACATTTTTGCTCAGCTCAGGTCAAATCTTGTGATTTAGTCAGTTGGTATTTGAATTCTCATGGTAGACGAAAGTGTGTATGGTGCAAATAAACTGTTCAAACACAAGTGGCAAACAGTTAAAATGTAGCGAAAAATAAACAATATTTAATATATTCAACCTACTATTAGAAAAATACCAGACACTTGCATTAGTGCATATTACGAAACTAATATCCGATTTTACAGGTGTTTCAGTGAGAAGTGTAACCAAAACGTGCAGGGAATATAAACAGACATAATAGAACATAGAAGAGGAGAATCAAATGTGAGAAATTGTTTTGTGTGTGTCAGTGCTGTGGAATTGTGGATAAGCTGGTCATTATTTTGGAGAATAGTTCTGATTCTGATATGGCAGCTGAGTCATCTTCGGAGGATTCGGATTTCGGTGTTTCACTTTTGCCCGAGGATTGTGATTAACTTAAGTAAAATGTTCATTTCCACATATTTATAAAATCGATTGTTACCTCAGGTTGCATTTTGAACTATGATTCTCATGCAGGGCGCCTTTTTATAGATTGAAACAATATTCAATAAGCAGCCATTAGGGGCGAGGATTGTGAACTACTTTTGTGCGGGTAATACAAAGAGTTTGTTTACTATGAGAGGCACTCTAGTTTGGAATGAACAGTAGACAATCTCAGTTTTTCCTGGATCTCTGCAATGCTTTCTTGAACTCGGGAATTTCATTCTGGAAATGGTAAACCAGTCCCTCAGGACATTTCTGCTGTAGTACACCAAAGATCAGATTGCAACAGAATCCACACAAAGAAATAGTTATTTGAATGTCTGCTACAGAGAGGCCCATCAGAAGATTTGGAACAGAGTTGCAGAAAAGAAAGAAAGAGAGAGAGAAGCTAAAACCTTGAAAGTTATCTACCCAAAAATGCTCTACTCGATTTGGATAAGATACATGAGGTACTTGATGCTATATCAGAACACGAAGCTGCTTCAGCTTGAAAGGTAAAAACATTGTACCGTAAGAACTCAGCAATGATCTTGTGTTTGTAACAACACATTATAATGTGCTACCGGAAGCAATCTTGAAGTTGGAGAAAAAAGCTGATATACTGGTGTTATCCATGGCAATCTTCTAAGATGCAGTAAATCAAGTGCGCTAATATCAGGAAAGAAAGTAAAAAGTGTTAGTGAAAAGGTAAACAGGTTATAATATGAATCCTTTAAAAATAGCTTGTTTTAAATATGTTACCATCACTTCATGGAAGTAGAACATTCTTTTTCTATGATAAAAAACATTCTCTCTGACAGGTGGCTGAACTGACAGCTGATACCTTGAAAAATATCTTGTTGCTTGTAACCAAGAAAAGTAAGAGTAAGCATTTTAATTATGTGATAAAGAAATTATCTTAAGAATTATCTTAAATACCTGTTTTCATTAATAATGAGAGTTTTCTCTCTGTTTACACTTATAATAAATGCCTACTTTAAATTTCCTATTTTCAGTATGTAAGTGACTTTTTGCTTGCCTATTTTAACCAAAATATATGCCTAAACTTCCAGGCTTTAATGAGTTGTAACCTATTAACAACTTTCTAATTAATACACGATTTCGAAAATGTTATTGGAGGTTATGATATTCTCATTATTGAAAATAAAGGTTTGATCATTAACTTTCTTAGTATCAAAATTCTATCAAACTTACTGATACAGAGTAGTCATAATACTACTTATAGAATTATATTAATGAAATAATCTTAGTAAGTGCCATTCGTGGTCTAGTTACAGATAATGCATTGAGCACAGCTTTGTGATTTGTTATCATGGTTGAGGAATTTGTGTGCATATGGATGCAAAAATGTCAAAAAATGAGCTTTCAAAACTCTCTCTATCCTTTGTCAAATGTGTTAAGGTATTTATTTTGTATATTTGTCCTTTGGTTAGATAATCTACAAAACATACAGTCTTTATTCATTTTTAATCATCATCATTTGTATATTTTATTTGTTATGTAGATGGTTATATATTTAAATATTAAAATAATATACCTGATACTGGTTTACTTGGGCTGGGATCCGCTGTTGTTATTCCTGGTGAGACACTACCAGAGGAAGAAAGTGAAGATGGAGAAGGAGGTGCCATAGGAGATCCCTGAGGTTGCCAGAGTGTCTGTGACCCAGGAGGTGCAAGTGTTGTACTTACTGGCACTTTTTTAACTGCAAAATAAAATTTAAAATCTGATTTAACACAGTTATTTACAAGAAAGCTGTACTCTGAACACTGCAAACATTAACAAATGGACACATCAATTTCCTCAATACATCTGAATATATTTCTTTTGTTCTATCACCTATTGTCTTATGGCCTGTTTGTCCTCTCCTATAATTGCATATGGCTGTAGAACCTTAAAAGTAAATTACCTCAGGACTGAAGGAATCCAAAATCATGACCAATTTTTATAATTCATTTTATATAGGCGAGATTAATTCAGTAAATATACAGCAGCTTGGATTAAAAGCGCCTACCTAACCATTCTGAATTTGATGTGGCTAAACAATCACACCCATATATGCTAGCATAGGAAAGTTAAATCAAATTTTAAAAATCTGTCATGACTAAGATTTGAAGCACAGATTTTGCCAACCCTCCATTGCTGAGCTACTGTGAGGAGATCCTCCGAAATGCACATTAAATTCCTTTCATCTGATTCATATATCCTAATGAATGCTCAAGGTGACTTCAATTACTGTAACTTAGTGACTTCCAAAGCTGTACTTCATACCTTTTTAACCCTCATGGTGGTCTAGTGAATCGCTAATTATTTGCACTCTGCCTTTAAGAGTTTAAGCATTTAAATACTAAATAATCTCCATATGGAAAAATTGCAAGCAGAAAAATTAAACAGTTCTTACCTCTTGCATTTGCTTCATTCACAGCCTGACGTATCTCTTCAGCCAAGGATTGAGAAACACCTTTGTTTATTTCTGTAAAATCTCCTGAGCCTTCCCTGGAAGAGCTTTGATCTCCACCTGATATCCTCCTTTCTCTCTCTGCTAAAACTTGTTTAAGCTGCTCGGCCAGCGAGGCAGGTGGTCCTACAAGCCTTGGTGTTGTAATGGGATATGCAGGTACAGCACCTTTACTCCTAGATGTCCATGTTTCTGCACCTGCTTGATGAGGCTGACCCACAGTATGTGGATGATAATGGTGTAATGGTTGTGCTGTAGGCATGTGCGTTACATGGCTATATAAGGAAGTGGATGTTATGTGATGAGGTAGTGCAGATGAAGGGGAATGTAATGAAGAAGGAGAATGTGCATGATGTGACTTGTGCTGAGATGTAGTGCTGCTATGGTGTTGTTGCTGCTGTTGCTGTGACTGCTGCTGATGCTGACTGTGTGAAGAGAATTGGGACACAAGGCTGTGTACATGGGATGTACTGCTGCTTGTGGTCACACTCATGTTATTGTACACTGATGATGATGGTGAGAGAGAAGTGGGACGGTTTGCTGATGACGATGGTGGTGGTGGTTGTTGCTGCTGCTGCTGCTGTTGTTGTGGCTGCTGCTGATGCTGCTGTTGATTCTGCGCATTCATAATTGGTGTTTGTACATCCTTACTCATTTCTTCCCGTCCTACATATTCAATGTATAAATGTTTCTTATCATTTTCTTCATCTTCACCCGAGTTATCACAGCTCTCATCAAGTCCGTAATCCTGAAGCAATAACAGTGACATCAGTATTTGCTGAGAAAAGAGATGTTTACCTTTCATAACACCAACACTCACATTCTTTTAAGAACTGTATAATAATACCTAAATCAATGCTTACTTACAGGTGTTACAGTCCAGCGTCAAAGGAAAAAACTGTTATTACTGCCCAGCAATTACCACAACTTTGTAAATATGTCTGTTTTAACACCTTATCAAAAATGGCTACCTTCATATTCATGTAATGGACTTAGGAGTTTAAGAAGTCGTGCTTGAGCACATTTTTCAGAAAGCTGCTTTTTAATGGTAAAGATTCCTTATAATATGAATGAAAATTAATTTGCTTAGAAGAATGAGAGTACTTCAAAACTTTCAAATAACCTGAATGGCAAAACACTTATGTTACCTCAACTTGTTCATTCTGTTCTGGATACTGTGTTATATAATGCAGGTGTCAAAGAATTCATGCTCAAACCTGCCAGGATCATATTTCTAAGGACAAAACAGAGATAAAAATATCAAAGGGTGCTAATTATAACAGTTCTCATGTTACAGCTGTAAAAAGCTAACCAATTAATCAATAATGTTGTCATACTTTTGCACTGGTCACTTCCTATCCTGCTGTCTCATGTTTGCACTATATAGAGTTTACTTCAACCTGGGAGTAAACATCAGTTGTAGGCTAGAATTGCTAGACACAAGAGGTGATAACATTGCATTCAGTGCATGAGAACTGCTGCACTTGAAAGATACATTTCTTTAAAAATTTGTTTCCAATCCATCCATCTCGGAAAGTTAGATGTAAATGTGTCATTATTATGCAACTGGAAATACTTCTCATCCATTTCCAACAAATGAGGAACTTGACTATTGTAATGATGTGGTTGGGTTGTAATTGCCCTTAACACTTAAACCTAAGGGTTTGTTGTATTATCTCCTATCACTATTGTATTATTTAAACAGTCCTGTCCCTTTAATTAGGGACAATAATTTATTAATTAAGTTTTCTTTAGGAAAATCATAATTTGGATTTATCAAACCCAAAAGTTTGTACCTTTTCCTACCCAGTGCGTCACATAGCAAATGAGGGCAAGGAAAGTCACTGAAAGTCCTTATCAAAAGGATGAGTAGTAGTACTTCATTATTTTAAAAAATCAGAAAGAAAATTTACCAAAGCTAAAACCATCTTTTCTTTTTTTCTTTCTTTTTAACAATAAAACTGTCAGCAGTTCTTATTTGGAAAATTACAACCCATTTTGGGTCTCTTATAAATTTCCTTCAGGAAAATATAGGCTTTCTCAAATTTGGAATTCAGTTAATGCAAATTTTCATCCAATGAATGATATAACCTTCAATAATTATTGATAACAAAAGCAATATGCCTTCAAAACATGTCCTTAACAATTAAAAGTAAGGATGTATAAGTGTGACAATTCGACTCAATAACAGATTTATAAACTTCAGTTTACTTGCTCCTAAAAATTCCCTTTTCATCATGAAGGACTGACAGCAGATGAGACTTATCAGTCAAAGGAAATGGAATGTGGTTTCTGAAAATATGTTCAACAAGCTTCATTTCAAAGGCAAACTAGGGTTTCAGATATTTCTCATTGAAAATGAAATGCATTTCAAAAAACATTGTTTAACATGCCAATAAGTTATCATGCAGTAATCTCAGCTGCAGGCTGACTCGTTAAGCGCTTTGTATATTGCAGCAGTTCATTTTTACACACAACATAATTTTTTTCTTTCTTTCCTTGAGCTAATTTCCATGGATTGCTTCATCAATAACCTTGTAGTTGGCAAACTAATTACTAAAATGTTTGTTGGAATCAGGACACCCAATTCTGGAAGACTTACCTTTTACAGGATACATGCATCTGCATAATGCTTTATATAAGCTTCTAACAAGAGACAAATAATGCAACAAAATTTTTTCTGCTTTGGGTGGAGAAAAACTATTAATTCTTCTTTAATATTAAAGACAGTAAACAATTTTATTATTAGTTAGAAGTTTTGGGAGAAGAAAAGAAAGAAAAACAACTGCAAGTAAACTAATGATTCCAAAACAAGGCACAAAGGCTCTGGATTTAGTTACCATATACGAAAAGTATAGCAACAAACACTGAAAAGTGGAAAGCACTATATATATATATACTGCTTTCCACTTTTAATATTTCATATATTTTCTCATGAACACTTTTCACATTGTATTATCCATTATTTTTCTTTGCAGCATTTGCCTTTACTGCTTGAGATCTGTACTTATCCTTACTTGATCCTAAAGTCTCTCTTGTTACTCTATGGCTACAACATTAAGAAGCCATTAAGTGCAAAGCTTACTTCTAAGAAATTCTGAACTGACAGAAAACCATGCAGGAAAATGCTGGAAAAAGAAAAGCATTCAAGGCCTTCTACATAAATTATATATAACAGATTCATGCTGCATCACACCAATGAACATTGATAATTGATAAGAGATGAAAGAAAGAAAGAAAGAAAGAAAGAAAGAAAGAAAGAAAGAAAGAAAGAAAGAAAGAAAGAAAGGAAGGAAGGAAGGAAGGAGGGGGGAGGGGGGAGGAAAGAAAGGAAGGAAGGAGGGGGAGGGGGGAGGGAGGGAGGGAGGAAAGAAAGAAAGAAAGAAAGAAAGAAAGAAAGAAAGAAAGAAAGAAAGAAAGAAAGAAAGAAAGAAAGAAAGAAAGAAAGAAAGAAAGAAAGAAAGAAAGAAAGAAGGAAGGAAAAACCAAAGAAAGAAATGAAATGGCATCGACCAAACAGTCAAAAAAACATAAACTACAAAATTTAAAATTGAGTTAAAAACACTTCACTTGCTCCACTTAACTAGTATTAACTAGTACATGCTTCACAAACTGTTGGCCACATTGTCCTCTATCGTCTACTACTGAAGCCAAACAGTTCTTGAAGTGAGGTATTTTGGTGTTGATTTTAGGAACTTGAAATTTGGAATAGTTTTAGAAATTTGCCTATACAAAAGCTATCATAAAATTCCAAAAAGTCTTTGCATATCATAACAATGTTTTGGTTCCAGTAAATCGAGACAACATAAAAACCTCTTTAAATTCCAAGAAAATCTATAAAGTACCACCAAATAAAAAACCCAGAATCTACAAAATAAACTGTAAATTACAAGACAAAGAGGATTTTAGATAAAAGATTAAGGAACATTTAAGGAACTTAAAATTTAAGCAGGTGTATAAACTGGCCACCACTTATCTTTATTGGAAAGAGCAATATGACATAAAAAGGGAAATAAATTTGATGAAAGAAATAAACAATGCTAATGAGTTGAGAATTTGAGAGAAGATTTACATAAGCATGAGAAGGGCCTATGAATTTTGACATCCCAGATGATATTCCTGCTTCAAGCTTCTAAAACCAACACAACAGCTATCTCTGCTGAATAGCTCTTTGGATCTTGCAGTCAATGCTAGCTGATGGCGCAGACAACAGCCTACAAGAAATATACTTGTTAATACTAGTTAAATGGAGCCAAGTAAGCTGTTTTAACTTTTAAATTAGAATCTTTATAGTTTCACTATGTGAAAATTTAAATGTAATTTACTTTGCAAAATAGGTGTTTTGAATTTGCAAGTACTGCTTTTATTTTTCTTTCTTTAACTAGTTTGCTTCAAAGTTAAAACAATTAATAGTACATATTTTAACTTTACACATATTTTCATACTTTAACATATAGTGATAAAATAAAACTTAACAGTTTAACAAAAGCTGTGTTCAAAGCAATTTTTGAAAGCTAACTAAGAAACGTTTTCTTTCTTTTAAAAGTGAAATTCATATACTTTAGTAGCTTGCACATTTATCATTAAGATTGTTTTGAATATCCAGAGTACTTAATACAATTTTTAAGCATTTATTATAATACAAATAATACATCACCTTACGTTTATTTACTATGCATACAAATTTATTATAGCTAACATTTCTGTATAATGGAGGGGGCCATGAAAAAAATGAAAAACGTGGAAAAAGAAATAAAGCTTAGTGTAAAAGTATTTTCAATATGTACTATAAAGCTGCTGCTTGATATTCAAAACAATTAGATTGCAGAAGTATTTCAATATATAAGAATCTGCCCATTTCAGGCTAACATCTTAAATAAGTTTTGAAACATGAGTTTACATACTTTGTAAATTATAATTTTATAGTAGAATTTGCTGATAAGCTATACTTTCATCTCATATTCTTATTTGTTTTATCTCAACTACTGCCGCTGTTCAGATGACAAACATTAAATGACTACTTATTCTTAGTTCAATGCTGCTCTGGTAATCTATCAAGAGGATTTTGTACTTAAGAAGGATTGCAGTTCCGGTCTGATGAAAATAATATTCCAAAATTTGTAAGAGGCAAAAGATAATGGCTACATACTGCTTCATGGATCAGTACACTGCATGCATGAAAAATCAGGAAAAATGCAAATTACTAATGCCTGAGCAATTTATGTTTAGCATAAAAATATCTGTAAGATTATATATTCTTAAAAGGCATTTGCACAACTGCTTATTAGAACATGTTATTACATATTTAATAAAATGCATATGTAATTGCTCACTCAAAAGTGAGTTTCTTACAGATAGCATCTTTTTACTTTCTCTACTACGTATAGTAAGTAGGGGAAGTATTGCATTCCACCCAAAAATTCGATACCGAGATTTCACCGGAAATACATGTTTTGAGACCTTCCGAATCCAAAAAAAGCATTTTTGGAAACATGTCCGTGTGTGTGTCTGTGTGTGTGTCTGTGTGTGTGTGTCTGTGTGTGTGTGTGTGTGTCTGTGTGTGTGTCTGTGAACAGCATAACTCAAAAACTAACAGTCGGATAAACACCAAACTTGGTATTTGCGTTCAGTATCTTCCAGAGATGCGACACGAAGATTTTCAAGAAAACCCCCCCACCCCAGACTACCCTTTACATGGAACATTTTTCGAAAATTTTAATTTTCTCAAAAATGGCTCTAACGATTTTGATGAAAATATCATATGTTTAAGATAAGGTCATGAGAAATGAAATGTATATCTCGAAATTTCTGGGAATGTCCCCAAAAGTATTCTTCATTATGAACGACTTTTGCATAACTGGTAAACCATAAGAGATAGACAAAATTTTACTAAACAAAAAATGTAGATCGCGTTAAAATACACAACTTATATCATATACATGTTTTTTGTTGAGTGAACCGTTTTCGAGATATTGCTTGTTATTTCCTTAAATTTTCCAATACTTATACTTTTTCTCAAATTCGTTATTCATTTTTTTATGTCCTGGACATGCAAAGAGAATGGAATGCGCCACATAGCAACCAGCGATAAAATATTTGACTATCGCTTAAAAGCTACCATATTCCCCTTGCATCTACAAGAAAATTACAAATAAGATTGACATCTCGATATCTCGATTAACATGAAGCATATGGAGAATAAGCGTTTGTAAAAATAGTTTTTACAAGAGTAGAGAAAGTCATGTGAGTGTAACACATCAGATTTTTTCCAGTAAAACCAGACAAAATACAGAAACCTATGTAGCTTTTCTTGCCAGAAAGTACTAGGACAGTGTACAAACCGAGAAAAAATGCAAGTTCTCTTCATGTAATAATTTTTTTAATAGTTTGCTGTTCTGACTATGTATGGCACCATAGGGATGGACACTGGTGATGACACATGAAATAAAATGATAATTGTGAAAGGAAACAATCCAGGCCTAAATTTACGGTATTGCCAGTTATGAGGACTAAGGAAAACATGGAGCAAAAAAAAAAAACAACTCATTCAGGGTAGATAGTCCTGGCTGCTTTGAACTGCAATGTAATAGACCCAGTTTTTGTTTCAAACCGATAATGTGAATTAAAACTTTCCTTAGTGCATTCAATATTGCACAGAAATACTATGAAATAAAATTTTAACTCTATTCAAACATTTTCTGCATGCAAAATTTCTTCCTTTGTCTGGTTAATTTAAATTGAGTTTTATTTATGAACGCTCTTTAACTACTATGGTCCTTAGCATCCCATTCCATATTGGGCGTGAAAGACCGATAATTTTGCTCAGAGGCCTCTTTATCAGGCTTGAGGTTCTTTTACGTGCCATAAATATACGATACGGGACCACCGGTTTTACTGCCCTTCCGAACAAAGCCATGCTAAGGATTTTTATGCCCGAAAAAATCCATTGCCCTCCGCCAGGTTTGAACCTGCGACCTTGGAAACTAGAGGCTAGCACGCTACCACTAGTCCACAGAGGACGACTCCTTTGTCTGGGTTGTTACATTTATGACCTTCACTGACCTTAGTTGTTTAGCTTACCTAAAAAGGTCATTTAACAGCATTCACCAGTACATTAACATTAATTTTCTTTCTTTTCGGTGTGTGAGTGAAAACAAACTACAAGACATGGGAATATCTATTTTTAAGTACTTTCATTTTAAAAGTCTCCAATCAAAACTATGATACCAACTGTAAGGAAAACCACTCCATGTTAGTGTGGAATCAAATTATAGAACAGATAATTCAGTGATTCTGGGAGACTAAACTGCGCTTGAAAAATAAATGACATAGGTTTATGTAGTTTTCCTAGAGTATGTGTGTTCATCTATTTATAAATGTTTGTAGCACATATAATTATACATATACTTCTGAAGCTTTAATTCCATAATTGAACCTACATACTTCAGTCCTTTATCCTTAAATCCTTAGGATGAAGAACTCTGCTAAGGTATTCTCATTAATGCGCTTTTTTTTTTTTTTTTTGTTCCTTAGTGAACCAAAACTTAGGCTCTATGGTTTTTGTAGTAAAATCATGAGAAAATAAACATGTTACAAAATCATAAGTGTTTATAAACCATTATGATTTGCTCAGCTTAATAATGATTTTCTTAGATAATATCCACTGGGCGAGAGAGATGAAAAGCAATATACCATGCAATAAGTGCACATTGCAATTACTAAAGCATTGTAAATTGGGAGGTTTTCTATCATATTCCCATGGTAAAAATATAAATACTTTAGCATTACAATATACAAAAGAATAAACTGAAAGGTGCTTGTAGAGCATGCAACTGTCTTAAAGATGGACCTAACTACTCCTTTCCTGGTTTTAGTTTAAAGATGTACAACTTTGTAATATATTGGAAGACATTAACAACAGTGCCACTAATGGCTGGACTTGCTGTACAAACAGGTTTCAAGCTACTCGTTTTTGTGTGATTTGGATCAATTGCTAACTTAGTTAGACTGTAATTTGCTTCATTTTATTTAGAGAGCTTAACACTGAGTGGCAATGCATGCTGTTGAAAGTAAAAGTACAAAGAATAGGTACCTATACAGTTTATGAAAGGCCTATGAAACTCTTTTTATAAAAAAAAAATTATATAAAGAAGGGGTAGTAAAATATATCTGAAAAAGTGCACCAAAGAATCTAAAAGCAAAAACAGTGTTACACTAACAAATAATGTAAATGAAGATAAAAGTAAACTATGTTAACTTCTTTCTTCTTTTCAGAGATTCCTTCCTCTGAAAAGTTTCTCTAATGTGTTATATTGAATACTGAGCAAAATATATATATTCTAAAAAAATTCTCATTTTATTATATAGATCAACCATGGGTTGACTGAATAGGCAATCTGAAATCCTGGCTGCTTATGAAGGTTATGTGCAATCTGTCTTCCACTTAAAATGCACATAATATAACACAAAGTTGTCCATCCTTCTACTACAATGTGTTTGGCATAGCTTTAAAAGGACATTATCTTTTGTTCAATTTAGAAACATTTTTAAACCTCCATTTAAATCATAACTTGTTTCACCATATATGCAGAAGTTAAATGGAAGGTCCTGTTAATTTGAAAGCATTACAGAAGAGTAATTAAGATATTATAGAAAACAATGAAAGCTGGAACAAATCTTGAAATGAATTCAAAAAACTTTATTCATGTAACCTAAATAACTGTTCATCATTTTAATGTTAAAAAGATAAAAACTGCAGTACATGTTACTTATCTCAGCATAAAACCTAACATAACATAATAGTTTTAAATGTTGATGTAAACTCAAAACATTTTTATGCTAACCTACACTTCTGCTGACATTATTGAAACACGGTTTCAAGTTTACTTTAAATTTATTCTTTCCTTTTTTTACTCAGTGGTGTGGAAGAGGTCTGATGGCCCTTAACTTCATCTGAATAAACAAACAGACAAAACATTTGAATAAGCAGGAAATATTCCTGTCTGCAAAATTATTTTAGGGTTCCCAAATTACAGAATGAAACATCTTTTATGACATAAGTGTAACATTATATTCAATAATTTTATGTTACAACTAACTTTCTGTGCTTCCCATATCCTTTTAAGGCACGCTGAATAGTAAAAGTGCAAAGCTGAGATCTTGTATCAGAAACCGTAGAAATACACTGTACAACGTTTTATGCATGATAAACAGGGCAGATTAGGATAATATAAAAGCAAGTACACAAACTATTGTTTTTTTTCCTTTCTCTCTTATCATTTTCCCTTTTTACACTAATTTTCTTTCTTTATTTATTTTATTTTATTCCTTTACTGGATTTTCTTTAGTTAATGCAGAATTACTTTTCATACCCTAACAAACTAAAAGCTTTAATATACCAGGTGTTTATTTATTTATTTATTTTAACTTCTATGAGTTCATCAACAAATACATCCATAAATGGATATGTCCACCACATACAAGTTTTCACAACTGGTATAAAACCTAGTTTAGCTCTAGCTGGGCACAAAGACAAATTGTTGAAATGTCTGCATATCCCTTCTAGTAACAAAAAGTCTATTTACTTCAGAAATTAAATCTTCAATGAAAATATTTTAAAAAGACAAATATGGACATGTTTGCTTTTGCATGAATCACTTTAAATGCTCAGCTTTACATAACTTTCAGGAGGCTGACATGCTGTTTCTTCTTAATGGTTTACATGTAGTTACTTATGGATACCTACTTGCTATATATTATAAAACTACTTTAACAGCTAACTGTATCACATTGCCACAACAGAAAAAAAGAATTTTGAACTGCTTTATGCTTGCTATAAATATCAAAGAAATTATTGAAACTTTAATTCAAGACATAGGAACACATTTTTATTATATTTTCTTCTCTCTTTTTTCATTCATTAGTGATAACAAAGCAAGAAAATTAAGTTATTGGTGTAACTTACTATACATAAAAATATCACTACTATAGTTCAATCAGAAAATTTGTTACAGAAATTCAATTTTGAATATAACAGGATATGCTGCATTGAAATATTCAAAATTTTATCACAGAAACTAATTTCTGAAAACAGTAATTTTAAAATGTAGTTGTATTGAACTATGATGCACAATTATCTTTCAAACAATCACCAGAAACATCCTCTTCCTTTATATTGACCATGGGTACACATCATTGATGCATGCACATTACATCCTAGGCCTCCTGATTCTATCATTCTTCTCTGAAAATAATGATCAGCAATTCCTCACAAACTACTCTTGGCATTAGTAAGTGTTGTATTTTGCACAAGAATGTCCAACCTAGAGCGATCATGTGACTTTGGGTGTGTGGATTTACTCTTCTTTGCTGGAAATTTATTTGTGCACAAGTTCGCATTCACTCTGCAACATATGTTTTTGCTGGATTATAACATAAGATACATTAAAGTTGGCTGTTTTGTTTCATAAATAGAATTTGATTTTTCTAACTTTTGTACATGTTTGCACGTCACCTCCTTAATTAGTTTGCAAGCATGCTTGAGGAGGAGCATCCAAGGAAGCTTTCTACATTTAGCATATAATTTGCTTGATGGGGGCATTTTTTGATCATTTACAAGAAATATGCACTATAAGGTTCATCCTCAGGAGTGAAATACTAATCAGTTCAGTAATGATGAAAATTACTTGATTAAAAGAAGAAAATGCTTAGAAATAAATGGCATATGGGATTTTTATTAGAAAAGTTAAAATTTTCTTCTAGCAACTTCAGATTATATAGTTACTTTATTTATTAATTTTGTTAATTAATATTTATATATGCTTAATTTTAATTTTTTGTGGATCAAGCACATCTGAAAATTATGTTTATGAAAATGAACAACATTCGACTACGATAATAACAAAGTTTCTCCTTCCTGCTACCCTTTCCCATTCCATTTCTCTCACCAAGCAATGCAAGGTCTGTAACCTGTAATCTAGTGGTGACACTATACAATTACAACTTGAGTGTCCTATTCATTGTTAATTTCAACTATAGTAGCACTGCTAACAGTAGTTCTCTAATGTAGATATCTAAAAAATTGCTTCCTAATGATGACTCATTGCAATCAAATCCATCCTTGTTCATGGAAGCTCAAAAATACATTAACACCTGGTATAATACTGTTTTTGGAAGTTTAGGGAGAGAAACAAAGAAAATATAAGTAGGTACTACCAAAGTCAGTTAAAAAAACCACTAAGAGGAAAAGGGTATTGCTGTTGTATTTACCATGTATGGATCAAAGTAGAATATTATACAGAGGATAGTTACCAAGTGAGCATCAAAATAGTCTGTAGGATTAAAGGTAATTCAGCCTTAAATGCTTAAAACATAAACTTAAGCATTAAAATAAACAATGGAAAGGATATGAGTAAATGCTATTCAATGTGATTGCTGCAAAGATTCTTCAAATCACATAATATCAGCTACCAAGCATAAGAAAACAGATGTGGTGCAAGTAAAGTGATGGATTTATTTTCTTCAACTGCATATACTCGTAATATGAATGTGTGCAGTCAGCAAAGATAATGTTTGATTTTCAGCATGCAATTCTAATCCTATTTGTCTCAATAATACTTGGGATTCCTTTGATTAGTGTGACTCACGAAGAGAAACAAACATATATATCTTAGATGCCAATTTGTGTTACAGATACAAACTCTCTATCAATATTTGTTGAACAGTAATATTAAACACTAAAAAGATATTAAGCTTAAAATTTTTTCTTCACCAAATCCTTTATTAGCTTTTTAAAGTAAACACACTCTTCCTATTATGTGTAAGCTGAATTACATTTTCATTACTTAAACTTCAGTAATTAAACCTTAAAAGCTGATTTCAGTATTCTAAACTGACATGTGCATCACTATTTTAAATTTATATTATAAGTTAGATATTGCTACTAGTTTTAACAGTTCAAAAGTACCCCTGTGTGCCACAAAATAAAGTTGGAAAACAATAATAATGATGACAAGTGTTCTGTTTTTACTCAATCAAAGACAAGATTTAGCTTTAAATAAGTACTTAAACATTACTGAATTCATTTCATGATTATTCCTGAATAAAGATTTGTGATTATTGGTCAGAGTCTCCATTTCCAATTTCAGGTCTAGAAAAATGTGATTCAGTTAAGAATGAAGACAGTCATGAGAAAAGTAATGAAAGTTAGATAGCAAAATGTCCTTTTTGGTTTTGTAGGTTCAAACTTCTGCTGTCAAAATTTTACTACACTTCGGACGGTTTCTTTGTAAGCAAGACTTATATGCTTTGCATGGAATATACCTGAAGAACAGTAACATGATAAAGCAAGCATTCAGAAAATGTATATAAAATCATGTTGACATCAAGTCTGGGTTCACCCTTAAGTTGGTTAGACCAAAACAAACTCATGAGACTGTTTTGGAGGTTCAAAGCACTGAAATACAACACAGAAGCAGAGCACACAGAAAAGTAATCCCATGTTAATCTAAATTTAAAAATGAACTCACCCTTATGTAGTACAAAATATATTATTCAAGTACTACTACTTGATTTACAACTCGTGGAACTACAAATTTGTAAGATGCAGTAAAGCTTGTGTAAATGTTGTGACGCTCATATGCGCAAGAGAGGAGAAATGAGGAGTAGTGGTGAGAGTGGTGGGGAGCAAGTGATATCAGAACTCAGAGGCAGTCACATACACAATGCATTGTAAACAGATGTGTAAGGTTACCTTGCATTTAAGTCGCAGCAGACAGAGCACTGACCCCCACCTCTCTTATTGTGCAAGTGCATTGGTCAGTGCTATTGCGCATATATGCTTTAGGAGTGGGGGACTGTCACGACGATTTACACAAACTGTACACATAAGTCAGCTGAGATATAGTTTCCAAGGGACTTGTTGGGTTTTTATTTTTTTGTTTGTTTGTTTGTTTATTTGTTTCTATGATAACCAGCTTTTGTTTAGTTATACAGTGAATGGTGACAAAAAATCTGTTTCTTTGTTTTGACTGACTAATGGTGAAACAGTAATTGTATTAAATGTATTTTATTAGTTCTGTTGGAAATATCCAACATCTGTGATTAAATATATATTGAAAATAATTTCTAAATTTACCACAAACTACTACAACTGCACTTTCATCAATGACAGGTGGTCATCTTTGCTTTCAAATTGATTGCTTCTTAGGCTTTTTCTGCTCAGTAGGCTTGTTTTATGAACAATTCGAATGCATAAATGTAACTCATAAAAGGCACTCAACTTGGTGAAAACACATGTTGTGTTGTCAATATTCTTGTATTCATCTTAGCTAGGAGGTTTCTGGTCTGATATTTAGCTGCTAGCCCAAAAAGCAAAACTGATACTCTATTACAGTCTATTTTCTGCACAATTTTTCAGTCCAACTGTTGCCAAGGATAGTGCTTGGATAATATAAGCATCAATACTGCTTATGAATGAAAAGTAGAGACATGGGGTAAGTAGTCATAAGCTAGAAAAAAAGCAAGTATGTGAAATATATAGTTAGAGTACAATGAATTTGTGAAAAATGTAATTTGTGTAATAATGTACAAATTATTTGTTTTTCAAAATAAATCACCAAAAAATTAATAAGGTGCTACATCAATTAAAGATGGAAGAAAGCAGCAACACAGACAGTAATTCAGGGTGGGTTAGATCTGATGCTAGAGTATGAATACTAGTAAGATCACTTACCTCTATCTGTTTCAGAACAAATTCTTATGTTCTGTTATAATTGCCACTTCTATAGCCTCTACAAAAGGGGTTTATCACTTCCAGGTTGTTTAAAAGCACCAGAGGAATGATTCTATTGTTTTCACAATGAGCAGCATGCATTTGAGCATGCGCTCCAGAAAATATGACAGTATTTCTGGCATGAACAACATTACGTGTTGTTTACATTTGGATCAAACTATGGATGAACCCACTTTAGTGAGCAATCAATGTCCAAATGGAGAGCAGGTGAAACTAGGTATATTTTTCATCTTATATTTTTTTAAGCTATAGAGCTTTAGACATATATATTAAGGCATACCATTAAAACAATTTTAAACTTTTTAGTATGTTTATGTTGATGCCAAACATTTGCCTGAACATTTCCAAGTTTTACAGATTTGCTTTTATAATGAAAGGAAAAATGTTAGCAATTGTGTATTACTTTACACTATAATTGAAAAAAGAAAAACAGAAAACACCGAAGAGCATAAACAGAGAAACTGCCAGTTGTGCATGTTTAATGAAACAACAGCAAGTTACGGGAGGACTTACAGAGCTGCTGGAGCTGAGACCACCAGAGCCCTTCTTGCTAGATGGAAGCTGTCTACCTGCCAAGCCTCCACGTGTTGCTAGCTCTGCCTTGGCCTTGGAGGCAGAAACATCCAGGAGTTCATGAGGAGGGACCGCACGGTCCAATTCTTCCTTCACGGGCATCTGGGCAATAAGAGCACCAGTAACGAAATCCTACCATCACATTTCACATTCATATTCAACTCCACCACCTAGAAACTTCCCTAGACAACTACTGTACACTTCTGAAAGCATTAATTCTGTAGAATTTCCCACAGCATTAGATAGCAATGTTAATATTGAAAAGGAAGCAATCAACACCATCAGATGAAATTTCCTGGAAGAAAGACCATGGAAAGCGATAAATGAAAACAACATTCATATCCCATATTTGACAGTTCAGAACCATAAGAAATGTTCAATCTCTGCTGTATTGCTGTTCAAGAATGTTAATAGAGATTCTACTTGGATAATAAGTTGGCATCAATATTAAGTGCTATGAAACAGGTTCACTAGTAGACCTTGTCAGATTCAAATAGTTAAATTTGTTTTGTTTTTATTAATGAATAATTAAGATTATTCCATGCTCCCTAAAGGTGTGGAAGGTATGATTAGGAGACTATTTCCATGTATAAAAAGAACATAAAATTATTTTCTTCCAGACTTTGGTGCTGCCGTCCATTGGTTTTTATAAAACCTAACATTTCGTCCCTGATTGTGTCAGACATCAACAAATGACTGATATGAAGATGGTCTCTACTTGTCTTCACATATGCTGATCCTCCAAAAGCTGCTAAATTACTGATTGGCTGAAAAATGAAGCTCTTCGAGGGTGAGGGAGGAGAAGTACATCATTAACACTGACTGTTGGACAGAAAAGGCTATTTTGGCACGTATAGAAATCTATGACAATTTCATTATTTCTGTTTCTTTTTTCAGTCAGTCTATACTTAGCAGCTTCTAGAAGGATCAACACGTACAAAGACAAGTAGAACCTACCTCCATATTAGTCCTCTGATGATGTCTGCTGATGATGTTATATTTCACAAAAATGAATGAGGAACAAAATAATGTTATGTGTATGGACTCCATCCATGAAAATCTAAATCATTAAAAGCAGCAATTCAGTTTCTGAAGTTTCAGCTGCTGATGTGATGTAGAAATTAAAGGCAGCAGCAAAAAGAAAGAAAAAGAAAGCACAGAAGAGAGAATGCATGCATTATGGCTTGCATCTTTCCTCCCCTCCCCTTTTCAATAACCTTTGTCCTGGAAAATACTGTGTTTATGCAACACATTTCTTAGTGTAAGATAGAACTAAAGACAGGGTTTGCAATTAATAGTTACTTCATATCATACCAAACCAAGGAACAGAATGTCAAGGCAAGTTTAGTATTTTTTTTATGTGCTTTAATCTGAAAAACTACTAACAAGATACTGAACATCAATCTGACAAGGTCTCATTTTATTGCAGATCTGACACAGTGTTTGTTATACAAAGCAATATAACTATTTAGAAAGGAAGGTTGTGGAGTTATCAATAAGGATGACAATGAAACTTAAGAGCATTCAACAATGATATGTCCAAAGCAACTTCTATAAAATACAATTATTTGCAACTGTCCATAGCTCTTGACAAAGGAGCACAAATATGCAGGGTTTATGGTTTCAAATTACACTGTGGAGTTACCCTCAAGGAATACTTAGTATATGTGAAGGACATGATACATTGATTCCATAGTGGCTTCAACTGTGGTCATTATATTCTAGGATGAAAATCAGCTGTGCTTCTTTCAGTCTCCTTACAGCACATTACCATGAAGTTGAACAAGGTATATACTGAATGCACCATTTCATTAATCATATGCTACATCTTGTTATATTTCTGTGTGCTTTACAATGAAACTGCCCTACATTATGTTACCTGTGTTACCATATTACCCACTCACCACCACATGAGAAAGAAACAGTTTCAAAATGGTACATACAACAGCTGTAGGCTACATGCTTTTGTCGGATACTTGTGTACTTTTGAGCTGCTGCAAAACATTACAAATACTACTGTTATGGTCTTCTTAAGTACTTGGTTGCATGCATGGCTTCTGATCACTGTGCCAGGAGACAGTGACGGTTGCAAAGACTTATAACTTTGGACACATCATTGTTCTTGGTTTAAGTTTCATTTCCATCTGTTGACAGCTCTGTAACTCTCCTTTTTTAACCAGAGTTCTGCGTGTTTATACATATTGCACCAAAATTTCCAGTTACCATAGCCCCCCACCTCTGCCAAAGAATTATCTATAGATTACAAAGCTTGTATACCTTAATTTGTAATGTTCACTTTAAATGCATTCCATGTACTTCATTAACTGAATATTAGAGCAGTTTCAAAGAGATATCTACTGATTTACCAGAAAGCACTTTGCACAAAGGGTGACAAACTGTTCTTTTATTCCTGATGCTGCTTGGTATAAACTCTTAGAACCTTATGCCTTCATTTTACCCTTAAAGATTATTAGCAGAAAACAATTATGTAAACACATGTAATTAGGAGGTGAAGAAAAGTGTTTTATCATTTAAGAAATAAGAGCAGGAAATATTACTGTTTTTCCACTCTTTGTATATAATGCAATTTGTTTCCCCACTTACAAAAATTCATAAAACATTATTTGTTATATGGTGAACATAAATCGCAGTAAGAATGAATAATGAACATTTCATAAATAAATAAACAATGAACAAAAAAAATTCTACTGCAAACAGTACTTGTTCCTGAAAATAGTGTGAAGAAAAGCCAGTACCAGGTAAATTTAGCCTCCAAAATATGCTTCTGCTTATAACAATTAAATGCATGCAATCTAAATTTTCCACAGCAACAATAAGATAACACTGTTAAATGCTATAGAATAAAATAAAACATTTAATTTAAAATCATTTGAAGAATGTATATGATGACAGACATGTTAAACAAAATGTTCAACCTTTTCACATGTTTGATAAATATTTCTGCTTTAAAGTATTTTTGGAAATACCTACAGAGCAATTCAGTTCCATTACTTAACTGTCACTGTCACCACCAGAGGTGCTGCTTGAGATGTGTTCCTTTCACAGAGTGATGTTATGAGTGATATTATCATATGGTTGCTTTGCTAGGCAACTATTTCCTTTGTCTTTCAAACTACAAAAGTGTTTCCAACACTGATGTAAATGCATTTATATTTCAATATTTCTGAATGTACTTAAGGTGAGTTGGAATTAGTTACACTAAAATATTTACTCACTTGACATGTTTCGGGAAACGGTTTGTTCCCATCATCAAAAAGTGTGGTGATGATGATGATGATGACAATGATGATAATTTGTTTAAGAGCACTCAACTTCATGGTCATTAGTGCCCTTAGAAAATCAGATCGTCCACAGCTCAGTGAAAAAGATCAATACAAAAATCATGGCAAAGGCCAGAGATAAACATAAATATACAAAACTAAGCCAAGAGCTACCAAAACCTTCATAACAATGTGACTAAATCCGGATTTGAAAGTTTATCAGACAAATCGGCAGGTGCAGAGAGAGCCAAAAATGTGCTAGAGGAATGCAACACATGATGGACTGACAAACCCTCGATACACAGCAGACAAAGAGGAGCATGGTACCCCTTAAAAAGGTAAACTCTGCGAAAAATTGCAGTGGCCAATATGCAACCAAGCCAATCACTCCTCACAACAGGATGTATATGAGGAAATTGTCCAGTCTGTCGGGATGTTCTTCACAACTCTAAGCTTGTGTCCATGGAGAGCTCACCACTACTCTTTGCACCAGCATGATATCACTGCCTCTCTACAACAAGCCTAAAGTCTTCCGATGTTACACGAGATATTCAACACTGGGTTCTGTAGTTGCTGCCAAATCCGTTAATTCATTTTCTGGCAAGTCAACATGACCAGGAATCCACGCACACTCCACATTAATGCCATAAGGATGTAAAACATGGAGGGCATCCTGAATGCACTGCACAATGGGATGGTAGTTGTACAACTCACAAAGGCTCTGAAATGTATTAAGGGAATCACTCAAAACGAGACAGTCACCCCATTTTCCACAGCACACATACAAAATGGCTTCATATATGGCATACAGCTCTGCATTATAGATGGAAGTGCTATCATGAAAAGTGAATATATGGGGTTCAGTTCCATGAACATAGACATATCCATTCATGCACTTAGATCCATTGGTGTAGATCATAATTCGGTCATTGTAACCTGACAAAAATTCTAAAAAACAAGCGCAGATACTAGCATAGGCATCATAAACTTCTGGTATGCCATTATCTCAAGGTCTACATGAGATGTCGCATGTAACCAAGAAAGGTATACCCTTTCCCACCTTAGGAAATATGTTACTCATTTTAATATCATGCTTTCTAAGAAACAACTAGAAACGAACACCTGCAGGCCTTGGATTAATGGAGCTGTCCCTATAACGTTCATTCAGTGTGGTGTTGAAGCAAACATTGGATATATAGGCATATATTTAAGTCCACAGCCATAATTTCCTAACAGGACATCATGCTGATATTGCAGAGGAGGTTCTGCCGATTCGGCATAAATAGTCACTACCGGGCTAGTTGGAAAAGCTCCGACAGCCACATGAATGCCCCAATTATGGACTGTGTCTAATCATCTCAGCACAGATGGTCATGCTGAAGAATAAATGATACAGCCACAGTGTAACTTGGATCGGATCAGTGTGCGATACAATCACAGCAAAACTGTCCGATCCACTCCCCAAAATTTGCCACTTAATATCCGCAAGATATTCAGAGATTGGTCACATCATGCTTTCAGTTGTGCTATATGTAATAGTTTCCAATCAAAGGTCAACCCCAGGAATCTCGTCTCATCTGCAAATGGAAGTAAATCTGGACTGAATTACAGCAAAGGTGGTAATCGTCTCCTATGCTGCCAGAAGTTAATGCAGAGGACTTCTCAGTTGAGAAATGAAATCCATTTTTAGAACTCTATGCTTGAATATTGTCTAAACATTGCTGCATACAGAATTCTAAAGATGGTGTACACTGAGAAGTGCAATAGATGGCAAAGTCGTCTACAAATAAGCATGAACACCCCTGGAGGAGTAAATTTTGAGATCGAATTGCTATAGCAAACAGTGTAACACAGTACCAATCCCTGATGCACTTCATTCTCCTGAACAAAATGGTTGGAAAAAGCCGAGCTGATCCTTACTCAGAAAACCCGGTCACTCATAAACTCCTGAATGAACAGTAGCAAGTGACCATGTATGTTCCGGGTGTGTATGGAATGCAGTATCCCCGCTCGCCAACATGCATCATAAGCCTTCTCAAAGTCAAAAAAATATTCCAATGCTTTGACAATTCTTTGTAAATCCATTCATGATCTGTGTCAATAATGATACAAGGTGGTCCACTGATGAACAGTGTCTTCGAAAACCGCACTGGGTTTTGGTCAGTAGGTTGTGAGTTTCCAGCCACCGTACCAACCGCCCATTGATCATGCATTCCATCATTTTCCAAATGCAATTGGTGAAGGAAATAGGATAGTAGCTGGATGGAAGATAACAGTCCTTTCCAGCTTTCAAAATGGGTATGATGGTGGCCTCTTGCCACTTTTCTGGGAAAGTGGCATCAACCCAAACATGATTATAGATCTTGAGCAGGAAAGGCTTACCTTACCTGTTGCAACATTTGTAAGTGATCCTGGTGCTGATAGTCGCGAAGGTGAGAGAGCATGTTCCAACTCCGCCATGGTGAAAAGGCAATTGTAATCTTCGTGGCTTCCAGAACAAAATGAGATGCTTGAGATTCGTCCTGAGTCTTAACTGGAAGGAACGCAGGTGGATAGTTATCTGAGCTAAACACTTGAGCGAAAGCACTGCCAAACGTGTTAGCTATATCAAATTTATCAACAACAGCTCCTGCAGCTGTTTTAAGACCAGCAATTGGCATGTGAGTCAATATTCTGGCCACACGCCCAAACTTATCTCATATGATAGAAGAAGACCTATGTCGATTAAATGAAGCTACAAACTTGCTCTATGAGTCTTTTTGCTATCCTTAATAATTTTTTTGGACTTGGCACGCATCTTCTTGTACTGGATCAAGTTATCCAGTGTAGGGCAACACTGCAAAACTTTAAAAGCATACCTGTGAGCATAAGGCCTTTTGACATTCATCTGTCCACCAAGGAACCGGAAATTGAGAGGGCTGGACAGTCGATTGAGGAAGAGATTGCTCAGCAGCAGAAAGAATTGTCTCTGTGAAATGTTTGACTAAAACATTCAAAGTCGTGCGCATTGTAATTAAACACATCCAACTAGGAGTAAAGATTCCAGTTGGCTTGATCTAAGCGCTATCTAAGCAAGCATGTGGAACATACATCTTGTGTTAAGAGACTAACACGAAATGGAAATTAGTCACTGGATTGTAAATCAGAGATGACATTCCATTGTAAGGAAACTGCCAACTGTAGTGAACAAACTACTATATCAAGATGTGAAAAACTACGAAGAAGTCTGAGAGAAATGTAGGCTCTCGGGTGTTCAGAAGAGCTAGGTTATAGTTGTCCAAAAAATCAGTGATTAATTTGCCTCTAGCACAAGCTGAGATGAACCCAAAGAAGGTAATTGGTATTGGCATCTCCCACCAAAATGTGTTGTAACTGGGAAACTAAATCAGTGAGCAAGAGATCGTCAAAATGGAGGCAGATAAATACTACAATAAACTGGATAACTGGATGGATGGCAGTTTAATTCTTCTAGCCACTGAATGGATGGATCCATCTTTGTATGGATACAGATCCCACAAATATATCACCTCTAATGAGCATCATAGTGCCACTGTGTGAAATACCCTCTTCCATTGTAAGATCACCCCATACTGGGGTATACCGCCTGATTTGAAAGGTGTCTTGCAAATGGAGCTTAGTCTCTTGCAAACATATGACCAAAGGTTCAGTTTTGTTGAGCAAAAGTTCCAGCTTTGATCGATGTGTTCTAGTTCCATGCATGTTCAATTGTAGGATAGCCATAATAATTATAATGGGATAAGTTCTCAATTGTAAGAGTCCAATACATTGAGGACAACGTAGTGGTGGTTGTGGTGGTCCAATCAATTTACCCTTTTTCTTTGGTGTCTGTCTAACACCTTTAATGGAAGGTTTTTCCTGCCTCTTTTTCACTGTCATTCTGGCAGTGTGGGCAGAATTCTCCTGCACCGTCTCCTCCACGAGGGAGGACCTTTTCCAACTGAAAACTTTGGTTTGAGAGAAGTGGAGATCGGTGAAGATGAAGATCGCCAATCTGAGTCCTTCCCAGAGTTCCCAGAGGAGGAGAGGATCTCCGAGGAGATGCTCATGGACATTTCTTCCCTTTGGATGTTCAGATACAGACTTTTCTTTTCTTTCAGGAAGTCGGTTCTGTTGTAGCTGGTCCTGAATTTTATCAGTGATGCATTATACATTACGGGCTTGCCAGTCTTATTGTTTGAGATCAATGGTTATGATGGTGATTTTACTGAGACTTGGCAGATGATGCAGATGTAGGTGTTGATTTTGACGGCTTTGGAAGTGATCTGGCTATGAAAATCTTTTCTGAAATTGTGGCCCCATTAATATTGTTGATCTGAGCTGCAATTTTCTGACTCGGTACCAGTTTAACTGCAACTGAGCTATAGGTACTGGACTTCAGGACAGAGAGTTGGCGGATATGCAGGAGTTTCCGGGTTTCCGAGGACACCTTCTAACCCGGAACTCTTGGATTGCTCTTTCCTCTACAAAACGGGGACATTCTTGAGAACTTGATGGATGTTCATCATTGCAGTTAACACAAGTTGGAGCGGATGTGCATGCTCCATTGTGTGAGAATTCTCCACAGTTAGCACATGCAGCTTCACCATTACATAAATCACTTGAGTGCTGACACCTGTAGCATCTCAGAAGGTTCAGGATGTATAGCCTAACTTCAATGGCTTTATATCCTGCCTTAATCCTTTGAGGGAGATCTACCAGTTGAAAGGTAAGGAACAGGGTATGAGTGGACACAAATTCACCTCTTTCTTTCCACTGAACCCGACATAAGATGTCACAGCTTGATCTTCTTGAAGATTTTCTTGAATCTCCTCATTGGACATGCTGCCCAAAGCACGGGTGTTTACCACACTGCATGAGGAGTTCAAGGTCCTGACCATTTTGACTCATATTGGCTGGCTAGCTAACATACTTGCCATCAGTATTCTTGCAGCCTGGAATGCTGAATGTACTTCAACCAAGAGCGTGCCATTGCAAGATCTAATGCATGATTTAACTGGACCAGCAATATTATCCAGACCCTTTTGAATAACAAATGAACTCATTGAATAAAATTTCTTTCCTTCCTGTGTTCTATTTATAACTAAGTAGCGAGGACCACAAGACTCGACTACTTCTTTTCCATTAACCTCAGTGTTTTTTTTGTTTTTTTTTTGTTTTTTTTTGGGGGGGGGCGTTTGTTTGGAACCATAGCACTTAAATCCTCCCCATTACAGATCTCTCCGATGGCATGTTCACATCCTGATCACCACCCCAGCTTAGGTGAGAGTCCTAACTTGGACCTTGCTCACCTTAGGATCTTGCCTCCCAATTTATACATAGAGGGACCCAATTGCCTTCAGGAGTGTAACAGCTCATGTGATGGCCCCTCCCCACAACTGACCTTTATCAGTGGATATGAACACAGTCCTACATGATAATCAGGGGCTGGAAATTACACGTTACCCAGTTACCCCTTGCAACTCCCCCCTCCATCCTGCGCAGAGGTATCCATCAGACTGTGCTCAGGGAGGTAACTGGTAGTTGGTCAAACACGCTTGTGAACCAAAATTGATTGGGCATTTGGCATAAGCCCTTTGACCTCTTAGAGGATCCCAGGAACCCAATCAAGAGAGTGGCTTGGGACCCTGGGAGCATCAATCTCATACTTAATGAGGGCATCATAAGAAGGTGTCCGACTATTTCCTGAAACATGGCAAGTAAGTAAGCATAGTGATGTTAGTGTACTCTAACTCACCTTAGTAAATTCAAAAACACATTCACTACTTCTAGCTTCTTTTCATATATATTTATTTCTAAATCTGTGTGATTTTATAGACTTAGTATGTTTTAAGCTATACTACTACTTCTTTTTCTTTATTTTTCTGTTTCATTCACGTTGTTGCACAACTTAAAGCAAATAATGTTATCATTGACTCTCAGAGCCTAATTTTTTCATTCTTCTTTATAAGACCATTAGAGAAAAATCCCTCTTGTATTTGGTCCTCCTATAGTTAAACAACTCAATGAGTATACATAAATGAAGCATAATTTGAAAGGTCCTTGCCTTCAGCTTAATGCTTAGATTGTGTGTATAATATAAATAAGCGTAGAAATGAATAACACCACAAATTTTTTTGATAAAGGTAGTTCATAGAAAATCATTTCAAGATACAAAACATAAATTAGCGAGTTACATATTAAAATTGCTAGGGAGTCTGCATGCCACTGATAATTTCACTTCAACTGTGAGCAATGTTGCCAACCCTAGTAGCCAAGATTCCAGTAGAAAGTGCTCGAAGTTTCAGGAGATTTCAGTAGGTACATTAAAAGTGAATTATAACAAGGACTGGTTTCAAGACTCAGTTGTTAGAACATTTTCCTAATGTTCCAAGGTTGCTGGGTTCCATTCCTGGCTGGGCTAGACTTCATTTTATTTATTTATTTTTATAAAGGAGGTACGTCTAACAGTTAGCCTATAATTAATAATTATCAAGACTATCACAGAGAGGCCTTGAATATTACTTAACAAGAACGTGATCTCAGACTTATAAAGCAGGAATTTCATTATTGGCTTTAGCAATTGTCCAAGTCAAAATATCAGATTTGCTCACTTTTGTTAAATAAATCAGTAGATCAGTAGACAAGTGAAAAAAGTCAGGAGTTCTAATGAAAAATAAGGATGGTTGGCAACACTGACTGTGAGATAACAAAAAAATAAATGGAGGAAAACAGAGTACAGACAAACCTGCCTAAATGGTCACCTTAATAAAACGCCATTTTCCTGTGGAGCTGATCAATTTTCTCACAAAGCCAGGTTAATATCCTCTCCCTTAAATGGCCATCTCAAATTGTGGTCAATAGCCACAAAATGGCCTAAAGTAAACAGCCAGTGTGAACCACTATGATTAGTTTTTCACCCCTAAACCGTCACACAGGACCGTCCCTTCTCTATCCCTTTTCTCCACATGAGCACATGTGGTTATCACTTCCATAAAATCAGGATTGCTTCTGATCTTCAAGGACAAGGAATAACAGTTTCCCTATTCTGGGATGTGAAGACTGATTTATTACATTCATTAGTTGTGGATGAAGTACTTTTCCTTTGTGAAGCAACTGTACTCATGTTTACTCACTCATTCAGTCAGTGAATGTGTAAGGAAGATCATGTGTGATAAGTCAAGGTTTGTTTTAAGATTAGAAGAAAGGACAAAAGTGATTCTTGAAAGCGAGAAAGGAATGTCTGCAAGGAAACTTGTTGACATTTTCAAATGCAACAGGAAGCAAATGAATAACATTCTAAAAAATAAAGAAGGCATGTTAAAAGAATGGGGAGAAAACAAATTAAATGGAATGAAAAGAAGTATAGAGAAGTAAATGATTTCATTTACATATTGTTTAGGTATGCACATGCTAAGGAACTGCCGATCAGTGGATCAATGATACAGAAGAAAGCATGACAGACAGCAAAAAAATTAAATGTGCGAGATTTTGTTGTTAACAAAGAGTGCGTAAAGTACACATTATATATAGCGATTTCACTTATTGTACTGTACATATATTAAATAAGGTCTTCATCATTCAGTGCACACACATGTTTGTTACTTTCAACGTACTGTAGGTCCTGTTGTATCTAATCATGTGATGAATCTAACCTCTTCCCTGATTTGAAAAAATTTCTTGACTTTAATTTAGTGGCCACCTGTATGTGTTTAGCACAATGAATATGTTGCCAGGGAAAATAAGTATTACAATTTTGGGTTCAAATACCAATGGCTGGTTAATCCTTTTTGCTTTCTATATAGTTTAATTTTTTTACAGGAGACATTTATTTATCTTGTATAAGTATAATTTCCAATGTAACCAATGTTCAAGTTTTTAATTTCTGATTCTTTTAATTGTCATTTACACTTTCATGACTTAAACAGTACATGGTGAAGACTAAATACATAGAATAATGTCCAATGAACTGGTATAAGTCTACACAAATAATGGCTTATGAAAATGTAAATTGATATGTACTTAAAAGACCTAAGTGTGACTGAATTATTTAACAAATAAGTTGTATCAGTATTAACGTTACAATAGATATTAGGCAGATACATTCAGAACAATGGTAAGCAACCAAATGAAGAAAACGCATTAGTTTCAAAGGAAATGCTCAAAATGTTGACCTCTAACCCCATAGCATAGGCGACAGTAGGAAAATTATTCTCAAACCCTGCTGAGCATTCCTGGTTCATTATGAATTTCATCAATGGCTGCAATGATGTAGACAGCCAGCACCTCTTCAGAATCAATCAGTGATGAATAAACCGTAATCTGAAGATCACCGCAGAAAAAGAAATTCATGGATCAAAGTCCAGAGTATGAGATAGCCAGGGCATGGTAGGACTGCCTCTGCTGATCCAGTGATTGGGAGACTTGGTTTAGATGTTCCTGTATGTTTATAGTATAATGCACAGGAGTTCCATTGTGTTGGAAATGCAGTTGAGCACAAACATCAAGTGGCACTTCTTTCAAAAGGCCTGGCAATATATACTCCAGAAATGTTTCATAAGTATCGTCAAGCAGTTGAGGAGGAAGAAAATATGGCTCAATGACATGGTCAGAAACAATGCCAGTCCATATGATCACCATAAACTGCTATTCGTCTGTTCTACAATGTTATGGGGATTTTCATCTGCCCACAGAGTCATTCCATGCATGGTAAATGTGGGCTCATCAGTGAACAACACTAATGAAAAGAATTCTGGTGGCTGTCTTAAGGTCCATTCATAAAACTGCAAATGTAAACTTAAATCTTCTGGAGTTCAGGTCTACAGCTTTTGCAGCTGGAAGAGATATAATTGCTCCTAATGAGGACTTGCCATACACCATTGCATGTGCAACATTATGGGTGCTAGATGATGGTTCCTCTTCCAGTGAACTCAGTGCATTTTCTTCTAACTCCAAGAGTGTGAAGGGTATATCTTGCATTGAATCTGCTTTATTTGGCTCTCGCAAATGCAAATCTACAGGCTACAAGTAGTCCAATAAGGATGCTGTCTATTGGGGTACCTTTTGCTGTAAATCTCTACAGCTATTGAAGCACAACTTTCTGCTTTGCCATACACAAGATACATATCAGCAAATCCCGAAAAAGCATAATATTCCATGTTCCCTGAGTAGGATTTAGATGCTTCAACATAGTGCCAATGTGGCATGGGTGGCATCACCACATTAAAGAAAACAGCAGTTATCTATGACTGGAGTAAGAAATAACCATCATTACCATATGGTGCTGTTAGTATTTACCAGGAGTGATAAGATCGCCTACTAATGGCATACCATATGTAATACTACCACATTTGCAGAGCCTTTTTGGGAGCCATAGTACTTTGTGCTATTGCTTGTTTAGCCAGGTGGAACAAATCAGCAGATTCTGTTAGATTCAGTTTCTCCTTTCTGATAGCATACACAAATCTCACCTACCGAAAACTTTAAGCCAAAGCGTTGGTACACAACCCTCCATTAGATGTGAGAAGACACAGCAGTAAGCATGCATTGTGCATGATGGTGGTAATTTGCTAGTTTAATGGATGGGTATAACATTGTTCAGAGAGGGAGGGAGGGAGGGAGGGGGAGGGGAGGGAGAGAGGGGGGAGAGTGCTAACCCATGTCCTCATTTGAACTTGACTTCACATGTTTATTGTAACTTGCAGTAGGAAAGCCCAATAATTTGCTAAAGTACAGCTATTGGAATCTTGCTACATTATTCACCATTCACCATAACCTGTAATCCATTGCAATGGCATGCAGCAATATGCTCAGTCTACATTTTGAGCAATTTTGGTAATGGTACAATTCAGAAATGTTATTTCAGAAAACTAAATGGAGCAGCTTTTACTAAGTGCATAGCATGCTGTACTTTGGAGACTATTTACGTATTTTTGTTCTGATATTGGATTATTTATCCCAATCTCTGATTACTTTGAATACATATAACTTAGCAACTTGTATTCATGCACCATTGGTTTCTTATCTCAAATTGACTGTCTAGGGGGGGGGGGAAATAAAATAAAGACATGTACACAAGGAGGAGGAGGAGGAGAAGAAGAAGAAGAAGAAGAAGAAGAAGAAGAAGAAGAAGAAGAAGAAGAAGAAGAAGAGGAGGAGGAGGAGGAGGAGGAGTAGTAGGAGGAAGAAGAAGAATAATGCTAGGGCATGTTTTTGAAAAAATTCACACTTGAAACTGATGCTGCAAATATCAAAGCACTCAGTATTACAAATAGCTGTCCCTAGGATTTCTGCAATAGTTGCCTCAATCTTGCACAGACAGAAAGGGCTTCAGGAAACATGTGGATAGCAGAATATAATAGACCTTGAGAGATTTAAGCTCTTAGTTTAATCCCTCAACAGTGTTTGGTAAGTAATGGTTACTTGCTGTCATTTTGAGCAAATTTGTATTGTTCCAACATCTGCTGTCATCATTTTTTTTTCTTTCTTTTTTGCTACATATAGTAAGTAGGGAATGTATTACATTGCACCCAAAAGTTTGATACTGAGGTTTCATGGGAAATACAGGTTTTGAGGTACCCTGAATCCAAATAAAGCCTTTTTGGAAACATGTCTGTGCGTGTGTCTGTCTGTGAACAGCATAACTCAAAAATGAAAAGTCAGATAAATACCAAACTTGGTATTTGAATGTAGTATCTTCCAAATATGCGATACACAGATTTTCAAGAAAATATCCTTACCAATTACCCTTTACATGTAACATTTTTTGAAAATTTTGATTTTCTAAAAAGTGGCTCCAATGATTTTGATTAAAATACCATATGTTTAAGATATTTTCATGGAAATGAAATGTATATCTTGAATTTTCTGGGAATCTCCCCAAAAGTCCACTTCATTCTGAATGACTTTTACATAACTGGTAAACCGTAAGGGATAGATAAAATTTTACTGCACAAAAATGTAGCTCTCATTAAAACACAATTTTTTTTTTGTCATTGAACCATTTCCGAGATATTCCTTGTTATTCGTTTGAATTTTCCAATACTTTAATTTTTCTCAAATGGGAATGCGTTATTCGTCTTTTTTATGTCCTGGACATGCAAAGAGAATGGAATGTTCCAATAGCGACCAGCTCTTAAAAGATTTGACTATCACTTAAAGCCTACTGTATTTCCATATTCCCCTTGCATCTACAAAAAAATTAGCAATAAGATCATTTCTGCAAATGTTTACCTCAATTAACATGAAGTAGATGGAGAATAAGCATTTGTAAAAATAGTTTGTAAAAGAGTAACAAAGTCATGCAAGTACAACACATCAGAATTTTTTTTTTTTTTAAGCTACCTGCATCACAGCACAGAGCCAAGATACAAAGTATTTATCAGAGCTGACAAATATTGCAGTAGCTAATATATGGAGTCAAAGATACTCAATCAGAAAATTTCATTTTGAATAAAGACAATTCCTGGAACTCAAAAGAATTTACCTTCCTGTAATGAGGCAGAAACCAACACCATTATTGGCAGAACAGCTATAATTCTGCAGCTGACAATCTCCATAGTCTTACCAAAAACAGAACCATGCAAACCAACCACACAACCCCTGCTTCTTGTTGCATTTTATCTAATATACATCACTTATTTCCAAATGAACCTGGATAAAGGATTAGATTTCTATTGATATATCTGGGAAATGTGTTATATCCTTTATTCAGGTCCACTTAAAGCTTTCTTTTCAAAACTTCATGGCTTATGCCTATGAAATCTTCATATGATCATGAACACCTGACTGTTTGGTGCTATCACTTGGCTGTTTATTCTTTTCCATATGCAAAGGATGAAATTGGGTGTAACGTTGCCACATCATAAAAGTGCCCTTGTCAGAGCTCACAGAAATTATAATTCCAGGTAGTGCTAGATCAAGCATCATCGGGTTCCTCACACTATTTGCACTGGTAACCATGGAGCTACAGCTGTTGTAAGATACAAAATTTCTTTCCACAATAACTAAAAGGTTTTGGAACCCAATTACATCAGGTGTACAGTAGAAAATCACTGTAGCCTGTAAAACAGCTGTTGATAAGCCACTAAACGTTGATCAGTGAGAGTTGAGTTGAAACGTAAACAAATACATGTGTTTATGTTCGTAGCACGCATGTCATATTCTTCCTCTTTTACAATAGTTCCCGAAATATTATGTAAGTTTAAGGTTTTTTGGGGGTTATTTAATGTTATTTATGTACCTATAAAACGGTTGCATATAGCTGGAAGTTAGAGCTATTCCATAAAGTCTTTATTTAGTGGTAAAAATACCTCATGCTTCTGAGAAATACACAGTCAATGCAGAAGAGGGAAGATGTCTCTTCCATTGTATTACACATGCCTTACTTCCCCTCCTCTCTGTCCAGGCAACTTGGATCATTTTTAAGTAACAACAGGCCCGTTTTCACATACCAATAAGTTAGTGCCATTCAGTTACAGTGACGGTAATGGTTCAAGCTAATGGCAAGTTTTAAAAAGGCAGACCTTTAAAAAGTGGTGAAGAAACAATTGTATTAACTGTTTTCGGCAAATTGTGTGAGAAAAATCCCCAATCGACATTGAACGATCTTGCTAAATCCACATGTGAATTAACGGGACTGTCAGTGGTAAGTGTATATAGGACAAGAAAAGAAAGATTGAGAAAAGGTGTACTGACTACACCTGGGGAAAAAAAGACAAAGGGAAAAAGTTGTGACAAGTGTAGACAGCTTTTTAGATTTTTATTTATTTATTTATTTATTTTTATTATTTTTTTTCCATGAGCTGCTCACAGTAAGAAAGACTTTGGTTTATTTAATATTGAAGCAATATTGGCTTTGATTTTGTGAACAGGAAAGAAAACAAAAGGGATTATTGACAGAGAACATAATGTTCTGTTGCGTCGTAAATATTTACGAAACAAAGATGTGGGAACTGGACGATTTAACAGACAGCATAGTGGACCGTCTGGTCATTAATACAGATGAGTAACTGAGAATGATTCAGAAGATTCCAAATCTGATCTGGAAAGAATAGAGCCGCTGTCAGAATCGGAATAAAAGCAAGTACTGAGTGAAACTTTATTATTGTTTGCCTCCATAATACATTAATTATAATCTACAAAGTAGCTTATTACAAAGGGAACAAATGTTCAGCAAGCATACAATCTCCAAGTCCTGCACATTAAGCAACGGCTAGTCTCAAATCTGTACCAGTAGTGTGAACCGAACAAAATGCCTCCTTTCTTTCCCCCACTCCTCCTCCTTACCACTCACACACGGAAGGATATGCACATATCAACCAGGTATAGTTGCTTTCATTCAAACTATCTAAAATGCAATAGCATGCTAAATCCATCACTGCTAAACAGTTCAGTCCTTTGGGCATGTATGTTCAGTAACACTCATGCAAAGCCAAAAGCCAGACTTTCATTCGACTCTTGATTAATAATAATTGTTGCCATACAACAACTAACGAGTCTTAAACAATAATAGTTTTAATTATTCCAGAGTATATATTTTACTACATAAGTAGGAACCTTTATTTTTTTGCATTTGCAATAATGAAAATTTTTGCACAAATGATATGCTTTTTACGAGAATAACTTGATTTCCACTGTTTAATTAAACAACACAAATTTGTATTTTTTTTAATCTGAGAGAACAGCTTTGCATTGTATTTCACCAGTATGTCTAAAGATGTGCCATTTGGACAATGGTTACTGTTGATCTCTATAGATGTGATAGGCATCAGTAGTACATTCAATATTCAGTCTCTGCTTATCTGAGCATGCACACTTAAAAACTTGGGATCATATTTGCATTGCAAATTCAAACGTTTCTTCAAGCTTCTAAACCTCTGATTCAATCAAGAGTCAAGTCAGAATTAGTTTATTGCAAAATAGCAAATGGTAGTACTGTATGAACATGCATTTAGGTACAGACTGGGCTGGACAAAGTGATTGGCCAGTAAGTTTACATCAAGGTAGATGCAAGCTGTAGTGGCTAAATGCATGTAAGCTTAAATGCCCTCCTATATTTTAACAATAGCTAAAATTATTTTTTAAAGAACAATTTAAAACATTACAAAATTCAATAAACATAAAATAAACCCCATACAAGAGTTATAAGCTTCATGCATTTGTGTTGTTGTTTTTGCTTTTTTTCCAGTCCTTCTAGCAGCAGCTGTCATGATGTAAACTCATTAGTCAATCACATCTGGTCAAGTTTATGGCTAAATGCTTGCTTTGGTGTTGGCACAAACTATGTGTTGGAACAAATCTATTTGGTTTGTTCCAACACACCAGTTTGATGGTCTATGAAGTTCATGTACAATCCATGATTGCTCAATGCACATGCATTGTTTTGGCATTGGTCACCAGTCAGAATTGGTATATGATATTTGCTGTGTACTGACTGGCAATCTCTGAGAGGAACAAGTTTGTTGAAATCCCTGAATGTATTATGTGACTGTAGTCAGTTTATTGAAATGCACCACCAGTCACACATCTTAAGTATGCATGCTTGAACTATCAGGGACTGTTTTTGGAAAAACCTAATGAAGCAGCAAGCAATGTAGTGAAATACCTTCTGAAATCAGAATTAATAGCTGTATGATCTGAATGGAAACACATGATAATGTACAGCTATAATGCATGACCTGACCCAACATTTGAGAAGAGATACAAGTATAATGAACCTTTAAGACTAACATGCATAATTTGATAACACCCACAGCACACAAAGGGAGCCACCATTTACCAGTATTTTTGTTTCTCCTTCAGTTCTATGTATTATGCAATACGAAAATGCCATTTTTTTCCTGTGATGCTATTCCCATATAAGTGAACGTAATCTTGGTTGCAAATGCATTTGTAAGTTTCTGTCTAGTATGTAATACATTAAGGCCAATAGATTACAGAAAGAGATAGCTGTGTGTAGTTCTTCTTTTGAACATGTCAACCAGCTCCGAATATTTTCTAAGTTCACTCTCAGTACAATGCAAATTCGCAACCATTCCCTGCCTTTTCAAAGCTGCCAACATTAGGCATTAAACCCCAAATCACAAATAACAACCCCAGGAACATATGCACAACATAATGCATTGTACAGATATCTGTGCAACATGTTTCATTGTTACTAACATCTTTTTCGACTTTTGTTGACTCAAAAATTATTTTCCTGGCCTATCCACCTCATTCTGTAGAAAGATCTCAGGTAGGAAAGTTAAAACTGAGTCGTTTCACGAGTAACATTGACCTTGCCCCACTGTGCAGTAACGAAGAGGCATGTCTGCAATTTCTGTTTGACGAGAGTCTTCTACAAACAAGAATGCTGTGTCACAAATGTGATGCCATTCTTCATCCCGTTATTAGAATGGACCTCCATTTCCCACAATTCTCCTGTAAACATGGGCGTGAATAATTTATGCAATCTGTGGCAGTGGGTACATGGTTTGCTAAATGCAAAATAATGACTGGTCAAGTACTTCTAATTACTTATTCTTTCGCGCACAAGTCATCATATGAACTCACAATGACAGTGTGTTCACTTGGAGAGTGAACTAAGTCATAGGACAGTAGCTGATTGGTTCAGCTGTTGCCGCAATGTTTGTATGATCTCCAATGACACCAAATTTTGCAACAGAGGCGGGATAGGAGGTCCTGGTCACGTCATGCAGATAGATAAATGTAAGATCGGCCAAAGCAAATTCAATCATGGCAGAGCTGTAGAAGGAAATTGGATCCTTAACATGATCAATGTGACCACAAATGAGATGCGAATGAAAATTTGCCCAAATAATCGAAGAGATGCCACAACCCTTTACCACCTGATATCGCAACATGTTGAGTTTGCCTGCACCATACATACTGATTGCTGGAGAGGTTATTATGGTTTGTTGAATGATGGATTTGCTACGCATTTAACAGTAAACCATTCTGTTAACTTCGTGGATCCAGTGACCACCAACAATTGTACTGGTGAAGTCTAAGGCACCAGTTGCCTAGGGGTGGCATTTGATCTGACCAGGTGAACGAACCATCTGTCCGAATACTTGTGGCACCAGGACTGCAAGAATCGCAAAGCAGATCCCTTTCAAGAAATTACTGAGGACCTTAGGAACATGTATCCTGTAGTGTGATGTTTTAAGTGCACTTTAGATTAGGTTTAGAGTAGGAAAGTGGAGTGTTATTTAGTTTTAGGACTAGTATAGGCTTTTTTCAAAAAGTATTGTATATGTACAACTTATCTGTGAATGCTTTAATGTTTTTATAAACACCTGAATCACCGCCAACATCACTTGTTTGAATATCAACATTTAGGCGAGTTTGTTTCATAGTTATTTTTCATTTTCTTTAAGTTGGTGGCATCTTCTAGTACAGCTGGTATGAGAACCCTCCCTTCCTGCTCTTGTGCACAAGGCTTTTCTCGGACTTAGAAAATAACTTGGTTGACATGTTCAAAAGAATATCCGCTGTGTGCTTCCCTCCCTCATTCCTCCCCTAAGTTCAACCTTGCCTGTGTGAATTATTAAGGTGATTATAATACATATGCGTTAAATTTAAACATACATAATAATTACTGCCGACTTAATTGTGCATTTTTTTTTGCCCCTTCAGGGGTTTCTGTAATACAATACAAAGTAGAACAGTGGGATATTTTTACAGTAGTATTAAGTTGTAAAAATAATCATTATTAATTTAATTTCAATTCTATTTCCATTATAATTTATTGCGAAAGTATTTTCAAGCTTACATACATAAATTTCAAACAGCTTACTTTTTGATTCCTTAATAAGCACATTTTAATAAGAAAAATAAATATATAATTAAGCTATGCTGGCATTTACCGTGTACGAGCAAACATTTTTCAGTTTGATTTAACTTATTTATAAGAAAAAATACAGGAGTACAATGATGCATCTTGAGTGACATTTGTTCTGTTCAAATGCACTATTGCATCCCATTCCATCCCATCCTCATTTATCTCTCATCATATGAGGCCGTAAAGTGCAAAACTCACCTTATCCAGGTAAAACGAATTTTCAGAAAATGCGAAAAACTAAAATTAGGCAAACAGCAGAACATTGAAAATTCTTTTAATGTAATAATGTCCGGACTAGACACTTAAAGATGCATGTATTCTCTTGAAAATCAGTCTCAAATAATATGGCGGTAAATCAAAATTTAATTTTGGATAAGGCGAGTTTTGCATGCAACGGTAGTGGATATGGCGAGTTTTGGTGCAAACACAATACTAAATTACAATTAAGTGCAAATATTTTCGATTTACTTCTCAATATTCATGTTTGACAATGTTAATAAATGACTTATTGCAATGTTTGTATAATTATAACCATTTCTGATTTCATTTTAGTTAAAAAAACTAAATTTTCACAATTTTTTCACCAATTTCGCATAAGGATGTCAGTGAATGACTCTTGTCATAGTTTGCTCTCTAAAATTGACCAGTTTTCATATCACACACATTTATGACTTGTAAAATTTACATATTATGTTTAAAATGTAATACTAATAACTAATGTTCAAAAACAAACACATCAAATTCTAAGTTCTCCTTCCTCACTATCCAAGAAACTCTCACAAACAGTATCTACTTCTTTACTGTCATTGGCAGTATTGTTTTTAGATATTAACTTCTTGTAAAATACAGGCTTTCATTTTCCTCCCAATTATCACCAAATGTTTTTAATGCATTTTTCTCATCTTTAACTTTTTCCTCCTTTACTTTTACACCTACATCTAAATTCCTTGCAATAAGCATTTCTAAGGTTTTGCCTCGCTTCAGAATGGTCTTGCCTACACACATATCGTCCCGATAATTTGCCTCACCTTTCATTAGAGTTGCCTTAGGTAAAACATTGTAAAATAATATGTTTAGATGTCTATAATTTAAAATACCAGGATCCTGGTGACTTCAATGTTTTCTTTGCGGCATGCTTCCAATCTTGTACAAATACATCTATCCTTAGTCTGATTACCTTTCCATGATTGTTATAGATTTCAAAATATTCTTCAGGTCTACTGACAGTGTTTCTCATTCTTATTTCTTTCTGTATTAGCCCGAAAACACGATCGGGAGGGATGAATGAATGGCCAGGAATAGAAAAGATCATTTCTATCACCTACATGTTCTGCGGTGCGTTGAATAGCAAGCCATTTATTATACGTGCCTATCATAGTGGTGTTTTTATTTTTTCCACAGCAGCCATCTGCAAATAGCCTAATTTTCTTAACCCCAGAAAATCGGATTTGCACAAGACTGGATACTGCTGACACAATTTCATTTGAACCTTTAGGATGTTCATTTTCCGTCCAAACGGAATTACAAACATGCTGTTTTGTCAGTGTTGTCTTGGATGAACCCTGCACAATAGAGAAGTTATACATGTATAACTGCCTGCTTACTATGCTGCTTGATCCTGTATTTTTGGCAGTACCGTATTTTTCTGACAGTCAAATGAAAATGTTGCTACTTTATCATCTTCTTTCAGGAGATCAAAATATGCCTTAGCTCTAAGTTTATGTATTCATTTAGCTATCAGCAAATCAGAACATTTAGTTTTATCTGTTTCCAATTTTATTTTCTCGTTATAAGAAAGACAAAGTGAGCATGCATCAGAAATAGGGCTTTTGAAGCCTATATTAAATTTTGCATTAAAAATATTACGAAAGAAACTCTTAGACACTTTCAGTGAATTAGATGCTTCTGCATTATACATACATCTCATTTTATTAATGCTTAATTCCCTTGGTAAATATTGCCGTGTTGATGTTTTACTCCTACAATAATGGATGTCAAGTACTTTAAACTTCTGTATGAATTTAATTACAGATTCTCTCTTATTACTATTTTTTGTGACACCCTGTCTCCACCTCGGAATTCCTTTGGCGCCACTCCATTTTCAAGGTGTCTTTTGTACTCTGTCTTTTGATATTTGCAAAATGTCCAGAAAAGCTTTCTGACACACCTGAACTGGCAGACCTAGTACACGTTTCACGTGATACTTTGTTGTAAAACCCTTCCGAGAATAGTCTTTGACTGCAAGCTGCCGTTTAGGTATATCAGTAGAACAGTAAGTCAGTATAACACAGTCTTGTTTAATTTTAGAACTGCAGTTGTAGAAGGCTTCGTGGAATTTCCTTATGTCCTTCTGTGTCAAGTTACTGTAATGGAATGATTTGCTGTTGTGATTGCAGGCAGGAAAGCGGGGGCCGAAGCTTGCTGAATACCTTTAACAATAGAGACTATATTGTAAACACATCTGCTTATTCCTATATGAGTCATATCTGTCAACAATAGAAGAATACTACTTAATTGTAGTTCGATCATACATACCTTTCCCTCTTCTCTCTTTCATGTTTCAATTCATGGGATGCCCGTTTCCTAGTTCTACCCTTTCCACCAACTTCGGGATATCAGAGGACTTCATAATAACACGTCTGCACCTTAGACTAGTCAAAACTAAAACAGTTGGAATCACACAGGACCGCCAATGTAGGGAAACAGAGATGCGAAACTGCTATATTTCTTAGTGTTGGATAAGGCGAGTTTTACTCTGAATTGCAAGATGGATTAGACGAGTTCTGCATCAACCACCACCATGGATTTGAAGAGTTTTGCATTGAACAGCAGTTTTCGGGGCTCTCTTGAAGGTGTATTAGATGAGTTTTGTTCAAACCTAAAGTCACCAGTTTGTAGAGAACTGCAAGAAGTATTGAATCCCACATCTAACTCAATTTTTTTAATTTTTGGATAAGACGAGTTTTTCACTTGACGGCCTCACATTGTTGAATAATTCAATAGTATTTGGGAATTTAAATTATTTACTTGTTTACTACATAATTCATTATTTTCATGCTCCAAAGATTTGTTGAGTTTCTGAACTATGCAGATCTAATTATAGTTAACATTTTGACAGTTTGAGAAATGACTCTCTTGGGGAAAAATAACACCACTTTTTATAGTGCTTTAACCCCATTATTACAGCATATGGCACCATAGGTAGTGGACGCTGATGATACATGAAATAAAATACCACTTAGAAAATAAAATTTGGGATGGAAACCTTCTAGGGCCAAATTTAGGGTACCTACCCAGCATTTGACAGTTTGGGGACTGAGGAAAACCTGAAAAAATACCCAGGAAGGATAATCATGGCAGAATTCAAAATGTGGACCTTTCATTCAGAATTCCATGCCTTAACAACTTTGGTCACGCCTGTCTGTCACAGCTTGTGATAAGCATTTACAGTTAATTCTGTGTGCAATAAGAAGTCTGTAATTTCAAACACCTCTCCTCAAATAGCTATTATTTTGTGTAATAAACTGATAATCTGCAGTATCCAAATGCATTCAATTTATGTCTCTAATTACTGTGCACTAACTGCAAATGAGAAGCTTGCAAATTGAGTATGTTTACATCTGCTAACTTCACTAAAAGCAAACTTGAAAACTGAATACTGTTTATTGCAATTTTTTTAACATAATTCTCTAGACTCTATAATCAAAAGGAAACATGAATCCCTTTTTCTCTCCTTTTCTTGAAAAACCTCAGAAAGCAGCCTAGCAAATTAAGAGTTACCATAAAAGATGCTTTCTCTCTTCATCATATGTAATCAATATTTTGGGGAGCCCTAAAATGTCCTAATGTCCATTTATGCCAGACACCCTGCTGTTTTCAGTCACCTACCATAAAGAAAATCTTGAAACTGACTACAAACCCAGCACCAGTTGTACCTGATAGGAATGCATAGAATCTAGAATGTGTATTACAAATACAATGAGGGAAAGAGTATAGTTAAGTGTTAGAATACCTAATCTACCCTCTACAGCAATACCAAACCAAACTACTCAAACTAATCCGAGTTACAGCACAAAATACCACACTCAAGTATATTAAAAAGCCAAGATAGTAATTTAGATAAGTTACTAAGAAGAATATCTTAATTTCTTTTAGTTTCTTAATTAATCAGCCAGTAACAAACCTTTCTTTCTACAGTTGCAGTCTTATCTCCATCTTCCGGACTAATATCTGATATTTCTGTATCAGACAGTTCTGTCTCCAGCTGTTGAAGAAGAGGTTTTACAGGTGGTGCTTGTTGTCGCCTGGTCAGCTGAGGAGTTAATTGTCTTAAACTAATACTGTCATATGGTAGAACAGCTGGGAATCCTGCTTTCTTCTGTGTTTCTAGTAGTTCTTGTTCTAACTGAATTACCTGTATGAAAACAAATGTAACATTTTTAACCAAAGTAGTTAAAAGTAACTAGAACACATAGAAATTAGGTAAAACTTCCATTTAATGTTTTATTGGGAGGTACGAAAATTTTATTTTAAATGGAGATTTACGAGGTACGTCCAGAAAGTAAGTTCCGTTTCAATTTCTCTCCGCTGCAGCGCTGCGATCGCAGTTCCGCACATGCGCGGTAGACGCTCTGTATCAAGGAGAAGAAACGTGCGCCATTTTGAGATCGCTGTCAGCCACGTACGCTTTGTTGTGCTTGTTTACAATGTCGGTGTTGATTGAAAATCCCGCCGCTTGTGAAATCAGATCTGTGATTCGTTTTCTGAATGCTAGGAAAGTGAAACCAATTGAAATTTATCGGCAAATTTGCGAAGTTTACGGACAAAATGCGATGAGTGATTCAATGGTGAGAAGATGGGTCCGACAGTTCAATGAAGGACGTAGTGAAGTGCACGATGAAGAACGAAGTGGGCATCCATCTTTGGTTACAGAAGAACTGGTTCACGCGATTGATGACAAGATCCAGGAAAACCGCAAGTTTACAATTAGTGCTCTCGCTATGGAATTTCCCCAAATCTCACGATCACTAATTCATGAAATTGTTACCGAAAAACTGAAATTTCGTAAACTTTGCTCTCGTTGGGTATCAAAGATTCTTACTGAGCAACACAAAACAAACCGGATGGACAGTGCACTTCAGTTTTTGACCCGTTATGATGAAGGCGGCGAAGAATTTCTGACACAGATAGTCACAGGAGATGAAACTTCCTATGACACCCCTGAAAGTAAGCGGCAATCAATGGAATGGAGGCATACTTCATCCCCAGCAAAGGTTAAGCCGAAACAAATCTTGACACCTCGAAAAATGATGTGCACAGTGTTCTGGGACTGGAAAGGCATCTTACTCATTGATTTCTTACCGCGTGGTCAAACAATCAAAGCAGATGTTTATTGCGAGACACTTAGGAAATTGCGCCGTGCAATACAGAATAAGCGCCGAGGATTGCTGTCAAAAGGTGTTGTTTTTCTTCACGACAATGCACGACCACACACTGCGAATGTGACGCAAAACCTCCTACAAGGATTTGGCTGGGACGTGTTTGACCATCCTCCGTACAGCCCTGACCTCGCTCCTAGTGACTTTCATCTGTTCTTACAACTTAAGTCTTTCTTGGCGGTCAACACTTCAACAATGACAAAGAGCTGAAAGAAAATGTTTCCAACTGGTTGAAGACACAGGCGGCAAACTTCTATGAAGAAGGTATACAAAACTTGTGCCACGCTATGACAAATGCCTGCAAAATTTCGGCAGTTATGTGGAAAAGTAGTTTAAGAGTTGTAGAATTTTGTGCAATAAATAATTTTTCTGTATCTATACACAATTTAATTTTATTACCAAACAGAACTTACTTTCTGGATGTACCTCATATCTAAATACAGTTTTGTATTATTATTCCAGTGTATACATAACTTTATTTTTTTAATGTACATTCTTACATACTATGGTTTGATTAAAATGAGATATTTTCCTCACTCCTGAGTGAACATATGGTGACAAACAGTGTAAAAGTATACAATATGTTATATACCTCAATTAAAATGAACACATGGTGACACAAGTGTACAGGTATATGCAAGCAAGTGTGCTGTTGCTACAAAGTAGAGATAAACAGATGATTTCATGACATTCATTCAGGTTATGTGACTTCCAACAGAGATTGTGACAATTATGTCACAAATGGGTTTTTTGTGTGCATGCAAGTGCATATGTGAGCACATACGTTCCCTCCCACCCACCCTCGTAAAATATAGTGTTAACCTTCATGAAAATGTATTCTTTTTTGAAAGAAATGTTAACTCAAATGATGAAGCTGTAACCTGAGTTGATCAGTTCAAGTGCATATAAAAGTGCAATGAAGAGTTGTGTGCTTCTCTCCAAGCACTGGAGTAATGTCAAATTTGTCTTGTTGTGAACAGGAGATTTAAAGAACCAACATTATGTCGTGTGTTGCTCATACACATTGTTTCTCATGTTACGTTGCCAATGTTGCTATACCACAAGTACAGTTGTAGCACTCATCTGTACATACTTTTGCTCTCACTATGTTGTAGCAAATTAAAATGGCTTTCTCGATTTCCAGGGAGCTTTTAAACACAATCAGTTCTGAAGGAAAGCTAATCAGAATGTGGGAAGTAGAAATATACATGAACAGGGGTTAATGCTCACCTACAATAAACTGGGGAAAATAAACAAACAAACAAAAAACCTGCTGAGAAAATAAAATTTCTAGGTTTGATATAACTTACAATAAATTACTAGAAATATCTTACATTTAAAACCGGTAATCTGACCCTGTATATTTCAAATGGAGATTCTTGAGACCTTTAGTTAGGTGTTCTATTGAAACTTACACAAACTTTTGGCTTATTATGAATGCATTTGCATTCTACAGGTCCATAAAACCTGAAGATTCTGAATTTATTAGCATTTAGAATACTAAAATCAAAGTTAAAGTACATAATTTTTCCACAGCTGAGTGTTTGCAAAACATCTGGAATGTTTGCTAGCTAACAGTAAAATACAGTGCGATCAAATATACAGAATGTTTAAAAAAAAAGTATTCCATATTTTGAGAGGACCAAACAAGAAAAAATCATGGGCTCTAAATTGCATACCTTAAGAGCTATTAACACTTGTTCATCTTCACTACTGTGAAACAACTCTTTTCTACCGCACGCTCTTTGCTATTACATATGATCTAAGAATACAGCAAACAAATGAGAACAATTACTCTGTTAATAAGATGTAAAACACTGGTCAGCAGATTAAAAAACAATTGTTGCTCCACTTACTTAAAATTCTATTTGAACATGTTTCAAAGGGACGTGCTCTTCATCCTCAGCGAGCCTGCAGACTCGCTTAAACATTTCATTTTAATCATTAGTTTTAAATTACTCTGTTACTGTGAAACAGCATAGCTTCTAATGTAATAATGTGCTTGTGATTACATACGACCTGCATTTATAAACCTTTGCTAAAGGAGGTGCTCAACATGGTACCCATTCATAGTAAGGCATGCTTCTGTCCGACGTCTTAGGGAATCACGCTCTCTCTGAAAGACTCCAGGTTGGTCACGGATGCTCTGGCAGGCATTGATGATGCCTTCCTGTAGTGTTTGTACATCATTAATTGGGTTGCATACACCAAAGATTTCAAGATAAAACTACAATGTAAAAGCATTTCACAAACTTATCTAAACACAAACTGATTCCATTAGAACTAATAAGAATATGCATTGCACTTACCCAGAACTGTGAATACAGTTTACACTAACAACACTAACAGATGTTTACTGCATCTGTATCCATAGACAATAATAGAGTAATATGTCCTCATTTGTTTACTGCCTGCTGTAGGATATATGTAACAGCAAAGAGTTTGTAGAAGAAAAGATGTTTCATAGTAGCCAAGGTGACCGAGTGCTCATAGCTCTTAAGGTATGCATTTTAGAACCCATGTTTGCTGGATATATTTTTCTTGTTTTGGTCCACACTACCACCTCTCAAAATATGGAATACATTTTTTTAACACCTGGTATGTAATGGACTGAAACTTGATGGGTGGGAACAATCACTTCTTTTATATTTAAGTTTTATTGTCATTTGAGATGAAATATAACCACAATGCAATCCTGTACAGTAGCCATAATGGTATTTATATCTTTAGGTCATCGTCATCATCATCATCATCATCATCATCATGACTTCCATCTAGACATCTTTTGTGTAAATGACTGAGGATCAATACCTCACTATAAATTACATATATATTTTTATATTCTAGGTTAGCCCTTAATGGTTAATTGTATTCTAATTAATCTTCTATTTTATCAACAATCATAATTATTATGCCTTCTTATTTACATTTACTGCCATGAATTAAGAGTATGCTTATCTGTGTATATGCAAATAAATAGCAAAAAATGTTGGTTTTATCTCTTTATAATAAATTTATAGAATATAACTTGAAATTATTGTAAAGATATTTATTGTTAAAATAAATATGCAAATTTTATTTTGAATTATCTGTTCTACGTATCTTCTGTATCTTGTTTATTGTTTCTTTGTTGAATCAATTTCTTTCTACAGATTTGACTGTGTATATCCTTTGGCGTATTCAGTTTTGTTTAGTGGCAAGCTTACAAGTCTATGTGTCATGCTATTGAATGTACTCTTGTGTGTCCTGGGGTTAAAGATATGTGCCCTTATGTAACTATTGGTGTCTACTTTTTCATCCCTCTTCAAATTCATCAGAAATATTCAGCCGTAACAAAATTGTCTCATAAGTCCCCAATATATAATAAATAAGTAGATGACAATGTGAGCAAATGCACTCAACACATGTCCTACAAAAATTGGTAAGTGAAGCAAGAAAGAGAGTATAAAATGACTCCTTATGTAAGTTTTAGTGATTTACATATGCTTCTTTGTGTTTGATTCTGCAATGAAAAAGTTATAATAATTTATGTCAATATTGTGTAAACTTCATACGTTTCACATTCACAAAGCAGAATTTATATTAAATTGAACTATAAAAGACATTAATAAAATTAAATAAAAGTTAGGATTTCAGAACTTTATGTAAAATTGGGAAAGCATTAAATGATGGTTTATAAAATTAGGACTTTCCTGTAAATGAAGCTTCTTTACATTAAAGAACACTGTTTGGATGTGATAAACACAGGGTCTGACTCTGGAGTGACATACTTAATATTGTATAAATAGGCATGGTACAAAGGGAATGCCTAGTCTAGTTAGTTTTTGTTTCTATGTTTACCTCCAAAATTTTAGGCATCAATAAATCCCAAATATTATAATTCAAACATCCATGTACTTACAAGTACAGGATTGGACAGATAAAACCAGTCCTCTCTCATTTTGTATGATTTGGAAAGAAATTATGTTGACTATCCTTTCTTCGGTATGTTTAGTTTCACTGTTGTAATTATGTTGGCTATCCTTTCTTCCGCATGTTTAGTTTCATTATTGTTGTTGTTGCTTTTTACAAATGACAATGATTTATAAACTTTTGTGTTTGTTGTTGTTGTAAACAGCTGTTTTGTACAGTAAATAAGATGGCTTATTCAATAGAAGAGGGAATATTCATTGTAGAGATGCACATACAAGAGGCGTACATACAGACCAGCTCTATCAAGGAATCACAACAATTATTCAAAGAGAAATATCCGCTTCGCCCAGAACCAGCGAAAAGCAGCATTCAAGATTTGATACAAAAATGGAGTATGACTGGATCCATTACAAATGCAACAAGGAACAGAACCTTCTGTCCAGACACCTCAGTGTTTATGGTGTGAATTAATGAAATGATGACTAGTAGTTCTCAAAAGTCTTACTACGAGATTGGCTCAACAGGTTCATGCAAGGAGAAGGACTTGTGGACGTGTGCTGAAGTCTTTAAAATTAAAACCGTACAGAGTGACAGCTGTATAACATCTGAAGGAGCCCAAGAGGGATAAATGTATAAATTTCTACCACTGGTTGTTGAACATGATTACAGATGGTCATATGGACTTGCTGATGTTTATCATGAATGATGAGGCTTGGCTTATCTGTTGGGATATGTAAACTCCCAGAACAGTAACTATTGGGTGACACAAATTCCTAACCTATTTTTCGAGCAACTTCTACACGACCAAAAGATTGGTGTGTGGTGTGCTGACTGTGAGACGCATTATGGGTCCAATATTCTTTGATACCACAATAACACAAATATCTACTTGACCTTTTTGGATGAAATTTATCCCCAACTAACAGAAAAAGAGTGTAATTACTGCTTCTTTCAACAAGATGGAGCACATGTCACACATCTGAGAGATCACTTATCCATATTCATCAGATGTTCACTGAAGAGAGAACTGTGAGCAAAGGCTTATGGTCATCCTGGTCACCAAATTTGTCGACATGTCACTTTTATTTATGGGGTTACTTGAGAGGAAAAGTGTATGAGCAGAAACCCAATTCCATTGATGAACTGAAGGATAACATCATGAATTGCATCTGCACTATCACCCATGCAGAATTGACACATGTTTTTATGAACCTGTTAAGATGTGCACAGAAGTGTCTAGATGCAGGTGGAGGGCACTTCCAAAATGTATTATTAAAGTAAATACAAGACAAATTCATTTATTCATTTTATTCCATTTGAAGTTTGTTTCAAATCAATGTGATAACATGACTGGTTTTATCTGCCCAACACTGTATATACAATATTCATAGCATTATATGTACACCCGTGGACAAAAAATGAGTGAGTCACTCCAGATTCCATGTGTGATCGGAGAACTTTGTGTACCTTCGAAACAGCTGTGTTCACAATGCACATACAGGAACTGTAGAATGCCATGAGCGCAATGGTCACCTTATAAGCTAGTGAAAACAGAGCACAGACCAATGTTACAGTGGCCGACAGGTTAAGAAGGCGCTGCTTGCACTATAAACTCCTTGGTTCAAATTTCGCATTAGTTATTTTTTTATGTTGTTAATTTTATGACTGGATTTGAAGAACACAACACTGCATTAATATAATTTTAGCATACCTATGCACACAAAAACATAATTATACTAAAACACTTGTTTTAAGTAACTAAAGAAGTAAATGCAAATAAACTTCTAAAGCTAGAACAGATAAAGAGTAAACAAAATTAATATGGGGTATATGAACCCTCAACATGTGTAACTGCCCCCAATCTTTGGGGCATAGATGAAATTCAATCCTTGCACTCATGTGGACGAGAAGCTACAACATCCTAGGCTTCTTGATTTTGTGCCCGGAAGTCATCTTTTGTCCTTCACGCATCTGCAGGGAAATTCGAGCACAGCTTCCTTTTCATCTCAGCCCACACAGTTTCAATAGGGTTCAAATCTGGTGAACAGGGAGGCCAGTCTATCACTGATATCCTGCCTCTGAAAAGCAATTTGAAACCTTTTGACATGTATGGACAGGATGATTATCCTGTATGAATTCAACAATTCCATCAGGATGTCTCATACTTGCAGAGGGAATCAAAATATTCTCATGTATTAACATGTATTATGCAATGTTCAATGCTGCCATAACACACCTAGACTGTCCCTTGATATCCAGCCCCAACAAGATACAGGTATCTGAACGTAATGAATTTGTGAAGCCACATATTTTGCATCGTATCGGGACTCCTTTAGACAGTGGACAAACACCTTTCCCTTATGCGTGAAAGAAAATGTCACCTCATCCGAGAATAAGGTTATTCCAGTCGCAACTGGCATTTTTCTCTGCAAACATGAGGCAAAACAATCTGTGATCATCTGTCAGATGTTACAGTTTAGCTGCCATTTATGCAAGAAGTTCTGTGTCATTTACATGTCGCAGAGCTGTTCGAGCTGGTCCAGGGAATTGTGAATGTGCCCTCAGAAGCAGTTTGGAAAGGGTTCCTCTCTGCTACTACAATTAAAGCTGCATCCATTTTGGAATGGACACATGTCTTTATCCTGAACCAGACGGCAGCATTCAATCCCTTCCCTGGATAATCCCACCCATCTCTGTGCTGTAGCTGCAGAGACTCCAATACAAGCTGCAGCTTCACTAGCAGAAAAACCTGCTACATTGACTAGTGCAAGGAGAGACTTCCTTGCGTCTATTTTTTTGTGTGCGCGTTCTACCATTATCATACGCAGTATAGTTCACTGAAAGAGAAACTGTTTGGGCCTGACGAGTTTGCACACCCTTCTGCACATCATGTGGTTTCATATGCAGGATATTGCAGTAAGGCAGAATATACCCTTAAAGAAGTATCATAATAACTATTCTATTATTGACTTTACCGAATGCTGTGTATGAAATGCAATACATTGAAAATAAGTAGCCACTATGTGTTAATTAAACATTATTTATTAACACAAGAAAGAAAAAAGAAGTGTTTGCTACATGCGGGAAGTGAACCTACGGTCTTAACCACAGAAGTACTCTACACATTGCCACAGCGCTACAAAGACACATGGAAGGTAGCACAATCGGTAATGCCATACAACAACTTGCTGCAGTGGCTACACAACTGTATCACATATGGTGTAAACAAGATACTGTGTCGTACATGACTTCGAAAAATTTGGCATTCAAGACACGACTCATTTTCTTTGTTCATGATTGTACAGCAGAGTCTCAATCATCCAAATTAATGATTAAGATTACTTGGATAAGCAAAACCTTAGATAGAACTTCTTTCTTAATAGGCTAAACAGAGTGAACAAATCAGGTTAATATGAACTCTAGGCATTGAACAATACAGTTAAGTATACATATGATCGCATTTAAGCCATCATTGCAACTGATGTTACCTTCTACATTGGTTAGGAAATTATCTTCATCATTATTTTTATCGTGGGTACTAAATTATAATGGCTTCATCAGTAAATACACAATCTTCATCCTCCATCCATTCATAAACATTGATATCTGTCACTTCTTTTGTAACTGGTAGCCAATTTATTACACTCACTAGTTCATCTGAATTCTATCGGGTTTTGTTTTGGTCGCAGCTTTTTGGGAAAATCTTTTGCCAACTCTTCATGACAATGGATTCTTTCATGTCTTTCATGACTCTCCCAATCAGTATGTAACACCTTTGTCTCTGTTGGTAGTTTCATTGCAGATTTTCAAGAACACCTTGATCTTGGGGCTGATTGAGGGCCATTACATTCAGGGATAAAAAGATGTATCTTTGCTGATTAATTCAGGCTTGTTAGGATAAATGGCAGCATTATCCAGAAGTATAAGTGCCTTGTGGGGAAGGTTCTAAATCACAGAATTACAGGGGAAGGTTCTTCTCATCACAGAATTACTGAACACTAGGCACAAACTGTTTGTGAAGCCACAACTTAAAAATGTTGGAGTCCAAGTGTTTTTATTAATGATGTAGTAAAAGGGGAGCTTATCCATATTCACTTTTTTAAATGCTCAGGGTTTTTTGGTCTTGCCAATCAGTGGAAGTTTAAGCTTGTGATTGGTAGATTTGTTCCCACATATCTAAGACTGTCACCCTTTCTTTGCTGTGCTTGTAGCTGGCACTGCTTGTTCCTACTTGGCTGACAGAGTCTTAGCAACATTTTAAAATTTAATCCCATTTCATCAGTTATAAATTTGTTGCAGGCAAAGTTTGTTTCTCTTAATGACATCATTAAATTTGTTGACGAACGAATCTACTGCATCAGCATTAGCTATAAAATCTCCTCTGTAATATTTAACTGCCTGACAAGATATTGCTTTTTCCAGTGATCAAACCTACCAATTCTAGCAATGAAACCCTCTTCTACATTGTAAAATGCTTGAAAAAAACCTGTGCTTTGGCTTGTAATTTCGGCAATATGGACTTCCTTTTTCTTTGTTTTTCTCTAATGTGTTATGTTTTTGTCATTTGTGTACATTGGAGTACCTACTCTTCAATTTGCAAGCTCTTTCTTTTCCAATTACCAAAATTCACTTCTCTAATACTTAAATCACTAATCACTTTTTAATAGTTTCTAAACCATCTAAACGTTTAATATGAAGTTACTCTAAAAGTTTTTAGCAGCATCCACAAATATTTTTCAACTAAGTTGTAATTTTTACAACCTTTTAAAGTAATATCAATTTGATGAATACACTTTTGCATCTATTCAAACCACTTTAAAATCATCTAACCACGCTTATTTTGGGAGGCCATTCACAGCCTCTATGTAAGCCCCAACAAGTTCCTCATGTGTTGAGAAATGGTGACCGCAGAGCTTTTCTTTTATTTTAGAAAAAAAGGAAGTCACATAAAGCCAAATCTGAAGAATAAGGAGGGTAAGGAAGGACTGACATTTTAATTGCCAAGAAATCAAGTGCTCTGGAGACTATGTGGCAGAAGCATTGTCATGGAGAATGGTGGGTGTTTTCAACCTTGGAGGCTTTGTTTTCCATGCTGCAATGACTTGATGACAGACAGTTGAGGAGCATTGTTTCATAACCTATTAAGTGCACTCTTGGTCAAAATACAGTTTCATAAGATTTCCCTCTATTTTGTAAGCACTCTTTAATGCTGTTAACTCAGACTGGAACATTGTGCAATATATCTCTTATTATTTTAGTGTCAAAGTAAATTGAAATTGAGTTTTATTTATGGACACTGTTTAACTGCTATAGTTCTTAGAATCCCATTCTATATTGGGTGCGAAAGACCGGAAATTTTGCTCAGAGGCCTCTTTATCAGGTTTGAGGTTCTTTTAAACGCTGTAAATCTATGACACGGGACCATCGGCTTTACTTCCCTACCAAAGGAAGCCACGCTAAGGATAGTGTCAAGGTAGATGCATCGGATCCAATTGTATTATGTGCACAGGAATGATCGGTTCAAAGTGCATTATGGTCAACTTTCATATTGTTACATTTTACACTCTGCATTCAACCCACACTTCCGCTAATATTTCCTGCTAGTTGTTAGCTGACGTGTCTGTAAGCTTATTACTTATATGTCAGTTCATTGGGTTCTTCATGAAGGAAAGTGAACCTGTCAAGAACGATCAAAAGGAAGTAGGAAGTGAATCAAGAATGCAAAAATCAAATGCCAGCATGAGGTGGAGGCTAGGTAAGCAGCATTTTTATTTATTATCTTTTATGACCTTTTAGTCAACACTGCAGCATTATTTTTTCTATTATATTTTTTAATGTGCTTACTTTGAGTAGAACTAATGAGAAATATTGTTATAACTATCAAGAATTTACATAGTAAAAGGCATAATATGCCTATTGTTCAAGACATTTGATATTAACTGATGCATAGCCTGATTGTTGTTGTTAGGTTTTTGTATTATTCATTGCATACATTATATTTTTATAGGTACATAAACTGTGATCCAGATCTGCAAGACTTTGAACCTCCATGTTCTCACAAAAAAGGAAGAATCTGGTATACTCAATACCTAACAAGCTAGTTCAAAATCGTCGATTAAGCCACATGCTAAAACTTACATCTCCTAAGCCCTGGAGAACATCAAAGCATTATGAAGGCAATCAGAGTCATATTTCCATTGTATCTTATGAGGTAAGTTCTAGAATTAATGCATTCTATCTGAGATTTTTGCGAGGCTTGAGTACCGTGTAAACTTCGCGCAAAAATTTGATCAGTGGAAGTGTGTTCCTCAACCAATTAAACTATAAACAATGCAGCACTTTTGTATACATAGCACAGTCTACATCAAACTTATGGTATTCCTTGCTCTGTTCAGATTGAAACATGCACGATTGTGCTCACCCCATTTATGCATTTAATATATTTTTTTAACAACTTGAGAATTTTTCCTTACTTTGGTTGTTATCTCCTTTTATGAAAAATCTGATGTGTTACACTCACATGACTTTCTCTACTCTTGTACAAACTATTTTTACAAATGCTTATTCTCCATCTACTTCATGTTAATCGAGATAAACATTTGCAGCCTCTATCTTATTGCCAATTTTCTTGTAGATGTAAGGGGAATATACAAGGGCAATATAGAAATACAGCAGCCTTTAAGCACATACATATCTCTTAATAGCTGGTTGCTAGGTGCAGCACCATTCTCTTTGCCACAGATTAATACTCTTTGCATATCCAAGACAAAAAAATGAATAACGAATTCCCATTTGAGAAAATAAGTATTGAAAAATTTAAGAGAATAACAAGCAATATTTCGAAAATGGTTCACTCAATCAAAAAAATGTATATAACATAAATTGTGTATTTTAACGCGGTCTACATTTTTTACGTAGTAAAAGTTTGTCTATCTCTTATGGTTTACCAGTTATGCAAAAGTCGTCCACAATGAAGAAGACTTTTGGAGACATTCCCAGAAAATTCAAGACATACATTTTATTTGTCATGAAAATATCTTAAACATATGATATTTTAATCAAAATCGTTAGAGCCATTTTTGAGAAAATTAAAATTTTCGAAAAAAGTTCCATGTAAAGGGTAATCTGGGGTGGGGGGATTTTCTTGAAAACCTTCGTGTCGCATCTCTGGAAGATACTGAACCTAAATACCAAGTTTGATTCTCTTCACTACCAAAATTCAATAGCAAAAACATAAGGAATTCAGAAGATTTAATACAGAAGATAAAATCCCTGGAACTCGAACCAGAAGACAGATTAGTTTCCTTTGATGTCACTGCACTATTTCCAAGTGTTCCTACAGATCAACTCCTGCGTCAGTTAAAGAAATGGCTACAGCAGACTAACCTACTTGAAGAAGAAATAGTAGACCTCATACAACTTACCAATTTATGCATTGCACAAAATTGTTTTAGTTTCAATAAGAAGTTCTATCAACAACCAACTGGTTTAACCATGGGCAACCCACTTTCACCCTTCTTGGCAGATTTATTTATGAGCTACTTAGAAACACACATAACAACTTCCTTTCCATACATGTTTAAAGTTTGGCACAGATATGTTGACGACATCTTCGCTGTTGTCCCTAACAGGTTCATACAAGACTCCTTAGCCTTACTAAACCTACAGAACCAATCAATAAAATTCACCATAGAAATAGAAAAAGAAGGCATGCTACCATTTTTAGACCTAAAAATCATCAGAGAACAAAAGAACCTAACCTTTGGCATATACAGGAAGCCAACACACTCTACTAATTACATAAAAAATAAGAGTTTCAATCCAACCACACACAAACATGCAGTACTAAACAGCCTAACACATAGACTGGTATATACCCCCTTAAATAAAAAAGAATACCAGTTAGAATACCAGCATATAGTAGACACAGCAATACATAATGGGTACAACAAAACAACTATTGACAAAAAAATTGCAAAATTCAAACGACAGATGCACATCAGAAACACAACAAATCTCAGCCAGCAAGATAAAGAGCTAAAGTTCAAGAAATTCACATACCACCCAGGAACTTTTCACAAATTTAAGAAGATTTTCATGAAACATAACATCAGCCTAGCTCCACAGAACAAATTTAACATAGAGAAATTACTTTGTAACAAGTTAAAAGACCCCATTCCACAAGACAAAAAAGCTGGAATCTATAAAATCAATTGTTCAGATTGCAATAAAGTATACATAGGTAAGACAAAAAGAAACCTAGAAACTAGGCTAAAGGAGCACATGAGATGTATTAAATACAAACAAATGGACAAATCTGCAGTTTCACACCATTTTTGGATCACTAATCACAACATCAAACCCAATATTACATTAGTCAAACCAGCCAAATTTGCAGCCGAATTAGATGCATGGGAGAAGATCACCATTCTAAAACACAACACACATCTAATGAATTTTGATTTGCCGCCACCAAATCCTCTCTGGAAGTACATTTCTCCACCACAAGATGCCACCACAGGATCCAGTCCAAAAAACGGAAACACCAACAACACGGGCCAGTCGAGTTAACCTTCTGAGGATGGGAACAACGGTTTCCCGAAACATGTTAAGTGAGTAAACTTAAGTGATGTTAGTGTAACAATTCCGACTCACCTTTAAATAAAAACCAAGTTTGGTGTTTATCCGACTGTTCGTTTCTGAGTTATGCTGTTCACAGAGAGACTCACAGACAGACACACAGACATGTTTCCAAAAATGCCTTTTTTGGATTCAGGGGGTCTCAAAACATGTATTTACGGTGAAATCTCGGTATCAAATTTTTGGGTGGAATACAATACTTCCCCTACTTACTATACGTAGTAGAGAAAGTAAAAAACAGGTGACCAAACACAACCAGTCTGCTCAAAATTTGTTCAACATTTATGTGGAGTTAGTCAAACCAGACTTAATAGCATAGCCAAGACTGTGAAGGGTGGCCAGGGCGTTAAAGAGAGGAGAAGAAGGGATAGGTAAAAGGCCCTGTTTACTGCCAAGTGAAGAAGTGTAGGCGAGTTTATCTCAAAACTAAGGGCAAGAGAATCACATTATAGTAGAAACAAAAGTCAAAGGCTTTATTTAAAAGCTGACTTAAACATCAACAAATTATTCAAGTTGTACAATGTAAGTGTTTCTGCCCAGTTTATGGTCAAAAAGTGGTTTTTCCAGAACATTTTCCGCACAAAATTTAACATCAGCTTTGGATCACCTGCCACCAATGTGTATAGTTATTGTGCTCGCATAGTGTTTCAGATTAAAAGTGAAACAGATATTCAAAGAAAGAATCACTTACTGGTTGATCTGGGAGCATACAAAGTTCGTTCCAAAATGTTCCACAAACTAATGAGGGAGCATTCTGCTGAAACAAGAAGTTTCTGCTTCTATTTGCAACAGGTACAGCCCCTTCCAAAACTATCAATTGGTGAAGCATACTACTCCCATCGAATATTATTTTATGCACTGTGTGTCAGGCACCAGTGATAAGAATGCAAAATTCTTTACATGGAATGTAACTGAAGGTAGCAGAGGGACAAATGAGATGGCATCGATGTATTTCTTATTTGGAGGAAGCCCATTTTGAGGATTCAGTGAACACTATTAGCTTTTCGCTGATGGCTGCAGAGACCAAAATAAAAACATGCACATAATTCATGTTCTTGTTTTTTGGTTCCAAAAAAAAGCACCAACCCATCTCAGAAATATTATTTTATCCTTTCCTTTGAGAGGGCATTCTTATTTACCTGCAGCTCGCTTGTTTGAAGGTGTAGAGAAGGCTCTCCAAAAATGCTCTGACATCCTTACTCCTGGAGAATTTAGAGAAGTTTACATGTCTACAGGAAAAGTAGGACCACTTGGATATGATTGGGCCATCAGAGATTACAAAATACTCATAAAACAATTCAGGAAATTGGATAGAATAAAGGACATGAAGAGGGTAATATTGAAGAAAAGTACAATAAATGGGAAGCCCCTTGTCAGAATAAAGATGAAGCCAATGTATAGATGTGATGACATCCATAAAAAATTTTCACATTACTGAAATGAGGGACAAACGTGGAGCAGGTGTTTGAACCTCCTGTGGTTGACAAAATGAGAGCTTTATCAGATGCAGTAAGTAGATAATTTTCTGAAAGAAAAATTTGGTGATACCTGGAGAGAGGTTGATAGTTTGCAGATGTATAAAGTATCTCTAAATTTCAATGCAGCACCTGAGGATTGTGACTATTTGCATGAAGAAATCGGACTTGAAAGATTATGTTATGTTGTCCTAGCTCTGTTGTTTTCAAGTTGTGGATTCTATGTGCATTTAAAAGCAGTTTGTAACCTCAAAATATGTGTACCTATTATGATCTATTATGTTAATAAGAGATAAATGTTATCAGTACCATTAACACTAATTTTTTCTACTTATTCTGAAGTGTGCATATAGAGGTGACAATGATTTAAAAACATAAACTGAATATAAACTGCAGCAAAATTTCTTTGAAATGCTAAAAGTATTTTACCTCCTCTATTTTTTACTCACTAAATGGTTCAAAATGTATTATGTTCAGCACATTGGTTCAAAATGTATTAAGCGAAAAAATTAAGTTAAAATATAATGCTGGGTAAATAAAAAACCAATTTTAGTTTTTGAGAATTCTCAAACATTACTCCAGTGTCTAAACTCTGACATCCCAATTTTGCAGGTAGCTTACCTTGTTAAGAAGTAAAACATTTTTCTTCATTTCTGAAAAGTGTTCTGTTCTGCACTTAATATGTTATGAAATGATGCTCCTCAGTATTCACAGACCACTCTGCAGTAACTGTGTTTTTGAGTATCCAGGGTGGCAGATGCTAAATGAATCAATTTTTGAGGAGGAAGCCACCATCTTATTTCTTTCCTACACTTCTGCATCTCTGCACTTTTGTTGATGAGCCATCCTCTAGAAAGCACCTTACTGCTGATTGCTGCTTTTGATTCAAGATCATAGTGGTATGATTTATTTCCTTACAATGTTGTAGGTATCCTTGTTTCTCCAAATGCTTAATTTTTCCAGCATGAAACAGCACCATTCCTTGTAAGCTGCTTTCTGACCCTCTATTATGAATGATGATATTCATTGTCATATCCCATGATAAAGGTTACTCTGAATGTGGGATGTGAGGATCCCCCATTAGTGACTTTGAGAAACAGTTGCATTTATTTCTGTTGTTATTGCTGTATGAGGGCAACCTGCGCATAAGGCACATCTTCCATGGATTCTGACCTCTTGGAATTACCAAAACTAGTTCCCAATGATGGCTCTGATGGTGCTGGGTCCTGAAAATCCCCCAGTAAGACTGGTGACACTACTCTGCTTTTAGCCCCTTTTTGAAATCATAATAAATCATAGCACACCATGATAGCTCCATTACATTTGTGAGACAATGAATACATTTTCACTGAATTCTTGCACCTGACACATTGTTGTGTAGTACAGTGTGCTTAGCTTTAAAGTATCCCTCTTTCAAATGAAAGCAATTATACTGCTGCTGTCACTTTTAAGGTCTAACCCTGCTAAAAGCTTTCAGAATGAATTTTGTAGTATTAAGCTTATCTTCTAGTGATACCACTACACATTTTGTTTTTCCATTCATTTGACAGACAGCCGACATACAGTACCGTTTTGTATGTAATCTAGCAGCAAACCCATGGAGTCATCATGATGTGTGTTCAGTTTGATCCAATTAGAAGAAGGTGGTTAGATTAAAATTGTGAAACAAACTGAATGCTTGGCAGAGATACAAACGTCTTCCTCTTCCTCCTCTTCTTCTTCTTCTTTGTGTGTGTGGGGGGGCCATTCCTTGGTTAACATGGAACCTTGGCATAGGTGAGACTTGGATAATTAAGACTCTACTGTATATAATATACTTATTGTTCATATGTTAATTTTCTTTTTCTATCTTATGTCTGATTTATAAAGCTAGTGCATGTTCTTCTGTATTCAGTCTTTGCAATTAATTTTACTTACCCTGTCTTTTAGTGTTTTCACCAAAGCATTATACTCTGTGTCCTTTTCTTGAAGCAGCTGCAAGTAAAATTCCTCTCTGTGCAATAGATCTTGCTCTCTTTGCTGGAACTCTCGCAACAATTTCTTTGCCTTGCAGTATTTCTTTTCCAAAGCTATGTACTGGGCCTGTATGAAATGAAGTGAAGACAAAAAAGAATTAATGATAGGAATTACATGTTCAAAAAGTAATAATCTATGGTCAGAATCATCTCTACTTGTTAATTTAAGCTATTTGTTTCTATTCTTTGGAACTTAAGAACTTCTGAGAAAATGTAGGGAAAAATATACAAGCATAACATCACCTTGTGATACATAATAAACAGTTTCTGTGCTGTTTCCCCACGCCCTAAACCAATACTATACTATAAAACAATGACACATGCACACATACGCAAACACTATACCATCATGAAAGAAAACTTTAAAAAACTCTTTTAATTCTTATACAGCTTAAAAAACCACTGCTTCACATAACTTTCTCAATCCACTATTGTTTATTTTTAAATCTCTTTTGCAAATGATTCTTATAAAAGCTTTTTTCTATCTACTTCATTTTAATTCAGATAAATGTTTGCAGAAATGGTTTCATTACATATTTTGATGTACGTACAATGGGGTTAGATGTTTTAAAAGTAGATATGTTTTAGATGCTAGCTTTGAAATTCTGTAAGACTCATTGCATGACATCATGAGAAACAACACTGTTGACTTAGCACTTAAAAAATGTATGAAGTACTGAGAAAATCAAACCAGTAGCAATGAATATCTCAAAAATGGTTAATGCCACAAAAAGTTTGACAAACTGTGCATTTCAATGAGATCTACACTTTTTGTGTAGTGAGTTTTTGTCTATCTCTTATGGTTACCAGTTATATAAAATTATACAAAGTACATTAAGAAAGAAGAGGACTTCAGAAGCTACTCATAGAAAATTGAAAATATACATTTTTTTAATCATGCAAATTATCTTAAACATATGGTAATTCAGCCATTTTTTTGAGAAGATAAAAAAAACAAATCAACAAATATTTTTCATCTAAATGGTAGTTTAGGGTGCTGATTGACATGAAAATATTCCATTTTCGCTTTCGGAAGATGTTGAACTTAAACAAGTTTCGTATTTCCCAGACTTTTTGTTTCTGAATTATGCCTCCCCCCACACACAATGTAAAAGGCACCTTTTTTCTAAAAAGGATTTTTCATCTTAGGGAACTCAAAATATGTATTTTTGATGAAATCTTAGTATCAAATTTCTGGATGGAGTGCAATACTTTCTATATCTACCAGGTATGTAGTAGAGAAAGTAAAAATATGTCAGAGAGTGAAAGGTACAGAAACTGTGAAAATAGCAAAATACTGAAAATCTTACTTGTGATTGTTCCAGCATATCTTGGTAACTTGCAACATCCTTTTTGGCAGCAAGCAGATTTCGTTCCATTTCGCGAAGTTTCAAAGTTGACAGTCTCAGTTTCTCAAGGAACTCTTCACTATTTAGACCGCTTTGCTCCATCTCCACCAGCTGATAAATAAATAAATAAATATGTATTTTATTGTCATTAAACTTTACAGCAATAGACATGAGTGTTACTATTTACAAAGTAGAATAATACAGATATTAATATACATTATTATTCAAGCATCAATAAATAATACATTATTTTTGAATATTACTAACAAAACATAAATAGCATAAATCATACTAAAGATATAATCACCAAATAGAAAATATCAATTTTATTATGGAAAAACAATGAAGCATTATTTGCCAAATCTTTTTATTCTTTAAATATTCATGAAATGATATCACATCTTTTAGAATACAGTAAATGTTGAGAATTGTCACACAGTATAAAAATATTACAATAGAAGAGTTGAGTACAATAAGCACATACATTATTAAAATGAAACAACTGACAAAGGTCTGATAGAATGAATTAAACTGTAAGTACCTTTCTCAGAATGAAGCTCACTGCAATTAGCAAGTCAAAACTAAAAATAAAGCACTGTACGTCATGTCTCATTAATATTCAAAGACAAATTATAATTTGAGTTATTGAGAAAATGAACCTTAATTTTGATAAAACTGCAATACATTTCTAAATAAAACCCTTACAAAACATTCCCTTAACAAAAACTTGTATCAGAATCTATCCATGGCTTACAAGAGCTGTATCAATAGGTTAAGCATCACTTGTGCTCCGTTAATGAATATAATGCAATTAATGACTAAATTTTCTGGTTAGTGTTGTTTGCACACAAGAATTAAGTCACTATTGTTTACTTATATTCCACAGCTGATACTTCATTACAGGACTGCATTAGTTCACAAAGCACAAGGTAAGTTTATTGTTAGTGACAAAGCTTACCCCAGATTGACCCAGTAATGATGAATTTAATTAATAATGCTGCATGTGAGAATGAATAAAACTCCTTGGGGTTAAGGTGGGAAGTGATAGCACAAGTGCTCAGAAGCCTCTTAGAGTCTCTCAAGGAAACTAGGGGCATGTTCTTACACCATACGGTAGACTGAGAGTATTAAAACAGGCTGGAACATTTTTGCCAACCAGATGAGCTACAAAGCATTTTAGTTTTCCATGCATAGCAAATGGCATAATTCCTCATTTCTTTAGCTCATGAATATTTGATTTATAAATAATTCAAAGAGATAAAAACACTCAATGTGAATGTAAATGCAAATATTTTGTTTGTTTTTAAACTGGTTTTAAAATGGGTTATGTCCATCTTACATTTCATTTTGCAAACATGCAGCAGTACTAACATAATTGATGAGTCAGAGAAAATGCTACATAGTAAGGGATTCCTCATGTGTTATGGCAAATTAATCCATAATCTGATTCCAGAGAGAGTATATGTGTATGCATGTGTGTTACAAACTTGCATACATGTGTTTAGTGTCAGTACAGTTGAGTTTTGACTCAAGAATGGTTATAAGATTCCCAAAACCTTGGTTGTAGATCTTGATATACTCAAGTGAGAAGAAACAAAAACAGCAATAACACAGATTATCAAGCTACCCTCAGAGCTAAAAGTTTTTTTTTTTTTTTTAACTTTCTCTACTACGTATAGTAAGTAGAGGAAGTATTGTATTCCACCCAAAAATTCGATACCAAGATTTCACCAGAAATACATGTTTTCAGACCCCCTAAATCCAAAAAAAAGCATTTTTGGTAACATGTCCGTGTGTGTGTCTGTGTGTCTGTCTGTGAACAGCATAACTCAGAAACAAACTGTCGGATAAACACCAAACTTGGTATTTAGGTTCAGTATCTTCCAGAGATGCGACACGAAGGTTTTCAAGAAAATCTCTCTACCCCAGATTACCCTTTACATGGAACATTTTTCAAAAATTTTAATGGCTCTAACGATTTTGATTAAAATATCATATGTTTAAAATATTTTCATGACAAATAAAATGTATATCTTGAATTTTCTGGGAATGTCTCCAAAAGTATTCTTCATTGTGAACGACTTTTGCATAACTGGTAAACCATAAGAGATAGACAAAATTTTACTACACAAAAAATGTAGATCGCGTTAAAATACACAATTTATGTCATATACATTTTTGTTGTTGAGGGAACCATTTTCGAGATATTGCTTGTTATTCCCTTAAATTTTTCAATATTTTCTCAAATGGGAATTCGTTATTCATTTTTCTGTCTTGAATATGCAGAGATTATGAATCTGTGGCAAAGGGAATGGTGCTGCACCTAGCAACCAGCTATTAAGAGATATGTATGTGCTTAAAGGCTACTGTATTTCTATATTGCCCTTGTAAATATATATTCCCCTTACATCTACAAGAAACTTAGCAATAAGATAGAGTCTGCAAATGTTTATCTCGATTAACATGAAGTAGATGGAGAATAAGCGTTTGTAAAAATAGTTTGTATAAGAGTGGAGAAAGTCATGTGAGTGCAACACATCAGATTTTTTTGTCTTGGATATGCAAAGTGTATTAATCTGTGGAAAAGGGAATAGTGCTACACCTAGCAACCAGCTATTAAGAGATATGTATGTGCTTAAAGGCTGCTGTATTTCGATACTGCCCTTGTATATATATATTCCCCTTGCATCTACAAGAAAATTAGCAATAAGATAGAGTCTGCAAATGTTTATCTCGATTAACATGAAGTAGATGGAGAATAAGCGCTTGTAAAAATAGTTTGTACAAGAGTAGAGAAAGTCATGTGAGTGTAACACATCAGATTTTTTTTTTTTTTTTTTTTTTTTTTTGTACTCTTGTTGGAAATAGGCAAACAAAATAAATTCCTGTATCATACATATTCGGTAACCACTAGTTTTTATGCCTGGCAGAAGAGGTATTTCTGATTATCTTATGAATTAATAATAGCAAGGAAAATGATTCTGCCTATGAATAGATTTTATAACCTCACTCTTCCTATTCCATGTTCTGATGCGCATTAATTCTAATGGCATACAATGAGGGCACAAGAGAAGAAAATTGTGAGTAAGACCTGGCTAAAGAGAAAGCTGTAGAAGGATATGCTAGTCATTTCAGTAAAGACAGTTTATTTTGCTCATCGTATATCATGTTAGATACTAACAGATTAACATATAGTTTTGTCATTTCTTCTTTTTGTATATAATACATGATGTACTTGAAATACTAAATAAATACTTTTGGTCTTCAAAATGGATGTGGAAAGAGAGAAAGAGGAAGGTAGATCCACTTTTGCCAACACCATGAAATAGGGTGCTGATGTATGCCCCAGAGTAAAATCACATGGTCAAAAGATTCCTATACAAGAAGACTGCACAGTATAAAAGATCAGTAATGTACACTTAAAAACTTGATGTTGTTCCTAACATAATTTTATACTCTCTGGCTGATAAGTGTACTTCCATGTCCCTTTTGATTTCCAATCATATGTAGCATGCTCACTTTGGTTAATTTTTCTCATATTCTTTTTTTCAAATATTAAATACCAAATCAGCAAAGAATAATCTAAAAGTTTAAAAGTTTGGGATATTCAAGCTTAAAGGAGCAGTACTGTGTAAAATACTATAAAGAAATTAAATGCCTTGAATCAAGAAATGTAATAGTGCTTTAAGTGTAAACATCCGAGGATTCATTTTAACATGCATGGCTGTGTATAACACTGATACATCAGTATTTAAGCATTAAGAGTCAAATTTGGGATACATTTGCTTCACTTACTCTGTAATTTACACAAGACATGTTTCAGAAGCTTTTGCTTCCATCATCAGCTGCAGGTCAATTGGCGGCACTGGTGTCATCTTCATTCTGGTCTCTGGTAGATGATACAATGAATTTGGTATAGATGTCCGGAGGCAGGATTTCAAATTCATAAATCTGTTTGTGGATAAAAACCTTCTCCCATATGGTAAGCTCTAGCGGATGGTTTACTTCGTTTAGTAGTATTTCGTGGTTTGTTTCCCAAAAGTGTGCTGCAATGGCTGATTTGTCTGTTGGTATTTTTTGTTCCGGATATGTTCTTTGGTGCGGATGTTTATGTTATACTTGGTTTTTCCAAAGTATACTTTATTGCATTCTTGGCAGTTAATCTTGTAAATCCCAGGTTTGGAAGTTTTTGATACCTGATCTTTGGGAGGTGCTCTCAACAGGTTTTTCAAGTTGAATTTATTTTGAGGAGCTAGGATCATGTTGTGTTTTTGAAAAGACCTTTTGGAGTCTGTTATGTAAAAGTGGGTGGAATGCGAATTTCTTAATTTTCTTCTTGTCTTCCAAGGGTGTTAGGGCAGTGGTATTCTTGTTTCTTCTGAATTTTTGTGTCTTCCTGTCTATCATTCTTTAATTAAATCCATTAACAATTGCTATTTTGGTGATTACCTGGTATTCATCTTTGCTTAAAGGAAAGTCAATTAACTTGTGTACTAGACTGTTAAAAACTGCCTGCTGGTGTGACTTTGGGTTAAAACTATTGCATTTGATGTAGTTTTCAGTGTGTATATAGTTTTCTGTATATCCCAAAGGAAAGCCTGTCTTCATTTCTCATTATTTTTATATCCAGGAAAGGCAGGTATCTGTCTCTCTGTCTTTACAGTGAAGTTGATGGCTTGGTCTTGTAAATTTAACAGCTTTAAAGCATCTTGAACAAGTTTTTTGGGTACTATTGTGATAATGTTGTCTACATATCAAAACCATATTTTGAAAATGTTGGGGGAAGCTTTGGTTACATGTGTTTCTAATGAGCTCATAAACATATTTGCAAGGACGGTAGAGAGTGGATTGCTCACAGCCAAACCAGACCTTTGTTGGTAAAACTTGCCCATAAAACTGGAAAAATTCTGACTAATGCAAAGTTCTGTGAGTTTGATATAATCTTCTATTGCTTCTGGGGGTAAGTCATTAGATTGGAACCACTTTCTGAGGAGTGGGAGGAGGGATGCTAGCTCAGTGCCAAGAAGCAGAATAACATAGCTCTTTGAACAAAGTAAAGTAAAGTAAAATGCTCCAATGCTGTAAGCTTGGTTGTAATTCTAATCCTGGGAAAAAGCAAATATCTTTCTATCATCTCCCAATTAAGACTGCCTCTGTGGTCTAGTGGTTAGCATGCTGGTCTCCAAATCTGGAGGTTCTGGTTTCTGGCTGGAGGGTGGGAATTTTTCTTTAGTCCAGATTATTTCCTATTCTCCCTGGTGCATGTGCGCATGTGCGTGTGCGTGTGTGTGTGTGTCATTTAATGTTTAGCAGAAAATCAAAAGCAAAACAAAGAAAAGAAGAAAAAAAAATTATCCAAACAATTTCAATCCTAGAATCTCAAAACAATCAGAAAGAAAATTTTATAAAATAAGTGATGGTGTGATCTGGAAAGAATTCGAGTCAATTAGTGATCATTATACACCATTTACAGTAATAATGCTCACTAATTGGCTCAAATTCTTCCCAAATTATTAAATTACACCACAGTAATTAATTGCTCTTTCACACAAGCCGTGTGTAGGATAAGATTGGAAAGGTAGAATCAGACTGAAAAAATTCAATGCCACCATAACCAGGACTTGAACCATGGATCTTCTGGTTTCTGCCCAGTTGCTCTAAACAACTGAGCAAGAATGACTACATGCCAGTACAATATTAAATTCCCCACCTGACTTGCATTTTTCCTGATAAACAACAAGATCTCAAACTTAATCTCAGATGAAATACCCCACTGGCAACTTACAATGTCACACTTTAAGTCCTGGGCTTCATAGTTTAACCAACTATTATGTCCATCAATGGTAATTAATTGTTCTTTCACACAAGCTTAAAAATTCAATGCCATAGCTGGAATTTGAACCACAGATATTCTGGTTTCTGTCTGGTTGCTCTAGTCAACTGAAGTACCATGGCAACATGCTGGAACAACATTAAATTCTCCAACTGACATTGAATTTTTAGTATGTCTGTAGTCTTCTTTGTGGATAGAAAAAGTTAGAAAGGTTGTGCATCATATTTATAATTTTTTTCAACGAGTGCTAGAAGCAAGAAGAAATTTGTACTGTTAAAATTGAAATTACAGGCTTTAAAAAGACTTGATAAAGGGGAGAAAATTAAAAAGCTTGCAGTGAAATATGGAAGTAACAGTTGGAGACTAGTGATGAAATGGGAATAAACTGGAGAAGCATTCTTCAATTACGTGTTCAAATAACTCTTCTGAAAGAAAGTGTATGCAGAGGTCAGAATATGAAAAAACTAGTGAAGCACTGTTTATCTGATTTAGCCAACAAAGGCAGAAGAGAAGTACAATTTCCGACCCAATGCTACAAGGAAAAGCATTGTTTTTTAGAAATGAGTTTAAAGAAGGTGAAGACAATTCAGCATTAGTGTAAGATCGTTACAGAGATGGAAGAATAGGTATGTTGTACAACAACTTGAGATTTGTCCGAAGTATCTTCATGACCCATTACCTCGGATTTGTGAGACACTGCTGTGTGTTATGTTTTACTGGTCTACTTTTAACTTTAACATATATTTAAATATCTCTACCATAAAGCAAGTTGAGTAAGTGATGTTACACATATTCTCTTAAGCTCTGTATTTGCTTCATGTGATTTCATCATGTTTAGAAAAGATCCAACATTCTTATGATCTTTTTCATAATTTTTCTACCGAAAAGCAATTTTGGACCAGACTGCTCCTTTAATATGAAAGTTCTTGATGTATAAGTACTATGAAAAACTAAGGTTTCATGCATTTCTTATGATTATCAATCATTTCACTTGAATTAGAAATTGGTTACAGGCATGAAAGCAGAAACATGCAGAAATGCTGCATACAAATAACTAAATAAAATTGTGTTTCTGCCTATATGAACCACAGAAAGCTGAATGCTTACCCTAGCTTTCAGTCTTGATATATCACCATCAGCTAGAGCAACTTTGTTCTGACTCTGAAAAATTTGATAGGAAAGAAGCATCCAGTGCATTAAAAACACAAAAAATACAACAAAAGAAAATAAATAAACTGTATTCACATGCTATTTACATAAAAATAATTAAAATTAACTCAAGCATTTCAGAAGAAATAAACTCATGCTTACATAGAATGTAAATGAAACTTAAAAGAAAAGTACAAAAATATACTCTCACAACATTTAAAGTACGTGAAGCTACATTTTCCTTCCCAATCTGAAGCATCTATCAAAGCACTTATTACTACTAATTCTCAGACTAACTTCATAGTCAAAATGCACTGCACAGGAAAAGATAAAAGAAGATCACACATCACTGGGACCTACTATGTACACTTAGCAGAATCAAGTATATGCATAACTATGTTTGCTATATCAGATACTTCCAGGACCTACAACATATTATTGGTAATTTTGCTGAATTATAGACAAAAAGTGAGCAGACATGTACCATGTATGCCAAACAGTTGGGCAATTATATTAGGAATATATTGTTCTTGCCTAGGATCAGGGAAATTCTGTAAGGTTTGAAACGGTGAGCCAAATGCATTACGCCTGATCTGTAAGAAAGTTTATTACAGTTTAATACACTAATAATTTAACTTCATAGTGTATACATACAACTTGCTACAATAGAACCACGTTTTAACATTCCCACCTTTAATAAAATCCTGCCTTAAACAAATATATTTTAGAAGTACCGGTAAAAGGTCATAAGAGCAATGTTATTTTAACCTGCATTTTACCATGCTGGTTTAATGAACGGTTCACTTTTAAGTAATTTTTTTTTTTTTTTTGTCAATTTGTAAATACACACTCTAATAATGAAAATGATTGGTTGCGGTAGTGAACTTTTAGCGATGTAGCTTCTGACATGTGTGATAATTTTACTTTTCAATCCCATAGATTTGTCACTTTACTGTGTGTACAAGCGTAAACTTGCACAGTAATGTATAGTGCTCAACAGTTTATTTTGATTTATAGTTTGCAGAATTAAAATGGCTGCAAAGAAAAAGAAATTAACTATTCACCAGAACTTAACAATACTTCAAGATGTGGAAAATCATTCTGGAATTTCTTTTTTGCACACTGTAGAGAAGTATGAAATAGCTCCATCCATGCTGAAATTCGCATACTACTCTGAACATTTCATAAATTTAAAAACATCTTAAAGGAGTACAACATAGTCCTAGCACTGCAAAATAAATACAGCTTAAAAAACATGCTGGAATCATAACACACAAATATAATTTCATCAGAAAAGAAACCAGTCATATATCAAATAGTCTGATTAGATTGCAACAAAACATACTTCAGAAAATCCAAGAGAAACATAAGCACCAGAATATAAGAGCACTTCAGAGATATCAGATTTAAACAGATAAACCAGCCATAGCCTTCTGGGATGAAATGCACAATATAGAACAGAAAGTTAAGCTGCTAAAATTGGTATATAACCCTGTAGAACTGAGTTTATGAGAAAGAACATACATCAAAAGTTTTGAACATGGAATTACAAACTTTGAAATTCCAGAAGATGATAGTTTAATCTCCAAAATCACCAAACTCATACCATATGACACTGCAGTTATCCAGAAAAGAAGATTGGTGAATCACCAGTTAGTTGACCTGCAGCCAAAAATGGGGGCAATAGGTCCTCAAAACATGCCCTGCCAGTAATTTGGTAAATGGAGCAATATGAGTGCTTAACATTGATTCATTTTCCACAATTTAATTTTTAAAACTGTTACTCATATAGACTCAACTGGATTTCAAGGAATAATTATTATCTTGGTGATAGATGCTCAGCACATCCCATAGATACGTAATTTTACGAAGCATTAAAGTTATCCTTCTCCCAGAAAATTGCATCAGCAGTCGGCAGCCTCTGGATTTGGGAATAATTTGTTCCTTAAATGTCACATGTAGAAAATCTTTGGTGCAGCAAACCATTTCCTTTAGAGAAAGAAAAGAAGAACTGAAGCTGAATATACTACAGACTTGTAGCAATATGGAAGTGGGTAACACCTACCACCATTTGCAAATACTTCTACAAGGCTGATTTTGGTGTCTCTCCTGAAGAAAATGAGGAAGGAAAAATCATGCAAGAATACTGAAAGATATTCCAGAAGGACAGAAATGTAACATTTGAAGAATTTGCAATAATGTGTTGAATGAGGGAGGAGAGAGAAGAAGAGGAGGAATCAGCGATGTCAACATTGCAACAGCAATGGAGAAGCTGGATGCTGTGAGATGATACCTCTGTGCCTTCATTGTGATGAAGGGCTTATCAACCACACTGATCAGATGCTATTCAGTATGAGGCATCAGGAACATAGGAAACAAAATACGCTGTTGGACTATTTTAAAGAGTGAAGGTTAGTACCTCCTTTTAATGACTTGCTACTTGGTAGGTAATTTTCAAGAACCCTGATCTGCAGGCCTTAATGTCAAAAAATCTAATGCTTCCTTAAATTTTATTTGTTGCAGGTTGAGCTCACATGGAACCACTCCAATTATATAAACATTTGTTATTTTAGGCAACTGTGTATATAGTTTGTAAAATATTATCATTTACTTTAGTTTGTACATACTTTTAACTTATATATATTTTGCTCTTACAGTGTATCATATTTTAATTACTGTTATAATAGTTTGGCAAATCACTGACCACACAGGGAGCATTAGAAACAACAACCTTGTTATTTTAGCTACTGTGATGTAGATCTTGTAAAGAAACAATCATTAAGTATGTGAATTCAAATTCTAGATTCAAGCTCCTTGTTGACATCTAATAATTATAATCCATGAAGCTTGAAGACATTTAATTATTCACAATTTAATTAAAACCATAGTGGAGAGCTAATAAAAATGTAACTTATTTTAAATTACTAGTTATGTTTTAAGAACTCATGCCAATGCTTTAATTATTTACACACACTGATGAGGATTGTCCGTTAGTCACTGTTGATCACTGTTTTGCCATCTTTTTGTTGCAATGAACCTGTTTTATGATGACATATGCTATTAGTATTTCTAAATTATTGATAGATTCCTAACAGTAGAAAATAAAATGTTTTCCCAAGATGACTGCTTAGTTCCTTCTGAAATGTTCTTCACGGATACAAGAACAATATTTTTGTCCTTCCTGTCCAAAAGCTGATTTGTCTGCTTGGTTAAATTTGAAGTGTCTAACACGTGGCCTCCCAAATGGCTACAGTTCAAGTGTCAGTATGTTCATTTTTATTCTTTTGGGTTGTTATAAACTGAAAACTTTTTTCTTACATTAAAGTATCAATGGTCAATTTTTCAAGCAAATGAAAATTCTATTGGGTTACAAGCAGAATTGGAGCTTATCTATTGCTTTGGTTGTTAAGTTTTGGAACAGAAAGATCATAACTGTATGCTAATCTCACTATTGCAGCTGACACAAGACTGCCTAATTCTCGAAAAAGTCCATGACTGCTTCTAATATGCAAGATCATTTTATTTATCGGCCTTGATATCTATGTATTTGTATAATAAATAGCAAAATAATGTGGTTTCTACATACCTAAGGAATACAAACCTTTATTATCCTAATATATTTTCAAAAGCGTAGGTTTGATCACCTGTTTTACTAGTTTATTGATAGGAAATACGTAAACCAGTGGTTTACTATTTTGTGGTTGCAAAATAAGAGAAACTAAAGTTTTAACTATGTAGTTTGAACTAGGTTATATGAGTATTGTAGTGAGAAATTTAGAGCATTTATCTTGCAATTAATAAATGTTACACACATCATTGGTATTCTAAGAGATTTCTTATGGTTTTAAGCTTTCCCTTTTAATCTGCTCTTAGTTTTTTCTACGTAAAATGTACTAAGCTCCTTACAGTATTTAATTTGTAGATTTCAGATGTTTCTGAACTGGAATGGTATATTTAATCTTTGAAATTGATACGTGTCCAGTGTGGGAAAGTGGTTCTCTCTAATAATTATTTTGCACTCTTGTGGAATGGCAAATTTTAAAAAGAAACTTCATTCACATTCATATTACCTTGACTCCACTCAGAAGTTTCTGCATAAAAAGTTTGTTAAATTCAAACAGTCTAACATTATTTTGATCACATACAATAAACTCTGTAAAATAATTTACTACTGTACCAACAGAAATTTGTAATCTACAAATTAACCTGTCAGGATTTTAACAAAGTTTATATGGTTCACCTGTTTCCTTATAGAATTTTTCAGAAAATGAAAAAGGATGTAATTATGCTTCAGAGTGAGAAAAAAAAAAACTATCAACATTGTTGCTTACTTAAGTAAAGGATTCTTAATTCATTTCCTAACATTTGTACACATCACAAAGTTCCATTACTCGGAGTTAGGGGCTGTATTACAATCTCTGGTTAAGATTGCGGTTAGATATTAACTGGGAGTCAGGGCAAAGTTTGGTACAACCACCTTCGGTTAACAGCTAACTGGGAGTTATTCTTAGCAATGAACTAACCACCACCTCGGATAGCAGTTAGGGTACTAACTTAAAGGTAACCGTATAAAAATGCCATACCTTCAGCATCTATTGATAGTCGATAGTGATTCCAAGGTGAAATACTAAAGCAATATTTATATAACGGGAGGAAAGTTAAAATAATTAGACTTTCGAAAGAACTTCGAAAGAGTAATTTCCAGATTTGGATGAGGATGAATTTTGTAAACGTTATTAGATTGTCAAAAGTTGTACTAGTTCCTTTAAGTTCTGTAACATTTCTGTTGCACAATATCTCCAGCATTATTCTTAATCATAGTTTGCATATCGTCTTATTTTATTTTTCTTTCTTTTTAATGAGAATAACAATGTTTGCTTAAATATATAATGTAACTGATATTAACCCACTATTCATGTGATTGACCTATTTTGAAAGTAACCATTACAAAATAACAGTGAAACTTAATCTTATATTCCAAAATGTCTTAGTTTCCTACTAACCTATAGAAAACCGAAAACAACAATTTACATATGTTAATACTTCAAAATCACCAAAATATTTCCACACTAATCTACAAGAATTATCTACTAATAATGTAACATAGGCTTTCCAGTTTTTGTTTGTTTGTAGGGGTTTCCTTTAAATGTAAGCATTTATTAATAACTTCATTCACACTAAACAGAGCATGTTTTCAGCAAAATCTATGTAATTTAATATTCAGAAATGTTTTAATCTAGTGAAAGCCGTAAAGCATGTAGTGATGCTGAGGAGAATGTTCAGACATTATTTACATCATAGGACTAAGATCCTGGAAAAATAAATTTGAGGAGAGGGATGAGGAGGTTGGGAAATGATTCAGGTTAATGAAAATTGCATTATGGCTCATTTTCTGTCACACTTATACTCTGTAATAATTTGTAGCAGCATCACAACCTCTTCCTAAGTGTATGGTCTTTTTTTAACTCAACACACATGCCAAATTTTGTTTCTTAAATGTAGCCATCACAAATTTCAATGTAGTGGAGTAAGCCTTATGGCTAATACCTCCATGCCATCAAGCACCTGACAGAAATAAAATAAGTACAATACTAATGTACATCAGGTAAACCATTTCATTCCTGCTCTAATCAGTTTTGAATGTTTTAACAGCAACATTAATACAATAAATGTTGGCATATGTTAGAATCAAGAGAGACTCCAGCATTCTCCACTATCCATGAATTCCTATATTGTATGCAGAATCTATTTTTCCATTAACCTTAATCATATTGAGATTTTAAAGTTTATTGACTGTTAGACTGTTTTACAACATTGCAATTGGTCTCGTCAAGCACATAAATTTGTCATCACTAATGACAAGAATTCCATACAAATGCATGTTTTTATAGGATCAATCGACATAGCTCAACTTAGTACTTATCCATTTCATTACTTTCTGATTTCAAATGTGTGTACTTTTTCCGTGCATATTTTGACCTTTTTGAGGATAAAAACATGCATGATGCATATATAAGGCATTTTTAGCTTAATTATGCATATAATATACATTACTTTCATTTCAAATGCATGTTTTAATGGTTTTGAATAGATACCTCAGGTTTTCGATTTTATGATCCTTATTTTTGCTTCAGGAATCAGGACTGGAGAAAGAAAGTGGAGATTCTCACAATAGGATGACTTTCCTAGAATTTTACCGACACCCCTCTGCAGAATGTCTGTCACAAAGAGATTTATTTATTCACAACAATCATTCGCAAGCACTTGATTTTGCCACAATGGAAATTTAGCCTTCTAAGTAAGGTACCATGGGTGACGTGAAAAGGCATAGCTGTCTTGTGGAATTTGGACAAACCTTACTAGCAATTTTGATTCTTCTAAAAATGAAATCACTAAACTGACTTTGCAGTGTGCGCGTGCACGTGCACGTGCGTGTGTGTGTGAGAACCTCATAAGTGGTAAATGTCTGTGTTATTCTGTTTGCATATATTAATGTGCTTCTAACATGCCTCCAATTAAAAGTTCCAGAAGTGTACTCCTTGCACAGTGGATAAAAGGAAAGGATTTTATTAGATCAGATACATGATCCACAGCCTTGGCATAAAACAAAGACACTGTATATACACTAATTTTTTTTAAATTTGTGCAGGAATCATATTAATTGTGCTAACCTAGTAATGAATTGTTCATTGCTTGTGGGGACACAATATACAGAAATCACAAGTCCCACATAACCTAAGTCGTCTTCTGTGGTCTAGTGCCACCTTTAGTTCCTGAGGTTGCGGGTTCAAACCCGGCAGAGGATGATGGATCTTTTTGGGTGTAAAAACCCTTAGCATAGCTTCCTTCAGAAGAGAAGTAAAGCCGCTGGTCCTGTGTCGTACATTTATGGCATGTAAAACAACCTCAAGCCTGATAAAGAGGCCTCTGAGCAAAATTTCCGGTCTTTCATTACTCAATATAGAATGGGATGCTAAGAACCATAGAGTTAAAGAATGCCCATAAATAAAACTCAATTTAATTTCACATAACCTAATACTCCGAAATGCTGTAACGTATTTTCAAATGATGGTACATGTATAGCTTTTCTATTTTACACTACGTCCAAGAACTATATTAACGGCAAATCATTTTTTACTAAACATACCGAAATGCACCTTAACCTACTCCAATATGAACTAAACTAACGGCATAACCCTTAGAAATGTGCCACTACCTAAACTATACAAATCATAATATTAACAAGTATGCTTCATTATGTTCCTGAATGCATCCAGCCATTAGAAATGATCCTGTTAATCACAAAATCCTTCAAACTAATCTAATACAAACTTTAGATATTATATACAGAAATCAGATGGCAAGCTCCAGAAAATTACAGCAGAAAGCTTATTTTAAAGATCTAATGTTATAAGTTTCTACCTAGGTGGAATGAAATCACGCACGAAAATGTTGCATACCAAATTGTTTGCACACTCCAGGTTAACTCACTATAATTATCTTGCATATATGGGACACACTGTTTAAGCAACAGGTAGCAATAACTACAAATTAGAAAAGCCTCAGCTTTTAACTGGAGATCGTAACACAAGCCCTTAATGAGATTTGAAATTCTATTTGAATGCCAAATGCTTTTATCTTTTAACAGGAAGCAATGCATTTCTGGCAATGAAAAGGTGTGCTCCAGTGTTTCCTACAATGTAGGCATTTCTAACTGAAGTTTCAGTTATAAGTGGACTAATATTTTGGAAATGGACAACTCGCATAAATGAGGGCTAAATAGCACATAATGTGAATAGACATAAGCAAGTATGCAAATCAGCTGTAGTAGATACTTCTGGACACAAGGGAACAGAATCAGAATAATTTTTACTCTGAAATTTCCAAGAGAATTGGAGAAATAGTTATATTTTGAAACAGAAAGAAAGATACTATGAATTTAAATATACAGTAGTTAATTATCAGAAAGTTTAAGGAAATACAGGATTAACGCAAATGATATATAACAGTCAGTGTGGCTCTTTGAAATTAACAGCATAATCAAAAAACATAATTTACCAATATCTTCTTGCTGGCTCAGTTTTATTCTAAAAATCTTAAAATTGATTCCTTCAACTTAAATAGTGACAGTCCAATGGTAATTAGCATAATATATGAAATATAAATGTAATAAATAATTTAGCTAATTAATTTCTTCTAAGAATATAACAATGTGCAGATAGCTAATGAAAGGCAGATTTCCAAAATATAGGTTTTAAAAATTGTGTAAATGGTAGTTAGGATAATGTGTTAAAATATCAACATACCTCCTGAAGCAGCATTCTGAGAGCATCAACATCATTACTAACTGCAGGAGATTTAGTCAAAGTATCATGGTCGAAAACACTATCAGTTGTGCCAGGAGGACTTGTAGGACCATCAGAAGATGATGATGTGGTAGGCGAAGTACCAGTTAATGGCAGTGTAAGACTACTCTCTTCAGACCTGTTACTATCAGGAGAAGTTATGCCTCCATCACTTCCATGATGGAGTCCTCTTCTGGTAGGTGTCTGTTGCTGCTGCTGTTGCTCTATTTGTCGTCGTTGTTCTTCACGTTCACGATCAGCCTGAAATTTTTAAAATACTGACTGTAACTCTCCTATAATATATAATAATTCATAACCTCTACACAACCGTGGAACATTGTATTTGCAAGCTTTCTGCACATGAAGTTGTAATTTAAAACTGTATTATCTTTTTATCTGAATAAAACTTCTTTTACATATCCTGCAGTATTTTACTTGAAGAAGAGTTGGAGCTAGAAAACAAAGGAATATATTGCCTATTAAAAGCATTAGATATATCAATATCTCACATTTAAAATGGAAAAAACCAGCCCCATGTGTATTTTAATAGGACATATAAGGCCTTCTGCTTGAATGATTAGAAGCTTTTCACTTATTTCAAAGAGGTTTATCTTTAAAATGGACAAAAAATCCCAAACACATAAATTATTGAAGTTAAGGATGTAAAAACTGAAGTAAAATTTTGGATCACAATTTATCATAATGAATGTTATGAGTAAGAAGTTTGGAACATGCATGAAATTCATTATCATTAATGATGTTGGTACATTATCTGTATCCAAATGGAAGTTACAAGCTTTGAAAGCAAACAAGAAATCTATTCAACTTTGCATGTATAGTTGATGCTATCAAAATTTGCTAAAGTTATGCCTGAAATTGCATAAATTTGCTGGACAGCTGTTTCCACAGCAATTCAAATTCTAATTTAAAGCACTGCGATGCTATGGATCAGCCAGCAATTGCTGTTGGCAATTATGTTTATGAAGCATTAAAAAGATGCAAGAAAATACATTTTAGCCACTGCCATAAGACAAAGGTAATAATAACATTATTATTATTATTATTATTATTATTATTATTATTATTATTATTATTATTTATTTATTTATTTATTTATTTTTATATTGAAGTATTAAGACATTACACATACTGGACTGCCGCCTGAGATTGACCTTGGCTATTGTGCAGGTGGGAAACTCATTTTATGTTACAAACTACATTACACAGTGTGGTCGTCCTATGGTGAGGCCACGTATCGCACATACGCATGTTCCGCACACTGTCTATTATAATGGAGGTTCTTCAATCCACAACTCCCATGTTCCTTACTCACGAGAAATAGTAGCATGCACTATAAGTACTAACCTTGTTATAAGTGGTGTCCATCTGCATGAAGGCATTCCTGGTATCTCCAGATGAAATTTCCATTCACAAGCATAAGTTCTTCTTGCATAATGTTCATAATTTCTGTTTCTATGTTCTCCTTAAGTTCGTCTATGGTGTGAGGATTGTTCTCATAAACTTTATCTTTTAGGGTTAACCACAAATAGATGTACCAATTTTGTCAATTTTTTTCCATTTAAGAACTTCTCATTTTTGCTTCTTAGGTTTAATGTTTAGTGACCCCGTTGTCCTAAACTTATTAATCTGACATCTAACAGCTTCTCTACCTGGAACTGGAATACCAAGAAATTGTCCTGAAATTGTCTACACACACCTGTTACATGATTCGGATTTTACGTATGTATCATATATAAAAATTTGTTGTTCTAGCGTGAATTTGTCGGCAGGCATTGCAGTGGACTAATTAACAAGACAAACACTCTTAAGCAAATCACACGCAACACAGATGTCTCGAATAAACTTTCACCTTTGAGATGCAAAATGCACAACTCTCTTTACAGCATGAACACAAAGCAGCGACTGAAGCAAAGCTGATAAAGATAACCTTGAATTCATCACGAGACACCAGTTGTGCACCAGAAAAGTACCAAGGTCACTGCAGTATAGCATGCTACACATATAGCCAGTCTGTGGCCTCACCTTAAAATGACACACTGTACATTACTATTTTAGTTCTTCTTTATATACTCAAATATATTCCTTTTATCTTTTAACAGTCCATTTTAATTTATTTTTTTTTACTTTTTTCTAAATACTGCCTAGTGCACCGGTAACATTCTTGCCTCTTGTGCAGTAAACCAAGATTCAAATTCTGGTTGTGTCAAGTTGGTTGGCTAAGCTTTTCATTTGGAGCCTTCCCTCACTCCTTAAATTGAATATTAGATAGCTTAGATTCCTAAGACATTTTCTGTACAGTCCAGTCAAAAAATGGTAAAATCAAAAACCAAAAAATAATGAAAAAAACCTAGCATAAAATATGGCTTCGTGTTCTAGTATAAAAGATTTACCATTATAATAAAAAGCAACATTTTACTCCAGATTATACATTCTATGTCAATTATCAATCACTTGAGAGGAGTACTATTTTACACATTGCCACTTAAAGTCTTTCTTCTCATTTATAAAGACTCTGAAATTTATTTATACAAGTTGTCCTGACTCTCCTTAAAAAATAATTATGAAACATTGAAAACAAAGCTGAAGGAAATAGCCACCATAGTTAGCTACTTCTCCTTTCATGACCACAGCTCTTCCTCATGCCATTCTCCTCTTTCATAAATCCATAAGGCAGGGGGAGGGAAGTGTTACACAGTTGCATGGATACACATCTTTGTCTTTACAGTATGTCATACTATATCATTATTACCTGCAAAGACTGTTTTATAAGCTGAGCAACTTCGCTGTTTTGTGGATCCTTCTCACGTCCAATTAGAAATTTCACAAGACCACAGGTATTCCGAAGCACTGATGCAGCATAGGCTTGGGTGACTCCAACCAGTGACTTTCCATCAACCTCTATAATTTGGTCGTTAACCTAAAATTCAATAACAAGTTATGTTTAGACTGTTACATGCATGATACTATTTCTAATACTTTCCTTTAAAATATACATGGATTTCTGAGTAATGAATGGTTTTAAAGCCTTAATAACTATACTTAATTTTTAAATCTCATTTAAGATTGCATGTTTCTAAAATTAAAATCAGCTGACAATTTTAAGTAATTAAAATTCAGAACAATTTACCTGGATAGTATCTATACTGGATTCTTCCAGTCTTTGCTTGATACAAAACAACTTAACTATTAACTTGAGTTTCAAATAGAATTGTTACCAAATAGAAAGCTTTCTCAGACTGAAAAAAGAAAAATATTCAGGAAAAAATCTAGTAACATTTACTACCCTATTTAAAAAAAAAATAATAAAAAAAATATATAAAAAAAAATAAACAAATAAATAAAAAATGGAAAGAGTAAACACGTAGTTTACTTTAGTTCCATCATATGGTGTTGCAACCTCAAAACTCAATTTGTTGATAGTCTCAACAGTGTGTTGAGCCATGTGCAGGTAGGTTTTGTCATGTAACACCACACTTTCTGCAACAATAGACCTCAGAGTTTGTTGCGAATTGCTGACTTCAGCTTCTTGTCTAACAATTCATTGTAATCTGTGCTGTTGATGGTAGTCCCCTTTTCCATGTAGTCATCCAGTATAGGCCCTTTTGCGTACCAAAAAGCAGCTGGTATAATTAGAGACCAAGATATGTGGTGAAATAAGATGAATAAAAGTGAAGGAATACAATGCTCAAAGTGATAAAATAAAATACTCAGAGCAGTGAAATAAAAAATCAAGGAATGACAACTCAAGTGGAATAAGCATTGCTTTTCTACTGAAATAATCATAATTATAATTCTCTTTAAAAAAAGATCACATAGAAATGAATAGCAAGTACAATAAAATTTAGCTGCAACTGTCACCAAAGTACAAGCACAGGACTGTTTCTACATTTACTGGGCATAAATTTGTTTGCCTGTCTGACAATAAGTTTGCATACGCTAAAAAGCCTCTCTCACTATTCACATTTGTTTTTGGAAACCATACTATCTTCAAGCAATGGCTTGAAACATCAGGATATTTCTGCATCAGCCCCTTCAGTACTCAGGTTCCACGTCCTGCTTCACATCAACTGTCTTTGCCTAATGCTAGGTATCCTTTCAGAAATGCATTTTTAGAGAGGCACTTCAGAAGTGGAATCTGACTCATGTGTGACATGAGCTCACTGAATACTGTACTACAGGGTGAGCCAAAAGACTCTGAACTGCCTGCGCAGTGTTTTTCCTGTTGTGTCCTTGGCGCTCGTTGCCATCTGCCGCTATCATAGAAAGGCGCGGATGAAGCCATACAACATTTTTAAAACTACTTTTAAACGCTTTACTTGCCAACTTTATTAAAGGAAATGCTGAAACTGTCCACCATTGTTGTCCATACATTTTTGGCACCTCTTTAGGAAACTATCCATCATGGAATTTTTGGGGGGAATTTTCCAAACAATGACCAATGTCATCCAATGTTTCTTCGGTAAGAACCAAACGCCATCTTTTAGATTTTTTAGCCTGAACACTTCCTGTGGCCTGAAATTTACTGTAAAGTTCATGGATTGTTGTACAGCCTAGAACTTTTACACCTGGAAATCTTTCTGCAAATCATACTTTCACTTGGCAAGCTGACCGAGTTAACACATACGAATCATAAATAAATACACGATGTGCAGTAGAAAACATAACTTTGTGACTAAGTACAGGACAAATAATAAATAACTCGTAATAACTGAACTAAATCACATCACTGTAACTCAAAACTGCACTTCACACTGCAAAGCTAAACCACAACACCGTGACTTTGTTTATAGCAGCAGTGCGTTATCATGCTTTTATCATATTTCCACACACCCAGTGGAAAAACACCGCGGAGCCGGTAATATTGTTCATAAAATACCCTCCGGGGTAAACTTAAAACATAAAGTGTACAAGACAAACCCACACACTCTGAAAGAATTAAAACAAAATATCTGCCAGGAAATTTCTCAATGTGAACAACGGCAAGTGATGGATAGTTTCCTAAAGAGGTGCCAAAAATGTATGGACGACAGTGGCCAGTTTCAACATCTTCTTTCGTAAAATTGGTAAGTAAAGCCTTTCAAAGTAGTTTTAAAAATGTTGTACAGTTTCATTCGCACCTTTATATGATAGCGGCAGACGGCAACGAGCGCCTAGGATGCGGACAGGTAAAACAATGCGCAGGCGGTTCGGAGTCTTTTGGCTCAATCTGTAGTAGCAAATTAGATAAATGAAAAAGCTGGGCAGTTGAGGAAGATTTTTTCCTGCAGGATCTTCAGGATCCTGCAGCTTCTCCAGCTTTTCGATACTGCATTTGGCCAATTTCATCATTCGAGCATCTTCTCTCTGCTCGGTTTCATCCTTCAGCTTAAGCAGTAATTTTTCGCACAAGCTTGTGCACTGTACGATATTGACACGCCTCTAAAAACTGATTAATTCAAGAAATAGTATAGCAATGCTCTTTCACAAAAGCAGCTTCAAAACAAATTCAGTTTCTGTCATCATTTGAAAGCTCTATAAAGTAGCTGACTGCCAGATTAGAGTCAGTTGCTTGAAGTGCTTGAGAAGATCATTGAAGTATTCCCCAGCATACAGAACAGATTTTATCCATGAACCCCACTGACTTAACACAGGAATTGGAAGCATCTTTGCTTCTTTAGCACCAGCATGTTTATGTTTCAAAAATGTAATATACTGAGGCTTCCTCTTCCTAGCATTTTTAAAGGCTCCCTTAACCATAGAATGCACAAATAAACAATAAAAGCTTGACATCATCTGCAGCATATCGCTACATTTCATGTTTTAAAGTAGGTTTCAGAAAATAAAAACATTTTGCAATATTTTGTGGCTTCAATTTAAAACAATAAGTTTATCTTGTACAAATATGTTATATTGATAACATTATGTGTGTCACTTGAAAATTTCGCAGTCATTGTTAATACCAGAAGTCCAGGCCTCTAGGCATAACTTTTCCCGACCTTTCCAACCAATGGCTCAGTCTTGAATTTTTTCATCATTGTAGATCCTGAATATTTCCATTCCAAATTCTGATGTTTTGATTCTGACTCATAGTAATAAACTCAAGTTTCTTAACCAGTGACTATTCGGCTACAAAAAGTGTCGCCTTCCTCGTTGAAGTGATTAAGTAAGCATTGTCGAATGTCTTGTACCCATTACGCACAGATTTTGTGGAAGCCCAGCTCATCGTGGATGATTTAATGCGCAAAACCATGTCTGATGTTCAAAGATGACAATACCTCATTGACAGTAATGCACCAGAACTCTCTCTCGTGCTTGATGAATCTTGTCATCCATGGTGGAGGTTGACAGGCTTCTTGCTTCTCTCTTTATAAGCCACCTTGTCTGGCCACTTTTAAACATCTTGATCCATGAAAATACACTTTACATGATAAAACATTGTCCCTGTATTGTGATACAAGTATATGATGAATTTCAGTCCTGTTCTCACCCTCCAACCAGAGAAATCAGATCAATGCTGGTTGTTCCTCCTTGGTGCCAAATGCTAGTGGAGCGGACATGTTTATACTGTAATAGCCGGAAGGCAAATGACATGAGCAAATTCAAATTCCACACCCGTGATAATAGTCATACCAACTAAGTATGTATACACAGAAGGCAATATCATAACCTTAAAGGTGTGTTATGCCGAAAGTGTACATAATTTTTAACTCTCACTCGTAGATTAGAAGAAATAAATATAATAAAATATTAAGTGACTTACTAAAATATTAAACTGTCCTGATGTGTTAGTGTACCAGCTCATCATTACAAATATTCCACTAGTTGTCAGCAGTGTGTTATGATCAACTGTTATCTGGTTATAAGTTTTGCCAACTATACAATGTTCAAGGAATTCTATGGATGAAAAAATTAAATGTTTAGCGCTTGATAAAAATTATGGGGATAAGCAGCCATAGTTGACTGAAACATGTCATTCCATACCATTTTATTGGTCACAATTAGTATGGCGTAGTAAGAGTAAAATAGTCAATAAAAAGTGTGCTGCATGTATTTGTTATACTTGTCATGTTGAATTGTCTCTTAAGTGTTTGGTACAAGGGATACCTTTCAACGTTTACATAATAACTAATCAGAACAATTAATTTTCTATGGAAAAGAATGAAATGCTTCCAAAATTCATGAGCCAGACCACCATTACTGTTCTGTTCTGGTCATTTTTAGCCCTGCTAATGGCACATGGGTTGATAGAATCACTTTTTTAGATGTAATTTGATATAAAGTGGCCATATATAAGAAACTGCTAAGCTGAAGAAAAGCAATACCTGTGGTAACTGACTGGATTGGACTGCTTGAAGGTTGCACTGGGAGCAAGTAAAGAAGTGAATTGTGTGAAGTACAGCTACACTCAGTTATCAAGCAGAATTAGCTATATTGATTTGGGTGATTCAGTTGGTTAGGCGCTAGTATTCTGATGCCAAAATCGTGGGTTCAAATCTGGCCCAGGCCAATGGTTTTAGGTACGCTTAAAAGCAACAGCTCCATGTCAGTAGATTTACTGGCATGTAAAAGAACTCCTGTGGGACGAAATTCTGGCACACACTGGCAGCAATGATATAAACAAACAAAATATACATTTGTTCGTTCATTCATTTATTTATTTAGGATTACCTATATGCAGTACACTGCATTTCCCATGCAAGATTCTGATAATTAATGCTGCTGCATATTTTATGTATCCACTTTATTTATTTATTTTTTTATAACTTAAAGGGAGAATTTTATTTTTGATGCAACTTGGAGGAGAGTACCTATTGCTTCATAGTAGGTTGTGAGCATTCCATTGCTGTTCATTTAATTTAAAGTAAAGGAATCACAAAAATTGCAGTATCAGTTGCTGTACTTCCTTGTTTTTTGTTTGGAGGTCTTAGATCAAATCAGTGGTCTTCACCTTTTTTTAACTAAAGGGCCATTTTCTTTATGGTGAAACACTGGTGGGCCACATTGATTTATTAATAAATGATACTTATGTAACACAAATATATCATAATTACCTAGAACAACTGTAGGGATTACTTAATCCCTATTACATTACATGTGTGTGTTTTATATTTTGTGTTCCACTTTGCAACTTTAATTAATTACACAAAGCACAGTAACATTCTTGAATTTAATGCGAGACCTGACATTGTTTCATTGTCACTAAATTATGAATATTAGCTTCAATGTTGGAAAAGAAATTCAAGGCAGTTTTCTAAGGTGCATCAGAAAGTCTGTACCTCACTTTTGATTTCACAATATTCATCCTGGAGAAAAGCTGCTCACATATGCATGTGCTGCCACAAAGTGGTGCTATGAACAGAACATGTGAGCAGATTGCTGGAAATTTGTCTTTCCCAGCATAGAGCAGAGTTCCACATTTTTAAATTTCTCCTTTAAATCACTATTACACTGCAATTCAGTAAGTTCCATTTGCATGTTGCTGGGAGCACCTTCAATGTCCACACTAATTGGAGCAGAAAATAGTTTCAGTAGTTTTTCATTGGATCTAAAATCCTGAAACCTGTTGCTGAAGTCAGATCTTAGAATTGAGAGCACCTCACTGTATTTCTCATTGCTCTAATTTCACATTGGGACTATGTTGGGAAATGTGAAAAGTCTCGTTGTGGAAGCTGAAGTTCCCACAAACAAAGTTTATTTTCAAATGCTTTTACGTAGTAAAAAAAGTTTATGTAACATATTATTCTTACCCTACAGTTGCATAATCAAACCACTGAGGTGTATGGAAATATGAGTGAGGTATCCAAAATCTGCCATCCAATTAGGATCCTCAAACTGACGAAGTGACTTCCCTTTATTTTCCATGAATATACAATCTCTTCTTCCAGATCAAGTACAAGTACTCGTTTTAGAAACTCACCCATATTGTATAGTATAGTATAGTATTTATTGTGCTAAGAGTTTTACAAATGTGATTGTCTACTGCACTTTGACCCTGGTCACTCATTCAGTAGACAATCACTACAGTTTATTTACATTTTACAATTTCTTGTCAATAAATTATCTTGCTATTTTTTTTTCAGTTTTTTCCATGTCCCATTTCCACTTGTTTTTCACTTTTCATTTATTGATTACTTAACCATCACACATTCACTATAGCTTTCCATTCAAAGTAAGATGCACTACCTCTTACTTTTCTCTTTCCACTGTCCAAAGCCATTTATTTTTTACTTTACACAAAAACTGTCCAATGCTTCTAGCGTCCTTACATATCATTTCAATTATAAGTGTATTTCTATCCCCCTTCAACCACTTCTTATTAAAAAATTCTTTTCTCCAATTTTCTGTTCCTTGGCACTTAAATACTATGTGTTCAATGTCTTCATTACCACCACATATCAGACAATGGTTCTGAGGAATACCCTGTCTTAGCCCTTTTAGCCTCCATGCTCCGGTTCTTAACCATGCAATAGATTCTCTCTCTTCTTTATTTACTATGTCTATATATTTTTCCCCACCCCATGTATTTTTCATTGGCCTATAATAAACTAATGAGCTCTTTTCAGCAATCTCACTGAACATGATTTGTATTTCTATATCTTCCAGTCTTTTCCTCGGCTTTTTCCGAAAATTTTTCACGTTATTTTCTCTCCTTCTCCATATATCTCCTAAACCATTTTTCTCCAAAATGTTCCGTAATTTACTTACCCATCCATCATTCATTAAGCTATTCTCTTGGTATTCAATACATTGTATTAACACATTACTTTTTTTTATTTTAAAGGTGAGTCAGAATTGTATCACTAACATCATTTAAGTTTACTCACTTAACATGTTTCGGGAAACCGTTGTTCCCATCCTCAGAAGGTTAATTCGACTGGCCCGTGTTGTTGGTGTTTCCGTTTTTTGGACTGGATCCTGTGGTGGCATCTTGTGGTGGAGAAATGTACTTCCAGAGAGGATTTGGTGGCGGCAAATCAAAATTCATTAGATGTGTGTTGTGTTTTAGAATGGTGATCTTCTCCCATGCATCTAATTCGGCTGCAAATTTGGCTGGTTTGACTAATGTAATATTGGGTTTGATGTTGTGATTAGTGATCCAAAAATGGTGTGAAACTGCAGATTTGTCCATTTGTTTGTATTTAATACATCTCATGTGCTCCTTTAGCCTAGTTTCTAGGTTTCTTTTTGTCTTACCTATGTATACTTTATTGCAATCTGAACAATTGATTTTATAGATTCCAGCTTTTTTGTCTTGTGGAATGGGGTCTTTTAACTTGTTACAAAGTAATTTCTCTATGTTAAATTTGTTCTGTGGAGCTAGGCTGATGTTATGTTTCATGAAAATCTTCTTAAATTTGTGAAAAGTTCCTGGGTGGTATGTGAATTTCTTGAACTTTAGCTCTTTATCTTGCTGGCTGAGATTTGTTGTGTTTCTGATGTGCATCTGTCGTTTGAATTTTGCAATTTTTTTGTCAATAGTTGTTTTGTTGTACCCATTATGTATTGCTGTGTCTACTATATGCTGGTATTCTAACTGGTATTCTTTTTTATTTAAGGGGGTATATACCAGTCTATGTGTTAGGCTGTTTAGTACTGCATGTTTGTGTGTGGTTGGATTGAAACTCTTATTTTTTATGTAATTAGTAGAGTGTGTTGGCTTCCTGTATATGCCAAAGGTTAGGTTCTTTTGTTCTCTGATGATTTTTAGGTCTAAAAATGGTAGCATGCCTTCTTTTTCTATTTCTATGGTGAATTTTATTGATTGGTTCTGTAGGTTTAGTAAGGCTAAGGAGTCTTGTATGAACCTGTTAGGGACAACAGCGAAGATGTCGTCAACATATCTGTGCCAAACTTTAAACATGTATGGAAAGGAAGTTGTTATGTGTGTTGTTATGTGTGAAAGTGGGTTGTTATGTGTGACACACATAACAACCCACTTTCACCCTTCTTGGCAGATTTATTTATGAGCTACTTAGAAACACACATAACAACTTCCTTTCCATACATGTTTAAAGTTTGGCACAGATATGTTGACGACATCTTCGCTGTTGTCCCTAACAGGTTCATACAAGACTCCTTAGCCTTACTAAACCTACAGAACCAATCAATAAAATTCACCATAGAAATAGAAAAAGAAGGCATGCTACCATTTTTAGACCTAAAAATCATCAGAGAACAAAAGAACCTAACCTTTGGCATATACAGGAAGCCAACACACTCTACTAATTACATAAAAAATAAGAGTTTCAATCCAACCACACACAAACATGCAGTACTAAACAGCCTAACACATAGACTGGTATATACCCCCTTAAATAAAAAAGAATACCAGTTAGAATACCAGCATATAGTAGACACAGCAATACATAATGGGTACAACAAAACAACTATTGACAAAAAAATTGCAAAATTCAAACGACAGATGCACATCAGAAACACAACAAATCTCAGCCAGCAAGATAAAGAGCTAAAGTTCAAGAAATTCACATACCACCCAGGAACTTTTCACAAATTTAAGAAGATTTTCATGAAACATAACATCAGCCTAGCTCCACAGAACAAATTTAACATAGAGAAATTACTTTGTAACAAGTTAAAAGACCCCATTCCACAAGACAAAAAAGCTGGAATCTATAAAATCAATTGTTCAGATTGCAATAAAGTATACATAGGTAAGACAAAAAGAAACCTAGAAACTAGGCTAAAGGAGCACATGAGATGTATTAAATACAAACAAATGGACAAATCTGCAGTTTCACACCATTTTTGGATCACTAATCACAACATCAAACCCAATATTACATTAGTCAAACCAGCCAAATTTGCAGCCGAATTAGATGCATGGGAGAAGATCACCATTCTAAAACACAACACACATCTAATGAATTTTGATTTGCCGCCACCAAATCCTCTCTGGAAGTACATTTCTCCACCACAAGATGCCACCACAGGATCCAGTCCAAAAAATGGAAACACCAACAACACGGGCCAGTGGAATTAACCTTCTGAGGATGGGAACAACGGTTTCCCGAAACATGTTAAGTGAGTAAACTTAAGTGATGTTAGTGTTACAATTCCGACTCACCTTTAAATAAATTCAATACACATCACTGTTTCTAGCTTCTTTTCATTACAATATCAACATTACTTTTTCCTAGATTTAAAGTTCTGAACTAAAATTTCAAAGCTCTTTCCATTATCTTCCCCTTAGTTGCCACCCTGCCCATCTCTAGTTGTGCTACCTGTCTTACAATTGACTTCGGTAGCCCTAGTATTTCTCTACAAAACATCCTGTGCACCACATCTATACTTTCCCATCCTCTAACTAATCCCCATATTTCTATACCATACATCATTTTTGCCTCCACAACCATCTCATAAACTTTTTCCAGCCATTTAACATTTATATTAGGTACTTCATATTTGCAGCTTCTAATTGCTGCCACCGCCCCTTTACCTTTTGCCAATGCAAACTTCTTTTGTTTCCCCCATTTATTACCTCCATCTATTTTTACTCCTAAATAGATACAGTCATGCATCACCCTGTAATCTTTATTCTCCCCTTCCACTTTTCATATTTGCTTAATTTTCCCCCCTTTTTGAAAACCACAATCTGTGTTTTCTCTTGATTCACTTTTAACCTCCATTCTTTACAATATACATCAATTGCTTGTAATGATTGTTTTAAACTACTTACTATAATAGATCCTACCACTAAGTCATCTGCAAAAAGAAGTCCTGGGATTTGGATGTTGTTAATTACTGGTGTACAGTTATTATTCCTTCCAATTTCTAGTAAGACATCATCTATGTATAAATTAAATAAAACTGGGCTTAACTTACATCCTTGCCTAAGGCCTTTCTTTTGTGGAATTTCTTTTGTTACACAACCTGTCTCCACCCTTACACAGAGGGTATTCTCAAAATACAGTGCTTTAAGAATATTCACCAATTGCTGACTTACTCCCTTACACACTAATTTATGCCACAGAAGTTGTAGCTCAATTCGATCATAAGCTTTCTCTAAGTCTACAAAAGCCATATACAATTTACCCCTTTTTTCTTTTAAATATTTGTCTGCTAATGTCTTTATAATAAATAAATTATCAATTGTTCTCCTTCCCTTGTAAAAGCCCATCTGGAATTCCGAAAGGATATTATATTCTTCAACCCAAAATTGTAGTCTCGCTGCCAAAATGCCCGCAAAAAGTTTTCCTATATTCGATAATAATGCAATACCTCTGTAGTTATTAGGTTTATCGACATTGCCCTTGCCTTTATATATATATAGGATGGATGATAGCTTCCCTCCATCGTTTAGGTACATAACCCTTTCTAATAATTACATTAAATAAATCTAATAAAATTTTCACTCTTCCTGTTTCATTACACCACTCCTTAAGAAACTCTGTTGGGATGCCATCAATTCCAGTAGCTTTATTTTTCTTCAGTAACTTGACTTGTTTTATTATTTCCTCACTCCTAATTTCACCATCCAATATCTCTACAAAAACATTCCTTATTTCCAAAAATCCTGTACTTCCTCTACTCCTTTCTTCCCCATATAATGTTTTAAAATACTCCATCCATTGTCCTGGCTCAACATTGGGTTTAGTTACACATTTATTATAGGTCGACTTAAGAACCTGCCATACCTTATTAACATTATTTTCATTTAGACATTTTATCAAATTCCTTTCATTGCATTCTCTCCAGTCCTTTTTCTTTTGCTCTAACAATAAATTATGCAAGTTCCTCCCTTGCATATAATCATCCCTAGATTTTCTATCACCTAATTCCCTCCACCTAATCAACAGTTGTTTCACTTGTCTTTTTGATACCCTACATTCTTCATCAAACCAGTCCTTATCATTTATGTATACCCTCTTTTTTGTTTTTATTTCCTCTCCCGCCCTTTGCATAACTGTATTAAGGATATCTATTGCATTCTCAATTTAATTATTCTTAACCATGAATGTTACTCCACATAGACATATCTTTCCATAATTTGAATCTAGAGCCTGTTTAAATGTGTCACAAAATTCTTCTTTCCATTTATAGCTAATATACTCTTTTTTACAATAGCTTTCACTCTTATATTATGTTTTACTTGTGCAGTGTGCATCATAAAATCCACAATCAGTGGATAATGCCCGCTAGTTGAGCTTAAATTTAATACCTTAAAATTACTTAAAATATGTCCTAAATCCAGAGGACACAACACAAAATCTATTACACTCTGCCCATTATTGCTAACAAAGGTAAATTCTCCTTGTTCATCTTCCCCACATTTTCCATTCAAAATTTCTAAAGCATTCAACTCACAAAAATCAATAAATTTTTCACACTCTTTATCAACAAATTTGTCCTTACTTTGCCTAAGTTTCTCACTTTTAAACACAATTTCATCACTCATCCAATCATTTCCAACATATGTATCACTTTCCCCAATCCTGATATTAAAGTCTCCCATTAGTATTACCTCTGCAGTTACAAATTTCTCCTTCAGCCTATCTATATCTTTTCTTATTTGATTAAGGAGATCAGGATTATGAAACCGCGAGGATGCAGGGGGGTTATATATTATTCCTACACAGAGTATATTCCCATCTATGTACTTAACATCCATTATAACTCACAGTATTTCTTTACTACTAGACCATGTTTCTTTAATTTCCTTATTTAAGCTGTTCCTTATAAAGAAACCTATACCTCCAGATACTCTTCCCTTTCTAGCTATCACCTCTCCTTTCCTACCAATGTATTCAAAGTCCTTTATATTTATCTGTTCCTCTTTTAACCACATTTCTACTACCGCTAAATAATCCACTTTCGCCAACAGCTGTTTCAAAACTCCCACATATAACTTGTTTTTTAAACTCTCACAGTTCCAGAAGCCCATTCTCCTTGTTGACCCTTTTTCCTATTGTGAACCTGCTCTGTATCTGAATCCATCTAATCTTTTCCTACTTCTTAATTCAATTCCTTCTTTCGGCATTAACATTTTATTTTTATCTGATACCACAATGCCCCCATGTTAGGATGAAACAATATCATCTTCTTCCCCCTCTTCCATATTCTCCCCACTTCCTTGATACCATATCTTCTTTCTCCCCTCCGTTAGTGCGCGCACAACTTCTGCCTCTCCTCTCCTTGGTGAAACAATTCTCTTGGGTGACGTCACTCCTCTGGCTCCTCCCTCCGCCACTGTTGTCGCCACCATTGCAGTCCTACCACGCTCTGATTCAACTGTTTGGGCCCTCCTTCCATTTGATGTCATCACATGGTCAACAATTTTCTGCTCTCTGCCGTTAGCTACGATGTTTGGACTAGCCTCGCCATTACGTACTTCTTTCTCCATGTTTGCTGCAAATTGCAGAGTTGTGAACTTTGATCTTCCTGTTTCATTTCTTAAAGCTATCGCTGACACCTGTTGATTCATTTCCGCCCTTTCATGTCGATTTTCTCTTGAATCTATATTGTCCGTATCACGTACCCTTTCATTGTCAATCCACAGCTGAAAGTTTGTAATATAAGGCATTTTTCCCAAAGCTCTTGCTTCTTTCATTTTCTGAATTAAATTTCGTTGTAATGCTCTCTTATTTGGTGAAAGGTCTTTGTTAATAAAGATATTTGTTCCTTTCAATTTTTTGGCTCTCCTAAGCACTTCATGCACTAACTGTATTGTTGCTAGCTTCACCATTATTGCCCTCTTTCCAACTTGTCTCCCAAATCTAAAAGCCTCAACAATTTCCCATCCGTACATCTCTAATTCAAGCTTCTCCTCCATTATCTGCGCTATTTCTTCAGCTGGCCATATCCCTCTTCTCTCACTTACACCTAGAAACACCAGATTGAATCTTCTTTCCTTCTCCTCCATTCTTTCCTTAATTGCATTTACTTCCTGTTTGGCTTCATACACTTCATCTATAATGTCCTCCTTGATATCCCTAATCATAAAGCGCAATTTATCACTCAATCGTTGTTCCATACCTTCCATTTTATCCATTTTCTCATTAAGGTTCCCCAACAATTCTTGAATATCCGTAGGGCCTGGATTCACTTCCACTTCTCCAATCACTAGTAGAATAGTTAATACACTCCCAATAATCAAAACATTAACCATTTCCTCGCCAAAATGTATTCCTCTTGTTCCCGCAAATTTCATTCTCAAAATTTGTCCAATTCTCGCTCTATACACAACTATATCAACAACCATTGTTACTTAGCTCCTTCTTGCTTCAAAATCACGAGCTCCTTCCCAACACAACCGTCCTCTCTCGCTGCTGGCCTAGCACTCCACCCATATTGAGCTAGCATACTTCTGTGTAATACATCGCTACATTCTACATCTATTTCATTAATGAATTTTTGGAATTTCCTATAGTTCAATCCCTGACCTGATTATGTATTTGATACCCACACCTCTTGTTTTCTTGATGAAGAATGCAATGATATTGTATAAATTGTTCTTTTCCACATAAAAAGTTTTTTTTTTTTTTTATGGGCACAACACTTTCATTTTTCCCTGCCATTGGAGGGGTATCATCAGTGACAACACCAGAGACATTGTCCAGCTTTAGGTCAAATCCATTTAAAGTTGAAGTCAAAATATTAAATATATCACTACCCTTTGTAGTACCTTTCAATGGAAATACAGCTGGCATTTCCTCGGTGATTAAATTTTTTATAGTCTATTCCTCTAACAAAAATATCTAAGTTAGCTGTATTAATATTATCATTACTCTCATCAAGAGTTACGAATAAAACACAAATTGTGAAGCGCAGTCTTTAAGGTGTTTTCAATATCCTCAGCTAATTCTGGTCACAGTAACTCCAGATAAGCTAACCTTTAAAAACAAATGCTTTTGTGTTGGATATACAATTTCAGCTGCCAACTCTACACACTGCTTTACAAACCTACTGCCAGTAAAAGGCTTTGATTTTCTAGTAATCTGTTCAGAAATAATATAACTGATTTTTACACCTAATTTGCATTCATTGCCTTCATTAATATGGAAGCTGTTGTTGCTGCAGTTTTTTCTTTAATTTCACCACTTTATCTAATCTCTGCTGTCCTTGGGTTGCATCCATCTTAGATGTGTGCTTGGTGTCATAATGCCACTTGATATTACTCTCTTCAGTATGGAGTCAGACTCAATGTAATTTAAGCACACTGATTTCTCTTTAACATTAACAAATAAAAAAAAATACATGTCTGTTCCTTTTGCTTGGAACACAAAACACTCTTCAGTAATTTTCCATTTGCTACTAGTCGCAGTCATTATTAGGCTAGAATGGATAACTTAGGAACGCAAACTAACCATTACGAGATGAAGCAGACTGACACTGTACTCAAACTGGCCCTGGTTCATCAATGACCAGTTCACCTTCCACTTATGACGGTTGAGTGTATACGTCACAAGTGTCGCTAATATTGTGAATGAAATCAGAGCACTCTGGTAACTCTTTCTTGCATGACAACCTCCTAACACACTGAAGAGTGCTTTCAGGTTAGTCATCAAAGAATACTGTTTTTACTTTTAGTTAAAACTAGTGTTTGTTTGCAGGCAATCAAAAACTTAAGTAATGGGCCACACTGTAGTTAAAATTACATTTGTTTGCAAGCCACCAAAAATTAAGCCACAGCACTCATGCAGACCCCAGGCTGTAGGTTCAAGATCACTGTCTTAGATGTTTTAGTTTATGCTGCTTATGAGAGGTGAATATTGTGTTTCTTTTTGCAACAGACCATATGTCTGACTAAATACAGAAATGACATAGCTGTGCATAAACAGAAGTTTATGTTTTATGGCAAAGACAACAGTAATAAAGCAGCAGAAAGAAAATTTGGAATTTCTAAGTGGCTAGCTCAATATTGGAGGAAGCAGAAGCAGCAATATTAAATACCAAAAGTACATGCCACACTTTCTGGTGACCAAAAAGTGGTAAGTCTTCTGAATTAGGAAATCAACATATTTTAGGTGGAAGAATTGAGAAATAGGGCCTTGCAGGAATCAAAACATGCTGTAAAACTGGGCTAGGCACATTGCCTGTAACATGAACATTCCACACCAGATTTCAAAGACAGCAGGAGATGAATATATTATTTTGCGAGAAGAAAGGAACTGGTACTACAAAAATAACAAAACTCTGTCCCGACTTGCCAAACAATTAACCTGACAAAATTATCACATTTCATTGCCACATAATAAGATTAAGGAAAGAGAAGGGTTATCTTCTATCTCAAAATGGGAATGCTGATCAAATGCTGGTTCATTTTGACATGCCCCATGGAGAAAAAAGGGACTTGCACTGTGCCTATAACATCTGGGACAAAAAACACTGGCAGTCAATAATGTTGGTAGTCACAAATGATGAATGCGAATTGCCACTTTATGTAATTTTTAGAAGAAAAGCTATTCCATAAGGCATGAAATTTCCTCCCTGCATACTTGTGGTGACACAAGAAAAGAAATGGATGACATCAGATCTTATGCTCGACTGGGTAGCAGTTTGGCAACTACAATTGGGAGTATTATAATAATTTTCAATAATTATTGAAGAGAAAGTCCTTTATTTCTCCTTAGTTTATGTGGCCATTTAATGTATAGTGTAAAACTTTTACTTCAGGAATCTTGAATTGATATGAATGTGTTTTATGGTGGAGAAACATTATGTGTCTCCATAAATAAGCATTTAAGGGTCATATCTGCTAACTGAATGCTGAGTGAATGATGCTTGTTACTAATGTAATGTAATATTTATTGAGTGCCAAGATAATTACAATCGTATTGGGAGTGACTGCTTCTGGCCCTGGCCATTTTATAGTCATCTCCCCTCCTTTGGCTATAATAATAATAATAATAATAATAATAATAATTATTATTATTATTATTATTATTATTATTATTATTATTATTATTATTATTATTATTATTATTATTATTATTTAGCATTAAGTTATAACATGTTAGGCTGCCTTCTCTATTTGGCCTGACCATTAAGATGGGCGGTCATGTAAATTACAATTACATGTTAATACAATTAATAATTCTTATATTTATTTATATTTACATTATTTTTCCTCTTTTAACCGTACATATCCATTTTTTTTTTAACTTTCTCTAAGTATTTACCCATATTTTTAAAATTTTTGGCTAAAATTGTATATATCTCTTTATTCCTACTCATTCCATACCATAAACTTTCTTTTCTCCTAATCTATGTTTCTTTGCATACAAATATAATATGTTGTATATCTTCTCTTCTCCCGCCCTTTTGATCTACATTAGATTTAAATTCATACTTTTTGTGCATTGATTTTATACCTTCCATATTTTCCTCACATTATTTTCTCTAATAATTTTAGTTGATTTCTCTGCTTATCACTTTCCCCTATTCTTACGTTGAAGTCACCCATTATTATAATTTCTATGTTTGAATATTTATCCTTTAACATTTCTATGTCTTTCTCTAAAAGATGGTACAGTCCAGGATTGTGAAATTGTGAAGCAGCTGGTTTGGCCTTCACAATTCCAAAATCCCAATCTCCTTGTTGACCGCTATTGCGATCCTGTTCTGTTACGAAAAGGTGTAAACTTCTCTAAAGTTTTTTTTTTTCTTCTTCTTCTCAATTTGATTCCCTCCACTGATTTTTGCTTTCTTTATGGAGCACCAATATACTTTCATGTGGAGATGATATAATGCTTTCTTCCCCTTCTTCCTCCAAATACTCCCGCTTTTCTGACAATTCACTCCACTTCCCTTCCCGTCAAATGTTTTTTACATTGTTTACTGCACACTGTGGCCATGCCTCTTTCCCCTTCTCTGCAAGGACGCATGCGGCTTCCCTCTCCTCTCTACCGGTGATGCTATCTTCTTTGGCAATGACATAAGCCGTGACGTTATTGGGCTTCTCCATCCACTCTGGTTCAGTGTTATTGTTGCTTCATACGTATGTTGTGACATATCTCCACCTGTTATATTTACGCCATTTTCCTTTCATGTTGGATCTGTCTTCTTTTCTTTTCTCAGCTCTATTCTGGACTTTGTACTTCCGCTGGCTGCCACTGGTGTTAATTTACTTCAATTTTGCTGACTTGTTTCCTTCCATTCTGGTTCTCTCCACCATAGATCCTTTTTGCCAGTATATATTATGTCTACATCATCTATCCATAGCTGTAAGTTTTGAATAAATACTTGTTTGCCTTCTGATCTTGCCTTCATCATTTTCTGTATTAGGCTTCTTTTGAGGTCCCTCTGGGCAGGAGTCAAGTCTTTGTTATAAATATATTACTTCCTTTTAGCATTTTTGAGCTTCCTAAGATTTCGTAAATTAGGTAGGATGTTGCAAATTGCACTATTATTGGTCTTTTCCTGCCTTACCTATCCACTCTGTATGCTTCCACAATCTCCCATCCTATCAGATCCATTTCTAGTTTATCTGTTAACATTTTTCTTATTTCTTCATATGGCCAGATATGGCCTCTCTTCAACTCCTGTGAACACCAAATTGAGTCTCCTCCTCCTTTCATCTATTCTTTCCATTCTCTTTTTGATTCTATCAACTACTATACTTATTCCTTGCACGTCTTTACTAACATTTTCTTTTATTTCTTCAGCCACTTTATTTAAATCATATTTTATGCATGGTTCCATTCCATTCATGTTGTTGATTTTTTCTATGAGATCCTCCATCACTTCTTGCATATTCTTTGGACCTGGATTTATTCAATCCCTCCGATCACTAGGAGCATAAGTATCACACTTCCTCTTGTCAACTAATTCATCAACATGTTTTGATCAATTTTACATTTGATAACCTCTTTTGCCATAAACAGTCCAATTCTCATTCTATATACTGTAATTTCAACTCCCATTGTCCCTTGTTTCACTTTTCCTCTTCAGCCACAGAGCTCCTTACTAGCACAACCTTCCTCTTTCCCTGCTCACTTAGCATAATTTATTCTTGGTAGCAAGCATCAAAATACATGGAAGTGGACAGGGAGGAAGGAATCAAGAAGCTTGAGCTCCCTACAATGTGTGACTGGATTCTTTCTTTTCTTTCTTCATAGAGATCTAGATCATTAGACATTGTCAAAGGACTTTTATAATAAGTCAGGAATCTTAAATGCCGTTGACAGAGAGGAATATGATGTCTGTTTTGCTGATCACTTTGTCATCTCAAGTAGCTGTCTGACCTTGACCATGCCAGAAGAAACAATGTTGCATATGATAAAGGGAATTAAATCTCACGTACTGAAACTTGGATATTGAAACTGCAGATTTCATTCCTCACATAAGTTTTGTACCCCTATTTTAGAATCCAATATTTTTTCCATAAAGTGGTAAATATGAGTGGCATGTGAGTACATATGGTGTATGAGAAAATCCAAACTATTCAGCAATCATAGATATTGCATATAGCAACCTGAAAATGGCCTGGACAATATGATAAAATAACAATCGTGCAAGGTGCAATGACAATGGCAGTATGTTGGAAGATGGCTTATAGTCATGAATGACTATGTAAATGAGAAATGAAGATGACCAAAGACTCATTTGTTGTGCTGAAAGAGCAAGGTGAGCAAGAATTGGAAGACAGTTTAGTGTATTAAAAATAGATGATGAACTATAAATAGAAATGGGGGGGGGGGGTTTCCTGATTATACCAAAAGAGATTTTTTAACTCTTTGCAAATGAAGACCTTACCTACATTGCTCTTTCTTGTTGATTGGCACATGACTGAAGGCCATATACTGCAAGTTTCTGCAATTTTCCCACTGAAGCAGGGTATCCATTCTTCATTTATTGTGATATCATACTTGGTTCATTTTCTTACCAAAGTATTCACAAGTTTTCAGATCTTAATATTTACATGATACTGATTTAAAATTAAAGCTATAATTAGTTGAGATAATATAATAGATGGAATAAGCTCAAAGTCTGCTAGTACTGATGGTTATTTTGTTTATTCTTGATGCCAAAAGTCTGAGAGTGAAAAAGCAGCCAAAGACAAAAGATCTGTAGAAAATAATTTTAGGATTAGTTACACTAATTTTGTTATTTTTCCTCAATAAGTTATTCTAATATGGAGGTAATTACCTTTTGTGTTTATAATGCTATAATTTCACACAAAAGTTCCTTCACATGGCAAAGCAGCCTCATTTGTTTTAAATAACAATGAAGTGGAGATTAGTGATCTGATATACTGCATCTATGTTGGAACTGTGTATGCCATACACCTTCAAACATCATACACATGCAATTTATGCACATGTATTCAATGTCACTAGAATAAAGTTCAGATGAATAAATTTCTAAACATTCAAATTTTGTCTAACATACTCGAGCTAAAATAAATAAATAAATAAATATATATATATACATTTCCTTTCAAGAATATAAATATTCAGATATTATGCCATACCTCTCAACAAGGTTACCAAGAGATAGTGCAAGTCTTACTGTGGATAAATTATTTATTATTATGTAAATTACTGCATTTTTCCAATAAAAACACTGCAAAAATGATAAAGTGCCTGGAATCTACGAAGAAAATAAGCACCAGAATGTGGAAAGCAGGCTCAGTTTGGAAAGAATTGAAGTAAACAACTAAGAAAATATGGCAGAAAATGACATAAAATTCCTTCCTGTTCAACTACCTTTACCATCTAGGAGAGGACAAGCACATGGAAAAACAGTGAAAAGCATACTATGCCACATAATGGTGCAATCTAGCCAACTTACCTGGATTCTACCATCCCTTGCAGCAGCACCATGCTCTGTTATTGTCTTCACAAAAATTCCCAACTTCTCAAGCCCTGCATCTGCTCCTACACCCATTCCAATTATGCTCAAACCCAGACCTTCAGGTCCTTTTGTTAGTTCCACAGGGAAGACATCCATTTTTTCCACTCTCTTCTCTAGCTCATACTCAGCTGATGCAGCCACGGGGTCAACATCTTCATTGCGACGGTCATAATCATTCACTGAGAAAGTACTGTATACCTACAAGGAAACAATTTGTTTTACAAAGCTGTGGTCTAGAAAGTGCATTATGGCTAGAGGTAGCAAGTTGATACAAAAAAAACTACTAAAACTTTACAAAGACTCAAAACGCAACTCATATTGTGAGTGCCATAGGTCAATGGCTGGGGTCAACAAGATATCTGAGAGTTATTGCAAATACAAAACACACCAATGTGGGCACCTTCAGGGCATTGCAACATAGTGATATTATAGAGTTGCAATCCAGATTATGTCTGGAGCAAGGGTCATCAACTGAGAATGCATATGTATTTTATAGGTCAGTAGTGTCAAGGTTATACGCAGTTCAGGGAACAATGGGCTACAAGTGGCACGCACACAGAATGACGTAACACATATCAATGGTAAGAGCGTTATCATCCTTCACCTGTCTGTTTACCTGCAGCTTGGCTGCATCCACAGGTAAAATCTTATTTACAGTAGTATACCTTATGAAATGCTTTCCTTCAGAATTGCCTTGTACTAGGAGAAGGATATATGGTACAGATAGAGATTTGATATATGAACAGAACAATGCTTCTTAGTGTGTCAGCCATAAATAGAAAACTACTTATCCATTTATGTAGTTACTCAATTTAATTAAAATAATAAACTACCGTTACAACTTTCTGATGATTTGGCTCACCTTATAGAGCATATTAAACCTACCTTAGCCCTTAGGTTAGCAGTTCTCAAACTGTGAAGCACACAATTTACCCAATTACATACCTCTTAACGAGAGACGCATTTTAAGACTTTTTAATCCGAGATGTAAAGAGGTCAAAATCAAATATTAAAGTAAATAAATAAAAGCATAATTACACAGTATTAATAACAGTGCTTTTGATATGAACTTGTAACAGATATATATGTTAGAAAACGTAATATGGCAACTTTCAAATCCTGTTATCCTTGAAGTGGAGATTCTTAGTTTTTTGGAATTAAAAATAAATAAGAGAGTATTTACTTGGATTATTTTCAAGTATGTGAAATAACATAATACATAATTAGTAATATGAGTTGGCAATTTCCTCCAAAATTAGAGGGAATGTCTATATGTAAATTGTTTGAAAACAACTGTCCTAAAGGATACATATTCTAGTGTTAAGCATTTATGTTCTGTATTTACATAATGAATTTGAGATAATTTTAAATTGAATCTAAATAACAATTCCATGTATTACACATCTGTAGGATCAGTCACTTGGCATATCTTTTGAATTCACACACTTCTCAATATTTGGCTAGGTTTTAAGGAGTTACATTATAGAGAAACCCTGTTCACAAAGGTATGTACTGCTAAAGATTGTCATAGTTTTTGCTGCATTGGAAATCAAATTTGGGAAATGCCTATTGTCAAGTTTCTGGAAAATTTGATCAATATGTCTGAGCATGAATTGTCAAATTTCTCTTTAAGGCAATGATTACATTGTAATTCTACCAGCTCCAGATGAACTGCCACATCAAGTACTCGATCTATGTTACAAGAAAATGGAGTATCAAAAGCCGTGTTTCCAATTTTGCAACACCAGCAAAGCGGTTGTTGAACTCCGCCGTTAAATGTAGCAAATGTTGCATGTACTTCTGAAGCTGAGCTGTTTTAATGTCCTGAAGAGACATAAGGTTAGGAAAATGAAGAAAATTTCCTACTCTTAATGGCTCAGTCAAGAACCAACATTCTCTTAAAGCTGCAAATTAAATTCCACATTTCTGTGATCAATTTATTCTTGCCTTGTAATTAAGGTTTAAGGTGTTTAAATGCCCTACTAAATCTGTCAGAAACATAAGATCTGCATTCTGCTGTGGATCCTCTAACTTGATTGCTGCCTTATATTTTTCTTTCAGAAACTTGGATATAACTTCTCTTTGCACAAAAAATTATGAAGTACTTTTTCTTGGCTTAGCCATCTGATGTCACAATGTTAAGGAATGTCTGTGTGCTCCAAGTGAAGCAACTCTAAGAATTCCTTAAACTAGCAGTGATTCAATGTATGTGCCATTATGAAATTGGTTATATGTATGACTGTGTTCATAAAATTTTTAAATTCATGCTCTTAGCACACAGAGCTTCTTGATGGAGAAGACAATAAACAGGAATAAATTCTGTTATGTTCAGATTACTAAATTTTCATTTAAATCTCCCAATTAAACCTTTCTTTTTATCAACTATGGATGCCGTACCATCTATCACAACTGATATTAGCCCATCCCAAAATAAGTCTTTTGCCTCTATACATTCTAAAACAATACCAAAAATGTCTTGCCCTTTTGTGATTCCAATCATTGCCAGAAGGTCAAGAAACTCCTCTGTGATTTGCAGATGATGGTTGATTGCTCGAATATACACAGCCATTTGTGCTGTGTCATTGATGTCTGTACTCTCGTCCAAAGCTAAAGCAAAATTACCACATTCCTTTATGAGTTGAAGTTCCAGGTTACTAGCAAGTTCCTGAGCCCAATTGGCCACAGAATTTCTTGACAGTCTACTTCACTGCGACGTACAATTCTAACTGCTGTTAATATACAGTCTTTGCTGAACCCCCATCTCTATAAGGTGTCTTGCAACAATCAAGTGTGCTAGTTCAAAGCTAGGCACAATATCAGCACTACACATCTCTCGGTTCTCCTAATGTGAGAGAATGGAGGAAATTAACAAACAAAATTACGTTTGTTCCATATTATATCAGCATGACAATATTTAATAACATCTAGCAAATTCAGTTATTAAGTACCACAAATTTACTCTGGCCTAAAATGCCACTATCCTATTCCTCAGTCGCTAAAGTCTCGACAACAATAAAGAAAAGTAAAGAAACAGCTGTCTGACCACCACCGATTGCTCATCTACCTACTACCTACCTACTGTCCATTCCAAACCAGAGTGCCTTTCACTGAAAATAAACTCTTTGTATTATCCGCGCGAAAGTAGTTCGCAATCCCCGCCCATAATGGCTGCTTGTTCCCCTCACATATGCTTGTTGAACACTATTTAATCTATAAAAAGGTGCCCTGCGTGAGAATCATAGTTCAAAATGCAACCTGAGGTAACAATCGATTTTATAAGTATGCGGCAATGAACATTTTGCTTACGTTGATCACAATCCTCGGGCAAAAGTGCAACACCCAAATCCGAATCCTCCGAAGATGGCTCAGCTGCCATATCAGAATCAGAACTACTCTCCAAAATAATGACAAGCTTATCCACAATTCCACAGCATTGTCGCACTTAAAACAAGTTCCCACATTTTATCCTCTTCTATGTTGTATTATATCTGTTTATATTGCCTGCTCGCTTTGGTTATACTTCTCACTGAAACGCCTGTAAAATCCGATATTAGTTTCGTAATATGCAATAATGCAAGTGTCGGGTATTTTTGTAATAGTGAGTTAAATATATGAAGTATTGTTTGTTTTTAGCCACTTTTTAACTGTTTACCGCTTCTGTGTTTGAACAGTTTATTGCACTACATGCACCTTCCTCTGCCATGTGAGCTCAAATACCAACTGACTAAATCACGAGATTTGACCTGAGCTGAGCATATGTGTGTTAGTGTATTATGAATGACTGTTCGCTTATCATATATCCTGTGTTACGCAAAGTGTTTATTCGGTACTCAGATAGCACCTCTGGGAATTCATTGCTGCATTTCTTGTATATGTAAGAGAGTGGCAGTCATGCATTACGGTTGGTATTAACAAGCAAGATGCTCTCGGCGTTAGCACAAAGCAGACAAAAATAGTATTTTGTAATCTCTTAACAGCTAGTATATATCCATTACCTTTAACGATGAGTTCTTATGATAACCGCAATAAAATGTGCAGTTCTATACCTTTCCTGCTCTAATATTTCATATACAATATATGTATTAAGGAACTATTTACGTTGGCGTAAGAGTATATTCTTGGGTTCATGACAAGCTGAAGCACGTGCTTCTGTTTACATCAGAGGGAACTCTGGTTTGGAATGGACAGTAGGTTGAAAACATTACTTTTCAAAAATACTAATTCCCTGAAAATATTCTGACATTTTCAGCAATCTAATTTAAATCTTAAAGATCTGCAACTCATAACACCATTGAAATGCTACAGAAGGATTAATAAAAATGTATACTTAAGTTACTTGTTGAGAATACCCTAAATATAATTTATGAAATAATTTCCCAAATAACTGTGATAATTAGTTTAGGAATACAAAATTTTGAATTTGGTTCTGTGTCATCTAATACTTTATGGATACTACAATTAATTATTTGCATTAAATTTCTTAAGTGTAGTTAAGTTTGAGTGTCTAATTAATGGGAGTTGGCAGTGAAATTATTAACTTCTATGTACAATTTGCATTTTATTAAATACAAATTTTAACCAGATTATGGTAGTGTTTAGATATACTGATGTACAAAATATGAAGTATGCATGTCAAATAATGTTTTAGTTACAAATTTTAATTTATTTTAAATATATGTGTGCAAAAAATACTCCTTGCATCACAAATTTTGAAATGTTTGGCATAAAATTTGGTACTCTGATATTTTATACACATGCAATTCATTATTGCACTGGATTATAACTTTACACTAGTACTTCAGCATATGGAAAATTTTTAATGCGTCCATTTATGGATTCAAATTTTTCTATAATGTTCGTCATTTGAATGTAAAAATTTGCAATTACTAAACAGATATAAAAGTCTGTGCAATTTTAGATCCTTATATAAAAGAACATATCCTGCAATTTTCAAAGAATCTCTTGTAAGGAGTATTTTATAGGCTGAAAATGCTGAGAAATAAGAAATTGGGAAAAAAACAGCATTAACATTTTAAAACATTGTAACCTCATTAGAATTGTCCTGCAGCATAGGTTTCATCAGGCATATTTCTTTTGCTTTTTGTGACGAAATCGACCAAACCTCACCCTAACCCTCCTTAAAATGAAACTGGATATTTCTAAATCAGTAATAATTTTATTCCAAATGCAGCTCTAGCTCTTGTAGCTTGACCAGGTTCAACCAATTTAACAGTTCATAATGCATATATTTCCAAGCACTATTGAAACTGTGTTGTTAATTGTCACTGCAATTGGCGACAGTAATAATATGAATGTCAAAATAATAATAATAATAATAATAATAATAATAATAATAATAATAATAATAATAATAATAATAATAATAATCATCATCACATAATTTAAACAAAGTTACTTTAAAGGTTAGACATTCCCTCTTGCAAGCTTAGAAACTTTTGTGTATCTGTGATATACATACTAGAATACACTTCATTGCAGCATAATTTTACTATGCATTTACTATTCGTACATCTAACCCCTTAATTATATGATGTTTCTACTTACCTCCAATGTATCTACTTTGAGCTGCTTTACCAACGTATCTCGCTTTTCTTCAACATGCTCACCATATGCTGGCTGGTGTTTCAATTCATAATGTCTTGTATTTTTTTAACACAACATACTGATTGCATACTAGGCACTGTACGCTACTGCCGACACTTTGCATAGGAGTTGTTTTTCCCATTTGGGTTTAAAATACCTATGCAGAATAGGCGAGTCCGAACGACTTATGCCTGCAGTCTTCAATGCAGCCATTGCTCTGTGTGCACCATGTGAAAACCTGCACTTAACTGGTTTCTAACATACCGGAATGCTATGTACTGGGCTTGACGAATGCACTGCTGCAGTGTATATGCCACTCAGACCACAGCTATATGTCACACAGTGGGCAGTTAATGGTGTTTTATGTGTGGAGACTATGGATTCAAGTCCTGCCTCAGGCATACAGTAAGACAGAGGCTTTCAACCTTTTTGAGCCTTGCCTGACCAACAACATTCCTCCCACAACTCCCTTATGGGATACCCAATAAACACTATCAATATTTTGATAATTACTCTACGTTTACTAAGTTATAAAAACAGAAGAGATGTTTTCTCTTTTTATTATTTTTGAAAATTAAAAAGTAAAACAAAAACGAAGGGAAAATTATATTAAAAATATTATGAAACAGTGCATTTCACCTCAAAGACTTTTATCAGTATGAAACCTGGGCTTTCTTGCTTGTTACACAGATTGTCAAATCTTAGCACTGATTAAGATACAGATATTCTGATTTCTTTCTCTAGACACAATCTTGATTTGTACTTGGTTTTTATGACAGCTACTGCTGAAATCTAACACTTGCAGAAATAGGAGGTTGCAAAAGGAATTAATATCCCTTGCTCAAGCTTGGCAATTCTTGTCTTACAGAATACCAAAACTGAAGAGAGAAAATACAAAAGACAAATATGTGACAATTTCACAAAGATGAAAAATACTTTTTTTCTTTTCCATTTTCTTTGTAAGTTGACACAGCATTTTGTCTTTTTCATTGCTAATACAGAAAACTCCACAACGCCCCTGGAGGACATTCAAGTCACCCATGGCACCTACCAGTTGAAACCCCCACAACCCCCAAAAAAATTAAATCTGCCTCAAGCATTGCTTGTAACAATGACATCATATTAAATACTCAAAACCCTCAACATAAAATTAAAACAACCTGGTAATCTACCCGTTTTTAAAAATTATGGTACCCATTTAACTCTTTCACACAAACAATGCTAAAGTAAAACTGAAGTCATTGCTCCAGGTCATCAACTCAACATTGTGTGACCCAACACTATTAGATAACTTACCTTAATTGGTCCTGTGCTAAAAGTAACTTTTGTGTTCTTTTTCACTGGAATAGGATAATCTACATCATCTTCATCTTCCGATTCAGGGAGTCCTGGCACTTCCATCCAGAAGTGACCATCTTCAAAATAGTGTACACCATTTTCAACCACTACCTGTTAATAAAAATAAAATATTATACAGAGTAATTCATTTTAGTTAGCTTTAAACGTTTCTCTCAAAACAAGTTCACTAATTGAAAAGCATACTTCACTGCTTAAATAGAAACATATCTGGGCAGAAATGTACATATAAAAATTATTTCCAACAATTTTATACATTGCTAAAAACTTTTGTGTTCAATTAAAAATGAATGGTTCTCTGGCAAAAGAAATTCACCATCATATAAGATAGTATTAATATTAGCTTAAATAGCAAACTCTACTGAACTGTTATTCCTTATTAATGAACAATATTCATTAAATTTAATATTGAAAGCATTTTTGGCTTATGGTAATCACTGATCTTGTTTAATAATGCCTCATTTCTTAATTAAAAGAACAGTGCAATACAGAAAATCTACATGATGAGATAGTAATATAGTAACTATATAAATGCATTTTATAGAAAGGTTTAATGTTCTTGTACTATTTAAATTTTTGTACACTGAAACACACCAGGTAAAATGATCACTGAACCAAATAGTTTATAAAAGCAATAATAAAATTCTTCTGAAAATATATGGTTTTCTTTGAGACATGCCATCTAGGGCAACAGTTGACAAAAGTTTTATTGCATGTTCTGTCAATACCCAGTCATGGACTTCTTCTTCTTCTATAAAAGGGTTATCGAAATAATCATAGTTATTAGCAAGCCTAAAGGTGATTTGCTTTGCAACAAAAATCTAGAATTTTCTTAGGTCCATTTATTTGCATTTTCCACTTAGCATTTTTATTATTACTTCTTATTTTCTCTGCAGAGCCCATTCTTCTTTGCTGTTTAGGAGAGTATGGATTTGGGTCCTATCATTTTACATATAAAGTTTCTATGGTAATCAGTTTATATCACAAGCATTACATAATTAGCTGATGCGCAGATTAAATTATTTCCTTACAATCAGTGAGAGATGCAAAATCACTAATAGCAAACTCACCGCATGCTAATCACATCATGTGCATTTATGTTAACATGCTTTTTAAGTATGTACACAATTTAACATTTAATTGCTTTGTATTGGCAAATCATATAACGCAAAGAATACCTCATCTCTCTGGTCTTGTTTAGCGTAATGCAGGAAGTAGCAAGTAATTAGCACTAGAGATATGGTTCTACTTTAGTTCTTTAGCTCTTCAGCCTGGCCTTGCTGTTCTGATAAGAAAAATTTGGCTCAGGTTATTCCACTACTGTTCAGACATAGGGATGAAGCTATGGGTCAAGAGGAAGAAAATGCAACTGAACAAACTTAAAGAGATGTCATAGAGTTAGCCCCAAATGACTTGAATTTTTTCTATAAACTAGGTGAACAAATCAGGCATAACATAGTAAATCTAAAGAAACTGTCTTTAAGCTAATACTGTGAAAAAATTATGTTTTATCAGGTAGCTTTGCTTTCCAAGAAGTGATTCCTGAGCTCCAAATAGTGTAGACATTTTTTATGCATCCACTAATCTTCTTAATAAAATAATTGATTGTGTTTTTTATGCACTTATATTTTGCCTAAAGCAGTGTTTTGTAGAAGGAGTCTACCCTGATACACTGAAAATTTCAAGGGTTGTCCCCATTTATAAAAAAAGGAGATATTTTGTCCAATATTCTCCGACGTCCAGGTAATCTCAAAAGTGCTTTGAAACACGTATACTCAGCTCTGTAATTATCTAGACGAAGCTAATATAATTTGTGGAAAACAGTTTGGTTTCAGAAAAGGTAGATCAACAACAAATGCATAGTTCCTCTCGTCAAAAAGGTCCTCTTTGCTTTTGAAACTAAGAATCTAGCTCAAACCATCTTGTGATCGAGCAAAAGTTTGATTGTGTACATCATAATCATCTATTAACTAAATTTAGTTTCTATGGTATAGGTGACATGGCCTTAAAACTCATTAAATCATACATAGAGAATAGCAAGCAACTTGTGTTTGTTCGGAATGAGAAATCCAAAATGGTTGAGCTAAAATGCAGAGTTCCACAGGGTTTTTTTACAGTATAATCTCATATGATATTTTACTATGGGGAAGCAGTAGTCATGTTAATGATGACTAATGATTTTTGTAGTGTCTCAAATTCAAAAAAACTCGCAATATTTAGTTAATGTTTATTAAATTAAGAGTAATGACCATAATAAATCTATACATTTGTACTGTATTCATTTGTGTAAAAAATAATTTATCCAACCAGCAATACACAAGAACATATTACATAACATACCATATGATAGACTTTCTAAATCACTGAACTGTTTTGAAGTGTTACTTTACCATTAGATTTAGTACAACTACTGGATAGAACATTTAAATGTAAGCTATATGACTGTTTAGTTGTTAATCCTTATTATTCAATGCAAGAATTTTTTGAAAATAAAACATATTAATTATTGTAAGTTTTTTTTAATATATTGAAATAAGTTTTGTTCTATTGCATTAGTCTCTTATTCAGAATGTTTATTTGCATTGCATATAACTTGTACATACTATCTGATGTTGTAATAAGCTTAACATCAATAAAATATTATTTATTTATTCACATGATTGTACCACAATCAAGAAGAGACTACAATGCAGTCATGTCTCCATACTTGGTAGCCTAAATGGGACTTTTAGGAGTATTTCACCTTTGAGTGACTAACCTGACAGTTTCTGTTATGATTCTGCAAATGATGTGTTGAAAGAAAGAGAGTTGATTCTTTATGTATTATCAATCAAGGCACTGTTATGTAGTGTTTCATGCAAATGTGCTTTGAAAGTGAATCTGAAACAAGGTGATTTCTTTTGTTTAAATTTGATTTGCATATAAATTTTACAGAGTGGTGATTCCTGATTACAAGCCTATTATGTTATGTAGTAAGACCAGTCACATCTAAATGTATACATAATGTATTTTCCATTTATATAAACATTTCTGAAATGTGTACATCCATCTATAACTTGGGACACTGTCTACTGAAGTATACATATTGTTTTAAACTTAGGTTTACAGTAGTATGACTTTATTTCAGATTGAAGATGCATTTCTTGTAAAATCATGAGTAATATTAAGGATTATAATAGTTTTGATAAGGATATCATTGGCCATGTAGGTTATGCTACTTGCAATGGAATGTCTTAGGAGCAAGCTGAAAATGTTGCCAAATTCTCAATTCAGGAAAGTAAAAAAAGTATCATTGGCCAACTATTATTTTTTTTCATGCAGAGGAGAAGCAGCAGTCTGAATTAGTTGGGGAATGGACCTCCTCTTAGAAGAAAGAATTAATATTAAGAAGTTCCAAATAAGAAAAGTGAAGTTCAACAACACTTCAAAAAACAAATACCAGGATCTTTCTAAAGAAATGAAGAATTGAGTTGGAATCTTATATATGTACAACAACATCAAAGGGTCCAGGGTTGAAATAGCCAGGAGGCAATATAAGTATAATTTGATGAACTGCCTAATTGCCATAAGTATGTTCCAGTAGAAGCAATTCTTAATTATGATAAAACAAATATGCAAGATAATCGGGAAAGAAGTTACTCTTAGTAGAAAATACAGATATCCAAACAGAAAAACCTATACCATCCCAAATTAGAGAGGGTATTTCCTAACTTGGGACAAAAGACAGTTTATTCAATACCTATTTTTATTTAAGTGAATAATGTATTGAAAAAAAATTGCTAATTGTGAAAGTACTAAGGTATAAAAGAATTAAAATACTTTTACTTTAAATTCCACTCTCCTTTTTTAAACTGGAAACTTTCCAAGTACAGAGACCTGACCTTACTTTGTTTCCACTGTACTTTTACTTCAGACATGACAAAAGGAACAGTATGAAATATCTGCCTATGTGACTAAGTCTGCACTGACATAGCATCGGAATAGCAAGTCTACATTGAAAGGTTCATGGCAGGTCTACTTTGACAAAATCAGGTGACTAGTATTGCCTTACCACTTTTCCTGGTTGTGGCGTATAATCTTCAAATCGTGCTTCATGATCTGCCTCTTGATCATTCAAACTGCTAACAGAACCCAGCAAGCCTGATTCGGAACCAGATTGGGAACCAATGTGACTAGATGTCATTGAGTCTTCCATTGTTACACTCATTTCACTTCTAGATCTAAGAAAAATAAATTACCAATTAAACCATCTCAAATGGCATACTAATCACAAAAAAAATGAATAAATAAATAAAAAATAAAAAATGCTACAAACACAGAAACACTCAGCAGTGTCCCATAACACCAAATGTACAAAACACTTATAACCAGTACATGCATTACAGTTACGAGCTAACACAGAAGTGGAGAAAATAATAAGAAAAATGAAACTTGCTAGAAGAAAGGAGGAAATGAACAGAAATGCACAAAAACAAGGAATGTGGATTTGTGCTTTCTTATGCAGATAATACAGCCCGGCATACAAATCAAAATATTTACATTTTTGGACACAGAAAGTGCACATTCTTATTAACAAATGGGATCTGAAAATACAGACACATCACAAAATCACAACACGTGCAATTTCAACAACAGAAATTATGAAAAAAAGACAATGGCACTGAATTTATGAAAACTCTCTTGATAGTAATTATTATTTGTATATAAATGTAATGGTTATTATATGTTCTAAGTGACCTAACTCTTTTTCCCCCCTCTCTCAGAACCAAAGCATACCCTGAAAGTGAGAAAAATAACATGAATATTCTTACCACAGGGAAGGTTTCATAAAGACAGTGACAAAGGCCCACTTAAAACTGTTGTAACTTTCAGTTGCTTCTGCTTATATATCCTTTATTCTTTTTCTGCAGAAAAACTTGCAAATACATCAAACCTCATGAACATTACGGCAACAAACTGATAATTGGAACCATGTTTCTACATCAAGCCTAATAGTGACATTTTGAGAACATAGCTTACATGCTATTATCCATTAAATGTGGAATTTTTTACATTCTTGGTACACGGTTTTCAATATAAAAATACTTAATTTTTCAAATTTTGTACAAATACAAGTCCATACAGTTTCAAAATATAAGCCTGAAACAGACAATACAGAATTTGTATATTCATTGCTGATATAATCACCATGTGGAAAGAAAAATAACTGCCAGTTATGAAGTCTTGCAAATGCATATACTTCACATATTCAGAGATGATAAAATTATGTAACTACTCCAAGTTAAAAGTTAGAAGCAACTACTTTTCATGTAGTATAAAACGTTTTTTTGTTCGTCATAAGAACAAATAAAACATTATGTTTGTTTGCCAGTAAAACAGCAAAAAGAGAGTTACAGTACTTTTCCTGTGCCATGCAATATCTAATTACAAGTCTGCAAGGTTTTGTGTTTTGAAAAATCTCCTATAAAGCATAATGCCTATTATGGCAGGTGCTACTGCCAATTATCCAGAAATATATACCGGACAACTAATAATTATTTGAGACATTGGGGTATAAATAATAGCATATGACATAATGAAAAAGATCCATATTTTATGCTACATTGGAAGCTGGAGACACTGATATAAAGATGTAACTAATGTTTATAACACTTTTTTAACAGTCTACAGTGTGAGAACACAGTCTACAGAGTGAGTCGGTGCTATGGTATGTCTGATTTAAATCTGTATTTTAAATTATTTGTAGCTTGATAACTTGACCAAAGATTGAAATTGATAAGCATTAATTTCTTCATTTATCTAAACTATTGTTACTGTATATATGTATACAAACTATTGTAATATTTCATATCCTGATGTGTCCAATAACAATGTACACTGTTTCTAAAGGATGAAATAAAATATGAATATGAATATACATTCAAGTGCCTCCTCAAAAAAAGGGGTGGGGAAGAAATGAAAGATCAAACATCTAGTTGGTCTCAGACATATAATGTTCACACTTGGAAGATGATTACCACAGGAAACCTACAATTTTATGGCAGAGCAAAATAATAAATGTTGAAATTATAAATATTTAGTTTGTTCTATATCCATTTAAGGTTAAAGTAAAGACTACAACATCTACAACCATTAGTATCATATAGATTCATAGTTCATTTCCTAATAAAGTTTAAGATGTCTGTTACCATTATTTACACCCAGAGATGTTGTAAAGTAGTGTTCTAAAGGACTATGCAATATGCGCTACTTGTGTCAAGCACTTGCAAAACCTTTCTTCAAACAACAGATTGCTGGTTTCAAAGGAATAATTTTGTTGTATATGGTGATGGGAGGTTTATGAATGAGATGTTCAAAATTAATAGTTCACTCCCAGCTCCCCACTAATTTTACATTTTTAATAAACAGGTAGTTCAAACACAACAATGAGAGTAAATGAGTGTGTACTGCTCTCATTTCATAATATTTACTACTCATTTGACTGCCCTTTCTCCCTAATAAGACTGAGCCGAGCATTGGCAAGTAATTAGTTAAAAAATACAGCTGTAACTATACCACTACGGGTCGGTTTCACCAACAGATCCTAAATTTTAACACAATGTTAAACTGATTTAACACTGAAGTTAACACAAATTCTGTTTCATCAAACAATGTTAACTTTAACAATGTGTTAAAATCGGTGTTAAGTTAACATCTCCATACCCCTGTATTAAGGCGTTTAGTTAGAAATTCGAAAATGGCTGCCGCAAACCAAGCTGTTGATGCGAGTTTGCTACAATTGGTATTTTTTTAATGTCATTCCTAATAGAAGAGCAGTCGTACATCATAATAAATTTGAAACGCTGCAAAAGGTGCAATTTTTAAAGCAATATGGACTGTCCAAGGGGTCATGAGCATGGTTTTTATGGGAAATACGAGAGGTTAGAATACTACCAACAGAAGCATGCCTCTTTCTCGTATGCTACAACTGTTAACTAGATACTTAGATTTTATGATACTAACATTTTTCATTTACTTGGTGGGTGATACCGTTTGTAGGTTTATCAGGAAGGTTTCCGAAGCAATTGTTCAAGAAGAAAGACATTTTCGTCCGCTTTAGTTTCAATGCAGTGTCCACCGCCAGTTTTAAACCGTTTTGAACTCTCTTTGCACCTAACATTTCTAGTGCTGCACTTTGTTAGCATGAAATTGCCGCAGTTGCTTATTGGACTTAAGAGAAACGTGTTCGTTCCAATTAAATTACTTGCAAATTTTGTCCCAGGCTGCAATCTTATTCTTTAATGTAAGACTGTCAGCTTTTTCACACTTGAAAATACGTCTATATTTATTAACCAGATGTTAATTAATGCATTTCAAATGGTGAAACATTTATTTCGGTTGACATCACGATTCTAACCTCAAACAATTGGGAACATCATGTGGCAATTGCCATGAATGTAAATAGTTGTCTGCTATTAACACAGAGAGCGCAGCAATACATAGACAAAAGTGCATCAGAGCATGTTCAGAAGCAGTTTAGTTCGGCCACTGCCTTCTCTAAAGCTAGTGATCGCAGTTGTCTTTGATGTTAACAAAATGTTAGCTAACAAATTGCTGTAAAAGCTTGATGAAATGCAAAAGTTTTAACCTATATTAAACTTTGAACACCTTGTTAACAAACAAGATGTTAGAGTATTTTAACATTGGTTAGTGAAACCGGCCCTATGAGTGTAAACATTCCAGAGTACATTAGTTATACTTTTAATTATAATCCTTAAAGGGCACCGGAGTAGCATAGTGCTTTCATTTCCGGTTCTTGTACTGAAGGTCCACGGTTCTGTTCCTTGCTCTGGGGTGGCGATTTTAAGTCAGTCCTATCCTCACCTTCACATCTGACTTGCTCATGTGAAGTGTCCCCGAGACCCAATATGATTTGGAGTCCATGGTAACAGCTGTAGGTCCTCTCATTCCATTGTCATCCTCATCATCACCCTACCATCAGAGAAAACGGGTTCTGCCCACTGGGTGCCTTCACCTCAGAAAAGGCTCCAGTCATTGTTTGGTGGAATGAGGTCATAGACCATATGAGCAGCATTAGAAATGATGACGATCCTTAATTTTATTATACTTGTTCAAAATAAAATGAAAATAACCTGATATTCTTGCAAGTTATGAAATAAAAGTACAACAGTTTTAATTGGGCTGCTGAAGTACAACAGGCCTACTCCTCTATATAAAAAAAAAAAACAATAGTGGTTTTTAGCACCTATAGTCCAGTGTAGATTCCTGCATCAAGGAATCACTTGTGACTGACAAGACATCAGCAAGCCACTCAGGATCTTCTGGCTCCTTGTCATCTGTAGGGGACAGCAATCTTGTGACTTCCTGTGCTTCTTCATCGGAGAGCAAACCTTCCTGACTGAGTAGCACATATTTTCTTAGCAAGTAGAACCAAAAATTCATGCAGAATTCCTAACTTACAATTTGGTTTGGCAAGGTGACTTACTTGAACTTAAATATGGCATTTTGTAACATTCATATTTTGTAACAAGTTATGTTTTTATTTGTTAACCCAAATAATTAGGAATATTCATTATTGCATACAAATGATGGCATAATTGGTGTGTTACAAATATAGTATAAATTAATTAATTTGCAAAATAAATGTCCATTAAAATATGCAAAAATGAAATAGCAACTTTTTTATTTTCATTTACATAGACATAGTGTAAAAATATGACCTGTGTACAAGGGGCAGTCAGAAAGCAATGCCTATTTTTTTTCTTTCTTAAATAGGTTGGTAATGTGGAGAATTTGGTAAGATTTCTCAAACTTTTTTCTATAGTCTATTGCAGTAACAACTTCCTAAGACAACAGGTGGCAGCACTGTATGAGTTTAGAAAATGACTGACTTTGATCTCCATAACAGTGTGTTGCGTTTGAATTCGTTAATACTGAAGGAATGCCCATCCACATTCATGAAAGGCTGAAGAAGATTCATGGAAATGTGACTATGGATGTGAGCACTGTTAGATGATGGGTTTGTTGCTGCACAGAAGCTGATTGGAAAATGACATCGGCTGATGAAAACTGGAGTGGTTGGCCAGTAACTGCAGTGACTCCATGCAACATACATTGAGTAGACAAGGTATGATAACCACTAGGTAACAACACATAAATTATGTCTCATGCTCTCCATCAGTAAAGGCAGTGTGATTGCTATTATTGTAAAACTGGACTACTCAAAATTTTGTTGACAGTGAGCACCAAAAATGTTGAGCCTCCTGAATAAATAACAGTGTAAGGAAAGCAATAATCTTCAATTTGTTGTAGCACTTTTATGTAGGGGAGGGGGGGGGGGGTTCTTCGCGAAAACTGTGGCTGCAGATGAGCTTGAGTTAAGAGGCAGTCAATGGCATCACAAAATGTCACTAAGGAGGAAAAAATTCAAAACTAGATCGGTAGAGAAAGTTATAATGACAATCTTTGGGGATGTGGAGGATGTTATTCTGATTGACCTTTTGGAGCAGGGATACATAACAAATTGTCCAATGCATCAATACGCTCAAGGAGATACTTCTCTGGTGAGGTTGCCCAACAAAAGCTATGGTAGATGTTCTTCTGCATGACAATGAAATGACCACACACCAGTCACCATACCACTGGCAAAACTGCAAACTGGCTGGGAAGTCTTGCCTCATCCACCATACAGCCTTGATCTAGTAAGATCAGACTTCCATCTGTTTGGGTCACTAAGAAAAGCTCATTGTAGGCATCACTTTGAAGATGAAGAGACTGAAAAATTTGGTGTGCCAAGGATCATGACTTTTAGTGTACTGGAACGCCAGCTCTTGTTTCAAGGGAATAAAAACTGTGGAAAAAAGTATGAGATTATACTGAAAAAAATTGTCAAGTTCATTTAGTTTTCTTATAAATTAAAAGAGAAAGAAATAGGAAGCAATACTTTCTGACTCCCCTTGTATAATTCTCTCCATTTCTATGAATGGCCTTTTCCTTCTGCTCCAATTCTAAGGATACCTGTGCTTCAGCTTCACCATCATGTTTCCTGCCACTGAACTGCATCTTTGCCTGCAAGTAGGGAGCCTTGTGATCCCATTCTTCAAGGATGTATATGAACACATAAGCAACCCTTGTGCATAAACACTGCTACCATTATAATCATCCTCAAAGCGATCTTAAAGTCCTTACTTCATGGGTCAAATATGTGAAACTTAAGGAAGGATAACTATGGACTAATATTGGAGTCTTCAAGAAGTTTCTAATGAACTTCCTATAATTCTGCTATTCACTGTGAGGGAAAGTACATTTATTCTGAAATAACTTCCCTTTGATCACAAACAGTTTATGTCATTTTCAGTTAACACTTTCGTTGAGAGTTTCTGTTTCCTTCAAAACTATTTTTTAATGTTTTTAAAGCAATGATAGTTTAAAGGATGCACTCCCTTAATAGTCTACCCAAAAGCTATCCCTATTTTATCCCCTCTTTTGTATTAACTCAACACACTCACTGTGGTATTGATTGTCATTGTCAGATTTCCAGCATGCATTTGATTTTCAGCACTGTCAGTGCTTCTTCTTGCTTGATTGTGTCAAACCAATGGCCTTTCAACTTGATTTTCTGTTGGGAAAATAGAGCGGGTCCCAAATCAGGCGAGTTGGATACTGTGTCACATTGTTCCTGGTGAAGAAGAAAGTGTGACAGCCAGTTCCCTTGTTGCCAAAGTTAAAGCCGATGTCTTCATACATTTTCATGGAGCCATTGCAAAATGTCACAGTAGTACTTGGAATTCATTGGTTTGGGGGACAAATTCTTTGTGTATGATCCCCTTGGTACCAAAGAAAATGAGGAGCATGCTCTCTTCGCTTGTCTTGTCTTGTATTTTTTCTGTTGGTGAAGAGGGGCTCTTCCACTGCAAGGATTGTTGTTTTGTCTCAGTCATATCCTATGATGACCCTGGATAAGAAGGTTGGATCATCAGGTATGACCTGACAAAGCTCTCTGCTAACTTTAACACCTACACCTTCTGAACAGCAAACAGGATCCTTGACACAAATTTTATGGCAACATGATGCACGCCCAATTCAACAGTCAAAATTCATTGGCATGTCTCATAACCAATGCTCGCTTCATCAGCAAGGTCATGAATGGTTTGACATAGATCGTCGCTAATGAGCTGTTGAACAATGTCAAGTGTCGTGCAGCTGATGGGTCTTTCTGTGTGGTTATTCTCATCAACGAATGTATGGCCAGCACCGAACCAAACATGCCACTCAAACTAACGTGTAAGGCACACGCTTTGTTCCCAAAATGCTTGTTTAATCATTGCCAGATTCTCTGCAGCACTTTCCCGAGATTCGCACAAGATTTTATGCACATTCGCTGTTTCATTCTTGGAGCCATCATAAAATCAACACACACCACAGACAGGGTATCATGAAAACAAATGTAAAATCACAATAAATCCATATAGTTACATGAAACTCTGCACAATGACTCATCAGATATGTTAGTGGTACCATCCATCATTGTAGAACACTACTGCAATTGCTATGAAGAAGGCAGCAGCAGTTTGAACATATTGGATATCAAACTCATATTCCCACCTCATCAAAAGTATATGTGGAAGCCATATGCATTATGAGTACTCACAATGGGATAAGAGTCCATTCCCAAAATTACTGCCATGTTATCCTTGATGGGAGGTGGCTGTCTATGGTTTCAGATTCATGAAAGAAATCCCTTTTTAGGCTTCTTCTGCAAAATGGGATAGCTTCACTAACAATTACACTGCTTTAACTTATAAAAGCATTTTGGTTAGTCAATACTAGCTCTGGCACCACCAAAAACAGATCTATATATCATCCCTGGATAACTCATCATCATCATCATCATCATAATAATAATAATAATAATAATAATAATAATAATAATAATAATAATAATAATAATAATGTTCTGGTTAGATAGGGCCTTATAGGTTTAAGGCCTCTTCTGGTACAACAATCCCACATTCATCATTACCCACATCTCCAATAAGCTGCCATAGCTATGCTTTACAAATTGCCCAATTTATGGAGTTGTCTACACAATCATCATGTGAGAGAAAAATCCCTGAATGTTAGCAAACCTATGGATAGAATTGGATAAAAATTCTGAGTTACATTCATATGATTTCTCTACCTATTGCCATTTATTTTTATAGCTCCTCTACAAACTATTCCTATAAAAGCTTATGTTTTTTATCTGCTTCAAGTTAATTGAGATAAACATTTGTAGAATTAGTTTCATTATACATTTCAACATAAGTACAAGGGGGACACAAGATGCTAGAGTGAGTAAAATATTTAAAAAATCTGTGGTACATTCACATGACTTTCTCTACCCTCTAACATTTATTAGTAGATATACAAACTATTCTTACTAAAGCCTATTTTTCTATCTACTACATTTTAATCCAAACAAACCTTTGCAGAAATAGCTACATTACACATTCCATTATAGATTCAAAGGGAACAGCGAGTCAAATGTTAAGAAATGGATGCCATATGCTGGCTTTAAAATTCCATACTGTTTCCAGTGAATGAGAAACAACTGAATGTTGAAAGCACTTTAATGACCAAGCAATGAACAACTGAACCTTTATTACCAGATATCTCACACATGGCTTATGCCACAAAAAACTTATGCGATTCAGGGAGCCTCAAAACATGTACTTCCGGTGAAATCTTAACATTGAATTTTTGGGTGGAATACAATACTTCCCCTACTTACTATAAGTAGTAGAGAAAGTAAAAATGGGGCCCTATATGCTGGTTTTTAAACAACAATTCTTTACATGACATCATGAGAAACAACTGGTGGTGCGAACACAAAAAAATTACAAAGCATTGAAAAGTTCAAACCAATAACAATGAAGTTCTTCAATAGCTGATACCATCCCCCCCCCAAAAAAAACTTTTGAAATAAGTTGTGTGATTAAGAAATCTAGGTTTTTTGCAATAAGATTTTTGTTTATCACTAACGGTTTACCAGTTAAACAAAATCCATTCCGAATGAAGGGGACCTCACAGGTTATACAGATATTTCAAGTTATACATTTTATTAATCATGTAGATTACTTTAACATATGGAGTTTTAATAAAAATTGTTAGAATCATTTTTGAGAAAATCAAAATTAATGAAGAATTTTTCATGTGAAGAATAGTTTGTGGTGGGAAGGTTTTCTTGAACATTTTTAGTATCATCCCCTAGAAGGTGCTGAACTTCAAATTCTAATTTTATATTTGTGTCTGACTTTTCATTTTTGAGTTATGCTGTTCACAGGCATAGTTTTTTTTGGGGGGGGGGGGAGCGGGAGATTGAAGGAACCTGAAAACATGTATTTCTGATGAAATCTTGACACCAAAGTTTTGGGTGGATTGTAACACTTCCTCTGCCTATTATATGTAGGTGTGGAGAAAGTAAAAAAATGGCCAAAATGTAGTGGAATCTCACACAGTGAAGCGATTGATAAAAGACACTTAATGAAAGTGGAAACAACATGAACACTCTTACTAGCTTCACTCACCTATTTATTATTCAGAACATGCATCTTGAGCATGAGCCCACATCATCAACTGTGAGACTCCACTTTCATTAAGTGTCTTTTAAGAAGATGGCTTTGGGATTTGTGACTGCTAGAATGCTGAATACTGTTTGGGGGGGGGGGGGAGTAGTATTCTTTCAGCAACATCTTTCTATTCGCAACTTTACCAAAAGTATTAGCACTGTGCAGTAATATCAATGGGGTTATCTTTTTAGATATATGTATGCAAAACAGAAATTGAAAATGTGAATAATTGCAAATTATTCCTCCAATATTGTACATAAATTCTGCACTTAAAAAGAAACATAAAAACAAAGCTATCAAGCTGATGTAAATTACCTTCAGAGGAGCATATGCCTTTGCATACAAAGCAAAACTAGGAAATTGTAGAATTATCATGCTTTTTAAGTATAAAAACATATTTTATTTTTCCAATTTAGTTCTTGTATATATCAGATTCAGAAATTAAATGTGAAAATTAAAGGTTATAATTTTATTAATAAATGCTACTGTTTGCCATTTAAGTATTTCACCTTGCCGTGATCATAACTTTCCTTTTTGGTAAAATATTTAAGGATCAAAGGGACTTAGCATAACTATAATCTTAGAACATTAAGTTAATCAGCAGAAGAATGCTATAGAAAGCATACAGTAGCTGTGATAAAAGGTTTGTAAAATGCATGAGCTACACATGCAATACTGTAAAAAGATGCCAAATAAAAGAAGAAAAGGAACATTTGCAATTTCATCTACACTCACCGTATTTTCTTTTCCAGTATACTGCAGGTACGAAGAAGGTAGAGCAGAAAAGGCAGAAAATACAACAGCATTAGTTATATGCAAAGCTGTACCATAACAAAATGAGCAACATAGCACATACTAGCAGCTGAATAAGAAATAAAGCAAGTTTTGAACTTACAGTTTCATTATTTTTAACACTTCTATGAAAGATAGGCGCTCTTTAGTTGCCCCCAAATTAACAGTGCTCATTTTCTCATACTACAACTTGGTCAATTTTTTCCATGCCAAATGTTCTTGTGTGTGCCCATGAGAGAAATGTACTGCACTTCGACAAATGTGTTGCTTTTTTTTCTCATTTAGCTGCTTCTGTTGATATAATATACACTACAAATAAATGTGTTATACTTGTTCATGCAATATAAAAAAAATGCATTACTCAATACTGCACTTTCAATAAGAAATTACAACAGTACAAAGACACACTGGGTCTCCGAGTGATTCATTTTTATACTATTAATGCCAACATTTGCAATCTGTTTTGCATCATTGTTGAAAGGAAATATTTTCAAATGCACATGATATGCACGGTAAGGAATCAGTGTACTACTATGCTTTGATTCACAATCAAGTAAGGAAAATACATTCTTATGAAGGTTTTGCTTCTTTTCATGAAGCAACTTTAACAATGAGGAATTTAACTGCTACTTCCTATCTTCCTATCTGAAGACACCAAATGCTGTCTCTCTTACATGTCTCTAGCCCACTAGCTTTCTCTAGCTTTACAGATTCTTAAAAAACTGCAATTTTTTTTATAATATCTGCTGTGTCATTTTCAATATTCCCTATGGTAGACTTTTGATAATAAGCATCAATGAATTAATATTTCTGCTAATTTTCAATGGATCAAGAGGCTATAATTAGAATTTTCAGTTTGTTGACTAGAAAAATTATTACTACAAATAAAAGAAAATAAAGAAGCCATCCATGGATTTCTATCATCTTCCCTACCACCTAATTAATGCTTCAATACTCAATTTAACTACTGAGACAACGCAATGATGAAACTGATGATACCATTGCCATCACATTTTCTGATCTGAATACAGGGTATGCTCACGGTGACACTTAAGTTTGCTGCAAATACATGTTAGCCTATAGCTGCATTTCCTTCACTAGACATTACAGTTAGTGTAACAATTCACTAGTTTATAATGCTAACCAAATTTAGAAGATAGAAAATGTTTTCCTGGAAATTCTATTAATTTCAGATTGGAGATGCAGTTAATCTTGTAGATGAAATCTTAGTTAATTTTAAAATACAAATGGGCTTACTAAAAGCAATGAGCAACAAAATCACATGTTAATTATGAAAAAAATCAAGATTATTATAATTATATTGAGCAGGCTTCCATTATAGGAACCATTACAGTTGATACAAAATGGCAGTAACTGATGCTTCATTTCACCAACATGTTGGGATTGAACTTGTCACAAAAGAGGAAACTCTGCTGCAAAAATTCACCAGGTGCTTTATCAGTACATAAAGATGTGCATTTGGTCACCAGCAGTATTATAAGATCAGTAAAATTTTTAAAGTTAGAAAAACAATCATAAAAAAATCAGCCTTATAGTAGCCATTCACAGACTGCCTCTAAAAATACAACAAGAAAAGGGTGGATGAAAATATCATTAAGATAGTTATGTGCAACTATGGATGAAACTGCAGCAGTCAGTGAGGGACAAGATCAAAACTTTAGGCTATTAAAAAGTGTGCACCCACTGAGTTCTGAAACGGCAACTTTAGGCCGAGCCCAAGAACTATAATTACAGATAACTTATTAATTAACTTTTAGTGATGTTAAATCGTATTATGTAAATATCTTTTTCTCATACTGCTTGTATATTTTAAGAAGGGTGATTTAACGTTATGTATCTATCTAGGTTATTAATATTAGTAGAGTTATAAATGGTTTAATGTAAATAATTTAAGCGCTATGTTAAAATACTGTCCACGAGGGAATGTTTTAGCTACAGGAATAGTGCTTTCGAAGGCAGAAAACCTAGTTTTATTACCTCTCTCCGGTCGCAGTGCTATTATTCCTACAGCGAGGGTGTAGAGCCTTTGTCCCATTATTTGATAATTCGCCGTGACCAAGTGAGTGAGAAGGACAATCTAACGGTACATGTAGGAAATGCCGCGATTTATATTAAAATTGGACCAATGAAATCCCTGGAAGTTTATTCGAAATAGTTAGACGCGTCGAGTCGCGCTAAAAATGTACCAATAGGAAAGGAAGCAGCCTCAGGAGCCTGAGACTATAAATGGATCTGTTTGGGGAAAATTCGGGACAGTTTATGTCATGTGTGGTCAGGGAGAGATGCTGCAGGATGTGTGAGATATCGCGCCAAAAAGGGAATCAAGTCAAATTTGTCGTGTCAGCTTAGTATTGCATTTTATTCGAGAGTTTTCGTAATGTGTGGTCAGGGAGAGATGCTGCAGAATGTGTGAGATATCGCGCCAAAACAGGGAATCAAAATAGTTTTAGCAACACACCTAAGATCCGCTACTCTGAAAGCGACAATAAGAATAGTTATATTTCGTGCCATATCCACGCCATAGTTTAACAGCAGTGGACAGTATTTTACAGCGGCAATACCAGTTTTGTATACTACGAGTGTTAATTAAATAAAAAAGAAATGGCAGTGTCATCTTTTCATAAACAAAGCAAGTCTATGTCTTCCTATATCACCACCCGAGATCTACGTTTTCCTTTACCGAGGATAAGTCCATGCTCCCATATAATTTAAGGAAAATTACTGCAGCTAGCCGAGGATAAATTGAAGAACCAACACGCTGAGAACTTCTGGAAGCAACGGGAGAAGCATCAAGGTAAGCTACAGCAACGGATGAGGAGGTGATCGCCGCAAACTGGCGCCATAACGTGGAGCTCGAAGGGAAGACCAGCTCGAAGGGAAGACCAGCTCGAAGGGAAGACCAGCTCGAAGGGAAGACCAACATAAACGGAGGACGAGAAAACAACGAACAGACGAAGAATCTTCAGAGGAAAGGGGCACAGCAGAACAAAATTACAACGCGAACTTCTAGTCTACCTACGTGGGACAACAAAACAGCTGAGAGCATCGCTTCTAGAACTTCACCAGGATTCGAACCCGGAACGCATCAGTTAACATTGAAAAAATACAGGTTAGAACATTTATTCAAAAACAAACAAAAAGGCATGCAGAGTAGTGATTCAGTTTTGTGAACACATGTTATTGAGAGGGGGTAAAGTCATTACTAGGGAGGTAGAACTTGCTAACGGAACCATGAGTAGGTCAAGGGAAGATTTGAAAGAACTGAATGGGGAGGCTATTGTCAGCATAACAACAGATGGAGAAAATATGGGCGCAGCAGAGGTAGAAGTTAGGCTGGGAAGGCAATCACCGGATAAGCAGGTCATTGACGCAGGTCAAAACCAGCTGCTAATATTGCTTCAACAGTTGAGCGCAAAGATAGATGAGCGGGATAAAAGGTTAGAAAGCATAATAGATGAGCAGAGTAAGGACTCAAAAAGAAATTTCAATGAACATAGTAAGAACTTAGAAAGCATATTCAATGAACATAGTAAGAACTTAGAAAGCATATTCAATGAACATAATAAGAACTTAGAAAGCATATTCAATGAATCTAGTAAAGACTTAGAAAGTGTCGTAAGGGAACAAGACAAGAATTTAGAAGGGGAAGTAAAGAAGCAGAGTAAAGACGTAGAAAGAATCGTAAGTGAACTAGATAAGAATTTAGAAGGGGAATCAAATGAGAATAATGAATACTTAGAAAGAATCATAAGTAAGCAGAATAAGGACTTAGAAAGAATCGTAAGTGAACAAGATAAGAATCTAGAAGGGGAAGCAGATGAGCATAATAAGGACTTAGAAAGAATCGTAAGTAAGCAGAATAAGGACTTAGAAAGAATCGTAAGTCAACCAGATAAGAATCTAGAAGGGAAATCAAATGAGCATAATAAGGACTTAGAAAGAATCGCAAATGAGCAGAGTAAAGACTTAGAAAGAATCGTAAGTGAACAAGATAAGAATGTAGAAGGGAAATCAAATGAGCATAATATGGACTTAGAAAGAATCGTAAGTAAGCAAAGTAAGGGCTTAGAAAGAATCGTAAGGGAACAAGATAAGAATGTAGAAGGGAAATCAAATGAGCAGAGTAGGAACTTAGAAAGAATCGTAAATGAGCAGAGTAAGGACTTAGAAAGAAAACTGAGCGAACAAAAGGATTTCGAAGGGAAATTAAGTAAGCAGGGTCAGGACTTAGAAAGAAACTTAAGTGAACAAAATGAGAGTTTAGAGGGGAAATTAGTTGAGCTGATGAAGGGGAAGTTAATAGAAACACTTGAAGGGAAATTACTACAGATACTAGAAACTAAAGATCCGAAAACACTAACGGGAGAAGAGACGTTAAAGAAAGCTTTTGAAAGAATGTCAAAAAAGGCGCAGAAAAGAAAGGAGGAATTTAAAACAAGGAAGCGAAAGAAAGGGTTGATCGAACTTGGAGAATTAGTATGGGTATAAAAAAAAAAAAATCCAGCATTCAAAGTAAAAAAAAAAAAAAAAAAAAGAAAAAGAAAGACATAACATCATTGATCCTGACTCTACAGTGCCTGGAAAGGAGAGCTTTCACATGTGAATTAATGAGTTATCTTAAGCAGTTGTGGAGAATATTTTTTGCATTACTAAAGAGACTTGAGTATTAAATGCTCATTAGTGATAGTGAAGAAGAACAAGAAACACCTTTGCCATTAATATGTTTCAGTTTCTTTCTGTTTGAATAAGTTTGTCTTAAGGTTGAAACAGCTTTTATTGTCAGAATATTTGTTATTTTTTGATATTTAGCAATATTTGTAAATTATTAATTGGTTGGTATGCTAGAAATATGCTGACAGTTTTCTTTAAACATATAAATTAGTTTTATTAATTATAAAAAAAAGAGGTATCATAGAATGGAAAAGTTATTTAAAGGTCCATACCGGGTGATTAACATTTTTGGCTCGGATACATTTGAGTTACAAGAAACAAAGAATTCCAAGATCGTAGGGAGATATCATAAACAGTTGCTCAAACCATATAAATGTTTAGAGAATGAGAAGGGTGAAAAATGTAATGAAAATAATCAGGTCAGTTTTACTCGAAATGAGGTAGCAACCCTGTGAACAAATAGTAAAGGTAATACACCCGATAAATAAGGATGTAAAGAAATAAATAAATGCATAATAATTATGTACCAATATGTATGTAAATAGATTTAATTTTAGAACTTAATTTGGGTATTAGAGTATTTGTTGCGTTACAAGTTATTCGTGTGCGCGAAATGTATTGTGTATAAGAATGTCTCTCGGAAACCTGTTTTTAAATGGTGAGAGGGGATCAACCATAACAAATGTAGAGTGAACGACCCAAATGTAAACACCACTGGTTTGGCAGAACCCTTGTGAAGGAACCGGTATAGCGAAGGGTCTATGTCAACAAAACAAACGAACAAAGGCCATAATCAGAGGAATTATTCTGGAAAAGAAAATTGTATCAAGTGCTCAAAAATTTATTCTTTTCCAGAACAGGGCAATTTGAAACGGCAACTTTAGGCCGAGCCCAAGAACTATAATTACAGATAACTTATTAATTAACTTTTAGTGATGTTAAATCGTATTATGTAAATATCTTTTTCTCATACTGCTTGTATATTTTAAGAAGGGTGATTTAACGTTATGTATCTATCTAGGTTATTAATATTAGTAGAGTTATAAATGGTTTAATGTAAATAATTTAAGCGCTATGTTAAAATACTGTCCACGAGGGAATGTTTTAGCTACAGGAATAGTGCTTTCGAAGGCAGAAACCCTAGTTTTATTACCTCTCTCCGGTCGCAGTGCTATTATTCCTACAGCGAGGGTGTAGAGCCTTTGTCCCATTATTTGATAATTCGCCGTGACCAAGTGAGTGAGAAGGACAATCTAACGGTACATGTAGGAAATGCCGCGATTTATATTAAAATTGGACCAATGAAATCCCTGGAAGTTTATTCGAAATAGTTAGACGCGTCGAGTCGCGCTAAAAATGTACCAATAGGAAAGGAAGCAGCCTCAGGAGCCTGAGACTATAAATGGATCTGTTTGGGGAAAATTCGGGACAGTTTATGTCATGTGTGGTCAGGGAGAGATGCTGCAGGATGTGTGAGATATCGCGCCAAAAAGGGAATCAAGTCAAATTTGTCGTGTCAGCTTAGTATTGCATTTTATTCGAGAGTTTTCGTAATGTGTGGTCAGGGAGAGATGCTGCAGAATGTGTGAGATATCGCGCCAAAACAGGGAATCAAAATAGTTTTAGCAACACACCTAAGATCCGCTACTCTGAAAGCGACAATAAGAATAGTTATATTTCGTGCCATATCCACGCCATAGTTTAACAGCAGTGGACAGTATTTTACAGCGGCAATACCAGTTTTGTATACTACGAGTGTTAATTAAATAAAAAAGAAACGGCAGTGTCATCTTTTCATAAACAAAGCAAGTCTATGTCTTCCTATATCACCACCCGAGATCTACGTTTTCCTTTACCGAGGATAAGTCCATGCTCCCATATAATTTAAGGAAAATTACTGCAGCTAGCCGAGGATAAATTGAAGAACCAACACGCTGAGAACTTCTGGAAGCAACGGGAGAAGCATCAAGGTAAGCTACAGCAACGGATGAGGAGGTGATCGCCGCAAACCACCATTAATGATTCAAAATAACAAAATCAGAGAAAAACTCATACATCATAGAGTAAGTTTGGAAAACGGTATAGAAAGTATTTGCACATTTTCTCTATAGGCCTGAGTTAGCAAGCCTAATTATCACCTTTTCCATGCAAGGACAAATGCCACAATTGATAGACAGCATGGAATTAACCCATCATTTTTGTTTTTGTAGTGCTGGAATGCAGTGCTATGGTAAGGGAATTTTCGACTTTCAGAACAGTGAGAAAAGAATGTTCATAACAAGGACACTATGTAGAATAATGAAAAACAATGTGGTGTATGTGGTTTTCCAAAGGCAAATTTGTGTGATTTATAAAGAATTGTTGCTGATAAATTTGAATATGATCATCATATTACTGGAATATTTACTTTGTAATAGTTAGAACATGTCAGTAACATTAGTAGGTCAGAAACAAAGATAGCTATCTCAGAAACACCATTATATTATTGCATTTTATGTGAAGGTATTCTTTTATGTCCAGTGCTACTATTCAATCAGCTTGACTATCAGGCCTAGTGTGATACCAGCAAACATTTGAGAATTACTTTGTTGTCTGGTGCAGCCTAGAAATATGAGAAGGGAATGTTCTAGAGAAAGACTGAGCAGTATATAACAGTGAGTGACAGTTGCAGAGTTGTACTTAAATATGAAAGTTAAGATCAAAAAGTTCAGTTGTAAGTTGAGTGGAGTTGTTGCTGAAGTGATAGTCGTGATACAGCAAATGAATTGCAAGTTTCAGCACAGAAGAGGAGGAAAGGAACTAGACTGCACATGAAAAAAGAGTACTATTAATGTAATTGTAGCCAACTGAGACTTTTTTACCAGCAAGAAAGAATACTGGTCATTTAGATAAATGGAAATGTCACTAGCAGTTCTTGTAACCAGCTAAACAGAATATGGCTTATTCAAGATGCTGATTTCAACTCAAGCATTTGAACAAAATGCATAAATATATATATTTATTTATTTATTTATTTAAAATGTGGTTTAAAGACTCTTATATTGTTAATTTCCAGGTAGATATATGCCACAAAATTGTGTAAAACAGCTCAAAGCACCCATAACTTTGAGCTGATATTAATCTTCTGAGGATATGGAAAAGTCTATAAAAACCTTATCCAGGCAAGTCACCACAAATGAGTTTTGAACCTGGACTCTCTAAATTAAGGGGTAACCACACTACCCCCATTTCCTGCAGGGAGATAATTTGCAGTCTTAGTAATGAGGAAACCTGTGTGCATTTCATTGTATTCACGTGTTCAGTAGTTTTGTTTATATAAAACATAATTACTGAATTGCAACAAAATAGCTTTTCAACTTTTTTGTCTGCATTTCTGCCATTTGGGTGAAAGATCAATTACTAAAGCCTGAAGCCTTACTTATCTTTGAAGTTACTGACTATATGCAGCAAAAGGAAACATGCATGTTAGCATATACAAGATGTATACAAACAACTACAGTGTGCAGAATTTGTTACAGGGTAACAAACTGATCATTTCTCAGGAGATCTATTCTCATTTGAAAAAGCTTGATACAGTGCTATGGGTGTTAAAGAGATACATTGACATTGGTCTGATGTCCTAAGAGGTATGTAATCCAAAGCATTCACAAAACAATGGGTGGTTACATTGTAAGATGTCGTTCTGTAAATGACTCCTGGCTCACATTGCAGAGAAAAAGAAAATTGGTGGATATTATCACCCAGAACCATGCAACTTTCATCAAACTGTGATATTCATGTGGTTTTGTGGAATATCCTATTTTTTCAAAATTATACCAATTAACTTTAACAAAACCATAATTGCGGAAGATGCAGCGCCTGTTTCTTTCTTAACTAATAGATCCCTTTGACACATACACAACTAATATTGTACAGTACCACTTGCACATTTTGTCAGATGGTATCCTAAAACACTACAAACAATACATTTCTGGACATATTGCCCTCATAAAAAATGATTAATTCATCATCCTGTAATGCATCCTGCACATTGTCACTCTGTTTTGTTTTTTTGTACACCCTGTATACCTGGAAGCAGCATGCATAATCTGGCAAGTTATGGACAGTACGGCTTAGTACAGATACAAACATAATTTTTACTCATAAGGGAAGTATCAAAATTCTTCATGCTGAATGAAATCTACCTTGAAATTCCTGTGAGACATATCAAGTGGGTTAACACAATCACATTCAAAGAATTAACTGCCAGTTTCACTTCAAGGTATTGAAATCTAAGCTGAAATCCTCTAACAACATAGTATGTGATGCAGATGGATATCCCAGCTTGAATGGCGAAAACCTGCTGGGTACTTCTGCGCGATTCACTTCCCTGTCTCTCATTGCCAACATGATCTTGATGCAACTAATAAGGTACATTCAATGCTGTCACTTAGTACAAGTTTTTCTTCTTGGTAGTTCAAATCACTGATTTGGCATTTGATTTGGAACCTTGCAACTAAAACTAGTAAATAATTTTTTGTATGTAACTTTTTATGACATACTGATTCTGTAACCAAAATTTTGAAGAAGACTTCCACTAGAAAATATTTGATACTTCCCTTTTTCTTACTGATAGTTATTAGCCAGCAAGTTCCCTATACAGATTATTCTCAGTCAATTTCAGGATATTAGCAGCATGGAAAGGCTTCTGGTAAAGAGAGAGAAACTGAAAATTTTATATTAAAGAATTAAAATATAATACATTCAGTTTCAAGGCAGTTTAAGAGTAATGAATAACAAATGCAAAAGCAGTTAATTCATTATGTAGTAATTCACAGGCAAAAGGGTAGTCAATTGTTTGGGGGAGATTACCTCACTTTTTTACGGCAGCGTTAACTAACCTTGCACTTAGTAAATTTTCTGCTTCATCGGGTGTCATTGTCTCTGGGCCATCTGAACTTGGAAGTGATGGAAAGTCACTTGCAGCTGCCTCCTGTGAAAAGATGGTAATAATGGTTTATAATTTAGAGTCAAAAACAATTTTAATAACTTTGATAATATTTAAATCATTGAAATAGTTTTACTTACATTCTTCTTTTCAATTATACTTGTGAAAATTCTTAAGTTAGTAGTGGAATATCTAGTGCTGTATCTCATTATTAAGATGCCGGTAGAATATGTAATTTCATATTTTAAACTATATGTACATGCAAGCACCATGGTAACTCAGTGGTTTCATTTGCAGCTCTCGTGGCAAGGGTCCTAGTTTGATTACTGGCTCTGGGGTGGTCATTTTAAGTTGGCCATATCCAAGCCTTTGCCTTTGATTAGCTCATGTGAAGTATCCTCAAGGCCCAATATGATCCAAAGTCCAAGGTAAAAGCTGTAAGTCATCTTGTTTCATCACCATTTAACATAATCACTCCCTCATTAGAGGTAACAGACTCCGTTCTCTGGGTACCTCCAATTAATAAATGGGGTCCATACATTGCTTGGTGGAACGAGATTTTCCCAGAGGTCATCAACTGTATGGGGAACATTATAAACCAAACAACTATATATGCCTGTGACATGAGAACAAGCCTTTTGATGTATCATGAAGTGCAAAATGCAAAATTCTAGTGTTTCTGATTGATATTTACATTTCTTAACATACAGATTTCAAATCCTATACTCACTGGTTAATGTTAATGTTTTAATTATTTAGAAGACCATCCTGGTCAGCATGTGCTGACATTCTAAGTCATTTGTTTTACAGAAGCTGCTGTTTTGTTTGAAATATGGGAAGTGTTTCTCTACTTTCTTTAGGATAGAATGGATATCTATTGACACATAATGCTTTATAGAGTGAGCTTAAGTTCATAAACTGGTGACATATTAAGATTACAGTTGCAACCCATGAAGCTAATATTTTTAATAATTTTAACTTAATTGTTAATATACACATGTGCAGTATGATTATATAACTGTTAATATAACTACTAATGTAGACTGATCAACAACAAAATAATTACAATTTTCTTAGTAAGTGCTCACAAAAATGTCTTTCATAAATTCTGGAATACAGTAATATTTTTGCTTAACAACATTTCTTTTGTCTCTTTATAATGGTTTAGGAGTTTTTTATATCTTAAAGTGATTGCAACAGCATGTATATTTTTATATTCATGCAGCAGAGAGCTAAAAGGGTTAGTTTTATGCATAGGAAATTTGAAGTTATTTTCTTTTCTGGTATTACAGTGGTGTCAGTTTTGCTTTTTCATGAACTAGTCCTAGCTTTTGTGAACAATTCTAAAAGATACACAGAGGGCAAGTTAATATTTTTAAATAATGGTTTGCACGAGTCTTTGAAATCAGCTCATAGAATGTGTATAATAATTGTTATCTGGATTTTGAAACCTGTTTCCCTCCCAGGTGTATTTCCCCATAAGATTATGCCATAAGATATGATCAAGTGGAAGTAACTGCAATAAACTGCTTTTCTTTGTATTTTATACTGATTATTTGCGACAAATACATCTCATTAAGATAGGCCAAGTTTAATATTTTTAGCTACATATTCAAAGTGGATATTCCATTTTAGACATTCATCTGTATGTAGTCCTAATACTTTGTTGTAGATTTTTTTTTTGGGGGGGGGGGCACTTCTCTAACTAAATTGTCTTCTCGTGAATTTGTATTGGGAGTAGTTTTGAATGTAGAATACTAGCTTTTGTTTTATTTAAGTTCATTCCAATGCAGGTGAACCACTTCTAAAATTAAGGTATTATTTGTATTGGATGGTAATTTGTGAATGTGTGTTGTAAAATAACTGAGGTATCATCCACATGTAATACTGGTTTAACACTTATAATACAAGATAAATAATTATTGTTACTGTAGAGAATATATAATAGAGGTCCTAACACTGATCCTTGCATGACACCATGTGTATTAATTTTCCACATTCCTGAGCTGCATTTGGTGCTAAGATTTTGTTTGTGATTTAATAGATACAACTGGAAGAAAACAAGATTTTGATCTCTAATATTACAATAGTCAAGCATTTTTAAGAGAATTTCACAGTTTACACAGTAAAACGATATCACATATTACACAGCTGTATTTTTTTTTTTAAACTAATTTTTATGCCACTTCATTTACCACAGTAGTTACAGCTGTAATTGTTGACAGGATTTTTTTCTGAAGATCTTGACAGTAATTTAGTATTATATTACTTTCTAGAAACGTTTTAATATGGAGTAGACTAATTTCTCTAATATCAATGGGAAACTGGTCAAGACAGATGGGCGATAGTTTCGTATGCATATGTACTTCCTTTGTGAAGGGGCGTACCCATGTAAAATGACTGATTAAATATTTTGGCAAGTGGCTCACTTATTAAATCCTTAACTATTTTAACTCACCTAGAAGCAGTTTATCCCATCCACTCAAATATTTTAGTTTCAGAGAAAGATAATGTTTTTACATCATTTGCTGTTATATAACCAAGATAGTGAATTAATGTAACTATTTAGTACTTTACTAAGAGCCTTAAGTGTACAAGGATGTGTCTTGCAAGTTTCTTTAGGTGTGCTTGTGAAATAATTTCGAGATTCAGCCATGTCATGTCTGCTGTAATAATGTTGCTAGGACTCCGGTTTTTGTTTATTTTGTACTCCTAACTCACATTTAATTAATTGCCATGATGCTTTACTTTTATTATGAGTTTCATTTATATATATATATATTTTATGGTTATTTATTTTGCTTTCTTTTTTATCTTTTGTAAATTTTGTTGTAAATTAAATAGTGTCTAGTTAACTCTATATTGTTGGATGTTTTTGAAAGTGAGTATATAAATCTTTTACATGTAACAAAATAGTAAATACAACCATACCTCTTCTGCAAATAGCTCTGGTGCACTGATCTTCCCTTCATCATGCTCTGCTTCATCATCTCCATCTTCTGCATCAGCATCTGCATATTCCATGTCCTGCAGCTCAAGAATTTTAGCCTCTGAGGTTGCTTCTTTTGCATCAGCTTGTTCCAAATCCGGGGGAGGAATTGTACTTGTTTCTATAGGGTAAGCTGATGGCTGATGTGATTGAACAGGCTCCACCTCCTGAGAATGCTGTTCAATAGAGGTATCTAATTTATTCTGGTTGAAAGGTATGCTTTGCTCCAATTTAGTTTTTTCACTGCTTAAAACATCAGCCAATGAATAACCATCTTCTTCACTTCTAAGATCCTTTTGCTCTATCTCATGTACTTTTGTGCTAATATTCTGGGGTTCCTTAGGGATTATAGAGTGTGAAAGTTCATGATCTGTTTTTGGTAAGTGCAATGCTTCAGGTTCAAGCAACAGATTATGATCTTTCTTTTCTTCACGTTCAGAATTTATAAAATCCTCTACTATTTTACTTTGTTTAATATTTTCTAAACATTCATGATTTGTGATCTCGGCATAGTATGAGGGTGGAAGCCAATTGGAAACATCAGAAGCCTGACTTTCCAGTTCGTGCAAAACTGAGTTTGTAATAGGAGGTGGTTCAGGAGAAGTACTGATGACAGAAACAGGTTTAGTGGGACCAAGACCTGCAGGCTGCATTTGAAGTTGCACTGAGGAAACCATTTTCTTACTTCTTTTGTCTACATGTGCAACATCATGCCTTACTTCTCCTAATTCTTCTTCTCGCAACCGCTTTTCTACATCACCAGGTGAAGCAGTGGCAGCTCTTGTATCTGTCTCTTGCCCTAGAACAATGCAAACTACTAATCAGTAAAATTACACAATTAATAACAAGCTTCACAATTCCAGAATAAAAATTTCCATAAACTGTTATAAAATAGGATTCAATATTCTGAGAGATTGACAGTGCTCATAAAACAAGAAAACAAGGCCCAATAAACACGATCCCTGAAATCAATGTCTGTTCATTATTAAATATTGGCTCTGGTTGCTTTACAGAACAACTTGCTATTGATGTAGAAGACAGTTATTCATCAAAACAGAAAAACATGTGATGTATTGCATTCACATGATTTTTCTCTATCCACTCCTCTACAAACTATTCTTACAAAAGCTTTTTCTTCTACCTACTTCTTATTAATCGAGATAAATTTTCATTGCACATTTACACATGTTGCAGGTGTAAGAAGGATACAGTAAGCTAAAGCGATAGTCATATTTTTAAAAAGCAGATCACTTTGTACTTTTAAATTCCATTTTCTTTGCATGACCATGAGGAAAAAATCAAATGGAAAAAAGTATAAATATTTGCAAATTCACATCAATAACAAACAATATCTCAGAAATGGTTAATGCCAAAAAAAAAATTATTTCACATAAATTGTATATTTTAACATCTACATTTTTTAAGCAGCAAAATTTTGTGCATCTCTTATGGTATACCAATTATAGAAGATCATTCAGAATGAAGAGGACTTTGCAGGCTATTCACAGAAAATTCAAGATAGACATTCTCTTTGTCATGCAAATAGCCAAAACATACAGTATTTTAACCAAAATTGTTGGCCATTTTTGAAAAATAAAAAAGTATCAAAAAGTTTTCTTAGTAAAGGATATTTGGGGTGGGCAGATTTTGTTGAAAATCTTTTTGTCGTATCTTTGGATGAGATGCTGAATTTAAATACCAGTTCAGTATTTAACCAATTTTTTTGGTTTTGAGTTATGCGGTTCACAGACAGATGTACGGACATAGAAACACAAACACAAGTGTGCACAGACCTGTTTTTAAAAATTATTTCATTTTTAATTCAGGGAGTCTCAAAATATTTATTCGTGATGAAGAGTCAGTATCAAAATTTTGGGTGGAATGCAATACTCTTCTACTTGCTATACGTTAGTAGAAAAATAAAAATGGCTGTACTATAATTGCACATTTTCTGTGATGTGAGCTCTTTGTTAATTTCTGGAAAAGTAGCAAAACTGAAAAATAATGACTCAGCAAAGAGAAACTAATCTTAAAATTTATACATGGTCACTAGCACAAAATGGGCTGTCTGCAACTGATGTGGTTAGTGCACTATCGGGATAAGTTAAATGAAGTTATAAAATTTTATTTTTCACAAGAAGTCAGACTTAAATTTGGATCTCCATAAAAACATCTGTTTTGCAGTTTTGCTAATTTTACAGAGATGGGAGGACATCTGCAATAAATTAATCAAAATAACAACTAGACATGCAGATGGTGCAGTTGTTTGATGCTGGCTTTATGTCCCAAAAATTGTAGCTTGAATCCTAGCCTAGGAAAAGGACTATCATGTGATAGCCTCATGTCAGTAGATTTGCTGTCATATTAAAGAACTCCTGTTGGACAAAATTTTGGCACTCTAGCAACACTGATATGACTCCGTCAATTAGAGACATCGATGTCACTGTCATCCACCCAAAAGCAGTAAGCTCCAATTCAAGCTCTCCACCATCCTGGATCAGCCACAGCAAAATGAGATACCTCTGCTGCCAAATTTCCTCTATACCGCTTAGCAAGTCACCAAATCACTCAGTCAAAAGTAGGCATTTGATATAATGTAAACATTAATCATTTGTATTTATCTTCTATAGTATACATTTAGTAAAATAAAAGAGACATCAGCAAAGTTATGTTTGTGTAATTCATAAATTTTAATAAACTACATGCTTTATCTGTTACCTTGGAAGACATTTATTTTAGGATCCATGTTTATGAGATCTTTTCTGCTTGTTTTCATAAGCACTTTTTTGCCTCTCAAGCTGTGGATCTGGATTAAATTCCCTTTGAGACAAGCTGACCGGCTGAAACTTTTTTCAGCCAAGTATCAGTTTTAATATTTCACATCCCCGAGGACGTTTAGGCATGCACTTCATATTTTCATTTCTTGTCAAAATGACTCTCTGGTTGAAGGATGTTGAACACACAGAAAAGAAGGGGAAAAAAAAGATACTTAAAAAGTTATTCATTTAAAAGAAACACAGTCAGGACATTAACATTGAATCTTAAAAATTCTGAACATTCCTTATTAACCACTTGACTAAGGTACACATATTAGGAGGGAGGGAGAAAAGTTGTTTATACAAGTTGATCTTAACTTTGAACAATGCACAATGATCATCTTTTCCCCTATGTGTACATGTTCTACTGAACTTTCATTTTCTTACTCAATATTTGCTAATGCTGTCAAAGAATTAGCACAACTGAATTATTTATTTTTCATTATGATCATTATTTGTTTTATTTGTATTTTCCTGGCAGTCTGTAAGCTTTTATTCAGTGCCTTATAAATCAGCCTTATTGAATAATATATCCATATTAATTCTAGTATTAGAAAACATTGTAAATCTTGTACTTTTGTCTCCCACTCTAACAGACATCCATGTAGAAATCTTTCAAAACAATTAGAAATACACAGTTTTCCTCATGTGTATACACTTTCTCTTGAACACAAAAAAGCAGTAAGAAAAATGTTAATAAAATTAACATATTCGAAGAAGAAGAAGAAGAAGAAGAAGAAGAAGAAGAAGAAGAAGAAGAAGAAGAAGAAGAAGAAGAAGAAGAAGAAGAAGAAGAAGAAGAAGAAGAATGAGGAGGAGGAGAACCTGCAAAGATTGGTTTTTACACTATTCCTGTTTTCAATGGATGGATTATAATGTACAATAAGGGATGAAACAGATGAATGGCTCAAGTATTTTCTAAGTAAAAAAATTTCACACTCCACATTCATGAACCTCAAGTCTTGGCTTACATAACAAAAGGTAAGCTTTTCATTAATATTTATGGTGACAGCAATTGAAATACTGATAGGGCACTTTCAAAGAAATAAGCAAATGTACCAATCAAGTGTGATGCTTTGCAGAAAACAGAAAACAAACAAATAAAAACAAATAAACAAACCTGAAATATATAGAACAGCAGGGGAATTCTACTGTGTTAGAAAAACTGATGCTTTTGAAGCACAATGACTGAGTGGTTTGCAATTTAGGTTTCAAGAGCAGAAGATCTGAGGTTCACATACAATTGATATCACTTACCCTTTGGTTTTAAAATGCATAAGAATATAATGCATCTAAGCTTTAAAAACCCTCCATTTTGCGTACCTTTGCATTAGTTTTATACCTAAAGTTTTATCTATTTTTCCACTGTAATACTACAGTTAAATTCTACTTGAATTAGTTAATTCATAAATACACCGTTAGCCTATGTAACTCCATAATTTCAATTAAATTATCACAAAAATAGTTGTAATGAAATAAACTGAAAAAGACTATTAGAGTGGAAATGCAGATAAAAGCCGAGATCTTAAGTGAACGTAAAGCTAGACAAAAAGAATCCGTTTTAGAGGTTAGGCATATTATATTTTCTTGCATTTTAAAAACATAAAAGGTAAGCGCTATTACTACCCAGCGAATCTTGGATTTGCTGCTTTGAAAATATACTTGTTAACCACTCAATCATTCTACCTAATGCATCAAAACTGCGGGTTTTTCTAACACACAAGTTCTCTTACGTTCATGATTTTTTTCCTTTCTTTTCCCACAAAGTATTGTGCTTTCGCTGGTGTATTTGCACATTTAAAATTAAAATCTATGATGTTTCAGTTACTCTTTAGCATATATATGTAGGAGTGTCTACTTGAAAAGCTGAAGCACACATCTCATTATATTGTGAACCAAGGTGTTAGGCTCAGGGTAAGCATAACCTGAAATTCTGACACAGAAAATTCTAAAGCTTTTCAATTATTCTATACCCCATTGTAATGTCATTTTCCTTCTTGTTTAGCTGTTATAATGCTTCTGCAACTTTTCCTAAGTATCATGTACAAATGCCTGCCATTCTGTAGATAAATACATGAATGATCACACTAAGCTGATATTATTCAGATTCTTTACAAGCAACACATAAGAGAATTTAAAAACCAACTGACCATCCATAATAATGCTCAACACGTTGATTCCTTTATCTTTAAACCCTTGCTTTCTTTTTACAGTTATCTGAAATATAGGGCCTTTACCATGAGACCTGGAGATATTAAGAAATGAGAAAAAAACTATACTTTGCAATTTAATAGTTCCTTTAATGATAGCTAGTGCAACAAGATTGCAACAATTTTGTATTCACTAAATAAATTCTTATAAACAATAAAATCCTTAACTCCTAACATTCTCGGGCTCCTAGCCAGGTAAATAGTTGATTTGAAACCAACATTTTCGAAGGTGTTCATCATCTTCGTTTTCGGAATAAACTGAACAGGTGATGATGATGGTGATGGTGATGATGATGATGATGATGATTATGAACAACTTTGAAACATCAGTTTCAAATCATCTACCTGGTTAGACGCTCGAGAAAATTTAGCTATTATGTCATCAGGATAGCTTCAGCTCTTATTTTAATAAAAGTCTTGTACCTGACTTAAATTAAAATTATACATTATACTATGTGGAGGGGGAATAAGTTTCTTTAAGCAAACGGTTATCTAACCATGTACATTGCAAAAGTTTACGAGTACTTTTCTTCTATCCTTAATAGATTTTTAGAAGAAAAAAAAATGCTTTGGAAAAAGGAGACTTCGGCAACTGTATAATTTCCAGCAAGTGATTATACAATTTATGTTTGAACACTAAAGACAACAGCTACCCTTTATTAGAATACGTGGGAGTTTGGAAGGGGGCCACAATACCTACTGCATTACAGTAACGATATTAATCTTTTGTTAGTGGTATTTAATTCCAAAAGCAGTTCTTTCATGCATTTACAGCAGAATTTTTAATGTTTAATAAAAGCAACTAAAGCCAAAACACTTGGTATAGCATTGAATTAAAGAACATAAGAAAATCAATATTAAACATTTATTTATAGTACTTAAAAAAGCAAATAGGTGCAGTTTTAATTTCCAGATATAAAAAATAAAAACTCACATGTTTATATAAGCAGTCAATGAAAAGAAGTAAAATAATTTTTTTTTATTCAGCAATTAATAGAAATCTGATAATTTAAAAAATTATTTTATTACAATATTTCATAGAAAAAGCTATGAATTAAATTATCTTGATAAATGTTTCACTCAGAAGTTACGAAAAAGTGAAGTAGTAATAGTAATATTGAGTCAGCAGCTGCAAAGCAGCAGCAGTACAGTAGCTGCAAAGTCAACCACAATGTGTGATACCACAACTGTTGGAATTGTGTGCAAAATCTTGATGACCATTAAGGCATGGACTCATGAACTGGAGGTCTGCAGTTCAAATCACACAGAGACAGTCCTCCTTGACTGAAGTACTACAGGTTTTCCTTAGTCCTTATCTATCAAATGCTAGGGAGGTACCCTAAACTTAGGCCTGGAACATTTCCTTCCCTTCCCTTCCCTTCCCAATTATCATTTCATGTGTCATCAGTGTCCACTGTCTGCGTGCTGTGTGCAATAAGAACAGGCACTGAACACTATTCAAAAGACTTGGAACACATAGCTTCAATTTCTGGTTTCAACTTCTTAATTCCAGCAAAAGTGGCAACTTATACTAAACATGCTAAATAATGATGAAACAAGGCATTTAGGAAAGAGAGAGAGAAAGAGAGAGACAGAGAGAGAGAGAGAGAAAGAAAGAAAGAGAGAAAGAAAGAAAGAGAGAGAGAGAAAGAAAGAAAGAAAGAAAGAAAGAAAGAAAGAAAGGAAGAAGAAGAAGAAGAAAAAGGGCAGATCAACTGCTGTTTTGTCATCAGAAACACTCGTCTTTATCAACCCATATCTGAATTAGGATGAAATAAAAATTGAGCACTGCTTAATGTTTTCTATTGAAATGAGTGCTCAATGACTAAAATATACTCTTTTTCATTCATCTCTGAACACAGAATGTCTTAAGTTGATAACATCTTTATTTCTTCCACTTGGTATAACTATAGTAATCAGCACATAAGAATATATCATTGTTCTTCACATCTGCATATGATAAATTTAAGTACTTTTTGTACCAAACATATTCTATGATTGCACATCTCAAAGGCTAATGCACAAACTTATGGAATGCTATTAAATCTAATCTAATCTAACCAGGCATACAATCTGAAAACATCTGAACTGTATGTTTTGACTACGTACACATGTAAACAAGGCAGAACCACCTTTCTCCACTAGTGTGTTGACTCTCTTGTATTTTTGGGTGCCTTTCCATTTCATGCACTTGACCACAATATATCGAATGTGAGCCACTCCAGGTATACAAAATAATGGCACATTGTAATAAATATATGTTGCACAATTACTCACGACAAAATTTAGTTGAAACTATTGAAAACTTCTCAGAACATGCCACAATCACATGACAAACATGAATCTTTAAATGGATAAAGTCATTGATCATACCCGAACACCTGCTGCACAGTAGCCGAAGGCACATTGTTTCCAGCAATCCAAATCACTCAAATGAAACTCAATTGGATCATCATATACAATCTGCTTTAATAGCATTATCTGTAGCACAATTTTAACATTAATGGAATAAGAGAAGCACTACTATTAACAAAGTGGTTTAACAGAAACCACTAACCAAATCATTAAAAGTGCAAATTATGTTAAAAGGAAGTATTACTACAAATGCCAGGTGGAAGCCAAATGAAAGCAACATATTTATGTGCCAAAACCTTTAATACAGAGCAAAAAGATGCATAACAGCCAATGTTTCAAAAGTTCACTGAACGAGTACAAACTATACTGTTAATTGAAGGTGATGCACTATAGATAGCTTAATGTGCAAACTGGTTAAAAATAGAAGCCTCCTCCATGATTCTGGAGTTGAGCCAACTGTTTTCCCCTCTCTGCTCATCAACACAGATGTAGCGCAGATAGTGTATGTTTAAGGAATTTAAAAATCTACTTTTCTTACTTCCATGCCCTTGCCATGAACTCCTGCTTAACTAATTAACATCATAATTCTTTCCTTTGACAACTGTAAATTCAGTTACTTACCCATCAAATATATCAACAATAGAGGCTCTCATTATCAAGTTTTGTTTAAAATCTTTTTAATTCTTGCAGAAAAAAGAAAAGTCAAAGAGAAGAGAAGAAAGAAAACAAACATATGCTAGAGAGCAATGAAGTGTTGTCGCTGATAATTTAACAGGATGAAGATTTAAATTTTGCTTATGAAAAATCTCATATTGAGAACTTCAAATAAGCATTGTCTTATTCAAAGATAATTAACATGCATTAACACAGTAAATTAGTTAACACATCTGTATTACTACATATGTATCTTGACAGTGAGTATTGACTTATATCTCAGGTGCCACTTACAAGAAACACACCACTGCTTTGAAACTGGGATTTGTTAGGCGTGCAAGGTTAGCTAGCTGAAGTGGTGTACTTTTCAGAAATTATTTTTTTTTTAAATTGATATCTAGGACAACTTTCAAGTATCAAATGTCTGAGTGGATGGTTTTGTGTTAGGTGCTTGGAGCCACTTACGGAGCAGCACCTTTTGCTATGTTTGATGTTGCCAGCTACACCTATTCTTTTGTTACTTCCATGTGCCAACTGCTCAAAACTAATGTTGAATACAGCCCTAAGCATCACTTTAGGTCAAAAGCATTTCACTGTTTGAGAAGTATACACCTCAGATAGGAAGCTCAGCCAGCTTCTCATGAAACTCCTATGAAATCCCAGTTTCAAACAAGTAGTGTGTTCCTTGTTAGTAACTCTGAGTTTGGTTTTTGAGAAGTGTTGTTGCCACATCATCATAGAAGTTTAAGTATACAATTTTGCCTATGAAGGTATTTCACCTTTAATACCCACATATTAGTTGGAAGTGTGCCTTTAAATCAGAGAAAGACCTCAGAAAGTAAACTGTAAAAATTCATAAACACTTTTTCCTACCTTTTGTAGAAAAACCCTTTGAAATACAGAGTTGTTTGGCAACAGCAAACTTTTCTTTCCAGGTAGGTAGAAAAATTAAACTTAAGCAAAATATGTCAAACATCAGTCGCCATGCTATTGTGAATTGGTTACTGCATTATGGAGACAATATTAACTTTACTGTGTTTAATTCCCAATGTTGTGTATTTTCAGCAAATGTTTAATGAAAACAACTAAAACTGCAACATCCTTATTTAAGTTTGAATGAAACATTAAAACAAAAGTAACGTTTTAACTTAAATATTCCCTTATTGCACATTTATGTAACAACCAAATAGCTGCAGTACTTAACTCCTCAGTTCCTATAATTGGCAAATGCCCGAGAGGTACCCTAGAATTGAGGTCTGGAACATTTCCTTTCCAAATTTCCTTCCCCAATTATTATTTCACTTCATGTATCATCAATGTCCACTGCCTGTGAGGCTATACACAGAAAGAACAGACATTAAACATTACTACTTTACAGCTATTAGACACCAAAACGATGTTTAAATGCTTTTCAAATTATTAGTGAGAATAAATAAAGTAAAATGGGTACTTTTATTTAATACAATAAAGCAAAGTGTGTAATTTTATTTAAACATTTAATAAAAGAGACTAAATGCTGAACATCTCATTTTTATTTAAACATTTAGCAAAATTAAATACTCTTCCTCCCTCCCTCCCTCCCTTTCTTTCTTTCTTTCTTTCTTTCTTTCTTTCTTTCTTGATTCTTCCCCTGTATTTGTCCCCCTTCCTGCTTTTGCTGACACAGATGTATACACTTTTAAACACACAAACCCATGCCACATTTTACACACACAAACCCATGCTCTAGGCAGGACTTGAACCCGCAATCCTCTGTGCCACCAAACACCAATGCTAGGCATTTTAATGAGCACAACCATGGAGGCCAACTACAACATTCATAACAATATGAAAACGAGTGGGTGGGAAATACCATAGCCATGTAGGGCTTGTATGTGGGGTCAGTTATCAAGGTACTAAATTGCACTGTTGCAGCATCATAGGCCCAGCATAAGATAACAAAAAATGTAGATTAGTTTCTTTTCTATCATATACTACAATAAGAATTAAGCATCCCTTACATCTGGAATAAATACGCACAAAACTGATTTTTGTGGCATACCACTTCACTTCTCAATAGCTCATATAAAAACTTGATAGTTTCTGATCAATCAATAAGCCAGTGAACCAGAAGTAAACCACAAGCAATAATGAAGCAGTCTTTTGTCAGCATTATACTCTTAATGAACTGACCAGATTTTTCTTCTAAGGTAATGACTACTCACTTGCTATGAACATTGCAGTATTTAAAGCTTCATTAGATGGCTTTAGACATTTCATTTTGTTTTTCAAATTTGAAAATGATAGTTCCAGTGCCACACTTTCCTCTGTTTTCCTACCTTTACAATTTACTTAGAAGGGAAGTGTCCGAGTACAATTGCTCTGAACCAATTAAAAACATGCTTGGGATACAAATCATTTAAACCAAACGCTATGGTAGAGCCATTTCATTTGAACTTCACTCTTTGTTTGCCAGCACGATTTGATGGTAGTAGATTGGGAATACACTATGTTCTCAAAGATGTGCTCAAGAGTTTGTCAATAAAGAATCAAAGTACTCCCAAGTTTTTCATGTGTACTTCTTCAAGCACAAATTCATTCATAGATGGAACACTGGTTTTGTAAGGGCAAAGTGAAGTTGAAAACCACAAGTGACATAAGCACCATTTCAAACTTCACTATGTATACAGAGTGGACCATTTAAGTTGAAACTGTACAGTATCTCCAAAACAAAGTGTTGTAGAAAGAAATGGCTTGAATAAAAATTGCTTGATATTATGGGAGAAAGTAAATGCCAATAGTCATATTTTATTTCGAGGATGTTGTGATGGTCATTTTGGGGTCAATTCAATTTTTTTAATTGGGACCTACCCTTTTTATGTTTTTTTTTTCTTCTCACTCGTCATAAAAAAACTAGACAACATTTGCATAAAGCACTTTGCAATTGTTCTTACACCAATGTAAATAATGACGAAAATTCTGAATGGCTGTGTACAAAGAGTGCAATGAATAATAACTTTATTGCAGCCAATAGACTCTTACAAGAGCATCTGACATGTCAATTATAGCTATGCAATACAATTTACTTAATAACATGTTACATATGTACATATATCCATTATAATTCAGTAATAGCATTTCTCTATCAGGAATGATTAATACAGTTGACTTAATAATATTTACATAAGTACACGTATCCATTATAATTCCATAATATTATACAAGCATTTCTCTATCAGGAATGATTTTAGGACAGTTTTAAATTTTGAATCTCTGGTATTCTTAATTGCAGATGGTAATTTATTATATAGTATAGCTCCCATTTTATATGGGTCCTTATTTGTTTGACTTTTATTTATGCTCACCCTATGGTAATCGTTTGCTCTTCTCGTATCGTATGAATGACAGTCTTTATTGAGTATGTTAAATTGCTTTCTATTTTTAACAAGTATAATGGTTTTAAACACATACAGTGAAATACAGTTAGGATGTTTTGTGTTATAATTGTTGCCGAAACCAAAGGTTGAACACAGTTCTTACGCACTTTTTTTGTATTTTTAATAATCTGTCCATTTTGGTTTTACTTGTGGGTAAATGACGCCAAAGTATGCTGCTTTAAGAATATTGGTGTCTTCGTATTTTGCTAACTGTCTCAATAGGTACAGTCCTGTGTTCATTTTTTACAGACAATTTCTACGTGTATGTTGTAAGATAAAGTTTCTTCCATGTGTATGCCCAGAAATTTATAGCTTAAGAATGGTTGGACCATCCATGGATGGTCATTTGAGGGTCAAGTTACATTTTGAAATTAGGAACCAATATTTTTTATTTTGTTTCCTTATTCATCACAATATACACAGCTTTTTATAAACCATTTTCTAATGAGAAAACAGCATAAAAAATCTAGGTTCCCATTTAAAAAAAAAAAACTGACCCTAAAATGTCATAACATCCTCCCAACAAAACACCACTAATGGCATTTACTTTCCCCCACAATATCACGCAACTTTTATTCAAGATATTTCTTTCTACAATGCTTAGTTTTGGAGATATTGTACGGTCTCAACTTATATGGTCCACCCTGTATGGCCAAATTTCTGTACCAAAATCCCAGCTTATGTTACAATATACTTGGCAAAGCCCAGGTTATGATACTGATAGCTTAAGATATTTGATCATGTAACTAGTGCAGCTTTGTAAATTGATTGTTGTTGAATGTAAAAAAAAATCTTGTGTGTTGCAATCACATGACTTTCCCTACTTGCTCATCTACAAACTATTCTTGCAGCAGTTTACACTTCTAAGTACTCCTTGTTAATCGAGACAAAATCCATTACGCATCATTATAGTTACTAAGCTAAAGTGATAGATTTTTAAAAAGTGAGTCACTATGTGATGGCTTTAGAATTCCATGCTCTTTGCATGACCACAAAGAAAAAATGAATAGTGATTTGCCACTTGAATAAAGTTTAAGTATTTGAAAGTTCAACCCAATAACAGAGAATATCTCAGAAATGGTCAAAGGCACAAAAATTTTTATTTGACATAAATTATGTGCTTTAACAGGATTTACATTTTTTGTGTAGCAAGAGTTTGTCCATCTCTTACATTTACCAGTTATACAAAAGTTACTCAGAATGAAGAGGACTTCACAGGTTATTCCCAGTCAACATAATATATATTTTATTTGTAATGCAAATATCTTAAACATATGGCACTTCTATCAAAACTGTTGGAGCCATTTTTTTAGAAAACATTTTCCATGTAAAGGGTAGTTTGAGGTGAGGAATTTTCTTAAAAATCTTCATGTCACACCCTTGGAAGATGCTGAACTTAAGTACCACGTTTGGAGTTTAACCAACTTTTCATTCTTGAGCTATGTTGCATGCACGCATACACACCTTTTATATTTTTGGAGGGCAGGATTCAGAGAGTCTCAAAGTATGTATTTCCAATGAAATCCCGATATCAAATTTTTGGGTGGACTGCAAAACTTGCTTTGTTTACTATAGGTAAGTAGTAGAGAACATAAGAAATGAATATTTGTTAGTAGTTGTACAGTTGAGTTTGTACAATTCTAGTTTGCTTTGGCCACTTTATGAAATCCAACTTGCGCTTTCAAAGCTGATTAGCTTTGTAACATTATCGGACCTGTATAAAATTGTTTATGTTTTAGGCATAATTATTACCTTAAACTAGGTTTGCCATAAGGGCGACACAAGAATTCAGGATTCTATTTCAAAATATTGTAATTTATTACTTAATTTTTATATGATCATAAAAAAACACAGAACATATGCTGTGTGGCGTGCGTGCGTGCGTGCGTGCGTGCGTGCGTGCGTGCGTGCGTGCGTGCGTGCGTGCGTGCGTGCGTGCGTGCGTGCGTGTGTGTGTGTAAGGACTAGAAATATCATATTTGAGTGTATCAGTAAGTTTGTTGCTTTACTAATCATTCTTAGTTTTGCACCAATCATATTTTTCTGAAGATGAAAGCATCTTCAGCAACACATTGTTTTGCATCAGCTGTTAATGAAATTCCAAGCATGATATGCTTTTCAAATTAATATGTTGAAATATCAGAATTGCTCCAATGGGTTTAATTTTTAGCCTATTCCTTCTATCTGTCCACATTGTGCATTCATCATGGAGAAAATTCTTTCCACACATGTGTTATGGGCAGGCATACACAAATAGAACTTGGCAATCTTTTATAGTTCTGAATATTACTCATTATTCTTATAATAACCGAAAAATTCCACTCATTTGTCAATAGCTAGTATTTACATGAAATTAGTATCAAAGACAAGTTTATTAAGCACACTGATCGGTTAAATGCTAATGAGTTATCAACTTTGCAACTATGCTTCAATAGGTGTTTAACAGTGCCTTCTATATGCCCACCCCAAGTTGATATTTCCTTCAAGAGCACCAACTGAAACACTTGAGATCATTTGATTATATTGAAAGAATATACCTAACTACTTTTGAAATTAATCGAGACAGGTGATACAGCAATTTTTTGCTTCTTATTCAAGTCTTTAGAATGTCTGGGTTATCTATTGCTTCAAAAATGTCTTTCACATTAAGACAACATTTTGGTCACACCTCTCTTTAAGAGTGTTTGCAGCAAAATTCAATTCATTCACAACCTCAATTACAGATACAGATTCTGTCTCTCTCTGTCCATTATAGATTTATGAAAGAGTTGAGAGAGTGACAAAACAAAATAAAAAAGCCTTGCAAAGTGGATTCTCAGAAAAATATTTTAAGATTTTTGGACACAGTTAACAAATCAAAAATATGATTTTAATACGAAAATAGTGAAAGTAATTTTCCAATAGAAGGAAATATTCTTACCCATCTCATCTTTGAATGATACAACAAATCTTGATAAGCAACGATCACAGAATCATGGAATTCTCCAATATATTGGCTCTGACAGTATAGATTGAAAATCTTAATAATTAGAGTTTCTACATCAACACTTAAGACATCAGTACCAGCATGTAGTGTATTGTGCATAACATGTAATGATATTATACTCTTTGTCATAGTTATTGTAGTGGTGGTACAACAAGTTGTCTATGGCGCAGCGCTAAATTTCCAACTAAATGCAAGAACATATCTTCATTATTCAGGACATTTGACCATTTGTTGAAAATCCTGCTGGATTCTTTTCCATGTATAAATTCAGGAAAGTCCCACTTTTTCCGGAAGTATGGCAACCTTACCTAAAGCATACACTTTGTGACAAGCTACAGGATTTTAAAATATATTTGTTGTCACTATTATATGTTATGTTTTGCTTCTTTACCAACAAAGTCCCTTTCTTAGACTAATTAAGTGAACATGATTAGAGGCAGGGTTTTGCACAGGAACGACTCACACCACTGCTTTTATGATGATTATTCTAAGGATGTTTTCAGTCAATTCTGAGTGTTCAAGATCAGATACATTTCTTCATTCAGCAATTTTTTGCTATTCTAAAAAGCTTTTTTTCTCATAGATAATTAAAAACATTAATCCTTATTTAGCAAATTTTGATAAACACCGTGGATTGAAAAATGATATCATAAAATCTTCTAACTTCAAAAGAAGCTATCATTAAAATTTTCATACCTCAGTTTCTATTTATCTGTGCTTCAGTGATGCTTGAAATGTATGTAACAATAACTTTACTTAAATCTGTTAATTTGTTTCACAAAGGCCATATGTAGGCTAAGGTTGAAATTCAGCACCACAGCTTAAAACTAACACTAAACATTTTCCCCTTTGCAACATTGCATTATACTGTTGTACTGGTTCAAATCCTAGCAATGACATATTTTTTTTTTTTAATATCATTCTACTTCCAATCATTTTTCTGTGTGAAAAAGTACTGGGTGGTCAATTATTTTAGATCTTGTCATTTTATTTTAGATGACACAAAATTTAAATCCATGATATAAGTGCTAGTCAGCAAATCTGGTATTGCAGCGCTCCAGTAGACAACATCTTCAAGCGTGTGGTGCAACTATGTGATATAGTAACTGCCTAGAAAGCTAAGACTGGCTGTTTGTATAAAATAGACAGCTAGCTCAGAGTCCATTCTTTGATTGTTGGATCTGGGATGGCAATTTTAATTTTTCTTTATCCAAGCTTTCATCTCTGACTAGCTCATGTGAAGTAATTCCAAAACCTAACTTGTTTTGGAGCACATGGTAAAAGCTGATTTTTAAAGGCTCCACTTGAGCTTATTATTTTCACCACATCCATATGTTTCAAGTGGTGAAGATTTATAAATAAGGACTTAAAGATATGGCTAAGAATAATTTCAAAAGCCTTAAGCAGTTCTTCTGCCATATGGTCATCCTACCATCAGGGTGACCCCAGTTAATAAATTGTAGTTATTGCTTAGTGGAACAAGGTTTCCCCAAATGTTGCAGGCCACACAGGGTGCACGTGTAGAAATGCAAGACTGCAAGCAGTCTACTTGACAAAACTGATTATTCATACTGAAAATAACAGCAACAACGAAATGCATGATTCAGCAGCAAATTGTATACCTGACTATTGCTAGAACTTGTATTGGAAGATAATTTACATAGATGACAGAGCAGCTATTTCAGAGTATTGTGTGTAATCTTGAAATTTTAACTAAAATCTACCAAATTAAAATGAAAAGCATAATTTTATTTACATTTTCAGTATGCAATCTTATCCATGCCTTTTTAGCATATAAGAAGTTTACCTATCAACAAAATATACTTTACAATGGGAAAATTCTGCATATGAGCAATGTCATTTTGTATTTCGTATTAATTTACTAACGACTGATTGTTAAGCTGTTTACTCTGAGAAACTCACCAACAAAACATGCTGAAGAAGCAGAGGAAGAAGATGTTGAGGTGTTGTGCAGGTCTTCACTTGATTCATTGAGATTTTTGTCAGTATCATCATCTTTTAAACTGAAACACAAAAGCAGCATTTCAGTACAGCCTGGAAGCATATTATAAGAAAATGTGTAGATAGTAGTACTATTTATGCAAGTTATCAGCATGCAAAGAACAGATGCTGTAACACCGGTTTGAATATGCACCCATGGTTGTAGGTTCTACCTGGCACAGTACAATATTTAAATGTGAGAACCTTTTGTCAGGTGGGTTTAGCACATAAAAGAATTAAGAATTTCTGTAGAGCACCTTGCAAATGCAACTGGTAAGAGAGATAGGGCGGTAGCTGGAAGGTAGTTGGTGATCCTTCCCAGGCCTAAGTGTAGGGACAATGGTGGCTTCGCGCCAAACGGAAGGAAAATAGCCGTCTTGCCAAATACGGTTATAGACCTGTAAGAGAAAGAGCTTACTGTCGGCTGAAAGGTGCTTTAAAATCAGGACATGAAGGCCGTCCAGCCCAGGAGCGGAGTACCTGGATAAAAGCTGGGCGTGCCCCAGCTACCTCATTGTGAAACATTCATTATAACACTCCTGATTAGGAGACCGAAAATTATAGGTCTTGGAGAGAGCGAAAGCTGGCGGAATAATGGTCAGAACTGGAAACCGCCTCAAAGGCAGCACCCAGAGTGTTAGAAATGGCAGTCTGATCCACAATGGTGGCATTGAGTACCTGAAGGCCACACAGAGTACAATGCGACACTCTACAGGAGAAGCGACGAAGTTTATCCCAAACAACAGAGGAAGGCGTGAAGCGATTAAAAGACTCGACAAAACCAGTCCAAGATGCCTTCCTGGTAACCTGAATAATGCAAAGAGCCCTGGCGCGCGATTGTTTAAAAGTAACCAAATTATCAAGTGTAGGGTGTCGCCGAAACACCCTAAGCGCAGCTCTACGGGCACGAACGGCATCCCGGCAGGCCTCGATCCACCACGGAACAGGAATACGACTAGGTTTGGAGGACGAACGAGGGGATTGTGCGTTCGGTGGCAGATAGGATCGTAGACGTAAGGTGCTGGACCATTTGGTTAACGTCAGTGAAGGGCTGGTCCACAAAAGACACGAGGCTGGAATACAGTCTCCAGTCGGCTTTAAGCAATTGCCAGGCAAGTGCTCTGGAATGCTGGACAGAAGAGACACATGCAGGGGTAATGATCAATGGAGTAGGTGTCAGCGACGACGTTCCACTGCAGACGACAAGCAAGCTGGAGTGAGCAAACTGCAAGGTCCAAGTGAGAGAATGTAGCAGAAGAATCAGAAAGAAAAGTAGCCTCACCTGTATTGAGGATGGAGAGGTTGAACTGAGCAAAAATTACGGAAAGAAGCGTAACTCTTGCACAAGCCCTAGGCGAACCACACAAGGGGTGATGGGCATTAAAATCTCCCAACAGAAGAAAAGGTGTTGGGAGAGCTGACAGATCTCGAATGTCCGCGTTAGCGAGGGAAGACGATGGAGGTGAAACAGAAAAGAAAAAGCCGGGTAATTGAATCCTAACGGCAACAGCTTGCAAGTCGGACGTAAGTGTGAGAGGCTGAAAATGAACGTCGTTACGGACTAATAACATGAAACCTACATGAGCAGGAGAACCCTCATCCGGTGCAAGATCGTAGCGAACCAGAGTATACCCACAGAGGGCTAAAGGATTGTAAGGGCGAAGCTTGGTCTCCACCATAGGTGAACGCGAACGCAATAAAAGTTGCAGTTCCGCCCTATGCGATCGTTCACCACGTAAATTCCAGGTCAGTATAGCCATGAATAAAAGGGATAAACTGCCTACTTAGAAGGGCGGCTCAAAATAACCTTCTACTTAACCTTGGGGCTTGGGCTTTTGTTATGGAGTTGGTCAGATTCCATAGGCTCCTCGAAGGGAGGGCCCACGCGCTGAGTGCCAGAAACTGATTCAAGCTCCGAGAATCGGTTCTGGGTGGCAATGAGTGAGGGTGGCCTTTAGCGCGGCTTGTCCCAGGAACATCGTGGGTCTGCGACCTCCGTGGAGGAGAAGGAGAACTTTTCTTACCGCGCGCACGCGGAGGGTCTTTAAGAAAATATTCCTTACAAAGTTTCTGCTTGGATTTCTTCTCAGTGTTGAGACTTCATTACCTTAGGACCACCTTTAGTTGGCTTGATAAGTGTGTCAGAGATGGACGACCGGATGGTAGTTGCGGTCAAGGCAATCACGGTCCAGGTCTGAGTTTCGGCATCCTTCCAGGTTACTGGCGAGGCAACAACAGAGCTGAATGTACCCGAGTGCAGGTTGGCTCGTATGGTAACGCCTCCGGGCTTCAAAGAAGGAGAGTTTCTCCTTTACCCGGATCTCCTGCAACGCCTTCTCGTCCAAGTACCCGGACAGTCGGCAAATGGCGCACAATGAGACCCTTTGCAATTCACGCAGAAGGGGCTGATGAACAAGTACCATCAAGTGAGGGCTAACTACAAGAGGCATATATGGAAACGCCACTCTTACAAGAGACTTCGATATGCCCAAAACGTTGGTTTTTAAAATAACGCAGAGGTCTATGAATATACGGCTTCGCAGCAAGACGGTCATCCCTGCTGAAATATACGTGGGCAGATCGATGCCATCGAAAGTTATAAGCTGCGTACGAGTAGGTACCAACACCCCGTCGCGTTTAGCCTGCACTCAATGAACCGCTGTCACCTTTTGTTCTGAAAAATATTCGACCAGGTCATCGTCCGACATACCATCGAGGCTTGCGTGGTGACAACACCGCCACAGGAATTCGAGGTGCTGTGCTTCTCAACACGGATGAGATAACCGTGGAGAAGCGTAGCGCGCAACAAGGTCTTACTTTGCTGATCGGACTTGCTTTGTACTAATAATGAACCGTTACGATGTCGAGTGCAGGACTGAACCGAATCAGCAATAGAGTCAAAGCCCTTCTGTATTATAAAAGGGTTCACCTTCTCGAACGGTTGTCCTTCCTCTGTTCGCGTAATGACTAAGTAACAAGCAGATGTCGGTGGTGCTACTTCTTTTACCAAAACGTTTCCGCGCTTGTTAGTAATAATGGAAAAAGAGGGCTCCATAGTGAAAGAAATCTTCCACCATTGCACCCGTCTCCGACCTCGGGCTCTGACTTCCCGGGCGCTACCCCGGCTTGAGTGAGTGGCCTATCTATACCAGTCTCGTCCCGGTGTCACACCTCCCAGGACATAGACAGAGGGACCCAATGGCCATGGTGAGTCAGCAGCTTATGGAATGGCAGGGAATAAAAGGATAAACTGCCTACATAGAAGGGCGGCTCAAAATAACCTTCTGCTTAACCTAGGGGCTCGGGCTTTTGTTATGGAGCTGGTCAGATTCCATAGGCTCCTCGAAGGGAGGGCCCACGCGCTCAGTGCCAGAAACCGATTCAAGCTCCGAGAAACGGTTCTGGGTGGCAATGGGTGGCGTTTAGCGTGGCTTGTCCCAGGAGCATCCTGGGAATGCGACCTACGTGGAGAAGGAGAACTTTTCTTACCGCGCGCACGAGGAGGGTCTTTAAGAAAATCTTCCTTACGAAGTTTCTGCTTGGATTTCTTCTCATTGCCTTGAGACTTCAGTACCTTAGCACCACCTTTAGTTGGCTTGATAAGTGTGCCAGAGATGGACGGCCGGATGGTAGTTGCGGTCGAGGCAATCATGGTCCAGGTCTGAGTTTCGGCATCCTTCCGGGTACCGGCAGAGCTGAATGTACCCGATCGCAGGAGTGCAGGTTGACTCGTATGATAACGCATCCGGGCTTCAAAGAAGGAGAGTTTCTCCTTTACCCGGATCTCCTGGATCGCCTTCTCGTCCAAGTACCGCGGACAGTCGGCAAATGGCGCAGAATGAGGCCCTTTGCAATTAACCAAGACGGGTCCTCATGAACAGGTACCATCGTGTGACGGCTGGCTACATGAGGCACAGATAGTAACGGCACCCTTGCAAGAGACTTGCGTATGCCCAAAACATTGGCATTTAAAACAACGCAGAGGTCAAGGAATATAGGGGCTCACCGCAATTCCTTCGTACCCTGCTGAAATACCCGTGGGCAGATCTACACCATCGTAGCTTATAAACAGGTACGAATTGGTACCAATACTCCGTCGCGTTTAGCCTGCACTCGGTGAACTGCTGTCACCTTTTGATCAGAAAGATAGTCGACTAGTTCATCGTCCGACATACCATCGAGGCTATGGGTGGTAACGACGCCTCGACAGGAAATCAGGTGCGGTGCTTCTCAACACGGATAGGATAACCGTGGAGAAGCGTGGTGCGCAACAGGGACTTACTTTGTTGTTCAGACTTGGATTGAACCAACAATGAACCATTCCGAAGACGAGTGCAGGACTGAATCGCACCAGCAATGGCGTCAATACCCTTCTGTATTATAAAAGGTTTCACCTTCTCGAAAGATTGTCCGTCCTCTGTGCGGGTAATAACTAAGCAACAACCAGATGTTGGTGGTGCCACTTCTGTTGCAATTACTTTTCGGCGCTTGTTATTAATAATGGAGAAAGGGGGCTCCATAGCAAAAGATATCCTCCACCATTGCAAACGTCTCCGGGTTCTGACTTCCCGTGAGTTACCCCGGCTTGGGTGAGTGGCCTATCTATACCAGTCTCACACCTCCCAGAACATAGACAGAGAGACCCACTGGCCGTGGGGAGTAGCTCATGCAACCCCCCCCCCCGTGGGACTGCAGTTGAACAGTGGATATGAACACACACCCTACATGATGACCCCGGGTGGTGGGGATGACGCCATTACCCACTCACCCAGCTGCGCACCTAGTGCGCGGGTATCCGTCAGGTTGTGTCCACGGAGGATTAAAAGAAAGAAAAGGGTAAAATAAACCAAAAGTGTGTGTGCGTTTCGCATGCAAGGTTGGCCGGTAAGGAAGGAAAAGAGATGTGTGAATGGTCGTGGTGCGAAATGTTCGTAAATAGACCAGAGAAGAAAGAAACGATGGCGAGGGGCGGCATGGAACGAAATGCAAAGAATGCACGAGAGGCTACCTTGTGTTCCCCGGTTACTAGGACGAACCCACCTCGACCAACAAAATGTCAGATGAATACCAAACTTGGCTTTAGATTCAGTGCCTTCCAAAGATGTGACACACAGATTTTCAAAGAAAAATCCTGCCATCCCAAACAACGCTTACATGAAAAAAACTTTTGAATTGTTTTATTTTCTGATAAATGGCTTTAACGGTTTTGATTAAGATAGCGTATATTAAAGATATTTACATGACAAAATGTATATCTTGAATTTTCTGTGAATAGATTGTGAAGTCCTCTCCATTTGGAAGGAAATTTATATAATCTTAATACTGGTATACATTAAGCGATAAGATGAAAACATACTACACAAAAAATCTGATGTGTTACACTCACATGACTTTCTCTACTCTTGTACAATATATTTTTACAAACGCCTATTCTCCATATGCTTCATATTAATCGAGATATCGAGATGTCAATCTTATTGGTAATATTCATGTAGATGCAAGGGGAATATGGTAGCTTTTAAGCGATAGTCAAATATTTTATCGCTGGTTGCTATGTGGCGCATTCCATTCTCTTTGCATGTCCAGGACATAAAAAAATGAATAACGAATTTGAGAAAAAGTATAAGTATTGGAAAATTTAAGGAAATAACAAGCAATATCTCGAAAACGGTTCACTCAACAAAAAAAATGTATATGATATAAGTTGTGTATTTTAACGCGATCTACATTTTTTGTGTAGTAAAAGTTTGTCTATCTCTTATGGTTTACCAGTTATGCAAAAGTCGTTCATAATGAAGAATACTTTTGGAGACATTCCCAGAAATTTCGAGATATACATTTCATTTCTCATGACATTATCTTAAACATATGATATTTTCATCAAAATCGTTAGAGCCATTTTTGAGAAAATTAAAATTTTCGAAAAATGTTCCATGTAAAGGGTAGTCTGGGGTGGGGGGATTTTCTTGAAAATCTTCGTGTCGCATCTCTGGAAGATACTGAACGTAAATACCAAGTTTGGTGTTTATCCGACTGTTAGTTTTTGAGTTATGCTGTTCACAGACACACACACAGACACACACACACACACACACACAGACACACACACACAGACACACACACGGACATGTTTCCAAAAATGCTTTTTTTGGATTCAGGAGGTCTCAAAACATTTATTTCCGGTGAAATCTCGGTATCGAATTTTTGGGTGGAATGCAATACTTCCCCTACTTACTATACGTAGTAGAGAAAGTAAAAATGTAGATCTCTTTAAAGCACAGAATTCATTTCAAATAATTTTTTTTGAGGCATCAGCCATTTCCAAGATATCCGTTATTAATGGTTCAAATTGTTTAATACGTAAGTCATTCTTTCAAAGTCCTGTTGATTTTCAGCTGTTTCTCGCGATGTCATGGAAAAAATATGGAATTTAAAGCCAGCTTATAGCGTTCAGCTTTGTATCCATAATAGTGAGACGTATAATGTAGCTATTTCCAGAAAGATTCGATTAGATTAATATGGGGTTGATTTTGCCTCTGACTTCTCTTCACTGTGACCTTTATACATCTATTGTGAATACCTGCTCTATAAGTCCCAATTTAGTTTAATGCTTTTAATATAGCCTATGGTTTTCCTGGGTCTGCAAAGGTCTTGATTAAAATGAAGTAGATAGGAAAATAAACCTTCATAAAATAATTTGTATACCCACTAATAACTGAGGGGTAGAGAAAGTCAAGTGAATGTAACACATCAGATTTTTTATTTAATCTATTATGCTCCTTGATATAGAAGTACATAAGGATACACATTTTTTAATGCTTTAAATTGAAACAAAATAATTCTGATGTGTTACACTCACATGACTTTTTCTACTCTTGTACAAACTATTTTTACAAACGCTTATTCTCCATCTACTTCATGTTAATCGAGATAAACATTTGCAGAGTCTATCTTATTGCTAATTTTCTTGTAGATGTAAGGGGAAAATATATTTACAAGGGCAATATAGAAAAACAGTAGCCTTTAAACACATACATACCTCTTAATAGCTGGTTGCTAGGTGCAGCACCATTCCCTTTCCCACAGATTAATACTCTTTGCATATCCAAGACAAAAAAATCTGATGTGTTAATCTCACATGACTTTCTCTACTCTTGTACAAACTACTTTTACAAACGCTTATTCCCCATATGCTTCATGTTAATCGAGATATCGAGATGTCAATCTTATTGCTAATTTTCTTGTAGATGCAAGGGCAATATGGTAGTATTTAAGGGATAGTCAAATATTTTAAGCGCTGGTTGCTATGTGGCGCATTCCATTCTCTTTGCATGTCCAGGACATAAAAAAATGAATAACGAATTTGAGAAAAGTATTGGAAAACTTAGGGGAATAACAAGTAATATCTCGAAAACGGTTCACTCAACAAAAAAACTGTATATCATATAAATTGTGTACTTTAACGCGATCTATATTTTTTGTGTAGTAAAATTTTGTGTATCTCTTATGGGTTACCAGTTATGCGAAAGTCGTTCACAATGAAGAATACTTTTGGAGACATTCCCAGAAAATTCGAGATATACATTTCATTTCTCATAAAAATATCTTAAACATATGATATTTTAATCAAAATCGTTAGAGCCATTTTTGAGAAAATTAAAATTTTCGAAAAATGTTCCATGTAAAAGGTAGTCTGCGGTGGGGTGATTTTCTTGAAAACCTTCGTTCGCATCTCTGGAAGATACTGAACCTAAATACCAAGTTTGGTGTTTATCCAACTGTTCGTTTCTGAGTTATGCTGTTCACAGACACACTGACACACAGACACACACACGGACATGTTTCCAAAAATGCTTTTTTTTTGGATTCAGGGGGTCTCAAAACATGTATTTCCGGTGAAATCTCGGTATCGAATTTTTGGGTGGAATACAATACTTCCCCTACTTACTATACGTAGTAGAGAAAGTAAAAATGAATAACGAATTCCCATTTTAGAAAATAAGTATTGAAAAATTTAAGGGAATAACAAGCAATATCTCGAAAATGGTTCACTCAACAACAAAAATGTATATGAAATAAATTGTGTATTTTAACGCGATCTACATTTTTTGTGAAGTAAATTTTTGTCTATCTTTTATGGTTTACCAGTTACGCAAAAGTCGTTCACAATGGAGAATACTTTTGGAGACATTCTCAGAAAATTCAAGATATACATTTTATTTGTCATGAAAATATCTTAAACATATGATATTTTAATCAAAATCGTTAGAGCCATTTTTGAGAAAATTAAAATTTTCGAAAAATCTTCCATGTAAAGGGTAATCTGGGGTGGGAGGATTTTCTTGAAAAACTTCGTGTCGCATCTCTGGAAGATACTGAACCTAAATACCAAGTTTGGTGTTTATCCGACTGTTCGTTTCTGAGTTATGCTGTTCACAGACAGACACACACACGGACATGTTTCCAAAAATGCTTTTTTTTGGATTCAGGGTGTCTCAAAACATGTATTTCCGGGAAATCTCGGTATCGAATTTTTGGGTGGAATACAATACTTCCCCTACTTACTGTACGTAGTAGGGAAAGTAATAAATAGGTCTCTTGAACAGACACAACATTATTACTTTTGTTTTTTGTTGCTGACTCTTAAAGCATATGTTTACAACATTTTTAGACTGATAAATATAGTGCAGATGTACAAAGTTTTCTCCAGATGGGTAACTGAAAATTCACAATTAAGGGGTTGAAAATACATATAGGAGTCATTTCTGAAACTTGTATTTAGCTTGCACATATATTTCATCAGTTTCTTAAGTTCTGTGTCCAAAGCTCTCACCATTTCACTCAAATGCTCTTTAGATTTGTATTTAAGGGTTAAAGTAAGGAAAAATAATATTTTTAAAAGCTGTAATGGAGCCTAACATTTTTCCACATTTTAAGCTTTAAATGTCCAAAGTTTTGTTCAGAGCAGCCAATCAGTGTAGGTATACAAATGAAACTAGCAGTTAGTTTTTGGAATTTATAAGGTTAGTTTATAATTTTTGCTGGGTCCTATGACGTAAGTGCACAAAGCTTTTTCCACACAGGTCTATTTCTGCCGCCCCATTATTCTATCAAAGACATTTTCTTCAGGAAGACTGCTTTTGGAGTGAACAACTCATGCCTCAGCTACCTGCTGAGGGAAGGGGTGAACCACTGTTGTTTGCAAAGCTTAAATTTTTAATATCTGTGAGGCAACTGACTCCATGGTGTCAAGTCCCAAACCAATTATGATTCTAACTGACTCTGTCAACATCTTATAATTGTTTAAAAGACTTGCTATGATTTACTGCGGTTGAAACAATTTTAGTAAAAAAAAATGTAAAAAATTAAAAGACTGTGTATTTGTTTAATTCTTCAAGCGAAGCATTTTGATATAACATTTCAAGTAGGCAGTTGTCTTCAAGTAGCTTTGCCACTGCCTAGGTGCCATAAATCACACATTTTATATTCTGCATATGAGCTCTCCATTTCTCCTGTAGTGTTTTTGTCTTTATCTTATGATAGTTAATTAAAATTCAATAAGAGTGAAGAGGACTTCACAAGCTATTTGCACAAAATTTAAGATATCCATTTCATTCACCTTGGCAACATTCCCACCATATAATATTTTTAATGAGCTCACTGGAGGTATTTTGGACTAAACAAAAATAGTTACAAAAGTATTTCCAAATAAAAGGGTATTTGAGGCAGAGAGAATTTAATCCATAAGCTTTGCTTTGCATCTTTAAAAAATCTGAAGTGATACATGCACATGACTGTCTCTACCCTCTATCTTTATTAGTGGGTATGCCAACTATTCTGACTAAAGCTTATTTTTCTAAGTATTACATTTCAATCCAAATAAAGCTTTGCAAAAATAGCTACATTATACATTTTATTATAGATAGAAAAGAACAGCAACACTCAAATGTTTAAGAACTGGACACTATATGCTGGCCTTAAAATTGCATACTGTTTCCATGCAATTGCGAGAAACAACTAAATGTTAAAGGACTTAATAGAATGACCAAGAAATGAACAAATTGAACCTTTAAAGATGGACATCTCAGAAACAGCATATGCCACAGAAAAACCTATTTTAAGTAAATTGAGTGTTTTAAAGAGATCTATCTACAATTTTTGTGTAGTATGTTATTTATCAAAATAGTTAAGAGCCATTTTTTTAAAAAACCAGAATACCTTTTCTACCTACTATGTATCTACATGGAAGAGAAAGTAAAAATTCTGGTGTTGAATACAAAGTTTGGCATTTATTCAATTTTTCATCTAAAAATACTCTTTGTGCTCAGGGAACCTCAAAACATGTATGACATACATAAAATGTGACCCATTCTCCTAGATGGCATTAGTATTTTTCCCTCCACAAGATAACCAACATTTTGCTCCACACAGCCAGTATCAGGTCTCTATGTGACTGACCTAAAACAATTCAGGGATGCAAAAACAAATAAAATCTATATAAAATTAAGGTGTGGTTCAGATACCGCCTCTAGGAAAATATTTCACTATGACTGGTACACCAGGATAGGCTAAACTAATACAACATAATTTGGTCTTCTGGAGGTAGGGATGAAGATTTATTTGGAAACGTTATTAAACTGGATGCCAGCTATAAAATTTATATTAGAGCTCTTATATAATGGAGATGAAGGTTAAAGTTATTGCCATCATCTAAAGCAAATAAGAAAACCGGCATTAAGAAAACTATAGCGTAGTATGAAAATACACGGTTTAAGTGTATTAAAAGAACAAAAACAAAACGTTCTTAGTCTTTGAATTTCTATGTTTTATTACATTATATGCTATGTACTCTACTATTTTTGCACCAAAATTCAAGCATTGCTTTAATGGGCTCCGCTAGTGAGAAAATAGATAACCATATTAGTTGTAATGTTACCCATTGATAGTTCTGCCACATTTTGAGGAAGATAAAGTACCCTGCCAATCCAGTGGCTAGAATTATGTACGAGCAATAGAGGAAGTGACACTGGCAGAAGGTGGGGGCAACATTTGCCATTAACATAAACAGCTGCGTTCCATTATGTGCCCATTTTTTATGCACCTCAGTATACTACTTTTAAAATCTTGAGATTGAATTTTTGGGTCGAATACAATAAATACTTCTGCTATCTAGGAAATAGAGATAGCAATCAAGCACTCTGTTTAACAGACTTATAAAGCTAAATATTACATTAAGGACAGAGTTTACACTTCATATTTAATTTAAGCATTACATATTTATGGATAGTAAAGCATCCATAGAATGCTTATTTTAATGGTACACATGATATTCGTGGTTGACATGCTGTTCTGATACCAACAAACCAATAAACTTTTGCAGCTAAGAAATCCTACCATTTAATTTGTTTTGCAGCTGTTAATAGACTTATCTGTTAACTATAATTACCTTATGTCCTGGGCTGGAGAATCTTTGTCGAATGCATCCTTTGACAACAGGTGCTGTGTGACCCTCACAGGGGGAGGTGGAGGTGAGACAGCAGGAGATCTGATGGGGCGTGTGGCACTGAAAGAGGCACTACGAGTAGCAGGACTTGCTGTGGTTGGTGTTGTTTTATCTGCATGTTGTTGCTGCTGGTTATCGCTCACTCCTAACCGGACTTCAGATTTGTTTGGATCGCTATTGTACCTAGAAGATCTCGATTTCGAAAAATGTGCAGTCCAATTGCGCTGTTTTTCGATTAGTTCCCTACTGTTGAACTTTCGCTCTGGTTTTTCTGGCTTTTCGGGTTTTTTCAGTACACTTGTAACACCCACAACGCGGGCTTTGTCCTCGTCACTCGAAGTCTTAACTACTCCGTTCGATTGACTCCCAGCTGGAGGATGCGACAGTCTTTCAGCAACGTTTGGCTGTGGAGCGACATCTTCGTCCGTTACGAAGCCAGGTCCTCCATTCGTTTGAACACCGTTAGCAGTCTGTTGTTTCTGGGTCTCTATTTCTGAACTGCTACCACTACTAACAATACCAAAAAGTGATCCGCCACAAGTAGCTGCTGGGAGGTTTTCCCTAGGAGAGGGTGAGCGCGACGAATGGTGAGAGCCAATAGGTCGGGATGATCTAACTGGAGAAGTGCCAGTCGACGAGTTGTCGGAGCTTGATCGGGATCGCAGATTTAATGGTAGTTTGGCACTTGTAGTGCAGGGAGGTGGAGGTGCTTTCGTTGATGGGGTAGTGGCCGGCGTGACGAGGGTTTTGCTGTCCTCAGACCCCAGTTTCTCGAAAAGTGCACGAGCGTTGTTGAATCGAGCCACATGACTCTCCGTTCTGACGACTGTCACTTGAGTTGGAGATTCACGGGGTGTGGACGGTGTCTCGTCCGCTGGCCTTCTCCTCTCCAATTTGGGGGATGAATCGGACGGTTTATTCCTCGACAGAATTGTCGTACTGCTTATCAGAACTTCAGTCTCCTTTGCAGGCACCATGCTTTGGAAAATGTTGGCTATTTGGGACACTTTGGATCCCACCAGCCTACCAGGTTTCTTCTCTTCCATTCCTGGTCGTGCTTTTGTGGCCTGGAAACAGAAATAACACTTGTCCAGTAAAAGCGAAAAAGTAATCATTACATGCACTTATTTCATTTTACTGTATAACTGTAAATCTTTAAAGCGCGAACATATGATCACTGAGTAAAAGCTACACATCTTCAAACCTCCTTCTCTGCTATGAGAAATGAAACTAAGAGAAACGTTTTATGATATTGGCATAAAAGAAAAAATAAAGAAAAACACATTAAGTTTCTTTCATGATTTTCCTGTATAAGAATGGATGTTATTCCTCCCAGTCTTCTGGATAAGTATGAATATAAAGAATATGAGGATCACAGGGAAAAGCGAGGATGACCACAAAAAGGTCACATCAAGATAGCCTTGATCTTTGGTGGAGTTTTAGAACACATTTCATGAACATGGGGAGATCATGGTATAAGTGATTTATCAATTGGGGAGAGGGAGGAAGATGACGATGACGACGACGACGAGAATTATCCACATAACCCGTGGGAAAAGAACGAATTTAGCTTCTCTCACAGCTTTAATCTCCGCATGCTAGCTGCTCATTTGACTACAGCTTTTTAGGTTTTTATAAGTCCTACTTTGTAATCTACAACATTAATGGGGAACTCGTACATTTTGGCAAGGAACCAGTTAATGGGGGCCTATATCATCAGAGAAACTGAAGTATAAAATCCCCATGCTTCGAAAATTTCTATCGTCCCGGAGCAAGTCTTCATCAGGAAAATGTATCCTTCATCCCACTGCAAAGCAGACGGTAAATAGACGCCAGAATAAGTACAGCAACTTAACTGTAACCTTTTTTCCCATGGCATCTTCGTTATTGTCTCAAGGAGATGAATGTGTGGAAATGTTTTCCATAAAACGATTACTTCGAACTATGTAGGGATAGCAGTGACTGGTAACATTTGGTTTATCCTATAGTTCTGATCTTTCAGAATTTAGAAATGGATTTTGATAAACAAGAGAAACACAAGCTTTACATATTTAAAATGCTTTTCAAAAGCGGTGGTTTATTTTTAAAAAAACAATAAAAATTACTTCATACTTTCCTCAGTACTATTTGAAGGTTTAAGCACATTAAAATGTTAAGTCTTTCAACATTAAAATATGTTTTCCTAAACATCTGGATTTCCTGATATCCCTTAATTTTCTTCTATGATCTTCGCGCGCATAAAAACATTCGGAGCAAAGACCAACATACGTGTATGTACTAAATTGCAGATATGTTCGCAATATTTTGTATCTAGCGTTTTTAAATTCATTGCGACTTTTGGGAAACAAGCGTAAGTTTTAAGGCGGCTGTAAATATAAACTATCCTTAGCAGTTTTCACCAAATTTTATATGCGTATCTTCGAACACACACACACACACACACACACACACACACACACACACACACACACACACATTTCAGAATCATATGCGCCATAGGTAGTTCATTCGAAAACCGCACATTCTATAAAGCGCTCCATATAAGCTTCGCTTAATTTTAGACCGATTCTTGTTCTTTATCCAGTAATGTACACGATGTCGTTAAACAACATTGAAATATCTGTACCCTGGGTAGATGGGCTAAAGACAGCCTATAAGGTAGCGATGCTATGCTCAAAAGTTTAAAATGCATAATCGCAAAGCTTAGGGGTTTTAAACTACATACACGGCACTGCAAGTTATCCATTTCTCAAAGCTAGGAAAAAGTAGAATAACTTTGTACCGAACATCTGAATTCCTAACAGAATATGAACGCAAATGCAGTGGCGTGCATTAATAATGCGTTTGGTCGGAAGATTTTAGTATAATTTGTGAAAGCGTTGTTCAGCGGTTGTTCACAACTGTTTTGTTTCAAAATTCTGATTAATTTAGGACTACTGCTTAAAACATTTACAATAAAAACTTTAAAACAATAAACCAATCGATTAAGTGTTACATCTCCTATTATACAGGATGGACAAGTTAAGTTGAGACTGTACAATATCTCCAAAACTAAGCGTTGTAAAAAAAAGTCTTGAAGTTACTTGATATTATGGGGGGAAAGCAAATGCCATTAGTCGTGTTATATTTGGAGGATGCTGTGATGGTTATTTTAGGGTCACTAATTTGACCCTAATCGAAGGTTCCCATTTAAACGAAAATAAATTGACCCTAAAATGACTATCATAACGTCCTCCAAATAAAAGACGACTAATGGCATTTACTTTACCCCATAATATAACGCAACTTTTATTCAAGGCATTTTTTTCTACAACGCTTAGTTTTGCAGATATTGCACAGTCTCAACTTAAATGGTCCACTCTGTATTATTGCGCCCTGAAGTAACTCGATGTACACTTTAACACTATTTAACTTTAGCACGAATACCTGCATTATCAAGTTAAAACTGCTTCCAGGTTTTTCTACGACTACAGTCGTAGGTGCAGTCGTAGATACAGGACAAATATAATGACGTTGTTTATTAAACTGATACTTAGATAGTGAATAAAAAACTAAGCGCATTTTGAGAAGCTCACACTCCGAAAGTGTGTGCATGACCTTGTAGGCAGACGAAGATGTAGTCTACAGCAGGCCTCTATTAATAGCGCCGAATGTTTTTTTTCTCCTCCTATATAAATAATAATAATAATAATAATAATCACTAACTAGGTAGGTATATTCAGCAAAGCTTATTACACCCCGATCTCAAACTGCCATCAGATCATGAAATATAAAAGAACTGGCCGTTAACACTTCATAACTACTGATTAAAATCCGCAAAGATTTTAAATGTACAACAACGAATATTTCCGTAACTGTGAAATGACACAAAAATTGACAAACTGCTATCCTAAGAAAATATTCATTCCTTGCATAGTAAGCTTTGTCCATCTTTTACCTAATTTCCTAATCATATCAAATGTTACAAACTGAAGAGGATTAAGCAGAAATGTTACAGAAATTAAAAATATATGAGGATTGTAAAAACAAGAAGGGAAAACGCAGTGGCAATTTATCACTAAGATTAAGCTGTTCAGTTTAAGTAAAAACAACCAGTATATGCACAATTATCTTCAAAATAATTTTTGCTCATGTCCTATACCGTTTCCCATGAAAGTGCGAGCTGGAATGACAACCCGGTGTCTCGGAGCTAGCAGAGAAGTTTCGCAAGTACGCAGACTTTTTTTTCCTGCGTATGCTATTCATAAATAATTTAACAGGAAAAAATACTGGAGAGTTACCTTGATTCCTTGCTATGTTTTTAAATGTAAAATTAGGGAAAGAATCAGTTGGTAAGTAGAAATAGATCTCCAAATATCTCTAAACTAAAATTCATTTCAAATAGACTAAAACATGAAAAGAAAACTATATTCTTTTAAGTGTTTAAACCCTAGTTGGATATGTGGTAATTCGTATACACTTTATTCAGATTTTAGAAACTGCCACCGAAACGGCATTTCTTGCCTGTCCGTGCTGTAAACATAAGGCTAAAACTAATGGAAAACATTTTTTAAAATACAATAAATATAGTTTTGGAGTATAGAAGATTGATACATATTACCTAACAAATTTAATCAAAATCAGACATGGGTACACAATACTAAATTTGACAATATGTTGAAAACAATTCGGATTTTATGGGAAAATGTTCTCAAATATTATAGAATAAGGATCCAATCGCGGCTTTATCCTTCTGATGCCCAAACGTGACAGTTAAATGGAAGTGCATAGGTGCGTACAAATAGAGCGTGGCATTTTAAAACTTGCTTTCTCAGAATCTTGTTTTCTTGCTGTTTTGCTACTCCACATGATGACATTTCTGTTCACTTTCTTTTAGATCTGAGTATATTTCTTTGAAGGTTGAATTAGAGATCTTAAAGAGCATTTTCTTCATATCTAGTATGGATTGGGATTTTAATTAATACACGTCTGATTCTTACAAAATTAATTGTTCGAGACTTCATCATTTTTCCGCAAAAAAGTTTTTAAGTAACCCAGAATTAGACACTTGATCGCAGAGAATAGCATTCGATAATATATGAAATTTAAAATTTTTTCTAAATGTTCATCACCTGAGGCACTCCATATGGGGCTCGGTTTTCACTTTATGAAAATTATTTTCCTGGCTACCTACCCAAGGCATTACCTTGTAAGTTCTCCAAAGAGGAGGGCAATCTGAAGAAGGAGTGATGATAAGATGGGGTTTAAGGGCGCTAAACATCTAGGGTCATCAGCGCCCTTACAATCTATAAAATTTAAAACCCAAAAACCAAAATACAAGACACTAACCCGAGCATTCGAAAACACTAAAAAATAAAACAGCAAATTCTAAAAACCAACACACTAAAAGCATGGTCAATAAAAGAGTAAACCAACGTGTCAACAACTGTAGAATGCGTGGGACATGAGCAACATATGTCCGCCGGGGAGAACCCCCATTAAAAAGGAAAATATAGAAGCATAAAACGAAAAGACGCTCAGCGCATCAAATGCGCCGATTAAAATCACTATCACTGAAAAAACGTAAAAGACATTCTACAGCATGCGCGTCGTCTGCCAAAACGTTGGGTATACGAACAGGCAGACACACACGAACACGCAATGGAGCTAAACCTTGACACTCTGTTAAAATGTGACGCACCGTTAAGGGCGCATCACACTGCTCACACAGAGGTGCGAGGTCACCACTGAGCAGGTATCTATGACTAAAAAGGCAATGTCCGATTCGTAAACGAGCTAAAATTACCTCTTCCTGACGAAAGGAGCGAGAAGAGGTACCCAGACTAACGGGAGAGGTTTCACCTCCCGCAACTTGTTCCCCCGGAGAGCCGTACACTCATGGCGCCAAAGCGAGAGGATGCGGTGACGTAAAATAACACACAAATCTGACGAGGAAACAACAGAGGTAAAATTTCTGGGCGACAAAATTGCCGATTTGGCAGCGGCGTCGGCTGACTCGTTACCTGAGATACCCACATGAAGGGGACGCAGATGCCAGAGGCACAAGCGAGTGGAGGAGGTCATTATGCGCTGTACGAGGGGGTGGTAATAGTACAGCTCGTTAATACTCTGAAGGGCACTCAGAGAGTAAGTACAAACAACACAGTGGCGTAAGTCGTGCCGCTGAATTTATAATACGGATTGATAAAAACTAAAAAGTTCGGCGGTAAAAATCGAGCATTGCCACGATAAACGCAAGGTAAAACTACGTCGACCAAAAATAATGGCACAGTCTACTCCAACATCAGTCTTAGACCCATCAGTATATAAAAATGACATTACCCGAATTTCGCATGAAGCTCTAAAAAGGCGGATCTAAGAACTGAAACAGGGGTCTCATTCTTCGGCATCGACGATAACCCAAGGTGACAGTGGGCCTCAGCGCGCAACCAACGAGGAACCGCGTTTCCCCCTGGGAAGGGCCGGCGCTGGCTTAACGTCCAAATGCCGAAGAAGTTGTCGAAATCGAACCCCTGGAGGGAGCAGTGTAGAGGAGCTAACTATATATTGACGATCAAGCGAATCCTCCAAAAATATCTCGAAGGACCGGTGGTCAGGCAAGCTTGAGAGTCGACCTGCATAGCTGCATAAAAGTATCTCACGCCTGAAGGACAGCGGAGGCTCTGCAACTTCAGCATACAGACTGAGAACAGGGCTGGTTGGAAAGGTCCCCGTAACGACTCTTATGCCACGATGGTGAATGGCATTAAGGCGACGTAACACAGATGGACGTGCCGATGAATAGACAATACACCCGTAATCAAGCTTGGACCGGACCAAACAGCGATAGAGGCGCAAAAGAATGGTCCGATCAGCTCCCCAGGATGTGCTACTTAAAACACGTAAAAGAATACGGTCACACTTTGCTGTTAAAAAGGAAATGTGCGAAGTCCAGCTCAGCTTTCTATAAAAGATCAACCCCAAAAATTTCACCTCGCCTGCAAACGGAAGTATCTCCGGGCCAAGATGGAGAGAGGGAGGAGGGAAAGCCTTCCGGCACCAGAAATTGATACAGACGGATTTCTCGGCGGAAAAATTAAAGCCGTTGGCGTTACTCCAGGCGTACAGATGGTCGATACACCTCTGGAGACGGCGTTCGAACAGACAGGTCCGCCGTGAACTGCAATAAATAGCAAAATCGTCAACGAAAAGGGACGATGAAACACCAGGTGGAAGACATTCAACAATGGGGTTGATAGCAATCACAAAAAGGGTGACACTGAGTACAGAGCCCTTACACCGTTCTCTTGAATAAAACTACTAGATAAAACCGAGCCCACACGTACACGAAAGACGCGATCCGTCATAAACTCTCGATGATGATGATGATGATGATGATGATGATGAGATGCGGTTTAAGGGCGGTAAACAGCTAAGGTCATCAGCGCCCTCACAAAGTATAAAATTTAAAGCTCAAAAAACAAAAGACGGGTAAAAAACACCTTAATTAAAAAACGGGACACAAACCCGTGATGTTCAAAAAGGTAAAAAACAAAACACCAAATTCCAAAAACGAACACACTAAAAGCATGGTCAATAAAAGAGTAAAACGTGTCAAGAAATGTAGAATGTGAGGGACATGAGCGTCATATGTCCACTGGGGATTAGAGGCCCCATTAAAAAGACAATATTAAATCACACAGTCAAAAGACGCTCAGCGCATCAAATTCGTCGGCTAAAACCAATGTCACTGATAAAACGTAAGACATTCTACAGCACGCGCGTCGTCTGCCAAAACGTTGGCTAGGCCAATAGGCACACCAACACAAACGCGCAACGGAGCTAAAACTTGACACTCTGTTAAAATGTGACGCACCGTTAAGGGCGCATCACTCTCTTCACAAAGTGGTGCGGAGTCACCACTGAGCAGGTATTTATGACTAAAAAGACAATGTCCGATTCGTAAGCGAGCTAAAAGTACCTCTTCCCGCCGACACGAACGAGAAGAGCTACCCCAGACTAACGGGAGAGGCTTAACCTCCCGCAACTTGTTCCCCCGGAGGGCCGTCCACTCATCCCTCCAAAGCGAGAGGATGCGGCTACGTAAAATAACAAACAAATCTGTGGAGGGAACAACAAAGGTAAAATATTTGGGTAATAAAATCGCCGATCTGGCAGCGGCGTCGGCAGACTCATTACCTGAGATGCCCACATGACCTGGAATTCACATGAAGGAGATGCTGATGCCAGAGGCACCAAGCGAATGGAGCAGGTCATGTATGCGCTGTACGAGGGGGTGGTAATTGTACAGCGCGGTAATACTCTGAAGGGCACTCAGGGAGCCGGTACAAACAACACAGTGCCGCAAGCCGTTCCGCTGAATGTATAAAATGGTTTGATAAATACTAAAAAGTTCGGCGGTAAAAATTGAACATTGCCCGGGTAAACGAAAGGTAAAACTATGTTGAACAAAAACAAAGGCACACCCTAGTCCAACATCTGTCTTAGTCCCGTCATTATAAATAAAATGCAAGTCCCCGAACTGTGCCTGAAGTTCTAAAAACGCGGATCTAACGACGGCTCGATTTTCTTCGGCATCGACGTTAACCCACGGTGACAGTGAGCCTCAGCGCGCAACCATGGAAGAAAACGCGTAACGTCCAAAAGTTGTCGAAATCGAACCCCTGGGGCGAGCAATGCACAGGAGCTAGCTAAATATTGCCGATCAAGCGAATCCTCGTAAAATAGCTCGAAGGAAATGTGGTCAGGCAAGCTTGAGAGTCGACAGGCATAGCTGCACAAAAGCATCTCACGCCTGAAAGAATGCGGAGACTCTGCAGCTTCAGTATATAGACTAGGTACAGGGCTGGTTGGAAAAGCCCCTGTAGCGATTCCTATGCCACGATGGTGAATGGCATTCAATCGACGTAACACAGATAGAGGTAACAGAGATAGACGTGCCGACGAATAGACAATGCACACGTAATCAAGCTTCGATCGGACCAAAGAGCGATAAAGATGCAGAAGAACGGTCCGATCAGCTCCCCAGGATGTGCCACTTAAAACACGTAAAATATTAAGAGATCGGTCGCACTTTGGTTTTAAAAAGAAATGTGAGAAGTCCAGCTCGGCTTTCGATCAAAGATCAACCCCAAAAACTTCACCTCGTCTGCAAATGCAAGGACCTCCGACCCAAGATGGAGAGAGGGCGGAGGGAAAGCCTTCCGGTGCCAGAAATTGATGCAGACGGATTTTTCGGCGGAGGAATTAAAGCCGTTAGCGTTACTCCAAGCGTAGAGACGGTCGATACAGCTCTGGAGACGGCGTTCGAGCAGCTAGGTCCGCCGTGAACTACAATAAATGGCAAAATCGTCAACGAAAAGGGACGAGGAAATGCCAGGCGATATACAATCAACAATGGGGTTGATAGCAATCGCAAAAAGTGCGACACTGAGTACAGAGCTCTGCGGTACTCCGTTCTCTTGAATAAAACGACTAGATAAAACCCAGCCCACACGTATACGAAAGACGCGGCCCGTCATAAACTCCCGAAGAAATATGGGAAGACGACCGCGAAAATGCCATGCGTGAAGTGTGCGTAAAATGCCGCCCTCCAACAAGTGCCATAGGCTTTCTCAGGTCCAAAAACACAGCCACTCTTTGACACTTTCTCATAAATCCGTTCATAAAATGCGTCGACAGAGATACCAGATGGTCGACGGTAGAGCGATGGCGAAGAAATCCGCACTAAGCGTTAGCTAGAAGTTTCTGAGACTCAAGCCACCATGTCAACCGCCCGTTGATCATGCGCTCCATCACCTTGCAAATGCAACTGGTGAGGGAGATAGGGTGGTAGCTGGAAGGTAGTTGGCGATCCTTCCCAGGCTTAAGGAGAGGGATAATGGTGGCTTCGCGCCAAACGGAAGGAAAAAAGCCGTCTTGCCAAATACGGTTATAGACCCGTAAGGGAAAAGCTTACTGTCGGCTGAAAGGTTCTTTAACATCAGGACACGAATGCCATCCGGCCCAGGAGCGGAGTGCCTAGAACAATGAAGAGCGTGCTCCAGCTCCCTTATTGTGAAAAGGTTATTATAACACTCCTTATTAGCAGACCGAAAAGGTAATGTCTCGGAATCCAGCCGGTCTTTGAGAGTGCGAAAGCCGGCGGAATAATGGGCAGAACTGGAAACCGCCTCAAAGGCAGTACCCAGAGTGTTAGCAATGGCAGCCGGATACACTATGGTGGCATTGGAAACCTGAAGGCCAGACACAGTACAATGCGACACTTTACCGGAGAAGCGACGAGGTTTATCCCAAACAACAGAGGAAGGCGTGAAGCGATAAAAAAAACTCAACAAAACGAGTTCAAGATGCCTTCTTGCTATCCTGAATAATGCGACGAGCCCTGGCGCGCGATTGTTTAAAAGTAACCAAATTATCAAGTGTAGGGTGTCGCTGAAATACCCTAAGCGAAGTTCTACGTGCACGAACCGCGTCCCGACAGTCCTCCTTCCACCACGGAACAGGAGTACGCGAGGGTAGAAGGACGAACGGGGAATTGTGCGTTCCGCGGCAGATAGCATCGTAGAGGTAAGGTGCTGCACCATTTGGTGAACGTCAGTGAAGGTCTGGTCCTCAAAACACACAAGGCTGGAAAACAATCTCCAGTCGGCTTTTCTGAATATCCAGGTAGATACTCTGGAATGCTGGACATGGTGAGATAAAAGAGAAACGACGCAGGGGTAATGGTCGCTGGAGTAGGTGTCAGCGACGACGTTCCACTGCAGACGACTAGCAAGCTGGATGGAGCAAACGGTAAGGTCCAAATGAGAGAATGTACCAGAAGAATCAGAAAGAAAAGTAAGCTCACCTGTATTGAGGATGAAGAGGTTGAACTGAGAAAAAAAGTCGGAAAGAAGCGTTCCCCTTGCACAAGCCCTAGGCGAACCACACAGAGGGTGCTGGGCATTAAAATCTACCAACAGCAGAAATGGTGTTGGGAGAGCAGATAGGAGATCTAGAATGTCCGCGTTTGCGAGGGGAGACGACGGAGGTGAATAGATGGAGAAAATAGAAAAGAAAAAGCCGGGTAATTGAAGCCTAACGGCAACAGCTTACAAGTCGGACGTAAGTGTGAGAGTTTGAAAATGAACGTCGTTACGCACTAATAGCATGACACCAGGAGCATGAGTACCCTCATACGATGCAAAATCGTAGCGAACCGGAGTATACCCTCGGAGATCAAAAGGATCGTGGAGGCGAAGCTTGGTCTCCTGCAAAGACACGACCATAGATGAATGGGGACGCATATAAAAGTTGCATTTCCGCCGTATGCCATCGTACACCACGTAAATTCCAGGTCAGGATAGCCATAAAGAAAAGGGAAACTGTCTACTTAGAAGGGCGGCTCAAAATAACCTTCTGCTTAACCTTGGAGCTCGGGCTTTTGGTATGGAGTTGGTCAGACTCCATAGCCTCCTCGAAGGCTGGCCCCACACACTCAGTTCCAGAAACCGATTCAAGCGCCGACAATCGGTTCTGGGTGGCAATGGGTGAAGGGTGCCGCTGAGCGCGGCTTGTCCCAGGATGCGGCTTGTCCCGGGAGCATCCTGGGACTGCCACGTCGGAGGTGAACTTTTCTTACCGCGCGCACGCGAAGAGTCTTTATGAAAATCTTTCTTACGAAGTTTCTGCTTGGACTTCTTAACAGTGCCTTGTGACTTAAGCACCTTATGACCAGCTTTAGATGGGTTGATGACTGCCAGAGATGGATGGCCGAATGGTAGTCACGGTGAAGACAGTCATGGTCCTGGTCTGTGTTTCGGCATCCTTCCTGGGTATTGGCGAGACAACAGAGCTGAACGTACCCGAGCGCAGGTTGGCGCATGGAAACGCCTCCGGGCTTCAGCGAAAGAGAGTTTCTCCTTTGTCCGGATCTCCTAGATCGCCTTCTCGTCCAAGTACGGCTGACAGTCGGCAAACGACGCAGAATGAGACCCTTTGCAATGAATGCAGACGGGGCGGATGAACAGGTACCATCTGTGAGGGCTGACTACAAGAGGTACAGATGGAAACGGCACTCTTACAAGAGACTTGCGTATGCCCAAAACGTTGGCATTTAAAACAACGCAGAGGTCTAGGAATATAGGGCCTCACCGCAATTCGTTCGTACCCAGCTGAAATACTCGTGAGCAGATCGACGCCATCGAAAGTGATGAGAGTACGAGTGGGTACAAACACTCCGTCCGTTTAGCCTGCACTCGATGAACTGCTGTTACCTTTTGGTCGGAAAGATATTCGACTAGTTCTTCGTCTGACATACCATCGAGGCTATGGGTGGTGACGACGCCTTGACAGGAATTCAAGGTGCGGTGCTTCTCAACACGGATAGGATAACCGTGGAGAAGCGTAGCGCGCAACAAGGTCTTAGTTTGTTGATCGGGCTTGCTTTGTACTAATAATGAACCGTTTCGAAGTCGAGTGCAGGAATGAACCGAACCAGTAATTGAGTCAATGCCCTTCTGTACTATAAAGGGGTTCACCTTTTCAAACGATTGTCCTTCCTCTGTTCGCGTAATGACTAAGCAACAACCAGATGTCGATGGTGCTACTTCTGTTACCAAAACGTTTCGGCGCTTTTCGAAATAATGGAGAAAGAGGGCTCCATAGCGAAAGAAATCCTGCACCATTGCAACCGTCTCCGACCTCGGGCTCTGACTTGCCGGGCGTTATCCCGGTTTGGGTGAGTGGCAACTTTTATTGCGTCCTCATCCCAGGATCACACCTCCCAGAATATACACAGAGGGACCCAAAGCCGTCGGAAGTCAGGAACTCATGCAATGGACCCTCGCGGGACTGCTGTTGAACAGCGGATACTAACACATACCCTACATGATGATATTACCCACTCACCCAGCTGCGCGGATATCCGTCAGGCTGTGTCCACGGAGGATTAAAATAGAGAAAAGGGTAAAATAAATCAACACTGTGTGGGCGTTTCGCACGCAAGGTAGGCCGGCGAGGAAGGAAAAGAGACGTGTGAATGAATGGTCGTGGTGTGAAATATTCGTAAGTAGAGAGGTCAAGAAAGAACGATGGCGAGGGGCGGCATGGAACGAAATGCAAAGAACGCACGAGAGCCTACCTTGAGTCCCCCGGTAGAGGACGAAATCACCTCGACCGGACGAGGGTGGTGGGATGATGATGGCGATGAGAGGCTCGGGCACCCCGGGTACGGCAAACCCGTACTCACATAAAGTGAGCCCTTGGAGTAAGACGAGGGTGGAGGGATGACGATGGCGATGAGCAGCTCAGGACCCCGGGTGCGCAAACCTGTACTCACATAAAGTGAGCCCCTGGGGGGCCGAAGGAGGAGAAGAAGAAAATTATTTCTTGGAAGTTAGGTACTTGTATAAACAAACCGGTGATAAAATTTCAGTTAAAACTGGTGGAGAATTTTTGTAAATTAGTCATTTCAGTATCCAGTATTCAGGTGATTTAACATGGATTGATCCAATGGTCAGTTCTCTTCCCATCTTCAGAGCACCCATGTTTATACACAGCGTCCAGAAATTTTCTCTTAATTGTCCCTGACTTTCCTTGAGCTGCTTGTAAAAATTCCCCTGATTTAGGAAAAGAGCGTGAAAACCCAGTCTCCATCTTCCCTATTGCTGACCTAAATATCTCCCCACGTTCATCTTTCTTTCTAGTATACTTTATTTACTGCAAAACACAATTAAATTGATGGCGCTGTAATAACAAATATAAGAATTATTATTGTAAAGATAGTTTGTAAGTAACATGCCAATGAAAGTACATATTTTCTAGAAATTAGTTCCATATGACATGGAATAGATAATACAAAATGAGTTTTAACTGTAACAATGGTATTCTATTTTAATATCACTAAAGTGATTGCAGTAGAATTGCTAGAAACAAAGTTACAATTGACTTATTAATGGAGCAACTCAGTAATGTGTGTACAATAATGAGGTACAAAAAATTAATAAACATTATTGAATGTAGGCTGTTTGTTACCTGTTGTAATTCAGTCAAGTAAGCTTCCTAGAAGGAAAAAGAATTAGGTAGTTAAAACTGTTTAAAAATGACACAAGGGCATAACAGAAATTAAGTAATTGTTATGTACTTCTTGTAAAAAAAAAAATGTTTGAAAAAATGCCGCAATAGCCTGGTTTGGCAGACTTGGCCCCGAAGCATTCCTCACAAAATCCATCATCCATCCCTGATTTTTCCAGATTTTTTCCCCCGACTTTTCATAATGTAGATACCCTGTTGTAAGAATCAGCCAAGTGTTTTGTTCTTAGCTATTGAAATTTACGGAGATTTATTTAGTAAGTAGAAGTGAGAAACCACTCTAAGCAGTTATTACACTAGCCAAACAGAATGCTAAAATGGGACGATTTTCTCCACAGTTTTATGGCGAATATAGATGTTGAGATTTCCTATAATTTAGGTTATTACACAGAGTTACTGTTTTTGTTCAAAGATACCTACAGTTTATCATGCATAATTCTTTATCCACTTGTTACATAACACACATTCACTTGAGAAAGTTTCACAGAATTACTAGATACAAAGACACTACAAAGCAAGAAATACGAAGCGTACATCATTACTGCTGCTCAAGAAACGAAAGGTATCGCCTCTACAAAGAAAGAAAATCAGGGTGAGGAAGTGAACCTATTGATATAAGTTATCTTTTACGATAATTCTTTGTAGCAACACGTGCACGTTTTAATCTCAACCTTGTCACTGCGCTGTCGTTATCAGTTCATCACGATTCTGCCAACTTCGGTAATCCATGTTACAAAATATTACCTTCGTAGATTTAAAGTTAATAAGAGAGGTTCATTTGGTAGCTGAGGAGTGCGAATCTCATACACGAGTCGTTTCATTTGTTACTTTTTTTTTATGACTATTTCAAACCCTGATGTTTTAAGCCACACATATTCCTCTATAGGTTGTGTTTGATAGTGATTCAATGCACTATTACACTATTATTCGCATAAACGATTATTTTTCTATAAACTATAAAAAAACAAACAAAGGAACAAAAAATAAAGAAAAGAAAGAAAATCTCTTCTCCAAATTATTCTTACAGAAAAACTTAATTTATCTACTTTGTGTTAAAACGAGATAAACGTTTACAGAACTAGTTTCATTATATATTTCGTTGTAGGTATAAGGGGGTTACAGCAAGCTAAAGTGATAGTCAAATGTTTAAAAACGGGACGGTGTATGCTGGCTTTGAAATTCCACTCTCTGAACATAACGGGAAGCAAAGGAATGACAACTAAGCGCTTCAAAAACGTACGAGGGCTGATCAACAAAGACTGAGACTGATTTTTTCCTGTAGCTTCCGTGATAGTTTCGTATCTGTAACATAAATATTTGAAAAGAACGGGTTTTTATGTATAATGTTGGTAGGCGGCAGCACTCTCGTATTGGTAGACTGGTAGTAATGCTTTATTTTGTAGACCCTACGTGCATTTCGCATACCACACAATGGAGGTGATGCATTTTTTAAATCGATTATCACCGGTGATGAGTCATGGCTGCATCATTATGATCCTGAAGGAAAACAAGCCAGCACAGTGTGGAAATCGCCAGGTTCTCCAACAGCAAAAAAGGCAAAAGTTGTTCCATCTGCAGGGAAAGTGATGGTGATCACATTTTTTTACTGTAATGGAATGATTTACCAGCATGCAGTTCCCCCTCACACTACTGTTACAGCAGCATACTACACGTCTGTATTGGCTACACTGAGGAAGCACATTGCAAAGAAACGACCAAAGCTTTCTCGGACTGGGTGGCGACTTCATCATGACAATGCACGGCCTCACGTCGCAAATCAAGTCATGCAGTTTCTGGCTCGATTCAACATTACCTGTGTACCACATCCACCTTATAACCCCGATCTTACACCCTGTGACTTCTTTTTATTCCCATCACTAAAGGCAAAGCTTAGGGGTATTCGATTTCAGAACTCTGAAGCAGTGCTCAAGAAAAGTGAGGCGATTCTCAAGGACCTGACAAAGAATGATCTGCAGCACGTGTTCAAGGACTGGCAGAGACGCTATAAAAAGTCCATTGAGGTAGGAGGGGACTACTTTGAAAAAGATCATGTAAACATTGAATTGGAGTAATAAACATCTGTGAAAAAAAATCAGTCTGTCTTTGTTGATCAGCCCTCGTATATGGGTTGTAAATATAGTACCCAGCATGTATTACCGACCATACCTCAATACTAATTTTTAAAGCGAATGAATACTTTCTCTACCACTGGAGGAAAAAAGTAAACATAAAATATAGTAATTTGTAGTGGTACGACGGGAAATATTGTTGTTAACGGTTGTAATGCATCAGATTATTATTATTATTATTATTATTATTATTATTATTATTATTGCAAAATCTCACATAGAGACCGCGACTGATTCCAAAATTGTGTGTATATTCGATATAATATAGGTTACACAAGGCCCCTCCCAACCCGAACATGACAGTCCGCTGAAAGTTTATTGTATTTTGCGCACCCACAGTTCCAAGTCGATACCTACACCAAGAATTGTTTAAATGCTTGTTATAACCACCAGAGGTCTTCGTTATCACTAGGGCTGGGATAGTTATGTAATAACAACTTTTGTTTATTTTGTTAAAACTGAATAATGTTAAATGTGCACAAAATAATGTTTCCTGAGTCCGAAAATGTAAATTTTATTATACATGTTTTTGCATATTTTCTATTTTTTCGTAATTACATAATATTTAGAGAATATCGTTACAATTATACATATTTTCGATTTTTCGCAGGAAAACGTTTAAAAAAATCTGATGTGTTACACTCACATGACTTTCTCTACTCTTGTACAAACTATTTTTACAAAAGCTTATTCTCCATCTACTTCATGTTAATCGAGATAAACATTTCCAGACTCTATCTTATTGTTAAATTTCTTGTATATGTAAGGGGAATATATATTTACAAGGGCAATATAGAAATACAGTAGCCTTTAAGCACACACACACACATATATATATATATATATATATATATATATATCTTAATAGCTGGTTGCTAGGTGCAGCACCATTCCCTTTGCCACAGATTAATACTCTGCATATCCAAGACAAAAAAAAATGAATAACGAATTCCCATTTCAGAAAATAAGTATTGAAAAATTTAAGGGAATAACAAGCAACATCTCGAAAATGGTTCACTCAACCAAAAAAAAAATGTATATGACATAAATCGTGTATTTTAGCGCGATCTACATTTTTTGTGTAGTAAAATTTTGTCTATCTCTTATGGTTTACCAGTTATGCAAAAGTCGTTCACAGTGAAGAATACTTTTGGAGACATTCCCAGAAAATTCAAGATATACATTTTATTTGTCATGAAAATATCTTAAACATATTATATTTTAATCAAAATCGTTAGAGCCATTTTTGAGAAAATTAAAATTTTCGAAAAATATTCCATGTAAAGGGTAATCTGGGGTGGGGGGATTTTCTTGAAAACCTTCGTGTCGCATCCTTGGAAGATACTGAACCTAAATACCAAGTTTGGTGTTTATCCGACTGTTCGTTTCTGAGTTATGCTGTTCACAGACAGACACACACACGGACATGTTTCCAAAAATGCTTTTTTTGGATTCAGGGGGTCTCAAAACATGTATTTCCGGTGAAATCTCGGTATCGAATTTTTGGGTGGAATACAATACTTCCCCTACTTACTATACGTAGTAGAGAAAGTAAAAATGTAATTTATTACGTAATTCAAAACTAATTAATAAAATAAAGCCTGAGACAATAAACGGCGAGCGGTAGGTATCGCATTTTCAAAGAGTTTCCGATTGTTAACGCGGTAAGTATTATATCAAAGAACTGCCGATGTAAATTATTCAGTGGGAGGATAATACAGATGCAATTTGGTTTGGTTTGTGCGTGTAGAGTTATTGCGTTAACCTCCAGCGTTCTCTAGCTATAGCAGATTAAATGCCACCAGTGAAATCGAGTTTATCTACTCAACTAAATATATTTGTATATGAAAACGAAGGTGTGCTTAATACAAATGGACTAGTTTTATTTTGTGTTGCGTGTGAAAGGCGTATAAGTGCAACCACTCGTTTCCAAATGACGCAACATTTAAAAACAACAAAACATTTTAAAAATGTTTCACTAAAAAAAAGTGCTAAACAGGCAATGCTAAATGTCAATACGGGTATCCCAAATGAAGCAACTTGTTCAACTTCAGGCCTCCAGTTGTCAATCTTTAATAAGGACCTATGTGAAGCTTTCGCTTGTGCTGACATTCCGCTCTATAAATTAGAACATCCTAAATTATGCATTCTTAGAAACGTATATAAAACAGGCTATACACATGAGTCTACTCTTCGCCAACATTATGTTCCATTACTTTATGAAAAAACAATGCAAGAAATTCGTGATTCTATTAAGGATAATCTAATCTGGGTTTGCATGGATGAAACTCCCGATGCGTGTAAACGATCTATATGTAATGTAATTGTCGGTACTCTTGGTGAAAATGGACTGTCAAAGGCTTATCTTCTAACAGTAGAAGAAATAGCAACGACAAATCATTCAACAATTGCGAAAATATTCAATAATGCAATGTTGCTACTATGGCCAGAGGGAATTAGGTATGAAAATGTAGTTTTGTTTTTATCTGACGCAGCCCCATATATGGTTAAGGCAGAAGCGGGGTTAAAACTGCTTTATAGTAGACTGATTCATGTAACATGCTTGGCGCATGCAATGCATCGCCTGAGTGAAACCGTGCGCTTAAATTTTCCTACTGTTAATAGTTTAATATCAGGCGTAAAAAAGGTTTTCCTTAAATCTCCGAGTAGAATCAGTTTGTTCAAACAGTTGGCTCCAAGAATTCCACTTCCTCCTGAACTGATCATTACGAGATGGACCTGGTTACAGGCTGCCATATATTATTATAACAATTTTGACATTATCGAGAACATGCTTCAAGAACTAAATGAAAACGAAGCAGAAAGCATTGTTGAAGCGAAGGGTGCTATATGTAGGGATGGGATAAAGGAGGAATTAATTTACATTAAGTCACATTTCAACTTCATTTCTACAGCCATCACAGCGCTCGAACGAAATGACATACCACTTGTCACAAACTTAACTTTTGATTAAAGTCTCTCAATAAAGCTAAACTCTGCGCTAGGTCAAGTAGAAAAAAAAAGGACTTGAAAAATTTGAATATGTACTACCAAAAAAATCCAGGGTACCATACATTACAACATATTGCAAATATAATTTCTGGTAAAACGGAGAGCAAATTGAAGGACATTGAAGAAACATTGTCGCTGGAAGAAATTGTGAAGTTTAAATATGCACCTATAACGTCTGTTATTGCCGAACGTTGTTTTTCTCAGTACAAATCATTTCTCAGAAGCAACAGAGAATCGTTTCTGTTTTCAAACCTTAAAATGTTCCATTCCACAAATTCGGGAAGTTTTACATTAATTTATTATTTTATTGGATTATAATGTCAGCTTGTATTTTCCAACATAACGAATATTACATGAACTCACAATGTCGATTTTTAAAAATTATTATTTCACCATTTTTGTGAATTTTGAATAGAACATGTTTTCTAGGTTGTTAATGCATATATCGCTGTTTTAAACCGCATAATTACATACATATTTTAAGTTTCTTAATGCATAACTATCCGAGCCCTAGTTATCACACTTGGTAAGCTAGGAAGGGATGTGCCATTCTTTATAGTGTTTTTTCTTTTCTGCAAATGGACACGAAACCAAAAACTGAATACATTAGTTTCAACACAATTACATTCGTTACAGGGGCAGGGGGTTTTTAGCCGTCAAGTGGACACCATTTTTCACTCACGAAACTATTAGCACTTCATAGACAAAACAGCCAGAACAATGGACAGAGAGCAAGCTAAGTATACTGACTGAACTGGTATAACATTGGTCTCTGTACACTGTTGGAGTCGACATTCAGCGCTTGTGAAAGCTTATGGGAATGTATAACCGGCCTAGTTGGATGGTAACACGCGTAGCAAAATCCTTTCCTTTAGGTTTGCGAGCTGCTATCCAAACTGTCTTTCGCTTGTACGACGACAGTGCTTACAAACAGAAATGCAGTCCTACGAATTTTACAGTTTCATTAGTTAACATTACGAATGAGATAATAGTAGATAATAATTTATTACTTTCCCTACTAGTTACCAATAGGAATTCGATACCAAGATTTCACTCGTAATACGCGTTTTGAGACTCCCTGAATAAAAAAAAAATAGAAAAACGTCCATGTGTGAGTGTGGCTGTGAACAGTATAACTGAAAAACGAAAAGTTGGTTAAATACCCAACTCTTAAATTCAGCGTCCTCCAAAGATACCTCACGAAGATGTTCAAGAATCCCCCATCCAAAATATCCTTTACAAGGAAGAATTTCATTATTTTTAATTTTCTCAAAAAGACTGATTAAAATTTCATGTATTTAAGATATTTGCACGACAAATAAAACGTATATTTTGTATTTTCTGGGAATAGCCTGTGATGTCCTCTTCATTCTGAATAACTTTTTTATAACTTGTAAACCGTAAGAGATAAAAAGAAAACTTACTGCACAAAAAATGTAGATCTGTTAAATCATAAAATTTATGTCAAACAGCATTTTTTTCTTTTGTGGATTAACGAATTCCGAGATATTCTTTGTTATTGGCTTGCATTGTTAAATATTTTATGCTTTTTCGTCTGCAAAGTCGCTACTTGTTTATTTTATTTTTTCTGCTCGTGTTGATGCAAAGAGAACGGAATTTCAAGTCCATAAATAGGGACTTATACGATTTGACTATCGCTTAACCCCTATGTTCCCTTATTCACCTTGCATCTACAAGGAAATATGTAATAAAACCATTTCTGCAATTCTTTATCTGGTTTAACATGAAACAAATATAAGAATAAAGTTTTGTGAAAATAGTTTGTTGAAGAATGGATAGAGAAAGTCATGTGAATGTAACACGATTTTTTTTACTGCCGATAACACCAGCAACGTATGCGCCATATCAATGAGATTTTAATCCAATTTCTGTCTATGAAGTCAACGGTGAACAAGAGTGAAACAGAAGCGTGAAAACTGGAGTATTCTGACATGATGTTGCAGACCTTGTAAGACCTTGACCTCAAAGACAGTAGCCCATTCTGCTCTCTTGTTCGACTTGCTCTCCCCACCCTCTGATACCATCTTCAACCAAGTCATTCAACTGGTTCTAAGCCGAACTACGACGAGAGTGTTTATCGCAGTCTCTCTTAAACACTTAAGTGTAATATAAGAACTTCTTAGTTGCGACTTCGTCGGCTTGAAGTTACCTGTATGACGCTTTTTCTACAAATTCTCCTTACCCTAAAAGGCAAGTGCCAAATATGAACGTATTATATGCACGGTCAGTTTCCGTTACCCATTCACAAGTATACTGATGTTACAAATCTCTGTGTTCATTTCCGGATTTATGAGCTTCTTGAATTGTGTGTTAAAAGTTAATTTAACTTCGATGTAAATTATAATATTTTAGCATTAAAATAATCCCTACTAGATGACCCGTGCGAATAATTCGCACAGCCTTGACAAATTATCTAAATACTCCATAAATTGTGATTACTCATCTGGCTGATTGTAGGAACAGAGAGTATAATATAATCATATATTCAGTTTTGACATATATTGTAAAATATTTTTATAAAATTAAAAACCATATTTATAAACAAACTGCAAAATCTTCACATACACACGAGAAATAAGACACTACGTGCCATTCACTTAATCATATTGGATACAACTTTTTATTAATGGGTATTCCTTTATGTGGTAGGTTGCTGTCATATACACAATTTTATAAGGAATATTTAATGCAACGGATTTTCCAATTAAAACTAATGACATTAAATGGGAATAATTTAGAATGTTATTAATATATTTAAACTGCGCACCATTCAGACACCACATATCCCTACTCACGCATCACACAGCTAAGAAGGCGAGCGACCGACCGATATTCAAATCTGGGTCCTCTGCCAGTCCAGTAGCGAATGTATGTACCCATGTGTGCTTTACATTTTGAAAGCGTTTCTATCCGTGTGGAAGCTTTACGACTGCGTTGTGTAATCGTATGTTTTGTAAATCCACGGGATTCGACATTATTTTACTTACATTAGCGCTTGCAATGCGTTATTTCGAGAACATATCTTAGGTGGTGTCCAGGCACTCCTGACATATTGGGCGCATGTCATGGCAATATTTGTAAACTAGGAAGTGTAATGAGCAGAGACCGGAAGTTTAGTCATTATAAATCATTAAAATAAGCAGGCAAAAAGGCATTATAAATAGCTAAAATAGGCAGGAAAAAAGGCATTATAAATACTAAAACAAGTAATAAAGGGCAATTAGAAAAACCCATTTATTTAATAGATTACACTATTCAATAATTCGATCGTCATATTTTAAAGAACTTAAAAGTTTTAAACAAAATGCTAGTGTTGTAATTGGCACAAAACTGAAATATTTTTAAAAAGGCCTGTGTATTGCAATGCCTTATTCGTTGCACATGAGAACCAAATGCCTTTTTAAGTTCTCTGGGGTCATGTTGAGTCTCCTGTCAGATAACACATTTTTCATTTCTCAACATAGACAGAGGTTATTGGAGCAAATCTAAAACATAGCACCATTGTAGAATCCTTTCAACTGCAATAGAACTGTCACCTTGTAGAATTTTTTAAATGTTTCTAAGTTTATCCAGATCACAATTTTTCGATAACACTTTTTAACGTTTTTCGCTAACTAATGAACCTCGTTTACCTGGTACATTGTCCAGTCTTTGCACTGCATCATCCACAATTTTCACTGACTTCGTTAAAGGTATTCTGAAGCTTTTCTCTTTCTGAAGCTATTCTCTTTCTTGAAGCTAGCAGATCACTTGTGGCAGGAACCCAAACTCGGCCGCAATGAAAGTTAGGTGATTTTTCACTTCCGAAAAGTTGAGAAGTTTCTTGACTGCTACAATTGAAGAGGCTTCATCCTCCAGAGCGTTCACCACTTCAGTTATACTCTGAAAATTTCAAGCGTAGTAAATTGCTGCTGAGATCCATGTCCCCCATCTCGTTATGATAGGTTGGGGGGGCAGAGGTACATCTAGTGCGATGGATTTAAATGTCAGGATTCTTGATGGGGCTTTCACAAAGATCTTCTTAACGCTGGAAATCAATTTGTCAACATCTGGAAACAAGCATCGTATCTCTTCTGACACCCTGTGAAAGCCATGTGCTACGCAGGTCACGTGAAGCATGTTTGGAATTGTACATTTAACGTTATTCCAGCTTTTTTCATATATGGTGCAGTGTCACTGATGAAAAAACGACGTATTGAATCTCTTCAGGCCACATCAACTTTAATGAACTGGTGAATAACTGCGCGATAGTTGAATTGTTAACTTTCTCAAGACGCTCTGTTGTAAGCAGGAATGGTTTCATTGATTCATCTTCTGTAGGATCTAATGGTCCAATAAACAACAGCAATGAAACGACCCATGATATCGCTGACTGGTCAATAGAAATCTAGATCATCTTATTTTTCTTTTATCTGTAATGATTTTCGTTGTCATCGTAACATTCGGTTAAGTAACATTTTCGCAAACTTGACTCGCTAGGTACAGTTTGGTTAGTATACTTCTCCAAAAATTGCGATAATGTAGAATTCTGAAATTTCCAAAAAGGGATTCCGGCGCTGAGGAAAGCTTTACATAAGTCGAATGTAAACTGGGATTTTCGACTCGATGTTAAAATTACTGTTGGAAGCAAAGAAATCTTCTTCCCAATAGCCTTGGAAAGTGCATTTTAGTGTTTGATTGTGCCGATATGCTGCGATATAAAATACTTCTTTCGTAGTTCACTGCTCGCATATTTTACATGTGAGTACTTTACGGTCGGTACAAAATACGTCGGATCAAAGGTATTAATGTAACTTTGTAATTTACTCGTAAAGAAACACTGAATTTAGGCATCTTGCTGTTAGCTACAACAACGTCGCAACGAAAACTGAAAGAAAAACAAAGTTAGCACTCATTATTGCCTTTTAAAATAAACACAAGCAGTAATTCGAACGTTTTCTGTTATCTATACATTTATTTGTGCGGCAGCACTCATCGTTAAGAGGCAAATAATAAACTGAATGAAGGACGCTTATCTTGCCTGCAACTTAAAGACAATAGTATATATTCGACGAACTAACTTTCATTGTCACGGACTATTATTAAAATAAAATCTATCTGAAGGAAATGTTTAATATTAATAAATAATAGATAATGAAATAAGGGCAACAAAAAACTGTGGCATTTCAATCACAAAGGTATAATTCGTACATCATGATGATGATGATAATATGGGGGTTAAAAGCGCGGTCCGATCAGCTCCCCAGCATGTGCCACTTAAAACACGTAAACGATTAAGAGAACGGTCACACTTTGCTTTTAAAAACGAAATGTGCGAAGTCCAGCTTAGCTTTCGGTCAAAGATCAACCCCAAAAATTTCGCCTCGTTTGCAAACGGAAGACAAAACGGCCCAAGATGGAGAGAGGGCAAAGGGAAAGTCTTCCGGCGCCAGAAATTAACACAGCCGCATTTCTCGGGGAGAAATTATAGCCGTTGCCGTTACTCCAGCTTACAGACGGTCGATACAACTCAGGAGACGGCGTTGGAGCAGAAAGGCCCAACGTGAACTACAATAAATCGCAAAATCGTCAACGAAAAGCGACGATGAAATAACAGGTGGAATACAATTATATAAATCGCAAAAAGTGTGACACTGAGTACAGAGCCCTGCGGTACACCGTTCTCTTGAATAAAACGACTAGATAAAACCGAGTCCACACGTACACGAAAGAAGCGATCCATCAGAAACTCCCGAAGAAATATGGGAAGACGACCGCGTAAATTCTATGCGTGAAGTGTACGTAAAATGCCGCCCCTCCAACAAGTGTCATAAGCTTTCTCCAGGTCAAAAGCCACAGCGACTGTTTGACACTTTCTCAGAAATCCATTCATAATATGCGTCGACAGAGAGACCAGATGGTCGACGGTAGAGCGATGGCAACGAAACCCGCACTGAGCGTTCGCGAAAAGGTTCTGAGACTCAAGCCACCACGTCAACCGCCCGTTGATCATGCGCTCCATCACCTCGCAAATGCAACTGGTGAGGGAGATAGGGCGGTAGCTGGAAAGTAGTTGCCGATCCTTCGAAGGCTTAACTATAGGGACAACGGTGGCTTCGCGCCAAACTGAAGGGAAAACACCGTCTTGTCAAATACGGTTACAGACCTGCAAGAGAAAGAGTTTACTGTCGGCTGAAAGGTTCTTTAACATCAGGATATGAATTCCGTCCGGCCCAGGAGTGCGTAGAGATATAGATTGTGTGCTCCAGCTCCCTCATTGTGAAAAGTTCATTATAACACTCCTGATTAGGAGACCGAAAATTATAGGTCTCGGAATCCAGCCGGTCATTGAGAGTGCGAAAGCCGGCGGAATAATGGTTAGAACTGGAAACCGCCTCAAAGGCAGCACCCAGAGTGTTAGCTATGGCAGCCGGATCCACTATGGTGGCATTGGGAACCTGAAGGCCAGACACAGTACAATGCCACACCTTACCGGAGAAGCGACGAAGTTTATCCCAAACAACAGAGTTAGGCGTGAAGCGATTAAAAGACTCGACAAGACGAGTCCAGGACGCATTGTTACTATCCTGAATAATGCGACGAGCCCTGGCGCGCGATTGTTTAAAAGTAACCAAATTATCAAGTGTAGGGTGTCGCCGAAACACCCTGAGTGCAGATCTAAGGGCACCAACGGCGTCCCGACAATCCTCGTTCCACCACGGAACAGGAATACGCCGAGGGTGGGAGGACGGACGGGGATTCGTGCGTTCGGCGGCAGATGACATCGTATAGATTAGGCGCCGCACTATTTGGTTAACGTCAGTGAAGGGCTGTTCCACAAAAGACACGAGGCTGGAATAGTCTCCAGTCAGCTTTGCTGAATTGCCAGTTAAGCACTCTGGAATGCTGGACGTGATGGGAGAACAGAAACGATGCATGGGGTTAACGATCGCTGGAGTAGGTGTCAGCGACGACAAGCAAGCTGGACGGAGGAAACGGCTAGGTCGAAGTGAGAGAATATACCAGAAGAATCAGAAAGAAAAGTAGAATAACCTGTATTGAGGATGGAGAGGTTGAACTGAGAAAAAATGTCGGAAAGAAGAGTTGCCCTCGCACAAGCCCTTGGCGAATCCCACAGGGAGTGATGGGCATTAAAATGCCCCAAAAGAAGAAATGGTGTTGGGAGAGCAGACAGGAGATCTCAAAGCCCCGCGTTAGCGAGTGGAGACGATGGAAGTAAATAGACAGAGCAAACAGAAAAGAAAAAGCCGGGTAATTGAAGCCTAACGGCAACAGCTTGCAAGTCGGACGTAAGAGTGAGAGTTTGAAATTGAACGTCGTTACGCACTAATAACATGACACCTCCATGAGGAGGAGTACCCTCATCCGGTGCAAGCTCGTAGCGAACCGGAGAATACCCTCGGAGAAAAGGATCGTAAGGGCGAAGCATGGTCTCCTGCAAACAAACGCCCATATGGAAATGAGAACGCAATAAAAGTTGCAGTTCCGCCATATGCGATCGTACACCACGTAAAAATACAGGTCAGGATAGCCATGAATAAAAGGCATACACGACTTAGAAGGGCGGCTCAAAATAACCTTTTGTTTAACCTTGGGGCTCGGGCTTTAGGAATGGAGTTTGTAAGTCTCCATAGGTTCCTCAAAGGGAGGGCCCACGCGCTCAGTGCCAGAAACCGATTCAAGCGCCGAGAATCGCTTCTGGGTGGCAATGAGGGAAGGGACGCTGAGCGCTGCTTGCGCAGGAGCATCCTAGGACTGCGACGTCGGAGGAGAAGGTGAACTTTTCTTACCGTGTGCACGCGGAGGGTCTTTAAGAAAATCTTCCTTACGAAGTTTCTGCTTGGACCTCTTATCAGTGCACCTTAGGACCAGCTTTAGATGGCTTGATGACTGCGAGAGACGGATGGCCGGATGATAACCGCGGTCAAGGCAGTCATGGTCCAGGTCTGTGTTTCGACATCCTTCCTGGGTACTGGCGAGGCAACAACAGAGCTGAACGTACCCGATCGCAGGAGTGCAGATTGTCGCCTCCGGGCTTCAGTGAAGGAGAGTTTCATCGTGTGAGGGCTGATTACAAGAGGCACACATGGAAACGGCACTCTTACAAGAGACTTGCGTATGCCCAAAACGTTGGCATTTAAAACAACGCAGAGGTCTAGGGATATAGGGCCTCACCGCAATTCGTGCGTACCCTGCTGAAATACTCGTGGACAGATTGACGACATCGAAAGTGATAAAGAGGGTACGAGTGGGTACAAACACTTCGTCGCGTTTAGCCTGCACTCGATGAACTGCCGTTACCTTTGTCCGACATACCATCGAGGCTGTGGGTGGTGACGACGCCTCGACAGGAATTCAAAGTGCGGTACTTCTCAACACGGATGAGAGAAGCGTGGCGCGCAACGAGGTCTTACTATGTTGATCGGATACTCTGAACCAACAATGAACCGTTTCGAAGTCGAGTGCAGAAATGACCCGAACCAGCAATTAAGTCAAGGTCCTTCTGGATTATAAAAGCGTTCACCTTTTCAAAAGATTGTCCTTCATCTGTAGGGTAATCACTAAGTAATAACCAGATGGCGAGGGTGCTACTGCTGTTACAATGAGTTTTCGGCGCTTGTTACTAATAATGGAGAAAGGGGGCTCCACAGTGAAAGAAATCCTCCACCATTGCAACCGTCTCCAACCTCGGGCTCTGACTTCTCGGACGTTACCCCGGCTTGGGTGAGTGGCCTATCTATACCAGTCTCACCCTAGGGTCACACCTCCCACAACATAGACAGAGGGACCCAATGGCCGTGGGAAGTCAGCAGCTCATGCAATGGCCCCCTGCGGGTTTGCAGTTGAACAGCGGATACAGACACAAACCCTACATGACGACCCCGGGTGTTTGGGATGACGCCATTACCCACTCACCCAGCTGCGCACTCAGTGCGCGGGTATCCATCAGTCTGTGTCCACGGAGGATTAAATGAAAGAAAATCAGAAAATAAACGAAAAGTGTGTGGGCGTTTCGCACGCAAGGTAGGCCGGCGGGGAAGAAAAAGAGATGTGGGGATGTTCATGGAGCGGAATGTTCGAAAATAAACAGAAGGAAATGATGGCGAGGGGCGGAATGAAATGCACAGAACGCACGAGAGCCTACCTTGTGTACCCGGGTCACGAGGAAGAACCCACCTCGACCGGACGAGGGTGGAGGGATGGCGATGGAGATTTTTGGTTTGGGACCCCGGGTGCGCCAAACCCGTACTCTCATAAAGTGAGCCCCTGGGGGCGCACAGATGGAAACAGCACTCTTACAAGAGACTTGCGCATGCCAAAGCGTTGGCATTTGAAACAACGCAGAGGTCTGGGAAAATAGGGCTCAGTGCAATGCGTTCGTACCCTACTGAAATATTCGTGGGCAGATCGAAGCCATCGAAAGTTAGAAACAGGGTACGAGTGGTTGTCTATACTCCTTAACGTTTAGCCTGCACTCGATGAACCGCTGTCACCTTTTGTTCTGAAAGGAAGGAAAGGAGATGTGTGAATGGTTGTGTTGCGAAATGTTCGGAAAGAGACTAGAGAAGAAATAAACGATGGCGAGGGTCGGCATGGAACGAAATGCAAAAAACGCACGAAAGCCTACCTTGTGTTCCCCGGTCACGAGGACGAACCCATCTCGACCGGACGAGGGTGGAGGGATGATGATGATGATGACGATGAGTGGTTCGGGACCCCGGGTGCGCCAAACCCGTACTCAACATTAAGTGAGTCCCTGGGGGGGTTGGATTTGTTTAATACTTTATTCTTTATGTCTCATCGACGACTCCAGCAGAAGGTTGTCCTAGTGTAGTGGTTACCATGCTACCCTCTAGTTCCCGAGGTCGTGGGTTCATACCCGGCGGAGGATGATGGGTTTTTTTTTGGCGTAAAAATCCTTACCATGGCTTCCTTTGGAAGGGAAGCAACGCCGGTGACCCCGTGTCGTAGATTTATGGCACTAAAAGAACCTCAAGCCTGATAAGCAGACCTCTGAGCAAAAAGACCGGTCTTTCACTCCCAATATAGAATGGGACGCTATGGACCACAACAGTTAAAGAGCTTCGACAAATAAAACTATTTCTTTTTGTTTTTTCTTTCCCACCAGCAGAGGTGAGGAATCCTGCGAGGGGCGACGAAGCGACCCTAGCAGGAAGGCCAACGCACCCTGGCGTTTTACGAGAGAAATCGTTTTACAAAGCGCAGCAATCGTGTCATCTGCCCGACAGCAGTCGCAATACGGAATCCGAAGACACTTCCTGAATCATGAAAGGGGGAGAGAGGTGAAATGACAGGAAATTAGGGAAAGGAGCAATCATGAAAGAATACACCACCCCAGCACGTGCCTAGGCGACCAGAGGAAAACCATGACCCGGAATCTCCCGAATGCGGGCCACAGACGTTGCCGCCTGAGCCATCCCGCTCGGTATGGTGGTACGAACTCTTGTTTGTACTGGATTTCCATGAATTTCCTTGCATCAGTTTATATCCTCGTATGGGTTTGCGGCAATTATGCCTCATTGAAGAATTAATTATCGTAGTAAAATTTAATCATACCCTATGTTAAAAAGAAGCCTTTCTGATCCCCTTGCACAGTATTTACCGTGAATCTTCAAGCTAAATCAGTCAGTCATGTTACGTTTTGGTGGTTTCGATACCGTAGAATACTGCATGTGCAGAAGATCGGCAGCGTCCTTTTAGCGCTTACGTAGTTCAGAGTAGGCTGTGCAAAATCTCTCGAATGTCTGAAAATGTCTTACGAAGGTTATTGACACTAATAAATTGATTTCTTTATCAAATAACACACATTTAATTTTTTTCTGAGCATGTTGCCAGCGTGCCCCTTGGAAGTCCCTTACGCCCTCCTAGAGGCGGAGCCCGTTTGGAAGTCACTGGCATGATGAAAGGAATTAAGTGTTTATAAAAAACAAAGTACTGTAACAGAGTTAATGAGGGGCCAAATGGACTCCCTCTTTGGATGAGTTATATGCTACAACGTCCTTCGACTACAATTTGTGTAGCACAGTTTCTGCTGATCAACTGAATAAATGAGAGAGAGAAAGAGAGAGAACTGTAATAGTTTTGCTACTTCAAACGCATGTTGCTTATGAAGCTCAAACAACTACCTACAGACGCCGAAGGCCACAAGCATTCATGAGTAACACGAAGTGTTACAGATGATTTGACTTGGAACTATTACATAGATAAAAGACAAGGCGATTGAGACCCAAAATGCAGTATACTATAGTTCACAACGTTACTACAAACAGCAATCAGCGTTGGGGTCGGTGGTATGGGTGGGGGATCTAATAAAAATCCATTAACTCCCCTGAAGTTTCGATTCTTTTGAAATATCGCTGACAAAAGCGAAATGTTTTGATTTCAAAATTAACATGCACCCAAGAGTAAATAATAAGCCAATTAAAGGATAAAATAGGGAGTAGTTAAATATGAAAGCATCATTTTGGTGATTACAGAGATAAATTAGTTTCTGCTGCAGAGGACCATTGTTGACAGTGGATAGAGGGTTTTGCGATCCCGTCCTCCAGAAAGTAGGTGGACGTATCTACAACCAATCTTCTATCACAGCTTCGTTCTCAAAATGCTGATCTTTCCTCATATCGCAAACATGTGACAGGTCCTTCAGAAAGTACCACCTTAAGGTAACCCTTGTTTAATTTATTTCATAATCAATTATTTTCATTTATGAGCGATTCTTACAAAAGATGACATTTTCGATCTCTACGTGAGCAGTTCATTGTTTCTACACTGGTCATTTGCGTTTGATCATTACCTAAATGAACACTTCATCAGAGGTTAGTCGAAAGTTTCAAATTCTGATAACTGTTTTAAAGTTACAAAAAACCATTGTCCCAATCAAAGTGTTCTAGTTATGGGGACGAAACAATTAGTTGTGCTTGTGATAACAATATATTTCGTTATGACTGGCCAAATTATTCACTGTGAATCATTCATTTTGTATATGATTTATGTTTGTCATATTATTTTCATGTTACACTTGATTTAGTTCCATTTGAGTCTCATAGATACCAGGAATAGTTGTGTCTGCATGAAATGCATTTGAATTAATTATTAGTCTATCATTTAATATAAAACACCGGCGAGTGGCTTATATATAATATATTTTGAAAAGAATGAGTTCTGTTGATAACGATAGAGCACTGTATCAATTGCTTTAGACCAGCAATGTAATTTGGTGACATTCGGTGTCATTCTCCTCCTTTCTGCCTCTAACTTCGTGTTTTGGGGTAGTCGGACTTTACGTCGACACAGTGGTTATAGAATAGAAGCTCCTTAGACGATAGGCAAATCGAAGAACAAAACACGGGAACAGGGTAAACCTCGGGTCCCCTCCAGTGGCAACACTGTCATCCTGGCTTTTGTGAGCCAGGAATATAATTTAGCTATCACGACAATTGCTGAATAGTTGCTGTGTTAGTTTCAATTGAATGAATGCTCACAGGAAACCTCATTTTGCAAAATGCTACCTAAAAAAAATTATTCTGTTTCGTTTATGTTTCTGTGCTGGTTAAAACACATTTGGAAGTCAACATTATATTATGAGCCTTTGGTTTTACTTGGAGCTTTAAAGGGATACATCATTAATCACATTACTCACTGTGCTGGAATCTACATACTACATTGCTCCACCCTCTCTCTCTCTCTCTCTCTCTCTCTCTCTCTCTCTCTCTCTCTCTCTCTCTCTCTTAGTTCACCCGTACTGCTAAAGTTTGTTATTAGCCAAAATTTGTTGAAAAGTCCCTAAAGTTAAATTTTTGTTTGTTCGTTTTATTTTAAGTTTTGTGAGAACTACCAATATGTTTGCGATTTACTCTCATTTCTCAATCATGATAAACACATAAGAAAGACACCATCTTCTGACGAAGAAGACGTGAACCTCTTGGCTTAAAATATTGGCATGCTATCACAGGTCTAAGTCTTGATATTTTTGCTAAAAGTGAATTTCTAGTGAAATTAATTTCCGTCTTTTAAGACTACGAAAGTTAGATCAACATTTTACTTAGAAATAGTGTTAAGTACTTAAATCTCTTCTTGGAAACATTATATATATATATATATATACTGTTGTGCAAACCCTAAGGACGAGATGGGTAAAGTAACATAACAAATGAACTACTTGGTGGAAGTAGATGAAGGTGCGGGAGCTTCTTGCCAGAGGTCTCTTCTCACACTTACACAGAAAGCTGGACATCACATGGCGTGAGTGTAGCGAGCCTATAGTGCCAAATGGGTCTGGTCCCGCAACACGGGGCAGTTGACGAAACAGGACAAGACGGTGTGTGGCAATTAGCGAGCTCTTATGGTGCACTGTAGTGGTGTTCTTCATTGCAACATGGCCCGTAGATACCATTTGGATGACTTCACACGGGGAAGAATCATCGGGAAACTGGAAGGGCGAAGTGTGACGAGTGCTGCTCAGGAGTTTGGAATTGCTTACAGCAGTGTTTCACTTGCATGGGGAACCTTCCAAACCACAAGCACTGCTGTCCCAACAAGGTGGTGGTCGACCACGCTCAACTACAGTAGCAGATGACCGCCACATTGTGCAACAGGCAAGAAGGGATCCACACCAAACAGCGGGTGCAATTGCAACCACATTTAACAGGATAGCTAGGCACACAATCTCACGATACACAGTGGCACGGCGACTATACAGCGGTGGTCTCTTTGCTCACGGCCAGTACGTTGAGTTCCATTGACATACGCACATCGGCGGCACCGTTTGCGATGGTCCCAAGAGCATCAAAATTGGACCAACGAGGAATGGGATCGCGTGCTCTTCTCGGATGATAGCAGATTCAGTCCAAGTAGTGATTCTCTACGTACTCTCATCTGGCGAGAGGTGGAAACACGTAATGAATCAAGAACATCCTTGAACATGATCGTTTTGGTGGTCCGGGTGTTATGGTTTGAGGAGGCATAATGTTGCATGGGCACACCGACCTCCAAATCTTTCAACACGGTACGCTCACTGCGATACTGTACTCCTTCTACGTGTGCGTCTTTTCTGGGGTGCAGTCGGCCCTGACTTCATTTTTATGGATCACAATACGCGACCGCATCGAACAGCGCAGGTGGAGGATCTCTTGGAACGAGAGGATAATCGGCGAATGGACTGGCCTGCCCGTTGCCCCGATTTAAATTCCATCGAACATGTGTGGGATGCTTTGGGGAGACGCACTGCAGCACATCCACATGCACCAACGACCATTCAACAGTTGTCAACAGCGCTGGTGGAGGAATGGCACAGCCTAACACAAGAACTGTTTACCAACCTTGTGGCAGCATGGGAGCACGATGCAGAGCATGCATTGCTGTCTGTGGTGATCATACACCCTTTTAAGCACCATGTATCTGTTTCTGCAACTCTAGAGAGCCATCATATGTCGTATTGACTTTAGTGTAGCTTATGGTCTATGAATAAAGGTGGTATTTCTGTTCGTCTCATTGCATATTTAGTTTAGTTGCGTACTGTAGCATACCGTAGCAGTTCCCTCTATGTATGATTCAAGCTTTATCGAGCTGTATTACTGCCACAGCATGCCAAGATTACTTTCGTCCTTAGGTTTTGCACACCAGTGAGTGTATATATATATATATATATATATATATATATATGATATCCAATGGATATGACTACGTATATAAAAATTTGAATTTTTAGTCTTTTTGTTATAATTAGAATTTTTCTTTATTTTCTAAAGAATGTACAAATTTTAATGTCGGTTATACACTTGTTCTCAAAGAGACTAAAACAACGTTTAAATAACATCTGGACAAACTCACGTTCACTCTTAAATGTGGAATTACTTTTACTGAAGACCTTTATTCCATACACGAAACTTAATTTCTGTGATGACGCATTTTAAGCTAGGATGCCTATATTTTTACCCGAGGATAATATTTTTCTTGCATGGACAGATCATCGATATATCACTTTGGGAGATACGCATTTAAATTGTTTATAGATCCTGCACTCACAAGAAGATAAGTATGGATTGGATGGGGGACGCTCAAGAACTGTGGACTGAATGCCCTCTAATCATACTTTCTGATTGCGTAAGTCATTTTTATTATATTTTCTGTTAATCTAGGTTGTTAAGAATTATCGCTTAGACATTACTATAGCTTATACCTATTGTGCAAGAAAAAGAAAAACCGTAGATCGTTGCTGGCCCGTAGCTCAGTTAGTAGAGCACTTATCTACTGTGAGAGGGGTACCGGGATCGATTTCCGGATCGGGTGGGAATTTTTCTGTAGTCAAGATTATCTATCCTCCTCAGAGTCTGAAAGTATGAATGAGGGTGTGAATGTGTGTGTAATCTAATGTACAAATCCCAGACAAATAAATTGAGTTTTATTGGCAACATATAGAGTTAAGACCACTGCAAACAGGCAATATTTTACAAAGGTAAAAGACCGCCGATATGACCAATGCAGTTGAAAGCGGGGTATAACCGTAAATTAAAAAAACAACAACAAAAACAAAACAAAAAACATCGTTAACAGCAATATCATTTTCGGAGAAGCCCATTCAGGACCTCGCTTTCTTTCATTTTCTTATGATGATATGATGCATGCTGCAACAAATGAGAGTACAACTCATACACTGCGGTACTGACTGTCATGAAAGGCTTGCAAGCGCTTCGGCGAAGTCATACTTCTACGCTTAATCATCCCTTTACCGTCTGCAATAAAAGAAAAGTAGTTTCTGTATTTCATTGACTCACTAACGATTATAATTAACCTTCTATAAACTGTTTCTTGCCTCTCTGGCTGTGGGATTGGATTCAAATCCTGGTTGTATCTATGAAGTTGCCTGGTTGCGGTTAGGGTTATCCCTGTCCTCGCGCCGAATGACTAGTAGCTTTCGCATTTTGTATTGCATATACGATATTGTTTGCACATTCGCTTTCATGGAGTGATGCATTCAATGTCCGATATAAAAAGCATTTAACTGGTTAAGAATATCGCAAATGTGCACATTACTATTAAAATTTAAGTGCAGTCGCTTAGACAAAGAAATGTTATGCGTTTCTAATATTTATTTACTATTATGAGCGTTTTGGAAAATAATGTTAAAATCGCAAACTTTTAGCAGCTTTCCACATTCTACCATTAATTTTGTAGTAATTTGAACAAAAAGTTAACGAGTCTCTTAAATATACTTTAAACTCTTTCATATACCTACACTTTCAAGTTCGTAGCGCATCGTATATAATATATTTGCATAAATAAATAAATTTGCATAAACTATCCTTTATTTTGCATACATTTCACAAATTATATATGTGTAGAGAAATGCCTTTCAAAGCTATGTATAGTGGCTCTGGAAAATGTTCGTCTCCAGTTTTAAAATATTCAAACAGCCAAATTCACGGAAGGAAAACGTTAATTTTTAATATGCTAAAAGAACCAACTGTTTTGTAGTTGACGCGTTTTTCAAGATTTTTCGTTTTATTGGTTGAAAATTGTACCAATTTTTCAATGTAGTCGTATCCGGTGTTTACTACGTTATTTCGATATCTGACAGAGGAATAAAATGTCAAAGTACGGAATTATCAACGTTTTTACTGAACTTAATTAACGTTCTTGCGATTTCACTAACTTGTTCTTTCCGCCAGTTTAAATCGCATGTCGATAAAATTGTTAGCTACTATATTATATAAATTTCTCTATTAAATGAAAATACATTCATTTTGTAAACACCAAACATGAAAAATACCAAAATTTATGCAATTTACAAAAGCTTATACAATAAAATGTCAAAGTTGGAAAGAAAGAAAGGAAAAAACAAAAAAGCCAAAATCACAGGCTCTGTAATTTTAGTATGAGTTTTGCTTCAGTTAGGAGGATATGGTTTATTGTGATATTGTTTGTTATTTCTGCATACTAAAAATGATAAGTTTCTCTCCGTTAATTTTGCTGCGATTTTCACTAAGTTTGAAATGCGCCACTGAATGTTCCTCAAACTCTTTAAATATTACATTTTAATTCCATGTGCGTAATAGTTTGATTGTTTCACGCGGGCAGGTAGACAACACGTGGTCTGTAACAGCGAACGTATCTAAAACGGAATTTATTACCAAACATAAATACAATATATGGAATCCAGATTACCCCTATAATGCCAGACTAGATAAAAAATCTGATGTGTTACACTCACATAACTTTCTCTAGCTTGTACAAACTATTTTTACAAACGCTTATTCCCCATATGCTTCGTGTTAATCGAGATATCGAGATGTTAACCTTATTGCTAATTTTCTTGTAGATGCAAGGGGAATTGCTAGGCTTTAAGCTATAGTCAAATATTTTAAGAGCTGGTTGCTATGTGGAGTATTCCATTCTCTTTGCATTACTAGGACAAAAAAAAATGAATAACGAATTTGAGAAAAGTATAAGTATTGGAAAATTTAAGGGAATAACAAACAATATCTCGAGAATGGTTCACTCAACAACAAAAAATGTATATAACATAAATTGTGTATTTTAACGCGATCTACATTTTTGGGGTAGTAAAATTTTGTCTATCTCTTATGGTTTACCAGTTATGCAAAAGTCGTTCACAATGAAGAATACTTTTGGAGACATTCCCAGAAAATTCGAGATATACATTTCATTTGTCATGAAAATGTCTTAAACATATGATATTTTAATAAAAATCCTTGGAGCCGTTTTTGAGAAAATTAAAATTTTCGAAAAGCGTTCCATGTAAAGGGTAATCTGGGGTGGGGGGATTTTCTTGAAAACCTTCGTGTCGCATCTCTGGAAGATACTGAACCTAAATACCAAGTTTGGTGTTTATCCGACTGTTCGTTTCTGAGTTATACTGTTCACAGACACACACACGTTTCCAAAACTGTTTTTTTTATTCAGGGGGCCTCAAAACATGTATTTCCAGTGAAATCTCGGTATCGAATTTTTGGGTGGAATACAATACATCCCCTACTTACTATACGTAGTAGAGAAAGTAAAAATATATTCTACCAGAAAGGGCATCAACTAATATGCAAGTAGCAAGACAAGGCCACACTCCAAATCACATGAAACAAAGATTCGCGCACTGAAGGGAACCGAGTTGTATCAGCATCCTACATAATTCTCGGACCTTGCGATTTCTGATTTGCATCTCGTTTCGTTCTAAGGAACACGCCTTGCTCTGCTGCTTCCGGAAACTCCATGGGGTCGACAGTATTGAAGAAGACTTGCGGAAAAATCTTCGAGTTTAGAGTGATTTATTCTTTCCTAGAGAAAAAGGGAAGCGTGGAGTTAAGTTGACATGTTCAGGCGGTAGAGGGTGATTATTGGGGCGCGTCAAGATGTGCACTTCCAACTGCAGTGTCAAGTCGAGTAACTCGAGATTTGTACGATAGCAGCCACTTCTAACAATAAGGTGAAATGTAACCATTGTCACAACGCCTGTGGGAGCGAGACATGTGCTGTTTTACCAAAATTTCGGATCAAATGTATAAGCCAAGTTTATAATGCAACTTCTTGAGCAGCCACATGAAATATTTAGCAAAATAGGAAAGCAATGTCGACATCATTTCGGTGTAGGATATCAAAGACAACGACTTTTAAATTCCGAACTATAACCTCTACTTTATATATAGGGAAAATGTAATAACAGCGTTTTTTTTTTTTTTTTTTTTTTTTTTTTTTTTGAACTCATCTCAGAAACAACTCGTCCAATTTGAACCATTTCTTCGCTTAAACTCATAGTCTGATATCGCTTTATAAAATATCCTATTATTTAAAAAGAAAATGCAATATTAACATGAGATTTTACACGCACGAGTAGCTCGTGTTCTACAACCGCCTTTATGTTTCCGACTTGTTCACGCTGTTAAGTTGAATATTCTTTGTTCAGTGTCTTTTGAGACAGTGGAAAGGGAAAGTAGAAAATCGGTTGCTCGTGCCCAAGTCAGCGCCGTGTGGCGGCTCTTTGTGATAGCTGCCGCACCGGCCGCGCGATGCCCTTCCATTGTCTCAAAAGATTCTTAACAAAACAATAACCTAAATTTTGTCATAAAAGCAGCCATTTTGTTGTACCAGAAGAAAGAAATGGGCCTTAGGCTATGCAATGTTAGGATAAAGTATGAATTTCAAGAATGCAGATTCGCTAATAAAAGTGTCGGCGAACCAGATAGATGGTGAATTAAATAACTGTGTATTAAATACACATTCCATTCACATTTACCATAGCGCGTGAGAAGTCACCAATTTCACTGGCCCTTACGTCACAATTGTGTGTGTGTGTGTGTGTGTGTGTGTGTGCGCGCGCGCGCGCATGTGCCGATTGCCAAGTTTCGTGTTCATAAGATAAACGACAATCTGCTTATACTGAAAGGGGAAAAAATGTTGGATTGGACTCAGTTTTGTAGCACACTGCCGATTTAAGCCACTATCTTCTGAAAACATGCATATACACATGTATCTAATTTCTAAGGGACTCTGATCTTATTTCTAGTGGACTACCTGCTAATAATTCCTCCTTTGGGGGGAAAATATTGTGACGTACGAGCATTATTGCGTATGTGACCTGGCGGCCCAGATCGGGTATTGCGCAAGAGTGGAGGGGATAAGCCAGTTAGCATAGCGTTACCACGTCGAGTTAGCGTGGGGTTCAGTCACAGTCGAGGCTAGTTACTGTGCAAGGCAAGACGTGTGTGTGCGCGCTACTCATACAAACAGTATGGCGTCCTCACCGACAGACATGGAAGCAAGGAGGTACTGTATCCCTTTACATCAATAAACCCACTTACCATCCATCGTCCTTATATTTAAATTATCATAGTAGATAGTCCCTTCCCTCATCCACACCATGTAATAGTGCTATTAATAAGTATATTCTGATATATTTTTTATAATTTCCCTCAGCTGCGTCCCCCGTCTGACCTCGTAAATGTGAATTATTAACTTTAAGATTCTCGGTAACCTCATCGCTCTACCCCCCATTGAGCTAGTTAATAAAGAGGTCACGACAATATCCAACCTGGTGAATTTAAATGGAAACATTCTTTTTAATTCTTTTTAATTTAAGTAGTTGAAATGCTCTGAATGCAGAGCCTACTAATACGTCCACAAAAAGCCAACGTGAACATCGTTTTAAGAGCATGTAACGTGCACAACGCCATCAAGCAGCAGATAAAACACTGGGATAAAAGTTCTATTGCGGTAAAAGACGTTATTGTGTTTACGCTATCGGGTAACTTGAACATAATCAGAAAACATGCTATTGCAAAGGCTCTCTAATAGTATCTTTCTACCATGATGGAGCTTTTGCCCCATCATTGAATACAACGTCAATATTATGGATAAAATAGAGGACTTACTTCCTATCGCCGTAATGAAAGGGATCGAAATCCATCACATTAGTAGAGGAGTAATTCAGGAACCAGGCTTGCAGTATTGTAGATTAAATTTAAATTAGATAAGGAACCAGGACTGTCAAATGCATTTCTGTTTCGAAGACATCTACAGAGATATGATGCTTTGGAGGTTATATTCACACAAACTCTTGACGTCTATGTTATGGACTTTCATGAATTTCTCTCCATAAGCTCAAATCCAGGTGGCGCCGTGGCCGAGGGTTAGACCACTTGCCTTCCACAAGGTGGCACGGGTTCGATCTGAGCGACCCGCATGTGAGATTTGTGATAGACAAAGCGGTGTCTGGGCGGGTTTTCTCCGGTTTCCCCAACAATCATTCCACCAACTGCTCCATCATCAACTTTCCTTTCATCCATTTCCTCTTCATTTCATATCATATCATCTTATCCCTCACTCTCATACTGGCCGATCATCCTTTCCGGGTTCTTCATTCTCTGTTTTAATGCCCGCCTGCTCCTCGACAGGCCTCTGGCCCAAGGCGCTGTTAAGTCCCAGGGGGTGTAAGCTCTACATCAGGGGAGGGTGGAGGGTAGGCTGACTAACAAAGCAAGCAAGCTTAAATCCTAGTACGGATTTTGTTGGAACAGCCTTTCTTGGTCTTCTTGCGTCATGAACTCATGATATTTGTCATAAACGTTCTCACTATACCAGTAAAAATTTCATACTACATTATTGCTGTTTTCCATAGAGAGACGTATGCGTAGAACATCGGTCACGTGGTTTTAGCGCTTAGGGTAACCCAAAGTAGCCTGTGCAATAACTATAACACTATTATAGTAGCACGCACTGGTGGCAGAGAAGAAAATGTAACTTGAGGGTCGCTATTAAAGAAATGGGGACACCAAAACTCGCGTTACTACATACCTGCTTCGTGTAATACGTACTTCCTTAATATCTTCTCATTATTTACGGCCGATTTTGGTCGAGGCGCGCAGTTATCATCATTTAGATGTAATCTTTAATCTTTTTAGTGACTGTTTTTGTTCAGCAGAAAAAACAAAGCTTGCTACAATGGGATTGCTATTCCTTAACCCCCTTAATGGAAGCCGTTCAATGTTATACGTCACAGCAGTGCTGTCGAATCCTCGGTATAGTAAAAACTTAAAATGCAGCTGACTCTCAATGTAGAAACACAGCTGCACCGTCATTCAGTAACAACAGTATCTGGTAAACACATGGATTCTACACCACTATGGCGAAGGGAAAATTTTCTGACTAAATTCTGAAGGAGAAGGATTGTAAACATTTGATCCTGTCATTTTATTCATTGATATATATATATATAAATAAACTGTTGAGACCTATATCTATTTATGCTACCACTGCATCGCTGGTGGAATCGCGATATCGAATGTTGGTTCGAAGTCTCATAGCAAGCAATTGGAAAAATGTAAAGCAGACATAAGACTACCGGACATTTGTTCTCTGCAAACGTTTGGCATTTGATAGCTATTACGAATTCGTTGTTCGTCACTCATTGGCATCGGCAACAGGTTACGGGACAGTCCTTGCATATAAAATTCACGGCAGTTCAAAAGATTCAAGAAAAAACAAAGGCGGGTGATACATGGCTGCAGTTAATAGGTATTTTAGTTCACTACCTCCCAAAACTAGTTACTTCCAAGCTACAAGACGCACTGAGAAAAGCACAACTGTTGATTATCTACATTACTCATTGCTCTAATGAAAGAAGAAGAAGAAAAAAAAACACACACACACAAATATTAATGATAATCTTACAGGACATACTGAAATCACCGAGGCTTTTTCAAAAAACGAACATAAAGCTGAAACTGAACTGGCTCTCTGGAATGCAGCAGGATGCGATATAACTGTATCCGATTTATCAAGCTCTTGTGAACGACAACGCCGTACTGAAGTCACGTGACATCGACTCTTAGTTAAAATCTCTGCTCGAATGCAATCCGAAGATGGCATATCCTGCGAAAGTTATACAAAATGGTTTTGATACACTCTTAAAACTGTGTTCTCTTAAAAATGCACTCACATCAACTACATACATTACACTAACAATTAGAGTGTGAATATGACATTCTTTTAAAAGTTATCAATTCAGAACAAAATTACAGGAAAGGTGGGTAACCTACACATCTGCAAATCATCAATGAACTTATGACTCAAAACTTCTGTAATTTAAAAGGAGACCATAAATCGATATTCGAGGTCATATAGACCTTTCTTCATCTTTTTTTTTTGTCCGTGAAAGTACTACAAATTAAAGATACCTGTGTGGCAGCTCTCTGCCGTAGACCTAGGTTCGGAGAAAAATATACATCGATTGTAAGTAGGTGTTTAATTCTTGAATCTACTCATAAAAGTACCGGTCATACCTAAAAGGGGATAAGTGTAAGACTTCTTCTTTCGAAACCGAATTATATATGGATTTTTAATATATACATATATACCTTCTTTTTTTTTCATTGACACGTCTCAGTAATAGTTATCGTGTAATGCCAAGCTTAAAGTTATGACAGATCGTTATTGTCGCGTAACGGTTGTAATTGCCGCAGTTGCTTGTATTAGTAATTACTAATTACAAATAAGGGTTACACTTAACGATTAACACCCTAGTCTCTAGCTATTAGCGCTAACAGCAACTGCTGTCATTCTATTCCTGGATTATACTCGTATAATTATACAAATGACTCACCTGGTTTCACTGAGATATTATTGGCAAACTATTCGACTTAGAGCAATGAAACCAGTAGTGATCGAAAGGAGAACTAAGCGTGTTTGCTTTAAATTATAACAGGAATAGTGCAGTAAGCTGATTCGGCGACCTTGCAGAAAACAGTCAAATGGAAGCACGGAGAACAGCGTTTATATGCCGCGTTTAATATCTAAGGTCATATCGGCGTCTTTGCTTTTGGAACAACGTTCATCCGCAATGATGTTCACTCGTTTACTTTCGCGTTAATCTTTATGTTTGTTTACTTTGGGTTTTCCATAACTCGACCACTAATATTGCACTTCGCTGGGTTGGTTTTCTAGCGTGTATTCAAATGCAGGTTTCCGCCAGGTCATGTGCAACAATATCGTGGTCGAGTAGTATTGAAACATTACTTTCACACACACACATTTACACTCTCACTCATACTTCCAAATTCTAGGATGGATGAGGAATAATCTTGGCTAAAGAAAATTTCCCATCCTCCAGCCAAGAATGGACCCGGGACCTATAGATTTGGAAGCTAGCATGCTAACCACCAGAAAACAAAGACGGTCTTGCGAACATTGTGAATCCTGAAATTTCACATTATTGGTTCTCTATTACTGTTCACAGGCATTTTCGAAAAGTTGCACCAACCAAATAGCAAGACAATCCGTACTTTGTATTCACATTGTCAACAACAGAGTGTATTTACAACAAAAATCCACCGTTCGGCCATCAGGTTAGGAAGAAACAGTCGAGCGAACAAGATAGGCTTACCAACTAATCCCACATAAGTAAACAGCGAAGGCAAGCAGAAAGCTAGGAACACCACAGTACAAAATGTGGAAGGTGTTATAAAAATGTTTGAGGATGAAGCCATATCGTTTGTGATACACCGAATGGAGTGAGATTCCAGAACATGATACGCTCTTTGTTCTCACGTACCCGTCATTTTATTAATTATTACTGCATGGTCACCCAAACAGCACACTGCATTACTCCCACTATGATTTGAAGTAAAGTTGGGGAGTTTTCTTTTGCATCACTGGTTTCTTTGCTCGAAGTTGAATAGTTTGCTAATAATATGACAATTAAATTGGGGAGATCATTTTGTAATAGTTCTGCACTGTATTTAACTTGACATCCGAGTATACCTTTAGGTGTGAAAGCACTTAGTTATTCATAACAGAAGCTTATGATTAGGGTAATTTAGTCTAAGCTTGTTTTACATCCCTCGTAAGTGTTCCTCGTAGTGCAATTGGTAAGGTATTAATTTATTGTATCGCAGACACCGGTTGTAATCCCAACTTTGCGATTAAGAATGTTTATAGATGCCATAAGAATATAATGCTTTTACTTGAGTGAACGCCTGTTGTGTGTATGTGTGTGTGTTTCCGGCTATTAATAATTAGTGTATCTGAGAACCGCCGCTGGAATGACTTTGAACACGTTTCATTGCAATTCCGTAGGATGTAAGAAGCGCAACTATGCGGACTCTTATGTACTAAGCAGCTAACTTAAATACTATCAAATATATTCTAGTTCATAAGTTTCTTTTACCCCTTTTTCTCGACATATAGAAATAAAATAGTACAGCACAGGGCGATAATCTATACATTAAATTTGTTGATAACTGAATACATAATTTTATTTTTCAGCAATACCTGTTGTCTTGCAGTTAAATTCAATGCAAAAGAGCTTTATATATTTTAGAAAGATGTTTACCCTTACCCTCTTTTAGCCCATTTTACTAAGCTGCAAATGTGTTGTTATTATAAACACAGATCGAAAATGATAATTCTTCTGGTGAATGCTCTTGTGGTGCTGTACATAGTTTCAAGAAGGTACTGTTATGCCATTGGGCTAAGCGCACAACTCACATCAGGTAAGCACTTGACTCAGTCGGAACTGGAAGACAAGTAGCCGAAAGTCGTGCACGACCTCGAGTGTTATGCGCTTGGCTACGATTAACCACTGAGTAGCCGGGACAGCTCACGACCGAACTTAGTTGGGTGCTGCACAGTCGGGCGTTTAAGGTGAGGCCACAGGCCGGCTGTATGCTTAGCATGCTGTTCTGCAGTGACCTCGGTACTTTTCCGATGTGCAATTGGCGGCGCTTCAAGGTTATCTTTATCAGCTGTGTTTCAATTGCTACTTTGCTGTTGTTTAATTTATTCATTTTACGTCGCTTTACCTATATGATCATATCGCGACGGATCTGTTAGTAAATAGCTCGTGGATCGATGTGTGACGGACAGTCAACCTTTTAGATCACATCCCTGTAACCATACCATCTTGCTTCGTCACGTATCCACAGAGACCTTAGTGCATAGAAACTGGGTCTTCTGCTTCGTGCCGTGCAGATGGCATTAGGGTGCTGTCCAATCTGTATTCAGTCAACCTTCTAGGTCTCATCCTTGTAACCATACCATCTTGCTTCGTCACGTGTCCACAAAGACCTCAGTGCATAGCAACTGGATCTTCTGCTTCGTGCCGTGCAGATGGCATTAGGGTGCTGTCCAATCTATCTGTATTCACAGTCAACCTTCTAGGTCTCATCCCTGTAACCATACCATCTTGCTTCGTCACGTGTCCACAAAGACTTCAGTTGCAGAGCAACTGGATCTTCTGCTTCGTGCCGTGCAGATGGTATTAGGGTGCCGTACAGTCTACCTGCTTTCATTGTCTGTGGATGTTTGTGCTGTAAAGAGAGTTGTGCATCTCAAAGATGAAAGCTTATTCAAGACATCTGCGCTGTGTGTGATTTGCTTAAGAATGTTAATGTCTTGCTATTAGTCCACTGCAATGCCTGCCGACAAATTCAAGCTTGAACAAAGAATTTTTATGTACGATGCATATGTAAAAACCAAATCATGTATACAGGTGTGTAAACAATTTCAGGATAAATTTCCTGGTATTCCAGTTCCAAGTAGAGAAACTGTAAGACGTCTGGTTAATAAGTTTAGGACAAGGATCGTTAAACGCTAAACCTAAGAACCGAAAACGAAATGTTCTGAGGAAAAAATTGAAATTGGTGCACCTATTTGTGGGGAAAACTAAAAAAAAGTTTATAGGAACAATCCCCACACCATAGATGAACTTAAGGCTTTGAGTTTTTTTTATTTATGGACGCTCTTTAACTACTATGGTCCTTAGCGTCCCATTCTATATTGGGCGTGAAAGATCGGTAATTTTGCTCAGAGGCCTCTTTATCAGGCTTGAGGTTCTTTTACGTGCCGTAAATCTACGCCCGAAAAAATCCATCGCCCTCCGCCGGGTTTGAACCCGCGACCTTGGGAACTAGAAGCTAGCATGGTACTAGTCCACGGAGGACGACATTTTATACATACAAAGAGAACAGCGATAGTCAAACGTTTAAGAACTGAACAGGACAATATAAAAACAGAAATTATGAACATAATAATTTATTCGTAATGCAAATTTCATTCGAAGATACCAGGAATGTCTTCACGCAGGTGAACATCACTTATAACAAGGTCAGTCTCATTATAGTGCATGTTACTACCATTCACGAGTATGTAATGCGGGAGTTTGTGGAACGAAAAACCCCCAGTGTAATAAAGTGCGGAACACGCATACACGCGATCCATGGCCTCATAAAACGATCGCACTATACAATTTCGAAAGTTCGGTGTGTAGGAACAGTTGTAGTGCATTATATACTAAGCAAAGGAAGCAACAAGCTGTGGGTGCAGTGGGAATCCTACTTTATTGCTGGATACGCTTGCTCATTCACTTTGGAGTTGTTCCTGTTTAATGAAGCGACAGTTATTGAATCGCTTAATGTCGCCCTTATAACGATTTTTAATTTAAGGATGGAATGACTTCAAATATATATGAATATCTAAAGACGGAATATAAATCTATACAACAGTTTTCTTGCACCCCAAAATTAATCTAATAATCCGAACACCTCTGAATATGCTTTAAGCACTGAAATAGACAACTGTGCAAAACAATGTCAGAATTTGAGAGAATGAAGACGAAAACTATTAAAGATGAAAGTCAATGTTGATGTGGAAATCCCTTTTACAAATTTTATTTCTGTCTAGGAAAATCAAGTTTAACGAGGATAAAGCAGGGGGCTTAATGCAAAGAATCAGAATAGCAGTATTTTTGCAATATAATAGTTTTCCTTTTTGGTATAAGCTATTCTTTGTGTCATCAATAATGCCAGATATATGAATGCCTCCACTTTTTAACTGAGTTATATTACGGAACCGCAGTGGTCAGAAGTAAAATTACATTTCAATTAATTTTAAAAGGAGATAATCATCAATATGTGCAAAAGATAAAACTTTAAACCTTCCAAAAATTTAAAGCCATTTTATACTTTTGTTTAACAAGTGATTTCAAATTAGCCTCCTCAAATGCAAACAACTGGTAGTTAAAGTAACTGTTACAATTAATAATTACCTGTGCTCTTGAAACATTGGTTTTGTAATGTACCTCCATTAAACAATGGCCAAATCAAATGCAATATGATGCGTGCTCAAAAATTCCACTGGGTCAGGAGGGGTTGCGCAGATACGAAACGAGTGTGCTAGAACATTCTTGTATCATCTTTTTGCGTACCCTCAATTCAGTAGGATCAAAACAAAATGATTATTTATTCTACAGATGGACTTCCCGAACAACTCGACAAAGCACATATTGTATTATTTAGTGTATCATCGTGCTCATTGTGATGTCTCTGTATGCGAAAACATTATTTTTGCCAAGTCAAGCGCTGGGGTAGAATGACAAAATATGTACTTCATTATTTTCAATGCACTTTCACCCAAAATTTATCTCACATGCTCTAGAGCACCAATGTGACGAGATCTCCTTATTTATTACATTGGGTAGAATACTTGCTGATGTATCCATTTATCTCATTACCACTTATTATATTGGTATACTTTCATATTCACACTCTACTGATCCTGTAATTAGTTAACAGGAAAGCTACTATGTCAGCAAGAGCTGGAACTTGCAACCCTTTGTCACCCATGACTGAAACACAAGCAGGTTGTAAAAGGCGCAAACAATAACTTTATGCAGATAATCAGGAATGGCGAAAAGGTGATTCCCGATGGTATTTGACCGTCCTCCAATTTGCCTAAGAATGGTACTGCAGCTGATTTCCATTTGTATTTTACGTGCTGCTGGATGATGTCGCGCAGGCTGCCTATTCCTGAGATTCGGGGAAAGATGTTTTCGCCACGCCTCCAAAAATGACCGTCAACAAATCTGCAGTATCTTAGTGCCCCAAGTACGCGTTTGTTCACAATGCATTTCAGATGCTAGTTACGGACAGAAGGTCGCAAGTTCGTAGCCCTGCACATAAGCAATTATCCCTTAATAATTTAATTGTCAGAAGCCTTTGCCTTCCTCTTTAGATAAAATATCAAAAGCTGAACATTGAGCGTAAGCGCTTTCTCATTGGTATCATCCCTACTTATTACCAGTTCAGGTATTGTTTATATACGTACACATAAACGTCATTCGTCGATCTGGTTTACGTTAATCAGCATTTCTAGAAAGTTTTTATTAATTTCTTTTTCTTGCCCCTCGCCCTTTCTTCTAATTTTGAGAATCTCAAATGTGCACTTTTAGCGAAATCTCGATCTAGAATTTTGACAGCATTTCCAATCACACATTATTTTGTCATATAAATATCTATGTATAGAACGCAACGTTTATGAGAGGCTTTCGTTACAATAGGGATGTATGAGCCTGCTTCGTTTATCATGCCTGCTTTTGATATTTTATCTGGCGAAATGTCCAATTGTTTTACTTAGGACTTGATTGACAATATAAAACGTTGTGCAATATCTTACCTCAACGTCTTAATCTTGAAGATCCTGCCATCTCCGCTTTTATCCGCAAAGGTAACCTAGAAGAAAGAAACAGTATCCTAAATATCTATAGGTAGATACGCCAAAAACAAAATGAAAGTATAGAAAGGGTGGCAAAACAGACCCTGTCTAAAATCGGAAATGTCTGTATCGCGTGACTGTTCCTGCCACTGTTAACGAAATACGCTGATGTATTAAAAAAATGCATTTTTATTCATGACCTTTACCATTTCCACATAAAAGCAACCCTGAATTATTAAACAAGCTTTATACACTGCTGGATTCTGAACCACATTTATTTTTCATCTCTTTCTGAAACGCAGCTTTTAATACAAAGCCTTATTTTATTTTGAAAATATTTGAACGTCTACCTCCAAACAATAACCATTTCCAGAAAGATAACCGCCACTAGCAAATGTGCTTCGTGAATAAAACTATTTACAAATGGGATAAATTTAAGAAAAACAAACGACAGCAATGCCTTAGAAGAGCAATATTATCAAATAGAGTGAAAACCGGTCTTAGCCCCTTCTTATGAAATCAAAGTTAATCTATGCTCCTGGGATACCTTATAACTAGACTTCGGATATTTAGGTTTTTACCTACTGTTTTCCTTTACAGCCAATTGAGCCTAAACATTGCTAATTGCACATATAATTGGCCTAAAAATATATTAATCAACTTTTATAGTGGCTATAAGTACCTATTTCAACATAAATGCCTATTTCTGCCTTTGGTGCCTATAAATGCCTTTTTTTAAAATTCCAATGAATTTATTCACTACACTGTTCTATTCAATAAATAATTATTTAATCAATAAAAAACCTTTTATTGACTGGATACTTATTTGGTTTCTCTTTGATAAAATGCGGCATGGTGTCGTTTTTAAAAGGCTTAGCGCAACAATAAATAAAGTGATGATGAGATTGGGCTGAAGGGCGCTCAACTGCTAAGATTATTAGCGCCCTCACAATGTATAAAATATAAAATTAAAAGTCAAAAAACTAAAGAACCACACACAAACCCTCTTGGTCTAAAACACTAAACAACACAACAGACCAAATACTAAAATCATGGTCAGTAAAAGAATAAAACAACGTGTCAAGAACTGTAGACCGCAAGGGACATGAGCGCCTAATGTCAACTGGGGAGGAGTGCCCCCATTAAAAAGAAAATCTGATGTGTTACACTCACATGACTTTCCCTACTCTTGTACAATCTATTTTTACAAACGCCTTTTCTCCAAATGCTTCATGTTAATCGAGAAATCGAGATGTCAATCTTATTGGTAATTTTCTTGTAGATGCGAGGGAAATATGGTAGCTTTTAAGCGATAGTCAAATATTTTAGCGCTGGTTGCTATGCGGCGAATTCCATTCTTTTTGCATGTCTAGGACATAAAAAAATGAATAACGAATTTGAGAAAAAGTATAAGTATTGGAAAATTTAAGGAAATAACAAGCAATATCTCGAAAACCGTTCACTCAACAAAAGAAATGTATATGACATAAGTTATGTATTTCAACGCGATCTACAATTTTTGTGTAGTAAAATTTTGTCTATCTCTTATGGTTTACCAGTTATGCAAAAGTCGTTCACAATGAAGAATACTTTTGGAGACATTCCCAGAAAATTCGAGATATACATTTCATTTCTCATGACTTTATCTTAAACATATGATATTTTCATCAAAATCGTTAGAGCCATTTTTGAGAAAATTAAAATTTTCGAAAAATGTTCCATGTAAAGGGTAGTCTGGGGTGGGGGGATTTTCTTGAAAACCTTCGTGTCGCATCTCTGGAAGATACTGAACCTAAATACCAAGTTTGGTGTTTATCCGACTGTTAGTTTTTGAGTTATGCTGTTCACAGACACACAGACACACACACAGACACACACACGGACATGTTTCCAAAAATGCTTTTTTTTGGATTCAGGAGGTCTCAAAACATGTATTTCCGGTGAAATCTCGGTATCGAATTTTTGGGTGGAATGCAATACTTCCCCTACTTACTATACGTAGTAGAGAAAGTAATAATATAAAATCAAACAGCTAAAAGGCGCTCAGCGCATCAAATGCGACGGCTAAAACCAATGTCTCTGATAAAACGTCAAAGACATTCTACAGCATGCGCGTCGTCTGCCAAAACGTTGGCTATGCCAACAGGCAGACCCACGCGAACGCGCAATGGAGCTAAAACTTGATACTCTGTTAAAATGTGACTTACCGTTAATGGCATTTCACACTGACCAAACAGTGGTGCGGGGTCACCACTAAGCAGGTATCTACGACTAAAAAGGCAATGTACGATTCGTAGACGAGCTAAAATCACCTCTTCCCGACGAGAAGAACGCGAAGAGGTGCTCCAGATTAACTTGTTCCCCGGAGGGCCGTCCACTCATCGCGCCAAAGCGAGAGGATGCGGTGACGTAAAATAACACTCAAATCAGACGAGGGAACAACAGAGGAAATCTGGAGGATAAAATCGCCGATTTGGCAGTGGCGTCGGCAGACTCGTTCCCTGAGATGCCCACATGACCTGGAATCCACACGAAGGACACGCTGAAGCCAGAAGCACCAAGCGGTTGGAGCAGGTCATAAATGCACTGTACGAGCGGGTGGTAAGTGTACAGCGCGTTAATACTCTGAAGGGCACTCAGAGAGTCTGTACAAACAACACAACGCCGTAACACGTGCCGCTGAATGTATAAAACACATTGATAGATACTAAAACGTTCGGCGGTATAAATCGAACATTGCCCGGGTAAACGAAACGTAAAACTACGTGCACAAAAAAACAAAGGCACATCCTACTCCAACATCAGTCTTAGACCTATCCGTATAAATAAAATGACAGTCCCCGAATTGCGCCTGTAGTTCTAAAAATGCGGATCTAAGGACTGAAGCAGGGGTCTCAGTCTTCGGCATCGCCGTTAAGCCAAGGTGACAAGTGGGCCTCAGCGCGCGACCAAGGAGGAAAACGCGTTTCCCCCAGAGGAAGGGCCGGCGCCGGCGTAACGTCCAAATGCCGAAGTAGCTGTCGAAAACGAAACCCTGGAGGGAGCAATGCAGAGGAACTAATTAAATACTGCCGATCAAGCGAATCCTCGAAAAATAACTCATAGGACGGGTGGTCAGGCAAGCTTGAGAGTCGACAGGCATAGCTGCACAAAAGCATCTCCGCCGGAAGAACAGCGGAGGCTCTGCAGCTTCAGCATACAGACTGGGAACAGGGCTGGTTGGAAAGGCTCCCGTAGCGACTCGTATGCCACGATGGTGAATGGCATTCAATCGACGTAACACAGATGGACGTGCCGACGAATAAACAATGCACCCGTAATTTAGCTTGGATCGGACCAAAGACTGGTCAAGGCGAAGGACGGTCCGATCAGCTCCCCAGGATGTGCCACTTAAAACACGTAAAAGATTAAGAGAACGGTCACAATTTGCTTTTAAAAAGGAAATGTGCGAAGTCCAACACAACTTCCTATCAAAGATCAACCCCAAAATTTTCACCCCGTGTGCTCCGGCCCAAGATGGAGAGAGGGCGGTGGGAAAGCTTTCCGGCGCCAGAAATTGATGCAGACGGATTTCTCGGCGGAGAAATTAAAGCCGTTGGCGTTACTCCAGGCGTAGAGACGGTCGATACAGCTCTGGAGACGGCGTTCGAGTATCCGCCGTGAACTGCAATAAATGGCAAAATCGTCAACAAAAAGGGACGATTAAACGCCAGGTGGAATACAATCAACAATGGGGTTGATAGCATCTGCAAAAAGTGTGACACTAAGTACAGAGCCCTGCGGCACTCCGTTCTCTTGAATAAAACGACTAGATAAAACCGAGCTCACACGCACACGAAAGACGCGGTCCGTCATAAACTCCCGAAGAAATTTGGGAAGACGACCGCGGATATTCCATGCGTGAAGTGTACGTAAAGTGCCGCCCCTCCAACAAGTGTCATAAGCTTTCTCCAGGTCAAAAAACACAGCCACGGTTTGATACTTTCTTAGAAATCCATTCATAATATGCTTCGACAGGCACACCAGGTGGTCGATGGTAGAGCGATATCGACGAAATTTGCACTGAGCGTTTGCTAGAAGTTTCTGAGACTCAAGCCACCATGTCAACCGCCCGTTGATCATCCGCTCCATCACCTTGAAAATGCAACTGGTGAGGGAGATAGGGCGGTAGCTGGAAGGTAGTTGGCGATCCTTCACAGGCTTAAGTATAGGGATAATGGTGGCTTCGCGCCAAACGGAAGGAAAAAGGCCCTCTCGCCAAATACGGTTATAGACCTGTAAGAGAAAGACTTTACTGTCGGCTGAAAGGTTCTTTAACTCTGGACACGAATGCCGTCCGGCCCAGGAGCGGAGTGCCTAGAGCAATGAAGAGCGTGCTCCAGCTCCCTCATTGGTAAAGCTCATTATAACACTCCGTATTAGAGGACCGAAAATTATAAGTCTCGGAATCCGGTCTTTAAGTGTGCGAAAACCGATGGAATAATGGGTTTGACCTGGAAACCGCCTCAAAGGCAGCACCCAGAGTGTTAGCAATGGCAGCCGGATCCACAATGGTAGCATTGGAAACCTGAAGGCCAGAAACAGTACAATGCGACACTTTGCCTGAGAAGCGACGAAGTTTATCCCAAACAACAGTTGAAGACGTGAAGCCTTTAAAAGCCTCGACAAAACGAGTCCAGGACGCCTTCTTGCTATCCTGAATAACGCGACGGGCCCTGGCGCGCGATTGTTTAAAAGTAACCAAATTATCACGCGTAGGGTGTCGCCGAAACATCCTAAGTGCAGTTCTACGGGCACGAACGGCGTCCCGACAATCCTCATTCCACCACGGAACAGGTATTCGCCGAGGATGAGAGGATGAACAGGGAATGGCGCGTTCGGTGGGAGATATCATCGTAGAGGTAAGGTGCTGCACCATTTGGTTAACGTCATCGAAGTGCTTGTCGTCAAAATACACGAGGCTGGAATACAATCTCCAGTCAGCTTTACTGAATGTCCAGGTAGGTACTCTGGAATGCTGGCCGTGGTGAGACAAAAGAGAAACGATGCAGGGGTAATGGTCGCCGGAGTAGGTGTCAGCGACGACGTTCCACTGCAAATGACTAGCAAGCTGGAGTGAGCAAACGGCAAGATCTAGGTGAGAGAATGTACTAGAAGAATCAGAAATAAAAGTAGGTTCACCTGTATTGAGGATGGAGAGATTGAACTGGTAAACAATGTCGGATAGAAGAGTTCCCCTCGCACAGGCTCTTGGCGAACCCAACAGGGGGCGATGGGCATTAAAATCTCCCAACAGAAGAATCGGTGTTGGGAGAGCGAACAGGAGAGCGCGAATGTCCGCGTTAGCGAGGGGAGACGATGGAGGTGAATACACAGAGCAAACAGAAAAGAAAAAGCCAGGTAACTGTAGTTTAACGGCAACAGCTTGCAAGTCGGACGTAATAGTGAGAGTTTGAAAATAAACGTCGTTACGCACCAATAACATGACACCTCCATGAGCAGGAATACCCTCCTCCGGTTCAAGATCGTAGCGAACCGGAGTATACACTCGAAGATCAAAAGGGTCGTGAGGGCGAAGCTTGGTCTCCTGCAAACACACGACCATAGGTGAATGGGAACGCAATAAAAGTTGCAGTTCCGCCCTATGCGATCGGACACCACGTAAATTCCAGGTCAGGATAGCCATTAAGAAAAAGGGATAAACTGTGTACTTAGAAGGGCGGCTTAAAATAATCTTTTGCTTAACCTTTGGGCTCGGGCTTTTTGTATGGAGTTGGTCAGACTCCATAGCCTCCTCGAGGGGAGGGCCCAGTCGCTCAGAGCCAGAAACCGATTCAAGCGCCGAGAATCGGTTCAGGGTGGCAACGGCTGAAGGGGGCTGCTGAGCGCGTCTTGTCGCAGGAGCATCCTGGGATTGTGACCTCCGAGGAGGAGGAGAAGGTGAACTTGTCTTGCCGCGCGCACGCGGGGGGTCTTCCAAAAAATCGTCCCTGCGAAATTTCTGCTTCGATTTTTTCAGTGCCTTGTGACTTCGTAGACTTTGGACCAGGTTTAGAGGGCTTGGTGACTATAGCTGAAATGGATGGACGGCCGGATGGTAGTGGCGGTCAATGCAGTCATGGTCCAAGTTTGAGTCTCTGCATTCTTCCGAGTACTGGCAAGGCAACAACAGAACTAAATGTTCCCGATCGCAAGAGCGAAGGTTAGCGCACATGGTAACGCCTCCGGGCTTCGGCGAAGGAGAGTTTCTCCTTTACCCGGATCTCCTGGATCGCCTTCTCGTCCAAGTACCGCGGACAGTCGGCAAATGAAGCACAATGAGACCCTTTGCAATTAACGCTGACGGGGGCTGTTGAACAGGTACTTTTGTGTGAGGGCTGGCTACATGAGGCACAGATGGTAACGGCACTCTTACATGAGACTTGCGTATGCCCAAAACGTTGGCATTTGAAACAACGCAGAAGTCTAGGTTTATAGGGCCTCACTGCCTACGCTCGTACCCTGCTGAAAGACTCGTGGGCAGATCGACGCGGTCGAAAGTGATAAACAGGGTACGAGTTGGTACCAAAATTCCGTCGCGTTTAGCCTGCACTCGATGAACAGCAGTCAACTTTTGATCAGAAAGATAGTCGACAAGTTCTTCGTCCGACATACCATCGAGGCTATGGGTGGTAACGACGCCTCGACAGGAATTCAAGGTGCGGTGCTTCTCGACACGGATAGGATAACCGTGGAGAAGCGTGGTGCGCAACAAGGACTTACTTTGCTGTTCGGATTTGGTTTGAACCAACAATGAACCAATTCGAAGACTAGTGCAGGACTGAACCGCACCTGCAATAGCGTCAAGGTCCTTCTGAATAATGAAAGGGTTCACCTTCCCTAAACCCTGTCTTTCTTCTGTACGTGTAATGACAAAGTAACAACCAGATGTCGGCGGTGCTACTTCTGTTACATGGACTTTTCGGCTCTTGTTTGTATTAATGGAGAAAGGGTGCTCCATAGCGAAATAAATCCTCCACCATTGCAACCGTCTCCGACCTCGGGCTCTGACTTCCCGGGCGTTACCCCGGCTTGGGTGATTGGCCTATCTATACCTATCTCACCCCAGGGTCACACCTCCCAGAACATAGACAGAGAGACCCAATCGCCGTTAGAAGTCAGCAGTTCATGCAATGGCCCCCGCGGGACTGCAGTTGAACAGCGGATACGAACACAAACCCTACATGACGACCCCGGGTGGTGGGGATGACGCCATTACCCACTCACCCACCTGCGCACCCCGTGCGCGGGTATCCGTCAGGCTGTGTCCACGGAGGATTAAAATAAAAGTTTAAAAGAGAATAAAAGAGTGTGGACGTTTCGCACTCAAGGTAGGCCGGCGGAGAAGGAAAAGAGATGTGTAAATGAATGGAAGGGGTGCGAAATGTGCATAAATAGAAGAGAGAAGAAAGAAACGATGGCGAGGGCGTCATGGAATGAAATACACAGAACGCACCTGAGCCTACCTTGAGTCCCCCGGTCACGAGAACGAACCCACCTCGACCGGACGGGGATGCAGTGATGAAGATGGCGATGAGTGACTCGGGAACCCCCGGGTACGCCAACACCCGTACTCATATAAGGTGAGGCCCTGGGGGGAATAAATAAACCAACAATTAGTGAAATCTGAAAGTGCCGCATGCGAAACCGGAACTTCGGCAATGGAATACAATAACAACAATTGGCCCACGCCTGGTTCTCAGAAAGTTATTTGAAAATAACTTGTCGGTTCGTGTTCATAAATAACTATATTAAACTCTTTGGTTGCTGTGATAATTTTTCTGCTAGTGCTGCAAAATGCCTAAGAACAAATCTACCAGAAGTGCATTAATAAGAACTTGGATTTCGGATTTCCAGTCTTATAAATACAACAGATGGAAAAATAATCTTCTGTCAGGTCTGCAATAAAGATGTAAGTTTTTTACTGTATTTTTTGTCATTTTTATTATTCACATTAGACCAAGTATGATCGTAGGACTTTTTCTTCCACCTGAAAATAATCCCAAATTTGTTTGATGGATTTTATAAGTCCAATACTGGGCCTAACAGTACAACAGATCCTGAATATACGGTTCTGAAAGGAGTATCATATATTTTAAGCGGACGTGAGGCAGATCTCCCTACAGGATTTAATCCGCATATGGTTTTTCTTTTCAAATATGTTCCAGTGACCACCGCAGACTTGAGATCTTTTTCAGCATTTAGGCTAATTCTGATCGACAAAAGACAAACTTACCCCACATCATCTGGAAATGCTTCTTGTTATTTATTGTGGACAAAATTATGGCCAAAAATTAAATTGAAGAATCTGCCATTTAAAAAATAACAATGTTGTATTAATCTTTAAAATTCATGTAAGACATAATTCTATCCTTTATATTTTTATTAACTGACAGTGATACAGATTTTTTATAGACTGGTTGTTCAATTACTATATTAGCTTATATATTCTACTGTATTTAAGTGCGTTTTGAAATAAAACATTAATCACTATGTTTTGCATGACGTGATGTATAACATTTGTTTATTTATTGTGCCTATTAAACACCTATTTACCTACTTTTTAAGACCTTTTTAGGCGCCTAAAATAACATTTTTAGGACCTAAAGATCCGAAGTCTACTTATAACCATTCTGGTCGAATGATTCAGTAATCTTGTTCTTTCAATAAAATTAAGGCACCTCCCTAGAAAACGAGCATTGTCTCGGATTTCGCCATGTGGTCCTTACCTAAAACTTAAAAGCCATACAAAGTTTGCTATATTCAAAGCGATGGGCATGGCAACTCCCTTTATATATAAGCAGATTCTCCCTTTGCTTATATTTAAGACACCACAGGGGGAAATTGGACGATGGTTATTTTTCAGCAAAATCAAACTATTCAATCTGTTAGATTTAAATATGGAAGTTTATAGAGAGGCAGAAACACGCGCGCGCGAACACGAATACAGATGGGGTACCAACTACTATTACCATTATATTTATTATTATTATTATTATTATTATTATTATTATTATTATTATTATATCATCGAAATTAAGCAATAAAGTCAGTTCAATGTGTTGCGTTTACCGATGACACACACGCGCCCGAATACCCATCCACACAGCAAAAAATGATCGGGGCACCGATGTTGGCACGAAAAAATGCAGTACATGAGAAATATTAGTTCTAATGCATCGAAGACTTCTTTTATTTCGTCTTACCTCCCCCCAACATAACTTGAAAAAGAATCTGTAGCGTTACATTCAGATAACTTTCTCCCAAATAATCTTACAAAAGCGTATTTTTTAATCTACTTCTTGTTAATGGAATAAACGTTTGTAGAAATGGTTTTATTGCACATTACACTGTTCTTACAAGAGCGATACAGGACGTATTGTTTTCCACCCAAAAATTGATGTACAGATTTCGCCGTACATCAATTTTGAGGTATCTGAATCCTAAAAACGGCATGTTTATATAAAAAAGGTCCGTGCGTATCTGTGAACAGCACAACTTAAAAACGAAAAGTCGGATAAATACGGAACTTGGTGTTTACGTTCATTATCTTCCAAGGATACGACAAGAAGATTTTCAAGAATATCTGCCACCCCACACTACTCTTTAAATAAAGCTTTCCGATTTTTTATTTTCTCAAAAATGAATATAACCATTATGATTAAAATACCGTATATTTAAAATATTTACGTAACAAATAAAAGTATAAATATTGTGAATTTTCTGGGAATAGTCTATGAAGTAACTACTCGGAAGTTATGGGGCATAAGGTAAAGCTTAACATATAGACAAAATTCCCCGGTCACGAGCACGAACCCACCTCGACCGGATGGGGATGAACGGATGAAAATGGCAATGAATGGCTCGGGCACCCCGGGTGTGCCTAACCCGTACTCACATAAGGTAAGCCCCTGGGGGAAGCAAGGAACGGCACAGCGCACCCAAGCACACTTCAAACGGGGAAAAATTACAGCTCTGCAGTTTTTTGTCTGTCCCTTACGGTTTTCTAGTTACATAAAACTACGTATATTCCGTCATCTGAAACAAATTACTATTTCACAAAAACAGATCTGTTTTGAGATAATAATAATAATTGTTATTATCATCATTATAAAATGGAGCTAAAATTGTTCCACGTGAAGGCTTTTAGGATATGGAAAGTTTTCTTCAAATCTCAAGCTTACACTCTTAAAATGTAGCGACTTAAAATATGAAATTTAATGTTTATGCAATCATTCGCTCTTGAGATATGCACGCGCACGCATACCTGAACACAATTTTCCTCCAAATTGCTTTTTGACTCAAGATACTACCTCAAAACGTGCATCTCTAACGCAATCTCGATATCAATTTTTGTGTGGATGCATTGTGTTACCTTAACATAAGCAGCAAAAAGAGTAATAATGTAAATACCGCATAGCCTAAACCACTCGCATAAAGGGATTATTAAAGTTGGATGAATAGCATCTTTAATTTCTATGAACACACAAGCAAGCATTCAGTTATAACACAACGATTATAATACCAGAAGCCGGTAAATATTTATAATAGGCCAAACACTTAATAGTAAAAATCACGTGCGACTTACAGGCCGCAGAATGATTACAGCAAAGAGACTGGGAAGGCACCTAATTTAACTTATATTGAGGTAGCGAGCAACTGCATTAGGCCGTAGCGAATGAAGGCAATGTCAGTACCTCTGGCGGTTGCCAACGATAGGTTGGACTGCAAAATCGATCCCAAAATTAGTAGGTACCACATACATTTTCCGGAACCAATCCGCGCACAAGAAGATTTGAAATTACACGTCTCCCCTTTCCTGTCCCACAATATTCTCCTGTTTCCAATACACCCGTTACATTAAAGCCATGTGCAGGCGATAGAGCATTTTATGGGCTTGAGTTCCTGTCCAAGCAATGAATACTATTAAGTTGCGACCTCGGCATCCTCACCTTCAACCCCAAGAGGAATTATTACAAGTGGATTGGCTTTAAGGGAAGTCTAAATGGTAAAAATTGTCAAAATTGCCTATAGTTCTTATATAGTGGATTCTCCTTTTTAATTGGAACTTCCTCCTCAGTTGGATACACATTTTATAATTGTAGGCACAGTACTTATGTTTTAAATACATTTCAATAGTGTATTACGCAACAATACTATAATGGTAGCAATTAAGACGTATGTTTATGAATCGAGCGGTAGCGAGTTTCATAATTTGTCATAAGAGCGTCTCAATTATCCTTATAGTCAAGCTGCATACGACTGTTATTGATCACACAATTTCAAAGCTTTTGAGTTTTTACAAAAACATCCTACCTTGTTAATTGTGTGCAATTAAATGCTGCTCGGTGGCAAGCATTTACGATAGGACCTTGAGCGTGTTTGCGAGTAATACAACAGATGACAGCACTGTTAAATCCACGCAGCATTTATTGATGTTTTGCAGGTAACGTGAAAGCAACATTTGTTTTAAAGGAAATGAACTCAATTTATTGGAATATTAAAATTACAAGTAGAATTTATTTTAAATACACATATTTCAGTATTTACCTGGGGAATGGATCCCAGTGGACTGATGCTTTGAAGGTGTTAAAAGGATGGGCTAAGGGGAGATGCGCGCGCCGCCGAGTAAGATCATAATGTAATGAGATGCTGAAGTATTAGGGATGCCATAACATTCAGTTACGTCATATGTAGGTAATCAGCATATTGTAGTGTGGTCGACCAAAAAAGTAGTATTGCATCTGTCATTTTGTACTGTAAATTCTGCACCACTTCACAAAGAAAAAAATTAGTCATAACTGCTATACACTTTGGAGTAGAAGGTAAACTTTAGCCCATCTTTTAGAGGAAGGTTTGCTCTACAAATTGGTACTAATGTTAGGTATGGCAGCTTCAGTGTGCCAGCATGTGATTTCTTTCTTTGCAAATACATGCATGCGAGTTTGTTTTCTTCGGTTTTGCTTTGAACAGCTTTTTCTGTGAATGACATTTTCTGATATAAAAGACCTGTTTTTTTTGTACAAACTATTGAAAATAACTAAATTGAATTTTAAATGATAAAACAACCTCTAAATGCTTTTGTGGATCTACTTTGGTCTTAATAACACGGTTGGTTATTTTTAAGGAAAAGTAATTGTTAGTAAAGGTTAATCATAATATTATATAATTAAGAAAATAATCCTATCCCCTTAATAAACAAATTTACTGTATAAAAGTAGATCAGTAAACTTGGAAGATCTGCATCTACATCACATAAAAGATTCAGTTTTATATCTGAAATAGTTTGAGATAATGGGTCATGAATTTAACATTAGCGGGATAGGAATTTTAAACTTCCATGCAAAGAGTTGCTGGAAAGTCTATCTTACCTAACTGTAATCCAAACTATACAATCAAATAGGTAATATATAAAATGTTCTAATTATAAAGCATTTAATAACTGAATGTACTATAAAGAAGTTTATAAAGAACAAATTTCTCAACAACAACAAATTCGCAAATGTTTGTGAAATAATTTCTCATACATGCACTTGAAACCAACATATGCTTTAGAGACATAATTTTTGCTCATTCTTTAGGAGAAAATAATTAGGTCACACGATCAAAATTTTACTGTGAAGTATATTGAATGAGATGCTAAAACAGGGTAAATCACTTTCATTAAAGTTTTAAAAATAAACAAATCTAAAGTAATAATTTCATTCCACAATTTTTTTCATTGCAAACACGTAACGAATGCAAGACGGTGAAAATCTGAAATGCAAGAAAACCCGAAATATATTAGACATTATTAGCTGTGTAATCTTAATCTAATGTATAACCCTACCTCGTCCTTAAGGAAAAAGGATAGGAAAAAGTCCTATCCTACCAATGTTAAATCTGCTAAAATTATTACCCTTATCTCAGAAACTATTAAGATACTACACGAGGATTTTACAGAATGTAGATTCAGTCCCTTCTTTATCCAATAAGTTTATTTAGGAAGAGATCTACTTAACTATACCATATTTTGATTAAAATTTATAAGCATTTAAAAAAACAACAACAACCGTGTTATTAACACCAAAGTAGATCTACAAGAGCACTTACAGGTCGTTTTAATCATCCTAAAATGTACTTTTAAATAATCTTAAAATTTATTTCTAATCATCCTAAATTTCTTTTCAATAGTTTCTGAGAAAAGGGTCATTTATGCCAGAAAATGTCATTCACAGAAACAGCTCTTCAAAGCAAAAATGGAGAAGACAAGCTTGCATACATTTGCACAGGAAGAAATGACTTGAGTTGAAGCTGCCATACTTATTAGTACGTATTTGTAGGGCAAAACTTTCCTTGAAAGATGGGCTAAAGTTAACCTCTCTGCTCCAAAAGGGATAGGAACTATGCCTTTTGCTGTGAAATGGTGAAGAATTCAGAGAACAGAATAGAAGATGCAGTGCCAATTTTAAAATATATATTTAAAATATAAGTATTGCATGTACAATGATAAAATATGTACAAATTAAAGAGGAAGTTCCAATTAGCAAGACTGCACAAAAAATCTGTGTTACACTCACATGACTTTCTCTACTCTTGTACAAACTATTTTTACAACGCTTACTCTCCATATGCTTCATGTTAATCAAGATATCGAGATGTTAATCTTATTGCTAATTTCCTTGTAGATGCAAGGGGAATTGCTAGGCTTTAAGCGATAGTCAAATATTTTAAGAGCTGGTTGCGATGTGTAGTATTCCATTCTCTTTGCATTACCAGGACAAAAAAAAATGAATAACGAATTCCCATTTGCGAAAAAGTATAAGTATTGGAAAATTTAAGAGAATAACAAGCAATATCTCGAAAATGGTTCACCCAACAAAAAAATGTATATGACATAAATTGTGTATTTTAACGCGATCTACATTTTTTGTGTAGTAAAATTTTGTCTATCTCTTATGGTTTACCAGTTATGCAAAAGTCGTTTACAATGAAGAATACTTTTGGAGACATTCCCAGAAAATTCAAGATATACATTTTAGTTGTCATAAAAATATCTTGAATATATGATATTTTAATCAAAATCGTTAGAGCTATTTTTGAGAAAATTAAAATTTTCGAAAAAGTTACATTTAAAGGGTAACCTGGGGTGGGGGGATTTTCTTGAAAACCTGCGTGTCGCATCTCTGGAAGATACTGAACCTAAATACCAAGTTTGGTGTTTATCCGACTGTTCGTTTCTGAGTTATGCTGTTCACAGACAGACAGACACACACACACACACACACACACACACACACACACACACACAGAGAGAGAGAGACAGACACAGACACACACGGACATGTTTCCAAAAATGCTTTTTTTGGATTCAGGAGGCCTCAAAACATGTATTTCCGGTGAAATCTCGGTATCGAATTTTTGAGTGGAATGCAATACTTCCCGTACTTGCTATACGTAGTAAAGAAAGTACAAATTAAAAACGTAATTATTTGGCAGTTTCCACCATTTAGTCTCCGCTTAAGTATCTGATACGGTTATATAGGACGATGAAAACATGAGCCTGGGTTCCACTGAACTTAACCCATTTAGCATATGAGAAAATCCCAGAGAGAGAAAAAGGTCATACAGGTAATTTGAGCTGTTGAGTAAATGTGTACCTTTAAATAGGCGGAAGGGAAACTTAAGGTATTCTTGAAAGTTACATTTTTAAAAAGAACGATGCATCAATTATTTCATACATTTTCATCCCTCCTTTCTTTTTACTGATACTCTAATAGCAAATTTGACATTTCTGAAATTGTGCAAATTGCGGGGGGAGAGAGCAAAATAAGCCTTTATCACCGCATATTTGACTCAAAGCAACTACGTATAGTTTATTCACTTCTGGCCAAAAAATAATCCTTCTGGTGTTTCTGTTGCTTCACACATTCTTTCCCGTTCATAATCAGCATTAAGGGAGCGCATCACTAAACTTTAGTCAAAATCTCGGCTAAATGGAGGTTAGAACTGCGCGTTCAATATAAATATTTAAGCTATCATCCAAAATGCATTTTAGCCTTTTACATTGTAGATGTTTATATGAATCAAGATAACACAAGGAAGTAATGATTTCGATTTCAACATTTCAATTTATTTTATATTTGTGGTCCAAAATGTTCTACACGATGGAGTTTTCCTACCTGAAATGCTTCCTGTTAATCCGAAAAAAGCCCAATAATACTGTCATTTGTGCCGTGAAGGGTGTTTGTGCTATTGGTGTTTTAAGCAAAAATGAGTTGTGATAAATAAAAATTTAAAATGATAACGTTTTGAGCATTGGATTAAAATGTATGACTCTTTTATAGGCTATGATTATATAAATGACATGGACATTTAAAATAAACATGATTTTTAAATTTTTACCACATGGAACATCCGCAATAACACAATACAATTCGTTTACCTTTTGCCATTTTTTCACATGGCCGAACCGTTTTAATCTGCTCTTTTCTTATATTTCCAAAACGTCGTCTTTTACGTGCATTATTTAACGAATTTTTGAATTTTGAATTTTATCTAATTTTAGCCCTCCGCAAAAAAAAATCTTTGTTGTTGACGATTTTCTAGAATAGTAATATTGGTGCTAGAATGGGAAGCTGAAGGAAACACAGGACGGGGAAGACTAAGAACGGATGCGTGGGTCTTAAGAAGCATGGTGTCTATGAGGACTAACAAATGAAGATGCTGAGGACAAGGATTTATGGGGAAATAACATTATGAATGGGTTGTAGGAAAACTACTGTATGGTAAATAATTGCTAAATAAAAAAAATTAAAAGTCTTTAACTTGAACTACAGAAAGATATCGAAACGAAATTCAAAACCTTTCATTGTTCACCTAGGGCAGATTCGGGCAAATCGATTGCAATTTCAGAAAATAAGATTTTCAGTTTTCATGTGGATTAGCGCTTCGAATGTCCATGTTGCCTCGAATATCAAGGCATATAGGTGCATGAGAAGTTGTTTTCTTTTTTAATTCATTTACTCATCTTTAATGCTTTGTTGCCTGATCCCTGAATGACGAGCAAGAAATTATTTATGTATGGCACTGAGTTTAAGCTTTAAACTTATTCTATGTATTTAATGTTTATCAAATGTGTCCTGGAGAACGTTTAAATAACATTTGGGAGGGGGGGGACGCAACTGAATATAAGATATTTCAGTAGAACTTAAGTTTAACTTCCATACGATATTTTATGCGTAAATATCCAACCCCAAAACTTATAAGAAAGGTGGATTGTCCCGCTATGCAAGATTCGAAACGATTCGACTGTTATAAGTGATAAATGGCAATATCATTCAGTTACTTTGAGTCCAACGAGTTTTAAATTATAATTTAGCTTTATACTAGGCGAGTTCTATTATCACCTCGAAAGTTGTTTATATATAAAAGCCTCTATCTTTCAGGCACCAAATAATGCAAATTATTAGGTATACTTCATCAGAATGGCGTGCCAGAATTCACATCAGAATTGGGATGTTAATAATATCTGTGTGGCGTGACAGTAAAACATCCAGGTTGCGTATAGGTGTGCCTCTAATTGGCCACAGCCTTTTGCTTCTCTAATTGTACAGATCCGCAATTTTCTTGATTGCTTTTAACACTGGATCCATGCGAAGAGTTTCGTTCTGTGGAAGTTTTAGAAGGGGAGCAGTAATGTATGCTGCTCAATATATATTTATAAAACCAGCTAGGAAAACTGGTGTAGCTATCAGTAAAACATAGGTTTTCCATTGTCTTATTCCGTTTATTAAGTAGCCGAAAACCAATTATAGCACACTTTTGAATCCTATTTAGCTTCAGATTGAACTTCTGAACACAATTCAATTACTTTAATAGCCATTATTTCGAAATGTTATGTCAATTATTGTAGATTCTTTATCTACGATTTCTTTCCGAGGTGCGGGCCGTCTTTCACTTGGGTTATATGTTTTCATTAAACATAAGACACTGAAAACATTTCGGTATTGTTTATTAACATCCTGTTCATAATTCCATTTTCTTTACCGCTTACCTAATAGCAAGAGCATTTCACCCAATCGCACAATACCACAACTTCACAGGAAATTAATATTTTAAGGTCTATGGTATTAACAAAATAATTTTTAGAAAAAAAAAATCTCGCGCGTACGCGTGTGCGTGCAGCTAACTAAAAAACGAAAAGTCTGATAAATACCAATTTGGGTCAAATTTTCCATAATGCTAACTATAACTGATTAACTATAACGGACAAAACCTTGCTCTGCGAAAAAGTCATTAAAATATACAATTTACTCGTATATCAAGCAACTTTTTGTAGCATTAGCCATTCTCAAAATATTCGTTACATCTGCGTTTCGCTTTCCGTATCGTGCATGCAAGCAAGTCCACGCTACTTAATTTAGGTTATTCCTAGTCAAAAGTGTATCGTGAGTAACGACTCGAAAATAAAATAATTATTTTATGTGAATAGTGTAATATAAGGGCTTATGCGAAATACTGTTGGTAGAGAGTTGTGAGAATGTAACAAATCAAATTTTTAGATACTATGAAAACGGTTTTTCCTGAAAGAACGTATTCATTTCCCAACTCTTTTGGGTTTGCATTGAATTTCGTCTTGATAAATCTTTCATGCATTTAATTCAATATTTTGCCTTCACTCAGCTTTCTAAAAGTACACCAAAACCAGTTATTTTAAGGCAAATGCATGCAAGGGCAACAGACATATGAAAAGGGAATACGATCCGTGGTTTAACCACCCGGTCCTATTTTATGGTTACTACATTTAGAATGTTTTTATATAAAAATGTTTCTTTTAATTCTGGCTATGGACTAGTGTTTTTCCCCTTTGCTTCTTATCCTCATCCCCTTCCTTTTACCCGCTACAGTCTGGTTGTTTATGACGAGAATTTGAACAAGAAATTCTCCTACCTTTTGTTTGGTTAATGTTCAGGGCAGCTTACAGCCACCAAACGATTTTGCTTGCAAATGAACGAAGTTTAAACACCGCTTATCAAATCTTAATTACTGTTGCAATACAAGCAAATTCACGAAGAATAGCTTAGAGGGAGCTACGCCAGGGAAAACTCTGTAAATTTACACAAGGGCAGACATCTGTTATTGGAATCTACGAGTTCAGAACGTTAAATGGTTGTCAGTGACATGTGTACATTTCGATGCTTTAAGCAAAATAAATTCTAATATCGATAAGCAGAAAATATTTTCAAGAATCAATTTCTGAACAAAAACTTACAGGCAATCACAAATCTACAGTCCTCCACCACCAAAACTACGTGACTTTAGAAAAACATTACTCTGCTTTAAATATTCTAGGAGTCAAATTTAGAGAGGGTTTTCATGTTTAATATGCAGAAAAAATTAACGATATGACAATCTATGTAATTTGTTTTTGTTTTATTAGTTTTATAATTTTTTTTAAATTGCACCGATTTTTCAACTCCTTCATGTGTGGTGTCTACAACGCTATTTTACGTGCATTTAGTAAAGCAATTTTAATAAGTCATCAACCGGAGAGATAAATTTATAAAGCCGTAAAAACTGGGGCGTTAAAGAGGAGGTTCACTAAAAACGTTAATAATTCCAGAATTTGACATTTTTTTCTCAGTCAGATCAAAACTCATATTCAACGCAACTTCAGGTATTAGGTATGTCATAAATTTGCTCTATTAAATGCATATATAATTACTAGTTAAACATCTCACATGAAAATGTTTAAAAATTGATACAATTTTGGCAAAATTATAGAACTAATAAAATAAACTCAATCGGGTCCTTTGAACTCGAATAACGATTGCGACAGTGTGTCATAATTTTTTCGAAGTTATTTGCTCAACTTTGCAGATCAGCATGCAATTAGTATATTACACTTTAATATTTTTTCCATGGCGTAAAAAACGTTAAACAATCTTCATTGCATACCTACACCTGACTCTTCCTATCCATTAACCTAACCCTTATTACTTTCTCTACCACGTACATAGTAGGTAGAGAAGGTAATGCATTCCACACAAAAATTCGATACCGAGATTTCACTAGAAATACATATTTTTAGGCCCCTTGAAAAAAATAGCACTTTTAGAAAAAGGTCCCTGTGTGTATGTGTGTGTGTGTGTGTGTGAACAGCTTAACTCAAAAACGAAAACTCGGAGAAATACCAAACTTGGTATTTAGGTTCAGTACCTTCTGAAGATGCGACACAAAGATTTTCAAGAGAATCCTTCCATCCCAAACTACCCTTTACATGGAACACTTTTCGAACATTTTGATTTTCTAAAAAAATAGCTCAGTCGCTTTTGATTAAAAAAACCATATATTAATGATATTTACATGACAAATAAAATGTATATCTTTAATTTTCTGGGAATAGACTTTGAAGTCCTCTTCATTCGGAAGAAATTTTGTATAATCTTGTATAACTGGTAAACGTTAAGCGATAAAAGAAAACGTACTACATTTGTAAATCTTTTTAAAACACACAATTTATTTCAAGCAACGTTTTTCTTGGCATCAGCCATTTCCGAGATATCCGTTATTAATGGCTCTAACTGTTCATTACTTGGTCATTCTTTAAAGTCCTTTCACCATTCAGTTGTTTCTCGCGATTGCATGGTAACAGTAAGAATTTTAAGGCCAACATATAGCGTCCAGTTCTTAAACATTTGACTATCGCTGTTCCCTTTGTATCTATAACGAAATGTGTAATGCAGTTATTTCTGCAAATGTTATTTGGATTAAAATGATGTAGACATAAAAATAACCTTTAATAAAAATAGTTTGTATACACACTAATACGATGGAGGGCAGAGAAAGTAATTTGAATGTAACACAGATTGTTTTACTTTATCTAGCACCTACTTACAATACGTGGAGGAAATTAGAATTCGAGATTTCACCAGAAATGTTTTGAGGTACCAAAATCGCTTTTAGAAAAAAAGCGTGTATGTGTCTGTGAACAGCCTCAAAAACGAAAAGCGGATAATACCTAACTTCGTATATAAGTTCAGCAACTTCCAAGGACGCGACACGAAGATCTTTAAGAAAGCCCCAACATTCCAAACTACCTTTTATACGGAAAAGTTTTGGTTACTTTTGATTTTCTCAAAAACGTCTCTCCGATTCCGATCAAATACCATACACTTAACATATTTAGATGCCTAATAAAGTTTGTATCTTAAATTTTCTGCGAATAGCAGTGAAATTATCTTTATTCGGAATGTATTTTGTATAACTGGTAAACAGTTTATTTCAAGTAACTTCTTTATTTATTGTGGCATGAGCCATTTCCGTGGTATTATTTGTTATTGGTTTGAATTTTTCAATATTGAAGTGCTGTAGTCATTAAGTTGCTTTTTGCGCTATTATGGAAGGAGTAAGCAAATTGAAAACCTAACAGATTTTTAAGATTTGACTATCGCTTCAGCCTCCTGTATTCGCTTTGTACCCACAATGAAATGTGTAATTAAACTATTTCTACAAACGTGATCTAGATTAACATGAAATAGAAAAATACGTTTCATTTTCAAGAATTGAAGATAATGGCCGATATTGGGTTGAGAAGTAATATGAATGTAATAGTAAAACGTTTATGTTGTTTCTTCTACAAATTATTATTACAAAAACTTAATTTATCTATCCATTTCATGTTAACCGAAATAAGCATTTGCATAAATGGTTTCACTAAATAGTTTGTTGTAGTACAGGAGGCTAAAGCGAGTCAATTCTTTAAAAAAGTGGGTCCCTATATGCTGGTTTTGAAATTCCGCTCTTTACATGACATGAGAAACAAAAGAAAAGACTAACATTTAAAAATATATAAATTATTGGAAAACTCAAAACCTATAAAAAGTGAACTATCTCGGAAATGTTTAATGTCACAAAAAAGATAAGTTTAACGAGATCTATATATTTCGCGAAATAAAATCTTTTTTGGTTTTCAGGACAAAGAGGACTTTGCTACTCAAGACATACATTTTATTAATCATGCAAATATCTTAAACATGTGGTCTTTAAATTAAAATCCTTAAGAGCCATTTATAACAAAATAAAACATTACAAAACATTTTTCATGCAAAGGGTAATTTCGTATTAGGGATTTTCTTGGAAATCTTGGCGTCGCATCCTTCAAAGATGAGCTGAAATACAATGTTCAATACTTAACCCAATTTTGTTTTTGAATCATGTTATTCTCTCTCTTCCTCTCTCGTACAAACATGCATGCCTTCTTCCAAATAAATGTTCGCAAATCTACGCAGAGCATTGAATTATGTTGCGTTTTGTAGCGCAAATAATGCGGCAGCGTTAATAAAATGGTTCAATTTAATCCTTACAATAGCCATATAACAATATCCTTCTAGGTTTTCACAAATCTGTAATGTCTACATGACTGATCAGATCGTCTAAATGCAGAGTATATCACTACTGGATAAGAAGATAAGCTCCTCTTTACAGGAGCATTCCTAAATCCCTCTGGTCCGCATTTGTAATATCAATTTTTCGGAATGCGTAGTTTAACAATTTTGCTGCATTTTATGTTAAGTTTTTACTTTCTCTACCACGTACATAGAGGTAGAGGTTTTGCATTGCACCCAAAAATTCGATATCGGGATTTCACCGGAAATACATGTTTTAGGCCCCCTGAATCCTTCCAAAAAAGCATGTTTAGAAAAACGTCCGCGTGCGCAAGTGTGTGTGTGTGTGTGTGTGTGTGTGTGTGTGTGTGTGTGTGTGTGTGTGTGTGTGTGTGTGTGTGTACGCGCGCGCCCCTGTGAACAGCATAACTCAAAAACGAAAATTCGGATAAATAACAAGCTTAGTATTTAGATTCAGTACCTTCCAAATATGCGACAGAAATATATTCAAGAAAATCCCCCCACCCCAAACTATCCCTTACATGGAACATTTTTCGACATTTTTTTATTTTATAAAAAAATGGATTTAATGATTTTCATTAAAATATCACATATTAAAGACATTTACATGACAACTAAAGTGTATATCCCTAATTTTCTGGGAATAGCCTACAAAGTTCTCTTCATTCGGAAGGAATTTTGTATAATTTTGTTTAGCTGATAAATGTTAAGCATAGACGAAAGCATACTACACAAAAAGTGTAAATCTCTTTAAAACACACAAGTTATTTCAAAAAGTTTTTTGTGACATAAACCATTTCTGAGATATCCGAGGTTCGAATTGCTCATTTCTGGGTCATTCTCTTAAAGTCCTGTCAACATTCAGTTGTTTCTCGCAATTGCATGGAAACGGTACGGAATTTTAAGGCTAGCATATAGCGTCCAGTTAAACATTTGATTATCGCTGATCCCTTTGCATAAATAACGAAATGTGTAACGTAGCTATTTCTGCAAAGGTTTGGATTACAATGTAATAGACAGAAAAAAGCTTAAGTAAGAATAGTTTGCATACCCACTAATAAACGCTAGAAGTATGGCGTACTAATAAAAGTAGACCATACTTCTTGCAGTAAAAGAAATTTATGATCACATTCCGTTAAACCTACTTCTTGCATTCTTTGAATGTTGATGTAGTAAATATTTTCTTAATGTGAACGTAGTTTGAGTTCAAACTATTACATGCCATTAAAATGCAATACATTTTCCATCTCGTCCACCCTTGCGTTTTTGAGCATTGCGAATTGTTCCAGCGACATGTGGTATGGTTTGCTAACATTTGCATCGGATGAATCGATGAGCAATTGAATTGTATATTCCCCCATTGAATAGAATATACATGAGAAATGCAATATATTCTGCATGATAAAAGCCTTTCATGCAGGTTTAATGGAATTAATAATCAAATATCAACATTTTATCCCAAGCTTTGTGCTTATTTAGCAGATATAGACGTAACTGCGCATTTGTTACACAAGGATATTATACTTGCATCAGTAGAATTATTTGCAAGAAACTTGAGATGTGTTTTATTTTTACTGTCCCTGCTGGTTACATAGGGTAGGCAGAGGAAGTGTTCTATTTTACCTTAAAATTCTATACTGGTATTTCAAGCGTATTTTGAGATTTGATTTTGACAGATATATCACATTTGAGAATTGATTTTGACTAATATATCACCTTTGAGAACTACCACCATAAATGCACTGAAATTCTTGATTTTTCTTGCAATATTAAGTGAATCCCTTTCATTCTCATTGAGTTTTATACTCCTAATTGGTAAACTATATAGGATATACCCACAAAGGCTTCCTAGAGGAAAATCATTTATTAAAACACACGGTTGATGTCAAATAACCTGTGTAGGATGTTTTCCAAGTGTGTAGTATTTAAGTTTTACAAGGTTAAAGTTTACTCGTGTAACTTTTTTGCCTATACTCAGTACTAGAAAAAACAGATTTATTTATTTATTTTACATTTAAATTTATTTTACGTCGCTAAACTCGCTGGTTATTTCGAGACTCCATAAGGATACAAACCACTATAACAAATAACATTGTAAATGTACATTAGTTAGACAACATGAAATATATGCTTTGGGACTCCCTGAATAAATAAAGTATTTGATGCGAGTCTGTGAACCCTATAAATCAAAAACGAAAAGTCGGTCAAATACCAAACTTGGTACATATTTAGGTTCAGCATCTTCCAAGGATGCGACACGAAGATCCCTATCCCAAATTATCGTTTACATTGAACATTTTTCGAACATTTTGACTTTCTCAAAAATAGCTCTAACGTTTTGATTAAAATACCGTATGTTTAGATATTTTCATGATTAAATGTACATATAAGGTATCTTAAATTTGCTGGGAATAACCTCTGAAATTCCTCTTCATTTTCAAATACTTAGTCGTAATTTTTTTTTAGACCATCAAAAAGCATGACATTTCAAAAGACATCGCATAACGACACGCTCTTTAAAAACCTGACTATCGCTTTACCTGCTCTATCGTACAACGAAATTTGTAAACGTGAATTGCAAGTTTATCTCGATTGCCAAGAAGTGGTTGGATTAATACGGTTTTGTAAGAATAGTTCGAAGAGCGAGTAGAAAAAGTCATGTGAATGCAACCACCAGATTTTTAAACGATGGATTTAAAGCATTTTAAATTATCCGGATTGAGAAATTCGCTGATTACTCGACCACGGAGGCAGATACTTGTCAGCGCTGTTCACACATTTTGAATCATATTTAACGAAGTTCGCATTACCCATTATGAAATTACAGGCAAACATTTTTTGTGATTAACGCAAAATGGATAGGAGTATCATTTTTGACGAGTTGCATAATGTATAACTGCGAATTGTTAATTGATAGCGAGCTGTCCAATGAAGCAATTACGAATGCGGAATCTGGACAATGTGCATTGCTGGTTGTAATAATAATAAATAATAATAATAATAATAATAATAATAATAATATGGAAAAACAGCGGAAAAAAATGGGGTTGCTCACTATTCTTAAAGATATGCTCCCATATATAACTCGGGCCTGCAGAAACAATGTTGCTTGAGAGCTAGGCCAACCTGCACCTCACTCCAAAACCAAAACGCTTGCTCGTGTTGGGAGGAACCGCTCTGAGAAGGCCTATTTACGTGTCTGATACATTTTCAAGCAAACCACTGCAATAGCAAAATTATATACATCGCAGCAACTATAAGCGCAATACTATTGAATAGTTTATCAAAACGCTTATCGATTGGTGTATACAAAATCAGCAATTCTGTATTGTTATATTCCACACTCTCTTATGATTGCGAAAAATACACCTCCAGAAAATTAGGATTAATAATAAACTACTTTTTTATAAGGAAACTTTTAAGCTGAACAAACTGTTTATCTCAACATAAATCGTTTTTTATATGTCTAAACTTCAGAAAATTATGCTACAGCAAACATGTCCTTAAAAATATGCTAATTTTACAGCTAAAAGAAGAGAGTATGCAAAATAATTTAGAAAATTTTTAAAGTATTACAAATAATTTCGTTTACTGTCAATACCTATACAGGAACTTTATTTTGCTTGCGCAGTTCAAATACAGTACAGATTTACAGTTACAAGCAGCTCGCCGCTTACATCATAGAACGATTGCCCTTAAGAGTTACTTTCTGTACGATACGTATATTATGGAAATTATGATCTATCTTAGAACCTCTTTCTATACCTTATGCCTTAGTTTTACGTTTTTTTTTATTCATTTTTTTTACGGTCACAAATGATTCTGAGATCGTCAAATAAAGAAAACCACCATAAACAGACAGATTCTGACCGTAAATTCTTCCAAATGCGAACCATAATATTACTGTTTATATTCGACATTTCTGTGCAACCTTTATCATGTGAAAATCAAACCGAAGCTTTTAAGTGATAATAAATGTTAGCCCCATATCCAACTTTAAAGCATTAAAAACCTTCTGCGTTTACATGTCCATGAATTGGAATATCCTTCTATATTATGAAGAGAGCGGTGAATTATTCAAGGTAAGCAAATCATGTGTTACGCTCATAAACATAAAAACTATACGTCACAAATTTGCTCCCATACGTGGTGCATATAAACATGAAGCATCTTCCAACTACTAACAAAGAATACCGTCACAAAATGGCACCCAGAACGTGGGGCAGAATAACCAGGAAGGAGCGTAATAACCAGGAAGGAGTGAATGGAGCAGTGAACTGAACTACAAGACGCAGATTCCAGAAACAACTACAGGAACGACAGACGACGCGTATGAGTGGACACAAAAACATCGAGACGACGCAGATTCATCATAATACGACGCAGAAGCGACATATAATCTAGGAGAGAGGGGCAGGAAGCTGGACATCAAAGCAACATCAGCAGATAGCATCAGAAAGGTTAGAAAAGTGTGATTTTTTTTATTTTTTAAAAAAAATTGTAACAATCAAATGTACTTGAGGAGTGGCAGGATTAAGAGAACAATGTCTACTAATAATACTGAAGAAACAATTATGGAAGGGGATAATGTAACAGCTGTAATTCAATACAGGTTACAGAAAATAGCTCAAACAATGTTGGATTTGAGGGAGAAAATGTTAGTGCAGAAAGTGAGAATAGAATAGCAGGAAATGTTAATTTTGATGCTAGTATGATGATGGAAATGCTGAGAAAATTTACAGATCAATTAAAGGAAGATATTAGTAAGAGTTTAGAACAAAAATTAGATGAGAATAAGAAAGAATTGAAGGAAGATATTGTTAAGAGTATTACAGATCAATTAAGGGAAGATATTGGTAGGAGGAATGAGATATTAGAGCAAAAAGTAGATCAAAGCAGGGAAAAAACTGAAAAGAAAGTTATGAAACTAGATAGTAGCATGCCAGAAATGAGAGATGAAAATCAGGAAATAATAGCAAGTGAGATAGGAAAAGTTTCAAAGAAAATGTCAGATATGAGCAGGGAAATATCTAACGAAAAAAGTGAGGTTAATACTAAAATTGAACATGTTGATGTAGAATGTACAGAGTTAGGAAGTCAAGTGAGTAGTATTTCAAGTGAGCTAAGAGAGATGAAAGAGGTTACGAATGTAGATTTAAATCAGGCGCAAGTTAATTTCAGAGGGGAGATATCAGAAATACAGAAGGAGTCAGTAATACAAAGAAATAAATTGTCCGAAGAAGTTAAAGTTTTGCCTATAAATAATCAAAAGCTAACTTCTGAAATTAACAAGTACCAAGTTGTTCAAAATGAAAACTCCAATCCAGTACAGTTTAGTACAGATTTGTCAGAGTATTCAAGTTAAAAAGATACCGCAAGAATTGAAAATGATAGTTGTCAAAAGATGTGTTGTTCAGGAAACTTTAGATTGTTTTCAAATGGTATCAGGGGTTGAAATTTCATATGAATCCTTAAAGAGGTTATTCATGAATAAATTTTGGAAGGTTACGATACAGCTACGAGTAATGTTTAGGCATACACAATTTGATCCAGGAGGGGGAATAGCAATGAGATGAAAAGTAAATCCAGGATATTTAAAGATGAACTGCAGAGCAATGTATTGGAATGTAAGAGGGTTAACTATATATATATATATATATATATATATATATATATATATATATATATATATATGTGTGTGTGTGTGTCATGAGAAAACAGAAATAAATTCAGAACAAAAAAAATAAACCTTTAAAAGGGAAAAATAACATTTTCGAAGTAAACTGTAACAGTATTTGAAATGAAGAATGTAATAATTGAAACTTAATGTCATATTAAAGTAAAAGTACGTAGGTATAATTCAAAAATATTTTTAATATAAAGTACAAAACAACAAAAATGGGGTAAAAATAATTAAAACAAATACTTATGTAGCAAACAGATAATGTGAAACAGTGTCTAGATTTAAGAGATGTAAATATATTTGTGTAGAGGGTGAATATTTTGGTAAATATGTTTAATAATTACAAAAATTCTTGAATGCATAAAGTTTTGTCAACAATCTAAGAGAGTAAACCATTTTGTAACAGTAACTAAATAATTCAGGGTACAGTATTTGCTATAAAAAAATTTGTAATGTCAGATTAATTTCTAAACACATTAAACCAGAGCCAGTAAACAGTGGCGAGATAAAGGAAAAACATATGTCGTGTGTTAAATACGTGTGCAGTGTTAAGTGAAAGTGATAAATAGCGTGTGCTCCAAGATTCAGGAGACTAAAAACCCAATTATAAAATTTCCAAACAAGTTGTAAATATTTATAATTATGTTTCTAGTGGGGCATATGATGCAGTAATTTGTATCACAAATTATGTAAATGTCAAGAGTGATTATAGTGTGAATATGCATTTTTGTGTGACATTGATTTGAGATGTTTGATGAATGTAAGCATTGTCGAGAAGTAAGTTTATACGGCCTTACTGAAACTGACAATAATAGCGTGCAATAATGTAGCGAGGGGGTGAGCTGTTTATCATTATTAGAGACGAGCAAATGACGTAATATTGGCGCGTTTTTTCTTAGAATTTGCTGGAACATTTTTCCTAGAGCATATGTTTTCGTAATTTTCATTGGATATAAAAATAGACGCTAATGTTGGCGCGTTTTATTAACCAATAGCAGCTCGGTTATAATCTTTAGGCATATCGGGGTGTAGGAGTATAAAAAGGGCTAGGTCTGAGTCAAATTCGCCCAGTCCATCGGAAACATGTGTACATTACACGTCGGCTCCAGTCCATCGGAAATATTTGTGCATTACACGTCGCTGAATACATCGCACAGTTTATCGCTTCGCAGGTTACGCGTAGTAGAGTTATGAAAAATCTCAAGTGTTGTAAAGTTAATTATACAAAAAAGTTGAAGTACGCGAATTAAGAATGAGCCGTAAATAAGTTATTATAACAGTTTCAGTTTGGCGAGTGTCAAGATTAATATGTGAAAGTGCATATGTTACGACAATAAAAGTGTAAAACAAATTCTTCATCAGTGTTATCTTTGGATAAAAGACTCCTTTCCGTTTACACACCTTGTATAAGATAAGTGCTCGACCAAAAAGATCATAGCTAGCCGGAGGACAGTGAAACCAAAATTAAATAAAATAACAGGCGCTCAGTAAATGATAACACGAAGTGACCGCGACAAATTGTCTTTAATACGTGCGGCAAATAAACAGTAGCATTCTTTTAAACAAACACTAATACCATCGCAAATTGGCTACCACAAAGTGGTGCTAACAAATATCGATAAACTAAATACCGTCGCATATTTGGCTCCCAAACGAGGGGCTAATAAACATAAAAACTATACGTCACAAATTGGCTCCCATACGTGGTGCATATAAACATGAAGCATCTTCCAACTACTAACAAAGAATACCGTCACAAAACGCAATGTCCGATACGAAGTCGTGTTAAATTCACCTCTTCCCGACGAGAAGACGAGAACATGTGGCCCAGACAACCGGGAGAGGTTTAACCTCCCGCAGCTTGTTCCCCCAAGGGCCGCCCACTCATCGCGCCAACAAGAGAGGATGAGGTGTCATAAAATAACATAAGAATCTGAGGAGGGAACAACACAGGTAAAACATCTGGGTGATAAAACGCCGATTTGGCAGCGGCGTCGGCAGACTCATTACCTGAGATGCCCACATGACTCGGAATCCACACGAAGGAGACGCTGGTGCCAGAAACACCAAGCGAATGGACGAGAACATGTAATTGTACAACGCGTTGATACTCTGAAGGGCGCTCAGGGAGCCTGCGCAAAGGACACAGTGCCGTAAGCCCTGCCGCTGAATGTATAAAAGTAAATGATAAATACTAAAAAGTTCGGCGGTAAAAATCGAACATTGCCCAGGTAAACGTAAGGTAAAACTATGTCGACCAAAAATAAAGGCACACCCTACTCCAACATCAGTCTTAGACCCATCATAATATAAAAAATGAGTTCCCGAATTGCGCCTGAAGCTCTAAAAAGGCGAATCGAAGGACTGGAGAAAGGGTCGCATACTTCGGCATCGACGTTAACCCAAGGTGACAGTGGGCCTCAGCGCGCACCCAAGGAGGAAAACGCGTTTCCCCCTGGGAAGGGCCGGCGCTGGAGTAACGTCCGAATGCCGAAGAGGCTCTCGAAATCGAACCCTTAAAGGGACTAATGCAGAGGAGCTAACTATATATTGCCGATCTAGCGAATCCTCGAAAAATAACTCGAAGGATGGGTGGACAGGCAAGCTTGAGAGTCGACATACATAGCTGCACAAAAGCATCTCACGCCTGAAGAACAGCGGAGGCTCTGCACCTTCAGCGTACAGACTGGGAACAGGGCTGGTTGGAAAGGCCGCCGTAGCGACTCTTATGCCACGATGGAAAATGGCATTAAGGCGACGTAACACAGATGGACGTGCCGATAAATAGGCAATACACCCGTAATCAAGCTTGGACCGAGCCAAAGAGCGATAAAGACGAAGAATGACGGTCTGGTGACCTCCCCAGGATGCGCCATTTAAAACACGTAAAAGATTACGAGAACGGTCACACTTTGCTTTTAAAAAGGCAATGTGCGAAGTCCAGCTCAGCTTTCTATCAAAGATCAACCCCAAAAATTTCCTCTCGTCTGCAAACGGAAGTATCCCCGCCCAAGATGGAGAGAGGGCGGAGGGAAAGCTTTCCGGCGTCAGAAATTGATAAAGACGGACTTCTCCGCGGAGAAATTAAAGCCGTAAGCGTTACTCCAGGCGACAGACGGTGGATGCAGCTCTGGAGACGGCGTTCGAGCAGACAGGCCCGCCGTGAACTGCAGTAAATGGCAAAATCGTCAACGAAAAGGGACGAGGATATACCAGCTGGAATAAATCAACAATAGGGTTGATAGCAATCGCAAAAAGTGCAACACTGAGTACAGAGCCCAGAGGTACACCGTTCTCTTGAATATAACTACTAGATAAAACCGAGCCCAGCCGTACACGAAAGACGCGATCCGTCATAAACTGCCGAAGAAATATGGGAAGACAACCGCGTAAATTCCATGCATGGAGTATATGTAAACTGCCGCCCCTCCAACAAGTGTCATAAGCTTTCCCCAGGTCAAAAACACAGACACTGTTTTACACTTTCTAAGAAATTCATTCATAATATGCGTCGACAGAGGCACCAGATGGTCGACGGTAGAGCTATGTCGACGAAATCCGTACTGAGCGTTCGCTAGAAGTCTCTGAGACTCAAGCCACCATGTCAACCGCCCATTGATCATGCGCACGATCACCTTGCAAATGCAACCGGTGAGGGAAATAGAGCGGTAGCTGGAAGGTAGTTGGCGATACTTCCCAGGCTTAAGTATAGGGACAATGGTGGCTTCGCGCCAAACGGAGGGCAAAAAGCCGTCTTGCCAAATACGGTTACAGACCTGTAAGAGAAAGAGTTTAGTGTCGGCTGAAAGGTTCTTTAACATCAGGACATGAATGCCGTCCGGCCCAGAAGCGGAGTGTCTACAGCAATGAAGAGCGTGCTCCAGCTCCCTCATTGTGAAAAGTGCATTAAAACACTCCTTATCAGCAGACGGAAAATTAAATGTCTCGGAATCCAGCCGGTCTTTGAGTGCAAAAGGCGGCGGAATAATAGGCAGAACTGGAAACCGCCTCAAAGGCAGCACCCAGAGTGTTAGCGATGGCAGCCGGATCCACAATGGTGGCATTGGAAACCTGAAGGCCAGACACAGTACAATGCGGCACTACCGGAGAAGCGACGAAGTTTATCCCAAACAAAAGAGGACGACCTGAAGCAATTAAAAGACCCGACAAAACGAGTCCAGGACGCCTTCTTGCTATCCTGAATAATGCGACGAGCCCTGGCGCGCGATTGTTTAAAAACAACCAAATTATCAAGCGTAGGGTGCCGCCGAAACACCCTAAGTGCAGTTCACCAGGCACGAACGGCGTCCCGACAGTCCTCGTTCCACCACGGAACAGGAATACTTTGAGGGTGAGAGGACGAACGGGGTATTGTGCGTTCGGCGGCAGATAGCATCGTAGAGGTAAGGTGCTGCACCATTTGGTTAACGTCAGTGAAGGGCTGGTCCTCAAAACACACGAGGCTGGAATACAATGTCCAGTCGGCTTTTTTGAATATCCAGGTAGGTACTCTGGAATGCTGCACGTGGTGAGACAGAAGAGAAACGATGCAAGGGTAATGGTCGGTGGAGTAGGTGTCAGCGACGACGTTCCACTGCAGACGTCTAGCAAGCTGGAGTGAGCAAACGGCAAGGTCCAAGTGAGAGAATGTACCAGCAGAATCAGAAAGAAAAGTAGGCTCACCTGTATTTAGGATGGAGAGGCTAAAATGATCAAAAATGTCGGATAGAAGAGTTCCCCTTGCACAAGCCCTTGGCGAACCCCACAGTGGGTGATGGGCATTAAAATTCCCAACAGAAGAAATGGTGTTGGGAGAGCGGACAGCAGATCTCGAATGTCCGCGTTAGCTAGGGGAGACGACGGAGGTGAATAGATGGAGCAAACAGAAAAGAAAAAGCCGGATACATGAAGTCTAACGGCAACAGCTTGCAAGTCGGACGTAAGTGTTAGAGTCTGAAAATGAACGTCGTTACGCACTAATATCATGACACCTCCATGAGTAGGTGTACCCTCATCCGGTGCAAGATCGTAGCGAACCGGCGTATACCCTCGGAGCTGAAAGACATCGTGAGGGCGAAGCTTGGTCTCCTGCAAACACACGACCATAGGTGAATGGGAACGCAATAAAAGTTGCAGTTCCAACCTATGGGATCTGACCCCACGTAAATTCCCGGTCAAGATAGCCATGAAGAAAAAGGGATAAACTGTCTGCTTAGAAGGGGGGCTGAAGATTACCTTTTGCTTAACCTTTGGGCTCAGGCTTTTGGTATGGAGTTGGTCAGACTCCATAGCCTCCTCGAAAGGAGGGTCCACGCGCTCAGAGCCAAAACAGATTCCAGCACCGAGAACCGGTTCTGGGTGGCAATTGGTGAGGGGTGCCGCTGACCGCGGCTTGTCCCAGGAGCATCCTGGGACTGCGACCTTCGAGGAGAAGGTGAACGTTTCTTACCGCGCGCACGCGGAGGTTCTTTAAGAAAATCTTCCCTACGAGTTTCTGCTCTGGCTTCTTTTCAGTGCCTTGCGACTTCAGTAACTTAGGACCAGCTTTAGATGGCTTGATAACAGTGCCAGAAATGGACGGCCAGATGGTAGTGGCGGTCAATGCAGTCGTTGTCCAGGTCTGTGTTTCGGCATCCTTCCGGGGTACAGGCGAGGCAACAACAGAACTAAATGTACCCGATCGCAGGAGCGAAGGCTGGCGCGCATGGTAATGCCTCCGGGCTTCAGCGAAGGAGAGTTTCTCCTTTACCCGGATCTGCTGGATCGCCTTCTCGTCCAACTACCGCGGACAGTCGGCAAATGACGCAGAATGAGACCTTTGCAATTAACACCGACGGGGTCTGTGGAACAGGTACCTTCGTGTGAGGGCTGGCTACATGATGCACAGATGGTAACGGCTCTCTTACATGAGACTTGCGTGTGGCCAAAACGTTGGCATTTAAAACAACGCAGAGGTCTAGGCCTCACCGTAATACATTCGTACCCTGCTGAGATATTCGTTAGCAGATCGACACCATCACAAGTTAGAAACAGGGTACGAGTTCGTACCAATACTCCGTCACGTTTAGCCTGCACTCGATGAACTGCTGTTCCCTTTTGATCAGAAAGATAATCGACCAGTTCATCGTCCGATATACCATCGAGGCTATGGGTGGTAACGACGCTTCGACAGGAATTCAAGGTGCGGTGCTTCTCAACACGGATAGGATAACCGTGGAGAAGCGTGGCGCGTAACAAGGACTTACTCTGTTGTTCGGACTTGGTTTGAGCCAACAATGAACCATTCCGTAGACGAGTGCAGGACTGAACCGCACCAGCAATTGCGTCAATGTCCTTCTGAATCATAAAAGGGTTCACCTTCTCAAAAGACTGGCCTTCTGTTCGGGTAATGACTAAGTAACAACCAGATGTCGGTGGAGCTACTTCCGTTACAATGACTTCGGCGCTTGTTAATAATGGAGAAAGAGGGCTCCGCAACGAAAGAAATCCTCCACCATTGCAACCGTCTCGGTCCACGGGCTCTGAGTTCCCGGGCGTTACCCCGGCTTGGGTGGGTGGCCTATCTATACCAGACTCATCCCAGGGTCATACCTCCCAGAACATAGACAGAGGGGCCCAATGGCCGTCGGAAGTCAGCAGCTCATGCAGTGCCCCCACCCCGCGGGACTGCAGTTGAACAGCGGATACGAACACATAACCTACATGACGACCCCGGGTGGTGGTACGACGCCATTACCCACTCACCCAGCTGCGCACCCAGTGCGCGGGTATCCGTCAGGCTGTCCACGGAGGATTAAAATAAAAGGGGAAAATACACCACAAGTGTGTGGGCGTTTCGCACGCAAGGTAGGCCGGCGAGGAAGAAAAAGAGATGTGCGAATGGTCGTGGTGTGAAATGATCGGAAAGAGACTAGAGAAGAAAGAAACGATGGCGAGGGGCGGCATGGATCGAAATGCAAAGAACGCACGACAGGCTACCTTGTGTACCCCGGTCACGAGAACGAACCCCCCCCGACCGGACGGGGATGAAGGGATGAAGATAGCGATGAGTGGCTCGGGCACCCTGAGTACGCCAAACCCGTACTCACAGAAGGTGAGCCCCTGGAGGGCCTATCACCGAGTGGGATGGTTGAGGCGGTAACGTCTGTGGCCCGCATTCGTGAGGTCCCGGGTTCAAATCACGTGGGCCGACCAATCTGACTGAGCTTCTTTCGTGGTTTCTTTCAGTCACCAAGGTAAATACCGGATTGGATATTTAACACCACAACCCAACGTTCCAGCATAAATCTAACGGTAAACATGAAAAAGGGTGGTAATAGCGAATGCTCTGTCATCTATCCACAGACAATGAAAGCAGGTAGACTGGACGCCACCCTAATGCCATCTTCACGGCACTAAGCAGAAGATCCGGCTGCTATGCGCTAAGGTCTCTATGGACACGTCAAAGCGAGTGACTACAGGAATGAGACCTAGAAGACTAACTGTACGCCTTTCTATATGAAAGCAGCAGGTAGACTGGACGGCACCCTAATGCCATCTGCACGGTACGATGCTGAAGACCCGGCTGCTATGCGCTAGGGTCTCTGTTGACACGTGACGAAACAAGATGGCATGGTTCCAGGGATGAGACCTATAAGTCTAACTGTTCGCCTTTCTGTGTGAGGGCGGCGGTAGTAATAGTCCCGGATGAGCCAATTGTTTTAACGATAATCCTGCCGCTAGGGGCGCTCGTGTCGCTAGTGTCGCTGCGTGCGACGGCGGCGGCGGTAAGTTTGAAAAGCGCCCTGAGCGGTAGGATTATCGTTAAATCGGTTGGCTCATCCGGGACGAGTTGAAAGAATTGAGGAAGTGACGTGTAGTGTTTTGATTGGTTCGTTAATTTGGGGTGGAAGATGGAGGTCACGTGATGGAGAGGAGCTGGGTGGCGAGGTGTTGTCTGTGCGGAGGTCGGTACTGAAATGGGGGAAAAGATGGGGAGCGAGGGATAAAAAGTGTAAAGGAAAGTGACGTGTGAAGTTGTGATTGGTGGGAATAAGAAGTGATGTTATTGGTGGAAAGGAGCAAATGAAGGTTGTTGATTGGTAAGAATAAGAGAGATTATGATTGGTGAAAAGAAAAAGGAGTGGGGTATGTTGGAGGTGATGGGAAAGGTAAGTTTTGCTAGCAACAGGATTTGCAAAAGCCTGTCGTGAACTGATCAGCAATTTTTTGAACGTTGGATGGTAGTTTTCTTGAGTGGATAGAGAGATGTGGCGATATGAGATGCGGTGGCGAAAATGGGAACTAAACAAGGTAGTTGAGACAAGAGGTTTAAGGACGAGGAAATTTGGAGGTTAGTGGTGAACATGGCGGTCGCAAGAGGTGGGGGGTAAGGAGACGCGGTGGTGAGAATGGGAACTAAAAGAAGATGGCGGTAGCAAGAGGTTAGAAGAGTAGATTTTGAGGTTAAAATAGCGGGAACTAAAAATGGCGGAGGGTCTGCGACAAGGAGATGCGGTGAGAACTAAACAAGATGGCGGACGCAAGAGGAGGGTAAGGAGATTTGAGGTTACAGTACCAAAACACGAAAGGATATATTCCTACGTCAAGCATGTTCGAAAAATAATTATGCGTGTGGTACTTACCTGTTACCGGTGTGGATGCGTCACCAAAAGCGCGGCACGCGAGGCGGAAAAATAAAAGCAAACTGTTTTTGAAAATGCTTAACCAGCTTTAAGATCAACCAACATCACTACGCACTGATATACCTAGGTTTTTAAACGGTACAGACACCCTTTGCAGAGGCGTAATTTAACTATACCAAAACCTGGTACTGGACCATCGTGATGGTCGCTAGCGTACGTAGGAGCAGGGTTCTCATAGCCGGTCGAAAGCGGTCAAAAACGTGTACGACGTAGGTGTTGACAGTAGCTGCTGTCGAGTCAAACGTCGAGGTGTGAATAAACAAGATCTGTTCTCGCCGGCAATTTGGTTCGGAGATGTGAGCAGCGGCGAGGTGTTGTCTGTGCGGAGGTCGGTACTGAAATGGGGGAAAAGATGGGGAGCGAGGGATAAAAAGTGTAAAGGAAAGTGACGTGTGAAGTTGTGATTGGTGGGAATAAGAAGTGATGTTATTGGTGGAAAGGAGCAAATGAAGGTTGTTGATTGGTAAGAATAAGAGAGATTATGATTGGTGAAAAGAAAAAGGAGTGGGGTATGTTGGAGGTGATGGGAAAGGTAAGTTTTGCTAGCAACAAGATTTGCAAAAGCCTGTCGTGAACTGATCAGCAATTTTTTGAACGTTGGATGGTAGTTTTCTTGAGTGGATAGAGAGATGGGGCGATATGAGATGCGGTGGCGAAAATGGGAACTAAACAAGGTGGTTGAGACAAGAGGTTTAAGGACGTGGAAATTTGGAGGTTAGTGGTGAACATGGCGGTCGCAAGAGGTGGGGGTAAGGAGACGCGGTGGTGAGAATGGGAACTAAAAGAAGATGGCGGTAGCAAGAGGTTAGAAGAGTAGATTTTGAGGTTAAAATAGCGGGAACTAAAAATGGCGGAGGGTCTGCGACAAGGAGATGCGGTGAGAACTAAACAAGATGGCGGACGCAAGAGGAGGGTAAGGAGATTTGAGGTTACAGTACCAAAACACGAAAGGATATATTCCTACGCCAAGCAGGTGCGAAAAATAATTATGCGTGTGGTACTTACCTGGTACCGGTGTGGATGCGTCACCAAAAGCGCGGCACGCGAGGCGGAAAAATAAAAGCAAACTGTTTTTGAAAATGCTTAACCAGCTTTAAGATCAACCAACATCACTACGCACTGATATACCTAGGTTTTTAAAGCGGTACAGACACCCTTTGCAGAGGCGTAATTTAACTATACCAAAACCTGGTACTGGACCATCGTGATGGTCGCTAGCGTACGTAGGAGCAGGGTTCTCATAGCCGGTCGAAAGCGGTCAAAAACGTGTACGACGTAGGTGTTCACAGTAGCTGCTGTGGAGGCAACCGTCGAGGTGTGAATAAACGAGATCTGTTCTCGCCGGCAATTTGGTTCGGAGATGTGAGCAGCGGCGAGGTGTTGTCTGTGCGGAGGTCGGGACTGAAAGAGGGAAAAGATGGCGAACGAGGGATAAAAAGTATAACAGAAAGTGACGTGTGAAGTTGTGATTGGTGGGAATAAGAAGTGATGTTATTGGTGGAAAGGAACAACTGAAAGTTGTTGATTGGTAAGAATAAGAGAGATTGTGATTGGTGGAAACAAAAAGGTGTGGGAGTGGGGTATGTTGGAGGTGATGGGGAAGGTAAGTTTTGCTACCAACAAGATTTGCAAAAGCCTCTCCAGAACTCATCAGCAATTTCAGCAGACGATGTGCGTGGCGATAGGCCCGCTGCGATGAAAGAGCTGCAAACTGCGCGATAACTTGAAAAATATTGCCCGCCGTGACGCATTGCGCGCGCGCGTTTACCGTAAACCGTTACAGTTGCCATACTTATATTATCCGTCTTTCTTTTTTCTTTTTCTTTTTTTTTTACGTTTGTTTTTTTTAAAAAAAATAATTAGTTTTTCGGGGGTTTTCTCTGGTTGGTAGACGAATGCAAGCTCTTTCTGCTTTTTCACAGGTTTTCCCTGGTTGGTAGGCGTTTGCTGTAGTGGTTGACGAAGCCCTTTCTAATTTTGAGGTTTTTTCAGGTTTTTCGTGGTTGTCCCTGCCCGGTAGGCAAATGACGAAGTTTTTGCTTGTCAGCGCACGGATACTAGGCACATACTCGCACACACACACACACACACACGTTGCAGTTGTCATACTTATATTATTCGTCTTTTCCTTTTTTCTTTTTGTTTTTTGGTTTTTTAAAAAATAACTAGTTTTTGGAGGTTTTCTGCGGTTGGTAAACGAATGCAAGCTCTTTCTGCTTTTTCATAGGTTTTCCCTGGTTGGTAGGCGTTTTCTGTACTGGTTGACGAAGGCGTTTCTAATTTTGGAGGTTTTCTCAGGTTTTTAGCGGTTGGCCCTGCCCGGTAGGCAAATGATGAAGTTTTACCTTGTCGGCGCACGGATACTAGGCACGTACACGCGCACACACACACACACACACACACACACAAACGTTGCAGTTGCCATACTTATATTATTCGACTTTTCCTTTTTTTTTAAAATAACTGGTTTTTTTTGGGAGTTTTCTGCGGTTGGTAAACGAATGCAAACTCTTTCTGCTTTTTCATAGGTTTTCCCTGGTTGGTAGGCGTTTTCTGTAGTGGGTGACGAAGCCGTTTCTAATTTTCGAGGTTTTCTCAGGTTTTTTAGCGGGTGTCCCTGTCCGGTAGGCAGATGATAAAGTTTTTCTATAATGTCGTCGTTTCGGCTTGTGGCGCACGGATACTAGGCACGTACTCGCGCACACACACACACAGACAGACAGTCACACAGACAGGCACACACACACGGACATGTTTCCAAAAATGCCTTTTTTTTTGGGATTCAGGAGGTCTCAAAACGTGTATTTCCGGTAAAATCTCGGTATCGAATTTTTGGGTGGAATGCAATACTTCCCCTACTTACTATACGGAGTAGAGAAAATTAAAAAAGTGTACTATCTTGTTTTCATGGGTTTTCCAGGTCGGTAAGCGTTAGAATACTCTTAGAGCTTTTTTTCAGGTTTTTTCGCGTTTTCCCTGTCCGGTAGGCAGATGATAAAGTTTTTCTATAATGTCATCGTTTTGGCTTGTGGCGCACGGACACTAGGCACATACTCGCACACACACACACACACACACACACAAACACACACACACACACACACACACTAAAATAGTAGCGTATAAAAAAAATTTAACAAACCGTAGATTTTGAAGCAAATTCCCACACCGCAAACTACGCGTTTAGCGGGAGAAAGTTCATTATTTTTATTGTTTTAAAAATGGCTCTAACCCCTTTTGATTACGGTACGGTATGTTTAAGATATCTGCATGACAAATAAAATGTATAACTTCAATTTTCTGGGAATTGCTGTGAAGTAGTCTCATTGTGAATGTCTTTTGTACAACTGTTAAACCGTAGGAAACGAAGCCTTACTGTACAAGGACGTTAAAGCACACAATTTATGTGTATTATTATTATTATTATTATTATTATTATTATTATTATTATTACTTTGTGGCGTTGTCTATTTACAAAGTTTGCATGTTGATTTTAATGTTTAAAAGCTTTAGACCTTTCTCACTAAAACTCGTCATTCTTTTAACTTTTCTTTTTTCATTTTCATACAAAGAGAACGGAATTTCACAAGTGAAACAGCACTGTAATAACGATACCAACAAACTAATTATTATTCACCCACTGAAACACATAAAAACAATAAGTAATAATCACAGACCCAGTTTTGTGGGCATTTAAATGAAACATATGCACAATACAATGCATCCAAATATTCAATATTGAGATTTCACTGGAAAACTAAATACTTGTTTTGAGGTCCCCTGAATAAAAACATTTTTAGAAAATTCTGTGTGTATGTGTGAGAGCAGCATAACTCAAAAATGAAAAGTCGGATAAATACTAAACTTGGTATTTAGGTTGAGTACCTTCCAAAGATACGACACAGAGAGTTTCAAGAAAACCCCTACACCCCAAACTACCCTTTACATGAACTATTTTCCGAAATGTTTTATTTTCTAAAATTGTCTGTGACGATTTTAATTACAACACCATATGAAAAATAAAATGTATATCTTGAATTTTGTGGAAATAGCCTGTAAAGTCCTCTTGATTCGGTTGCGATTCAGGAGGTCTCAAAACGTGTATTTCCGGTAAAATCTCGGTATCGAATTTTTGGGTGGAATGCAATACTTCCCCTACTTACTATACGGAGTAGAGAAAATTAAAAAAGTGTACTATCTTGTTTTCATGGGTTTTCCAGGTCGGTAAGCGTTAGAATACTCTTAGAGCTTTTTTTCAGGTTTTTTCGCGTTTTCCCTGTCCGGTAGGCAGATGATAAAGTTTTTCTATAATGTCATCGTTTTGGCTTGTGGCGCACGGACACTAGGCACATACTCGCACACACACACACACACACACACAAACACACACACACACTAAAATAGTAGCGTATAAAAAATTTAACAAACCGTAGATTTTCAAGAAAATTCCACACCGCAAACTACGCGTTTAGCGGGAGAAAGTTCATTATTTTTATTGTTTTAAAAATGGCTCTAACCCCTTTTGATTACGGTACGGTATGTTTAAGATATCTGCATGACAAATAAAATGTATAACTTCAATTTTCTGGGAATTGCTGTGAAGTAGTCTCATTGTGAATGTCTTTTGTACAACTGTTAAACCGTAGGAAACGAAGCCTTACTGTACAAGGACGTTAAAGCACACAATTTATGTGTATTATTATTATTATTATTATTATTATTATTATTATTATTACTTTGTGGCGTTGTCTATTTACAAAGTTTGCATGTTGATTTTAATGTTTAAAAGCTTTAGACCTTTCTCACTAAAACTCGTCATTCTTTTAACTTTTCTTTTTTCATTTTCATACAAAGAGAACGGAATTTCACAAGTGAAACAGCACTGTAATAACGATACCAGCAAACTAATTATTATTCACCCACTGAAACACATAAAAACAATAAGTAATAATCACAGACCCAGTTTTGTGGGCATTTAAATGAAACATATGCACAATACAATGCATCCAAATATTCAATATTGATATTTCACTGGAAAACTAAATACTTGTTTTGAGGTCCCCTGAATAAAAACATTTTTAGAAAATTCTGTGTGTATGTGTGAGAGCAGCATAACTCAAAAATGAAAAGTCGGATAAATACTAAACTTGGTATTTAGGTTGAGTACCTTCCAAAGATACGACACAGAGAGTTTCAAGAAAACCCCTACACCCCAAACTACCCTTTACATGAACTATTTTCCGAAATGTTTTATTTTCTAAAATTGTCTGTGACGATTTTAATTACAACACCATATGAAAAATAAAATGTATATCTTGAATTTTGTGGAAATAGCCTGTAAAGTCCTCTTGATTCGGTTGCGATTCAGGAGGTCTCAAAACGTGTATTTCCGGTAAAATCTCGGTATCGAATTTTTGGGTGGAATGCAATACTTCCCCTACTTACTATACGGAGTAGAGAAAATTAAAAAAGTGTACTATCTTGTTTTCATGGGTTTTCCAGGTCGGTAAGCGTTAGAATACTCTTAGAGCTTTTTTTCAGGTTTTTTCGCGTTTTCCCTGTCCGGTAGGCAGATGATAAAGTTTTTCTATAATGTCATCGTTTTGGCTTGTGGCGCACGGACACTAGGCACATACTCGCACACACACACACACACACACACAAACACACACACACACTAAAATAGTAGCGTATAAAAAATTTAACAAACCGTAGATTTTCAAGAAAATTCCCACACCGCAAACTACGCGTTTAGCGGGAGAAAGTTCATTATTTTTATTGTTTTAAAAATGGCTCTAACCCCTTTTGATTACGGTACGGTATGTTTAAGATATCTGCATGACAAATAAAATGTATAACTTCAATTTTCTGGGAATTGCTGTGAAGTAGTCTCATTGTGAATGTCTTTTGTACAACTGTTAAACCGTAGGAAACGAAGCCTTACTGTACAAGGACGTTAAAGCACACAATTTATGTGTATTATTATTATTATTATTATTATTATTATTATTATTATTACTTTGTGGCGTTGTCTATTTACAAAGTTTGCATGTTGATTTTAATGTTTAAAAGCTTTAGACCTTTCTCACTAAAACTCGTCATTCTTTTAACTTTTCTTTTTTCATTTTCATACAAAGAGAACGGAATTTCACAAGTGAAACAGCACTGTAATAACGATACCAACAAACTAATTATTATTCACCCACTGAAACACATAAAAACAATAAGTAATAATCACAGACCCAGTTTGTGGGCATTTAAATGAAACATATGCACAATACAATGCATCCAAATATTCAATATTGAGATTTCACTGGAAAACTAAATACTTGTTTTGAGGTGCCATGAATAAAAACATTTTTAGAAAATTCTGTGTGTATGTGTCAGAGCAGCATAACTCAAAAATGAAAAGTCGGATAAATACTAAACTTGGTATTTAGGTTGAGTACCTTCCAAAGATACGACACAGAGAGTTTCAAGAAAACCCCTCCACCCCAAACTACCCTTTACATGAACTATTTTCCGAAATGTTTTATTTTCTAAAATTGTCTCTGACGATTTTAATTACAACACCATATATTAAAGACATTTATATGAAAAATAAAATGTATATCTTGAATTTTGTGGAAATAGCCTGTGAAGTCCTGTTGATCTTGTATAACTGCTAAGGTTTGAGAAAAACATAGAATACAAAAAATTTAGATCTCTTTAAAAACACACACAATTTATTTGAAATAACTTTTTTGTGACGACAGCCATTTCCGAGATATGTGTTATAAATGGTTCGAATTGTACAATGCTTAGCCATTCTACTTCACTTCTTTCAAACTGCTTAAAAATCATATAAATGAATGTATCACCTCATAATAAGCCTCTATATACGAAAAATGCTGAGTATTCAAAAAGTCAAGAAATTCGATTTTCTAGCCCCTAGTGAGTGAAAAATCGCGTTTACTTCACTTCTTTTTTAAACACGCACTTAATTGAAAGCTGGCACACCGGGAAGCTGTTTCGCGCTGTGGTCAGCCGACTACTTCGTCAGCAATCGCTCTCACGGCCATGTTTCATGCTATCGTGCAAATTGCACAACGCGCACAGCACGTGCTTCCCCGTGTGATAGCCAAACACAAACACAGCTGTAATAGCTTGTCGGTTTATTTCAAGTTCATACTGCTTTTCAACGCATTTCATTTAGAGGTATTGTTTATTTGTTTTTTCATGGCAATACGTTTTTGGCATAAGTTTCTTTTGCATTAATTTTATAGAATGGATTGCGAAAATGGAAGTTTTGTATTTGTATTTATGACAACTATGAAAATACAAGGAGAAGCACAGGCTTTTTCCACATACCATGCTGTTGCTGATGTTGCGCTTGGCGGCCATTTTCCACAGAAAAGAAAATGCCTTTGTTTAATTTTTTTAACTTAATGATTTTTAAAAAACATATATTGGTTTTGTTGATTTGTTTGTGTTTTAAATATACACATAAAATGAGTGCTATGGAGATATGAGGAGATGGAAAGCACCCTAACTTGGTGAAGTACAATAAGGAAAAAAAGAAACACGTATTAAGGACAAAAGCACAACATGTGCAGTGTATTATGGAAAGCAGAAAAAAACAACCAGAACATTTGGAAATATAAGCAAATAAAAAGTTTTAACAAAAAAGAGTTGCGTTAAACAAATTTGTTTTAACTTGCAGACTGTATTAAACACACACACACACACACACACACAATAGTAATTGTTTCAAAATGGAAATATACAAAGTTTGAACATAAAATTTGTTTTAACATGCGCAATGTATTAAAACACACAATAGCAATTGTTTAAAAATAGAAATGTACAACGAGTGAACCAAATGTTTAACACCATGGAAATTTATGTAACATACATTGCTGTGCACCGTGGACAGCAAAATTGATTTGCTGGTTGTAAATGTTTGTAAATTATTGTTATGTTGTTGATGAAACAAGCTCGTCGTGCTTGACACTGTAAGCACAAAGGCAAATAAGTATTGCAGCTGACGGTGCTATACCAGACGGTATAGGGTTCGTATCTTTTCGCCCGTAATTGTTTCTGTGATTTACGATACTTAGTGTTTAGACAAGCAACACAAAACTTTGTTGTAATGTCACATGGCACGGCATACATACATTGAGGGAAATTCAGATTTTCCGCTTCAACATTTGCACTGGATATTGCCATTTTTTGCTGCTACATACGCACGTACAGTTGCACTCCAAATTGAAGAAACAAAAACATTACACTGCGCAAGAAAAAACGTTACGCTACACTTATAAGAAAAGAAAGAAAAAAGAAAAAAAAACACTGCAACAAGTGTGCTTAACGCCGGTCCAAATGGCTGCAAAGCGCTATGAAGACCGACGTGCCCTTTTAGGCTGGAAGCGTGATAAGGCCTCTCTAGCTAAAATTTGCCGCCGAGCTTCTCTGGTGAGGGGGACGAGCATTGGTATGGCTAAGTCAGCCACGCTCTCGTGGTGTTCGTGGCCGACGGCGGTGCTGAGCTGTTGTTGGCTGTTATCCTGGTGAGTGGTGAGTGCACAACAGTTTTCTCTTGGGTGCCGGATGACTGAGGCACGAGAGAACTCTGCAGACAGATTTCTGCGGGCTGGGACTTTTCCAAATTTGGAAGGTGTGCAGGAAAACACCTTTAGCAGGGACGGGGTAGCAGAAGAAACATTGCTAAAACGAGGGTTCAGCAGAGGAGATGGGGAGATGCTCTGGGTGGGGAAATGTACTTCTGGGGCGAAATGGGGGTAAAAACAGGTTGCAGGGGAGAAGCAGCAGGAGGTAATGCGACACTGGTGGTGTGGATGGTGGCGGTGGGAGAGGAAACACTTAAAGGAGGAGGTGAGCAAGAAGGGGAATGTGGAGAGAAGGGTTGAAGCTCAATGTTATCTAGGGACGTGGGTTGGATGTTGGGGAAAAATGAAGGCAAGGACAAAGGCGAGGAACCAAGCGGTGTTGATGTTAGTTGACGAGGTGGTGTGAGCTCGGGGTCGGAAGAAAGGATGATAAGTGAGGAAGAGGAGGAGGAAGAGGATATGAGAGCTGGCGAGTATGATGGGGAAAAGGTTAGATGCGGGTGCGAAGGTGTTGCTCTCAGAGGTGGCGAGTAGTATGGGTAAAAGGGTTGATGTGGGTGCGGAGGTGTTGCTGCTGCATCAACGGTGTTGAAGTCCCCGGCGTCGGACAAAAGCCCGCTGTCTGCGCTGGTAAGCTGTTGCAATGAGTTGGCAATAGCATCCAGCGATGCCTCGGACGAAGACAATTCAGCAGAACCGGCACCGATGTTGTTGCACACTGGTTGCAGCTGTGCAAACGCAGAGCTAAACTGCGGCAACGGCTGATGTTGGACAACGTTGTTCCCTTGTGGGGGTGGTGGTAGCGCAACGAAAACCTGCTGCTGCGGGTTGTAATTGTAGAATTGCTCGCTAGTTGTGAGCAATTGCTCGTAGACCCTGTTGGTGGTGGGCGACAAAAAAAAAAGTTGCTGCGTGACGGAAACTGTTGAGAAAGGCAGCCGCTCCATGATGCTGTTGCAAGGTCTGGATGTACACTTGCTCTAAAACTTATATGTCGGCACTGGGTTTTTATAAGTTCGCTTATTGCAACTGCAGTTTCAGCATGCGTGTGAAATTAAATGCCTCATTAAAAATCCTGAAGCCTTATTTCGCCACAACTTGCCAAGTTGTAATCGCAGACATTTCCGGTCACACCATCCATCCATCCACCTTTTCCCATCCATCCTTTTCCCTACCATCGACCATAAAACTGCATTTAAAAGATTTTCTCGCTGACGAGCATCCGCTCGCACGGCATTTTTTTGTTTTAAAGTTACCGTTGAGTTTGCAACTCTTTAAACGCGGCTGCTTCGTCAGCATCCGTTCTCACGGTGATTTTTAAGTAATCGCGCAGTGTGCAGCTCTTTAACCGTGGCTGCCATTTTGAAACACACATCGACTGCTTCATCAGCACACGGTTACACGTACTGCTGCTTGCGCTGCGCATGAGAATCGTGATTTTTACAGTTTTCTCCGATACTAACGTCAGCAGAACTATAACGCTTGCTACATGTTGCTAATAGTGGTTGAGCTTGCACTCCGACTAGGGCTTTTCGCAGAAGGTTAAGTATTTCCGCACGGCTATGTGATTTATTAAATGCGTGTTGCACACTTTTGTGTTAAAATATATACATTTTCAGTTTTGTCATTGTGTGGATTTTGTTTGTTAAATTTTTTTTTAAACGCTACTATTAAAGTGTGTGTGTGTGTGTGTGTGTGTGTGGGAGTGTGTAAGTGCGAGTATGTGCCTAGTATCCGTGCGCCCACAAGGGAAAACTTCATCATTTGCCTACCGGGCAGGGACAACCTGAAAAACCTCGAAAATTAGAAACGGCTTCGTCAACCACTACAGCAAACGCAGTATTCCTGGTATATAGGCTTATTATGACGTGGAACAACCATTTATATGATTTTTTTAAAAGTTTGAATCAAGTGAAGTAAACGCGATTTTACACTCACTAGGTGCTAGAAAATCCATTTTCTTGCCTTTTTAAAAACTCAGTATTCTTGGTATATAGGCTTATTATGACGTAAAACAACCATTTATATGATTTTTAAGCAGTTTGAAAGAAGTGAAGTAAACGCGATTTTACACTCACTAGGGGGCGGAAAATCGATTTTCTTGTTTTGTTGAAAACTCAATATTCTTGGTATATAGGCTTATTATGACGTGAAACAAACATTTTTATAATTTTTTCGAAGCTTGAAAGAAGTGAAGTAAACGCGATTTTACACTCAATAGAGGCTAGAAAATCCAATTTCTTGCCTTTTGAATACCCAGAGTTTTGGGTGGAGGCACTTCCTTGAAAATCTCTGTGCCGTAACTTTGGAAGGTACTCAACTTAAATTCCAAGTTTTAGTATTTATCCGACTTTTCATTTTTGAGTTATGCTGCTCTCACACATACACACAGAATTTTCTAAAAATGTTTTTTATTCAGGGGACCTCGAAACAAGTATTTAGTTTTCCGGTGAAATCTCAATATTCAATATTTGGATGCTTTTTCTGCTCTCCATAATACACTGCACATGTTCTGCTTTTGTCCTTAATACGTGTTTCTTTTTTTCCTTATTGTACTTCACCAAGTTAGGGTGCTTTCCATCTCCTCATATCTCCATAGCACTAATTTTATGTGTATATTTAAAACACAAACAAATCAACAAAACCAATATATGTTTTTTAAAAATCATTAAGTTAAAAAAATTAAACAAAGGCATTTTCTTTTCTGTGGAAAATGGCCGCCAAGCGCAACATCAGCAACAGCATGGTATGTGGAAAAAGCCTGTGCTTCTCCTTGTATTTTCATAGTTGTCATAAATACAAATACAAAACTTCCATTTTCGCAATCCATTCTATAAAATTAATGCAAAAGAAACTTATGCCAAAAACGTATTGCCATGAAAAAACAAATAAACAATACCTCTAAATGAAATGCGTTGAAAAGCAGTATGAACTTGAAATAAACCGACAAGCTATTACAGCTGTGTTTGTGTTTGGCTATCACACGGGGAAGCACGTGCTGTGCGCGTTGTGCAATTTGCACGATAGCATGAAACATGGCCGTGAGAGCGATTGCTGACGAAGTAGTCGGCTGACCACAGCGCGAAACAGCTTCCCGGTGTGCCAGCTTTCAATTAAGTGCGTGTTTAAAAAAGAAGTGAAGTAAACGCGATTTTTCACTCACTAGGGGCTAGAAAATCGAATTTCTTGACTTTTTGAATACTCAGCATTTTTCGTATATAGAGGCTTATTATGAGGTGATACATTCATTTATATGATTTTTAAGCAGTTTGAAAGAAGTGAAGTAGAATGGCTAAGCATTGTACAATTCGAACCATTTATAACACATATCTCGGAAATGGCTGTCGTCACAAAAAAGTTATTTCAAATAAATTGTGTGTGTTTTTAAAGAGATCTAAATTTTTTGTATTCTATGTTTTTCTCAAACCTTAGCAGTTATACAAGATCAACAGGACTTCACAGGCTATTTCCACAAAATTCAAGATATACATTTTATTTTTCATATAAATGTCTTTAATATATGGTGTTGTAATTAAAATCGTCAGAGACAATTTTAGAAAATAAAACATTTCGGAAAATAGTTCATGTAAAGGGTAGTTTGGGGTGGAGGGGTTTTCTTGAAACTCTCTGTGTCGTATCTTTGGAAGGTACTCAACCTAAATACCAAGTTTAGTATTTATCCGACTTTTCATTTTTGAGTTATGCTGCTCTGACACATACACACAGAATTTTCTAAAAATGTTTTTATTCATGGCACCTCAAAACAAGTATTTAGTTTTCCAGTGAAATCTCAATATTGAATATTTGGATGCATTGTATTGTGCATATGTTTCATTTAAATGCCCACAAACTGGGTCTGTGATTATTACTTATTGTTTTTATGTGTTTCAGTGGGTGAATAATAATTAGTTTGTTGGTATCGTTATTACAGTGCTGTTTCACTTGTGAAATTCCGTTCTCTTTGTATGAAAATGAAAAAAGAAAAGTTAAAAGAATGACGAGTTTTAGTGAGAAAGGTCTAAAGCTTTTAAACATTAAAATCAACATGCAAACTTTGTAAATAGACAACGCCACAAAGTAATAATAATAATAATAATAATAATACACATAAATTGTGTGCTTTAACGTCCTTGTACAGTAAGGCTTCGTTTCCTACGGTTTAACAGTTGTACAAAAGACATTCACAATGAGACTACTTCACAGCAATTCCCAGAAAATTGAAGTTATACATTTTATTTGTCATGCAGATATCTTAAACATACCGTACCGTAATCAAAAGGGGTTAGAGCCATTTTTAAAACAATAAAAATAATGAACTTTCTCCCGCTAAACGCGTAGTTTGCGGTGTGGGAATTTTCTTGAAAATCTACGGTTTGTTAAATTTTTTATACGCTACTATTTTAGTGTGTGTGTGTGTGTGTTTGTGTGTGTGTGTGTGTGCGAGTATGTGCCTAGTGTCCGTGCGCCACAAGCCAAAACGATGACATTATAGAAAAACTTTATCATCTGCCTACCGGACAGGGAAAACGCGAAAAAAACCTGAAAAAAAAGCTCTAAGAGTATTCTAACGCTTACCGACCTGGAAAAGCCATGAAAACAAGATAGTACACTTTTTTAATTTTCTCTACTCCGTATAGTAAGTACGGGAAGTATTGCATTCCACCCAAAAATTCGATACCGAGATTTTACCGGAAATACACGTTTTGAGACCTCCTGAATCGCAACCGAATCAAGAGGACTTTACAGGCTATTTCCACAAAATTCAAGATATACATTTTATTTTTCATATAAATGTCTTTAATATATGGTGTTGTAATTAAAATCGTCACAGACAATTTTAGAAAATAAAACATTTCGGAAAATAGTTCATGTAAAGGGTAGTTTGGGGTGTAAGGGTTTTCTTGAAACTCTCTGTGTCGTATCTTTGGAAGGTACTCAACCTAAATACCAAGTTTAGTATTTATCCGACTTTTCATTTTTGAGTTATGCTGCTCTGACACATACACACAGAATTTTCTAAAAATGTTTTTATTCAGGGGACCTCAAAACAAGTATTTAGTTTTCCAGTGAAATCTCAATATTGAATATTTGGATGCATTGTATTGTGCATATGTTTCATTTAAATGCCCACAAACTGGGTCTGTGATTATTACTTATTGTTTTTATGTGTTTCAGTGGGTGAATAATAATTAGTTTGTTGGTATCGTTATTACAGTGCTGTTTCACTTGTGAAATTCCGTTCTCTTTGTATGAAAATGAAAAAAGAAAAGTTAAAAGAATGACGAGTTTTAGTGAGAAAGGTCTAAAGCTTTTAAACATTAAAATCAACATGCAAACTTTGTAAATAGACAACGCCACAAAGTAATAATAATAATAATAATAATAATAATAATAATAATACACATAAATTGTGTGCTTTAACGTCCTTGTACAGTAAGGCTTCGTTTCCTACGGTTTAACAGTTGTACAAAAGACATTCACAATGAGACTACTTCACAGCAATTCCCAGAAAATTGAAGTTATACATTTTATTTGTCATGCAGATATCTTAAACATACCGTACCGTAATCAAAAGGGGTTAGAGCCATTTTTAAAACAATAAAAATAATGAACTTTCTCCCGCTAAACGCGTAGTTTGCGGTGTGGGAATTTTCTTGAAAATCTACGGTTTGTTAAATTTTTTTTATACGCTACTATTTTAGTGTGTGTGTGTGTGTGTGTGTTTGTGTGTGTGTGTGTGTGTGTGCGAGTATGTGCCTAGTGTCCGTGCGCCACAAGCCAAAACGATGACATTATAGAAAAACTTTATCATCTGCCTACCGGACAGGGAAAACGCGAAAAAACCTGAAAAAAAGCTCTAAGAGTATTCTAACGCTTACCGACCTGGAAAACCCATGAAAACAAGATAGTACACTTTTTTAATTTTCTCTACTCCGTATAGTAAGTAGGGGAAGTATTGCATTCCACCCAAAAATTCGATACCGAGATTTTACCGGAAATACACGTTTTGAGACCTCCTGAATCCCAAAAAAAAAGGCATTTTTGGAAACATGTCCGTGTGTGTGTGCCTGTCTGTGTGACTGTCTGTCTGTGTGTGTGTGTGCGCGAGTACGTGCCTAGTATCCGTGCGCCACAAGCCGAAACGACGACATTATAGAAAAACTTTATCATCTGCCTACCGGACAGGGACACCCGCTAAAAAACCTGAGAAAACCTCGAAAATTAGAAACGGCTTCGTCACCCACTACAGAAAACGCCTACCAACCAGGGAAAACCTATGAAAAAGCAGAAAGAGTTTGCATTCGTTTACCAACCGCAGAAAACTCCCCAAAAAAAACCAGTTATTTTAAAAAAAAAAAGGAAAAGTCGAATAATATAAGTATGGCAACTGCAACGTTTGTGTGTGTGTGTGTGTGTGTGCGCGTGTACGTGCCTAGTATCCGTGCGCCGACAAGGTAAAACTTCATCATTTGCCTACCGGGCAGGGCCAACCGCTAAAAACCTGAGAAAACCTCCAAAATTAGAAACGCCTTCGTCAACCAGTACAGAAAACGCCTACCAACCAGGGAAAACCTATGAAAAAGCAGAAAGAGCTTGCATTCGTTTACCAACCGCAGAAAACCTCCAAAAACTAGTTATTTTTTAAAAAACCAAAAAACAAAAAGAAAAAAAGGAAAAGACGAATAATATAAGTATGACAACTGCAACGTGTGTGTGTGTGTGTGTGTGTGTGCGAGTATGTGCCTAGTATCCGTGCGCTGACAAGCAAAAACTTCGTCATTTGCCTACCGGGCAGGGACAACCACGAAAAACCTGAAAAAACCTCAAAATTAGAAAGGGCTTCGTCAACCACTACAGCAAACGCCTACCAACCAGGGAAAACCTGTGAAAAAGCAGAAAGAGCTTGCATTCGTCTACCAACCAGAGAAAACCCCCGAAAAACTAATTATTTTTTTTAAAAAAAACAAACGTAAAAAAAAAAAGAAAAAGAAAAAAGAAAGACGGATAATATAAGTATGGCAACTGTAACGGTTTACGGTAAACGCGCGCGCGCAATGCGTCACGGCGGGCAATATTTTTCAAGTTATCGCGCAGTTTGCAGCTCTTTCATCGCAGCGGGCCTATCGCCACGCACATCGTCTGCTGAAATTGCTGATGAGTTCTGGAGAGGCTTTTGCAAATCTTGTTGGTAGCAAAACTTACCTTCCCCATCACCTCCAACATACCCCACTCCCACACCTTTTTGTTTCCACCAATCACAATCTCTCTTATTCTTACCAATCAACAACTTTCAGTTGTTCCTTTCCACCAATAACATCACTTCTTATTCCCACCAATCACAACTTCACACGTCACTTTCTGTTATACTTTTTATCCCTCGTTCGCCATCTTTTCCCTCTTTCAGTCCCGACCTCCGCACAGACAACACCTCGCCGCTGCTCACATCTCCGAACCAAATTGCCGGCGAGAACAGATCTCGTTTATTCACACCTCGACGGTTGCCTCCACAGCAGCTACTGTGAACACCTACGTCGTACACGTTTTTGACCGCTTTCGACCGGCTATGAGAACCCTGCTCCTACGTACGCTAGCGACCATCACGATGGTCCAGTACCAGGTTTTGGTATAGTTAAATTACGCCTCTGCAAAGGGTGTCTGTACCGCTTTAAAAACCTAGGTATATCAGTGCGTAGTGATGTTGGTTGATCTTAAAGCTGGTTAAGCATTTTCAAAAACAGTTTGCTTTTATTTTTCCGCCTCGCGTGCCGCGCTTTTGGTGACGCATCCACACCGGTACCAGGTAAGTACCACACGCATAATTATTTTTCGGACCTGCTTGGCGTAGGAATATATCCTTTCGTGTTTTGGTACTGTAACCTCAAATCTCCTTACCCTCCTCTTGCGTCCGCCATCTTGTTTAGTTCTCACCGCATCTCCTTGTCGCAGACCCTCCGCCATTTTTAGTTCCCGCTATTTTAACCTCAAAATCTACTCTTCTAACCTCTTGCTACCGCCATCTTCTTTTAGTTCCCATTCTCACCACCGCGTCTCCTTACCCCCACCTCTTGCGACCGCCATGTTCACCACTAACCTCCAAATTTCCTCGTCCTTAAACCTCTTGTCTCAACCAACTTGTTTAGTTCCTATTTTCGCCACCGCATCTCATATCGCCCCATCTCTCTATCCACTCAAGAAAACTACCATCCAACGTTCAAAAAATTGCTGATCAGTTCACGACAGGCTTTTGCAAATCTTGTTGCTAGCAAAACTTACCTTTCCCATCACCTCCAACATACCCCACTCCTTTTTCTTTTCACCAATCATAATCTCTCTTATTCTTACCAATCAACAACCTTCATTTGCTCCTTTCCACCAATAACATCACTTCTTATTCCCACCAATCACAACTTCACACGTCACTTTCCTTTACACTTTTTATCCCTCGCTCCCAATCTTTTCCCCCATTTCAGTACCGACCTCCGCACAGACAACACCTCGCCGCTGCTCACATCTCCGAACCAAATTGCCGGCGAGAACAGATCTTGTTTATTCACACCTCGACGGTTGACTCGACAGCAGCTACTGTCAACACCTACGTCGTACACGTTTTTGACCGCTTTCGACCGGCTATGAGAACCCTGCTCCTACGTACGCTAGCGACCATCACGATGGTCCAGTACCAGGTTTTGGTATAGTTAAATTACGCCTCTGCAAAGGGTGTCTGTACCGTTTAAAAACCTAGGTATATCAGTGCGTAGTGATGTTGGTTGATCTTAAAGCTGGTTAAGCATTTTCAAAAACAGTTTGCTTTTATTTTTCCGCCTCGCGTGCCGCGCTTTTGGTGACGCATCCACACCGGTAACAGGTAAGTACCACACGCATAATTATTTTTCGAACATGCTTGACGTAGGAATATATCCTTTCGTGTTTTGGTACTGTAACCTCAAATCTCCTTACCCTCCTCTTGCGTCCGCCATCTTGTTTAGTTCTCACCGCATCTCCTTGTCGCAGACCCTCCGCCATTTTTAGTTCCCGCTATTTTAACCTCAAAATCTACTCTTCTAACCTCTTGCTACCGCCATCTTCTTTTAGTTCCCATTCTCACCACCGCGTCTCCTTACCCCCCACCTCTTGCGACCGCCATGTTCACCACTAACCTCCAAATTTCCTCGTCCTTAAACCTCTTGTCTCAACTACCTTGTTTAGTTCCCATTTTCGCCACCGCATCTCATATCGCCACATCTCTCTATCCACTCAAGAAAACTACCATCCAACGTTCAAAAAATTGCTGATCAGTTCACGACAGGCTTTTGCAAATCCTGTTGCTAGCAAAACTTACCTTTCCCATCACCTCCAACATACCCCACTCCTTTTTCTTTTCACCAATCATAATCTCTCTTATTCTTACCAATCAACAACCTTCATTTGCTCCTTTCCACCAATAACATCACTTCTTATTCCCACCAATCACAACTTCACACGTCACTTTCCTTTACACTTTTTATCCCTCGCTCCCCATCTTTTCCCCCATTTCAGTACCGACCTCCGCACAGACAACACCTCGCCACCCAGCTCCTCTCCATCACGCGACCTCCATCTTCCACCCCAAATTAACGAACCAATCAAAACACTACACGTCACTTCCTCAATTCTTTCAACTCGTCCCGGATGAGCCAACCGATTTAACGATAATCCTACCGCTCAGGGCGCTTTTCAAACTTACCGCCGCCGCCGTCGCACGCAGCGACACTAGCGACACGAGCGCCCCTAGCGGCAGGATTATCGTTAAAACAATTGGCTCATCCGGGACTATTACTACTGGCGGTTGTACTGTACGCACGCTAATGCCACCTGCACGGCACTAAGCAGAAGATCCGGCTGCTATTCATTAGGGTCTCTTTGGACACGACAAAGCGGGTGGTCACAGGGATCAGACCTAGAAGGCTAACTGTCCGCCACACCTCGATGTAAGAGTTACCCACTAACAAATCCGTCGCGATATGACCCTGTAGTTAAAGCGACGTAAAATATAGTAATAATAATAATAATAATAATAATAATAATAATAATAATAATAATAATAATAATAATAACAACAATAATCAAGGCTATCACCTTTACCAAGGCAAATACATATAACTCCTGTAGAGACAATTCTCCATTTTGTATGTCATCATTTAACATCTAAAGCAGGCATAATTAACTGGTCAATAGCTGTTTTGGGAGGGGAATGCGCGACCATACTAATGTTGAACAGGTTCGTTGATAGCCCTCTCAATGCTGTGCTCAACGACTTGCTGGCTAAAAAGTGTGCCGAACGAAGGTATGTCCGACACAGTTTTAAAAAATCTGATGTGATACATTCACTTGACTTTCTCTAACCTCTATCAATTATTAGTGAGTATACAAACTATTCTTACTAAAGCTTATTTTTCTCTATACTATATTTTAATCCGAATAAGCCTTTGCAGATAGCTACATTGCACATTTCGTTATAGTATATACGAGAACAGCGATAGTCAAATATTTAAGAGCTGCGCTATATGTTGCCCTTAAAATTCCGTACTTTCCATGCAATTGTGAGAAACAACTGAATATTGACAGGATTTAAAGAATGGCCAAGTAATGAGCAATTCGAACCATTAATAACGAATATATCGGAAATAGCTTGATGCCACAAAAAGGTATTTTAAATAAATTAATACATTCTGTGTTTTAAAGAGATCTATACTTCTTGTGTAGTACGTTTCCGTCTATTAACGTTTACTAGTTATACAAAATTATACAAAACTCCTTCCGAATGAAGAGGACTTCAAAGGTTATTCCCAGAAAATTCAAAATACACATTTTATTTGTAATTTATATATTTTAATCTAAATCGTTAGAGCATTTTTAAGAAAATAAAGAAATTCGAAAAATCTTCCATGTAAAGGGTAGTTTGGGTTGGGGGATTTTCTTGAAAACCTTCGTGTCGCATCTTTGATACGTACTGAACCTAATACCAAGTATGGTATTAATCCGACTTTTGGTTTTTGAGTTATGCTTTTCACATGCGCGCGCACCTTTTTCCAAATTTTTCAGGGGTCTCAAAACATGTATTTCCGGTGAAATCTCGATATCTAATTTTTGGGTGGAATACAATAGCTACTTCCCTTATTCATCACATACGTCGTAGACAAAGTAAAATAATTCTTTTTGTTTAAAATAATATGTTTGAAATAATGGCAGGCACGTGTATTATTACTGCATAACTTATGTTACCAACACGACTGTGGGCATTTATGCCAGTATGGTTCAAACAGGATTCGCGCTTATTGCAAGCGGAAACATTTGCTATAATTAATAAACAAATCATTCGTTTATTGCGAAAAAGAAATGAAATGCAGTTCATTATTGTCATACTCAGAAATGTTTTTTCTGCCTTTAATGAAACAATTTAATCTGCTGCAGTTGAAATAAAAAACGTTACTTCATATCAAGTAAAATCTAAAAGAATAAAAAAAGACCCCGTGTGTTAATTTGGTTTAGTTTACCGCACTCTTTCAGATTTTTAAGAGAAATGCCTTACTTACAAATGTGACGCGAACATTGTTTACTCCAATTTGTTTATTATGTCACATTAAATATTATTTTTATGCTCACAACCGTTTTACAAAAAAAAAAATTATTTCGTTCAAATCTATCTAAATAGGAATAAAAGCCCAATGCTGCGACTAGGTACTATGATTCCATTTGAAGCCGACAAACAATTTATTGCATTCCTTACTCCAAATGAAGACTACCATGTATTGATTACGATACCGATTCAGTTGGCCGCCCATTAAAAGCCACTGTTGTTCCGTGTTTACTCCTCTTCCTGGGTAGAGAAAGGCATGTGAATGTAACAATCTATATTTAGATTTTGTCAAGTGCTAAGTCGCTATTCGTTCCCCACCTCTTCTTGGGGCCATGTAAAGAGCATTGACCTTTAAAGCCATCATAAAGCGACTCCTTTTTAAAAGTTTGGCTATCGCTCCGTCTCCTACGAAATGAGTAATAAAAGCATTTCTGCAGACGTTTATTTCGAATAACAAGTAAACAGAAGAACACCTTTTTTTTCTTACAATAGTTTGTAGAAGAGTGGGTCGATAAACTCAGGAAGTTTTTATTTAGACATTCAATAAATGCAAATAAAAAGGATGCACAAAGTTGGTAACGACGTTTATACAGAAGATACGAACGGGTGATAACCCAGCGGACAGGAATATACCATAGTAGTGTGAGGCGTGTATGTGGTTAGTTATTCAGCTCACTCGAGTGTGTACATAGAATTACCTCCTAAGAGAATGACCACTGACAACTATACTTTTTCCATGCTTCCAGAATCTATGAAAAATTGGAAACAATCTGAAAAAAATTATCCGGCTGGGATCGAATCGGCGATTTCTACAGTGTCCTTTCTCTTAATATATGTTTAAAGAATCGCATCTGTCTTGTAAACAATATATTTTTATATGAAGTTTTCTTTTGCTAATAAGTATTAGCTTGTCTTTCTTTTGTTTTCCCCGTTCGGCGTTTCAGGGTGATCTTTCGCAATGATGCGAGATTTATTCCATTGCAATTAATTAATTTTTCCAAACAGAGGCGCATAACAATAAATAGTCCCATCCCATCAATGGTCCTTTGCTGTTACGTTTCGTGCTTCTCGCTTTTTTGTGTGCTTTGCTTTGTACTCATAGCGGAATAATAAATTGTGAAGTAGAAGTTTTTTTTAAAGAGTTGCTGCGACTTTCTTCGTGCACTGTAGGAACTGCATAGCCAATAATGCTATTTCTGAAACATTTCAGTAAATGTTTGTTGCATAGTTCTAAACTTCACTATTTCAGTTAATATTTTGTTTATTGGGCTTTGTTTTTGTTTTTAGAATTACTAGTGAGGCAAGCTCTTGCGATGGCAACACTAACATGAAATATTTCGAGAATGACTAACGTTACTAATAAATATATAGTAAACGAGTTGTGTGTTTTAATGGGCTCTACAGTTTTCCTGTAGTAGGTTTTGATCCATCTCTCATTGTCTCCCAGCTGCACAGAATTCAATCAAATAAAGGGCACTTTATAAACACCATAGACAGAAACATAGGTATTATATTTGAATTAAAATCGTTAGAGCCGTTTTTGAGAAACTAACCCAAAAATTTTCCATGTAATGGTTAGTTTGTGGTGGTGGCAATTTCTTGAAAACTTTCGTGTTATATACTTAGAAGATGCTGTCCTTAAATACTAAGAATGATATTTATTACGTTTTTCGTCTTTTGAGTTATGCCGTTCTCTCTCTCTCCCTCTCTCTCTCTCTCTCTGTTTCACAGACATTCTCAAATGTTTCCGGGAACCTCAAGACATATTGTACTTACAAGATTCTTAATTGAATGGAGATCCTTAATTTTTATCAATAAACATTTTTCTCTACACATATTGTTTTGTTTAAATACTACTTAATGACACATTTAAAGCATTTTCCCAGATCTTTGTTTTCTATTTTTCGTTTTCCTTATTTTCATCTTCTCTAATATTGCATGTTTCCAAGCTCAAACACTGCAACACAAAAAGTAAACTGAAATCACTGCTTTTAACCCTCCCCCATCTCTCTGTTAGGGGTTAAGTAACTTTAGTATCTTCGCGAATGTCACTTGTACACATGATTCATTGTACGCTGGAAGCTAGCCTTAGGTGTAGTCACTTCTCTACTACTATCTTATTTGTACACATTACAATTTATTGGCCGATTGTTTAGTCACGATTTGGGTTGGCAATGTCCAAAAAGTATACAACCTTTATGGACTATATTCAATGAACGGATGTTTGGAATGGCGCGAAAGCAAATGACATGCTATAATTTGTTGTCGACCACACTATAATACATTAATATCATGTGACGTAACTGAACTGTTGTGGCATCATAATACAGAGACTCATTATGATCTTATTCGGCGGCGCGCAGCTCCCCTATCGTCCATACTTTAACACCTTCAGTGCAGCAAAATTAAATTAAATTTAGTTTTATTTATGGACGCTCTTTAACTACTATTGTTCTTAGCGTCCCATTCTATATTGGGCGTGAAAGACCGGAAATTTTGCTCAGAGGCCTCTTTATCAGGCTTGAGGTTCTTTTACGTGCCGTAAATCTACGATACGGGACCACCGGCTTTACTTCCCTTCCGAAGGAAGCCATGCTAAGGATTGTTACGCCCGAAAAAATCCATCGCCCTCCACCGGGTTTGAACCCGCGACCTCGGGAACTAGAGGCTAGCATGGTAACCACTACACCACGGAGGGCGACTTCAGTGCAGCAGTCCACTAGGATCCATTCTCCAGATAAACAATAAAATATGTGTATTAAAATGAAATAAAGTCTGTTCATTATAATTTTAATATTGTAATAAATTGAGTTCATTTCCTTTGCTTCAATATGTGCTGTTTTCATGTTACCCGCAATAAATAAGTAATACACACAATTAATAAGGCAAGATCTTTTTGTAAAAACTCAAGTTTTGAAATTGTAGTGTGCCGACCAAAACTATGCAACTTGAATTATAATGGTAACTAAGACGCTCGTGCGAAAATTATGAAACGAGCAGTAGCAAGTTACATAAACATACTCGCGTTTTAATTATTAACATTATAGTCTTATTGCATAACATACTATCATGATAATGACAGTGTTATACACCTTCAGCGTCAGTTTGGGCGTCCTACTTCTTCGGCGTCGTCAATTAGAAAATGGAACACAATTTCGTAACAGAGGATGCATTTGTCATCAAAAGAAAGGCCGTGCTTGGAGGCCAAGAGTGTCGGAAGATAATGCTGACAGAGTCGTGATAGCTTTGTTCGAGGCCTCAAAAAGGCTTTGGCGGGGACTAGAAAAGAGTTGCAGAGCTAGAGTCGACAATGAGGAAACTTTTATGCAAGTGGTTGCAGCCGTATCCATAAAAATTGCAACTATTACAATAACTTTAGCCTGTTGATCCAAACATTTGCTGGCGACAATAGGAAGGGTATGCCGGAAAGGATAGGCTTTAGAGTTGTAGTGACTTTTCATTCATCCGAGAAAATGCGTGTATGGTCCATTCTTTTTTCGTGTAGAAGAATATCAAGAGAATACCGTGCCGAGTACACACTTCAAAATCGATAATGTCGAAACTAATTGCGGAATGAAGGTTCATTTTCCAACAAAATGGGCACCACAACATTCGCATGAGTAAGTTCGGGGATACCAAAATGAACATCTGCCTTGCCGATGGATTGTACGTTTTACAGACAGACATCCGTGCATAGCTATCCCGGTCACCAGACCTCACAGTGCAATACGTTTCTATTCCACCATTTCCACAGACATTGCAGGAATTAAGAAGACGCGCCCATGCCGTCACTGAGAACATCACACAAGACATGCTGCAAAAGATTTGATAAGAAAGGAATATCGCCTAGGCGTCTGTCCTGTGACATATGGAATGCCTTTAAGATACATACGAAACTTTAAATGTTCCTCTTTGGAATGTTGAAAGATTTAATGTTTTCATTCAAAATTTGTGAAAAATATGGTCCATTACAATCGGGCAATAATTTGCAAAGAGTAATGACTACTTCTTTTGTTCTATAAACTGGGATTTCAGGTTGTGGTTGAATATCCAATTCGGTATATTGAGGAAAATCACGAAAAAGTCTGATTCGAAACTACCTGGGTTTTGAAACTTCCTCTTCCCAAATTGGAGTCACAGACACAATTGCCTGACAAATCTTGCAATGTAAATTTGTTTTATGAACCTCTTTTGTGAACAACTGGTGGTTCTGCTAGTGCATACTAAAGTTGGTATTTTCCATTAAGTCAAACGTTTATGCCATCCCTCTTTTTGGAATCTAAAAGCCGCCAACTAGTGAAACTTCATGGGATGTTGTAACGCTCCTGGCGTTAAATAAAATACATCAGCACACATGCGTTAATAGGATTGGCAAGGGAGGGCTCGTGTTCACGCCTGCTATTAAAATGAAATTATATAGCAAAGATATAATTGCCGACAGTGTCGTAAAGCGTGCGCTGGTATAACTGCGTTGCTTTATTACAACATAATAGCCGTGCCTACCTGTTTCACCACGGATCTACGGTTTCCGTTCATCGCCGGGTAAATATGGATTCGTTATTTCACTGCCTTAGGTCCAGTTTCCTGTGTGTATTAAATGGTACATGGAAGCAATTACGCAACTTTAGCCACTTGTTTGGTATTACATAACTGCATGCACCAAAACCGTAGAACTGTTCCGTTCCATGACCCTAAAGTTTACATTCCGAACAAATCGATATGCATGACAGAAGGCAACTGCGCAAATAAAGTAATTTGTCAGCAAGCTTTACAAGTAAACGGTACAGGAATTTGACTACTTATGCTAAGTACGCCCATGTGCCAGCTGTACGTTGACACTGTGTACCAAAGAACCTGCAGAAAAAAATACCACACCAAAGAATCTGCAGAAAAAAATACCACAACGTAATCCGGCAGGTAAAGCTACTTGAATATGTAACATAAATAATAAAGAGGTGTTTGAAAACAAATTTTATCCTTCTAGGGGTGCACATGAATACTTTAGGAAGTTGCATTATACTGTATTATTTACTAATTATCGCACTCTGTTTTCTATACAGCATATGACACCAAACTGAAAACTGGGCACCATTTGAACAAGTTCTGTTAATAAAATTCCATCTATTATTATATTATTATTTTATGAACACTTGCAATATTGTTTGGATAATGGTCATCTCATAGAAACAACTATCTTGGTTTGCCCCATTTTCTTACTCCTTCCAAGGCAAACCGCTTATCACGCACGTCACGGAGTGGCGTGTACGCGGATGACCAGTGTACTTGTGATAATCATCCGATAATTATGCCCTCTCAATGTTTAACTCGTTCACTGCTATCGACGTACATATCCGTCGGAGAGCTGTTTAAATCCGTGGTCATCTGTGATCAAATTCGGTTTCTTTTCTCTGGTGAGGACATCTTTATACTGAGGGACGCATTGGGTCGTGCACAACTGATCCACCCTTCATCACAGAAGGTCAGTAGGGTCACATCAACATTCAGCAGAAGTAGTATAATTACCGGCAAACTTAAACGTTGCCGCAATATCAGTGTGCGATGTCTATCGCGCATAAAACACTGAGCATAGGGCATAAAAGGCGGAGGTTGAAAATAAAACGACGGTTTAAATTTAGCCAGGCGTCATGCATTTAATAGATCTGTATTAAAACTAATGTCCTTTAGCATTTATAAATGAATATCGAAATATGCCAAGAATCTCCATACGGAGACAATAAAAGTTTGTTTATACACAATCAAACTCTATATAACTAACATGCCATATGAATCAGAAGAGGAATCATGCGCAATACATAGTGCTTAGTTGGATGTAAATTATTTAACTGCCTACATCCATAGGGAGAAGAGAGAAAACAATTGACAGCAAGCTGTAGTGTAGTTATCTAACACGAGACTGAAGTCTTCTACCGTGGGAGACTCGTAGGTGAAGAGGTTTGTTTATGGTAGAGCTCGTGCACCCCTCCGACTCTTCTAGAGCTGCTTGCTCCCTTCAAGTGATCTCCATCCTCTTCATTCTTCGGGATCCGACTCCGAATGACTTTCTGAATCACTCAAAGAAGGGTCGCTACGACGGAAGGCTCTTTTGATTTCTTCCCAGGTACATACGCTTGCAAAATTTATGGGCCAGACCGGCATTAAAATGTAACTTTGTCTAACAACAAGTTATTTGCAGCCTAACAACAACCAATATCCAGAAACTGATAATGAAAAGCCAATGCTTGCCTACAATCTTGGAACTGTCACATAAATGTTCTATCATTAACAAAGAGCTCTGCAGAGTGTCCACATAAAAAGCTGCTGCTCTGTTCGCTTCAGATCAATGCTTTAAGTATCGCATACAAAATATTGAGTATATAACATTCCGGCAATACGCATTTTGTGGTTTGCAATGGCTGAGACAACCTGAAGCATGCATGACGAAGAGGTATCAGGCGATTACGTCGGAATTTCCTCCACTACTCTCCTGGCTTTGAGACCACCTGATTTCGATTGGTATTTTGCGTGTTGCTGATAATAGTGGCATTATCCATTTTGCATATTTCTGAAACTCGGGAAACCAAGGTAATTTCGCCACAACTGAACCACGGGGTACAGCAACAAAACCTTTTTTCGTTATCTTCTACGAACCAATGGCAACTAATACCTCGGAAAAGGTTATTAGCACAAACATTTTTATTTAACATAAATTTACTGTTTTAACGAGATTTAAATTTGTTATATAGTAGGGTTTTGTAAATTCGTTTACCAGCATTACATAATGATACAGAATTGGCTAAGAACGAAGAAGGCTTTGCAGAAAATTCAAGCTATACATTTTATTAGTCATAGAAACGTATAAGTATTTTAATCAAAATCATACAGAATATAAAGAATAACCAATATTTGTTTGTGAAAAGAGTAGTTTGGGTGTCCCAACCTTGGAAGACGCTGAACCTAAATACTAAGTTTGGCTTCCCAGTTATGCTCTGTCTGTCTGTCTGTCTGTCTGTCTGTCTGTCTGTCTGTCTCTCTCTCTCTCTCTCTCTCTCTCTCACACACACACACCTTTTTTTGTGTCTCCGTATTCAACTGACCTCAAAACATCTATTTCAATCTCGGTATCAAATTTTTTGATGGAATGCAATACTTCTTATACCTACTATAAGCTGATGCTATTATAGAAAGTAATTAATAATCTCAATCATATCTTCAACCATTTTTGTAGAAATCGGCACCATTTAAACTATTTATAGTACAACATACTGTGTACCTTATCAATATACTGGACCTTCAAGAATCATAGGTTACCTCTAAACTCGCCTTACCTTCCCCAGCCCTTATTTGCAATCATGTAGTAAAGGGATCATCTAAAACTCTTTTAACTTTATTTCCAACCTCTAATAGATATAAATACCGTTTAACCGATTCGGTCAAAATTTGTGCATCTATTGGCGGACGCGAAAATTATAGGCTACCTTACAAATTGTAGACAGTTTAAACCTTTCATAAACTAACCGTTCCTTATTTTCAACCTCATACACACAAATTAAAACTATTTCAAGGTTTTAAACAAAACTTTGTGAACTTATGATTTAGGATCTGGGGGAAAAACAACTACACAGCATTTTTATTTTCAACCATTTACCCACATGCAAATCTAAACTGTCTGGCTGATTTTGGAAGAAATTTGTACACATATCTTAGACACGGTGAATATTGCAAGCTACCTATGACTTTGAAAGTCTTACTGTAATTCTAAATTTCAACTCCTTGTTTAAAAATCTCAATAGTTAACCCATCCGTACTGAACGTTTTACATATACATACAAGCCTGGTCATTATCGGATACATTTAAATTGAAAAATAAATAAATACGCTCACACACATTACCTCCCCGCCACATTTTCAACATCTTACAACAATCTAAATAAACTATTTACAGATCTAGAAACAAACTGAAACTTTGCATTTTAGAACACACCAAAACTTCAGGAATGAAGCGAACAATATGTCCTGTGACTGAAGCCGTAAGTTTAAGTTTTGGTTACCACTCTTACTAACATTCAAGTAGCGTAATAAATGTCATAAAATATCAGACCTGAAAATACCTTTAACTGCTTTAATGCATTCTTATACTTATTTAAAACTAACTTCCAACGAGACTCCATACAAAAGGTGCCGAGTTCGAATCTCCGTTAGGGTGAATTACAAGGACAAGGGTTTCTTTCCAGGGTTTTCCCCTCATCCTAAGAAGAGGAATGTCGGGTAACTCTTAAGCCTGAGGGACCCCGGGTACATTTGAACACCATTCACTGTCCGATATGACCTCGCCGGTTAAAGGACGTTAAAACTTTTCTTCAAAGGGGGGAAAGAAAGAAAAATAAGGCTCCATATAGTGCACTTTGATCAATGTTTAAATACACGTGTACACTGTTTTACTATTCCATATTTTAAAAAATCTGATGTGTTGCACTCCCATGACGTTCTCTACTCTTGTCAAACTCTTATTCTCTATCTACTTCAGGTTAATCGACATTTGCAGATGTCTTATTCCTAATTTTCTTGTAGGTACAAGAGGAATATGGAAGACTTTAAGGAGTAGTCAAATCTTTTAAGAGCTGGCTGCTATGTGGAGCATTCCATTCTCTTTGCATGTCCAGGACATATATATATATATATATATATATATATATATATATATATATATATATATATACAGGCTGAATCACCCAAAACTTGCACCGCAAATATTTCGTAAATGGAGAGTGCCATTGATATGCAGTTTTCACAGCATTGATTGGTAGTCAGGGGCTCGTACATTTAGCTTATAAACAGATTTTAATACTGAAAAAGTGTATGTTTTGAGCAAACATACAATTTTTAAATGGAGCAATCCCTAGTTACATCAACAGAATAAAGGTAGGGTAAATTAGAATGTCAGTGGCGTTTGTTGCAAGATTCTAGTGCAAGTGGTTTACGATAAATCTTATTTTGAAACTTTTACGCACCGATACTTGTACAACCTGTGGTAGCACAAACTAAAGAAAAACAAAAGGGAATTACAATACTTCTGTGGATTCTTACAAGTAAAGAGAACATAGCCCTTCAAAGGTTGTGTTCAAAATGACCACCGGCAGCTTCAATACACGCTTCCAGTCTGCTATGGAAAGACTGCTGCACACGTTCTAGCATTTCAGCGGAAATTTCGGAGCAGGCAGCAGTAATACGTTGTTTCATATCGTCTGGTGTGATTGGTATATCCTTGTAGACAGTGTCTTTCAGTCTTCCCCAAAGAAAAAAGTCTAAAGGGGTCAGATGCAATGAACGGGCCGGCCAAGGTACAGGTCCTCTTCGTCCAATCCAACGATTTGGAAACAATCCGTCAAGACAAGCTGTAGTACTTCGTGCACTATGGGCTGGACAACCATCATATTGGTACCACAGGTTCCTCTTAGTCTGCAAAGGAACGTCTTCTAGCATCTGTGGCAGATGGTCTGTCAGGAGACAGCGATTCTTTTGCGAGTTCATTGTTCCTTCTATGAACAAAGGGCCTATGAACTGATAGTTCACTATCCCACACCACACGTTTAAACTCCATGGACGCTGACGTTCCACCTGACGAAGCCAACGGGATTGTCAACATACCGATAGTGCATATTTCTGCGGTTTACCTGGCCATGATTACTAAATATTGCCTCATCACTAAACAAGATACATGATGAATCTGCAGTATCATGTCTTAATGCCCATCTACACAAGTTAACACGATTCTCAAAATCGTTTCCATGCAGCTCTTGATTGAAGAGGGTTGTGATAGGGATGGAACCTATGTCGATGGAGAATGTGCAGTGGACTTGCCTGACTTATGCCACTTTCACGTGCGATTGTGCGGGAATTAATTTGCGGATCTACAGCAACGACAGCCAAAACATTAATTTCTACCTCTTCTCCAGTCACTTGTTTGTTTCTGTTACGTTTTCTAGGTGTTACAGTACCACTTTCACGTAATTGATTGAAGAGGTTAATAAATAATTGTCGAAATGGTTGACGTATATTGAGATACGTTTCCGCATACACCGTACAGGAAGAAACTGAATTCTTCCTACACCTTCCATACACCATGAGCATATCGGCATTTACAGCATTAGTAAACCCCTTCTTCCACTCACGACGTACCGCATGAACTGTCACAAACTAACTGACCAGAAAGTTACAGTGCAATCAAGGCAAAGAAAACACAATGCAAACAAACATAACAACATCGTACCTAGCAACTAAGCAGGTTGAATGGGACAAAGAATTGTCGGTGCGGAAACTTTTCAAAATACGATTTCTCGTAAACCACTTGCACTAGAATCCTGCAACAAATACCATTGATATTATAATTTACCCTACCTTTATTCTGTTGATGTAACTAGGCGTTGTTCCATTTAAAAAATTGTATGTTTGCTCAAAAAATACACTTTCTCAGTATTATTAAAATCTGTTTATAGGATAAATGTACGAGACCCTGACTACCAATCAATGCTGTGAAAACTGAACATCAATAGCACTTTCCATTTCCGAAAGATTAGTGAGGCAAGTTTTAGCTGATTCGCCCTATCTATATATATAATTTCCATTTGAGAAAAAAGTATGAGTATCGGAAAATTCAAACAAATAACAAGGAATATCTCGGAAATGGTTCCATAAAAGAAAAGAAAGAAAGTATGACAAATTGTGCGTTTTAACAAGATCTACATTTTTTATGCAGTAAACTTTTGGTTATCTCTTCTTACGGTTTAGCAGTTATGCACAAGCAATTCAGAATGAACAGGACTTTTGGGGACATTCTCAGAAAATTCAAGATATAAATTCCATTTACCATGAAAATATCTTAAACATGTGGTATTTTATTCAAAATCATTAGAGCCATTTTTCAGAAAATCGGCATTTTTGGGGAATGTTCCATGTAAAGATAGTTGGGGGTGGGGCATTTTCTTGAAAATCTTCACATCCTTGGAATATACTAAACTCAAATACCAAAAGTAGATAAGAAAGGAAAGAGCTAGGCCTTTTTACGTCCAAAAATGCGTTTATATGGGAGATAGGAAACCGAGGAGATATGCTGGTCTAGGAGTGTGTTCAAGGAGGAAAATTCGTTTACATGGGGGAGACAAGAATACGAGGAGAAATGCGGCTAGACAGGGCTTGAAGGGTAGAATATGCGGTTATATGGCAAAAATAGGGAATACGAGGAGAGATGCTAGGCTAGACAATGGTTGAACAGTAGAGTATGCGTTTATATGGGGAGAGATAGGGGAAACGAGGAGAGATGCTAGGGAGGACAGGGATTAAAGCGTAGAATGTGCGTTTATATAGGACAGATAGGTGGTGATGATGATGAGATAGAGTTTAAGGGCGCTAAACATCCAGGGTCATCAGCGCCCTTACAAGGTATGAAATGTAAAACCCCAAAACTAAAACACGGTACACAAACCCGCTATGTCAAAAACTAAAAGACAAACCAAACATCAGTACAAAAAACCAAAACACTAATAGCATTGTCAATAAAAGTGTAAAACAACGTGTCAAGAACTGTAGAATGCGAGGGACATGAGCGTCAGATGCCCACCGGGGAGAAGAGCCCCATTAAAACAAACAATAGAAAATCACAAAGCTAAAAGACGCTCAGCGCATCAAATGCGCAGATTAAATCCACTGTCACTTATAAAACGTAAAAGTAATTCTACGACACGCGAGTCGCCTGCTAAAACATTGGCTATGCCAACAGGCAGACCCACGCGAACGCGCAACGGAGCTAAAACTTGACACTCTGTTAAAATGTGACGCACCGTTAAGGGCGCATCACACTGCTTACAGAGTGGTGCGGGGTCACCACTGAGCAGGTATCTATGGCTAAAAAGACAATCTCCGATACGTAAACGAGTTAAAATCACCTCTTCTCGACGAAACGAGCGAGAAGAGGTACCCCAGGCCAACGGAAGCGCTTTAACCTCCCGCAACTTGTTACGCCTAAGAGCCGCCCAACCATCGCGCCAGCGCGAGAGGATACGGTATCGTATAATAAGATAAATATCTGAGGACGGAGCAACACAGGTAAAACATCTGGGTGTTAAAAGCGCCGATTTGGCAGCGGCGTCAGCACACTCGTTCCCTGATATGCCCACATGACCTAATCCAAACGAAGGAGACGCTGATGCCAGATGCACCAAGCGAGTGGAGCAGGTCAGGAATGCGCTGTACGAGCGGGTGGTAAGTGTACAGCGCGTTAATACTCTGAAGGGCACTCAGAGAGTCCGTACAAACAACACAATGTGTAAGACGTGCCGCTGAATGTATAAAACACATTGATACATACTAAAAACTTCGGCGGTATAAATCGAACATTGCCCGGGCAAACGAAGGGTAGAACTATGTGCACCTAAAACAAAGGCACAGCCTACTCCAACATCAGTCTTAGACCCATCACTATAAACAAAATTACTGTCCCCGAATTGCGCCTGTAGTTCTAAAATGCAGATCTAAGGACTAAGGCAGGGGTCTCATTCTTCGGCATCGACGTTAACCCAAGGTGACAGTGGGCCTCAGCGCGCGACCAAGGAGGAAAACGCGTTTTCCCCCGAGGAAGGGCCGGCGCTGGCGTAACTTCTAAATGCCGAAGTAGCTGTCGAAATCGAACCCCTGGGGGAGCAATGCAGAGGAGCTAATTAAATAGTGGCCATCAAGCGACTCCTCGAAAAATAACTCGAAGGACGGGTGGTCAGGCAAGCTTGAGAGTCGAAGGACATAGCTGCACAAAACCAGCTCACGCCGAAAGGACAGTGGAGGCTCTGCAGCTTCAGCATACAGATTGGGAACAGGGCCGGTTGGAAAGACCCCAGTAGCGACTCTTATGCCACGATGGTGAATGGCATTCAACCGACGTAACACAGATGGACATGCCGACGAATAAACAATGCATCCGTAATCAAGCTTGGATCGGACCAAAGAGCGATAAAGGCAAAGGACGGTCCGATCAGCTCCCCAGGATGTGCCACTTAAAACACACAAAAGATTAAGAGAACGGTCACACCTAGCTTTTAAAAAGGAAATAAGCGAAGTCCAACAAAACTTCCTATCAAACATCAACCCCAAAAATTTCACCTCGTCTGCAAACGCAAGTATCTCCGGCCCAAGATAGCGAAAAAGCGGAGCGAAATACTTCCGGCGCCAGAAGTTGATGCAGACGGATATCTCGGCGGAGAAATTAAAGCCGTTGCGTTACTCCAGGCGTAGAGAAGGTCGATACAGCTCTGGAGACGGCGTTCGAGCAGACAGGTCCGTCGTGGACTTCAATAGATTGCAAAGTCGTCAACAAAAAGGGACGATGAAATGCCAGGTGGAATACATACAACAATGGGGTTGATAGCGATCGCAAAAAGTGTGACACGGAGTACAGAGCCTTGCGGTACAGCGTTCTCTTGAATAAAACCGAGCCCACACGTACACGAGACTCGATCCGTATATAAACTCCCTAAGAAATATGGGAAGACGACCGCGGAGATTCCATGCATGGAGTGTACGTAAAATGCCGCCCCTCCAACAAGTGCCATACGCTTTCTCCAAGTAAAAACTACAGCCACTGTTTGACACTTTCTCAGAAATCCGTTCATGATATGCGTCGACAGACACCAGATGGTCGACGGTAGAGCAATGGCGACGAAATCCGCACTGAGCGTTCGCCAGAAGTTTCTGAGACTCAAGCCACCATGTCAACCGCCCGTTGATCATGCGCTCCATCACCTTGCAAACGCAACTAGTAAGGGAGATAGGGCGGTAGCTGGACATGAATGCCGTCCGGCCCAGGAGCGGAGTGCCTAGAGCAATGAAAAGCGTGCTCCAGCTCCCTCATTGTGAAAAGTTCATTATAACACTCCGTATTAGAGGACCGAAAATTATAGGTCACGGAATCCAGCCGGTCTTTGAGTGTACGGACGACGGTGAATAATGAGCAGAACTGGAAACCGCCTCAAATGCAGCACCTAGTGTGTTAACAATGGCAGCCAGATCCACAATGGTGGCATTGGAAACGTGAAGGTCAGGAACAGTACAGTGCGACACTTTACCTGAGAAGCGACGAAGGTAGGTACTCTGGAATGCTGAACGTGGTGAGACAAAAGAGAAACGATGCAGGGGTAATTGTCGGTGGAGTAGGTGTCAGCGACGACGTTCAACTGCAGACGACTAACAAGCTGGATGGAAGCAAACGGCAAGGTCTAAGTGAGAGAATGAACCAGAAGAATTAGAAATAAAAGTAGGTTAACCTGTATTGAGGATAGAGAGGTTGAAATGATAAAAATGTCGAAAAGAAGAGTTCCCCTCGCACAAGCCCTTGGCGAACCCCAAAGGGGGTGATGCGCATTAAAATCCCCCAACAGAAGAAAAGGTGTTGGGAGAGCGGACAGGAGATCTGATGATGATGATGATGATGATGATGATATGGGCTTAAGGGCGCTAAACATCAAAGGTCATCAGCGCGTGTAAAATATAAAATTCAAGAACTGATATACGGAAAATCCGACAAGTCAAAAACACTAAAAAAACACGCACACAAATGCTAAAACCACCAAACTAAAACATGTTAGACAAAACATAAAAGAGTACAACCACGTGCAGAACTGTAGAACGTATGGGACATGAGCGCCATATGTCCACTGGGCAGTAGAGCCCCCATTACAAAGGCAATATAATATCAGAATGTTAAAAGGCGCTCAGCGCAACAAATGCGCCGATTAAAATCACTGTCATTGATAAAACGTAAAAGACGTTCTACAGCATGCGCGTCGTCTGCCAAAACGTTGGCTATGCCAACAGGCAGACCCACACTACCGCGAAATGGAGCTAAACTTGACACTCTGTAAAATGTGACGCACCGTTAAGGGCGCATCACACTGCTCACACAGTGGTGCGGGGTCACCACTGAGCAGGTATCTATGACTAAAACGACAATGTCCGATTCGTAAACGAGCTAAAAGTACCTCTTCCCGACGAGAAGAACGAGAAGAGGTACCCCAGACTAACGGAAGAGGTTTAACCTCCCGCAACTTGTTCCCCCTAAGAGCCGCCCACACATCGCGCCAGCGCGAGAGGATACGGTAACGTAAAATAACATAAAAATCTGAGGAAGAAGCAACACAGTTACCTGGGTGATAAAATGGCCGATTTGGCAGCGGCGTCGGCAGACTCGTTGCCTGAGATGCCCACATGACCTGGAATCCACACGGAGACGCTGATGCCAGAAGCACCAAGCGAGTGGAGCAGGTTACGAATGCCCTGTACGAGCGGGTGGTAACTATACAGCGCGTGAATACTATGAAGGGCACTCAGAGAGTCCGTACAAAACACACAGCGCAGTAAGACGTGCCGCTGAATGTATAAAACACATTGATATATACTAAAAAGTTGGGCGGTATAAATCTAACATTGTCCAGGTAAACGAAAAGTAAAACTTTGTACACCAAAAACAAAGGCACATCCTACCCCAACAACCGACTTAGACCCATCGGTATATATAAAATGACAGTCCCCGAACTTCGCCTGTAGTTCTAAAAAAAGCGGATATAAGGACGGAATCAGGTGTCTCAATTTTCGGCATCGACGTTAACCCAAGGTGACAGTGGGCCTCAGCGCGCGACCATGGAGGAAAACGCGTTTCCCCCCATGGAAGGGCCGGCGCTGGCGTAACGTCCAAATGCCGCAGTAACAGTCGAAATCGAACCGCTGGAGGCAGCAATGCAGAGGAGCTAACTAAATATTGCCGATTAAGCGAATCCTCGTAAAATATCGCGAAGGACGGGTGGTCAGGCAAGCCGGAGAGTCGACAGGCATAGCTGCATAAGAGCATCTCACGCCTGAAGGACAGCGGAAGCTCTGCAGCCTCAGCATATAGGCTAAGTACACGGCTGGTTGGAAAGGCTTCTGTATGGACTCTTATGCCACGATGGTGAATGGCATTCAATCGACGTAATACAGATGAACGCGCCGACGAATAGATAATGCACCCGTAATCAAGCTTGGATCGGACCAAAGAGCGATAAACATGTAGGACGGTCCGATCAGCTCCCCAGGGTGTGCCACTTAAAACACTTAAAAGATTAAGAGAACGGTCACGCCTTGCTTTTAAAAAGGAAATGTGAGAAGCCCAGCTCAGCTTTCGATCAAATATCAACCCCAAAAATTTCACCTCGTCTGCAAATGGAAGGACCTCCAACCCAAGACGGAGAGAGGGCGGAGGGAAAGCCTTCCGACGCCAGAAATTGATGCAGACGGATTTCTCGGCGGAGAAATTAAAGCCGTTGGCGTTACTCCAAGCGTAGAGACGGTCGATACAGCTCTGGAGTCGGCGCTCGAGTAGGCAGGTCCGCCGTGAACAGCAATAAATGGCAAAATCATCAAAAAAGGGACGATGAAATGCCAGGTGGAATACAATCAACAACGGGGTTCATAGCAATTGCAAAAAGTGTGACACTGAGTAGAGAGCCCTGCGGTACTCCGTTTTCTTGAATAAAACGACTAGATAAAACCGAGCCCATACGTACACGAAAGACTCATGGGCAGATCGACGCCGTCAAAAGTGATAAACAGGGTACCAGTTGGTACCAAAATTCCGTCGCGTTTAGCCTGCACTCGATGAACAGCTGTCACCTTTTGATGAGAAAGATAGTCGACAAGTTCTTCGTCCGACATACCATCGAGGCTATGGGTGGTAACGACGCCTCGACAGGAATTCAAGGTGTGGTGCTTCTCGACACGGATAGGATAACCGTGGAGAAGCGTGGCGCGCAACAAGGACTTACTTTCCTGTTCGGATTTGGTTTGAACCAACAATGAACCAATTCGAAGACTAGTGCAGGACTGAACCGCACCTGCAATAGCGTCAAGGTCCTTCTGAATAATGAAAGGGTTCACCTTCCCTAAACCCTGTCTTTCTTCTGTACGTGTAATGACAAAGTAACAACCAGATGTCGGCGGTGCTACTTCTGTTACATGGACTTTTCGGCGCTTGTTTGTATTAATGGAGAAAGGGTGCTCCATAGCGAAATAAATCCTCCACCATTGCAACCGTCTCCGACCTCGGGCTCTGACTTCCCGGGCGTTGCCCTGGCTTGGGTGAGTGGCCTATCTATACCTAGCTCACCCCAGGGTCACACCTACCAGAACATAGACAGAGGGACCCAATGGCCGTCGGAAGTCAGCAGCTCATGCAATGGCCCCCCGCGACTGCAGTTGAACAGCGGTTACGAACACATACCCTAAATGACGACCCCGGGTGGTGGGGATGACGCCATTACCCGCTCACCCAGCTGCGCACACAGTGCGCGGGTATCCGTCAGGCTGTGTCCACGGAGGATTAAAATAAAATGTAAAAGAAATAAAACTGTGTGGGCGTTTCGCAAGCAAGGTAGGCCGGCGAGGAAGAAAAAGAGGCGTAAATGAATGGACGTGGGGCGAAATGTGCAGAAGTAAAAGAGAAGAAAGAAACGATGGTGAGGTGCGGTATGAATGTAATGCAAAGACGCACGAGAGCCTACCTTGTGTCCCCCAGTCACGAGAAGAACCCACCTCGACCAGATGGGGATGAAGGGATGAATATGGCGATGAGTGGCTCGGGAACCCCCGGGTACGCCAACACCCGTACTCACATGAGGTGAGCCCCTGGGGGGGGGGACAAAAGATCTCGAACCTCCGCCTGAGCAAGGGGACACGATGGAGGTGAATACACAGAGCAAACAGACAGCAAAAAGTCGGGCAAGTGGAGGCGAACGGCAACAGCTTGCAAGTCGGACGTAAGAGCGAGAGTTTGAAAATGAACGTCGTTGCGCATTAACAACATGACACCTCCATGAGCAGAAGCACCATCCTCCGGTTCAAGATCATAGCGAACCGGAGTGTACCCTCGGAGATCGAAAGGGTCGTGAGGGCGAAGCTTGGTCTCCTGCAAACACGCGACCATATGTGAATGGGAACGCAATAAAACTTGTAGTTCCGCCCTATGCGATCGAACACCACGTAAATTCCAGCTCAGGATAGCCATGAATAAAAGGGATAAACTGTCTACTTAGAAGGGCGGCTTAAACTATTTTGTTTAACCTTTGGGCTCGGGCTTTTGGTATGGAGTTGGTCAGACTCCATAGGTTCCTCGAAGGGAAGGCCCACACGCTCAATGCCAGAAACCGATTCAAGCGCCGTGAATCGGTTCTGGGTGGCAATGGGTGAAGGTAGCCGCTGAGCGCGGCTTGTCCCGGGAGCATCCTGGGACTTCGACATTCGAGAAGGTGAACATTTCTTACCGTGCGCACGCGGAGGGTCTTTCAGAAAATTTTCTTTACGAAGTTTCTGCTTTGGCTTCTTTTCAGTGCCTTGAGACTTCAGAACCTTAGGACCAGCTTTGGATGGTTTGATAACAGTACGAGAAACAAACGGCCGGGGGGTAGTGGTGGTTAATGCAGTCATGGTCCAGGTCTGAGTTTCGGCATCTACTCGAGGTACTGGCAAGGCAACAACAGAACTAAATGTACCAGATCGCAAGAGAGCAGGTTGGCGCGCATGGTAATGCCTCCGGGCTTCGGCGAAGGAGAGTTTCTCCTTTAACCGGATCTCCTGGATCGCTGTCTCGTCCAAATACCGCGGACAGTTAGCAAATGAAGCAGAATGAGACCCTTTGCAATTTACGCAGACGGGGGCGGATAAACAGGTACCATCGTGTTAGGGCTCACCACAAGAGGCACAGATGGAAACGGCACTCTTGCAAGAGACTTGCGCATGCCGAAAACGTCGGCATTTAAAACAACGCAGAGGTCTAGGAATATAGGCCTCACCGCAATTTGTTCGTACCCTGCTGAAATGCTCGTGGGCAGATCGACGCCATCAAATGTTATAAATAGGGTACGAGTGGGTACCAATACTCCGCGTTTGGCCTGCACTCGATGAACCGCTGTCAGCGTCTGGTCTGCAAGATATTCTACCAGGTCCTCGTCCGATATACCATCGAGGCTATGCGTGGTGACAACGCCTCGACAGGAATTCAAGGTGCGGTGCTTCTCAACACGGATAGGATAGCCGTGGAGAAGCGTGGCGCGCAACAAGGACTTATTCTGCTGTTGGGATTTGGTTTGAACCAACAATGAACCAATCCGAAGACGAGTGCAGAACTGAACCGCACCTGCAATAGCGGCAATGCCCTTCTGTACAATAAAAGGGTTCACCTTCTCAGAAGTTTGACCTTCTTCAGTTCGTGAATTCACTAACAACCAGTTGTTGGTGGTGCTACTTCTGTTGCAACTACTTTACGGAGCTTGCTATTTATAATGGAGAAAGGGTGCTCCATAGCGAAAGAAATCCTCCACCATTGCAACCGTCTCCGACTTCGGGCTCCGACATCCCGGGCGTTATCCCGGCTTGGGTGTGTGGTCTATCTATACCTATCTCACCCCAGGGTCACACCTCCCAGAACATACACAGAAGGACCCAATCGCCGTCAGAAGTCAGCAGCTCATGGAATGGTCCCCCGGCGGGACTGCAGTTGAACATCGGATACGAACACATACCCTACATGACGACCCCGGGTGGTGGGAATGACGCCATTATCCACTCACCCAGCTGCGCACCCAATGCGCGGGTATCCGTCAGGCTATGTCCACGGAGGATTTAAATAAAAAGATAAAAGAAACTAAAAGTGTGTGGGCGTTTCGCACGCAAGGTAGGCCTCCGAAGAAGTAAAAGAGATGTGTAAATGAATGGGCGTGGTGCGAAATGTGCAGGGAGAGATAGGGAAGGCGAGGAGAGAAGCTAGGTGGAGGAGGGGCTGAAGGAGGGAAATGCGTTTATATGGGAGAGATAGGGAAAACGAGGATAGGTGCTAGGGAGGATAGGTTTGATGCATGCGCAATGTCCGTGAGTTTTCTCCAGGGTAGCACCAAGCAGCGTTCAACAGGCGAGCAGATTCCATGGGTTTGAGTGCAGCATAATCGGTATGATTTCACAGGTAATTCAGACAATATCGTAGGCATTTAGGGTAATGCAGGCAGTACCACAGGCCGACAAATTCCATATGTCATATGATTTCACGGGTAATTTAGGTAGTATGATAGGTATTTAAGGTAATCCAGGTAGTATCACAGGTATTCGGGGCAATTTCGATAATTGATTCGTACCACAGCTATTTAAGGTAATTTCGGGTGATTCGGTGGTGATGATGATGATGGTATTGGGTATAAGGGCAACAGCTAAGGTCATCAGCGCCCTTACAACGTATAAAATTAAAATCCAAAAATTAAAATACGGGACATAAACCCGCTAGGTCTAAAACAATAAAAACCAACATAACAGAGTGTAAAAAAACCACCTTACTAAAGAAATGGTAAAGCAAATAATAAAATATTAAATTACGTGTCAGGAACTGTAGAAGTCATGGGACTAGAGCGCCATATGTCCCAAGCGGAGAAGAGCCCCCATTAAAACTCACAATATAAAATCACAAAACTAAAAGACGCTCAGTGCATCAAATGCGCTTACTAAAACCGCTGTCACTGATAAAACGTAAAAGACATTCTACAGCACTCGCGTCGTCTGCCAAAACGTTGGATATGCCAACAGGCAGACACACGAACGCGCAATGGAGCTAAAACCTGACACTCTGCTAAGATGTGACGCACCGTTAAGGGCGCATCACACTCCTCACAGAGCGGTGCGGGGTCACCACTGAACAGGTGCTTATGGATAAACAGGGAATGACCGATACGTAGGCGAGCAAAAATTACCTCTTCCCGACGTGAAGAACGAGAAGAGGTACCGCAGACTAACCCTTTAACAATGCCATGTTTGGAAAAACTATGGAGAACGTGCGTAATCGTATGGATATACGGTTGGTTACAAGCGAGAAGACTCTGGAAAAGTTGGCAAAGTCTATCGACAGGGCAATATACGCTGCTAATCAAGCTGCATATGGTCTCTCCAAAGATGGTATTCAACAAGCCTATTACATTGGGATGTGTGTTTTGGACATATCTAAGACATTAATGTTCACTATCATTATGGTGTGTTGTTACCATATTCTGGAGCTGAAAACCTGAGGCTTAAGTATTTGGACACTGATTGATTGATTGATTCATTCATTCATTCATCGGTTGACAACTGACGATATGCACCATGACAAGCTATGTTTTCTTGAGCATCTAGGTACAGCTGTTTACCCTGTCAACCATTTATGCCACTCCACTCAAAACAAAAAGGTGCTATGAAAATTTAAAGATGAGGTTAATGTCAAAATCATCCTGTGCTTTGTCGGACTACAGCCTAACATGCATGTACTAAATATCCAAGGCTCAATGATATAAAAGATTAACGACATAAAACGTACTGCTATTAAGCAGTATATTACATTTGACAGCAATACAGACTGTCTTACTCCAGAAATAATAAGAACGCCTATCAATATGATCCTGTCAAGAGAGCACGCTGTTACCAGTGTAAGTGAATAAAATCACGTTGACTCCATACGATGATAAGAAAGTTATTGCCAATGATGGAATAACAGCATATGGACATAGGCATTACAGTATTGCAAACAGCGCTTAAAAGAATGTAACCTGGATCTCAAGATGAAGATTTTCTCCGTGAGTCTACAATTTTAAAAAATTAAAGTTTACTCATATGCTGCGTATACATTTAGCAAACACCTGGTGAAGAATAAGAATAAAAAAGATAGAAGCGGAGGCGTTAACTCTGCCATTAGGAGCAAATCCTAGTGCTAGTCTCAAGCCTAGATTAAAGGTGAGAGACGCCCACCCTTACAAGCCTTATCTAATGAAGCAATGATTAACTGTTAAAGCTACTAGACTTAGATAAAAAAACGTAACCATATAAAACAATAAACCTGACTAAAACGTTATATCTCCTCAACCATCGATGGGTTAGTTTAGACTGCTTCTGTATACCCTTACTGTAAGCCTATACTTTAGCCCTATCCGTCTCTCACGCTGTTTAACTTATAGAAGTTCATAAAATTTAGAAAACAACTATATAAAAGTGTTGTAACATTGGATAAGAAATGTTTATAAAGTACTGAATTACTCTAAAATTATCATAAATACCTGTGATACTATCTGAATTACCTGTTAAAATAAATTAAATACCTGCGATACTACCTGTATCACCCGAAATTACCTTAAATAGCTGTGATACGAATCAATGATCGAAATGACCCCTAACACCTGTGATACTACCTGGATTACCTTAAATACCTACCATACTACCTGAATTACCTGTGAAATCATATGCAACTCTGCTGCACCCAACCCATGGAATCTGTCCTCCTGTGATACTACCTGAATTATTCTAAATACCTACGATACCACTCGAATTACCGGTGAAGTCATACTGACTGTGCTGCACTCAACCCCATGGAATCTGCTCGTCTGTTGAGCGCTGGATGGTGCTACCCTGGAAAAGACGCGGACATTGTGCATGCATACACCCTATCCTTGTTTCCCTATGTCCCATATAAACGCATTTCCCCTACTTCGATCCTTTCCTAGCACGGCATCTCTACCAGTTTTCCCTATCCCTCTCATATAAACGCATTTCCCTCCTTCAGTCCTCGTTCCACCTAGCCTTTCTCCTCGTTTTCCCTATCTCATCCATATAAGCGCATATTCTATGCTTCAATCACTGTCTCCCCTAGCAACTCTCCTCGTTTTCCCCATCTCTTCTATACAAATGCGTATTCTACCCTTCAACTACTGTCTATCCTAGCATCTCTCCTCGTATTTCCTATTTTCCCATATAACCACATATTATACCCTTCAAGCCCTGTCGCCCTCCGTGGTGAAATGGTTACCATACTGGCCTCTAGTTCCCAAGGTCGAGGGTTCAAACCCGGCGGAGAGCGATGGATGTTTTTGGGTAAAAATCCTTAGCATGGCTTCCCTCGGGAGGGAAGTAAAGCCGGTGGTCCCGTGTCGTAGATTTACGGCACATAAAAAACCTCAGGCCTGATAGAGAGGCCTCTTGAGGAAAAAATCCAGCCTTTCAAGCCCAATATACAATGTGACGCTAAGGACCACAGCAGTTAAAGTGTAGATAAATGAAGAAATTAAGTTAAATTGAGTTTTAAGCCCTGTCTAGCCTAGCATCTCTCCTCGTATTCCTATATCCCCCATATAAACGCATTTGTTTCCTTGAACACTCTCCTAGACTAGCATATCTCCTCGCTTTCCCTATCTCTCCTATATAAAAGAATTTTTTGTCAAAAAGTGACCTAGCTCTCTCCTTTCTTTTCTACTATCAAGTTTAGTATTCATCCGCTTTTCGTTTTTGAGCTATGCTGTTCACGGACAGACAGACAGACACAGACACACACACACACACACACACACATTGACATGTTTCCAAAAATGCTTTATTTGGATTCAGGGCACCTCAAAGCATGTATTTCCGGAGAAATCTCGGTATCGAACTTTTGGTGGAATGCAATACTTCCCCTAATTACTATACGTAGTAGATAAAGTAGAAAGACTTTCAATGCTGGATGAGATAGTTGGTGATACATAGCCTACAACCAAATATATTGTACAACTAATAAGAAAAGTACTATTTTCTCACTTGTTTGGAAATTTCATCCTCGGCTATGGCTTGGTCATAAACATTTCGCTCAAAAAGGTACGGAGTGATTCAATGAAAGCAATTGTTTAAATTACGTAGTAAACATACTATTTATGCAAACTAACTAATATATAAGATGCCAATGAATTGTTTTATGTAACACAGGAAAAAAATTATTTCTTGAACATTATATCCTCCATGGGCTCGATGACAATCTAAGCCCACGATGCATACCATAAAACGGCTTTTGTAACATTTCAATTGGAACATACATTTCTATATGAATATTCTCTTTAAGGGTACAAAGGTGCAGTCAAAACAGTTCCAGTCAGATGATGCCGCAACACAACCACTAAAAGTTCCATGACAGGTGTGGTTGGCTTTTTGGGAACCAAACAATCTCGAAAATGGAGACATTATATGACCTCAAGATTCTCAGATTTCTCTGGCTGTGATTAGTTTCCTTAGGGGTAATTAAAGAGCAAGATTTATTTAAATTATGTAGAATTTAAAGGCAACATTTACAGAGAAATTAATGCTACTTCAGCTGAAATGTTAGAAAAGTTTGTGTCTACTACATAACTGCCAAACAATGGTTTCACTGAATCAACCTAAATAATGCATTCTTCAGCAGTTGCATAAACTAGTATTAACCGCTCTTAGCCAGAATGTGTTCTCTCTTTTCTGGTTCTGCTAACCCCATGCTAGACAAGTAGGTATGCAAAGGAAGTATACAAAATCGCTTGCCTAGGCACCTTAAACCATATGCAGGGTTTTGCTATTAATACATTGAATAGATATTTATAGGCAAAACATTTAATGTAAGAATTCAACAAGGGATTTTATTCATCCAATTTCAGGAAACTAATTTTGACAGTTCATAGTACATTCCTTACTATTACTTAAGTATTACTGCACAACATGCATCAGTGTCCCTGATATTCTATTAAATAAATAAGCGTACGAAAATAAACTAATGACAAAGCTTATTTAGCAGGTAATTGTCTAGTATTGAATTAAATAATAATATTTCACTTTACAATATAAAATTAGAGAGAAAGGACAGTGTTTAATGTTCCAATATTATACTTTTTCACACACTTTTATTTCCTTACCCACATGTTGTAGGTATCTCATGGGGGGGGGGTTTATGTAGTGTGCATAATGCCGTTATATTAACTCGTAACTGGATATAAATTATACTATTAGTAGGTTATATGACTTTGAGCAATGCCTCTGACGCAATGATTTCCAAATTGGGATGCGAAGATAATTATTTTATAGTCGATAATAAACTACAAACGGATTTTCTAATATCAATTTATAAATAATTTTAAAAATGTTAAGTGCTTAACGCCCGTTCTATTACACTCGCCATCATAGGCGGTAAACGTTTACATATAAATATTAATTCTAATACTATGAAGTCAATCCAGGAGCATAAAAACTGCTCAAAATTAAACTATTTTTACTTCCTATTAAATCGTTTCTTTCTTTGCTTTTTAACCTCTTGATAATTTACTGAACACTTAAGTCTCAATAACATAAGGATCCTGTTAATTGCCTTGGTTTTAAAGGCTTCTGTATTTAAATTATATTTACCTCTGGCATGAATGTCGCTATTAGTTTTGTTTGCGATAGTGTTTTTTTTTGTTTTTTTTTTAGAATAACTCTATAAATATATAAATCAAACTCTTGAATGGCAGAAGAAAAAACACAGGCTATTTATTCACTGATGCTGAGTGTTCTTGTGGTATTTATTTAGCAATTTAGAAGAACAGCTCTTTCAAATGTAAAGCGTTGTTTCTGCGCATTTAAGTTGAAATTATTTTTTAGAAACTTTATGGTAAATTAATGTGAGTTGAAGTAAACCATTGAGTTACATAATTTACAAGTAACAAATTACAAGGAAACCAACACTTTAGATTTCAAGCAGAAGTTTGATGCCACGATTTGTTGCTGTGTAAATTATTTTTATGTAGTTCAATTTACGTTCTTCTTTGGGAAAACGTCTTGCATTTTTTGTTAAAATTATTTATTATACCTACTATTGTGAATTTCTAAACACATTGACTTATTCCACGTTGGTCTCAAATATGTGTTTATTGGAAAGAAAAAAGATATATGTAATAAAAAAAAACTACTTTAGATGTTAAAAAGAGGGGCACCAAGAGGTAAAGTTTCGAACCTCTGATCTATGGTCTGAGGTTCTCTTCATTTTTTAAAACTTATTTTCTGCACATAGCCATCAAACTTTTACATCATAGAAACTGCCTTACTTTGGTTTAGAATAGCTTTTCCAATACTGCATTTATAATTCAGGCATGCCTTAAGCTCAATTCACTTTTTTATTGATTGTCCACGTCCACTTCTTTTTACTTTGTACAGAAATTGACCTAAACCTTTTTTTTGAAGATCCTGTTAACTGCAGGTTTTAAAACCACTTACCTAAGTAATACTTCAATGTAGATACATAGCTGCCATCTTTCTGCAACAAAAGGAAAATCGTACATTCATTGTACACTTTGACTGGAAAGAAACTAGAGCAGTTTAATTAACGTAAAGGCCATTAACGAAGCGGTGTGTTGCATTTTCTAGATTTCTAATTTTAAATACCTGATGTGTGCATTCACATGATTTTCTCTACTCACTCTTCTACAAACTATTCATATAAAAGCTTATCCTTCTATCTAATTTTTGTTAATCACATAAACTTTCATTATACATCAGTAGTATTAGTCCCGGATGAGCCAATTGTTTTAACGATAATCCTGCCGCTAGGGGCGCTGGTGTCGCTAGTGTCGGTGCGTGCGACGGCGGCGGCGGTAAGTTTGAAAAGCGCCCTGAGCGGTAGGATTATCGTTAAATCGGTTGGCTCATCCGGGACGAGTTGAAAGAATTGAGGAAGTGACGTGGAGTGTTTTGATTGGTTCGTTAATTTGGGGTGGGAGATGAAGGAAGGAAGATGGAGGAGTATGGAGGTCGCGTGATGGAGAGGAATTGGGTGGCGAGGTGTTGTCTGTGCGGAGGTCGGTACTGAAAGAGGGGTAAAGATGGGTAGCGAGGGATAAAAAGTGTAACAGAAAGTGACGTGTGAAGTTGTGATTGGTGGGAATAAGAAGTGATTTTATTGGTGGAAAGGAGCAAATGAGAGTTGTTGATTGGTAAGAATAAGAGGGATTATGATTGGTGGAAAAGAAAAAGTTGTGGGAGTGGGGTATGTTGGAGGTGATGGGAAAGGTGAGTTTTGCTAGCAGCAAGATTTGCAAAAGCCTGTCTTGAACTGATCAGCAATTTTTGAACGTCGGATGGTAGTTTTCTTGAGTGGATAGAGAGATGGGGGCGATATGAGATGCGGTGGCGAAAATGGGAACTAGACAAGGTTGTTGAGACAAGAGGTTTAAGGACGAGGAAATTTGGAGGTTAGTGGTGAACACGGCGGTCGCAAGAGGTGGGGGTAAGGAGACGCAGTGGTGAGAATAGGAACTAAAAGAAGATGGGGGTAGCAAGAGTTTTAGAAGAGTAGATTTTGAGGTTAAAATAGTGGGAACTAAAAATGGCGGAGGGTCTGCGACAAGGAGATGCGGTGAGAACTAAACAAGATGGCGGTCGCAAGAGGAGGGTAAGGAGATTTGAGGTTACAGTACGAAAACACGAAAGGATATATTCCTACGCCAAGCAGGTGCGAAAAATAATTATGCGTGTGGTACTTACCTGTTACCGGTGTGGATGCGTCACCAAAAGCGCGGCACGCGAGGCGGAAAAATAAAAGCAAACTGTTTTTGAAAATGCTTAACCAGCTTTAAGATCAACCAACATCACTACGCACTGATATACCTAGGTTTTTAAAGCGGTACAGACACCCTTTGCAGAGGCGTAATTTAACTATACCAAAAACCTGGTACTGGACCATCGTGATGGTCGCTAGCGTACGTAGGAGCAGGGTTCTCATAGCCGGTCGAAAGCGGTCAAAAACGTGTACGACGTAGGTGTTGACAGTAGCTGCTGTCGAGTCAACGGTCGAGGTGTGAATAAACAAGATCTGTTCTCGCCGGCAATTTGGTTCGGAGATGTGAGCAGCGGCGAGGTGTTGTCTGTGCGGAGGTCGGGACTGAAAGAGGGAAAAGATGGGGAGCGAGGGATAAAAAGTGTAACAGAAAGTGACGTGTGAAGTTGTGATTGGTGGGAATAAGAAGTGATTTTATTGGTGGAAAGGAGCAAATGAAAGTTGTTGATTGGTAAGAATAAGAGAGATTGTGATTGGTGGAAACAAAAAGGTGTGGGAGTGGGGTATGTTGGCAATAAACGCCCGGGCAATAAAACAAAAATCATATTGAGCAAGATGCCCGGCGTGACGCATTGCGCGGCGCGCGTTTGCCGTAAACCGTTACAGTTGCCGTACTTATATTATCCTTTTTTTTTAAAAAAAAAAATCTTCGCCATCTTAGTTCACAAATTCACCGCTAATTCCTTCTCGTCATTTTTCATCCAATCACCTTTGATTTTATTTTCGCCTATCACATCACGTTATTTCAATTTGTCCACCTATCAGAGATCGTCTTATTTACACCAATCACAACGCTCCACGTCACTACTTGTTCTGCTTTTTAACCCTCGGTCGTGCATGTTTTGCGTCCTTGAGTTTCCATACCTCGCACACGCAACACCACAGCGCGATAACATGTCCACGTGCTAGCTGGTGTACCGGTACGATCGCCTCCTGGGCCTGCTCAACGCCGAGGAAGTGGTAGTGCAGACCTGCGTACCCGTGACGAACCAGGTCATGTACGTGGTGTTGAGGTAACTCCGAGGAGAGCCCCAAGGAGATCCACGCTACCAATACCGTGATTGCGGCTTACACCACGGCACACAAGTGCCTAGTGTTATTTTGTCACCTGAAGCGAAAGGTCTCCGTGGACACGTATCGAAGCTGCAATCTGCCGTTCACGTATAGAAACAGAGGTACAGTTGCCTAACACTAAGGTCTCCGTGGACACGTATCGAAGCTGCCATCTGACGTTCACGTATAGAAACACAGGTACAGTTGCCTAGCACTAAGGTCTCCGTGGACACGTATCGAAGCTGCAATCTGCCGTTCACGTATAGAAACAGGTATAGTTGCCTAGCACTAAGATCTCCGTGGACACGTATCGAACCTGCAATCTGCCGTTCACGTATAGAAACAGAGGTATAGTTGCCTAGCACTAGCACTAAGGTCTCCGTGGACACGTATTGAAGCTGCAATCTGCCGTTCACGTATAGAAACAGAGGTACAGTTGTCTAGCACTAAGGTCTCCGTGGACACGTATAGAAACACAGGTACAGTTGCCTAGCACTAAGGTCTCCGTGAACACGTATCGAAGCTGCAATCTGCCGTTGACGTATAGAAACAGGTATAGCTGCCTAGCACTAAGATCTCCGTGGACACGTATCGAAGCTGCAATCTGCCGTTCACGTATAGAAACAGAGGTACAGCTGCCTAGCACTAAGGTCTCCGTGGACACGTATTGAAGCTGCAATCTGCCGTTCACGTATAGAAACAGAGGTGCAGTTCCCTAGCACTAAGGTCCCCGTGGATACGTATCGAAGCTGCAATCTGCCGTTCACGTATAGAAACAGAGGTGCAGTTGCCTAGCACTAAGGTATCCGTGGACACGTATCGAAGCTGCAATCTGACGTTCACGTATAGAAACAGAGGTGCGGTTGCCTAGCACTAAGGTCTCCGTGGACACGTATCGAAGCTGCAATCTCCCGTTCACGTATAGAAACAGAGGTACAGTTGCCTAGCACTAAGGTCTCCGTGGACACGTATTGAAGCTGCAATCTGCCGTTCACGTATAGAAACAGAGGTGCAGTTGCCTAGCACTAAGGTCTCCGTGGATACGTATCGAAGCTGCAATCTGCCGTTCACGTATAGAAACAGAGGTGCAGTTGCCTAGCACTAAGGTCTCCGTGGACACGTATCGAAGCTGCAATCTGCCGTTCACGTATAGAAACAGAGGTACAGTTGCCTAGCACTAAGGTCTCCGTGGACACGTATCGAAGCTGCAATCTGCCGTTCACGTATAGAAACAGAGGTACAGTTGCCTAGCACTAAGGTCTCCGTGGACACGTATCGAAGCTGCAATCTGCCGTTCACGTATAGAAACAGAGGTGCAGTTGCCTAGCGCTAAGGTCTCCGTGGACACGTATCGAAGCTGCAATCTGCCGTTCACGTATAGAAACAGAGGTGCAGTTGCCTAGCACTAAGGTCTCCGTGGACACGTATCGAAGCTGCAATCTGCCGTTCACGTATAGAAACAGAGGTACAGTTGCCTAGCACTAAGGTCTCCGTGGACACGTATCGAAGCTGCAATCTGCCGTTCACGTATAGAAACAGAGGTACAGTTGCCTAGCACTAAGGTCTCCGTGGACACGTATCGAAGCTGCCATCTGACGTTCACGTATAGAAACACAGGTACAGTTGCTGACTTTTTAAAAACTCAATATTCTTGGTATATAGAGGCTTATTATGAGGTGATACATCCATTTATATGAATTTTCACGATCCACCACTGCACGATTTCTACCATCGGCAATAAAAATGCATTTAAAAGATTTTACCGCTGACGTACATCCGCTCTCAGGCTCTTTTTACACATAGATCAGCCACACACGTTCTCTGTACGTAAGGCTGCACATGGGAAATGACTGTTTGCAGACTTCAGTTATTCCTGATGTTATTAGTGCAAATATTAAAACTCAGTATCGTGTGTAGTGCTTTTGTGTTGTGCCAGTACATACGTGTTATGTAAAATGTAAAGAATTAAATAAAAATCAGCAGATACTTCCTTTCTAAGGAGTAACACCAACTGTTGAATATAAATTCTCAAAGTGCTACGTTCGTACGACCTCTACCCTCTATATCTTATAGGTGAGTACGAAAGTATGTAGATCGCGTTAAAATACACAACTTATGTCATATACATCTTTATTGTTGAGTGAACCGTTTTCGAGATATTGCTTGTTATTTACTTAAATTTTCCAATAGTTATTTTCTCAAATGGGAATTCGTTATTCATTTTTTTTTTGTCTTTGATATGCAAAGAGTATTAATCTGTGGCAAAAAGAATGGTACTGCACATAGCAACCAGCTATTAAGAGATATGTATGTGCTTAAAGGCTACTGCTTTTCTATATTCCCCTTGTAAATATATTTTCCCTACATCTACAACAAAATTAGCAATAAAATAGAGTTTGCAAATGTTTATCTCGATTAACATGAACTAGATGGGGAATAAGCGTTTGTAAAAATACTTTGTACAAGAGATGAGAAAAGTCATGTGAGTGTTACACATCAGATTTTTTTTTTATGTGTTTCAGTGGGTGAATAATAATTAGTTTTGTTGGTATCGTTATCACAGTACTGTTTCACTTGTGAAATCCCGTTCTCTTTGTATTAAAAAAAATGGCTCTAACGATTTTGATGAAAAATATCGTATGTTTAATATAATGTCGTGAGAAATGAAATGTATATCTCGAATTTTCTGGGAATGTCTCCAAAAGTATTCTTCATTGTGAACGTCTTTTTCATAACTGAAAAACCGTAAGAGATAGACAAAATTTTACTACACAAAAAATGTAGATCACGTTAAAATACACATCTTATGTAATATACATTTTTGTTGTTGAGTGAACCGTTTTCGAGATATTGTTTGTTAATTTTCCAATATTTATTTTCTCAAATGGGACTTCGTTATTCATTTTTTTTTTGTCTTTGATATGCAAACAGTATTAATCTGTGACAAAAAGAATGGTGCTGCACATAGCAACCAGCTATTAAGAGATATGTATGTGCTTAAAGGCTACTGTTTTTCTATATTCCCCTTGTAAATATATTTTCCCCTACATCTACAAGAAAATTAGCAATAAAATAGAGTTTGCAAATGTTTATCTCGATTAACATGAACTAGATGGAGCATAAGCGTTTGTAAAAATACTTTGTACAAGAGTAGAGAACGTCATGTGAGTGTTACACATCAGATTTTTTTTTTTATACAAGAAAATTAGCAATAAAATAGATTTTGCAAATGTTTATCTCGATTAACATGAACTAGATGGGGAATAAGCGTTTGTAAAAATACTTTGTACAAGAGTTGAGAAAGTCATGTGAGTGTTACACATCAGATTTTTTTTTTTTTGTTTCAGTGGTATCGTTATCACAGTACTGTTTCACTTGTGAAATCCCGTTCTCTTTGTATTAAAAAATGGCTCTAACGATTTTGATGAAAATATCATATATTTAAGATAATGTCGAGAGAAATGAAATGTATATCTCGAATTTTCTGGGAATGTCTCCAAAAGAATTCTTCATTGTGAACGACTTTTTCATAACTGATAAACCGTAAGAGATAGACAAAAGTTTGCTACACAAAAAATGTAGATCGCGTTAAAATACACAACTTATGCCATATACATTTATTTTGTTGAGTGAACCGTTTTTCGAGATATTGCTTGTTATTTCCTTTAAATTTTCCAATACTTATACTTTTTCTCAAATGCGTTATTCATTTTTACTTTCTCTACTACGTATAGTAAGTAGGGGAAGTATTGCATTCCACCCAAAAATTCGATACCGAGATTTCACTGGAAATACATGTTTTGAGAATCACTGAACCCAGAAAAAAAAAAAAAGCATTTTTGGAAACATGTCCGTGTGTGTGTCTGTCTGTGTGTCTGTGTGTCTGTCTGTCTGTGCGTCTGTGTGTCTGTGAACAGCATAACTCAAAAACGAACAGTCGGATAAACACCAAACTTGGTATTTAGGTTCAGTATGCATAACTGGTAAACCATAAGAGATAGCCAAAATTTTACTACACAAAAAATGTAGATCGCGTTAAAATACACAATTTATGTCATATACATTTTTTTTTAGTTGAGTGAACCATTTTCGAGATATTGCTTGTTATTTCCTTAAATTTTCCAATACTTATACTTTTTCTCAAATGCGTTATTCATTTTTACTTTCTCTACTACGTATAGTAAGTAGGGGAAGTATTGCATTCCACCCAAAAATTCGTTACCGAGATTTCACTGGAAATACATGTTTTGAGAATCTCTGAATCCAAAAAAAAAAAGCATTTTTGGAAACATGTCCGTGTGTGTGTCTGTCTGTGTGTCTGTGTGTCTGTGAACAGCATAACTCAAAAACGAACAGTCGGATAAACACCAAACTTGGTATTTAGGTTCAGTATCTTCCAGAGATGCGACACGAAGGTTTTCAAGAAAATCCCCCCACCCCAGACTACCCTTTACATGGAACATTTTTCGAAAATTTTAATTTTCTCAAAAACGGCTCTAACGATTTTGATTAAAACATCATATGTTTAAGATATTGTCATGTCAAATAAAATGTATATCTCGAATTTTCTGGGAATGTCTCCAAAAATATTCTTCATTGTGAACGACTTTTTTGCATAACTGGTAAACCATAAGAGATAGACAAAATTTTACTACACAAAAAATGTAGATCGCGTTAAAATACACAACTTATGTCATATACGTTTCTTTTGTTGAGTGAACCGTTTTCGAGATATTGCTTGTTATTTCCTTAAATTTTCCAATACTTATACTTTTTCTCAAATTCGTTTATTCATTTTTTTTATGTCCTGAACATGCAAACAGAATGGAATTCGCCACATAGCAACCAGCGTTAAAATATTTGACTATCGCTTAAAAGCTACCAATTAGATTGTACAAGAGTAGAGAAAGTCATGTGAGTGTAACACATCAGTTTTTTTTATACGCTACTATTTTAGTGTGTGTGTGTGTGTGTGTGTGTGCGCGCGCGCGCGCGCGAGTACGTGCCTAGTATCCGTGCGCCACAAGCCAAAACGACGACGTTATAGAAAAACTTTATCATTTGACTACCGGCCAGGGACAACCGCTAAAAAACCTGAAAAAAGCTCTAAGAGTATTCTAACGCTTACCGATCTGGAAAACCCGTGAAAACAAGATAGTACACTTTTGAGGTATTGCTTGTTATTTCCTTAAATTTTTCAATACTTTTTTACTTTCTCTACTACGTATAGTAAGTAGGGGAAGTAATGCATTCCGCCCAAAAATTCGATACCGAGATTTCACCGGAAATACACGTTTTGAGACCTCCTGAATCAAAAAAAAAAAAAAAAAAAAGCATTTTTGGAAACATGTCCGTGTGTGTGTGCCTGTCTGTGTGTCTGTCTGTCTCTCTGTGTGTGTGTGTGTGCGCGCGCCAGTACGTGCCTAGTATCCGTGCGCCGACAAGGTAAAACTTCATCATTTGCCTACCGGGCAGGGACAACCGCTAAAAACCTGAGAAAACCTCCAAAATTAGAAACGCCTTCGTCAACCAGTACAGAAAACGCCTACCAACCAGGGAAAACCTATGAAAAAGCAGAAAGAGCTTGCATTTGTTTACCATCCGCAGAAAACTCCCAAAAAAAAAAAAAAAAAAAAAACTAGTCATTTTAAAAAAAAAAAGGAAAAAGACGAATAATATAAGTATGGTAGAAACAGCTTGCATTCGTCTACCAACCAGAGAAAACCCCCGAAACACTAGTTATTTAAAATTGCTGATGAGTTCTGGATAGGCTTTTGCAAATGTTGTTGGTAGCAAAACTTGCCTTTTCCATCACCTCCAACATACCCCACTCCCACACCTTTTTTTCTTTCCACCAATCATAATCTCTCTTATTCTCGCCAATCAGCAACTTTCATTTGTTCCTTTCCACCAATAACATCACTTCTTATTCCCACCAATGACAACTTCACACGTCACTTTCTCTTATACTTTTTATCCCTCGTTCGCCATCTTTCCCCCTCTTTCAGACCCCAACCGCCGCACAGTCAACACCTCGCCGCTCCTTAACCTCAACTTCGTGCCTCCGCCATCTTATTTAGTTCACATTTTTACCACCGCGCCTCTCATCTCTCAACCAGATTGCCTGCAAGAACAGATCTCGTTCATTCGCACCTCGACGGTTGCCTCGGCAGCAGCTACTGCCAACACCTACGTCGTACACGTTTTTGACCGCTTTCGACCGGCTATGAGAACCCTGCTCCTACGTACGCTAGCGACCATCACGATGGTCCAGTACCAGGTTTTTGGTATAGTTAAATTACGCCTCTGCAAAGGGTGTCTGTACCGCTTTAAAAACCTAGGTATATCAGTGCGTAGTGATGTTGGTTGATCTTAAAGCTGGTTAAGCATTTTCAAAAACAGTTTGCTTTTATTTTTCCGTCTCGCGTGCCGCACTTTTGGTGACGCATCCACACCGGTAACAGGTAAGTAACACACGCATAATTATTTTTCGGACCTGCTTGGCGTAGGAATATATCCTTTCGTGTTTTGGTACTGTAACCTCAAACCTCCTTACCCACCTCTTGCGTCCGCCATCTTGTTTAGTTCTCACCGCATCTCCTTGTCGCAGACCCTCCGCCATTTTTAGTTCCCGCTATTTTAACCTCAAAATCTACTCTTCTAACCTCTTGCTACCGCCATCTTCTTTTAGTTCCCATTCTCACCACCGCGTCTCCTTACCCCCACCTCTTGCGACCGCCATGTTCACCACTAACCTCCAAATTTCCTCGTCCTTAAACCTCTTGTCTCAACCACCTTGTTTAGTTCCCATTTTCGCCACCGCATCTCATATCGCCCCATCTCTCTATCCACTCAAGAAAACTACCATCCAACGTTCAAAAAATTGCTGATCAGTTCACGACAGGCTTTTGCAAATCTTGTTGCTAGCAAAACTTACCTTTCCCATCACCTCCAACATACCCCACTCCTTTTTCTTTCCACCAATCATAACCTCTCTTATTCTTACCAATCAACAACTTTCATTTGCTCCTTTCCACCAATAAAATCACTTCTTATTCCCACCAATCACAACTTCACACGTCACTTTCTGTTACACTTTTTATCCCTCGCTCCCCATCTTTTCCCTCTTTCAGTCCCGACCTCCGCACAGACAACACCTCGCCGCTGCTCACATCTCCGAACCAAATTGCCGGCGAGAACAGATCTTGTTTATTCACACCTCGACCGTTGACTCGACAGCAGCTACTGTCAACACCTACGTCGTACACGTTTTTGACCGCTTTCGACCGGCTATGAGAACCCTGCTCCTACGTACGCTAGCGACCATCACGATGGTCCAGTACCAGGTTTTTGGTATAGTTAAATTACGCCTCTGCAAAGGGTGTCTGTACCGCTTTAAAAACCTAGGTATATCAGTGCGTAGTGATGTTGGTTGATCTTAAAGCTGGTTAAGCATTTTCAAAAACAGTTTGCTTTTATTTTTCCGCCTCGCGTGCCGCGCTTTTGGTGACGCATCCACACCGGTAACAGGTAAGTACCACACGCATAATTATTTTTCGCACCTGCTTGGCGTAGGAATATATCCTTTCGTGTTTTCGTACTGTAACCTCAAATCTCCTTACCCTCCTCTTGCGACCGCCATCTTGTTTAGTTCTCACCGCATCTCCTTGTCGCAGACCCTCCGCCATTTTTAGTTCCCACTATTTTAACCTCAAAATCTACTCTTCTAAAACTCTTGCTACCCCCATCTTCTTTTAGTTCCCATTCTCACCACTGCGTCTCCTTACCCCCACCTCTTGCGACCGCCGTGTTCACCACTAACCTCCAAATTTCCTCGTCCTTAAACCTCTTGTCTCAACAACCTTGTCTAGTTCCCATTTTCGCCACCGCATCTCATATCGCCCCCATCTCTCTATCCACTCAAGAAAACTACCATCCGACGTTCAAAAATTGCTGATCAGTTCAAGACAGGCTTTTGCAAATCTTGCTGCTAGCAAAACTCACCTTTCCCATCACCTCCAACATACCCCACTCCCACAACTTTTTCTTTTCCACCAATCATAATCCCTCTTATTCTTACCAATCAACAACTCTCATTTGCTCCTTTCCACCAATAAAATCACTTCTTATTCCCACCAATCACAACTTCACACGTCACTTTCTGTTACACTTTTTATCCCTCGCTACCCATCTTTACCCCTCTTTCAGTACCGACCTCCGCACAGACAACACCTCGCCACCCAATTCCTCTCCATCACGCGACCTCCATACTCCTCCATCTTCCTTCCTTCATCTCCCACCCCAAATTAACGAACCAATCAAAACACTCCACGTCACTTCCTCAATTCTTTCAACTCGTCCCGGATGAGCCAACCGATTTAACGATAATCCTACCGCTCAGGGCGCTTTTCAAACTTACCGCCGCCGCCGTCGCACGCAGCGACACTGGCGACACTAGCGCCCCTAGCGGCAGGATTATCGTTAAAACAATTGGCTCATCCGGGACTAATACTACTTACATCCATACATTTTGTTGTAGGTATAAGAAGAATACAGTAGGCTAAAGCGACATTCAGAAAAAATCTTATGTTATACATTCAGATAACTTTCTCTATCCTCCATCGTTTATTAGTCAGTATACAAATGCTTATTTTTCTATCTACTGCATTTTTAAATCCAAATAAACCTTTGCAGAAATAGCTACATTACACATTTCGTAATAGATACAAAGGGAACAGCGATAGTCAAATGTTTAAGTGCTGGACGCTATACGCTGGGCTTAACATTCCATGCTGTTTCTATGGAACCGTGAGAAACAACTGAATGTTGAAAGGACTTAAAGAGAATGACAAAGAAATGAACAATTCGAACCTTTAATAATGGATATCTCAGAAACGGCTTATGCTACAAAAAATATTTGAAATAAATGGTGTTAAAAAAAAAGTCTACATTTTTTGTGCAATACGTTTTAGTCTGTCGCTTAACGTTTACTTATTATACAAGATTATACAAAGTTACCTCAGAATGAAGAGGACTTCATAGGCTATTCCCCGAAAGTTATTCATTTTATTTGTCATGTAAATACCTTTAATATATGGTATTTTAATCAAAATCGTTAAAGCCATTTTTAGAAAATAAAAATTTTCCAAAAATTTTCCATGTAAAGGGTAAATTGGGGTGGAGGGATTTTGTTTAAAAACTCTTCGTGTCGCATCTTTGGAAGATATTGAGTTTTCGTTTAAGAGTATATTCACAGACACACACGTACGCGGACATGTTTCCAAAAATGCTTTATTTGAATTCAGGGGGCCTCAAAGCATGTATTTCCGGTGAAATTTCGATATAGAATTTTTGGGTGGAATGCAATACTTCCCCTATTTACTATACGTACATAGTAGAGACAATAAAAACGAATAGCAAGTTACCACTTCAAATAAGTATAATTATTTGAAAAACCAAACCAATAACAAAGAATTAAAAAAAATAGTTAACCCACAAACATTTTGACATAAATTGCATTCTTTAACGAGATATCTACATTGTTTTGTGTAGTTTGATTCTATCTCGTAGACACTAATCTAATTGCACAAAAGTAATTGAAAATGAAGAGGGCTTCACAGGCTATTCCCAGAAAATTCAAAATATGCATTTTATTTGTCATGAAAATGTCTTCAACATATGATATTTTCATCAGAAACTTTAGAATCGTTTTTGCGAAAATAAAATTAAGGAAGATGTTCCATGTAACAGGTCGTTTGAGGTGGGGGATTTTCTTGAAAATCTTCGCGTCGCATCCTTAGAGAAGATCCTTAATTTAAATACCAAGTTTGATATTATTTGGATTTATGCTGTTCACAGAAAGAGGGCTTGCGAGGTGTACGAAGTTCTTTTTTTTTTCAGGGAGTTCCAAAGCGAAATCTCTATATGCAACTTTTGGGCGGAATGCAATACTTCTATTTATTATAGATAAGTAGTAAAGAAGGTAATCATTCTGAAATGAAGCGACAGTTAATGTTTTTGTTCAAAATAAACCTCCGAAGTAAAGCGTTTAAGAATATCTGACTGATATCCAGAGTGGGACATAACAATATATCCATATTACTACTATTGCAATATATTTTGTTACAGTATGTTCACCTCTGGATTAAGAAAGACAACTGAACAGTAAACTGAAAGGCGCAGCGGATATGTTCATTAAGAGTATAAAGGAAACTTCCTGGGGATAAACTGGAACTCGAGAAAAGTTTTTAACCTGAATCTTTACGCATACAACCGTATTCAAAACTTCTCATTATCACGTGGCACAAAGTCTAACAACCGAAATATCTCGCTTATTCTGAAAAATATTACACAAACAGTTATAAACATAAGCTTCTAAACTATTTTGTTTATTACAAAATTTCGGAAGACAAATATTTAAGAGGCACATGATGTTTTGGTTCGTTTATTCATGTACATAAATCAGTTAGTTTGAAACTTAATTCTGGATGTTTGCTCTTTCTACCACCTACCTATAATCAGTTAGAGAAATTACTGCACTTCACTGGAAAAATGAGGTCCACTAAAAAAGTATGCTTAGAAAAATGGCCCAAGAGTGTATCTGTGAATAGCATAAATCAGCGAAACGAAGAATAAATACCAAACTTGGCGTTTAAGTTCAGCACCTTCCAAGGATACGGTACGAAGATTTTTAAGAAAATTTCCCTCCCCTAAACACCTTCACATTTAAAAGTTTTTTCTTAATTTTGGTGTTCTCAACAATGACAAACACTACAAAAAATTTTCTAGTTCCGTGTATGCCCTGCCTTTAACTACATTGATCTTATCGGCGGTTTCCTTTGGAACTTGTTGCCTAAGACAATGGTGTTAACTCGTACTCGTTTTGTCGTTTAGTACGACATATTGGCATGCAGGATAAATGTATATCTTGAAATTTCTGTGGACAGCCTATGAAAATCCGTCAATCTGAATGGGTTTTGTATAACTATGAAACCACAGGAGATAAACAGAAACATACTTCTGAAAAAAATGTAAAAAAATGCAGAGGATTTTAAAATGTGCAATTAGAATTAAATCACTTTTTTTCTTCTTTCTTCCTTTCTTCCCCTTCTTTTCCTTTTTGCCTTTCCAGTGTTTCAAGCTACACTCTTCTGACATGTTGTGTCCGTTTTTTTTGTTGTTTTTTTTTCGTTTTTCATCAGACCATGCAAACAGTATTCAAAATATCGAAGTCCTGCTAAAATATAGCGAGCTTCTTTTAAAAAACATTTGGCAATCGATGCCCTGTATGCTCTTATTTATGTAGCTACAATAAAAGTGCATACTGCTGGCCCTGTAGCTCAGTCGGTAGAGCAACTGTTCTGCTGTGCGAGGGATCCCGGGTTCGACTCCCGGCTGGAGGGTGAATTTTTCTCTAGCCAAGATTATCCCTATCCTCCCCAGAGTCTGGAAGAGTGTATCTGTGTGAGTGACCTAATTATAAAACCCCAAGAGTGCAAGAAACCCAAGGAAGAGAATACGAGTAAACACCACTACCAATGGGCAATAAGTTCCAAAGGAAAGGCCGCCGATAAGACCAATGTAGTTAAAGGAGGGTATAAATGTAACTAAAAACATTAACAAAGTGCATATTGTAAACATTTCAGAAACCATTATCATAATTAACAAGATATAGCAGCTCAGGGGTAACGTCTGTAGCTAGCATTTGGAAGGTGGGCCGACTAAACTGCTTTTCTCTCTCTTGTGGTTGCCCCCAGTCGCCAAGTAGATGATGATGATGATATTGGGGTTAAGGGCGATAAACATCTAAGGTCAACTGCGCCCTTACAACGTATAAAATTTAAAATCCAAAAACATAAACACAGGACATAAACCCGCTTAGTCTAAAACAATAAAAAACAATATATCAAAGCCTAAAAACCACCACACTAAAAACATCGTAAATCAAACAATAAAAGATTAAACTACGTGTTAGGAACAGAAGACGTCTAGGGACTAGAGGAGAAGAGCCCCCATTAAAACGGACAATATAAAATCACAAAACTACAAAACGCTCAGCGCATTAAATGCGTCGACTAAAACCACTGTCACTGATAAAACGTAAGAGACATTCTACAGTATGCGCGTAGTCTGCCAAAACGTTAGCTATACCAACAAGCAGAGACCACGAACGCGCAATTGCACTAAAACCTGACACTCTGTTAAAATGTGACGCACCGTTAAGGGTGGTGATGATGATGATGATGATGATTAGATGCGGTTTAAGGGCGCTCAACAGCTATGGTCATCAGCGCCTTTACAAAGTATAAAATGGTAAGTTCATAAATAAAATAGGGGTAAAAAACCGCAGATACAACAACACTATAAAATAAGCCATCGATGTCGAAAATTTAGAATCCAGAAATTAAAATACGGGACACAAACCCGCGTAGTCGATACATTAAAATACATATCAATGTCTAAAAAAACAACCACAATAAAAACGTTACAAATCAAACTACGTGTCAGGATCTGTAGAAGCCAAGGGTCCAGAGCGTCATATGACCCCAGGGGAGAACAGCCCCCCATTAAAATGGACAATATAAAATCATAAAACTAAAAGACGCTTCGCGCATTAAATGCTCGAATAAAACCACTGTCACGGATAAAACATAAAAGACTTTCTGCAGTATAAGCGTCGTCTTTCAAAATGTAGGCTAAACCAACAGGCAGAGACAGACGAGCGCGCAATTGTGCTAAAACTTGACACTCCGTTAAAATATGACACACTGTTAAGGGTACAGCACACTGATCACACAGTGGCGCGGGATCACCACTAAGCAAGTGTCTATGACTAAAAATGCAATGTCCGATACGAAGTCGTGGTAAAATCACCTCTTCCCGACGAGAAGCACGAGAAGAGGTGGCCCAGACAGCCGGGAGAAGTTTAAACCCCGCAATTTGTTCCCCCAAAGGGCCGCCCACTCATCGCACCAACAAGAGAGGATGCGGTGTCGTAAAACAACATAAGAATCTGAGGAGGGAACAACACAGGTAAAACATCTGGGCGATAATAGCGCCAGTTTGGCAGCGGCGTCGGCAGACTCATTACCTGAGATGCCCACATGACTCGGAACCCACACGAAGGAGACGCTCGTGCCAGAAACACCGAGCGAGTGGAGGAGATCATGTATGCGCTGTACGAGTGGGTGGTAATTGTACAGCGCGTTAATACTCTGAAGGGCACACAGGGAGTCTGCGCAAAGAACACAGTGCTGTAAATCATGCCGCTGGATGTATAAAAGTGGCTAATAAATACTAAAAAGTTCGGCGGTAAAAATCGAACATTGCTCCGGTAAACGAAAGGTAAAACTATGCTGACAAAAAACAAAGGCACACCCTACTCCAACATCAGTCTTGGACTCATCAGTGTATATAAAATGAAAGTTCCCGATTTTCGCCTGGAGTTCTAAAAACGCTGATGTAAGAACTGAAGAAGGGGTCTCAGTCTTCGGCATCGACGTTAGCCCAAGGTGACAGTGGGACTCAGCGCGCAACCATGGAGGAAAAAGCGTTTCTCCCCTGGGAAGGGCCGGCGCTGGCGCAACGTCCAAATGCCGAAGGAGTTGTCGAAATCGAACCCCTGGAGGTAGTAATGCAGAGGAGCTAACTAAATATTGTCGAACAAACGAATCCTCGTAAAATAACTCGAAGGACGGGTGGTTAGGCAAACTTGAGAGCCAACAAGCATAGCTGCACAAAAGCATCGCACGCCGGAAGGACAACGGAGGCTCTGCAGCTTCTGCGTACAGACTGGGTACAGGGCTAGCTGGAAAGGCCGCTTTAGCGACTCTTACACCACGATGATGAATGGTATTCCAGCGACGTAACACAGATGGACGTGCCGGTGAATAGACAATGCACCTGTAATCTAGCTTGGATCGGACCAAGGAGCGATAAAGACGCAGAAGAACGGTCCGATCACCTCCCCAGGATGTGCCACTTAAAACACGTAAAATATTAAGAGAACGGTCACACTTTGCTTTTAAAAAGGAAACGTGAGAAGTCCAGCTCAGCTTTCGATCAAAGATCAACACCAAAAATTTCACTTCCTCTGCAAATGGAAGGACCTCCGACCCAAGATGGAGAGAGGGCGGTGGGAAAGCCTTCCGGCGCCAGAAGTTGAAGCAGACGGATTTCTGGGCGGAGAAATTAAAGCAGTTGACGTTACTCCAGGCGAGGAGACTGTCGATACAGCGCTGGAGTCGGCGTTCGAGCAGACAGGTCCGCCGTGAATTACAATAAATGGAAAAATCGTCTACGAAAAGGCACGATGAAACGCCAGGTGGAATAACATCAACAATGGGGTTGTTAGCTATCGCAAAAAGTGTGACACTGAGTACAGAGTCCTGCGGTACTCCGTTCCCCTGAATAAAAAGACTAGATACAACAGAGCCCACACGTACACGAAAGACGCGGTCCGTCATAAACTCCCGAAGAAATATGGGAAGACGACCGCGGCTATTCTATGCGTGAAGTGTACGTAAAAAGCCGCCCCTCCAACGAGTGTCATAAGCTTTCTCCAGGTCAAAAACACAGCCACGGTTTGACACTTTCTCAGAAATCCATTCACAATATGCGTCCACAGGGACACCAGATGGTCGACGGTAGAGCGATAGCGACGAAATCCGCACTGAGCGTTTGCTAGAAGTTTCTGAGACTCAAGCCACCATGTCAACCGCCCGTTGATCATGCGCTCCATCACTTTGCAAATGCAACTGGTGAGGGAGATAGGGCGGTAGCCGGAAGGTAGTTGGCGATCCTTCCCAGGCTTAAGTATAGGGACAATGGTGGCTTCGCGCCAAACGGAAGGAAAAAAGCTGTCTTGCCAAATACGGTTATAGACCTGTAAGAGAAAGAGTTTACTGTCGGATGAAAGGTTCTGTAACAATAGGACATGAATGCCGTCCGGCCCAGGAGCGTAGTGCCTAGAGTAATGAAGAGCGTGCTCCAGCTTCCTCATTGTGAAAAGTTCGTTATAACATTCATTATTAGCAGACCGAAAATTATGTGTTGCGGAATCCAGCCGGTCTTTAAGAGAACGAAAGCAGGCGGAATAATGGTCGGAACTGGAAACCGCCCCAAAGGCAGCACCCAGAGTGTTAGCAATGGCAGCCGGATCCACTATGGTGGCATTGGAAACCTGAAGACCAGACACAGTACAATGCGACACTTTACGGAGAAGCGACGAAGTTTATCCCAAACAACAGAGGAAGGTGTGAAGCGATTAAAAGACTCCATAAAACGAGTCCAAGATGCCTTCTTGCTAGCCTGAATAATGCGACGAGCCCTAGCGCGCGATTGTTTAAAAGTAACCAAATTATCAAGTGTAGTGTGTCGCCGAAACACCCTAAGCGCAGTCCTACGAGCACGAACGGCGTCCCGGCAATCCTCGTTCTACCACGGAACAAGAATACGTAGAGGGTGAGAGGATGATCGGGGAATTGTACGTTCGGCGGCAGATAGAATCGTAGACGAAAGGTGCTGCACCATTTGGTTAACGTCAGTGAAGGGCTCGTCCGCAAAAGACACGAGGCTGGAATACAATCTCCAGTCGGCTTTTCTGAATATCCAGGTAGGTACTTTGGAATGGTGGACGTTGTGAGATAGAAGAGAAACGATGCAGGGGTAATGGTCGCTGGAGTAGGTGTCAGCGACGACGTTCCACTGCAGACGACTAGCAAGCTGGAGTGAGCAAACGGCAAGGTCCAGGTGAGAGAATGTACCAGAAGAATCAGAAATAAAAGTAGGTTCACCTGTATTGAGGATGGAGAGATTGAACTGGTAAACAATGTCGGAAAGAAGAGTTCCCCTCGCACAAGCCCTTGTCGAACCCCACAGGGGGTGATGGGCATTAAAATCTCCCAACAGAAGAAACGGTGTTGGGAGAGCGGACAGGAGAGCTCCAATGTCCGCGTTAGCGAGGGGAGACGATGGAGGTGAATACACAGAGCAAACAGAAAAGAAAAAGCCAGGTAACTGTAGTTTAACGGCAACAGCTTGTAAGTCGGAAGTAATACTGAGAGGTTGAAAATAAACGTCGTTACGCACTAATATCATGACACCTCCATGAGCAGGAATACACTCCTCCGGTTCAAAATCGTAGCGAACCGGATAATACCCTCGAAGATCAAAAGGGTCGTGAGGGCGAAGCTTGGTCTCCTGCAAACACACGACCATAGGTAAATGGGAACGCAATAAAAGTTGCAGTTCCGCCCTATGCGATCGCACACCGCGTAAATTCCAGGTCAGGATAGCCATTAAGAGAAAGGGATAAACTGTCTACTTAGAAGGCGGCTTAAAATTATCTTCTGCTTAACCTTTGGGCTCGGGCTTTTGGAATGGAGTTGGTCAGACTCCATAGCCTCCTCGAAGGGAGGGCCCACGCGCTCAGAGCCAGAAACCGATTCAAGCTCGAGAATCGGTTCTGGGTGGAAACGGGTGAATGGGGCCGCTGAGCGCGGCTTTTCCCAGGAGCATCCTGGGACTGCAACCTCCGAGGAGGTGAACTTGTCTTGCCGCGCGCACGCGGAGGGTCCTGCAAAAAATCTTCCCTACGAAACTTCTGCTTCGATTTCTTCTCAGTGGCTTGTGACTTCATAGACTTCGGACAGGTTTAGAGGGCTTGGTAACTGTAGCTGAAATGGACGGCGGTCAATGCAGTCATGGTCCAAGTTTGAGTCTCTGCATCCTTCCGGGGTACTGGCGAGGCAACAACAGAACTAAATGTTCCCGATCGCAGGAGCGAAGGTTGGCGCGCATGGTAACGCCTCCGGGCTTAGCCGAAGGAGAGTTTCTCCTTTACCCGGATCTCCTGGATCGCCTTCTCGTCCAAGTACCGCGGACAGTCAGCAAACGAAGCAGAATGAGACCCTTTGCAATTAACGCAGACGGGGGCTGTTAAACAGGTACCTTCGTGTGAGGGCTGGCTGCATGTTGCACAGATGCTAACGGCACTCTTACATGAGACTTGCGTATGCCCAAAACGTTGGCATTTAAAAACAACGCAGAGATCTAGGAATATAGGGAGGGCCCACGCGCTCAGTGCCAGAAAGATTCAAGCGCCGAGAATCGGTTCTGGGTGGCAATGGGTGAAGGTTGCCGCTGAGCGCGGCTTGTTCTAGAAGCGTCCAGGGACTGCGACCTCCGAGGTGAACTTTTCTTACCGCACACACCCTGAGAATCTTTTAGAAAAGCTTCCTTACGAAGTTCCTGCTTGGATTTCTTGTCAGGGCATTGAGACTTCAGCACCTTAGGATCAGCTTTAGATTGCTTAATAAGTGTTCCAGTGATGGACGGTCTGATGATAGTTGCGGTCAAGGCAGTCATGGTCCAGGTCTGTGTTTTGGCATCCTTCCGAGGTACTGGCGAGGCAACAACAGATTTGAAAGCACCGGATCGCAGGAGCGGAGGTTGGCGCGTATGGTAACGCCTCTGGGCTTCAGCGAAGGATAGTTTTTCCTTTACCCGGATCTCCTGGATCGCCTTCTCCTCCAGGTACCGCGGACAATCGGCAAATGACGCAGAATATGACACTTTGCAATTAACTCAGACGGGGGCTGATTAACAGGTACCATCTTATAAGGGCAGACTACAAGAGGCACTTATGGAAGCGGCACTCTTACAGGAGACTTGCGTATGCCCAAAACGTTGGCATTTAAAACAACGCAGAGATCTAGGAATATAGGTCCCCACCGCAATTCGTTCGTACCCTGCTGAAATACTCGTGTGCAGATCGAGGCCATCGAAAGTTATAAACAGGGTACGAGTTGGTACCAAAGTTCCGTCGCGTTTAGCCTGCACTCAATGAACGGCTGTCACCTTTTGATCAGAAAGATAGCCCACAAGTTCGACGTCTGACATACCATCGAGGCTATGGATGGTAACGACGCCTTGACAGGTATTCAAGGTGCGGTGCTTCTCAACATGGATGGGATAACCGTGGAGAAGCGTGGCGCGCAAAAAGGACTTACTCTGCTGTTTGGACTTGGTTTGAACCAACAATGAAGCAATCCGAAGACGAATGTAGGACTGAACCGCACCAGCAATAGCGCCAATACCCTTCTGTATAAGAAAAGGGTTCACCTTCTCAAACGATTGTTCGTCTTCTGTTCGCTAATGACCAAGTAACAACCAGATGTCGGTGGTGCTACTTCCGTTACAATGACTTTTCGGAACTTGTTATTAGAAATGGAGAATGAGGGCTCCATAGCGAAAGAAATCCTCCACCATTGCAACCGTCTCCGACCTCGGGCTCTGACTTCCCTTGGATTCCCGGGTGGTGGGGATGACGCCATTACCCACTTATCCAGCTGCACACCCAGTGCGCGGGTATCCGCCAGGCTATGTCCACGGAGGATTAAAAGAAAGAAAAGGGTAAAATAAACCAAAAGTGTATGGGCGTTTCGCACGCAAGGGAGGCCGGCGAGGAAGTAAAAGACATGTGTGAATGGTCGTGGTGCGAAATGTTCGTAAATGGACTAGAGAAGAAAGAAACGATGGCGAGGGGCGGCATGGAACGAAATGCAAAGAACGCACGAGAGCCTACCTTGTGTCCCTTGGTCACGAGGACGAACCCTTTTCGACCGGACGAGGGTGGTGGGATGGCGATGGCGATGGAGATGGAGATGAGTGGCTTGAGACCCCGGGTGCGCCAAACCCGTACACATAAAGTGAGCCCCTGGGGTGGCCAAGGTAAATACCGGATTGGATATTTAATACAACCTAAAGCTACCTTAAATGTAAAGCGTAGTAACAATGAAAGCAGATCGACTAGACGGCACTCTAGTGCCCTCTGTCCGATAAGTGTAGAAGCAGAGATGCAGTTGCCTAGCATGGTATTTGTGGACACATGTCGAAGCAAGGTAGTATGTTAAAAAGAACTAGAAAGCTGTCCGCCACACAGCACACGTCGATCCAAGAGGTATCTCTTAACAGATCCGTTGCAATATGACCATGTAATTAAAGCGATGTAATTAATATATTTATATATAATATATAGATGGGTCTTCAGATTTATTTCGCCTTTACGGCCAGTCGATTTACATCATTATTAGTTCAATGAGCCGCTAGACTCAAAGGGTAAGTGTGGAATTGAACTTTAGACAGCATGCGTTTCCGACTTCGTGAACGGGTTGATGTAATGCGGTGGTGCAGAAATGTTTTCAGGGACATGTGCGTTCTTTGCAGGCGAGATGGAAGTGACCACAGATCACAGAATTTGCATGGTTGAGTGCTACCTCCGAACTGGAAGGATACGAGCGGGGGTCTATCGTTACGATATTGGCCACTGTGTGAAGAATTTTGTCAAGTCCCGAGGATAAAAAAACAAAAATAGTTTAACTAAAACATTTATAAAGGTTGCTTCAGCTGTAATTTATTCAAAAAGTTAAAGTTGTGCCCATTTCACTACGGTGGCCTCTAAACTGTTGACATCCACCCCTTTCACTAGTCCTCTGCCAGCGGCACTGGTGATAAACTCGCTTCAAAGTAATGACGTCATGCGTAGACAACCGAATGGCAGCAACAGCTGAATAATCTAAACATCTCGTATACAGGACAGAAACAGGAAAACAAGCCTGTTTTACAAATATTCTGTAAACTATAGTGGCAGGAAATGTGTGCCGCATTAGATTTTTTTAGTGCCCCGTTCTGGTTATTCTCGTTCAGTCTTTTCAAACAGTGGAAGGGGAAGATAAGGCCGTCGCGCGGCCGATGCGGTAGGTATCGCAAAGAGCCTCCACATGAAGCCGACCATTGCACGAGCATTCGATCTTGAACTTCCGCTGTCCACTGTCTCAAAATACTCTGAACAAAGAGTACTCAGGAAAGCAGTACCTATAAAAATCGAACGCAAGAAACAGAGGAAATAGGTGTTAGTTTTTATTAAAATCCCAGAAAAACAGTTTTATCGGTTTTTCAACCCACAGGGAAAGAGGGAGAAAAGAGATAAGGGGGAAAAGGGAATGAGAAGGAGAGAAAGAATTATCTTTGTAGTTAACGCAATAACGCGAGCAGAGATGTTGGTTCTCCTAGTCCGCAATAAAATTTGAGCTGATCTTCACAGTGGTTCACAAGCAATGCAATACTTTTTGAAGTTGGAAATACATATATATATATATATATATATATATATATATATCTCTGAAGAAATCTGCTAATTTTGGAAATCCTAATCAGACTTGAAAAATTCAATGTTGTGGTCGGGACTCGAACCACGCGGTCCCGTCTATGGAACTGATTCAAATTTACAACTTGGTGTCTACATAAGGCATGAAAGAACAATTACCACAATCCTGCTAAAACTAAAATACAAAATTACTATTACCAATGCTGCGTTAAAGAGTAAACACATGTTTCATACACTTTCTTTTTTATATTTATGATAAATTCAGGGGCTGTCTTAAGAATAATTTCTATTACGCATATGCGACCTCTCAGTTGATAAGTGAACCTGGTATGTTAATATGTTTCTTGCATGTTTATGAAACCTAAATTATTTTACTGTGCTTGCAATTAACTGCATCAATTCTGAGCGTAATTCCCAAGACCTGCCATTTCAGAGGCGGAGATGGAGTTGGTATTTAAAGACGAACAGCAATTACAGCTTAGCATACACAATTACAACATGCATATTAGTGCAAAGGGATTATATTAAACTCGTGCTAGCCACAGACTTGCAAGAGGCTTCCCATATGAAGTTACTTCATGGATCTAATCAAGTCGGTATCACTACATTAGAAGCTGTGGGAAAACATGTAGAACGACACCTGTAGCCAAGTTATGGTTAACCACAACACCAACAAAACAAAATTTATCGTAGCAAGAGAAACATATTATCTTAACAACCTCTTTTGCGCTTCCTGGAGTGACATCTCGGCTTTGTGAACAGGCTTTTCAAGTTTAGCAAGGATAAAAGTCGGAAGAAAACAATTCCAATATTGTATATTTATTTCTTCTTTCTCTCATACACTTAACAGTAGGTAGAGGTAGTTTGTATTCCACCCAAAAATAAGATATTCAGATTTCACCGTAAATGTGGGTTTTGAGGTACCCTGAATACAAAATAGCATTTTTAGAAAAGGGTCCTCTCTGTGTACGCGCGTTTGCGCTTGCGCAAATAGTAAATAAATACCAAACTTGGTAATTCAGCACCTTCCAAAGATGCGACACGAATATTTTCAAACACATACCCCAATCCTAACTACCCTTTACATTGAAAATTTATTTAGTTTTGATGTTCTCAAAAATAGCTCTAACGGCTTTGATTAATATATCGTAAGTTATTTGCATGACAAATAAAATGCATACCTTCAATTTTCATCGCGTAGCCAAAGTCCTCTGTATTCTGAATGCTTTTTCTATAATTTTGAATTACTGGTAAACCATAAGAGCAACTTACTGCACACTAAAGCACATCTCCTTGAAACACGCCACTTGTGTCAAATACATTTTTTGTGGGATTTACCGTTTCTGAGATATTCATTACTATTGTTTTAAATTTTCCAATATTTTGCATTTAAGTGCTAAGGCACAATTCGTTTGTTTCTCGTGATGTCATTCAAAGTAGAGCGGTCAAGCACATGCATTTGACTCATTCGTTTCATTTGGTACAGAATGAAATTCACTCGTTTCTTCGAGCCCAATGCCCAACGAAAAGCAGCAACGAATATACCGAAATATGATCGAGCTTCTGGTTCACATGCCCTCTCGTGGGTAATGGGCATTTACTCGTTCGAGTATTTGCTGTTCGAGAGTTCATGTCTTTGGCGTTGTCGGGCGTACTGCTTTAGAGCGTTAGGACAAATGAATGACAGTATCATTTGCCATGTTATTGCGTTTTTGACTTTGTTTCTACCTATTGTTGCGTTCAAAACTTCTTTTATTGCATTATGTTACACAAATTCCAGTTTGCCACTTTCTAATGTCATTCTACGTAAGCAAAACATATTAAAACACGTCCCAAAATAGAGGTCATTCAAGTTTTATATACAATTTCATTCAGAATTTCTGTGAAGGAAAAAAAAACTACTCAGCAATGTATATAAGCATTTGGTTATATACACATTACTAATTGTATATAATACAATAAATTAAATAATGATTGTTCTTTAAACTCCAGAAATTGGATGATGTCATTAAAGTAAACTATGCTGCTACCAACCTTTAACACAAATTAAGGTTAATAAACTCAAAAGTTGTTCCTTTACCTACTTTAATGCTATATACAAGTGTACCTAAAATTGCTTTTTGTTTTAACGAGATACAAATTAACAAACCTCAAAATAAACGTAACGTCAAAAATCTCTAACGGAAAACTAACGATACTTGAGAGCATCTTAATGATATAAATACTTCATACAAAATCTCAAATACATAGTATAAAAAATCTGATGTGTTACACTCACATAACTTTCTCTATTCTTGTACAATCTAATTTTACAAACGCCTATTCTCCATATGCTTCATGTTAATCGAGATATCGAGATGTCAATCTTATTGGTAATTTTCTTGTAGATGCAAGGGGAATATGGTAGCTTTTAAGCGATAGTCAAATATTTTAACGCTGGTTGCTATGTGGCGAATTCCATTCTCTTTGCATGTTCAGGACATAAAAAAATGAATAACGAATTTGAGAAAAAGTATAAGTATTGGAAAATTTAAGGAAATAACAAGCAATATCTCGAAAACGGTTCACTCAACAAAAGAAACGTATATGACATAAGTTGTGTATTTTAACGCGATCTACATTTTTTGTGTAGTAAAATTTTGTCTATCTCTTATGGTTTACCAGTTATGCAAAAGTCGTTCACAATGAAGAATATTTTTGGAGACATTCCCAGAAAATTCGAGATATACATTTTATTTGTCATGACAATATCTTAAACATATGATATTTTAATCAAAATCGTTAGAGCCGTTTTTGAGAAAATTAAAATTTTCGAAAAATGTTCCATGTAAAGGGTAGTCTGGGGTGGGGGGATTTTCTTGAAAACCTTCGTGTCGCATCTCTGGAAGATACTGAACCTAAATACCAAGTTTGGTGTTTATCCGACTGTTCGTTTTTGAGTTATGCTGTTCACAGACACACAGACAGACACACAGACACACAGACAGACACACACACGGACATGTTTCCAAAAATGCTTTTTTTGGATTCAGTGATTCTCAAAACATGTATTTCCGGTGAAATCTCGGTATCGAATTTTTGGGTGGAATGCAATACTTCCCCTACTTACTATACGTAGTAGAGAAAGTAAAAACTAGAGAGTTTTCTTAAAAGTAAATTTAAGAACACTTTAACACTTCTTATTATTAGGATATCATTAATAATGTAGTTTTCTGGACAATAATCCCGAAGGGCTTCCATGCATCACTTCTTCTGGTTTTACGTTCTGATAAACTTCGTTTACCTTTTCACTTGTACCAATCGACTCCATACCGGAATATCACGCGAACTCAGGCTGTGCATAAGGCAGAGTGCAGCAACAACGCTATTGAAGCAAACCGACTGAGCCTTCCCCTCGAGTCTGATGACACTGGACGTTCGAATAGGAAGTGACACACGCTCGTTCGGTATACCAAACGACATGGGCTGAGAGCGAGGCACCGTTCACGCCCAACTCGCCCGTATACACGAGTTCGAAGGCAGGAACGGTACGAATTAATGACCAAACTCGTTCGATGGACAACTCTAATTCAACAGTATGGAACTTCAAAACTAGCATACAGCGATCCGCTTTCTAAAGATTTGATTGTCGATTCATCCTCCTGTATCCCCATTTGTGTTACGATAATATTTTTGCAAACGCATTTCTCGATTAACTTGAAGTATATAGAAAATATGTTGTTGTAAGAAGAGAATACAGAGGAGCTATAAAAATAAACTACTGCGGGTAGAGAAATTCATGTGAATATAACACGTCAAAGTTGTAATGCCAATGCCCCTTTAACAATTGAACTCTGCAGAGGGAGCGAATGAAATGCACGAAATAAATGCTTAAATGAGGCCGGAATCCACAGAGTTACAGTTATGACTATCTTCTCAGGGAAAACGACCCAATATGCAAGAAGTGTGGTGCAGAGGAGAAAACGGCCTCGCACTTAATTTCCAGTGGGAAGCACTGGAAGAGAATAGCCACATCAATTTGGAATTGTTGATCCAAATGAGGTTGTATCTAGTAGCAATCTATTCTATGGACTCCTGAGACTTATTAGAGTTTAGGAAGGTGATGATTAGAAGAAACAGCGAGGAAACCGTACAATAAATCTAAATGTTTTAACATTAGGAAAACTTATCTCCCCCAATGACATTCGATATGTCTCACGTATATCAAATGGAAGAGTATGATTTTTTCTGTCTTCAAAGAAATGTGCTGAAGAACTAAAAAACAGTCACTCAAAGATTCTTGTAAACAATATCTCTTTGGAAATAAGACCCCTTCTCACAAAAAACAAACGAATTATAGTCCCAAACGCATGTCCAGTAATCCCAAGCCATGTAATTGAAAATGAATTGATATAGCTAGGCATCAAACCCATGTCAACGATATCTCCAATTAGAGCACAATTATTATTCCCTGGCTTCTCACACATTCTGTTTCCGCAGACAAATGTATGTCTCAAATGAGGACATTAATAAAATCCCCGATGATTTACAAACTGACTATGATGGGATGACCTATTGGGTATATCTATCTTCGGAATCGCCTACTTGCTTCATATGCAAATCTGAAGATCATCTCGGCAAGCAATACCCTAACTCAGATTCAGAAATCTGCAGCATCCAAACTCCTAAGGTTAGTTCCGACGAATCTACATTTCCAAACTCTACAATTAAGAAATAAAAGAAGAATTTCCTCCATTAAATGATTATACTGGTGATACTAAAAGAGTAGAGGATGCTTCTCCACCTCAAGGAGAAGTTGCTTCTTCTCAAGCTATTTCAGAGAAAACCTCTGTTCCTACGTTATCCAAGACTGTGCTCCACCTCACGAGTTATCATCTGAAATTTCCATGGACAACCCTCTGACAATAATAAGCCCTTCCAGACTCCCAATAACATGCAATTGCATAGGTCTAAAAGACCTATGTCGTCTGCTAGTAGTGAAACAGTTGCTACTAATATTACAAACAGCCAGGAACCCTGTCAAGGTTCCGGGACTGTTCTACATGAACAAAATAACAAATTCCTCTCTACACTGACAGAAACAAAGTACAAAAGCACTCGCATAATTAAGAAACTGCTCCATCCTATCAACCAAAGCAAAGAAACAGTAAACGATAGCTCAATGCTAAATTCCTAAATGAAGTAAAACATCTCCCCTAACCAGTATCAGACACATTATGAACATTCTTCTATGGAGCATACACCAATGCAATGGAACATTAATGGATTTCGACCTCAATACGAATACTTACAGCTACTACTCGCTAGACACTAACCTGAAGTTAGAGTGACGGTGACGTAAAATAACAAAAATCCGTGGAAGGAACAAGATAGATAAAACATCTGGGTGATAAAATTGCCGATTTGGCAGCGGCGTCGGCAGACTCGTTCCCCGAGATGCCCACATGACCTGGAATCCACACGAAGGAGACGCTGATGCAAGAAGCACCCAGCAAGTGGAGGAGATCATGTATGCGCTGTACGAGGAGGAAGGAATTGTCAGCGCATTAATAATCTGAAGGGTAACCAGAGCGTCCGTACAAACAACACAGTGCCGTAAGTCGTGCCGCTGCATGTGTAAAAGAGAGTGATAAACGCTACAAAGTTCGGCGGTAAAAATCGAGCATTGCGAGGGTAAACGAAAGGTAAAACTATGTCGACCGAAAATAAAGGCACACCCTACTCCATCAGTCTTAGACCCATCAGTATATATAAAATGGCATTCCCCGAATTCCGTCTGAAGTTCTAAAAATGCGGATCTAAGGACGGAAGGAGTCTCCCTCTTCGGCATCGACGTTAACCCAAGGTGACAGTGGGCCTCAGCGCGCGTTTCCCCCCTGGGAAGGGCCGGCGCTGGAGTAACGTCCAAATGCCGAAGAAGCTCTCGAAATCGAACCCTTAGAGGGAGTAATGCAGAGGAGCGAACTATATATTCCCGATCTAGCGAATCCTCGAAAAATAACTCGAAGGACGGCTGGTCAGGCAAGCTTGAGTCGACATACATAGCTGCACAAAAGCATCTCACGCCTGAAGGACAGCGGAGGCTCTGCAGCTTCAGCGTACAGACTGGGTACAGGGAGAATGCAATGGGGTTTAACGGCTCACAACAGCCCATGTTATAAGCGCCCTCACTAAAATTAAAAGCGTCAACAGTTAAAATAAAAGCACGTTAAAATAGTCTAAACGAGCAGTTAAAACGCAGAAGTACAGAACAAACAGTGCCACATGAGGTAGAACGCCACGTGAAAGTCCTAGAGCATTAAAACAGGGATAAAATGGTTAAAAACAAGTTGATAAATCTCTTTGAGTCAGAATAAAACTCATAGGACAATCTATATCCGGGCAATATAACCATTTTGTGAGATAAAGGCTAACTGACGTCCTACAGCAGTAAAATTATCTGCAAGCAGATCGGAAATACGGCCTGGCAGACATGATGATGATGATGATGATGATGATGATGATATGCGGTTTAAGCGCGCTAAACAGCTAAGGTCATCAGCGCCTTTACAAAGTATAACATTTAACATAAAAAATTAAAGACGGGTAAATAACCGCACAATTAAAAAACACTATAAAACTAGCCATGAAGGTGTAAAACCACAACAAAAACAGGGTAAACAAAACAATAAAAGAGTAAAACAATGTGTCACTGGCAGAGACAGACGCCGGCGTAAAGGAGCTACAAAGTGACACTGGAGTAAAACGTGACGGACCGAGAAAGGTACGCCACAGTGCACACAAACTGGTGCAGGGTCACCATTTAATAAATAACTATGGCTGAAACGGCAATATCTAATTCTCAGTCGGGTTAAAATTTCCTCTTCGCGACGAGAGGGCCGTATAGAGGTAACCCAGATGATAGGGATGGGCTTAACCTCTCGGAGCTTGTTTCCCTGGACCATTCCTCTCACCAACGCAAATAAATAGCGCGGCATAAAAACAATATCAAATCGCGCAAAGAAACAGAGGAGCTAAAACGCCTGGGCGATAAATAGCAGCCTGAGCAGCAGTATCAGCGGTCTTGTTCCCTCGCAGGCCTACATGACCAGGAACCCACTCAAACGACACGTGTGTGCCGACACATCCGAGAGTGTCGCTGCACAATAGGATGGAAAGTTTACAACGCCTGGAGGCTCTGAAGTGCGCTCAGGGAATCCGAATATATAAAACATCGCTGTATACCATGTAGCCGTACATAAAAAAGAACCTGGAGTACACCAAAAAGCTTGGCTGTAAAACTGGAACACTGCTGTGAGAGACGAAATTTAAAACTGCGGGGACATACAACAAAGGTACATCCTACACCCCGATCGTCCTTCGATCCATCAGTATATATAAAAACACCATCCCACGGAGACTCTGAGCGATAAAAAGGCAGATCGAAATATGAAGCCGGGGGTTGTGGACTTTAGCATAGACGCTAGCTCCTGATATAAAGTAGACTCTGGGCACAGCCACGGGGGAAAACTGCTTACTCCCCGGGAAACCATACAAGGAAATTCGACGTTCAATCCCCGAAGCAACTGCCGAAAACGTACTCCTGGGGGAAGAAGTGCCAGGGAGCGAGACTCATACAGACGATCTAGAGAATTATCAAAAAAAGGTCTATACGTTGGGTGTTCTAGCATGCTGGAGAGGCGGCAAGCATATTGCAAACATCGTCACGCCTATTAGACAACAGAGGTTCGGCAGCTTCAGCACAAAGACTCATGACAGGGCTGGTGTGAAATGCACCGGTGGATAGCCGATTACCAAGGTGGTGAGTGGCGTTTACGCCACGTAAGATGGAGGGTCGCGCAGAACCATACACAATACACCCGTAGTCCAGTTTCGAGCGGACCAACAGTCGATAAAGGTGTAAAAGAACGGTCCGATCAGCTCCCCAGAATGTGGCGCTTAAAACCCATAAAATAGAAACAGAACGATGACACCGAGCTTTCAAGTATGCTATGTGGGATGACCAACAGAGTTTTCGGTCAAAGAGTAAACCCAGGAATTTCACTTGGGTCTGCGAAAGGCAGAGCTTTTGGGCCGAGCCAGAGGATAGGCTGGGGAGCTCCCTTCGGCGTCAGAAATTGACATACACGGTCTTTTCGACAGAAAACCGGAACCCGTGTGTAATAGTCCAGGAGTACAGACTGTCAAGGCAACGCTGGAGTTGTTCCATGAGGATGGTCCGCCGAGAGGTAAGGTAAACAGAAAATTGTCAACAAAAAGTGACGCTGAAACTTCTGGTGGAACACAGTCCACAATAGAGTTAATAGCTGAGCAAACAGTGTGACGCTGGGCACAGACCCCTGAGGCACACCGTTCTCCTGAGTAAAAAGCTGGGATAAAATCGAACCCACACGTACACGAAATACCCGGTCCTTCATAAACTCCCGAATGAAAACAGACAGACGACTACGAAAACCCCATCGATGAAGAATACCAAGAATGCCTATCCTCCAGGATGTATCGTAAGCTTTCCCTAAGTCGAAGAATACGGCTACAGTATGACACCGATGTGCAAATTCATGCATTATAGCTGTCGAAATGTTTACTGGATGGTCAACTGCGGAGTGGTACCGGCGGAAACCGCACTGCACGTTCGTTAAAAGTTTCCGAGATTCCAGCCACCATGTTAACCGTCCGTTGATCATGCGTTCTATAACCTTGCAAACGCAACTGGTTAGGGAAATCGGGCGGTAACTAGAAGGTAGTTGACGATCCTTCCCAGGTTTCAATACCGGAACAATGGTGGCTTCACGCCATGCTGAGGGAAACGTAACATCTTGCCAGATACGGTTATACACCTGGAGGAGAAAGCACCTACCATCAGTAGACAGATGCTGCAGCAGTAACTCGTGTGGAGCATCGGGCCCAGGGGCAGAAGGCCGAGAGGTAGCTAGGGCATGTTTCAGCTCGCGCAACGAAAACGGACGGTTATAATTCTCCTTGTTGCACGAGCGAAAGGATATATCTTGCGCTTCCATCGCAACCTTATGGGCAAGAAATCCATGATGATATTTGGTAGAACTGGATGTGGCTTCAAACGTCCTGCCCAGGGTGTCTGCGATAACGGTAGGATCAGCCAGGATGTCAGTACGTATTCTAAGACCGTGTATAGTAGTGAAGTTGGATTTACCGGCTATGCGATTAAGTTTGTTCCATACAACGGATGTGGGGGTAAATCTACTAAAACTTGTCACTTAGCGGTACCAAGAGGCCTGTTTACTACTGCGAAGAGACTTTGAGCCCTCGCACGCAGTTGTTTATAAATTACCAAGTTCTCTGTAGTAGGATGCCACCGAAAGATTCTCAGCGCACCTCTTCGTTCACGAATTGCTTTCCGACAATCTTCGTTCCACCAAGGAACCGGTACACATTTGGGGTGGGAAAACGTATAAGGAATAGACCGGTCAGCAGCGGCCAGTATACCACTGAAGTGAGGTACGCTATCATGTGGTCAATAGTTGAAAATTCCCAGCTAAAGAAGCAAGCAAGACGTGAATAAAGATCCCAGTCTGCCTTATTGAATTGAAATTTAGAAATACCAGTGGAAGATACAGTAGCCGAAAGTAAAATGATGATGCACAGAAATAATCGCTAGAATGCGTATCGGAAATGATGTTCCGTACCAAACGACTAGCAACCTGTGCAAAACAAAGGCTCAAATCCAGATAGGAAAGAGTCCCAGATGCATTACAGAGAAACGTTGGTTCTCCAGTGTTCAGGACGCAACGATTAAAGTGATTAGTGAGGTCAGAAACAAGGCTTCCCCTCAGACATGTCCGTGGAGACCCCCAAAGGGGATGATGTGCATTGAAATCCCCCAATAAGGTGAAGGGAGTTGCGACACTAGATGAAGGAAATCAACCAATGCGAGGGAAGAGGAAGGCAGAACATAAATCTTGCAAATGAAAAAACGGAAGCCAAAAACATGTACAGCAACAGCTTGCAAGGGAGTGTTGAGCGGAAGAGGTTCATAAAACACATCGTCGCGAATCAAGGTGGAAACCCCACCATGAGCAGGAGAACCCACCGCCGGAGCTAGATCTTAGAGCACCACTGAGAATCTGCGCAAAACAAATGCAATGTGAGGACGAAGTTTGGGCTCCTGCAAGCAAACGATAAGCGGTGAATGACGACACAATAGAACCGCTGACTCAGCTCGCGCCCGCACACCACGTACATTCCACTGGAGGAGAGCCATTAGAAAAACCAGAAAGCAGATGGGTGAAGAAGGCGTATGCGGCAAGAAGACACTTATGAAGCACCTTTGGCTACAACGGTGCGGTTAAACTTGAGCTTTATCTTGCGCGCAGGACTGCGGCTCTGTCTGGTACGGCCAACAACCTGAAAGGTATCCACATCACCGTCGCTAGTACCTGTGTCAGAGCATGTCGTCCGAGTAAGGGAGCGTGAGCGCCTCGTGGGACGACGTGTAGGAGATTTGCGAGTAGTTCGGTCAGAAACGGTACTAGAAGTAGAAGCTGCAATGGGCGGTATGCAAGGAGCCTGTGTATGCGAGGTTGGAGAAAGAACTAAATCGGAAGCGGTGTCGTTTTAGGTGCCTATGGAAACTCCAAAATAAGAGACGGGAGAGGTCTGTGCCACGGCATCCTGCTTCCGAAAGCCCTCGCGGACGTAGGCGGAATACTTCAGGGAGGTAGTCGGGTGCAGTTCGTGGTAACGCTTCCGCGCTTCTGGAAACGTTAATCTTTCCTTGGTACGTAGTTCTTCGATTCCCTTTCCTATAGAAATCGTGTGCAAAGTGGAGTCTTGAGCACACATCGAGCCGTCATGCGCGGCTCTTTCACAGCGGGGAGAAATAGGTGAGCCTGAACAACGCTGCTGGGTGTGCCTGAACTTCTGGCACCTGAGGCTGCGCATTGGATTTGGTATATAAGGCCGGACAGGTGCTGCTTCATAGCCGCAGAAGATTAGGTGGGTAATTCGGTCCGTACCTACATCAGCAACAATATCCGTAGAGAAAAAGGCTTGTCATCCCTCTTTCCAATGTGGCGATAGGAAGCAGTAATCCCTGATCAGACAGGCAATTTACAATTTCCTCATTGGAAAGGCCGTCTAAACTGGCGGTTGTTAACACACCTCGGCTGCTGTTCATGGATCCGTGTTTTTCCACCTTATGGGGTAGGATCCCAACAGAGTTGCCTTTAATAACTTTGCCGGTTGGTGATCGTGTAACCCTTCTACTAGAAGCGTGCCATCCCTACAACGCGTTGCGTTTCTCACTTTTCCAAAGATGCGATCAACTGCACTTGTACATAAAATGACTGACATCCTGCATCGTCTTGCCTTCACAATTAAGCTGCATAAAAAACAAACGAGGTGTTGAGGAAGTTAAGCGCAGAGGAGCCATCATGGGAAGAGACCCCTTCCGGAACCGTCGGCGTCAGCCTGTCATCTGGGGGATAGAAAAGAAGACACCTAAATCTTCCTATGATGATGATGAGATGCAGTTTAAGGTCGCTAAACAGCTAAGGTCATCAGCGCCCTTACAATGTATAAAATTTAAAGTCCAAAATATAAAATACGGGTAAAAAAACACATGATTAATAAACGGGACACAAACCCACGATGTCCAAAAAGCTAACAGCAACAATACACCAATCCCAAAAACCAACACACTAAAAGCATGGGCAATAAAAGAGTAAAACATGTCAAGAACTGTAGAATGCGAGGGACTTGAACGCAATATGTCCACTGGGGAGTAGTGTCCCCATTAAAACAGACATAATAAAATTACGAAGCTAAAGGACGCTCAACGCATCAAATGCGCAGATTAAAATCACTGTCACGAATAAAACGTACAACATATTCTACAGCACGCGCGTCGTCTGCCAAAACGTTGGGTATGCCAACAGGCAGACCCCACACGAACACGCATGAAGCTAAAACTTGACAGTCTGTTAAGATGTGGCGCACCGTTAAGGGCGCATTACACTGCTCACATACTGGTGCGGGATCACCACTAAACAGGTATTTATTACTAAAATGCAATGTCGATTCGGAGACGGGCTAAAATTACCTCTTCCCGACGAGAAGAACGAGAAGAGGTACCGCAGACTAACGGAAGAGGTTTAACCTCACGCAGCTTGTTCCCACGGAGGGCCGTCCACTCATCGCTCCAAAGCGAGAGGATGCGGCGACGTAAAATAATGAACAAACCTGCAACACAGGTAAAACTTCTGGGTGAGAAAATCGCCGATTGGGCAGCGGCGCCGGCAGACTCGTTCCCTGAGATGCCCACATCACCTGGAATCCACGTGAAGGAGATGCCGATGCCGGAAACACCAAGCGAGTGGAGCAGGTCATGAATGCGCTGTGCGAGTGGGTGGCAACTGTACAGCGAGCTAATACTTTGAAGAGCACGCAGGGAATCTGAACAAATAAAACAGTGCCGTAAGTCGTGCCGCTGAATGTATAAAAGACTGATAAATGCTAAAAGGTTCGGCGGTAAAAATCGAACATTGCCCCGGTAAAAGAAATGTAAAACCATTTCCACCACAAAGGCACACCCTACTCCATCATCAGTCTTAGATCCATCAGTAAACATAAAAGGCCAGTCCCCGAATTGCGCCTGCAGTTCTAAAAATGCTGATCTAAAGACTGAAGCAGGGGTCTCATTCTTCGGCATCGACGATAACCCAAGGTAACAGTGGGCCTCAGCGCGCAACCATGGAGGAAAACGCGTTTCCCCCCTTGGAAGGGCCGGTGCTGGCGTAACGTCCAAATGCCGAAGAAGTTGACGAAATCGAACCCCTGGAGGGAGCAATGCAGAGGAACTAATTAAATACTGCTGATCAAGAGAACCATCGAAAAATAACACATAGGACGGGTGGTCAGGCAAGCTTGAGAGTCGACAGGCATAGCTGCACAAAAGCATCTCACGCCGGAAGGACAGCGGAGGCTCTGCAGCTTCAGCATAAATACTGGGAACAGGGCTGGTTGGAAAGGCCCCCGTAGCGACTCTTATGCCACGATGGTGAATGGCATACAATCGACGTAACACAGATGGACGTGCCGACGAATAAACAATGCACCCGTAATCAAGCTTGGATCGGACCAAAGAGCGATAAAGATGTAGTAGGACGGTCCGATCAGCTCCCCAGGATGTGCCACTTAAAACACGTAAACGATTAAGAGAACGGTCACACTTTGGTTTTAAAAAGGAAATGTGCGAAATCCAGCACAGCTTCCTATCAAAGATCAACCCCAAAAATTTCGCCTCGTTTGCAAACGGAAGTATCCCTGGCCCTAATGGAGAGAGGGCGGAGGGAAAGCCTTCCGGCACCAGAAATTGACACAGACGGATTTTTCGGCGGAGAAATTAAAGCCGTTGGCGTTATTCCAGGCGTAGAGAAGGTCGATATAGCTCTGGAGACGGCGTTCGAGTAGAAAGGTCCGCCGTGAACTGCAATAAATGGCAAAATCGTCAACAAAAACGGACGAAGAAATGCCAGGTGCAATACATTCAACAATGGGGTTGATAGCAATTGGAAAAAGTGTGACACTGAGTACAGAGCCCTGCGGTACTCCGTTCTCTTGAATAAAACGACTACATAAAACCGAGCCCACACGTACACGAAAAACACGGTCCGTCATAAACTCCAGAAGAAATATGGGAAGACGACCGAGGATATTCCATGCGTGAAGTGTACGTAAAATGCCGCCCCTCCAACAAGTGTCATAAGCTTTCTCCAGATCAAAAAACACAGCCACGGTTTGAAACTTTCTCAGAAATCCATTCATAATATGTGTCAACAGGGACACCACATGGTCGACGGTAGAGCGATGCCGAACAAATTCGCACTGAGCGTTCGATAGAAGTTTCTGAGATTCAAGCCACCATGTCAACTGCCCGTTGATCATGCGCTCCATCACCTTGCAAATGCAACTGGTGAGGGAGATAGGAAGGTAGCTGGAAGGTAGTTGGCGATCCTTCCTAGGCTTAAGGATAGGGACAATGGTGGCTTCGCGCCAAACGGAAGGAAAAAGCTGTCTTGCCAAATATGGTTATAGATCTGTAAGAGAAAGAGTTTACTGTCGGCTGAAAGGATCTGTAACATCAGGACACGAATGCCGTCCGGCCCAGGAGCGGAGTGCCAAGAGCAATGAAGAGCGTGCTCCAGCTCCCTCACTGTGAAAGGTTCGTTATAACATTCAGAATTAGAACACCGAAAATTATATGTTGCGGAATCGAGCCGGTCTTTAATAGAGCGAAAGCCGGCGGAATAATGGTCTGAACTGGAAGCCGGCTCAAAGGCAGCACCCAGAGTGTTAGCAATGGCAGCCGGATCCACTATGGTGGCATTGGAAACCTGAAGTCCAGACATAGTACAATGCGACACTTTACCGGAGAAGCGACGAAGATTATCCCAAAAGCAGAGGAAAGTGTGAAGCGATTAAAAAACTCCACAAAACGAGTCCAAGATGCCTCCTTGCTATCCTGAATAATGCGACGAGCCCTGGCGCGAGATTCTTTAAAAGTAACCAAATTATCAAGTGTAGGGTGTCGCCGAAACACCGTAAGTGCAGTTCTACGGGCACGAACGGCGTCCCGACAATCCTCGTTCCACCACGGAACAGGCAGACGCCGAGGTTGAGAGGATGAACGGGGAATTGCGCGTTCGGCGGCAGATAGAATCGTAGACTAAGGCGCTGCACCATTTAGTTAATGGCGCTGAAGGGCTTGCGGTCAAAATCACGAGGCTGGATTACAATCTCCAGTCGGCTTTTGTGAATATCCAGGTAGGTACTCTGGAATGCTGCACGTGGTGAGACAGAAGAGAAACGATGCAGGGGTAATGGTCGCTGAGTAGGTGTCAGCGACGACGTTCCACTGCAGACGACTAGCAAGCTGGAGTGAGCAAACGGCAAGCTCCAGGTGAGAGAATGTACCAGAAGAATCAGAAATAACAGTAGGCTCACCTGTATTGAGTATGAAGAGATTGAACTGATCAAAAATGACGTAAAGAAAAGTTCCCCTCGCACAAGCCCTTGGCGAACCCCACAGGGGGTGATGGGCATTAAAATCTCCCAACAGAAGAAATGGTGTTGGAAGAGCGCACAGGAGAGCTCGAATGTCCGCGGGAGCGAGGGGAGACGATGGAGGTGAATACACAGAACAAACAGAAAAGAAAAAGCCAGGTAATTGAACAGTTACGGCAACAGCTTGCAAGTCGAGAGTTTGAAAACGAGCCTCGTTACGCACTAATATCATAACACCTCCATGAGCAGGAGTACCCTTCTCCAGTTCAAAATCGTAGCGAACCGGAGTATACTCTCGGAGATCAAAAGGATCGTGAGGGCGAAGCTTAGTCTCCTGCAAACACACAACCATAGGTGAATGGGAACTCAATAAAAGTTGCAGTTCCGCCCAATGCGATCGTACACCACGTAAATTCCAGGTCAGGATAGCCATCAGGAAAAGGGATAAAGTTCTTACTTAGAAAGGCGGCTCAAATTTACCTTCTGTTTAACCTTTGGGCTCGGGCTTTTGGTATGGAGTTGGTCAGGCTCCATACCCTCCTCGAAGGGAGGGCACACTGCGCTCAGGCCAGAAACCGATTCAACTGCCGAGAATCGGTTTTGGGTGGCGATGGGTGAGGGGTGCCGCTGACCGCGGCTTGTCCCAGGAGCTTCCTGGGACTGCGACCTCCGAGGAGGAGAAGGTGAACTCTGCTTGCTGTGAACACGCGGAGGGTCTTTTAAAAAGTCTTCTCTTCGAAGTTCCTGCTACGGCTTTTTCTCAGTGGCTGGTGACTTCATAGACTTTGGACCAGGTTTATACGGCTTGGTAACAGTAGCAGACTTGGACGGCCGGACGGTAGTGGCGGTCAAGGCAGTCATGGTCCAAGTTCGAGTCCCAGCATCCTTCCGGTGTACTGGCGAGGCAACAACAGAACTGAATGTTCCCGATCGCAGGAGCGAAGGTTGGCGCGCATGGTAACGCCTCCGGGCTTCGGCGAAGGAGAGTTTCTCCTTTACCCGGATCTCCTGGATCGCCTCCTCGTCCAAATACCGCGGACAGTCGCCAAATGAAGCAGAATGTGACCCTTTGCAATTGACGCAGACGGGGGCTGTTGAACAGGCACCTTCGTGTGAGGGCTGACTACATGTGGCACAGATGGTAACGGCATTCTTACAGCAGACTTGCGTATGCCCAAAACTTTGGCATTTAGAAAACGCAGAGGTCTAGGACTATAGGGCCTCACATCAATGGGTTCGTACCCTGCTGAAATGCTCGTGGGCAGATCGACGCCATCAAATGTTATAAAGAGGGTACGAGTTGGTACCAAAATTCCGTCGCGTTTAGCCTGCACTCGATGAACCTTTTGATCAGAAAGATAGTGAACAAGTTCTTCGTCCGACCTACCATCGGGGCTATGGGTGGTAACGACGCCTCGACAGGAATTCAAGGTGCGGTGCTTCTCGACACGGATAGGATAACCGTGGAGAAGCGTGGCGCGCAACAAGGACTTGCTTTGCTGTTCAGATTTGGTTTGAACCAACAATGAACCAATTCAAAGACGAGTGCAGGACTGAACCGCACCTGCAATAGCGTCAATGCCCTTCTGAGTAATGAAACGGTTCACCTTCTCAAATCTCTGTCCGTCTTCTGTACGTGATATGACCAAGTAACAACCAGATGGCGGTGCTACTTCTGTTACATAGACTTTTCGGCGCTTGTTGTGAGTAATGGAGAAAGGGTGCTCCATAGCGAAATAAATCCTTTGAGAGTGCGAAAGCCGGCGGAATAATCGTCAGAACTGGAAACCGTTTCAAAGAAGGCACCCACAATGATAACAATGGAAGCCGGATCCACTATGGAGACATTGGGAACCTGAAGGGCAGACAAAGTACAATGCGACACTTTACCGGAGAATTTCGTTCAAAACATTATAGTGAAAAATGGCTTGAAATTTAACCTACTCCTAGCTAAATCTGAAATGCGTGGAAATTGAACGGAATAGTAAAAAAGAAAAGAAAAAACTTCCGTAACGCACAAACGATCCCCCCGCCACACACACACACACACACACACACACAATAGTGCGCATCACTCAGTCTACAATAATGATCTTGACAGTTATAACTTATAAGGTTAGTGGTACTCTCATGATTCCCAGAATAAACAATCCGTCGAAAACGCCCTTCGATTTATGAAAGACAATAAAATTATAATACAAAGCGCAAATACGGATTACTCAAAATGGACCACACATCAGATTCTTATTTCAAAAAATCTGATGTGTTACACTCACATGACTTTCTCAACTCTTGTACAAACTATTTTTCAAACGCTTATTCTCCATATGCTTCATGATAATCGAGATATCGAGATGTCAATCTTATTGCTAATTTTCTTGTAGATGCAAGGGGAATATGGTAACTTATAAGCAATAGTCAAATATTTTAACGCTGGTTGCTATGTGGCGCATTCCATTCTCTTTGCATGTCCAGGACATAAAAAAAATGAATAACGATTTGAGAAAAAATAAAAGGATTGGAAAATTTAAGGGAATAACAAGCAATATCTCAAAAATGGTTCACTCAACAAAAAAATATATATGACATAAATTGTGTATTTTAACGCGATCTACATTTTTCGTGTAGTAACATTTTGTTTATCTCTTATGGTATACCAGTTATGCAAAAGTCGTGCACAATGATGAATGCTTTTGGAGACATTTCCAGAAAATTCGAGATATACATTTCATTTCTCATGACAATATCTTAAACATATCATATTATAATCAAAATCGTTAGAGCCATTTTTGAGAAAATTAAAATTTTCAAAAAATGTTCTATGTAAAGGGTAGTCTGGGGTGGGGGATTTTCTTGAAAACCTTCGTGTCGCATCTCTGGAAGATACTGAACCTAAATACCAAGTTTGGTGTTTATCCGACAGTTCGTTTCTGAGTTATGCTGTTCACAGACACACACACACACACACATTTTTTTTTGATTCAGGGGGTCTCAAAACATGTATTTCCGGTGAAATCTCGGTATCGAATTTTTGGGTGGAATACAATACTTCCCCTACTTACTATACGTAGTAGAGAAAGTAAAAAGCAGTCAGTAAGAAACATTCCGCTCATCACTGGATACAGGGGAGTTCCAAGGTTTTAAAAACAGACTTAGAACTTTCATTCAATGGCATAAAGCATTACTGGTTTATAGAAAAATCAAATGTATTACACTCGCATAACATTCTCTACCCTCTATCCTTTTATTAGTGTGTATACAAATTATTCTTACAAAAGTTTATTTTTCTATCTACTTCATTTTACTCCAGATAAACCGTTGCAGAAATATCTAAATTATGCATTTCGTTAAGATACAAAGAGAACAGTGATACTCAACTGGACACTATACGCCGGCCTTAAAATTCCATACTGTTTCCATGCAATCGCCAGAAACAACTGAAAATAGATGGGACAGAAAGAATGACAAAGTATTGAACCAATTCAACCATTAACATCGGATATCTCGGAAATGTCAGGTGCCAGCCACAAAAAAAAAGTTATTAGAAATAAATTGTGTGTTTTAAAGAGGTCTGTTTTTTTTGTATACTACGTTTTCCTTTATCGCTTAACTTTTACCAGTTATACAAGATTATACAAAATTCCTTCCGAATAGAAAGGACTGCATAGGCTATTCCCAGAAAATTCAAACTATACGTTATATTTGTCATGTAAATATCTTTAATATATGGTACTTTAATAAAAATTGTTAGAAGCTTTTTTTTTTAGAAAATCAAAAATTTCTAAAAATATTCCATGTAAAGGGTAGTTTGGGGCGGCAGCATTTTCTTGAAAATCTTTGTGTCGCATCTTTGGAAAATACTGAACCTGAATACCAAGTTTGGTATTTATCTGCATTTTCGTTTTTGAGTTATACTGGTTACACGCGCGCGCGAATCTTTTCCTAAACATGCTTCTTTTGAATTCAGGGGCCTCAAAACATGTACCTTCGGTGGAATCTCGGTATCGAATTTTTGGGTGGAATGCAATATCCTCTCTACCTACTAGAGACGTGGTAGAGGAAGTAAAAACTGATGTGTTGCACTCACATGACTTTCTCTAGTCACTCAAGAGCGGGTCGCTATTAAATGGCTTTGACATTTCGTTCTCTTTGTATAGCCAAGAGGGAGACAGGAAGAAAAAATCTTGTTACATTCACATGACTTTCTCTGCCCTCTATTGCTTATTAGTGGGATATACCAGCTATTGTTATTAAAGCTTACTTTTCTATCTACTTCACTTTAATCCAAATAAACCTTTGCAGAAATAGCTACATTGCACATTTCGTTATAGCTACAGTCAAATGCTTAAGTACTGGACGCTATATCCTGGCCTTAAAATTCCATACTTATTCCATGCAATCGCGAGAAGCAACTGAATGTCGGAAGGGCTTAAAGAAAGACCAAGTAATAAGCAATTCGAACCATTAATAACGGATATATCGGAAATGGCTGATGCCACAAAAAAGTTATTTGAAATCAATTAATGAATTGGGTGTTTTAAAGAGATCTACATTTCTTGTACAGTAGGTACATTTGGTTTATCGCATAACGTTTACTAGTTACACAAGATTATACAAAATTATTTCCGAATGAAGAGGACTTCAAAGGCTATTTCCAGAAAATTCAGGATATACATTTTAAGTCATGTAAATATCATTAATATATAATATACGGTATTTTATTCAAAATCGTGTGTCATTTTTTAGAAAATAAAAAATTGCGAAAAATCTTCCATGTAAAGGGTATTTTGGGGTGGGGAATTTTCTTGAAAATCTTCGTGTCGCATCTTTAGAAGGCACTGAACCTAAATAGCATGTTTGGTGTTTATCTCCTTTTCGTTTTTGCTATTCATTCACACACGGGCGCGGGCCTTTAAAAGTGTTTTCTTTTGGATTCAGGGATCCCCAAAACAGGTATTTCCGGTGAAATCTCGGTATCAATTTTTGGGTGGAATGCAATACCTTCTCTACCTACTATGTACTTGGCAGAGAAAGTAAAAATAGTGAGCATGCGGCAAACACTATTATGTACTTCAGTTTGCTATGAATTCATTGTTCCAGTGCAGCAAGTCACTTCTCAGTAGATTCAACACAGCCGCCTCCCAATAACAGAATTTACACATGGCAAAACAGTTTGATAACTAGGAACTAATTGATCTGCTTGTGACAACAAAACGACTATTGCGTCGATGTTTCCATTCAACAAATCGTGTTTTTATTAAATACATACTGCCTCAACGGCCATAAAACTAAACTTAAATATTTCGTTATTCAGAGATGCAGAATGTGTTTACTTCATTTCGTTAATATAAAAAGTTGAAATCTACTCCTTCTTTACGAACATTTCTGTATAATATACATACTATGTTTTACTGCACGATAATAGTACCTATTTGATGTTACATTTAGCGTTGATCACCATTCTTTTCACCACATTTCTGCAACTGAGATGGTCAAGATATAGCGTTGATGCACTTCATGAGGAATGTTCAATAAATATTGAAGGCCAATGATGCATTCCGAATAACTGTCGTACCAGACTGTCAACTTCTGGCTATTGGGAGGGAGATTCATGCAATTCATGGGGTGTGGGGACCCAATCGTAACTCAGTTTGTTTACATAATCATACAGCTGGAAGCGTGTGTCATCAGACATAATTAACATTATCTCCAAACAGTAAACACAGCACATGCACTACAGTAACAACATTGGGCGGGTATGATATATATTAAATTTGAAAAAACAAAACTGCGGTTTTTTTCATGCATACTGATCACAAATTACAAGATCGTAATTCAAAAGGCAATTAAGATCGCCGTTCAATTAAATTAAATAAGAAGGCAACAAAACAAAGTTACTATTGTGTCAATTATTTTAGCCAGTGTATGCGGTCTATGTCGCAAATGTTGAAATATTTCCTTATTAACTATGGGATTTGGTAATTTTAATCTTTTGTTTTGTAATACATTACCAATGTATCAACATTATATATAAAATACTAATTTTACAAGTCTTCCTATTATTCAGATGTTTTTGTTGAAAATGCAATTATAATTGGGTTTCTTTCAAAATCGAACACCAAAACCTTAGCTCAACATTTTATATTAACGAGAAGGCAATTATAAGCTACTGTCTCTAATTAGAACTTATCCATAGCAAAAGATTGTTTGTTACAAACTACACATTTAGAATTTTAGTAAAGCCCAGACATCACCATTCGTGATGTCTAATTTCGTCGTAAGGCTAAAGCATGAACAGTCTTAATCAGGTTAGCAATTTTAATGAAACGCAAGAACGTATACTTCACGCACGACAGCACTAAATGACTGCGAAACTCGCATTAACTGGAGTGTGCTGTGCTGCAACTCAGAAGTTTCAAGCTAACTTGTTTGCTGCGATACTTCTAAGTTTATGTCAGCAATTCTGCCTGAATAGTATTCTCTCAAAACCGGGTCGGAAAGGTTTTGGACTAAGAATAACTGCAGCTTAAAATATGAACTTGAGTAGTACGGTATAATATGCTTCAACTTGCTTAAGAAGATCACTAATACTTTATTCGCGAAATGAAGAGCAAAGGGCAAGAGTACTAAAGCAGCAGAAGGTTTGCAAAACTATTTGAAGTGTTGGAGTTTCACCAGCAAATCCTTTAAGAAGAGAGCAACAATTACATTTTAATTAACAGCGCTACCCAACTACGTTTTGCGTGTTTTTATGCACAAAATAGTTTTTTTCCGGCTAAAGAAACAATTTTTTTTCCTTCCTTAAGGCAGTATTTTTAACACTTAAATGATTTCAGTCTAATTATATAATATATAATTCAATAACAGCCCGCCTTAAAGCAATATGTGTATGTAACAATATATAAAGTCATTATATATGTTTATATTATTGTATACATGTGTATTAATGTTATGTGAATGTATTACGTAATTTAATAATGTAGGAGCTGTGAGAAAAATAAGCTAAAAGTTGCTAACAATGAGGTAACCTTGAGGCAATAATGAATTTGAACGTTTAACAATACTACTTGTAATTCTTGGAAGCAATAATGTAATTTTTGTGACAGTTTATAATATAGACAATCAACAACCAGAAAAAGCTTTAGTTAAATGAAGGTATTCTATTGAAGTAGGATTAGCCAATCAGAAACTGAAATATAGCAAAATTTACAAATTCAGAAGTCAGTTGGTTACAGACAGTGTTCCTAACCGGACGCGAGACACGTCCTCGAAAAATTTAATACGTATTCGTGTGAGACGAAAATAGTTTTACGTGTTAAAAGGTGCAAGTAATTAATAAAAAAATCTCACAGCTCTTTCTATATCAGTGAAGTGTTATTTAAATTGTGTCAAGGATTAATAAATGTGGTGAAGTAAAATTATAATCTGTGTAAGCCTACATTCTTCAGTCGCACCACAACCCTGCAAAGAGAAACGTGTCTCTAACAATAATACTGACGCAGCCGAGGCAAACAAAAATATATAATATTTAAAGAAACAGTTAAATTACAAAGTTAATATTTTTAAACTTGGGGCGAAGGCTACCGGAAACCAGGTACTATACGTGTGGTTGCAACAAGTTCGGCTCCCAACAGTTGAACTACAATACAACTCCTACTTCAAACTGGCTTTCCATTCGTGAAGCAAAACACCTACTTCATCCTATAATAATTTCTGTTTGCATGACCCGATGGAAATGTTGCTAGTTGTACGATTGAAACTGCTTTGTAACAGCTGCTCTCACATCACTGAGTAACACTCCAGTGCAGTGCACAAGGCTGCAGGGAACACGTTTACAGTATAACAAATAAAACCACGCTACATTAGAAAAATAGCAAAAAATGAATATGTACTTATTAAACAATTTTAAATAGTACAAGATTCAGATTTTTAATGAAGATAGTTAAGAAATTACTACACTTATCTAACTTATGAAATAATTATGCTATTACCAAAGAACTAACAATGAAAACTCCACTCGTTTTTTTTTTAGAAATTAAAATGAGTTTGACCTAAAGCGACATTTAGGGCCGTTTTCGATCTTTAAATTTTGAGCAGTTGGCCTTGTGCTTGGCGTATGGGAGGAAGGTAAGAACAGGAGAAGCAGGTGACAACAGAAATACCGAAAAGCTAACGCTCTGGCGAATAGAAAACTATGATGGATTGCTTGATAATTAAGTGCAGATGGAGCGACAAGTGCTCGTGTTAACGTGTCGTTCACATTTCGGGGGCCTTCGGCTGAAGTCGCGAGCCTAGCGATCACTAAGGCTTTTCCTAATCGCTAGCGAACGCTGACTTTGATACTTGTATCACGGTTCTTGAATTCCATTCCATACCCTGGCACTGAACTCTTTCAAGGTCCACGTGGTACGTATCCTGTATGCGTTGGGGTGACTGCCTAGGATGGCCCTCCTTGGCTTGCTACAGAGACAATAGGAACCTTCCTGAAACAAAGGATACCTAGAGCGAAAACTATCGGTTGTAGAGTTCGTGCAGGCAACCACTGAAAGAGTTGGATTTTCTATTTGGAATTGTTAGGAACTTAATCTACGTTCGTTTCAGCTGTTAGCTCAATAACAGCCATTCTTTAAATCCTTCATGTAATTCATCCCTTCTGGAGGCCTAAAGTATATACTAAGATGGGATTCCGGTCTCAGTGCAGAAGTTCCTCCTCCTTCTACTGCTACTAATACTATAACATGTTAATGTAATTTGCGATACTTGAATTTGAATGAACACTGCCAGTTACAAGCAGAAAAACAAGTTAAAGTACACAACAAAGAATTACTTGTCAGTTTTGATTAAAGCCAACTGGAGCTTCTTTCCAAGGTATGGGTAACAGAATCTTTCCTGTTACCTATACCTTGGAAAAGTATATCTGAAAAGTTTTATTTAGCCATTTTTCCTAAGTCTGCTTACTGACCTATCATAGCCAGTCGCGTTTTTGGCAATTTACTCAGGTCTTCCAACCAAATGATTCATTTATTTTTGGCGTTCCAACATATTTGGTAATCCTAGATCTTCTCTTACCATATTCGCTTATGATCTCTTGCTTTTCCCCAAAAGTGAACGTGAAGACCTCTCTGAGATGCCTCTAGCCTTCTTTCTTCTGCTCTACTTATTATCCAAGCTTCATAGCCATGAGTACAAACGGGTTTGCTCATAATATATAATTTCATTAAGATTCCTTCCCTCTTAGTTTATAAGATGCAGTTCTTTGGAAGGTCTATGTTTTAACCTTCCTTTTTTAATGTTTACACGCTGGATGGCTCAGGTAGGGCAAGAAAAGTTTTGGAAGATCTTTAACACTATACTCTGTGTCAGATTTAAACATGTCTGCATATAAAATGTTACCTAGTCGTTTTCTGCTTACTACCTGTAGGTATGCGTGCTTGTGCGTAGTTTCCCATAATTTTATGAGCTCTTTGTAAGTGCATCTTTGTTGAAAAGTGCAAAGCACAGTTCTAATCTCGTTGAAGCTATGGCAATTTTTCATGTGGGAGGCGGCAAAATTAATACACTGAGAATGCTGTCCTTGTTTCATTTTCAGGGACACTGTTACCGCAGAGCACAAATTTCCCTGAAATTCACCTAAAAAAAAAATTAAGCATTATCTCCATCACATCTGTTGCTGTTTATTTCTAGACTAACATAGGGGATAAATTTCAGTGGCAACGCCCTGTTTCAACACCTACAGATAACTGCATCGGCTCCACCAGGGTTAAATCGCAAGTTTAACACTGCCTGCCGCAGGACTAGTCATTTATTTTCGTATAGTTCACTGCCTTTATTCCATGCGCCGCTGGCATTTGTTGGCTCACTACGCTTGTGAACCATGCTTCCCCATCTAAATGTTACTAACGGTTTGCTGAAGGCGTACTTCACGTTTCCATTAATCTTTCTACTTTTACTGAACTTTGCTAGACTCGGTTCAGTTTTTATTACGGTTGTAGTATTTCTTGACTCGTTACGCCCTGTCCAGTCTCTCATGTAACACTCTAATTACGAACAAGCACTTAGCCTCTCCCCTCTCGCACCATCTGCAACACATAACGTTATATATACACTGTGCACGCCGCGCTTCGCGTAAGCATTTGCTTGCGGTCGCTTCCGTGACTTCATTCACAATTACCCGCTGCATGTCAGGGACATTAACCCCTTCTGGGAATTGCTATATCTCCTCCGCCCTTTTATTTTACCAGTGCTTTAGGATATGTACCACAATATTACGGTCACCATTTTTAATTAAAGCAACGATGAGCTTCCGCTACAATATGAAACAATCTCTGTATACCAGCATTTCAGGAGCAGTAAAAGAAACGAATGAAAGAACTTCTAATGCTAAATGCCTCAGACTGGGCTGCTGTATGTTTGAGGTCGCACCACAATTAAACGGACGAAAGAAAATACTCTTAAATGTGGAACATTGGAGCAAAAGCGCCCAGCCTGACATCCTGCAATTTTTTCCGGAAAATTCGAAAAATTAATCTACTACAGAGGATTTTTCTAAAACGGCATGTTACAGTAATGACAACACATAGATCACAGGTCACTGTGGAAACGGCTTATTTTCGTTTATTTTCCTAATTATTGGGCTCACGGAATCTACACTGTGTTGTTTCTAATTATATTAAGGTTGAACAAAGTGAACACAAAATTCGATACATAGGAACAAACCATGCCAGTCTGGAATTTAAATTACCTTACTTACAAATGTTACCAACAATTCGAGACATGTCTATTTCATGAAGGTTGCTAAAATACTCAAGTCCGGAAGGATGTTCAATAACACACATTTTAAGCGCCTGAAGAAACTTAGCGGCAAAGTTTATGTTTCTTCTAAAATTGGTTTCAGGTAATAACCTAACGTATTTTTACTTTCTCTGCCACGTACCTAGTAGGTAGAGAAGTACCTATTGTATTCCACCCATAAATTAGAAACCCAGATTTCACCGGAAATACATGTTTTGAGGTCCCCTGAATAAAAGTCAACGCACATTTACTTTCTCTATCACGTACATAGAGATAGAGAAGGTTTCCGAAAATCCATGTTCTGAGGCACCCTTAATTAAAAAAGGGGGGAAAGGCATTTTAGAAAAAGGTGTGTTGAGAGAGAGAGAGAGAGAGAGAGAGAGAGAGAGAGAGAAAACAGCATAACTCAAAAACGAAAAGTCAGATAAATACCAAACTTGATATCTGAGCAGTATCTTTCACAAAACGACACGAAATTTTTCAAGAAAATGCCCCTACCCCAAACTACCCTTCACATGCAGCATCATTCGAAATGTTGGACTTTTGGAAGTTAAAAAAAATAGCTGTAATGATTTGTATTAAAATACCATATATTAAAGTATATCTTTAATTTTCTGGGAGTAGCCTGTGAAGTCCACTTCATTTGGAAGGGATTTTGTATACTCTTGTATAACTGGTAAACGTTAAGCGATAGACGAAAACGTACATCACAAAAAAATACAGATCTCTTTAAAACACACAATTTACCTTAAATAACGGCATGAGCCGTTTCTGAGATATTTCTGCTAAGGTTTGTCTCAATTATAATGAAGTAGACAGAAAAATAAGTTTTCGTAAGATTAGTTTGCATTCCCACTAATAAACGATGGAGGGTGGAGATAATCTTGTGAATGCAACACATCAGACTTTTAAAAGAAAATGTGGTTGAAGCTCGAAAACCAAAAATTTTTCCTGGTCTAGAATTCTACGCTTAAAAGCATGAAACTTTAAAGATTAGATACAATAAAGGCAAAAAGTCGTTAATTAATTACTTTAAAAAATTAAAAGCTAAAATAACGTTTTATACAAAGGGCGCTGGGGTAGCGCAGTGGTTTCGTTGCCGGCTCTCGTGTCCGGGATTCGATTGCCGTCTCTGAGGTGGCGGTTTTAAGTCGGACCTATCCACGCCTTCACCTCGGACTTGCTCCTCAAGGACCAACGTGGTTCGGAGTCCACGGAAAAACTGTAGATCCTCTCATTCCACCGCCATCCTCATCATTCTACAACGGATTCCGCCCGCTGAAGATGAAGAGAACATCTTTCGGATGAAGAGAACATCATGGGCTATTCTCAGATAATTCAAGATATAAATTTCATTTGTGATGAAAATATCTTCAATATATGGTATTTTAATTGAAATTGTTAAAGCCATTTTAAGGAAGTAAACCATTTTCGAAAACTTTTCCATGTAAAGGGTAGCTCAGGGTGGGGAGGTTTTGTTAATCTTCGTGTCGCATCCTTGGAAGCAGCTGATCTTAAATACCAAGGTTGCTTTTTAACCGAGTTTGTGTTTTTGAGTTATGCTGTTTTGAGACACACACGGACCGTTTTCTAAAAATGCCTTTTTGAGTTTCAGGGGGCCTCAATACATCTATTTCCGATGAAATCTCGACTTCGAATTTTTCGGTGGAATACACTCTCTTTTCTAATGCCCAACAATTCGATAAAAATCCTCTTTTTAATAACCTAACTTTTCCCCTACTTACATAGTAAAGAAAGTAAAAATCTAATATGCTGGGTACACAAGACTTTCTCTACTCACTCTTCTACATACTATTGTTACAAAAGCTTATTCTTTGATTTACTAATATCTGGAACATTATCGAAAAGCAGCACTTTGTAAGGGTTAGCTGTGAAGGTTTCTGGCTCATAGTCGGAATAGCCGAAGGCACGGTGCCAAATTCCGGGCAAAAAAGATACGTCCCCTATAACGAATAAATATATGCGAATGTCCGGTTCATGTAGTCTTAGTTCAGACAATAACAAGATGCATACTTCCTTTTCACCTAGACAGACTATTGATATAACGCTGATGCGGATTCGAAACATGATAGGCAAAAGTTTCAAAGAAATGTGCATACGAGCCAAAGCAATGAGCAATACTTTGTGGGGAGGGCGAATTCTACTATGTTAGAAAAGCGGATGTCTTTGAGGCATGAAGTGGAATGATTGAGTGGTTTGCGGCGTATGTCTCAAGAGCAGGAATTCTGCGGTTCATATACTTATTAATATCACCCACCGTGCACGCTTTTAATTAAGAGTTCGGAATGTGTAGTGTCAAACCTCGTTAACTATGGAATGACTGACAAGCCAGGAACTTTCCTAGTGGCTTAATCAACGGGTTCATAGCTATTGCTGTTATCGGAGCTTCAAATGGAGTGGGTTTTTGTTGCAATAAAAACTGTTCAGCATTTATGGCCTTTTCCTAGACCAATCAATTCATTGAATTGTCGTACATTCAAATACTCAAAGACTGGAATTTCGAATGATAATGCTGAAACCAAGATCACAGCAGTTCTAATACATCAGCATTAGTCAACTGCCAATTATTCCAATAGCCATATATCCATCAGGGGACGGTCATTTAATCACTGAAGGTACTCTCATCATGTAACACGCTCCCGGCCAATTAAACATCCATCATAATGTAACAGACAAATTACAAAACCTAGCAGACATAAAGAGCGTAGCTACGGATATGCTTACTATAATTTTGGAGTGTAGACTAGTTCAACTTCTAAATTGAATTTCTTTTGAAGTAATGCTTTCTCGTCGATTGCATAATAAGACCATTGCTAAAAGCAACAGACACGATTGTCAACATTTTTCACTATTTCATGTATTGGGCAACTTTAAATTAAATGCAGTATCTGGCTGCTATCGACTATTCCTCGTATCTGTAACATATTTTATTTTTTCTGCCCAAGGTACCGCATTCCAAAAAAAAAATGGTATTGGCTTTTCACCGGAAATAAAGCCGCGCATGTATGTGAACAGCAATGTTTAATAAGTTATAGCCCTAAGTGTGCAAAGCATGAAGGAAAGTGTAACTCCCTACCTGAAAATGAATCTAAACCTTGTTCTGAAAAATTCCTGGATGAAGCTAAACCTGAATGATGATGAGATGGGGGGATCAAGAGCGCTAAACATCAAAGGTCATCAGCACCCTTACAACGTGTAAAATTTAAAATCCAAAAACTAAAATACGGGACACAAATCCGCTTAGTCTAAAACACTAAAAAAAACAAGGCAACAAATTCTAAAACCACCACACTAAAACACGGTAAATAAAACAATAAAAGAGAAAAACGACGTGTCAGGAACTGTAGAACGCAAGGGACAACAGCGCCATATCTCCGACGGGGAAAAGAGTCGCCATTAAACAGATAATAGAAAGTCGCAAAACTAAAAGACGCTCAGCTTATCAAATGCGTCGACTAAACCAATGTCACTGATAAAACGTAAAATACATTCTACAGCATGCGCTAAACCAACAGGCAGAGACACACGAACGCGCAATGGAGCTACAACCTGACACTCTGTTAAGGGTGCCGCACACTGCTCACAGAGAGGTGCGGGGTCACGACTAAGCAAGTGTCTATGACTAAAAAGACAATGTCCGATCTGAAGTCGTGTTAAAATTACCTCTTCTCGACGAGAAGCACGCGAAGAGGTGGCCCAGATAACTGGGAGAGGTTTAACCTCCCGCACTTATTCCCCCTAAGGGTCGCCCACTCATCGCGCCAAAGCGAGAGGATGCGGTGTCATAAATTAACATGGAAATTAGTGGAGGGAACAACACAGGTCACATCTGGGTGGTAAAATTGCCGATTTGGCAGCGGCGTCGGCAGACTCGTTTCCTGAGATGCCCACATGACACGGAATCCACTCCCTGGAGACGCTGATGCCACAAGCACCGAGCGAGTGGAGCAGGTCAGGAATGCGCTGTACGAGAGAGTGGTAGGTGTAAAGCGCGCGAATACCTTGAATAGCTCTCAGAGAGTCTGTACAAACAACACAGTGCGGTAAGTCGTGCCGCTGGATGTATAAAAGAGATTGATACATGCTGAAAAGATCGGCGGTATAAATCGAACATTGCCCCGGTAAACGAAAGATAAAACTATGTTGACCAACAATAAAGGCACACCCTACTCCAACATCAGTTTTAGACCCATCAGTATATATAAAATGAAATTCCCGAATTGCGCCTGAATTTCTAAAAAGGCTGATCTAAGGACTGAAGAAGGGGTATCATTCTTCGGCATCAACGTTAACCCAAGATGACGGTGATGATGATGAGATGCGGTTTAAGGGAGCTAAACTGCTAAGGTCATCAGCGCCCTTACAATGTATAAAATATAAAGTCAAAAACATTAAAGACAGGTAAAAAAACGGAATAATTAAAAAACGGGACACAAACCCGCGATGTCCAAAAAGCTAAAAACAATCAATACACCAATCCGAAAAAAAACCAACATACTAAAAGAATAGGCAATAAGAGCAAAACGTGTCAAGAACTGTAGAATGCGAGGGACATGAGCGCCATATGTCCACTGGGGAGTAGTCCCCATTAAAACAGACAGAATAAAATTACAAAGCCAAAGGACGCTCAACGCATCAAATGCGCAGATTAAAATCACTGTCACGAATAAAACGTAAAACACATTCTACAGTACGCGTCGTCTGCCAAAACGTTGCCTAGGCCAACAGGCAGACCAACACGAACGCGCAACGGAATTAAAACTTAACACTCTGTTAAAATGCGACGCACCGTTAAGGGCGCATCACACTGCTCACACAGTGGTGCGGGGTCACCACTGAGCAGGTATCTATGACTAAAAAGACAATGTCCGATTCGTAAACGAGCTAAAAGTACCTCAGGTACCCCAGACTTACGGAAGAGGCTTAACCTCCCGCAACTTGTCCCCCTAAGAGCCGCCCACTCATCGCGCCAGCGCGAGAGGATTTGGTAACGTAAAATAACATAAAAATCTGAGGAAGGAACAATACAGGTAAAACATCTGGGTGATAAAATGGCCGATTTGGCAGCGGCGTCGGCAGACTCGTGGCCTGAGATGCCCACATGACCTGGAATCCACACGAAGGAGACGCTGATGCCAAACGCAGCAAGCGAGTGGAGCAGGGCATGAATGCGCTGTACGAGCGGGTGTTAACTATACAGCGCGTGAATACTCTGAAGGGCACTCAGAGAGTCTGTACAAACAACACAGCGGCGTAAGACGTGCCGCTGAATGTATAAAACACATTGATAGATACTAAAAAGTTCGGCGATATAAATCGAACATTGTCTAGGCAAACGAAAAGTAAAACTTTCCGCACCAAAAACAAAGGCACATCCTACTCCGTCATCAGTGTTAGACCCATTGGTATATATAAAATGACAGTCCCCGAACTGCGCCTGTAGTTCTAAAAAAGCGGATCTAAGGACGGAAGCAGGGGTCTCATTTTTCGGCATCGACGTTAACCCAAGGTGACAGTGGCCCTCAGCGCGCGACCATGGAGGAAAACGCGTTTCCCCCAGTGGAAGGGTCGGCGCTGGCGTAACGTCCAATTGCCGAAGAAGTTGACGAAATCGAACCCCTGGAGGGAGCAATGCAGAGGACCTAACTAAATATTGCCGATCAAGCAAATCCTCGTAAAATATCGGGAAAGACGGGTGGTCAGGCAAGCTGGAGAGTCGACAGGCATAGCTGCACAAGAGCGTCTCACTCCTGAAGGACAGCGGAGGCTCTTCAGCTTCAGCATATAGGCTAGGTACAGGGCTGGTTGGAAAGGACCCTGTAGCGACTCTTATGCCACGATGGTGAATGGCATTCAATCGACGTAATACAGATGGACGCGCCGAATAGACAATGCACCCGTAATCAAGCTTGGATCGGACCAAAGAGCGATAAAGGCGAAGGAAGTCCGATCAGCTCCCCAGGATGTGCCAATTAAAACATGTAAAAGATTAAGAGAACGTTCACACTTAGCTTTTAAAAAGGAATTGTTTGAAGTCCAACACAACTTCCTATCAAAAATCAACCCCAAAACGTTTGCCTCGTCTGCAAACGGAAGGACCTCTGACCCAAGATGGAGAGAGGGCGGAGGGAAATATTTCCGGCGCAAGAAGTTGATGCAGACGGATTTCTCGGCGGAGAAATTGAAGCCGTTGGCGTTACTCCAGGCGTAGAGACGGTCGATACAGCTCTGGAGACGGCGTTAGAGTAGACAGGTCCGCCGTGAACTGCAATAAATGGCAAAATCGTCAACAAAAAGGGACGATGAAATGCCAGATGGAATACAAGCAACAATGGGGTTGATAGCAATTGCAAAAAGTGTGACACTAAGTACAGAGCCCTGCGGTACTCCGTTCTCTTGAATAAAACGACTGGATAAAACCGAGCCCAAACGTACACGAAAGAGGCGGTTCGTCATAAACTCCCGAAGAAATATGGGAAGACGACCGCGGATATTCCATGCGTGAAGTGTACGTAAAATGACGCCCCTCCAACAAGTGTCATAAGCTTTCTCCAGGTCAAAAAACACAGCCACGGTTTGACACTTTCTCAGAAATCCATTCATAATATGCGTCGACAGGGACCCCAGATGGTCGACGGTAGAGCGATAGCGACGAAATCCGCACTGAGTGTTCGCTAGAAGTTTCTGAGACTCAAGCCACCATGTCAACCGCCCGTTGATCATGCGCACCATCACCTTGCAAACGCAACTGGTGAGGGAGATAGGACGGTAGCTGGAAGGTAGTTGGCGATCCTTCCAGCCTTAAGTATAGGGACAATGGTGGCTTCGCGCCAAACGGAAGGAAAAAGGCCGTCTTGCCAAATACGGTTATAGACCTGTTGGAGAAAGAGTTTACTGTCGTCTGAAAGGTTCTTTAACATCAGGACATGCATGCCGTCCGGCCCAGGAGCTGAGTGCCTAGAGCAATGAAGAGCGTGCTCCAGCTCCCTCATTGTGAAAAGTTCATTATAACACTCGGTATTAGAAGACCGAAAATTATAGCTGGCGGAATCCAGCCGGTCTTTGATAGAGCGAAAGCCGGCGGAATAATGGTCTAAACTGGAAACCGCCTCAAAGGCAGTACCCAGAGCGTTAGCAATGGCAGCCGGATCCACTATTGTGGCATTGGAAACCAGAAGCCCAGACACAATACAATGTGACACTTTACCGGAGAAGCGACGAAGTTTATCCCAAACAACAGAGGAAGGTGTGAAGCAATTATAAGAATCGACAAAGAGTCCAAGATGCCTTCTTGCTATCCTGAATAATGCAACGAGCCCTGGCGCGCGATTGTTTTAAAGTGACCAAATTATCAAGTGTAGGGTGGCGACGAAACACCCGAAGTGCAGATCTACGGGCACGAACGCCAACCCGACACTCCTCGTTCCACCAAGGAACACGAATCCGTCGAGGGTGAGAGGATGAACGGGAAATTGCGCGTTCGGCGGCAGATAGAATCGTAGACGCAAGGTGCTGCACTATTTGGTTAACGTCAGTGAAGGGCTGGTCCGCAAAACACACGAGGCTGGAATACAATTGTCCAGTCGGCTTTGGTGAATATCCAGGTAGGTACCCTGGAATGTTGCACGTGGTGAGACAGAAGAGAAACGATGCAGGGGTAATGGTCGCTGGAGTAGGTATCAGCGACGACGTTCCACTGCAGACGACTAGCAAGCTGGAGTGAGCAAACGGCAAGGTCCAAATGAGAAAATATACCGGAAGAATTAGAAAGAAACGTAGTCTCGCCTGTATTGAGAATAGATAGGTTGAACAGATCAAAAATGTCAGAAAGAAGAGTTCCCCTTGCACAAGCCCTTGTCGAACCCCACAGGGGGTGATGGGCATTAAAATCTCCTAAATGAAGAAATGGTGTTGGGAGAGCGGACAGAAGGGCTCAAATGTCCGCGTGAGCGAGGGGAGACGATGGAGGTGAATACGCAGAGCAAACAGAAAAGAAAAAGCCAGGTAACTGTAGTTTAACGGCAACAGCTTGCAAGTCGGACGTATTAGTGAGAGGTTGAAAATAAACGTCGTTACGCACTAATAGCATGACACCTCCATGAGCAGGAATACCCTCCTCCGGTTCAAGATCGTAGCGAACCGGAGTATACACTCGAAGATCAAAGGATCGCGAGGGGGAAGCTTGGTCTTCTACAAACACACGACCATATGCGAATGGGAACGCAATAAAAATTGCAGTTCCGCCCTAAGCGATCGCACACCACGTAAATTCAGGTCAGGATAGCCATTAAGAGAAAGGGATAAACTGTCTACTTAGATGGGCTGCTTAAAATTATATTTAGCTTAACCTTTGGGCTCGGGCTTTTGGAATGTTGGTAAGACTCCATAGCCTCCTCGAAGGGAGGGCCCACGCGCTCAGAGCCAGAAACCGATTCAAGCGCCGAGAATCAGTTCTGGGTGGCGATGGGTGAGGGGTGCCGCTGAGCGCGGCTTGTCCCAGGAGCTTCCTCTGAGGAGAAGGTGAAGTGGTCTTGCCGCGCGCACGCGGAGGGAATTTGAAAAAATCTTCCCTACGAAATTTCTGCTTCGATTTCTTCTCAGTGGCCTGTGACTTCATAGATTTCGGACCAGGTTTATAGGGCTTGAACAGTAGCAGACTTGGACGGCCGGATGGTAGTGGCGGTCAAGGCAGTCATGGTCCAAGTTTGAGTCCCAGCATCCTTCCGGGGTACTGGCGAGGAAACAACAGAACTAAAGGTTCCCGATCTCAGGAGTGAAGGTTGGCGCGCATGGTAACGCCCCCGGGCTTCGGCGAAGGAGAGTTTCTCCTTTACCCGGTTCTCCTGGATCGCCTTCTCGTCCAAATACCGCGGACAGTCGCCAAATGAAGCAGAATGTGACCCTTTGCAATTGACGCAGACGGGGGCTGTTGAACAGGCACCTTCGTGTGAGGGCTGGCTACATGTTGCACAGATGTTAACGGCACTCTTACATGAGACTTGCGTATGCCCAAAACGTTGGCATTTAAAACAACGCAGAGGTCTAGGAATATAAGGCCTCACAGAAATCCGCTCGTACCCTGCGGAAATGCTCGTGGGCAGATCGACGCCATCAAATGTTAGAAACAGGGTACGAGTGGGTACCAATACGCCGTCGCGTTTGGCATGAACCGCTGTCACCTTCTGGTCTGCAAGATATTCGACCAGGTCCTTGTCCGACATGCCATCGAGGCTGTGCGTGGTGACAACGCCTCGACAAGAATTCAAGGTGCAGTGCTTCTCAACACGGATAGGATAACCGTGGAGAAGCGTGGCGCTCAACAAGGACTTACTTTGTGCCTCGAACTTGGTTTGCACTAACAACGAACCATTGCGAAGCCGAGTGCAGGAAAGAACCGGACCAGCAATTGAGTCAATGCCCTTCTGGATGATAAAAGGGTTCACCTTCTCGAATGATTGTGCTTCCTCTGTAGGGTAATCACTAAGCAACAACCAGCTGTTGGCGGTGCTACTTCTGTTACTAAAACTTTTGTTTATAATGGAGACAGGGTGCTCCATAGCGAAAAAATCCTCCACCATTGCAACCGTCTCCGACCTCGGGCTCTGACGTCCTGGGCGTTACCCCGGCGTGGGTGAGTGGCCTATCTATACCTATCTCACCCCAGGGTCACACCTCCCAGAACATAGACAATCGCCGTCAGAAGTCAGCAGCTCATGCAATGGCCCCCCGCGGGACTGCAGTTGAACAGCGGATACGAACACAAACCCTACATGACGACCCCGGGTAGTGGGGATGACGCCATTACCCACTCACCCAGCTGCGCACCCAGTGCGCGGGTATACGTAGGCTGTGTCCACGGAGGATTAAAATAAAGTGTTAAAAGGAACTAAAAGTGTGTGGGCCTTTCGCACTCAAGGTAGGCCGACGAAGAACTAAAAGAGCTGTGTAAATGAATGGGCGTGGGGTTAAATGTGCATAAATAGAAGAAAAGAAAGAAACAATGGCGAGGGGCGACATGGAATGAAATGCACAGAACGCACGAGAGCCTACCTTGAGTCCCCCGGTCACGAGAACGAACCCACCTCGACCGGACGGGGATGAATGGGTGTAAATGGCTATGAATGGCTCGCGTACCCGGGGTGCGCCTAACCCGTACTCACAAAAGATGAGCCCCTGGGGGAAAGATGACGGTGGGCGTCAGCGCACAACCAAGGAGGAAACCGCGTTTCCCCGCTGGGTAGTGTCGGCGCAGGTGTAGGGTCCAAATGCCAAGGAACCTGACGAAATCGAACCGGAGGGAGCAATGCAGAGGAGCTAACTAAATATTTCCGATCAAGCGAATCCTCGAAAAATAACTAGAATGACGGGTGGTCAGGCAAGCTGGAGAGTCGACAGGCATAGCCGCACAAAAGCATCTCACGCCTACAGGACAGCGGAGGCTCTGCAGTTTCAGCATACAGACTGGGTAGAGGGCTGGTTGGAAAGGCCCCTGTAGCGACTCTTATGCTACGATGGTGAATGGCATTCAGGCGACGTATCACAGATGGACGCACCGATGAATAGACAATGCACCCGTAATCAAGCTTGGATCCGACAAAACCGCGATAAAGACGCAGAAGGACGGTCCGATCAGTCTCCAGGTTGTGGCACTTACAACACGTAAAAGATTAAAAGAACGGTCACGCCCTGCTTTTAAAAAAGAAAAGTGCGAAGTCAAGCTCAGCTTTCGATCAAAGATCAACCCCAAAAATTTCACCTCGTCTGCAAAGGGAAGACTCTCCGGCTCAAGATGGAGAGAGGACGAAGGAAAAGCCATCCGGCGACAGAAATTGACACAGACGTATGTTTCGGCGGAGAAATTAAAGCCGTTGGCGTTACTCCAGGTTTAGAGACGGTCGATACAGCTCTTCAGACGGCGTTCGAGCAGACAGGTACGCCGTGAACTGCAATAAATGGCAAAATCGTCAACTAAAAGGGACGATGAAATACCAGGTGGAATACACTCAACAATAGGGTTGATAGCAATAGCGAAAAGTATGACACTGTGTATAGGGACCTCCGGTACACCGTTCTCTTGAATAAAACTACTAGACAAAACCGACCCTACACGTATCACAGAGACGCGATGCGTCATATACTCCCGAAGATATATGGGAAGACGACAGCGTATATTCTATGAGTAGAGTGTACGTAAAATGCCGCCCCTCCAACAAGTGTTATAAGCATTCTCCAGGTCAAAAATGCAGCCACTGTTTGTCATTTTCTCAGAAATTCGTTCATAATATGCGTCGAAAAACACACCAGATGGTCGACGGTTGAGGGATGGCGTCGAAACCCGCAATGAGCTCACGGCAAAAGGTTCCGAGACTCAAGCCACCATGTCAACCGCTTGTTGATCATGCGCTCCATCACCCTGCAAATGCAACTGGTGAGGGAGATAGGGCGGTAGCTGGAAGGAAGTATAGGGACGATGGTGGCTTCGCGCCAAACTGAAGGAAAAACACTGTCTTGCCAAATACGGTTATACATCTGTAAGAGAAAGAGTTTACTGTCGGCTGAAAGGGTCTTTAACATCAGGACATGAATGCCGTCCGGCCCAGGAGCGGAGTGTCTAGAGAAATGGAGAGCGTGCTCCAGCTCCCTCATTGTGAAACGTTCATTATAACACTCCTGATTAGGAGACCGAAAACTATAGGTCTCGGAATCCAGCCGGTCCTTGAGTGCGAAAGCCGGTGGAATAATGGTCAGAACCGGAAACCTCTTCAAAGGCAGGTCCCCAGAGTGTTAGCAAAGGCAGCCGGATCTACTACGGTGGCATTGGGAACCTGAAGGCCAGGCACAGTACAATGCGACACTTCCCCGGAGAAGCGACGAAATTTATCCCAAACAACAGAGGGAGGCGTGAAGCGATTAAAAGACTCGACAAAACGAGTCCAGCATGCCTTCTTGCTATCCTGAATAATGCGACGAGCCCTGGCGCGATACTGTTTAAAGGTAACCAAATTATCAAGTGTAGGGTGTCGCCGAAACACCCTAAGCGCAGTTCTACGGGCAAGACTGGCGAGCCGACAGTCCTCGGACAACCACAGAACAGGAATACGCAGAGGGTGGGAGGACGAACGGGGAATTGTACGTTCGGCGGTAGTTAGCATCGTAGAGGCCAGGTGGTTAACGTCAGTGAAGGGCTGATCCACAAACGACACGAGGATGGAATACAGTCTCCAGTCGGCTTTGCTGAATTGCCAGGTAGGTGCTCTGGAATGCTCTACGAGGTAAGACAGAAGAGAAACGATGCAGGGGTAATAATCGCTGGAGTAGGTGTCAACGACGTCGTTCCACTGCAGACTAGCAAGCTGGATGGCGCAAACGGCAAGGTCCAAGTGAGAGAATGTACCAGAAGAATCATAAAGAACAGTAGACTCACCTGTATTGAGTATGGAGAGGTTGAACTGAAAAAAATGTCGAAAGAAGCGTTCCCCTCGCACAAGCCCTTGACGAACCCCACAGGGGTGATGGACATTAAAATCTCCCAACAGAAGAAATGGTGTTGGGAGAGCGGACGGGAAATTTTGAATGCCCGCGCTAGCGAGGGGAGATGATGGAGGTGAATGGACAGAGCAAATAGAAAAGAAAAGGCGGAGTAATTGAAGCTGAACGGCAACAGCTTGCAAGGCAGAGGTAAGTATGAGTGTCTGAAAATTAAAGGCGTTACGGACTAATAGCAGACTCCTCCATGAGCAGGAGTACCCTCATCCTGTGTAAGATCGTAGCGAACCGGAGTATACCGTCGGAGATCAAAAGGATCGTGAGAGCGAAGCTTAGTCTCCTGCAAACACACGACCATAGGTATATGGGAACGCATTAAAAGTTGCAGTTCCATCCTATACGATCGTACACCACAAAAATTCCAGGTCAGGATAGCCATAAATAAAAGGAATAAACTTCCTACTTAGAAGGGCGGCTCAAAATAACCTTTTGCTTAACCTTGGGGCTCGGGCTTTTGTTATGGAGCTGGGTCAGACTCCATAGGCTCCTCGAAGGGAGACTCCACCCGCTCATTGTCAGAAACCGATTCAAGCGCCGAGAATCGTTTCTGGGTGGCAATGGGTGAAGGGTGCGGCTGAGTGTGGATTATCCCAGGAGCACCCTGGGACTGCGACCTCCGAGGAGGAGAAGGTGATCCTTTCTTACCGGGCGCACGCGTAGGGTCTTTAAGAAAATATTCCTTACGAAGTTTCTGCTTGGATTTCTTATCAGTGCCTTGTGACTTCAGTACTTTAGGACTAGCTTTAGATGGCTTGATAAATGTGCCAGAGATGGACGGCCGGATGGAAGTTGCGGTCAATGCAGTCATGGTCCAGTTTCGGCATCTTTCCGGGGTACTGTCGAGGCAACAACAGCGCTGAATGTACCCGATCGCTGGAGCGCATTTTAGCGCGTATGGTAACGCCCCCGGGCTTCAGCGAGGGGTAGTTTTTCCTTTGCCCGGATCTCCTGGATGGCCTTCTCGTCCAAGTACCGCGGACAGTCGGCAAATGACGCAGAACTAGACCCTTTGCAATTAACGCAGACGGGGGCTGATGAACTGGTACGATCGTGTGAGAGCTGACTACATGAGGCACAGATAGAAACGGCACTCTTACAAGAGACCTGCGTATGCCCAAAACGTTGACATTTGAAACAACGCAGAGGTGTGGGAATACAGGGCCTAACCGCAATTCGTTCGTACCCTGCTGAAATACTCGTGGGCAGATCGACGCCATCGAACCAGAGAAACAGGGTACGAGTGGTTACCAACACCCCGTCGCGTTTAGCCTTCACTCGATGAACCGCTGTTACCTTTTGGTCGGAAAGATATTCGACCAGTTCATCGTCCGACATGCCATCGAGGCTATGGGTTGTGACGACACCTCGACAGGAATTCAAGGTGCGGCGCTTCTCAACACGGATGGGATAACCGTGGAGAAGCGTGGCGCGCAACAAGGTCTTACTTTGTTGATCGGACTTGCTTTCCACTAACAATGAAGCGTTTCGAAGTCGAGTGCAACAATGAACCGAACCAGCAATAGAATCAATGCCCTTCTGGACGATAAAAGGGTTCACCTTCTCAAAACTTTGTCCTTCCTCTGTTCGGGTAATGACCAAGTAACAAGCAGATGTCGGTGGTATTACTTCTGCTACAAATACTTTTTGGCGCTTGTTATTAGTAATGGAGAAAGAATGATCCATAGCGAAAAAAATCCTCCACTATTGCAACCGTCTCCGACCTCGGGCTCGGACTTTCCGGGCGTTACCCCGGCTTGGGCGAGTGGTCTATCCATACCGGTCTCACCCCAGGGTTACACCTCCCAGAACATAGACAGAGGTACCCAATGGCCGTGGGGAGTCAGCAGCTCATGCGATGCCCCCCCACCGCGGGACTGCAGCTGAACAGCGGATACGAACACACACCTTACATGGCGACCCCGGTTATTGGGGATGACGCCATTACTCACGCACCCAGCTGCGCACCCAGTGCGCGGGTATCTGTCAGCCTGTGTCCACGGAGGATTAAAATAAATAAAATCGGAAAATAAACCAATAGTGCGTGGGCGTTTCGCACGCAAGGTAGGCCGGCGAGGAAGGAAAATAGATGTGTGTATGTTCGTAAATAAACAAGGAAAGAAAGAAACGAATGCGAGGTGCGGCAAGGAACGAAATTCAAAGAACGCCCCAGAGCCTGCCTTGTGTCCCCCGGTCACGAGGACGAACCCACCTCGACCGGACAAGGGTGGAGGGATGACGATGGCGATGAGAGGCTCGGGACCCCGGGTCCGCCAAACCCGTACTCACACGAAATGAGCCCCTGGGGAGCTAAACCTGAAGATTCACCAAGGGACGGAAATCTAGTAGTCGCCAAGCCTTCTGAATTGGTGAAAAAATTCAAACAATTTATGTTTTTAAATTGGAACGTGTGAAACTATTTAGGGCAAACAATGACAAATTGAAGACGACGACGATGGGAACTCCTTCGAAATGTTGATTTTAAACAAACTATTTACCTGGCTAGAAGCCCGAGAAAATTTAAGGGTTATTGTGCCGTCAGGACAGCCTCAGTTCTTATTTTAATGACGAAACTTATTCAAAAAATGTTCAGAAGCGCTAAAGATGAAACACTAAAATGTCTTACAATGCTTGCATTTAAAATAAAGCATAGAGTAAAATACTCAGCTACAGTAGCGAACGAATCTAAATCATTTGTATGAAAAGCCATTGCCGAAATACTGGTTGTATCTTTCATTCTCTTCTAAATATCCTCTATCTTTGCTTTAGATTCTTTGGGTTGATGCTAATGATTGGCATCTTCCGCTGGTCTTTTACTATACCACACTAAACGACGGCATACAGACGACCACAGTTTTAAAAGTGACGAAACTACCTCCAATTGTGCCATTTCCTCTGGAGGAGAAAACTATCCGTTTTACGAAACGTTATAAAACATGTTCAAAATAATCTTCACTTTACGCCTTGCCTTTGTCGTTTGTTAACCCGCGAAATGATGCTGATAAAAACATGTCGCAATATTATTGAAAAAATGTGATGTGTTACACTCACATGACTTTTTCTACTCTTGTACAAACTATTTTTACAAACGCTTATTCTCAATATGCTTCATGTTAATCGAGATGTTAATCTTATTGCTAATTTTCTTGTAGATGCAAGCGCAATTGCTAGGCTTTAAGCGATAGTCAAATATTTTAAGAGCTGGTTGCTATATGGAGTATTCCATTCTCTTTGCATTACCAGGACCAAAAAAAATCTGATGTGTTACACTCACATGACTTTCTCTACTCTTGTACAAACTATTTTTACAAACTCTTATTCTCCATCTATTTCATATTAATCGAGATTAACATTTGCGGAAACGATTTTTTGACATGCAAAGGGAATTACATTTTACACATAGCGACCAGTTCTAAAAATATTTGACTATTGCTTAAGGCCTACTATGTTCCCCTAGTTTTGTTTTTGCAAGGGCAATATAAGCACAGACATATTTCTTAATAGCCCGTTGTCATGTGCAGCACCATTCTCTTTGCCACAGATTAATACTCTTTGCATATACAAGACAAAATAATGAATAACGAATTCCCATTTTAAGAAAATAAGTATTGAAAAATTTAAGGGAATAACAAGCAATATCTCGAAAATGGTTCACTCAACAAAAAATATGTATATGACATAAATTGTGTATTTTAACGCGATATACATTTTTTGTGTAGTAAAATTTTGTCTATCTTATGGTTTACCAGTTATGCAAAAGTCGTTCACAATGAAGAACACTTTTGGAGACATTCCCAGAAAATTCGAGATATACATTTTATTTGTCATAAAAATATCTTAAACATATGATATTTTAATCAAAATCGTTAGAGCCATTTTTGAAAAAATTAAAATTTTCGAAAAATGTTCCATGTAAAGGGTAATCTGGGGTGAAAACCGTGTCGCATCTCTGGAAGATACTGAACCTAAATACCAAGATTGGTGTTTATTCGACTGACAGACAGACAGACAGACAGACAGACACACACACACACACACGGACAAGTTTCCAAAAATGCTTTTTTTGGATTCAGGGGGTCTCAAAACATATATTTCCGGTGAAATCTCGGTAACGAATTTTTGGGTGGAATACAATACTTCCCCTACTTACTATACGCAGTAGAGAAAGTAAAAAGAATAACGAATTCCCATTTGAGAAAAAGTATAAGTATTGGAAAATTTAAAGGAATAACAAGCAATATATCGATAATGGTTCACTAAGCAAAAAAAACGTATATGACATAAAAGTGTATTTTAACGCGATATACATTTTTTGTGTAGTAAAATTTTGTCTACCTCTTATGGTTTACCAGTTATGCAAAAGTCGTTCACAATGAAGAATACTTTTGGAGACATTCCCAGAAAATTTGAGATATACATTTCATTTGTCATGAAAATATCTTAAACATATGATATTTTAATCAAAATCGTTAGAGCCATTTTTGAGAAAATTAAAATTTTCGAAAAATGTTCCATATAAAGGGTAATCTGGGGTGGGGGGATTTTCTTGAAAACCTTCGTGTCGCATCTCTGGAAGATACTGAACCTAAATACCAAGTTTGGTGTTTATCCGACTGTTCGTTTCTGAGTTATGGTGTTCACGGACAGACAAGACACAGACACACACATGGACATGTTTCCAAAAATGCTTTTTACTTTCTCTACTACGTATAGTAAGTGGGGGAAGTATTGCATTCCACCCAAAAATTCGATACCGAGATTTCACCGGAAATACACGTTTTGAAACCTCCTGAATCCAAAAAAAGCATTTTTGGAAACATGTCCGTGTGTGTGTCTGTGTGTGTGTGTGTGTGTGTGTGTGTGTGTCTGTGTGTGTCTGTGAACAGCATAACTCAAAAACGAACAATCAGATAAGCACCAAACTTGGTATTTAGGTTCAGTATCTTCCAGAGATGCGACACGAAGGTTTTCAAGAAAATCCCCCCACCCCAGACTACCCTTTACATGGAAGATTTTTCGAAAATTTTAATTTTCTCAAAAATGGCTCTAACGATTTTGATGAAAATATCATATGTTTAGGGTAATGTCATGAGAAATGAAATGTATATCTCGAATTTTCTGGGAATGTCTCCAAAAGTATTCTTCATTGTGAACGACTTTTGCATAACTGGTAAACCATAAGAGATAGACAAAATTTTACTACACAAAAAATGTAGATCGCGTTAAAATACACAATTTATGTCATATACATTTCTTTTGCTGAGTGAACCGTTTTCGAGATATTGCTTGTTATTTCCTTAAATTTTCCAATACTTATACTTTTTCTCAAATGCGTTATTCATTTCTTTATGTCCTGGACATGCAAAGAGAATGGAATGCGTCACATAGCAACCAGCGTTAAAATATTTGACTATCGCTTAAAAGCTACCATATTCCCCTTGCATCTACAAGAAAATTACCAATAAGATTGACATCTCGATATCTCGATTAACATGAAGCATATGGAGAATAGGCGTTTGTAAAAATAGATTGTACAAGAGTAGAGAAAGTCATGTGAGTGTAACACATCAGATTTTTTTGGATTCAGAGGGCCTCAAAACATATATTTCTGGTGAAATCTCTGTATCGAACTTTTGGGTGGAATACAATACTTCACCTACTTATTATACGTAGTAGGGAAAGTAAAAATGAAATTGTAATTTTTCTCTTAGTGCCTTCAACAATCTCTTTCACTGCAAGAATGGAGATAGCAATGCTGAGATATTTAAACGAGATAGTACGACACGAGTGGTCGGTCAGTAAGACATGTACTCTAGAACGGGACATGTGTGGTTCAAATCCCACCAGGACCGGCATCCCTGAACTGAGGTTTCTTCCAAGGTTTTCCTCAATATAGCTAACAAATGCCGGGGAGGTACTCTAAAGTTGGGCCTGTACGTTTCCTTCCCAAATTTCCTTTCCTAATTACCTATCATTTAATTTCATGCATCATCAGTTTCCACCGCCTGGGTGACGTATGTGGTAAAAACGGGTATTAAAGCCTACTAAAGAAACAAGAGAGTAACTTTTAAGGGTGTGTAGTTGCCATACAACAATATGCCTTCAAACTTGCTGTGACTCCAGAAAGCATTCTTCTCCACGTTAAAAGTCGTCCTCCTTGATGTAGTGGTTACATGCTAGTCTTTAGTTCCTGAGGTCACGTGTTCAAACCCGGCGGAGGGCGATGGATTTTTTTCGGGCTTAAAAATCCTTAGCATGGCTTCCTTTGGAAGGGAAATAAAGCCGGTGGTCCTGTGTGGTAGATTTACGGCACCTAAAAGAACCTCAAGCCTGATAAAGAGGCAAAATTATCGGTCTTTCACGCCCAATAGAGAATTGCACGCTAAGGACCATAGCAGTTAAAGAGCGTCCATAAATAAAACAATTTTTTTTCCGCGTTAAATGATTCTAGCATTAATTACAGGGATACGTGAATTAAGTACAAATCATTATTTAAATAATGTGATACTATAGAGGTGGAATGGAGGGCAATTGAGTCAATTAAACAAAATAATCTATGGGTTCGCTAATTTGGATATACAAAATAATTTAAATGCTGGAGTACTTATCACTTGGATACCCTTTTTGAGCAATTTTAGAGCACATGCTATTTCTAAAGCACGAATTAATTCAGAACTTAATTTTTTTGTTTTTTTCATCCGTATCTTCTGCACCCAAGTGTAATCATGTGCACAGTAAATTTCACATCCTTTGGTATTACGCATTTTGGTTACTTTTTGCATAAGCGTCTCCACCACTTTCCTTAATTAATATAAAATGTCTCAACCATGATTCAATTTACTGCCAGTTCTCCTTTCTTTATCCATGGTGTGCTCTTTATCTCTTTTAATCACTGTCAGATGACTCCACAAACACGATCGTCTGTTTCTTTCTACTTTTAAAACGCGCCTAAGAGCCAATGGTCCTTCTTTGACACGCCTGCTTTAAGGGATTGTACCCGTAAGATAATGTCCGTTGCATTACATAATCCTTGAATACCAGGATTGTTGCTTAGTAATTACGAGAAATAAAGCAAAGGATCCGCTATAGAATTACTTATTCTCTAGAAATATAGTCCCTATGACCAATGCAGTTACGTTACATATAGTTAAAAAATTAATATCGCGGACCATGGCAACCAAACTTAGAATATTGATACTTCGCAAGTTAGACAGAAACTACTGTACATTACAAACGTGTTCGACATAATTCATAGATAATTAACTACAAACTTGTTTGCATATCCTGCAAGTATTCAAACTTTCCAAGCCTAATGAAAATGCAGAATCAAAAGGTGTTGGTGAGTTATTTAGTGATTGATTACCTAATCATTAAGAGTACCTCAAACCCAAACAGCGATGTCATTTTCAATAACCCATTTCCTGTGAACTCATGCCTGGTGCAACAGACCAGAGAGAACTAGGGCTGGTGCAGTACATTGTGGCGGGGGCTTCTACCTCGAGGCTAGCATTGCTGGTAAACTACGAACACTGTCGTGCATAAAAAAATTGCCCGTTCCCCTAGATCACCATAGTGTCATTCTCTCCGCAAGGTTTCCAGCTTCAGGTAAACAACTTTTGAGTCCACAGCTGCCAGTATCAGTTCTCTGTGTGAAAATGAAATTGAGTTTTATTTATGGACGCTCTTCAACTATTGTGGTTGTTAGCGTCCTGTTCTATATTGGGCATGAAAGACCGGAAATTTTGCTCAGAGGCCTCTTTATCAGGCTTGAGGTTCTTTTATGTGCCGTAAATCTACAACACGGGACCATTGGCTTTACTTCCCTTCCGAAGGAAGACATGCTAAGGATTTTTACGCCCGAAAAGAATCCATCGCCCTCCGCCGGGTTTAAACCCGTGACCTCGAGAACTAGAGGCTAGCATGGTACCCCTAAGCATAGAGGGCGACTGTTCTCTGTGTGACTGGCCTGAAAAACAATTCAGGGATATACAAACTAACCAATGAATGATGTTTATAATCTATGTGGGATGGAGGGGTGATTCGGATATCACCTCTATACAAGAGTTTGCTACGATTGGTACACAAAGAAAGGCCAAACCAATTACAAATAATTCGACCTTCTAGTGAAAGGGGAGAAGTGAGGTTAAACTGAGCAACAGCTACTATTTACATATATGATAGCTTTCATCGACGACAATGGAGACAAAGGTTAAGTTATTATTATTACTCTATTTTACTTTACGTCGCTTTAACTACATTCATATCGCGACGGATCTGTTAGTGGATAACTCTTAGATAGATGTATGGCGGACAGTTAACCTTCTAGGTCTCATCCCTGTAACCACTCGCTTCGTCCCGTGACCACAGAGACCTTAGCGCACAGCAAATGGATATTCTGTTTCGTGCCGTGCAGATGGCATTAGGACGCCGTCCAGTCTACCTGCCGCCTTTATATAGAAAGGTAGACAGCCTTCTAGGTCTCATCCCTGTAACCATGCCTTCTTGCTTCGTTACGTTTCCAGAGACTTAGTGCATAACAACAGGATCTTCTGCTTCGTGCCGTGCATATGGCATTAGGGTGCCGTCCAATCTACCTGCTGCCTTCATATCTTTATGGTGTATCTTTATTGGTGTCATATATTTGGGGGACATGTTCCTGACATCAAAACAGTTAAAAAAAAAGTTCATATGAACATGGGTCTGAAAATCTTTATTTCAGTTACAACACAAAATCGAAAGTTACAAAAATTGCTCGAAGTGGCTTCCTCTTGCTTCGATGCATGCAGTAAGCCTGCATTCCATGCTCTGGCGTACTCTGTTGAAAATGTATGGTGTGTTTCGTATTTCGCCAAATCCAGTTTGGATACGTCATCTCAAAATGTCAACATCAGGTACGGGAGTCGCATAAACCCCTTCAAATGTCCCCAGACGAAGAAATCCATTGGATTCAAATCAGGTGATCGAGCAGGCCATGTAATGGGTCCCCCTCCACCAACTCAAATTTGCGGAAATCGATTATTCAAAAACTTACCATACTGAAATGAGCTGGAGCACCATCGTGTAAAAACACATTCGTTGGATGATGTCCAGAGGCACATTATCAGTTAAATGATGCAACTCATTTCTGAGAAACTGGAGATAGGTTTGTACATTCAGACGCGGAGGGAAGAAGTAGGGACCAATAAGGTGATCATGAATGATTCCACCCCAAACGTTGAGAGAGAACCTCTGTAGATGGTTGTCCTGTCGTACTTCATTAGGATCTTCAAATGCCTAGTTATGAGTGTTATGAAAATTGAAGATGCCGTCACGAGTAAAACCAGCCTCATCCGTGATTAAGATACAAGCTTGGAGATTGATGAACACCGCGCACTGCTGTAACACGCGTTGACAGAAACGTCTTCTTGGCCCAAAGTCCGCCTCATTTAATCCTTGCACAAGTTGAAGGTGATACGGGTACAGAAGGTTTTCATGCAGAATTCTCCAAATAGTCATATGACTAACTCTTTCCCTTACAGTCATATGTCTTGTGCTTTGTGATGGATCTGCATCCACAGCACGAAGAACTTGTTCTTCAAGATCAATGCCTCGTACCCTCTTGGTCTCCTAACATCCCTAGTACTCCTTTCAAATGCGCCATTCTCTCTCAAGCGTTGGTGAATTCGTGCGAATGTTCTTGCACACGGTAACTGCCTGTCAGGGTACCTTTCTGCATAAAGTTTATGTGCTCGTGCTGCATTGCCTTCTGCACGGCCATACGTGTAGTACATATCCGTCTGTTCACTCATGGAATACATCTTCTTTGACCTATAACAACGAAACGGTTGATTTTCAGACCCATGTAATATGAACTTGTTTTACTATTTTGATGTCAGCAACACGTCCCCCAAATATATGACACCAATAAAGATACATCCTGTAGAAAGGCGGACAGTTAGCCTTCTATGCCTCATACCTGTAACCATGTCATCTTGCTTCTTTACGTGCCCACAGAGAGCTTAAAAGCTTAAGTTGTTGTCCCTACTAAATGGCAATAAGAAAACAATAGTGTAGCATGAAAATGTGAGGTTTAAGTTGTAATGTTACCCTCGGTAGTTCGGCCATGCTTTGTGGGAGGTAAAGTATTTGCCAATCCAGTGGCTCGAATTATGCACGTAAAAAACAAAGGTGGTCACGCCGGTAGGGGGAGTGGTTTTCTCAATACCAACATAAACAGCTCCGTTCCATTATGGGCCACGCCAGTATACGACACATTTTCTTAAAAAGCTTTCCAATTGTTTATACCCGAGAGGGTGAGGCAATTTGAAAAGCAATATTTATAAATAAACCTCCCTTTTTAATAGAACAAGCAACTGCATTAGTTACAGCTCAGAGGGTAGATGTTTTTTAATGCTTCAATATCCTTTCAGGATACATTTTATTTTGTAAAATGGGAGCCTCAACCTTTTTAGCAGATTCTGGATCCATAAAAGCCTCACTCTAAAATAAAATGAATCGTAAATAAAATTGTTCGTCAAAGAAAACAATTATTTTGAGCTAAATAAGATGGGAATTTTCACCCATTTACACTTACTGGTTAACTCAACTAGCGTTACTTTGTTCTTGCAAAATCCTACCTTTGATATGAGCAGCTGGAAAGTTCTTTTCCTTTCTTTTTAAGAACACTTGTGATTTAACTCTGAAGAGAACAGATTCCATTTGCGCAACTTCGTTCAAAACACTGTATACCCGGTTAATCTTCGTCATCTAGGCGAGGTCATTAGAGCAAAAAGAGAACCAAGTGTTGAATATTCACTACAAATGACCAGAAGCGGATCTGCATGACGCAAATGCCTTGCACAGATGAGGTAATTACTGTTATCTTTCTGTTAAAACCACGCTGCTTGACACTTTCGCCACTGAGAAGAACCACAGTTAACCAGGATGGGAGTTAACACCCGTGGCAAGGAAATGGCCCTATTACTGCATCTCGCTATTGTCACGGATATTCCGTAAGTATGTACTTCCAATGCTGCGCTTTCCAAGTTAATATTTTGGCCGTGTGCTCAGTTGTGCAATCAAAATTTTGTACGCGATAAAATATAAAACTTCAAATATGTAAATGACAAAAACAAAACATTTTAGTGTCTTAATTCGAAAATGTAATGTTCCTAGAAACTACGACAAAGGAATAACAAAAATAGTTATTTATTCCCTTGTTTTATTTAAAAAATCTAAAGTGTTACATTCACATGACTTTATCCTCTATCACTTATTAGCCAGTATACAAATAATTCTTATGAAAGTTTATTTTCCTACCTACTTCATTTTAAAAGAGATATACATTTCCGGAAATAGCTGCATTATACATTTTGTTATAGATACTGAGGCAGTATTTTTAACACTTAAATGATTTCAGTCAAATTGTATAATATAAAATATAATAACAGCCCGCCTTAAATCAATGTGTAATAATGTTATGTGAATGTATTACGTAATTTAATAATGTAGGAGGTGTGATGATGATATGGGGTTTAAGGGCGCTAAACAGCTAAAATGTATAAAATTTAAAAACCAGAAACTAAAATACGGGACACAAACCCGCTTAGTCGAAGCAATAAAAAACACATCAAGGTCTAAAAACCACCACACTAAAAACTTGGTAAATCAAACAATAAAAGAGTAAATAACGTGTCAGTATCTGTATAAGCCAAGGGACTAGAGCGCCATATGACCAGAGGGAAGAACAACCCCTCCATTAAAACGGACAATAGAAAATCACAAAACTAAAAGACGCCCAGCGCATTAAATGCGTCGAATAAAACCACTGTCACGGATAAAACGTAAAATACATTCTACAGAATGCGCGTCGTCTGCCAAAACGTTGGCCATGCCAACAGGCAGAGACACACAAGCGCTCAATGGAACTAAAACCTGACACTCAGCTAAGATGTGCGCACGTTAAGGGCGCATCACACTGCTCACAGAGTGGTGCGGGGTCACCACTGAGCAGGTGCTTATGGTTAAAAGGCAATGGTCGATACGAAGTCGTGTTAAAATCAACTCTTCCCGACGAGAAGCACGAGAAGAGGTGGCCCAGACAACCGGAAGGGGTTTAACCTCCCGCAGCTTGTTCCCCCTAAGGGCCGCCCCTCATCGCGCTAACGCGAAAGGATGCGGTGTCGTAAAATAACGTAAGAATCTGAGGAGGGAACAACACAGATAAAACATCTGGGCGATAAAAGCGCCGAATTGGCAGCGGCGTCGGCAGACTCGTTCCCTGAGATGTCCACATGACACGGAATCCAAACGAAGGAGACGCTGGTGCCAGAAACACCGAGCGATTGGACGAGATCATGTATGCACTGCACGAGTGGGTGGCAATTGTACAACGCGTTGATACTCTGAAGGGCGCTCAGGGAGCCTGCGCAAAGGACACAGTGCCGTAAGCCATGACGCTGGATGTATAACAGTGACTGATAAATACTAAAAAGTTCGCCGGTAAAAATCGAACATTGCCCAGGTAAACGAAGGGTAAAACTATGCTCAAAGACACACCCTGCTCCAACAGTCTTAGACCCATCAATATATATAAAATGCAAGTCCCCGAATTACGCCTGTAGTTCTAAAAACGCGGGTATAAGGACTAAAGAAGGGGTGTCATTCTTCGGCATCGAAGTTAACCCAAGGTGACAGTGGGCCTCAGCGCGCAACCATGGAGGAAAAAGCGTTTCGCCTCTTGGAAGGGCCGGAGTTGGCGTAACGTCCAGATGCCGAAGCAGCTGTCGAAATCGAACCCCTTGAGGGAGCAATGCAGAGATAATTAAATATTGCCGATCAAGCGAATCCTCGAAAAATAACTCGAAGGACGGGTGGTCAGGCAAGCTTGTGAGTCCATATCCATAGCTGCACAAAAGCATCTCACGCCTGAAGGGCAGCGCAGGCTCTGCAGCTTCAGCATACAGACTGGGTACAGGGCTAGTTGGAAAGGCCCCTGTAACGACTCTGACACTTATACAACGATGATGAATGGCATTCAAGCGACGTAACACAGATGGACGTGCCGATGAACAATGCACCCGTAATCAAGCTTGGATTAGACCAAGGAGCGATAAAGACGCAGAAGAACGGTCCGATCAGCTGCCCATGATGTGCCACTTAAAACACGTAAAAGATTAAGAGAACGGTCACACTTTGCTTTTAAAAAGGAAATGTGAGGAGACCAGCTCAGCTTTCGGTCAAAGATCAACCCCAAAAATTTCACCCCATCTGCAAATGGAAGGACCTCCGACCCAAGATGGAGAGAGGGCGGAGGTAAAGCCTTCCGGCGCCAGAAATTGATGCAGACGGATTTCTCGGCGGAGAAAGTAAAGCCATTGGCGTTACTCCAGGCGTAGAGACGGTCGATACAGCTCTGGAGACGGCGTTCGAGCAGACAGGTCCGCCGTGAACAGCAATAAATGGCAAAATCGTCGACGAAAAGGGACGAGGAAATGCCAGGTGCAGTACAATCAACAATGGGGTTGATAGCTATCGCAAAAACTGTGACACTGAGTACAGAGCTCTGAGGTACACCGTTTTCTTGAATAAAACGACTAGATAAAACCGAGCCCACACGTACACGAAAGACGCGGTCCATCATAAACTCCCGAAGAAATATGGGAAGACGACCAGGAAATTCCAAGCATGAAGTGTACATAAAATGCCGCCCCTCCAACGAGTGTCATAAGCTTTCTCCAGGTCAAAAACACAGCCACTGTTTGACACTTTCTCAGAAATACGTTCATAATATGCGACGACAGACACACCAGATGGTAGACGGTAGAGCGATAGCGACGAAATCCGCACTGAGCGTTCGCTAGAAGTTTCTGAGACTCAAGCCACCATGTTAACAGCCCGTTGATCATGCGCTCCATCACCTTGCAAATGCAACTGGTGAGGGAGATAGGGCGGTATCTGGAAGGTAGTTGACGATCCTTCCCAGACTTAAGTATAGGGACAACGGTGGCTTCGCGCCAAACGGAAGGAAAAAAGCCGTCTTGCCAAATACGGTTATAGACCTGTAAGAGAAAGAGCTTACTGTCGCCTGAAAGGTTCTTTAACATCAGGACATGTAGGCCGTCCGGCCCAGGAGCGGAGTACCTATAGCAATGGAGAGCGTGCTACAGCTCCCTCAGAGTGAAAAGTTCATTATAATACTCCGTTTTAGCAGACCAAAAAGTATAAGTCTTGGAAGAGAGCCGGTCTTTGAGAGAGCGAAAGCCGGCGGAGTAATGGTCAGAACTGGAAACCGCCTCGAAGGCAGCACCCAGGATCTACAATTATGGCGTTGGAAACCTGAAGACCAGGCACAGTACAATCAGACACTCTATCGGAGAAGCGACGAAGTTTATCCCAAACAACAGAGGAAGGCGTGAAGCGATTAAAAGACTCGACAAAACGAGTCCAAGATGCCTTCTTGCTATCCTGAATAATGCCGAATAACCAAATTATCAAGTGTAGAGTTTCGCCGAAACGCCCTAAGCGTAGTTCTACGGGCACGAACGGCGTCCCGACAGTCCTCGGTCCATCACGGTACAGGAATACGCCGAACGGGGAATGGTGCGTTCGGCGGCAGATAGGATCGTAGACGTAAGGTGCTGCACTATTTGGTTCACGTCAGTAAAGGGCTGGTCCACAAAAGACACGAGGCTGGAATACAGTCCCCAGTAGGCTTTAAGGAATTGCCAGGTAGGTGCTCTGGAAGGCTGGACGTGACACAAAAGAGAAACAATGCAGGGATAATGATCGCTGGAGTAGGTGTCAGTGACCACGTTCCACTGCAGACGACCAGCAAGCTGAATGGAGCAAACGGCAAGGTTCAAGTGAGAGAATGTACCAGAAGAATCAGAAAGAAAAGTAGGTTCACCTGTATTGAGAATGAAGAAGTTGAACTGAGAGAAAATGTCGGAAAGAAGAGTTCCCCTCGCACAAGCCCTTGGCGAACCCCACAGGGGGTGATGGGTATTAAGATCTCCCAACAGAAAAAATGGTGTTGTGGGAGCGGACAGGAGCTCGCGAATATCCGCGTGAGCGAGGGGAGACGATGGAGATGAATACACAGAGCAAACGGAAAAGAAAAAGCCGGCTAATTGAAGCCTAACGGCAACAGCTTGCAAGTCGGGCGTAAGAGTGAGTTTGAAAATGAACGTCGTTACGCACAAATAACATGACACCTCCATGAGCAGGAGTGCCCTCATCCGGTTCAAGATCGTAGCGAACCGGAGTATACCCTCGGAGATCAAAAGGATCGTGAGGGCGAAGCATAGTCTCCTGCAAACACACGACCATAGGTGAATGTGAACGCAATAAAAGTTGCAGTTCCGACCTATGCGACCGTACACCACGTAACTTCCAGGTCAGGGTAGCTATGGATAAAAGGGACAAACTTTTTACTTAGAAGGACGGATCAAAATAACTTTTTGCTTAACCTTGGGGCTCGGGCTCTTTGTATGGAGTTGGTCAGACTCCATAGACTCCTCGAAGGGAGGGCCCACGCGCTCAGTGCCAGAAACCGATTCAAGCGCCGAGAATCGGTTCTGGGTGGCAAGGGGTGAAGGGGGCCGCTGAGCCCGGCTTGTCCCAGGAGCATCCTTATACTGCGGCCTTCGAGGAGAAGGTGAACTTTTCTTACCGCGCGCACGCGGAGGGTCTTTGAGAAAATCTTCCTTACGTAGTTTCTGCTTGGACTTCTTATCAGTATCTTGGGACTTAATAACCTTAGGACCAGCTTTAGATGGCTTGGAAACTATAGCGGAAATGGACGGCCGGATGGTAGTGGCGGTTAATGCAGTCATGGTCCAGGTCTGAGTTTCGGCATCGCTCCGTGGTAGTGGCGAGGCAACAACAGAACTGAATGTACCTGATCGCAGGAGTGAAGGTTGGCGCGCATGGTAACGCCTCCAGGCTTCAGCGAAGGAGAGTTTCCCGTTTACCCGCATCTCCTGGATCGCTTTCTCATCCAAGTACCGCGGACAGTCGGTAAATGACGCAGAATGAGACCCTTTGCAATTGACGCAGACGGGTGCTGATGAACAGGTACCATCGTATGAGGGCTGACTACAAGAGGCACAGATGGAAACGGCACTCTTGCATGAGACTTGCGTATGCCCAAAACGTTGGCATTTAAAACAACGCAGAGGTCTAGGAATATAGGGCCTCACCGCAATACGTTCGTACCCTGCTGAGATATACGTAGGCAGATCGACACCATCGAAAGTTAGAAACAGGGTACGAGTGCGTACCAATACACCGTCCCGTTTAGCCTGCACTCGATGAACTGCTGTCACCTTTTGATCAGAAATATATTCAACCAGTTCATCGTCTGACATACCATCGAGGCTATGGGTGGTAACGACGCCTCGACAGGAATTCAAGGTACGGTGCTTCTCAACACGTATGGGATAACCGTGGAGAAGCGTAGTGCGCAACAACCCCTTACTTTGCTGATCGGACTTTGTATAATCGGCGCAACAGTTCTAGACACTTGAAAATCTTAATGAGAGCTATGATGCGAGTTGCTTACCACATCAGGTGGTGACCGATCGACTGAATGCTGCAGGAGTGCGAGGGACAGTCATCGTCAAATATCCACAACGGCTCTGCACTGTGTTGCGCTGATAAACTTAGTTATATACAGTATATTAAAATCCACGCTGTAAAAAGCGCTTAATATAAAAAATGCTGTCAATCATTGCCTCCAATTCTTCCACATCTAACAACCCTTCCTCTTCTGCGGAATCACTCACATTATTGCCGTCATCACTGCTGTCACTACTTTCTGCACCATTAACGTGCATGAGAATTATTTCTGTTTGATTTTCTGCAATTCCGTATTTTTCGGAATAATGATTCTTAATTTATTCAGCATGCCGCCATACATTTTCCCATTCTGGCCTTCCAATTTCAGCAAATTGCTGGCGTTATAACTGCTCCACATATTTTAATTTAAAAGTGATATTTCTGCATGCCACCCATTTTTTTATATCAGCCCAGATTAATTCGATTGGGCGATACGATGACAGTCTAAGTACATTATAGCGATGTTGTATTACTATCTGGGCAAGTATGTATGACTTCTGAAGCTGTTTGTTGGCTTTAATTAAGTTATATAGCTTTGTTTTACTCATGCTTTCATCTAAGGCTTTATTATGTCTAAGTAACCAAGCTCTCATTTCTTCTTTCAAGGAAGTTGAGGTAGGTGGTTTGTGAATTTGAGTGTTGACGCATTGTGAAGCATTGTCGATGACCAGAACAGACCCAGCAGGCATATTAGGTATCAACATGGCGTTGATTCACTTCATGTAATTTTCTGTATTCATTTCTTGATGAAAATCTCCTGTTGTTTGTTGCGACTTGTAAAAGAAGGGCATTTGGAACGAAGCCGATCTTTCCAACAGCACGAACGATAATAAGTATTTGCCCTTTGGCAACAGATGCCTGCAAACCTAATTCGCTATCGTCACTCCAACTTTTAGATGTTGTATGACTGCTGTGTATGTATGACTCATCTTCATACATTATAGTATTTTTCTGAAATTTGTAGCACCACCTTGAAAATTGATGCTGATATAAGTACACACTGATATAAGTACATATAAAATTATAGTCATTTGGAAAGGTAGAATCAGACTGAAAAATTCAATGCCATAGCCGGGATTTGAACCACGGATCTTAGGCTTTCCGTGCCGTTGCTCTAACCGACTAAGCTATCATGGCAACATTTACTTTTTATTTTTATTTTTTTTATTTTATTATTATTTTTTTATTTTATTTATTTATTTTGCTTTTCTGTTAGAACTCTTCTATTTGATTTCGGTTTCTTCCATTTGAACCCTAAATCTTTAATAACTTTTCTGAGTTTTGTAGCACCACCTTGAAAGTTTCTGCTGTGTTTCAGCTGGATGAGCATTCTGCTTATTGTTAACACAGTTTTTTCTTCCACATAGGAATTGTGAATCGTGCGCCGAATGACGCATTCGAAATCGTCTATTTCTGTAATACGTTTAGGGACCTTATGTTTCTTCCCAGGTGTGTCAAATGGTACTCTTTCATCCATATGTTTTTTTCTCTTATCTTTGAGAACTCTGGAAACGGAACTCGGTGAAACACCGGTTGCTTTGACTACTCTTTCTTTCACTCTCATAAGGCTTTTGTGGAACTCGGATATAGTTTCTTCCTTCATCTCTGCTTCTTGCTTCATGAAGTCGATGACATTTGCAATTATTTCCCTACTTTGACTATGTAACACCTTACCACTTTGAAAACATAGGAGCCATGGTTATAAATATAACAAATATAAAATAAGTACTATTTAGATACTGCAGCTCTCTTTAAAATTACAACCAGATGCAGACACTTTCTATGCAGACTGTATGTGTTACGCACTGTGAGTAAGCAAAGGTGTTATATCGCTTTCGTTGATAAAGCTAAACATAAACCATTCCTAGGCTCGGCAGCTGGGTTGGCAATCAAGGTCACGATTCTAGAAGTATTGCGCGAGTAATACTAACAATGAACAATTTCGAAGGCGAGTGCAGGAATTAAGCGGACCAGCAATTGAATCAATGTCCTTCTGTTTTATAAAAGGGTTCACCTTCTCGAGAAATTGTCCTTCCTCAGTTCAGGTAATCTCTAAGCAACAACCAGGTGGCGGTGGTGCTACTTCTGTTACAATTACTTTTCGGCGCTTGTTATTTATAATGGAGAAAGAGGGCTCCATAACGAAAGAAATCCCGCACCATTGCAACCATCTCCGACCTCAGGCTCTGACTTCCCGGGCGTTCGGCTCCCCAACAATCGAACTACAATATAATTCCTACTAAAAATAAGAACTACAAAGGGAGTAGCGATAGTCAAATGTTTAAGAACTGGACGCTTTCGCGAAAAACCACTGAAAATCCACAGGACTTTAAAAGAACGGTTAAGTATTGAACAATTCGAACCATTAATAGCGGAAATCTCGGAAATGGTTGATGCCACAAAAAACTTACTTGAAATAAATTGTGTTTTAAAGAGACTACATTTTTTGTGTAGTGTGTTTTCGTCTATCGCTTAACGTTTAACAGCTGTGCAAGATTATACAAAATTCCTTCCTAATAAAGTGGACTTTACAGACTATTCCCAGAAAATTCAAGATGTACACTTTATTTTTCGTGTAAGTATTTTTAATGGATGGTATTTTAATACAAATCGTTCGAGCCATTTCTTAGAAAATAAACTTTAAAAATTGTGCCATGTGAAGGGAATTTGGGGTGGGGGATTTTCTGAAAATCTTCGTCGCATCTTTGGAGAGTATTGAACTTGAATACCAAGTTTAGTATTTATCCGACTTTTCATTTTTGAGTTATGCTACACACACACACATACATATATACACACATGGACCTTTTTCGGACCTTTTTCTGAAAATGCATTCTTTTGTTTGTTTGTTCAAGACGTCTGAAGGCATATATTTCCGGTGAAATCTCGGTATCGAATTTTTGCATAGAATACAATACTTTCTCTAACTACGAAGTACGTGGCAGCGAAAGTTAAAATTCTAAGGGACCCAATTCTAGGCATCAAACATTCAGAACAATACTTGAATTAATTTTATATGCCTTGGCCATTTTAAAAGCAATACACTATATTTTCACTGAAATATTTTTAATTGTACAATATTTTCCTTAAGAAGGGCATATTAAAAATACTAACTCTTATGCATGAATGAAGTGACTGTAAAAGGAAACACAATGTTTATGAGATAAACTTAGTTTCAAACGAATTCATGTACCTACAGCTCATATAATAAATTTCAACCAATCAGTGAAAAATTCTACAGAAGCGCTGTTTTAAATGCCTAACGGAAAATTTAGGACATTAAACACGGTGACAATTAAAAGGTCAGAGAATGAACTAGGACTATAAATTACTGAAATAAAGTTTATAACAATATGGAAGAAACACTAATGCATTCTGTTTAAGAAGATCTTCGGAAATGAAACTGAACAGAGTAGTAAATTCTTTTCTCAGATTAAAGGTTTAAACTGAAAAAATATAGAAGTATTTGATGTTTGAATCACATTTATTGTAAATCTTTGGGTACTTCAGTTTTGATAACACAATACTACAGAGAATGTCCGCCCTTTCCTTGTCAGTTTTTCATAAAACTCGCCGTTTTGAGGTAGAAAGAAAAACACTGACGTCTGAAACATTTTAAGTGTGTTATTACACAGCTCACATTATAGAGGGGAGATTTATGAAAAAGCGATAAAGAAATATTTTGTAATTTAGAAATTATCTTTAATGTTCTGTTATGAAAAGTTTAGTGTCCAAAAACTTGCTCATAAATGGAGTTCAAACATAAAATATATTTGTTCTCTTTCTTCTGTTGTTTTCTTATTTGTTTTACTTTATATTCTTATTATTTTCTTTTTCCAAAACCATTAATTGGAAAAAAAATTGTATTAGGTATGTTTATTACTTTCATATTAAACATCTCCCCTTAAAATAAAGGCATCGATACTCCTTACATCCTCTATAGTTACTTCAAATACGAGTTTTGCGTAAGAAACAATTTCTTTTTAAAAAGCATTAATTTGGAGCAGTACACTTTTCTTTTAATTTCACACACTCCAAAGGAGTTTTTATAGCACAAACTGAAACAGCAACTCCATCGACTCTCTCTCTCTCTCTCTCTCTCTCTCTCTCTCTCTCTCTCTCTCTCTCTCTCTCTCTGTCTCTCAATATTTTATCTATGTACATTTCCCGGAAGTAATGTGGTAAAGGAATACGCAATGATTGGTTTAACTCTCTCTCAATATTTTATCTATCTATATTTCCCGCAAGCATATGGTAAAAGAATAACGCAGTGATTGGTCTAACACTTTACTTAATATTCAGTTAACTTGTGGAACATCAAAAGAGATCCCGTAAAGAGTATTTTGACTTTCTCTGTCCAAAACAAGGTGTAAAATCATATTTAAGCAATACACGCAACTTCGTTTTCAATCTAAACAATCCCAACTCTTTCATTCTTCATACCATCCCTAACATTACGGAGAGAAAAAATAATAAGTACAAAACGTTTCCCTGTTCTGTTTCTAAAGTTGACCAGAAATGACAATGATCGACATTACATAATACAGCGGGGCCATATTACTTTTTAGCAACTGATCACAGCTTTAATTGTGATCATCAGTGCTGTTCTTTTTTATTGTTCTACATTGAGCTGGGCATAAATGTGCAGCTATTGTGTTGTCTTTAAAGGCGTCAGTAGCGAAGAGTTACTGTAACAAATATGTAACTACGATAAGTCAACAAACGACCCAAAATGGCAGAGACAAGCTTGAATTTCAGAGCAATACATGACCATTCTTAATTCCTTGCACGTTCCCGAATTAACATCCTTGGACTTTTACGTTTGTGCAGAATCCTAAAACATCTGATGTGCGAAGGAAATTAGCTGAACTACAGAAAGAAATTGAAATGGCACGCAGAGCAATCCCTATGTACAGTCAATGTAGGAGTTCGTGAAGAAGTTCGCCGACATTAGGAGTATCTGAATGCTAATGCTGAACATTTTGAGCATCTTATTAGATTTAGGAATAAAAAAATGACTTGAAGATTGCCTTTGTCTTCATATATCCTTAAAGCAGATACTTTTCATGAAGAGATGTGAAGAAATTTTTGGGCTCCTCTGTAAACCACACATATTCTTCGGTGGCAGAATTAAAAAAACATCAAATTTTGAGTCGTCATTAAACGGATCGGTGTACCAATTTAGTTATTACATCTCTCTTTCGAGAAATTTTTGTTTAGTATCTCCATATTTATAATGAATGTGGTTAATGATGCACAAGTGTTACTATTATTTAAGGTTTAATATTTGATTTGTTTGCATCAATGTTTTTATTCTGGAGCAAAAACAATGTTTGCTGCGCTGGAATATAACACACTTTGATGGGAAGCGTGTTATACGATACAGTACACTGTACGATACCTATAGTTCTTTGGATATTACACGCTCTTTGATAACAACGTATGCTGCACCACCCAGGTGCTTTCCAAGTTCAGGCAGTTCTCCAAGCGAGTCCATGGATGGTGAAGTTGCAGCAGTCCTCTGAGAAGGGCTGCGTTTAAGGTTGGGCTTTGCCAGTCCGGCGAAGAGTCAAGATTGGTTGGGCTTTGCCAGTCCGGCGAAGAGTCAAGATTAATATAGTGGGAATAATACGCCACGGGAGGTCATCATCTAAACTAAACATAACAAGGGATTTAAAACTGCAGCCAGTCGCAAAAATCATCAGACCACACAGCTATCGTGGCATAACTTTGACTAAAACGAGATGATTTCCTGTGTCCAAAATATATAAGGGGTAAGAGCAAACTTCTCCCGCAACAACCACATTAGTTCACTCAATCCTAGTTGCATGTGTCTTTATCAAGATTGCGATCGCAAGGCAGTTTAAACATATAATCAGGACCGTCCTTGAAAACTTTCTTCGTTTTAAAACGAAGTATTTTCCGAGATTAATGAAAGTTTAGTGCTATATATTTTATCATCTGGATTTTCACTATTAAAATTATAACAGCAACTTATATATATATATATAAAGTTTTATTTATGCACGCTCTTTAACAACTATGGTCCTTAGCGTCCCATTCCATATTGGGCGTGAAAGACTGGTAATTTTGCTCAGAGGCCTCTTTATCAGGTTTGAAGTTCTTTTACGTGCCGTAAATCTACGACACGGGACCACCGGCTTTACTTCCCTTCCGAAAGAAGCCATACTAATGATTTTTACGCCCGAAAACTGGGTTTGAACCCGCGACCTCGGGAACTAGAGGCTAGCATGGTAACTACTACACCACGGAGGTCGACAACAGTTATGAAAGGGGAACTTAAAGAATATCTAGCTATTGCTAAGAGGATGAAACGAGCATGATTTCTGAACCTCATTTCAATAGCAGAGAAAGAGGCTAACACTTCCTATCATTGATAACAAAATGATACAAAACTATCAACAGTAAGGAAATAAGATAAACATCACGTGGTGGTTTAGAAGTTTTTACATGTAGTGAGATGGAAAAAAATCGGAGGAATTAATCCACTACAAGTCTCTCCAACTTTTTCCAAGTAGACAACGCAGTTACAATGACAGATGTATCGTGGAAAAGTATTGGTAGATAGAAAATCTCTCCAGAATTTATTCATATGTGCAGGTGGCGGGTAGACAACAATCCTGCCGCACATCATGCCTCACATTATATACCAAAGAATGTACCTATTCATTGAACTTGTGGTAAATGTATTTTATAGGGAATAAGTTGACATGATCTTTGATTTACCCACCTAAGAAAGAAGGAAAGAAAAAAAAACTAACACGTGTTTTCGTTATGACGCCCATTAAGAGCCTAAATCTATAGGTATACGAAATGCAAGATCGGAGATGCCCTCTACCTACTGGTGAGCGTTTTTGCAATATCTGTAATGGTTACTTTTTATCCAGTTGGGAAAATCTCGAGGAAATTATACGTCACCTAGCATAAGCAGGCAAAAACTAAGTTGACTGTCAAATTTTCTTCTTGTCTTTCATTTTCATAGATAATGCAGATACATATGTCCATTTCGGCTTCACAGATTCCCCTTTATTCCCTTTCTCTTCGTCGAGAGCTGAATGTTGCTTTTTACGGCAAATGCGAAGGAATATGTATACTTTCAAGATAAATGAACATTTTATCAAACTATAAGACATTTTCCAGTGTTTATTACGTTTTACACTTTGTGCTTCGTAAAAACCACCGGTAGTTTAGAATACATTTCATTATTGTGGATCTTTAGGTGAAATCTAAACGCGAGGCGGGGTTCTCTCTTTGTTATAGTGTTTATAACAGAAACATCTTACATTTCGGGAAACAATATGTCATTTAATGCTACCCCAGCTTTAAGTATTGCCCCGCTTTAGCAACAGTGGTATGAAAATTGCTGTTGTAACGCAACAGGAAGAAGTAGAAACGAAGTGTTACTCTTCTGCTGCTCATTAAATGCGTACTTCACGTGTGTGTAATTCCTCATACTTCCGGGCTCGTACGCGAGCGATCTCCAGAGACTTATGTCACAAACTACACCGCCGAACATTTAGTACAAGCGCTTCTAGCCAGCAAGAAATAATGCTTATAAATAATTGGGAGGAAACTGTATTAGTTTTGTTATTGCTGTCTAGCGGATTGTAAAGATGGATACAAAAGCGAGTTTCAGTTTAAATCTAGCTGGCGTCGTGTACCCATATACGGCATAGCACGTGAGAAATGTTATATCCCCAATAACACTTTAACTGCCTTTGTTAACCTTTTACACACTTTATAGTGAGTGGAAGGGTTATAGATATCATTCCTTAAATCGTACTCTTGATGGGCACAGTGCACAGTGAAAAAGTCTATAAACACCATTGTTTTATTTTTCACAGTCATAGAACGCTGTTTTGAAATGCAGACGTATGCCACAGCGCGTTTTCCTTTGCAGGTGGGCCGTGTTTGGGAAATCACATTTGAATGTTACGTCCGCGGCAGACTAGAATGCGAACTGACTCCGGTGCCACTTGCAAGCTGTTGCTTTACGAGAAAGAGATTAATTTTCCTAATGGGCTTTAATTTGCAAGACAGTTCTTTTGTGCATTTTCGGCGAAATGTTTAATGTAAGCAACTAAAATCGAAAAATGCTTATTAGATATTGGAGCTGGAGGTAAAAAATCGCTAAAAATATGTTACACTCACATGACTTTCTCTACTCTTGTACAAACTATTTTTACAAACGCTTATTCTCCATATGCTTCATGTTAATCGAGATATCGAGATGTTAATCTTATTGCTAATTTTCTTGTAGATGCAAGGGGAATATGGTAGGTTTTAAGCGATAGTCAAATCTTTTAAGCGCTGGTTGCTATGTGGCGCATTCCATTCTCTTTGCATGTCCAGGACATAAAAAAAATCTGATGTGTTACACTCACATGACTTTCTCTACTCTTGTACAAACTCTTATTCTCCATCTATTTCATATTAATCGAGATAAACATTTGCAGAAACGATCTTTTGACAAGCAAGAGAATTACATTTTACACGTAGCGACCAGTTCTAACAAGCAATATCAAAAATGGTTCACTCAAGAAAAAAAAAATGTATATGACATAAATTGTGTATTTTAACGCGATATACATTTTTTGTGTAGTAAAATTTTGTCTATCTCTTATGGTTTACAGTTATGTAAAAGTCGTTCACAATGAAGAATACTTTTGGAGACATTCCCAGAAAATTCGAGATATACATTTCATTTATCATGAAAATATCTTAAAGATATGATATTTTAATCAAAATCGTTAGAGCCATTTTTGAAAAAAATAAAATTTTTGAAAAGTGTCCCACGTAAAGGGTAATCTGGAGTGGAGGATTTTCTTGAAAACCTTTGTGTCGCATCTCTGGAAGATTACTGAACCTAAATATCAAGTTTGGTGTTTATCCGACTGTTCGTTTCTGAGTTATGCTGTTCACAGACACACACACGGACATGTTTATAAAAATGCTTTTTTTTGGATTCAGGGGGCCTAAAACATGTATTTCCGTTGAAATCTCGGTATCGAATTTGGAATGCAATACTTCCCCTACTTACTATACGTAGTAGAGAAAGTAAAAATATGTACGGTTTACATATGTTTTTCAAAACCTTGAGACCTTTAAATCTGGAATTTAAAGACGGCGGCGCTGTGACCTTCAAGTGAACCCCTTCACAGTGAAACGGAATGTGAAAGAATTGTGAATATATTTAGAAATCTGAAGCTGCTTGTGGCGTAAGGTTATTTTGGTGATGGATATTCCTAGATTTTTAATAATGTATTGAGAGATAAACCTTACAAAGAAACCCATTATAGAAAATGGAATGTGTATGCCATGTACAGAAACGGATGGACACCAGGCTGAGAAAACCGTGCAAGGAGAAAAGTAAGCTAAAACTTTCCGATGGCAAAATAATATCAGATCCAGGTCGTCTCACAGAAGGTGTAATATATAATCTCTCCGAATATTATGGTATTGCCATCAGAAAAAAAACAACAAAAAATCTAGATGAAACGAGGAAGACAGCATGGGCAACTTTATTTCTCAGGATCTCCAAAGATGAAAATCCACAGCATAGGGTGTATCCAAAGGGGGAAGTTATTGATGCCTATACCAAGTAAATGAAGGCTACAGGAAAGAAGCACACACGAGAACATTCTGTTCCTGTAGCAATAATGCAGATACTGAAACCTACTGACAGAGACCTTGCCTATCTTGATCTGCTCTCGAAGTGTTTACTCGTACAGCTTTATCTGGGAACGCCTCCCCAAAACTGCTTGTTGGGATAACTTCTCAAAAAAATGGTTAATATGTTTCAATGATGGATTGCGAAGCAAAGTCAGCTAGTAGAAAAATTAGGCATCCTTCATGGCTGTAACATGATAACGCTCTTACCACCATTGATCATCAGCAAGTTGAAGGAGCAGAAATACCAGAGAAAGAGATGACAAAAGAAGCCAGAACCATCAGGAGAAGAGAGAAAAAGACAAGAGGACAGAGTCTCAAAATGAGCAACAGTATGCATCTAGTCTGTTTTGAACTGTGACAAGTGATTTAAAACTGTTAGCAATTTGCTTTTCCTTTTTCCTGTAAACTTGAAATTTTAATATTTAGGAACATTTATCTAAAAAAAATCAATGAAGCTACAATTATGAAACTCCGCACATATTTTGAGTTTAATGTTAGCTTAATCTGGTACCACTTGTATTAAATTATGTTTTTAGAAAGTATATATCGATTAAATTTAATTTAGTTTAAGTAAATATTTTAATTCACAAATTATTTTTTCAACTGCATTTACTTCATTTTATGCATGACACATATATGACAACCTTTATGCTTGAAAATCTGGTCAATTCACATTGAGGTCCCCCTAAGTTAGAATGAAACAATGAAAAAATAAATGTTTTGGTTAAAGTGTTTACTTATGCATTTAGTATAAAAACAATTCGATGCAGCATTTTATCATATATAAAGACGTTCAGATATTTACCAAAGCATTCAGTGATTACAAATTCAGTAAAACAGATATTTTTAACAGTTTAAGAAAATGCAATAAAACAAAGTAAATTATTTATAAACAGTGCATTTGTGGCTCACATTCACGCGTGCCAATAATAGCAATGACGTAATACCGGTATTCCAATTTGCCGTGGCTTATAAAGAGAAGACGAAACCATTCTGTAATATTCTATACTCTGATCAACGACGATTCAAAACCCTCTGTGCATTATTAAATATAGAATAATTAAAATTTGAATTTCTAATTACTTACCATGCTGCACCACAGTCCGTAACACCTACTCACTTGTCACAGGAAGGGAATACATGCAAGTGGCTTATCGGTTCAATGCGCCAGGTAATAACAAATGAAATGCAGGGAGAGAAGCTATCTCATATAGGTGATCTCACTTATGTCATCCATGGATGCCGAATTATATTATGACTTGTTTCCTACAATTTATAATGCTAAGATCGCATAAAACGTTGTATCCAACTCGTGGATAATCTTAATATGACACTCGCAAAATTGTCAAATTTACACGTGCCATAATCATCAACATTATCAACTCGTTGGCAAAATTATATTTTTATTTAAACATTCAATAAAAGGAAAAAAAAAAAAAAAAAAAAACGATGTACAATGCAAAGTGTCACCTTCCGGTGTCACCACTTGCAACAAGCAATCGCTCATGCAGCAAACATTTACATGTGGCATAATCAAGATTATCCACTTGTTGCATAAATTACTATTATTTAAGCATTTAATAAATGAGACTGGTTAAAGTATCCCATGTTTTATTTAAAAATTCAATAAAAGGAAATAAGAACTATGTACAGTGCAATGTGTCACCCGGTACCACCATTTACCACAAGCAACTGATCGACTGACCAGCGCAAACAATGCCGTAGTTGTTAAAGACGCAAGGAACAGCAAGCTAACAAAAGTTGTTCAGAGCGAACGAGCAGCTTTGATACTTTTCAAGTTCTAACGCCTTTGCAAAGATGAACCACAAATTGACGACAGAGCACGTTTTACGTACAATAAGCGTGTGATGAGAGAAGGAAACCAGGTTTCGTTTGTTATTCTGATTCAGCGTAACATTAAAAACCTTTTTAGTCACATTAAGATGCGCGTGACAAGTTACCGTAACGTGACCGCTTCCGGTGTATCATCATTTGGCATGTGGCGTAATTCCTAAAGCAACATTCATCTTTCAAAACATTTCTTAACAGGTCGCACAACTTGCAAGATGGAAAGGTTCACTGTTATGACACTCCGTTAATACGTTTCCTTGGAAACTTGAGAGTACTTTTAAAGAGACCTGAAATGCATTTTCAAGGAATTCAAGATGGAAAACCTTATATTTATTGTGACAAACATAGGCACATAAATGTGAAGCCTTTCAACCGCAAATTGTTACTAGCATTTCCTATGAGAAACTGTTTCCAAATATCTCTTTCCGAAGCTGATCATGGAAGGCGTATTGCTGGTCTTTCTCGTTTAGAAGAGCAGTTTCAAGAGTGCCCCTGGATACTAACTCAGTTTACAGAATGTCCCTTAAAATTATTTCCGACTCCTTTGTTTGAATCGAATCATAAGCACGGGCATTAATGTATGTTTGAAAAGTTTTCGAAACTACCTTGGAGAGGGAGGTCAGGAGTTTCACATCAATGATGAACGTTCTAGATGGAAAGTTCAGTTATCTCAGTTTCGAAAAGAAACGCATAAACCTCTTCTTTATGAAGCAATTTATTTGCAATATCGCGAAAACATTGCACTGTCCTATAGAAGCATCATGAAAAAACCAATGATTTATTTCATAACATAAAATCATTGCCCAGATATTTTCAGCGGTCAAGACGGAACGGATTCTTTAAAACATGAGTTACTTTGTATTTAGATTATAGGTAACATAATCTGTATAATTACTTTCCCCGTAGGTGGTTGTAATAGGGTGAATAGTTAAACATGTTTAAAAGGTTTATTTATTGGAACAGGAACATCTAGGTCATGTCATGAGCGACCATGTAAAACACATGTAACATTTACATTACACTGGCCTTCAATACAAAGTATTGGAAATAACACATGCACAATAATACTTTAAGCACAAGCCAGCACCAGTATTGCATTAGAATTAAAACAGTGCTTTAAAGTAGAAAAACAATTGAACATAGCATATAAGGAAAGTTAAGCGTAATGTTGAAATCCTGACAAGTTTAAACAACAATGGTTTTACAAACAATGATATTACATAAAGACAGTAAAAAAAGATACGTTAATATTAAAAACAAACATATTATAACACCAAATTTTAATGTGTGAAGTTCTTGCTTTCAAATAAGGAAGGAATTACAACAATCGAAATGAGATTTCTTAGATCATTAGCAAACTACACTATCTTAGATAAGAAAAGGAATACATATATAGAGAGATGAATTAGAATAAGTTTGATGTAATAGAAAAAGAATCCAATGTGTTACATTCACATTACTTTCTCTATCCATTCTTCAACAAATTGTTCTTACAAAAGTTTATACTTCTATCTAGTTCATGTTAATCCAGAAAAACATTTGCAGAAATTGTCTTACTGCACATTTCCTTGTAAGTACAAGGGGATTAGGGGAATACAGTAGGCTTAAAGCGATAGTCACATCCTTTAAGAGCGAAGCGATAGTCGCATCCTTTAAGAGCGAAGCGATATGTGTTTAGCTTTGAAATTCCGCTGTCTTTGCATGGCAGAGAGAGAGAGAGAGAGAGAGAGAGAGAGAGAGAGAGAGAGAGAGAGAGATATGCCAATAGCGACTTTTCTCTTGAGGAAAGGTTTAAGTATTTGTAAATTCACAACAATAAGAAAGAATTTCTCGGAAATGGTTAACGCCATAAAGAATTTATTTCACATAAATTGTGAGGCATTATGAGACCTACATTTTTTAAGCAGTAAGATTTTGTCTCATATCTTACGGTTTACCAGTTTTGCAAAAGCTATTTAGAATGAAGAGGGCTTCAGAGACTATTTTCAGAAAATTCAAGATAGACATTTCATTTGTCATAAAAAGATGTGAAACACGCGGTATTTTAATCAAACTCCTTACAGTCATTTTTGAGAAAATCAACAATTTCGAAAACCTTTCCATGTAGAGGGTAGTTTGGAGTTGGGGATTTTCTTGAAAAGCTTTGATAAGGACATTTAACAAGAATGCCAGAAAAATGGACATCGAACATAATTCATTTATACAATACTCTCGAATTTAGAAATATAGGCAGACCCTCCACCAGAAAGTGTGTTTTTTTAAAAACCTCTATAGAATTACTCAAGAATATTTTTTATTATTAGCGAATACACAAGAGTTTTACAACGACCATCATCATCATCATCATCATCATCCGTTTCTGACCAAGATAGAAAACTGTGATCCCAAACTCTACACAGGGTCAATGTTAAAACAAAAATGAACCCGAAAATTGTAAATAATTTCTGCATACCGGGCGCTAAAATTGAGGACATATCAACATTAACTTTATTTTATTCTGAACACAAGTTCGTCTCTTTCAAAACATAAATACCGTCATTCTTGTTACTGTTGTTGCTTCTCTCTAAAATGCATTGTTTATATACGGGTCTAAGGTATGTCAATGAACAGGGAACCACATAAAAGGTTTCCGCTTATTTAGATTACTGACAAGTGCGAAGCAATTCTAATGGTATTTAAACCTATTTAATCTCAGTACAAATGAGCACCAATTTGTAATTAGTTCAATGGTCCACAACTTAAGGGGAACTTAAAAGCCCTATCCCGCCAATGTTAAATCTGCTAAATTCATCACCCATTATCACACACACTATTTAAGATATCAGGCTAAAATGTTTACAGGCTGTAGATGAATGCCTTCTAAGTTCACAGATCTAGTTTTATACAATGTTTGTTTATTAAGGAAGATAGGATATTTTTCTCAGTTATTCCACCATTTTATTAACATTTATCAGAAATTAATTATTTCTTAATTCAAACATCTTACTAATATCAAAGTACATCCACAAAAACAATTGGATTTTTTTTTATCATCCTAAAATCATATATTATCTTCAATAGTTTGAGAAACGGGTCATTTATACCAGAATATGTCCTTCGCAGAAAAAGGTGTTCGCAGCAAAAAATGGAAAAAACAAACTCAAATATATTTGCAAAAAAAAAGCAACCATATGACTGGTACACACAGAAGCTGCCATACTTAACAGCAGTACCAATTTGTAGAGCAAAACTTCCCCTGAAAGATGGGCTAAAGTTTGCCTCTCTACTCCAATTTGAGTAAGAGTTATGGCTCCCCCCCCCGTGAAGTGGTGCAGAATTCAGATTACAAAATATCAGATTCAGTACAACTTTTTAAAAAAAATCTGATGTGTTACATTTATATGACTTTCTCTGCCCTCTATGGCTTTATTAGTGGATATACAAATGATTCTTACGAAAGTTTATTTTCCTGTCTACTTAATTTTAAACGAGATAAACCTTTCGGAAATAGCTGCATTACACATTTCGTTATATATACAACGGAAATAGCGATAGCCAAATGTTTTAGAACTGGAAGCTATAAGCTGGCCTTAAAATTCCATAGTCTACCCATGACATCGCGAGAAACGCTGAAAATCAACAGGGCCTTAAAGGAATGGCTAAGTGTTGAACAATTCGAACCATAATAATGGATATCTCAGAAATGGATGATGCCCAAAAAAAAAAAAAGTTATTCGAGATAAATTGTGTGTTTTAAACAGATCTACAATTTTTGTGTAGCACGTTTTCGTCTATAACTTAACATTTACCAGTTATACAATATTATACAAAACTAGTAGTTAATCGCAGCTTTAGCTACGAATGAAAGACTTCAATGGTTATAAACAAACTATTTATCAATAATGTTCATAGACTTAAACGCAGAGTACTTAAAACACAATACTGGAGTAAATTTCCATTCTACAATAGAGTTTTCATTTTGAATAGCGCTGCGGTCTAAGGGACTTGCATATATTTTGTGCCATCATTCGTATTCTGGATTTTGCTATTGAAGAATTCCTTAGCACTATACGACGAAGCCTTGGACGTCCTCTTAAACGATGACTCATTATTAAACAAACCAATATAACACAAAGAACGGAACAAAATAATACAACACTTTTATGCTTGCGGCACTTTTACCCTTTTTTCTTTCATTCTTTCTTTCTTAATATTTAGTTTTGGTCGTTTCGACTGCCTGGTCTTATTGCGACCCTTCATAATTTTACAACAAATGCATTATTTCAACATTAACACAGAAGTTTACATTTTTACACTTTATCTTTAAGAAACTAAAGCTTTTCTTATCCTTTCTAGTTTGTTCACGACAATGGAGAAATCCTAGATACCGGCTTGTTATCTACATTTGGTGTACAATGGGCAGTACACAATGACGTGCTGAATGCCTAATGGTGTGTTGCAGTTGGCACAGGTTGGAGGCAGCTCTTTGGTTAGAAGAAAAAAGTGCGTCAGTTTGCTTGAAGTGGCCAATTCTTAGACGAGAGATGATTACTTGATTTCGTCGTCTGAATGTTCGTAGAGGTTGGAAAAAGTTGGTAAAGCCCGAACGAGCTTCATGAAGTTTGCTATCAAATGATAACCACTCTGTCTTTCATTTCTGCATGGACGCTCTTTGAATGAAGGTGATGTCTTCGTGCGATGAGGCTATAGATGGGTCACTTACATGATGTCTGGATTCTTCTTTAGCGCTTCGATCGGCTATTTCATTGCCATCTATACCTATATGAGAGGGAGTCCCATATCAAGAATACCTTTTTCCCTGTATTAATTTTGGAGCACAAGGGACAAATGTCTTGTATCATTGCATGGGCTCAGATTTCTGTGTGGCTATTATCACACTTGAGGAATCAGTGAAGCTAGTGAAATGGCCTTTTTGGGGAGACCTATTTATATCTGAAAGAGCTTCTTTTATGGCGGACTTCACAGGGAAAAGCAGTAAAGAAGTTCGTTAAGGGTTAGACGAGGTGGTCGGGGTATACCACTGCGCAGCCACGTCTTTCATTAATTGCTGAAGTCGGCAAAGATTTTTACGAAGTTGTGATATTTATCTAGTAGATGACTGAACATTTGTTTAAGAAGAAGAGTGGACGTTTGGAGGTTTGCATGGGTTGAAAGTTGGATATCAATTGGCGGATGTTGCATACAACAATATGTCTGGCGTGGATAAATCGAAGGCATTTTAGATTAACATCTTGGAAGTAATGCAGAAATCTGATGTAGAATGGACTGTCGTTTAGCGAATAAACATAATTTAGTTTTAAGTGCATATTTAATATCAAGCTTGTGGAACAGTCTTCTTTTTAGGGAAGAAACATTGGTGACACGTTACCAACGCTGTGACCAACGTATCAGTGGTAAATAAACACTTTCTTCTGTTTGATTGCAACATATGTAGATGGTTATGGAATTACAGCCAATTGTAAAGTTGACATATTTTGCAATGACACAATGAACAGAACAAATTTTAGTTTTAAACTCACATTTACTTTTATGTTTGTGGCATTTTTAGCGAATAAACATTTGGTGACATGGTTACCAACGCGTGATCAAGTATTCTTCTGTTTGATTGTAACAAATATAGGCGGCTATGAATTTACACAGACAATTGTTGCCAAATCAACGCTTATTTTGCAAACATTTTGGCAATTAACGAAGTAATTTTAGGATTTATTACTTTTGCGACATTGTAGAGACTTGAGTAGTTTGGATTGTATGCTACTCTTAGTCCGTACTTTCAGAATTAAGCATAAATTCATGTACAGCTTCAAATATCTATATACAGATTCCTTCCGAAGAGGACTTCACAGGTTATTCCCAGAAAATTCAAGGTATACATTTTATCTGTCATGTAAATACCTTTAATATACGGTACTTTAATTAAAATCGTTAGAACAATTTTTTTAAAAAAATCAAATTTTCGAAAAATGTTCCATGTAAGGAGCAGCAGTTTGGGTATATGATTTTCTTGAAAATCTTGGTGTCGCATATTTGGAAGATATTGAATCTAAATACCAAGTTTGATTTTTATCCGGCTTTTCGTTTTAGAGTTATGCTGTTCACACACGAACACACGGGCCTTTTTCTAAACATGTTATTTTTTATTCAGGGGCTCTCAAAATATTTATATCTGGTGAAATCTCGGTAACGAAATATTTGGGTGGAATGCAATACTCTACCTACCAGATAGGCACTGGTAAAGAAGGTAAAACTATATTTAAAGTATAAATATTGTGCCTACAATCGTAAAATATATATCAAATTAAAGGGGAAACTCCAGTTTGTAAGACTACATAAAAAACTAAAAATATCATTTTTGGCAAATTTTGTCGTTTAGTCTCTCCTTAAGATAATATACATTCCAAGTTCCATGCGTAAATTAATTTTCTAGTCTACCTTTAAGTTTCCCACCTCTTTGATTGTTTCTCTGTATATATTGATTTTACTGAATACAAATTGTGAAACGCGAAATAGAAATACTGAAGTGCAGAATGATGGTAATATACCATTTAAGGATTATTTTAAACAGCTTCTCTTCTAGCTTGTTTATCAAACAAGCCAGCATTAAAATACAATATCTCGAAGTCGTTTGCATTTGGTTTCTGTCAAGCTGGATCGAGCGTGTTCATTTCTTTTAGCGCAAACTTTCTCATTCAAACGTCGAGCATCTTGAGCGATAAATGAACTGCATTTAGTTTCTTCGTAGCTGTAGTCTGGCCTTTTACAGGCTCTTTAAAGAATAGAAAGCTAGCGCATTGAATCACAAAACCGTATCTCCTACGGTTTAAGAAAGCAAAGTACCTGCCATGCAGCTAGCTGTAAGCTTTGAAGTATATGAATAATTGCCAGGTTTTAAAATATATGCATTTATGCTTATATTTGGCGTTCAAATTAAATACGTTTAGCAGTAATATGGCGATATAATACATAAAATTAATCAAGGAAACTGCGTTGGATCATCTAGAATAACATATTACATTAGACAAGAAGGAGCGTATTCATAAAACACCATATGCAGAGGTTTCGGCATTAAATGAAAAGACGTAGAACAAAAACAAAAAGAGCAACATTTTCGGAGAAGATGCTCTAATTCAAGCCTGCTAGATAAAACTAAAAATGAAGAAGCTGGAGGAACAGTAAATGTAAAACAGACTACAGGAAAAGCTTTTGAATAAGAACGATTAACATGTTAAGGGCATACAAAGAGAATGGCCCCAACAGATTGCCTAAGTAAATTATTTTGAGCTGATATCCTAGAAGAAAATGAGAAAGACCCGGACAAAGTGGAAACAAATTATTCAGAATACAATGATAAAACATAGTATTCCACCTAATAAAAATTTAGATAACTTACGGCTAGTAGAGTAAAATGACTGAGAGAGTGCAAAAGATCACTAAATATGTAAATGAGCCTGCAAATACAATAAAATAAATCTAATTAAACAACTGCAGGTAAGATATATAATTGGCTACCCATATTCTGGCAGGCTTTATGTTTACCTAAGTTTGATAGGATGAATGTTCACAAAGGTTCGCCGATATTCGCAGTTCTCTGCATCTACTGTTGAAAGGGTTACAAGGTAACATCAAATTAAAGAACGGATCATTCCTGGATGGCATTTCGCCTACATAATATAAGCAATGCTTTTCGTACAACAGCTCTCCGTTAGCTTGCGCTATTGTTAACTACATTTATGCTGAGTATGATTTTTACTTTATCCTTAAAAAAATGGTGCTCTGAAGAAAAAAGACGATTCCTTTCGTGCTTTCATTCTTTCTCCCGTTAATGTTGAATGAAGTGTGCTTATCACTAGCATGAAAGATTATAGCTTGTGATGTTTTCAGTCTCAAATGATAGGAGCTCTTAATCAAGCAACATGATCTGCTCTGAAGAAATACCTCACGATATTTAATTATTTTCTCTGTTGCTCAGCTACAGCAAGTACAGCCCAAACATTTTATATCGAGGTTTCTCGGAAATACGCGTTCTAAGGTCAATGAAACCCAAAAGTCGATAAAGTTTAAATGTTTTAGGAAAATTCTCCCCTAGCCTTTACATAGAAAATATTTCATTTAGTTTTATTTTCTCAAAAACGGCTCTAATACTTTGAATTATATTAGTGTATTTAAGATTTGAATGACTAATAAAACTTTTTTACTCTTCTGAATGGATATTGTATAACTGGTAAATCGTATGAGATAGACAAAAACTTGTCACATGCAGAGTTCATTGGAATAAACAAAATTATGTCATTTGTAACATTGGCCCTTATCGGTATATTCGTTGTTACACATCCATTTCATTTTTCCCCAGTTTGAACTTTCATGCTGTATCTTTAAAGCATATTACGCGATTCTTCTTTTTTCCTGCATAGATTCATTAGCAACAACAAACTAGCTAATGATCTGCAAACATTTGTGCTTTGTTTTCCGTATTTAGCATGCAATCAAGGATCGCATGCTGAATTGCTGTTCAATTGTTAGGACTATTTCTGGTAAAAAATTTACATCCAGTAACGAAGGCAAAATTAACTGAGGAGTTTTTATATTACCACTATTATAATACATATATTGTGGCGTTTAGAGGGTTTTTAAGGGATTATGCTAGTGTATTTGGAGGGATTGTACATTCAGGGGTTGGCAGCATTTAGCCGGTAGTAACATACGGACTAGAGACGGGACATAGCCGGTTCGTTCATCTCTCCTCTTTCCGTGTGCCGTGATGCTACAGTCAAACTGGGTGAGCACACGTCTTCGTCTTTTTTCAACCATCGAGTAATGACGTTGCTTTTATTTCTAGAATAAACGTGTCATTATATCTTTGAAGTTGTGTTAAGGTTTTGAAGGAATATTCCCCTCCCTGTTCACACAGAAGTTAAGAAGTTTGTAATAATAATAATAATAATAATAATAATAATAATAATAATAATAATAATAATAATAATAATGCATGAATAGTTAAGCTGCGCTTTTAAGTCCGACCCGATGCGTTGTAATTTATAGAGAACTGATCTCGGAACCACGCTCTACCATCTAAATTTGTTTACGGTCATGACATTTGGTGGAGGCTCGGACAAGATCTTTCGTTGAATATCCTGCACAATTTCTTTTTTCTCCAAGATGTTGTATTAACTTGTTTTCTCCATCCACGTGGTCGCTAAAGTGAGGATTCTGGCTATGCTTTAACTACTTGTGTGGTCCTTTATACTTTTAAAGTAGTTTATTTCCTAGAATTTGGTCTGATTTAGAATATTTGTTGACATTTCTGTTTTCCCGGTGTAATTTTGTGTACAGTGTGCAACTTTATGATTCTCTTTGTTTCGGCTGTTTCTCTCTGTTTCTATGGTTTAGGCAAGCATTGTTTTTTTGTCATGATAGCTTAAATTAATTTAAATTCAGTTTCTTTGGTGTATTCAATGTTTGTTAGTTATTGTCGGGTGTATTTTTCTTACTTGTGTGAATTTTATCAGTATCTGCCTCTTAGAAATTGTACCTGGCGTTACCACGTGGTGAATTAACAATTTTCTGTTCTTCCCAGCTTTGGCTTTAATTTACACCTTTGTTATACTTAAAATATTCCCTTGAAATTTGTGTCCTATTTTCGGTATTATTACGCATTTCTGTCCATTTTCTTGTTTTTTTTTTCTCCTGGCTTATTTTATTTCGTGTTTTCCCTCCCATTATTGTGAATAAAACATAATTAGAGAGCTAATGCAGTGATTTGAGCTTGAACAAGAAAGTTAAGTGACTCTGAAATTGAGAAACGTGACATAAGTGTGTTAAAACTGTTGATCTGAACCGGTTGTTAATCATAACTGCATTATCAAAGCTAAGGTTTTTGAGTTTTTATAATTTTGATTTTGTTTCATCAGGGTTGGGTTATATCGTGTGATTTTCACGTGTTATATGAAGTTCTTCGTGGTAGGCACGATTTTTTTTTAACCCCACAAAAATTGATTTTAGTGAAGACATTCCCTTGCATTTTTTTTAATCCACATTTCATTTCTGTTTTGACATCTTGATCTACAAAATCAACATGACATCGAAAGTATGAGAAATTCTAAGTCAAGTGAAAGACGTGAAGTAAATATACTTCGTCTGATGAATTTGAAACGATTATTGATAACCGTACGGTGGTAAAAAAAGTGTGCCTATGATAGGTATCTCCATTAAAGTATTTGAATTGAACAGTTATCGCAATTCATCAGGTTTAATAGCAATGACGTCGTCGGTTGACGAGGTTTATGGAAATCTGGAAGATAGTGAAGATTTGTTAGATAATGGCAACATAAAATCACACGACGTTGTCGAAGAGTGAGAAAAACTTGCGGTATTTCGCGACCAATATAGAATAGGATGCTAAGGACCACAGTAGTTAAAGAGCGTCCATAAATAAAACTAAAAAAAGAGGGCGTTGTTAGTGCTGAACACGGTAAAAGAAAGAGAATGCACCACGATTGTCGTGGTATGTATGTCATAATTTTTCCTCTTATTTTGTTTCGACGAGGACGTCGACATTGGTGGCCGGGGAGATGTGGCGTTTAGCGGATGTTTAGGGGATTGCCAGTATATTTGGGGGATTATACATTCAGGGGTTGGCAGCATTTGGCCGCTGGTGACATAGGGATTAGAGAGGGGGGACAGCAGATATATACTGCCGTTCGTTGATCTCTCTTCCTCTTTCCGTGTGCTGTGCCGATAGTCAATAAGGGTAGCACACATCTTCTTTCGACCACCGAGTACTGATGTTGCTTTTGATTTTAAAATAAACGTGCCAGTATGTATTTGAAGTTGTGTTAAGATTTTGAATGAATATTCCCCTTCCTTCCTGTTCATGTAGAATCTAAAAGGTTTGTTGTAGTGGTGGTGGTGGTGGTGGTGGTGGTGGTGGTTCTGGTGGTGGTGGTAGTAGTAGTAGTAATGCATGAGTAAAGCTGTGCTTCTAATTCGATCGGATGCATTGTAATTCATAGAGAATTTATAGAGGAGCGATTTCTAGCATCTAAATTTGTTTGAGGTCGTGACAACATAATAGGTTATGTGAAGTTGTAATAGGTAGAGAAAGTCGTGGGAGTGTCAGAAATCATTTTCCCCCACCTTTCTTGCTTTGTTCTAATGAGAATTAAAAACGTAATTTACCATGTGTTTTAATTTGTATTCGTGCCCCCTAAAAACAGTGTTGTTACTGCGGCAGAGGGAGAGTCCTATTAATCGAATAACGTGAACGAGGCTTCAGGTTCTACTATATGCAATAGTCAGCAATGACATTTCCAAAGACACTTCAGTTAGTTATGGACGTTTTAATGATTAATAGAACTCTTGATTCGGTTGCTAATCACATTATTATTATTGTTATTATTATTATAATATTATTATTCATATCTCAACGAGTGAATTAATGTAATATTTTTGCGTATATGTGCGATTGCTGTGTGCGATTCCTACTGCATTAGTAACTCATATAGCTCATGGTGGTAAACATCCAGCCAGATATTTCCCCAGTGCTTATCTGGAAGGATCGATAACGCATTTTTGTTTTGCATTATCTCGACATATGTACTCTCAAACGCTCTGTATCAATATCAGCCGCCCCTTCATTTCATACTGCAACCATTAGCATTATTAATTTTACACTCCAATTACCAATAACTACCGATGTTTTCAATTTTGATTATCTTCGTGAATTCAAATGAGCATTCTTTTAATTTCCTACTTTCAATTTACATTCCTCCGCTCTTAAAGTTTAACTATTATCTCTGGAGGATACAATTGCACCATAAACAAGGTATCAAAACAAGAAAAATAATACGGAACATCTCATTACATTACGGGCACTTTATCTAACAAGTTCAGTGTTTCTAAAACTAACGATTTTTACAAACAGCGAAATATTTTCACTATATGCAAGACTTATAGGCAACGTGAGATAAAAGGCCGGATTCATAGACGTTATGGTTGTGGAAGAAATTGCAGTTTGGTACTCAGAAAGACACACTAAATCTAAATAGGTTAAAATATATACTAGAATTCCTTTCACGTCTGCAACACACGTTCATGTCATTTTCTCTGTAACTAATCAAGATATCAACTGATTTGTTTTAACACTCGTTGATATTTTATGCGCATACTAATCTAATTAGTAATGTGTTTCTTTTTTACTTTCTCTACTACGTATAGTAAGTAGGGGAAGTATTGTATTCCACCCAAAAATTAGATACCGAAATTTCACCGGAAATACATGTTTTGAGACCCCCTGAATCCAAAAAAAGCATTTTTGGAAACATGTCCGTGTGTGTGTCTGTGAAGCATAACTCAGAAACTAACAGTCGGATAAACACCAAACTTGGTATTTCGGTTCAGTATCTTCCAGAGATGCGACACGAAGGTTTTCAAGAAAATCCCCCCACCACAGACTACCCTTTACATGGAACATTTTAATTTTCTCAAAAATGGCTCTAACGATTTTGATTAAAATCATATGTTTAAGATATTCTCATGAGAAATGAAATGTATATCTCGAATTTTCTGGGAATGTCACCAAAAGTATTCTTCATTGTGAACGACTTTTGCATAACTGGTAACCCATAAGAGATAGACAAAATTTTACTACACAAAAAATGTAGATCGCGTTAAAATACACAATTTATGTCATATACATTTTTTTTGTTGAGTGAACTGTTTTCGAGATATTGCTTGTTATTCCCTTAAATTTTCCAATACTTATACTTTTTCTCAAATTCGTTATTCATTTTTTTATATCCTGGACATGCAAAGAGAATGGAATGCGCCACATAACAACCAGCGCTTAAAATATTTGACTATCGCTTAAAACCTACCATATTCCCCTTGCACCTACAGGAAAATTAGCAATAAGATTGACATCTCGATATCTCGATTAGCATGAAGCATATGGAGAATAAGCGTTTGTAAAAATAGTTTGTACAAGAGTAGAGAAAGTCATGTGAGTGTAACACATCAGATTTTTTATATTTAAAATGGTCTTTAAATTACTATTTTTACATTTCGCTTGTATTAACAAGTTTTACTGCTCTAATATGAGGTTTTTCTAGCCACCCTAGATCCACATTATTGGGAAATTCATGATTGCAGTTAAACGAATAATTTCTAAATTTCCTGAGAAAATGGCTCAATTGTTAGAAAATAATAGTAAAGGAGAATGGGAATAAATAACATCCTTTAAATCAGAGATAGATGGTTAAGTTGACATAATTTATGACGAGTAAGGTCAGACTCGTCGCGGAGTAGAATGCGCGATCTATTTCCGATAGGGCCGCGAATATTTTACTACGTTACAGGAGTGATGTTAACTTTGCTAGCAGCGTTTAATTCCTGACAGTTCCTACGTGTATTTTCAGCCAAATGTTTAATGAAAGCAGCTAAAGCCGAAATCACTTCTTTAAATCTGAATGTAGCAACAAAATAACATGTATTTTAACTTAAACGTTTATCTATTAGCACTCAACGTAAAAGTCAAATAGGTACAGTAATACAGCACTTTGTATTCATATGGTTATATCTACAGAAAGGGATATGGACGAACACCATCTGGGCAATTGCACTGCATTACAAGTGAAGATTGCAGGACAGCAAAGCACTGGAGAGCAACTTTGGTGTAAAATGCAGCACATCAGAAACACAACATATTCATATGGTTACCAACCATTCAGCAAAAACAAAATAGAACGGATATTTTTATTTTAAGCTTTAAGGAAATGCATAAAACAAAAATGTTCTATGTAAACGTTAATACACCAAATAACCAATCGATACTTTCATTAAACATCCAATAGTGAAACAAACAAAAAAACTACGCGCAATGTTGCTAACGATACCGACACGAACGCGAGGGTACCGCAGCGATAGTCGTGTGTACGGTCAGTTACTCAAGTCGCGTTGCGACGTCGTAACTTCAGTATAAATTACGATTTGTAGAAAACAAATATGCCAAATTGTGGTGCATAAGGAAAAAGAATGAACATAACATAGAACTGAAGATTAATTAATGGTTTATCTTATAGTTCAATAGAACATGGCTTAATCCTTCTGTGAAATTCAATGGCACAAAGAATGCGCAAAGATTTATTTTTCCCTGATGAATTAAGCTTTCGCAGATAACGGCGGTATCATTTTTCATTTGACTCTATTAACACAAAATCATCTCCTAAGAGGATGACATTTACAACCCTTCCATTCGGTATATACGAGTATATTATTTCGGTTCTCGAATTCTGCTCGTTGGATTTTGAAGAAATTCACTTGTAAGAGATTTTGGAGGGCGAGAAATCGATCTAGATATGCCGCATCTAATAGAAAACATTTTCATGGCCTTCTTTTATGAAATAATATAACTGGAAACATTTTACTATCAGCAGTCATAGCCGATGATATTGCCTCGGATGTTAAAAGTGTATTATAAATAGTAAAACCAAAAGCGCCATGCCTATACTTAGGCTGTACAAACCAAATATATTAATGAAAATGCCCTGCTTAGAAAATCATTTTTATAATAAGTATAAAAAAGCGTTTAGGAGTGCAGCTTAACCTCAGGGTAATCCGTGGGATATTCTTTTGTAATATCCAATTAAATTATGTAAACCTGTAGTATATAAGTAGACTCCATTTCACAACGATATTCTTTTGTACTATTCTATTAAATTGTATAAATTTGCAGTAAAGGGTCTTTCAACAAGAGTGTCCTATCTTTAACATGTGATAGCTGCCATTGTTATTGAGTTACAGTAGTCATTTTTTATGTGGTTACAGATGTTATTGACAAATAGTCATGGAACGTTACAGCATTCAGCAACGCGTAGAAATTGTGAAAATGTATTATCAAACTGGATCATCTGTACGCCAAACCTTCCAAGTATTGCGTGAAGTTTACGGTGTGCATAATCGTCCCTACAAAGAACGATTCGGCGTTTGATCGATAAGTTTGAAAGAAGTGGTTCTGTCAGCGATCAAAGAACGCTTGTACGTAATCGACGTAAGCGCTCCAACGAAAACATAGGCAGCGTTCGTGAGAGTGTACTCAAGAACGGAAATAAATCAATTGCTCGTCGAACGCAAGAATTGGGGCTTTCGCCGACCACAGCTTGGCGAATTCTGCATCTGGACTTGAAGTTTCACGCTTGCAAAATGGTGTCAACTCGGGAACTAAAGCCCAACGACCATAGGTTGCGCCGTGTATTCGCTGACTGGGCTATGGAGCAATTGGAAGCTGACCCGGATTTTTGTCGAAAAATCATCTTCAGCGACGAAGCCTACGTTTGATTTATACGAGAGCGACATTTAAATTATTTTTATAAAATCAAACGATTAAATGATTTTATTTTCTTTTTCAAAATATTTCCCTTCAACATCAATACATTTTTGCATTGGATGAAACAAATCCTTGAAGCAATGATGCCTCTCTTCCTGAGGCACTTCAGAAACCAGATTTTTATGTTCCACTGCTTCATCTGATGACAAAGTGATTCCACACACTTTATCTTTACTTTTTGGAAACAAAAAAGAAATCACAAGGTGCTAGGTCAGGGCTGTATGGTGGAGGGTCCACAGTGTTGACCTTTAGAGCATCCAGGTAAGTTGTTAGTTTTGCTGTATGCGACGACTCGTTGTCATGGTGTAACATTTTTCCTTTTGGGCGTTTTTCACAAACTGTTTCAAAACTTTGCGGTAAACACATTTGTGTACCAATCGGCAGTAAGGGATGTCTATCTTTTAATGCAAAGAGCTGGATGATATTAGAAACAAGTTTTGAATGGAGAACACAATCAGTAAAGAATAATGCTCCCGATATCATTGCTTTGATTCAGCATTTCTAACTGTTGCATTATGTAATACAGTCAGGAGAGTGCGAGCTGTAACGAAAATAGTCTACTACTGTCCTATTCGTACGTAGCACGAATATTTTTGTTTGCTGATAGCTGCTTAGCAACTAATAGTTTAGGTAAGCCTGATCTCTGTGCAGCGATTTAATTACATCATACTCACCCCTGTGGTGTGTAGGGTAGCGTCTCTGCCTCACTTTCAAGAGGCCCCAAGTTCGAATCTCGGTTAAGGTGAGTTACTTGGATAAGATTTTCTTCGGCGTTTTCCCGTATCCTGAGAAGACGAATGTCCGGTAACACTAAGTTCTAGGGACCCTGGACCGAGCTGAGCATCATTACAACCATTTCGTTCACTCACCGTCCGATATGATCTATAGGGACAAGAGTGTCTTATCTTTGAACTTAAATAAAACACATTCTATAAATGATAAAGGTTTATTTCTTCTTTTTTTTTGCAACATAATTAATGTCATTACGTGTGGAAGAGAACATCAGTTAAGTGACCGCTGCGACTTCGTTGGGTTGCACGTATACGGTCACCCAATTTTCAATGACTGAAGAACGTAAATTAGGTCCAACTTCACGAATAACACGCGTGATGTTAATCATAAGATCATTTATTGTTTCTGGCTTGTTGACCTAAACTCGAGATTTAACATAACCCCACAAGAAGTAATCCAACGACGTTAAATCACATGATCTCGGGGGCCAGTTAACATCACCACCACGGGAAATGAGGAAACCTCTGAACTTTTGCTTCAAAAGATCGATTGTTTCGAGAGCAGTATGACATGTGGCACCAGCTTGCTGGAGCCAGATGTTTCTGAGATCCATACCATCCAACTGAGGCCAAAAATAGTCCCTTATAAGAACCCGGTATCTTTCTCCATTGACAGTTAGACCTTCTCCATCCATCCAAAAGTGGGTTTCGTCGCTGAAAATGATTTTTCGACAAAAATCCGGGTCAGCTTCCAATTGCTCCATAGCCCAGTCAACGAATACACGGCGCAGCCTATGGTCGTTGGGCTTTAGTTCTTGAGTTAACACCATTTTGCAAGCGTGAAACTTCAAGTCCAGATGCAGAATTCGCCAAGTTGTCGGCGAAAGGCCCAATTCTTGCGTTCGACGAGCAATTGATTTGTTCCCGTTCTCGCGTACACTCTCACGAACGGCGCCATGTTTTCGTTGGAGCGCTTACGTACAGGCGTTCTTTGATCGCTGACAGAACCACTTCTTTCAAACTTATCGATCAAACGCCGAATCGTTCTTTGTAGGGACGATTATGCACACCGTAAACTTCACGCAATACTTGGAAGGTTTGGCGAACAGATGATCCAGTTTGATAATACATTTTCACAATTTCTACGCGTTGCTGAATGCTGTAACGTTGCATGACTATTTGTCAATAACAACTGTAACCACATGAAAAAAATGACTGCTGTAACTTAATAACAACGGCAGCTATCACATGTTAAAGATAGGACACTCTTGTTGAAAGACCATATATATATATATATATATATATATATATATATATATATATATATATATATATATATATATGCCGGCAACAGTAAAATGCTATTTTCAAAACTTAAAGAAGTATTTTTAAGCAATACAATGACAGAAGCCTGGTTAAGTGCATTAGATGTTTTCAATGAAGAAAACAATATTACATAAACTAAGCATAATTTGAGAATTACCGTTTACACTCCCGAAAGTAACAGAGAGATCGTGCATCGAACTTGCAAATATTATGCTTCAGTTTCTGTACGAAGGTGGAAAACAATGCTGCAAAAAATATTTCAACAGCGTCGCGGAAACCAAAAACAGAGCGCCGAGAGGAACAAAAGGAATATTGTTCAGCTGCACAGCATTCCTAAAGAAACTAACAAGGAGCAACGAGGAGCACAAAAAGATGAAAGGAGTGGCTGGAAGAAGAAGACAACCCGCCAGACGCAGAGAAAGAGAACTGTGTCTCCTTGTTGAGGTTCTTATGGGCTTTAAGTACTTGGTGTACAGAGATGTAGTGAGCCTTGCGGCGTTATACTCTACACCAGGCGCTTTAGTGCAGCGGGAAAAAAACTGTTGTCATGATTCACTTATTGGACACAAGCGGAGAACTATTTAAATATACAGCAAACAATTGATAATAATTCAAATATGCTCTGTATATGCAAATTGGCAACAAAATTTCTGATATGAATACTCTCTCTACCAGTTACCTGTAGCTCCGCAACAATTTTAGGCTTATGTGCCAAGTTAGGTATAAAAGGCTTTGATTTAAAAAAAATTGGTATAGAGATTTCAACAGAAACATATTTTGAGGTCCCTAAATAAATAAAAAAAAGGTAGTTTAGAAAAACATCAGCACGCACGTATTGTAAGGACATCGTATCTAAATAAAATATAGATATATTCTGTGATACATTCGCATGACTTTCTCTACCCTCTATCTTTTATTAGTGAATATATGAATTATTCTTACTAAAGCTTATTTTATAATCCAAATAAATCTTTGCAGAAATAGCTACATTACACATTTGTTATAAATAAAATTGAGTTTTATTTATGGACGCTCTTTAACTACTATGGTTCTCAGCGTCCCATTCCATATTGGGCGTGAAAGTCCGGAAATTATGCTCAGAGGCCTCTTATCAAGCTTGAGGTTCTTTTACGTGCGTAAATCCCTTTTACTTCCCTTCCGAAGAAAGCCATGCTAAGGATTTTTAGCCCCGAAAAAATCCATCGCTCTCCGCCGGGTCTGAACCTGTGACCTCGGGAACTAGAGGCTAGCACGGTACCACTAGTTCACGGAGGACGACATTTTATACATACAAAGAGAACAGCGATAGTCAAACGTTTAAGAACTGGGCGAGTATGCCAGCCTTAAAATTCCACGTTTCCATGCAATCGCGAGAAACACCTGAATGTTGAAAGGGCTCTAAAGAATGACTAAGAAATGAACAATTCGAACCATTTATAACCCATATCTCACGAAAAAAAAAACTTATTTTAAAATAATTTGTGTGTTTTAAAGAGATCTACATTTTTCGTGTAGTACGTTTTCGTCTATCGCTTAACGTTTGTCAGTTATACTAAAGTATAAAAAATTCCTTCGGAATGAAGAGGACTTTAAAGGCTATTCCTAGAAAATTCAAGATGTACATTTTATTTGTCACGTAAATATCTTTAATATATAGTATTTTATTTAAAATCGTTAGCCTTTTTTATAAAATCACAGTTTTCGAGTTTCATTTACAGGGTAGTTTGGAGAGAGGGATTTTCTAAGATCTTCGTGTCGCATCCTTGGAAGATACTGAATTCAAGTACCAAGTTTGGTATTTATCAGACTTTTCGTTTTTGAGTTATGATGTTCACAGACAGACACACACAAGGGGACCTGTTTCTAAAAATGCCGTTTTTGGGTTCAGGGGCCGCAAAACATATTTTAGGTGAAATCTCGGTATCGAATTTTTGGGTGGAATGCAATACCTTCCCTACCTACTATGTACGTGGTAGAGAAAGTAAAAGGTATGATGAATACCAAATTTCGTATTTCAGTCAAATATTATCCAGGGATTCAACCCGAAGATCTTCATTAAATTCCCCCATCCCAAACCACTCTTTACATGAAAGAAACATCATTATATTTTATTTTCTTGAAGACATCTGTACGATTTTGATTAAAACATAATATGTTTTACATATTGCCATTAAAAATAAAACGTATGTATTGAATTATGTATAAATGGTAGTCATCTTCAGTCTGAGTAAATTTTGTGTATTTGAGAAACACTTAGATAGAGATTAACAGAAACTTAATGTAGGGAAAATGCACACCTCCTTAAAATATACCATTTATAAGAAATAAGAGATGTAAGCATTAACCATTTCTGAGATGTTCACTGTAAGTTTGGTTGTCTTAACAATTACGTCATGTATTTTTGCAGTGCTAAATATTCTTTTGTTTCTTGTAAAGGTATACAGAGTATGCACTATCAAAACCAGCATACTGCTTGTACTACCGATAATTCACCGACTGCCTGACACTGTCAAGAATGTCATGCGTTTGCCTTACACGAGAGCGACACAAATTATTTTTAGAAAATCAAACGATTAAATGATTTTATTTTTTCAAAATATTTCCCTTCAACATCAATACATTTTTGCATTAGATGAAACCAATCCTTAAAGCAATGATGCCTCTCTTCCTGAGGCACTTCAGAAACCAGATTTTTATGTTCCACTGCTTCATCTGATGAAAAAGTGATTCCACACACTCTATCTTTACTTTTTGGAAACAAAAGAAATCACAAGGTGCTAGGTCAGGGCTGTATGGTGGAGGGTCCACAGTGCTGACCTTTAGAGCATCCAGGTAAGTTGTTAGTTTTACTGTACGCGACGACGCGTTGTCATGGTGTAACATTTTTCCTTTTGGGCGTTTTTCACAAACTGTTTCAAAACTTTGCGGTAAACAGACATTTGTGTACCAATAGGCAGTAAGAGACGTCTTTTAATGCTATAGTAGCAATATGGCCAGTTTTACAAAATAAATAGCAACCATCTTCCTACCAGCACTAGATTCTGTTCGAAAGACTCTTGAGCCGATTGACTTTTGTTTTCAGGATCATAACAATAAATCCGAGATTCATCACCAGTAGCGATATTTTCACCCAAATTTGAAGTGCCGCCTTGGAAGTTTTCCAGAGTTTTTCTGCACAATGAGTGCGGTGTTTTTGATCGGGAGTGAGTTTGTGGAATCCAATGGCAACAAAATTTTATCACGTCTAACTGTTGATGTAAAATGGTTTGGATTTGACTCATACCAATGCCCAATGTTGCCCAAATTCATAAGATGTCCGTCGATCTGCTTCAAGCATTGCTGGAACAGCATCAATATTTTCAGCAGCAACAGCTGTTTTTGCGCGTCCTTCTCGAAATTCATCACTAAGAAAAGACCCATCTCTTTTGAATTCGCTGCACCAATTATAAATTGTTGCCTTAGATGCGGCTTCTTCGCCAAATGCATTTCTTAGCCGATCTTCACGATTTAAATCGTAAAAAATCATAGCTCGGAAATGTTCTCTAATCAAATTCATTTTTGGGTGAACACAATCTTTAAAGGATTCTAATTAACGAACTATTAGAGCAAATCGAACAACTACACGATAATCAATTCGCAAAACATTAGAAAGTAGCTGTCAGATATAAATGAATTTTATTTGTTTTTAGAAACATGACATTCTAAAACTTTTTAGTATCGACCTCGTAATCTTTGCAGCTGCAACACCGCCTTACACTTTCACATGCACATTATCACTTCCAGATTGTGAATTGCCAGCTCCAAGCTTTTGATGGCACCTTCCTTCATCGTATGAAATTTACTCGCCAACCTATCCACACACGAACGTAATGGGAAATCTTTTGTCAACTTCCATCCAAGATAAAGTACGCAGAGAAGCTGCAACTATAATTACAACTGTTACATTTGTATGCGATTGCTTTCGCATTTAATTAAAAACAAGACCGTAAATGCACGCAGAGCATTACATTTCAGTTGCGTTGCTTCCGTAGGGCAAACAATGCGGAAGCAGTGGTAAAATTTATTATAAATATTTAGAAATAATCCCCAAAAGCATGCATTTTAAGAGGCTTTCCAGATCTGAATCACTTTTCTGAAAACTATCACACATAATATATTTTTAGTTCAGTTGATATGCAACTTCTGGTTTCTTTCATATGGAGGGACGGACGGACGGACGGACAGACAGACCGATACACACACACACACACACACACACACACACACCACACACACACACACACACACACAGCGACATTGGTGCTTCGCAGTGCAGAATGTGGCTACAAACGTTTTAACGTATTGATTTAAGCGAGATTGGGCTAAACCGTGCTAACACAAGTTAGCCCCGAAAGCTATCCCAGAATACGGGCAACAATTGCTTTAGAATGCAAATGGTATCGACCCATTTCCGGAATATTTTGCACAAAACGTAAACTCTGCAACCTCAATTTAAAGACAAAAGAGAAGTAACAAAGCTTTTAACATCCCACGGTTATTCCGAGTTTTCTGCACGGCGAATGAAATGCATTAATGATGACGCAAATTGTCTGTGTGCGCCTGAAATTACCTTCACGCTTATTCAGGATGAGAGAATACTGTTTCAATTATTTCAAAACGCTGTGGAATGTCTCTTTAGTGACGTAACTTAAGAGGAAAATGGGGTGATAAATGGATATGGAGCCAAATAGATAGTTCCAATGATAATTCACTATATCTCCGCAAACAAAGTGGCAGTAATGCGTACTGTGATTTTAATGCTGTTCGAAGTTCCGCTGACCTGCTGTATAGAAATACTCTGATGAAATACTTAATAATAATCTTCAAAACTCTTGATTATGCTTAAAGGAAAGACTCACAGGCTTATAAAAGAAAAGAAAAACCTTTATTTCTTTCTTTTGATTTCAGACAGTAAAGGCTTTAAAAATTTATTGATTCACATGGCTTTCTCTACCCCAATCTTCTATAAATTATTCTTACAAAAGTTTATTCTTCTTACTTACTTCTCGTTAATAGAGGTAAGCTTTCATTCCACATTTACGAACTTCATTGTAGGTATAAGAAGAATTCACTAGGCTAAAGCGGTAGTCAAGATTTTCAAAAAGCGGATCGCTATGTGAATTTGAATTTCCATCCTCTTAACATGACAAGAAAAATTTGATGTGTTACCTTCACATGACTTTCTCTATCCATTTGTTTTACATAGCTTCTACAAACTATTCTTAGGAAAGTTTATTTTTCTATCTAAATCGTGTTAATCGAGATAAACTTTGCAAAAATAGTTTCATTATACATTTCGTTGTAGATGCAAAGGGGATATAGAAAGCAAATTGATAGTCAAATGTTTAAACGCCTGTCGCTATAAGCTGGATTTGAAAGTCCAGGCTTTCAAGAAATAACTGAATACTATTAGCAAGAGAAAAATGAAAAAGTATTGACATATTTAAATCAATAATAATGGAAATCTCGGAAATGGCTGCTGCCACAGAAAAGGTTATTTGAAATAAATTGTGTTTTAAAGAGTTATATATTTTCTGTGCAGGTAGTAAATGTTTGCAGAACTCTTTATCATTTACCAGCTATAATACACAAAATTATACAAAATTCTTTCCTAATGAAGAGGACTTCTCAGAAAATTCGCTTTCTGATTTCTCTTTTTAGTATCTCGAATATATGGCATTTTAATCACATTCGGTGGAGCCATTTTTGAGAAAATAAAGAAATATATAAAATGTTTGCATATAAAGGGTAGTTTTAGGTGGGAGGAATATCTTTAAAACCTCAATGCTGCATCTTTGAAAGATAATGAACTTACATACAGAGTTATGCTATTCAAAAACACATACATATACACACAAATACACAGCACGTTTTCAAAAAACTGTTTTTTTTGGGGGGGAGGGTTCATGGAGTTCCAAAACATGCATTTCCGTTGAAATCTAGACAATTTTTGGATGGTACAAAACACTTCCTCTATACTGCGAGTACGCAGAACAGAAAGTACAAATCTGATTTGTAGCATTCATTTGACTTTCCTTATTTACAAACTATACCTACAAAAACTTCCTTATTCTTCTCTCTAGTTCCTGTAAATCGAAACAAACTTTCATTACACAACTAGCCATTTCGTTGTAGGTGTAAGCAGAATACAGAAGGTTAAAGTGATGTCAGATATTGTGGCATGTGCACAGATAGTCTTGTTAAGACGCTCTCTGGATACCGAAGCACGGCAGTTTGTCCGTGAGTAGGGGCGATTCAGGAGAAACAGTGTCATTGGAAGGGATATGGCGTTACTGACGCTTGGGGTGTTAGCGTGGCTTCTTGTGTCATTCTGTGAGTAGGCTTCGAGTGAGTCAGACGGACAACTGCCTAAGACATGGCGTCCTCGCCCGGCAGACACATGGGGTAAGAAATCTTTTTATAATAAATCTACCAGCTATCCATTCTCTTGCAGTTTTAATTATGATAGTGTAGAGTTCCTTTCCTCTCCCTTCAGCCAGATATTGTGTTGGTGTAGTAATTATTTTGTAATCTAACTTTAGCTGCGTCCCTTCGTCGTTGCCTCGTAAATTAAAGGTTCTTTGTTTGATCTAACGATCCCTCTCACAAGCGAGTAGCTCCCCTCTGAAGTTTGAAAATAATACAAAGTGAGACATACGACAATATACAACAGAGCTACGTGATTGCTTGGAAATTCCATGCTCTTTGCAGGACTACAAGAAGAAGGAAAAAAATCTGTTTTGTTGCATTCCACAACTTTCTCTACTCATGATGATGATGATGATATGGGGTTTAAGGGCGCTAAACATCTCAGGTTATCAGCGCCCTTACCATGTATAAATTTTAAAATCCAAAACCTAAAATACGGGACACAAACCCGCCGACTCGAAAACACTGAAAAACAAAACAGCAAATTCTAAAAAACACCACACTAAAAGCATGGGCAATAAAAGAGTAAACCGACGTGTCAAGAACAGTAGAACGCAAGGGACATAAAGCGCCATATGTCCGCCGGGGAGAAGAGCCCCCATTAAGACAGACAATATAAAATCACAAAACTAAAAGACGCTCAGCGCATTAAGTCCCTCGACTAAAACCACTGTCACTAATAAAACGCAAGACATTTTACAGCGTGTGCGTCGTCTGACAAAATTATACCAACAGGCAGACACAAACGAACACGCATTGGAGCTAAAACTTGACACTCTGTTAAAATGTGACGCACCGTTAACGGCGCATCACATTACTCACAGACTGGTGTGGGGTCACCACTGAGCAGGTATCTATGACTAAAAAGGCAATGTCCGATTCGTAAACAAGCTAAAATTACCTCTTCCCGACAAGAAGAACGAGAAGAGGTACCCCAGACTAACGGTAAACGTTTAACCTCCCGCAAATTGTTCATCCTGAGGGTCGTCCACTCATCGCGCCAAAGCGAGAGGATGCGGTGACGTAAAATAACAGACAAATCTGAGGAGGAAACAACAGAGGTAAACATTCTGGGTGATAAAACTTCATATTTGGCAGTGGGTCGCCAGAATCGTTCCCTGAGATGCCTACATAACCTGCAATCCACACGAAGGAGACGCTGATGCCAGAGGCACCAAGCGAGTGGAGCAGGTCCTGAATCCGCTATACGAGCGGGCGGTAAGCGTACAGCGCGCGAATACTTTGAAGAGCATTCAGAGAGTCTGAACAAACAATGCAGTGCCGTCAGTCGTGCCGCTGGATGTATAAGAGATCGGTAAACACTAAAATGTTCGGCGGCAAAAATCGAACATTGCCCCGGTAAACGAAAGGTAAAACTACTTTGACCATCGATAAAGGCACACCCCATTCCAACATCAGTCTTGACCCATCAATATAGATAAAATGAGTCACCGAATTGTGCCTTAAGTTCAAAAAAAGGCGGATCTAAGGACTGAAGAAGGGGTCTCATTCTTCGACATCGACTTTAGCCCAAGGTGGAAGTGGGCCTCAGCGCGCAACCAAGGAGGAAACCGCTTTTGACCCCTGGGAAGTGTCGGCGCTGGCGAAATCGAAACCCTGCAGGGAGCAATGCAGAGGAGCTAACTAAATATTCCCGATCAAGCGAATCCTCGAAAAATAACTCGAAAGACGGGTGGTCAGGCAAGCTTGAGAGTCGACATGCATAGCTGCACAAAAGCATCCCACGCCTGAAGGACAGCGGAGGCTCTGCAGCTTCAGCGTACAGACTGGGTACAGGGCTAGTTAGAAAGGCCCCTGTAGCGACTCTTATGCCACAATGGTGAAAGGCATTCAAGCGAAGTAGATGGACGTGCCGATGAATAGACAATGCACCCCTAATCAAGCTTGGATCGGACCAATGAGCGATAAAGACGCAGAAGGAGGGTCCGATCAGCTCCCCAGGTTGTGCCACTTAAAAGACGTAAAAGATTAAGCGAACGGCCACACTTTGCTTTTAAAAACGAAATGTGCGAAGTCCAGCTCAGCTTTCGGTCAAAGATCAAACCCAAAAATTTCACCTTGTATGCAAACGGAAGATATCCGGCCCAAGATGGAGAGAGAACGAAGGGAAAGTCTTCAGGCGCCAGAAATTAACAGACGGATTTCTCGGCGGAGAAATGAAAGTCGTTGGCGTTACTCCAGGCGTAGATACGGTCGATACAGCTCTGGATGATGATGATGATGATGATGATGTGATGGAGTTTAAGGCCGCTAAACGTCCAAGGACATCAGCGCCCTTACAAAGAATAAAATTTAAAATCCTAAACCAAAATACGGAACACAAACCCGCTTAGCCTAAAACACTAAAAACAAGACAATAAATTCTAAATTACACCACACTAAAACCATGGTAAATAAAACAAGAAAAGAGTAAAACGTGCCAAGAACTGCAGAACGAAAGGGACATGATCGTCATTTGTCCGTCGGGGGAAAGAGCCCCCATTAAAACACACAATATAAAATCGGTATCTATAGCTAAAAAGTCGATGTCCGATTCGTAAACGTGCTAAAAGTATCTCTTTCCGACGAGAAGACAGAGAAGAAGTGCCCCAGACTAACGGGTGAGGTTTAACCTCCCGCAACTTGTTCCCCCGGAGGGCCGTCCATTCATCGCGCCAAAGCAAGAGGATGCGGTGTTGTAAAAGAACATAGAATTCAGTGGAGGGAACAACAGAGGTAAAAATTCTGGGCGATAAAACTGCCGATTTGGCAGCGGCGTCGGCAGACTCGTTCCCTGATATACCCACATGACCTGGAATCCACAGGAAGGAGACGCTGATGCCAGAGGCACCAAGCGAGTGGAGCAGGTCATGTATACGCTGTATGAGGGGGTGGTAATTGTACGGGGCGTTAATACTCTGAAGGGCACTCACAGAGTCCGTACAAACAACAGTGCCATAAGTCGTGCCGCTGAACGTATAAAACGGATTGATAAATACTAAAAAGTTCTGCGGTAAAAATCGAACATTACCACGGTAAACGCAAGGTAAAACTATATCGACCAAAAATAAAGGCACACCCTACTCCAACGTCAGGCTTAACCCATCAGTATATAAAAAATGATAGTCCCCTAATTGCGCCTGAAACTCTAAAAAGGCGGATATGAGGACCGTAAAAGGGGCCTCATTCTTCGGCAGCGACGTTAACCCAAGGTGACAGTGGGCCTCAGCACGCAACCAAGGAGTAAACCGCGATTTCCTCCCCCCTGGGAAGGGCCGGCGCTGGTGTAACGTCCAAATGCCGAAGAAGCTGGCGAAATCGAAGCCCTGGAGGGAGCAATGCAGAGGTGCTAACTAAATATTTCCGATAAAGTGAATCCTCGAAAAATAACTTGAAGGATGGGTGGTCAGGCAAGCTTGAGAGTCGACATGCATAGCTGCACAAAAGCATCTCACTCCTGAAGGACAGCGGAGGTTCTGCAGCTTCAACGTACAGACTGGGTACAGACTAGCGACTCTTATGCCACAATGGTGAAAGGCATTCAAGCGACGTAGATGGACTTGCCTATGAATAGACAATGCACCCGTAATCAAGCTTGGATCGGACCAATGAGCGATAAGGACGCAGAAGGGCGGTCCGATCAGCTCCCCAGGATGTGCCACTTAAAAGACGTAAAAGATTAAGAAAACGGCGAAACTTTGCTTTTAAAAACGAAATGTTCGAAGTTCAGCCCAGCTTCCGATCGAAGAGCAACCCTAAAAATGTCGCCTCGTCTGCAAATGGAAGTATCTCCGGCCCAAAATGGAATGGGGGCGCCGGCGCCAGAAACTGTACAGAAGGATTTCTCGGCGAAGAAATTAAAGCCGCTGGCGTTACACCAGGCGTAGAGACGGTCGATACAGCTCTGGAGACGGCGTTCGAGCAGACAGGTCCGCCGTGAACTGCAAAAAATGGCAAAATCGTCAAGGAAAAGGGACGATGAAATGCCAGGGGGGATACAATCAACAATGGGGTTGATAGCAATCGCAAAACGTGTGACACTGAGTACAGAGCCCTGCGGTACACCGTTCTCTTGAATAAGACACTAGATAAAATCCAGCCCACACGTACACGAAAGACGCGATCCGTCATAAACGCCCGAAGAAATATGGGAAGGCGACCGCGTAAATTCCATTCGTGGAGTGTACGTAAAATGCCGCCCCTCCAACAGGTGTCATAAGGTTTCCCCATGTCAAAAAAACAGCCATTGTTTGACACTTTCTCAGAAACCCATTCATAATATGCGTCGACATAGGGACCAGATGGTCGACCATAGAGCGGTGGCGACGAAATCCGCACTGAGCATTCGCTAGAAGCTTCTGAGACCATGTCAACCGCCCGTTAATCATGCGCTCCATCACCTTGCAAATGCAACTGGTGAGGGAGATAGGGCGGTAGCTGGAAGGTAGTTGGCGATCCTACCCAGGTTTAAGTATAGCGACGATGGTGGCTTCGCGCCAAACTGAAGGAAAAAACGCCTTCTTGCCAAATACGGTTATAGACCTGTAAGAGAAAGAGTTTATTGTCGGCTGAAAGATGCTTTAACATCAGGACCTGAATGCCGTCCAGCCCAAGAGCGGAGTGCCTAGAAAAATGGAGGGCGTCATCCAGCTTCCTCATTGTGAAAAGTTCAATATAACACTCCTGATTAAGAGACCGAAAACTATAGGTCACGGAATCCAGCCGGTCTTTGAGAGTGCAAAAGCCGGTGGAATGATGGTTAGAACTGGAAACCGCCTCAAAGGCAACACCCAGAGTGTTAGCAATGGCAACCGTATCCACTATGGTGACATTTGAAACCTGAAGGCCAGACACAGTACAATGAGACACTTTACCGGAGAAGCGACGAAGTTCATCCCAAACAACAGAGAAAGTCGTGCAGCGATTAAAAGGACTCGACAAAACGAGTCCAAGATGCCTTCTTGCTATTTTGAATGAGATGAGCCCTGGCGCGCGTAGGGTGTCACCGAAACACCCTAAGCGCAGTTCTACGGGCACGAACGGCGTCCCGACAGTCCTCGGTCCACCACGGAACAGAAACACGCCGAGGGTGGGAGGACGAACGGGGAATTGTGCGTTCGGCGGCATAGGGTCGTAGACGTAAGGTGCTGGACCATTTGGTTAACGTCAGTGAAGGGATGGTCCACAAAAGACACGAGGCTGGAATACAGTCTCCAGTCGGCTTTAAGGAAGTGACAGGTAGGTGCTCCACAAGACTGGACGTGGTGAGACAGAAGAAAAACGATTCCGGGAGAACGATCGCTGGAGTAGGTGTAAGCGACGACGTTCCACTGAAAACGACAAACCATCTGAATGGAGCAAACGGCAAGGTCTGAGAGAATGTACCAGAAGAATCAGAAAGAAAAGTGGGTTCACCTGTATTGCGGATAGAGAGGTTGAATTGAGAAAAAATGTCGGAAAGAAGAATTCTCCTCGCACAAGCTCTTGGCAAACCCCACAAGGGGGGATGGGCATTAAAATCTCCCAACAGAAGAAATGGTGTTGGGAGAGCGGACGGGAGATTTTGAATGCCCGCGCTAGCGAGGGGAGATGATGGAGGTTAATGGACAGAGCAAATAGAAAAGAAAAGGCCGAGTAATTGAAGCTGAACGGCAACAGCTTGCAAGGCAGAGGTAAGTGTGAGTGTCTGAAAATTAAAGTCGTTACGGACTAATAGCAGACTCCTCCATGAGCAGGAGTACGCTCATCCTGTGTAAGATCGTAGCGAACCGGAGTGTACCGTCGGAGATCAAAAGGATCGTGAGGGCGAAGCTTAGTCTCCTGCAAACACACGACCATAGGTGAATGGGAACGCAATAAAAGTTGCAGTTCCGCCCTATGCGATCGTACACCACGTAAATTCCAGGTCAGGATAACCATGAATAAAAAGGATAAACTGCTTACTTAGAAGGGACTTTTTGCTTAATCTTGGGGCTCGGGCATTTGGTATGGAGTTGGTCAGACTCCATAGGCTCCTCGAAGGGAGGACCCACGCGCCCAGTTGCAGAAACCGATTCAAGCGCCAAGAATCGGTTCTGGGTGGCAATGGGTGAAGGTTGTCGCTGAGTGCGGCTTGTCCTAGGAGCATCCTGGGACTGCGACCTTCGAGGAGGAGAAGGTGAACTTTTCTTACCGCGCGCACGCGGAGGGTCTTTCAGAAAATCTTGCCTACGACGTTTCTAATTCGATTTCTCCTCAGTGCCTTGTGACTTCATAGTCTTTGGACCAGCTTTAGATGGCTTGATAGCTGTGGCTAAAATGGACGGCCGGATGGTAGTGGCGGTCAATGCAGTCGTGGTCCAGGTACTAGCGAGGCAATAACAGAACTGAATGCTCCCGATCGCTGGATAGAAGGTTGACGCGCATGGTAACGCCTCCGGGCTTCAGCGCAGGATAGTTTCTCCTTTACCTGGATCGGCTTCTCGTCCAAGTGCTGAGGATAGTCGGCAAATGACGCAGAATGAGACCCTTTGCAATTAACGCAGACGGGGGCTGATGAACAGGCACCATCGTGTGCGGGCTGGCTACATGAGGGACAATGGTAACGGCACTCTTGCAAGAGACTTGCGTATGCCCAAAACGTTGGCATTTAAAACAACGCAGAGGTCTAGGAATATAGGGCGTCACCCGCAATTCGCTCGTACCCTGCGGAAATACTCGTGGGCAGATCGACGCCATCGAACGTGAGGAACAGGGTACGAGCTGGTACCAACACCTCGTCGCGTGTAGCCTGCACTCGAAATGCTGTTACCTTTTGTTCGTTAAGATATTCGACCAGTTCATCGTCCGACATATTATTGAGGCTATGGGTGGTAACGACGCCTCGACAGGAATTCAAGGTGCGGTGCTTCTCAACACGGATGGGATAACCGTGAAGGGTGGCGCCCAATTATGTCTTACTTTGCTGCTCGGACTTGCTTTGAACTAACAAAGAACCGTTCCGAAGTCGAGTGCAGGAATGAACCGAACCAGCAATAGAGTCAATGCCCTTCGGAATGATAAAAGGGTTCACTTTCTCAAAACTTTGTAACAGAAGTAGCACCAGCGACATCTGGTTGTTACTTTATGATTACACGAACAGAGGATGGACAATAACTTTTCGGCGCTTGTTATTAATAAGGAGAGTTCCATAGCGAAAGAAATCCTCCACCATTGCAACCGTCTCCGACCTCGGGCTCTAACTTCCCGGGCGTTACCCCGGTTTGGGTGAGTGGCCTATCTATACTGGTCTCACCCCAGGGTCACACTTCCCAGAACATAAAGGGACCCAATGGCCGTGGGGAGTCAGGAGCTCATGCAATGCCCCCCCCCCCCCGCGGGACTGCAGTTGATAAGTTGATACGAACACACATCCTACATGACGACCCCAGGTGGTGGGGATGACGCCATTACCCACCCACCCAGTGCGCGGGTATTCGTTAGGCTGTGTCCACGGAGGATTAATAAATAGAATTGGAAAATGAACCAAAAGTGTGAGGGCGTTTCGCACGCAAGGTAGGCCGGCGAGGAAGGAAAAGAGATGTGTGGTGCGAAATATTCGGAAATAGAGACTAAGGAAGGAAAAAACGATGTCGAGGGACAGCATGGAATGAAATGCACAGAACGCACTAGAGCCTACCTTGTGTCCCCCGGCCACGAGGACGAACCCACCTCGACCGGACGAGGGTGTAGGGATGATAATGGCGATGAGTGGCTCGGGACGCCGGGTGCGAAACCCGTACTCACATAAAGTGAGCCCCTGGGGAGTTTCTCTACTCACTTTTCCAAAAAGTATTTTTACAAAAGCTTATTCTATCCACTTTTTTAATACAGTCAAACCTTCATTACTTATTTACACGTATCGTTAGGTATAAGATGAATACAGTAGCTATAGCGATAGTCAAATCTTTTCAAACCCGGTCGCTATGTGATGGCCTTGAAATGTTGTACTCTTTGCATCAACACAAAAACAAGGAAAGGAAGAAAGAAAAAGAATAGGATTTACAATAGAGGGAACTATAAAGTATTAAATTCAATCCAATAACGAAAAATGAATCGGAAATGGCTACCCTACAAAACTTATTCGACTTAAATTTAATAATCTGCAGTTTTTGTAAGAATGTGTTTTAACTCTTGCAGTTTACTAATTATACAAAAGTCATTCAGCATAAATGGGGACTTCACAGGCGATTCACAGAAAATTGAATTTACACATTTTATTTGTCATGAAAATGCTTGAACATAGAGTATTTGAATAAAAATCGTTAGAGCAATTTTCGAGAATGCGAAAAATTTCGAAAAATATGCCAAGTAAATGATAGCTAGAGGTGGGCGGATTTTCTTGAAAATCTTCGTGTCGCATCCTTGGATGGTCCTGAGTTTAAATGCAAAGTTGCGCGTGGACCTTGTTCTAAATTTGTTTCAGGGTGCCCCAAAACGTGTATTTCCGGTGAAATCTCGACATCGAATTTTTGGGCGGAATGCAATACTTCCTGTACTTACTGTAAGTACGTAGCAGAGAAAGTAAAAACGGAGAGCAACTTGCCACTTAACATACCAATAACAAAGCATATGTTGGAAATGGTTAACGCCACAAGATAATTTGACATACATGTGTGCTTTAACGAGATACAAATTTTTTGTGTAACAAAGTTTGGTCTATCTCTTACGGTTTACCAATTATACAAAAGTCATTCAGATGGAAGAGGACTTTACAGGTGAGGCAGTATTTTTAACACTTAAATGATTTCAGTTTAATTATATAATATAAAAAAATAACAGCTCGCCTTAAAGCAATATGTAAATAATATATAAAATGTATGTAACAGTCATTGTATTATGTTTATATTATTACGTACATGTTTAATAATGTTATGTGAATGTATTAAGTAATTTAAAAATGTAGGAGCTGTGAGAATAGAAGCCGAAAGCTGGCAACAATGAGGTAACTTTGAGGCAATAATGAATTTGAAATTTTATTAATGCTTCTAGTAATTCTTGGAACAATAATGTAACATTTAAAACAGTTTATAAATAGCCAATCAAAAACTAGAAAAGCTGAAATTAAATAAAAGTATTCTATTGGAGTAGGATTAGCCAGAGACTTGAAATAGAAAAATTTACAAATTTAAGCGGTAAACGCCATACGCTAGAAGATAGCGTACCTGAGCAGTTCGTTCGCTCGGTACGTATTCAGTGACAGACATAAAATTCATTACGGCGTGAATAATATAAAATTTACGTATTAAAAAGTGCAATTAATAAATAATCTCACAGATCTACAGTATGATATATTAGTGAAGTGTTATTTAATCGTGTGAAAGATTAATAAAAAGGAGTGAAGTAAAAATAATAATTTGTGTAAGCGTTTATTCTTTAGCCACACCAACCCCTGCTAAGAGATACGTGTTTCTGCAAATTACTACTGATTCAACCAAGGCATACATATATAATATATAAATAAACATTAAAATTACAAAGTTGATTTTTTTAAAGGGGGAGGCGAAGGCCACCGAGTGTAAACTTGGGGTGAAGGCCACCGGAAACTTTGTACGTGGTTGCAACTACTTCAAGTTTTGGCTCCCCAACAGTGGAACTACAGTACACCTTCTTCACAGGCTATTTGCAAAAAATTCAAGGTATACATTTCATTTGTATAAAAATGTCATAAACACAGAGTATATCATTAGAGCAATATTTTAAAAAAATCAAAACTTTCGAAAAGTTTGCATGTAAAGGGTAGTTTGGGGCCAACCATAAGATTTTCTTGAAACATTTTCGCGTCGCATCCTTGGAAGATGCTTAACTTAAATACTAAGTTTGGTATTCATCAATCTTTCAAACCTTTTGCTTTTCAGTTACGCTGTTCACAGACAGGCACACAAATACACACGCGGGCCTTAGTAAGTTGTCTATGCTCTATTCTATCGCTATGAAACTATGAAGCAATTTCTCGGCTAACAAGAAATTAAAATGAAATTCAACTATCTAACTTTCGAATTTATATAAATTTATAATGCTAGAATTGCATAGAGCGTTGTATGCAATTCGTGTATATCTGTTTTTCATGCCACTCGTGGAATTAACTCGTGTCACTAAAGGAGCGTACATCTGTTACATAAATAACTGTTGTAATGCGCGTATTCTATAGGTTTTGAACCTTGATGAAAATTAGTTGTTTCACAAATTTACATTCCCGCGAATGAAACATTCTGCAGCAGTGGTAAAAATTGCAGTTAACAATTTCCCTTCTTCCTTTTTAAAGCTCAGCTGCATAATTTTCCGCAAAATCTCGGGTTTTCTTTTCGTTCAAAACAAAGGTTTTTGACAACGTACCAGCTTTCACCGATACAGAGTAAGTGAACTTTATCCCGTTGGTCGTATTCTTGACCTGCTCACTTCCAGAATATTACACAGAGCTCCCGGCAATGTTTGGAATAATCAGAGTGCTTTTCATTTTTGCTAGTGCGTCTACTTTCGGATCTGATTAAGCTCCAAGCAACCTCAGGGACTAGTAATCACGGCCACACCATTGCAAGCCTTTCGTAGAGTGAAAACTAGGTGGTGTTCATGGCCGTTCACGAAATCGTTCTTAAGGTCAAATATCCATGTATGTATTTCAGTACTTAGGTGTACATTCTACTATAAAAGCAGGGAATAGCGACTTTTAGAAATCGCTCAATTGGCTTACAATAAAGACAGAACCCCATGAAATATCAGAGATGCTCATGTATTCGGTAGGTAGTACAGGGTGGCCAAAAAAGAGCTAGCGGAAGATGTATGCAGTTAATACCTATTGCTAGATTGGCGATTTTGGAGCGCATTCATATAGAATTTAAATTCCATGAGCTGAGGGAACCAGTCTTCATAGTACGTGTCCAATTCTGCGCCCGTGTTTTGTTCAATGTGTACCAAGATCCTGATGGTGGTCTGACGAATGTGATGGGCTAACGAGTGTCAAACTTAATGAGCAAAATTACTGTTTTCTCGGTTGGGAAAAATCGAATGAAATGGTATAGAGAACATTACATTCAGAGAAAGTGACTCAATGGACCGCTGTGTCTTTCCATGACATTACTGGACCGTACTTCACAGAGGATGCATTAATACGTCAAAAGTGTATAGAGTAGGTACACAAGCAAGTGTTTAAATAACGTGAGGGCGACTCCCAAACTGGTCATGGGAATCAGCACCACAACTGTTTTCTGTTCGGCTGATTTCCAGACAGGTTTTCCATATTCTTTATGAAGCCCTGATTTGTTATTGTGTGTTGCATTTTTGTTTGGGACACTGAAAGAACAGTTCTTCCAACCCATTCCTCGTAGTCTAGACGACCTTCGTGATAACATTAAAAGAGTCATACAGTATAACAGGAAAGTAATGTGATGCTACAGTCACCAAGATAATAAATGTCTTACACAACGTGAAAGACATGTATTTGGTAGGTACGATAAGTAACCGGTGTGGACAAAACCTTACTAAACTATTGCATTTGGGTTACTTTTTTCTGAGGGCCACTCCGTAATATACCTATAAGGCAGAAAACACGTTTTATGCTATGTTGTTCTTATGAAGTTCTGTTGCCCGCCTACACCGTATTCTACGTAAGCATGAAGTAGCAATAGATATGTAACTTTATTTATTGAGTGAACATTACACGCTTTCCCAACCGCAATATTCACTTAATACAATACAGTATAATTTAATTATAACACAATGTAAAAAAAAGTAAAGACGAAATGTAACAAAATCAATACACAAAGTCATCTTCCGTGGTGTAGTGGTTACCTCTAGTTCCGAGGCCGCGGGTTCAAACGCGGTGGAGGCGATGGATTTTTTTCGGGCGTAACAATTCTTAGCATGGCTTCCTTCAGAAGAGGAGTAAAGTAGGTGGTCCCGTGTAGTACATTTATGTCACGTAAAAGAACCTCAAGCCTAATACAGAGGATTCTGTGCAAAATTACCATCTTTCACGCACAATATAGAATGGAACGCTAAGGACCACAGCAGTTAAAGAACGTCCATAAATAAAGCTCAGTTTAATTTACCAATACACAAAGTTAATTAGAGAGCAAATCATACGACAAAAAACAAAAATTTGGTAATGTTGGTACATATATACATTAAGTTAATCAATCTATAACTGATAATAAATGATCACAGAATATAACAGACAAAAAATTCATGTTGAATATATCAATATCTAAATAATGCAATGTATTGTATAAGGATTACATTCTAAGTACAGAAGAATATTTAAATGAATCAATGTTTACTCTTGGAATAAAATAAAGAGTTGCGAAATCTGTTTGGTATAATATTGGGAACATATTGTGAATGCAAGTATTTGTTATTTGTGGATATAAAGGATTTCCGACCCCTTCCACATCAAAATGATGTGCACGACAATTATCAAATCACAACACACTACGTAGTTCGCAAATGAGTACAACAGCGTTACACCCGTCTCAGTTATAGGAAACAGATAATCTACTTTCTCTAATACTGACCTGAAGTGTATTTCACAAAAAAAAATCGATGTCGAGATTTCACCGCGAATACAAACTTTGAGGTCCCACGAATAAAAAGTAAAATTTTTAAGAAAAAGATTCGCATTTGCGCGACCAAACGGAATGTCAAATACCAAACTTGGTATTTAAATTCAGCATCTTTCAAGAATGTGAAACGAAGATTTTCAGGAAAATTTACCCGCCCAAAACTACCCTTGACATAGAACATCTTTCGTTAGTTTTTTTTTATTTTTTCAAGAATAGCTTTAATAATTTATATTAAAATTCCATACATTTAAAATTTTTGGATGACGAACACATGACATACCTTGAATTTTCGGTGAATAGGCTGAAAGTCCTACTCATTCTGAATAAATGTTGTATACTCTTTACTCGTATAATTGGTCAACCTTAAGAGATAAGACGGTGTTGCTACACAAAAGATGCAGTCCTAGTTAAACACACAACTCAGGTCAATTTTGTTTTGTATCATCCATTTCCGAGATATTCGTCACTGGTTTAAAATGTCAAATGTTATATATTTTTTTAAAATGCTAAATCGTCATTCGTTTGTTTCTGGTGATCACACAAAGAGTATGGACTTTCCTTAGCCAGGTAGCGATCGCTTTTTGAAGATTTTCCTGTGTCCCCTTTGTACCTACAACGAAATGTGAAATGAAACCACTTCTGCAAACGTTTATCTCGATGATGTAAAACGTAAGCTTTTATCATTGTACCTTAGATTTTCTGTCTCCCTCCCCCTCCCTCTGTGTATATGAGAGAGAGTGTGTGTGTGTGTGTGTGTATGTGTGTGAGAGAGAGATAGTGTGTGTGTGTGTGTGTTTGTGTGCGCGCGCGCACGTTTTAGTGCACCATGCAGCAGTGGTTGGCAACCAATATCCCACTGCTACTGACTGGCCTAGTGGAAGTCCGGACCTCAATCCATTGAATTATTTTCTGTGGCAGGAGCTCGAGGCGATATCATGTCAAAAACAGCACCACAATATTGAGATGTTAAAAAATAATCAATCACGTCAGCTGTACAGAAAATTCTACTAGACACGATTCGTGCGTCTATTGATGAACTGGCAACGTCTTCACTGGTGTGTTGCCGCACACGGTTATCATTTGGAATAAGAGTATGCTAGTATGAGTTCTGTGGCATTTTTTGTGCTCTTTCAGAATATGCATATTAATGGGTTTGCATAGTTTTATTTGGTAGTTTATATGCATTGAAAAGTACTGACCGAACTTATGGCAGTACTGTATATGTGGTATCTTACAAAGTTTAAGCAATCAAAGTGTATCACTGAAACATCATAGTTTTTGCTACATTAATGAAAGGATTTCATCACGCGTTCCGAATTTTAAATACATTTCCTCAATTTTTAAGAGGTTTACTTACGTATTTGAAAGTGGTGGAAAGTTTTTCTTTTCTCGATTAACCTTAATACATGTAAACCCGTTATTTAAACGAATTGTTTCTGAAACCACATAAAATAAACACACCACTGTGCTCTGGGATTACCAACTTCACAATATTTTATACAGTTTCTAAATGCTTACAACTATTTCTGATCTGTCTCGACCATAATGACGTAGAGCCTCATACGTCTTTATAAAAACAGTTGGTCGTGTGTTTCTCTACGGAACTCAAGAACGAATTTCGGTTGGACAAGTTCTCTGGATAATGTACCCTTAAGTTTGTCTTATAAGAACACTGAAAATATTTAAATTTCATTTCGATATCTTGTTTAGAATGCAGCAAGAACACTTAGGCAGAGGATTAGGCATCTACCGTTAGCCTGTATTACAAGTTTTTACATTTGGAGCCGTCCTCTTCTTACAGAGTGATTTTCTACTACCAGAGTGTGCTTTGTACTATCTATTCTTCCGGAAAACAAAGGTTTACTACATCCAGCTTTAAGAAATAGTTGCTTTCGTGGTATCCGTATGGAGTGAAGATCACATGTCTGAGCAGTTTAAGGTTTATATTAGTGTTTTCTGACACCAAACCGAGCCATCTTTCCAACAACATACATCGGGGTAAGTTGGCACGTTTCACGGGTGTTGCCTCACTGAACCAACTAGCCTCGCCATTAACATTTCTAACACTGTCCAATAAAAGTTTTACATAATTTTGTGTGTCCGTATATTGACAGTCGCAAATATGCCAAAAACATTTCATAGAAAAACGAATAAAGCGTTTCTACCGTCTTATGTCACTGATAGAGCTAACCCATCAATTGTCATTGTTATGCTTGGCTCCTCCAGGGTATAAGGGCTATATTCAAATACATCTCCCGTATCAATTTCAACCAAAAGCGAAAGCCAAAAAATCTAAATAAGATCAAAATAAAATGGGAACCAAAGACAACCTTTTGAGAAACTGCAAAACAGGAACCAAATTAAGGTTATGGAGGAAAATGCCATCCAAATAAACAGATTACGATGATGTGATGAAACATTTTGCTTGATTTACGTGGACAAGTTCTCGAGAAGCGTGGGTGAAGAAGAATGGATTCACTGCATCGGATGCAAGATGTGGGCCCATTTAAAATGCACATGCTGTGTCAAATGGGACCTTATTTGTCTGAAATGTAATTCTGATATGTCAGATGAAGATTTTTAAGTGATGTTTGTGACTCCTTGTACTATAGGTGGTATTAAATGAGCGCAAATGACATTATCTTCATGTGTTTGAATTACTGACTCACTGAATTTAGATTTTGTGTTATTTTCGTTATAACAATTTATTCAACTTGTGCCAACATACCCCGAAAATTGGATAAGTTGACATACAAGGTTCAAATAAATTAGTTTCTTATTTATGAAGTATTGTTATATTTTACTTTCTAAATCTATCTAAGTAATTAAACTCTCACAAGGATTAATTTGCATAATATTAATCATATTAAAGCTCATAAAAATAAAAGTTCAAAATCTGTGCTAACTAGACCCGGGCTTCCCTAATACAGGGTAATTGCACACCCGAATGTGATTGGCTGTAACCCCAGGTTTTACGATAATAATAATAATAATAATAATAATAATAATAATAATAATAATAATAATAATAATAATTAATTACTTTTCAGATCAACCCATCTTTCCCTTACAAAACAGTAGTGGTTGGGTCGTATCCCATGACTGCACACAAAATTGCAAGATTAAAAGGAGCCAAGGAAAAACTGTACGTACATTCACGATGCTGAAAGAAAGGCCAATTCCCTTTTATATGTAATACAGCAAAATTATTAGTACTCCAAATGGAGCGGAACACAATAGGTTGAAGGAACAAAGAGTTATTCATAACTGGATTTGATTCGATCCTTTTATTCACAGCGCGGAAGATTTTGGGCTGAGTGTGAGTAGGGTAGAGTTCATGGAGGATAATATAGAAAGTGAGTATATTATTGAAATATTAATACCTATTGAGTGCTATAAGTAAGTTTTAATTGTCTATGTTCATTGGTGAAAAAAAGAAAATTAACATAATCCTGCTGGCTTCCTACTTAGCTAATTTAAACTTTTCAGCTCATATGCATTTTGGCTGAAAGACGCTTAACTATTTTCACACACAAAAGAGAAAGCTTTTAAAAAATGTGTGAACTGCTCAACTAATATGGACAAAATGGCTATGCATTATTCTCAAACAACACCGTAAAAAGGGAAACAAATTTATTTTTAATTTGTTTGTATTAGTGTAGAACTCTAGGCAACTTTGTGCCTAATTGAATAGATTTGAAGCCATCATCTAAGACTAGTTCCAAATTTTATTGAAAAAGAGCCTTATTTATTAAATCCTAAGCTTACTTTGGATGTCTAAAACAGGAGTTTTTACTGCCTAAAAATTCGATAATTAATAATAGAATATGGTAATTCTCTACCACAAGCTTATTGTAATGAATGACATTCTAGGGTATTCTTGGCTGGTAGCAATTCCGAACTTTAGAGAAAAATCTTAGTTTGTAGTTGCTGAACATTTATTTAGGTCACTATAAATGACAGTTTACCGCCGCCGCCACCACCACCACCACCACCACCAATTCATGATATTTTTGCCTTCTAATCCATAGACAATGCATGGCAAATGCTGCTCCTTCACATTTTATCAGCTAAATATTATTCAATGCGTTTATTTGTCCCGGAATTTTCGAATGACTATGTTCAGTAGACACGCGAGATAAAGACGTACTCTCGTGAAACAGATTTGAAACGTTGGTATGCCATACAATAATAAATTTATAAATAACATATTATTTAATGACCGTTACTTAGTTGAAAGTCCTGAGTCTTTTGCAGGCGGTTAGATTTCTTTCAATATCACGAAGAATATAGAAATAAAGCAGAAAAGTTTGACATTCACAACTATTCAGTTTTTTTATGGATATGAGAAACAAACATAATTTTTCTTATCAAGAATCTGCAAGTTAAAGAAACTTATGATAAACGTAATCCTGGTAAACACTGTTAAGATATTCCGCAGAATTCAGAAGAGATGTGTTCCCATTTCTGGACTTCGTGCTCCGTTGTACCCCTCTTAGGTAGAGCAAAGATGGCACCATAAGCCTTTTACCTACAGTGGAACGTATTGTATATTATTTACCGAGCTTATCAATCCTTCAGTTCTCCTTCAATCATAAAAACCTATGTCAATGTATACAAAGAAACAAAGGTATTTTTGGTCATAAAATATATCATATTATAACATAATTAATTTTTATACATTCGAAAATCATAAAAAAAGTTTACTTACCGTTTCATTATAAAGTTGTGCACAGAGCATTCATATCACTTCTGGTGGAAAACAAGTACACATTAAATTTTTTCCTTGCGCAATTTTTAATTTCTCTTATTGGGTTAAAAGAATTAAGATTATGCAACTGACAGTATTTTAAGAAAACATGTGAGTACATTCCTTTCTAAAATTACTGAACTATATCTATAGATCCATAAATGCTATCTAAGGATCAAGCAGTTGCCTGGAATTGGATACATTAGAATTTTCAACAACTATGGGACTTTCTTGTTGCTGTTGATTGTAAGCTCAAAAAGCACGAAAACGAATTAAATCTATTTATAGTTCTTTCACAGTGTGAGTATTCACTAGGATAGGAAAGTTGTTCATATTCGAAAATTTCAGTGCCAAAGACGGGATTCGAAGCATGTATTTTCGACTATGTTCGACACTATATCGGATTGAACAGTAAAAAAAAAATCTTGAGTATGCAGTCCCCATAACATTTCCAATTAGATGCAATGCTTTGAAGATGCTCTAAAATGGGATGTGGAGATTGAGTGAAAGAGCTGCAGTTCATTTTCTGCTAATTAATGCTAATGCACAGCCCTTGCTAAGAATATTTTTAAAAGTTTTTTTTTGGGGGGGGGGAATTCAGCTCTGGAGGCTACAAGCGGTATTGGTGATAATAAAACGTTTTATATCTAATGGTCACACATTTTGTAAGCTGGAATAACAGTCAACTGTTTAAAAACATCATTATCTAGTCATTGCCATTTTATTTCACGTCTCTGAATAAGCTCCTTCCTATAAGAAATTTAGTTTTCCAACTGCATTGCTAAAAATTTGTGACAAATTAAAAGAACAACAGTAAGTATTCGGATACATGTAATATTACATCAAATTTCACATTTGTCTTTAGGAGATTTATACACATTCTTCCTGCCAGTAGCTTTTCTTCTCTTATAGTTTTCCAGTTACATACAATTGTGCAAGTGTGGTGATGATTAGACACACTATTTACAGAAAATGTAGCATGAAAGTTTCACTCGTCAAATATTTCGACTTAAGATGCATCATCAAAAGATTTAATTTTGAGAAAATAAATATAGTAAAACCACGCATAACCAAAACCAGGCTTAGGGGAAACGAAGAAAAAAAAAAAAAACACCGAGTTGCTCGAATTCGCACTGACAATGCTGCTTCAATAATTGGTAATGTTCCTTTGCCCCAAACCTAAATTCCAATACACGTACATGGTAGGTAGGTACTGTATGAAGTTAATCCTCACTCCTACCCCACATTCCAAGAAATACTGTATCGTTATAACAAGGTTAATTGCTTGCACACAAACTCAATGAAGAGGTCCATTATCATTTCACTGCTGGTGTTGGTCAGTGTGGTTAATTTGTGTTTACGATGTCAGGAAATGAAAGCATTTTGTAGTAAGCATTGAACAGAAACACAAAGCCATGAGTAGAGTGAGAACGGGCGAGGGGTTCAAAGCATCAGAGGTATGAAACCTTACAAATACAAATCATATTCAAATCTAGAAACCATACCTTTAAAGGGAACTATTGAATTACGGAATCATGAGTAACTAAAACTTGTTTTTAGGTTACCTTGCGTTTTGTAAAACAAAGCAGTGAATCAGCACCAGCATCCGTATCAAACGTTGGCGTAATATAGCTGCTTCCGAGCTTGCGAGAAAAAAGTAAAGAAACAAAAATACTGTTTTTATGAAGTAGTCTATGTAAACACTGTAATGCACATTTAATACTGAATACGGTAGTATTTTTTATTAAACATTATTACATTGATACCTTTGGAGTACGTTTAGTTTCTTCTTTTGGCTGCTTAAAACCCTTACCATCGGTCACTTAAAAAAAAAAAAAAAAAAATGTTATCCGAAATAGCTCTGCCCCTTTAGTTCGGTTAAACGAGGTTCTACTTAATACAAATGAGTTATCCGAAATAACTCTTTTTTAGTTCGGTTAAGCGGGGTTCTACTTTAAGACAATTATCTTCTAGATAAAGATTTTTTGGGTGTTTGGAGTGGGGAGAATTTGTTCAAAACCTTCCCTTTGCATCCCTAAAATGTGTCATATAAATATGGAAACATATATTGCCGAATTATCTCTGACATAGACACGTAAATAAGGTAATGTAATTTGTCCATTGAAATGGCCGAGCATTCTCTGATTACTGAACAAGAACTGGATACCATTAGGCTTCGAAGTGGGTAGCTTTCTATCGCCTACTTGTCTCTTCAACTCGGTTCCGGAAACAATCTTGTTACTCCGGCTCTTCATTTCCGTTTCTTTTTTCATGCCATGCTTTGCAATCTAACAAACTGCATTAGAGGCAGCAATAACTGGATTTTATTCTCGCGGCAAGTAAACATTTTCAACACGCGCTGGTTTTCCCCTAGCCTTCTTCAAAGCAGCTGCTGTATTTCATGAAGTCTATTTTTACCACAATTTTCCTCAATGTGGTAGTCTACAGCTCAGTCTCGCACCTCCAGCTAAACGCTTTTAGATAGCGTCCACTTCTAGACCTGCATTCAAACGAGCGTGACTTCCACCGGCTTTAATTAGCTTCTTCCCAGCTCAAATTGATTTCATTTGCCAGACCTAGAATACAATGGAATCGTGGAAATAACAAATATCCGTTAATTCAACAAAGCATATTCTGCAGAGAAAGATTGTAAACTCTAGCCTGTCTTGTTCATATTAAATATGACCCTCTTCTGCGTTAACGTTATGTAAAAAGGGAGCTTTAATTAAAAACTTTAAAACCTAAGAATTATATAATTACTCAAACCAGGGATCCACTGCCTTGAAGGTTTAAAATTCAGTATATTACAGTATTTAAAGTAAGTTTTGACGAAGCTCGAGAACTGCATTCAGTCATGCTGCAGTATTCAAATCCATGTTGTGGCTATCTTTAATCTTTATTGGTTTTATTTGTTTCCAAGGCATAATATGAAACTGCGCTTATTACTAGCTGTCACACCTAATTTTGCACAGTTGGCTTTTTAAATCTCAAATAACGATTTAAATAAATTTACTCACCGTACTCTTTATGAAATTATTGTGCAATGATCTAGAAGATTTTTTATGTTGAATTATGCCCTTATCTCTTAGAATTGTAATTTCAAAAACTGTAATTTCATAATAATGGACCAAAAGTTCACTTAAATTGAGTTTTATTTATGGACGTTCTTTAACTTCTATGGTTCTTAGCGTCCCATTCCATATTGGGCGTGAAAGACCGGTAATTTTGCTCAGAGGCCTCTTTATCAGGCTTGAGGTTCTTTTACGTGCCGTAAATCTACGACACAGGACCACCGGCTTTACTTCCCTTCCGAAGGAAGCCATGCTAAGGATTTTTACGCCCGAAATAATCCATCGCCCTCCGCCGGGGTTGAACGCGCGACCTTGGGAAGTAGAGGCCAGCACGATACCACTAGTCCACGGAGGACGACCAAAAGTTCACTGATATTCACAGAAATGGTAATGGAATATCAGCAAATTTTGTAATTATCCTAACCTACCTTCACCCCTTCCCCAACAACAATCTTAAAAATTCTAGAAGTGTATAGCATATAAAAAAGTTAAGGAGTGGAAGATTATAAAAATGTTTGAGTCAGTTTACATAAGATGAAACTATGGGGGAAAAAACAGATAGCATGCAAAACAATAACATTCAAAGTACTTATTTGATTAATAAGATCTTCCAAGAACCAATCATCAAAAAATTTAATCTGAAAGCAATGTTATATGGATGTTTCATGCAATTTTCCCAGTAGGTAATCACTAATCCCAGTGCATCAAGTATGTAACAACATTTTAAGTATATTTCCAGTATGTCCCGTATTTCTTGTATTAATAGACACCCTTCAAATGTAACCGACGTACATCGGCTTACAAATCTGTATGCACATGCCACTTATATTCTTTGTGAAAACAAAACCATATACAAAATTATAAGTATTGCTGTCTAAGCTTTAAATAAAATTTGAAATCCGATGTGCACTACTCATACGACTTCCTGTACCAATGACAAATTCAAATATACTCATTATATTTATTACACTACTCATATAAAAAGTGATTATTCTTCTATCCTTCCTACATTTTATTTTAGTTTGGTATGATGAGGGGAGGGCAACACTGCCCTGTACTGTGATCTTTGCAGATCTATTGTGTATCGCCAGTCTTTTCAACGATACAGAAGTCTAACTTCATAATGAACTGAAATCAGGCTCTGGACCATGATGGCTAAAGCCACTTTTGGAAACTGAATCCCAAAAATGAGGGCTCTTTGGTGAGCAAGTGCTGGGCATTCGTACAATAGATGAGCAGTTGTCTCATCTTCCTGTTGACACCGTCTACAGGCAGGATTAATTTGCTGTTCCATCCTGTGCAGGTATCTAAGAGGACAGTGTCATGTGTCCTCTTACATTATTCATGATTTATTTTACCTAGGAAATGTTTCAAATTAAGTGAGGAGCTTTCAACATGCGAAAACAGCATTCAAATGTTTATTTGCGATAACAAGCTTTTGTGATGAAAAGAAAGCGGAGGCGGAGGAGAAGCGCAAACTTTCAAGCATGTCTGCTATGTCCTGCTTAGTAAATGTCTAAACTTGCAACATGGAATATTTCGAACACGAATGGTGTGTTTTAATGAGTTCTACATTTACTCTGAAGTTGTCTATCTATTAAGATCTTGTTATACAAAATTCAATCAAATAAAGGAAATTTCAGAGGATATTCAGAAAAATAAAGATATATAGTTTATTTCTCATGTCAATATACTAAACATGTGGCTTTTATACCTAAATTTTTTAGAAAATAAGACGTAGTGCTTTTCCCTCCCATGTAAAGGGTAGTATGAGGTCGCATCCTTAGAAGGTGCTAAACTTAAATACCAAGGTTGGTACTTAACCAACCTTTTGTTTCTAAGTTATGGCTGTCACTCTCACTCACACGCGTGTGCGCGCCGACTTTTTTTTCTCCAAAGAAAGATTTAGGGGAGGGTGTCCATGGGATCGCAAAAGTTGTATTTACGGTGAAATCTCAATAACGAATTTTTGGTTAACAAAGCTCGTATATAAAGGCAAATTTACTACAAATATTTAGAGTTTCCCTATAAGATTAATACAAATGATTTAGAGCGCAACAAACTAAGGCTGATGGAAATTCAGATTTATATATTGACATCAATTATATAAGTTCAGAGGGCCTTGGTTCAATAATTCACAGATTCTGAATGCAAGCTCTTGTACTAAATCTTATGGATTCTACTAAGAACTAGTTTAAATTACTTTCTTCATTTAATAGCTTGGGGAATATGAATGAATATTCACTGCTTTTAAATATGGGAGTACTGTGCTTCGCTTAGCACAACCATTAGCGGTATCTCAACCGAAATAATTTTGCATCGTATGTACCTGTAGAAACTTAATAGAAACATTGTGTTGCGATGACTTACCAAGGGAGGTCACACTCAGCACCTGTAAGGAAGATAAAGAAGTCTGATTATTCCCTTTTTCTGTACCTAATTTAAATACTATGAGTTACTTATGTTTGAACTCTGTAACATTTATCTCAACCCTTTATTTTGGATACCTAAAAATCAGTCCCAAGATAGTTTTCTGAAATAAAATGCATAAATATCTGTTACATTACACGCTTAATAAACCATTACTTTTTGTTCTTCCATTTGAATGTTGTCATTAATCTTACGTATGTCATCGGCGGAACAATTTGAACAATTGTTAATTGGCAGACATTCACTTGTTTACTATTGTATTAATCACTGGATTTTTATTACTTTGTGTTGTCTTTAAATTCTGTTTCATAATTCCAGACTCTAGGGAGGATAGTGAATAACCCTAACTAAAGAAAAAATTCCCACCTCCAGTCGGGAATCCAAGCCGGATTTGGAGACCAGAATGTTAACCATCAGAACACAGCGGCAATTCATGACATTGTGTGACAGTGCTTAAGGGGAGACTAAATGGCGAAAATTGCAAAAAATAAGTTATTTTTGTAGTGCCTTATTAATTAGAATTTCCTCATTAGTTATACAGGTGAGTCAGCTGCCCCTAGGTATTCATATCTATGCAACCCGCAGTTTATAGTCTTAATATGAAAACATTGACCCTTTTATCAAACAAACTGTTATTGTAGCTCTGTCCTTCTATTCGATACTATACACATGACCACCATTAAAGATTAAAGGCCTGAATGAGCCAAGGAGCTGCGAAAGGATTTTAAAAGACAGTTTTTCATGGATATAATGCTTGCAAGAAGATAGAGGTATGTTTTCCCGAAGAGCAGGAGACAATACGTGCGTTCTGGCCGAGTGGATTAGCTGCCGGGATGTGGTAAAGCAACGGTTAGCTTCGGAAGTTCTAATCTAATACAAACATAAAATTATTTTGGTTATTTTGTTTCCTTTCTCCTTGCGTTTATTTTCTGTATTTTAGTATACTTATCTATTTATTTTTGTTATTGGCTCTCCTGTGAGCCAAAGACACAAGAATTACAATCAGATAATTGTGTATTATGTTTACGGTAATAACATGTACCTATCTGGTGTAGTAAACCGTGTCACGTAGTTAGCTTTTATTCTTTTGGGCACATATCGACGATATTAAATCTAATAGCTTTTGTTTCATGTTTAATCCTTATGTTTCACTTCTACTGGCAAAGGATTTGTAAATGTGCTAAGTTCATGGTACACAGAATAATAAATTGTTAAAGAGCGTGGATTTCATCAATGAAGTAAATGTTCAAAATGACGACCCCCTTCATCAATGCACATTTAGTACGTTGCCGGAAAGACCTTCTTGCATGTTGTAACATGCCGGTGTAATCTACCTACATTCTTCACGTATGAATGCCCGGAAATGATTTGGGCTTTGCGGTTCTTCTTCTTTACGGTAGAAAAAACATGGTGATTATTCCATTTTGTACACACTTATAATGTTATCAAAAATGTTCTTTGTATCATAATATCAAATTATATGCCCAAAGAGATAAAACAAAAGGTAATACAAATTTTGAACTTAACAAGACGGATTTGAACCCGCACTAAAGCAACTATGATAATACCGTGCGGCCAATGCTACAGTGCGAGTTGGGGTTCCTATACGAATTAATAATAGCAAAACGCAACCTTACCTACAATCTTTACATGCTTTTGCAACTTCATAACGCGTGTGGAGGTCATTTTGGTAACTTTAACTCAAATAAACAAACTGCATCAGCCATTTCAATTACTGTATGAACTGAAATATGCCATAGTTTGTGACAGAAGAGAAATTATCTACCTAATGCTTAGCATTTTTTGACAAGACTGTACAACGAACCTTTGTTGGCTGACGGCTAAAATCCAATTGGTCGCACTGCTAGATCTTCCATGTTGTTTTCAAATAGTTTTGTCAACCGAAGCATGTGATAAGTTGTTCCTTCAGGGGGTTTTCAAAGGTGTGTATCAGTGTATGCTAAAGAATAAAAGTTTGTAAAATCAGCTAACAGTGCCAATGAAGCTCCCAGTGTCAGGGTGGGGTGTTTTTGGCATCGACATGCATGACGATAGCCTTCTGTCCTTAAAACACTTATGCACTGTGTTTTCTATCCCTCCTCTATAAATTGTTATGCAAATCAGCCTTTAGAAGGAATTCAAGAAAGGCGTAAGTCACATATGTTGCTTAGCACGTTGCATAAATTCAAAAATAAATAGGGGCAGCTGACTCACCTGGTATAACAAATTGGTACTACCGTTAAGTATGGCACCTTCTGTGTGCTTAAGCCATGTGGTTCCTTTCTTTGCAAATATATGAGAATTCGTTTTCTCCATTTCTGCTTTGAACAGCTTTTCTTTGGAGTGACATTTTCTGATATGAATGACCGGTTTTCCCAGAAACTGCTAAATATACATAAAGCAAACTTTAGGATGACTTATCCATCGCACTCTTACTACGTCACGCTACTTTTGGCCAATAAGACGCTACGAAACGACGTGCTTCAACCAATCATGACTGCTAGTCCAAATTTTTATCACCTAACTAGCACTTGTCAGTTATTATCACCGTAGCATTTGTCTGCTTCTTAGCATCTGTTAATTTGTTTGCAATCGCCATTTGTTTTCCTCACTGATATTCAAAGGTTAGCTTCACCAAGGCAGCACGACGCCAAACAGAAAGAGATACAGAAGCAGCATTTGGGAGCAGGAGTAGTTCGGTCAATTAACTAATATTTTATTGTATTTATTTCTTGTAATCTTTATATACTTTTTTGGATAAAATTCCGTATACATGAACGACGATCTGAAATGCATAACACGGAATCGTTTCATAATAGGATTCAATACGTCAGCGTGGATCATTCGAGTTTTAAACGGACAAATATCCTACGGCTACGTCCTGTCGTCCACTCCCCTACTTCTAAAATACATCCCTCAGCTACGCTTTGCGGCTTAGGGCCCTCAATAACGTCTCCAAAGATCCATGAAAAAGATCAGATTTCTCCAAAGACCAATTCAAAAGATCCGAAACATTCAAAAATTGTTGAAATATACGGAATAATGTTTTTTTTTTAATCGTGAGATAGTCAAACTCTATCGAGATTTGATTTTCTCTACATATATCACAATCTCTAGTGAGATTACTGTTGATAAAAATAACCTCTAAGTCCAATTGTGGATCTATACTGTTGTTAATATCACGATTATTCAAAAAAGAATGCGACATCTGAGAAATGTTAATCAAAACATTGTATAATTAATGAAAGGAGCAAAATGCTTCAACTCCACAAATTTCACAATCAAACCTGGAATGAAATACTATTTCACTATATGCTTCAAACGAAAAGCATATAAGAAGTAACACAATGGAAATAAATTATTACGGCGAAGCAAAGTAGTATGAGAGAGTGACAGATGGCATCTTTTATCTACTGATTCTGTTAAAAGGAATAAATCCTCATGAAAATAGTTTTCGTCTTTGAGGAAGAGTATGCTAATTTCAAAGTAACGTATTGTCTTGTTAATGGTTTCTGAAGAGGTGCCCAAATATTTTCACGTATACAAATCAAACAATGTCCTAAATTTACTGTAACAGGATGCAAAATAAAGTACAATATATAAAAGCCTAAGATTAACCAGAAAGTATGTGTCATGTAATGATGATGATGAGATGGGGTTAAGGGCGCAAAACATCGAAGGTCATCAGCGCCCTTACAAGGTATAAAATTTAAAAGCCAAGAACTAAAAAACGACACAAAAACCCGCTTTATCAAAAACACTGAAAAATATGGCTACAAATTCTAAGACAACCACACTAAAAACATGGCAAACAAAACAATAAAAGACTAAAACGTGTCGGGAACTGTAGAAGTAAGGGGAACATAGCGCCATATGTCCCCAGGGGGGGAAGAGCCCCCATTAAAACTGACAATATAAAATCACAAAACTATAAGACGCACAGTGCATCAAATGCGCCGGCTAAAGCCACTGTCAATAATAAAACGTAAGAGACAATCTACAGCATGCGCGTCGTCTCCCAAAACGTTGCCTATGCCAACAGACAGACACACACGAGCGCGCAATGGAGCTAAAACCTGACACTCTTCTAAAATGTGACGTTAAGGGCGCGTTACACTGCTCACAAAGTGGAGCGGGGTCACCAGTGACCAGGTGTCTATGACTAAAAAGACAATGTCCGATACGTAAACGAGTTAAAAGCACATATTCCCGACGAGAAGAACGAGAAGAGGTACCCCAGACTAACGGGAGAGGTTTAACGTCCCGCAACTTGTTCCCCCCGGGAGGCTATGCAGTCATCCCGCTAAAGCCAGAGGATGCGACCACGTAAAATAACACAAAAATCTGACGAGAGAACAACAGAGGTAAAAAAATCTGGGTAACAAAATCGCCGATTTGGCAGCGGCGTCGGCAGACTCGTTTCCTGAGATGCCCACATGAACTGGAATCCACACGAAGACGGTGATTCCAGAAGCACCGAGCGAGTGGAGCTGGTCATGAATGCGCTGTACGAGCGGGTGGTCTCGTACAGCGCACGAATTCTTTGAAGGACACTCAGAGAGTCAGAATATACAACACAGTGCCGTAAGTCGTGCCGCCGGATGTATAAAAGAGACTGATAAATGCTAAAAAGTTCGGCGGTAAAAATCGAACATTACCCCGGTAAACGAAAGGTAATAAAACTATTTTAACCACAAAGAAAGGCACACCCTACTCCAGCATCAATCTTAGATCCATTGGTAAAGATAAAATGAAAGTCTCCGAATTGCGCCTGTAGTTCTAAAAAAGCTGATCTAGGGACTGAAGAAAAGGTCTCAGTCTTGGGCATCGACATTAGCCCAAGATAACAGTGGGACTCAGCGCGCAACCATGGAGGAAAAAGCGTTTCCCCTGGGAAGGGCCGGCGCTGGCGTAACGTCCAAATGCCGAAAGAACTGTCGAAATCGTACCCCTGGAAGGAGCAATGCAAAGGAGCTAACTAAATATTTTCGATCAAGCTAATCCTCGTAAAATAACTCGAAGGACGGGTGGTTAAGAAGGCTTTGGAGTCGACAGGCATAGCTGCACAAAAGCACCCCACCCCGGAAGGACAGCGAAGGCTCTGATACTTCAGCGTACAGACTGGGTACCGGGCTAGTTGGAAAGGCCCCTGTAGTGACTCTTATACTACCATGATGAATGGCATTCAAGCGACGTAACACAGATGGACGTGCCGATGAATAGACAATGCACCCGTAATCAAGCTTGGATCAGACCAAGGAGCGATAAAGACGCAGAAGAACGGTCCGATCAGCTCCCCAGGATGTGCCACTTAAAACACGTAAAAGATTAAGACAACGGTCACGCTCTGCTTTTAAAAAGGAAATGTCCGATCTCCAGCTCAGCTTTCTACCAAAGATCAACCCCAAAAATTTCACCTCGTCTGCAAATGGAAGGACCCCCAACCCAAGATGGAGAGAGGGCGGAGGGAAAGCCTTCTGGCGCCAGAAGTTGATGCAGACGGATTTCTCGGCGGAGAAATTAAAAGCCGTTGGCGTTACTCCAGGCGTAGAGACGGTTGATACAGCTCTGGAGACGGCGTTCGAGCAGACAGGTCCGCCGTGAACTACAATAAATGGCAAAATCGTCAACGAAAAGGGACGATGAAATGCCAGGCGGAATACAATCAACGATGGGGTTGATACCTATCGCAAAAAGTGTGACACTGAGTACAGAGCCCTGCGGCATTCCGTTCTCTTGAATAAAACGACTAGATAAAATCGAGTCCAAACTCCCGAAGAAATATAGGAAGACGACCGCGGAGATTCCATGCGTGAAATGTATGTAAAATGCCGCCCCTCCAACAAGTGTCATAAGCTTTCTCCAGGTAAAAAAAACAGCCACTGTTTGACTTTCTCAGAAATCCGTTCATAATATGCGTCGACAGAGACAACAAATGGCCGACGGTAGAGCGATGGCGACCAAATCCGCACTAAGCGTTCGCTAGAAGTTTCTGAGACTCAAGCGCCACCATGTCAACCGCCCGTTGATCATGCGCTCCATCACCTTACAAATGCAACTGGTGAGGGAGATAGGGCGGTAGCTGGAAGGTAGTTGGCGATCCTTCCCAGGCTTAAGGATAGGGACAATGGTGGCTTAGCGCCAAACGGAAGGAAAAAAGCCGACTTGCCAAATACGGTTATAGGCCTATAAGAGAAAGTTTACTGTCGACTGAAGGGTTCTTTAACATCAGGACATCAATGCCGTCCGGCCCAGGAGCGGAGTGCCTAGAACAATGAAGAGCGTGCTCCAGCTCCCTCATTGTCAAAGTTCATTATAACACTCCTTATTAGCAGACCGAAAATTATAGGTTGCGGAATCCAGCCGCTCTTTGATAGAGCGAAAACCGGCGGAATAATGGTCTGAACTGGAAACCGCTTCAAAGGAGCACCCAGAGTGTTAGCGACACTTTACTTGAGAAGCGACGAAGTTTATCCCAAACAGATGAAGGCGTAAAGCCATTAAAAGACTCGGCAAAACGAGTCCAAGAAGCCTTCTTGCTATCCTGAATAATGCGACGAGCTCTGGCGCATGTTGTTTAAAAGTAACCAAATTATCAAGTGTAGGGTGTCGCCGAAACACACTAAGCGCAGTTTTACGGGCACGAACGGCGTCCCGACAATCCTCGTTCCATCACGGAACAGGTAGACGCCGAGGTTGAGAGGATGAACGGGGAATTGCGCGTTCAGCGGCAGATAGAAGCGTAGACGTAAGGTGCTGCACCATTTGGTTAATGTCGGTAAAGGGTTTGTCGTCAAAATACACGAGGCTGGAATACAAACTCCAGTCGGCTTTTGTGAATACCCAGGTAGTTACTCTGGAATGCTGGACGTGGTGTGACAGAAGAGAAACGATGCAGGGGTAATGCTCGCTGGGGTAGGTGTCATCGACGACGTTCCACTACAGACGACTAGAAAGCTGGAGTGAACAAACGGCAAGATCCAGGTGAATGTACCAGAAGAATCAGAAAGAAAAGTAGGTTCACCTGTATTGAGGATAGATTGAACTGGTAAAAAATGTCGAAAAGAAGAGTTCCCCTCGCATAAGCCCTTGTCGAACCCCACAGGAGGTGATGGGCATTAAAATCTCTCAACAGAAGAAATGGTGTTGGGAGAGCGGACAGGAGATCTCGAATGTCCGCGACAGCGAGGGGAGACGATGGAGGTGAATATACAGAGCAAACAGAAAAGAAAAAGCCGGGTAATTGAAGTCTAATGGCAACAGCGTGCAAGTCGGACGTAGGAGTGAGAGTTTGAAAAGAAACGTCGTTACACACTAACAACATAACAGCTCCGTGAGTAGGAGTGCCCTCATCCGTTTCAAAGTCGTAGCGAACCGGAGTATACCCACGGAGAGCAAAAGGATCGCGAGGGCGAAGTTTGGTCTCCTGCAAACATACGACCATAGGTGAATGGGAACGCAATAAAAGCTGCGGTTCCACCCAATGCGATCGTACACCACGTCAATTCCAGGTCAGGATAGCCATGAATAAAAGGGTTAAACTTCCTACTTAGAAGGGCGGCTCAAAATAACCTTTTGCTTAACCTTGGGGCCCGGGCTTTTGGTATGGAGTTGGTCAGACACCATAGGCTCCTCGAAGGGAGGGCCCACGGGCTCAGTACCAGAAACCGATTCAAGCACCGTGGCAATGGGCGAAGGGTGCCGCTGAGCAAGGTTTGTCCCAGGAGCATCCTGTGACTGCGACCTTCGAGGAGAAGGTGAACTTTTCTTTCCGCGCGCACGCGGAGGGTCCTTCAGAAAACCTTTCCTACGAAGTTTCTGCTTGGGCTTCTAATCAGCGGCTTGGGACTTCATTGACTTTGGACCAGGTTTATAGGGCTTGGTAACCGTAACTTTAATGGACGGCCGGATGGTAGTGGCGGTTAATGCAGTCATCGTCCAGGTCTAAGTTTTGGCATCTACTCATGGTACTGGCGAGGCAACAACAGAACTAAATGTGCCAGATCGCAAGAGTGAAGGATGGCGCGCATAACGCCTCCGGGCTTCAGCGAAGGAGAGTTTCTCCTTTACCCGGATCTCCTGGATCGCCTTCTCTTCCAAGTACCGCGGACAGTCTGCAAATGGCGCTGAATGAAACCCTTTGCAATTGACGCAGACGGGGTCTGTTGAACAGGTACCTTCGTGTGAGGGCTGGCTACATGATGCATAGATGGTAACGGCACTCTTACATGAGACTTGCGTATGCCCAAAACGTTGGCATTTGAAACAACGCAGAGGTCTAGGAATATAAGGCCTCACAGCAATCCGTTCGTACCCTGCTGAAATGCTCGTGGGCAGGTCGATGCCATCAAATGTTATAAACAGGGTACGAGTGGGTACCAATACGCCGTCGCGTTTGGCCTGCACTCGATGAACCGCAGTCACCTTCTGGTCTGCAAGATATTCTACCAGGTTCTCGTCCGATATGCCATCGAGGCTATGCGTGGTGACAACGCCTCGACAAGAATTCAAGGTGCGGTGCTTCTCAACACGGATAGGATAACCGTGGAGAAGCGTGGCGCGCAACAAGGACTTTCTCTGCTGTTCGGATTTGGTTTGAACCAACAATGAACCAATCCGAAGACGAGTGCAGGACTGAACCGCACCTGAAATAGCGTCAATGCCCTTCTGGATAATAAAAGGGTTCACCTCGAAAGTTTGACGTTCCTCTGTTCGCGTAATGACTAAGCAACAACCAGATGTCGGTGGTGCTGCTTCTATTACCAAAACATTTCGGCGGTGTTCGAAATACTGGAGTAAGACAGCTCCATAGCGAAAGAAATCCTCCACCATTGCAACCGTCTGTGACCTCGGGCTCTGACTTCCCGGGCGTTACCCCGGCTTGGGTGAGTGGCTATCTATACCAGACTCACCCCAGGGTCACACTTCCCAGAACATAGATAGAGGGACCCAATCGCCGTCAGAAGTCAGCAGCTCATGCAATGGCCCCCCCGCGGGACTGCACTTGAACAGCGGATCCGAACACATACCCTACATGACGGACCCCGGGTGTTGGGGATGACGCCATTACCCACTCACCCAGCTGCGCATCCAGTGCGCGGGTATCCGTCAGGCTGTGTCCAGGAGGATTAAATAAAACGGGTAAAATAAATAAAACTGTATGGGCGTTGCCCGCAAAGTACGCCGGCGAAGAAGGAAAATCGGTGTGTGAATGAATGGCGGTGGTGCGAAGTTGCGTAGAGTAGGGAAGACAGAGACGATTGCGAGGGGCGTCATGGAATGAAATCCACAGAACGCACGAGAGCCTACCTTGTGTCCCCCGGTCACGAGAACGAACCCACCTCGACCGGACGGGGATGAATGGATGATGGCGATGAAAGGCTCGGGCACCCCGGGTACGCCAACACCCGTGTTCTCATAAGGTGAGCCCCTGGAGGGAGTAGAGAAAGTAAAAACGATTTAGTCTCCTACTGCATAACTGTTTCAGTGTGAACCACGTAATCCGTAAGGGAGCAGTATTATCTCATTTGCGATTAAGTTTGATTTCTTCTTCCCAAATCACATCTATAAGCTTTAAGGTGTACTATCTCCCGCCTGAAGTATCCTTGTTAATTATCTCGGCCACCCTTATTTGCTTTTATTTTGCACACACATGTGTAAAAGGTAATATATATATTAGGTATTAGATATTGTTACTTACACAATAAAGTGCCCGTGTTTATGTGCGTTTTATAGACATTGGTGTGATGATGATGAGGTGTGGCTTAAGGGCGCTCAACTGCTATGGTTATTAGCGCCCTTACAATGTATCAAATAGAAAATTCCAACAACTAAAAAACCCCACACAAACCCGCTTGGTCAAATACACTAAAAACACAAGACCAAAGGACTATGATCTACACACTAAAAGCATGGTCACTAAAAGAATAAAACAACGTGTCAAGAAGTGTAGAATGCAAGGGACATGAGCGCCGTATGTCCGTCGGGGAGAAGAGCCCATTAAAACTGACAATATAAAAGCTCAAAGCTAAAAGACGCTCACCGCATCAAATGCGACGGATAAAACCAATGTCAGTGATAAAACGCAAAAGACATTCTACAGCATGCGCATCGTCTGCCAAAACCTTGGCTAGGCCAACAGGCAGACCAACACGAACGCGCAACGGAGATAAAACTTGACACTCTGTTAAAATGTGACGCACCGTTAAGGACGCATCACACTGCTCACACAGTGGTGTGGGGTCACTACTGAGCAGGTATCCATGACTAAAAAGACAATGTCCGATTCGTAAACGAGCTAAAAGTACCTCTTCCCGACGAGAAGAACGAGAAGAGGTACCCCAGACTAACGGAAGAGGTTTAACCTCCCGCAACTTGTTCCCCCTAAGAGCCGCCCACTCATCGCGCCAGCGCGAGAGGATAGGGTTACGTAAAATAACATAAAAATCTGAGGAAGGAACACCACAGGTAAAACATCTGGGTGATAAAATGGCAGCGGCGTCGGCAGACTCGTTGCCTGAGATGCCCACATGACCTGGAATCCACACGGACACGCTGATACCAGAGGCAACAAGCGAGTGGAGCTGGTCATGAAGGCGCTGTACGAGCGGGTGGTAACTATACAGCGCCTGAATACTCTGAAGAGCACTCAGAGAGTCCGAACAAATAACACAGCGCCGTAAGGCGTGCCGCTGAATGTATAAAACACATTGATATATACTAAAAAGTTCGGCGGTATAAATCGAACATTGTCCAGGTAAACGAAAAGTAAAACTCTGCGCACCAAAAACAAAGGCACATCCTACTACAACATCAGTCTTAGACCCATCGGTATATATAAAATGACAGTCTCCGAACTGCGCCTGTAGGTCTAAAAAAGCGGATCTAAGGACGGAAGCAGGGGTCTCATTTTTCGGCATCGACGTTAACCCAAGGTGACAGTGGGTCTCAGCGCGCGACCATGGAGGAAAACGCGATTCCCCCCGTGGAAGGACCGCCGCTGGCGGAACGTCCAAATGCCGAAAGAGCAGTCGCAATCGAACCCCTGGAGGGAGCAACGAAATATTGTCGATCAAGCGAATCCTCGTAAAATATCGCGAAGGACGGGTGGTCAGGCAAGCTGGAGAGTCGACAGGCATAGCTGCACAAGAGCATCTCACGCCTGAAGGACAGCGAAGTTTCTGCTTGGGTTTCTTTTCAGCGGCTTGCGACTTCATTGACTTTGGACCAGGTTTATAGGGCTTGGTAACCGTAGCTTTAATGGACGGCCGGATGGTAGTGGCGGTTAATGCAGTCATGGTCCAGGTCTGAGTTTCGGCATCTACTGGTGGTACTGGCGAGGCAACAACAGAACTAAATGTGCCAGATCGCAGGAGTGAAGGTTGGCGCGCATAACGCCTCCGGGCTTCAGCGAAGGAGAGTTTCTCCTTTACCCGGATCTTCTGGATCGCCTTCTCGTCCAAGTACTGCGGACAGTCGGCAAACGACGCAGAATGGGACCCTTTACAATTAACGCAGACGGGGGCTGTTGAACAGGTACCTTCGTGTGAGGGTTGGCTACATGATGCACAGATGGTAACGGCACTCTTACATGAGACTTGCGTATGCCCAAAACGTTGGCATTTGAAACAACGCAGAGGTCTAGAATATAAGGCCTCACAGCAATCCGCTCGTACCCTGATGAAATGCTCGTGGGCAGGTCGACGCCATCAAATGTTAGAAACAGGGTACGAGTGGGTACCAATACGCCGTCGCGTTTGGCCTGCACTCGATGAACCGCTGTCACCCTCTGGTCTGCAAGATATTCTACCAGGTCCTCGTCCGATATACCATCGAGGCTATGCGTGGTGACAACGCCTCGACAGGAATTCAAGGTGCGGTGCTTCTCAACACGGATAGGATAACCGTGGAGAAGCGTGGCGCGCAGCAAGGTCTTACTTTGTTGATCGGACTTACTCTGAACCAACAAGGAACCGTTTCGTAAGCGAGTGCAGGAATGAACAGGACTAGCAATTGAGTTCACCTTCTCGAATGATTGTCCTTCCTCTGTACGGGTAATCAGTAAGTAACAACCAGCTGTTGGCGGTGCTACTTCCGTTGCAAAAACATTTCGGCGCTTGTTGTTAATAATGGAGAAAGGGTGCTCCATAGCGAAAAAAATCCTCCACCATTGCAACCGTCTCCGACCTCGAGCTCTGACTTCCCGGTCGTTACCCCGGCTTGGGTGAGTGGCCTATCTATACCTATCTCACCCCAGGGTCACACCTCCCAGAACATAGACAGAGGGACCCAATCGCCGTCAGAAGCCAGCAGCTCATGCAATGGGGGGGGACCCGCGGGACTGCAGTTGAACGCGGATACGAACACATACCCTACATGACGACCCCGGGTGGTGGAGATGACGCCATTACCCACTCACCCAGCTGCGTACCCAGTGCGCGGGTATCCGTCAGGCTGTGTCCACGGAGGATCTAAATAAAAAGATAAAAGAAACTAAAACTGTGTGGGCGTTTCGCACGCAAGGTAGGTCGGCGAAGAAGTAAAAGAGATGTGTACATAAATGGGCGTGGGGCGAAATGTACATAAGGAGAAGAGAAGAAAGAAAGATGGCGAGAGGCGACATGCAGTGAAATGCACAGAACGCACGAGAGCCTACCTTGAGTCCCCCGGTCACGAGAACGAACCCACCTCGACCGAACGGGGATGAATGGGTGAAAATGGCTATGAATGGCTCGGGTACCCCGGGTGCGCCTAACCCGTACTCACAAAAGGTGAGCCCCTGGGGGGATAGACATTGGCGTTGCGTAGTGCACGTCCTATTTGTTCTGCTTCAAATCATAGAAAGTTAGTGGGATACATGTCGAAATTCTGTAGTCTACATACCCTTGGCACCCAATCTAAGCGTACGATCTGAAATTGCGGAGAAAACATTCAAAATTGGTAAACAGGTAGGCGCCGCTGCCGCTATGTGACAGAAGTGTATAGCAATAAAAGGGTTAATTCAATCTACCTTGTTGCTTTCAGCTTGCAACTTTTACAAGAAGAATCGTTTACAGCTAGACCGCAGCTTAAATTTCAACTGTTGAACACACACAAGACATTTGCTTGGAATGCACTGTTGGTTTGCTGATGCTTACTTTGAATGCTGTTCTCAATGTTACACTTTACCTACTTCAAACACAATAGCCGTAAGGAATATTTTATAATGTAATTAAGAATTTTATATATAACATAATCTCCATTAGTGAAATGAAATCAATATCATGAACTTGAGCTGTTACATCTGGGTCACGGATAAGAGTAACTGCTAGAGGATATTTTAATAACGCTTTCCATTTACTTATCCCCCGGAATGATTGAAATTATATCTAACAGAATAAAATTAGTTTTTTTTTTCATTTCTCTCTCTCTATTTCAAATTAAGAAAACAAAGTTGTTGATTTATTTTGTGGCTATCTAACAAGTAAAAGAAAGATAACAACCCCTGTATTTTAACGGCTTCCGAAACGTCGTTTCCTCAAGCGAAATCAAAACGAATCTATTGTTTTTCCCCCTAATATTCCAGTTGAAGACGAAAAGGAGTAATGTTATAAACAAATTCTAAATTGGCCAACAAGTATTCTATTGGAATAGAAGCTAGAAGAGCTGGCATCACTGTTACTTTAGAGATTAATGTTCAAAATTCACAGAGGCCTAAACAGGATATATTTTGAAATATTCTTCCGTGCTTCTTAAAAATATACATCTTTACACAGAAATATCTTCTTTTTTTTTTAATTTAGCCATTCATTGTGCAACCTATTTTTTGGTAGAGAAAGACATATATTTCACTCGATTTGAAGGTTTACAAAGTCAACCTTTCTTACAGTCCATTTTTGACTAACTATCTGCTTGGAGCATGCACACACCGCGCACTATTTTAAAACCTACTTACTTTTCCCAAAGGAACATTACAATATAAGAAGGGGGAAAATCTCTAAGTTCTGACTTTGAGAAAATGCTGTGTGAAGTTAATTTTTCTGAATATGTTATTTGAAACATATCGATGCAATACATATTGAACGAGTTGACTTATTAAGCATTATTAACATTTCTGTATATATATATATATATAAAACTGAAAAGTCCGTTGTCAATATGCGAAAGATTAAAGATTTGGGGTATTTTCATTTCCAATAATTGTAGTTAACTTAAGCTTACATGCCTCAATTGCACAGCGAACGTCAAAATATTTCCAGTTATTTTCTATACTACTTACATCTATAGTAAGTACAGGAAGTATTGCATTCCACCCAAAAATTCGTTCGTAACCGGGATTTCACCTAGAATAAAAAACGAATAAAGAAAACAGAAGGATTTTTAGAAAAAAAGTCCGTGTGTGTGTGTGTGTGTGTGTGTGTGTGTGTGTGTGTGTGTGTGAGCAGCATAGGTCAAAAAATGAAAAGTCGGGTAAATACCAAACTTGGTACTTAAGTTTAGTATCTTCCAAAGATTCGACACGAAGATTTTCCAGAAAATCTCCAAGCTGCAACTAAATTTACATGGAACATTTTTCGAAATTTTCAATTTTCTCAAAAACGTTTTTTTTTTAAATACCATATATTAATGGTATTTACATGATGCTAAATACCTTGTCATCCCTGTCGATTTTCAGTTGTTTCTCGAGAAATCATGAAAAGAGTATGGAATTTTAAGACCAGTATATAGCGAACAGTTCTTAAGTATTTGATCATCAAGATTCCTTTTGTATCTATAACGAAATGTGCAATGTAGCTATTTCCGCAAAGGTTTGTCTCTTTTAAAATGCAGTAGATAGAAAAACGGTGGCGCCGTGGCCGAGTGGTTAGATCGGTCGCCTCTCACCTGGGTTCAATCCCAGGGACCCGCATGTAAGACTTGTCGTGGACAAAGCGGCTTCTAGGCGAGTTTTCTCCGGTTTTCCCCCGTCATGTTTAATTCCACCGGTGTTCCATTAACACTTTCCTATTATTCATCTCTCATAGGCATCTTACCTCGCTCGTCGTCTTCTGTGGTGTAGTGGTTAGCATGCTAGCTTCTAGTTTCCGAGATCGCGGGTTCAAACCCGGCGGAGGGCGATGGGTTTTTCCAGGCGTAAAAATCCTTAGCATGGCTCCCTTCGGATGGGAAGTAAAGCCGGTGATCCCGTGTCGTAGATTTACGGCATGTAAACGAATCTAGAGTCTGATAGGCCTCTGTGTGAAATTACCGGTCTTTCACGCCCAATACAGAATGGGGACTACAGCAATTACAAAGCATCCATAAATAAAACTTTTTTTTTTACTTCCTCGCTCTCATTCCGGGCGTGTGGCTGATCACCTACCCCGGCATGCCCGTACCCAGAAAAAAATATCGGGGAGGGCTTTCTATAACTAGATCTAAACTTAACAGTACCCCACACAGTTACCATGCACCTACTCCATAGTAAATAGACGTTACGTAAATAAGAAAATTGCTTGGACACATTATAGAGACAGGAGAATCTAAGATATTCTACCTTACAGCACAAAACATCGAGACTTTCAAAAACCAGGGTGTATGGTCACCATTAAGTTTCCCCTTTTCTTGTAAATGTGCTACAAGCAGTAGACCTACTATTATCTATTCCTTTTTCCTGTAAATGTGCTACCTACTATTATCTAACGACTTTTCCCTTATTTGTTTGATATTAACTTAAACAAATAAAGCTGACAGAAGTTCCGGGGGGATTGAAGCCTAACCCCCCCTTTAAATAGGCCCTGCACCCCGGTGTCTCACTCTCTGATCCGGAGGCTCTCTGCCCCGGGCCTTGCCATAAGTTCTGGGGCCTGTGAGTCCTCGGTTCGGGTGGGTGTTAAGGAGGGAAGGCTCTGGTCCAGTTGGCTGTTTTCGCCTTGTAGTTAGTTTACATAGAAAATTAAACTTTCGTAAGAATAGTTGGTGTACCCACTAATAAACGATAGAGGGTCGAGAAAGTTATCTGAATGCACATCAATTGGTTTTTATTACACCCATTTTTAATTTCTCTACTACGTACTTATAGATAGTAAGTACAGGAACGCTGCATTCCATTTAAAAATTCGATATCGAGATTTCAACGGAAATAAATGTTTTGATATACCTTGAACCTAAAAAAAGGTATTTTTGAAAAAGTCCGTGCCGTGAGTGTGGTGCGTGTGTGTGCGTGCGCGGTTGTCTGTGAACAGCGTAACCCAAAAATGAAATATCCGATAAATACCAAACTTGGTATCGCGGTTCATATCTCCCAAAGATTCAACACGAAAGTTTTCAAGAAAGTTCCCTTTACATGTAAGACTTTTGCAAATTTTCAATTTTCTCAAAAATGACTAATGATCTTGATTAAATTAGCAAATGTTTAAGATACTTAATCAACGAATAAAACGTATATCTGGAATTTTTTGCGAATAGACTGTGAAGTCCTCTTCATTCGGAAGGAATTTTGTATAATTTTTTATAACTAGCAAACGTTAAGCGATTGACCAAAACCTACTACACAAAATACATCGATCTGTTTAAAACAGATAATTTACATAAAATAACCTTATCAGTGGCATTAACTATTTCCGAGATATCCGTTATTAATGAGTTGAATTTTGAACACTTTGTCATTATTTTTTAAAGTACAGGGTGGCCCAGCTGGTTATTATGAGGTTTAGCGTATATTTACACCAATATAACCTATAATTTCTGCAAACATTGCGATTGCTGAAAAACACAAACGCAAGTTATTTCTTAAAAAGCACATCACGCAAATGGCTTTCATCACAGGCGATGCATTACTGAAGACGTTCGCGGAACTTCCTCATTGCATTCTCAATCATTTCTTGAGGAATCAAAATTTTCGAAAAATCTTCTTGTAAAGGGTTGTCTGGGGTGGAGGGAGTTTCTTGAAAATCTTCTTGTTTTCGAGTTATGCTGTTCAGACACACACGCGCACTTTTTTCTAAAACTGTTTTTTAAATTCAGGGAGCCTCAAAACATGTATTTCCGTGAAATCTCGAAATCGAATTTTTGGGTGGAATGCAATACTTCCCCTACTTACTATACGTAGTTGAGGAAGTAATAAGCTTTCGTAAGACTAACGCGTAGGAGTTATATAAAAATAAACGATAGTAGGTAGAGAAATTCATGTGAATATAACCCATCCCTTTTCTTTCTTTCCTGCCTTACTTCAAACTTCGTTGAACATGCAATTTAATAGTAATTTTCATCAATAATCTAATAGTTTTATCGAATTTAGAAACATGTTTGTGCAGACATATTGCTGGAAAAGGGGGAAGGAAAGACAGAGAGGTGCACCTTATCTGTAACGTATGCGATCTATACATACGGATTTTTTAAGTTTGAAAAAAAAATCGCGCCCAATAAGCCCAGAGTAGAAAGCAAGGAAGGCACAATAAAGGTCACTCACACTAACTTAGAAATTTAATAGGCACTGTGACTCAAGTGGGATTCGAGCTACTGCCTTCGGCGCGTAAAGCCAGTTTCGGATTGGCACTCCAACCTCTCGCGCTATTGAGCTGGCTGCGAAGGGATGAAGATAATGAAGAATGTATGATGTGTATGCAATATGAGCTGGGGGACTAAAACAGACGACATTCGTTCCTTAGCATTGAAACCTTCGCCAAACAAGATTCAAATCTGCACTCTGCATATACTGCTAGTTACAACCTCTTTAACTATGCATATTCTTCCACCTTCAGCAGCGTTCATCGTTAACAGCGTGAAGACACAGTTCCAAATAAGGAGAGGGACGTTCTATTTCCTTTATGTGGTAGCTCTAATATTTTATATCGACAGGGAATTGCCTGCGATTGTAAAACGCGTACAAGAAAATGTTGTTGTGATGGAAAAGAAGGCTTGAGGGAAAGCTGAGAGAAAACCACGCATACATAAAGGCGGTAGCACATCTTTTTCAAGCGTGTTTTTACCGAAATGTTCAACTTTTGAAATGGAGCTTTGGCACTGACGAAAGAACAGCGCATTTAATTTAGGTAAAATATAGGAAGACGAACTGTAATTTCTTCACCAAGTGGTGGTGGTTTTTCCTCCCTTTTCTCTTCTGTTTATTTTATTTTCCAACTAAATTTTAATGAATAGCTGTTTCTTCATTTGAAGCGAGGGGAGGGCTAAAATATTAATCATACTTAATGTGAAGATTTTTATTATGACCTTCACACAAAATATATTTTGTCAACCCACTATCTTTACAAAAATGGTACCTTATATGGTTTAAAAACCTTAATACTTAGTAATGCTGTAACAGGAGAAGTTATTTATGTATCAAGTACGCAAATTAAGGCTTTAGCGGACGGAGTGGACGGAGGGAGGTGGAGTTTGCAGCTGTCGTGCTGTGATATTATTATCCGTAAATGGTCGAAGTGGGCATTTATTTATTATTACTGCCATTACTACTGCTCAGATGTGTATCCGTGCTGCTAACTGTACTATTCCGATCTTCTCAACATCGCGGACCAAAAAGGAAAAAATGTGATAAATTACTTTTTTTCGTCTTTATTTTCCCTTTATATGAAAAAGTATTAATTTTGTTTTATTTTCTCAAAAATGGTGCTAATTGCTTTAATACAAATACCACATGTTTAAGATATTTACATGACAAATGAAATGATGTTGAATGTAATAAACTAACTTTTCTTCGTTTTTATTTTCTAGCCCGCGCCCGACAAGTATGTTTCAAAGCTCCAGACCAGCCCGGATCTAGACCGAGGGCTTGGCCCGAGCCCGTGCAAAACTCTGTCTGGTCAGTGCCATCTGGGTATTGTTTATTACGCCGCTACAATACTAATTTTCGGCGTGTTAGGGTAATACATATGTGAAACTTGACAAAAAATTGTGAAAAATAGAACAATTAACTTTTTCACAATAAAATAATATGAATTCTAAGCTTTAAGAAAATGTCGTTTTCACACTTGACACATTTAAACTACCAATTAACTGAAGCTATAAATGGACCAGCACATACTTATTAGGCATTAGGCACGCCCAGGTTTAAATTTTGTTTTCTCAGAAACCTTTTTTCACTCAAAATACTCCACACGATGCAAAGTTTTACTAATTTGTTCCAAAACTTCTGTACTGCCTCTCAAAAGCGCATTACAAAAATGAATGCATTTTAAAGTAAAGCTCCAATTTTGAGAAATAAATTACTTATTCTGGAGAGTACAAAAAGTAATTTTTTTAAACAAATTAAGGGTTAATATAAAAGCTCTGATTTTGTGAACTCGTTTACTCCTATAACAAACTGGTGTGAATATTTTTAAAAAATGCATCATGTGCATGCATTGCTTAAACGAATTTACACAGCAAAAATTAATATGTAAATAACTATGCAAGCTAGGATTTTTAAATATGATAAAAACATAACTGTCAATGTCTGCAATACATAGTATAAATTTAAAAAAAGATATCTACTGTGAATTTTCCAAATGTTACAAATGCATTACCTAAACAGTCCGACAAGCAGCTGTTTTACAGAGCGTGTATTAATAGTAGATTATGATACAAAGGGTAAAAGTAGGGTTTTATTTTGCGAGTAGGAATGTTTGCGAAACAAAGACCTTCGTTTCGTAATCCTATGAGCAAAATAAACCACTTTTAACAAATGTGGCACACTGTTTTTTAGACAGCTGTCGAATTTGTAATATATCAATATTATTATATTGATTCCTGTAACTAACGAAATCATGTTTAGAACGCGGTTCTTGAAACAAGAGAAAAAACATTAAAAAAGCGAGATGTCAGATGTTTTGTTGATTCGCTAGCAGTCATTTGCAGTGACATTATTTTCAACATGTTTTGCCTTACACCAGCCAATGAAGCATTAAATGCTATATCATATTGCTTTAGGGATTTTTTGGTAAGTACTTCTAGTGTTATTGTTTCTGCTGCTTACGTAATTTCACCTGGCTCTTCCATTTCAGTTTCTTCCGAATTCATAATTTCGGCGCTTGATCTTTATTTAGGTTATACTAGATAAAAAAATTAAATTCAGTTTTACTTATGAACGCTCTTTAACTGCTGTGGTACTTACGTCCCATTCTATTTTGGGAGTAAAAGACCAAAAATTTGCTCAGAGGTCTCTATCAGGCTTGAGGTTCTTTTTCGTGCCGAAAATCTACCACCGGCTTTACTTCCCTTCCGAAGGGAGCCTGCTAACGATTTTTACGCCCGAAAAAATGCATCGCCCTCCACCGGGTTTGAACTCGCGACCTCGGGAACTAGAGGCTAGCATGGCAAACGAGGATAGGTGCTATCTATTCTACTGTTGTAGATTCTCGTTTCTAAACCTGGTGGCCTGGGAGTGGGGATTTTTCATATTCACCAGCTTGGCTCCTATTTCGTTACATAGTTATGTTAAGGGCTTATGCATTACGCAAAACCTGTATATCGTGTATTTTATAAAATAGCTGTTAAAACAAAGAAAAACTCAACGGGTTTAAAATGCCATCTACTGTGATTATGTAACAATTATTCGACCATTCTGATAACCGTTTGGCCGCCAGAATATACTTATTGGTTATACATAATTCTTAGAACTTGGAAGATAGTCTTGAGGAGGTTAAGGAAATAAATTTATTGCTAGATATTTCAAATCCATTTCAGTGAATACCAGGGAATTTTTCATTATTTGGAACTTCTCTGGGTTTCATGAAAGTACCATTATTAGGAGTTAAAAGGAGGATAAACGATAGAAATAATCTAGAAAATTGTACAATAACTGCATAAATAATACGGGAGGGGATACATTATTAAATCATTTGAGGCAACACTGGGTAAGGCAGCTCTATTTCATTGATAATTATACCAGGGTCATTCAAAAAGTTCTCGGCCTGACCAAGAAAACGCAAGATTTGAAAGAACTTTTTTTTTAAATCGCCCTCTAAATCAATATATTTTGTTCAAAGACTTGCCAACATTAATACCATGGTAAAATTAGATTTACCCAATTGTGCAAAATTGTCTCAGCTCCAACCTCATAATTTGATAGGAATCTTCGACCACCCTACCATTCCTTCAGGTAATCGTAGACAGCCAATTCGGTGAACATGACGATGTGGAAGTACTTGAATGCGAAGGTCATGCAGTTTTGCAGCAACAATCCCGTGAAGGCGCATTATCCTGATGAAATAGAACAGTCTTTTGCGCAAGGTGTGGGCGTTTAGCCTGAATAGCAGCCTTCAATTTGTCAAGTAATAAAGCGCAACACTCCTCGGTGATGGTGTGGTGCTCATTAACTACCCCCAGAAAGGCAGAACCATGGGAGTCCCAGAAAACCGTAACCATGACTTTTCAGACAGTGAGAGCCGTTTTTACTGTTGCCATCCAATACTTGGACTGATCCTCCATCTCTGGCGTGTAGTGATGAACCCGTGTGCCATCTACTCTTATGAAACGTCGGAGAATCCCACACTGAAATCGCATTTAAACAAATCTGAACTCTCCTGAGGAAATTTTCATTCGAATGCATTTTTGATCCATTGTCGATAAGCGCGGCAACCACCAAACAAAGATTCTCATAAACAGAAACTTCGTATAAAATGTAGGGACAGGGCATATTACAATGTCAACTCGCGTACCTTCAATTGGCGAACATTGAGTGTGGCAATGTGAATTTATGTCACAGTCTCGTCCGTCGTAGCGGTTTTGGGACGGCCTGTGCTCATCTTCAATGGATGCAAAGACGGATCCAGGACTCCTTTAGGGCGGGGCACATTTTGAAAAATACCTTAACAATGAGCAAAATGCAGTCAGTAATACACAATTTTATCTTTCTAAATGTTTAAGCATATGTAAGTGATTAACGGATCACCCTTTGGAACTAACATTAATTTAAATATTGAGAAACTTTAAAAAGAGACTTATTAAATAAAAATGCATTTTAAGCGTAATATTTAAGTAGTTCGATTTTTAATTTTACCGCGTGTTTGCTCCTTAATTCTTACTCATGAGTTATTTACTAGTAAATGTGAAGCACACTTTTTTTTTTAATTTGAATTATATGGCGATGCTTTAACAGCATGGTCATATCGCGACCTTTTAACTTTACATGATAGAGAACATGATAGTAAGTTACAAAATGGTAACATTTACACTTTACAATAATTCAAAGAGTTTACATTTTTTTTATAAAAAAGTCTTTTTCATTGTTTGGAGGTTACCTAGAGTACTTGGTAGGCCAATCAAGCCAGCCTGAAGTCTCCATCTGGGTATTTTGGATATTGCAGCAGGATGTGTTGCACAGTAAGCGGTGCATTGGAGGTCTCACGTTTTGATGGTGGCTCTGACCAATGCTGAGGCCTGTCACACTTGATGTTTTGTTTTTCTTCTCGAATTAGTGGAACATTTTTAGATATAGTCCAGTGCTACGATAAATTTACTCACTGAATGAACACATAGATGCTCATCTGGTTGAAGTAAATAGAATATAAATAAAAGTGTTTTTGATTTTACCAAAGCAACACCATAACCTTAAATATAATTACCATATTTTTTCTATAATTAAGGGAGACGGCTACGGCACCTCCCTGCCGAATGTTGGGTTCGGCTATGAATAGATGTACGACCATGCTTGAATTCAGCAGCCCACCTTTTAATCGTCGAAAACGAAGTGGAAAAATACTTTAATGTCGAATCTAATTGCTTTAGTATTTCTGTTGGGGTTAAACCCTTCAAAACGAAGTACTTTACCCCACCTCGAATTTCAGTTTTTATAGAAAGTGATAACACCAGTTTGCTTACACGATCGTCACAAACAACGCATCTGAAACTTTACAGCGCGCCATATAACCTGTCATGGTAATTTGGCTATTTTCGATATCTCTGAGTCAGGTCTGGTACTTTTAGAACCTCCTTGTATGCAACTGGAATTAATGCGCGTTTTCGATTTTAATGTAATTTAAAAGGACCAGTACATTATTATTATTATTATTATTATTATTATTATTATTATTATTATTATTGCTTTTTCTCAGTATGCCATTAGTATGGTTCCCAACTCCTGCAAACCTCTCACGCCCCGCTTTTAGGGAAGCAATGGGCAAAAGAATGTTTGGTGTGGAAGAATTCATTGAAAATCTTGTCTTTACCCTTCTTCTAGTTTTGTGTTACGGTTTTCACGGTTGTGTTACGGGTTAGTTTCACCCCATCATTATCAACATTGTGGTTCACACAACTATAGTGAAGGAATGTATCTGACTTGTTTTCATTCAGGTATTTATGTCAAAAAGTTAAATTTCATAATCCCTCACGCAAATCTTATTTGTTTTGCGTGATTTTCATACCACTCGCTCAATTTAACGTGCTTTCAGACCAGCACCATCCTGCAAATGACGCACAATGCAGAAGAACAGCGAGACGCCTGAGGAAAAACTAGAATCGCTCATTCAGGAGTCACTCATCGGAACAGGTCTTCCGGAGCAGCGTTGTCGTAGAATCAATACAGAGCCAGCGTTAGGAGGGTCAGGGTGCGAGATGTACTCTCTCACTCTCCCTCCCAGGGTTGCCAGCTCAACCCTGCAATATAACGCTAGATAACCAAAAATTCACGCAATTCTTTCAAACGTGCAACGCATGTTCCTTTACGGAGTCAAGGGTGGAGCAGAGCGCATTATCAACTACAAGCATTAACGCAATGGTGGCAGTAACGTCTAATGTAATGGTAAAGGCATGTAACTATGAAGCAACCTGTGACAGATTGTTCCCTTAAGGGAATACGCTGGTATCAAATGGATTTTCTTCCCTAATCAACCAATTTTAATGAAGTTTTTAGGTTAAACTGTACCTGCCATGATATACTGTTGGTATAAGTTTCATTGCCCTAGATTGAATAGTTTATTGTTTTTTTGCAAATAACTAATAAAGTACACGTTTTGCAATTTGGAATTCAAATTGAGTTCTGAAATTTGGCTGCTAGTTGTTCTATTCGTATGCAACTAACTTATGCATTTCTTTTCCAAAATATTTATGTTTATTAGAAATATGATTTTTTTTCACTTAGAATAAAAAAATATTACTAATAATCACAAAGAAAAGAATATACTTGTTTGTAAGAGAGTTATCAACAAAGCAATGCACAGTTTTCTTTAACAGCTTATATTCTACGTGTCCTGAAAATTTCAGCCTGATTCATCAATATTTACTGCAAAAAAGTATACCTTAAAAGAGCAAAAATTGCTATATGGAGAAAAAATTATTTAAAGTTTGGGAACACAATTGTTGGAGGTAAGGCTCTTCACTTATCAATTTGATTTGGGCTATACCAATTTCCAGACGGATTTAAAACGTAATATTTACTGGGTGTATTCTAGACATGTTGAAGATACTGCTTCTTTTAAAAACAGTTTATCTGATTTTTTTTTTTTTTTTTTTTTTTTTTGCCTTTTGGTGCCAGTGTGTCCCCTTAACGCTTGCTGGTATCCTAAATCACAAAATAATGTAAAGGGACCAGAGATGTTAGCATAAATATCTTATGTCTATCTACCAATTACCATTTCATAAGGGTTCTAGGCTATTCACTTTAAATTAGTTTTCTATCCACTTATTTTCCCCCTACTATCTACACACAGTAGGCAGAGGAAGTGTTGTATTCCACTCCCAAAAATGGATATTGGGATTTCACCTGAAATATATGTTCTGAGACCTCTGATGTAAAACAAATGCTTTTTCTTCAGAAAAAGAACCGCGCGCGCGCGTGTAAGTGAATAGTGTAACTCAAAAATAAAATATACAATAAACACAAACTGGGTATTTAAGTTCAGCATCTTCCAAAACTGCGGCACGAACAATTTCAAGAAAATTCCCCCATCTCAATGAAAATGTTTTCTTTATTTTTTATTTCTTTAAAAGATGGCTTTAATGATTATGATTAAAATACCATATATTTAAGGTATTTCCATTACTAATCACTAATATCTTGAAATTTCTGTGAAGACCTCTTCGTTTTTAAAAGAATTTCGGATCATTTTATATTACTGGTTAACAAAAGCAGAAACTTAATATATATTTCCGAGTATTCGTTGCTATTTGTTTGATTGCCCGATATGTTTTACACCTTTTAAAAGCTAAGGCCCGTTCATTGGTTTCTCATAATGTCAGAGAAAGAGTATGGAATTTCAAAATTAGTGTATAGCAATCCGCTTTTTAAAGCTTTGACCATTGCTTCAGCTCTATCCCTCTCATGCCAACTACAAAATGTGTAATAAAACCATTTCCGCAAACGTTTATCCTGATTAACATGAAGTAGGTAGAATATTAAGCTTTTTGTAAAAATAGTTGGTAAAAATATATAAAATAAAGGATTATGTGTAGAGAAATTCATGCGAATGTAACAATTGTTTAGCTTATTTATGGTCGCTTTATCTTACAAGGTCATATTGCAGTATTTTGGGTATTTGTTCAAAAGTACCCGTCTTTGAGGTGCGCTCTGAACATTCTTTTTTTCTTCTGCTGATAGTAACCAGCCTCCGAATTTTCTGCTTTAACCGTAACTTTGGTTTTATTGCCTTTTTTGTTGTCACGTGGTATTAGGTGCAATGGAAATTGTATAGCTAATTTGTTCTGGTAGTGAACCTTGTCAGGTTATTCGGCATAACGAGCTTAATGTTAACGTCTCACGAATGCGATAATCGCCATCCACCCATCTGACATCACTTCATCGTATTCACGAAAAATATCTGAAGACAAACAGTTTTAATGGCTGATATAACATCACGCTAAGGAAATAAAAATTAACGCAACTACTGATAAATTAAGCCATATGCTTAAACATGATTGGCACTTCATAACATATGAAATTACTGGAACAATATATTACCGATTACATCACGATTAGCTGAAGTTTATTGAAATTCAGATATAAGAAATGGCCGCCGATGGTGTGAATTTCGTTGCATACTATAGTCAGAACAAATAAAGTTATATTGAAATTGACTACGGTTTGATGCCTAGTCAATTGGTTTTCGTTTTGAAACCTACTTTCAGCCAACACTGGAGTATACATCCACAAAGAAACTAAATGCTGATGTGGGAGCTTGCAATAACTTATAAATAGAATATTTCTGGAACCTTCAATGCGTTAATACCGACTACGGCAGTGAAAACCTATTCCATTGTTTAAATCTGTTTTTAATTACAAGTTTTATTTCTTTAATAATTAATCAGAATGAACACACTGTTTATTCTGATTCTTTAGAATGTTCTGTTGCTGCAGGCAGTCTGAATGTTCGGATTTGTTACGGGTGAAGTCAATATGTCACCCTTAGTGTGAAGTATGCTTGATGATTCTGCAAGTGTAATTCACAGAAAGCATTGCAGCAGTGCAGTTTATTGATGGAGATGTCTTATTGAGTGTCTAGTAAGAATTTGACTGTAAATAATGTGTGCCAATTTAACTGGGGGGCTCACACTCTAAATTAGAGATACAAAAATAAAACTTTGAGTTTTGCTTTCCAATAATCCCAATTTCAAGTCTCCGAATTCTATTTAATCTAAGTTTGTGTGTTCCCAACCTAACATTTTATTCTAAACGTAACCTATACAATAATTTACATCCGAAAACACGCACATGCAAGGTAAAATATCTTGGAAATTTACTGTATCTACCTCAGGTTTTCCAGTAACATGAAATCCCATAAAACTAGATAGTATTAAAAGGCTATTTAACATTAATTTATGCAACAACTAGATAATCTTTACGATTTTGGCATCAGTGAATGCTTGTTGCACGAACGACTTTTCATAAGTGCCATATTAAGATCATCCACGAATCAGCTACAACTCTCGATAATCATTACGACACTCATTAAATCTTGGCAATAAATCATGAAATAAATTTGGCAGCAATTGACATAAATGAGAGCAGCTTGATATGTTGAGACGTTAGCTTCTCTTCCTGTATTTTATTTATTACCTGGCATACTGAACCGATTAACAAGAACTTCCTTCCTGGGAGAGAAGTGAGCAGGTGTTACGGACTGTGATGTGGGCTTTTATCAGCGCTGCTTGGTAAGTAATTATAAATTCAGATCTTAATTATTCTATATTTAATAATGTACAAGAATTTTTGCATCTTCGCTACTCAGAGAAAATAATATCACAAAATCGCTTCATATTCTCTCTATAAGCACGGCAACTTGGAATACCGGTATTACATCATTACTATAAGAAATGCCATTGTTATTACTGGCACGCGTGCCATAATGAACTAATTGGGTACGATATTGAATACGTGACAGACTATTTATAATGGTAGGATTGTATAAAATAATTTTATGGTGCACTAGTTTGTTATTGAAAATTCACTGCTTAGATATGAGGTGTTACTAAACTGCTAATATTCACCCGAGGATTCAAGATTCTTTTACGTCCTCGAACCTAAAGGATTTACCGAGATAACAATAAACTGTTTTTAATGTATTGCAATTTTACTAAACATCAATACTAACGCTCTCGAAAACAACTTCAGTGGGTCCATCTCTAATAATTAACTATCATTAATTAGAACTCCGACAGGAATTGAATGGAAGCTCGAAATACGGTCTAACCATAACTTTTTAAAAAATATTCCTCGATCTACTGCAGAAATTGCAAAATTCCTCCCTGAGTTCACCTAACCTTAAAAAAAATCTGTTTGATGAAATACAAAGCTTGTAATTTAACAAAAATTTATTGAAAACATGCCCCTTGGTTCTGTTACAACAAAATTAGGCTCATTTTACTTTAGACAGAAGGCCACGCAGATGGTGTAACTGTTTAAGATGGCTTTGCATTTTATTCCTATGTATGTATGTATGTATGTATGTATGTATGTATGTATGTATGTATGTATGTATGTATGTATGTATGTATGTATGTATGTATGTATGTATGTATGTGTGTGTATGTATGTATGTATGTATGTATGTATGTATGTATGAATGTATGTATGTATGAATGTATGTATGTATGTATGTGTGTATGTATGTATGCTAGAATCTATGAGCGATTTGTTTAATTGGCATTTGCAAAGGTTGAGTTTTCTCTGTTATGTTAAAACGATGGTTTAGCCCCTTTTTGCGAACACCTATTCAATTATAACGCCTATACGAACCGCTGATGGTGATGTTGCCCGTAGTAAATTCTGATTCATGTTTTTTTTTCATTTTATAGAGGATCCCTGTATATCGTTAGTAGAATTAGATGTATTAGGAATTCCACCTAACATTCTGGAAATGCCATTTTTCGATGCCACGCTGTATTCTAAATATCCTTCAGCAACTTATGCACATTTTCACTCTCAGTGAGGTTTTAAAACCTCCATACTTGCTCCTGCGACCGCTAGTACAGTTGCTGAAGTTCGTCTTAATACTAGGTCCACAATAGCTAAGGAGAACTATTTAGCTACAGAAAATATTTTACAGGTCCCCGAAGTAAGTCATTATTACTATTCATATAACTATTACTTATTCAGGTTTCATAAGTAGTGTATTCTGCATCTTACATTTGTATAAATGCCTGACAGCATATTATGGAGATTCTTTAGCTTTAATTATAATTTCAGCAGGAATTTCACCAAATTCTTCTACTTTGCATGAAATCAACGATTTTTGTTTATTAAATAGTCCCTAGATATCGTTTTCTGTAAAAATAAAACTCATGATTGAATTTTTAATTTACAACTTTCTCTAAATTGTTTATATATTTAATAACAAATGCCCCATCGATTACTATATGCACTAAGGGAATTATATATGACTGCGTTAACGGACAACTTAAAAACTCTTGGATTTGTAACCTCGTCATCTTCAGGATATAATCATCTTGGCACTGGCTTCCACTTATGCCGTATCCGCAGCTTTGCAAGGCATTGTACTGGCCTGCACAGGTGAGTAATTATAGCAAGGAGGAGGTGCGTGTACATATCTGTTTACTTTTTTGCGCATGCCGTGGCGTTCTATTTTACGTGCACAGTTCTAGATTATTCACATATGAACATATAACTTTGGTAATAGCTTTACTCATCACTTATAATAACCATGTTAAAATAACATAACTAAATAAAACCATGCTGTGCACAATATCTCCACGAAAAAATATATTTAATGACAACATAACGTAAAACTGAAATATATTATACTCTTTTACTCTCAAAGAGGACACATTTACTAGACATTATTTTAATAATCTGTCCAATCTCCATTAGAGTTCAATACCTGATTTAGCCGTCTAGGCATCTAATCGCTTAGGTGTTGGAAGAACTGACTCTAAATGCATACAGTATACAACATTCTTATTCGTACACATCAGGTTTTCAATAAAAAGTAATTCTCTACTTGCTTAAAAACTTGTGTTTTTCTGCGAATCATTTATACGTATTTGATGAATCTAATTCAAACAAATTCCAATGAAAAAATGCATTTCAAAACCTACACCACTGCATGAAACAGCAATGTTAAAGAAGTAGCCCCCAATTTTATGCAACTTTCCTATTCGTACAGTTGTTAAGAATGACCACAGCGTCGTAAACAGCTTCAGCATGCACGTGTTCCAAAGGTCGTTTAGGCTACTGCGTTCGCAGTTGTATACGTTCTATCAGTAGCGATCAAAATGGGTAAGCAAAAGGAGCTTCCTTCTGATCTCAAGCAAGTAATTATAAACTTGGCACTTAGAGGGTATTCTCTCAGAAAAATAGGACCAACAGTAAATAAACCGCATTCTACCATTCAGTACGTAGCCAAAAAATTTAGGGAGCAAGGTTCTACAAAGAATTTACCAAGTAAACATAAAGAAAGTAGACTGACTGCACGAAGGGAACGTTTCACTGGAAGCCGAATCCGAGAAAATCCAAAATTAAGTCTTCCTCAATTACAATCATTCGTAGGAAATGTGTCTGGAAAGAAGATGTCTGACCAAACTGTTCGTCGTATCTTATGGGTGTATGGATACGATGGCTGAATACCAAGGAAGAAGCCTTATGTAAGTGCAGCAAACAGGAAGAAACAAATTGCATTTGCTAAAGATCACATTCATAAGGATCAGAACTTTTGGAACAGCGTGATTTGGCCAGACGAAACTAAGATAAACCTCTTTGGGTCAGATGGGATGAATAGGTCTCGAGAAAAGAAAATTCAGACAATGACCCCAGAAATACTCTTTCCACAGTTAAACATGGTGATGGTTCCATCATGCTTTGGGCCTGCATGTCATCCAACGGTGTTGGTAATATACAATTTATTGATGGACTATGGACAAACACATGTATTCTGATATTTTAAAGAGCAATGTAAAGCAGAGTGCCCAGAAAATGGGCATGACACTTGGTTATAGGCTTCTGCAGGATAATGATAGTAAACACAAGGCAATACTGAACATGAATTGGTTGATATGGAATGTACCCAAACTACTACAAACACCTCCTCAGAGTCCAGACTTGAATCCAATTGAGTATCTATGGACAATTCTGAAGAAACGAGTCCGTAAAGGCAGAAGAAAATCTAAACAAGAGCTTAAATGTGTTGTAGAAGAAGAATGGAATAAAATCAGCCCAGAAGCATGCAAAAACCTGGTTACTTCTATGATGAAAAGGTGTGCGGCAGTTATTAAAGCCAAGGGGTACCCAACAAAGTATTAGATTATCAGTGGTGTCTTTGTTATTAAACTATTACTTCTAATGTACGAATAGAAAAATTGTACAAACATGGTCATGTTTCTTTTACAATTTTATTTAATTTAGTTTGTAAGTTCATAGCTTAGTATTTAGTTGGTTCCTAATACAGTATCTATTATATTATTCAACATGTATGGAAAAAAAATATTAATTAAACTGTGTGTTCTAACAAATATTAAAGTATTTTCTCAGAAAATTGAAGTGTACGAATAAGAATGTTATATACTGTATATTCTCACATTTCATAAGTGTTCCCAGAGGGCGATGAGTGATTCAGTGCCTAGGCGGCTAAATCAAGTATTGGAGACTGGACGGATTATTAAAATAATGTCTAGTAAGCGTAACCTATTTGAGAGTAAAAAATATAGTTTTCAGTTTTACATTGTTGCCATTAAAAATACTTTTTCATTGAGAAATTGTGCAAATCCGGGTTATATATTTAAACGTGGTTATTATATGTAACCGATGAGTAAAGCTATTACTCAAAAGTTATATATTCATATGAGAATAATCTAGTATTGTGCACGTAAAACAGGACGCCACTGCATGCGCGAAAAGGTAAACAGATACATGCACCTCTTCCTTGCTATACATACTCACCTGTGAAGGTCAGTAGAATACCTCCCAAAGCTGCGGGGACGGCATAAATGGTAGCCAGCGTACAAATCGTTACTCTTGAAAATCCTATGGGTTGTAGTTCGCAGAACAGTTGTTTTAACAAAACTTGTGAATTAATTGAATGTTATGGATAGTTTTATGACCGTATACAACGAAAGAACTTCAGCCAAATCTATGTTTCTTTTCAAAATAATATAAGAACAAGAAAACTTAATTTTCATTCATTTTTTATAATTTCTGTAGCATTTTACATAAACAAGGATTTGCATTAAAAAGTATTGAATTATCAATCTTCCTTTTATTCAAGTAAGTAAGAAGCAAATCAATTGTAATCAGTTTCGACCTTTTCACCAACTTTACATTAAACAGTTTCTAGGGAAAAAAATCTGATGTGTTACACTCACATGACTTTCTCTACTCTTGTACAAACTATTTTTACTAACGTTTATTCTCCATAGGCTTCATGTTAATCGAGATATCGAGATGTTAATCTTATTGCTCGATGTGTATTTATCAGTTTTTTTACTTTCTCTACTACGTATAGTAAGTAGGGGAAGTATTGTACTCCACCCAAAAATTCGATACCGAGATTTCACCGGAAATACATGTTTTGAGACCCCCTGAATCCAAAAAAAGCATTTTTGGAAATATGTCCGTGTGTGTGTCTGTGAACAGCATAACTCAGAAACGAACAGTCGGATAAACACCAAACTTGGTATGTAGGTTTAGTATCTTCCAAGGATGCGACACGAAGGTTTTCAAGAAAATCCCCCAACCCAGAGTACCCTTTACATGGAAGATTTTTCGAAAAGTTTAATTTTCTCAAAAATGGCTAACGATTTTGATTAAAATATCATATGTTTAAGATATTTTCATGACAAATAAAATGTATATCTTGAATTTCCTGGGAATGTCTCCAAAAGTATTCTTTATTGTCAACGACTTTTGCATAACTGGTAAACCATAAGAGATAGACAAAATGTTACTACACAAAAAATGTAGATCGCGTTAAAATACACAATTTATGTCATATACATTTTTTTTGTTGAGTGAACCATTTTCGAGATATTACTTGTTATTCCCTTAAATTTTTCAATACTGATTTTCTCAAATGGGAATTCGTTATTCATTTTTTTGTCTTGGATATGCAAAGAATATTAATCTGTGGCAAAGCGAATGGTGCTGCACCTAGCAACCAGCTAATAAGAGATATGTATGTGCTTAAAGGCTACTGTATTTCTATATTGCCCTTGTAAATATATATTCCCCTTACATCTACAAGAAAATTAGCAATAAGATAGAGTCTGCAAATGTTTATCTCGATTAACATGAAGTAGATGGAGAATAAGCGTTTGCAAAAATAGTTTGTACAAGAGTAGAGAAAGTCATGTGAGTGTAACACATCAGATTTTTATCTTTGGAACAATTTGCTCATCGACAATGATGTTCACTCGCTTACAATTGTGTTAATTTTTGGGTTGCATTACTTCTGGTTATTAGATTAAATTCGGACACACATTCACTGTCATGCTTCCAAACTCCGAGAATCGAAACCGGGACCTTTGGATTTGGAGGTTAGCATTCTAACCACCACACCAAAGAGGCAGTCCGTACAAACTTGTGTTAATCCATAAACTTACACCTGAGCATTTGAAGAAAATAATCATTGTATACTGCAAATCAAATTAGACCGAAACGATGTCTGAGAAAGAATGTACACTGTAAGTACCAAAGCTGGAAGTTAACAATTACAGTGCACACTAGTGCACATTTTCGAAATTATAGAGCATATTTTAAAGGTTCTGAGAGCATAAATGTATGCATATTTTAGTGCATACAAATCTGATGTCTACTTATAAAGTTTTCTTAAACTGCTTTAAAATCTAATTCCAATCCTAATTTAGACACGATGAGAATGAATTAGGTAGATACATGCCTATGTATTGTACAGATCCATGTCGTTTGACCGAATTCGATAAAACTTTGCACAATGCCATTTTCAAACGGCATTTTAATTTAATGGTCAGCATCAACGCCTTACCATTTTCAAAATCTTATGCATCCCTTCATTTGTAATTATAATAAAAAACTCAACTTTTTTGTTCAATTCGTTTTTAGCTATCGTAAATTAAAATAACTACGGAGTCAAGTAGTATAGTGAAATGAGTGGTTTGTTGCAACGATGAAATTCCTGCACATGAAGAGGGTGTATGCGTTTACGTAATTTGGAGATAAGTCATTTGTGCATTTTCTTTTCCAACTTCTTTCCTCTCCTACTTGCAAATTGCGAAATTGAAATACATAATTGGCATTAAAACTTACTCTAATTTAAATATGAAGGTTATTTTGTAATTGTTTGTTACTAAATTTAAATACATTATTTTATCTATTCATTCATTCTCGAGCAAAGCCATCTAGAGCCGCTAGTTGCACATGTAGAGTTTGTATTTTACACTACCAACAATGACGCAGATACTGATAATATTGGTATTCACTACCGTAAATGTTTCTTTAGGTGGCTGCTAATATGTACGTTTAATTTTTTTTTGGGGGGGGGGGAGATGATGTGATTACTAACAAATATGGCGTGCACCACTTAGCTTTTAAATCCAGTGACTGCTTACCTTTCCCCACTTTCGTTAAAATGTTTATTCTCTTTTAGCAACAACTGCAGGCTAACCGTGACAAAGAATACCAAATACATAATCAATAAATTCCTAAAGCGCTAAACAAAAGCAAGGCGCATATTATATCACTTACAAATACTAAAAAAAAAATAGCAAACGAAAACATTAAAACACAGAACAGGTGAGCACGCAAACAGAAATCAGTACAATGTGAGCTGGAAATTAAAAACAGAGCTTAAAACAAAAGTGAAAAAAGAGTAAAGTAGTAATAATTATATCTGAAGTGTTACATTCACATGTCTTTCACTATCCTCTTATCGTTTATTAGTGGGTATACAAACTATTCTTACTAAAGCATATCTTTCTATTTATATTTTAATCCAAATAAACCTTGCAGCAATAGCTACATTATACATTTCGTTACAGATACAAAGGGAACGCGAGTCAAATGTTTATGAACTGAACGCTGTATGCTAGCCTTAAAATTCTATATTATTCCCATGACATCGCGAGAAACAACTGAAAATTGACAGGACTTGAAAAGAATGGCAAAACATTAATCAACTCGAACAATTAATAATGGTATCTTGAAAATGGGTTATACCACTAAAAACTTTATTTGAAATAAATTGTGTATTTTAAAGAGATCTACATTTTTTGTGTAGTACGTTTTCGTCTATCGCTTAACGTTTACCAGTTATACTAGATTATACAAATTTCTTCCGAATGAAGAAGAGTTCGCAGATTATTCCCAGAATTCAATATACACATTTTGTCATGTAAACAACCTTTATGATCGACCACACCATAGTACACTGATTACATGCGATGTAACTGAACTATTAGGCGTCCATAATACTTCAATACTCAAAATATGTATTTCCGGTGAAATCTCGGTATCGAATGTTGGGGAGTCGTGCTCCGTGGTGTAGTGGTTACCATGTTAGCCTCTAGTTCCCGGGGTTGCGGGTTCAAACCCGGAATGGGACGCTAAAGACCATAGCAGTTAAAGAGCGTCCGCTTTAATTTCGAATGTTGGGTGGTATGCAATACCTTCTCTACCGACTACGTACGGGGTAAAAAAAGTAAAAATATATTTAAATTACATGTATTATACCTACAATAATAAAATACATGACAAATTAATGAGGAAAATCCAATTTAAAAAGACTGACAAAAGTGTTATTTTTTAGTTTTCTGTGCAATTTTTGGCATTTAATCTCCCCTTAAAACGCTTTTCTGCACTTCAAAGTTTAAAAAAATTCGTATTAAATTCGAAATAAAATACTACATTAATCAAAACGTATAATTAAAATCTTTCAGAGATGCAGAAAACCTACGCAGTGAATGCTAATTTAGTACAACGATCGTAGCTTTTCAAGTTTCTTTCTTTTTCCTCTGCTACAAAATGTATTACGTTAGGTTTGCTAACTTTCAGTTTATTCAAATTTTCGCACTGTTTTAAGTCGCGCGAATGTTGTCACGAATCAGTAATTAATTGCGGCAAAGCCTGACGAATGTGTTTGAAGAAACAAATTAGGAAAGTGGTAAACTCCGTTGTTTAAACTAATGAGCGTCCTCTTGTGCATAAAGGACAATAATTAAGAGGCAAACTAAATGAGGTTTTCACGCCCATTACTGGGCGTTACAGCAAAAAACGAACTAAACTGTTAACAGCTCAGAGAGGAAAGCAGCAGAAGTTAAGTAAAGAAACAACGGCAATGGGAAAAAGACGTTGACAACGCCTAGAAGACTTTTACCAAAATAGCTTCAGCATGTCACCTTACAAGGAGATCAATAAGAACACCTAGACACATGAGGTAGTTTTCTAGAATCAGAGGTAACACGAATTGTTCGCATCACGCGCCTAGAACCATCATGTGACAGAAATCTTGCTGTGCGAGTATTATTATTATTATTATTATTATTATTATTATTATTATTATTATTATTATTATTATTATTATTATTATTATTATAACAACGTTTCTGAAAATACGGATACTCTTTATCACGTTCAAAAGAATTAAAGTAAATTGAGTTGAGTTTTATTTATGCACACTCTCTAACTGTTATAGTTCTTAGTGTCCCATTCTATATTGGGAAGGAAAGACCGGAAATTTTGCTCAGAGGCCTCTATCAGGCTTGAAATACTTTTATAAGCCGTAGATTTACGACACAGGACCACCGACTTTACTTCCCTTTCGAGGGAAGCCACGCAAAAGACTTTTACGCCTGAAAAAAAAAAATCCATCGCCCTCCGCCGGGTTTGAACCCGCGACCTGAACTGTAGGTTAGCATGGTACCCCTAGACAACGGAGGATGACTTTATCACGTTCAATGTAAAAGTTTACCAACTATATGATGCTTTGACGTTTCCAAAATAATCTTAAGATTGACTTCCTTTAACCATACATGTTACAACCGGCAACGAATGAAGCGGATGAAATAACCCGAGGTCCATAGAGTCGAAAGTCAACCGAAAGTTTTCCTCTCGGGGGGGGGGGGGGGGCGGCGAAAGAAGAAAGAAAGAAAAAAGAAAAAAAAAGAAAAAAAGAAAAAAAACCTTAAAAGAGCCTTGACAACTCGCCCTAACAAAGGCTCGAACTCATGCCACGCGGGCTAAGAGGGGCGCCAGGTCATCACCTCATTGCTCCGCTGTGCACAGCCGAAATGCTCCCTTACTCATATTTGTCCTTGAAACAGATTATTTATACGTGAAGGAAGGAATCGCGGAGCAACAGTAACATCTTTCTCTATGGCCAACTAAGTCAGTGTTGTAATCCACACAAGTGTTTTAGTTGAAAGAATATAAGAATTTACTTTTCACTTTAACAGTCACAATACACATAACACTGCGCTTTTATACTTATTAAAAGTGATTTAAAAAGTAGTTGATTTTGAAGCACCTAATTAGGAACATGAAGACTATATTTTATACGATATAACATGAACCAATGAGAAAATATTATATTTAGATCACAATCTTATGTTAACACGTGTCTAATAACACGTGAAAGCGAGTATTAATTATGAATGTCACACGCAACAAAAACCACACAAATATTACTTCGTCTTTAATTCTTTGCATCTAAAATAGATAAATATTATTTCTTTCAACAATGACAGTTTAAAATATGTTATTGAAAAACAAATAAGAGATTGCTTTAGTATTAAAACCACCAACCTGTAATTTATCAGATTTTTATATATTTTGTTTCATTTACTAAAACAACTTTACCCGCATAAGTCGCAATTTTTGTCTTTAAAACATATTGGCGAAAATTCTTAAATGTAGAAAATAAATACTAATAATAAATAAATAGGTATTTCCTACCACTATTTTAATACGATTTTATTTTTGAACAAAAGTATTCATTTTCAAAATCATCTCAAAGTATTTTGATCCCGCATAGTTGTTAGTGCAGGTAGGAAATAAATAACGAAGCAGTTATTTTGGAGGGGATTCGAGGAAGGACTGTTATAAAGAATAATAATTTGGTCGAGTTGTACACTTCGAAAGGAACAGTGCTCCAATCTTGAATTAACGCGATCGTTCGAATATTTTGATAACCAGTTGCAAACGTAACGCTCTGATAGTAGAGAGTATGTTACTTTACAGCATAAAAGTTGCAAGTATGTATACGATGCGAGACCGGAACAGTTATGTATATCCAAATACGCTTCAGATCAGAAACTCTAGTTCAGCAAACGGAAAGTTTCCATTTTATAAGGGGGGGGGGGGGGAAAGACATGTCTCAGTCACATCGCTTTATCTACGCTTTGTGATGATTTACTTTCATATTTAATCCATAAATTATTAATATGATGTGTTACATTCACAAGACCTTTAGCCGCTATCATTTATTTTTATTTAGCTTCTACAAAATATTCTTGCAAAAGCTTAATTTTCTATCTACTTAATCGAGATAGATACGCGTTTGCAGAAAGTTTCATCATACATTGTTGTAGGTACAAAGGGCATACAGGACGCTGAAGCGATAGTAGTCGGATTTAAAAAATCTGATGTGTTACACTCACATGACTTTTTCTACTTTTGTACAAACTATTTTTACAAACGCTTATTCTCCATCTACTTCATGTTAATCGAGATAAACATTTGCAGACTCTATCTTATTGCTAATTTTCTTGTAGATGTAAGGGGAATATATATTTACAAGGACAATATAGAAATACAGTAGCCTTTAAGCACATACATATCTCTTAATAGCTGGTTGCTAGGTGCAGCACCATTCCCTTTGCCACAGATTAATACTCTTTGCATATCCAAGACAAAAAAGAATGAATAACGAATTCCCATTTGAGAAAATAAGTATTGAAAAATTTAAGGGAATAACAAACAATATCTCGAAAATGGTTCACTCAACAACAAAATGTATATGACATAAATCATGTATTTTAACGCGATCTACATTTTTTGTGTAGTAAAATTTTGTCGACCTCTTATGGTTTACCAGTTATGCAAAAGTCGTTCACAATGAAGAATACTTTTGGAGAAATTCCCAGAAAATTCAAGATATACATTTTATTTGTCATGAAAATATCTTAAACATATGATATTTTAAAAAAAAATCGTTAGAGCCATTTTTGAGAAAATTAAACTTTTCGAAAAATCTTCCATGTAAAGGGTAATCTGGGGTGGGGGAATTTTCTTGAAAACCTTCGTGTCACATCTCTGGAAGATACTGAACCTAAATACCAAGTTTGGTGTTTATCCGACTGTTCGTTTCTGAGTTATTCTGTTCACAGACACAGACAGACACACACACGGACATGTTTCCAAAAATGTTTCTTTTTTTGTATTCAGGGGGCCTCAAAACGTGTACTTCCGGTGAAATCTCGGTATCGAATTTTTGGGTGGAATACAATACTTCCCCTACTTACTATACGGAGTAGATAAAGTAAAAAGTGGGCGCTTGCTTGCTTTGAAATTCCATTCTCATTTAAAACTTTACAAAGCATTGAAAAAAAATCTGATGTGTTACATTCACATGACTTTCTCTACTCTTGTACAATCTATTTTTACAAACGCCTATTCTCCATATGCTTCATGTTAATCGAGATATCGAGATGTCAATCTTATTGGTAATTTTCTTGTAGATGCAAGGGAATTATGGTAGCTTTTAAGCGATAGTCAAATATTTTAACGCTGGTTGCTATGTGGCGCATTCCATTCTCTTTGCATGTCCAGGACATAAAAAAATGAATAACGAATTTGAGAAAAAGTATAAGTATTGGAAAATTTAAGGAAATAACAAGCAATATCTCGAAAACGGTTCACTCAACAAAAGAAATGTATATGACATAAGTTGTGTATTTTAACGCGATCTACATTTTTTGTGTAGTAAAATTTTGTCTATCTCTTATAGTTTACCAGTTATGCAAAAGTCGTTCACAATGAAGAATACTTTTGGAGACATTCCCAGAAAATTCGAAATATACATTTCATTTCTCATGACATTATCTTAAACATATGATATTTTAATCAAAATCGTTAGAGCCATTTTTGAGAAAATTAAAATTTTCGAAAAATCTTCCATGTTAAGGGTAGTCGGGGTTGGGGGGATTTTCTTGAAAACCTTCGTGTCGCAACTCTGGAAGATACTGAACCTAAATACCAAGTTTGGTGCTTATCCGACTGTTCGTTTTTGAGTTATGCTGTTCACAGACACACACACAGACACACACACACACACACACACGGACATGTTTCCAAAAATGCTTTTTTTGGATTCAGGAGGTCTCAAAACATGTATTTCCGGTGAAATCTCGGTATCGAATTTTTGGGTGGAATGCAATACTTCCCCTACTTACTATACGTAGTAGAGAAAGTAATAAAAGCCAAGGAAATGGCTGATAACCCTCTTCCAAAAAGTAATTAAAATAAATTGTGTTTTAAAGAGGATGTACATTTTTTGAGTGGTAACTTTTTGTCAATCTCATGTGGTTGCTGGAATTCCAGTAGAGTTCATATAAGATAGTGAATAAGTATAAGTAGATAAAACGTAAGTACACTTAATTATGTATTGAGATAAAACGAGGACATTAAATGTAATAAAGTCTCATAGTTCAGACATAAACTCAAGATGTCGGAACTGAGAAGAAATAATATGTAAATCCAAAGATGATTGGTAAAAAGACAATTGCTAAAATAATTTATTTGAATAGAAAAACATTTTGTTAATAACAAAGTCGTTTTACTTAAAATCTTAATTCAAGCTCGGTCAATATAAAACAGAATACACCTCATCCAACCATTCATAGCAGCCTTCAGATTTCATTTTAAGTCATTTTGTCTTTTTGGTTTACCCGTTATACATTATACAACATTAATTCTGAATGAGGAGTTCAGAGACTATTACCAGAAAATTCAAGATGTACACCCGTGGTCAAGAAAGAAAGAAAGAAGTGATGATGATTGGGGTTAAGGGCGCTAAACAGCAAAGGTCATCAGCGCCCTTACAAATTATAAAATTCAAAATCCAGAAATTAAAATAGGGACACAAACCCGTTTAGTCTAAGCAATAAAAAACATATCAAAGTCTAAAAACCACCACACTAAAAACATAGTAAATCAAACGATAAAAGATTAAACTACGTGTCAGAAACTGCAGAAGTCAAGGGACTATAGCGTCATATCTCCCCAGGAGAGGACAGCCACCCATTAAAACGGACAATATAAAATCACAAAACTAAAAGACGCTCAGCGCATTAAATGCGTCGACTAAAACCACTGTCACGGATAAGACGTAAAACACATTCTAACGTATGCGCGTCGTCTGCCAAAACGTTGGCTATACCAACAGGCAGACACACACGAACATGTAATTAAGCTAAAACCTGACACTCAGCTAAGATGTGACGCACCGATAAGAGCACATCACACTGCTCACAGAGTGGTGCTGGGTCACCACGAGCAGGTGCTTATGGCTAAAAAGGCAATGGGCGATACATAAACGAGCTAATATTACCTCTTCCGACGACACGAACGAGAAGAGGTGCCCCAGACTAACGGGAGAGGTTTAACCTCCCGTAACTTGTTCCCCCGGAGGGCCGTCCACTCATCGCGGCAAAGCGAGAGGATGCGGTGACGTAACATAACACACAAATCTGACGAGGGAACAACAAGGTAAAAAATCTGGGTGGCGGCGGCGTCAGCAGACTCGTTCCCTGAGATGCCCACATGACCCGGAATCCACACAAAGCTGACGCTGGTGCCAGAAACACCGAGCGAGTGGAGCAGATCATGTATGCGCTGTACGAGTGGGTGGTAAATGTACAGCGCATTAATGCTCTGAAGGGCACTCAGAGAGTCTGTGCAAGGAACACGGTGACGTAACTCATGCCGCCGGATGTATAAAAGTGACTGATAAATACCAAAACGTTCAGCGGTAAAAATCGAAAATTTCCCGGGTAAACGAAAGGTAAAACTACGTTGACCAAAAACAAAGCCACACCCTACTCCATCATCAGTCTTAGACCCATCAGCATATATAAAATGTAAGTCCCCGAATACCGCCTGAACTTCCAAAAACGCTGATCTAAGGACTGACGAAGGGGTCGCATTCCTCGGCATCGACGTAACGTCCAAATGCCCAAGAAGCTGTCGAAATCGAACGCCTGGAGGGAGCAATGCAGAGGAGTTAACTAAATATTGCCGATCAAGTGAATGTTAGAAAAATAACTGGAAGGAAGGGTGGTCAGGCAAGCTTGAGAGTCGACAGGCATAGCTGCACAAAAGCATCTCACGCCTGAAGGACAGGGGAGGCTCTACAGCTTCAGCAGATAGATTAGGAACAGGGCAGGTTGGAAAGGCCCCTGTAGCGACGCTTATGTCACGATGGTGAATGGCATTAAGGCGACGTAACACAGATGGACGCGCCGATGAATAGACAATGCACCCATAATCAAGATTGGATCGGACCAAAGAGCGATAAAGACGCAGGATTGTCCGCTCCGCACCCAGGATGTACCACGTAAAACATTAAGAGAACGGCCACAATTTGCTTTTAAAAAAGAAATGTGCGAAGTTCAACTGAGCTTTCGATCAAAGAGCAACCCCAAAAATTTCAGCTCGTCTGCAAATGGAAGTATCTCCGGCCCAAGATGGAGAGAGGGCGGAGGGAAAGCCAGGTCCGCCGTGAACTACAATAATGGCAAAATCGTCAACGAAAAGGGACGATGAAATGCCAGGTGGAATACAATCAACAATGGGGTTGATAGCTATCGCAAAAAGTGTGACACTGAGTACAGAGCCCTGCGGTACTCCGTTCTCTTGAATAAAATGACTAGATAAAACCGAGCCCACATGTACACGAAAGACGCGGTCCGTCATAAACTCCCGAAGAAATATAGGAAGACGACCGCGGAGATTCCATGCGTGAAGTGTACGTAAAATGCCGCCCCTTCAACCAGTGTCAAAAGCTTTCTCCAGGTGAAAAACACAGCCACTGTTTGACACTTTCTCAGAAATCCGTTCATAATATGCGTCGACAGACACACCAGATGGTCGACGGTAAGGCGATGGCGACGAAATGCGCACTGAGCGTTCGCTAGAAGTTTCTGAGACTCAAGCCACCATATCAACCGCCCGTTGATCATACGCTCCATCACCTTGCAAATGCAACTGGTGAGGGAGATAGGGCGGTAGCTGGAAGGTAGTTGGCGATCCTTCCCAGGCTTAAGGATAGGGACAATGGTGGCTTCGCGCCAAACGGAAGGAAAAAAGCCATCTTGCCAAATACGGTTATAGACCTGTAAGGGAAAGAGTTTACTGTCGACTGAAAGGTTAACATCAGGACCAGAATGCCGTCCGGCCCAGGAGCGGAGTGCCTAGAGCAATGAAGAGCGTGCAAAGCTTATTATAACACTCCTTATTAACAGACCGAAAATTATAGGTTGCGGAATCCAGCCGGTCTTTGATAGAGCGAAAGCCGGCGGTATAATGGTCTGAACTGGAAACCGCCTCAAAGGCAGCACCCAGAGTGTTAACGATGGCAGCTGGATCCACTATGGTGGCATTGGGAACCTGAAGGCCAGAAACAGTACAATGCGACACTTTACCTGAGAAGCGACTAAGACGCCTTGTAGCTATCCTGAATAATACCACGAGCCCTGGCGCGCGATTGTTTGAAAGTAACCAAATTATCAAGTGTAGGGTGTCGCCGAAACACTCTAAGCGCAGTTCTGCGGGCACGAAGAGCGTTTCGACAATCCTCGTTCCACCACGGAACAGGAACACGTCGAGGGTGAGAGGACGAACGGGAGATCGTGCGTTCGGCGGCAGATAAAATCGTAGAGGTAAGGTGGTGCACCATTTGGTTAACGTCAGTGAAGGGCTGGTCCTCAAAACACACGAGGCTGGAATACAATCTCCAGTCGGTTTTTGTGAATATCCAGGTAGGTACTCTGGAACGCTGGTCGTGGTGAGACAGAAGACAAACGATGCAAGGGTAATGGTCGCTGGAGTAGGAGTCAGCGACGACGTTCCACTGCAGACAAGCAAGCTGGAGCAAACGGCAAGGTCCAAGTGAGAGAATGTACCAGAAGAATCAGAAAGAAAAGTAGGTTCACCTGTATTGAGGACGGAGAGGTTGAACTGATCAAAAACGTCGGAAGCAGGATTCCCCTCGCGCAAGCCCTTGACGAACCCCACAGGGGGTGATGGGCATTAAAATCCTCTAACCGAAGAAATGGTGTTGGGAGAGCGGACAGGAGATCTCGAATGTCCGCGTCAGCGAGGAGAGACGGTGGAGGTGAATAGACAGAGCAAACAGAAAAGAAAAAGCCGGGTAATTGAAGTCTAATGGCAACAGCCTGCAATTCGGACGTAAAAGTGAGAGTTTGAAAATAAACGTCGTTACGCACTAACAGAACACCTCCATGAGCAGGAGTACCCTCATTCGGTTCAAGGTCGTAGCGAACTGGAGTATACCCACGGAGATCAAAAGGATCATAAGCGGAAGTTTGGTCTCCTGCAAACACACGACCATAGATGAATGGGAGCGCAATAAAAGCTGCAGTTCCGCCCTATGCGATCGTACACCACGTAAATTCCAGGTAAGGATAGGCATGAATAAAAGGGATAAACTTCCTACTTAGAAGGGCGGCTCAAAATAACCTTTTGCTTAACCTTGGGGCTCTGGCTTTTGGTATGGACTTGGTCAGACTCCATAGGCTCCTCGAAGGGAGGGTCCACGCGCTCAGTACCAGAAACCGATTTAAGCGTCGTGAATCGGTTCTGGATTGCAATGGGCGAAGGATGCCGCTGAGCGCGGCTTGTTCCAGGAGCATCCTGGGACTGCGATCTTCGAGGAGGAGAAGGTCTTTAAGAAAGTCTTCACTGTAACGTTTCTGCTTGGACTTGTATTCCGTGGCTTGAGACTTCAGAACCTTAGGACCAGCTTCAGATGGCTTGGTAAGCGTGCTAGAGACGGACGGCCGGATGGTAGTGGCGGTCAAGGCAGTCATGGTCCAGGTCTGTGTTTCGGCATCTACTCGTGGTACTGGCGAGGCAACAACAGAACTAAATGTACCAGATCGCAGGAGCGAAGGTTTGCGCGCATGGTAACGCCTCCGGGCTTCATCGAAGGAGAGTTTCTTCTTTACCCGGACCTCCTGGATCGCCTTCTCGTCCAAGTACCGCGGACAATCCGCAAATGACGCTGAATGAGACCTTTTGCAATTGACGCAGACGGGGGCTGTTGAACAGGTACCTTCGTGTGAGGGCTGGCCTCATGATGCACAGATGGTAACGGCACTCTTACATGAGACTTGAGTATGCCCAAAACGTTGGCATTTAAAACAACGCAGAGGTCTAGGAATATAAGGCCTCACAGCAATCCGTTCTTACCCTGCCGAAATGGTCGTGGGCAGATCGACGCCATCAAATGTCATAAACAGGGTACGAGTGGGTACCAATACGCCGTCGCGTTTGGCCTGCACTCGAACCGCTGCCACCTGGTCCGCAAGATATTCTACCAGGTCCTCGTCGGATATTGCCATCGAGGCTATGCGTGGTGACAACGCCTCGAGAAGAATTCAAGGTGCGATGCTTCTCAACACGGATAGGATAACCGTGGAGAAGCGTGGCGCGCAACAAGAACTTACTCTGCTGATCGGATTTGGTTTGAACCAACAATCAACCAATCCGAAGACGAGTACAGGACTGAACCGCACCTGAAATAGCGTCAATGCCCTTCTGGATAATAAAAGGGTTCACCTCAAACGTTTGACCTTCCTCAGTTCGCGAAATCACTAAGTAACAACCAGTTGTTCGTGGTGCTATTTCTGTTGCAATTACTTTACGGCGCTTGTTATATATAATGGAGAAAGGGTGCTCCATAGCGAAATAAATCCTCCACCATTGCAACCGTCTCCGACCTCGGGCTCTGACTTCCCGGGCGTTACCCCAGCTTGGGTGAGTGGTCTATCTATACCAGACTCATCCCAGGGTCACACCTCCCAGAACATAGATAGAGGGATCCAATCGCCGTTAGAAGTCAGCAGCTCATGCAATGGCCCCCCGCGGGACTGCAGTTGAACAGCGGATACGAAGACATACCCTACATGACGGACCCCGTGTGGTGGAGAGGACGCCATTACCCACTCACTCAGCTGCGCACCCAGTGTGCGGGTCTGTCAGGCTATGTCTACGTAGGATTAAAAGAAATAAAATGGGGAAATAAATCAAAACTGTGTGGGCGTTTTGCATGCAAGGTAGGCAGGCGAGGAAGGAAAAGATGTGTGAATGAATGGTCGTGGTGCGAAATGTTCGGAAATAGACAGGTCAAGAAGAACAATGGCGAGGGGCGGCATGGAACGAGATGCAAAGAACGCATGAGAGCCTACCTTGTCTCCCCCGGTCACGAGGGCGAACCCACCTCACTTGAAAGAGGAAAACGCATCCCCAGATTCCATGTGAGAATCGGGAGGGCTTAGTATTACCTTCGTTAACAGCCGGGTTTACAACGTACATGCAGGAACTGTAGAATGGCCTGTGCCTCTGAGGGCAATGATCACCTTATAACGGTATTTCTCGGTAGTGACGCTTATAAGCTACTGATAACAAGAGCACGGAGCAACGTTTCGTTGTCCGAGAGGTTAAGAAGGCACTGGTTGCGTTCAGAAGCTTCTGGGTTCAAATCTCGCATTAGTCATTGTTATTTTCTATGTTGCTATTTTATGACTGGATGTGTAGAACATAATATTGCAATACTATAACTTTAGCATTTTAAGTTTTAAGCATGTCTATGCACACATAAACATAATTCTATTAACACCTGGTTTTAAATAACTAAAGAAATAAATACAAATAAACTATTATCTTCTAAAACTAGAAGATAACAAATAAACAAAATTAATATCTGGTGTATAAACCCTGAGCACGCACAAATGTCTTCAATTTTCGGGTTATAGATGAAATTAAATCCCTGTATAACGTGGACAAGAAGCTTTAACATCACAGGCTTCTTGAATTTGTGCCCAGAAGCCATCGCTTGTCCTTCGCGCCTCTGTGGGGAAATTCAAGGCAGCTCCCTTTACACCTCAGCCCACACATTTTCATTAGGGTTCAAATCTGGTGAACATGGAGGTCAGTCTATCACTCTGATATCCTGCCTCTCTGATAACCAATTTGAAACCTTTCGACATATGTGGACAGGATGATTATCTTGTAGCAATTTAACAATTCCATCAGGATATCTCATCCTCAGAGAGGAATCAAAGTATTCTCAAGTATTGCAATGTATTGCGCACTGTTCAGTGTATTGTCAAACCGCCACAACACGCCTAGACCGTCCCTTGATATCCAAAAACATACAGATATGCGACCATGATGTAATTGTGAAGCCACGTATTTTGCATCGTAGTAACTAATCTATTGTGAATTATACGTTTATAACTATTCTATTATGCCGTGTATGAAATGCAGTATATAAAAAATAAGTAGTCACAGAAGAAAGAAAAAAAAGTGTTAATGCGAGAAGCTAACCTGCGGTCTAAACCACAGAAGTACCCTACGCTTTGTCACAGCGCTACAAAGAACACACACGGAAGGTAGCATGTCTGATAATGCCGTACAACTTCCACTGTATGCGTATGGAGTAAACAAGGCGCTATAACGTGTAGGATAGGAAAATTTGGCGTTCAAGACACGACTCATTTTTTGTCCGCGAGTGTACATTTTATTTGTCATCCTATCTTTTATTTACATGGTACTTTACGAAAAAAATGACCATATAATGGGTTATTTGGAAAGAGGGTTTCTTGAAAAGCTTCGTGTCGCATCCTTGTAAGATGCTGAACTTAAACACCAAATTTGGTATTTATTCACTTTTCATTTTTGAGTTATGTTCACAAAGACACACGGACAAACATGTGTATGAGCTGGCCTTGTACTAAAATTGCCGGTAAAATCTCGATATCAAATGCTTCCTCTACCTTGTAGGCGCTTTTAACTACAATGGTCTCATCGGCGGCCTCTGCTTTGAAGCATATTATTACCTAAAGGCAATAGTGTTTACTCGTATTCGCTTGTTGTTGAATTTGGTAAACTTTATTATTATCATATTTTTTTTTTTTTTTTTTTAACTTTTAACGCCCTTTAACCTGGTGTCATATTGGACGATAAATAATGAAACGGGTGAAATGATGGTCAATTGAGCCTGGGGTCCACAGAGATTGAGGTTATCTGAATTCGCCTTCTAAGGCTAATGAAAAACCTCGGGAAAACAGCCTTATCCGGGTAGCTCGCCGTAACCGAGATTCGAACTCGGGACCTCTAGCAGACACGCTACCCCCACACCATAGAGGCGGAATTTTTGGGTTTTATTCATTATATACACATTCACACTCTCATTCATGCTTTCAGACTGGGGAGGATAGGCAATAATCTTAGCTAGAGAAAAATTTCCCATCACCAGCCAGGAATCGAACCCAGGATCCATCTCGCAGGTGCTCCACCGACTGAGCTACGAGCAGCCCTTAAGCATTTGTTGTAGCTACGTAGAAGCATATAGGACGCAAATACGATAGTCAAATGTTTAAAGAAACTCCTCATATGTATGCTGGAATTGATATGGCCTGATGAGAAACGAAAGAACCGACATTGCGTTTCAAAAGTAACTTGAAATAGGTGCTCCGACCAACCGAAAATATCTCATAAATGGCTAAAGGCACAAAAGAGTGGTTTAATACAAATTGCAGGTACTTTAAAATCCTCTAGATCTTTTCTGAAGTTTTTGTCTATCACCTATAGCTTCATAGTTAAACAAAATCCAGTCAGAATGAGAGGCCTTTCACAGGCTATTCAGAGGAAATTTAAGTTATACATTTTATTCCTGTCTCCTGGCCAAACATATATTTTAATCAAAATCGTTAGCCAGTTTTGAGAAAATTAAAAATAATGTTTTTGCATGTAAAGAGTAGTTAATGTGAGGTTGTGAAGGGATCATCTTGAAAATCGTGTCGAATCCTTGAAAGAGGCTGAACTTAAGCTCGCGCACACGCAAACACACACAGAGCGTGCGCAAGGACCTTTAATATGCTTTCCTGGGAGGTTCAGAGGATCTAAAACATATATTTCTGATGAAATATCCAAATATCAATTTTGGGTGTAATGCAACTCTGTAGTAGTAAACTCTGGTGGTATATAGGCCATTCAGTGATGAGAAAAATTATAGCCACAATAAAATTGTACCCTTAAGGGTGTTGCCTAACCTCTGTAATGGAATTAAAAGTTTTATCAAAATCCTCTTTTATTATTTAATCGTGCCTACACGAATATAAGTACAATGTAATGTACTTAGCATATAAACTTTATGAGAAAAACAATACGTAAAATATGTACTTAGCTTTTATAATATTTCCCTTCAGACTCTCTTTAGTGCTTCCAACAAAACTCCTATAGGTCATTGACATGCACAAGAAATATTCACAAATTCAACACCCATCTAGTAGTTCGGAATATGTAAACGCATGCACTCATTTAACTAACTATATTTGGTTCATTTTATATTTGTTTTAAGTTTTACAATCTGCCAATTCAATAATGACTCATTTACGAATGTAGTCAATGGCAGCATGAGTGAATTTCAACACGAGGCGTGATAAAGTCGTACTCTGCCAAGTGCGGGTTTTCAGGAATGCAAAGCACGCCATGCCTCAACAAGCGTGGCTCGGGTCCATATTATAAGCTATGTCCATTGAGGACAGAGGAATCCGCCTTAAGGATGCACTTTACCCGTTCATAATGAGTAGAAAGGTTGATCGAGCAAATGAGAAGACACGAGCTTAAATGGAGAAAAATCGATGTACCGTTAGCACCAAATAGTCTGTTGTCATGGTTATAAGCCTGATCTCAGAACCTCGTAGGCGAATGTGTTCCTAAACTGTAATCATTTGTTCGCTATATCTGTAAAAGGACACGTTCGTACATGTGTCTGTCCATTCATTGAATCTTTGTATATGTCTGTGCTAAGCGTACATGCCACAATGACAGAGGGACCTCCCTGCATAAGGTAGAGGCCTGCCTGCCTGCCGCCACCAGGAAACGAAAAATCGGATAAATACTAAATTCCATGCTCAAGGCCTTGGATTAAGACGAACCTCCTGCTCCCAAACTACACTTCAAAACATACACTCACGCGCGCCTTATTCCAAGGCCCAAAAGACCTTAAAAGTTCATTTCCTGTGAAATCACCAAATCAACATTGTTGATGAACTACATTACTTCCTCTAACTGCCATGGGGAGAAAAGTATTAAGCCTTTGTATGTCCAATTTTAGACTACCTGTAACGATAGAGAGCAGAGAAAATCCTATCATTTTACAATTAAATTTGTTCCCATTTTATTTTCTCTAGCAAGGAAATATGTATTGTATTCAACCCCCCAAAAACCTTCGATATCTATATTTCACTGGAAATGCATTTTGAAGCCCTGGAAAAAACAAAGGAATGAAAGAAAGAAAAGCATTTTTAGAAAAACGCCAGCTAACACAAAAATGAAGTGTTTTCAAGTACTTTATACTTTTTTGAATTGTTGAACCGCCATTTTCCTCGTGGTCATGCAGATAATGGAACTCAAGGCCACCATATAGCGATCCGCTTTATAAAGATTTGACTGTTCATTTTGGTCTCCTGTATTTTCGTTGGAGGGGCATACAACATGTGTAATGAAGCCATTTCTGCAAGCTTTCATCTCCATTAATACAGGGAGAGCCAAAAGACTAAGAACCGGCTGCGCGGTTAAAGCCTTTGTTGGTACTCTGGTTTAGGAAAACCGTTACCGCTGTGAGGAAGAGAATTTCCGAGGCTTTCTCTTGTGCTTTATTATTATTACTATACGTGTTACATCATCTCAAAGTGATTTTAAAGAGGAGTTCATTACTGGCACACAGGAGTATGCCAAACCTGGCAGCTTGCAGTCACATTAAACTTTTCTCCCTATGCAAACTCTCATTTCATGCAGCTTGCTAGCTCACGGCTAGTCCCTAATGAGGCGTCTGCCCGCAGGGACTCGCCCCCGGTGTACGTTGCCAGTTTTATTGGGCCCCTCATTTCGAATTACATAATAGCAGATTATACCATCCCTCTATTTGCCATTAACTATCCTCCACAGCACTCCTTGGTTTGTACACAAATAAATCGATCTGGAGCTTTGTTCAGTTCGAATTTTATTGTCGCCGTTTCTCGTCATTTTTCCTAGCTTCTGCGCCAATTGCTGTCAACACAAAGCACTGTGAAGTGTAACACACAAATTTCTATGCCCAAAACTGTTTCGTAAGGACATTTCAGACTTTGTGCATATAAACGTTCACACTTCTGTTAGCTCCATATTAATAATTAGAAATATATGTAAAGAAATGTTTTCACTTAGGAACTATGTGGCTGCCGTTGTGGTCTAGTGGTTAAGATGCTAGTTTCTAAACCCTGATGTTCCGGTTTCGATTCCCGAGTGGAAATGGAAGCTTTTCCGTTTCATTAAAATATTCTTTATCCCTCCTAGAGCCTGAAAGTGTGAATAAAAATGTGGAAAAAATGTTTGCATTCACATAACTTTCTCTACTCACTCTTCTACAAACTACTCTTACAAAAGCTTATTATTCTTTCTTCTTGTTAATCAAGACAATGTTTTCATTACACATTTTTATTACTTCTAATTTTACATTTTATTATCAGAAACAGGTGTCCATTAGGAGTTTGAAATTAATATACACAATAGGTGTATTGGGTCTATAAAATGAATGCCTTAGTGTTTATAATGTAGCCATGAAACACACATTCACAACTGCGTGCGATAAAATAAGCAAAAAAGATCTGTCTTACATATACATGATTTTTCTACCCACTCTTTCACAAGTTGTTCTTATAAAAGGTTTTTCTTCTATCCATTATCTCGATACTAAAGGAGATACGTTTGCAGAAATGATTCGTCGCACATTTTGTTGTAGGTACAAGGGGCATACAGAAGGCCGTAGCGATAGTGAAATCTTTAAAAAACGAGTAGCTATATGCTGGATTTGACATTCCTCTGTTTATATGACTACGACAAACAACTGAGTGACTACTTAGAACTTCAAAAATGTTTCAATTCAAACCAATAAGAATATCTCTGAAATGTTTAATGTTCCCCCCCAAAATATTGGCATAAATTGTGTTAGAATGAGATTTATTTTTTTTATCTATCTCTTATGGTTTACCAGTTATAGAAAATCTATTCAAAATGAAGAGGATTCACAAGCTATTCCCAGAAAACTCAAGATATTCGTGTAATTTGTCTTGCAAATATCCATTTGTCAATTTAATCAAAATCGTTGAGCCATTTGTGAGAAAATAAAAAATAACGAAAAATGTTCTTTTAAAGGGAAGTTTAGGGTGAGGGTATTTTCTTGAAAATCTTCGTAACGCATTTTGGAAGATGCTGATCTTGATACCAACTTTGGCTCTTATCCGACTTTTCCCTTTTGAGGTATGCTTTCCACAGACCAGAGCAGACCACACCAGACACAGTTTATCTATTTGTTTTTCGATTCAGCGGACTCAAAACGTTTATTTCCGGTGAAATCCCGGACCTACTATAGGTAAGATGTAGAGAAACTATCAAGTGTTTATTCAAGCTCTAGTATAGTAAATAACATTTGGTTCAACATTATAGCATAAGCCTCTCGTTACACAGCTCTGTAGAGTTCTAGGTTGTACCAGAATCGAGTTCCTGGATTATAAGGAAATTAGATGCGGTAGCTCAGTTGTTAAGAGTATGGATAAGGAAGGTTGCAACTCCGTGGTTCGAATTCGGAACGTGAATTTTTCACGCGAAAGTTTTAAATCTGATTTTACTCCTCAAAGTTTAGCTTACACAAGGTTAGTGTGATATAACTATTTAAATTACATTTTCAAGGCTTATTTGACTGAAGAGTTCAGTCTTCGGAGAGAACAAAACAGCCGAGGAGTACGCCAGCACACGCAATGCTGACCTGCAAGTAATAGAGCTCTGAGAAGCCGAGCGGTTTTTCACCAACCCCTAAAGAGCCATCACCGACACTGAAGCGGAACATCCCTTGAGGTAATTTTTCTCCTTTTTATTTCTAACATTGAAGCAATGAGTCCTTAGAGAATAGCTCACCAAGCTGAAGCTTTTTCCACATATTTCGAATGCAGTGCGTGCCTTCCATATTTCCAAGCTCCAGTACCGTCTGCCCTACAAGCTTGCGGTGATTCAGCACCATAAGATAGTTTGGAAACTTCCCGGCCTATACAACTATTTACATTTAATTTTAAGAAGAAAAACATTGTTTAAGATACTTTAAAGTCAGTTTTATTTGTACTGAAGATGTCATTCCTTAACCCCAGTCACCCAGTTTTGAAATTTCAAACGGTGTGCTGCATTGGGAGAAGTGGCAAAATCCGCATTTACATAGGCTAGTTCCGCATAAAAGGTGGGCAGTGTCATGACACCACAGATAAATTCCGCAACAAAAACTAATGCCAATACTCATAGGTAAGTTCCGCACCAGGTTGAGCAGGAAACTGAGAAGGGTAGCATTTTCCTTCCCACTTTGTGCAGACTTAGGGCTCGCAAGAAAATACTACAATTCCGAATTCTTTCTCAGCGCATAATAAAAACATTCTCTTGCCGTTTTCAAATCCATACTTTTTACTTACGCCATCCTTACGGCTTTCTGTCAGTGCAGGCTATTTCTTTCGTACATGAGTGACGTCACTAACAGTCAAATTATCTAAACTGGCACCACTTTCTTCAATCGTATCCTGAATTAATTTTGATGGACGTTCCGCTATATTTTCTCCCGCTTTTCTTTTTTGCACTACTACTCACATCTTCCCTCTGCATATTTGATCATCACGTTCATGGCAATGATGTGTGTCACTACACGAGAAAATATTGCTCTCCAAAACTGTATACAATTTAGTATTAAATGATTTTACTTTCTGCATTTACAAATTGTTTCACTACTTTTTTGAAGTATTCTTCTTATAATACCTATAACCATCGATGATTAGCAGGTTCTTTTCCCTTTTCAGACAGATTCTACCACAGAGCATACAGTACCAAACACCGAATGCGGAATTTACTGGTGTGAATAACAACCTGCAAGTATTTGTGCGGTATTTGCTGAGTGTTGGATCAACAAGGAATTTTTATACGGAATTTGACTTGCCCACTGTATGGGTATCTAAATCTGAAATGTGTAATCAACTGAATACTTCAATTGATTATGTATTTCACTCATTTGTTAAATCTATGTAAACAATAAAACATTTAAAGATAAAGGTAAAACCCCTTTTAATGTCAAATAAAGATTATCTTCCAGAAAATAAAATCACAGATACTACTGAGCCTTTTAACACAACAATTGTGTTGTGAGTTAAGTGATTTAAAATGTGTCTATACCCTTAAAGAGAGCAAAACGTATAATTTATGGAGCTGAAAACGGCTGTGCAAATAAACCGTCGAGTTTTCAAAAGTCATCTAGACTATTTTAAATAGCTGTAATGTGAAGCTCTAGTATGGAACCAAGAATAGTACCCAGCAGCAGAGCCAACATTTGGTTCTGAGAGTCATTTCAGCATTTTTAACTGTATTCGCTTTATGTAGCTTTTATAGTTATATTTTTCTACCGTGAACTGTTACACATAAGAAATAAAAATTTGTTGACACCTTTCATATCTGCTTAAAATAAAAAAGGGTTTCCTAAAAAGTCACTATTTTTAAGGAAACCCTTACACATGAAGATTTAAAATCTTGTATATAATAGCCTGGGAAACGTGTTTCGATACATTTCGAATTTGGTTGAAACGGGAGCAATATTAAGAATGACCTGTGGATAACCTTCTAAAAATGTATCACTTTTAGGCGAGTCATTGCTGTTACGAAGCTGAAATGTTCTTTATAAGAGTTTGAACATATCTTTATTCACTTTTTTTTTTGGCACTTACACCTACGTGCCGTACTCAGAGCTGCTTGTATCCGAAATAAATACAGCAACTTTTTTTCCCTTTCGTTTTCGAATAATCGATTAAATTAAAGCTTCGGATTCACCGCCTGGTAATGTCAAGTCTCAGATGTCAAGACATAGAAGCGACGGGGATGAAATTGCGCAGCGCTGGAACAAGCTGCCCTAAGCAAAGCGTGTTAACACTGGTTTAACAGCTAAGACTCTTGTGCTCAGTTATTAACATACCTCACTTCAAAACGCTTCTCGTTCTGCTCTTTTGTTTATTTAAGGTCCCAAGCAAACACGCAGATGAAATGAGATTTTGTGCTAACCTGTTGCAGCAACATTTTTTAATTCTTGTAAGTGTTTTCTCGGAAGATCTGAAGACCATTCTGCTGCGATACTTCAAAAACAAATCTAGCTCTGAAAAAAAAAAAAAACTACATGGCTTAAGTACTCAGTAGAAATACATTTTGGAAGTCTTCGCAGAGGAGAATGAGAGTGTTCGTGGTTGTAAAGGATGACAGTAGGATAACAGGCTAACGCTACACTCACTATGAATTGTGAGCTATCGTTACTTAGCACAAGAGAATATAGCTGAAAAGAGAACTACCCCGGATGACAGTTAACTCCTGCACGGTTGCCCCTCCTTGCTTTCTCTATCATTTACCAAACATTTGATATTGAGATTCCACCAGAAATATACGTTTTGCGGTTCCCTGACTAAATAAGAACTATTTCTAAATAAAACATCGTGTGTGTGTGTGTGTGTGTGTGTGTGTGTGTGTGTGTGTGTGTGTGTGTGTGAACAGTACAACTAAAAAATGAAAAGTCGTTTACATGCTAAACTTGCTATTTAAGTTCAGCATCTTCTAAAGATGCGACAGTAAGATTTTCTTGAAAATCTCCCACCCAAACTGCAATTTACGCGGGCATTTTTTCATTTGATTTTCTCAAACATGGCTCGTAACGACTTTGATTAAAATACCATATACTGAACTTTGTATAATTAGTAAACCGTAAAAGATAAGACTAAAATACAAAGAATGTAATCTAGTCAAAGCACACAATTTATGTAATGCTAAATAAATTATTTTATAGCCATTAACAATTTCCGAGATATCCTCGTTATTAATTTTAAAATACTTTATTGGCTATCGCTTCAGGCTTCAGCCTCCTGTATTCCCTTTGTATCTACAACGAAGTGTGCAATGAAACTATTTCTGCAAACGTTATTTCGATTAATATGAAGCAGAAAGAAAATAAGCACTTGTAAGAATACTTTATAGAAGAGTGGGTAGAAAAGTCATATGAATGTAACACTAGAATTTGTTTTTAAATTTCATTAACACTCCACATGTAGATTCCCCGTGAAATGTAACGTTGACTAAGACGGGTGATGATAGTAAACTCCTGCACGGTTGTCATTAGCTAACACTAGTATATGTATACAAAATGAACAGAATTTTGCGCGGGCACTGCAGTTTCCGAAGCACGACGCTGAATGAACTGCATTTGTTTCCTAATTACATAAGCACTACACTCCATTCTAAGTAACTATGAAGTAACAGTAATAACAATATGTAACTTTATGAATACAAATATTTGTTTAATTCTGCAGATGCGAAGATTCTTGTCCATAGTTATAGAGAACATAATAAGAAACCCTTGTAGTAAACTCCTGACCAGAAAGCAACAAAATGCTAGCATGAATGTGGTTTGTTCTGCTGTGGTTTGTTAAAATGGAAAAAGTCATATAGTGATCAACGGGTTTTAATTTTATTTCAAACATTAAGAAAAAGATAGTTTGTGTCCTCGGTGTTGTCAAAAGGTCGCGTAGAATTCATTTGTGGAATTTCAAATCTCCATACACAATTTTCCAATTCAAATTTCCAACACAATCATGCTTCAGGTTACACCTTAAAACGGCAAAGAGTTTCAAATAAGTCGAAAAGAAATGAGGACGTTCTTTACTATATGCGAAACTTTGTCCAATGATATTCTCTCAGCATTAAAATGAACCAGGTCTTCCTTGCATTCGACGGAATGTACAAAACATGAAACAAGATGCATTGCCATCATTGCTGAAGAATGTCCAGGAAGCTGTTAATGTCCTTAGGCTACAAATTAACCGATAAGAAGATTGACTACTACATGAAGTAATCATCTTTTATTGTGATAGAAATTTCTAATTCTCTGATCGTGTGACAAAAGTGTCTGAAGCTTTCAATATTACTTAAATTTCGACCTCCACTCATCGTTTCCGACTTTGAGCAGTCTTATCTACTAGCACCGTCCGTGAAGTTTTTCTCCCAACGTATCGTTTGTTGTCATATATTCCACCTATACCAAAACTGGTACCATAAAATACGTGTGTAAAATGTTCCCTGCGCAGTGTTCAGAAATGGAGAGATTATTCTACTGGAAAGTTAGGTACATAGAACCATAAAAATGTACATATTATAATTATCTGAATGAACCTCTAACAAAACTTTCAAGCAAAGTGGAAGAAACTTTCACAAATTATCAATTCTAGTATCGGTTACACCTAAGGTCCTTCAACAAAATTTAAGTCACTATTACGGTGCACTCTCACACTGTATACAGAATTCGTACCGCATCGAGCGTTAAATTTTGTGAAAAATTCTCACATAAAACGCCACTCAAATTAACAAAGCTAATAAAGCTGCCAGCTGAGACAGCAATCCCCACCAGTCCAGTTACAAGAGTACACGAGATAGTCCGATTTTATTCCAAATCTTTCGCGCAGCACCAAACGGCGGTAGCTTTTGTTTCACAGTTAATAGCTCATTGTTGCGGCCGCAAATTCAGGTGGGGCACCGCTGAAAAAGTAGACCTGAAAGAAACTATTTTCTTTTTCCACTGTGAAATGCAAACACATAACCGAGAAAAACCCTCTCCTCACGACGAGATAGACAAAAGGCGGAGAGTCATAGAAATGTTGAAGTTTTTAACTGATTACGTTTCACAGTAGATTCACACCACTGTATCTGTAAGAGAGGAACGTTTAAGACCTTTCAATTCTGTACAAAGACAACGGAGAGCCTGTTCGTTAAGATGATAACATTCGTTCGGCTGTTTTTTTTTTTTCCTTTCTTTCTTGTCCCCCCCCCCCTTACGATGCGCAGGAACCCAAGCAAAGACCACACGCCACATCTGCATGCCGTACAACTGAGGCGATAAGACCCAAAAGCCGAACTCACAATCCATCCCCCCTCCCGTTTTCTTGAAATTATGAACTACTAGAGCAATTACGTGAGCCGATTTTGTCGAATCCACTCTCGAATTTTCTTCGAAAGACAGTTTTTGTACATTCTTCAATGTTGAAGTTATTCGTATAAAACAACAGCAAATGCCGATATGTGTATGTATGTGTGCGCGCGCGTGCGCTTTTTAATCTCCTGATGAAGGGGTAAACCTTAAATATTGAACATATTTATTGTGTGACTTTGCGTGCTTTTATCACTCAGAACTTCTTTTTCTTTCACCACACATATATCTTCTTTAATTTCAGTTAACGGCATTGGAGCATCCCAGGTTTAAAGTTAAAAACTAATTTCCTCTTTGTTAGGTTTAGGACTTGCAGGTCTCTTAAAGCCAATTACCGGAATGGACATTTCTAGCATTTGCCTTTCCGGAAGAGAGGAAGCATGTGAAAACAAAAGGTTTTGTGAACCTTAACAGATAACAGAAGCGAAATTATTGATAGCTGCAGACCGAATCCTGCAATGAAGGTTTGTGAAAGTGCGCTGTGGAAAGGACATTATCAAATACTGTATCATATTTCTAACAGAACAAAAATGCTCTTGATAAACAACTATCAAGAAGCGAGTCTGAAGCCATGGTCAGCATCTTACAGTTCGAAAAGGAAATTCAGCGAAGGCGAATCAGAGAGGAAAAATTCGACAGGTTAAGTAATCAAAACGAAAGATTTAGGCGTAAGGTAGCCTGATCTAAACCTTAGCTAATTGTCCTGCCAGAAAGTGACCCAAATTCCCCCTTTCTGCTCAATCGAATTGCTTTTTCCATGTAGCATTTTCCGTACCTGATTCACCCTTACAACCCTTGTCTAGAAGGGCCTTTGTGTTACAACAATCTCCATTCTCATGCAGATGTACGTCAACAACAGGCAGTCCATCACCGTTGCCTTGCTCTCTGTTTTGTAACGCAATCTATCTGGCTAACGGCAACAGTTCATTGGCTTACCTCCTTTCCGAAGACCTATTGTTTGACAAAATATACATAGTCAAAAAAGCATATCTTTAACCTCTTAATGACCGAATTAAGTTATAAAAACAAACTAATAGTTTTAGGAGTTTGTGTCGCAATGTTCTTTCTGACTGGATTCTCTTACAGCTCCGATTTGCTAAGTTATTAGAATACTGTATCGATTCTAGGTGTCTTCTCTTCTTTTAGATAGTCTGAGTCTCTTGTTTGAGAAACCATCTACAAATTAAATACTCAAATGCCTTCTGATGCGTGCAAAATATGCATCAGTAGTCATCAGAATTTCTAAAAACATGAATCAGCAGTTCAATTTCAAAATGTGTATACTTCCAAACGATTTAAATGATGCGACTAACACTGGGCATAAAGGCGTCAAAGTGTCAGAATATTCCAAATGCTGTATTAGTATATTTTTTCATTACTAAATCCCTTGAATTATCTAGCATTAAAATAATATCCTCAATTCATTCTGGAAAGTAGATGTCTGACATTTAAAACCCCGCATTACAAACAGCACTGTATGTTAAGCTTTAATTCTGTTTCTCCAGAAATCTCAGAAATGTTTACTTCCACTTCTTTTACTTTCTCTACTACGTGTAGTAAGTAGGGGAAGCATTGTATTCCATCCAAAAACTCGATAAGAAATTTCACCGCAAATACATGTTTTGAGGCCCATTGAATCCAAAAACGTTTGTCTGTGTGTGTGTGAACAGCATAACTCAAAAACGAATAGTCGAGTCAACACCAAACGGTGTTTAAGTTCATTACCTTCCAAAGATGCTATTTCAGAAAATCCCCCCCACTCCAGATTACTCTTTACATGGAAGATTTTCCGAAAATTTTGATTTTCTAAAAATGACTCTAACAATTTTAATTAAAATACCATATATTAAAGATATTTACAGGTAAATAAAATGTATTTCTTGAATTTTCTGGGAATAGCCTGTGAAGTCCACTTCATATTGTACAACCTTGTAAAACTGGTAAACGTTAAGCGCAGATGAAAATGTACTACACAAAAGTGTAGTTCTCTTTATAAACGCACAATTTATTTAAAATAGTGGTATAAGCCGTTTCTGAGATAACGTTATTAAAGGTTCGAAATTTTCATTTCTTGGTCATTTTCTTACCTTTCAACTTTCAGATGTTACTCGCGATTGTATGGAAAGAGTATGAAGTTTTAAGGCCAATATAGCGTTCAAGTCTTAAAACATCTGACTATCGCTGTTCCCTTTGCACTTAAAACGAAATGTGTAATTTAGCTATTTCTGCAAAGGTTTATTTGGATTAAAATGTAGTAGATAGAAAAATAAGCTTGTGCAACAATAATTTGTATGCCCACTAATAAACGATAGAGGGTGGAAAGAGTCATGCGAATGTATCAAATCAGAATCTTCTCAATTAAATATTAACTGATTCAGCTGAAACGATTTCCACATATAAAGAAACAAATTGTACGTACATTTTTTTATGTTACTCGCTGATTTTAAATGATTATTTTTGTTAAAAGTAGCAAAATACCTTAAGTTTACTTAGAAAAATAATCAACGTAAGGGTTCCTTCTAAAACCTATAAAATGTGCAAAATCACGATAACATATTTTAAACCAACTTGAAAAAGTACATTCCACGTATGAAATTTAAGATACTTATATTTTTAAAAATGCGCCGTCGAAAATTCTAATGGTAGATGTACAATGTTCTCAGAATGTCATAAATATAAACGTTGTTAAAAATAGAAATTCCTAGTTACTAGAGCGGCTTAAAATGTCTAAATCTCAACCCACAAAGACATAACCTGGTATAAACTGAGCACCAAGCATTTAAAAACATTTGCAAATTATTAGAGACTATTAAAAAATGTTACAGGAATAAATACAATTTGTTACTTTCTCAATAACGTATAATAAGTAGGGGAAGTATTGCATTCCACTCAAAAATTCGATTCTGAGATTTCACCTGAAATACATGTTTTGAAGCCCCTGAATCCAAAACAATATTTTAGAAAAAGGTCCGTGTGTGTGCCTGTAAACAGCATAACTCAAAGACGAAAAGTGGATTAAATATCAGGCTTCGTATTTAGCTTCAGTATCTTTTAAAGATGTGACACGAAGATTTTCAAAAAAAAATCCTCCAACCCAGACTGCCCTTTACGTGGAACATTTTTCGAAAATTTTTATTTTTTCAAAAATGGCTCTAACGATTTTGACAAATGAAACGTATCTTGAATTCTCTGGGAATGTACCCAAAAGTCCTCCATTCTGAATGGCTTTTGCATAACTGGTAAACCGTAAGAGATAGACAAAATGTTTCTACACAAAAAAAGTAGATCTGGCTAAAACATACAATTTATGTCATATACATTTCTTTTTCTTTCTTTTGGGAGTGAACCATTTCCAAGATATTCGATCTGTTTGAATTTGCCAATACTTACGCTTTTTCTCAAATGGGAATTGGGTTTTATATCTATGATGTCCTGGACATGTAAAGAGAATGGAATGCTCCATATAGCAACCAGCGTTTTAAAAGATTTGACTATCGCTTAAAGCCTACCATATTCCCCTTGCACCTACAAGAAAATTAGAATAAGATAGTTTCTGCAAATTTTTATCTCGATTAACATGAAGTACATGGAGAACAAGCGTTTGTAAAAATATTTTGTACAAGAGTAGAGAAAGTCATGTGAGTATAACACATCAGATTTTTCAGTCATAGTATGCAGCCCTGCGAAAAAAAAAGAAAGAAAGGGGGGGGGGAAGAGGAAAGAAGGGGAAAAAAAGCTGCAGTAGGATGTTTAAAATGTACATTGTACACTATTAGCACAAATGAACATTGTGACGTTCGCAATTATTAGACTATTTGATAATAGCAAAGATAGTAAGTAAACTGTGGCTGTAGTTAAATTTACGATTTTGTGCAAAGTAAACTGTGGCTCTAGTTATAATAATTGACACTTTTGTGAGTTTGTGTTATTCGTTCAATAATTGAGATATTGGTTGGGTTGCTAGGTTAGCTGACAGGTGGTGTGTTTTTAAGAAATTGAAACAATTTTGGCACAGACATTTAGTGTAACTTTCGATTATAAAACTTTTCAGCGGCTGATTTTATGCCTAGCGCGTTGAACCACTCGCCAGCGCACTAGTCTCTCGAGCTCTCCGATTCGCCGCCTACGTTCCTTCTAAGCGCTAAGCACAAGGTCTACAGTTCAAAACCATTTCAATATCTGAGAAGTATACCATTTCAGCCATCCAACCTTGCAAACTGAAGGAAATGTCAGTTTGAGCGAGAGTTCCTTATTAATTGCATCAGTGGTACAAATTCACATCGAGGTCGTCGTCCCCCGTGGTGTAGTCGTTACCATGCTAGCCTCTAGTTTTCGAGGTCGCGGGTTCAAACCCGGCGGATAGAGATGAATTCTTTTTGGGCGTAAAAATCCTTAGCATGGCTTCTTTCGGAAGAGAAATAAAGCCGGTGGTCCCGTGTCGTAGATTTATGGCACGTAAAAGAACCTCAAGTCTGATAAAGAAGCAAAATTACCGTCTTTCACGCCCGATATAGAATGGGACGCTAAAGACCACACCACTTAAATAAAAGCGTCCATAAATCAAACTCAATTTATTTATTTACACCGAGGTCAAGCCAGCCCGAGTGACAGTACCTCATACTTGAAGAAAACAAAGCTGTCCCTGAAAAGAATGCAAGGAACAAAACGTGGAAGAAAATATCTAAACTAGTGGCTTGAGCAGTAAATCCTTTAAACCAAGTTTATTAAAGAGTGAAATTAATATTATTCATATTAGTTTTCAAAAAGAATACCCTACATTTCCAAAGCTTTTAATCAACACACACTTGAATCAATATAGTTTTAACAATGCAACTAGTATAAAATAGCTCCAATGAAAACGATATTTTTGACACCGGTTTAATAAACAACGCTTATTGACACTGATATTCTTTGTCTGCTGCTATTATTCATTTCTTCTCAGATTTTCATGAAAATGGCTCCATTCAAAATTAACCTTTACATGGAAAACTCTTGGATTTTTTGATTTTCTCAAAAATGGCTACAGCGATTTAGATTAAAATACCATATATTTAACATGTTAACAAATAAGATGTATCTTGAATTTTCGAGGAATAGCGTGTGAGGTCCTCTTCATTTGGAAGGAATTTTGTATAACGGGTAAACTATGGGATAGACAAAAACGTACTATACAATAAATATGGATCTCTTTCACACATACAATTTAATTCAAACGTTTTTGTAACAACAGTCATTTCCGAGATATCCATTATTATTAGTTTTAATTTATTAATACTCAATCATTTTTCAAAGTGCTGTCGCTATTCAGTTGGTTCTCCCGATATCATGGAAAGCTTTACGGAATTTAAAGGCTAACATATTAGAGCAAATGGCTTTTTCGATTTGATTTCCTCCACCCCCCTTGTACCCATAACGCAATGTGTAATGAAACTATTTCTGCAAAGGTTTATCTCGATTAATATGAAGGAGAAGGAAAACTAAGCTTTAATAAAAATGGTTTGTAGGAGCTATGTAAAAGCAAATCTTATGTGTTACATTCAGACGTCTTTCTCTACCCTCTATCGTTTATTAGTGGGTACACATTTTCTGTTATTGGTTTGAATTTTCCGGTTATTTAATTACGTAACTCGGTTCTTTTGTTTCTCATCAGCTCATACAGAGTATTCAATAGCACGGACAGCATAAAAACCCTACTTTTAAAACATTTGGCTGTCGTCCAAGCATCTTGTACACTGTGTAGCTGCAACACATCCGCATTGAAGCACAGGAACTTTTTAAAAAAGGTTTATCATAAAAAGTAAAAAAACAAAAAACAAACACAATACTTTTTAACAAAAAATGGATATAAAATATATACTAGTAGATCTGAATTTTCGTGTAATGCTAATACACTTAGCTTCCAGTAGGTCTCTATCTTTCGAAACACTTCGGTTTTAGTTATCTATGGTATGAGGGATATCGCAACTTAATGTTGTAGTTCTACAATTTCACGCAAACAACGGATTGCAAATAAGAACTGATACTGCATCAAAGTAATAGACCCCATGTTTACATATAATTTCTTCAAGTAAACCGAAATGCTGCCTCATGTCTAGTGAGGCTGACCTTTGTACAAGAAGGCAGCAACAGGCTGAATAACATAGCACTGTTACGGTATCTCATAATAAGGTTCTCCAGGCACTTGAATTTCCAAGAACAGCCTCTTAATGTGAATGCATGTAGCTAAGCAGTAACAAAGAAGCCGTTTTCATGCAAAACCTCTATTGCTTGCTTACTGGTACCATTCGATTTGTTTTCGTGACTTTGGTTACATTTGGTTTAGTACGCCACCGTAATAGTTAGATGATGATGGTATGGGGTTTAAGGGCGCTAAACACCTAGGGTCATCAGCGCCCTTACAATGTATAAAATCTAAAACCCAAAAACCAAAATACAGGACACTAACCCGCGGAGTCGAAAACACCAAAAAACAAAACAGCAAACTCTAAAAACCAACACACTAAAAGCATGGTCAATAAAAGAGATAAACAACGTGTCAAGCACTGTATAATGCGAGGGACATGAGCGCCGGGGAGAAGAACCCCATTAAAACAGACAATATCAAATCACAAAAATAAAAGACGCTCAGCGCATCAATTAAACCCACTGTCACTTATAAAACGTAAAAGACATTCTACAGCATGCGCGTCGTCTGCCAAAACGTTGGCTAAGCCAACAGGCACACCCACACGAACGCGCAATGGAGCTAAAACTTGACACTCTGTTAAAATGTGACGCACCGTTAAGGGAGCATCACACCGCTCAGAGTGGTGCGGGGTCACCACCGAGCAGGTATATATGACTAAAAAGGCAATAACCGATTCGTAAACGTACTAAAAGTACCTCTTCCTGACGAGAGGAACGAGAAGAGGTACCCCAGACCAACGGGAGAGGTTTAACCTCCCGCAACTTGTACCCACGGAGAGCCGTCCACACATCCCACCAAAGCGAGATGATGCGGCTACGTATAATAACAAACAAATCTGTGGAGGGAACAACTGAGGTAAAGTATCTGGGCGATAAAATTGCCGATTTGACAGCAGCGTCGGCAGATTCCTTACTTGAGATGCCCACATGACCTGGAATCCACATGAAGGAGACACTGATGACAGAGCCACCAAGCGAGTGGAGCAGGTCATGTATGCGCTGTAAGAGGGGGTGGTAATTGTACAGGCGCGTTAATACTCTAAAGAGCACTCAGAGAGCCCGTACTAACAACACAGTGCCGCAAGTCGTGCCACTGAATGTATAAAACGGATTGATAAATACTAAAAAGTTCGACGTTAAAAATCGAACATTGCCCGGGTAAACGAAAGGTAAAACAACGTTGACCAAACACAAAGGCACACCCTACTCCAATATCAGTCTTAGACCCATCAGTATATATTTAAAATGAAAGTCCCCGAATTGCGCCTGAAGTTCTAAAAAAAGGGATCGAAGGACCGAAGAAGGGGTCTCTTTCTTCGGCATCGACGTTAATCCAAGGTAAGGTGATAGTGGGCCTCAGCGCGCAACCAAGGAGGAAAACGCGTTTCCCCCATGGGAAGGGCGGCGCTGGCGTAACGTCCAGATGCCGAAGAAGCTATCGAAATCGAACCCCTGGAGGGAGCAATGCAGACGAGCTAGATAAATATTGCCGATCAAGCGAATCCTCGAAAAATAACTCGAAGAACGGGTGGTCGGGCAAGCTTGAGAGTCGACGTGCATAGCTGCACAAAAGCATCTCACGCCTGAACGACAGTGGAGACTCTGCAGCTGCAGCATACAGACTGGGAACAGGGCTGGTTGGAAAGGCCCCTGTAGCGACGCTAATGCCACGATGAATGGCATTAAGGCGACGTAACATAGAAGGACGTGCCGAGGACTAGGCAATGCAACCGTAATCAAGCTTCGACCTGAGCAAACAGCGATAAAGACGCAGAAGTTATGGTCCGATCAGCTCCCCAGGATGTGCCACTTAAAACACGTAAACGATTAAGAGAACGGTCACACTTTGCTTTTAAAAAGGAAATGTGCGAAATCCAGCTCAGCTTTCTATCAAAGATCAACCCCAAAAATTTCACCTCGTCTGCAAACGGAAGTATCTCCGGCCCAAGATGGAGAGGGCGGAGGGAAAACCTTCCGGGGCCAGTAATTGAGACAGACGGATTTCTCGGCGGAGAAATTGAAGTCGTTAGCGTTACTCCAGGCGTAGAGATGGTCGATACAGCTCTGGAGACGGCGTTCAAGCAGACAAGTCCGCCGTGAACTGCAATAAATAGCAACATAGTCTACGAAAAGGGACGATGAAATACCAGGTGGAACACATTCAACAATGGGGTTGATAGCAATCGCAAAAAGCGTGACTCTGAGTACAGAGCCCTGCGGCACACCATTCTCTTGAATAAAACGACTACATAAAACCGAGCCCACACGTACACGAAAGACGCGAACCGTCATAAGTTCCTGAAGAAATATGGGAAGACGACCGCGTAAATTCTATGCGTGAAGTCTACGTAAAATGCCGCCCGTCCAACAAGTGTCATAAGCATTCTCCAGGTCAAAAAACACAGCTGTTTGACACTTTCTCAGAAATCCATTCATAATATGTGTCGACAGAGACACCAGAAGGTTGACGGTAGAGCGATGGCGACGAAATCCGCACTGAGCGTTGGCAAGAAGTTTCTGAGACTCAAGCCACCATGTCAACCGCCCGTTGATCATGCGCTCCATCACCTTGCAAATGCAACTGGTGAGGGAGATAGGGCGGTAGCTGGAAGGTAGTTGGCGATCCTTCCCAGGCTTAAGAATAGGGACAATGGTGGCTTCGCGCCAAACGGAAGGAAAAACGCCGTCTTGCCAAATACGGTTATACATCTGTAAGAGAAAGAGTTTACTGTCGGCTAAAAGGTTCCTTAACATCAGGACATGAATGCCGTCCGGCCCAGGAGCGGAGTGCCTAGAGCAATGGAGAGCATGCTCCAGCTCCCTCATTGGGAAAACTTCATTATAACACTACTTATTAGCAGACCGAAAACTACAGGTCTCGGAATCCAGCCGGTCTTTGAGAGTGCGAAAGCCGGCGGTACAATGGGCAGAACTGGAAACCGTCTCAAAGTCAGCACCCAGAGCGTTAGCAGTTGCAGCCGGATCCACTATCGTGGCATTGGAAACCTGAGGGCCAGACACACTACAATGCGACACTTTACCGGAGAAGCGACGAAGGTTATCCCAAACAGAGGAAGGCGTGAAGCGATTAAAAGACTCGACAAAACGAGTCCAGAACGCCTTCTTGCTAACCTGAATAATGCGACGAGCACGATTGTATAAAAATAACCAAATTATAAGTGTAGGGTGTCGGCGAAACACCCTAAGCGCAGTTCTACGGGCACGAACGGCGTCCCGACAGTCCTCGTTCCACCACGGAACAGGAATATGCCGAGGGCGAAAGGACGACCGGGGAATTGTGCGTTCGGCGGCATATAGCATCGTAGAGGTAAGATGCTGCACCATTTGGTAAACGTCAGTGAAGGGCTGGATCTCGAAACACACGAGGCTGGAATAAAATCTCCAGTCGCCTTTTCTGAATATCCAGGTAGGTACTCTGGAATGCTGGATGTGGTGAGACAGAAGAGAAACGATGCAGGGGTAATGGTCGCTGGAGTAGGTGTCAGCGACGATGTTCCACTGCAGACGACTAGCAAGCTGGAGTGAAAAAATGGCAAGGTCCAAGTGAGAGTATGTACCAGAAGAATCAGAAAGAAAAGTAGGCTCACCTGAATTAAGGATGGAGAGGTTGAACTGATAAAAAATGTCGGAAAGAAGAGTTCCCCTCGCACAAGCCTTTGGCGAACCCCACAGAGGGTGATGGGCATTAAAATCTCCCAACAGAAAACTTGGTGTTGGGAGAACGGACAAGAGATCTCGAATGTCCGCGTTAGCTAGGGGAGACGATGGAGGTGAATAGACAGTGCAAACAGAAAAGAAAAAGCCGGGTAACTGAAGCTTAACGGCAACAGCTTGTAAGTCGGACGTAAGTGTAACAGGCTGAAAATGAACGTCGTTGCGCACTAATAGCATGACACCTCCATGAGCAGGAGAACCCTCATCCGGTGCAAGATCGTAGCGAACAGGAGTATACCCACGGAGGGTAAAAGGATCGTGAGGGCAAAGCTTGGTCTCCTGCAAACTCACGATTATAGGTGAATGGGAACGCAATAAAAGTTGCAGTACCGCCCTATGCGATCGTACACGACGCAAATTCCAGGTCAGGATAGCCATGAGGAAAAGGAATAAACTTCTTACTTAGAAGGGCGGTTCAAAATAACTTTTTGCTTAACGTTGGGGCTCGGGCTTTTGGTATGGACTTGGGTCAGACTCCATAGGCTCCTCGAAGGGAGGGCCCACGCGCTCAGTGCCAGAAACCGATTCAAACGCCGAGAATCGGTTCTGGGTGGCAATGGGTGAGGGTTGCCGCTGAGCGCGGATTGTCCCAGAAGCATCTGGGACTGCGACCTTCGAGGAGAAGGTGAACTTTCCTTACCGCGCGCACGCGGAGGGGCTTTCAGAAAATCTTCCTTACGAACTTTCTGCTTTTCAGGGGCTGGGGATTTCAGTGCCTTAGGATCAGCTTTAGATGGCTTGATAACTGTGCCAGAAATAGACGGCCGGATGGTAGTGGCGGTCAATGCAGTCATGGTCCAGGTCTGATTCACGGCATGCTTCCGGGGTACTGGCGAGGCAACAACAGAGTTGAATGTTCGAAGGTTGGCGTGCATGGTAACGCCTCCGGGCTTCGGCGAAGGAGAGTTTATCATTTACCCGTATCTCCTGGATAGCCTTCTTGTCCAAATACTGCGGACAGTCGGCAAATGACGCAGAATGAAACCCTTTGCTATTCACGCAGACGGGGGCGGATGAACAGGTACCATCGTGTGAGGGATCACTATAAGAGGCACAGATGGAAACGGCACTCTTGCAAGAGACTTGCGTATGCCCAAAACGTTGGCATTTAAAACAACGCAGAGGTCTAGGAATATAGGGCCTCACCGCAATTCGTTCGTACCTTGCTGAAATACTCGTGAGCAGATCGACGCCATCGAAAGTGATAAACAGGGCACGAGTGGGTACAAAAACTCCGTCACGCTTAGCCTGCACTCGATGAACTGCCGTTAACTTTTGGTCGGAAAGATATTCGAATAGTTCGTCCGACATACCATCGAGGCTATGGGTGGTGATGACGCCTCGACAGGAATTCAAGGTGCGTTCTTCTCAACACGGATGGGATAACCGTGGAGAAGCGTGGCGCGCAACAAGGTCTTACTTTGTTGATCGGACTTACTCTGAAGCAACAATGAACCGTTTCCTAGTCGAGTGCAGGCATGAACTGGACCAGCAATTGTGTCAATGCCCTTCTGGATTATAAAAGGGTTCACCTTCTCGAAAGACTGTCCTTCCTCTGTTCACGTAATGACTAAGTAACAACCAGATTCGGTGGTGCTACTTCTGTTACCAAAACTGTTCGGCGCTTGTTCGAAATAATGGGGAAAGAGGGCTCCATTGCGAAAGGAATCCTCCACCATTGCAACCGTCTCCGACCTCGGGCTCTGACTACCCGGGCGTCACCCTGGCTTGGGTGACTGGTCTATCTATACCAGACTCAGCCCAGGGTCACACCTCCCAGAACATATACAGAGGGACCCAATGGCCGTCGGAAGTCAGCAGCTCATGCAAAGCCCCCTCCGCGGGACTGCAGCTGAACAGCGGATACAAACACAGGTCCTACATGACGACCCCGGGTAGTGGGGATGACGCCATTACCCACTCACCCAGCTGCGCACCCTGTGTGCGGGTATCCGTCAGGCTGTGTCCACGGAGGATTACAATAAATAGAATGGTAAAATAAAACAAAAAGTGTGTTGGCTTTGCGCACGCAAGGTAGGCCGGCGAAGAAGGAAAATAGATGCGTGAATGAATGGACGTGGGGCGAAATGTGCGTAAATAGAAGAGAGAATAAAGAAACGATGGCGAGGGGCGTCATGGAATGTAATGCACAGAACGCACGAGAGCCTACCTTGAGTCCCCCGGTCATAAGGACGAACCCACCTCGACCGGACGAGGCTGGAGGGATAATCATGGCGACGAGAAGCTCGGGCACCCCGGGTACGCCAAACCCGTACTCACATAAGGTGAGCCCCTGGGGGAGGGGTAATAGGTAATAAATGCTGCTTATTGAGAGAATAAGTGTTCTTGAAAATACTTGTCAAGCAACAAAGTTTATCCATAACAGTAATTAGCTATCTGATATATTTATTAAACTAGCAAGTCTGGTACCTGATTTTTATGGGGACAATTTGCGAAAGATTTGCACCAACAAATTGCTTTATTTACTATATCGCTCCAAAAGACGTATGAAATCTTGCCAGCGCCTTCTATGGTGAACATTATATCGCTTGAAAGGAACGTGGAAATCACTGAGAATAGCGCAGCTTTTTTGCAAGAACTGTATATCAGTACTTGCTATTGAAAATGTGCCAAAGAATGCTTTTATTGAAAAGGCAACGCGATACACAAGAGGTTTTGTTCACGTCCCAAGCGCTTCCTTTCAATCAATGGAAAGTACACCCATCCTCCTTTCTTGCATGAATAACGGTTTGTTTTCCTTTTGAATGGCATGAGAGATCGTGCAGATTTCGCATACAGCTCCTTTGAAACATAATCACATCACTATCATAAAGTCGAAGCTCGCATGAAAAGTTCCAGCCATTTGAAGAGAACAAGTAAAGAACAATTTAAGAAAAATGAAAATCGAGATTTTCATGTCATCAGCTATTTTAGGTTAGAACTACGACAGTGCCGATATTCAATCCCAACAGTGAAAAGTGCCGTAAACTGAGTCCCTGCCTGCAAGATTAACCTAAACTTAGACATGCAAATTGGAATGTGTAGTTAAACTCGCCGCGGTCAAATTTCGCGATATACCTCACCAGTTTTTCCAAAATTGAAAATGACAACTACAATATAATGATTGAATAAATTTTTATTCTATACAATATTTTATGGCATAAGAAGAAACTTGAACGAAAACAATTATTTAATGAACAAAAATTTAGAATGTCTTGGTTCGCTGTGACTTTCATAAATTCTTCCTTCCTTCTCTTCTATGGCTTGTTTCTTTAATCTTTGCTTCTCAATGCAGCGTAAGGCTTAAGGTGTCCCAAAAGTCCCGCAATGTCGGAGGTCTTGTTTGCGTTAGCGTTACCAACCTACCTGCTTTCATTAATTTTGGATATGTCCGGCTGGCATTTCTAATTTATCGAAAATGTTCGGCATTTTTCGTTACGAAATTGTTTATTTAGATTTTAGACTGAAGACACCTGTTATTGTATGGTACACCGACTCTACACGACTGGGGTGCTAATTCGAAGGATGGATATAACAAATTGTATCATTGCATATATCGGACTCGAAGCCAGGCATCAATCAACGCGCTAGTCTCGTTCTAAAGAATCGCTGTGTGCATTTTCACATTCATGTTGAGAAAAGCCGGAAGTGTGAAGTTTTAGTTTCCATGTGCCTGCCATTGATGCCATATGCTTTGTTTACCTGGTTGTTTAGTTTTGAGTATGTACCAAGTGGAGTGAAATTATTGCATCCTCTTTTAAGCATATCATCTTTGCAACCAAAAAGGAGTGAGTTTATACAAAATACTGTAAACTTTCGGATAAACCAAAACGTAAGTACCCTTGCTTTACTCATGGACTCAATGAAAGTGAGGCGAAATGTGAAGTTTGTGATAATTCTGTTAATGTCGAATATAAAGGAGTTGGTGACTTGGAAAGAGATATTAACAGTGAAAACACGCAAAGACATAGTGATAACTAGCTCAATATCAGATTCAATGTCTCTCCCAAATATTCTCAAGATGATAGATGATCATAGTCTTCCATCACCAGTCATAAAATCAATGGACTGCACAGCTAAATTGAATAAGAGTATACTCATAGGTTCTGAAATAGCACAGAAGCTAACCTGTGCAAGAAATAAAACAGAAGCCATAATAAATATTATACACAAAACTCGAAATATATTATCACCGAAATTTTGAGTAAAAATCCTTAGTACGATTTCCTTCGGAAGGGAAGCAATGTCGGAAGCAGGCCTAAGACCTGATAAAAGAGGCCTCTAAGCAAAATTTCCGGTCTTTCAGGCTCAATATAAAATGGAAGCTGAGGACCATTGTATTTAAAGAACATCCATGAATAAAATTCAATTTAATTTACCGAAATTCTTAATAATGAAATTCATTTTTTGGGCATAGGAATAGGCGCAAACAAACATGGTGCACAGTTGTTTCCAATTGTCATTCAATACTTCTATTACCAACCCGATGTCATTCAGATAAAATCTCTTGAGTTTCAAGCATGTCCAAATGCAAGTTCTAAAAGTATTGCCTCCTTCATTTCAGATACACTCAAAAGGCATAACATAGTTCAAGAAGCACCGCATAAGCTGGAGACAATGTCAATGTTAATTTTGCAGGCCTTGCACGCTGGGGAGTCAAGGATGTGTTCTCTTCTCTCAAAAATAACTTGATGAAAACACGAAAGATGTTGGATTTCCTGCTCACATTCTACAAAATTATTTGCAGCTTGAAGCTGATGTCCTTCCTGCTGACATTGAGTCCGGTGATGAACGTTTTCAACTTTTCATAGTATGTGCAGTGCGTACTCTGAAACTGAAGAAAAGATCCTGCAATTGTCCAGCTCTGAAATCCTACTTCCTTTTTCAGTACAGGAAGTCGGTACTTCTTCACTAATTTTATTAGCAACTTCTTGAAAATTACTTTCCTGGGCTCTATCTTCTGCTTCTTTTCTCACTCATGCATATCTTTACTTTCTCTGCCAGCTAGCTATAATAGGTAAGAGAAAGTGTTGTATTCTCCCAAAATTCTATGTTCGAGATTCCACCAGAAATACATGTTTTGAGATCTCCCGAATAAAAAAGCATATTTAGATAAAGGTCTCTGGGTTTCTCTATAGACAGCATAACTCAAAAACTAAATGTCGTTTAAATATCAAACTTGATATTTAAGTTCAGTAACTTTCAAGGATGAGAAACAAAGATTTTCAATAAAATCCCCCACCCCAAACTGTGCAAAATGGAAAAATGTTCGATACTTTTTATTTTCTAAAAATGATCTAAACGTTTATTTATTAAAATGCCATAATTAAATACATTTACAATAACATGTATATCTTGAATTTTCTGGGAGTAGGCTTTAAAGTCCTCTTTATTCTGAATGAATTTTGTATAATTGGTAAGCCGTAAGAGATAGGCAAAATCTTACTACACAAAAATTGTAGATCTCGTTAAATCACACACCTCATGTCAAAATGTTTTGTGGCGTTAACCATTTCCGAGATATTCTTTGTTATTGGTTATTACTTCACGCCAACAGCCGCAAAGGCCTTTATTAGATGTATTTCACATTAAATTATGCTAGCAGTAGTACAATGATACTGATATATTATTATTATTATTATTATTATTATTATTATTATTATATCGCCCAGTCCTCTAAATAGGTCATTTAATATACATGTGTATTCCCAAAGGATACCAAAAAAAAAAGGGGAAATTGTAATTGCTACGCATTTCCAAAACATATTTTACAAGCAATAATAAACTAGACCCAATCGGCTACGCAGGCAGGCGGCACCCATCTCCATGTTTTGCGGGTAACACTTCAGGTATCCATTCCTGAAGGCCCGAGTTCGGATCTTGGTTAGAAACAGTGTGTGGTTTTCTCGAGGTTTTGCATTAGCCTCAGAAGCCTGGTATAAATCTCAGATTATTTATGGATTCATTGATCATCACTTCATTCACCGCTTCTGTACACCAAAAGTTTATGAGAGATATTGAAAACACGCAAACACACACGTGCCGCATACTGAAGTGCATAAAAAGTGGCCCATCATAGAACGCAATTGATTGTGTTATGACAAATGTAGCCCCACCCTTTATCGGCGTGAGTTACTCTGTTCTTCGGGCGTAATTTCTAGCCACTAGATTGGCAGGGGAGAACTGCCAAAGAGTAACATTGCACACTATTGTGTTCTGACTAATGCAATACCTTAAGCCAATGCTTCGTTGAATTTAAGTGCCAAAATATAATATAGTAAAAACTTAGAAATAAACACGAAAATGTTTGTCTTCGACTTCATGTCGTTGATGAAAGTTCTCACGTAGGTAAATGTCGTAGCTATAGTTCAATTTAACGATACACGCAAATAATATTCTTCACGTCTTCCTATAGTAGGCCAAATTATGTCATATTGTTCTAGCGTTTCCTTTTGTACCAATCATAGCAAAACTTTTTCGGACGCGGTATCAGAACCATTCCTTCATTTCACATAGATTATATTATTGTTCATTGGTTCATTTTTGGGTCTTTGAATTGAATTTCGGGCCAGTTACATGGAGAACTGATACCGGCTGGTTAAAGTTCGTTACCAGAAGTTGGAATTCTTACGGAGGGAAAAACACTTTCGCGATCTAGGGGAATGGGCCACTTTTTATGCACGTCGGTGTACACAGAATAAAAATGTTATGGGCTTTGGAATTTAACTTTTTAGACCTTTATAACCTATTTTCAATTTGGAGGCATTTCTAAATTCGTCAGGAATTTTACATTTAGCTGTCTTTTTGGCCGGGCTGTACAACCTTTTGGGAGGACCTTTATCTTCATCGCCAGTTGATAGGAATACCCATACAAATACAAAACTAAGTAAGTTTAATCCCGGTTAATGAAGTTGCATTCCATCACTAACCGCACATCAAATCTACGAATTGACTGGACCTTGCTGTTGTACTCTGTGCTACTGATACATACGGCTCAGTTGTATTGTCTAAAGTAGCAGCAGCTGTGGAAAACAGATGTGTAGAGATACCAGTAACTTTTATTGTTAAGCTGTGCAGCGGGACGATCTATTCTACTAAATGTGGAAGTTGCCAATCGTTATCACAAACGCCGTCAGTATGTACAGTGGATCGTTCTGATGCACAGACTGGAACGACAATTTGCCTCATCGGGTGGCAAAAAAGTGCCGTATTTCACATGTAGTTATCCCTTCGTGCGTTAAAAAGGTTGCAGAACTCAACCGGGCAATTCCAAGTAAACACAGGTCAGTGGGCAACTGGCGCATTACTCCTCTTGCTTATCAGCGAAGACGATGAGCGGATCGCGCTCATTGAGAGGCAGTAACGTTAGATAATAATAGCGTGAACACAATTAAAAACATAATTATGCGTGGATACTGATGGGTCAAACAAAGGCATTTTATTTCGTCAATCTAAAAGGCGAGTTTATACCCTCTGTTAGTGAGGTATAAACCATTCTAAGAACCTTTCGGTCTGTTTTTGTCTACCATCGCGGACTGTACAATCTAGTGTAAGCCTCGGAACTGTCTCCTGTAAAAACTTAAAGGCCACGGTGATCGTACGCAGAAAAGTAATTTTGCTTGGAGTTCAGGAACTTAGCAGCATATCGTTCTTCTCCTCAATTCTAAATTTCTAATTCTTATTATAATTGTCCCCTTTGGTGAATATATATAATCTTAAAAGCAAGAGCAGAAAGCACGCACGGGTTTGTTCCAATACACTGATGAGCAAATGCACCAATTTTAAAGGAAACTGGCTAATCTTTAAGTTCCATTTTAATACTGAAATGTGTCGTTCTGAGAAAAACATCGTTTTCTTCAATTATGGAATATAATAAGTATATTCAGTAAGGGACTTTAAATATAATTTCTGTCTTTAAACGACCTGAATGATTTAAAATATCTAACGTGCGCAAAGGTTTTAAGGACATTTTAAGCAACATACTAAAGATTTATATTTTCAGGATTTTAACTAAAATTTCGTCCCAGTGCTCCTTCATACAAATATCAAGTAGTTATTAATGGTATTCTACCGCACCCATGCTGTTGAATAATTTCTATTCATTTAATATTGGTTTTTTCTCAAGTGCAACGAAAACATCACAATTATTACTGGCTAAAATTATTTTCAACAGACCTTAAAAAATATTAGCCAACAACACTTCTTTGTACCAGTGTTTTATGAAGATATGTCAAATTCCGAGTTCCTGTGTAAGATTTGAATCCATGGTTTCTCCTCGTTACAGCGAGCGAATAATCAATGCACCATTCAGCTACTTTGAAGCTTAGAGTTTTAAATATCTTTCTTCTTAACCCACAGGGATATCGCCTAACACTTACCTCTATGTTACAGCCCTTTAGTACGGTTTTAAGCCTATACTAGGCGTTTCAAACTATTATATCAAATGCACAAGCTGTTGGTATATAAAACGTATGTGTGTAATTCAGTCAGAATTGAAACATTAAATTAATATCAACTCTGTGACATGACTATAAAACAGTAAGATTGCCACTGGCTTCCCAAGTTGCATAGATCCTCTAATTTTGACAATGAATCGATATGATACCTGGTCCGTCCATTAACAGATTTTTTAGAGGTCGGTAACCGTGTAAATTCAAAGCAAAATTTTATAAAACAGCTCTATTAGAACCGTCTAATGTTTATGAGATGGACTTCAATCCAAAATAACTTGTATGCCTAAAGGGCATATTCGCTGTGCTTGGAGCTTACGTCTAACTAAAATTTAAGTCAGCCGTAAAAAGGAAGTCCAAGAGGGCCTTATGGGACATAATTGTGCCGCTTATAACGTCCCATATATTAAAACAAAATCTGGAAGCAGCTTTATCACCTGGTACTTTTTAAATCGATGCTTTTACCATTTGTGATTCTTACATACCGCTGTCATAAAAAGAGAAGATAGCAGTATGCGCGTCTACTGAGAGTAGTTCCTTTTCTTTCTCCCCCCACCCAAGATTCTGAATGGCCTCCAGCGGTTGCTACAGGCTCGTGGCATGCTTAAATAACTTCTATGTGAAGACAGATGCGCACATTGAGAATGCCATATGCTGTGACCGAGAACGGGAACGGCAGAATTGAAATATAATCATTGCTATACTCGCTCTAGTTCCCGTCCCCTGTTAATGCGAACCTGTCTTTACTAGTGAAATAACTAGCAACGTCACTCTCGCAAATGACTTGATAGACGAACGTGGTGATGTTGCTAACTTCTGCCGCTTTTACCATGTTCGACTCTTTTTGGATACAGATACATAATATTATAAGATTGACAACCTTAATTCTGAAAATATTTGTACTTGTAAGAGCTAACTAACCGAGCGGGATGGCTAAGGCAGTAAGTCTGTGCCTCGCATTCGGGAGGTCCCGGGATCGACTAATCTAACCCAAGGTTTTTAGTGGTTTTCCTCGGTCGCTAGGCGAATGCTGCGTTGGATAATTTGATTCGCGAATTTTCCTTTCATCCCGTTCATCACTACATTCCATTTCCTTCTTTACCGCTGATCGCCCATCCTAGATAGGCTATGATCCAGTTGCTTGTTCCTCAACAGGCTATTGACCCAGGCATTGGCTTTTAAGTCGTTGGGGGGGGGTGTAAGTCCTACAAAGAGGAGGGTAATCAGTTAAAGAAGAAGAGTTAAACTGCATGTCAGCGTTATTATTTTATAAATTAAAGCTCCGCGAAATTTCAAACATGGGCAGTTCTAAATTAATTTCAATTGAGATCCTCTAAGTACTCGTGCAAAACGCGCTAAATTGGCAACACTGCCTCCCTCCTATAGCCGGAGGAACGACGAAGGAAATAAGTGGTGGGATGCTTCAAGAGCTGTATACAAAGCCAGGGAGAGGAAATGACACTTAGCTCCCTTGGGCTGCTGTACAAAAGCCCTGGATGGTTAAATCTGTGACATTGTGAACTGATTCACTTCTCACTTCTCCTGACAATCGTCTCTCACAATTCCTTACTTCCTTCTTCGGTGTTTCAATTGAATGAATACGTATTTCATTATTTAACTCAACGGCAAAATATTCGATTATGCATAGTAAAATATTTACCAATGACGACGTCAAACATAGCATCAACTGTTTAATAGACACTTAATATGCTCTTTCGTGAGATAGCAGTCAAAAAACCAATTGAACGTGGACGCAACCAGAGAGCGCGCACATACACTAGCTGACTGCCCGAAGCTGCAGTTAGCTTATTAAACTAGAATGGCTAATTAATTTCATTTACTTAATCCTGTTCTTTATGGAATTACTGTACAATAATCTAGAGTGGTAAATCCTCCCCTTTACCCCTTATAATTGTAATTTCGTGCTGCCTCGGCTATTCCTAAAAGCGCAGGAAAAATCCTCTGATACTCGCGCAAAAGACTGAAATATCGGCAGAATATCTGACTTACTTAACCCCCCCCCCTCGGATCTTCCAAATTCCGGAAATGCTGCACAGCTTACACGTATCCTTTGGCGGTAGAACAACCATCGGTTGGAATGGTAGGGTAATTTTTAGGTAATCACAGTATATAATCACATTTTAAAACGTTGTGCTTTCTCTTTGATCCCATAATTATTTCATAGCATAAACGCTACATAGTTTTCGCGTAATACATAGACCTTAACATATACAACGAAACATAGATGAAGCTGGTGAATATGAAGATTCCCCACTCCTAGGCACCAAGTTAACCGCTTTGGAAAAGACACATAGTCTGCGACTATCTAGAAAAATAATGTTGGAATTGTTAATTATAAAATATTGGTAGACTGATTTTTTAATGTTAGCTGGGCTCGACGTTCTCTTTGCATACAATAATTTAACATACCCTGCTAACGTTCTTGATAACATACAAAATAAAGCAAAATTTTCTTTTCTGAGTTATTAAAATACGTCGGCATTGGTATTGCATGCATTATAAGTAGATTTGATTCTCTTCTGTTTTATGGTGTCTTGGTAAATCGTCAAATCTACGCCATCTATACATATACACTATGTGATCAACAGTATCCGGACACCCCACAAACATACGCTTTTCATCTTAGGTGCATTGCGCTGCCACCTACTGCCTCAGTTGTCATTAGACATCGTGAAACAGCAGAATGGGAGGCTCCGTGGAACTCACGGGCTTCGAACGTGGTCAGGTGATTGGGTGTCACTTGTGTCAGAAGTCTGTAAGCGAGATGTCCACACTCCTAAACATCCCTAGGTCCACTGTTTTCTGATGTGACAGTGAAGTGGAAACGTGAAGGGACATGTACAGCACAAAAGCGTAAAGGCCGACCTCGTCTGTTGACTGACAGACCGCCGAAATTTGAAGAGGGTCGTAAAGAGTAATAGGCAGACATCTATCCAGACCATCACACAGGAATTCCAAACTGCATCAGGATCCACTCCAAGTACTATGACAGTTAGGCGTGAGGTGAGAAAACTTGGATTCCATGGTCGAGCGGCTGCTCATAAGCTACACATCACGCAGGAAAATGCCAAACGCCGCCTCGCTTGGTGTAAGGAGCGTCAACATTACACGATTGAACAGTGGCAAAACGTTGTGTGGAGTGACGAATCACGGTACACAATGTGGCTATCCGATGACAGGGTTTGGGTATGTGAATGCCTGGTGAACGTCATCTGCCAGCGTGTGTAGTGCCAACAGTGAAATTCGGAGGTGGTGGTGTTATGCTGTGGTCGTGTTTTTCCTGGAGGGGGCTTGCACCCCTTGTTGTTTTGCGTGGCAGGATCACAGCGCAGACCTACATTGATATTTTAAGCACTTTCTTGCTTCCCACTGTTGAAGAGTAATTCGGGGATGGCGATTGCATCTTGCGACACGATCGAGCACCTGTTCACACTGCACGGGCTGTGGCGGAGTGGTTACACGACAATAACATCCCTGTAATGGACTGGCCTGCACAGAGTCCTGACTTGAATCCTATAGAACACCTTTGGGATGTTTTGGAAAGCCGACTTCGTGCCAGGCCTCACCGACCTACATCGATACCTCTCCTCAGTTCCGCACTCCGTGAAGAATGGGCTGCCATTCACCAAGAAACGTTCCAGCACCTGATTGAAAGTATGCCTGCGAGAGTGAGCGCTGTCATCAAGGCTAAGGGTGGGCCAACACATATTGACTTCCAGCATTACCGATGGAGGGCCCCACGAACTTGTACGTAATTTTCAGCCAGGTGTCCGGATATTTTTGATCACATAGTGTACTACTTGGAATAAAATATTCGCGGCATTTGTCTTATTTCACATGTGTATTCTGTGAAATAACAACTATTTTCTACTCTATGACATTCTCAACTATAAGACAAAGCCTTCTTCACAACCACGTCCTTTCACGTATAACTCCAATGTGTTCGTACTCAATTACAAGGGCTTTGTAAATCCTTTTCAAGATTTAAGTAATTTATGAAATGAAATTAGATGTTTCATAGACCATGTCCGCCAGAAAGAATTGGGCTTATGATGAAAGAATTGTCAAAATCGGTTGAGTGGTTTTTGAGATTACCCTACATACACACCCCCATATTCACACATTTGCTCTTTTTATAATATAAATAGGCCTGTTTTATGACACTGACTTGTGTCAGCCTCGTGAGCAAAGAAAAGTGTTCGCTACCAATATGAAATCAATTCTATTACAATTAAAACGAAGCAGACAAAAATAAACATTTACATGACTAGTCTGTAGAGTCGTTATGAAATGAGAATAAGCACATACAGCCACGTGACAGGAGCGCTAGAAATTTAAGTTGATAAACAGCATTATTCTATTTAAGATATTGTTTCACTATCAGTGGCGGCGGAATGCAAATGAAATGGAGACGAAAAGCTATCGAAAGGCGATATGCAGTCGGAAACCTCTTTCAGCTCCTTCTTAATCCTGTTTATATGCATGTATCTACAATTTTTGGCATTTTAAGACAATTTATTAGCCAGTAGCAGAACCCACAGTTCTGCTCGCGTTATTGCCTTAAATACAGGAATTCTGGTCTCTCATCCTATCACCGTCGAGCCTTCTCTCGTTATTTTAATCTACATATGCTTCACTTTCTCCTCTCCATCCTCCTCCTTTTCCGGCCTCTCCCCTCCATTGCCCTCGCCCTTCCGTTCCCTTTAGATGTAACTTTACCTGTCATGTGATGTTTTGAAAACCAGTGCAGTGCGTTATTAGTAAGGATTAACACGCAAGTAAAAGATTTCACAGTATGCACACCTAAGCCTCCTTCTTACACTTGCAGTGGGATCGAAACTGTACTTATCATCACCATCATAATTATACTATCAAGTTATTTCAATCTGCTGGATTTCACAATAACTCTCTCTCATACACCACACACACTTTTGTAAAAATTATTTCTCAAAACGTATTTGAGCAATACAATACTTTCTCTAGTCACTAGAGAAAGTAAAAACAGGTATAAAAGGCTCAATGTTCGACATTTTGGATCAAATTTCACCCATGCTTGATGCCTTCAACGTTTTTATTTCTAAATGCAACCATCTTCCTAACAATAACTTTATTTTAAAAAAAATGTTTCTCCTTTCTATTCTGCAATTCGAAATTTCCCCAATATGTTTTCCTGTTTTTAACACGTAGGTGCGTGCGAGGGAGGCAGGGCAGGCAGGCAGACAGACAGACAGACAGACAGAGACAGACAGACAGACAGACAGACACACACACACACACACACACACACACAGGCGCTACTTGAATTCTCAGTGCCACCAAGCCATGAAAACCTAGAGCTAAACGCCTCAGCTGGTATGACTACGGGGACGGGCAATTGGTAATAAATGCACTTATATGTAGTTTAAATACTTGCTATTATCTCTGTAAAGAGTATAAATGCAATCTTAATGAGTTTTGTTTTAAAGAAATATGTTCTTCCGATCCACACTCCGTTTAAGTAGTAAACCAACTTCTTTCCTTCTTACTTCTGCCGGATTTGAGGGATCTAGGGGAGGCAAACATTTCTGATCAATAACAATAAAGAGACGTCGTCATCATTTTTACTACATCAAACATGCGCAGTTTCCACTTGCTGGGACATGCTAACCTTGTTGAAGATTTTCCCCTCGGTGCTTTACCCTTAATGATTAAACGTACACATCGGGCACCAAAACGCTGGCAACTCCTTTCATCTAAGTTATTTCAATCTCAACGCAGGCCAGTGGTGCTGTGTATCATTTTATGAAACTGTTTTTGCATCATGCTGTTTACTATTATTCATAGCATTATCATGTATTATGTTGATGTAGGGGAGAACAGCCTAAAATAAATGACGATTTTGTATTATCCTATTAAGGGGATTATTTTTCAACTTTCTTTGTGTAATTTACATCACAACTAGTGTGTACTTCACATTTGGGTACTAAGATTCTCAGGCTAATGCAAAACGCGATTCTTTTAAACCTCTAGAACGGCATGGCTCAGAACGTAGAGAGAAGTCCTAGATTAAAATCTGTGCGCTGACAAATCTGATTGAGGTTTTCTCGCAGTTTTCCTCATTCCCAGAATTGAACATTTCAACTCAATGACCCAAAACTTTTGATTAAATCAATAGCAATGAAACTGATGGTACAGGAAGGCGACTATAGAGCTATACTATATATCCTGATTAATTTATGCGTACCACAAAACACAGAAAACTACTGCAATATGATCTGCAGTTAAAAAGAAACTCCGTTTAAGCACAGAAATAAGGATATTCGAGAATATAGCGATATTGACGATGTTGAGCATAAGTTAACATATATATTATTAGTATATATTAGCGTTTTAAGTTTAGTTTTAAATCATTATAAAACACTTAATATAATAATCAACAACTGTTTTCTCTACAAACATCATGTACCATTTTTGTTCCTTTATCAAGTCCTCATATTTTTATGTGCCCTTAACTCACTTTTTTGCCATTTTGTCGTGTCATTCTCCTTCTTTCTCCCTCCAATTCGTGTGTTGTCGGTGGTCGGTCTTTGTGGAGGCACAGTGGTCACAAAGGAGAAGCTCCTTGGACGGTAGGCAAACCGAACAAAACAGGGGAATGGGTTAAACCTCCTGTCCCCTCCAGTGAAAACCTATGTTAAAGCTTAAGTCAAGGCCAAAAACGGGTTTGCACGCCACTGCAATACTTTGTAAAGCTCGCAACACAAGGAAAAGCCTCATGTTTAATAGTCGCACCAGTTTCTCAGAATTTTATACCATTATTTACCTACACAAGAAGATAATTTTTCTATAGAATGCAGTGAGGATATCAAGAAATGTCTACCAGAATTTTTTTCAAATTACACAATACATATTCTGTTATATTTTATGGCAGATGGATACAAAACAAAAGGTTTTTATATCACAATTTATTTTGCTTGAATATTTTGGAAATGGTTAATTATGAAAAATATATTTGACATAAATCGTATATGTTCTCTACATTTGTCCTGCAGTTGTGTTCTATTGGTCAGTCACACAAAAATGAATCAGAATGAAGTGAGCTTTACAGGCTACTTATAGACAATTCAAGCTAGCCCTTTTGTTTTATTCATATCTGGAAGCTACGAAAGTTTAATGAAATTCAAACCCGTTTACTTATCATTTACCTGCAGTAGGTAGGGAAGTATTGCCTTCTACCCAAAAATTCGGTATTGAGAGTTAATTGCACAAATATAGTTTTGATATTCCCTAAACCTTAACGAGACACTTTTAGAAAAAAAAAGCCGGCATGTGCGCGCACATTAGAGAGAGAGAGAGAGAGAGAGAGAGAGAGAGAGAGAGAGAGAGAGACTACGAATAGCAGAAGTCAAAAACGAAAAGTTGGATAAATACCAAGGATGCATCTTCCAACGATGCGACAGGATGATTTTCAAGTAAATCTGCCCACCCCAAACTACCCCTTACATGGAATTTTTTATTTTCTCTAAAACGGCTATAAGGACTTTTATTAAGAATATACTGAACTTCTGTGAATAGCCTCTGAATTCCAGTTTGTTCTGAATGAGTTTTGTATAACTGGCGAACCATAAGATACAGACAAAAACGTACTTCACAAAACAAAACAAAAACAAACAAAAGAAAAAGGAAACATCTTATGCACTGTATTCACATGACTTTCTCTGCTCACTCGTCTACACACTATTCTTCCAATAGCTTATTCTTCTAAGTAGGTACCTCTTGTTAATCGATATAAACTTTACTGACGTTTACACATTTGTTATTTTTTAGTAATGTTTAACGCTCTGTTTACTACAGACGCCACCACAAGCGATGGACACCGATGATGAATGAAATAATTGGGAAAGGAAATTTGACAGGAAACGTTTCACGCCTACGTTTAGGGTACCTTCCCGACATTTGCCAGTTATGAAGACAGAAAAACCTGAATAAAATCTGTTAGGGAGGACGGTCCTGGTGGGATTTGAACCGCAGACTTACCGTTCACGAGTCCATGCTTTAACGACCTCGGTTTTCCGTGTCGGTACACATTTCGTTGTAGGGTAATTTGGGTAAGGATGGTTTTCTTTATATTTTTCTGTCGCAATCTTACAAGATGATGAATTTAATCACCAAGTTGGAGGCCCTCCAGTAGTTGCGGTCGCTGGAGATTTGACTTAGGCACTCTGTGGTGCAAAGGGTCGTGGGTTCGAATCCCGCCATGGGCATGAGTATTTGTACCCGTGAGTTCCCATACTGGGTATAAGGGACAGCACAAAAGACTTCTAATTGTCAAGGTGCGAGGATCTCTGAATCATCCAACGTCCCTCAAACTACAATACACTCCATCAAGTTAACTACTTATGACACTGGACATTTTAAGTTACGCTTAACACACACACAAGCGCGCACGGACCTTTCCTGAACATTTATTTATTTAATTAAATTCAGGGAACCTAAAGACGTGTTCTTCCGATGAAATCTCTATACTGAATTTCAGGATGAAATAAACCCTTCCTTTGCGTAGATACTATAAGGTAAATAGTAGGAAAAGCAGAAAGGCTGCTTCTAACCGTATGAATTAAGTTTGGATTAAAACAATAACATAACAAACGAGTTCTTTACATAAATATATTAAAATAACATTTTATTTTCTTGTACTAAGTATACAGACTAATTATTACTAAATTGTATTTTTACTAGCAATTTTAATATATTTAAAGGAATAACACAAGTCTTAGCACGGATCGGAAGTGATTGCCTCCAAGTAGGAGTGGATATGGCGGTCAGTTAAGCAAAATAATGGACCATATTAACGCATTTCGCCGAGAGAGAGAGAGAGAGAGAGAGAGAGACAGAGAGAGAAACTAAGTGAATAGACTTATTGCCTGGGTGTGCTTCTCTTTCGGCAATCAAATTTAGAACACGCCGCTGTTTCCAAAATTCGATTCAACTGGAAAACTAAAAATTCTTCTTTTGCACTGAGTATCCCTATCGCGTACGTAACATAAAATGTCTCAACATCTCTTAAATTCATTCATAGTTCGACAGCCTTTGGCCATGCTAGGTCCTTTGTCCATACCACTGTACTATCACTCTGTCAGTGTTATACAGTGCGATCGTTTTATGGTAAAGCCACCGATAGCGCGTATGCGTGCCCCCCACACTATTACACCGGGAGTTTTTCGTTCCGTAACTCTCTCGTTACTTACGAGTGATAGTAACATGCACTATAATGAGAATTAAGCTTATTATAAGTGATGTCCATCTGTGAAGACATTCCAGGCATCCCTGAATGAAATTTCCATTCACACGCATTAGTCCTTCTAGCGTAATGTAAGAATTTCTGTGTTTATATTGTCCTTAAGTTCGGTTATGGAGTGGGATTATTTCTACAAACGTTTGCATTACAGCAGACTAATAACAATACATTAACACTCTTAAGCAAATCACATGCAACAAAGAAGTCTTGAATAAACCTTCACTTTTGAGATGCACCAGCATCTCTTTACAGGACCAAAAACAAAACAGTGACTGAAGCACAGCTGATAAAGATAATCTTGAACGCGTCGTGCGCCGCCAGTTGCTCATCTGAAAAATACTGACGTCAGTGCAGTACAGCCTGCTAAGCATATAACCGGTCTGGGCCTTACCTTAAACCGCAGGCAGGACCATTTAAGTTGAGTCTGTACAAAGCTCCAAAACTAAGCCTTGCAGAAAGAAATGTCTTCAATAAAAGTTGCTTGATATAATGGGGGAAAGTAAATGCCATTAGTCGTTTATTTGGAGAACGCTGTGAGGGTCATTTTATGGTCAATTTAAATTGACCGTAAGTGTAGGTTCCCATTTAAAAACATTGAAATGACCCTAAAATGTCTCATCACTTCCTGAATGAAATGTATCGACTTCTTTGACTGACATCTGTTATCTCAGCCTTCTGCGCAATCAAGAGAAAGCGTAATAAAAGAACAACACAGAGAAAGATGCGACATCCCCAACAGCCTACCAGACGCTCTAAATTCAACACAACAAAGAACTTTAAACTTTATGAAAGCGACAAAATTGAATAACAATGTATAGCACACCTATCTAGTGACTTTAGTGTTGTATGTACCATTACTGTTTAAAACAAAGAAGTTACCAAACAGATTCCACACACGGACTTCATCAAAAAGATTTGCATTAATCAATGGAGACAAACATGGAAAGCCACATCTAATGCAAGTTACACGATGTCAACATTTCCGAGTCCGAACTTCAACACTATAATTTCAACCGCAAAGACCAAGTTGTATTAACTCGACTACGTATTGGACATACTTCTATAATGCATAAACATCTCCTCAACCGTGAACCTCCTCCAGTGTACGACCTCTACAGATCCAACCTCACAGTTCAAAATTTCGTTACAGCCTGCCGTCGCTATGTACAACATAGAAAAAGATGTGACATACCCAACAGCCTACCAGACACCCTTAATTCAGCACAACAAAGAACTTTAAACTTTATGAAAGCGACAAAATTGTATAACAATGTATAGCACACCTGTAATGCTGTATGTACTATTACTGTTTAAAATATTGTATTTTCACTGTAATCGTGTTCTGTATTCTTACGTATTCGCAGTTGAAGCGAGAATAAAGAATAAGAGAGGTCAAAATTCGTTGGCAAGCCGAAATTAAGCGACATTCATCTTAGCAAGCCGAAGAGAATTTCCAAAAGAGGACAACTAGAGAAACACTCTGTTACAATCAAAATACTACTACTTGAGTCACAGGAATGGATGTATGATTCGGTGAATGCACGGAAGTACTTGAAATCCTTAAAAGGAAAGTTGTACAAATACGCAGTAGTGAATGCCTTTCTGTGAAACATATAAAGGGTTTTATTTGTCGTGACAACAATGCAGCGTGACACTGAGCTCACGTCGCGAATAAATGGTTCGACTACGTGAGCGTGGAAAAACTGATGGCCTCCAAACACCAAGATACGATACAGATTAACATTGTGTATTGCTTGAAAGCTGTACCTATTATATAGTCGTCCTCCGTGGACTAGTGGTACCGTGATAGCCTCTAGTTCCCAAGGTCGCGGGTTCAAACCCGGCGGAGGGCGATGGATTTTTCGGGCGTAAAAATCCTTAGCACGGCTTCCTTCGGAAGGGAAGTAAAGCCGGTGGTCCCGTGTCGTAGATTTACGGCACGTAAAAGAACCTCAAGCCTGATAAAGAGGCCTCTGAGCAAAATTACCGGTGTTTCACGCCCAATATAGAATGGGACGCTAAGGACCATAGTAGTTAAAGAGCGTGTCCATAAATAAAACTCAATTCAATTCTATTATATATACTATATTAGACCTTTTTACTACAATGCTGAAGCCATGGAAGATTTACAGCATAAAAGCTATAAGGCAAAGTAAAGACCCTTTTGATGTAAACGGAGAAGATACAGCGTTTTACGCGCGGGAATGAAGATCGGGAACAGTACCCGAGAGATCAAAACGATAGTTTCATGTTTCATGCACGATTTTGTTTATTCAGTTGCTAATCCCTACTGCCTTTATATGTCAAAGAGAATAAAACAACTGTTGATTCGTTTATTGCTCTTTTTTTATTAACCTCGTGAACTTCTGATATTAAGATGAGAGAGCATTAGAGTCGTATGCAAAGAGCGAGACTTCGTCTTTGAATATGTAGTAGCAGCAGCAGCAGTGAGTTAAGTTGCTGGTTAAGTAGCTAGTTGTTTTAGTGGAGTTCTGCTTGTCATATGTTTTAATATACAATAATTAATAAATATAATTCGGAAGTGAAAAGTACAGGCAGAAAATACAGCAGAATCTGCGATGAGTGTCCAACAAAAATGAAAGAATAAATTTAACTGAATTCATTTTTTCAGTATTTCTAATCAGCGTGCTAAAGTTTCTTTTAAATACGAAATTTACTTTTAAGCAAGCTCATTTTTGGTTGCGAAAATCCATACTATTTCGATAATAAAATGAGAATTGAAAAGTCATTAAGTAACGATAGTAGCAAGAAAAAATCGATTCACTAATTTTATCAAATCCTCAATATAATCCCTGATTAATCTCCATGGCCCATGTAAAGATTTTAATCTGTTCTTAATCCCCTGACACGTGACATTTAAAATATATTGAAATTTTGAAACGATTACGAATCTAATGCAACTGTACCCTTCAGTATTCCGTATGGCATTTGTTTAGACCCCGTCATGGGTAAAAAGTGTAACTTCTGAAATACTTGAGTTAGAAATATGGAATATATTTTAAAAATATAGTTTAATTATTCTACAGGGAGATGTGTACTTTTGGGTATAGCATGATATTTGGTTCAAGTCCTGTCATGCACGGCTTAAACGTTTAAATAATAATGCAAATATGTGTAACTTCAAATTTGTTTCTGATATGGTCAATTGTTAGACATGTTGGTGGGGGAGTGTGAAATTCTACATGCCACGCTATTTTTTTCATAATAAAATAATACGAAGTCTAAACTTTAAGAAAACACTTGCTTTTTTCACTTGTCGCGTTTAAGCTACCCATTAACTGAAGCTATAAACGGACAGGCGCGTGCTCATTAATTGGCACGCCTAACTTTAAACTTGTTTTCTCGCAAGCATTTTTTCGGCACTTTTTCATACTCAAAATCCTCCACACGATGCAACTTTTGTCTTGTTTGTTTCAAAATTTTGTACTGACGCTCAAGAGTACATACATTAAAGAAAATTACCATATATGGTTTTTAAAATAATGCTCCAACTTTGAGAGATAAATTATTAACTTTTGAAAAATCAAGAATTTTGGAGAATACAAAAAGCAATTCTTTTTCTACAATAATCTGGGTTTTATATAAAAAAATCTGATATAGATCTTTTTTGTAAACTCATTCACTGTTAAATATGAGTTTTTGATGAAAATATTATTTTAAATATTTGTTTTTATTTAGCATTTTTATTAGCACAATGAATTTACACAATAAAAAACTAATATTTAAATAATCATGATAATTTTGAAACATGGCAAAAACACTACTGTTTTTGTGCATAAATAACTAGTATAAATTTCAACAAGATATCTTAAATAATGTAGATTTTCCACACTTCACAAATGCATTACCTTAACCTCCCACATAGATAATAACATTTGCAACCTGTTAATTCAATGTCCAGTGTAACCATTACACCACATACCTACTCCATAAACCCAGTATTCCAAATGTCTATGAAGAAATATTATCCAATATCTACCGCATACCTACATTTGGGCCACTCTGTGTATAAAATAGATGTATGCGAATTTGTCATGGGCAGAAAACGTCGTGTGAAGTTTGCATCCGATTTCTTCCGGACATTCGGTTAATCTATTATTTCTATTCAGCATACATGTCAGCAAGGTTTTTGGATCTTATACCATGTTCCCGGTGTGGAAGATAAGTAAAATGCAAGAAGATAACAAAAAATTAGAATAAATGCAATTACCTATTGATAATATATTGGTAGATATACCTAATACATCAGCAGAATTAGTTCAACTAACAAACCTTCGCAAGGCACACCTCCGCCTCCACGAAGAGTAGTGCAGGCGTTGGCGATTATGCATTAATCCGGCAAAAACCACGCTATTCTGTTTACTAAGCTCCGCTTTCCCGCAAACTTCTCCACATTTATTTATCTCAGGAGGATAGTATGGACTAATGCCATCACCTACTTGAGAGGTAAGCTAGATAGGGGCCTAACGTTTGGGAACACATCAGGGACCTCGCGCATCGGGCCTCTGGGGCTACGGCCTCACTGTATTCCATGTTGAGGAAGAAAATGAAATTGAATTTTATTTATGGAGCTCTTTAACTGCTGTGGTCCTTAGCGCCCCATTCTATATTGCTCACACCCCTCTTTATCAGGCTTGAGGTTCTTTTACGTGCCATAAATCTACTACACGGGACCACCGATTTTACTTTCCTTGCGAAGGAAGCCATGCTAACGATTTTAACACCCAAAAAAATTCATCGATCTCCGCCGGGTTTGAACCCGTGACCTCTGCAACTAGAACATGGTGACCACCACATCACGGTGGACGACATGCTGAGGAAGGGGATGACCAAAATTAACACCCCATAAAATAACCCGGAAAATAAATCACATCAGCGGTGCACAAGGGACGTTGCACCATGAACGGCAACCGTTGAGGAGCAAAACTTGCTTCCTCCTTCCACTCCCCTACATAAATTACACCCCCATCCTGTAAACCTCACATTCCGTCTTTACGTGGTTTAACCCTATTCAAGGCAGGTACACATCTAACACACCTTCGGAAAAAAAAAATTAAAAATGTTCAAGAACTGGACGCTGCCTTAAAATTTTATGCTGTTTCATGCAATCGCGAGAAACAACTGGATGTTGAAAGGACTTAAAAGATTGATCAAGAATGAACAATTCGAACCATTAATAACGCATATCTTGGAAATGGCTGATGTCACAAAGTTATTTGAAATAAATTGTGTATTTCAAAAGAGATCTAAATTTCTTGTGTAGTACGTTTTCGTCTGTCGCTTAACGTTTACCAGTTATTATACAAGATTACACAAAATTCCTTCCGAATGAAGTGGACTTCAAAGGCTATTCCAAAAAATTCAAGATATATGTTTTACTATGTAAATATCATTAATATATGGTATTTAATCAAGATCGTTAGAGCTATTTTTTTAGAAAAGAATAAATTTCTAAAAATGCTGTTAAAGATAGCTTGGGGTGGGGGATTTTCTTGAAAATCTTCTTGTCGCATCTTCAGAAGGTACTGTACTTAAATACAAAGTTGCTATCTATCCAACTCTTTAATTTGGAGTTATGCTGTTCACAGACATACACACACAGACGCGGACTTTTTTCTAAAAATGCTTTTGTACTTTCTCTACCACGTATAGCAAGTAGGGGGAATATAGTGTTCCACGCAAAAATTCGGTACCGAGATTTCACAGGAAATACGTCTTTTGAAGCAAGAAAAGCTTTTTAGAATAAGGTCCGTGTGTGCCTTTGAACACCATGACTCAAAAACGAAATTCGGATAAATACCAAACTTGGTATTCAGGTTCAGTATCTTTCAAAGATGCAAAACTAAGATTTTCATGAAAATCCCCCACACCAGACTAACCTTTACATGATAGGTTTTTCAAAAACTTTAGATTTTCTGAAAGACGGCTCAAACGATTTTGATTAAAATATCATGTGTTTAAATATTTTCATGACAAATGAAATGTATATTTGATTTTCTGGGAATGTCCCCCAAAAGCCCTCTTCATTCTGAATGGCTTTTGCATAACTGCTAAACCGTAAGAGACAGACAAAATTTTACTACACAAAAATGTAGCTCTCGTTAAAACCAATTTATGTCATATATATATATATATATATATATATATATATATATATATATATATATATATATATTTGGGGGAGTGAATCATTTGTGAGATATTCTTTGTTATTTGTTTGATTTTTCCAATACTTATACTTTTCCTAAATGGAAATAGTTTTTATTTCTCTTTTCCTCCTGCACATGCATTAGCAATACGATAGTTTCTGCAAATGTTTATCTCCATTAATATGAAGTAGATGGAGAATAAGCGTTTGTAAACATAGTTGTAAAAGAGTAGAGTCATATGAGTGCAACACATCAGATTTTTTGAGGGCCTCGAAAGATGTATTTCCGGTGAAACCTCGGTATCGAATTTTGGGTAGAATACAATACCTTCTCTCCTACTATGTATGTGGTGGAGAAAGTAATGTGAATGTATCATCAGATTTTTTATTTATGGCAGCGCCGTGGCCGAGGGGCTAGACCGCTTGTGTCCCATCAAGGCGGACAGTGTTAGATCCCAGCATGTAGGATTTGTGGTGGAAGGAGCGGCGTCTGGGCGGGTTTTCTCCGGTTTTCCCCGGCGTGCATTCTACCAATTGCTCCATCATCACCTTTTCTTTCATCCATTTCGTCTTCATTTCATATCATCTTCTTCCCTCACTCTCATACCTGTCTACGACCGATCCCCGTTCCGGGTTCTTCATTCTCTGATTCAACGTTCGTCTGCTCCTCTGCAGAACTCTGACCCTAGGCACGGTTTCAAGTCCTAGGAGTGTAATCCCTACATACGAGGTGCGTACGCCTACTAAGTAAGCCTTTTTTTAATTATTCAAGGAGCCGCCAAACGTATGCTTCTGGTGAAATCTCGGTATCGAATGCAATACTTCCTCTATATACTATAGGCAAGTAGAAAAGAAAAAACAATCACTGCGTTGTTATTCAAATCAAAACATTTATTTAAAATGTATTAATATATGTGTAATTTAGCAGTATAGTGATAAAATATATTTCTACACTATTTTACGCAAAATTAGTATTATTCTTCAATTCATTAACACCTATTATGGACACTAGATAGACCTTTGCTCCTGATCTGAAAAGTAGTATTGCTTATTGAAATGGTTTAGTAGGATCAATAGCTGTATTCATTAACGCTATTTAACTTTAACAAATTACGGTAATAATTTCAATAGCCTGATCACTTGTCTGTGAACCTGATTGCCTATTTCTTTATCTTAGTACCCAAAATAAATATTAATATACTACAACTGGATTTAGAATAAATAATGCTAACCTGTGCAATGGGCCACCCTGAGGCTAAAAATCGAATTCACTTTATTTTTTGGTGTGTGCTCAATGTTCCCACAAGGGGGAGGAATGCAAATGGGAACCCGAAATTAGAACATCAAAATATATCGCTTATCATTCTGCTTTTTAAAAAAAATGCTTAGATAAAAACATCTATAAGCATAATGTTTCTGGCTAATTATGTTACAAAGTTTATATAGGTTAGATGTTTAGGAACCAATTTTTGGTTACAATTATTCATACGCAAACCAAAGGCGACGGGAAATGTATAGTTCTCATTTTACAAGCATTCGGAACAGGCACACTTTTGTGAATAATTAAGCGTTTTACTTACGTTTTAATTTTATTAACACCCCAGGCAAAGCAGTCTCATTATGGGTTTTCAAAACATCACATGACATGGCATTGCACAGAGACGGAGACATTGGGGCAGAAGCTGAGAAGAGATTAAGTGGAAAGGACAGAAAGTGAAAGTGAGAAGTACAAGATATACGTAATTGGTCAGGAGAGGAGGAAAATGGAGATGATTAAAACAAAAATATAGGGAGGAAATGAGATAGAGAGCACTTAAGCAATAACGCGAGCAGAGCTGCGGGTTGTGCTGGTGACAAAATAAAATAACGATCACTAGTGTTGATAATTAATATTGAAATGTAAACGAGTTCAGCGTCTCTTTTCGAATGTTGGGGGAAAATTTAGTGTAAAAGGAGTTATTATACATAGATCTGTGCCCGCCTTTAATGAGAATGGAAACTTCATTCTTGCGTTTACGTTGGTATATTTTTTGCTATGAATGCCCACTTCAAGTTTACATGAAATTAAGGCACGTGGAAGGGTGTCGAGCGCTACCCAGTCTTCACAAAACCTCGGTATTAATATAAATGCGATGAAAAGCGCACTAAAAGCGCAGTACTCATAACTTGTACTTGTGAACATACTAGCGTTATTAAAACGGCAAGCGTTTACAAAGATTCGTATTATTCCCATATACATTACTAAACGCGCAAACCAGTGAAAAGCTGAATCTGCATATTTCTCTGTCTCATAAATTCCGTGGTACTGATCGCACCTCGAACGCAAAGCCAACGTAATTTCCTAAAAATCGTCATATTTTAGGAGGCTTTCGAAACTTTCTTTTAAATTTTGTTCCATATAAACTAATTATTCTTAATGTTGCACCGGATGATTTGCAATGTGACAAAAAGACTTTTTAGATTTTATATAAGCTTTAAGACTAAGGTTCTCCATATAAACCGCATTATTCAAATACAACTTCCATTCCAGTTCACCTAAAAGTTTAAATATTTAGGTTTCCCATTTAAGCCGCAATTAGGACCTGTTTCAACTACACCAAAATATATATGAAATTTTCCTCACGTTGCTTTGAAGTTATGTACCTTTTTAAAGAGCAATGCCACAAATAAAAGGATATGTATTTGGAAATCATTTTACTGCAAAGCTAAATCTTTACACATACACTATGTGTCAACATTACACGATTGAACAGTGGCAAAACGTTGTGTGGAGTGACGAATCACGGTACACAATGTGGCGATCCGATGGCAGGGTGTGGGTATGGCGAATGCTCGGTGAACGTTATCTGCCAGCATGTGTAGTGCCAAAAGTGGAATTCGGAGGTGGTGGTGTTACTGTGTGGTCGTGTTTTTCCTGGAGGGGGCTTGCACCCCTTGTTTTGAGTGGCACGATCACAGAGCAGACCTACATTGATATTTTAAGCACCTTCCTGCTTCCCACTGTTGAAGAGCAATTCGGGGATGGCGATTGCATCTTTCAACACGATCGAGCACCTGTTCATACTGCACGGGCTGTGGTGGAGTGGTTACACGACAATAACATCCCTGTAATGGACTGGCCTGCACAGAGTCCTGACTTGAATCCTATAGAACACCTTTGGGATGTTTTGGAACGCCAACTTCGTGTCAGGCCTCACTGACCTTCATCGATACCTCTCCTCAGTTCCGCACTCCGTGAAGAATGGGCTGCCATTCCCCAAGAAACCTTCCAACACCTGATTGAAAGCATGCCTGCGAGAGAGAACGCTGTCATTAAGGCTAAGGGTGGGCCAACACCATATTGACTTCCAGCATTACCGATGGAGGGCACCACGAACTTGTACGTAGTTTTCAGCCAGGTGTCGGATACTTTTTATCACGTAGTGTATATCAAATAGTAACAAAAGTGTAATTAGCTAAATTTTATTATTATTGACTAGTAATACCCGCAGCTCTGCTCGCGTCATTGCCAAAAATAAGGAATTACTTTCTCTCCCTTTCTTCCATTTTTCCTCCCACTCCTCTCCCTACTTACAGCTGTTTTCAAAGTCGGTAATAAAACTACTTCTACTGGGGTGATAATAAAATTAAAACAATTAGTAAAAGGTTTAACAGCAGACAATCTCACGCTTGGTCCTTGTATGCCTCGTAATAACCGTTTCAGCGCGAATAAACCTAGCACAAAATAGATATTTAGCCAAAATAAAATTGCCAGAAACACCACACTAAAAAACGTTTGTTGTGTAAACATTTTAAAAAATTCTGAGTTGCATCCCCATACATTCGCTACCCACTATTGTGTACATTTATGTCTCTTCTACACACTATTCTCACAAAACCTTATTGTTTGCTACACCACTTAAGTATTCCATTCAAAACTTCGATATCGGGATTTCACAGGAAATACATTTTTGATGCACCCTGGATACATTAAAAAAAATTCTAGAAAAAGGTCTGTGTGTGCGTCTATCTTATGTGGTGCCTGTGAAAAACATAATTCAAAAACTAGATTTCGGATACATATCAAACTTCGTGTTCAATATTTTCCAAGGATGCGATGGGATGTTGAAAAAAATTCCCCGCCCCAAGCTACCCTTTAATTGGAATTTTGTTTTATTTTTAATCTCCTTACAGAGGAGTCTAATTATTTTGATTAAAATGCTATAGTATGTTTATTATACTTACATGACAAACTCTGCACCTTGAATTTTCTGTTAGTAGCCTGTGATGTACCATTCATTCTGAATGGATTTTGGGTCACTGGTAAACGTAAGAGATATACAAAAATTTGATGTGTTGCACTCACATGACTGTCTCTACTTTTGTACAAACTAGTTTTACAAACACTTATTCTCCATTTGCTTCATGTTAATCGAGATAAGCATTTGCAGAAACTATCCTATTGCTAATTTTCTTGAATATGAAAGGGGGACATGGTAGGCTTTAAGCGATAGTCAAATCTTTTAAGAGTTGATTGCTATATAGAGCATTCCAGTCTCTTTGTATGCCCATGGACATCATTAAAAAAACATATATAAACAACAGTAAAACAAAAAATAACAAATTCCCATCCGAGAAAAAGTTGAAGTATTGGAAAATTCAAACAAATAACAGGGAATATCTCGGAAATGGTTCACTCGGTAAAAAACATATTTAATAATAGATCACACAAAAAAGTATTTGATATAAATTGCGTGTTTTAACGAATCTACAGTTTTTGTGCAGTAAAATTTTGTCTATTTCTTACGGTTTACCAGTTATGCAAAAGTCATTCAGAATGAAGAGGACTTTTGGGGTCATTTCCAGAAAATTCAAGATACACATTTCATTTGCCATGAAAATATCTTAAACATATTTTTATCAAAATCGTTAGAGCCATTTTTGAGAAAATCAAAGTTTTCGAAAAATGTTCCATGTAAAGGGTAGTCTGAAATGAGTGGATTTTCTTCAAAACCTTCGTGTGTGTTTTTGAGTTATGCTGTTCACAGACACACATATGGACTGTTTTCTGAAAATGCGTTTTTTTTATTAATGGGTCCTCAAAACATGTATTTTGGATGAAATATCGATATCAAATTTTGGGTGGAATGCAATACCTCCCCTACTTACTATACGTAGTAGAAAATCTGATGCGTTACACTCACGTGACTTTCTCCACTCTTGTACAAACTATTTTTGCAAACGCTTATTCTCCATCTACTTCAGATTAATCCAGATAAACATTTGCTAATTATCTTGTAGGTACAATGGGAACATGGTAGGCATTAAGCGATAGTCAAATCTTTTAAGAGCTGGTTGCTATGTCCGGGATATTAATAATAATAATAATAATAATAATAATAATAATAATAATAATAATAATAATAATAATAATAATAATAACAAAGAAAGAAAAAAAGCTAATAACGAATTCCCATTTTAGAAAAAGTATAAGTATTGAAAATTCAAACAAATAACAAGGAATATCTCGGAAATGGTTCACTCCACACACACACACACACACACACACACACACACACACACAAAGGATTTATCTGACAAATTGTGTTTTAACGAGATCTAAATTTTTTTTGTGTAGAAAAATTTTATCTATCTCTTACGGTTTACCAATTATGCAAAAGCAATTCAGAAAGACATTACCAGAAAATCCAAATTTACATTTTATTTTTCATGAAAATATCTTAAATATCATATTTTAATCAAATTCGTTTCAGCCATTTTTGGTAAAATCAAAATTTTCAAAAAATGTTCCATGTAAACGATAGACTGAGGTGGGGAATTTTTTTTAAATCTTCGTGTCGCATGTTTAAAAGATGCTGAACCTAAATACCAAGTTTGATATTTATTCGACTTTTCGTTTTTGAGTTATGCTGTTCACAGACACACACAAGAATTTTTTTCTAAAATTGATTTGTTTGGATTCAGGGGGCTGAAAACATGTATTTCCGGTGAAGTCTCGGTATCGAATTTTTGGGGGGAATGCAGTACTTCCTCTAGTTACTATAACGTAGTAGAGGAGGTAAGTATGTTACTCCCGTTTCAGCTACGGTATCCTTCTTATATCTACAATCAAATGCATAATGAATCTCGATTAACAAGAAATAGAAGCCCACCTGTGTGGTGTGGGGGTAGCGTGTCTGCCTCAAACTCAGAGGTCCGAGTTCGAATCTCGGTTACGCTGAGTTACCCGGATAAGGATTTCTCCGGAGTTTTCTCTTATCCTGAAAGATGAATGTCGGATAACTGTTAAGCTCTATGCACCACGGGTACATTTGAGCATGATTTCAACCATTTCATTCATCGTCCGATATGACTTAAGGGGTTAAAAGGCGTTAACTTTAAAAAAGTAGAAAGAACAATAAACTTTTGTATGAACAGTATGCAGAAGAGTGAGTAGGGAAAGTCGTATAACTCATCGGATTTTTTTATTTTCTCTGCCATATATCCAGCTCGTAGAGAAGGTATTCCATTCCACCCAAAAATTCGATGTCGAGATTACAACATAAAAAAAACCATCATTTTAAAGAGGCCTGCGTGTGTGAACAGCATAATTAAAAAGCGGTAAAGTTGGATAAATACTGAATTTAAATTACTATTTAAGTTCAATGTCTTCCAAAGGAGATTTTCACGAAGAAAAGATTTTCAAGAAAATTCCCCACCCCAAAGTATCCTTTACGATATTTTTATTTTTTCAGAATGGCTCTAATGATTTAAATTAAAATGTCATATATTGAAGATACCCACGATGCTGAAACGATGTCAAAGCTTGAAAAAGTTGTTCCCTAAATGCTGGCTTTTAAATTCCCTTTTTCGGTATGACATTATGAGAAAAAAAATCTGATGTGCTACACTCACATGACTTTCTCTACTCTTGTACAAAATATTTTTACAAACGTTTATTCTCCATATGCTTCATGTTAATCGAGATATCGAGATGTCAATCTTATTGCTAACTTTCTTGTAGATGCAAGGGGAATATGGTAGGTTATAAGCGATAGTCAAATATTTTAAGCGCTGGTTGTTATGTGGTGCATTCCATTCTCTTTGCATGTCCAGGACATAAAAAAAATCTGATGTGTTACACTCACATGAATTTCTCTACTCTTGTACAAACTATTTTTACAAACCCTTATTCTCCATCTACTTCATCTTAATCGAGATAAACATTTGCAGAGTCTATCTTATTGCTAATTTTCTTGTAGATGTAAGGGGAATATATATTTACAAGGGCAATATAGAAATACAGTAGCCTTTAAGCACATACATATCTCTTAATAGCTGGTTGCTAGGTGCAGCACCATTCCCTTTCCAACAGATTAATACTCTTTGCATATCCAAGACAAAAAAATCTGATGTGTTACACTCACATGACTTTCTCTACTCTTGTACAAACTATTTTTACAAACGCTTATTCTCCATCTACTTCAGTTAATGGAGATAAACATTTGCAGACTCTATGTTATTGCTAATTTTCTTGTAGATGTAAGGGTATAATATATATTTAAAGGGCAATTTGGAAATACAGTAACCCTTAAGCACATACATATCTCTTAATAGCTGGTTGCTAGGTGCAGCACCACTCCCTTTGCCACAGATTAATACTCTTTGCATATCAAAGACAAAAAAATGAATAACGAATTCCCATTTAAGAAAATAAGTATTGAAAAATATAAGAGAATAAAAAGCAATATCTCGAAAATGGTTCACTCAACAAAAAAAATGTATATGACATGAATTGTGTATTTTAACGCGATCTATATTTTTTGTGTAGTAAAATTTTCTCTATCTCTTATGGTTTACCGGTTATGCAAATGTCGTTCACAATGAAGAACACTTTTAGAGACATTCCCAGAAAATTCAAGATATACGTTTTGTCATGACAATATATTAAACCTGTGATATTTTAATCAAAATCTTTAGAGCCATTTTTGAGAAAATTAAAATTTTCGAAAAATCTTCCATGTAAAGCGTATCCTGGGGTGGGGGGATTTTGTTGAAAACCTTCGTGTCGCATCCCTGGAAGATATTGAACCTAAATACCAAGTTTGGTGTTTATCCGACTGTTCGTTTCTGAGTTATGCTGTTCACAGACACACACACAGACATGTTTCCAAAAATGTTTTTTTTTATTCAGGGGGTCTCAAAACATGTATTTCCGCTGAAATCTCGGTATCGAATTTTTGGGTGGAATACAATACTTCCCCTAATTACTATACGTAGTAGAGAAAGTAAAAATGAATAACGAATTCCCATTTGAGAAAATTATTGAAAAATTTAAGGGAATAACAAGCAATATCTCGAAAATGGTTCACTCCACAAAAAAATGTATATGACATAAATTGCGTATTTTAACGCGATCTACATTTTTTGTGTAGTAACATTTTGTCTATCCCTTATGGTTTACCAGTTATGCAAAAGTCGTTCACAATGAAGAATGTTTTTGGAGACATTCCCAGAAAATTCGAGATACACATTTTATTTGCAATAAAAATATCTTAAACATATGACATTTTAATCAAAATCGTTAGAGCCGTTTTTGAGAAAATTGAAATGTTCGAAAAATCTTCCATGTACAGGGTAATTTGGGGTGGGGGGATTTTCTTGAAAACCTTCGTGTCTCATCTCTGGAAGATCCTGAACCTAAATACCAAGTTTTGTGTTTATCCGACTGTTCGTTTCTGAGTTATGCTGTTCACAGACACACACACACATTCGGACATGTTTCCGAAAATGCTTTTTTTGGATTCAGGGGATCTCAAAACATGTATTTCTGGTGAAATCTCGGTATCGAATTTTTGGGTGGAATACAATACTTCCCCTACTTGCTATACGTAGTAGAGAAAGTAAAAATGAACGCTGCCTACTAAAGTTAAATCTGCGGCTCGACAGGCCTTGTGAGCCTCGTCTTAGCATCTAAAAATCTGATGTGTTACACTCACATGACTTTCTCTGCTCTTGTACAAACTATTTTTACAAACGCTTATTCTCCATCTACTTCATGTTAATCGAAATAAACATTTGCAGACTCTATCTTATTGCTAATTTTCTTGTAGATGTAAGGGGAATGTATATTTACAAGGGCATTTTGGAAATACAGTAGCCTTTAAGCACATACATATCTCTTAATAGCTGGTTGCTAGGTGCAGCACCATTCCCTTTCCCAGAGATTAATATTCCTTGCATATCCAAGACAAAAAAATCTGATGTGTTACACTCACATGACTTTCTCTACTCTTGTACAAACTATTTTTACAAACGCTTATTCTCCATCTACTTCATGTTAATCGAGATAAACATTTGCAGAGTCTATCTTATTGCTAATTTTCTTGTAGATGTAAGGGGAATATGTATTTACAAGGGCAATATAGAAATACAGTAGCCTTTAAGCACATACATATCTCTTAATCGCTGGTTGCTAGGTGCAGCACCATTCCCTTTGCCACATATTAATACTCCTTGCATATCCAAGACAAAAAATCTGATGTGTTACACTCACATAACTTTCTCTACTCTTGTACAATCTATTTTTACAAACGCCTATTCTCCATATGCTTCATGTTAATCGAGATATCGAGATGTCAACCTTATTGGTAATTTTCTTGTAGATGCAAGGGAAACATGGTAGCTTTTAAGCGATAGTCAAATATTTTAACGCTGGTTGCTATGTGGCGAATTCCATTCTCTTTGCATGTCCAGGACATAAAAAAATCTGATGTGTTACACTCACATGACTTTCTCTTCTCTTGTACAATCTAATTTTACAAACGCCTATTCTCCATATGCTTCATGTTAATCGAGATGTCAATCTTATTGGTAATTTTCTTGTAGATGCAAGGGAAATATGGTAGCTTTTAAGCGATAGTCAAATATTTTAACGCTGGTTGCTATGTGGCGCATTCCATTCTCTTTGCATGTCCAGGACAAAAAAAATGAATAACGCATTTGAGAAAAAGTATAAGTATTGGAAAATTTAAGGAAATAACAAGCAATATCTCGAAAACGGTTCGCTCAACAAAAGAAATGTATATGACATAAGTTGTGTATTTTAACGCGATCTACATTTTTTGGGTAGTAAAATTTTGTCTATCTCTTATGGTTTACCAGTTATGCAAAAGTCGTTCACAATGAAGAATACTTTTGGAGACATTCCCAGAAAATTCGAGATATACATTTCATTTCTCATGACATTATCTTAAACATATGATATTTTAATCAAAATCGTTAGAGCCATTTTTGAGAAAATTAAAATTTTCGAAAAATCTTCCATGTAAAGGGTAGTCTGGGGTGGGGGGATTTTCTTGAAAACCTTCGTGTCGCATCTCTGGAAGATACTGAACCTAAATACCAAGTTTGGTGTTTATCCGACTGTTCGTTTTTGAGTTATGCTGTTCACAGACACACACACAGACACACACACACACACACGGACATGTTTCCAAAAATGTTTTTTTTGGATTCAGGAGGTCTCAAAACATGTATTTCCGGTGAAATCTCGGTATCGAATTTTTGGGTGGAATGCAATACTTCCCCTACTTACTGTACGTAGTAGAGAAAGTAAAAATGAATAAGGAATTCCCATTTGAGAAAACTATTGAAAAATTTAAGGGAATAATAAGTAATATCTCGAAAATGGTTCACTCAACAAAAAAAAATGTATATGACATAAATTGTGTATTTTAACGCGATCTACATTTTTTGTGTAGTAACATTTTGTCTATCTCTTATGGTTTACGAGTTATGCAAAAGTCGTTCACAATAAAGAATATTTTTGGAGACATTCCCAGGAAATTCAAGATATACAATTTATTTGTCATAAAAATGTCTTAAACATATGATATTTTAATCAAAATCGTTAGAGCCATTTCTGAGAAAATTAAAATTTTCGAAAAATCTTCCATGTAAAGGGTACTCTGGGGTGGGGTGATTTTCTTGAAAACCTTCGTGTCGCTTCCTTGGAAGATACTGAACCTAAATACCAAGTTTGGTATTTATCCGACTGTTCGTTTCTGAGTTATGCTGTTCACAGACAGACACACGCGGACATGTTTCCAAAAATGCTTTTTTTGGATTCAGGGGGTCTCAAAACATGTATTTCCGGTGAAATCTCGGTATCGAATTTTTGGGTGGAATACAATACTTCCCCTACTTACTATACGTAGTAGAGAAAGTAAAAAATGTAGGTAAAAGTATCGTAAAATTCAAACCAATAGCAACTAATTACTCAAAATTTGTCAAAGCCTTAAAAAAAATCTGATGTGTTACACTCACATGACTTTCTCTACTCTTGTACAATCTATTTTTACAAACGCCTATTCTCCATATGCTTCATGTTAATCGAGATATCGAGATGTCAATCTTATTGGTAATTTTCTTGTAGATGCAAGGGGAATATGGTAGGTTATAAGCGACAGTCAAATATTTTAACGCTAGTTGCTATGTGGCGCATTTCATTCTCTTTGCATGTCCAGGACATAAAAAAAATGAATAACGAATTTGAGAAAAAGTACAAGTATTGAAATATTTAAGGAAATAACAAGCAATATCTCGAAAACGGTTCACTCAACAAAAGAAATGTATATGACATAAGTTGTGTATTTTAACGCGATCTACATTTTTTGTGTAGTAAAATTCTGTCTATCTCTTACGGTTTACCAGTTATGCAAAAGTCGTTCACAATGAAGAATACTTTTGGAGACATTCCCAGAAAATTCGAGATATACATTTCATTTCTCATGACATTATCTTAAACATATGATATTTTCATCAAAATCGTTAGAGCCATTTTTGAGAAAATTAAAATTTTCGAAAAATGTTCCATGTAAAGGGTAGTCTGGGGTGGGGGGATTTTCTTGAAAACCTACGTGTCGCATCTCTGGAAGATACTGAAACTAAATACCAAGTTTGGTGTTTATCCGACTGTTCGTTTTTGAGTTATGCTGTTCACAGACACACACACACACACACACACACAGACAGACACACGGACATGTTTCCAAAAATGCTTTTTATGGATTCAGTGGGTCTCAAAACATGTATTTCCGGTGAAATCTCGGTATCGAATTTTTGGGTGGAATGCAATACTTCCCCTACTTACTATACGTAGTAGAGAAAGTAAAAAGCGTTTAGTATTTAAAGCGATTTTTACTTTCTCTACTACGTACAGTAAGTAGGGGAAGTATTGCATTCCACCCAAAAATTCGATACCGAGATTTCACCGGAAATACATGTTTTGAGACCTCCTGAATCCAAAAAAAGCATTTTTGGAAACATGTCCGTGTGTGTGTCTGTGTGTGTGTGTGTGTGTCTGTGTGTGTGTGTGTGTGTGTGTCTGTGTGTGTGTGTGTGTCTGTGAACAGCATAACTCAAAAACGAAGAGTCGGATAAACACCAAACTTGGTATTTAGGTTCACTATCTTCCAGAGATGCGACACGAAGGTTTTCAAGAAAATCCCCCCACCCCAGACTACCCTTTACATGGAACATTTTTCGAAAATTTTAATTTTCTCAAAAATGGCTCTAACGATTTTGATTAAAATATCATATGTTTAAGATAATGTTATGAGAAATGAAATGTATATCTCGAATTTTCTGGGAATGTCTCCAAAAGTATTCTACATTTTGAACGACTTTTGCATAACTGGTAAACCATAAGAGATAGACAAAATTTTACTACACAAAAAATGTAGATCGCGTTAAAATACACAATTTATGTCATATACATTTCTTTTGTTGAGTGAACCGTTTTCGAGATATTGCTTGTTATTTCCTTAAATTTTCCAATACTTATACTTTTTCTCAAATTCGTTATTCATTACTTTCTCTACTACGTATAGTAAGTAGGGGAAGTATTGCATTCCACCCAAAAATTCGATACCGAGATTTCACCGGAAATACATGTTTTGAGACCTCCTGAATCCAAAAAAAGCATTTTTGGAAACATGTCCGTGTGTGTGTCTGTGTGTGTGTCTGTGTGTGTGTGTGTCTGTGTGTGTGTCTGTGTGTGTGTCTGTGTGTCTGTGAACAGCATAACTCAAAAACGAACAGTCGGATAAACACCAAACTTGGTATTTAGGTTCAGTATCTTCCAGAGATGCGACACGAAGGTTTTCAAGAAAATCCCCCCACCCCAGACTACCCTTTACATGGAACATTTTTCGAAAAGTTTAATTTTCTCAAAAATGGCTCTAACGATTTTGATGAAAATATCATATGTTTAAGACAATGTCATGAGAAATGAAATGTATATCTCGAATTTTCTGGGAATGTCTCCAAAAGTATTCTTTATTGTGAACGACTTTTGCATAACTGGTAAACCGTAAGAGATAGACAGAATTTTACTTCACAAAAAATGTAGATCGCGTTAAAATACACAACTTATGTCATATACATTTTTTTTGTTGAGTGAACCATTTTCGAGATATTGCTTGTTATTTCCTTAAATTTTCCAATACTTATACTTTTTCTCAAATTCGTTATTCATTTTTTTTATGTCCTGGACATGCAAAGAGAATGAAATGCGCCACATAGCAACCAGCGATAAAATATTTGACTATCGCTTAAAACCTACCATATTCCCCTTGCATCTACAAGAAAATTACAAATAAGATTGACATCTCGATATCTCGATTAACATGAAGCATATGGAGAATAGGCGTTTGTAAAATTAGATTGTACAAGAGTAGAGAAAGTCATGTGAGTGTAACACATCAGATTTTTTTTTTATGTCCTGGACTTGCAAAGAGAATGGAATGCGCCGCATAGCAACCAGCGTTAAAATATTTGACCATCGCTTAAAAGCTACCATATTCCCCTTGCATCTACAAGAAAATTAGCAATAAGATTGACATCTCGATATCTCGATTAACATAAAGCATATGGAGAATAGCCGTTTGTAAAAATAGATTGTACAAGAGTAGAGAAAGTCATGTGAGTGTAACACATCAGATTTTTTTTTGTGGTGAGAGTTTTTTGTCTGTCTCTTGTGGTCTAGGCGGTAGTCATTCAAAGTGACATAACAGGGCTTAAGAGGCTATTCACAGAAAATTAAAGATATACATTTATTAGTTACTAGTATCTTAAACAATGGCATTTTAAACATAATTGACAGCAATTTTAGTAAACAAAAAATAACGAATAAAATGTCCATGTGAAGAGTAGTTTGGGATGGAAGTATTTTCTTAAAAATCTGCGTGTTCCATCTTTGGAAGATGCTCAACTCAAATATCAAGTTTGGTATTTATCAAACTGTTTGTTTTTAAGCAATACTGTTCACAGACACACCCGAACGTTTTTCTAAAAATGTTCTTTGTGTGTGTGCGTACATGCGTTCAAGGAACTTCACAACAAACATAATGTAACAAAAATGTACGGCACAAATTGCAGGACACATTCCTCACGCGTAAACAAAGAAATTATCTTATATGAACATGGGTCCGGAAACGCTTTGTTTCCACGTTACAACTCATTTTCTCCAACTCATTAATCATGAGAAACACACACGAACAGAACGTTACAGTCATGAGGAACATGCGCTCTTGGTTACGTTGTCATTATCTTATGTGCACCGCCAGTGTTTTGTTTTACATGTCCCTGTTGCCATGCGACTTACGTCATTACTTGTTTACAGGTAACATCAACTGTTCCAGTGAGCAGTACGACCTTGGCAAGCACACGTACTAGTAAAGTTGATCAGAGACTTGGATCATGCAATGGCAGTGTATACACAAACGCAGAGATGGCAGATGCCCATTTGATATACGGATTAGCAGACGACAATGGCGCTTGCGCTCAACGTTTATACCAGGAGAAATTTCCAGTCGTGCTCCGACAGGAAAACGTTTGAAGCCATTGATCGTCTTAAGGAACATGGGGTATTTCAGCCTGATACTCGCGACCGGGGGAGGCCTGGAAGGCCCAGGAGGCGGCAATTCTTCAGGCAGTTCACGAGGACCCTAGTGTCAGTACAAGACAAGTAGCTGCAACAATGAATGTTGACCACATGACTGTCTGGTAAGTGTTACACGAGGTCCGACTGTATTCATACCATTTACAGCGTGTGCAGGCACTATCAGCAGCTGATTTTCCTGCGCGGGTACGCTTCTGCAAATGGTTTATGCAACAAAGTGTCAACCCTATTTTTAGTGCAACGATGCTATTCACAGATGAGGCGTCGTTTCAACGTGATCAGATTGTAAATTATCACAATCGTCATGCATGGGCTATCGTCAATCTTCACCAACTGTTGAAACAAGTCGTCAACAAAGCTTTTCTGTCAATGTTTGAGGCGGCATTGTTGGTGACTGTTTGGTAGGACCTCACGTTCTTCCACTCAGACTCAATGGACAAAGTTACCACTATTTCGTAGAGAAAGATTTACCTGATCCTTTTAGATGTGCCTTTAGCGGTGCGACAAAACATGTACTTCATGCACGATGGAGCACCTCTTCATTTTAGTGTTAATGCCCGTCTGCTTCTAAATAACAGATTCGGTGACAGATGGATAGGTAGAGGTGGATCAATTGCCTGGCCTCCACGTTCCCCGGACCTAAACTCACAGGACTTTTATTTGTGGGGCATTTGAAAGATCCTGTGTATCGAACCCCAGTACCAGAAGTTGAGTGTGAAATATATTATGAAGTTAAAAACATGAACTACAATGTTAAGATATATTGTGTGGATAATATTTTTAATTCCAATAGCACCAATAAATGCAGATATTATGATTATAGTTTGAATAAAATAGTTACTAATATCTCCGTGCCCGCATTAATGGAAGGCTGCGAAACCATACGCCAAGGGTGGCTAAAACTCCTTTCTTCCTCGAGTCACCAAATATGCAACACGCACTACACTACTCAGCAGCATATGAAAAACAAATGAATAGACAGCTAGAAAAGGAGTGGCGCCTGTGAGTCACACTGCCTCACGAGTCCTGTTTTCGCCACCAGTGCCATACGCAATACTACAGGATACACCGGCGCATCCGAGATTCACTACGACGGCGGGTTGATGCATGTATCAATGCTCACGGAGGGCATATTGAACATCTGCTGTGAGAAAGAGCTGCATATGCATGCTGGTACGTTTTATTCTTGTGTTTCCCATGATTAATGAGTTAGAGAAAATGAGTTGTAACATGACAACAAAGTGTTTCTAGACCCATATTCATATAACATAATTTCTTCCTCTACGTGTGAGGAATGTGTGCTGCAATTTCTGCCGTACATTTTTGTTACACCCTATATTTCCGGTGAAATTTCGATGTCGAGTTTTTAGGTGGAGTACAATACATCCACTAGTTACTATAGGTAAGTGGTACAGAAAGTAAAAATGTATAATAAGAGATATCTTCCAGTTTTCTGATTTTGTACTCCATTTAGAACCCGTTTAGATAGGGGTTATTTAGGCTATATGAATCTTTATTTTCGAAGTGTGACCTAAGGTTATAAACGAAGTTTTATATCAATCGGTTAGGCCATTCTTAGGTATCCACTACAAACAAAAAGCTTTGAAAATGTGATGTTTTGCTTCAAGGTAGTCAGACCGCCATAGACGTAAGTATATACATTATTCATTTAAAATTGAAAAAAAAATATATATATATATCTGTTCAGTTCTATTATATATGCATATAGATAATCTGGAAAGCGATCATAAAGTCTTAGAGTTTAAGGAGGCCTCGTAAAGAGTAACTTTGTACCAAAGTCAAATTTGAAACATGTCAAAATGTATTCACACTTATATACGTAAAAATTTAACTCCCAACATGCAGCAGTTCATGATTTATTTCCTTTGTATAGACAGACGGACAATTCATACCTTGAAGTTGAGCGCCCTTAAACATAAATTCCATCATCACGGACATCTCATAGATGGACTGCAGTAGCAAAAACATCTTAAAGGACGTTATTTCGCGAGACAGATTCAACCGATGTCGAAGCGGACAACAAAATGTATTTGTTTATTCCTGTTAATCGCTTTTAGAAAAAGCCCATATCATCCAAAAAGGCGAAGACTTTAAAGATAGTTTTTTATCACTAACTCTGAGCAAATGTTTCACACTGAGTAGGTACAGAGAAAATGATGAACCTACTCATAACACAAGTTTTACTTCACGTTCTGATTGCCAACCGTAGAATGTATAATCTATTAGCTCCAACAACCCCGCGTTTAGCACTCTGGCTCTTGTCCTTAGAATTTGATTACATTGATTTTGCGTAGTCTTTATCCCAATCGCCGTCTTCGTCCTTTTTCTTCGCCTTTCTTAGCAGGGTTGCCTTTTCCTTTCTTTGATGGGCTATGCTAACATCCTCTTGAAAGCATCTTCACCGCCAGCTTCCTTAGTTTTCTTTGCTGGCGGTTTCTTGCAGACTTCTCTACCTCACATTGGTAACGCAATCTCTTGCTCTTCTTCCTTTTACTCTATCCTTTCCATCGTGCGTTTCTTGCAATCATTCCAACACAGTGTCACCTATCTATGTATATAATGAAACTTTGAACGAAATTTTTCGTGTGTGTGTGTGTGTGTGTGTGTGTGTGTGTGTGTGTGTGTGTGTCTAGCTGTCTGACGTTTTTATTTGCGGATGTTATGAAACTTGGTATATAGATGCACATCTTAGGTACCATCTATATTAGACTATAAGGCATCTTATAGTCTTCCCGATAGCGAAGTGGAGACGTTCTATAATGGGGTACGAAATAAACATGTCTACGTATTATCACTATTCATCTCTGAAAAAAATGTTATACAATCTGTCTAACAAATTATATTATCTACAAAATTCCGATAGATAAAATTTATTATCTTAAACCAATGTTTCTCCATTATCATTCGCACACCGAAATCTGTTACTACGAGAAACTTTATTGTTCAGATCCCACTGCAAACATAAGAAACAGCCACAGGTTTATGCATAATTTATTTCCACTCCAGAAAAATCAGTTTAATTACCAATTTTCAAATCACCATAATGCATGTGCGTTTTACTAAGGGAGAGAGCGACAGGCGGACAGAGAGTGGGTAAAAGGGAGATGATGATGAGATGCGGTTTAAGGGCGCTAAACAGCTATGGTCATCAGCGCCTTTACAAAGTATAAAATGTAAAGTCCAAAAATAAAATATGGCTAAAAAACTGCCACCAAAAAAGAAACACTATAAAATAAGGCATCGTATTTTAAAAACCATCACAAAAATATTGTAAATAAAACAACACAAGAGTAAAAGGACGTGTCAGGAACTGTAGAATGCAAGGGACTAGAGCGCCATATCTCTTCCGGGGAGAAGAGCCCCCATTAAAAACACACAGTATAAAGTCATAAAACTAAAAGACGCTCAGCGCATCAAACGCGCTTACTAAAAACGCTGTCACTAATAAAACGTAAAAGACATTCTACAGCATACGCGTCGTCTGCCAAAACGTTGGCTAAACCAACAGGCAGAGACACGCGTACGCGCAATTGAGCTAAAACCTGACACTCTGTTAAAACGTGACGCACCGATAAGGGTGTCGCACATCGCTCACAGAGTGGTGCGGGGTCACCACTAAGCAAGTGTCTATGACTAAAAAGGCAATGTCCGATCCGTAAACGAGCTAAAATCACCTCTTCCCGACGAGAAGAACGAGAAGAGGTGCTCCAGATTAACGGGAGAGGTTTAACCTCCCGTAACTTGTTCCCCGGAGGGCCGTCCACTCATCGCGCCATAGCGAGGGGATGCGGTGACGTAAAATAACACTCAAATCAGACGAGGGAATAACAGAGGTAAACAATCTGCAGTATAAAATCGCCGATTTGGCAGCGGCGTCGGCAGACTCGTTCCCTGAGATGCCCACATGACCTGGAATCCACACGAAGGACACGCTGATGCCAGAAGCACCAAGCGAGTGGAGCAGGTCATGAATGCGCTGCAGGAGCGGGCGGTAAGTGTACAGCGCGCAAATACTTTGAAGAGCACTCAGGGTGTCGGAACAAATAAAAGTGCCGTAAGTCGTGTCGCTGGACGTATAAAAGAGACTGATAAATAGTAAAACGTTCGGCGGTGAAAATCGAACATTGCCCGGGTAAACGAAAGGTAGAACTATGTACACCAAAAACAAAGGCACACCCTACTCCATCATCAGTCTTACATCCATCAGTAAATATAAAAGGGAAGTCCCAGAATTGCGCCTGCAGTTCTAAAAACGCTGATCTCTAGACTGAAGGAGGGGTCGCATTCTTCGGCATCGACGTTAATCCAAGGTGACAATGGGCCTCAGCGCGTAACCATGAAGGAAAACGCGTTTCCCCCCTGAGAAGGGCCGCCGCTGGCGTAACGTCCAAATGCCGAAGAAGCTGTCGAATTCGAACCCCTGGAGGGGGCAAACTAGAGGAGCTAATTAAATATTGCCGATCAAGCGAATCCTCGAAAAATAACTCGAGGGACGGGTGGTCAGGCAAGCTTTAGAGCCGACAGGCATAGCTGCACAAAAGCATCTCACGCCGGAAGGACAGCGGAGGCTCTGCAGCTTCAGCATATAGACTAGGTACAGGTCTGGTTGGAAAGGCCCCTGTAGCGACTCTTATGCTACGATGGTGAATGGCATTTAATCGACGTAACACAGATGGACGTGCCGACGATTAGACAATGCACCCTTAATCAAGCTTGGATCGGAACAAAGAGCGATAAAGACGAAGGACGGTTTAATCAGCTCCCCAGGATGTGCCACTTAAAACGCGTAAAAGATTAAGAGAACCGTCACACTTTGCTTTTAAAAAGGAAATGTGAGAAGTCCAACTCAGCTTTCGGTCGAAGATCAACCCCAAAAATTTCACCTCGTCTGCAAGATGGAGAGAGGGCGGAGGGAAAGCCTTCCGGCGCCAGAAATTTATGCAGATGGATTTCTCGGCGGAGAAATTAAAGCCGTTGGCGTTACTCCAGGCGTACAGACGGTCCATACAACGCTGGAGACGGCGTTCGAACAGACAGGTCCGCCGTGAACTGCAATAAATGGCAAAATCGTCGACGAAAAGGGACGAGGAAATGCCAGCTGGAATACAATCATCAATGAGGTTGATGGCTATAGCAAAAAGTGTGACACCGAGTCTCTTGAATAAAACGACTAGATAAAACCGAGCCCACACGTACACGAAAGACGCGGTCCGTCATAAATTCCCGAAAAAATATGGGAAGACGACCCCGTAAATTCCATCCGTGAAGTGCACTAAACTGCCGCCCCTCCGACAAGTGTCATAAGCTTTCTCTAGGTCAAAAAACACAGCCACTGTTCGACAGTTTCTCAGAAACCCATTCATAATAAGCGTCGACAGAGAGACCAGATTGTCGACAGTAGAACGGTGGCGACGAAATCCGCACTTAGCGTTCGCTATAAGTTTCTGAGATTTAAGCCACCATGTCAACCGCCCGTTTATCATGCGTTCCATCACATTGCAAATGCAACTGGTGAGGGAGATAGGGCGGTAGCTGGAAGGTAGTTGGCGATCCTTCCCAGGCTTAAGCATAGGGACAATAGCGGCTTCGCGCCAAACGGAAGGAAAAACGCCGTCTTGCAAAATACGGTTATAGACCTGTAAGAGAAAGAGTTTACTGCCGGCTGAAAGGTTCTTTAACATCAGAACATGAATGCCGTCCGCCCTAGGAGCGGAGTGCCTAGAGCAATGGACAGCATGTTCCAGCTCTCTCAGTGAGAAAAGTTCATTATAACACTCTGTATTAGCAGACCGAATATTATAGGTCTGGGAATCCAGACGGTCTTTGAGAGAGCGAAAGCCGGCGGAATAATGGGCAGAACTAGAAACCGCCTCAAAGGCAGCACCCAGAGTGCTAGCAATGGCAGTCGGATCCACTATGGTGGCATTGGAAACCTGAAGGCCAAACACAGCACAATGCGACACTTTACCGGAGAAGCGACGAAGTTTATCCCAAACAACAGAGGGAGGCGTAAAGCGATTAAGACTCGACAAAACGAGTCCAGGACGCCTTCTTGCTATCCTGAATAATGCGAACGAGCCCTGGCGCGCGATTGTTTAAAAGTAACCAAATTATCAAGTGTAGGGTGTGGCCGAAACACCCTAAGTGCACTTCTACGGGCACGAACGGCGTCCCAACAAACCTCGTTCCACTACGGAACAGGAATACGCCGATGATGAGAGGACGAACGGGGAATTGTGCGTTCGGCGGCAGATATCATCGTAGAGGTAAGGCGCTGCTCCATGTGGATAACGTCAGTGAAGGGCTGGTCCTCAAAACACACGAGGCTGGAATACAATCTCCAGTCGGCTTTTCTGAATATCCAGGTAGGTACTCTGGAATGCTGGACGTGGTGACACCGAAGAGAAACGGTGCAGGGGTAATGGTCGCTGGAGTAGCTGTCAGCGACGACGTTCCACTGCAGACGACTAGCCAGCTGGAGTGAGCAAACGGCAAGGTCCAAATGAGAGAATGTACCAGAGGAATCAGACAGAAAAGTAGGCTCACCTGTATTGGGAATGGAGAGGCTGAAATGATCAAAAATGTCTGAAAGAAGAGTTCCCCTAGCACAAGCCCTTGGCGAACCCCACAGGGTGTGATGGGCATTAAAATCTCCCAAAAGAAGAAATGGTGTTGGGAGAGCGGACAGGAGATCTCGAACGTCCGCGTTAGCTAGGGGAGACGACGGAGGTAAATAGATGGAGCAAACAGAAAAGAGCCGTGTAACTGTAGTCTAACGGCAACAGCTTGCAAGTCGGACGTAAGAGTGAAAATGAACGTCGTTACGCACTAATAACATGACATCTCCATGAGCAGGAGTACCCTCCTCCGGCTCAAGATCGTAGCGAACCGGAGTATAACCGCGGAGATCAAAAGGATCCTGAGGGCGAAGCTCAGTCTCCTGCAAACACACGAACATAGGTGAATGGGAACGCAATAAAAGTTGCAGTTCCGCCCTATGCGATAGTAAACCACGTAAATTCCAGGTCAGGATAGCCATTAATAAAAGGGGATAAACTGTCTACTTAGAAGGTCGGCTTAAAATTACCTTTTGCTTAACCTTTGGGCTCGGGCTTTTGGTCAGACTCCATAGCCTCCTCGAAGGGAGGGCCCACGCGCTCAGAGCCAGAAACCGATTCCAGCGCCGAGAATCGGTTTTGGGTAGCAATGGGCGAGGTGTGCCGCTGAGCGCGGCTTGTCCCAGGAGCATCCTGGGACTGCGACATTCGAGGAGAAGGTGAACTTTTCTTACCGCGCGCACGCGAAAGGTCTTTCAGAAAATCTTCTCTCCGAAGTTTCTGCTTTGGCTTCTTTTCAGTGCCTTGCGACTTTAGTACCTTGGGACCAGCTTTTGATGGTTTGATAACAGTGCCAGAAATGGACTGCCGGATAGCAGTGGCGGTCAATGGAGTCATGGTCCAGGTCTGTGTTTCGGCATCCTTCCGGGGTACAGGCGAGGCAACAACAGAACTAAATGTACCCGATCGCAAGAGCGAAGGTTGGCGCGCATGGTAACGCCTCCGGGCTTCGGCGAAGGAGAGTTTCTCTTTTACCCGGATCTCCTGGACCGTCTTCTCGTCCAAGTACCGCGGACAGTTCGCAAATGACGCAGAATGAGACCCTTTGCAATTAACGCAGACGGGGGCTGTTGAACAGGTACCTTCGTGTGAGGGCTGGCTACATGATGCACAGATGGTAACGACACTCTTACATGAGACTCGCGTATGCCCAAAACGTTGGTATTTAAAACAACGCAGAGGTCTAGGAATATAAGACCTCACCGCAATACGCTCGTACCCTGCTGAAAGACTTGTGAGCAGATCGACAGCATCGAAAGTGATAAACAGGGTACGAGTTGGTACCAAAACACCGTCGCGTTTAGCCAGCACTCGATGAACAGCTGTCACCTTTTAATCAGAAAGATAGTCGACAAGTTCTTCGTCCGACATACCATCGAGGCTATGGGTGGTAACGACGCCTCGACAGGAATTCAAGGTGCGGTGCTTCTCAACACGGATGGGATAACAGTGGAGAAGCGTGGCGCGCAACAAGGACTAACTCTGCTGTTCGGATTTGTTTTGAACCAGCAATAAACCAATCCGAAGACGAGTGCAGCACTGGACCACACCTGCAATAGCCGCAATGCCCTTCTCAAAACTTTGTCCTTCTTCTGTACGTGAAATGACCAAGTAACAACCAGTTGTCGGTGGTGCTACTTCTGTTACATAGACTTTACGGCGCTTATTGGTTGTAATGGAGAAAGGGGGCTCCATAGCGAAAGAAATCCTCCACCATTGCAACCGTCTCCGACCTCGGGCTCTGACTTCCCGGGCGTTACCCCGGCTTGGGTGAGTGGCCTATCTATACCAAACTCAACCCAGGGTCACACCTCCCAGAACATAGACAGAGGGACTCAATCGCCGTCAGAAGTCAGCAGCTCATGCAATGGCCCCCCGCGGGACTGCAGTTGAACAGCGGATACGAGCACAAACCCTACATGACGACCCCGGGTAGTGGGGATGACGCCATTACCCACTCACTCAGCTGCGCACCCAGTACGCGGGTATCCGTCAGGCCGTGTCCACGGAGGATTAAAATAAAAGGGTAAAAGAAACTAAAAGTGTGTGGGCGTTTCGCACTCAAGGTAGGCCGGCGAAGAAGTAAAATAGATGTGTAAATGGACGTGGGGCGAAATGTGCATAAATAGAAGAGAGAATAAAGAAACGATGGCGAGGGCGTCATGGAATGAAATGCACAGAACGCACGAGAGGCTACCTTGAGGCCCACTCTGATGTAAAAAATGGATCTTTATCATCTGTGGAACTTAGCTGTGGCATTGATGTATTTACCACAGGATCTGAACACGCAACCTCTGCTTTAGTCATCGCACTCCAGGTTGTCATTCCTTCTTCCTTTACAATAATGTACAGTATTTTAGGTTGAACAGTTATACGCATTTATAAGTATAACCTTCGAATTGAACGGCGAGATGCGAGAACGCCCAATAAAATGAAGCTGGAATCAGGAGGGTGGGCCCAGACGTGATACTGTCGCTGCTGCTGACGACAAGGTTGATCACAGTGCCTCATGTTTGCATTATGCACAGAATCAACAAGCCCCTGAGTAAACTATGGCGACGTTGATATCAAGCGACTAGGGTAACCTAGAGATTCTCAAATTGCTTTAGGCATCTCCATGCGTAATGAGGTACACGTGACAGAATATCGCCACTCAAAATACCTAAATAGCAATACCAGTGCTTCAAACGCATATCACTGCATTCTATTATGAGCAATTTTAGGGGCAACTTTTCCCCTAATAATTGTAATAATACGCCAAATTACACTTACATCTATTTCACTACTAAGCTGCTTTCGAAGATGTCAAGAAAATGTTGAAGAACAAAAGAAATACAGCAATGAAAGAATTTTATAACACAGATATTGCACTCACTTTCTCATTTTCCAATGAGCCTGCACCCTCAAGGTAATTAGGCGGGGTAGTAGACAGGCTATGCAGTAGAAAACAAAGGATAAGGTATAACACGTGAATGTACATTTCTAAGGGTATATTACAAAACAGTTTTACATTCTTACCTTTGTTCATCCAGGACGCTAACAGCTAACTGAATTACAAATTCAAATCTTTTATCTAATAAACAAAAACAGCTTTTACATATGACTTATCAATCAAATTATTCCATTTAGTCTATGGGTCAGGCATTCAATATTGATACCAATCCTATTCACAAACCAAGCCAGTTTGAACAATCACGTTCGACTATCCGTGAAATATTATCGAAATTACATCGTCGCACCTGATTCGCAATAGTTTCTGATTTGTAAGCTAAAGAAACGAAGAAAACTTTCTTAAAAAATACCGAACGCCGCGCTTGGTATGGCACCGGCAGTCAATAATTTCAATTTAATATAATATAAAATATTATTACAACGTTATTTTGATTTTATTAATATTGCCTGTTACACATTTCATTCAGTACCTAAATCGGATAATTTTCATCGCGCTACGCGATTGTGAAATTTTCGAGAAGGTAAATCCTACTCGTGATACTACTATTGACAATACCCCGGTATGTATGTGCTGCCACCTAAAACAAAACCAGACTGTCTCTTTGGTCTGGTGGTTAGCATGCTAGCTTTCAAATCCAAGATCCTGGGTTCAATTCCCGGTTGAAAGATGCTAAATTATACTTTAGCCTCCCTAGAGTCTGGAAGTATGAGTGGGAGTGTAAATAGGTATGTGAATTTAATGCTTATAGAGAAAAAAACTAACGTAAATAAAGTCAAAGATGGACAGAATAGTGCATTTTAATCGAGGTAACATTTTCCAGAAACAGCTGCATTAACCATTTCTTCATAAATAGAAAGGGAATAGCGATAGTCAAATGTTTAAGAACTGGACGCTATACGCTGCCTAAAAATTCCATGCAATCGCAAGGAACAACTGAATGTTAAAAGGACTTCAAAGAATGGCCAAATTCTGAACAATTCGGACCATTAATAACGGATTTCTCGGAAATAGCTGATGCCACAAAAACGTTATTTGAAATAACTCGTGTATCTTAAAGAGAAATGCATTTCTTAGGTGGTACGCTTTCATGTATCTTAACGTTTACAAGTTATACAAGGTTATACAAATTTCCTTCCTAATGAAGCGGACCTCAAAGACTATTCGCAGAAAATTCAAGATAAATATTTTATTTGTCATGTAAATAGCTTTTAATATATGGTACTTTAATCAAAATCGTTAAGAGCCATGTTTTAGAAAATAAAAGTGCTTATGCGACTTTTGGTTTTTGAGTTATGCTGTTTACAGACAGACAACACACACGGACCTCTTTCTAAAAATTTTTTTATTCAGGGGTCTCAAAATATGTATCTCCAGTGAAATCTTCATATCGAATTTTTGGGTGCAATGCAATACCTTCTGTACCTACTATGTATATGGTAGAGAAAGTAATAATGGATATTAATGCCAGCAGTTCCAATGAACACGATCACTTGAGGATATCAGCCAGGAAAGAAAAATTGTGCTGGACTGGTGGAAAGACAGAATGTATAATCCTATATATTCCATGGATGAATTATATGTAATTGGAATACGTATTTTCGATGAAACTTACGTTGATTTGTACAGTGACAGTGTCGAGAGTTTGTACCAAAGGCGTTATTCACTATAAAATGTCACTGTTTGTAAGCAAGCTGTGCCCTCCTCTGTAAGCCGCAAGGATCCACAATCTGGACACCACTGAGTTAAATACTCATAATTCCTAAGTGTCAAGCTAAGATGGGTAAATACCCCAAACTAAATCCAAAGCCAGCACAATGAAGGCTAAGCAAGCAGAACCAGGATGTACAAAACAAATGACTAGACAAATCCGGCGAAGGCCTCTGCCTGCGTGGCCAAACTGGGTAACGTCCGTGTGGGATACAGCAACTTGTTTCTGGAGACATGTCAGGAAAACCAACACTAAGTTTTGCTGTAATGCTTATGCATTCTATAAAGATATCAACTTACAATTAAAAATAAGTCTTGTGATTTTGAGCTTTCTAGAGGTCTAAAATTACACAAATCGGTTTCTATTGTGCTAAAGTTAATATAAAAAACGCTGTTGCTACATTAACACGATTTTCTCGATTCACTATTGTTTATTTAAAATATCTCTTAAAACTATTGTTAGAAAAATAGGCTTTTGTATTTACTTCATGTTAATCCACATAAAGTTTGCAGAAATAATTGCATTACGCATTTCGTTGCAAGTACAAGTGGAATACATGAGCCTGAAACATTAGTCAAATCTTTAAGATGGGGTTTGCTGTATGTTGGCTTTGAAACTCCATACTCTCTGCATTATATCGCGAGAAACAAAAGAATGGTGATCATGCACTTAAAAGTAAGATAAGTATTTGAAAATTCAAACCAATTACAACTAATGTCTCAGAAATATTTAACTCCACAAAAACTTTGAGACAAGTCATATGTTTTGACAAGCTCTACAATTTTCATGCACTAAGCTCTTGTCTCTTGAGATTTATCCCCTACACAAAATTATACAAAAGGCATTCTTAATGAAGGAACTTTACAAGCTAAGTATTCTCAAATATTCAAAATACACGTTTTATTTATCATGCGAATATTTTAAATTATTCAGAATTTTAATAGAAATTTAATAAAATAGAAATAGGTTATTTTTAGTAAAGCGAAAATAGCGAATTTTGTCCAAGTAAAGGGCATGGGATTGGGGTATTTTCTTGAAAAGCTTTGTGTCGCATCTTGGAATATGTTGAACTTACATATCAAGTTTGGCATTGATCTGACATTTCATTTTCTTTATTTTCGATTAATATTGCTCTCTCTCTCTCTCGTGGTTTTTTTTTCTAAAAAATCTGTTTTTGAATTCAGAAAATCTCAAACATGCATTTACCTGTGAAATCCCAATATCGACCTTTTGGCTAGAATGCGATATTTTCTCTACATACCACAGGTACCTTTGTGGCTAAAAACTAAAAAATGCGGGGAATGCTCAGATATGCTCAAGATCACTCAGTATAACAATTATTTGGACCCACGATCAAAGGCTCTTACTTGGAAAGTATCATCACAACAACAAATTTATAACTATTTTACTTCAAACACCTTCTCACGAATTTGTGGATATTTCATTAGTATTCATTTTAGTTCCTTTATTAAGGGTCTTCACTGCTTAATATAAAAACAGTTACGGGGATAAATAAACGAAGTGATTTTAGAAGATTCTTAAATGAATAAACTTTCATAATCATATTTTGATTAAGACCAGTCAATTCCTCTATAACGAAAAATCTGATGTGTTCACTTTCACATGATTTTCTCTACCCTCTATGATTTATTCGTGGGTATACAAATTCTTTGAAAGGTTATTTTTCTACATACTTTATTTTAATTGAGATAAACATTTGCAGAAATAGCTACATTACACATTTCGATACAAAGGGAATAGCGATAGTCAAATGTTTAAAAGCTGGATGCTATATACTGGCCTTAAACTTCCATGCTCTCTTCATGAATCGCGGGAAACAATTTAAAATCAACAGGACTTGAAAATAATAGGTAAGTATTGAACAATTCGAGCCATTAATAACGATATGCGGAAATGGTTGATGCCACAAAAATAAAAGTTACTTCAAATCAACTGTGTGTTTTCAAGAGATCTACATTTTTACTTTCTCTACTACGTATAGTAAGTAGGGGAAGTATTGTATTCCACCCAAAAATTCGATACCGAGATTTCGCCGGAAATACATGTTTTGAGACCTCCTGAATCCAAAAAAAGCATTTTTGGAAACATGTCCGTGTGTGTGTCTGTGTGTGTGTGTCTGTGTGTGTGTGTGTCTGTGAACAGCATAACTCAAAAACGAACAGTCGGATAAGCACCAAACTTGGTATTTAGGTTCAGTATCTTCCAGAGATGCGACACGAAGGTTTTCAAGAAAATCCCCCCACCCCAGACTACCCTTTACATGGAAGATTTTTCGAAATTGTAATTTTCTCAAAAATGGCTCTAACGATTTTGATGAAAATATCATATGTTTAAGATAATGTCATGAGAAATGAAATGTATATCTTGAATTTTCTGGGAATGTCTCCAAAAGTATTCTTCATTGTGAACGACTTTTGCATAACTGGTAAACCATAAGAGATAGACAAAATTTTACTACACAAAGAATGTAGATCGCGTTAAAATACACAACTTATGTCATATACATTTCTTTTGTTGAGTGAACCGTTTTCGAGATATTGCTTGTTATTTCCTTAAATTTTCCAATACTTATACTTTTTCTCAAATGCGTTATTCATTTTTACTTTCTCTACTACGTATAGTAAGTAGGGGAAGTATTGCATTCCACCCAAAAATTCGATACCGAGATTTCACCGGAAATACATGTTTTGAGACCTCCTGAATCCAAAAAAAGCATTTTTGGAAACATGTCCGTGTGTGTGTCTGTGTGTGTGTCTGTGTGTGTGTGTCTGTGTGTCTGTGTGTGTGTGTGTCTGTGTGTGTGTCTGTGAACAGCATAACTCAAAAACGAACAGTCGGATAAGCACCAAACTTGGTATTTAGGTTCAGTATCGTCCAGAGATGCGACACGAAGGTTTTCAAGAAAATCCCCCCACCCCAAACTACCCTTTACATGGAAGATTTTTCGAAAATTTTAATTTTCTCAAAAATGGCTCTAACGATTTTGATTAAAATATCATATGTTTAAGATAATGTCATGAGAAATGAAATGTATATCTCGAATTTTCTGGGAATGTCTCCAAAAGTCTTCTTCATTGTGGACGACTTTTGCATAACTGGTAAACCATAAGAGATAGACAAAAGTTTACTACACAAAAAATGTAGATCGCGTTAAAATACACAACTTATGTCATATGCATTTCTTTTGTTGAGTGAACCGTTTTCGAGATATTGCTTGTTATTTCCTTAAATTTTCCAATACTTATACTTTTTCTCAAATGCGTTATTCATTTTTTACTTTCTCTACTACGTACAGTAAGTAGGGGAAGTATTGCATTCCACCCAAAAATTCGATACCGAGATTTCACCGGAAATACATGTTTTGAGACCTCCTGAATCCAAAAAAAGCATTTTTGGAAACATGTCCGTGTGTGTGTCTGTGTGTGTGTGTGTCTGTGTGTCTGTGTGTGTGTGAACAGCATAACTCAAAAACGAACAGTCGGATAAACACCAAACTTGGTATTTAGGTTCAGTATCTTCCAGAGATGCGACACGAAGGTTTTCAAGAAAATCCCCCCACCCCAGACTACCCTTTACATGGAACATTTTTCGAAAATTTTAATTTTCTCAAAAATGGCTCTAACGATTTTGATGAAAATATCATATGTTTAAGATAATATCATGAGAAATGAAATGTATATCTCGAATTTTCTGGGAATGTCTCCAAAAGTATTCTTCATTCTGAACGACTTTTGCATAACTGGTAAACTATAAGAGATAGACAAAATTTTACTACACAAAAAATATAGATCGCGTTAAAATACACAACTTATGTCATATACGTTTCTTTTGTTGAGTGAACCGTTTTCGAGATATTGCTTGTTATTTCCTTAAATTTTGCAATACTTATACTTTTTCTCAAATTCGTTATTCATTTTTTTATGTCCTGGACATGCAAAGAGAATGGAATGCGCCACATAGCAACCAGCGTTAAAATATTTGACTATCGCTTAAAAGCTACCATATTCCCCTTGCATCTACAAGAAAATTACCAATAAGATTGACATTTCGATATCTCGATTAACATAAAGCATATGGAGAATAGGCGTTTGTAAAATTAGATTGTACAAGAGTAGAGAAAGTCATGTGAGTGTAACACATCAGATTTTTTTATGTCCTGGACATGCAAAGAGAATGGAATGCGTCACATAGCAACCAGCGTTAAAATATTTGACTATCACTTAAAAGCTACCATATTTTCCTTGCATCTACAAGAAAATTACCAATAAGATTGACATCTCGATATCTCGATTAACATGAAGCATATGGAGAATAGGCGTTTGTAAAATTAGGTTGTACAAGAGTAGAGAAAGTTATGTGAGTGTAACACATCAGATTTTTTTATGTCCTGGACATGCAAAGAGAATGGAATGCGGCACATAGCAACCAGCGTTAAAATATTTGACTATCGCTTAAAAGCTACCATATTTCCCTTGCATCTACAAGAAAATTACCAATAAGATTGACATCTCGATATCTCGATTAACATGAAGCATATGGAGAATAGGCGTTTGTAAAATTAGATTGTACAAGAGTAGAGAAAGTCATGTGAGTGTAACACATCAGATTTTTTGTGTAGTACGCTTTCGCCTCTCTCTTAACGTTTACCAGTTATACAAGGTCATAAAAAAATCCTTCTGAATGAAGAGGACCTCACAGGCTATTCCCAGAAAATTCAAGATTTGTCATGAATATATCATATTTGCCTTGTAAATAATATTTTATATATGGTATTTTAATTAAATTCGTTAGAATCATTTTTTTAGAAAATACAAAATTTCGAAATAACCTAAATCAAAATTTGGTATTTCTCCGACTTTTTGTTTCTGAGTTATGCTGTTCACAGACGGACATTTCTAAAAAATGTTTTTTTTTATTCAGAGAGCAAACATGTATTTCCGGTAATATCTCGATATTGAAGTTTTGGGTGGAATGCAATACCTTCTCTACCTGCTATGTACGTATAAAAAGTAAAAATGTACACAAACATTCATGAACAGCAACAAAAATGTCCTTTCATCACACATTTTAAGAAGCATTATCATAACAGGCCCACAGGAGCTTATTACACGTTTGGCTTAGTTTCCCCAATTTGCAATTTCACCTATCTCGTTTTGTTCTTGTACAAGATTTTCCGCGGGTTCAAACCCGGCGGAGGGCGATGGATTTTTTCGGGTGTAAAAATCCTTAGCATGGCTTCCTTCGGAAGGGAAGTAAAGCCGGTGGTCCCGTGTCGTAGATTTACGGCACGTAAAAGAACCTCACACCTGATAAAGAGGCCTCTGAGCAAAATTATCGGTCTTTCACGTCCAATATAGAATGGGACGCTAAGGACATAGTAGTTAAAGAACGCCCATAAATAAAAAAAAAATCCTATGAGTCTCCAAAACAAAATGTGCAGAAACCTGAAATCTAGAGAGAGAGAGAGAGAGAGAGAGAGAGAGAGAGAGAGGACTATGTCGTTGGTTCTGAGATTCCCTTGTTATTTTGTTTCGTAGGAATCCCTCAAAGGAGGTGGAAATCAATGCGGTGTGACTTTGAATTTTGAGTATATGGGAAATTTTGAAGTGTGGCGTCATTTTACTGGACTTTGTGGGCATGTTGTGGACTAATTGACCTGGAATATTAATTCTACGTTTATTTCGCATTAAAGCGTCGCTACCCCCCCAAAAACTCAGTAACTGATGCATAAACTATCGCGAAATGCCATAAAAAATAATTACCCTCTTTCGTCGCTAAACACTTAGTAGGCACCTTCTGCTATTAAAAAAGTATATTTACCCATATCAGAACGGTATAAATGGGACTGGCTTGTAACTCAGAGCACTTGCCTGCTGTGCGAGGGGTCCTGGGTTCGATGCCCGGCTGGTGTGGGAATGTTTCTCTAGCCAAGGTTATTCCGTATCCTTCCCAGAGTCTGGAAGTATGAATGGGAGTGGAATATGTGTGTGTGATCTAATGTATAAAATTCAAAGAAATACCAGAACTCCAATGACCACTATAGAGTTAACGCTATTTCCAATATGCAGTACGTTCCAAAAGTAAAAAGCCGCTGATATGGCCATTGCAGTTAAATGGAACAATAAAAAAATAGTATAAATAGCACAGCACATATTCAGCGCTATGCTGAATATGTGCTATGTTGCAAGTTAAATGCCGAAGTGTGGCATTTTGATCCAGATAGAAGGCATTTTGATGGGTTGAATGCAGGCAGGCGTTTTAATTAATGAAGCGCCATTAATGAAGCTGGTTGCAAGCTTCATCGGAAGCCATGATAGGCAAAATTTGGTGTCAAATGAGCCAACATCTGTAGTACGAGGAAGAGGAACAAAACCGAAACGCGATCGAGGGAGGACAAGGCGTCAGCTGCAACCCCCATCGCTATCACACCCTCCCGGCTCCAGTTTTCTCTACAAGAAACCCCGCCAAGCACAACCTGGTTCATCAAGAGTTACCAGGTTCTTGTTATCTGGGTAAACCTGCGGAAACCAATACAGCACAACGACGATACACAGTACCTTCAATAGCCCTCTTCCGAACTACATAAAACCAAAAACACGCAAAACAACACAGCTCTCTTAGATCGAAAATTAACTCTAGAAAGGCAATATCTTAATCGTTTCACCCTTGGAAGAGGTATCGCACTTCTAGTTCTTTAATTTAACTTCTTTAGCTGAATCGTGAAGCTTTACAAATCGGGCAATGGCCTGCATTAATTAGAATGTTGGGCGCAAAGGAAGATAACATATGCCAAAACATTCTAGATAATACCTGTACCTTAGTTTACACGGCGATGTTTTCCTCTGCCAATTGCTCATTAGGGAGTTCATTATTAACTTAGTTATTTGCTCTCTCTGGTAGTTCACAGGGATAATCCAAATTGGTCATTATAATTATACTTTACCTCAAGCTATGTAGAATATGCTTGTTTGATGTTTCCAAATCGAAAACAGTGCGAAAATGTAGCTCTGCGCTTCAATAGGTACTTTACCCACACTGTATGATTATCAACATAGACTAGGAGAAACTATTGGAATATTTCGAATTTAAATATTTGATATCCTAATCATACAGAGCGAGTCATCTAAATTTCCACTGCAAATATCTCTAAAACAATTGAAAAACGACTTTTACAGGCATGAAGGTACTGTCAGTGACTCAGGAGATTGACTTTGTCCTTGAACTGCAAGCGTGCAGTAGACTGGGAGCTTCTTGCGTAAGGTGTAGATAGTGCAACACCAACAGTTCAAAAATATTCTCCACAAGTGCAGTCTTACTGCAGGCAGTGTCAGAGGATGCTACAGTGTTAAAACGCGTTGTATCGCGAGTGTCAAATTAATATAATCCATTAGGTAGTGAAATGGCTAACTTTCGGAAAAAGGGAAAAACCATTCATAGCAAGGCTCGCGAAATAATAAACCGTGTAAACGAGCAATGCAAAAAGGAAGCAGAGCAGAAACAACTAATTCTACCGATTTCGCGAGGGATGAGAGAACAGGCAATTAGTGCGGTGTGTCTGTGGGAACAATTAAGAATATAAGACAAGAAATTGCGAATAGAACAGAAGGAAGCCCTTTACGCACTGCAGGCAAGACAAGACCTCCAAATCCAGAACGAAATATAAATATAGGCGATTTCGACATGTGCTCATTAAGCGGACAATAATGGACTTCTACGTCAATAAAAAGATAGTTCCGACATGCAGAAAGTTACTACTGTAGTTAGAAGTAAGATACAATTTCCTTGGGGGGAGAGTTAAGAAGAGTTATTCGGAAATTGGGATTTAGATGGCGCAAGTGCCGAGGAAAGCGAACAATCTTAATCGAAAAGCCAAGAATTGTTGAATGGAGATGCAAATACTTGGCTGAGCTAGGGGAATACCGAAGTCAAGGCAGGAATATCGTTTATTTGGATGAAATGTGGATGGACAATAATTTAACATTCAAGAAATGTTGGCAAGCTGATGGGATCACAGGGGTGCTTACTGATGGTAGTGCAGGAAATACTCATTGACCAAGAGAAAAGGTATTTAAGATTGACCGCATCCTTAATGCACATGGACACTCCACTCTGTATCTGCCGCCTTACAATTGCGATCTTAATCCCATTGAGGTTGCATGGGCGACAGTAAAGCACTTCATAAGGGAGCGCAACGTTACTGGGGAATTTTCGTTATTTCGTTTATTGAGTTTAACCAACGAAGGAATCTCTGCGGTACCTGCAGAACACTGGGTAGGATATCACCGGCATGTTAGAAAATTAGAAGATGGTTACTGTCCATGGATCGTGTGGTTTCTGATGTGATCGATCAGATTATTATTTCAAATGCAAACGACAGTTCTTCTGATGAGCAAGAAGGGATATCATCCGATGACTCGGACTCCGAATCATCTGCATCGATCTTGCATACCCTTTGGATTAATGGGGTTAGTAAAATAATATTCCACATGTAGTGTCGTAAATATATTGTTTTACATGTATACACGCTTTACAAGTTCACTTATTGAAATTATGATCATAATTGTTTTGTTTGATGCGGTAATAATGTAATGTTGATGTTACTTCGCCTAATATTTGTTGTCGCGGAAAGAAAGGATAAGTACCTTTGGAACAGGGTGTAAACAATAAAGCGATAGGAAAGAATAACACAACCCTCTCTCAGGTTCGCTTACGTCAACCTCAAGGACAAAGCTAAACTCCTGAGTCACAGACAGTAGGGGAGAGGCTCATTAAAGCACATTAGGTGTCATTCAGAATATAAGCAAATATCATTTTCAACATAAACCTGTGATTTCTTAAATGGAAACCCCTATTATTTTTTACGCAATTGATAACACGGAAAATAGCATTAAGAACGGCGTTTGCTGCACTGCAATAGGTCAATCGCATGGGAAGTAATACGAGTGATTCTAACGTGAAGTTGACGTTTGAGATCAACGAAAGAGGCAAATCTTTTATTTTCCTTTGTTGCTTGATTCAAACCTTATATTATTTCCAGCACAACTGACATGAAGAGCATTTTAGTCACATTTAATACGTCGATCACCTCGCGAATAACTCTAACGTGAAGTTCGCGCTGGAGACTCATCGACGCGGTTGAACCTCAGATTGTGTAGACGTGCGTTTCGTTGTATCTCAACCCACGTTACAATTTCTTGGGATGTTATGATTGTGATGCAACAAACGCCATTCTTAATGCTGTTTTCCAAATTATCTATTGTGTCAAGAATATTAGGGGTTTGCATTTATATATAAAAAAAGGAGAAGAAAAATACGTTTATGTTGAAAATTACATTTGCTTGCATTTTCGAATTGCCTATATTATCTGTTTTAATGGGCCCCTCCTCTGCCTTCGTGAGTGCGAAAGTCATTTTTCAACTCATTTTTTGTTTCAGAAATATTGGTGACTCACCCAGTATAAAAATACAAATTACAGAGCAATGTTTGTTTCATACTACATCGCAATCGAATATTTTATGTATTTAAATCATTGTTCAAAGAAGAAATTTATGATGAAACTCTCGTTTAGCGTAATCTTATTCCCAACGCCTTCTAAACTTAATTCAAGGAAAACTTTCAAATGTTACCATATTATGAACGGTACATCTTCAGCAGATTCCATAATTTAATTAAATAATGTATCTGTATCATGTAAATCAAAATACACAACTACTAAGAAAGAACAATTTCCCTACGATTCGAAATTTCAGCTTTATTTACGACTCGGTATTCAACGATGGAAATGCATCACTATCACTTGATTGAAAGTATATTAACGCATTGATATACAACCATTAAGTAGGCAATTGGTTTTCAGAATCGGGAAAAAAAATTAAAACCGAGTGTAGAGTTTTTCTTTATCATGTCCAAGTTTCGTACACGACCGTTGTGACTGAAGGTTTTCTTTCTTTCTTTCTTCCTTCTTTTTTTTTCCTTCCTCAGTCCTCATAACCGGCAAATTCGGGGAGATACTCTAAACTTAGGCCTGGAACGTTTCCTTTCCAAATGTCCTTTCTCAGTTATCATTTCATGTATCATCAATGTCCACTGCCTGTGGTGGTGTATGTAGTAACAACGGGCGTTAAACACTACTAGTAAAACACCTTTTGAATCACACAATGTAGACACAATATTTGGGAGCAATTACTGCCCTCCTTCAGAAGTAAAAACAGAAGACTTCTCACATGCTGAAGTTGCAAACTGATAATACCAAATCTTTGAGTAATTTTTGCGCATTTTTCGCGACACCATGATTCAAATATGGAACGATTAAGACAACCTTATGAAGTATATGATGGATCTCTTCACTTTCTTACTAAGTGCCTCGTTTGGTTACACTTTAGACAGCATTTTTCCTTTGTATCAATCGCGACTGCCACAGTTGATAAGGTGCCACAAGCTGCCACAGTTGATAAGGTGCATGAGCTGCACGATTTCGTACACACCTTGTAATGCATTGAATAGCGTTACCAACATAATGTGTTTACATTCCTTTATTAGATGTTTAAATAAAAGCATTCGCTTTGCTTTGATGTATTTCTCTGAACTGTAGGATAAAATTCTCAAAAATATTGAGCGCCAAAACTTAACTATTAATTAAAAGGCTGCACTATTTATTTTGGATGGAAAAACCTGTTCTAGTCTTACCTCATCCTCATCCCAACAACCACATAGTGAAAGGAACATTGCTGCTGCTGCTGCCACTTTTACTGTAAAACTGTTCAAGTAATCCTTTGCAAAGGCCGAAAACTGGTAACGGTGAATATGGAAACATCGGTCTGGTCTCCCAATATTGGTCCCTTGCATAAGTCAAGTTGCGTGTCAGTTTTGATTTATGGCCTCTTCTTGGACAGGATTTTCTAGATTGGAAACGAAGTATAGTAACATGAAAAAGCTTAAGAAATTAGCACTTTTGTGAGGAAATTGCTTAAAGCATCGTTCTAAGGAAGAACCAATGAAAATGCTTAGCAACTTTGAGAACTCTTGTTAAAATTATATATTTCTTAATACTTCCCATTATAAGATAACACAAACGAGTGGTTTATTTTCTCTACCTGGCAGTTTAAAACTACCATAATCAATAGTACTTTAAGTGCTTATAAGCAAGCATTTAATTTACTTACATTCGCTCTTTCAAAGGTTAAAAAAGTGTGTTTAGTTTTAGTTGCTTTCAGTAAACACTAGAAACTTCACTGCAAATACGGAAAGAAATTGCATTGGATATTAAACACCATAAGCTGAAGTTAATATCATTCCCATAAACCACTAACCGGGTAAACACAATTGCAAAATCTCTAACCAACTGTGGTACAGCTGTCACCTTACTCGATCTGGAGTGAATTCTCTCCCAAATACAGGAGGAACGCGTGGTGGCAAACGTATTTCCTGCTACTCTGAGAAAGAAATAAGGACTGCTTCAAAATCCTCATCGAGATTTCTCTCCAGATAAAATATATCCCTTCCATTTGGTATGAAACGACAGCGATAAGAAAGTCGCAGTAGGTTCACAATGTCAATACACGCTGCTAGCGTATGCAAAACACTGGACAAATAATCTGAACCTTGCACGTAACAGAATTAATGAAAAGCGCAAATAACATTATGGTTTTAATACTTAAATTTGCGCAGCTTAGGTGGTATTCTAATATCTCATTATCCTATGCCTACGGGTGTGACGTAATGAAATTTCTAAATGTAGCTGTAAAATAGCGCCCGATATAAAAACTAGTAGTGTAGAAGGGAGAAAGGCCTGAGTAGGTAATTTTTTCCTGTGTTGACGGACACACTGCTCTATAATCAATTCAAATATGATAATACACAAGCTTACAGCAGAATCTAATTTATGTTACTCTTTCTTTCCGCTCAGTAAAGTAAGTGTTAATGAGGCTCCTTATCCATTCATCACAAAGAAGTTAATCCTCAATAGACCGATCATCGCAAACAATGTTACGCTTTTAAGGTCTAAGAACCTGAATCTAGACGAATCCTACTTGAATGTTAATTAGAACTATTGATTTCCTAAGAAGTTTCGTGTTCCTCAATATAAGTTTCTTGCTTTATTTTGCCGTTTTACTAATCGTTTTAAAAATTTATAAGTAAGGTGTTTTGTTATACTGTTATTATAACTAACTATACGACGTTTAACGAGGGTCGGCTGATAAGTCCCGGGCCTCACACAGAGATGGCGCCACTAGGCAGTTAGACGGTAGCATCGTATAGTTTTACTCTAGACTAGCTTGTATCCATAGTTACAGATCAATAGCTTGTTTAGTTTTTGAATGACAGCATTTTAAACAAGACAACTTTAGAGTTTTCACGAAAATGGAGGATTTGGAAAAACGAGCAGTGGTTAAATACTTCCATTTGAAAGGCTTAACGCCTAAAGAAATCAAGGAGAAAATGGATAGTACATTGAAAGACTCCGCCCCTTCATATTCATGATAAAAAGGCAGGTTGCAGAGTTTAAAATGGGACGTACGAGCACTAGTGATGAGCCTCGCTCTGGACGCCCTGTGGAAGTCAGAACTCCAGAGATGATTGAAAAAATTCATCGTTTAGTATGGAAGACCGCAGATTAAAGTTGTTTGAAATAGCGGAGGCTGTAAACGCATCAAAAGAACATGCAGGTAACATTTTGGGCTTTCACAAGGTATGTGCAAGTTGGGTGCCGTGTTTGTTGACACCTGATCAAAAGTTGCATAGAAAAACTGTTTCTGTTAAGAATATGGAGCTCTAAAGTAAAAATCCCAATGAATTTTTGAGACGGCTTATTACCATGGATGAAACTTGGATACATCACTACAGTCCAGAATGTAAATCACAGTCAAAACAGTGGATTGCGCCAGGTGAACCAACTCCAAAAAATCTGATGTGTTACACTCACATGACTTTCTCTACTCTTGTACAATCTATTTTTACAAACGCCTATTCTCCATATGCTTCATATTAATCGAGATATCGAGATGTCAATCTTATTTGTAATTTTCTTGTAGATGCAAGGGGAATATGGTAGCTTTTAAGCGATAGTCAAATATTTTATCGCTGGTTGCTATGTGGCGCATTCCATTCTCTTTGCATGTCCAGGACATAAAAAAATGAGTAACGAATTTGAGAAAAAGTATAAGTATTGGAAAATTTAAGGAAATAACAAGCAATATCTCGAAAACGGTTCACTCAACAAAAGAAATGTATATGATATAAGTTGTGTATTTTAACGCGATCTACATTTTTTGTGTAGTAAAATTTTGTCTATCTCTTATGGTTTACCAGTTATGCAAAAGTCGTTCATAATGAAGAATACTTTTGGAGACATTCCCAGAAATTTCGAGATATACATTTCATTTCTCATGACATTATCTTAAACATATGATATTTTCATCAAAATCGTTAGAGCCATTTTTGAGAAAATTAAAATTTTCGAAAAATGTTCCATGTAAAGGGTAGTCTGGGGTGGGGGAATTTTCTTGAAAATCTTCGTGTCGCATCTCTGGAAGATACTGAACTAAATACCAAGTTTGGTGTTTATCCGACTGTTAGTTTTTGAGTTATGCTATTCACAGACAGACACACACACACACACACACACACACACACGGACATGTTTCCAAAAATGCTTTTTTTGGATTCAGGAGGTCTCAAAACATATATTTCCGGTGAAATCTCGGTATCGAATTTTTGGGTGGAATGCAATACTTCCCCTACTTACTATACGTAGTAGAGAAAGTAAAAAGGCAAAGTCAATTTTGTCAGCTAACAAGGTTATGGCGAGTGTTTTCTGGGATGCACAGGGAATTATTTTTATTGATTACTTGGAAAAGGGTAAAAGTATCACTGGTGACTACTACGCAAGCTTAGAGTGATGAGGTGAAAAGACAAAGACCTCATTTGGCCAAAAAAAAATCTTGTTTCGTCACGACAATGCTCCGGCCCATCGTTCAGTCATTGCAATGGGGGAAATTTGCGAATTAAAGTTCGAATTGCTTGAACATCCGCCCTATTCGCCAGATCTAGCACCCAGCGACTACCACCTGTTTCCTAATCTCAAAAAATGTCTTGGAGGACGAAGATTTCACAGCAACGAGGTCATTGATACGGTAAACAGCTATTTTGAGGACCTTGGTAAATCGCACTACAGAGATGGTTTAATTAAATTAGAACACCGGTATGACAAATGTATTAACCTTTCTGGAGATTATGTTGAGAAATTAAAAAAAAATTAAATGTTTTCATTGAAAGGCCCGGGACTTATCAGCCGACCCTCGTATTATGGTAAATTTCTACAACCGTTGTGGACTGGAATAATAACTTTTTAAAACTATTTTATCACTTCTGTTCTTCCATAATTTAAAGCCTGAATAACCGCTCCTTTGTTTCTGTCCGCTGCCATCTGTAAGAGACCAGAAATGATACAATTCCTAGTGATTTGTGCAGAAAAACCAAATATCAAGATTATGACACACCAAGAATGTGTTAATTTTAGAAACAAAGATTTGCAGGTGCAGTCCTTAAAAGCCTTGAAAATGCCTGCCAACGCAATGAACTGCCCCCGTTTTAATTGCCCACTGTTTGGTGGTAACAAGAGGTACGCCATACTTTGAATAGAAAGGTAATGGTGAATTCACAAGTGTTTCAACGATTCCTTCTTTCATGCTGTACTTACACAGCTTTTTGAAGTAGTGCCTATGCAAGCGAAGGTAAAAGGTCGGCCATAACCCTCTCTCTCCCTGCAGTAGAAATGGGGTTTGGCCTAAAGAATCGATTACCAATGAGCTGAAAATTTACAAGTCTTTTTGTTTCAAAACAGCAGAAAATACTGTTTTGCAGTCATGTTTCACTTTTTTTTTGAACACGCTAGTAAAACTATGCTTTAGGAGTTCGCGTGACAGCCCTCCCTCGTCTAAAATCGGTTTGGGAGCAGTGAAAAGTACGAAACAAGGCACACGACTTTTCTCTAGCTAACGCCATTTCATAGGGATAGATACTATTGATGTAACAAATACGTATGCCAAGTTCTGAACTACACCACCAAGTGCCTGTGCCAAATCAACAAGTATTCAAGCGACTTCATTTTTAAGTTATTACTATGAGAAAAGTGTCGCCCTAATGTAAGGAAATATCGAATATATTACAAAAACTTGGGTCAATAACCACTTAAAACTACTGTTTTATGGCAAGAAATTATCAAATACAAAGTACCTGTTTTCCCCCTTCTTTTCCTTTGTTATTTTATCTTAGCTTAAAGCCGTAAATGACAAACTGAATACACTAATGAAATGGTAGTTGACAGCCTGTGGAAGTTAAGATAGAAGCGAGGAGCGTCTGACTGCATGCTGAAGAGCGCTGTAGAAATAAACAGCCATCCTCGGTTAAATTTACCAAAATTACACAAAAGTGGGATAACTGTACTGCAAGGATGATACCTGGTATGACATGTATGGTAACAAGAAATAAATGGGTTATGAACAACAATCAGTCACAGTATCGAAAGTCGTCCTCCGTGGTGTAGTGGTACGCTAGCCTTTAGTTTCCGAGGTTGCGGGTTCAAATACGGCAAAGGGCGATGGATTATTTCGGGCGTAAAAATCCTTCGGAAGGGAAGTAAAGCCGGTGGTCCCGTGTCGTAGATTCACAGCACGTAAACGAACCTCAAGCCTGATAAAGAGACCTCTAAAATTACCGGTCTTTCACGCCCAATATAGAATGGGACGCTAAGGACCACAGCAGTTAAAGAGCGTCTATAAATAAACAAATAAAAAACTGTCGAAAACATCCCACAAGAATTCTTCGGGCGACTATTTACAAAACGACAGAATCAAAACCATGTCACTGCTCTGTTTAAAAACGAACATCATGGTGTGTCCAGTTACGTTACGAGTTGCAGGTTTTTACTTTCTCTACCACTTACCTAGTAGATAGAGGAAGTATTGCATTCCACCCAAACTTCCATGTCGAGGTTTCAATGAAAACCTTTGAGATATCCTGAAGAAAAATAGAAAAAGATGCGCGCGTGCGCGGGTGAACGGCGTTCTCAAAAACGAAATGTCGGATTAACAATCAGTATTTAAGTTCAGTATCTTCCAAAGATGTTACGAAGATTTAAAAAAAAAAAAATTCGCCACCTCAATTACCCGTTACATGAAAATCCCGTTACTTTTTGTTTTGTTAGAAATGGCTCTAAGAACTTTTATTACATGCCATATCTTAAAGATATTTACAAGCCAAATAAAACGTATATCTCGAATTTTCTGGAAAACAGACTGTGAAGTCCTCATTCGGAAAGAATATCGTATAATTTTGGTTGAATGGTACACCACACCGAATAGACAGAAAGTTACCTGATAAAAAGGAAGACAGGGCCCCGTAGCTCAGTCGGTAGAGCACCGGTTTGCTGTGCGAGGGGTGCCGGGTTCGATTCCGGACTGGGGGGTGAGAATTTTTCTCTAGCCAAGATAATTTCCTATCCTCCCCAGAGTCTGGAAGTATGAAAGAAAGTGAATGTGTGTGTGTGTGTGTGTGTGTGATCTAATGATTAAAAGCCGAAAAAGTGCAAGAAACCCAACGACAAGAGAATATGAGTTAACACCATTGCCAATAGGCAATAAGTTCCAAAAGAAAGGGCGCCGATAACACTAATATAGTTAAAAACAGGGTATAAACGAAACTAAACAAAAAAGGTAAACATCTTTAAAACAGAACATTTATTTTAAATAACTTTTTAGACAGCAAGACCTAAAAGTAGACCTTCTAACAAGTGCATACTAGTGTGATCATCTGCATTGTGACCAACTTTGGTTTCAAGTCCAATCACACGGCAATTACCCTTTGTATTTGCACATGTTTAATAACTCGACTTGGTTTAATTAGGTTTTATACTTCATTATGTCTTTTAGATGATAATTTCTCATGGCGCTCGCATTATCTGTTCACAATACAAATCGTCGCATTTCAATTTATCGCAATTCGTTGTAGTTAACCTATACGTTATATTGGCAGCTTTCTTTGATCTAAAACGCTACTCTTTTATCTAGCCTAAGTAAAGATTAAATTGCGGAAATTATGAATTCAGAAGAAACTAAAATGGAAGTGAAATTACAGAAGGAATAACACTAGAAGTACTTTAAAAAAAACAACACACACAAAAACAGAAAGCAAAAGATAATATAGGATTTAATTGCTTCATTGCCTGGTGTAAGGCAAAATATGGTGACATTAATTTTACTGAAAATGACTGCTAGCGAATGAACAAAACATCTGACATCTCTCTATTTTACGTAATTTCTCTTGTTTCAAGAACGCATTCTAAACATGATCTGTTAGTTTCAGGAATCAATATTTTACTGGTATTTTACAAATTCGAGCATTGTCTAAAAAAATAGTATATGCCACACGTATTAAAAGTGGCTTTATTTTGTTCGTAGAAATGCGAAACGAAGGCCTTTCGCAAACATTCCTACCCGCAAAATAAAACCCTATCTTTATCCTTTGTATCATAATCTACTATTGTGTGGCATCAGCTATTTCCGAGAAATCCGTTATTTGTTTGAAGCATTCTGACATTCGGTTCTTTCTCGCAATGACATCGAAAAATTATAGAATTACAAGACCAGTATATAGCGATCCCGCTTTTAAACACCTGACTATCGCTTCGGTTTCTGATATGCACGTTGTACATACCTACAACGAAATGTGTAAACGTTTACCTCGATCAATAAGAAGTAGATAAAAAAATAAGTTTTTTTTAAGAAAAGATAGGAGCTATATAAAATTAATTAATAGTGGGTAGAGACAACCATGTGAATGTAACGCACCAGATTTATCTACTTGGGAGAACAGCATTGACTACCACGTGTGGCGGACACTTTAAGTCTCGTTGGTTTCATTCCTGTACCATACCGTCCTACTTCGCCACGTATCCACAGAAGACTTAGGCTAACTGTACCTCTGCTTCTGTGTCTGGCGGATGGCAGCTTCGACCCGTGTCCACAGAGACCTTAGCGCTGGGCAACTGTATCTCTGTTTCTACACGTGCCGATTAGATGGCGGAGCATTCCTTATTACCATCTAATTTTATGGTAACTATTGTTTTAGACTTAAAGGTGGAGGTTTGGGTCGTGGTATTAAATACCAGTATTTACCTTGGCGAGTGAACGAAACCACGAAAAAACCCGGTCAGATTGGTCGGCACACTGGATTTTAAACCAGGACTTGCATAATTTCGTATAGCTGGTAAAGTATAAGATATGACGAAAGTTTACTACACAGTACACATTTCACATAACTTTTTTGTGGCATCACCCATTTCCGCGATATCCGTTGTTATTGTTTGAACTGTTCAATACTTTTGTCATTTTCTTAAGTGCTGACACCATTCAACTGTCTCTCTCGATGTTGTGGAAAGAATGTGGAATCTCTAGGCAAGCATAAATGGATCCGCTTTTAAACAATTGATTATCGCTTTAGTCTTCTGTATCACATTGTAGCTACAGCGAAGAGTATAATTAAGCTATTTCTGCAAACTTTTATCTGGATTAACATGCAATGGAAAAATACGCTTTTGTGAAGTAGCTTGTACAAGATACATAAAAATAAAGGTTGTGGCTAGAAAGTCTTGTGATATTATCAGATTCCTCTCATCGCAAGAGTCCGTCCCATTCGTACAACTAAACATTTTAAGATTGTCTCTGTGGTCTGGTGATTGGCATGGTAGTTTCCAAATTCAGAGATCGTGGGTTCGATTCCCGACTGGAGGATGGGAATTTTCTTTAGCCACGATTATTCCCCATCCTGCCTAGAATATGAAAGTATGAATGAGTGTTAGAGTGTGTGTGTGTGTGTGTGTGTGTGTGTGAGAGAGAGAGAGAGAGAGAGAGAGAGAGAGAGAGAGAGAGAGCGCAAGCCGCTAATTTCATGCTCTTATAAAAAACCCATCGTAAACAAACCCAAAGATATACAATAGTAAACATCATTGCCGATGAGCAATTTTATTGTTCCAAAAGCAAAGCCGTCATACACATGGAACAAAAAAATTAATACTGTTTTCGCAGTATTAGTAACTAAGCAAATATTGCTTAATCTGAAATCACTCGTAGATAAAAATACACTTCAAATAATGTAGACGAATTACTTTTTATATTACAATATAAAATACATATAACGGATTCATGAGAATTCGTCATGAGTAGAGAAAATCGTGTGTATGTTCACAAAAATAATTCTAAAACAATTATTTTAAAATGATCCGTCCATAACAGTGCCTCATCTCTCCTATACACTACACCTGGTTAAATTACAATAAATACGCCAAATGTATGACTTTGTATCCCAAAAGTAGACGTTTAATTATATACATTTAAAACGTATTTCTATTTTCTGGACTGGCAATACGTTTAAAAGTGCTATTAATGAGCGAGGATGAGCGATTACAGTAACAAAAGCAGTGCAGTTACTAAATGATTATGGCTACATACATTTTAATTGTGCCTTGAATTCTGAATTTATGATTGATAATACTTAGCAAAAACCTTCTTCGAAATGCAGTTGAAAACCCGAAGAAAAGAATGAGAACATGGACATCAACTTCAGCATTTTATTAGAGAGATGAATACCTAAAAGACGGGATTAGCTTGTTACAAATCTCAGTTACAACGATGAACATTAACTTGAAACATTCGGTAACGAGGAGATTGAGGTATGCGAGCCAGAAAATGACGAGAAATCCGTCAATGGCCCTTTTTAAGGGATTTATGTCGTACTGCAGTTAACGAGCGTTACCAAAGGATGACAAAGACAGCTAGAGATGTCGAGTATGCTCTTTCTCTTTGTCCAAAAGTGAATGGCAAGTGGACAGCAACGTACAGTCTAGTGCATGGAATCAGGCCGATATAATGCACAGTGGTTTACTTTGATAAGGAAATACTAAACCGCCTCTGCCACGCCCAGTCCCAACCCTTACCTAGTTCTCGCACTCTACTTAATGTTTGTCTCACACCCTCCCCTTTTTCCTTCGCTCCTGAGCGTGAAACCGACCTGTTTTCATAGGTTAATGTTTGAAAGCCAGACTTTTGACATCAAACCAATACGAGACGAACTCATCCAGCGGCTAGTGTGGAGGTCGTTGCGAAGCGTGTATTCCGGCCACTCGGGTGAAATGTTTTCCCCTATCGTTCATGGGCTAATGCATGTATGTCGGTTGAATGCCAGCCAATAAAAGATTAGCTCACCCAGAGCTAGTAATAGGGCGTTTATGCCACATTAAATAAAGAACACATTACAGGAAGTCAAAAGCATCGGCACGTTTCCGTGCAGTCGAACTGTACATGGAATCTACTTGACAAAATAAACCAAATCTTTTCTAGGGATTTCTCTTTTTACAACCAAACCATTGCAACCCAATTATAGTTAAGATTTATTTTAATTGCTCCATAAACAGATTACAAAAGAGCACAAATAGTAAAATTGGCACTTTTAAGCTCCAGAACCTTAGAATAGATCTCAATTGTCAAAATAGCGTTTTAGGCACCAAAAAATCCTTTCATACATTTATATTTTATATAAAATGATGGTTAAATAGTTTGAATTTATTCTTACACATAACCAATAGCACATCTAAGGTCTATTCATTAGTAATAACAAAATGAGTATGTAAAAGAGCTGGTTAGCACTGAACAAAACAAAATGGGCAGATTTCTAAGACGAAGTCAGTCTGTGGTGTTTAAAAAAACTGCTGTTTAAAAAGGAAAATTTGCTTCCCTAGACAGCAAATTATTCGAGTAGCTGCATCGTTGGCAAAATTTACTATCTCTGTATAGCCTGAAAGATATATTTGACTGATCGCCTTACTTTCTTCTCAGATCCAAGATCCTAATGTGCCCTACTTCGTCTTCAACACTCTCCAGAAGTGCACGCTTTCTGTTTTGAAAATAAAATCAGCGTTCAAATCCGGGCAAGCTGAATATGGAATCGTATCTCGCCCATCCCACACTCAAACAAAAGAAGGTACAGACTCCATATCTTTAAGCAATTCTGTTTAAAACTTGGCTCTAAAAATCTATGGGCACCTTTTTTCCCTACCAATCTCTCTAGTGAATTCCGAACCTGGGACAGAAAATTAAAACATCAGTTTCTAATTCTACAAAAACAAAGAATTGGTATCTTAGCACAAATGTGTTTTCTATGGTAATTACCAAACACTAATAATAATTTTTCTTATATCAATACAGATATATAACTGAATATTTTATATAACAGAATAAATTTGTATGTTCTATTACCATAAAGTGAAGTTACTCGAAAAAGTGGAAATATTTGAAACATTTTCATTTTTAAAAGTTATGTGGTAGCACTGGCCGTTATTCCAACCATTTCTTTTATGTTTCTGAGCATTATTTGTAACATTAAGCATTAAATACTGTTTAATAATGAAAATTAAGTGCTATATTTCTGTTCCACGTTTTTAAAAGCTTTTTTCACTGTTTCAAGTATTCCACTTGATTTCTAATTTGAAAAATCAGGATGTTTCCATGCCAAGTCATTGATATTTCAAGTACGTATCACCACTGTTTGGGAAACATGAAACATCAATAAAAATTAAAACTCAGTCTGAAAATAAAAATATTTCCAATACTCTTTTCAGCATGCCACCTATTTATTTTGAAAAAAGAATCTTTCTATTTTCTCATTCAGAGACTGCCATAAAGACAAAGGAATAACAAAACAAGTTAACCAAACATATTAAACAAGGAAAAAAGTACAAAAATGATCATATAAAATGTATTAAAATCCATCAAAAGGATATGAGACACAGTAACAGTAATTACAAAAAAAAAAAAAAAAAACATAACATTTTAGAAGGAGCTGTTAGATAAGAATTTTGCAGGAATTGTGAATGCTGTGTTAAGTTATGGTTTGGAAGTGTTTTAAGTAACCCCGCTTTACAGCATTTAACTTCTAATCAACCTGAAGTCTTCTCCAAGTTAACTTAATTATGCTAGCAAGTAGAAGGTGAAGCCTGTTTGTGGACTCTCTTCATTTCCTTCCATGAATTCCATTTCTTAGAAAGCAGCAAACAAAAAATAAAGAAGTTCTCTGATACTCATTTTCAAAGCTCTGTGGTTGTCTCATCTTCACAACTCTGGTCATTAGCCTCAGAATGTTACAAATGATTAGATAAAACAACCTCTTAAAACAGAGCCATGTTTTGATTACTCACTTCAGGATTTTGGTAGCACCAAGTTTCCCACACTTTCAAATTTCTTCAGTCTGAGCTTTCTTTAAAAAGCAAACTTCTTAGCTCACTCGCTCTCTCTCATTATCAAGACAAATTATATGAAAGGAAATACTGGAGAGGCTATGAATGAATACAATTCTTCTGTACATCAAAATATTTTCATTTTTGGGCAGAAGGTTCATCAATAGACAAGATCTCTTGCATTATTGTAACCAGCTGAATTTTACATACCATCACCAAGGTAGTAGCTTATACTATAGGTCAGATCCAAATCCTGATCCATCCCTAGCTTTGTAAACATTCCTGTAATGCTCATGCTCCACTAATCTTGGCGAAAAATTTTAAAAATGCGTTACTTTGAAGGAAAAGAGGTGGATTATAGGCTCATAATGCGAAAGTTGCAGATTATTCAACCTGTCATGGCTAGAATGTAAACATAGACCTTCAATTAAAGGATTCCAAAAAAACTAACTGCACATCTTCAAAGAAAAGTAAGATTCGAAATCAGGAAGATTATTGCAAATTCATTTTAAATGCACTGAGCCACCTATCATTTTCATTCATAATAAAAATCAACAACCACATTTATGCTAAAATATGAAAGCTGTAAATTGGCTACTAGTTAATGGCGACTTAACAGTTTTGTGTAAATGGAAGCCACCTTTAAACTGGTAGATTAACAAATATTCTAATGCATGTGAGCTACAGGAGTACACATAGACCCTTTGGAAATCCTAATTACTTTTAAACAAGCATATGAAATTATACCAAGAAACAATTTGTTGGGAGTGTATTCACACAGTTTATAATAACCTTTAATATGCCTGACTTCCAAATGAAGCTTGTAGAAGAGTCAAGTACTGTTAAGAAATAAATAAATCTGATGTGCTGCATTCATACGATCTTCTCTACCAGGTATTCTTACAAAATCTTAGCCTCCTATGTACGTCTTATTAATTGAGATAAGCCTTCATTATTCATTTAGTTATAGGTATAAGAAGGATACCATGTACTAAACTGATGGTAAGGCTTTTAAAAAGTGGATTACTATGTGATGGCTTTGAAACTCATGTTCCGTGCATGAACATGAGAAAAAACAAATAGCGACTTACCACTTGAAAAATGTAAAGTATTTGAAAATTCAAACCAATAACAAAGAATATCTTGGAAATGGTTAATGCCACAAACATTTTTTTTTAACAAAAAGTGTATGCTTTAATGAAATCTACAATTTTATTTTGGCATTGTAAGATTTTGTGTAGTTCTTACGGCTTACCAATTATACAAAACTCATTCAGAATAAACAGAACTTCACATGCTGTCCCCAGAGAATTCAAGACATAAATTTTATTTGTCATGCAAATATCATAAAATACTGTATTTTAATAAAAATCTTTAGAGCCATTTTTGAGAAAATAAACAATTTTGAAGAATTTTCTGTGTAAAGGGTTTGGGAGATTTTCTTGAAACTCATGTGGCATACTAGGTAGATACCAAACTTAAATTTCAAGTTTGGTATTTAAGTGACAATGCTTTTTTTAGTTATACTGTTTACAGACAATCACACACACGTGCCTTTTTCTAAAACTTTTTTTTCAGAGCCTCAGAACATGCATTTCTGCCGAAATCTCAAAATCAACCTTTTTGGATGGAATACAATACTTATTTGAAATCTTCCTACACAACCATAGGCTGCCAAAGACAAAGACTACTTACTAAAGGTAACTTAGTAATAAACAAAGTAAAAAGCCTTATGATACAGTTCACAAATTCATGCATTTATTTAGTGCTGATAGAAAATGCTCAAAACAGTATTTGCAATACAAGTGCTAGATGTCACAATTCCTATTGTAAATAGAGAGTTTGTGATCAAGACCATTGGCAGAGTTCAACAAAACCTATAAAAGAAGTTAAATTTTAGCCTGCTTATTACACATTAAGTTTAAAGGATGCTTTCTGCTTTCTTTAAACAAAATACTGCCTGGTGTAAAAAAGCAAAAAGTAGTTTACATTCTGTAAACATTCTAATGTTGGTTTAAATAAGAATCATTCTAACATAGTACTTAAAAATAGGACATCATTTCCAACGTTTTCATTTCAAGCAGCACCTTAGGTATTATTTGCATACCAAACACAGTTTTAAACAAAAAAGTTGCTGGTGGTGGTGGAATGAAGGTTTCATAATGTGTGAACTTGTGTCTCTTCCTTATGCTTGTTATCCAGTCAGAACTATAGTCTTTCTCATGGCAACTGTTTTACATAAAAAACTTAGCACAAATTTTTAACTTGCATATGACTAAACCAAACTTCTTGAGGCATTGTTTTTATAAACTTACATAACATTTTTAAGAAGATACTGAACAATAAGACAAATTTTTGGTGTTTTGATTTTGTGCTCCATTAGAAGTCCTATCTTTTAAGGAAATTTGTTTGCATTGTGGAAATTCTTTTATCACCCTATCTCCCCCTCTCCCTACATATTCATTTTTCTCTCCCTCTTTTTACATTCTTAGCCCTGCCTCTTTGTGCAACTTAAACTGCAGGTGATGTTTTGAAAAGTGGTAATAAAGCTGCTTTTTTGGGCCCTTTTAACAAAAATTAAAACACAAGTAAAATGCTTATAAATATAAAAACTTGTGCCTCTCCCTTACATTTGTTATGTGGTTACTGTTTCTTGTGATAAACACCTTACAGACATAAAATAAAAATGATAAAAAGTTTTCAAACTTCCAAATATTCATCCCATTGTATTTGTAAATAATAACTCTTAGGAATGTACTTACTAACTTTCACTACGTAAATTGGGAAACTTAATTACAATGCCATGTATAAATGGGATAGGATGAATGAAATTGGTGTAGCCATTTTTTTAGTGATTGGGTAAAAAACAAACAGTTTTTGGTTGGCCTTGTAGCTCAGTTGGTAGAGCACTTGCCTGCTGTATGAGGGGTCCTGGGTTCGATTCCTGGCTGGGGTGGGAATTTTTCTACAACCAAGATTATTCCCTATCTTTCCCAGAGTCTGTAAGTATGACTGTGATAGAGTGAATGAGAGAGAGGTCTAATGAAAAAACCCAAAATTTACCAGAAATCCAACGAGAAGCAAATAAGAGTGTACACCATTGCCTATAGTCTGCCGATAAGACTAATGCAATTAAAGGCAGGGTATAAGTGAACTTGAAAGAAGAAAGAAAGAAACAGATTTTAAAATTGCATTTTTTTTTATTTCAGCATAGCCCATTATGCACTTAGTATCAGTTACTCATGACAAATTAAAAATTACTGCAACAATTTTGTTTCAGTTTCATTATGTGTACAGATTTGCAGCAAAACACGGTTTTTGCTGAGCAGACATATCACAGACACTTAAACAATACACATTTTTAAAATCCAACCTCCATGTGCTGTACATATAAAATACAGATTAGACAAATTTGCTTTGTTTACATTTATCAGTTATTATTTTCATAAACATTTATGTTAATATATCATTTCCAGCAGCATCATTTGTATTTCAAGATTAGTTTGTAAGAAACTGTAAACCTTTACATTATTACGTAATACATCTGTCTGAAAGAATTGCACTATTTCTATAATGAGCCAATGGCTCTAAAACTCATCTTCTGAAGTGATAATTTAATGAATGATTTGCATAACCTCACAGAATGTTAAATGTATCAGGTAACATTCAACTTTAATTCTAGACAACTAGTCATTCAAAATATCATAATGGCATCATTCTCAAACTTACGGTGTGCCACAGCTGGGCACTGGTAACTTTTCATATAAGAATAAAAGCATTATTGCCTTAAACATTATCTGGGGTTGATGGATTGTTCAGCAACAGTGCTTATCACATTGAGAGATGGAAGGTGGGTGTGGGGGGGAGGGAGTGCGTGTATGCGTGTGCGTGTGTGTGAGAGAGATTTTTCACATTCTATACATGAGATATGACTAGCTGATTATGTCACAATTGCTCTTGGGAACTCTTTGGAGAACACCAGGAAAAAAATCAAACACTGAATTTGCTTAAAAGATACAGACTGTGTGGGAACATGTAAAGAGACACAACAACCACATATAAACTCTGTATTCTACCAAAACCTTATATATAAAATAAATAAATAAAAACAATTCTGATGTGTTACATTCACATGACTTTCTCTATCATTTATTAATAGGTATAAAACTATTCTTATGAGCGCTTATTTTTCTATCTACTTCATTTTAATCGAAACAAACCATTGCAGAAATAGCTACATTACGCATGTTGTTATAAATGCAAAGGGAATAGCGACAGTTAAATATTTAAGAACTGGATGCTATATACTAACCTTAAAATTCCATACTCTTTCCTACAACTGCGAGAAACAACTGAATGTCAACAGGACTTAAAAAGAATGACAAAGAATTCAATAATTCAAACCATTAATACAGAAAACTCTGAAACGGCCGATGCCACAAAAAAAGTTATTTGAAATAAATTGTATGTCTTAAAGAGACTTAAAATTTTTTGTGTAGTGTCTTTTTATCTGTTGCTTAACATTTACCAGTTATACAAGATTATACAAAATTCCTTCTGAATGTAGAGGACTTTACAGCCAATTTCCAAAAAATTTAAGATATACATTTTATTTGTCATGTAAATATCTTTAACATATGGCATTTTAATAAAAATCGTTATTTTTGAGAAAATAAAAAATTTCAAAAATGTTCAATGTAAAGGGCAGTTAGGGTGCCAGAATTTTCTTGAAAATCTTCATGTCGCATCTTTGGAAGTTACTAAACTTAAATGCCAAGTTTGCTACATATCTGACATTTCATTTCTTAATTGCTCCTTCTCTCTCTCTCTCTCACCCCCCCCCCCCCCACACACACACACGTGCCGCATGCATGCGAGATTTTGCACAATCATTGTGTGATTCTGAACTAAATCCCAAGTTTGTCATTTATCCAACTTTTCATTTTGAGTTATACTGTTCACAGACATGCGTACCTTTTTATAAAAACTTGCTTTTTTGATTAAGACATCTATTTCTGGTGAAATCTTGACCAAATACAATACTTCCCCTACTTACTGTAGGTATGTAGTAGGGAAAGTAATCAAGTTAATCACTAGTCTCTTGGACTGCTGTCTAATGCTAATGAATTAGTAGCTTGGAGTTTCAGTTCATGATAGTAGCATTCCTTTATTAACTGTTATCATTAGGTTTTATTTGTCATGAATAAAAAGGTAAAACGTTAGAAATTAAAAATATGATGTGTAGCAATCAAGTACTTTCTTCATCACATCGCTTATTTTCACAGCTGCTCTAGAAATTACAAGTTATTTTTATGTGATTCTATTAATGATATGTATTCCACGAAATGGTTTCAATGCATTTTGGGTATGCAAGCACATTGAAGAGGCCAAGGTGAGAATCTATTTATATTGCACACCTTTTGCATGGATCAATGAGAAACATAAGAACAGACATTAACATTTCAAAATTATATTTACTAAAATATTGGAAAATTCAACAGGAAACAGCTGATTCTACAAAAAGTTATTCAATACAAACTGCATGCTCTAAGGAGTTTTTCACCAGTCTATCTCTTTTCTATAAAAATCAATTGAAGAGGACTTCACAAAAAATCAGGTATCCTTGTCATGCTACATCTCAAACACATTTTAATAAAAAACATTAGAGCTATTTTGAAGGGAATAAACAACAAAACATTTTCCATGAAACAGGTTGTTTGGGTTGAGGACATTGCTTAAAAATTTTTGCCTTGCATCCTGAAAATTGCTCCAATGTCTTGTTTTTGAGTAATGTTGTGCTTTTCATTCAACCCTCCCTCATTCACTACCTTTTTTTATAAAATACTTCTTGTTCTGGGGTCCTTGAAATGTAAATTTGCAGTGACATATTATTGTTTATCTACCATTCCAAAGAGAAAACTAAACTGAAACAAGCGTTTCTGAAATTCAAAATGAAAACTTACTTTAAATTATAACTTGTTTCAGCAAATATTTTCTAAATTATTAAAACTTCGAAACTATGTTGTCACCCTAATGGAAAATTTGTCAACTGTTCAGATGTTTACACATTAGGGCCATGCATAAATATTTAGTGAATGTGCAGTAAACTAAAATATACAACATTTTGTATGCTACTGTAACACAACACAATTTTGTTTAATCCTTCAAACGCATTGTGTACAGTAAAAGATATGTAACATTGCCCTTGGAATATATTTCACAATATGCAAGTTACTAACCTTTCATGGAAGTAGGCCTACAATAAACGCTAGTAACAGAATCTCTGTAAATCCGATCTTTAACAGCGTTGCAAATATTTGGTACACCTATTTCTCAAGTTACTAGTCCAGTTACTTGTAATTCACAGCTTAGTGGCACAGAAACTACACTTAATATTTAAAAAGAATATGAAATATTAAATCTCAATGAGTATGAGTCAATAAAACACATCAAATGCAAGATAAGATAATTATAAGACTCAAAGCTGTCATTATGTTTGCCTATATTTTCTACCTGAATGCTCTAAAAAAAATCTTAACCATAAGAGTACTGGTTTATAAAAATCTGATGTGCTAAACTCATGACTTTCTCTACTCTTGTACAAACTATTTTTACAAACGCTTATTCTCCACATGCTTCGTGTTAATTGAGATATCAAGATGTTAATCTTATTGCTAATTTTCTTGTAGATGCAAGGGGAATTGCTAGGCTTTAAGCGATAGTCAAATATTTTAAGAGGTGGTTGCTATGTGGAGTATTCCATTCTCTTTGCATTACCAGGACAAAAAAAATGAATAATGAATTTGAGAAAAAGTATAAGTATTGGAAAATTTAAGGGAATAACAAGCAATATCTCGAAAATGGTTCACCCAACAAAAAAATGTATATGACCTAAATTGTGTATTTTAATGCGATCTACATTTTTTGTATAGTAAAATTTTGTCTATCTCTTATGGTTTACCAGTTATGCAAAAGTCATTCACAATGAAGAATACTTTTGGAGACATTCCCAGAAAATTCGAGATATACATTTCATTTGTCATGAAAATATCTTAAACATATGATATTTTAATCAAAATCATTAGAGCCATTTTTGAGAAAATTAAAATTTTCGAAACCTGTTCCATGTAAAGGGTAATCTGGGATGGAGGGATTTTCTTGAAAACCTTCGTGTCGCATCTCTGGAAGATACTGAACCTAAATACCAAGTTTGGTGTTTATCTGACTGTTGGTTTCTGAGTTATGCTGTTCTCTCTTTCTCTCTCACACGCGCACACACACACACACACGTTTCCAAAAATGCTTTTTTTTTTATTCAAGGGGTCTCAAAACATGTATTTCCGGTGAAATCTCGGTATTGAATTTTTGGGTGGAATACAATACTTCCCCTACTTAATATAGTAGTAGAGAATGTAAAAACTGGGAATAATAATATTTTTGTGACCAATAGCGATGGTCGTGTACATCAAAATCACATGTCACTTGCTTCTTACTTGCAGTCTTTGTGGGAAAAAAATGTTAAAGACTTCCATATATTCTATTATGTTAAAAATCCCTGCATATTGTAACCTAACTCACCCAAGCAAAAAAACTAATGCTATGTCAATTCTAATAGCAACTTCACATTCTAGGGAAGTAACTTACGCACATCGGAAAAATAAACTCTGGCTATATGATTTTTGCTTTCTCTATTGCTTACTTTATACCTACTTCATGCCTAAAATAAAATCAGATTGAAAAATATGGTACTACTTCTGCAGAAATGTTATTTCAATTTCCTGAGTATTAGTAATTTGTTATTGCAATTTGCTACAGATACAAACTGATACTGGATTATTTGGTGGGAAAGAAAGAAAGAAAGAAAAGAAAGAAAAAAAAAAAAGGAAGGGATTAACAATTTCATAATTATGTCCCTTTTTAATATGTGTATTTTGATTGCTCTCCATCTAATAGTTCTTATTTCCTGGCTTGGATTGCAGCTCCTGCAGGTGGGCCAATGCTACCCTTCATTTTCTGATATCTAAACAAAACATGCAAGACAATGGGGAAGGGGAAGAGAGACAAATTTAACCTGCTACTTAATAAGCTTTGAGTGAAGCTGATTTTGCTAACACACCACATCACGTTCCTTCAGTAGCCTCCTGTTTTGACAATGACTAGCTCTCTCCCTTAGGGCCAAAACCCATAAGTCCAGCTATTCATTAATGTAAATCAGAAAATATGACCACCTTTCATTTTATCAGTGACAAAAAGACAGCAGTTTGATTAAACAGGTGAATTAGATACAATAAACTTGGTTTAAGGAAGAAAAGACTTTTTAGTTGTAGAAAAGAAGTTAACATTTTTTGACATTACTTTTCTGGTAAACGCTTAGAGAATGTTTAACTGCCATACACTAACTCAAACAGGTGCGCTTCTGATTTTTTTTTCCTCTTATTAGAATATAAACAAAAAGGGATTTAATTCTAGTTGAAAGAAGCTGTAGGAGAGAAACAGGAATTCCCACACCCAGATTTTTTTTTTTTGGGGGGGGGGGGGGGGGGGTTCCATAACTAGATGTAAACTTAACAGTACCCTACACAGCTACCATGTACCTACTCTGTAGTGTATATACACTATGTGGACAAGATAATTGCTTGGAAACATTATATGGACAGGAAAAAATCAGTAGAATGAAGATATTCCACCTTACAGCACAAAACGCAGAGACTGCTTTGAAAACCAGGATGTATGGTCACCTTACCTATGTAAGGCGACAATATTGTTTTCTTTTCCTTGTAAATGTACTACTAGCAGTGGACCTATTGTTATTTATCGAACAGAATGTTCTGATATTTATTTTATTTAAATAAATAAAACTGCCAGAACTTTACCCTCTAAATATGACTTTGGAAGCAGGATATAATTTGAAAACTCTTGAGCCTGCTGTAACATAAGTACTTCAATTACACTTCTTAAAAATGTACATTGACTCTACAGTTGATCATGGAAGCAATGGCTTCCAAAACATATCCTAGATTTACAAACTGCAACTTAAGTGTCTGTTTTGCACCTTACAGAAAATTTTCAAATTATAAACCAGTAATTCTTATGACAAAAAACATTCTTGATAAAATCCCCAGTGAAATGATTATAGCAAAAGCAATGGAGTTCAAAACAACTGCTTAAACAATGATGCTAGTCTTTGAAGTAAGCTAAGTTACTTATCAAAGATTAGTTTTATTCTATCTTAAAACCAATATTTCCAAGTTAAATTGGCCCTATGAGGAAATTTAACATTTAGCATGGGTAGTACATCACTTAACTGAGATGACAGATAAATAAAATAATGTAATGTACCTAGTTGAGATGTGCATAAAACTGATGAATCTGCCATAAACTATGCATCTTGAAAATGTTTTGCAAGATTTTGCTCCTTTCATCTTTTTAATATGCGAGTATGATTAACCTAATTCTAAAACTGACTAAAGTCTAGAATACAGTGGCACAGGTACTAATATATACTGTTATTTTCTATCCGTTTCTGTATTCTCAGCAGGAAAGAAAAGAAAAGAAAAGAAAAAAACAAAAAAAAAACTCGTGCATCTATTTCTGCATTGTGAAAAACTATATGCACATAATACACTTCTAACATTATGCTAATTCTGCATTAGCAGGAAAATTATTGAATTGTTTATCAAGCGATAGAAAAAGAGAGCAAATCTCTGGAAATGCTTGAACACTTGACTATGAATTGTTAAACTAATGAATGTAAAATGTACTACAAAGCATTTTGAGCAATGCATAATAAATTGTAAGGTTTGGGAAAAATGTTAAGCCAACACTAGGCTCTCTCTGGGTGTAAAAGTGTTTTAATGCTTCACTTAATTTCAGAATACAATTTAAGCTAATATTCCTTAAAACATGACAAGACTGTTTCCTACTTGAGATCTAAGCCTTATAAATTACATAACTAGATTTAAAAACAAATTAAGTAAATATCTTAATGTTTTCATTAGAATAAATGAAGCTTACTTGCATATTTTGTGCCTGGGATTATTTTTATCATCATTAATGCTTCATTTTGGATTATATATTTTATGATTAATATGCCTTGTATGCATTGGATTTCGGTAGATAACTATACAACCAGGATATCCTTAAGTTCATTCCATAATGTTTAATTTGTAAAAGAATGCTAATAGGTATAAGATTCACTATAAAGAATGCTAGCACGCTCGTTTGACTTGACATTTCTATATCTGTCATAAACAGAATATTATTCCAAAGCCTTAAGCATAAGTACTTGTTACTGGTAGTTAGGTATACATATCCTACATAAATTTTCCATAAATCAGAGTTAATATCATCTGCTAGAGATAAATCACTAAATATAAGCATACATTTCTCTTTTACGGTAGGTACTTACCACATGCTTTGATTGCTGGAACTGTTACTTTCGTTTACTAGTTCACATTTCAGACATCACTAAATTAGATTGCATGAACGGATTTGCATTAACTGGGAGGCCTGATTAAATAAATATATATTTACAAATGAAAACTCTTGATGCATTAAAATATTTACAATGAACACTAAACAAACAACACTTCCACATCCCCTCCCAACCCACAACCAACTCGTCTGCTCCAGTCAACAACCGGAATGTGTACAATACTGGAACAATCGCTAGGTGGCATACTTATCGTACTATTGCCAACCAAGAAAAATACTACCTAAATAGATTGCTGCTTTTTTAGAATAATGACACACCGTAATCTTAAATTTTGCATTATTTTTAACTTTTAAACTGATACTTAAGTCTTGCATCCTTACCTTTTATCTTTAGGCTGATTCTTTCGCTCAAATAAACATTTTTCTTCGTTGTGCAATATTGCACCTGCGTCATACATATCTATCCTACATTTCACTACAGTAATACTGTAATTCATCCCACTGTTTTAATGCAATGCCATTATATCAACGACTATGTGCGAACCGCAGGCGTCATTTTTTCCACTTCAACCATCCAGCATCATTTTGAAGATCAGCAACGCCATCGTGCGCAGAAATTATGAATTAACTACAAAACTGGGAGCCAACGAGATTATCATCCAAGAACAAATAGTCCAGAACATGAAACTCCTAGATCAATATGTCATTTAATGAATACCTTTTGGAAACCGTGTGATAATACGTCGGTACGCCTATATTCTATACCACAATGCACAAATGCTGTCTAGATGTGTAACGAATTCAGCAAAACTACGTACGACGCTGCACATATTATGGTGCGATTTTGGTACAAACGCACTTCTAAGCTTAGAACTGCATTACATGTTGCAGTATTGCGAAAAGACATTAATAAAAGTATGAGAGAGGGACAGCATTACAGTACCTCTGACAGACAGTACTATGGGACGTACTAAGAGTGCTTGCACAGGCCCTAATATTGTTCTCATTCTCGCTCTATCCATTATTATTATTATCATAATTTTGTCATGATAAACATAAACAACATTTGATATTTGCCCTGAATTTATTGATTATAATTCATTATCTATAATTTGTACGTTTTCAAATCTACCTTCATTACATTGTTTTCTATTTGAATTAACATAATTGTAAACTTTTAACTGTTAATTTATGTATGTTTTGAGTACCATTTATTGTATAATGGATTAAGCTCCTAATAAAGTAATATACAATAACAATACGATTTACATCTTTAAAAACGTTGGTTCCAAACAATGCTTTATACAGTCAACTTATCTCGATCCACCAAATGTGACAGATATTTGCTACAGTTTTCTAGATAAAAGAAATTTCATTCCAACGGTTCTGTGATTATTTTTACTTTCTCTACTACGTACATAGCAGTTAGAGAAGGTATTGCATTCAATCCAAAAAATCGATACCGGGATTTCAACGTAAATACATGTTTTGAGGCACCAGGATCCAAATAAAGCCGTTTTTGGAAACGTCCGTGTGTGTGTCTGTGAACAGCATAATTAAAAAACGAAAAGTCGGAAAAATACAAAACTTGATATTTGATTTCAGTATCTTCCATGAAGATACTACATGAAGATTTTCAAGAAAATCCCCCATCCTAACTATCTTTTATATAGAACACTTTTCGAAAATGTTTATTTTCTAAATAAATAACTCCAGCGATTTTGATTAAAATACCATATATGGAAGATATTTACATGACAAATAAAATGTATATCTTGAATTTTCTGGGAATAGCCTAGGAAGTCTTCATTCGGAAGGAATTTTGTATAATCTTGTATAACTGGTAACATTAAGCGATAGACGAAAAAGTAACCACACAAAAAATGTAAATAGCTTTAAAACACACAATTTATTTAAAATAAGCCATTTCTGAGATATCCGTTATTAAAGGTTCGAATTGTTTAATAGGTATTTATTCGGTCCCATCGATTTTCAATTGTTTCTCGCGATTGCATGAAATTTTAAGACGAGCATATAGCGTCCAGTTCTTAAACATTTGATTATCGCTGTTCTCTTTGTATATGCAACGAAATATATAATGTAGCAGATAGAGGATAGAAAAAGGCATATGAATGTACCACATCAGATATGTTTGATAGGTATTATATGCAAATGAGCATGCTCGACTAAGAAGTTCTTCTCTTCGATGTCCTTGCCCTTGCCTTTCACAGGTAATTGTTTAACGAATTAATATTGTTATCGCGTGGTGTTTGTAGTTTCATGTGTCCTTTATGCTTCTCTCTCTACGACATTTTGAAATTTAAACCATCTTCAAAAAGTTGGTTTCCAGGCCATATTAAGTCCTATAGCATTTTTGAAATACCACACAATTTTCTGTAATTCATTCATTCAATACCTCCAAAATCTAAGAGAAAATTGATGAATTTCAAGTTGGCCTGGGGAACCACTGAATCGGCTGATTAGTATGTATAAACCGAAAAACAGAGAAGAAAGCTTTCAAAGTGCAATTTGGGATTAATTCTGACCAGCGACGACTTAGTCGATATGAACAACAAAATTAAGAACATAGAATGCTAATTGCTATTATAATAAATGGTCAAGGGACCCCAAATGAGCCCTAGCTGAGAACTTATCGATAGTTGTCTTATAAGGGTAAGGGAATTTTATTCAGACAACTCATCCCAAACAAATTTCGAATTAGCAGACAAACACACTACCCTCTCGTTAAAATGGTGGGACACTCAGGTCTTGATGCTTCGGCATATTGCAGGCTAAATAGTGAGCATTATGACTGAAGGTTTATGACCAGCATACATGTATGGTTGTCGAGTTCAGACAACCATTAACATATTTGCAGGTAATTATCTACTCCTATTGGCCACGAGAAAGTAGGTCCCGCTGAGCAATCTGATGCAGTAGTGCATAAAAGCATTCGTGTCTAGTCAACAATGAGACATGCATGCCGCATGTACGGGCTATGTGACCAAAGAGAATTGCGGGCTCGGCTTTTTTTTGTTTTGGTTGGAGGGTAGAGTGCTGTTCCTTTTAACTTGAATGTCCAGTCAGCCGTCGTTGGCGCTCATCAAACCGCGTGTATTTAATTTCTTTGCAATTCACAGGTCCCCAAATGTTCAGCTCCCTTCCCAAAAAAAGCATTTCAGATTTTCAGGGGATTGGGCAATGAGTAAGGATGGTGATTTTTCGCTAATGTGATATAGTCTGAATTGGTCATAAAGGTTTGTGTTTTCATATTTTCAATTTTTCACAAGCTGCAAACAACTTTTTAATGTTTTGAAAATACGATAAAATGCTACTGACTAAAAATTCCAAAATCATACTAATGTTATTTAAATGCAAAATTCATTTTTAAAAAAACTTTTTTTTCTCTCTTTCTTATCTTCTGGATGAGGAGTGTTTACACCCTTGAAATGTTTATGAACACCTGATCACTGTTTTGAAAATAAAAAGGTGGGCAATTTCTATTATTCAGTGAAATTAACATAATAAGTTTTACTTATTTTATTATGCCATTTAATATGTTACATTAATTCCATTTAAAATCTGAATTTTTGGGCATGGGGAAATCCACATGTAATTATTTTGTCAGGCTAAATCTGTGACTTAGGTCTCAGTCACGGATAGAAAATTAATTACCTGTTGGAGCCCTCTTTCTACTCTTTTGCACATAAATTGTGGGATGAGTTGTTAACTTCATGCACCGAACTGAAAAGTTGTGCTGGAGGATGGTCACCCACAGATATGTTGCAATTTTAGTCATGGACTCTCTTTCACTTGCAAACGTGAAAATGAAAGGGAAAAAACAAGTCAATGGGGTGTATACCTAGTGCAACAAAAAGTTGATCAGTTACATGGATGAAGATGTGACACTTTTTTTTTCTTCAAAGAGGTTGGTAAGCTTTTTCAATTGTCACTTCTTTTATTTGTTAAAAAGTGATAGTTTTGTTAAGGGGTATACATATTTTCATTCTCTAATGGTACAAAATATGCAACAACAAAAAAGTAGACTGCCTGCAAATGCTGTTGGTTGAAAAGTTCAAATACCTAGAGTTTGCCCAAGCAGTTCTGTAATAGGCTCCTAGAACAGGTGTTGAATATTTAAGTAAATAGAATTTAACTATAAGTGACATAGAACATAAATGACAGTACAAAACATTGACGTATGTTCTACGATTTCATTCAACTGATTCGTGAATTTTGTGTACTTTCTTTTTATCCTGGTTTTGCATCAGTATAAATTTTTCTTTTTCTGTGTTAGGCTTTAGCTCATATAAATATATTGTATTATTTTCTGTATGGCATTAACCTACATTAATTTAAAATAAATTAAAAATGTACCACTTTATGTATTTTAGCCTATTGATCCTTTACAAATATGATTTTAATTTCACATTAATATTATTTCAGAATACATTACCTATTTAACAGAATGAACTCAAATTATATGTTTCCCTTCAAAATGCTAAATATACGAATCAAAATGTTAAATTTCTGATTTCAAAATGCTAAAAATTGCCACTTTTGCAATGTGTAAATGGATGCTGATGAAAACTTCATCTTTAACATTAAGGAAGTTGAAACAGTTTTGAAAAATTAGGGTTCAGATCAAGAATATTCCAGTTTCTGTGCCAATACCCTGCCACTGGGTAACTGTGAAGACACCTCCAAATCATCCTGTATCTACCTCATTTGATCTTGTCAGGGTAGCTCAGCAGTTGAACATCAGTATGGAAAGCTGAAGATTGAATTTTTCAAACCTGAACCAAATTTTCAACATAGTCTTCATGGCGAGTGTGAAACAACAAAATATGAGTAAATTAACACTTTGGTATGATTATGTTGAAGCTGGAATTTAAAGTATTTGCAGCATTGGAAGTCAGCTTTTATATGTGATATCCCAACTAATAAAAATTGCCTTAGAAGTTAGGTGGGATATATGAAACAGATGAGAGAAGTTCAATGCGTACTTAAGGTTCTTATCATAGCTTATCAATAGAGCATTGGCACAGCAAGCTGAAGATCCATAGTTTGTGTGCCAGCTATGGGAATGAATTTCTCAAATCTGATTCACTTTCCAAACTTAATAGAAAAACTTCAGTATACAGATGCACATTAAAGCTCTAATGGGAAGGGGTTGGAGGGTACAATGGGAGAGAACACGCTAGAGACAAGGTATCCATTGACTATACTAAGAGCATACAAACCATATTACTGAGGAATGCATTATAGATGAATCTCATTTATATATTATTTACTTCTACATTTTTTTGCAGTTATATGCTATACATTTTAGGCACAGAACTTTGTCCATTGATATTTAGCTCATTTATACATTTTCTCATTAATAACCTCAAAGTTTTTTAGTGCTTATGTCAAAATGCATTAATTTACTTATTCATTTATAGGTTATGTCAAGAGCATGGTTTCTGCATCCTGTAGATTTTCATTCCCTGATGTTGCAGCACAAACATTAGACATGTTGGGCAAGGCATCTATATTTTCAGAATGCATTATTGCTGTGCAAAGAAAATGTGAAACTTTTTTGCTGAATGCATCTTTTTTTTTATTAGTTTGAATTATGAATGGCAGTAATTGGTATGCATGTAAATACTCTAAATAGTGTATTATATTTGTGTGTTTGTTTCATTTATTGCTTTCTTATATCAAATAATATATACTTTGAGTAATAATCTATCTAATTAAACAGTTTTAGTTCTATATGAGATTTTCACATTTGTTTCATTTATACATTATTTTAGCTCTATCTCTTTGAAAATGTATAACTGAGGATATATTGTATACCGTTTATAAGAGTAAGCCTTTGCATGTTGTTGCAATCTAAATCAGTTTTAAGTAGCTCAATGCATGATTGCAAGTTGTAAGTAAATACAAAGCATATGGCCATGCTTTCATTGCATCTGTCAACAATAGTGGAAACATTAAAAAGGAACTGGAATCTGGTTCTGCAACTAGCAACCTTTTCATTCAAATCACACGTTGTCTTTCATTATTTTTTATTATATGTTTCAGCTAGATGGACACTGTCAACAATGCCCTTCTATGAAATCCTAGCAAATGCATTAAGCTACAAAAATTATTTCTTCAAGTGCTAATGCAGAGTTCTTTTGTTTTACAGCCAATGCACCAAATCAAAAGGAAAACTCTGCATTGCATATATATATATATTGTTTTATAGAGCATAATCCTGAAAATATGCACAGTAGTTTAGCAGATGCTAAAATCAAAGAAACCAAACATGTTTGTAATCCCAAAATTCAATTTCTTACAAAATGTTTGCAGAAATGGCTTCATTATAAGCTGTAAGTACAAGAGGGATACAGTTAGCCTAAGTGATATTCAGACCTTTAAAATGTGATGGCTTTGAAATTCTACTCCTTACTGACCACAAGAGAAAAAAATGACAAGTGCTTGAAAATTCAAACCAATAATAAAGAATATCTTGGAAATGGCAAATGTCATGAAAAATAGTTATAAGACATAAATTGTGTGTTTTAATGGGATCTACATTTTTTGTGTAGGGATTCATTTAACCCAATAGAAAGCTTTGAAATAGCATACAATTTAGATCTTTGTGAAACAAACAATACGTGTACATATATATATACATATATCTGATGCCTCATTTTGATGATGATGGGGAAGGTGGTATGTGTCCATTTTTCTTTTACAAATATTGGAAAAAAAACACTACAAATTTTGATGGAGAAATATATATGCAATTTACACTGCTCTTAAATACCTGTTTGATTACAAAAATGAAAACATTTGATCAAATTCTAGAGCTGCAATCCAAACAATAGTGTTAACTAAGGACCCAACAATGGAAAAAAATATGAGAAATTCACTGTTTGGTTACAATAGATACAACATTTGAAAATATTCCATCAATGGAAATCTGCACATTGTGGATTGAGTACAGTGAGAAAGCAGATATCTTAGCAAAAAAGGGAACCAAAATTCAAAATAAAGTACAACCACTAGAATTGGTTAAACTTATCAATAATTCGAAAATCAATACAAATTATAACTCTAAATTAGTTACAATTATATTAAATTCCAAAGGAGTGAAATTCATAAAAGACTAGAAACTAATACCTCAACTACCTCAAAAAACCGTTATTGCCATTTTCAGGCTCATCACTGGACATGACTGCCTTAGCAGACATCTACACAAAATTGGATTTCTACCATCTCCAAATTCTTCTGTCATGCAATGAAAATATATATACAATAAAAAAAAACACACACACTCTCTCTCTCTCTCTCTCTCTCACATGGCTTTTTGTGTAGTAGGTTTTTTCTATCTCTTATGGTTTGCAAGTTATGCAGAATTCATTCCTAATAAAGTGGACTTTACTGTCTATTCTCCAAAAATTCAAGATATGCATTTTATTAGCCATGTAAATATCTTAAACATAGAGTATTTTAACCAAAATCTTTAGAGCCATTTTCAAGAAATTAAAAGATAAACACCTTTTATTTTTCCTATGTAAAGGATAGTCTGGAGTGGAGGGATTTTCTTAAAAATCTTCATGTTGCATCCTTGTAAAATGCTGAACTTAAATACCAAGTTTGGTATTTAGCCAACACTTTGTTTTTGAGTTATGATGTTCACAGATACACACAAACCATTTTTACTTTCTCTACCACCTACCTAGTAGGTAGAGAAGGGATTGCATTCCACCCAAAAATTAAATATCGAGAGTTCACTGGAAATATGTTTTGAGGTCCCCTGAATAAAAAAAAACTTTTTTTTTTAAGCGTCCATGTGTGTTTCTGGGAAAATCCTATGAAGTCCTGTTCATTTGGAAGGAATTGTATAATCTTGCATAATTGGTAAACGTTAAGGGATGGACAAAAACATACTACACAAAAAATGTAGATCTCTTTAAAACATAATTTATTTCAATTAAGTCTTTTTGTAACATAAGCCATTTCTGGGATATCCATTACTAAAGGTTCAAATTGTTCATTACTTGGTCTTTTTTTTTTTTTTTTTTGTTTGTTTGTTTTTAAATTCTGTCAACATTCAGTTGTTTCTTGTGACTGCATGGAAACAGTATGGCATTTTAACACCAGCATATAGCATTCAATACTTAAGCATTCGACTATCGCTGTTCTCTTTGTATCTATAATGAAATGTGCAATGTAACTATTACTGCAATGGTTTATTTGGATTAAAATATAGTAGAGGGAAAAATAAGCTTTAGTAAGAATAGTTTGTATATCCACTAATAAAGGTAGAGGGTAAAAAAATTCACGTTAATGTATCACATCAGATTTTTTAAAAAGGATTAATCATGGATACACAGCTTTTTGAGACCAGAAATTAAATACTATGCCAGTACTACAGATCAAATGAATGAACTGAGGTTTTAGGACAAAAAAACAGAATGGTCATTAAGCACATTACCTATCCAAGATTATGTGCAGCAACTATGTTTTGTGCATGGAACTTACACGTTTCATACGATAAAGTAGTTTGAATTTGTTGGGATTAAAAATATCTCATTTTTTAATGCTGGGAAAATTTCAATCTTCACACAACTGTCCTTCCTTCCCTCTCTTTCTTTCTTTCTTTCCTTAATTATCTGTTGTCTGAGGGTTAAGTTAAAGTGTATGGGGAACTGTTATTATTTTATTTACAGCCATGCACATGCTTTTAGTAATGGAATAATGCCACAGATATATCTGAATGTTGATAGGAATACTGTAATTACAGTAAATATAAGTGGACATAAATGGGAATGCACCACACATAATAGACAAAATTAAGGAAAAACAAATTGTAGGTATGGTCATGTGAGAAGGATGGGGGTGAGAGATTACCAAAGATCTTCAGATGGAATCTTCCAGGCAGAAAGAGGAGAGGCAGACCCAAGAAGACATGGAGAAAGACATTCCTGAGAACATATGGGTGGATAGAGAAGCTTGGAGATTGAGAATACGGAAGACATACATACATTAAAAAAAAAACAAAAGTAATGATAATGATTATAAGTGGATATAACAGAGATCTCATGGTATGATCTTTATTCCAGTTTGAAGGGAGTTAACAACAGAGTAGTACCACAAATGTTTGGTACATACTTTTCATGGTTGAGCCCCATACTGTGCCACCACTGGAAATTTGTTTACATTTTCAAGTAAATTGCAAAAAGATTTTTATTTCTTTTCTTTCTCTGCCATCATCCACCTACAGTAAAAGGGGAAGTATTGTATTTCACCCCCTAAAAAAAAAAATTGAGATAAAACCAGAAGGTGATATCACCACATTTTAAGATCTACTGAAAAACCCCCTCTTAAAAACATATGATGTGACATTCACATAGCTTTCTCTCCTACTCTCTTACAGAAGCTTATTCTTTTATCTACTTCATGTAAAATGTTTGCAAAACTGCTTTTATTACACATTTCATTGTAGGTACAAGAGAAATACAGAAGGCTGAAGTAATACTCAATCTTTTATGAGATGACTTTGAAATTTCATGTTCCTTGCACGATCACAAGAAAAAAGTTAATAGCGACTTAGCACTTAAAAAAATAGGAATACATTAATTATTTTCAAATTAAAACCAATAACCAAAAATACCTCGGTAATGGTTACTGTCACACAAAAATTATTTTATATAACTTCTGTGTTTGAACAAGATCTACATTTTTTATGTAGTAAGTTTTTAGTACATTTGTATAACTGGTTTACCAGCTGTACAATATTTTGCAAATTTAACTCAGAATGAAAAGGTTTTCACAGACTATTTATAGAAAACTCAAGATACACCTTTCTTTGTTATGCAAATGTGTTAAATACATGGTATTTTGATCAAATTTGTTAAGAGCCATCTTTTTAGAAAATCAAAGATATTAACATTTTTCAAGTAAAGAGTAGTTTAGAGTGGAAGGATTCTCTTTTAAATCTCATTGCATCTTTGGAAGATGCTGAAATTAAATACCAAGCCTGATATTTCAACAACTTTTCTTTTTTGATTTATGCTGCACACAGATACATGGATCTTTTTCTAAAAATGCTTTTTTTATTTATTATTTATTCATTCATTCATTCAAGAGACCTCAAACATACATTTCCAGCAAACTCTCCATATCAAATTTTTGAGTGGAATACAATACTTCCTCTACTTACTATAGGTGAATAATAGAGAAAGTAAAAGGGCTTTTAAAATAAAGTCGGTGTGTTCGTCTGTGAGCAGTATAACTCAAAACGCAAAATATTAAATAAATATTGAGTTTCATATTTGAGTTAGGCACTGTTTAAGTATACCAGACAAAGATTTTTCATTTTTCATTAAACATAGTATCTTAATTCAATGTCCCTTTCAGATATATCTGAAGAAGAGCTTTTAAAGCTAAAAAATAAAATAAGTAAAAATTTAACAGGCAAAGATGGAATCTCAATAATTCTTTTAAAACAGTGTGTTCCCAGCATATTAAAACCATTAGGAGAATTGATCAATGCAAGTATTAAGTCAGAAATATACCCAAACTATTTAAAAAATTCTATTGTAAAACCCTTGTATAAAAATGGTGATAAGTACTCAACAGAGAATTATTGCCCAATAACGTTAGTCTTGTCACTTTCATAAGTAATGAAAAAAATAATTGTTTATCAAATCATATTATTCGTAGAAAAACGCATGGTTTTAAATAACTTTCAATATGGTTATAAGAAAGGGAGATCAACAAAAGATGAAATAACAGAAATAGTAGAATATCTTATTGATAGTTTAGAAAATAGGGAACAAAATAGTGGCATATTTTTGGGCCTAAGTAAGGCTTTCGATTGCGTAGATCGCAAAATATTACTAAATAAACTACAACAGTATGGAATTCGCAGAGTACCATTTGAACTAATAAGTGCACATTTAGGTGGCAGAACACAAGAAGTTAAAATTATACATAAAAGTAATCAGCAAATAATGGAGTACTACTGAAAAATACATATTGTAAAATATGGTGTATTACAGGACACACGATTAGGGTCTCTGCTATTCATAATATATATGAACTGTTGACACAAAATGGGAAAATTATTGCATATGCAGATGACACTTCTATAGTAAACATCAATGAAAGCTTACAGAAACTAGATTACTTGTACAAATCAAAATATACACCAAACTGTGAAGTTTTTTAAGCTAAACAACCTCCACATTAATGTTAAGAAAACAGGATTTGTGAACTTTCAGACATCCAAAACAGAAATGAAACCCACCTAAACATTAATACAAATAATGCATAAATTAATGAGGTAAAGAATTCTAATTTTTTAGGAATAATACTGGATAAACATTTCACAAGAGACAAACAAATAAATAAAGTCTGCAACATAGTAATTTCAGGTATATTCTTATTAAAAGAATGGCAAAAATTGTTGGTATAAACATATTGATGAATGTCTATTATGGATTTATATACCCACGTTTATCGTATGGAATTACAGTTTGGGGACAAAGCACTACTATGTGCACCAAGAAAAGACTTTATACTACAGAAAAGAGTGGTTAGGATAATGGTAGGTCTAAATCTACAGGAATCATGAATAAATTATTTCAGAAAATTAAATATTCTAATTTTTACTCTCCTTATATCTTTTGGGTAATAATGTATCTAAAACATAATGAAAATCATACAAAACTTAATAGTCAGATTCACAACGATTTCACTAGAGGTCACACATTTCCATATCACATAGATTACAATTATTTAAGATGAAACCCACTATTGCTGCCAGCATGTTTTTTTTAATAAACTACCAATATATATTCAGCAAGAAGAAGATTTAAAACAATTTAAAAGCAAATTGAAAAAATATTGTGTTCAATGTCATTATTCAATAGATGAGTTTCTAAATTATTAAATTTTAGTACGGTTACATCTTGTGTATTATAGACTATTAAATTTTTCTACTAAACAAAACTATGTACATATTAACTTAAGGACAAACTCTGTAAATTCATTTTCTTTGTAATACCTTGTAAAAGTAAGATTGTATATAGGTAGGATTTAATGTACTGTATTATGTGACGATTTGCACTTCATCTTTACTTGACAATGCCACGAATTCCTGTAATTTTAATCAGCAGACCATAAATGAAATGAAACATTCTGAATAATGCTCAAGATTTTAACAGTACAATAAAGAAATCTGTTTGAGTAATAACTTATATATCAATCCAAAAGTACAGGATTTGATTCCCGGCTGAGGCAGGGAATTTCTCTTAAATCAGAATCATTCCCTATGTTCCACAGAGTCTGGATATAGGAATATAATGAAAGTTAAGAAAACCTACAGTTCAGCAAGTAATAACACCATCAGTTGTTACTCCAGTCAAAGTTCATGATATAACAAGAGTTAAAGGGGGCTAAACAAATAAAAGAAATACAAAAAAAGAGTATCTTGAATTTTCTGAGAATAAATGAACTCTTTATCCTGAACAAATTTCACATAACTGATAAATCATTATAGACATACAAGAACTCAGTACAAAAAAAAATGTGCAGCTCTTTGAAATATACAATTTGTATAAAATAACTTTTTCTGTAGCATTGGCTGTTTTTTAAATATTGTTTTTATCTCTTTACTTATCTTACTTCCCCAACATTATGGTATGGTGCATTGTCTAATATAACAGCATTTGACAGTGGGGATTGTAGTGGTGTATTTCTGACCCATTTCTCAGAATTACCTCATTCATTTGTCTCTGATAATCACCTACTGCAGGCCCAGCCTTGTAAATCAATATTTCTTCTTTTAGAGAACCTGCAGAAATTTTTATTAATATGTTACCAAGATTTCTATCAGCATAAACACTGATAACATCACTCTGCTAATATTTTCTAAAAGTGAAATTTCTATCTAACCAAGATTCATCCGGAAGCTTCTTGATTATTTTATTATATATTATTCTTTACTGTTATATTATTCTTTAGTACCATTAACACTGAAGTGAAATATCTGCTCAATGAGTTCATGTTTACTTCTGAACTTCCTCCATTCAAAATTCCCTCAACCATCATTTTGTTGTCAAACAATTGTTTTTTTAATTAAAAGTAGCAACAATTTAATTTTATCTTCAATGTTATTCTGATGTGGTGTGTTGCATTAAATACAGTTTTATGTAAACTTCTTATTTCTAATCAATTTTGAAAACTAATAAAAATGCCTATTAGGTTGAAACAAATTTCACAGTTAGCCCTAATGAAAGCAGAAGTCAGTTCAACTGAAGCAAGTAGTTCTCTTCATGAAACCTCAAGCTCTCATCAGGAGAGTGGATTGGTTAATACAATAAACTCTTATTTCATTCAGAAAATTATACACACTGAGTTGACTAAGATACTTTATACTCAATGTGTTTCACCTTCACTTGAAAGAACTATAAACAAGTTGTCGACTCTGGTGGTCATATGGATGTTTCTCTGGGGAGGAGACATCTGGAGGAGATTCAGTAAGGCTGAGTATGCACTTTCTTCTGAGGGAATATTAAAATTCATTAACTATGTTTTAAACTTCATCATGAAATCTTAAATATTTAATTCATAGTTCACGTGGACAGGTTTTAGTAATAGGGTTCTTTTCTCTTTGTTGTGATGATCATTTCAAAATTTGCTACTCTGTTTCTTTTGTAATGCAGTAAACCTTTTCACAGAAACCCTCAAACCTGAAGAATTACAATTCTTAAGCATGGGCCTAAAAACATGTGCAAGTTATTAGTAAATAAATAAATGAAAAAAAAAGCAGTAAAAAACACCCACATCATACTTAAGGAAGATTTCCACAAGATTAAACAGGATAACCCAAACTTAATAAAGCAGGGAACTGCAAGAGACATTATTCAATGACATCAATACACCTTCATACCTTTTAGTAAAATGGTTATCAAAACAACTCAATTCATTACCAAAATTTGAAAGTCGAAGTGTAAGTAGCTCTCTCGAACTAATAGAAAAAAAAACAGAGATAACATCAAATACCTGTTTCCAAGCTTCCTGAAACAAAAACTCCTCACTATCCTATGGAAATGGCTTGAATCTACTAATTTGAATAGCTCCCACTTGAGGAATACATAAAACTAACAAAGTCGGTATAGAGCAAATCTTTTTCACCTTCCGAGGGAAGTTCTACAAGCAGCAATTTGGGCTAGCAATGGGAAATCTGTTATCACCATTCCTGGCCAATCTGTTCATGAGCCACTTAGAGGCACAGATTACAACGGCCTTCTCATACATCTTAAAAATCTGGTTTATATATATGGACGACATACCTGGAATAGTCAGTAAAATACACAGCGCTGATGCCCTAAAACTATTGAATTTGCAGGAATCTACAATTAAGTTCATGATGGAAATAGGGCTAACAACTTGCTACCATTTCTGGATATTAAAATAACAAAACATAATGGCAAGTTAAAATTTGGAATTTACAGGAAAGACACGCATGTAAAAAATTACACCAAAGCAAATAGTTTCAACCCTAGACTTCACAAATATGTAATCATCAATAGCCTAACCCACAGACTGGTGAACCTACCGGTGGAAGAACGGAAATACAAGACTGAATACTCCACAATAATAGAAACAGCAACAAAGAACAGCTTCAACAAACAATTGGTAGATAAGAAAATAAAACAGTTCAGGAGACAGAAACTTCTAAAAGAAGTCACCACACTATCAGCTATTAAGGAAAAAAAGTAAACAAGAAGTTCACATATCACCCTAGACAACCTAAAAATTTAAAAAAGAAAATCTTCAACGAGTTTAACATTACCCTGGCACCAGAAAGTAAATCCAGTATCAGAAACCTCATCAAAAATCTATAAACCGACAATGCTCATGGAAAATAAGTCAGGGATTTACAAAATTAACTGTTCTGAATGCAGGAAGGTGTACATCAGAAAGACAAATGTAATATCGAAACCAGATTAAGACAGACTTTTGGAACATCAAACAAAGAAATAGACAAATCCGCAGTGGCAGCACATTTCTGGGATGATCACCACAACATAGAGAAAAGAGTCCAACTACTAAAACCGGTCCACATGAACTTAAATATGGGAAAAGATTTATTTGAAGTTTGAAGCACAGTTAATGAATTTTGACATGCCTTCGGAAGAAAATACGCAACTCAGCCTCATTGAATCTCTGCCAGATGTCTCCTCCCCAGAGACAACATCCACATGACACTAGAGTTCCAACCAGTTGACTACTTCTTGATAATGCCTACAAGTGAAGGTCTAACATGCTGAGAATAAATTAAAGGTATGTGTAGTATAGTGTGTCTTAGTCGACTCAATGTGTATAATTTTATGAATTACTATATTACTTCACAGTATTAATTTCAATTAGTTTTTCAAATTATCTGATTTCATACTTAGTATTTACTATAATGTGTTTTGATTATTACATTATATGGTGTAAGTTGTAGGAGTAAAACTAATCGATATTGATTTTGTATTATAAATTGATACACTTGAACTAGAAAATGCTGATGATTCAGACAGAGACCCTAATTGGAATTATTTCCATCTTAGGATGATGATGATGATGATGATGATGAGTATAGAAAGTGCAAGCAATATACAACCTTGCTTCCTGTGATTCCTGTTGACAAGAATATAATTACACTACCAAATATCGCAGATGGTAGGTTAATATTAAAATAAAAGAAACATAAATCACAAATAGTTGTATTATTTTTAGAAAGTCTGAAAGAATTTTGTACCATAGTTTCACAGCTACCTTGCTTATTTAAAAAAATCTTGCAGGCTATTTCCTTATTAAAAGTAGGTTGCAACATTTAATTCAAGTATCTTTAGTTATTTTATACCTTTTTTATTTTAGGAGACAAGAGAAGATAGTATGCGAATGAGATAAATGCATTCCTGAAAATCCTGTTAGAGGTGTTCAAGAGGGGCATAGTATGGAGTTGGAGGTAGCAGCTTTGGAAACTGAGGTTGCACAATCCTACTGAATGGAAAAGAAATATGAAAATGCATCAGAATGAACATATGGCCTATACATCTACTAGGAGAAGAAATCTTTGGTCCTAAGAATTTAGGACCAGCAAGCAGTGATAAGTGCAGTTTGCAATGCTCAACAAAAATAAGGAAAGATGCTAGACTGAAAATAAAAGATGCTCTCTAGAGAGTGGGTAACATTCATAATCAACGTCTTCACTGCAAGACATGCCAAAGTTTTAGAGCCAAAGTATCATTATACTCATGTGGACAGTACTGTTCAAAGAACCTAATCTATAATTTTATTATTAATGGAAATGTTTAAGGGTTTAAAAATATATTTTTAGCCACCCTGAGTGTCAGTAGCCATTCTGTGAGCACTACATGGGAAAAAATCACCACTAAAAGGACGGTAGCTAAAGCTAGACGAGGAAAAGATAGTAAGCACTTTGAAATTCCAGAGAACATTACAAATGTCATTAAAGCTCACAATAATTCCTTCTCCAGAGTGGAATCACATTACTGCAGAGCTAGGAGCAAGAAAGAATATCTATAAAGTGATTAAAATATCAGTATAATGTACATAATGTACAAAGAGAAGTATACTGATGAAGGAAAATACTACACAAAAATGCACCATTATGCACTGTTTTTAATTTTTGTTTTAACTTGAGATTTCTTTGCTCCCAAAAAAGGATCACTTTAATTTCTGTTCAGGTTACAAACAACTCTGAGGAAAAAAATGCAGATTTAGGAAGAATACGAAAAGGCGCATATATTAGAAAAAGAGGCATGTAGAGAAGGAAAAAACTCAGACATTCAGGAATGTAAAGGAACTGATGGAAAAAGTAGAGTGTATGCATTTGACCTACAAGCTGTGCTTCAGACTCCATGCAGTAGAGTATCAACTTTGTACTACAAACACAAGCTCTACTATTATAATTTCACAGTCTTCAGTGTGGTGGGAACTGGAGAACTGCCGCGTTTCTTCTGGCATGAAGGGATAGCTAAATAGGGGGAACTAATGAAATTGCCAGTTGTCCCCTGAAATTCTTAGAGAAAATTAAAAATGCTGGTATCCAACATATATTTTATGGTGATATTTGTATTGGCCAAAATAAAAACGGCATTTGTCATCTCTATTTCTGTATGCAGTTTCACCAATAGAAGGTACTGAGAGCATTACAGTAAAATATTTTTAAGCTGGGCACTCGCAGATTGAAAATTACTCTGTGTATGCCATGACGACAGAAAATGAAAGTGTTAAAAGGAAATAAGGAAGCAGACATATGCATTGCCCGTCATCAGAATGGCAAAAAAGGGTGCAAAGCCATATTCCATCATTGAGATAGATACTAATGGTGTATAAGATTTCAAAAAACTCTCAGAAACCATAGGGCACAAAACTACAAAAAGAACGAAGGACAAATGTAATTTGGACTAACACAAAACATCTCCATTTTTCTAAACATGAGCAGTAACACATTTCTGCACAAAAATAGTTACTCTGTAGAAGAAGAGTACAAGAGCATTAACACAAAGTCTGGGCAGTGAGGAAAACCAATTATTTCACTTGTGCTAGCGTACACCACATCCCCACAAATTACAAAACTGACCTGATCTCACTCTGCATGACTATTTAATCCCAAGTGTATACTGGGACTTATAAGGTACAACTCTTTCTGTAACATGGGTCAGAGGAATGGCTACATAATTTGTGATTCTTCATCACACACTTTAACAGGATTTGCCATATCTCCTCCTTGCACTTCACTGTGAACAGTTTCACCTTTTTTACTTTGGTAAGCCATAAACACATTATGGCAAACACAACTGCAATTCACAGGAGTACTAAAAGTGCTATGCAACTCAAGTAGCTGTATGTCTTTAAACAGATCACAGCATCTTCAGCTGTGCAGTGCAAGGATATGCAGAATCATGTTAACACAGCTTCCCTTAGTCTGTGGAGATTTTCTTGTGGTTGGAACACAGTACGCATTTGAAACACAGGCCTGGTAAAGCAAATTCTGAGGAAAATATGTGTACAACAATCTTAAATTGTGTTAATAATAAACTGTGACTACATGAATTAAATAACAATCTAAATGTATTAGTCATAAAAGCAATAAAATTTAAATGGGCTGGCCATGTTGCCCACATGAATGATGAAGCTATATGAAAAGTGTTAACTGTTTATTGACGACAGGGATAGCAAAATAAAAGTCATCAAGAATTTAGGATACCAAAATTAGGTCATTTGACTCTAGACTGATGCTAATGCTTAACTTAAGAGGCCACAATATATTTTTGTTTGTAGTGCTGCTTGGTGATCTCAAAAATCAACAAAACTGGGATTATATAACTTGAAAGATCGACAAAAGCAAAGTACACAGGGGGCCCTACTTCCTGCTGCAACCACAGAAGAATGGTAGGAAGATAACTGGCAGAAACACTATACCAACCATTCCACGAGTGTAAAAAGCAATTGTTTGTTGATTGGTTAGATTGTATTGTAATGTTACTTTCACTTTGCATAAGTAAACTATAAACCATAGTTAGAGAGTAATGCATTGCAACTAATGCTGTAGTAGTAGTAACAGTTATGTAATTAAAAGTAATGCATGGTAACAGCAATATTATTTGAATAAATAACTGTAACTTTAAGTTACTTTTGTCTGTAACGGAAACAATACTTTTTTCATTACTTGCAACATTTTTATTATAAGAATCTTAAGAGACTAATGCCAGTTTGAATATTCTTCTTTAACTGATTACTCTCCTCTTTGTAGGACTTACAAGCCAATGTCTGGGCCAGTAGGCTGTCGAGGAGCAAGCAATCTCTGAATCATGGCATATCCAGGATGGGCAATCAGCCCAATGTCTGGTATGACAGTGAAGGAAAAAAATAAAATGCACTGATGAAAGGGATGATTTGAAAATTTGCAGATCAAATTATCTAACCTAGCGATCAAGGAAAACTGCAAAAAAACCTTTGGCCAGATGGTTGGCCCTGGGGCTTGAACCTGGAACTTCTTGAATGCGAACCACAAATGTTACCACCTGAGCCATCCTGCTCGGTCAATCTTAATATTCATTTGAATGGTTACCCCGAAAAAAGATCTAACCGACAAAACATCGAAAGTTGAACATACAGTGGAATAATGATCTATTCAATGGATGTCACAGCCTGGTAGATGTTAAATAATATATTTCCCTTTCAGAAATTATTTATTTTACAATTTTGGCAAACAGTGATCTATCTGCAAGTAAAAGTAAAGCTTTTCTTCATGTTCCCAGCAATTTGTAGTTTGTGGGTTGCATCTCTTTTTGGGATAATTATTCATTTGTTAAAATGTCAAAAGTTATTTAAACTATTTCAAAAATGGGTATGCACTTTCCTTGGTATAATATCATCCGGAATGCCTTTGATTTTCTGACAAAAAAGGTCGACAGTACTAGCTGCAGTCTATGATTTTTATTCTCAAATACTCACAATCTGCACCACTTCATAAGCAGACTAGTGATGGTACAGTTACAATAATACATTAATAAATGTGCTTTTTTCCACATCACATTTCAAACTGCATACATTTTAATGTATTCTGTTCTCAAGTTTCCTGTTTCCGACTCTTTCTATTGCTACTGTCTAAATACCCCATCTCAAATGTCCCTCATTCATGTCCTGCCTCCTTGTTTTGTTTATGTTATAAGTAACGGTAATAACAGTGTCTGCTATAAAATTATTAAAATAATTGTGTAAATCCAAAAATTTCCTTTTGAATTGCTAGAAATAAACTTATTATTACTAAAGTCCCTCCTCAATTATATTTACATTCTCTTTAGTTGAAAATTTTGTATGCAAAAATGAATACAGTGACACAGAAAAGTTACCCAAGAATAACATCCGATCATCTATATTATTCACTAATTCAATTCAATAATTTTATTTCGGACATGGATACGAAAGATGATGTCCTTGGCAGTTTACAGTGATATACTTGAATTTTTTAACACAGATGGTAAAAATGATTTGTTTCATTGTAAACTGTGCATTTGTGGAAAACAATTACACAGTAGTCAAAGCTACACACAGCCAACTTAAAAAAAAAGAATATACAGGTTAGACCACATATATAAGGTGCTTACTGTCTTGAAGGTTTACAATTCAAGTATAGGTTTTGACAAAATTCCAGTAATGCATCTGGAATGGTATGGCAGTATTCAAATGCATGTAATGGCTAGCTTAAAACCTTTACTGTCTTTATTTATTTCCACAGCCATAATAAGGAACTGCATTTATTAGCATAGGGTGTCCCATAATGAACGCCATTTTTAAATTGAATGTGTCTGTCGGTTTGTTAAGTTGCCACCTAAAATTTATCTCTTGGCATTGTGATTAATGAATATCATTAACAATTGTCATTTGTGTGTATTGTTCTCTATTAAAATGGAGCGATACAAGGGTCAACATGTCCAGATTCCGAAAATGTACTTTAAGTACGGTGAATGCTATACAAAGACCATTCAAAGATATTGTGTATTTTTTGGTAAATGAAATGTGTCTAACATGTCAACAAAGCAGAGACTGATAAGGAAGTCTGAAGATCCAGGATCAACAGAGAACATCAAATCTCCTGGAAGTCCTTGCTCTTGATTGGCAGAGAATGATGCCCTTGTCGGTCATATTGCTGCTATGAGCCCATTGAAGTCGATTTGCCACCATTCTCAACAATTAACCATTCCAAGAAACAATTTGCAGTGAATTTTAACAAAAGCTCTGCAGTTTTTAAGATCCAACTAACACAAGAGATGAAGCCTACAAACCATTTGCAACATCGAACATTTACTGATTGGATATTGAAAAAACAAGCATTGCACAGTGATTTCCATAAGAAAATAGTCTTCAGTGATAAGGCACAATTCCAGTTAATGGTCCTGTGACTAAACATATTTGCCTGATTTGGGGCACAGAGAATCCTTGCATGGTGTTTGTAAGAAGTTGCTGTATCCAGAACAAGTCACTGTTTGGGCTGGCTGACTAATTGGATCATACCTTTTTGAAGATAAGACTGGAAAAGCAGTGACAGTGAATGGTGACCATTATCACAACATTGTTGCACAGTTTTTATGGCTGTAATTGCAATTGTGGTTTTAACAGGATGGGGCAACCAGCCATAATGACGTCGAAACAACAACATTGCTGAGAGAAAGATTCCCTGCCTGTCTCAACTCTTGCAACAGTGATCAGTATTGGCCAAGAGTTTGTGTGATTTGACACCATGTCACTACTTTTTGTGAGAGTATGTAAAATCTTGTTTATGTTTACAATCCATGAACTATGCAACTCAAGGCAGAAATTAGAATTTCGACCTAACTTTGCTCTAAAATTGTTGAAAATTTTCCCAATAAAGTAAACATGTCCCAACGAAGCCATGAGGACATTTGCCTGATGTTTTGTTTCCTGTTTGATGGCAGTGTTTGTGCTTCATATTGACTTAATGTTATTAGCACTTTTCAAATAAATCATGCATTTTATTATTAAAACAAAAATTGCATTCATTATGGGACACCTTTAGTTGTCATGCCTGATGTTGAATGGGTGGCTCCTTAAATCTTTCATTACTTTAATTTACCATCCAAACTCTATGAAATTGTTCTATAATGTTCTAGAACATTTTTTAGGTTGAATTTTTACCTCTTAGAACTGTAATTTCAAAAAGCTCCCATGTTATTCATAATAATGGGCCAAAAATTTACTGATATTCACAGAAATTTGAATTAAATATCAGCAGATATATTTCTGATCTTAGCCTCTCCCACCCAACAATCTTCCATATTCTGGAAATGTTGCCTGTAAAGCATTTTTAGGGGCGAAAGATCCAAATGATTGAGTCAATGTTATGCAAGCACAGTAGCTGAAATGTTAAACTTTCGTATCTTCTCTTTGGTTCAGAAATTATTTAATAATGTACAGGATACACAATTTTCACATTAAGGGAATAAGAATTCCCTAACAAATATTTTCAACAAACTAGATATGAAACTGGCACACAGAAATTTCCTTATTCCCCAAACCACACTTTAAAATTTTTTGGACATGGCATATAGTCTCTAACCGCTGACAAAAACATATTTCTATTATTAATTATAAATATCAGTTACGTAGTTTCTGATGTTATACTGGACAAAATGTTCTCTCTTTATTTCTTATACATTGATAATGAACTTAATTAAAACTTCCAGAATGTTCCAGCATATTCTTCGCTCTTCTTGGTGCGAGGCTTAAATCTGAGCTGTAATCAACATCCCTAAAACCTATGGATTTGACACCAATGTTTACTTCCTTCTTCATTTTTAAGCTTCTGATCCCCTCACCCTGCCATAAGGATGCATAACCTTCAGTATTTACCCCAATTCCAGTTTTATTAAAATGGATTCATAGTTTATGGGGAAAGCGACTCCGTTTATATTGCTTCTTCTCTTCAAGGTTTTGACCCCTTACCTCCTCTCATATGGGATGTACAACCCCCAAAGGTTTTTGCTAAGGCAGTAAGTGATAAATGTGCAAGTTTAGTTGAGATTGGTCCTATGGTTTGAGAGATGTATACAATGAGTTATGGCATAGACGATGACTTTCATTTACAGTTGAAAGTTTTTTTTTCCTTTCTTTTTTTTTAGCGGGGGGAGGGTGGCCACCAAAGTCTTATGATGAAGTAACTAGTCATAAAAAGGTGAACAACTTTGTCTGTAACATGTGTGAAAGCATTTATATACATATCAGTTCCTCTGCATTTAATTTGATTTTAAGCAGCAAAAAATGTTGTAATTCTCCACCAGTATGAATTACTAGGCATATGTGATAACTTTGAACCAATTTGTCCGACATTCCCTGGCACACGCCAATTTTTTAAATACTCCCCTGACCATTTTGCAATTCCCTGACTTTCCAGGTTGCTGGAAACTCTAAATATTGTTACAGGAGCAAAATGTAGTGGTTGATTTCCAGATTCTAGCTCCATATATTGGACTGGTCTTGGAACTACTTGATGGACTAATTTCCTTACTCGAAACAATGCTGGAAATATGTATGCAATTAGATATACTACTGCATATATCAGGGGGGAGGGGCACAATGTATGCAGTAACAACCATTTAAACCCCTTTCAAACTGTTATACACATATCAGTTTTTGGTTTTTAAATTAATAAATTCCATTGTTCACTCTCATTGATATTTTATATTGTTAGACAAAGGACATGAGAGATCACCTAGGAAAGGTAACAGAGAGGAAATTTTATATGGAGACAATAAAAGAAAAGAGAAGCTGCAAAAAGAAGAAATATATTCCTCCTGCACTATGGTCACCTTTTTATTCCAGTTCCTGGCGCTATTCCTTTGATATGGTTCAACAAATGCCAATTTTGTTTTTGCCACCTTATAAAATAAGTATACTTGGACATTTCAAAACAATTACTTGCTTCTGGAAACTCTTGTGATAAAGAAAGAAGGAAATCTTACAAGTATACTTTCACCACTACTTGGAAAACTTAGGAATTGGCGAGACAAAATTCTTCTCACATGCAAACAACTAACAACTCATGTGCTATTTAATGCAGAGGGTGACGACAGTCTGAACCATAAGATTACCATTTCATTTTTTCCTGTAGGTCACACAAAGCTTTCTTATGACTGCTTTCAGTTTACTGAAGCATATCATGTCACTTCTACTTCAACATCACAAGATATTGTTTAGTGATCGAAGCAGATATTCAGAAAGAATTCCAGGTAAATAAGGCTGTAACTGATGGAAAAGAAGGTGAAAACACTGTTGTCCATATATTAGATGGGCTCTTTTTAGGTTTGCAATGGAAAAAACATGACCAAATCACTAGTTTCAGCCATTTCTCAAAAAATGTAGATCAACCTGAGTTATAATGGGTTCAATACAAGGTTTTGTGATGCTAAAAATATACCGCAAGGCCTTACACATTCCAGAATTACTTTATTAAAATATTTGACAATACTACACAGGTGAAACTAAGAGGTCTGTTTTGCCTCTGCAACCTCATAATTACTTTGAAGATACAAATGAATGAGGACCAAATAATATGGACATCAAGGAAGGACAGCATAAAACAAAAGAGAAATATATAGAAAATCCAACCTCTACTTATTTACTGAATCAGATGTTCTCAATGGATGATCTCATAGTTACAAAATTATGCAAAATAATAACTTATTCAAGAAGATATTTTTTTGATTAACAAGATCTTCCAAGAACCAATCACCTGAAAATTTAATCTGAAATAAAGCAACCAAATAGATCCAACTTTTCCAGTAACCACAAACTCCAGTGTAATTTCAGTAAATCCAGTGTGTAAAAACATTCCAATATATTTCCAGTAATCCCAGTATCAGTAGATGCCCTTCATATATTAGTGTGTTTATTTATAATATAGTGGTTTGAATTTATATATGTGTGTGTGTGTATATGTATATAATTTTACAAGTGAAAAATACATTTATTTGCTCATGAAGTTTTAATCTTTTTTATTTATTTAAATTAAAACGGCGAAAGAGTATATGCCATTGTTCTATCTGACTGAGGAATGTTAAACATCTGTATAATCCAGGGATAGTGTAGTTAATTTTATTTTTTCTTCATAGACAACATCCACATTCTCTAATAAAAAGAAAGGAAAGGAAAAGGAGGAAAAGACAAAGTATCAAAAGGAAGTGTTCAGATATCAGTAGAGGCTCCAACTCAGAAGAAGCCAATCTTTAGGGATAAATCTTCAGCTTCATGTGTGACACAAAAGTATGGTAGATAGAGCAGTGCTGAACTTTGCCAGACCTATTGCAACACTATCATTTCAAAAATTGTTTTGTCTAGATTTGCCAGAATCACTGCCAGTTACATCAAGAAAAACTGAGTGAAGGAACTGAATAAAGATTTTGAAAGGATGAAATTGGAAGTCTAAGATGAGTTTAAGAAGGCCAAGTTGCAGCAATACTACCAATGTATGGAGTAAAGCTAAAAGGTACTTCCATATACACAGATTTATCAATATATTATTTTTTTAGCTAGCTTGGTATAGATTAATATATTACTTGTTATACTGATATTACTGAACTTCTTGTTGTTTGCTGGATCTATTTATTATTTTTCAACCATTTTATTGTGTATGAAGAGCTTCTCTGAAATAACTGCTTACAGGCTCTTGATCCAGCCAGATTAAAAAGAAAAATGGCAGTGTTGGCATATAGATAATGAAAGGAAGGAATACATACTCACAGTGTTCCACCCAAGGAGGTAAGTAACACTTTGTCATTCAATGGTCAAACTTCTGTTAAGCTTTTCGGTAAGAATTAAACAATTTTAAACAAACCAATGGTATAGAAGGTGAGTTACAATACCATTCTTATTGTTAATGGTTTTATAAGCTTGGTTTTCTTACTTTTTTTTCCATTTTGGATTGTTCTAGGGGCAAAATAAAAACAAACAGTAATGATGGTGGAGATGATTAGAATTTATAAATGCTTTCAATATTTTGGAATTATGTGAAACTGAAAAAAATCTGATGTGTTACACTCACATGACTTTCTCTACTCCTGTACAATCTAATTTTACAAACGCTTATTCTCCATATGCTTCATGTTAATCGAGATATCGAGACGTTAATCTTATTGCTAATATATGGTAGCTTTTAAGCGATAGTCAAATATTTTAAGCGCTGGTTGCTATGTGGCGCATTCCATTCTCTTTGCACGTCCTGGACATAAAAAATTGAATAACGAATTTGAGAAAAAGTATAAGTATTGTAAAATTTAAGGAAATAACAAGCAATATCTCGAAAACGGTTCACTCAACAAAAGAAATGTATATGACATAAGTTGTGTATTTTAACGCGATCTACATTTTTTGTGTAGTAAAATTTTGTCTATCTCTTATGGTTTACCAGTTATGCAAAAGTCGTTCACAATGAAGAATACTTTTGGAGACATTCCCAGAAAATTCAAGATATACATTTCATTTCTCATGACATTATCTTAAACATATGATATTTTCATCAAAATCGTTAGAGCCATTTTTGAGAAAATTAAAATTTTCGAAAAATGTTCCATGTAAAGGGTAGTCTGGGGTGGAGGGATTTTCTTGAAAACCTTCGTGTCGCATCTCTGGAAGATACTGAACCTAAATACCAAGTTTGGTGTTTATCCGACTGTTTGTTTTTGAGTTATGCTGTTCACAGACACACACACACACACACACACACGGACATGTTTCCAAAAATGCTTTTTTTGGATTCAGGAGGTCTCAAAACATGTATTTCCGGTGAAATCTCGGTATCGAATTTTTGGGTGGAATGCAATACTTCCCCTACTTACTATACGTAGTAGAGAAAGTAAAAATGAAAAACAACTTCCTCACCACTAAATTGCAATTCATACACCAAATTTGATTGTTGTGAAAAGTTCTGAACATACACTAGAAAATTAACAAAGTTTCAAGGAGCATCATGGCAAAATGTACCAAGCTTTGGAATAAACAACCATTCATTTATTTTTACTTTCTATACTATTTAGCTGTATTGAACAGAAGCATTGTATTCCACAGAAAATTTGATACTGAGATTTTACTGGAAAAGCACATTTTGAGAGTACCTGGAGAAACAAAAAGTAATAATAAAGCATCTTTACTTTCTCTACCAAGTGCTAGATATTGCATTCCACACAAAAACTAATTATTGAAATTTCACCAGAAACATGTTTTGAGCACCTTTAAAACAGCTCTGTGAACAGCATAACTCAAAAACAAAAGGTTGGATAAATACCAAACTATTTATGTTCAGTGTCTTCCAAAGATGCGATACAAAGGTTTTCAAGAAAATCTCCTAACCACAAACTACTCCTTACATGTAACATTTTTAGAACTTTTTTACTTTCTGAAAAATGGCTCTAACAATTATGATTAAAATATTATCAAGACATTTACATGATAAATAAAACGTATATCTTAAATTTTCTGGGAACTGCCTAGGAAGACCTCTTCATTCAGAAGGAATTTTATACAATTTTGCATAACTGGTAAACGTCAGACATAAACGTACTACACAAAAAATTGTAGATGTCTTTAAAACACACAATTTATTTCAAATAAATTTTTTGTGCCATCAGCCATTCTGTTATTAATGGTTCAAATTGTTCAATACTTAGTCATTCTTTTGAAGTCCTGTTGACATTTAGTTGTTACTCATGAGTACATGGTAAGAATATGTACTTTTACTGTCAACATATAGCACCCAGTTCTAAAAGATTTTAGTTGTATTTATAGCGAAATGTGTAATGCAGCTATTTCTGGAAAGGTTTATCTCAATTAAAATGAAGTAGATAGGAAAATAAACTTTTATAAGTATAATTTGTGTACTCATGAATAAGTGATAGAGGGTAGAGAAAGTCATTTGAATGTAACATCAGATTTTTTTTTTTTACTTTCTCTACTATTTATCTATAGTAAGTAGAGGAAGTATTCCACCCAAAAATTCGAAACCAAGATTTCATAAAGAAATATGGTAACTTTCAGCATTTAAGTTCAGCAGCTTCCAAGGATGTGTCATGAAGACTTTCCCGAAAATCCCCCAACCCAAAATACCCTTTACAAGGAAAAATGTTCTATAGTTTTGGGTTTCTCAAAAATGGCTCTAACATGTTAAAGATGTTTTCATGACAAATGAACGGTATATCTCGAATTTTCTGGGAATAGCCTCTGAAGTTGTCTTAAATCTGAATGACAATTTAGGTCAAATAAACTTTTTTTGTGGAGTTACCATTTCCTTGTTATTGGTTTGAATTTTCAAATACCAACACTTTTCTCAAATGGAAAATTATTTCCTTCTCTTTTTTCCATAGTCATTCTAAGAGAATGGAAATTCAAATTCATCACATGGTGACATGCTCTTTAAAAATCTATCACTTTACCTACTGTATTGTACAACAAAATGTGTAAATGTCAGTTGAAAGTTTATCTGAATTAACAAGTAGTAGCTAGTAGCTTTTGTAAGAATAGTTTTCTAGAAGAGTAGAAAAGTAATGTGAATGTAATACTCAAGATTTTTTTTTTACAATAAGTTCCAGTTGTTGTATGACGGATTATGACATAATACAACTTTTTCAGCTGGCACTCCATGTATGAAGGAGTCCAACCAACAGATCTGCAAGCTAACTGAGAATGCCAGTGAAAAAACTGACAGCTGCTTGGATTTTTGTTCATTGCCCATGAAGTTCCTTTCTTAAAAAAATACAGTGAAGTGACGAGTCCATTTAAACTATTAAAGCAAAAATGTTCTCAAATGTTTTAAGAAAATGAACTTTTGTATGGGCTGCTATAAGTGAAGCGAGATTTACATACAGCACTTTGGCATAGTTTTGGAATTATAGATAAGGTAAAAAGGTGTTATTCTGCAAAATGTGCATCCAAGTTAGGAACAAAAGGTTCTGCCTGCTTTAATAAGATTCATATTATGCAGCTCCAGTTGCCAGCAACAAAGACCGTGGTACAATATTTCTGGTTGACTAAATTATTGCAAGTATGCCATTCTCACGGTAATCAGATGGCCAGCTATCTGCAAATCAAGTTGTAACTGAACTGTTTTAGGAATGGCATGTTGGATGAATGCAATATTGATGTTCTATTGGAGGATTCTGCTTCCAAATACAATCCTATGGATTTGGAAAGCAGTAGTAAATATGAAACACCCAGAAAACATGGAAAACTGAAGGGGGTGTTTGCAAGAAGGTGAGTTAACATCAGTAATGTGATATTTTCCCTAGTCATAAAATAATTTGCTCTCAACTCATTTTGCACATCACAGAAGCAATACTAATTTTGCATAAAAGTCTTCAATTACTCATATAGTTGGGCTATTTAATTAAGGAAACGGATTCCAAAGTCAGTGGTGTAGGTTTGATCAAGGTTTCCAATACCTAAACTGCAATTTATTGAGGTATGATGAGTATGCTACAATAATTTATAAATTAACAAAATGCATGAGCTCATGCTGGAAAACTTAAGGATTAATTTCCTTAAGATGCTCCTTATTTAAGCAACTGATTAAACTGCAATAATCAATATAAATTCAGAGTAATTTAAGGTTTACTTTAAATAAATATACTTATATTATAGAGCAATTAAAAATAAGAGTAACCTTACAAAAAGTAAGGAACATATAAATAAAAAGATAATTTAAGAACCAAATAAAAAAAAGATTATTATTATCCCCCTTGCTTGAGCCATTTAAATGCCCACACCATTGCAGCATATTAGGAAATATTGGTTTACATACATTTGGTGTTTACGGCTGTTCAAGAAAATGTAGTTTACTAGGTTATTATTTTCTCCACCACCTACCTATAGTAAGAGGAAGTATCATATCCCACCCTAGAAATTTATATCTAAGAATTTTCCCTGAAAATACACACCCCCTCCCGCCAAAAATACTGTTTAGAAAAGTCCATGGTGTGTCTGAACAGCATAACACAAAAATGAGGTTGGTACTTAAGTCCACGTCTTACAACATTATGCACACAATTTTCAAGCAAATGCCCTACTCTAAGAATAGGAAAATTTTCATTATTTTTTATTTTCTCAAAAATGGCTCTAACCATCTTGATTAAAATATCACATATCAAAATCTTTAGCTGACTAATAAAATGTGCAGCTTGAATTTTCGGGAATAGCCTGTGAAGCCTACTTCATTCAAAATACATTTTGTATAATATTGTGTAACTGGTAAACCATTTGACTGTTCTGAGAATGATATAACAAGCACTGTTTGCTAGATTTTAGAGAGAAAGTCGTTAAAAATAATCTATGTGTAAAACATATTGTAATGTGGAGCAACAGCTGCATTCCACAAAACAAAAATAAAATGAGATCCTCTTACTTTCATTTGCATTCTGCTGGCAATTAACTAAACAAGCTTTTTTGTATAATTCGATGGGAAAAAACCTCCTTTTAAAGACTTTAGAGAAGTAACAAATTTTGGCATTTAGTGAGGTACCATTCTCTCAGATTTCTGAGCTGAAGTTCACACCAGGACAGACAAAGTAGAATACAAATTAAGTCATCCTGATTCCATGTTTTAAACAGTGAATGCTTGTCCATTAAATGCTATCAGCTCTTAGTACGCTTTCTATCCGCCCCACTATACAAAATTCTATTGCAGAAAAGACCAAGTAAGAAAAATAAAAATAGATGCCATTACAAGACTAAAAGTACTTTGAGGTGGTACAGAAGATGTGCAGCAATGGCATATTGAGCATAGTTATGATGGAAAGCTTAATTCAATAAATATTTCTATCAAAATCTTATTAATAAAATGTGCTCTTCTTTGACTTTATTACTGATACAAAAGAAGGGTGAACAAAAGATAAATAAATTTGTGTGTAACTGAAAACTAAATTTTGGAAAGTGCCAAAAGTATTTGAAATTGCATTTGACAATTCAAACCTAATAAAGACTATCTCAGAAATAGTTAATGTCACAATAAATTTTATTTGGCATAAATTGTGTGATTTAATAAGATTTACTTCTTCTGCTTAAGTCTTTGTTCTACCTCTTACGGTTTACAAGTTATAAAGGAATCCATTCAGAATGAAGATAACTCAGGCTATTTTCAGAAAATACAAGATATGCAATTTATTTGCCATGCAAATATCTTAAACATAAAGGGACCATTCCATGAAAACTTAAACCAAGATGGGCAATTACATTGGAACTTTTTCACTGTTCAAATGTCTCATTGTCACAGAAAAGGTGTAGTTTTTGTATTATTTTGAAACAATTAATAATTATCCAATGCTGATATGTATGATAAGTGAACTTTATGTGACAAACATCCAATAGCACTCTAACCTCGGATAACACTAAAACATAATACTGGAGAAAGTTTTTAATAACAGTCCCTTTCCGTCACACACCAGTATATGTGCATCAGTGAGTTCAACATAGCATGTTTTAATTTAGATTCCGAGAAACATTTACTTTATAATGCACTGTATATTTTAAAATATGCAGGCTATGTCTTTGCAAGTAGTGTACTGTATGCATATATCTTGTAAAATGCTCTGTGCAAGATTAATGATTTAGTTAAGCAATTTTATGAAAGGGACTTTATATCACTGCGAGCTCCTGGGAAAAAGGATGTTGTGATAGTAAGAGAGAATGAAGAAAAAGAAAAACTTCCGGAGAGATTTATATATACCACTATTGCAGAGGTATATCAGATATTAAAAAGGGAAATCAAAATTCTTTTCGTTGCAACCCAAATTTGTCCTTCCAGTCAGTAAAATGCCTCACCAAAGCTGTTTGTGTCACTACCATGGAAAAATCAATTTACCTTAGACTGCTCTATGCGAGTATAAGGAGGATATTGCTAAAACACACAACTAATTAGTACATTAGTATGCAATTCTGAAAATGATAACGGCATGTCAAGCACATGTGATATTTGTGGCATCAAAAACCTGCTCAGTCAGAATGCCTTAACAGATGATACAAATCAATTAGCGTGGTTTGGAACACCATTGATGAAAAACTTCTGAAGGAGAATACTGTCTACGAAGCATTTGCAAAACTTATTTAAAAAAATATCCCAGCTTTTAAAACTTCGCTTCTTAGTAAAAACTCAGCATACATATTTTCCAAAGAAGAAAGGTGCAGTGGATAGCAAAAAAATTGTAGTACAAATTAATTTTGCCAAAAATTACACTGCCAGTTGTAGTAAGGGGTTTTAGGGCGCACAACTGCATTGGTCATTAGTGCCCAAGCAAAACTAAATCAATGAACAAAAAGACAAGCTTAAATCGAAACAATGAAAACTTCACTCAAATAGTGCCAGCAACTGCAAAATGTAGAGCGAAAAGGGCTAAAAAACCACAAGGTAAATACATAAAAAGCAAAATGCAGCAGCGGTAAAACCTAAAAAACAAAAGAATAAAACTAAATCATCAAACCCAGCTGCCAATACCACTGTGACGATTAAAATGTGATGCATGTTCCACAGCACCTGAAGCGTCTGCCAGCAACTCAGACAGTGTTGCTGGCAAGCCCAAAGATGCACGTAACTGAGCTAAAAATTGGCACTGAAGTAAAACATGTTGCACCATCAACAGCTCAGGACAATGAGCACAGAACGGGGCAGGGTCTGAAGATAACAAGTGACCATGACTAAAACGGCAGTACCAGATGCGCAATCTGGCTAAAATTACTTCCCCGTGACAACAGGTGCGCAAGGAAGTACTCCAGGTGACATGGAGGGGTTTCGCTTCCTGAAGTTTATTCCCCTGAAGACCAGCCCAGTCCAGTGCAAAAGTATAAATCCACTTAAAAATGCACTAAAATCATCAGAAGGAACACAACAGCTAAAACACTGAGAGAAAAAAGGTTGGGCTTTGCAGCAGCATCACCAGCCTCATTTCCTTGTAGGCATGCATGTCCAAGAACCCACACAAAGGACATACTAATGCCAACATCAGCGAATGAGTGAAGGCAAACCTGGAAGCGCTGCAAGAGAGGGTGGTAACTGTACAGCGACCTGATGCTCTGAAGGGCACTCAGTGAATCAGAGCAAATTACCCACTGCTGCTGGATGTATAAAAGAGCCTGGTGAATACCAAATGGCTCAGCTGTAAAAATCGAGCCCTGCGATAAAAGCCAAAATGTAAAACTTTGGCGGCCATGAATCACATCCTATTCCCCGAGCATCTTTCAAGCCCTTATTATACTGCCAGATTTCAAAATGAAATTCCCAACATATCACAATCTGCATGCTGCTGTGTGGGTAAGTCCTGGAATTATCAAGTGTCAGAGATGAATATTACATGATAAAATATACGCTGACAAATGTCAAAACATTCCTTCAATGGCTGGTTTCTCAGATCAGGAAAACTTACCCAGAGTTCTTAACAATTAACATTTTTTTCAGATGGTGCAGCAAGCCACTTTAAACAACATTATTCTCTATGTAATTTAACTCACCTTCAGGAAGAGTTCGAAGTTCTGTTAACACAGAACTTTCTAGCTACAGGTCATGGGAAGGGCAGTATTGATGGTGTTTGAGGAGAACTAAAGAGATAAGTATGGCATATGCTGTATTAATACCTGACACTCATACTAAACATTACATTAAAGCTGTATCCCTTATAATGTGGTTTACAAAGTTTCAACTTTGGCAGCAGTGTCCAAATTGAAACAATGGAAGGAAATTAAAATGTTCAAGTAGGTGCTTTTGTAGTGGTTAAGCTTATGACAAAAAAAGATAACTAAAAACTTCATAGGATAAATCTTAAAAGTTGACAATACCTGAATGTAAGGTCAATTTCATGAGAAAAATCATCACATGCGTAGAACATCACTTGCATATCATGCTGTGAGTTCTGATAAAGAATGCAATATATTAACACTGGTATGGTAATTATTTTATTGAAGACGCAGTTTCAGCAGTTTTCATTTTGTACAGGTCGTTTTCCATTACATAAGTAAAAACTGATAACTAAAAAATAGTGCTTTCCATGCAACTCTCCATATTATTATATTAATACTTAATATATGGCTATTCATTAATGAAATGAGACAGCACATTTGTATAGTTTCACAAAACTTTGGAGTGGTTTTAACTCGGAGAGAACTTCCTTTTCGTCCATGTCCCATTCTGTCATAGGAAGACTACTTCATAGGTTTACTTTAATTAACATGATATTTTCCCTTTTGTGTTAACCTTAGGATTGAAATTCTCTCTTATGAATAAAATAAACATTCACAATTTTAAAATAGAGAGTTATTTTTCAAACAATAACGAGAAACAAAACCTTCCAATTGTCCCATAGAATGGGCCATGGTATTTTAATAAAAATTGTAAGAGCAAACCAAAATAGTGAAAATTTTTCCATCAAGGGTAATTTGGGATGAGGGGATTTTCTTGAAAATCGTGTCACATCCTTGGAGGATGCTGAACCAAGTTTGGTATCAACTTTTCATTTTTGAGTTATGCTGTTCACAGAAATGTATAGAAAATATATAAAAAAATTTTTTTTTTTTTATTCAGGGACTCGAAAGTAAAAAGGGGGTAGGTATGCCTCCAAAAGAAATAACTGTGTCACATCGTAACTTGCGCAGTAGGCACTAAGAATTTCAATTGTAATGAAATGTTCCACTGCAGGATAGACAAAGTTTTAAATAGTTCTCCTGTAAATTTATAGGGTGCACTGAGAGAATCTTTTTACTTTAAGGTCACATACTGGCACAGACACTTAAACTTGTTACAAAGGAAAGAAAATGTTCCTTCCTACGTACTTTGACTGCCTTGAAACAAAAGCTCAATAAAGCTTTTTAGTCAATTAAGAATGTGCTGGCCTTTGTTCGAGGCAGTTCAGGTAGTTCAAAAGTGGCGATACATTTGATATTCTATTACAACACATAATTTGAAACACTTTAGGAATTAGCTTTCTATTAATATTGTTACTTTCCTTTCAAGTTTGATAATGCATTTGTAAACACAGATTTTATCCTCTATGCATGCTTCCACCACCAGCTGAAAAAAAATTGCATGGATTGAGCTTACCTGTGTGGCTAAAGTTATATGCTTGAAGCCATGCAGGAATCAATGAACTGTGAAGATAAGCACTATATGGGATCAGCAAGAATGGCAGAAATAGAATTTTTTTTAAAGAGATTGGAGTCTAGGAGATTTTCATTCTACAAGATGCATTTGTTGTTCTGTGAAAGCATGTAAAAAAATGTTATAGTGAAGATAAAACTAAATAGCAGACAATTTTCTCAATATTTTGTGTTTGACCATAATAAAATCTGCAAACAAGCATTATAATTCACTTCTTTACTGGGAATGAGTAATGGTAGACCGAATCATTGAGCCATATGCATAAAATGTAGTAAATTCTTCTACGATCAGAATGCATAAAAAGCTTAGTATATGCTTTTCCTCTTAGACATTATCAATCTAATAGGTTATACTTCTACCCAAGAGTATACTATGACTGCCATGTATAAAATATAGGAAAAGAATTTGCTTTGGACACAATACTAAGAAAAATGATAGCACACCTTTCCCCAGGCTTCACTGTTTAGCAAAATATGGATAATAAAGTAAAATGGCTGTATTTCTTCAAGTTTGGGCTAGATATACGTTTAAAGAAAGAAAACAACCTAGAAATTCTGACTTAAAGCAATTATATTGATTCGATAAGCAGAATGTGGAGCGGTTATTGCCAACATCGTTCTCTTTATTCCTTCATTACTGAAGCTTTCTTATTTCTCACTGCAGGGCTTTGTGATCCATTCAGTAGCACTGGATATTGCTTCAGCAAATCTGTTTCTCATACTCCTCAGACATTTTCGATGTTTTACATACACAGGTTATGTTGATACTAGATTTTCCAATTGTTAGAGTTTGCCGCTTTCTATAATCTGTTGCATTGAGTTTTAAATAAGAATGGCTGTGACAAGAATGACCAAATAGAAGAGGAAGCACCTGACTAATAGGAAATTCAATTGTTGAAAGGTAAAACTATGGCATGGAAGTATAAACTTCTTAGCATTAGGTTACAGTTTACACATACGAAATGAAATATACTATTGCTTCAGGCTTTTCTTATAGGTAAAGCAAAAGGTAATACTACATTTAATGCTCATTGTGTTTCCACAAAATTAAGGAACTTTGAAACATGACTGGGGAAGCCACAACAGCAAGCCTCTTACAACTACTGAAAAACCAGATCGTAAACACAATATCTACATTCCTAAACTTTCAACTCAATATTATGAAAATGATTCATCACAGAAGATATTTCCAGAGGATTAAACTTACCTAGACTTTATTTATTGTAGGAATGGATGAACATTCAACGTAAAGTGAACACATCTATAGTCATATTTTGAACACCAAATGTAATCTTTCTTTTCAAAAGCCTGCAACTGACACTTGTAAAACATGTGATTTATTAAAAGCTAAGCTAGAGAAGAGGCAGCTTGAACTCTTCTTGAATGAAATAACAGAGAACCGCAACAAAGAAAGGCTGCAAAGGCCTATGAAAGTTATAATTCATGATGTATATCAAACAGGATTGGGACAGCCATTATCAAAACATTTTAGATTAGTGAGATATGTTTAGCATATTGTAAGATCTCATCCACAGGTAATCACATTATTAAGCAATATCAAAGGAATAAAATTTTTGTTCATAGTCAAAACAATAGAACACCAGGTATTGGTAGCTTAAAAATAAATATTCATAAATTTTAAGTTTCATATAAAATAAATTATAATTTTTGCATTAACAATTAAAGTTAATTTTCTGCATACCCAGTTGATAGGCGGCCATTATTTATTTCATATTAAATTACTAAAATTATAGAGTAAATATATAACTTAATTTTTATTGTAGGCTAATTTTATATAAAAGCAACCGTAACGTTTGTAAATATGGCTCAGTTATTTGTGTACAGTAACTGTAGGTTACGTTTTCTGTTAACTGTAACTTGATGACTTTCACACTGTAACTTACCCTATTCTGCTATAAACAAAGAGTAATGCTAAGTAATGACCCAAATGACAATTATTTTATGGATACAACTCACTTGCCTATCAAACAGAGCACACCAGTATTCCATTATCAAACTACTGCCACCTCCAAACCCATTTTCTATTGCACAACCAAATATTTTGCTCTGCCACAACCACTATGTTTCTTGGAAACCATTACACATAAATGCATTCACCAATGCCAAAGCAGTATGGAAAGTTAAATCATACTTGAAAGATTCATTGCTACAGCCGGTAATTGAAACACAGTTTCTCAGCTTTCCGTGGTTAAGTCCACACCATTGAATTTTTCAAGTCCGGTTAACTTTCTAACCTAATATTTGCACAGCTATCACACCAAAACAGCTGATTTTTCTTTTTTAAATCAAAGTATACAGCCAATTCAATGTGTCATAATGCATAAAAGGTATTGTAAATAACTATTGTTCAGGTTAATTACAAAAAAAATTCAGAAGTTGCAAACTTTGTTAGGCCAAATAAGCCTGCTGTACTCTGCAAAAATAACAGTAGAATCCTGAGTCTGAGATCACTGTATGTTCTGCTTACGTCATATTATTAAAAGAAATGTAGCATTACATCCTACCTTTTACTTCACAGTCGAGGCTTACATTATCTCAATCAGGTACTTTAGTCAAGGTCTCTTCTTGCCTTCGTTGGGTAATAAAATAACATGGTATTATGAATCCAGGCTTCCATAGCTGGTGTTGTCAAATTTAACACGTTCTCTAGGCTTGGAGGCCATGGTATTATGAATCCAGGCTTCCATGGCTGGTGTTGTCAAATTTAATACGTTCTCTGGGCTTGGAGGCCATGGTCAATGCATATAACTATTTGTCTTTGATGTTTCATCTGCGACTGCACAGGACATCTTCAGAAAAAGTGCAGATTGGATGACAAAAATTATCTGTTGCATGCACATGACTTTCTTCACTCATTCTTGCACAAACCATTCTTACAAACAGGTATTTTTCTATCTACTTCATGTTAGTTGAGATAAATTTATTTTGCAGGTGATAGTCAAATCTGTTTTAAGTATATATGATGGGCTTGAAATTCCATTCTCTTTGTATGACCAGAAGAAAAACAAATGAATATCAACTGAGCAGTTAACAAAAGCATAAAGTATTTGACAATTCAAACCAATAATATAGAATACCTCAAAAATGGTTAATGTCATAAAAAATTTTGACATAAACTAGTTTTAATGAGAACTCAATTTTTTGTGCAGTACATTTTTGTCTACCTCTTTCAGCTTAATGGTTATACAATAATCATTCAGAACGAAGAGAACATCACAGGCGTTATCCAGAAAATTTAAGATATACATTTGATTTATCATGCATGTAACTTAAATATATGAATGATATTTTAATCAAAATTAGAGAAATTTGAGATTTTGCCATTTTTGAGAAAATCACAAGTAACAAACATTTCTCCATGTAAAGGGTAGTTTGGTGCAGGAAATCGTGTTGCATCCTTGGAAGATGCTGAATTTAAATAGTTTGCTATTTAACAACTTTTTGATTTTTGAATTATTCTCTTCACAGACCTTTTTCTAAAAATGTTTCCCCCCCCCATTATTATTTATTCATTCAGGGCATCTCAAAATGTGTATATCCCGTGAAATCCTGGTATCGAACTTTTGTGTGGAATGCAGTACTTCCTCTATTTACTACAGGTAAGTAGTAGAGAAAGTAAACTGCTGCCCATCTGGTAGTGGTCTGGTACTTATACAATTGAAGAGGTGTGGGGAATGAATTGGTTGAGTTTGTGTGTTCTGGCTGGTTGTTGTGCTGGCCTCCAAGCCAGGAAAACATGTAAATGTTTGACAACAAAATGAAGGCAGCTTTACACTGAGGCAACCATGCAGCATGTGGCAAAATCACTGCAAATTAGTCGCTTTCAATAGCATAGCAGCTCAAATGTGCTTGCAGTAATCTACTGGTTGCTGAAGGTCACAATCTTATGTTGAGCTCAGTTGTATACAGCACAACAAATTGGAATGCAAACAAAACAAAGTTTTAATACTACAAAATGTATTTAAGGGATTGACATATCTCATTTTCAAAGAGAATAAGAGCTTCTTTAAACCCATTCTAAATAAATTCCTCCTTTTTAATCTTTAAGTAATACTAGTAAAAAATAAAATACTTTCCAATAAATTTCTTGAATGTTCAAAAGTTTTCAGCAAGGAGTTCATTAAAAAGTAATCACAAGGTATATCACTAATAATAAAAGTCTGTCAGCACCACATCTTTTCCAGTATAATTTTTCTCCTCATGTTCAAAAGGTAAGCTTCAGCAAAACCATCTTCACCAAACACAAAAAATTCAAGCATTCATTTGCACTGGTTATAAAACTGTTGACAGTATATTACAATGATTTTCTGTCAAATGTGTGGCAACTATGTTGACACAGGTTGCCTCAGTGCAAAGATAGTTTAACTACACAATTTCTGCCACATAGGTCAACAATGAGTTCTTCATTTTGAAGCATCTAAGTCCATCAATGTATCTATTGAGTGAGATTTTTAAAAATATAAGAGTTATAAAGCACAGTTCTCAATAAGCATACAGCAACATTTGTAGGCATCAGTCATCAAAATCACATCATGCAAATGACATAATAAATGTTCATTTTATTTTAAAAATTTCTGACATATCTATAAACATATTAATTTATACAAGGGTTACCATTTACAGAACACTGACAAGCATACTTCAACTTCCCATATTACACGCAGTAACAAAAGAAAAAAGAACTTAATGATTTGGTAAAATGTATAGGGAGATGTTAATGTAATGTGGGGCTGTGGCAAATAAAAAATGATTGTGAATAATGGTTTGTATAAAGCTCTGTATAAAATCAGCAGAATAAAATAATAACCCTTATACAGAATTTAGTTTAGAAAGACAGAACCATCCACACCAGACCTAGTAATTTTCCCAGTTAAATGGAAGGTACTGGAAAAGAAGTGCAAAATGAGAAAAATCCTAAAATAAATATTAAGAATTTTGATTTCAGTGCATACTATTGCTATGTAGAGAAACAATTCATTAAGAGCATGTTTGGAAAATTAAACACAATTCTTTCCAAAAGTATGATACAAAATTCTTCCTCATTCACAAAATAGCATTCTAATGCAAACAAAAGGTCGGAACACTTGACTCTGTACTTTTGTTTATACAGGTTTGTATTTAAAATTGTGATTTACCTTTTGTTATAGCTTGTACTGTACAAGAATGTCCAAAGCAGTCTCTTGACTTTTAACACCAGCCAAAGATAACAATACTTTAGCAGATAAATGTAAAAAAATGTTAAGTCTTGAACAGGATCAGTCTTATCTTCGCTCTCTGTAGCGATGGTGATCTCTATCACGATCTCGCCTTTCTGCTGTTCTCCAGAGAAATTCATCCACTGAGCGATCGTAAGAACGTTTGTCAGAATGGCTGGTAGATCGTGTTGTAAGACTGTAATCAGGCAGAGGCAGTCCATCATAGTACCTCGGTGGAGGAGGTAAAGAATCATAAGGGGATGATGCTGAAGAACTGTACAGTCCTGGTGGCGGTGCATATGGCATTGGTGGAAGCTGATGTTGCAAAGAACGCATGTAGTCTGCCACATATGCTTCGGCTGCAGCAGTACCACTATAGGGACGACCATTATCTCTGGAACTTCCATACCACATTGAAAATCTATCTCGTGTCCGTGATGAATTCTTAAACACAGCACCACTGTTGCCTAAACGATTTCGGCTGCTTAAGAAATGCTTTCTTCTGCTCCTACCATAAGAACTGCCACGTCCACGCCAACTATATGGAGACCTTGCAGAAAAATGGCTACTATGACGATTGTTATCATACCTATAACGTGTACTATGAGGTCGCTTTGCTGCTTCTTTGGATTTTCTGAGAATTGGTGTCATTTCTATACCCTCATCTACAGGAAATAAACGACACAATTCCTCTGCAACCTTTGGTTCAATTTCCTGCCCATCACGTCCTATTTTTACAGGTTTTCCATCATTCCATGGATTATACAAATGCATTGTGGAACTAAATGGCAATTCTTTACGACAAACCCAATCTACCTTGAAAACACCTCCAAGAGCTTTAGCTGAGAGACCTGGAGGTAATACCCAAGAAATTGGTGCTACATCTCTTCTTGATTCCCCATGCAGACGAGCAAAGCCTGCAAACTTTCCACTTTCTTTAACTGAGAATATTAATAACACATTCCTTGCCTCTCTATAAGCTTGGTTGAGTTTACTTTCGTTCTGAGGAAGGGTTGACCACACACCTTTTGCTTTTGACAATGTAACATTCTCTGCATTATTACTTTTCATAACAAAAAATCGAGCATCTCTGAAAAGGTAATTGAGCTTTGTCATGTAATCATATGATTTACTTTTACCTTTATCTCTCGATTTTGATCTTTTCTTCTCAGGTGAAATACTTTTCTTGTCTCTACTGCTTTTCTTCGCTGGACCTCTTGAGCGACTTCTCTTATGTCTTGATCGCTTGCGTTTCCGGTTAGAAGACTCGGAGCTCATTGAACTGATAGACGGTTGTGTAGAACTGGCTGACGACGAACTCACCTCGCTTCTTGTGTCGTATTCTGGCATTTCTTCTAGCTTTAGTTCATCACCCACTTCTTCACCAAAACTTATATTCAAATTCTCGCCTTCGTTATTTGTTTCCATATCACATTCCTCCATGGCTTTGACACCGTTGAGTATTCATAAAATATTCATTTTAATTTTCCGCAACATTTTAGTAGGGGTTAAAATATATTATCAGTGGAACTTTTTGACTCCCGGCAAGATTAGCTTACTCACGAGTTCCTGCAATATCTGCGGAACTTGCAGATTTACTTTGATATTGCTTGCGCTGAAAGCTAGGATACACAATTATAATAATATAAAAACACAATACACGCACCCAATAATCCCATCACACCTGTTTTGTCTACATTTTACATGGTAGATTACTTCCCTTGCACTTTTTTCCTTTTCTTCTGTGCGTGGCGCTTAACTTTGAAACAGTGCTGCCAATATTTATCCTGCTTCTACCACATCCAAAGGTCCGCTAAAATCTGCCCACAAGTTTTTGATCATACCAAAGATCGCGTCCTTGTTTACAGATATGGGAAGATTACTTTCATTCGTATAGGCCATCCAACAGAAGAAGACCATTAAATGATGACCGGCATCCTGGAAAGTTGCACTGGGACGTTTTAAACGGCAGTTTTAGCGTCATATAAGTCTAAGATGACAACAATCGACGAACAAATTAGGTTTAATGCAGTTGAACTTCAGGTTAGATCCTAGAATAAAAGAAAATGATATCTAATAAAATGTTAAGCCAAATTCACCATAAAAAAATTGCAAAGCTTTCTACTGGCACTATCTTTCAGAAAGTAATTGCAATATTATACGGAGCTGCTCTTTCAGCTTTTCTGCTACGGTTACTATGAGAATAATGTCAGTCATAATCACTGCTTATTTAGAAAGTGATTTTCCTGTACTCAGTTCATATACTCTCTCCTAACATTAAATAACTAGTATTATGAGAAACCGTTAGATATTTGATTAGTAATCAAGTTAAAAAATAAAGTACAAAATTTGTAATAATAATGATGATGATGATCCTTGAGATAAAAAAAGCCAAATTTTAAAAGTTATTTATTTTTACCGATCATTCTGTACAAAATACAACGGTGAATAAATTTATATTGATTTTTAGGTAGCCAGCTAACGATAAGAGTAGTGATTTTTAACGTTTTGAAATCGGAAATTTAACATTTTGAATCGTGGAGTTAGCACTTTGTAGCGTTTATGCATTTGCAATTTACCATTTTGAAAAAACTATACAACTTAAGTTAATTATGTTAATCACGGGTTATCTTTAGAAATTAAATAATAATAATAATAATAATAATAATAATAATAATAATAATAATAATAATAATAATAATAATAATAATAATAATAATAATAATAATAATAATAATGTGATATTAAGATTACGTTTGTAAAACGCAAAGCTTGAAAACGTAGGTATAAGGGGTACAGTACTTGAATGGTTCAGAAATTATTTAAAAAAACACAATTTACATCTTTAGGAAATTATGAAAAGGAATTAAGGATCGTCAACTGTACAGTGTCTCAAGGCTCGGTTCTGGGTCCCCATTCTTTCCCTTATATATTAATGATATATTTCTAATTCCTTTGAGAGGTTGAGTTGTGCTGTAGGCGGATGACACTACCATTTTTATACAAATACTAGTATTAATTTTCTTATATAGGATATGCAGTGTGATTTGAATAATACAATACATTTATTAAATGCATAAAAAACTAATGGTAAAACTGATATAGAATGTACAGATGCTTAATAATCATAAAATACAGAGGGAAATGAATCCAAAATTCGTAGGATTGATAACCGATCAACATTTCACAGGGAATGATCATGTTAATTATGAGGTGCATAATACAACCGGCCCGGTAGTGCAACATAAGTACCTAATAAGCTTGCATCGATATATCCATGCAATATATTTTCACATGCTTGTATTCATGTCAAACCACAGAAACATTTGGCCACTTTGTTGTACAGCAATACGACCACGAGAACATTGGACTATTTCAAAATCATAGAACCATGCGTCATATCCGCCCTTCCCCATTTTAACCACTGATGATGGCAGCCGTAGAGGGTACAAGTGCATCGAATTGACTGTTTACATAGCTGCACACCAACAGTTGAAGTTAATACTGGTGAAGGAATTTTTCATGAAAAAAGGCCTAAACCATCATTACCAGGCAAGAAGAAAGGGTAAAATAACGCTTATAACAAGGAATGTTTATCATCTAAAGGAATAGCAGGAAGATTCACAGATCTCCTTCCATTATGAACAATTTTGTTTAACCTTGGGATAAGTTACAGCACCAAGAAGTCCTCTGGAAGGCAACAGAGATTTACACAAAGCAGGAGAATTTCGTAATCAAAAAACTAAGTGCAGCAGAGATCTCCGTCTAGGAAGTTTGCCTCAAGATCCAATCATTCGCATGCACAAGTTTATGCTATGCTGAATGGTAGCACGGAAGAAATTTTTATTGTACAAGCAAAAGCGGTTTACTGAAGTGCATAAGAAAAGACGAGTATCCGGTCAAGAGAACGCGTGACCTGGATGATGATGAGATGGAGGTTAAGGGCGCTAAACTTCGAAGGCCATCAGCGCCCTTACAAAGTGTAAAGTTTAAAATCCCAAAACTAAAATACGGGAGAAAAGCAGCATAGTCGAAAACATTAACAAAAAAAAAAAAAAAAAAAACAAGCCAAAAAATTCTAACACCAGCACACTAAAACATTGAAAACAAAACAATAAAAGAGTAAAGCAACGTGTCAAGAACTGTACAACGCAAGGGACAAGAGCGCCGTATCTCCGCCGGGGAGAAGAGTCCCCATTAAAACAGACAATATAAAGTCACAAGAATAAAAAAGGCTCAGTGCATCAAATGTGTCCAATAAAACCAACGTCACTGATAAAATGTAAAAGGTATTCTACAGTATGCGCGTCGTCTGCCAAAACGTCGGCTAAACCAGCAGGCAGAGACACACTAACGCGCAATGAAGCTAAAACCTGACACTCTGTTAAAACGTGACGCACCGTTAAGGGTGCCGCACACTGCACACAGAGTGGTGCGGGGTCACCACTAAGCAAGTGTCAATGACCAAAAAGACAATATCCGATACGAAGTCGTGTTAAAATTACCTCTTCCCGACGAGAAGCACGAGAAGAAGTGGCCCAGACAAGTTTAACATCCCGCAACTTATTCCCCCTAAGGGCCGCCCACTCATCGTGCCAACACGAGAGGATACAGCGACGTAAAATTACATACAAATCAGTGGAGGGAACAATAGAAGTAAAACATCTGGGCGATAAAATTGCCAATTAGGCAGCGGCGTCCGCAGACTCGTTGCCAAACAAAGAAAATAAGACTCACCTGTATTGGGGATGGAGAGGTTGAACTGAGCACAAATGTCGGAAAGAAGCGTTCCCCTTGCACAAGCCCTTGGCAAACCCCACAGGGGTGATGGGCATTAAAATCTCCCAACAGGAGAAATGGGGAGATCGGACAGGAGATCTTGAATGTCCGCGTTAGCGTGGGGAGACGATGGAGGTGAATAGACGGAGCAAATAGAAAACAAAAAGCCTAACGGCAACGGTAATTGAAGCCTAACGGCAACAGCTTGTAAGTCGGACGTAAGTGTGAGAGTATGAAAATGAACGTCGTTACGCGTTAATAGCAAGACACCTCCATGGGCAGGAGTACCCTCATCCGGTGCAAGATCGTAGCGAACCGGAGTATACCTTCGGAGATAAAAAGGATCATGAGGGCGAAGCTTAGTCTCCTGCAAACACACGACCATAGGTGAATGGGAACGCAATAAAAGTTTCAGTTCCGCCCTATGCGATGAATGGGAACGCAATAAAAGTTGCAGTTCCGCCCTATGCGATTGTACACCACGTAAATTCCAGGTCAGGATAGCCACGAATAAACGCAATAAACTTCCTACTTAGAAAGGCAGTTTAAAGTAACCTTCTGCTTAACCTTGGGGCTCGGGGTTTTGTTAAGGAGTTGATCAGACTCCATAGGCTCCTCGAAGGGAGAGCCCGAGCGCAGTGCCAGACACGGATTCAAGCAACGAGAATCGGTTCTTGGTGGCAATGGGTGAAGGGTGCAGCTGTGCGCGGCTTGTCCCAGGAGTATCCTGGGACTGCGACACAGAGGAGGAGAAGATGAACTTTTCTTACCGCGCGCACGCGGAGGGTCTTTAAGAAAATTTTGCTTACGAAGTTTCTGCTTGGATTTCTTCTCAGTGCCTTGAGACTTCATAACCTTAGGACCAGCATTAGTTTGCTTAAAAGTGTGCCAACGATGGACGGCCGGATGGTAGTAGCGGTCATGCAATCATGGTCCGGGTCTGAGTTTCGGCATCCTTCCGGGATACTGGCGAGGCAACAACAGAACTGAACGTACCCGATCGTAGGAGCGTAGGTTGGCGCGTATGGTAACGCCTCCGAGCTTCAGCAAAGGAGAGTTTTTCTTTACCCGGATCTCCTAGATCGCTTTCTCGTCCAAGTACCGCGGACAGTCGGCAAATGGCGCAGAATGAGACCCTTTGCAATTAACGCAGACAAGAGCGGATGTACAGGCACCATCGTGTGAGGGCTGACTACATGAGGCACAGATGGAAACGGCACCCTTACAAGAGACTTGGGTATGCCCAAAACGTTGGCATTTGAAACAACGCGGTCTGGGAATATAGGGCCTCACCGCAATACGTTCGTACCCTGCTGAGATACTCGTGGGTAGATCGACACCATCAAAAGTTAGAAACAGGGTACGAGTGAGTACCAACACTCCGTCGCGTTTAACCCGCACTCGATGAACCGCTGTTACGTTTTGATTGGAAAGATATTTGGCCAGTTCATCGTCCGACACCATCGAGGCTATGAGTGGTGATGCCTCGACAGGAATTCATGGGACGGTGCTTCCCAACACGGATGGGATAACCCTGGCGGGCAACAAGGTGTTACTTTGGTGATCGGACTTGCTTTAAACTAACAATGAACCGTTCCGAAGTCGAGTGCAGGAATGAACCGAACCAGCAATAGAATCAATGCCCTACTGGATGATAAAAGGGTTCACCTTCTCAAAAGTTTGTCCTTCCTCTGTTCGCGCAATGACCAAGTAACAACCACATGTCGGTGGTGCTACTTCTGTTACAAATATTTTTCGGCGCTTGTTGTTAGTAATGGAGAAAAAGGGCTCAATAATCAAAGAAATCATGCACCTTTGTAACCGTCTCCGACCTCGGGCTCTGACTTCCCGGGCGTTACCCCGGCTTGGGTGAGTGACCTATCCATACCGGTCTCACCCCAGGGACATAGACAGAGGGACTCAGTAGCCATGGGGAGTCAGCAGCTCATGCAATGGCCCCCCGCGGGACTGCAGTTGAACAGTGCATACGAACACAGGCCCGCGGGTGACGGGGATGACGCCATTATCCACGGACCCAGTGCGCGGATATCCGTCAGACTATGTCCACGGAGGCTTAAAATAAAGAAAATCGGAAATAAACCAAAAGTGGGCGTTTCGCACGCAAGGTAGGCCGTCGATGAGGAAAAAAGGAATGTGAATGGTCGTGGTGCGAAACGTTCGTAAATAGACTAGAGAAGTAAGAAACAATGGCGATGGGCGGAATGGAATGAAATGTAAGGAACGCACGAGAGCCTAACCTCTGTCTCCCGGTCACGAGGACGAACCCACCTCGACCGGACGAGGGTGAAGGGATGACGATGGCGATGAGAGGCTCGGGACCCCGGATGCGCCAAACCCGGGCTCACACGAAGTGAGTCCCTGGGGGACCAGGAACGATGAACTGCGATACATTGCCAGCCACATGATGAGCTTGTCCCAAACGGCAGCCGATGGAGTGAAGTAATTAAAGGACTCCACAAAATGGATCTAGGGTGTCGTCTTACTTGCCTGTATGATTCGGCGAACCTGGCGCGAAGTTGCTTGAAAGTTACCAAATTATTAAACGTAGGGTAGCGACGAAACACCCCAAAGCCAGTCCTGCGTGCACGGACCATCCAACATTCGTTGGTCCACCAGAGGACTGGTGAGCACTTCGGTTGGGAAGACGACCGAGGGATAGCACGTTCGGAGCGGAAAGAATCACCGAAGTAAAGTGATCCACTATCTGGGCAACATTACGAGCAGATGGTCGTCGAAAACAACCAAGCTGGAATAAAGAATCTAGTTCGCTCTGTGAGTTTGCCAAGTAGGTACATGTGAGATGGGACAGTGTGAAAACAACCTAATAAGGCAAGGAAAATGATCGCTGGAAAAGGTGTCAGAGACGACACTCCACTGAAAAAGATGTGCTAGCTGTGCTGAGCAAACAGATAAGTCCAGACGAGAGAAAGTGCTTGCAGAATCGGAAACAAAAGTGGGTTCACCAGTATTTAGAAGAGAATGGTGGGTCTGTTCGTAAAACTCAGCAAGATGGGTACCCCATGCGCAAGACCAAGGTGAGTCCCAAATGGTATGGTGGACATTAAAGTATCCCAACAGAAGATAAGGCGCTGGAATACTACGTCTGTAAAATCCGTAACAGCGAAGGCAGAACAAGGGGTTGATATGCGGAACAAAGGCTATCCAGGTAAATTCAAGGTAACAGCAATAGTTTGCAGGGTAGTGGTAGGTACCAGGGTCTGGTAAAAAATATGTCACGAATGAGGAGCATGACACCCCATCTGCCGGAGTACCAGGTTCCGGCGGTACGTCAAAGCGCACCGGAAAGAAACCAGAAAATGGAAAACTGTCCTGCGGACGAAGTTTGATCTGTAAACACAAAATGCTGGGAGACAGCAATTTGGTTCGCAACATTAGTTCGACCATATGAGCGCGTAAACCTCCACTGAAGGATAGACATCCGAGGCAATTGGAATAAGCTGCCTATAAAGATCACATCACCGGCGATAATCGCCTCAACTTGCCCTTCTGGTTGCGCGTGGGACTAGGAGTTTTGGAAATAGTTAACTCTTGCTCCATTGGCTCCTCAGAAGGAGACTCAGTTTCACCGGAAACTGAAGATAGTGCTTCAAAACGGCTGCCTGTTGGCACGGGAGGAGAACCCCGCTGAACTCGACTACGCCCCTCTAGCATCCTGAGAGTGCGAGAGGGAGAATGGCTTTGAAAGTAGAGCGTTCACTGGTAGAGGCCTACGATCCTTAAGAAAATCAGTGCGCTTAGGTTTTATTTTCATTTTCCGGGCTTTGGTAGTAACATAAGTGGTCGTGAGCTGGCTAAATGGAAGATGGTGTTGTAATGCTAGAAGGAGCTACTGCGATGCAGGCTATAGGAGAAGTTTGAGTACTCATATCCCGCTTCGGCACCTGGTGGGAGACCATTAAGCTAAAAGTACCAGATTTCTGGATAGAAGTCTGTCGAGCAAGATGGCGTTTGCGGGATTCAGCGAAAGATAAGCGAAGCGCTCTTTCACTCGCAGCTCCTGCATGGCCTTCTCCTTAAAAAAAGAAAAAACGTAGACAGTTGCGTGAAGTCGCCGGATGGGCACCGCAGCAGTTCACACTGCAAGGAGCAGTGGGCAAGCTGCGTCGTGGGCGTCCCTACTACAATTGTCATAAACTGGAATGGAATGCTTACAAGATAATTTAAAAGTGGCCATAGCGTTGGCACTGAAAGCAACGCATAGGTCGTGGAGTACACGTCAAACTTAATGATTTCGTAGCCTGCCTTAATCTTTTGAGGGAGATCGATCAGATCAAATATGAGGAAAAGTGGACGGGTAGACACCTGAACACCATCACGCTTTGCTCGCACAATATAAACAGATGTTATACCCTGGTCCGACAGGTAACCCTATATCTCTTCCTCCGGCATACCATCTAACAAGTTGGTGGTAATGACACCCTTTGAAGAATTTAGGGGGCGTTGCTTCTCGACACGGATACGATATCCGTGGAGTTTCGCCTTTAACAACTTGTTAAACTGCGTGGCAGTACAGGTCTCTACATGAAGAGAACCTGTTTTAAGGCGCATACAGCACTTAACAGGACCGGCTATTTTTATCAAGACCGGACTGGATGATAAACGGGTTGATCTTCAGAAAGGACTGGACCTCTTCCAATCAGGCAATCAACAGGTAACGAGCGGATGACACTGGATATACCTCTTTGTCGCCTTGAACTCGTTTAGGGTTTAGGTTAGCCATGAAAAAGTATATTAATTTCATCCCCCAGAGCTCCCTACGCACCACGGAGCCCAACGAGGTGTCATCACGCTGGGGTGACAGAGCAACACAGGGAATATAGTGGGCGCACCGTCCCACTCACCCTGAAGTTCGTTAACATCTAGTCCTGGCCGATTGGCTAGGAGTGGGTTACTCCCTAGCCGCCCGTTTATGTGAAGCAAAAACCAAAGAGGTGTATTGGAAATGCATATCCTCCCAGAAAAATGTAAACAGAACAAATCAGACTCAGACACGCATACCTGAACCATCAGGACATTTCTTTCCCCGACAGGGGTCTCCACGCACGGCCGACACGTGGTAGGGCGTTTGGATTGACTCCCTTATCACAAAGAGGGGCACACATCGAGGAAGTCAGGTGGCTCTGGACCCCGGGTGCGCCAAACCCGTATCCGCAGTTGAAGGCCCCTGAGGGGGGGTGATGTTAACATATTTGATAGTCAACGTGAGATATTTCTCACATTGTTTGTGCAATACATTCAAAACAATAACTTTTTCACCACAGGTCAAAGGCTTCCCTTTGAGATGTTTTACAAACTGCACGGTTCAGTCATTGTGGTTTACTCAGCCCTACCTTCTCGCTTCCTGAGCTTATCAGCAGAAGGCGAACTGCGCATGCTGTTCGCTCATTTTCTGAATAAATGCAATTTTTAATTACTTATGTTGAGTTGATTTTGTTGCGGTTCTATATAACACATAAAAACATACCATTATTACATAACACGAGAAGTTCCAGTAGCTTTTGTCAGTAATCAGAGAACTACTTTGTGACCTATGTAACTAGTAACACGCGGCATCAGCCAAATGACGTACATTTGATTTACTTTTGTACACGTGTCTCGGTTTACAAGTCATATGCTTTCAGTGAAACCAGTATAGTCAATTTTGGAACATTTGCAATGCTTTTGAAAAGGGGCGAGTACAGCTAATAATGGTACAACTAATGGACATTTGTCTCGCAATTTGATGAGCTGCATTACGGAGCATGACATTTGTTTACAAAATGTAATTAGTTTTTCTTTTTGGATGGCTGTAATGTCACGATGGGGCCAAACAGTTTACCCATGACTTGTTTTAAAGAAGTTTCCTGACATTACTGTATTAAATGTATACGCCATTCACGTAACTTATGTGCAAGTGAGGCTTGTAAATTTCTTCCGAGGTTGTTGCGAGGATTTGGCTCGAATTATCTGAAACTCTTTTGTTGCAAGTACAAAGAGGCAGGCACAGTTGCACGAATTCCAAACTTTTGTTGATTTACCAGTACACAGAAAGCTCCACTCTACTCATACTAGGTGGCTTTCTTTACATTCTGTTGTTGTCAAACAATGGGAAGCTTCGATTCAAAATATCTAGAGAAGAGGCTTGTAGCTGCTGAAGAAATCCATCGCAGTTTGAATGATAATTCGTGAAGTTGTTTTCTCTCTTGTGTTGGGTATTGTAAAACTTCACGGCAATTAACTAATATTTTCAGAGTAACAAAATAGTATCACGGACGTCAGTACCCTGCCTTAATCTTTTGAGGGAGATCGATCAGATCAAATGTAAGGAAAGCGTATGGGTAGGCACCTGGACACCACCACGCTTTGCTTGCAAAATATAAACATATGTTATATCCTGGTCCGACAATTAACTCTAGATCTCTTCCTCTGGCATACCATCTAACGGGTGGTAATGACACCATTTAAGGAATTTAGGATGCGTTGCTTCTCGACACGGATAGGATATCGTGGAGTTTGACCTTTAACAGCTTGTGAAACTGCGTGACAGTGTAGCTCTCAACAAGAAGAGAAACTGTTTTAAGACGCATACAGGACTTAACAGGATCGGCTATTTTATCAAGACCAGACTGAATGATAAACGCCTTGACCTTCAGAAAGGACGTACATGAAAAAATCTGATGTGCTACACTCACATGACTTTCTCTACTCTTGTACAAACTATTTTTACAAACGCTTATTCCCCATATACTTCATGTTAATCAAGATATCGAAATGTCAATCTTATTGCTAATTTTCTTGTAAATGCAAGGGAAATTTGGTAGGTTTTAAGCGATAGTCAAACATTTTAAGCGCTGGTTGCTATGTGGCGCATTCCATTCTCTTTCATGTCCAGGACATAAAAAAATCTGATGAGTTACACTCACATGACTTTCTCTACTCTTGTACAATCTATTTTTACAAACGCCTATTCTCCATATGCTTCATGTTAATCGAGATGTCAATCTTATTGATAATTTTCTTGTAAATGCAAGGGAAATTTGGTAGGTTTTAAGCGATAGTCAAACATTTTAAGCGCTGGTTGCTATGTGGCGCATTCCATTCTCTTTGCATGTCCAGGACATAAAAAATGAATAACGAATTTGAGAAAAAGTATAAGTATTGTAAAATTTAAGGAAATAACAAGCAATATCTCGAAAACGGTTCACTCAACAAAAGAAATGTATATGATATAAGTTGTGTATTTTAACGCGATCTACATTTTTTGTGTAGTAAAATTTTGTCTATCTCTTATGGTTTACCAGTTATGCAAAAGTCGTTCACAATGAAGAATACTTTTGGAGACATTCCCAGAAATTTCGAAATATACATGTCATTTATCATGACATTATCTTAAACATATGATATTTTCATCAAAATCGTTAGAGCCATTTTTGATAAAATTAAAATTTTCGAAAAATGTTACATGTAAAGGGTAGTCTGAGGTGGGGGGATTTTCTTGAAAATCTTCGTGTCGCATCTCCGGAAGATACTGAACGTAAATACCAAGTTTGGTGTTTATCCGACTGTTCGTTTTTGAGTTATGCTGTTCACAGACACACAGACACACACACACACACACACACAGACACACAGACACACACACGGACATGTTTCCAAAAATGCTTTTTACTTTCTCTACTACGTATAGTAAGTAGGGGAAGTATTGCATTGCACCCAAAAATTCGATACCGAGATTTCACCGAAAATACATGTTTTGAGACCTCCTGAATCCAAAAAAAGCATTTTTGGAAACATGTCCGTGTGTGTGTGTCTGTCTGTGTGTCTGTCTGTGTGTCTGTGTGTCTGTCTGTGTGTCTGTCTGTGTGTCTGTGAACAGCATAACTCAAAAACGAACAGTCGGATAAGCACCAAACTTGGTATTTAGGTTCAGTATCTTCCAGAGATGCGACACGAAGGTTTTCAAGAAAATCCCCCCACCCCAGACTACCCTTTACATGGAAGATTTTTCGAAAATTTTAATTTTGTCAAAAATGGCTCTAACGATTTTGATGAAAATATCATATGTTTAAGATAATGTCATGAGATATGAAATGTATATCTCGAATTTTCTGGGAATGTCTCCAAAAGTATTCTTCATTGTGAACGACTTTTGCATAACTGGTAAACCATAAGAGATAGACAAAATTTTACTACACAAAAAATGTAGATCGCGTTATAATACACAACTTATGTCATATACATTTCTTTTGTTGAGTGAACCGTTTTCGAGATATTGCTTGTTATTTCCTTAAATTTTACAATACTTATACTTTTTCTCAAATTCGTTATTCATTTTTTTTATGTCCTGGACATGCAATTAGAATGGAATGCGTCACATAGCAACCAGCGTTAAAATATTTGACTATCGCTTAAAAGCTACCATATTTCCCTTGCATCTACAAGAAAATTACCAATAAGATTGACTGACATCTCGATATCTCGATTAACATGAAGCATATGGAGAATAAGCGTTTGTAAAACTAGATTGTACAAGAGTAGAGAAAGTCATGTGAGTGTAACACATCAGATTTTTTTGGATTCAGGAGGTCTCAAAACATGTATTTCCAGTGAAATCTCGGTATCGAATTTTTGGGTGGAATACAATACTTCCCCTACTTACTATACGTAGTAGAGAAAGTAAAAATCTGATGTGTTACACTCACATGACTTTCTCTACTCTTGTACAAACTATTTTTACAAACGTTTATTCTCCATATGCTTCATGTTACTCGGGATATCGAGATGTCAATCTTATTGCTAATTTTCTTGTAGATGCAAGGGGAACATGGTAGGTTATAAGCAATAGTCAAATCTTTTAAGCGCTGGTTGCTATGTGGCGCATTCTATTCTGTTTGGATATCCAGGACATAAAAAATTGAATAACGAATTTGAGAAAAAGTTTAAGTATTGGAAAATTTAAGGAAATAACAAGCAATATCTCGAAAATGGTTCACTCAACTAAAAAAATGTATATGACATAAATTGTGTATTTTAACGCGATCTACATTTTTTGTGTAGTAAACTTTTGTCTATCTCTTATGGTTTACCAGTTATGCAAAAGTCGTTCACAATAAAGAATACTTTTGGAGACATTCCCAGGAAATTCAAGATATACATTTTATTTATCATAAAAATATCTTAAACATATGATATTTTAATCAAAATCGCTAGAGCCATTTTTGAGAAAATTAAATTTTTCGAAACATCTTCCATGTAAAGGGTACTCTGGGGTGAGGGGATATTCTTGAAAACCTTCGTGTCGCATCCTTGGAAGATACTGAACCTAAATACCAAGTTTGGTGTTTATCCGACTGTTCGTTTCTGAGTTATGCTGTTCACAGACACACACACAGACAGACACACAGACACACACACACGGACATGTTTCCAAAAATGCTTTTTTTGGATTCAGGGGGTCTCAAAACATGTATTTCCGGTGAAATCTCGGTATCGAAATTTTGGGTGGAATACAATACTTCCCCTACTTACTATACGTAGTAGAGAAAGTAAAAATGAATAAGGAATTTGAGAAAAAGTATAAGTATTGGAAAATTTAAGGAAATAACAAGCAATATCTCGAAAACGGTTCACTCAACAAAAAAAAAGTGTATGACATAAATTGTGTATTTTAACGCGATCTCCATTTTTGTGTAGTAAAATTTTGTCTATCTCTTATGGTTTACCAGTTATGCAAAAGTCGTTCACAATGAAGAATACTTTTGGAGACATTCCCAGAAATTTCGAAATATACATGTCATTTATCATGACATTATCTTAAACATATGATATTTTCATCAAAATCGTTAGAGCCATTTTTGATAAAATTAAAATTTTCGAAAAATGTTACATGTAAAGGGTAGTCTGAGGTGGGGGGATTTTCTTGAAAATCTTCGTGTCGCATCTCCGGAAGATACTGAACGTAAATACCAAGTTTGGTGTTTATCCGACTGTTCGTTCTTGAGTTATGCTGTTCACAGACACACAGACACACACACACACACACACACACACACACAGACACACAGACACACACACGGACATGTTTCCAAAAATGCTTTTTACTTTCTCTACTACGTATAGTAAGTAGGGGAAGTATTGCATTGCACCCAAAAATTCGATACCGAGATTTCACCGAAAATACATGTTTTGAGACCTCCTGAATCCAAAAAAAGCATTTTTGGAAACATGTCCGTGTGTGTGTCTGTCTGTGTGTCTGTCTGTGTGTCTGTGTGTCTGTCTGTGTGTCTGTCTGTGTGTCTGTGAACAGCATAACTCAAAAACGAACAGTCGGATAAGCACCAAACTTGGTATTTAGGTTCAGTATCTTCCAGAGATGCGACACGAAGGTTTTCAAGAAAATCCCCCCACCCCAGACTACCCTTTACATGGAAGATTTTTCGAAAATTTTAATTTTGTCAAAAATGGCTCTAACGATTTTGATGAAAATATCATATGTTTAAGATAATGTCATGAGATATGAAATGTATATCTCGAATTTTCTGGGAATGTCTCCAAAAGTATTCTTCATTGTGAACGACTTTTGCATAACTGGTAAACCATAAGAGATAGACAAAATTTTACTACACAAAAAATGTAGATCGCGTTATAATACACAACTTATGTCATATACATTTCTTTTGTTGAGTGAACCGTTTTCGAGATATTGCTTGTTATTTCCTTAAATTTTACAATACTTATACTTTTTCTCAAATTCGTTATTCATTTTTTTTATGTCCTGGACATGCAATTAGAATGGAATGCGTCACATAGCAACCAGCGTTAAAATATTTGACTATCGCTTAAAAGCTACCATATTTCCCTTGCATCTACAAGAAAATTACCAATAAGATTGACTGACATCTCGATATCTCGATTAACATGAAGCATATGGAGAATAAGCGTTTGTAAAACTAGATTGTACAAGAGTAGAGAAAGTCATGTGAGTGTAACACATCAGATTTTTTTGGATTCAGGAGGTCTCAAAACATGTATTTCCAGTGAAATCTCGGTATCGAATTTTTGGGTGGAATACAATACTTCCCCTACTTACTATACGTAGTAGAGAAAGTAAAAATCTGATGTGTTACACTCACATGACTTTCTCTACTCTTGTACAAACTATTTTTACAAACGTTTATTCTCCATATGCTTCATGTTACTCGGGATATCGAGATGTCAATCTTATTGCTAATTTTCTTGTAGATGCAAGGGGAACATGGTAGGTTATAAGCAATAGTCAAATCTTTTAAGCGCTGGTTGCTATGTGGCGCATTCTATTCTGTTTGGATATCCAGGACATAAAAAATTGAATAACGAATTTGAGAAAAAGTTTAAGTATTGGAAAATTTAAGGAAATAACAAGCAATATCTCGAAAATGGTTCACTCAACTAAAAAAATGTATATGACATAAATTGTGTATTTTAACGCGATCTACATTTTTTGTGTAGTAAACTTTTGTCTATCTCTTATGGTTTACCAGTTATGCAAAAGTCGTTCACAATAAAGAATACTTTTGGAGACATTCCCAGGAAATTCAAGATATACATTTTATTTATCATAAAAATATCTTAAACATATGATATTTTAATCAAAATCGCTAGAGCCATTTTTGAGAAAATTAAATTTTTCGAAACATCTTCCATGTAAAGGGTACTCTGGGGTGAGGGGATATTCTTGAAAACCTTCGTGTCGCATCCTTGGAAGATACTGAACCTAAATACCAAGTTTGGTGTTTATCCGACTGTTCGTTTCTGAGTTATGCTGTTCACAGACACACACACAGACAGACACACAGACACACACACACGGACATGTTTCCAAAAATGCTTTTTTTGGATTCAGGGGGTCTCAAAACATGTATTTCCGGTGAAATCTCGGTATCGAAATTTTGGGTGGAATACAATACTTCCCCTACTTACTATACGTAGTAGAGAAAGTAAAAATGAATAAGGAATTTGAGAAAAAGTATAAGTATTGGAAAATTTAAGGAAATAACAAGCAATATCTCGAAAACGGTTCACTCAACAAAAAAAAAGTGTATGACATAAATTGTGTATTTTAACGCGATCTCCATTTTTGTGTAGTAAAATTTTGTCTATCTCTTATGGTTTACCAGTTATGCAAAAGTCGTTCACAATGAAGAATACTTTTGGAGACATTCCCAGAAATTTCGAAATATACATGTCATTTATCATGACATTATCTTAAACATATGATATTTTCATCAAAATCGTTAGAGCCATTTTTGATAAAATTAAAATTTTCGAAAAATGTTACATGTAAAGGGTAGTCTGAGGTGGGGGGATTTTCTTGAAAATCTTCGTGTCGCATCTCCGGAAGATACTGAACGTAAATACCAAGTTTGGTGTTTATCCGACTGTTCGTTTTTGAGTTATGCTGTTCACAGACACACAGACACACACACACACACACACACACACACAGACACACAGACACACACACGGACATGTTTCCAAAAATGCTTTTTACTTTCTCTACTACGTATAGTAAGTAGGGGAAGTATTGCATTGCACCCAAAAATTCGATACCGAGATTTCACCGAAAATACATGTTTTGAGACCTCCTGAATCCAAAAAAAGCATTTTTGGAAACATGTCCGTGTGTGTGTGTCTGTCTGTGTGTCTGTCTGTGTGTCTGTGTGTCTGTCTGTGTGTCTGTCTGTGTGTCTGTGAACAGCATAACTCAAAAACGAACAGTCGGATAAGCACCAAACTTGGTATTTAGGTTCAGTATCTTCCAGAGATGCGACACGAAGGTTTTCAAGAAAATCCCCCCACCCCAGACTACCCTTTACATGGAAGATTTTTCGAAAATTTTAATTTTGTCAAAAATGGCTCTAACGATTTTGATGAAAATATCATATGTTTAAGATAATGTCATGAGATATGAAATGTATATCTCGAATTTTCTGGGAATGTCTCCAAAAGTATTCTTCATTGTGAACGACTTTTGCATAACTGGTAAACCATAAGAGATAGACAAAATTTTACTACACAAAAAATGTAGATCGCGTTATAATACACAACTTATGTCATATACATTTCTTTTGTTGAGTGAACCGTTTTCGAGATATTGCTTGTTATTTCCTTAAATTTTACAATACTTATACTTTTTCTCAAATTCGTTATTCATTTTTTTTATGTCCTGGACATGCAATTAGAATGGAATGCGTCACATAGCAATCAGCGTTAAAATATTTGACTATCGCTTAAAAGCTACCATATTTCCCTTGCATCTACAAGAAAATTACCAATAAGATTGACTGACATCTCGATATCTCGATTAACATGAAGCATATGGAGAATAAGCGTTTGTAAAACTAGATTGTACAAGAGTAGAGAAAGTCATGTGAGTGTAACACATCAGATTTTTTTGGATTCAGGAGGTCTCAAAACATGTATTTCCAGTGAAATCTCGGTATCGAATTTTTGGGTGGAATACAATACTTCCCCTACTTACTATACGTAGTAGAGAAAGTAAAAATCTGATGTGTTACACTCACATGACTTTCTCTACTCTTGTACAAACTATTTTTACAAACGTTTATTCTCCATATGCTTCATGTTACTCGGGATATCGAGATGTCAATCTTATTGCTAATTTTCTTGTAGATGCAAGGGGAACATGGTAGGTTATAAGCAATAGTCAAATCTTTTAAGCGCTGGTTGCTATGTGGCGCATTCTATTCTGTTTGGATATCCAGGACATAAAAAATTGAATAACGAATTTGAGAAAAAGTTTAAGTATTGGAAAATTTAAGGAAATAACAAGCAATATCTCGAAAATGGTTCACTCAACTAAAAAAATGTATATGACATAAATTGTGTATTTTAACGCGATCTACATTTTTTGTGTAGTAAACTTTTGTCTATCTCTTATGGTTTACCAGTTATGCAAAAGTCGTTCACAATAAAGAATACTTTTGGAGACATTCCCAGGAAATTCAAGATATACATTTTATTTATCATAAAAATATCTTAAACATATGATATTTTAATAAAAATCGCTAGAGCCATTTTTGAGAAAATTAAATTTTTCGAAACATCTTCCATGTAAAGGGTACTCTGGGGTGAGGGGATATTCTTGAAAACCTTCGTGTCGCATCCTTGGAAGATACTGAACCTAAATACCAAGTTTGGTGTTTATCCGACTGTTCGTTTCTGAGTTATGCTGTTCACAGACACACACACAGACAGACACACAGACACACACACGGACATGTTTCCAAAAATGCTTTTTTTGGATTCAGGGGGTCTCAAAACATGTATTTCCGGTGAAATCTCGGTATCGAAATTTTGGGTGGAATACAATACTTCCCCTACTTACTATACGTAGTAGAGAAAGTAAAAATGAATAAGGAATTTGAGAAAAAGTATAAGTATTGGAAAATTTAAGGAAATAACAAGCAATATCTCGAAAACGGTTCACTCAACAAAAAAAAAGTGTATGACATAAATTGTGTATTTTAACGCGATCTCCATTTTTGTGTAGTAAAATTTTGTCTATCTCTTATGGTTTACCAGTTATGCAAAAGTCGTTCACAATGAAGAATACTTTTGGAGACATTCCCAGAAATTTCGAAATATACATGTCATTTATCATGACATTATCTTAAACATATGATATTTTCATCAAAATCGTTAGAGCCATTTTTGATAAAATTAAAATTTTCGAAAAATGTTACATGTAAAGGGTAGTCTGAGGTGGGGGGATTTTCTTGAAAATCTTCGTGTCGCATCTCCGGAAGATACTGAACGTAAATACCAAGTTTGGTGTTTATCCGACTGTTCGTTTTTGAGTTATGCTGTTCACAGACACACAGACACACACACACACACACACACACACACACAGACACACACACGGACATGTTTCCAAAAATGCTTTTTACTTTCTCTACTACGTATAGTAAGTAGGGGAAGTATTGCATTGCACCCAAAAATTCGATACCGAGATTTCACCGAAAATACATGTTTTGAGACCTCCTGAATCCAAAAAAAGCATTTTTGGAAACATGTCCGTGTGTGTGTCTGTCTGTGTGTCTGTCTGTGTGTCTGTCTGTGTGTCTGTGTCTGTCTGTGTGTCTGTGAACAGCATAACTCAAAAACGAACAGTCGGATAAGCACCAAACTTGGTATTTAGGTTCAGTATCTTCCAGAGATGCGACACGCAGGTTTTCAAGAAAATCCCCCCACCCCAGACTACCCTTTACATGGAAGATTTTTCGAAAATTTTAATTTTCTCAAAAATGGCTCTAACGATTTTGATGAAAATATTATATGTTTAAGATAATGTCATGAGAAATGAAATGTATATCTCGAATTTTCTGGGAATGTCTCCAAAAGTATTCTTCATTGTGAACGACTTTTGCATAACTGGTAAACCATAAGAGATAGACAAAATTTTACTACACAAAAAATGTAGATCGCGTTATAATACACAACTTATGTCATATACATTTCTTTTGTTGAGTGAACCGTTTTCGAGATATTGCTTGTTATTTCCTTAAATTTTACAATACTTATACTTTTTCTCAAATTCGTTATTCATTTTTTTTATGTCCTGGACATGCAATTAGAATGGAATGCGTCACATAGCAACCAGCGTTAAAATATTTGACTATCGCTTAAAAGCTACCATATTTCCCTTGCATCTACAAGAAAATTACCAATAAGATTGACTGACATCTCGATATCTCGATTAACATGAAGCATATGGAGAATAAGCGTTTGTAAAACTAGATTGTACAAGAGTAGAGAAAGTCATGTGAGTGTAACACATCAGATTTTTTTGGATTCAGGAGGTCTCAAAACATGTATTTCCAGTGAAATCTCGGTATCGAATTTTTGGGTGGAATACAATACTTCCCCTACTTACTATACGTAGTAGAGAAAGTAAAAATCTGATGTGTTACACTCACATGACTTTCTCTACTCTTGTACAAACTATTTTTACAAACGTTTATTCTCCATATGCTTCATGTTACTCGGGATATCGAGATGTCAATCTTATTGCTAATTTTCTTGTAGATGCAAGGGGAACATGGTAGGTTATAAGCAATAGTCAAATCTTTTAAGCGCTGGTTGCTATGTGGCGCATTCTATTCGGTTTGGATATCCAGGACATAAAAAATTGAATAACGAATTTGAGAAAAAGTTTAAGTATTGGAAAATTTAAGGAAATAACAAGCAATATCTCGAAAATGGTTCACTCAACTAAAAAAATGTATATGACATAAATTGTGTATTTTAACGCGATCTACATTTTTGGTGTAGTAAACTTTTGTCTATCTCTTATGGTTTACCAGTTATGCAAAAGTCGTTCACAATAAAGAATACTTTTGGAGACATTCCCAGGAAATTCAAGATATACATTTTATTTATCATAAAAATATCTTAAACATATGATATTTTAATCAAAATCGCTAGAGCCATTTTTGAGAAAATTAAATTTTTCGAAACATCTTCCATGTAAAGGGTACTCTGGGGTGAGGGGATATTCTTGAAAACCTTCGTGTCGCATCCTTGGAAGATACTGAACCTAAATACCAAGTTTGGTGTTTATCCGACTGTTCGTTTCTGAGTTATGCTGTTCACAGACACACACACAGACAGACACACAGACACACACACACACGGACATGTTTCCAAAAATGCTTTTTTTGGATTCAGGGGGTCTCAAAACATGTATTTCCGGTGAAATCTCGGTATCGAAATTTTGGGTGGAATACAATACTTCCCCTACTTACTATACGTAGTAGAGAAAGTAAAAATGAATAAGGAATTTGAGAAAAAGTATAAGTATTGGAAAATTTAAGGAAATAACAAGCAATATCTCGAAAACGGTTCACTCAACAACAAAAAAGTGTATGACATAAATTGTGTATTTTAACGCGATCTCCATTTTTGTGTAGTAAAATTTTGTCTATCTCTTATGGTTTACCAGTTTACCAAAAGTCGTTCACAATGAAGAATACGTTTGGAGACATTCCCAGAAAATTCGAGATATACATTTCATTTCTCATGACAATATCTTAAACATATGATATTTTAATCAAAATCGTTAGAGCCATTTTTGAGAAAATTAAAATTTTCTAAAATGTTCCATGTAAAGGGTAGTCTGGGGTGGGGGGATTTTCTTGAAAACCTTCGTGTCGCATTCTTGGAAGATACTGAACCTAAATGCCAAGTTTGGTGTTTATCCGACTGTTCGTTTCTGAGTTATGCTGTTCACAGACAGACAGACAGACAGACAGACACACACACACACACACACACACACACACACACACACATGGACATGTTTGCAAAACTCTGATGTGTTACACTCACATGACTTTCTCTACTCTTGTACAAACTATTTATACAAACGCTTATTCTCCATCTACTTCATGTTGATCGAGATAAACTTTTGCAGAGTCTATCGTATTGCTAATTTTCTTGTAGATGTAAGCTGAATATATATTTACAAGGGCAATTTGGAAATACAGTAGCCTTTAAGCACATACATATCTCTTAATAGCTGGTTGCTAGGTGCAGCACCATTCCCTTTCCCACAGATTAATACTCTTTGCATATCCAAGACAAAAAAATCTGATGTGTTACACTCACATGACTTTCTCTACTCTTGTACAAACTATTTTTACAAACTCTTATTCTCCATCTATTTCATATTAATCGAGATACACATTTGCAGAAACGATCATTTGACATGCAAAGAGAATTACATTTTACATATAGCGGCCAGTTCTAAAACTATTTGACCATCACTTAGGCGTACTATGTTCCCCTTGTTTTGTATTTACAAGGGCAATATAGAAATACAGTAACCTTTAAGCATAGACATATCTCTTAATAGCTGATTGCTATGTGCAGCACCATTCTCTTTACCACTGATTAATACTCTTTGCATATCCAAGACAAAAAATCTGATGTGTTACACTCACATGATTTTCTCTACTCTTGTACCTCTATTTTTACAAACGCCTATTCTCCATATGCTTCATGTTAATCGAGATATCGAGATGTCAATCTTATTGGTAATTTTCTTGTAGATGCAAGGGGGAATATGGAAGCTTTTAAGCGATAGTCAAATATTTTAACGCTGGTTGCTATGTGGCGCATTCCATTCTCTTTGCATGTCCAGGACAAAAAAAAAATGAATAACGAATTTGAGAAAAAGTATAAGTATTGGAAAATTTAAGGAAATAACAAGCAATATCTCGAAAACGGTTCACTCAGCAAAAGAAATGTATATGACATAAGTTGTGTATTTTAACGCGATCTACATTTTTTGTGTAGTAAAATGTTGTCTATCTCTTATGGTTTACCAGTTATGCAAAAGTCGTTCACAATGAAGAATACTTTTGGAGACATTCCCAGAAAATTCGAGGTATACATTTCATTTTTCATAACATTATCTTAAACATATGATATTTTCATCAAAATCGTTAGAGCCATTTTTGAGAAAATTAAAATTTTCGAAAAATGTTCCATGTAAAGGGTAGTCTGGGGTGGGGGGATTTTCTTGAAAACCTTCGTGTCGCATCTCTGGAAGATACTGAACCTAAATACCAAGTTTGGTGTTTATCCGACTGTTCGTTTTTGAGTTATGCTGTTCACAGACACACACACACACACAGACACACACACACACACACACACACACACACACAGACACACACACGGACATGTTTCCAAAAATGCTTTTTTTGGATTCAGGAGGTCTCAAAACATGTATTTCCGGTGAAATCTCGGTATCGAATTTTTGGGTGGAATGCAATACTTCCCCTACTTACTATACGTAGTAGAGAAAGTAAAAATAAATAACGAATTCCCATTTGTGAAAATAAGGATTGAAAAATTTAAGGGAATAACAAGCAATATCTCGGAAATGGTTCACTCAACAAAAACAATGTATATGACATAAATTGTGTATTTTAACGCGATATAAATTTTTTGTGTAGTAAAAGTTTGTCTATCTTTTGTGGTTTACCAGTTATGCAAAAGTCGTTCACAATGAAGAATACTTTTGGAGACATTCCCAGAAAGCCATTTTTGAAAAATTAAAATTTTCAAAAAATCTTCCATGTAAAGGGTAATCTGGGGTGGGGGGATTTTCTTGAAAACCTTCGTGTCGCATCCTTGGAAGATACTGAACCTAAATACCAAGTTTGGTGTTTATCCGACTGTTCGTTTCTGAGTTATGCTGTTCACAAACAGACACACTCACACAGACAGACACACACACACACGGACATGTTTCCAAAAAAAAAAAATTTTGGATTCAGGGGGTTTCAAAACATGTATTTCCGGTGAAATCTCGGTATCGAATTTTTGGGTGGAATGCAATACTTCCTCTACGTACTATACGTAGCAGAGAAAGTAAAAATGTTTTTTTTTGGATTCAGCGGGTCTCAAAACATGTATTTCCGGTGAAATCTCGGTATCAAATTTTTGGGTGGAATACAATACTTCCCCTACTTACTATACGTAGTAGAGAAAGTAAAAATCTGATGTGTTACACTCACATGACTTTCTCTACTCGTGTAGAAACTATTTTTACAAACGCTTATTCTCCATCTAGTTCATGTTAATCCAGATAAACATTTGCAGACTCTATCTTATGGCTAATTTTCTTGTAGATGTAAGGGGAATATATATTTACAAGGGCAATATAGATATACAGTAGCCTTTAAGCACATACATATCTCTTAATAGCTGGTTTTTAGGTGCAGCACAATTCCCTTTGCCACAGATTAATACTCTTTGCATATCCAACAAAAAATTAATAACGAATTCCCATTTGAGAAAATAAGAATTGAAAAATTTAAGGGAATAACAAGCAATATTTCGAAAATGGTTCACTCAACAAAAAAAAATGTATATGACATAAATTCTGTATTTTAACGCGATCTATATTTTTTGTGTAGTAAAATTTTGTCTATCTCTTATGGTTTACCAGTTTACCAAAAGTCGTTCACAATGAAGAATACTTTTGGAGACATTCCCAGAAAATTCAAGATATACATTTTATTTGTCATGAAAATATCTTAAATATATGATATTTTAATCAAAATCGTTATAGCCATTTTTGTGAAAATTAAAATTTTCGAAAAATGTTCCATATAAAGGGTAATCTGGGGTGGGGGGATTTCCTTGAAAACCTTCGTGTCGCATCTCTGGAAGATACTGAACCTAAATACCAAGTTTGGTGTTTATCCGACTGTTCGTTTCAAATTTTTTTTTTGGATTCAGCGGGGCTCAAAACATGTATTTCCGGTGAAATTTCGGTATCGAATTTTTGGGTGGAATACAATACTTCCCCTACTTACTATACGTAATAGAGAAAGTAAACATGCAAGCATATTCACAGCTATATTATCGTTACATGGACAGGGCTTATGTTCACGTGGTCCATGTACGCAAGTTAAGCGGTGCTTACCTGTAAAATTCCACAAAATTAATTAGATTAAACTATCTTGAAGTACGTGTTGTTCTATGCTTACCGCTTGGCTAATGCAGCGGTCTTGAACTAAGATTGCCATTTTATTGTACAACCATACGATCTCATACGTAAACCGCGCTCTGTCCGCGCAACTGTATTTTCGTAGCATTTCGGCCAGCTCGATCGCTATCGAATAAAGGGAAGCAGATGTGTTTAGTGCGTGGGAAGGTGAATGGACTTCTAGTCATTTTGCAGTGTATTAACTATTAAGTATACTTCAAGCGAATATATAAGTAACGAGTGATTTTGTAGTGTTTAGCCGTATTATAGGATGACAAATACAACATTTTATTCTTAGTTTGTTTATGTTTAGTTTTCTTATACTTTACGTGGCGTGCTGGAGCGAAATTATCCTCTATGGTAAACACTTTCAACACGTGCGTACGCCAGAGCTTGGACAACAAAATGCGGGGAGGAAAATGGAATCCTTCGCTTTCTTCGGAGAACAGAAGTGCAGAAGCGGATGATTGCATACTGTGCAACGTTATATCGCGAAGTTTGTCTTCTCGAAACTATGAATAAAATATTAAAACTATGCAAGAAGGAAGATCAATACCCACCTAAACATTAGTACTGCAATTGAAAGATTTGTACAAATGATGATTTGTTTAAGGGCGCTAAACCTCTAGATCATTAACGCCCTTGTAAAACAGATCACGGCATATGCCAGGTATAAAGATCAGCACAAAAATTCCTGATGTATACGAAAATTCAATTCACAACTGTTACTAATGAAGGCTTACTAGTTGACCGCACAAAGAAACCTTACTGTTGGCGTTGTCTCCTGTTTGCTAACGACAAAAATATATAGTCTAGTGGCGGGTTCAGTAACACGAGGATTATACATAAAGCAATTAAAACACAGTTTAACCAGCACTCATCTCCAAACCATCACTCTGCTGAAAGCAGTTGGCAAATTCAGAATAGACCACATTCTTGATACTCAGAGAGTGAGGGAAAACTCAGCGCAACGAACTAGTAAGAAAAATAGAGAATTCAGTTGATGCATTATACAAAATTGTAAACGATCTCATGGGTGAAATTGACTGTGACGAAAAGTCAGTTGCTCAGACGTGCGATGATGCGGCTGCTATAGCGGGCCTGTTATAGATTTCAGGCAAAAGTAAGAGCATCATTCATTTCACACATTGAAGAATGTAGCATATTCTTCCTGGTCGTTAATGGGATAGCAGCATTTTTTGCACTCTTGTATGAGGACTGAGGCCCTAGACAATGAGTAAATAGAAGATTGCCGCTTGTTTCATAAACGCGCTGGAGCTACAGCTCGCGTTTGGTGGAAAGAATCTATGAACAGAAAAGAACTTAAAACAGAAAAGAATTCTGATGAAAAGTGGGATCAAGATACTTATACTGCTGCACGAGGTTTCAGAGCTAAATGGAAGATTTCATCTTCAAATTTCTATTATAGATATTTGCTACAATACTCCCCATCACTGAGAGTCTATATGATATTCTCCAAGCAAAGTCATATGATATCGGATATTTTTATATCAGAGGGCCTTAGAAGAGAAGTGTGATTCCTTCGATGAGGTATGGGATAAAATTCAAAAGGATATTGGTGATCAAGAACCATCTACGAGACGCCATACTTTTGGAAGGAAAGTGCACTACAAACGTTGGTATTGTGAGGTTTTGGATACACCTTTACGCCATTTCAGAGAAAGATTTGGTAAAATTGAATCTTTGCGTTTTCTGGAATTGTTAAGTTTTAAAAATTTCAACAAATACAAGTAATATTTTCCAGAATTACCTATACAATCACTAAAAGACTATCACTATGGGGCAGTCTTTGAGGCAGGGGCGGCTTCTTAATATGGTAGCAGGTTTGCGCTACAACCAAAATCCTGGCTCTCCCTTTAATGTAGATAACGTATACGATTCATACATTTCGGTTATCATTCTGACATGATCTTGTGGAGTGGACTTCGGCAAGCGTTGTATTGTTTGCAGGTGCCAAGTAGTGCACTCCCGGCTGCAACCCACATTGGTATAATGGTGAGGTATAGGGAATGACGAACCATGGGAGCGCGGAGGTGTGTGGGGGGGGGGAAGTGCGGGGCATAAGCTGCATGTTGTTGGTTAACCTAGTAGTCAGAGAGCATAGAATAGGATAATCAACAGGAACAATACTTTTCGTTTCGTCCCATACACAGAGCCATTTATTGAATTCACAGTAAATGTTTACCTCACGTCTGGTCTTCTATCTACTGAATTGCATGCATCTCTGATTATTACGTTGCCTGTATGCCACGTGGTTTGTGCCGTGTTGTGTATATCGGGTTTTAAATTATGAATCAAAGTGGTTTATTTAGCTAAATACAGGTAAACGCTGCTATAAGGAGAAACAATGAATTCCATTCAGTCACTTTTAACGCAACCGCTTTCAATGCTAAACTTGGAGGAAAAGAATGAAATTAAACGCATTGGCAGGCCTACACCATACCTAAAAATCACTCAGGTAGTTCAAACAAAAACAAGATGTTTTAACAGGAATTTTAACAGCGATGTATATGAAAAATATGATTGGATGTGTGGTTGTGATATTAAAAACGCCCTGTTTTGCTTTCCTTGTGTTTTGTTTGGTGGTGAAGATACATGGTCAAAGCATGGCGTGAATGATTTGCAGCATCTTCATGACCGCGTCAAAAAACATGTAGCGTCAAAATTGGTCATGAAAAATACTGTCAGTCTTGTTATGTTTGGCAATGTAAATATAGCAAAACAGATGGACAGTGCATATCGGAGAGCAATTGAAGAACACAACCAGAAAGTGGCTCAAAATAGATATGTTTTAAACATCATTATTAACTGCATTAGGTTTTGTGGGGTCTTTGAGTCGGCTCTTCGAGAACATGATGAGTCAGCGACTTCAAGTAACCCTGGTATTTTTCGTGGACTGATACATTTCAGTGCAGAGCTAGACTGTGTTCTGAAAAACCATTTGGAAAATGCAACAGTGTTTAAGGGAACGTCAAAAATGATTCAAAATGAGATTTTACAATGCATGCTTGAAGTCTGTCACGAGGAGATATCGAAAAAAACAAACAAAAGACTCGCCATTTTTATCTATCATAGCAGATGAAACCAGCGATGTAGCATCCAAGTATCAAATGGTAATTGTCTATAGATATCTGGTAAATCATAAGCCATTGGAAAGGTACTGGGGTTTTATGAATCCTATAGGGCACAAAGCAGATAACTTAGCTGCATGCATATTGCCAGAACTTAATCGACATCTGCTAGGCTGTGAACAAATTGATTGCTCAAACATACGATGGGGCTAATGTTATGTCTGGGTTGAAAAATGGCGTTCAATTCATCATAAAACAGAAGTACAGGTCTGCAGAATACATTCATTGCCATGCGCGTCAGTTAAACTTAATTATGTTAAATGCAGCATCAGCGAATAGTAGTGTACGGATTTTCTTCATAAATCTTCAAGGAATTTGTGCTTTTTTCTCTGACTCTCTTCAGAGAACATCAGTTTTAGAAGAAGTAGTGCAAAAGCGGCTGCCAAGATCAGGCAAACGAGATGGAACTTTCAACCTAGATCTGTCAACACAGTTTTCGAATACAGGGAGGAGTTAATAGAATGTATGAAAATCATAAGGAGAGGCGAAAGAATCACCAATTCAAGTTCTGTTTTTCAAGCATCTAGTTTTATTGGAATTTTAAGTGATGCAGATTTCATATTTTGGTTGTCCTTCCATAAAATTATGCCCCATGTCGATATTTTCTACAACCAACTTCAGAGGAGCGACTATACTCCTGCAATGGTCCAGGATAGACTTAATTATTTTGAGGTGGAAATTCTCAAAATTAGAAGCACCATAGGTTTCACTGCAGTTGATACGAATGTAACGAAGAAAAGAAAAATTATGAAACATACTGAAAGAAAAGAGAGGTCATTGAAGTGTGTGATGTAATCATTACTGAAATGAAAGACAGGTTCAGATTTGTTGCTCATATGGGAGCAGCAGTTCTCTTTATGCCTGACAGATTTCTAGAATATAACACTTCGTTCCCGGAACAACATATTAAAGTTGCCCTTTAGACATATTCTTTTATTGAAGAAAAGAAGCTGATTACAGAACTTTCCACAATGTATAGTACTGAAGAATTTAAAAACAGAACTGGGATTGTTCCACTAATGGAGTTTTTTTAGGGACAATAATTTATGTTCCACTTTTAGTGAATCTGTTAAACTACTAATCCCCAATCCCCATGACAACATGTGAGGCAGAAAGATGCTTCTCTACTCTGAAAAAGATTAAAACATTTCTGCGTAACACAATGTCTGAGGAGAGGTTATCTGCGTTGGCCATGCTTTCCATTGAAAGGGATTTCATCATGCAGATCAAGAACTCCAATGACCTGTTTATCGATAAGTTTGTTGGCAGGAAGGAGAGAAGGGCTGATTTTCTCTATAAATAGGTGAGTGCTATATACTACACTGTTTATGAAATATTCATGTGTTATATATTGTGAATTCCCATTTCTTGTGTGTGCGTAAATTAATCAGCCTATAGTGAGAAACTTATTCCGTATTTATTACTTAAATTATTTCAAATTGCAAGGATAATTTTTTGAACCACCAAAGTTCAGTCACCAGCCGCCCCTGCTTTGAGGTTACAACTCTCTAACATACTTGTGACTTGACATACATAATGAATCCGAGAATGATCTTTTAGTCTTCATCAAAACAAATGAACTGAGGAGGGCAAATAGCGAGTAGCAAAACTGTGCGAGTTGGTGTTAACTATTCCAACAAGTAGTGCTGCGGTTGAATGTAGTTTTTCTAAACTAAAAAACAAACAAATTATGCACGCAACACTGAGGAACAGAAAAGGCCTTCAAATTGATAGCACTGGAGGAGGTTCTAGTAAATCTACAACTGGTTCCAAGTTTTATGACCATGTTTTGGTGATTTCGCCAAGAAAGAGAGGAGAATCCAGCTCTGCTTCAAATAAGATAAGGTAAAAATACTGTATTTTATTACACTGTAATGTACGGAATGACGTGATTATTTTAATTGCATTTATATATGTATCTACGGTATGTTTTTGTTTAACCACTTACAGTGAGATTGCTTACCCTGGCCTATATCTTCACCACACGCCATTGCTTTTACCACAGCTGTAGGCAGTTTCTGCAGAAAAGTTGCATAGAACTAATGAAGAGTGTGATTTTAATGATACACTCCTTCCACTTCTGTCACCCGAAAAAGTCGTTCCGAACCGAGTGCGGGAAACTTTTCCCTCTCTTGTGCCTCTTCTAACTCAATTAACCAGAACTGTCTGTACTACAGACACTGATCTCGTGCAAAAATTCATAACGAATGACGTAAACCGCCAATTAACGATATTCCATTAGATATTAAATCTTGTCCTGAAGCCGATGAATTTGGGCTAAATTAATGAAGCTTGAGGAAAACTCGGGTAGTAAAATGTTATCATTTTGTGTGCTTGCCAATCAATGTTAAGCAAGCGATGGTTCTTCTTGAGAGTATTTTGCTCCAACCGACGACATGCTGAAGAGCATGTCAAAATACTCATACAGCAGTTCGGCATCACAGCTCCTGGATCCTGATAGTGACGACGGAGATGACATCATTGTTGACGTCTAGCATTCGGTAAGTCATTAATTCTATTCCTTTGTGCCCATACGAATAGGTATGCAGTATTAGAATTTATCTTTTAACTCTAAAATTGCTTTTTTAATGAATTTCCTATTTAATATTAAAGTGCTTACGTACGACCCATTTGTGTTTGGAGGTTGGCAACGCTGGATAAGCGTTAATCATTCCTACTCGAAGAAAGTACGTTCTTTTCTCTATGCACTCCGTTCTATATTAGTGCTATAGCAGGACTGCATCTCTACTTCCCATTTTACTGGTGCGAGTGTTATAAAGGAGAGTTGCTATTAGTTTTAGCACGAGAAAGTGGGGGAAATGTGAAAAACATTTCAATACAAACTGACTTAGTGACTCGGAGTTAAAGAAATGGATCTAAGAGATCCTAACTGACAACTCGAGTGCTTTCTGTAAATGTTGTGAAGTGCAACTCAGGGTCCAACGCACTAACCTTAAGAAACATGCCGAGTCAAAGAAACAGAAAATTCAGCAGCAATCTCAACTAGTGGCGGATTGTGGTATAATTTTTAGGTGGTTGCAGCTGACATTTGGACTTTCAATTAGACTACATAAATGATGGTGACTATCATTACGGTTTTGCGAGGGTGGCAGAAAATATAAATAGAAACTAGGGCCTCCTGCACAACTCCTATTTGTGCGGGATTTCAAACCTACTAGAAATACCACAACTGAGCAAGCTCATTTTAGTGAAATAACCTACAGAGCTTTTATATTCACAGCAATCCTATTATTAAAATTATATTTAAAATGAAACATACACAAAATATGAACGTACACTACAAGTCAACGTAAAGCATTCATCTTAAAAACAACAAAGGAATTCGCAAATTCCATTTTAACATTTTAGTTTAGTAAACGTGTAAAACACAATAATTCTATCACATAGCTGTTGCTCTATTTGAAAAGAAAGTTCATCCTGCATTCTTTGCTAAGAGTGAATTGACAGTAACTTTCTGATTCAAATCAGAAATGCGCATAATAAAGGCTTTCTTTATTGAAAGCTTTGCTAATATTGAAAGCCTCTCTTGTCCCATGGCATTTCTCACTAGGTCTTAATACTCTTCAGTGTGTAGAAACAACGTTCAGCTTTTGACGTCGTCATTGGGATGGTTATAAGCACTATAAACAGCTTTACGCATTCACTAAAAGCGTATTTCAAGTTGCTTGCATGAATAAAATCAATTAAAGCCACAGCTCCAGACATAGAGTGAAATTCTGCAGTGCCATAAATTATCGATGGTTGGGTTTAGAACTTTTTTGAATCAATGGAGGCGTATACCTGGCAGATCTCATTCAGGTTTCTCTCAGGAAAGTTGGAGTCATAGTGAGAAATATTTCCGGTTGAAATAATGTAGCAGCAATTAGATGGCCTGTGGATTTAAATCTGTCCTTCATTTGACAAATAATGTGTCACATATTACTTTTACCTATGTCTTCAATTGTGACATGTTCGTTTATCGCTTTGCCTCATTTTCGGCGTTTTCTGGGAGGTTACTTTCTTCCCTCATTGCAAGGATTTTCCTTTCGAAAGCACCAATGCTCATCCTAACATGGCTGGGATCAAAGTCCTTCTTCTGCAGCTGACCATAAACAATGGCTACACTTGGCATGATTTTATGAAAGTAAGAAAGCAAGGCAAAAGTTGAAATTTTTGTTCTCGAGAGGTTTAGTATGTCCTGATGCGAGGGAAATAGTATTCACATTTTCAATCTCTTCTCTTGAAATATTCTTTAATTTCTTCCTCTCTTTCAAAAACTGCATTAACAGATCTTGAATGAAAGTACCATCTAGTGGGAACTTAGCGAGGTAGCCATCTCTTCACCACTTCATCCAGCACTGTAGTACTTTATGGACCTGCGGAAAAGAATGTGCATATACCTTGCACATCAGCAAAAAAGATGAGTACATTTCGATTAATTTATGCCGTTTTAGCATCACCAAATTAAGCTGATTGGCGTGGAAATGTATATATTGAATCTCCTCGTAGCACACTTGAAACATAATCTGCAGAAGTTCATTCTGAATGGCTTTCGAAGTGCCCTTGAAAACAGTGACCTCTAAATGGACTCTTAGTGAATTGTCTTGCTCTGCACGAAATTCACTAGCTCTCTTAAAATACCAGAATTAGTTGAGGATTCCGTTTCACTGTCACTCTTAGCGCTAACTCAAAGGCTCCACAAAATCATATACAATTTACGTATGATAATATTTAGGACATATCTATTTTTCTTAAACTTCTTATTGTGCTTAAGCACAGCTTTTCTAAACTCGCTGTCTGACGATTTTGCAATATTCAGTTTCCCAAACAATGAAAGGCTTAAAGCACTTTTCATGTGTGCCTTCGAGTTTTCGTGCTTTTTAATTCTATCCGTCAGGTGATTTATATCTGTTACGCCTGTTTTGTTCCTTATATCCTCTCTGCCGAAAAATAAACATGGAAAACAATATTAAAAAAGCCTCTTGTTACAGTCACAAATCCAGTTATGTGTATCATAAATAGGTGGATTGAACTTATATGTGTACTGCCTGTTCCTACTTTTACAGTCTGCTCTATGTTCAGAACTGGAGTGGCTCGTTCCAGAGTTTTATTTCCAATTTCTCTTTCGCGGTATACAAACTGAGATTTTAACAGCAAAATGCACACTGAATTCATATGGAAGACAAGCCAGTGAAATCATATCACAAACCATTTGCGTAGGACAATGCTTCCGTCTTACAAACCTGCAGATGTTGCAGACTAACCGTCACACAAGCTCAACCATGCGCAGCATATTAGAGCCGGCAGCAGTCAGGCAAGATACCTGTGGACGCATGGAAATAGAGTGCAATTTACGTCACTACAGTTGTGTGGCTGGCGAACTACAGCCACGGTGTGTATTTAAAGATAGTTGAACCACGGGAAAATGCTTAAAACAGCATGCTGTTATGTGAGAAGTAGCGATTAAATTTCGGCAAAATAAAAAGAAATAAGAAGATAAAGCGATGGATGCACAAACCGCCCCTGGTCTCAATCAAAACTTATGGGCGTATTGGCTCCGCAAAGACTGTCACACAGTTTGAACTACAGTTAGCTATCTCTGTTGCGTATCATAGTTCTATACAATCTGTAGATCTCTTAGGAGAACTAATTGAAGCAGTCCTCGTACTTCATCTTCGGAACTAGATATTCGATTAAGGAGAACAAAATGCACTGGGCTAATCACCAGAGTTACAGCACCATGCTTACTACAAGATTTAGTACGCAATATTAGCGGTTCCCCACATTCACACATCATAGATTAATTTACTGATGTTGTATGCATCAAACGTTTTGCTTATGCTGAAGATATTATAGCAAAAAGAAAAATAAAACAGTTACTCAGTTTTTGAGCTTTATTTAGGTGAGGGTATAACTGCATAGAATTTTTAGGCATATAAAAGGCTACTTTGGAACGTAAGGTCTCGATTTAAATAAATCATTCGGACTTGCTACAGATAGAGAATCTAATCTTGCGGAAAAAATAAATCACTGTATGCGTTGATAAAAGAAAATAACCCTAAGCTAATTCTTGACAAATAGATTTGTTCTTCTCTGGACTTAGTGTGCTCACGTGCAAGCGAAGAAATAACACTACATGCCCAGAGAAACACATGGTTGGTTTCAAAAATCAGCCCTAAGGAAACAATCGTATAATAAATTTTATAGATTTGTGATGGGGGAAAAACCAGTGCAATTAATACTTTTGTCAGGAACTCGTTGGCTGGCTAGAAGCAGATTAACAAAAATAACTTTGGGTCAATATGAGTATTTGAAAATGCATTTTCAATTAACCGCTAACAACATTGATAGATACGTTTCTAGGGAATTATATTGCATGCACAGTGCTGTAACTAATGAAAGTTCTCTTACATTTCTATGGTCGACATTAAATTTTGAGAGAGTAAGCTTGTTTTCCATAGAGACAAAGTTGATCATTCTAGAATCTTAATTGTAGTAGAAGAATTCACTCTTTCGTTTCCAAGGCGAATATTACAGAAGCAACTTGTCAATCTTGATGTGAACATGGAGTTTATCTCCTTTTATCTCCCTTCTGAGTCAATTGATTTTGAGTTCTCAATGCTACTAAAGGCTAAGATTAAAAATGGAAACATAAATAAGGGCAGGCTCAGAATATTAACCAGCGTTGTCATAAATCCCTTAAAATGGCGTCCAAAAAGCTTCATATGCGCATTCTTGGAAATATATGTTCTACGAAAGATACGTTTTTTCCCTCATATGTTTAAGCCATACACAACTAAATTCTCCGAACTTCCCCTTTATTTACTAAGGGACACATACTCTTGGAGAACTTGAGCATCAGTGGCGGATGCTTCTGACTTTTGATTGGAAAACTATTTTCAATGACAAGATTCCCGAGGATGGTTCTGGTTTCGTATGAAGGCAGGCTTAAAAAATCAGCTGGAGATGTTTTAAAATAACTTTCTTTATTTGCGTTATATACTTTCAGTCTACTCGTAAGTAAAACCCAATGTAAAGGGTATTTTAGAGAGTGACTTCGACGAAAACAAGATTAAGAAATCGTGAGAGTCTGAATCTTCTGCGATCTATTATTAGAATAACAATGACTCTAGACGAGAATCGTCAGTGCTGTCCACATTTGCACCTTGCCCTACAATGCTCAATTTCAATTCGGAGATTAATCAACGAGAAGTACCTGGTGAGAATAGGTGGTAAAAAGTAGCGCTTTAAACCATGTTGCACTGCCAACGGCTCATCGCAATGAGTACATATAGGTGCAGGGTAAGAAGGTAAGACTCTGCGATTAAAATGGCAGTAACCGGTACGCAATCTAGTAATTAAAATTACTTCTCCACGGCGATAAGTGTGTGAGGAGATTCTCCAGGTAATAGGGAGCGACTTCGGCTCTCGAAGTTTGTTCCCTTGGATACCAGTCCAGCCAGCGCTATAGCGCGGCGGGATAGAACGACACAAAAAGCATTAACCAAAAAAGGGGCACAGGAACTAAAACACATGGAAGATAAAATCGTAGACTTGGCAGCGGCATCAGCAGCCTCATTCCCGTCAGGGTGATGTGTCCAGACATCCACACAAAGTACGCACATCGGCGAACGAGCGAAGCGAATCCTGAAAGTGCTGCACGAGAGGATGGTAACTCTACACCGACCTTAGGCTTCGGAGTACACTCAAGAAATTGTTGCAAATAACGCACTGGTGGTCTGCTAAATATGTAAAATAAATTGGTAAATACAAAAAAATCTGAGCTATAAACATAGAAAATACGATAAAAGGCGAAATCTAAAACACTGGCAGTCATGGAAAAACGCAGAGGCTACTCACCGATCATTCTTTGAACCATCAACGTAAATAAAATACCAGTTTCCAAATTGCTCTTTAATTTCTAAAGACGGAACGAATAACGGAAACCGGGATCACCGACTTCGGCCTGAACATCAAACCTACATTTTTTTTTAGATTTAGATAGATAATTTATTGTACTTTTTCCTACATACTTCTTTTTACAATGTTCCACTTATAACTAATCTTAACATATGTCCAAATTTCCTTACCAGCTATGCTGCTCTTTTTGCCTGGCACCCTAGCCTTCTGGCTCCTCTTAACATTCCTTACTACCTTTTATCCATATTTGCCCATCTTCTCCTTCCTCCATTTGCCTTTCTACCTTTCTTATCTCTCTTACTTTTCTACTCCATTTCTCTTTTACTTTCTTTAAGAACTCCCCCATATTCTTAATTTGTTTTTCTTCTTTTCTCGTTAGCATTTTAATTGCTACTATTTTCCTATCCATTTTTTCCCATTTTTCTTCCCATACTTCTTGTCTCCATTCTGCTAATTCTTTGCATTCTGACATATAATGCTCTGTGCTCAAACCTACATGGATATTTGTCTAGGCGCGGAACCATTGGGGAAAACGGGTTTTCCACTGGGAAAGGTTGCCAGTAAAGCTATGTCCAACAACCGAAGAAGCAAATGAAAGCGAACACCATGGAGACTAGTGCCAAGGAATCGTTAAAAACAATTTAAAAGACGGATCGTCAGGTAGACTAGAGTAGAGGCCTGCATTTCAGTGAAAACCGACCGTACCCACCATGCCTACGTAACAGCTCGTTACGTTCGACTGTCGAAATGAATGCGCTGATGATTGTATACCCATCAGCTCAACTTCTTTGCTCCCTTGCTTCTCTGCCTGAAGCACATATCTTGACCGAAAGCTCACGGTCGACTTGGATTTCGCGATGAACCATGGCGATTCGGAGCAATAACGGTACTTTGGTCTGTATAGGTGAATGAAGCAACCGTTACGGTTAGTACCGCTTTATCACTCAATAGCAAATGCGTAGCCCTGTTTATCTCCATTACTTCTGACGTTTGGGGGGGGGGCTGGCCAATTTATATATTCCGTTATTACTTCAACTGCAACATAGATATGCTAGGTAGAGAAAGTATTATATTCCAGACAAAAATTCGATATAGAAATTTTACTGGAAATACATATTTTGAGATCCTCTGAACCCAAAGAAGAATTTTAAGAGAGCTCAGTGTGCGTGTGTGTAGGTTGAAGTCAAAAGTATAATGCTTGAAATGACTGACCTAAAAAAGAAGGTAGATATAAACATCGTATTTCTTACTAACCTGCTTCAATTCTTAAACTCAAAATAGTAATTCATATTAAGAGTATATATTTTGTTTATTTCATATTTACTTTGCGTATTTAACTACAGTGCCTTCATTGTATGCCACTGCACAGCAGCGGCGCAAGACGTATCAGGAGTACGTTATCAGCTGTAAGGTGTCTCAGTCATTGGTTTGTCTTCGTGTTGTGAAGTGTTTCGACAATTCGTGTATTGTGTGTGATTTCCTAAAGAATGTTCTCTTATTAGGGCAAGGAAATGCCTGCCAACAAATTCACATTTGAACAGCGTATTTTTACTTTCTCTACTACGTATAGTAAGTAGGGGAAGTATTGTATTCCACCCAAAAATTCGATACCGAGATTTCACCGGAAATACATGTTTTGAGACTCCCTGAATCCAAAAAAAGCATTTTTGGAAACATGTCCGTGTGTGTTTGTGAACAGCATAACTCAGAAACGAACAGTCGGATAAACACCAAACTTGATATTTAGGTCCAGTATCTTCCAGAGATGCGACACGAAGGTTTTCAAGAAAATCCCCCCACCCCAGACTACTCTTTACATGGAACATTTTTCGAAAATTTTAATTTTCTCAAAAATGGCTATAACGATTTTGATTAAAATATCATATGTTTAAGATATTGTCATGAGAAATTAAATTTATATCTCGAATTTTCTGGGAATGTCTCCAAAAGTATTCTTCATTGTGAACAACTTTTGCATAACTGGTAAACCATAAGAGATAGACAAAATTTTACTACACAAAAAATGTAGATCGCGTTAAAACACACAATTTATGCCATATACATTTCTTTTGTTGAGTGAACCGTTTTTGAGATATTGCTTGTTATTTCCTTAAATTTTCCAATACTTATACTTTTTCTCAAATTCGTTATTCATTTTTTTATGTCCTGGATATACAAAGAGAATGGAATGCGCCACATAGCAACCAGCTCTTAAAAGATTTGACTATCGCTTATAACCTACCATATTCCCCTTGCATCTACAAGAAAATTAGCAATAAAATGAACATCTGGATTAACATGAAGCATATGGAAAATAAGCGTTTGTCAAAATAGTTTGTACAAGAGTAGAGAAAGTCATGTGCGTGAAACACATGAAATTTTTTTATGTACGATACATACGTGAAAACCGAACGTATACAGGTGTGTAGAGAATTCCAGCAGCAATTTCTTGTTTATCCAGTTCCGGGTATATACACTGTAAGAGGTTTGGTCAATAAATTTAGAACGGGATCGCAAAGCGTTAAAAAATAAAGTTTATAGGAACAATCTCCACGCCATTTAAAGACAGTATAAAAGCATATCTTATACCGTTATTATGAACATTACGCAAGAAGAATTTATGCGTGTGAACGGCAATTTCATCCAACGATGTCAAGAATGTCTTCGCGCAGATAGATACCACCTTCAAAAACACTTATAACAAAACAAAATCAGAAAAAAACCAACCGAGTTTCATTTATGGACGCTCTTTAACTGCTGTGGTCCTCGGCGTTCCATCCTACATTGGGCGTTATAGACCGGTAATTTTACTCAGAAGCATCTTTACCAGGCTTGGTGATCTTTTACGGGCCGTAAATCTACGGCATGGGACCACCGGCTTTACTTCCCTTCCGAAGGAAGGTATGCTAAGAATTTTTACGCCCAAAAAAATCCATCGCCTTCCGCCGGGTTTGAACTCGTGCCCTACTTATAACAAGGTCGCGGGTTCAAACTTATAACTACTTATAACTCGTTACATATAGAGAGGAAGTGGAATGATCCTGCGGGCTGGGAGACTGTGCAGATGAACAAAAACTTCCAACACTTCTTTGTAATTAATTGCACCGATAACTAGATAATCGCGTTTCAAAGCAGGAGTATTTGGCGTAGTGTTGATTGAGTAGTCTGTTTCTACTGGTGGCGCCTTGAACTATTGTAACGCTCTATAAAACCATTTAAGTAACGTTGGCCATGTATTGAATTCAGATGTTTTGTTGCTGGCGCGCGAGACACCAGAAAATTCTCGGTAAACTCAGGTTATTATTCACTGCAGGGTATGTAGACATTACCCCGAATTCTATATTCCCACGTAATTACAAATATTTTATATGGTATGTTTAAAGACCTGAATATCTGACCTATTCTGTTTGAGAGACTTATGCCATGATAAAGTTTAAGATAATCTTGCTCCCAGCCTCTCACTCCCTACGTCATAGTATGGTACCAGCCTACTTAAAAATCGCTAAAAAATATGCCAGTAGCGGTACTGCAGAACGCAAGTGTTGTTGGCAGCAGGTAACACATGCCGCCGAGAGGGAGAAGCCGAAAAAAGTCAGTACTGTTCAAAATGGCCAACTGGGGGTGGGTTTACGATTGCGCCGCAGACGTAGGTGGTGGAAGTGCAGGCGAGATTTTGTTGGAGGACTGGAAGCTGCAGGATCTTGTCAACGCCCTGGCTACTCCGGAGCATCATACAGAATCAGACAAGATGTGATAGCCATATCGTCTCCAAGTGCACGTGCAGAGCCGCGAAGGCAAGCGCTGGAGTTGCTCCCAATAGAGGTACTCCTTCGAACGAAGCAATCTGGCGCGGAAACAAATTCTGGTGTCCACGTACTGCTGGGCGTCGGACTACCTGCACACCACGAGTTCGGCGTTGGTCAGTGGCATATGTCGGTGGATTGCGCTAACTACTGCCGGAGTGCGAATGTATTTGGAGAAGCATGCCTCATAAATCGGCGGTTTCGACGATGATGTCTCCCTGATCGTCGAAATCAACGAATCCAAGTATTTCACCAGAACTACCACCGGGTGTCTTCAGTGAAGGACACTGCGTCTTCGGTGGAGTGGAGAGACGGTCGGCCAAGTACTTCCTGGTGGAAGTACCAGATAGGACAGCCCAAACATTGGAAGCACTGATCCAGCAGTACATCCTGCCTGGATCCCAGTCTCCGACGGGTGGGTGGCATATGCCAACATTGAGAATATAAACGCAGTTTATATGCATTCCGTTATGGTTCACAACGAAAACTTTGTGAATCCCCACAACCAAGACGTGCACATTCAGAAGGCTGAGAATATGTGGATGCGGTCCAAGAGTAAGCGTCAGATGCAATTTGGCACCTCTCGGGATCTGTTGGCTTCGTACCTGCACGAATTCATGTACAGGTGTGGCTGTTCTAATCGGAGTGTTCCAAAGTTTTCTCGCGACACTCCGAAAATTATCCTGTAGCATAAACTCTCTCCTTATTCATGCTTCTTCTAAGTTTATTTACCTCCTTCACTACCAACCTTTTCCACGTATAACCCTAATCTATTTTCTTTCTTCCTGGCTTCGGTTTCTTTAATCGATCCGATGCAAAAACAATCTTTTTTAAGGCTAAAATTTACATCACAAAAGAGCAAGTAGATCTGGTTGGACTGCCAATCATGTTGCGTATATTATTTCCTTTCATTTATCTCCGCATTTTAATTGGCTGCTTAATCGCGTGAAGATCTGGCTGGACTGAGAATTATTCTTAAAAGTTAAGATTATTGTTCACTTTAATTACGACTTTTACTGCCACATGTATTAACTGTTGGCAACACACCAACTATTATTTGATTGTGGATGTTTCATATGCACTACGTTACTTAATTCAAACCAAAATGTAACTTACCCAAATGTAATACTGAGCAGCACAATTGCAGAATAAATCAGGGCCTCTTCATATTGTGATGAAATAATCTTTGGCTAAGTTATGTACCACATAACCTAAATAATATTAAATCATAACCTCGCGCAATTGCCCAGGAAGTAAATAACTTTAAAATGTAAATACATTTCGTAACGGGATTACATTTCTAATTAAATTTTAGGTAATGCATGTACCACATAAGCATCAAGTCATAACCTCGCGCAATTTCCTATAGGTAAACAACATTAACATGTAAATACAGATGGTAATATGGGATTATTTAACCAACATGCAATGCCATGTGCTAGTGTGATTGACAAACAGTATACTTTAAATATCCCATAGTACCCAATACAATTCATTTTAGCAAATTTTTGGAGTTTAAAAGGTAATTGCAAATGCACGATAAGTAATGGAGGTATTCCAGTTTGCGTAAAACCCACATCGTACGCCTCCTTTTATCTGAGCATTCTTATCTCCATTTTCTAAGATCCGTTTCAGTTCCACTTTCGGTTCTTTCCGGAAGCACTACCTCCCTATATACGTCACTTCGGTTCCTCTATGGAACTCCGACGGACTCACCTTCCTGCCAGCCAACACATCCTCCTCGCGGTTTTCACCGCTACAAAGTTTGTATGATTTCGCGAGGTGACGTAAGAACAGGTAGAGGCTGGCAGCAAGATTACCCATTTTAATTATTATGAATGCCATACTGCAGTGATATTTGTGTGACAATGTAAAGCTTAACTTGAAAATGAAAACAAGCATTCCAAAGATTATCTTCACTCTTATGTGAAAGTCGTCTTATAAAGTGACCGTTCGTCTCAGATTTTCGGAGACAGTGCCCAAAATAAGACCAATGTCCCGGGGTAAATCTGCCCGCAATTTCAGTAATACATAATTTAATATACGGGATATAATAATAGTGTGAATTGAATTTCTACACGTGCTGATATTCGTAAGGTTCATTTTCCTGAGTTTGGCAATATAAATTATTGTATAAGACATAGCACAGCGGTAGAAGTTATCGCCCGGCCGGTCCTCAACAATGGTCAATGAACACAGCTTATTTGTAAACACTGATTAGCACTATAGTAGTCAGTGTGTCAGCTGTCTCGGTGTCTGTCAGCATAATTTGTATGTGAAGTGTGAGAGAGAAATTAGAACGTTGGAGAATGTTTTTAAGAAAATGTGTCATTTCAATGATTCGTTAAGAGGACTTTCCATAAATTATATAAGTTAATTCAGAAGATGGGATACTAGTGAAGTGTATCACATGTATTTCAAACTTTACAATAGATAGTGGTGGGAGGACATCAATAACTGTTCATCTAAATTAAAAAAAACACAAGACTGCGCTACTAAGTAAATCTCAGTCGGAAGTGTATCGAGTTACTTTCGTAAACTAGAACGTCTAAAAGTGAATTCAACTTAGCTCTTTACGAAGGAACGTACGCATATCACATTCTACTTCACCATAGCTTTCGTAGTATGGATTGTACAACACAACAGAAACAAATTTGCAACGAAACAATTTAGCTGTGCAAGAACACAGTGTGAATCCATAATTATCCATGTTTTTGTCCCCTGGACTATCGACGTACTAAAAAAGATCTTAAATGTGTCAACTTCCTGTGCCTTACTATACATCTAATCATACATTTGTAAAGCTAATCTCTATTGTAGTGCATTATTATCGAGCTTATGACTTACAAACCCTAATTAAGGACAAACATACTACTTTCATTGAAATCCCACGAGAAGCTTCCGATATATCTGTACAAGTACTGAAAGCAATTGATAATTTTCACTTACGCAAAAAGGTGATTGGACTATCAGCAGACAATACGAACTCTAAACTTCGGAGGATTGCTGAGAAAAGGTAAAGAGAATGCAATAACTAAAATTAAGTCTGAGTTGAATAGAAAATACATAATTGGCTGCAATACGGATGTCATGCATAATTTCACAAAAACAGCGTTTGATATGATATGAGGGGTGGTCCTAAACAGCTAAGGTCATTCAATAGCGCCTTACAACGTATAAAATTTAAAATAAAAAAACTAAAAGATGGGACACAAACCCGCTTAGTCTAAAACAATAAAAACCAACCTATCAGAGTTTAAAAACAACCACAATAAAAATTGGTAGATAAAACAATTAAAGGTTAAACTACGTGTCAGGAACTGTAGAAGTCAAGAGACTAGAACGCCATACGTCCCCAGGGGAGAAGAGCCCACTATTAAAACTGACAATATAAAATCACAACTAAAAGACGCCCAGTGCATCAATTACGCCGACTAAAACCACTGTAAATGATAAAACGTAGACATTCTACAGCATGCGCGTCGTCTTCCAAAACGTTGCAAACAGGCAGACACATGAACGCGCAATGAAGCTAAAACTTGACACTCTGCTAAGATGTGACGGGTTAAGGGCACATCACACTACCCACAGAGTGGTGCGGGGTCGCCACTGAGCAGGTATCCATTACCAAAAAGGCAATGTCAGATTCGTAAACGAGCTAAAATTACCTCTTCCCGACAAGAAGAGGTACTCCAGATTAACGGGAGAGTTTTAACCTCCCGCAATTTGTTCCACCGGAGGACCGTCCACTCATCTCACCAAAGCGAGAAGGTGCGGTGTAGTAAAACAACATAATCTGAGGGAACAACATAAGTAAAACATCTGAGTGATAAAAGCGCCGATTTGGCGGCGGCGTCGGCAGACTCGTTACCCGAAATGCCAACATGACCTGGAAACCACACGAAGGAGACGCTGATACCAGAAGCACCTAGCGAGTGGAGATCATGTATGCGCTGTAATTGTACAGCGCATTAATACTCTGAAGGGCGCTCAGAGAGTCTGCGCAAAGAACACGGTGTTGTAAGTCTGGATGTATAAAAGTGACTGATAAATACTAAAAAGTTCGGCGGTAAAATCGAACATTCTCCCGGTAAACGAAAGGTAAAACTATGTTGACCAAAAATAAAGGCACACCCTACTTCAACAGTCTTAGGCCCATCAGTATATATAAACTGAGTCACCAAATTGCGCCTGAAGTTTTAAAAACGCTGATCTAAGGACTGAAGAAGGGGTCGCATTCTTCGGTATCCACGTTAACCCAAGGTAACAGTGGGCCTCAGCGCGCCACCAAGGAGGAAAACGCGTTTTCCCCCCCTGGGAAGGGCTAGCGCTGGCGTAACGTCCAAATGCCGAAGAAGCTGTCGAAATCTATCCCCTGGAGGGAGCAATGCAGAGGAGCTAACAAAATATTGCCGAACTAGGGAATCCTCGAAAAATAACTCAAAGGACGGGTGGTCAGGCAACCTGGAGAGTCGACATGGATAGCTGCACAAAGTATCTCACGCCTGAAGGACAGCGGAGGCTCTGCACCTTCAGCATACAGACTGGGTACTTGGCTACTTGGAAAGGCCCCTGTAGCGACTCTTATGCCACGATGGTGAATGGCATTCAAGCGACGTAACACAGATGGACGCGCCGATGAATAGACAATGCACCTGTAATCAAGCTTGGATCGGACCTAAGAGCGATAAAGGCACAGAAGGACGGTCCGATGAGCTCCACAGGATGTGCCACTTAAAACACGTAAAAGACTAAGAGAACGGTCCCACTTTGCTTTTAAAAACGAAATGTGAGAAGTCCAACTCAACTTCCGATCAAAGATCAACCCCAAAAACTTCACCTCGTCTGCAAATGAAAGGCTATCCGGCCCTAGATGCAGAGGGGGCGAAGGGAAAGCCTACCGGCGCAGGAAATTGACACAGACGGATTTCTAGGCGGAGAAAGTAAAGCCGTTGGCGTTACTCCAGACGTAGACGGTCGATACAGCTCTGGAGACGGCGTTCGAGCAGAAAGGTCCGCCGTGAAATGCAATAAATAGCAAAATCGTCAACGAAAAGGGACGATGAAATACCAGGTGTAATAGGATCAACAATGGGGTTGATAGCAATCAAACAAAATGTGACACTGAGTACAGAGCCCTGCGGTACACCGTTCTCTTGAATAAAACGACTGATAAAACTGAGCCCACCGTACACGAAAGACGCGAACCGTCATAAACTCCCGAAGAAATATGGGAAGACGACCACGTAAATTCCATTCGTGAAGTGTACGTAAAATGCCACCCCTCCAACAAGTGTCATAAGCTTCCTCCAGGTCAAAAAAACAGCCAATTTGACACTTTCGCAGAAATCTATTCATAATATACGTCGACATACACCATATGGTCGATCGTAGAGCGATGGCGACGAAATCCGCAATGATCGTTTCTGAGACTCAAGCCACCATGTCAACCGCCCGTTGATCATGCGCTCATCACCTTGCAAATGCAAGTGGTGAGGGAGATTGGGCGGTAGCTGGCGATCCTTCCCAGGCTTAAGTATAGGGACGATGGCGGCTTCGCACCAAACAGAAGCAAAAACGCCGTCTTGCCAAACATGGTTATAGACCTGTAAGAGAAAGAGTTTACTGTCGGCTGAAAGGTGCTTCAACATCAGGACATGAATGCCGTCCAGCCCAGGAGCGGAGTGCTTAGATAAAAGGAGGGCGTGCTCCAGCTTCCTCATTTTGAAAAGTTCATTAGGAGACTGAAAATTATAGGTCACGGAATACAGCCGGTCTTTGCGAGTGTGAAAGCAGGCGGAATAATGGACAGAACTGGAAACCGCCTCAAAGGCAGCACCCAGAGTGTTAGTAATGACAGTCGGATCCACTATGGTGGCATTGAAAACCTGAAGGCCAGACACAGCACAATGCGACACTTTACTGGAGAAGCGACGAAGTTTATCGCAAACAGAGAGAGGAGTGAAACGATTAAAAGGCTCGACAAAACGAGTCCAGGACGCCTTCTTGCTATCCTGAATGATGTGACGAGCCCTGGCGCGCAATTTAAAAGTAACCAAATTATCAAGCGTAGGGTGTCAACGAAATACCCTAAGTGCAGTTCTACGGGCAAGAACAGCGTCCCGACAATCCTCGGTCCACCACGGAACAGGAATACGCCGAGGGTGGGAGGACGAACGGGGAATTGTGCGTTCGGGTGCAGATAGGAGCGTAGATGTAATGTACTGCACAATTTGGTTAACGGCAGTGAAGGGGTGGTCCACAAAAGACACGAGGCTGGAATAGTCTCCAGTCATCTTTAAGGAATTGCCAGGTAGCTGCTCTGGAATGCTGGATGTGGTGAGACAGAAGAGACAGGATGCAGGGGTAATGGTCGCTGGAGTAGGTGTCAGCGACGATGTTCCACTGCAAACGACTAGCAAGCTGAAGTGAGCAAACGCCAAGGTCCAAGTGAGAGAATGTACCAGAAGAATCACAAAGAAAAGTAAGCTCACCTGTATTGAGGATGAACTGAGAAAAAATGTCGGAAAGAAGCGTTCCCTTGCACAAGCCCTAGGCGAACCCCACAGGGGGTGATGGGCATTAAAATCTCCCAACAGAAGAAATGGTTTTGGGAGAGCGGACAGATCTCGAATGTCCGAGTTATAGAGGGGAGACGATGGAGGTGAATAGACGGAATAATTGGAAAAGAAAAAGCCGGGTAATTGAAGGCCAACGGCAACAGCTTGCAAGTCGGGCGTAAATTTGAGAGTGAAAATGAACGACGTTACGCACTAATAGCATGACACCTCCATGAGCTGGAGCACCCTCATCCGGTGCAAGATCGTTGCAACCGAAGTATACCCTCGGAGATCTAAATGATCGTGAGGGCGAAGCTTGGTCTCCTGCAAACACACGACCATAGGTGAATGGGAGAAATGGGTGCAATAAAAGTTCCAGTTCCGGCCTATGCGATCGTACACCACGTAAAGTTCAGGTCAGGATAGCCATTATTAAAAGGGATAAACTGTCTACTTAGAAGGGCGGTTCAAAATAACCTTCCTCTTAACTAAGGGGCCCGGGCTTTTGGTATGGAGTTGGTGAGACTGCATAGGCTCCTCGAAGGGAGGGCCCACGCGCTCAGTGACAGAAGCCGATTCAAGCGCCCAGAATCGGTTCTGGGTAGCAATGGGTGCCGCTGAGCGCGACCTCCGAGGGGAAGTGAACTTTTCTTGCTGTGCGGAAGCGGAGGGTCTTCCTTCCTATATTTCTGCTTGGACTGCTTCTCCGGGGCTGCGCATTTTATGCCTTTTGGACGAGGCTTAGACGGCTTGGTGATAGTGCAAGAAAGGGACGGCCGATTCATAGCGGCGTTCGAGGCAGTCATTGACCAGGTCTACGTTGCAGCATCCTGCCGTTGGACTGACGAGGCAACAACTTAACTAAAGGTATCCGATCGCAGGAGCGCAGGTTGGTGTGCTTGTTAACGCCACCGGGCCTCAGAAAAGGAAAGTTTCTCCTTGACCCGGAGTTCCTGGATCGCCTTCTCGTCCAAGTACTGTGGACAGGTAGAATAGGATGCAGAATGGGATCCGTGACAATTCACACGGACGGGAGGCGAGGAACATTCACCATCGTGTGAGGTCTGACCACAGGAGGCAGAGATAGAAACGGCGCTCCTGCAAGAAACTTGTGTATGTCCAAAAGTTGGCATTTAAAACAACGCAGAGGCCTGGGTATATAGGGCTTCACAGAAATACGCCCGTACCCAGCAGCAATACTCGTGGGCAGCTCTACGCCGTCAAAAGTTGAAAACAACTAACACACTACCAGTCTAGTTTGCACCCTATGTACGGTCGTTATTCCTTGGTCAGAGAGGTATTGGAGCAGGTCTTCGTCCGACACTCCGTCAAGGCAATAGGTGTTGATGACGCCCCTGCAGGAATTTTAAGTGCGGTGCTTCCCCACAAGGATGGTATACCTGTGGAGAAGTGTAGCTCGCAACAAGGTCTTGGTCTGCTGTTCGGTCTTACTCTCAACCAACAAAGAACCATTACGAATCCGATTGCAGGACCTAACCGCACCAGCAATGGAATCAAGGCTCTTTTGAATTATAAAAGAATTCGGCTTGGAAAACGACTGCCCATCCTCAGTACGGGTAATAACTAACAGACAGATGACGGCGGCGTTACTTCCTTTTCAAAAACTCTTCGGCGCTTACCAGCTAAATTGGAGAAAGAGGTCTCCATGACGGATGAAATCCTCCACCTTTGCAACCGTCTCCAATCTCGGGTTCTGACTCCCCAAGCGTTAACCCGGCTTGGGTGAGTAACCTATCTATACCGATTTCACCCCAAAACAAAGACAGAGGAACCCAATGGCCATCGGGAGTCAGCAGCGCATGCATTGGCCCCTCCGCGGGACTGTAGTTGAACAGTGGATACGAACACAGGCCCTACATGACGACCCCGGGTGTTGGGGATGACGCCATTACCCACTCACCCAGCTGCGCGGGTATCCGTCAGGCTGTGTTAACGGAGGATTAAAATAAAATGGGAAAATAAACCAAAAGTGTGTGGGCGTTTCGTACGCAAGGTAGGCCGGCGAATAAGGTAGAGAGATGTGTGAATGGTCATGGTGCGAAATGTACGTAGACTAGAGAAGAAAGAAACGATGGCGAGGGGCGGCGAAGAACGAAATGCAAAGAACGCACGAGAGGCTACCTTGTGTCCCCCGGTCACGAGAATGAACCCACCTCGACCTGACGAGGGTGGAGGGATGACGATAGCGATTAATGTCTCGGGACCCCGGGTGCGCTAACCCCGTACTCACACGCAGTGAGCCCCTGGTGGGGGCATTAAAGTGATATCTGTTCTTAAGAAGGGTGATGTGGCTAATTATACACCAGTTTCTATTGTCCTATCTTCTCAAAAGTAATTACAAGATTAATGAACAAGCAATTAACAACGTATTTTGAATCTAATTTACTTTTTACTAAACTTCAATATGGTTTTAGATCAGGATTATGTACAATTGATGCTGCTGAATACTTAATAGACTGTTTCAATTGGATGTGAGAGCCAAGCTAGCGCTACGACAGTACTTTGCAACTTGTCCAAAGCTTTCGATTGCGTGAATCATGCAACTATCTGCTGTAAACTAGATTTTTTATGGAATACGAGGTAAAACCCTCAATTTAATTAGGGCTTTATCAAATCGCATTCAAGTAAGTTCCATTAAGGGCAAACTCTCAAACTCTGTTAAAAGAGATACAGGGGTGCCTCAGTGTTCTATTTTGGGTCCTTTGCTGTTTTTGATGATTAATGACTTGCCCTTAAACACATGCTGCGACTTAATATTATTTGCAAATGACACCTCACTCTTGATTAATGGTTTATTTCTAAGTGATAATCGATCTATGGATTCCTCTTTTTATTAAGTTGCTAGACAGTTTGATGCCAATGGCTTTAAGCTGAACACTGAGGAACCCAGAGTCTATATTTTACACTTAAGCAAACTTCTCATGGTATGTTCTCTGAAGTTAAATTATTGGACATTGTTTTGGATTACAAGCGTACTTGGGCTGGTCACATTTCCTAAGTCTGCAAAAGGTTGGTTTGTGTACTATTTTTATTGAGTCATTTGACAAATCACATTCCCAGACACCATCTTAAGCAAGCTTATTATGCTTTCTTTCATTGCATAATTTCTTACGGTATCCATATTATGGGGAATAGTGCCAACATAAACAAAGTATTAACTCTACCGAAAAAAGCCTTAAGAATTATATCAGGTTCAGCTTTTGATGCCCATTGTTTATCCTATATTTAAATATTTGAAAATCCTGACAGTAATTAATAAATATGTATATAATACAATTCTTTAGCAATTATTAAGACTAACTTGAATAATCATGCATTCCATCATCAGCAATATGAACATTATACTAGAACGTTTTTTACATACTGAGGTTTCCACGGCCGGCGTCTTATAACTAATAAAGGAATTACAACTTTCCGGGCTTGTAGGCCGTGGTCTAGACAGCATCGTGGATACCGACGTTTAGCCAAGAACAGCGCTTGGCATCTTCAGGGTGAAGTGATTCAGTGTCTGCGGTGGTCGAAGCCTGAATGTGGATACTGGAGGATGGCACTCTTATATAGTGCGGGTGGGCGGGGCTTATGTGAGGTCCTGTGCAGTGATTGGGTCGCGTCTCAGAGGTAGTGGGTGGATTTGGGGAGGTATTATTGTCTGCTATTTTTGTGTACGTGTTTCTTCAAGATAGGTGTCCAAGCTTTATGTAGACGGAGAGCTTCTTTCCGGTTAAAATTGTTTTTGTGTTTATATATTTCGATGGCCTCCCTCTGTAGTCCAGCATACTAGTTTAAAGTTGTAGATAAAACTTCGGTTTCTTTGAAGCTGATGTCATATTTGAATAATAGTGAGTGTTCCGCCACGGATGATTTTTCTGTTTGTCCCAATCTGCTGTGACGCTCATGTTCTTTCAGTCTCTTGGCCACGCTGCGCATAGTAGTGCTTATGTAAACCTTGCCGCAGCTACAGGGCACTTTGTAAACACCTGCAAATGCATGCGGTTGACGCTTATCTTTGGCTGATCTCAGCAAGTCCTTGATTTTTTGTGTTGGTCTATAGACCGTGTAAATCCCGTATGAGAGCAGAAGCTTGCCCATTCGATCGGAAAGATTCTTAATGTAGGGGAGGAAGGCCGCGCTTGTGCGGTGATCCTTCTTTTTCGTAGGGTGCCTAGGATGAAGCGCGCAACGGATTTATTTCCGCGTGTAGCCATTGGCCTGGATGGCCAAATTTAGATGTTCGAGTTCTTCTTTTAAATATTTTTCGTCGCAGATTCTTGTTGCCCGTTCTGTGAGAGTTATTATCACTTCTTGTTTCTGCCTGGGGTGGTGGTTTGATGTTTTGTTTAGGAATCAATCTATGATGATGAGATTGGGCTTAAGGGCGCTCAACTGCTAAGGTTATTAGCACCCTTACAATGTATAAAATATATAATTAAAAGTCAAAAAAATAAAAACCACACAAACCGGCTTGATAAAAAAAACAACACAACAGACCAAATACTAAAATCATGGCCAATACAAAAATAAAAAGTGTCAAGAACTGTAGAACACAAGGGACATGAGCGCAATATGTCCACTGGGGAGGAGTGCCCCCATTAAAAAGATAATATAAAATCAAACAGCTAAAAGGCGCTCAGCGCATCAAATGCAAAGGTCAAAACCAACGTCAGTGATAAAACGTAAAAGACATTCTACAGCATGCGCGTCGTCTGCCAAAACGTTGGCTATGCAAACAGGCAGACCCACAAGAACGCGCAATGGAGCTAAAACTTGAGACTTAAAATGTGAAGCACCGTTACTGGCATATCACTGACCACACAGTGGTGCGGGGACTCCACTAAGCAGGTACCTATGACTAAAAAGGCAATGTCCGATTCGTAGACGAGCTAAAAGAGGTGCTCCAGATTAACGGTAGAGGTTTAACCTCCCGGAAGCGAGAGGATGCGGTGACGTAAAATAACACTCAAATCAGACGAGGGAACAACAGAGGTAAAAAATCTGGAGGATAAAATCGTAGATTTGGCAGCGGCGACGGCAGACTCGTTCCCTGAGATGCCCACATGACCTGGAATCCACACGGACACGATGATGCCAGAAGCACCAAGCGGATAGAGCACGTCATGAATGCGCTGTACGGGCGGGTGGTAATGTACAGCGCGGTTATACTCTGAAGGGCACTCAGAGTCCGTATAAACAACACAATGCCGTAAGACGTATGTATAAAACACATTGATAGATACTACAAAATTCGGCGGTAAAAATCGAACATTGCCCCGGTAAACGAAATGTAAAACTATGTGCACCAAAAACAAAGGCACATCTTACTCCAACATCAGTCTTAGACCCATCGGTATATATAAAATGAAAGTCCCCGAACTGCGCCTATAGTTCTAAAAAAGCGGATCTAAGGACGGAAGCAGGGGTCTCATTTTTCGGCATCGACGTTAACCCAAGGTGACAGTGGGCCTCTGCGCGCGACCATCGAGGAAAACGCGTTTCTCCCAGTGGAAGTGCCAGCGATGGCGTAACGTCCAAATGCCGAAGTAGCAGTCGAAATCGAACCCCTGGAAGGAGCAATGCAGAGGAGCTAACTATATATTGGCGATCAAGCGAATCCTCAAAAAATACCTCGAAGGACGGGTGATCTGGCAAGCTTGAGAGTCGACAGACATAGCTGCACAAAAGCATCTCACGCCGGAAGAACAGTGGAGGCTCTGCAGCTTCAGCATACAGACTGGGTACAGGGCTGGTTGGGAAGGCCCCTGTAGCGTCTCTTATGCCACGATGGTCAATGGCATTCAATCGACGTAATACAGATGGACGTTCCGACGAATAAACAATACACCCGTAATCAAGCTTGGATCGGACCAAAGAGCGATAAAGGCGAAGGACGGTCCGATCAGCTCCCCAGGATGTGCCACTTAAAACACGTAAAAGATTAAGAGAACGGTCACACGGTCACGGAGAAATTAAAGCCGTTGGCGTTACTCCAGGCGTAGAGACGGTTGATGCAGCTCTGGAGACGGCGTTCGAGCAGACAGTTCCGCCGTGAACTGCAAAAGATCGGAAAATCGTCAACAAAAAGGGACGTTGAAATGCCAGGTGGAATACAATAAACAATGGGGTTGATAGCAATCGGAAAAAGTGTGACCTTGAGTACAGAGTCCTGCGGTACACCCCGTTATCTTGAATAAAACTACTGGATAAAACCGAGTCCACACCTTACACGAAAGACGCGATCCGTCATAAACTCCCGAGGAAATATGGGAAGACGACCACGGAAATTCCAGGCATGGATTGTAGGTAAAAGGCCGCCCCTCCAACAAGTGTCATAAGCTTTCTCCAGGTCAAAAAATAGCCACTGTTTGACACTTTCTCAGAAATCTGTTCATAATATGCGTCGACAGACACACCAGATGGTCGACGGTAGAGCGATGGCGACGAAATTCGCACTGAACGTTGGCCAGAAGTTTCTGAGACTCAAGCCACCATGTCAACCGCCCGTTGATCATGCGCTCCATCACCTTGCAAAGGCAACTGGTGAGGGAGATAGGGCGGTAGCTGGAAGGTAGTTAGCGATCCTTCCCAGGCTTAAGTATAGGGACAATGGTGGCTTCACGCCAAACGGTAGGAAAAAGGCCGTCTTGCCGAATACGGTTATAGACCTGTAAGAGAAAGAATTTACTGTCGGCTGAAAGCTTCTTTAACATCAGGATATAAATGCCGTCCGACCCAGGAGCGCAGTGCCTAGAGCAATGAAGAACGTGCTCCAGCTCCCTTATTGTGAAAAGTTCACAATAATACTCCGTATTAGAGGACCGAAAATTATAGGTCTCGGAATCCAGTCGGTCTTTGAGTGTGCGAAAGCCGGCGGAATAATGGGCAGAACTGGAAACCGCCTCAAAGGCAGCACCCAGAGCGTTAGCAATGGCAGCCGGATCCACAATGGTGGCATTGGAAACCTCAAGGCCAGAAACAGTACAATGCGACACTTTACCTGAGAAGCGACGAAGTTTATCCCAAACAACAGATGAAGGTGTGAAGCGACTAAAATACTCGACAAAACGAGCCCAGGACGCCTTCTTGCTATCCTGAATAATGCGACGGGCCCTGGCGCGCGATTGTTTAAAAGTAACCAAATTATCAAGAGTTGGGTGTCGCCGAAACACCCTAAGTGCAGTTCCACGTGCACGAACGGCAACCCGACACTCCTCGTTCCACCAAGGAACAGGATTCCGTCGGGCGTGAGATGACGAACGGGGAATTCTGCGTTCGGCGGCAGATAGAATCGTAGACGCAAGGTGCTGCATTTGGTTAACGTCAGTGAAGGGCTGGTCCTTAAAACACACGAGGCTGGAATACAATTTCCAGTTGGCTTTTCTGAATATCCAGGTAGGTACCCTGGAATGAGACAAAAGTGACTGGATGCAGGGGTAATGGTCGCTGGAGTAGGTGTCAGCGACGACGTTCCACTGCAGACGACTAACAAGCTGGATGGAGCAAACGGCAGGGTGTGAATGTACCAGAAGAATCAGAAATAATAGTAGGTTTGTATTCAGGATAGAGAGGTTAAACTGATAAAAAATGTCGAAAAGAAGAGTTCCCCTCGCACAAGCCCTTGGCGAACCCCACAGGGGATGATGCGCATTAAACTCCCCCAACAGAAGAAAAGGTGTTGGGAGAGTGGACAAGAGATCTCGAAGGTCCGCCTGAGCGAGGGGACACGATGGAGGTGAATACACAGAGCAAACAGAAAACAAAAAGCCGGGTAAGTGAAGGCGAACGGCAACAGCTTGCAAGTCGGATGTAAGTGTGAGAGTTTGAAAATGAACGTCGTTACGCACCAATATCATGACACCTCCATGAGCAGGAGTACCCTCCTCCGGTTCGAGATCGTAGCGAACAGGAGTATATCCTCGGAGATCAAAAGGATCGTGAGGGCGAAGCTTAGTCTCCTGCAAACACACGACCATAGGTGAATGGAAACGCAATAAAAGTTGCAATTTCGCCCTATGCGATCGTACACCACGTAGATTCCAGGTCAGGATAGCCATGAATAAATGGGATAAACTGTCTACTTAGAAGGGCGGCTTAAAATAACCTTGTGCTTAACCTTTGGGCTCGGGCTGTTGGTATCGAGATGGTCAGACTCCATAGCCTCCTCGAAGGGAGGGCCCACGCGCGCAGTGCCAGAAACCGATTCAAGCGCCGTGAATCGGTTCTGGGTGGCAATGGGGGGCCGCTGAGCGCGGCTTCTCCCAGGAACATCCTGGGACTGCAACCTTCGAGGAGAAGGTGAACTTTTCTTACCGCGCGCACGCGGAGGGTCTTTCAAAAAATCTTCCTTGCGTAGTTTCTGCTTGGTCTTATCAGTGCCTTGGGACTTCATGATCTTAGGAACAGTTTTAGCTGGCTTAGTAATTATAGAACAAATGGACGGCCGGATGATAGTGGCGGTTAATGCAGTCATGGTCCAAGTCTGAGTTTCGGCATCTACTCGTGGTACTGGCGAGGCAACAACAGAACTAAATGTACCAGATCGCAGGAGCGAAGGTTGGCGCGCATGGTAACGCCTCCGGGGTTCAGCGAAGGAGAGTTTTTCCTTTACCCGGATCGCCTTCTCGTCCAAGTACCGCGGAGTCGGCAAACGACGCAGAATGAAACCCTTTGCAATTAACGCAGACGGGGGCTGTGGAACATGTACCTTCGTGTGAGGGTTGGCTACATGATGCACAGATGGTAACGGCACTCTTACATGAGATTTGCGTATGCACAAAACTTTGGCATTCAAAACAACGAAGAGGTCTAGGAATATAAGGCCTCACAGCAATCAGTTCGTACCCTGCTGAAATGGACGTGGGCAGATCGACGCCATCAAATGTTAGAAACAGTGTACGAGTGGGTACCAATACGCCGTCGCGTTTGGCCTGCACTCGATGAACCGCTATCACCTTCTGGTCTGCAAGATATTGTACCAGGTCCTCGTCCGATATACCATCGAGGCTATGCGTGGTGACAACGCCTCGACAGGAATTCAAGGTGCGGTGCTTCTCAACACGGATGGGATAACCGTGGAGAAGCGTGGCGCGCAACAAGGTCTTAGTTTGTTGATCGGACTTACTCTGAACTAACAATGAACCGTTGCGTAGGCGAGTGCAGGAATGAACAGGTGCAGCAATAGTCAATGCCCTTTTGGATGATAAAAGGGTTCACCTTCTCGAATGATTGTCCTTCCTCTGTACGGGTAATCACTAAGTAACAACCAGATATTCACGGTGCTACTTCTGTTACATTAACATTTCGGCGCTTGTTGTTTATAATGGAGAAAGGGTGCTCCATAGCGAAAAAAAATCCTCCATTGCAACCGTTTCCGACCTCGGGCTCTGACTTCCCGGGCGTTACCCCGGCTTGGGTGAGTGGCCTATCTATACCTATCTCACCCCAGGGTCACAACTCCCAGAACATAGACAGAGGGACCCAATCGCCGTCAGAAGTCAGCAGCTCATGCAATTGCCCCCCCCGCGGGACTGAAGTTGAGCAGCGGATACGAACACACACCCTACATGACGACCCCGGGCGGTGGGGATGACGCCATTACCCACTCACCCAGCTGCGCACCCAGTGCGCGGGTATCCGTCAGGCTGTGTTCACGGAGGATTAAAATAAAAGGGTATAAAAACTAAAAATGCGTGGGCGTTTCGCACGCAAGGTAGGCCAGCGAAGAAGGAAAATAGATGCGTAAATGAATGGACGTGGGGCGAAATGTGCAGAAATAGAAGAGAAGAAAGAAACGATGGCGAGGGGCGACATGGAATGAAATGCACACAACGCACGAGAGCCTACCTTGAGTCCCCCGGTCACGAGAACGAACCCACCTCGACCGGACGAGGGTGGAGGGATGATGGCGATGAGCGGCTCGGGAACCCCCGGGTGCGCTAAAGCCCGTACTCACATAAGATAAGCCCCTGGGGGTATCAATCTGTGTGGGTGGGCTTCCTGTATATCCTGCATTCTAGGTTTGGTGTTCTCATGACTTTTACATCTAAGAAGGCCAAAGTATTGTCTTTTTCTTTCTCCATTGTAAATTGGATATTGGGATTTAGGCTGTTTAGGTGCAGCAGAAATTGATCTAAGGTGTCTTCCCCGTGGTTCCACACCACAAACGTATCAACATAATGTAACCGGGTCTTCGGTTTGAGAGTGCTGGCGAGTGCTGTCTGCTCAAACTTTTCCATAAAAAAAGTTGGCAATAATCGGCCTCAAAGGACTGCCCATTGCTACTCCCTCGATTTGTTCATAAAAATTCTTGTCCCATTGAAAGTAATTAGCTGTAAGGCAGTGACGAAACAGCTCTGTGATGTCCTTGGGGAACAGTTCTTGAGTATTACTTAAGGCATCTTTTATAGGTACTTTGGTAAATAATGAGACTTCTACTTAACCTTTGGGCTCGGGCTTTTGGTATGGAGACTCCATAGCCTCCTCGAAGGGAGGGCCCACGCGCTCAGTGGCAGAAACTGATTCTAGCGCCGAGAATCAGTTCTGGGTGTTAATGGGTGACTGGTGGCGCTGAGCGCGGCTTGTCCCAGGAGCGTCCTGAGACTGCGACCTCCGAGGAGGAGAATGTGAACTTTTCTTACCGTGGGTACGTGAAGGGTCTTTTAGAAAATCTTCCTTACGATGTTTCTGCTTGGATTTCTTATCAGTGCCTTAGGACCAGCTTTAGATGGCCTGATAACCGCACCAGAGATGGAAGGTCGGATGCTAGTTGCGGTCAAGGCAGTCGTGGTCCAGGTCAGTGTTTCGGCATCCATTCGGGGTACTGGCGAGGCAACAACAGAGCTGAATGTGTCCGATTACAGGAGCGAAGTTTGGCGCGTATGGTAACGCCTCCGGGCTTCTGCGAAGGAGAGCTTTTCCTTTACCCGGATCTCCTTGATCGTTTTCTCGTCCAAGTACCGCGGACAGTCAGCAAATGAAGCAGAATGAGACCCTTTACAATTAATGCAGACGGGGCTGAAGAACAAGTACCATCATGTGAGGGCTGACTACAAGAGGCACAGATAGAAACGGCACTCTTACAAGAGACTTGCGTATGCACAAAACTTTGGCATTTAAAACAACGCAGAGCTCTAGGAATTTAGAGCCTCACCGCAATACGTCCGTACCCTGCTGAGATATTCGTGAGCAGATCGACACCATCGAAAGTTAGAGACAGGGTACGAGTTGGTAGCAAACTTCCGTCGCGTTTAGCCTGCACTTGAACTGCTGTCACCTTTTGATCTGAAAGATACTCGACCAGTTCATCACCCGACATACCATCAAGGCTATGGGTGGTAATGACGCCTCGACAGGAACTCAAGGTGCGGTGCTTCTCAACACGGATGGGATGACCGTGGAGAAGCGTAGCGTGCAACAAGATCTTACTTTGCTGATCAGACTTGCTTAGTACTAATAAGGAACTATTACGCAGACGAGTGCGGGACTGAACCGCACCAGCAATAGCATCAATGCCCTTCTAAATAATAAAAGGGTTCACCTTCTCAAAACTTTGTCCTTGATCTGTTCGTGAAATGACCAAGTAACAACCAGATGTAGTACTTCTGTTACTAAGACTTTTCGGCACTTATTGTTAGTAATGAAGAAAGAGGGCTCCATAGCGAAAGAAATCCTCCACCATTGCAACCGTCTCCGACCTCGGACTCTGACTTCCCACCGTTACCCCGTCTTGGGTGTGGCCTATCCATACCACTCTCACCCCAAGGTCACACCTCCCAGAACATAGACAGAGGGACCCAATGGCTGTGGAAGTCATCAGCTCATGCAATGGTCTGCCTGCGGGACTGCAGTTGAACAGCGGATACGAACACACGCCCTACATGACGACCACTCACCCAGTTGCGCACCCAGTATGCGGGTATTTGTCAGGCTGTGTCCACGGAGAATTAAAAGAAAAAAGAATGCATAAAGAAAGCAAAAAGTGTGTGGGCGTTTCGCATGTAAGGTAGGCCGGCGAGGAAGGAAAACTGATGCGTGTGAATGGATGTGGTGTGAAATGTTCATAAAGAGACTAGAGAAGAAAGAAACAATGGCGAGATGTGGCATGGAATCAAATGCACAGAACGCACGAGAGCCTATCTTGAGCCCCCCGGTCACCCACCTCGACCGGATGATGGTGGTGGGATGATGATGGCGATGAGAGGCTCGGGCACCCCGGGTACGCCAAACCCGTACTCACATGAAGTCAGCCCCTGGGTGAATTAATTGGCAGAGAAAGCAAAGCTGTATACACCAAGTGTACTGTATATCTGCAGTTGGATAGCGCTGGAGCCATTCTAAGACACAGGTCTGCCTGGAACTGCAGTAAATAGCAAAATAATTCAAAATAATGATGAAAGACCAGGTGGAACACACTCCACAATAGGATTGATTGATGACAACAGCAAAAGTGTGAAGCTGAGTACCGAGACCTGCAATGTTCCATTCTAGCTAAAAGCACAGGGCAAAACTGAACCCAAGATATCTGAAATACTGATCCCTCATTAACTCCAGAATAAAGAGGGAAAGACATCTAGGAAAGACATCCCATTTATTCAGCGTACAAAGAATCCTTATCTTCTAGCACGTATCATATGCCTTCTAGAAGTAGAAAACTACAGCAACAGTGACTCCTCAGAAATGTGTCCATGCTATATGTGAATAAGAAACCAAGTGGTCGACCGTAGAACAGTAGTGGCAAAATCCCCACAACTTTCAGGCTCAAGTCACCATGTCAACCGCCTGTTAATCATGTGCTCCTTCACCTTGCAAATGCAACTCGTGAGGGAGATTGGCATGTAACTGTGAGATAGATGACGATCACTCCCTGGTTTTAGTATTGGGGCTATGAAGGCTTGCTCCAAGCTACTGCGCCAGTGGTTCACCACATACAGTTACAGATCTGCAGAAGAGATTACCGTCGGAAGAGAGGTGCTGCAGTATTAAGATATGAACACCATTTGACACAGGAGCTGAGTGGCTAGAGGTAGGGTGTAATCCAACATGGTAATAAATGTGTTTTAACACTAGCAATTAAGAGATTTAAAACAGCTCATATGATTCAACCCAGTTGTTTACACAGCAAAAAGCCAAGTGTTGATTTGTTTGGGTAATGCCTTCGCGGTCGTTTAGAGCCCATGTGTCAGCATAACGAATAAGTTCAACAATGGTGACATTTACCTCAAGGCTAGGTACTGTGTAAGATTGCCAACCACACATCAAAGCTTACCACACCAAGACAGCGTTCCTAAATAATGTTCAAAAAGCATTTTTTGTTAGTCTGAATGATGCATCAAGACCTGACACACATTTGTTTGTAAGACCAGATTTTCAAGTATTGGGTTGCCTTGAAAACAGCTCTGCATGCATAAACAGCTGCCTGGAATTCCTTGATCCACCCAGGGACTGCTAAATCGCTTGGGTGAGAAGATGTCCAATAGATAAAGAACATTTGGTAGTGGTTAACATGTTTGGAAACGCAGCCTTCAAAGATGACTAGGCTAGAATAAACATAACAGTTCACCTTCTTCTACTGTCAGGTAGGTATGTCCACATGACAACAAGACGTGGAAATTGCAAGTGATATTCCCATTGTGTCTCAAGGCAAATGCTTAGGAACTGTGAAGCATAAGCAACTTCTTCACAAGGAAATTCTTCATGGAAGCTGATTTCATGCATGAATCTTTTTTTTATCTGCAATATTACAATATACTAGAATTGCATATATGCGGAACATTCATTTGGCAGCAGTATCAAGGATAACATATTTGTAAAATTTCTTTTGATTATGCAACATGGCGAGACTAACATACATTGTTCTTGTAATATTAGTTAAGGCTACAGATGTATTTATGGAATCAACAGTGTTCAATAAAATCAATAAATTCATTCTTGGAACCCATAATGAGATACATCTTAGTTAATAAATTACAGGAGAAATACCAAATATGCAACTCTTATCCGTATAAATATTTATTACATATATATTTTATAAATTACAAATATTATGCAACCTGATAATAATCATCACAGATACATTTTGTTTGTAAATATTATCTAAAATTATAATTTAATCAATGAAACTTATGATGAAATATTTTACGGAGTTTTGAGCACAAATTAAACTATGATGTATTTGAAGTTTGCGTAATGCCTGCAGTTCTCTTATTTCAGTCACACTTTTTATTCTGTAAGAAGTTATGGCTCTAAGGGACCTATACTGCAAAAAAATTTGCTACTGAAACTTCCATCTAATCTTACCATTTACTAATGATTGCATTTCAGAGATACTGAAGAGTTTACTCATGAAAGTACAAATACTGTAAAGTAAGAATATCTAGTGTTTCTATTAGATAACTGCATTTGTCAGGATATTTCTGCTGTGTATAGTTTTGATTGTTAATAATTACTCACATGAACCATAATTCCAAATTGTATAAAGAAAAACAAATTAATAATTTACTGATTCTATAAACACATTCCTCACAATTGTGTGCTAGTAAATAAATTTATTTTAGAAAATTATAATATTCACTGAGGACAATAACTTCTAAATCACTAAGGTTCTATTTTGTGGATGCTCTTCAGTATCCATGTGTTTTATTACAAATATTTTTCTAAATATGATTAAGACCTTTCAAAGCGGAATTAATTTAACATTTTTCACAAAAATTTCAACCATGTTGCAATAAAATGCACCAATAATGTTATCAACAAATTCCCAAATTGAAGCAGAATAGGAAGGAGGGAGATATACAGACTTCTAGTGAGTATACATCAGAAAAATATTCCATGCTGTAACTATGTTTGTTGTTTCCAAGTTTTATGGATTTGTAGTGATCATAAATAATCACATCTTAAGAGTTAATATCTTAGAATTTACTATTTTACAATATAGCAAAACATAATATGTACAACTTAGAAGTAATCTGAATGTGTACAGATACATTTTAAATAAACTTAAGTTGAGTTCACTTTAGGCATTACGCTTCTACTATACATTTCATTTTAAAGATATAAAACTTCCATGAGCTTATTGGCAGCAATTTGGTGCATAGTTTATTCCTAAGCAAATTTCTTCACATTCAGGGCTATTCTATAACGTTTTGTTAAGGCTTAACAAACTGTTAACATTGCTAACCATTGTTACATGCTATTCAGCATTCTGTAATCTTCACAAAACAAAATTTTGTGAAGAATACAGATTGGATTGATAAATGTTACAAAATCTGAAACCCTCTTGCTAACGTGCTTGTTACACCACTGATTAGCACAAACATTGTGTTGTTGATGTTATAAGAGGAAGAACATGATAGAAAGTTGACCATTTAATTATCAAATGTTTATTTATTGTGGAGTAAAACATAAATGTTACAGATTACACCTAGGTAAGCAAGTTCTGTGTGAGAGCACTGGTAATGATGCTTCCAACATAACCTTTAAAAAGATGAATTTAAATACCAAATAAATGTGTAATCTTGTATCATAACAGAAAGTAGCATTTGTAAATTTGAATCTTGGGTTCAAATAGTGATTTATCTTGGGTTAATTTACACAGTTTACGAACATATTTGTTTATTTTTAGTTTAAGATTAGAAAATCATCACTTTTAGGGCTGTAAAGTTTTACAGCAATCAGTTTTCATTCCCAGAATCACTTTAAGAGAATTTCCAATCAGCTAAAAGAAGTGGCTAGCAGAAGCTATTTACTAGCATCTTATAACCATAGAAAATGAAGTTTGTGCTTATGCTGTTTGAAGAGAAAGAGCATAATGGAAGGCAGTCAGTTTGGTTTTAAAGTGATAATTTATAATTAATAAATTTGCATATTAAAAAAATCCAAAATAGAATACCTGTAGCGGCAACATTTTTCCAGATAACCTAACTAGTGAAAGTAACCTATCTTTTCACTGCCACTTTTCACTCAGCAAATACCTTAAATAATATAAACAATGTCAGAATACTGTTTACCAATTATAATCATCATTTAAAGATTAAGATGCAAAAAATTGCTAAATCATTAAAAAAAAAAAAAAAAAAAAAAAAAAGAAAGAAAAAAAAAAAAAAAGCTAAATTAAACTTGATGGCACATATTAAAATTTCACAAAAATCTGCATGGCAATTAGTATTATTAGGATGTCTCACTAAAAGCCAAAAACCATAAAGAAAATTGTGCAATAATTGCAGACTGATACAAATTAGTTCAACTTGCATCAAAACAGTATGAATCTGCACCGCTAGTTCATTTGTCTGTTTTTCCTAACCTAAAATTCAACCTCCCTTTACTGCTGTTAGTTCAGCACGTGGCAAGTTTTCCCCATAAAAAATAAAGAGTTCTTTGGGATCACAAGAAGGTGTAAGTCTTCATGTAAGCAATGGGTGCAAATTTAAAATTCCATATATACTTTATATTTTTCATGTGATGTTTTCACAGCACACTTTGTTTCCATCTCGGTAATGTAGCAAAAGCATTCAGTAGTTACTATTCCAGCACTGGTGACAATGGGAAAACAAAATGCTATTGCAGAGTATGTTTTTACCAATCACTCAAGTTTGTTAACAACCTGTGAGGAAATAAATATTGCAATAACAAACAAGTTACAGAATGCCAAATAGCAGCACACTTGTTAACAGAGATTCTTTAAGCTTAACAAATATGTGTAGCTGCCTTCTTAACAATGAAGTTGCAGAATAATCCTGATTATCAAGATGTGAACTTTCCAATATTAAGCTCATACTACAATTACCGCTATTTGACAAGCATGCGACAAATTTTATCATTACTAATTGTCCAACTGTGAGTTACAAATGCAAACCTTTTCTGAATTTCTGCTCAAATTATTAAGTTTTCTGTTTCTAAGACATTGCAGCATAATTAACTGAGTAATCTGATATATTATTACTTTGAAACATTACAACCACTTTCTTACTTCATTAGCATACACAAAGTAAATTAGCTGCCCTCTGCAAAACTTTATGTGATAAGCACTGAAGATCATGTATTTATAAAAAGTAAGAAAGAAAACTTAAGATAGAAACCTGAACCACCACATGTTTTATACTTTTTGGTTGATCAAAATCATCTATCTTTAGGAATTAAGGAAATCTTACACCTCAAAGCTATATTCTTAGTTACTCTTCTGGACTACAACAACTTGACTCTTTTTGCAATGTATTGTCTTAAGAGTATTTCTGAATTCACAGAAAATTATATGACAAAAAATGAAATTATAATAAATGGTTTTTATACATTCTTAATTTGCTAAAATAACAATACTGATGTACAACACTATTTAAATTATGTTACAAAAGGAAATACATTTTTAGAGAGTAAATTTGCTTTAATGCGGTTCTCAATTAACTAAGGCAGTACACATTAAAAGTCTGTTTCATTCTGTTGCTATACCATATTCATCTGAACCACAAATATTAAGGGTTATTCAAAAATTACCACAAATATTTAACCACAAGTTAATCTAAATTTTAGAATAGCACAGTCTAATCATATTCACCGAGTAATTGAAATCTTGAATGTTTACTGAAGTAATATGGTGATGGTTATGGCAAAAGAAATGTATTACTTAATAAAGCTATGTACAAGTATTCCATCTCCTAAATAAATGTATCTCACTTATCTTGCAACCCTTGTTTGTGATGAATAAATAAGGAGTTCATTAATGTTTGTATAAAAATGAAGGAGTACAGTAATAATAACCAATCAGTCAGTACCATTTACCTTTATATTCAACATATACCCTTCATTTCATTCAGTGTCTCACAGTAATTTTTGAATGACCCAGTAAAAGCAAACTTTTGTTCTGGAAAAATAATTTTCAAATGCATGGTTCCCAACATGATAATTAGTGTATTCAAGCATTTGTCATTAACTTGCAGATACTTCTTTAGGAGCTGGAGTAGGTTCGGCTGCAATAGGAGTCCCCTCTACACACTTCCATAGGCCATATGTTTTTCCAACAGTGGTCTGCCATAAGCGGAGTGTTCCATCTTCTGATCCAGATGCATAAAGCTCGCCATCAGGTGAAAAGCGGACACAGTGCACAGGACCAAAATGACCCTTGAAGGATTCTGAAAGTAAAAAACCACAGCAATTTAAACTGCTAACTTCTCAGCATCAGTTCATTATCATCAAATGGAAGGATTTGATGACACCAATCCATGAGAGGGAGAGAAAGGGAGGGGTAGGGGAGAATGGTGCTTTAAGGTGCAGAACAGTAAAGGTCATTAGCACAAAAACAAAATGTTCTACAGCATAAAACTTAAGCAGTGGAAAGCTAAAATTGGTTTGTGATTAGAAATGAAGGTACTTTGTTAAGGGCCAATAGTAAAACTGATAATACAGAAAATGAATCAGCTATTAGGTAAAAATTATATACAACAGGCATAATAGTGCCAAAGAAAGGATTAAAAATGCTTTAAATATGTTAAACTGCCAGGGGAGTCTCCGCTAACACACCAGAAAGAGTATCAGCTAGCCCATGGCATGCTATTGCTAAATTCGGACAGGCAGAAAAAATGTGGTGGAAACTGATTTTGTGGCAGCAAGCAGAACATGACAAGGGAGCTTCATGGTTTAAAAGGTAGCAATGTCCTACATGCAGACATACTAAAACCACCTCCACCATGTGACAACAATCACAAGATGAGGTAATTCATGCAGTGGGTTGGACTTTTATCTCCCACAACTTATATCCCTGGAGGTTCCAATTTTTGTGCCACCGTGAAAGAACACGACAACGTAAAGAGGGACTAAACTTATCATCTAAGCGAACCATGATTGGGAATTCCTGGGTGATAAGATCGCAGTCTTTACGGCCATACCAGCTGTTGTTCCCTGGTATCCTTACATGGCCAGGGACCCACATAAGCATTAAGTGAATGTCAACTTTAGCAAACTGCAGGACAACCTGAATTTGCTGAATTAGGGGTGATAAACACACAATGCTTGAAGGCTCTGGAGTATATTAAGATGAGGATGATGATGATGATGATGATATGCGGTTTAAGGGCGCAAAACTGCTATGCTCATCAGCGCCCTCACAAAGTATAAAATTGAAGGTACAAAAATAAAATACGAGTAAATAACCGCACAGTCAAAAATACTCTAAAATCAGCCAATAGTTAAAACCACTATAAAAGCCACGTGAAACAATTCAATAAACTAGTAAAACGTGTCAAGAACTGTAGAACGCATAGGACATGAGTGTCATATGTCCACAGGGGAGTAGAGCCCCCGTTAAAACGGCAATATAAAATCATAATCTTAAAGGACGCTCAACGCTTCAAATGCGCAGATTAAAATCACTGTCATTGATAAAACGTAAAAGACATTCTAAAGCATGCGCGTCGTCGGCCAAAACGTTGGCTATGCCAACAGGCAGGCCCACACGACTGCGCAATGGAGCTAAAACTTAACACTCTGTTAAAATGTGACGCACCGTTAAGGGCGCAGCACACTGCTAGCATACTGGTGCATGGTCACCACTGAGCAGGTATCTATGGCTAAAAAGGCAATGTCCGATTCGTAGATGGGCTAAAACACCTCTTCCCGACGAGAAGAGGTACCCCAGACTGACGGAAGAGGTTTAATCTCCCGCAACTTGTTCCCCCTAAGAGCCGCCCACTCATCGCGCCAGCGTGAGAGGATACGCTAACGTAAAATAACATAAAAATCTGAGGAAGGAACAACACAGGTAAAACATCTGGGTGATAAAATAGCCGATTTTCAGCGGCGCCGGCAGACTCGTTGCCTGAGATGCCCACATGACCTGGAATCCACACGAAGGAGACGCTGATGCCAGAAGCACCAAGCGAGTGGAGCAGGTCATGAATGCGCTGTACGAGCGGCTGGTAACTATACAGCGCGTGAATACTCTGAAGGGCACTCGGAGAGTCCGTACAAACAACACAGCGCCGTAAGACGTGCCGCTGAATGTATAAAACACATTGATATATACTAAAAAGTTCGGCGGTATAAATCGAACATTGTCCAGGTAAACGAAAAGTAAAACTCTGTGCACCAAAAACAAAGGCACATCCTACTCCAACATCAGTCTTAGACCCATCGGTATATATAAAATGACAGTCCCCGAACTGCGGCTATAGTTCTAAAAAAGCGGATCTAAGGACGGAAGCAGGGGTCTCATTTTTCGGCATCGACGTTAACCCAAGGTGACAGTGGGCCTCTGCGCGCGACCATGGAGGAAAACGCGTTTCTCTCAGTGGAAGTGCCGGCGCTGGCGTAACGTCCAAATGCCGAAGTAGCAGTCGAAATCGAACCCCTGGAAGGAGCAATGCAGAGAAGCTAACTATATATTGGCGATCAAGCGAATCCTCAAAAAATACCTCGAAGGACGGGTGATCAGGCAAGCTTGAGAGTCGACAGGCATAGCTGCACAAAAGCATTCACGCCGGAAGGACAGCGGAGGCTCTGCAGCTTCAGCATACAGACTGGGAACAGGGCTGGATGGAAAAGCCCCCGTAGCGACTCTTATGCCACGATGGTGAATGTCATTCAATCGACGTAACACAGATGGACGTGCCGACGAATAAACAATGCACCCGTAATCAAGCTTGGATGGGACCAAAGAGCGATAAAGGCGAAGGACGGTCCGATCAGCTCCCCATGATGTGCCACTTAAAACACAAAAGATTAAAAGAACGGTCACACTTTGCTTTTAAAAAAGAAATGTGCGAAGTCCAACACAACTTCCTATCAAAAATCAACCCCAAAAATCTCACCTCGGAAGTAGCTCCGACCCAAGAGAGAGGGCAGAGGGAAACATTTCCGGCGCCAGAAGTTGATGCAGACGGATTTTTCGGCGGAGAAATTAAAGCCGTTAGCGTTACTCCAGGCGTAGAGACGGTCGATACAACTCTGGAGACGGCGTTCGAGTAGACAGGTCCGCCGCGAACTGCAATAAATGGCAAAATCGTCAAAAAAAGGGACGATGAAATGCCAGGTGGAATACAATCAACATAGGGGTTGATAGCAATAGCAAAAAGTGTGACACTGAATACAGAGCCCTGCGGTACTCCGCTCTCTTGAAGAAAACGAATAGATAAAACCGAGCCCACACGTACACGAAAGACGCGGTCCGTCATAAACTCCCGAAGAAATTTGGGAAGATGACCGCGGAAATTCCATGCATGGAGTGTACGTAAAATGCCGGCCCTCCAAGTGTCATAAGCTTTCTCCAGGTCAAAAAATACAGCCACTGTTTGAGACTTTCTCAGAAATCCGTTCATAATATGCGTCGACAGAGACACCAGATGGTCGAAGGTAGAGCGATGACGACGAAATCCACACTGAGCGTTCGCCAGAAGTTTCTGAGACTCAAGCCACCATGTCAACCGCCCGTTGATCATGCTCTCCATCACCTTGCAAACGCAACTGGTGAGGGAGATAGGGCGGTAGCTGGAAGGTAGTTGGTGTTCCTTACCAGCTTAAGTATAGGGACAATGGTGGCTTCGCGCCAAAGGAAGGAAAAAGGCCGTCCTGCCAAATACGATTATAGACCCGTAAGGGAAAGCGCTTACTGTCGGCTGAAAGGTTCTTTAACAGCAGAACATGAATGCCATCCGGCCCAGGAGCGGAGTGCCTAGAGCAATGAAGAGCGTGCTCCAGCTCTCTCTTTGTAAAAAGGGCATTATAACATTCCGTATTAGCAGACCGAAAATTAAAGGTGTCGGAATCCAGCCGGTCTTTGATAGAGCGAAAGCCGGCGGAATAATGGTCTGAACTGGATACCGCCTCAAAGGCAGCACCCAGAGTGTTAGCGATGGCAGCCGGATCTACTATGGTGGCATTGGAAACCTGAAGGCCAGAAACAGTACAATGCGACACTTTACCTGAGAAGCGACGAAGTTTATCCCAAACAGATGAAGGGTAAAGCGATTAAAAGACTCGACAAAACTAGTCCACGACGCCTTCTTGCTATCCTGAATAATGCGACGAGCCCTGGCGCGCGATTGTTTAAAAGTCACCAAATTATCAAGTGTAGGGTATCGCCGAAACACCCTAAGTGCAGTTCTACGGGCACGAACGGCGTCCCGACAATCCTCGTTCCACCACGGAACAGGCATTCGCCGAGGTTGAGAGGATGAACGGAGAATTGCGCGTTCGGCGGCAGCGAAAATCGTAGACGTAAGGTGCTGCACTAGTTGGTTAATGTCGGTGAAGGGCTGGTCGTCAAAATGCACGAGGCTGGAATACAAGCTCCAGTCGGCTTTTGTGAATATCCAGGTAGGTACTCTGGAATGCTGTACGTGGTGTGACAGAAGAGAAACGATGCAGGGGTAATGGTCGCGGGAGGTGTCAGCGACGACGTTCCACTGCAGACGACTAGCAAGCTGCAGTGAGCAAACGGCAAGGTCCAAGAGAGAAAATGTACCGGAAGAATCAGAAAGAAACGCAGGCGCACCTGTATTGAGAAAAGAGAGATTGAACTGATCAAAAATGTCAGAAAGAAGAGTTCCCCTCGCACAAGCCCTTGGCTAACCCCACAGGGGGTGATGGCATTAAAATCTCCCAACAGAAGAAATGGTGTTGGGAGAGCGGATAGGAGAGCTCGAATGTCCGCGGGAGCAAGGGGAGACGATGGAGGTGAATATACAGAGCAAACAGAAAAGAAAAAACGTGTAACTGCAGTCTAATGGCAACAGCTTGCAAGTCGGACGTAAGAGTGAGACGTTGAAAATGAACGTCGTTACGCATTAACAACATGACACCTCCATGAGCAGGAGTACCCTCCTCCGGTTCAAGGTCATACCGGAGTATATCCTCGGAGATCAAAAGGATCGTGAGGGCGAGGCTTAGTCTCCTGCAAACACACGACCATAGGCGAATGGGAACGCAATAAAAGTTGCAGTTCCGCCCTATGCGATCGTACACCACGTACATTCCAGGTCAGAATTACCATTAAGAAAAAGGGATAAACTGTCTACTTAGAAGGGCGGCTTAAAATTACCTTTTGTTAAACCTTTGGGCTACGGCTTTTGGTATGGAGTTGGTCAGACTCCATAGCCTCCTCGAAGGAAGGGCCAACGCGCTCAGAGCCAGAAACCGATTCAAGCGCCGAGAATCGGTTCTGGGTGGTGAGGGGTGCCGCTGAGCGCGGCTTGTCCCAGGAGCTTCCTGGGGCTGCGACCTCCGAGGAGAAGGTGAACTCTGCTTACTGTGAACACGCGGAGAGTCTTTTAGAAAGTCTTCTCTTCGAAATTTCTGCTTCGTTTTTTTCAAAGTGGCTTGTGACTTCATAGACTTTGGACCAGGTTTACAGGGCTTGGAAACAGTAGCTGAAATGGACGGACGGATGGTAGTAGCGGTCAAGGCAGTCATGGTCCAAGTTTGAGTCCCAGTATCTTTCCGGGGTACTGGCGAGGCAACAACAGAACTGAATGTTCCCGATCGCAGGAGCGAAGGTTGGCGCGCATGGTAACGCCTCCGGGCTTCGGCGAAGGAGAGTTTCTCCTTTACCCGGATCGCCTTCTCGTCCAAATACCGAGGACAGTCGCCAAATCGAGCAGAATGTGACCCTTTGCAATTGACGCAGACGGGGGCTGTTGAACAGGCACCTTCGTGTGAGGGCTGGCTACATGTTGCACAGATGTTAACGGCACTCTTACATGAGACTTGCGTATGCCCAAAACGTTGGAATTTAAAACAACGCAGAGGTCTAGGAATATAAGGCCTCACAGAAATCCGTTTGTACCCTGCGGAAATGCTCGTGGGCAGATCGACGCCATCAAATGTTAGAAACAGAGTACGAGTGGGTACCAATACGCCGTCGCGTTTGGCTTGCACTCGATGCACTTCGGTCACCTTTTGATCGGAGAGATATTCGACTAGGTCCTCGTCCGATATACCATCGAGGCTATGCGTGGTAACGACGCCTCGACAGGAATTCAATGGGCGGTGCTTCTCACCACGGATGGGATAACCGTAGAGAAGCGTAGCGCGCAACAAGGTCTTAGTTTGCTGATCGGACTTCGATTGTGCTAATAACGAGCCATTCCGTAGCCGAGTGCAGGATTGAACCGCACCAGCAATAGCATCTATGCCCTTCTGAATTATAAAAGGGTTCACCTTCTCAAAGTTTTGTCCTTTTTCTGTTCTTGAAATGACCAAGTAACAACCAGATGTCGGCGGTGCTACTTCTGTTACAATAACTTTTCGGCGCTTGTTTGAATTAATGGAGAAAGGGTGCTCCATAGTGAAATAAATCCTCCACCATTGCAACCGTCTCCGACCTCGGGCTCTGACTTCCCGCACGATACCCCGGCTTGGGTGAGTGGCCTATGTATACCTATCTCACCCCAGGGTCACACCTCACAGAACATAGACAGAGGGACCCAATCGCTGTCAGAAGTCAGCAGCTCATGCAATGGCCCCCCCCCGTGGGACTGCAGTTGAACAGCGGATACGAACACAAACCTTACATGATGACCCCGGGTGGTGGGGATGACGCCATTACCCACTCAACCAGCTGCGCACCTTGTGCGCGGGTATCCGTCAGGCTTTGTCCATGGAGGATTAAAGTACAAGGTTAAAAGAAACTAAAAGTTTGTGGGCGTTTCGCACTCAAGGTAGGCCGGTGGAGAAGGAAAAGAGATGTGTAAATGAATGGAAGTGGTGCGAAATGTGCATAAATAGAAGAGAGAATAAAGAAACGATGGCGAGGACGTCATGGAATGAAATGCACAGAACGCACGAGAGCCTACCTTGAGTCCCCCGGTCACGAGAACGAACCCACCTTGACCGGATGGGGATGAAGATGGTGATGAGTGGCTCGGAAACCCCCGGGTACGCCAACACCCGTACTCACATAAGGTGAGCCCCTGGGAGAGTATACTAAGAATCTGATAGGATAATGCCAGAAGGAAAATTATGCCGTTTGATATATAAATGAGACTGTAAAATAGTGTAAGCTTCAGCATTAAAATGGAACACTGCAAAGGAAGGTTAAACATATGCGATTAGAGTTTGATAGGAAGGTATACTCCATACTTTGCTCATTCTTGGAGTTGTCTGTCTGATTAGACAGTGATCAATAAATTTTGAGCAGACTCGCAAGTAACGAGAATCGGGTGGAGAGCTTCTGAAATGATGCTAACTAGAGATGAATGTTGGTTTTAAATGTTAACCAAGGTGAGAAATGCTGTTTCACCCCTAGGGTGAATGGAGTGGATAAATGGCCTAACAGAAGCTTGTGAACACAAATCCCTGGGAGTAGCAAACCTGGGAGATAGCCTCATATTGATGGTCCAGCAAAGTATTAAAAATCTGATATGTAGCATTTACATCACTTTCTTTACTTACACTTCCACAAATTATTCTTACAAAATCTTATTCTTCTATTTACTTATTGTTAATCAAAATAAACTTTCATTACAATTTACATATTTCATTGTAGATATCGGAAAAATAGAATAGACTAAAGTGACAGATTTATAAAAAGGGATTGCTATGTGATGACTTTAAAATTCCAAGTTCTTTGAATAGCCGAGTGAAAACAAATATGGAGAGATTTAGATGAGAAAATGAATTAGAAAATGTTAATGAGTATACTTTAGTATTCAATGGACTTAGATAATGAACGGTTGTAAGCGCAGAGGACTGAGGATATAAGGAATTATAAGTACTCGTTTCGTAAATCACAGCTTCCAAATGAGTGAACCTGAATCATGTAAAAAGTTAAGTGGCTCACAGTATAGCAAAAATGCTAAAGTAAAGCAAGAAAAAAATAGGATGTTAATTGGAAAGTGTAAAAAGTTAGACAGCTTCTTTCTACAACATTGCTCCCCAAAAGCAAATATCAAAGACGCTGATGGTGCTGCTGTTAATACAGATTCTAATAAAGAATTAACAGAAACAAGTAAATTTGGACAGTGTAGTGATACGGGTGAAAGTACCAGTAGGGGTGACAATAACAATAATCTCAGTGCATGTGATTCAAGAGGATATGAAGATAGTGAATTTGTTCAACCCGCTAAATAACTTATAAACGATGCCACACGAGACTACATACTAAGATATGACGTAACACAAAATATTGATAAAACCTTTGAGTGCACAAGGCGACAGTATTCAGACACTGCCAGATACCTTTCACAATCACTATTCAGCCGAACTTTTATTAATGGTGAAACGTGGTCTAGATCGTGATTAGTGTTTTCAAAAAGTAAATGCGCCATTTATTGTGCTCCCTGTAGGCTCTTTGGAAAGACATCTACATCTACCTTAGATACTACAGAAGGTTACAATGACTGGAAAAATGCAAATCAACGTATGAAAGAACATGAAAATTCCTATGAACACAAATATGCAATTACAACAATGTTAGCAAGAAAAAATACGGCTGAAAGAATTGATAGGGCTTTGCTACTTCAAACAGGAAGAAGAAATTAAGTATTGAGGAGAAGTTCTAAAGCATACAGGAGATGCGTGCTATGCGTGGTTTGCTGTTAAGAGGCACAGATGAAAAGTTTGGTTCAAACAATAATGGAAAGTATATCATGTCATTAGAATTGATTGCACAGTTCGTCCCATTTCTTGCCGAGCATATAAAGAGATATGGAAATAAAGGAAGTGGCACAACATTGTATTTGTCATCACACATTTGGAATGAGTTCATTAAAATAATGTCCCTGGAGGTGGTAAATTTTATAGTAAATGAAATAAAAGCAGCTAAGTACTTTTCCATAATTTCATATTCAATTCCTGACATTGCGCATACAGATCAATTAGCATTCATCATTCGATACATAACTGAATGTGGCTCACCAGTAGAAAGGTTTGTGAAATTTCTGCCTAACTGTGGTCATAAGTCTGAAAGCCTAACAACAGCTGTGTTGGAAACTTTGAATGAGCTTGGTCTTGATATTAAAAATTGCCGTGCTCAGTCCTATAATACCACTAGTAATATGTCAGGCATATACTCAGGTCTTCAAGCATGAATTAAAGATTTAAATCCCCTTATTGTGTATGTTCCATGCTTGGCTCATTCCCTCAATCTTGTTAGTTCTTCTGCTGTGGGATTTGTACGCCCGCAGTAAACTTCTTTGATGTTATTCAGGGGCTATATAACTTTTTCTCAGCGTCTATAAACAGGTGGAAACTTTTATTATCTCATTTGAAACCAAACTCTACGGTGTTAAAAAGTCTTTCATAAACAAGATGATCGGCCAGGTATGATGCTTGTCTTAGTTTGTGTTCGTGATTAGAGATCTAATCAGCTTTAACTGCAATTAGGTACCTTCTTGCTATCCTGAATAATGCGATGAGCCCTGGCGTGCGATTGTTTAAAAGTAGCCAAATTATCAAGTGTAGGGTGTCGCCGAAACATCCTGAGCGCAGTTCTAAGGGCAAGAACGGCATCCCGACAGTCCTTGGTCCACTGCAGAACAGGAATATGCCGAGGGTGGGAGGATGAGCGGGGAATTGTGCGTTCGGCGGCAGATAGGATCGTAGACGTAAGGTGCTGTACCATTTGGTTAATGTCAGTGAACAGCTGGTCCACAAAAGACACGAGGCTAGAATAGTCTACATTCGGCTTTGCTGAATTGCCAGGTAGGTGCTCTGGAATGCTTGACATGGCGAGACAGAAGAGAAACGATGCAGGGGTAATGATCACTGGAGCAAGTATCAGCGACGACGTTCCACTGCAGACAAGCAAGCTGGATGCAGCAAACGGCAAGGTCTAAGTGAGAGAATGTACCAGAAGAATCAGAAAGAAAAGTAGGCTCATCTGTATTGAGGATGGGGAGGTTGAACTGAAAAAAAATGTCGGAAAGACCCTCGTACAAACCCTTGGTGAAACCCACAGGGGGTTAACGGCACATCACACTACTCACAAAGTGGTGAGGGGTCACCATTGAGCAGATATCTATGACTAAAAAGGCAATGTCCGATTCGTAAACGAGCTAAAAGTACCTCTTCCCGACGAGAAGAGGTACCCCACACTAACGGGAGACGTTTAACCCCCCGCAACTTGTTCCCCAGGAGGGCCCACCACTCATCGCGCCAAAGCGAGAGGACGCGGTGTCGTAAAAGAAAATAGAAATCAGTGGAGGGAACAACAGAGGTAAAAACTCTGGGCGATAAAATTGCCGATTTGGCAGCGGCGTCGGCAGACTCGTTTCCTGAGATGCCCACATGACCTGGAATCCACATGAAGCAGACGCTGATGCCAGAGGCACCAAGCGAGTGGAGCAGGTCATGTATGCGCTGTACGAGGGGGTGGTAATTGTACAGCGCGTTTATGCTCCGAAGGGCACTCAAGAGAGTCCGTACAAACAACACAGTGCCGTAAGTCGTGCCGCTGAATGTATAAAACGGATTGATAAATACTAAAACGTTCGGTGGTAAAAATCGAGCATTACCACGGTAAACGGAAGGTAACCAAAAATAAAGGCACACCAGTCTTAGATCCATCAGTATATAAAAAATGACATTCCCCGAATTGCGCCTGAAGCTCTAAAAAGGAGGACTGAAGAAGGGGTCTCATTCATCGGCATAGACGTTAACCCAAGGTGACAGTGGGCCTCAGCGCGCAACAAGGAGGAAACCGCCTTCCCCCCAGAAAGGGTCGGCGCTGGCGTAACGTCCAAATGCCGAAGAAGCTGTCGAAATCGAACCCCTGGAGGGAGCAAAACAGAGGAGCAAATTAAATACTGCCAATCAAGCGAATCCTCGAAAGATAACTCGGAGGAGGGGTGGTCAGGCAAGCTTAAGAGCCGACAGGCATAGCTGCACAAGAGCATTCACGCCGGAAGGACAGCAGAGGCTCTGCAGCTTCAGCATATAGAATAGGTACAGGGCTGGTTGTAAAGGCCCCTGTGGCGACTCTTATGCCACGATGGTGAATGGCATTCAAGCGACGTAACACAGATGGACGTGCCGGCGAATAGACAATGCACCCGTAATCAAGCTTGGATCGGACCAAAGAGCGATAAAGACGAAGGACGGTCCGATCAGCTCCCCAGGATGTGCCACTTAAAACACGTAAAATATTAAGAGAACGGTCACACTTTGGTTTTAGAAACGAAATGTGCGAAGTCCAGCTAAGGTTTCGATGAAAGATCAACCCCAAAAATTTTGCCTCGTCTGCAAACGGAAGACTATCCGCCCCAAAATGGAGAGAGGACGAAGGGAAACGCTGCGTTTGAAACACAGACATGCATTCATGGGACTTGTGGTTGATTACATTGGGGTTCCGTCAGCGGTAACACGTCCGGCCCGTGATACTAACCCAACGGCTCACGGCCGTTCGGGACATTAACACAGGTCGGCCCTCACAGAAGTACGTGGGTGTACATGACGGTGTGGACGGGCTCCGCACCTAAGGCTACACATGGGACAGTGCGAGGGGTCACCCAACCTTCGCGCCAGAGACCCCCGTAGGGTACACAGGTTGGGAGTCGTGCTGAAACCGTGGTAAAGGACCACGGAGATAAAAAAGATCCCTGCTGGTGAGACAGGAGTCAATAAACGCAAGATTGTACAAACTAGAAGCAGAATAAACCTAGAAGAGGAAGAATCGATAAATATACGTGGCACAATCGATAGGGGTAGAGGGGGTTATATGGAGGCAAGTGGCTCGGGACCCAGGGTGCGCCAAACCCATACTCTCACAAAGTGAGCTCCTGGGGGGAAGTAGTGAGATATGTCTGTTTCTGAGAGTGAAAATCCAAATGAAAGCATGTCTAGTGATGAAACTTCCAATACAGATTCCTTGAAAAAGAAAATGTAATCCAAAACACAAAGGAAATAAGAAATTCAGGAGAATCTTACAAGAAGGCATCGTACAAGGCATCATATCTTGAAGAGGTGTTCTGCGAGGGAATTGTAGCCAGTTGCCATCCTAAATAAGGCCACTGCAGTTTTCCTTGGCATTTTTTGTATATCAACTCTATCTTTAATGTTCTTATAATCTTTATCTTTTAATTTATCTTCATCAAGTCTCTGCTGTCTTTTGAAATGTTGTTTAGTGTTATTTTATTGTTTATTTATTTCTATTTATCCTACAGGTTTTATTTGTTGTATTGCGCCTTTCTTTGCTAATTGATCCGCATGTTCACTTGAAGAAGTAGAAAGTTTTGTTACGTATTGTTTTTACGTAAACTTGGAAGATCGTTATTTAGCTCCACGCTTGGGAAGCCAACTTAAAGAAGATGTGTTGTTGCGTATTGTTTAAATTTGAAGAAGGTTATGTTGTGCTGCTTTTGTTTTGTTTGGTTATGTAATTTTAACTGCCCCACGTATGGGAGCCAACTTGAAGTAGAATGCTTATTACGTAATTTTTATTTAACTTGAATAAGATGTATGCTTACGTAATTGTATTTTATGTAATAATTATTTAGTTGCATTTAAGGAGTTCCTGGAACACGTTTTGGGTGTCGGTTTGAATTTGTTGATTACATAATAGTTGCTGTTATTACGCAATATACTGCTACGTATGAGAAGCTGATTTCAAGATGTGTTTTTGTTATTACACTCCAAGTTTTACACTATAATATTTAACTTTGTTATTAACACTGTTTCTATATATTATTTATATTTTAATTTGCCTTGGCTGCGTCAGAAATGTTTGTAGAGTCATGTGTCTTAGGCAGGCCGCAGTATGACAATGATTGTAGACATCACAGAATTTAAGTTTTTAAATTCACTTCTTTTATTAATTCTTGCACATTTTTATAAAGCACTACACTTTTTAAGAACTGTGGGAATCTTCAATACTTTCACTTAGCACGTATACATATTTTATGATTCACACGTAGAGAACACATCTTCCATCTGTTCACTACCAAGGCTTGCCAGCAACTGAACAACTTTCAACGGTCAAAACTCCTAAGCTTTAGTATTTCAAGTCTCTGATTCGCTAATTCTAGTCCAATAGAATATCTGCATTTTACTTAAAGCTTTTCTTTGCTGTTGATTGGCTAATTTTAAACTGTTTGAGAAATTACATTATCTTTTGCTTTAATCATGACTAGTAATTTTCAAACACTCTAACTCATTATTGCTACAAGGTTACCTCATTATTACCTCATTGTTAGCAACTCAAAACTTATTATTCTCACAGCTCTTGCATTATTAAAGTATATAATGTATTCACATAACATTATAAAACATGTTTTACAATAAAAATAAGCATATGCAATGACTGTTACATACATTTAAACAATTATTACATACATATTGTTTCAAGGCGGGCTGTTATTGAATTTACTTTTATATAAAATACAATTGAAATTATTCAGGTATTAAAATACTGCCCCAAATTGTGCAAAAGTCCGACATGAGCTGGGATCCATTGTAGAGTGACATGCTTTCTAGTTCCAATTGCTTTAATTGGGCTTCTTATTTCTTGTTTTATTATCATAATTTACCATCCCATCTATGGCTGATTTTTAGTCTGATAAGATGACTATTTTTTTGTTTTATGTATGGTCTAAATAGAATGTTCTGTAATGCTGCTTTTATAGCTGTTACTCTCCATCATAGCGGTTTGACATTTCATCTAATGTTGGATACTGTGCAAAATGTTTACAGTATACTCCAGCACCGGCATTTTTTTTATTGGTAAGGGATCCATCTGTATATATTCAGAGCCTTTCTTTTTCTGGGAATCTTTCATTATCCATAGCTATTCCTATGGCTCTCATTTCATCTGGTATATTGTTGTGTGTATTGTATATATCAGGTCATTCTGATATTGTATATCAATATATTCTTTTGGGCTCATTACCTCTGTTGCTATTGTATTTGTTGTAATTATATTTTTGTATTTTAAGTTTATTCTATGTAAATAGAATTCTATTTTATTCATATTCTATGTAAATTAATTTATGCTTTCCGTTCATAAATAAGTTAATACAGAACAGGTGTTTGTTTGTGTTATACCGTGCAGTACAATGCCAAGCAAATGAACACATAGTTCTTGTACATTAAAAGAAAAACTGAAGTATTTAAGCGACTTGACAATGGGCAAAGTGCTACAAAATTGGCTATTGAATTTGGTGTTGGGAAAGCCAATACCAGTGACTGGGGACAGGGGGAATTGAAAGCTTCTGCAGCACAACTGGTGAAAAAACATTGGAATGCCGTAACTTCACCGTGTCACCACTGAATAATAATATTGATGAAATGACTTTCTTGTGGTTTACTCAGGAAAGTCAAAAAGGTGTTCCTATTTGTGGCACATTGATTCAAGAAAAGGCATTGCAACTGAACAAACTTTGAATGGTGACTCAACATTTACTGTCAGCAATGGTTGGTTACACCATTGGAAAAAAAGACATGGGATATGCAATTAACAAGTGGGGGAAAAATTATTAGCCAATGTTGCTGCCACAAAAGTTTTCTAAGTGAGTTTGCAGACTTGATTTTGTAAGAGAATTACTCGCCACAGCTAGTTTATACGTACTGTGTGTGTGGAACATCTGTTTCATTGTTAACATAGTTTGTGTCGTCAACATCTATAGACCTTTAATTATTTTTTTGTTGTTATATAAATTAATTATACTTTTGATAGACCTTACCTGGTCTTAGGCAAGTTTTTAATATAGACCTGATTAGATTATTTTTATATTTCTTTACAGGCTGTAACAGAAGGCCTGTCATATTTCGTTTTAATAATCTCCCTGGTAGCTTAGACATACCCTTTAAATATTCCACAATTGCAAAATATTGATGGGATGAAACTGACAGGTACATAGAAACACAATTCAAGAATTATTAGGTGTAAAAATCCTGGTAAAATGCATGCTTCTCTCATTTAGGTCAAGCAAATAGCTATCTACAAGAACAGCTGAAAAGTAGTAGCATCTAGTGGGATTCTCAGTAACTATTGCAGACACAACACACTAGTGAATGAACAAGTCTGTTATAATACTTGTAGATCAAGGTATAACGTACTTTTGGAATAAAGTATAAATCTTATGTTGTTTTTTTTTGTCTAAAGTAATTTACACTGAGATTTCACGTAACAGTATTGTTAGATCCTTTTAAGCAACCAGTAAAACAGTACAAACTTTCCAAGATTGTCACCAGTTGCCAGAAATTGATAACTCAGCACCCATCTGTAAATGTACATTAAAGTACTAATTACCAAGTTGGTAGAAGGAAGTTTGGAATGGAGTAGTAGTAAGTTTTTATCTATATGAGTTTTTTTATTCTTTCCAATGTCAGCAAGCCTCATTACCATAGTAATTTACATGCATCACATAACCTATTAACATGGCTACTAAGAAATGTATGTGTAAAGGGTCAAAGTATTTTCTATTTAAGTTCGTGAGAGTGTACATCAATAAATATATTTATATAACAATATTACAAGTCATATTTGGTTGACAATTTCAATGAAATAATGCTTTAACCTATTGTATAGCATGTTGCTATAATTTCGAAGGAACCCCAACATGCCCCCCCTAAAGAAAATTGTTCCGTGAAAGGCAAAGGAGAAAACAAGTGTTATCCGGCACTAGAAACTACTGCAAGTTATAACAATGCTGTAATTGTTCAATTTATTTAATTGTTGGAGTCATATTGGCATCCCGCTATGCTGCAAATTTGCCTCACAGCAGTTGGTTATCGCTGAAAATTCCAAACCATTATTTTCTTACCTATTTCTGTTCCAGTGGTATAATCAAATTTATACATCTTGAGATCTTCGCCTCCACATACAAAAATTGTCTTGTCAGGATGAAGTGATGCAGAATTAACCTGTGTTGGAACTGTAAACTCTCGTATCTTCCTCAAACTGCAATAAAATATTATTTCATACATTATAAATGTTTTCCACTGTCTTGTAGATGCACATTAAATTCCATATGCCAAAACTAACACAGTTGAACCACAATTCATGTTGTTAGAGAGATCAGATAAAAGAAGATTATGAAACTGACAAATGAATATAGGATGTTTATTACCCCTTCCCCTTTCCTGTTCTTGGGAAAATATCTTTGCTGCTTTTTATTTTTATTGAAGCAATGAACTTCCCACATTTACTACTTGCTATCAAACATGGATGTGCATATACATGCAAAACTCCTATGTGTACACATGTCGTCCTCTGTGGTGTAGTGGTTACCATGCTAGCCTCTAGTTCCCAAAGTCATGGGTTGAAAACCGGTGGAGGGTGATGGAGAACCTCAAGCATGATAAAGAGGCATCTGAGCAAAATTACCGGGCTTTCACGCCCAATATATAATGGGACGCTAAAGATCACAAAGAGCGCCCATAAAAAAAATAAAAATAAATAAATAAAAATCATAAAAACTAAAAACTAAAAAAAAAAAAAAAAAAAAAACAACTCTATGTGTACACATAAACAGCATGTAGACTATGTAATCATATAGACAAATGTAACCTGAACTTGAGTCTGCATGATGCATCTGCACACTTTATGTTGGCAACACTAGCACTGCATTTGAGTATGACGAGAAACAAAGACGAAACGTAATTGGGTTTTATGGCTGTATGAGTGAATGCAACAATACAGTGTAAGATCTTAAACACATCAACCGTTTCTTTTCTTTTCCAACTGCACTCTTATACATACATATGAACTTTTTTTTCTATCTGCAGAAGGATCTGCAAACTGATATCAGTATGAACTGTGGTATTCAAGATGGTGGCATGTGGCATCATGACTTGCAGTAAAAGTACAAAAATCATTTGAAAAAGAACAAAATGATACAGTTAAAAGTGATATAGAAAGAAGCAAACAAAAGCTAAAGGATGAAGAAAGTATAGAATGAAGGTAACAATGGGCAATGTCTAGAATCAGAAAAAGGAAAGAACCAAGTTCCAAAGAGAAGCAGATCACATGAAGCCGAGGTGGTAACTCATTACAAATCGTCAAAAATATTCCTCAATAATGATTTTAAAAAGGCACAGGAAGAGATTATATTGTTGAAAAATGAAAATGATTGCCTGAAAAGAAAAGTGAACATGCAAATAGAAGAGACGTACACCAGAATTGCAAGAAGACAAACAGCACGTGGTGTAATATCGGAAATTGCAATGGCAAACAGATTTGAGGTATTGGAGGAACAGCTGGAAGATGGAAACCATGAAACAATGGGTCCAAGAAAGAAGAACTACAAACAAATCAGTGTACAAGTGGATACACCCAAGTTAAAGATGCTGGAGGACAATGAAGCAGCAGAACAAGGAAGTAAGCAGATGGAGAAGAATGAAGACATAAAGAGCGTAACTGTGTTTGGTGATTCAATTATATATATATAAAAAGTAGAGCTAAATAGAGCAGATGTAAAAGTGAATGTGCTAAGAGGAATGAGGGGCAGAATATTTCCCAAATTTTTTTGACAGGGAAAGGAACAGAGGTGAAAACAATAGAGCTACACATGGGTACGAATGATTATATATATGTAAAAAAAATCACAGGAACCAAATGAGGTTATTGCTGAAATGTATAGTGTGATAAGGAGTGAAAAGCAGCAGTTCTCTCATGCAACAATTGTTAGGAACAGTGTAATGAGAAGAAGAGATGTAAGTGAAAACTTTATAAAAGACCTAAATCAGGAGATAGAATGAGCACATAATGCCCTGCATGCAGTTTATGAAGATACAAATAAATTCCTAGAAGTATGTTGCTTGGGTGGGATGACTTCATTTAAATAGGAAGGGTTCATCACTCTTAGGACAGTTGATAAAATAATAAACATATGCATGGAGCAGAAAAATTAAAAGGCAGAACCAGGTAGTGAGAAAATAGAGCAGCAAAAAGAAAACGTAACAGATGAAACAAAGAGAGAGAGGTTAAGTAATTCAAGATACAGCCAAAGCAGGGGAAAAAAAACATTGATAAGGAGCAGTGTTGCTAGGGAATTAAGTCTTTCATCAGAATGTTCAGAGTATAAGTAATAAAGGGAAGTTAATGGAGTTAAATATAAAGGAACTAGAACCAAATATAATGATATTTACAGAACATAATTTAAAAAAAAGGGAGGAAATCGTATCTAATAATTACCAAGGTTATATTTTAGGAACATACTATTGATGCAAGAACATGTTAGTGGGGGAATAGCCATTTATGTAGAAAATGAATTTGATTTCAGAAAAATAGACTGTAGTGATTTCTCAGTAGAAATGGCATGTGAACTTGCAGCATTAGAAAATAATCTAAAAGTAAAAAGTATTATAATTATTGGGGTGTACAGAGCTCCATCAGAGATAAAAATAAATTATTTGAGAATGTAGAAAAATTGCTAAACTCAGTACGTGAAAACAAGACAAAAATTCTAATGGGAGATTTAAGTACTGACTTATTAACTGATAGTGCAGCTAAAAGTACATTAATGGAAATACTAGATAGGCACAACTTCAAATTTGGTGCAGAAGAACTCACTAGAATTACAAAGCAATCTACAACTTGCATAGACAATATTTTTTTCAACTTATAAAAATAAATGTAATAGAGTTGTAATTCCAAACATATTTGGACATAAAAGAAAAATAAATAATGACATTTTAAAAAATTAAGAAACTTTCTGCAAGTACAAAGGTGGAAAGAGGATTATGAAGCGGAAACTGTTAACAAAAAGTAAGATAATTTTATCAAAATTTTACAAAAGGGAATAAATAGTACTATGCCTGTAAAAAATGGCAAAGGTGCCATATGTAAACAATGGATCACAAAGGGAATAAAGATCTCGTGGAAAAGGATGAAGTTTATGAACTCAATAAAACATCCAAACATGAATGATTGTTCAGTGGAATATACAAAAACTTAGTGATATTTTTAGAAAGGTATTAGAAAAGCAAAAATATAATATAATAGAGAACTTATACAGAAAACTGATAATAAAACAAAAACAGTATGGAGTATCGTAAATACAGCCCATAAACAAGGTGATGATGATCATGATGATGAGATGCAGTTTAAGGGCGCTAAACAGCTATGGTCATCAGCGCCCTTACAAAGTATAAAATGTAAAGTCCAAAAATAAAATATGGCTAAAAAACTGCAAAAAAAAAGGGCATCGTATTTTAAAAACCAACATCAAAACATTGTAAATAAAATAACACAAGAGTAAAACGAGTGTCAGGAACTGTAAAATGCAAGGGACTAGAGCGCCATATCTCTTCCGGGGAGAAGAGTCCCCATTAAAAACACACAGTATAAAGTCACAAAACTAAAAGACGCTCAGCGCATCAAACGCGCTTACTAAAACCGCTGTCACTAATAAAACGTAAAAGACATTCTACAGCATGCGAGTCGTCTGCCAAAACGTTGGCTAAACAAACAGGCAGAGACACGCGTACGCGTAACTGAGCTAAAACCTGACAATCTGTTAAAACGTGACCCACCGATAAGGTGCCGCACATCGCTCACAGAGTGGTGATGATGATGATGATGATGATGATGATATGCGGTTTAAGGGCGCTAAACTGCTAAGGTCATCAGTGCCCTTACAATGTATAAAATATAAAGTCAAAAATATAAAAGACGGGTAAAAGAACCGCATAATTAAAAAACGGGACACAAACCCGCGATGTCCAAAAAGCTAAAAACAATCAATACACCAATCCGAAAAAAAACCAACACACTAAAAGATGATGATGACGATGATATGCGGTTTAAGGGCGCTAAACTGCTATGGTCATCAGCGCCCTAACAAAGTATAAAATTGAAGGTCCAAAAATAAAATACGAGTAAAAAACCGCATAATCAAAAATACTCTAAAAGCAGTCATCAATAGTTAAAACCACTATGAAAGCTACGTGAAACAATGCAATAAAATAGTAAAACGTGTCAAGAACTGTAGAACGCATAGGACATGAGCGTCTTATGTCCACAGGGGGGTAGGGCCCCCATTAAAACGTCAATATAAAATCATAATGTTAAAAGACGCTCAACGCATCAAATGCGCCGATTAAAACCACTGTCATTGATAAAACGTAAAAGACATTCTACAGTATGCGCGTCGTCGGCCAAAACATTGGCTATGCCAACAGGCAGGCCCACACGACTGCGCAATGGAGCTAAAACTTGACACTCTGTTAAAACGTGACACACCGTTAAGGGCGCAGCACACTGCTCGCATACTGGTGCGGGGTCACCACTGAGCAGGTATCTATGACTAAAAAGGCAATGTCCGATTCGTAGACGAGCTAAAATCACCTCTTCCCGACGAGAAGAGGTGCTCCAGATTAACGGGAGAGGTTTAACCTCCCGCAATTTGTTCCCCCGGAGGGCCGTCCACTCATCGCGCCAAAGCGAGAGGATGCGGTGACGTAAAATAACACTCAAATCAGACGAGGGAACAGAGGTAAAAAATCTGCAGGATAAAATCGCCAATTTGGCAGCGGCGTCGGCAGACTCGTTCCCTGAGATGCCACATGACCACGCGAAGGACACGCTGATGCCAGAAGCACCATGCGAGTGGAGCAGGCCATGAATGCGCAGCATGAGCGGGCGGTAAGTGTAAAGCGCGCAAATACTTTGAAGAGCACTCAGGGAGTCAGAACAAATAAAGCAGTGCCGTAAGTCGTGTCGCTGGACGTATAAAAGAGACTGATAAATACTAAAAAGTTCGGCGGTGAAACTCGAACATTGCCCGGGTAAACGAAATGTAAAACTATGTACACCAAAAACAAAGGCATGCCCTAATCCATCATCAGTCTTAGATCCATCAGTAAATATAAAAGGAAAGTCCCCGAATTGCGCCTGCAGTTCTAAAAACGCTGATCTATAGACTGAAGGAGGGGTCCCATTCTTCGGCATCGACGTTAACCCAAGGTGACAGTGGGCCTCAGCGCGCAACAAGGAGGAAACCGCCTTCCCCCCAGAAAGGGTCGGCGCTGGCGTAACGTCCAAATGCCGAAGAAGCTGTCGAAATCGAACCCCTGGAGGGAGCAAAACAGAGGAGCAAATTAAATACTGCCAATCAAGCGAATCCTCGAAAGATAACTCGGAGGAGGGGTGGTCAGGCAAGCTTAAGAGCCGACAGGCATAGCTGCACAAGAGCATTCACGCCGGAAGGACAGCAGAGGCTCTGCAGCTTCAGCATATAGAATAGGTACAGGGCTGGTTGTAAAGGCCCCTGTGGCGACTCTTATGCCACGATGGTGAATGGCATTCAAGCGACGTAACACAGATGGACGTGCCGGCGAATAGACAATGCACCCGTAATCAAGCTTGGATCGGACCAAAGAGCGATAAAGACGAAGGACGGTCCGATCAGCTCCCCAGGATGTGCCACTTAAAACACGTAAAAGATTAAGAGAACGGCCACACTTTGCTTTTTAAAAGGAAATGTAAGAAGTCCAACTCAGCTTTCGGTCGAAGATCAATCCCCAAAATTTCACCTCGTCTGCAAACGGAAGGACCTCCGACCCAAGATGGAGAGAGGGCAGAGGGAAAGCTTTCCGGCGACAGAAATTGATGCAGACGGATTTTTCGGCGGAGAAATTAAAGCCTTTGGCGTTACTCCAGGCGTAGAGACGGTCGATACAGCTCTGGAGATGGCGTTCAGGCAGACAGGTCCGCCGTGAACTGCAATAAATGGCAAAATCGTCGACGAAAAGGGACGAGGAAATGCCAGCTGGAATACAATCAACAATGGGGTTGATAGCTATAGCAAAAAGTGTGACACTGAGTACAGAGCCCTGCGGTACACCGTTCTCTTGAATAAAACGACTAGATAAAACCGAACCCACACGTACACGAAAGACGCGGTCCGTCATAAATTCCCGAAGAAATATGGGAAGACGACCGCGTAAATTCCATCCTGAAGTGTACGTAAAATGCCGCCCCTCCAACAAGTGTCATAAGCTTTCTCTAGGTCAGAAAACGCAGCCACTGTTTGACACTTTCTCAGAAACCCACTCATAATATGCGTCGACAGAGACCAGATTGTCGACGGTAGAGACGAAATCCGCACTGAGCTTTCGCTAGAAGTTTCTGAGACTCAAGCCACCATGTCAACCGCCCGTTGATCATGCGCTCCATCACCTTGCAACTGGTGAGAGAGATAGGGCGGTAGCTGGAAGGTAGTTGGCGATCCTTCCCAGGCTTAAGGATAGGGACGATGGTGGCTTCGCGCCAAACGGAAGGAAAATACGGTTATAGACCTGTAAGAGAGTTTACTGTCGGCTGAAAGGTGCTGCAACATCAGGACATGAATGCCGTCCGGCCCAGAAGCGGAGTGCCTAGAGCAATGAAGAGCGTGTTCCAGCTCCCTCGTTGTGAAAAGTTCATTGTAACACTCCTTCATAGCAGACCGAAAATTACAGGTCTCGGAATCCAACCGGTCTTTGAGAGTGCGAAAGCAGGCGGAATAATGGGCAGAACTGGAAACCGCCTCAAAGGCAGCACCCAGAGTGTTAGCAATGGCAGCCGGATCCACTACGGTGGCATTGGAAACCTGAAGGCCAGAAACAGTACAATGCGACACTTTACCGGAGAAGCGACGAAGTTTATCCCAAACAAACTCGACAAAACGAGTCCAAAAAGCCTTCTTGCTATCTGAATTATGCGACGAGCCCTGGCACGCGATTGTTTAAAAGTAACCAAATTGTCAAGTGTGGGGTGTTGCCGAAACACTCTTAGCGCAGTTCTACGGGCACGAACGGCGTCCGGACAGTCCTCGTTCCACCACGGAACAGGAATACGCCGAGGGTGAGAGGACGAACGGCGAATAGCGCGTTCGGCGGCAGATAGCAACGTAGACGTAAGGTGCTGCACCATTTGGTTAACGCCGGTGAAGGGCTGGTCGTCAAAATGCACGAGGCTGGAATACAATCTCCAGTCGGCTTTTCGGAATATCCAGGTAGGTACTCTGGAATGCTGAGACAACAGAGAAATGATGCAGGGGTAAATAAACAAGGCAAAAGTAAAAATACTGAAAATATAGTGATACAAAACAATGATAAAGAAATAAAAGAACCAAGGAAAATTTACTGATTGTTTAATGTGCACTATGTGAATACAGCAGCACTATTAAACACTTATCAGACAAAAATAGTAAGTAAATGAAACAAGTAGATCAATTAAATAGCATCATAGTTTTGGAAGTGACAGGACAAAGTGTAATAAACTAAGTAAGTTAAAATCAAAGAAATCGAGTGGTCTGGATAAAGTGTTAAAATGAATTATTAAAACAGATTAAATATGAAATTGCTGAAGTTCTAAGACATATTACAAACCCATCACTGATGCAAGGAATCTTTCCAAATTCAATAAAAATGGTTGTCAGACCCATAATTAAACAAAATGGAAATAAGAGGTAGGCCAATTACCCTGTGTTCTGCCTTCTCAAAACTAATGGAAGGATCATATCTGAAACAACTGAAAAAATATGTAAAAAAAACTGAATATTGTATCAGGATGGCAATATGGTTTTCAAAAGCATAAATCCACAGTAAAAGTAATGCTACAGGCTAATAATATAACAAAATCTCTAAATGATCATTAATCTGTGATTGCAATCTTTATAGATTTATCAAAATCATTTGACTGTATGAATATAAAAATGCTGGCTAACAAATTAGAAAAATGTGGAATTTCAGGCCTGGCACAAAATTGGGTATTGATATATTTAGAAAACTGAACACAATGTGTATAAATAAATCTCTGAATGCGAATGGTGTGATAGAAAAAATAAAATCAGATTTCAAAACATTACACCAAGGAGTTCCACAAGGCTCCAAATTACGGCCCTTTCTATTCTTAATATATAGCCTTAGACAAAATAAACGAGCAACAGCAGAGAAAGAGTTTGATTCCGAAAATGTTGGAAGCATTCGCTGACGCTGTATTCACAATATAATTAATTTAATACCACCCTGCATTTATTTCAACGCTATGTGATAAGTAGGAAGTAATCTTTCAGTTTGGTTGTATACGTGCATGGTAGCCAAGAAGTGAAACACACTTGCCTCGTAATTGGAACAACCTGCATTTGAATCCCGGGTGTATATATTTTCTTTTTAATTGGCAATGTTGTATGTTGTCCATGTATATCTATTAATTTTAAGACATCTATACATAAAAACACAAACAAATTATGCTTTTCGTTTTCAAAATAAATGCCATATTAATAAGAATTCTAAAGTGAAAACCTAAACTAAATATTTAATTCACTTAATGTGCAAACTTTCTTTGTCATTCTTCAGTTATGAATGGCACTGCCATAATCAGGTGCATGAATCTTGGAGTTCTGCATGATATGTTAGCAATCATAACTTTTGCTATGACTGAGTGCACACATAAAGACAAAGCCACAAGGACATCTCTCCTTACATTAGTGAACGCTGTTGGATACTTTGTGTCTCAGGCTGCAAGAACACTTAAGTCATTACATCTATGGCTATGAGGTGGGTGTGGTTATCCAGGGAAGGGATTGTTCGTTGTCGACCTAGTTTGGGCCGAAAACGTTTGTTCACTCCTCAGCAGGATACTGCACTTCTAAAAGAGGCAGATAGCCATCTCTTCCCGCACATGTTTACAATTATAAAAAAAAAATCTGATGTGTTACACTCACATGACTTTCTCTACTTGTGTACAAACTATTTTTACAAACGCTTATTCTCCATCTACTTCATGTTAATCGAGATAAACATTTGCAGACTCTATCTTATTGCTAATTTTCTTGTAGATGTAAGGGGAATATATATTTACAAAGGCAATATAGAAATACGGTAGCCTTTAAGCATATACATATCTCTTAATAGCTGGTTGCTAGGTGCAGCACCATTCCCTTTCCCACAGATTAATACTCTTTGCATATACAAGATAAAAAAATGAATAAGGAATTCCCATTTGAGAAAATAAGTATTGAAAAATTTAAGGGAATAACAAGCAATATCTCGAAAATGGTTCACTCAACAAAAAAAATGTATATGACAAATTGTGTATTTTAACGCGATCTACATTTTTTGTGTCGTAAACTTTTGCCTCTTATGGTTTACCAGTTATGCAAAAGTCGTTCACAACGAAGAATACTTTTACAGACATTCCCAGAAAATACAAGATATACATTTTAACTGTCATGAAAATATCTTAAACAAATGATATTTTAATCAAAATCATTAGAGCCATTTTTGAGAAAATTAAAATTTTCGAAAAATGTTCCATGTAAAGGGTAATCTGGTGTGGGGGGGATTTTCTTGAAAACCTTTGTGTCGCATCTCTGGAAGACACTGAACCTAAATACCAAGTTTGGTGTTTATCCGACTGTTTGTTTCTGAGTTATGCTGCACACAGGCACACAGACAGGCACACAGACACACACACGGACATGTTTCCAAAAATGCTTTTTTTGGTTTCAGGGGGTCTCAAAACATATATTTCGGTGAAATCTCGGTATCAAATTTTTGGGTGGAATACAATACTTCCCCTACTTACTATACGTAGTAAAGAAAGTAATAATTCTGATTTCCCTAGGTTTAATTGCACAACCTTGCATCATTTGACTGCAACAGGGCTTTCTGCTCAATCAGCAGCTAAGAAGCAGCGTCTGTCCTACAGATAATCTCAGATTGTGTGCCTTGCATTTGCAGAAGAAAATGTCAACCATAACTAGTGTATTGACTAAGTTTGAAGATTTAGAAGCTAGTAACAGTGATGTGTCATAATTTAAAATAGAGAGTTGAGGGTTGTTACACTACATCACTATGATATTCTTACTTGAACACGTTTCGGGAGACGGCTTGTTCCCATCGTCAGCATTTTCTCTCAACTGATTTTTGCCGGTCATCGTTTGGGGGACGTGTGTGGTTTGTGGTGTTCTCTGGTGCTGGACTGATGAACCTCCAAAGGCTGTTGGGTGGCGGCAGTTCGAAATTCATTAGGTGATTCCTGTGTTTGACAATATGTATTTTTTCCCAGATGTCCAATTCATTGCTGCTGTTGATCGGTTTTAAGAGTTTTATGTTTGGAGTGATATCATGGTTTGAAGACCAGAAATGATGTGCTACTGCTGATTTATCTTGCTGCTTTTGGTAAATGCATCTCATATGCTCTTTAAGTCTTATTTCAAGATTTCTTTTGGTTCTTCCTATGTATACCAGGTTACATTCATTACAATCAATTTGATATATACCAGCTGATTTATCGTTGGGGATAGGATCTTTTGTTCTGTTGCATAGTAGTTTCTGTATATTGTGGTTATTCTGTGGAGACAGGGTGATGTTGTATTTTTTGAAAATCCTTTGAAATTTATGATGTGTCCAAGGGTGATAAGTGAATTTTCTATATGCTTGTGGTTTTTGTTGTCTGAGTAACGTAGTCATTTGTTGGATGTATTTCTGTCTTTCAAACCTTTTTATCTTCTTATCTATTGTTTTTTTCTGGTATCCATTCATAGTGGCTATGTTGATAATGTGTTGGTATTCTTTCTGGTATTCCTCTTTCTCCATTGGTATATGTACTAACCTGTTTGTAATACTATTTAAAATTGCATGTTTGTGGCTTGTAGGATTGTGGCTATTGTTTTTAATATAGTTTTCTGTGTGCGTTGGTTTTCTGTAAATGCCGAACGTTAGTTTGTTGTGTGCATTATTTCTGATGATCCTGATGTCTAGGTAAGGTAATTGGCCATTTTCTTCTTTTTCCATTGTGAATTTTATAGATCTTTTTTGTAAATTTAATAATTTCAAAGCATCTTCTGAAAGTTTTTTTGGAACAATAGCAAAAATATCTTCTACATACCTATACCAGGTTTTGAATAGATGTGGGAAAGATTTAGTAATATGGGATTCAAAATGGCTCATATATAGTTCTGCTAAAATGGTGAAAGGGGGTTTCCCATAGTTAGGCCTTCTAAGAGAACAAATTGTATGTTTTTACTTCACGCGTATTTGTGAGAGAACTTGCTTTACGTAATGTCTTTTTGTTGTCGAGCCCCACGTTGATGCGGCAATTTGCGATGAGATTCTTACAAATGTTTGTTTACATCACGTGTGTTGAAGCCATCTTGTGACGTCACTCCTTTGTCTGGTTCGTAGCTCCCTCTGGCGTAGCAATTTGTATCAGTTTTGAAATAATTCACTTTAAATGTTCTCCGGCTAGCTATTTAGGTCGACATTTAACTCTTGCAGGGTGTGAATCGGAAAGGAATCCTTTATCCAGAAATGATACTGATGAAGAAATTGGTTTTATAACTTTTATTGTCGAACACGTTCACTAACACTTTTTTTACATATGAATCTGGATACTCGCCAAACTGAAACTGTTTGTAATAACTTCTTACTTATCACTTTTAACTCGAGTACTTCAACTTTGTGTATTTTTTTAAATGTATAATACTTTATAACAATTCTTGTAATTCTGCTGCGCGTAACTTGACGAAATAAATGAACTGAGAGATCGACGTGTAGAGTACTGAGAATTCTGTTGAACTGGGGGACAAGCTACCTCGAACCCACACTATTTATAGGCCTGCATCAAGATACGCCTAAAGATTATAAATGAACTGCTATTGGCTAATAAAACGCGCCAACATTAGCGTCTATTTTAATATCCAATGAAAACCACTAATACATATTGCTTTAGGAAATGTTCTAGAAGCTTCTAAACGGAAAAAACGCGCGAAACATTACGTAACTTCCTGGTTCCCGGTAATGATAAACAACTCACCCCCTTGCTGCATTATTGCGTTATTGTTGACAGTTTCAGTAAAGCCGTATATTATTATTTACCAATAATAATTACAATTAATAAACCTCTGAAATCAATGTCACATAAAAATACATATTCATATTACTATCATTAATTACATCTGAGTAATTTGTGATACAAATTACCGTATCATATGCCCCACTAGAAACATAATTATAAATATTTATAACTTGTTTAGAAATTTTAAAATTGTGTTTTTAGTCTCCTAAATCTTGGAACACACGTTATCACTTTCACTTAACACTTCACACGCATTTAACACACGACATGTTTTTCCCCTATCTCGCCACTACTTACTGGCTCTGGTTTAATTAATTTAGATATTAATCTGACATCACAAAAAATTTTTTCTTTTTTTTTTATAGCAAATACTTTACCCTAAATTATTTAATCACTTCTACCAAATTGTTTACTCTCTTACATTGTTGACAAAAATTTATACATTTAAGATTTTTGTAATTATTATACATATTTACCAAAATATTCACCCTCTACATATATTTACATCTCTTAAATCTAGGCACTGTTTCACATGTTCTATTTACTACATACGTATTTGTTTTTTTTTTTTTTATTATTATTATCATTTTTTTTACCCATTTTTGTTATTTTGTACTTTATTTTAACAATACTCTTTGGAATTATATTTATGTACTTTTAATTTAATATAATATTAAGTTTCAATCTTTGCATTCTTAATTTTTAAATGTTGTTACAGTTACTAAAAATTTAAATTTTTTTTTTTTTATATATAATTTATTTCTCTTTTCAAATGACATATATAAATAGTTAACCCTCTTACGTTCCAATACATTTCTCTGCAAGTCATCTTTAACTATCCAGCATTTACTTTACATCTCATTGCTATTTACCCTCCTGGATCAAATTGTTTGTGGCTAAACATTACTCGTAGCCGTAACCTAACCTTCAAATTGTTGTTCATGAATAACCTCTTGTATTCATTTGAAATTTCATCACATGATAACATTTGAAAACAATCTGATGCTTCCTGAACTACACATCTTTTAACAACATTCATTTTCAATTCTTCAACTATCTCTTTAATTTGAAAGTACTCTGACAAATCTGTACTAAACTGTACTGGACTGGAGTTTCCAATTTGAACATCTTGGTACAATTTATTTCTTTGCATTTCTGATTCTTTTTGTATTTCTGATATCTCCGCTCTGAAATTAACTTGCGCCTCATTTACATTTACATTCATAACCTCTTTTATCTCTCTTAGCTCACTTGTAATACTACTCACTTGATTTCCTAACTCTGTGCATTCTACATTAACCTCACTTTTAGTATTAACCTCACTTTCTTTGTTACCTATTTCCCTGCTCATGTCTAGCATTTTCTTTGAAACTTCTCCTATCTCACTTGCTATTACTTCCTCATTTTCATTTCTCATTTCTGTCATACTACTATCTAGCTTCATAACTTTCTTTTCAATTTCTTCCTTGCTTTGATCTACTTTTTGCTCTAATATCTCATTACTCCTACCAATATTTTCAATTGATTTCCTGTTTTGTTCAAAGCTTTTACTAATATCTTCCATCAATTCTCCCTTATTCTGATCTAGTTTTTGTTCTAAACTCCTATCAATATCTTCTCTTAATTCCCTATTATTCTTTTGCATATCTTCCCTGTTTTGATCTATTTTCTTACTAAGATCTTCCCTGTTTTGATCTATTTTCTTACTAAGATCTTCCCTGTTTTGTTCTAAACCCTTATTTAGTATTTCACCAAAATTTCTTATCATTTCCATCATCATACTAGCATCAAAATTAACATTTCCTGCTATTCTATTCTCACTTTTTGCACTAACATTTCCTCCCTCCAATACTACATTGTTTGAGCTTTTTTTTGTAACCTGTATTGAATTACAGCTAACTGTTACATTATCTTCCTCCATAATTATTTCTTCTGTATTATTGGTAGCCATTGTTTTTTTAATCCTACCACTCCTCATTAACATTTATTTACCTTTTTTTTTTTTTTCTAAAAAAAAAATTAAGATACTCTAACTTACTGATGCTGTCCGTTGCTGTTACTTTGATGTCCAGCGTTCTGCCCCATTCTCCTAGATTTGTATGTCGCTTCGATGAAACTGCGTAGTCTTCTTGTCCTGTAGTTTGAATTTCCCAGTTGTCTCGTAGTCTCGGAATTACGATGTCCAATCATCCATGTAGTCTGTCGTTCCTTTTGTTTCTGGAATCTGCGTCTTGTAGATCATTTTACTGCTGCTTTCGTTCCACGTCCTGATTATGCTGATCCTTTCCTGGTCACTTCGCCCCACGTCCTGGGTGCCAATTATGTAACGGAATTAATGTTACAGATTGTATGTTGCAAATAAATGTTTGTTTACATAACTTTAACTGCCCCACGTTGGGCGCCAATATGTAAGAGAACAAATTGTATGTTTTTACTTCACGCGTATTTGCGAGAGAACTTGCTTTACGTAATGTCTTTTTGTTGTCGAGCCCCACGTTGATGCGGCAATTTGCGATGAGATTCTTACAAATGTTTGTTTACATCACGTGTGTTGAAGCCATCTTGTGACGTCACTCCTTTGTCTGGTTCGTAGCTCCCTCTGGCGTAGCAATTTGTATCAGTTTTGAAATAATTCACTTTAAATGTTCTCCGGCTAGCTATTTAGGTCGACATTTAACTCTTGCAGGGTGTGAATCGGAAAGGAATCCTTTATCCAGAAATGATACTGATGAAGAAATTGGTTTTATAACTTTTATTGTCGAACACGTTCACTAACACTTTTTTTACATATGAATCTGGATACTCGCCAAACTGAAACTGTTTGTAATAACTTCTTACTTATCACTTTTAACTCGAGTACTTCAACTTTGTGTATTTTTTTAAATGTATAATACTTTATAACAATTCTTGTAATTCTGCTGCGCGTAACTTGACGAAATAAATGAACTGAGAGATCGACGTGTAGAGCACTGAGAATTCTGTTGAACTGGGGGACAAGCTACCTCGAACCCACACTATTTATAGGCCTGCATCAAGATACGCCTAAAGATTATAAATGAACTGCTATTGGCTAATAAAACGCGCCAACATTAGCGTCTATTTTAATATCCAATGAAAACCACTAATACATATTGCTTTAGGAAATGTTCTAGAAGCTTCTAAACGGAAAAAACGTGCGAAACATTACGTAACTTCCTGGTTCCCGGTAATGATAAACAACTCACCCCCTTGCTGCATTATTGCGTTATTGTTGACAGTTTCAGTAAAGCCGTATATTATTATTTACCAATAATAATTACAATTAATAAACCTCTGAAATCAATGTCACATAAAAATACATATTCATATTACTATCATTAATTACATCTGAGTAATTTGTGATACAAATTACCGTATCAGCCTGAGGTTTGTTTAAAGATTTTGTGATGGAATGAAAAGAAATTTTGGTCCAGACATAGTTTTGTTAGTTTCAGGTAATCTTCTGTTTGTGCTCTAGGTGTGCCATTGTTTAATATCCAATTTTCTAGAAGTGGTAATAATTCTTCTTTTGGTATGCTTGGGAAGAGTGCAGTGACATCAAATGATACCATCATGTCTGTGGGTGATATATTTATATTTGAAAGGTGACTGGTTAATTCTAAAGAATTTTTTATGCTAAGACTTTTGAACATAGGCATGGAGTTGAAGGTATTTGAAAGCCATTTTACTAGTTTATATGTGGGAGAGTTTATGTTATTCACTATGGGCCTCATTTTGTTGCCGAGTTTGTGTATTTTTGGTAGTGCATATAACCTAGGTATGGTGGGAAAATCTGGTTTAATTCTGGATTTTTCGGCTTTTGTTAATGTTTTGGTTTCTATCAATGTGTTCTGGAGTGACTTGGTGCATTCTTTTAATGGATTTTTGCTGATTTCTATGTACTCTGGGTTATGTAGTAATTGCATAACTCTAGATTCATAATCTTCTTGGTCTAATATCACTAATGTGTTTCCTTTGTCTGCTTTGGTGTATACTATAAGTTTTGACTTTAGAGATTTGATAATTTTTTGATGTGGTACATAGTGGTGTTTTTGGGCTTGTATCTGGTCCAATATTGGTTCACACTGTGATTGTATTAAACTTTTATCCTTATCTGTAAGGTGGTTGGAGGCTATTTCAATATCAGCAACAAAGTTTTCTGTATTTTTTGTGAAGTTGAAACAGGTTTTTAGGCCATTGTTCAAGACAGATAGCTCAGAGCTGGTGAATGGTTCTTTTGAGAGGTTAACTACATATTGGCCTGTGGTAGGTTCATTGTTTAGGTTATGTTTATATGTTGCTTTCCGTTTTTGGTTATGTCTAGGAGATTTTTCCCGGTATTCTAGGGAGTTTTTTTGTTTGAATATAAGGTTGTTTAGTCTCTTTTTCAGTTTCATTGTTTTGGCGCTCATTTTCTTGCTAAGTAGCGTAAGGAAATTTGACCGTAAATTTTCCCATAAGGGTATTCCTAAAACTTTCGGTAACCATAAGTGTAATTCATAGATTATAAGGTCCAAGTCCTGTAAATTTGCATAATGTTTGTTCTTTTCCATTTCAATTACTTTCTTGTCTGCTGCTGTTTGATGTTTTACATTGTGATTAAATTTTACGTATTTTCTAACGAAGTTTGGCGTAACTTTGTGTTTTAAGCAAAGATTTAGGAATCTTATGTTTGCAGCCGTGTTTTTATTTTTGATTTCTAGTTTTAAGTATAATTTTATGTCCTGTTTTGTTCCAAAGTTTCCGTTGAATCTGTGTAAATCTGTGCTTACCTCCATATTCTTTAGTTGTTACGTGCGGCAATATCGGTGTTTATTCTTTGCTTCTTATAGACTTGTAAGTCCAAATTATTGACTAATTTTGAAGATTTAGAAGCTAGTAACAGTGATGTGTCATAATTTAAAATAGAGAGTTGAGGGTTGTTACACTACATCACTATGATATTCTTACTTGAACACGTTTCGGGAGACGGCTTGTTCCCATCGTCAGCATTTTCTCTCAACTGATTTTTGCCGGTCATCGTCTGGGGGACGTGTGTGGTTTGTGGTGTTCTCTGGTGCTGGACTGATGAACCTCCAAAGGCTGTTGGGTGGCGGCAGTTCGAAATTCATTAGGTGATTCCTGTGTTTGACAATATGTATTTTTTCCCAGATGTCCAATTCATTGCTGCTGTTGATCGGTTTTAAGAGTTTTATGTTTGGAGTGATATCATGGTTTGAAGACCAGAAATGATGTGCTACTGCTGATTTATCTTGCTGCTTTTGGTAAATGCATCTCATATGCTCTTTAAGTCTTATTTCAAGATTTCTTTTGGTTCTTCCTATGTATACCAGGTTACATTCATTACAATCAATTTGATATATACCAGCTGATTTATCGTTGGGGATAGGATCTTTTGTTCTGTTGCATAGTAGTTTCTGTATATTGTGGTTATTCTGTGGAGACAGGGTGATGTTGTATTTTTTGAAAATCCTTTGAAATTTATGATGTGTCCAAGGGTGATAAGTGAATTTTCTATATGCTTGTGGTTTTTGTTGTCTGAGTAACGTAGTCATTTGTTGGATGTATTTCTGTCTTTCAAACCTTTTTATCTTCTTATCTATTGTTTTTTTCTGGTATCCATTCATAGTGGCTATGTTGATAATGTGTTGGTATTCTTTCTGGCATTCCTCTTTCTCCATTGGTATATGTACTAACCTGTTTGTAATACTATTTAAAATTGCATGTTTGTGGCTTGTAGGATTGTAGCTATTGTTTTTAATATAGTTTTCTGTGTGCGTTGGTTTTCTGTAAATGCCGAACGTTAGTTTGTTGTGTGCATTATTTCTGATGATCCTGATGTCTAGGTAAGGTAATTGGCCATTTTCTTCTTTTTCCATTGTGAATTTTATAGATCTTTTTTGTAAATTTAATAATTTCAAAGCATCTTCTGAAAGTTTTTTTGGAACAATAGCAAAAATATCATCTACATACCTATTCCAGGTTTTGAATAGATGTGGGAAAGATTTAGTAATATGGGATTCAAAATGGCTCATATATAGTTCTGCTAAAATGGTGAAAGGGGGTTTCCCATAGTTAGGCCTGAGGTTTGTTTAAAGATTTTGTGATGGAATGAAAAGAAATTCTGGTTCAGACATAATTTTGTTAGTTTCAGGTAATCTTCTGTTTGTGCTCTAGGTGTGCCATTGTTTAATATCCAATTTTCTAGGAGTGGTAATAATTCTTCTTTTGGTATGCTTGGGAAGAGTGCAGTGACATCAAATGATACCATCATGTCTGTGGGTGATATATTTATATTTGAAAGGTGACTGGTTAATTCTAAAGAATTTTTTATGCTAAGACTTTTGAACATAGGCATGGAGTTGAAGGTATTTGAAAGCCATTTTGCTAGTTTATATGTGGGAGAGTTTATGTTATTCACTATGGGCCTCATTTTGTTGCCGAGTTTGTGTATTTTTGGTAGTGCATATAACCTAGGTATGGTGGGAAAATCTGGTTTAATTCTGGATTTTTCGGCTTTTGTTAATGTTTTGGTTTCTATCAATGTGTTCTGGAGTGACTTGGTGCATTCTTTTAATGGATTTTTGCTGATTTCTATGTACTCTGGGTTATGTAGTAATTGCATAACTCTAGATTCATAATCTTCTTGGTCTAATATCACTAATGTGTTTCCTTTGTCTGCTTTGGTGTATACTACAGGTTTTGACTTTAGAGATTTGATAATTTTTTGATGTGGTACGTAGTGGTGTTTTTGGGCTTGTATCTGGTCCAATATTGGTTCACACTGTGATTGTATTAAACTTTTATCCTTATCTGTAAGGTGGTTGGAGGCTATTTCACCACACACATCCCCAGACGATGACCGGCAAAAATCAATTGAGAGAAAATTCTGACGATGGGAACAAGCTGTCTCCCGAAACGCGTTCAAGTAAGAATATCATAGTGATGTAGTGTAACAACCCTCAACTCTCTATTTTAAAAAAATAACTAGTGTAGTTATATTCACAGACGAGGTGACATTTTCATTTACAAATTGTCTACTGCCCCAAAGGAAAATGTTACATAGCACGGATGGATTGCCAAGGTTGCGTATCTGTGTCATCTGTGGTCTAGGTGTGTTGTAGCAGGTTTGATGGCACATTAATAGCCAGCAGTATAAAGACATCCTCAAAAGCATCATGGTTTCAATGGTTACTTCTGTAAGCACTAGATATTACAATGGAATTATTGAATTCCAGCAGAAAAACCCTCTGTCTACACAAGTCAGCAGGTTTCAAACTGGTTCCTGCAGAGGCAAGATGTCAGAGTGGCCTCCTTACTGACTAGATTAAAATCTATTGAAAATGTGTGGGCATGAGTGAAGATAGTTTTGGAGTTAAGTTGGCCTGCACGATAACCCATAACAAAAGAGGCTTTGTGGGATCAAATACACAATGCTTGAAAGGTATCCTCTTGTGAAAATTTCGCCAGGAATTGATCATCATCTATGCCTATAAAATGAGGACAGTAGTTGCAGCAGAGAGTTTACACACCAGATATTAGATTGATTTCTATTTTTATTGGCTTTTTAATTTAAGAATGCAATATTTACTTATTTCATATTTAGTTTGAAAACAAAAAGGAGAGTTTTTATTTGTGAGCATTAATGCCTTGAAATCAAATAAGTCTCACCAATTGGAAATTATATCATAATATGCATAATAAACACTGCATTTTTCTGCACAAAAAAGAAATTATGTTCTGGATATGAACCTCGATAGGCCTCATTGCTACGTACATGCTTATAACCGCACATCTGTATGCACACATTCAGTATTTGGGACTTGATATGAAAGGTGACAAGGTCAAAGCTAAAGGCATGTGTCCCGAGACACCATTGTGAACCATCCGCGGAAACAATTTGGACTTTAAGAAATATACACTTGGAGAGTCTGATCAATTTTTTTTTGTCTTAAGAGTGTACATAAATGAAATGCTTGAATTGATAGAATCAAAGGGAGGCATAGCAATTGGGTACAGTGATGTCATGACAGTCATAAATAGGGGTTAGACAGTTAAAGATGTAGAAAATAGGCCAAGCTCAATCACAAATCATACAGCAATAAATACTACTCCAACCTACATTTGGCAATAACTGTAAAAAAGATAGTATGCAAATTGCAATTCAAATAACATAAAATTAGCAATAGAAGCTGAAAGTATATGTGAAATAGTACAAACTTTCTCGGAATCATCACTGATAAAAGTTTAAACTGGAAATCCCATGTAGCACATATTACCAAAAAAATAAATAAAGGCACATATATAATGAGTGATCAGTAAGAAGATGGATAGCAAAACCAGGTCCATTACACAGTTATATACTTTCACATAAGCTATCATATTACACTATGGGGAGAATGTTACATATTATACAAAGAGAAATGGTAAAAGTTTCCAAATACAGAAAAAAGCCACCCGAATAATAGATAAAATATATAATAAACATTGCTTGAAAGAATCTAAAAATTTTAACTACTCCATGCATATAAAGATATAAAAACTACTGTACATAAAAGATATAAAAAAAATTGTAACGCGCACGCGCGCATGCGCACACGCACACACACACTTATAGTTGAGGAATAACAGCAGAACAACACTAAGTGAAACATTGAATAATCTGCAAGTGGAAATTGTAGGAAGGGAATTATTTAATAAACTACCAAATGAAATAAAGAACACAAACCAAACAAAAGCAATGATGAAAACCATAAAAAAATTCTGATGTGTTACACTCACATGACTTTCTCTACTCTTGTACAAACAATTTTTACAAACTCTTATTCTCCATCTACTTCATGTTAATCGAGATAAACATTTGCAGACTCTATCTTATTGCTAATTTTCTTGTAGATGTAAGGGGAATATATATTTACAAGGGCAATATAGAAATACTTAAGCACATAGAAAGCCTTTAAGCACATACATATCTCTTAATAGCTGGTTGCTAGGTGCAGCACCATTCTCTTTGCCACAGATTAATACTCTTTGCATATACAAGACAAAAAAATGAATAACGAGTTCCCATTTGAGAAAATAAGTATTGAAAAATTTAAGAGAATAACAAGCAATATCTTGAAAATGGTTCACTCGACAAAACAAATGTATATGACATAAATTGTGTATTTTACCGCGATCTACATTTTTTGTGTAGTAAAATTTTGTCTATCTCTTATGGTTTACCAGTTATGCAAAAGTCATTCACAAGAAGAACACTTTTGGAGACATTCCCAGAAAATTCAACATATACATTTTATTTCCCATGAAAATATCTTAAACATATGATATTGTAATCAAAATCGTAAGAGCCGTTTTTGAGAAAATTAAAATTTTTGAAAAATCTTCCATGTAAAGGGTATCCTGGGGTGGGGGGATTTTCTTGAAAACCTTCGTGTCGCATCTCTGGAAGATATTGAACTTAAATACCAAGTTTGGTGTTTATCCGACTGTTCGTTTCTGAGTTATGCTGTTGACAGACAGACACACACACGGACATGTTTCCAAAAATGCTTTTTTTGGATTCAGGGGGTTTCAAAACATGTATTTCCGGTGAAATCTCGGTATCGAATTTTTGGGTGGAATACAATACTTCCCCTACTTACTATACATAGTAGAGAAAATAATATACTTAATTGAAATTGCATTTTACAGCATAGAGGAATTTAAATATGGAAAAGTTATGTAAAACTTTTGTATATCATGTAAATAAGTTATATTGACATGTCCTTTAAATGTACTTAAAAGGATGAAAATAAAATGAAACAAAACTTACTTGTGGATTCTAATGGAGGTTCTGGAACGGGATGTAATCTGCACTCAAGTTTTAGTGAAATAGCAGGAAAATCAAGCATTCAGTTCAAATTGTTTTCTATCACAGGTAACCCCCTATTTTTTCTAATGATTTCATTTCACGACTAGATCTAGTCACAGCAGTGCATTCACTTGCAATTAATTTTCAGCAGAGTTCAGTGGTCAACATCTTTGAAGATGGCTAGGAGAGAACAACTATGCCAATTTGTCTTGTTCATTTGCAGGTCAGTACACGTTAGGGTGGGATATGGTGAGAAAGTAAAATGATTGCTGGAGTAGGTGTAGGGGACAATGTTCCAATGAAAGTGGTGTGCAAGCTGTGCAGACCAAACAGATAAATCCAAGTTTGAAAGAGTGCATTGGAAACAAACATGGGTTTACCTGTGTTCAAAATAGAAAGCTGATTATACATAAAGAAATTCTGCAAGAAGCGTCTTCTTCACGCAAGCCCTAAGCGAACCCCAATTGGGGTGGTGGGCATTAAAATCTCCCAACAGAAGGTAGGGCCTTGATAGCTGGATGTGCATTGTTTGCAATGGCAAAGGGAGACAAAGGCAGTGTGGACAGTGCAACGGAAAAAGAAAAACTATTACCTGTAAAAAAAGAGAAGGAATCTGAGGCGGAGCTACATAATGCTGGTGAAAGTCACTCAGCCAATAGCACTAAAGCGAGGTTGTCTAGTTCAAGTGGCATGTGGTCTCGCTGTAGGCTACGGTTTCTAGTTTTCAACTGTGCTGTTAAAAGCTGTTAAATACTCATCATTTACAGTATTATAGCTGAGAAGTACTAAAATTTTTTAATCAGACTGTCCAAAAACTGTCTCTATGATGTTTGGTTCTTTAGTTATGTGTCAAAGCAGATATTTATAAGGGCTGCTAAGAGACCTTGACCATTGTACACCACATCAGCAGTGTTGTGTTTATGTTCGGTCTGTTTGCAGGAGCTTAAAGCAGTTGAGTTCTAAGATTAGCGAAGTGAAGACGTGTCAATCTCAGTTCTTAATTTGTTGCTTGTAATTTACCTTTTAGAAGGTGCATTTACATGCGAAAGTACTGTTTATATATAAGCAGGGTTAGGATTTTTAGGTGCAAATTTCAGATGTAAAACAGGAAAAGGTGCTCAAATAAGGTGAAAAAAGGGACAATAAGGTGCTGGTTTATTTAAGGGGATGCACAACTGAAATTGCTATTTTCTAAACTATCCATTCAATTGAGCTGAAATTTTAACCACATGTCAGTCTTCTTTAGATATAATTATTTTGTGAATTTCAATCCAAAATCTTAATTAGTTTTCAAGTTATTAATTTTCAAAATGTAAAATGATGGGTAAATGCAAAATGTAACACATGATGCATTAAAAAAAAATATATCTTATGTTGCTTCGATGTCAAGGAACTACAAATCTGTCATATAATTTTTTCTTCTACCATTCTTAGTTTAAGTGAAAAAAAAAAAAGCTTTGCAGTTTTGTATTTGCATTTTTTCCCCATTTTTTTTGTATACATTGTTATCTTTAAAAATTAGTAGCACGAAAACTATTCATTGCAGAGAAAAATTACATGACAGTTTTATTTATTTGGGTTTTTGAAATAAGCATAAAAATGTCAATATAAATGGTTGAAAACTACATTGTGTGGAACATTTTGAATATGCAGAAATACTGAAAATAAGAAACACCTTAAAATGAAGTTTTAAAAATATAAACAGCTAGCAACTAAATGCACAAGGGAATTTAAAAAGTCTCATAACGATCCTGAAGCATTCGCTAGATCAAAAATAAAAGTGGATTCTAAAACTACAAGCAATGGAGAATTTTTTGGGAACATAGTTTTTTTTAAAAAAAAATTTTTTTTTTTATTTTTTGAGATTTTGGGTTAATTTCAGTTGTGCATTCCCTTAACTAATTCAACAATTTCTCTTTCCTCTATTCTAATTTATTGAACTACAAACAAGTACATCAAATTATCACTCGTCAAAAGAAGGAAAAAACATGAAGCTGTTGTACTTCAAGACATTAAGCATCTCCACATTTTTAAAAGTAAGTCAGTTTCTATTAGGAGATAGAATGTATTTGTAGGTGCTAAAGCTGCTTTCAACATCCACAGAAACCAGTGGAGCAAACCTTGTATTCACTCAGAATGGTAACTCTACAGATGTGACAAATTCCTGAATGTCTGGATTCTTCTGAAGACTAGATTCAAGTTTGTCTTTGGCAAAGCCATCTAACTGCTCCCTGACGGAAGTAAATATGTCCCATTGATTTTCCTTTTCCAGACCTTGTTCTTCCAATTGTTTAATAGCTGCAGGCAGGTACTTACAACTATGGACACAATATAGTTCTGTCTGCAAATTATGTATTTTCTCCAGTAACAGAAGTTGCTGTGCCTTGGAAATTGCACCTGCGTCAGATGGATCCAAAGAAAGCACACAAACTCTTTAATTTTGTCAAAATTCTCACACAACATAGCAGCACACTCAATCCAAGATCCCCAGCGAGTAATGACTGGGAAATTTGGAAGGGGCAGGCCAGTGATTTCCCTGTAGCAAACGGGCTCGGAGTTTTCATAGAATCTTCTTCAGGGCAGAGATGAATTGATTTGCAATGTCGTATTCCTTCCTTATGGATTCACAAACCCTGTGAAGGTCATGAGCCAAGCATGTCACATGCTTCAAATTAGGAAATAAAGGTTTCAAATGGTTAACAACTGAAACCATGTATGGAGCCTGGTCCATAACCACAAGAAGAAGTTTCTCAAACTCGATACCAGTAGGCCATAGCTTTTGGCAGAAGTCCATAATGGATTGCATTATGGTACTGGCATTGGCTTTCTGCAGCTCGTACATTTTTAACAACATGGGCTTAACTTTCTCCCCTGCTAAGGGAAAAACTAAAATGTTCAAAACATATCGTTCCATTGAGTCTAAGGTTTCATCCACAATGATTCTCACATCACAATTAGACACTTATCACAATTAGACACTTTCTCCTTGATTGTTTCTATGGTTTCTTGGTAGACAGGCTCCATGTAGTTTTTTCTTAAAGTACTCTCATCAGCATTGACATCTTTGTGTATTTTTCAAGAAATCCCTTGAAGGCTGGGTGGTTTACCTTATTGGGTGGAATTCCTGCTTGTGTAAGAGCTGCACACAAATCAATGTTTAATTCCTTCAAATTTTGGCTTTTTGAAGAACTCTGTTGAAATGCACTTCGTAATAGAGGTTGCCGTGATTTGTTTGCTTGAAGAGTCTTGTTCATTTGATGCTTAGAGCTGGAAATGTGTTGTTTGATGCGCTCTCGCTGGTGTTTTTCATCTAACAAAATTCCTGAATCACAAATAGTACATCGCATAATAGTTCCATTAGTGTCTATGAAATCTTGTTTGAATTCCTCATCCAGAACAATAAATTGAGCACTGGACACCTTTGGTGGTAAAATCTAGTACTAGTACACTCGTTTGGAGAGCTAACACAATGCGACTGTCACACAACTCACTCTTGCACCCATTCGCTGTCCACATTATCTTAAACACCGTCACAATTACCAGAGTATTCTCATTCATGCTGGAACTTAAGTCTCAGCGATTTCTAGTAGTTTCGAGCAGAACCCAGTCTTAATAATTCTTGGAACTGCGCGGGTGAGGTTACTGTCATCTCTGCGTGCCCAGCCTTCACCTCCATGCAAACAGATGACGTCTCTCACAGTAACAAACTCACATTCACGAACAGCAGGCTACTGATTCTGGTGGGATGGAATCACTCATTGTCAATTGCATTATATTAGGCTACTTTATAGCAGTAAAGCGAGAGAAAGAGGTTTTCATTGAACATACAATTATTTTCCATTGTTGCGGGTGTGCTTTCAATTCCCGCGCAGCGTTTACTGAACGAGGTAGGCTTACTATTCGCATGTACACAGCAAGTTGAGGAAATGTTAATTGAAAGTTAAAGAATAAATTGGAAAGAAACTTAAAAGGAAAAAGGGGATTATGGGCATAGGTGGAGGAAAATGGGATAAAGGTGCCAAAAAGGGGTAAAGGTCCCAAAAAAGGGAAAAAAGTGCGAGAAAAAAGCCTCCTTTCGCAACTAGAAACAAAATTTCACACTGTGATATATCTGTCCGCACGGCTTTAATTTACCCTAAGAAAAAAGGTGCTCATCTAAAAATCCTAACCCTGTATATAAGCTTAAAGTTTCAAAGTTAGTGCTATAAGTGTAGTGGTTTTAATTGTTTAACAATGATGAAGGTGTGCCCGTTGGACTCCATGCCAAATAATTGGGGTGAATGCTACACTGCTGTATCTTGCTTCATTCTGTAGTCTTGTCTCCTGTCTCTGTCACACTCACAAACTATCTGCCAATGCAGCACTCCTGCTAGTGCTCCATTGGCTTGCTTCAGATTCCTTCTTGTTTCATACGGATAATAGGTATTGTTAATGTAATAGCAACAGCTTGCTTGGCAGTGGTCAGTGCAGGAAGCTGATAGTAAACATTGTCCTGAATAAACATAATTACACCTTCATGTGCAAGAGTTACCTCCTACTGTGCAAGACCACAGAGCACTAGGATGTAGCAATATATCAAAGGTAGCAAAGGACAGCACAGCTCAGTCTCTTGCAAGCAAATGGTAATTAAGAACACAATAACACTTGAAATTCCACCCTTTGCATATGTAAGCATATACATTCCACGTCAGTATGGTCATTTGATAAGAGATAAGGTTTTTATTTATCCTGTTCAAGGTGGCCTTTTTCTTTCATGTTGGGCTTGGAGATATTGGTAGGATCTGGTCATGATCCATTGAATTCTGGGAGGTAGGGTCTCCCCTTTAGGTGTTGGAAGTGATTCCAAAGCAGAGAAAGAGTTTGTCAGGGAAATAATCTGTGAATTCCAGCTTGACCCAGGCATGCCCCAGGCCTCTGAGGAACAGAGTGTGACCAGTTTTTTCCATTTCTACATGTTAGAACCTTCATGAAATCCTCCCAGGAGTACTCAGTGGGGCTTGAGTTGATGATGATGCTGATGAGATGGGGTTTAAGGGCGCTGAACATCTAAGGTTATCAGCATTGTTACAATGTATAAAATTTAAAATCCAAAAACTAAAATGCGCGCCACAAACCCGCTTAGTCGAAAACACTAAAAAACAAACACCAAATTCAAAAAACTACCACAATAAAATCATGATCAATAAAGGAGTAAAACGACGTGTCAAGAACTGTAGAACGCAAGAGACATGAGTGCCATATTCCGTCGGGGAGAAGAGCTGCCATTAAAACAGACAATACAAGCTCACCAAACTAAAAGAAGCTCAGCGCATAAAATGCGCCAATTAAAACCACTGTCACTGATAAAATGTAAAAGACATTCTACAGCATGCACGTCATCTGCCAAAACGTTGGCTATGCCAACGGGCAGACACACACGAATGCACAATGTGAGCTAAAACTTGACACTTAAAATGTGACGCACCGTTAAGGGCATCAAAACTGAGCAGGTATTTATGACTAAAAACGCAATGTCCAATTCGTAAACGAGCTAAAAGTAGCTCTTTCCGACGAAAAAGGTACCCCAGACTAACGCAAAAGGTTTAACCTCCCGCAACTTGTTCCCCCAGAGGGCCGTCCACTCATCGTGCCAAAGCGAGAGCATGCGGTGTCGTAATAGAACATAGAAATCAGTGGAGGGAACAACAGAGGTAAAAATTCTGGGCGATAAAATTCCCTATTTGGCAGCGGCGTCAGTAGACTCGTTCCCTGAGATGCCCACATGACCTGGAATCCACACGAAGGACACGCTGATGCTAGAGGCACCATGTGAGTGGAGCAGGTCACGTGTGCACTGTACGAGGTGGTAATTGTACAGCGCGTTAATACTCAGCAGGGCACTCAGAGAGTCCGTACAACACAATGCCGTAAGTCGTACCGCTGAATGTATAAAACGGATTAATAAATACTAAAAACTTCGGCGGTAAAAAACCGAGCATTGCCACGATAAACGGAAAGTAAAAATACGTTGACCAACACTAAAGGCACACCCTACTCCAACATTAGTCTTAGATCCGTCAGTATATGTCGTAAAATGAAATTCCCTGAATTGAGCCTAAAGTTCTAAAAATGCGGATCTAAGGACTGAAGAAGGGGTATCATTCTTCGGCATCGACGTTAGCCCATGGTGACAGTGGGCCTCAGCTCGCAACCGAGGAGGAAACCGCGTTTCCCCCCTGGGAAGGGTCGGCGCTGGCGTAACGTCTAAATGCCGAAGAAGCTGGCGAAATCAAACCCCTGGAGGGAGCAATACAGAAGAGCGAACTTAATATTGCCGATCAAGCGAATCCTCGAAAAATAACTCGAAGGACGGGTGGTCAGGCAAGCTGGAGAGTCGACAGGTATAGCTGCACAAAAGCATCTCACGACTGAAGGCCAGCGGAGGCTCTGCAGCTTCAGCATACAGGCTGGGCACAGGCTAGTTGGAAAAGCCCCTGTAGCGACTCTTGGGCCACGATGGTGAATGGCATTTAATCGACGTAACACAGATGGACGTGCCGATGAATAGACAATGCACCCGTAATCAAGCTTGGATCGGAACAAGGAGCGAGAAAGACGAAGAAGGACGGTCCGATCAGCTCCCCAGGATGTGCCACTTAAAACACGTAAAAGATTAAGAGAACGGTCAAACTTTGTTTTTTAAAAGGAAATGTGAGAAGTCCAACTCAGCTTTCGGTCGAAGATCAATCCCAAAAATTTCACCTCGTTTGCAAACGGAAGGACCTCCGACCCAAGCTGGAGAGAGGGCGGAGGGAAAGCTTTCCGGCGCCAGAAATTGATGCAGACGGATTTCTCGGCGGAGAAATTAAAGCCGTTGACGTTACTCCAGGTGTAGAGACGGTCGATACAGCTCTGGAGACGGCGTTCGTGCAGACAGGTCCGCCGTGAACTGCAATAAATGGCAAAATCGTCAACGAATAGGGACGATGAAATGCCAGGTAAAATATAATCAAGAATGGGGTTGATAGCAATCGCAAAACGTGTGACACTGAGTACAGAGCGCTGCGGTACACGGTTCTCTTGAATAAAACGACTACATAAAACAGAGCCTACACGTACACGAAAGACGCGGTCCGTCATAAACTCCCGAAGAAATATGGGAAGACGACCGCGAAAATTCCATGTGTGAAGTGTACGTAAAATGCCGCACCTCCAACAAGTGTCATAAGCTTTCTCCAGGTCAAAAAATACAGTCACTATTTGGCACTTTCTCAAATATCCGTTCATAATATGCGTCGACAGAGACACCACGTCCATCACCTTGCAAATGCAACTGGTGAGGGAGATAGGGCGGAAGCTGTAAGGTAGTTGGCGATCCATTCCAAGGTTTAAGTGTAGGGACGATGGGTTCGCGCCAAACTGAAGGAAAAACGCCGTCTTGCCAAATACGGTAATAGACCTGTAAGAGAAAGAGTTTACTGTCGGCTGAAAGGAGTTTTAACATCAGCAAATGAATGCCGTCCGGCCCAGGAGTGGAGTGCCTAGATAAAAGGAGGGTGTGATCCAACTCCCTTATTGTGAGAAGTTCATTATAACACTCCCGATTTGGAGACCGAAAACTATAGGTCACGGAATCAAGATGGTCTTTGAGAGTACGAAAGCCGGCGGAATAATGGTCAGAACTGGAAACCACCTCAAAGGCAGCACCCAGAGTGTTAGCAATGGCTGCCGGATCCACTACGGTGGCATTGGAAACCTGAAGGCAAGACACGGTATAATATGACGCTTTACCGGAGAAGCGACAAAGTTTATCCCAAACAGAGGGCGTGAAGCGATTAAAAGACTCGACAAAACCAGTCCAAGATGCCTTCTTGCTATCCTGAATATTGCGAACGAGCACTGGCGTGCGATTGTTCAAAAGTAACCATATTATCAAGTGTAGGGTGTCGCCGAAACACCCTGAGTGCAGCTCTACGGGCAGGAACGGCGTCCCGACAGTCCTCGGTCCACCACGGAACAGAAATACGCCAAGGGTAGGACGAACGGGGAATTGTGTGTTCGGCGGCAGATAGGATCGTAGACGTACGATGCTGCACCATTTGGTTAACGTCCATGAAGGGCTGGTCCACGAAAGACACGAGGCTGGAATACAGTCCCTACTCGGCTTTAAGGAAATGCCAGGTAGGTGCTCCGGAAAGGTGGACGTGGTGAGACAAAAGAGAAACGATACAGGGGTAATGATCGCTGGAGTAGGTGTCAGCGACGACAAGCAAGCTGGATGGAGCAAACGGCAAGGTCCAAGTGAGAGAATGTACCAGAAGAATCAGAGAGAAAAGTAGGCTCACAAGTACTGAGGATGGAGGGGCTGAACTGATAAACAATGTCGGAAAGAAGAGTTCCCCTAGCACAAGCACTTGGCGAACCCCACAGCGGGCGATGGGCATTAAAATCTCCCAACAGAAAAATCGGTGATGGGTGAGCGAACAAGAGATCTCGAACGTCCGCGTTAGCGAGGGGAGACGATGGAGGTGAATAGACGGAGCAAAGAGAAAAGAAAAAGCCGGGTAAGTGAAGTCTAACGGCAACAGCTTGGAAGTCGGACATAAGTGTGTGAGGCTGAAAATGAACGTCGTTAAGCACTAATAACATGAGACCTCCACGAGCAGGAGAACCCTCATCGGGTGCAAGATCGTAGCGAACCGGAGTATACCCACGGAGGGTAAAAGGATCTTGAGGGCGAAGCTTGGTCTCCTGCAAACACACGACCATAGGCGAATGGGAACGCAATAAAAGCTGCAGTTCCGCCCTATGTGATCGTACACCACGTAAATTCCAGGTTAGGATAGCCATGAATAAAAGGGATAAACTGTCTACTTAGAAGGGCGGCTCAAAATAACCTTTTGCTTAATCTTGGGGCTCGGGCTTTTGGTATGGACTTGGTCAGACTCCATAGGCTCCTCGAAGGGAGGGCGCACGCTCTCTGCGCCAGAAACCGATTCAAGCGCAGAGAATCGGTTCTGGCTGAAGGGCGCTGCTGAGCGCGGCTTGTACCAGGAGCATCCTGGGTCTTTAAGAAAAACTTCCTTACGAAGTTTCTGCTTTGATTTGTTTTCTTCAGTGCCTTGTGACTGCAGTACCTTAGGACCAGCTTTAGATGGCTTGATAACTGTGCCAGAAATGCACGGGCGGATGATAGTTGCGGTCAATGCAGTCATGATCCAGATCTGTGTTTGGGCATCCTTTCGGGGTACAGGCGAGGCAACAATAGAACTAAAGGTACCCGATCGCAGGAGCGAAGGTTGGTGCGCATGGTAACGCCTCCGGGCTTCGGCGAAGGAGTTTCTCCTTTACCCGGATTTTCTGGATGGCCATCTCGTCCAAGTACCGCGGACAGTCGGCAAATGACGCAGAACGAGACCCTTTGCAATTCACGCAGACGGGGGCGGATGAACAGGTACCATCGTGTGAGGGCTCACAAGAGGCACAGATGGAAAGGGCACTCTTGCAAGAGATTTGCGTATGCCCAAAACGTTGACATTTAAAACAACCTAGAGGTCTAGGAATATGGGGTCTCACCCTGCTGAAATACTCGTGGGCAGATCGACGTCGAAAGTGATAAACAGGGTACGAGTAGGTACAAACATTCCGTCGCGTTTGCCTGCACTCGAACTGTCGTTACCTTTTGATCGGGAAGATATTCGACTAGTTCTTCGTCCGACATACCATCGACGCTATGGGTGGTGACGGCGCCTCGACAGGAATTCAAGGTGCGGTGCTTCTAAACACGGATGGGATAACCGTGGCGCTCAACAAGGACTTACTTTGCGCATCGGACTTGCTTTGTACTAACAACGAACCATTACGAAGGCGAGTGCAGGAATGAACCGGACCAGCAATTGAGCAATGCCCTTATGGATTAGGTTTCATCTTCTCGAAAGATTGTCCTTGCTCTGTTGGCGTAATGACTAAGTAACAACCAGATGTCGGTGGTGCTACTTCTGTTACCAAAACTTTATCGGCGCTTGTTCGAAATAATGGAAAAAGAGGGCTCCATTGCGAAAGAAATCCTCCACCATTGCAACCGTCTCCGACCTCGGGCTCTAACTTACAGGGTGTTAACCGGCTTGGGTGAGTGGTCTATCTATACCAATCTCACCTCAGGGCCACACCTCCCAGAACATAGACAGAGGGACCCAAATGGCCGTGGGAAGTCAGCAGCTCATGCAATGTCCTCCCCGCGGGACTGCAGTTGAACAGCGGATACGAACACACCCTACATGACGACGCCGGGTGGTGGGGATGACGCCATTACCGACTCAACCAGCTGCGCAACCCAGTGCGCGGTTATCCGTCAGGCTGTGTCCACGGAGGATTAAATGAAAGAAAATCGTAAAATAAACCAAAAACTGTGTGAACGTTTCGTACGCAAGGTAGGCCGGTGAGGAAGTAAAAGAGATGTGTGAATGGTTGTGGTGCGAAATGTTCTTAAATAGTCTAGGCAAGAAAGAAACGATGGCGAGGGGCGGCATGGAACGAAATGCAAAGAACGCACGAGAGCCTACCTTGAGCCCCCGGTCACGACGACGAACCCACCTCGACCGGACGAGGGTGATGGGATGACGATGGCGATGATTGGCTCGGGACCCCGGGTGCGCCAAACCCGTACTCACATAAAGTGAGCCCCTGGGGGGGAACTCTGTTCGGGTAAATACCAAGTAACAAGCAGATGTCGGTGGTGTTACTTCTGTTACAATTACTTTGCGGCACTTGTTTGAAGTAATGGAGAAAGAGGGCTCCATAGCGAAAGAAATCCTCCATCTTTGCAACCGTCTCTGACCTAGGGCTCTGACTTCCCGGACGTTACCCCGGCTTGGGTGAGTGGCGCATCCATACACCTCCCAGAACATAGACAGAGGGACCCAATGGCCGTGGGGAGTCAGCAGACCCTGGGTGGTGGGGATGAGCCCATTACCCAGTCACCCAGCTATCCATCGGGCCGTGTCCACAGAGGATTAAAATAAAGAAAAGGGGTAAAACAAAGCAAAAAGGTCCCACGTATTCGTGGACCGATGTGTGGAGGGATGACGATGGCGATGAGTGGCTCAGCACCTTGCATGCCCCAAACCTGTACTCTCATGAAGGGAGCCCCTGGGGGGTATTTGTCAGGAGCCAGATATTTCAATTCTGGATATAACTTATTTCTGATTGAATCTCAAATGTCCCAACCAATTTCAAGAGTTTTAAAGAAGTGTGGAACCCAGAAAAATAATTGCTCTTAACATGTACACTCTTTTGCCTTCATCCTAAGCATTATAGTGATACCCAGATTTTCCTCTCAGCTAAAATTTTAAAGGAGTACAAGGATTTCTATTAGATCAATTGAGCCATGAAGGAGCAAACAGTTCCCTGTGACTTTCAACAAAACGTTGGGATATTTTAACAATAATTTTTTAAACCTATTACTGATAAATAATTTTTGGAGCATGAATAATCTTAATCATCATCAAGACTTATGTAATTTAGCTCTGAAACTGCTGAAAACATGTGCTTTTTCTGCAAAACTGGAAAGTTTATTTTCTAAGTGGTCATATATCCATTTAGCTCTCAGAAATCATTTAGATTCTGAAATCATCAAAACTACTGCATATGTAATATACTCTCAAAATAATAGTAACAGTGGATAAAATGGTGAAATTGGCAACCAATAAGATTTTGTTGCTACAATGTCAATCTTGTAGCTGATTAATGTAACTATGATTTTATTTGTATTGCATATTACTTAAGAGCTTTTATGAAAATAAAATGGAGAAGAATAACTTGGTTTTGTTTCTATTTAATTTCTTAGACCATAACAAATGTACGTTTTTATATATTTATTGAAAGATTACAGAGTCTAAATGGAAAAATATAGATTACATATACAAAACACACATGGACGTAAATGCATAGTCTACAGCACATCACTACCATGCGCAGCCACAAATATTTGTTCAGTTTTGTACACTCTGTGCTTAAATAAACATCAGCAATGCTTTGGCAACAGATTGTGTTCAACATGGAAAGTTTGATGCTTTGCATGAAATGATAAGCAGCAAAAAGCAAATGTCAAAGACTTTTTTCAAAGATTACATGTATATTAAATGTGTACTTGTATAGTATGTAAAATGTGGGCAAGTGTAACACCTAATATCTATGCAAAACATGTTTTCTTATACATTCGCTTTATTTTTGTGTACAATTATGAATTTCCTGTATCCACAATTTTCTTGCAACCTTCATTGTTTTTAACCGTTTCCTCCAAAAACAATGAGTCAAGGTTATACAGTGTTATCCTTTCCTCCCTTTAGCCATCATAAATAATGAGGTGCTTAGGTTTGAATGCACATACAATGTTTAATCTAAAAGTAAACTACTAAACATGATGTAGCAACACTGACAGTGTTACTAATGTTACCTTTGAGAATCCCAGAAGCTAACAACATTGCCATGTGTCACAGTAAGTGTTGTTCCATCTCTTGAAACCTCTAGGCTACTTGGAATGGCAGTGAAGTCTAACTTCTGTACTTCCTATTTATAAAAGAAACATTGAAGTTATTTCCTTTTTATTGATGCTTTGGCATACACATGGATTGATGACATATATAATTATGTTCTGTAATGTTTTCGAATGTATTATCTTTAAAATGTGATATTAAAATAATCTGTGAATAAGTACTATAACACAGTATTTAGCAATTAAAACATTTTAAAGCCTTTTCTTGCTTTTTGTATAGTTTTTGCTATGAAACAGTTTTTCTTTATATGGAACTTTTTAAAAGCTGTCATGGTCCTAATTTCTTTACTTATTCTCTCTTCAAAGTAAATGGTTCTAGTATTTAAGAAGTTAATGTGGTCATTATTAATCATTTCAGCAACACAAATGAGGGATTAGCATTTAAAGGCTTTACTTAAAAGAAATAATCAGATATAAAGGAAGAGATTGATTTGCTGCTTAGCTGCATGATAAGGTTTCAAATCTATAGAATAATTAGCTATGCTCATTTATGCTGCCTAAACCTGGTGCAATTCCTGAATGGACTTAAGATAAAAAGAAATACAAGTGGCCCAATTTTAGATCCAATAATAAGTAGCAAAGACAACAAACTAGCCATACCAGAAAATTGAACAGTGTATCAAAAAGCTGGCAAGGGTAACAAACATAGTAATTTTAGGCTTAGAAGATACAACAATGCAGAAATTACTAGTTTCAGAAGAGTTCACAAAAATAAAAGGCTATCTAATTAACAAGCTCTTGGCTACAACAAATAACCCAGTAAGAAGCAGGAGGCAGTTTGCTCATGAAAGGAAAATCTGTAACTTGAAGTTGACAGCCCCACAACTGAAAATCTGAGTTACCCAAAATCCACAAAAAAAGACTACCATGTTACTAATGATTCTTATTTTGTCCCTAACACATAATTTGGCCAAGTGGTTAGCATAAAAAGTAATCATCTCCTAAGGTTCCAACACTATGCATTAATAACTCAGAATTGATAGATAGAAAGTTCGGTCTCTCTTCATGTTTGCCTTTTATTTCAAACTATCTCCAAAGAGAAACTTGTGTTATCATTAAAAAAGTGATTAAAACTACAAATCAGAGCTACTAGTGCTCAAAGTTTTTCATTAGCCAATATTTTTTCATGTTTGAAGGAAAATACTGTGAGCAAGGTAAAGGCTTAGCTGTGGGTACCAAACTACCACCATTTCTGTTCTATTTCTTCACAAGTCAATTTGAAATTTAAGTTACAAAGGCTTTTCAATTGATGCTTAAGGTTGGGTAAATTACATCAAGGTTTTCAGAATTTTGAACAAACAAATATGCCCGGGATGACTGATACTTTCAAACATACAAGAGCAAATTAAAAATTTGCAACGGAAACTGAAATCCATAAGTGCCCATCATTCTTGGGTTAAAGATTATCAAGAAAATGAGTAAATTAAAGTTTGGTATATTCAGAGAAATGGCTCCATTAAAAAGGATAGCCACAATCCAATAGACCATAAACATACAGTGATCAACAGCATAATCTACAGAATATGATCAAGACTAAAAAGAAATAGTAAATGCAGCAAGACAAAATGGGTACCAAAAGGAACTGGTGGATCAAACAACGAAGAAATTCAAGAATCAAATGGTTAGCAGAAATTGTTATACTCAGAAGAAAAAGAAATGATCATCTATAAAATATCATGCATGGGCATACAGAAAATTCCAGAAAATATTCAAGGACTGCAAAGTAAAATCAATACCAAAATCAATTTAAATATAAAACCAAAGATGAATACAAATCAGAGTACATCCCAACAAAAATTTAGGAATCTAAAATATCATTTGCATGGATTGTGAGAAGCTCCAAATTGGACCGACAAAATTAAGTCTTGAAGTCAGATTAAACAAAGATATTAGGAATATAAAATTCAAAGAAGTAAAGAAACCCTTGCAACACATTTTCGTAGGAACAAATAAGAAGAGAAGCTAAATAGATAAATCACACTGTACAGTCTGGCAGCTCTATCAACCTTTTAAAACCCTTTCATACATAGACACAAAGAGGATTTAATGAGCCTTGATATGATGATGACATGGGGTTAAGGGCACTAAACATCTACGGTCAACAGCGCCCTTACAACGTATAAAATTTAAAATCCAAAAACTAAAATAGGGACAAAACCTGCTTAGTCTAAAACAATAAAAACAAAAAATACCTAAGTCTAAAAACCACCACACTAAAACATGGTATATAACACAATAACAGAGTAAACGACATGTCAGGAACTCTAGAAGTCAAGCGACAAGAGCGCCATACGTCCATCGGGGAGAAGAGCCCCCATTAAAACAGACAAAAGAAAATCACAAAACTAAACGGCGCACAGTGCATAAAATGTGCCGACTAAAACCATTGTCACTGATAAAACATAAAGACATTCTACAGCATGCGCGTCGTCTGCCAAAAAGTAGCCATGCCAATAGGCAGACACACACGTACGCGCAAATGAGCTAAAACCTGACACTGCTAAAATGTGACGCACTGTTAAGGGTGCATCACACTGCTCACAGAGTGGTGCAGGGTCATCAATGAGCAGGTGCTTATGATTAAAAAGGCAACGACCGATATGAAAACGAGCTAAAATTACCTCTTCCCGACGAGAACAAGAAGAGGTACCCCACACTAACGGGAGAGGTTTAACCTCCCGCAACTTGTTCCCCTAGAGGGCCGTCCACTCATCGCACCAAAGCGAGAGGATACGGTGATGTAAAAGAACAAAAACTGTGGAGGGAACAGAGGTGATGGTGATGAGATGGGGTTTAAGGGCGCTAAACATCTAAGGTCATTAGCACCCTTACAAAGTATAAAATTTAAAATAATAAAACTAAAATATGGGACACAAACCCGCTTAGTCTAAAACACTAAACTCAAGACAGTATATTGTAAAAGACACCACACCAAAACCATGGCAATTAAAGCAATAAAAGAGTAAACGTCGTGTCAGGAACTGTAAAAGTCAAGCGACAAGAGCGCCATACGTACGCCGGGGGGAAGAACCCCCATTAAAAACAAAAGAAAACCACAAAACTATAAGACGCACAGCGTATCAAATGCGTCGCTAAAACCAGTCACTAATAAAACGTAAAAAACATTCTACAGCATGCGCGTCGTCTGCCATAACGTTGGCCATGGACGGGCAGAGACAAACGAACGCGCAAATTAGCTAAACATTGACACTCTGCTAAGATGTGACGCACCGTTAATGGCACATCACACTGCTCACAGAGCGGTGCGGGGTCACCACTTAGCAGGTGCTTATGGCTCAAGAGGCAATGACCGATACGTAAACGAGCTAAAATTACCTCTTCCGGACGAGAAGAGGTACTCCAGACTAATGGGAGAGTTTTAACCTCGCTCAACTTGTTCCCCCTGAAGGCTGTCCATTCATCGCACCAAAGCGAGAGGATACTGACGTAAAATAACATAAAAATCAGTGGAAGAAACAACAGAGGTAAAACATCTGGGTGATAAAATTGCCGATTTGGTAGCGGCGTCGGCACACTCGTTCCCTGAGATGCCCACATGACCTGGAATCCACACGAAGGAGACGCTGATGCCAGGAGTATCCACCGAGTGGAGATCATATATGCGCTGTACGAGGGAGTGGTAAGTGTACAGCGCGTTAATACTCTGAAGGGCACCCAGAGAGTCCGTACAAACACAGTGCCACAAGTCGTGCCGCTGGATGTGTAAAAGAGACATACACTATAAAGTTCGGCGGTAAAAATCGAGCATTGCCACGGTAAACGAAAGGTAAAACTATGTCGACCGAAAATAAGGCACACCCTACTCTAACATCAGTCTTAGACCAATCAGTAGGGATAAAATAACATTTCCCGAATTGCGCCTGAAGTTCTAAAAAGGCGGATCTAATGACTGAAGAAGGGGTCTCATTCTTCGGCATCGACGTTAACCAAAGGTGACGTGATGAGATGGGGTTTAAGGGCGCTCAACATCTAAGGTAATCAGCGCCCTTACAAAGTATAAAATTTAAAATCCAAAAACTAAAATACGAGACACAAACCCTCTTAGTCTAAAACACTAAAAGAAGACAGTATATTGTAAAAGACACCACAATAAAAACCATGGCAAATACAACAATAAACGAGTAAACGACGTGTCAGGAACTGTAGGAGTCAAGCGACAAGAGCGCCATATGTCTGCCGGGGAGAAAAGACCCATTAAAACAGACAATATATAATCACAAAACTAAAAGACGCTCAGCGCATCAAATGCGCCGATTAAAACCAATGTCACTGATAAAACGTAAAAGACATTCTACAGCAGGCGCGTCGTCTGCAAACAGGCAGACACACACGAACGCGCACGGAAACTAAAACTTGACACTTTAAAAATGTGCCGCACCGTTAAGGGCGCATCACACTGCTAACAGATTGGTGCGGGGTCGCTACTGAGCAGGTGCTTATGACTAAAAAGCCAATGACCGCTACGTAAACGAGCTAAAATTACCTCTTCCCTACGAGAAGAACGGCAAGAGGTACCCCAGACTAACGGGAAAGGTTTAACCTCCCGCAACTTGTATCCCTGGAGAGCCGAGCACTCATCGCGCCAAAGCGAGATGATACCGCGACGTAAAAGAACATATAAATCTGTGGAGGTAACAGAGGCAAAACATCTGGGTGATAAAATTGGCGATTTGGCAGCGGCGTCGGCAGACTCGTTCCCTGAGATGCCCACATGACCTGGGAATCCAGACGCTGATGCCAGAAGCACCAAGCGAGTGGAAATCCTGTATGCGCCGTGCGAGGGGGTGGTAATTGTACAGCACGTTAATACTCCGCAGGGCACCCGGAGAGTCCCTACAAACACAGTGCCGCAAGTCGTGCCGCTGGATGTGTAAAACAGACCGATAAACACTAAAACGTTCGGCGGTAAAAATCGAGCATTGCCACGGCAAACGAAAAGTAAAACTATGTTGAACGAAAATAAAGGCACACCCTACTCCAACATCAGTCTTAGACTCATCAGTATATACAAAGTGACATTCCCCGAATTGCGCCTGAAGTTCTAAAAAGGCAGATCTAAGGACTGCAGAAGGGGTCTCATTCTTCGGCATCGGCGTTAACCCAAGCTGACAGTGGGCCTCAGCGCGCAACCAAGGAGGAAACCGCGTTTCTCCCCTGGGAGAGGTTGGCGCTGGTGTAACGTCCAAATGCCTAAGAAGCTGGCGAAATCACTCCTGGAGGGAGTAATGCAGAGGAGCTAGCTGAATCTTGCCGATTAAACGAATCCTCGAAAAACAACTGGAAGGACGGGTGATCAGGCAAGCTTGAGAGTCGACATGCAGAGCTAAACAAAAGCATCTCACGCCTAAAGGACAGCGGAGGCTCTGCAGTTTCAGCGTACGGACTGGGTACAGGGCTAGTTGGAAAGGCCCCTGTAGCGACTCTTATGCCACGATGGTGAATGGCATTCAAGCGACGTAACACAAGATGGACGTGCCGATGAATAGACAATGCACCGTAATCAAGCTTGGATCGGACCAATGAGCGATAAAGAAGGACGGTCCGATCAGCTCCCCAGGATGTGCCAGTTAAAACACGCAAACGATTAAGAGAAAGGTAACACTTTGCTTTTAAAAAGGAAATGTGCGATGTCCAGCTCAGCTTTCGATCATAGATCAATCCCCTTTGCAGACGAGGCGAAATTTTTAGAAGTATCTCCGGCACAAGATGGAGAGTGGCCGGAGGGAAAGCCTTCCGGCGCCAGACATTGGTACAGACGGTTTTCTCGGCGGAGAAATGAAAGCCGTTGGCGTTACTCCAGGCGTAGAGACGGTCGATACAGCTCTGGAGACGGCGTTCGAGCAGACAGGTCCGCCGTGAACTACAATGGCAAAATCGTCGACGAAAAGGGACGAGGAAATGCCAGCTGGAATACAATCAACAATGGGGTTGATAGCTATCGCAAAAAGTGTGACACTGAGTACAGAGCCCTGCGGTACTCCGTTCTCTTGAATAAACGACTAGATAAAACCGAGCCCACACGTACACAAAAGATGCGGTCCGTCATAAATTCCCGAAGAAATATGGGAAGACGGCAGAGGAGATTCCATGAGTGAAGTGTACGTAAAATGCCGCCCCTCCAACAAGTGTCATAAGCTTTCTCCAGGTCAAAAAAACACAGCCACTGTTTGACACTTTCTCAGAAATCCATTCATAATATACGCCGACAGACACCAGATGGTCGACGGTAGAGCGATAGCGACAAAATCCGCACTGAGCGTTCGCTAGAAGTTTGTGAGACTCAAGCAACCATGTCAACCGCCCGTTGATCAGCGCTCCATCACCTTGCAAATGCAACTGGTGAGGGAGACAGGGCGGAAGCTGTAAGGTAGTTGGCGATCCTTCCCAGGTTTAAGTATAGAGACAACGGTAGCTTCGCGCCAAACTGAAGGAAAAACGCCGTCTTGCCAAATACTGTTATAGACCTGTAAGAGAAAGTCTACTGTTGACTGAAAGGTGCTTTAAGATCAGGACATGAATGCCGTCCGCCCAGCAGCGGAGTGCCTAGATAAAAGGAGGGCGTGCTCCAGCTGCCTCTTTGTGAAAAGTTCATTATAACACTCCTGATTAGGAGACCGAAACCTATAGGACACGGAATCCAGCCGGTCTTTGAGAGTGCGAAAGCCGGCGGAATAATGGTCAGAACTGGAAAGCGCCTCAAAGGCAACTCCCAGAGTGTTAGCAATGGCACCCGGATCCAGTATGGTGGCAGTGAAAACCTGAAGAGCAGATAGAATACCGGAGAAGCCACGAAGTTTATCTTAAACAAAAGTGAAGGCGTGAAGCGATTAAAAGACTCGACAAAACGAGTCCAAGATGCCTTCTTGCTTTCCTGAATAATGCGACGAGCCCTGGCTCGCGATTGTTTAAAAGTAACCAAATTATCAAGTGTAGGATGTCGCCGAAATACTCTAAGCGCAGTTCTACGAGCACGAACGGCATCGGTCCAACCACGCATCAGGAATACGCCGAGGGTGGGAGAACGAACGGTGAACTGTGCGTTCGGCGGCAGATAGAATCGTAGAGGTAAGGTGCACCATTTGGTTAACGTCAGGGAAAGGCTGGTCCTCAAAACACACGAGGCTGGAATACTGTCTCCAGTTGGCTTTACCGAATTGCCAGGTAGGTGTTCTGGAATCCTGGACGCGGTGAGACAGAAGAAAAACGATGCAAGGGTAATAACCGCTGGAGTAGGTGTCAGCGACGACGTTCCAATGCATACGACAAGCAAGGTGGATGGAGCAAACGGCAAGGTCCAAGTGAGAAAATGTACCAGAAGAATTAGAAAGAAAAGTAGGCTCACCTGTATTGATGATGGAAAGGCTGAACTGATAAAAATGTCGGAAAGGAGGGTTCCCCTCGCACAAGCCCTTGGCGAACCCCTAAGGGGGTGATGGGCATTAAAATCTCCCAACAGAAGAAATGTTGGGAGGGCGGACAAGACATTTCGATGTCCGCATTAGCGAGAGGAGACCATGGAGGTGAATAGACGGAGCAAATAGAAAAGAAGAAGCCGGGTAATTGAATCCTGCCGACAACAGCTTGCAAGTCGGACGTAAGTTTGAGTATGAAAATGAACGTCGTTACGCACTAATATCATGACACCTCCTCGAACAGGAGTACCCTCATCCGGTGCAAGATCGTAGGGAACCGGAGTATACCCTCGGAGATAAAAAGGATCGTGAGGGCGAAGCTTGGTCTCATGAAAACACACGACCACAGATGAACGGGAACGCAATAAAAGTTGCAGTTCCGCCCTATGCGATCGTACACCTCGTAAATTCGAGGTTAGGATAGACATGAATAAAAGGGATAAACTGTCCTCTTAAAAGGGCGGCTCAAAATAATCTGCTTAACCTTCGGGCTCCGGCTTTTGGTATGGAGTTGGTTCGACACCATAGGCTCCTCGAAGGGAGGGCCCACGCGCTCAGTACCAGAAATCGATTCAAGCGCCGAGAATCGGTTCTGGGTGGCAATGGGTGAAGGGGGCCGCTGAGCGCAACTTGTCCCAGGAGCGTCCTGGGACTGCGACCTCCGAGGAGGTGAACTTTTCTTATCGCGTGCACGCCGAGGGTCTTTAAGAAAATCTTCCCTAGGAAGTATCTGCTTTGATTTCTTCTCAGTGCCTTGTACTTCATAGCTTTAGGATCAGCTTTAGATGGCTTGATAACTGTGGTAGAAATGGACGGCCGGATGGTATTGGCGGCCAATGCAGTCATGGTCCAGGTCTGAGTCTCGGTATCCTTCCGGGGCACTGGCGAGGCAACAACAGAACTGAATGTACCCGATCGCAGGAGCGTAGGTTGGCGCGCATAGAAACGCCTCCAGGCTTCAGCGAAGAAGAGTTTCTCCTTTACCCAGATCTCCTGGATCGCCTTCTCGTCCAAGTACCGCGGACAGTGGGCAAATGACGCAGAATGACACCCTCTGCAATTAACGCAGACGGGGGCTGAGGAAGAGGTATAATCGTGTTTGGGCTCAGTACAAGAGGCACAGATGGAAACGGCACTCCTACAAGAGACTTGCTAATGCGCAAAACGTTGGTATTTAAAACAACGCAGAGGTCTAGGAATATAGGGCCTCACCGCAATACGTTCGTAACCTGCTGAGATAGTCGTGGGCAGATCGACACCATCGAATGTTAGAAACAGGGTACGAGTTGGTACCAATACTCCGTCGCGCTTAGCCTGCACTTGATTAACTGCTGTCACCTGGTCGGAAAGATATTCGACAAGTTCATCGTCCGACATTCCGTCGAGGCTGTGAGTGTTAACGACGCCTCGACAGGAATTTAAGGTGGGGTGGTTCTCAACACGGATGGGATGATCTTGGAGAAGCGTGGCGCGAACAGGGTCTTACTTTGCTGATCGGACTTGCTTTGTACTAATAAGGAACCATTCCGAAGACGAGTGCAGGACTGAACCGCACCAACAATAGCATCAATGCCCTTCTGAATAATAAAAAGGGGTCACCTCAAAGCTTTGTCCTTGTTCCGTTGGTGAAATGACCAAGTAACCACCAGATCTCAGTGATGCTACTTCTGCTGCAGACTTTTCGGCGCTTGTTAGTAATCGAGAAAAAGGGCTCTATAGCGAAAGAAAGTCTCCACCATTGCAACCGTCGCCGACCTCGGGATCTAACGTTCCGGCCGTTACCCCTGCTTGGGTGAGTGGCCTATCCCTACCACTCTCATCCCAGCGTCACAGCTCCCAGGACATAGACAGAGACCCAATCGCTGTGGGAAGTCAGCAGCTCATGCAATGGCCCCCCGCGGGACCGCAGTTGAACAAGCGGATACGAACACACGCCCTACATGACTACCTCGGGTGGTGAGGATGACGCCATTACCCACTCACCCAGTACGCGTGTGTCCGTCAGGGTGTGTCCACGGACAATTAAAAGAAAAAATAATGCGTATATAAGGCAAAAAGTGTGTGGGCATTTCGCACGCAAGGTAGGCCGGCGAGGAAGGAAAAGAGATGTGTGAATGGACGTGTTGCGAAATGTTCGTAAGGAGACTAGAGAAGAAACGATGGCGAGGGGCGACATGGAATGAAAGGCACAGACCGCAAGAGAGCCTATCTTGGGTCCCCCGGTCACGAGGACGAACCCACATCGACCGGACGACGGTGGAGGGATGATAATGGAGATGAGTGGCTCGGGACCCCGGATGCGCCAAAGCCGTACTTACATCAAGTGAGCCCCTAGGGGAGCGTTTGAGAGTGCGAAAGCCAGCGGAATAATGCTTAGAACTGGAAACCGCCTCAAAGGCAGCATCCAGAGTGTTAGCAATGGCAGCCGGTTGGGAACCTGAAGGCCAGGCAGAGTACAATGCGACACTACCGGAGAAACGACGAAGTTTACCCCAAACAACAGAGGAAGGCGTGAAGCGATTAAAAGACTCGATAAAATGAGTCCAGGACGCCTTCTTGCTATCCTGAATAATGCGACGAGCCCTGGTGCGCGATTGTTTAAAGGTAACCAAATTATCAAGGGTGCGGTGTCGCCGAAACACCCTAAGCGCAGCTCTAGGGCACGAACGGCGTCCCGACAGACCTCCGTCCACCACGGAACAGGAATACGCCGATGGTAGCAGGACGAACGGGGAATTGTGCGTTCGGCGGCAGACAGCGTCGTAGAGGTAAGGTGCAGCACCATTTGGTTAACGTCAGTGAAGGGCTGGTCCACAAAAGATACGAGGCTGCAGTCGGCTTTGCTGAATTGCCAGGTAGGTACTCCGGAATGCTGGACGTGGTGAGAGAGAAGAGAAACGATGCAGGGGTAATGATCACTGGAGTAGATGTAAGCGACGTTCCACTGCAGACGACTATCAAGCTGGATGGAGCAAACGGCAAGGTCCAAGTGAGAGTATGTACCAGAAGAATTAGAAAGAAATGTAGCCTCACCTGTATTGAGTATGAACAGGTTGAAATCAGAAAAAATGTCGGAAAGCAGCGTTCCCCTTGCACAAGCCCTAGGCGATCCCTACAGGGGGTGATGGGCATTAAAATTTCCCAAGAGAAGAAATGGTGTTGGGAGAGCGGAAAGGAGTTCTCGAATGTCCGCGTTAGCGATGGGAGACGGTGGAGGTGAATAGACGGAGCAAATACAAAAAGCCGGGTAATTGAAGTCTAACGGCAACAGCTTGCAAATCGGACGTAAGTGCGAGTGTCTGAAAATGAACGTCGTTCCGCACTAATAGCCAGACAGCCCAATGAGCAGGAGTACCCTCATCCGGTGCAAGATCGTAGCGAACCGGAGTATACCCTCGGAGATAAAAAGGATCGTGAGGGCGAAGTTTGATCTCCTGCAAACACACGACCATAAGTGAATGGGAACGCAATAAAAGTAGCAGTTCCGCCCTATGCGATCGTACACCACGTAAACAGCTGGTCAGGATAGCCGTGAATAAAATAGATAAACTGTCCACTTAGAAGGGCGGCTCAAAATAACCTTCTGCTTAACCTTGGGGCTCCGACTTTTGGTATGGAGTTGGTTAGACTCCATAGGTTCCTCGAAGGGAGGGTCCACGCGCTCAGTGTCAGAAACCGATTCAAGCGCCGTGAATCGGTTTTGGGTGCGAATGGGTGACGGGTGCCGCTGAGCGCAGCTTGACCCAGGAGTGTCCTGGGATTGCGACCTCCGAGGAGGTGAACTTTTCTTACCGCGCCCACGTGGAGGGTCGTTTAGAAAATCTTCCTTACGAAGTTTCCGCTTGGATTTCTTGTCTGTGCCTTGAGACTTCAGTGCCTATGCCCAGCTTTAGATGGCTTAATAAGTGTGCCAGAGATGTACGGCCGGATGATCAATGCAGTCATGATCCAGGTCAGTTTCGGCATCCTTCCGGGGTACTGGCGAGGCAACAACAGAACTGAATGTACCCGATCGTAGGGGCGTAGGTTGGCGCGCATTGAAACGCCTCCGGGTGTCAGCGAATTAGTTTCTCCTTTACCCGGATCTCCTGGATCGCCTTCTCGTCCAAGTACCACGGACAGTGGGCAAATTACGAATGAGACCCTTTGTAATTAACAGACGGGGGCTGAGGAACAGGTACCATCGTGTGAGAGCTCACTTCAAGAGGCACAGATGGCACTCTTACAAGAGACTTGCGTATGTCTAAATGTCGGCATTTAAAACGCAGAGGTCTAGGAATATAGGGCCTCACCGCAATACTTTCGTACCCTGCAGAAATACTAGTGGGCATATCCAAGCCATCGAAGGTTATAAACAGGGTACGAGTGGGTACCAACACTCCGTCGCGTTTAACCTGCAGTCGATGAACGGCTGTCACCTTTTGATCAGAAAGATAGTCGACAAGTTCATCATCCGACATACCATCGAGGCTATGGGTGATAACGACGCCTTGACAGGAGTTAAAGGTGCGGTGCTTTTCAACACGGATGGGATAACCATGGAGAAGCGTGGTGCGCAACAAGGACTTGCTTTGTTGTTCGGACTTGGTTTGAACCTACAATGAATCATTCCGAAGACTAATGCAGGACTGAACCGCACCAGCAATAGTGTAATACCCTTCTGAATAATAAAAGGGTTCACCTTCTCAAAAGACTGGCCTTCCTCTGTTCGGGTAATGACTAAGTAGCAACCAGATTCGGTGGTGCTACTTCTGTTAAAACGACTTTTCGGCGCTTGTTATTAATAACGGAGAAAGAGCCTCCATAGCGAAAGAAATCCTCCACCATTGCAACCGTCTCCGACCTCGAGATCTGACTTTTCGGGCGTTACCCCGGCTTGGGTGAGAGGCCTATCTATATCAGTCTCACACCTCCCAGAACATAAGACAGAGGGACACAATGGTCGTGGGAAGTCAACAGCTCATACAATTGCCCCCCTGCGGGACTGCAGTTGAACAGCGGATACGAACACACCCTACATGACGACTCTGTGCGGTGGGGATGCTGCCAGCACCCACTCAGCCAGCTGCGCACCCAGTGCACGGGTATCCGTCAGGCTGTGTCCACGGAGGATTAAAAGAAAGAAAAGCGTAAAATAAACCAAAAAGTGTGTGGGCGTTTCGCAAGCAAGGTAGGCAGGTGAGGAAGAAAAAGGGATGTGTGAATGGTCGTGGTGCGAAATGTTCGGAAATAGAGACTAAGGAAGAAAGAAAAGATGGCGAGGGGCGGTATGGAATGAAATGCACAGAACGCACCAGAGCCTACGTTGTGTCCCCCGGTCACGAGGACCAACCCACCTCGAAGGGACGAGGGTGGAGGGATGATAATGGCGGTGAGAGGCACCCAGGTGTGCCAAACCCGTACTCACGCGAAGTGAGCCCCTGGGGAGCCTTAATACATCGAGTGAAGAAAGGTTGATCAAAAATACACACATCAACCATCTGATGAACAGAACATCTAGAGGTAGCTTATAAAGTACTGGTAGTGAAGTTATGTGTAAAATGTTTATCAATTTAACACTACCGTTCAGCTTGGAAAAGATACTGCCATTTATTAGCCAACTTCACTCCCAATTCACATTTGAGTTAGAAGCAGTTTGATATTTATGGCACCTTCAAATATTTTTCTGGAGGTGTAAGAGCATCTAGAAATGGATAAGAGTGGCAATACAAGATATCAACAGGTTTAAGGTGCTCAAGAACCACCACTGGCTGCAATCGTGTTCAAATTCTGGCCTGCTCAAATCCTTGAATTTTTAGCTGGCTGTTTATCACATTCCCCTAGCTGGATAGGCCGTTAAAAGTATTAATTTCATTAATTGTACATATAAAATATCTGCCTCACAGTTGGTCCTAACTATATGAGCATCCAGGAATAAAGTATTTACAAATTACAAGTCACTGTCAAGATTGCTATTTATAGTGAGATGCCTTAGTTGGTCTCCCTGTCGTCCTCCGTGGACTAGTGGTACCGTGCTAGCCTCTAGTTCCCAAGGTCGCGGGTTCAAACCCGGCAGAGGGCGATGGATTTTTTTCGGGCGTAAGAATCCTTAGCATGGCTTCCTTCGGAAGGGAAGTAAAGCCGGTGGTCCCGTGTCGTAGATTTACGGCACGTAAAAGAACCTCAAGCCTGATAAAGAGGCCTCTGAGCAAAATTACCGGTCTTTCACGGCCAATATGGAATGGGACGCTAAGAACCATAAATAAAACTCAATTTTAATTTTTGGTTGGTCTACCTGGGACATTAAACTTTCTCAGCTGGTTCTATATCACAGGCTGTAGAATAGCTTATGCAAAAAGCCCTGATAAACCTTGCAGCTGCTTTCATGTCTGAGAAGCCTGCATGCTCTTTTGCTGATGGGTGCTTTCTATGTTGTCTAAAGCAATTGTTTCACTTAGGCCGATTTCTTTAATGTCAGATTTCTTTTCAATAAGCTATCAAGCAGTTATCTGGTTCTGAAAGGCAAGATAGCAGTTATCAATCTGATTAAGTCCCCGGATAATTTATTTCCGCAAAAATGACCAGATATCTCTCAGATATTTGACTTCAGCTAATATGGCGGATGTCGTACATGTTTGATTTCCACTGGTTTTGCAATTTCTCTGGATTTGGTTAATATATGCGATGCAATAATCAAATATTGCAGCGCATTGACAATAATTATAATTAATCTACAGGTTAGTATATATGCACCTACATTTCAGTATTTTATGCCAATTGTGAGCTTTGACTTGTATTCTGCATACTTTTTCATTTGTATGTTTCTCTTCACAGTATGGATATTTTATCATCGTCCTCAACAGCTTCATCCTCTGATGAAGATGCAATTAGGCCTTTACAGCGGCATGTATTTTGTTCTAGAAACAACCCATTTGAAATGTACGACGAAATTGAATTTAAAAGATTTAGGGTTATCTAAACAACTAGTGATGGACTTAATTGATGAAATAAGATACAATTTAGAACCAGCAATGAAAAGAAATATGGCTATTTCGGGGTTAAATCAGCTACTACTCTGTTGAAGATTTTTATGCATGTGGCAGCTTCCAGATAGTAATGGGTGACAGTTTCAGTGTGCATAAATCTACTGCCTGCAGAATAATTAGAAAACTTACTCATTTCATTGCACTTTAAGGCAGAACTACATACAAATGCCAGAAAATAAAGAGAAATTACAAACTTGAAAGCCTTATTTTTCAACATGGCAGGTTTTCCTGGTGCCCTAAGCTTAATTAAGGTGTATCCATTCTTCTTAAAAGATAAATTAAAAGGAGAGTTAACATATATATATATAGTTGTGAGGATAAACAGTTACCACCCAAGGACCTCTTTAAGTATTTGATAATTGATGGATTAAAAGAAGTTCTGCCAGAAACTGTGAAATTATTCTCCCTAATTTTGTACATTCCAGCAATGACAGCTTCATGTGAAAGATGTACGAGTACTATGAAGCGTGTGAAAACATACCTTCGACACACAATGACTTATGCAAGGCTGTCCAATTTGTGAATCTTAGCTATTAAGAAAAGCACACTTAAATCTTCATCTTGGAACCATGAATTTGTGGAAAGGGTCATTGAAGTCTTTGCAGAGAAAAAGGATCGAAGCATTGAACTTGTGTACAAAAACATTTAAGGTACCTAAAGTTTATAATTTCAATTACTCTACTGAACTTAAAGTTATTTCAGTTGTAAAGTAGCCTTAAGCAAAGATCAAATGCCACCAGTTTAGCGATATCATATTTCTCCAAAAATACTCGTAATAAAAGGGTTAAAATTAAAAAAAAGTAAAATTGTGCTAACAACTAGACGAAGCGTTTGGTTGGGAAGGTTGTGGAAATGGATTACCAGGTATTGGAGTACATACACGGTGGCATCAAGAGTGCAAGTGTTATGTGATAGTCTAACACTCCAACTCTTGTTTGTTTAGGAATAGCCAAGCAACGACCTCCAGTCTAACAATGAGCTCTGAAGACTTGTTGCTATACTCTGTGTTATGTATTCTTTGTGGCTCCCCAATTAAAGTGAGCCGACTAACAACTAGTAATGAATATCCATTCCTGGGTGCTGTATTTGAGCTAGTAAAATAAAACAACTGCATTTTATTACACTTTTAGGACAGGCTATGTATGTTTAGAAGACACATATGACTAAGATTGTTAATTGTACATTTACAAGAAATTCAGAGATAACATATTAATCTTAAAGACAAAGGTGGATAAATACTTAAGCATAAAAAAGGATAGGGTATACATGATTTTTATTGATTTAGAAAAAGCATTTGGCACTATCAACAGGGATGCACTATGGTTATAACTATTTAAGAATGTGAGTGGATCATTTATAAAGAATATAAAGCATTTATATGCAAATAATGAGTGCAATGTGAAAATAACCAAGGGAAGAAGTACTGAAGAGAACACGAATAATTCACGGCTTAGACTAGTGTGTAAACTTAGTCCAGTGCTATGTAACCTATTTATAGATGATATTATAAAAGAGATAAAAAAGTGTAATAAGCATTCACCAATTAATAAGGAAAAACCAGGATTACTGTTTGCAGATGATCTACTGGCAGGTTCCATTTCAGTTGTGGGGCTAAGTAGAGCTATTGAAACAACTGGCAAATACTGCAAAGACTGGGAGCTGTGAATAAACAAAAAGAAATTGAAAATAATGATCTTTAAAAAAGGATATAAACTAAAAAATCTGATGTGTTACACTCACATGACTTTCTCTACTCTTGTACAAACTATTTTTACAAACGCTTATTCTCCATCTATTTCATATTAATCGAGATAAACATTTGCAGAAACGATCTTTTGACATGCAAAGAGAATTACATTTTATACATAGCGACCGGTTCTAAAAATATTTAACCATTCGCTTAAGGCCTAATATGTTCCCCTTGTTTTGTATTTGCAAAGGCAATATAAGCACATACATATCTCTTAATAGCTGGTTGCTATGTGCAGCACCATTCTGTTTGCCACAAATTAATACTCTTTGCATATCCAAGACAAAAAAATGAATAACGAATTCCCATTTAGAAAATAAGTATTGAAAAATTTAAGGGAATAACAAGTAATATCTCGAAAATCGTTCACTCAACAAAAAAATGTATATGACATAAATTATGTATTTTAATGCGATCTACATTTTGTGTTTAGTAAACCTTTGTCTATCTCTTATGGTTTACCAGTTATGCAAAAGTCGTTCAGAATGAAGAATACTTTTGGAGACATTCCCAGGAAATTCAAGATATACATTTTATTTGTCATAAAAATATCTTAAACATATGATATTTTAATCAAAATCGTTAGAGCCATTTTTGAGAAAATTAAAATTTTCGAAAAATCTTCCATGTAAAGGGTACTCTGGGGTGGGGGATTTTCTTGAAAATCTTCGTGTCGCATCCTTGGAAGATACTGAACCTAAATACCAAGTGTGGTGTTTATCCGACTTCGTTTCTGAGTTATGCTGTTCACAGACACACACGGACTTGTTACCAAAAATGCTTTTTTTGGATTCAGGGGGTCTCAATACATGTATTTCCGGTGAAATCTCGGTATCGAAATTTTGGGTGGAATACAATACTTCCCCTACTTACTATACGTAGTAGAGAAAGTAAAAAGACCGAAAACTGGTATTGGGAAGAAATGGAGTTGGAAGCATCGAGAAAAATTGTAGAGTAAGGCTCAATAGTGCAGGGGATTGGGGAGAACAGAAGAAAAAAGTATAGCAATGGAGAAACAAACAATACAGTAATCAGGGAATGTGTGAACAGAATACCAAAAATGCAAATTACATGGCTAGAGAGGATATATAACACAGTGATGGAAGCAAGGATGTTATATGTAGCAGAGATATGGGGGCTGGAAAAAAGATGGGAAAATGTAGATGCTATGCACAGAATGTTTGCAAAATAAGCTTGGGATTGCAAAGAAGTTCAATAAATGGAGTAGCACTGGCAGAATTAGGGAGGGTATGAGCAAAAGGCAAATTCGTAGAAAGGGCAATCAAATACTGATTCGGAATAAAGCTACTAGGAAATTGATATACTAAAGTAATGCTTGGTTGTACAAGAGAAAATGGGGAAAAAAAAACTCAGATGCAGACAGCATTGGAAGAAATAGGAATGGGAGAACCATGCGCAGAAAGAAACAACAAAATTAAGGGTTTCTGGAAAGAAATTAGAACAAGAGTGGACATTCTAAAGTAAGGAATTATAAGTAGTTTAAAGGAGGGAGTGACTGAGGTTTAAGGGCCCATCAACAACTAGGTCGTTAGGCCTGAGGTCAAAACTTAAAACCATAAAAACGTACAAGTCATAAGTTAAAAAGGTAGCTAAAACAGTACATAGGCACAAGCCTAGAAGGTTAAAAGCAGAAGATGAAAACAGGATAAATGCAAATCAAGTGACTTACACCTGTGTATGGAACCCAATATTTAAAACAACCACAGTGCCTGATTGACAGCCACGGGTCATTGCCTAAAACAGAATGCAGGGTAGAACCTAGGCCAAATAACAGGCGCTCATGAGCATATCACAGACAAGTAAGAACAACATGTCATACGGAGAGGCACATGTCACATGTCGGACAGAGGCCAGGTCACAGCTTAAAAAGATGTGCCTCCCATGATTGCTGCCAAGCTGAAAACAGAGGACGACGGAAGTACCGCCGAACATCCGTAGAAGGCACAGTTTCGGTGGAAAACTCCGGTAAACAGTATGCGGCCTTAGCAGCCGCAACTGCCTCTGCCTCCTCATTGCCATTAATTCCCACATGGCCTGGAGCCCATGTAAAAACCAACTGGTATCCGCGAAAGAGCAACTGAGATAAAAGAGTTTGTATTTTTAAAATCAAGGTGGAGGAGCCGATAAACTGTTGCAGGCCCTGGATGGCGCTCAGAGTGGGAGCAAATAATAAAACAGCCTGGGACAAACGTGGAGATAAAAAGCAAGAAAGAAAAGATAGCAAACAGCTCGGCCGTAAAGACAGAACTGGCGTCTGGAAGGCGATATTTGTGAGCCGCACCGTTATAGATAAAACTGCACCCTGTGCTACCATTCACATGGGAACAATCAGTAAATACCGGAGAATAGTTCCGGTAACGGTCTAGGAGCGCGGAGAAGAGCCGACGAAACACCGGCTCTGGGGTAGCGATTTTGGCATCAACCGAAAGCTCTAGATCAAACCAGGCAAGTTGGAGCTGCCATGGGAGAACACGACCAAGACAGGATCGCTCCAAAGGAGGCATTCGGAGGTCATGTGCGCTAAGAAGTTCCGAAACCGAACGGCCGGGAGATGGTACCATTGCGCATATAACGGTGGGCGAGGTCTGGGTGGAATACACACTGGAACGATGGGTGACTGGGATGAGCTGCCAGCTTTGCAACATAAGAACACAGTAAAAACGAGCGTCGAAAAGACAGAGGTGGTTCGCCAGAATCAGCATACAAACACTCGACACGATTAGTGCGGAAGGCCCCAGTAGCAAGGCGGATACCAGTATGATGAAAAGTGTCTAAAAGGCGAAGTTTAGTGGAGGACACCGCGCCATAGATAAAACTCCTGTAGGCAAGTTTCGATCTACCAACGAGCGGTACAACCGCAACATTACTGTGCGATCGCCGCCCCAAGAGGCGCCAGATAAAACCTTTAATACTCGAAGGGAACGATCGCACGATACACGAAGGTATGGTGCTCCCAGGTAAGTTTATGGTCGAGGTAAAGGCCCAAAAACTTGACGTGCGCAACAAACATTTGTTGCCAAATTCTTTTCAATCAATTTTTCCCATGAATTTTCTGTTACTTCTTTCATCCTTAATTTGTACTGTTTTTTAATTTCCCTATAAATACTCAAATTCATCTTTTGTTCATTTTCGGTAATACTACGCTGATAGTTTCTTCTCGTCTTCCTTACTTTAGACCTAAACTGCTGTAATTCTGGCGTCCAACTACTATATTTTTTATGGATAACAGTATGCTTGTGTAATAGTGGTTTCATTGCTGCTTTTATTTCCAGGGTTAACTGACTGGCTTTATTATCCACATTATCACCATATTGCACTAATCCCAGCATTTTCAAATTATAATTTATTTCCTTTCAATCTGCATTATTTATATTATATCTCTCTTCCTGTTTTACACAACCTACATTTACACCTTCTTCTTTTACCACATAGGTAAAATAAGTTATGGTCACTGGTTGTCAAATTCTCTGCTACTCTCCAATCTTTTATTCCATTATAAAGATTATTGGTTACCATAGTCACATCAATATTTTCCGCCACTCCGGCTCTATTTTGAAATGTTTTACGATTATGTAATTTATTCATGACTTCTAGTTGTAACTCCGAGATTACATCCTCTAATTTCTCTCCTTTTGCAGCTGTTATTGAACTATGCCACCATTTTGACTTGGCATTTACATCCCCCATATAAATTAACGGCTTTCCTTGTAGACCTCTTACTATCTCTGTCATCTGAATTAAATGAATTTCTATGTTGTCCATAAATTGAAAGTAATGATTGAATAATATGCAAAAATGTCCCTTATACGTTATTTCAATTGTGTTTACGTGTTCATTACAAAATTGTGATAACTTGATAGCTTGTATATTTTTGTTGCACACTAAAATGGCTGCCATAGGCTTTTCTCCATCTAAATGCTCTCCATTCCACATTTTTATAAATATATTTACCTCCTGATGTATAAGGTTCTTGAACGCAGAGTATATCTATCCTCATTTCTTCAATGAGCCTTCCTAATTCTTGTTGGACTAACTTACTCCTTTGTGCATTGATGTGTGCTATCCTCAAATTATATACATTTTTATCCATTGAAGTTAATTTGAATGTGTGTCCAACAATCTTTGTTTTCTATTATTTTGTCTTATTATCTATACACTTCTGCGACCAAGTTTTATCTTAAATTTTGGTTTGTTTATTAGGTTTCTGATTTTTATTTTTTGGGGGAGAACGTTTATTACATTTAACAACTTTTTTTACTTTACAGCTACTTGATGTCATAAATGGTCCTGAAGGACTAAAAACTTGCCACATTGAGTTACTATAATCCTTTTCGGTTTCTATTCTTTTAGTCACTTCCTGTGGTCTTTGAATAAAACTTCCCCCGCCAATATTTATAATTTTAACCTCCTGTTCTGTCTATAATGGTTTCTGATTTTCTTTCCTCTCATTTAAGTTATCTTGTCTGATGTGACAATAACAATTTGGAAAAGACTGTTGTGCATCAAAGACAACCCGACCATAACTTTACACAAAGTCATTGTAAAAAATTTCATCATCCAAATCGTATTCCTGTGGAATATCTTCTTAATTAGTTCTTGTAAATGTTTAGTATCTGTTGGAATATTCACTGTCTTCAACTGTAGCCGGTCAATGACATCAGGTAGAGGAAACGTCACAGCGTTTCCTCTAGGATGCAAAAATCTAACTAAGTGTCTTAAGGCTGCTAACAGATTATCTCTTTCTTCTAGCCTACTTAATTTGAATAACTCCTCAAAGTCATTGTAGATATCTGATGGATCAATACCATTACACTTATCATCTTCCCTCTTCTTCTTGTCTATGAATGCATCTAGTTGCTGTTTACTCTTGGTGCCTTCAATTGTTCTTTTAAAATTCTGCAATAGCTCTTCTCCCTTCTTATCCCTAATTTGCATCTTCGTTTATTCAGCTACACCTTCCTCATCCATTGAGCATTCCTCTAGTATGGCACCATAATCCACCATTATTCTTTTCCTATTATACTCCTTCACTATCACCTCGGGTTCTAAGTATCCATAACTTTGATCACCTTCCTTCTCTCTTCCTCGTAAATCTTCCTCTTCCAAATCCATTTTTTCTTCTTTTACACAATTACATCCAATTCCCTTAGTAGAGAGTTGCTTTTCCCTATATTGGGTAGCCCTTAATAGATTCCTCCTTGATCTACTTGGAGCTCTTCTTCCTCTCTTCTTTACTAACGGCCTAGTAGTAATTTTAATTTCCATAATTGATTTTAGAAACAGCTCTATTCTACGCCATTTGATATGCAGGGCACACATCCTTCATGCCCGTGCAGGAGTTTTTTTCACCAGCATATAAAACATTCTATTTTGGGTTGATCTTTTTTACTACAATTCTTCTGTTCATGATCAATCTCACCACAACATTCACAAACAGTATAGTTGGCATTACAAAACTTTGCTATGTGTCCATATTGCTGACACTTCATACATTTGGTTACAGATATAAAATCTTTTACATTTACAGCCTGAAAACCAATAAATAACTTCTTCTTATTAATCATCATGAGTCTTATTTTAGGTGAAACTTCCAGTACATGATGTACGGTCCTTCTATCTCTCTTCCCGGTTTTAAACTTCAATAAAACATCTCAATCAAATTCTTCCTTTTCAATCTCATTTTCAAAGTTTTGTTTATAAAGATTTTCCTTGATTTCCTCTTCATTCTGAACTTTTATTACGTCATACAAAATTATCTGGGGTTTCTTTTTCCTAGGTAACTCCATCATCAAATACTTCTCCTTCAAGTTCTTGCTAGATATTATCTTTGCAGCATCATCCTGAGTTTCAGTTTCTACAATAACAAACCTTTCACTTTCTCTTATATTTCTTATTTTAATTTTCTCCTCTATGGGTTTCAAATTCTCCGTCATCACAATCTTCTGTATTTCTCTTGTGGATTTAGTTTTCTTGGATGACACAAAAATAACGTGTCCTTTCTTTTGCACAGTTTGTTGCAACTTCTCCGACCTTTCTGGCATCTTAGGCTTCACAGCCATCATTGCATACAATGGTTTACTGGATTGAATTGCTTCCTTAAACTCTCTAGATACATTTATCTCTGTCTGCAATTTTGCATTTTCTATTTTTATTTTATCATATTCAGCTTCCATTTTGTAGATTAATGAGTAACTTTCTTCTTTAGTCTTAACAATCGTTTCACCTTTGGTTATCAACATGCATAACTCTTCCATTAGGCGTTCATAGTTACCTAAACCTCCTTCATTCTCCTCCTTTCTTCCTGTAGATTGCCGTTTTCTTGAGCGATTTAGGCTCTGGGGTGAAAAAACATCACTTTCCATTTATGCAATAAAGGTTATTAACTAATTTACGACGACTGCATCAGATTCAAAACGGGGGCCTATACTACTATTGGATCAAATTACACCACCTCCTTGCTTCTTATGTACTCCTAATATTTGCCGAGATTAAATGCCCTTTTTGCATGCAATTTTATTAAGTATCATATATATTTGTTACTTAAATATTTCCAAATTATTTTCTAAATATTTACTTACAATTTTTATCCACTTAATCACTCACTACTAAAAATTTGTACTCATTGATTACCAAAAACCTCCACGGAGACCCGGACAACTGCACGTCCGCCTCGCTCGGAAGCCAGAGTGAGAAGCTTCTTTTTTTTTGTATGTCGACGACTTTCCGATCTACTAACGCTCTTACAGCCTTGAGCACATCGAATGCCAACTGCAGCTGACCATTACCTCACTCGCCACCTGGGCACATCACAACGGCTTTTAGTTTTCTTCTGCTAAGACACAGTGTGTCCATTTTCATTGCCTTCATGGTGTACACGCTCCTCCTGATCTACATTTGCATGGCACACCCCTCTCGTTTGTTGCGCACGTCAAGTTTTTGGGCCTTTACCTCGACCATAAACTTAACTGGGAGCACTATACCTTCGTGTATCGTGCGATCGTTCCCTTCGAGTATTAAAGGTTTTATCTGGCGCCTCTTGGGGCGGCGATCGCACAGTAATGTTGCGGTTGTACCGCTCGTTGGTAAATCGAAACTTGCCTACAGGAGTTTTATCTATGGCGCGGTGTCCTCCACTAAACTTCGCCTTTTAGACACTTTTCATCATACTGGTATCCGCCTTGCTACTGGGGCCTTCCGCACTAGTCGTGTCGAGTGTTTGTATGCTGATTCTGGCGAACCACCTCTGTCTTTTCGACGCTCGTTTTTACTGTGTTCTTATGTTGCAAAGCTGGCAGCTCATCCCAGTCACCCATCGTTCCAGTGTGTATTCCACCCAGACCTCGCCCACTGTTATATGCGAAATGGTACCATCTCCCGGCCGTTCGGTTTCGGAACTTCTTAGCGCACATGACCTCCGAATGCCTCCTTTGGAGCGATCCTGTATATATATATATATATATATATATATATATATATATAAGCTGACAACTCTGTCCTGACCTCTGGTTTCCTACGTCAGGACATAGTTGCCAAAATTTATTTATCCAAAACATTTTTACAATTACATTTTATAAGAGTAACAATTTTCAGACCTTCTTAAAACTAAACTATAAAACTACCTATCTAACCCACTGGCTTCCAGTAGTTCAACTACCTTTACTACTGCTACTGGTAATCCAGTAACTTCTACTACTTAAAACAACTCCTCTATACTTCATTCTTTCAATTAGACAATACTGCTCTACCTATTAAATATCCCTCATTAATACATAACTGCTAAAATTCTACACTACCTTTACACATACATTTCATATTTCTTACACAATAATTTCAATTAAGTTTTTTGATTACAAAACAAATAAAACATCTTATATATAAGAAAATTAATTAAAATTCTAAGTACATTGCCTCTTCACTTTATGTTTTCAAATAACATTCATCACAATAAAATAATTTATACATTAAATCACACTAAGTATCCCTGTCCTCAATTATACCTCATACATTCCTATAAACTTAATTACTTGAATATAATATACATAATCTTTCTTCGGGTTCTTTTTGTGTCTTATAAAACCAACTCATCATAAAATTTTACCATTCATTTTAAGTATATTTTATACACTTTCTTCAACAATGAGTTCACTTCTAAACTTTAAATTACATTTTTAAAAACAAACTTATGCGTCATTTAACTTTATTCACTAATTCACTATCTTCACTGCATCTCGGGAATGTACAGACGTAGTCCTGGCGTCGGAGAACATGATGCCTTCAGATATTTACTCCTCCCCGTTGCTGGAATCCTCCACTCAATCTTCCTCCTCCTTTCCTCCAATTTGTATTCCTATGGCTGCTATTCTCCTTCTCTCTGCCGCTTTTCTCCTTCCAGTTGAAACTATGTAATATTTTCTTCTATTACCATATCTCCATACATCTCCATCAATTTCTTCATCTCCTTCACCTCTATAAACTTGATCATTTACGCCTCTCTCCTCTATTATCTCCTCCATTCCTAAATGTAATCTATTTCTTGATCTGGTTATTATGCTTAAATTCTCACTTTCTATTTCCTCATTCCTTCTACCTTCTCTATTAACTCTATCATTAATCATATTGCCATATGCAATTTTACAAACCACTTTCGCTATACCATCCATAATTTCATAATCTTTTTGCTCTCTTATTATATCCCATATTCTTTTTCCCTCTAATTTTTCTCTTAATTCCCCTAGCTGCTCATTATATTTAATGCACTCAAAGAATACGTGCTCAGGTGTATGAATTTCATTACAAGTAGCACATATGGCTGTTTGTTTCTTTTTTAATTCTATGTAAATATTTTTGAAATCGTCCATGACCGGTTAGGTAATGAATCATTCCTTTAGTCAGTAATAGATGCTTAATTTTAAGTCTTTTTCTAATTTGAGGAAAGATTTCAAATGTTTGTCTTCCTTCTTCAATATTATTCCACTCATTCTGCCACTCATCCATTAATTTTATTTTAATTTCCCTAATACTTTGGCAATTTGCACCCATAATTTTATTTACTTCATCTCCTTTACCTTTTCTTACCCAGTATATTGCTCCTCTCATTCTAACAATTAAATCTACAGGCCATATGCCTAAACATACTAATAGCGCCATAGTTGATGTGTTACACACTCCCGTCAACCTTAGCAGAATATTTCTCTGACTACTTCTGAGCATTCTTTTTATATAAACCTGATTGGCTTTCTCCGCCCAGACACTTGCTCCAAATCCAATTATGCCAATAAAAATACTCACATGGTGAGTCCTTAAATGTTTTATGGGAAGTGTAAAATATCTTCCTTTATAGGGACACTAATTTCATCATAACCCCTACACTTTTTCGTCTTGTTGTCACCACGTGGTGCATAAAGTTCAAATGTTCGTCTACATAAAGGCCTAAATATTTTACAACTTTTTTGTCTTTTTATACTTACATTACCAATTTTTATTACTGGATCCCTTTTCAAATTGCCTTTAAAAATCATATATACTGATTTTAGGAGTGCTATCTTTAGTTTCACTTTATCACACCAATTTTTTTACTAAACTGGTTATAATCAATGCTTTTCTCTCAATTTCTCTCCGATATTCAGCCTCCACAATTATTAATAAATCGCCATAAGCCACAACTTCTGTTACTTCAACTATCTCTTGCCATAAATTTAATAACGGCTCTGTTAATAAATCCCAAAAAGTGGTCCTAAAATCGAACCTTGTGGACATCCTTTACTTATAGTTTTCCTAATTTCTGCACCTTCTCCTCTTATAAACACAATCCTGTCCTTGCAATAATCCTTTAATAAATTATACAATGCCTTTGGGTATGCGTTGTCCCTTAAAATTTTAAAAAGCGCTGGCCACCACAAATGATCAAATGCTCCTGGGATATCGAAAAAGATTCCAACTATATATTTGCTCAAATTACTTGAGATAATACTTTTTGCACTATTTATCGCATCCTCAATGGACTTTCCTTTTCTAAAACCATATTGCATCGTGGTTACCTCTAACATTATCCGATATTCCCAGAGTCTTTTATAAATTAACTTTCCAAACAATTTCCCAAGGCTATTAATAAGACAAATGGATCTATATGATTTTGCTTTCTTCGGATCCTTAACTTCTCCTTTTATTAATACAATAATTGTGACCTCCTTCCAACATTTGGGAAATTTTCCTTGCCACAAGCACTCATTATAAAGATTGCAAAGGAATGGTAGTAATTTAATTTCTAATTTCCAATGACTTCAATTTGAATACCATCCGGACCCGGCGTTTTGACTTTGCCAAAGGATCTTAATGCTACTTTTAACTCCGAGATATTACCTTATTGGTGTCATAATCTTCCTTCCAATATTCTCTTAACTCCGTATGTTCTTCATCCTCACCATCACAATTATCATCTGGTAACAATATGCCCAACCACATCTACATTGATTCCTGCCAGTCCTTGGTATATTCACCATTATCCTTTTCTAATGTTGAGATTATTTCTGGAATGCGTATCTTGTCCATAATAATTTTGTATGGAGTACCCCAAACATTTGCTGCCAAATTCTTTTCAATCAATTTTTCCCATGAATTTTCTGTTACTTCTTTCATCCTTAATTTGTACTGTTTTTTAATTTCCCTATAAATACTCAAATTCATCTTTTGTTCATTTTCGGTAATACTACGCTGATAGTTTCTTCTCGTCTTCCTTACTTTAGACCTAAACTGCTGTAATTCTGGCGTCCAACTACTATATTTTTTATGCATAACAGTATGCTTGTGTAATAGCGGTTTCATTGCTGCTTTTATTTCCAGGGTTAACTGACTGGCTTTATTATCCACATTATCACCATATTGCACTAATCCCAGCATTTTCAAATTATAATTTATTTCCTTTCAATCTGCATTATTTATATTATATCTCTCTTCCTTTTTTACATAACCTACATTTACACCTTCTTCTTTTACCACATAGGTAAAATAAGTTATGGTCACTGGTTGTCAAATTCTCTGCTACTCTCCAATCTTTTATTCCATTATAAAGATTATTGGTTACCATAGTCGCATCAATATTTTCCGCCACTCTGGCTCTATTTTGAAATGTTTTACGATTATGTAATTTATTCATGACTTCTAGTTGTAACTCCGAGATTACATCCTCTAATTTCTCTCCTTTTGCATCTGTTATTGAACTATGCCACCATTTTGACTTGGCATTTACATCCCCCATATAAATTAACGGCTTTCCTTGTAGACCTCTTACTATCTCTGTCATCTGAATTAAATGAATTTCTATGTTGTCCATAAATTGAAAGTAATGATTGAATAATATGCAAAAATGTCCCTTATACGTTATTTCAATTGTGTTTACGTGTTCATTACAAAATTGTGATAACTTGATAGCTTGTATATTTTTGTTGCACACTAAAATGGCTGCCATAGGCTTTTCTCCATCTAAATGCTCTCCATTCCACATTTTTATAAATATATTTACCTCCTGATGTATAAGGTTCTTGAACGCAGAGTATATCTATCCTCATTTCTTCAATGAGCCTTCCTAATTCTTGTTGGACTAACTTACTCCTTTGTGCATTGATGTGTGCTATCCTCAAATTATATACATTTTTATCCATTGAAGTTAATTTGAATGTGTGTCCAACAATCTTTGTTTTCTATTATTTTGTCTTATTATCTATACACTTCTGCGACCATGTTTTATCTTAAATTTTTGTTTGTTTATTAGGTTTCTGATTTTTATTTTTTGGGGGAGAACTTTTATTACATTTAACAACTTTTTTTACTTTACAGCTACTTGATGTCATAAATGGTCCTGAAGGACTAAAAACTTGCCACATTGAGTTACTATAATCCTTTTCGGTTTCTATTCTTTTAGTCACTTCCTGTGGTCTTTGAATAAAACTTCCCCCGCCAATATTTATAATTTTAACCTCCTGTTCTGTCTATAATGGTTTCTGATTTTCTTTCCTCTCATTTAAGTTATCTTGTCTGATGTGACAATAACAATTTGGAAAAGACTGTTGTGCATCAAAGACAACCCGACCATAACTTTACACAAAGTCATTGTAAAAAATTTCATCATCCAAATCGTATTCCTGTGGAATATCTTCTTAATTAGTTCTTGTAAATGTTTAGTATCTGTTGGAATATTCACTGTCTTCAACTGTAGCCGGTCAATGACATCAGGTAGAGGAAACGTCACAGCGTTTCCTCTAGGATGCAAAAATCTAACTAAGTGTCTTAAGGCTGCTAACAGATTATCTCTTTCTTCTAGCCTACTTAATTTGAATAACTCCTCAAAGTCATTGTAGATATCTGATGGATCAATACCATTACACTTATCATCTTCCCTCTTCTTCTTGTCTATGAATGCATCTAGTTGCTGTTTACTCTTGGTGCCTTCAATTGTTCTTTTAAAATTCTGCAATAGCTCTTCTCCCTTCTTATCCCTAATTTGCATCTTCGTTTATTCAGCTACACCTTCCTCATCCATTGAGCATTCCTCTAGTATGGCACCATAATCCACCATTATTCTTTTCCTATTATACTCCTTCACTATCACCTCGGGTTCTAAGTATCCATAACTTTGATCACCTTCCTTCTCTCTTCCTTGTAAATCTTCCTCTTCCAAATCCATTTTTTCTTCTTTTACACAATTACATCCAATTCCCTTAGTAGAGAGTTGCTTTTCCCTATATTGGGTAGCCCTTAATAGATTCCTCCTTGATCTACTTGGAGCTCTTCTTCCTCTCTTCTTTACTAACGGCCTTGTAGTAATTTTAATTTCCATAATTGATTTTAGAAACAGCTCTATTCTACGCCATTTGATATGCAGGGCACACATCCTTCATGCCCGTGCAGGAGTTTTTTTCACCAGCATATAAAACATTCTATTTTGGGTTGATCTTTTTTACTACAATTCTTGTGTTCATGATCAATCTCACCACAACATTCACAAACAGTATAGTTGGCATTACAAAACTTTGCTATGTGTCCATATTGCTGACACTTCATACATTTGGTTACAGATATAAAATCTTTTACATTTACAGCCTGAAAACCAATAAATAACTTCTTCTTATTAATCATCATGAGTCTTATTTTAGGTGAAACTTCCAGTACATGATGTACGGTCCTTCTCTCTCTCTTCCCGGTTTTAAACTTCAATAAAACATCTCAATCAAATTCTTCCTTTTCAATCTCATTTTCAAAGTTTTGTTTATAAAGATTTTCCTTGATTTCCTCTTCATTCTGAACTTTTATTACGTCATACAAAATTATCTGGGGTTTCTTTTTCCTAGGTAACTCCATCATCAAATACTTCTCCTTCAAGTTCTTGCTAGATATTATCTTTGCAGCATCATCCTGAGTTTCAGTTTCTACAATAACAAACCTTTCACTTTCTCTTATATTTCTTATTTTAATTTTCTCCTCTATGGGTTTCAAATTCTCCGTCATCACAATCTTCTGTATTTCTCTTGTGGATTTAGTTTTCTTGGATGACACAAAAATAACGTGTCCTTTCTTTTGCACAGTTTGTTGCAACTTCTCCGACCTTTCTGGCATCTTAGGCTTCACAGCCATCATTGCATACAATGGTTTACTGGATTGAATTGCTTCCTTAAACTCTCTAGATACATTTATCTCTGTCTGCAATTTTGCATTTTCTATTTTTATTTTATCATATTCAGCTTCCATTTTGTAGATTAATGAGTAACTTTCTTCTTTAGTCTTAACAATCGTTTCACCTTTGGTTATCAACATGCATAACTCTTCCATTAGGCGTTCATAGTTACCTAAACCTCCTTCATTCTCCTCCTTTCTTCCTGTAGATTGCCGTTTTCTTGAGCGATTTAGGCTCTGGGGTGAAAAAACATCACTTTCCATTTATGCAATAAAGGTTATTAACTAATTTACGACGACTGCATCAGATTCAAAACGGGGGCCTATACTACTATTGGATCAAATTACACCACCTCCTTGCTTCTTATGTACTCCTAATATTTGCCGAGATTAAATGCCCTTTTTGCATGCAATTTTATTAAGTATCATATATATTTGTTACTTAAATATTTCCAAATTATTTTCTAAATATTTACTTACAATTTTTATCCACTTAATCACTCACTACTAAAAATTTGTACTCATTGATTACCAAAAACCTCCACGGAGACCCGGACAACTGCACGTCCGCCTCGCTCGGAAGCCCGAGTGAGAAGCTTCTTTTTTTTTGTATGTCGACGACTTTCCGATCTACTAACGCTCTTACAGCCTTGAGCACATCGAATGCCAACTGCAGCTGACCATTACCTCACTCGCCACCTGGGCACATCACAACGGCTTTTAGTTTTCTTCTGCTAAGACACAGTGTGTCCATTTTCATTGCCTTCATGGTGTACACGCTCCTCCTGATCTACATTTGCATGGCACACCCCTCTCGTTTGTTGCGCACGTCAAGTTTTTGGGCCTTTACCTCGACCATAAACTTACCTGGGAGCACCATACCTTCGTGTATCGTGCGATCGCTCCCTTCGAGTGTTAAAGGTTTTATCTGGCACCTCTTGGGGCGGCGATCGCACAGTAATGTTACGGTTGTACCGCTCGTTGGTAGATCGAAACTTGCCTACAGGAGTTTTATCTATGGCGCGGTGTCCGCCACTAAACTTCGCCTTTTAGATACTTTTCATCATACTGGTATCCGTCTTGCTACTGGGGCCTTCCGCACTAGTCGTGTCGAGTGTTTGTATGCTGATTCTGGCGAACCACCTCTGTCTTTTCGACGCTCGTTTTTACTGTGTTCTTATGTTGCAAAGCTGGCAGCTCATCCCAGTCACCCATCGTTCCAGTGTGTATTCCACCCAGACCTCGCCCACCGTTATATGCGCAATGGTACCATCTCCCGGCCGTTCGGTTTCGGGAACTTCTTAGCGCATATGACCTCCGAATGCCTCCTTTGGAGCGATCCTGTCTTGGTCGTGTTCTCCCATGGTAGCTCCAACTTGCCTGGTTTGATCTAGAGCTTTTGGTTGATGCCAAAATCGCTACCCCAGAGCCGGTGTTTCGTCGGCTCTTCTCCGCGCTCCTAGACCGTTACCGGAACTATTCTCCGGTATTTACTGATTGTTCCCATGTGAATGGTAGCAAAGGGTCAGTTTTATCTATAACGGTGCAGCTCACAAATATCGCCTTCCAGATGCCAGTTCTGTTTTTAAGGCCGAGCTGTTTGCTATCTTTTCTTTCTTTCTTGCTTTTTATCTCCACGTTTGTCCCAGGCTGTTTTATTATTTGCTCCCACTCTGAGCGCCATCCAGGGCCTGCAACAGTTTATCGGCTCCTCCACCTTGATTTTAAAAATACAAACGCTTTTATCTCAGTTGCTCTTTCGCGGATACCAGTTGGTTTTTACATGGGCTCCAGGCCATGTGGGAATTAATGGCAATGAGGAGGCAGAGGCAGATGCGGCTGCTAAGGCCGCATGCTGTTTACCGGAGTTTTCCACCGAAACTGTGCCTTCTACGGATGTTCGGCGGTACTTCCGTCGTCCTCTGTTTTCAGCTTGGCAGCAATCATGGGAGGCACATCTTTTTAAGCTGTGACCTGGCCTCTGTCCGACATGTGACATGTGCCTCTCCGTATGACATGTTGTTCTTACTTGTCTGTGATATGCTCATGAGCGCCTGTTATTTGGCCTAGGTTCTACCCTGCATTCTGTTTTAGGCAATGACCCATGGCTGTCGATCAGGCACTGTGGTTGTTTTAAATATTGGGTTCCATACACAGGTGTAAGTCACTTGATTTGCATTTATCCTGTTTTCATCTTCTGCTTTTAACCTTCTAGGCTTGTGCCTATGTACTGTTTTAGCTACCTTTTTAACTTATGACTTGTACGTTTTTATGGTTTTAAGTTTTGACCTCAGGCCTAACGACCTAGTTGTTGGTGGGCCCTTAAACCTCAGTCACTCCCTCCTTTAAACTACTTATAATTCCTTACTTTTGAATGTCCACTCTTGTTCTAATTTCTTTCCAGAAACCCTTAATTTTGTTGTTTCTTTCTGCGCATGTTTCTCCCATTCCTATTTCTTCCAATGCTGTCTGCATCTGAGTTTCTTTTTTCCCCATTTTCTCTTGTACAACCAAGCATTACTTTAGTATATCAATTTCCTAGTAGCTTTATTCCGAATCAGTATTTGATTGCCCTTTCTACGAATTTGCCTTTTGCTCATACCCTCCCTAATTCTGCCTGTGCTTACTCCATTTATTGAACTTCTTGGCAATCTCAAGCTTATTTTGCAAACATTCTGTGCATAGCATCTACATTTTCCCATCTTTTTTCCAGCCCCCATATCTCTGCTACATATAACATCCTTGCTTCCATCGCTGTGTTATATATCCTCTCTAGCCATGTAATTTGCATTTTTGGTATTCTGTTCACACATTCCCTGATTACTGTATTGTTTGTTTCTCCATTGCTATACTTTATTCTTCTGTTCTCCCTAATCCCCTGCACTATTGAGTCTTACTCTACAATTTTTCTCGATGCTTCCAAATCCATTTCTTCCCAATACCAGTTTTCGGTCTTTTTACTTTCTCTACTACGTATAGTAAGTAGGGGAAGTATAGTATTCAACCCAAAATTTCGATACCGAGATTTCACCGGAAATACATGTTTTTAGACCCCCTGAATCCAAAAAAAGAATTTTTGGAAACATGTCCGTGTGTGTGTCTGTGAACAGCATAACTCAGAAACGAAGTCGGATAAACACCACACTTGGTATTTAGGTTCAGTATCTTCCAAGGATGCGACACGAAGATTTTCAAGAAAATCCCCCCACCCCAGAGTACCCTTTACATGGAAGATTTTTCGAAAATTTTAATTTTCTCAAAAATGGCTCTAACGATTTTGATTAAAATATCATATGTTTAAGATATTTTTATGACAAATAAAATGTATATCTTGAATTTCCTGGGAATGTCTCCAAAAGTATTCTTCATTCTGAACGACTTTTGCATAACTGGTAAACCATAAGAGATAGACAAAAGTTTACTAAACGCAAAATGTAGATCGCATTAAAATACATAATTTATGTCATATACATTTTTTTGTTGAGTGAACGATTTTCGAGATATTACTTGTTATTCCCTTAAATTTTTCAATACTTATTTTCTAAATGGGAATTCGTTATTCATTTTTTTGTCTTGGATATGCAAAGAGTATTAATTTGTGGCAAATAGAATGGTGCTGCACATAGCAACCAGCTATTAAGAGATATGTATGTGCTTATATTGCCTTTGCAAATACAAAACAAGGGGAACATATTAGGCCTTAAGTGATGGTTAAATATTTTTAGAACCGGTCGCTATGTGTAAAATGTAATTCTCTTTGCATGTCAAAAGACGTTTCTGCAAATGTTTATCTCGATTAATATGAAATAGATGGAGAATAAGCGTTTGTAAAAATAGTTTGTACAAGAGTAGAGAAAGTCATGTGAGTGTAATACATCAGATTTTTTAGTTTATGTCCTTTTTTAAAGATCATTATTTTCAATTTCTTTTTGTTTATTCACAGCTCCCAGTCTTTGTAGTATTTGCCAGTTGTTTCAATAGCTCTACTTAGCCCCACAACTGAAATGAAACCTGCCAGTAGATCATCTGCAAACAATAATCCTGGTGCTTCCTTATTAATTGGTGAATGCTTATTACACTTTTTTATCTCTTCTATAATATCATCTATAAATAGGTTACATAGCACTGGACTAAGTTTACACACTAGTCTAAGCCGTGAATTATTCGTGTTCTCTTCAGTACTTCTTCCCTTGGTTATTTTCACATTGCACTCATTATTTGCATATAAATGCTTTATATTCTTTATAAATGATCCACTCACATTCTTAAATAGTTTTAACCATAGTGCATCCCTGTTGATAGTGCCAAATGCTTTTTCTAAATCAATAAAAATCATGTATACCCTATCCTTTTTTATGCTTAAGTATTTATCCACCTTTGTCTTTAAGATTAATATGTTATCTCTGAATTTCTTGTAAATGTACAATTAACAATCTTAGTCATATGTGTCTTCTAAACATACATAGCCTGTCCTAAAAGTGTAATAAAATGCAGTTGTTTTATTTTACTAGCTCAAATACAGCACCCAGGAATGGATATTCATTACTAGTTGTTAGTCGGCTCACTTTAATTGGGGAGCCACAAAGAATACATAACACAGAGTATAGCAACAAGTCTTCAGAGCTCATTGTTAGACTGGAGGTCGTTGCTTGGCTATTCCTGAACAAACAAGAGTTGGAGTGTTAGACTATCACATAACACTTGCACTCTTGATGCCACCGTGTATGTACTCCAATACCTGGTAATCCATTTCCACAACCTTCCCAACCAAACGCCTCGTCTAGTTGTTAGCACAATTTTACTTTTTTTTAATTTTAACCCTTTTATTACGAGTATTTTTGGAGAAATATGATATCGCTAAACAGGTGGCATTTGATCTTTGCTTAAGGCTACTTTACAACTGAAATAACTTTAAGTTCAGTAGAGTAATTGAAATTATAAACTTTAGGTACCTTAAATGTTTTTGTACACAAGTTCAATGCTTCGATCCTTTTTCTCTGCAAAGACTTCAATGACCCTTTCCACAAATTCATGGTTCCAAGATGAAGATTTAAGTGTGCTTTTCTTAATAGCTAAGATTCACAAATTGGACAGCCTTGCATAAGTCATTGTGTGTCGAAGGTATGTTTTCACACGCTTCATAGTACTCGTACATCTTTCACATGAAGCCGTCATTGCTGGAATGTTCAAAATTAGGGAGAATAATTTCACAGTTTCTGGCAGAACTTCTTTTAATCCATCCATTATCAAATACTTAAAGAGGTCCTTGGGTGGTAACTGTTTATCCTCACAACTATATATATATATATATACATATATATATATATATATATATATATTAACTCTCCTTTTAATTTATCTTTTAAGAAGAATGGATACACCTTAATTAAGCTTAGGACACCAGGAAAACCTGCCATGTTGAAAAATAAGGCTTTCAAGTTTATAATTTCTCTTTATTTTCTGGCATTTGTATGTAGTTCTGCCTTAAAGTGCAATGAAATGAGTAAGTTTTCTAATTATTCTGCAGGCAGTAGATTTATGCACACTGAAACTGTCACCCATTACTATCTGGAAGCTGCCATATGCATAAAAATCTTCAACAGAGTAATAGCTGATTTAACCCCGAAATAGGCCATATTTCTTTTCATTGCTGGTTCTAAATTGTGTCTTATTTCATCAATTAAGTCCATCACTAGTTGTTTAGATAACCCTAAATCTTTTAAATTCAATTTCGTCGTACATTTCAAATGGGTTGTTTCTAGAACAAAATACATGCCGCCGTAAAGGCCTAATTGCATCTTCATCAGAGGATGAAGCTGTTGAGGACGATGATAAAATATCCATACTGTGAAGAGAAACATACAAATGAAAAGTATTCAGAATACAAGTCAAAGCTCACAATTGGCATAAAATACTGAAATGTAGGTGCATATATACTAACCTGTAGATTAATTATAATTATTGTCAATGCGCTGCAATATTTGATTATTGCATCGCATATATTAACCAAATCCAGAGAAATTGCAAAACCAGTGGAAATCAAACATGTACGACATCCGCCATATTAGCTGAAGTCAAATATCTGAGAGATATCTGGTCATTTTTGCGGAAATAAATTATCCGGGGACTTAATCAGATTGATAACTGCTATCCTGCCTTTCAGAACCAGATAACTGCTTGATAGCTTATTGAAAAGAAATCTGACATTAAAGAAATCGGCCTAAGTGAAACAATTGCTTTAGACAACATAGAAAGCACCCATCAGCAAAAGAGCATGCAGGCTTCTCAGACATGAAAGCAGCTGCAAGGTTTATCAGGGCTTTTTGCATAAGCTATTCTACAGCCTGTGATATAGAACCAGCTGAGAAAGTTTAATGTCATAGTCAGGATTTGAACATGGTTCTCCTGCTTTCCATGCAGTTGCTCTAACCATTGAGCTACTATGACAACATGCTGGTAGGATATTGAATTCCCCAAACAACTCGGGCTTTTTCCCAGGTAGACCAACCAAAAATTAAAATTGAGTTTTATTTATGGTTCTTAGCGTCCCATTCCATATTGGCCATGAAATACCGGTAATTTTGCTCAGAGGCCTCTTTATCAGGCTTGAGGTTCTTTTACGTGCCGTAAATCTACGACACGGGACCACTGGCTTTACTTCCCTTCCAAAGGAAGCCATGCTAAGGATTTTTAAGCCCGAAAAAATCCATCGCCCTCCGCCGGGTTTGAACCCGCGACCCTGGGAACTAGAGGCTAGCACGGTACCACTAGTCCACGGAGGACGACAGGGAGACCAACTAAGGCATCTCACTATAAATAGCAATCTTGACAGTGACTTGCAATTTGTAAATAATTTATTCCTGGATGCCCATATAGTTAGGACCAACTGTGAGGCAGATATTTTATATGTACAATTAATGAAATTAATACTTTTAACGGCCTATCCAGCTAGGGGAATGTGATAAAGAGCCAGCTAAAAATTCAAGGATTTGAACAGGCCAGAATTTGAACACGATTGCAGCCAGTGGTGGTTCTTGAGCACCTTAAACCTGTTGATATCTTGTATTGCCACTCTTATCCATTTCTAGATGCTCTTACACCTCCAGAAAAATATTTGAAGGTGCCATAAATATCAAACTGCTTCTAACTCAAATGTGAATTGGGAGTGAAGTTGGCTAATAAATGGCAGTAAATGGCCGTTGGAAGTCAGCAGCTCATACAATGGCCCCCCGACGGGACTGCAGTTGAACAGCGGATACGAACACATACCCTACATGACGACCCCGGGTGGTGGGGATGACGCCATTACCCACTCACCCAGCTGCGCACCGAGTGCGCAGGTATCCGTCAGGCTGTGTCCACGGAGGATTAAAATAAAATGTAAAAGAAATAAAACTGTGTGGGCGTTTCGCACACAAGGTAGGCCGGCGAAGAAGTAAAAGAGATGTGTAAATGAATGGGCGTGGGGTGAAATGTGCAGAAGTAGAAGAGAAGAAAGAAATGATGGCGAGAGGAGACATGGAGTGAAATGCACAGAATGCACGAGAGCCTACCTTGAGTCCCCTGGTCACAAGAACGAACCCACCTCGACTGGACGTGGATGAATGGGTGAAAATGGCTATGAAAGGCTCGGGTACCCTGGGTGCACCTAACCCGTACTCACAAAAGGTGATCCTCTGGGGGGAAAGAAAAGTGAAGCAAACTGGGGAAAATATGGAAAAAGAAACAGGCAAAAAGTAAATAGTGGATACATTATACTTCCCCATTATATATATAACAGAATGTTAAATATAGGGGAAGAGGAACAATAAGCAACTCCACTGTATACATTGTATAAATCAGTGATGGCGAAAGCCCGACTCGTGAGGCACTGTGACTCGCAGGCAGAACTCTTTTTCTAGCCGTCTATTCATTTGTTTTCATGTGCTGCTGAATGGCATAGTGCATGTTGCATATTTGATAACTCGAGAGAGAAAGGCATTTTCGCCACCCTTGGTATAAATCATTCATTGATACAAGAAATTCAGCCTACCCATCATACAATCCACGTTTCACCCCTGTGGTACAGTTTATTAATTTCTGTAATGCTACAGCACAAGGTAAGGAATTAAAAGCTTTAGCTCAGCCATAATAAACAACGTAACTGGACTCAGTGAATTAGAAGCTTGTACCTGTCACTCTTTAATTATTTTCAGTATGAAGCTTTGTTGGTTGGTGGCAAATTCCATTTGAGAAGCAGTGAACAAGTTGACTTGATTAAAAATCTTATAGACTAACTTTCATAAACATAATTCGATAGTCATTCAAATGAAAAACAACAATTGAACACATATTTGCTAACATTAACAGCCTTGATGATGAAGATGAGGTGGGGTTAAGAGCTTTCAACATCAAGGGTTATTAGCACCCTTACAGCACATAAAGGGTAAAAACCAAAATGGTAAAGACGGGAGACAACTCTGTGAAGCATAAAACACTGATTAAAAGGACTGTAGAAGTCAAGATAAAAATGATGCCAAATACTTGGGGGGAGGCGAAACCCCCAGGAAAACCAACAATATAAGTCACAAAATTAAAAGATGCACAGATGCATCAAACGCACCCAATAAAACCACTCTGATGGATAAAACTTAAAAGACATTCTACAGACTGCACGTTATCTGCCAAAATGTTGGATATACCAACTCTCAGAGATACATAGATGCTCAATGGAACTAAAACCTGGCACTCTGTTAAAATGTGATGCACCATTAAGTGTGCCGCACACTGCTCACAGAGTGGTGCGGGATCACCACTAAGCAAGTGTCTATGACTAAAAAGACAATGTCCGATACATAGTCGTGTTAAAATCACCTCTTCCTGACAAGAAGAGTGGCCCAGACAACCAGGAGAGGTACAACCTCCTGCAGCTTGTTCCCCCCTAAGGGCTGCCCACTCATCGTGCCACATTGAGAGGATACAGTGACGTAAAATTACATACAAATCAGTGGAAGGAACAATAGAAATAAAACATCTGGGTGATAAAATTGCAGTTTTTGGCAGCAGCATCTGTAGATTCATTGCCAGAGACGTCAACATGACCCAGAATTCACACAAAGGAGATGCTGATGCCAGAAACATCGAGCGAGTGGAGGAGATCATGTATGCGCTGTACAAGGGAGTGGTAATTGTACAGTGTGTTAATACTCTGAAGGGCGCTCAGAGAGTCTGTGCAAAGAATACAGCATCTTAAGTCCTGCCGCTGGATGTATAAAAAGATTGATAAATACAAAAAAGTCCGGCAGTAAAAATCGAACATTGCCTAACTAAACGATAGGTAAAACTCTGTCGTCCAACAACAAAAGCACAGCCTACTCCAAGATCAGTCTTAGACCCATCAGTAAAAACAAAATGGAAATCCCCAAATTGCGCCTGGAGTTCTAAAAAGGCAGATCTAAGTACTAAAGAAGGGGTCACATTCTTCGGCATGGAGGTTTAGCCCAAAGCGACAGTGGGTCTCAACACGCAACCAGGGAGGACAACGGGCCTTATGATACATAGATATTACATATGGCAAAGAGAATATTCATAGACTAATATTTTCAAGTGGAAGAACCAAACATATTTGACAATTTGAGCTACTGATTAACTAACCTGCCCAGAAGTTCTATCCCAAACTCGTAGAGTTCGATCATCAGCACAAGTCACCAGATGAGTATCATCTCGGAAGAAAATTACATGTCGTATTCCTGAAGTATGGCCTGAAAATATGGTAGGGCCTGAAAATTAAAGGGAAAAAAAAATTAAAGCATATCATCATATTGCTAACTGTTAAGTACCTACACTGTGAGGCAGTATTTTAATGCCTAAATGATATTAATTGTATTTTTTATTAATTAAATTCAATAACAGCCCACCTAGAAAAACAATATGTATATAATTATTATATAAATTGTATGTAAAGTCATTGTAAATACTTATTTTTAGTGTAAACGTATTATTAGTAATATGTAAATGCTTATATATTCTAATAGTGCAAAAAACTGTGAGAATACTATGTTTTAGGATATTAATATTGGGGTAATAATGTAATTTTGGTGACGATGTGTTTGGAGTTTTAAAAGTACTGGTTATGAAAAAGATCGGTAATAACGTAATTTCGCTTACAGTTTGGAATTAGCCAATCAAAAGTAAAGAAAGATTTTTAGTTTGAATACTTAAATTCTATTGGACTAGAATTAGCCAATAAGAGAATGGCATTACCGACGCTAAAGGTTTTTACCGTTGAATCTAGTCAATCTCGGGCATGATGTAGTACAGAACAGACGTGAAAGTTGTGGGTAAAAAAATGTTGTAAAATAAAACTGATAAAATTTGTGTTCTCTGCAAAAATGTATTAAGTACTCAAGTTTTATTTTATAAAGTGTTGTGTTTATAAAATGTGCAAATATAAAGTGAAATAAAAAGAAGTAAAAAATTAAAAAAAAAAAGTAAATTGTGTGGCATCTTATCACAACCCTGCAAGAATTCGTGTTTCTATAGTGCGACTGAAAGCAGCTGAGGCAAATAACTTTAATAATATTACATAAAAACAAGCATCTTCACTATAAGGTTTGGCATCCTAAAAATCAAACAACATCAAAGTATATCTTCATTACGTAACCTTAATAATATTTACGTAACCAAAAACCTACCGCAAATTGGAATACAACTGTGGGGCAAACTCCTCCAAATAATTATGTAACCTACAAACTGCAAGTTGAAGAACAATATTCCCGCAAATTGACGCCGCAACGTGGTGGCTATGAATTATGACGAGAATTGATGACGTCACAGAAGAGAATCCAACAGGGTGGCCAAAAACAACAAGCATACAGTGAGATGTAGCTTGGAACTTAGATCGGCACCAAATTAACAAAGGAATCCAGGATAACAACAATTCTTCAGGAGTAAGGGGCATGTCGTAAACATCTTAACAACAAATTATGCAGGAACACTGAGTATTGAAATTAAATAACAACTACAAATTAAAGGTCAGAAAGTTAAATTTTTTATGTTGCAAATATAAAATTTAGAAAATATTATAAAATTTAAATAAAATTCATGCTGTTAAGAAGTGGAAAATTTAAGTTAAATAGTTCAAAAGTTAATAGAAACAATAAAATGCAAGCTATAAATAAAGAAAGTATGGAAGTAGTTGAGGTTAGGTCAGCTATTACAGAATGTAATATGGACGTAGATTTACAACAAGAGCAAGAAAACTTATCACAAGAACAATTAAGGTTCATTCAAAAAGCATTATCTGAAATTTATAATAAGGTAATTGAAAATAATAATATACTAGATGAAATGATAACTGACATAAGAAGAGAGAGAAAAGAAACAATTAATAAAGTAACAAACTAATACAGAGCTAAAAGTAGGGTTATGTAATAAAGTAACTGAAACTATTATCTATTCCAAACCAGAGTGCCTTTCACTGAAAACAAACTCTTTGTATTATCCGCGCGAAAGTAGTTCGCAATCCCCGCCCATAATGTCTGCTTGTTCCCCTCCCGCGTGCTTGTTGAACACTATTTAATCTATAAAAAGGCGCCCTGCGTGAGAATCATGGTTCAAAATGCAACCTGAGGTAACAATCGATTTTATAAGTATGCGGCAATGAACACTTACGTTAATCACAATCCTCGGGCAAAAGTGCAACACCCAAATCCGAATTCTCCGAAGGTAACTCAGCTGACATATCGGAATCAGAACTACTCTCCAAAATAATGACAAGCTTATCCACAATTCCACAGCACTGTCGCACTTAAAACTTTATCCTCTTCTATGTTGTATTATGTCTGTTTGTATTCCGAGTTGAATTATGAAGTATTGTTTGTTTTTAGCCACTTTTTAACAGTTTCCCTTCTGTGTTTGACCAGATTATTCGCACTACACGCACCTTCCTCTGCCATATGAGCTCAAATACCAACTGACTAAATCACAAGATTTGATCTGAGTTGAGCATATGTGTGTTAGCGCAGAGGTCGTATTATGAATGACTGTTCGCTTATCATATATCCTGTATTACGCAAAGTGTTTATTCGGTACTCAGATAGCACCTCTGGGAATTCATTGCTGCATTTCTTGTATATGTAAGAGATTGGCATTCGTGTATACGGTTGGTATTAACAAGCAAGATGCTCTCGGCGTTAGCGCAACAGCAGGCGAAAGTCATATTTTGTAATCTCTTAACATCTAGTATATATCCATTACATTTAACGACGAGCTCTTATGATAACAGCAATAAAATGTGCAGTTCTATACCTTTCCTGCTCGAATATTTCATAATACAATACATGTATTAAGGAACTACTTACGTTGGCGTAAGAGTATATTCTTGGGTTCGTAATAAGCCGAAGCACGTGCTTCTGTTTACATCAGAGGGAACTCTGGTTTGGAATAGACTATAGTAGACACATGTAATAAATCAAATGAAACAAGTACAGAACTGGGAAAGGAAACTAATAATAAGTTAAATGAAGCTAGTACAGAGTTGAAAACAGAATTAAATAAAGTACCACAAACTAGTCAGGAAACTAAAGAAGTAGAAAACACAAATGAAAACATTGTGCAAATGCAAATGGATGTAACAGTACCAAAAGTAAATACAGCTGTAACTAGTTATGTAAATGCTGACCAAATGCATGTAAATAATACAAGTACAGAGCGAAGTATATCACCATTGTTAACAAACAAAACAAGAGATGCAATTGCTTTTTCCATAGCTTCAACATCTCAAACACACAACATGAATGACACACAAACAAAAGCATGTACCAAATTTCATGTCAAACACAACTGTACAACATAAGAGTAGGGCAAAGCTAAAAAGTCTGTGGCATAAGAACAATGTAAACAGTATGAGAAACAAAAAGAAAAGAAAAGTAAAGTATGTAGATTATATGTGGCACAAAAAGAAACAGAAAATAAATGTAAACAGTCTGAGAAACAAAAAGAAAAGAAAAGTAAAGTATGTAGGGTAGATGTTTCACAAAAAGAAACAGAAATTAAATGTAAACCGTCTGAGAAATAAAAAGAAAAAGAAAATAAAGTATTTAAATTATGTGTGGCATAGGAATAAAATGAAAGAGAAAATATATGTAAAGAATCTGAGAAACAAAAAGAAAGGGAAAGTAAAACTTACAGGTTGTGTGTGGCACAAGAGAAAAACAAAATAATGTATTTGGAACATAAAAAGGAAAATCAATGTAATTTAAAATTGTAAAGTAATATGTAAATAACAATTTGTTTTACTAAATAGAGCAAGTAATAAATAACAAAAGAAAGTTTAGAAACAGAAGAATTAAATTAAAATTCCATTGTTAGTAGAAAATCTAAGTAGCAATTACATTTATATTATAAATTAAAATTTAGGAAACAAATTGTAAACAAAGAGTAACAAATGTTAACATTTATAATTGTATGTAAAATTGTTAAGCATATAAAGTGTTTACAAGTGAAAGTGATAATGAATGAGCAAACTTAGCTCAGGTCATTAATATTACACAAGGTCATTAACCTTGAAAAGTGCTACGCAAGTGAATAAGAAGTGTTCAGCTATACACGAGTTGTGATAAACGAGTGTTGAAGAAAAAGTAAGAAAGTGACAGTGAAAGATGGGAAGTGCAAAATAAAATTTATGTTTGTTTCTTTCAGGAGACTTTTAGAAAATATTTGAAAATTTAAAAGAACAAAACAAAAGAGTAAATTTTAAATATTTCTAAAAGGGGGCAATTTGAGGCAGTATTGTAATGCCTAAATGATATTAATTGTATGTTTTATTAATTAAATTCAATAACAGCCCACCTAGAAAAACAATATGTATATAATTATTATATAAATTGTATGTAAAGTCATCGTAAATACTTATTTTTATTGTAAACGTATTTATTAGTAATATGTAAATGCTTATATATTCTAATAGTGCAAAACACTGTGAGAATACTATGTTTTAGGATATTAATATTGGGGTAATAATGTAATTTTGGTGACGATGTGTTTGGAGTTTTAAAAGTACTGGTTATGAAAAAGATCGGTAATAACGTAATTTCGCTTACAGTTTGGAATTAGCCAATCAAAAGTAAAGAAAGATTCTTAGTTTGAATACTTAAATTCTATTGGACTAGAATTAGCCAATAAGAGAACGGCATTACCGACGCTAAAGGTTTTTACTGTTGAATCTAGTCAGTCTCGGGCAAGATGTAGTACAGAACAGACGTGAAAGTCTCAGGCAAGATATTAGACAGAGCAGACGTGAAAGTTGTGGGTAAAAAAATGTTGTAAAATAAAAATGATAAAATTTGTGTTCTCCGCAAAAATGTATTAAGCACTCACAGTTTTATTTTATAAAGTGTTGTGTTTATAAAATGTGCAAATATAAAGTGAAATAAAAATAAGTAAAAAATTAAAAAAAAGTAAATTGTGTGGCGTCTTATAATTTGAGTCTTATCACAACCCTGCAAGAATTTGTGTTTCTATAGTGCGACTGAAAGCAGCCAAGGCAAATAACTTTAATAATATTACGTAAAAACAAGCATCATCTTCACTATAAGGTTTGGCATCCTAAAAATCAAACATCAAAGTATATCTTCATTACGTAACCTTAATAATATTTACGTAACCAAAATCCTACCGTAAATTGGAATACAACTGTGGGGCAAACTCCTCCAAATAATTACGTAACCTACAAACTGCAAGTTGAAGAACAATACTCCTGCAACTGTTAGATATTAATGTTCAATAGGCATATTTTCCGCCCATATACATCATAAAAGTATGCAGGGCAAACATATGTACATGGAGTTTAAAGCATGCACAATGTGCGTTTATAGGAAATCCACCATGCATTTGACAGAAGTGCTGCAAAAATAACATGGTTGATAGCTTCTGTTCTTAGTCCATCAACTGGTGTTTCAATTTAAATCATAAGCTAAATTCTGTATTATACAACCTAACAGACCTTTTTCTGTAATATGCAATGCCTTTATCTTTGAATGAAACTGCCCATGAAAGGCAGCACAACTGGGGAAATGATAATACGGCACGAGTACCAATTATGGAGGGCTACAGATAACATGCATATTTTTTCACCATTTATGCTTTTGCAGTAACTTTACTTCATCTAAAACCTGTACATGGAATTGCAATATTAAACATTTGCTTATCAGCATTTCCCTATTTAAAACATGTAGCAACCAACTAATAAATTGAGGAACAAAGTAAATTATGCTGTAATCCTTTAACTTTGGATTTCTTTAAAGAAGAAAGGGTGATACCAACCAATAATTTATTCAATCTATCTTTGCATACTTTCATTCCCGACAAAATCAAATTCTTATATTTTGGATTGAAAACCTGTGTCCATAATTCACACAATAACGATGATTACACTGCTGACACTATAATTGCTTCCCTTTCAGATAAAAAAAAACCAGTAGTGAAAAAATCCGAGCCCATTTCGTTAATTGCATTAAAATAGCATGTTTTTTGGAGAAACATACAAAATTCATGATATATAGCTTTGGCTATGATAAACAGAAGCAGATACAGTACTAAAAATAATTTATCTTCAATCTGATAGCTATGCACAAATTTCAAAAGATTTTTAAAACACGCCATATCATTTTGGCACCTCAGAATCTCAAGGAACCTAATTAAATCAAATAAATCGAACAAACCTGAAACAAATGAAAAACTAGGGGTATATCAGATTAGTTGTTTGGATTGTGATAAGATTTATATAGGAAAAACCAAGAAATTATTAAAAGTAGGAAAAAAAGAACATTTTACAAACATTGGATATAAATAGACAGGCAGACAAATCAGCCGTGGCCGATCATTTCTGGAAAACTAGCCACAACATTAATGGAGAATTTAAGTCTTAAAGTCCACCAGAAATACTAAAGAATTGGAAGGATGTGTTATGAACTTCAAGATTCCTAATGAAGTCAACACCTATGCAAAATTGTTTCAACTTATTGCCACCAGAGGATACACTTTCAACTGCCTTTGACCCAGTTGTACAAACCAGTTGACACAGCTGATACTAGACAAGATACTACGAAAACATAGGCGGTGCCGTGGCCGAGTGTTAGACCGCTCGCCTTCCACCGAGGCGGCCCGGGTTCAATCCCGGGGACCTGCATGTGGGATTTGTGGTGGACGAAGCGGCATCTGGGCGGGTTTTCTCCGGGTTCTCCGGTTTCTGCCGCCATTCATTCCACCAATGCTCCATCATCACCTTTCCTTTCATCCATTTCACCAACATTTCCTTTCATCTACTTCCTTCATCCCATACCAGGCATCGGGCTGATCACCCATCCTGGATGCTCTGTCTTATCCATGAGTGTCTGCTCCTCGACGGGCCTCTGACCCCAAGCACCCGCTTGTAAGTCCTGGGGGGTGTAAGTCCTACATAAGAGGAGGGTAAACAGATAATGAATGAATACGAAAACATCTTCCTGCATTAATAATGTATAAGTGACAATCATAAGTGTTAAGTCAACCAATTCTAAACCTTAAATGTTTAATATTGGTCTCACTGGTTAAGTTCTTCTTGCACTGGATTTAACTACAATAAAGTTCACTATGGAGAAATAAGTTAACAATGTGTTACCATTCCTGAACAAGTTAACAAGGATCAAAAACAAAACAAAATTCTGAAAATTCCAAGTTCAAACCATACACAAAATTACATTAAAAGCCAATGTGTTTAACTCCCCAAAATATAAACATGCCATAATAAACAGTTTAGCCCATAGATTGGCAAAAAGCACAGAATATAAGGAGTACATTGAAACGATCAAGAAAGGTGAATACAATGGCTTTTTTGAAAGATCTGGTAAAAAAGAAAATTAAACTCAACAAAGACAAACAGACCATGTTACACAGTGTAACAATATTGGATGTGTACGCAATCTACACAAAGAGTGTAGCAGCTTTTAAAGAATACAGGAATTATAAGTTGGCAGTACTCACTTTCTTGATCCTTCAGTGAAGGAGAAAGGAGAAAGACGAGAGCGAGGGGAAAGGCTCGACCAAAGGCTCGTAAGTATGGCAAGGGGAGTCAAGGTTCAAGTTTGGCACAGAGTTGCTTGGAATCTTCAGACCAGTACGTATCGGAAAGAAATGCAACTCCAGTAACAACTTCACATGGCGTAGTACAAGTGGGACGACAGAGTTCTGCAATGTAATAAAAAGGTGTTACACATCAGCACAGCTGCAGTTATGTAACTTGGCTCAAATACTTTCACAAAGTCTGAATCTTCATATATTAAATGACAGCTACAGCTGGTCATGGTCGACAAGAAATCATGGTGAGACAAAGCAACCACTGAAGGAACTGTGCAAGAGACGCTGACTTCATGGGCAAATGCAGCACTGGGAACCAGAAGTTGAATGTGACAAAGTCAGCTGTCCCATGTGAAACTACAGCATCGCCAGTCGTGCAGCTTTAATAACCAGGCAAGATCTGTTGGTATTCATTTCGATTATATTTGGAAATTAATAAACTAAATTCAGGGTAAAGTTAACAAATGGTTACGCAAGCAGCAAACTGATGATGATGAGATGGGGGGCCTTACAATGTATAAAATTTAAAATCCAAAAACTAAAATACAAGACATAAACCCGCATTGTCTAAAACACTAAAAAACAAGCCAACAAATTCTTAAACTACCACACTAAAATATGGTAAATAAAACATTAAAACGACATGTCAGGAATTGTAAAAGGCAAGAGACAAGAGCACCATATGTCCACCAGGGAGAAGAGCCCCCTTAAAACAGACAGTATAAAATCACAAAACTAAAAGACGCTCAGCGCATCAAATGCGCCGACTAAAATCACTGTCACTGATAAAACGTAAAAGACATTCTACACCATGCACGTCGTCTGCCAAAACGTTGGCTACACCAACAGGCAGACACACACGAATGCGCAATGGAGCTAAAACTTGACACTGTTAAAATGTGACGCACCGTTAAGGCCGCATCATACTGTTCACAGAGTGGTGCGAGGTCACCACTGAGCAGGTGCCTGTGACTAAAAAGGCAATGACCGACACGTAAACGAGATAAAATTACCTCTTCCCGACGAGATGAGATACCCCAGACTAACGAGATAGGTTTAACCTCCCGCAACTTGTTCCCCGGAAGGACGTTCACGCCAAAGCGAGAGGATGCGGTGACGTAAAATAACACACAAATCTGAGGAGGGAACAACAGAGGTAAAACATCTGGGTGATAAATTTGCCCATTTGGCAGCGGCGTCAGCAGACACGTTCCCTGAGACGCCCACATGACCTGGAAACCACACGAAGGAGACGCTGATGCCAGAAGCACCAAGCGAGTGGAGGTCATGAATCGCTGTACGAGCGGACGCTAGGTGTACAGCACGCGAATACCCTAAAGAGCACTCAAAGAATCTGTACAAACAACACAGTGCACTAAGTCGTGGCGCTGGATGTATAAAAGAGATTGGTGATGATGATGTGTTGGGGTTTAAGGGCGCTAAACATCAAAGGTCATCAGCGGCCTTACAACGTATAAAATTAAAAATCCAAAAACTAAAATACGGGACACAAACCTGCGTAGTCTAAAACACTAAAAAAAACAAGCCAACAAATTCTTAAACTACCACACTAAAACATGGTAAATAAAACATTAAAACGACGTGTCAGGAACTGTAAAAGGCAAGAGACAAGAGCGTGTCAGGGAGAAGAGCCACCATTAAAACAGACAGTATAAAACCACAAAAATAAAAGACGCTCAGCGCATCAAATGCGCCGAAGAGAGTCACTGTCAGTGTTAAAACGTAAACACATTCTACTGTATGTACGTCGTCTGCCGCCAGGCAGAGACATACGAACACGCAATGGAGCAAAAACCTGACAATCTGTTAAAATGTGACGCACCGTTAAGAGTGCCGCACATCGCTAACAGAGTGGAACGGGGTTAGCACTAAGCAAGTGTCTACGACTAAACAAGCAAGGTACCATACGTAATCGAGTTAAAATTACCTGATCCCGACGAGAAGAGGTACCCCAGTCTAACGGGAGAGAGGTTTAACCTTCCGAAACTTGTTCCCCCGGAGGGCCGTCCAATCATCGCGCCAAAGCGAGAGGATGCAAACAAATCTTTGGAGTGAACAGAGGTGATAATATTGCCGATTTGGCAGCAACGTCGGCGGACTCATTCCCTGAGATACCCACATGACCTGGAATCCACACGAGGGAGACGCTGATGCCAGAAGCATCAAGCGAGTGGAGCAGGTAATGAATGCGCTGTACGAGCGGGCGGTACGTGTACAGCACACGAATACCTTGAAGAGCACCCAGAGAGTGCGCCGATGAATACACAATGCACTCGTATTCAAGCTTGCATCGGACCAATGAGCGATATAGACGAACGACGGTCCGATCAGCTCCCCAGGATGTGCCACTTAAAACACGCAAAAGATTAAGAGAACGGTGACACTTGGATATCAAAAACGAAATGTGGAAGTCCAGCTCAACTTTCTATCAAAGATCAAGCCAAAAATTTCACGCCGTCTGCAAATGGAAGACAATCACGCCGAAGATTGAGAGCGGGATAAGGGAAAGCCTTCCGGCGCCAGAAATTCACACACAGGATTTCTCAGCGGAGAAAGTAAAGTCGTTGGCGTTACTCCAGGCGTAGAGAAGGTCGATACAGCTCTGGACACGGCGTTCGAGATAAAAAGTCCGCCGAGAGCTGCAATAAATAGCAAAATCGTCAACAAATAGGGGCGATGAAGTACCAAGTGGAATACACTCAACAATGGGCGTGATAGCAATCGCAAAAAGTGTGACACTGAGTACAGAGCCCTGCGGTACACCGTTCTCTAGTATAAAACGACTAGATAAAACCGAGCCCACACGTACACGAAAGACGCGGTCCGTCATAAACTCCCGAAGAAATATGGGAAGACGACCGCGGAAATTCCCTGCATGGAGTGTACGTAAAATGCCGCCCCTCCAACAAGTGTCATAAGCTTTCTCCAGGTCAAAAAATACAGACACCGTTTGACAATTTCTCAGAAATCCGTTCATAATATGCGTCGACAGAGACACCAGATGGTCGACGGTAGAGCGATGGCGACGAAATCCACACTGAGCGTTCGCCAGAAGTTTCTGAGACTCAAGGCACCATGTCAACCGTCCGTTGATCATGCGCTCCATCACCTTGCAAACGCAACTGGTGAGGGAGATAGGGCGGTAGCTGGAAGGTAGTTGGCGATCCTTACCAGGCTTAAGTATAGGGACAATGGTGGCTTCGCGCCAAACGGAAGGGAAAAGGCCGTCCTGCAAAATACAGTTATAGATCCGTAAGAGAAAGCGCTTACTGTCGGCTGTAAGGTTCTTCAACAGCAGAACATGAATGCCATCCGGCCCAGGAGCGGAGTGCCTAGAGCAATGAAGAGCGTGCTCCAGCTCCCTCATTGTAAAAAGGGCATTATAACATTCCGCATTATCACACCGAAAATTATAGGTTGCGGAATCCAGCCGGTCTGTGATAGAGCGAAAGCCGGCGGAATAATGGTCTGAACTGGAAACCGCCTCAAAGGCAGCACCCAGAGTGTTAGCGATGGCAGCCGGATCCACTATGGTGGCATTAGAAACCTGAAGACCAGAAACAGTACAATGCGACACTTTACCTGAGAAGCGACGAAGTTTATCCCAAACAGATGAAGGCGTAAAGCGATTAAAAGACTCGACAAAACTAGTCCACGACGCCTTCTTGCTATCCTGAATAATGCGATGAGCCCTGGCGCGCGATTGTTTAAAAGTCACCAAATTATCAAGTGTAGGGTGTCGCCAAAACACTCCAAGTGCAGTTCTACGGGCACGAACGGCGTCCCGAAAATCCTCGTTCCACCACGGAACAGGCGGTCGCCGAGGTTGAGAGGATGAACGGGGAATTGCGCGTTCGGTGGCAGAGAAAAGTGTAGACGTAAGGTGCTGCACTAGTTGGTTAATGTCGGCGAAGGGCTGATCGTCAAAATGCACGAGGCTGGAATACAGCCTCCAGTCGGCTTTTGTGAATATCCAGGTAGGTACTCTCGAATGCTGTACGTGAGGTGACAGAAGAGAAACGATGCAGGGGTAATGGTCCCTGGAGTAGGTGTCAGCGACGACGTTCCACTGAAGACGACTAGCAAGCTGGAGTGAGCAAACGGCAAGGTCCAAGTGAGAAACTGTACCGGAAGAATCAGAAAGAAACGTGGGCTCACCTGTATTGAGTATAGAGAGGTTGAACTGATTAAAAATGTCGAAAAGAAGGGTTCCCCTCGCACAAGTCCTTGGCGACCCCCACAGGGGGTGATGGCATTAAAATCTCCCAACAGGACAAATGGTGTTGGGAGAGCGGACACGAGATCTCGAAGGTCTGCGTTAGCGAGGGGAGACGATGGAGGTGAATATACAGAGCAAACAGGAAAAAAAAGGGTAACTGCAGTCTAATGGCAACAGCTTGCAAGTCGGACATAAGAGTGAGACGTTGAAAATGAACGTCGTTACGCACTAACAACATGACATCTCCATGAGCAGGAGTACCCTCCTCCGGTTCAAGGTCGTAGCGAACCGGAGTATATCCTCGGAGATCAAAAGGATCAGGAGGGCGAAGCTTAGTCTCCTGCAAACACACGACCATAGGCGAATGGGAACGCAATAAAAGTTGCAGTTCCGCCCTATGCGATCGTACACCACGTACATTCCAGGTCAGGATAGCCATTAAGAAAAAGGGATAAACTGTCTATTTAGAAGGGCGGCTTAAAATTACCTTTTGTTTAACCTTTGGGCTCGGGCTTTTGGTATGGAGTTGGTCAGACTCCATAGCCTCCTCGAAGGGAAGTCCCACGCGCTCAGAGCCAGAAACCGATTCAAACGCCGTGAATCGGTTCTGGGTGGCGATGGGTGAGGGGTGCCGCTGAGCGCGGCTTTTCTCAGGAGCTTCCTGGGACTGCGACCTCCGAGGAGGAGAAGGTGAACTCTGCTGTGAACACGCGGAGGGTCTTTTAAAAAGTCTTCTCTTCGAAGTTTCTGCTTCGGCTTTTTCTCAGTGGCTTGTGACTTCATAAACTTTGGACCAGGTTTATAGGGCTTGGTAACTGTAGCTTTAATGGACGGACGGATGGTAGTGGCGGTCAATGCAGTCATGGTCCAAGTTTGAGTCTCTGCATCCTTCCGGGGTACTGGCGAGGCAACAGAACTGAATGTTCCCGATCGCAGGAGCGAAGGTTGGCGCGCATGGTAACGCCTCCGGGCTTCGGCGAAGGAGGGTTTCTCCTTTACCCGGATCTCCTGGATCGCCTTCTCGTCCAAATACCGAGGACAGTCGCCAAATGAAGCAGAATGTGACCCTTTGCAATTAACGCAGACGGGGGCTGTTGAACAGGCACCTTCGTGTGAGGGCCGGCTACATGTTGCACAGATGTTAACGGCACTCTTACATGAGACTTGTGTATGCCCAAAAATGTTGGCATTTAAAACAACGCAGAGGTCTAGGAATATAAGGCCTCACAGAAATCCGTTCGTACTCTGCGGAAATGCTCGTGGGCAGATCGACGCCATCAAATGTTAGAAACAGGGTACGAGTGGGTACCAATACGCCGTCGCGTTTGGCTGCACTCGATGCACTGCTGTCACCTTTTGGTCCGAAAGATAGTCTACGAGTTCGTCGTCCGACATACAATCGAGGCTATGGGTGGTAACGACGCCCCGACAGAAATTCAATGTGCGGTGCTTCTCGACACGGATGGGATAACCGTGGAGAAGCGTAGCGCGCAACAAGGTCTTACTTTGCTGATCGGACTTAGTTTGTGCCAATAAGGAACCATTCCGTAGACGAGTGCAGGATTGAACCGCACCAGCAATAGCATCTATGCCCTTCTGAATTATAAAAGGCTTCACCTTCTCAAAGTTTTGTCCTTCTTCTGTTCTTGAAATGACCAAGTAACAAGCAGATGTCGGCGGTGCTACTTCTGTTACAATAACTTTTCGGCGCTTGTTGTTTATAATGGAGAAAGGGTGCTCCATAGCGAAATAAATCCTCCACCATTGCAACCGTCTCCGACCTCGGGCTCTGACTTCCCGGGCGTTACCCCGGCTTGGGTAAGTGGCCTATCTATACCTATCTCACCCCAGGGTCACACCTCCCAGAACATAGACAGAGGGACCCAATCGCCGTCAGAAGTCAGCAGCTCATGCAATGCCCCCCCCCCGCGGGACTGCAGTTGAACAGCGGATACGAACACAAACCCTACATGACGACCCCGGGTGGTGGGGATGACGCCATTACCCACTCACCCAGCTGCGCACGCAGTGCGCGGGTATCCGTCAGGCTGTGTCCACGGAGGATTAACATAAAAGGTTAAAAGAAACTAAAACTGTGTGGGCGTTTCGCACTCAAGGTAGGCCGGCGAAGAAGTAAAAGAGACGTGTAAATGAATGGGCGTGGGGCGAAATGTGCATAAATAGAAGAGAAGACAGAAGCGATGGCGAGGGGCGACATGGAATGAAGTGCACAGAACGCACGAGAGCCTACCTTGATTCCCCGGTCACGAGAACGAACCCACCTCGACCGGACGGGGATGAAAGGGTGAAAATGGTTATGAATGGCTCGGGTACCCCGGGTGCGCCTAACCCATACTCACAAAAGGTGAGCCGCTGGGGGGGGGCCGCCTCCGAGGAGATGGTGAACTTTTCTTACCGCGTGCACGCGGAGGGTCTTTAAGAAAGTCTTCCTTATGACGTTTCTGCTTGGACGTCTTATCAGTGCCTTCTGACTTCAGCACCTTAGGACCAGCCTTAGAGGGATTGATGACTGTGCCAGAGACGGATGGCCGGATGGTAGTCGCAGTCATGGCCCAGGTGTGTTTTGGCATCCCTCCGGGGTACTGACGAGGCAACAACAGAGCTGAACGTACCCGATCGCAGGAGCGCAGTTTGGCGCGCATGGAAACTCCTCCGGGCTTCAGCGAAGGAGAGTTTCTCCTTTACCAGGATCTCCTGGATCACCTTCTTGTCCAAATACCGCCGACAGTCGGCCAATGACGCAGAATGAGACCCTTTGCAATTAACGCAGACAAGAGGTGATGAACAGGTATCATCGTGTGAGGCTGAATACCTGTGGCACAGATGGAAACGGCACTTACAAGAGACTTGCTTATGCCCAAAACGTTGGCATTTAAAACAACGCAGAGGTCTAAGAATATAGGGCCTCACCGGAATACGTTCTTACCTGCTGAAATACTCGTGGGAAGATCGACATCATCGAAGGTTAGAAACAGGGTACGGGTGGGTACAAACACTCCGTCGCGTCTAGCCTGCACTCGAGCTGCCGTTACCTTTTGGTCGGAAAAATTTTCGACCATTTCTTCGTCCGACATACCATCGAGGCTATGGGTGGTGACGACGCCTCGACAGGAATTCAAGGTGCGGTGCTTCTCAACACGGATGGGATAACCGTGGAGAAGCGTGGCGTGCAACAAGGTCTTACTTTGTTGATCCGACTTACTCTTAACCAACAATGAATCGTTTCGTAGTCGAGTGCAGGAATGAACCGGACCAGCAATTGAGTCAATGCTATGCTGGATTATAAAAGAGTTCACCTTCTCGAAAGATTGTACTTCCTCTGTACGTGTAATCACTAAGTAACAACCAGATGGCAGTGGTGCTACTTCTGTTACAATGACTTTTCGGCGCTTGTTACTAATAACGGAGAAAGGGGGCACCATAGCGAAAGAAATCCTCCACCATTTCAACCGTCTCCGACCTCGGGCGTTACCCCGGCTTGGGTGAGTGGCCTATCTATATCAGTCTCACCCCAGGGTCACACCTCCCAGAACATAGACAGAGGGACCCAATGGCCGTGGGAAGCCAGCAGCTCATGCAATGGCCCATCCGTGGGACTGCAGTTGAACAGCGGATACGAACAAGGGCCCTACATGACGGCCCCGGGTGTTGCAGATGACGCCATTACCCACTCACCCAGTATCCCTCACGCTGTGACCAGGGAGGATTAAAATAAATAAAGTCGGAAAATAAACCGAAAGTGTTAGGCGTTTCGCACGCTAGGTAGGTCGGCGAGGAAGGAAAAGATGTGTGTATTGTCGTGGTGCGAAATGTTCGTAAATAGACTAGAGAAGAAAGAAACGATGGCGAGGGGCGGCATGGAACGAAATGCAAAGAAGCACGAGAGCCTACATTGTGTCCCCCGGTTACGAGGACGAACCACCTCGACCGGACGAGGGTGAAGGGATGTCGTTGGCGATGAGTGGCTCGGGACCCCGGGTGCGCCGAACCTGTACTCACATAATGCGAGCCCCTGGGGAGGAGGGAGAGGTTGAACTGAGTAAAAATTCGGAAAGAAGCGTTCCCCTCACGCAAGCCCTTGGCGAACCCCACAAGGGGTGATGGGAATTAAAATCTCCCAACAGAAGAAACGGTGCTGGGAGAGCAAACAGGAGATTTCGAATGTCCGCGCTAGCGAGGGGAGACGATGGAGGTGAATAGACGAAGCAAATAGAAAAGAAAAGGCCGGGTAATTGAAGCCGAACGGCAACATCTTGCAAGGCAGATGTAAGTGTGAGTTAAAATGAACGTCGTTACGGGCTAATTGTATGACACATCCATGGGAAGGAGTACCCTAAGCCGGTGCAAGATCGTAGCGAACCGGAGTATATCCTCGGAGATCAAAAGGATCGTGAGGGCGAAGCTTAGCCTCCTGCAAACACAGGACCGTAGGTGAATGGGAATGCAATAAAGGTTGCAGTTCCGCCCTATGCGATCGTACACCACGTAAATTCCGGGTTAGGATAGCCATGAATAAAAGGGATAAGCTTCCTACTTAGAACGGCGTTCAAAATAACCTTCTGCTTAACTATGGGGCTCGGGCTTCTGGTATGGAGTTGGTCACACTCCATAGGCTCCTCGAAGAAAGGGCCCACGAGCTCAGTGCCAGAAATCGATTCAAGCGCCGAGAATCGGTTCTGGGTGCCAATGGGTTAAGGAGCATCCTGGGACTGCGACCTCCGAGAAGGTGAACTTTTCCTACCGCGCGCACGCGGAGGGTCTTTAAGAAAATCTTGCTTACGAAGTATCTGTTTGGATTTCTTCTCAGTGCCTTGTGACTTCAGTACCTTAGGACCAGCTCTAGATGGCTTGATAACTGTGCCAGAGATGAATGGCCGGATGGTAGTTGTGGTTCAAGGCAAGACATGGTCCAGGTTGGCATGTATGGTAACGCTTCCGGGCCTCAGCGAAGGACAGTTTTTCCTTTACCCGGATCTCCTGGATCGCCTTCTCGTCCAAGTACCGCGGACAGTTAGCAAATGACGCAGAATGAGACCCTTGCAATTAACGCAGACAAGAGGTGATGAACAGGTATCATTTTGTGAGGCTGACTACCTGAGGCGCATATGGAAACGGCACTCTTACAAGAGACTTGCGTATGCCCAAAACGTTGGCATTTGAAACAACGCAGAGGTCTGGGAATATAGGGCCTCACCGCAATGCGTTCGTACCCGGCTGAAATATTCGTGGGCAGATCGACGACATTGAAAGATAGAAACAGGGTACGAGTGGGTACCAGCAATCCGCGTTTAGCCTGCACTGGATGAACCGCTGTTACCTTTTGATCGGAAAGATATTCGACCAGTTCATCGTCCGATATACCATCGATGGTATGGGTGGTGCCGACGCCTTGACAGGAATTCAAGGTGCGGAGCTTCTCAACATGGATGAGATAACCGTGGAGAAGCGTGGCGCGCAGCAAGGTCTTACTTTGTTGATCGGATTTGCTTTGAACTAACAATGAACGATTTCGAAGTCGAGTGCAGGAATGAACCGAACCAGCAATAGAGTTAATGCCCTTCTGGATAATAAAAGGGTTCACCTTCTCAAAAGATTGTCCTTCCTTGTTCGGGTAATGACCAAGTAACAGCCAGATGGCGGTGGTGTTACTTCTGTTAAATTACTTTGCGGCGCTTGTTGGAAGTAATGGAGAAAGAGGGCTCCATCGCAAAAAAAAATTCTCCACCATTGCAACCGTCTCCGACCTCAGGTCTGACTTCCGGGCGTTACCCGGCTTGGGTGAGTGGCCTATCCATACCAGTCTCACACCTCCCAGAACATAGACAGAGGAACCCAATGGCGGTGGAGAGTCAGCAGCTTATGCAATGGCCCCATCCCCCGCAGGACTGCAGTTGAACAGTGGATACAATTCTCAGAGCAAATATTGAAATTATATTTGCAAGAAAATGCATGTAGTGCTGGATGCATGAACAATATATGCCAAGAAAGAATTTTTATACAAATCAGATTATCATGACAATTGTAGTAACACAAATGATAAGATTTATATTATTAAATTCATTATATTATACGAAATTATTCACATTAAAGTTTTATCTAGAAAAGGTTGAACAGAGATAAAGGCATGTGTATATATATATATATATATATATATATATATATATATATATATATATAGCCTCCTGCAAACTGTATGTAATCTGTAATTTCAAAATATATTTTATGAAACTGTTAGTAACATTTCAGTTTCTTACTACACCTATTCCTCTTGAATTAATATGTGTCACTAATAACATAGTTAAAATATGTAATAAGGTAGCTGCCAGACATAAAAGGTTACAACAGAAAGTTCAGTAATGGAATTAACTGATTCCAAACGATTTTTGAGAAACCTTTTTGAACCTTAAAACAGGTTCTCTTTAGGAAATTTGATTAAATCAAATGGACAATCCAACAGCAGAAGAAAAACTGGGAATATATCAAATCAATGCTCTGATTGCCTTAAGGTATACAATGGAAAAACCAAGAGAAATTTGAAAGCAAGGATAAAAGAGCACTTTAGAAACATCATATATAAATAGACAAGTCAGTGGATCAATCATTTTTGGAAATCATGCATGCTTCTTTGGCTGCGATCTTAGAAAGTCTGCTACACAATGTGCTCGGGAGACAGGGGTTAACAGTGTGTGTTCAAGTGTACATACCAAGATTATTGCTGCATTAAGTGATCCTGAATACCAAATGGAGTTTTGTGAATGGTTTCAGTATTTTTTTGTCGTCCTCCGTGGACTAGTGATACCGTGCTAGCCTCTAGTTCCCAAGGTCGTGGGTTCAAACCCAGTGGAGGTCGATGGCGTAAAAATCATTAGCACGTCTTCCTTCAGAAGGGAAGTAAAGCCGGTGGTCCCGTGTCGTAGATTTACGGCACGTAAAAGAACCTCAAGCCTGATAGAGGCCTCTGAGCAAAATTACCAGTGTTTCACGCCCAATATAGAATGGGACACTACGGACCATAGTAGTTACACTCCTGATATCTGGAAAGGCTAAGCACAAACATTTTTCCAGCTGAAGAACACTTTATTGAAACAGTGAGTTCTTGTTACATGCCAGGGCACACCCACACTACTACCGAGGCATGCAGGTTTTCCTGGACAGACAGACAGTGGATAGAACATAACACATTTGAGCTCCCAGTATGTTCACTAGGTTGAACACCTTTGGGGTCCATGAAGAATACCACGAATCACAGAAAACCATCTATTCGGACGCCCTTCATCTGGAAATTACAGCAGCATGAGCAGAAATTCCCATATACACATTGACTATCTTTGTCCAAGGAAGCATTCGTGCTGATGTGTGTCTAGCCATTAACAGCAAGCATTTTGAGAATCATAAGTAAATGAGCAGGTGCAGGAAGCTTGCATTGAATCAGTGATCACCATATAACTAACCCTTTGCAATGCATAGCATAGTCAAGCATAATATGATAAATGCCCTGCTGCACATTGCGTAGAATGTAGTAAATGTGTTTATCGCTTCATAAGGTTCTGCTTATGCTGACCTCAGCTTTTAGGAGCTATGTTGATGTAAAAGTACTCCTGTTGCATTGTTTCAATGATTTCGCAAGACAATGTAATAGCAAACCATAAATAGCACTGTTTAGAGCTGAGTGCATTTATGTAAGTAAACAGTTTCCTGATGAGTTTATAGCTGTATCAGTACCATGGAGACTGTTCCAAGTACATCATGGTCTAGAAAATGCTGCAGTGAAAAGGTATTGGTAACAGACGAGGAAATACTAGCAGCAGTTTACGAGGAATTAGATCGTGAAAGTAGCTCCACAAATCTTGGTTTGGCAAATTAGTGTAAGACAGTGATAAGGAACAAAGTGACAGTTACAGTGCTGAGATACAGGTAGCAGAACAGGGGACTAAAATTAGTGAACCACAAACTAAAACTAAAGTAGTACCGGCACAGTGGACCTACAATTTAAATTTCAATAAATTATATACAACCCATCCCTTACAGATACAAATCATTCTATTCCTCCAGGAAGCCCAGAAGAGGTTATTTTGAATGTTTTATAGATTCCAATTTTTGTGGAAAAATTGCGGAGGAAAGAAACATATATGCAGCTCAGATTCAAGGGAGATACATGCCTACTTAGGTATTTTGATATATATGGGGATGGATTTACCTGAAACCAGAGATTACTTTTTGGGGGATTTTTGTGTTTGTCCAATTGTAAGACAAGCAATGACGTTGCTCCACTTTCAAAAGATATCACAGTACCTTCACCTGAATGACGAATCTGCAAGGCCATGATTAGGTGTAGATTCTTACATCTGTATAAAGTATGGCCTGCTTTAGACATAATAAAAAAGTTTGTGAATGTCTACAAACCAAATCGTGAACTTTCAGTTGACAAAGTGATAAGCTTCAAAGGACACTTCTTTTAAAACAATAAATGCCTGCTAAACCAACAAAATGGGGGATAAAGCATGGGGTATTGCAGATAGTAAAGGTGGTATTTATTGGGATGTTGTAAAATCTATTTAGGGAAAAAAAGAGGCGAGAAACAACTATCTTCTACTTGGGGAACAAGTTGGTTTATACAGGTGTGAAAAATACACCGGATTTTGGCATCATGTATATTTTGATAAGTTTTTTAATTCCACGTGGCCAATGAAATTACTTTTGGATAGGAAAATATATGCGTGTGGTACAACTCGTAGGAGGAGAGACTGGCCAAAACAATTTTCTAAGTCAAAACAACTGAAATTGAAAAGGGACGAATCTCACACACTGCAACATAAAGGTGTAACTGCGGTTGTTTGGCATGATAAGAGGGACGTTCTTTTATTATCTACAAACTCCAATCCTAAACTTAATGGGGAAGTAGAAAGGAAGAGTGGCAAGGGAAAAGAACAAATAAAGATACCCTGTCCTAATGGAGTGATAAACTATACTCATATGGCAGTAATTGATCTCGCAGGCCAAATGAGGGAGTATTACGGTGTCAGCCGACTAAAAAAAAAATGGTGGAAATACTTGTTCCATTTCATAGTGAATGTTGCTATCGTTAATTCTTATTATATATGACATTTTGCACAGACCTCTGCATCTACAGCTCATGGCAACAGGCTTCTTTAATTCAGGCAAAATTTAGCACAACAATTAATCGCAGACTTCATATCACATAAGTGAGCGGGATTTCAGCATAGCCTACCTTCTGCTACTCCTGCACCAAGTTTTCTTCATGTCCTCGTAAAAATTCAAGGCCGGTAAAATTGTGTGCTCAGTGCATAGTGAAGAAAAGGAAAACACCATCAGGTCGTGCACACAATCAAAATACAAATGCAAACAGTGTGACATTGCCTTGTGTAGAATTGGTTGCTTACTCAACTATCATCAGGCAAAGGGGCTGGAAATTCAAAACTAATACAAGGGTGTACATACTAAACCATTAATAACCTTAAGTGTATATAAGAACACTTTTTGTTATGCAAAAGAATAGTCGATGTAACATTTTCTGAACATGCTGCAATAATGCCACGGATGTAAACGTTATAAGGGTAAGTACTATAATAATTTTGCAGAAATTATTTTATTGTACTTAAGTATAGCAGATTTTATTCTGGTCTTTAATTAACATTAATTAATATAACGAATTCCATTGTCATTAATACTGTGGAATTATATAGATGTGTTATAAAGGGGTGCACGTATATAAATGTTGTTTGTCTACAAAGGGGTTGATGTTTTTAGTTATAAACTATTGAAATAACATTTAATGTTAATTACTGCAAACCAAGTTTAAATGAGTTATTAAATAATCATTTAATTTAGTTACTAAAAGATGTAATTATGCATATATATATATATATATATATATATATATATAGGTCACTTTTAGTTTAACTTCTGTAGCAGCAGCTCAGAATTTAAATGGACACAACTCTGCTGGAGAACTAATATTCTATGCACAACAAAGGGTTAAGTTCAGTGCTTAACACGCAATAATTAATTTGGGTTCATTAAGATGCATGAGTGGTCCACTTGCAAAACCTGTTAAATGACACACCCTAAAAAATCAAGTTATATAGCTCATTGGAAAGGTCTCGGCATAGTCTACAAAGATGTGAAGTTATCCACTAGTGAAACCCACTAAAATCGCTTGAAAAGTTGATGAGAAAGTCATGTCCTCCAGCAAAACCTTAAAAACAGTCTAATTGCAGACCCAGCTAAATTACAATCAGAAGATCGCCAACAGGAGTGATACACATACAAAACCCGTTAAAATCTAAGAACTTTACATTAAAAAAGCTCAAAGAGAATCTTTTACTTCTCTAGGTTTCGTTTCGGTAGCACTGTTTCTCCCACAGTTATGTAGGCAACATTCTTTGAACTGCAGTGTGGCTATAACAATAATGGTTTGTTTATTTAAATGTTGAGCTTGGTCTTAACTAATGTGTGCAGGGCAGGGACTGAGGTATTGAGTAATTATTATTTATTTAAAATGAGTAACTGTGAAAACAGTAAAAACAATATTGAAGTGCTAGCCATCGAGACTCAGTTCATAGATGTTGATCCTGTGGAAGTAAACAATATATCCTAACATGAAAAAAGGTTGCAAGGAGAACAATGTTCCTTGTAAGAAGAAACTATGTCCAGAAACCTGGAAAAGAAATGTTGCGAAGGTAAAAAGGTAAGAAAATATTAGGTATGTTAAAATAATCAGATAAGATCTGTAGTCATTTCTGACAATACATGAATAAATATGAATGGATGATGTAACCTAATCAAACTTCAAGTTTTTGTTCTTCAGGTACTCTCCCAAAGGATTCCCTAAAATACGACCAGCTCACACAAAGGAAAGAGCTTCCGCTGTAAAGAACTTAACTGCCAAGATGTCAGAAGAATTCATCAGGCTCACTTTAAGGAAAAATCACTAGTTGCACAAAATAATTTCATCTTGTGACACGTCCAAGTTTCAACACCGAAACAAAGTACTGAAAACAGTAAAAGAAGATTGAGCATGGAGTACAGTTTATGAAAAAGAAGAGAAGACGTCACTGAAAACATACCAGTCGGCCAAGAAGTTTTTATGGCAATTCTTCAAGTGGGAAGAGACAGGCTGCAACATTTGATTCCAAGATTCTGAAAAATTTAATAAACTCCACCTAAAAAGAGAGGAGGAGACCGCATATCTGAAAAATGTGCTGAGAAAAATGAAAAAGTAAACAGTCACATCAGCAAATTCATCCCACGCGAAGCCCACTACTCAAGAGCTAAGAACTGTGAACAACAGTACCTTAGCTCAGATCTTACCATTGCAAAGATGCACGAGATGTTCAACAAAGAATACCTACACATTCCGGTTCAATACGAGCACTACAGAAGATTTGGTGCGCCAAGTGTCATGCTTGCTCAACATGCAACAGCCTTCAGTCAAGAATCGAGGCTGCAATGACTGAAGAAGAAAAGGTGGATCTAAGATTTCAGCTTATGGTGCACAAAAAAGGGCAGATGTGTTCTACAAAAGGTTGAGAGGAGATGCAAAAGATAATTTATGTTCAGCTATGATTGCCAGAAAAACTTTGTGCTATCTAAACTCCTAGATCAAGATGCCTATTACCTACATCAAATGTACCTGTACAACTTCATAATGTGTTAAGGAAATTCACACTTTTCTCAAACTCCAGAAAACGTGTTCACATACGCATGGCTAGAGGCTGATTTTGCTAAAGCTTCGAACCAAATAGCTTCCGCCATCCATCAAAACTTATCCCAGCATGCAGATTTTGAAGGTATAAGGAAGATCTGCTTGTTTGCAGATGGGTGCAGGGGACAACATAAGAACAAGACTGTAATAGGCATGCTAATGCCCTGGTTTCTGAACGAAGCTCCCATTACAATTCCAGTAATTCAAATGTGGTTTCCTATTGTGGGTCATGCTTTCATTCCACCCAACAGAGTATTCGGAAATTTAGAGTGAAAGTTACGGAAAATTGACATGATTGAGAAACCAGAAATGTACATGGACATCATGAAAAAGCACGCGACCGTCATTCACCTAGGAGGAGAAGATTGTCCTGTTCGAGACTGGAAGGTATATGCAGATGCACAGATTAAAGAACCAGGGAAATGACATTTTCAGTTCCAAAAGGCAAAAAAAATCACCAAACCCAAAAACAAGAGCGCATGCCTAGTACAAGTTAGCTTTTTGATAACTTCGAAGGCAGGGAGCCCAAATCTGTAAACAGAAGAGGAAAGAGTTTCAAGAGCCAGAACTTACCAACACTTATCCCCAAAGGTGTAGCGCTTTAATCAAAGAAGGCCGAAGACATCAAAGCACTGTTGAAGAAACACTATGGTAATCAATGGGAAGACTCTGAAAACCTGATGTTTTTTCTCCGAAATTTTTAAAGAACAAGAATAGTGGGTGTTGCAGATAACACCAACGATGCTGACACTCTTTTTGAGCTGTTAGATGAACGGGATACCAACATTTTATAAATGCTTTAATTATTTTTTCAGTTGAACTGTTTTAATAATTGCTTGTTGAAGCTTTCAATTTTTTCACACGCCATTGCAAAAACATTTTGCAGACTAGCCAATCATTAATGAAAACATTAATGAGATCTATGGTACCTTCAACCTGCAAGGGTTCTATGCAAAAGCAGAAAAAAAGATTGCAGATTATTTCCTGTTTGATAGTATTCAGAGAGAGAGAGAGAGAGAGAGAGAGAGAGAGAGAGAGAGAGCAATAGGGTTTAAGGGAGCACAACAGCCCAGGTTATAAGCGCCCTCACTAAGTTAAAAGTGTCAACAGTTAAAATAAAAGCATGATAAAATAGAGTCTAAATGAGCAGTTAAAACACAGAAGTACAGGAGTAGAAAAAAAACAGTGTCACATGCGGTAGAACGCCAAGTGAAAGTCCTAGAGCGTTAAAAACAGGGATAAAATGGTTAAAAACAAGTTGCATAAACCCTTAAGAGTCAGAATAAAAAAGTGACACTGGAGTAAAATGTGACGGACCGTCAAACGTAAGCCACAGTGCACACAAACTGGTGCAGAGTCACCATTTAATAAATAACTATGGCTAAAATGGCAATGTCCAATTCTCAATCTAGTTAAAATAACCTCTTTGCGATGAGAGCGGCGTATAGGGGTAAACCAGGTGATAGGGATGGGCTTAACCTCTTGGAGCATGTTCCCCTGGGCCATTCTTTTCCCCAACGCAAATAAATGGCACGGCGTAAAAAAATATTAAATCGCACAAAGGAACAGAGGAACTATAACACCTGGGCGATAAAATAGCAGCCTTAGCAGCAGTATCAGCGGTCTCGTTCCCTGGCAGGTCTACATGACCAGGAACCCACACAAACGGCACGTGTGTGCAGACACGGCCAAGAGTGTGAAGGCAATCCTGAATACGCTGCACAATAGGATGGTAAGTGTACAATGGCTGGAGGCTCTGAAGTGCACTCAGGGAATCCGAACATATAAAACACAGCTGTATACCATGTTGCCGTACATAAAAAAGAGCCTGGAGTACACCAAAAAGCTCGGCTATAAAAATGGAACACTGCCGTGAGAGACAAAATTTAAAACTGCAGGGACCTACAACAAAGGCACAGCCTACACCCCAATCGTTCTTCGATCCATCAGTATATATAAAAACACCATCTCCCAGAGACTCTTTGAGCGATAAAAAGGCAGATCGAAAGATGAAGCTGGGGGTGGTGGTCTTTGGCATAGATGCTAGCCCCTGATAAAAAGTGGATTCAGGGCACAGCCACAGGGGAAAACTGCTTTCTCCCCGGGAAACCACACAAGGAAGTTCAACGTTCAAATCCCGAAGCAACTGCCGAAAACGTACTCCTGGGGGAAGAAGTGCCAGGGAGCGAGACTCATACAGACGATCTAAAGAAGTATCAAAAAAGGGTCTATGCGTTGGATCTTCAGGCATTCTGGAGAGGCGGCAAGCATAGCTGAAAAGAAGATCGTCATGCCTATAAGACAACGGGGGTTCAGCAGCTTCAGCACAAACACTCATTACAGGGCTGGTGTGAAATGCAACTGTGGATAGCCGAATACCAAGGTGATGAGTGGTGTTTAAGCGACGTAAGATGGAGGGTCACGCAGAACCATACACAATACAGTCCAGTTTGAAGTGGACCAACGATGATAAAGGCGTAAAAGAACGGTACAATCAGCTCCCCAGGATGTGCCGCTTAAAACCCGTAAAATAGAAGGAGAACGATGACACCGAGCTTTCAAGTATGCTATGTGGGATGACCAACAGAGTTTTCGGCCAAAGAGTAAACCCAAGAATTTCACTTGGTCTGTGAAAGGCAGAGCTTCTGGGCCGAGCCAGAGGATAGGCTGGGGGAACTCCCTTCGGCGCCAGAAGTTGACACACACGGTCTTTTCGACAGAAAACCGGAACCCATGTGTAATACTCCAGGAGTAGAGACTGTCAAGGCAACGCTGGAGTAGTCGTTCCATGAGGATGGTCCGCCGAGAGGTAAGGTAAATAGCAAAATTGTCAACAAAAAGTGACGCAGAAATTCCTGGCAGAACACAGTCCACTATAGAGTTAATGGCTGCAGCAAATAGTGTGACACTGAGCACAGAGCTCTGAGGTACACCGTTCTCCTGAGTAAAAAGCTGGGATAAAACCGAACCCACATGTACACGAAATACCCAGTCCTTCATAAACTCCTGAACGAAGATAGGGAGACGACCACGAAAACCCCATCGATGGAGAATACCAAGAATGCCGGTCCTCCAGCATGTATTGTAGGCTTTCTCTAAGTCAAAAAATATGGCTACAGTATGACACTGATGTACAAATCCATTCATTATAACTCTTGATAGATTTACTAGATGGTCAACAGTGGAGCGGTATCGGTGGAAACCGCACTGCACGTTCATTAAAAGTTTCCGAGATTCCAGCCACCATGTTAACTGCCCGTTGATCATGCGTTCCATAACCTTGCAACAACTGGTTAAGGAAATTGGGCGGTAACTGGAAGGTAGGTGACGACCCTTCGCAGGTTTCAATACGGGAACAATGGTGGCTTCACGCCAAACTGATGGAAACATACCATCTTGCCAGATACGGTTATACACCTGGAGGAGAAAGTGCTTACCATTAGTAGACAGATGCTGGAGCAGTAACACGTGTATGGCATCAGGCCCAGGGGCAGAAGGTTGAGAGGTAGCTAGGGCATGTTCTAGCTCGTGCAACGAAAACGGACAGTTATAATCCTCCTTGTTGCCCGAGCGAAAGGATATATCTTGAGCTTCCATCGCAACCTTATGGGCAAGAAATCCAGGATGATAATTGCTAGAACTAGAAGTGGCTTCAAACATCATGCCCAGGGTGTCAGCGATAACGGTACGATCAGGCAGGATGTCACTACCAATTCTAATGCCCGGTTGTAGGAAAGCAAATCAAAACTGATCGGTGATTAAGGCATCTTTGATTGGCGATCAGTAAAATTTCTGTTGCAGAAAGGCCAATCAGTGTTTGATTGGAGATTATTCTGTTGTTAGATTTGATCAGCAGATTTTTGCTGGTTATTGGCTTGATTGCCAATCAAGAGCGCATTCGTTGATCGAAATGCTCAAAACTAACCTATAATTCCGTTAACTTTTGCTAATGCCTGGCATGTGGAATTATTATTCAAATAATTCTACTACAGATTGTTGCCTTCCTCAACGGTATAAATATAAATATTGATATTGTACTATATATTTTTGTCATGAATATTCAACATTACATTGCCATGTATAACGGAGGAAACAACGTTCCTTGTATTAACATTTTAAAGGTTTTTTTTCTTTTTGTTTCTAATGAGAAGTATAATTTAACAGCACAGAAAAATAGGACGGTAAACTAACCTCCCAGAATAATCAGTAAACTTGCCAAATTATCAGCAACGTTGCGAACCGAAAACCATGCAGGTTGTGTTGTTATAGCGAAATGTGCTTGCCGTATATTTACATTAGTTCTGAGTAGTTTGCTTTTGGTTACGTTTAACTGTACTGTAAAGCCAAGAAAATGGATTCTTCTGATGAAGAGCTCTTCGAAGAATACGAGAATCTAATATTAAGAAGGCACTTCAGAGAGAGACAAGAATTGTTCTTTAGCTACAACGATAGAGAATTTGAACAGAGATTTAGGTTAAGTAAGGACTCTTGTGTATTTTTACTTTCAGCGATTGAAGAAAACTTGACTAGACAAACTAATAGGAACTTCCCACTTTCTGCAATGAACCAGCTGTTAATCACACTGAGATTTTATGCTGTTGGGACCTTTCAGGGTATGTTAGGTGATCTTTTTGGGGTACACAAGTCAACTGTTTGTCGTGTGGTTAGAAGTGTAACCCATGAAATTGCTTTATTATCGGGACACCTTATAAAGCCCCAAGCCTCAGACAGAGAACGACTTGCAATCCAGAGAGAGTTCTTAGCTATGTCTGGATTTCCAAGAGTAATTGGCTGCATAGACTGCACCCATATTCCAATCCAGTCACCAGGAGGAAATGAAGCTGAACTTTATAGGAACAGAAAAGGCTTCTTTTCCATAAATGTACAGGCAGTCTGCACACCGTCTCTAAGATTCTGGAATGTAGTAGCCCGTTGGCAGGGTTCTACTCATGACAGCACTGTATTTTTAATGAGTAGATTACGTGTCCAATTTGTTAACCGAGATGGGAAATGGGATTCTTCTGGGTGATAGAGGCTACGCATGTTCCAATTTCCTGCTGACTCCTCTAGCCCAACCCACAACAGAAGCAGAGGAGTTGTATAATTCCACACATATATACACAAGGAACTGTATTGAGCGAGCATTTGGAGTTGTAAAGAGGAGGTTCCCATGCTTGTCGTTGGGGCTCCGTTTCAAGCTCAGGAGGGAGCAGTCAACAACTTTAGAATGCATAGTTGCATGTTTCGCCCTCCATAATCTTCTGGTGGAAAGAGGAGAGGATAACCCCCCACCTCCTGATGAGGACCTTATTAGGAGATTCTACCCATAAGTTGTTGGAGATGAAGCAGTCTTGGGAAGGAGGAAGAATGGAGGAAATTAAGTCAGAACTGCACTCATAGATGCACATTTTACAGCACTAGCAGGAGTTCTTAGGGAAGCTATTGTAAAAATGAAACTGAGTACATATTAGAAACAAATGCAATTTATTAAAGTACACAAATATAAGTAAAGAAAAAACTAACACAAAAGCATGTGATGAAATTAATTTTTTTTGTTTTTCCAAAATATTTTGTTTAATGTGGAGTTCAATTTGTGACACTTTCAAATTTGTTTTTAAAATTTCCATTTCAATTTGATCCTTATTTTGTGCCACTTTCAAATTTGTTTTTAAAATCTCCATTTCCATTTGATGCTTTTCAAGCATCAGTTTGCACTTTAGTTCATTAAAATCAGTTTTGCTTGAAGTGTAATCTTCTAAGCAATTTCTTTTTTAATTTGATGGCCTGGCCTTAAACACTCCTGCCTATGCCTCGGATTTCTCCACCCAGATGGTTGGAGACACAGGAACTGTTGAACCCGGGATCTTAAAACATGTGGTTTTTGTTGTAGGAGGCAGCACAACGTTTAACGGAGCACTATCAGCAGCCAGGGAAGTGTTGCTAGAAGTTGGGAGCAGTGCAGAGGTTGAAGGTGCCGATTTTAGTTCCACTACAGGTACAGCATTGTCAAAACAGTACCTCCACGAGGGACTCCTGTGAAAACACATAATTTATTGAAAATTACTGTTTTTATACTTTAATGGCATTCAAGAAATGAGAGATATTTGTTTAACAGAATTTCTTTTCTTGTAACTACAATGCAAATAAAAAACTTATGTTATCATTAAACATAGAGCATACTTATTAACATTAATCACATTTATTTCCCCACCACTGAACTGCATTAAAAATTGCATCAGTGTTTTCATAAAAATGCTATAAAGTGTATAAATAAATTCATGGCAAAAATTAAGAATATGATACAAAGATTTCCACAAAAGTTTTCCTGCCCCAACATATCCTTTATATGGAAATGTTTCTGTTATTTTGCACTTGCTCACAAGTCTCTAACGCATGTTGAGTAAAATGTCCTGTTTTAGCTACTAACCTGAAAACTAGATGTATAGTTTTTTTTCTGGAAATTGCTTGAGAAGTCTTATTCATTCTCAATAAGTTTTAGAGAATTTTATGTAACTAACTGTAAAGGGAGAGATTAAAACTTACTAGAAATTGACAATATCTCAATAAGGAAAAAATGTACAGACCATTAAAATACAGTTTGTTTCTTCCTTGGCTATGATATATACATTTGAATATTTTTTCTACATATTATGCATCAATTAAGCTCATCATAGTGCTTAATTTTATCTTATAAATAATGGAAAGATAACTGATAAAGCAGAAGCTTTCTTTATTTGTGTCAGAATGACCTAAATTATTCTTACCTCGATTACATCAGCTTCCTCTCCCTGAAAAACCCTGTACTGCCCGTCGCTGTCCGTCGGATTATCATGAGAGGCAAACTGCACCTTCAGCCTGGACACTAACCTCTCCCCATCTGCATCAAGCTTACTCTTAAATGTGCCACCTCCAGTTTTGTAAAGCTCTGCCTAAAAAATAATAATAAATAAAAAAATACATATCAGCAAAATCCTATACACCAGCCTTTGAAAACAGGCATGATTAGAGACCCACTCTACAGCAAAGATGTGAATGCAAAAGCAAACTGAGGCCAAGCACTGAACGTATACTCAAATAGCTAAGAGAATAGAACATGTGCTCCCAAGATTAAAATAAAGACTATGCTGAGAGTTACAATGATGCATGTTAATAGTACTCTTCAGAGTACTAAAATGAGTATATTAAAACAGATTTTTATTCCCTGCATACAAATATCTATGCAACATAACATCTAACAAACTTTATACCTCCGCCGCTGTAACATTGCACTTGACAGCTCGCGTTTAAGTTGGTACACTCGCAAAAAAACAGATGAGAAGCTTTCACCATTTGACTTTCTAAGCCAATCACAAGGCAGCATTCCGGATGGTCGATGACAAAGCAGAAGCGGAACGGGAGCTGGAAGCGGCCTTGTTGCCGGATGTAGCTATTCCCAACCACGTGCTTCAGTTTGTGAATCTCTAGCACGAGAGTCGAGTTGTTCTTTGCAAGCTAAATATTGTTCATTGTTATTTGTATTTGTGGTTATTGTTTTATAGTTTTGTTTTTGTTGGTTTATACATATATGTATTTATCTATTTTGTATACATTTAAGTCATTATTTATTTATACAAGATTTAAGTGCGACAATGTCTGAAAAATGACGTCGATCACCGAGTGATGATTCAGGAAGTGAAAATCCTTTGCGCCACTTAATAGTCAGGCATTGGAACTATTAAGTAGGACCCGAGAATTCTTTGAACAGGAAAAGGAGTATGTGAAGCTTCACGGCCATCCCTCTATTCCTGCTGATAGCGCCGTACACTGTCACTTCAACCAATCGAATTAGTGTGGTGCGACATTAAGGCTTATGTGAGGGAGAACAATAAGTAATTTACCATTACCGAGGTGGAAAGGCTTTTGTGGGAAGCTGTGGCGACGGTGGACGCGGCTTCGTGGAAGAAGAAAGTAGATCGCGTGAATAAGCTAATACGAAAAACACAAGAAATAGATGGAATTATTAGTGAGTGTGAATCATTAATGATATGCCTTGGTGCAAATAATGACGGGGATTTGGATGGAATTGAGCCATTGCAGTTTTAAATTGGTGAATGAAAATAACTTTGTTATCGCATGCTTATAATTTGTTTTATTTCTCCTCAATGTGGCAGGCAAGTTTGCATTGTTCTGTTTCTATATTGTCAAAAGTGCATAATTTATTCAACATACGCTGCAATGTTTATGCAGAGTTATTTTCAATTAACAAATATAATACAAAATGGTTATTATACATTGACGTTCGCTACTACATACACTATTGTATGCGGCTTAGACACGATAGAAATAACTATCAGCTGTTGTTTACTAGCCACTCAGGCAACATCGCAACCACAATATAGCCAACTTTAAGCAAAGCCACACGAACTGTCAAGTGCAAAGATTCAGCGGTGGGGGTATAATTATTTGTCTTTAAACCAATAATTTCTATACTTCTATTAAATAGGTTTGCTAATTACAGAAAGTCAAAGTTAAGGATGTATTACAGGATTGTGCTTAGTTCCTAAGCAATTTGCAAATATTGAATCTGTTGTGTTCACTATTTAGTTACAATCAACATTTTTCTGCATGGATCTCTAGCCACATAATGTTACTAACACACAGCTTGCAAAGCTTAAAACATTTACAACAATGAAACGTTTTTTGGCTTAAAACACATGGCTTTGGCTTACTGGCTAAAAACACGTAAAATATGCTGCGATTATTTGCAACGTTACAAATAATCGCAGCAATACGTAATAATAAATTCATGTTGTACCTACCTTATCATCAGCTGCAACCTTCTTCAGCCTACGTTTGTAGTTTTCATAGGCTTACTTTTAGCTGCTAGGCACTTCTTGAAGCCTCAGAAGTAGCGCTATTAAATTCTGCTGCAATTTTTTTCCATGCATCTTCTTTTTGCTTTACCCATACACTGTCTGTTTTTTTTGTTTTCAATGGTGTCTAAATAACTTTCCACAATATTTAGAAGAAGGGCCCGATCATTGGTAGAAAAATTAGGGCCCCTGCTGGCTTTAGGACGATGCATTTTATTTCAGTTGAACAACAACAACTCTCACTTGCGAAGCTTACAGCACAGAGCACCAAACAGCTGAGCTTCGTCCACTAGCTGTGGTTACCAAAATGCACTGTTGCCACATCACTTTCAGCAATCAGTTGATGAACATTCACTGATTGGTGATTAGCGTTTATGCAACCCAACGAAAAATCAAATTGATTAGAGATTAACTGATTGTCAATCAGAGGTGATTTGATTTGCTTTCCTGCATCTGGGCATAAGATCGGGTATAGTAGTCAAGTTGGATTTATCGGCTACGCGCTTCAGTTTGTCCCATACAACGGATGTGGGGGTAAAGCTATTAAAACTTGCCACATAGCGGGACCAAGAGGCCTGTTTACTACTGCGAATAGTCTTCCGAGCCCTCGCATGGAGCTGTTTATAAATTATCAAGTTCTCTGTAGTAGGATGCCACCGAAAGATTCTCAGTGCACCCCTTCAGTCACGAATTGCTTTTCGACAATCTTCGTTCCACCAAGGAACCAGCAGATGTTTGGGGTGGGAAGACGTATGAGGAATGCAGTGGTCAGCGGCGGCCAGTACCACTGAAGTGAGGTACGCTATCATGTGGTCAATAGTTGGAAATTTGCAGCTAGAGAAGTAAGCAAGATGTGAATAAAGGTCCCAGTCTGCCTTATTGAAATGAAACTTAGAAATGCCAGTGGAAGATACGGTAGCCGAAAGTAAAGTGATGATGCACGGGAAAAGATCACTAGAATGTGTATCGGAAATGACGTTCCATACCAAACGACTAGCAAGCTGTGCAGAACAGGCTCAAATCCAGATAGGAAAGAGTCCCAGATGTGTCAGAAAGAAATGTTGGTTCTCCAGTGTTCAGGGTGCAAAGATTAAAGTGATCAATGAGGCCAGAAAGAAGGCTTCCCCTCACGCATGTCCATGGAGATCCCCAAAGAGGATGATGAGCATTGAAGTCCCCCAATAATAAGTATGGTGAACGGAGTTGCGACACTAAATGAAGCAGATCAGCCAATGCGAGGGGAGAGGAAGGCGGAACATAAATGTTGCAAATGGAAAAATGGAAGCCAGAAACATGCACAGCAACAGCTTGCAAGGGGGTGTTGAGTGGAAGAGGTTCATAAAACACATCACAAATCAAGGTGGAAACTCCACCATGAGGAGAACCCTCCTCTGGGGCTAGATCATAGTGCACCACTGAAAATCTGCGCAAAACAAATGCATCTTGAGGATGAAGCTTGGTCTCCTGCAAGCAAACGATAAGTGGTGAATGACGACGCAATATAATCTCCAATTCAGCTTGTTGTGCCCGCACACCACGTATATTTCACTGGAGGAGAGCCATTAGAAAGACGAAAAAGCAGATGGGTGAAGTAGTCATATGTGGCAAGACAACACTTAAGAAGCACCTTTGGCTACAACGGTGCAGTTTAACTTCAGCTTTTTATTACGCGCAGGACTGCGGCTCGGTCTGGTACGACTGACAATCTGCAAGCTATCCGCGTCACCGTCGCTAGTACCTGTGTCAGAACATGTCGTCCGAGTACGAAAGCGCGAGCGACTCGTGGGACGACGTGTGGGAGATTTCCGGTTTGGTCGGTCAGAAACTGTGCTAGAGGTGGAAGCTGCAATGGGCGGTAGGGAAGGAGCCTGTAGATATGTGGTTGAAGAAAGAACTAAGTCGGAAGCGGTGTCGGTTTGGATGCCTATGGAAACACGAGAATGAGAGACGGGAGAGGTCTGCGCCACGGCATCCTGTTTCCGAACGTCCTCGCGGACGGCGGCCGAATACTTCAGGGAGGTAGTCGGGTGCAGTTCGTGGTAACGCTTCCGCGCTTCTGGAAACGTTAATCATTCCTTGGTCCGTAGTTCTTGGATACCCCTTTCCTCTAGATCTCGTGAGCAATCTTTGGAGCTGGACGGATGAGCACCACCACAGTTAACACAAGTGGGGTCTTGAGCACGCATCGAGCCGTCATGCGCGGCTCTTCCACAGCGGGGACAAATAGGCGAGCCGGAACAACGCTGCTGGGTGTGTCCGAACTTCTGGCAACGGAAGCAGCGTATTGGATTTGGTATATAAGGTCGGACAGGTGCTCTCTCATAGCCGCAGAAGATGTAGGTGGGTAATTCGGTCCGTTCGAACGTCAGAAACACTGTGCGGAGAGGAAACGGTTGGTCATCCCTCTTTCCAATGAGGCGATAGGAGGCAGTAACCCCCTGATCAGACAGGCAATTCACAATTTCTTCATTGGAAAGTTATCTAAACTGGCGGTTGTTATCACACCTCGGCTGCTGTTCATAGATCGGTGTTTTTCCACCTTAATGGGGTAGGATCCCAGGAGAGTTGCCTTTAATAACTTTGCCGGTTGTTCATCGTGTAACACTTCTATTAGAAGCGTGCCATCCCTACAACGAGTTGCGTTTCTCACTTTTCCACAGATGCGATCAACTTCTTTCTGTATATAAAACGGACTGACATCCTGCATCGTCTTGCCTTCACAATTAAACCGCATAAGAAAGAAACGAGGTGTTGAGGAGTTTAAGCGCAGAGGAGCCATCATGGGAAGAGCCCCCTTCCGGAACCGTCGGCGTCAGCCTGCCACCCGGGGGATAGAAAAGAAAAGACACCTAAATCTTCCGGTCTGTGCCGTCCTGGAACACCCGCTCCAGGACCGATCTCAAAGAATACTTCGGAGGAGCTACCCTCCGACTGCCATTACTTACCGGTATACGACAGTTTCACCACAGGCAGGTCCGACTTTATGCCCCTATCACTGGAATAACCTCCAGTGGCTCCCCACCTTAGGCCACGCTGCCTCAACAGTCAACGTGGATTCAGGGGGACTTGTAGATTACATCGGGCCCCAGACAGCGGTAACAAGTCGAGTCCCTCCCGGTCAACCCAGCCACGCGCGGCCACCGAACCGCCCGAGGGGACCCGCCCCATTGGGGCTACGTGAGTGTACGTGACAGTGGAACGACTCCGCACCTAGTGTCGCATGAAAGGGGTAGTGAGGAGGGTGCACTCAGCTTGAGACCTCCGGAGAGCACACAAGTTGGAAGCTGAGCTGAAACCATGGGACAGCAACCACGGAGATAGAAAAGGTCCCTGTTGGTGAGACAGCAGCCTAAACCTAGTATAAGAAATAATTGTAGAAGAGGAAGAGTAAAACAAATAAAGCTAACGTTACTAATCCAAATGGGGTGGGGGGATGACAATGGGGAGAACTGGCTCAGGCACCCTGGGTAAACCAAACCCGTACTCAGAAAGTGAGCCGCTGGGGGCGGGGATGAAGGGATGAAAATGGCGATGAGTGGCTTGGGCACCCCCGGATACGCCAAACCCGTACTCACATAAGGTGAGTCCCTGGGGGGATAGTATTCAGAAAATATGTGCCTAATATTTTCTGGTTATTTGTTAAAAGGCTAAGTTTTAACGTCAATCGTTAACTGCAATAGAAATTACCAGGTTCTGTATTATGTTACTGAGTCAATAATATGATGTGTTTTAAACTTTTGGTGTATACATAAGTTCCCAAATCCAATAAAAATTGTACACAATTCTGTTTTTTAAATTGTTTTTTTATGATTATTAAATCTTACTAGTGATGCCCTTCTACTAGAAGATAGAAGATTTAGATTGTAATTACTAAAAACATATTTATGTAGCAGGTGCTGAAGGTTTAGGGTGCATTTGACAGGTTTTGCAAGTGTGTATGTTGGCAAGATGGAACGTCAACTATAAAAGCAGTATTATTTGTGTTACCTGTTAAGTGTAAATTAAAGCTTTAAAAATAAAAATAACTGTTTACATGAGATTCTACAGATTCTAACAATAAATTCAGCAAATTTTTGCACCTTTTTGTTAAAAAAAATGAACATTGACGTACATCATAGGGTTCGGCCATAAAACATTTTTGTTAATTTTCTGCATTCCGTTTATGATGCATTTAACAGGTTATGCAAGTGAGCAACTCGTATACATTTTTTTGACAGACCCTACATACTACTCTGCTTTCAGGTTTTGAGCATGTACTTGCAAACAAGTAGATATTCAAAAGCTTTTGTTCTGATAAAATAAATAGTATTTACTAAGAGAGTCAAATACATATTACAAATATTCATTTTTATTCATACCATCCAACATGCTTTGGGCAGCAGTAATTATCACAGCCCTTATTTAATCTGCTAATTAACAAATTTTAATTTGTAACTATCTGATTTTTTAAACTTTCCTTCATGAAAGCTTTCCATTTTGAATAATATAAATAAATGAAATTGCACTGTTTTGTTACTGCATTTTGCAGAAGATTCTTATTTATAGCATATAATTCAGCTTTTCAATAACATCCAAAAACTTAGTAAATAAGCCTGTTCATTCTGTAATGGCAAAATTTTAGTTGTGACTGTTCAGGAAATATATCTGAAAATAAGTATTTATTCTAAAATTTTAATGTCTTAACTCTCCATAACATATGAATGATAGCTTATATGTATTTAATTTTGCCCATGTAAACCACACAGGGAGATGATTATACAAAAGGTAGATTACAACCAACATGCAAACTTTTTACGACGTTACTTACTTGCTTCAGGTTTGTTGAGATCAAAAATGCGAACAAGTTTCTCGTTGCTGCCGGTAGCAAAAAGAGTACTATCTGAAGAAAAATTTACACTCTTGACTATGTGATTATGTTGGAACGAATGTACCTCTTCACCTGTTACAGCATCCCACACCTGCAAAACATGCAAAAATTACTGTTTTCTATGGAAGAAATTATGCCTGATCATTAATGGAGAAAAGTATAATTACCATAATAGACCATCCCATAGAAATTGAAGTCACACTGATTTTGATTTTTATTCTTTCCCAAACTCAAGTTCGTAACTTATTGTAACATATACCCAATTCTAATACTTTTTATAAAATAATGTGCCAACAATGTTTTCTTTCCAATACGAATATTTTTCTCAATGCTGAAAACATGTGAAACACCTACTTGAAAGCAACAATTTGAAAAAACTTGTAGGCCTTTTTTTTGCTAACTCTGCAGCACCTATTGATGCCATATAATTTTGCTGATAGTAGATTTAACTTGCCAAGTATGCTGAGGTTTCTGCCTAGCGGCAATCCTGAAATCTTGTTTATGGATTTGAAATAACGAACATGCTTGTTGTGTGGGATCTCCACCCCCCCCCCAAACACACACAAATTGAATTGAGTTTTATTTATGGATTGTCTTTAACTGCTGTGGTTCTTAGCGTCCCATTCTCTATTGGGCGTGAAAGACCAGAAATGTTGCTCAGAGGCCTCTTTATCAGGCTTGAGGTTCTTTTATGTGCCGTAAATCTATGACATGGGACCACTGGCTTTGCTTTACTTCCCTTCCAAAGGAAGCCATTCCAAGGCTTTTTATGCCCACAAAAAGCCATTACCTTCCGACAGGTTTGAACCTGTGACCTTGGGAACTAGAGGCTAGCATGGTACCCCTAGACCACGGAGGAGGAAGACGACCGACACAAACACACACACACACCCACACACACTAGACTACATATCAAGGAACTCTACCTAATTTATATATAAGCTATCTAGAGAAGAAAATAGTAACAGCCTTTTCCTGGATGTTTAAAATATATCATTACTTAGACATCGTCATCATCCCAAAATGAAACACCAAAGATACCCTAAAACCTACAAGATGTGGCAGTAAAATTCACCACATAAGCTGGGAAAGACAAACCGGATTAAAAAATAAAAACTGCAACAAAAAACTGGAACTCTCCATTTGTCACAGTCTAACAAATGGTAAAGCATTTACTACATTTAATGCTTATTTCACATCATAGTGCGGCCAGATGTTGGAAGCATAGCCTACATTATCTACACTGAATCTATTGCATCTTCTCTAATTATGACTTCTCACAATAATAGGAAGAGAATGAGGTTTATTGTAAGAATAAACACAATTTGTTAATTCCCATGTTTAAATCTAAATACAAAGTGTTACCTTTGGCTTTAGGTAAGGAAATGTTTTCCCCACAAGGCTGCATCTCCAATGACTTCCACAGAAAAGAGGAAGAGAGACGGTGATGCACCAGTGTGTACCCGCTTGCCCCCTCCCCTAATGCTTACATCACCTTGTTGCAAACCGCCAGCACAGGAATTTCCCAAATACAGTAATAAGTCCCAAAATATGGCATATAATATACAGACAAGTATATAAAATCCTGCAGTTACAACCCAAAACATCAATATGCCGCTTTCAATAGCTTATTACACAAATCACTCCATATCCTTTTGGACAAAGTAGACTTTAAAAAGCACATCTTAAAAACCACAGAAACAAATTGTTGGTTATTTAAAGGTGAGTCGGAATTGTTACACTAACATCACTTATTACAATATCAACGTAAATTGTTGAAGGCTTATTTAAACAGTGGTACAACTCCACGTTTTACAAAAATGGAGTTAGCCATACTTTCATGCTCATACAATCATTTGTATCTTATTTTAAAAGTGATACACCTACAAACTTCATTCTGCTGTCAAAAGAGTGCTCCACAATGCAGACAAGTTAGAGAACCCATACAAGAAATTATTTCAGTAGTAGTACAGCTCCATGTCGCTTCATGTGATTGATACCTTGAATAGTGACTTGAAGGCTGCTCAAGAAGAAATATCAAGTCTAAGAAGAGTAAATAGCGCTTTACGAGGCCAAATTACTTAATGTAAACTCTCCTCCTGTAAAAGCATCTCCCATGAAGCAAGAAAATGGTAGATTTACTCAAGTAGGTTCCTTAAATACGATAACTTTGATTGTTTCATGTGCAGTAATTATAAATTATATACAATGTGGAGCGCATTATAACTGTGAAGTGGAGGACTGTTGAATTGTATTTGACAGAAAATGTGATTTTTGATGTACTTTATAAAGACATTTTTTCAAGTTGCGTCAACATTGAAGTGGTTTGAATGCGTTCACTTATTTTGCAATTCTAGATTATACTAAATGGTTGTATGGTACAGGAGAACTGAGCTATAGGATCATATATAACAAATATAACAAAGGGAAATAGTATTGGTTATGCTGTTCTGAGGCGTAATGGAGTATTAATTTTCATTACAAGGTAAGGAACCCTTTATCATTAACAAAATATGAAAGATATATAAACTCTGGATCTGAAAGTACACTGGTCTGTACAGTAATGTTATGCAATTCTGGAAGCTGTATAAACCTCTGAAGTAAACATTAGGCTTTTTGAGGTTAGACGGATGAAGTTAGATTATTAGTGACATTACGTTAGAACTGTGATACATATAGATGTTTTACTAGAGAAGTTATAAGCCAGCAGCATGAGAGGAAGGTGTATAACAGAGCAAGCACAAAAGAAAGAAAGAAAAAAAAATGGGAGTGTATATACAAACGTACAGATGCAGAATCGGAACTTTCGGCAGAAAAAAAATAAAAATATAAATTCAGTTATGGAGAGTCATCACGATGATGATTAACGATTTTGTTGTTAATAGGAGGAGTGGAACAGAACCCAGGACCAACGGAAATGAACAAAATAATGGAAGAAATAAGAATGATGGGAACGCAACTAGGAAAAAGAATGGATAAAAATACAAATGAGTTGAAAGAAGCAATGAAAATACAAAGAGAAGAAATGGAGAATCAAATAGCAGAATGTAAAGAAAGAATAGTTAAGATGGAAAAAAGATCCGAAAGGGCAAAGAGAAGAAAAAACTGTAATATTTGGAGTGGCAGAGGATAGAAGAAATCTGGAAGACACGATAATATAAAATTATAGAAGATATGATGGGAATACAGATGTTTGGATGGGAAATTGAAGATACGTTTAAGATAGGTAAGAAAGGAAGAAAGCCAAAACCTATTATTGTGAAACTGACAACAATGAGAAAAAAATGGGAGATATTAAGACAAACAAGAAGATTAAGGGGGACAAAAATATTTATAGAACAGGACTATACAAAAGGGGAACAAGATCTAAGAAAGAATTAATGGAAAGGATGAATGAAGCAAGGGCAGCAGGAAAAAAAGCATATATAAGAGGGCTGCAATTAATAGTGGAAGGTGAAAATTGGAACATGAGTATTAAAACTAGAGGAACATATGCATTACAGCAAAATATAGACCGACCGGAAAACACAGGACAAAGGCAGGAGAAATCATCAGCAGAATTTCAGCTAAGTCAAACATGAGTGAGAAGTGGTCAGCAAACCGAGAGAACGACAGCTGAACAAACTAGAAGAAATGGGAAAAGCAGCTTCGAGGGGAGACAACAGGAAGAGAGAAGGGAGACATATCAACAAGAGACAAGGGGAAGAAAGGAAGAAGAGGAGGAAGCGGTGGGAGAAAACGAAGGTGCAACATTGGTGGACGAATTGAACGAGAGGGAGGAGCCAGAAGAAGAAAGGGCGGCATAAGGAACTGCAAAGAGGGGTAAATCGCAAAGTGAAGAAGTGTTACTGGTAGGGTCCATAATTGAAACAGAAGAATAAAAAAAAAAAAAAAGAAAGGTCTAAAAAATTTATCTAAAGATTACATTCAGCTTAAGGATGTAAGAGAAGAAAAAGAAATGGAACCTCGAACTACAAGATATGGGAAAATGTTGGAGAGTTGTAAATTTCAAGAACAAAAGAATAAATAGGGAAAGGGGCTAAAATTAATGTTTTGGAATGTGGAAGGGCTAAAAAATAAGATAGGCAACATGATGTGTTCTATAGATGTTGTGGGAGTAGCAGAGACTTGGCTGGGAAAGGAAGAGGTAGTAGAGATAACAAGTTTTAAGTTTATAGAGAAAAAAGCAAGGAAAAGATGTGGTAGGGGAAGAGCATCAGGAGGAGTAGGTTTGTTTATAAAGAATGATATGGAAAAAATGGAGAATAGAGGCACCAACATACTAAGGTCAATAATTAAACAGAACAGCGGAATAAGATTAGGAATAGGGGTGGCATATAACCCACCAGAAGCCTCATATTTTCACGATAGTAATTTTTATAGTAAATTAGAAGAAGATATGGAAGAAATACGAGAAAAGATGCCAGAGATAGAATTTATTGTGATGGGAGATACGAATGCGAGATTAGGAGAAGAGAATGGAAGGTTATTAGAGAAAAAGCAGATACAAGAAGATAGGGATGTGATAAGGCCAAGGAAAAGCAAGGATGTAACGATTAACAGGGAGGGAAAAAAACTACTAGAATTTTGTGAGGAAAATAATATGATAATATGTAATGGATCAATGGAAGGAGATGAGGAAGGGGAGTTTACATTTGTAAATGCAAATGGGCAAAGTGTAGTAGACTGTATATGTAGTGAGGAACTGAAAGATAGAATCGCCATTTTTAAAATAATAAATGAAGTAGTAGGTAGTAGCCATTTCGCACTAATGATGGAAATAAATGTTTTGCAACAGAAGGTAAAGAATAGGGAAATAGCTAAAATAAAAATAATAAAGGTATATAAATGGAGAGAAGTTTTAAAAGAGGAATTCATGAAAGAACTAGTCAAAAGTAAGTCAGATTGTAGAGTGTGGTATAAAAAAAATCTGATGTGTTACACTCACATGACTTTCTCTACTCTTGTACAAACTATTTTTACAAACGCTTATTCTCCATCTACTTCATGTTAATCGAGATAAACATTTGCAGACTCTGTCTTATTGCTAATTTTCTTGTAGATGTAAGGGGAATATATATTTGCAAGGGCAATATAGAAATACAGTAGCCTTTAGGCACATACATTTCTCTTAATAGCTGGTTGCTAGGTGCAGCACCATTCCCTTTGCCACAGATTAATACTCTTTGCATATACAAGACAAAAAAATGAATAATGAATTCCCATTTGAGAAAATTAGTATTGAAAAATTTAAGGGAATAACAAGCAATATCTCGAAAAGGGTTCACTCAACAAAAGAAATGTATATGACATAAATCGTGTATTTTAATGCGATCTACATTTTTTGTGTGGTAAAATTTTGTCTATCTCTTATGGTTTACCAGTTATGCAAAAGTCGTTCACAATGAAGAATACTTTTGGAGACATTCCCAGAAAATTCAAGATATACATTTTATTTGTCATCAAAATATCTTAAACCTATGATATTTTAATCCAAATCGTTAGAGCCATTTTTGAGAAAATTAAAATTTTCGAAAAATGTTCCATGTAAAGGGTAATCTGGGGTGGGGGGATTTTCTTGAAAAGCTTTGTGTCGCATCTCTGGAAGATACTGAACCTAAATACCAAGTTTGGTGTTTATCCGACTGTTCGTTTCTGAGTTATGCTGTTCACAGACAGACATGTTTCCAAAAATGCTTTTTTTGGATTCAGGGGGTCTCAAAACATGTATTTCCGGTGAAATCTCGGTATCAAATTTTTGGGTGGAATACAATACTTCCCCTACTTACTATACGTAGTAGAGAAAGTAATAGATATGGATGAGGGGAAACTTAGAAAAAGCACTATAGTTATTAAAGATGTTACTAACAAGAGCAGGAATAGGGATGGAAGGAAGGCACGGAAAAGGCAAAGAAATTAAGGGGTGGTTTGATGGAGAATGTAGAAATAAAAAAAGGAGGTATTTAAAGAGCTTATTAGATGGAGAAGATCAGAGAAGGAAAGGGATAGACAAAATCTGATGAAACTTAAGGGGGAATATAAAGGTTTGCTTGTGGTTAAGAAGAAAGAATGGCAGGGAAACATAGAAAAGAAACTAAAGGCAGCAATAGAAAGTAAGGATAGTAAAAAAAATATGGGAAATAGTGAGTATGATGAACAAGAAGAAAGAGGAAAAAAATGAAATTACACCGAACGAATGGATAGGGTATTTTAGAAAGCTAATTGGAGAAGGGAAGAAGGTAAAGTTAGATATAAAAGAGATAGGACAAGGAGGAATATTTAATGAAAGATTAGATGGTGAATTCATGGAGCTGGAAGTTTATCAGCAAATAAGAAATATAAAAAATCTGATGTGCTACACTCACATGACTTTCTCTAACTATTTTTACAAAAGCTTATTTTCCATCTACTTCATGTTAATTGAGATAAACATATGCAGACTCTATCTTATTGCTAATTTTCTTGTAGATGTAAGGGGAAAATATATTTACAAGGGCAATATAGAAAAACAGCAGCCTTTAAGCACACACATATCTCTTAATAGCTGGTTGCTAGGTGCAGCACCATTCCCTTTGCCACAGATAATAACTCTTTGCATATCCAAGACAAATAAATGAATAACGAATTCCTATTTGAGAAAATAAGTATTGAAAAATTTAAGGGAATAACAAGCAATATCTCGAAAATGGTTCACTCAACAAAAAAAAGTATATGACATAAGTTGTGTATTTTAAAGCGATCTACATTTTTTGTAGCTAAATTTTGTCTCTCTCTTATGGTTTACCAGTTATGCAAAAGTCGTTCACAATGGAGAATACTTTTGGAGACATTTCCAGAAAATTCAAGATATACATTTTATTTGTCATAAAAATATCTTAAACCTATGATATTTTAATCAAAATCGTTAGAGCCAATTTTGAGAAAATTAAAATTTTCGAAAAATGTTCCATGTAAAGGGTAATCTGGGGTGGGGGGATTTTCTTGAAAACCTTCGTGTCTCATCTCTGGAAGATACTGAACCTAAATACCAAGTTTGGTGTTTATCCGACTGTTCGTTTCTGAGTTATGCTGTTCACAGACAGACACAGACACACACACGGACATGTTTCCAAAAATGCTTTTTTTGGATTCAGGGTGTCTCAAAACATGTATTTCCGGTGAAATCTCGGTATCGAATTTTTGGGTGGAATACAATACTTCCCCTACTTACTGTACGTAGTAGAGAAAGTAAAAATGAATAACGAATTCCCATTTGAGAAAAAGCATTTGAAAATTTAAGGGAATAACAAGCAATATCTCGAAAATGGTTCACTCAGCAAAAAACATGTATATCACATAAATTGTGTATTTTTACGCGATCTACATTTTTACTTTCTCTACTATGTATAGTAAGTAGGGGAAGTATTGTATTCCATCCAAAAATTCGATACCGAGATTTCGCTGGAAATACATGTTTTGAGACCCCCTGAATCCAAAAAAGCATTTTTGGAAACATGTCGTGTGTGTGTGTGTGTCTGTCTGTGTGTGTGTGTGTCTGTCTGTGAACAGCATAATTCAGAAACGAACAGTCGGATAAACACCAACTCTTGGTATTTAGGTTCAGTATATTCCAGAGATGCGACAAGAAGGTTTTCAAGAAAATCCCCCCACCCCAGACATTACCAGGAAATTCGAGATATACATTTCATTTGTCATGAAAATATCTTAAACGTATGATATGTTAATCAAAATCGTTAGAGCCATTTTTGAGAAAATTAAAATTTTCGAAAAATGTTCCATGTGTGGGGGAATTTTCTTGAAAACCTTTGTGTCGCATCTCTGGAAGATACTGAACCTAAATACCAAGTTTGGTGTTTATCTGACTGTTCATTTCTGAGTTACGTTGTTCACAGACACACACACACACACGGACATGTTTCTAAAAATGCTTTTATTGGATTCAGGGGGTGTCAAAACATATATTTCCGGTGAAATCTCGGTATCTAATTTTTGGGTGGAATACAACACTTCCCCTACTTACTATACGTAGTAGAGAAAGTAAAAAAAAAAAAAAAAGAAAAATTTGAAAGCGAGCAGTAGCGAAGCTTCTCTCGTGCTGTTTCCATATTATCAATAAACGAGCGCGGAAACTTCTCCCGCTTTCTCCATACCTTTCATAACTTCAACTACAATTTGTTTTACACAATACTTCGTTCTTACCCTAAAACGTTGTACTTAATTATGTACACACAAAAACATCCACAAATACAACCAACTTTCGTCGGAGAAGTTATTATTATTATTATTATTATTATTATTATTGTTGTTGTTGTTGTTGTTTATATTGATGTTGTGAGGAGCTACAGTTATTTCTATTTATGCATCATATTATTATCAGTAGATGACATTTCACATTTTCAGATGTGTATTATTATTTATTACACATTCACTAATGCTACTACTCCCATTAGAAGTACCTCCATTCCGCCCCCGTTGCTGTGTTAATTGTGAAGATTCATCTCTCTCTCTCTCTCTCTGTCCTCGCTTGTCATCCTCCGTGATCTAGGTGTACCATGCTAGCCTCTGGTTCCCAGGTCGCGGGATCAAACCCGGCGGAGGACGATGGAATTTTTCGGGCGTAAAAATCCTTAACATGGCTTCCTTCGGAAGGGAAGTAAAGTCGGTGGTTCCGTGTCGTAGATTTACGGCACGTGAAAGAACCTCAATCCTGATAAAGGGACCTCTGAGCAGAATTTTGGTCTTTCACGCCCAATATAGAATGGGACACTAAGAAACAGAGCTGTGAAAGAGCGTCCATAAATAAAAACTTAATTTAATTTCTCTCGCTCTCTCTCTCTGTCTCTCTCTGATCCTACTAGAAGATTCCTCTCTCTCTCCCCACTCACCCTCTCCGCCATTGCTCTTTTATTACTTTTCTTCTTTATCTCCTCTCCCTTTTCTATTCTCTCCTTATTTATTCTCCCCTTTTTCTTTCCTCATTATTCTTACTCCTCTTCTTTCTCTACTAGTTTTAAAATTATATATATATATATATATATATATATATATATATATATATATATATATATAGGGGGTGAGAGAGAGTGCTCCATTTATAGACAGCCTTTAACTGCTATGGTCAAGTCGTTGGCCTATATTACCTTATCGGCACTTGTTGGATTTCTAGATTTCTTTAGGTTTTGTGCATTAGATCACTCGCACATTCACACTGCTAGATTCTGTGGAGGATAGGAAATAATCTTGCTTTGATAAAAATTTCCAGCCCCAGAAGGTAATCCAACCCAGCACCGCTTGCATAGCAGACAGATACTCTACGACTTAGCTGCGGAGCCAGTCTATGCAATGCTTTTGTGCAGATGTGAAAGCAGGAAATCACAGATGTACCTACTCTATTTTGATATGCTAGCACGATTGGTCGTATACGAATGGATTATTGCTTGTAGAAGAAAGAAGCGGGACCAAAGAGACTCAAACCTGTCAAGAGGTCAATTTTGTAATAATTTATTAATTCCACTTTAAGGCTTTGTCACCTGACTTATGAATAGGCCAAAACCAACATTAATTTTAATCACATAATTGTTAAAGTAATGTACTGCATTCGATGTTGTAGAATAGTTTTTAGACAGTTAATGTTAGCTGTTTTTTAAGTGCGGGGGGAGGGTAGTACTAATATTACTTTCATGTACTTTAATACATGATCTGAAAATTCTGAAGATAAACGCTGCTTTAGTTCTCAGAGGTTTCCATCTTCCTCCAAAGTTCATCTGGCTGATAGCTCGAGAAGACATCTTTTCATACATTATATGATGTAAAAATACTCAACCGAAACTCAAAGCCACAAAGAAAGACGGGGAAAAAAAGAGAGAAATGTCAAGCTCTTCTCAAAGATTAGAATCTACGTCTACATTTTGGAGGCCTGAACAAATGGCGATTGTACCACTGAGCTGCTTTGAACCGTCAGGAAAAAAAAGTGGCTTTTAAATTCTATTCCAGCAGCTTACTAGAACTGCGTATGTCACAGACCTTCAGCACGGCAGAATATCTCTGTTAAGCATTACAAGGTAAAATTAATAAAATGGCACATGTCTATGTATGCTGCATAAAATATACACGCTGTAATTCACGACAGTATTAGAGTATAAATTAAACATATAAGTGTTATATGGCTGTATTCTGGGGTAATGCGTGTTTTTTCCAGGTAGTAGCTTATTGCTTCTTTGGTTTCATAACTCCATCACTGCCTAATTTTATGTAAAAGTCTATGATAACGTTATAAAGCTGCTGGAAATATGAGCAGCAGCAGTAGAGGTGCCTACGGTTTCTAAAAAATCTGATGTGCTACACTCACATGACTTTCTCTACTCTTGTACGAACTATTTTTACAAACGTTTATTCTCCATATGCTTCATGTTAATCGAGATATCGAGATGTCAATCTTATTGCTAATTTTCTTGTAGATGCAAGGGGAACATGGTAGGTTATAAGTGATAGTCAAATCTTTTAAGCGCTGGTTGCTATGTGGCGCATTCTATTCTGTTTGCATATCCAGGACATAAAAAATTGAATAACGAATTTGAGAAAAAGTATAAGTATTGGAAAATTTAAGGAAATAACAAGCAATATCTCGAAAATGGTTCACTCAACTAAAAAAATGTATGACATAAATTGTGTATTTTAATGCGATCTACATTTGTTGTGTAGTAAAATTTTGTCTATCTCTTATGGTTTACCAGTTATGCAAAAGTCGTTCACAATAAAGAATACTTTTGGAGACATTCCCAGGAAATTCAAGATATACATTTTATTTGTCATAAAAATATCTTAAACATATGATATTTTAATCAAAATCGTTAAAGCCATTTTTGAGAAAATTAAAATTTTCGAAAAATCTTCCATGTAAAGGGTACTCTGGGGTGGGGGGATTTTCTTGAAAACCTTCGTGTCGCATCCTTGGAAGATACTGAACCCAAATACCAAGTTTGGTGTTTATCCGACTGTTCGTTTCTGAGTTATGCTGTTCACAGACACACACACGGACATGTTTCCAAAAATGCTTTTTTTGGATTCAGGGGGTCTCAAAACATGTATTTCCGGTGAAATCTCGATATCGAAATTTTGGGTGGAATACAATACTTCCCCTACTTACTATATGTAGTAGAGAAAGTAAAAAAGGCAAGGCAGTAGGAATAGATGGAATACCAGGGGAATTTTGGAAAATATATGGGGAAATGCAAAGCGGTCTAAAAGTGATGACAAAATAATTAGATAAAATCAAAGAAAAGAATGATATACCAGAATGTTGGAAAATAAGTATGGTGGTACCAATTTACAAAGGAAAGGGAGGAGCAAATAAACCAGAAAACTATAGGGGAATAAGTTTATTATCAATATTAGGAAAAATATACACAGATATACTGGCCGACAGATTAAGAAGTTGGGTGGAAGAAGAAGGAAAACTATCAGAATATCAAGCAAGGTTTAGGAAAGGTAAACAGACAATAGATGATATATTTATAATAAAGACGATAATAGATAAGTATTTGAGTAGGAAAAGAGGAAGGATATATGTTTTTTGCAAATTTTGAAAAAGCATTTGATACAATAAATAGAGAAGCATTAGTGTATAAATTAAGTAAGAAAGGGGTAAGCAAAAACTTTATAAAAGAAATTACAAAAATTTATAAAGACATAAGATTCTGTATAAGATGTAAAAATAATGGAGTTACAGAAATGACAGAGCAAAAAATAGGATTAAGACAGGGGTGCAAATTGAGTCCTATATTATTTAATATATTCATAGATGACATATTAGAAAGAGTGAAAGAAAAAAATCTGCACTGCCCCATAATAGCAAATACAGAGATACCAGGTTTATTATACGCGGATGATCTTATGGTCGGGGCTATAACGGTAATTGGGCTACAGAAAGCAGTTAATGGGACACATGAATTTTGAGAAGAATGGGGAATAAAAGTAAATATAAATAAATCAAAAGTTATGGTATTTAAAAGAGGAAATAAACTAAAAAGAGAAAAGAAATGCCTGATGGGGGGTTTAAAGTTAGAAGTTGTCAAGGAGATGGATTATTTGGGGGTGAGGATGAGCAGTAATGGTGAATGGGGGGCACATAGCAGGAAGGTTATGGCTAAAGGAAAGGCAGCAATGACAGGAGTAAGGATGTGTAAATATAAATTAGAAATGCCAAATAAATGGATAGAAAGAATGTACGAAGCATTGGTAGAAGCAAGAATGCTATATGCAGTAGAAATTTGGGGGGGGGGATCAGATTTAAGCAGGAAAATAGACCAGAGTTATAGAATGTTTTGCAAAGAGCTATTGGGGTTAACAAGATCAGCACCAGGGGAAGTAGCATTAGTGGAATTAGGAAGAACAAGAAGAAAGGGAGTGATACTGGAAAGGATATTACAATTTTGATATAGATGCCTAAGAAAAGATAAAGAGGAAATTTTAAAGATATGCATGGAACAACAAAAGAGTATAAAAAATAAAAATAGCTTGTGGACAGGGGTAGAAAAAATTATGGAGAGGATAGGAATGGGAGATATTTGGAGAGCAGGAGAAAGAAATAGCAACGGCTTCTGGATAACAGTAAGAAACAGAGTGGATGACATAGAAAGACAAGAGATTTGGGGAAGCTTAGAAAACAAAAAGTCATTAGGGTTCTACAGATTAGTAAAAAGGAATTGGGGAAGGGAAGGGTATGTAGATTATTGTAATAGGGCAGAAAAAGAAGCGTTTGCATGGATGAGAACAGGATCAATGTACTTGAGAGGGATAAGGGGTAACAAAAACGGAATTTGTGAATTATGCGGAGGAATGCTAAAAATTAGCAGAATGGAGAAAAGTATGGGGAAAAAAATGGATAGGAAAATAGTAGCAATTAAAATGCTAATGAGAAAAGAAGAAAAGCAAAATAAGAATATGGGGGAGTTCCTAAAGAAAGTAAGAGAGAAATGGATTAGAAAAGTAAGAGAGATAAGAAAAGTAGAAAGTCAAACAGAGGAAGGAGAAGATGGGCAATAGGGATTAAATATAGCAAGGGATGATTAGATGAGCCAGAAGGCCAGAGTGCCAGGCAAAAAGAGCAGTATAGCTGGCGAGAAAAAATTTGTACATAGGTTAAGTTAGTTTGTAAGAGGAATATTGTAAAAAGAAACTGTAAAAAGAATATGTAGAAAATGTACAAATAAAGTATCTGATCTACTCAAGTACTGGGCTCGAGTAGAAACGTAAGACTTAGGCACTCTGATTCAGACTTCATCATCAATCAGAAGAAAGAGTAGAGCTTGCAATGTTCAAACACGTTTGAAATCCTAAATACTTTAAAGACAGAAACATGTAGCAATCCTGGGAAACCCAGTTCAAACTCTCCCAGCTTTCATATGGCAGGATGGAAGTATAAACAGCGCAAAAGAAGAATGCTTATTTTTTGTGACAGTCATGTTCGAGGAGTTGCAACTTTAATCAACGAATCCGGGCAAGAAGCAGAAGCCAGGGTTACAGTGAAACCATGTGCAACCACTTCTGAAGTACTTAAACCAGTGGTGAAAGAAACTGAGGATTTAACTTCTCAAGATTGTGTGGTAATAATTAGTGGTTCAAACGACGTAAATCTTGATTTTTCTGGTGAAAATACTATGTTCAGCCTAAATTCGGTGATTCCCCATCTCTCAAAAGACAAACGTTGTAGTGGTAAAGCTGCCAAAAAGGCACGACATTATCCCAAACTTTCCCTTTCATAAATGTGTGGAAAAAGTTAACTTCAACATCTCTAATTTTTATAAAAGTTTCAACTATGTAAAAACTACTAAACACTTATAATGCAGATAGGGAGCTTTATACTTGTCACGGTCTGCACTTCAACAGGAAAGGTAAGAAAGTACTTGCAAGGCTAGTACTAAAAGCTTTTTTGCATCAACTAGAAATGGTAAACACCAAAATTTAGGTAGTCATGCCTGTTCTGATTCACTTTTAGATGTTATCTCTGAATCAAATTTAAAATCTAACCCTTTGAATAGGGCAAACGACCACATTAAAGATGATCTGAAATCTTTAAATCTTGTAAAAAATGTTCTTCTACAAAGGGAAAATATTAAGCATTTTCCACTTAAATATTCAAAGCCTTCAAAACAAAAAAGAAACCTTAGAAATCTTATTGCAAGATGATTTAAACAAGGTAGATGTTCTCAGTCTTACGGAACATTGGCTAAAGAAAGAAGAAATGAGCTGTTACAATATAGTTAACTTTTCACTATCAAGTAGTTTCTGCAGACAAAACATGAATAATGGGGGGACATGTATATATGTTAAATCTGGCATAAATTTCCCAAATATTACAAAATTTGATAATTTAAATGTGGAGCAGCATTTTAAAGTTAGTATTGTAAAACTAATTGATTATAAAACATTAATTATCTCTGTGTACAGAAATCCACCTTACCTACCTTCTCCTTTATGGAATTCCCTGGATCAAAGTATGCACCTAACCCTGATTCTTCACCTATATTTTACTTCAATGTGTTTGTCACCACTACATTCCTGAACCTCATTGTTGCCGAAACAAATTGTTATGCAAATCAGGTGCTTGCAACAAGAGATCTCTCACCAAGTGCAAGATCAAGATCCTGGCTAAGAACAACCGAGATAAGGACCTTAATTGCAGTTATTTTGAACATGGGGCTTGTGAAAAAACCAACCATGTTTTCCTACTGGAGTATCAAAGACTTTTTCCATACTCCTTGGTTTGGAAAAATGTTTTACAGGAACAGATTTCAACTTCTTTTGAAATTTTTTTCATTTGACGCATAACACAAAGTTTTCTCCTCCTGGTTCTCCAAATTATGACCCGTGTGCTTAGATTCCAGCCTATTTTGGAATATGCAAACAGAGTATTTAGACATCATCCTCATCAACAATTGTCAATTGATGAAAGTCTAGTGGGAACCAAATGTCACACTCAGATAATGCAGTACATGCCAAACAAGCAACATCATAAATGGGGGCTAAAATTCTGGATATGTGATGCAATTGGCAAATACTGTTTAAGTTTCTACACCTATAGGGGTGCAAAATCTTCCGAGGATAAAACAGCTATAGAAACCAATGGCTTAGTATACACGGTGGTTAACAAACTACTTTCAATTGGCAATTACCTCATCAAAGGGCATCATATATACATAGATAATTTTTTTACATCCATTTCTCTCACCAAATATCTATATTCAGCAGGAACTTTAACTGCCACAATTAGGTGTAACAGAAAGGGAATTCCCACTGCTGCTAAGAATAAATTTAAAACAATATCAAACAAATACTTCAGGCAAGGGCCTTTGTTCCTTGTAGCATCTAAGCAAAAAAATCTCAAAAGAATCAGGTAATCCTTTTGTCAACCTATGGAACTGCAAAAGAATCTAACATGACTCCCACAGTTAGAAACACAAATGAGTCTAAATTGAAACCTGACGTAATCTTGGACTACATTCGCTATATGGAGAGAATAGATGTCAATAACATGATGCTGTATTTTTATTTAGATGAACGCAGAACTTTAAAATATTGGAAAAAGGTTGTGTTTAACATTATTTCAAGAATGCTGCTAAATGCATATCTGCTATATCTTGAAAACTGCAATGGAATTAAAATGACTCAGCTACAGTTTTACGCTTCCATTATAAACTTATTAAGTGAAGAGTGGTTATCTGCCCAAAGTAACATTTATTCAACATTACTGGCACTTGCAAATGACAACAGACCGGTGTGCGGTGTGAAATTGCTACCTGGAAAAATGGAAAGACAGTGTGTCAAACTCCAGAACAAAGATGACGATCGAGAACTGTGTGTGTCAAGTGTGACAAAGGATTGCATACAAAATGTGCAACCATTCATAAGTGTTAAAAATAAATTTGAGGTGTTTTTGTAAATATTTATATGCATAGACTGGTGTGTAATTTATATTTGCTGAAGACACATTTTCTATTTTATATACCACATACTATATTAATTCTGCCCAACTTCATTAATTCATATAATTATTATTTAGTGTTTATTAGTGCCTTCAATATAAAAAAGTACATTAATATAGCTGAGTGGGAACAATTTGTAATGCTTACATTTCAACAAAAGACTTTACAAAACATACCTTGGCTCTAAAAGGATGCCATTCCTCATTTCAAGATTTTGGTGAGTACCAGAAAACTCTGCCTTGTTTACACTTTTACACTTTATTGTTTTATGATCTAAAATGTTACTACAATTTAAAAACCGGGTCTCTTTATGCATGTCACCTGTTTACGGAATGTCAATCTTTAAATTTATATACTTTTATTAATCGTATGTGCAATTTGAACACCGATTTTTTAAATTTAAAGTACGAAAATAATTTTATTCTCATAAAAATATTACATTTGTTGCTATATTTTGGAGTTGTTATGGAGTTATCGTGTCTAAAAATGTTATAAACTTATGTTACACAACATGGACATTATTATTAAATAAGTTTCCAGGCGTTAGCAATCAGATCTCGCAAATTATATGCAGTTTATTGCAACAGTGATTTTTCCGCCTAAAACCTTTGGCACTTTACACCGGTAAAGAGAGGCAGGCTCTCTACAGCCGGTTTCAGAAAGCCGATCAGATCGGCTCTGGCACTAAGAGGTTAATGTTGCAATTCCCCTAAAAAAAGTTCATGCAAATGCTAAAAGGTCAAGTAAAGACTGGATTACTCGAGGAATTCAAAAATCAAGTAAGAGGCTAAGATTCTTAAATAAATATGCGAAAGAAAATAATATATCACAGGAATTCATGTTGTATTTACAGAACTATAAGAAAATATATAACAAAGTTATCAAGCAAGCCAGAATGTTATCTAACAATAAGCGAATTTGTGAGGCAGCTAATAAATCTAAATCTATTTGGCACATTATTAAAGACAAGACTGACAAACAACGAATTTCACAATATTCAAGCAATAAGATATAAGGGTAAATTAGTTTCTGAAGCAAATGCAGTAGTATATTCATTTAATACGTATTTAAATGAAATTAACAATTATTAAACCTTAGCAGAATAGCAACAAAAAGGAGTTAATAAAACCACTATTTAAAAAAGGGTAAAGAAATGAGGTGGAAAATTACAGACCAATCTCTCTACTACCAACTTTTTCTAAAATCATGGAAAAAATGTGCACAAAAGATTAATGTTTTTTTTGATAGACACAATGTTTTGTTAAATCAGCAACATGGTTTTCGGAAAGGTAGATCAACTGACAGCTCTTATTCAGTTTCTTGAAGAAGTGTACTCTAATACAGATAGCAAAAGTAAACTTTGCATTGACTTATGTTTAGATTTATCTAAAGCATTTGATCTGGTCAACCATGATATTTTACTATCCAAATTACATTCACATGGTATCAGAGGAGTTGTAAAAATGACTGGTTTGCTTCGTGTTTGAAAGACAGAAAACAGATGATTGAACTAGAATTTTTAAATGCAAAGACCAGTATACTTCATAATCAATGCTCTGAAAAAAAAAAAAAAAGTTAAAGGTGGGGTTCCACAAGGTTCTGTTTTGGGCCCCCTTTTATTTTTAGTGTATATAAATGATATAACCCATAGTCTAGATAATGAAAATGTTAAACTTACAGTCTTCGCAGATCACACAAATATACTTATCACTGGAAACGACAAAGGTCACATAATTCAGAATCTAAAATAAAGTTAATGAAATAATTGTGCCATGGCTTGACCATAACAGAATAATTTTAAATAAAGATAAAACAGTAGCAATAGGTTTTCGGTATAAAGTTAATAAAAGTGTTACTTTTCCAGATTTTTCTTTGAATGACACGAAAATCACATATGTAATAGATACAAAAATTTTAGACATGTGGCTAAATAAAACTTGGATTGGACTGTTCACTGATCAAAAAGTTAAGTAAACAATGTTATGCAAAAACAACATTAAAAATGTTAACAGATGTGAACACTAAAAATTGCTTATTTTTCATACTTTCATACCCTTTTGAATTATGGCATTTTTGGGGGGCAATTCAAAGATGTCCGAAAAGGTTTTTAGAATGCAAAAAAGAGTCATAAGAATTATAATTAATCAACTACCATATGTGAGTTGCAGAGCATACTTCAAAGAACTTAAAATCATAACTCTGCCATGTTTGTGTATATATATATATATATATATATATATATAAAGTGTTCTATTACGTTACAGCCAGTATAAACCATTTTAAGACTTATTCAATGACACATCAGCATGATACAAGAGGAAGCTCAAATCTATCAACAATTAATCATAATTCTACTCTGAATGAACATTCCTTCACTTATAATGGTACAAAATTGTATAATAAGTTGCCACATCATATAAGACAGGTTGATAAAATGAGGACTTTCAAGCATACTTTTATTCTATACAGGAGTCCTTAGCTAATTAGAAATAGAAATAATGTGTAAATTAAAATGTTTTGACTTGAGTGTATTACTTGTATTTATCATGTAACTTAATCATTAATTGTATTTCTTGAGTTAAGATTAACTAAGCCATGAATATTGTATATTCTTATGGTGAATAAAAACGTACTTCCAAAAGTGATATCAAATCTCACTCATGAGGCTGATGATCCAGATTTTCAAATTATTGAAGGTAAAAGTAACACAGAATTATTTTAATTTCACAGATATTTCTTTCTAAAAACAACTGTGCTCACAAATGTAGGTTATGCTGACAATAACAATAAAAAATGTATGTTTCTTTCTTCATTTATTGACATATACACATATTTACAATAGACTAGTTCAATATTATTAGATACCAGAGCTGAAAGAAATGACGAAACAGAAGACAGGCAGCCTACAGTTACTCCTGGTTACGAGGATGATACAGCTACAAATATTCAGGGCAACAGAAAAGTGTACTAGAAACAAAAAGGTATTAGAAAAACATACTTGTATGAATAAAACAGTAGGAAAGAAAAGGGAACACTGTGGAGTTATACCCACAAAAACTTTTAACATCATTGTTGTCAAAATATTTCAAAATGTGAACTGCAATTGTGCATGTAAATGTTCCAATATAATTCCAAATGATGAGATAAAGAAATTATATGACAATCTCTGGGCTATGAGTGGTGTTGATTGCCAAAATATTTACCTGAATGGTTTATGTGCATGTTATTCAGATAAACGTCAATAACCAAAAGATGGCTCTTATTCTCAGAAAAGTTGTAGTTACAAATATCAGTAGAGATATATAATGGAACCAGTATAATAGTATGCCAGAATTTTTTCTTGAATACTTTTACAATTTCTAATGGAAGCCTAGAAAGACTTATAACAAACAGCAAAGAAGAAAGTATTCCTTATCTTGAAGGAAGAGAGAACAGAAACTCCATATCTGAGGACCTTGTCAAAAGTCATTTTAAATAAATTGCGTGTTTTAAAGAGACCTCATTTTTTGTGTAGTACGTTTCTGTCTATCACTTAACATTTACCAGTTATAAGATTATACAAAATTCCTTCCGAATAAAGCAGACTTCACAAGCTATTCCCAGAAAATTCAAAATATACATTTTATTCATCATGTCAATATCTTTCATATTTTAATCAAAATCGTTAGCCATTTTTTAGAAAATAAACATTTTTGAAACATGTTCCATGTAAAGGATAGTTTTAGGCATGGGGATTTCCTTGAAAATTGTGTTGCATCCTTGGAAGATCTGGAACCTAAATATCAAGTTTGGTATTTATCTGAATTTTCGTTTTTGAGTTACGCTGTTCACAGAGAAACACACACATGGATCTTTTTCTAAAAAGCTGTTTTTGGATTCAATAAGCTAAGCCTCAAAACATGTATTTTTGGTGAAATCTCGGTATTGCATTTTTGGTGGAATGCAACATCTTCTCTACCTATTATGTATATGGTAGAGAAAATAAAACAGAACTTAAGGTTGAAAAGGAGCTTCATCTTCGGAAAGTGGAAGCTGCAAGAATTTAAATGGCCACTGACTCTACATCAGGGTTACAGTCGCTTTTGTCACTTTTTGCTACTCAAAGTCAAAGAATGCAATGAACTTTAAAACAGAATTTGCAAAAATGTGACAACAATCTGCCACAGAAACAAGCAATATGCTGCTTCTTTGTAAGAGGCTATAAACACAATCTTTCAACAAGCCATAGCAATCTGTCGCAGAAACAAACGATATGCTGCTTTCCGTCCCAGCTAGTGGAGCTAATTCCTGATCTGGTCTGCACAGTTCACTCCTTCTTGTCAAATGTACACTGCATGTGTGTGTGCTTCTTAAGAAGTGATAATTAAATTTGTTTTAAGGAAGAAAAATGAACAAAGCCCTAGTCCCAGTGAAACTAAAAATGGACATACAAAAGAAACAAAACCTGATACTAAAATAGGTATACCAAATAAACAATTAGTGGAAAGTGTTATATATGTGGTGCAAAGTGCAGTATACTGGAAAATTTCCATTATTTGTGTGTAGTTTGTGCGAAAACACTAAAAAGAAGAGCTGTTTGGCATCATCATCAGGTAAGCTATAGTATTAATATTCACAACAAATGCGAGAACTTAACAATTTAAAACCCTGTTTTAATATAGACAGCAATGCAAATGATAATTATAAAATCATTCTTTACATCATGTCTAAATTTTCCATTAAACTTCTTTACTTATAATTTCATTATTACTTATTCGTTGAAAAAAAAAAACGTATATTCTCGCTCAATGTTAAATGATTATATTTTTGTGAGATGACTATAATATTACGATATGTATGCAATATGATTACTAAGGCACTTCTGATAATTACTCTTTGACTGTACCTGGTTCTTCGTTCACTATTATACTTACGCGATTACTTGGGATATTATTAATTATAATTCTATTTCGTTTATATTTCAAGTTAATATGCTTACTTTATGTTTATTTTTTCATATGGATATTCACTGAAACAATTTTCCTATGTCACACATGCATGGTTACAATACATATCTTTGTTAAACTTTAAATGTTTATGTGAATCTTCACATTTATTACTTTCTCTACTACGTATAATAAGTAGGGGAAGTATTGTATTCCACCCAAAAATTCGATACCGAGGTTTCACCGGAAATACATGTTTTGGGACCCCCTGAATCCAAAAAAAGCATTTTTAGAAACATGTCCATGTGCGTGTGTGTCTGTGAACAGCATAACTCAGAAACAAACAGTCGGATAAACACCAAACTTGGTATTTAGGTTCAGTATCTTCCAGAGATGCGACACGAAGGTTTTCAAGAAAACCCCCCCACCCCAGACTACCCTTTACATGGAAGGTTTTTCGAAAATTTTAATTTTCTCAAAAATGGCTCTAACGATTTTGATTAAAATGTCATGTTTAAGATATTTACATGACAAATGAAATGTATATCTCAAATTTTCTGGGAATGTCTCCAAAAGTATTTTTCATTGTGAATGACTTTTGCATAACTGGTAAACCATAAGAGATGGACAAAATGTTACTACACAAAAAATGTAGATCGCGTTAAAATACACAATTTATGTCATATACACTTTTTTTGTTGAGTGAACCATTTGAGATATTGCTTGTTATTCCCTTAAATTTTCCAATACTTATACTTTTTCTCAAATTCATTATTCATTTTTTTTATGTCCTGGATATGCAAAGAGAATGGAATGCGCCACATAACAACCAGCGCTTAAAAGATTTGACTATCGCTTAAAACCTACCATATTCCCCTTGCACCTACAAGAAAATTAGCAATAAGATTAACATCTCGATTAACATGAAGCATATGGAGAATAAGCGTTTGTAAAAGTAGTTTGTACAAGAGTAGAGAAAGCCATGTGAGTGTAACACATCAGATTTTGTTTACTTTCTCTACTATGTATAGTAAGTAGGGGAAGTATTGTATTCCACCCAAAAATTCGATACCGAGATTTCACCGGAAATATATGTTTTGAGACCCCATGAATCCAAAAAAAGCATTTTTGGAAACATGTCCATGTGTGTGTGTGTCTGTCTGTAAACAGCATAACTCAGAAACTAACAGTCGGATAAACACCAAACTTGGTATTTAGGTTCAGTATCTTCCAGAGATGCGACACAAAGCTTTTCAAGAAAATCCCCCCACCCCAGATTACCCTTTACATGGAACATTTTTCGAAAATTTTAATTTTCTCAAAAATGGCTCTAACGATTTGGATTAAAATATCATAGGTTTAAGATATTTTGATGACAAATAAAATGTATATCTTGAATTTTCTGGGAATGTCTCCAAAAGTATTCTTCATTGTGAACGACTTTTGCATAACTGGTAAACCATAAGAGATAGACAAAATTTTACCACACAAAAAATGTAGATCGCATTAAAATACACGATTTATGTCATATACATTTCTTTTGTTGAGTGAACCCTTTTCGAGATATTGCTTGTTATTCCCTTAAATTTTTCAATACTAATTTTCTCAAATGGGAATTCATTATTCATTTTTTTGTCTTGTATATGCAAAGAGTACTAATCTGTGGCAAAGAGAATGGTGCTGCACCTAGCAACCAGCTATTAAGAGATATGTATATGCTTAAAGGCTACTGTATTTCTATATTGCCCTTGTAAATATATATTCCCCTTACATCTACAAGAAACTTAGCAATACGATAGAGTCTGCAAATGTTTATCTCGATTAACACGAAGTAGATGGAGAATAAGCGTTTGTAAAAATAGTTTGTACAAGAGTAGAGAAAGTCATGCGAGTGTGACACATCAGATTTTTTTTCTAGCGTTCTGCTTTTGTAGTTTTATTTACAATATCAACCTTAAACTAATTTGAGTTTTCCTCTCATAAGATAAACAATTTTTTTTATATTTATTGACTCAATTTTAATATATAACTCCCAAAATGCTTTTGTTATAATATGCATTTCTTTTTAGTGTCTTCATTGCTGGTAGCTTTGCAACATCGCAAATTAAAAAGAAACAACTTGATCTCAGTGAGCTCTTAAAAGTAAAACTCGCTAATAAATCTTGTTTTTCCATATCCTCTATTCCTGTCCTAATTCCATTCCAGAAACCTATTTGTAATAATTCTTTAGCTCTCCAAATCTATCTTCATCAAGGTTTCCTTTATCCTACCTAGCCAAGACTCTTTATAATTAAATCTTTCCTGCACTATCAAACATTGATGTAAAATGCTTTGATCATCTAAATTTCTAATTCTAATCCAATATTTTAGCACTCTTTCCACAATTTTTCTTTTAATTCCCATTCTCCCTAATTTGGCTTGAGCTACTCTGTTGGGTGATGATCTTGGTAAGCCCAATACTTGTTTACAAAAGCTCCTGTGGATCATGTCTATATTTGCCCACCTTTCTTCCAGGCCCCAAATCTCTGCTCCATATAACAGTTTTGCTTCTACTACAGTAGTATAAATTCTCTCTAACCATTTTAATTGCATTTCTGGTAATTTATCTATACAAGTTTTGATGGCTTTCATTGCCATTTTTCCTTTAGCTAATACTTTTGTTCACTCCACCCACCATTGCTGCTTAGTTGTATCCCTAAATAACAAATTTTTAGACTACCTCAATTTCTCTTCTATGCCAATACCATTTCTCATCTTTCCGTAACTTTTTGCCCTTTTTAAATACCATAATTTTTGTTTTATTTACATTAATTCTTACACTCCATTTTTTGCAAAATTTATCAATCACTTCAACTGTTCTCATCAAACCCACATTACTTATAGACCCCGTGACTAAATCATCTGCAAATAACAAACCAGGTATTTCCTTATTATTAATTATTGGCACATGTCTTCTGTTCTCTACTCTAATTAAAACCAAAATATCGTCCATGAACAGATTAAAAATACAGGACTCAATTTACAACCTTGTCTTAGACCAATATTATTCAGAATGCTTTTTGTTAATTTATTATTAGCAATTTTAATACAAAACTGATTGTCTGTATATATTCTTTGAAGTACTCTTATGTAGTACTCATCCCTTTCTTGCTGAGTTTAAACCACAATGCTTCTCTATTTATCGCGTCAAAGGCATTTTCAAAATCTACAAATAACATGTATAATCTCCCTCTCTTGTTGGTTAAATATTTCTTTACCATTGTGTTTATAACAAAAATGTTATCCTGTTACTCTTATTACATCTAAAACCTGATTGAAGGACCGATAATTTTTTCTTATCTTCCGCTCACTTTTGAACCCTTTCTGCCAAAACCCCCCATATATCTTGCCTAAAACAGATAGACTAATTCCCTATAATTTGCTGGGTTATTTATCTTCCCCTTATTTTTAAATATTGGTACTACTATTGATAATCTCCATTTGGTACCTTTCCTCCTTCAAATACATTGTTTAAAAGTCTAACTAACAAATCTAATCTAGTTTCGTTCACACTCCAAGCCTTCCAAAATTCCCCAGGAATTCCATCTATGCCACTCGCTTTATTTCTTTTTAAACTATTTATTTGTTCTCTTACTTCATTCATTTCTGTCTCTCTAATTGCTCAATATATCCTATACTTTCTATTTCTCTAATACTTGGGCGTTCCCCTTGTTCTACTCCCAAAAGATTTCCAAAATATCTGCACCAGGTTTCAGAACTAATATTTTCTCTAACTCTGGTCTTATAAGTTATTTTTATTAATGCCCAAATTGTTTTTGTATCATTTACTTTTATCGCTTCATAAATTTCCAGCTCATTTTTTTCCCCCCCATTCCTTCTTAACTCCCATAAGAAATTTGTATCCCCATCTTTCAGTCATGAAGTTCAATTTTTCCTGATCATCCCCCGTTTGCCTCCATTTCCTTAACTCCCTTAATACTGTTTCACCATCCTACATTTATCATACCAACCTCTCCTTATATATATTTCTTTTTCCCTTCTCATTTTTGATCCTGCCTGTTTCACTAAATACTCTAAATTTACAACTGCATCCTCAGTTTTATTTCCTTTAAACATTTCCTCTATATCTATTAGCTTTAACGTATTTGATTGCTTTTTCAGCTCTCCTAAAAAGCTTTCTGCTTCCATATCGCTCCATTTATAATTATGAATTTTAATTCTTTCTTGTTCTAAATAATTAACATTTATTTTTTTCTACCATTGGACCTCTAAATACAGCTTTTATTGGAAAATGATTACTAGAGGTAACTATATTCAACACCTCACAATCCATGCAATATTCATCTAATTCTAATGAATATATAATATAATCTATCACACACTGCCCATTTCTATTCATAAATGTAAACTGACTTGCGTCATCTTTTCCTTTAACCCCATTGCAGAATACCAAAATACATCCTTCACAAAATTAATTTCTCAATTAATTTCTTTCCCTGATTATTAATACATGTTCTTCGCTCCTTCTTCTATCCCTCTCCCTTGCTATCCCAGTAAACTCTCCTTCAAGATCTATTAACTGCATTTGACTTTCTCCCACACTTGCATTGAAATCCCTCATTATTATAAAACCTTTGTATACCTCCCTAATTGATATTTCCTCCAAATTTTGTCTTAACTTGTTAAATAAATGTAGTTCATAAAATTCAGAGAAACTCGGCGGTTTGTATCTTACTGCAACATATACACTTTCTTTTTCCCCAAAACCACTTAAAGCACACCACAGTACCAATTCTTCACCTAAATCTTCATATACTTTCACTTTAATTTTAAGGCTTTTTCTAATAATGCTAAGTCTCCTCATCCTCTCCCCTTATCTTTCCTTTTAATACCACATTCCCCATAAAAATAAAAATCACTCACATCCATATTATTATTTCTAAACAACCAAGTTTCCACCACACCTATCACATCCGTTAAATTTAAAATTTGACATATTTATCCACTAAATTCCTGTAATTTAGCTCTACTCCTAGTCATCCTTTCCGTTTCTGCCCCACATAATCTTTCACTTGCATAATGCTGCCTCCAGGTGACGAAATAATACTGAGACCGGATTCTCTTCACACGTCCAGTCCTGCAGTTGTTCCCAAGGCCATTCTGCACGTGTCCTCTATCACTGTTTCTCTGGTATAATCTGTTTGCTTGGTGACGCATGCCTTCTACTTCCCCTCCTCTCCTCTTCCTTGTGCTAACTTCACCTTGTGACATTTCATTTAATCTATCTGTCTCCGAATCCAATATTTCTACTCGTGTTCGTTGACCCTCTTCTGACACATGCCTCATATTTTGCTGATGCATATCCCGCTTCCTTCCATTTATCCACAAATCCAGCCTTTTAACAAAAAGCTTCCTCTCCTTTAGCCCTCGCGTTCTTCATTTCTTGAAGTAAAATATTTCTTATTTCTCTCTCTTTCTTCCCAAAATCCTGTTCTATAAATAATCTTGTTCGTTTTAGCTTTTTGGCATTTGATAAAATTGCCCATTTTATTTTCTTGAAGCACATCTGACGATTACCAGTCTTGGATTTCGTCCTTTTTTCCCTGACTCTAAAAACATCTCTCATTTCCCATCCTCCAAGTCATAATTCCAGTTTATCTTGTAAGATTCTTTCAATTTGATCCCAAACTCTTATCTCTCTTAACTCTTTGACTCCAAAAATTATCACATTCATTTTCCTTCTTCTGTCTTTTCCAAATATAAAATTTTTCTATTGCATTCAGCTAATTCCTTATTCACTTCTGCTTCAAATTTTCCCCACATATTTTTCAGCTCCTCAAATTTTCTATCTATCTTCTCATCAATTTTTTTCTCCATTCCTCTTATATTTTTTATATCTTCTGCAATTCCTTTAACATACTCTTGATATCTTGTTATCTCTCCGGGCCCGGATTTTTCTCTATTCTGCCAATTCTACCAGTACCAGTATGACAAACACAAACCATGACATTATTGCAGGTCAATTTTTTAAACTTCCAGCTTGTCTATTAATCCTGTAGCCATTAAATATTCCAATTCTAACTCTATACTCCTCAATTTGGATTCCCATTCTTTCCTTTGCATGAGTGCGCGCTTAACACATCCGACTCCGTCCACCTTTCGCCAGCAACTCTACATTATTGTATAAACGACAAACTTACATGGTCAGTATATACAATTATTTTATAATTATCAATGTGAAATGTATGGCTGACATTTCCAATTCTGTGATGCATGGATTAGCTTCAATGTTATTTAAAAATCTAGATGCTGTTGCTATCACATTGTTTTCACCTTGTCCGTGTATTTGGGTAAGTACTGCTCCAAAAGAATGGATACTGTGAGGCAGTATTCTTTCACACATATACATCAATTAAACAATGCCTCAACCAAAGGAGTAATTATAAGCGTCAATGACTTAAAGGTCAATTAATTTTCTTGCATTTTTATTGTTTATGTAGTAGTTAGCAATGTTTATATTTAATTTGAGAGAAATATTGTAACTATATTAGTAAGGAAGTTCACTGCTGTGTAGGGGGAAGATACCACGTCCAAAGCCAGATGAAATACATTACATTTTATTGCCCAGGGAAAAAAAAACTTGTGAGGACCACAAAAAAACGGAGGTGACGAATGTAAAGGAACGCGCTTAGTAACTGTAGCAAAGTCACGTGATATTCGAAATAGCTAATGGTACAGCTAGGAGGTAGGTTTGAATTATTTAAGATGGCCAAACAGAAACATGTAAGCAAAAGGTTTCATATATTAAACAGTTAGTGAAGCCACGCCAAAAAACTGCTCAATGGATAACAGACAATGCAAGCTAGGACATGGGAGAGTACAGATCTCTGTGAGGTGTGCTTGTGTACAGTGCACTAACAATCAGCAGTAATTATGTAGGAAAGGCAAATTAAATATCACAGCTCGTTGTCAAAGGGTTCATACTAATCTAAATTTTATGTGTAGGTGATGTTATGTAAAGTGTAGATAATGGACTTAGTCGATTTTGTCAGGCAATCAACAGCTTACTCCCATTTTCTTGTAAATTGAGAGAAAAAAAATTTATATATATATATATATATATATATATATATATATATATATATATATATATATATATATATTTTTTTTTTTTTTTAAAGACTGTCCTCGAAATATGCTTGCCATTGTGTTATCATTTGTCAACTTCACTTCTTCCACATTCCACTCCTTATACAAGATACTCTTGACCTCAAATACTAGCTAGCCCAGAACTTTCTTCATATTAATGATTTCCAATAAGAGTAATAATTAATGTAAATTCTGTTTATCTACTACAATCACTTAAATTCTGTTTATCATTTGTATAAACAGTGGCATTCAACAGTAATTTATGGACATTTAACAATTACATAGGCATGGACTGGCGCATATAATAAATTTGGCGCCAACATCGTGGGACAAAATAGATAAACAATAACAGGCAAAATAAATAAATAAAAGTGTGAGCATTAAAGTGGTGCAATTTGTGCCTATCCAAACAACTACGAACAGTGAAAGAAGTAAAACAGCGCAGAAGACAGAACTTCTGGAGTTGATTGGCAACTTCAGTTGACATCGGACACTACCAGAGTACAACATGAGACTTCTGGAGAGCCCTAAGAATGCTGAGGGCAGCACAGACTATTGCTATACTTTCAGTGAAATTCCAGACTACTACAACTTCAGGGAAATTCCAGAATGTAAGCAAATTCCAGATACTAGAACTTCGGGGAGAAGCCAGGACATCAGTAGAGTCCAGAGTACCAGAACTTTGGGGAACTTCATTAATGACATAAGAGCATCAGAATCTACAGGAGAAAGGGGCACATAACCAGGAGCATCAGAATCTTCAGGAAAATGAGGTACTTAAGGGGAGGAAAACGGGTGAAAAGTGGCTGAAATTGACAACATTTCACATTTTGGGTACCAAAAAATACTATGTGGTTTGAAGTGCATATCTGCAAAGTTTTAAGGCACTACAATGCATGGAAGTTGCTCTAAGTACGCCATATTTAAAGGTCTGCATTCTTTAAATGTCTGAGGGGGCGTAGCAAGTGGTGAAATCATTTTATGAAGTAAAAAATGCACTTTTTATAGATTTTTGTGGAAGTTTTTCCATAAAGTTTAGTTTCTGATTTGTCACTGAGCCACCATGATCAGTATAACATAGTAACAACAGCTTTGCCAGTAGATGTCATGTAACACCAAATTATTTGCCTTCTACCAAATGAGTAGGGAACATAGAGAAAATTTCTATTTCTACATTGTTGACTTCAAGCGTGTATAATCTAAGCTTGGCTTGGCTTCTTGTTTCTGTCTTTGTTTATAGTGACCACATGCTGTGTTACAAAGTATTTTCACACAATTTCTTACAACGTATAATTACTAACATATTGCATTGTAAGCAAAGTCTAGTGCAAATATTTTGGCATAGTACTTTTTCAGTGTAAATATTTTAGCACAGCTCTTATAAAGTGTAAATAGTTGTATATAACAGCATGAGGACCTCTATAGTTGTGAAAATGGCTAGGCGAAAAGACACTAGGAAGTATTTTGTAAATATGGCAAGGGCAAGGTAGAACAGAAGTGAAATTGTGCAAAGTGAGCCAGAAACAAGTGTAAATAATACCAGCAATGAAATGTTAGGTGAACAAGAATGTGGTTTACAAAAGAAAAATTTACGGCAGAAACAGCTGGAGGATAATTGTCAACATGTACCTTTGTAAATAATGCAGAATATAAATATATATTGGTGGACACCAGTTTACTGTCATCACTGGTGAGTGACCTGAAGTGCAACGACTACAATAAAAAATGTTTGTACATAGGACTTGGCACTGAAAGCTTGGCTTATGTCATAAATGATTTGCAGTGCTTGTAATGAAAAAAATACTACAACTTGCATGTCTATGTGTCGCTCATATGTGTCCAGTAGGCCAGGCTTCGACGTGAATCAAAAAATCACTCAAGCATTTGTAAATATTGGACAAAGGTATTCTGAATTGCAGCAGCAATTTGCTATGGTCATAAACATGGTTGTTATGAACAAATCCACATATAATGACCATGCTGTAGCAATGAGGAAAGCACCTGTATCTGCGGTTCACAGTGTGTTGGAAGATGCTGGAACTAAAGCAAAACAGGCATATGGTGATCTGATGGATGAGGTACCTGATGTGCTCGATGTGTCTGTCAGTTTTTATGGTACATGGTTAACACGGGGGCACAGCTCCATATATGGCGTAGGATGTCCCATAGATTTACTTACAGGTTTTGTTTTAGATGCTACAGTTATGATCAAACACTATGTCAGGTGCATTCGTGCCAAAAGCTGAATAACATCAAAGGACTTTAAAATGTGGTATACTGCTCATGTCCCTGAATGTGATATCAACCATGAAGGTTCATCAGGGGCTATGGAAAAAGAGGCAGCGGTTATTCTATGGAGCCGGTCACTGCAACATGGTCTGCGATACACCACTCTGTCGGATGGGGATTCATCAACATACAAAACGTTGTGTGATGTGCAGCCATATGGTGAAGATGTAACTATAACAAAGGAGGAATGTGTCAACCATGTTGGCAAAAGGCTTGGAGCTGCTCTGAGAAATGCTGTGTCTGAATGGCGTGCCTGAGGCATTACACTGGGCGGTAGAGGTCATGGAACTCTGAAAGGCACAGTCATATCCAAGTTGCAGCGCTACTACCAGGAAGCCATCCTGAACAACCATGGCAATTTGGCCTCTATGAAGACTGTAATATATGCCAAACTCTACCACAGCATTTCCACTGACCAGAAACCTCAGTACAATAAATACCCACTGGTAAAGAGAGCTGGTGCTTCTTCAGGAGGACACAGGCAGAAAATAAACAACCAGGTCCACATAAAAGGTGTGTTGGCACACACTTACTGAGGCCATTTTGGCAAAGATATTGCCCATTTATCAAAGATTGGCCTTAGATAAGTTACTGGAGAGGTGTCAATTAGGCCTGACACAAAATTTCAATGAAAGCTTGTATAGCATTATCTGGAGACACTGCCCGAAGGATTGTTTCGGCTTCAAACAGTGAGTGGAGATGGCTGTTGAGTAAAGCCATATGTAAATACAATGCTGGGACAACAGTAACACCGCTGAAGGTGCAGGAAGCTAAAGGATTGTCAACTGGAAAGAAAACGGAGCTTGGAGTGAGGCAAGATCACGGGCGAGTGGTGAAAGCTAAAAAACAGAAGACAATGAAATACCTTCACTACCGCCAGTCAATAAAATTGTCTAAGAGGAAACCGTTAGAAGCTGCTAAGGAGTGGAAGAGTCACTTATAAAGCTGGACACTTCTAGGAAGATCTGCAAGTCATTATTTCTGCTTAAGCTGCACGCAAACTTTTAAACTCATTTTTCTTCACTTTAATTTCTGTTACACTTTTATTCATTCAAAACAAAATTACAACCACAAATTAAGTGATAAAAAGCTGACATTTTTACTGTACATTCTATAAAGCATGACAAAAAAAAACTGACAAATGAGATTAACTCAGTACTTTTTGAGATAAAAAATGTGTGTGTAGTGAATGCAAAAATTTTGAAATTTTTGCTTTTCAATTTATATTTGTTTTTTAATTTTCATTACAGTTAAGATATTGCAAATCCCATGTGTCAAGTTTTCCTAAGTGAGTTTCTGGTTTTGTAAAAAAAATTTCAAACTTTTTTTTTTTTTCAAAAAAGTGTGGAGTGAATTTCATTTTGAAATTTGCAAATTTTTTGAAAGAGAATTTTCAAAAACTAATTGGCATGCAAAAATGAAACTCTGCCCAATAGTTTCACATAAAACCCCAAATATGTGTACAAAAAAATCAAGTTTGGAGCTAATTGGGCAAAATATAAATTTCACCCATCACCTCCCTTAACAAGGACTTCTGGTACGTAAAAGTACAGAGGATATGAATTTTATAAGGTGGTAATCCAACAGAATAAGGTCAGGCCAAAACTTAAAATACTTGTTATTATTAGCCAAATGCATGGTAATTTTGTGTATTTATGCAGTGTTTATCTAAATGTACTTGAGTGGCAAAGTTAAACTTAGGCCAGTAGGCAAAATGGATGCAGAAATCTTAGGAGACAGCATAACGGTGCAAGTAAAAGACCACTCGACCAAAAATACAAATTTTGATGAGGGAAACAATGAATTGTATATACACTCTGAAGTACACATAGATCAGAAAAAGGACAGTGTAGACATTAGCGGTATAGAGGGACATAATACAAACCTATTCCATACTATGGTTAAGTGGAGGTTCAATGTTGAGGGGAGTTCTTCACCTTAAGGAGTGCAATACACTCTTCTGAAATCTGAAGATATACAAATACCAGAACTGATGAAGATTGAATAAGTGATCTCGCTTTTCTTACAGATTTATCCACTCATTTAGATAAATTAAATACTTCATTACAGAGACCTAACCATACAATTATAGATCTAATGGGTTCAATAAGATCTTTCATATCAAAATTGAATTTATTTTCACAACAAATAGAAACGAAAAATTTACAGAATTTCCATAAGCTACAGAACATTATTTCTCCTCTGGAAGTAGGTGAAAAATATAGAGACATTCTAAACATTCTGTACAGGAGTTTCAAGGACGGATTTTCTGGTACGAAATTTACGGATTTGGAATGGTGGTGTTTAACAATATTGCTCTGTTCAGCCAATTGGTGCACCTGCTCAATTACAATTAGAATAAACAGACATTCAAAAGTGCACAGCTATGAGAATGTCAAGGAACGTCGGTATAGAGTTCTTTACAGCTCTAACCGAAAATCAGTTTCCTAACCTTCGCAATTTTGCTGGTCAGTTATTAGCACTATTTGGATGAATGTATATATGTGAACAATGTTTTAATGAACACTGTGAAACCAAGGAAAAGATCACTAATAACAAACATGCATCTTACATCTGTGTTACAACCGAGTTCCATAAACTTGACTCCTAACATAGACAAAATAATACCAAACAAAACTAATACTTGCATATAAAACATTCTGCAATACTGGTTATTCTAGTGTCTTTACATTTCTTTGGTAAATGCATAGCTGTTCATTTTCAATTTATTTGATGTACGAAAATTATTCGCGATGTATTTATTTTGTTCACGATTTATTCCATAGGTTTAATCCAAAAAAGTGATTCTCATTTTGTTTATATAAACAGATTTTAAAGAGTACACTGAATATTTTGTTTTATTGCTTTTTTTTTCAGCAATCATTTAACTTAAGGGTGTCATCACAAAACCAATACATCATGTTTCTATTTGATTCTGCCATTGTATGCCTTGAGGATCACCTTGTAAAAATGTGTATGTATATACGTAAACAAACAGAATCCGAAAAGAGTGGTGGCCTGCATTTGGTGATGGGGTTTGTGGAGAATGCTCAACTGCATTCCTGTCACCCCTCTTCCTCATGGCTGGCTGAACTAGATGCCGACACCAAGAACCGTTCAGCAGATCCTTTCCAGTAACTAATTCAAGACATTAGGCAGGATTGCCATGTGGTGTAGCGATTACATTTAGTTAAGGTAGTTAAATTAACCAGTTAGTGTTTAGAGTACACAGCTGGTCAGCATAATTTATGGACAGTGTACATAGCTATATAGTTTGTAATTTAGGGACAACAAAGACTGTTGGCTGCATTATTTAAGTGATGCAAGATGGATAATTTGGTTGCACTGGATTCAATATGGTTATATGCGCAGTAAGCAAATAAATAATTTTAACCTTATGTTAAGAGATCGTTCTCCAGCATGAAATCATACTAAAAAATAATTAAATGCATATTACACGAAACAACGTAAAGCCGTACTTCAAAAAAATATTATATTGACGTTGGACTTTCGCGTCACGTGTTGGAAAGGTGAGCCCTGGCCTCAAGTTCTTAAATAGCCCAGATCCTGCAAACACTTCAATTCTGCTCTGAAAGTACTTTCAACTACTTACTTTGGCATTGAAATCTGCTGCTCCAGTGGCAGCCCTTGTAGCCTGCGGATTGAGGGCAACTCCCCATACTGCTCCTTTATGTCCTTCAAACGTTCCAATCCAATCTCCTGTATCTCCTTGTCTAAGCATTGGCTTTCCATCTAAATAAAAATAACTAGCTCTAAAAAACATTTCTGAAAAGCCCACTAATTCTCATGATTGCTATCTTTTATTTTATTATTTAGTGAATATAATAACAAGGTTGACAGTAAAGAGGCCAAGGTAAGCATGGCAGTACCTTTACAGGCTGATATAAGAAAATATCCACATTCAGTTATATCACTAAACGCCAAATGCACAACTGGTCGTGTATGGCCACTACATGTCAGCGGCGTTTGTCTCAAATTTGCCATTTTTTCAGAGACAACGAGAAACTGTTCTGCTATCGAATCGTTCGTCCAAGAAGTTCGTCGTTCGTAACAGCAGCTCCGCAAACTACCATTCGCAACACCTGTCACCTGATCCTCTTTCTGCTCCACTACTGCCAACACAATAACCAACTTGTTCGAACGTTGTCTACGTTACCTCAGCCACCTTGATAGAGTCTATAACCCTTTCAGACTCTGTGCCCATTTAAATGGACATCAATAGAATATCAGTTTACTATAGCAGTTGTATATCTTGAGACTGTCTTAAAAGACCAAGGACAACCGTATTATGCTCTTTGCCAACACTACTTCCATTTGGTGGTGAAGCAGGCTACTAGAATAGCAATTGAAGACAAAATGTCAGTTGATTGGAAGGTTTAGCAAGTTAGGCGTACATTTTTGGGAATATCGTATATTTTGTTGTTTATGGTGGTGTAATTCAGGCTGTAAAGTCAATGTTGAATGTATAATGTATAATTCTGTTTGCTGATGACACGAGTGTTCTGGTGACTAGTAAAAACTTGAATGAGTGTGTAATTAAATTGAATTATGTTTTGAACTGTATGTCACACTGGTTTAAAGCTAACAAATTATCTGTAAATCTAGACAAAACAAAAGTTGTTAAATTTATAACCCATCGATCACTACACACTCCAATAGAAATTGGGATTAATGACATGTCACTAGAACAAATAGACAACATTAAATTTCTGGGCCTCCAAGTAGACAATATTTAGATTGGAAAGTTCACATTAGGTATATCATAGCCAAACTCAGTTCTGCGTGTTATGCTATCCGAGCATTGGTAAATGTCAGTTCTATGGATACACTTAAATTAGTATACTATGCATATTTTAACTCTATCATTGAATATGGAATATTATTTTGGGGAAATTCGGTAGAAAGTAAACGAATATTCCTCATGCAAAAGAAGGTTATAAGAATTTCCAACACTCATAGCAGACACTCTTGCAAACATCTTTTTAGAAGACTAAAGTTATTAACCCTACCTTGCATGTATATATTTTCAATCTTAAAATTCTATGTATGCAATCGAACTACATTTATTACAAACATGGAAATTCATGAGATAAACACTAGACAAAAGGGTAACATACATCATCCCAGTGCAAAGCTTTCCTGCTTCCAGAAAGGTGTGTATTACGAGACCATAAAAATATTTAATACTCTCCCTAATGATCTTAAGAGAAAAGTTGACAATTTCAATGTCTTTAAAACTGCTGTTAAAGAGTACCTTTGCTCAAAAGCATATTATTCTGTACAAGATTATTTGAATGACAAATTAACCTGATGATAATACTTATATAGCTCTGTAAGTAGTATTAGTAAATATTAATGACAATTGCGAGTCATCTTTGATGCCTGCTCTAGAATTAATGAAGCTATTTAAATGTATGTATATTAAGAACTGACAGTAAATGCTATGCATTACAAATCAAATAGAACAAAGGTAAAATTCTAGTGAATGTTAAAATAACTGTTCTTGCCTATACATATGTTAACCTTATAACAGTAAGGAGGTATTCAACTCTATACAAAATTACACTTGATTTGTTTCATTTTGTATATAATATGTCTTTATTTTATTTTAAATGTTCTGTATACTATGTAATATTTATGTATATATGTAACTTTATTGTACATTTCCTTAACACGCATATAGTATGTGTATTTTATTTCAAATGTTCCATATTCTATGTAATATTTATGTTTATATATAATTTTTGTACATTTCCTTGACATGTTCTATGTTCACAAGCCTTTATGGCTGCTAGTGAACTCACAGAATACAATCTAATCTAATCAAGCTATAATTTAAAGCCAAGGAATTATGTGTTGCATGTTAGGGACTTTGCACACATACTTATTTTTTCATGTCCATCCCAATGGACATGTGTTCTGGAAATTGAGTTTTATTTATGGACGCTCTTTAACTGCTGTGGTCCTTAGCGTCCCAATTTATATTGAGCGTGAAAGACCGGTAATTTAGCTCAGAGGCCTCTTTATCAGGCTTAAGGTTCTTTTACGTGCCGTAAATCAACGACACGGGACCACCGGCTTTACTTCCCTTCCAAAGAAAGCCATGCTAAGAAGTTTTACGCCCGAAAAAATCCATCGCCCTCCGCCGGGTCCAGAGTATTTTCATCCTGAGAGGGATGCTGATAAAATTTTGGAGCTGCTCTTGTCTGGAGATGTTTCTGAACTGGAAGAACTACAGAGTGATGAGAGTGACGTGAGATTGATGTTATTGGTCCACAGCCTATTAGAATAGGTTTACTGGCGCAAAACTTCTGGAATCGTGACCTTGATTGCCACCCCAGCTGCCGACCCTAGGAATGGTTTATGTTTAGCTTAATCAGCGAAAGCGATATAATACCTTTGCTTACTCACAGTGCGCAACACATACAGTCTGCATAGAAAGTGTCCGCATCTTGTAATTTCAAAGAGATCAGTACGTAAATAGTGCTTATTTTATATTTGTGATATTTATAACCAAGGCTCCTACTTTTCAAAGTTAAATGGTAAGGTATTACGTATTCAAAGCAGGGAAATAATTGCAAATGTCCTCGACTTCATGAAGGTAAAAAATATATGTTTACCCGAGTTTCACAAAAGCCTTAAGAGAGTGAAAGAAAGAGTAGCCAAAGCAACTGTTGTTTCACTGAGTTCCGTTTCCAGAGTTCTCAAAGATAAGAAAAACCATATGGATGAAAGAGTACCATTTGACACACCTGTGAAGAAACATAAGGTCCCTAAACGTATTAAAGAAAAGACGATTTCGACAAATGCGTCATTCGGTGCACGATTCACAATTTCTATGTGGAAGAAAAAACTGTGCCAACAATAAGCAGAATGCTCATCAATCTGAAAGATGTTATAAATGTTCAAGGTGGTGCTACAAGTCTCAAATCCCGGCTATGACACAATTTTGCAGTCTGATACTAATTTTCCAAATGACTATAATTTTATATGTACTTATATCAGCATAAATTTTCAAGATGCTGCTACAAATCTCAGAAAAATTATAAAAGATTTAGGGTTTAAGTGGAAGAAAACGAAACCAAATAGATTTCTAATAGAAAAGCACGACATACGATCTCAGCTGGAAGAGTACCTTACTCAGAGGTACAAATTAGAGGGTCAAACTATAGTGTATGAAGATGAGTCGTACATACACAGCAGTCATACATCTAAAAGTTGAAGTGACGATAGCGGATTAGGTTTTCAGGCACCTGCTGCCAAAGGGCAAATACTTATTATCGTTCATGCTGTTCGTTCTAAATGCCCTTCTTTTACAAGTCGCAACAAAAAACAGGAGATTTTCATCAAGAAATGAATACAGAAAATTACATGAAGTGAATCAACACCATGTTGATACCTAATATGCCTGCTGGGTCTATTGTGGTTATCGACAATGCTTCGCAATGTGGTAACACTCAAAATGACAAACAACCTACCTCAAATTCCTTGAAAGAAGCAATAAAAACCTGGTTGCTTAGACATAATATAGCTTTTGATGAAAGCATGAGTAAAACAAATATAACTTAGTTAAAGCCAACAAATCCCTTCAGAAGTCATAACTCATAATACTTGGCCAGATATTAATACAACATCGCCATAATGTACTTAGACTGCCACCGTATCACCCAGATCTAAACCCAATCGAATTAATCTGGGCTGATGTAAAAAACTGGGTGGCCTGCAGAAATATCACTTTTAAACTAAAAGATGTGGAGCAGTTATGTCGCCAGCGATTTGCAGAAATTGGAAGGCCAGAATGGGAAAATGTATATCGACATGTTGAATAAATTGAGAATCATTATTTCAAAAAATACGGAATTGCAGAAAATCAATTAGAAAAAATTCTCATCCAGGATAATGGTGCAGAAAGTAGCGACAGCAGTGATGGCGGCAATGATGTGAGTGATTCCGCAGAAGAGGAAGGACTGTCAGGTGTGGAAGAACTGGAGGCAGATTGTTGACACTATTTTTATATTAAGGGCATTTTACAGCGGTGGATTTAAATATACTGTATATAACTATAAGTTTTATCGTGTAGTGCAGTGCATAACCGGTGTGCGGATATTTGACAATGACTGTCCCACGCACTCCTGCAGCATGCAGACGACCGATCACCACCTGATCTGGTATGTAACTCGCTTCATAGTTGTCATTAAGATTTTCACGTGTCTAGAACTGTTGCGCCAGTTATATGTGTAAATCTACCCAATTTGTTATTTTTACAGTAAATCCATCTAAACATATGTATAATCCCTTAGGCTACTGTACTAACATATCTTTAAAATTTTTCCAAACCTATGCCAGCAAACTAACGGGTCATCGAGAAGTCGCTCCGCACCTACCGTGTAACCAAGATTCCCCTAGAGTCGGGAATTCTGGTGGCAGCACTGGCTGGCGCGAGCGTATGGTGAAAACGTTTCGCTGGTTAAGAAAACTGCTAGGTTCACTATATTCAACATGAAATGTCACGTAGAAAAATAATATGCAACTAACCTGTTTAAAGAAGATGTTGAAAATACCATTTTCTTGAAGACACAAATTCACTCGTTTTAATTTATTTTCGAACACTGCAATTAATGTCTCCTTTGTTACAGCTGTTAAGTAATCTTTTATTGCCGTTTTCAGCTCATCGATTGTTTTTGGATTGGCCTTATAGACCGAAGCTTTAGCGGCTTCCCAAAGAAAATAAACAGGAGGGGTAAGATCAGGAGACTGCGAAGGCCACAAACCTTTAGAAATTAGTCTTTCCCCAAAAAATTCCACTAACAGTCCCATGGATCTATGTGATGTATGACCAGTGGTGTTATCTTGTTGAAAATGCACCGTTCACTTTATCTTCAATTAGCTGTGAAATAAATGGAAAGAGAATATCCGCCCAATAAACATCTGAATTAATTGAGTTATGGAAAAAAAATTGGACCAATAATTCGGGAGCGAGATATTGCACACCATACACCAATTTTCTCTGAATTTAAAGGGGTTTCCTGAATTGCATTAGGATTTTCAGTAGACCATACTCGCGTATTTTGTGAATTTGCGCATCCTGATAAGTGAAACCAAGCTTCATCAGTAAAACATGTCCTATCTAACACGTCAATTCCATGGTGCAAAATAAACCTCTGAAACCATTCATAATACTGAACTCTTTTCCCGTGATCTGTGGGTTTTAATTCGTGAACGACTGATAACTTATATGGATACAAACCTAGTTCTTTTTTGACTGCTTTGTATACGGAACCGTAAGAAATATCACATTGTTGGGCCAATTTGTTTATTGATTTCTATGGACTTTTAAGCATTCTATCCGATATATCCAATAGTTTTTCTTCTGTTAGCACACTGGGTCTTCCACTTCTAACAGCATCATGCACGGAACCTGACTCCCGAAATTTATTAATTAAATCACGCACAGTATCTCGGTGCGGTAGTTTTGAGTTAGGGAACCTGACAACGAAATTTTGTTTCACTTTCTCAGTATAATTTCCACGTTCATTAAAAACGTTTTCCACTAGAAACACACGTTCCTCTGTAGAATACATTGATTTCGCTTCAGGCACACGTCAGAACTCACAGCATATTAAACAATACTAACCAGTACAATAAACAGCTCATGCGCTCGCAGCCGCTGATAACGCCGATAATCATAACTTCCCGTCGGAATCGAATGCGATAAACATAGGGATGCCAAAGCTTTTATCGAGGGGTGGCAAGCAGCAAGGTACGGAGGAAGTTCTTGATGACCCGTTAGCTTGATGTTTAATTTGGTGTTTAATAAAGGTTTTTACACTTTAACACGCAGTCATATCTAATTCTAGGTGTTGACATAGTCATAACAGGTCAGGAAGCGGAGGATGACGATGAAGAGACATCATTATCTTCCCACCTAATACAGGTGGGAAGATAATGGGTGACAACGAAATAACTGATTGGAATTTTACATAAAAAGCTAGACATTAGGTGGAGAAGGAAACCATTCACACCAAAAAACATCAGTGTCACACCACACGAATGGGAATCAGTAGAACTAGAATCAGATGCTGATGGTGATATCGGGGGTTAAGGGCGCTAAACCTCTAAGGTTATCAGCGCCCTTACAACATATAAAATTTAAAATCCAAAAACTAAAATACGGGACACCTACCCGCTTAGTCTAAAACAATAAAAAACCAGCATACCAAAGTCCAAAAGCCACCACACTAAAGACATGGTAAATAAAACAACAAAACATTTAAACTACGTGTTAGGAACTGTAGAAGTCAGGGGACTAGAGCGCCATATGTCCCCAGGGGAGAAGAGCCCCATTAAAACAGACAATATAAAATCACAAAACTAAAAGACGCTCAGTGCATCAAACGCGCCGATTAAAACCACTCAGAGATAAAGCGTAAAAGACATTCTACAGTATGTGCGTAGTCTGCCAGAACGTTGACTATGCCAACAAGCAGACACACGAACGCGCAATGGAGCTAAAACCTAACACTTTGCTAAGATATGACGCACCGTTAAGGGCGCATCACACTGTTCACAGAGTGGTACGGGGTCACCACTGAGCACGTAGCTATGACTAAAAAGGCAATCTCCGATTCGTAAACGAGCTAAAAGCACCTCTTCCCGACGAGAAGAGGTACCCCAGATTAACGGGAGAGGTTTAATCTCTCGCAACTTATTCCCCTGGAGGGCCGTCCACTCATCGCGCCAATGCGAGAGGATGCGGTGTCGGAAAATAACATACAACTATGTAGAGGGAACAACTAAGGTAAAACATCTGGGTGATAAAACTGCCGATTTGGCAGCTGCGTCGGCAGATCGTTCCCTGAGATGCCCACATGACCTGGAATGCACAGGAACGAGACGCTAATGCCAGAAGCAACGAGCGAGTGGAGCAGGTCATGAATGCGCCGTACGAGAAGGCAGTAGGTGCACAAGGGCGCGAATACCTTGAAGAGCACTCAGAGAATCTGTACAAACAACACAGTGCCGCTGGATGTAAAAAAGAGATTGAGAAATACTAAAAAGTACGGCGGTGAAAATCCAACATTGCCCCGGTAAACGAAAGGTAAAACTACGCTGACCAAAACTAAAGGCACACCCTACTCCAACATCAGTCTTAGACCCATCAGTATATATAAAATGAAATTCTCGGATTTTCGCCTAGTTCTAAAAAGGGTGATCCAAGGACTGAAGGAGTCTCATTCTTCGGCATCGACGTTAACCCAAGGTGCCAGTGGGCCTCAGCGCTCAACCAAGGAGGAAACCGCGTTTCTCCCCTTGGTAAGGTCGGCGCTGGCGTAACGTCCAAATGCCGAAGAAGCTGGCGAAATCCCTGGAAGGAGCAATGCAGAGGAGCTAACTAAATATCGCAGTTAAGGGAATCCTCGAAAAATAACTCGAATGACGGGTGGTCAGGAGACGACAGGCATAGCTGTACAAAAGCATCTCACGCCTGAAGGACAGCGGAGGCTCTGCAGCTACAGCATACACACTGGGTGCAGGGCTAGTTGGAAAGGCCCCAGTAGCGACTCTTATGTCACGATGATGAATGGCATCAAGCTACGTAACACAGATGCACGCGCCGATAAATAGACAATGCACCCGTAACCAAGCTTGCATCGGACCAAAGAGCGATAAAGACGCAGAAGGAGGTCCGATAAGCTCTCTAGGATCTGCCACTTAAAACACGTAAAAGATTAAGAGAACGGCCACACTTTGCTTTTAAAAACGAAATGTGCACAGTCTAGCTCAGCTTTCGATCAAAGCATCCCAAAAATTTCGCCTCGTCTGCAAATGTAAGACCATCCGGCCCAAAATGGAGAGGGCGGAGGGAAAGCCTTCCGGAATCAGAAATTGACACAAACGGATTTCTCTGCGGAGAAACTAAAGCCGTTAGCATTACACCAGGCGTAGACCTCGATAAAGCTTTGGAGACGGCGTTCGAACAGACCGGTCCGCCGTGAACTGCAATAAATAGCAAAATCGCCAACGAAAAGTGACGATGAAATACCAGGTGGAACACACTCAACAATGGGATTCATAGCAATCGCAAAAAGTGTGAAACTGAGTACAGAGCCCTGCGGTACACCGTTCTCTTGAATAACACGACTAGCAAAAACCTAGCCCACACGTACACGAAAGACGCGATCCGTCATAAACTCCCGAAGGAATATGGGAGAACGACCGCGTATATTCAATGCGTGTAGTGTACGTAAAATGCCGCCTCTCCAAAAAGTGTCACAAGCTTTCTCCAGGTAAACACACAGCCAGTTTGACACTTTCTCAGAAATCCGTTCATAATATGCATCGACAGAGATACCAGATGGTCGACGGTAAAGCAATGGCGACGAAACCCGCACTGAACTTTCGCCAGAAAGTTCGGAGACTCAAGCCATCACGACAACCGCCCGTTGATCATGTGCTCCATCACCTTGCAAATACTGCTGGTCAGGGAGATAGACCGGTAGCTGAAAGGTATTTGGCGATCCTTCCCAGGCTTAAGTATAGGGACGATGGTGGCTTCGTGCCAAACTGAATCAAAAACGCCGTCTTGCCAAATACTGTTATACACCTGTAAAAAAACGTTTACTGTCAGCTGAAAGGTTCTTCAACATCAGGACATGAATACCGCCCGGCCCAGTAGCGGAGTGCCTAGAGAAATGGAGAGCGTGCTCCAACTCCCTCATTGTGAAAAGGTCATTATAACACTCCTGATTAGCAGACCGAAAACTATAGGTCACGGAATCCAGCCGGGCTTTGCGAGTACGAAAGCCGACAAAAAATGGTCACAACCGGAAACCGCCTGAAAGACAGCACCCAGAGTGTTAGCAATGGCAGCCGGATCCACTACGGTGGCATTGAGAACCTGAAGGCCCGACACTTTACTGAGAAGCGACGAAGTTTATCCCAAACAACAGAGGAAGGCGTTGATGATGAGATGGGGTTAAGGGCGTTAAACATCGAAGGTCATCAGCGCCCTTACATAAAGTTTAAAATAAAAAACTAAAATACGGGACACAAACCCGCTGAGTCCAAAACATTAAAAACAAGACATTGATTCTAAAATACACCACATTAAAACAATGCTAAATAAAACAACAGAGTAAAACGACGTGTCAAGAACTGTAGAATTCGAGGGACATGAGCGCCATATGTCCGCCGGGGAGAACAGCCCCCATTAAAACAGACCATATAAAATCACAATTCTAAAAGGCGCTCAGCGCATTAAATGCGCCGATTAAAACTACTGTCACTAATAAAACGTTAAACACATTCTACAGCACGCGCGTCGTCTGCCAAAACGTTGGGTATGACAAGAGCCAGACCCACACGAACGCGCAATGGAGCTAAAACTTGACACTCTGTTAAAATCTGACGCACCGTTAAGGGCGCACCACACTGCTCACAGAGTGGTACGGGGTCACCACTGAGCAGGTAGCTATGGCTAAAAAGGCAATCTCCGATTTCTAAACAAGCTAAAAGTACCTCTTCCCGACGAGAAGAACGAGAAGAGGTACCCCAGACTAACGGGAGAGGTTTAACCTCCCGCAACGTATTCCCCTGGAGGGCCGTCCACTCATCGCGCCAAAGCGAGAAGGCACCGCGCCGTAAAATAACATACAAATCTGACGAGAGGACCACAGAGGTAAAACATCTGGGTGATAAAACTGCCGATTTGGCTTCGGCGTCGGCAGACTCGTTCCCTGAGATGCCCACATGACCTGGAATCCACGTGAAAGAGACGCTGATGCAAGAGGCGCTAAGCGAGTGGAGCAGGTCATGTATGGGCTGTACGAGGGGGTGGTAATTGTACAGCGTGTTAATACTCTGAAGGGCACTCAGAGAGTCCGTACAAACAACACCGTGCCGTAGGTCTTGCCGCTGAATGTATAAAACGCATTGATAAATACTAAAACGTTCGGTGAAAAAATCGAGCATTGCCTCGGTAAACGGAAGGTAGAACTATGCCGACCATAAATAAAGGCACACTCTATTCCAATATCAGTCTGAAACCCATCAGTATATAAAAAATGACATTCCCCGAACTGCGCATGAAGCTCTAAAAAGCGGATCTAAGGACTGATGAGATGGGGCTTAAGGGCGCTCAACTGCTATGGTTATTAGCGCCCTTACAATGTATAAAATATAACATTGAAAAGTCAAAAAACTAAAACACCACGCACAAAACCGCTTGGTCAAAAACACTAAAAAACACTACAGACCAAAAACTAAAATCTACACACTAAAATCATGGTCACTAAAAGAATAAAACAACGCGTCAAGAACTGTAGAATGCAAGGGACATGAGCGCCTTATGTCCGTCGGGGAGAAGAGCCCCATTAAAACTGACAATATAAAATCTCAAAGCTAAAAGACGCTCAGCGCATCAAATGCGCCGATTAAAACCAATGTCACTTAAATAACGTAAAAGACATTCTACAGCATGCGCGTCGTCTGCCAAAACGTTGGCTATGCCAACAGGCAGACCCACGCGAACGCACAGTGCAGCTAAAACTTGACACTGCTAAAATGTGACGCACTGTTAAGGGCGCATCACACTGCTCACAGAGTGGTGCGGGGTAACCACTGAGCAGGTAGCTATGGCTAAAAAAACAATGTCCGATTCGTAAGCGAGCTAAAAGTACCTCTTCCCGACGACACGAACGAGAAGAGGTACCCCAGACTAACGGGAGAGGCTTAACCTCCCGTACCTTGTTCCCCTGAAGGGCCGTCCACTCATCCCTCCAAAGCGAGAGGATGCGGCTACGTAAAATAACAAACAAATCTGACGAGGGAACAACAGCAGTAAAAAATCTGGGTAATAAAATTGCCGATTTGGCAGCGGCGTCGGCAGACTCGTTCCCTGAGATGCCCACATGACCTGGAATCCACAGGAAGGAGACGCTGATGCCAGTGGCACCAAGCGAGTGGAGCAGGTCATGTATGCGCTGTACAAGAGAGTGGTAACTGTACACCGCGTTAATACTCTGAAGGGCACTCAGAGAATCTGTACAAACAACACACTGCCGTAAGTCGCGCCGCTGAACGTATAAAACAGATTGATAAATACTAAAAAGTTCGGCGCTAAAAATCGAACAGTGACCCCGTAAATGAAAAGTAAAAATATGATGTTCAAAAACAAAGGCACACCCTACTCTATCATCAGTCTTAGATCCATCAGTAAATATAAAAGGCAAGTACCCGAATTGCGTCAGGAGTTCTAAAAATGCTGATCTAAAGACTGAAGAAGGGGTCTCATTCTTCGGCAGCGACAATAACCCAAGGTGACAGTGGGCCCCACCGCGCAACCATGGAGGAAAACGCGTTTCCCCCTCGGAAGGGCCGGCGCTGGCGTAACGTCCAAACGCAGAAGAAGTTGACGAAATCGAACCCCTGGAGGGAGCAATGCACAGGAGCTCACTAAATATTGCCGATCAAGCGAATCCTCGCAAAATATCGCCAAGGACGGGTGATCAGGCAAACTGGAGAGTCGACAGGCATATCCGCAAAAAAGCATCTCACTACTGAAGGACAGCGGAGGCTTTGCAGATTCAGCATATAGGCTAGGTACAGGGCTGGTTGGATAGGCCCCTGTAGCAACTTTTATGCCACGATGGTGAATGGCACTCAATCGACGTAATGCAGATGGACGCACCGACGAACACACAATGCACCCGTAATCAAGATTGGATCGGACCAAAGAGCCATAAAGATGTAGAAGGACGGTCCGATCAGCTCCCCAGGATGTGCCACTTAAAACACGTAAAAGATTAAGAGAACGGTCACACTTTGCTTTTAAAAACGAAATGTGCGAAGTCCAGCTCAGCTTCCTATCAAAGATCAACCCCAAAAATTCGCCTCGTGTGCAAACGGAAGTATCCCTGGCCCAAGTTGGAGAGAGGGAGCAGGAAAACCCTTCCGGCGCCAGAAATTGATACAGACGGATTTTTCGGCAGAGAAATTAAAGCCGTAACGTTACTTCAGGCATAGAGACGGTCGATACAGCTCTGGAGACGGCGTTCGAGTAGACAGGTCCACCGTGAACTGCAATAAGTGGCAAAATCGTTATCAAAAAGAGACAATAAAATGCCAGGTGGAATAAATCAACAATGGCGTTGATAGCAATCGCAAGAAGTGACACTGAGTACAGAGCCCTGAGGTACTCCGTTCTCTTGAATAAAACGACTAGATAAAATCGAGCCCACACGTACACAAAAGACGCGGTCCGTCATAAACTCACGAAGAAAAATGGGAAGACGACCGCAGAGATTACAGTCGTGCAGTTTACGTAAAACGCCGCCCATCCAAAGTGTCATAAGCTTTCTCCAGGTAAAAAAACACAGCCACGGTTTGACACTTTCTCGGCAATCCGTTCATAATATGCGACGACAGGGACACCAGATGGTCGACGGTAGATCGATGGCAACGAAATATGCACTGAGCGTTCGCTAGAAGTTGCTGAGACTCAAGCCACCATGTCAACCGCCCGTTGATCATGCGCTCCATCACCTTGCAAATGCAACTGGTGAGATAGGGCGGTAGCTGGAAGGTAGTTAGCGATCCTTCCCAGGCTTAAGTATAGGGACAATGGTGGCTTCGCGCCAAACGGAAGGAAAAAAGTAGTCTTGCCAAATACGGTTATAGACCTGTAAGACAAAGAGTTTACTGTTGGCTGAAAGGATCTTTAACATCAGGACATGAATGCCGTCCGGACCAGGAGCGGAGTGCCTAAAGCAATGAAGAGCGTACTCCAGCTCCCTCATTGTGAAAAACTCATTATAACACTCATTATTAGCAGACCGAAAATTAAAGGTGTGGGATTCCAGTTGGTCTTTGATAGAGCGAAAGCCGGTGGAATAATGGTCTGAACTGGAAATCGTCTCAAAGGCAGCACCTAGAGTGTTAGCGATGGCAGCCGGATCCACTATGGTGGCATTGGGAACCTGTAGGCCAGAAACAGTACAATGCGACACTTTACCTGAGAAGCGACGAAGTTTATGCCAAACAACAGATCAAGGCGTAAAGCGATTAAAAGACTCGGCAAAACGAGTGCAAGACGTCTTCTTGATATCCTGAATAATGCGACGAGCCCTGGCGCACGATTGTTTAAAAGTAACCAAATTATCAGGTGTAGGGTGTCGCCGAAACACCCTAAGCTTAATCCTACGAGCACGAACGGCGTCCCGTCAATCCTCGTTCCACCACAGATGATGAGATGCGGTTTAAGGGCGCTAAACTGCTAAGGTCATCAGCGCCCTTACAATGTATAAAATTTAAAGTCCAAAATATAAAAGACGGGTAAAAAACCGCATAATTAAAAAACGGGACACAAACCCGCGATGTCCAAAAAGCTAAAAACAATACACCAATCCCAAAAACACACTAAACGCATAGGCAATAAAAGTGTAAAACGTGTCAAAAACTGTAGAATGCTAGGGACATGAGCACGTTGTCCACTGGGGAGTAGAGTTTGCATTAAAACAGAGATAATAAAATTAGAAAGCTAAAGGTCGCTCAACGCATCAAATGCGCAGATTAAAATCACTGTCACGAATAAAACGTAAAACACATTCTAAAGCACGCGCGTCGTCTGCCAAAACGTTGGCTAGGCCAACAGGTAGACCCACACGAACGCGCAATGGAGCTAAAACTTGACACACTGTTAAGATGTGACGCACCGTTAAGGGCGCATCACACTGCTCGCATACTGGTGCGGGGTCACCAATAAGTAGGTATCTATGACTTAAAAGGCAATGTCCGATTCGTAGGCGGGCTAAAAGTACCTCTTCCCGACGACACGAACGAGAAGAGGTACCCCAGACTAACGGTAAAGGCTTAACCTCCCGCAACTTCTTCCCCCGGATGGCTGTCCACTCATCCCTCCAAAGCGAGAGGATGCGGCTACGTAAAATAACAAACAAATCTATGGAGGGAAGAACCGAGGTAAAATATCTGGGTAATAAAATCGCCAACCTGGCAGCGGCGTCGGCACTCATTTCCTGAGATGCCTACATGACCTGGATTCCACATGAAGGAGAAGCTGATGCCAGATACACCAAGCGAGTGGAGCAGGTCATGGATGCGCTGTACGAGCGGGTGTAACTGTACAGCGAGCTAATATTTGAAGGGCACTCAGGGAGTCTGACCAAATAAAACAGCGCCGTAAGTCGTGCCGCTGAATGTATAAAAGAGACTGATAAATGCTAATAAGTTCAGCGGTAAAAATCGAACATTGCCGCGGTAAACGAAAGGTAAAACTATTTCCACCAAAAACAAAGGCGCATCCTACTCCAGCATCAGTCTTAGATCCATCAGTAAAGATAAGATGAAAGTCCCCGAATTGCGATTGAAGTTCTAAAAACGCTGATCTCAACACTGAAGAAGGGGTCTCATTCTTCGACATCGACGATAACCCAAGGTGACAATGGGCCCCACCGCGCAACCATGGAGGAAAACGCGTTTCCCCCTTGGAAGGGCCGGCGCTGGCGTAACGTCAAATACCGAAGAAGTTGACAAATTCGAACCCCTGGAGGGAGCAATCCAGAGGAGCTAACTAAATATTGCCGACCAAGCGAATCCTCGTAAAATATCGCGAAGGTCGGGTGGTCAGGCAAGCTGGAGAGTCGACAGGCATGGCTGCACAAAAGCATCTCACGCCTAAAGGACAGCGGAGGTTCTGCAGCTTCAGTATACAGGCTAGGTGCAGGGCTGGTTGGAAAGGCCCCTGTAGCGACTCTTATGCCACGATGATGAATGGCATTCAATCGACGTAATACAGATGGACGCGCCGACGAATAGACAATGCACCCGTAATCAAGCTTGGAATGGACCAAAGAGCGATAAAGGTGTAGAAGAACGGTCCGATCAGCTCACCAGGATGTGCCACTTAAAACATGTAAAATATTAAGAGAACGGTCACACTTTGCTTTTAAAAAGGAAACGTGAGAAGTTCAGCTCAGAGTTCGATCAAAGATGAACCCCAAAAGTTTCACCTCATCTGCAAACGGAAGGACCTCCGGCCCAAGACGGAGGGAAAACGTTCCGGCGCCAGAAAATTAATACAGACAGATTTCTCGGCGGAGAAATTAAAGCCGTCGGCGTTACTCCAGGCGCAGAGACGGTCGATACAGCTCTGGAGACGGCGTTTGAGTAGACAGGTCCGCCGTGAACTGCAATAAATGGCAAAATCGTCAACAATAATGCACGATGAAATGCCAGGTGGAATACAATCAACAATGCGGTTTATAGCAATTGCAAAAAGTGTGACACTCAGTACAGAGCCCTGCGGTACTCCGTTCTCTTGAATAAAACGACTAGATAAAACCGAGCCCACACGTACACGAAAGACGCGGTCTCGACAGGTCCGCCGTGAGCTGCAATAAATGGCCAAATCGTCAACAAAAAGGGACGATGAAATGCCAGAGGGATTACAATCAACAATGGGGTTGATAGCAATTGCAAAAAGTGTGACACTGAGTACAGAGCCCTGCGGTCCTCCGTTCTCTTGAAAAAACGACTAGATACAACCGAGCCCACACGTACACGAAAGACGCGGTCCGTCATAAACTCCCTAAGAAATATGGGAAGACGACCGCGGATATTCCATGCGTGCGGTGTACGTAAAATGCCGCCCCTCCAACTAGTGTCATAAGCTTTCTCCAGGTCAAAAAATACAGCCACTGTTTGACACTTTCTCAGAAATCCGTTCATAATATGCGTCGACAGACACCGGATGGTCGACGGTAGAGTAATAGCGACGAAATCCGCACTGAACGTTCGCTAGAAGTTTCTGAGTCTCAAGCCACCATGTCAACCGCTCGTTGATCATGCGCTCCATCAACTTGCAAATGCAACTGGTGAGGGAGATAGGGCAGTAGCTGGAAGGTAGTTGGCGATCCTTCCCAGGCTTAAGTATAGGTACAATGGTGGCTTCGCGCCTAACGGAAGGAAAACAATAGCGTCTTGCCAAATACTTATAGACCTGTAAGAGAAAGAGTTTACTGTCGGCTGAAAGTTTCTCTAATATCAGGACATGAATGACGTCCGGCCAAGGAGCGAGGTGCCGAGAGCAATGAAGAGCGTCCTCCATCTCCCTCATTATGAAAAGTTCGTTACAGGATTCAGTATTAGCAGACCGAAAATTATGTTGCGGTATTCAGCCGGTCTTTGATAGAGCGAAAGCCGGCGGAATAATGGTCTGAACTGAAAAAAGCCTCAAAGGCAGTACCCAGAGCGTTAGCAATGGCATCCGGATCCACTATGGTGGTATTGGAAACCGGAAGGGCACACACAGTACAATGCGACACTTTAACAGAGAAGCGACGAAGTTTATCCCAAACAACAGAGGAAAGTGTGAAGTGATTAAAATACTCGACAAAAAAAAGTACAAGATGCCTTCTTGCTATCCTGAATAATGCGGCGAGCCCTGGCGCGCAATTGTTTAAAAGCAACCATATTATCAAGTTAGGGTGTCGCCGAAACACCCTAAGTGCAGTTCTAGGGGCACGAACGGCAACCCGACACTCCTCGTTCCACTAAGGAACAGGAATCCGACGAGGGTGAGAGAATGAACGGGGAATTGCGAGTTCGACGGCAGATAGAATCGTAGACGCAAGGTGCTGCACCATTTGATTAACGTCAGTGAAGGGCTGCTCCGCAAAAGACGCTGGAATACAATCTCCAGTCGGCCTTACTGAATATCCAGGTAGGTACTCTGGAATGCTGGACGTGGTGACACAAAAGAGAAACGATGCAGGGGTAATGGTCGCTGGAGTAGGTGTCGGCGACGACGTTCCACTGCAGACGACTAACAAGCTGGATGGAGCTAACGGCAAGGTCTAAGTGAGAGAATCAACCAGTAGAATCAGAAATAAAAGTAGGTTCACCTGTATTGAGGATAGAGAGGTTGAACTGATAAAAATGTCGGAAAGAAGAGTTCCCCTCGCACAAGCCCTTGGCGAACCCCACAGGGAGTGATGGGCATTAAAATCCCCCAACAGAACAAATGGTGATGGGAGAGCGGACAGGAGATCTCGAACGTCCACGTGAGCGAGGGGAGACGATGGAGGTGAATACACAGTGCAAAGAGAAAAGAAACAGCCGGGTAAGTGAAGTCGAACGGCAACAGCTTGCAAGTCGCACGTAAGTGTAAGAGTTTGAAAATGAACGTCGTTACGCACTAACATCATGACACCTCCATGAGCAGGAGTACCCTGCGGTTCAAGATCGTAGCGAACCGGAGTATACTCTCGGAGATCAAGAGGATCGTGAGGGCGAAGCTTAGTGTCCTGCAAACACACGACCATAGGTGAATGGAAAGGCGATAAAGGTTGCAATTCTGCCCTATGCGATCGTACACCACGTAAATTCCAGTTTAGGATAGCCATCAAGAAAAGGGATAAACTTCTTACTTAGAAGGGCGGCTCAAAATAACTTTTTGCTTAACCTTGGGGCTCGGGCTTTTGGTATGGAGTTGTTCAGACTCCATAGACACCTCGAAGGCAAGGCCCACGCGCTCAGTGCCAGAAACCGATTCAATCGCCGTGAATCAGCTCTGGGTGGCAATGGGTGAAGGTGGACGCTGAGCGCGGTTTGTCCCAGTACCATCCTGCGACTGCGACCTTCGAGGAGGAGGAGAAGGTGAACATTTCTTACCGCGCGCACGCGGAGGGTCTTTCAAAAAATCTTCCTTCGTAGCTTCTGTTTCGGTTTCTTGTCAGCGCCTTGCGACTTCATAACCTTTGAACCAGCTTTAGATGGTTTGCTAACTGTGGCTGAAATGGACGGACGGATGGTAGTGGCAGACAAGGCATCATGGTCCAGGTCTGTTTTTCGGCATCCTTCCGGGGTACTGGCGAGGCAACAACAGAGCTAAATGTACCAGATCGCAGGAGCGAAGGCTGCCGCGCATGGTAACGCCTCCGGGCTTCAGCGAAGGAGTTTCTCCTTTACCCGGATCTCCTGGATCGCCTTCTCGTCCAAGTACCGCGGACAGTCGGAAAATGACGCAGAATGAAACCCTTTACAATTAAAGCAGACGGGTCCGGATAAACAGGTACCTTCGTGTGACGGTTGCTACATGAGGCACAGATGGATACGGCACTCTTACAGGAGACTTGCGTATGCCCAAAACGTTGGCATTTAAAACAACGCAGAGGTCTAGGACTATAGTGCCTCACCGCAATACGTTCATATCCTGCCGAAATATTAGTGGGCAGATCGACGCCATCGAACGTGAGAAACGGGTTCGAGTCAGTACCAACACTCCGTCGCGTTTAGCCTGCACCCGATGAACCACTGTAACGTTTTGGTCGGAAAGATATTCGACCATTTCATCGTCAGATATTCCGTCGAGGCTGTGAGTGGTGACGACGCCTCGACAGGAATTCAAGGTGCGGTGCTTCTCAATACGGATAGGATAACCGTGGAGAAACGTGTCGCGTAACAAGGACTTACTTTGTTGTTCGGACTTGCTCTGAACCAACAAAGAACCATTCCGAAGTCGAGTGTAGGCTTGAACAGAACCAGCAATACTATCAATCCCCTTTTGAATAACAAAAGGGTTCACCTTCTCAAAAAATTGGCCTTTCTCTGTTCGGTTAATTACTAAGTAACAACCAGGTGTCGGTGGTGCTACTTCTGTTGCAAAGACTTTTCGGCGCTTGTTATTAATGGAGAAAGGGTGCTCCATAGCGAAAGAAATCCTCCACCATTGCAACCGTCTCCGACCTCGGGCTCTGACTTCCCGGGCGTTACCCCGGCTTGGATGAGTGGCCTATCTATACCAAACTCACCGCAGGGTCACATCTCCCAGAACATAGACAGAGGGACCCAATCGCCGTAAGAAGTCAGCAGCTCATGCAATAACCCTCCCGCGGGACTGCAGTTGAACAGCGGAGGAACACATACCCTACATGACCACCACGGGTAGTAGGGATGACGCCATTACCCACTCACCCAGCTGCGCACCCAGTGCGCAGGTATCCGTCAGGCTGTGTCCACGGAGGATTAAAATAAAAGGACAAAAGAAACTAAAAGTGTGTGGGCGTGCAAGGTAGGCCGGGGATGAAGTAAAAGAGATGTGTAAACGAATGGACGTGGGGCGAAATGTGCATAAATAGAAGAGAGAATAAAGAAAGTGATGGCGAGGGCGTCATGGAATGAAATGCACAGAACGCACGAGATCCTATCTTGAGTCCCCCGATCACGAGAACGAACCCAACTCGACCGGACGGGGATGAAGTGATGAAGATGGCGATCAGTGGCTCGGGAAACCCCGGGTACGCCAACACCCGTACTCACATAAGGTGAGCCCCTGGAAGGTCCACCACGGAACAGGTAGACGCCGAGGTTGAGAGGATGAACGGGGAATTGCGCGTTCTGCGGCAGAGAAAATCGTAGACGTAAAATGCTGCACTAGTTGGTTAATGTCGGTGAAGGGCTTGTCGTCAAAATACACGAGGCTGGAATACAAGCTCCAATCGGCTTTTGTGAAAATCCAGGTAGGTGCTCTGGAATGATGTACGTGGTGTTACAGAAGAGAAACGATGCAGGGGTAATGGTCACTGGAGTAGGTGTCAGCGACGTTCCACTGCAGACGACTAGCAAGCTGGAGTGAGCAAACGGCAAGGTCCAAGTGAGAAAATGTACCGGAAGTATCAGAAAGAAACGTAGCCTCACCTGTATTGAGAATAGAGAGATTGAACTGATTAAAAATGTCAGAAAGAAGAGTACCCCTCGCACAGGACTTTGGCGAACCCCACAGGGGGTGATGGGCATTAAAATCTCCCAACAGAAGAAATGGTGTTGGGAAAGCGGACAGAAGAGTTCGAATGTCCGCGGGAGCAAGGGGAGACGATGGAGGTGAATATACAGAGCAAAGAGAAAAGAAAAAACCGGGTAACTGCAGTCTAATGGCAACAGCTTGCAAGTCGCACGTAAGAGTGAGATGTTGAAAATGAACGTCGTTGCGCACTAACAACATGACACCTCCATGAGCAGGAGTACCCTCCTCCGGTTCAAGGTCGTAGCTAACCGGGGTATATCCTCGGAGATCAAAAGGATCGTGAGGGCGAAGCTTAGTCTCCTGTAAACAAACGACCATAGGCGAATGGGAACACAATAGAAGTTGCAGTTCCGCCCTATGCGATCGTACAGCACGTACATTCCAGGTCAGGATAGTCATTAAGAAAAACGGATAAACTTCTACTTAGAAGGGCGGCTTAAAATTACCTTCTGTTTAAGCTTTGGACTCGGGCTGTTGGTATGGAGATGGTCAGACTCCATAGCCCCCTCGAAGGGAGGGCCCACGCGCTCAGAGCCAGAAACCGATTCAAGCGCCGAGAATCGGTTCTGGGTGGCGATGGGTGAGGAGTGCCGCTGAGCGCGGCTTGTCCCAGGAGGTTTCTGGGACTGCGGCCTCCGAGGAGGAGGAGAAGGTGAACTTTTCTTGCCGCGCGCACGCGGAAGGTCCTTCAGAAAATCTTCCTTACGAAGTTTCTGCTTGGGTTTCTTTTCAGCGGCTGGCGACTTCATTGACTTTGGACCAGGTTTATAGGGCTTGGTAATGTAGCTTTAATAGACGGCCGGATGGTAGTGGCGGTTAATGCAGTCATGGTCCAGGTCTGAGTTTCGGTATCTACTCGTGGTACTGGCGAGGCAACAACAGAACTAAATGTGCCAGATCGCAGGAGTGAAGGTTTGCGCGCATGATAACGCCTCCGGGCTTCAGCAAAGGAGACTTCTTCCTTCACCCGGATCTCCTGGATCGCCTTCTCGTCCAAGTACCGCGAACAGTCGGCAAACGACGCAGAATGAGACCCTTTACAATTAACGCAGACGGGGTCTGTTGAACAGGTACCTTCGTGTGAGGGCTGGCTACATGTTGCACAGATGTTAACGGCACTCTTGCATGAGACTTGCGTATGCCCAAAACTTTGGCATTTAAAACAACGCAGAGGTCTAGGAATATAAGGCCTCACAGAAATCCGTTCGTACCCCGCGGAAATGCTCGTGGGCAGATCGACGCCATCAAATGTTAGAAACAGGGTACGAGTGGGTACCAATACGCTGTCGCGATTGGCCTGCATTCGATGCACCGCTGTCACCTTTTAATCGGATAGATATTCGACTACATCCTCCTCCGATATACCATCGAGGCTATAGGTGGTAACGACGCCCCGACAGGAATTCAATGTGCGGTGCTTCTCAACACGGATGGGATAACTGTGGAGAAGCGTAGCGCGCAACAAGGTCTTACTTTGCTGATCGGACATAGTTTGTGCCAATAAGGAACCATTCCGTAGACGAGTGCAGGATTGAACCGCACCAGCAATAGCATCTATGCCCTTCTGAATTATAAAAGGGTTCACCTTCTCAGTTTTGTCCTTCTTCTGTTCTTGAAATGACCAAGTAACAACCAGATGTTGGCGGTGCTACTTCTGTTACAATAACTTTTCGGCGCTTGTTTGTATTAATGGAGGAAGGGTGCTCCATAGCGAAATAAATCCCCCACCATTGCAACGGTCCCTGACTTCCCGGGCGTTACCCCGGCTTGGGTGAGTGGCCTATCTATACCTATCTCACCCCAGGGTCACACCTCCCAGAACATAGACAGAGGGACCCAATCGCCGTCAGAAGTCAGCAGCTCATGCAATGGCCCCCCGTGGGACTGCAGTTGAACAGTGGATACGAACACAAACCCTACATGACGTCCCCGGGTGGTGGGGATGACGCCATTACCCACTCACCCAGCTGCGCGGGTATCCGTCAGGCTGTGTCCACGGAGGATTAAAAGAAGATAAAAGAAATAAAACTGTGTGGGCGTTTCGCACGCAAGGTAGGCCGGCGAGGAAGAAAAAGAGATGTGCGAATGCCGTGGTGCGAAATGGCCGGAAAGTGACAAGGGAAGAAAGAAACGATGGTGAGGTGCGGTATGAATGGAATGCAAAGAACGCACGAGATTCTACCTTGTGTCCCCCGGTCACGAGAAGAACCCATCTCGACCGGATGGGGATGAATATGGCGATGATTGGCTCGGGAACCCCGGGTACGCCAACACCCGTAGTCACATAACGTGGCCAGCATGTCAACCGCCCCTTAATCATGCTCTCCATCACCTTGCAAATTGCAACTGGAGAGGGAGATAGGGCGGTAGCTGGAAGGTAGTTGGCGATCCTACCCAGGCTTAAGTATAGGGACAATGGTGGCTTCGCGCCAAACGGAAGGAAAAAACGCCGTCTTTCGAAATATGCTTATAAACGTGTAGGAGAAAGAGTTTACTATCGGCTGAAAGGCTCTATAACATCAGGACGAGAATGCCGTCTGGCCCAGGAGCGGAGTGACTAGATAAAAGAAGGGCGTGCTCCAGCTCACTCATTGTGAAAAGTGCAATATAACACTCCTGATTAGGAGACCGAAAACTATAACTCACGGAATACAGCCGCTCTTTGAGTGCGAAAGCCGGCGGAATAATTATCAGAACTGGAAAGGGCCTCAAAGGCAGCACCAAGAGCGCTAGCAAAGGCTGCCGGATCCACTATGGTGGCATGGGAAACCAGAAGGCCAGACACAGTACAATGCGACACTTTACCGGAGAAGCGACAAAGTATATCCCAAAAACACAGTGAGGCGTGAAGCAATCAACAGACTCGACAAAACGAGTCCAGGACGGCTTCTTGGTATCCCGAATAATCCGCGCGCGATTTTTTTAACATTAACCAAATTATCAAGTGTAGGGTGTCGCCGAAAAAACCTAAGCGCATTTATACGGGCACGAACCATGTCCCGACAGTCCTCGGTCCACCGGAGCAGAAATACGCCGAGGGTGGGAGGACGAACTAGGAGTTGTGCGTTCGGCGGCAGATAGGATCGTATACGTAAGGTACTGCACAATTTGGTTAACGTTAGCTAAGGGCTGGTATACAAAAGACACGAGACTGGAATAAAGTCTTCAGGCGGCTTTAAGGAATGGCCAGGTTAGTGCTCTGGAATGCTGGAGGTGATGAGACAGAAGTGACACGATGCAGGGGTAATGGTCACTGGAGTAGCTGTCAGCAACGACGTTCCACTGCTAATGACTAGCAAGCTGGAGTGAGCAAACGTCAAGGTCCAAGTGACAGAATGTACCAGAAGTAATAGAAAGAAAAGTAGCCTCACCTGTATTGAGGATGAACAGGTTGAACTGAGAAAAATTGTCGGAAAGAAACGTTCCTCTTGTACAAGCCTTAGGCGAACCCCACAGGGGATGATGGGCATTAAAATCCCCCAACAGAAGAAATAGTGTTGAGAGAGCGGATACAAAATCGCGAACGTCCGCGTAGCGAGGGGAGAAGATGGAGGTGAATAGACGGAGCAAATAGAACAGAAAAAGCCGGGTAAGTGAAGTCTAACGGCAAAAGCTTGCAAGTCGGACGTAAGTGTGAGAGTCTGAAAACTAACGTCGTTACGCACTAATATCATGACACCTCCATGAGTAGGAGTACCCTCATCCGGTGCAAGAGCGTAGCAAACCGGAGTATACCCTCGGAGTTCAAAAGGATCGTGAGGGCGAAGCTTGGTCTCCTGCAAACACCTAACCATAGGTGAATTGGAACACAACAAAAGTTGCAGTTCCGCCCTATGCGGTCGTACAACATGTAAATTGCATGTCAATATAGCCCGATTACAGGGGATAAACTTCCTATTTGGAAGGGCGATTTAGAGCAACTTTTTCTAAACAGCAAGGTTCGGGCTTTGGTTGCGTAGCTGGTCAGGCACCATAAGGACCTCGAAGGGAGGGCCCACGCGCTTAGTGCCAGAAACCGATTCAAACGTCGAGAATCATTTCTGGATGGCAATGGGTAAAGGGGGCCGCTGAGCGCGGGCTGTCCCAGGAGCATTCTGGGACTGCGACCTCTGTAGAGAAGGAGGGTGTTGAGAAAATCTTCCTTACGTAGTTTCTGCTTGGACTCTATCAGTGCCCTGTGACTTCAGCAACTTTGGATCTGCTTTAGATGGCATGATGACCTTGCTAGGGATGGATGGCCTTATGGTAGTCACGGTCAAGGCAGTCATGGCCCAGGTTTGTGTTTCGGCATTGTTCCGAGGTACAGGCGAGGCAACAAAAGAGCTGAACGGACCCGATGGTAGGAGCGCAGGATGGCGCTCATGGAAACGCCTCCGGGCTTCAGCGAAGGATAGTTTCTCCTTTGCCCGGATCTCCTGAATTGACTTCTCGTCGAAGTACCGCGGACACTCGGCAAATGACGCAGAATGAGACCGTTTGCAATTAATGCAAATGGGGCTGATGAACAGGTGTGATGATGATGATGATGAGATGCGGTTTAAGGGCGCTAAACTCCTAAGGTCATCAGCGCCCTTACAATGTATAAAATACAAAAGTCAAAATATAAAAGACGGGTAAAAGAACAGCATAATTAAAAACGGGTTACAAACCCGCGATGCCCAAAAGCTAAAAACAACAACACAAATATCCCAAAAACCAACACACTAAAAGCATAGGCAATAAAAGATTAAAACGTGTCAAGAACTGTAGAATGCGAGGGACATGATCGCCATATGTCCACTGGGGAGTAGAGTCCCTATTAAAACAGACAGAATAAAATAACGAAGCTAAAGGACGCTCAACGCATCAAATGCGCAGATTAAAATCACTGTCACTAATAAAACGTAAAACACATTCTACAGTACGCGCGTCGTCTGCCAAAACGTTGGCTATGCCAACTGGCAAACCAACACAAACGCGCAATGGAGCTAAAACCTGACACTCTTCTAAAATGTGACGCACCATTAAGGGCACATCACACTGCTCACAGAGTGGAGCGTGGTCACCACTGAGGAGATACCTATGACTAAAAAGACAATGTCCAATCCGTAAACGAGCTAAAATTACCTCTTCCCGACGACACGAACGAGAAGAGGTACCCCAGACTAACGGTAGAGGCTTAACCTCCCGTAACTTGTTTCCCCGGAGGGCCGTCCACTCATCCCTCCAAACCGAGAGAAAGCGGCTACGTAAAATAACAAACAAATCTATGGAGGGAACAACAGAAGTAAAAGAACTGGGTAATAAAATCGCCGAATTGGCAGCGGCGTCGGCAGACTCATTACCTGAGATGCCCACATGACCTGGAATCCACATGAAGAAGACGCTGATGCCAGAGACACCAAGCGAGTGCAGCAGGTCATGTATGCGCTGTACGAGTGGGTGGTAATGGTACAGCGCGTTTATACTCTGAAGAGCACCCAGAGAGTCCGTACAAATAACACAGTGCCGCAAGTCGTGTCGCTGAATGTATAAAACAGATTGATGAATGCTAAAAGGTTCGGCGGTAAAAATTGAACATTGTCCAGGTAAACAAAACGTAAAACTACATTGACCAAAAACAAAGGCACATCCAACTCCAGCATCAGTCTTAGTTCCATCGGTAAAGATAAAATGAAAACCCCCGAATTGGGCCCGTACTTCTAAAAAAGCCGACCTAAAGACTGAAGAAGCGTTTCCCCCCTGGGAAGGGCCTGCGCTGGCGTAACGTCCAAATGCCGAAGGAGTTGTCGAAATCGAAACCCTGGAGGTAGTAATGCAGAGGAGCTAACGAAATATTGTCGATCAAGCGAACCCTCGTAAAACAAATCGAAGGACGGGTGGTTAGGCAAGCTTGAAAGCCGACAAGCATAGCTGCACAAAAGGATCTCACGCCGGAAAGACAGCGGAGGCTCTGCAAGTTCTGCGTACAGACTGGGTACAGGGCTAGTTGGAAAGGCCCCTGTAGCGACTCTTATGCCACGATGGTGAATGGCATTCAATCGACGTGACACAGATGGACGTGTCGACGAATAAACAATACACCCGTAATCAAGCTTGGATCGGACCAAAGAGCGATAAAGGCGAAGAAGCGCGGTCCGATCAGCTCCCCAGGATGTGCCACTTAAAACACGTAAAATATTAAGAGAACGGTCACACTTTGCTTTTAAAAAGGAAACGTGAGAAGTCCAGCTCAGCTTCCGGTCAAAGACCAACCCCAAAATTTTCACCTCGTCTGCAAATAGAAGGACCTCCGACTCAAGATGGAGAGAGGGCAGAGGGAAAGCTTTCCGGCGCCAGAAGTTGATGCAAACGGATTTCTCGGCGGAGAAATTAACGCCGTTAGCGTTACTCCAGGCGTAGAGACGGTCGATACAGCTCTGGAGACGGCGTTCGAGTAGACAGGTCCGCCGTGAACTGCAATAAACGGCAAAATCGTCAACAAAAAGGGACGATGAAATGCCAGGTGGAATAAATCAACAATGGGGTTGATGGCAATTGCAAAAAGTGTAACACTGAGTACAGAACCCTGCGGTACTCCGTCCTCTTGAATAAAACGACTAGATAAAACCGAGCCCACACGTACACGAAAGACGCGGTCCGTCATAAACTCCCGAAGAAATATGGGAAGACGACCGCGGATATTCCATGCGTGAAGTGTACGTAAAATGCCGCCCCTCCAACAAGTGTCATAAGCCTTCTCCAGGTGAAAAACACAGCCACGCTTTGACACTTTCTCAGAAATCCATTCATAATATGCGTCGACAGGGACACCAGATAGTCGACGGTAGAGCGATAGCGGCGAAATCCGCACTGAGAGTTCGCTAGAAGTTTCTGACACTCAAGCTACCATGTCAACCGCAGGTTGATCATGCGCTCCATCACCTTGCAAACGCCACTGGTGAGGGAGATAGGGCGGTAGCTGGAAGGTAGTTGGCGATCCTTCCCAGGCTTAAGTATAGGGACAATGGTGGCTTCGCGCCAAACGGAAGGAAAAAGGCCGTCTTGCCAAATACGGTTATAGACCTGTAAGAGAAAGAGTTTATTGTCGCCTGAAAGGGTCTTTAACATCAGGACATGAATGCCGTCCGGCCCAGGAGCGGAGTGCCGAGAGCAATGAAGAGCGTGCTCCTGCTCCCTCATTGTGAAAAGTTTATTATAACACTCGGTATTAGCAGACCGAAAATTAAAGCTGGCGGAATACAGCCGGTCGTTGATAGAGCGAAAGCAGGCGGAATAATGGTCTGAACTGGAAACCGCCTGAAAGGCAGCACCCAGAGTGTTACCGATGGCAGCCGGATTCACTGTGGTGGCATTGGAAACCTGAAGGCCAGAAACAGTACAATGCGACACTTTACCTGAGAAGCGACGAAGTTTATCCCAAACAGATGAAGGTGTAAAGCGATTAAAAGACTCGACAAAACGAGTCCACGACGCCTTCTTGCTATCCTGAATAATGCGACGAGACCTGGAGCGCGATTTGTTAAAAGTCTCCAAATTATCAAGTGTAGGGTGTCGCCGAAACACCCGAAGTGCAGTTCTACGGGCACGAACGTCGTCCCGACAATCCTCGTTCCACCACGGAACAGGCGGTCGTCGAGGTTGAGAGGATGAACGGGGAATTGCGCGTTCGGCGGCAGAGAAAATCGTAGACGTAAGGTGCTGCACTAGTTGGTTAATGTCGGCGAAGGGCCTATCTTAAAAATGCACGAGGCTGGAATACAAGCTCCAATCGGCTTTTGTGAATATCCAGGTAGGTACTCTCGAATGCTGTACGTGGTGACAAGAGAAACGATGCAGGGGTAATGGTCGCTGGAGTAGGTGTCAGCGACGACGTTCCACTGAAGACGACTAGCAAGCTAGAGTGAGCAAACGGCAAGGTTCAAGTGAGAAAATGTACCGGAAGAAACAGAAAGAAACGTAGGCTCGCCTGTATTGAGTATAGAGAGATTGAACTGGTAAAAAATGTCGGAAAGAAGAGTTCCCCTCGCACAAGCCCTTGGCGGTGATGAGCATTAAAATCTCCCAACAGGAGAAACGGTGTTGGGAGAGCGGACAAGAGATCTCAAAGGTCCGCGTTAGCGAGGAGAGACGATGGAGGTGAATATACAGAGCAAACAGAAAAGAAAAAACCGGTTAACTGCAGTCTAATGGTAACAGCTTGCAAGTCGGATGTAAGACTGAGACGTTGAAAATGAACGTCGTTACGCACCAACAACATGACACCTCCATAAGCAGGAGTACCCTCCTCCGGTTCAAGGTCGTAGCGACCGGAGTATATCCTCGGGATCAAAAGGATCATGAGGGCGAAGCTTAGTCTCCTGCATACACACGACCATAGGCGAATGGAAACGCAATAAAAGTTGCAGTTCCGCCCTTTGCGATCGTACACCACGTACATTCCAGGTCAGGATAGCCATTAAGAAAAAGGGATAAACTGTCTACTTAGATGGGCGGCTTAAAATTATCTTTTGTTTAACCTTTGGGCTGGGGCTTTTGGTATGGAGTTGGTCAGACTCCATAGCCTCCTCGAAGGGAGGGTCCACGCGCTCAGAGCCAGAAACCGATTCAAGCGCCGTGAATCGGTTCTGGGTGGCGATGGGTGAAGGGGGCCGCTGAGCGCGGCTTGTCCCAGGAGCTTCCTGGGACTGCGACCTCCGAGGAGAAGGTGAACTTTTCTTACCGCGCGCACGCGGAGGGTCCTTCAGAAAATCTTCCCTACGAAGTTTCTGCTTGGGCTTGTTTTCAGCGGCTAGCGACTTCATTGACTTTGGACCAGGTTTATAGGGTTTGGTAACCGTAGCTTTAATGGACGGCCGGATGGTAGAGGCAGTTAATGCAGTGATGGTCCAGGTCTGAGTTTCGGCATCTACTCGTGGTATTGGCGAGGCAACAACAGAACTAAATGTGCCAGATCGCAGGAGTGAAGGTTGGTGCGCATGATAACGCCTCCGGGCTTCAGCGAAGGGTAGTTTTTCCCTTACCCGGATCTCCTGGATCGCCTTCTCGTCCAAGTACCGCGGACAGTCGGCAAACGACGCAGAATGAGACCCTTTACAATTAACGCAGACGGGGGCTGTTGAACAGGTACCTTCGTGTGAGGGTTGGGTACATGATGCACAGATGGTAACGGCACTCTTACATGAGATTTGCGTATGCCCAAAACGTTGGCATTTGAAACAACGCAGAGCTCGAGGAATATAAGGCCTCACAGCAATCCTTTCGTACCGTGCTGAAATGCTTGTGGGCAGATCGACGCCATCAAATGTTAGAAACAGGGTACGAGTGGGTACCAATACGCCGTCGCGTTTGGCCTGCACTTGATGAACCGCTGTCACCCTTTGGTCTGCAAGATATTCTACCAGGTCTTCGTCCGATATACCATCGAGGCTATGCGTGGTGACAACGCCTCGACAGGAATTCAATGTGCGGTGCTTCTCGACACGGATAGGATAACCGTGGAGAAGCGTGGCGCTCAACAAGGACTTACTTTGTGCCTCGGAATTGCTTTTTACTAACAACGAACCATTGCGAAGCCGAGTGCAGGAAAGAACCGGACCAGCAATTGAGTCAATGCCCTTCTGGATGATAAAAGGGTTCACCTTCGCGAATGATTGTCCTTCCTCTGTACGGGTAATCACTAAGTAACAACCAGCTGTTGGCGGTGCTACTTCTGTTACTTTTCGGCGCTTGTTGTTTATAATGGAGAAAGGGTGCTCCATAGCGAAAAAAAAATCCTCCACCATTGCAACCGTCTCCGACCTCGGGCTCTGACTTCCCGGGCGTTACCCCGGCTTGGGTTAGTGGCCTATCTATACCTATCTCACCCCAGGGGCACACCTCCCAGAACATAGACAGAGGGACCCAATCGCCGTCAGAAGTCAGCAGCTCATGCAATGGCCCCCGCGGGACTGCAGTTGAACAGCGGATACGAACACAAACCCTACATGACAACTCCGGGTGGTGGGAATGACGCCATTACCCACTCACCAGCTGCGCGGGTATCCGTCAGGCTGTGTCCACGGAGGATTAAAAGAAAAGATAAAATAAATAAAACTGTGTGGGCGTTTCGCACGCAAGGTAGGTCGGCGAGTAAGAAAAAGAGATGTGCGAATGTCGTGGTCTGAAAAGGCCGGAAATTGAAAAGGGAAGAAAGAAGCGATGGCGATGTGCGGTATGAATGTAATGAAAATAACGCACGAGAGCCTACCTTGGGTCTCCCGGTCACGAGAACGGACCCACTCGACCGGACGGTGATGAAGGGATGAAAATTGCGATGAATGGCTCGGGTACCCCGGGTGCGCCTAACCCGTACTCACAAAAGGTGAGCCCCTGGGGGGCTCAGGGTTACACTTCTCAGAGAATAGACAGAGGGACCCAATGGCCGTCAGAAGTCACCAGCTCATGCAATGGCCCCCCGCGGGACTGCAGTTGAACAGCGGATATGAACACAAACACTGCATGACGACCCCGGGTGGTGGGGATGACGCCATTACCCACTCACCCAGCTGCGCACCTCGTGCGCGGGTATCCGTCACGCTGTGTCCACGGAGATTTAAATAAAAAGATAAAAGAAACTAAAAGTGTGTGAGCGTTTCGCACGCAAGGTAGGCCGGCGAAGAAGTAAAAGATATGTGCAAATTAATGGGCGTGGGTCGAAATCTGCAGAAGTAAAAGAGAAGAAAGAAACGATGGCGAGGGGCGACATGGAATGAAATGCACAGAACGCACGAGAGCCTACCTTGAGTCCCCCGGTCACGAGAACGAACCCACCTCGACCAGACGGGGATGAAGTGATCAAGCCCCGGTCACGAGGACGAACCCACCTCGACTGGACGGGGATAAAGTGATGAAGATGGTGATGAGTTGCTCGGGAACCTCGGGTAAGCGAACACCCGTACTCACAGAAGGTGAGCCCTTGGGAGGGGTGACGTGTATTCTTGTTGGAGTAAGAATAAAAATGAAAGAAAAAGTCTATTCTACTTTGGGGCGCGAACCTTTGACTATGTAAGGGCACCATATCTAACAATGGCTAAAAACGCTTGGATATCTGAACACATGATACTTGCAGCACTGTGTACTCTCATTAACTGCGTTTTGAGGTCCTCTCTTCCTCTTTTTTCGGCCTATCCTTGTGACAAATTAATTGAGCTGCTTTTGCCCGTGAGAGTCGACGTCTACCATTTTTTGTAGATGACCTCTTTATATTTTGACAGCTCTTGATACCCATTTCTTGCATAACCTTAAGCATAACACCACATCCTTCATTAACCCTTTCAAGGATAGCCAATAAGGTGAGGTGACGTGTATTCCTCCTGGAGTTAGAATAAAAATAAAGAAAACGTCTTTATTACTGTGGGGCATGACACTCTCACTATGTAAGGAAACCCTATTATGTTACAATGGCTTAAAATGCTTGGTCATCTGAACACGTGATAGTTGAGGCACTGTCAGATCTCATTAAGTGGGCTTTAGGTTCCGCTCTTCCACTTCTTGGGCTACCTTTGTCACAAATTGTTTGAGCTGTTGTTTTTGCCTCTAAAAGTTGAAGTCTATAATTTTTTAAAGATGATGTCTTCATATTTTGAACAGTTCTGACACCCATTTCATGCATAACTTTAAGTCTAGTAATAAGGTCTTCATTAACCCCTTCAAGGATATCCGATGAGATGAGGTGTATTCCGCTTGGAGTAAGAATAAAAATAAAAAAAATGATATTTTGTTGCGCGATACTCTACGTAAAGTAACCATATCATGTCTCAACGTCTTAAAATGCTTATCCATCTGAACACATGATAGATGCAGCACTGTCTGAACTCATTAAAGTAGTTTTGAGCTCCTCTCTTCCTCTTCTTCGGCCTAGCCTTGTCACAAATTATTTGAGCTGCTTTTTAGCCTCTGATAGTCGACGTCTATCATATTTAAGGATCATCTCTTTATATTCTGACCAGTTTTGATACATATTTCTTGCATAACCTTAAACATAACACTACATCCTTCATTAACCCTTTCAAGATAAGCCAATGCGTTAAGGTGACCTGTGTTCTTCCTGGAGTACGAATAAAAGTAAAAACAAATTTGTTGCTGTGGGGCGCGAACCTCTGACCATGTAAAATAACCATATCATGTCTCAATGTCTTAAAACGCTTAGCCATCTGAACACATGATACTTGCCGCACTGTCTGAACTCATTAAAGCATTTTTTAGCTCCTCTCTTCCTCTTCTTCGGCCTAGGCTAGTCACAAATTATTTGAGTCGCTTTTTTGCCTCTGAGAGTCGACGTCTATTTTATTTAAGCATCATCTCTTTATATTTTGACCAATTTTGGTACCCATTACTTGCATAACCTTAAGCATAACACTATATCTTTCATTAACCCCTACAAGGATAGTCAATTAGGTTATTAGACGTGTATTCTTGTTGGCGGAAGAATAAAAATGAAAAAAGAGCCTATGTTGCTTTGGAGCGCGAACCTCTGACTATGTAAGCGAACCATATCATCTAACAATGGCTTAAAAGACTTGGCCATCTGAACACATGATACTTGCAGCGCTGTCTAAAGTCATTAAAGCAGTTTTGAGCTCCTCTCTTCCTCTTCTTCGGCCTAGCCTTTTCACAAATTATTTGAGCTGCTTTTTTGCCTCTGATAGTCGACGTCTATCATATTTAAGGATCATCTCTTTATATTTTGACCAGTTTTGATACCTATTTCTTGCATAACCTTAAGTATAACACCACACCCTTCAGTAACCCTTTCAAGGATAGCCAATGAGGTGCGATGACGTGTATTCTTCCTGGAGTTAGAATAAAAATAAAAAAAGTATTTGTTACTTTGGGGCGCGACCCTCTGACTACGTAAGGAAACCCTATTAGGTCACAATGCCTTAAAATGCTCGGCCATCTAAAGACATGATAGATAAGGCACTGTCAGATCTCATTAAGTGGGCTTTAGATTCCTCTCTTCCACTTCTTGAGCTACCCTTGTCACAAATTATTTGAGCTGTTGTTTTTGCCTCTGAAAGTCGAGGTCTAACATTTTTTTTAAAGATGATGCCTTCATATTTTTAACAGTTCTGATACCCATTTCATGCATAACTTTAAGTCTAGTAATACATTTTACTATAACCGCTTCAAGGATAGCCAATAAGTTGAGGTGTATTCCTCTTGGAGTAAGAATAAAAATAAAAAAATAAGAATTGATACATTGGGGCGAAACCCTCTGATTATGTAAGCGAACCATATCACGCCACAATGCCTTAAAACGCTCGGCATCTAAACACATGAAAGTAGCAGCACTGACTTATCTGATTCACTCCGTTTTGAGCCCCTCTCTTCCTCTTAATCGGCCTAAACCTGTGACAAATTAGTTGAGCTGCTTTTTTTGCCTCTGAGAGTCCACGTGTATCATTTCTTAAAGGGGACGCGAAACTCTGACTATGCAAAGTAACCATATCATGTCTCAATGCCTTGAATCGCTTGGCCATCTGAACACATGATGGTTTGATCACATTAGTTGCGTTTTCAGCTCCTCTCTTTCACTTCTTCGGCCTAGCGTTTTCACAAATTATATGAACTGCATTTGTTTGCCTCAGAAGGTCGACGTCTATTATTTTTAAAGATCATCTCTTTATATTTTGACCAGTTTTGATACCTATTTCTTGCTTAACCTTAAGCCTACCACTACATCCTTCATTAAACCTTTCAAAGATGGCCAATGAGGTGAAGTGAGGTGTATTCTTCTTAGAGTAAGAAAGAAAGTAAGAGGTTTTCTTACTTAAGATGATGAAGAGATGCGGTTTAAAGGGCGCTAAACAGCTAAGGTCATCAGCGCCCTTACAAAGTATAAAATGTACTGTCCAAAAATAAAAGTCCGATAAAAAACAGCATAATTATAAACGGGACACAAACCCACGAGTCCAAAAGATAAAAAACAAAACGCCAAATACCAAAAACGAACAGTCTAAAACCATGGTCAATAAAAGAGTAAAACAACGTGTCAAGAACTGTAGAATGTCAGGGACACGAGCGCCAGATGTCCACTGGGGAGGAGATGCCCCATTAAAAACAAGATAAAATCACACTGTCAAAAGACGCTCAGCGCATCAAATGCGTCTGGTAAATCCAATGTCATTGATAAAACGTAAAAGACACTCTACAGCACACGCGTCGTCAGCCAAAACGTTGGCTAGACCAACAGGCAGACCAACACGAACGCGCAAAGGAGCTAAACCTTGACACTCTGCTAAAATATGACGCACCGTTAAGGGTGCATCACACTGCTCACAGAGTGGTGCGAGGTCACCACTGAGCAAGTATCTATGGCTAAAAAGACAATGTCCGATTCGTAAAATTAAGCTCTTCCCGACGACACGAACGAGAAGAGGTACCCCAGATTAACGGGAGAGGCTTAACCTCCCCTAAGTTGTTCCCTCGGAGGGCCGTCCACTCATCCCTCCAAAGCAGGAGTATGCGGCTACGTAAAACAACAAACAAATCCGTGGAGGGAATAACAGAAGTAAAAGAACTGGGTAATAAAATCGCCGATTTGGCAGCGGCGTCGGCAGACTCATTACCTGAGATGCCCAAATGACCTGGAATCCACACGAAGGAGACGCTGAATCCAGAGACACCAAGCGAGTGGAGCAGGTCATGTATGCGCTGTACGAGTGGATGGTAATGGTACAGCGCGTTAATACTCTGAAGGGCCCTCAGAGAGTCCGTACAAATAACACAGTGCCGCAAGTCGTGCCGCTGAATGTATAAAACAGATTGATAAATGCTAAAAAGTACGGCGGTAAAAATTGAACACTGTCCAGGTAAACGAAACGTAAAACTACATTGACCAAAAACAAAGGCACGTCCAACTCCAGCATCAGTCTTAGATCCATCGGTAAAAATAAAATGAAAATCCCCGAATTGCGCCCGTACTTCTAAAACAGCCGATCTAAAGACTGAAGAAAGGGTCTCAATCTTCGGCATCGACATTAGCCCAAGGTGACAGTGGGCCTCGGCGCACAACCATGGAGGCAAAAGCGTTTCCCCCTGGGAAGGGCCAGCGCTGGCGTAACGTCCAAATGCCGAAGGAGTTGTCGAAATCGAACCCCTGGAGGTAGTAATGCAGAGGAGCTAACGAAATATTGTCGATCAAGCGAATCCTCGTAAAAGAAAACGAAGGATGGGTGGTAGGGCAAGCTTGAGAGCCGACAAGCATAGCTGCACAAAAGGATCTCACGCCGGAAGGACAGCGGAGGCTCTGCAGCTTCTGCGTAGACTGGGTACAGGGCTAGTTGGAAAGGCCCCTGTAGCGACTCTTATGCCACGATGGTGAATGGCATTCAATCGACGTAACACGGATGAACGTGCCGACGAATAAACAATATACCCGTAATCAAGCTTGGATCGGACCAAAGAGCGATAAAGGCGAAGAAGGACGGTCCGGTCAGCTCCCCAGGATGTGCCACTTAAAACACGTAAAATATTAAGAGAACGGTCACACTTTGCTTTTAAAGAGGAAACTTGAGAAGTCCAGCTCAGCTTCCGGTCAAAGACCAACCCCTAAAATTTCACCTCGTCTGCAAATGGAAGGACCTCCGACCCAAGATGGAGAAACGGCGGAGGGATGGCCTTCCGGCGCCAGAAGTTGATGCAGACGGATTTCTCGGCGGAGAAATTAAAGCCGTCAGCGTTACTCCAGGGTACAGATGGTCGATACAGCTCTGGAGACGGCGTTCGAGTAGACAGGTCCGCCGTGAACTGCAATAAATGGCAAAATCGTCAACAAAAAGGGACGATGAAATGCCAGGTGGAATAAATCAACAATGGGTTTGATAGCAATTGCAAAAGTGTGACACTGAGTACAGAGCCCTGCGGTACTCCGTTCTCTTGAATAAAACGACTAGATAAAACCGAGCCCAAAAGTACATGAAAGACGCGGTCCGTCATAAACTCCGAAGAAATATGGGAAGACGACCGCGGAAATTCCATGCATGGAGTGTACGTAAAATGCCGCCCCTCCAACAAGTGTCATAAGCTTTCTCCAGGTCAAAAAATACAGTCACCGTTTGACACTTTCTCAGAAATCCATTCATAATATGCGTCGACAGGGACACCAGATGGTCGACGGTAGAGCGATAGCGGCGAAATCCGCACTGAGAGTTCGCTAGAAGTTTCTGAGACTCAAGCCACCATGTCAACCGCCCGTTGATCATGCGCTCCATGTGAGGGAGATAGGGCGGTAGCTGGAAGGTAGTTGGCGATCCTTCCCAGGCTTAAGTATAGGGACAATGGTAGCTTCGCGCCAAACAGAGGGAAAAAAGCCGTCTTGCCAAATACGGTTATAGACGTGTAAGAGAAAGAGTTTACTGTCGGCTGAAAGGTTCTATAACATCAGCACATGAATGCCGTCCGGGCCAGGAGCGGAGTGCCTAGAGCAATGAAGAGCGTGCTCCAGCTCCCTCATTCTGAAAAGTTCATTATAACACTCATTATTAGCAGACCGAAAATTAAAGGTGTCGGAATCCAGCCGGTCTTTGTTACAGCGAAAGCCGGCGGAATAATGGTCTGAACTGGAAACCGCCTCAAAGGCAGCACCCAGAGTGTTAGCGATGACAGCATTGGAAACCTGAAGGCCAGAAACAGTACAATGCGACACTTTACCTGACAAGCGACGACGTTTATCCCAAACAGATGAAGGTGTAAAGCGATTAAAAGACTCGACAAAACGAGTCCACGACGCCTTCTTGCTATCCTGAATAATGCGACGAAACCTGGAGCGCGATTTGTTAAAAGTCTCCAAATTATCAAATGTAGGGTGTCGCCGAAACACCCGAAGTGCAGTTCTACGGGCACGAACGGCGTCCGACAATCCTCGTTCCACCACGGAACAGGCGGTCGCCGAGGTTGAGAGGATGAACGGGGAATTGCGCGTTCGGCGGCAGAGACAATCGTAGACGTAAGGTGCTGCACTAGTTGGTTAATGTCGGCGAAGGGCTGATCTTAAAAATGCACGAGGCTGGAATACAAGCTCCAATCGGCTTTTGTGAATATCCAGGTAGGTACTCTCGAATGCTGTACGTGGTGTGACAAGAGAAATGATGCAAGGGTAATGGTCGCTGGAGTAGGTGTCAGCGACGACGTTCCACTGAAGACGACTAGCAAGCTGGAGTGAGCAACAGTAAGGTCCAAGTGAGAAAATGTACCGGAAGAATCAGAAAGAAACGTAGGCTCGCCTGTATTGAGTATAGAGAGATTGAACTGATCAAAAATGTCGGAAAGAAGAGTTCCCCTCGCACAAGCCCTTGGTGAACCCCACAGAGGGTGATGGGCATTAAAATCTCCCAACGGAAGAAATGGTGTTGGGAGAGCGGACAAGAGATCTCGAAGGTCCGCGTTAGCGAGGGGAGACGATGGAGGTGAATATACAGAGCAAACAGAAAAGAAAAAACGGGTAACTGCAGTCTAATGGCAACAGCTTGCAAGTCGGACGTAAGAGTGAGACGTAAAAATGAACGTCGTTACGCACTAACAACATGACACCTCCATTAGCAGGAGTACCCTCCTCTGGTTCAAGGTCGTAGCGAACCGGAGTATATCCTCGGAGATCAAAAGGACCATGAGGGCGAAGCTTAGTCTCCTGCAAACACACGACCATAGGTGAATGTGAACGCAATAAAAGTTGCAGTTCCGCCCTATGCGATCGTACATCACGTACATTCCAGGGCAGGATAGCCATTAAGAAAAAGGGATAAACCGTCTACTTAGAAGGGCGGCTTACAATTACCTTTCGTTTAACCTTTGGGCTCGGGCTTTTGGTATGGAGTTGGTCAAACTCCATAGCCTCCTCGAAGGGAGGTCCCACGCGCTCAGATCCAGAAACCGATTCAAGCGCCGTGAATCGGTTCTGGGTGGCAATGGGTGAAGATGGCCGCTGAGCGCGGCTTGTGCCAGGAGTGTCCTGGGACTGCGACCTCCGAGGAGAAGGTGAACTTTTCTCACCGCGCGCACGCGGAGGGTCCTTCAGAAAATCTTCCCTACGAAGTTTCTGCTTTGGTTTCTTTTCAGCGGCTTGCCACTTCATTGACTTGGGGCCAGGTTTATAGGGCTTGGTAACTGTAGCTTTAATGGACGGCCGGATGGTAGTCGCGGTCAATGCAGTCATGGTCGATGTCTGAGTTTCGGCATGTGCTCGTGGTACTGGCGAAGCAACAACAGAACTAAATGTGCCAGATCGCAGGAGTGAAGTTTGGCGCGCATGATAACGCCTCCGAGCTTCAGCGAAGGAGAGTTTTTCCTTTACCCGGATCTCCTGAATTGACTTCTCGTCGAAGTACCGCGGACACTCGGCAAATGACGCAGAATGAGACCGTTTGCAATTAATGCCAATGGGGCTGATGAACAGGTGTGATGATGATGAGATGCGGTTTAAGGGCGCTAAACTCCTAAGGTGATCAGCGCCCTTACAATGTATAAAATACAAAAGTCAAAATATAAAAGACGGGTAAAAGAACAGCATAATTAAAAACGGGTTACAAACCCGCGATGCCCAAAAGCTAAAAACAACAACACAAATATCCCAAAAACCAACACACTAAAAGCATAGGCAATAAAAGATTAAAACGTGTCAAGAACTGTAGAATGCGAGGGACATGATCGCCATATGTCCACTGGGGAGTAGAGTCCCTATTAAAACAGACAGAATAAAATAACGAAGCTAAAGGACGCTCAACGCATCAAATGCGCAGATTAAAATCACTGTCACTAATAAAACGTAAAACACATTCTACAGTACGCGCGTCGTCTGCCAAAACGTTGGCTATGCCAACTGGCAGACCAACACAAACGCGCAATGGAGCTAAAACCTGACACTCTTCTAAAATGTGACGCACCATTAAGGGCACATCACACTGCTCACAGAGTGGAGCGTGGTCACCACTGAGGAGATACCTATGACTAAAAAGACAATGTCCAATCCGTAAACGAGCTAAACTTACCTCTTCCCGACGACACGAACGAGAAGAGGTACCCCAGACTAACGGGAGAGGCTTAACCTCCCGCAACTTGTTTCCCCGGAGGGCCGTCCACTCATCCCTCCAAACCGAGAGAAAGCGGCTACGTAAAATAACAAACAAATATATGGAGGGAACAACAGAAGTAAAAGAACTGGGTAATAAAATCGCCGAATTGGCAGCGGCGTCGGCAGACTCATTACCTGAGATGCCCACATGACCTGGAATCCACATGAAGAAGACGCTGATGCCAGAGACACCAAGCGAGTGCAGCAGGTCATGTATGCGCTGTACGAGTGGGTGGTGATGGTACAGCGCGTTTATATTCTGAAGAGCACCCAGAGAGTCCGTACAAATAACACAGTGCCGCAAGTCGTGTCGCTGAATGTATAAAACAGATTGATAAATGCTAAAAGGTTCGGCGGTAAAAATTGAACATTGTCCAGGTAAACAAAACGTAAAACTACATTGACCAAAAACAAAGGCACATCCAACTCCAGCATCAGTCTTAGTTCCATCGGTAAAGATAAAATGAAAATCCCCGAATTGGGCCCGTACTTCTAAAAAAGCCGACCTAAAGACTGAAGAAGCGTTTCCCCCTGGGAAGGGCCTGCGCTGGCGTAACGTCCAAATGCCGAAGGAGTTGTCGAAATCGAAACCCTGGAGGTAGTAATGCAGAGGAGCTAACGAAATATTGTCGATCAAGCGAACCCTCGTAAAACAAATCGAAGGACGGGTGGTTAGGCAAGCTTGAAAGCCGACAAGCATAGCTGCACAAAAGGATCTCACGCCGGAAAGACAGCGGAGGCTCTGCAAGTTCTGCGTACAGACTGGGTACAGGGCTAGTTGGAAAGGCCCCTGTAGCGACTCTTATGCCACGATGGTGAATGGCATTCAATCGACGTGACACAGATGGACGTGTCGACGAATAAACAATACACCCGTAATCAAGCTTGGATCGGACCAAAGAGCGATAAAGGCGAAGAAGCGCGGTACGATCAGCTCCCCAGGATGTGCCACTTAAAACACGTAAAATATTAAGAGAACGGTCACACTTTGCTTTTAAAAAGGAAACGTGAGAAGTCCAGCTCAGCTTCCGGTCAAAGACCAACCCCAAAATTTTCACCTCGTCTGCAAATAGAAGGGCCTCCGACTCAAGATGGAGAGAGGGCAGAGGGAAGCTTTCCGGCGCCAGAAGTTGATGCAGACGGATTTCTCGGCGGAGAAATTAACGCCGTTAGCGTTACTCCAGGCGTAGAGACGGTCGATACAGCTCTGGAGACGGCGTTCGAGTAGACAGGTCCGCCGTGAACTGCAATAAACGGCAAAATCGTCAACAAAAAGGGACGATGAAATGCCAGGTGGAATAAATCAACAATGGGGTTGATGGCAATTGCAAAAAGTGTAACACTGAGTACAGAACCCTGCGGTACTCCGTCCTCTTGAATAAAACGACTAGATAAAACCGAGCCCACACGTACACGAAAGACGCGGTCCGTCATAACCTCCCGAAGAAATATGGGAAGACGACCGCGGATATTCCATGCGTGAAGTGTACGTAAAATGCCGCCCCTCCAACAAGTGTCATAAGCCTTCTCCAGGTGAAAAACACAGCCACGCTTTGACACTTTCTCAGAAATCCATTCATAATATGCGTCGACAGGGACACCAGATGGTCGACGGTAGAGCGATAGCGGCGAAATCCGCACTGAGAGTTCGCTAGAAGTTTCTGACACTCAAGCTACCATGTCAACCGCAGGTTGATCATGCGCTCCATCACCTTGCAAACGCCACTGGTGAGGGAGATAGGGCGGTAGCTGGAAGGTAGTTGGCGATCCTTCCCAGGCTTAAGTATAGGGACAATGGTGGCTTTGCGCCAAACGGAAGGAAAAAGGCCGTCTTGCCAAATACGGTTATAGACCTGTAAGAGAAAGAGTTTATTGTCGGCTGAAAGGGTCTTTAACATCAGGACATGAATGCCGTCCGGCCCAGGAGCGGAGTGCCGAGAGCAATGAAGAGCGTGCTCCTGCTCCCTCATTGTGAAAAGTTTATTATAACACTCGGTATTAGCAGACCGAAAATTAAAGCTGGCGGAATACAGCCGGTCTTTGATAGAGCGAAAGCAGACGGAATAATGGTCTGAACTGGAAACCGCCTCAAAGGCAGCACCCAGAGTGTTAGCGATGGCAGCCGGATTCACTGTGGTGGCATTGGAAACCTGAATGCCAGAAACAGTACAAATCCGACACTTTACCTGAGAAGCGACGAAGTTTATCCCAAACAGATGAAGGTGTAAAGCGATTAAAAGACTCGACAAAACGAGTCCACGACGCCTTCTTGCTATCCTGAATAATGCGACGAGACCTGGAGCGCGATTTGTTAAAAGTCTCCAAATTATCAAGTGTAGGGTGTCGCCGAAACACCCGAAGTGCAGTTCTACGGGCACGAACGTCGTCCCGACAATCCTCGTTCCACCACGGAACAGGCGGTCGTCGAGGTTGAGAGGATGAACGGTGGAATTGCGCGTTCGGCGGCAGAGAAAATCGTAGACGTAAGGTGCTGCACTAGTTGGTTAATGTCGGCGAAGGGCTTATCTTAAAAATGCACGAGGCTGGAATACAAGCTCCAATCGGCTTTTGTGAATATCCAGGTAGGTACTCTCGAATGCTGTACGTGGTGACAAGAGAAACGATGCAGGGGTAATGGTCGCTGGAGTGGGTGTCAGCGACGACGTTCCACTGAAGACGACTAGCAAGCTGGAGTGAGCAAACGGCAAGGTGCAAGTGAGAAAATGTACCGGAAGAAACAGAAAGAAATGTAGGCTCGCCTGTATTGAGTATAGAGAGATCGAACTGGTAAAAAATGTCGGAAAGAAGAGTTCCCCTCGCACAAGCCCTTGGCGGTGATGAGCATTAAAATCTCCCAACAGGAGAAACGGTGTTGGGAGAGCGGACAAGAGATCTCAAAGGTCCGCGTTAGCGAGGAGAGACGATGGAGGTGAATATACAGAGCAAACAGAAAAGAAAAAACCGGTTAACTGCAGTCTAATGGTAACAGCTTGCAAGTCGGATGTAAGACTGAGACGTTGAAAATGAACGTCGTTACGCACCAACAACATGACACCTCCATAAGCAGGAGTACCCTCCTCCGGTTCAAGGTCGTAGCGACCGGAGTATATCCTCGGGATCAAAAGGATCATGAGGGCGAAGCTTAGTCTCCTGCATACACACGACCATAGGCGAATGGTAACGCAATAAAAGTTGCAGTTCCACCCTTTGCGATCGTACACCACGTACATTCCAGGTCAGGATAGCCATTAAGAAAAAGGGATAAATTGTCTACTTAGATGGGCGGCTTAAAATTATCTTTTGTTTACCCTTTGGGCTGGGGCTTTTGGTATGGAGTTGGTCAGACTCCATAGCCTCCTCGAAGGGAGGGTCCACGCGCTCAGAGCCAGAAACCGATTCAAGCGCCGCGAATCGGTTCTGGGTGGCGATGGGTGAAGGGGGCCGCTGAGCGCGGCTTGTCCCAGGAGCTTCCTGGGACTGCGACCTCCGAGGAGGAGAAGGTGAACTTTTCTTACCGCGCGCACGCGGAGGGTCCTTCAGAAAATCTTCCCTACGAAGTTTCTGCTTGGGCTTCTTTTCAGCGGCTAGCGACTTCATTGACTTTGGACCAGGTTTATAGGGTTTGGTAACCGTAGCTTTAATGGACGGCCGGATGGTAGAGGCAGTTAATGCAGTGATGGTCCAGGTCTGAGTTTCGGCATCTACTCGTGGTATTGGCGAGGCAACAACAGAACTAAATGTGCCAGATCGCAGGAGTGAAGGTTGGTGCGCATGATAACGCCTCCGGGCTTCAGCGAAGGGTAGTTTTTCCCTTACCCGGATCTCCTGGATCGCCTTCTCGTCCAAGTACCGCGGACAGTCGGCAAACGACGCAGAATGAGACCCTTTACAATTAACGCAGACGGGGGCTGTTGAACAGGTACCTTCGTGTGAGGGTTGGGTACATGATGCACAGATGGTAACGGCACTCTTACATGAGATTTGCGTATGCCCAAAACGTTGGCATTTGAAACAACGCAGAGCTCGAGGAATATAAGGCCTCACAGCAATCCTTTCGTACCGTGCTGAAATGCTTGTGGGCAGATCGACGCCATCAAATGTTAGAAACAGGGTACGAGTGGGTACCAATACGCCGTCGCGTTTGGCCTGCACTTGATGAACCGCTGTCACCCTCTGGTCTGCAAGATATTCTACCAGGTCTTCGTCCGATATACCATCGAGGCTATGCGTGGTGACAACGCCTCGACAGGAATTCAATGTGCGGTGCTTCTCGACACGGATAGGATAACCGTGGAGAAGCGTGGCGCTCAACAAGGACTTACTTTGTGCCTCGGAATTGCTTTTTACTAACAACGAACCATTGCGAAGCCGAGTGCAGGAAAGAACCGGACCAGCAATTGAGTCAATGCCCTTCTGGATGATAAAAGGGTTCACCTTCGCGAATGATTGTCCTTCCTCTGTACGGGTAATCACTAAGTAACAACCAGCTGTTGGCGGTGCTACTTCTGTTACTTTTCGGCGCTTGTTGTTTATAATGGAGAAAGGGTGCTCCATAGCGAAAAAAAAATCCTCCACCATTGCAACCGTCTCCGACCTCGGGCTCTGACTTCCCGGGCGTTACCCCGGCTTGGGTTAGTGGCCTATCTATACCTATCTCACCCCAGGGGCACACCTCCCAGAACATAGACAGAGGGACCCAATCGCCGTCAGAAGTCAGCAGCTCATGCAATGGCCCCCGCGGGACTGCAGTTGAACAGCGGATACGAACACAAACCCTACATGACAACTCCGGGTGGTGGGAATGACGCCATTACCCACTCACCAGCTGCGCGGGTATCCGTCAGGCTGTGTCCACGGAGGATTGAAAGAAAAGATAAAATAAATAAAACTGTGTGGGCGTTTCGCACGCAAGGTAGGTCGGCGAGTAAGAAAAAGAGATGTGCGAATGTCGTGGTCTGAAAAGGCCGGAAATTGAAAAGGGAAGAAAGAAGCGATGGCGATGTGCGGTATGAATGTAATGAAAATAACGCACGAGAGCCTACCTTGGGTCTCCCGGTCACGAGAACGGACCCACTCGACCGGACGGTGATGAAGGGATGAAAATTGCGATGAATGGCTCGGGTACCCCGGGTGCGCCTAACCCGTACTCACAAAAGGTGAGCCCCTGGGGGGCTCAGGGTTACACTTCTCAGAGAATAGACAGAGGGACCCAATGGCCGTCAGAAGTCACCAGCTCATGCAATGGCCCCCCGCGGGACTGCAGTTGAACAGCGGATATGAACACAAACACTGCATGACGACCCCGGGTGGTGGGGATGACGCCATTACCCACTCACCCAGCTGCGCACCTCGTGCGCGGGTATCCGTCACGCTGTGTCCACGGAGATTTAAATAAAAAGATAAAAGAAACTAAAAGTGTGTGAGCGTTTCGCACGCAAGGTAGGCCGGCGAAGAAGTAAAAGATATGTGCAAATTAATGGGCGTGGGTCGAAATCTGCAGAAGTAAAAGAGAAGAAAGAAACGATGGCGAGGGGCGACATGGAATGAAATGCACAGAACGCACGAGAGCCTACCTTGAGTCCCCCGGTCACGAGAACGAACCCACCTCGACCAGACGGGGATGAAGTGATCAAGCCCCGGTCACGAGGACGAACCCACCTCGACTGGACGGGGATAAAGTGATGAAGATGGTGATGAGTTGCTCGGGAACCTCGGGTAAGCGAACACCCGTACTCACATAAGGTGAGCCCTTGGGAGGGGTGACGTGTATTCTTGTTGGAGTAAGAATAAAAATGAAAGAAAAAGTCTATTCTACTTTGGGGCGCGAACCTCTGACTATGTAAGGGCACCATATCTAACAATGGCTAAAAACGTTTGGATATCTGAACACATGATACTTGCAGCACTGTGTACTCTCATTAACTGCGTTTTGAGGTCCTCTCTTCCTCTTTTTTCGGCCTATCCTTGTGACAAATTAATTGAGCTGCTTTTGCCCGTGAGAGTCGACGTCTACCATTTTTTGTAGATGACCTCTTTATATTTTGACAGCTCTTGATACCCATTTCTTGCATAACCTTAAGCATAACACCACATCCTTCATTAACCCTTTCAAGGATAGCCAATAAGGTGAGGTGACGTGTATTCCTCCTGGAGTTAGAATAAAAATAAAGAAAACGTCTTTATTACTGTGGGGCATGACACTCTCACTATGTAAGGAAACCCTATTATGTTACAATGGCTTAAAATGCTTGGTCATCTGAACACGTGATAGTTGAGGCACTGTCAGATCTCATTAAGTGGGCTTTAGGTTCCGCTCTTCCACTTCTTGGGCTACCTTTGTCACAAATTGTTTGAGCTGTTGTTTTTGCCTCTAAAAGTTGAAGTCTATAATTTTTTAAAGATGATGTCTTCATATTTTGAACAGTTCTGATACCCATTTCATGCATAACTTTAAGTCTAGTAATAAGGTCTTCATTAACCCCTTCAAGGATATCCGATGAGATGAGGTGTATTCCGCTTGGAGTAAGAATAAAAATAAAAAAAATGATATTTTGTTGCGCGATACTCTACGTAAAGTAACCATATCATGTCTCAACGTCTTAAAATGCTTATCCATCTGAACACATGATAGATGCAGCACTGTCTGAACTCATTAAAGTAGTTTTGAGCTCCTCTCTTCCTCTTCTTCGGCCTAGCCTTGTCACAAATTATTTGAGCTGCTTTTTAGCCTCTGATAGTCGACGTCTATCATATTTAAGGATCATCTCTTTATATTCTGACCAGTTTTGATACATATTTCTTGCATAACCTTAAACATAACACTACATCCTTCATTAACCCTTTCAAGATAAGCCAATGCGTTAAGGTGACCTGTGTTCTTCCTGGAGTACGAATAAAAGTAAAAACAAATTTGTTGCTGTGGGGCGCGAACCTCTGACCATGTAAAATAACCATATCATGTCTCAATGTCTTAAAACGCTTAGCCATCTGAACACATGATACTTGCCGCACTGTCTGAACTCATTAAAGCATTTTTTAGCTCCTCTCTTCCTCTTCTTCGGCCTAGGCTTGTCACAAATTATTTGAGTCGCTTTTTTGCCTCTGAGAGTCGACGTCTATTTTATTTAAGCATCATCTCTTTATATTTTGACCAATTTTGGTACCCATTACTTGCATAACCTTAAGCATAACACTATATCTTTCATTAACCCCTACAAGAATAGTCAATTAGGTTATTAGACGTGTATTCTTGTTGGCGGAAGAATAAAAATGAAAAAAGAGCCTATGTTGCTTTGGAGCGCGAACCTCTGACTATGTAAGCGAACCATATCATCTAACAATGGCTTAAAAGACTTGGCCATCTGAACACATGATACTTGCAGCGCTGTCTAAAGTCATTAAAGCAGTTTTGAGCTCCTCTCTTCCTCTTCTTCGGCCTAGCCTTTTCACAAATTATTTGAGCTGCTTTTTTGCCTCTGATAGTCGACGTCTATCATATTTAAGGATCATCTCTTTATATTTTGACCAGTTTTGATACCTATTTCTTGCATAACCTTAAGTATAACACCACACCCTTCAGTAACCCTTTCAAGGATAGCCAATGAGGTGCGATGACGTGTATTCTTCTTGGAGTTAGAATAAAAATAAAAAAGTATTTGTTACTTTGGGGCGCGACCCTCTGACTACGTAAGGAAACCCTATTAGGTCACAATGCCTTAAAATGCTCGGCCATCTAAAGACATGATAGATGAGGCACTGTCAGATCTCATTAAGTGGGCTTTAGATTCCTCTCTTCCACTTCTTGAGCTACCCTTGTCACAAATTATTTGAGCTGTTGTTTTTGCCTCTGAAAGTCGAGGTCTAACATTTTTTTTAAAGATGATGCCTTCATATTTTTAACAGTTCTGATACCCATTTCATGCATAACTTTAAGTCTAGTAATACATTTTACTATAACCGCTTCAAGGATAGCCAATAAGTTGAGGTGTATTCCTCTTGGAGTAAGAATAAAAATAAAAAAATAAGAATTGATACATTGGGGCGAAACCCTCTGATTATGTAAGCGAACCATATCACGCCACAATGCCTTAAAACGCTCGGCATCTAAACACATGAAAGTAGCAGCACTGACTTATCTGATTCACTCCGTTTTGAGCCCCTCTCTTCCTCTTAATCGGCCTAAACTTGTGACAAATTAGTTGAGCTGCTTTTTTTGCCTCTGAGAGTCCACGTGTATCATTTCTTAAAGGGGACGCGAAACTCTGACTATGCAAAGTAACCATATCATGTCTCAATGCCTTGAATCGCTTGGCCATCTGAACACATGATGGTTTGATCACATTAGTTGCGTTTTCAGCTCCTCTCTTTCACTTCTTCGGCCTAGCGTTTTCACAAATTATATGAACTGCATTTGTTTGCCTCAGAAGGTCGACGTCTATTATTTTTAAAGATCATCTCTTTATATTTTGACCAGTTTTGATACCTATTTCTTGCTTAACCTTAAGCCTACCACTACATCCTTCATTAAACCTTTCAAAGATGGCCAATGAGGTGAAGTGAGGTGTATTCTTCTTAGAGTAAGAAAGAAAGTAAGAGGTTTTCTTACTTAAGATGATGAAGAGATGCGGTTTAAAGGGCGCTAAACAGCTAAGGTCATCAGCGCCCTTACAAAGTATAAAATGTACTGTCCAAAAATAAAAGTCCGATAAAAAACAGCATAATTATAAACGGGACACAAACCCACGAGTCCAAAAGATAAAAAACAAAACGCCAAATACCAAAAACGAACAGTCTAAAACCATGGTCAATAAAAGAGTAAAACAACGTGTCAAGAACTGTAGAATGTCAGGGACACGAGCGCCAGATGTCCACTGGGGAGGAGATGCCCCATTAAAAACAAGATAAAATCACACTGTCAAAAGACGCTCAGCGCATCAAATGCGTCTGGTAAATCCAATGTCATTGATAAAACGTAAAAGACACTCTACAGCACACGCGTCGTCAGCCAAAACGTTGGCTAGACCAACAGGCAGACCAACACGAACGCGCAAAGGAGCTAAACCTTGACACTCTGCTAAAATATGACGCACCGTTAAGGGTGCATCACACTGCTCACAGAGTGGTGCGAGGTCACCACTGAGCAAGTATCTATGGCTAAAAAGACAATGTCCGATTCGTAAAATTAAGCTCTTCCCGACGACACGAACGAGAAGAGGTACCCCAGATTAACGGGAGAGGCTTAACCTCCCCTAAGTTGTTCCCTCGGAGGGCCGTCCACTCATCCCTCCAAAGCAGGAGTATGCGGCTACGTAAAACAACAAACAAATCCGTGGAGGGAATAACAGAAGTAAAAGAACTGGGTAATAAAATCGCCGATTTGGCAGCGGCGTCGGCAGACTCATTACCTGAGATGCCCAAATGACCTGGAATCCACACGAAGGAGACGCTGAATCCAGAGACACCAATTGAGTGGAGCAGGTCATGTATGCGCTGTACGAGTGGATGGTAATGGTACAGCGCGTTAATACTCTGAAGGGCCCTCAGAGAGTCCGTACAAATAACACAGTGCCGCAAGTCGTGCCGCTGAATGTATAAAACAGATTGATAAATGCTAAAAAGTACGGCGGTAAAAATTGAACACTGTCCAGGTAAACGAAACGTAAAACTACATTGACCAAAAACAAAGGCACGTCCAACTCCAGCATCAGTCTTAGATCCATCGGTAAAAATAAAATGAAAATCCCCGAATTGCGCCCGTACTTCTAAAACAGCCGATCTAAAGACTGAAGAAGGGGTCTCAATCTTCGGCATCGACATTAGCCCAAGGTGACAGTGGGCCTCGGCGCACAACCATGGAGGCAAAAGCGTTTCCCCCTGGGAAGGGCCAGCGCTGGCGTAACGTCCAAATGCCGAAGGAGTTGTCGAAATCGAACCCCTGGAGGTAGTAATGCAGAGGAGCTAACGAAATATTGTCGATCAAGCGAATCCTCGTAAAAGAAAACGAAGGATGGGTGGTAGGGCAAGCTTGAGAGCCGACAAGCATAGCTGCACAAAAGGATCTCACGCCGGAAGGACAGCGGAGGCTCTGCAGCTTCTACGTAGACTGGGTACAGGGCTAGTTGGAAAGGCCCCTGTAGCGACTCTTATGCCACGATGGTGAATGGCATTCAATCGACGTAACACGGATGAACGTGCCGACGAATAAACAATATACCCGTAATCAAGCTTGGATCGGACCAAAGAGCGATAAAGGCGAAGAAGGACGGTCCGGTCAGCTCCCCAGGATGTGCCACTTAAAACACGTAAAATATTAAGAGAACGGTCACACTTTGCTTTTAAAGAGGAAACTTGAGAAGTCCAGCTCAGCTTCCGGTCAAAGACCAACCCCAAAAATTTCACCTCGTCTGCAAATGGAAGGACCTCCGACCCAAGATGGAGAAACGGCGGAGGGATGGCTTTCCGGCGCCAGAAGTTGATGCAGACGGATTTCTCGGCGGGGAAATTAAAGCCGTCAGCGTTACTCCAGGGTACAGATGGTCGATACAGCTCTGGAGACGGCGTTCGAGTAGACAGGTCCGCCGTGAACTGCAATAAATGGCAAAATCGTCAACAAAAAGGGACCATGAAATGCCAGGTGGAATAAGCCAACAATGGGTTTGATAGTAATTGCAAAAGTGTGACACTGAGTACAGAGCCCTGCGGTACTCCGTTCTCTTGAATAAAACGACTAGATAAAACCGAGCCCAAAAGTACATGAAAGACGCGGTCCGTCATAAACTCCGAAGAAATATGGGAAGACGACCGCGGAAATTCCATGCATGGAGTGTACGTAAAATGCCGCCCCTCCAACAAGTGTCATAAGCTTTCTCCAGGTCAAAAAATACAGTCACCGTTTGACACTTTCTCAGAAATCCATTCATAATATGCGTCGACAGGGACACCAGATGGTCGACGGTAGAGCGATAGCGGCGAAATCCGCACTGAGAGTTCGCTAGAAGTTTCTGAGACTCAAGCCACCATGTCAACCGCCCGTTGATCATGCGCTCCATGTGAGGGAGATAGGGCGGTAGCTGGAAGGTAGTTGGCGATCCTTCCCAGGCTTAAGTTAAGGGACAATGGTAGCTTCGCGCCAAACAGAGGGAAAAAAGCCGTCTTGCCAAATACGGTTATAGACGTGTAAGAGAAAGAGTTTACTGTCGGCTGAAAGGTTCTTTAACATCAGCACATGAATGCCGTCCGGGCCAGGAGCGGAGTGCCTAGAGTAATGAAGAGCGTGCTCCAGCTCCCTCATTCTGAAAAGTTCATTATAACACTCATTATTAGCAGACCGAAAATTAAAGGTGTCGGAATCCAGCCGGTCTTTGTTACAGCGAAAGCCGGTGGAATAATGGTCTGAACTGGAAACCGCCTCAAAGGCAGCACCCAGAGTGTTAGCGATGACAGCATTGGAAACCTGAAGGCCAGAAACAGTACAATGCGACACTTTACCTGACAAGCGACGACGTTTATCCCAAACAGATGAAGGTGTAAAGCGATTAAAAGACTCGACAAAACGAGTCCACGACGCCTTCTTGCTATCCTGAATAATGCGACGAAACCTGGAGCGCGATTTGTTAAAAGTGTCCAAATTATCAAGTGTAGGGTGTCGCCGAAACACCCGAAGTGCAGTTCTACGGGCACGAACGGCGTCCGACAATCCTCGTTCCACCACGGAACAGGCGGTCGCCGAGGTTGAGAGGATGAACGGGGAATTGCGCGTTCGGCGGCAGAGACAATCGTAGACGTAAGGTGCTGCACTAGTTGGTTAATGTCGGCGAAGGGCTGATCTTAAAAATGCACGAGGCTGGAATACAAGCTCCAATCGGCTTTTGTGAATATCCAGGTAGGTACTCTCGAATGCTGTACGTGGTGTGACAAGAGAAATGATGCAAGGGTAATGGTCGCTGGAGTAGGTGTCAGCGACGACGTTCCACTGAAGACGACTAGCAAGCTGGAGTGAGCAACAGTAAGGTCCAAGTGAGAAAATGTACCGGAAGAATCAGAAAGAAACGTAGGCTCGCCTGTATTGAGTATAGAGAGATTGAACTGATCAAAAATGTCGGAAAGAAGAGTTCCCCTCGCACAAGCCCTTGGTGAACCCCACAGAGGGTGATGGGCATTAAAATCTCCCAACAGAAGAAATGGTGTTGGGAGAGCGGACAAGAGATCTCGAAGGTCCGCGTTAGCGAGGGGAGACGATGGAGGTGAATATACAGAGCAAACAGAAAAGAAAAAACGGGTAACTGCAGTCTAATGGCAACAGCTTGCAAGTCGGACGTAAGAGTGAGACGTAAAAATGAACGTCGTTACGCACTAACAACATGACACCTCCATTAGCAGGAGTACCCTCCTCTGGTTCAAGGTCGTAGCGAACCGGAGTATATCCTCGGAGATCAAAAGGACCATGAGGGCGAAGCTTAGTCTCCTGCAAACACACGACCATAGGTGAATGTGAACGCAATAAAAGTTGCAGTTCCGCCCTATGCGATCGTACATCACGTACATTCCAGGGCAGGATAGCCATTAAGAAAAAGGGATAAACCGTCTACTTAGAAGGGCGGCTTACAATTACCTTTCGTTTAACCTTTGGGCTCGGGCTTTTGGTATGGAGTTGGTCAAACTCCATAGCCTCCTCGAAGGGAGGTCCCACGCGCTCAGATCCAGAAACCGATTCAAGCGCCGTGAATCGGTTCTGGGTGGCAATGGGTGAAGATGGCCGCTGAGCGCGGCTTGTGCCAGGAGTGTCCTGGGACTGCGACCTCCGAGGAGAAGGTGAACTTTTCTCACCGCGCGCACGCGGAGGGTCCTTCAGAAAATCTTCCCTACGAAGTTTCTGCTTTGGTTTCTTTTCAGCGGCTTGCCACTTCATTGACTTGGGGCCAGGTTTATAGGGCTTGGTAACTGTAGCTTTAATGGACGGCCGGATGGTAGTCGCGGTCAATGCAGTCATGGTCGATGTCTGAGTTTCGGCATGTGCTCGTGGTACTGGCGAAGCAACAACAGAACTAAATGTGCCAGATCGCAGGAGTGAAGTTTGGCGCGCATGATAACGCCTCCGGGCTTCAGCGAAGGAGAGTTTTTCCTTTACCCGGATCTCCTGGATCGTCTTCTCGTTCAAGTACCGCGGACAGTCGGCAAACGATGCAGAATTAGACCCTTTACAATTAACGCAGACGGGGGCTTTTGAACAGGTACCTTCGTGTAAGAGTTGGCTACATGATGCACAGATGGTAACGGCACTCTTACATGAGACTTGCGTATGCCCAAAACGTTGGCATTTGAAACAACGCAAAGGTCTAGGAATATAAGGCTTCACAGCAATCCGTTCGTACCCTGCTGAAATGCTCGTGGGCAGATCGACGCCATCAAATGTTAGAAACAGGGTACGAGTTGGTACCAATACACCGTCGCGTTTCGCCTACACTCGATGAACCGCTGTCACCTTCTGGTTTGCAAGATATTCTACCAGGTCCTCGTCCGATGTACCATCGAGGCTATGCGTGGTGACAACGCCGCGACAGGAATTCAAGGTGTGGTTCTTCTCAACACGGACGGGATAACCGTGGAGAAGCGTGGCGCGCAATAAGGTCTTACATTGTTGATCGGACTTACTCTGAACCAATAATGAACCGTTACGTAGGCGAGTGCAGGAATGAACAGGTCCAGCAAGTGAGTCAATGTCCTTCTGGATCATAAAAGGGTTCACCTTCTCGAATGATTGGCCTTCCTCTGTACGGGTAATCACTAAGTAACAACCAGATGTTGGGGGTGCTACTTCGGTTACATTAACTTTTCGGCGATTGTTGTTTATAATGGAGAAGGGGTGCTCCATAGCGAAAAAAATCCTCCACCATTGCAACCGTCTCCGACCTCGGGCTCTGACTTCCGGGGCGTTACCCCGGCTTGGGTGAGTGGCCTATCTATACCTATCTCACCCAGGGTCACACCTCCCAGAACATAGACAGAGGGACCCAATCGCTGTCAGAAGTCAGCAGCTCATGCAATGGCCCCCGCGGGACTGCAGTTGAACAGCGGATACGGAAACAAACCCTACATGACGACTCCGGGTGGTGGGGATGACGCCATTACCCACTCACCCAGTTGCGCACCCAGTGCGTGGGTATCCGTCAGGTTGTGTCCACGGAGGATTAAAATCAAAGGTTAAAAGAAACTAAAAGTGTGTGGGCGTTTCGCACTCAAGGTAGATTGAACAGTTCTGATACCCATTTCATGCATAAGTTTAAGTCTAGTAATACGTTTTTCATTAACCCCTTCAAGGATAGCCAATGAGGTGAAGTGTATTCCTCTTGGAGTAAGAATAAAAATAGAAAAAGTGGTATTTTGGGGCGCGAACCTCTGACTATGTAAAGTAACCATTTCCTGTCTCAATGTCTTAAAACGCTTAGCCATCTGAACACATGATAATAGCAGCACTGTCTGAGCTCATTAAAGCAGCTTTGAGCTCCTCTTTTCCTCTTCTTCGGCCTAGCCTTGTCACAAATTATTTAGCTGCCTTTTTTTGCCTCTGAGTGTCGACGTCTACCATTTTTTGTAGATGATCTGTTCATATTTTGACAGATTTTGATACTCATTTCTTGCATAAACTTAAGCATAACTCTTATCCTTCATTAACCTTTTCAAGGATAGGCAATGAGGTGAGCTGACGTGTATTCTTCCTGGAGTGAGAATAAAAGTAAAAAACGTCTTTGTTACTTAAGGGCGGGAACCTCTATGTAGGGAAACCATTATCATCTAACAATAGCTTAAAACGCTTGGCCATTTGAACACATGATACTTGCAGCACTGTGTAGTTTCATTAACTTGATTTTGAGGTCCTCTCTTGCTCTTTTTCGGCCTATCCTTGTCACAAATTATTTGAGCTGCTTTTTTTTTGCCCCTTAGAGTCGGCGTCTACCAATTTTTGGAGATGAGCTCTTTATATTTTGACAGATTTTGATACCCATTTCTTGCATAACCTTAAGCATAACACTACATCCTTCATTAACCTTTTCAAGAATAGCCAATGAGGTGAGGTGACGTGTATTCTTCGTGGAGTTAGAATAAAAATTAAAAAAAATTTCGTTTCCTTGGGGCGCGACCCCCTGACTATGTAAGGAAACCCTATCATGTCACAATGGCTTAAAATGCTTGGCCATCTGAACACATGATACTTGAATCACTGTCAGATTCCATTACGTGGGCTTTAGGTCCCTCTCTTCCACTTCTTGGGCTACCCTTGTCACAAATTATTTGAGCTGTTGTTTTTGTCTCTGAAAGCGGAGGTCTACCATTTTTTAAAGACGATGAGTAGTAAAATAAATGGCGACTCTGGCCCACAAAGAGATACCGACAACTGATAAGATCTTTTGTACTATGCCGCCAAGTCCCGCCCCCTACCTTTGAGGGCTTACATGGCGCCCGGCCCCGCCCCTCCCTTTGAGGGTTTACATGCCGCCCGGCTCTGTGCCGCCAGCCCCCGCTCTTTGAGGACTTACATGCCGCCTGGTCGCGTGCCGGTGTCAAACCCGCCCCCTCCTGTGTGCTCTAACCTGAAAAGTCGCCTGGAACGTGAGTCCCTCCCCTCCCCTTTGCGGTCTAGCCCCTTTGTGGTCTAACCCCGTTGTGCGCTGGCTGGTCTGATTGGTTCCCTGTGGATAGGTGGGAGAGTGTGTATTGTTCCCATACGCTGGCCACGTCCCCTCCCTCTGAGTGTGACCTGTCTAAATCCCGCCCTGGTTTTGGGTGGGGTAGGAGAATGGGGTTCTCGGAGCGTGCCGCTGCTCGGCAAATCGATTTGAGGAGATAATTGTGTCAATAAATGAGGTAATGTTCGTCCATGCATAAAGCATTATTGAAAAAAAGAATCAAAATCGGTATTTTATTACTACTAATGTTGGCACATTGCGCTTCTAAAGGGGTGATGTAATGAAACGTTCCTCATCGATCGCTGACTACAATTAAGTATTTTTTGATTGATTAATGTAAATAAGTGTATGTGAATTGAGTCGCGCACCTGGTCGTTCTCGTATATGGAGGTGTTACGGTAATGATTAGGTGTATATATACTTATTACGTCTAATAATGCATGTTTAATTATTCTTTTTAGCGGGTGGCTTATAAAAATATTACACTACTTAGGTGAAATAAAAAAATCCATGACTGAAAAGGATAGTGTTTAAATAGCTACTGCGAGACGTTAACACGAGAATCCTTTACGAAAAACAACACGAGCGAGAGCGCGGTCCATCTCCTGCCCGCTCCACCGCCGAACTGACCGGTATTCCCACTCTATAGCACGCTGTCGGTAACCCCACCCCCTCCAACGCTACGAGAGAGACAGCTAGCTCACAGCGCGCCGTGTGGTCATCAACGAAACTTCTTTCTCTCTGAGCCCGCGTGCGCAACACTTTGGCGAGAGCTGGCTTCCTCACAGCGCGCCATGTGGTCATTTTCGAAAGTTCTTTCTCTTCAGTCTTGCGTAGAAGCCGGGGAGTTCGCCATATTGTGGCTTGACGCGCGCATGACGGCCATCTTAACTCCATATAATTCCAAGGAAAATGATTCCGAAAAAAAATAAATAAACGCGAATTAACATTATAGTTAAATAATACTCGTTTAACATTCGAGGTGCGTTCATGTTGTCTCGTTATAATTCCGGGGAATTGATTATGAAAAAATAAATAAACGTGAATTAACATTATAGTTAAATAATACAAGCATTGTTTATAAAATAATATATAGAGTATCCTAAATAAATTCTCTCTGTTGCTCTTATAATTAAGCTAGTTAACGAATGGTCACAAATAAGCTTCAATAGAAATGTATATAGGTAAAGACAGTCGAGGAAAAACACAGAGCAGGGACTTTCAAACAGACATTGGGTCCAACACGTAAGCTCTCTCTCTTCTTACATAGCCTTCAAAACAGGCATACCTTTCTTAGTAAATATATAAGTATTGCGAAAGGATTTAATAACTTGGAGAGAGGATTTCTAAACATTTCCCTACGAAAGATATTTTTTGAATACGCGAGCAGAGAAGTCGCGTCAATACGAAGACCTCAAATATAAATTTGATATTCGTTTTTAAATATTCCTTCTAAAGACGTAGCGGTCTTCGAGAAATTCGACTAGTTATTCAGTTGCATATACCTTGCAAAAAAGAATGTACACTCTTAGAAGCGGTTAAAGCAGGAACGCCGGGGATTTTTTCTTCTGCCAGTTTCGAGATCATTTGTACCTGCTACTTAATGACCTGGGATTTCCATCACGTCATATGCCAGGGTACGGTCCAGACTTCTACACAGACGCAGGGAATTCCTAAGGTTAAAATTATAAAACCACCATGTCTCCTCAGCAATAATAAAATCGCGAGAATCAATAAAAAACTTTTGCTTTGTTGCTCTTTTAATTTAGTTATAGATTGGTCACAAATAAGCTTCAATAGAAATGTATATAGGTAAAGACAGTCGAGGAAAAACAAAGAGCAGGGACTTTCAAACATACATTGTGTCCAACACGTAAGCTCTCTCTCACCTTACATCACCTTCAAAACGTGCATTACTTTCTGCGTGGACTTTCAAACAGACATTGTGTCCATCACGCAAGCGCTCTCTCTCCCTCTCCTTACAGGAACTTCAAAACCTGTGTTCATTTCTTAGTAAATATATAAGACCTTCAAAACGTGCATTCATTTCTTAGTAAATATATAAGAATCGCGAAAGGATTTAATAACTTGGAGAGAGGACTTCTAACAGACATTGTGTCCAATACGCATGCACTCTCACGCTAACTCCTTAGCGGAATTGAATACCAAGTGATATCTAACTAAAAGATGCACACTCTTCAAAACAGGCATTACTTCCTGCAGGGTCTTTAAAACAGGTATTGTCGATATAGTACCACACTGCCAGCGCAAGCATACGCGTAGACATGGTCATTAAAACAGACATTTCGATAAAGTATAGCATTGCCAGCACAAGCACGAGCGTAGGCACGGACTTTAAAACAGGCGTTGACGATAAAGTACCCCACTGCCAGCGCATGCAAATGTATAGGTAGGGACTTTAAAACAGTCGTTGATAAAGCATCACACGTACGCAAGCAAAAAAATGGACATGCGAGGCATGCCTCAAGAGGTGTGCCACTGAGAAGGCTCTAGAAACACACAAATTAAGATGCGGAAAATGCCAGCTGCTTAAAATGCCTCAACAGGATGACTGCATTGAATTTAAAGCATTCTCCAAAAGCGTTCCTGTACCTTTTGTTATATACGCAGACATTGAATCTGTTCTGGCAAAGGTTCACTCTTGCGAGCCCTCAAGCAACTCGAGCTGGACCCGAGCCATTCAGGAACATGAAGCAATGTCTATTGCCTTGAAGGTGGTATGTAGGCATGACGAGGCATTGTCGAAATTCTTCCTCTTCAGAGGTCCAAATGCCATCGATGACTTTATCAAGCAATTAAAATCAATTGCTGATGACGTCATCGATGTGTATTCTAATCCTAAACCCATGGATTTAAGCCCTGAAGAGCAAAAAAATTTGACAATGCCTCTGAGTGTCATATATGCCTTGCCGCTTTCACTATGAACGATTTGCGCTTTAGGGATCACGATCATGTGACTGGCGAATATCTGGGTGCTGCTCATAATACATGCAATTTGAAGAGAAAGGTCCCTGATTTCATACCGATCTTTTTCATTGTCTATCTAATTATGACAGCCACTTCTTGATAAGACGCCTGGCATATGATAATAAACCCGTATCGTGCATAGCTCAGTGGTGAAAGGTATATAGTGTTTAGCAAACGGTACAGGAATATCAGCTTCAGGTTTCTGGACAACTTTAAGTTTCTTGCCAAGCTGTCCAGCCTGGTTGACATGCTGGAGGAGAGTGACTTTAAAATAACAAGGGCAGAATATCCTGTTGATGAGCATTTTAAGCTGGCAAAGAGCAAGGGGATATTTCCGTATGATTATGTGTCAAGCCTTGCAAAACTCGAAGAAACTACTCTACCGCCGAAGGACGCCTTCTACAGCACTCTAATTGACAGTCACATCACCAACGAGGAATACAGGCACGCTGTAAAAGTCTGGGATACCTTTAATATCCGGAATCTCGGAGAATACAGCGATCTATATCTGAAAACAGATATACTGCTCTTGGCGGATATTTTCGAAAAGTTTCGATATCTCATCCTGGGAATGTATAAACCTGACCCAGCATGGTTTTATACATTACCAGGACTCGCCTTTGACGATAACAAAGAAGATAACAAAGGCGAAACTTTCCTTAATATCCGACAAGAGCATGCTGGAATTTTTCGAATCGGGAATTAGAGGTGGACTGTGCACAGTGGTGAAGGGCTACACCAAAGCTAACCACAGGTACATGTCCAACTTTGACCAGCATGCTCCTGTTAAACACCTGTCCTATTGGGACATAAACAACTTATATGGAGCCGCTATGGGATCTGCCCTACCGTACAAGAATCTGAAATGGCTCACCAGAGAAGAAATTGACAACATAAACTACACAGAAATCAAAGAAGACTCAGGGACTGGCAATGTGCTAGAGGCTGATATCGAATACCCCGACCATATCCACGACGCCCATAACGAGCTTCCTTTCTGCCCACAGAGTGTAATACCACCGAATGGCCAATACAAGAAACTGCTTGCAACATTAGAAAAGAAAAGCAAATATGTCTTGCACTGCAGGGTGATGCAGCAGTGTATCTAGCAAGGTCTAACTGTGAGACATATTCACAGAGTGGTGTCCTACGATCAGTCCAACATATATCGACGTCAACACCGAGAAGAGAGCTCAAGAAAAGTCAAAATTCGGATAAAACCTATGGAAAAAAATTAATAACGGTATATGGAAAATTTATAGAGAATGTGAGAAAATACACCGATTTTAAAATAGTTGGAACATGGAAACAGGCAAAGAAGTTGACAGCACGCAGCTGTGCAGAGAGGAGGTGCATATGAACAAACCAATCTACATAGGCCACGCAATTTTGGACATTTCAAAATTTATTATGTATGACTTCTTTTATAATATCATGAAACCAAATTTGAAAGACGTGCTGCTGAATTACATGGATACAGACTCGTTCATTTTTGAAACGAATTCTGATATCTATGAATTCATCAGGGAGAACCCACAGTATTTCCACACTTCAAACTTTGAAAAGGATAATGCATATGGCATTAAGCAAGCCAACAGGAAAAAGATTGGGTTGTTCAAGGATGAATTGGGCGGCATGGTTATGGAGTATGTGGGAATAAGAGCAAAGTTATATGCATATAAATACAACGGCCAGACGATAAAGAAGGCAAAGGGTATCACCAGGGTGGGTATGGAGAAAATCGATTTCGGACATTACTTTGAATGCCTAAAGGACCACAGTATAAAAATTTATTCACTTCAAAAAACATTTCGCAGTAAACATCACAAAATTACAACCATTGAAACAAACAAATTGGCATTGAAGGGGGATGACGACAAGAGGAAGTTGATAGAAGGGAGCTATAAGACTCTAGCGTGGGGCCATTATTCCCTTAGACCTGGTGATTGCTAGTGTCTAAACTTGTAAATATGTAAATAATTCAAATATTTGAAGATTTCTGTTTTACTTTTCACTCTGAATTTTGTTGTATATATCCATTTAAATTGTGCATGAGGGTTTTTATGTATTCATTTTTTCCTCTAATGATGTTAATATTGCATATGTTCATTTAAAGCGTGTGAGGGTTTTTATGTATTAATTTTTCCCTCTGATGATGTTAATAGTGTATATGTTCATTTAAAGTATGTGAGGGTTTTTATGTATTAATTTTCCCTCTGCTGATATTAATATTGTATATGTTCATTTAAAGTGTGTGAGGGTTTTTTATATATTAATTTTCCCTCTGATGATATTAATGTTGTTTATGTTCATTTAAATTGTGTGAGGATTTTGTAAGTGCCTATATTTTTCCCTCAAAAAGTAAGAAGTATTTTTAAAAAATAAAAGCATACTCATGATTCTACAATCATAAAACTCTAGTCTTTATTAATTCTTCACACATTACACCAAATCCTTTCTATCAATCCATTCAGTATCTGCAAAACCATACCACTTTACAAGGACTTTGTTTCCACGTTTACGTACAACCTTTTCTACTAAATATGTGTTAGGATAGTTAGTCTTTTTTAGTTCATGTCCATAAAAGCCACCTTTTATTATTTCACCATTCCTATCCTTTAGTATGTATGTAGGCTTGATACGATTCACACGAAATACTTTGAAGGTTTCAACACTCCAGTTAGATTCAAAACCCTTTTCAAAATGTCCTTTATGTTTAGATATCCTGACATAATCACCAACACTAAACTTCCTCGAAGCCTTCTTCTCTATTCGTTCTTGATTATAATTATACAGACAGAAGATCGCTGTTTTTCACTTCATTAGGCTTCATGCGGATAGTTGAATGAAAAGCATCATTGTACTTTACAAGGATTCTAGGTAACAGATCAAGCCACTTGTATGAGCCTTGGGCTAAAAACTCTCGGTACATCATATTCTTCAAGGTTCGAATTAAACTTTCAACAGCCGCAGCCTTCACATTGGTATAGGTGCTGTAGTGGTTAATATTATACTTTAACATTAATCGTTTAAAGAACTTGTATAAAATTCTTTCCCGTTGTCACTTTGAATATTCCGGGGAGGGGCATCCATTTCTTGTAATATATCCTCCATAGCCTTTGCAACATTAACTCCACCCTTATCCTTTAAGGGTTTTGCATATGCCATTTTAGAGTAGAAGTTGATTGCGATCAGAATGTATTTGAAATTTTTGTTCACTCTTGCATAGGGTATCATTTCAATCAAATAAATTTGTAATAAATCATTCATACCTTTGCTGATAATTTTGCGTCGTAAATAGTTCCTCCTCGCCGATCCGCGAAGCTCTCTGGCGATATTCTGTTTGGCGGTCATGCAATAATTTTAGATGCTTTCAACTCCCGGATAATTTACTCAATCTCTTGAGTGTGACTATTATTACCAGCGACCCTCGAAGCAATAAGTAGCCTCAATCTATTCACTAATGTGTTAGGATTTCTCCAGAAAACGTAGTCAACCTCCTTATCAGGCTTATGCTCCTTCCATGCCAGTCCTAGACCTGGATGTGTATTGAGCAAGGAACGTATTATATTCTTGTATTTATACGACTTACCAGAATTCAAGCGACCATGCCTGGTGTAACCACTTCTATGAAGAAAAGTACTTTTCAGAATCTTAGCGTACGTCTCCAAGTCTTCACTGGTGTATGCAGAAATCTGAGGCGATCGCTTAAAGATAAGCTCCGTCAAACCAGCGGTACTCATACGTTTCATCACCTATCAATATTTGATTATTTATAAAATGAATATCTTTATTTCCAAGTATATAACTACCGTCCTGATATCTCACACCGCACAATGTATCAATACGATCCTTGTCTTTTGAGCGAAGGTATTGAAGGTAAGTAGAAATACTTGCAGAATCGCCATCTTCATTCTTGACGCTCTTCACAGTCATCCCCCGTTGAGTGTCCAAAATATCCTTGAGGGGATGGTTACGGGCTACAAAGCTTCGGACATGACATGCTGTCTCAAACCTGAGACCTTTTAGAGCTCTCAGTTTTTCTTTTACAGCCCTGGTATGCTCGGCTACAGTCTTTAAGTCTTATGCTTTCACTAACCATCTTACAAATGATGTGAAAATAGATGATCACCTTCAATTTATAGTCTGCGTCCAGCTTGAGATCTCAATGTGTCGATAGCCTTAGCTAACATCTCTATCGAAGTTCTCAATTGCTCGGTTTCTTTCTTATGCTCCTGTGTATGTCTTGAAAGCCTCAGCAAATATTGTCGTATTAGCGTACTGGCTTCTGACTGATTCTTCTAGACTTGTCATTTGCTGCATACTAGTCTTGTGGGTGTCCATCATCATATTTATATTTTCCTCCAATTTCTAAGTTTATCATTGCAGGAATCGGTTTTGAGGGTATTCAAAACCTCAGTCTTTAACTGCTTGACTGTATACTCTAGATCTGAAACGCGCTTCATTGTTATCTTTTCTAAATTACTGATTGCAAAGATTCTGAAGATTTGTTTTTTCTCTATCAAGCTCTGCGGTAGAATCCATTATAGAATCCACTGTGTCTTTTGTAGAAGTTGTTAGAGTATCCAGTTTAACTGTAGTTTTATTCAAATTTGCTGTGATGTCTAGCAGCTTCTTACCTATTTGCATCTCGATTTCCTTTGGCAAGTAACCTGTTTAACTGCTGACGCGTCTCGTTCGATTTCCTAATGATCATACCTCTAGCATATCTTTTATTTACAGCATCCATACTGTGACGTATGCACAGATAATAGGATACACGACTCTCTGGGCACCGAGATCCGAGACGGCAGTTTGTCTGTGAGTAGGGGTAAGTCAGGGGAACTAAGTCTTAGGGAAGGGATAGCGTCAGTAACGCTTGAAGAGTTAGCCTTGGTTGGGGAGTCAGCAAGTAAGATCCGAGTAGGTAAGACGTAGAACTGCTTTCTTCGTGCTCCGGCACGATGGCCTCGTCAACAGACAATGGGAAAAGAATGTAAGTAATGTAATTAGTCTTTATCTCATTAAACCCTTAGCCAACCACTCTTGACGAGTTTTAATTATGGTAGCGTAGAATCCTTCCTCTCCCTTAAAGCCAAGTATTATTCTGATTAGTAATATTTTCTGTACTTTTCTTTAGCTACGTTCCCCCGTCGTAGCCTCGCCATTTGCAGATCTTGTTTAATTCACCGGTGCCTTTTGCTAAGCGAGTGCCCCCTGTCTGTTTTGAGAAGTATTTAAAGAGAGGCTACGACAGTTGGTGGAGGGCCAGGCAGAGTTTGGTTTTTTGTGAGATTTTTAAGTGCAAAATTGTTTTCCCTCTGAAATGTAATGATTTGTGGTCCTCCACGTGGTCGCTAAAAATCTAAATTTGTTTCTGGCTTAAGGGTAAGGATTTTGATGGTGTAATTTGTGATTTCCATATTCTAAATTTTGTTGCTATAATTTCTGAAAGTCTCGTTTCTAAATTTTAATTTTGAGTTCATTTTTGCATTTTTTCATTGTCTGTCGGCGTGAAGCTAAAACTTCTGACTCCATTTTCCTCTTATTTTGGCTTTATTTCTATTAAATTGTATTGCTGTGCTAAGTGGTTCGTGCTGGTTATTTTGAAATATATTTTTGTGAAAGGTGAGTTGTAAAACGAGTGAGATATTTGCAACTTTGAAAATGTGCTTGTCACGTGTTGGCGATCTAGGTGAAAATATTGTTTTCTGTGCTTATTAGCAGTGGTTCTGGAAACTTATAACTTTATATTCCAGTGATTCTGATTTCTAGCTGTTTACTATACTTTTGTGGGACATTTTTCATGTAACTTTTATGTACGCACGTGTGGTATGTAATTCCCGCGTGGTCATGCATTTCAGCACTAATTCTAGCTTGTGAAACCAGTCTTCATCAGCACGTGTTCTGTGCGTTTATTTGCGTGTGTATATCAGGTCAGATACATTTGTTTTAAAGGAAAAAGAGAAGGAATTTTTTTTGTGTTACGTATAAATTGCAAGTGTGTATTCTGCTCTTTTTGAGATAATGTTAGCGGTGGTCACAGTAGGTGTGACGTGGTTTTTTTTAACTTCCAGTTCGAGGTTTCTCACTGAAGACATTATTCTGTTTTTTCTTCTATGTATTCATTCTGTTTAAAAATCTTGGAACTGTGTCCAAGTGGTTTGCGTGTCATGCTTGTGTAGACCGTATGTTGGTATAATTTTCTGATATTTCGCCGGGGCGCTTAATTGTAATACTTCTGGTACTGTTTCATTTGGCTATGTTCTGATCTTGCTACTTACATTCATGTGATGCTTAAGTGTTTAGTTTGGTGTAATCTGTATCGCTTTGTCATATTGTTTATTTACTGGTTGTGTTATCTTTTGCGCTGCAATCATGCCTAAGCGACGTACTACGCAGAAATCTGATATGGCAATTGCCCCAGTTAGCGAGCATAGTGAAGTGGAATCTATGTCCAGTACTAGTACGCCTGTTGTTACTCAGTTATCAGTGATGCCTAATCCGCCTGTCTCGGCGAGTACAATGTAGTCAGCTGTGTGTCGCCCGGTCATTGACCCCTCTCACGTTGAGAATTCCAGCAAGTTGTCGGCGTATGAGTTACTTCAGAATTTTGAAATGTTCGCTACTACTGCTAATGGCTGCTCTGAGAAAATGTTAATGATGATAATTTTGCTTCACTGTTGCCAAGTTTGGTTTATTTAATTCCGTAATGCATATTTTTAGGGAAAAATATTTCACAGTTACTCATGTAAGTAAAAGCTTCAGGAGCTACTACCAACCTTGCCAGTATCTGCACCTAATTAGGTTTGATGTGCCTTTAATATGGACCAGTACGATGTGGATGTTGATGAACCAGTTATATGTGTGTTACCAGATTTTGGAAAATCGCACTGGAATTTTGTGGTAAAAAGAAAAGAATAAGAAAAAAAACATAACCTGTAAGTATGTAAACATTGTGAGTGCTAAAGTTTGGACGAATGAAACAGTTTCACAACTCACACAGGTATGCTAAATTTTTATTGTTTCACTGACTGGTGCTTAATTAAGCTTTGCTTTTCAGGAATAATATGTGCTATGAATGTCTCTGCTAAATTAAAAGTGTATTATTATTTTGGGTGTAACTTAAATTTTAAATTATGTTTTGGGAACTGCAAATCATTTGTTTGTTGTGTTATGCTGCAGGAATGTGTTTCATGTGTACTATGTGCTTAATTGAGCTTTCATTTTCAGGGATGTTCTGTGACAATATTGTTTTGAGTAATGATGTGATGTTGTTTTGTTGCATTCAATTTGATTTGATTTGACTTTATGTGATTTTGGGTTTCATAATGATGCTGTGATCTTTATTTGCAGAAAATTGTTGCATGAATAGTGTGTGTATGTATGTGTGTATTTGAGGTTATGTGATATATGTGATATTTGCCTCGGTAGGAGTGCTAAAGTGTAACCCCGATGGCGTAGTGGGAGGTTATGTGAGAAATATGAGTTGAGATTTGCCTCGGTGGATGTGCGTAAGAGTAACCCCGACGGTGCTAATGTGAGAGGTGAGATGAGAAGAGATGAGATGATGTCAGCTTCGGTGGAAGTGCCAAAGAGTACCCCGATAGTTGATGTGATGTGATGATTTCAGAGATTTTGCTTATTGGTGTTGCTGTAACGTGCCCAGTATAGCGTGTGTTATGTATTCACACGAGAGATTCAACGGATGGAAGTGATTGTAATGTGAATAATTTTTTTTCTGTTTATGCAACAAGTTTAGTACCATCTTAGATAGCAAATTTTAATACCAACTGTTTTCCAGCTTAATTTTGATTCGGAGGATGTGGATGTAACAGTATAATGTCATGTTATTTGTGTCATTTCTGAAATGTTAATGTGCTTTCTTGAAGGTTATGCCTATGTTAGATGTTTTGAATTTGCAGCATGGTAAATGAGACACGTCAGTGAAGATGTTTTGTTTTCCAAGAGAAAATTGAAAGTTGAGATAAAGATGATAATGACTGAAGTAATGATGCTGATTGAAATACTGTTGATGATGATGATTGAGTTGATGATAATGATGAGATGTAGAAGATAGTAATGTAGAGGAGAAATTGTATTAGTGACAGAGTATGACAATAGTAGTTGAAAGCATGTCACGTGGTGTAGTTTGGAGATGTATTGTGGATTTATTTTGTAGTTTGTAGTAATGCATACAGTAGTTTTCAGTAGCTAGCTTAGTGAGTGTCTTGTGTAATTTGGGCCATGGTCAGTGTGAATGAGTTCATTTCATTATCATGTGTGATTGTCTTGTAAGTGCACTTATTTTCTTTTGTTAGTGATACCAGCTGGTCATTAAGAGTTAATATTGGGATCCCAAATAAGGTTATGTTTTTCTGTCATGTTATTGTATGAAAAAGTCACTGTTCTTGATATAATGTTATTGTATTCTGAGTCTGTTTTAATGTTTTATTTGGATTCTGAAGCAATGTGAGTTAAATTTTGGATGGCAACTCTCTATAAAATTTAGTTCTTATGCCAATTTGTACTTATTTTTTTCTCTTTCTTTGCCCCATGTCAAAAGAATTTTAGTGCAAATCTTTCAAATATCTGATTATACATGACATACCGTTCTTTTTATGTGTGATTGCTTGTTGGAGCACCCTTTTTATTGTTTGGTGGTTTTGTTGTATTTTGCTGTGGCGGAGCTCGAACGCATAAGGGAGCATCCCACGTGGCACACCAGAAGTTCAAGAAACACCACAGGGAAGCTGTCGGGCAGCCACTACACTGCCGTGGCCGAGGAGCCACCATGTCGGGGGGCAGTCCAAGCCAGCGACTGCCCACCCCGTTGTCATCGCCAGAGACCTGCAGTAATAACAATTCTACAGCCAAGACAAATCGTCGTTGTGGGCACATTATAAATATACCCACAAACAGTTCCAGCGGACCATCAATATCTTGTGCAGTGTAGTGTGCGTGTGAACAGAGGCAGCGTGGTGTGTGTGCGTGTGCGGGGTGCTCAAGCATAAGTGCAGTAACAATATTATACGATAGCACTCAAGATTCTCGAGCCAGCCATCTAAAAACAAAAAAAAAGCAACATTGTCGTCGTCTGGGTGTTTATCACACATATTTTTGTTCCTTCTTATTGTATGTCATTTTTGTTATTTTAATGTCTCTTATTCTGTTTGTTTGCCTTGTGTCGACGAGGGCGTCGATCTCGGTGGCCAGGGGGAGATGTGACGTATGCACAGATAATAGGATACACGACTCTCTGGGCACCGAGATCCGAGACGGCAGTTTGTCTGTGAGTAGGGGTAAGTCAGGGGAACTAAGTCTTAGGGAAGGGATAGCGTCAGTAACGCTTGAAGAGTTAGCGTTGGTTGGGGAGTCAGCAAGTAAGATCCGAGTAGTTAAGACGTAGAACTGCTTTCTTCGTGCTCCGGCACGATGGCCTCGTCAACAGACAATGGGAAAAGAATGTAAGTAATGTAATTAGTCTTTATCTCATTAAACCCTTAGCCATCCACTCTTGACGAGTTTTAATTATGGTAGCGTAGAATCCTTCCTCTCCCTTAAAGCCAAGTATTATTCTGATTAGTAATATTTTCTGTACTTTTCTTTAGCTGCGTTCCCCCGTCGTAGCCTCGCCATTTGCAGATCTTGTTTAATTCACCGTTGCCTTTTGCTAAGCGAGTGCTCCCCCGTCTGTTTTTGAGAAGTATTTAAAGAGAGGCTACGACAATATCTCCAAGAGGATCTGCTATATCAGTGATTCTCTTATTGTCGAATATAATGTTACCATTATCATCTCTCGACTGCGTGCGTGAATTGACATATCCAGTGATGAACTTTTTATTCACATCATTATCGTGAACAGGATCTAGCAATACCTTCAATCTAGCTTTATCGATCACAATGTTATTTTCCTTATCCCTCTTGAGAATATATCTCGAAATCAATTCATCGATCAGCGCCTTAGTCATAACCTCAACATTGTTAGCAGCTTGCTGAGAGAAATCGTGCATCCTAATTTCGAGAGCATCCACATAATTCTTATTGGATGCATCATGATTATCTTCAGGATCGTGAACATTGCACAATCTCTTATTCTTGAATTGATAGTTTCCTTTGACATCTCTATTTATGATAAAACGATCAAACACTCTTCTAACTGGACCAGTTCTCTGAGAACCGAACCTATCGATGCTCATGATTAACTACGAATGATCATTTTCTTTTTTGTCGAGTTTAATATATGCATCAAAACCATTCCTATACCGTCCCTCATTCATGTGAAATTCAGGAACTATAACAAAGGGTCTTCCTTCTGATACACTCTCCCAAACGCTCTTACATAGATCTTTAAATTCATTGTAGGTCATGTCGGTATTTACATAATCTTCGTAAATGTGCTTTAGGTTTAAATTGTCTTGCCTGAAGAGTATTATCACGTTTGTATTATCGCGAATTAAATGTTTTGGAACTTTGGCATAGGACTGCGCTAGATATACAGAATCGACATTTGGATGTCTACCCATACTGTAAAAGGATGCTATCTTTTCCTGCTTTTCAGTAATGACGTCATCAGATATAAAGATTGAATTTTTTCTTTGACTTCAGAAGGATGCAGAACATCATCTCTTGTCGAAAATGTTCATTTCTATGCCGTCGATATTTCCAAGTAGTTTAATTAGGTATTGATACTTTGGTTGGTAGAGAGACTTTGAATAAATATACAAATTTTCAAAGCGAGTCCATTCTCATGGAGTAGCATATTGAGTAATACGTTTGTTTTCCCTGCACTGGAACTCCCTAAAATAAGAGCTCTGACATTGGATGGAAATAACTTCCCATGACGATCACTTCTAAAGTCACTTTCAAAGTCTAATACCTGAATAGGTAGAGAACAGTGCTGCTTAACGAGCTTCATGTTAACGACTAACTTATAAAATGTATGTGCGATGTTTATATATTACCGGATGTAAAGTAGTTAATGATTGAATGCGATGATATAAAAGGGCTAATGCATGCAATTACTCGATTAGTATATCATGAGAGCTAAGAGAGGGAGGTCGTTGCAGTATAAGCGGGGCTCTGGAATTATTAATTCCATAATTAATTCACTCCCCTTTGAAGCTCACTTACCTGGATATAGATATTGTGGGCCAGGTACTAAATTGGAAAAACGTCTAAAAAGAGGAGACCCAGGAATTAACCAATTAGACGAAGCTTGCAAACAGCACAACCTCGCGTACGCTGAGAATAAGGACACCGCTTCAAGACAAATAGCGGATAAGCAGAGAAGGCTTGGAAGCGTGTGCAGTCATCAGATTCAACTTTTGGTGAAAGGTTAGCTGCAAGGCTAGTAACTGCAATCATGAAGGGAAAGTTGCAGTGGGAGCCGGAAAGAGAAAGAAGAGAGGAGCGTTTTTATCATTGATACCCATCATTGCTGCTTTACGCGCTGCAGCAGGCGGCGCTGCTCAGATAGCCTCTGCAGTCAACAAAAAGTCTGCTGATAGGCACTTAGCAGAAGTTGCGAGACATAACAAGGCGATGGAGACCAGAGGAAAGGGACTCCGAAAGAGAAGGTGTAAGAAGAGGAATAAAGGAGGAATCTTACCTGTAATGCCGCTGATGTCATCTTTAGCCACTGCATCTAAAATAGCAAGGTCCTTGAAAAAAAGAGGATCTACAGGCAGGGGTTTAAAGAAGTCAAAAAACGGTGGAAGAGGATTGTACATATACCGGAGGAAGCCCTAAGTAACGTAGCCATCCAATGTTATGCTAAACGCTTAAAAATTCCTTATTTTAGAGGAGTACATATGATTGACAAACTACCCTTAAAACCTCACTTCAAAGACAGACTTATTACCAATCTCGATACCTCCGATAATGAAGGAACACACTGGGTTGCTGTAAGGAAAGAAGGTGATGTCGCATACTACTTTGATAGTTTCGGTAATTTGAAGCCGCCTCCTGAGATTGAGAAATATCTACAAGATGTTAAAATCTACTATAATACACAGAGATACCAGAATTTCGATTCAGTCATCTGCGGGCACTTGTGCTTGCAATTTCTTTTATCCTAGAAGCTGCTAGATCGTCAAAATGTGTTATACAGTTACAGTGAGTGGGACAGACACTGTTATTTCAACCTATCTAAACCCGCCTCTACAGCTAGATCCTCCAGGTCATTATGAGATTGCTCTTTTGAATTTTGAAACATTCTATTCAATACCAAACTTCGATGAAAGTAATAACCGAATTCATTATTTTCATAATGGTAAACCTGAAACCATTGTCACCCCTCATGGAACCTACGAGATTGCCGATATCAATGCATTTCTAAAGGATAAACTAGGAATGAATGATGAAGTCTTCTTTATAAGGCCTAATAATACAATGAAGAATGAAATTAAATGTCCTTATACAATAGACTTTTCTAAGGCTAGATCTATTGGCTCGCTTCTAGGATTCGCCGACACTAAAATAATTCCTGGTGGAGAAGCGTTTGAATCTGACGATCTTGTGAATATATTTAAAGTATCATACGTGTGGAGTGCAGTACTGCAACAGGCTCTTTCATTGACGGTAAATGTGGACATTCGCTCTACGAGTTTTTCCCTTCTGTTCCACCAGGCTATCATATATCTCAAGAACCCTCGAACCCGATATATTTACCGGTCATAGATACTAACTATATAGACCAGATCACTATTCGAGTGGTAGATCAACACGGAAAGGCAATCAACTTCAGGAACGAGGTTATCAGTACAAGACTCCACATAAGACGCAATGGCAATACATTTTAAAAGACCTCGCAAATACTATAATAGACGACGTACACCACGTTCGAAGCATACTATCTCTCCAGCTTCCGAGGAGTTGACACGTGCTAACCGCAAGTTCCTCGAGGGTTTAGGTTACAAGCCGCTATAATGGACATCTTAAACGTGACAGAAGTTCCAGCCTTTGACGACAAGATCACCAAGGAGGAAGAGCATGTTTTTCTACCATACAACACCTCCGCTCTGGATGTAAACGATGAAATTAGAATACCATGCCAAGCTCAAGATTTGTATACGCTACCTAACAAGAGCTATCTCTACATCGAGGGTGCTCTCACCAAGGTAGATGGATCCCCTACTACAGCAAAGCTCACTAATAATGCTATAGCCTTCATGTTTGATGAGATACGTCCAGATATGAATGCTACAACTATAGACAGAACAAGGAATCCTGGAATTACTACAACTATACGAAATTATGTGACTCTCAACCCTATGGAGTCGAATCGGCTGCTGATTGCTGGATGGACCTATCCTGGTGAAGAAGTTGATATAGTACACGCGGCGAATGGGGCTTTCAATGCTGTAGTCCCTCTCTCGATGCTCCTTGGATTTGCTGATGATCACAAGGAGATTATACTCAACAGCAAGTTTGAATCGATTCTCATAAGAGCCAAAGATTCTAGAAATTGTGTTCAGACTTCGAATGACGAAAAAGCTAATGTAAAGTTAACTAGAATCGAATGGAGGATGCCTGTAATTCGTCTTTCCGATGCTGAAAGGGTTCACATTCTAAAAATTGTCAAGTCTGATAAACCTCTACACCTTGCCTTTCGATCTACGGATCTTCATACCCAGCCTGCTGTACCCTAGACAAGATCTTTCACGTGGAATGTAGCAACAACATTTAAGCTCGAGAAACCTCCCTTCATCATAGTGTGTGCGTAGACTGCAAGATTGGGTGATTATAGCAAGAACAGTTCTGAGTTTGATCACTGCAACATTATTAATTTGAGACTATTCCTCAACAGTGAATGCTACCCCTACCATGATTTGAACTTGGACTTTAAAAATTCAAAGTTTGCCTCACTATATGAAATGAACTGTAAATTTCAAAGTTCCTATAATGAAAGACATAATTATCCCCTCTTGAAGAGAAAGGATTTTCTTCACCGTGCACCATTATTCGTAATAGACTGTTCTCACCAACCCGAGGAGGTTATAAATGGAGCTGTGAACATCAGAATCGAGATTCAAGCATCTGCAAATATACCAGCCCAGACGTCAATGTACTGCCTGGTTCTACATGACAAAGTATTTACCTACAAACCTCTTTCTCACGTGATGCAAGCGCTTATATAATTATGTATATGTTTGGGAGAATGGTTTTTGTGAAGGAATGTACTAGGACAAGTTTATGAATAATAAATTGAATTCATATACTAAAACACTCTTTTATTGACTTTAGCATGCATTTCAAGCATTTTCCTTCTCCCCCTCCTACTCCCTGAAAAACTAGTTGCTCCTGACTTGCAGAAATCATTTAAAATATTCAAATGTCTTTCAATATAGGGCAATAGCCGTTTTAGGTTTCTTACACCCTCAATGTCTAAAGATATTACATTATCATTATTTAAACAAGTATTTATGAAATGAATTAAATGGTCAAGAAATACAATAATATTGTACGCATAAATTACATTTTCAGAATATTCATCACACGCAAACTTTTTTTCTTGGCGAAGGTAATCTTCAATCATTGGAATGTTTTTGGATATGATATCCCAGTCTGATTTTGTAATATAAACAAATGATTTATCACTTTCACAATTTATGTAGAGGGATGGGATGTTATAGTATAGTCCGATGTTCACGGTATGGCAGGGGGAGATGCTGACGTCATCAAGAGCGTGTAATCGATTCTCCATGCTCCTCAGGCGAATGCAGGGTATCTTCAATGAATAAGAAGACCATAGGACCCTCGTTGAGGATCCTCCTCTTACACCTCCTCTTCTGCTTTTTCTCACCAGACTCGTTCTGCCTCTTCCTCCGCTCCCTCCTCACACTCCTGCAACATATATTCAGAACAAGTTAGAAATAAGTTTAGCAAATGATTTCATTCGTCTGAAAGAGAATATACCTATATTAGAAAAAATCCTCTTCCCTTGTCACACAAAAGTATTATTAAAGACTGCCATACTCACTTCAAGGGTTTGCAAGGTTCTGGGTGTATCTCAGGCGAGCAATCTGGACTCGTCTGATTTATCTACTCTTCAACCCTCGTAGCCTTATCATCAGGAGTAGTAATGGCGGGGAGTGGAGCGGCATCCTCATCCATAGGCTGGGTATGGCGCTCTGCGATTGGGTATTCCACTATATCGACATCGCGTCTCTTAGGATCCAGCTCCTCTATTGGCACGGGTACCTTAGGCGCAGTCATGCGTAGTCCGTAATAATTTAATTTTAGGTTAGATAACAGAATAGCATTAGAAGCAGTAAATGAATATGTAATTTAACATTTCTTCTACTTGAGTTTTCTCTTCCTGCGCTGGTAGACCTCGCAGTTGTCGTTACATAGGAAGGATGACATGCGTTCATGCTGGGCCGGGTTAGTACAAAGTACAGAATGCATGTACCCGGTGCACGTCTCTGTATAGCATTCAGCTAGGTGTTTCGAGACGAAGACATCGTCAACTTCATCGACATCGCTAAGATCCTCCACATCATCCTCCATGCGATTTTTTCTGCAATAAAATAATTTCAAGTTAGATTTCATTTAACACGCATGCAAAATATTACTGAATTATAGAAAATAAAATGTATTACTTACATGTTCGCTCCTCGATAAACAGGACAGCTCTCTGTGCACACTTCCATTGTAGTCATCTGATCATGATGCGATGGTTGAGTACACAATATTGAATGCATTAAACCATTGCAGGTTTCGGTATGGAAGTATAGGTAGTGAAAATAATCTCCGCACTCGCTCCAGTAATCATTCACATCAGGTGCACGATTATCATCAGCCATTTCGATTATCACTGAATGAACACTGAAAAACAATAAATGATCGCTCTGGCTGCGGACATTCCTTATATACTGTAGATACTTGCTCGGTGACGTCACGCGGCGGGGTGGAATGCATGTTGAAACCTGTTATTCACCCCTCCAGGCAGAAGCCGGCTGTCTGTTTTTGAATACAAAGGAAAGCCATTGGCGAGCGTGTTTTAACATGCTTTATCGACGCCGACAGAGTGGAGCCGGGCTAGTCTACACGTAGAGATTTGTTAGTGACGTCACGCACGCAGGAGTGGAGGGGGGTGAAACTTGTTATTACCAGACAGAAGTTGGCTGCTGGGTTTTATCATTACAAGGTGGAGGGTTGCCGGATAGGTTAAGACCAGTGAGCGTGATAGTTATACATATGCTAGCACACACATATACGATGGCGACCGGGTGCGCGAGTCACTTCATATACACTTATTTACATTAATCAATCAAAAAAATACTTAATTGTATTCAACGATCGATGAGGTTACCCCGGCTTGGGTGAGTGGCCTATCTATACCTATATCACCCCAAGGTCACACCTTCCAGATCATAGACAGAGGGACCCAATCGCCTCAGAAGTCAGCAGCTCATGCAATGGCCCCCCGCGGGACTGCAGTTGAACAGCGGATACGAACACATACCTTACATGACGACCCCGGGTGGTGGGGATACGCCATTACCCACTCACGCAGCTGCGCGGGTATCCGTCAGGCTGTGTCCACGGAGGATTAAAATAAAAGGGTAAAAGAAACTAAAATTGTAAGGGCGCTTCGCACGCAAGTTAGGTGATGATGATGAGATGCGGTTTAAGGGCGCTAAACAGCTAAGGTCATCAGTGCCCTTACAAAGTAAAAAATTGAAAATCCAAATATAAAACACTAGTAAAAAACCGCATAGTAAAAAACAACATAAAACAAGCCAGCAAATGTGAAAACCACCACAAAAAACATGGTAAATAAAACAACACAAGAGTAAAACGACGTGTCAGGAACTGTAGAACGCAAGGGACAAGAGCGCCATATCTCAGCCGGGGAGAAGGGTCCCCATTAAAAACACACGGTATAGTTCAAAAACTAAAAGACACTCATCGGATCAAATGCGTCGGCTAAAACCAATTTCAGTGATAAAACTAAAACACATTCTACAGTATGCGCGTCGTCTTCCAAAACGTTGGCTATACCAACAGGTAGACACACGAACGCGAAATTGTGCTAAATCCTGACACTCTGTTAAAATATGACCCACCGTTAAGGGTGCATTACACCGCTCACAAAGTGGTGCGGGGTCAACACGGAGAAGGTATCTATGACCAAAAAGACAATGTCCGATTCGTAAACGAGCTAAAATTACCTCTTCCCGACGGGAAGAGCGAGAAGAGGTACGCCAGGCTATCGGGAGAAGTTTAACCTCCAGCAACTTGTTCCCTCGGAGGGCCGTCCACTCATCGCGCCAAAGCGAGAGGATGCGATATCGTAAATTAACATAAAATCTGAGGAAGGAACAACACAGGTAGAACGTCTGGGTGATAAAAGCGCCGACTTGGCAGCGGCGTCGACAGACTCGTTTTCTGAGATGCCCACATGACCTGGAATCCACATAAAAGAGACGCTGATGCCAGAGGCACCAATCGAGAGGAGGTCACGTATACGCTGTACGAGCGGGTGGTAACTGTACAGCGCGGTAATACTTTGAAGAGCACTCAGGGAGTCTGAACAAATAAAACAGTGCCATAAGTCGTGCCGCTGAATGTATAAAAGAGACCGATAAATGCTAAAAAGTTCGGCGGTAAAAATCGAACATTGTCCCGGTAAACGAAAGGTAAAACTATTTCCACCACAAAGGCACACCCTACTCCAGCATCAGTAAAGATAAAATGAAAGTCCCCGAATTGCGCCTGAAGTTCTAAAAACGCTGATCTAAGGACTGAAGAAGGGGTCTCATTCTTCGACATCGACGCTAACCCAAGGTGACAGTGGGCCTCAGCGCGCAACCATGGGGGTAAAAGCGTTTTCCCCCTTAGAAGGGCAGGCGCTGGCGTAACGTCCAAATGTCTAAGAAGTTGTCGAAATCGAACCCTTGAAGGGAGCAAAGCAGAGGAACTAACTAAATATTGCAGATCAAGCGAATCCTCGTAAAATAAAGCGAAGGACGGGTGTTCAGGCAAGCTTGAGAGTCGACAGGCATAGCTGCACAGAAACATCTCACGCCTAAAGGACAGCGGAGGCTCTGCAGCTTCAGCATATAAACTAGGTACAGGGTTAGTTGGAAAGGCTCCAGGAGCGACTCTTATGCCACGATGGTCAATGGCATTCAATCGTCGTAACACAGATGGACGTGCCCACGAATAGACAATGCACCCGTAATCAAGCTTGGATCGGACCAAAGAGCGATAAAGACGCAGGACGGTCCGATCAGCTCCCCAAGGATGTGCCACTTAAAACACGTAAAATATCAAGGGAACGGTCACACTTTGCTTTTAAAAAGGAACTGTGCGAAATCCAGCTCAGTTTTCTATCAAAAATCAACCCCAAAAATTTCGCTCGTCTGCAAAAGGAAGTATTCCCGGGCCAAGATGGAGAGAGGACGGAGGGAAAGCCTTGCGGCGACAGAAATTGATACAAACGGATTTTTCGGCGTAGAAATTAAAGCGTTGGCGTTACTACAGGCGTAGAGACGGTCGATACAGCGCTGGAGACGGCGTTCGAGTAGACAGGTCCGCCGAGAACTACAATAAATGGAAAAATCGTCAACGAAAAGCGAAGATGAAATGCCAGGTGGAATACAATCAATAATGGGGTTGATAGCAATCGCAAAGTGTCACACTGAGTACAGAGCCCTGCGGTACACCGTTCTCTTGAATAAACGGACTAGATAAAACCGAGCCCACACGTACACGAAAGACGCGGTCCGTCATAAACTCCCGAAGAAATATGGGAAGACGTCCGCGGATATTCCATGCGTGAAGTTTACGTAAAATGCCGCCCCTCCAAAATTGTCATAAGCTTTCTCTAGGTCAAAACACAGTTACTGTTTGTCACTTTCGCAGAAATCCGTTCATAATATGCGTCGACAGAGACACGAGATGGTCAACGGTAGAGCGATGGCGAAATCCGCACCGAGCGTTCCCTAGAAGTTTGAGACTCAAGCCTCCATGTCAACCGCCCGTAGATCATGCGCTCCATCACCTTGCAAATGCAACTGGTGAGCAAGATAGGACGGTAGCTGGAAGGTAGTTGGCGATCCTTTCCAGGCTTAAGGATAGGCTTCTCGCCAAACGGAATGAAAAAAGCCGTCTTGCCAAATACGGTTATAGACCTGTAAGAGAAAGACTTTACTGTCGGCTGGAAGGTTCTTTAACATCAGGACATGAATGCCGTCCGGCCCAAGAGCGGAGTGCCTAGAGCAATGCAAAGCGTGCTCCAGCTCCCTCATTGTGAAAAGTTCATTATAACATTCATTATTAGCAAACCGAAAATTATAGCTTGTGGAATCCAGCCGGTCTTAAATAGAGCGAAAGCCAGCGGAATAATGGTCTGAACTGGAAATCACCTTAAAGGCAGCACCCAGAGTGTTAGTAATGCCAGCCGGAACCACTATGGTGGCATTGGAAACCTGAAGGCCAGACACAGGTCAATGCGACACTTTACCGGAGGAGCGACGAAAGAAGGCGTGAAACGATTAAAAGACTAGACAAAACGAGTCCAAGAAGCCTTCTTGCTTTCCTGAATAATGCGACGAGCCCTGGCGCGGGATTGTTTAAAAGTAACCAAATTATCAAGTGTAGGGTGTCGCCGAAACACCCTAAGCGCAGTTATACGAGCACGAACGGCGTCCCGACAATCCTGGTTCCACCACGGAACAGGAATACCCCGGGGGTGAGAGGATGATCGGGAAATCGTGCGTTCGGCGGCTGAGAAAATCGTAGACGAAAGGTGCTGCACCATTTGGTTAACGTCAGTGAAGAGCTGGTCAGCAAAGCACACGAAGCTGGAATAAAATCTCGTTAGCTTTTCTGAGTATCCAGGTAGGTTCTCTGGAATGATGGACGTGGTGAGACAGAAGAGAAACGATGCAGGGGAAATGGTCGCTGGAGTAGGCGTCAGCGACGACGTTCCACTGCAGGCGACTAGCAAGCTGGAGTGAGCAAACGGCAAGGTCCAAGTGAGAGAATGTACCAGAAGAGCCAGAAAGAAAAGAGGTTCTCCTGTACTGAGGATAGAGAGGTTGAACTGATCAAAAATGTCGGAAAGAAGTGCTCCCCTCGCACAAACCCTTGGAGAACCCCACAGGGAGTGGGCATTAAAATCTCCCAACAGAAGAAATTGTGTCGGGAGAGCGTAAACGTCCGCGTGAGCGAGGGGAGACGACGGTGTATAGATGGAGCAAACAGAAAAGAAAAAGCCGGGTAAGTGAAGTCTAACGGCAACAGCTTGCAAGTCAGACGTAAGCGTGAGAGTCTGAAAATGAACGTCGTCACGCACTAATATCAAGACACCTCCATGAGCAGGAGTACCCTCATCCGGTTCAAAGTCGTAGCGAACCGGAGTATACCATTGGAGCTCAAAAGGGTCGTGAGGGCGTACCTTGGTCTCCTGCAAACACACGACCATATGCGAATGGGAACGCAATAAAAGTTGCAGTTCCGCCCTATGAGATCGTACACCACGTAAATTCCAAGTCAGGATAGCCATGAATAAAAGGAATAAACTGTCTAGTTAGGAGAGCGGCTCAAAATTACTTTCTGCTTAACCTTTGGGCTCGGGCTTTTAGTATGGAGTTGGTCAGACTACATAGCCTCCTCGAAGGGAGGGCCCACGCGCTCAGTGCCAGAAACCGATTCAAGCGCCGTGAACCGGTTCTGGGTGGCAATGCGTGAAGGCGGCCGCTGAGCGCGGCTTGTCCCAGGAGCATCCTGGGAAGCGCAAGTTAGGCCGGCGAAGAAGGAAAATAGATGTGTAAATGAATGGACGTGGAGCGAAACGTGCGTAGAGAAGAGAAGAAACGATGGCGAGGGGCGTCATGTAATGAGATGCACAGAACGCACGAGAGCCTACATCGAGTCCCCCGGTCACGAGGACGAACCCACCTCGACCGGACGAGGGTAGAGGGATGATGATGGCGATGATTGGCTCGGGCACCCCGGATACGCCAAACCCGTACTCGCATAAGGTGAGCCCCTGGGGGGTTCAGGTAAAGGATAGGGTATAAAGAAATCTTGTAGGACTGTTTTGACTATCCTTCAAAGAAAGCATTTGTGCGCTCAATTCCTACTACCAGATTTTACTGTTTTAAGAGAAAGCAACAAATGTTACCATTTAAACTCCGCCTATGAACTGAACTTCTGGCCAATACAGAAAGAATAATGAGAAATTTTGCAATTAACTAATCCCTATCTGTCAGTACCACCACCCCTTTCCTTAAACAGTAAAGTGAGGCGCAAGGATCATATCGGTTCCCTTAATAATCCAGCTCTTACTTCTTGCGATTGTGACCAACAGTTTTCTGTGTTTATTTTAGCTTGTTTTAAAACTGCAATGGTGTTTAAAAAGGGCTTTATTTGGAAATACTTTCAAGAAGTCCTAGTGGTGCGAAGTGTAACTTCATTCGAACATTTATTCTTTTGGGGCCGGGACAACCTCAAATTTGACATTTAAGACTAAAGCATCCAACAGCTGCAATAAGACCGTAGGAACCACCTTATAGAAGGATAGTACAGGCTATCTTGAATCTACTCCCTCAACATCTTCTGCAGTTTATTCCATGCCATCTACTTCTTCAGGACCTCCATTTTCTACAGCATCAGAGCCACCGTCAAAAAAGCAGAACATTGGTCAGAGTAGAATTTCATTTCTAAACGACTGTCAGCTTCCAGAAGGAAAATTTTGGTTGTCTCTTGCTGAAACTGATTGTAAAACAATTTAACCCCTTCCGGCTGCTGAGCAACCGGAGTTGCGAGAACTGGTGCACAACTTAAATCATAATTATGTTATTCCAGTAAGAAAGATCCTTTCTAATGCTCTCTGGATACTACAGACAACACAGTGAAAACAAATGTAAAAGTGGCCTTAGCAGGGATGTGGCTTGCTGTCTGACAACAGACGGTTGGGCTTCTGCCTCAAAAGTGAGCTACATCGCAGTAACTGTCCATCATTTGGACGAAGATGGTGTGTTAAGCAGTGCTTTGCTGGAGTGATTTTCTTACGGAGAAAGGCACACCGCGGAAAATATTGCCGAAGAAATAAAACGGGTATGCCAAGAGTGGGACATATCCAACAAAGTTGTCGCCTTAGTTTCCGACGCCTAAAATATGGTTGCCACTGCGAAAACTCTAGGTTGGAACCACGTTCCATGCTTTGCGCACATCTTAAATTTAATAGTGCAGAATGCTATGCAGGAAATATAGGATCTCGATACCAGGGCGAAGGCCGCGGTGGAGTACTTCAAACGCAGCTCACAAGCTCTTCACAAACTCAAGGGAATGCAGAAGCAGATGGGACTTCCAGAAACTAGCTCGTACAGCGCATACATGATCTCTACTCGCTCGGTGTTTCTGCATACCAGCGCGAAGGCCGTGGTGGAGTACTTTAAACCTTGCTCACAAGCTCTTCACAAACTCAAGGGAATGTAGAAACAGACGGGACTTCCACAAGTACCTTAAAACAAGATGTGACTCGCTGGAATTCCACACTAGTCATGTCTGACAGTGTGGTAAAAAATCGCGAAGCTGTTGTGTCAACACTGACATTGATGAATCCCAGTGCAATGCTCTCAAGAGAGCATTTTATGACTGGATGAAGTGTGCTAGCTGTAACCGTTTTCGGAATAACGGATGAAGGGAGTTCCGAAAAGCAGGTGACGATTTCGAAGGTTATTTTGTTCGCAAGGAGCCCAACGGAACATTTTCAAATCTATGACTGCAGCTGCTCTCCTGCAGAAATTGTCTGTTGTTAAAAAAAATACAAACCGAAATCATAAAGAGGTTAGGGATATTTAAGAAAGGGGTGTTCTTGCGGAGGCTATTTTGCTGGACCTCAGATTCAAAAACAGGGATTTGTGTCAGTCACTGCGTATAACAAGATTAAACAATCAGTATGTCAGAGAGCAGCGTCCATCAGTTGACGAGAACGAACCCGGGACTTGTGACATCCCGGACATGAACATTGAAACTGAAAAAGAATACTTACTATGGGGCGACTTCGACTCCGAGGTGAAGCAGTTCACGACTCCTATGATGATGGCATTTGCAAAAATTGAATACCTTAAATATATAAATGAGCCGCTATTAAATAGAAAAGCAGATCCCTGCAAGTGGTGGCAGGAATAACGGCTATTTTACCCGAGGCTGAACGAATTGGCCAAAAGAAGTTTGTGCATCGTCGGGAACTATGTTCCTTGTGAATGAATCTTTTTAAGAGCAGGAAATACTTTGATAGACTCAAGACCACACTTAACTTCAAAGAAGTTGAGTAAGATGGTATTTCTAAACTATAATCTCTAAATTCATAGGCAATTCAACCTGTATTTGTTTTAGTGATAATTAACCTAGTTATGCAAGTGCACGTACAGTGTGTTGCCCTTTCCTAAACTATAACACATGAAACGTATGTGCATTTAATGCCGTGATTTTAGTCAGACTCTTCAAATCCAGAACTGTGTTCCAATAAAAGTACAGTACAGAAAACTGCATTTAGTGTCTCTTGATGATAGTTTGAAACTGTAGTGAGGAAATTCAAGTTTGCTTCACCTAGATGGTTAAGTTTGCAACTGAAAGGTACGTAGGCCTCTTTCTTCGCTTTATTGCAGTTTATTTGATAAGAATTTGCACTGTTATAGAATATTAATTTATGCAATAATCAGATAAATGTTATATTTTCAATTCTGCCTTTTATATATGCATCCTACTGAACCGCGAATGATCTTAATCACATAATTAGCGCTTCAGCATCCGTACGTGTCATATTGTATAAAACGTTATATGTGTTAGAGGTTTGAAAATGTGTTATGAGAGAATTTCTAGGAATACTGAATTACTGAACCTTAGGAACACTGTCACAGAATGCTCTTGCACGTAATGACCAATGCTTGCACAAAAACTTTCATATCCGAGCTGTTTTTCTTACAATTTACCGACCAGCGCGTTGATGCATTTGAAACCCGTGCTTGCGGGTAGTTAGGCTGACCACTACTTTTGTGTGGCAGTAAGTCTAAGTGGTTCATCTTAAAACCATTATACCGATTTGTCAAAACTAATTTCGATCGATGGATTTGATATTGAAGAATATTTTATAGAATTGCATCTAAAACAGCTGCTTAAATTACGGCTTCCCTTCAAATGACTTGAGTTACGTTAAGTAATGACCTGAAGTAGTCTTATGTCCAATATAAAGATGTCTTATTTACATTTGACAACTGACATCCTCTATCTAATAATCAGCTGTTCATGGTAATTAGGCAACCCTGACCCTCAGTCAAATGCCTCCAAAACTACCTTGAAACGACTACAAACAATAGAGAATCTGCCCCTAAGAAAACTCCTACGCCCACCTCTCCTTACAAATAATCTAACCCATCGTCATGAAACATCAAATACCTATTTGACATAAGCCATTAGAAAACGACCCACTGGACGTGGGCGCGCATTGGAGGCATGATGATGAGATGGGGTTTAAGGGCAGTAGTTAAATCCCCTCTTTAAGCAAATGGATTAACGATAATCCTGCCGCTAGGTGGCGTTGGTATCGCGTTAATCTGTCGGATTAAGGTGGATTAGTGGGAAGTTCGAAAAGTTGCCACTAGCGGTGAGGATTAGGGATAATCCTTTTGCTTAAAGCGGGGATGAGGTAAAGAAGTGTGAGTGGATGGATTGGTACGTAACTGAGAAGGTTATGGATAAAAGATGAATGGAAATGGAGAGGTGGATACTGGAATGATTGGACAAAGAGATATGAAAATGAGCAGGAAATAAAATGTGACGGATTAAGAGGGGGGTCAGCGAGGTGTTGTTCGTGCGGTGTCTGGTAGCTGAGAGAGGGAAAAAGATGGCAGTTGAGGTAAAAAGTGAGTATAACAGGAAGTGACGTGGCGCGTAGTGATTGGTGAAAATAAGGCAAGATGCAATTGGAGGAGGAAGGGGGAATAGATGGTGCGGATTGGAGGAAATAAGCTGTTGTGATTGGTTGTAAGAATGACGGGTATTGAGGGGTTAAAGCAGATTGGTAAATTGGAAAACGCGTGTACTGGAGCCGCGGAGGAATTTGGTAATTATCAAACTTATGACGAAGACGGAGAAGAGGGAGGTGAGGTAGATGGAGAAGGGTAGGTGAGGAAGAGGTAGACAAAAGGAGGGTTGGAATTCGAGATGAAAATGATGACGTAGCTGAAATGGTGTAAATTCATTATGTTACATTTTCTTGCTATAATGGTATTATTGGTTTTTTATTTATATTTTGCTAATATTTTATGACTGCTATGAAAATATGGGAAGCGGGAAAGGAATTCTAGCTAGGTCAAGGAGAATACATAGTGGAATATGGCACACAAAATTAGTAAATAAAAAATGAACACTATATTTAGCAAAAAAGGAAAGAAAATACAGTGCAAAATAAGATTTTTAAAAAATTTGCGAACATATATATAAATTGGTTGTTAAAAGCAGAATGTAATGAACATTGTAGATAAACCCATTAATAAGAATATAGTGCAAAACATTATACAAAACATGTATTTTTAAATTGAATAAAATGGTGTAGACAAAACATTGCTACTAAAAATGAAAAGACTGTGGCAACACAGATACGTTGTACATATATGAGCACATGATATAAAACTATGCAGCGCTTTTTTACGGGAGGTAACCTCCGCATCGAGCACAGGGACCATGATGACTAAGACAAATGTTTGTAAGGAATGTCAATAGTATTAACAAAGCAAGCACGGCGTGCTGGACATTGTAAGCATGTTGGTGTGTATACATTACGATTTTGGTGCACATGATACCACACGGTGTAAAATTTTAATATAGTTTTTAGCACTCTGTCATCGTATCGTTTGGCAATGCACGATGTGCAGTACCCAGATGATTTGTTACAACAGTACATTGTGTTATAAATGTATCTATGACAAGTAATGTCTTACGACATGAGACCTACACTTGCAAACAAACGTCTGTGAGCATATGGTATACTAAGATATGTAATAAGCATATGCGGCAAGCCTGGCAAAACAAGCACAGCGGTTGGTAGACCATATTGGGAAGACCTACGAAGTCTAGCAGTTCTGAATCTGCACCAATGTGAATTAAATGATTTAAACGTTCGTCGTTGGTAACAAAAGGCAACCGATGTATAATGTATTCTTTAGGTTCTCTTTGTTCGCTAATTTGGCGAAACGGACAAGCCATTAAAAGAATGAATGTAAAGTAGAATAAGAAAGAAAAAAAATCACTTTTTTAAACAATTACACTTGTAATTTTTTTTAAAAAAAAAAACACTACACACACTACCATAGCAGGCGTCTCTTCTTCAAATGCGCGTAGCGCACTCTGTGCTGCGGCAACAATACTAGCGGTGCCATTTCCTTTCGCTTTAGCGCAAAGCGGCTTTTTGCAGCTGCTGTAATGGGTTGCAGCAGGGGGATGGCTAGTTGACTTACCCGGTCGTCTTCGTCGTGGTGCAGAGCTTCGAATGCCAGAAAATGGGCATTATACCCGTCGTCGCCTTTGCTTTCAGCGTGAAGACGCCAACCAGTGCTGTGCTGCGAAATCGGGGTGGACGTGACGTTAAACTCGGGTAGAAGGCTGCGTTTGGTGCTGTTGCTGGGGAATTTAGAGGAAAGCAAGGGCACAAGGGTGCGGAATGATGGAGATGGTGGAGGGGGATTCTGTGGGGTTATAGGAGTGAACAGGTATTGTGCTGGAAGGGGTGATGGAGAGAGAGGTTGGCCGTCGATGTCACTTATGGAAATGGGGGTGGATGATTGGATGTTGTTAAAGGAGGGAGAAGAAACAAAACTGGAGAACGGAGGCAGGGAAGAGCAGGAGGAAGAAGCTGGGGAATCGGATGGAGTTGTACGAGATTGGATGCCACTGGCTGACGAGTCTGATGAAATATCGATGGTGAACGACGGCGACGACGTCTGAGACGCTGATAAAGCTAGAGGCGCCGCTGGAGATGCTGCTGGAGACGGGTGCTGTGCACCGCTGAGATCAGACTTTTCGGCCACGCAGTCTGAAACCTCAACGATGCTACACGACTGCTGAGACGGGGCGACGGCGTCAAAGCAGGAGACGGAGTCCACGTAGCTGGAGACGGGTGGTCTGTGATGGACATTTCTGAAATTCTGGCGATGTCGTCAGATTGCACGTTCACGAACAGCCAAGATGGAGGCTGGTGGAAGCCGTTAGGCTGTTGGAATGTGTTTTCATACACCGGCGCAGAAGAAACAATATGCTCTGGATGGCCATAGATTGCAGTAGCAGTGCTGGCGGAGTTGGGCTGTTGGTGTTGAAAAGCGTTTTCATAAGCCGGTACAGAATAATAAATATCCTCTGGATGACTATAGATGTTACTAGTAGTGCTGGTGTGGATGATGTGCTGCTCAGTAATGAGTTGCCTGCACGGGCGTCCAGAAGATGGTGAAAAAAAACTCTTCGCTTGTGACGGTGACAGTACACACGTGTTGGTGCTGCATGATGCTGCGTGAAGGTGAAGTAAGTAGTGGCAGGGATCCGAAGTGGCTAGTTTTAAAGGACTGGTAATCAGCAGAGGTGATTTGCGTCACAACATGGCCGCCGAGATAAAAATGTTTAAAGAGCACGATAAGTTTAAAAATGGGCGTGTGAAGGGAAGTTTAATTAGCCCGAATATCTTTAAATGTGGCTGTACGGTCGATGATAGGAAACTTTAATTGTTATCGCAACGGATGGTGCTGTGGAGCGTTGGTGAGACCGGAAGTGTGCCGGAAAAGTCTGATTGCAACTCCGGAAGTTGTGGCGCGATAACAGGCTTGGAATTTTAACGAAGACTTTAACTTAGCTCGCAAGCGGAAGTTCCAGTTACGATAAGCAGCGTATAAAAGCAGGCTGCAATAAGCCGCTTGCCGAAGTGAGAATTGTGTTTTGAAAGCGGTGTATTGCAGAAATTATAAGTTTTAAGTCTATAATATTTATACGACTTCAAGCGTAATACTTGTACGTGCAATAACGGTATTGCGAGTAGTGAAATGAAAAAAAAGCAATTTCATCAACGTAGTCATATCGCATAAATACATTGGTACAAAAATCACCATACCGTTTACTTTAGCTGTTGTAGAAAATTATAACATAAAAGTCGGTGCAAATATAGCACTTTGCAGTCGCGTATAGAAAGTGTTGGTTTGCGAGAGAGAGAGAGAAGGTTTAGGCGTTGTTTAACGAAGCACTTGTAGCACCATGGAGCCGGAACGCGGGGCGAGCGAAGACAACCTTGCAGCCCGTGTTCGAAATTACTTCGCAGTCAGAGTGATGAAAAGACTTTTCTCCGGCTTTACAGAAACCAACATTACCGTGATCCCGGGACCCAAAGATGCAAACCCAGAGCAATGGGTAACGCTGCTGTTTAACGACATCGTAAATTTCGCCAAGGAAAACCTTTTGGAGAACGAACCCGGATATTTAGGCATAAGAATTTCGGACGTACAGCAACCGTCAAAGCCGTTCAATATGAGCGTTAGACGCGTGGAACAAGTGAATAGCGATGCTGTTATAAAAGCTATTGAAAAAGTTATGCAGAGCAATCAACAGTTCTTGCTCGGGGGTCCGCTGAAAATAACTTTTGTGTGGACCAAGGAGGTCTCGGGTTCGGGCGGCATGGAATGAAATGCACAGAACGCAACAGAGCCTACCTTGAGTCCCTCGGTCACGAGAACGAACCCACCTCGACAGGACTAGGATGGAAGGATGATGGCGATGAGTGGCTCGGGAACCCCCGGGTGCACCAAAACCCGTACTCACATAAGGTGAGCCCCTGGAGGGACCGAGTAGAGCCCTGCGATAGACCGTTCTCTTGAATAAAAAGACTAGATAAAACCGAACCCACACGTACACGAAATACGCGATTGGTCATAAACTCCCGAAGAAATATCGTTTAGACCGCGGAAATTCCATGCGTGAAGTGTACGTAAAATGCCGCCCTTCCAACAAGTGTCATAACCTTTCTCCAGGTCAAAAAACAGCCAGTTTGACACTTTCTCAGAAACCCGTTCAAAATATGCGTCGACAGTGAGACCAGATGGTCGACAGAGCGATGGCGACGAAATCCGCACAGAACGTTCGCTAGAAGTTTGAGACTCAAGCCACCACGTCAACCGCCCGTTCATCATGCGCTCCACCACCTTGCAAATGCAACTGGTGAGGGAGATAGGGCGGTACCTGGAAGGTAGTTGGCGATCCTTCCCTGGCTTAAGAATGGGGACAACGGTGGCTTCGCGCCAAACGGAAGGACCCGTTATAGACCCGTAAGAGGAAGGGCTTACTGTCGGCTGAAAGGTTCCTTAACATCAGGACATGAATGCCATTCGGCCCAGGAGCGGAGTGCCTAGAGCAATGAAGAGCATGCTCCAGTTCCCTCATTGTGAAAAGTTCATTATAACTCCTTATTAGCAAAACGAAAAGTAAAGATCTCGGAATCCAGCTGGTCTTTGAGAGTGCGAAAGCCGACGTAAAATGGACAGAACTAGAAATCGCCTCAAAGCCAGCACCCAGAGTGTTAGCAATGGCAGCGGGATCCACTACGGTGGCATTGGAAACCTATAGGCCAGACACAGTGCAATGCGACACGCTACCGGAGAAGCGACGAAGTTTATCCAAAACTGAGGAAGGTGTGAAGCGATTAAACGACTCGAGAAAGCGAGTCCAAGATGCCTTCTTGCTATCCTGAATGATGCGACGAGACCTGGCGTGCGATTGTTTAAAAGTAATCAAATTATCAAGTGTAGGGTGTCGCCGAAGCACCCTAAGCGCAGTTCTACGAGCGCGAACAGCGTCCCGACAATCCTCGTTCCACCAAAGAAAAGGAATACGCCGAGAGTGAGGATGATCGGGGAATTGTGCGTTCGGCGGCAGATAGAATCGTAGACGTAAGGTTTTGCACCATTTGGATAACATCAGTGAAGGCCTGCTCAACAAAACACACGAAGCTGGAATAAAATCTCCAGGTGGCTTTTCTGAATATCCAGGTAGGTACTCTGGAATGCTGGACGTGGTGAGATAAAAGAGAAATGATGCAGGGGTAATGGTCGCTGGAGGTGTCAGCGACGACGTTCCACTGCAGACGACTAGCAAGCTGGATGGAGCAAACGGTAAAGTCTAAGTGAGATGATGAGATGCGGTTTAAGGGCGCTAAACAGCTAAGGTCATCAGCGCCCTTACAAAGTATAAAAGGTACGGTCCAAAAATAAAACTCCGATAACAAACCGCATAATTAAAAACGGGACACAAACCCGCGATGTCCAAAGGTAAAAAACACCAAATTCCAATAATGAACACACTAAAAGCATGGTCAATAAAATAGTAAAACAACGTGTCAAGAACTGTAGAATGCAAGGGACACGAGCGCCAGATGCCCATTGGGGAGGAGATGCCCCATTAAAGACAATATAAAATCACAGTCAAAAGACGCTCAGCGCATCAAATGCGTCGGTTAAAGCCAATGTCACTGATAAAACGTAAAAGACATTCTACAGCATGCGCGTCGTCTGCCAAAACGTTGGCTAGGTCAACAGTCAGACCAACACGAACGCGCAACGGAGCTAAAACTTGACACTCTGCTAAAATGTGACGCACCGTTAAGGGCGCATCACACTGCTCAAGAGTGGTGCGGGGTCACCACTGAAGAGGTATGTATGGCTAAAAAGACAATGTCCGATTCGTAAATGAGCTAAAAGTACCTCTTCCCGACGAGAAGAACGAGAAGAGGTACCCCAGACTAACGAAAGAGGTTTAAGCTCCCGCAACTTGTTCCCCCTAAGAGCCGCCCACTCATCGCGGCAGCACGAGAGCATACGGTAACGTAAAACAACAAAACTCTGAGGAAGGAACAACACAGGTAAAACATCTGGGTGATAAAATGGCCGATTTCGCAGCGGCGTCGGCAGACTCGTTGCATTAGATGCCCACATGACCTGGAATCCACACGAAGGAGACACTTATGCCAGAAACACCAAGCGAGTGGAGCAGGTCATGAATGCGCTGTACGAGCGGGTGGTAACTATACAGCACGTGAATACTCTGAAGGGCACTCTGAGAGTCTGTACAAACAACACAGCGCCCTAAGACGTGCCGCTGAATGTATAAAACACATTGATATATACTAAAAAGTTCGGCGGTATAATTCGAACATTGTCCAGGTAAAGAAACTTAAAACTCTGTGCACCAAAAACAAAGGCATATCCTACTCCAACATCAGACTTGGACCCATCGGTATATATAAAATGAGTCCCCGAACTGCGCCTGTAGTTCTAAAAAAGCGGATCTAAGGACGGAAGCAGGGGTCTCATCGACGTTAACCAAAGGTGACAGTGGGCCTCAGCGCAGGACCATGGAGGAAAACGCGTTTCCCCCCGTGGAAGGGCCGGCGCTGGCGTAACGTCCAAATGCCGAAATAGCAGTCGAAATCGAACCCCTGGAGTGAGCAATGCAGAGGAGCTTACCATATATTGGCGATCAAGCGAATCCTCAAAAAATAGCGCGAAGGACGGGTGGTCAGGCAAGCCGGAGAGTCGACAGGCATATCTGCACAAGAGAATCTCACGCCTGAAGGACAGCGGAGGCTCTACAGCTTCAGCATATAGGCTAGGTACAGGGCTGGTTGGAAAGGCACCTGTAGCGACTCTAATGCCAGGATGGTGAATGGCATTCAATCGACGTAATACAAATGTACGCGCCGACGAATAGACAATGCACCCGTAATCAAGCTTGGATCGGACCAAAGAGCGATAAAGATGTAGGACGGTCCGATCAGCTCCCCAGGATGTGCCACTTAAAACACGTAAAAGATTAAGAGAACGGTCTCACTTAGCTCTTAAAAAGGAAATGTTCGAAGTCCAACACAACTTCCTATCAAAAATCAACCCCAAAAATTTCACCTCGTCTGCAAACGGAAGTATCTCCGGCCCAAGATGGAGAGAGGGCGGAGGGAAATATTTCCGGCGCCAGTTTATGTAGACGGATTTCTCAGCGGAGAAATTGAAGCCGTTTGCGTTACTCCAGGCGTAGAGACGGTCGATGCAGCTCTGGAGACGGCGTTGGAGTACACACGTCCGCCCTGAACTGCAATAAATGGCAAAATCGTCAACAAAAAGGGACGATGAAATGCCAGGTGGAATACAATCAACAATGGGGTTGATAGCAATCCCAAAAAGTGTGACACTAAGTAGAGCCCTGCGGTACTCCGTTCTCTTGAATAAAACGACTAGATAAAACCGAGCCCACACGTACACGAAAGACGCGGTCCTTCATAAACTCCCGAAGAAATATGGGAAGACAACCGCGGATATTCCATGCGTGAAGTGTACGTACAATGCCGCCCCTCCAACAAGTGTAATAAGCTTTCTCCAGGTCAAAAAACACAGCCAAGTTTTGACACTTTCTCAGAAATCCATGTCCCCATGCGTCGACAGGGCACCAGATGGTCGACGGTAGAGCGATAGCGACGAAATGCGCACTGAGCGTTCGCTAGAAGTTTCTGAGACTCAAGTCATGTCAACCGCCCGTTGATCATGCGCTCCATCACCTTGCAAATGCAACTGGTGAGGGAGATAGAGCGGTAGCTGGAAGGCAGTTGGCGATCCTTCCGAGGCTTAAGTATAGGGACAATGATGGCTTCGCGCCTAACGGAAGGAAAAAGGCCGTCTTGCCAAATACGGTTATAGACCTGTAAGAGAAAGAGTTTGCTGTCGGCTGAAAGGTTCTTTAACATCAGGACATAAATGCCGTCCGGCCCAGTCACGGAGTGCCTAGAGCAATGCAGAGCGTGCTCCAGCTCACTCATTGTGTAAAGTTCATTATAACACTCGGTATTAGCAGACCGAAAATTATAGCTGGCGGAATCCAGCCGGTCCTTGATAGAGCGAAACCCGGCAGAATAATGGTCTGAACTGGAAACCGCCTCAAAGGCAGCACCCAGAGAGTTAGCGATGGCAGCCTGAAGGCCAGAAACAGTAGTTTATAATGGAGAAAGGGTGCTCCATAGCGAAAAAAATCCTCCATTGCAACCGTCTCCGACCTCGGACTGACTTCCCGGGCGTTACCCCGGCTTGGGTGAGTGGCCTATCTATACCTATCTCACCCCAGGGTCACACCTCCCAGAACATAGACAGAGGGACCCAATCGCCGTCAGAAGTCAGCAGCTCATGCAATGCCCCCCCCGCGGGACTGTAGGTGAACAGCGGATACGAACACAAACCCTACATGACGACCCCGGGTGGTGGGGATGACGCCATTACCCACTCACCCAGTGCGCGGGTATCCGTCAGGCTGTGTCCACGGAGGATTAAAAGAAAAGATAAAATAAATAAAACTGTGGGCGTTAGGTACGCAAGGTAGGCCGGCGAGGAAGAAAAAGAGATGTGCGAATGTCGTGGTGCGAAATGGCCGGAAATTGAAAAGGGAAGAAAGAAACGATGGCGAGGTACGGTACGAATGTAATGCAAATAACGCACGAGAGCCTACCTTGGGTCCCCCGGTCACGAGAACGGACCCATTCAACCGGACGGGAATGAAGGGATGAAAATGGCGAGTAGCTCGGGAACCCCCGGGTACGCCAAACCCATACTCACATAAGGTGTGCCCCTGGGGGGACCTGAATGGGAGAATGAACTTCCGAATGGTTGGACCGTATTTATGAACGAGAAATCGGGATGTCAACTCTTATACGTTCATGAGCTGGATGAATGACCACCTTATTTCCAGGAAACAACTAGGAAACGTAGTTGTGTTTCTCGATGGCCATATCTCGCACCCTACTGATCCAAATGTTAGCAATCTTCCTACAGAAAACGATGTGATCATGATTTGTTTACCTCGCATTTAGCACATTACCTTCAGCCTCTTGACAGGTGTTTTATGAAACAAGATTTTTACAAAGCAATGCGCAATTGGACATTGTCTCATCCCAGACGTAAAGTCTCGAGAGCAAAGTTCTCTATCTTCCTCACTGACGCGTAGAAGAAAGCTGCAGTTCCATCCAATGCTCAATCTGGATTTAAGCTTGTATCCATACAACCCGTAGAGAATTCTAGAGGCATTCCAAGTTTCAGAAATGGTCAAACCGACAATGGATGTGCTCGAGAGCTTTTCCCAGAGAAAGACACCAGCAACCTTGGGGCAGGGTCGATGCCAGGATCATCCTTTGAAGAAATTTCTTCTGTGCCTATCTTGGATCCGTTACGATCTAATCGTAGGAAGAAAACAGCTGCAGTTCTCACAGAACATCGAATAAAAGATGCAAGGGCTCGACGGGAGCGAATTAAAAGCAAATCCATTCCGAGTCAATCGAGGATTAGGAACCTGCAGGTCAGTGAGTGACTATTGTGCTGAGTGTTCTCCGAGTTACGATAACAATGGACCACACGTAGAGTGGATTCAGTGCGTCATTTGCAATCAATGATTGTATGAAACCTGCACGGAGGAAGAAAACGTGCAATAACTTCAGAAAAGCTCCGATTCCATATGGAAGCTAACATATCATTTGCTTATTTTTATATACATTTTTTTCTTTGTAACCATATTAAATTTGCTTTCTGAATCATATATTTAACTAATTTGTACCGTAAATCCACAAAACTAGTACTTGAATCTGCTTCCGATATAATTGCCATCTCACCCCGATTGTATAGAAGCTCCTCAGTGAGCGCTAGGTGCCGAACCTAATCTCCCAATTTTAACCTATTTGACCTTCCAAACCTTAAGCTAGGCATATAACCCCGATCTACTCTATTGTTTATACCTAATTTTGTCCATTCTAAAGTATGAATAAAAAGCTTTCCTAATTCCCTCCACAACGAGGTATTAATAACTACTGTAATACTTCTTACTCTACCTTATTGTTCACAAATGTCCTCTATGAAGTATGAGCAAGTATGCTGTCCACTGTTCATCTTAACAGCTACATTTCTCCATGCCTAAGGGAAATGGATAAGAGTAATAAATTTTTGGGGCATTTCGCCCTTAATATTTACATATGTTCCCTCTGGTCATGGCGTATACAAGGCTACATAACAGGTAACCAATGTATTTTACCATTTATACCTATTCTATGGTCATCAGCGCCCTTACAAGGGTTAAAATTTAAAGTCCAAAAAGAAAATATGAACAAAAAACATCATAGACAAAAAATACTATAAATCAAGCCATCGATGTATACAATTTAAAATCCAGAAATTAAAATACGGGACACAAACCCGCGTAGTCGGAATAAAATACATATCAAAGTCTAAAAACAACCACACTAAAAGCTTTGTAAAACAAGAGGAAACTACGTGTCAGGATCTGTAAAGCCAAGGGACCAGAGCGTCATATGACCCCGAGGAAGAACAGCCCCCCATTAAAATGGACAATATAACATCAAAACTAAAAAACGCTCAGCGCATTAAATGCGTCGAATAAAACCGCTGTCACGGATAAAACGTAATAGACTTTCTACACCATACGCGTCGTCTGCCAAAACGGTGGCTATACCAACAGGCAGACACACACGAACGCGCAATTGTGCTAAAACCTGGCACTCAGTTAAAATGTAACGCAGCGTTAAGGGTGCCGCACACTGAACACAGAGTGGTGCGGGATCACCACTAAGCAAATGCGTATGACTAAAAATGCAATGTCCGATACGAAGGCGTGTTAAAATCACCTCTTCCCGACGAGAAGAGGTGGCCCAGACAAACGGGAGAGGTTTATCCTACGGCAAATTGTTCCCCTAAGGGCCGCCCACTCATCGCGCCAACGCGAGAGGATGCGATGCAATAAAGAATAGGAGGGAACAACACAGGTAAAACATCTGTGATAAAATCACCGATTTGGCAGCGGCGTCGGCAGACTTGTTACTTAAGATGCCCACATGACTCGGAATGCACACGGAGACACTGGTGCCAGAAACACTGAGCGAGTGGATGAGATCATGTATGCGCTGTACGAGTGGGGGGTAGAGGTACAACGCGTTAATACTCAGGACACTCAGGGAGTCTGCGCAAAGAACACAGTGCCGTAACTCATGCCGCTGGATGTGCAAAAGTGACTGATAAATACTCAAAAGTTCGGCGGTAAAAATCGAACATTGCTCCGGTAATCGAAAGGTAAAACTATGTTGACCTAAAACAAAGGGACACCCTACTCCATCATCAGTCTTAGATCCATCAGTAAATATAAAAGGAAAGTCCCCGAATTGCGCCTGCAGTTCTAAAAACGCTGATCTATAGACTGAAGGAGGGGTCGCATTCTTCGGCATCGACATTAACCCAAGGTGACAGTGGGCCTCAGGGCGCAACCATGGAGGAAAACACGTTTCCCCCCTGTGAAGGGCCGGCGCTGGCGTATCGGCCAAATGCCGAAGAAACTGTCGAAATCGAACCCCTGGAGGGAGCAAAGCAGAGGAGAAAATTAAACACTGCCGATCAAGCGAATCCTCGAAAAATAACTCGAAGGACGGGTGGTCAGGCAAGCTTGAGACCCGACAGCCATAGCTGCACAAGAGTATCTCACGCCGGAAGGACAGCGGAGGCTCTGCAGCTTCAGCATATAGACTAGGTACAGGGCTGGTTGGAAAGGCCCCTGTAGCGACTCACAGGGGGTGATGGGCATTCAAATCTCCCAACAGAAGAAATGGCCTTGGGAGATCGGACAAGAGAGCTCGAATGTCCGCGTGAGCGAGGGGAGCCGATGGAGGTGAATATACAGAGCAAACAGAAAAGAAAAAGCCAGGTAACTGCAGTTTAACGCAACAGCTTGCAAGTCGGACGTAATGGTGAGAGTTTGAAAATGAACGTCTTTACGCACTAATAATATGACACCTCCATGAGCAGAATACACTTCTCCGGTTCAAGATCGTAGCAAACCGCAGTATACCCTCAAAGATCAAAAGGGTCGTGAGGGCGAAGCTTGGTCTCCTGCAAACACACGACCATAGGTGAATGGGAACGCAATAAAAGTTGCAGTTCCGCCCTATGCGATCGTACACCACGTAAATTTCAGGTCAGGATAGCCATTAAGAAAAAGGGATAAACTGTCTACTCTGAAGGGCGGCTTAAAATTATCTTTTGCCTAACCTTTGGGCTCGGGCTTTTGGAATGGAGTTCGTCAGACTCCATAGCCTCCTCGAAGGGAGGACCCACGCGCATCCTTCCGGGGTACTGGCGAGGCAACAACAGAACTGAATGTTCCCGATCGCAGGAGCGAAGGTCGGCGCGCATGGTAACGCCTCCGGGCTTCGGCGAAGGAAGGGTTTCTCCTTTACCCGGATCTCCTCATCCAAGTACCGCGGACAGTCGGTAAATGAAGCAGAATGAGACCCTTTGTAATTAACGCAGTCGGGCCCTGATGAACAGGTACCTACGTGTGACGGCTGGCTACATGAGGCACAGATGGATACGGCACTCTTACAAGACACTTGCGAATGTCCAAAACGCTGGCATTTGAAACAACGCAGAGATCGAGGAATATAGGGCCTTACAGCAACACGTTCGTACCCTGCTGAAATACTAGTGGGCAAATCGACGCCATCGAACGTGAGAAACAGGGTACGAGTAGGTACCAACACATCGTCGCGTTTAGCCTGCACTCGATGAACCGCTGTAACCTTTTGGTCGGAGAGATATTCGACCAGCTCATCGTCTGATATTCCGTCGAGGCTGTGAGTGGTGACGACGCCTCGACAGGAATTCAAGGTGCGATGCTTCTCTACACGGATGGGATAACCGTGGAGAAGCGTGGCGCTCAACAAGGACTTACTTTGTGCCTCGGACTTGCTTTGTAATAACAAACGAATCATTACGAAGCCGAGTGCAGGAATGAGCCGGACCAGCAATTGAGTCAATGCCCTTTTGGATAATAGAAGGGTTCACCTTCTCGAAAGTTTGACCTTCCTCTGTTCGCGTAATTATTAAGTAACAACCAGATGACGATGGTGCTACTTGTTACTGAAACTTTTCGGCGCTTATTTGAAATAATGGAGAAAGGGTGCTCCATAGCGAAATAAATCCTCCACCATTGCAACCGTCTCCAACCTCGGGCTCTGACTTCCCAGGCGTTACCCCGGCTTGGGTGAGTGGCTATCTATACCAAACTCACCCCAGGGTCACACCTCCCAGAACATAGACAGAGGGACCCAACAGCCGTCAGAAGACAGCAGCTCATGCAATGGCCCCCCGCGGGACTGCAGTTGAACAGCGGATACGAACACATACCCTAAATGACGACCCAGGGTGGTGGGGATGACATCATTACCCACTCATCCAGCTGCGCACCCAGTGCGCGGGTATCCGTCAGGCTGTGTCCATGGAGGATTAAAATAAAAGGGTAAAAGAAACTAAAAAGTGCGGGCGTTTCGCACGCAACGTAGCCCGGCGAAGAAGGAAAATAGATGTGTAAATGAATGGACGTGGGGCGAAATGTGCGTAAAGAGAAGAGAATTAAGAAACGATGGCGAGGGACGGCATATAATGAAATGCACAGAACGCACAAGAGCCTACCTTGAGTCCCCCGGTCACGAGGACGAACCCACCTCGACCGGACGAGGGTGGAAGGATGATGATGGCGATGAAAGGCTCGGGAACCCCCGGGTACGCCAAGCCCGTACTAACATAAGGTGAGCCCCTGGGGGGATTATAGTGGAACATATTTTAGGAAGCCTTAACCGTGTAAACAAAACGTTGCAATCCGTTGAGGCTGAATTAGAAGCTGTCATCAATCTTTACATTTCATTAGTAACATATGCAAAATGAGATGTTTGATATTTACGAGGGAAAAGCTATGAACCAGCGTGGTGAAGATACATACAATTACGACAGCACCAGTAAACGTAGACCTAAGTTGCAACTTAGTGAACAAGGAGACAATTTTGCGTTTTATGGCAGAGACAATTACAGAATAAATATTTTGAATGTTATTATTGAAAGGCTGTGTCAAGCACTGAAATGTAGAAGTAATGCGTATGAAGGATTGTTTGCTAATTTTGATTGCCTTACTAAGTTCTTTGAGTTAGACAAAACAAAGTTTCAAACGGACTCATAAGAGCGACTTACTCGACAATGAATGCATTCACCTTCGGTGCTATATGGGTGAGGACAATTTAAATAAAGTCTGCTGTTTCCATACAAACCACTCCATAAGGCCTCTTGGATGTTTATCCTAATATTGGTGTAGTGCTACGTGTATTTCTGTGTACCCTATAGCAAATTTTTCAGCAAAAAGATCATTTTCAGTGCTCGAGTTAAAAATTATCTTCGTTCAACAAACACGCTAAGAGAAACTGAACGCTATGTCAACTCTATGTATCGAGTCTGATGTGCTTCGTCAGATCGACTTCGATAACATGATCAAAGCCTTTTCCACAGCGTACTACATATCTGACCTGCGCGCTCTACCGTCTTCACAGGTGCATAAGCGGTACTGCCACAACTCTACCTAAAATTCACTCCGGAGGTTTTTTTTTATGTGGGTAAGCTCAGGCCGCGGTGGAGTCCCACACTCCCATTTATTGGGTTAGTACGCAAAAGTATTTTTCCTCCACTCGAAAAAATAAATGCTGTCAGTGTATGGTCACGTGACCAACTGTAGCCGGCGACCATTGGAAAGACATGTTTGTGTTGCAAATTTTGTATCAATGAATAAAGCAGCTTTTCCAGTGCATATTTTGAGTTATTTCACGTGTGGAAGTATTATCTTTTTCGACATCATGTGCTAGTTGTGGCCCGCACAGCGATGACGATGATGTATATTTCCAACAGATGTCACACGCTTGACTAACACAATACTGCGAACATATGAATAATTGATGCCACCAAAGCCCTGCAACTTCGACCACAGGGCGTAGCCGAGGGATATTATATAACCTTAGGTTTATGAATTCACGGAAGATTACGTTTAGGTTACTTTTCTTTTAATATAAGCTTAGGTTTCTGATATACTTTTATAGGTCATATTAGGTTTAGTTTTTGTATATGAGCTTGTTTTAATTAGTTACCAGTGGTTACATCAAAGCGAGGTTAGGATCACGGGAGGTTAGGTTTAGTTTTTTTATATAAGCTTGTTTGAATGTTACCGGTGGTTACATCAAAGCACGCGACCAAAACGAGCGTGCGTTCGTTCCTAAGCTTACGTTTCTGATTCACGGGAGGTTAGGTTAGGTGTAGTTTTTTTATATATAAGCTTGTTTGAATTAGTTACCTGTGGTTACATCAAAGCACGCGACCGAAACGAGCGTGCGTTCCTAACCTTACGTTTCTGGTTCACGGTAGGTTAGGATAGGATTTCTTGTTTTTATATAAGCTTACGTTTCTGAATTCAGGGAAGTTTAGCATTAGGCTAGGGTTTTTTTTTTATGTAAGCTTGCGTTAACTATCCACTACTGTTACGGTAAAGCAGCTTCTTTATTACACTGTTATTACAATCGAAATAACCTCTTAATAAAATATAATTTGACAAAAACTATTACAAACTTAAAACTTTGGTGAATGTTCTTTTGCTGCTTTCAATTAGTGTGGTGCAGCCAGTCTTTGAATGCCTTACATTTTCTCAGCGGGAATAACACACGAAGAAAAACAACAAGAAGAAACACTACTAACAACTGCGCATCGCATTTCTGGTGGATTTTCATTTATGTTGGCAGCTCCCACTATACCTCTTCTTCAACGAAAAAATGGCCACGTTTGTTTTGTTTCGTACGCGATTCGCCTATATAACTAAATCACCGCCGAGAGGCGGGTAGGTGGGCACAAGCTATAGAACAGACCACATCTACTTCTAAACTCACAAGGTAAATTATTCGCTTTTCTTTGGCTAAATTAAGCTACTTCGACGGGCCACAACTACAGTAGGTTAGCCAAATTTTTACCCCCACTTCTATGGATTGCAAACTACATTGGGGTAAGTAGTAATACCTGTTATAGTATGTTGGGCTAATGGCTAATATTATCTTATAGTGTGCCCGTAGAAAATGCTTATAAAATCAAAAGGAAAGCGAATAAATTACCTTAAGAGTGAGTTTAGAACACGATGTGGTCTCGTCTATAGCTGGTGCCCACCTGCCCGCCCGTTTAAGGTATTTTAGTTATATAGGAAAATCGCGTCAGGAAGTAAACAAACGTAGCCATTTTGCAAAACATTACATGCAAATTGGGTACTGCCAACGTAAATAAAAATGTGAAATCGGCTAAAAATGCCATGCGCCGTTGTTACCGCTATTTGTTGTTGTTGTTCTGCGATTTTGTTGAAACGCAACGCGTGCAAATTAACGGTGCGTATTTAATATAAAGCAAAATGGTTTGCACGGGATGTGAGAATACTGTCTTTAGCATTCTAACTCAACACGTGCTATGCTTATATAAAAAAAACTAACCTAAACCTAACTTTTCGTGAATTGAGAAACGTAAGCTTATATAAAAAAACTAACCTAAATCTAACCTTTCGTGAACTCAGAAACGTAAGCTTATATAAAAAAAAACTAACCTAAACCTAACCTTCCGTGAATCCATAAATGTAAGCTTATATAAAAAAAACTAACCTAAACCTAACCTTTCATGAATTCAGAAACGTAAGCTTATATAAAAAAAACCAACCTTTAGTGAATTCAAACGTAAGCTTATATAAAAAAACCTAACCTTCCGTGAATCCATAAACGTAAGCTTATATAAAAAGAAACTAAACCTAACCTCCCGTGAATTAGAAACGTAAGCTTAGGAACGCACGCTCGCTTCGCTAGCGTGCTTTGATGTAACCAATGGTAACAAATTAAAACAAGGATATATATATATATATATAAAGGTAATTCAGAAACCTATGCTTATATAAAAAAACTAACCTAAACCTAACCTTTCGTGAATTCAGAAACATAAGCTTATATAAAAAAACTAACCTAACCTTTCGTGAATTCAGAAACGTAAGCTTATATAAAAAAACTAACCTAAACCTAACCTTTCGTGAATTCAGAAACATAAGCTTATATAAAAAAAAAAACTAACCTAAACCTACCCTTCCGTGAATCCATTAACGTAAGCTGATATAAAAAAAACTAAACCTAACCTTACCTAACCTCCCGTGAATCAGAAACGTAAGTTTAGGAACGCACGCTCGCTTCGCTCGCGTGCTTTGATGTAAACAGCGGTAAAAAATTAAAACAAGGATATATATAAAGGTAATTCAGAAGCCTATGGTTATATAAAAAAACTAACCTAAACCTAACCTTTCGTGAATTCAGAAACGTAAGCTTATATAAAAAATCTAACCTAAACCTAACCTTTCCTGAATTCAGAAACGTAAGTTTATATAAAAAAACTAAACCTAACCTCCCGTGAATCAGAAACGTAAGTTTAGGAACGCACGCTCGCTTCGCTCGCGTGCTTTGATGTAAACAGTGGTAACAAATTAAAAGAAGGATATATATAAAAGTAATTCAGAAACCTATGGTTATATAAAAAAAAGCTAACCTAAACCTAACCTTTCGTGAATTCAGAAACGTAAGCTTATATAAAAACAACTAACCTAAACCTAACCTTTCGTGAATTCAGAAACGTAAGCTTATATAAAAAATCTGATGTGTTACACTCACATGACTTTCTCTACTCTTGTACAAACTATTTTTACAAACGTTTATTCGCCATATGCTTCATGTTAATCGAGATGTCAATCTTATTGCTAATTTTCTTGTAGATGCAAGGGGAACATGGTAGGTTATAAGCGATAGTCAAATCTTTTAAGCGCTGGTTGCTATGTGGCGCATTCTATTCTGTTTGCATATCCAGGACATAAAAATTGAATAACGAATTTGAGAAAAAGTATAAGTAGTGGAAAATTTAAGGAAATAACAAGCAATATCTCGAAAATGGTTCACTCAACTAAAAAAATGTAGATGACATAAATTGTGTATTTTAACGCGATGTACATTTTTTGTGTAGTAATATTTTGTCTATCTCTTATGGTTTACCAGTTATGCAAAAGTCGTTCACAATAAAGAATACTTTTGGAGACATTCCCAGGAAATCCAAGATATGCATTTTATTTGTCATAAAAATATCTTAAACATATGATATTTTCATCAAAATCGTTAGAGCCATTTTTGAGAAAATTAAAATTTTCGAAAAATCTTCCATGTAAAGGGTAGTCTGGGGTGGGGGTATTTTCTTGAAAATCTTCGTGTCGCATCTCTGGAAGATACTGAACGTAAATACCAAGTTTGGTGTTTATCCGACTGTTAGTTTTTGAGTTATGCTGTTCACAGACACACACACACACACACACACACAGACACACACACGGACATGTTTCCAAAAATGCTTTTTTTGGATTCAGGAGGTCTCAAAACATGTATTTCCGGTGAAATCTCGGTATCGAATTTTTGGGTGGAATGCAATACTTCCCCTACTTACTATACGTAGTAGAGAAAGTAAAAAAACTAACCTAAACCTAACCTTTCCTGAATTCAGAAACGTAAGCTTATATAAAAAAAATCTGATGTGTTACACTCACATGACTTTCTCTACTCTTGTACAAACTATTTTTACAAACGCCTATTCTCCATATGCTTCATGTTAATCGAGATATCGAGATGTCAATCTTATTGATAATTTTCTTGTAGATGCAAGGGGAATATGGTAGCTTTTAAGCGATAGTCAAATATTTTAACGCTGGTTGCTATGTGGCGCATTCCATTCTCTTTGCATGTCCAGGACATAAAAAAATTAATAACGAATTTGAGAAAATGTATAAGTATTGGAAAATTTAAGGGAATAACAAGCAATATATCGCAAACGGTTCACTCAACAAAAGAAATGTATATGACATAAATTGTGTATTTTAACGCGATCTATATTTTCTGTGTAGTAAAATTTTGTCTATCTCTTATGGTTTGCCAGTTATGAAAAAGTCGTTCATAATGAAGAATACTTTTGGAGACATTCCCAGAAAATTCGAGATATACATTTTAATTATCATGACAATATCTTAAACATATGATATTTTAATCAAAATCGTTAGAGCCGTTTTTGAGAAAATTAAAATTTTCGAAAAATGTTCCATGTAAAGGGTAGTCTGGGGTGGGGGGATTTTCTTGAAAACCTTCGTGTCGCATCTCTGGAAGATATTGAACCTAAATACCAAGTTTGGTGTTTATCCGACTCTTCGTTTTTGAGTTATGCTGTTCACAGACACACAGACAGACACACAGACAGACATGTTTCCAAAAATGCTTTTTTTGGATTCAGTGATTCTCAAAACATGTCTTTCCGGTGAAATCTCGGTATCGAATTTTTGGGTGGAATGCAATACTTCCCCTACTTACTATACGTAGTAGAGAAAGTAAAAAACTAACCTAAACCTAACCTTTCGTGAATTCAGAAACGTAAGCTTATATAAAAAAAACTAACCTAACCTTTCGTGAATTAAGAAACGTAAGCTTATATAAAAAAAACTAACCTAACCTTTCGTGAATTAAGAAACATAAGCTTATATAAAAAAAACTAACCTAAACCTAACCTTTCGTGAATTCAGAAACGTAAGCTTATATATAAAAAACTAACCTAAACCTAACCTTTCGAAAGCTTACATAAATAAAAAATCTAACGTAAGCGTAACCTTCCATTAATTCATAAAGCACAGGTTTTCTAAGATCCCTGGGCTACACTCTGTGGTCGTTTCCGCATTCGCGGCATTAATTTTCGTTTTGGCGGCATTAATTTGTTATATGTTGGCAGCATAAACATATGACATACGTGACATGTGTTGAGCTAGTGCATGGCATAGTGTGACATCTGTTGGACAATATAACACATCATATTCATCGCCGTGGGGCACACTGTAAGATGATATTGTCCGTATGTTGCAGAAGTATACTTGGTTATGTCTGGCACAACTCTGAAAATAACTATCAACTATTTGTATGCTTTTATCAGAGAATTATGTTGTAAATGTATAAAACAAGTGTTTTCTTTGTATTTTCAGGGCTGCAATGCCTTTCAAGTGTTCAGTACCAGGTTGCACATCGAATTACGAGCCTTTGTATGTAAACTGCTTTAGGTTTCCCAGATGAAAGACGAAAATTATGGCTAAGCAGAATACGCAGGCAGAATTTGGAGTTCACTGAAAATGCTAGAGTCTGCATTACACACTTTCCAGAAGAAATGCAGGATAAAGATGGACGAGTGCATTTCATTCCACATGCTAATCCTTGCCTTACTGATGATGCTTTTCCTAGTTTTTAATGAAGGCGCACCCCACTTAAGCTTTTCACTTCCAAAGAAAAGAACAAGAGAGGAAAGGGAAGATGAAGCACTTCAAACAGCCCTGGATCAAAGTTTAGCTTCATATGACAAGGAATTAGAAAATAAGTTAACTCACATATGAAGATGTAACAGTTTATATAAAAAAATGTGTAAACGAGACAAAAAATTGTGCACTTTCAATTAGTGTTATTACAGTGCTAAAAATACAGTATCAGTGCCTTATATTGTTAGTAGTTTTGTGGTTTCTAGTGATAGGTGCTTTAAAGTGTATATAGACCAAGAATTGAATCCTAATGAATTGAATCTCGAATTTAGTGTTATCTTGCAGAAATCTCAAGTGGATGCATTATTTGAATTGCGTGGTGTGCCTATGTCAAACTTTAAAGAAAATAAACTTGCTGCAGCAGTGAAACTGTTAAAAGAACATGAGGTGCTAGATGCTGGTAATAAAAGTGAGGTTAAGTGTCCTTACATAGCATAGAATTATTCTCCTTTAAGAAGGAAAGGTACAGATTTTCATCAGATCGTCTTACATTGGCTCTGAGAATGTTCGTGATATCTCCTGCATGTTACAGAACCATACTTCAGTCACAGATACTAACTCTTCCACATCCATGTAACTTAAGAAAACTGGCTGCCAGTCTAAATGTAACCGACAGCAATTTTAATATTAGCAATTGCTACATTGTTGGTCCCATTTGTTCCTTGAAATCTGAGGAAAGATTTGTTAATCTTTTGATGGATGAAGTTTATATTTCACCAGAGTTAACTTTTAAAGGCAGTTAATTGGTAGAAACTAGTGCAACAAATACACATCAGCTTGCTAAAACAGCTCTAGTGTTTTCAATAAATGCTGCATTTGGTAATTATTCAGATGTCATTGCCATTTTGCCAGTCAGTAGAAATTCTGGGGACTTCTTACATGCTACTGTAACATTCTCTGCGAACTTGGCAAACTTGATGTAAAAGTAATCACTCTCATAGCTGATAATAATCAGATCAACAAATCTTTGTTTCACAAATTTACGCCACATATAATTGGTTATTCTTCAGTAGAAAATCCCTTTAGCCAACCACAGCCTCTCTTTTTGCTCTATGATACTGTGCATATTTTCAAAAATATAAGTAATAATTGGATAAACCACAAAGATCTGATGTTCAATTTTCCTGATTTTGAAAATCCAGATATAATTAAAAGTGCTAATTTTGGTCACCTCAGATCACTTTATCATAAAGAAAGAAAAGAACGAATCGCTGAAATTTGGTCATAAGTTAAATGCAAAAGCTGTCTATCCATCAAATATTAAAAGACAAAAAGTGAGTCTAGTGTGAAAAATTTTCAATTATGAAAATATTAATGCCCTCTTAGAATGCAATGATGGTTATGGAGAAACAGCAGTTTTTAAATATTATCCTAAAATGGTGGAATATTATAAATGTTAAGTTTCTATACGTGTAAGGTATAAAAATGCTGATTACAAAGCAGTCTTTGCCATCGAGCAGGAAGAGTTAATTTTCCTGAATAAATTTTCAGCATGGTTGTGCAATTGAGAACATCTCTGTAGGGAAAATGTATACCAAGGGCTGTCTAGGTGCACATTTGATGCAATAATGCAGACATGCTCAGGCCTTTATGGTTTAGCAAATTATGCTCTAACAGAATTAAAAGTAAACTATGTTCTGTTTGGCAAGTGTCAAACAGATCCTCTTGAAGAGCGATTCAGTCTTTACAGCCAGTTGTCTGGCAGTAATTATTTTATCTCTCTCCAGCAGCTATATGAGAGGGAGAAAAAGATCAGAATTAAAAATTTGCTTTCATTTTCATAAAAAAATGGCAACATTCCAGTAAGAAGCTTAAATGTGGGCGCAGATTCTGAAAACAAAAATGTTCCACCACTGCTGCCTTTTTTGTGAAATTGAAATTATAAAACCAGTGGATAATGATGTAATGCCTATTGTGTTTTACATTGCAAATTATGCTGCTTTAAAGGTAGCAAATGGTATATGCCCCAAATGCATTGAGTTATTGATTTTAAATGACACTTTAGAATATGAATTTGATGGTGCTGCAAGGCTGATTGATTCCTCAAGTAGAGGTTCCTTAAAAAAACCGATAATATATTGCGTAAAAGTAACGTGCTTGGGTATCCAATATTTCAAGGCTCAGTCAAAGAGTGTTACGATGATTTTATTAAAAGCAGTAATCATCTTGCTTTGTTCAAGAATTTGTACAGTCCCTATATAGTAAACATTATGGATGAAACCAGAGAAACAATCATCAATGCAACCATAAATTTGAACACTATTTTCATAATGTATGCTCGAGTATTTGGAACATTATTCTAAATAATTACTCCAAAATGGTAAATGAGGATAAGAAACTTGTGATAAAAGAAAAATAAAAAAACTGACCAGTATGTGAATTCATAAGAGCATTTTGTTCTTGACATGAGGAAGGGAGCAATACTTTCAGTATTTCTATTATATTTACAAGGAATAATTTGTGTATTAAAAGCCAATTTTTTCTGTAACATGAATTATTGTATATATTTTATAATGAACACACTGAGGTTATCTGACTTTGGCTTCACATCATTTATTTCAGTAATTTTACTCTTTTTACTAAACCAATAAATATGTGGCAAGCTTTAGTGCATTACCAGTAGCAGATATATTAGCAGATTTAGTGATTGAACTGTTAGCTTTTATGTTGACTTTAATTTTCAGTAAATACAAAAGAAATCATTAAGTCTGTCAATGTGTATTGACTTGTACAGTGGTAAATGAAAAAAATCTGATGTGCTACACTCACATGACTTTCTCTACTCTTGTACAAATTATCTGAACAATTGCTTATTCTCCATATGCTTCATGTTAATTGAGATGTTAATTTTCTTGTGATGCAAGGGGAATATGGTAGGTTATAAGCGATAGTCAAATCTTTTAAGCGTTGGTTGCTATGTGGCGCATTCCATTCCCTTTGCATGTCCAGGACATTAAAAAAATCTGATGTGTTGCACTCACATGACTTTCTCTAATCTTGTACAAACTATTTTTACAAACGCTTATTCTCCATATGCTTCATGTTAATCGAGATGTTAATCTTATTGCTAATTTTCTTGTAGATGCAAGGGGAATGTGGTAGGTTTTAAGCGATAGTCAAATGTTTTAACAGCTGGTTGCTATGTGGCACATTCCATTCTCTTTGCATGTCCAGGACATAAAAAAAATGAATAACAAATTTGAGAAAAAGTAAAAGTATTGGAAAATTTAAGGGATAACAAGCAATATCTTGAAAATGGTTCACTCAACAAAAAAAAATGTATATGACATAAATTGCGTATTTTAACGTGATCTAAATTCTTTGTGTAGTAAACTTTTGTTTAGCTCTTATGGTTTACCAGTTATGCAAAAGTTGTTCACAATGAAGCATACTTTTGGAGACATTCCCAGAAAATTCAAGATATACATTTTATTTGTCATGAAAGTATCTTAAATATGATATTTTAATCAAAATCGTTAAGCCATTTTTGAGAAAATTAAAATGTTCGAAAAATCTTCCATGTAAAATGTAATCTGGGTTGGGGGGGGGGATTTTCTTGAAAACCTTCGTGTCACATCTCTGGAAGATACTGAACCTAAATACCAAGTTTGGTGTTTATCGGACTGTTCGTTTCCAAGTTATGCTGTTCACAGACATGCCTCCAAAAATGTTGTTTTTGGATTCAGAGGGCCTCAAAACATATATTTCCGGTGAAATCTCGGTATCGAATTTTTGGGTGGAATACAATACTTCCCCTACTTACTATACGTAGTAGAGAAAGTAAAAATTGTTCCAATGTATTAAATTAGTGCAGAATATTTTAATTATTGTTGTATATTCACACCTTTGAGTGTGATAAATATAATCATATCCCAAAAATGATTCTTTGTACAATTTTGCTATTCCTGTTGTAATGAAATATATAAAGCATGAGAATAAGTTCCTACATTAGTGTTCAAAGGTAGGTAAGTCCTAATAAACCGAAATGCTTGATATTTGTGTTAGCTAGCTGCTTATTTTCATTCCATTTGAAGCTGAGCTTATAAACATATGATTATATAAAGGTAAGGAGTAGTGAAAATAATATTTTGGCCCAAAACATAACACAGGTATTCAGAGCATAATTACATTTAAAATTGTCATATTTTGAGCTACTTTCTTTGTAATAATGTGAATTGGCTTTTATGTGCACCTGTATAACTTAATAATGTTTAACTTAACTGCATAGTAATTATGGTCTGTTTTAATTTCTTCATTTATTATTATTATTATTAAAAGAACTAAGTACCTATAATACTGCTGCAGTTACATTATTTGATAGGCTCAAACGACTACAGCTACATATTCTACTGTGTTTATTACTTATAGCACTATTTTAGTTTTTTCAAATCCAATACATGCACAAATACTTAAAGTCATTATTTCTGTAATATTATCTTGTGTTCTAGTGGTGTCTAGTTGCTATTATTTTAAATTAACTTAGTTTTTTATTTTTACGTTCCTCTGTCTTTTTGCCTGGAACTGTGGAATTCGTTGCCCACCGCCTTCGACTGCCGCCATATTGAAATCACCGCTCGCTCAGGCCTGTAGTGTAGTGGGTTGTGTTCTAGTCTACGAGAACGTCATGATACATCACAAGAGTACGGGCATCCAGACGACCTACAGGTACGTAATACAGCATCTCCGAACGGTCCATCATCCACTTAGTGGGGGCCTACCACGAAGGAACCGCTGAAAGGTTTTTTATGTTCCGTAAAATCCATGACACTGCATCACTGGCTTTACTTCCCTTTCGAAGGAAGCCATGCTACGAATTTTTACGCCGAAAAAAATCCATCGTCCTCCGCCGGGTTTGAACTTGGGAACCAGAGGGTAGCATGGTAACCACTACATTACGGAGGACGGCACACACACGCGTAGCATGTTGACACCACCCACTGAGATAGGAGGTACAAATCCTTGAAATTCCGAGGGCAGATTTATTTTGGTTTGGGGTCTTCCAAATCTAAATGTAGGACAGAAGCGGCTTTAACGACTGGAAAGGAGTGAACATGTGACTGTATTGTTGGGCCTCCGCTAAATGACGGTTGGTAGGGGTGAGGTATCCTTGCGCAGATATGGCTGTAAACGGGTAGTCACACGAAGAGGTGATCGAGTGAGAGGGAGCTCCACTTAGTCAAAGGGTGCGGGTTTAAAGTGCGATTATCCAAGATGACGGTAGAAAGGTGGAAGGTGGAGATAACGACGGAAAGTTTGAATAGATGTAGAAGTATGCCGAGGGGATGATCCTGCAACACTCCTGTCACAGATTGGAGGAGAGAGAAGCAGTGTAGTATTGTTCTGATGTTTGGAGATTATTTTCCGCTGTTCTCAGAAGCTTTAGACTACCGATGTCACTGAAACCCGACGAACCCTGCAGGCAGTTCAGCACTTTGACGATGGTTTGCGAATGTTTAAAACGTCATCAAAAGATTGATGAAAAGGCGGCAAAGAATGGCAAGATCGTCCGGATGTTTTCGCAAATCACAACGGTGCCAAATGTCGTGAATTCTTGCTAAAGTATCAACTATGTTACGAAGAAGCAAATACTGTGAATATAGGCGTCCCGAGAATTTACGACATTATCGAGGGGTAAAGTGGAAAGAGAATAACGAAACACGATATGTCGAAGACGATCTTTGTCAAGTTCGCCATAAATATGAAAATGGTTGTAGAGCAGAACACCCATTAGGAAGAAAAATTAAACACGGTTAAATTTACGGAGAAAAACTTTGTGGCAGTAAGACGAGAGGTTCTTTGCCTTCTCGGTGCGAGTGAGATGGCTGATTTATTCAAGGCTTTCCTCGTGTTTGTAATATTGTGAATCTTTCTTCAATATGTCCTTTTATGGTTGATGCAAAGTAGCTAATGGGTCAACTACCGTTCAAAATTTTGGTCTCAATGATAAGCTATTCTGCTGCAACGTATTTGAAGGTAAGAACCGTTGATCAGCTCTTTTCTTTGTTAAACTCCATGCGAGTTACAGTAAGTTTCCAATCAGGCTATCGTGACTGTTTCGCTGGTTTAGCATATAGAATAATTTTGGGGCCTATCTTGTGTTCAGTTATTTTTAAACGTTATAAAGTTGTATATAGTTAATGTTTTCTGCTCATTACATCTTCAATGTTTTTAAAGCTCTTGATGGACGGTTAGAAGTAATATGTTACGTTTTCAGAGTTTAACAAAAGTGTTATTTCTATTATATATATATCAATCTTCAAAAATTTATTACTGAGAAAATCCTAGTTCATATTTGTGGCCTATAAGTTATATATATAATGAAAGTGTGAGGGTTGGTAAATTAAAGCTATATGCGACTTTTGCTATTGATCTTTGGATAAAATTACATTAATAGCCTGCATTTGGGCAATACGTAAAATGTGCCCAATTTGAAAGTGGCAATCTTTTGTGACATCAACGCTTCCACTATAGAATAAATTTATTTTGCAAAGATACCTTCCAAATTTCTTTTGTTGTGTGAACGCTATTTGCACGTTGGACTTAAAATTTTTGTCATTGACGATTTGTGTCTTTTGTGGGTTCTTGAAATTATTGCACATTTGACTCCTTTGTGTTTGTTCCTGAGTGAAATTTTGCCCGGTTTTTACTTGGGACCAGTAATTAATTATTTCTGTAGTGCATGTGTTGGTCATGCATTATGCCTGGCTTTAAGTGTTTCTTTTCTTTTTGTTGATTCATTATACTTGTCTTTTTCAGTTATAGTATTTATTGAGTTATTTCAGGGTCTGAGTTTGTGTAAAGTTTTCATCTCTTTTATTGTTTTGTTCTACTACCCGCCTTCGTATAGTTCTGCCTTCATAATTGCAGATTTACCTTCTTCTAAGCTGTTAAAGAACCTTTGCTGATTAATTTATTTTTTATTCATTCTACAAAGTTAGTTTACCCTTACTATATATGTAAACAGGTTAAAAGGGCCCTGAAAAGACTATTAATTCTTTTGTATTTGTGTTTCATTTGCTACTAAATCATTTGTTTCAGATCGTAATTTTTATTATAAATTTTCGTTTACTTTGTTTCATACATAATGTTATGTTTTCAAAATTAAATATGACCTTTCTATTCAAAGTATTATTCAGCTTTATTTTTTTTATTTAATCTGCTAATTACTTATTTAAACTTGTTTGAGTTTTTTGAAACCTTGTGCTTTAGTGCATTATTCTTAATTATTTTTATTGGGCCTGGTGTAATGGATTGTGAGCAGTTTATCTGGGTGTGGTTAGGTTAATGGGGCAGTGCTGATCCAGGAAAATAAAAGCCAGTTAATAGCGTGATTTATTTCTCTTTGTATGTTTAGATTTTCCCTTGGTCCGGAATTTTGTTTTTGTCTTTTGCATTGGGTATTATAACTCTGGTTCGTTTTCAATTATCCCATACGACAGTCGTTAGGTCCGCCCTTTTCGACTTGTCGGGATCCCAGCGCCTGACAAAATTCATTGTAAGCGGCTGCGTCGGTCACGATGGGTTCCCCATGCAGAATTGCCTAGTGAAGCCACCCTGATCATCGCATGAGACTGACAGCAGAGCGTTGTTTAGTTAATTTTGTCGGGTTTGTCTTGGGTAGATTTCTTTGAGATTCGATTTTCAGCTTGTATCTTGGTTGTCGCCCTTAATTTAGTATTTATACTTTTCAGCATTAGTAGTATGAAAACGTTTCCCGTCACCAATGTGGATAGATTGAGGAAAGGTGAATTATGGGTGGAGATAGTTGTGCGTGGGGGTCATTGCTCACCCTCAACTGAGGTTGCCGCCTTGGACATTTTTCACCAGATTAAGGATGCACCCCTAGTTACTGTAGCTACTGATCATTCCATAGTTACCACGTGTGAGTCTTCTTGTTCGCTTGCGTTAACGGAAATACAAGACAATTTGATTGATTTGGAGCGTGATGCCGTTCCGTCTAGAGCTCAATTGCTCCGTTTGCAAGTCAGGCTTCGACATTATCTATTTCATTTAGATTATGTAATTGAGAGATTCCCTACTTTACCGTCGTCAGTTTTGCACACGTTAAGGAAAGTTTTCCACATTAGCCCGTAGAGTTGAAGATGATTCTGTCGCTAGTCAGGAGGCTGGTTTTGCTTCCCCTTTGGATCCTCAGAAAGTTGCAGAGTCCGTTCAGGCTTTAGCTTCGGTTTCAGCATTTCGGCCACTTAAGACTTGTCCATCCACTGCAGCAATTTGTTGAGAGTACTCGGTTGAAATCGTTGATGTACAAACAGCTTTGCAGTTTTTGTATTTTTTGGTTCGACTTACATTAATGGCCAAACGCAATTCGGTATCTGCTAATCAGGCGTTAGAAATTTTGTCTGTCAAGGTATCTGGGGTAGTTTTGAATTTGTTAATGCAGTGTTCTACTTTACGCGAACCGGTAACTAGTTTCCATTTAACTTTATTAGATATGTTCATTCCGCGCAGAGAATGCGCGAGGATTATTCTGGACATATATCTTCGTCCTCAAGGTTTAACAGAGCCGTTTACTGAGTATCTTACGCGTGTTAAGGAAATTGCTCTGGTGTTGGTGCTTCCTGACAGTGAAGCTGAGATTTGTGACGTCATTCTGTCTGGAATTAATCCTGTGATTGACCTTCGGTTCTCGCCCAACAAATTTTCTGGAGTTGGAGGCAATAATTCCGAAGCTTAATGAAACTATGTTAATTGATAGGCAGAGGCTGGCAGCAACTCATAGTCACCCGTCATGTACTAATCTGTCTTTGCCAACTACATCGTCTGCTGAGGCCCCAGTTTCGGTAGCCAGTGCTCATATTAGGTGTTTTAAGTGCGGCCAAGTGGGTCATATTAGACGTAATTGTACTAGTACAAGTGTATTAGATGGTGCGTCATCTCGTTTTTCTATGTGCTACAGTCTAGACCATTACGACTGAAGGTTCCGGCGACGATTTGTCTTTCTCGTCGTATTTGTGGTTTTCCATTTTCTGGTAAACCTTTAGTACAGGTTACTCTTGAGAAATCTCCTCTGGTTGTCTTATTGGATTCGGGTAATTCAGTTTCTCTTGTCCAGCTTCAGTGGCTCCATTTAAATTTGCCTGGTATTATTTCTCGTGCGCAATCCTGTGAGGTTTTGTGTTTGATGGTAAATGGTCAACTTTTTCTCAAATAGTAGAATGTACTATTCGTTTCTCACGTGGAAACATCGATTTTTTATTGTACCCAGTGCGCCCTATGTCTGTATTTTAGGTGCTGATTTTATGTCGGGAACCGGTATGGTTATTGATTTTGTTAGTAAGCAGTTTTCTTTTCATTTCGCTCCACAGGTAAAGTTTACTTTTACTAGGGACTTAAACCATTTAAGCCCCCGTTATCTTTGGGTGATATTAATCTGGTAGAGCAAAATCTAGATCGTCTCTCTCTTTCGCATATGTCTTGTGAGCAAGGAAAGCAGATTGAGGCAGCTTCAGCTTCTATTTTCCGATACTTTGGGCGTTACTCATCTGACTGAATGACAATCCGTTGACCGATTCGACTCCAGTCAAATTATCCCCACATAGACTTACTCCACCGAAGATGGCTATATTGAAAGAAAAAGTTCAGAATGTGCTTTAACAGGGTGTTATTAGATCTTTCACGTCAAATTACAGCAGTCCTCTCTTTTGGTACCTAAGGGCGATCAGGACTTTAGACCGGTTGTTGGGTATCGTCTTTTAAATAAACGAATACACATTGAGAGCACCGCTTTATCTGATTTACATACTGCTGCCCATCATTTTGGCAAGGCTTATGTGTTTACATTAGACATAAACCATGTATACTATCAGATACCGTTGACCGAGAAGTCCAAGCATCTTGCAGCTTTTGCTACCCCTTGGCGGCTTTACGAATTCAATCGGGTCCCGTTTGGTTTGGCTACTGGTGCTCAGGTTCTTACTCGTCTTTTGGACAATTTGTTTTCTGATGTTAAATTTAAATATCTGTACCACTACCTAGTTGATTTGGTAATATATTTTGAAGATTTCGCATCGCACCTTCTCCATTTACGTGAGGTTTTCTCTCGCCTACAACGCGCTGGTTTGTCGGTGAAGTGTTCTAAAGTTCGTTTTGCTACGTTTCAGATTTCGTTTTTGGGGCACATTGTAACTCCTTAGGGTATTATCAACCCGGATCGTAGAGAGTTATTAGAAATTTTCCTGCCCCTCGAAATAGACGTGAGGTCGCTCGTTTTCTCGGTATGGTGAATTTATTTTCCAAGTTCATTCCTAATTTCTCAACTCGCACCGAACCTCTTAATTGTTTACGTCGAAAGGGTGTTAGCTTTCAGTGAGGGCCAGAGCAGCAAAATGCTTTTCTAGATTTAAAGGAGGCGATTTCTAACCCGCCTGTGTTAGCTTTTCCCGATTTTGCTGCTCCTTTTATTTTGCAGACGGACGCTAGTTCTAGTTCTGTCGCTGCTGTTCTGTTACGAGGGCCGTCGACCTATTTCTTTCAGCTCGCGTACCCTTCTTTCTCCTGATGAACGCAAATTTTCCGTCTATGAATTAGAGACCTTAGCGGTCCTCTTTGGTTTGGAGAAATATCGAATGTATTTGGAACATGTACACTTTTTTCTTGAATGTGACAATCAAGCTTTATTGTGGGCTTTGGCTGTCCCTCGGAAGACCGGCGACTTGCCCGATGGGGTGTTCGAATAGGAGCTTTTAAGTTTACACCCTCCTTTATCAAAGGTGCAGATAATTGCATTGCCGATGCGTTTACCCTGTATTTGCTGAACTTACATAGCAAAAACCCCAACCACATGTTGATTGTTCTAAAACCGATATTGATACAGTCACCTTTTCTTTTTCCGCGTTTCCGGAGATGTTTGTCAGTATTCCCGAGCTCGAACGTTCGGATCGGCTCTTGGCTATCATTCATCAACTTCAAAGGGGAATTTGTGTTCATGATCATAAGATTAGTGAAGGTGTTTTGATGGGAAGAGACAGTTCTGACCGGCAATATAAGGTGTTGGTTCCCAAGGCTGCAGTGTCTATGCTACTGCGGTATTTTCACGATTCCCCTTTCGGAGGTCATTTGGGAATTGCAAAAACTAAACACAGGATTCGTCAGCAATTTATGTGGCGTGGTATGGAACTTGATATCACAAGACACATTAAGACTTATCGTATTTGCGCTTTGTCTAAGCCTGCGCAGGCTAATAACTGGGGTTATTTGACGTCGGAAGTTCCTTCTGTTCCGATGCAGAAATTTTTCGTTGATTTTATTTGTCCTTTTCCGCGGTCTACGCAAGGCAATACTTTTGCTTTAGTCGTCACTGACGCTTTCTCTAAGTTTGTGTGAATCTCTCCCCTGGTTGTACTGCTCGTTTGGCTATTCGTGAACTTGCTACAATCTTTGGTTCTTTTGGTGCTCCTTTATATTTAGTATCAGATAATGGTTCGCAATTTAAGTCGCACTTATTTAGGTCTTTTTGTTATGAGTGGGGGGTTACGCATTTCACTACTAACCCGTATTATCCAAATCCTTCTTTAGCGGAGCGGGTTAACCGTAACCTTAAGTCCGCTTTAATCGCTTACCATCATCAGCATAAGCGTTGGGAAGTATATTTGAAGCCGCTCCAATTTGCTTTCAATTAGGCTAGACATGAGGTTCACAGAACTGTGCCTTTCTCTTTATTATTCCACTTATCAACCATCCTCACCATTAGCGAATATGTGGGCCTTAAGTGACTTGCTACCATTAGATAATTCCCCGGATACTATCCGTGCCAATTGGAATGCGGCGTTTAATAATTTACGCAGAGGGCATAACCTCAGAAAACGTCGATATGATCTTGGTCGGAAAGCTTCGCCATTTAATGTGGGTGATTTAGTTGTGTCGCAATTTCCAGCACTCTTCTAAAATCACTTCTTTCGCTGCTAAGTTGGCTCCTCGATATTTGGGTCCGTACAAAATACTTAAAATTTATAAAGGTGTGTCAAGTCTTATCGCAAGATATATAACTCTGGTTCGTTTTCTTCAACTGTCCCATACGGCAGTCGTTAGGTCCGCCCTTTTCGACTTGCCGGGGATCCCAGCGCCTGACAAAATTCATCGTAATCGGCTGCGTCGGTCACGATGGGTCCCCATGCAGAATTGCCTGGTGAAGCCATTCTGATCATCGCAAATCTGTATACATGACGACCAAACATGACATTTCAGCGACGTCCCAAACTTTCGGGGAAGCAAGCGAAAACGAACTCCGGGAGGGAGCAACCTTTGAGGGTTAACCGATCTGGTAAATCAGCGACAAAGCGAGCAGACAGGTGACGAGGCAAAGTCGACAACCGGCATCACAGCTGCAAAGGTTCTTTAGATTGGTAATGGACAAGGCGCCGATTGCTATTCTGATGTTTCAACGATGCAGAAACAGGTGACAAAAGTGACGACCCTGCAGATGAATACAGACACCTATAACCAACCTTTGATGGGACAAATGGGTGATAAATGCGCCAAAGAACTCTAGGATCAGATCCGTAACATGTGGCATTTAAAACCGTAAAAAAAATCAAGAGCTGCCGCACCGTGCTTCAGTTTTATGTGACGACCAACATAAATTGACGTTAAATATCAAATCTAGGAAGTTGGTTTAAGCTGGTTCCTGGATAGTGAGAGTCAACATTGTGGGAACTCCTTCAGGCGGCATAAATTTACTCAAGACATTCTAGATGGGAAAGTTGTACCAGTTTGCGAAACCGCAGAATACATGTGATCAAGACAATGCTGGGGTTCCAATATAATGTGCACCGAGAACTTACATAAAGGACAATGATCAGAACAGAATCGAAAATAGGATTAATGGCCACAGCAGTGTGAAGGTGAGTATTGAGCCCTAAGGTAAATATTCTCTTAATTATAAAAGCTAGAGAAATCCGAACTCATGCGCAAGGGAAATACCCAGTATTTAACAAACACCGCAATCAAAATAGCGAAATGACCATGAAAACTCCACTTAAATGGGATACGAAAGATACCAGCTATTTAACGGCTGTTATACCCCCTGAATAAAGACGCCTGCATATACGTAAGACAGCTTATATGAAAGCAGGAAAAACAGAGAGAAATGAAACGTGGAGAATACCTATAGCTACACCACAGATAAAGCAAGTCTGAAGAAATTAGATAAGCGGAGAGATAAAGAGGAATAAAATGGGTACGAGTTGAGTTTTTTATGGAGCTCATTAACTACTGTGGTTCTTGGCGTCCCATATATTGGGCATGAAAGACCGGTAATTTTTCTCAGAGGCCTCTTTATCAGGCTTGGTTCTTTTACGTGCCGTAAATTTACGACACGGGACCACCGGATTTACTTCCCTTCCGAGGGAAGCCATGCTAAGGATTTTTACGCCCGAAAAACATCCTTCGCCTCCGCCGGGTTTGAACCCGCGACCTTGGGAACTAGAGGTTAGCACGGTCCACGGAAAGAGATCGAAACCTTCTGTAGTCGGTAGATAAAAACTTAACATGCTGACCACGCAATGGAGAGAAAAAGGGTAAGCACAAAAACGGCTATGAGAAAAGAGCAAAGATTTACTCCTTTTTGTTAACCCATCTTACGTGAAAATAATTTTTACGTACAGTGGTAAGTACTCAAATATCAAATAAATCGTCAGAATATTCACATTTAATTGAACTGTTCAAGTGGTAAGACTAATTCTTTATTCCACTCCGGAAATTTGTTAATAATTAACAACCATGGCGTTAATGATTAACAATGTATTATTGAAGCATAAAATGGCGATAACACAAGAGTAAATAGCTGGTGCATTAATATAATTTCCGGTGTATTACTCCCCATTTAGGGAAGCATTTCCACTGTTGCTTCTGCCGCCTTCCTCTTCTTGGTTTGGTTGCCAGAGGCCACTTCTTATGAATCTCCGAGCAGCATTAACATCTATTCGAGGCATTGTTTTTCGGTCATTAACTTCTTTGGCCCTCGCATTATAAGTTCTGACTCTGTCTATTTCTGATTTAACGCCGTGCTTTGTAGGATCCACTCCTTGTGTGCGCAGATAAAGCCATAGGAGAGAATTAAGAGCGTATGTAAAAAACAGATCATGCTTAACAAGTTCGTTTACACTGAGATTGTCAGTAACGTTTGCCTCCAAAGCTTCACTCACAACAGCTCCTATTCTGTCCACACTGTTATGAAAGTTGCGAATTCTTGAAACGAAGTCCTTGTCTTGCAACAATTCCGAAAAATTTATGCTGCACTGTTCTGCCATGATCCAGAGGGCAACCTGTGAACAAAAAACAAAGACGAGCTATTATGTAGCATTACTGGTAAACACACAATAATCAGATTAATAATTCTAAAAGAAAAGAGGTAGTCGTATGAACATAAAAAATACTCTAACTGTAACAATTACAACAGCATGTAGTACAAACATTTTACTGACACTGCTTAAAATAAAATTTAACTCTACCACAGAGTCTACAAAACAAAGATTTTACTCTGCATTGAATGGAATCAGCGAAGTTACAGCTCAATTCTGTTTTCAAAACAGAGGGGATTTTAAAATCCACAAAACACTTGAAAATCGCAACTGCATTTATCTGGGAATTCCTATATATAAGGCAAATAATTTAATGGCAATTCCCAAGAATTCAAAGTGACCGATTTTAAACTGAAGTACTGCGAACCTTACAATAGGAATTTCCAGTTTCAATATAGTAAAACAAATCTTGTTTTGAAAAAGCACAAATCGACTAAATCACTTCCCAGGTGCAAATATCACGTTGTGTTTAATTGTAAATTGTTGTAAAACCAACAATAAAAAGCAAGTAACACAATGGCCACTACGCAACCAAGGATTATTTGCTTTTAACTCAGAAGTCCTGGAAGATAATGCCTACACTGCCAATGTAACAGCTGCAATACCAATTGCGGCCATATCTTTGCCATGCATATAATTTAGGAGTAGTTACTGGTATTGTCAACTGAACAAACAGAATGCGACCAAAAGTAACCAGAACACTAGTGGCTTTTGGTGAATTCCAATACTTCGGTTTCCTGTTATATTAACCTAATTAACAAAAGCTCTTAGGCACATATTACAGTATCTAGAGCACTGGTCATAGTGCTAGGTTTGCTTTCTGCGTACGAACAGCCATGAGCGGAAGAAGCTCGACAGGCGTTGTATTGATTAAACGCAGGTGGCAGTCAATGTTGAATAAATAGCTGGAAATTTCGCGCAACTTTTTTGCTAGCCCAAAATCACACGTCTCGAAATAAAACTCTAGCTTCAACTTCTATTACTTCAAAACGTACTGGAAAGTTTGCCGAATCTATGTTTAGAGTTAAAACGTTTAATTCGAAGCCAATTTGATACTACATAATACGACTTAAACGTCACCATTACCTTACACAGGCGTGGGGACGAGAGCAGATACACGAGTTCGAATGGATATTTTGTTACCTTTGCACGTTATTAAAGGGTATTAAACTCATATACGTGACTGATATTGCCAACTTCACAGCGTGGTTTGCAAATCGTACTTGTTCCCTGAAACTGGCGAGGACATGTCGATGGGATGGAGGAAACGAGAAGATACACTAACTGCCACGATACTGGAGCAATTATTAAAATCGTAAAACTGGCATTTTCAGATATCAGGCTTTCACACGCAAAGACACCAAGATCCAAAACGAAAAAAGATTTCCCTAAGTAAACAAATTATTTGTAGCCTTATTTAATGAAGTTGGAATGAGTAAAACAAAATTCAGTCTTATAAACTCTGCTTGATCCAACCAACAAGAACAAGCACGTATCAAGCCTGAATATAGTTAAGGGATAATTTCTAATCCACAAACTAATTTGACAAAGCGGTTTCTCAGTTTTCACCGTTTGAGGGATAGTGACAGTCGAGGGCCACTATCCTGCAGAGGCTGCACTTTAATGGGTACTATAATCCGCGGACAGCACAAAGGTAGGTGAAAACTACACAACAATGAGAGAATTTTTCAAGAACCATACGATACTGAAGTCTTACAACACCCATTGAAAAATCAGAAACCAATGTCGATCATAGGCGAAAACGTTGCCTAGTAGTTCTCTTAAAGCTGAAACCTCCAGCAGACCGAGACATTTTACTGGTAAATCCTGGCCGAGTAAAATACAGACACCAAAATATACTCTGCTCATCAGATGTAGCAACTGGGGATGAAGGACATAGTTCCTATATGAATTCACATGTTGTGGCAACCTCTGCAGCGTTTAGGAAACAAAGTTGGTTTCATCAAACTACCAAAAAACAAACCACGATCGCAAAGTAGTTGGCCTTCTCCAGCTCATCACAGCCTTAAGTTTGGGAAGCTGAACACATACATCCTGAAGTGGTCTGGCCCATCTGCAAAGGAGTGATTCTTAAATCCCTACCGCAACCAGTCATTCGCAAGTCTGTAGCACACATCAACCTGGCATCTCTTCTCTCCCATCTGAGTATGAACAGCGAAGCAACATTCCTTCAAAGCGCATATGACCAATTTGCAGGTAAGGAAATGAGTCACACCCCGGAATTGAAGGGATGGGAGCGCAACGCAAACACTGTTCGGTCCTAGGCAGGCTTAATATCTCGCAGTACCAGAAGGAATGTTGAAAGTGCTTTTCTGGCGGCACAGCAGACTGCAGCATTGGCAAGTGTTGATACAGGAAAGCTTCAATGAACTGTTCAACACCGAAACTGCCAAGGGAGTTGTCTCAATGTTGCAATGACTTTAAGAAACATGGGATGATGTTGATGAGATGCGGTTTAAGGGCGCTAAACAGCTAAGGTCCTCAGCGCCCTTACAAAGTATAAAATGTACAGTCCAGGGATAAAAGTCCGATAAAAACCGCATAATTAAAAACGGGACACAAACCCGCGATGTCCAAAAGGTAAAAAAAAAAAAAAAAACCAAAGTCCAAAAACGAACACACTAAAGCCGTTGTCAATAAAAGAATAAAACGTGTCAAGAACTGTAGAATGCCAGGGACACGAGCGCCACATGTCCACTGGGGAGGAGATGCCCCATTAAAAACAACATAAAATCACATTCAAAAGACGCTCAGCACATCAAATGCGTATGATAAATCCAATGTCACTGATAAAACGCAAAAGACACTATAGCATGCGCGTCGTCTGCCAAAACGTTGGGTAGGCCAACAGGCAGACCAACACGAACGCGCAACGGAGCTAAAACTTGTCACTCTACTAAAATGTGACGCACCGTTAAGGGCGCATCACACTGCTCAAATTGGTGCGGGGTCACCACTGAGCAGGTATCTATGGTTAAAAAGACAATGTCCGATTCGTAAGCGAGCTAAAATTACCTCTTCCCTACGACACGAACGAGAAGAGGTACCCCAGATTAACGGGAGAGGCTTAACCTCCCGTAACTTGTTCCCTCGGAGGGCCGTCCACTCATCTCTCCAAAGCAGGAGGATGCGGCTACGCAAAAGTACATACAAATCTGTGGAGGGAATAACAGAGGTAAAATATCTGGGTAATAAAATCGTCGACCTGGCAGCGGCGTCGGCAGACTCATTACCTGAGATGCCCACATGACCTGGATTCCACATTAAAGAGACGCTGATGCCACACAACAAACGAGTGGAGCAGGTCATGAATGCGCTGTACGAGCGGGTGGTAACTGTACAGCAAGCTAATACTTTGAAGAGCACTCAGGGAGTCTGAACAAATAAAACAATGCAGTAAGCCGTGCCGCTGAATGTATAAGAGAGACTGATAAATGCTAAAAAGTTCGGCGGTAAAAATCGAACATTGCCCCGGTAAACGAAAGGTAACACTATTTCCACCACAAAGGCACATCCTACTCCAGTATCAGTTTTAGATCCATCAGTAAAGATAAAACGAAAGTCCCCAAAATGCGACTGAAGTTCTAAAAACGCTGATCTAAAGACTGAAGGGGTCTCATTCTTCGGCATCGATGATAGCCCAAGGTGACAGAGGGCCTCAGGGCGCAACCATGGAGGAAAATGCGTTTCCCCCCTTGGAAGGGCCGGCGCTGACGTAACGTCCAAATGCCGAAGTTGACGAAATCGAACCCCTGGAGGGAGCAATGCAGAGGAGCTAACTAAATATTGCCGATCAAGCGAATCCTCGTAAAATGTCGCGAAGGACGGGTGGTCAGGCAAGCTGGAGAGTCGACAGACATAGCTACAGAAGAGCATCTCACCCCTGAAGGACAGCGGAGGCTCAGCAGCTTCAGCATATAGGCTACGTACAGGGCTGGTTGGAAAGGCCCCTGTAGAGACCCTTATGCCACGATGGTGAATGGCATTCAATCGACGTAATACAGATGGACGCGCCGACGAATAGACAATGCACCCGTAATCAAGCTTGGATAGGACCAAAGAGCGATAAAGCCGAAGGACAGTCCGATCAGCTCCCCAGGATTTGCCACTTAAAACACGTAAAAGATTAAGAGAACGGTCACACTTTGCTTTTAAAAACGAAATGTGCGAAATCCAGCTCAGCTTCCTATCAAAGATCAACCCCAAAAATTTCGTATCGCCTGCAAACGGAGGTATCCCTGGTCCAAGATGGAGAGAGCAGAGGGAAAGCCTTCCGGCGCAAGAAATTGATTCAGACGGATTTCTTGGCGGAGAAATTAAAGCCGTTGGCGTTACTCTAGGCGCAGAGACTATCGATACAGCTCTGGAGACGGCGTTCGAGTAGACAGGTCCGCCGTGAACTCCAATAAATGGCAAAATCGTCAACAAAAAGGGACGATGAAATGCCAGGTGGAATACAATCAACAATGGGGTTGATAGCAATCCCAAAAAGTGTGACACTAAGTAGAGCCCTGTAGTACTCCGTTCTCTTGAATAAAACGACTAGATAAAACCGAGCCCACACGTACACGAAAGACGCGGTCCGTCATAAACTCCCGAAGAAATATGGGAAGACGACTTTGTGGACCGGTTTATTTGGATGTTTGGCATAAGACCTCTCACCTCTTAGAGGAACCCAATCGAGTGTGGCTCGGACCCCGGGTGCACCAAAACCACTCACATAAAGTGAGCCCCTGGTGGGGTACTGTGAGTGGTGGCGAGCGCGATTATGAATATGTGACAATCAAATTCGAAATGTTAGTGGAAGGGAAGACATCATTAGGGACTTAGATAATTCCACTTCCCGGGACTCACAGAAGTTCTTATGGCTAGACAGCCAGCAGACTCAACAAGAACGGAAGGTGTAATGATTAATCCGATCACCTTTCCTTCTCCACACACGCATAGCTCCCGGAGACCAGTCTCATATGGTGTCCAACGTGGGGCTCGAAAAAAAACAAATAAAAAATAAAACGTAAGTCACATGACATCCAGCATCGTAAGAGAAAGGAGGGCGGCGAGTAAACGCCAGAGGATCCTCGAGCAATTCAAGGTAGCGCTAGCAAAGGAAAACTGCCACGACTTCAGGACTTCTTCCCCGACAGCCGCATGACCATTAGAGCAGTAGAGTAATCTACTGCGTCCTTGTTTCCGATCTGCAAGCAACAGCCCCCCATTTGTTTTGTCATAGTGAAGTACAGCAAATACCGGATAACCTGGAAAGCTCGTTATAGCGGAAAGCTCGCAGCACTGGTTGACTCACGGATTTTAGTTTGTGGTGTAAATTTATCCTATATTCAACTTTTTGGTGAGAGTGAACTTAAGTTAGAGCTGGACAGGATTGTGTCCTGAAGGACACTGATATTGTATTGCTTCAGGGGATAAATGCTATTAAGTAATAAGATAACGGGGGAAACAGAGCCTTCAGCATGAGTGTTAATTCATATGAGAGAGACAGTATCCCAGAAAGTGGAAAGAACAGGCAGGGACTGGTGGAAATACCATAAAATTATGACAAGCAGACTGAAGACAGAAAATCCATAGGGAAATACTGAAACTCAGAATATCGTTATTAAGGAAATAATAACGCAGCACAGGATGATGATGTGATGGGGTTTAAGGGCGCTAAACATCTGAGGTCATCTGCGCCCTTGCAAAGTATAAAATTTAAAATCCAAAACCAAAATACGGGACGAAAACCCGCTTAGTCTAAAACACCAAAAACAAGACAAAATCTAAATTACATCACACTTAAACCATGGTAAACAAATCAAGAAAAGAGAAAAACGTGTCAAGAACTGTAGAACGCAAGGGACAAGAGCACCATATATCCGTCGGGGAGAAGAGGCCCATTAAAACAGACAAGACGAAATCACAAAGATAAAAGACGCTCAGCGCATCAAATGCGCCGATTAAGACCGTTGTCACTTAAAAAGCGTAAAAGACATTCTACAGCATGCGCGGCGTCTGCCAAAACGTTGGTTATGCTAACAGGTGGACCCACACGAACGGGCAATGGAGCTAAAAAACGTGTGGCTCTTAAAATGTGACGCATTGTTAAGGGCGCATCTCACTGCTCACAGTGGTGCGGGGTCACCACTGCGCAGGTATTTATGACTAAAAAGGCAATTTCCGATTCGTAAACGTGTTAAGAGTACCCCTTCAAGGCGAGAAGGGATACCGCAGACAAACGGGAGAGGTTTAACCTCCCGCAACTTATTCCCCCGGAGGGCCGTCCACTCAAAGCGAGAGGATGCGGTGTCGCAAAAGGACATATAAATCAGTGGAGGGAACAAAAGAGGTAAAAATTCTGGGCGGTAGAACTGCCGATTTGGCAGCGGCGTCAGCACTCATTTCACGAGATTCCTATCTAACCTGGAATCCACAGGAAGGAGGAGCTGAAGCCAGAGGTACCAAGCGAGTGGAGGTCATGTGTACGCTGTACGAGGGGGTGGTAATTATACAGCACGTTAATACTCTGAAGGGCACTCAGAGTCCGTACAAACAACAGTGTCGTAACTCGTACCGTTGAATGTATAAAACGGATTGATAAATACTAAAACGTTTGGCGGTAAAAATCGAACATTGCCACGGTAAACGGAAGGTAAAAGTATGTCGACCAAAAGTAAAGGCACACCCTACTCCAACATGTCTTAGAGCCATCAGTATGTAAACAATAACAGTCCCCGAATTACGCCTTAAGCTCTAAAAAGGCAGATCTAAGGACCGAAAAGGGGTCTCATTCTTCGGCAGCGGCGTTAATCCAAGGTGACAGTGGGCCTCGCCGCGCAACCAAGGAGGAATCCGCGATTCCCCTCTGGGAAGGGCCGCCGCTGGCGTAACGTCCAAATGTCGAAGAAGCTGGCGAAATCAAACCCCCGGAGGGAGCAATGCACAGGAGCTAACTAAATATTGACGATCAAGTGTATCCTTGAAAAATAACTTGAAGGAAGGGTGGTAAAGCAAGCTTGAGAGTTGACATGCATAGCTGAACAAACGCATCTCACGCTTGACGGACAGCGGAGGCTCTGCAGCTTCAATGTACAGACTGGGTATAGGGCTAGTTGGAAAGGCCCCTGCAGCGACTTCTATGTCACGATGCTGAATGGCATTCAAGCGACATAACACAGATGGACGTGCCGATGAATAGACAATGCACTCGTAATCAAGCTTGGATCAGGCCAAGGAGCCATAAACACGCAGAACGGTCCGATCAGCTTCCCAGGATGTGCCACTTAAACCACGTAAAATATTAAGAAAAGTCACACTTAGCTTTTAAAAAGGAAATTGCAAAGTCCTGCGCAGCTTCCGATCAAAGTTGAACCCTAACAATTTCGTCTCGTCTGCAAATGGAAGTATCTCCGACCCAAGATGGAGAGAGGGCGGAGGGAAAGCCTCTCGCGCCAGAAATTTATACAGACGGATTTCTCGGCGGAGAAATTAAAGCCGTTCGCGTTACTCCAGGCGTAGAGACGGTCGATACAGCTCTGGAGTTGACGTTCGAGCAGACAGTTCCGCCGTGAATTGCAATAAATGGCAAAATCGTCAAAGAAAAGGGACGATGAAATGCGGGGGGAATACAATTAACAACGGGGTTGATAGCAATCGCAACAAGAGTGACACTGAGTACAGAGACCTGCGGTACACCGTTCTCTTGAATAAAACTAGATAAAACCGAGGCCACACGTACACGAAAGACGCGGTCCGTCATAAACTCCCGAAGAAATAAGGGAAGACAACCGTGTACACTCCACGCGTGAAGTGTACATAAAATGCCACCCCTCTAACAAGTGTCATAAGCTTTCTCCAGGTCAAAAAACACAGCCAGTATGACACTTTCTCATAAATCCGTTCGTAATATACGTCGACAGACACCAGATGGTCGACGGTAGAGCGATGACAACAAAATCCGCATGGAGCGTTCGCTAGACTTTTTGAGACTCAAGCCACCATGTCAACCGCCCGTTGATCATGCGCCCCATCACCTTGCAAATGCAACAGATAAGGGTGATAGGCGGGTAGCTGGAAGATAGTTGGCGATCCTTCCCAGGCTTAAGTATAGACAACGCTGGCTTCGCGCCAAACTGAAGGAAAAACGCTGTCTGGCCAAATACGGTTAGACCTGTAAGAGAACGAATTTACTGTTGGCTGAAAGGTGCTTTAACACCAGGACATGAATGCCGTCCGGCCCAGGAGCCTAGATAAAAGGAGGGCGTGGTCCAGCTCGCTCATTCTGAAAAGTTCATTATAACACTCCTGATTTGGAGACCGAAAACTATAGGTCACGGAATCAAGCCGGTCTTTGAAAGTGCGAAAGCCGGCGGAATAATGGTCAGATCTGGAAACCGCTCAAAGGCAGCACCCAGTGTTAGCAATGGCAGACGGATTCACTATGGTGGCAATTGAAACCTGAAGGCCGGGCACAGTACAGCGCGACATTTTACCGGAGAAACGAAGAAGTTTATCCCAAACATAAAAGGACGGCGTGAAGCGATTAGAAGACTCGACCAAACGAGTCCAAGATGCCTTCTTGCTATCCTGAATAATGCGACGAGCCCTGGCGTACGATTGTTTAAAAGTAACCTAATTAGCAAGTTGGGGTGTCGCCGAAACACCCTAAGCGCAGTTCTACGGGCAGGAACGGCGTCCCGACAATCCTCCTTCCACCACGGAATAGGAATGTGCCGAGGATGCGTTCGACGGTATATAGAATTTAAGACGTAAGGTGCTGCACCATTGGTTAACGTTACTAAAGGGCTGGTCTTCAAAACACACGAGGCTGGAATACAATCTCCAGTCGACTTTTCTGAAAATCCAGGGAGGAACACTAGAATGTTGGACGTGGTGAGACAAAAGAGACCATGCAGGGGTAATGGTAACTGGAGTAGGTGTCTGCGATGACATTCCACTGCAGACGACTAGCAAGCTGAGGTGAGCAAGCGGCAAGGTCCAAGTGAGAGAATGTAGCAGAAGAATCAGAAAGAAAACTACGCTCACCTGTATTGAGGATGAAGAGGTTGAACTGAAAAAAATGTCGGAAAGAAGCGTTCGCCTTGCACAAGCCCTGGGCGAACCCCACAGGGAGTGATGGGCATTAAAATCTCCCAAGATAAGAAATGGTGTTGGCAGAGGGGATAGGAGATCTCGAATGTCCGCGAAGACGAGGGGAGACGGTGGAAGTGAATAGTTGCAGCAAACAGAAAAGAAAAAAACGGGTAATTGTAGGCTAACGGCAACAGCTTGCAAATCGGACGCAAGTGTGAGAGTCTGAAAGCGAACGTCGTTACGAACCAATAGCGTGACACCTCCATGAGCAAAAGCCTGAACCGGTGCAAGATCGTAGCGAACCGGAGTATACTCTCGCACATCAAGAGGATCATGAGGGCGAAGCTTCGTCTCCTGCAAACACACGACCATAGGTGAGTGGGAACGGAATAAAAGTTGCAGATCCACCTTATGCGATCGTACACCACGTAAATTCCAGCTCAGAATAGCCATGAATAAAAGGGATAAACTATCTACCTAAAAGGGCGGCTCAAAATAACCATTTCCTTAACCTTAGAGCATTCTGGGACTGCGACCTTCGAGAAGGTAAACTTTTCTTACCGCGCGCTCCCAGATATACTTGAAGGCCGGATTGTATAAATATCGCTAACTGGAGATCAGTTTTGATCTAAGGTTAGAACATGAACTGAGATCAGAGCAGAATTGCATTGTATAAAACTAATCTAAGATCAACTGTTCTCAGTTCGTAAGATAACGTTTGGCAACGTCGCAAAACAGCTGAAAGGCGCTGTCCCCGGGCAGCAGCACTCACTTGTTTTTCAGCTTTGGATGCATTCGATAGGGCGCAGGACAATAACCAAAATGGCGGAAAATAAGAAACTAGAGCGTGCGTTAAATTTCACACGTGAGGAGAAAGATATGCTCGTGGATACGGTAATCAGCAAATTTAAGCATGTAGTGGAATCAAAAACAAACAGATGCTGTTTCAGTCTCTGAAAAGGAGACCGCATGGAAGGAAATCGCTGCGGATTTTAATTGTAGAATTACAAATCGACCCAGCCGCACCTGGAAGTCTTTAAAATTATGCTACGAGAACACAAAGAAAAGAACTAAAAAAGCAATTCCCCAGGACAAGGTAAGTTAAATATCGAAATTCACAAATTATTCTGTGATTAAAAAGGATAGAGTATTTTTAAGATGAGGTTAGGATACACTTCGACCGTTGTGCAGTAATGTTGGCATTTGTATTTCAAATGAATAAATATACATACATTTTTTTTCAGGTTGAGCTGCACAAAACAGGAGGGGGCACTTTTAATCCCTCTGTCGATGAAACCGGCCAGAAACTAATGGCCGCATTGAGACCGCAGTTCATTCCGTTGGCAAACTGTTATGACGATTTGAACTTCCATGCCGGGATTGTAGGTAAGTGGTAGCTTTTACACATGAAAACCCGTGTGTGTGTGTGGTATGTGTGCGCGCGCGCGTGCGTGTGTAATTTTCATTGGGAAAATTATATTTCTGCATTCGTACTATATGATAACTAGATGTATCTTGCCTAACCTAAATTTTTTTCCTTTTGATTCATTAACAAAGTAAGCAATCGTTTTTCTGGCTATGATGCAAAAAAGCCAAGAACTGGTTTCATTCGAGACCAAATCCTAATCCATTTTGTTCTGCAAAAACTTATGTTTTGGAGTAAGTTTTAGGATATTGTCAACAGTACTAGAGCTGCTGGGAAATGTAGGCCCAGTGTGATGGCTGCGGAAGCAATAGAAGTTTTCGTGCCTAGTAAAGAAGCCGTTGACAATGAGGGAAATCGCCCAGGAAACTAGTTATACACAATTATGCACCACGAATAACAAAAATTTCATTCCATTAAGGTTTAACTAAGCCTTATTTTCCCCTGTTGCAGTACCAGAAACACTTATCAGTGATTAAAGCTGCACTTGTACTAAGCTAAGTAACAGTGCATTTTACAGACCATCCATAAATAGTTTTTATTTTCTCCACGTTCTACCTGTGTTAGAGGAAGTATTATGTTCCACCCAAAATTTGATAGAGATGTCCCTGAAACTCTGCTCTGGGAATATGTGGATAACTCAAAAACCACGACAAATACCAAATTGAATATTTAATATATATTATTGAAGGTTTTGAATAATGGTTTTGATGGAATAATGTCACATGAACTACTCTTTACCTGGAAGAGCTTTTGTTATTTTTGTTTTAAAAAATGGCTCTAATCATTACAATATATTGCATTTTCTGAGGATTTTCTGCAAAATTCTCTTCACTCTGTGTATTTTATGTAATTTGGAAACCATAAGAAATAGGAATAAACGTACAATGTGGAAAATGCAAATCTTAAAAACATATGCATTATATATAAAATTCTTCTGTGGAATAAGCAACAATATCACTTCATGTAATAAATAATTTGGGTTTATCCAATTAAAGGTTATATGAATTAACACCAAAACTGAAAACTGCACAAATATTTTTAGGGGTATCTTTGTTCTGTTAGAAGTAAGCTTAGATAGCATATTACACAATGATAATTGTAAAATTCAATAAAATATGCGTAATGTTTTGCCAGAAAGTTGTCGTACTTTAGGCACTGTATTCACTTTTACTACTGATTTGATTTTTCAAAATCTGAAGAAACCTTTTGGATTACATTGTTCTTTGTGATATCTAATCACAAATATCTCACTTTGCAACCTGAATGTGAATAAATACTGTTATGCAAGCATATACATATTTAGCTTGTGTCACACTACCTCAACTATCAGAATATATTTCAATCAACATTTCAGTTATTAAGTAGGTGCTTCTATTATGTTTATTAACCCATTAGAAGCACTTTGTGTTCTCACATCAGAGCCGAACATCTTGCTTCCTTTGTCATGCATTATGAAATCAGCACAACCTGCTGGAGGCAAGTGCATACAAAATGGGCTAAGATTGACTCTGCAACATCAGAATATTAATCTGTTACGTTTTAAGGATGGGTTGAGTACACTAATGTATTACTGGTTTTATTATAATCTGATTTAATGTTTTCTTTTTGCAGATGAAAGCGATGCAATCCAAGCAAGCAGTGTTAAGGGCGATGTTCAGGAGGAAGGATATGTAGAGATTCTGTTTCGAGAAGAAACAGCGAACACAGCTAATATGGAACAAGTAAGAAAATATTTCATTTCTAACAAAACTGGGTTGTATTAGCCTAAAGGTAAGAAAATAATTTTTCATGTTCTTTCAGGCACCTCCAGCAACATCATCAAAGGCGGGTTGGAGGACTTCCAGTGTAAAGAAAAGAAGTGAAAGTGTTCTAGAAGAGAAATTGCAATTTTACAAAAGACGACAAGAGTGTCTTGAAATAGAGCACAAAGTGAAAATGGACACGTTGCTCTTAGAAAAAGAACTCAAGCAACTTGAGGTTTTACAAAAAAAAAAAAAAAGGGAATGAGGTTTAAGTGACTGATTTGTGTGCGAGTGTTTGAGAGAGAGATAGATTGATTCATTGCATTATATTGTTTTAAGTATTATTTTTGTGTATTTGACGAAGTTCTCCGAAACCTGAATTGCAATTATGTATTTCGAAGTTACCTTGTTTATATTTAAGAGATTTCTGCAATGACATATTATATTTCTGAAGAGTATATCTTCCAAATCTTAGTATTGCGAGCAAATTTTTCACTAAAAGATTCGCAAGAGAAATTGGTGTTTGTACTCACTGTTAAAATGATTTGCATTGTGTTCACATAAACCCGAGATTCGCCTTCGGACCAGAGTAATATAGGATATTCAAAAATACTTTTTAGCAGATACATTTCTACCAGATAAGCACAAAAAGTTTAACAATCCTTTTTATAGCTGGCCCCGTAGCTCAGTTGATAGAGCACCTGCCTGCTGTGCGAGGTGTCCCATGTTTGATTCCCAGCTGGGGAGTTGGGAATTTTTTTCTAGCTACGATTATTTCCTATCCTAGAGTTTGGAAGAATGAATGTGTGTGTGTGTGATCTAATGATTAAAACCCAAAAAGTGCAAGAAATCTGATGGCAGAATACGAGTTAACACCATTGCCAATAGGCAGTAAGTTCCAAAGGAAAGGCCGCCAATAAGGCCAATGTAGTTAAAGGCAGAGCACAAATGGAACTAAAAAAAAGTCCTTTTTAAATTGCTGAGCATTGTATTATACCCCAAGTGCATGAACACCTCACACCATTTTCTGAAAGAGGACTTGCCTCTAAAACATTTTCTTTCTGTGATTGATAAACTGTGCAAATAAGTGAATTCATTAGAAAGTTTGTATTGTTGCCATTTACAATTTCTTGACGTTTCAATTATACTTTTGCACCACATTATAAAAAATGTATCTTAAAATCACATTATATAAAAGAAGCCAGCTAAATTTGACAGATCTTCATTGTTAGGTGTTAAAAGTTTTCCAAGCTCTGAAAACCTACGCTCTTTCCAGATCTTTATTGTGCTCATTCCTTTTAGGAATGAACAAAGTTAAGTCAAATCTTTGTCTCATTGTTTTAAAAACACTGTTTAATTACTTATGAGCACTTTTCTTACGAAGTGAAAAAAAATATTTTGGTGAAGGATGCGGTTTCATTATTCTTTTCTAAATTGGAAGCATTTGCACAACTCTTGGCTTGAAATCTCACTTAGTGAAACCATAGAAACCTTTTAGGTCTCTACACAAAGAGTGTATACGTGAAAATTCTCTGAATTAACTAATATAGTTAATAGAAATTCCAATCTCAGCAACCAAGATGTCACATTCTTTAGAAAATACACAGAATGCTATGGTACTGTTCTGTTCTAACCTTTTCACCCTTTCATACTCAAATTCCTTCATGGTGTCAGAATAGTGCATTGTTCTTAGATAGGGAACATAAACATTTTTCTAGACCTCTATGACACATTTAGGAAGTATTCACTACTGATATTTCCAGAATTTACCACTCATAAATGATATTTCATTTGAATTTTAACTACATTACATTGTGTATGTATTTGTTATTGAAATTGGGGACAAGTCTATCCTGGGACATTAGTATTAATTTCAGAGGCTTCTCCTCCACTAATGCTGAAAATGTCGGCAAAATTGAAATTTGTATCAGTTGGAAATTAAGTAAAAAAGAACATGACAAAACACTTTTAAATTCATGAATTAATTCATAAATATCAGAGCAATTAGAATGCTGAATACAAAACTAGTAAGTATAAAAATAAAACTTGTATTTTTCACCATTTCCCAAGGGGTTGCCTTAAGCTAATCATATGAAAACTACCTCTGGTAATAATGAACCTTCAAGTTTTAAATTTTCTAGGTTTTTATTTAATTACTACATAACAAAGGATTTTCTTGTGTGAAATGTATAAGGCTTCCAATGCCATTTATTACTCTATTACTTGTAAAGATTCATAAAATGAGTTAATAGAAAAGAATATTTTGTCATTAATATCATTCTAATAAGAATTACTTGTACGATTCATTCACTAACATACGGGTAATAGAAAGGAATATTTTGTGTCATTACTATCATTCAGTTAAAAATTACTTGTAAAGATTTATTTGAAACATATGCGTAATAGCAATAACCTTGTCTGTCATTACTATCATTCAAAGAATTACTTGTAGTCATTAATTCTTAAGCATATGGGTAAATAAAAGCATACTTGAACATTGTACTATATTTTATTCCAAACTTTCATATGAAGTGTGAATGTTTAGTTTCTGGACTTTGTGACACTCATCACTGGTGGAGTACTTTAGCCTTTCTAATAGCCATCACGCCTCAAGGAAATGGTGAATACTATGGTTTCCAAGTTTATCTCAAAGCTAGTTAATTTCAGTGAGAATGTGAACTGATCCTATTGCAGTGGAAAAGTCACATTTAAGTTCATGCTTTAGTACGAGTATTCCATAATGCTCCTTGAACAAAGTCTGCAATGCTAGCACATCTCTTAGAGCATGCTACCATTATATATCACTTCTATTTATTCACATTTTTAATGGGTTCTGCTGTGCAGAAGGTCTGACAATTTTTCTGTTGTAAGAGAAACAATTAAAGAGAGTGGTTGGTTTTAGTTACAACCTTCACAATCTCCATCTGCTGATTATATACATGTATATTCTTAAAACTATTTTGGAATTTTTTTCCTGCCTCCTTTTTGTTTTGTATATTCAGCATGAACATTTTATAAAAAAAAATAATTCCTTTACAAGTAAATTATACATGAGCAATTTTCATCCATGCTAAGTTAATAGTCATGTGGGATAATACTATTATAGTGGAATTGACAAGTCACTGAAAACTAGGAATATATGTGCCTCCGAGTTTTAAGCTTATCAGTGAATTTTTCATAAAATTAAACTCTATTGCACATAAAACAGTCTCAATCAAACAAGTTGTATACTTCTCCAATTAATGCATTTACACTTCAATACATCTTTATTTCTCACAAATCTGTAAACAGATTTTGGATAAACCAGCTTTTTTCAACTATAACAGTCATAAGTGCAAAAACACATCAGTTTGTCACTATGTCGGAGGTCTGCAAACTTAAACAGCTGGCTTTCTTATACCGTCTCTAGATGAACTTGAATTGAGGTTACCTTTATCATCTATTTGTATGCTACAGTAGAATGTGTACAATCAGCAAGTCCAAACTGAAAGCTGTTGCACACAAGAGCTTAAGATGCTGTGGAATGCTGGAAATGGTGAAACAAAAGAAACACAATGCAGGGGTAATGATCGCTGGAGTAGGCGTCAGCGACGATGTTCCACTGCCAAAAAGCAAGCTGGAGTGAGCAGCGGCAAGGTCCATGTGAGAGAATGTACCACAAGAATCAGAAACAAAAGTAGGCTCACCTGTATTGACGATTAAGAGGTTGAACTGAGCAAAATGGTGGAAAGAAGCGTTCCCCTTGCACAAGCCCTAGGCGAACCCCACAGGGGGTGATAGGTGTTAAAATCCAGTGCCAGAAACCGATTCAAGCGCCGAGAATCGGTTCTGGGTGACAATGGGTGAAGGAATGGCTAAGCGCGGCTTGCTCCAGGAGCATCTGGGACTGCAACCCCCGAGGAGAAGGTGAACTTTTCTTACCGGGCGCACGCGGAGGGACTATAAGAAAATCTTCCTTACGAAGTTTCAGCTTGAACTTATTCTAGGTGCCTTGTGACTTCAGTAGCTTTAGATCAGCTTTAGATGGCTTCATAACCATGCCAGAGATGGACGGCCGGATGGTAGTGTCGGTCAAGGCAGTCATGGTCCAAGTCTGCATTTTGGCATCCTTTCGGGGTACTGGAGAGGCAACAACAGAGCTAAATGTACCAGATCGCAGAATCGAAGGTTGGCACGCATGGTAACGCCTCTGGGCTTCAGCGAAGAAGTTTCTCCTTTACCTGGATCGCTTTCTCATCCAAGTACTGCGGACAGTCGGCAAATAATGCAGAATGAGACCCTTTGCAATTAACGCTGACGGTGACTGTGGAACAGCTCTCTTCGTGTGTGGGCTGGCTACATGATGCGCAGATGGTAACGGCCAGCGTATGTCAACTGGGACAGGAACTTCCGGTATAGCATCGATGTTCTCATATCGGGCTCCCAAAAGGTACATTTGGAGCGCTGCATATGCCCATTGCTTAAAATGCAGGCGCTAGATGTCACTGTGAAGCCCGTACATATAACATTCAATACTGCCAACACAATTATTCTGAACTCCTGTGTTGAATATTAAATTGTTTTAAAAATAACACATATTTAGTCCCAGATGTAATATATTATAACAGTTTGCCATGTATAGTCGTTTTCATATTAGTGGACCGGTTTGTACATTATTTGAGCTCAATGTACGTGTGAACAAAGCCTAAGGTTGGCTAAGTGTATCCAATTTGAGACGAAATTTTAAAGCTGCGAATCGTATTTTAACGGATGCGAGAGTAAATCTGAGAAGAAAATTCTTCGATTTAGTAGAACTGGCAAGATTTTAAAGGCATACAATAGCGTATAAATACCAAGAAAGAAGCGATTTATTTTTTTTCAAAGGCCTGTTGGTAAGTAGGATGCATGAATGTAAATAATGTATAATAAACAAAATTAAATCCATAACCTAACCAGAATTGCTTTACGTATATATTTATTTTCAAAATAAAATTGTATTGTCTACTCATGAGTAATATTACATTTTGTAAGTTAGCTGCAGTTCGAATCTAATCACTGTATACATGATAACACTAATAATAATAATGGTCATTTTACGAGTGAAATACTAGTGGAGAATAAAAAAGTCTATTTAGTATACTAGCTGGGCTTTACAGTTGTTAGAAAGCTAGAACTGAAGTTAAATATTACAATTTAAGGTTTAAATATTACAATTTGAGGTTTAAATATTAAATTCATTTTTGCATTCTTTGAATTTCAGAACTGTTAATTTTTCTATATATGGGCTACTGCAGTATATTACCTGTTCAACACGTCCAGAAGTAGTATCCTCAGGATTATGGCACAGATTTCCTTCGTTCATCATTTGAAGTGAGTTATATTTAACAGAATTTTCATTTTGCTCTAATAAGCTAATGGCAGAGTTGTTGCCACTTTTTTCTAAATTATCTTTTTGACTTTCCTTTTTCACAGTGAGATTACATTGTACGCAACCATGAACATTTCTGGGACATAATTATGCCATGGTCTAGTACTATGTGCTAAGGTTAAACACTTGCAAACTGCACAAAGTAATAGTGCTGTTTTATCAAAGAAATCATTTAAATTTTCAAACTTTGGTAAAGAAAATTTAAAACATCTGGTGTTAGATATTTCATAAACTGTTTCAATCTTACCATTGGATTACTTGATATTTAGCTTAACTTATATACAGTTTGTGGTATCTTAACACAGAAAATATTTCTTTGTAAAACCATTGAGTTTTCAGATTAAGTAAAAGAAACTTTAAATAAAAAAGCAAGTTTTTATAGTAAATAAGTGAAAATACTGTGCCATATTTACAAAATTAAAGAATGTTTTGCTCTGTGTTCTGAATAATGAGCAAAATAATTGCAATAAATGAGCAGAGGATATGTTAAAAATAACAGGATATTTTATAGCTCAACTCTTGATTAATGCAGTAATTAGTGTGGATTTATCTGAACTTTGTGTTTGAAATATTTAACTTAATGTCTTATGTCGTAGGGTTTACAATCTGTTAATAACAATATTACAGCAGGCATCATACACTGGTTAATAGTTCGGGTTGTACCATTTTCCTCTATGAAGTCATGCAAGTGGTTCTCTTAACTGCCATACAAAGCGATGTTGGTATGGGAAGTATGACAAATGATGGTGCACCTCAAGCGGTTGTAAAAACACTCCTTTCATTTAAAATTGTGAATCACGAATAATGCTAAGGAAAATGTGTATTATTTATTAAGTTATTATTAAGTCACAATTAATGTCAATATGATTTTTAAAAAAAAGTCATAATTAGTGCAACTTCATAGGAGAGGCAAAACGTTTTATAGTAATGAAACATATTGGTTTGCTGAGGAAACAAAAGTCATATGTATTGCAGTTTAATTTTTTTGTTGTTCCCCACATGGTTTAGTAATGTATTTGCAGCAGATTAATAAAATATTTTAATCTGCTGCTGTAGAAAGAAAGAAAGAATAATTAGTATTTTATTAAGAATTTAACAGTACAAAGAAAACGAGGAGAAATTATGTCTAATATGGTGCTGATAAGATTGTCTTTATGTTCACAGCTGTTTGGTTCGAACCTGTATTAAGCACAAAGTTGTTGAATATTATGATTCTATAGTCAAACTGAAAAATAATTTTTACTTCGTTTACCTCCGTTTTTTCAACTTAACTTTTACCTATGTGCTATCTCGGGCACAAGTTTGAGTAAATGAGCACTTCTCTGTGCACCATAGAGCAGTGAATTGATGGCCTGCATATTACAAGTTTTTATATTTAAGCTGAACTGATAGAAAATAGCTGTAAAGCATTTTTAACCTTCTTTCAATTAAAAAAAAGAAAATAGAATCCATGGTATTAGTGTTTATTTAAGTGCCTTGGAAATAGATACTAGATGAGATTGCAACAGATATTCCAAATAAAAACCAAACAAAGAGCAATAACTAATCACAAATTATTTGTTAAGAAATTTATTATTTGGATAATGTAGAAGCAGCAATTAAAAATGTAATGCTTGTTAAATCTGCATCACGGGATGTTAGTGTAAGAAATTTTGCTCAAGTTTGTGTTGCGTAAGATGCTGCTATATTAAAAAAGATTTTGTGTAACTGAATAGTTGCTTTTTTTTTGGCTGATGTATTTCACTTATTTTTCAATACACATGATAAAATATTATGTGGTGTTTTATGTATAACCAAATGCTGACATTCTTTGTAAATGGCAGGATATCATTTATATTATAATTTGTATATTATTATAGAATGCGAATCAATGACATTTCTGTCATGTAGGGTAACAGCTGTTAAGTTGATGAATGGTAAACTGCTGTATACAAAGAGTAACATTACATAATACCATACCACAACCTTTTCTATTTTCCAATTTTACTGAAAATGAGTATAAAGGCATTGTCAGTGTAAGACAATTAAAACCGATCTTGGTATTCTAGCAGATGAGTAAGAACTGAAAGGACTGCAAGTTCTAAATAAAGTCACCTGTGCGTTTAATGGTTTTCTCTCCAGATTGAGGAAACCATTAAAAATGCAATGATTTTATTTGAGACTTGCACTTCTTTCAGTTGGCTAGCGCACATCTCGAAAGCGGGGAGCGGGGCTAGCAGCATGCATAATCAGTTGATAATGACGTAAGTTGCATTACCGACCGCAGCGTTAGTTCCGCTAACGGGCACCCGAAAGGTCCTAAAAAGCGCCCTATGCGGCACCTTACCCCCATCATTGAGTTGACAATGAGGTTAATTTTGGTAACGGCACTCTTACATGAGACTTGCGTATGCCCCAAACGTTGGCATTTAAAACGCATAGGTCTAGGAATACAGGGCCTCATTGCAATACGTTCGTACCGTGCTGAAACACTCGTGGGCAAATTGACGCCATCGAAAGTTATAGAAAGAGTACGAGTGAGTACCAACACTCCGTCGCGTTTAGCCTGCACTCGAAGAACCGCTGTCACCTTTTGTTCTGAAAGATATGCGACCAGGTCATCGTCCAATACACCATCGAGGCTAAACGTGGTGACGACGCCTCGACAGGAATTCAATGTGCGGTGCTTCTCTACACGGATGGGATAACCGTGGAGAAGCGTGGTGCGCAACAAAGTCTTACTTTGTAGATCGGACTTGCTTTGTACTAATAATGAACCGTTTCGAAGTCGAGTCAAGGACTGAACCGAAACAGCAATAGAGTCAATACCCTTCTGTATTATAAAAGGGTTCACCTTCTCGAAAGATTGTCCTTTCTCAGTTCGCGTAATGATTAAGCAACAACCTGATGCCGGTGGTGCTACTTCTGTTACCAAATCTTTTCGGCGCTTGTTAGTGATAATGGAAAAACACGGCTCCATAGCTAAAGAAATCCTCCACCATTGTAATCCTCTCTGACCTTGGGCTCTCACTTCCCGGGCGTTACCCCGGATTAGGAGAGTGGCCTATCTATACCAGTCTGACCCCAGAGCCACACCTCCCAAAACATCGAGAGACCCAATGGCTATGGGGAGTCACCAGCTCATGCAATGGTCCCCCCGCGGGACTGCAGTTGAACAGCGGATACGAACACACCCTACACGAAGACCCCGGGTGGTGGGGATGACGCCATTACCCACTCACCCAGCTACGCATCCGGTGCGCGAGAAGCCGTCAGGCTATGTACATGGAGGATCAAAAGAAAGAAAAGAATAAAATAAAACAAAAGTGTGTGGCATAGCATAACCTAAGCAATGGCGCAACCGGGCCTGCACCACAAGCAGGAAAACGAACTCAGGGAAACTGAAATTGGGTTGGTCCATGTTTCCGATTCCGACCCCGAGGTATTCCAAAGGGAACACAAACGAACTCTCAATGATAAATATCCAAAATAACGACAATACGCATATTTGCAATAATACGGCGGTAGGGTTAGAGAAGAAAAGTACCAAGAAATAGTAGAAACGCCACAAACAGAAACTATGATTCAGGATGAAACATTTCTCGCGACGTTGGACATCGGTGGTATGTCCTCCGTCTGTAGTCTGCAATTTTATGATTTTGTAGCCAAAGGCTTATAACTACAGCCGCTCCCAACTAAAAATGTATACGCTGTATTAGCCGTTGGGAGAAAGAGACAACGGATACAAATGCACGTCATGATTGAGTTTACACTGAACGGCGTGCACATAGAATTCATATTTATAATTATCCCCCATTTTGTTGCACAAATATTATTTGCTAGTGACCTATTTCAGGCATTTCAAGCTCGCGTCAATTATCAGAGAAAACAGCTGGAGTTAAGGATGGAGAGGTAATCGACCACTAACACCATACAGTTGACCGCCGCGCAAACTCAAGTAGCACAAGAAAAGTTCTTTGTTCAGCTAATTCAGGTCGATGAATATATATACTTAGCAAAGCTACAAGTAATCAATGTAAATGATGATTACGAAGAACACAATGTTTGAACACTATTGTATGTAATTATATGCACGCGGAAGAAAAATATGACTTTATAGATGATAGTCCAAATCTCGCCGGACGAAACAAAAGTAATTACTGCACGTTACTGTAGCCTTAACTTAGACGTAGAAACAGATTCATTTGTGCCACCGGAACAGGTACCGGTCGGGCGTGAAGACATTAGACCATTGAAAACAAACTCACCTCCATCCCTCACTTGAAGGAAGATGAAGAACAAAAGCTTTTCGATGTACTTTGATAAAACCGGTCTGCCTTCACGGAAAAAAACGGGTTTGTGAACGTCTTCGAATATGAATTCCAGGTAAGAGGCACCCCATGGCGCTACAAATGCAGAAATATACCTCTGGACCTCAAGACCGGCCTTCGATCGAACAATCAATAACATGCTACAACAAAATATAAAAGAAGTTTTAACATCCCCGTACATCAATCCCCTTTGTATTGTCAGAAAAAGCAACGGCAAAGTACTCACTACCATTGACGCCAGACACTTCAATCAGTATATAATGCCAGATAATTTCCGTATAATGAGCATAGACCAAGTACTTTCTAGTATAGGCAGAAAAAAAATGGTTCTCGTCAATCGATCTCACCAACTCTTACCTACAAATTCCCCTACCAGAACATTTGAGAAAATATTCATTTTTATACAGAGGTTATGTGCTTCAGTACACCAGATTACGTTCGGTTTATCTGAAGCGCAGGTGAATTTCTCCGCGCAATGTATACTATCTTTGAAGATACCTCTCTAAATTTCCTCACACAATATGTAGAGTGAGTGGCGTTTAAGTAGGGTTACCATACGTCCGTATTTAATACGGACAGTTTGTATTTTTACCCAAGCGTCCGTGTCCGTACTTCGCGAAAAAATGTTAAAATGTCCGTACTTTACAGGATGTATAAAAATATATTTGTTTTGTTCTGCGAAATGCATGCGCTCCGAGCTTTAATTTTTAAACATTGACAATACTTTGTGACTACTGTTTTTGAATTGTTTAATAAAGCTCATGGTTGGTCACGCCACACTATCTTACGATCTGGCGGTTAGAATCTTTGGTTCATTCGGTTGACAGTCAGTCCTGCTGCACTGCAGTAGTAATAATACAGTGCAGTGGTTGGTTGTGTATGTTCAGTGTTCTTTTGTGCACTGAAATGAAGTATTTACTGAGTGAAAAGTGTTGTGCCTTATATCCGTTTATAAATGGCAAAAAGACGTCATTTTAACAATGACTTGGAAACAGAATTTTCGTTTATAAAACGTGCAAACATTATTGATGGTCAAACCGAAGATCAACTTAAGTGTATAGTATGTAAAAGTGAATTTTCAGTTGCGTATGGTGGTCGTCGCGACATCGTAAAACAAATACTCGAAAACATACCAAAGCGATAAGAGCTCCTGCAATAAGTGCCACGTTACCTTTATTTTTAAACATAAAGACCCAATAACGAAGACAGAATGCGTAGCTACGTGCCCGAAAATTATGACTTGTTTGATAATCCTGTCAATGAGGCATATATGTGGTTTATTCATGGCGTTCTACAAATTTTCAGTGAATGTATTCTTGAAATGGAAAAAAATCACATCACTGCAATACAGGTTTCAATTAGGTACAATGATTTAAAGCAAAAACGTGTTACTAGGAAAAATCACATGTTTATTCCACAAATAGGAAAACAGAAATTCACTAATTAATGAAGGAGGTTGAAGATATCTTGATTTCTTTTTATGATAGGTGTATTTCTCACTTGGAAATTTCAGCGGTGGTACATAGATGTTGCAAACAGAGAAACAGACACCCTCCAATTGGATACACATATGACACAGTCAACAAGGTTGTGAGCAGCGCTACGTTGGTGGCACAAATATTATGCACCACCACAATAGCAACCCACCGCTGGCACGCGGTCCAACTAGTCATGGCAATAACAGGAAAAGCCTCGAAGATGTAAAGCGTGAGTAGGCTGTAAATGGGTTTCCTGAAGACAAACGATTGAGGGAGAACCTTGGGAAACTAAACTCTGTATATCCAGAAGGCGTGCCAGGAACCCATTAACGTTCCGCTGGAGTATTTCCATTGCAAGAAAAGGTTAAGGGGTCCGCTTAGGTTTCTTCCTCACCTTGACGGATTTCGGACCGACTACGATAAAATCTCCAGCCGCTGGCGAACCTTCTGCTGCCCGGGAACAGAAAGAGCCCTTGCGGCTCGTTGAGCGGGGCCGGGACTTCACAGACGAAGTGCGACAACTCGGTCTATGTAGAGGTCGAGAACGAATTTCCTCAGCAGATAATACTGATGGACGTGCACTGGTAGTCGGCTTGGAGACTGGTGGCGATACGGCTGAAGACGAAGACTGTGCCGCACTCAACCGAGACGATGAAGTACTCGATGAAAACTCGGGTTTGTGTCGAAGCATGAACAACGGGCGTGAGTGGTGAGCCAACAGTGGCAACAGGAGAGCGGCGGACGATGGAAGAATAACCAGTGGTGTTTGCAGGTTGAAGTTGCGCAAAGCGCCGCCGTGCTTCAGGAAAGGCGAGGCGTTCCTTAACGTGCAGCTCCTGTATGCACTTTTCGTCTAAAAACCTCGATCACTGTCGCGAGATAGACGGATGACATCCTCCAGTTAACACAACTAGGGTCTCGATCACAGACCGCGCCGTCATGGGCAGGAAGGCTACATCGTTCACAAACAGCAGGATGGTTACACGCGCGAGTAGTATGTCCGAAACTCTGGCATCGAAAACAGCGCATGGGATTCGGCATATATGGGCATACGGCGGCACGTTCGCAGCCACATACAATTAACTCCGGTAACACACCTTTTAAGGTGAGAAACATGATGCGTAACGGGTATTCTTGGCCATCCTGTTTGAGAGATAACCAGTACGCCTGGCATACACGTTGATCTGAGGGGCAATTGAGTATTTCTTCATTGGAAAGATCGTCGAAACTGGAGGTGGTGACAACCACCCTACACGAGTTTAACGATTTGTGTGAGGCTATCCGGATGGAATGCAATAGGAGCCCGACAAATTCACCTTCAACAGTTTCTGGGACTGCTCCGCATTTTCCGTCTCGATCAACAACGTACCGTCTGGAAGCCGCGTTGCGTTCTTCACCTGGCCACAGATTCGATCCCCCTCATGCTTTATGTAAAAAGGGCTAAGGTCTTTAAACGTTTTACCATCATTAGCCAAGGTCACAACTAAAAAAGAATCAGTGAAGGGAGTTTTGCGCGGATGCATGATGAAATAGACCCCATCCGGAACCGTCGGCGTCAGCCTGCCATCCGGGGTTAAAGAATAAAGACACCATATGTTCACGGTCTGCGCCGTCGAGGGAACCCTCCCAAGACATATTTCAGAAAGGCTACCCCTAATCTCCACTACTGGGCCGTATGTGTAATCCATTCACCACACACACACCCAGGGCTTTAAGCCCTACCATAGGAATAACCGCCCATGGCTTCCCACTCTAGGCCGCGCTGCGAGCAAGACAGGCACGGATTCAGGGAACTTGTGGTTAATTACACCGAGGTTCCGTCAGTGGTAACACATCCGACCCGTGATACTAATCCAGCGACCGAGACCCCCAGAGAGCTACGTGGATGTACATGACGGCGTGGACGGGCTCCGCACTTAAGGTTACACACAGGGGCAGTGCGAGGGCTCCGCCCGACCTTCGCGCCCGAGACCTCCGTAGAGCACACATGTCGGAAGCCGCGCCGAAAACGTGGAAAAGAAAGATCCTGCTGGTGAGACAGGAGCTAATAAACCTAAGACCGTAAAAATTAAGAATTAGTATAAACCTAGAAGAGGAAGAGCATTATTAACAAACGAGGAACAAATAATTAGACGTGGCACAGTAGATGAGGGTGGAGAGGGTCATATGGTGGCGAGTGGCTCGGGACCTCAGGTACGCCAAGCAACACAGAATGTGGGGCCCCTGGGGGCACGATATGTAGATGACTTTCTAATACACGATAATACTCGTAACGTGGAGGAACACAAGATTACGTAATAACTAAATTACGCGAAAATGGCTTGACATTAAACTTGGAGAAAACCAATTTCTTTCAGCAAGAAATAAAGTTCGTGGGCGCAGGAATGTCGCCAGACCAAGACTACGAATCATCAAATAAACTCCACCCCCTAAGAATCTAAGACAGTTTCGAAGAATATTAGGTATATTTCAGTACGAAGCTCGTTTTCTGATAAATTACGCCAAAGAAGTAACCCCTCTTAGAGAACTACTTTAAAAAATGCCCGCTGGATGTGGACAGAAGTCCAACAAAAGGCTTTTGAAACCGTCAAGAAACTATTTGGGAACGCCATTTTACTTTAACAACCACGAATGGATAGACCATTTTACATTTACATCGACGCTGAAATTTCTGGATTCGGCGCCATATTGTGCTAACTAGATAATCAGGGAAATCAATGTCATACGTACGGCTTCAAGGAGCCTAACAACCACAGAAAAATAGCCTGTGTAACAGAGCAAGAGATAACAGCGATTTTCTTTGCTTTACAAAAGTTTCGGCATTACATCTTCAATCGTCCTATCACTATATTCACGGACCACATTAGCTTATCCTTTATTAAAAACTGTAAATTGACGAGCTCCAAAATCTCACCTTACATTCACGAGATTATGGTCTACGATGTAACTATTAAACACATTTCTCGAAGCGAAAATATTTTTGCCGATGTGCTCTCCAGAATCGGAACGAAAGGTGACATACTAGAGCACCAAGACAACACGCAATGGGAGGTACATGTATTAAAGCTGGACCTCCACCTCAATAAAGAACTCATTAAACAGGCAAAAGACATCGTAAAATTACAGCGCGAGGATGCAAAACTGAATGAGTTACTCCAAAGAGCACCCGAATTCCGAGCGGACACACGGGCAAAGATAGCCACATGCAATGGCGTATTATATAAACTTCAAGGGGCAGAAAAACCAACATGGCAGACATACGCTCCCCATACTTTAGAAGCACTAATCATCGACACGTTTCATACCGCAACAATTCATGCAGAATCGGACAAGACATGGTTGTCCATAGGGGAACACTTACACTTAACGTGAAGCACGATACACTCCCGATATCAATCTTAGGGGACAAGCCACTAACGTTTGTCACTATGGACGCCTATGGTCCTCTCCCGACAGGCGCCGCCTGTCGTCCTAGTTGACGTATTCACGAAACTAGTGAAACTGCAAGCTATTAAACGACTAAAGGGTGGAGCTTGTACGAGAAAAGTTACGGAGGACTTCATTGCCAAGTTCGAAAAAATGGCTGCCATTTTGGCCGATAATGCATCGGTCCACAGAAGCACACTTCGTGGAAACGATAAAAGCAGCATGAATACAAATATACCACTCCACCTTATATCACCCTCGAGCAAACCCTTGCAAGAGAACCATGCGTGAACTGTCAATTTTTTTGCGCCTTCTTTGCAACCGCAGACATACCTCCTGGGTCTCCCAAATACCATTAATAGAGAAGATGTTTAACAACTCTATTAACTCTAATACAGGATTTGCTCCTATTACGCTGCATACAGGCCAGCAGCCTGTAGAGATTATCCCAGGTATGGCAAGCGCAATCAGCAATGAAGAAGAAACGGGGATAGGAAAATTACAAAGAGCGTATCAACGTCTATTGCTCGAGCAGAGAAACGTAAAAGGAAAAAAACACAAACCATGCCACCCAAAAGTAGATCTAGTTTTAGTGAAAGCACATAAGCCATCCCTACTAAACAAGACGTCACACAAACTACATCTCTTATCGAAGGGACCAGCTGTTATTGTCAGAGTTGAGTGAGTGGCTTCGAGATTGCTAACAAAACAAACCAGGTGATAGGCAGGTATAATTTAGCCCTCTTACGGCCATTTAAGCAGCTGGCAACAGAAAACGTCTAAGTAGAACGCATTGGTATTGTCTCCAACGCGTGAAACTAACCAAGCCTTACAAGCGCGAAAGAAAGACAGAAAGAAAAAAGAAAAATTTTGAATAAACAATTTCGCCCAATATTCGTTTAGGAACCCACTGGTGTGAATGGGAAGGATAAGAAAATGGTAGTAATTTGTAAATAACTTAACAGAAAATATGTACGTGTATTCTTAAGAAGTTACCATGATTTGATCGAGGAAAATGTTCATATTGATAAAAAAGATATAACTGGTCTGTTAGTAAGCTAAAATAGGCCTATATATACTTTTTTTTAAAAAAAAGTATTTGTTTTATTGGTAGATGAAAAGCAATGTACCATTAACTCTGTTCTTGCAATTTAAACACTGTGCATAAATGCAAATAGTTATACACTACCTTACACATACACTGTAAGAAAACGATACGCGACATTGTGAGGTAATAGTGAACGAATTATGTAATAAGTATTGTAACATGTGTATTAACTTAGACATTAAGCATAATGGGTGTACTTCCGGCCATCTCAGTTCTAAATAAAAAGGCCAGTGGAAAGAAAAATTAAAACTAAAAACAGATGTTATCAATGTCTTCTTTCAAACATCACAAAATGTGTATAAAAACGGACACATGGGTACCGTGTGAAGTGTACTAACGTGTGATAGTGCAGTGAAAGAAAACTATACATGTGGGGGGAAGAGGAAAGAAATAGCAACAGTTTGGTGTTAAACGTAAAAACGCACATGCGTGAAGAAGCAATATCGACACACAGAACTGGTACGGTAACAATGAAAACGTTCACTTACAAAAGCCATACTGAGGCGACATCCCATGTGCTAATATGTCAGAATTTTTATAAACCATGTATTATAATGTTTTCTTTCCATTATGACTGTATAACTATTATGTTAACCAATACAACTATAACATTAGATATTATTTGTAACATTGTTAGGACCATTATATATGTATGTCTGTAAGTACTTAAAACCTCGCACAAGCGGTGTGATATAAGTGTTTACCACATGATAAGCATGACAACCAATGTTAAGTGTATATAATTTTTCTGTTTTGAACCCCTCTCGCCCGACATGCAAGACAAGCCAGAATATTGACGAATGTACACACAGTTGATCCTACTTTCAAACCAGAAAACGAAAACAAGACGAACCCATAAAAAGATGCTAGACGTTAGGCGGATGTTAGATTCAATAACCGTTTGAAGTTACTCATACACAGGATTCAGTGGGACATTCAAAGCGAATTGGGAATTTCAAAATCGCAATTACCTTTAAAGGGCATATGAAGCTGAAACACCCGCCGGATAATTACTTATATATACATAAGTTATAAATACACAAACTTATTTATACACGCAGAATAAGGGAAGAATTTCACAAGAGCTAAAGCTTGCGGAAGGGTAGACAAGAAACTAGTATATGTTAAGAGAGCCGGAGGCTATAACCGGACAAACCGAAAAGGTTCTCTGTCCTTTAAGAATTCTGCCGAACATGTGGACTGCAAAACAAAGGCAGAACATTCCAATGCGACTCAGAGGCACCAGGACGTACGTGCTTAATCGGTGCGTAAAAAACCAACGCTAGAAATGAATGACAGGCAATGAAATGTTCCAAATGTAAAATAGAAATTTGCACTAGTCCTGGTACGAAAGCAGGGACGAAAAGAAAGCAGCAAATAACCGACGTGATAAATCACGTAGTTAGGGGACCAAAGCAAGTCGTCTTGAAAATGGGCGTGAAATAGAAAAAGATCCAGACAGATCAAGGTAGGAGCTGTGAAGGCTAGGTGACACACTCGCTCAGACCATCACTATGTTAAGACGATAAGTGTTACACCTCCGACGTAGGGGTCGTCAAAATTATTAAGCCTACATTATCAAAGTTCCCATATAGCGCAGTGTAAGTAAAAATCACAGGAACCGGTGTTTCATAGCTAGGAGCGACAACTCCTTGGCGGGACGTAGTATAGGTAACAGCGGCTTAAGTAATTATAACCACTGGGAGTAGGAAGCGGCTTGTGTCTTGCATCTGGGATAGAGGGAAAGCGTATGAAAGGGAGTCAATGTGTTACCTATTATTGCCAGAATAAATGACCAGCAATCAAAGGTCGTCTACTTGCTACCTGCATATTCTTTACTCGAAAACCCTGAGATAAGAATCCTTCCCCGGTCCAACATCCTGTCACCACCGAAAGATAAAGTTATGGTGATGACAAAATCCTTATTAGGTGAGAATTTGTAATTAATATTTTTAATAATAATAATTTTATTTGTGATTTTTTAGTGTGATATCCCTTATGAACTGCAAGCTAAAATACTTTCCTGAACAAAAATCTAAATTATGTGCAAAGTAAAACCGAGAAAAGCATTCCATTTAAAGAGGAAATATTTGGCGCGAGCATTAGGAAAGCACAGAAAGAGAAATCAGGGATGAACACTTTCTGTACTGACGGTACACAGTAAGCAAACCTGGAGTTATTGTATTGTGTGTGGGGAATGAGAGAATAAAGAATACGACAAAATACAGTGATAACAAACATTTTCAAACTTTTGTCAGATGATTTCTTAAAAGTAGGTGTTCTTGAATCAAGTTTTTATGCTGATTCCAGAAATAACTTCCGTTTTTTTTCCCTATCACGTAGGTTTTTAGACAAAATAAGAAGTAATGTTTTGACAATTTTACTAATGAGCGTAAAAAGTATTCAAATACTATTTCACACAAGGTAAGTTTTTACTCAAGAAACATTTTAAGAATACTCTCAAGAACTCCCCTAATTTATTTCATGACTACATTTTAACAAAACAAGAAGCCAAAGTGTTTCATTTAATTTTTTTTAAACTTTCTCTTCTTTGACTTCCTTGCAGATCCTTGAAGATGACAGTCCCTCCTCAACATCCAACAGTAGCCGGCCATCACAGTTTCATTCCATCTCCCCTGGTACCTCCTCTCCATTTCCTTAATATCTTGGTGAAAAATGTTCACCCTGCTCTTCACTATAATTTCCCAGATTTTCTGGAAAGTAGTCGATATGTGAATGCAGAAAATGCACCTTTACTCATTTTACAACCCAACTTCTTGAAATTTTCCAACATTGTTTCGACAATGGCCTTGTTATTAGTATCTTAGTTAATGCCTAAGAAGTTTTCAGTATCTGATCGAAAGGCGGTCCATGCTTCTATTTCTCCCCCATTCATTGTCTTCTCAAAATCTTCATCCTTCGTAAATTTCCTTGACCAACAAAATTCCAGCCCTTAATTTGTCTTGTGTAATGAAGGGAAAATTCTTGGAAAGGAACTTGAAACAGGGTCTATCCTGTGGCAGAGACCTTACAAATTGCTTCATCAAGCCCAATTTTATGTGCAGTGGCGGAAACAGTACCTTTTGTCTCTCTACAAGCGGTTCATGCAGGATGTTTTTAGTCCCAGGCAATAAGTTTCTCCGCTGTGGGCATACTTTGACACTCCAATGTCTTTGCTTAGCCCGACTCTCCCATTCGCACAGAAAACAAGGCATTTTTTATGTGAAGCCAGCTTGTTGTCCTAATAGTAGTCCAATAACTTTCAAATCACCGCACATACGCCATTTGTGTTCCTCGTATTGGATACTTGTTAAAAGTATCCGTTTTCAACTGTCTCTTTCATTTGAACTGAATGTGCGACAGGAATGGACCCATACACGTTCCCATTATGCAAAAATACGCCTTTCAGGCTCCTCTTTGATGAATATATAAAAAGTCTCCACTGAGTAGGATCATGTTCAATGTCATAAAAGTGCATTAACTCGTTTATGTTATTGCAGTAAACCAAGGACTCGATCTGTGAGAAAAAGGGACTAGCTCTTGTTCTCTGTGTCTCAGAAGATTCACTCTTTAGTTCACTCTGAGAGAACAGTTGTGGAGTCACGTCGTATTCAGGGCGATAGACATCAGAATCGTCTTCGGTGATTGCATGAGGTTCACTTTCAACACCATCTTCTTCCAAGTTCTCTAAAACAGCTGGAGGAAGAGCAGGCAGATAATCTCCGTGTGGAACTGGCCTGATGGCTGAAGGAATACTTTGATACACAATGTGTTTATTTTTCGAATTGCACCCCTGAACATTAACTAAACAGAAATAACAGTCTTTAAGGTGGTCCTTAGGCTCCCTCTACACCATAGGAATTGCAAATGGCATGCATGATTTATTTCCTTTTATCCACAATCTTAACCTCTCAACACAATAGCGGCTGTCTTTGGAGCCCAGGCCTTGTCTTGGTCACCAAGTTTCATTTTAAAATAAACCTGGTACACTTTTTTCACAAAGTCTGTTATATCAGTTATCTGCTGAAGCAGTGTATAATTTCTACAAATGTAGTAGACATTTGAATTGTTCACACACTTGCGTGTAGTCATAATGTATTTTTAACTTCAATCACGATATAGCACTGGTAATGCAAGCCTCCGATATTAACAATACCTAAATTACAAATGGCAACCTATATCTACAGGTGTAACAACCTAAAGACTTACAAGTCTGTATTGAGAAATCTCCCTCCAAGAAGTGATAAATTTCCCTTCAACAATACTCATCATCTACTGGCTCAACTCTATTTTTCTGAAGTGAAATTGTGAAAAAAAAAAACTACGCGATAGAAAAAAACTAAAAGCAGCTCTGAAATCACCATGAAAAGTGATTCACTTATTAGTTTCCAGTCACCCGCCATCATGCAGACTAGTGTAATTATTAAAGTAGGGAGTATAGGCATTCAGCCAAGTATTCTGCGATACGGCATAATGAGCACACATGCATTTTCTTATGGCCGCTTTTTAACTGTCGTGACCTTTTAAAGAGTTCCATTTTATCTTAGGCGTGAAAGTTAGATAATTTTGCTCAGAGGCCTCCTTTTCAGGCTTGAGATTCTTTTACGTGCCGTAAATCTACGACTAGGGACCACCGGTTTTACATCCCTTCCCAAGGAAGCCATGCTATGAATTTTTACGTCCGAAAAACTCAATTGCTCTCACCAGGTTTGGACCCGCTACCTCCGCCGGGTTTGAACCCGGGACCTCGGGAACTAGAGGCTAGCATGGTAAACACTACACCACTGAGGACGACACACAGATGTAGATAAGCCAAAAATCAAAGGGTGTGACGCTTTTCAAAGGAAAATTTCAGATGCTTATATTTCGCGAGAAGAAAAACCAGTTGCAGTAAGCCCTGGGGAGGAACGGCAGAGCATTCTCAGCTAAAGCTGGGAAAGTTTCAGCCTACAAGCACGATTGTACCGTTAAAGACCTGGAGCCTTACAAGAGGTATTCTATATAAGAGGTATTCAGATAGCCTTAAGACCAGAGGCACATGTTTGCAAAAATTTTGCAGGGCGGAATAATTAGAAATTCAAACTCGCCTTTTGCATATCCATCTACTGGGTGTTTAACACGAAACAAGAGATTAACAATGGCCATTGATGAGACGAAATTAAACCAACACACTGTACGCAATAATTTCAGAAGCAAGAGCACAGAAGCCTTGATTTCAAAAATAGAGAGGTAACTATTTGACGACGGCATTGGTTATATTATACTGGCAGGTAGAATTAGCATGTCATAATATACAGCACATTCCTATTTAATGGAAAACATTAAGAATACATGAGGGCACCATTCGGTTTATGAATATTAGGGAAAGGTTTTCATCGAGTCATAAATGCTATTTCTGGATAGTAGGAATTTGTAATGCAGTATGTGGATGATTTGGAATTGTGGAAAAGGGGTTTGATTCACAAGAACCGCATCGAGTATTATTTCAGGATACCATGCGACCACATGGCTGTAAGCCAGAAGAAATCTTAATTTTATTATAGATATGGAATTTTTAGCTAATGTGCGCAGCGAGAAATGAATTACGACGGACCAGGCCAGAGCTACGAATATTTACTTAATGTGTAAATGACAAACGTTCAGATTTGGTATTATGTACTATTTGTATTTTATTTAACACCTTCCTCATTTGAGGACTGCCATATAGACAAAGCATACCTTACAATTAACAAATTAAAAAATTAAATTAATAATAGAGACGATTTATAGTTAACATCAAACTAATGAAAATCAACTTAAAATAGAAAATAAAATAAATTTAAATTGGAACATAAAACTAGTATAAAACAATCCTATTCTGCAGGTAAAATAAACACATTTCCATTGCTTTACAGTTCTGTCTATTTTTGTTACTTTACAGTTCTATGTTGAGAGTAAGAATAAACGTGTGAAAACAAGACGAATGTATCAATTTCTCAAAATAAGTGATGCCGAAATTCCGGAAACCACAGGAAGATTATTCGCGTCACGATTAAATACGAATCGAGTTTTGTAACGTCGTTAACCACTTTCACGCCACTAGGATCAGCAAACAGCTTAAACTCGTGTTTCCCACTTCAAGATACCGATTAACCACAATAACCTGGAGCAAAAATACTGCGCCAAATATGAAAAATTAGCTACTACTCCTAACTTTCTATTCTCAGCAATGTTTGAAGCTAGCACTAAATAAGTTTAAAGCAACAGTTCGCTATAAGAGAAACATTTTGTTGCCTTAAAATAAGCAAGTTATGGGATTACGTTAATCAGAGAGTTACAGCGCCTTTGGAATAAACGCTGAATAAAGGTGGGCTACGACGTTCGGGGAGAAGCTAGCGACATCTAACAGAGTACTGAGAAAAATTCAGTTTTAATAATAGACGGTCTTTAACCGCTGTGTTCTTTAGCGTCTCATTCTAAATTGTGCGTGAAAAACCGGTAAGTTTGCTCCGAGACCGTTTTATCAGGCTTGAGGTTCATTTAAGTGCAGTAAATCTACGACACGGGACCACCAGCTTTACTTCCCTTCCGAAGGAAGCCATGTTAAGGATTTTTACGCCCAAAAAATCCATCGAATTCCGCCGGGTTTGAACCCGCGACCTCGGGAACCAAAAGTAACCACTACACCACGGAGGACGACTATTGAGAAACTACTTACAATAGCGAGATGACCCAAACCAAGCTTGACAAATTAAAGCGTAAATGCTGGACCCAGCGTTCCATTGTAACGCGTTTTCTGGCTAAAGTAAATGAGTTCAACTACACCGCGGTCTTAAGACGAAATTGAGTACTACCTAGAGGGCTTCAGGGAAGTGTCCAGAATTTATGTACCTTAAATGAGATTTGTGAGTTCCTCGATAAGGAGTTCGAAGCAGATGTGAACTTATGTGAAGGTTACATCGATAGCGCTAAACGATCAATCCTCAAGGCGAATGAAATTATTACATCCCGAAAGGGTACAATTTCAAATGGCACATGATCCCACATACAAGTACCAGCTAATGTCGCACTAACTTCGCGCAACGTGACACCAGCTGTGAAGCTCCAAACGATCAATTAGAAGCATTCATTGGAGCTATTGAGTCTTGGTCAACATTTTGGGAAAAGTATGAGTCGTCAATGGACAAAAATCCAACGGTACCCAAGCCATACACGTCTTCCTACGTGGATACCTCGATGAGGAGCCTAAAAACCTGGCGTATGGAATATCGTTGACTTCCGAAACATACGAACAGACGAAGACGATCTTAAAATCACGTGAGGATAAACATAGGATCAGCCATGCCCATCTCGACTACTTAAGAGAATCTAAAGCCTGCAATCAACGACACTCCAGAGACCCTGAACACCATGTACATCGAGTGCGACAAATACAAACGCTAGGCATTCAGTGAAGATGCAGACGTATACGGGAGAGTTATAACGCTTAGGATTCTTCGAACCTTCCCAAATAGTATTTATCGTCGCTGGCGTATTTACGTCAAGAGATCCAATATTTTGGAAAGTAATTGTTTCGAGTCTCATGGAATAGTTCAATGAAGTAGTTCAAGATGCAATAACTACTCAGAAGATCCGTGCAAATTATGCTTCCACGGGGACTTGCACTCCAACGATCGCCACTTTTATGTACATACAAGAAGACACGCACGTGTATATTTGTGATATAGAAGATCAACAGCACACATCTGTTGGGAAAATTTCCGTGATAACCAGTTTCACGTTCCTTCAAAAATTGAGTTTTACTATGGTCCTTAGCGTCCCATTCTACATATACCGGGCGTGAAACGCCGGTAATTTTGCTCAGAGGCCTCTTTATCAGGCTTAAGGTTCTTTAACCTGCCGTAAATCTACGACTCGGGACCACCGGCTTTACTTCCCTTCCGAAGGAAGCCATGCTAACGATTTTTACGCCCGAAAAAACCATCGCCCTCCACCGAGTTTGAACACGCGACCTCGGGAACTACAAGCTAGCATGGTAACCACTACACCACGGAAGACGACTCACGTTTCTTCGTTCAGACGGCCCAAGTATGGATAATGGGACACGCTCGCAATGGCAAACTTACATGGTGCATTCTGGACGCCGGAAGCCAAACCAGGATTGACAGATCTTGGTAGATTTTCTGCAACTTTACGTCATCGATACCAAACACAACTGTCAGATTTGAAGCTTTCACGGATGATTAGGGCTTCTCGGGTTACCAGCCGTGTGACGATAGTGCTTGAGCTTTCGGCCATGCTAACTCTATGGCTTTCATGTTTTCTACGAAGGCTAAGGCCAAGGTCACTGCTTTTGAGGACATCAGTATTCCTCTCATTCGTCTGTACAAGATGTAAATAGGTTGTCTGGCACTAGCTGATCCGTATGACTCGCACGATGGACATATTGAAGTTCTTATTGGAGCCGACTACTATTGTGACGAAAGAGCCACCAAATGCGATTTTGTCATCCTTAATTCTACTTCCAACTCCTTTCGGATGGTTCTGAGCGGTTCTAGGTCCACTGTGCACCAAGTCATGGTAAATCATGTAGCTATTTTTGATACTGTTACTACGGACATCAAGCAAACTGATAAAATCATTAGTTCTGGGACTTGGAAGCTATAGTACACGAACAACAATATCCAGAAAATTCCTCAGTGGTATAGTGGTTACCATGCTAGCCCGTAGTTCCCGAGGTCGCGGTTTCAAACCCGGAGGGCGATGGACCTCTTTACGGGCGTAAAAATCCTTACCATGGCTTCCCTCGGAAGGGACGTAACGCCGGTGGTCCCGTGCCGTAGATGTACGGCCCATAGAGGAACCTCGTGCCTGATGCAGGCATTTGAGCAAAATTACCGGTCTTTCACGCCCAAAATAGAATGGGATAAGGACCACAGCAGTTAAATAGTATCCATAAATAAAATTCAAATTAATTTTAATCCAGCAATGACTGCCAACGATGAGGGCATCGTTCAGCAATCCATGCTTCATGAGAGATAGAAAATGGAAGAGTTCTCACCAGCTAATAGGAAGGGTGTTTGACTTTCAAATAACTTCACGAGAGAAATGGTTTGCCATTCTACAGAAAATGCTACAGAAAAGCGAATCCTTTAAGCGCATTTACGACCAGCTAATGCTACACATGTTTTAAAGGAGCATGCGAAAGTTGTTCCTTTTGGACACAACGATAACGTATTCCATCTTTCGCTTCACGCTGTTAAGAAGCAGACAAATTGTGCCACGAAGTACAGGATCGTCTTCGACGCGTCTTTCCATGACCAAGACTATCCATCACTGAATGATACGCTAGAAATAGGATCGAATCTGCTTCCAGAAATGTCCGTCACCATTTTCTGTGTTCGAATGCACTCCAATACCTTTGTCTGTAATGGCACACGCATTTCTGCAGTTCAAGCTTCATAAAGAAGACGGGATGGGAGAGGCAACCTTGAGACCAACATATCCCACAGCTTTACACGTCCTCCATTCGGCCTCACTTGCAGTCCATTCTTATTAGCTATACTACATGAGTTAGCGAGTTTCGAGACCAGTACCCAAACGCAGTATCAGTTCTTAGCCACTCACTTCACTGATGATTTTACAGCCAGCGTAGATGACAATCTCGCCATTACCTTATATTATGAACTTGCAGCACTCTTGAGAAACATGAAACTTCCGCCCTTAAAATGGGATACCAACTCGTAATCTATGAAAGAAATGTGGAACATTGAAAACAGAAATCAAATATCACAACTGTCCCTGGAATCAATTGGAATACCGTGAAAGACTATCTACAACAGGCGTGGCTAAAATGTCTTACTTGTGAGTCACTAAGTATGCAACACGCGTTAGCCCACTCGACAGCAAGTGAAAAACAAATGGACAGCCAGCCAGAGGGAGCGGTGCCTATAAGTCGCAGCGACTCGCGGGTCCCATTTACGCCACCTCTGATCCACATCAATTCACCAAACATTTCTAAGAACGGTGTCAGAGAAAGCAGGAACAAAATGCAACATTGTCCGTGCAACACCCAAATTATACGACCCTTAGGTTTATACGCTCTAGTATGACCACAACTAAGATATTATTTCAAGACATTTGGTTACGAGGGCTGGACTGGGATGAAATACTTCATCGGATCTTGCACATAGGTGGCAAGCTTAGACATCAGATATTTGTAACATAAATAGCGTGCAATTTCCTAAAAGGATAGGTATAAACAGGCAGAGATTCGCATATACACGTGCTCTGTGACGCTTCAAAACGAGAGCAACTTTGACGGCACTAAGGCAACTGTGGGGCGAATTCACCTTTACACTCGGCTGGATACGTAATGATCCCAATAAGTAAGGACTTTTGTATGCAACAGGGTTACGGAAACATTGATGTACACGACGCCTATGCAAGAGTCACTGTCCAGGAACTCGGAATCAAACAGATCACCTCTCGTGGCATTCAAGCGATTTACGGACCTTAAACTTGTGATAGAATGGACCAAGCTGGCTTCTAGCAGAGAGCACCTTTTGACCATCTGACGTTAGTTCCTAAGTTTCACTGCCTGAAATGACGAGAACCCACAACAGATAATGCTGTTTCCACACTCTCACCTCTACTCGACATAGCACCCTTCAGATCTTATTGGAAACTACTCCAAACAACTGCTTGCAATTTTCGGCTCATAGAGGCTGTAAAGCAGAAACGGAAATTTTCTCGTGGATTGACAGCAAAAGAACTTCAGACTGCGAAAGACTACTGGATCCGCAAGGTCCAAGAAGTGCTTCACCATGGAACTCGCTGCCTTGCAGAAAGACTTTTGCCTAAAGATCAGCAGTTACACGTTTCTATCCTTTCCTTCAGGACGGAATTATACGCCTTGGAGGTAGGCTACAATTTGCTGATTGCCATTATGCCTGAGAAATATCCCACACTAGTGTATGAATCCCACTATTGTACGTAGTTGATTGCATATACTCATATTCGACTCCCCATTTAGGAGCACGCATTATACTAGTGAAGCTTCGTAGTGACTACTGAATACTATGTGCACGAGATTGTCAAGAAAGTCCTTTACCGCTGCTTACTGTGCAAAATAGCTCACAGCCGGCGTTTTAAAGTAGAGGCCCCACTACCTCAAGATCGGACTCATTTAACAAGAGCATTTGAGGTAGCTAAAAAATTGAGTTATTTATGGGCGCTCTTTAACTATGGTACATAGCGTCCCATTGTATATTGGTCGTGAAAGACCGAAATGCTGCTCAGAGTCCTCTATCAGGCTTGAGGTTCTTTTACGTACCGTAAATTTCCGACATTTTCCATGCTAGCCTCAAGTCCCTAAGGTCGCGGGTTCAAACATGGCGGAGGTGGATGGAATTTTTCGGGCGTAAAAATCCTTAATATGGCCTTCGGAAGGGAAGTAAAACCGCTTGTCCCGTGTCGGAAATTTACGGCACGTAAAAGAACCTGAAGCCTGATAGAGGACCCTGAGCAACATTTCGGTCTTTCACGACCAATATACAATGGGACGCTAAGTACCATAGTAGTTAAAGAGCGTCCATAAATAGAACTATTCTTCTTATGATCCGTGCCCGCACCTTGAATTAGCGACTGGCATTTCAACTAATCATTTTCTGCAAAGGTTTGCAAGCCGCTGAGGTCCACCACATATGGTATATTGACAATGCGAAGAAATTTCCTGCAGTCAAATTACGGAACTCTCTGAACTCCACAAGGTAATGAAGGACAAGTTACGCATTTTTGTTGCATACCATCTTATCACCTGGAAATTCGTCGTACCACGGGCGGCTTGGTAGGGAGGTGGTGGGGGAGAATGATCCGCTCCACCACGCACTGTTTAAGGAAGGTTCTGGGATGCCCTCAGGTAGACGAAGAGGGCTTGAGTACAACTCTAGCTTGTTATTGAAGCCACCCTGAACACAAGACCCATTACTCAAGACACTGGCGGTGAGGCGCTGACATCTGCTCACTTCCAGATTGGTGAAAAGCTCACGATCATCCCTTACGGACCCGAAACAAACATGAAAATGGACTTTACGAAGGAGTTCCGAGCCAAACAAAACTTACGGAAGATTTGTTTCAATGCTGGAAGCAGTACCTTCTGCAACTGCACAAATTCCATTAAGTAAAAATCCAACAGGTTGCCGACAAAAGCCCAGAGTGAGACATCGGCCTCCTTCAGGACATCCCTCCCCGACACATGTGGTGGAAGACATTACGTGCAGTAGTTGGTACATGGGAGAGATAGGAAGTTGTGAATGGTCATTCTTCGCTAGCCAAATGGGTTTTAGATCAGCCGTCCCGACATCTCGAGGTTGACCTGAGTGAGAAGGATGTTGCGAATACTAAATGTGTAAATTACAAATTATATTTATGTAGTTTTTCTTTATTTTTGTTATTTTCGAAGTTATTGATCTCCCAAAACCATTAAGAAAATTCCTCAACAGCAATGTGAAACAAGATCGTTCCTTATTGGGTGTGCTAAATTTTCAGAGTACATTTATTATAAACTGCCACAGAGATAGCATAAGATTTACTGAAACAAGGAATGAAACTGAATGAACAACAGAAAGCATTTGTGAAAGTAAAAGAATTACGAGAACAATTTTATTAGAACGTCCGAGGGGTAATTTGCCGTCTGAAATTTCTGTAGAGGCATTTTGTCAAGCATTTGGACAAGGCTGATAGAGGCCTCTCAGCAAACTTTCCGATCTTTCACGCCCAATACAGAATGGGACACTAAGGACCACCGCAGTTAACAGCGTCCATAAATAAAATGGAATTCAAAATAAAATGGAACTCAAAATAAAATTACCTTACTCGCCGACTGTATGAGCCTTTCCTTCGTGGGAAAATGCAAAATTAACAGCACAAAATTTTCTAGATATTTCCACGAGATCTTATCTTGCGATATGCAAAATTAAATATGCACCTTGGAAACAAAATGTCTTTAGTGATGATCATTAACGCTTTAGGGCACACAACTACTGGGTCAGTAGTTGGAACTACTGGTTCCAAAACAGATTATGGGAAAGGCCAGAGATAAGCATAAAAGTTAAAAATCACAACAAAAGCTAGCGATGTGCATCAAAATAAAATCACAGTAAAAGTCAGATAAATAGGAAGATATAAAAACTAAAGAGGGAACTATCAAGCACCCGAGATCAAGGTGATTAAAAACGCAATGGAAAATTCACCTCTGACAAGCTGAAACCCCCTATTAATCGCATGAAAATTGTCCAAGACCTCTGCAAGACTGGCTGGCAGTTGCAGTATGTCCCGAAGATTTGTAAGAGAAGTGCACTCCAACAACACGTGGCAGACCGATACACATTCTCCCCACAAGGGACAAAGAGGAACAAGGTCACCCTTAAGTTAGGCGTGTATAAACTGCAGTGGCCAATACGCAATCGAGTTAAAATCACTTCCTCAGGACGAGATATACCTTAAGTATCCCAGGGAATGGGAAGGTCCTTCACTACTCTAAGCTTATTGCCGCGGATAGCCAACCACTCCTCGCGGCAACACGAGAAAACCGCACAAGCCGAAACTCTACCGACCATAACAAGATATAACACTGGAAACGCTGGTCGCCACCTTAGCTGCCAAATCGGCCACTTCACTTCTCGGCAAGCCAACATGACCAACTAGCCAAGCACACTCCACGGTAACGCCACAAGTATATAAAACACGGAGGGCATCCTGGATTTGCTGAACTATAGGATGGTAAGTCACAGCTCACAAAGGCTATGAATTACACTAAGAGAATCACTCAAAATAAGACAAGCTCCCACGTTTCGACGGCGCACATTAGGTGTAAATAAAAATCCGGTCACGGTAACCGGACAGAAATTCTAAAAATAAGGTGCGAACACTAGATGTAGGCAGCATGGATTTCCGGTAAGCCGTCATCCCAAAATCTACGTGAGATGCCAGACTTAACCAAGGAGGAAACGCCCTCTTCCCCTTAGGAAACATGCTAGGCATTTCATTACCATACAGCTGAAAGAGCAGCATCGCTGTGCATGTGTTGATTCTTCTCTCTTCTTTCTAGTGCCGCACAGACACTTATTCAGTGACAGACAACGTACTGTGGAACTATGGCATTATCTACTAAGAAAGCATCACATGAAAAACAGGCCAAAATAGAAAGTATGCATTAAACCACTACATATTATTCATGTACTTACGTCTTCTCTTTTCTTCATTTAATGAGTTATTTATTCGTGTCTGTACTACTACCACTACTACTACACATATTGGTAATTTCTACAATTTATAACTTTCAGGTGAGGAACATATTAGACAACTGCAAAAACTGATCAAAAAAATCTGATGAGCTACACTCACATACTTTCTCTACTCTTGTACAAACTATTTTTACAAACGCTTATTCTCCATATGCTTCATGTTAATTGAGATATCGAGATGTTAATCTTATGGCTAATTTTCTTGTAGATGCAAGGGGAATTGGTACGCCTTAAGCGGTAGTCAAGTATTGTAAGAGCTGGTTGTTATGTAGACTATTTCATTCTCTTTGCATTACCAGGACGACAAAGGAAAGGGGGGGGGGAATAAAAAAAACAACAAAAAAACCTAATTCCCATTTGAGAAAACGTATAAGTATTGGGAAATTTAAGGGAATAACAAGCAATATCTCGAAAATGGTTCACTCAACAAAAAAATATATATGACATAAATTGTGTATTTTAATGCGATCTACATTTTTTGTGTAGTAAAATTTTGTGTATATCTCATGGTTTACCAGTTATGCAAAAGTAGTTCACAATGAAGAATACTTTTGGAGACATTCCCAGAAAATGGGATATACACAATTCATTTGCCATAAAAATGTCTTAAATTATTGCTATTTTATTCAAAATCATTAGCCATTTTTGAGAAAATTAAAATTTTCGAAAAATGTTTTATGTAAAGGTAATCTGGGGTGGGGGGATTTTCTTGAAAACCTTTGTGTCACATCTCTGGAAGATACTGAACCTAAATACCAAGTTTGGTGTTTATCCAAGTGTTCGTTTCCGAGTCATGCTGTTCACAGACACACACACACACACACGGACATGTTTCCAAAAATGCTTTATATGCATTCAGTACACCTCAAAACATGTATTTCCTGTGAAATCTTGGTATCGAATTTTTGGGTGGAATGCAATACTTCCCCTACTTACTATATGTAGTAGAGAAAATAAAAAAAGAAAGAAAAAACATACAGTACAGTTGAATGAATATGTTGCTTGATCGCCAACATATAAATTTTGGCATGCTAGTCATATTGTTCCTTTGGAAATTGCACAAGCATTAAAGAGTTACCAGGAGGAGGAGTTTGTTTACAACTACTTGATAAAAGTAGCCAAATCATTTGTCCACAAGAAATAGATAATTTCAAACATTTATTTCTATCCTAGAGATCTATACAAAGAAAAATATTGAACATTTCTGAGGACATATCGAAACAGCTCAAGCAAGCAGTGAGTCAGATTGTTCGATATTCCTTGACCACAGTACAGACAATAAGGACATTGCATAATTACTAAATTTTATTTGTGATGCAAACCATGATTACACCGTAAATGAGTATTTGCTGGATTTAGTATGCTTGGAAAGTACTACTTCAGGGGAAGATATCTTAATGCTATTTAAAAAATTGTGGACAAATATGATTTGAAATGGGATACTCTTGTCTAAGTGTGTATAGGCAAGAGCACTTGCTCTCCAAGGTAAGAAACGTGGATTCATAAGCAGATTGAAGAAATATTTGAAAGACAATGGAAGAATAGATGAGTTGTGCACGTTCCATCGTATTATCCATCAGGAAGCACTCTGTGCTAAAGTGACAACTATTGCTTCTGTAATTTAGTTAAAAAATTGTTAGAAGATTTAGAAGAGAAAATGAGGATGTCTTATATTTTTGCGACATCAAGTGGCTTCTTCTCTTGTTCAATATATATTTCCGTCACTGCTCAGGACACACTTCAGCCTTGGGCTTATTGTGCTACCCGTATCGTTTTATAGTCAATTCATTATGCCTGCACCCTTTGCCAAGGAATACAGTCTCATAACAGATATGGTTTCAAATTCTTCAGCTTCTAAAGGCATTTTCTCAACAGCAATATATTTCCCGTGAGCTTAGGCCTCACAGGAGCATATAATGTGCTGGGCTGTTTCAGTTTCTTTCCTGCACAATCCGCAATTTACGAGGGTGTATCAATAAACCACCAGACTAATTTTGTAATTAACATTCTATTCTCCTGCTGAAATACAACTATTCCGATTTACCCATTGTTCGAAACTCTCACTGAACCCGCTTTTTGACAAGTCTGTTCAGTATAGCCATGACATTGTTCAACCCCTTATCACTTTGAAAAAGGCGACCACGAAGCTCCCTTTTCACTTTAAGGAAGAGCTGAAAATCGCAAGGTGCGAGATCCGGAGAATATGGTGAATTGGGCATGATCTCATGCCCAATTCTTCAATGACATCTTGAGTTGCATGCACTCGATGAGCCAGTGCATTGTCTTGCTGCAAGATCCATCCTGTCCTGACAAGATCTGATCACTTCTCTGCAATTTTTCTCTTCAGTGGCCCCTTCAGCACATTGCAATAGTAAGCAGCTGTTACTATGCATTGATTAGTTACATGGCCATACAGAATGCCCTATTTATTGAAGAATATAAGGTGCATCACCTTTTCTGCACTGTTCTGAGCTTTTGCTTTCTTAGGCCTAGGGTTTGATGGATGTTTCCACTGCAAACTCTCCTGCTTTGTTATGTCATAGTGATGGTACCAACTCTCATCACAAGTGATGACCCTATTCAGAAAATTTGGCTCCCGATGTAACCTTCCGAGCATTGTTGACATGTCATGACATAGTGAGCCTTCCTTTTGTCCTTCAGCACATGCAGCATCATTTCACTTCAACACTTTGATAGCAAAGAGTATTGCAAATTTTGCCTTCTACGATTCCAAAAGAAATTTATTATCTCTGCAACCTTTGCAATTTTTATGCGACAATCTTCTTGCACAATTGCATCAACATCTTTTTATGCTTGCTGCACCATTTCTAAGGTTTCTGTAGGAGTTTTGTCTAGAAGAACACAAAACTTGATCGATGTGAATTGCTGCAATTTCAGTTCCATGTTGGGTTACAGTAAACACCACCTGCGGTATCCAGCTCTAACTCCCAACTGAATCGTTCTGCATGACTGGTATCCATAGCACTGCTAGACGAAGGTTTCACCTTTCCGCAGTGAGCAGCCGTTGCACTCCAGGGCGGTTTACTTAAATACAGTTCAATCAGTCCACTTACTTACTGATACACCCTCGTAAGTTACCCTGAAACACCTCCATCATGTTAAGATGTTTTTTCACAGGAGCGTGTCCTGTATTGAGTATTTATTTTATTACTCAGCGCAAAGAACTACCGCAACTTGACTGTGAAGAATGGTTCTTGGTTTTATCTGTGACCTTTATGGACACCTGAATGCTTTTAATGAATGCCTGCAAGGTCACAACAATAATACTGTGTAATGTACAGTGATATTTAGCATTCTTCATTAAATTGGATCTTTGGATCGTACATCTCAATGATTAAGAGTTTTATTGTCTCAAATACCTGTAATGACCCTATTAATGAGGAAAATCTGCAGAAGTATGTTGCAATCTTGGAATCTATAAAACTAGAGTTCCCTACAAAACAGTTTAAAGATTTCAGAAAAGTAAAAAACATTTTGTTTCCATTCTCGAATCCATTCTCTGTCAATTCTACAAGCGTTGAAATATGGTTACAGAAAAAATAATAGATTTGCAAGCAGAAGTATTATTGAAACAGAAGTGTGCAAGTCTATACTTGAATTAACATAACTTCTCAATTCTAACAGTTGCTCTCCTGCCATGTGCGTTTCAGCTACGCCATGCATAAAACATGCGGTGTTGTGGCTCGTCTGTCTGCCAGTCGTGTCGAGTGGAAGAGAGCTAAACAAAGATAAAATTTCTTCGTTGTGCCTAACGAAATGAAGTTATTTTGAAATAATATACTACACTAAACATCTCTATATGAGAATAAACGCATGTTAAATATTAATAGTTTTAATACCTTTTCAGCCTTTATTATTTTATTCTAGTGCCTATCTTCCATTTTGTATCTTTTAAATTCCTTTGCATGATGCTTTAAATGTCCATACGTAATATTATATTACCTATAGAGAACAAAGCTTTAAAGCTGATTTTTTCGCTTTCACTTTAATTATATTTCTAAAATTCCAAAATGCACTACTCCACAAACGTTTTTAATACTATTGCGAAACTTTCAGATAGCAGATTATTCTAGTACCATATTTATTTTAAAGTTCTTATTTTTACTGTTATGTTTATTTTAACTCGCAATTGGATAAGACAAACTTTGCATTTAAAAGTGTGAAGTAATTGTGTTCTTTCATAATAATAATTATGCTTTTATAACAACTATACATATGGCGACGAATAGCATCTACTTGGAAGGCACCTAGATCTGTGATAAATTTTGACAATGTCGGATTTTTCCTGGGGTTTCTAATTTTACTTTTGAAGATCCAGACTGCGATTTCTCAGCTTATTCATCTTTTCTTTCTTGTTCTTTCCCTATATTGACAACAGTCCGTTTATTTTAAGCGCAGCAGCTGTCCTATCTATGATTTTATTTACAACGATCATTGGTCCACCATTTTCTCTTTCCAGTTCGAAATATGCCCTTAAAGCATATACTATCTCACGAGCTTGGCCGCGAATTGCAATACCTTGCCCAAGCTTAGCGTATTTTTTCTTTGAGGAATGAGTTCGTGGTCTTCCCTTACGCTTTTGCCCGGGATCAGACATTGTCAATCACACAATAATTTCAGCACAGGTTATATATTTTAAAATATTATGATTACCACATTACCACAATACTGGTCATTCGCTATACTACAGCTACATGTTTAAGACTTGAAAAATAATGTTAATATGCAATTGCACAGTTCACTGATTTAAAATAGTTGTATGCTTAAACTTCGCGCTACACTACAACGATATACAAATCATGCAAGTATCTGATAAATCAAACAAAACAACGTTTGCTATGTTGCAACACTTCCTCTGAGCTGTGGTGAAGGGTGTGGAGGGGGCTTAAACGGCGATTGGCTACTTCAAGGTCAGACCCACATACACGTGCGGAAAGCACGCTGAGCTAGCTGTCAGAATTGAGAAGTTATGTTAATTCAAGTATAGTATGTGTAGATATTTTTTGAAAGTTGGGTAGCACTAAGTATCCACGGTGACATCAGTTGCAGTTACAATTCAAGCCATGTTTGCACCAACTTACATATGTGAGCAGTTCTTTTCTAAATTAAACAGCGTTAAATCAAATGCACGTCATGAAGAAGTAATGATAATTTATTGGCTCAACTACATGTGGTAACTTCAGTTTTCCATCCTGATTTTCATTCATTGATATGTCTTGAAGACTCCAAGTAATGAAGTCCCTAAACTATCAGTACTAAAATAAATGAATTCTGCTACAGGCCAAAGTGACAGTTCAAAATTCGCCATTCAGAAAGGATATTTAAAATTTCAACCTTCAGTTGTTGAGTTAAACAAATATCTTGGAATACTTACTCCTTTGATATACAATCCAGTCTCTTTTAGAAAAACAAATTGGAAGACAAGGTTCAGATAATTACAAGTCTTGTAAGTAATTCACTCAGTAGAAACAGATTTGAACAAATCCATTGCTTCCTGCATTTCAATGACAACAGACTATAGATCCAAATAATAAAACTTACAAATTTGATCTGCTTTTGTACCACCTCCGCAATATTTCTGCAGCTTGTTCAGTCACTCGGAAGTTTATTTTCTTTAGATCAAGCCTTGAAGCCCTACTATGGACATAACACATTGAAACAATGCATAAATGGTAAATCCATTTGTTTATGGCCACAAAATATGGTGGTGTGTCAATTCAGACCATACATGGCCAACACATCAGAAGTGTACAACAGAGCATAACGTGCTGGACTGAGTAATGATGTTATATCCTTGTCTACTACTTTGAAGGATATGAAACATCTCTTTATTACCTGAAACCACTCCATGTATTTGAGAAAAAACAGAAGTCAAAAATTTCAAGCTGTTTTCTCCTGCAAAAAAACACTGAATATCGTAATATCTCTGCAAGTAAGAATCCTAGAAATGTCAAATTTGGTACAGAGCTTACTAGTGACTTGTTTATAGCCTAAAATTTGAACTCAATAGCTTAAATGTTACAGAACTTTGAAATTTCAGTCCCCATGTCCCTGAAGTCAGTGCAACTTTGAATCATGGTCACAATATTCACGGCCTATTAGATCTGCAATGTGATTTAATGAATGAACTGGCGCAATTCGAATCGACCATATGTTCTTCCAGCTTGTAGTGTTGTTAGCTTTAGTTGTTTAAATTTTGAAGTAGTTTGTTGTATTAAATAAGTGCCTAATTGAAGTGGTCATGGCATCAAATAAGAAGCGGAAGACTATGGAAGAACATCAGTGCTTTCAGGAGAGGTGGACAGAATTGTATTTTTCTTGCGAATATGGGGGCAAACCAATGTTTAATTTGTAATAAAGTATTAATGTTCTAAAAAAGTACAACATTAAAAGACAACACACAAAACATGGAAACAAATATGATCAATTCAGGTGCATGATTTAAAAAACAGCCCTAGCCTTTCAACAAATCCTTTTTAAGAAAGTTAATGATTCAGAACTAGCTGTGAAGGCAAGTTACATTAATTCCGAGATATTAACAAAAAACGAAGCCATTTAAAGATGCGAATTGGTGAAAGAATTTTTGGACAGGGTTGCAGACATATTATTTCCTGATAAAAAAATCTGTGGTTGTTAAAGCAAGTCTCAATCATATGACAGTAAGCAGAAGAGTTGAAGACATGGTGGTTAATATTGAAGAAAATCAAAAGAAGAAATGTGGTTTTCATTAGCTATTTACAAGAGCAAGGATGTTTCCAACACAGCCCAGCCCTGCAAACTTATTCATGGCATTGATGATGATGATGATGATATGGAGCTTAAGGGCGCTCAACTGCATTGGTTATTAGCGCCCTTACAATGTATAAAATATAAAATAGAAAAGTCAAAAAACTAAAAACCACACCCAAACCCACTTAGTCAAAAACACTAAAAAACACGAACACAACAGACACAAGACTAAAATCTACACACTAAAATCATGGTCACTAAAAGAATAAAACAACATGTCAAGAACTGTAGAATGCAAGGGACATGAGCGCCTTATGTCGGTCGGGGAGAAGAGCCCCATTAAAACTGGCAATATAAAATCTCAAAGCTAAAAGACGCTCAGCACATCAAATGCGATTAAAACCAATGTCACTTATAAAACGTAAAAGACATTCTACAGCATGCGTGTCGTCTGCCAAAACGTTGGCTATGCCAACAGGCAGACCCACATGAACGCGCAGTGGAGCTAAAACTTGACACTCAGTTAAAATGTGACGCACCGTTAAGGGCGCATCACACAGTTGACACAGTGGAGCGGGGTCACAACTGAGCAAGTATTATGACTAAAACGGCAATGTCCAATTCGTAAACGGGCTAAAAGTACCTCTTCCCGACGTGTAGAACGAGAAGAGGTACCCCAGACTAACGGGAGAGGTTTAACCTCCCGCAATTTGTTCCCCCGGAAGGCCGTTCACTCATCGCGCCAAAGCGAGAGGATGCGGCGACGTAAAATAACACACGAATCTGACGAGGGAACAACAGAGGTAAAAAATATGGGTAATAAAATCGCCTGGCGGCGGCGTCGGCTCACTCGTTCCCCGAGATGCCCACATGACCTGGAATCCACATGAAGGAGACGCGGATGCCAGAGGCACCAAGCGAGTGGACCAGGTCATGTATGCGCTGCACGAAGGGGTGGTAAGTGTACACTGCGCGAATACGTTGAAGAGCACTCAGGGAGTCCGAACAAATAAAACAGTGCCTAAGTCGTACCGCTGGACGTATAAAAGTGACTGATAAATACTAAAAGGTTCGGCGGTAAAAATCGAACATTGCCCGGGTAAACGAAATGTAAAACTACGATTATCATCAACAAAGGCACACCCTACTCCAACATCAGTCTTAGACCCATCAGTAATATATAAAACGAAAATCTCCGAACTGCGCCTGAAGTTCTAAAAATGCCGATCTAAGAACTGAAGAAGGTGCCTCATTCTTCGACATTGACGTTTACCCAAGGTGACACTGAGCCTCAGCGCGCAACCATGGAAGAAAGCGCGTTTCCCCCTTGGGAAGGGCAGCCGCTGACGTTAAGTCCAAATGCCGAAGAAGCTTTCGAAATCGAACCCCTGGAGGGAGTAAGGCAGAGGAGCTAAGAAATATTGCCGATCAAGAGAATCTTCGTAAAATACCTCGAAAGACGGGTGGTCAGGCTTGAGAGTCGACAGGCATAGCTGCACAAAAGCATCTCAGGCCGGAAGGATATCGGAGGCTCTGCAGCTTCAGCATACAGACTGGGTACAGGGCTGGTTGGAAAGGCCCCCGTAGCGACTCTTATGCCACGATGGTGAATGGCATTAAATCGACGTAAAACAGATGGACGCGCCGACGAATAGACAATGCACCCGTAATCAAGCTTGCATCGGACCAAAGAGCGATAAAGATATAGAAGGACGGTCCGATCAGCTCCCCATGATGTGCCACTTAAAACACGTAAAAGATTAAGAGAACGGCCACACTTTGCTTTTAAAAACGAAATGTGCGAAATCCAGCTCAGCTTCCTATCAAAGATCAACCCCAAAAATTTCGCTTCGTCTGCAAACGGAAGTATCCCTGGCCCAAGATGGAGAGAGGGCGGAGGGAAAGTCTTCCGGCGCCAGAAATTGATACAGACGGATTTTTCGGCGGAGAAATTGAAGCCGTTGGCGTTACTCCAGGCGTAGAGACGGTCAATACAGCCCTGGAGACGGCGTTCGAGTACAGATCCGCCGTGAACTGCAATAAATGGCAAAATCGTCCACAAAAAGGGACGATGAAATGCCAGTTGGAATGTAATCAACAATGGGGTTGATAGCAATTGCAAAAAGTGTGACACTGAGTACAGAACCCTGCGGTACTCCGTTCTCTTGAATAAAACGACTAGATAAAACCGAGCCCACACGCACACGAAAGACGCGGTCCGTCATAAACTCCCGAAGAAATATGGGAAGACGACCGCGGATATTCCATGCGTGCAGTGTACGTAAAATGCCGCCCCTCCAACAAGTGTCGTAAGCTTTCTCCAGGTCAAAAAACACAGCCACGGTTTGACACTTTCTCAGAAATCCATTCATAATATGCGTCGACGGTAGAGCAATGACGACGAAATCCGCACTGAGCGTTCGCTAGAAGTTTCTGAGACGCAAGCCACCATGTCAACCGCCCGTTGATCATGCGCTCCATCACCTTGCAAATGCAACTGGTGAGGGAGATAGGGCGGTAGCTGGAAGGTAGTTGGCGATCCTTCCCAGGCTTAAGTATAGGGACAATGGTGGCTTAGCGCCAAACGGAAGGAAAAAGGCCGTCTTGCCAAATACGGTGGTTATAGACCTGTAAGAGAAAGAGTTTACTGTCGGCTGAAAGGTTCTTTAACATCAGGACATGAATGCCGTCCGGCCCAGGAGTGGAGTGTGTAGAGCAATGAAGAACGTGCTCCAGCTCCCTCATTGTGAAAAGTTCATTATAACACTCATTATTAGCAGACCGAAAATTAAAGGTGTCGGAATCAAGCCGGTCTTTGATAGAGCGAAAGCCGGTGGAATAATGGTCTGAACCGGAAACCGCCTCAAAGGAGGCACCCAGAGTGTTAGCGATGGCAGCCGGATCCACTATGGTGGCATTGGGAACCTTAAGGCCAGAAACAGTACAATGCGACACTTTACCTGAGAAGCGACGAAGTTTATCCCAAACAGATGAAGGCGTAAAGCGATTAAAAGACTCGGCAAAACGAGTCCAAGATGCCTTCTTGCTATCCTGAATAATGCGACGAGCCCTGGCGCGCGATTGTTTAAAAGTAACCAAATTATCAAGTGTAGGGTGGCGCCGAAACATCCTAAGCGCAGTCCTACGAGCACGAACAGCGTCCCGACAATCCTCGTTCCACCACGGAACAGGAATACGCCGAGGGTGAGAGGATGATCGGGGAATGGTGCGTTCGGGGCAGATAGAATCGTAGACGAAAGGTGCTGCACCATCTGGTTAACGTCAGTGAAGGGTTGGTCCGCAAAAGACACGAGGCTGGAATACAATCTCCAATCGGCTTTTCTGAATATCCAGGTAGGTACTCTGGAATGCTGGACGTGGTGAGATAGAAGAGAAACGACGCAGGGGTAATGGTCGCTGGAGTAGGTGTCAGCGACGACGTTCCACTGCAGACGACGAGCAAGCTGGAGTGAGCAAACGGCTAGGTGAGAGAATGTACCAGAAGAATCAGAAATAAAAGTTCACCTGTATTGAGGATGGAGAGATTGAATTGGTAAAAAATGTCGGAAAGAAGTGTTCCCCTCGCATAAGCCCTTGGCGAACCCCACAGGGGGTGATGGGCATTAAAATCTCCCAACACAAGAAATGGGTTGGGAGAGCGGACAGGAGAGCTCGAATGTCCGCGGGAGCGAGGGGAAACGATGGAGGTGAATAGACAGAGCAAACAGAAAAGAAAAAGCCGGGTAACTGTAGTCTAACGGCAACAGCTTGCAAGTCGGATGTAAGAGCGAGAGTTTGAAAATGAATGTCGCTACGCACTAATATCATGACACCTCCATGGGCAAGAGTACCCTCCTCCGGCTCAAGATCGTAGCGAACCGGAGTATACCCTCGGAGATCAAAAGTATCATGAGGGCGAAGCTTAGTCTCCTGCAAACACACTACCATGGGTGAATGGGAACGCAATAAAAGTTGCAATTCCGCCCTATGCGAACGTACACCACGTAAATTCCAGGTGAGGATAGCCATAAAGAGAGGGATAAACTTCTTACTTAGAAGGGCGGCTCAAAATTACCTTGTGCTTAACCTTTGGGCTCGGGCTTTTGGTATGGAGTTGGTCAGACTCCATAGCCTCCTCGAAGGGAGGGCCCACGCGCTGAGCCAAAAACCGATTCAAGCGCCGAGAATCGGTTCTGGGTGACGATGGGTGAGGGGTGCCGCTGAGCGCGGCTTGTCCCAGGAGCGTCCTGGGACTGCGACCTCCGAGGAGGGGAAGGTGAACTTTTCTTACCGCGCGCACGCGGAGGGTCCTTCAGAAAATCTTCCCTATGAAGTTTCTACTTTGGTTTCTTTTCAGCGGCTTGCGACTTCATCGACTTGGGACCAGCTTTATATGGCTTGCTAACTATATCAGAAATGGACGGCCGGATGGTAGTGGCGGTTAATGCAGTCATGGTCCAAGTCTGAGTTTCGGCATCTACTCGTGGTACTGGCGAGGCAACAACAGAACAAGATGTACCAGATCGCTGGAGAAGGTTGGCGCGCATGGTAACGCCTCCGGGCCTCGGCGATGGAGAGTTTCTCCTTTACCCGGATCTCCTGGATCGCCTTCTCGTCCAAGTACCGCGGACAGTCGGCAAATGACGCAGAATGAGACCCTTTGCAGTTTACGCAGACGGGGATTGTTGAACAGGTACCTTCGTGTGAGGGCTGGCTACATGATGCACAGATGGTAACGGCACTCTTACAGGAGACTTGCGTATGCCCAAAACGTTGGCATTTAAAACAACGCAGAGGTCTAGGAATATAAGGCCTCAAAGCAATCCGTTCGTACCCTGCTGAAATGCTCGTGGGCAGATCGACGACATCAAATGTTATAAACAGGATACGAGTGAGTACCAATACTCCGTCGCGTTTGGCCTGCACTCGAGGCACTGCTGTCACCTTTTGGTCTGAAAGATAGTCTACGAGTTCATAGTCCGACATACCATCGAGGCTATGGGTGGTAATGACGCCTCGACAGGAATTCAATGTGCGGTGCTTCTCCACACGGATGGGATAGCCGTGGAGAAGTGTAGCGCGCAACAAGGTCTTACTTTGCTGATCGGACTTCGTTTGTGCTAATAAGGAACCATTCCGTAGACGAGTGCAGGACTGAACCGCACCAGCAATAGCATTCATGCCCTTTTGAATGATGAAAGGGTTCACCTTCTCAAAACTTTGCGCTTCTTCGGTTCGTGAAATAACCAAGTAACAACCATTTGTCGGTGGTGTCACTTCTGTTACATACTTTTCGGCGCTTGTTGGTATTAATGGAGAAAGGGTGCTCCATAGCGAAATAAATCCTCCACCATTGCAACCGTCTCCGACCTCGGGCTCTGACTTCCCGGGCGTTACCCCAGCTTGGGTGAGTGGCCTATCTATACCTATCTCACACCAGGGTCACACCTCCCAGAACATAGACAGAGGGACCCAATCGCCGTCAGAAGTCAGCAGCTCATGCAATGGCCCCCCCGCGGGACTGCAGTTGAACAGCGGATACGAACACACACCCTACATGACGACCCCAGGTGGTGGGATGACGCCATTACCCACTCACCCAGCTGCGCACCCAGTGCACGGATATCCGTCAGGCTGTGTCCACGGACGATTAAAATAAAAGGATAAAAGAAACTAAAAGTGTGTGGGCGTTTCGCACGCAAGGTAGGCCAGCGAAGTAAAAGAGATGTGGAAATGAATGGCCGTGGGGCGAAATGTGCATAAATTGAAGAGAAGAAAGAAACAATGGCGAGGGGCGACATGGAATGAAATGCACAGAACGCACAAGAGCCTACCTTGAGTCCCCCGGTTACGAGAACGAACCCACCTAGACCGGACGGATTCATGGCATTAACAGCAGTTTTAATGTAACAGAAGAAACCTTGTCTCTAAGCCCAATGAAGGACACAACTAAAGGGATGGATATTTATCGAAAGTCATGGAGGCATTGAGTAAATTTGAATTGAGACTAGATAAGTTGATTGGCATTTCAACAGATGGAGCTCCATCTATGATTGGGAGAAACAACAGATTTTTGTCTTTTGTGAAAAAAGACTGCTCATTTTGATCACACAATGATCGCATGTCACTGCATATCTTTGTGCAAAATCACTTAATGGAACAATTAATGAAGCCAATGATTAAGTTGATGAACTACATTCGCTCAAGGGGGCTGACTCATAAATTCAGACTTTTTAACTGATTTGGATGCAGATTATAACTATGTCATATATTTCATATACAAGTTCGATGGCTAAGTGCAGATAACATGTTGAAATGAGAGTATGAACTTCGGGAAGAAATTAGTTTGTTTTTGACAAATTAAAACTTTAAGGTGGACGAACTGGACAGCAGTGAATGGTTATCTGACTTGACATTTCTGGTTATGGTTCAGCACCTTAATGAACTGAATACCAAAATGCAAGGCAAAATCCACATGATCCATCATCTGTTCAACTTAATTAAATCTTTTGAAAGAAAACTTGCAGTTCAGCAAACACAAATAAAAAGTAGAGTATTTGTCAATTTTCACACAATGAGCAAAATGGTGGAGTCTATGAACAGATCCAATTTTGCAAAATATATTGACCTCTTGAAAAATCTCACAGAAGAGTTCAACACCCATTATCAGGATGTTGGAAAGTTCAAAAAATTAGTTGAATTATTTTCACTACTTTCAAGTTGATACTAAGAGGTGTCTGCAATTTTGCAAATGGAATTAATATCCAAAGCAACACAGAATTGAATACAAAATTTGATGATGTATCACTCCTTTCTACAAGTTGTACTTACCTAAAGAAATGTACAATTTCTATGACCATGCATTGAAAATGATAAGTTTATTTGGTAGCACGTACATCTGTGAACATACTTTCGGTGATGAAAGAATTGAAATCCAAAGCAAGATCCAGACTTAGAGATGAACATTTGGAAGCAAGGATACGCATTGCAATATCAAACATTGAACCTGATACTGAAAAGTTAACAAAACTTCAGCAGTGTCAAGTTTGTCATTATGTTGTTCTGTTATAACCAGTAATTAATTACAGTTATCCAACAACTCTAATGAGATTCAGATGACAGTATGCCCCAGTAACAGCAGAAATGGTGTCAACCCTTGTTACTTTAATTGAAAAACAGTGGCGTTTGCCAACACAATCCGCACCAACTTCTGGGAAGGATGTAACAGATTAATTGTAGGGGTTATGCAATCCAACTAATGCTAAACAACAGCCAGCCAACATTTCGTGGACCCAATAGCAAATACCCACATAAACAACAGTGAGTAATGCTGGCAATATCTTTGGTATCACCTATCTAGGAGCAGCATCAGATATGACCATATGTGCATTTAGCAGAGTACTTGTGTCATCAAGACTGCAGAGAGCTGATCAGATTTACTTGTGGTGTAGTGGAACAGTGCATTACATCAGATTTGAACATCAAACATTAGCTTAGTTTAGAGAAAAAGTGAAAACAATAGTTAATAGTTCAGATTGGCGAACACTCCAAATTAGCAACAAAGACTAGGATGATTGCAGGAGCAATGTTGGTAGCAAGGCAATTTGTCTGCTGACAGCAGCATGTGCACAGGAAGTACATATCACTTATGTTTATAAGATGCAATAATTACACTGAGGCCACAATTCGGAACATAAAGGAAAGAAGAGTGGAAACTGTTTGTACAAACTTTACATAGTAAGTTTATGTCATATTACGTATATATATTAATTGAACATGTTAAGCATGTTTTGGTCAAGTCTCACTATAGTAGAGCACATCAGAGGCCTTGCAATGTATAACACATCCTAAAACAGATATGTTTTCACTACTCATAACCGTTATCAACATTTAAAATTTAATATTAAAGGAGGAATATTGTATACCAGAGGCACAAGCAACATATGTATTCAATATCTCTGATGTGTTTGATGCAGAAGTAATACATAGGCGTACACGCTGGAAAGAAACCAGTGGAAACCATGTGGGTGGGTGGGGGTCAGTGGTGTTTCGGAACTCCAGTGTGCTTCACCTCTCAACAAACACATGTTAACTTGCAGTTTCTGAGTGCATTACGTGAAAATCCTTAGAACAAGCACTTTTATCTATTCTAGTGGTTCATAATAGTGAAAGTAGTATTTAAAATGACTGGTAAAGCAAGCATTTCTGGCCAGTTGTTGAAAAGTGAAACTTGCAATATTATTTACAATGTAGCAAATTACCTGAAATGAAAGAACAGGAAGTTCACTGCAGATTTACTACAACGTTGAACATAGACATGTGAAGCTACAAGAGAATCCATTAGCTTAGTGAAAAGAATTATAAAGGAAGGGACTATGTCTTTGTCTACTATGGTCAGGTCAAATTTCTAACACCAAAGGGGAAGTAGTGTTTGAAGGAAAATAACATTCAGAATGTTATACAGTAAAGAAAACAGCGCCAATGACACACATTCCAACACAATTTACAGAGTGATAAGTTTGGTGTGCAGCAGGGAATACCTAAGAAAATGGTTTTGCAATTACACTTTAGATGGATGAAATACACTTCTAAATTAAACAGCTAATTGCAAAACCTGAAATTGTATACTGGCATGTCAATTTCCTTCAAAAATTTGTAGATATCAAGAATAGAGTAGGAAGATCATTTATTAGATGAAACATATGTAAATGCTTCTCACATATTTGGTTCTTGTTGGCAGCTGCAAATGAGTTAGGAATTACAAAAGCTATTGGTAAAGGACCCAGATTGATATTACTCGCGCAAAACTTCTGGAATCGTGACCTTGATTGCCATCCCAGCTGCCGAGTCTAGGAATGGTTATGTTTAGCTTTATCAACGAAAGCGATATAATACCTTTGCTTACTCACAGTGCGTAACACATACAGTTTGCATAGGAAGTTTCTGCATCTGGTTGTAATTTTAAAGAGAGCTGCAGTATCTAAATAGTACTTATTTTATATTTGTTATATTTATAACCATGGCTCCTATGTTTTCAAAGTTAAGTGGTAAGGTGTTACGTAGTCAAAGTAGGGAAATAATTGCAAATGTGCTCGACTTCATGAAGCAAGAAGCAGAAATGAAGGAAGAAATTATATGTTCATCCGAGTTCCACAAAAGCCTTAAGAGAATGAAAGAAAGAGTAGTCAAAGCAACTGGTGTTTCACCGAGTTCCGATTCCAGAGTTCTCAAAGATAAGAAAAAAAAACATATGGATGAAAGAGTACCATTTGACACCTGGGAAGAAACATAAGGTCCCTAAACGTATTACAGAAATAGATGATTTCGAATGCGTCATTCGGCGCAGGATTCACAATTCCTATGTGGAAGAAAAAACTGTGCTAACAATAAGCAGATTGCTCATCAAGCTGAAAGATAGCAGAAACTTACAAGGTGGTGCTACAAATCTCAGAAAAATTATTAAAGATTTAGGGTTCAAGTGGAAGAAACCGAAATCAAATAGAAGAACTCTTAACAGAAAAGCAAAATAAATAAATAAATAAATAAAATAAAAAAATAAAAAGTAAATGTTGCCATGATAGCTTAGTCGGTTAGACCAACGGCACGGAAAGCCTAAGATCCGTGGTTCAAATCCCGGCTATGGCATTGAATTTTTCAGCCTGATTCTACCTTTCCAAATGAGTATAATTTTATATGTACTTATATCAGTGTGTACTTATATCAGCATCAATTTCTAAGGTGGTGCTACAAATTTCAGAAAAATACTATAGTGTATGAAGATGGGTCATACATACACAGCAGTCGTACAACATCTAAAAGTTGGAGTGACGATAGTGAATTAGGTTGTAGGTTCCTGTTGCTAAAGGGCAAATACTTATTATCGTTCATGCTGTTGGAGAGATCGGCTACGTTCCAAATGCCCTTCTTTTACAAGTTGCAAAAACAACAGGAGATTTTCAACAAGAAATGAATACAGAAAAGTACATGAAGTGAATCAATGCCATGTTGAGACCTAATATGCCTGCTGGATCTGTTCTGGTCATCGACAATGCTTCACAATGCGTCAACACTCAATTGACAAACCACCTACCTCAAATTCATTGAAAGAAGAAATGAGAGCTTGGTTACTTAGACATAATATAGCTTTAGATGAAAGCATGAGTAAAACAAAGCTATATAACTTAATTAAAACCAACAAACAGCTTCAGACGTCATACATACTTGACCAGATAGTAATACAGCATCGCCATAACGTACTTAGACTCCCATCGCATCACCCAGATGTAAACCCAATCGAATTAATCTGGGCTGATATCAAAAAATGGGTGGCATGCAGAAATATGACTTTTAAATTAAAATATGTGGAGCAGTTATAACACCAGCAATTTGCTGAAATTGGAAGGCCAGAATGGGAAAATGTATGTCGACATGTTGAATAAATTAAGAATCATTATTTCGAAAAATACGGAATTGCAGAAAATCAAATAGAAAGAATTCTCATCCAAGATAATGGTGCAGAAAGTAGTGACAGCAGCGATGACGGCAATAATGTGAGTGATTCCGCAGAAGAGGAAGGGTTGTTAGGTGTGGAAGAATTGGAGGCAATGATTGACAGCGTTTTTTATATTAAGCGCTTTTTACAGCGTGGATTTTAATATACTGTATATAACTAAGTTTATCAGCACAAAGCAGTGCATAACCGGTGTGGATATTTGACGATGACTGTCCCACGCACTCCTGCAGTATGCAGTCGACCGGTCACCACCTTATCTGGTAAGCAACTCGCATCATAGCTCTCATTAAGATTTTCATGTGTCTAGAACTGTTGCGCCGATTATAATTGCCCTAGCAGAAAAAGAAAACAGATTTGTAAAAAATGCCTTGCTAATGTTCATATCCAAGCAAAAACTGAGTGTTCATCATGATATGAATGCTATTAATTTTACAAGATGGCTGGAAATGCAAATTATTCCTAATGTGCCACGTAACTGACATTGTGCTGGACAATCCGAGTATGCAGAAAAATAAAAAGCCAACAATGACAATGTTGAAGGGTGTTATGCAATGGTTAAGAGATAACAATGTATCGCTAACAATACTGCGAAAACCATAGTTGGTGCAATTAATGAGGTCATTGCCCAGGAAAAAATGTACTTAGCAGAGATGCTGAATGAACACGGCTGTGAGTATTGCGGCTTCCACACATGACCAATTTGAATTTGATAAGAGCTAGTATATGGAGAAATAAAAGAAGCCGCAAAACATTTACCCAAAGCAACAATCACAAAACAAAAGCTTTGTGAGCTTTTCTGTGGATATTCAAGAGACAAGTGGAGAAAATGCTCTGAACATGCACAGAAAGTGAAGAAACACACTGGTAATTCAATGGATTAATACATATCAACAGTTTTATAATTAGTGCAGGAGAAGACTGTTGATGGATCTCTTACCAACACAACTTCTGAGTACCAAAAAACTACCAATAGTATTTTCGGTATTTTCTAGCTTGTACCTTACAGCCACAGCATGGCACAACTACAGAGAAGTAAGTCTATTTCACATAAATCTTAAATTCAATTATAAATTATGCCTCTAACGATTGCATATAAACATTTAGCATATTTTTCATTCAGACTATTTATATATTTGCGCCATAATCAATCAAAAAATTATTAAAAATTGTTATGCTCATTAATGGATGCGTATTCTATATTTGAACAAAAAGAGCGTAATTATACGAGGTGAGATAAAAAAAATAACATGAATTTTTACTTTCTCTACTACGTATAGTAAGTAGGGGAAGTATTGTATTCCACCCAAAAATTTGATACCAAGATTTCACCGGAAATACATGTTTTGAGACCCCCTGAATCCAAAAAAAGCATTTTTGGAAACATGTCCGTATGTGTGTGTGTGTGTGTACAACATAACTCAGAAACGAACAGTCGGATAAACACCAAACTTGTTATTTAGGTTCAGTATCTTCCAAGGATGCGACACGAAGGTTTTCAAGAAAATCCCCCCACCCCAGATTACCCTTTACATGGAAGATTTTTCGAATATTTTAATTTTCTAAAAAATGGCTCTAACCATTTTGATTAAAATATCATATGTTTAAGATATTTACTATGGCAAATAGAATGTATATCTTGAATTTCCTGGGAATGTCTCCAAAAGTATTCTTCATTGTAGACAACTTTTGCTTAACTGGTAAACCATAAGAGACAAAATTTTACTACACAAAAAATGTAGATCGCCTTAAAGTACACAATTTATGTCATATACATTTTTTTTTTGTTGAGTGAACCATTTTCGAGATATTACTTGTTATTCCCTTAAATTTTTCAATACTTATTTTCTCAAATGGGAATTCGTTATTCATTTTTTTGTCTTGGATATGCAAAGAGTATTAATCTGTGGGAAAGGGAATGGTGCTGCACCTAGCAACCAGCTATTAAGAGATATGTATATGCTTAAAGGCTACTGTATTTCCAAATTGCCCTTGTAAATATATAGTCCCCTTACATCTACAAGAAAATTAGCAATAAGATAGACTCTGCAAATGTTTATATCAATTAACATGAAGTAGATGTAGAATAAGTGTTTGTATAAATAGTTTGTACAAGAGTAGAGAAAGTCATGTGAGTGTAACAAATCAGATTTTTTTAATTTTGCGAGCTTTATAATACATCCAATGTTCAAAACTTTTGTTTTATCTTGTTGGTAAACATGTTCCTGATGTATGTTTGCATTTTCAGCTGTTTTGAATATTTAGTTTATTGTCGACAGTCGAAGAAGTTATACGTGTTTGAGTGCTTGGCAAATTTTTACTTTGAAAAAGATGGATCAAAGAATTCGCGTTAAATTTTGCTTGAAAAACGGAATAAAGTGCAGCACCGCCTTTGAAATGTTGACTAAGACAGGAGTTCACAAATGTTATGCATGTTTCAAAGAGGGTCGAGAAGACAAAGAGAACTGTGCTGGATGCCCTAGCACATCAATTACCGACGACAACGTGGAAGTAAAGAAAATGGTTCTGGAAAATCGCCAAGTCACTATCAGAGAGGTTGCTGATGTCAGCAGATCCTACGGCTCATGCCAAGCTATTTTTACAGATGTTTTGAGCATGAACTGTGTAGCAGCAAAGTTTGTTCCAAAATTGTTGAATTTCGACCAAAAGCATCACATATACATAACTCAGAAATTGCTGAATGAAGTCGAAAACGATACAGAACTTCTAAAGAAAGTTATAACAGATGACGAAAGATAGGTATATGGGTATAACGTCGAAACTAAGGCCCAATCGTCCGAATGAAAACTGCCTAAAGAACAAAGGACTGAAAAAAATTTGACAAGTTCGTCCACATGTGAAAGTTCTTCTCACTGTTTTCTTCGATTACAGTGTGATAGTGCATCAGGAATTCCTGCCTTATGGTCAATAAGGAATACTACCTGGAAATAATGCACTGTTTGCGTGAAGCAATCCAAAGAAAATGACCTGAATTGTGGCAAAACCACTCATGGAAATTGCATCATGATAATGCACCCACTCACGTTCATGACTTTTTGGCAAGAAACAAAACCGTTATGCTGCCTCAGCCAATGAATTCACCGGACATGGTCCCATGCGACTTCTACTCCCAAGGCTGAAGAGAACCACGAAAGGACGTTTTGCCAGCATTTATGAGATAAAAACAGAATCACTGAAGAAGCTGAACACCACATCGAAAAGTGAGTTCCAGAAGTGCTTCCAAGATTGGAAAAAGCACTGGCACAAGTGTATTATATCTGAGGAGATTGGCAAATCTCCTCTTAGTGTATCCCCATTGAAAATGCTTATAAAAGCAAACGGAAAACGAATAAATTACCTTAGGAGTACGTTTAGAAATGAATGTGATCTCTTTAATATCTGGTACCCACCTGCCTGCCCCTTTTAGGCGTTTTACTTTTATAGGCAAATCGCGTTACCTAAATAAAAAGTGAAATCCGCTAAATATGCGATGTGCTGTTGTTTCTGCGAACAAGAATTATTCAAGTTTTAGATGCACAGATCCCTGCCCTGGCATCACTTCGCAGTTGCCACCAAAGCCGGTAAGATACTCAGCCTCAAAGCGTAGCCGAGAGATTGAGGGCCCTCAGCCTCAAAACATAGCCGAGGGATGTTTTTTAGAAGGAGAGAAGTGTAGCAAGTTGCGGCCAATAGGCCGCAACCGCAAAGCGACGACAGAGCGTAGCGAGGGATCTGTGCGTCTAAAACTCGAATGATTCACGTTCGCAGAAACAACAGCACATCGCATATTTAGTGCATTTCACTTCTTATTTAGGTTGGCAGTACCCACTTTGCATGTGATTTATCGGAAAAATGGCTATGTTTCTTATGTTCCTCACGCGATTTGCCTATATAAGTAAAACACCTAAAACGGGCGCGCAGGTGGGCACCAGATATTGGAGAGACCACATCATGTTTTAAACTCACTCCTAAGATAATTTATTTCATTATTTTTCACTTCCTTATTCCTAATGTAGGTGGGCAAAAGTATGACAATTTAGCCGTGAATTTTAGTATGTATTACTTACATGTATACAAGTACATAAATCATCAATGTTTTTATGAAGGATCCTTTTGTGATGTTTTCGTAACGAACGTACATTGTGTTAGTAGAGGGCAACAATGTCATTACGATGTTCCTTTATTTTGAGGTTTGAATTTTGTGTTAAATGTGGTGTGTCAACTGAATGCATGCAATGGCAGTAGCAGGTACATCATATGATATGCGGGGATGGAAGAAAGAAGCATTATAGTGGACATTTAGTGGAATTCTGTTTATGCAAGCCTATCCAGACAGTCAAGCTCGTGCACATCAATTCTTCAAGGCAAATGAATGGCTCTTCTTTAGATTACGTCCCGCAACTTTCTCCCGTATAAAAATCAAAGTCCAAAGGTACTTACTGTGCATGCGCTGAGATGAGTAGCAGACAATCTTCATTGCTACCAACATTGCTCCTGCAATCACACTAGTTTTTGTTGCCTAGTATCTAATCTAATCCAAAGTTTTGTCCTGATCTAAAACTAATACCTAATCCAAAGTTTCATTTACAGTTTGGAGCTGATGCACTAAACAACAGGATAAACTTTTCGAATATCCTCGATCAGTTCTTGGAAGGGGTCTGCTAATCTGTTTTTTACGTCTTGCCGCCACAGGTATTCTGACAAATGGACATCCATTTGCGCGTTTCTGATGCCGCCCCTGGATAGGCGATGCCGGAGAGATCGCCATCGCGACTCGATATTGTTCGTGTGGACATTCGTTACGGGATCCACAAAATGCTCGCTGTGGTTCACCGTCAGGTGCACTGTAAAACCCCCAGCCATTAATCCATTATATCCGCCCCAACAGTCAGTGTGAATTGTGCTGGCGAATTCCACGTGTTCCTCAATTAATGCGAAGAGGGTGGCACCATCCCTTCTATTGTTGGGACACACTGTCATTCGCACTTCATTGGTGACCACGTCAATCATCCCTAGGATCCAGTTTCCTTCCACGATACGGCCGCGATGGTATTTTCTTCTCCCGATCTTGCATTCGTCGATTTGTACGACGTGGCCGGCACCGCCTATTTTACCCCTGTTGGCGTACTTGTCGTCCATTGAGGAGATACAGACCTCTCGGCAGTAACTAAACCAATCGGCTATTGTTGCGTGGCTTATGTTACTATCACCGAGAGAACTTTGAATTACAGTTTGTTCGTAAGATAACTTACTTGCGAAACTGTAAGTAAGAAGCAGCACTTGGGCAGGTGGCAGTCTTGAATTTTCGAACCACGTGCCTTTTGCCACGGACTCTGAAAACTGCTCTGCATGTCCTCTCCTACATGAAAATATTTGAAATTTTCGACCACGTTTGTTACGGGATGTAGGACGGCATCACATTCCCGACATAACATTCGGGTTCTAAGCAAGCTTTCGTCGTATAGAAACTGCATACTCTTGCTCATTGTTGCACAAAGGTGCTAGGTCAATGAAATTTATAAACCTTGTCATTGCTCGTAAGAAACTTCCACCTAGTAAGTTCATATATACTGACTGCCAAGAGCCAGGTAGGATACCCATTTTCAGATTTAACAGTAAAACTGCTTCCTTTCTAACAATAGTACATCTGTTGCGCAATGTGAAGTTTCAAACATCTGCGAAACAGATGCTTGGGGTGATTGTGCAGAAGTTGGTAGGAGATGCATTCACAACTAACGATGTTTGCAGCGCTGCAATTACACGGAAACTTCGGGAGGTTTCGGCAACTCTCGTACGCCTATCCCGTGTCGGACTTTGCCAGAATTCTTGCGGGACGTAATCTAAAGAATATCCAAATGAATGTGGTACCTTCGACTTCATACACAATAGGTGAGTAATAAGGTGTTTAATAAAACCTCATGTTTTAGTGGAATATAGCGCATATTTGAGCATTAAAACGAGTAGGAGGCAACCATAGGCCATGAGGTCATAGCAAGCTGCAGTAAATTGACTGGGTCCTCCAATTTTCCGATTCAACTGAGGGTTAATGTGTGTAAAGAAGCTGGTTTTTGTGAATACTAGCCTTTTAACGGCTTGCACATGTGTGATTTAGTAGAAAAAAAACAGCTGGTGCCATAGTGGTGATTGTGAATCCGGTGGTACATGCTTGTTTTCCACTTTTTTTTTAAAGAAGTGTGCGACTAAAATACCCAAGCCTATACTCAGGCATGTTTTAAATTTGGAGCCGCCATATTGAATCAGCTAATGTATATAATTGCCTAAATTAACTGTACTTCATTATTTGGCCAACAATTACCCTAACATATTGTTTATATTATGCTATAAAGGAGGATCTCTATGTTCATTTAAATAATACACTATTGCCAAGAAAAACAACCTGAAACATGATTGCTTGGTGTTAATGTAACTTTCCACCACGTGAATACTTGCATCGACCTTGCCCAAAGTTCAACTTTCGATGTCTGGGAAACCCACTAGATTTTAAGCTTATTAACAAACTTACAAAATATGACACTAAAAATATGCCCAAATGCTTCGGCCATAGCCTCAATAAAGTAAAATTAGCGACGCATACCTGGTATTACTATTTAATCACAATGTGCGGTGTTATGATCTATTCCCTTTAATAATTATAGAAAGTCACACCATTTGAAACTTCTCTTCAAGCGAAGAACCATATTCAATCGATGCAACTAGATCACTACTATAAGACTTCACTATTTTTCTCCTGAAAGATAATACTATTTCATACAGCCTATTCCCACCAAACTATTCGCAAGTATAACAATAATGGCGCGCACGGCGCAAGCGTTACAAGGCTGCCAACATGAGCGAGCAAATGACTCATCAAACGGCACAACGGAATTGGTTCCAAAAACGGAGCTGTTCTGAAAATGAAAAATTGATGAAGCATTCTGTTCCCAACATACATGTGTTATATCTTGTTGCCGCTAGATGGCGTTTGGAACTGTACACTTTGCCACTCAAATGGCGGCTTCAGCGTTGCTCAATCTAATGTTGACATGCCTAATTATTATATAACAGCACCCTAAAGCCTACTATTTTTCCAAATAGTTCAGAAGTTGCCAGTGTTATTCTTAGCCGTATGGATGCCCGTTTATACAATTAAAAAAAAACACGTTCTTTAGTTACAGCTATTTAGTTCCTTCTTAAAGACCAAACATTTTTTATATTCCTTTTTTAAACCTTTTATTTTAAATAAAAGAGAAATGACTATGTGGGCCGGTCTTGTAGCTCAGTCGATAGAGCACCTGCATGCTGAAAGAGGGGTCTCGGGTTCGATTCCCGTCTGGGGGTAAAAATGTTTCTGCCACATGAAACATATTTAGATGACAAATAAAATGTATATCTTGAATTTACTGGGAATAATCTATGAATTACTCTTCATTCAGAGGGAATTTTGTATAATCTTGTATAACTGGTAAATGTTTAGCCATATACGTAAACGTACAACACACCAAATGCAGATCTCTTTAAAACGCACGATTTATTTCGAATATGTCTCTCTCTCTCTCTCCTTTATTTATTTATTGATTTTTTTTGCATAACCATTTCTGAGAGGGCCAGTTATTAAAGATTCGAATTGCCCATTACTTGATCATTCTTTAAAGTCCTTTCAGCATTCAGTTGTTTCCGGCGAATGCATAGAAACAGTATGGAATTGTAAGTCCAGCATATAGCGTCCAGTTCTTAAACATTTGACTATTGCTGCCCTCTTTGTATTTATAACGAAATGTCTAATGCAAAGGTTTATTTGAATGAAACGTAGTAGATAGAAAAAAAAAACTTTAGTAAGAACAGTTTGTATACTCAATAATAAACGATAGAGGATAAAGTCATGCGAATGTATCAACAGACTTTTAGAAAACATGTTCGTGTGTATGTCTGTGAACAGCATAGCTTAAAAATGTAAAGTTGGATAATACCACACTTGGTATTTAAGTACAGTATATTTCAAAGATGCGACACGAAGGTATTCACGAAATTCCCAAACCCCAAACCACGCTTTACATGGACGATTTTTCGAGATGTTAGATTTTGTAATAAATGGCTCTAACGTTTTGATTAAAATACTATATATTAAAGATTTTACATGGCAAATAAAACGTGTATCTTGAATTTTCTGGGTAGCCTGTGAAGTCCTCATTCGGAAGAAATTTTTATATATTCTTATATAGCTGGTAAACGTGGACCTATATGTGAAAACGTACTACATAACATGTAGATCTCTCTGAAATACACAATTTATTTCAAATAATCTTTGTAGCATAAGCTGTTTCAAAGATATCCATTGTTAATGGTATGGATTATTCAATACATAGTCATTTCTTTAAAGTCCTGTCGACATTGAGTTCTTTTCGCTGTTGACATGTAAACAGTATGGAATTTTAAGGCAGCGTATAGGGTCCTTAAAATTTTACTTAAAATACCGGAAATTATACTCGGATAGTTCTTTATCAGACCTATCGTTCTCTTACATACCTTAAATACACGACAAGGTACTCCGGTTTTGCTTCCCTTCCGAAGAAAGCCATTTTTAAGGATTTTTACGTCCGAAAAAAATTCAATTGCCCTCTGTTGAACCCGAGACCTCGGAAACTAGAGGTTAGCATGGTACCCCTAGACCATATAGGAGTTCTATTTTCTCGTGCTCCATATTACAAGATTGTTATAAAATGTTAAGCAGAAACCGAAAACGGTTTTTCTATCTACATGAGTCTGCAGCCCAGTCTGAGTCTGATACCCAATAACAAAATCCTTATTATCATTAACAGCTGTGTAAACTAATCCCATGGTTTAGTACTTTAAATATCGCATTACACTTTCAGGATGAGCATAATGTGTGTTATTAGCACAATCTTGAAATCTAATGAATAGACTCAGAGCAAAGCATAAATCAGGCATAATGCGGTCTATCACTAAATACATCAAACAGTCAATGAGTTCTCTGTAAGGTTGTTTAGAGAAATCCTTCTTATCAGTTTCCTTAGTAAGAACTAAACCTTTCTTTAAGGGGTGGTTATTTCTTTACAATAAAATATTTTAAATGTAGATAATAACTTCTCAGTCTGACACTTTCGGTGGGCTTTTAACAATGTTAATCTTAAAATCTTAATCAATTTCTATTCCTAAGAAACGTTTTGGCACTTACTAGACAAGCCATATCAAATTGTGAGCTTAATTCCTGTTGGAATTTTCTGATTATAGTTTTGTCTTTGTGTAATAACCAAACATCATCAATGAAAAGAAGTATATATAATGGTGAATTAACGTCATCTTCAAATGTGGTATACAAGCAAGAGCCACGCAGAGAACATTTGAAATCCCTGCTTATCATAAGTTTATGAAAGGCATAACTCAAACATCTATGGCTTTGTTTTAAGTTCATAAAATGATTCGCTCAATTTACAAACATATTCTCACATATTTTCTGAAAGATGCATGTATACTTCTCCTTTCACCACACCATGTGAAAACGTGTTTTTAACATCAATTTGTTCCATAAACATGTTTTTCTGCTTTGCTATACATAACAGGGTTCTCAAGACAGGTAATTTGCCGACTGGAGCCAAGAGTTCATCACATTCTGGTCTCGTATCCTTTTGAGGCTAGCCTTACCTTGTACTAAATATCTCCTTTCTTTCTAAATACCCAGTGTCTATTTATGATTTTTTGTCTGGATGTTTTTCAACATCTGTCCAAATAGAATGTTTCTCACGTGATTTCATTTCCTTGTATTGCTTCTAACCATTTCCTTCTTTTTTTTTTGTCTTGACTCTACAGCTTCCTTTTTAGTTCTTAGTTCATCATTTTGCAACAAACATTCTCCACTCAAAGCACTAAATTTACACCCATATACTCTTAAATAAATTAGTTGTCTTCTAATGCGTTTCTCTTAGTATGTTTTTGGACTTTCATCAACTATTCGAACTTTTTCTTCGTCTTAGTTTTGTGCATTCTTTTCAGAGTCCAGTTATTTATCTTTTCTATTTTCCAGTAATTCTTGCAAATTTTGTTAAGTGTATAATGGCTTCTGCTCTTCATTAAATACCACATCTATTGCCTGCGCTACTTCTCTTTCTTCTACATTCCATAGTCTACCCACAGTTCTTAACCATTATCATAATATATGTGGTTTCTTACTTTTCTCGAACAAGTTTCGTTTCTTCCTTGTTTATATGTGTATATGCCTCTCAGCTAAATAGCTTCTGTGGAGAATGACTTTCTTAATGCACACACCGCTAGACGAAGGAGTAGAGGCGGTCATAAGCCTAAACAGGCGGCCTTACAGCTACACGTCTAGGAACATACGGACTTGAACGAGGTAAAGAACGTAGAAGCAATCGTGCGAACAGACTTGTGAACTAAAAAAGCAAACACGTTTTTACGAGCGTGAAAGCTTGCCTATATGAGTGTGCGAGTGCAAGATGGGTCGTGTGAAAGCCAATCACGCATGCATGTCCCCTTGAAATCGAATTCTGTGGAGCGCCTGCAAAGTTCAACAGGATTAGTTGGAGCGTACGGGTTAGTTGTAAAAACACAAAGTATTAAAGAGCAAAAAGTGCAGAAATGGATGTTCAACTAAAGAGAAATATAGCTTTGATTGTTGCTTTAGCAGGACTAAGTGCGATAAAAAGTGCTGAAACGAAAACAAGGAAATTGTGAGTCAAAAAGTATAGACGACGCTTTGGTCACTTACCCTTGCTACAAGAACTCCGTTAACATTTACCTGTGGACTTCAGAAACTACTTATGAATGGACAATTCGTCTTTTTAGATCTTACTACGAAAGATGGAACCAAAATATACGGAGACAAATTACCATTATGCTGAGGTCTATAAGTGCAGACGAACGTCTTACGACAACCCTTCGATTTTTGGAACCAGGGCGGGCATTTGAAGACAAAGTTTTCTACAGGGATATATGCTGCTTCTTTAAGCATACTTATACCTGAAACATGCAAAGCTATATATGACGTTCTCAAAACTGAGTATATGAAGATAGGTGCAATGCTGCAAAATATTCATTGGTGAATATTTTGGGGGATTATTTTACATAGCACGGGTGATAAAAGGTAAAAAATTATAATTTATTACTCCAAACTTTATTTTATCATAACCCATTTCCATAGATTAACAGGTAGTCATCGAAACTGAACTCATAAAATGAGCATAAGGATTCAGTTGTACTTTGTGTACTAGTTGTAGCAAATGAGATGATTCACTGAATACTCCTGAATAAGGAGAGTCTCTCCTTAGCGGTTACAACCTTTTCACAGATATCGGTGTTGTCTGCGAGTGTGTTAGGTAACTCTTTGCGAATTATGCCACTAATCAGGGACTCGGCATGCGCCGTTTGCACTGGGTCCATCCTGGCCAGCGGTTGAGACATGTTTATTGCGAATCCGTCATATTCGCTCAGTAGCTGACTATTGTACTTTAGGGCTGCGGTGCAGACTTATAGGAACTGGGCCTGAGAATAGACACTTTTCCTTGGACGTATTGTAGAGGTGGTTGTCTTCTCAATCTATGGAATAAAAATAGAGTCTGGATTTTAAGAGTGTTCGTTTGATTTTAATCTCGTTAAAATTAAATTTCAATGTCATTTAACTTCCAACAATTAAAGAAGAACGGAGGAAAATTCAGTGCGAATTTCAATATAAATAGCAGTTCATCAACTGTGAGGAGCACTGGACGGAAAACATATCCGCATTGTTCCGCCAACAAATTCCGGAGCAACATATTACAACTATAAAAGCTTCTATAGTATCGTTCTCCTAGCATTGGTAGGCCCCAAATATGAGTTTCTATATGCTGACGTTGGAAAAAATGGAAGACTGTCGCATGGAGGTGTGTGTTAGAATATACTGAATTTGATAGGAAATTGCAATATGAACAACTGAATATACCTGACAATAGCGAAACTGACAGGAATTTAAATTCTGTGTTTCTTGGCAATGAAGCTTTGGTGTGAATGAGCATTTCTTTTAGCCTTATGCTTGAAGAGAATCAGATAGTGATACGAGAGTTTTTCACTACAGATGGAATATGCTAGGGATGTAGTTGAAAATCCATTTGGGATTATATCATTCAGATTTAGAGTACTACACACAGCCTGAATATGAAACCTAAAAATATTTGATCGGTCGTTACGGCAAATTGTGCTTTACATAATTATTTACGCATTTCTAACACATCATACCTATCTCCTTCCACAGTTAATAGAGAACTTACAGATTCAGCTGCAGTGCAACCAGGAGACTGGCGCTCTAAATCAGCACAGTTGCTTAACCTAAATGGTTGCAACGACAGATCTATTACACAAGAAACAAAACAAAATAGACAGAACAATAAGAATTGCTTCATTTCTGAAGGCAGAATGGAATGACAAGACATAATGATAGTACAAGGAAGAGCTTAAATTTCCTGAGTTTCAGCAATAAATATCACTTATTTGACCAATTAAACTAATAAAAAGGAAACCTGTGGCTGATTGCTTGCAACTGTATACAATAACGTTAATAAAGAAAAACTGACATCGTCTTGTGTAATCTGTATCCCCTCTTCCTCCAGTAATGCTTGCTCTTCGTCCTTGTCATGTTGGCTCGTCTCTTCTTCCTGATCGTCCGAGTTTGACAAACTCCTTGTAGACAGTCTTTGATCCTTGATGAACAACAATAGCTCGTAGTACCATAGTGTTGGTGTGTACACTTCTGCAACATGTTTAGTCCTTTTCTAAAAGATCCTCGCTGATTCAGTATTTTTTAACAATAACGTCCCTATTTGCGTCGGGAAAACCACGCTGCTGACAGAATTCAGCCATTTTATTGTACTATACGTCACGTAAGTTCCTGTTTGTATACTCCAGGCTCCGCACTTTCCACAAATATGGCAATGATTTATCGAGATTAATAAAGTCTGCAATCACTTCCTTCGACCATAAGCGGACATACATTTTCCTGGACAACACAACACAGTAACGAAATAAAGTGCGCGAAATGGCGTACGTGACTGGTCATACGCTTTCTTTTCCCTTTTGTTTTACTCTACATGTACATTCTTTCTGGCGTGAAAGCGTGTATACCTGCTATTCCCGTCCCCCAGAGGCCCACTAAGGTAGGTACGGGATTGGCGTTCCCGGAGTTTCGAGCCATACTCTCGATTGGGTTCCTCTACGAGGTGAGAGGACTTATTCCAAACGCCCAACCAACTTTGGTCCGCAAGTGTGTTTGACCAGCTATCAGTTACCTCCCTGAATACAGTCTGACGGATACCGCTGCACAGGGCGGAGGAGGGGAGGCGCAAGAGGTGACTGGATAATGCGTAACTCACAGTCCCTGAGTATCATGTAGGACTGTGTTCGTATCCGCTGATAAAGTCAGTCCTGTGGAGGCCCATTACATGAGCTGTTACAATTCTGAAGGCAATTGGGTCCCTCTATCTATGTATTGGAAGGTGAGACCCTAAGGTGAGCAAGCTCCAGGCCAGGACTCTCATCTAAGCTGGGGTGGTACCCAGGATGTGAGCATGCCATCGGAGTCATTTGTAATGGTGGAGGATCCAAAATAAACATCAAGTTTAGTGGAAAAGAAGTAGTCGAGTCTTGTGGTCCTCGCTATTTAGTCATAAATACAACAGAGGAAGGAAGGATATTATAATCGGTGAACCCTTTCATAGAACAAAAGGGTCTTGATAACTTTGTTGGCCCAGTTAAGCTGTGCATTAGATCTCAAATGGCACGCTCCTGGTTGAAGCAAATTCGTCATCCCAGGCAGTCAAAATACTTAGAACGCATATGTTAGCCAGTTATCCTGTACGAGTTGAAGTGCACATGACCTTGAAATCTTCACGCGTTGAAGCAAGCACCAGCGCATTGCACGGTATGTCCAATGAAGGGATTCAAGAAAATCTAGATGCTCAAGGTGTTACTTGCGTATATTAGGATCAGCGGAAAGAAAGAGGTGAACTAGTGCCTACTCGTACTCTGTTCCTTATATCTGATAGGGTAGATCTCCCACAAAGGATTAAGGCGGGGTATGAGTTCATTGAGGTTAGGCCATACATACCGAGTTCTCTGAGATGCTATAAGTGTCAGCGCTTTGGACACACTAGCGAATTCTGTAATGGCAAATCTACGTGCATTAACTATGGAGACATCTCTCACGATGGAACATGTAAAACTGCTCTATGGTACGTTAACTGCAACGGTCAACATCCATCAAGTTCCCGAGAATGCCCCCCTTTTGCAGAGGAAAGAGCGATCCGGGTTAGGGAGAAGGTGTCCGCGGAAGCCCGGAAGCTTCTGCGCATCCGCCAACCTTCTGTCTCGAAGTCCGGTACCTATAGCTCAGTTGCAGCTAAACCGGCACCAAGTCGGGAAATCTCAGCTCAGACCAGGGATATAAACTATTTCCGAAAAGATTCTCGTAGCTAAAACGGAGCCAAAGCCTTCAAAATCAACACCCACGACAGCATCAACGTCTACCAAGTCCATTATTGGAAAGATCACACCAGTCAAATCACCAGCAAAACCGCCGACCTCAAATAATAAGACTGGCAAGCCTGTAGTATATAATGCTTCATCAGTAAAATTCAGGACCGGATATGTAAGAACCGACTTCATAAGGTAAAGGAATAAGTCTGCACCAAGGACACTTAAGGGGAAGAAAGATCCACGAGCATCTCCTCGGAGATCCTCCTCTAAGGAATCTTCCGGGAAAGACTCAGATCGACGTTCAACATCTTCGCTGATCAAAACTTCCAATCGGTTCGAGGTTCTCGAACCGAGGTTTACTATTGGAAAGGGGTTCCCCGTGGAGGAGATGCAGCAGGAGGATTCTGCCTACACTGCCAAAACGACAGTGAAAAAGAGGAAGGATAAATTCTCCGTTAAGGTGTTAGCCCGATACCAAAGAGAAAGGGAAAATTGATTCGACCACAGCTTTCCATAAAGTAGTAAACTTCTACGATTAAGAACTTCTCTCGTTATAATTCTAATGGCTATCCAACAATGGAACATCCGTGGAATTAGAATACACCGACCAGAGCTTGAACGTTTGCTCAATGAGTATGAGCCTTTGGTCGTATGTTTACAGGAGACTAAACTCCGTCCACAAGACAGCTTTTAACTTAGACGGTATACCCTAGCACGATGTGATCTTACACCGAAAGAGTGTATTTCTGCGCACGGGGGCATTATGATGCTCATCAGAGATAATATATTTGTAGAATCTGTATCAACACAGTCTGACACCCAGTCAGTGGCTGTGAGGATTAAACTGCCAACCATCTGATTTACCATTTGTAATATTTATCTGCCTCCGTTCGATGATCTCTCGCTCATGTATTTAGAAGATCTAGTCTCTCATTTACCAACGCCTATTCTTTGGTGGAAGACGTTGATGCCCATCACCCTCTTTGTGGTCCACCTTGGGCTTGACTGAGAGGTAAATAAATTGCCGATTTTTTTAACAATTAAAACCTAGTTCTTCTGAACACCGGAGAGCCTACATGTCTCTCAGACTCCTCCAACACTTTTACACACCTTGATATTGCAGTTTGTTCACCATAGTTGGGCGTTTCCTTGCAATGGAATGTTAGCTCTGATTTACACTCTAGTGACCACCTTCCATATCTTATTAGTCTCTTAACAAAAATATATGTTCCACACGCTTACCTAGTGGCGATTAGACCGTGTCAAATGAACCCATTACTGCCAGTTGATCACGTTTAATTATAATAAGCACGACTCTGTGAATTTTGTGGTTGAACATCTCACAGATAAGATTTATTCTGCTGCCGAGCAGCCTAAATCACGGTCGACTGCCAACCCTCGTCGATTTGTAGTCCCTTGGTGGACGAAAGTGTGCCGAAATGCCATTCCTGTTCGCAGGCGTGTTCTTAGGGTTTTCCAGCGTTGCCCCACACCGGATAACCTAATTGAATACAAGAAAATGCTTGCCAAGTCTAGATATGTTATAAAGAATAGCAAAAAGAGATCTTGGAGCACGTTTGTACCTTCATTTAATCCACATACAACTTCCTCTGTTGTTGGGGATACGTTAAGGCGTGTGGCCGGAAAATCGAACCACGTGCCAATTGCCGGTCTAAAAGAGCTTCAGGATCTGTTGTTGACACATTTGACCGTGCTTTCGCTCAAGTATCTAGCTCAGATAAATATTCGCCCGAGCTTCCTCTTGTTAAGACTCAGGTGGAATCTCAAGGTTTCCATTTACGTTCAGGAAATCTTGAAGATTACAATCGCCTCTTCACCATGGCGGAGTTAGAACACGCTCTTTCATCTTCGTGACTATCAGCCACAGTACCTCATCGTATCCACGTACAAATGTTGCAACAGATCACACCTGAAGGTAAGGATTTCATACTCGAGGTCTATATTCGTGTTTGAGTTGATGTCACTTTTCCAGAAAAGTGGCGGGAGGCCACTTTCATACCCATTTTGAAAGCTGGAAAGGACCGTAATCTCTCGTCCAGCTAACGTCCTATTTCCCTCACCAGTTGCGTTTGCAAGGTGATGGAACGCATGATCAGTGGATTGTTAGTATGGCGGTTGGAAACTCTCAACCTGCTGACCAATACCCGGTGCGGTTTTCGGAGGCGCCGTTCAGCAATGAACAAAATTGTGTCATTGTAGACACATATCATGAACGGATTTGTGAAGAATTGTCAAACCGTTTCGATATATTTTGACCTCGAGAAGGCTAATGATACGTGTTGGCGAGCAGGGATACTACGTTCCCTACACGCCTGGAATATACGTGGACGCTTACCACTGTTCATTCAGGAGTTTATGAAGGACCCGTTTTCGGAGCAAGGGTCGACTCGGTTTTTTCGAACCTTTTTGTTCAGGAGAACGGAGTACCTCAGGGATCGGTACTAAGCGTTACACTGTTTGCTATAGCAATTACTTCTATCTCGAAATGTGTTCATCCAGGGGTTTCGTCATGTTTATTCGTAGACGACTTTACCGTTTATTGTACTTCTCTGTATACGCCGTTTTTGGAACGCCGTATGCAGCAATGCTGAGGTAATTTCCAAGAATGGAGTTCTAAAAACGGCTTTTGTTTCTCAACTGAGAAGACGATCTGCGTGGACGTCTGGCGCCGTAGGAGACGATTACCACCTTCGCTCCGATTCGGTCCAGATTTCCTACCATTCACAGACTCGACGAGATTCCTGGGGTTGACATTTGATAGGAAACTTAGCTGATTATCGCATACAGCACAGTTGAAATTGCGATATGACCGTTCTCTGAATATCTTGCAGGTATTGAATGGCAAATGTTGGGGAGCGGATCGGACTGCTTTGCTGCGATTGTATCGCGCACTGGTCCGATCAAAAGTAGACTATGGGTGTAGCATTTATTCCTCAGCACGACCATCTGTGCTGAGGAGTTTAGACGCAGTCAATAACCGGGGCATTCGAGGGGCTATTGGTGCTTTTCTCGCTAGCCCAGTTATGAGTCTTTACGCCGAATCGACCGACAGAACGTCCTCTGCGTTATCGGCGTTATGTGCTTTTAGGAAATTATGGTTGTGCGCTTAAATGTATGCCTCTACATCAAGTGCTCACTTCGTTTGCTCACATTGCGCTGGACGAACGTTATAGGAATAGCTCCATTAATGCAAGGTCTGCAGGTGTTCGTTTCCGGGAGCTTCTTAGAAAGCACGGCATTGAAATGCCTAGCATGTTTGCTAAGGGGGAGAGGGTGTTCCACCCTTAGTTACGTACAACATTTCACGTATACCTTGGGATGACGGTATACCGGAAATCTACCATGCCTACGTTTGGTATCCGCACCTGATTTTTTAGAATTTCTGTCAGGTTACAGTGAACGAATTTTTATTTACACCGATGGATCTAAGAGCACCAACGCTGTTGGATATGCTTATGTTCATGGAACCGAACCCTATACATTCAGTTTCTATAATATCACATCCATTTATAGTGCAGAGCTGTATGCCATATACCGAGCCATATTGTATATGCGCCGTCGAAAATTGGGAGAAACTCATTCTGAGTTATTCTCTTAGTGCACTTCATAGCTTTCGTGAGCTGTACAACTACCACCCCATTTTTCAACGAATCCAGGATGCCCTCCATATTTTATAAGCGTCTGACGCTAATGTGAAGTATGCTTGGATACCTGATCATGTTGGCTTGCCTGGAAATGAACTTGCTGATTTGGCAGTGAAGGCGGCAACCACAGAACCCAGTGTTACAATACCTCGTGTAACATGGAAGACTTTAGGCTTGTTGTGCAGAGAGCGGTGCTGCCATGCTAGCGCGAGGAGTGGTAACTCTTCGCGGAAATAAGCTTACAGTAGTCAAGCACATTCCAATAAACTGGGCGACTTCCTCTCGCGCATCTCATCGTGAGGAGGCTATTTTAGCTCGGTTGCGTATTGGCCACTGCAATTTTACGCACGCTTATCTTTTTAAGGGTTACCCTGGCCCTATTTGTCCGTTTTGTGGCAAAGGTCTGTCGGTGCCTCACGTGTTGCTAGACTGTATTGCTCTAGCACATCATCGCGACTCTCTGCCACTACCGGACAGTCTTGCAGAGGCCATAGCGGATGATAAGCAAGCGGTCGATAGGATTTTTAATTTTGTGTCAAAAGTAAATTTTCGACTCTGGATTTAATCATGTTAATAGCAGGTTTTTTCATACCGATAAGTTTAGTTTTATATATTTATGTATGACTTGTGCTGTTTTATATTGATATTTACCTCTGGCTTTTGCTTTGATGTTTTTTATTCAGTTGTATCTCTGGCGTTTGCCAAAAAACTGTCTGCTGATCTTCAACTCTGGACTTTGATGTGATCCGTTTTAGAAGGGTGCTAATAACCTAGATATTGAGTGCCCATAAACAAAACAAAACCAAAACCTGCCATTCACGCACGAAAACAAAAAGGTGTAAAGGCGGCTATTCTGTGAAACAATGTGTGGTATTGATTGTTATCAAAAGCGTTTATAAATGTATTTAAATAGTGTTGATAAATCAGTTACTATAATAGTACCTTCAGGTTGCTGTAGTTTTTTTGTTCCATTCCAAACCTCAATGATATTTTATTCCGTAAAGCGAAAAATCTATTTATTATGTATGCCAAAATTACCAATTATCGTGCGATTCATTTGATCGCTCTGTCCATTCAGTTGCGGTGAATATGGAATGGTCTGCTGAATTTATTTCCCTTACTTGCAGAGCATTTTTGAAATTCTATATTGATGTATTCTTTGCCATTGTCGCATCTAAATCTTGATATTTTGGAATTACATTTTGCTTCCGCCATTCGACTTATTCCTTGAGATACTTTGAGACTTGCTCTCTAATAGATAAATCATCACAAAATTATTATAATAATCGAATCACGTCTATCTCTGTGGCTATTATGTGTAACCGGACGTAGAGGGCTGTTAGCCTCTATATCCGAGGTCGCGGGTTCAAATCTAGTGGAGGGCGATGGACCCTTTCAGATGTAAAAATCCTTAGCATGGTTTCCTTCGGAAGGGAATTAAAACCGGTATTCCGTGTCGTAGATGTGCGGCACTTAAGAGAACTCAAACATGATAAAGAGATCTCTGAGCAAAATTTTCTGTCTTTCAAGCCCAATTTAGAATATGATGCTAAGAACCATAGCAGTTAAAGAGCGTTCATAAATATAACCCATTTTAATTTAATTCGGACTTATAGGGCCATATAAGTCTGAATGGATCAATCCTTGAACTCTTCTAGATTTAGGATATTCTGTATTACTAAAGAATAACCTGGTTGGGGGCTTTTAAGGCATGGCTTACAAAAGGAGAATTGCGAACTTTCACTCTCACAGTTAATATTTCCTTTCTAGGAAGTGTATATTTGGGACGATTAGAAAATAAGCGCGAGTTCGAATCTTGTCCCAGGCACAAAATAACATATCCCACTCTCTGCATTTCTGAGGACAATGGGACCTGTCTTAAATCTTGTATTGTTCGTTGAAGAAAGAATGGCAGTTGACATTGCCAGGTGTTATACCCTACCCCTGTATTGTTTGTTGAACAATGGATGACAGGCTCCTTTGTCGCCCAATCCCTCTCAGGCAAAAGACGCCCCTTCTTTTATTATCCTCTTCGACAAAGAGGGACTGGATTCTATTCACACGTGTTCTGAACACTCGCATTCCTTGGCATTCCACAAAATGCCTGTGTGACATGAAATGCGCACCTGCGTCCTCTTCCTCTGCATTCCATTCTATACTTCGCACCTGGCCCGCCCGAATTTTCCAAACACACAGCTACATCCCTATGCAATATCCATGCAGCTGTCATGAAATGCGCACCTGCATCCTCCCTCTCCACATCGCATTCTCTTCTTTGCGCCCTCAAATCTTCCAAACAGAGATATAAAAAAATCTGTGCATTCCCCTCTGTAATATGAGTTAACATGCCCTGCGTCATTTCCCCTCTGCATACAATGGCTCAGCCGCCTCTCGATTCTCTTTGCGACAAGCCGGAGGTGCACGATCAGATGACCTCATACTTCCCGTACAATGAGAACCACAGCGTATACCAGTTCAGGCAGAGAAATTTAAAGTAATTTCAGTGTAAAACTAATTGCATATTCAATACGATCGTACATTGGTACCATCGTACAACGGTACAAGCGTACATCGGTACCGCAGTTTCTCTCTATAACTAATCATAGAAAACATCATGCCTTTACAGAATTCAAAAGACGACTCCTGACTTAAAAACGAGCTAGAGTTAGAGAACAGACGAGCAGAGGACATAGTAATATACTCTTGCACATTCGTGCAGGCTAATAAGCATATAGAGGGTGGTCAGGAGTAGTCCAATTCCCAGGTGGACGGGGATCTAATACAGCTGACTCCAGAGTCTTCTCCCTGCAAGCGGGAATAACTCAGGAAAACATTACTGTGAGCATTTCCATAACTAGAAGAAAAATAGTCTGTATTTCCATTTTCCCTGTAACATAACATGTAATTCTTTTTTAGGCTATCTCCTTTCCAAAAGCACGTTTTCAAGACTTTTATTATGTAATCCTTCAGAGTGGAAATAATAGCAACTTTGCTGATCTACAAAGGAGTCTGAAGCTCTTGGAGGATAGAATAACCAGGATCGACTCCCCCAGAAGCTTGCTCCGGGACGTCTGCATTTCGATAAGCTATAGTGTTAAGATTAGATTTTTCTACGACATTCCAGTGCTTATTGTGAAAACAGATAATTTTATATGCATGGTAATGCATGACTAGGAGATAATTCGGGATATCCCCCTATATTCCAAATATTCCTCCAGTCGAGAAAGTGCCCGCGAGTGGACTATAGTGAAAATATTGTTTTCTCTTATAATGCCATTGCTTATATGGAAATCCAGAAAATCAGATTTATTAACATTAATTTAAATGATTGTAAGATACTTTTAAATATCGGTGAAATTTCACAACTAAAACACTTGAATCGTGTATACATTACCATCTAGGTAACCTATCCATTGCAAGTGTAATGCCATATGTAGTAAAGAGAACTGGAGGAGTAAGTACTGGAATTACAGGATAAGAGTAACAAAAAGAATGAACGCATGCTTTTACAACTTATTTTATTCATTAAAAGAGGGATATTTGCACTAGCTTAAATTTCGAATCTTGAGTTTATGAAGTCAAAGTTCATGTTGTGATAGGGAATAACATTCACTACTGAGATAAAGCTTCAAATTATTTATGTTGCAATGATCAAACAGGAAACAGTCTTTATATGCATTACTCGATCTTTAAGTCTGAGCACCCAAAATGACAAATCTTGGCTTCTCAATTTTCGATGTGGTTGCAACATTCCACGTAAATGATTTAGATTGCGGTAAAATCGGTTGAGTATGCGGATCCACGGTCCTAAAGGGGAGAAACTGACTTGACAAGCTTGACCGACTTGAAAATCTTGAGGATTTAAACCTTTTCAGCATCCGAAAGGCGAATCACAGGTATCTCCACTGGATTCGCCCAAGTTTAACAGTAGCATTCTCTTTCCAATGAACCGCTATAATGCAGTTTTTGGAGTCCTTGGATTGAATCAGCACCAGCTAAAACTTGCTATTGAGTAAGGGCTCCTTGTGGTCGTCGGCAAATCCCACATGTATCAACAGCGGCACTATAGCATTGAAGGCTCTATTTGCTGCATGCACAATGTCCACCATGTCTTCTCCAGGGCAGCGCTATCCAGCGTTCAGCAGGAGAGAACATTCTATGGGATTGAGTGCAGCATAACTGAGAAGAGTTGATGCGATCCCGGGGTTTTGTTCGACCAATACTTGATCCGTTTAAGCCCAGTTGAATCTCCTCAAACATGAATGCAATAGCGTTACTGGTAAGTTTTGCATTATCAGCTGCTCCATTAATACTTCCCTCGATGTATAGATAACTCCGGTTAGGTAAAGTATATAAAACCTCAGCTTGACAAGGGATTCGAATCTCGTCATTAGCGTCCAGAGAGTCGTCCTCCATGGTGTAGTGGTTACCTGCTAGCCTCTAATTCCCAAGGTCGCGAGTTCAAACCCGGCGGAGGGCGATAGATTGTTTTCGGGTGTGAAAATCCTTAGCATGCTTTCCTTCGGAAGGGAAGTAAAGCCGGTAATCCCGTGTCTTAGATTTACGGCACGCAAAAGAACCTCAAAGCTGATAAAGAGGCCTCTGCGCAAAATTACCGGTCATTCACGTCCAATATAGAATAGGACGCTAAGGAACACAGCCGTTAAAGAGCGTCCATAAATAAAAACTCAATTTAATTTAATTGTCCAGAGCCGATGTATTATATGACAAACACGTTTTCCTCTTCTTTAGTGACCTTGTCTCACTGCAGTAGCAATTTTAACTGCCCTCGAGCAGCAGCACCTAGAGCTGCAATAATTGATGAGAGACAGAAATCCCCAGGGTTTCTTCTTCCTGTATTAAGGACCAACAGTGATGTTTCTCTTCATAATTGGTGTTATTATACTCGCTGCCAACTTTTATTGCACCAAACGATTACACTCTTTTCCACGACTTTTTCACAAAGATTTAGTCGACAACTTTTTTTGAAGCAGAGTCCTTATGCTTGGCATAGGTAAAATTATGAAGTTTGCACGATTCCTCTAAGAGGATTGATTGCGGTGTCGCCTCTCTTTAGTCTTCTTCTAGTTCTGTTCCAGGTCCACAATTCCTGTAAGTAGCCAAATGTGCTTCAAAGGGCAGTCAATTAACGAGAGAGTTAATTAACCCGGAATCTCTTGCGATCTTAACCCTCTTAGCTCTCATGGTATACTGATTTATTTTTTATCATTGCTTTGTTTCTTTTATACTCTTTCTATCCTTGCCTTAGGGTCATTTGCGACTCCTTTTACAGCTCGGTAGCCATCGAAATGTGGACTCCAACATTTATCACAGTCCTATTCCAAAGCATTTTATTTTTTGATAATGCAAACATGATTATACTCTTCAGACAGGTCAATTTAAACTTGAATCATATATATATGTATATATACATATATATATGAATATTACTTAAACAATGACATGCAGAGTTTAAAGATTTGTTCAAAAGTGTTTGGGAGAGCTCTTCAGAAGGAAGACCCTTTATGATAATACTTTCCGAATTCCCCCAATGTATGACGGTCGATTAAGGAGAAGATTTGATGTATGTATTAAAGTAGATATTACTCGCGCAAAACTTCTGGAATCGTGACCTTGATTGCCAACCCAGCTGCCGAGCCTAGGAATGGTTTATGTTTAGCTTTATCAACGAAAGCGATATAATACCTTTGCCTACTCACAGTGCGTAACACATACAGTCTGCAGGGAAAGTGTCTGCATCTGGTTGTAATTTTAAAGAGAGCTGCGGTATCTAAATAGTACTTATTTTATATTTGTTATATTTATAACCATGGCTCCTATGTTTTCAAAGTAAAGTGGTAAGGTGTTACGTAGTCAAAGTAGGGAAATAATTGCAAATGTCATCGACTTCATGAAGAAAGAAGCAGAGATGAAGGAAGAAATTATATCCGAGTTCCACAAAAGCCTTAAGAGAGTGAAAGAAAGAGTAGTCAGAGCAACTGGTGTTTCACCGAGTTCCGTTTCCAGAGTTCTCAAAGATAAGAGAAAAAACATATGGATGAAAGAGTACCATTTGACACACCTGGGAAGAAACATAAGGTCCCTAAACGTATTACAGAAATAGACGATTTCGAATGCGTCATTCGGCGCACGATTCACAATTCCTATGTGAAAGAAAAAACTGTGCAAATAATAAGCAGATTGCTCATCCAGCTGAAAGACAGCAGAAACTTTCAAGGTGGTGCTACAAATCTCAGAAAAATTATTAAAGATTTAGGGTTCAAATGGAAGAAACCGAAATCAAATAGAAGAGTTCTAACAGAAAAGCAAAATAAATAAATAAAATAAAAATAATAATAAAATAAAAAAATAAAAATAAAAAATAAATGTTGACATGATAGCTTAGTCGGTTAGAGCAACGGCACGGAAAGCCTAAGATCCGTGGTTCAAATCCCGGCTATGGCATTGAATTTTTCAGTCTGATTCTACCTTTCCAAATGACTATAATTTTATATGTACTTATATCAGTGTGTACTTATATCAGCATCAATTTTCAAGGTGGTGCTACAAATTTCAGAAAAATACTATAATGTATGAAGATGAGTCATACATACACAGCAGTCATACAACATCTAAAAGTTGGAGTGATGATAGCGAATTAGGTTTGCAGGCACCTGTTGCCAAAGGGCAAATACTTATTATCGTTCATGCTGTTGGAAAGATCGGCTTCGTTCCAAATGCCCTTCTTTTACAAGTGGCAACAAACCACAGGAGATTTTCGTCAAGAAATGAATACAGAAAATTACATGAAGTGAATCAACGCCATGTTGATACCTATTATGCCTGCTGGGTCTGTTCTGGTCATCGACAATGCTTCACAATGCGTCAACACTCAAATTCACAAACCACCTACCTCAACGTCCTTGAAAGAAAAAATGAGAGCTTGGTTACTTAGACATAATAAAGCTTTAGATGAAAGCGTGAGTAAAACAAAGCTATATAACTTAATTAAAACCAACAAACAGCTTCAGAAGTCATACATACTTGACCAGATAGTAATACATCATCGCCATAATGTACTTAGACTGTCATCGTATCGCCCAGATCTAAACCCAATCGAATTAATCTGGGCTGATATCAAAAAATGGGTGGCATGCAGAAATATCACTTTTAAATTAAAATATGTGGAGCAGTTATAACGCCAGCAATTTGCTGAAATTGGAAGGCCAGAATGGGAAAATGTATGGCGACATGCTGAATAAATTAAGAATCATTATTCCGAAAAAATACGGAATTGCAGAAAATCAAATACAAATAACTCTCATCCACGATAATGGTGCAGAAAGTAGTGACAGCAGCGATGACGGCAATAATGTGAGTGATTCCGCAGAAGAGGAAGGGTTGTTAGGTGTGGAAGAATTGGAGGCAATGATTGACAGCGTTTTTTATATTAAGCGCTTTTTACAGCGTGGATTTTAATATACTGTATATAACTAAGTTTATCAGCGCAAAACAGTGCATAACCGTTGTGGATATTTGACGATGACTGTCCCACGCACTCCTGCAGCATGGAGACGACCGGTCACCACCTGATCTGGTAAGGAACTCGCATCATAGCTCTCATTAAGATTTTCACGTGTCTAGAACTGTTGCGCCGATTATAACAAAGAAGCTGCACATTCGTGGCTTGGTATGCATATTGATAGATTCAGATCGCAGAGGTCTGCGTCACTGTAGGTCACTACTTCAGTTCATGATCATAAACAGGGATGGAGAATGAAACTACCAGTTCAGGAATAAGAGACTGCATTGTTCAGGACCCTTAGGAATGTGATGAAGCATGCACTAAACATTCACATTATACAATGGTGTGCGAAACCTAAGGACGAAATAATCTTCGCATGCTGCGACACTGCGAAGTAACATAGCTCGATGAAACTTGAATCATACATAGAGGGAACTGCTACGGTATGCTACAGTAGCAACTAAACGATATATGTAATGAGGCGAACAGAACGCCACTTTTATTCATAGACCATAAGCTACACTAAACTGAATACGACATATGGCGGCTCTCTAAATTTACAGATACAGATACATGGTGCTTAAAAGGGTGTATGATCACCACGGACAGCAATGCATGCTCTGCATGCAGGCCACAAGGTTGGTAAGCAGTTCTTGTGGTAGAGCGTTCCATTCCTCCACCAGCGCTGCTGACAACTGTTGGATGGTCGTTGGTGTATGTCGATGTGCTGCAATGCGTCTCCCCAAAGCACCCACACGTGTTCCATGGGATTTAAATCGAGGAAACTGGCAGGGCAATCCATTCGCCGAATATCTTCTCGCTCCAAGAGATCCTCCACCTGCGTGTTCGATGCGGTCGCACATTGTCTTCCATAAAAATGAAGTCAGGGCCGACTGCACCCCTGAAAAGGCGCACACGGGGAAGGAGTACAGTATCACAATAACGTTGACCAGTGAGCGTACCGTGTTCAAAGATTTGGAGGTCGGTACGCCCATGCAATATTATGCCTCCCCAAACCATAACACCCGGACCAACAAAACGATCATGTAAAGGATATTTCTGGGTTCATTACGTGTTCCCACCTCTCGCCAGTGAGGGTGCGACGAGAATCACTTCTTAGACTGAATCTGCTCACATCCGAGAAGAGCATGCGAGATCCCATTCCTCGTTGGTCCAATTGTTATGCTCCTGGGGCCATCGGAAACGGTGCCGCCGATGTGCGGATGCCAATGGAATACAATGTACTGGCCGTCGGGCAAAGAGATCACCTCTGTGTAGTCGCCGTGCCACTGTGTATCGTGAGATTGCGTGACTAGCTGTCCTGTTAATGTGGTTGCATTGCACCCGCTGTTGGGCGTGGATCCCTTCTTGAACAATGTAGCGGTCATCTGCTGTTGTAGTTGAGCGTGGTCGACCACCACCTCTCCTTGGGACAGCAGCGCTTGTGGTTTGGAAGGTTCGCCAAGCACGTGAAACAACGCAATTCCAAACTCCTGAGCAATATTCGTCACACTTCGCCCTTCCTCCAGTTTCCCGATGATTCTTCCCCGTGTGAAGTCATCCAAAGGTGTCTACGGGCCATGTTGCAATGAAGAACACCACTACAGTGCACCGTAACAGCTCGCTAATTTCCACACACCGTCTTGTCCTGTTTTATCAACTACCCCGTGTTGCGGGACCAGCCCCATTTGGCACTATAGGCTTGCTAAACTCACGCCATGTGACGCCCAGCTTTCTGTGTGAGAGACCTCTGTCAACATGTTCCCGCACCTTCGCCTATTTCCACCAAGTAGTTCGTTTGTTATGTTGCTTTACCCATCTCGTCCTTAGGTTTTGCATACCGGCATATTAAACAAATATTCGAACCCGGAACAGCGACAGACATTTTTTAACATACAAGCACACATTTCGTTTAAAAGAATCTTTAGATTATTTTAATAAAACCAATATATACAGAATGTAAGAAAATTGTACGGCACAAATTACAGGACGCATTCCTCACACGTAAACGAAGAAATTATGTTATATGAACATCGGCCTGGCTTTGTTTCTATGTTACAACTCATTTTCTCCAACTCATTAATCATGGGAAACACACACGAATAGCGCGATAGAATCATAGGGAACATTCATTCTCGGTTACGTCTGGTTACATTGTCATCGTAAGTGCACCACCTGTGTTTTGTTTTACATGTCCCTGTTGCCATGCGACTTACGTCATTGCTTGTTTACAGGTAACATCAACTATTCCAGTGAGCAATACGACCTTGGCAAGCACACGGGTTACTGCGTACTAGTAGAATTGATCAGAGACTTGGGTCGTGCAGTGGCAGTGTACACAAATGCAGAGATGGCAGATGCCCATTTGATGTATGGATTAGCAGACGGCAATGGCGCTTGCACTCAACGTTTGTACCGGGAGAGATTTCCAGGATGAAGGTGCCCCGACAGGAAAACTTTTGAAGTCATTGATCGTCGTCTTAGGGAACATGGGGCATTTCAGCCTGATATTCCCGATTGGGTGAGGCCTAGAAGGATGAGGACACTGTAACGGGAGCGGCAATTCTTCAGGCAGTTGACGAGATCCTAGTGTCAGTACAAGACAAGTAGATGCAACAATGAACGTTGAGCACATGACTGTATGGCGAGTGTTACACGAGGACCGGCTGTATCCATACCATTTACAGCGTGTGCAGGCACTATCAGCAGTTGATTTTCCTGCACGGATACGCTTCTTCAACAGATGAGAATTTGTAAATTACCACAATCGGCATGTTTGGGCTGATGTCAATCCTCACGACAACTGCTGAAGGAGGTCACCAACAAAGATTTTCTGTCAATGTTTGGGCCAGTATTGCTGGTAACTGTTTGGTAGGGCCTCAGGTTCTTCCATGCAGGCTCAACGACAAAATTACCATAATTTCGTACAGAATGTTCTATCTTATCTGTTAGCAGATGTGCCTTCAGCTGTGTGACAAAACGTGTACTTCATGCACGATGGAGCACCTCTCATTTTAGTATCAATGTCCATCGGCTTCTAAGTAACAGATTTTGTGACAGATGGATAGGTAGAGGTGGACTAATTGCCTGGCCTCCACGCTCCGCGGACCTAAGTCCTCCGCTGGACTTTTATTTTTGTGGGGGCATTTGAAAGCTCTTGTGAATCGAACCCAGTACCAGATGTTCAGAGTCTTCAGGCCCGTATTATGGAAGGCTGCGAAACCATACGCAATACTCCAGGAATACATCAGCGCATCCAGGATTCACTACGACGGCGGTTGATGCATGTATCAATGCTCACGGAAGGCATATTGAACATCTCCTGTTAGAAAGAGTATGCATGTAATATGCTGGTAGGTTCTATCTTTGTGTGTTTCCCAATATTAATGAGTTGGAGAAAATGCGTTGTAACATGGTAACAAACCATTTCCAGATCCGTGTTTATATAACACAATTTCTTCGTCTACATTTCAGGAATGTGTCCTGCAATTTGTACCGTACATTTTTGTTACAGCCTGTATGTGTTTGTGTGTGTGTGTGTGTATAGTTATACAAAAATGCAAGCCTATGACATAGAAAAAGACGTCGTTCGATAAAGAATCATTCACTGCGCATTAGAATTCACTATTAATCATGTTATAAAACCGGTTGTCTTTATTTTCTGAATAATGTCGCTAATCTCGTCCGAAAAGACATTTTCATCAGCTGCGTGAGACATCATTAGCAACCTTAGGCGGTATACTAAGTCATTAGGATCAGTGTAGGGGTATATCATCTCATCAATATTCGCTTTGAATTGGATATGTCATCTTCGCTTGGCAAGTTAACACTAGAGTGCTTGCATTCATTTAGTTGTTATTCAGAGTTTGCTCATCCAAAGACACTGCTCTTCTGGAATTCAGCATGTCAGCTGTTTAAGATATTTCAGGATCACTTGCGGGGATCACTCCATCCATGAAAAATATATGCAAAATTAAGATTCTCGTAAGCTGGCTGTAATTGAACGACTTTATGAGAATTCATGTTCAAAGTAGTATATCTCTACTAGACAATGTATACTATCGAAGTTGAATTCGTATACGCCAACAGGAGACTGAATAATCATTCGCTTATTTACTCATATTATACATGATCTTTCAGCATTGATAGCTATAAACACTATAGACAATTATGGCAATCTGGAATATGCTAAAATTCCAATGCTAATTGCATAATTCTATTAATTGCAACCATTTCATTAATTACATTCAGATTCAATGAGCATGAAATGGAGGCACACAGGTAGAGTGTAACTTTGCTGGTTAGGTAGTACAGAGAATGTCCAAGCCGGACTAGATGTGGGTTAGGTAGGTCAGATATATACAAAGCTGAAACTCTCGCATGCAAGCATTCTACGTTTTAGTGAAATGGGGCTACATATTTGTTGGATTTAGCGAGAGAGGGTTACATTATAGTGAAATACATATCTTCTGGGTTTTACCGAGATAGGCTTACATATTAGTGAAAAGAGGGGCTACATATTTGTCTTATTTAGCGAGAGAGGGCTACGTTCTAGTGAAACATGGATACATATATGCTGGCTTCTAGTGCGACAGGATTACATTTTCGTAAAATGGGGTTTACATATTTGCTGGCCTTAGCGAGAGAGGATTACATTTTTTGCGATCCCTGGAATGTTAAGAGACTTCAGCATGTCTCTAGGGGACTTCTACTCGCTTACTGTTGTACTGCAGTATTCGCCGGCTCAAAGGTGCTTGCTTTAGCGAAACAGTGTTGCATTTTTAGCGATCCCTGCAATGCCGCGATTCATTGTAAAATACAACGCACTTACCACACTACTATTCGCAAGAAGCCTAGCGAAGTGAAGAACAACGATCTTCTCCTGACAGTGCACAATTACAATCAAGATCAAAGAGAGAAAAGGAGTGCAAGAAAGTTTGGTGTTGTTGATTATCGGAGGAAAAGGGCTTTGAAGCTAATTGGAGTATTGAAGTATTTCAAGTTGCCCGTGTGAAGCGCACCAACCCTACCACATACTAAAAGATAACGGCGAGGAGATAAAGGGATCCTTTTATGGATATGAACTTCGCTCCACACTGTGCCCTAATACTTTTCTGGGAGAAGGTGTTCCGTCGAAAAGGAAATAAGGTTCTTGTGAAGTGGTATGGATTCCCTAATACTCTATGGATTAATAGAAAGGATTTATTGTAGGAAAAAGTAATAATGAAATAAAGAGACTTTTCATTTCCACATAACACTGGCTTTATTATTTCCCGTAACCTTTCCTATATTAACATTCTTGTACTTTTATAAGAACAAAAAATAAACGCAATATTCACACAAAGAAAACATAATTACAGTACACGTACATAAAAAATAATGAAAAAAACACAATTCATTAAAAACCTTTAAGGTGTAAGAATAAATAAACAGACAATTATAACGAAATTGGGAAGAAAATCGAATTAATCTAATTTCTATATAGATGAAAACATTACATCACATTGGTGTATATCACTACATCACATTACATCACAACACACTAAAAGTTTTTAAATATATGTACGAATCAATCCAATACTGATGACAAAAATCCTAATAAGTTACACTATATACATCTAATGCACCGTTGCAGAAAAGAAAATGAAGTCACCCACTGATTGCCAATCAGTTAATCTCTAATCAGTTTGATTTTTAGTTTGGTTGCACAAACACTAATCAGTGTTCATCAGCTGATTGATGAAATTGATTTGGCATTTTAAAAACCACAGCCAGCAGATGATGCTCCTTTCTTTGTTTTTTAAAGCTGCGTGAGCGAAAAACTTGTTGAATGCGTGTTTAATATAGGTTAAAATGAACTGCTCAAAAACCATTAGGGTCTCTGTCTGAAACCCGGGACTTTATACGGTCCCCAATAACAGAGCAGCAATTTCAAAGGTTACGCTTCTAATCACATGACAAACCGTTGACTTGTGGATCCCAATAAGATCAACTACTACAGCCTGAAAGGTCCCAACTGCATAAAATTTCAGTGTGATTATTGGCAGCTAGTTCATTACAGTTCCAATTAGTCTCTGTATCAAGCGTTCTTCGATTCTTGAATGTAAAAGTACATAACAACCCTTACTTAACTTAAATCTCTGTTCAGATTCCCTATCATATGTAAAGGAATTCCTCTCTCTCTCTCTCTCTCTCTCTCTCTCTCTCTCTCTCTCTCTCTCTAAAGCGTCTTCATCTTAATATCAGATCCTCATACTGTTTGAAGATTTCTCCTCTAGAAGAGCCCATTAATTTGGTTTTAAAACAATAACACCACCAAAAGCAAATTCACTAAAGAATACAGAGCTATATGTCATTGTTAATTTGAGAGCTTATATTAACTACTTTTTAAGAATATACTTATTTTTAATTCGAAGAAAGATATTTCCTCTCCATTATTCACCCAGTTTAAGGTTAGCTTATTGGTATGTATTGTCTACCTCTACAAACACAAAATAATGGCACTTATGAAAGGGTTTTGAATTACTTACAATAAAAATAGGATCTTTTGTAAATGTTTTCACTAGAAAACAATTTTATAACCTAATATTTTGCACCTTTTCACCAAAACGTTTAGGCAGAAAAGTATAAATTGCAAACGCAATATGTATATGTATAGTATTGCGGTAAACAAGAATCTGCTATTAGAATTATGATATATATTACTTTAGCAACAATTCCACATGCCACACACTGCAGCGAAAGTTAAAGCAATTATAGGTTAGCTTTGGGGCATTTCGATCTTCGAATACACTCTTGATTGGCAATCAAGTCGCTAAACAGCAAAAATCTGTTGATCAAATCTGACGGGAGAATAATCTCCAATCAAACACTTATTGGCTTTTCTGCAGCAGTACATTTACTTATCGGCAATCAAATCCGCCTTAATCGACGATTAATTTTGGTTTCCTTTCATGCAATCGGGTATAAGGGTCAGCCATACACAGACAATAGTGACTCCAGGCAATTCTCCGGTCTGAGCCTTCAACAAGTTTACTTTTGTCATCTGTACTACAGAGAGCAAACTTATTCATATCTATGGTTCGAGGCTTTAGGTTTAAAACTCCGAAATGTGAGTTTCCCCAATGTCATTTCAACAGCCGAAATAGTGCTCAAAATTTACGCTCTGCATCCCGATCTTATTGATGCCCTTCGCCTTCATGATAGTTTGGCCCTCATATCTGTAGACATATAATCTGGATCTTAACCCCACATATTCCATCATAGGCATCCCTGAAAGCGCTTCATTGAACAACCCGATTACTTTCTTCTTCTGTGGAATAATTGTCCTTGCGGTAGTTAGAAGTGTCGATGTACTGTGGGTTTGCCCTAATGAATTCGTAGATGTTGGTTGATGTTTCGAAAATAAATGAGCCGTGTCCATGTAATTTAAGGTTAAGTTCTGAAGATTGGGTTTCATTACTTTGTAATAGAATCCGTACATTATTAGCATTGAGATTTCAAGGATGGCCTGCCCTTCATAGATGGGTTTGTTCATAAACATTTTTTCTCTGGCGAGCTCTAAACCTACAAGATTTTCCATAAAGATAATGCTGCGAACGTAAGTCAATTTCTTGCATTGCCGCCAACTTGTGATGATTCGGAAGTCATATTTACGCACATTCTCAATGAATTTTCCATTTACGGAGTTATTGATTTTCTTCCATAAATTCTGACCAATTTGGAAGTTTCCCTTGGTCGTCTGTCCGCATTTAATTGTATGCAAGATTTCAGCCATTCTAACTGTTTATATATGCCATCACTATGTACCATCTTTAGCTTAACGCCTAAATCAATGCACTGCTGCAAGTTTCTGTAGTGCAAGATGTATTTCTCTGTTTTCTAGCGTTGCCAGCAGTTTCTTGTATTGGCCTTCTGTGGTATTTCGCATTTTGGACAGAGACGAATGTCATGTGCGTCGTGGAGATGCTCTGGGTACTCAAGGTGAACCTCCAATATGCATCCTGTTCTGGAATCAGGGGAAACTGCAAAAAATTTTGTTGCTTCAATTTCTTCCTTTGTCAGCCATCTTAAGCTCTTGAGTGGCATAGGACTAGTCATTGAGGAACCATGTACGTTATTTATGTCAAAAAGCTTAAATAGCTCTCTTTCTGATTTTGGTCATGTCCTGACAGGTGTGTGGTATTTTCTTTTGCATATCTCGTCGATAAAGTACACGTACCAGCCCTGATTTCGGCCGGAAGAGCTTAATGATCTCATCATTGAGACCCAACGTGACCTTGGTGATCTTGAGCATCGCATGAATGCAAGGCCTATCAAGGTATAGTACCAGCAAGAAAAACAATTAAATTGAGTTTTATTTATGGACGCTCTTTAAATGCTGTAATCCTTAGCGTGCCATTCTATATTGGGCGTGAAAGACCGGTAATTTTGCTCAGAGGCCTCTTTATCACGCTTGAGTTTATTTTACGTGCCATAAATCTACGACACGGGACACCGACTTAACTTCCCTTCCGAAGGAAGCCATTATAAGGATTTTTACGCCCGAAAAAAAATCCATCACCCTCCGCCGGGTTTGAATCCGCGACCTCGGTATCTAGAGGCTAGCATGGTAACCACTACACTACGGAGGACAACGTACCAGCAGGGCTCCAAATTATCTCTCTCCAGCGAGTGGTCCCTAAACTTCTCAAATTCATCGGCCAACAAGAGTGTATCCGTCTTCAGGTACAAATCGCTGTACTCGCCTAGATTTTTTATTTTTAATGCATTCCAGACTTTCACGGCGTGTTCGTAATCTTCCATTGTTATATCACCATATCCAACTATTACAGGCAGCTTGGTTTCATTTAACTTTGAGGCATTGTCAACATAGCTGTAGAGGAATATCCCCTTAGATCTCGCTAAATGCTGATACTCTGGATCGGGGTACTTAGTTAGTGATCTTGAATTCATCGCTGCTCAGCTTGCCGGCAAGACTGGATAACTTTTCGTTCAAAAACTTCGCTATCTAGAAACCTGAATGACGTACTCCTGTACTTTTTGCCGAAAGCAATATATCTCTCAGAGGAGTAGGAGATGCACGAAATTGGCTGATCGTCATATGTCAGGTGTTGCATCTGCAAATGGCTGTCATAATTGCTAAGAAATGAAACAATCTGATGTGTTACACTCACATGACTTTCTCTACTCTTGTACAAACTATTTTTACAAACGTTTATTCTCCATATGCTTCATGTTAATCGAGATGTTAATCTTATTGCTAATTTTCTTGTAGGTGCAAGCTGAGTATGGTAGGCTTTATGCGATAGTCAAATCTTTTAAGAGCTGGTTGCTATGTGGCGCATTCCATTCACTTTGCATGTCCAGTACATAAAAATGAATAACGAATTCCCATTTGAGAAAAAGTATAAGTATTGGAAAATCTAAGGGAATAACAAGCAATATCTCTAAAATTGTTCACTTAACAAATAAAATGCATATGACAAATTGTGTATTTTAACGCGATCTACATTTTTTGTGTAGTAACATTTTGTCTATCTCTTATGGTTTACGAGTTATGCAAAAGTCGTTCACAATGAAGAACACTTTTGGAGACATTCCCAGAAAATTCGAGATATACATTTCATTTGTCATGAAAATATCTTAAACATGTCATATTTTAATCAAAATCGTTAGACCCATTTTTCGAAAAATGTTCCATGTAAAGGGTAATCTGGGGTGGGGGGATTTTCTTGAAAACCTTCGTGTCACATCTCTGGAAGATACTGAACCTAAATACAAAGTTTGGTGTTTATCCGATTGTTCGTTTCTGAGTTATGCTGTTCACAGACAGACAGACAGACAGACACACACACACACACGGACATGTTTCCAAAAATGCTTTTTTTTATTCAGGGGGTCTCGAAACATATATTTTCGGTGAAATCTCGGTATCGAATTTTTGTTAGAATACAATACTTCCCCTACTTACTATACGTATTAGAGAAAGTAAAAATACGGCTATAAAATCAGGTACCAATCTATTTAAATTGCATGCATTATGAGGAGACTCCAGGGATACAGCAGTCACGTGACAGTGGTTGCGGACTTTCAGATCGCGCCCCTCAAGCTTTTTCTTATATATGTGTTAATGACGAGCGTTTTTGATGTGCTGAAAATGTTAAAAATATGCACTGGAAATATATAAAGTATACGCTAAAAGTTAAAATATTTGGTAGCATCTGAATGGTCAGTCATAGATTCTTTTTAAAATCATTATGATAGTGCTACCCTGACAACAGCAAAAATCATTTCATTGTTCAAGTTATCACTACCGGCAGGATATTTTAAAACACTTGAAAAAATATATTACAAAAGATTCTGATCTTTTATTGAAAGTCATCCTCCATGATACCCCATCCTCCAGGGTACCATGCTAGACTCTAGTTCCCAAGGTTGCGGTTTCAAACCCGGCGGAGGGTGATGGATTTTTTCAGGCGTAAAAATCCTTAACGTGGCTTCCTTCAGAAGGGAAGTAAAGCTGGTAGTCCCATGTCATAGATTTACGGCACTTAAAAGAACCTCTGGTCTGATAAATGGTCTGAGGAATTTCCGATTTTTCACGCCCAATATAGAATGGGATGCTAAGAACCATAGCGATTAAAGAGCGTACATAAATAAAACTCAATTTAATTTTATTTTATTGAAAGAAATATTTGTCAACAGAAAGCCAACATGATTTTTAGAAAAGATAAATCAACAGAAACAGCACTTTTTTATTTAATGAACCCAATTGAGAGTAAAGGACAAACAAGTAAAATTACAAGATATTTGTAGGTTCCAGATAATTTAAATCTTGACAAATGAATACGACAAATTAGAAGCTCAGAACATCAGAGGAAGTACTTTCAAATGGTTAAAACCATATTCAGAAAACTGGAAACAGCTTCTGGAAATTATACCTGATGATAGAGAATTCCAACAATAGCAGTCACTACTAACAGTCCCCCAGGGGGCTGCAGCTGCAGGTACGGGTTTGGCGCACCTGGGGTGCCGAACCACCCTGACTTCCTCGGTGTGGGCTCCTCTTTGTGGTGAGAAACTCAGTCAAAACCCCCACCCACGTGTCGGCCGTGCGTGGAGACCCGAGTCGGTGGAAAGGAGTATCATGGTTGGTTGAGGGATGCGTGTCTGAGCCTAGTTTGTTCTGTGTACAATTTTGGGGAGGATGCGCATTTCCAATACGCCGTTTTGGTTTCTGCTTCACCTAAACGGGCGGCTATGGACTAACCTATCGCTTGCCAATCGGCCAGAACTAGGTGTTTAACCGAACTCTAGGGATGGCGCGCCCGCTATATCCCCTGTGTAGCCCTGTCATTCCAATGTAATGACCGCTTGTTGGGCTCCGTGGTGGGTGGGGAGCACTGGGGATGAAACGTATATGTTTTCATGGCTAACCTAACCCCTAAACGAAGATAAGTGCATGATAATAAAGAGGTATATGCAGTGTCATCCGCTCATTCGCGTTAATTACCCGGTTGGAAGAGGCTCAGTCCTTTCTGAAGGTCAACCCGCTTGTCATTCAGTCGGGTCTTAATAAAATAGCCGATCCCTTTAAGTCCTGTACGCACCTTAGAACAGGTTCTCTTCTTGTTGAGGCGTACACTGCCACGAAGTTTCACAAGTTTTTAAAGGCCAAACTCCTCCACGGATATCCGTGTCGGGAAGCAGCACGCCCTAAAGTCCTCAAAGGGTGTCATTATCACCCACTTGTTGGGTGGTATGCCAGAGGAAGAGATCCAAGGTTGCCTGTCGTACCAGGGTGTCACCTCTGTTTATCGTGTGCGAGCAAAGCGTAATGGTGTCCATATGCCTACCCGTACGCTTTTCCTCATATTTGATCTGATCTCAGAAAATTAAGGCAGGCTTATGAAGTAATTACCGTTCGGTCGTATATTCCACGACCTTATGCTTTGCTTTCAGTGTCACCGCTATAACCACACTAAATTCCCTTGTACGAATTCCATCTGTTTGTGTCAACTGTAGTACGGATGCACACGACGGAGCTTGTCCATCTTCCCCTTGCTGTATGAACTGCTGCGGTGCCCGGCGTCTTCTCGCGACTGCCATGTTTTTTGGACGAGAAGGTCATTCAGGTGCTGCGAGTGAATCAGCGCTTATCTTTCGCTGAAGCCCGCAAACGTCATCTTGCTCGACAGCCTTCTATCCTGAAGTTTGGTACTTTTAGCTCCGTGGTTTCCCACCAGGTACCAAAGCGGGATATGAGTACTCAAACTTCACCTATAGCCTCCATCGCAGTCGCTCCTTCCAGCATTACAGCACCATTTTCAATTTAGCCATCTCCACTACCATCCACGTTACTACGGAAGCCCGGAATTCAAAACACAACCTAAGCGCACCGATTTTCTTAAGGATCCTCAAGCCTTTACCAGTGAACGCTCTACATTCAAAGCCAGTTCTCCCTTGCTTCCTAGGCGATCACGCTCTAAGGATGCTAGAGGGCGTAGTCGAGTTCAGTGGGGTTATCCTTCTGTGTCAATAGGCAATTGTCTTGCAGCACTATCCTCCACTTCATGTGAAACTGAGCCTCTTCCTTCTCAGGAGCCAATGGAACAAGAACTTCTCAAAGCCCTAGTCCCATGCGCAACCAGAAGGGCAAGTTGAGGCGACTAGTTCCAGTGAAGTGATCCTTATAAACAACCTATCTCATTTGCCTCCGGATGTCCATTCTTCAGTGGAATACACGTGGTATACGCGCTCATAGGACCGAGCTACAGTTGCTAAACAAATTGCTATCTTCCAGCGTTTTGTGTTTACAGGAGACCAAACTTCGACCGCAAGACAGTTTTCAATTTCTAGTTTTATTCCGGTGCACTTTGACCTACCACCGGAACCTGGTAGCTCTGCACATGAGGGGCGGGATCCATGCTCCTCATTCGTGACGACCTTTTTTTACCAGTCTCTGGTATTTTCCACTACTCTGCAACCTGTTGCAGTTACCTTGATTTTACCTGCTTTTCTTTTACCCTTTGTTCCGTATATCTACCGCCTTGTTCTCCCTTCGCTGTTACGGATTTTGCAGATCTAGTATCCAGCTCCCAGCGCCTTACCTTCTGTTGGGAGACTTTAATGCCCACTACCTTCTTCTCAACATAGTGAACCTACTTTCGTTGCCGATTCTACAGGCACTTTCTCTCATTTGGCCTTATCTGTTTGCTCAGCACAGCTTGCGCATCGTTTTCAGTGAAGTGTCCTCTCTGACACCTTTTCCGGCGATCATTTCACTTGCCTTATCAGCTTGTTTTCACACTCTGGCTTATCGTCACGTGTATCCACGACGTGTATCACAGAGCGAACCGGATTCTTTATTCCAGCTTAGCTTTTTTCGACGACCGCTCGTTCTACGATGTTAAAAGGATAGTGGATCACCTTACTTCGGTCATTCATTCCGCTGCCGAACGTGCTATCCCTCGTTCATCTTCCCAATCGAAGCGTTTACCGGTCCCCTGGTCGACGGACGAATGTTGCGCGGCAGTCCGTGCACGGAGGGCTGCCCTTCAGGTGTTTCGGCGCCACCCTACGCTTGATAATTTGGTAACTTACAAGCAACTGCGCGCCAGGGCTCGCCGAATCATACAAGCAAGTAAGAGGACATCCTGGATCCATTTTGTGGAGTCTTTTAATCACTTCACTCCATCGTCTGTTGTTTGGGACAAGCTTCGTCGTGTGGTTGACAAAGTGTCACCGCTCACCGTTCATGGTCTTAATGCCACCATCGTTTACCTTAGAGCGGTTGCCGACACGCTGGGCGCTACTTTTGCGGGAGCTTCCAGCTCACCTCACTGCCAACCGGAATGTTTGTCTATAAAATATCGGGTTGAATCCCACGAACTCTTTTTCCTGTTCTAACCGCGAGTGTTATAACGCCCTTTTCACTATGCCGGAGCTAGAGCGGGCCCTGACCTCCTCCAGGCCCTGAGCTTCTGGGCCGGATGGTGTTCACCTCTTAATGCTTCAGCACTTTTCTTCGGCTGGTAAAATGTTTCTCTTGCAGGTTTATAAGCGCATCTGTGAACCGCCACTTTCGCATCACCTTGGCATGAGGCTGTAATCGTCCCAATTTTAAAACCTGGTAAGGATCGCCATCTACCTTCCAGTTATCGTCCGATCTCTCTCATCAATTGCATATGCAAGGTGATGGAGCGCACGATCCACGGGCGCTTGACATGTAGGCTTGAATCTCAAGATCTGCTGTCTAACATCCAGTGTGGTTTTCGTCGCTTCCGTGAAACGGTCGACCACTTGGTCTCGTTATCTACGCACATCGCTTTTCTGGGAAAAGTCTGATGGTCCCTGTCTTTGACCTCGAGAAAGCGTATCGCATTTGCTTGAGGTACGGTATTCTTCGTACCCTCCATAATTGGGGCATTCATGGTCGTCTGTCCCTTTTTATTCGGGAGTTCATGAAGGATAGAGTCTTTCGCGTACGCATAGGTTCAGTTTTATCCCATGGTTTTACTGAAGAGAAAGGAGTACCGCAGGGCTCCGTCCTCAGCGTTACACTATTTGCTATTGCTATCAATCCTATTGTCAATTGTGTTCCACCTGGTGTTTCGAGTTCATTGTTCGTGGATGATTTCGCTATTTACTATAGTTCTCGGCGCACTTGTCTCTTAGAACGCTGCCTCCAACCCTGTCTTGACCGCTTCTTCACTTGGGGTGTCGAAAACGGTTTTAAGTTCTCCGCCGAAAAAACAGTTACTTCTGGCGCCGTAGAGCGTTTCTTTCGCCTTCTCTACGTCTTGGGCCAGATGTTCTTCCTTTCGCAGAAAAGACGAAATTTTTGGGATTGATTTTTACAGGAACCTTAGCTGGTCTTCCCATATCTCACATTTAAAGGCAAGGTATGAACGCTCTCTTTAATGTTTTATGCGCTTTAAGTAGCACATCATGGGGAGCTGATCGTACTGTTCTTTTAAGATTGTATCGCTCTCTAGTCCGTCCAAAACTTGATTACGGCTGCATTGTGTATTCCTCTGCTCCACCGTCGATACCGAATCGCCCCAGTCCTAAACATCATCGTGGTATCAGGTTGAGTATTGGCGCTTTTCCAACGAACCCAGTTATCAGCCTGGGCGCGGAAGCTGCTGAGATCCCACTATCTTATCGCCGTGATGTTCGTCTTTGTCGTTACGCCTGCAGACTCTCTAGTCTGCGTGGGCAGCCATCTTTTACTCAGTTTTTTAACGATTCCTTGGACCGTCAGTACTCATCGAACTCCCTGGCCTTAGTTCCTTCTGGTGCTCGTTTTCGTTTACTCCTTCGGCAGCTGGACGTCACCTTACCGGCAACATTTCCCTAAGGGGAAACAGGCTTTCCCCCACGGCTCAAACCCGAGGCCAACGTCAATCTGGGGTTGCTCTCCATGCCAAAGTCGACGACGCCAGCGTCTGTTATTTGCTCGACTTTTTTTTAGAAATTAAGAGCAGTTTGAATACTGCGGTTTTATCTACACTGATAAATCGAAAGACGCCCGGGGAGTAGGATGCGTTTTTCCACAGTTTTACATTTCGGCTTTTACCGCAGTGTTCGATTTTTACAGCTGAGCTGTTTGGCATTTACCAGGCTCTTTTATACATTCAGCGGCATGTCTTGCAGAAGTGGGTTATTTGCTCTGATTCACTGAGTGCTCTTCAGAGCATCAGGTCGCTGTACAGTTACCACCCTCTCGTGCAGCGCGTCCAGGTTTGCCACCATGCGCTCGCAAATGCTGGGGTTTAGTGTGTCCTTTGTGGTTTCCTGGACACATGGACCTACAAGGTGCATCTCGTCGCGAGGAAGTCATTTTAGCCAGATTGCGCATCGGGCACTGCGTTTTTAGCCATGTTCACCTTTTATCTTCGGAACCTGCTCCGTTCTGTGCTCATTGTCCTGAGCCGTTTTCGGTGCGACATTTTTTACTTCAGTGCCGGTTTTTAGCTCAGTTACATTCGTCGTTGTGGTTGCCAGCAACACTGAGGTGCTGGCAGACGTTTCCTCTGCTGCGAATCGTGTATTGCGTTTTATTCGTCATAGCGGTATGGGCGGCCGGGTTTAATGACCTAGTTTTATCCTTTTGTTTTATTTTGGGTTTTACCGCTGCTGCATTTTTGCCTTTTATGTATTAACTTGTGAATTTTTTACCCCGATTTGCTCTACATTTCGCAGTTGCTGGCACTATTTTAGTGAAGTTCTAATTCTTTCGTTTTAAGCTGCGGGGTTCTTAACTGTGTTTTCACTTCTTGCTTTAGCTTTGCCTGGACGCTAATGGCCACAGCAGTTGTGCGCCCTAAAACCCCACTACTAGTACTACTACCACGAACAGGTAAGGTTTGTTGTCCCACAGGTTCATTCCTGGGTCAATGGACTTGTTTTGTTTGTAAATGATGCGTTACATGTTGATGTTTTGTTTGTAAATTATTTAAAATTTAGCTTAACGGCTAGGCACTTATTAAGCTTGTTGATGGTATCAGCTAGATAATAGAGAAAATGAGCAAAAACAAACTGGTTAGTTACATCTGAAGCTTATAATTGTTTTAAGATTAACAAATTTAAAAGTTAGCTTAACAGAAAGACACCTATTCAGTTGATTGAGGACATCAGCTAAATAACAGAGAAAATGAGAAAAAAGAAATTAATAAGTTACAACTGAAGGTTATGATTAGTTTAACATGAACAGATTTAAAAGCTAGCTTAACTACTCGCCTATTCAGTTGATGACACCAGCTAAATAATAGGAAGTTCTAAAAGAAAACTATTAGCAAAATTTACAGCTGAAGCTTATAAGTGTATCATCATCATCATCATAATCATCATCATCATCACTATTGGTGGTGGTGGTGGTGGTGGTGGTGGTGGTGGTGGTGGTGGTGGTGGTACACGAATTGCGAGTCTACACTCGTATACAAGTCTAAAACATTGGAGCAATGCAAATTAAGTTGGCAAATGTGTAGTTCTATACCGATTCTCATTACAGCAATTAAAAGCTGCAATGGGCTTATATTTTAAAGCTATTTGATGTTTTAAAATAATTTCACACACATCCGTTTCTAGATATCTTGAAGTTTCAACATTTTTTCTGATATAATCTGATTTGCTTGGAACTGTATGACATAATGTTCCTGTTCAATCGTATTACTGAACCACTGCAAATAAAGCTTTCTTAAACAACTTGTTTCTGTATTAGCGAATATTATTCCTCATTTTAATTGTTCCACCTGTCACGAAGAATTACATTGGATCAAATATAGGATCCGTCAAAAAATGCATGCGAACTTTTACGAATACAAATTATGTATTGTGTCTTAGTACGGAACTTAATAAAGCTTCCTGCATTTATTTCAGTTACTTTCGGTTCTTAAAATTGTTGTCGTTAGCGGCCAGACATATATCACAACGGCGAATGCCTGCTTAAACAACGTTGGTCAAAGTGTCCGCGGGGATTTCTGTTCATGCTGATTTGTTGACGAAGCACCTCCAGAGTAGATTTCCTGCTATACACGGAATCCTTGAATGTTCCCCATAGATAAAATGTCCAGAGGCGGTGAAACCCGATGTATTGGAAATTCCATTGCACCTCTTCGTCTTAACCAGTGTCCCAGCAGATTCTCCACCAGGAAAGCCCGCAGCCCCGGTGATAGTGTGGGGTGGCTTGTCTTGGTGGAAGAACTCACGGTTTCCATAAAGTGCACTACAGCTGGAAAGAATTATTTTCAGATACCTGGCATCAATAACCTATCTTCAAAGAAAGATCCTATTAAACCTCTTTGCGACAGCCCAAACCAGACATTCACCCACATAGATTGACTGCTTTTCCAACATGAACATTTGGATTTTCTGCTGGCCAATAAACAATTGTGGCAATTCACTGTTCCATTAAGTTTAAATTGGGCCATATCAGGCCACATAATCTTCATTACAAATGGTTCATTTTCATTTACCATATACTAAAGCCATTCAAAAATCTGATTCCGCGATTAGGATCATCCTCATTTAATGCCTACAATAATATTGGTTAAGCACACTTTCCACTTAGTGGCCTTCTGAATGAGTCATATACTCGCACTGCTAACTCCTGTCTCACGAGCACATTTTGCAGCAGAATTCTGAGGTGACGTTGCAAATCTTTCCAAGACCATAGCCGAAGAATCAGGAGTTACAACCGTGCGAGATTTTCCGATCTTTCTTCCTGCACATTACAAATGGTACAATGTCTTAAAATTAGTATTACAAAGCCCTGTAACTTCAAGTGTGCAGGAGGTTTTGCTGCAAACTCACGCCTCCATTCAAATTGAACTTCGGTGAGATTTTCAAACTTGAATCACCACTTTAAAACGCCTTTCCGTTCCTCAAATGTCAAGCACGTCCCGGACATTTTGATTCAGCATCAGTGTTAATCACAACAGCTTGTTACGTCTTTTGTGTTCTCTTAAATATCTTCTGACAGTCCTATCTACTATCTAACATAGAACAGTAGGATCCCAGAAGCTTAACCAAACTTCGGTAAATTAATTTTTTACATTTGGGGAAGATATTGTTGCAAAACAGAAATATAATACAAGATGTTTCAGAAATAGATGACACTTGTTCATCTTTATTTACCATATACTTCCCCTTGTTCCCCATGTGTAGACAATACAAAATGTTCATTACAGTATGGATCCAGAAATATTTGGTTTCCGAGATATGGCCTTCAAAACTGTGATACCATACTTTTTTCTTCCCGCAGGTAGTTGCCGTTACAGAAGATATTGAAAATATCCACCATCTGTTTGAATGCAGGCCTCATATCGAATTCTCATGGTCCTACGAACTCGATCCAAAAGTCCAGGAGTACTACATATTTTCTCACAACCTGCCACAATTTGATGCCGAAGAGCTTCCATGTCAGACACCGGAGACGAATACACCAATAATTTGAAATGGCCTCAAAAATAGAAATCCATAGGGTTGGAATCAGGTAAGCGTGGAGGCCAAGCAATTGGCCCAACTCTGTCTATCCATCGATCAGAAAATCTTCGATCCAAGTACCGGCGAGCCCTATGACTAAGGTGTTCAGCCATCATGCGTGAAGCGAGCTTGATGAAGAATGATCAGCGGAGTGTCTTAAAAATAACAGGCATGGTGTTGTTCAGAAAGTTTGTGCACACACCGCCTAGTGAGTCTGTGTGGAAGTACCAGTGATTCAACTCCGATTACCAACGATACCGGCCCACATGTTAAGGGAGAATCGCACTTGGTGATGTGATGGCAGAATTGCATGTGGGTTTTCATGTACCCATACATGCTGTTTGTGCAGATTTGTAATGACATCTCGTGTGAGCTGTGCTTCATCTGTAAGAAATATTAAGGCAGGAAAGTTCGGATTTGTACCATACTGCTGCAAGAACCACTGGCAGAATACAACTCGTGCAGGGTAGTCTGCTGGTGACAGGACCTGTGCACCTTGCAAATGATACGGATATAACTGTTGTTCTTGTGAGGAACATTCACTTGTAGTTAACGTTCGTGTGCCGATAGGAGAAGTCACTTGCACAGTATCCAGAATATCCTCTACATCTGGAGTTGTTGAACTTGGTCATCTCCTTTCGAAAGCACGAGGAGCAAACGTTCCATGATCGCACAGACGGCGATGGAGACGTTCAAATGTGTTTCGATCTGAAAATCCTCACCTCTGCTGATACAGACGACCAGTCTGCGCAGCATTGCCGTCCGTACATGAAGTGCACATCTGCCAGCTTCTGATTTGATTACATGTCGCGCAGCAGAACGCTAAACACGACACTCACTGTACCGTTCACCTCGGAATTAATTGTCAGTGTGTCCTCGGTTAGTATCTTCTGTAACATCAACTACCTGCAGGAAGAAAACAGTTCCGAAGAATACCACAGTTTTGAAGGACATAACTCAGAAACCAATCATTTCCGCAACTATATAACAATGAACTTTTTGTCTACATATGAGGGAATAAATATAAATATACACATGAATATGTATGTCTTCCGTTTGTTGCACATACAATGATGTCGGTTCAAAGAGTTCCTTCAAGCTCGAAATTGACATGTATCTTGCACTTTCACCAAAACTAACCCAAGGGTACATTGCATGGGTAAACACTCCCAACGGAAATTTGAACGGCAATGTTAAATTTTGAAAATAATTTAAAGAAAATAAAGTAGTTGTTCTCACAGACTCAATTTCTGCCATTCAAGCAATAGAACGATATGGTAGTCTAGATGAATCTTATAATATTAAGGATGTGAGATCTTATTACAGATTTCAACAGATAATATGGAGTGTGAGTGAATGGTAACGAGACAGCAGACTTTCTGGCTAAAAAGGGTGCAGTGTAATATTCAAAACCTAGGAAGTCTTGTGGACTAGATATGAAACTAAAAAATCTCAAAATTAATATAGAACAAAAATACCAATGTAATATTCAAAAGGAGATTACTAACAAAAATTACACCAACATAAAAGAAATAGTAAAAAAAAAAAAATTAAAAATGTCCCAAGGAAAGAAGCCTTTGCTCACTTCAGATTAGCCACTAGACATGACTGTGTGGCAGAACATGGTGGTGGTTTTATGAATGACAAAGCATGTAAAATTGTAATGCTGACACGATTTTAAATGGAGAACACCTACTAGAATGCCCAGAATTGAGGAAAGCTGTACCAGAAGGGAAGATACACAATTTATATTGGCTGGCAAGGGAAAAATTGATGGATCAAAATCCTGCACGTTAGATCAACAACATGTTAAATTTTATTGCCTCATTGTGAGCATCAGATTTTGAGGAGCAATATGCTATTGCTTCGGTCGTGTCGCCAGTGTGGCTCAAATTGTGAATTAGACATGACGAAGTGTGACCAGTCTGTTAGTTCTGAGAGTCTGCCGCATGATGTCACCTCAAATACATTACTGAGCGAGGTCGCTAGATGGCAGGATTAACGTTTCTGTGTGTTTGGTCGTCGCATTGATGTCCAATATAGGTGGTGCTCACTGCATGCAACGCCAGAGATTGAATTGCAAAGTTAAAGCGTCAACTAACCTTGTCCTTATTTCGATGTGGCGTTTTGTACATGTAAGAATGCCGCAAAATATAATTATAATTCTATACATATATAGAATTTGGAGCTGTACACGAAATTACGCATTAATCCTGAAAGTACGGATTAAATGTAGCATAACAATCGAAAGTTGTCGGTCTCTACAATGTTGCAAAAATATTGAATTATAAAATTACTTCGTTAATTGCCAAAATATTTGGAAAATATGCGTCGATTTCACAGGAGTTGGCTGATTTGTTATGATAAAATAGGAGAATATCAGCATTGATATTCAGCATTGGTAACAATGTCATCAAATGTTCACCCGCTATAAAGAAGACGGTGCCACAAGCTTAAACTAAATTATTTTGTTCTATTCGTTGTGTTATTGCAAAACACGCATCAATTTTACAACAATTGGCTTTTTTAAGCTCAGTCACCTACATCTGTTGCAATCAAACAGAAAAGTGTATTTACCACTGATATGTTGATCATCAAATGTTTAACCGCTAAAAAGAAGACGCTGCCACAAGCTTATTAATTCGGTGTGATCGTTTTCTTATATTGGCTATAATGTTTTATTTTTTAATCTTGAAATTCCGAACTAAGAGTATCATGCCATCGAAGCTGTTCAGCCTTTACTGTGTTATAAAGATTCTAAGTGATAGTTGATCACAGCGTTGGTAACCATGTCACCAAATGTTTATCCGCTAAAACAAGACGGTGCCACAAGCATAAAAGTGTTATATTGTTTTGTTCTGTTCGTTGTATTAACTTGGTTTGTTTAGTATGAGTCATCGTTTAGGACGTCCTAGGCGGCGGCGTGCTATAGTGCTAAGGAATTTTTCAGCAGCAAGAGTCAGAAATCGAATGAGGATACAAGATATTCGTGAAAGAGATTAGGCCCTATTGAAAATAAAAAGTATTTCAGAGTTCAGCGTAGGTCTGCTATATGAAATATGCAACCATCGTGAAACAAGGTATTTTATAAATGAAACTGAATGGACATTTCAGCTCATGCTGCTATAATGGTTGCCCCATTTACCGCAGCCGCAGATAAACTTAAGGATTTAATGTTAATTGATGCTAAATTCTTTAAACACGTAAGAAGAGTATAATAGTCAAATGGCATTTGCTTCCATTTCTAGTAACCGTAGTCATATTCCTGGAGTAGGTCCTAAGGGACAGTTTCTCTCTCTCTCTCACACACACACACACACACACACGCACGCACGCACGCGCGCGCGCACACACACACACACACACACAATTTGTTTCATGTGCACGTCTAATCTTGTTGGCAAGACTTGGATCTATTACATATAATTGACCATAAGATGGTAGGCAATTTATGGGGTATTGTCTGATATATATATATATATTCTCAAAATCCACAAACAGTTCACATTCTGTCCAGTATTCTTAACAATATGTCATTTCATACATAATGCTAGTAATCGAGGCAAGAAATGTTATCAGATCAACCACGTGCAGGTGATTTAAGATTTGTCGATAACATATCTTTGGATCAGTGTAGATACAATTGACCAACAGCAAGTGAGATTGCAGGGGTATTATTATCATTATTTTTTTCCCCAGAAACTAGTGAACCACCAGGTTAGATACGTTGTCCCACATGCTAAGGAAGGATGACCAAAGTTGCTATCATTGTAATACAAATGCCAATGATGTATTTTCTAATTTTCCTTTCTGGTGAACCAGGCTGGGAAAAAGAAATGACACATAATGGAAACAGGCCTCAAAGAAGCAGGTCAAAAATAACGCTGCTTCAGTTCATTTATTATAGATTTGCAATTTTTCCCATCGTGATTTTATGGTAAAGAAGCTTGTCATATTGCCATCTACTTTCCAGGCAAGCTCTAGAAATAAGCAAAAGCGTGACCCACTAGGATGACATGGCAATACCTACTTAGGAAGTATGGAAAACCTGATACTTTCCTCAGATTTACTTGCAATCCGCAATGACCTGAAATTATGTCTACTTTGCATACAGGTGAAACTCCTGCTAATCGACCTTGATCACTTGTTTTCTCTTTGAAATTAAAGGCACTTAGAAATGATATCCTCAAAAACATGCAATAGGCAGATTTGTTGCATATATTTGTGTAGGAGTGTTTCAGAAAAAAGGGTTACCACATTGTGATATGTTATTAATATTGGATGATACTTATAAGTTTAAGGATCCTTTGTATGTGCTGAATAACCTGATAAAGAACTGTATCCAATGATGTACAACAAAGTAATAAGTATCATGCATGGTACATGGCCCTTGTGGTGAGCGTAATCAAAATTCCCCATGTATGAGATATATAAATATGTAACAAAGGCTATCCTAGGACTTCCAAGATGTAACTCTTGAAAATGCAAATGGATACCCTATTTCACGCCGTAGAAACATTACACGTTGTGTAAAAAAAAAAACTATGTTCAAATTAACAATAGAGACATTGTAACGTATAAGACATTTTTCATTTTGAAATAAAATGCGCAAATAATATTGAAGTTAGCTCCACTGCAAAGAGTGTGAAGTATCTCTTAAAATATGTTTATAAGGGATATGATGCAAGTATGGTGGTTTTAAATGATGATATCTATAGAAAATTATGGCGAGATACTTAGTTATGCAAATAGACATATGAGCCAGGGATTGAAGGATATTTCACAAAGAACATAGTAATAGTATATGTTCAAAGGTCGCGGGTTCAAATCCGACGGAGGGCGATGGATTTTTTTCAGGCGTAAAAATCCTTAGGACGACTTCCTTCGGAAGGCAAGCAAAGCCGATGGTCCCTTGTCGTAGATTTACGGCACATAAAAGAACCTCAAACCTGATAAAGAGCCGCTGAGCAAAGTTATCGGTCTTTCTCGCTGAGTATAGAATGGGACGCTAAGGACCACAGCAGTTAAATAAAACTCAATTGAATTTAATTTCGTTCTTTACATTCCAGTGTCCCTCGTATGTTGATAACATATTACAAATCAAGTTATGAGTGCACATTTTCTCACAGTATTGTGTTTTAAGTACTGCGCAATTATGTACATAAACATTCTTGATAAATACATTTCTGCTTTCAAGAAGTCGGAGAGCCACTAGTCGCAGAATATCTTGCACAAACTATGAATTTTTTGTTTGTTAAAACGGAAACTGTGAGATGTAAACGATAGGGGTACAGGAAATACGTATAAACGCTCATAGACGAACTGCCTAATCTGTTAGCTGCACCATGGTTCAACTCTGCCATTCTTGCCTATATGAAAAGATCAAACCAGGGGATTCAAAAGGTTAACAGTGAATTCAAGTTTTGGGGAATGCTTTTCGTAATTGTTCTGAACAATTTTCTCATGTAAAACTTCGAGAGATATAAATTTACCAAATAATTCATACAGAAGAGCATAAAAATGATAAAACAAAACAATCGTTTACATTTTTACTTTCTCTACTAGTATAGTAATTACAGGAAGTATTGCATTCCACCTAAAAATTCTATATCGAGATTTTACTGGAAATACATGTTTTGAGGCCCCTGAATAAAAAGCCTTTTTAGAAAAAGGTCCGTGTGTGAACAGCATAACTCAAAAACGAAAAGTCGGATAAATATCAAACTTGGCATTTAGATTCATTATCTTTCAAAGATGCGACACGATTATTTCAAGAAAATACTCCCACCCCAGACTACCTTTTACACGGAAGATTTTTCCAAAATGATGATTTTCTCAAAAATGGCTCTAATGATTAAAATGTATGTTTAAGATATTTTCATAGCAAATGAAATGTATATCATGAGTTTTCTGGGAATATCCCCAAAAGTCCTCTTCATTCTGAAGACTTTTGCATAACTGGTAAACGTATAAGATAGACAAAATTTTACTACAAAAAAAATGTAGATCTCGTTAAAACACACATTAATGTCAAATACTTTGTTTGTTTGTTTGTTGAATGAACCCTTTCTGAGATATTCCTTGTTATTTGTTTGAATTTTCCAATACTTATATATATATATTTTAACGTCCTGGACATGCGAAGAGAATGGAATGCTCCACATAGCAACCAGCTCTTAAAAGATTTGACTATCGCTTAAAGCCTACCGATTCCCCTTGCACCTACGAGAGAATTAGCAATAAGATCTTTTATCTCGATTAATATGAGATAGATAGAGAATAAGAGTATGTAAAAATAGTTTGTACAAGAGTAGGGAAAGTCATGTGAGTGTAACACATCAGATTTTTATATGAGTGTTTGAAGATACGGATGACTCTTTTATATTAACATAGTATAACGTAGTCTATAACTTTCGTCCAACATTCACGTTTAAGTGAGCAAAGCTTTGTCCAGATCAATCAGGAAAAGGTACAAAAACTGATAAATTTCCTATAATGCCAATATCTTGAACTTGTTTTGCATTATGATTATATTTATGTATGGAATTTTGTTTATAAGACATGAGGCAGTATTTTTAATACTTGAATAATTTCAATTAAATTATATAATATGTAAATTCAATAACAGCCCGTCTTGAAGCTATATGTATGCAATAATTTTTTAAAATGTATGTAACAGTCATTGCAAATGCTTATATTATTGTAAACATGTTTAATAATGTTATGTGAATGCATTTACGTAATTTAATAATGTAAGAGCTGTGAGAATAATAAGTTTAAAGTTGCTAACAATGAGGTAACAATGAAGTAACCTTGTGGCAATAATGAGTTTGAGAGTTTAAATGCTACTCGTCATGATTAGAGCACCGATAATGTAAATTTTGTGACAGTTTAAAATTGGTCAATCAACAGACAGAAAAAGCTTTAATTAAATGCAGGTATTCTATTGGACTAGGATTAGCCAATCAGAGACATAAAATACAGAAGCTTATGGGTTTGGACGGTTGAAATATGTTCAGTTGTCTGCAGACCTTGGTAGTGACCGGATGGAAGATGTGTTCTCTAAAGAAATATTACGCATTTGTGTGAAACGAAAATTAAGTATACGCGTTAACAAAGTGCAAGTATTAAATTAGGGAATCTCACAGCTCTTAATATCAGTGTAGTGCTAATTAATTTGTGTCAACGATTAATAAAAAGAAGTGAATTTAAACTTAAAATCTATGTAAGCCTACATTCTATGTCGCACCACGCCCTGATTAAGAGAAACGTGTCTCTAAAACAATACTGACGCAGCCGAGGCAAAAACAAACAAAGATTATCTATAGAACCAGTTTAATAACAAAAGTTAATATCTTCTTTAAACTTGGAGCATAACAACAAAAATACAACATCTTCAAATCGGCTTCTCATACGTAACAGCATATTACGTAACAAACAATCATCTTCAAATTAACGTCCATATGTGGAGCTGAATAAATAAATAAACTCCTAAAGAACAATACTTCTTCAGACAATAATGTGTAAAAATACTATTTTAAGTATAAGTTAGGTTGTAATTTGTGTCAAAACTTATACATAAGCATACAGCCTTGTCTAAGCCAGAATGTGCAGATTTGTATGCCAGTAATTATTGACATTGGGGCGGCGCCGTGGCCGAGCGGTTAGACCGCTCGCCTCCCATCTAGGCGGCCCGGGTTCAATCCCAGGGACCTGCATGTGGGATTTGTGGTGGACGAAGCGGCGTCTGGGCGGGTTTTCTCCGGGTTCTCCGGTTTCCCCCGCCATTCATTCCACCAACTGCTCCATCATCACCTTTCCTTTCATCCATTTCACCAACATTTCGTTTCATCTACTTCCTTCATCCCATACCAGGCATCGGGCTGATCACCCATCCTGGATGCTCTGTCTGATCCATGAGTGTCTGCTCCTCGACGGGCCTCTGACCCCAGGCACCCGCTTCTAAGTCCTGGGGGGTGTAAGTCCTACATAAGAGGAGGGTAAACAGATAATGAATGAATGAATGAATAATTATTGACATTGCAAATAAAGTAAATATTTTTAAACCATGTAAACAGCCCTGCAAAGTCCTCTTTCATTCTCGTTTAAGTTCATATAACGGGAAACCAGAAGAGATATAGAAAAGGAGAAATTCATGTCTTAAAAATATAATCAGTTTACAGTAAATTGCAGGTCAACAGAAATAAATACAAGACAACTATAGTTCTAAACTCAATATTTATTTTTTGTTTCTTTTCATAGCATTCGAACTTCTGTTTTATAAAACTATTATAAATTCCAGGTAATACCAAATATTTTTGTTCATGCACCTTGATTATTCATATCATTCATAGCTGTCTTGTGTAAGCAGCATTGTGGATCAAAATCCCACCATTTTCTGCATATGATTCGCACAAATTTTAGCATACTCTTACCATGATTTTCTCTTATACTCCGGGTTTGGTAAAAGAAATTGAAAATGAGTTGTATTTATGGACGCTCTTTAACTGCTGCGGTCCTTGGCATCTCATTCCAAATTGGGCGTGGAACACCTTAATTACGCTCAGTCCTCTTTACCAGGTTTGAGATTCTTTTACGTGCCGTAAATCTGCGACACGGGACCACCGGCTTTACTTTCCTTCCGAAGGGAGTCATGCTAAGGATTTTTACACCCGAAAAAAATCCATCGCCCTCCGCCGGGTTTAAACCCGCGACCTCGAAAACTAGAGGCTAGCATTGTAACCATTACACCACGGAGGACGACCCAGGCTTGGGTGGTTCACTGGAAGCCTTACAGTTTGTACAGCTTACACATTCCTTTCTAGGTTTTTCCTGCTGTTACATTTGCATAGCTTGATCATCACCTAATATCCCGTATACCCTTGCTGGTCCACAAATTTTCACCCAGAAAATTTGACAATTCATAATTATGCCACAGAATCATAAAAGGTAAAACAAAAACCAGTTAGCGGTCCATACTAAAAGAGAGAACTATATTTCATTTAAGCACTACTATCTATGTATCATCATGTAGTGTTCTCTCCACAAAAGAATCTACTGTAGATGTTTCAGGTAGGTAACTTAAAAATAAGGGGGATAAAGGATGAACAACTCCACCTTGAGCACTACCTGCTGTACGAGGGGTCCCGGGTTCGATTCTCGGCTGGGATTAGGAATTTTTGTCTAGCCAAGATTATTCCCTATCTTTCCCAAAGTCTGGAGGTATGAATGATAGTGTAAAGGTGTCTGTGTGTGTGTGTGTGTGTGTGTGTGTGTGTGTGTGTGTGTGTGTGAGAGAGAGAGAGAGACAGACAGATTTAACGTATAAAATCCAAAGAAAAAATCTGATGCGAGACATTCACATGACTTTCTCTACGCTCTATCTTCATTAGTGAGTATACAAACTATTCTTATGAAAGCTTATTTTTCTACCTACTATATTTTAATCCAAATAAACCTTTGCAGAAATAGCTACAGTACACATTTTGTTATAGTTACAAAAAGAACAGTATAGTGAAATGTTTAAAAACTGGACGCTATACGTGGCCTTAAAATTCTGTATTGTTTCCACGCAATCACGAGAAACAACTGAATGTTGACAGGACTTCGAGAGAATGACCTAATAATTAACACTTCGAACCATTAATAACGATATCTCAGAAATGGCTTATGCTACAAAAAGGTTATTTGAAATAAATTCTGTATTATAAAGAGCTCTACATTTTTTGTGTAGTACGTTTTCGTCTATCGTTTAACACTGGTTATACAAGATTATACAAAATTCCTTCCGAATGAAGAGGACTTCATAGATTATTCCTAGAAAATTCAAGATATACATTTTATTTGTCATGTTAATGTTTTCAATGTATGGTATTTTAATCAAAATCATTAGAGGCATTCTTTTAGAGAATCAACATTTTCGAAAAAAGGTTCCATGTAAAACGTAATTGGGGATGGGGAGATTTTCTTAAAAATCTTCGTGTGGCATCCTTGAAGATACTAAAATTAAATACCAAATTTGGAACTAATCCGATTTTTTTTGTTTTTGAGTTATGCTATTCACAGGCACGCGCGCGAGGGCAGTACCTTTTTCTGAAATTTTTGTTTATTCAAGTGGCCTCATAACCTGTATTTCCGATGAAATCTCGGTATCAAATTTCTGGGTGTAATACAACACCTTCTCTACCTACTATGTACGTGGTAGAGAAAGTAAAAAAAAAAAAAAAAAAAAAAAAGCAGAAATCCTGTGACAACGGCATACGAGTTAACACTACTGCCGATAGGCAGTATGATCCAAAGGTACGCGATACTGAAAATCTTTAGAATGCCAAATTTCTAAAAACAAATGAATTTTTTAATATTTGACAGGTAATTTTTAATGTTTTGAATTGCTCTAATAGTTTGTCAAATATCATAATTTAAAGTTTTTGTGTTGACCCCAAAATTAATTTGACTGGAGAACATTTCTAGGGTATGATTTTTTTATTTTTTTAAATAATTAACGCCTAAACAACGGCTTAAAAATGAATTTAGCGAAGAAGCCCCTCTAAGGCAACAATTTATAATTGGTACAGCGAATTCAGAGAGATCGGTTTTCTCTTAGTGAGGAATTTCGTGAAGGACGCCCAAGAACTGGACATCTTATGAATTTATTCGGGCGACATTGGGCATTGGTATGAGTCAAATTCAAAACATTTTACATTAACAGTTAGACGTGGGAAAACTTTGTTGTCGATGGATTACACAAACTGATTCCGATTAAAAACAACAACGCATTGATTGGTGCAGAAAAACTCTGGAAAATGTTCAAGACTGCGCTTCAAATTTGGTTTGGAATATCGTTACTTGTGATGAATATTGGATTAATTGTTATGATCCTGAAAAGAAATGTCAATCGGCTCAATGGTTCTTTCGACAAGAACCTAAGCTTACAAAATTCCGAAGAATTCACAGTGCTGGTAAGAGTTTTTCTAAATGGGTCATATTGCTATTATAGCATTAGAAGATAGACGGATCGTTACTGCCGATGAGTAGATACACATACGTCTGTTTACCTCAATTTTTTTAAAAATGTGTGAAAAACGCCTAAGAGGAAAAATGTCAAATTATGTCAACACATCGTCGCATACAGCAAAACTGACAAATGGATGCCCTAAAGGTCAGCACCATGGACCGTTCACCATACAGCCTTGATCCAGCACCGTGTGATTTCTTTCTGTTTCCAAAAATTAAAGATTAAATGCGTGGCGTTGCTTTTATGACGAGTGAAACATTATAAAATCCTGGTTTCTGAAGTGCCTCAGGAAGAATGGTAACATCGCTTTAAGGACTGGTTTCATCGAGCGCAGAAATGTATTGATGTTAAACGGGAATATTTTGAAAAACAATAAAATCATTTAATTTTTTAGAACTAATCCTTGTTAAAAATTAAATTTTTAAAAATATTCAGTGGCGCCCTCGTAAAGGCCGCCGATATGACCATTGCAGTTAGGTGATGTATAAATGGAACACTCCACCTTTTTCAAATATTTACTTGATGCATTATGGAATACTGCAGTATCGGATTATGGGCGAAACCACTACGCACATATAACACATGCATACGTTGCACTGCTTTTATTTCTTTAATACCAACATTACATATATAAACAATAAACCTGGTGCTTAAGGTATTTTCATGAATTTATGACATATTTTCTCACTTTTCTTCCATATTACTATCAGAAGTCGCATCGCATGCATCTCATCCGTGGCATCATGGGAACGTTGGTTGCGTTGTAGATATTTGTGCTGGCAACATTTGAAATCGCAAAGTAGTTGAAAATACGATTGAGGGCCCTAAGCCGCAAGGCGTAGTCAAGGGACTGAGGGCACTCAGTCTCAAAGCGTAGCCGAGGGATCTGTACGTCTGAACTCTAATGAATCATGTTGGCAGCACTTTCTTCAAAATATCGTCAAAAAATCCGGCAGAAACCACAATACAAGAATGATCGCATAAAAGGGAGGACGCGCGGGCCCAATATTACCCCCACAGCAACATCTAACACACCAAAATGTTCCTCATAGCACAAGGATTACTCTGGATATATATATAAACCGATTTTGTAAGTAAAACAATTCAATTTAGCCCATAATCCAATACTGTAGTAGAATCCATAACAATAACGTGCATTGTAACTGGATAAAAGTAACACATACATAAGGTATATTTTAATAGCCTTGGCACCACTACGTGTTCATTCTTAATCTAAATTCACAAAACTACTCATGGCGACTGATAGCGAGGTCGGAAATATTTTTATGAATTTGTTAGCTTCTAATTTAATTTCTGAAGTAAAAATTGTGCTTGGCTAGAGAATCATTGATAGCAGAAAGTTTTTCAATATGTTCTTCTGAAGTACTATAGCATTAAACACCACAAATCGAGAACAGTGAAACTCCCCATTTGTTCCTATACAAAACTGGAGGCACCAAAATGGAGTCCCCCCAAAAGCCTTGCGACGACTAACATTATTTATTTTTATTTTATTAAGTTTACTGGCCAGAAATACTCAGTGTATATAGGCAGATATTTAAATGATTACGAGGTTTTAAATTGTACAAACTTCTAAGTAATACATTTCAGGGAATACAAAATTTCAAATATTAAACCATTTTATTTTTAAAAATTTAGTATAATATTTACAATAAATACATTATCCTTAAATTTTAGTACCTAATGTACTTGTGAAATTGCTGCAAATTGTACCATTGTACTATAATCTGACTTGTATTGAAAATAATTCAATAATGTTTACATGCTGGGTATTCAAATTATTCATTAGTTCTGTAACCGTACTTGAAGTTTTAAGTCCTATCAATTTAAATCTCTTTACCACTTCTTTTCTCTCTGTATTAAATTTAGGGCGCATCCAGAAAATATGATCCGGTGTTTCCATTTCTTCTACTAGGGACACTGTCTGTCGCTTATAATACACTTCTATAATTAAATTTGAGCATAAGGAAGTGTGATTACTTCTCATTCTATTAATGCTAACTATTACTTTTCTAAATAAGTTCTTTATATTATTAAACCAAGGAAAAGAGCTCCACTTATAACTGTTTTCAAAATAATGTTTATCTATGGTTTCATTTTTGTGCATTTTCACTACTTTTTGCTTCATTGTCTTTAAGTAAATTCATTCTAATCTGGTTGATCATATGTAAGCCTGGCATAGGTGTGTTTAAAAACGTCCTCTTAATCCTGCAAGTTTAGTTTCTTTATCTGATTTTTAATTTTTTTTCTTGAGCTTCAATTAAAAGATTCTTTATTTCATAAATTAGATGAGATTGAAGGTAACTCTTTCTATATTTTAGTGTTGCTTCCAATTCACTTTTAGAATCACTAAAAGATATTACCTGCTTCACGGCATTACTTAATACAAATTTGATAGTATCTTTAAGGGCTATTGCTTCTGCTGTAAAGTTAGAACTATAGCCAATTAATTAATAATTGTACCTCTTTCTTTTTTATAAGTTTCTGTTCCAAATACAATTTCTCACAAGATTTTCCTGGTTGATTATAAATTTAGAACCATTTGTATATATGCTAGTATACTGTTTCACTTTCTTTTTTCACTTTCCGTGAAACCCAGCGGAGGAGATAGATTTTTTCGGGCGTAGAAATACTTAGCATGGCTTCCTTAAGAATTGAAGTAAAGCTGGTGGTCCGTGGTTTTACGGCACGTAAAAGAACCTCAAGACTGATAAAGAGGCCTCTGAGCAAACTTTTCGGTCTTTCACGCCCAATATAGAATGGGTAACGCTAATGACCGCAAGAGTTAAAGAGCGTCCATAAATAAATTCAATTTAATCTTAACTTCCTTGCCTTCTTGAAAAAAGACACTAATGAATTCCCTTGAGGGATCTAATGAATAAGCGAGTGTGCTGCCAGTTTGGTAATCTGCTTCTGGTTTAGAAAAATTGTGTTTAAATTTATTTTCAAAATGGTGTAATCTGTCAGATTTATATGTTAATTTATTCATATACCACATCTTGTCAAGACACATAAAGAATAGATTTTTCATAGCTATTTAAACAAAGCAACAATACAGATTTAATCTTAGTTTCCTCTAAAGAAGTATCCCACTGAGACATTACTCTCGTCGCCTCCGGTCCTTTGCAGTTTACAGTTGTCTCCGCCGTCTGTCCTCCAACTAGCTAAAGGATTATGGGTAAAGCTATAGACTTTTCCTTTCGGTAAAAAGAACGATCTCGGATCGTGCTGGCAAACCAAAGGCAAAAATTTAACAGCATGCAACACTTGTTTATTTTCCTCTAGCATTTGTATACCACGGCACTTACACAATATTTGAAACTAAGAACTGTGGTCACCTAGGAACAACTTTCTTGGCGAAACAATTTGTCCGCTCCGACATGAGTGCTTATTACTTATGCGCTTTGCGATGCGGCAACTTTATTTACGCGTACCTTACTACTTCTCGCGTATTTGGCGTCTCTTACTTGTCGCGCGCAAAAAAAAAAAAAAAAAAAAGACATTCGCACTTCGCGATCTTCTATTAGGCGGCAAATCATATTATTTTCCGTAACATGCCGACCCGTTGAAAGTTCTGGAGCTATTCTCTATATTGACTCAAAGCATTACATTTTATAACTTATACCCTCTAGATCCTAGCGTTCCTCAGTGGCTATTACTTTCGAGCTCTCAGAAGTGTCTTATGCTTCAGTGTCTTCAGTCTGGCCTTTGTCATGACCCGTTTTATAAGGGCGCTAATGACCCAGCAGTTGAGTGCCCTTAAACAAAACAAACAAGTGTCTTCAGTCTCTCACACCATTAGCTAATTTTCATTCCCACAATTTTAATTCCAAGATGGACACAGGGCTTCCTCCGATTCTCTCGTCTTAATCGCGCTACCTCACTCTTTTCGTCATGGCGAATTTACGAATAAAAGAACAAAACCCTCGCACCCTTCGCGTCTTTTACAAAGAAACTGCTATTATTCGCAAGTCGTAAAACTTGACTGTGAGCCTGTGACAACATTTTTAGCTTATAAACTCTGGCTTCGGACAGTTCTTGTATATTGCGTTATAAAATGTACCTCAAGAATACTCTCTCACATCATTACTTATGTGCAAATTAAACTGAGTTTTATTTATGGACACTGTTTAACTACTGTGTTTCTTAGAGTCCCATTCTATATTGGGTATGAAAGACCGGAAATTTTGCTGAGAAGTCTCTTTATCAGGCTTGAGGTTCTTTTACGTGCCTTAAATCTACGACATGGGACCACCGGCATTACTTTCCTTCCGAAGAAAGCCATGATAAGGATTTTTACGCCCAAATATATCCATTACCCTCTGCTGGGTTTGAACCCGCGAGCTCGGAACCTAGAGGCTAGCATGGTACTCCTAGACCATGGAGGAGGAAACTATTTATGCGCCCGTAGTCTTAATCGTAACATAGTTACATTATCCTTTCCAAGCTGTATAAACTGATATTAAAATAATGCATATACATCTGTTATTTCCTTTGAACGATTGTTAATTAATGATGATTGTTTATTAGTTCACCAATAATTGACACAATGGTCATAAAGGTTTTCAAAAGCAGCATCAAGGTCGAGCGCCCCAACTGTCACGCCTGGCAGCGTTGATCAAGTCAGCAACTGAAGGCGAGATGGCTGCTTGCGCGGAAAGGGTAATGTTTAAATGCTGCATGGATTAAATCATAAGTAAATGTTAACAAATAAAGGAAAGTAAAGGCGATAATATTTAAATGGTAAAACAACTATCAAATATGATTATATTGTAGGTCCAAAACTATTAATATACAAAGCAATATCGGAAAGATTAAATACATTTTATTAACATCTGCGCTAAAAATTCAAAATGCACGGAGTGCAGGAATTTAACTTCGCACGCATGATAGCATGAATGGGAAGTGGATAAAATAACACTATCGTCGAAAAAACAACGTTTTTCGCGGAGAACTTTGGCTCTTGGACATATTTTTCGTAGATTTTCTAACTATACGAACTGGACAATGAGAATTATAATATTAAAAAAAAAGACTTCCTAATGGATATTTATTCATAGAAAATCATTACGAGGAGAGCGTTTTTAAAATAGCATGTTTTCTGATGTGTTATAGTCTTTGGTCCCTTTTACCGAATACAATAGCGTCTTGGCAGGATAGAGCTTTTGCCCACAATAACTGAATCGTCAGCGTAATGTATAAAATGCAGAACTTACTTAACATCGCTACATTTGACGGTATTAAAAGCGATTTGTTAAAGGATATGATTAGTAGTTTATTATAGAGAGAGCTGGCGTTTTTGCGTTTATGTGGGATAGGATAGGGAAAACGAGACTAGACGCGGCGGTTCACGGAGGAAAATGCGTATATATGGGAAAGATAGGGAATACGACGGTTGATGCTAGGCTAGATGGGGGGTTGAATGAGGGGAATGCGTTTATATGAGAGGGACAGTGAATACGAGGGCTGATGCTAGGCCAGACAGGGTTGAAGGAGGGAAATGCGTTTATATGGGAGGGACAGTAAAACCTCCGTTGCTATGCTAGGAATTACTTGAAGGAGGGGAGGAAATGCAATTATATGGGAGAGGTAGGGAAAACGATGATAGGTGTCAGGAATTGTGGTTAAAACTGTAATACAAAGAACCGCATTATTCAAGAACTTTAACAAAAGGACTCAAGTATAGATCATTTGTAAGGTATTCGAGGAGGGGTCTTTAGTGGAAACACCCCCTAAGTCAGTAGGGGGTAAATGATGATTCCAGCGCACATAATATGCAGGAATGTGTATTCATATGCAAATGAGGCCCCCCACCCCCAGCTCTATGGTACTTTCTGTTGCAGCTGAGGGTCATAAATCTTGTTCAGTATAATGGAAGCTTGACAGGTAAGCATTTAAGGCTGTCAATCAACTGTCAAAACGTACAATAGAATACATTACCTACCAAATGTTTAAGGACACCTGTATATTTCGTTGAAATACACCATGTCCTTAAACTATTTTATCCAGCGGCCTTGTGTTTGGTAAAAAATATTACCTTACTAAGACGTATATTTTGAAAAAGTAATTATGTAAATCTCACTATTTTTGAAGGAGTTATGATTTTTTCTCACTTTTAGAAAAACTAAAAAAATTCTTCATTTTTTAATACTTGTGGAGTTGTGAACATGAAAATATACAGGATGCCAATTTTCTTTTTTGCTGAAGAGAAACCCACATGTGTAAGGAATATTTGTAAATATGGCGTTGTTATCATATGCTGTTTATCAACAATTGCCATCATGTTTATAATTTTAAAAGAAATTGTGAAAAAGGAGTTTAAAGTAGCATTATTTGATAATAGATTTGATCCCATGATGAAAGAGCCAGCAAAAGCGGAAATGGTGTCTATTTATAGTGTACGGTGTGTACGGCAGAGCGCACCACTGAAGTCTTTGGGTTACTTCTTGTACATGCCACGACATTCACTTGGTTTGTGGTTTCCATTTTGTTGTGATGCCAAAAGTGATGTTTAAGTAACAATGGGAAAGAAAAGTGTAAATAAGGACATAAAATGGCAAGTGATTGGTATGCACAAGTGCGGTAACTCATATAGCGATATTGCAACTAAACTGGGATAAGTAAAACCTGTGTGGCACAGACAGTAGGAAAACATAAGAAAAGCGGCAGTTTTCAGACCTAGAGCGAAGTGGTAGGCCAAGGGTTACGTCAGCCCGGGAGTATAGGACCTTAACAATTATATCCAAACGTGATCGGCAGGCTTCTATTACAAAAATACAGAAGGAATGTCAAGAAAGAACTGGAAAAACAGTCTCACCAATGACTTGTTCTCGTAGACTTCGGGAACAAGGTCTTGATTCCTACGTGGCGCTAAAGGAACCTCTTCTGACCGCAATTTCTCGCCGAAATCGAAGGATTTGGTGCAGAAGTAAGACGATCTGGGGAATGGAAAGATGGGGTAAGAGTTCGTGTGAGGCGTACAACTACTGAGAGATTTCTCCCATCCTGTTTGACGCCAGCTGTTCAAGGTGGTGGTGATGCAGTTATGATCTGAGGATGTATGTCTGCAAATGGAACTGGGATTTTAAGATTCGTTGACTCCAGGGAGTACATTTCTACAATGCATGACATGCTCACTTCTGCAGAAAAGCTCCGATAATTTGTGTATCAGCAGGATAATGCACCCTGCCACAAATCAGAAATGACAACGCAATGGTTCCAAGAGAATTAAATACCACTTTTGGGATGGCCAAGCAGAAGTCCTGATCTCAATTCTATTGAGAACCTGTAGAACATAATTGGTAGAAGAGTGGCTGCCTGCAGAGGGATAAATCGCCAACAACTTCGAGAGGCATTGTCCGTATCTTGGAGCAATATAACCGTACAAGAGTGTAGGAATCTTGTGAACAGCATGCCCAAACGAATAAAACTGCTTGAAAGCCAAAAGAGGAGCAATAAAGTATTAAAAACAAGTGCAATGTAAATTTGAAGCAATACGTAACAAATATGAAATAATGTATAATGTGATGTGTTCTTAGAATAAAAGTTTTCAAAATGTTAATGGGTGTCCTTAAACTTTTGGTAGGACCTGTAATACATTACGCTTCAGTAACAGAGCGGAGACGTTGTTCTACCCATTCCATATCCGGACACGTGCACTTCTGCACCTGCAGCAACTCACCCCCAGTCGCATTGTTTAACGACCGCGTGCAAAAGAACAAAAGGCTATCCATCAACTGTCAAAATGAACAATGGAGTATGCTGGACAAAGGATCAGACGCTATTGTCCCAGCTTTATTGAATACTTTTAGGAAGGCAACCTGCAAGCTCGCAATCCAATTAACAAAAGGGACAGATGCTATTGTATCCATTTCTATTGTCCAGAGAAAGGCTGCTTTAGAAAGACCACCCGTGTAGCATCCCATTCCGCAGCCGTATAACAAAAGAACAAAGCTTGCCCTTCACCTGTCAAAATGAACAAAGGCTATGATAAATATGTTTGTAACAAAAGAGAGCCTGAAGCATGCTAACAAAACAACAGATTCTATTGTATCCCTTTCCATTGTCCGGACACGTGCATGTTCGATGTATACTCGTGGAGGCTTTATACTTGCCTTGTCTTTGTTTGTCCGTGTGAAAGACAGAGAGGTCAGTTTACCTGCTAGACCATAAACAGCTCTACCAACGCTCGAGTCCGCCATCATGGCGTTGGCTTTGCCCTGAGGCCAGTTCTCTCAGAGTGTCTTCACGAAGTCCTACGGATATACCGGAACATAGTTACACAAGCTCTCTGTTTATATAGCTGACCCTTTCAAGCAGCGATGCCAAAGGGCGCTTAATATATTTCATTACATACATTAAACCTCTGTGTATACTTGGATATCCATAGATCGGTGTTCGATTCTGACTGCAATCAAAACGTTTAATGTTTTAATTGCTAATGAGAAATTGATGCTTGATATTATATCATTACCCTAATTAATGAAAGACGTTATCGGTTACCTAAATGTCCTAGCTCGAATCTTACCCAGAGATACTCTAATGCTTAATAAATATTAAATTATGAGAGTATGTGCGGACAGATTAAAATGTGTTTAACAAATATAATTTATTTGTTTTTATATATCATTACCCTGATTAATGTAGGATATCCTTAGGTGCCCAGAGCTTCTAGTTCGAATCTTACCCTGAAACTCTAATGCGTAATAACCATTAAATTATGGAAGCATGCACGGGCGAATTAAATACGCATTTAACAAATATAATTTAATTTTTATATGACATTACAATGTTTAAGGAGGTGTATTCTTAGGAACCCAGAAGCCCTAGTTCGAATCTTACCCAGCGAAACGCTATAATAAATATTAAAGTAGGCGAGTATTGGCGGTCGGATTAAAATTGCATTTAATAAATATAATTATTTATATTAAACTATGGTGTATACTTAGATATCCCGACGCCTAGACACGATTCTTTATTTCCTTTCTTTTCCTTCTTCTATCTATCTCTTTCTTTCTTCTCGACTTGCACACATCCAAGCGTTTACATATACACGAGCACACGTACATACATCAACAAGCATACACCAGTGCACTTACACACTCGCACAGTCAGTCACGCACGCACGCACGCACACACACACACATCCACGTACATACATACACAGTACACTTGCACACTCGCACACAAACGTACACGCACACACACTCACGTACATACACCAGTACACTTACACACTCTCACACACGCACGCATATGGCTACAAGCATAGACACATACACCAGTGCACGCACGCACACACACCCATACGCGCATTTACCAGTGCGCTTATACGCACACACACACTCACGTACATACATACACCAGTAAACTTACATACTCGCACACACATACACATACACCTACAAACATAGATACATACACCAACGCACGAATTCATGTGCAGACACACACACATACACGCACGATAGCATTGGAAATTATTGCCTGTACAGAGTTCAAAAATCTTTGTCTCATTTCACTGTAACCTAGCAAAATGTAATTCTTTTCAGACTACCATCTTCACATGACTTCCATCCCAACGCATTTTTTATAGATCGTGTAAAGACATTATGGAGGTACTCAGAGAGAGAGAGAGCGTGAGAGCGAGCGAGAGGAAGTGAAACATGTAGGGATAGAAGTGCTGAGAGTCTCTGCTCATGCGCAAAAGGTGATCATTCCATTGGGTGCAATAATCACGTGACGTGTATACTACCCCTCCCCAACCATAACTATTCGTCTTCAATAGAAGAGATATCGTTATTAATCATCGTTTTATTATTAAAAATTCAGTATTATTGTTCTAGAAAGGTCCGTGTCACCTCTATAATTCGGATACCTTTAGTCACTAGTCCTTACTGTGCTAATGAGTCTAGATGTGTTAACATCGTCTTCTCTCCAGGAATAATCAGTTTTCTAAAGTCTTATCAAGGTGAAGAGGCCTACATTTCATTGAACAGTGATTAATACGTTATTACATCAAGAATAAGGATGAATAACTCTGCATATAAGGACATAATTCCTAGTGCATCAGGATACTCTTGTATTAAATGTAGGAAGAAATTCCTCCAAGGTTATGACAGGAAAAGGCATCAGATGTGTTGCAAGAAGCTCTTCAAATGCATGCATTGTAATGTAACCTTCAAAGATGGTTATAAGGGTCAGCGCCATGAAGATGTATGTGAAATAAACAGACCTCAGAAGAAAAAAGATTGGAGCCTAGTAAACATCAGTTATTATCAACAATTAAGGACTGTGATATGAAAGAATACGAGATATCGTTCGAAAGACGATTGAAATCGTATTTTATACGATGCAATTCAACGAAGGACCTGAATATGTATCTGAATGAGGCAAAACAACAGATAATCCAGGCTGTACACAAAGAGCTTAGCATTCACAAGAGCATAAAAATTAATCTGGTAGCCGAGTGCCGATTTGTAAACAGTATCGGAGAAACCTGTGACAAAAATTTAAAACACGGAATCAGCCTGTGCTTCTAGAAACGGATCTGGACTCAGCGCTGGAAGTGAAATACAAGAAATTGGTTACTGAAATGGAGGAATCACAGCTTAAGGTAGCAACTGGGCCCTACTTGCATTGGAAGGTGTTCGACTTCGTATCAACAAGTACAATCCGTTACGAAGAAGTAGCTACATTCCACTACCGTCATTTGTTGAAGCAAGGAAAGCCTGCATAAACATCCAGAACTTTAGCGATGAGAAATGTTTCATGTACTCCGTATTAGCTAAATTCGTCGAGAAGGATGCGCAACGTGTGAGCAAATACAAACAGCTTCAAGATGAGTAAGACTTCAGCTGCGTTTCCTATCCTATTACACTTTCTCAACTAAATTTGAGAAGCTTAACAAGATGACTATTAATGTTTTCGGGTTGGACGATAAGCATGAAGTGTTTCCAATAAAGGTTGTTGAGACTGAACTACATGAACAACGTGACCTGCTACTATTGAGTGACAGTAGTGGAAAACATCACTACGTATATATAAAGAATTTTGAGAATCTCGTTCGACGTCAGAAAACTAAGCGTAATGGATGTGTTTATGCATGTAAGCGCTGTTTTACACATTTTGATGATCAGAGTGGGCGAAGTGGGCTGGAAAACCAACAAGAACATTCAGCCATATGTAATCAACACGGTGTTGCAAGGTCAGTTATGCCTACCAAGGAGAAATCAATTGTTCAGTTTAAAAATGTTGAGAGGATGTTGAAACTAACTGATATAATCTATGCAGATTTCGAGAGTATTCTCGCTCAATGTCGTACGTGTATACCCAATCCTGAAACATCCGATACAACCCCTTATCAAGAGCACACACCAATGAGCTTCTGTGTTAACGTGAAGCCTGCATCCAGTGTTGAACATATTGAAACTATCTTCCTAAGCAACCCCATGTATCTCGTGATGTTGAAGCTGCTCAGAAGTTAATGGAATAGCTATCGTTCCTTGCAAAGGAAATTAATAATGTATACAAATCAGCCAAGCCTCTGAAACTTACGGACCAACAGCAAAGGATTTTGAGTCTTTACGGCATGCTACCTGTGTGGAAAAGGCTTTACAGAAGAAAACTACAAAGTACGCGATCACGATCACATTAGTGGTGAATATCGTGGAAGTCTTCATAATGAATGCAATTTATTCTGCAAAACACCTAAATATATCCCAATCTTTATGCAAAACCTCAGCGGATATAACTCGCATTTCGTTGTACAAGTGAAAGGGTTCAGGTAATTCCTAGCTCTGAAGAAAGCTATATCTCATTCACCAAATATGTAGGAGGTATAAAGCTTCGGTTTGTGAATAGCTTTCGATTCCTCAGTATAAGTTTGGATAAGCTTGTAAAAAATCTAACCTCATATCGCGAAACAAAAAAGTACTTCGGAGAAGCCAAATTGAAGTTGATGACACGTAAGGGCGTATTTCCATATGATTTTGTCACGTCATGGGATGTTTTGAACGAGACCTGGTTGCCTCCAAAGGATTCCTTCTACAATAGATTAAATGAAGAAGAAATTACTGATACTGACTACGAACATGCTAGAAATGTATGGGAGCTGTTTAATGTGAGAAACCTAGGCGAGTACAGCGATCTCTACTTAACTTCAGATGTGCTTATTCTAGTTGATGTCTTTGAAACGTTCAGAGAGGAAACCCTCAAAACACACGAAGTTGATCCAGCACATTATGTTACCTCTCCAGAACTTACATGGGATGCTATTTTATTGTATACAGGAAATCAGCTGCAGCTGTTACAAGATTATGGTTAACTACTCATGGTGGAATCAGGTATTAGAGGAGGTTTATGCCAAGTTACCCACCGATATGCAGAGGCTAATAACATATATATATATATATATATATATATATGGAGAAGTTTGATCCGTCGAGACCATCCGAAGTTATCACATACGAGGACGCCAATAACCAATATGGGTGGGCAACGTGCCACAACCTCCCTTAAGAAAGACTTCAGTGTGCTTTACCCGAAGAAATCAACATAGAAACGATACAAGATGATGATTCTCACGGGTACATATTAGAAGTTGACATCGAGTATCCTGCAGAACTTCACGATCTACACAATGATCTACCTTTCCTGCCTGAGTGCATGAAACCATTGGACTCATCTACAAAGAAACTGATACCTCATCTTGGACCTCGAAAGAAGTATGTAGTGCATTACATGACTTTGAAGCAAGCTCTTCGTCATGGATTACGACTAGCCAAAATCCATCGTGTGCTACAATTCCGACTGTCTCGATGGTTAAAGCCTTATGTGGAAGTTAACAACAGACTACAACAAGAAGCTGCAAATGATTTCGAGAAGGACCTCTATAAGCTCTTTAACACGCCAAGTTTGGAAAAATTATGGAGAACCTGCGTAACCGTATGGATATAAGACTGATGACAAATGAAAAAAATCTAGAGAAGCTGATCAACAAGCCTACGTTTATCGACAGGACGATATACGCTGCTAATCTAGCTGCTGTACATATGGCCTCTCGTCAGATTGTATTCAACAAGCCTATATACATTGAAATGAGTGTGTTGGACATCTCCAAGACATTAATGTATCACTATCATTATGATGTGTTGTTACCATATTACGGAGCTCAAAACCTGAAGCTTATGTACATGGATACTGATTCATTCATTCATCGTGTAACAACTGAAGATGTGTCCCATGACAAGCTACGTTTTCTTGAACATGTAGATAAAGCTGATTACCCTGTCAACCATATATGCCATTCAACTCTAAACAAGAAAGTGCTTGGGAAATTTAAAGATGAGGCTAATAGCAAAATCATCTTGCGCTTTGTTGGACTAAGACCTAAGATGTATGCCTTAGATATTCAAGGTTCAATGATAAAAAAATAAAGGTATAAAACGTAGCGCTATTAAGCAGTACATTACGTTTGACAGCTATACAGACTGTCTTAAAACCTTTGAAATCATCGGAATGCCCATGAATCTAATCCTAACACGAAAGCAGGCTGTTACCACAGTGCAAGTGAATAAAATTACATTGAATCCCTTTGATGATAAAAGAGTTATTGCAGAGGATGGAATAACTACCTATGCGCATGGACATTACACATTACAAACAAGCTTAAGAGAATGTAACCCAAAGATGAAGATCTTTTTCCGCGAGTCTACAATCTTAAAAAAATTGAAGTTTACTCATGTGCTGTGTATGCACATAGCAGACAAACGCTGAAGAAAAAAGAAGATGGAAGGGGAGGCGGTAAACCTGTCATTAGGAGCAGATACTAATGTTAGTCTCAAGCCTAGATAAAGGGGAGAGACGTTTACCCTTACAATACTTGTTTAATGAAGCAATGATTTAACTGATAAAGCTTCTACACTTGAACAAAAAATGTAAACATATAAAACAATAAATCTGTCTAAAATGTTATAGTATCTACTCAACCATGTGGATGCACTAGTTATGCTACTTCTATGCCCTCTCACTGTTTTATCCTTACCGTCTCACCCGCTAACTGTTTAAAATATAAAAGCTTGTAGGGTATAGAAAAGTATATAAATGTAGTGTAATCTGTGATACTATGAATTATCCATTAAAATGAAGTTTTCATTTCGATAAATTTTCAGTAATAATCGTTGGTGATTGGTTACAGAATGAGTTACGTCAACATATTCGACAGCTGCAGCAACATCCAGTGCAGCAAGAGCTACAGCAGCAGCAACCGGTTACACAGCAGCCGTAGCAGCAGCAGCTAATCCAACAACTATAGATTCAGCAGCCTCAGCAACAGCAAGCATCACAGCAACAGCAAATACGACAGATGTAGTAGCAGATACAGCATCTATAGCAACAGCAGTTACAACGATAGCAGCAACAGATCCTGCAGCTACAGAAACATCAGCCACAGCCTGCGCAATAGCTGTAGCAGAAGCAAATACAACAGCTACCGTAGCAGATACAACAGCTGTACAACAATAGATGTAACAGATCCTACAGCTGTAGCAACATCTGCTACAATAGCAGCGACAACAACCGGTTACTTAACAGCTGTAGCAGCAGCAGCTAATCCAGCAGCTATAGATTTAGCAGTCTTAGCAACAGCAAGCATTACAGCAATGATATTCCAGCTGTAGATTCACCCACCACAGCAACAGCAGTCATCACGCAGCTGTAACATCAAATGCGAGAGCTGTAGTAGTAGATGCAACACAGCAACTTCAGCTACAACAATAGCAGTATCAGATCAGACAGCTGTAGCAACATTAGACACGGTCAGCACAATGGCTGTAGCAGAAGCAAATACCAGCTATCGTAGCAGATACAGCAGCTGTACAATAATAGCTGTAACGGATCCTACAGCTGTAGCAGCATTTGCTACAACAATAGCAGCGGCATCAGCCGTGGCCACAACGTTAGCCCCCCCAGTAGCAACCAGGCGTCGCACGGTAACAGCATCAGCTAATCCACCAGTTGCAGATGCAGTAGCCACATCGATGAAACTGAATTACTTTAAAAAATGGGCTCGAATGCCTTGCATACTAATTGAATCAGCTGAAATTATATTAAATAACAGCAATAAAAATCACTGATTGAAATTATCACGAATACCTGTGATTCTAATCTATTTGTTCTAAATACAATGAAACAACTAACATTTCCAGTAAACAGCTTTCCGTGATGATTGCGTATAAAGTCGCTTTCAAAGTCTAGCACCTGAATAGGTAGCGAACAAGCTTGCTTCACCGGTTCTATCATATCATGTAAAATAAATAATGCTCCATGAATATATGCTAATGCTCGTGAATAAATACAGAGTATAAAAGAACAATGCACTAATAAAAAGCAATTAGTATACCATGAGAGCTAACGAGGTTAAGATAGCGAGAGGCTCTGATTTAATTAACTCTCTCATTAATCGCCTGCCATTTGAATTGCATTTATCTGGATACAGATACTGCGGACCCGGGACAAAGCTAGAAAAGAGATTAAAGAGAGGAGACCCCGGAATCAACCCGTTAGACTAAACGTGCAAACTTCACGACGTTGCCTACGCTCAGCATAAGGACTCTGCATCGAGAAACATTGCCGACAAGATCTTGCCTGAAAAGGCGTGGAAAAGAGTGCAATCATCTGATGCTATATTAGGTGAAAAGTTGGCAGCGAGACTAGTAACACGAATTATGAAAGGAAAGGTGGCTGTTGGTGCTGGATGCAGGAAGAAGAAACGAGGAGGATTTCTACCCCTCATACCAATTAATGCAGCTCTAGGTGCTGCCGCTGGAGGTTCAGCATAAATTGCCTCAGCAGTAAATAAGCAAAAGGCAGCAGATAAACAACTTGCCGAAATGATGAGGCATAACATAGAAATTGAGGGAAAGGTGGCTGTTGGCGCTGGATCCAAAAAGAAGAAACGAGGAGGATTTCTACCTCTCTTTCCAATTATTGCAGCACTAGGAGCCACCGTTGGAGGTGCATCACAAATCGCTACAGTCGTAAATAAGAAAGGCAGCAGATAAACAACTTGCTGAAATGATGAGACATAACAGAGAAATTGAATCAAGAGGGAGGGGTTCTTCGAGTGAAGAAGAAGAAGGCGAGGAACACTGAAAGGAAGAGGAGACAGAGTCAGAAAGAGAATTCAAACAACTCAGGCAGAGGGCTATACTTGTCCTGGAAAAAGCCTTGAGTAACAGACCTCGAGTTGTATGCCAAGCGTTTAAAGATTCCTCATTTTAGAGGTGTATACATGATCGATCAGCTGCCTTCAAGACCTCGTTACAGAGAGAGAATTACTGTTAATCTCGATACTTCAGAGAATGAAGACACTTATTGGGTTCCTATAAAGAAGGATGGCAACGTGTCATTTTATTTCGATAGCTTTGGAAATTTGAAGCCTCCAAAAGATATAGAAAGGTACTTCAGAGGCGTTAAGGTTCTGTATAACACTAAGAGGTTTCAGAGTTTCAGCTCGGTCATCTGCGGGCACTTGTGCTTGCAATTTCTATCACAATGAGTTACACTATTGCCTTCAGTGGCAACGAGCCTGTTCTTACTACATACCTGAATCCAACTCTTCAGTTAGATCCAAAGGGTAACTAAGAGATTGCTCTATTGAATTTTGAAACCTTCTATTCCATTCCCAATGTTGATAGGAGTAATAATCAATTTAATTAAATACATAATGGAATATACGTGATGGAACTTATGAGATTACTGATATTAATGAATACATCAGAGATAAGCTAGAGGTGGATGAGAATGTCTTCTTTATTGGATCAATAACACAATGAAGGCTGAAATTGAATGTCCTTTCGCTGTTGATTTTTTCCAATAATTGTTCTATAGGCTCGCTCTTGGGCTTCAGCGACAAAGTTATTCCAGCTAATCAGCTGGCTGAATCTGATTTCCAGGTGAACATATTTAAGTTGAGCATCATACGAATCTAGCGCAGTATTGCATAAGTCTCCTTCCTCGATGGTATAAGTGGGCACTCGATCTACGAGTTTTTCCCTTCTGTTACGCTTGGATATCATATTTCACAACAATCATCAAATCCAATTTACCTGTTATTCATAAACATCCACTTCATAGAGCAAATCAGCCTTCGTGTAGTGGGACAGAACATCAATATCATTGACTTTAGAAACAATGATATAAGCACAATGCCCATAGATTTTAGAAGAAATCAGCGACGTGGAGGATATAATAATGGAATGATTCGACGCGCTCTACATACTCTGCCCTTAACACGTAATCGACAGTTCTTCCAGGCATTGGGCTTCAGAATCCTATAATCCTGCACATCTTCAATGTTACCGGGACACCGAGATTCGAGGATAAGATCACTAAAGAAGAGGGACATGCGTTTTTACCGTATAATACATCAGCTCTGGACGCTAATGATGAGATTAGAATCCCTTGTCAAGCTGAGGATTTATATAATTTACCTAATCGAAGTTATCTATACATCGAGGGGAGTATTACTAAACCTAATGGAGCAGCTACTACTGCAAAGCTTACCAATAACGCTATTGCATTCATGTTTGAAGAGATTCGACTGGATATGAAAGGCTCAAATATTGATCGAACCAGAACCCCGGGATCGCATTAACTTTACACAACTATGCTGCTCTCAACCCAATGGAATCTGATCGTCTGCTGAATGCTGGATGGTGCTATCCTGGAGAAGACATGGACGTTGTGAATACAGCAAATGGAGCCTTTAACGCTATGGTACCGCTTTCGATGCTTCTGGGATTTGCTGACGACCACAAGGAACTCGTACGCAATAGCATGTTTGAGTTGGTGGTGATTCGATCCAAGGACTCTAAAAACTGTATTATAGCTCCTGAGGGTGAAGAGAATGCAAGCGTTAAACTTGCACGAATCGAGTGGAGAATGCCAGTGACTCGACTTTCTGATGCTGAAAAGATTGAAATTCTGAAGATTGTCAAGTCGGACAAGACGCTGTATCTCCCATTTAGGACCATGGATCTGCACACTCAGCCTGCTGTACCACAAACTAAATCATTCACCTGGAATGTCGCCACCACATCAAAAATGGAGAAGCCGAGATTTGTCATTTTGGGTGCTCATACTTTAAGATCGAGTAATGCATATAAAGACGGTTCCCTTTTTGATCATTGTAACATAATTAATTTGAGACTTTATCTTCATAGTGAATGTTATTCCTATCATGACATGAATTTGGACTTTGGAAACTCGAGATTTTCATCATTGTATGACATGTACTCAAAGTTTCAAACCACTTTTTATGAAAAAGAGAATTATCTTTATTGAAGAGAATAGACTTTCTTAAATTTGCTCCTATATTTGTTGTAGATTGTTCACATCAACCAGAGGAAGTTGTAAATGGTGCTGTTAACATCAGAATAGAAATTCAAGCTAGTGCAAATATTCCTGCACAAACCTAATTGTATTGTTTAATAATTCATGATCAAGTATTTACATACAAGCCTCTGACTTATGTGATGCAGCTTATATTTTAAACTAATCATTGTAAGGATTTATTTTTTCATTAGGAATGTAAGGATTTTTAATGAACAAAAACATGATGTAAAAGCATACTTTCATTCTCTTTATTAATTATTATTATCACTATTATTATATTATTATTATTATTATCATAATCATCTTGCATTTCCACCAGTTTCTTCCTCCAACTCCTCGTTCCAGCATATGGCATTACATTTGCAAGAGTTAGATTACCTAAATGGTAATCTATAAACGATTCAAGTCTTTTTAGCCTGCAAATTTCATCACTATTTCACAATCATTTAAATTAGTATTCAAAAATTTTATTTCGAACTCTTGCATATAAGCAACAATATTATAAAAGAAAACAATATTTTCAGAATATTCCACTCGCGGACATTTTCTCGATTGGGGGAATGCATTGAATGTAGGAAGACACTCGAATTATCTCCCACTCTTGAATTGTCATGTATACAAATTTTTCTGTGTTTTTCACTGTAAGCACTGGAAGATCATAGAAGAATCCTATCTTAACGCTGTGCCTTTTCGAGATGTAGACGTCTCGGCACCCGCTTCTTACCTGCATGTTTATTGGGTGTCTCGATGTTGCTTATGCTATCCTCCAATAGCGTCAGCCTCCTTTGCAGGTCTGCAAAGCTGTTCTTCTTCTTCCCCTTATTGAACCGCCTAAAACATTGCACAATGAAAGTCTTGGAAAACTGCTTTGTGAGGTGAAGATAGCCTGAAAAGAATTACAGTTTGCTAGGTTACTGGGAAATGAAACAATGATTTTTTCTAGATATGAAAATACTCACGTCAATGTTTTCTTGACTTCTGCCGGCTTGCCGGGGGAAGGTTCGGAAGTCGTCGGTATTAAATCACCAGCAGCCTGTGAATTGGACTCCTCCTGTTCCTCATCTATGTGATTAGGACACTGCGGTGCAATGGGATATTCCACTATATCTTCTGGTTCTTTATCAGCCGATTCTATCTCGGTTTTAGGTGCAGGTGTTGTCATTTGAATTCTGCAAAGCCATAATAATTTCCAGTGTTACGTAGGATGAGTAAAAGGAAGCTAAAGACTCTAAAAAATATTGAAAAAAGATGGAAAGGTGTTCCCAAAGAAACTATAGAATCACAACCTGGCCCATCAACATTGCCATGTGATCACAAAAGTATTTTATCTGATTCAAATTCTAGCACAGAAATTTCAGATTCTACTTCTGTTGTACATAATACATTATCCACACATACCAGTACACATGAAATAACTTCTGCCAGTGACAAAAAGCTCAGATATTTTGAAACACCACTTACACAGCCTAACCTATATGAAAATAAATACATTTTAATTCACGCACAAGTTCTGAATGAGTAATGTGGCAATATAGTATGTGATGAATGTGGGGAAAAGTCTTTGATTATTGAAACAGGAGAAAATAAGGGCCTAGCATGTAAGCTTATTGTAAAATGTAAGAATTGTGGCAAGACATTTTCAGATGTTTACTCCAGCCTAAAAGTAAAGACTGATTCCAAAAGTAAAAAGGCTGCTTTTGATGTAAATAGAAGATGTATAGAGTCATTTTTAAAAATTGGAGGTGGTCCCAGAACAATGGAAAGATTTTGCATGAGCATGAAATTGAATACAATAGATTCTAAAACATTCACTAAGCATATGCATGCCTTAGCAGATGAATTAGATAACATACGAAAAAAGGTTCTTTCCAAATCAAGAGAAGCAGTGCACAAAGCCCATAAGGATCTGAATGCTGCAAACATAAATATGAAAGTAATAGATATAGCTGTGTCTTTTGATGGAACCTGGCACCAGAGAGGGTTCAGATCTCTATATGGGATAGGGATAATAATTGATATTTTAACTGGATTAGTCATTGACTGAAATTTTATCAAAATATTGCCCCATGTGTGTCCTCTCTCAAAATTAACTGGGAGATGATACTCCAGAGTATAACATATGGCTTAGAGGACATAAAAGTATACCTGGAGAATGCTGTAAGAATTACTCTGGTTCATCTGTTGCTATGGAAGTTTCTGCAGCAGATATCTTATGAAAGAGGTCTGTAAGTGAGTGTTCCATGCGCTACACAACTCTATTATTTGACGGTGATGCCAAAACATTCCTTCACTTGACAAAGGAAGCTATATATGGATCAGATACCACAATTATAAAAGAAGAGTGTGTTAACCATATTGCCAATGTGATGTGATGTGATAGGGCTTAAGGGCGCTCAACTGCTAGGGTTATTAGCGCCCTTACAATGTATAACATATAAAATCGAAAAGTCAAAAAACTAAAAACCCACACACAAACCCGCTTGGTCAAAAACACTAAAAAACACAACAGACCAAAAACTAAAATCTACACACTAAAATCATGGTCACTAAAAGAATAAAACGTGTCTAGAACTGTAGAATGCAAGGGATATGAGCGCCTTATGTCGGTCGGGGAGAAGAGCCCCATTAAAACTGACAATATAAAATCTCAAAGCTAAAAGACGCTCAGCGCATCAAATGCGATTAAAACCAATGTCACTTATAAAACGTAAAAGACATTCTACAGCATGCGCGTCGTCTGCCAAAACGTTGGCCATGCCAACAGGCAGACCCACGCGAACGCGCAGTGGAGCTAAAACTTGAAACCCAGTTAAAATGTTGCGCACCGTTAAGGGCGCATCACACTGCTGACACAGTGGAGCGGGGTCACCACTGAGCAAGTATCTATGACTAAAAAGGCAATGTACAATTCGTAAACGGGCTAATAGTACCTCTTCCCGACGTGTAGAACGAGAAGAGGTTCCCCAGACTAACGGAACAGGTTTAATCTCCCGCAATTTGTTCCCCCGGAGGGCCGTCCACTCATCGCGCCAAAGTGAGAGGATGCGGCGACGTAAAGTAACACATGAATCTGACGAGAGAACAACAGAGCTAAAAAATCTGGGTAATAAAATCGCCGATTTCGCAGCGGCGTCGGCCGACTCGTTCCCTGAGATGACCACATGACCTGGAATCCACATGAAGGAGACGCTGATGCCAGAGGCACCTAGCGAGTGGACCAGGTCATGTATGCGCTGTACGAGCGGGTGGTAATTGTACAGTGCGCGAATACTTTGAAGATCACTCCGAGAGTCTGAACAAATAAAACAGAGTCGTACCGCTGGACGTATAAAAGTGACTGATAAATATTAAAAAGTTCGGCGATAAAAATCGAACATTGCCCGGGTAAACGAAATGTAAACCTACGATTACCATCAACAAAGGCACACCCGACTCCAACATCAGTCTTAGACCCATCAGTATATATAAAACGAAAGTCCCCGAACTGCGCCCGAAGTTTTAAAAAGGCCGATCTAAGAACTGAAGACGGGGTCTCATTCTTCGACATTGACGTCAAACCAAGGTGACACTGGGCCTCACCGCGTAACCATGGAGGAAAGCGCGTTCCCCCCCCCCCCGGGAAGGGCCGGCGCTGGCGTAAAGTCCAAATGCCGAAGAAGCTTTCGAAATCGAACCCCTGGAGGGAGCAAGGCAGAGGGGTTAACGAAATATCGCCGATCAAGCGAATCTTCGTAAAATACCTCGAAAGAGGGGTGGTCAGGCAAGCTTGAGAGTCGACAGGCATAGCTGCAGAAAAGCATCTCACGCCGGAAGGAAAGCGGAGACTCTGCAGCTTCAGCATATAGACTGGGTACAGGGCTGGTTGGAAAGGCCCCCGTAGCGACTCTTATGCCACGATGGTGAATGGCATTCAATCGACGTAATACAGATAGACGCGCCGACGAATAGATAATGCACCCGTAATCAAGCTTGGATCGGACCAAAGAGCGATAAAGATGTAGAAGGACGGTCCGATCAGCTCCCCAGGATGTGCCACTTAAAACACGTAAAAGATTAAGAGAACGGTCACACTTTGCTTTTAAAAACGAAATGTGCGAAATCCAGCTCAGCTTCCTATCAAATATCAACCCCAAAAATTTCGCTCGTCTGCAAAGGGAAGTATCCCTGGCCCAAGATGGAGAGAGGGCGGAGGGAAAGCCTTCCGGCGCCATAAATTGTAACAGACGGAATTTTCGGCAGAGAAATTAAAGACGTTGGCGTTACTCCAGGCGTAGAGACGGTCGATACAGCTCTGGAGACGGCGTTCGAGTAGACAGGTCCGCCGTGAACTGCAATAAATGGCAAAATCGTCAACAAAAAAGGGACGATGAAATGCCAGGTGTAATACAATCAACAATGGGGTTGATAGCAATTGCAAAATGTGTGACACTGAGTACAGAGCCCTGCGGTACTCCGTTCTCTTGAATAAAACGACTAGATAAAACTGAGCCCACACGTACACGAAAGACGCGGTCCGTCAAACTCCCGAAGAAATATGGGAAGACGACCGCGGATATTCCATGCATGAAGTGTACGTAAAATGGGGCCCCTCCAACAAGTGTCATAAGCTTTCTCCAGGTCAAAAAATACAGCCACCGTTTGACACTTTCTCAGAAATTCATTTATAATATGCGTCGACAGGGACACCAGATGGTCGACGGTAGAGCGATAGCGGCGAAATCCGCACTGAGAGTTCGCTAGAAGTTTCTGAGACGCAAGCCACCATGTCAACCGTCCGTTGATCATGCGCTCCATCACCTTGCAAACGCAACTGGTGAGGGAGATAGGGCGGTAGCTGGAAGGTAGTTGGCGATCCTTCCCAGGTTTAAGTATAGGTACAATGGTGGCTTCGCGCCGAACGGAAGGAAAACAATAGCGTCTTGCCAAATACGCTTATAGACCTGTAAGAGAAAGAGTTTACTGTCGGCTGAAAGGTTCTTTAACATCAGGACATGAATGCCGTCCGGGCCAGGAGCGGAGTGCCTAGAGCAATGAACAGCGTGCTCCAGCTCCCTCATTGTGAAAAGTTCATTATAACACTCATTATTAGCAGAACGAAAATTAAAGGTGTCGGAATCCAGCCGGTCTTTGATAGAGCGAAGGTCGGCGGAATAATGGTCTGAACCGGAAACCGCCTCAAAGGCAGCACCCAAAGTGTTAGCGATGGCAGCCGGATCCACTATGGTGGCATTGGAAACCTGAAGGCCAGAAACAGTACAATGCGACACTTTACCTGAGAAGCGACGAAGTTTATCCCAAACAGATGAAGCCGTAATGCGATTAAAAGACTCGACAAAACCAGTCCACGACGCCTTCTTGCTATCCTGAATAATGCGATGAGCCCTGGCGCGCGATTGTTTAAAAGTCACCAAATTATCAAGTGTAGGGTGTTGCCGAAACACCCTAAGTGCAGTTCTACGGGCACGAACGGCGTCCCGATAAAGCTCGTTCCACCACGGAACAGGCGGTTGCCGAGGTTGAGAGGATGAACGGGGAATTGAGCGTTCGGCGGCAGAGAAAATCGTAGACGTAAGGTGCTGCACTAGTTGGTTAATATCGGCGAAGGGCTGATCCTAAAAATGCACGAGGCTGGAATACAAGCTCCAGTCGGCTCTTGTGAATATCCAGGTAGGTACTCTCGAATGCTGTACGTGGTGTGACAGAAGAGAAACGATGCAAGAGTAATGGTCGCTGGAGTAGGTGTCAGCGACGACGTTCCACTGAAGACGACTAGCAAGCTGGAGTGGCAAACGGCAAGGTCTAAGTGAGAAAATGTACCAGAAGAATCAGAAAGAAGCGTTGGCTCACCTGTATTGAGTATAGAGAGATTAAACTGATCAAAAATATCGGAAAGAAGGGTTCCCCTCGCACAAGCCCTTGGCGTACCCCATAGGGGGTGATGGGCATTAAAATCTCCCAACAGGACAAATGGTGTTGGGAGAGCGGACAAGAGATATCGAAGGTCCGCGTTAGCGAGGGGAGACGATGGAGGTGAACATACAGAGCAAACAGAAAAGAAAACACCGGGTAACTGCAGTCTAATGGCAACAGCTTGCAAGTCGGAAGTAAGAGCGAGACGTTGAAAACGAACGTCGTTACGCACTAACATGACACCTCCATGAGCAGGAATACCCTCCTCCGGTTCAAGGTCGTAGCGAACCGGAGTATATCCTCGGAGATCAAAAGGATCATGAGGGCGAAGCTTAGTCTCCTGCAAACACACGACCATAGGCGAATGGGAACGCAATAAAAGTTGCAGTTCCGCCCTATGCGATCGTACACCACGTACATTCCAGGTCAGGATATCCATTAAGAAAAAGGGATAAGCTGTCTATTTAGAAGGGCGGCTTAAAATTACCTTTTGTTTAACCTTTGGGCTCGGGCTTTTGGTATGGAGTTGGTCAGACTCCATAGCCTCCTCGAAGGGAGGGCCCACGCGCTGAGCCAAAAACCGATTCAAGCGCCGTGAATCGGTTCTGGGCGGCGATGGGTGAGGGGTTCCGCTGAGCGCGGCTTGTCCCAGGAGCTTCCTGGAACTGCGACCTCCTTGGAGGAGAAGGTGAACTTTTCTTACCACGCGCACGCGGAGGATCCTTCAGAAAATCTTCCCTACGAAGGTTCTGCTTTGGTTCCTTTTCAGCGGCTTGCGACTTCATTGACTTGGGCTCAGGTTTATATGGCTAACTATACCAGAAATGAACGGCAGGATGGTAGTGGCGTTTAATGCAGTCATGGTCCAAGTCTGAGTTTCGGCATCTACTCGTGGTACTGGCGAGGCAACAACAGAACAAAATGTACCAGATCGCAGGAGAGAAGGTTGGCGCGCATGGTAACGCCTCCGGGCCTCGACGAAGGAGAGTTTCTCCTTTACCCGGATCTCTTGGATCGCCTTCTCGTCCAAGTACCGCGGACAGTCGGCAAATGACGCAGAATGAGACCCTTTGCAGTTTACGCAGACGGGGGGCTGTGGAACAGGTACCTTCGGGCGACGGCTGGCTACATGAGGCACAGATGGTAACGGCACTCTTACAGGAGATTTGCGTATGCCCAAAACGTTGGCATTTAAAACAACGCAGAGGTCTAGGAATATAATGCCTCAAAGCAATCCGTTCGTACCCTGCTGAAATGCTCGTGGGCAGATCGACGGCATCAAATGTTATAAACAGGGTATGAGTGGGTACCAATACTCCGTCGCATTTGACCTGCACTCGATACACTGCTGTCCCCTTTTGGTCTGAAAGATGGTCTACGAGTTCATCGTCCGATATACCATCGAGGCTATGGGTGGTAATGACGCCTCGAAAGGAATTCAATGTGCGGTCCTTCTCCACACGGATGGTATAGCCGTGGAGAAGCGTAGCACGCAACAGGTCTTACTTTGCTGATCGGACTTCGTTTGTGCTAATAAGGTACCATTTCGTAGACGAGTGCAGGACTGAACCGCACCAGCAATAGCATCAATGCCCTTTTGAATGATGAAGGGGTTCACCTTCTCAAAACTTTGCCCTTCTTCGGTTCGTGAAATGACCAAGTAACAACCAGTTGTCGGTGGTGTCACTTCTGTTACGAAAACTTTTCGGCGCTTGTTGGTACTAATGGAAAAAGGGTGCGCCATAGCGAAATAAATCCTCCACCATTGCAACCGTCTCCGACCTCGGGCTCTGACTTACCGGGCGTTACCCCGGCTTGGGTGAGTGGCCTATCTATACCTATCTCACCCCAGGGTCACACCTCCCAGAACATAGACAGAGGGACCCAATGGCCGTCGGAAGTCAGCAGCGCATGCAATGGCCCCCCGCGGGACTGCAGTTGAACAGCGGATACGAACACATACCCTACATGACGACCCCGGGTGGTGGGGATGACGCCATTACTCACTCACCGAGCTGCGCACCCAGTGCGTGGGTATCCGTCAGGCTGTCTCCACGGAGGATTAAAATAAAATGTAAAAGAAACTAAAAGTGTGTGGGCGTTTCGCACGCAGGGTAGGCCGGCGAGGAAGAAAGAGATGCGTAAATGAATGGACGTGGTGCGAAATGTGCAGAAGTAAAAGACAAGAAAGAAACGATGGCGAGGAGCGACATGGAATGAAATGCACAGAACGCACGAGAGCCTACCTTGACTCCCTCGGTCACGTGAACGAACCCACCTCGACCGGACGGGGGTGGAAGGATGATGATGTCGATGATTGGCTCGGGAACCCCCGGGTACGCCAAACCCGTACTCACATTAGGTGAGCCCCTGGGGGGCCCATATTGCCAAGAGGATGGGTACAGGATTAAGGAATTTGGTACAGGAATGGAAACAAAAGACACTCAACTTGGTGGGCGAGGACCTGGAACACTAAAAGAGGCTAATATTGTCAAGTTAACCAATTATTATAGGAATGGCATTGTCTCTAATTTAGCTGTTGTTGATAGGATGAAATCTGCCATCTATGCCTGTTTGTATCATTGCTCACCTACTGATGAAAGCCCAAAATATAGTAAATGTCCTTCTGGAAAAGATTCATGGTGCTTCTATAACAGAAGTATTGCAGAAGAAAAAACAAAGCCAAAAAGCCATAAGGTTATGTCTATACAGTTTTCTTCTGCTATGCTAGTAAAAAATACTACCATTGTACCAAAGACTAGGCTGTACTGAACTTTTGTCAAGATGCACCCAAGGTGGAACTCAGAATGCAAATGAAAGTTTGCATTCTTCAATTTGGAGAAAGTGTCCTAAGGAAACCTTTGTTTCTAGGAAAAGTTTAGACATAGGAGTAATTGATGCAATTTCTGAATATAATATGGGATACATTGCTTCACAAGAAGTAAAAGCCACTGCAACTGGAGAAGAAATTACTGGATTAGGAAGAAAAATATCTCGGAAGAGAGATTCTCGCAGAAAGTATGAAAGTCGCCGCTCCACATTACAACAGCAGAAGTCCACCGGAAAGAAGAAAAAGGTGTTGAAATTGCAAGCAGAAGAGGTTAAGAAGAAGGGAAAGAGCTATGGTTCTGGACAATTTTAATGCTTTACACCAGGTACATTAGCCTGTATAGATGTTTTCAATATAAAATTTAAGTTTTCTCAGAACGACATTTTTCAATATGTCAAATGTCCCATGCGGGACAGTTTTCTTTAATTTGCATGAAACTTGGCATAATAGTTCTACTGTTCTATCTAAAGAAGTTGTAGTATCATTTTTGGGTTATTATATAAAACGTGGACACAGCGGGCTATTAATCCTAAATTTTTTTACTTTTTAGGCTGTAATATCTGCATTAAGGATTATAATTAATAATTTGTTATTCAAAGCACAAAATGAAAAAAGCATACTAGGATAATTTGTAAGGAGTTCAAATATTAATGTGACAAAGTGGTACTCATGAAAAATAAAATTTGTTCCGCATGGAGTATTTCATAGTTTTCAAATATCGTGATATGAAAAACAGAAAATAACTCATATCTGAAAAACTACTTTATCAATTGTATTGAAATTTACACATAATGTTATATAGAATGAGGGAAACACACATACAAAATTTTAAAAAGATTGAAAAAAGTTTGTAGAAAATCATATAATCTGTCCTAGGTCCCTTTAAGTTTTACATTAATGATCTCTGCAGTTGCATATATGACGATAGCAATGTACAATAATGATACATGTTTAAAGAGCTACTTACTTTAAATTTCTCTGCCTGAAGAGGAATACACTGCAGCTCTCATTGCATGGAAAGTATGACGCCATCTGGTTGTGTACCTCAGGTTTTGCACACAGTACAGAGTGAGTATAACCATTGCAGTACTCTGAATGCCACAGAGAGCTGTGACTTGAAATGAAGCTGGCCATTTCACCTTCACTTTCACTTTTGGGGTCAGTCTCCCTGGAAAGAAAGAAATACAAAACAATATACCATTTTATTTTCACGCTTCTTTAGATAACAATTGCACACTTTTTAGAGATTGCATTCAATGAAAAAAATCTGCACTTACATCATGCTTCTTTTGTACACCGGACAGTTGTCTGTGCATATGCCTCGAGAAGTCATCTGGTCATAATAGGAAGGCATGTTACACACTATAGAATGCATGATACCATTGTACGACTCTATGATAATATGTATAATGGTATGACTACTCCACATTCACTCCAAAAATCGTCCATTATATTATCGCCTCGATTACACACCGAATAATATTCAGAGCAGTGCGAGAAGGGGCTTCTTATATACAGCGGATAGAAAAACTGGTTATTCTATCACGTGTAATGAAGTGCAGAGAGGATCTGAAGGGAGGGGAGGGGGATGAATGTGTTTTTCTCTATGCAAGAGAATCCAGGATTCAGTGAGGGTTCTATTATAGACAGGGGATGCACGTAAAGGTTTTTGATATCTCTGTTTGAAAGAGATAATTGCTGTAACAACGGAGAGTTAGAATAGATTGTGCATGTATATCTGTGCTCAATGATTCTCATAGGTCATCGTGCAGATTAGTTTGTTTGGAGGAGCTGTAAGTATATTACAGTTGTGTGTGTGTGCGTGAGTGTGTGAGTGTGCAAGTGTACTGGTGTATGTATATACGTGTGTGCGTGTGTGTGGTTGTGCGAGTGTGTAAGTGCACTGGTGTATGCTTGTTAATGTATGTACGTGTGCTTGTGTATATGTGAACGCTTGGATGTGTGCAAGTCGAGAAGAAAGAAAGAGATAGATAGAAAAAGAAAAGAAAGGAAATAAAGAATCGTGTCTAGGCGTCGGGATATATAAGTATACACCATAGTTTAATATAAATAATTATATTTGTTAAATGCAATTTTAATCCGATCGCCCATACTCACCTAGTTTAACATTATAGCGCTTCGCTGGGTAAGATTCGAACTGGAGCCTCTGGGTTCCTAAGAATACAGCTCATTAAATGTTGTAATGTCATATAAAATTAAATTATATTTGTTAAATATGTATTTAATCCGCCCGTGCATGCTTCCATAATTTAATAGTTATTACACATTAGAGTTTCAGGGTAAGATTCGAACTAGAAGCTCTGGGAACCTGAGGATATCCTACATTAATCAGGGTAATGATATATAAAAACAATGAAATTATATTTGTTAAACACATTTTATTCTGTACGCACATACTCTCATAATTTAATATTTATTAAGCATTAGAGTTTCGCTGGGTAAGATTCGAGCTAGGACATTTAGCTAACCGATAACGTCTTTCATTAATTAGGGTAATGATATGATTATTATCAAGAATCAATTTCTCATTAGCAATTAAAACATTAAACGTTTTGATTGCAGTCAGAATCGAACACGGATCTATGGATATCCAAGTATACACAGAGGTTTAATGTATGTAATGAAATATATTAAGCGCTTTTTGGCATCGCTGCTTGAAAGAGTCAGCTATTAAACAGAGCTTGTGCAACTATGTTCGGGTATATCCGTAGGACGTCGTGAAGACAGAGGGAACTGGCCTCAGGGAAAGGCAACGCCATGATGGCGGACTCGAGCGTTGGTAGAATTGTTTATGGTCTAGCAGGTAAACTGACCTCTCTGTCTTTCACACGGACAAACAAAGACAAGGCAAGTATAAAGCCTCCAAGAGTATACATATAACATGCACGTGTCCGGACAATGGAAAGGGATACAATAGAATCTGTTCCTTTGTTAGCAGGCTTCAGGCTCTCTTTTGTTACAAACATATTTATCATAGCCTTTGTTCATTTTGACAGGTGAAGGGCAAGCTTTGTTCTTTTGTTATACGGCTGCGGAATGGGATGCTACAGGGTGATCTTTCTAAAGGCCTTGCTCTGGACAGTAGAAATGGATACAATAGCTTCTGTCCCTTTTGTTAACTGGATTGCGAGCTTGCAGGTTGCCTTCCTAAAAGTATTCAATAAAGCTGGGACAATAGCGTCTGATCCTTTGTCCAGCATACTCCATTGTTCATTTTGACAGTCGATGGATAGCCTTTTGTTCTTTTGCACGCGGTCGTTAAACAATGCGACTGGGGGTGAGTTGCTGCAGGTGCAGAAGTGCACGTGTCCGGATATGGAATGGGTAGAATAACGTCTCCGCCTTTGTTACAGAAGCGTAATGTATTATTCTATTGTACGTTTTGACAGTTGATTGACAGCCTTAAATGCTTACCTGTTAAGCTTCCATTGTACTGAACAAGATTTATGACCCTCAGCTGCAACAGAAAGTACCATGGAGCTGGGGGTGGGGGCCTCATTTGCATATAAATACACATTCCTGTATATTATGTGCGCTGGAATCATCATTTACCACCTACTGAGACTTAGGGGTTTTTCCACTAAAGGCCTCTCCTCTAATACCGTGCAATGATCTATACTTAGACCTTTGTATTGTTAAAGTTCTTGAATAATGCAGTTCTTTGTGTCACAGGTTTTAGTCACAATCCCTAAGACCTATCATCGTTTTCCCTATCTCTCCCGTATAACTTATACTCTACTCGAGCTCCGATTAGCCTAGCTTTGTTCCTCGTACTCCCTATCTCTCCTGTATAAACGCATTCCAGCTTTAACATTCGTCTATCTTAGCACCATCCCTCGTATTCTCTCTCTCTCTCTCTCTCTCTCTCTCCAGTATAAGCCTATATTCTCCCTCCTTCAGCATCTGTCTAGTCTAACACCTCTCCACGTATTCCTTATCTCTCTCATATAAAGCGCATTCTCCTACCTCAGCGCCTGTCTAGCCTAGCATCGCTCCCCGTATTCCCTATCTCCCCCATTTAAACGCATTTTCCTCCGCATCCACCCTCGTTTTCCCTATCCTTTCCCATATAAACACAAAAGCTGTTCTCGAATACCTCTAATGTACCTATTATGATTAACTGTCATTTTAATAGGAGTAAAGTAATTTATGATCTAGACTTGGAAAATTAGATTAGCTTTAAGTAACTTAAGCCATCGACTGCATTTCCGTTTCGAAAAGACAGATTTACAGGATTTGCTGTTGCTTATGAGGTTATGGTCTCACGAACTCTTCCTTATACGCATATGTACTGAGCTTCCATCATTTTCCTTCCATGAGCTTATATCCTTGTAACGGTTTGCGGTAATATTAGATCATTATTTATGTTGAAATGAGATATTTCCTGATTCCCTTGTGTTGTCGTCCTCCGTTGTCTAGGGGTATCATGATAACCTCTGGTTCCCGAGGTTGCGGGTTCAAACCCGGCAGAGGGCGATGAATTCTTTCGGGCGAAATCTTCAGCACGACTTCCTTCGGAAGGGAAGTAAAGCCAGTGGTCCTGTGTCGTAGAATTACCTCTACCTCGTAGAATAAATTAGCTCAATTTATTTATTCCCTTGCGTCTTTACATTTTCTGGGTAAACCTTCACGCTAACTCACACAAAATTCGTGTTACGTTATTTGCTTTCTCACAACCTAATATAAGGCACGTGCAGAGCATTAGTCACTCGATTTTAGCATTTAAGCGACAGAGTAGGCTGTGCGAAAACTCTCTAACATTTATATATTATTTCAAACAATCACTTTATCACACATTTTAAAAACACATTAATTATTCACTTAATATTTTTTCTTCCCTGAAGGAGACTTGTGAGGGTGGGCTCAAATTAGTTTTGGGCGAGTTGTAGCCCACCTTAGCTCATCCGCTGGCGCCGTCCCTTGCCATCCTCAAAATCCCGCACACAGGGAAAAGATATGGCAAAGAAAGGCACGGTGAACTCCCTTAAAACAAAACGTGTAGACTTAGAAAATTCAAGGTTGGGAGAAACGCGTTATCTTATAAAGAAGCATGCAAAAAGCCCTAATACTGTGTTATGAGCAATCAGGTGCTGGCAGAAACTAGATAAGATATTAACTGCAAAAACGCAGTTTGTCAAAGCGATCCTGTCTGGAAGCACGCACCGTCTTGAAATGGAACACCACACGTAAGCAAAACGTCATTTCAAATTTGTCTTACTTGAAATATGCATTTGAGATAGAAATTGAATACTGCTACGTGTTCAATATATAGTGCGAAAGTTATACTTCTCTACATTAAATTCATTACCTGGGCTTTTAAAAATGTTTCCACGCTTACACAGTATGAATCACTTTCACAAATATTTCCGAAACGAAATTTTTCTGCACTGTTTTCATAGCAATGATGTTTTAAAAAGGCTCACAGAATAAGAACAAGGATTCCAAAAAATTATCAAAAGGTTTACTTCTAGCACAAATAACACGTTTTTCAAATAGAACTACGCATATTGACTTCTAGTGAATAAAACCAATTTATAGTAGAATGTCAACCGTGATTTTTCAACATTCTAGTCCAAATAGTAAACGGGGCATTGTTATATAATTTGAACAGTGAATATCTGCTCCAGTTAACTGCTTTAGAACGTACTTCAGATTTCTGCCTACTGCGAACAACGGCGGATTTTTTTGGGGGGTGGGAATTTAAAGCAGTAGTTTAGGAAGTAACCTATAAAAATTTAGCAATCCACTGTAAGTAAAGTTTTTACCTATCGATCTTTTATGAAGTAATTGAGGGAAAAGACATATCTTTACTTGAAATAAGTTATTTTTAGACAAAAGTAGGGAACATATTATTTAAAAGTTTAACATGAACTATCTCGTCAAATAAGGGCATTTAAATAAAGAATATAATTAACGTGTTAATATTATCCAATTTTGTTCTCTTACAGTAAGTAGGTAGCTATTTTGCCATTTCAAAAGAAAATAACCCTGCTTTCTAATAGACTCTGGAATCCTTGTATGGATGAATTATCTGAATTACAGCTCGGTGAAAACAGCGCTTCCACCAAATTAGAAAGAACTGGATGTTATTTTTATACTATTTACTGGATATAGAAGTTTTACGGGTGCAAAACTTTAAAATGTGGTCAAAAGTAAACAAATAATGCAAGTGAACGTTATACAAGTGAGGAGAAATACCGCTGACGAATAAGTGAACCCATGCAGTGCTGTTTAAATGTATGCCTTTGTAACATACTCAAATATTCTGTTGCGGATGTGCAGAATGCAGTAGCCCAGGCAGGCAAAATCACACATGTGTTAACAACTTTGTTACCAAACTCTGAGAGATGGGTTGCTTCGTCAGCTTAGTACATTGTTTAAATGTTCTGCAGCAGAGTTATAGTTGTTATATTTGGTGCATTAGCAGCGAGAAGTGTGTGTCTTTGCAGTACTATCACCTTTGATACAACTAGTGGCGGATTTGCGGTGTACTTATAGAGAATTTACAGTTAAGAAATCAGTACAGGATTTATGGCCACAGTATTACCACATAACTTAAGTGCAACTTCGATAGTAATTACTTTCTCTACTACGTATAGTAAGTAGGGGAAGTATTGCATTTCACCCAAAAATTCGATACCGAGATTTCACATGTTTTGATTATACATGTTTTGAGACCCCTGAATCCAAAAAAAGCATTTTTGGAAACATGTCCGTATGTGTGTCTGTGAACAGCATAACTCAGAAAAGAACTGTCGGATAAACACCAAACTTGGTATTTAGGTTCAGTATCTTCCAGAGATGCGACACGAAGGTTTTCAAGAAAATCCCCCCACCCCAGACTACCCTTTACATGGAACATTTTTAGAAAATTTTAATTTTCTCAAAAATGGCCAACGATTTTGACTAATATCGTATGTTTAAGATATTGTCATGAGAAATGAAATGTATATCTCGAATTTTCTGGGAATGTCTCCAAAAGTATTTTTCATTGTGAACGACTTTTGCATAAGAGGTAAACCATAAGAGATAGACAAAATTTTGCTGCACAAAAAATGTAGATCGCGTTAAAATACACAATTTATGTCATATACATTTCTTTTGTTGAGTGAACCGTTTTCGAGATATTGCTTGTTATTCTCTTAAATTTTCCAATACTTATACTTTTTCTCAAATTCGTTATTCATTTTTTATGTCCTGGACAAGGAAAGAGAATGAAATACGCCACATAGCAACCAGCGTTGAAATATTTGATTATCGCTTAAAACCTACCATATTCCCCTTGCATCTACAAGAAAATTAGCAATAAGATTGACATCTCGATATCTCGATTAACATGAAGCATATGGAGAATAAGCGTTTGTAAAAATAGTTTGTACAAGAGTAGAGAAAGTCATGTGAGTGTAACACATCAGATTTTTTTGTTGCAACTATGCTGTTTAATAATTTTATGCGGCAATGAGAAATGGTTAACTATAAAACATATAAACGTTGGAAATATGACAGTAATGAATAATGATTTCTGTAACGAAACAGAGCATACGATAATCTCGGCATCAGTTACCATCGCTAGTTAACGCTTATAGCACTAGTACAGATATCTGAGTGATACTCCCACTTAACTTTCTCTACCCTCTGCCGCTTATTAGTGGGCATAGAAACAATTCCTACTAAAGCTTATTTTTCTATCTACTCAATTTTAATCCAAATAAACCTCTGCAGAAATAACTACATTACACATTTCGTTATAGATACAAAGGGAACAGTGATAGTCAAATTTTAAGGACTGGACATATACGCTGCCTTAAAATTCCGTACTGTTTCCTTACAGTAGCCAGAAGCAACTAAAAATCGATGAGAACTTAAATATAATCGAACCATATCTCCGAAATGGCTGCCACAAAAAGTTATTTAAAATAAATTATGCCTTTTAAAGATATCTATTTTTTACTCTCTCTACTAGTATAGGTAGTAAATAGGGGAAGTATTGTATTCCACTCAAAAATTCGAAGTCGATATCTCACCGAAATATGTTTTGAGGCCCCCTGAATTAAAAAAAAAGAAATTTTGGAAAAAGGTCCGTGTGTGTGTGTTTGTGTGTGTGTGTGTGTGTGTGTGTGTGTGTGTGTGTGTGTGTGTGTGTGAACAGCATAACTCGAAAACGAAAAGTCTGACAATTGCCAAACTTGGCATTTAAGTTCAGAATCTTCCAAGGATGCGACGCAAAGATTTTCAAGAAAATACCTTCACCCCAACTACCCTTTACATGGATTTTTTTCGAAGTTTGTGATTTCCCAAAAGATGGGTCTAGCGATGATTAAAATGCCATTTATTAAAATATTGACATAACAAAAGGTACATCTTGAATTTTCTGGGAATAACCTTTGAAGTTCTCTTCTTTCGGAAAGAATTTTGTATAATATTGAATAACTGGTAAACGTTAAGTAATAGACGAAAACGTACTATACAAAAAAGTAGGCCTCTTAAAAAACTCAATTTATTTCAAATAAATTTTTCATGGAATAAGCCATTTTTGAGATATCCCTTATTAATGGTTCGAATTGTTCATTTCTTGGTCATTCTTTAAAGTACTTTTAACATTCATTATTTCCGGTGAAATCTCGGAATCAAATTTTTGGGTGCAATGCAATGCCTTCTGTACCTTGTATATACGTGGTAGAGAAAGTAAAAATAGTATGTGGCCAAGTATGATAGAAGGGTTTACTTTGCGAGGACTGTTTGCAGAACGGGGTTGAAAGCAAAATAAAATCACTTTTAACTTGTGTTGTCATATACTATTTTTTAGAAAGCACTGAATATTAAACTCCAGCTGAAATTTTACGGAAATAGTAGTATACATTCGGACATACGCAATGGTAAGCTCTAGTCTGCGAAGGTTTGGCCTTCGTTGATGTTTGACCTTCATCGCACCGATTACCAGTAGTGATTTAGGGAATGCAAATTTAATATCACAGCTCGTTAGAGGAAGTCAAGAGGTTCAAACTGGACTAAATTTTATGTGCGGGTGAAGTTCTGCAAGAGTGTAGATAACGGACTTAGTCGTTTTTCGCGTGGTAACGAAGGGCAATAAGAACAGCTTATCCGCATATACTTTTAATAATCAGAGAACAATATATATTAAAGCCTGTCATAAAATGCACTTGCAGAGGGGTTATAATTTGTCAACTTCACTTCTTTTCACGCATCACCCCCTATAAGAGATACTTGCTCGACCACACATACTAGCTAGCCGGAACTTTCTTCCTAATGATATACAGTATAAACGCAATAACCAATCACTTAAATTCTGTTTATCACTGGTAGAAATAGTGGTGCTCAATAGTAACTAAAGTTAATAACTTTAGTGAACATTTAACAATCACGTAGGTACGGACCGGCACAGCTTATACTTTCTGGTACTTGAAGTGGGATGGCTCGGATAATGGGCAGTAGGTTGGGTGGCCTGCTTGTGCAGAGGCTTTATGTCCCCGATAGCAGGTATTACTGCGCAGGTGCAGCACACAGCTTCCTGGCGTTTTACTAGAAACCTCCTCCCCCGCAAACAACTCTTTGAGGAAATTTTTCGTCATCTTCATATTTTCTCAAAATAGCTCTAACACGAGTCTGACTAAAAAGAAGATCCTATTACTAAGATATTTGCATAACTAATAAAACGTATAGCCCATGTAGTCCTCTTCATTCGGAAATGGCTCCGTATAATTAATTTTGTGAAACCAGTAGATCGTAAGAAATCTTAATACATAACAGTCCGCGTGTGTGTGTGTGTGTGTGTGTGTGTGTGTGTGTGTGTGTTCCTTATAGGCTTCTATACCGTAGCACCGATTTCGATCAAACTTAGCACAGATAACCTTTGACACAAGGTGAAAATTACTGTCTTCTTCCATTCAAGTTTTAGGCCAAGGATTCAAAGTTGACTTTTCTAACCATAGTTTCTTAGGGCGGCGCAGTGAACATTTCCCTCTAGGATGGTGATTAAGCACGGCTTTATGGTCCTACTAGCGTGCATTCAATGTATATGTTTCGAAAAATACTGTCTAGCTTAGAACTCGAAATTCCGACCCATTATACAAGATTAAATATTCAATTTTACCTATGTTATGGCTACTAAAGCTCGCAAGACCATCTGCATCTTTCTCAACGATAATCGCAATAGCTCATTACCAACATAAGAATAATAATTACTTAGATATTCACGGTCTCATAAAATAACAAAGGAAGAGCGTCTTCACATATTATTCATTGATCTTCTAATAGTGATCATGGAATAGTCATCACAATCAAGATGTTCGGATATTCACTTGTATTTTTTGTAAGCAGCGAGTTTGTTTGTCTATAGGAAGTTTGTGATGTTTTCATAAGCAGAAAAACAAAAACTGAGTGATATATAAAATGATAGTGGTAGTGGATAACAGCAATAGCATCAAACTAGACGAAGTACCACCAGTTCTCTTCTTTTTCTGTTAATTTTGGCCTTTCTTTTGTTTTGTCTTTCTTGTGTTTTCTTAGTAGTTTTATGTATAATGATTACTTAGAATAAGCAAGGTTATATCTATTGACGTTATTAAATGCCTGTTATTACTCAGTTTTTCTCTATAAATAACGACGAGGCAGTCCGAATGTGGCAACGTGGAAATCACTCTCACGTTCATGAGAAATCATTATAAACTGTGGTGTTTGTGGTTCAACAGTGCTTTTGCACAGAGCTTCTCGGTGTTTTTAGTTATTTTGTTGTTTATAATGTCCTGAGAGTTTTAATTAATTCTTTGTTTAAGTATATTGTAATAATTGTTAAATGCCTGCAAATGAAACGCAAGGCTATTGGGTAAGAGCAACCTACGGCTAAATGTTGTAGGGATAAACCGTCAAACCACGGGTAACGCCGGGTATTTCAGCTATTTATACACAAATAAAGGTTTGTGCATGAAAAATACAGAGCCTGCTCAAATATACAATTAATGTCGAATAAGGTGTTTCGAAACATTCGTTGTGTGTGTACTTGATATAGATTGTGAACATTAACCTGATCTACATGTTTTGTGAGGTAAGATTTTGGTCTTTTCATATGCTCTTAGCCAAGAGTTTAAGATATACGTTTCGTTTATCGTGCAAATATTTTAAAAATGATATTTTAATGAAAGTCATTAGAATCATTTTTGAAAAAATAAAAAATTAATAAAACAACTTCCATGTAAAGGGTAGCCTGCAGTGGGAGATTTTCTTGAAAACTTTGGTGTCGATTTCTTAGAAGATGCTGCACTTAAATACCAAGTTTGGTATCTAACCGACTTTTCCATTTTTGAGTTATAGTCTTCACAGACAGACATACAGATACACACATCTACACCCACACACAGAAATAAGCATCCGCCGATATTTTATCCCATTTCTAGGAATATCGGGGGGGGGGGGGGGGAACTGAGTTTTATTTATGGACGTAAAAGGCCGGAAATTTTACTCAGAGGTCTCTATCAGGCTTGAGGCTTTTTTACGTGCCATACATCTATGAAACGTGACCACCGGCTTTACCCTTCCAAAGGAAGCCATGCTAAGGATTTTTACGCCCGAAAAAAATCCATCACCTTCCGCCGGGTTGAACTCGCGACCTCGGAAACAGGAGATTAGCATGGTACCCCTAGACTACGGAGGACGGCAGTATCGAGGAAAATATATATATTTGGTATTTCAATTCCAAAACATATATAATACAAATACTTTCTGAGTGTGTGCGCGTGTGTGTGTGGGTGTGCGCGGCTTGCCGTTTGGCAACACACAAAGTAAAAACATTGTTTCTTAAGACTCAGTTCTGTAAATACTCGTGTATTCTAAGGGAGGGAGTTTTTTCAGATTAGACTCAAAGATGCCGGCCCTCTTAGCCGTGGTCACTGGAGTGTGCAGCTTCTGCGCTCCGCCAAGCTGAGGGCCGCGGGTTCGAGTCCCGCCTTGGGTGTGTGTGTGTGTGTGTGTGTGTGTGTGTAATTGCGGTAATAAGCGGTAATGAAAAACAGTAAAAATACAGGAATGATAAACTGAGTAAACAAGGGACATTTTTTTAAAAAAAAGTGCCCACCATACGGCATAACTCTTACCTGCGACTAATTCCATGTGTGATAGAACGTATCAACATATGTTATATGGAATCTGGGATCTAACTCGTACAAAGGATTTGAAACATTTTCTCTGAGATTGAATATCCACAAATTCCTGGGCATAGCAACATCCTCCAGTAAATCCCAGAAGAAGAATTCGGTTGGTATGAGATATGGAGGACTTGGAAGCCACATAGGTAATTGGTTCACCTAAGATACCAGTTGTCGAAAGTCATTCTAATAATCATGGATGTCTTTTCACTTTTGTCCAGTGAGGCGGAGCATCATTAACAGGATTCCTGTTGTATTCCTGTTGCAGAGGTGATATGAAAGCTTGGTGTATCACATGTACGTGCTTCGCATTTTTGTTTGCGTTGTAATTTTTCTTATTAATAAAGAGTGCTAAGGAAAGCACATTCATCAGGTATCAGCATCTAAAACCTAACGGTTGTCACGTTATTGAACCATAAATGTATTGTATTAATTCATTTTGTCGCATTTTAAGTGCGCATAGCTCCGGAACCCCTTATTTCAGAAGTTTGTACCAAACCTCATTTTGTAGATAAAAGTCCGCATTTCATTACCGCATACATTAATCATCTTTATAATATTCACACATAAATTTAATTTATAAAACTAAAATATTAGATTGAGAATAATCCATAGTGTCATTAAGAGAAGTCGGCAATGTTGGTAAACTGGTTATGTTTGGGCGTTTCTAGTTATATCAGAAAAAGTGAACAGACGCAGCGATTTACGTAGCTGATGAACGATGATCACCAAGCACTCTGTGAATCCGTGAGGAAATATTCAGAACCGTAATACTGCTCAGTAAGGGCCCTCATTGTTTAACCATGTACAGCAAAACAAACGTGCGACAGCGACCATTAGCGCGTACAGTAATTTACTACTTTAATTATTTTAGGCGTAACCTTATCAGTAACCACTGAAGTAAAATTTATGTTCGATGGTGTTTAAATTACGTAATCTTACCATACATAATAAAATTACTATTCTTAATCCGAACCGCCTACACTTGAAAAAATAAACACTTCACTTAAATAAAAACAAAAAGAACATGTTTATTTATCAGTATGAAATTAAAGTTAGGGAATTAAAATAAAGCACCATTTAAACAATTAGAATTGAAGGTTTCAGGGTTATAAGAGCTTGAAGTTGGAAACTTTAGGAAGATATAATACATTTGAACAATTTTAACTGCAAAACTATGATGTTCTAAATTTTAAGAGTTTGCATAAAGCATTATATCGGGCATTGTTTCGTTTAAAACAAAATGCAAGGTCGATTTTCCCTCTATTTTGGAGGATTCGAAACGGAAAGTCCGTATTTAGCAGGTAGCTGAGCTGTAAATGACAGGTTGTTTATATTTTATATTATTATATTTTGGCGAAATTGCCAAAAAATTAATTTTTTAGTTTTTATGCAGTCGTACTAATTAAAATGTTCTCTTTAATTTATATATATATGTATATATATATATATATTGTAAGCACAATACACATATTTTAAATGTACGTTTAAAATTGTTACTGTATCCCCACTTCGTATTGTACATTCTGCATCACTTCAAAGAACAAAAATATCTCCTGTATTGCATTCACATGACTTTCTCTACCCTCTATCCTTATTAGTGGGTATACAAACTAGACTTACTAAAGTTTATTTTTCTATCTACTACATTTTAATCCAAATAAACCTTTGCAGAAATGGCTACATTACACATTTCAACAAGAGTGTCCTATCTTTAACATGTGATAGGTGCCGTTGTTATTAAGTTACAGCAGTCATTTTTTTCATGTGGTTACAGTTGTTATTGATAAATAGCCATGGAACGTTACAGCATTCAGCAACGCGTAGAAATTGTGAAAATTTATTATCAAAATGGATCATCTGTTCGCCAAACCTTCCGTGTATTGTGTGAAGTTTACGGTGTGCATAATCGTCGCTGCGAGAGAACGATTCGGCGTTTGATCGATAAATTTTAAAGTGGTTCTGTCAGCGATCAAAGAACGCCTTTACATAATCGACGTAAGCGCTCCAATGAAAACATAGGCGCGTTCGCGAGACTGTACGCGAGAACGGAAACAAATCAATTGCTCGCCGAGCGCAAGAATTGGGCTTTCACCGACCACAACTTGGCGAATTTTGCATCTGAACTTGAAGTTTCACGCTTACAAAATGGTATTAACTCAACAACTAAAGCCCAACGACCATAGGTTGCGCCGTGTATTCGCTGACTGGGCTATGGAGCAATTGGAAGCTGACCCGGATTTTTGTCGAAAAATCATCTTCAGCGACGAAGTCCACTTTTGGATGGATGGTTGTGTTAACAAACAAAATTGCCGCTATTGGAGCAATCGCAACCCAATGCAGATTCAAGAATGACCACTTCATCCCCAAAAGGTTACTGTGTGGTGTGGATTTTGGTATGGTGGAATCATTGGTCCATATTTTTTCCAAGATGAAGATGGAGAAGCTCTATGGAGAAAGATACCGGGTTCTTATAAGGGACTATTTTTGGCCTCAATTGGATGGTATGGATCTCAGAAACATCTGGTTCCAGCAAGATGGTGCCACATGTCATACTGCTCTCGAAACAATCGATCTTTTGAAGGATAAATTCAGAGGTTTCATCATTTCCCGTGATGGTGATGTTAACTGGTCCCGAGGTCATGTGATTTAACGACGTTGGATTACTTCATGTGGGGTTATGTTAAATATCGAGTTTATGTCAACAAGCCAGAAACAGTACATGATCTTAAGAATAATAACGCGTGTTATTCGTGAAGTTGGACGTAATTTACGTTCTTCTGTCATTGAAAATTGGATCAACCGTATACGCGCAACCCAACGAAGTCGCGGCGGTCCTTAACTGATGTTCTCTTCCACACTTAATGAAAATTATATTCCAAAATAAAAAAAGGAATAAACCTCTATCATTTATACAACTTGTTCTATCTAAGTTCAAAGATAGGGCACTCTTGTTGAAGGACCCTATAGATACAAAGAGAAAGCGATAGTCAAATGTTTAAGAACTGGACGCTATACGCCGACCTTAAAATCACATACTGTTTCCATGCCATCGCGAGAAAAAACTGAATGTTGGTCGAACTTTAAGTAAAAGACCAACTAATAAACAATTCGAACCTTTAGTAACGGATATATCAGAAATTGCTTATGGCACAAAAAACTTATTTAAAATAAATTGCGTGTTTTAAAGAGATCTGCATTTTTTGTATAATATTTTTGTCTACCCCTTAAAGTTTACCAGTTATACAACATAGAAACTTTTTTCCAATTGAAGAGGACTTCATTGGCTCTTCCCAGAAAATTCAAGATATACATTTTATTCGTGTTGTGAATACCTTTAATCTATGGCATGGTATTAAAAATCGTTAGCCATTTTTTACAAAATCAAAATTTTCCATGTAAAGCGTAGTTTGGTGTGGGGGATTCCATATAAAATCTTTGTGTCGGAAATTTGGACGGAACTGAACCTAAATACCATGTTTTATATTTATCGGACTTTTCGTTTTTGAGTTATGTTGCTCATAGACACACTGAAACACGGACATTTTTCTAAAAATGCTATTTTTCGGATTCAGGGGACCTCAAAGCATGTATTTCTGATGAAATTTTGAAATAGAATTTTTGGGTGGAATGCAATACCTTCTCTACTAGGTACATGGTAGAGAAAGTAAAAAAGAATTGCGGATAAATGTTTATCAAAAGATGGTATAATTAAGAAAGTAATATCTTCCTTGATACGCAAACTTACTGTGTGAGAGTATATATGTACATATATTGTAAACTTTTCTGTCTTCTATCTTAAATATGAATTTAACAGATATAAAATTGGCGGGATATGGCTGTCAATCTCCCTTAAACAACTTATTTTGCCTTTTATACCAACATTACCAAAGTCGATGCTTAACTCCCACCATAAAGGTTAACGGTTCTTGTCACGAAGGGGCTCCGGAATCGGGGCAGAGCACCAGTCGGCCCTTTATACTTCCAAGTGAACCCTGGGAGGGAAAGGTGATGGGAGAGAACCGGAGAGCGACTAGATCCGGATGCCGACGGGCGCAAGTATGGACGGGTCCGTAACGTTTCCAGATAGAACGCATCCAACGGCGCATGGTCTCTGCCCACAAGCCACCAACCTCCAGGATCCCCCGGAATGGAGCCCCACGTTGAGGAGAAACTTGACTGAGTGGTACCGCAGGTACGCCAGGGAAGAAACCTGTACAGAGCGCAAACACCGCTCAGCCGCAACCGTCAAACATCGTCGCCTGGTCCTACAACTCTGAAACAGATGGCAAGGAAGATGATGGGTACAGGAAATGAGAGGAAAGATAGTCGTGATAGAAGATGAACCACCCCAGCATTCGCCTGGCGAGCAGGGGGAACCACGAAAAACCCATGGGCTACAGTGGGCGGTTGCCGGGTATCGATCTCGGGACCTCCCGAATGCAGGCCAAAGACATAACCGCCTGGGCCATCCCGCTCGGTTAACTCCCACCATACTAGACTAAATTTATAGCTCGCAGAAAAATACACAAGGCTAATTTTTGTGATATTATTTTGTCCTTCTAAATGAATTATGCACACACTCACACAAATTTTCACCGTTTAAATGTTTGCAGCATCAGCTGTCTAAAAAGAAAGTAGAAAGTTTCTTCCCCGTTTTTCCTGTCATGCTTCTTGAATTTTAACGTATTTTAAGGTAATGCATCTGTGAATTTGGAAAATCCACAGTATGTAAGATATATTTTTGAAACCTCTACCAGTTATTGCACACAATAACAATAATATGTTTACCATGTTTCAAAATTCTAGCTTGCATTTTTGTATAAAGATTAATTTTTTATTGTATGTATGCATTGTTGTAATAAAAATGTTCCACACGAAGCACTTTTAAAAATATTCACACAAACAGTGCAGGTTTGGACCCAGGAGTAGCGCAGTGGTTTCGTTTCCGGCTCTCGTACTGAGGGACCAGGGTTCGTTTCCCGGCTCTGCGATTTTAAGTCGAACCTATCCACGCCTTCACCTCTGATTTGCTCATGTGAAGTATCGCAAGGCCCTAAGTGTTTCGGAGTCCACGGTAAAAGCTGTAAGGTCCTCTCATTCCACCACTATCGTCTTCATCAACTACCATCGGAGGCAACGGATTCCGTCATCTGGGTACCTTCATCTCAGAAATGGGTCCAGTCATCGCTTAGTGGAATAAGGTATCTCCAAAAGGCCATATGGGGAGCGTTAGAAACGACATTTAACAATTTTTGTACTCTCTAAAATATTGATCTTTCAAAAGTTAATTTATTTCTCAAAATCGCAGCATTATTTTTAAAAAAAGTATATGGTCATTTTCTTTGATGTACCTAGGCATTTTCGAGGATCAGTATAAAGTTTTTAACCGCGTAGGTCATATCGGACGATGAATGAACGAAATGGTTGAAATGATGTTCAAATGGGCCCGGGTCCCTAGAGCTTAGTTTTACCCGGCATTCCTCTTCTCAGGATTGGGAAAACTCCGGCAAAATTCATAACCACTTGGGTCACCGTAAACGAGATTCGAACTCCGGATCTCTTGAATGTGACCGAGGGAGCTACTTCCACAACACGGAGGTGTACTACCTCTTTTTTTTATTTAAATTTTGAGCAACATAGTTTCCCCCAAAGTGACTGAGTGAAGAAAGTTTATGCAATAAAAGCGTATGCGATAACGGCATTACTTGTGAAACGGAAAGAGGAACTGTTCTGTTGTTGTGCAGCTGACGTGATAAGGTCGCTTAGAAACAGTGAAGTGATGTAACGACAAGGTCGTTTAATGTCATTCTGATACCAACTATCGTAAGCAATGTGACGAAATATTTGGAAATATGTCACTTGTTTGTAGTGAAATTCAGACATTTGCATCAGTTTAACAAATCGGTGCCCAATCGCCTATTACTTCTGTGGAATAGAATTAATTCACCTTGCCTTTATGGATATGCTGAGTTTGATTCCCAAATACGATATAACACAGCTTTAACCATCAGTTGGGACCCTTTTAACTGGAGGAAGGTTTTTGCTTTCTCTACAACGTACCTAGTATGTGGAGAAGGTACATATAGCATTCTACCCCAAAATTCGATACTGAGATTTCACCGAAAATACATGTTTGTTTTGAGGTCCTTGAATAAACAACATTTTTAGAAACGTGTCCTTGTATGTGCGTCTGTCCGTATGCCTGGGAACACCATAACACAAAAAGGAATAGTCCAATAAATAGAAAATTTGGTATCTTCCAAAGATGCGACGAAGTTTTTCAAGAAACCCCCACACCCACAACTACCTTTACAAGGAACATTTTTCGAAATGTTTTCTTTTCTCCACAATGGATCCAACGATTTTGATTAAAATACCAAGCATTAAATATATTTACATGACAAATAAAATGTACATCTTAATTTTTCTGGGAATAGCTTGTGAAGTCCTCTTCATTCGGAAGGAATTTTGTATAATCTTGTATAATTGGTAAACGTTATGCGATAGACGAAAATGTACTACAGAAAAAATTTAATCTTTTAAAAAATGCAATTTATTTCAAATAACTTTTTTGTGGCATATGCCATATCCGAGATATCCGTTATTAATGGTTCGAATAGTTCGTTACTTTGTCATCTTTAAAATACTGTCAACATTCAGTTGTTTATCCAACTGCATGGAAACGATATGCAACTTTAAGTCCAGCATATAGCGTCCAGTTTTTAAGCAGTTGACTATCACTATTTCCTTTGTATCTATCATGAAAGGGTAAATTGGCTATTTCTGCAAAGGTTTATCTCAATTATAATGAAGTAGGTAAAAAAAGCTTTCGTAGCAATAGTTTGTATACCTACTAATATACGGTAGCAGGTTGAGAAAGTCATGTGAATGTGGCATAAGATTTTTAAAAGTAGTGTTTACGCGCGTCCTTAGTACATTCGACACCACAACCGGTGGACATCGACGATACATTCAGTTAAATATTTGGGAAAAGAAATTTTAGGAAAGAAACGTTCTAGGCCTAAGTTTTAGGTATATCCCTGGAAAACCTTGAAAAAGCCTGTCAGGGAAGGCGATTCTGGCGGGATTTGAACCACAGATCTCCCGTTCATGAATGCGTGTCTTTTGGCCACCCGTGTCGGTCTCTGGAAGCAGAATTTTTGTCAGGAAGAGTATTCCTGCAAAAAATATTTTCGAGTTTAAAATGAAATCAACAGAAAGTAATTATTTGAAATGTTTGAGCAACCGGTGCTAGTATAAATTTTCAGACCGTTGTTTAGTATTCCTCTTTGATACCTGCAACAGTAATATGCAGATCCCGCATCTCCCGATAGGATTATCACCTAATCTTCTTTCCCTTAATCCAGTAAGATACAAGAATAAGATTTGGTAAGCGTCTTTTGCTATCATTCAAAAGCCACGAGGAATCTCCAAGCACTCAAGACTGCTTTCTCACTTTTTTAAAGTTATATATTAGTGCATTAAAATCCTGACTATTTAGTGTTACCAATAAGGATGATGAATAAAAACAAGTAGTTGTTTTTTCTTGATTTTTTATAGTAATTGCTTGATATTTTATGAATAAAATCTTAAGCAATTGCTACTTCTATAAGTAATTGTTAGAAAAGGAAGCCCAAACTGGTAAATCCAGCAAAAGTCCTATAATCCTGCAGCAATTGCATAGCATTATATGGGTAAAGATTAGCAATAACTTTTCCTAACCAGCTTTAGCTTGAAAATTCTTAAGCCAGTGCATTAGTAGTTTGAAAGCACAAGACATCAGTTCAGGGTGGCTGCTTAAAAGAAGGCGGCGGCAATTGAGGATTACAGGAAAAGGTGTAGATTTAATGAAGAGAATATGGACTGTCTAGCAGAGAAAAGAAACGCGGTGGTGTACTTTCTTCCACGCTCGTATGAAAATATGTTTGACACGTATCCGATCCCAGCTACCAGAATAGTGTGGCAGCGGAAGATGGAGGTAGAGAAAATCTTGTGAATGCAGCACATCAGAATTTTTCCCTAGTTGCATTCACGTCGAATTTGCGTTTAATTTCCACTTTCATATTAGCCATTTTCTTAGACATTTGATTTGTATTGCACATTTCTCTGAATTGCTCTTCGTATATTTTGGACTTTTTCCTATTGCGATCTCTTTCTTTTTTCACTACAGGAAGTTCAGATTTTTTAAACAAAATCTTGTGTTCTTTTAGCATCATAGCATATGCTGTGTTGTTAAACTCACGTTCATCTACGAAGCCACTAGATTCGTTTATTAGATCCATGTTTTTGATGCAAATTAAGGAAGCTATGTTGTCAGCAAACTTTAACTCCCACCATTCCGAGAGAACAGGAGCCGAACAGGCGACTACTGCGTAAATGAAATAATTGTTACCTAGAAACTGCAAACAAAATCCTATTTTTGTTATTTATATCAAGTTTTAACTTTTGCTTTTTCTTCAAGCATTTGCTGCCTAAATTTTGCTATTGTATAGTCAATTAGCTCAAGCAATTCTTTCGTGTTTATTCATCAGGCTCAATGTTTAATAAATATTTAATGATGTTGGTTCCTGGCTATAGTATTAGAGAAGCTAAAAAGTATAAATATTTGAAAATTCATACCAATAACAAAGAACAATTTGAAAATGGTTAACGCCACAAAATATTATATTTAACATAAACTGTGTGTGGAATTAATTGTTCTTTCACACAAGCCGTGTGTTGGACAGGGTTAGAAAGGTAGAATCAGACGACTGAAAAATTCAATGCCATAGCGAGGATTTGAACCAAGGATCTCCCGGTCTCCGTCCGGTTGCTCTAACCACTGAGCTACCCTGGTAATTTGCCGGTACGACAAACAGTCGTCTGATTCTACCTTTCCAACCTTGTCCAACACACAGCTTGCGTGAAAGAACAATTAATTCCATTAATTGACCTAATAGCGGCTAATACTATAAAGCCCGGCACTTAAAGTACTTACAAGATAGTAAGTCGCCATGGGGTATGTCATCTCAATACAATTTGAGATCTCCTTGTGGTTTACCGGGAAAAATGCGAATCAGTTGGGGAATTTAATGTGGTACCAGCAAGTTGCCATGGTAGCTCAGTGGTTAGAGCAACCGGAGGAAGACTGGGAGATCCGTGGTTCAAATCCCGGCTATGGCATTGACTTTTTCAGTCGTCTCATTCTACCTTTCCATAAACTGTGTGCTTTAACGAGATCTAAAGTTTTTGTACAGCAAGATTTTGTCTATCTCTTGCGGTTTACCAGTTATACAAAAGCCATTCAGAATGAAGAACACTTTACAAACCATTCACAGAAAATTAAAGATATACATTTTATATAATGTAAACGTTTAAACATATGTTATTTTAATCATACTCGTTAGAACCATTTTTGAGAAAATAAAAAAGAAGAAGTTCTCCATGTAAAGGGTAGTTTGGGTTGGGGGATTTTCTGGAAAATCTTCGTATCGCATCTCTGGAGGACGCTGAAGTTAATCCTTAACCAGTGATGTGATAACCTGTCACAGTACTGGCGAGTGAAGTCTGGTAAACACTTAATATTTGTGTTATTCCAATTAATTTTTATTGCTTTTTCAAAATTTTAAGCTTTATTTAATTAAGGCATGTTTAAGTATCAATTTGATATATGACAAGTTTGACAGTTGCACTATTTAAAACATTAAAAAAAATCTGAAGTGTTACACTCACATGACTTTCTCTACTCTTGTACAAACTATTTTTACAAACTCTTATTCTCCATCTATTTCATATTAATCGAGATAAACATTTCCAGAAACGATCTTTTGACATGCAAAGAGAATTACATTTTACACATAGGGAACAGTTCTAAAAATATTTGACTATCGCTTAAGGCGTACTAGGTTCCCCTTGTTTTGTAATTGCAAGGGCAATATAGAAATGCAGTAGCCTTTAAGCATCGACATATATCTTAATAGCTGGTTGCTAGGTGCAGCACCATTCTCTTTGCCACAGATTAATACTCTTTGCATATTCAAGACAACAAAATGAATAACGAATTCCCATTTGAGAAAATAAGTATTGAAAAATTTAAGGGAATAACAAGCAATATCTCGAAAATGTTTCACTCAACAACAAAAATGTATATGACATAAATTGTGTATTTTAACGCGGTCTACATTTTTGTGTGTTAAAAGTTTGTCTATCTCTTATGGTTTACCAGTTATGCAAAAGTCGTTCACAATGAAGAATACTTTTGGAGACATTCCCAGCAAATTCGAGATATACATTTCATTTGTCATGAAAATATCTTAAACATATGATATTTTAATCAAAATCGTTAGAGGCGTTTTTAAGAAAACTAAAATTTTCGAAAAATGTTCCATGTAAAGGGTAATCTAGGGTGGGGGGATTCTCTTGAAAACCTTCGTGTCGCATCTCTGGAAGATACTGAACCTAAATACCAAGTTTGGTGTTTATCCGACTGTTCATTTCTTAGTTATGCTGTTCACACACACACGCGCGTTTCCAAAATTTTTTTTTTATTCAGGGGGTCTCAAAACATATATTTCCGGTGAAATCTCGGTATCGAATTTTTGGGTGGAATACAATACTTCCCCTACTTACTATACGTAGTAGAGAAAGTACAAATTAGATAAAGATCTATCTTGTATAAGGGCTTAGATAAAAAGTTTGTTACCTCACGTTTTCATCCCTCGGAAATTATAAATGCCAATATTAACAAAAACCAGGTATTTTCAGATACAACAATGGACACTGATTAGAGAAAAAAGCAGTTATTTGTATTTAAATTACTGTCTTGAAAACGTGTGTATGCGCTATTGTCACTTTTTCCAATGCACTGGCACAGTTATTCTTCTTCAACACAGTAAATGTAGATTTTTCTGGTGCATTCCAAACACACAGGTTATCTTGCACTTGAAACACATTTATGCAGTTCTTCTTCTCTTAGATGCTGGACATATACGGCAAGTTTTCTTGGATTCCATTTTCTGTTCCCCTCTTGTAGTTTTTAGCTTTATATTGAGGATACGTGATATACCAGCTCGTATCTCTCTAGGAATCATTATATATCTTCTATATAATCCGTATATGACCACACATACCCACCTCTTTGTACAAATGTTTTATTTTGCCTCAGGAGGCCTCGAACCAGCAACATGTTACTGTACGGACATTTCAACACCTACTGAAATAAGACGATGCCGGCCGAGATATTACCTCTCAGTAATGCTCAGAATACGAGCTTATCTAAGCTCAAAGATAATATACATAATTCAAAATATGACACAATAATAATGTGATGATGATGATAATAATTATAATTCAGAAGCGTCTCTAAGGTATGATCAGTCATCAGATTTACATATATAAAATGCATATTTAATTTGTCTTTACTTATAGAATTAAGTTTTGCAATATGTCTCATGTTCATCTGTGCTTGTATGCAAAGTGTTAGTGCATACGATTGCATATTTCCGACGTTAAAAAAAAGTGATGTTATACATTCACATGACTTTCTCTACCCTCTATTTTCATTAGTGGGTATACAAACTACTCTAATGAAAGCTTAGTTCTATCTACTACATTTTAATCCAAATAAACCTTTGCAGAAATAGCTACATTACACATTTCGTTATAGGCATTAAGAGATCAGCGATAGTCAAATGTTTAAGAACCGGACGCTATATGTTGGCCTTAAAATTCCATACTATTTCCATGCAATCGCGAGAAGCAACTGGATGTTGATTGGACTTCAAGAGAAGACCAAGTAATGAACAATTCGAACCATTAATAACGGATATTTCAAAAATGACTGATGCAGCAAAAAACCTTATTTGAAATAAACCGTATGTTTAAAAGAGAGATACATTTTTTGTGTAGTACGTTTTCGTCTATTGTTTAACGTTTACCAGTTATACAAGAAAACATAAAATTCCTTCCGAATGAAGAGGACTTGACAGGCTATTCTCAGAAAATTCAAGATATACATTTTATTTATCATGTAAATATCTTTAATATATGGTATTTCAATCAAAATCGTTATAGGTATTTTTTAGAAAATCAACATTTTCGAAAAACGTTCCATGTAAAGGGGAGGCTGGCGTGGGGAGGTTTTCTTGAAAATCTTCGTGTCGCATCCTCGAAGATACTGAACTTGGATACAAGTTTGGTGCTTATCCGACTTTTTATTTTTGAGTTATGCTGTTCACAGACACGCAAACACACGCACGGACATGTTTCCAAAAATGCTTTATTTGGATTCGGGGACCTCAAAACGTGTATTTCTGGTGAAATCTGGTATCGACTTTTTGGATGGAATGTACGCCGTAGAGAAACTAAAAAAGATTGTAAATTTGCCAATTGCCAGGATCATATCAGCGCCGCCAGTGTGCCCGAATTTCGTCCCGCAGGAGTTCTTTTAATGCTAGTAAATATACTGACATGGAGCTGTTGCTTTTAAGCCCACTTAAAAACCATCTGGGACGGCTTTATTTCCGATGTTCCTACACATTTCATTGTTTTTCCATGCATCAGCATATAACACATATATTTTAATCTTTTATTTTAAAATTAATATTTAAGCACGTTAGTGACAAATAATAAACTCTTATTCTGAGGTCCCGGATTCGATTCCCGGTGGCCGCCCACACTGACCATTGTTTTTTCGTGGTTTTTCCTACTTGAAGGCCACTGCTGGAGTGGTGTGTTCTGCCACGGCTCTCCTCTCTCCCGTTCCTTGTCATTTCATTTCCCTTTCATGCTTCAGGTTGACCCCGGGGCTGTGGTTCGGGCGGGTAGATGGCGCAGAGGCTTGCGCTTTGGAGTAGTTTCCCCTAGAACCACTGGAGGGACGTCTCCAAGCAGCCCTCCTATGGCCGGGTGGTCAAGCCTGAAACTGTTAGGGAACTCTGCGCGTCCCAGTTCACTTACGCCGGCTTCGCTCTGCAACCCACGTGTCTCCTGCGGTTCCGTCACCTCATCCGCCCCTCCCGGGAGTGTACGCACAAAAGATCCCTTGAGAGTCGCAATGCGAAGTGTTCTCCCATTCACTAGTCCAGTCTAGCCCTACTCTGAAGAAACCCATATTATTTCTCAATGAGGTTCAGAATAAACTGTAGTGTGCTCCTTTAAAGAATGCGGAAAGTTACAGGCTGATGTTTTCGTCATGACACGCTTATTTGTATGCGCTATAGTTGGACAAGTTCATATTTCTTCTGAGATGGGTATTGCATCAGTACAACAGAGCAGCAGGCACGTACACAACCTAAGATAGGGTGATATCACCACGCGTTCCGAGTGAGTGTTCCACGCAAGGAGAACACTGCCAGCCGTTCTCTCCCAGCCTAGACTATCTTCCCCTCCTCTGCGTTTCTACTTTTTCACGATGAAAAAACCGACCTGTAAGTAACTATGTAGCGAGAAATCCTAACATTACAATTTTGTGTTCTGTGGATAAATATCTTCAAGGTGAAACGTAATCCTTCCAAAGAAATTTTCCCATAGTTAATGATTTCACATTTTGTCCAATAACATCTGTAGAACATGGAGAGTTCCCTCTTAGTATACAAACCTGTGTTAACCGACAAACGGCATAAACTTACACTTCAGCATTTGGAGAAAATCATCATTGTATACTGGAAATCAAATTATGGCCGTAATGATGTTTAAGGAAGAATGTACATTGTAAGGAACAAAAAGTATAAGCATAGAGTTAGCAATTAAGTGCATGCTTAGTACATATTTTCGAAATTGAGTATTATTTTTAAAATGTTATAAGCATAAATGCATGCATATTTTAGATATTTTTAGTGCATACAAATCCGATTTCTAGGCACAATGGTTGGTGCGTCGGTTTGTATAGTAGGTCTGTGATACGCTAGTTAAAATGTCAATTTCAGTGGATAAAAAGGAACGTAAAGCTGTTTCGGTATTTCCGGTATATAAAACATGAAAAGTTTTTCTACGTCGTAAGCGCTGAATAATGAATGAAGAAGAAAAAGATTGCTAAATTTTTCGTAATATTGCAAAGATAGTGTTATTGTTTACTGCTCTTGTAGCTTCTTATCTGTGTTATGACAGCAAAAGAAACGGCTTTCTTCTTTTCTTGTACAGTCCCATGCAAAACTATTTTGCCATAAAATGCGAAGCAGCTGTTGTTTTAATAAACAAATAAGCTAAAAATATGCCAAATTTAGGGCACAATACATAGTGGTCCTGTGGTCAAAATTCACTGCAACCACACTATTCATTCGATTGCGATAATATTTTATAGGAGTGCATTTACATATGAAGAGTACACAGAAAGAAACGATTAAGTCCATTTTATCCATTTTTCTGGAAAGTATTTTTAAACTTTGAAACTCAAAAATATCCATATTTCATTATCTGAGTATATTTGAAAGTTTTACACCACATTATATGCTTATTTTATATAGATAATTGTTATATAAAGTAATAATAGGCCATTTCTGTCTTAGTGTAATATTTATCAGTCCATCTGTCTCATCAAGTCTCTCTAGTCATCTCTCATTTAGATTGTTGTAATCTGGATATAATGTGCTAATTTATTAATTTTGCATTACGGAGATAATTCAAAATATTTATATTTTACTATTTTTTATCAGTACACTAATATTTTTATTATTCATTCATTAGTAGTCAAACATACAGGCTGTTCCAAACATTATATGTTTTCTTCAATGAAAAAGTTAACAAAGTATTGCTTTGCATATGTATTGCATTTTATTATAATAATAATAATAATAATAATAATTATTATTATTATTATTGATTTATCAATGTGCAATTATATGTACTTAGCAGTGGTTAAAATACAGATGTTCTAGAACTTGACAACACAGTTTTTAATGAACAAGGTAATTTAAAATTATTTAGTTATATTAGGGGGCGGCGCCGTGGCCGAGCGATTAGACCGCTCGCCTCCCATCTAGGCGGCCCGGGTTCAATCCCAGGGACCTGCATGTGGGATTTGTGGTGGACGAAGCGGCGTCTGGGCGGGTTTTCTCCGGGTTCTCCGGTTTCCCCCGCCATTCATTCCACCAACTGCTCCATCATCACCTTTCCTTTCATCCATTTCACCAACATTTCGTTTCATCTACTTCCTTCATCCCATACCAGGCATCGGGCTGATCACCCATCCTGGATGCTCTGTCTGATCCATGAGTGTCTGCTCCTCGACCGGCCTCTGACCCCAGGCACCCGCTTGTAAGTCCTGGGGGGTGTAAGTCCTACATAAGAGGAGGGTAAACAGATAATGAATGAAAAATGAATAGTTATATTAGATCTACGCATTTACTGATGGAAGCAATGTTGCTAAATATTCTTGGACATCTGAGTCACAAGAGACTCAGTATATCGAGTAGGAGTTGCCCAGAAGTATCATCTCCTTTTGTAGAGCTGATGAGGGACACCAGAACACAGATACCAGCAAATAAATAGCTTCGAAGTAAACTTTAGAGACGTCTGGAATCCGAAGGTCAGCCTGCGCCTATAGCCAAAGAGTAGAAGAGTACAAATTTCGAAGCGGTGTAGTTACATATCCCGTCGTCCACAGAGATCGGTTCAGACCAGACTACTACTAATATGGTACAGGCGTTCATTGGTGAGAATGGTGTTGATCACTATTTGATATCACGTACTGCGCTGTAAAGTAGTGATGACAGACTGGTTCAAATTGCGCCACACTCAGCGCCAGTTGTACAGTGGAGGTTGCAGCACCGTCTCTGGGGTGGGACATAACAGAACCGCATAGATGGCTCGGATTGTTGATAGCTCGTGACAGATCAATAAGGCAGTAAACAACCAGCCCCTTGGAGCTTCTTCAGTGGACCTGCGACGACAAGCTTCGAGAATCTGGTTGACTCTGTATCCGATGCGCCGGTAACAACACTGAGGTGAGAAATTCACGACTATGGGGATTGCCGTGTATTAATGCAAGTTTCTCCACTCGCCTTTCAAGAACAGAAATTCAGCCTTTAGCTGCGGATCAATGTTATTAAAACCGTCAGCAGAGAGAGGATTACGTAACAAAGGACTCTTCTTCCAAATAATCCATCCAGTGAAGGACTTCAGTTTAGCACCAAACATGCGAGGAAAAGGTGACTGAGACACCAAATGCTAGTTAAGGCATAGTTGTTGACAAATTGAATGCGTTTGTACAAGTGAAAGGTATGGTGACGCTCTTCAGGTAGGAGATTACGGATTCCAATTGTACTAAACAATGAAAGGAATAGTGGGCAGGAATGTCAAACCCAAAAGGTTATAGAAGCGGACAATAGTAGCCAAATTGACGTAACTGGGAGCTGGAACCAAGGGCCATAATTTTGGCCTCATGGAGGTTGAGAATCGCTCCAGAGTTCTGCCACCATTAGCCAATGGTCATATGAACATCCTGAAGCAGAATTAACTTAGAGATAACAGCAGACACTTCATCGGCAAAGGTAGCTATGACGTCCCTGGCATCGAAGAGAAGACATTGTTGTATGTAATATAAAAGGGGTCAATAGAGAGCACAAAGGACAACCTTAACCCATGACGGCACAAATAGAGAAGGCTGAGGTGAATAAACATTAACTAAAACTGTAGTATGGCTGGTAGGAGGAGGTGGTGCAAAAGACGACAATATCCAGTATTCCGAGTTGAACCATCATTTTAAAGATGCAATCGTTATCCACACGAGTTCAGCTATCATTATAAAGAGGCAATCGTGATCCACACGATCAAATAAATGATCAAAATCTAGGGAGTTGAGCAATCTATCAACTGCTGAAAAGCGAGTATCACTATCAGAATAACACAATGAAGCGTGCTGAATACTGTCCATCTTGTCTAATGCAGCGCATAAATAACCTGTAGTCACAGCTTAACAAAGAGGACGATAGCGTCTGTTACAGCTTTGGGGTGTGTGCAATTGGAAACTAAAACCATTAGCCCAGGTTTCAAGGTCAACGAGTAGTTGCTCACGAAGAAGCTTACGAGAAAATGTTTATTTATGCGAAACCGAGCAACTGCTTGGAATTAGCAAGATGTGAGCGAGCGCTTGCTTTTATTTATACCGCCCAATATCATCGTCATCAACAAAACTGTTTATGGTTTACGAGATGTTCTGTTCCGGCCTCGTGTTTCTTTCCATCGGTTTACTGGTCTTCCCATATTTCTATAACCTGAGGGTTTATGTCTATACATTTGAATTGGAATGCGGGCATTATCCATTCTTTGTAAATGGCTTTTCCACTTTTCTCCGTTTGTTAGTAGGTTTTCTGTTAGCGAAAATATACCTAATTCTTTTCTTAGATCTTAATTTCTAATTAGATCCAATCTTGTACAGCCTTTCGGACATATTTCATTCTGCAGCTTGTATCTGGATCCAATCTCTCTTTTTTATAGTCCATGTCTCCGAACCTCAAAACAGGAGCTGCCATTGTCTTGTGAAATTTTTAATTTGTTTCTCGTCGGTTTTTATTTTCAAGGCGTTGGCTATTATTCCGCAAATATGCTGAGATGTACTTACTTTATTCTTTATTTCTTATGTTACATTGCTGCCCAGATTGTTAAAATTCCCAACTTATTTTTCCAAACTATATTTTATTCTTTTATTTACATTCCTCGAATACCATAACCCTTGATTTCTCCATTAAATTTTTTAGACTATAATCTTAGCTTAATTTTAGAAGTTTAATTTCACTGTCACCCCATCTTAGAAGAGTACGAAGGGACTGGTTTCTTTAGATCGATCTGGACAGGCCGTACTCCATTACGTACACGAAATGTACGACCCTGAGACCAGTATTCATTTTCAGTTTTACCTATTGTATCATATATTGGCAAACTATGTTGAACTGTTTCATCAGGTAGCTCATCAGCCAAATTAAAAGCCCATACACTGGTATGCCTTCTGTGATGAAGGGAAGTGACCCTGGTGAGTGTGAAGCAATTTTTAAAAGCAGGTTTTGTCAATTTAATATACACTAGGTTGTGTTTACCCACAAGCTGTAGCGTATCTAATTAACCTTCCTCAATGTGCAACACCTCATCGTACCATCAGTGTGGGTAGAGATTTGCTTTTGTAAAATGCAGTTCTTAATGAGTGCTGTGTAAAAATAGCCAAGGGACGAATTATTGAAGAGAAAGCGAGCAAGGGCTTAAACAAGGCAAACTTAGTCCAGTGCTATTTAACCTATATATATATATATAGATATATTATAGAAAAGATAAATGTAATAAGCTTTCCACCAGTTATTAATAATAAGGAAGTACCAGGATTATTGTTTGCAGTTGATTTAGTGACAGGTTCCATTTCAGTTATGGAGCTAAGTAAAGTTGTTGAAGCAACTGGCAAATACTATAAAGATTGGGGGCTGAGAATAAGCAAAAAGAAATCAAAAATCAATATCTTTAAGAAGTGATATAAACTAAGAAAGACCGAAAATTGGTACTGCGAAGGAACGGAGTTGGAAGTAATGAGGACAATTGACTATCTAGGAATAATGCTTAATAGTGCAGGGGAGAACAGAAGGAAAAAGTAGGGGAAAGCAGCAAAAAGGAAACAAGCAATACAGATCAGAGCATGTGTGAACAAAATAACAGATATGCAAATCATTGGCTAGAAAGGACATATAGCAAGTGGTGGAAGCAAGGATGTTATACGCAGCAGAGATATGGGGGCTGGAAAGAGGGTGGGAAAATGTAGATGTTATACATAGGAATTTTTACAAAATAACCCTGGGATTGCCAAAAGTTCACCGAGTGGAATAGCACAAGCAAAACTAGGGAGGGTGAAGCAAAGGGTAAAACTGGTAGAAAGGGCAATCAAATACTGGTCCAGAATAAAGCTACTAGAGCAAAATGATATACTAAAGCAATGCTTGGTTGTACAGGAGAAAAGAAACTTGAATGTACAAGATACAGACAGCACTGGAAGAAATAGGAATGGGGGAAACGGGCAAAAAGAAACAACAAAAGTAAGAATTTCTGGAACGAAATTAGAACAGAGTGGAGGATATTGAAAAGCAAGAAATTTTAAATGGTTTCAGGGAGAAAAGTTCTTTGAGAGATTATAAATATTTTAAAATGGAATACGGAAAAAAAAGATACATCGAAGTAAGCCCCAAAGACGTCAGAATGGGGTATGCATGAGCGAGGACAGACGTAATGAATTTAAATGGTCTAAAAGGGAGAAGAAGTGGTGAGAGATGTACTAAATGTGATGGATTACACGACAATTGGCATTATATTCTGGAATGCGAGGATAGGGATAAAAGAGAGAATTTAACACTAGCGAAATGGAAAAAATTACCAATAGAGCTAAAAGATAGGAAGATTTTTAATACAATGAATATATGAAAAAAGCAGGAACATATTTAGGAAAAATAACGTTAAAATGATTAAAATAAACGTGAAGCAAATTGGAGAAAATGCGGAAAAAGGGTAACAAGGTAAAAAAGTAAATAGTGGATACATTATACTTCCCCATTATATGCAACAGAATTTTAAATATAAGGGAAAGAGAAATAATAAGCAACTCCATTGTATACATTGTATGCTAAGTTCAAAGCAGACAATAAGTAAATAAATAAATAAATCATTCATTCATTATTGCAAAAGATCAGAAAAGACACAAAAGACACACATTCATTAATACAGCTGCAAACTACTTCTGTAGGATGTAAGATGTGTTTATCGAAGGGGGACACCTCGCCATTGCGGCCAGCTTTATCTATTGTGGCTATACCCTTCGAGAGAGAGGGATGATGTGAAGGAGCCGTAAGAGGTCACACGTCCGTAGGCAGACACACCCACAGAGACGCCTAGAAGACTTAATATTTCCAGTTTGAGCACCCGTACGCAAGTAGAGGCGAAGAACCCCGAGAGAGGTCGGCGAAGCGACTAACGGGCGGGACAACGCACCCTGACGTTCAGGGGCAGAAATCTTTACAACGCGCAAGCAACTACGCCGTCTTCCCGACACCGTCAGCACCACGGGACCAGAAGACACACCTGAAACGTGAAAGGGAGAGATGAAATGAAAGGAAATGGGGGAAAAGAGAAATAGTGATAGAATACACCACCTCGGCATTCGCCTAGGTGATCAAGGGAAAACCACGAAAAATCCCATGGTCAAAGTGGATGGTCACCGGGAATCGAACCCGGGACCTCCCGAATGCGGGCCACTGATTGCCGCCTAAACCATTGCGCTCGGTAATTACCTCTGTATTTGAGTCGTCCCAGGTTAAATTCGCGGCTGGTGCGGCGGAATGTTTCTTTGATTGCAATATTTCCCTTACCATCCGTAGAATCTGAAAGCATGTGGGTATGAATGCGAGTGTGTTTTAAATTAGAAATTATTAAAACCCAACCTTAAATAACCTACAGTCCAAGAGTGTTAATCAAGTCAAAGCCCATGACCATAGAAGTTAATGGGGGCTATAACAATGAAATAAATAAAGGAAGAACAAAGGAACCACACAAAGTAAAAAATCAGAAAATAAAATACAGTGACGGCACTAGGCAACAGCACACACGAATCAAAACAAGGGAGCAGCAGCAAACACACGTCCGCCTGCCACTACATTCGCCTGACTACGTCAATCAAATTACGTGTTAATCGATGATATACAACTTTTATCGATCTTCAGTCTAATTGGCATTTTTGGATCATCTATGACAATTTGTTCAAATATGTATACAACTTAGTATTTATTTAAGTAGAACCTCATAAATGTCTTCTAAACAGATTGTGTGTTTTAAATACACGAAAACGTCTTTAATTCCTCAGTTCTGAGCTTTTAAGGCAATTTTAACTTGAACATCGTAATGGTAGATACACATTGTCGTAGGCAACTGGATTTGAAAATACCCTTTAGAAAAATGAAGTGCAGACCTTCACTACCTCTTTAGTCCAGAACAGAGTACGGATGTCCGGAATAATATTCAAGATAGTTACTTGCTGCTCCTGTGAAGTGTGTCAAAGTGCACAGTTACGCACTACGCAAACTTTGACCTTGGCTTTGGTAAAAGATCATGATCGCTGCACCTCTTGTACTGAAGAGCCCTTGTTAGTTTGTACTTTCATTTCATATTTACAGGTGTAGTTCAGATTAATACGTACACTCCAAACAGATCAAATGAGAATCTTGTGGTCTGAAAGTATTGTACCTGAACCAAGAATTTGATATTAAGATTTCACCAGAAATGAGGTGTGCTGAATCGCAGTGGAAACCTACTGAACTCCCTCGTGTGCCCTAAAACAGATGCGACACAAATACAACATAAGAACTTTTATATTTGTTTTTGTACTTTGATGTTTTCTTCTTATATCACAAAGGAAAACTTCTTTAGATGCTCATTTCTTTATGAACTGCTTTGTTGCTGCTCTAAAATAGGATTGATTCTTATGCTACTGTAATGTGCTGATGTTTCAGAAGTATAAAATCTGATGTGATATATGTATACACAATTTTACCAATGACAAAATACAATTATTATTAATTATTATATTATTATTATTATTATTATTTAGAATGATTATTCTATCCTCCATACGCAATTTACGAAGTTAGAAAACCCTGCCAAGTCCTTGTGTTACGCCTGCGCTGAACTGTGAATGTCCTTTCATCTCACCTGCGCTTATGCTGCGTTATGTTAACGTTACGTCTTCATTGAAGATGGAACCAGCAGACACTCGTACTGCTACGCCAAGGTGGAGGGCTTGATTATGAAGTTGATATTATTGAACTACAACACCTATTAGGTATATCATATTTTAAGTTTATAACATCAGTGGTGCTTATACTCGTAAATCACCACATTTCAATATTCAATCCTCTTCATGTATTAACGTGAATCTGAAAGACAACTATTTTCAAATGCCTATCAACGGGAATATGCAAGAACTGTTGTATCGTTTTAATCATTTCATCTTCATTTCTCTGTCGTTAATAAAAGCAACTAAAGGAACTTCTACTCCACATTGAATACTGCGATACTCTTGTTTATACTAGATAATGTTATCTCTTTGTCCCCTAAATAAATGTAAATGAATATATAGAAACAAAAGCAAAATATTTAAACAATTTCTCAGGGTGGTACGAACTTTCCGCCTTACATGAAATTTGTTGCTAGGTTAGCGACAGAATAAAACTCAATATCACATGAATAGAGTGTAAATTACCAAAGTGAGGAACAGCCGGGATCGTTGCAGCTCAAAGTCGTCCTCCGTGGTGTGGTGATTACCTCTAGTTCCCGAGATCGCGGGTTCAAACCCGGCGGAGGGCGATGGATGTTTTCGGGCGTGAAAAACCTTAGCATGGCTTCCTTCGTTACGAAAGTAAAGCCGGTGATCCCATGTCCTAGATTTACGGCACTAAAGGAACCTCAAGCCTGATAAAGAGCCTCTGAGCAAAATTACCGGTCTTTCACGCCCAATATAGAAGGAGACGCTAAGGACCACAGCTGTTAAAGAGCGTCCATAAATAGAACTCAATAAAAAAAGGAGAATTCCAAAATGCCAGAAAATGCTTATTTTCTGAAATGGAAAATTGACATACATCTTCAATTCATTTATATTCTTATATCAGGAATGGAGAATCAGGATAGACATGCTTCTAGAAATCGAGTTAATGGGGACATGGCAACATTGTATAGTGCTTGGAAATAAACAAAATGGCAACTCTGCTAGGTGCGAACGATTGCTTCACGCTGAAGTAATCTATAACTGCATTGTGTTCTGTTTAATATATAATTAATTACTTTATTCACTGGCATCCAACAATGCATTTTTGTGACTATCGATGCCGTCTTTTGCTATTAAATGCTTTTCTATGATATGTAGTGTATTAAATTCATTTGCCTTCGATACGTTGAATGTTATTCTCACGTAGCATGGTATTTGTGTCGTAATACTGCATAATTAGCTATAAAATCATGCCAAGTTCACTCAAAACTTCTAAAATAATTATTTTCGTTTCTTGTGCCTGAAACATTTTAATATCCTTCCTTGTCGAGACCTTCTACCTTCAAGTTATTATGCTTCTTTATATCCATTGTAAGCTAGTGTAAACATTAACCGTGCATGAATGAGGTAAATTCCTTAACGTGGTAATGGTCTTCGAGATTTATGGAGAGATGCCTTTGAATGTGAGTATTTAAAGTGAAATGTTATTAATTTCGGGAAGAATGATCGCCAATTGATATAGATGTATTCCCTGGTTTGTTTGCAGCAATTGCAGTTAATATTTTATAAAGCATTGAGTTGTAATATTTCGATCGTATTGCAGGTTTTGTAATATAGCGGGCAAAATCACAACGCTATGCGAAATAAAAATAACCATGTAATTTAATGCCCTCGGAGGAGCTTTATCAGAAAGAGGTTCCATTAATTTGTATATTAATATAAAATTAATGATATTCCCAATATAAAAATCAAAACTACATGTTACATGGGATTCGATCCACGTTTCGCCAAAACTTGATCAGCTCTAACGAGTTCAGCTGTCCTAAGCACAGAAACGTGTTGCTAATTAAGCTTACGCTTGTAAGCAAAGCACCTCCGTGGTCTAGGGGTACCATGCTATCCTCCAGTTCCGAGGTCGCGGGTTCAAACCCAGTGTAGGACGATGGATTTTTTTCCGAACGTAAAAATCCTTAGGAAGGAAAGTAAAGCCGGCGGTCCCGTGTCATAGATTTACGGCATGTAAAAGAACCTCAAGCCTAATAAAGAAACATCTGAGGAAAATTTCGGTCTGTCATGCCCAATATAAACATGGGACGCTAAGAGCCACAGCAGTTAAAGAGCGTCCATAAATAAAACTCAATTTTTAAAACACCCAGCACTGGAATCGTTTTCACTTCTGGTCCACTGTTTATCGAAACACAATACATATCCACATATTTTCTACAGGTCTACTGAAGTTATCTCCCCCTACTCTCTCTTTGGGTAATTTTGTGCAAATTGCCATTTAGAAGTAGAATTATTTTTAGGGACTACATTTCTTTGGATAAATTAAGAAACTTTGTTGCAGTTCATTACGTTCTATTGTGACGGAGTATATTTTATGCTTGAATGTTTTGTTTACTCAAATGGAGAACAGTAGTATTTCAGACTGATATCGGAATTATTAGCTTATAAGATTAATAACTTTAAAAATACATGATAAGAGAAGGTAAATAATTGCAATAAACAACTTCCATATATTAAAACCAATGCATAAGTTGAGAAGAACGGGTTACAATTCTACTAGTGGTAAGAAAGTCATCACCAGGCGAATTGCGTGTTGGGGAAAAAGCAATTAGTTATAATTCAGGTGGCTAAGGTAATTAGATGTTCCGAGGAATTCAGTCAACAAGAAACCCATTACCTCAAGGTTCAGGAAATTAGAACTCAGTACAGAGTGTTGCATGAAAATGCACATACACAACCTCTGAAACTTAGAAAGGGAAAGAATTCTTAGAAATTAGCAAGTCCAAAAGTAAAACTAAAAGCTGTGTTTCAGATACGAATAAGCTTAAGATTTGGCAACCTATAACGTAGGAACTTTGGTGAGGTAGTCGTAAAGTCAGCGGGACTTAAGTTAGTAAAAGAACATGTATTTCTGAAATTAGTCTCTTTCGTTTAGTCTTTTAGAATTCACAGAAGTGGTTTACGTGCTCGATTATCGGCAATCGGTAGCGCCTAAAGAACGTGCACGGCTTATCACCTACTTAGCGACAGCTGAAAGGGGAACCGCCGTATAGAATTTCAGCGAGTAACAACTTACGCTAATTTTTAATACCTAAGCACTTATTTTAAACCGTAAATTTGATACTTCAGAACTTAGCAGATATATAATTCAATCGTTACATTTTCTCGTGCTAAAAATTCAGATTCACTTTAATTCTTCATCTTCAAACTGTCGGCAACTCGCTTCAATAGCTCATATATTAGCCTGCATTAAATTTATTAGTCAACTTAACTAGTGTTGTCTATCTTCACACCTACCGCCACATGTACTTAGAGAAAGATCTCTCATTGCTGACTATTGTAGCAGCCGGCAGCAGATTCATCAGCAGATATTGGCGACATCAAAAGTGCTGCAGATAGGGTACGACATCAAGACTGATAACGCTTGTATAGTTTAGCCTAAGACGATGAAAAATATGATACTATCAAATTATTTTCTATATTCAACATCTGTAAATTACTATCTGTGTGTGTGTGTGTGTGTGTGTGTGTGTGTGTGTGTGTGTGTGTGTGTGTGTGCGCGCGCGCGCGCGCGCAGCTGAATTTTGTACTTTATTGTACTTGTTCGGTAGCATGTTGACGGGTGAAACCAAGCTCTCCTTACCTCATTATTTTCTGTCATACGACCAACACAACATCATTTCTTTTAGTTACCCAGTCAATTACGCTATACACATGAACGTCTAATTGTTTCTGAAGATTTCAACTGTCTGCCTCTAATTAGTTGAAAAGGCTTCTTTAGCTCTTTCTTGTCAATGTACAATTTGTCTCGTGTTCCGCATTTGTGTGATGTCTGAAAGATCAAGTTTCTCTATTTATAGGGATGTAGCTTTTACAGCGGGCATGCTGCTAATTAGACATAATCGATTCTACATGTACAAAGAATTCCAAGGATTACAGCACAGTCAAACTGAGATACTGAAAAATTAATGAATAATATTCAAAGGAAAGATTTTTATTGAGAACTATTTTCACTGTGGAAACGGAAATTCATAATGGCAAACCATTATGTAACCTATTATGTACTGGTCTATCAAAATAATGGAGAGAGAGAACAAATATGCCTGTTCTCATGGATGCACTGAAGCAACGTGTCCTCAATACTTATAATTCTGTAATGAATGGGACCCAAATAGGTCCAGAATCTTCACTATGGCAGAAGAGAAAGCTGCTGACTTTTACCATGCTACCATCAAAATACTCAACAGTAATGATAAGAAATTTATTTCCAGATTGCGCACTCCTGATTGTTTAGAACCACATAACACCATAGCAATGTTACGGAGGGTCCAATGGCGTTTTACATACTCTTATCTTCATACTTGCTCCGGGTTGTGCAGAAGACACTAATGCGACATGTACATTCACAGTTCTATGTAACCGATATTTTGGCAGCGAAAATTGCGGAAGAACTAATATCTGCCGTTGTAGCTATGAAGTTGTCGTTACCTCCGTCTTTCGCTACAGGTTTTATTGTTCATTCTGAACATTAATAAAAGAAGTGGCTCTCAGGGTTACAAACGAATTGTTTTCCGCCGAAACGAAAGCAGCTTAAAGTGAATGTATCACTGCCAATCGCCTGTGTCTAATTATAGTAACTTTAAACGGACTAGAACAAACTGATGAAGTGCCATATCACCATATTGTGAACACTTAAATGCGAGTTGCTATCCAGCCGCGGTGGTGAGCGAAGTGTTCTGTGCAGTGCAGTTTAGAGGTGTAAAATCTCAAGGGCAATGGAAGAAGTGAAGGAGATAAAATAGCTGGCAGAAGAAATGAAGGAAGGTTTCAACAGGTGCCTGTGGAAAGGAAGAAGCATTACGTATGGAGGTGAAAATGAGCACTGCAATAGATAGACTGGACGAGTTAGAAGAAAAGATGGACTATTTGGAAAGTCAAAGTAAGAGGGATAATATTGTGGTGTGCGGGGTACATGAAGAAGACAGAGAAACATGGAAACATACAGAAATGTTGGTGTGTCGAGTGGTGGCACAACTAGGTATCATTGTGCCGACAAGGGACATAGAACGCGCGCACAGAGTTGGTAGTTGGGAAACAGAAATCGCCCTATTGTATGCAAATTAACAACTACAAACTTAAATGTGAAATACTGCAGAATAATAAATACCTTAGAGGCACAGGTATAAATATCGCGGAAGACTTTAGTGCCAGAGTTCTACACGAGGGAAATTTCCTGAAGAGACATTTGGTAAAAGCGCGGAGACAAGGATGCCATGCTGTTCAATTCGATAAGTTGATTATCGACGGCAGATTGTGGACCAGAAATGAGATGGAGCAGCTAGACATTCCTTAACAGCAGGGGATAGAGGCGAAAGAGCAAGCAACAGGAAGGGACACGCCCACCCAGGAGAGGACGGCAGGAGTGCAGTAGGTGAAGAAGTCAGGGAAGGTGAATGACAACCCAAACGGAGCTTCCTTACCAGCGGTGAACAAGATTCAGCGAAAGTGCTCTATCTTAGATACTGCTCCGAGGTCGTCGCTACGCTTAGTAGAGACTTCAAAAGAAGGGCAATAGAGTGTGGGGAGGAGAAATTAGGGCGCTGAAATCCTCCTCGCAATAGGATCCTGGAATGTGGAAGGTATTGTGAGAAAACTAGACAGAGGTGATTTAAGGAACTTTATAGGCACGCATGACATTTTGTGTAGATAGAAACGTGGGTGGGATGAAAGGGGATATATCATACATATTATACATTGCACATTTGAAAGGGGATATATCATACATATTATACATTGTACATATGAAAGGGGAACCATACACAAGAATTGTATAGTAATAATTTAATTCACTGAATATTAAAACATTCAACATGTAACTTTGTACAGAGCTATTTGTAAGCAACGGGCGCGCTAGCTACTTGAATTGGAATTCCTGGAACTCATAACGAACGTGCCTGGCACAGAGTGGTACAACGCTACATGATGGCACTGAAGCGTGAGGTTCTGAAACCTCATTTTCATACACGCTTGGGTAACGCGGCCTGAAGGCCAATGGGAAGCATCGTTACATTTTCAAACGTAGAGGACAGCGTGGGTAAGCCGCCCTATATAAGACCAGATTTTGCCGAGGGGGCACTCTTACTTATTACCAGTTCAGCGCAATAAGAAGTCACGCTGACGCAAGGTGCTACAGATGCACGTGGGTGCATATAAAGGTGGGGATGCGTGTGAAGATAGATAGGCTCCTGATAAATATTCAAGTGGTGGGATAAAGTAAATGGGAAAAGCTAGCCGCCCATATTTATTTGAACAAGGAAATAAACATCAGTTATAAAGGGAAAACTTGCTGTGTATTTTTTAACTTGCCTCACCCACTAGAACCTGAGATTAAAGACACTTAGCAATTAGGTAGGAATGGACTACTCAACTACCGACGAGCATCACTAGCCGAGGAAGAAAAACACTACAACAGCAAGCTGCAAGAGTCGACCCACCATTTCCCGCTACAAGGACCTAATGGTAAGTTAGATTTTAGAGACACTGATGTTTAAATAGGAATAGTAGGATTAGGGGAAAGAGGAGCAGATGGCCGGGGGAATATCAACCTTGTTTGAAACGAACGTGGGGAGGGGGGTTGGAAAAGTAGAACTAGACATGAATGGGGCGTTATGTAATTATGTTAATGTTGGGAAAACAGAGCTCATAGTAGTTGTTTATAACGCGTCAACCGTATCCAAATATTGCAATCCGACATTACTTCATTTAATGCAAAAGGTGGAGGATCCAAGGAAATGCATTCCAATGCAATGATTATTATGTTAGGGACTTTTAATGCCCGGATAGGGGACGAAAACATCTCTTTCCGTCACTGGGGAAAGGAAAAGGAGGAAATTAATGACAATAGGCTATTCTGTAGAATGAGCAAAAATAAAATGATAAATGCCGAAGGAAGGGAGCTATTTACGTTTTCTAGGCTTAGAAATGCTCAAGTATGGTCAAGATCTCCGGGTGAACTAACATTTATAAATATAGGATCTTTCAACAAGAGTGTCCTATCTTTAACATGTGATAGCTGCCGTTGTTATTTAGTTACAGCTGTCAATTTTTTCATGTGGTTACAGTTGTTATTGATAAATAGTCATTGAACGTTACAGCATTCAGCAAGAGTGAAAATTTATTATCAAAATGAATCATCTGTTCGCCAAACCTTCCGTGTATTGCGTGAAGTTTACGGTGTGCATAATCGTCCCTGCGAGAGAACGATTCGGCGTTTGATCGATAAATTTGAAAGAAGTGGTTCTGTCAGCGATCAAAGAACGCCTGTATGTAATCGACGTAAGCGCTCCAACGAAAACATAGGCGCCGTTCGTGAGAGTGTACGCGAGAACGGAAACAAATCAACTGCTGGTCGAGCGCAAGAATTGGGGCTTTCGCCGACTACAACTTGGGGAATTCTGCATCTGGACTTGAAGTTCCACGCTTACAAAATGGTATTAACTCAAAAACTAAAGCCCAACGACCATAGGTTGCGCCGTGTTTTCGCTGACTGGGCTATGGAGCAATTGGAAGCTGACCCGGATTTTTGTCGAAAAATCATCTTCACCGACGAAGCCCACTTTTGGATGTATGGTTGTGTTAAAAAAATTGCCGCCATTGGAGCAATCGCAATCCAATGCAGATTCAAGAATGACCACTTCATCCCCAAAAGGTTACCGTGTGGTGTGAATTTTGGTATGGTGGAATCATTGGTCCATATTTTTTCCAAGATGAAGATGGAGAAGGTCTATGGAGAAAGATACCGGGGTTTTATAAGGGACTATTTTTGGCCTCAATTGGATGGTATGGATCTCGGAAACATCTGGTTCCAGCAAGATGGTGCCACATGTCATACTACTCTCGAAACAATCGATCTTTTGAAGGAGAAGTTCAGAGGTTTCATCATTTCCCGTGGTGGTGATGTTAACTGGCCCCTGAGGTCATGTGATTTAACGCCGTTGGATTACTTCTTGTGGGGTTATGTTAAATATCGAGTTTATGTCAACAAGCCAGAAACAGTACATGATTTTATGAATAACATAACGCGTGTTATTCGTGAAGTTGGACTTAGTTGAAGTTCTTGTCATCGAAAATTGGGTCATCCGTATACGCGCAACACAGCGAAGTCGTGGCGGTCACTTAACTGATGTTCTCTTCCACACGTAATGACATTAATTATGTTCCAAAATAAAAAAGAAATAAACCTCTAACATTTATAGAACGTGTTTTATTTAAGTTCAAAGATATGACACTCTAGTTGAAAGACCCTATACAAATGGAGAGAGTAGCGAGGTATATCATCTGCAGCTCAGAAATTATACCATCAATTAGAGATTTCTGAGTAGCGGATAGGACTGACTCTTGCCACTTTTCTTTAGGTTTACGTATCGCAGTAGAAAAAGAAGCAGAGAACGTTCCGGGAGTTGATGGTACTGAAAAAAATCAGGCCAACTAATAATGGAGGCATATCGAGAAAAGTTGAGAGAAATTCTGCTAAATGGGAGGCTGGAAATAATATGAAAATAAAATTTTGGAGAAACACATTTTCTATCTGCGGTGCAAGGAAAGTAAAAGGGCGATGGATCGGGCTTCGAAGTCTTTAGGAAGAAAGGGGGAGAAGAAAGACGGAAATGTCTCGTTTTGTTAAGAAAAACCAGAAACTATTAGTCAGTAAGGTGGAGGAATTCATTCATTCATTATCTGTTTACCCTCCTCTTATGTAGGACTTACACCCCCAGGACTTACAAGTGGGTGCCTGGGGTCAGAGGCCCGTCGAGGAGCAGACACTCATGGATCGGGCAGAGCATCCAGGATGGGTGATCAGCCCGATGCCTGGTATGGGATGAAGGAAGTAGATGAAACGAAATGTTGGTGAAATGGATGAAAGGAAAGGTGATGATGGAGCAGTTGGTGGAATGAATGGCGGGGGAAACCGGAGAACCTGGAGAAAACCCGCCCAGACGCCGCTTCGTCCACCACAAATCCCACATGCAGGTCCCTGGGATTGAACCCGGGCCGCCTAGATGGGAGGCGAGCGGTCTAACCACTCGGCCACGGCGCCGCCAGTAAGGAGGAGGAATGCAAGCAGAAAATAGAACAAATTTCGGAGATCGTGTCACAGGGACAGGAAGCTAATGTGTGGAGTGCTCTGAAAAGGATTTGAAAGAGTTGTTTTGTGCATAATTGTATAACATCGGGGCAATGGAAGAGGCATTTTCAAGAAATATTCGGCGGTGGGTGTACTGAGAGGGGGCAATACTGACAAATCCAACTACTAGGAGTGCCGAAAATCGAAAACTTAGATAAGGATATAACTACGCGGGAAGTAATTCAGGTAATGAACAGCTTAAAAAATAACAAGCACTGGAACTAGACGAATATCAGCTGAAATATTTAAGGAGGGAATAAAACTTGAAATGTTTACAAATTTGGCGCTGAAAGTATAGAACAAATATTTTAAGGGGGGACATATCCACACGAATAGACGACGGCAATTGCATGTCCAATATATAAAAAGGGGGGCATATAAATACCGAACAATTATAGGGGGTAGCGCTTCTAACAATAATAAGCAAGATTTACTGTAAGATTATACATGAGCGACTGAGACAATGGATTAACGAAAACAACAAATTATCTGTATTTCAAGAGGGGTTCAGGGAAAAACACAATGCGGTGGACAATATATTTATATTAGATACTGTCAGAGTGAAACAAACGCGGAAAAACAGGGGAAAACTACACTGTGCTTTCATAGATTTTCGTGAAGCGCTCGACCAAATTGAAAGACAAGCACTGAGTGAAATTGCCGGCGAAGGGTTTGTGAGGAAAAACTATTGAGCACTTCAGGCAATAGGCAATATACAATAAAGTCGAGTTCTGCGTACAATACGATTTCAAAACAGTATCGCAGATTGTTATAACTCGAAGAGCGTAAGACGGGTGTATTCTCTCACCGACACGTTTTAATTAGCTTGTGGGCAATATACCATAAGCGTTGAATTCAGTAGAACCTGATGCCCCTACTATAGACGATATCTCCATACCCGCTCTGCTATAGCGGATGATTTCACTTTAATGTCCACATCAGTTTCCGGGCTGAAAAAATGAAATTGTGTTTTATTTATGGATGCCCTTTAACTGCTGTGGTCTTTAGCGTCCCATTGTATATTGGGCGTGAAAGACCGGTAATTTTGCTCAGAGGCCTCTATTAGGCTTGAGGTTCTTTTACGTGTCATAAATCTACGCCACGGGACCACAGACTTTACTTCCCTTCCGAAGGAAGCCACGTTAACGGGCTGTGAAGATAACTAAATTGCTTATAAGCATATTGTAAAGAGTGGGAAATTGCAGTGCATGAAGTAAAAACCAAGACGCTAACTTTAAGAATGCAGCGGTACATAGCGTCAAGTTCTGGACATACGCAGGACAGACATTGGAGAATGTTGATGTATTTATGTATCTAGTGGCACATTATCTATGAATGGGAGGTGGAGAAAGCTCCGAAATCACGAAGCGTAAATGCATAGTAAAAATATAGTCACTAAGCCTCTTATGAAAGTTTCTGATATACAAATGAGGAAATGGAGAAGGTATACAGAGCTGTTGGTAGGTCTCGTTTATCATATGGGACAAATTTATGTTTGGGAAAGTTTTGAAAAAGTGAACCATATCCGGACCTATTTTCTGAAGTGAATTCTGCAGGTGGGGAGGGGTACTGCAAATTGCAGTGCTCGTAAAGAATTCGGCTTATACAATGAAATCATATATCTTAAAATAAGAGCAGTTAATTGCCGTTTACGCATAGCGCGGGGAGATCAGGCATTTCTACGTGCGGTGTGTTTCAGGGAGCAAGTACGGTAAGGGTGGGATAGGTGTTGGGGTGTTGTGGATGAGAAGGAAGTGCTAGTAGTGAAAGCGGTATAAATAAACAAGATAACACATAATTCCACGTTTTATACCATGTTTTTATTATAGCAACTGAACAATATAAACACATTACGTTTAGGGATATTCAACTCCCCTATTTCCTGTTACTCCAAAAATATTTCACTTCTACACATCCTCCGTTTGGTCAATCTCCGATGGTATAACCAGTTGAATGGGCGAGTAGTCTGTGACCGTCACTAGTCCTGAGCAGCACTGTTCTCACCTGTCCATCCCGACCACGTCTCGTAACTTCGATGAGAGCTCTTTTCAACAAATTTCGAGGGCGTAAATCTTCTTCTAGAAAAACCTGGTCTCATATTCTCACATTTACTCCACTTACACTCGACTTGATGAAATTTGCGAAGTTCAAGGAGATATTTTTTCGCCCATCGTTTCAGTGCTCAGCAGCTTGCTGCTGAAGGCGAAACTACAGGATGAGCGTAAAGTCCCTTTACACTACCTTCGAAACTATAGTTATGTACAGCTTACCTCCTGTGGGTCCAAAACGTGTCTGTGGGTTCTTCCAAGTTTGCAGCATAATTTAATGCACCTCCATGTCCGATTGTTCATATGCAACAGCAGATTAGGGATGACGGTTTGAAACGCCGCGCAAACTGCGTTTTTCAGTTGCTCATCGTTTACGTATCGGCGTTTTCTCACATCTTCTTTCACAATAACCCACAGTGCAGTATCAGGTGTGGTGAGACTAGGACTTCTTAGAGGCCAAGGTAATGGAGCCGGAGATTGCTCTGAGCCATATCCAATCCAGCGATTTGGAAAACTTTCGTCCAAGCGTTGGCGGACGCGGACGGCGAAATGTCCTGGTGGCACGTCATGTTGAAAGAAGACTGTGTCGGCAATTCTGGAATAACCACTCTTCGATCATTTTCAAATAAATGTGTTGATTGACAGGGCCTTCGAAGAAATAGGGACCCAGTGGGTGATCCGCTGCTATCCCTGCCCAAACCATAACATGGGGCGGATTATTCTGAATCTCTTCATAAAAGTGAGGATTATCTTTCGCTCAGAAAGGCTACATTACGGCTACGAAAGCTGCGATAAATCGTACACTCGTTAGAAAACATGACATTCCTTTTGTGGTTTGCACCCGGAAAGGTTTCAAGTAATAACTGACATGCATGCACACGTTGATACAGGTCAGCATTTGGCATCTCATGAACAGTGGTTGGACGAAAACATTTCAGTTTTAAATCTTTATGTGGTCTCGCATTGTCGATGTCGGAATGTCCAACTCTGCAGAACGTTTGCGTAATGATTTTACCGGGGAATGTTCAATTGATGCTTCCACAGCAGCTCAGGTTTCAACCTGAGTGCTCGGTCGCCCACTGCGTTGCGCATCGAGAACACTTCCCGTGGCATAAGTCTTTTTCTCCCATCGCAATAATCTTGGAAGTGACGGTGGAGCTTTGCCAAAACGCACCACGAAGTTGTTCTGGATATCCTGTATTGTTTGTCGGCGTTCGTGGACTCGCACAGAAGCTATTAAACGCTCTTTCACGCTAAAACGACTTGTATGGGTCAAAAGTTCACCAGCCATTTTGAGCGAGTATTGTTGCATATTGCTTCCGGTTGTCAGATGTACCAGTCTTATCGATAGTCGATTATGATTCGATAATTCGTATTCGTATTACAAATTTCCTTCCTTCTTTGCTTCATAGAACCGCGTTAAGGCAGTGTAAAGGAACTTTCCCCTCACCCTGTACTTCAAGTTGATGCCTAGAAATGGTTCAGGTCCTGTAGGGATGCTATCCAGACGGCATCCGTTGAGCAAGTGACTGATGTCAGTGCAATGGAACCCTCGTCATGCAGCAGGGGGCATGAATTAATAAACGCTTCTATACTCGTTATTATAGTGTTCAAGAGTGTCGGTGTCCGCTTGTCTCCGTCCTAAGACTTTCCGCAGGCACTGTTTTACTGTGCTCACCATACGCTCCCACCATCCTTCGAAAATTGAAATTGAGTTTTATTTATGGACGCTCCTTAACTACTATGGTCCTCAGCGTTCCATTCTATATTGGCCATGAAAGACCGTAGATTTTTCTCAGAGGCCTCTTTATCAGGCTTGAGGTTCTTTTGTGTGCCGTAAATCTACGACACGGGACCACCGGCTTTACTTCCCTTCCGAAGGAGGCCATGATAAGGATTTTCACAGCCGAAAAAAATCCATCGTCCTCCGCCGGGTTTGAACCCGCGAACTTGGGAACTAGGGGCTAGTATGGTAACCACTACACCACGGAGGACGGCACACCATCCTTCACACTATGCAGTCCGTCAAACAATGAATTTCCAATGAATGCCATTTTGTGCAAATAATTGCAGTGTTTTATCCTTGTGGTAGATTACACAAAGCTCCTTGTTGGCTGCACAGAATGCTGCTGTGTTGTCCGAATACGCGATGTGTGAGGGGCCTCTGCGACTAATAAATCTTTTTAGTTCTACGAGAAACTTATCCAGGCTCATGTCAGAAGCAAGTTCAAGGTGTACCGCCCGCGTGATAGCATAAGGGAAGAGCAAGATGTAACTTTTTGGACAAACTTGCCATGTTTGGCATACAATGGGCCAGCGAAGTCCAATCCGGTGACGGAAAAGGATCGTGAGCCTTGAACACAATCAGCCGGTAGTGGTGCCTTGGACACCGTTGCTGCGGGATGTTGCATAGCGGGAATGAGGGAATAACTTTCTTGATAGCCTATCAAGCTCTGAAAATCCAGAATTATGAGCGTAGTTCAGTCAGTACGATCTGCACTCCTAGACGGTGTAATTTTATGCGAGTTTGCTTCATAAGAAGGACGAGAACAATCAAGCAGCCGCGGATAGATGTCATTGAAGGACGGGTCGAAGACCTGTAGTCGACCACCGAGGCGGATATGGTTATCCGCCATGAAAGGTTAAAAGCGTGCAATCTTGAAATCCTTTGGTAGAGTTAAATATTTTTTCAAGGCTGAGTATTCAATGGGTAAACCCTGTAGCTGGACAATGGAGATCAAATACGTTGGACTGAAGTATAGCTCAGCAACCGTCAGTTCACCATGGTGTTTGTCAATTATATACAAAATAGAAGATCCAGTCTACAGTCCGAAGTAGTTAAGGTAGGAACTGAATCTAGTGATTCCGACTTCAGTGACTCTAGCAGGAAGTTGGGTCCCATTTCCAAAGCATCATTCTATGAGGGGGATCTGTAGCTGTGGTACGGTGCATTAAACACTATTCTCCATGTTCTAATGCTGGTTTCATTTTCTTTATAGCGTGACGTGGCAGATAGAATGAAGGCTCGCTACGGGTGTCTGCGTTAGCAACTTCTAAGTGACCGTGAAGTCACTTGAAGTAGTCCATCATATGACATTCGTACATGCTCCGATACTCTGCATTCTTTTAAAAAGTTCTACTTAAAGCTTTGAGTTGATATTGCGCGTTGGAACAAAGTAAATCGGTAAGTAAAATGACTTTCTTCGAAGCGACACTACTCTTCTGCCGTTCCTCTATACGGAATGAGTCATGAAACTGCTGAAGAAATCTTGAATTTTCATTGCTCATAGTTTTGAATGTGTCTCAGTTCCTTTGATACCCATGGTTTCGAAGTTCCAGAACTGACGAACCGCCCTGTCGAGAACTGCAGATTCGTAACTGGCTTGGTTGATGGTGACTCCGCTCCTCTAACCACTAAGTATCCATCCAAAAATGGAAGGCAGAAGTACAAGAGTGGGAGAGATACGTACAGGTGGCGTGTCTTTGATCATTTTCCAATAATGACAACCCCCAAACAGTACCTCAATGGGTAAGTCTGGCGAACATCCTCTTGGATCTGCTAGTGGCACCTGCTGAGTGCATTTGAGAGTAACATCATCATGAAAGATAGTTGGATGCATCGAATAGGCATTCCTACTCTCTGGAGTGCTGATGGAGGTTCTATTCCACAGGCCTTGGAGTCCGAAACTTATTATGAGACGTTTCCTTGAGAAGGAACCTTGTGATGGTGCGATTGTTAATCTTTTTCTGCTACTGTGCCTTATTTTAGCTCTTGAATATGAAATATACAAAAACTAGATTTGCTACCTCCAACCAGCACACAACGGGTTAATTTGCTCAATCCAGTTGGTCCTACAAGTCACACACGTGTTGTTTGTAGGTGAGTGAAAACTGGTGAATGCGAAATAATCTGGTTAACAGTTGTCTACGCATATTCTGCAGAAGGACAGATCTAGTAGTGGTGTGGTTTCTTGCAATGTGAGAACAAGATCTTTCCTTGTTTTCTGCATGTACTGGATGAGTGACCGAGGTTGAGACAAAGGAAGTATCTTGCAGACTGTTTCAATGTTTCAACTATATCTGTAACGTCGACCACGGCTGTGCAGTCCTGGTCCGGTGCCTCTAACGTCATAAAATGTACAGAAGGGATGCGAGACATGTTTTTCTTTAGAATTCTTTGTATGGTTTACGTGTACGTGAAATGCAGCAGGCGCCGTGAGAAGTGAATTACGAGATGGTTTTTTTCTCATATTTTTTGTGTTACAGGGCTGCCTCTACCTCATAGTTTATAAACCTAATGAGTCTGGTGATGTTTCCCTCTGAAATGCTTTCCCTAATGCCCGAAGGGTCTTAGGTACCAGGATATTCCATAGCTGTCGACATCCTCACCTAGGGCTCGATGAGCTTGTATTCTCCGGTTACATTCTATGTAGGTCTCGTTTAATGATTCAACTTTGCGTGTCTGATTGATATCAAGTTTTCAAGGACGTTCAGGTGTGAATGGATAATACGATTTTTGTCACCGTATTTCAACTGAAGAATTCTTTTGATCTCAGAGTAGTTTTGAACTCTGACAGTAATTCCAACCACCAAGGGGCCAACCTCGCCTTCTAGGTAACTCCTAAAAACACCTGTTTGTTAATCGGCGATACCACAAGATTTAGGTCAACAGATGATTGAAAGTTCTCCCTGAAGGGTGATCATGTTTCAATGTCAAATGACCTAACTTAATTGTAGGCATTTTGACAGAATGGATAACAGCAGTAGGAATCGGTATTGTTATGTGTTGACTGGTACTAATATGAGAAGTCGAAATAGTCAATCTCTGCTCAGTACCCCTTACTGTATGTTGTATGGCTCGTCCGTACTGTCTACATACTCCTGGCATTTAGGTATGTCGGCACTGAAGTCTTCATCATTCAGAAGATCTACAGTAGATTTGTCTAATACGATAAGTTTATCTAATGTCTCTTGTAGACGTCGTTGTAAATGTTGATACTCTTCGAGTGGAGTTGTACCATCAAAAGTGTCAATTGATAATGAAACGGGTCGCGTTTGCCCTTTCCTTAGTGCGTTTTCGCTTCAAGTTATGTAGCAGAAGTGGTATTTCGCTGGTCATGGTAATGCTGATAGTATGAAATTAAAATTGAGTTTTATTTATGGACGCTCTTTAACTGCTGTGGTTTTTAGCGCCCCATCCTATATTGGGCGTGAAAGACCGTAAATTTTGCTCAGAGGCCTCTTTATCAGGCTTGAGGTTCTTTTACGTGCCGTAAATCTACGACACTGGGCCACCGGCTTTACTTCCCTTCCGAAGTAAGCTATACTAAGGATTTTTACGCCCGAAAAAATCAATCGCCCTCCGCCGGGTTCGAATCCACGTCCTCGGGAACTAGAGATTAGCATGGTAACCACTACACCACGGAGGACGACATGCTGATAGGATGTACTACCGACTGAGTCGTTAAAGCACCGAGTCTTAATATGGAGAGATGGCTCGAATTCAACAATATATGATGGACTTTTCAACAATATTAAACATCAACTTCCAAGCAAAATAGTAATTCTCACTGCTTAATACTTAATGCAAATGTGCAATCATATAAATAAAAGCCGATTCTGTATATCGTGGCATGTGTCAGAAGTGAAAATAAGAGTGAAAGCATAAGCTGTTACTTGCAAAAACAAAAATCCCACTTATTTGGCGTACGCTATCTCGTGCAGAATCAGATGTAGTGTTTTCAAGACGTTGTAGTAAAATTCCAAACTGTAGTTTATCCTTCAGTGTGTAGTCAGGTATTACCGGAGATTTGGCTTCAATGTTTCGGATGGGAAGGAAGTGCTAGTGGTGAAAGCTGTATGAATAACTAAATAAGCTAACACGGAATTCCGCGTTTTACACCATGTTTTTATTACAGAAACTCAACTTTACAAACATATAACATCTAAAGATATTTGTCCCCTTTTCCTGTTACTTCAAAGATATTTCACTTCACGTGGGCAACGAAATTCCGCAGGGACTTAGAAGAAATTGGAATGGGGTACATTTGGTCACAGGGGAGGGACATAGGACGTAGCTGGTGGATGATAATTCAGAGATGAGTACGTGATATTGACCCACAGAATTTAGAATCACAATGTAAAGCTAAAATTTCACTTAACTTAGTGTCAAATAGTGCAGGGCTGGGGGCGAGAGGCCTATTTAGATGTCTGTAAGCGAGAGGAAAGAAGTGGTTTAGGGTGCCTAAGATTGGGCGCCTGGAAATCAACAAATTAACTGATGATATATATAAATAATGATATACATTACTTTACAATTGCTCAAACATAGAATTAGGTAAACCTTTACAGTAAATCAGAGTTTTTTATCCATTAGAAATTTTAGCGTCGTCTTGAGCATATTGGGTCTGTTAACGAAACATGGAATCATATTCTGGCCGAGTGCTGTGAAAAGGAATTACTAAGAAAACAATATTTACCACCAAAGCTGCTGAAGTCCAATAGGGGAATGGAGGCCTGCTTGGATGTAATGTTGGGCGCGGAGTGTCATAAAATGGGGCCTTTTTTTATCTAAGATTCGGCAAAGGAGGTTAATTGCCCTGGGGGACGGTAGTTAAGAGCGAGTTCTTGAGGGTCAGAGCACTGTATATATTTTATGTTTGTAATTGTAATTCATGTTTATTATTATTATTATTATTATTATTATTATTATTATTATTCCTTTGCTTCTTTTCTTTGTTCCCCCTCCATTGTGTTAGTATGTAGCTATCAAAATATATATTTAGTATTATACACTTATTGTAAGATTCTAGGAACAAGAAAAGCATGTACGGCCATGAGGCTCATGCGATTGTTGTATTCTACAAGGGTAGACAAACCGTTCGCAACACCACCACCACTACTTAAATGCGTTAAGAGATACAATAAAGCCTTACCAAATGTATTCAACTACATGGACCGTTCCGTTCAATTTGAATTTGAAGAAATCTTGTGTTAAGTAGGCCTCTAATTACGTAATTGCAGTATTAAAGAAAGTTGAAAGCTATTGGGTGATTTAGGAAACTCATAAATTTGTAACTTACTTATATCTAAGCAAGACTGTCCTATGTTAATACTTCTTTTCACACTGTGTAATGAAAACGTAATACTTATGCTAATCTTTGCTTGTTACTTCTTATCCCCGAAACAGGCTGAAACTATGGTGCATCTGCTCAGGTCTATATGGTGAAAAGTGAGTTAGTTTAAAAAAAAGTGTGTTAATGACATAAGTCAATTTGCTGCCAGATCCGTATTCCTAACGTGCGCAACGTGAAGCTGTTAGGAACGCTTGTTTACCTTCAGTTCCAGGAAATGTTACACCTTAATAAGTACCATATAATCACACGTTTTAATATACCCTACCTAAATAAATCCGCCAGCAACTTAATACAAAAGGTATGATACTTAAATCTCCTTGTCCTCCCTACGACGTGGTGTGCATCACAGTTTTGTCCCATCCTCCAAAATATCCACAACCTGTAGGAATGAGTGTAAGGCATTATTTGCAGATTGGGCACTACTTCTGCATTGCAGTACAGCAGGTACAATTACAGCAAGGAACTTTCGAAGTGGTGGTTTGGGACTCGTGGATGCAGCATTGATGGGCAAATCCATATTGTGCAAGTCCCTAATGTCTAGCTGCTGGAGCAATAGGATAGATTAACGGATTACTATGATTTTTCTGAACGTAGATTTTCCATCAGATGATTGTCAGGAGATCTAATCCATTTCGTACCGGCAGTACGAACACTTCATAACTTATCGGCGAATCTCCAGTAGAATCCATTGTCATGAAGCACGAATACATTTTATCTATACTTTAAAGAAGAGCAACTACCAATATGCTGAAATGTCCTAGCATCAACTCGCCAGCGATTAGCTGGTTCTTTAACCTTTATCGTATACCTACAGCATGAAAAGCAACTTCTATTTTTCTAAATGACCAGAGCGCTATAGGATTGAAAAAGTACATTAAGGAATCGCGGAATCCTCATGCTATTCGAAATGTGAGTTCATGGCTACTGTATATCATCGGCTGAAGCTTACGGATCGGTACATTCATTGTGGAACTGGATGTATCGTCTGGCAGCTCCAAATACCAATACCAATCCCAATAAATTATTGGTCACCTTGCTCTATCTTGAGGTCAATAACTCTGTGAATAGAATCATCCAAGCGTGTTAGTACGCGGAGCAACTGAACATGGTGCTACATCTGCAAAATGTATTCTGCATCCATTTCAGAAAAAGCTGGAATGTACTTCCTTAAGCAAAAAAACGGTTCATAAGCAACTTGACAAAAGGAATTTTTAAATTATGCACAAAAATAGCTTCTTATTTTATGTTCTTATAAATTAATTTTTGTTCCCCTGTATAAAATATACAGAACACAATTTTTAATTACATAGCATAATAACTAGAAGCGACTTCCAGTAAAAAATTCACTGTGTTGAGTAGTTTATTTGCAAAACCAGCGTTGTATATGCTAAGCAATTTGTGGGAAATCAGGAAAAATGTATAAAACGGAAAAGAAATGCTGTAGAGGATTGACTGTATTTGCAAACAATAGATAATCAAGAGTTTAATGTGTGTACAAAAACTCTGAAGTATTAGAAGAAAAACTAAGATATTACGGTTTTTAATTATGGTCGCTGATAGCCAAGTTTTTTTTAAAGTAGTTCCAGTTATGAAGCCAGTTGCTGCAGTTTTTAAATAAGTTCTTTTATAATTGAAGATGATTCGTGATTAAGCGACGAGATCTCTTATTTATTTCTCGGCACGGTGACAGGAAGCTACTTGGGAATAAATTACTTCATTTTTAAATTTTGCTCCTTTATTAAATTCAATTATATTTTATAATCATAACAAAATTATTAAAATTTTAATGAACAAACATTCGCCTGATTATAAAACAGTTCTGAAAATGTTATATAAGATAAAATATATTATAAGATTACAATCGATTTAATATGTCCGGAATACGATGTGTTAAGTGAGGTCACTATGGATAAATGAGAGGCAATCAATTAATGGCTTCCTTCCGCAAAATTACCTTATATATTACTCTCATCTTCTTGGCAATCCATGAATAAGTATTCTGGGTTGTTGTTTTTCTATGGTTATTGATAGAAGCTATAAATGTTTCTTATGACAGTTCTTATTATGTTTGGCCATGTAAGCCTTGAATTTCTGTTATTGACATTTTATTCGATATTCCGGACATATGCAAATTAAAATACATAAATATATTCAGTAACACATAAGAAAACATGATAATCACATTAATTACTTAACATAAATGAACAAACAAACATGTATGTATATCCAATCAATACACCAGGTAATTTTCTCATACCATAACTAGTTCAAGATATTTTAATTGTATACGGCAGATTTTGTACCTTTATTGTTCAGATAGCAGTTTTTGGAATTCCAGCGGCAGTCATACTGATTGTGCCTTGGTTTTTAATATTGCTACAATATTGTAATTTCGGAGTTCAATAAAACACACAACTCTTGATGAATGGAATTAAATATTGAGTATGGAATTAATTGTTCTTTCACACAAGCCGTGTGTTGGACAGGGTTGGAAAGGTAGAATCAGATGACTGAAAAATTCAATGCCATAGCCGGGATTTGAACCACGGATCTCCCGGTCTCCGTCCGGTTGCTCTAACCACTGAGCTACCATGGCTCGCTAGCTTTTTGGATTCCCTCCGCCGCTTTCCCTCAGAACGGTAGTGCCCTTGAAATCCATTTGTGTGGTAGGCGCTGCTAGATAGCGACATACAGGTTCCATATTCTTGGCGTTTGTTGAAGGTAGCATTTTCACCACTCCTGCTTTACATGATGCTGTCTTATTGTTGGCAACTTAATCCATCATTACTTTTGTAAAAATGTTATTATCTACCATACAGCAATTTGCCTACAACCCACCTATAATTTTATTTCTCCATAAATCCCTATGCCCCGCATCTTCGTCTGTTAGACATCTAGACGTTATACTTCTTTGTATCCCATCCATCCATTGTTTTCTTGGTCTTCTCCGTCCTCTGTTTCCTTCAGCTTCCCATTCTAGCACCATTCTTACTATTCTATCGTTTTCCATTCTTTTCACATGACCGAATCATTTTAATCTTCTCTCTTGTATTATTTCCAGCACATTATGTTCTACATCCATTATTTCCCTAAGTTTTGTAATTCTAATGTTATCCCTTCTTGAGATTCGATAAGCCCTCCGCCAGAAATCCATCCCTGTTGTCAATACTTTTCTTTCTTGTTGCCTATTCATTGTCCACGTTTCTGCTCCATTGAGTGATATACTTTGTACTCTTGAATTGTATATGAGGTTTGTAGTTTTCTTTAAAATGTTTCTCAAAAATGTTTGGGATCAATAAGAGAAGCAGATGGAACTAGTAGAATAGAAATAGAAAAATCTGATTTAATATATCCACATGACTTTTCTACCATCTACATGCTAGCCTCTGGTTTCCGAGGTCGCGGTTCAAATCTGGCGGAGGGCGATGGATTTTTTTCGGGCGTAAAAATCCTTAGCATGGGTTCCTTCGGAAGGGACGCAAAGCAGGTGGTCCCGTATCGTTACGACACGTAAAAGAACTTCAAGCCTGGTAAACAGGCCTCTGAGCAAAATGTTCGTTCTTTCACGCCCAATTGAAGCCGGAATTATAAAGGCAATAAGTATCATAATATTCTGAGAAGGATAGCGATATAAAATAAGTAATAATATATCTAAAATCAGTGTATGTATAAAAAGGAGAAGCATTGTAAAAATTGTTGACTGTAAAAGCGACAGAAAGACCAGACAGGCACAGTTTTGTTAATTAGGGACCAGCCTCAGGTAGAAAGGGTAAATACCATTGAAGCAAGTTTTTCCTGGTAAAAAGCCGAGTACAGCTGCACTTAGCCTGGTGAAGGCCACTCTAAGCATCATAACGCTAAGTTTGAGGAGAGCGTTTGAGGGGAAAGAGCGGAAGTTAAGGCGTTGGTTTTCCTTGTATTAGCGTGGGTAGATCAGTCTGCCTGAGTGTCTGGTGAGTGCAGGACGACTTACTCGTCGTGTGGAGCAGAATGGTGGCGAACATGCTAGAGGGTAGAACGCTTAGCTGTAGTTAATATTCTTCGGTCTTGGTAAAGACAAAGTATCATCGTATGCATTTACAAGTGATCGGCAAACCGCAGTATTATTTTAAATAGTGAATAAATGTGTTCCAAGACAGCGTTTGTGTGTTTCTCTGTACACACCCACGCATACCCTGAGGTTAAGGTTTCATGCTGGAGCAGCCGTGGCAAAAGAAGAACCAACTGGGAGGAGACAAGCAGCAACCGTGAGGCAAAGGTATTGCTTCATTGTTGGAGGACGGAGCGTGGCTGCGTCATATTGCGCCTAAACTTGGGGCTGAAAAATTACCTGCGTCACAATATAGAATGGGACGCTAAGAACCATTGTAGTTAAAGAATGCCCATAAATAAAATCATTTTATTTATTTTCTGCCTATCGTTTGTTAGTGAGTTTTCAAGCTATTCTTACTAGAAAAACTATTCTTCTATCCACTGTATGTTAATCCAAATAAACCTTTGCGAAATAGCTACACTACAAATTTCGTTAAACATAGATACAAAGAGAACAGCAATAATCAAATGTTTAAGAACTGGATGCTATACGCTGGCTTTAAAATTCCATCCTGTTTCCATGCAATCGCGAGAAGCAACTCAATGTTGACAGGACTTTAAGAGAATGTCTAAGTAATGAACAATTCGAACCATTACTAACGGATATCTCAGGAATGAGTTATGCCTCAAAAAACTAACTTGAAATAAATTGTGTGTTTTAAAGACATCTGCATTTTTTGTTAGTACATTATCATCTATTGCTTAAAGTTTATCAATGTATACAAGATTATACAAAATTCTTTCCGAATGAAGAGGACTTCATAGGCTATTCCCAGGAAATTCAAGATATAAATTTTATTTTTCATATAAATATCTTTAACATATGTTATTTAATTAAAACCGTTACAGCCATTTTTGGAAAATAAAAAATGTCTAGAAATGTTCCATGTAAAGGGAGTTTAGGATAGGATTTTCTTGAAAATCTCCGTGTCTTATCTGTGGGAGATAACTTAAATACCAAATGTGGTACTTTTCCAACTTTTCGTTTTTTGCTGTTATGCTGCTCACAAACATACAGGCTTACACACAGACGCATGCGCGCGCGTCTTTTTTTTTTTTTAATTTTGTTGGATTCCGGAGGCCTCAAAGCATATATTTACGGTAAAATTATCGGTATCGAATTTTCGGGTGGAATGCAACACCTCTACACTAGGACGCGGTAGAGAAAGTAAAAAAGAATAAGTAAAAGAACAAAACAATTGGAATGTTGAACTCGATATTTTTAAAATGTGGTCGCTAGGTGAATACTAGGATGGATTCTTACCTAGATACCTGAATTTTCAGTCTCTCATTTCAACTTCCTCTTCAAAGTTCAGGGATACAAGGGCAGAGTGGGGACGGTGGTGAGTATCGTATGCGGAAGACGTGCCCTGAAGTTTCTACCCTGTCTTCGTTATCTTATGCCCGAACTTGTCCCTCAGTATAGGGGTCCACAAGTTGGCATTCTGAGTAAAGCGGTTGGCGGGAAGCTGTCGCCACTCGATTTGGCCGCCTTTTGTCATCCGTCACCGCATTCCTTCCTCCCAAAGATCGCATAGTTGTTAATAGTGTTTTACACCCGTTCGTACTACGTACATAGGTACGTGATCACAGGTGGTGGACGGTGGTTTTACAAGAAATTGATAAAGGAACTTTGGGAAGGAAACGTTCAAGGCCTAAGCTTAAAGTAACTCCCCAGCATATGCAGTTATGAAGACTGAGGATAACTTGGTACAATACTTCGGTCAGGAAGGACGCCCCTGGCGGGATTTGAACCGTAGACCTCCCGTTCAGGAGTCCGTGTCTCGGCCATCCTTGTTAGTAAATCCCATAGTCGCAGTACGCCAACTACTGGCAGCATTGCTCCCCACACCAAACCTATACTGACATGATGACACCTTGTTGCTAGTGCAATCTAAACAATCACGCTGACTATTCGCAAAACGAAATCTACATATCTGAGAGCGGAATGCATAAGGATTAATACAACTGTATACCTGTATAATCTATGGATACAATTTATTGCCGAGCCATATTTTGGGATGCAGAAAATAAAGGGAAGCCACTGGATCTCCCCAGTTGGGGTTGTAGAATAATCACTTCGAACTCACAAGCGGAGCTATTGAATTGACTTTTTCAAAGTAAGAATTTGGCAGGATTTTTCACAGCCTTAAAGAAAGTATCACAAGGTGTGGTTTCAAGATTAATACCAGTGAGGGATGGGTGTGATTGGGGTTCCCAGAATGTAATAAACACTTCTTTTAAACGTCTCCCTCATACTCTAAACCGCTTCAACTGTTTTCCCCTTCTTAGTGTTACGCACACTTATGTTCGAAAGATTTTGGACTGAACATTATAAATTGAGGTTTGCTTTGTCACAAAAGTTGTAAATGTGCAACTGTAAGGATTAGTCATGAGAACATATAAGGATCTAGCCTTATTCATAAAAGACAAACTTGAACAACACAAACATATTCAATTATTTATGGTACGATCACGTTTCCCTTTGATTTTTTAAAAGCCCTATTCTTTTCTGATTCCTTAAACGTTTCATGCTCTCCAAATAAAGAAACACAACAACACGCTTCCAGAATGCCTGATAAGCCAAAGGCAATCGATCTAACCTTTCTGCATGTTTTAAGCTATGTAGACAAACAAATGAAAACCTAGTAATTGCAAGAACCAAATAATTGCCAAAACTGAACTTTACAGAATTTTGAGAAAAGTTAGGTGGTTCTTGCAATGGACCTGTAATAAAGAAATTTTAAAACTTGAGGTAATGAAAAATAATTGAGTTTTATTTAAACACGCGCTTTAACTACTGCGGTCCTTAGTGTCTATATTGAGCGTGAAAGATAGGAAATTTTGCTCAGAGGCCTCTTTTATCATTCATCGTTTTACGTGCCGTAAATCTACGACACGGGAACACCGGCTTTACTTCCCTTCCGAAGGAAGTCATGCTAAGGATTTTTACGCCCGAAAAAATCCATCGCCCTCCGCCGAGTTTGAAACGCGACCTCGGGAAGTAGATCAATTGCCCCTCCAAAAAAAAACATCATGTAGTAGTTCATTAAGACAACAAATAGATTTTTTCTGTTTATAACAAATATCAAATGTTTGTTCTTCCCAACTCCAACTTTATAGTAATATAATTATGTCGTACAGCATAGATGTAAAACTTTAAACTTTGACTTCTTAATGATTCGTGAATGCTGATTACAGTTTTTGCGCACTCCGGGATTTTTATAAATACTAATATACAATATGAAAGTAGTTTCGAATGTCTGCTATCTCAGTGCTAGACAATGGCGTATTCAGCAATATGAATAAATTAGTTCAAAATGTGTGTTGAATATTTAAGCTTCTTGCACCATATTTTAGGATAAAAAACTTCCGGAATTTGTAAATACAGAAATGAGTACCTTACTTTACACAACATTTCCTTCAAAACAGATCCATTCCGCATTGACTATCTTCTGCCAACGTGCGTCTGGAAGCATTCCTGGATACGATTTTCTGATATTGGTTTCAGCGCTCTCGTCGCATTTGTAGTGACTTCTTCAGCGCTCGCTGATCGTCTTTGATAATCACACGGCTTTCAGAAAATCGTTTATGCCAAGCATAGACCTGGGTTTGTATGTTTCACTGCTGCTTCGCCATATGCGCTTGCAGCATTCTTAATGTATCCGAAGGAAATTTGGGTAACAAAACACAAAATTTGACATTTACACGTTGTTCTGTATCCCATATTCTGAAATGCCACAAAGAATAACACCAGTTGCCAGGCAAGAACAATAATGATTATGGTTCATGAAACTTTTATGGAAGTGACACCTGAAACAGAAATAAGATACATGCCATTGTTCATTTCGGCGAAAAAATACATTCCGGAAACCTTTTCATCCTAGTATGTATTCGTTAAAGATGTAAATATAAATTTTGATACAAATTGTTAGTTCAAACTCTGATTACCATAATAAATCTCTCTCACACGCACACGCGCGTGTCCACTACAAATCCCTTACCGAATTTCATTGTTATTTTCTTAATGTGTATGTGTATGCAAACATTTTTCGGCAGCCGTCATTCTTGGAAGAAACAGTCGAGAGAATTAATACCTGCAGAAGTCGACAAAGAGAGTCCGTGTGGAAAGTGTTACGAAAACGCTTAAGGATTTAGCCTTATCGCAGACTCAGTAGTGTGGTATTCCAGGATGCAGATGCAATACACTCTCTGTTCTCTGTAAATTTTACTAATTGTTGCATGGTCGTCCAATCAGAGCACTCATTACTCCCGCTATTATTATTAATAGATCATTAGGAGATTGCACTGGCATGCTGGCATCCAAATGTGCAGTTTCTATATACGCTAAAACTTTACCAAGAACTGTTACCTTCTTTTAAACATACGTCTATCATAAAATGCCTATCAGACCCTCTTGTCTCTAACCATTTTAGGGGGAGGGGTCTTCATTATTTTAAAATTTTTACTTTCTCTATAACTTTTTTGTAATAAGTAAAGGCAGGCTTGTATTTCACCCAAAATTTTCATATGAAATAATTTTCATTATTTTTTTATTTTCTCAAAAATTCCTTTAACGATTTTATTAAAGTACGTAAGTTAAAAATATATGTATGACATAAGTTGTCTATTCTAATTTTCTGGGAATAGCCTGTAAAGGCCACTTCATTTGAATGACTTTTGTATAATTTTGTATAGGTTGCTTATAAACCGTAAGAAATAGACAAAAATTAACTACATAAGAAATATAGATACCCTTAAAACACACAATGTAAAACACATTTTTGTGGCATGTACCATTTCCTCAAGTGATGAAAGTAATTTTTGCTGTGGTCAACTACATTCTCGGGGTTTTGCTATAAGGGATATGTCGTAAGTGATAACTTGTCGATAGGATATTCTATCAGAATATCATTCCATAGTGAGTGAAAAGTACAAGCAGCTCATATTACTTAAATGAATTTCAGACACGAATATCATTGTGTAATGCAGTCCGCTTAACTTGATTCAGGATCCATTTTCTGTCAAAAGAGATCTACCTGTCGAACTCCAGATGGAAGTTATTGATCTCCAGTGTTCTGAAAACTATGGGGTGAAACATAGGGAGAGTACTATACAAGAGCTTTATTCTTTTCTGGTCAGGATAAACTTAAAAGTTGGTTGGATGCTATTTAGCAGGTATTTTGTATGTTTTGGGGCACATACTTGTGAACATTCTCCGATGTGGACTTGAACAAAAACAAACACCATTTATCTTTAAGTGATATCAATTTAGAGGCCATATTAAGAGCAGCCACTTCAAACATGATACCAAACTTGATCAAATAGTCACTACAAACAAAAGTAATGTGACACATTGAACTTGAAAATAAGTGTATATTATCAGTGCAAGTTTATGTTTACATGCTCTCAGCACAATTTTTAGTAAACTTTATGTTTAAATGATTTTTTTGTGAAATGTTGCAACCATACATATTTGCAAACAATTTTTAATATAATTTTAATTGAAACGCTGTAAAAATGTTTATATGAATATTAGTTTGTATTCATTGTAGAGTGTAGACCTTCTAACAAAATCGTTAAGTTTAGTTCCAGTGGGCAAATTTGAGATTCGAAAGTCCGAGAGATGTGGCCCTTGGTCGTGGGCTAAAAGTTGAGTTTGGCTCTCAGAGATAATCAACTTATGCAGGTCTGCTGTATGATAACATAATCGGGGTGCAGAAGCGAATTAAAGGGAATCATTGAATACTACATATACAGAAAAAGAATAAGCACTAAATATATACAGTACTCTGACCCTTAAGAACCCTAGCTCTTATGTAGGCCCCTCACTCTACCGTTCTTCATGGCAATTAAACTTCTTTGCCAAATTTTAGCTAAACGTGACTCCAGTTTGCGACAGTCAGCGTCCAACGTTACAGGCAAGCAAGCCTTCATTCCCCTACCGGAGTTCAGCAACTGGGGTGTTAGCCACTACTTTTTTTACTTTCTGTGTGTGTGTGTGTGTGTGTGTGTGTGTGTGTGTGTGTGTGTGTGTGTGCAGCTTAACTCAAAAAACGAAAAGTCGGATACATACCAAACTTGATATTTAAGTGCAGTATCTTCCAAAGATGCAACACAAAGATTTTCAAGAAAATCTGCCTATTCCTGAACTACCCTTTACATGGAAAAATCTTGAATTTTTTTATTTTCTAAAACATGGCTTTTATAATTTTTATTAAAATACCATATATTAAAGCTATTTGCTTGACAAGTAAAATGTATGACTAGAATGTTCTGGGAATAGCTTGTGAAATCTCCTTCATTCGGAAGCAATTTTTTATAATCTTGTATAGCTGGTAAGCGCTAAGCGAAAGAAAAAACGTACTTCACTAAAAAAAATGTAGATCTCTTTAAAACATACAAATTCGTCCAAATAACTTTTTCTGTGGCATCAGCCATTTCCGAGATATCCGTATTTAATGATTCGAATAATTTAATGCTTAGCCATTCTTTTAAGGCCTGTCGACTTTCAGTTGTTTCTCAGATTTCATGCAAAGATAGTGGAATGTTAAGGCCGGCGTATAGTGTCCAGTTCTAAAACATTTGACTATCACTACTCCCTTTGTATGTATAACGAAATGTGTAATGCAGTTATTTCCGGAAATGTTTATCTCGATTAAACAGAAGTAGATAGGAAAAGAAACTTTTGTAAGAACAATTTGTACATCTGCTAACAAGCGCTAGAGGGTAGAGGATGTCATGTGAATGTAACATGTAAGAAATGTTTTCAGTTCTAACTACAGAATTAGGACTAGGACTAGGCGCGGAGGGACGCCCCGGGGAGGGAGGGGTGAGGTGACAGGAGAGAGAAGGTGGCCGGATCAGGAGACACGACAGGCAGAGGACAGGGTCCCTACTTTTCCAGGTTTAAACACCCCAGATGGCGGCTAGTACAACCGGCTCCCCTTCCCCCCTGCAGCCTGCACATCCCGCTGGGGTGGGCGGGACTCGGAGACCGCCCCCATTCCGGATACGAAGTGTTACATAGAGCATCCTTTTCCCCTGCAATGCAATGCCGAGATTCTCGCCGACACTTTCAACCCTCAAACAGCCAAACAGATGAAAGGTAAAGTGAAATGAAAATGCAGGTGAAATGGAGGGACAGAAAATTCGAGGGATGTAATTAACCATTCTAGCATTCGCCTAGCGACCTGGAGAAGCTCCCGAAAAAACGCATGAGTCAGGATAGTCAGCCGCTGGAATCAAACCCACGACCTCCGGAATGCGGGCCACAGACGTTACCGCCTGAGCCATCCCGCTCAGTACTACAGGTTTAAATATCTTTTGTTATTATTTTTGAAGGAATATTATGGAAAAACTAGAATGTAATTTAATTATTTGTGTAAGATAATTTTTCGTGCAATCGTTAATTCTTAGTTTATCATTTATTTATTTAAACATTTAGATTTATTTTTTCAGATGAAATTGCACAAATTACGGGTTTTCTAAATGTCCAATATTTTAATTCGTGAACAATACACATACTTTTCAATAGGTGGACCTTGGTGCTATGTCCTTAAAATGTTTGCAATATTATTATGGGTCCAGTAAATGTTCTGTATGATGAGCTGCGTTTTCTTACAACATGAATTTGACATTTTGGATTTAAGGCTAATTTTTCATGAAACGTCTGATTTCCACAACATGTTTTTTACCCGGTTACTCACTTCATCAGATGGATATTAATAAATCACGACCGAAGCAAGAAGAAAGTAAAGCAGAAGTATCTGGAAAATTCGTCGTGCTGTTAAAAAAGCCTCGACCTTGAGTTTTATTAATGACTGGCTCAGCTCAAGTCAATTTACATTACACAGCACATAAAACCTCCGTGGCGCGATAACCCAGGCAGGGAGTGGAACATGGTTATATTCCCATTAACCAACTGGACAGTTGTACAGACGACTCCAAATGTTTTCCGTTGCACAGTAAGCTGGGCAAGCGGGATGCTAATCGATAGGTTATTCCAGGTATCTTAGCTCATACTCGCTCTACAAGGAAGGTTAAGAAATGTAACAGGCTAAACAAAATATCATTCCAACACATTTCCCTTAGACTTGGCTGTAAGAATGTAATAACTGTGAAATGAAAACAGCAATAACATTACAACACAGCGACATAAAGAGTATACAAACTAATTTTTAGGAATTACAGACATCATATTATTGTATAACAAGCAAGTGTTAAAACAAAATGGTTTGGTTTTTTATATATTTACTGCTTTCTCTACCCATTATTAACTAACATGTGTTCTTTATTTTCATAATGTCCTTATGAAGTATCATTTTTCCGTGTATCATGACAACAATTTAGGCCAGAAATTATTTAAAGTTACAATCTAAGTTACACTTTTCCCTATTTGGTTGCATGCAAGATGCCGTAATGACAACCAGGCGCTTATCTATTCCACAACTCATATTTTTACTGTCTCTACTATTTACCTATAATAAGTAGGGAATGTGTTGTATTCCACCCAAAAATTACAAAACGAGATTCACCGGAAATACACATTTTGAGACCCACTGAATCCAAAGAAAGCATTTTTACTTTTCCTACTATGCACTTACAGTAAGGAGAGGAAGTATTGTATTCCACCCAAAAATTCAATAAAAATATTCACCGTAAACACACGTTTTGAGCCCCAATGAATTTACTTTCCCTACAGTAAGTAGAGGAAGTATTGTATTCCGCCCAAAAATTTAATAACGGGATTAATACTCGGAACGGAAATACTCGTTTTCAGACTCCCTAAAACCAAACAAAGTTTTTACTTTCTCTACTACGTAGTTACAGCAAGTAGAGCAAGTATTGTGTTCCACCCAAAAATTGAATGAGATTCACCGGATATACAAGTTTTGAGACCCCCTGAATCCAAACAAAGCATTTTTACTTTCTCTACTATGTAGCTACAGGAGGTAGAGAAAGTAATGTATTCCACCCAAAAACTGAATAACGAAATTCAACGGAATTCACGTTTTGAAACCCCTGAATCCAAAGTAAGCATTTTTACTTTCTCTACTACGTATTTACAGTAAGTAGAGAAAGTATTGCATTTCACCCAAAAGTTAAATAACGAGATTCAACGGAATTGACGTTTTGAAACCCCTGAATCCAAAGTAAGCATTTTTACTTTCTCTACTACATAGCTACAGTAAGTAGAGAAAGTATTGTGTTCCATCTGAAAATTCAATGTCGTAATTTCACCAGAAATCACGTTTGTGACCCCTGAATCCAATGAATTTATTTTTAGACAATGGTCCAAGTGTGTGTGTGTGTGTGTGTGTGTGTGTGTGTGTGTGTGTATCCACGAATAGCATAACTCAAAAGCAAACGGTTGGTTAAAACCCGAACTTGATGTTTAAGTTCAACTTCTTCCAAGATTGCGACACTGAGATTTTAAAGAAAATCCTCCAATCCAAACTACCCTTTACATTGGATATTTTTCAAAATTTTTTATCTTTCAAAATGACTAAGAATTTTGATTAAAATACATATGTTTAAACTATTTTCATGATAAATAGAAAGTATATCGTTTATTTTCTAGGAATAGTCTGTAAATTAGTCTTTATTGTCAATGAATTTTGATAATTAGTAAATCATGAGAGAGAGAGAGAGAGAGAGAGAGAGAGAGAGAGAGAGAGAGACAAAAACTTACCGCACAACTGTAGAGCTTGTTAAAGCACAAAATTTATATCAAATAACGTTTTTATTTTATGTCAAATAACTTTTATATTTTACCTATTTTGAAAGTTTCTTTGTTATTAGTTTAAATTTTCAAATGCTTTATACTTCCCTCAACTGCAAATAGCTATTGTTTTTCTTTCTTTCTGTCTCTTTCTTTCTCGTGTTCATACAAACAGAACAGAATTTCAAAGCTATCACGTCTGTGGCTCACATTCGGGAGGTCGTGGGTTGGATTCCTCTGGCCGACCTTCCTGACCCATAGGTTTTTTCGGGGGGTTTTCCCGGGTCGCCAGGCGAGTGCTGGGAAGAATTCTCACATCCCCGAATTTCCGGACCTCCATTTCATCTCCATTCTAATTTCCCTGCATCTTTCATCCGTTGGTCTGTTTCAGGGTTGGAAGTGTCGGCGATGGTGTTTCGGTTGCAGTGTGGCAGGAGATAAGAATGTTTTTTGTGACTTTCTCCGTCCCTCAGCTTTCGGCTTCCTGTCGGGAGTATCCTAACTCCCTTGAGGAGCATTGGACACCCTCTGTGCTGGGTGGAGTCCCCGGTCTGACTGTCCGTCTGACGGGGAGTCTCTATCTGAAAACTTAGGGAAACTGCAGTTCCTGGTTCCGGACGCGCGGCGTCTTGTCTAGCTTCATCCTGCCTCCCGGAGACGCCCTCTTGTGGGGCGTGGGCACAATACCCACTATGTGGATCAGCGCCGAGTCTCCTCCGTAGCCAACCAATCCAAAGCTATCACGTAGCGATCAGCTTTGAGGGATTTGGCTATCGCTTTAGCTTAATATGTTCTGGTTATACCTACAACGAATTGTGAAAATAAGTGCTGAAGGTTTATGGATATTAACATGACATAGGTGCAAAATAAACTTTGTAAGAAGAGCGAGCAGAGAAAATCATGCGAATGCAACACATCATGTTTTAGGGCAAAACCTCCATATGCCTGCGTCTCAGTGAACAACATAAATCCAAAGTGAAAAGTCTGTTAACTACCAAACTTGATATTTAAGTTCAGCATCTTTCAAAGTTGTGACAAGGATTTTCAAGAAAATTTCCCCATCCTGAACAACCCTTTACATGGAAAAATTTTCGAAATTTATTTTCTTAAAAATGGCTCTAATGATTTTGATTAAAATACTCACTGTTTAAAATATGTTCAAGACAAAGGAAATATATATTTTGAAAATTGACTGAGAAGAGCCTCAAGCTTTCTTCATTCTGAATAGCTTTTGTATAATTGGTAAACTCTTAAAAGATTGGACAAAGTTTGATACACAAGAAATGCAGACCCCGTTAAAGCACGCAGTATGTTTATATATATAATGAGTAACTAATTCCCAGATATTTTTTTTATGTGTTTGAATATTTTTTGTAACTGAAGTCGCTATTCATTTTGTTTTTGTCGCGGTCATATAAACAGCATGGAATTTCAAAGCATCACGTAGTGACATGCTTTTTGAAAATGTGACTATCGCTTTATCTACATATACTACAAAGAAACGTATAAATGTGAACTTTTTCTTTTTGGTATTTAATTAAAGTCCTTTAACCGGTAGCTCGTTACGGACGGTGAAAGAACGAAATGGTTAAAATGATGCTCAAAGGGGCCCGAGGTCACTAGAAATTAGAATCAAACATTCATCTTCTCAGGATAAGAGAAAACCCTGGAAAAAACTTTACCCAGGTATTTCACTTTAACCGAGATTCTAACTCGGGACCTCTTGAATGTGAGGCAGACCCCCACACCACACAGATGAGCTAAATGTGATTTGCAAGTTTATCTGGATTATAAGAAGTAGACAGAAAAATGATATTTGGAAAAAAAGATTTGTAGAATGGTGAGAATAGAAATTTATGTGAATGCAACACATTAGTTTGTTCAATTTAAAATAATTTAATCTATATTTAAATATAATTCTTCCTAATCATAATTCTCGTGGAGCATGGAGTTTCAAAGACACCACATGAAAATCTGACTATCTTTTAAGCTACTGCATTCTTCTTATGCTTACAACGAAGTTTGTAATTGCAGTTTCATCTCAATTAACAAGAAGACTCTTTCACTCAAGCCGTGTGTAGGACAAGGTTGGAAAGATAGAATCAGATTGAAAAACTCAAATGTCATAGCCGAAATTTGAACTACGGATCTTCCAGTTTACGTCGAGGAGGCGCCGAAGTAACGCGTGCGACTTCCATTCGAGAGATCCCCAGTTCGCTTCCCGGCTACCGCCCAATCTGACCCATGTTTTTTTTTCGAGAGTTTTCCCGGGTCGTCAGGCAAATGCTGATATGATTTCTCTCAGCCCCCGAATATCGTTCCATTCCTCATTTCATTCATCCTTAACCCCGTTCTCGGTCTTCGGCTGGTTACCAGGGTATAAGGACCGCTTCTTGGGGGGCGTTGGACCCTCTGTTTGGGGTGGGGTCCCCGGTTTGCCTGCCCAACTGTCGGGCGTCTCAATCTGGAAATTTTAGTAACTTTGTCATTGCTGTGCCGTCAATCCTGGTTCCGGCCGCTCGGTGTCTCTCATCTCGTCTCTCCCTCCCGGTAGCGCACCCTCGAGGGTCACAAGCACAATATCCTCATTCACTGGATCGGGATCGAGTCCCCTCCGTTACACATTCCATTCCATTCTAGACCAGAGAAGAGAAGCATTTTAAAAATTCAGAGCGTGAATCGCAATACAAAGCCTTTTATTTAGGGGGGGGGGATCTTCAGATTTGTAACTTGAAAGCAATTTAGTTTTCAAAACAGAGTGCTTTCAAATGAATCAATTGCAACAAAAGCACATCAACCTATCTGCATTAACACTTCGGGTCACTATTTTGAAAATTTAGCTTGTATGTTATCCTAAACGAATAAAACAGCTATATAGAAACTGCATATTTTGCGCTACAGGTTGTTTCCTCGTATCTATTAACATTTTGCATACAATACCTAAATAGGTGTTTTTATTCTACGTCCACTATACGACTGGCACGGTTTTTCTGCTTTTCATTTGTGAGTGTGCATATAAGGGGAATTGTGTTTCAAATAAAACAATCTTTATTCGTTTTTCAGTAACAAGCGCAAAATATATCTCATTTTGAAGAAAATTTAACGTTATACTCAATTGTTTCCAAACTGCTCCAACAGTTTGACATTAATATTACTTTTGCTGCCATATTTTTAAAACATTACTTGAATGTTATCAGAACTGAAGGTGCCAACTGTATGGAACTACACACAGCGCTAAACGTTGTGATCGATATCTATGACAATTAAAAAGCAAAACGAACTTATATTCAAGGTAATAAATACTCTCGGAGCACGCGTAGAACGTTCTATTGGTGATAATTATGAAACTATTCTTATTAATATTATTATTTATTAATAGCAACAAACGTTATAAACAAGATATACATTATGCGAACCTTGTTTCTCAAGAAAATTACTGAATCTTAAACTTGTGTAGCACCCGCATAAAGAGTGCAGTATTTGATTTTTAACAAATATTATGCAAAGAATATGTTAATTTATTTCGCTTGAATAGTTCGAGTAAAGAGAAAAGTATTTGGTTTCGTCTTCTTTCTTCTTAGAGTCAGGTCGCTGAATGCATACACAGAAGTAAATTGACCTTTGAGACGATACGGCACGCTGGCTATAGCCAGGCATGACTAGTCGAGAAGAAATTTCTTCCCCCTCTTCCTCTACACCCCTTGGCCCAACTGAAAACATTTGAAACCCAATGTACATCATGCACAGGGGAGAAGTTACTACTTACATGACGTGTAGCCCCTGAATTATCAGTTCTCTTAGGACTTAAAGAGGCTCAGTGCGTCCTGTACCAGACTTTCAAGACGTGTCAGGCACTCATAAAAGAAGTGCAGAGAGGCAGCATCGATTTACATCCTAAAGGATCCCAAAAATCTAAATTACCGTGAAATGCAACACCAATAAGCTATAACAAAGTGCCCAATAAAGAAGTTCAAAATAACTGATATGACCGTATTTCAGCACAGAAATTCCCTGTTAATTACCGTTAGTGGCTAGTGATACAGAGAATATGGAAGTGTACGTCCACCAAGCGAGATGACACCGCGGTAACGTGAGAGACTCGCATTCGAGAAATTCGAGAAGACTCAGGTTCGATTCCTGGTGGCCGCAAACTCTGTCCATGCGTTTTTCGTGGTTTTCCCTGGTTTACAAAAGAGAATGCTGTAGTGGTGTGTTCTATCACGGCCTTCCTCTCACCCTCTCTCTCCCATTTCCTTCATTTTATTTACCTTTCATGTTTCAAGTTGGCTCCAGGGCTGTTGTAGGGCAGAAGGTGTTTTGTAACTGTTTCCCTCTCCCACTGGAGAGACGTCTCCGAGCGGCCCTTCTATGGCTGAGTGGTCAAGCCGGAGCTGTTAGGGAACTCTGCGCGTCTCTGTCCACATACGCCGGCTTCGCTCTGGAACCCTTGTTTCCCCTGCGGTTCCCTCACCTCATCCGTTCCTCCTGAGGATGTACGCACAATAGATCCCTTAAGAGCCGCTGTGCTAGGTATCCCCTCCTTTCAGCAGTCCAATGGTGTAGTCCTCGCAGGAGGAACATTTCAATTTTATTGAAAGATCTTTAACCTGATTTTCATCATACATTTCAACCTAAATACAGAATTTTTAAGCAATCCGTTCATGACTCCTACTAACAATGCAATATAACATACGCTCATCCTCTTGGAGACGAGTTCCTATACAATCCTTCAAGAGATGCTTGGATATCAAAATTTACAATAACAATCCCAACATTATTTTTTTTGAAAACTCACTATACCAGCAGAAAGGCCGTTGTATCCAGTCCAGCAGCCCTTGAGGAGTGAACTTGCTACCTTCTATCACTCTTAACCCAGCCTCACCCGTCACCCTGCAAACCTCATCCCGCCATCAAAGGGTAAGTCCTATTAAGGGTAGGTAGCCATAAAGGATACCCATCTGTGAAATATCTAAAATCCATAATTTCAGTTTGATTGATTTGAAATGTTAACATAGCAATTAGATTTAATGTATAATATGCACACCGAATTTCATACATATTTTTAAATTAGTTCGAGATATTATTTATTTTATTATTTATTTACGGTTTAAAAATTGCTCCTCGTCGATGTAATTATGTTTCGCAAAAAACAATATTTTATAATTATATGAATTTTTGTCATATCGGGAGAATTTAATTTTGGGAAAAAATAAATGTCAAATACAAGAGTACAAATTGCTTACTAAAAATTTTACACAATAGAGTAATATTTGTTTTGGGGGGGGCTTTGGTCGTCCACGACCGTTTAGCCATCGAGATGTCTACTTTGATTAGTAATTAACGTTCTTTAACCGGATAAACCATATCGGACGGTGAATGAACGAAATGACATTCCTCTCAGGATAAGGGAAAACACCAGTAAGAGAAATTATATATATATATATATATATATATATATATATAGAGAGAGAGAGAGAGAGAGAGAGAGAGAGCTTATCCAGATAGCTCATCCTAACCGAGATTGGAATGTGAGGCAGACACGCTATTCCCACGCCACAGAGGTGGGCAATTATTATTGTTGTTTAATAATATCACAACTGAGTGTCAACAAAATTTCATCTCACTTTTTTGTTGCTATTTATAAGGAGGTATACAAAATGTAATTCTTCTTTTATGCGAAAAGTACAGCGTATGAAACAACTTGAAAATAAAAATGTGCCGACAAATAAAATACCAGAAAAGTGTGTTTAAAATTATAAGGCTAAAAACATTGCTTCTGGCTTGCTATTAAATAGTAGATTATAACACAAGGGGTAGAAGTAGGGCTTTATTTTGCGAGTAGGAATCTTTGCGAAACGAAGGCTGTAGGCAGAGTTTCGCAATATACGAGCAAAATGAAACACTTTCAACACTGTGGCATTTTTAGGCGCGCTCGAATTTGTAAAATATCAATAGTATTATATTGATTCCTAAAACTAACAGAGATCACGTTTAGAATACTGCCGTTGAAACAAAAGAAATTACATTAAAAAGCGAGATATTAGATGTTTTGTTGACTCACTAGCAGCCGTTTTCAGTGAAATTATTTTCAACAGGTTTTGCCTTACACCAGGCAATGGAGCGATTAAAAGCTATATCATATTGATTTCTGGATTTTTTGGGTAAATACATCTAGTATTATTCTTTCTGCTGCTTCTGTAATTTCACCTGACACTTTCATTTCGGTTTCTTCCGATTTCATAATTTCTGCCATTTAATCTTTAGGTAGGTTATATTAGATAAAAGAATAATGTTTTATATCAAAGAAAGCAGAAGGCTGTCAATATAAGGTATAGGTTAATTCTACAGCGAGGTGTGATAAATTGAAGTATGGCGATTTGCAGTGTGAACAGAAAATGCGAGTGCCATGAGAAATTAATCATGTAAAAAGACAATGAAAAGTAAAACCTAATCAAATCATGTCGAGTTATTAAACATATGCAAATACAAAGCGTAATTGCCACGTGATTGGACTTGAAACCAAAGTTGGTCACACAGAAGATTATCGCATTTAGTGCGATAATCTAAAGCGCTTAGCTCGTGTGCCCTGCTGTCTAAAAAAAAGTATTTAGTACATATACTAGCCTCAATTTGTCTTTTTCTGTTTCTATGCAGCTAATTTAATATTTGAAAGTTCCTGAGGCCTCTTCAGAATGGCTTGTTCACTTTAATGTAGACACACCTTACCGTTTTTACTACAATTTGATGGAAGGCTAAGCTTGCAGACAGGCATTTAAATCCCTATACGAGATATGTTTAAAAGTCATACAGATATAAAAGTCACACAATTAAATTAAAGGACTGTAATGCATAATAACAGTAATAATAACAGTAATAATAATAATAAAATTAATATTTATACATTTTGGCATTTTTTTTTTTGCCTTTTCTCACAGATGTCTACACAGTCTCCGGTTGACCCTGAGCCTGTCAACACTTTGTCGTTGTTGCATACGAGAGCGAAGTGCAATGAGCACTATTTGAGATTGAATAAAATTGGCGACCTAATTTTTGTGTTCCTTTATAACTCTACTGAATCTGCTGTTCACATTGCTGTCTACTTCTGATAATAAATACTTTACATGACTGTGCATTGGAAACAGAGGCTTATGACGGCATGGCAATTCTTCAATTAGGCTTGAAGTTATCTACACTCAAACCTATATCAATTCCAAAAAAACGTAAACAGCCAAGGGTCATGACGTCGAGTAAAACACGGTCTAGTGAGTGACCGAGTGCTGTCTGCAAACTGTACGAGAGATGAGGGCCGGTCTGTTATTTGCGACGTCACTGCGTCAAGTCCAGTTTAACCCAATTTCCTTTCGTCTTGGCTTTAATGCTTGGAAATTCCTATGCCTGCTTACGACTTTTCGTCTCTCCATTGTTTTTATAAAAAACAGCAGTACACGATAGTGCTGTAACTCTTAATTTAGACAAAGTTTACTTACATGCCTTGTGCCCTGCTTTATATTGCGAAAGGCCTGTTACGGATGCTTTATGAACTATGTTCAGAATTATGCTTTTATCTCGCTAAAACGTTCTACCCAAGTGAGTGATTCACTCTACGGTTACATAATTTTATGGAAATATACTCTAACACTATTTAGAAACAGTCGTTTGTTGGGGGCATTAGTCTAAGTTAACGTGCTCATGCTAAAACAATAAGCTCTTGTCTGATAGCCTTTCTTATGCATTAAGGAAAGGCGAAAGACGAAGATGTTAGAAGGCATGTTTCGCCATAAATGAACACTTCAGTTTTATATTGTCAGCACATAATCTGTTAACGCTGCATTAATGTCATTTTCACAAGCAGTATTTCTCGTCGTATTTGGGGAGAGGTGCCAGAGTCCAAAAATCCCGATTATGTCTTACAATTTAAACTTTTTTCCGGGGTGATTTTCCGAAAAATCTTGAATGTGCTAATTTTGAGGAAGTCTATATATATATATATATATATATATATATAAAGTTCCCTTGTTTTACCATACTGTGTTTTTACTGTTTTCGTTACCGCTTATTACCGCGGTTATACAACACATACACAAACACAAACACCCATGCCCAAGGCGGGACTCGAACCCGCGGCCCTCAGCTTGGCGGAGCGCCGGAGCTATACACTCCGGCGACCATGGCCACGAGGGCCGGTTATTCGTCGTTTGAAAATAAATCACTGAAATACTCACACGCGCGCGCGCGTGTGTGTAAGTTTTTGAAACGAGAAGGGCTACTAAATATCTGCAAATTTTGCAAAGAATCTTCTAATAGTCCCTAATAATATTAGTATAAGTAAAGGTATAGGTTATACAACGGAGGGGGACACCTCGCACACTGCAACCTACATAGATCTGTTGTGACCACCACCCCCAAGAGGAAGGGATGAAGTGAAGGAAACAGGAGGCTACACGTCGCAGGCAGAGAGTCAACAGAGACGCGAGGAAGTCCCTAACAGTTCCTGGCTCGGAGACCCGTTCCACGGAGAGTACTTTTTCCTTTGAGCAAACATCCGCGTCATCTGTCCGATTCTGCCACACGCCACGAAACCTAGACACACACCTGAAAGATGAGATGGAAACGGAATGAAAGGGAAATGATGGAAAGGAAATCGTGGTAGATGAGAAACCACCCGAGGATTCGTCTACCGACCAGGAAAAACGAAAAGCCGAAGGTCAGAGTGGACGATCGACGGGAATCGAACCCGGGACCTCCCGAATGCGAGCCTCACACGTTACCGTAGAGCTAAGTCGCTAGGTAATAGTATTAGTATTTTTACTTGTAATTTTAACAATAGTGATCAGCAAGTATAGTAATTCCTTAAGCAGGTGGCTTCAAGTTATCTCACTCGAACCCATTATCACTACAAAGAAGATAAAACAACAGAGGACAAGGGTCAATAGATGGGTGTGTGGGTGGACGATTGGATGGGTGGGTGGGTGGGTGGATCGCTGGACGGAGGACGTCATTAAAATCTGTCCTTTAAAATTTTTCGTATGTAAGTTTCTTGATTTTATCAGGTAAACTATTGAATAAATTAATAGATACTACTTCAAAGCTATTTTGTGTTTTACTACACTTACATTTACTAAAACAAATAATATTGTTACTTCTTGTCGGATAATCATGAATAGTTTTCACGTAATTTTAATCTTGTAAATACCTCTTAATGTACATAGACCATTCAAAATATATATACAAGTAAGAGTAAGGATTTCAAGTTCAATAAAATGTGGTTTACAATATGTTTTTGGCGGAACTCCACATAATATTCTTATTGCTCTCTTTTGCAAAACAAAAAGCTGGTTTGCATAGGTATGGTTGATCCAAAGTAAGATACCATAATTTGAAATTGAGTATATATTACTGTAATACACCGACATTCATGGCTTTTTATTAATTGTTTGGCGCAGTACAGGTAGGATAAACATTCCTTTATTTAGTTTCCTGAGATGCAGTCTATGTAGGATTTCCACCCTAATTTAAGTTCAAGATGAATGCCTAAGAATTTGACTGTTGAAGGATTAGAATCAGCAGAACCTCAATCCACAGTCTTATATTGGTTAAGCATTAATCTGTTAGAGTCACACCATTTACTTTTGAAGTTAAAGATATAACTTTACTTATGAGAGTATCATTGTTGTCAACATATATTTAATGCAAATAAAAACTTTTTAGGCATTCATCTTGTATAGCTTCAGGAAGATCATTGATGTACACCAGAAAGAGAACAGGTCCGAGTACTGAGCCCTGCGGGGCACCATGCTTTATCTTTTTGAAACTAAATTTTCTGTCACTACATAAGAAGTCTGATATCTGTCACTTAGATAAGAATGTGTGAAATTTATACTGATATGAAAACCACAGTAGGCTAATGTTTTAAAACGTATTTCGTGTGAAATTGTATCAAATGCCTCGGTTAGATTAAAGAAACGACCATGGGATGAATAGCTAGCTACCTTCAAAAGCATCCAAAGTTCGTTTAAAAATCTATTACAGCATTAGTAATACTGTATCCTGTTCTGAAACCAAATTGACTGAGAGAAAACAAAACGTTCTCTTCAAAGTTCTGTATTATCTGTTTATTTAATAAGACCTCAAAAACAAACACCACTGGGGTGATACTTATAGGTATATAATGAGCATAATCAGTTGTGTTACCTTTCTTATAGATAGGAATGACTTTTACAAGTTTAAAGGAATCTGGAAAATTACCATTGTCAATACAGATATTAAAGATGTGTGTCAGAGACTCACTTATAAAAGAGATAGCATACTTTAAAATTTGTGAATTTAACTCAAATACATCCAGACAACTGTTGCTAAGCTTCATTACAACAGCATCAACATCCTCTACAGTTACAGGCTTAAATTTAAAAATACTAGTTGGCTCATTTATGTTAGTCATCAAGTCAACAGGATCAATCTTGGGATCTTTACTATTAACAATCTCATCCACAAAATCAAGGAAATGTGAAGTTTATTTTCTCAACATTTAGATCAACTTCACATATATTCTTTGAAGTTCCATTTATTACATTTAAAATAACTGACCATAACGTTTTTTAATTATTTTTAGAATTTGCAACAAGTTTAGAAAATTGATCAGCCTTGGTAATCTTCAACAATTGCTTGTAATCTTTTCTGAGATTCATAAAAGTACCTTTATATTCCATCATTCTATGGCGAGTATATAAATTATAATAAAAGAGGCATTTATCTTTTAAAGCTTTGAGTTCGCCAGTGTACTGTATTTTATTTATACTTTTCTTCTTAGGCCCAGGATTACAAACAGTAAGTGGGAAAGCTTTCAGTAATATAAGATACAATCGATAAAAATAATTAAATTTTTCATTTAAGTTTTTTATACTATACGGTATTATTCAACTTATTTGTTTTAATAAAAACAAAGTAATTAAAACCTATAAGCGTTATAAAAGCGCTTAAATTTGATATTACAATTTGTATTCTTCGAGTTAACGGTATTTAAAATATTAGTTTTCAGGAGCACTGCATTGTGGACAGAAACAATAGTTAGATATAATGCTAATGCCCTTCCATCATTCGATATATTAGAAACAATATTATCAATGCACGTACCAACTGAGCCGTCACGTCCAGGTCTAGTAGGTTCAGAAATCAAAGGTCTAAGACCGTAGCTGCCAAACATGTTAAAAGGGTTGTTGACCTCGTTACTGTTTGATTTAAAATCAACATTAAAATCAGCCGTTAGCACAAAATGTTTATTAAAATTGTCTTTAAAAACAAAACGAAGAAGTTCGTATAATTTATTTAAGAAACTATCGAAGTAGGAATTGCCACGACGATACATGGAAATACAAATTATGTTGTAATTACTAAAATAGGTTGCACAGATCTCAAATATATACAATGAACTTAATTCTGAAAGATCAAATTTACTATTTTATATCATTTCTTACATATATTGCAGAACCTAAGTGCAAATTACTCATTGGTCGGCAAAAACTGTCAGCTAAACAATACCCTGGAATATTTAATAGGTGCAACTCAACTGAAGTTAATGAATATTCAGCTACATATATTATGTCAAGATCATGTTCGTTCACTAAAATTAAGAGATAATCACGAAAGATTTGTAAATTCCAGTGTAAAATATTTAATCCGCACAATTTTGCTACATTTACGAGTATATGGTCATTACTTACATAATCGCAGTTTGTTTCAGGTAGTGAAAAAAATTCCTAATGCAAACATTTTTAGGCCACTGAGTTTAATACATTTTCAACATTTTATTGGTTCACACTAACTTTAAGAGAGTCATATATATCAGCAATCCTAGAGTCCAATATTTTACACATAATCTCCGGACATTTTCACTTCAAGAATTGAATAAGTTTATCTTCAGTCGTTGATGGTGCAAGTGTAAATGGGTCATTTTAGGTATACCTTTTAGAACCTGCCTATTAGAATTATTTTCATTACTAGCGTTACTATCATCACTCCCAATCACAACTCGACGTTTTTGTTTCCTTTTTACTACAGTCGACAACAGGGTGCCACTGTTTACATTAGCCGCACAGTCAAGTGTAGTGCTCTTGGAGCTGTTTGAAGTGTCAAGAACGCTCTCATTTTGCTTGTTAATGTTTGCCTTACCAGGATTAACCTTCATGATTCTATTTGAACATTTTCACTTTGCACTTGCTTATTTGATTCACTAACCTTTTCATTAATGTCGATTTTAACCCTTTTCGCACCCGTAAAGCCTTTGTCATCAATTTTTCACTGCTATCTTCATTTACAAAATTTACGTTTCTTAGCAGATCGAAATGATCGAATAATTATTTCACTTCTTCATTTAGTTCTTTAATCACATTAGCCTTCTGTTTTAACAGGAATTTAACTACATGAACGCCGATTTTGTTGTTGACACCACCAACTTCATTTGAAGCTTCATAAATATCGGACTCACAATCGTCGAATGGCGTAACCTCTTTTTCATCACAACTCTTTACTAAGAACTCGTCATTTATTTTAGCATTACTGGTTAGTTTCACACACCTATTATGAAAATATCTACTACAGTACTATTTTAGACCAGTCAGAACTTTTGCTTTACAACGTTTACACGTTGAGATAATTTGAGGTTGAATTTGATGCAAACCACCTCCTGTCATTGTTCTGTTTCACTATTTTCAAAGTGTAAGGTTAAGTAAGTGGTCACATAAGCGTCCGCTCACCACGGCGTCCTCAAGTCGAATAAAAATCGGTCTTGAGTACTACCTGCAAACGCCAAAGGACTGTACTAGGGTGGCTTTTTATCTGCACCTCACTGCCTATAGTTAAGTGGCAGTTCAACCTTATTTACTTCCGTCCTAGTTTTATGCTTGGAAATTCCTACGCCTGGTGATTAGAAACTGCAAAAGTCAAGTATCATTATTTTGTTTATTATGCAACAGACCCTGTTTCATGGTTAAAGACATCAAAGACGCCTATTTCACGGGTTATCATCTAGCATCTAGTTCCCGATGTGGCGGATTCAAACCCCGCGGAGGGCGATGAGCTCTTTCGGGCGTAAAAAATCCTTAGTAGGGCTTCCTTCGGAAGGGAAGTAAATCCGGTGCTCCCGTTCGTAGATTCACGGCACGTAAAAAAGTCTCATGCCTGATAAAAAGGCCTCTAAGCAAAATTTCCGTTCTTTCACGCCCAATATAGAACGGGACGCTAAGAACCATAGCATTACAGAACATCCATAAATAAAAATCAATTTAATTTCGAAGGTGCCTAGAATATCGTTTGCCACAGAGCAACACAGAAGCGTTTTGTGGTATAACACAATATAAAGAATAGTAAGCATTAGCGAGAACTAATGGTATTAAGTAGGGATACATGGAATTAAAAAGGTCCTAAGTGTTACCTCACACGACTTCCTCTATTCACCTTTACTTATTCCATAGCTGTGGTGGATAATAAAGCGCCTCTAGGCGGGTTTGCACCGGGTTCTTCGGTTTCCCCCGGCATTCATTCCATCAATTGCTCAATCACCTTTCCTTTCATATCATCTCCTTCCTCGCTCTATTCAGTTATTTTATCCGATCCATAGTCTGTGCTCCCCGACAGGCATTTGACCCCAGGCACCCACTTCTAAGTCCTGGGAGTGTACGCCCTAACAAGGGAGAGGGTAAACAGATAGAGGGAGAAAAAAATAAAGAAAAAAAGAACTACTATTATGCTAAGTGTATGCATATAATTATAGAAAATGCCGGAAATAGCCGAACTGCAAGAATCTGCCAAATGGCGACCAACTGACGCACTGTGGTTGTTTCCATTTAGCCTACGGTGTCACCATCGTGTCGCAACCGTGTCCAAGTCTTCATCATAAACGAATTTATCATGGCCGCTCGCCGACAGCACGGTCGGGGCAGAGTAGGGACACGGTAGGTCATGTGGAAATGAACAAAAAGGTCTCTTCGTAAATTATATGTAAGGTGCTCCTTGACACCTCCCAAACAGCAAACAACTGCGACACAGTCGGTATACAGTCGCAACACGGTAGAAAGGCTGGCTTAAACCGGCAAAAAGAAGAGGCAACTTTGTTCACTTTGAGAATATCTGAACATGAGTGTTTGAGAATAGACATAGCTCACTATCATACTTTGAGGAAGATTCCATCCCAGGTCACGATTCACATCCTACGAGGTCACAAGAATGTGGATTTTAATTACGAGATGGAGTTTAAAGCTCAACTGTACAGAAAATACTCCTAAGATATGATAAGTGATTATTGATAAATGATAGGACTAGAAGCTAAGTACGGAATAAGGAAATCGAAAACAATAAATCCGACGGTACAGGATAAGATAAAGCATATTGCGTTATTCTTATTGCATATCTCTATAATATATATCTATCAGATATTACATATCTCCATATCTCTTTTAGAGATAAAATAGCGGCGTTCTCATAAACACTTAACTTCTAATGGATCTCTCTTCAACGAATTGCATAGAGTATAACTTGTGATATAATAAATTTATAACATACATCAATAAAATACTGAAATGTAAGCTCACATGGCCTATCATTAATTTTCATATTTATTCTCTAAATCAGCGACAAAACGCTTATTTTCTCCAACTTCTCACTATGAATCATTACCAGCAGAGCTTACATTTTTGACAGTCGGGCAGGAGGCTGAGGCAACAGTCAGCCGCTTAAAACCCAGCTCGATGCTTTATGCAAATATTGCAAATTGTTTCCATAAGATCAGGTCGTCTCCTTAGCGCGGTGGTAGCACTGCTGCTTACCAAGCGGGAGACCCGGGTTCGATTTCCGGTACCAGCGTGGGCATTTTCTTCCGCTGGGAGACCTGGTCCGGGGTGCAGTCAGCCTCGTTAAGTCCCTGAGGGGCCAATTGAGGAGATACTTGATTGAAAAGTAGCGCCTCCAGGTTTAAGGAGGCTGCATATATCGGGATGGACCCGGAGCGCTGAGCACGTTTCACCCTTCAGTACTGCACCCCACTCATCGTCTGTTGTGGACAGAGGTGGGGGTCGCAGTGGCCGAGTAGTAGGCCTTGGGCCGGCAACGGGCTGTTGTGTCACGCAGTTTAGTTCCATGAGATCACAAAAAGAACATAACAGTGACAACTTAACATTTCAAAGCGTAGTGCCTAACATATGGACAAATTCAAACGGCAAACGCAGAATGTTTCGAAATGATTAACGCCATTTTAAGTGCATATGCTACATGCTTTAATGAGATCTACAATTCTCGTGTAGTAAGTCTTTGCCAATCCTTAAAGATAACTTTCTACGTTATGCAAAATTCCACGAGAATGAATATTTCACAGCTTACATATAATATTTTGTTAAGAGTCTTTAGAGCCACTTTTCAGAAAATGAAGGGGTATTCGCTTTTTTCTCCATTCAAAGGGCTATTGGCGCTCGGAGAATTCCTTGAAAATCTTTGTTTTGAATTCTCAAATAATGTGCGACATAAATATAAAATATGTATTCTGTTTGACGTTTTATACTTATACATTCACAATCCCTACCCACACAAACTCAAACGCTCTGTCTCTCATATTTCTTTTATCAGGAGACCTCAAAATTTGAATTTCGGGTAAAAACTCAGCAACGAAATGTTGGGTGGCATGCGGTATCTCCTCTACCTTTATTAAACGCAGAAAAAAATATTACATTCACGTGACTTTCTTTACCCTCTATCGTTTATTGGTGCCTATAAAATCACTCTTGAAGATTTATTTTTATACCTAATTCATTTTAAACGAGATAAACCCTTTCAGAAATAGCGCCTTTACAAGCTTCGTTATACATACAAAATGAATAGCGACAGCCAGATGTTTAAGAATTTCTTACGATGATGTTATACGTCACAGCTCCTGGAACGACTGGCAAGTGTGAGAAGAAGCGATCTTACGTATAAACTGGTGAACAGGAAGGAAATCGAGTTCTTGATGGAGTTGGTGATTCACGACAGACCAAAGAGCATTAGTATCGATCCTCAGGAATCTGTTTTGGAGCACTTGTAAACGGCGGGGGTGAATTGTTTCTAGCAGGCTCCAGACTTGGGAAGCATATTTTAGATTGGGTCGAACAATAGATTTGTAAAGTAGAAGAGAGCATTCAAGACCAACAGGTGTGCGTTTATGAAACAGTGGATAGAATTTAAAAAGTCTTCCGAATGTTAATGAAATGAGGCGATCGATATGGGCACCAAGTGAGTTTAGTGTCCAGCATTACTCCAAGATACTTGAAAGCTGTAGAAGGTGCAAATTTGTGTATTATGAACATGCAGGACAGAGGGGTTAGTGATACGTCATAAGTAAAATACCTTAGCTTCAGTTTTTTGTGTGTTAAGAAGTATTCTCCAAGCGTGAAACTACTCTGCGAGACGATTAAGATATGCTTGAATTGCGCGAATAGCCTCGGGGAGATCTACATTAAACAGTATCGTCGGCGTATAAAGCTATGGAAATGGGAGCCAAATCAGGAAGATCGTAGGTGTAGATGCTGAACAAGATCTGAGCGAATATTCACCCCTGTGGAACTCTTCCTTTAACAGAGCGCCGAGAAGACTGAATACCAGCGATACGAACTACAAAAGTGCGCTCTGATAGAAAACTGCAGATAGTAGCGAGTAGATATTGAGGAAGGCTGATACGGTAGAATTTGGGAATTAAGCCGTCGTCCCATAATTTATCGAAGGCCTGTGTTACGTCTAGGAACAGGGCCGTTGTGCGCTGACGATTTTAACCGCCAACAATTGTTTGAGTTAAACGTAACAGCTGATGCGAAGTAGTGTGCTTAGAATGGAACCCAAACTGGAAGTTTGAAATTATATTGTTCTGAGAGACACATTTAAGGAGACGTCAAAGTATTATTTTTCAAGGAGTTTGGATAACGTTGTTAATAAGCTAATTGGACGATAGCTGCCAGGAAGATTTTTAGGCTTGTTTGATTTATGGAATACTATGATGAGAGCAATTTCCAATTGTGTGGAAAGTAACCAAGTCGGAAACAGAAATTCAAGATGGACGATAAGTGCTTTACTTTTCAGGTTTTTTTAGAACTACATTAGGTAGGGGAAGACATGTAATAAAATAGCGTAGTTCACTGGGGGGTCGTGAAGAGATTCTGTGTGAAGCAGTGGGTTAACGTTAAAGAGCATGGAGTTCTTGTTCAACGTCTCGAATAGCAGCATCAAAAAGAGGTGGATTTGAAGTGAATGTTCATAGTGGGAAGCAAGAATGTCGCAGTTATCTTTAACTTCTGTAACAAGACCATCAGCAGTAGAAAGAGCTGGTAAGAGGGTTGGCTCACGAAGAAGTCGTCTCGTAGCATCCCATAGTGTGTAGTCATGGGGTGAAATTTTTGTTAGCTGACGCTGATAGGTGATGGTGCTCGAGTTCAGCTTTCATGATACGTGTTAATCTATTAAGTTTTCGATACAGTTAAGGGTATCCTTCCTGTTGCCATTGCCGTGAACACTGTTCTTTTCACGATTAAGATGTAAAATGGCATCCGAAAGGAAGGGCCTAACCGGTGCCGCTTTGAGTAACTAGTATAAATGCGCACACAGTTATTTATAGTATCGGTGTAGTACTGAACGGCAGCATCAACATCGGCCGTAGTGGCAAGGGGATAAGCTGCATGTAATGTTGAGTCTAGACGAGTATGAAATAGTACCCATTTTACATAACCATTAATAAGTCGTGGAGTTATGGACAGTATGTTGGGAGTGAACTGAAAAGTAATCAAGACTTTGCAATGATCCGAATCAAGTTCTCCTAAGGTGCTGGAAGTTGTAAATTTCTGTGAATCCCAATATCAGGAATACCGGAAGCGGATTGCTGGACTACTAAGTAGGATCGTAGAAGCTAAGACGAATAATCCGCATGTATTCAATATATTGTAGAGCGGCCACTGGGATTAGTAGAGCCGCAACCCCATGAGAAGTGCATACAATTAAGATCTCCGAGTAGAAGAGTGCTGCTGTCGGCCAGAAAATGCAATGAAAGATATTAAGCTTCCGCTTAGGAGACTTATAGGCGCTGATACGGATGTAGGTAGTGTGGTTCCCACCACTTCAAGATCAGGGACGCCTGCTAAAAACATGGTATGTTTAAGATTACGCCGGAGTAGCATAGCCACACCTCCAGATGTTCTTGTAGCTGTCGATCTTGGCGATAAATATTGTAACCAGGAAGGATAAAGGTCTCATCCGGAAGCACATGGGTTTCACAGACACGCGACGTCATTGTTATGCATTGTGAGAAAGCTAATAAACGAAGCGTGCCTATTGCGTATACCATTAGAATTCCAGTTAAGCATAGCGAGTCGTTTAAACGTGAGAAGTTCACATGCTGCCATTCTGAAGCACGGAAGAAAGAAGAGAACGAATGTGTTATTTGTGACATAAATGGAGAAAGAATGGGACGGGAAACGAGAAGAGCTGTGCGACGACACCAGCAAAATAGCTTCAAGATGTCGAGGTGGTACCGCCAAGCGCTTCATTCTGTGGATGCATTTGGAGGAGATGAAGGAGAAGGAGCCTGAAGATCTCACTACCTGGGAGTAATGACGCTGAATCGCGGTACGAGTGTTGTGAGAACTGCTGTGGCTGCTGTTGACGTTGGTGGTTGTTGTGATTGCGGTAGCTCACTTCGAAGTTGTGGATGTAAGCCACCTTGCCATTGAGGTCGCCGTGAGCTGCGTTGTTCGAGTTCCACACAGTGAGGACATTCCCAAAAATTTGCGGGATGAGCTTGTCCGCAGTTCATACACTGAGATGGAGTGATGGGTGGTATGCTGCACTTGGAGAAGTGGTGATCGCCAAGACATCACACAGAGCGAGCGACTAGCTGACAATTCTTAGGTGTCTATAATGCTAACAGTGCACTGCAGTTCTGGATGGCGTCGATGTTCAACTTTTAAAATACTGTACAGCAACCGTGCAATAGTTCTACCCTCAACATTGATGAAAAGTTCAATAGCACATATAGGAATGGTTTGCTTATTTCTTCATAGAAGACGTGTAACCCCTTTTACTTGACATTTTAAATAACACAGTTTGTCATAGATTTCTTGATTGCTGAGAGAACACTGGGGATTACGAATGATCACGGAGAAAATTGTATCAGTAGGGTTTCTATAGGTATAATATTCAGTGTTAACGAAGTTAAAGTAGGCTGCAAGGCAGCGAAAGTCGGCTCACGTAGAAAGATTACTTTTATAAGCGCACCACGGAGTTCGGTGTGAAAATCAGAGAGGACACACTTTTTTGTATTCTGCAGAAACTACTAATAATTTTGTGCACTGCATGTGCAAATGGGTAGAATTTCCTTTTCGGGTGCTGTAGCAGAATCAGAAGTTTCCTGATCACAATCATCGCTATCAGACAGTGGATGGAAACTATTAGTTGTAGGAATAGAGTATGAACCACCGGGTTGTTGTTTGGGTGGTGCTATACTACGCCGTTTGTTTTGACTCTCGGAATGAGAGGTCGAGAACGTTGGTCTCTTACACTTTGGCGGCTAAAGCTGACAAAATGTACCATGCTGTCATTTTCCTGTATACTATCGTCAATTAAATTAGATGGATGTGATAATTGTATTTGAGCAGGACGAAGTATTGGTTTACTTACAGGAGTAACAACAGTTGTACCAGAGGCAGGGTTGTGTGAAGAAGCTTGCTGCAAGTATGCGATGACTGTTGAGGTAGGTAATATTGAGCTGATGACACTATTTTATGCGAGTTAGAATTGGAATTTTCTTCTAAAGTGGTGTCGTTATATACCACATTAGTGCAGCATTTGAGTTGGCCGGTATCTTCCAGCTGGAGAGCTGTCATAGATGTGGTAAAACAAGCTGAATACACACAGGAATAAACAAAGCTGAATTTAGACAACTTTCACAATACGAAAAATAAAAACGCAAAATTAGTAATGTGGGATTCCGCAAACACTAATTAGCGTTGCACACCTGTGAAACAGTCTGTGTATTTCACCAATACTAATAAAAATTAAAAACACTTCGGATAAGTAACAAATAATTGCACAAATATGAAGGAATGTATTAAGTTTGACTGACTGATACAGATCGTCAGTTGTCTGCCGTTTAAGAGCTGGATGCTATATTCTGGCCTTATTTTTCAAAGCAATCAACAGAAACAACTGAATGTTCGCAGGACTTCAAAAGAATGACCAAGCATTGAACAAATTGAACCATTAGTAACACGTATCTCGCAACTGGCTTTATGTCACAAAAAAGGTATTTCGAATAAATTGTGTTTTAAAGAGATTTACATTTCTGAGTAGTACGTTTTCGTCTATCCCTTGATGTTCACCAGTTATGCAAGATTATACAAAAATCCTTCAGAAAGAAGAGGACTTTACAGGGCTATTCCCAGAAAATTCAAAATATACATTTTCTGTCTCATGTAAATATCTTTAATATGTGGTATTTTAATCAAAATTGTTAGAGCCATCTTTTAGAAAACCAAACATTACCAAAAATGTTCTATCTAAAGGGTAGTTTGGGGTAGGGGATTTCCTTGAAAATATTCGTGTCGCATCTTTGAAAGTAGCGAAACTAAGTACCAAGTTTGGATTTATCCGACGTTTCATGTTTGAGTTATGTTGTTCACAGACCACACACAGATACACCTTTTTGTAAAAATGGATTTTTTTATTCAGTGGGCCTCAGAACATGCATTTCCGGTGAAATCACGATATCGAATTTTTGGGTGGAATGCAATAGCTTCTCTACCTATTTCATACGCACATGGTAGAAAATAAACATTATCTGCGATATCTACACGACTTTCTCTACCCATTAACAACTTAATATTGCAGTATTATACTATGCATACAAGATGTGATTCTGCTATTTCATGATAATCGAATTAATGCTAGGCTAGAGAACGGTTCATACCAGCAAACCAGTGTTGCTACATGTACGGTCTATAAACAACAGTCCGTGTTTATATCACGAGTCCATTTTTGCTAGCTTCGGGCTCATGGCGGAACAAGCAAGAATTGCACGCTCTGAAACATCATCTATGAAATGATGCAACAACGAACTCCTCAACTTTGAATGTGTAAACATGCAACAACAAATATTTCGGAGACGGTGATAGCACGAAAATTCTTACTTGATACAAACTGTATATTCCCACTTACTAGTGGATAAAATTTAGCGCTATATGCAGAAATTACAATATATAAATTTTATTAGTCATACTAAGGCGACATTTCCATCAAATGTTTAGTAATTTTTTAGAATGTAAGAACTAATGAACATGTTTTCATAATATAAAGTGGCGATTCGGGTCGTAGTTTTTTCATAAGAATCTTCATCTTGCACACTTAAAAAATGTGACCTAATTTCTACGAATCTTTGTGTTTCTTGACTTTGTATTATGCTACGCACACGCGCAACCTTTTTCTACAAACATGCTTTATTAGCTTCAGGTGACTTCAAACGGTTATCTCTCGGCGAAATAAATGTATTTACATTTTTGAGTGGAATGTACTACTTTCCTACTTGGTTGAGCAACAGAATGAGTAAAGCTGAACGGAATGCTCGTTATAGATAGGAAAAAAAGTAAGGTAACTGTTATTGTGAAAAAGAAACAACAAAGAATTCGGATTACACGGTTCAAAAATAATAGTCCTCCAACTTTGCACTAAGGCGATCGTTTGTGTGTTGTTACCACGATTCCAGAAATAACGCTCTGGTCGTAGAGAGGACATTGCGTTACAGTGCAATTTATAAACGGGTATGCAGATGAGACCTTGGATACGCCCTTGCTTTAATGTTTCGAAACTGCAATAGAGGGAAATGACACTACGGCTAACCAGGTTTAATGACGATGTTGAGCTCTTGCAACAAATTAGCGAAAAGCAATTACCTGAGAGGGCGTTTGGAACAAATAATCATTACCAGCATGGAAACTAACACAAGACATTTATTGCGACGATAATGAATGTGAATTTCTTTTAAGGGAATCAAGTGAGCAATTATTATTATTGTCATCATCAGATATAGCACATATGTATCCTCGTTAAATGCATTTTAGGGATTCGCGCATGCATTGCTCAAGGTAGCGTGGGAGGGAAAGAATATGAGAGGGGGCATCATCTACCAACACTCTTGGAACGGAACGCAAAATCGTAACTTGTGCGAAAGATCGCGAGTCAAACAAGTGAAAACAGGAGTAATTAATACTTGTTGACCTACTAGGCTGTTATTTTGAGATTGTTATTTAGAACCTAGAGTTTTCTGAAACTGGAACTGTTGGAAGTGCTACTGAAAAGTAATTATTTTTGCCACCTCTAATACTGATATCATCACGGTGAATGGTTTATCTTTGGCGGGTAAAGCTGTCTTTGGCCATACTTGCTGGAATAGTGTGCTCATAGCGTAAATATCGTAATGATCCTGCACCGAGACCCGGACCAGCGACGAGGAAGTTGTACAAAATGGCAAAGTGCTGACACCTGAGCAGGTCGGGAATCTGTTACTGTAAAATTCTGTAAGTTTGTAGTCAGCACCTAAAAAGCTATATAAGCTACACCAAGTAGATGACACTCTCAGAATCTCTCAGTATCTCGCAGTACTCCTCATACTGATGAGTTTGTTGTCAGCATCCAAAAGCTACATAAGCTACCCCAAATAGACGACTCTCAGAATCTCTCAGTATCTCGAAGTACTCCTCAGACTGATGAGTTTGTAGTCAGCATCCAAAAGCTACATAAGCTACCCCAAGTAGATGACACTCTCTCAGTACTCCTCATGCTGATGAGTTTGTAGTCAGCACCCAAAAGCTATATAAGCTACACCAAGTAGATTACACTCTCACAGAATCTCTCAGTATCTCTCAGTACTCCTCATGCAGAGTTTTTTTTAATTTGTGGACGCTCTTTAACTGCTGTGGTCCTTAGCGTCCCATTCTATATTGGACGTGAAAGATCAATAATGTTGTTCAGAGGTCTCTATCAGGCGTTAGGGTTTTTACGCGCCGTAAATCTACGACACGGGACCACCGGCTTTACTTTCCTTCCGAAGGAAGCCATGGTAAGGATTTTTACGCCCGAAAAAACCCATCGCCCCCCGGGTTTGAACCCGCGACCTCGGGAACTAGAGACTAGCATGGTAACCACTACACCACGGACTCCTCATGCTGATGTGTTTGTAGTCAGCACCCAAAAGCTATCTAAACCATGCCCAAGTAGATCACACTCTCTCAAAAGCTCAGTATCTCGCAGTACCCTTCAGTCTCTCTGCCAGTCGGGTTGTCGCTGACTGTCACTTTGCTGGAGTCGTGTAATGTTTATTTTGTGAACATCAAGACCAGCTAGAACTCCCACGGTATGTGCATTTGTTAGTGGCTAAATTAATTTCTTAGGGTTGGTGGCAGATAGGTATACTGTTAGACGCCTCAGTCTTACTTATTTTGCTCCTTTATTTCCTCTCCGTTCAGCCCTTAGCAAGCTACATTTTCGCTGAGCTATCCCTGTGCTTGGAACAACTCGGGTCGCTGCAACATGCCGTAATCAACAAGAAATCCTTGAAAGAGAATTTCATTGAAGCGCAATAATGTATGTGCCTGTTGATCTCCACGATGAGTGTTACGTTCTGCTGGTAAATTCCTGCGGCATGTTTGAAACATGCATGTTTTGCAAACATTTTTCGATTTCTTAAGAATGTGGACATGGATTTTACAAACTCTATAGAAAACCCAGGGTCCATTACTTACACAACGGTGTTGTAACATCCCGTCATATGATGTGTGTTGAAAGTCAAGCCGCTAACTTTAGTATATGCTGTCTCAATCTTCGGAATAACTTGCACTCGTTTGAATCCATCATAGTATCAGCGCACGATGGCAATACAGGCTTTACCGTCACTCGACGGTTCCCATTAGGCCAGCATGGTTTTGTAGCTCTTGTATTTTAAGATAGGTCACGCTACAAAAATTAATATTCTGCAATACACATGCCTAAAAGTAGTTTTCTTGCCTACTTTATTAATTTATCTAACTGTTAAGCTTCTCTTTCTATGAACGTCACATCCCAATCCTCTGTTGTATGCTTTTGTAGAGCATTCCATTCTTCGGTATGCTACGCATTCACGAAAATAGCTGCGATATCGCATAAATAAATAAGTAAAATCATACAAATAAACCAGTAAGCAAGAAGTAAAAATGATAGCTATAATTATGCCAATAATTTTAATTTATGATTATTTCATTTTCGTATAACTTCACGCTTGTGTGACTTCTAAATAATATTACGGCAGTAGTTTGTCTATACTTGTTACTTTCTCTACTACGTATAGTAAGTAGGGGAAGTATTGTATTCCACCCAAAAATTCGATACCGAGATTTCACCGGAAATATGTTTTGAGATCCCCTGAATCCATAAAAAGCATTTTTGGAAACATCTCCGTGTGTGTGTGTGTGTGTGTGTGTGTGTGTGTGTGTGTGTGTGTGTGTGTCTGTGAACAGCATAACTCAGAAACGAACAGTCGGATAAACACCAAACTTGGTATTTAGGTTCAGTATCTTCCAGCGATGCGACACGAAGGTTTTCAACAAAATCCCCCCACCCCAGACTACCATTTACATGTAACATTTTTCGAAAATTTTAATTTTATCAAAAATGACTCTAACGATTTTGATTAAAATATCATATGTTTAAGATATTTTCATGACAAATGAAATCTATATCTGGAATTTTCTGGGAATGTCTCCAAAAGTATTCTTCATTGTGAACGACTTTTGCATAACTGGTAAACCATAAGAGATAGACAAAATTTTACTACACAAAAAATGTAGATGGCGTTAAAATACAGAATTTATGTTATATACAGTTTTTTGTTGTTGAGTGAACCATTTTCGAGATATTGCTTGTTATTCCCTTAAATTTTCCAATACTTCTACTTTTTCTCAAATTCCTTATTCATTTTTTTGTCTTGGTAATGCAAAGAGAATGGAATACTCCACATGGCAACCAGCTCTTAAAATATTTGACTATCGCTTAAAACCTACCAATTCCCCTTGCATCTACAAGAAAATTAGCAATAACATTAACATCTCGATATCTCGATTAACATGAAGCATATGGAGAATAAGCGTTTGTAAAAATAGTTTGTACAAGAGTAGAGAAAGTTATGTGAGTAACATATCAGATTTTTTGTTCCTGTTTTAAGTCGTTGGGCGTATTCTCATCGAAATATTCATTTGTATTCGAATATCATTTTCCAACCATTAGTCCCTGATACGCTGATAACTTACTATCTTTATGATGTTTATTAACTTTGAAGCTGTCCATTGAAAATACATAGTCAAGTGATAAACAAGTCTAAGGTCGACTGTCTCTGTAGTCTGGTGGTTAGGACGCTAATCTCCAATTCCAGATGCCCAGCGATGGATTCCCGGCTGGAGCCAGGATTATTCCCAATCCTCCCTAGAGTCTGGAAGTATGAAAGAGAATGTGAATGCGTGATGACAGCCCAAAGTAAAACCCAATGTAACAACAGTATTGACAAGAGCAATAATTGTTCTAACGGCAAGAGCTGCCGATATGACCTTGGATGTTAAATGGAACAAAATAGTCTGAGATAAATAAGCAACAATAAGCCTATTGCCACGATCGCATATATAATCTTGGCTGGATTCCCTGAATAAAGAAAAATTAGAAAAATGTGTGTGTCTATAACAGCATAACTTGAAAACGAAAAGTTGATTAAACACCAAACTTGGCATTTAAATTCAGAAACTTTGAAGATGCAACCCGAAGATTATCAAGAAAATCCCTTTACCCCAAACTTCCCTTTATACGGAAAATCTTTTGAATTTTTTACCTTCTCAAAAATGTTTCTAACATTTTTTCATGGAAATATCACAAGATATTTTCATGACAAATGAAAGTAATATCTTGAATTCTCTGGGAATAGCCTCTGGAGTGCTCTTCATTGTTAATTGATTTTTATATAAGCGTAAATAATGAGAGACAAAATCTCGCTACATAGAAAAGGCAGATCTCGCTGAAGCACACCTTATGTCAAGTAATTTTTTGGGGTTAATCATTTAAAAAATATTCTTTGTGGTTGGTTTGAATTTTTAAATAGTTATACTTTTCTGAAATGGGAAGTATTTTCATGGCCCTGCAAGAAGCATGCAATTTCAAAGCAATAACATAGCCTTACGCTCTTTAAAAATCTGACTATTGCATTACCTATGTATCGTACAACAAAATGTGTGAATATGAATTGAAAATTTATCTGGATTAACAAGAAATAGAGTAATAAGCTTTTTTAAGAATAATTTGTAGAAGAGGATTAGAGAAAGTTATTAATTTTAAAATATTAAATTTTCGCAACATTTGGAAAGATGTTTAATCTGTAGATACGAGGTAACACGTCTTCCAAATGAAAATCATATTAACTTTTGCATTCCTGAATACTTCTCTCAATTATAAAGAGGCGTCAATCATTACATAATTATTGCGAATTTCTCTTTTTTACGGAATTACGGTCAAAGAGAAAATTACCTAAAAGTATTTTTAACGCGAGACCAGAGAGAGAGAGAGAGAGAGAGAGAGAGAGAGAGAGAGAGATAACTTTTCAATGCTTTTCCATGTACATGGCAAGTGTCAGACGAAATCTTAGTCGTCACTTCAGCTATATGTTTGTTTGCGAAAGCAGAAACTCTGGTGGATAAACTTTGAACTTCTTAGTGAGGTGATAACGCCTTTGCAGTAATTAACTTTCATTTGAGAATTTTAATTTCCACTTTGGTAGTACAACCAAGGCTTCTTTCGGAAGGGAAGTAAAGCCGGTGGTCGCGTGCTGTAGATTTACGGCACGTAAAAGAAGCTCAAACCTGATAAAGAGGCCTCTAAGCAAAATTTTACGCCCAATATAGAATGTTACGCTATGAACCACAGTAGTTAAAAGGGCGTCCATAAATAAAACTCAGTTTTAAGTAGGATGACTGATGAGTATTTTAATTTCGGTTGATCCATATTGTAAAATGAGGTGTACTAGTTCCTAGGATGCATCCACAAGTAAAAAGACTGCAGTGTTGCAAAACTAGAGTGACAGTTACACAAAGGAGTGGCCATGTTTGTTTACTTGGCGTGCTAATGAACATTAGTGCCCTGCATTGTGTGCTCGTTGATTTGCTTTAGCTCATGGTGGCCGAGACGACTGTAGACGGTCATTACTTCAAAGAAGCGTACTACATATGGTGAAATAAAATCATATAACAAGTCTCTTTCATAATTCTTTGTTAGTAATGGCGAAACAAGCGTCACGAATGATGTTTATATAATTTGTTATGGAGTATAATTTCCCGTTGGCTGTCCCTGACCATGCCGGAAATTTAGAGTAATGCTCCCTGACTCTAAAATAGCAAAGAATTATGGTTGAATAAGAACAAAAACTTCTGCAATAATTCAATGTATTGCAGGCGAGTCAAAGGCGGAAACGGATGATCTTTAACAAGATCCTAAGCTTCTAAAGGTAGCGAAGATTTTCAGTAAAATTTTGTCGGCAAGTTGCTTTTCTTTTTCTAATCAGAGCAAAGCCAAATACCTACTCTTCTTTTATCATTGCTAGAGAGTAACGACAATACAGGAGAATAACTTTTCTCTTTTATTGATAAGGAGTGGTCTTTTTTGTGTATTCCTTGGGAAAATTGCATGTGGGATTCTTCTGACAGTGCCAATATGTGCTTGGCGGAATAAACGGTGTTGCCAAATGTGTGAAGGAGAAGCGTCCATCTGTCCATGTTTTGGGTTGTCCATGTAATCTTATACACATTGGGCTATATGAATAAAACTTGAGTGTATAGTATATGCTTCACTTTTTCAAGTAAATACTCGGTTTGGTAAGAATAAAACCTTTCGAGTATCTACATCATTTTGAGACCATACTTAAGCAATGAGACATACTCAAGCATCCATGTCACGAAAATAGGTACTTATATTTGGTATGAATAAAAACTAGTATATTCTCGGTTTTGGCGGCGCCGTGGCCGAGTGGTTAGACCGCTCACCTCCCACCGAGGCGGCCCGGGTTCAATACCAGGGACCTGCATGTGGAATTTGTGGTGGACGAAGCGGCGTCTGGGCGGGTTTTCTCCGGGTTCTCCGGTTTCCTCGCCATTCATTCCACCAACTTCTCCATCATCACCTTTCCTTTCATCCATTTTACCAATATTTCGTTTCATCTACTTCCTTCATCCCATACCAGGCATCGGGCTGATCTCCCATCCTGGATGCTCTGTCTGATCCATGAGTGTCTGCTCCTCGACGGGCCTCTGACCCCAGGCACCCGCTTGTAAGTCCTGGGGGGTGTATGTCCTACATAAGAGGAGGGTAAACAGATAATGAATATTCTCGGTTTTACGAGTTCATTCTCCTCTCATTGTGAGCATACTCACTTCTGAGTATGTTATTTTTTTACTTAAAGCTAAATATGAATAAAATGGCACAATTTACGAGGTGAAAGCTACAAACATAGCGATTAAAGAAGTTTCGAAATCCTACATTGTTTCAGAAAAACATAACCTAGAAGAAACATTGAAAGTCACTTTATTAATTAAGCTTACTATGTAAAATGTTAACTTCAAAATCCAGATACCTACTTATAACTCTATAAGAAAGCTGTTTCATAGTACACCTAAATAGTGTAAATATTCTGGGATTCTAAAAACAGTCGGTTGACTTCATCCAGCAGCTCATGAGTTATGACTTTCCAATCCACAATTCTTCCTTTCTTTTTGCATATAAGCATTTTATTTATTGGTTTTCTAACATTGGTTCAAAGAGTTTCAAAACCCTGTATTGCTTCATGAAAACGTAACCTAGAAGCAGATTTATTAAGCTTGCTATGTAAAATACTAACCCCAAAATTCAGTTGCTTAAGAAATTAGGTTACTTATAACAAAACTGTTTCATAGAAAAATAGTAGTGCAAACATTCCAGGATTCCAGAAACAGTCTGATTTGAATCTGCATCCAACATCTTTTAATTATGACTGAATCTGTGGATTTTTTGCCTGATTTACTGATAATAGACTTGCCTATTTCATTTTATTTGTTGTTTTGCTAATTTAATTTACAGCTATGCTTTTGTGTGTGTTGCTTCAATTCATTTTTCATTTCTTGAAGGACTTCATATTTCCCTAACATTTCTGCTGAAACTGTATATGCAACACAGGATAATTCCTGAGTAATTCTATGGGACAGAACCAAATGCAGCAAAATCTACTCCTCTGATTTAGAATGCCAAACACCACCACACAATCAGCAAAGCTAGTATATGGTCAAAGAGTGTAGATGATACGGGTATATACTTGCATATAAGTGAATAAGATGGCTGTGGGGGATGAGTGTATACTCGCGTAAGGTAGTAGGCTTTTATTCTCATTGAGCTGAGTATACAGAGTGAATCACCTAAAACTTGCACCGCGAATGTTTCGGAAATGGAAAGTGCTATTGGTGTGCAGTTTTCACAGCATTGATTCCTAATCAGGGGTTCGCACACTTAGCGTATAAACAGATTTTAATAATACTGAGAACGTGTATTTTTTGAGCAAACATACATTCTTTTTAAATAGATCAATGTCTAGTTATATCAACAGAATAAAGGTAGGGTAAATTAGAATGTCAGTGGCGTTTGTTGCAAGATTCTAGTGCAAGTGATTTACGGGAAATCTTATTTTGAAACTTTTACGCACCGACACTTGTACAACCTGTGGTAGCACAAACTAAAGAAAAACAAAAGGGAATTACAATACTTCTGTGGATTCTTACAAGTAAAGAGAACATAGCCCTTCAAAGGTTGTGTTCAAAATGGCCACCGGCAGCTTCAATACACGCTTCCAGTCTGCTATGAACCATTTCAGCGGAAATTTCAGAGCAGGCAGCAGTAATACGTCGTTTCATATCGTCTGGTATAGTTGGTACATCCTTGTAGACAGTGTCTTTCAGCCTTCCCCACAGGAAAAAGTCTAAACGGGTCAGATCCGGTGAACGGGCCGGCCAAAGTACATGTCCTCTTCGTCCAATCCAATAATATGGAAACAATCCGTTAAGAGAAGCTGTAGTACTTCGTGCACTATGGGCTAGACAGCCATCATGTTGGTACCACAGGTTGCTCCTAGTCTGCAAAGGAACGGCTTCTAGCATCTGTGACAGATGGTCTGTCAGGAGGCTGTGATACTTGTGCGAGTTCACTGTTCTTTCTATGAACAAAGGGCCTATGAGCTGATGGTTCACTATCCCACACCACTCGTTTAAACTCCTTGGACGCTGACGTTCCACCTGACTAAGCCAACGAGGATTGTCAACAGACCAATAGTGCATGTTTTTGCGGTTTATCTGGCCATGATTACTAAATGTTGCCTCTTCACTAAACAAGTTACATGATGAATCTAGAGTATCATGTCTTAATGCCCATCTACAAAAGTTAACACGATTCTCAAAATCGTTTCCATGCAGCTCTTGATGGAGAGAGATGTGATAGGGATAGAACCTATGTCGATGGAGAATGCGCAGCACGCTTGCCTGACTTATGCCATTTCCACGTGCGATTGTGCGGGAACATTAATTTCTGCCTCTTCTCTAGTCACTTGTTTGTTTCTGTTATGTTTTCTAAGTGTTACAGTAGCACTTTCACGTAATTGGTTGAAGAGGTTGATAAGTAATTGCCGAGATGGTTGACGTCCATTGGGATACGTTTCCGCATACACCGTACAGGAACGAACTGCATTCTTCCTACACTCTCCATACACCATGAGCATGTCGGTTTTTTCTGCATTAGTAAACCCCATCTTCCAATAAAGGCTTACTGCTTGAACTGTCACAAACTAACTGACCAGAAAGTCGCAATGCAAACATAACATCGTGCATGGGAAAAACAATTGTCAGGGTGGAAACTTTTCAAAATACGATTTCTCGTAAACCACTCGCGCTAGAATCCTGCAACAAAGACCATTGACATTTTAATTTACCCTACCTTTATTCTATTGATGTAACTAGACATTGTTCCATTTAAAAAAGTGTATGTTTGCTCAAAAATACATTTTCTCAGCATTATTAATATCTGCTTATAGGCTAAATGTACGAGCCCCTGACTACCAATCAATGTTGTGAAAACTGCACATTTATAGCACTTTCCATTTCCGAAATATTTGCGGTGCAAGTTTTAGGTGATTCACTCTGTGTAATCACAAAATGTTCATACTCATGAGTACTAACTTTAAGAAAGCACTTATCTTTATTCATATGACCCTTTGTTGCTAAGAAAGTATCTTCTCAATTGCCCGTAAATGTAGACAACTTTTCGGTTCAGTTATTTTACTAGTTCAGTGGATTACCCTCCTGTTTATAGGACCTACACCCCCAAGGACTTACAAACCAATGTCTTGGGTCAGTGGTCTGTCGAGGAGCAAGCACAGTTTGAATCATAGCATATAGGTAATCAGCCTAATGCGTGGTATGGCGGTGAAGATAAAGGAAATTAAACATAAGGATGAATAGGATGATGGAAAAATTCGCGAATCAATTATCCAAACCAGCATGCGCCTAGCGACCGAAGAACACCACGAAAAAACCTTCGGTCAGATCGGTCGGTCCAGGGAATTTGAACCCGGAACCTCCCGAATGCGAGTCGCACGTGTTACTACGGCGGCACCTCGTTCGGTTCAGTTATTTTACTATCTTGAGAAAAGTTCTGAGAGATTTTTAAAGTGTATCAAGATATGTGTGGCAAAGATGCTCAGAAATTTTTAAAGCATGTCAGTAATCGCTGGCTCTCAGTTCTTGAACAGTGGGAAACTTTGGCTGTTACGTTTTGTCACGAACTCAAACCGGAAAATGAGGACCGCTAAGTAATTTGAACCTGTTAAACTTTCTTACAGGATCCACACACAAAACTGTAAGAGTATACTTCCTGTTTTTAATTCTGTAAATCTATTTCTTCAACAAGATGTTCCAATTACACACTTTCTAAGAAGGAATCTTCATGGTATTCTTACTGACATATCGGTCAGATTTGTTAAGCCATCTTCTCTTCGGTCTGATTCTACTGCAGTTTCCAATCTCAAATTTAAAAATAAGTACTAGAAAACGAGTACCTGATGAATGAAGCAAAAATCAGAGCGTATTTAAAAGAGGCTAATTTTAACAAAACACGTTTTACAATTGTGTAAGGGAGTTTTGTGTGGCAGCTTGTAGTTACATACGTTCTAAAGAACTTTCCTCTCGAGGACTAATTTCTGAAACATGCTGAAGTGATAGATTGTACGTTGCTTTTTGTACGATATGCTTTTAAGAAACGTCCCTCAGTTTTATTGGCATTACCATAAGTACAAAACAATGATAAATACATTTGTGTTACACTTTACATTCCGATTTGGAACTATTGCATACAGTGATGAATTAGATAGTAAATTAAATCACAAAGCTCGTTAAAGTTTAACATTATTAATTTCGCAATATTCATTAAGAGGCAGAAAATTGGGGGAGTACATATTCTTGGCATTACCTTGATTTGTCACGTCTTCATAACACTGGTCTCAGAATTCAAACAAACCAATGCTGTGCATCTTAATAGCAGTGTGTCAGGTAGCAATCATAATTGAAATACACCTTCATTACTAGACATTGTAATAATATCCTCTAAGTGTTGGACAATACCATGGATATAATGTTCTTCAACCATGTATAGTAATAAGAGTTTGGGTTTTGTACATCTTCCAGGGATGCGATATGAAGATTTTCAAAAAGTCCTATAATACAATACACATAGATAGCTCGTTAGTTTTGATTCGTCCAAAAATGGCTATAACGATTTTTATTAAAATGTTTAAGGTATTTGCTTGATTACAAAAATGTATATATTGAATTTTCTGCCAATAGCCTGTGAAATTCTCTTCATTCTGAAGGCATTTTGTATAACTGGCAAACCATAAAACAGACAAAAACTAACTACACAAGAAAATATAGGTCACTTTAAAACATACAATTTACTTCAAATAAGTTTTCTGTGACAGTAAATAAACACTTCAGAGATATTTGTTGTTATTGGTTTGAATTTTCAATATCGTCATTTTTAACTGCTCTCGCCAATCAGCTATTTCTCGCGTTGTCATGGGAAGAGCATGGAATTTCAAGACCAACATATAACGTTCATTCATTCATTCATTATCTGTTTACCCTCCTCTTATTTAGGACTTACACCCCCCAGGACTTACAAGCGGGTGCCTGGGGTCAGAGGCCCGTCGAGGAGCAGACACTCATGGATCAGACAGAGCATCCAGGATGGGTGATCAGCCCGATGCCTGGTATGGGATGAAGGAAGGAGATGAAACGAAATGTTGGTGAAATGGATGAAAGGAAAGGTGATGATGGAGCAATTGGTGGAATGAATGGCGGGGAAAACCGGAGAACCCGGAGAAAACCCGCCCAGACGCCGCTTCGTCCACCACAAATCCCACACCAACATATAACGAATCGCTTTTAAAATATTTGACTATCGCTTCAGCCTCCTGCATCCTCTTTGTACCTACAATGAAATATGCAGTGAAATTATTTTGCGAACGTTTATTTCGATTAACATGAAGGAGATAGATAAATCTTCTTTCGTAAGAATAGTCCGTACAAGATACATAAAAATACAATTTCTTGGTTTATACGGATGTGGGTTTACTTTCAATGCTATTAATTAAGTCCTACATGCAAACAAATTTTCGGCTAGATACTGTCCTTAAATAGTGACTTGTATTGTATGTTGGTCTAGTGCGTAACTTGTGTTGATTTACATTTCTTACCAACAAAATTTCTTAGTGGAAGGAATTAGTTTAAAGCCAATTTTTCTCCAAATGCTTGACCTGTCTTTTACCAATGTAAGTCTTACAGTCCCATACGCCGAACCTTGATTGTCAGAAAATGACTAAACAAAAAGCTTCGTAAATAATGACACTAATGCGAGTAAAATATTATGCCGTTACAGTTCCTACTTTTGCTTATGTATGATGCAAGAACGCGTTCTAGTTTCTCCGTTAATATCCATACAATAAGTACGTTTTTTTCCTTGAATATGCCGTCATTTGTTGCTCCAGTGCTGACACATTTCTGCCTGATAAGGATTCTTCCACACTAGCCATATCATTACAGCATTTAAGTTTAAAGACAGAACTTAAAGAAAACCTTAGACTTTTGTTAAGGTATTTGAATATGGCTGTCCCTTTCATCCCCCCCCCAAACAAACAGATTTTTTAGAGGCTTTGGAAGTCTTTAATACACTTCATACTTAGCTTGATACTAACGTTAAAAAGGCTTCAGATGCGGTTGGTTACCCAAAAGTCTGGTAGTACACAGAATTAAACCTCGAAGGACAACCTTAGCCACAAAATGCAGTGAAACATTATTTTACATTTTGTAACTTACATTATATTTTTGAACCTCAATCTCTTAAGAAAAACATTTTTTGCCTGCTCAGTTAACGTTTTCTCATATTTTTCGATTTCTTCGAAGAGCACAACTTTATCTCCATTAGGTACATATCACCACCACCAATAATAATCTCATTTCTCCTTGTTGCAAATTCATCCGCCCATTCCCCATATGATAAATCTAAATTCCACTTAATTTATAGGCGAAATCGGGTATCTAAGGTTTCAGTACTGAATTTCTGTTTTCCAGTGAAAATGGCTTATTACCGAAATAATCTACCTCACTTCAACTTGCGAGTATTAGTTATAAATTATCACAATGCATTCAATACACAGCAAATATCTCTAAACATCAATAGAATGTGAATAAAAAAAGAAATTATGGGGGAAAAACAGATTTTTCAGGATGAGGCAGCGACCAAAAGAAGAGGATAGCGAAGAAAAAGTTCTCTAAAAGTGTGTAGCCTTCGTGAAATATCAGTAAAAGTATCATGAAAATCCAAGGCCACACACTTATCTTGCCATTAAGTGACCTTTTAATCAGGATGACCTCACCCTCCAACCCCGTTCCGCCAATCCGCTCCTTTCATATGCTTCTACATACCATGATAGGTAGCAGGGGTGCTGCTATCGGTCTCTCTCGCACTCGCTCGAAAGCATGCAGTGCGACATCTCGCTTTTAAAAATCTGTTGCACTACACCTAATGACTTTGTCTAGCCACTATGGTTTATTTTTATGTATCTTGTACGGACTATTCTTACAAAGCTGATTTATCTATCTCCTTCATGTTAATCGAAATAAACGTTCGCAAAATAACTTCACTGCATATTTCATTGTAGGTACAAAGAGGATGCAGGAGGCTGAAGCGATAGTCAAATATTTTAAAAGTGATTCGTTATATGTTGGTCTTGAAATTCCATGCTCTTCCCATGACAACGCGAGAAATAGCTGATTGGCGAGAGCAGTTAAAAATGACGATATTGAAAATTCAAACCAATAACAACAAATATCTCTGAAGTGTTTATTTACTGTCACAGAAAACTTATTTGAAGTAAATTGTATGTTTTAAAGTGACGTATATTTTCTTGTGTAATTAGTTTTTGTCTGTTTTTTGGTTTGCCAGTTGTACAAAATGCCTTCAGAATGAAGAGAATTTCACAGGCTATTGGCAGAAAATTCAAGATATACATTTTTGTAATCAAGAAAATACCTTAAACATTTTAATAAAAATCATTATAGCCATCTTTGGACGAATCAAAAATAACGAGCTATCTGTGTATATTGTATTATAGGACTTTTTGAACATCTTCATATCGCATCCCTGGAAGATGTTGAAATTAAATACGAAGTTTCGTACGAGATTTATCCTTTTCTAGCTTTAATTATTCAGGGCAACTCAAAACACGTATTTTAGATGAAATCTGATTGCGAATTTTTGGGTGAAATGCAATACTTCGTCCGCCTGCTAGAAGTAAATGCAACAGGAAGTAAAAATTGAACTAAAACGTTTCCTGCCGGTATGCTTAACATAATACTCCATTGTGTGTTAGTTTAAAGAACATCTTATCTACATTTATGAAGAAAAAGTTCTTCGTCTACCAAATTATTTGTTACATAACCTCATGATATTATAATGTTTGCCAGCACTTAATGCAAGTACAATCGATGCATTGGGTATGTGGAAACTTGCCAAGGGTGTGAGAAAAAGTTATTTTCTTGAAACAGTTACTTATAATTCACATTACTTTGTGTTAACAGTTGCAAGTAATGGTTAACGTATAAATGCTTTAGTCTGTATTGGTGGCAGTAGATTTTACTGCATCTCTGTTGCAGAGGATTAGCATACATATTCTATAATTAACTGAATAATAGCAGAAGATCAGGATCGTAAGATGAATTATGTGGAAGTATTGTGCCTTGAAGTTAAAATAATTAAAATTCAGATTTAAAATTCCGGTAACGGCTCAGTAGGTTTTCCTAATTATTTATTGTCGTACATTATGCAAACATTTTTTCTTGGCATATTAATTAAATTTATTAACTACTAAGTACCTACACGAGGGAAATAAATCTACATGGAACTAGTTTTCATGCTCTTCAGACTAATTGGCTGTTTTGTAAGGAAGGCGCAAGATGACCCACAAGGAGTTCTACATACAGGTATTTAAATGTGTGTTGTAACGCAAACAAAATGTAGCAAAGCGAGGTGCAGTACTGCTTACCTAATATGGTGAAAACAGGAATGAGTGATTTTGTAAAGCACTAATTAAATAATGTAATGAGATTTCAAATTATGTCTGCTAGAATACGAACATGTAGGTATATAACAGCGGACGCGGCTCTGGACTAATTGATCAGGTGATTCGCCAAGTATCCCCATTCCGCAGAAAGCATTTATTATTTTTATTATTTTTATATACCGCATGCGTCCAGTTTAAAGTTGGCGTGGCTCACCTATTTACTGCATTGCCATAAAAAAAATTTAAGAGAAATTGCTACCGATTACTACTTCAGCTATTCGTTAATTAAAACAAGACTCACTTTACTGTTTATATATTATGACAATTTTTCTGGTTTTCATCTTGGCGAAAGCATTTACGATGGTTTCTCATAACGCATTAATGATCACTAATCACTTAAGCAAAAATAACTAAGATAGGATGAATACCGATATAAATAATAGTTGGACTGACTAAGTGCTGCCACTTCAAATAGACGAAAAAAGATGAAAAACTTTCCTGCATTGTGATGAGAACACAGTTGCGGAAAAGCTCCCCACCTAGAAATGCGTCCGTAGTCATGGAAACCAACTATACTGTAATCATTTCTCTCTTTCCTCCTTATCTATGGGAGACCACCCGATAGGCATCTTTTTATAATCTTTATAAACAAGTGAATCGTTTTATATTGTGCCACTCCTATCAGGAGTAGCTATCCCCGAGGGGTGGCGTACACAGGAGGGCTCTAGATTCAGATGGGGAAGAGCGGATCGGTATCGGAGGTTGGTAGGTAGGGCGCAGACAGGTGCATTATAGGAAGAGGCGTAAAATAAAAGGCCCAGGGGATTGTATAAAAACTAAGAGTTGTATTCATTCTTAATGTAGTAGGGGGTAGTTGGGTGTTGGATAGCCTGGCGGTCAGGACGAGTGAGAACTTAACACTAGTGCGTCTTATCTATACGTTAATGAGGTCTATATGTATCCTCTTATTAAAAGTTAACTTAATTATGATAGGGTGTGAAGCACCCCTTGTTGCTCAAAGCTTCGCCATCGAGTCTGACAACCAGACGAAAGTGAGAGCAAGACCCCTTGGACCTCGATTCATGGCCATCAAATATCCTTTTGACTGCTGACAGAACAGTCCCATGTCCTACAAGGACTTGTCTTCAGGATTTCGACATTTTATCTCCTATTGGCAATACTAGCGTAATTTTTGGTACTCTGTTCGAAACTCGCTACAATCTTTTCCCTCCCTGTCAACCAGTTTACGCACTATTCGATGCTTTGCGTTGCGATCGGCTTCCCCTTTTGAATTCGATTCGTTGTCGACGAAGTAGCAAGCTTTATGACCGCCGGGCGGTTAGAGGGATTTGATTACGAAAAATGCAATTTGCAGAATTTTTATAAACAAGAATAAATGCTAGAAGGTGAAGTATAATGACTAGGTTGTTCAAGCAAGTAGGTGACTCGGTGATGCAAACCTTTAAGGGAGAACGGCATTTTAACATAGTGTTTTATAAAATATGAAAAGTAATCATTAATTACTTAATGATAGCTGCATTCGGGAGGATCCAGGTTCGATTCCCGGCGACCGCCCACTCCGACTCATGGGTTTTTTCGTGGTTTCCTTGGGATCGACAAGTGAATGCTGGGGGGGTTTCCTTCTCCACCACGATTCCCTTTCCGTCATTTCGCTTTCACTCCGTTTCCTTCTCATCTTTCAGGTGTGATATTAGGCCGCGTGGTGTATGGTGGTGCCGGACAGATGGCGCGGATGAGTGCTCACTGGAAGAATACTCCCTGTGGACACCAGAGCGCTATTCGACTGGTGGGTTGTTCATCGCCCTCTCTCAGCGGCTCCGGCGGTAACACGGGGGTCTTGGGCTTGGAAATGTTACGGACTTCCGCGCGTTTTTTGTGGCCTGTCTGCCTACGGCCTATAGCCTTCTGTGTGGCGCCTTCACTTCATCCTTTCCTCCTTAGGGGTGGTAGTCACAATAGATATCTGTAGGCCGCAGTGCCGAGGTGTCCCCCTCCGTATATGTGTGTATATATACACACACGAGGGCGGATTGATAAGTCCATGACTTTGACGATATATAGCGTTCTAATCACGTTTCTTGATTGCACCCAAGTATTACGTCTATTCTGGGTATAATCTCAGAAATAAGTCATTTGTTTCTTAGAGCATTGTTGAGAGCGTCCAAAATAAGCAGATGTGTGTTGCTTCGCAGAAAATAGAGGAAAGTGAATTTCGTGTTCTGATAAAGCACTACTATTTGCATGGTAAGACAGTGAAGGAAACGGAAGAAAGCTGAACAAGTATTGTGGGTACTCTGTTCCATCATACGGCATGGTTCAAAGTGGTTCACAGAATTTCGATGCCGTGCGCACAGGACGGCTGGTTGAAGTCACAACAGAAGAAATGGTGAACAGAGTTCACGATATTGTGTTGGAAGACCACAGAGTGAAAATCCACGAGATAGCCAAGATCGTAAACATCTCGAGTGAACGGGTGTATAACATTCTGCACGAATGTTTGGGTATAAGAAATCTGTCAGCAAGATGGGTGCCGCGACTGTTCATAGTTGAGAACAAGCGGAATCGTATGACCATTTCACAGGGGTGTTTGAACATGTTCCAGCGCAACCCAAATGAGTTTTTGCGGAGTTATATCACGGCTGATAAAACTTGGATTCATTACTATCAACCTGAAATCAAACAGCAATCAAAGCAGTGGATTTCCTTCGGCGAACCTGCTCCAAAGAAAGCGAAAACCATTCCGTCGGCAGGGAAAATCATGACAGCTGTCTTTTGGGATTCACAAGGGGTGATAGACATCCACTACCTGGAAAAGGGTAAAACGTTCACAGGTGCATATTATACCACAATGCTGGATCAGGAATTCTTAAAGAAACGACCCCATTTGGTGAAGAAAAATGTTCTTTCACCAGGATAATGCACCCGCACACAAGTCAGCTATTGCCAACGCAAAATTTGTGGAACTGCTACCTCATCCACCATATTCTCCAAATTTGACTCCGAGCGACTTCTTCCTCTTCGCAAACCTGAAAAATTGGCTCGCTGGTAAGAAATTCACTTCCAGTGAACACATCATGCAGAACCAACCTCATATTTTGCACACTTCCAAAATCACATTTTTGGAAGGGTTAAAACAATTGGGGAAACATTGGACAAGACGTATTGAACTGAAAGGAGACTATGTTGAGAAATAAAATTATTTTGGGGGGGGAAATGGTTATTTTCTTTAAAACGTCACTGACTTATCAATCCGCCCTCGTATATATGTATATACAAGGGCTGATCAATAAAGACAGACTAATTTTTTTCACAGATATTTATTACTCCATTTCAATGTTGACATGGTCTTTTTCAAAGTAGTCCTCTCCTACTTGAATGCACTTTTTATAGCGTCTCTGCCAGTCCTCGAACACATGGTACAGGGTATTCTTTGTCAGGTCTTTGAGAATCGCCTCACTTTTCTTCAGCACTGCTTCAATGCTCTCAAATTGAACGCCCCGGAGCTTTGCCTTTAGTGATGGGAATAAAAAGAAATCACAGGGGACAAGATTGGGGCTATAAGGCAGATGCGGCACACAGGTAATGTTGAATTTAGCCAAAAAATCCTGGACTTGATTTGCAACGTGAGGCCGCACGTTGTTGTGATAAGTTCTGGATGTTTCCTTGCAATGTGCTTCGTCGGTGTAGCCAATACTGACGTGTAGTACGCTGCTGTAACAGTGGTGTGAGTGGGAACAACAATCACAGCAGCTGTGTTGATGTTGACTTCAGTCATAGCAGAAGCCGAAGCACCAGGCCCACCTTGCTTAGCATAGAGGACTCGCTCTACTTTGAAGTCTTTGAACCACCTAAACACTGTTGCACGAGATAGTGCATCTTCTTTGTATGCTTGCTTCAGCTTTTCGAAAGTTTCGGAGGCTGTATGATTTAAACGAAAACAAAATTTTATTGCTCCTCTTGTGTCAACTAGGGTCAACTATATACAGCATTACTACCAACCTACCGATACGAGAGTGCTGCCGCCTATGGACATTATACATGAAATCCCGCTCTTTTCAAATATTCATAGTAGAGACAGGAAACTCTCAAGAAAGCTACAGGGAAAAATCAATCTCAGTCTTTATTGGTTAGCCCTCGTATAAAATGTTAGCTGCATGATACAGACTACCCAGTTTATATTTCGGTTACCAGATATTGTCAGGTTTACTTTGAGGAGCAATACAATATTACGCAATCCCATTTAGTTCACGAGTTCCAGCGAAAACAGAGTACATCTTAGTAGATCCAGCATACGTAGTAAATTTAACTACCAGCCTAGAGTAACTAGTTATTTTCTACTCAGTTAATTTTGTAACGGCTGTAATAATATTATCGTTACAAAGCAATCGTTATTGCATTAGTTTGACCACGCACATATCTGCTCCCTTTGATACACAGTCTTAATATTAATCTTTATTGTGTCTAGTTGAGAGTAAGCAGGCAAGTTGATGAAGCTTGGGTTGGAAGAATTGAAGGCTGTGTAACAGGAAAAACAATTGGATACACGAGAAAAATGTTCCAGAGAAAGAGCTAGCAAATATTCGACAATACCGAATATAGTGTTATATCCAGACAGAGGGGTTTTAGTAAGTAAACAGAGCAATCCTGTTATCGCACGGGGTATAGGTGACTCCAGGTACTGTGCCGCACAATCTCCTCCCCTTCCCCTTTACAACAGCCGGTTTCGTTGCAGCTGTTCCATGTATTCGCTTCATATAAACCAGTGGAGAACTGCGGCAATACACCTGAAGTAAAGAAGAATTGCACACCAAAACCATTATCACAATTAGCATAGTTTGTGGCGCAATTTGAAAGGGAAAAATTCAGCACAATCGGAATCAAGATATTTAAGAGGACGGAACCTGAATTTCCCTTGGATCCACCACCAATTGTGACTCGGGGAATGTCGCTACAGGCTGCAGTATAATAAACTCAGTATTACGACAAAGTTGTAAAGTAGTCGATGTCTTTGACGAGAGTAAACTGCCGCTATACGAAGAGTGAAGGAAATAATTTCACCAGCTTTGTTTTTAGATATTTCATATATTCAGAATAATTTCAGTAATATTGCAACTACAATAACACATGTATTTGCAAGCATATTTATACACTAAAATAACAGAAGTTCTTGAGGAAATAGGAAATAAGTTTCAGAAACACAGTATGGTATAAAGCTAGAACTGTTAAAGAAAGCGTGACAAAGAAACTTAAAAGCATTCTTGAGAAGAATTCAGGGCACGCACAAATGTGTAAAAAAGGGACTATGGTCTGATGCAGGGAATCTCAAGCAAGTCTGATATTTCACTGCCGCCTACCCTCCGTGCCTTCCTAACTTGTTAGTTTACTTACTAAAACCTCTCTGCCTGGTTATATCATGTTTGACACGCTGTCAAGTGTATGGTTTTCTATGATATCTTTGGCCTTATTGCAAATTTATTTTCTATCTTGTAAAGCAATAAGGATGCAGAGGTCTATCGCAGTGACAAAAACTTTTAGCTGCTTCTACAGTTAGCCAAATGCCAAACTTGCCCTGCTCCGCCGTGGCATTAAGGACTTGCAAAGTAGGTGTTCTCATTCTCATTCTCCTTCTCTTCTCCTTCTTCTAAAAACTTAATGATACAACATACAGTGAATCAACACGCCTCATGAGTAATAAATATCTTACGATCTACTAAATGAAATTCCAAACTTCCCAATCATAGGATCACTGGATATATGTTAATCAACCGGAGATAATAGTGCAAATTGTCACTTAATAAAAATAAAATTGAAGCATTTATTATTATTATTATTATTATTATTATTATTATTATTATTATTATTATTTAATCAATTAATAGAATGGCGCAGTCATGGGTTTATATGCGCCGTGTGTTATAAAAACTAATTCATCACTTGAAAAGCATAGAGTTGAATGGATGGATGAATGAATGATGGTGTTCTGTCCCAAGGCAGATTAGACTCTCTTAGACTAGGCGTAGTGACAATCCTGACTCGCCCGTCACTTCCGCAGTCAGAATGAAATGGCATTACAACATAATTGTTGAACTGACGATTATTTGTTTCAATGACTGAAAAATCTCCCGCACCCACCTGGATCCCTTTATATGCAAGACAAGCGTTGACATTCACGCAGTGGGACAGATGAAATTTGCTAAATGTGTTAATATGTGCTTCTTTAACACTTTTGTGGTGCTGAATTTCAAATATTACATCAGAGGTTTTTCTTTCCTCTTTTATAATGTATATTATGTCGCAGGCTTTGGCTGAAACCCATCATTTCGCGAAAATTCTAGACCGATCTTGAAATGTCAGTATGTGCTGAAAACATGCAAAACTACGATTCTGTCGCGGTTCTTCATGAAATGACGCAGCTTGTTAGACATATAGTGTAACTCCAACCTAACCTAACCTAACCTAACCTAACCTAACCTAACCTCTAGCTATCTGCCGGCTTATATACGTCCTGTCAGATGAGTACAGAATGAAGTTACATTACACGCCAGTTTTTCATGATGTGCATAGGATCTTCGTGAAATGGCGGCTTTCGCCTTGACATATACACATGATTCAGTATTACACATTCAATTCTTATGTCGTCCTCCGTGGTGTAATAATTACCATGCTAGCCTCCAGTTTCCGAGGTCGCGGGTTCAAACCCGGCGGAGAGCGATGGATTTTTTCGGGCGTAAAAGTCCTTAACATGGCTTCCTTCGGAAGGGAAATAAAGCCGGTGGTGCCCTGTCGTAAATTTACGGCACGTAAAAGAACCTCAAGCCTGATAAAGAGGCCTCTGAAAAAAATTACCGGTCTTTCATGCCCAATATAGAATGAGACGCTAAGGATCACAGCGTCCATAAATAAAACTCGATTCATTCAATCCTTATAACAATCCAAACGTGTTCAACTTGATTATTCAAACAAGAATAAGCAAGCTGATAATACGTAAACTTCAGTGGAGGGAGCATGTTATATTCGTTTTATAGCTATTTATTGTGAGACTTTTATAAAAAAAATCCCGTTCAAGACGAAATCCTCAGATTTTAGTAGGCATTCAAACTATTTTTCGTAATTCTGTAATCTCTAGCGGTTGCAAAATAATTAAATATAAATTTCTGATTGAAATGTGGAGCAACTTGGGATGTCGGATACACCAACGTGAATGCCTGCCTAAGAACGTTTTCCCATTCTTCCCTGGATCAAACACCCTTGTCTTACTAGAAAAGCAGTTTGAACCCTTTATAGTGGCAACGCTTGTTCTAGAAGAACAAAGATACTGACAAACTTGAGGCCAGAGGTCGTCACGGATTGGTGCACCAGTCCATGGGAGGCACAACCAAAGAGCTATCGCCCGATAGGCCAATGCCTTTGAACTATATCCATTAAAAAGAGAACTCGGTAAGATTGGAAGTTGATTTCCTGGAATTTAATGCAGGATTCTGTAAATTTCTCTTAAATTTTAAATACCGCTGTCGTTGACAATGCATAAAATGCGCCTGCAACAGAGATTTTCGGTTAGGAGACAGTTTCATGCAGTTGTGAAATCGAAAGGATAAATGTTCTTTAAAACTTAAGATTTAAGAAAATTAGAAATGATTTAAAACAGAAATTTAAATTGTAGCCTAAGTCGGACGGGATGAACAAAGCAGGGGCTGTACTTCTCTTAGTAACCGAGCGGAATAGCTCACGTGGTAGCGTCTATGGCCCGCATTCGGGAAGTTGTGAGTTCGATTTCCTCGGCTGACTTTCCTAATCCGTGGGCTTTTCCGGGATTCCGCCGCTAGGCGAATGCAGGGAAGATTCTTTACATCCCCAGAATTTTCTGTCACTCCATTTCACCTACAATCTCAATTATTTTCACCTTTCATCTGCTTAGCCTGTTTCAGGGTTGCAAGTATCGGCGGGAGTCTCGGCGTGGCATGGCAGGGGAAAAGGATGGCAGCGGTCTCAGAGTACCGGGCCCCCCAGGGGATGTGTAAGCCCGCAGGGGAGGTAGAGCAGTCGGTTGTATTAGCTGGCATCCGAAGAGTTTCAACCTGTATAAGGTAGGGATCCTACCCTCTGCCCTGTTGTGCCTGCTAGTTCGGCCACCCTCTGTCTCCTATCATCTCGCCGTTCCCTCACAGGGGCTTCAGGCACAAAAAATATTGTTGGTGAGGTGCTAAGTCCTCCTCCGTAATTAGTCCAATTCTGTCCCTTCGTAGGGCTGCGCAAACACAAGAAAAACGCTGCGTTACCACTCGTGTTGCTGAAACGAATCGCTGGCGAGAATTGTGAAGGACGAATTAAATCATGTCCACCGGAGGCAGTATGTAATTTTTAAATGCTATAAAAGCGTTTAATGATGCAGCAGCTATAAACGTTACATTAATAATCATGCGCCATGGGCTTAGTTTTAGAATATTAGAGGATAATTACACTTTAATCTACAATGCGCAAGTACATTATTTTGTACTTGAATATACACTGCCGTTTGTGAAAATTGCAACACCAAGAAATAATTTCCCAAATAACTCTAAACTTGGTGGAAGTGTAGAAGTATGTGCAAGCAATAAGTAATTAGGTTTGCTGAGAGATGGGGTACACGTAGCCCTCTCGTGTCGATCCGACAAGGTCAGTGTTGTGCCCAGTGTAGTCAGTGCAGAGCTGTCAAACAAGGTGAAAAGAATAAAGTGAGTGCAGTATGCGTCGTCAACGTCAAAGGGAACCATATCGGCATGCGAGTGAGTTCGAACGGGGCAGAATGATCGGTGTCGGGAAGCAGCTTTGTCATACCGTGACATTTCGGCTCGTACAGGGCATGCTGCTACGACAGTGATGCGTGTGTGGAAGCAGTGGGTAGATGAAGGTCGTACGCAGCGAAGAGCGGGTACTAAGCCACGGAACATGACCACAGCACGGGATGACCGTCATCTTGTCCGCATGGCCATAACGGACCGTACAGCTTCATCCACAGTGTTGGCTGGACGCTGGAGTACTGCAACAGAAGTGAACTTGTCTGCATCAGCGGTTCGTCGCCTGTCTGCTGCAGATTGGACTGGTTGCATGCATGCCATTACATCGGCTTCCATTTTCCAGAAACCACAAGCTCCTCCGACTGCAATGGACACCTGAACACCGTCACTGAGGTGCTGAGTGGTAAAATGTAGTCTTTTCGGACGAGTCCCGCTTCAATGTGTCTTACGTGGTGGCCGCATACGTGTCCGGCGGTACCGTAGTGAACGTAACCTGGAGGGCTGCATTGTTGACCGGCATAGCGGACAGATACCAGGTGTGATGGTTTGGAGTGTCATTGGTTACAACCTATCACGCCTCCTACGAATTGAGGGCACTTTGAACAGCAACCGGTACCTAACGGTGGTTGTAGAGTGAGGTACTCCCCCTGCTTTAGGCATCTCCACAGGCCACACTTCAACAGGACAATGCCCGGCTACATATTGCGAGGAATGTACAAGCCTTCTTCGAAGAGCGACGAGTACCATTGCTTCCCTGGCCTGCACGTTCGCCTGACATGTCGCCCATCGAACATATCTGAGATATGGTTGGTCGGCACCTGGTGCGTCACAGTCCTCCAGTAGCCAGCGTGGGTTCGAGTACAAACTGCGTGGAGGGAAATCCCTCAGGAACTTATTCAGAACCTTTTTGATCCAATGCCACGGCGTATAGCAGCTCTAATTGCAGCGCATGGAGGCCACACCAAATACTGAATATTAGGGTTCAAAGGTCATGTATAGATTTGAAAAGCTTATCATTTGTTACATGTCATGTACCTAACCTGTGGTATTAAATTCATTGAATTCATGCGTTTCCTTCTTGGTGTTGGAATTTTCTCAAACGGCAGGTGTATGGTATCCATTCAACATTTATTTACAGTATAACGCAATATAAAGCAAAATGACCACAATATATGTTATTTAAATTATACATAATTTATAATATACATAATTCACTTCGATCTGTAAACTACTTCCTCACTTTGTCTGTGAAGACTAGGTTAACCCAGTTGAGTGTTTATTACTAAGTTAAAAAAAGGTTAAGATTACACAACTAACAGCATCAACAAGTAACAACAAGCATAAATAGTATACCGATTACATAGCTAGTTCAAGCATAATTTCTATCTAGAAAGCACTCACGAGGAACAAACAATTCACTAGTTCCAAATAGGTATTTCGTTTGGGTTGCAAGATTAGCTGGCTTAGATAACGTGCTTCTGAGTAATTGGAACGATTTTAGGCCAAAGTTACATTTAGGGCCGTTTTCGAGCTTCGAAATTTTGAGCGGTCGGCTTTGTGCTCAATGCGCTCTCCAGAGCGCTAGTTCTTTTGGGCTCTCAGATGTCGCCGGCTTTTCCTATTCTTGCATTCCTTCCACGCTCCAAGCACAAACTTTAATGTCAGAAACGACGCTAAATGCCTCTGTCCAAAAGTGCCAAAACTGTTTGAATTTCTGTGAACTACACTACTTCAACCAGCTACCCACGAAACCACCGAAATCCCAGTTTCGAACGAGTAGGGTTTCCTTGTCGGTTAGCCCTACGGGTGAGTCATCACCCGTTATTGTTGAAACAAAGTGATTCGTTGTTGAAGGTCATAACAAATTCGCTGCCACTGCCCTATTAAGTGTTTGCCTTTATCTTTTCTTGTTCAGGAACCCACTTCTTAATCAAATCCAAGTACTGTGCTATATTGAAATTTAGATCTGTTGTCAGATTTGCCACTCACTTGTTTGATTAAATCCATCCCTTATTTATTTAAAACGGTAGTGGGGGAATCATGACACCGAGCGAATGATCTGTCCAACATTCGTCCGGTGCATGAAATCCGTGTCCTTTATTGACCCACCTGATGCGACACTTTCGGTTTGCTTATCTTGTCCAAACATTCCTGGGTACGTGTGCACAATTAAAGGGGTAAAAAAAAGCCAAGAAACTGAAGTTTTTTGTTTTTGGCATACGATCAGGCTCCAAGCAATCCCTCACATGGGTTTATGATGATTTTAGTCGATCTATTATAATACGCTGATTACTTGTGACGTAACTGAACTGCTAAGGCATCCATAATACTTCAGCGACTCATTAGGATCTTACTCGGCAGCACGCAAGCTCCTCTATAGCCCGTACCTTTAAACTTCAAAGCAGCAGTCAACTGGGATCCCTTCCCAAGATAAACGATGAAATATGTGTATTTAAAATAAAATACGTTCATTGAAGTTTTAATATTCCAATAAACTGAGTTACCTTTATTTACTTGAATATGTTGCTTTCACGTTACCTGCAAAAATGAATAAATACGCCATGAACTTAACAGTGCTGTCATCTGTTGCACTACTCGCAAACCTTAAAGTCCTGCCATCCGATCAACATCGAATTACACGCAATTATTTTTATATGAATGAATGAATTAATGATTTGTCTACTTTGTACTTGCATGCAATTTATATAGATTTATATACTTTATTATTTCTCTTCCCCTTATATTTAACATTCTGTTATATATATATGGGGAAGTATAGTTTTCCACTATTTACTTTTTTTGCATTGTTATCCTTCTCTGTATTTTCTCCAATATGCTTCACGTCTCCTTTAATCACTTTAACCTAATTTTTTCTAAATATTTTCCTGCTTTCTCCATATATTCATTTGATCTTGTATTAAAAAATCTTCCTAACTTTTAGCTCCATTGGTAAATTTTTTCCATTTCTCTTCCTTTATCCGTGCCCTTGCATTCCAGAATATAATGCAAATTGTCATGCAATCCATTACATTTAGTATATCTCTCCCCCCTTCTTCTCCCGGTTAGACCACTTTAATTCATTACACCTCTCTTCAGCCCATGCATACCCCATTCTGGCCTCTTTGTGGCATACTTCGATGTATCTTTTCCCATTCCGTTTTTAAATATCCATAATCTATTAATGACCTTTTTTTCCTTGAAACTACTTATAATTTCTTGCTTTTCAATATCCTCCACTCTTGTTCTAATTTCTTTCCAAAACCCTTACTTGTTGTTTCTTTCTGCCCATGTTTCCCCCATTCGTATTTCTTTCAATGTCTGTATATTGTGCATCCAAGTTTATTTTTTCCCCATTTTCTCCTGTACAATCAAGCATTGCTTTAGTATCTCATTTTCCTCCAGCAGCTTTATTCTGAACCAGTATTTAATTGCCCTTTCTACCATTTTACCTTTAGCTTCCACCCTCCCTAGTTCTGCTTGTGCTACTCCGTTCTGTGAGCTTCTTGATAATCCCACGCTTATTTTGCAAAAATTCCTATGCATAGTATCTACATTTTCCCATCCTTTTTCCAGACCGCATATCTTTTCTGCATATAACATCCTTGCTTCCACCAATGTGCTATATATCCTTTCTAGCTACGCAATTTGCATTTCTGGCATGTTGTCCGCACATGCTCTGAGTACCTGTATTGCTTGTTTCCCCTTTGCTAATAATTTTTTCTTCTGTTCGCCCCAATCGAGATATTTTTGTAAAAACTCAAAGTTTTGAAATTATGTTACACCAAAAGCAGTCGTGTGCAAATTGGCTATAATGGTAATTAAGACGCTCGTATATAAATTATGGAACTCGCCACCGCTCGTTTCATAAACATACTCGCGTCTGAATTACCACCATTATAGTCTGGTTGCATAATATTATATTTAAGTACAGCTCAGATAAAACGTCGTGACACTCCATATGCGCAGAGAGGAGAAATGAGGAGAACTGTCGAGAATGGTGGGGGAGCAAGGGAACGGAAGTATAGGTATCAGAACTCGTAGGCGGTCGCTGATCCCCGCTTCTCTTATTATGCCAGTGAGCTGGTCAGTGCTATTGCGCATCTATGCTTCAGGAGTGGGGGACTGTCACGACGTTTTACACTAGCTGTAACCGTTATTATTACGTGCCAGTTGCTTTAGATTACGTTTTATATAAAGTTGTACGTTCTTATACTATGCTTATATAGTTCAAAATCGTCGTCGCGCCTCATTTTTTCCGATCTTCTTGAACATTTGCGTATATGTTGGCATAACAGAATTAAGAATTAGCCCATATAATCCCTGAAGGGCAAGGGCCTCTTGGCTGCCTGTTCTGCCTTAGCCAGTGCGGGAAAGATACTCATTCCTCCACTGCTGCTTCTACCAATAGTCTCCACTAGATCAGTCCTTAGCATTTGTAGTCCAGTTGCTCCTAATGTATAAACATACAATTCTGTGTTCTACTTTGAAAACTATCTTGTGTTAATGTCTGAAAAATCAAGTCCTATTACATCGTTTAAATTGGATAGAAATATTTCTGTTACTCAACGATGTTTCCTCTAACTCCTGTCCCTTCGTGTGAGAAATTTAAGTCCAGGGACAGACAATGATCAATATGTCAAGAGCAGTGGAATGAGGTCATGAGCTACTTTTATTTTACAGAAGTAAGAAACCATTTGCGTAACAAAGGATTGCATAACAAAACAATACATGTAGATACCATTTTAAGACAAAGTTATATAAACCTAACGAAAGTGATAACAAAACTCAAAAATACCCTTAACTACACGCTGCAAGCCATAGCCATAGTTAAATTTCATGGGAACTTTTAAGTCCTCATACATGCAGATTTCCAACTTCTTTAAAAACAAGGTAGGTACTTTTAATTCTGCATAGGTGTTGTAGATGTTTAGTGTAGTATAACGCTACAAAAATACCGTCCCTACTTTAGGGCTTGCAGATTCCAATAGAGCGCTCGTATGCAGCATTTAACTACATTGCATATACAACATACCACAAAGTGTTCAGTAATGAATATATTAGCATGTTATATTATTTAAGGAACATAGACCAAAAGTGTTTGTTACAATCGTTTCTTAGTCCTAAATATATTAAGCTACAAATACTACACACTGCTAATACGGGATAAAAGAAAGTCGCTTTCCAATACTCTTGGAACGAAGAGTCACGAGGTGATGCGAAAGAACCGTAGTCACACAATTTACCGTAGACAACAGCTACGATTTTGCCGTTATGATTATGTAAATATTAAGAAATCATGGACGTCTATTGTTTTGGAATGGTTATTTTGAACCTAGTATTTTTTAGAACCGGAACGGACAAAACTATAATTGAGAAATAATCACTTTCCCACCTCTACAAGAACAACGAAATATAGGTTACATATGACCGAAGAATGAATGCAAACCAGCAGGACGGCGACCTACTGGATATCTGTGCAAAAGCAAGAGAAATTACATCGGAAAAGACTTCAACGTAATTCATGGGTGATATTGAATTGGTGGAGATGATGATCCACTTTATCCACACTTCTGAGTCCTCTGTGGAAATTTAGGAAACACTGTTTACGTCATACCAGTTGTTTTGTAGGGAGTCACAGGGTTAAACAAACAGATAAGCATTTGCGTTACACAATAATAGCGCCATCATCGCGTTGTCAGAGAATGGGGTTAAGAAGGTCACGTTGTGGTATAGGTGATGCTTTGCTTGTTTTTGCAGTTACTATCAATATTACCTACAGGTCTCACAAGACACTAGATATCTGATAATGAAAATCTCAGTAAACGCAGTATGTAAAGCAAATTTGGAAGGTTGTGTTTACTGTAATTATGAGTCAGAAAAATTAATGTCTTTAGTTGATTACCTAGATCGGTTAAAAAAATATTTGTCTGGTATGGTCCCACCTATGCATGCAATTTCGTGTCGTGGACAAGTGCGAATCGATCTGAAAGTACATTGAGTTAAATGAAAGCATGTATACCATACGATGCGACAGCCGCACAATATCCTGTGTCGCACCTACGACCTGAAAAACACGTCGCATGGTCTTTGAGATCGCACGACACGTGCGACAGTCGCAGACAATATACATGGGTGTATATGATCCTGTTTATGCATGTCGCGTTGCCACATTCTGAGCTGCCTTTTTGAGAAATTCACAGCTATGGTTTTGATTTTTCAGTATGGTTTGTCTTTTCACGTATTGCGAGAGTGATCTGAATGTCGTCTTTCAGACGTTTAGGACGTACGGATAGGGAACATTTTATATAACAAATTCGTATTAGGAGTTCAAATTGCGATGTTGCGCCAGAAAATTACAAGGATCGCAACAAAAAGCAACTTCCAAAGAGGTTTCTAAGCACACCGCCTAAGAACCTTGCCTTCTTTCTTTCTTTTCGGGTTATGGTAAGGTTGCCATCAATGGACTAGTTAACTTTTTGCTCGAATTTAAGCGAATCCAATGCATCAAATGTTGTGTAATTGAATGTCAGAATTTTTCAGGTAACTGGCATTGCAGTGTATAATAGTTATTCCTGAAATACCTTTAATACCATCATGAAAAACTGCTGAACCATTTTCCGGAATGGTCCATTCATGGGTCAGTTGAATTCCATGAATGGATCATTAGATGTACATTCGAAATGTTTAATTAAACACGTCTTATTCGAGTATACAAAGCTGGGTGGGATTGAATATGGCTACACAGTGCTATTAGTAAAATAAGAATATGATTAAATGGAAACTAATTTTAATGTGAAAAAATGTGGACTCTGAACATAAAAATTAGATCAATATTGAAATACAGTACAATTCTAAACTGAAATTATTTTGAAATTAAGTGAAATTTACTGTATAAAATAATTGCCATTGGTATCATTTTGGAGAAACTTTGAGGCACTTCAAACTTTTTTCCATAACACAGGGACACAGTCTATGTGCAATTAAAACAAAAGTATCTTTTAGTATTCTTCCTAACTCCAACTTTCATGCACTCACTTCCTACACGACATGCACTGAATCATGTTTTCCACTGATTGACTTTGACATAGTTCACAAAACCAATCACTGGTGTTAGTGCTTTTCACTTGTTTCTTTGACTCGCTATAGGCAGCTTTCTCTTTAGGTTAGCGGGAGGTTTAGCGCTACTTAATTAATCCTTGTATGGAGAACTTGTCAGTGTTAAAGCTTTATGTGTGTCTTTTCTCGACCTAGTCTTTAGTGACGTGGCAGCTTTGGGAATAGAAGACATTTATGCTAAAGAAATAGCCAAACGACTTGGTCCAGCAGTATTTTTCCCGATGTACTTTGCGTTTGTTGGTGGTCTTGCTGACGTTTCTAAAGATGATGAACCTAACACCCCTTCAATTACTGTTGCTACCGCCGCTGCTGCTGGTGTTGTTGTTGTTGTCGTCGTCGTCTCTCACTACAGGTAACTCTTTATTGGATGGATCGGAGTGAATTGCATTACAGGCCGAAAAGTGATGATCCTTGAAGACATTTCTATTCACCGGCCAGACTCCAGAACGAGTAAATCCATTAATTGCCGTCCCTATAGTTGCTTCCCTCCCACATGCTTTTCCAAAACTTCTGAAACTTGGAACTGAGTCAGTACAGGCCTGGATGGACTCTTAGCCATTGTTTTCATTTCCTCTATGTAGTAACTGCATTTAGGTTTGTAGAAAGGCACATCTAAGGCTGCAGTCTATGCGTGGTGTGCCCGGGAAGAGCAAGCAATGTCACTCCATTCTCCCGAGCTAGATGCAGTGCTTCCGGAATTTTTGTGTGGGCTGTATGGCCTAGGAGAAGAAGAACTGCATGCTTCTTCGAAGGTTTTATAGTTCCAATAAAATGTTAGACATTTCACAAATAAATATTTGTTTATGTATCCGCTATCTGGATTGAAAGCGAAGCCTGTCCCAGAAGGTGCTCCATCATTCAGCTCATCTTTTAATAAGAGCGCTTGAAGATCAGCATCGGCGGTACATATTGTTCAGCATAAACTGAGGCAACAAACAGGAGTTGTAACACCACGCTCTCCGCTCAAGATGGATCCAGCTTGTTGTTTCCCCTTCTTAGCAATTATTTTTCTTGTATTTTTCTGAGCGGTGGACTGTTTTCTGTATAGTTTCATCGACATTAAAAATTACAGATGCTTCCAACTTGTTCTCATCGACCATCTTCGTGAGAATGTCAAAAAACTATGCAAATCTCTTTGTTGAAACCAGTGGCACGAGCCATGGATGAGGCCTCTGGTTGACTCAACGAGAATTCTTTGTGTTTCTTCATAAAATTGTAATGCCACCTCTTGCTGGATATCTTTTTCTCGCGGTTCAATCTGTGCGGTATATTGTTTCTTTCGGCAACTTCGAATGCTATTCATTTGTAAGTCCTTAGACGTGATGCCAAACATGCACTCTTCTAGTTTCATCACATGCTGACACATCTCTTGCTCCACTAGAAGGCAAGTCAGCAACGCTACCGACTACTTTATTATTCATCCACAGCAAACCAATTTTTTTGGCATCCAGATGACATTTGAGCGTTGCATTGGATACACAATATTGCTTTGCAGCAGCATTCAAACCGAGATCACCATTCGCACATCAAGTGCTCGCTGCATACTCTCTTCTTTCCATTTTCTATATTTAACACCTTTCGGCATTTTGAAAACTGCAAAGTAATAGTTTAAATATAATATACTTTAAATAATCAGAAAACAAAAGTTACTTATAAAATGAGTTTCAAAGCCTTGAAAACTTTATTGTATATCTACTTCGTTTAATTTAAAGCTATTTGAACTTAATATCAAACTACTATGTGCGAAATGAATTTTGTTTTCGTTCCAATATGATTAAAAAGTGCGTGATAGCAATACTGTAGTACTAAATATAATTTAACCTGCTTTTAAATCGATTTGCTAGAATAATTTTAACGTCCTAGAATAATTTAACTTCATTTGTTAAAGGTTTAATTGCAGTTATTGTTTACATTATGCAATATTTTTAGTTTAAATTACATTTATGTATCTACCAGAGGAAAAGGAACGGCTTCTTGCACGCATTTCTTGCCAGTAAAATAAATAAATTCTAATACTATTTTACGAACGATATCCTTAAGTAATTTTACGGCATTTCCATGAATGGACCACTGTGAGCTAGCAGTGTTTTAATGGTGGCAACACCGTAGCTTCTACTTTGCACGCCATTAGACACGAATTGCGGCAACAATTAGAAATCTAAATATATCCATGAAAAGTAGATAAGATTCGCTTACCAATGGTATACGCCAAGTAGAACTGGAATAGTCAATGTTATCATCAAACAGGATACAATTTCAAATCGACGCTAATCAAATAGCACAATTTTCTTCTTGCATTTACATCAGGTCTTCACTGCAACCTAGAACTTTCAGATTAAAATAGTAGCATTCTCGCCGGTTCAGCATAGCTAGATGGCAGCAGCTATCGAGAAAACAAAAGCATAGAGATAGTCCATCAATGGAGCTAGTCCATTTATGCCAACCTTACCTTAAGAGTTTGTATCAATAGTACAACACAGGGATCAATTGTAGCTGTCGAACCAAATGTGTGATAGAATTGATTTCCCAACAGTACACAGTGCGACACGTCGCATGCAGCACGCATAAATAGATCACAAAGAATAATGCCGCTTCATATCATTCCTTGTCGTACGACACGAAATCGCATGCATAAATGAGGCCTTACACGTATTAACAAATGTAATGCATACAATCACGCGACTTTCTTTACGCAATTTTAGCTTTGTCTGGCTATTTTAAAATGATTCATACAAAAAGCTTTTTATCTTTGTTTCCTCTTAATTATTGGTAAATTTTGGTATAAACCGTTTCAATACACATGTTGTAGCAGGCACACTAGGGTAAACAGGAAGCTGATACGACTCACGTGTATTTTGTATATGCCTGTGTTGAATTAAAAATAAACAAAAGAGCGGCACTTAAAACCGTATCGCATGAAATATTGAACAATTCAAACGAACAGCGAATACTTCGGTAAAGGTAATGCTAAGAAAAAACATTGGATACAAATATTATATTTTAATACGAAATACCTTTTCTCTGGGTTTCTTTATCTGGTATGGTTTCTCAATTATACATCATTTTATAGTAGTCAATACGAATGAAGACGACTTAACAGGGAAATCGAGGAAATTCAACATACGCGTTTGATTCCTCATTTGAATATTTCAAATATATGATGTTTTATTCAAACCTTTTAGAGCCGTTTTTTGCAAAATAAAAATAATAACATTTTTTCACGTAAAGGGTTGTTTGGGACGGGCGGTATTCAGTTAAAAATCTTGCTGCATCGTTTAAACAGTTGGATTTATACATAAAGTTTGGCAGGTATCTACCTACTGGATTCTGAGTGATGCTTTTCAACACAGATGAACACAAGGTAGGTAAGCTCACGCCCACGCCCCTCCCCATGCCCACACATACAGAAGAATTATTTCTAAGATGTAGTAGGATGTAATTATCGGAGGGGAACACCTCGCCACTGTGACAAACTAGATGCATTGTGGCTACACCCCCAGGAGGGAGGGAGGGATGAAGTGAAGGAGCCGCAGGAGGTCCTAGGCAGACAAGATCGCAGAGACGCACGCAAGTCCCTATCATTTTCAGTTCGAAACACCCGCACCCGGCCAGTAGACGTGGAGTTCCGCAAGAGGGCGACGAAGCGCCCTAGCAGGCAGTCCAACGCGCCCTGACGTTGGCGGGGAGAAATATTTCCAAAGCGCAGTACCCATGCCATCTAGCCACCACCAAATGCACCACGGAACCCGGAGACACTGCCTAAAAGATGAAAAGAGAAAGATGGAATAACAGGAAGTAAAAGAAACGAATTCCTGGTAGAATACGCCACCCCAGCGTACGCCTAGACGAGTAGAGGAAAGCCACGAAAAATCGCGGGGGGAATGATTTCTTTATAATCAGCGTCTCTCAAAATGTGTATTTCCGGTAAAATCTTTATATGGACTTTTAGGCTAGAATAGATAACTGCTTATGTAGAAAGACATAAGCTTATTAAGGCATCCTGTAAAGGAAGATCATTGTAAAGTAATATATCCAAACAACAAATATACTCAGGAGAACTTTAAATACTTTGTCAAATAATGCTTAAGGGCAATGCTTCTATTAAAATGTTTGCATAGTACATATAGTAATATGAAGCACATGGGTTCAGATAGGAGGAAAATATTACCAGTTAACACAGTACTAAGATTGCTTTAGGTTATCTAAATTTAAGGTGGAAAAATGTGTTACATCTTTAGAACTTTATTCTTCCGGCTGGTCTGTACAAGTTACCAATAGCTAATTAAAGGTATCCATGGTTCCTCGCAAGGTAACCAAGCGGATGGCTCAGGTGGCAACGTCTGTGTCCCGCATTTGGGATGTCCTCGGGTTCGATCCCCGGCGATCGCCCACTCTGACCCAGGGGCTTTTTCGGGGTTTTCCTGCGTCGTCAGACGAATGTTGGACTGGTTTCTTTCAGCCGAAATTCCTGTTCCTCCATTTCGTTCCATTCATAATTTCATCCATCCTTCATACCCTTGGTCTCCTTCACGGTCGGAAATGTTGGCGATGGTGTTTCGATGCAGCGTGGTAGGGGAAAAGTATACTCCCTGTGAACTCTCTCCGTCTGTCGGCTTTCAGCTGGCTGACGGGTTATCCAAACCCCCTTGAGGGGCGTTGGAACCCCTTGTGTGGGGCAGGGTTCCCGATCCGCCTGTATCGGGATGTCTGGGAAATTAAGAACCCTATCACTGCTGTACCGTCGCTCCTGGATCCAGCCACCCAGTGTCTCCTCTCGCCTCATCCTTTCTCCTGAGGACGCCCCCTCGTGGGGCATAGGTACAATGTACCCTCTGGATCAATGCCGAGTCCCCTTCATTCAGGAAAATAGGATCAGATCATCGCAACGTATGACTCAGCCATCTTCGCTTCTTTAGTCCTCTTGTACGACTTACACCCTCATGTATTTACAAGCCCACGCCTTGGGTCAGTAGCCTGTCGAGGATCAAGCAAACTCTGGATCATATCATAGCATAGGCAGTATGGGTATAAGCCCAATGCCTGGTATGGCGGTGAAGAAGGAAATTAATATAGTGTTAAAAGGGATGATAGGAGAATTCGCGGATCAAATTATTCAACCCAGCATTCGCTTAGTGACCGAGGAAAATCGCGGAGAAACCTTCGGTCTGAATTGGTTAGCCCCGGGATCTCCCAGGCTCTTCGGGATCTCCCGAATGCGGGTCGCAGACATTGCCGATTGAGCCATCCCGCTCGGTCAACATTCTTTTGAGAAAAAAAGACACACACACATTACATACATACATACATACATACATACATACACACATACACACATACACACACATACATACACACACATACATACACAGTATTCTTTTCATATATCTAATTTGCCTTTTTACTCTCCACCACATTGCCTGATACGTAGAGGTAAAACTACGAACCGTCTGCGCGGTGTTTTTTCTGTCCGCGTCCTCGGCGCTCGTTGCCGTATGCCGCTAACATAGAAAAGCGCGGATGAAACCATAGAACATTTTAAAACTACTTTTAAAGGCTTTACTTACTAACATTATGAAAGGAAACGCTGAAACTGACCACCGTCGTTGTCCATACATTTTTGGCACCTCTTTAGGAAACTATCCATCAGGGATTGGCTCACCCTGTAGTATCGTATTCATCTAAAAATGCGATATCGAGAATTAGCCGGAAATGTTTTAAGGTTCCTGAATTTAAAAAAAAGGAGTTTTAGAAAAAGTTCCTTTTGTTGTGTGTGAACAGTATAACTTGAAAACGAATGGTTGGATAAATACCAAACTTAGTATTTAAGTTCAGCATTTTTCAAGGATAGCACACGAAAATATTCAAAAATATCCCGTTCCAAACTATCGTTTACAAGGGAAAGGTTTCGTTATGTTTTATTTACTTAAAATTGGTCTAATGATTTTGATTTAAATAGCTTCTATTTAATTAATTTGAATGACATAGATATAAGAATAGCGAATAGCGTCTATATGTATGCGGCTAATGCTAGTTGTACAGAAATGTCTTCACATGGGGCAGTTTTAAAGTACAGATGTAAATTAAAACCTTGTTATGGTCTTTAATGCCAAGGGAACATTCAAATAAATATTCAGTCGCGTTCTAAGAGGGGGGAGCGTGACATTAGGGTAAAAGGAGATGGGCTCCAGCGTGATGTAGGGTCGAATTCATAGTCGTCGCTTATGTGAAAAGGAGATGCTTAAGCAATAAGTATTTCTTTCTGATAAGGAAATGTATACCATTTGGTGTTCATAGATGGTACTTAAATGCCCAGCGCTATGAGCTTTCTTACTTCCGAAGCACATGTGGCAACACGTTCACTGTTTCACAGCCACTCGGACGCGCGAAGGAATGTAAACGAACATGTAGGTGACCACATAACAGGCCGCCATTTCCATATTCGTTGTTTTGTTCACAACGGCTCTTGAGAACATGGTGGAAGTTTGAAAGTTTTAAATGGTACATTTATTAATTAGTTAATTTTAGTTTAAAATCAAGTTGATTGCAAATTTAGTTGAGGGTTTGTAGGAATAGTTATATAACTATATAACCTAGTTACATTAGTTAGGTCGAAAACATGCCAAAAGGAAAACAGCTCAGCGAGCAGGAAAGAAACCAATTAAGAGAGTTGGTGCCGAGTTACAAAGACGTAGAATGCAGGCAATCGGACGCTATGTGATATACTGCCCTTAAGTGGTATTTACTCTTGGACTGTTTTAAAACTGAAAACCTGACTTTCTAGCGTAAAGTGTTAGTAGCTAGAAGTATTTACAACAATCTGCGCACAATGTATATGCATGCATTGAAGCAAACCGAAAATGCAATTGCTACACCATCTAGCAGTAAGCAGAAAAGCAAAGTAACCAATAACTTACAATGTTGGCTTTAACTGCGGTTTTACACGCGAAATCGCTAAACGTCTGTTCAAGATTTTGATAACCCAAAGTATATTTGCGAATTAATGGTAAAGACGTGTGACTTGTTAAGTGATCCTCTGCACTCGTAGTGATTATGCAAAATAGGCAGTTTTATCGAGAAAAGAACCGCAGAAATGTGCTTTATTTATTGCACAAATATTTCCGCATTTTATTTTTAGGATTTTATTAAATGATACTGAATAAATGCAGCGGATTCTAGGGATCTAAGGATTTTGGACAACATAAAAGGGAAAACGTCTGAACAAAAAACATATGGATAGTGTTATAGCACTGAGATTCTATACATTATCTTTTCAAGTAAGACTGTCTCACGTTGCGACTTCATAACCTCTGTTTGTTAAGGTTACGTTGTTTAGTAGAGACAGTAGATTACTACAACAGCGGCTTTGGCAAGCCGATATCGCTTCTTAAATTCGGCATCCCTATGCGTTTCAGTGAATTCTGCAAATCATGCAAATACGTTTATTAATGCGCAGTACATAACATTAGTTATGAAATTCCATATACTCCACGAAATCGCTATTATCGTTAACCTCCGTTGTAGACAGTTTATGCAAGATGGCATCGGCTCTCTTTATTGCATATACACGCAGGTCGGAGCTTCCTTATATGAATAAGCTTCTTGTTCGCCTTCAACAGTAGCATCTGTGTATTGAAAATCGCTGCTTAAGGACTTCCTTGAAATAAGCGATGACTATGAATTAGACCCAACGTTTCTTCCTTTTTGCGATTCTCCTTTTCTTACGGAGTTGAGAAACAATTTATAAAAGCTGTTTTTATGTTTAAGCTCATTGGGCATTTTATGCATATTAAGATTGGAACCTAGTTCAGCAGATTCAATCTCACCTTCTAATGACTAACAAAAAACAAAATATATCAGATGTTTTTAAAAATTGTATGAAATTAAACCAAGTTGTAATTATTTGGTAAATGTTACGCCAAATATAAAATTTTGTGGTATTCACACTTTTCGAAACTTTCGGTATTATTTGAATTTTCCAGTATGTTTAGTCAGACATTTTCTAAAGGCAACCTGTAGTCGATTCTCGTTGAAAAACAATTTATTTTTATTCCTTAGAATTTCCTCTTTTAAATGACATATTATAAGATTGTGATTTAACCGTGATCACATTTAACCATGCCAAATTTTGAACAGGAGGAAGACTATGCATCAGACATGCATTGATGTATCAACTTTAAACCTCATTTTCCGAAAGTTTATTTTTTACATGACGTATAAATTTCTTTTCCAAAGCCGCTATTGAACCGTACTTGATTAAATTTTCAGGACGTGTTTGTATGAATGTCGTGTACATACTGAAACAATATTTTTATAATCGCTGAAGTTTTGGAAGGTTTATAAGTGACGAAGCATTGCAAAATGTTTGAAAAGTATTTATAAAAAAAGTCTCACTATGCGAACAAAATTATTTTTCAGTAATTTAACCATCCTTAATAAAAATAACTTGTTTCAGCATGAACATAAGGAGTGTATGAATATACGGTAGAAACTTTGGCTATGTAGCTTTACTAATTATGGAGAAAAAATGTTTTTGAATACATAATTTAACATCGAAGTGATAAGCGATTCCAGGTTGCCATAAGTGCTAAGCAGCCATTCTTTTGTTTGTCGTGAGATCATTACAAAGTATGCAATGTCAAAGCGAGCATGTAGCGATGTGCTTCTAACATCTGATTGTAGTCGTAGCCCCAGTGTGTTTCTGTGTAGCTCATGTGCTTGGGAGCGTTTCGGCCAATACAGGAGGCATAAAGAGAGAAGGTTGTTTATGGGGTTCTTACCTGCATTATTCTCTGGTGTCTTATTACCAGAGAATAGATGAATTAGAGATGTGCCTTCACTAAAACATGTTTGAGAAACGGATCAAAATGTTCTCTACACGAAACTCATTAAAACACTCCGTAAGCCTTTGATGTTATTTACTACTAGGAAAAAGTAATGAATTTTGACGAGACATCTGGCAACACAGGTTTTACTGCACCTGTTCCTGAATAGCAGGTGTCTCCCCTATTCTCCAATCTTCGTCCTAGTATTCTTGTTTGACCTCCTGGCAATGTTCACAGTCAACAGCTGACTCAAACGTCGTGTGCTTAGCAAGGTTATGTTTGTTTACATTTGCAGCGGTACACTGACCTTAACCCTTCTGTGGTCACATCACACTGTGTTAATTGTCATATAATTTTGTTTACTGAGCGAGATGGCTCCGTAACGTATGAAGCTCTTATTCCGGAGGTCCCAGGTTAGCTTCCTATCGGCCGGCCACTCTGATCGTGCGTTTTTCGTGGTTTCCCCAGGTCTGTAGGCAATCTTGGGGTGGTTCTCCTTCTATCACGAATTTCCTGTCCCCATCATGATTTCGTCTGTTTCAGAGTTGTAGGACTAAGCGATGGCGATTGCTGCGGGGCCGTGGAATTTGCGCTGTATAAAGATTTGCCCCAGGCGTTTGACTAGCCGCCTGGGGGCCCCATTCTGGGAGAGGCTCCTTTCATTCCGGGACCCCCAGGTTGAAGGTTAAGGCAGGATCGCCGGCATCAGGATTGGTGTCAATCTGCAATCGTGACCTTGCTAGCGCACATCGTAGCCCTTTCACCCCTTCTTCCCAGGGGTCACGTTGGAAGCACAAAAAGCCTACAATGGCCTAAGTGCGGTATCGTGCCCCAGTGAACCTCCGTCTGACTAATCCTAATCCTAGTTGTGTTTTAAGTGAATTGGATGTGAATCAGTGTGTTTTAATTTATGACCTGATTCGGGAGCATTTGTTTTCTCGGCTATATTGTGCATTCATTTACTGTTAATGTCAAAGCTGATAAACGCTAATCTATACACAGAACAGAATTCGTTGATCAAAGTCGCAGTGCCACGAAGCGTGGGATTGTATTTGCTGCTTGCTTTCCCTAAGGGAACCAGAAGTCTACCCGCAGACATCCTGCATTCGCTATCAGGTGCCATCAAATTTAAATCAAACTGCTCTCTCAAGTATAAGTGGATGAATTACTTCGTTACAGGCCATCCTCGCCAAAACGTCATTAAGCACTGCAAGCTCAGTCACAGCAAAAACAGCTCCGTTAAAATAATATCACCTTTCTAGGTTGGCGGTAACGAGACACTTCCTAATCATATCACTAGTAGCGCTATATTTACGCCATATGTCTTAGACAATATCACCAAAGGTGACAACACAGCAACTGTACTTTAGATGGCGTTGGTACAATCATGTTAAGATATCGGGACATGTTTTCGTTCCGGTGCTAAATTTGAATGGTTTCCAAACAAGTGCAATATCTCCCAGGTTAGAACATACTAGAAACCCTATTTTGTAGTTTTGAAATAAAATGGACTGCAGCGGAAATATAACACACTTCATAGTGGTCCTAATTTTCATGTCACAATACATATGCCGCTTAACATACCAAAACATCCTACCCTAATTGTAATTCCAATTGCTACTCCTTAATCTTGATATAAAATCGTTTTATTTAAATATTTCAACTCAAGATTAATTCATAGTTATCATCTGAATTGATACAAACTGTTTTTGAAAAATGAATCCCTATGCATAGCCCCTCTTAATACTTTTCTGGCTACGCTACTAGTCAAATCAACACAGGCAACGATATATACAGAATTTTATAGAATGAAAATGCCAAATATCAGTTGGATTTTAACTCTTCATTTCAAACTGAAGCTTGAAAACGTACATAAAATGTGTTTAAACTTGATTTCATACTTAAATAACTTCTCGACCGGAAGGACTTCAGAGCTGTTTGATTTGAAGATAGGCGGTGTAATGCTTAGATGCTTCACTTATGCCCTTCGGGTGGTTTAATGTCATTAGCAGTCAAAAAAGCATTCTAAGCATTAAAGCCAGGACGAAAGAAAATAAGGTTTAACTGTCACTAGACAACTGTTACGGCAGGGACGTCGCAGCTAACAAACCATCTTCCCATCTCTCATGCAGTCCTTTGGCGTTTGCAGACAGCAATCACACCAGCTTTTACCTGTTTGTCAATGATCCTTGGTCTCCTCTGTCGTTTTGCGTTCGTTGTAGTGATAATGCTTTGTGTGTGTACAACTTGAAGCTAACTGCTTAAGAATTCCTAGTCTGTTCATTAATGAAAATTTGATTATAAAGTGATTGTGGCACATACGATGTACGGGTGCTATGGAATAATATTACCTCCAAATATTAAGTTGAAACTCAATATAGTTTTTGAGTAAAATAAATAGGATAGTACATCACAATAAATCAGTAGCAGCAATGGCATTTATCCCAAATTTGTCAAGTATTGTGAAATGTGAAATACGAAACACATATTAACAACTTTGGTATTCTATAACTGCAATTTGGAGTACACAGTAATGGGTAAAGGATTACATTAGCAACTTGTGGCATATTTTTTGCAATCTTGAAAATTCTAGTTTTTTTATTTTAACTTTAAAATTCTTGAGTGTTTACTTGGTGAGCTTTCTGCTTACAAATAACATAGATAAGTTAAGCATCTAATTAAGACACATCTAAGCCACGGCTAATGACGACGTTTCAACAACAGTAAAGTCGATACAGATATAATAAAAAAAAATCTGATGTGTTACACTCACATGACTTTCTCTACTCTTGTACAATCTATTTTTGCAAACGCCTATTCTCCAAATGCTTCATGTTAATCGAGATATCGAGATGTCAATCTTATTGCTAATTTTCTTGTAGATGCGAGGGGAATATGGTAGCTTTTAAGCGATAGTCAAATATTTTAACGCTGGTTGCTATGCGGCGCATTCCATTCTCTTTGCATGTCTAGGACATAAAAAAATGAATAACGAATTTGAGAAAAAGTATAAGTATTGGAAAATTTAAGGAAATAACAAGCAATATCTCGAAAACGGTTCACTCAACAAAAGAAATGTATATGACATAAGTTGTGTATTTCAACGCGATCTACATTTTTTGTGTAGTAAAATTTTGTCTATCTCTTATGGTTTACCAGTTATGCAAAAGTCGTTCACAATGAAGAATACTTTTGGAGACATTCCCAGAAAATTCGAGATATACATTTCATTTCTCATGACTTTATCTTAAACATATGATATTTTCATCAAAATCGTTAGAGCCATTTTTGAGAAAATTAAAATTTTCGAAAAATGTTCCATGTAAAGGGTAGTCTGGGGTGGGGGGATTTTCTTGAAAACCTTCGTGTCGCATCTCTGGAAGATACTCAACCTAAATACCAAGTTTGGTGTTTATCCGACTGTTCGTTTTTGAGATATGCTGTTCACAGACACACAGACACACACACAGACACACACACGGACATGTTTCTAAAAATGCTTTTTTTGGATTCAGGAGGTCTCAAAACATGTATTTCCAGTGAAATCTCGGTATCGAATTTTTGGGTGGAATGCAATACTTCCCCTACTTACTGTACGTAGTAGAGAAAGTAATAAGAGATTTTGACTAAGTAATTGTTGAGCAGTGTAATGCAGAACATTTTTATGCTTGAAAGGTATGTATAGTGTACTGAACAATTTATTGGTACTCGAAAACTTAATGCGTTTATTTGTACTGACTCTTTGAAGTTTAAGGCAATGTCATATCTAATAGCACTCTCCTCAACAAAGATACAGTTCAGCCTGAGACCATAAATTGTTTTTTTGTTTGTGCTATTTTCCATATATTGTGCGTGGTCTGTGTTCTGACTACAAGAAGCAAGCAATGAAGTGAAAATTACAAATGTATCTACACCCTCATTGACCGTCGTAATAGTGATTCCATAGTCACATAGTGACGTAGTAAAGAGGAGACGATTACCTTCTGGAGTCAATGTGTGCACTTCACGTTAGAGGTCTGCGCGGGCCGTAATTCGGGCCCAATCTGAACCGAACCCGAGAATAGGTTATACTGTACCACCCGGCCCGGGCCCGATTGTCCTATTTTGTTTTAAATAAAACTACTTTACAGTTAATGACTATTATTTATATTATTATTATTGTTATTATTATTATTATTATTATTATTATTATTATTATTATTATTATTATTATTATTATTATTATTATTATTATGAAAGATGAAAGGTTACCCAAAAGAATAATGGAGTGGACGCCACCAGGAAGGACGGGAAATGGAAGACCGAACAGCACGTGGATTCAAGGAATTAGAAGGATGGATTGGGAAATTGAGGAAAATTTATGGTTCAATAGGCAAGAATGGAGAAAAGTTAGAGAAAAGATGGTAAAAACTGTAGTCTTGGGTGCCGGAAAAGTATTTGTACGTTGTAAAACTGGAAATGTATTTATTATTATTGTTATTATTAATTATTATTATTATTATTATTATTATTATTATTATTATTACACGAAACATCTCTGGCTGCGGTGCGAAAGGACTCTAGTTCAGTTTCCGGTAGTGGCATAGGGATTTTTTCCACTGCTAGAGGCGTGGTAAGGGATACTTAAGATTCTTGGGAGCAATTGAGGAGCAGTTTTACAGAAATAGTGGCGGTGGAGGTCCTGGAACACCGAAGCAGTATGCGGCCTTATTGACCACATGCAGTCAGTATTACTGCACTCTGCTCAGGATGTCCTGGGCGTGGGAGGGCGGAGGAAGCCAGAGTTTGTAGCTGTCGTGCTGTTGTATCATTAACTTTACTGTGTACTGCTATGGATGTGTGGATTCTGTGAGAATTGTGCTATTCCGGGCTTCTCAACATCGCAGGCCAAAATATGTGATAAATTAATCCTTTTGGTCCTTATTTTCTCTCCACATGCAAAAAGTTTTCGTTACTTTATAAAAAAGGCGCTAATGATCTTGATTAAATATCTATGTTTAAGATATTTACCTGAAGGATAAAATGCAAATGCTGAATGTGATAACTTTTTTCGTGTTTATTTTCAACCCGAGCCCAAGAAACATTTTTAAAATTAAGCCCGAACCCGGCCCGAGGGCTTGGCCGGACCCGCGCAGGCCTGATACGCAGTTAGCAGGAAATGAACGTCTTCTTTTAGCGGGAGGACATTATCTGAGACCCGAAGTAACAAACATTATCATGAGTGCAATTTACTGAAAAACTAAGATGTGTATAGCTGTTACAGTTAGAACGCGAAATCAGTTAAAACCCGAAGTTACTTAGAAATAGTAGCTGTGACAAAGATCATCCTCCGGAACGCGAATTTTCTAGGAAATTATAGTTCTCCAGGAAAAATTAGTTACATCTAGAAATAACTTATTACTAACAAAAACTTGCAGAAATTAGATAACATTTTGTTTTGTTTCTCCGATTGATTTATTTATTTATTTACTTATTTTGCAAGCAAAATAGGCGAACCTTTGTCCACTTCTTTCTTTGCTGCAAACCCAGGCCTGTAGCCTGGGGAGAGGGTCGTTAAGGGGAGCATAGCCCCACAAACATTTTTGACCCCTCGAATTATAAAATATTTAAAATCATAATTTCTGTTTCCAATTTCAAATGGTTTAGTCACTGCTTGATGTTTCATTACCATTATTTAATTCAAGCATTTGGTATAATCTACAGTGAGCTACTGTGTTGCTATTATCTGTGATTAGTTTTTATTACAGTCTCTTGGTCTAAATATGACATATTATACAGCATAAAGTAATTAATCCCTTCAAAGTAGTAGCATGTCGACCTTGCGAACTCTATGTTAGTTGCATTGGCTCTCAGCTAACGTCCATTAAAATTGCCCAAGACGCTAAAAAATGTTAATATATAAATACGCCGTAGCTAAAATACCACATTTATGGTCCAAGATATGTAAGCAAATGCACTATGTGAACTGTAGAGGCACTGATATCTGCAGTCACTCACACAGAAGAAAACCATAAGTTGCTGCAAATCTCAATAATGAATAACTGCTGTTGAACAATCTTGTAAAAGAGAGACCGTCCCTTGAAGTGCTTAAGTATGGGCTAGCTTCCCAAGGTATTAACCCTCTAAAACAGGCTTCAATGGTGATTCCCAGCAGCTTAGCAACAGTGGAAGCTACCTTCTCTCACTTCTTATCAAGATCTCAACAACTCTCATGAAAGAAAAGCGGACTCGGTTATCTTCAATTATAACAATTCTCGAGTTCTTTAATTATAATAAGCAATGATAAGAAAACTGATTCATAGATCTTAAACTCTGTAACTAGGCGCATAGGGTTTTCTAACTGTATTCGCCCCCACCTGAATTTCTGACAGGCCATCCCAAAATATGTGGGTTGGTTACGGGTTTGTGCAGCCCTCAGGAAAATTTGTGCATTTGGAACCTCTTCTTGTGTCAAAAAAATTTGAGAACATAGATTCACATCTGAAAGACCACCACCACCACTTAAAACACTGTGCACTATATAGAAAACTATGCACTTGAGAAAAACGGACATCTACACCAGTGGTAGGAGATGCCTGAGTAAGTAAACTAAGTAAGTAAAGTAAACTAAATAAGTAGGTAAATAAGTATTACATTCGAATGTTGAAAAATTAGCTGCAGTTTCAGCTTTTAAAGCTTAGTGAACCTACCTGCAATATAGTTATTCAAAATTCCACCATTTGTTCTAGTTCTGTGCAAGTCATCGTCATTTCTGACCCGGTTTATAAATGCTTGCTTGCTTGCTTAGTCAGGCCTCTACAACCACCAGGTGTAGAGGTCTTTTTTTATGGAGTGTAATTCAGTTGAGCTTGCATTTGTCGTTATATAACACTACATAACGCAAATAGTGCAAAATGGTAAACCTTTGTCCTACAACTGTTATTGTTATTATTAATTATTATTATTATTATCATATCTTTCAGATGCGAATTCCATGTATGTTCTGAAATTTTCTTGACATCAGAAGAGGTCCCAGATGCAGAAATTTCCCCGAGGACTGCAGCAAAGAAAGAAGTGTGCTTGTGTGTGAAAAAGAGAATTCTATACAACTCTTAATGTCACAATAGCATGCCTTGTGCAACAAATGACTTGTAAGGCAAAAATAATGTTAAATTCTATAAAATGGCGGTGCCGTGGGCGAGTGTTTAGGACACTCACCAAGGCGGCCCGGTTCAATCCCAGGAAACCGCATGTGGATTTGTGGTGGACAAAGCGGCGTCTGGGGGGGGGGGCTTTTCTCCAGGTCGCCGGCTTCACATGCCATTCATTCCACCAATTGCTCCAACACCACCTTTCCTTTCATTCATCTCACCATCATTTCATATCATCTCCTTCCTCTCTGTCATACCAGGCTTCGGGCTAGTCACCCATCCTGATTGCTCTCCGATCCCTATTCTGTGCTCCCCGAAACGCGTTGGGTCCCCAGGCACGCGCTTGTAAGCCCTGGAGGTGTAAGCCTTAACAACGGGGATGGTAAACAGATAAAGAAGAATATACTCTACAATATAAGAGTAATGTTTAAGCATCTCATACCACATGTTTTTTTTAAATGTTCCATTTATATGCCGCCTTTAATGTCTGAAGTCATATCGGCGACTTTTTACCTTTCAAGCAATTGCTCATGATATTCACTCGTTTACAGTGGTAATATTTGGGATACTACTACTTTTGGTTGTTAAATTAAGAAAAACACACACACACCTCTTCCAGATTCTTTGGAGGATGGAGGCTAAAGAAAAATTCCTACCCTCCAGCCGGGAATGGAACCTGGGACCTCCGGAGTTTAAGGTTAGAATGCCAACCACCACGCCTTAGAGACAGTCTCATAACACAATTGAATATGTGTAATAAAAGTACTTAGTGTTTCAACAACAAGAGTAATAATAATAATAATAATAATAATAATAATAATAATAATAATATAAAGATTAGCAGAGATACAACATCAAATTTTATATAATTTCCTGAAGTTCTTGTTAATAATAAGATATTTCTAGATGTAACAATTACGTTTGTGAAAACTGGAATTTCTAGTATTTCTTTATTATTCCGATACAAAATCACAGAATTGTGTCACAAAACCATACATATTTTTTCCTGCGATTGAATCTTTTTCTTTGCATGCAGGCCAATATTGAAGCAAATTCCTACATGTCAAGGAAGTTTGGAATGACAGTCAACATGGTCTGAACTGTTTTAACACACGTCCACATCATGTTCCTTGCTGGAAACAGCCTCTCGATAGACGCAAGCAAGTTTCCTGGCAAACCGGGAGCAAGTGAAAAATTAAATGCGTAGAAATATTACGTGCGCGATTATCTCGCCATCTAGTGAAGAAATGTGTCACAATTGCGTCTGCTGGCACCTCTGCAGATGTCTTAATGGATAAACACGAATTTTGGTTTAACATCTTTCATCCTTTGGGTTTTGACGGATGAGCTGTTTGTGAAAATTGGAATTTCCTGGAGAGCATCGTCAGGACTGGAATTTCCTAGTAAATCTGGGTTTAGACATGAACTGAATGTGAAAACTAGAATTTCCTGGAGAGCTGAGCTTCGTCAGGACGAGAATTTCCTAGTAAATTCGGAATTTGACGAATGAGCTGTTCGTAAAAACTGTATAACAAACAGCATGACTGACTCATAACTGAAAGTTCCAACTGTCTCTGTAACTAACGACATGCCATCTTGAGATATTTCAAGGTTAATTTTTAAATTAGTACAATTTTAAAATCAACTAGAGTACTTCCAGTTATTCACTAATTTTTAGTAAGACTTTCGTTTTTATGCATTCATTCTTTGCAAGGTTAAAATATTTACAATATGATGCGCCAACCAATTTTCCTAAATTTGTATAATATATTTTAACTCGTGGAAACCCAAAAACCTTCAGCGCTGGACCCCTTGTTTCTGTGTATCTTTATATTTAATAATTTTATACTGTTTATAATTTCGTGTAGCTATAAAGAAAAAGGTTTGTTAAACTTACAAGAGATGAAGCTGAAATGGGTCTTAATTGCGATGACTGGAGCCCGGATTCATGTGCAAAACGCATGCTCTTTTTTTATATATTTAAAGATATGCAAAAATGATATACTTTTTAAGTCACACTTTCACAGACAATTTGAGTAGTGTTAGATAATGCATTTAATTGCACATTTCAGGGGTAAACGCAATGCAAAATGCAAGTTTTACTCTTGAATGCGGTATTAAATTATAATTTTCCTCTCTGGCTAACCAGTAATTACCAGTGCTTAATAAGGCTTCCGCAATGAATATATGACAGTATAGAAATGTACATATGCATGTCCCACATAACCAAACTCGGTACCTACTCGGTCAAACACGATCGAAATTACTGTCAAATTCATAGTTTTCGGGGTCGCTGTGAACAGTCACACTCATGATTTCATTTGAGATCAAGTTCAGCCCCCATCAGCATGGGGGAGTGAAAAGCAGTGAAAAAATTTGCAAAATAATCATGATTAATGTCGAATCCAATTTTCAGCGTCGCTGAGATGAACAGATTTTCTCACAAGCAGGTCGTATTCAGTTCACACAACCTAGCCAATCTCGGATTAAACCTCGAAACCAGAGAATCCTGTGGTTTCAGTGTGACTCGTTACGGCCTGTCTGCCATGCGCTAATGGTGGCGAGGTACGACAGCCTTTACTAAAGAGATTTCGCAAAACACAAATAGTTTATTTAATTTTTTCTCAATTATTTTTGCATATCATGCTGCACATTTGTACGCATATTTTGCTATCTGATTTTGCATACAAATCCGGGCTCTAGTGATGAGACATAATGACTATGACAGCATAACAATATAAGTCAAAAATATCGCTGAGCAGCATGTTCTGATTGTACTAGTTAATATATTAGTGTCTACCATGGGCATTCGAACCTTGGGCTGATTTATGGATTATGCATTATTATATTCGACAAACAAATGTCCTTAAAACTAACCCCATTATATAAAGCACATAGATTAGTTAACTCAAGCATCCACATATCATTGTTGTTGATTGCCTTAGTTAAAATAGCTTCTGAATAATTATGAATTATTAGAAATGTATTGCTTTAATACTAAAATATCCAACAATGTTTTAGTGGCTAAGAGACTTCGAGAAGGTGAATGGGTACAAAAAGCCCTCAGATTCTGGAAAGTCTTGAACAGCGAAGACGCATTTTCATCATGATTAGAACGCAAGTCTTATTTGTATGAATAAAGATTGCATCAGCTGTTAACTGAAGACGTATCCATGTAATCTAACACTTTCACTGAACCGCACATCAAAAAATGCATCTCGTGCTCTGTAACGGTTGCGATACTCTTATTTTGTTTCTCATGTTATTTTTCCAAAATCACAGAATTTAAACATGCATACGCTATGGTGAAACTTCCTGCTTTCTGTGCACCAGTCATATTAATAAAATATTAATATCGTGAATTTTATTATTACTGTTAAACAGTAAAACGGCAACAAAACAGTGGTTGAATTCTGTAATCCCAGCACACGTTTTGTTTATCTTTTCGATGATATGTTAAACAATATTCGTAGTACCATAGCTCTGCGTAATATCGTGCATACTCGCCCACCTCCATTTCCACGTGGGGTATTTAGTTCAAAACTCTCATTTTATTTACTTTCTCTACTACTTATAGTAAGTAGGGGAAGTATTGCATTCCAGCCCAAAATTGATATCGAGATTTCAGCGGAAATGTATGCTTTTAGACAATCTCAATCCAAAAAAAAAAATCATTTTTAGAAAAACTCCGCGTGCGGGCGCGCGTTTGTGTGCCTGTGTGTGTATGTGTGTGTTTGAACAGCATAACTCAAAAATAAAAAGTCGGATAAATACTAAAATTCGTATTTGAGTTTAGTATCTTCCAAGGATGCGACACGAAGACTTTCAAGAAAATCCTCCAACCCTAACTATCCTTTACGTGAATATTTTTGGAAAAATTTGATGTTCTCCAAAATGGCTCTACCAATTTTAATTAAAATAGCATATATTAAAGATGTTTCTATAACAAATAAAATGTATATCATACATTTTCTGGGAATAATTTAGGTAGTCCTCTTCATTCGGAAGGAATTTTATACAATTTTGTATAACTTGTAAACGTTAAGCGATAGACGAAAACGTATTACATAAACAAATGTAGATCTCCTTAAAAACCCACAATTTACTTCATATAAGTTTTTTATGGCATAAGCCGTTTTTGAGATATCTGTTATTAAATGTTCGAATTAGTTCATTTCTTGGTCCTTCTCTTAAAGTCCTTTTAACCTGCAGTTGTTTCTCGCGATTGCATGGGAACAGTATGGAATTTTAAGGCCAGCGCATAGCGTCCAGTTCTTAAACATTTGAGATAGAGGGTAGAGGTGTTGTGAATGTATCACATCAAATTTTTTTTTACTAACTAGCAGAACCCGCAGCTCTGCTCGCGGTATTGTGTTAAATACTAGATTCCTCTCTTACCTCCCCCTCACACTTTCTCATTGCCTCTCCTCTCTTTCTCCCTCCGACTCTCTCTCCCTTCATCTTCGTCTTCGTCTTTTATTTCCCACTCCCTCTCTATCCCTCCCTATTTATTCCTCTCTCTTACACTCCCCCTTCATCATCCTCACCGCATTCTCCCTTTTGTGCAATGTGATGTTTTGGAAACTGTTTAAAACTGTTTTTTCCGTGGTAAGGTTTAACAAGTTGCTTGTGCCGCTTTCTTATGGCAGTAATGTCATATCGAAGCTATACTGCTTTTTCGTGGTAACAGGTTTCTATAGCACACGAATAGTAGAACGAAAAATGTGTGTAACTTTTTAAATATTCATTCTATTGGTATTTTGTATAAGTATAACAAAACTTACCCTTTTCCCCAGAAACTATAAACACTCCAAGCCTTAAATTTGTTAAACCTGTGCGAGATAATCTATCTAATCGAGTTATATTTTTACGCTTAATAAATTTTAAACAACTGAGGATTTTGTTTGAAAATAGATGTGAATGTTTATTCAATTTCTCCACAAGGAAACAATTACAACCAGAAATGCTGTCGTTAGCTTAATTTCCTCAGTTCATTGGAGAGGATAGAATGTCTTCATATGTAGTAAAAGTCTCAACTCTCTGCTTCAACGTTTCTGAGTAAAAGGAACCTAAAGATATCAAATGTTTGCCCTTTATCTAGCAAACCTTTTCTAGAGGTTTGTCATTTTTAGGCAAACTAAAAATCATATAATTGCGAAAATTTAAAGAGAGATATTGATATACACACTAAATCCAGTAATTTATTTTACAATGGTCTTCAATTACAACCAGATATATACATACCGAGAGACCCAATGAACTATGAACCAGTTGCGCGGTGTTTTTCCACTGGGCGTGTCGACACGTGTTTCCCGTTGCTACTGCAATCAGGGTCACACCACTGACGCTGGCTCTGCAGTGCTCTGCAGTATTGGGTTGATTGTAACGCGGTGTAGCCCAGTGCAAGTCGGTGTAGTGCAGTTGTTACGAGTTATTTAGCATCGCGTCCTGTATTTAGTCACAATTATGGCTCAGTATACGTTTAATATTGCGCATTTATGTGTGATTATGCGTGCATTTATGTGTGATTCGTATGTGTTAAAGAGTCCACTCGTAAGTACAAATAGATTTGCAGAACGATTCCCGGGTGGAAAGATTCCAGGCCGTACAACAATCCATATTATTTTGTATAATAAACTTCAGGCCACAGGTGGTGATCGTCTAAGTAACCAAACAGACAGCGTAGGACTCTTATCGAATAAACATTAGACAACATCGGTCATCGTTTGGAAACTTCCCCCCAGAAATCACTTAGGCATCTTTCACAACAGGCAGACATTTCGTATGGGTCTATGCAAAGAGCTACCAAATTGTTAAAGTTAAAACCATATAAAACAACTGTGGCACATGCTCTTCAACCAGGTGAGCCAGTACATAGGTGCACATTTTATGAGTGGAGTCTCAGTGTATCCATTGGCGAACTAGACCCATATTTACTATTTTTCTCGGACGAGGCTTCTTCCACCTTTATGGATACGTGTGTAAGTATACAAATAATCGTTACTGGAGCTCTGACAAACCTAGTATTGTTTATGAAGCACCCTTCCACGACGAGAAAATTGGTGCATGGTGCAACTTGAGCGGAGAGCCAATTATACGTTGTTTTTTTTTTTTTGTTTCTTTTTTTTGAGTCTACAGGTGACACTCCACATTCGTGAATACAATTTTGCCCCTGATCTTTTTTTAGACAATTAACAGACAGGGAGCGTGCCTTTCCTTTTTTCAACTACAGCCCATACAGTTAGTATTTCAATGAAAGTAATTGAACGAGTGTTGAGGAAGAAAAAAGTATTAGTAGGGATTTGTGGCCCCCTTGGTCTGCCGACTTAACTCCCTGCGACTTTTATCTTTCGGATAAATTAAAACATAAGTACACAAGACACACCCGCGCACCCTGCAAGAATTAAAACATAATATCGACAGGAAATTGCCAGCATTTCGCAACGTGGACTACGCCGAGTGATGGATTACTTCTTAAAGAGATGTCAAAAATGTAGGACAACGACGTGGCCAGTTTCAAGAATTCCTTTCATAACTTTGATAAGCAAAGGCTTTAAACATAGTTAAGGAAATTGTTATATGGTTGCATCAGCGTCACTATATGAAAGCACAGACGGCAACTCGCGCCGTTCGCACGAACCAGAAATACACCGGGCAGCCCGTTCGTAATTCATTGGGTCTTCCTGTATTTGTTGGGTCAGCTGCTTGTCCATATAATGCTCGCACTTCCCACTCCGTTTAATATATTTGTCCCAGAATATTGATGACTTTTTAATTTCTATGTGGGTACAATCTAATGTACCTACAGTATTTGGTAAAATAACAGTAGTTTGTCATATCAACTTTGATTTATTTACTTCAGGCACTCTACTGGAGAAATGAATCCAGTTATATTTTTCGAAAGTTTGGCCCATAAGTATTTAACAGTTTTACACATCGTGGAGCGGTCCACTCCAAAATCTTGCGACTCTCAGCTTTGAAATCCAGGATCAGCAACACGCGTAAGAAAATTCTAATGCAATTATCTTGGGTTTAATGCTTTTCTCCCAATTTCATAACTTTTGACAGAAATCCGTACGTTAAAAAAATCTGATGTGTTACACTCACATAACTTTCTCTACTCTTGTACAATCTAATTTTACAAACGCCTATTCTCCATATGCTTCATGTTAATCGAGATATCGAGATGTCAATCTTATTGGTAATTTTCTTGTAGATGCAAGGGGAATATGGTAGCTTTTAAGCGATAGTCAAATATTTTAACGCTGGTTGCTATGTGGCGAATTCCATTCTCTTTGCATGTTCAGGACATAAAAAAATCTGATGTGTTACACTCACATGACTTTCCCTACTCTTGTACAATCTATTTTTACAAACGCCTATTCTCCATATGCTTCATATTAATCGAGATATCGAGATGTCAATCTTATTTGTAATTTTCTTGTAGATGCAAGGGGAATATGGTACCTTTTAAGCGATAGTCAAATATTTTATCGCTGGTTGCTATGTGGCGCATTCCATTCTCTTTGCATGTCCAGGACATAAAAAAATGAATAACGAATTTGAGAAAAAGTACAAGTATTGGAAAATTTAAGGAAATAACAAGCAATATCTCGAAAACGGTTCACTCAACAAAAAACCTGTATATGATATAAATTGTGTATTTTAAAGCGATCTACATTTTTTGTGTAGTAAAATTTTGTCTATCTCTTATGGTTTACCAGTTATGCAAAAGTCGTTCATAATGAAGAATACTTTTGGAGACATTCCCAGAAATTTCGAGATATACATTTCATTTCTCATGACATTATCTTAAACATATGATATTTTCATCAAAATCGTTAGAGCCATTTTTGAGAAAATTAAAACTTTCGAAAAATGTTCCATGTAAAGGGTCGTCTGGGGTGGGGGGATTTTCTTGAAAATCTTCGTGTCGCATCTCTGGAAGATACTGAACGTAAATACCAAGTTTGGTGTTTATCCGACTGTTAGTTTTTGAGTTATGCTGTTCACAGACACACAGACACACACACAGACACACACACACAGACACACACACGGACATGTTTCCAAAAATGTTTTTTTTGGATTCAGGAGGTCTCAAAACATGTATTTCCGGTGAAATCTCGGTATCGAATTTTTGGGTGGAATGCAATACTTCCCCTACTTACTATACGTAGTAGAGAAAGTAAAAAAAATCTGATGTGTTACACTCACATGACTTTCTCTACTCTTGTACAATCTATTTTTACAAACGCCTATTCTCCATATGCTTTATGTTAATCGAGATATCGAGATGTCAATCTTATTGCTAATTTTCTTGTAGATGCAAGGGGAATATGGTAGCTTTTAAGCGATGGTCAAATATTTTAACGCTGGTTGCTATGTGTCGAATTCCATTCTCTTTGCAAGTCCATGGACATAAAAAAATGAATAACGAATTTGAGAAAAAGTATAAGTATTGGAAAATTTAAGGGAATAACAAGCAATATCTCGAAAACGGTTCACTCAACAAAAAAAATGTATATGACATAAATTGTGTTCTTTAACGCGATCTACATTTTTTGTGTAGTAAAATTTTGTCTATCTCTTATGGTTTACCAGTTATGCAAAAGTCGTTCACAATGAAGAATACTTTTGGATACATTCCCAGAAAATTCGAGATATACATTTCATTTCTCATAACATTATCTTAAACATATGATATTTTAAACAAAATCGTTAGAGCCATTTTTGAGAAAATTAAAATTTTCGAAAAATGTTCCATGTAAAGGGTAGTCTGGGGTGGGGGGATTTTCTTGAAAACCTTCGTGTCGCATCTCTGGAAGATACTGAACCTAAATACCAAGTTTGGTGTTTATCCGACTGTTCGTTTTTGAGTTATGCTGTTCACACACACACAGACACACACACAGACACACACACAGACACACACACACACACAGACACACACACGGACATGTTTCCAAAAATGCTTTTTTTGGATTCAGGAGGTCTCAAAACATGTATTTCCGGTGAAATCTCGGTATCGAAATTTTGGGTGGAATGCAATACTTCCCCTACTTACTATACGTAGTAGAGAAAGTAATATGTAGCTTCAGTTCCAAAACGTATCAGCTCCTTACACCCACTTATAACTCTTCATTTACTATATTTTTACTTTCTCTACTACGTATAGTAAGTAGGGGAAGTATTGTATTCCACCCAAAATTTCGATACCGAGATTTCACTTTAAATACATGTTTTGAGACTCACTGAATCCAAAAAAAGCATTTTTGGAAACATGTCCGTGTGTGTGTCTGTCTGTGTGTCTGTGAACAGCATAACTCAAAAACGAAGAGTCGGATAAACTCCAAACTTGGTATTTAGGTTCAGTATCTTTCAGAGATGCGACACGAAGGTTTTCAAGAAAATCCCCCCACCCCAGACTACCCTTTACATGGAACATTTTTCGAAAATTTTAATTTTCTCAAAAACGGCTCTAACGATTTTGATTAAAATATCATATGTTTAAGATATTGTCATGACAAATAAAATGTATATCTCGAAGTTTCTGGGAATGTCTCCAAAAGTATTCTTCATTGTGAACGACTTTTTCATAACTGGTAAACCATAAGAGATAGACAAAATTTTACTACACGAAAAATGTAGATCGCGTTAAAATACACAATTTATGTCATATACATTTCTTTTGTTGAGTGAACCGTTTGCGAGATATTGCTTGTTATTCCCTTAAATTTTCCAATACTTATACTTTTTCTCAAATTCGTTATTCATTTTTTTTGTCCTGGACATGCAAAGAGAATGGAATGCGCCACATAGCAACCAGCGTTAAAATATTTGACTATCGCTTAAAACCTACCATATTCCCCTTGCATCTACAAGAAAATTATCAATAAGATTGACATCTCGATATCTCCATTAACATGAAGCATATGGAGAATAAGCGTTTGTAAAAATAGTTTGTACAAGAGCAGAGAAAGTCATGTGAGTGTAACACATCAGATTTTTTTCTATCCCCCCCTCATGCATGAACACCATTAGGAATGTTAACCCATAACTGGCAAAAAGTGATGTGTGCTCTCCGTTACACTTCGAAATAATGAAATTGCAGCCACACCTAATTTGTTGTATCTTCGATTTATTCACATCAAAAGCGAAGTTGCAACTAATGATGTGGAAAAACCAAGTTACAGTTATAGGGGGTAGTTGTTGCTACTTTTTATTCATACCAAAGGAACTTACAACATAAAAATATCGAACTGATAGCGTCATCTATGTTTTCACTTCACTTAAGAATTCCCTACTCCAGTCGGGAATCAAAACCGGCAATTCTGGGTTGAGAAGCCAAGACCCGGTCGAGGGTATCTTGCTGTTATATATGTGAATATAAACAGTGAAGTACTGTGGAAGTACTTGGCTGTTTTTGGAGCGGTTATTTGCAACCTAGTATTCTTTTGTAAACTGAACGATCGGAACTTTAAAAGGTAAAGGTAAAAGGTACGTATCACGGAGGGGCCCCCGGAACCGGGGCAGAGCACCACACGCAGGCCAGTCGACCCATTGTGCTTCCAATGTGACCCCTGGGAGGGAGGCATGAGGAGAGAGACCCGAACGACGACCAGATCCGGATGCCGACGGGGGCAAGCATGGACGGGGTCCTTAACGTTTCCAGATAGAACGCATCCGACGCCACACGGTCCCTGCCCACAAGTCACCAACCTTAGGATGCCCCGAAGCGGAGCCCCAAACCGAGGAGAGGCCTAACTGAGCGGTACCGCAGCGACGCCAGGGAAGAAAGGTTTACAGAGCGCAAGCCACCGCCCAGCAGCAACCCGCCGAACACCGTCACATGGTGCCACAACCCTGAAACAAATGACAAGGAAAATGATGGGTACAGGAAATGAGGGGAGGGAGAGTCGTGGTAGAAGATGAACCACTCCAGCATTCGCCTAGCGACCCGGGGAAACCACGAAAAACCCGTGGGCCAGAGTGGGTGGTCGCCGGGAATCGATTCGGGATCTCCCGAATGCTGGCCACAGATGAAACCACCTGAGCCATTCCGGTCGGTGATCGGAACTGTAACTCAAGAACTTCTTTCAACCTTTTATGTGAGGGTTAGATGTCTTAAGCACATTCGTTGCTAGGGTTTGAGGGATGTGAAAATTGGTAGCATTTTCCTCCTAAACTTAAAAATCGATCGTAGCATATATTGACTCACTTATTATTTGACACCCATACCAAAATACTATGGAGTTTACAAATCCCTAGCGGAGGGTTGTGAGAGGTCAAAACCTTAAAAGTGTCGAAGAAAGCAAACATTGATGCAAATTCATGGATTATAGGACTGCTGCAAGGCTTAAATTTAATTCCCCCCTGGGGGATTATAATAGGAATATTGAATATCTCGGCAAAGGAAACAAATGCAAGAGGGAATAATACTCTAGAATATTCTGACATATTATGGAATATACTTGAACGACTTTTTAGAACATTCTAAAATATGTTTATAGTAAGGTTACCAGATTTTTTTACGTGAAATACGGGGACATCTCAGTTCCAGACCAAGGTCATTAGACGCTCAGCTCGACAGAGTCTGCAACCAGAGTTTAAAAGGAAAAAATTGCACACAAGTGATCTTGTCACACTTTAAAAAAGTTGCAACTCAGATTGCATCATTATTACACAATATTAAGCTACATGGTGTAAATTTCTATTATTATTATTATTATTGTCACTGTTGTAATACAGTTATGAAATTAAAACATTTAATTAACTTTAATTAAAAGACGAAAAAATTATCTTTAATATTTCGATACAAAATCACAGAATTGCGTCACAAAACCATACATACTTTTTCCTGCGATTGAATCTTTTTTTTTTTTTTTTTTTTTTTTTGCATGCAGGCCAATATTGAAGCAAATTCCAACATGTTAAGGAAGTTTGGGATGACAGTCAACATGGATTGAACTGTTTTAACACACGTCCACATCATGTTCCTTGCTCGATAGACGCAAGCAAGTTTCCTGGCAAACCGGGAGCAAGTGATAAATTAAATGCGTAGAAATATTACGCGCGCGATTATCTCGCAATCTAGTGAAGAAATGTGTCACAATTGCGTCTGCTGGCACCGCTTCAGATGTCTTAATGGATAAACACGATTTTTGGTTTAACATCTTTCATCCTTACGGCTTGTTAATAATGGAATCTTGTTCAAAAACGGACATTTTTGGAAACTTATTAAAAATCGGGTGCAAGTTATGTCGGGGACAAAAGTATGAATCGGGGACTGTCCCCGGAAACCGGGAACATATGATAACCTTATGTTATAAGCCACCATTAAGTTAGCCTTACCCATTGCACTCTTAAACTTATTGGAGCATTGTAGTTCGAAAGGTGTATTTATTTGTATATTAGTTATGCATTTGTACATTCTTGTACGTTATGCATGTTTGTTTTAAAACCCTACTCTTTTACAATCATACCCATCTTTTAAAATATAGAAACTATGTTTGAAAGGTTTAAATTCAACAAAATAGTAGAAAGAAAGTTCAAGTTTGTCGTGGAAAACTAGCGACAGTTTAAAAAAGATCTGATGTGTTACACTCACATGACTTTCTCTACTCTTGTACAAACTATTTTTACAAACGCTTATTCTCCATATGCTTCATGTTAATGCAGATATCGAGATGTCAATCTTATTGATAATTTTCTTGTAGATGCAAGGGGAATATGGTAGGTTTTAAGCGATAGTCAAATATTTTAACGCTGGTTGCTATGTGGCGCATTCCATTCTCTTTGCATGTCCAGGACATAAAAAAATGAATAACGAATTTGAGAAAAAGTATAAGTATTGGAAAATTTAAGGGAATAACAAGCAATATCTCGCAAACGGTTCACTCAACAAAAGAAATGTATATGACATAAATTGTGTATTTTAACGCGATCTACATTTTTTGTGTAGTAAAATTTTGTCTATCTCTTATGGTTTACCAGTTATGGAAAAGTCGTTCATAATGAAGAATACTTTTGGAGACATTCCCAGAAAATTCGAGATATGCATTTTAATTATCATGACAATATCTTAAACATATGATATTTTAATCAAAATCGTTAGAGCCGTTTTTGAGAAAATTAAAATTTTCGAAAAATGTTACATGTAAAGGGTAGTCTGGGGTGGGGGGATTTTCTTGAAAACCTTCGTGTCGCATCTCTGGAAGATACTGAACCTAAATACCAAGTTTGGTGTTTATCCGACTCTTCGGTTTTGAGTTATGCAGTTCACAGACACACAAACAGACACACAGACAGACACACACACACGGACATGTTTCCAAAAATGCTTTTTTTTGGATTCAATGAGTCTCAAAACATGTATTTCCGGTGAAATCTCGGTATCGAAATTTTGGGTGGAATACAATACTTCCCCTACTTACTATACGTAGTAGAGAAAGTAAAAATCTGATGTGTTACACTCTCACGACTTTCTCTACTCTTGTACAAACTATTTTTACAAACGCTTATTCTCCATCTACTTTATGTTAATCGAGATAAACATTTGCAGTCTATCTTATTGCTAATTTTCTTGTAGATGTAAGGGGAATATATATTTGCAAGGGCAATATAGAAATACAGTAGTCTTTAAGCACATACATATCTCTTAATAGCTGGTTGCTAGGTGCAGCACCATTTCCTTTGCCACAGATTAACACACTTTGCATATCCAAGACAAAAAAAATGAATAACGAATTCCCATTTGAGAAAATGGGTATTGAAAAATTTAAGGGAACAACAAGCAATATCTCGAAAATGGTTCACTCAACAAAAAAAAAATGTATATGACATAAATTGTGTATTTTAACGAGATCTACATTTTTTGTGTACTAAAATTTTGTCTATCTCTTATGGTTTACCAGTTATGCAAAAGTCGTTCACAATGAAGAATACTTTTGGAGACATTCCCAGAAAATTCAAGATATACATTTTATTTGTCATGAAAATATCTTAAACATGTGATATTTTAATCAAAATCGTTAGCCATTTTTGAGAAAATTAAAATTTTCGAAAAATGTTCCATGTAAAGTGTAATCTGGGGTGGGGGAATTTTCTTGGATATGTAAAGAGTATTAATCTGTGGGAAAGGGAATGGTGCTGCACCTAGCAACCAGCTATTAGGAGATATGTATGTGCTTAAAGGCTACTGTATTTCTATATTGCCCTTGTAAATATATATTCCCCTTACATCTACAAGAAAATTAGCAATAAGATAGAGTCTGCAAATGTTTATCTCGGTTAACATGAAGTAGATGGAGAATAAGCGTTCGTAAAAATAGTTTGTACGAGAGTAGAGAAAGCCATGTGAGTGTAACACATCAGATTTTTTTCTTTATCATCGGAGGGGATTCGGCACTGCTCCATTCAGTATATTGTACCTCTGCCCCGCGGGATGCTCCCAAGGAGGAGGAGGTGGTGAGAGTTGACACCGGGCGGCTGGAACCAGGAACGACGGCACACCAATGACAGAATTCCTGCAGTTTCCAGATAGAAAAACCGAGACAATCGGGCAGGCAGATTGGGAAGCCCCGCTCCGAAGGGGTGGTTCGTATAACCCGGATCCAGCCCAAAGCTGAGGGATGGAGAAAGTTCCACAGAGAGCAGCATTCTTTTTCCCTGCCACGCCCCACCGGAACATCATCGCCGAGACTTCCAACCCTGAAACAGACCTAACGGGGTGAAGGATAACTGAAATAATGAATGGAACGAAATGGAGGGACAGGGAATTGGGGGGGGCTGAAACTCCAGCATTCGCCTGACCACCCGGGAAAACTCCTGAAATAACTCATTGGTCAGAATGAGCGGTCGCCAGCAATCGAACCCGGGACCTCCCTATTGCGAATCGCGTGCGTTATCACGGCTCGGTTTCAGCAATACTTTGTCAAACATAAGCATAAATGCTCATTCTCTCAGATTACTGTTTAGTAAAAACCACTTTCGTAGATTATGGTTTAATAGTCTAGGGCTAACGTAACCCCCCGTTTTGGGTCACCACACATCGCAATTGTATGTATTTGTGTGATGCTGCATTGCGAATTAGGATAGGATCACGTGACTCGCATAGTTAATGCTCGAGAATCAGATGACTGCTGACGCAGTAACACTGTCTTTCTTTTCTGTTTACAAGATTTGTTTATGTACGGTGATTCCTTTGATAGAGGTGGCCGAGACGCATTACATCACAGAAAGGGATGTAATTTCTGCATGTAATTGGTCAAGGTTCAGAGTTCTTTATTCGGTATAGATTAAAATAAAAATGAATGCCCAAAATAATTTCTATGTTCTATTATTATTATTATAAAAGTTTAAATTAATTGTTACGTTTACATGTTCAGTTACACGATTCTTTTTTTTAAGTTCTGTATTACTTTAATAGCTATTCTTCAACTAATTTTTTTTGTTACCTACTTCCTGCTAATCGTAATAAACATTGCCATAAATGCAATTAATGCACATTTTGTTGTAGGTACATTAGGACACTCAGGAGACTGATGAAATGTACGCTTGACGTTAGAACCTTTTGCATTAGCTCAGGGAAACTAAAAGGATGCTCATTTTAAGTTCCAAATATTTGAAAAGTTAAATGAGAAGCAGAGGCGTAGCTAGGGAGGAGTTTTAGTGGTTGAAGAAATGCTAAAGAAATGTAAAAATGTATAGCATAAATATCTTCGTTAAAATGACAGCGTCTTTTTACATTGGCGGGAACGAGATAGTACTTCCTAATTGTATCACTGGTAGCGCTATATTTATGCCGCATGTCTTAGATAATGGTGACAGCAATAGAAACTGTACTTTAGATGGTGTGGGTACAATTATGTTAAGATATCGGAAGCATGTTTTCGTTCCGGTGCTAAGTTTGAGTCGTTTTCAAATAAGTGCAATATCTCCCAATTTAGAGCATAACTAGAAACCCTAACGAAGTAGAAGATCCACTTGCTGTGCACTAGGGTCTCTGTGGACACGTCGAAGCGGGTGGTTAAGGGGATGAGACCTAAAACATTAACTGTCCGCCTTTCTATATGAGGGCGGCGGTTAGACTGGACGGCACCCTAATGCCATCTGCACGGCACGGGGCAGAGGATCCGGTTGCTATGTGCTAGGGTCTCTGTGGACACGACGAAGCGGTGGTTACAGGGATGAGACCTAGAAGGCTAACTGTCCACCACACCTCGATCTAAGAGTTATCTACTAACAGATCCGTCGTGATATAACCCTGTAGTTAAAGCGACGTAAAATTAGTAGTAGTAGTAGTGGTGGTGGTGGTAGTGGTAGTAGTAAAAGAAACCCTATTTTGTGGTGAAATAAAATACCCTACAGTGGTAATATAAAATACCTCACAGCGCTCATTAATTCTCATGTCACAACATATTTGCCGCTTAGAATGCGCAAAACATCCTATCCTAATTTTAATTCCAATTATTACACATTAATCTGGTTTTTTTTTTATAATTCACAATATTCATCTGGTCTTAACATTCATAAAACCTACTTATTTAAATATTTCAACTCAAAATTAATACCTATTTATCATTTGCATCAATAGAAATTGTTTTAAAAATTGTTTTCTATACATAAACCCCCCTCCTTAACATTTTTCTGGCTAGGTCATTGACGAGAAGTGAACATCCCGGAAATGGCGAACATCACAAATATTTCAGTCTGACAAATTGTACATTTTAACGAGATCTAAATTTTCCTAAAATAACTTATTCTGATTTTCTTGTGGTTTCCCAGTTATATCAAATGCAATAAGAAGGTAGAGGACTTCTCAGGCTATTCTCAAGAAATTCAAGATAGGCTTTTTACCTCTTGCTGTGGTATTTCATATTATATAGCTATAAGGCTATAATCAGGATGTTACATCCATTGTTTTGTAAAATAATACAATAAGAAACTTAATTTAAAATTTACGTGGCATCCTTAAAAACTGACTCATGTAAGCAATTTGGCATTTATCCAAATGAATTGCTCCTGCGTTCACACACACGCAACGAGCGCAAATGGATATTTTGGGTTTTTTATTTTCTCTATTACGTACTTACAGTAAACGGAGGAAGTATTGTATTCCACCCAAAAATTCTATGTCAAGTTTTTACCGGTAATATATGTTTTGAGACTCCTGCATTTTTAGAAAAGGACCAGTGAGTGTGTGTGTGTGTGTGTGTGTGTGTGTGTGTGTGTGTGTGAATAGCAAAATTCAAAAACGAAATGTCCGATAAATACCAAACTTGGTATTTAGATTCATCTTCCAAAGATATACACAGATTTTCAAGAAAATCTCCCATCCCAAATTACTCTTTAGACGAAAGACTTTTTGAAACGCAATTTTCTCAAAAATGGCTAACGATTTTGAATTGTTCAATACTTTGTCATTTTCTGAAGCACTGTCGCCAGTCAGCTGTTACTTGCAATATTATGGAAAGAGCGACCCGCATTTAAACATTTGGCTATCACGTCGATTTTCTGCAACCCCTTTATACTTACAACAAAATGTATGATGAAACTAATTCTGCAAACATTTATCTTGATGACATGAATCAGAACAGAAAAACAGGGGTTTGTATGAATAGTTGAAGCTATACACATATATAAAAATTATATGTTACATTCACATGACTTTCTCTACCTTCCTGTCCGCGTCCTCTGCGCTTGTTGCCGTCTGCCGCTATCATAGAAAGGCGTGGATGAAACCATACAACGTTTTTAAAACTACTTTTAAAGGCCTTACTTACCAACTTTATGAAAGCAGATGCTGAAGCTGGCCACCGTCGTTGTCCATACATTTTTGGCATCCCTTTAGGAAACTAGCCATCACTCGCCGTAGTACACGTTAAGAAATGCTGGCAGTTTGCTGGCGGATATTTTGTTTTAATTCTTCCAGGGTGTGTGGGTTTGTCTTGTACACTTTATGTTTTAAGTCACCCCAGAGATAGAAATCGCAGGGCGTTAGGTCGGGGAACCGAGGGAGCCACAAATCTCTACTAATAATTCTGTCCTCAAACACACTTTCATTTCTTCTCATCGAAATATTGACCATATGGGCAGTTGCAGAGTCTTGTTGAAAAAAGGCAAAATCGCGCTCCCTGCCTGTTAATTCTCTAAAAAAAAAACAGGGTGTTGCAAAATTGTATTCAAGTATGACGGGCGTCAAGTGTTGAAAAAATTGGTTCTGCAACCTTTCTCAGCCCATGTTGCACCATACACCAATGTTTTCGTTATGAAGGGGTACTTCATGAACAATATTAGGTTTATCAGAGCTCCAATACCGATTATTTTGTGTACACACATATCCATGATGGTGGAACCAAGCCTCGTTCGTGAAAAATATTAAATGTGGGTCCATTTCGCCATTGTATACGCTATTGAGACTCCATTCACAAAATGTGCGCCTAATTACAGGATCACCTGGTTGAAGAGCATGTGACAGTTATTTTATATGGTTTTAACTTCAGCAATTTAATAGCTCTTCGCGCAGAGCCATAAGAAATTCCTACCTGTGTTGAAAGACGCCTAAGTGATTTTTAGGGGGAATTCTCCAAACGATGGCCGATGTCGTCTAATGTTTTTCGGTGAGAAGCGTCCGCCGTCTTTTAGATTTCTTAGCCTGAACGCTTCCTATGGCCTGAAGTTTATTGTAAAGTTCATGTATTGTTGTACGGCATGGAATTTTTACACCTGGAAATCTTTCTGCAAATCGTACTTTCACTTGGCGAACTGACTGAGTTAACACATACGAATCATAAATACACGCTGTGCAGTAGAAACTTACCGAGACATAATATGCTTTGTGACTAAGTACAGGACAAAATAATAAATAACCCATAATAACTGAACTACATCACATCACCGTCAACTCAATACCGCACTTCATACTACAGAGCAAAACCACGTCAACAACGTGAACTTGTTTATAGCAGCAGTGCGTTACCGTTTCCACACGCCCAGTGGAAAAACACCGCGCAGAAGGTTCGTAGTTTCTTGGCCCGTTATGTCATCATGGCGCACGCTCCCAATAACAGAGAAAATATTTTCGATGGACTGTACATCGTCTGTCCTGAAGAATTTTAAACGCAGTTAAAACTAAGTACGACGTTCATTTTCTGCAAAATATTTTGACTTTCTCTACTTCCTATAGTAAAGGACAGGTATTGCATTCCACTCAAAAATTCGATACCGAGATTTCACCGGAAATACATGTTTTGAGGTCTCCTGAATCCAAAAAAAGTATTTTTGGAAACATGTCCGTGTGTGTATGTGAACAGCATAACTCAGAAACGAACAGTCGAATAAACACCAAACTTGGTATTTAGGTTCAGTATCTTTTAGAGATGCAAAACGAAGGTTTCAAGAAAATTCCCCCACCCCAGATTACCCTTTACATGGAACATTTTTCGAAAATTTTAATTTCCTCAAAAATGGCTAACGATTTCGAATAAAATACCATAAATTTATGACATTTTTTATGGCAAAGGAATTGTATATCTCGAATTTTCTGGGAATGTCTCCAAAAGTATTCATTGTGAACGACTTTGCATAACTAGTAAACCATAGTTCTAGTTTAAAAAGGGTGGGTTTTATGCCCAAGCACTGCGACCTTAAAGATCTATTGCGCATCCCCCCTTTCATCAGTTAAGTAGTCTATTGCTCGTTATGAACTTAACCAGACTGCTAACTAAGGCTTTCGATAGTTCATCTATCTTTGGAAAGTGATTGCCAAAAATACTTGCTCTTTAATTCGCAAGAGCAGGGCAATCACATAGCAGATGAGTAACAGTCTCATCTCCTAGACAACTACTACAGATAGGGTTGTTAAACAATTCCATTCTGTATAGATTAAACTTTAGGGCACAGTGTCCTGTAATGAATCCTGTTGGCCCTGCAAGCCTTCTTCTACTAAGACCGCCCAGGTACTTTGCCCGCCTGTTATCCAGGTCTGTAATAAACAACTTGTAATGTCTGCAGCCCTCAGTGGAGTTCCAGTAGTTCTTGTGTTCTGCTTGAGCCCAGCACTTAATAACCTGTTTCACTGGTCTGTAGGACACCCCCAGTATAGGCTCCGGACCCAAAAATGGGATTTCGCTGCCAATCTTGGCTGCTTCATCTGCTTTATCATTACCTGGTATACCTGTGTGTCCTGGCACCCACATAAGTTGAACCTTATTGTGTTCAGCCAGTATCATTAAGGATTCCCGGCATTATGAGACGAACTTTGATTTTATTGATGGTGATTCAAGTGCTTTAAGAGCAGCTCGACTGTCTGAGAGGATAAGAACACTTCTATTCTTATATCTCCTTTTAATGCTTTCCATGACACCGGTTAGGATTGCATAAACCTCAGCCTAGAAAACTGTAGCTAAGGTACCCAGACTATTATATACCTTGGTGCCATTACCGCAAAGCCCAGCCCACGTTCCTGATTTGGTTCTAGAACCATCAGTATACCAGATTGGGCCTTTTTTATTATGAGGTTTTACCAGTCTTTCCCATTCACCCCGCTGGGGATAGGAGACCGTAAATTTCAAATCAAACTTTAATCTTGGTTCAAAAATGTCAGCCCTCATGTTGAGTATCTGTTGTACATTTTTGTCCCAAGGAAGCTTGAGATGATTAATATGTCTAGTATTAGACACTTTGGTTTGGCGACAAATACGGTGATACGTGATCATGGCTTCTGCCTTCATCCATATGTGGAGAGGTATGAGCCCAATCAGCAACTCCATTGCCGCAGTTGGAGTAGTTTTGAAAGCTTCCATAATGGAAATGCAGAAGGTCCTCTGTAATTTACAGAGTTCCTTTCTGCACACCTTTAAATTAACTCTAGGCCACCACATCAGTGCGGCATACGAGAATATAGGTCTCACCATGTCAGTGTATATCCAATACAATATACTAGGTTTCAGACCCCATGTCTTACCAAGCATACCTCTACATGTCCAAAAGACTCTGTAGGCCTTGGTAATAAATAATTCCATGTGATGTTTCCAAGTTAATTTCTTGTCTAAAACAAGCCCAATATATTTAACTTGTGTTGAATAGAGCACTACTTTACCAAAGAGAGCTAGAGAGAGAGTCTGATTCAATCAGACCCCCTTCTCCTGGTAAAGGGTACCACTACTGTTTTGCTTGGATTAACAGATTACTCATCTTCCACCAAGCTTCCACTTTCTTAAGCGCCATTTGTAGCACTTGAGAAACTATGTGAGGGAGGTAAACCATAAGAGATAGACAAAATTTTACTACACAAAACTGTAGATCTCGTTAAAATACACAATTTATGTCATATACTTTTTTTTTGAGTGAACCATTTTCGAGATATTGCTTGTTATTCCCTTAAATTTTCCAATATTTATACTTTTTCTCAAATGGGAATTCGTTATTCATTTTTTTTATCTTGAATATACAAAGAGTATAAATCTGTGGCAAAGAGAATGGTGCTGCACATAGCAACCAGCTATTAAGATATATGTCTATGCTTAAAGGCTACTGTATTTCTATATTGCCCTTGCAAAACAAGGGGAATATAGTAGGCCTTAAGCGATAGTCAAATGTTTTTAGACCTGGTCGCTATTGTAAAATGTAATTCTCTTTGCATGTCAAGAACATAAAAAAATATTCTGTGGGCGTAAGAGAAATGAGAACGTAATAACAGTCAAAATTATATTTGTAATACAAGCAAGGACACCGAAAGCCAAAACAAAGAGCAAGAATATGATTGTATACAAACGGAAATACTGATGTGTGTGGATAAACCAAGGTGTGATTATAAACGAGCGAAAGTGCACTCGGATAAGGCTAAAATTGAGGTACAAGTGAGGCAGCACGTGTTTCCAGCAAAGCAGTAAACTAGAAGAAACAAAATCTGATGTGATGCATTCACATTACTTTCCCTATCCATTATTGTTCATTAGTGGGTATACAAAGTATTTTTTACTTAAGCTTATTACTTTCTCTAATACGTATAGTAAGTAGAAATATTGCATTTCACCTAAAAATTCGATATTGAGACTTCACCGGAAATACATGTTTTGAAGCCTCATAATGCAAAAAAGCATTTTTAAAAAAAGGCCAGTGTGTGTGTGTGTCTGAACAGCGTAACTCAAAAACGAAAAGTCTGATAAATACCAAACTTGGCATTTAGATTCAGTATCTTTAAAACATGCGACAAGAAGATTTTCAAGAAAATCCCCGCATTCCAGACTACCTTTTACATAGAACATTTTTCGAAGTTTTTTTTTCTCTCAGAAATGGCACTAACCATTTTGATCAAAATATCATATTTTAAGACACTTTCATGGCAAATGAAAGGTATATATAGAATTTTCTGGGAGTGTCCCTAAAAGTCGTCTTCATTCTGAATGAATTTTGCATAACTGGTAAACCGTAAGAGATAGACAAAATTTTACCACAAAACACAATTTATGTCATATACATTTTTTTTGTGTGCAGTAAACCATTTCAGACATATTCCTTGTTATTTGTTTGAGTTTTCCAATACTTAATAGTTTTTCTCCAATAGGAATTCGTTATTTGTTTTGTTTTTCTTTCTTTCTTTTCTTTTTGTATGCCCTGGGCATGCAAAGAAAATGGAATGCTCCACATTACAACCAGCTCTTAAAAGATTTGACTATGGCTAAATGCCTATCATATTCCCCTTGCACCTACAAGAGAATTAGCAATAAGATCGTTTCTGCAAATGTTTAACTTGATTAATATGAAATAGATGGAGAATAAGAGTTTGTAAAAATAGTTTGTATAAGAGTAGAGAAAGGTATGCGAGTGTAATGCATCATATTTTTAAGAATTGCTTTTCTTAAACTACTATGCGTTTAACGAACTTTTTATGTATCTACTTTATTGTTTATTTCAAAGAACTGTCCATATAACGATCTTAAGATGATGTAAGCTCCTGATGACTTAAGGTGTTTTTTTAATAAACAGCAGAATGCTTACGTTTTTAATTGTGCCTTTATCTTCTACCTATAACGGAACGAAAAACTAACTACTAACTAAATTCCTACACATCTGCAATGGAGTGCTCTTCTAGTTTCCTTAATTGTGATACATTAAATGACAGTTCCTAAAAACATGAAATCATCCGTAGCGGTATAAATTCCGCCATCATTGTTTATGAACATGATCATGTGACGTTTGGCTACAGACATTTTACTTTCTCTACTACATATGAAAGGGAAGTTCTGTACTCCACCCAATTAGAATTCGATGTCGAGAATTCACCGGAAATATATGTTTTGAAGTCACCTAAACCCCCGCAAAAGCATTTTTAAAAAGGTCTGTGTGAGCAGCTTAACTCAAAAACTAAAAGTCGGGAAAACATCAAACTTAAATGTAAAGTTCAGTATCTTCTGAAGATGCGACAAATATTTTCAAGAAATTTCCCATCCCAAACCACCCTTTACATGGAACGTTTTTCGAAATTTTTGGTTTTCTAAAAAATTGCTCTAACGACTTTGGTTAAAATACACATATTACAGATATTTACATGACAAGTAAAATGCATTTCTTGAATTTTGTGGGAATAGCCTGTGAAGCCCTCTTCATTCGGAAGGAATTTTGTACAATCTTGTGTAACTGGAACACATTAATTGATAGACGAAAACGTACCACATAATCTTACTACTGTATATCTCTTTAAAAGAACACACAATTTATTTGAAGTAACCTTTGTGGCATAAGCCATTTTTGAGATATCCGTTATTAATTGTTCAAATTGTTCCTAACTTTATTATTTTAAAGCCCTGTCGACTTTCAGTTGTTTCTTGCCATAGCTTGGAAAGAGTATGGAATTTTAAGGCAACGATATAGGTCCAATTCTCAAACATTTGACTATTACTGTTACCTTTGTATCTATAACGAAATGTGTAATGTGGATATTTCTGCAAAGATTTATCTCGATCGTAATAAAGTATATAGAAAAATAAGCTTTTAAAGAATAGTTTGCATACCCACTAATAAACGAAGGAGGTTGGGGAAGATCATGTGAATGTAACATCAAATTCTTTCCAGTACCCTCCATTGTCCATTAATTGTATTGCTTCTTCCTGGTGGGAGAAGCTTCTTTGTATTGCTTCTTTCCTCAAAACACTGAAAGGCTAATTTTACGTACCAGAAGTTGTACTCAGCATATCAGTAACCTTTCAGGATAAATTACTTCAGTTTGGTCTTTACTTTACTGGATGGATTCTAGGTTCTCATTAGACCTTACTAGTACTTATTGTGCACTACTTTGTGACAGTTTCAGTTTGGGAGATATTTTCTTTGCTAGTAAACAATCTGATTCGAAACTTTATCTTAGCATGTGCTTGATGCAAAGACCTGTAAGTATTTATTTTGCCTAAAAATGTCTGCATTTATGAAAATTTACAATGGCCAATATCTCCTTGCCTTATGTTTTAGTGCATTTTTATGCTGTATTACAAGATTATTTTTGGCTCCTTTTCACATGTTTATTATATTATTACCACGCATAGGAAGTCTTAAACAGTTGGCATTAAGTTAGCTACACTCAAACCATCATCAGAACGTAAACAACAGCGGCCAACGGTCACTGAAGTCAGGCATAACACGGTCTCGTGAGTGGTCTTCACACACTAACGGACTGTTAGAGGAATGGGGATGGTTTGTTATCTGTGACGTCACTACGTAAAGTCCGGTAACATTTAAACCTAATTTCTTTTCGTTCTGGTTTTAATGCTTGGGAATTCCTATACCTGATGATGATTAATTATTATTATTATTATTATTATTATATTATTATTTAATTTCTATGACTTTTTAGGGAGTTCACACCTAAGGGAAAGACGTGTTTCGTTTTGTCCCATTTTTACTTTTTCTACCACACGTGTATTATGGTAAGTGGAGGAAGTATTGCATTCCACTTAGAAAATTACGTTTTGAGATTTTACCGGAAATCGGTTTTTAATTACTCAAAAATGGCTAATGAGTTTTATTAAAATACCATATCAACCACATATTTAAGATATTTACATGACAAATTTACAGTGTCTATACCTTGATATTCTGCAAATATCCTTTGAAACCCACTTCATCCTGAATGACTTGAATAATTGGTGTAACTGCTAAATCATAATAGACATAATTTACTCGTAGAAAAATGTCCTCGCTAAAACATAATTTATGGAAAATAATTTTTTTGTTGGCATAACTACTTTCGATATATTTGTTGCTTTGGTTTGTATTTTCCATTTTATATAACATTTTTAGGTATGTCTAATGATGAAGAAAGAAGAAGAAATATTTTTAAGTGCTAAGGCACCATTCATTCGTTTCTCGCGAGGCCATAAAGAGTATGGAATTTTTAAGCCAGCATATGGCGACGGTTTTTTTAAAGATTTGACAATCGCTTCAGCCTCCTGTTTGCCCTTGTACACTTGCTTCCATTTATGCCGTCCCCACAGCTTTGGGAGACATTCTACTGGCTTTCACGGGCGTGTATCTGTTTACCTTTTCGTCATATTTTACGTGCACAGTTCTAGATCATTCACATATGAATATACGAGGGCGGATTGAAAAGTAACGCACAATAATTTTTTTTACAAACAAATTATAATAGTTAAAACAACAAAAAAAGCATAAATTAACTTATACCTTTTACCTAAATTTTCGACATAGTTACTAAGTTTCTCAACACATTTCTTCCATTGTGATACCAGTTTCAATATGCCCTGTTCGTAGAAGTCTGTTTCCTTGGAGTAGAGCCATCTGCGGACTGCTGATTTCATTTCCGCCTCTGTTGCAAAGCGTTGGCCGGCCAGGAATTTCTTCATGGGACCAAAAGATGAAAGTCCGACGGTATAAGGTCCGGACTGTATGGTGGACGCTGGAGCATCTCCCAACCAAATTTGGTGATTTTCTGACGAACAGCAGCAATAACATGGGGGCGAGCATTGTCATGAAGAATTTTGACATCGTCAGCATTCATTTTGTGGCGTTTGTCACGAAGGGCACGACGCAACTTCAAAGTTTTCATGTAGGCTTCAGCATTCACAGTGGTCCCGTGTTCAGCAAAATCCATCAATACAACACCATGCATATCCCAGAACACCGTCACAAGCACTTTCCTAGCAGATAGTCACTTTGAATTTTTTCACTGGGGAACCAACATGTTTCCACTCCATACTTGCCTGCTTAGTTTCGAGCGTGTAGTGGTATGCCAACGACTCATCACCAGCGATGATTCCTTTCAGAAAGCCATGCCCTTCTGCGATGTAATGCGTTAGGTGATCCAAGCTCGTCATCATTCGCTGGCCCTTGTGGTTGTCTGCCAGGTTCTTAGGCACCCAGCGAGCACTAACTTTACGAAATTTCAACGTGTCACGAACAATATCGTACACTGCACCATAGAAAATGTTGAATTTTGTGATAAGGTTTGCAGTTGCACACGCCGGTCGTTCAAAATTGCTGCCTCAATGCGGGGTTGCAGCTGTTACCGGCCTCCTGGAGCGTGGCAAATTATTAAGGTTCACACGGCCCTCTAGGAAGAATGCACACCACCTGGAGACATTGCTACGGTCCATACAATCATCCCCATACACGCCACGCATATCCCTGAGAATATCACTCGGTTTATGCCCTTTGGCCCACAAATATCGAATCACACCTTTCTGCTCTTCACACGTGGACGACAGTAACATGCGCGCCATATTTGTTGCGTTCTTCACGCTTCTCTCGCTAGAGCTGCACATAAAACAAAAAACACCCTCTGTAGTGAAAACTTCAAACTATCTGTGTGTGAAATTGCAACATTCCAGCTGCAATACCAAGGCAGAAAAAAATTATTGTGCGTTACTTTTCGACCCGCCCTTGTATAACTTTGAGCAATAACTTTACTCTTCATCACTTATAATAACCATGTTGAAATAATATGTAACTAAATAAAACCATGTTTTGCACAATATCTCTAAGAAAATATTTTTAATGTAACATAACGTAAAACTGAAATATATTATACTTTTAGTCTAAAAGAGGACACATTTATTAGACATTGTTTTAGTAATCTGACCAACATCCATTCTTGCCCAATACATTTAGCCGTCTAGGCACTTAATCGCTTAGGTGCGGGAAGAACTCCTACTCTTACACGCTCATGTTCCCACATTTCATGACAGTGTTCCCAAAGGGTAATGAAAAACCCAGAAGCTTCTGTTAAAACTACAACAGTTGCTTTTAAAGGACTATTAAATGGTAAGCAGTTGACCTTTCTGTATACAAGAGTTTAGTACCCCTGAAATACCATAAAAATCTCTCAAGGTTGTGAACACTGTTGTCCTTTTGCTGATGTTACAAGGGTTAGTGGGACAAGTTATGCTTTTACTACTGCTTTAGGTTATTATTGTAACTATTTTCAAGATCAACCACGCAGCTAAGGTGATGCTATTGAATGTAATTGTCTTAAGTGACACAGACTGTTTCTGCAAGTGCGAACATTGCCACTTGACTGTAATTTGTTGGACCGTGAACCATTCATCTACAGGCCAAGATCGGTACAATAGATATTGTCAGGGCAGCTGCATTGATGTGAACATGTTTATACCCGTACTTCTTTTATCTTAATCATTACGTTAATCTAATCTGAACTAATCTGTTATCTTTTATTATCTCGAGATCTTCATTTAGCTTGTCGACTACATTTTGATGAGAAGTATCACTTGTATTGAGAAATTCTTCGAAAATGTGTTAAAAAGGTGTTTTAGATAAATAACGCCATCACAGGTTATATCATGATTTAAAAAGTCGTTGCTAAAAGTGTAAGGATTTGTTCCCATGCATGCGAATTTAAATAGTTTCCATAAATTTTCAGGTAAACTGATCTCATTATAAGCATTAACTAATTTAGCTACGTGTTTATTTAAACCTCTACAGAAGTCATTTGTCCCCTGTTGTTTGAAACAGCATCTTTATACTGATGTTTGTTGACATGACTATTTTTGTGTGTTTCGGTTTACATTCTTCTTTAGGACAATAATGTGTAGCTTTTATTAACATTGTTATAATGATTACATTATTCTCCAATATAGGTGTTTACGAGAAACAAACTATTTGAAAAATTCTTAGGATGGCACGGTGTTTGAGGTCTTATAATTGTAGTGACACCAGGAGGAACACTTTGGGAACCAATGACTTAATTGCTGGAGCAAGATGAGCTTTGGCGGTGTGGTGGCGCTTTCGCCAAAAACCTAATGCTCTGCCCTACAGCACAATGAAATAGTTCGACGATTTCACAGATGATATTGTCTCATTACTTAGCTACCACAACACCCTCCTTTTGTGTTCCTGGTAGCAAATTCCATATCAGACCACTTATGAGAGTAACACACACATGAAAGCGAGGCTTCTCGAGTTCGACGCTAAATTCTATTTCCCCTGTGTTCCTTCACCATTATTAAAGTACACAGTGGTTTCGCTGTGCAGTTGTCAGAGCATTGCAGATGATGTCTGGAGGACATATCGGCTTCCGAAAGAGTTTGACACAATTATACCCCTGTAATCACAAAGACTAAAAGTTAGCGGTTGAGTTGTAAGTGTTGGGCAACTTCTGTAATCTATGGTTAAAAAAGTGCAATTTTCTTCGTACGTGCTCTTCTCGATGATGTGGTAGGAGCTTCTGATCTTGCTTAGTAATATACCTTACTTATTTCTGGAAAAATATGTTTTTGTGGGTAATAGTTCATTCCTACAATGTGTCGGTCTGGGTGGCTCAGTTGATTAGGCGCTGGCCTTCTGATCCAAAGGTTGTGCGTTCAAACCCGGCCCTGACCGATGATTTTTAAGTGTGCTTAAAAGTGACAGCTCCATCTCAGTAGATTTACTAGCATGTAAAAGAACTCCTGTGGGACGAACTTCCGGTACACCAACGGCACCATGATCCTGGCAATTAACAATGTCGTTAGCAAACAAAATATTTAAAACTATTTTTCATTCCAACAATGCGATACACTTCAGATATCGCAAGTTTCCTTTTCTTTGTTTTGAAGATTCGGCAAACTGCAAGATGATTTTTTCTTGTAGTAATTTCTTTTGAAAATGACAGAATGTTCTAATTATATAATATAGCAGTCAGAGACTAATTTGGGAATTCCTAATGGAACAGATGTTTAACTCCTGGGATGAGTTTCAGTGAAGTGCAGAGGGCGAATTTGTCAAATCCAATCTTCTCATCTCCTCCATATAGTTAATACGGTCTTTAAGATACGAAATATAGTGGCGAGCAGAAAGCAGCAAAGTTACCACAACCCCCCCCCTCACAAGACAAACAAACATTTGGATTTGCTGTGAGGGATATGACCTTGGACAAAACGCTAATTGATTTATTGCATATTGTTGCTTGGAGAATGTTTAAGTATCTATTGTAATCCAACAATAAGTAATGGTTTAAAGTTATTACATAGTCTTTGTATAGACTCGAAACAAGAAACGAGAAAAAGAGCGTGTAGTGAACCCATATTGCTTAAAATACTGGAAAATGAAACGAAAAACGGCATCTCCGAAATTGCTAATGTTAGAAAAAGAATTCGACACAAATTATGTGTATTAACGAGGTGCTAATATTTTCTTCCTTTACTATGTAACATTTGTTTACCTGCTAAATTTCCCCAGCAGCATAAAATTATATAAAATTCAACAAGAATGAAGAGTACTTCATAAGCTATTCACAGAATATTCGAAATTTACGTTTCATTTGCAAGTCTCCAATGTATGACAGTTTAATGAAAATCGTTAGAGGCATTTGGAGAAAATAAAATATAACGATGCAAAGGTTTGTTTTTGGATGAGTGTGTTCCTCACACCTCAAAACGTTATTTTTCGATGCAATCTCAATGTATATGTTTTGGGTGGAATGCAATACTTCCCTGAGGTAAAATTAAAAAAAAAATTATCAATAAATGAATGTGCTTATTTGAAACATTCTGCAATTGTTTGCAGATTTTATTCCTTCTCAAAAGTACCTTAAGAGTTTTAAAATATTGCATTTTATGGTGCATAAATTCCACAACAATAGCTGAAGTCATTTCTAAGCTTATGCAAAAATAAAATAGCCAAATTTATCATTGGAAGCATAGTAGTTTTAATAACCCCCTTAAAAACGTCGTTTTGGATCAGAATTAGACAAATACGAAAACATATAAAAAGCAACATCGACCCCTGAAAATTGCTCCTACTTTTCCAGACTTGTGCAATTCGCAATGGACACTACTGCTAACACAAAAACATAAACGTAAGACTGAGATATAAAACATAAATGATCACCCAATTTGTGAATTTAACTTAAATAGATAAGCAAAGAGACACAATTATACCCCTGCCGAAATAAGAAACACACTAAAGGCGAATAAAGGCGAGAGGCAGCCCCAAGCACGTGGCCGCAGTGAATGTTCTCATGGGCTCCTGAGCGCAACACTCAGCCTAAAAGTAAAAAATAAATGTCATTTTATCTTTTTGTTACTGCTTTTAAAATGCGCGGTTACACTTAATGTTTTCATTGTAATATACTAAATTTCCTGCTATTCGGAATTAAAAACCAATTAGTTTAATGAAACGAATATTTATCGCATAACGAATGCGTATGCTGTGCAGGTGTTGCGCGGAGTAATACAAAACTGTGCCGCTTAGATAGGATCCAATTTTTACTTTCTCTACTACGTATAATAAATAGGGGAATATTGCATTCCACCCAAAACTTTTATACCGAGAGTTCACCGGAAATACATGCTCTGAGGTCCCCTGAATATAAATATATATATAAAGCATTTTAAGAAAACGACCCGTGTGTGTGTGTCTGAACAATATAACTCAAAAACGAACAGTCGGATAAATACTAAACTTTGTACTTAGGTTCAGTACCATTCAAGGATGCGACACGAAGATTTTCAAGAAAATCCTCTCACCCCAAACTACCCTTTACGTGGAACATTTTTCGAAATTGTTTATTTTCTAAAAATTGCTCTGGATTTTGACTAAAATACAACATATTAAAGATACTTACAGGACAAATAAAATGTATGTTTTGAATTTTCTGGGAATGCCTGTGAAGTCCACTTCAGTTGGGAGAAATTTTGTATAATCTTGCACAACTGCTAAACGTTAAGCGATAGATGAAAACTTACTACACAAAAAATTAGATCTCGTTAAAAGCACACAATTTACTCTAAATAAGTTTTTGTGGCATAAGCCATTTCTGAGATATTCGTTAGTTCATTACTTGGTTATTCTTTAAAGTCCTTTCAGCATTCAGTTGTTTCTCGGATTGCATGGAAACAGTATGGAACTTTAAGGCCAGCATTTAGCACCCAGTTCTTAAACATTTGACTATCGCTGTTCCCTTTCAATCTATAACGAAATGTGTAACATTTTCTGCAAAGGTTTATTTGGTAAAATGTAATGGATAGAAAAACACACTTTAGTAAAAATAGTTTGTATACCCACTAATAAATCATATAGAGTATAGAAAGTTGTGTGAATATATCACAACAGATTTATTTAAATAGTTTATTTACTTTTTTACGAAGTCTGTACGTTGACAAACTGCTTTATAACTGAAAGAGGATGTTAAAGTGAATCTGAATTATCCGATTTTATAATTTATCTTGCATTGCCTTTTCGAAGGTGCCTTTGTTTCTGATGCAACGTTACTTTAGGTTAAATGAAAAGCTTTTGCGTTCGTATTTGTGTCAAAGCCTCCGTTAAAGATAGAGAAGACCCTTAAGCATTAGGCAAAGCAATCGCAAGCGCTCACGATTAATGTTTATTGTGAATGGCCCTTAAGACAGGTTTAACCTGTGAAACAAGATAAGTCATATCTCTTTGTCTTCTTCGTTAACCTCTGCAAATCATATGCTGATGTTGGACAGACATACAGTTTCTGCATAGCAACAACTGGCTATTTCGCGAGCGAAGTTTAAGTGATCCGGTCAGCTGAGTTCTCTGCTCCAAGATCAAGGTCAACAGCTGATTTGGGAAACCTTTACCGCAAATTTGATAGCGTTGCCAGAAACGCTTCTTTAAAATGCTATCAGTGTTACATCAGATTTCAAGTGCACTATCGACTAAAACTGTCAGATTTTTATGCCTTATGCCTAGAGAAGAAAACGCAGTATTCTTTGGAACCAGTTCTGTCGAGAACAAACCTTATGTGTTACACTCACATTATTTTCTCTACCCTGTAACGTTTATTAGTCGGTAGGTATGCAAATTATTCTTACAAAATTTTATTTTCCTAACTACTTCATTTCAATCGGGTTAAACTATTCCGGAAATAGGTGCATTACACATTTCGTTATACATACAGAGGGAATAACGACAGTCAGATGTTTAAAAACTGGACACTATATACTGACCTTAAAATGCTCTTTTCGTGCAACAACTGAATATCGAAATGACTTGAAAAGAATGATAAAAATATTGAATTTCAACCATTAATAACGTATATCTTGGAAATGACAGGCGCTCTCCCTCTCCCTCCCCCTCTCCCTCTATATATATATATATATATATATATATATATATATATATATTAAAAAAAGCTTATTTGAAACAATTGTATGTTTTAAGTAGCTCTGCAATTTTTGTGAATACGTTTACAGTTATCGCTTAAGGTTTACCAGCTACAGGATCCCGCTCTGTGATGTGGTGGTAGCGTGTCTGCTTCCCATTTAAGAGGTCCCGAGTTCGATTCACGGTTAGAATGAGTTACCCGGGTAAGGTGTTTTTGCAGGGTTTTCCCTTATCCTGAGAAGACAAATGTCGGGTAGCTTTAAGCTGTGTGAAACCCGGGCACATGTGAGCATCATTTCACCTATTTCATGGATTCAGCGTCCAATATATAACACATGTTAAACTTAAAAAATTATTCAAAATTCCTTCCGAAAGGAGTGGACCTTCTAAGGCTGAAAATTCAAGAAATACATTTTATTTGTCACATAAATAGCATTAATTTATGGTATTTTAATCAAAATCGTTACAGCCATTTTTAGAAAATAAAAAATTTCGAAATATGTACCATGTAAAGGGTAGTTTGGGATGAGGGGGATTTTCTTGAAAATCTTCGTGTCGCATCCTTGGAAGGTATTGAACCTAAATACTAAGCTTAGTATTTATCCGACTTTTCGTTTTTGAGTTATGCTGTTCTCTCTCTCTCTCTCTCTCTCGCACACGCACACACGCATGCACACAGACCTTTTTCTAAAAATGTTTTTTGAATATGGATACAAGAGGCCTAAAACTTATATTTGCGGTGAAATCTCGGTATCAAAGTTTTGGGTGAAAGCAATACCTTTTCTATGTATGATAGAGAAAGTAAAAATCTGACGGGTTACACTCAAATAACTTCCCCTATCCGCTACCGTATATTTTTATACCTCTTTTACACCTCATCTTATAAGGGTTCATTTTTCTGTCCACTTCATAGAAACATTTCAGAAGCATATAGATTTCGTTATAGGTACAAAGGGCATAGACGACGCTAAAGCGACACTAAAATGTTTAAAACGCGGGTTGCTATGTGCAGTGAAAATTTGCTCATTGTCTGACATCACGAGAAACAAAAACTGATAATTAGCAGCTAAAAATGTATAATATATTGGAAAATTCAAAGTAACAGCAATAAATATCTCAGAAATAATTTATGTCACAAAAAATATATATGGCAAAAATTGTGTATTATAACTCGAACTATATGTTTCATGTAGAAATGACTTACTAGCTACGCAAAATTATAAAAAGAATGTATTCCGAACTAAGCAAACTTCACAGGCTATTCGTAGAAAATTCAATAAATACAATTTATTAAACAAGCAGATACGTTAAACATGTTATTTTAATAAAAAAAAACGTTAGAACCATTTTTAAAAAGAAACTAATGGGGACTTCAAAGCGTGTATTTCCGGTGAAATATCGATGACGAATGTTCCACTACTTCTTCCACCTACAATAAGTAGCTGGTAGATAAAGCAAACGGTAATAATAAGACGGTGGTCATCATAGGTGCCAAAAGATGGTTTCGACATGGCAACCGATATTTTTTGAAATGCATCTCTTATTTGGGCCCTTTGACTTGTCTGCATTAAGATAATTTCTACAAACAAATTATAATAATTCTACATAAAAGTGAATACTATATATATAGCATCAGGTCAGATGGTATTGTTAATATAACATGCTAAAAGTCTTTATTAGCTCTTTCCCCCCTCCTCACCCCAAAATCGCCAAGCAGATTCTGGTGGACATAAAATATTCGTAATAGAAGTTCTTGAAAGATATCTTCACTTGTCTATAACACGTAGTAATTTCGTTATTAACTTAGGACATTTTCACAAAACACCATTACTTCCTTCGGGGTCAAACGGCGATACCTGACCATTTTTAGGGGGTTGTATATTGTTTCGTCAGTTTATCCATATCCCTCCATTTTTATGCAGGTAATACCAAACAACAATCTGCACCAGAATGAAGCAAAGGTGTCATTTCATGTTAGGCGTCATATATTTATGACTTTTCTTTTACAACAGATGGTTTACCGCTATCATAATTTAACTATGCGCCTCTAAATGTAAATATTGATGATATGATGGAGGGCACCATGTCAGAAACATGTTCAAAAGTTATTTTATCCTCAAATAATAAAATCTTAGAAATAATCTGGGATGTACCATGAGGTTTTAGGAAATTCACCAAATCTAGAAGAATTTAACATTGCAGTTGTAAATATCACTGGGATAAAATAAAATAAAACATTAGTAATATGCCTTCAAAGAAATAGTACCTTTCACAAAAACAAGGTTTATCCAGTAATGGCGACAATGAGTATCATTAACATTAACAATACAGTTGTTACCTTCACATTAAAACAAGGTTTCATTTTATCTACCTCATCCAGGACGGAAGTCTATCCAAAAATTTTATATCGAGATTTCACCTAAAATGGTGTTCTGAGGCACTTGACGAGGCTTCAGAGAAAGTTCCGCGACGAGTCTGAATACCATGGCTCAAAAGCAAGGTATCATAGGAATATCAATTTGACTGAGTCTAATCTGCTGAGGAAGAAGAGGCGAACTATTCAGAACAATTCCCTGGGATCTGCCTCTTGCGACTGAAAAATATGGAAGGAAAACTGCCGGATTTAGACGGAAAAACGAAAAACACTGAATTTGTGCGGTGACTCTCAAAACTGCTGCGACCATATGCCATTTTAACGAACTATATAAAACTTCCGCTCGAGTTAACTTCATTCCCTTCTGCGTCGGAAGTTGCCGTGACCTTAACCTTCAAAGCGCCGTCAATGTCGACATCGGCAAAAATGCAGCTGTGCACAATACCCAGCATTTTTACACATCGGAATGTCGAAAACGCTTTTGCAAACGTTTTAGCCACTTCTCTTTACACAAGCCTCATTGGATAAGTTTTGTACTTTGGCTAGCATCCCGTGTTTTACGCTGCAAAATTATCAAAATCGATATGTCACCGACTGACTATTCGCCCGATCGTTTATCAATAGTGGTAAGTGTTTTTCTAAAAGCGACACTTAAATAACTACGTGTTTTAAACAAATTTTAATGTCATTCAGAGGGTAATTGTTTCTTGTGTTTTACAGTGCAACTTTGGGTTTCTCAGAATATGAACAAAGAAAGAAAAGAAGAAAAGAAAAAAAGTGTTTTAAGCAGAAGAAAACACATTCCATAGCTGTTTAGTGTGTACGTATTTGTTGGCGAATGAGAGCATTTACACATTTTTGTTAGTAAAATAATAACTTTTGTTTTAACGCCCCTTTAACTTCTTAGTCATTTTACGACGGTTACTGTAGAGTTGTTGATCCACCTAAGTCAGTTTATACCAGAGAGATATTCTTAGTTACATGGTCGCCTTCCTCCATCATCTTCTTCTTGAGGAAATTGCTAATAGATGTTCTTATTGCGCAGTTACCTTTCTGTACCATCTATTTTGCTGCTACTGACCTTTGGTGAATTGTGTACTTTTTGGTACCGTGGAAATGCTAGCTGTGCTTTGAGTGTACACGTAGCCATTGTGATGCTGGACAGATGGCCTTCGTTGCATAGTCACTTCGAGTACCATCATCATTATCTTGTACGGACTGGTAAGTTATTTTAAGACTCTTCGGAAGTGTATAAACATTACACCTTATTCACGATGTTTGAAAACTACATTATTTTGGAAGATACCAGAAGGCTATAACATTTCAAAACATTTTCTTTATATAATAGAACATAATAAATGCTGGTGCCCTACATAATATAGTATTGGATGGTGTTTAACGTACATGGATATTGATTTAAGTGAAATCATCTACATCAGCAGTGACAACTTCAGGTAATCAAAAGACTGTTGGAAACTATATTTGAGGATTAACAAAGCGATTGTCCCCGAGAGTAACGATTTTAAGAGTTTGCTAACGATCCTACAATTGGTACTTTTCCGTCACTGAGAAGAACAGATGTTGCTTACCTTGTAGGTTTACAGTGAACCTATAAAACCACAAAGATTTTATGGTTTGTTTTGCACTTCTCTGCGATCATCTGCCTTGCAATTATTTCTTCAATTTTGCAAACGTGAAAGTACAAAAATGGTCATTCGGGAGGTCCCGAGATCAATCCCCCTGGGACCGCCCACTCTGCCCAAGGGTTTTTGATGGTTTCCCCGGTTCGCCAGGCGAATGCTGAGGTGGTTCATATTTTACCACGACTCTCCTTCCTCTCATTTCATGTACCCATCATCTTCGCCATCTGTTTCATTGTTGTAGAACCAGGCGACGGTGTTCGGCAGGTTGTGACTGGGCAGTGGCTTGCGCTCTGTAAAGGTTTCTTCCCTGGCGTCGCTGCTGTACCGCTCAGTTAGGTCTCTCCTCAGCGTAGGGCTCCGCTCCGGGGGACCCTAGAAGTTGATGGCTTGTGAGTAGGGACCGTGCGGTATCGGATGCGTTCTATCGGGAAACGTTAGGGACCCCATCCATACTTGCGCCCGTCGGCGTCTGAATCTGGTCGCCCTTTGGGTCTCTCCCCTCATTCTTCCATCTCAGGGGTCACTTTGGAAGCATAAAGGGCCGGCTGGCCTGCATGCGGTGCTCTGTCCCAGTTCAGGGGCCCCTCCGTGATAGTACCTTTACCTTTTTAGAAAAAGTGTCAAATATAGGTTATATGGTGAATAAGGAACACGTTCCAATGACCAATGTGCAATAAATCTGTTGTGATACAACATGGTGCATTGACTACAATTCACGTGTAAGAGGATCAGGTCGTTGAAAATCGAATAGCTCGCGTTGCCACACCACGAGTCATGAAGTAACACAAGTTCTGCAAAAGCTATAAAACCATTATCTATTTATAAAAATATTTACTTTTGAAGAACGATAGAGAATAAACAAAACGTTTAATGTTCAACATTGTGCAGTAGAAAAACTATATATAAAGACTACAGCATCCGTGACAAACAAGAATGTATCTAGGCAGTTTGAAATTTATAGAACTACAATAAATCTTCAATATGAACCTGCTGCTTCAAATACTGGCTTGAATATAATTGTAAATAAACATGCAGCTAAATAAATTAATCAATTTTCCCTCACATTAATTTTCATGAAATTAATAAAACAAAAACCATTTTGATTCAAACGCATAGAAACAACTCTTCTCTCTTAACGGACTCTTAAATTAAAAATCCGATGTGACACATTCACATGACTTTCTCTATCCTCCATTGTTTATTAGTGGGTATAAAATCTATTTTTATAAAGCTTATTTTTCTATCTACTACATTTTAATCCAAATAAACCTTTGCATTACACATTTCGTTATAGATACAAAGAGAACAGAGTCAAATGTTCAAGAACTGGACGTTAGATGCTGGCCTTAAAATTCCGCACTGTTTCCATGCAATCGCAAGAAACAACTGAATGTTGACAGCACTTTTAAGAGAATGACGAGGTAATGAACGATACGAATCATTAATAACGGGTATCTCAAATTACATGCCACAAAAAAACTTATTTGAAATAAATTATGTGTTTTAAAGAAATCTACATTTTGTTTTTGTGTAGTACGTTTTCGTCTATCGCTTAACGTTTACCACTTGTACATTACAAAATTCCTCCCAAATGAAGAGGACTTCGTCGGCTATTCCCAGAAAATTCAAGATATAGATTTTATTTGTCATCTTTAATATAATAGTATTTTAATTAAGATCGTTAGAGCAATTTTTAGAAAATAAGATATTTTGAAAAATGTAAAGGGTAGTTTGGGGTGGGGGATTTTCTTGAAAATCTTCGTGTCGCATCTTTGGAAGGTACTGAGCCTAAATACCAAGGGTATTTTTCCGATGTTTCGTTTTTGAGCTATGCTGTTCACAAAAACACACATTTTTCTAAAACTGCTCTTTTATTCAGGGCACCTCAAAACATTTGTTTGCGGTGATATCTCGATATCAAATTTTTGGGTGGAATGCAATACCTTCTCTACCTACTAGGTTCGTGGTAGAGAAAGTAAAAATGATAAATTCCATAAATGTTAATGAAAGTAACTGGATTATATGCTATAGGCTACATAAAAGTTATGATTAAATTTTAGTACAACTTCTTTTAAACTTTTCGAGATACTAATTTTAAAAACGCCAAATTATTTAAACAGTTATCCACAATGTAAATTTTGAAATAATTTAAAATTTAGTTAAAAAGGATCAATTTTACGGAGTCCTTCGTGAAACCTTATCATTATCTTTAAATGTATTGCGACCAGAGTTGTTTAGGCTCGAATACTACATAATAGGGGTAGTTCAGGGTAGGAAGACACTTGCATAAGTCGGAATGCAGAGGAGATAGAGGGGTGGAGTAATTACCACCAAGTCCGTGTAAAATCATGTCGAGTGGTTTATTATATCCCATAGGTCCTAGGGCTCTGGTCTAAATTCGATTCACATACCTACAGGAGTTCTGGCTGATCTGCGTGTTCACAAATAAATACTGTCCGACTTTTGTATATTCGTGCTATCACATGAGGACTGCACCTAACAGAACTGAACTGAATTGGACGACTCGGCCGATTGGGGCGTCACCCAATTGGGAGCAACTTACATTGATTCTTGCTGCTGACTACTACAAACTTCAGCGTCGTACCGATTCTGTAACCGATTTTCCACCTGTTCCGGTTTAGATTCACAGATCCCTTGTCGCTTGTTCGAGTCTCGCTGTAGCGCCATTACATTATTCCTTACAGTTAAAAGAAATTGTAAAGTGTGTCATTCCACTTTTGAACAAAAAATACAAATACATTTATAAAAATAATTTGTAGCCACGACTTGAGCGACGAAAAAATTTAGGTTTATTTGTTGACTTTTTAACAAATAAATGAGAGAATTTCAAACACATTAGATGGAAACCCCATCGTGTGGAACATTTGCAATGATGAAATGCTGATAGAAAAACAAAGAAGTTTGCTAGAAAAGCGGAATTAAGTTTTAAATTCCCTATACGCGGGCAGCTTTTGCGTACACTTTCTCAATGAATAGCAGGTAATTTATAGTTACTCAAAGCTAATGGAATACGATATCCAACGCTGTTTTTACTGGATTCAGAGTTCCAATGAAGTTAACCACCCGCCAATGCTTTAGCATGAAATGTAATGTTCCTACGAGTGTCCCTATAACCGGTCTTTCTAATTTTAGAGAACAATAGCAGGAGGTTCGATTTCTTGTGGTCAGAGTTGATCTGGATTAAATATCATGCCGAGTTTTAGAAACTGCTGAAGATCTATTTACCACAACAGTCCACGCGAATCATCAGGATGCTAGGTGTTTAACCAAAGTGAAATTATTTAAGTACCAGTTAAATAAACAGCGTTAGGTTGTCAACTGAAATTGGTTCTGGCCACTCTTTCAGACAGGCCCATTTGGTGTTTCACAACACAACATTTGCATGCGTTGATTATTCAATACCGTAATTTTGATTCGTAAACACAGACACAAACACGCATGCATGTACACACACGTATAATATGTGTGTGTATATATATATATATATATATATATTTTCTTTTGCTTCAAATAATGGACATTCACCTAGCAAATATCCGTTTATTTGCCCTTTTGGCATCCTCATCCTTTGCTTTTAACCATGTAAAACGTCTGTTTATTTGCATTATCTATGTATGTATCTTTCTCTTTCCCAACTGCTTTTCATTGGGAAACAAAAGACTCGAGACGTCTCCTGTGTTGATTCACTGAACTATTTTAGGTATTCATATTTTCTTCTTAAAACCTTCCAAATGTCTTTGTTATTGTATTATCTTCTGCTCCATACATTCGCAATGCCATTACTTTGTAAATTAATTTTTAAATTACTTATTTTGTAATCAAGTTTCTTGATATTTTAAACCTATTTAAAATGTTTATCCTCTATATATTGTCCTAGGATTAGGACTAACTGCGGAGGGGGACTTAGCACCTCGACCTAAAAGATATTTTTTGTGCCTGAAGCCCCTGACGGGAGGGAGCGCCGAGGTGAGAGGATACAGAGGGCGGCCGGACCAGGAAGCACGACAGGGCAGAGGGCAGTTTTACAGATTGAAATTCCCCGGATGGCAGCTGGTGCAACCATCTCCCCTGCTGGCTAATACATCCCCTGTAGAGTCCAGAAATTGGAGACCGCTCCCATTCCGGGCGATAAAGGGCTTAGAGCATACTTTTCCCCTGCTATGCAACGCCGAAACTCTCGCCGACACTTGCAACTCTGAAATAGACCAAGCAGATGAAAGGTGAAATGAAATGAGAATGGAGGTGAAATGGAGGGACAGGAAATTCGGTGGATGTAATGAAGCTTTCCACCATCTGCCTACCGACCCGGGAAAACCCCAGAAAAATACCCATGGGTCAGGAGGGCGGCCGCATGAATCGAACCAACGACCTCGCGAATGAAGGCCACATACGTAACCGCCTGAGCCATCCCGCTCGGTTCTATATATTGTACCGATATTGTGTAGCGTTTTTGGTAATTAATCTTTTCTTGCTGCTCTGCCCTTATGTTTGTTTCAGTAACGAATTAACTGCAGCAATTGGCAATCCTTATATTTCGTTACAAAACATCCCCCAGTCGAAAATTTTCTACCCATTTTTAAGTCTATATAATTCGATACCAAATAACTTCTGTGTTTCTACTATTCTATAATAGCAAGTTCTTATCACTTCACATTACCTACAGCTGTCATCGCTGCTTTTGCCAATTTTGATCTCTCTTGTTCCAGTAGGAGATAGAAAACTTCCTAGATAGGGGTACAAGCATCTGTGGAAGTATCTGGTCACTTGATTATTTTGAAATGCGGTTCATGCAATTTTGTAAAAATTTACCGTTAAGATATTTCTGCTTATTTTACGGCAAATAATACGTAAAATCTCCGGTTAGCATCGAGGTTTGCTAACCTATGTTATTGCTGTCATTAAGCGGGAGTGCACCGAAATGCAAAAGCTCGGAAGCTGTAGGTTAGTTAACCTGGGGTAGGTTAGGTTGGTTAGGTTACGGTGGGTGGGTGGGTGGGTGGGTGGGTGGGTAGATGTTTATTTCCATAAAATTTACAAATTGCTACACATTTCTTTACTTTATCATTACACCGAATTACTGTGTACTCTGGGACCCAACAAACTCAAAACCTGTGGTTGTCGAGCTATTGGGTCCTGCTTATATCTTAAATATATTACCTACTATTGTTTAATTTTCTTCTTGTTCTTGTTTGCTGATTTTCCTCAGTTATTTAGCTCTTACTTTGCCCAAAATATTTCCAACTTTGTTTAAATTTTTCCTAGATTTACATTCACTAACTTTTTCGCTTGAATTTCTTTTGACAAATTTTCCCATTCCTTTGTATCTATCCTCTCTCTAAGCATCTTAGTTTCTTGACATTCTAAAACTATATGCTATTCTTTATCCCTTACGTAATTAATACAAGGGGCATTTCTCCAAATCCCTCTCTTCTCAAACCTTTCAATTTCACCACCCCTGTTCTAGCTCACGCAAAGCCTTCTCTTACTGCTTTATCATATATGTCAACAATTTTCTGTGTTCCAGACACCACTTTCATTTCTCTGTATATTCCCAGTGACCTCTTAGAATTGAAAGTCGCTAATATTTCCTTGTCTTTTAATATGTTCCAGTCTTAACCTAATTTCTTTCCAAAAACCATTTTGTTACGATTTCCTAGCTCTCCATATTTCCAAAAACTAATTTTCATCATAATTTCCTTTACTGAGCCAAGCATCCTTTTGATTGAACCTTTCCCGTATTACCAAACACTGATGTACAACGTTTTGTTCATCTAATTTTATAATTCTAGACCAATATTTTCACACTCTTTCCACAATTTTTCCCTCGAGTTCCCATTCTGCCTAATTCTGCTTGTGCCATTCCATTTGGTGAAGCTCTTGGCAAGCCCAGGATTTGTTTGCAAAGTTTCTATGGATCATATGTATATTTGTGGCCCCTCTTCCTTTCTCTAAACCCTTCATCTCCACTCCATAGACCATTTTTGCCTCCACTACAGCCGTATATATTCTTTCTAACATCTTATTTTCATTCCTGGTAATTTGTCTATATATGCTTTGATAGCTTTTAATGCAATTTTACTTTTAGCCAGTGCATTTTCTTTTGCTCGCTCCAACCACCCTTACTACTTGATCGTACTCCTAGATAATCAAATTTATTGACTATCTCAACTTCTCTTCCTTACCAGTACCACTTCTCGCCTTTCATTAACTTTTTACCTTTTTTAAAGACCATAATTTTTGTTTTACTTACATTAATTCTTACACTCAATTTCTTGCAAAAATATTACTGCATTTGTTCTAGCTATTCCCACACCGGATGTAGAACCTGCTACCAAACCATCCGCAAATAGCAAACCGGGTATTTTCTTACTGTTAATTATTGGCACATGTCTATTCTCCATTCTAATTGCCTCAGGGATATAATCTATAGAAGGTTAAACAATACAGAACTCAACTTACAACCTTGCCTTAGTCCTACTAGAGTTTAATAATTTGGCACGGTTGGTAGCATTTTCTTGTGGCAACCTGTAACATTAGATCTTCAAAATAAACATTCTATAGCAATTATTTTCTTGAGCATGCGACTGATTTACTTTAATATAATCTAAACTTTTTAGTAAATTGCTTTCGTGGTTAATATTGAGACACAGTCTACCCCTTCTCGGTTATAGTTTGGTTTTCCTTCACATAGCACTTCAATTCGCAGGCCCACAACTCTGCTTCTATCTTCCAGTCGCCTGCTGACGTGTCGAACTCAAGACTCCTTGCTCTCTTGCGTGGATGACTTACTTGCCTACACGTTGCGAGAACTCTGAGTTCCTGCGAGTTCGTTTGAGGAAACAGCAGAATACAGCTGAATCGAACAACACTGAATCCGAATCCAGCAATCCAGCAATTGAGAACAGGTCGCCCAGGTTCACCTGGGCGGAATGTGATTCTGTGGTCAGCCTTCCTTTTGTATCCGAGCGGCGCCTTCCCGGAGTTTCACACAAAGCCAGACGGGGTAATATCTGGAGGTTTCTACCCGCGCCCCGATAGGAGTTCCATGCAGTTCGATAAGCTGAAGGTATCTCTCTTCCTTCTTCAAACAACTACATATCAGCCGGCGCAGAAACCGCGTCCTGTTCCAAGGCGGGATAAGCAGCGAGAGATGCCTGCCACGATATAGATAATTTCGTCTAGCGCGATAGTGGGTTGTGTGTTTAGAGACGTAGTAAAATATACTTCCTCTTAATATAATGATTGTCATAGGTTAAGTAGTGGTACATTTCTAAATATTCCACTATATGTTTAAGGATTATGCCATTAGCATAGTTCACATAAGTGAGTTTAGAAACAATTAGTGCATTTCGGCATGTTTAAAAGTAGTATATTGCTGTTAATATTGTGTAAACAGGATATGTATACTGCCGTTTGTGTGGTAATAAGTTATACAGTGTATTACTGTCAATTTAGTTGGTTTAGATTAATGGGAAAGGAGATTTTACCTATAAAGCAATACTGGGTTGGGTAAGTTGCATTGCATTTTTGGTAAATTTTCACTGCAGCGGAGCGGTTTCGAGTCTGTCTCAATTCTAACACACGCTGACAATGAGTTAAAATACTCAAACGTGAGTAGGGGAGGAATGAAATGATATACGTGATGTAACAGTGTATTATTTATTCTATTTCTGCCACGTGTTCACTTGTAGGCTTACAGAGGCACTAGCCGTAAGGCTTTCTCTCCTATACTAAGATTTGTGTAACACTACTCTAAGCAACAGAACCATGCTGAGTTAAAACAAGGCCAAACACACAGGAAGATAATGCGATTTTGCTAGAAAAAAGCAGACTTAAGTGTACCAAAATTAAAACAATAAGTGCAAGTTAGTCAACCTGATTTTTCAATTTCATCATTTCTGTACTTCAATTTATTTTTCTGAAAACTCATTGCTGATAGATAAATAATGCTAGAACACCTCATCCTCAGAATCACTACCAAAGAAGGGCCTTCGTTAAATGAAAAATATGACGTGTTACTTTGAATGACTTTCTCTATGGCTATAGTGTGTTTTTGTATAACTTCTACAAACTATCCTTACGAAAGCATACTTTTTTTTATTTCATTATAATCGAAGTAAACCTTTGCAGAACTCATTAAAATATGCTTTTTAAATCAATCGTTCAAGCAACATTAGAGGTTTCCGAAGTATTTGCTGTTATATGTTTGTCTCCACTGGTTGACGCCTACTCTTTCTCAACTAGAAAACCCTACCGAAGAAAAGGCCATCAACTGGGCATGCGATCTCAGGCAAGGAACTAACAAAGGGAGACGAGCCGTTCCTCTAAAAAATCAGCGTTATCAATTTTTGGCTTTTACGAACGACGCTAAGGAGCTATTCCAGAAAGGAAGGAAGAGAAGGAGGAACAGTTTTGTAGTAAAATTGATGACTGTTGTAAATGTTTACTCCAAAGATTCCTATCATTCTGTGACTATGGAGGTGGAATGCAGATGTCCGGATGAAAGACGGACCGTCCAGCTTTGGATTTGCAAAATTTATGTCCTCCTTTTGCGTTAACGTTAAAGATTAAAAGTAGTTTAGTTACTATCAGCTGATATTATCTTAAACTCTGAACGCGAAATATGGGCAAGGATGTAGGCAAGTTTGCTCTCATTTTTAAGCAATGAACGTCTCCCACAAACTTCAGAAATTACAAATTAATATCCACTTATCAGACTGCAAAGCAGAATGCGAAAGAATATTTTCGAGAATGGAATCTATTTGGGCAGATGCTAGGAATAGGTTGAATAGTGAAAGCTGAGCTTGATATTTGCGTTAATTATGAACAGAACAGTGACAATGGTCAAACATGTTTGTGTGCTACAATGTACAACCAGTAAGTTACAAGAGATATGAAACTGGTTTGGTATATTTACTGCAAATAAACTTAAGTTTCGACTAAAATAATCGCGATAAAAGCAAATGTTCTTCATCTACAAATCTGACAACTCTAGAGTAGAGGCAAAAGTCTTTTAGTGACGAAATGAACAGTATTTGGTCATCCATGAACGTTTGAAACTAAGTAATTTTTCTGTATGTCACGAGAGACAAAAACCGGCTTGTGATATAAGTAGCTGACTGTCATTGTATCTTGCATGTAACATGTTCGTATTACGTGATTTAGACAATTTCTGGCAAACAATTTTAATAACTTGATAGAAAAATAAATGTATTCCTATGTAAATGAAGCATAATATAGTGGCAACGGGTATAAAGTCATGTGAGTGTACCACACCAGATGGGTCTTTGACCCTTACATAAGAATTTTAATTTTGGAGTAACGTTTAAACATGACCTATGCTACAATAATCTAAACCTATCACAGAAGGAAACAAGGTCGCACTGAAAGAAAATACTGCGCAGATGCCCACAGTCAAGTTGTCACACAGCGGTGAAGCAATTGTAATTAATCATGCAGGAAGGAAATGCCCTTGCTTTGTGGGTAAGTGACCGCCGTGGGAAGCACTATCTTTAGAAAGTAGGCTACAAATGAACTTCTTCCCATTGGTTGGCGAGCCGACCACACCTCCCTGCCCAGAGGGGCAAAGAGAGGAACGATAGCTTTATATCCTGTGCGTTTGCCAAGTTCACACATTCAACCGAAGACAGTAGCCAGCTAACAGACATGAGCGCGAAGGTTAACGGTGTTCATACGAACGGATTCTCGTTCAATTACACTGAAGGATACGAAACCAACGGATTGTGCAAAAATGGAAACGTTTCACGGCGACGCAGTTCTAATAGCTTGCATCTGACTAACATACAAGATCTGGAAAGACATTTTGAGGAGGACAGGTGAGTTATACATTAAGACTTATATATTCTGGGGTATTGAAAAGGGGTATAATAGCACAAATCCTTTGTAATCAAATGTGTTTTCATATCGTTTTGGGATGGAAAATACACTTTTGATTAAGCATATTTCTCCTTTCCAATTATGGGTTTAAAAAGATTTCAAATTTAGTGTAAATCTTTTTCACGTGATGCGTGTCCATGAAGTTTTGCTAGTCCGATGAAATTTTGGAGATTCACTGCAAAGACAAGCCTTGCTGTTTTCTCTCTTCTGTAGAGTCTATCCAGAAAGCACCGAGTCGTTTGAGTACTATAAATGCGAATAGAAATCCAAGGAACGTAAAATAAATTTTAAGCGAAAAACATTTTAAAGTTTGCAAATTCAATAGTTTTGCATAAATGGAAACGCCAAGGATTATATTATAGAAAAAGTTAGTTATGTGAAAAAAAAAAAAAAAATGAGTCTGTAATCGTGCAGGAAACAAAAGTCTGATGTGATACATGTACATTACTTTCTCTAACCTCAATCGTTTATTAGTGGGTATACAAACTTTTCTTACTAAAACTTATTTTTCTGTCTACTACATTTTAGTCTGAATAAGCATTTGCAGAAATAGCTACATTACGCATTTCGTTATATCTACAAAGGGAACAGCGAGAGTCGAATGTTTAAGAACTGGACGCTATATGCTGGCCTTAAATTTACTCACTGTTTTCATGCAATTGCGAGAAACAACAGTGTCGACAGGACTAAAGAGAATGACTAAGAAATTAACAATTCGAACCTTAAATGACGGATATCTCAGAAATGGCTTATGCCACAAAAAAGTTACTTGAAATAAATTATGTATTTTAAAGAGACCTACATTTTCTGTGCAGTACATTTTCGTTTACAAGTTCTACAAAATTTCTTCCAAATGAAGCGAAGTTGCACTTGGACTGTTCCCAGAAAATTAAACATATAAAATATAAATTTTACTTGTAATGCAAATATCGTTAAAATGTGCCATTTTAATCACAATCTATAGAACCATTATTTTTAGAAATAAAAAAATTCGAAAAATCTTCCATGTGAAGAGTAGTCTGGGGTGGGGAGATTTTCTTGAAAAATCTTCGTCTCGCATCTTTGGAAGGTACTGAATCTAAATACCAAGTTTGTTAGGGCGCCCGCTCCTAAAAATGCTTTTCTTTTGGGATTCATGGGGACCCCAAACAGTAGAAAGGCCTGACAAGTTCACCTGTCTCTCTCTCTCTCTCTCTCTCACACCAAGTCATTTATATACTATTCCGCAAATTGTTAATTTCTATTATATATATATTATATATATATATAGTTGAAATGGTTTAAATACGTCATAGGTCCTACACATCTTTCTTAGGCTGAGAAAGCAGTGCAGAGTGTTTACTTACATATGAGCATTTTCTATAATTTTTTTCCCCCTCCAATATACGTTGGTAGACAAAACGTTTTCAGTGAAATATCTATAACAATTTTTTCTATGCATATCTAGTACGAGTATATACTTTAAACGGCAGAGAGAGAGAGAGAGAGAGAGAGAGAGAGAGAGAGAGAGAACTTAGTGTTCACACGACATTCTCTGTTACTATTTCTCAGTTATTTCTTATGTTTTAAAATAGTATTCTAATTAAGCATAATTTTGATCCACTTACCTTAATGCCACACACATTTGGTAGAAAATTTTCAGATTAGGCCATACGGTCGTGATTGCACCCAAGATACGAAAAATTACTCTGCTATTTATGTATCAAATCAGCTTTTATTTTATTCAATGGGTGAAGTTTTAAGATTCGCACGGTATCAATTCGGCAAGAATTTGTTTTATCATGGTTTCTATTTAGATAATATTTAATCAGAATTAGGATAATTACAGATTAATAGAAAATCCAAGATAAATGTTTTTTCATTAGCAATATACCTGTTTGTGTGTCAAATCAAAACGGTTGACCGTATTAGAGAAAGAAAAATAACAAGAAACCTAGTTGTCTGGGGTTGAGAGAATCTTGGCATTACTTCTAAAAGATGCTGGATTAGGCATAATCTGGGTTTTCGTTTTGAAGATAGTTTACAGAGTTTTCTTTTTAAAAAAAATGCTTCCCCCCAGTCTCTTGTGGTAACAAGTAAACTAAACGGCAGAGAATGCATAAATGGCTACAATAATTTTCTTTAATGAATGTTGTGTCATGGTAAATTTTTAGCTGAGAAACTTTAAATAGGTTCTTTTATTACTTATGCTAACCTCTAACTGCTGTTCTTCTCCAAACCTCTAATTTTTTTGCGCTTTCTCCATTTATATGTCTCTCATACACTGTTCTGCTCATCTTTGGAATTGCTTATGAGGTTTTTTCTAAACACTTTTGTTGTTTATCACGAGCGGCAACTTTGTCTCAACCTGCTTCGGTACATGTCACTGTCAGCAAGTATTGTAATCAGCTGGTTAGATTAACAAGCTCTTTGTGTAGCGTTTCTCTCCGGCTACTTCTCTCTAAAAACCCAATAGTGTAAAGCGTTGCATCATGCAGCGTTGCTTTCTGTTACCAACAAATTGTTTTGTTAGACCACGGGCAATCAGAGGAAATGAGGCTCGTTATGTGAAGATATTTCATCCGTTGGCCTCTTAGCGAAGTCACAAAAAAATTCTCTGGCTCTTCTTCCAGTTACATGGTCAGTCAAGCTTTCCTCACATCTACCTGAAACATAGCTGATCCCTTGAGATGAACAAGTAAGGGCGACTGAAGAGCAGGTATAAAGCGGTTTTCTTATGTATTTAAGTTTCTGCGCACAGTACTAGCAATTAAAGAAGGATGGATACAAAGTTGCACTTGAATATTTGCATTTTTGTGATATCAATTTATATAGATTTTTATCATCAGCAACACGGTTTAGACCTGTTGGCATATTTCGACCTCAGTTTTGTTCTATGGACGTCCTCGCAGACTTTTGTTTCTAGGTTATCTATTCTGGGGAGTCGATGGTCTTCAATTCTTAAAATGTGTTCATAATACATGTTCTATTTTTTCGTTAGGGCTGAATATCTTAACTTTTTCTAATGCCACCATTTTTCTTTCTGTCTATTCTTTGAAGAACTGCCACAGATCGCGACATTCTCATCTCTGCGGACTCTGTTAGATGCTTTCTTTTCAAAGTTCAGCATTCACATCCGTACAAGAGAGATGGGACAGCTTTGTTTAGCAAAGCTGTTTTGATTGTTCCATATAAATAATGGAACAGTTGAATTTATTCTGTACATCCTTTTTATATTTCCAAATTATATAGTACTTATTAACTAGAATAAAAATGAATATCCTCCCATAGAACTATAACCGCATAATTAACATTTTTAATACATCTCAACTAAACCGTCCGATGGACGTTTTCATACAATGGGTATTTTCCTTTAATTTCTTTGAAGTAGAAAATAAACAGCAAGCAATGGCATATGATTGTGCAAATTATATTTAAAAAATCTGATGTGTTGCACTCACATGACTTTCCCTACTCTTGTGCAAACTACTTTTACAAACGCTTATTCTCCATATGCTTCATGTTTATCGAGATGTTAACCTTATTGCTAATTTTCTTGTAGATGCAAGGGGAATTGGTAGGCTTTAAGCTATAGTCAAATATTTTAAGAGCGTTGCTATGTGGAGTATTCCATTTCTTTGCATTACCAAGACAAAAAAAATTAATAACGAATTTGAGAAAAAGTATAAGTATTGGAAAATTTTAGGGAATAACAAGCAATATCTCGAAAATGGTTCACCCAACAAAAAAAAATGTATATGACAAATTGTGTATTTTAACGCGATCTACATTTTTTGTGTAGTAAAATTTTGTCTATCTCTTATGGTTTACCAGTTATGCAAAAGTCGTTCACAATGAAGAATACTTTTGGAGACATTCCCAGAAAATTCGAGATATCCATTTCATTTGTCATGAAAATATCTTAAACATATGATGTTTTAATCAAAATAGTTAGCCATTTTTGAGAAAATTAAAATTTTCGAAAAATGTTCCATTGTAAAGGGTAATCTGGGGTGGGGGGATTTTCTTGAAAACCTTCGTGTCGCATCTCTGGAAGATACTGAACCTGAATACGAAGTTTGGTGTTTATCCGACTGTTCGTTTCTGAGTTATGGTGTTCAGACACACATACACACACACACACACGGACATGCTTCCAAAAATGCTTTTTTTGGATTCAGAGGGTCTCAAAACATGTATTTCCGGTGTAATCTCCGTATTGAATTTTTGGGTGAAATACAACACTTCCCCTACTTGCTATACGTAGTAGAGAAAGTAAAAATTACAGAACACATATCAAAATACGAATTAGTCAATTAAACACATTTTGAGTAGCATTTTTGAAAAATGTTGAGCCTCTATCTCTATTTTTGTAGGAGAAAATGTATTTTAACAGTAAGAAAATGTGAGAAAAGTGGCCATATATCATGCAGAGCTGTTTAACCTTAATAGCGCTTTAAAAATGACGACCAAAATGCGAGTCCACGTGTCCTATGCAAATAAATTTTCACAGAAATGTACTTGAAAATATGCTGCTTTCTTTGCACCAAAATCGATCTTTTTAAACCGAAACAACTAAATTGGCATTTAGGTTCTCCCAAGAATTTTTAGGGAGAACGAACAACAAATTTTCTGTTTCATAATTCATTCTCAGAGCATGCTGTTTCTTCAGTTTGGAAACCCTTTTTGTGGAATATTTTATTCACACAGTCTTAGAAACTGATCAGATTACCAGCCTTGGTACATTCGTGTACTAGGGGTTACAAAGCATTGGCGGATTTTTATACTGTTGCATTTCTTTGGTGAATACATCTTTTACTCCGATTCAATTACACATATGAGTAAGTATAGTCAAGTCCAGTTAATCAAAACTAATTGGAACAGATTTTTTTGGTCCCCTATGACATCTACAGAGGTACGCATATAAGCTTGTGTCCCAAGTGGCCTTTATTCAGGCAGCTCACACCAACCCGGGCCGGTTCAAGAGGCGATCGAACTGTGCCACCGCTCAGGGCGGAGGTTTTAGGGGCAGCAGATCTTTAAACATAACAGGGCGGAATTGCAAATCATGATTGCATTTTAGCAATTCTCTGGAGATTTTGTTGTTGTTATGAAACTGGCGACAAATAAAGTGTTAGAGTTGGTTACTATGAATGCGACTCTCATTGATTATCGTCAAAGCATTCTGTGGCAGGTGTTCAGCAGTATGCATTAGAGATCTGCTCGGGCTTACAATAAAGACAAACAAAATCAGTTTATCACATTTAATTTAGCATTTCATTTGTCATGTGGGTATCATAAACGTATGGTATTTTAATCAAAATCATTAGCGCCATTTTTGGGAAAATAAAAATAACGAAAGCTTTTCCATGTAACAGGGAAATAAAGATGAAAAAAACATTAAATTTATCACAATGTTTACACAATGTTGAGATGCCCAGAATAGCACAATTATACACACCAATAGTAGGAATAATACTAGTAATAATAAATAAATATTCGCTTCGGAGAATTGCAAATAACAGCAGGACACCTACAAACTTCGTCGCCTCCACCCGTCTACCATCGTCATCCAGGATGTTCTGTGTAGAGTGCAGTAATAGGGGCAGCATGTGGTCAATAAGGCAGCATGCCGTGAACATGCCGCCACTGTTTATGTAAAGTGGCTGCTCAATTGGTCCCAAAGGACCTGAGTGCATTCCCCTGCCAGGCCCCTCAGCAGGGGAAAAATTGCCATGTCGGTACCGGAAATCGAATCGTAATCCCCACGCACCGCAGGCAGCAGCTATTCGTGAACTCTAAATTGAATAAGAAACTATATTTCAAACGAAATTAGAGAATCGGGTTGGGTCTAAGAATTTCGGCCCGTGCACATCTCTACATTAAGCATCACGTTTATAAACAAGTGTGTTGCAAGGCACTAGCTTTAACCTATATGCTTATATGGTGACTCAAGAACCTCTCAGGCCATTATCGCCCTAGTGGTGTCCGAAGTCTAGCTTGTTCGTTCATTCAGCTAATTGTATTGTTAAACCTACTTGTTACTAACTATTGCTTTTAACTCCAGAGAAACCTGACTGTTACATCTGAAATGAGCATCCAATCACACTGAAATGTATTTCTTTACTTAAAAAAGCAGAGCTGTTTCGGGGAAACCTTTTAACTCTCTGAACAAGACCCTTCATGATCTTAGCATTGAGTTCGAAACAATAAGAGAAAAAATAGTGCTAGAAAGTCCGATATTGCAGCCCTAGGATGTAGAATGCGTTTATCGGATGGGAAAACCTCCTCGGAGGCAGAGATGAGGTGAAGGAGCCATAGTAGATCTCGAGTTTGCAGGAGTTAGGCTCACAGAGACGCGCAGAAGTTCCTAATATTTCCAGTTTGAACATCCTCACTAGTAGAATCCCGGGAGAGGGCGACGAAGCGACCTAACGGGCGGGACAGCACACCCTGGCGTTCACGGGAGAAATCTTTACAATGCGCAAGCAACTACGCTATCTTCCCGTCACAGCCAACACTGCAGGACCCGAAGACACCTGAAACGTGAGAGATGAAATGAGAGGAAGTGGGGGGGAAAGGAGAAATCATGGTAGAATACACCACCCCGGTATTCTCCTGGGCAACTAGGGTGAAACAACGAAAAATCTCATGATCAGAGTGGGAGGTCGCCGGGAATCGAACGCGAGACCCCCCGAATGCGGGCCACAGACGTTGCTGCCTGAGCCATCCCGCTCGGTATTCCTGCCCTAAGAGCATTATTTTTAAGATGAATATAAAATAAGAATTTGAGGGAAATAGAATGGCTAACTGAAACGTGATAAATATATACATGTGTGAGAACAAGTAGTCATGGAGGACTGACATTGCGGCTAAAAATTAGGTTATGTCTGAAAACGTGAGGGGATGACACATACTATTATGCATGGGGCGGCAAAATTCCTGGAGCCGGCTCTGATTCGAAGTTAAGCTTTCGGGCAGACAGGGTATTAATTACATTCACGGAAGTGGGCGCCGACATACCTTGGGCTGATTTCCGGCTAGTTTCGTCGCTATAGTACGTAGAGAGTATCCGTTCCGATCAGTCGAGCAACGACAAAATACTGTAGCATCAAAACATGGCATCACTTAACCTGTGGACTTCATGCTGCTTTTGGTAAGATAGTTTAAGTATACATATGTATCAGATGATGCACCTTACATGTCTCTAGGAAGTGAATTGTTCCTCTGCGAGCCGCACAGGTATATCTTTAGTTGTCAGCCGGTTACAAACGATCACTGTTGCATGTACAACAGGTACCAAAATCTATCACGAAATTATTTCATTCCGCTGATTTAATTCAGGAGCAACCGCAGTTTTTAACTGCTATGACTCGCATTAACGAGACTTATCAAATTCAATAGATAGTTGTAATTGTTTTAATGCAGCTACATATCCAGAGATAGTTGTGGTTAATTCATATTCACTGAGCGTAGTACTCCGATAAGAAACATTTTCTTTTATTTGTATGTTACAAACAAATTTAGTGAACAAAGGTAAAACTATCAGATATGGAGGCCAAAATGACACGTATACTCAAAACCACTTGCATATTAGAGCAAGAACGACGCTGAATAATATTTCAAAGCATGTAAACTCTAGGAAAAATATTTGAACCACGACTTCGTTTTTAACAAATGAAATCCAATTAGCTCATCAATCTGTAATTGACTTTGCAATTGCTTTTCGTTTACTAATTAACAGGTAGGTTTAGTTCTATTTGAAAGCTTGAAGCCTTGCTGTTTATCTTGCACTTAACAAAATTTCGATATTTTCCATCTGTAATTCTAGGTTCCTCATCTCAAATTACTTTAATAACTCCTCTTTAACAGGGACATTATTACAGTTAATATTCTATATGCTCATTTATGGGCTGTAAGATTTCAATAAGTATTGTTTTAATTTCGTATCTAATTTATTTTGAATTTAATTTAACTGTTTAATTGCATGTGCTTGTTTTTTGGTTTACTTCTTATTTTCTTCCAGTGTTTTATACCGAGATCCATATGTGGTTAGATATGACGTATGATTAGTAGTTCAGCCTACACACTCTACTAACACGTTCAAGGGCATGCTTGTCACTGTAGGCTAGAAATTAGCATCAACTTCTCGTAACGAATGTGGAAGAAGCGCATGTGAAAAATGCGAAGGCCAAGGTCATGCCTACGTATTCGATAGGGGAGAGAGAGAGAGAGAGAGAGAGAGAAACCACCTGTTCAGCGGTTATATTCTTTTAGAGAATTTCAATGTTTATTTATGTATAAAAGGAATGTCTTAATTTCTCTCTCATAGCTCAGATGTGTTGCTCCACAATTCCTAAAATTGATTACGGTAACGTGCATGAAGTTCAGACGATGTTTCTTGCCACGATGTAAAGGACAATTTGCTGAGCAGTTTCATATTTGTAAACATAAAAGTTAAAAACCTACATTTGGAAAATACCATGTTTTATAAATATGTATATATATATATTTAATTAATTGATTCAGTTAAGCTTTTAAGATAGCCAAAATTCGCTACTGGCCCTACCCACAACTGTTTATTTTCCATATATCTTCTACAAAAGTTTTATTCTCCTATCTACCTCATATGAATTGAGGTAAGCGTTGCAGAAATATTTTTATTACACATTTCTTTGTATGTACAAAAGGGACACGAGGCTGAAGCAATAAACAAATCTTTAAAAAGTGTGAACCTATATAGGCTGGCTTTGAAACTCCAATTTTTATACATTACAAGGAACAAAAGAAAAGTGAGTTAACACAAAAATTTTGAAGCATTGGAAAATTCAAACAAAGAATATCTCGGAAATGGTTAATGCCAAAAAGTTTATTTGCATCTTTAAACGAGATCCGAGTTTTCCGTGTAGTTTAACTTTTGTCTAAACTTTTGTTTACTACTTTTTCTGTGCCAGTTAAATAAAATTAAACATAAAATGTGTTCAGAATGAAGAGGACTTAACAGGCTAGCACAGAAAATTCGGCATATACATTAATTTCTGAAAAAGTAAACAACGAAAACTTTACCGTATAAACGATAGTTTGGTTGTGTGATTTTCCTGAAAATCTGCGTCGCATCTTTGAAGGATTCTGATCTTACACCTACCAAGGTTGCACTTATCCGACTTTTAAGTTTCTGAGTTTTGTTAACACTCGCCCCTCATTCTTAAAATGACTTTTTATTCAGGGGACTACAAAACATGTGTTTCTTATGAAGTATCGATTTTTGTAGAATTTTTAGCTGAAATAACAGTACTTCTGCACACTATAAATGGCGACAAAGAAACTAATATGCAAAGATAATATCGTTACCTTTCACTGGAATGTATTAGTGAAAAATTTGTTACTACGTTCAAAATTTATCTCACAAAAGTCCAGGAAAAGCGGCAGTGTTTTAGTAGAATGAAATGCATCGCGATTCACTATCGTCATCATTTCAGCACGTACAAGTATAATACTGATCGCAAAAAAGTTTAAAAATCCCTCTTTGGAAACAAATTATGTTTACCTTATGTATTCGACATCGCTGAGTATATTAGTCATATTTCTCTAACACGTACAGTTTCTGGTGCAGGTACCTCCGAAATTGAAAAAAGTGCATTTTGGGTAAATTTTATAAGCAATTTGTCTCTATGATTTTCGTTTTGGTGTAAAAATGGTAATTGCCACCAATAGTTTAATCCTAAGATATGGCTACAAACGATTCATAATGGTGCCTCGATGAATACCTTGACATTGCGATGGGAACTTGGCGCGAACCTGCGGTCTCTCTAATAAACAGGAAGCTTTTGGTAACATACATCCGTCAATACTTCTTCCATATTCAGTTAACATGAAAGAATGCAGTTAAATGCATTTAACATATGCAAATATGCAACATCTTTTACATAAAATAAACCACGAAGACCATCAATCGAGCATAATATGTGCTGACCTTAAAGTTGTAGCATTGCTAACGGGGCTACAACACGGGTACACAAATTCAACTGCTTCATGTGTAAGTGGGACAGTCACGCGAGGGACAAACACTATATTGTGAAAAAATGCCCATCCCGAGAAGAAAACGTTGTAGACCAAAGAAATGTGACACATGAAGCGTTAGTTGACAGGACAAAATTTATATATTTCTTCTTCACATTAAAATTGGCTTAATGAAACAATTTGTGAAGGCAATGGATAAAGAAGGTTCAGGATTCGCTTACCTGAAGGAAAAGGTTCCAGAATTAGCGAGGCCAAAACTAAAGAAGTAATTTTCGTTGGACTTCAAATAAAGCAAACTATTTCAGGACGCCTTTGAATTTTATCGAAAGAAGAGCTCGGAATACATTTGAAAATGCATGTTGCAACTTTCTGGGAAACAAGAAATCTAAACATTATGAAGAAATTGTCTATTTGACTCAGTTTGTAACTTGGGCTGTTACGATATGCCTCTGAACCTGCATGTTTTAAGCTTTCATTTGGACGTTTTCCCCGCAAATATGGGCGATGTTTCTGATAAGATTTCACCAAGATATGGCTGAAATGGAAAGGAGATACAGCAGAAGGAAATGGAACGAAAACATGTTAACCGACTACTGTTGGACTCTTGTGAGAGACCTGATAAACTATATAAAAGAAAAAACAAATTTCCGCTAAAGTGGAAATTTTCATCAGTTGAAACAGTGTTATTTTTAAGAGAGCGATACATTGCAGTTAGGGTTTAAAAGCAAAACAGACGAACGTGCAACGAGAATTACAGGTATATGTGTGTTACTAAATTTATGCAGTGGTATTGAAGTGTACAACATATTAATTTAACCAGAATATTCATAACTTAATAATCCATCTCTGCTACTCATTATTGCTTCCAATATTGTGAATGTTATTCAACTATTTCACTTAATTTATTTGTAACGCTGTGATAGATTTTGCACGACATCAATAGTGGTTTCTTTATGCATGCAAGTAACGTCGTTTTAGTTTTTAGCCATAAAAGTGAAATTAGCTCTGTTTATGCATGTTTGGAATGCAAATTAATTTTTTACAGTTATATACGATGTTATCATGCGTCATTACTTACTCAATCTGAGATAAAAACAAAGTATCAGACCAAGATGTCAGATGCACAGACAGAATCTTAATTTTGTTTATATAAACTTATGAATGTTTTAAAAATGTTACTGGTAGAGCAATTTGGTTTTCAAATTCAGATTCAGCGTTGAAAAACTATAAGAATGACCTATAAGAATGACCTCCCCCCCTCCAAGAGGCTTTTGGTGCCGACCAGTGATAATAATTAATGCCAAATTTGGATTTATCTCGTTACTGTATTCACAACTTGTACGGACTCGCTCCAATTATGCCAGTATATCATTACAGTATTCAGGTTTCGATTTCCTCTGTGGAACGGTTAATTGGAGACTCCATGTTTTCCTCGAGCAAACCTGAATAGATCTGGTGACACGTGCGACAGACATTCTTGTTTAAAGAAAAAATATAGGATGGTATTTCATTTCCTTGGCTTCTTATTCTGCTGTATTTCGATAATGTTTAACGTACCATATGACCGTTTAAATATAGAATCATGTTTGAAATTTAAGTTTTTATATTTGACAATAACCGTGTTTAGGCACTTAGTTGAAAATTGAATCAGAAAAATATACTGTTATTACTCTGACAGAGGTTAACTATGAAACTTGGAAATTATACTTTTCCGCTTTTTAGTTATGTTTATATTTAATTTTCGAAATTTTTATGTGTAATAATGTTAAAACGTATTTGTTCTAAATTTTCGGGGCAGGGTCAAGAACTGTATATAAAACGGGCAGAAAGTCTGTATGTTAGTAAGTTATGTCCAAAATGCACATAACACTAGAAAGTTTGAACTTTTATACGTTTATAGTACTTTCAGGATGGACGCTTTAAAAACCCTGGATATTAATTTTTTATTTACAGGCGTAGTTTTAGGGTATGAAATTTTGCAAAATCCATTAGAAATATACTGACGTAGTCACACATGAATTATGACCTCAATAATGACCATAGATCCGATCGAGTCCAAATTTAACTTTTAACTTCTCTTGGACATGACTAAAATGTATTTCTTTTAAAATCTTTTAAAAAAATCCCCGTATCCTTTATTTTCAACTCCATTATTTACACAATCGCAGTCCTTAACCAATCTGGTTTCAAATGTGTGCACTTCAGGTATAGGATGCGAGAAAATTGTAGGCTACTATGAGTTCTAAAAACTTAATTTTCAACTCCTTACTTCAAGAGATGCACTGCGTGGACTGTGCAATAGAACCTTGTACACAACACTAGAACGCGACGAAAAACATACACTACTTTTGAATTTTCAAAACTAAGTATGTATACGTCATTTAACCCGTCTGGATAAATCATTACAATAATTATACTATTAACAAAAATCACAGGTTATCTTATATCTTTAAAAAAACTATCCCAACTCTCATTTTCAATAATACAGTACCCTATAGTTTTTTAAAATAAAACACCCCATTTAAAGTCTACCGACGTGCCAACCGCGACACAAATGTGTACTTATGCTATCGATTCAGTTTCCTGTTTTCTTCTTGTACCTAGAACGAAATATGTAATGACTCTATTTTATAAGAATAGTTGTGGAAACTAGGTATATAAAAATTAACAATAGTAGTTAGAGAAGGCCATGTGAATGTAACACAGATTTTATGAGTAATTTATATCCCAAGTATGTTTGAAACGGTTCTTTGCGTTACAGCTCAGATATATACTGTGCATCTGCAGCGTTTTATGCCGAAATCTATAAGAGTAATGCAGTTTTATAATACGCAGCTGCCATTCTCAAGGTGTATATTCAATTTAACAATTGCAATGCGCCCCCCTCAGATATTTTTACTAGTCACTCATTAAATAAGTAAAAGGGGGTAATTTACTACCAGCGGTCCGCACACACAGAAAACGGCAAGATAGAAGTCTGTGCATGTATTTACCGTATTGAAAACTGATTTAAAATCTATAATGTACAAATATTGCACAGAAACATTTTACATATGCTGACCCAAAAATCTTTAAGCAAGTTCATAGTTCGTTTTGAAGATCACATAAATAACACATTATCCAGGTTAGGAATTTAAGAAGTTGCCTGGATACGAGTATAGCACTTACATAATTCACTTCTATAAGTACGACACACTTTGGCATAATTATGACGCCCCATTTTACCTTTAAACTACAGAAAATTACAATTATACATGCCCAGTATCCAGAACTCGTAATTCAGAAATGCATTCCCATTTATTGAAATAACTTGAGCGCACACGGTAATTGCAAACGATCAGATTCGGCCAATCCTATTATGTGTAACAGCCCAAAAACCCAAAATACGATATGCAGGATACTTACCAAGATACACAATCCCCTACGGCCGAAACGGCCCGACGCTCGAGAGAGAAAGCTGCATTCCACCTTTGTCGGTTACGGCCTCTAAGACCCTCCCCAAATTTCCCCCCTACCCTTGATAGGCAGAAACGACTATAGCGCCTAACATCGACACCAACAAAACAGCGCAGTAGAGCCCACGGCATAAACACAAATTAATTGTAACGGTGGTAAATATGAAATATACTTGTGCCGAGAGAAAACAATCGGCACACAATAGTATAAAAGAAGATGAAAAAAAAATTGCGGATATTACAAGCAACTCTAGGTTGAAAAGATAAAAGCAGATAAGAAAAAATTAAATAATATCGTGTACTTATAAAAATATCATGACTAAAAAACTTGAGCTAAAAAGTAATTTATTTGCAGTATTTACAACATTCTGAATCTTATCAAAGCAAGAATGTACGCTAATTTTTACCTTAATTTGAATTTTTACTTTCTCTTTTCGCTTGCCTTTTAGTAGTAGTAGTATTCTATAATCCAACAACTCATATCATCGATAATACAGGTTTTGAGGTCTACCGATTCCAAAAAGCATAAGCGTGCGTGCCTCTCCCCAAACAACCCATCACGTGGAAAACATTTCGTTATTCTTTATATGCTCTCAAAAACTGCTCAAGGATATCGATGAAAAAAAAATATATATATGTATAATGAATATATATTTATGAATGACACAATGACATGCAGAATAAAATTAAATGGATTTTCTATGAATATCCCGCAAAATCCTCTTGTTTCTAAATTAATTTTGTATAAACTGTAAACCATAAGAGACAAAAATCTTACAGCAGAAAAAACGTAGACCTCATTAAATAGTCATTTACATAACTGAATACGAAAGTGAGTTTTTTTTTTCAGAACGATTAAGATGTCTACGGTCGAAGCGAAGCCGAGGCCGGAATATTGAAACGAGCCCCCTATAAAAAAACTGCGGTTACGTACAATGTTTTGTTTCGTATTTTATGAAATACTTTATTGGTTAAATATTGTACTGCATATTACGTTGGTCATGGACGCAGTCGTATATTCCATATTCTCATTGCAGGGCCAATTATTCATATGTATGTTGTTGATGGAGTATGAAAAATAACTGAACAAAAAGTTTAATTTGACGTACAGATTTGCAGACGGAAAAACATGAAAAACAGACAGTATTGATTTTATGCCAAAATAACTTTTTTGTGGCGTAAGCCGTTCTGGAAAAATTGGTTAACATGTCGATTATTTTAGGTAAAAACGTAATGTGAGCAACCAAGCATAAATTGAAGAATCACTTTTTATATGAATATTAATGTTTATGAGAACGTGACATACTTAATAGAGAAAGCCGTGTGAATGTGATACATAGGTTAAGTGGTTTTTGTAATGGCGTTAAAGAGAAGCTGGTTGTAGGCTGATAACTGTAAGTTTCAACTCACCGTATTCAGTACATTTTGGATAGGAACCAAAAGACCTTAGGGAAATGAAATTTAGGCATCTTACCCTACATTGCAAGAGGTTCTTGACCTTTTTGGCAAAAGGAAAGGGTTCCGTAAATACCTCATGTAGGTAAACCCTGTTACGAAACGATCGGCTTTCTTTGAGCTCTGTACGAAAGTTGTCCTTTGCTGATGGATCAGTCCGAGAGAATGAATGAAGAGCTGGAACATAATACCACGCGGAGGGGAAGTTTACAGACTTTGTGGGAGTGATTTACAAAAAAGGAATAATGCTATACCACAACAGGCATTAGCTTGTAAGACAGCACTGCAAACCAAGCAGATACTTTCTCGCGGCTAATAAGATATCTGTTTTCGTTACTGTAGCAACCACTATTATTTTCTTCTAAAGCTATCTTTACAGTGACCGGATGACCTTGTTAATCTTAAGTGACGTTAGAAGTTCAGCAATGAAGAACCTTTAGTTGAAATTAAAACCTATGGTTCTAATTCAAAATGCAGTCATTAATACAGAATGCAGATAGACATCTATTGGTTTCGATTATTAAATACACAAATACATAGTGCATGGGGCCATTGACCGCACATGTATGTTTAAGACAAAAAGAAACACAAATAAAGAAAAATGGAGATAAATTGCCTCTGACCAACCGAACAAATTTGACTGGCTTCGCGCACTTTAGCCAGGAAATTGCCCATGTTTTGCCAATTCCTCTAGTCAGCCAGTAGATTCCAACATGCCAATTTCCTTCTAGCAGGACTTAAGAACTTTTCTTTGAGTTCTCCCACTGTGCGCATTCCGCCAAAATTGTACCCGTCTTCATCCAAACCACAGAATGGGCAGATTCTCTTGCCAGAATCGTCAGTCATGTTCTGTGCACTCCAGCTTCTTAGTCTAAATCATGCCATTCCTGATCTTAAAATGAGAGCACTGCATTACATTCTAGCGGTTCCGAACAATACGTACAAAGCTATAATTACGACCAATAACGTAGTTTTCTTATGCTGCTCATTTCTGCATTTCAAAGGTTTCTCAAGCTGATCTGTCACTTTGATTTGAAAACTAGTTTTCTCAACCATTATTTTAACTACATGTGTTTCATAGAGCAACACAGACATTTAAAGGCTGCGCATACCTACTTCTTTTCACCCCCGTAAACACCCCTACTACGTCTGTTGACTTCTAAGGAAAGATGGCACTAGTTGGAAAGGAAATAAAATTAATGCACCTTTTACAAGAGGTGTCACCATTGCCTACAAATCTTGGCATGATGAAATAATGTATTAAGAAAATAGTTGGTTCGTGCTTTGGACACTAACATTGCCTGAAGTTACCGTGGAAAAACTAAGGGCAGGAATTCTCAAAGGTCCACAGATCAGAGACGAACGTATCACAGACCGAACGGGATGGCTCAGGCGGTAGCGTCTTTGGTCCGCATTCGGGAGGTCCCGAGTTCGATTCCGCCCACTCTGACCATGAGTTTTTTCGTGGTTTTTCCCTGGTCCCCTAGGGGAAAGTCGGGATGGTGTATTCTACCACGATTTCTCCTTTCCTCTTATTTCATCTGTCCCTTTAACATTTCGGATGTGTCTTCGGTACTGGCGGTGTCGGGCAGATAGCGTAGTTGCTTGCGCATTGGAAACCTTTCTCCCCGTGAACGCCAGAGTACGTTGTGCCGCTCGTTAGGGTCACTTCGTAGCCCTATCTTGGTATTCTTCACCTCTACTGGTGCGTGGGTATTCAAACTGTAAATATTAGGGAATTCTGCGCGTCTCTGTGGACCTGTCTGTTGTGAACCTGCTTGCGACCTCCTATGGCTCCTTCATCTCATGCTTGCATCCCCGGGTGATCAACCTGGTCGCAGTGGCGAGGTCACCCTCCGAAAAAACCCCTACATCATCATAGATTCAATGATTTGAATAAATCTTGTCTATTTCTTGTTAAAACTTCCTTCCCAAAGAGAACGTTACAACTACACTAGTTTAAAGAGGAAATATTAATTCAGTTTAGAAAGCTTGGCTGTAAAATGTTTTAAATTCATTATCTACAGTCACTTAAATAGATTTTATGGCCCAAGCGAGCATATTAAAGTAATGAAATGCAGATAGAAAGTAAGAACGATGTGCGCGTGATCGTAAATCACTGTCGGGTAATTTCACTGTGTGTATGCTCTCTTGTTAGTCTTACAAAAAGAGCTTGTGTCTATGATGCCTATAGTATAAATTTGTGGTTTTGTTTTAAATTAAGTAGATTTAGTGCACTGCATTTATCTTTTAATTGTGAAAGGGGTAATTAAAATACTGAATTGAAAACTAACTTACTTTTTGACTGGTGGCAAAAGTGAAGATCGTTTTTTGATTCCATCAAATTATAAAAGCCCTTTGAACAAAGCACCTCAAAAGTGAAATAAAAAATATTAGAAACAAGGAGATACGCAAGATTAAGTTGAATAACTAACTTTTAAATAGATTGGGTTCTTAAGGAATCCCCCCACAGAAAAAACAACAAAAATATTGTGAGAAACCTATTTGATAACTATTAATACACCAATATTTTCATTTGTTAATATCTACTCACTCTCATTTAGGGTTGGGTTATTCATTTTCTTGTGGTATGCACGCTCAAAACCTGAACTGCACTGAGCGAAATGCCAAACAACGGCACTTTCATGTCATGAATAGTACGCTTCAGTACACACTAATCAGGGACGACAGTCAGATTTGTTTTGGGAAGGAAACTTAGCGGGTTTAAGAGGACCCAGCGTTTTGTGCCATTGCCTTCCGTAGTACATGTGCACTTCTCTCTTAAAGAAGAACAAACCCTGTTGTTCTGCTTGTTGCGAAGTTGCTAGAGGGAAGCAAGCAAGAAATGCAACCTGTGACACATGTCGTACCTCATGAACAGAGGTGCGAGGGAAAAGTGAAGTTAACGTTTGGGGTAAGCTGGTCAAACAAATGGAACAACTACTGACATCCGAGACACCAAAATGTGTGTTGACTAATGATGTGAATGGAGCTGTATGTATACTAGAATAAATTAGAAGGGATATTAAAGGGAAACAAGCGATTAAACTTATGCTTATTTTGCTCGATTTGGTCGTGAGCAATAATGCTGACGTCTGCACAGGCTTGAAGTGAGAGAAATGCGGAGACCTCGGTTATTCATGGTATTGGATCTGCTCCTTTGAGCAATACAGCCATAAATCTTAAATGCTGAATATTTAATTTATCGCCCTTTCTTATTTGTTTCAGTGTATGCATTCGGAAACAAAGGAGAGGTGTTCTTCTTCATCACTCAGTTATAAGTATGTCACAAAGTAGGCCTAAGCGAGTTGGTGGAGACAATTACGCAATTAACTGCAGCAGCGCAAGCTGTGCATCTGTCAGCCTCCGCATTAACAGACGACATTTTCGTAATGTAATTTTTCAAGGTGCGCAACATCGCGTATTCCAAAGCGGAAAGGATAACGGCAGTGGTCTTAGACAAAGCTTCTTTTATGTTCAGGTGGCGTGATTTACACTGGTGCAGCCACAAGTGAGCCATTGTGAAATTAGTCCAGGTCAAGCTTATGCACGATTTTCTAAACAGGCAAGCAGCCGATTCATAGTTGCAAACCCTTACGAAGAAACAGCAACCAAAATATCATACCATTAAAATTTCGGAATATCCTGTTAATGGCCGGACATCATAAAATAATTTTAAGGTTATTTTAAATAGCAAGCAAATTCTTTAAGTTGTATGTAGAAAACTATTTTTCTCCTTAAAGGATAATCAGGACCGTCCACTTAAATTCTGGGCCCACTTTAGTCACGAATAGTCGCATACGAGTAAGGGAAGAGCATGAAATGATATAGCATGGTAAAGTGACATACCCACTGTTCTGATACTTTACTGCCAAGGCCCTTTTTCAGCACTATAAAAGTTCAGGCCCCTGAACTGTCTCTCCAGTGTCTTATATCTATTTTGAGATCAGGCAACGAGAACGAGTGTTCCTTTAAAAATTGTAAACGAAAGGAAATATAAGAAGAAATAATCATGAAAACCTTGAGTATCTCTTGAGTAATTAATTTAATCGCATCATATAATTTGCCGCAGTATTTATTTGACCATTTATGTTTAAATATAGTTAAGAATTAAGCTAAATATCCGAAATTACAATACCAATAACTTAAATCTGAAGAATACGTCACAGAAACGCTTTTCAAATCGGAACTTTGGTCCTAAAATTGTTTTACGTGTTTTTAATGTGCCCATTATACTCCGTGAATATAAATTGCCTTTCCATGCAATATACATTTCCTAGAGAGCGAATTAACTAAACACGTTAAATAACTTTATCAAGTTAAATAATATTATGTTACATCTTAAGATATATAAAAACAAAATTACACCATTTTATGCCTATAAACTGCCACTTTAATTATCCTGAAATTAATGGCCAACGACTTGGATAACGAATTAACCACTTTTGTTACTAGTTTTCTTATACGGCTCATTATCAATTTTAGTTTTATAATGAAAAACAAGTGGAAAATCCAAATAGGATTTTACTAACCGGTATTAAGTATTTGGAGAATAGAAAGAAACGATCAGCGATTTATGGTGCTTTAAAGGAGATGCATGAGAGCTTTTCCGAAGTAGTAGAGTTTGAGATCAGTTTTCATGAAACTAGTCTCTGAATTAAAATGATATGAAATACAATTCTAAAAATCTGCAGTGTTATCAATCGCAAGACCTTCTCTACCCATTATAGAGTTACATATATATCTTATATTATACAATAAACGTAAATAGATGTTTATCTTCATCAAAGTTACGTTATACACGATATGTATTATAAATCGTTTTAAATTAAGCAATATAGTCTTAGATAGTTATATATAACAAGCAGAAACATTTCTCAGGACAAAGGAAAAGAAAGAGAGAAAAATCGCAAACCTTACATTTTTTTATCATATAAAGCACACCAATATGGGAAAGAGTAGGAATATAATTGAAAAACTGCTAATTCTAATAATATAGAAAATAAAAAATACGAAAATGTGTGCTTATAAAAGGTAGTGGGTGAATTTCGCAAAAATCACTATTTGCATCCATGAAAGATGCGAGACTTGATGAAATTTGGTATTCATTCGACTTCTGTTTCCTAAGTTTTGCCTTTCGCCTCCTTCCTCCAAAAATTAATAGTTTTTAATTAAAGTTATGTATTTCTCGTGAAATCTGGATACGGACCTTTCTGTGGAACAATTGTTCATATGTTTACCATATGTAAATGGTAAGGAAAGTAGTCTTAAGCCACAGGAGTGCAGGTTATAGTCAGACTGTCAGACATGCATAACTCTAAAACTGGCGTTATGACTTCCAAAGCAATTATTATCGAAATGACAACCTTGTCTTGCGACTAGAGTATTTTTTGCTTTCTTCGAGGACACTGTATTTTAACTGTAAAACAGCATTATTTTATGTTCTTCTTTAAACCTTTTAAATGATACACGAATGTTTCCGGGTTTGCTGGAATTCCTGGTGCTTCTAGTGTAGTTCTCCTGTATTCATTTAAACCCACGTATTATTCCTGAACAATCTTCTTATCCAACGTATCTATTCGTGCTTCCAATACAATTTCAGCAAACAGTCTTTGGGTGAACTAAAGACCTAATTAGTATTGCTTATATTACCAATCTAAAGCAGAAACCACTTACATTTAATCAAGTTTAGAATTATAAAACGGGCAAAAATGGAAATATAACGTTTTGATTTAATACATCATGGATGGTCAGTATGATTTTGGTAAATGTACTCAAAGGATTCTACAAAATCATCCGTTTCCGGTTACCGTCGTTTTGATTGTTTTGTTCTGGAGAATTCTGAGCGCTTAAGACGAAATGCATAGGGTACTATATGTTCTAGGGGATAGTTAAACTTGGATTTGCATTTTTCTGGTGCTGCTTCTACTCCAGCTGTCATTTCTCCCGGCTTTGGAAAGATATTTCTGATCACAAGCTGCTCAGAAGGTGGTTTTTACTAATCATTTCACCGATGAAGCTTGATTCAAGTCATCCGATAGAAATCTCACAAAAAGTTATCTCTCAACATTTTTTACATTAACGAATTCTCTCATCAGTCATGGATTTTAAATAAGCGAAAAACTCTCGCTAAACTGCAGGGGCTATGTAGGTGGAGAATTAATTTTACTCTCTTAAGTAAAACCTTCTGAATTAATTTTGGTAAGTAGGTAACTATAACATCGTTCTTATTAATTTTTTAAACAATGTGATAGTGCAGTATACTCATCTTCTAAAGATGTGGTACAATTATTTTTAAGAAAATCCCCTCAAACCAAACTGCCCTTTACGTGGCAATTTTTTCGTTGGTTGTTCATTTTCTCTAAAAAAAAGGCTCAAAACGAATACATTCAAAATGCAATATGTGTAAGGTAATAGCATGATTTATAAAACATTTTGAATTTTCTGTGAATAGCCTGTGTAACTCTTTAATTCTGAATGGATCTTGTATAATCATAACAGAAAAACTCACTGAATAAAAAGTGTAGATAATATATATTAAAACATCCGCTAAATAAAAAATGTAGATCTCCTTAAAGTGCACAATTTGTCAAATACATAAAATTGTAGTATTAAGCATTTCCGAGATATTCATCACTATTGGTTTGAATGCTCCTATAGTTTTATTATACCTTTATTTTTAAACCGAACTTGTGCTGTCTTGTTTCTCGCATAGTCAAGCAAAGAATATGGAATTTCAAAATCAGCATATCGCGATCCTATTTTCACGAAATTTACTCTCGCTTAAGCCTTCTGTGTCTATACTCTTGTATGTTGCAACGAAATGTTTAACGAAAGCAGTTCTGCAAAAAAAATTCGATTAACATTAAGTACATATATAACAGAATTTTCTTCAATTATGCTAGTGTCTTTACAAAAAGCATCGTATGCTTGAGATGGAAGAAAAAGTTGAAATACTTTTCCGAATAAAGTGAATTTATTTGCTCTTGGAATATAGTTTTTAAGTATCACGGGTTCTTTAAATTGCTATATATTTCTGATAAACTTAATTGGAAAGGTCACTTTTAGTATTACCGATGGATATCAAAAATAAAATCTAGACTATCCAACCAGATTATGGACACGCTGTAAAAGACTGCATACTGACAGGCCATTTCACACCAGGCATAATCAAAACAAACACCATAATCATTCCTTGCAAAAATAATTCGAAAGGCAGCCGCGACAACAGTTGGCCTTCAGCAGATCGATCTAGTTCATTGTTCATTATGTAAGCTGATATTTTTCCAGTTAATTATACTCTTTAATACAACTATGCGGTTTTTCAAGGAATTTCCGCGGACATTTGTGGAATTCCTTACAATCACCAAATACAGATACATCAGCCTTAAAATGCAGTAATTCGCATTCCTAAAAGCAACTGAATATTTTATTTATCTTCTTGAGAATTCTATAAAGTAGGATATATAGAGGAATTCGAGCACAGTTTTTTGCGTTTATATGGGAAAGGATAGGGAAAACGAGGCTAGATGCTAGGTTGAGAGAGTCTTCAAGGAGGAAAATGCGTTTATATGCGAGAGATAGGGAATACGAGGGTCGATGCTAGGCTAGACGGGGTTGAAGGAGGGAATGCATCTTATATATGAGAGAGGTAGGGGAATATGAGGAGAAGTGCTAGGCTAGTCAGGAAGGTCTGAATGACAGAGTATACGTCTATATGGGAAAAGATAGGGAAAACGAAGGTAGGTGCTAGGTTGAGAGAGTCTTCAAGGAGGAAAATGCATTTATATGAGAGATGTAGGAAAACGAGGAAAGGTGTTAGGCTAGGCAGAAGTGGAGGAGTAGAGTAAGGTTTATATGAGAAGTATAGGAAAACGAGGAGAGGTATTAGGTTAGGAGAATTGAGTTTGTGTTTATAAGGAGAGACGAGAAAACGGAGAGAGATCCTATGCTAGGATAGACAGGTGTTAAAGTTAGGTTAGATAGGAAACCAAGGAGTGATACTCAGCTAGAGGGGGGGGCAGGAGGGAATGAGCTTTTGAGAGGTAGGGGATACGGGGATTGGTGTTAGACTAGACAGGGCTTGAAACGTAGGGCATGGTTTATATGTATGAGAAGTATAGGAACAGGAAGAGGGGTGCTAGGCTAGACAGAGGTTGAGGAGTAGAGTATAGTTTATATGAGAGGTATAGGAAAACGAGGAGAGGAGTTAGACTAGACAGAGGTCGAGGAGCAGAGTATGGTTTATGTGAGAGTCATAGGTAAACGAGAGAGGCGTTAGGCTAGACAGAGCTAGAGGAGTAGAGTATGGTTTATATGAGAGGTATAGGAACAGGAGGAGAGGTGTTAGGCTAGACAGGTAGTGTAGCAGTAGGAATATGGACTTATATACAGGAGAGATAGGGAATAGGAGGTGCTAGACTTGAAAGCGACTTTAGACGTGAACATAGTGGAAAACTGTTTCATGTCAATGTTCTAGACATGCCCATCACGTAACCTATTCAGGGAAAAGGTGACTCGTTCAGGGGAAAAAGGTGACTGCTCAGGGAAAAAGGAGGCCCACAAAGGGAAAAAGTTGACTAGCAAAGGGAAAAACGTAACCAGCAAAGGGAAAAAGGCGACCAGCAAAGGGAAAAATGTGACCAGCAAAGGGAAAAAGGTGACCAGCAAAGGGAAAAAGGCGGCATGCAACGGGAAAAAGGTGACCAGTAAAGGGAAAAATGTCACCAGCAAAGGGAAAAAGGCGACCACCAAAGGGAAAAAGGTGAGCCATAAAGGGAAAAAGGTGACCTGCAACGGGAAAAGCTAACCCACTAACACTAACAGGTAAGTAATTCAGGTAGTATTGCAAGAGGCTGACTGGATCATAGCAGTGTATGATTTCACAGGTAATTCAGCTAGTATCGTATGCATTTAGGCTAATTCGTCTAGTAACACAGGATAGATTCCAGAGGCTAACTGCATCATAGCTATGCATGATTTCACAGCTAATTCAGCTAGTATCGTAGGTATTTAGGCTAATTCAGGTAGTATCACAGGAGGCTAGATTCCAGGGTTGGTATAGCATAGTTTCATATTTCAAGGTAATTCAGAGGGTATCGTAGGTATTTAGGATAATTCAAGTAACATAGGTGTTTAGAGTAATTAAGCAAGCATTACAGGAGGGTAGGTTCCAGGGGTTGGTTATAACCTAGCTTCGTATTTCACAGATAGTTCAGGTAATATCGTAAGTATTTGAGGTAATCGACAGAGCTTCACAGATATTATTGATATTTTCGATCAGAGATTTGTATCACAGCTATTTAAGGTAAATGAGATGATTCAGGTTGTATCAATGGTTTTTGAGTCATTTTAACAGGTAATTCAGATAGTATCACAGGTGCTCGTGCTAATTTAGAGCAGGAATTCGTATCAGAGCTAGTTAAGGTAATTTCACATGATTCGGGTAGTATCACAGGTATTTAAATCATTTTCATAGCCAATTCAGCTAGTATCGTGAGCATTTAAGCTAATTCAGCTAGTATCACAGGAGGCTAGATTCCAGAGGCTAACTGCATCATAGCTATGCATGATTTCACAGCTAATTCAGCTAGTATCGTAGGTATTTAGGCTAATTCAGGTAGTATCACAGGAGGCTAGATTCCAGGGTTGGGTATAGCATAGTTTCATATTTCAAGGTAATTCAGAGGGTATCGTAGGTATTTAGGATAATTCAAGTAACATAGGTGCTTAGAGTAATTAAGCAAGCATTACAGGAGGGTAGGTTCCAGGGGTTGGTTATAACCTAGCTTCGTATTTCACAGATAGTTCAGGTAATATCGTAAGTATTTGAGGTAATCGACAGAGCTTCACAGATATTATTGATAATTTCGATCAGAGATTTGTATCACAGCTATTTAAGGTAAATGCAGATGTATCAATGTATTTGAGTCATTTTAACAGGTAATTCAGATAGTATCACAGGTGCTCGTGCTAATTTAGAGCAGGAATTCGTATCAGAGCTAGTTAAGGTAATTTCACATGATTCGGGTAGTATCACAGGTATTTAAATCATTTTCATAGCCAATTCAGCTAGTATCGTGAGCATTTAAGCTAATTCAGCTAGTATCACAGGAGGCTAGATTCCAGAGGCTAACTGCATCATAGCTATGCATGATTTCACAGCTAATTCAGCTAGTATCGTAGGTATTTAGGATAATTCAGGTAGTATCACAGGAGGCTAGATTCCAGGGTCGGGTATAGCATAGTTTCATATTTCAAGGTAATTCAGAGGGTATCGTAGGTATTTAGGATAATTCAAGTAACATAGGTGCTTAGAGTAATTAAGCAAGCATTACAGGAGGGTAGGTTCCAGGGGTTGGTTATAGCCTAGTTTCGTATTTTACAGATAGTTCAGGTAATATCATAAGTATTTGGATAATCAGCATAGTTTCACAGATGCTCGTAATAATTTCGATCAGACATTTGTATCACAGCTATTTAAGGTAAATGCAGATGATTCAGGTTGTATCAATGGTTTTTGAGTCATTTTAATAGGCAATTCTGATAGTATCACAGGTGCTCGTACTAATTTAGAGCAGGAATTCGTATCTGAGCTATTTAATGTAATTTCACACGATTCGGGTAGTATCACAGGTATTTAAGTCATTTTAACAGGCAATTCAACTAGTATCACAGGTACTCATGGTAATATAGAGAGTAATTCGATTATAAAACTTTTCTCATCCAACGTTACAACAATTTATATACTTTTTTCTAAATCTTACAAACTTATTATATGTTAAACAGTTATTGTACGATGCGGAGAGGGATAAACTGCATATTGGTTCACAAATTGAAAAGCTTTACGTCAACATACCTTTATTTTAGTTCGTTATAGATGTCTCTCCCCTTTTATCTAGGCTTGAGACTAGCACTAGGATTGCTCCTAATGGCAGGGTTACCACCTTCCCTTCCATCTTCTTCTTTCTTCATCAGACGTCAGCTATCTGCATATACAGCACACAGATACCTTCTTTTTTAAGATTGTAGACTCACTAGAAAATCTTTATCTTTAACTTACATTCTTTTAAGCACTGTTTGTAATGGCGTAATGTCCATACGCATATGTTGTTATCCCGTCCTCAGCAATAATTCTTTTATCATCAAACGGAGTCAATGCAATTTTATTCACTTGTACTGTAGCAAGGGCATGCTTTCGTGATAGGATCAGATTCATAGGTGTTCTGATGATTTCACTGGTTTTAAGACAGTCTGTATAGCTGTCAAACGAAATGTACTGCTTAATAGCGCTACGTTTTATACCTTTAATCTTTTTTATCATTGACCCTTGAATATCTAAGGCATACATCTTAGGACGTAGTCCAACAAAGCGTAGGATGATTTTGCTATTAGCCTCATCTTTAAATTTTCCCAATACCTTCTTGTTCTGAGTAGAGTAACATATATGGTTGGCAGGGTAATCAGCTGTATCGAGATGCTCAAGAAAACGTAGCTTGTCCTGGTACACATCTTCAGTTGTTACACGATGAATGAACGAATCAGTGTCCATATACATAAGCTTCAGGTTTTCAGCTCCATAATAAGGCAACAAAACGTCGTAATGATAGTTATACATTAATGTCTTGGAGATGTCCAACACACTCATACCAATGTATATAGGCTTGTTGAATACAATCTGACGAGAGGCCATATGTACAGCAGCTAGATTATCAGCATATATCGTCCTGTCGATAAACGTAGGCTTGGCGATCAGCTTCTCTAGAGTTTTTTCATTGGTCACCAGTCGTATATCCATACGGTTACGCAGGTTCTCCATAGTTTTTCCAAACATAGCGTTGTTAAAGAGCTTGTAGAGATCCTTCTCGAAATCATTTGCAGCTTGTTGTCGTAGCCTGTTGTTAAATTCCACATAAGGTTTCAACCACTGAGACTGTCGGAATTGTAGCACACGATGGATTTTTGTTAGTCGTAGTCCATGACTAAGAGCTTGCTTCAAAGCCATGTAATGCACTACATACTTCTTTCGAGGTCCAAGATGAGGTATCAGTTTCTTTGTAGATGATTCCAATGGTTTCATACACTCTGGCAGGAAAGGTAGATCGTTGTGTAGATCGTGAAGTTCTGCAGGATACTCGATGTCGACTTCTAATATGTACCCATGAGGATCATCTTCTTGTAGTGTTTCTAAGTTGATTTCTTCAGGTGACACCCACTGAAATCCACCAAAAGGAAGGGCGTGACACATTGCCCACCCATATTGGTTATTTGCGTCCTCGTATGTGATAAATTGGGTTGGTCTCGTCGGATCAAACTTCTCCATATAAGTGTTATTAGCCTCAGCATACCGATGAGAAACTTGGCATAAACCTCCTCTTATACCTGATTCCACCATGAGTAGTTGATCATAATCTTGTAACAGCTCTAACTTAATTCCAGTATACAGTAACATAGCGTCCCATGTTAGACCTGGAGAGGTAAAATAATGGGCGGGATCGACTTTGTGTGTTTTAAGGGTTTGCTCTCTGAACGTCTCAAAGACGTCAGCTAGAAGAAGTACATCCAAAGTTAAGTAGAGATCGCTGTACTCTCCCAGGTTTCTCACATTAAACAGCTCCCATACATTTCTAGCATGATCGTAGTCAGCATCAGTAATTTCTTCTTCATTTAATCTATTGTAGAAGGAGTCCTTAGGAGGCAAGCAGGTCTCGTTCAGGGCATCCCATGACGTAACAAAATCATATGGAAATACACCCTTACGGGTCATCAACTTCAATTTGTCTTCTCCAAAGTACTTTAGCGTTTCAGGATACGAGGTTAGATTTTTTACCAACTTATCCAAGCTTGTACTGAGGAATCGGAAGCTATCCACAAATCGAAGCTTTATATCTCCTACATACTTGGTGAATGAGATATAGCTTTCTTCAGAGTTAGGAATTACCTCCACACGTTCACTTGTACAACCCAGCTCCTTAACAATGAAATGAGAGTCATATCCGCTAAGGTTATGCATGAAGACTGGTATATATTTAGGTGTTTTGCAGGCTAAATTACATTCATTATGAAGACTTCCACGATATTCACCGCTGATGTGATCATGGTCGCGTACTTTATAGTTCTCTTCTGTAAAGGGTTTTCTACACAAGTAGCATGTCGTAGAAGACTCGAAATCCTTTTGCTGTTGATCCGTAAGTTTCAGAGGCTTAGCAGATTTGTATATATTACCAATCATTTTTGCAAGAGATGTCAGGTACAGCATAAACTTCTGAGCAGCATCAGCACCACGATACACATAGGGATGCTTAGGAAGATCAGTTTCGAGATGTTCAACACTGGATGTAGGTTTCACGTAAACACAGAAGCTCATTGGTGTGTGCTCTTGATAAGGTGTTGTATAGGAAGTTTCAGGATTGGGTGTACACGTATGGCATGGAGTGAGAATACTCTCAAAATCAGCATAGATGACATAAGGTACTTTCAGCATCCTCTCAACATTTTTAAACTGTGCAATTGCTTTCTCCTTGCTAGGCATAACAACCCTTGCAACACCATGTTGAATACAGACGGCTGCATGTTCTTGTAGTTTTTCCAGTCCACTTCGTCCATATCGATTATCAAAATGTGTAAAACAGCGCTTGCAGGTATAAACACGTTCATTACATTTAGTTTTCTGGCGTCGAACGAGCTTCTCAAAATTCCTTATATACACGTAGTGATGTTTTCCACTGCTATCATTCAATAGTAGCAGGTCGCGATGTTCAGGTAGTTCAATATCAGCAACCTTTATCGGATACACTTCATGCTTCTCATCCAGCCCGAAAACGTTAATAGACATATTGTTAAGCTTCTCAAATTTAGGTATTTGAGAAAGTGGAGTAGGGTAGGAAACACAGCTGAAGTCGTACTTGTCTTGAAGTTGTTTGTATTTGTTCACACGCTGTGCATTCTTCCCTATGAATTTAGCTAATACAGAGTACATGAAACATTTCTCGTCGGTAAAGTTCTGAATGTTTATACACGCTTCTTTAGCTCCGACAGATGACGGTAGTGGTATGTAGCTACTTCCTCGTAACGGGTTGTACTTGTTGATACGAAGTCGAACTCCTTCCACAGCAAGCAAAGCCCAGCTGCTACCCTTAAGCTGAGACTCCTCCATTTCAGTCACCAATTTCTTGAATTTCACTTCCATCGTTGACTCCAGATCAGTTTCCAGGAAAACAGCTTGATTCCGTGTTTTAAATGTTTTGTCACAGGTTTCTCCAATACTGTTAACAAATCGACACTCAGCCAGCAGATTAATTTTAACACTCTTATGAATGCTAAGCTCTTTATGCACAGCCTGGATTATACGTTGTTTTGCCTCTTGCAGATACATATTTAGGTCCTTAGCTGATTCGCATCGTATAAAATACGATTTCAATCGTCCTTCGAATGAAGTTTCGTATTCTTTCATATCACAGTCCTCCATTGTTGACAGTAACTGATGTTTAGTTGGCTCCAATCTTCTTTTCTTCTGAGGGCTGCTTATTTCACATATATCTTCGTGTCGCTGTCCCTTATAACAATCTTTGAAGGTTACATTACAATGTTTACATTTGAAGAGCTTCTTGCAGCTCATCTCGTGTCTTCTCTTGTCATAACCTCGGAGGAACTTCTTCCCACATTTTCCGCATGCATATCCAGTAGCACTTGGAATAATATCCTTATACGCTGAGTTATTCATCTTTATTCTTGATGTAATAACGTATTAATCACTGATCAATGAAATGTACGCCTTGACACCACTTTAGAAAGCTGATTATTCTTGGAGAGAACACGATGTTAACACCTCAAGACTAATTAGCACAATGAAGTCCAATACTCAAGTTCGCTCTATTTATAGAGAAAGCACGAACCTTTTAGATCAATCATAAACTCTCTCCATAACCACCTGTATATGATCGCTCAACGTGTACTAACCCCCCGGCCATATAACCTCAAGTCTAGAGACAGGATGTTTATGACGTCACACCCAGAGACAGGATGTCTGGCAGCATCAAACACGTTTAAAATCGTCTCATAACTACCTGCTTATGCTGTCACACCAGCAAGAGAAGTATTCCCACACGCTCATTCAGACATATATTTCAAATTCAAGCCCACCACCACCATCACCACCTATTGTACCAAGGTTAATTCAAGCTGTATTATCACAATACTTAAAAGTAAAAGCTTAAAAGGAAACCTAGAAGATTTTCCCCCTTATTTACTTAATTATTTCATGTTTTTATTCCCTTTTCAATTCTTCCTTTCCATCTTCTCACAGAAAGACCATTACATTTCACTACAATCATGAGAAAAGCAATTTTTCCAGAGTTACACAGATTCTAAGCTTCTAAATCGAACCCGGTAATACTTTTAATAAATGTATTTTAGCTCCCCAATATCAGCATCTACCATTTAATCTTTACTCGAACCTGATATGATCCATAAGCTTGAAGATATATGAAATCACCCTTCGGGATTCGATCTGAGTACTTTAAAGTAATATTTGTCACGATAACGATATTTAAGGACTAGATACTCTGTTTGCGTCTACCTTGACATGTTTATCTAAATTAAATTACGAGTTATTAAATTTTTGCAAGTAAATTTCATTGAATCGGTATTCGAACCCAGAACACCAGGAACAAGATAATTTATAATATTAGTCTGACATGTTAAACAAAGTTGTATGCAGTTACATCATCGATCTAAGTGATATATTCTAGTGTACAGAGGAAAATTAAGAAAGTCATTAAAAGATGAGGAATCGAACCAAGCACAACTGATTGGCAATTATATACAGCATTAATTACCCATCATAGAAGCTATCAAGCATGCTTTAGTCCACTCCTCTACCTCACTTAGTTCCCGAGATAATGAAAATTTTAAAATTAGGATCGAACCCAGGACGTCATGTATCTAATTACACATCCACAAGATACTACCTAATAACATAAACGCAATAAAGTTTATTTGGCGTCTTTATCTTAATTGGTTTAGGAGTTATTAAATTTATAAGTAAATTCCATCGAATCAGTATTCGAACCCAGAACACCAAGAACAAAATAATTTATAATATGAGTTTGGTAAGCTTAAAGGTGTTGTATGTAGTTACAGCATCAATTTAAGTGATATTTTCTAGAGTATAGAGTAAAATTAAGCAAGTCATTAAAAAATCGGGATTCGAACTAGGGACAACTGATTGGAAATTATATACAGTATTAATTACCCATTATAACAGCTATCAATCATGCTTTGGTCCATTCCTCTAGCTTTCTTAGTTTCCGAGATAATGGAGTTTTTAAAATTAAGGATCGAACCCAGGACACCAGGTACCAAAATGTACATCCACAAGAAACTATCTAATGACATTAATGTAATAAAGTTTATTTGACGTCTTTATCTTAATTAGTCTCTGAGTTATTAGAAGATGAATTTGCATTCACTCCTAGGATTCGAACCCAGGCATCCCGGTCAACTTGGAACAAGGTCCTAATGACGCGGCGCATTCCAAAGAATTGATTAGTTTTTATCCCAAAGTTGTATCTCTTTTCATTCAGGAGATATAAGCGATTAAACAGTAGATATAACATAGCGACTCCAGCACACAGAGAGATGCCGACATCTGATAAAGTTCTTTTGATCTATGCCGGCATGCCCCGCCCATGTTATGTCTACTGTTTAATCGCTTATATCTCCTGAATGAAAAGAGATACAACTTTGGGATAAAAACTAATCAATTCTTTGGAATGCGCCGCGTCATTAGGACCTTGTTCCAAGTTGACCGGGATGCCTGGTTTCGAATCCTAGGAGTGAATGCAAATTCATCTTCTAATAACTCAGACACTAATTAAGATAAAGACGTCAAATAAACTTTATTACATTAATGTCATTAGATAGTTTCTTGTGGATGTATATTTTGGTACCTGGTGTCCTGGGTTCGATCCTTAATTTTAAAAACTCCATTATCTCGGAAACTAAGAAAGCTAGAGGAATGGACCAAAGCATGATTGATAGCTGTTATAATGGGTAATTAATACTGTATATAATTTCCAATCAGTTGTCCCTAGTTCGAATCCCGATTTTTTAATGACTTGCTTAATTTTACTCTATACTCTAGAAAATATCACTTAAATTGATGCTGTAACTACATACAACACCTTTAAGCTTACCAAACTCATATTATAAATTATTTTGTTCTTGGTGTTCTGGGTTCGAATACTGATTCGATGGAATTTACTTATAAATTTAATAACTCCTAAACCAATTAAGATAAAGACGCCAAATAAACTTTATTGCGTTTATGTTATTAGGTAGTATCTTGTGGATGTGTAATTAGATACATGACGTCCTGGGTTCGATCCTAATTTTAAAATTTTCATTATCTCGGGAACTAAGTGAGGTAGAGGAGTGGACTAAAGCATGCTTGATAGCTTCTATGATGGGTAATTAATGCTGTATATAATTGCCAATCAGTTGTGCTTGGTTCGATTCCTCATCTTTTAATGACTTTCTTAATTTTCCTCTGTACACTAGAATATATCACTTAGATCGATGATGTAACTGCATACAACTTTGTTTAACATGTCAGACTAATATTATAAATTATCTTGTTCCTGGTGTTCTGGGTTCGAATACCGATTCAATGAAATTTACTTGCAAAAATTTAATAACTCGTAATTTAATTTAGATAAACATGTCAAGGTAGACGCAAACAGAGTATCTAGTCCTTAAATATCGTTATCGTGACAAATATTACTTTAAAGTACTCAGATCGAATCCCGAAGGGTGATTTCATATATCTTCAAGCTTATGGATCATATCAGGTTCGAGTAAAGATTAAATGGTAGATGCTGATATTGGGGAGCTAAAATACATTTATTAAAAGTATTACCGGGTTCGATTTAGAAGCTTAGAATCTGTGTAACTCTGGAAAAATTGCTTTTCTCATGATTGTAGTGAAATGTAATGGTCTTTCTGTGAGAAGATGGAAAGGAAGAATTGAAAAGGGAATAAAAACATGAAATAATTAAGTAAATAAGGGGGAAAATCTTCTAGGTTTCCTTTTAAGCTTTTACTTTTAAGTATTGTGATAATACAGCTTGAATTAACCTTGGTACAATAGGTGGTGATGGTGGTGGTGGGCTTGAATTTGAAATATATGTCTGAATGAGCGTGTGGGAATACTTCTCTTGCTGGTGTGACAGCATAAGCAGGTAGTTATGAGACGATTTTAAACGTGTTTGATGCTGCCAGACATCCTGTCTCTGGGTGTGACGTCATAAACATCCTGTCTCTAGACTTGAGGTTATATGGCCGGGGGGTTAGTACACGTTGAGCGATCATATACAGGTGGTTATGGAGAGAGTTTATGATTGATCTAAAAGGTTCGTGCTTTCTCTATAAATAGAGCGAACTTGAGTATTGGACTTCATTGTGCTAATTAGTCTTGAGGTGTTAACATCGTGTTCTCTCCAAGAATAATCAGCTTTCTAAAGTGGTGTCAAGGCGTACATTTCATTGATCAGTGATTAATACGTTATTACATCAAGAATAAAGATGAATAACTCAGCGTATAAGGATATTATTCCAAGTGCTACTGGATATGCATGCGGAAAATGTGGGAAGAAGTTCCTCCGAGGTTATGACAAGAGAAGACACGAGATGAGCTGCAAGAAGCTCTTCAAATGTAAACATTGTAATGTAACCTTCAAAGATTGTTATAAGGGACAGCGACACGAAGATATATGTGAAATAAGCAGCCCTCAGAAGAAAAGAAGATTGGAGCCAACTAAACATCAGTTACTGTCAACAATGGAGGACTGTGATATGAAAGAATACGAAACTTCATTCGAAGGACGATTGAAATCGTATTTTATACGATGCGAATCAGCTAAGGACCTAAATATGTATCTGCAAGAGGCAAAACAACGTATAATCCAGGCTGTGCATAAAGAGCTTAGCATTCATAAGAGTGTTAAAATTAATCTGCTGGCTGAGTGTCGATTTGTTAACAGTATTGGAGAAACCTGTGACAAAACATTTAAAGCACGGAATCAAGCTGTTTTCCTGGAAACTGATCTGGAGTCAACGATGGAAGTGAAATTCAAGAAATTGGTGACTGAAATGGAGGAGTCTCAGCTTAAGGGTAGCAGCTGGGCTTTGCTTGCTGTGGAAGGAGTTCGACTTCGTATCAACAAGTACAACCCGTTACGAGGAAGTAGCTACATACCACTACCGTCATCTGTCGGAGCTAAAGAAGCGTGTATAAACATTCAGAACTTTACCGACGAGAAATGTTTCATGTACTCTGTATTAGCTAAATTCATAGGGAAGAATGCACAGCGTGTGAACAAATACAAACAACTTCAAGACAAGTACGACTTCAGCTGTGTTTCCTACCCTACTCCACTTTCTCAAATACCTAAATTTGAGAAGCTTAACAATATGTCTATTAACGTTTTCGGGCTGGATGAGAAGCATGAAGTGTATCCGATAAAGGTTGCTGATATTGAACTACCTGAACATCGCGACCTGCTACTATTGAATGATAGCAGTGGAAAACATCACTACGTGTATATAAGGAATTTTGAGAAGCTCGTTCGACGCCAGAAAACTAAATGTAATGAACGTGTTTATACCTGCAAGCGCTGTTTTACACATTTTGATAATCGATATGGACGAAGTGGACTGGAAAAACTACAAGAACATGCAGCCGTCTGTATTCAACATGGTGTTGCAAGGGTTGTTATGCCTAGCAAGGAGAAAGCAATTGCACAGTTTAAAAATGTTGAGAGGATGCTGAAAGTACCTTATGTCATCTATGCTGATTTTGAGAGTATTCTCACTCCATGCCATACGTGTACACCCAATCCTGAAACTTCCTATACAACACCTTATCAAGAGCACACACCAATGAGCTTCTGTGTTTACGTGAAACCTACATCCAGTGTTGAACATCTCGAAACTGATCTTCCTAAGCATCCCTATGTGTATCGTGGTGCTGATGCTGCTCAGAAGTTTATGCTGTACCTGACATCTCTTGCAAAAATGATTGGTAATATATACAAATCTGCTAAGCCTCTGAAACTTACGGATCAACAGCAAAAGGATTTCGAGTCTTCTACGACATGCTACTTGTGTAGAAAACCCTTTACAGAAGAGAACTATAAAGTACGCGACCATGATCACATCAGCGGTGAATATCGTGGAAGTCTTCATAATGAATGTAATTTAGCCTGCAAAACACCTAAATATATACCAGTCTTCATGCATAACCTTAGCGGATATGACTCTCATTTCATTGTTAAGGAGCTGGGTTGTACAAGTGAACGTGTGGAGGTAATTCCTAACTCTGAAGAAAGCTATATCTCATTCACCAAGTATGTAGGAGATATAAAGCTTCGATTTGTGGATAGCTTCCGATTCCTCAGTACAAGCTTGGATAAGTTGGTAAAAAATCTAACCTCGTATCCTGAAACGCTAAAGTACTTTGGAGAAGACAAATTGAAGTTGATGACCCGTAAGGGTGTATTTCCATATGATTTTGTTACGTCATGGGATGCCCTGAACGAGACCTGCTTGCCTCCTAAGGACTCCTTCTACAATAGATTAAATGAAGAAGAAATTACTGATGCTGACTACGATCATGCTAGAAATGTATGGGAGCTGTTTAATGTGAGAAACCTGGGAGAGTACAGCGATCTCTACTTAACTTTGGATGTACTTCTTCTAGCTGACGTCTTTGAGACGTTCAGAGAGCAAACCCTTAAAACACACAAAGTCGATCCCGCCCATTATTTTACCTCTCCAGGTCTAACATGGGACGCTATGTTACTGTATACTGGAATTAAGTTAGAGCTGTTACAAGATTATGATCAACTACTCATGGTGGAATCAGGTATAAGAGGAGGTTTATGCCAAGTTTCTCATCGGTATGCTGAGGCTAATAACACTTATATGGAGAAGTTTGATCCGACGAGACCAACCCAATTTATCACATACGAGGACGCAAATAACCAATATGGGTGGGCAATGTGTCACGCCCTTCCTTTTGGTGGATTTCAGTGGGTGTCACCTGAAGAAATCAACTTAGAAACACTACAAGAAGATGATCCTCATGGGTACATATTAGAAGTCGACATCGAGTATCCTGCAGAACTTCACGATCTACACAACGATCTACCTTTCCTGTCAGAGTGTATGAAACCATTGGAATCATCTACAAAGAAACTGATACCTCATCTTGGACCTCGAAAGAAGTATGTAGTGCATTACATGGCTTTGAAGCAAGCTCTTAGTCATGGACTACGACTAACAAAAATCCATCGTGTGCTACAATTCCGACAGTCTCAGTGGTTGAAACCTTATGTGGAATTTAACAACAGGCTACGACAACAAGCTGCAAATGATTTCGAGAAGGATCTCTACAAGCTCTTTAACAACGCTATGTTTGGAAAAACTATGGAGAACCTGCGTAACCGTATGGATATACGACTGGTGACCAATGAAAAAACTCTAGAGAAGCTGATCGCCAAGCCTACGTTTATCGACAGGACGATATATGCTGATAATCTAGCTGCTGTACATATGGCCTCTCGTCAGATTGTATTCAACAAGCCTATATACATTGGTATGAGTGTGTTGGACATCTCCAAGACATTAATGTATAACTATCATTACGACGTTTTGTTGCCTTATTATGGAGCTGAAAACCTGAAGCTTATGTATATGGACACTGATTCGTTCATTCATCGTGTAACAACTGAAGATGTGTACCAGGACAAGCTACGTTTTCTTGAGCATCTCGATACAGCTGATTACCCTGCCAACCATATATGTTACTCTACTCAGAACAAGAAGGTATTGGGAAAATTTAAAGATGAGGCTAATAGCAAAATCATCCTACGCTTTGTTGGACTACGTCCTAAGATGTATGCCTTAGATATTCAAGGGTCAATGATAAAAAAGATTAAAGGTATAAAACGTAGCGCTATTAAGCAGTACATTTCGTTTGACAGCTATACAGACTGTCTTAAAACCAGTGAAATCATCAGAACACCTATGAATCTGATCCTATCACGAAAGCATGCCCTTGCTACAGTACAAGTGAATAAAATTGCATTGACTCCGTTTGATGATAAAAGAATTATTGCTGAGGACGGGATAACAACATATGCGTATGGACATTACGCCATTACAAACAGTGCTTAAAAGAATGTAAGTTAAAGATAAAGATTTTCTAGTGAGTCTACAATCTTAAAAAAGAAGGTATCTGTGTGCTGTATATGCAGATAGCTGACGTCTGATGAAGAAAGAAGAAGATGGAAGGGAAGGTGGTAACCCTGCCATTAGGAGCAATCCTAGTGCTAGTCTCAAGCCTAGATAAAAGGGAAGAGACATCTATAACGAACTAAAATAAAGGTATGTTGACGTAAAGCTTTTCAATTTGTGAACCAATATGCAGTTTATCCCTCTCCGCATCGTACAATAACTGTTTAACATATAATAAGTTTGTAAGATTTAGAAAAAAGTATATAAATTGTTGTAACGTTGGATGAGAAAAGTTTTATAATCGAATTACTCTCTATATTACCATGAGTACCTGTGATACTAGTTGAATTGCCTGTTAAAATGACTTAAATACCTGTGATACTACCCGAATCGTGTGAAATTACATTAAATAGCTCAGATACGAATTCCTGCTCTAAATTAGTACGAGCACCTGTGATACTATCAGAATTGCCTATTAAAATGACTCAAAAACCATTGATACAACCTGAATCATCTGCATTTACCTTAAATAGCTGTGATACAAATGTCTGATCGAAATTATTACGAGCATCTGTGAAACTATGCTGATTATCCAAATACTTATGATATTACCTGAACTATCTGTAAAATACGAAACTAGGCTATAACCAACCCCTGGAACCTACCCTCCTGTAATGCTTGCTTAATTACTCTAAGCACCTATGTTACTTGAATTATCCTAAATACCTACGATACCCTCTGAATTACCTTGAAATATGAAACTATGCTATACCCGACCCTGGAATCTAGCCTCCTGTGATACTACCTGAATTATCCTAAATACCTACGATACTAGCTGAATTAGCTGTGAAATCATGCATAGCTATGATGCAGTTAGCCTCTGGAATCTAGCCTCCTGTGATACTAGCTGAATTAGCTTAAATGCTCACGATACTAGCTGAATTGGCTATGAAAATGATTTAAATACCTGTGATACTACCCGAATCATGTGAAATTACCTTAACTAGCTCTGATACGAATTCCTGCTCTAAATTAGCACGAGCACCTGTGATACTATCTGAATTACCTGTTAAAATGACTCAAATACATTGATACATCTGCATTTACCTTAAATAGCTGTGATACAAATCTCTGATCGAAATTATCAATAATATCTGTGAAGCTCTGTCGATTACCTCAAATACTTACGATATTACCTGAACTATCTGTGAAATACGAAGCTAGGTTATAACCAACCCCTGGAACCTACCCTCCTGTAATGCTTGCTTAATTACTCTAAGCACCTATGTTACTTGAATTATCCTAAATACCTACGATACCCTCTGAATTACCTTGAAATATGAAACTATGCTATACCCAACCCTGGAATCTAGCCTCCTGTGATACTACCTGAATTAGCCTAAATACCTACGATACTAGCTGAATTAGCTGTGAAATCATGCATAGCTATGATGCAGTTAGCCTCTGGAATCTAGCCTCCTGTGATACTAGCTGAATTAGCTTAAATGCTCACGATACTAGCTGAATTGGCTATGAAAATGATTTAAATACCTGTGATACTACCCGAATCATGTGAAATTACCTTAACTAGCTCTGATACGAATTCCTGCTCTAAATTAGCACGAGCACCTGTGATACTATCTGAATTACCTGTTAAAATGACTCAAAAACCATTGATACAACCTGAATCATCTCATTTACCTTAAATAGCTGTGATACAAATCTCTGATCGAAAATATCAATAATATCTGTGAAGCTCTGTCGATTACCTCAAATACTTACGATATTACCTGAACTATCTGTGAAATACGAAGCTAGGTTATAACCAACCCCTGGAACCTACCCTCCTGTAATGCTTGCTTAATTACTCTAAACACCTATGTTACTTGAATTATCCTAAATACCTACGATACCCTCTGAATTACCTTGAAATATGAAACTATGCTATACCCAACCCTGGAATCTAGCCTCCTGTGATACTACCTGAATTAGCCTAAATACCTACGATACTAGCTGAATTAGCTGTGAAATCATGCATAGCTATGATGCAGTTAGCCTCTGGAATCTATCCTGTGTTACTAGACGAATTAGCCTAAATGCATACGATACTAGCTGAATTACCTGTGAAATCATACACTGCTATGATCCAGTCAGCCTCTTGCAATACTACCTGAATTACTTACCTGTTAGTGTTAGTGGGTTAGCTTTTCCCGTTGCAGGTCACCTTTTTCCCTTTATGGCTCACCTTTTTCCCTTTGGTGGTCGCCTTTTTCCCTTTGCTGGTGACATTTTTCCCTTTACTGGTCACCTTTTTCCCGTTGCATGCCGCCTTTTTCCCTTTGCTGGTCACCTTTTTCCCTTTGCTGGTCACATTTTTCCCTTTGCTGGTCGCCTTTTTCCCTTTGCTGGTTACGTTTTTCCCTTTGCTAGTCAACTTTTTCCCTTTGTGGGCCTCCTTTTTCCCTGAGCAGTCACCTTTTTCCCCTGAACGAGTCACCTTTTCCCTGAATAGGTTACGTGATGGGCATGTCTAGAACATTGACATGAAACAGTTTTCCACTATGTTCACGTCTAAAGTCGCTTTCAAGTCTAGCACCTCCTATTCCCTATCTCTCCTGTATATAAGTCCATATTCCTACTGCTACACTACCTGTCTAGCCTAACACCTCTCCTCCTGTTCCTATACCTCTCATATAAACCATACTCTACTCCTCTAGCTCTGTCTAGCCTAACGCCTCTCTCGTTTACCTATGACTCTCACATAAACCATACTCTGCTCCTCGACCTCTGTCTAGTCTAACTCCTCTCCTCGTTTTCCTATACCTCTCATATAAACTATACTCTACTCCTCAACCTCTGTCTAGCCTAGCACCCCTCTTCCTGTTCCTATACTTCTCATACATATAAACCATGCCCTACGTTTCAAGCCCTGTCTAGTCTAACACCAATCCCCGTATCCCCTACCTCTCAAAAGCTCATTCCCTCCTGCCCCCCCCTCTAGCTGAGTATCACTCCTTGGTTTCCTATCTAACCTAACTTTAACACCTGTCTATCCTAGCATAGGATCTCTCTCCGTTTTCTCGTCTCTCCTTATAAACACAAACTCAATTCTCCTAACCTAATACCTCTCCTCGTTTTCCTATACTTCTCATATAAACCTTACTCTACTCCTCCACTTCTGCCTAGCCTAACACCTTTCCTCGTTTTCCTACATCTCTCATATAAATGCATTTTCCTCCTTGAAGACTCTCTCAACCTAGCACCTACCTTCGTTTTCCCTATCTTTTCCCATATAGACGTATACTCTGTCATTCAGACCTTCCTGACTAGCCTAGCACTTCTCCTCATATTCCCCTACCTCTCTCATATATAAGATGCATTCCCTCCTTCAACCCCGTCTAGCCTAGCATCGACCCTCGTATTCCCTATCTCTCGCATATAAACGCATTTTCCTCCTTGAAGACTCTCTCAACCTAGCATCTAGCCTCGTTTTCCCTATCCTTTCCCATATAAACGCAAAAAACTGTGCTCGAATTCCTCTATATATCCTACTTTATAGAATTCTCAAGAAGATAAATAAAATATTCAGTTGCTTTTAGGAATGCGAATTACTGCATTTTAAGGCTGATGTATCTGTATTTGGTGATTGTAAGGAATTCCACAAATGTCCGCGGAAATTCCTTGAAAAACCGCATAGTTGTATTAAAGAGTATAATTAACTGGAAAAATATCAGCTTACATAATGAACAATGAACTAGATCGATCTGCTGAAGGCCAACTGTTGTCGCGGCTGCCTTTCGAATTATTTTTGCAAGGAATGATTATGGTGTTTGTTTTGATTATGCCTGGTGTGAAATGGCCTGTCAGTATGCAGTCTTTTACAGCGTGTCCATAATCTGGTTGGATAGTCTAGATTTTATTTTTGATATCCATCGGTAATACTAAAAGTGACCTTTCCAATTAAGTTTATCAGAAATATATAGCAATTTAAAGAACCCGTGATACTTAAAAACTATATTCCAAGAGCAAATAAATTCACTTTATTCGGAAAAGTATTTCAACTTTTTCTTCCATCTCAAGCATACGATGCTTTTTGTAAAGACACTAGCATAATTGAAGAAAATTCTGTTATATATGTACTATATATCCTACTCTATAATCTTTTATTATTCTGTTTTTGAGCAACCGTATTAATTCCTCAACGAGTCTGGTACGGTTTAAGACTCTCTTTCTTAACGAGTCGTTGCAGGTCGATGATTCTATTGGATTGACTTTCAGGTCAGAAGTTCCCAAATTGCTTGCTTCTAGGCTCCCCTGAAGAGAGAGAAATTCTTACTGGATCAAGTTTCTTTTTAAGGGAATGCTGAATCGTGTTTTTCTGCATGCTAACAAGGTCTGACCTACTTTTTAAGTAATTCGCACGTTGTCAAGATGCACACATACTTAAGCACTGGAATTAAAATTTTGATTTGGGGTTATATGGGCACACCACAATAAGTTGTAGCAACTTACGTTGTGCGGAAAGAACTGTGAATGACTGCAGTGAGACCATGAAAAGTGCGTCCTGTCTATTGATGATTAAATACTGATCCTGTTCCTATTATAATTTACAAAGTTGTGCTGCTGATAAATGCAATGGTTTTTGCTTTCTCTACCACGTACCTAATAAGTAGAAAGATGTTGCATTCCACCAAGACATTCGTATCCGAGATTTCACCGGAAATACATGTTTTAAGGCCCCTTGAATAAAAAAACCATTTTTTAGAAAATTTCCGTGTGTGTAAACAGAACTCAAAAACGAACCGTCGAATAAATAACTTGTTTAAATAGAAAACTTGGTATTTAGTTCAGTAGCTTCCAAAGATGCGACACGAAGATTTTCAAGAAAATCCACCCACCCCAAACTACTCTTTACATGGAACGTTTTTGGAAATTTTTTATTTTTTAAAAAAATGACTTAATGATTTGATTAAAATACCACATATTAAAGATATTTACATGACAAATCAAATTCATATCTTAAACTTTCTGGGAATAGCCTGTGAAGTCCACTTCATTCGAAAGGAATTTTGTATTGTATAGCTGGTAAACGTTAATGGACAGACGAAAACGTACTACAGAAATAATGTAGCTATCTTTAAAAACACACAATTTATTTCAAATAGGTTTTTTTTGACATAAGCCATTTCGGAGATATCCGTTATTAATATTTTGAATTCTTCAATACTTTTGTCTTTGTTTTAAAGTTCTGTTAACATTCAGTTGTTTCTCGCGATTGCTTGGAAACTGTGTGTAATTTTAAGGTCAGCATATAGCGCCCAGTTATTAGACATTTGACTGTCGCTGTTCCCTTTGTATCTATAACGAAATGTGTTATGTAGCTATTTTTGCAACGATTTCGATTAACATGAAGCAGATAGAAAAGTAAACTTTCGTAAGAGTAATGTGTGCACCTATTATTAAACGTTAGAGGTTCCAGAAAGTTATGTGAATGTAACACATCCAAATTTTATTTTCTCTTTCGTTTGCCTCTATGGCAGTTGAAGAAAGTAACATACTTCACATAAAAATTCTATATGTGGATTTCATCGGAAACACATATTTTGAGTTTTCTTGAATTAACCAAAAAACAAAAAAAGCATGTTTAGAAAAAAATTCCGTTCATGTGTGTGTGTGTGTGTGTGTGTGTGTGTGAGAGAGAGAGAGAGAGAGAGAGAGAGAGAGCGCGCATTAGTCAAAATCCAAAAGTCAGATGAATATCAGCTATGTTTAACTCTGAACACTTTCAAAGCTGCAACACGAAGGTTTTCAGGAAATTGTATACATACCCATCTACATATGCGCATACATTAATTTACATTTATTCGGTAGCATAACCACTAAACATTTGTAACATCCAGTATATGTGTAGTTGTTATTGGCATGTAACGGCATGTAACACGCACTTAATGTGAATCTAATCGCATTATAGCTTAAACAAAGTGAACCTGTGCGTGCTTATTTTTATCTTTATCTTTTGAGTTGCACAAAAAAATGCTCACGCTGAAAAGTTTGATGAGAATAAAATGTCCCTGTGTGTATGACCAGCGTAACTGAAAAACGAAAAGTCTGATAAATACCAAACTTGGTTCTTAGGTTTAGTACTTTCCAGAGATGCGATACGAAAATGTTCAAGGAAATCCCCCATCCCAAATCACTGTTTATATGGAACATTTTTCGAAATTTTTTGTTTTTCAAAAACTGGCTAACGATTTTGATTAAAATACTATATTTGAAAGATATTTACATGACAAATAAAATGAATATTTTGAATTTTCTGGGCATTGCTGTGAAGTCCTCTTCATTCGGAAGGAACTTTGTACAATCTTGTAAAACTGGTAAACGTTAAGCGACAGACGTAAACGTACTGCACAAAAAATAGAAGTAGGTCTCTTAAAAACACAACATTTATTTATATAACTTTTTATGTGGCGTCAATAGTTTCCGAGATATACCTTATTAATGGTTCGATTAGTTCAATACTTTGTCATTCTTTTCAAGTCAGTTATTTTCAGTTGTTTCTCGCGATTGCATGGAAACAGTGTGGAATATTAAGGCCAGCGTCTAGTTCTTTAACATTTGACTATTGCTCTTCTCTTTATAGTCCAGTAATAAACGATAGAGGGTAGAGAAAGTCATGTGAATGTAACACATTAAATCTGTAGGTTTGTTGCAAAGGTTCTATACATTTTTTCTGTTTGCGTATTAGCTATAATCTTAAGTGTCCCCATTGAATCTGAGTTAATATACTTGTTACTTAATGCATATTTTATGAGGAGAATCATCCTCAAAGTGAAGGCATTTAAAGCATTGGCTAACTCGAACACGCGTTATCACTAAGTTCGCAGGTAGTAGAAATAAAGAAGATTCCACAGGCAGTAGAAATAAAGGATACGCATAGCTGTAGTGACATAAGAAAATGGTCAAACCATGATCTCAAACTTTAAGTCTGCTTGCCGAATGGTTATTGCACAGGTTTCGTGATTAGGTGTACGTTTTCAACTACAGCCATATATTCTTATAATTTAATTATTTGTTTTTAAATATTGGCTGGAGTATCGTTTGTTTTAACGTTGTGTAGTGCATAATATTATTTAAATGTTTAACATAGCCACATATTTACTCTCGGTTCTTAGAATTTCTAAACATATTTATTCTCGGTTCTAGAATTTCTAAAATCCACGACACAATCGAATTTTCTGGTCATATTATATCTCATTGAAAAGTGAAGATTAGTAGATTTAGGCGAGTTTTATCCCACTAAAACATGTGCATATATTAGGTGTAATAAGCGAGATATAGCATACCAGAGTAACTAATTCGCAAAAGCTAATAAGGGCTTAAAAGATACTAGATCAGGCTCGCCATTTCGTGATACTCGGTGCCATTCTCTTCCTCAAACTTCGTGTGTTAGGGGTGGTTGGACTTCACGGCGACACTGTGCTAATAGAAGCTCCTTGGACGGTAAAGGTAAAAGTAAAGGTACGTATCACGGAAGTATCCCCGGGGCAGAGCACCACACGCAGGCCAGTCGGCCCCTTGTGTTTCCAACGTGATCCCTGGGAGGGAGGGATGAGGGGAGAGACCCGAAAGACGACGAAATCCGGATGCCGACGGGCGCTAACATGGACGAGGTCCCTAGCGTTTCCAGATAGAACGCATCCGACGCCGCACGGTCCCTGCCCACAAGCCACCAACCTCCAGGGTCCCCTGGAGCGGAGCCTCACGCTGAGGAGAGACCTAACAGAACGGTACCGCGGCGACGCCAGAAAAGAAACCTTAACAGAACGCAAGCCACCGCCCAGCCGCAACCCGCCGAATACCGTCGCCTGTCATACAACCCTGAAACAGATGACAAGGAAGATGATGTGTACAGGAAATGAGAGGAAGGATAGTCGTGGTAGAAGATGAACCATCCCAGCACTCGCCTGGCGATTCGGGGAAACCACGAAAAACTCATCGGCCAAAGTGGGCGGCCGCTGGGGATCGATCCCGGGGCCTCCGGAATGCGGACCACAGACGTAACCGCCTGAGTCACTGCGCTCGGTTCCTTGGACGATAGGCAAACTGAAGAACAAAAGAGGGGAATGAGTTAAACCTCTTGTCCACCTCCAGTATCAACACTGTGCTAGATAGTGATGGGTAATCCGAATGAAAACTATCGAATTATTCGGTGTGGATAAAAATTGTTACAAAAGCTGAATAACATGTTTGGATATTGTACACATTTATTGATTATCCATACACTCAACTAAAAACAAAATCAATTTGTTATTCTGCTTAACCATCAGTCCATTTTCAAATATTATAGGTACCTGCTTCTCAGCGCAGAACATAACCTAACTTGGCACAATCAATATACGCGTTATCAATCAACAATGCAACAAGAATTATGAAATATACATCTTTTACTTTATTGATCGCTAAACAGTTACTCCCTTAGTTCCAAAATTGTATTTCCGGACCACATGAAAACTCCATGTTTATATCTATGTTGCAAATATCATTATAACGCAGTGTAAAAAAACCGAATACAACTGTACAACCAACTGAAAACATTCGATTGTTAAGGGAAACTATCGTTTACCAATCGATTGTGTAAAACATTCGGTTTGCCCATCACTAGTGCTAGTACTAGATGATCACAAAGCTGGAGCCTTCGTTGCTTGCTTGCGCGAGTAATAAGCACCTCAGTTTGAAAACTGGGAGTCTCGGGTTTGCGTCAGCATTAATAAGTTTGTACTTTTCGATTTTTAAAAAATAATAATTAAAAAATTAGACGATTTAGCCTCTGCTCGTCGCGAAACAGTTTAAATTGTCCTAGCCACACCAGTATTGAAATTACAGTTGTCTAGAGTTGGTTGTTCTAGAATTCGCAACGCTCCAAAACGAAAACAAATAGCAATTTTGAGGAATGAAGGTCACTGTGAGTGTACCGATTTTCACCAAAATGAATGATGGGCAATCCAGTCGTACGCAGTTGAAAGGCTGGTTTTGAGGGAATTCGCAAAATTAAAATTGCGAGTTAGATCTCATTTTACGGTATAAAAAGACTTCTACCAATGAAAAGTGTGCTGGTGATAGTAACTCTATCCATCGGTAGATATTCGCCTTTAAACCTTCGAGAGGAGGTCCAAAGTTCACGTCACCTTGCCATTTTTTTGAGGCGGGGAAGAAAAATTTCGAGTTTGAATGTAATTGAAAGCAAGTACGTGTAATTCGGTCCTGGCCTTAAATTTTCAAACTTGAAACTTAGGATTTATCACGTAAAATATTGTCTTAAACACAGCAAAATAAATGTCTAATAACTACGTGCTACGATTAGAATTTCCGGTCAAGTAAAAACTCATTGGAAAGCTGAAGACGAGAGGAATTCGGAAATGGCCTTAGATTTTCAATATTTTGATCATACAGGAATTATGATATCAATTTGCAGCAGTGTAAGCCAACGTCATATTGAAAGAGAAGCAAATACAGAATTTCAAATGTTATTCCCCGCATTGGTATACAATTGTTGATCATAAACAAAAACTAGAGACTTTCATCCATATAAATAAGGCTTTTGCATGTAAATTTAAAGGTTATTTTTAGTTTATAATCTAAAAGATATCATAAGCATGAAAATCCTTTATATGCGAGGTGGGTAATACTGAGTACTGAGTCACCAATTGTGGCGTAAATGATCCGGGTTCGAATTCTAGGACTGCATTACCGTGGATGAGAAGCAGGTGTTGTATATTCGATGTAGACATATATTAAACTTGGTATTTATGGTTATCAGGAAGCGGAGGAGGATTGCGGCACTTAGGCGCACAGTTGCCTATTATGCCTCTGGAAACCTTGGGGAAGAAGGATGAAGCGAAGGACACAGAGGGCGACAAGATCCGGGGCAACAGGCTCAGACTCAAAAGGGGTCCCTAACGTCTCAGATATTACATAATAATGCAGGCTTGACTCCCCACAGACCCGCCTCTCGCCACGGAGAGTTTTCTCTAGGGCCCATCTCACACCAAAGCCAGAGCGCACACATAGCAAACTCCACTACCTTACTCGTCCCGCCGTTCACTCGCCTGTACCTTCGACCGTGAAACATGGTAAGGAAATGAAAATACAGCAAATGGACCACCCCAGCATTCGCTTACCAACCAGAGAAAACAGCGAAAAAGGAAAAACTGAAGTGGTCAGCCTAACGGGAGTCAAACCTGGGACCTCCCGATTGCGAGTCTCGCACGTAATGGCGGATACAACGAGATGATTTTCAAGAAAATCCTCCCCAAACTACCCTTTAGTTGGAACATTTTTTGTTATTTTTATTTTTTTAAACCTGGTTATAACGCTTTTCATTAAAATATCAGGTTTAAGATATTTGCATAACAAATTATGTATTTTGAATTTTCAGCCATTAGCCTGTGAAGTTCTCTGCATTCTGAATTGAATTTGTTATCAATCGTAAAACTACAGAAACAAAAACTGAGTGGAAATAAAGTGTGTATCGTCATAACACACAAATTCTCATCGTTCTTCTTCTTCTTCTTCTTCTTCTTCTTCTGCTGCTGCATTAACTATATAAACATAGTCTGTCGAAAAATGGGTTTGCAAAATCATGTTAATTTAACACAACGAATTTTTTAAATCCTAAAATTGAACATTTTTAATGAAGAGTAATCATTAGCGACACACAATTCATGCGCAAGTAATAGAAGCCTTTTACAACAGAATTCATGGTATGTTGTTTAAACTGATTACCCAGTTCACAATTCCCTACAACGACAAAATGTATGTTGTGCTAAGTGTGGGAACGAAACAACCTGTGCAAATAATTTTTACTTTCTGTACTACTAAATAGAGGAAGTGTTGTTGCATTCCACCCAACATTTTGATACTGAGATTCACCAGAAAATTAACGTTTTGAGGATCCCTGAACCCCCTCCCCCCAAAAAAAGCAACTAATAGTCCGGTGTGTGTGCGAACAGCATAACTCAAAAACAAAAGAGGTTTAAATATGAAACTTGGTACTTAAGCTCAGCATCTTCCAAGGATGAGACACGAAGTTTCAAGAAAATTCTACCACCCCAAACTATCGTTTACATGGAAATTTGCATTAGTTTTGATTTTAGAAAAACTGCTCTAAGGATTTTGATTAAAACACCAATATGTTAATGACATTTCTACTACAAATAAAACGTATATCTTTAGGTTTTTACATAGCCTGTGAATTATGACTTTTGTATAATTGGTAAGCCGTCCTACTTCAAACAAATGTAGATCTCATTAAGACACATTATTTATTTTAAATAACATATTTTTGTGTGTTTAAAATTTCCAGGTATTCTTTGTTATTGGCCCGAATTTTCAAAGAATTACACTTTTCTCACTGGTTAGTCGCTATTCGTTTCTCTCGTGATCATGTAAAGGACATAGAATTTAAAAGCTATTACACGCTCTTTAAAAATCTGAGTATCACTTTACCTACGTGTCTGCAATGAAATGTGTGGAAGATAATTGAAGGTTTATGTGTTTTAACAAGAAGAAGGTAGAACAGTAAGATTGTAAAAGAATAGTTTGTAGAAGAGTGAGTAGATTAAGACGTTTGAATACAACGCATCAGATTTTTAATGATGGGGTTTTAAAACTTGAGTTTTTCTGTGTTGTAGAAGGCCCAGAAAGAATAGTACCTACTACGTGTTTTTACAGAGATGTCATAGGGTTAAAAAAATAATTTCTAATTAGGACATAGTTTCAATACCCTTCCAGCATTATCACCAGGGTCTACCAGGGTCACTGAAAACTCGATAAATCACGCACGACATCGATTTATTGGAGGAATTCCAGAATATGTTTCGTCGCCTGTAGTGAACAGCAAACAAAGCAAATAAAGTTGACAATTGCGCAAAAGGCATCACATGTGACAGATCGTATTTGCAAACGACGTTTCTGAACTTATCTTACTTTAGTTCTCCAGTAAAATCTACATTGATAGTGTATAGGATAAAATTATTAGTTTTTCTAGCATAACTCGGAAACTACCCAAGCAACTTGTTAAATCGTTTACCACCGTTTCTTCCCAGTAGACTGCATGACATTACTAACTTAAGGAGTCCAGAGTCTCTTCCCCCGTTCCTTCCCTTCCTCCCTTTCGCCACTCCCCCCTTTTTTGCTTATTTAGGAGTTCTTTTAGTGCCGAGGGTTTTACGATATTCCAACCTCATTGGAATATTAACAGTTTGTAGTTCAGCTCAGAAGAGGTCATTTCGCCACCGGTTAGCGTTAATATTTCCCGCTGGTTGAATTATTCGCATTTCCAACTTACCTACATAAAATAAGATCCGTACTTTGTTTTTAAAAGAGAAAGATTTCGATGAATGTACTAAGAAAAGAAAATTTTGTTGATATGACTGTATGGAGGTTTTAATGAAATTTCCATTGCTAAAGGATGAAACCAGGACTTCAAGTATTCTAAGTATTATTTCTGAAACTAAGCAATACGTTAGTTGTATACATTTAATATCGCCCAAGAGCTGTTGCTTGCTAGTATTTTTATGCTTTGTAACGTTTCCAAAAGTTAAATTTAACAAATTAAATATCTAAGGGGTGAAAAAGAAAAGGGGAAAAAAGCAAACTTCTCCATGACTCGTTTCAACTTAGAAATTCGTTAATACCCCAAAGAACAGCACAAGGAACCTTTCTTCCTGTTTTGATTTGTTGTGTTTCATAGGCACAATGAATCCCCGCCCCCTCTCCAAACGAAATTTAAAATTGAGCAGTGAAATATTTCGTCTAATTTTGGTAGTTTCCTTTTCCCACTTGCATGATATTATTGAAACGTTTCGTAAATATTATTAAAACGTTTCGTAATTAAAATGGCAACTTTTATATATGGCGAAATATCAATCCTGATTTTCACCCATTTTGTAACCATGATATGTTTTAATTTTTACGAAATTAATATCATGAAAAGTATGAGGTAACGAAAATAAAGAAATACTGCCATAAGTTCGAAATCGAAAGACTCCACATGTACTAAACAAGGTAGGCTAATACTAGGTAATGAGTGACTGGGAGAAATTGTGATCGTCAACATTTAACAAGTGGAAATCATTGTGGTCAACATTTACAAGTGGATAGATATTTGTTTTTCCACCAAATGTCCACTTCTCTCTGTAGCATAATTCTAATCGTAGCCTTTATGTACAAAAATGAGCAAAATGAAGTATCATGGTGAGCAGCACGTCTTAGAAATGCCTTTGTGAAGCTTTAACGGGCATAAGTCCTTAAATCCTGAATTGATGATGTTGATGCTGCTGTACTTCTTATTAAACCAGAGTAGCTGTTTCTGATACATTATTCGTATCAAACATTAAATTATATGCAATTCTACTGCAATTTGCATATGCAAGATTGGAACCAAAGCCTTCTTACGTTTGCGACTATGCTACAGATAATTGGTGACATTGTAGAACTCGGTCCATTTGGTATTCAGCTGTGCAGCCGTATCTGGTTTCAAGTTTTCCTCTTGTCACATGTGTGTCTTGATGGATCCAATCAAGCATGCAGGAGTTTTTTCTATCACATTTCCTTACATTCCTGCAGCACAAGCTATCCCTTTGCTGTACTCCTACGTCATAAAGATTGACTCTGCTTTAGGCAATAATACTAACATCCATCTTATACAGGGTAGGTATAAAAGAATGAAAGTACTTAAAGTATTTTTATGACTAAGTATTGAAGGAGGACAAGGTACCGGGCGTCGAAATGCACCAGAACATACTATTAAATTTTTCATTCGTGCTTGTGCCGCGCGCTGTTGTGTGTATTAAGTTTGAGAGTACGGAAATGGCGTCTGATAGGGAGAGGGCATCTTGTATTTTGCAGTTCAGCGAAGGCAAGATTTCATCCCAACAGTACAACGGAATTTCCGCGTCTGATAAGGATAGGGCTGTGCCTTCCAGTTAGCAAGAAAAGATTCTGTCACAACGGAATTTCCGTGTCTGATAAGGGGAGGCCCCCCTATGTCTTGCAGTTAAATGGTACAAGGGAATTTCCGCACTCGTTTTGCCTAAGATCTACCATTAGGGAAGAACATCTAATGTTAGGAGCGTTAGTGTGAAGAGACTGGTTCCGCTTATGTCCTGTGTGTAAACGGGGGAAAAAATTAGATAGAATCAGAAAAGCTTTCACAAGAAGCCCGCAAAAATCCACGTACTGATCCAGCCCTGAGCAGCAGCTGCCTCTAAAACCGTATAGGTGTCCTTGTAAGTGATTGTGTTCCAAGCCATATAGATTGCAGCTGGTATATTGCCCTGAAACAACACGATAGAATCCTGCACCACACATCCTGTAGGGAGGTGCAAATGAGCATGGTGGATGGAGATTTTGTACACTGTCTAGTTTTCTAGGACGAAGAAACATTACAACTTAACGGGAATGTCATAACATATGTATATTGGACACACAGAACCCACATGCCAACAGTGAGCATGGCCGGTAATCACCTAAGGTAAATGTTTGTTTTTATACCATATCACAAAGGAAACATTTTTGACCGAGTCTTCTTCTAGGGTATTATAAACTGGGATTACCTATCTACCAGTGCTGCAGCAGTGGTTAATCGTGTAGCTAGATGAGTCTAGAGACCGCCTGTTCCAACAAGAGGGGTTTTCATCATGCAGTCCGGCGTTACTTGAATATTTGCCTCACTGCTGAAATGGCCGAGCTATTGACTTATGTATGACCTGGCATATCGCAAGTAGTCTCCTGATTTAACCACGCGGTGGTCGTTCTCTGGGAGTATGGGAGGGATGATGTATGCGTGCCTCTTCTACCAAAGGATGTGCCGGAGTTAAAACAGGTGTTGCTACTGTCACCACAAACATCGACGCGAACATGCCTCGTGTGGCAAGAACTCATTACCGCCTGAAAATATGCAGTGTGTCACGTTCCCACATTTGATGTTACGAAAAAATTGTGCTATATTTATAGTTTATTCATAATAAATAATATGTTTAGTTTTTTTTATTCGTTTTGACAATGTACATTAAAGAATCTGCATTTACACGATTTTAAAGAATATTGATAGTAGAGTTACGAAAGATATTGGCGATCATTTTTGTCTTCTAAGGAACAAACTGGAGATTTAATCGAAGAGAATCTATGTAGGCTTTCTCCAGGAATTCCTAACTTGTAAAATTAACGTATAAATAGCAAATCTTCAAACAAGATCATTTGCAGCCACAAAATATGACTGCAGCCATGCAATAGTATGGGGCAAAACTTAATGCCCTCACCTCCAAGTGTAATGAGTTCTCTTACATGCTAGAAAACAATCGCTACCGGGGTTGCAAATTTAGCTGTTTTCCCGCCAGATCTTGGTTACTGTGCTCCCCATGACGAAGGCAGTTGCCGCGCATACATTTGCAAGTAGGAGAACGAGGAATAACCATGGCTAGCACGTGGCGTTTTGGCGCAAACAGGGTGAGACGTTATTTAGTTGTTGAACGTCAATGCTGTACATAATGCGTGTCTTATATTCTTCGTCATCGCTGGGTCTCTTTCACTGCGAGGACCTCTAGGGTTTCCGCACAATGGAGTCGATTTAAGACTCGAAATAATCATATTTTACTGTTTAACATGTAACACTGACGTGAGTTTTTGCTACTGCGCAACCGCCATCTTTCGCGATGGAGAGAAGTTTTGCGGCGAAAAAGTCCCAATAATCGAGAATCCTAGTGACTTTTAAACTAACAGAAGTTATTAGCCAAATAAGTCAGACCTCCACAAGGGGATTGCATTTACAGAGCAACAAACATTCAACACGAACAGACGAACTCGTCTGGAATATGCATGCTGCTGCGGTTGGCAATGTCTGGATTCTGCTACGGTTGACAATACGACGCACAGTAGTAAACAAAAACTCAAAAGTGAGCAGATGAACTCCTGGACTCTCAACTCGGAGTCCAATTATGCACTGTACCATTATAAAATTGGAACTTTATCAAGTAATAGCAGTACAAAATTATATTCATATGCAGATCATCCAGGTTCAAAGAAAATTGCTGCTTAATACCTGTTTGTATTTAGCAGTAACCGCAAGTGGAGGATCGATTTTCTGCTTTATAGAATCAAGCGAAATGATGATCGCATATTATAGTAGTGCAAGTTTTGGGTAAACACTACTGCAATCATCTGCAGCGAGTAGCTGGAAGGGTCCTAATTTCGAAGTCCAGTGTTTATATTGTCTGCCAATTCAAATTTGTAGATTCTACCATAAAATACACGGAGTTTTCGAAGATCAACTAGCGGGATTCCAATGACATGTGTTGGAAATTTCGTACACTCCGCGACGTGCCTGATAACTCTCCAACGTTTTTTTTTACCACTTTTAAACAAGAAATAAATCAAGGATTGGGTAGAATCTGTATTTCCGGTTTCTGAAGAAATCCTGAGGGTGAATACAAAATAAAGACTATTAAAATAGTAAATGATATCAACCCGATAGTCCTTCTATTACTGAAGGCTACTACAAAGATGCGATGTTTTTCTATAGTGAATGTTGATACAACGCACTCTTTAGTGTTGCCATACCATTATCATGTATACGTACAGCTGCCCAGTGTAACTCCACTTCCATGAAAACGGGGATTTAGTTTGGCAGCTAATCACCAGCGCATTATTACCGCCGCGGACCAAGGTAAACATTTGGCACGTTATTATTCCTTTGCTCGGTTATCTCATACAGTAGGGGATAGGCAAAGATAATGTCCCTCCAATGAAGGTTACTCCTTGGCCAATAGCTGACTGGATTTGCAGTTGACAGTCACGCAGCAATTTCTACGTGGAACTGCAGAACACGTTCGAACATCTTGGTATGTTTTCATGTGCTGAGAACAGAATGAAACGTAAAGGGCCTGGGCGTATCCTCGGTAAAAGTTTTAATGCGAGTTTATTTATTTTTCTGCTCACTAGTGTTGTCAGGTCCCCCATACTTAATCTGATTTCTTTAGTCTTCCAGTTCACGTATTTGGAATGTTTCTACCGTATTTTATCACAGCTTTCGGATTTAAGAGTTTTGTTTGTCAAAATGGCTAACATGTTTTATGCGAAAGAGAGACTTTTTTTATAAATAATTTGAGACGAAAATGGGTCAAGTTTCTGAATTACAAAAACAAACAATTACATCACTTCGTTGCCTAAATGAAATATTGTAAAGTTGTTCATTTCGGAAACGTTTCGCCACGACTATCCACTACTACCTACAAATGAGACCTTGTAAAGCTGTTAAGTTTCGGAAATATTTCGCTACGACTATCAGCTATGTACATAGCCTATATCGTGGATATTATAGTTAAGCATATTGCATACATATGCATTAAATGAACTAATGTATTAAAATTATATGTACAATTTAATGGATGTAGCACTTACTGTCGAACGTTGCTCAGATCTTTCCGAAGTCGTATGCCTAATCCATTTTGGTTCCTTGATGTTAGTTGTTTTCGAAGTTGGTGTTTCAACCGAAAAATGGCAGAAGTACTTTTCAGGAGAGCCAATATTTTTTAGAAAACTTTTTTCTTCATTAAACCTTCATAATATTCTCAGGAATTCTCTGTAAAGGTCATCCGTACCAATAACAGATTTGATTACTGCCACATGTAAGAAAGCTATTTCATCCGTACATACATTATTCATGATTGAAATCGCGTACGATGGGAGCAGATATACCGGTAGACATAACTCCATTTATAACGTTTTCAGAAGAATGTCGTATTTAATATTAGTTACATATAATTTATAAAGATATTTGTGTCCATTTGTCCGACAAACAAATATTACTTTCTTTCCAGTCTTTTGGCGCTGTGTTACGATTTCATTTACGTATTGCCACTATCAAATATCGTTATCTGAAATGGAGATGATATTAACCATAACCAGTTTTTTAGGATTATTGAAATGCTCTATATAGAGCAACTGGGTGTGTTCTGAAGCAGAACCTATTGACATTTCTCATTGTTTCCCACTTTTCAAGGTGTTTATGCAAGTTTGTCAGTGTTGATTAAAAACATATAAGCTTTTAATATAGCTAGAATTTTCCGGAGTACTGGTGAACTACAAGAGTTATCGATAAACGCTTCTTTTTTGTCTTTCCCTATTATGGTTTTCTTCAGTGAAGAAATGTGACGTGTAAACCTCTGTAGCAGATGTCATTCTCTGCGATTCGTATAGTATCTTAAAGCATTTGGAATTAACCAGTCACAAATATTGGATACAGTTCAAAATTGCTATCATTAGTCGTTTTAAAACAGCAGGAAGCTTTTCTAGTGAAAGAGTACAAATGCAGCCTAGTAAAGAGATGCTAAGTTCGTTTTCGTGATGGAGCTGATGACAAAAAACGGGTGTTTCTAGAGGTTTCAAGTATTGCACACCCACAAAATTGCAAAAGTGTGAAGTGATTCTACCGAACAGTATAAATATGAAATAACGCCAACAGTTTCTCAGTAATATGTTAAGTGGCATAAGGATGACAGTCCATATCTGTATGCAGACAATTATGCTCGATATGCGCGCCAAATCCTATGCCAATTTTAACGTTAATACCACTCTTGGGAGAAAAGTCTCACACGGGATAAATTTTTTCTCTTGTTTTTAGAAGCGTCGAAGTTTGACGTACATTTGAAGACTTCTTCACATCTTCTAAAGAAAACTGTGCTAATACATCAGAATCAATCGCTTCAGTTGTAGTGCGAGCGGCGGAATATTTCGTTTCACAAGCTTCGTAATTAGTTTGGGATGCACAGTCATATGATTGGAGATTGTGTCCGTGTTTCACGGTGTGATACGCAAAAGCTCATCCGCTAGTAAGAAGTTGGTTGTCTAGTACTTTTACCATAAAAACCGCGACGCTGGAATGAAATTGAGTTTTATTTATGGACGCTCTTTAACTGCTTTAGTAGGACGACATAGAACATCTTAGTGTTTCACAATCCTAATGCTTTTTCGACAGAATATTCTGCTTAATATGACGTCTCCCACCTTGTAACACTCACCTGCCTGACACAAAACGCCTCTAAAATGCTGCTGTCCCGTTCAAAACGGTACGTAAGGTCACTTTATTTAGGTATAAATCGAAGTACAAATTGCAGGTTTCGTTTTTAAATGTTGACAGTGTGTGGGGAATTTCCACTTACCATCGTCAAGCTTATGCTTATGAATTATTACAAATCAAATCAAGTGAGCATTTTGATCTGAGCGAAGCAAATAAAGTTATTTAATTTCTAACAAAGCGTCATGTTAAAATATATGCTTTAGTTTTAACCCGAATGGTTGTTTTATCAGACTGGGAAAAAGTATGAAATGAATGCTCAAATTAGCCCGAGCTAGGAACAGTTATTTTCTCGGTATAACACAAATAACACTCCCCAATTGAAACAAAAATAGGTCCTCAGGATTATTAAATAGGCACGATACCTCCAAATAATGGAGGCGGGCAATAATTGATTTATAACATCAAAGCGAATCCTTTAATTTAACAATGTTAATAGCATACTAAGCAAAGGAACAATAATATGAATGCTGTAGATCTACAACAATGGTGCCAATCACCGACTTTTGAGCGAACGAAGGCCTGCAACACAAATTAGCCATAGACCGGAACTTTCGAACTCAACGCTCAACAATGTCACCCTTCCTTATTTATTACTACATGCATTGCGTAGTTGCATTGTCGAAATGCAGACGCTTAGTGATACTTTGGTGTTCTGTGATTGCTACTTCAGGGTATAAGATATTTTCTGCTCGAGATGCTTGGGCGTTTACTTTTACGAAATTGGCTATAATTTCAGTTTTAAAATCACGCAACCGTATTACACGCTCGCAATATAAAGAATAGACTTAAAGTAAATAACGTTGTAAAGTATTCGAGAAGTTTAGATTTTACTTTCAGATTAGCACAAATTTTGTAGCTTAGTACGTAATCACATTATTGAAAAGCGCAGTTCAGGTAAACTGATATTGTAAATACAAACTTTTTTGCTTCTAATACTTATTCTTTAATAAACGGTGTTCTTTAGTATTATAAGCACAATAAATCACCACTGTTTCTCTTATTGTTTTTATTGAGAATATCTGTTAAGCCGAGATGGACCGCCCTTAAAAAACCTGCAAAAGATAAATAGGTGTTGAGACGTGCGGAGACAGCGAGTAAGGTATCAGGTTAATGTAATCAAGCGCGCCAGCAGCAGCTCCTTGGTTAGGAGTTATTCAAATGAAATATCACTAAAGGAACGTTGAGTTAAGTCTTTACACTTGCGCGTTAATCACTCATTAAAAGTGGTAGCTTTTATAGTGTTGGTTATGAAGATAACACTTGAACTTGTCATTAAGACAGGTCAGTGGAGTGTATTACTTCACATAGTAACAGCTGACATTAGGAAACTCCTGTCAAAGGTTATCTGTCACTCTGACGTACATAGTTAACGTTCCCCTAACTTCCACCTCTGGGAACTGGTTTTGTTGGGAGACATAAACGGTGCTCATTACCGGTAGTTCGTGGTTAAGGGTACCAACTAGAATGTAAAATGATCTAAAACGAGTGCTTTTGTTGTATTTTCTACATTCGATCCTAGCGTACGAGGCATTGTCAACACTACGAGTCGTAGTCAGGCATAGTCAAAATAGGAGGTTTTATCTTATTACGCTTGATTTACTTCACATTCACAGAGATGTCAAGATTTACGTAGAAAACGTTTTAGAAACTTCGCAAAACATTATAGAAGATTGGTTGAACACGTTGTAGATGGAAATACATTTTGTAACATAATAATCACATTATTAATAATGACACAAGTAAATTGATGTGAATTTCTAATATTTATTCTTACCTACATTTCTTTCCCTATTCAGTTCTTTGCATTATGTAGTAAGCATATTTAGTATGCCAAACTGAATTTCCTTCGTAAATATGTGTGCTGTCTTCCTTCACCCTCCCCCAAAGAAATTCTGGATCCGCTTCTGAACAGATTACATGGTTCTGAAAATTTAAATGCCACAAAATGAGTACATGCAGGAAGGTTTTACCGTGAGTAAACAGAGTTTGCTTTTAGTTTTTCCATTCTTCTACAACCTCAATTTTTTGTATATTTAGGTGCATACCTATATCTTGCAAACTATTAAACATACAGTCTTATTATTTTCTGTGCATATACAAGTAAATAAAAACTTAAAAATGAATGTAAAGAGTTTCTCCTAAAGTAATATCTAGTAATTTAATAGATTAAAATTACTCAAAATTTAACAAACTTTTCTCTCCACATTTCGAAAAGCTATAAAGTCTAACAAAATTATGCAAATATGAATCCCCTAATTTTGTCATATTTGTTTTTCAGTACACACTGAAAAGTTAATAACCTTGAATAAAAACTGTGGCAGAAAAAGTGACCTATTCTCCAAACAAAGTTAAATGTTCTCTTTGGGACCATTTTTCTGAAACATATTACACATGGAATAAACATGTATAACTAAGTGAAGAGATACTTAGCTTTGTAGCCCATGGTCTACTGCAGGAATAGAAAAATGCTCAATAATGGCTTGATATGGTAACCACTCACATCGTCATAGGATGTACTCTACCAGGCATTTTAAATTGGACCTCATGCATTCCTATAGGAAATGTTGCAGCAGAATTTAATCTGACAAACTAATTGGACCACTACTTAAGCACGATCAACAGAATAACTTATTGAAATGATCTCAGATCATTAGAGACCACAGGCAATATCACCTGGTGTTGAAACCACAGGTCTTGCAGAATGTAGAAACCGTGCCCTCACTTTGTTGGACTTTAATGGTCCTAAGAGCCTTAAAAAACTTAACTTATTGGGATGCATGCAGGAGAGTTTGACACATGCTGTGGTGGTGGTGGTTTGTATGTAGCAGCGAGCCAACTCCAGGAGTTCTGTTGCCCTCACCCTCATGCTTTAAGACATAACCTAATTTTTATCTGCAGTGTCAGCCCTTTCATGACTACTTATTCTCACACAATGTAAATATATATTTTTTTATATATAGACCGTGTTTCAGCCAACCAATTTTTATTTTCTGCTCATCTTAAAAATAATATTCCAAAGGCTATAATATATGGAGTATTATTTTTTAATTTTTTCACTTATTTATTGTCTAGAACTCAAATCCGAGATCATGGAGGGCCTAATTCAAAGTAATAAGGCTTCCCTGAAATAGCTTTGCTTCTGTAAATGCAGATACAAGTTTGCTTGTGGTTGGATGTTAATTTCGAATGTAGTAGCCAGAGTATATCTGGAGTTAAAAGCAGAGTTAACTACCACACCATCCTGGTTAGTGGCATGGTTCAGTCCCCTCTTGAGCCAGCCCTGTGTAGCAGCAAAAGGGAAAACTTTCAGACACAGACATCTATTAAAAATTTAGCTACTTAGTTCCCATAACAAACCCTAAAAGTCTCTTTTAGGAATTTAAGAGACAGCCTGTGTGTGTGTGTTAGGATACAAAATAATAGATGCATAATATGGTTTGCTTAAAATATGTTTTGACTCAATTTACAGTTGTGTTAAGCTTCACAATGACAAATAATTGACTTGAGCCTTTATTTTCAGCTACACATATGAGGAACTAAATGAAATTGCAAACTTCATTTTGAAGAGGACACCTATAAGGCCAAAAATTGGAATCATCTGTGGTTCTGGACTAGGTAAGAAAAGTTATGTTACATAATTTTTAATTTTGGTAAGACATCAGAAGTCTGTTGTTATATAGAAAGAACTGTGCAAACTATAATTGCAAACATTTTTTTAAACAAGAAGAGGAAGAAGAAAGTAGAATGTACTGGAATAAAATTACAATATAATAGATAATTTGGCAGCAATGTAATTGTTTTCATTTGAAAGAAGAAATTTTAAAGTTGTTTGTGTAATGGTGTAACAGTTGTTAATGCAGGAATGCAGTCATTATTGGAGCTGTCACAACAGTAAATGTAACTGCAAATAGTGCAGAAAACTTTTGTGATATGTAGCCGTTCTTCAATCAGGTAACCCTAAATTTTAATAGTAGATGTTTTCACCTCCATCCGCAATTACAACTGTTATTCAATCATATACTCTATCCATGGCTGAATTCAGGTATTCAGAAATGCATACTATATTAAGAAACAATGGTTGCTAAAGACATTAAAAATATTGAGCGACAAGTGGTCCACTGTCAATGAACAACTGCTCTGTTCTTGCTACAATATCAATCCTTACCAAGATGAATATCAAGCCTTCATTGAAAGCAGTCCTTGAAGACAAAGTGTGGCATGCTTAATGTTATCTGTGTACTCTCCAACTCTTCATTGGGTTTGGGCAAGCTGTGTCTAAGAATTTGGTGTTTCCTGCTCAGCAAAGGTATTGTTGCAGGTCCCCTATGCAGGTTTCTCCTACATGTACTTTGACTGATATTAACCCATTATACTTATTGCAAGTGATTCCTGATCTCCACAGATTTGGAATGCCAATCCAAAGAGCTTGCATTAAAAGAAATTGATCATTGCAATAAGCAGTACTTCTTGTATGGCCAAAACAGTGCCTGCTAACACAGATGTTATTATTCCTTCTGAGCCTCCATACCTGCAGCCTATGTTGGAATAATAAGTACAAAGGAACATTAAGAGTGCTCATGCTTTGCCAGTTGCACAGCCCTTGCAGCATGTTCAGCACTTATGAATCATTAAAACTGACTAAGACTGATTGCATAAGTTCTTTAAATCATCTTACAGCATCAGTATATTACACTAAGCATAACTCCTCTCTTTATCGTGACTTTTATAATCAGTGGCATAGCAAAATAGAAAATGTTCTGTAAAATGGACTAAAGCTTTCCAAATCTGTGAATTAAACTTTATGCATAGCTATTGTTACAATGCTATAATGTCCTGTTCCAAGATTGGTCCTCTTCCAGTCTAAGCTTTAGTGTTGTTATAAAGTTGTAGTTTGTTGCTCTGCTGTCTTTACTGCTCAGTGCATATTATTTATAAAGATATCTCTCACACACCCGAAGGAAGATAGACTGTATGTTCATGGTTGCTTTTTTTCAGGGCCTATGGCAGAATCTCTTACGGAGGTGCAAAGTTTCCCATATGAGACCATTCCAAATTTTCCTGTATCAACAGTAACTGGACATGCAGGGGAGCTAGTGTTTGGCATGCTTCGAGGTATTCCTGTGATGTGCATGAAGGGGCGCTTTCATTACTATGAGGGTTATCCAATTTCAAAGGTAAGCAACAAATTTGTAAATGTATGCACATGTAGGCATGTTGCATAAACTGTTTTCTGGAATAGTAGTGACTTGTTTTAATGACCTATGTTTGAACTTATGCCCAATGTTTCAGTGTGCTATGCCTGTCAGGGTGATGAAGTTAGTGGGCGTCGAGTTCCTTATTGCCACAAATGCAGCTGGTGGCCTAGGAGATGATTATAATGTAGGTGACATCATGATCATTAAAGATCATATCAACTTTATGGGCTTTGCAGGAATCAATCCATTGAGAGGACCAAATGAGGAACGGTAAGCATTGGATATAAAATATTTCTGTAAATGTTAGTAAGTGAAAAATAAGATGGGAGTATTAAAAATGAAGAAACTGCTGACAGTGTATGAAAACCATGCTCTAAGTACATAAAGACTTAGAGCTTCAATTTAAAAAATACTATTCCCTAATACAGTAGGAACAGTAGTTCTGTGCCTGTGACCTACTTTTCTAATGCACTGAAGAGAGTCTAAGTTTATTTGTCACTTATTTGTCTACTGGCAGCTGTCTGCTGGAAACGTGGAACTTTGCTGACACGACTTACCCTTTTAAAGGGAAAAACCTTTGCTTATCTATCTATCCATAAGGCTCATATTCTCCTGAGAGTGATTTATGTTATGCTGGATCTTGAACCTTAATAAGGTGGCAAGTATACAATCATAAGGCTCTTTCTTCATGGTAGTGATCCATGTTATGTTGAACCGTAGTAGGTGGCAAGTATAGAGAGCATCATCCTTTAAAGGGATAAACAAACATCAGACCACTAAAGACTGGTTCATTGTCACAATGTTCAACTTGCTCTATCATTTTTTAATATTTACGCATATATTTACAGAAACTTTGTCATGCGAATGTATAGTCTTAAACCAGCAGGGGCTTTATTAGTGTGATAAACACACTACACCAGAAATATCACCATCGTTGTTTTCATCTACAGTCTTTTCCCTTTCATCTTCTTTGATATCTCCCTTTCATCATCTTCACTCTTCTTCTCCTTCGCTGTCACTAGATTCTCTACCTTTGATCACAAAACTTCTATGACATTTTCAAACAGCTTTCTTCTTCGATATATTTGTCTTCATACCTTATAACATGTTGACGGGCATTTTCCCACTTTTCCATGCAACATGGCAAAACTTCATAAATAATATCATCTAATGTAAAAATTGTATTCCGTCCGAGCTACCCATTGCTTAATATAAGATAATCTCTATTGGGTTAAGATCTGGTGAATAGGGTGGTAACTGGAGAACACTGGGTGCATGGTCTACAAACTGTCAGCATAAATTTTTGGAACAGCCTTTGACCCTTATTTAAGTTGTAAAGCTCCAGAATTAGCATCCTTTCATGGAATGGGGCAAGTCTTGCATCTTATTTTGGTATGAGACTTTGGGGCCTTTTCCAACTGCACATTATGGTATGGTGCATTATCAATCACCAACACAGATCTTGGAGGCAAGTTAGGAATTAATTTTTCCATTAGCTATTTTTTGTAATTTTCCCCATTCATTTTGTGGTGGTATTCACTTTGTTGTTTATTTGTACATAAAAAAATATGCAAAAGACAAGACCTTCCAATAAACACACCAAAACACAATATTTTTTCCTGAAGTGTTCTTGTTAGTTTCCTGTCTCTACTATAAATATTTGAAAAGAGCGGGGTTTCATGTATAATGTCCATAGGCGGCAACACTGTCGTATCGGTAGGTTGGTATTAATGCAGTATATTGTTGATCCTGCTTGAATTTCGCATACCACAAAATGGAGGTGACACGAGAGGAGCAATACAGCGCAATAAAATTTTGTTTTCGTTTAAATCATACAGCCTCTGAAATTTTCGAAAAGCTGAAGCAAGCATACGGTGAAGATGCACTACCTCATGCAACAGTGTTTAGGTGGTTCAAGGACTTCAAAGAAGGGCGAGTCCTCTGTGCTAGGCAAGGTAGACCTGGTGTTTCGGCTTCTGCTATGACTGAAGTCAACATCAACACAGCTGCTGTGATTGTTGTTCCCCCTCACACTACTGTTGCAGCAGCGGACTACAGGTCAATATTGGCTACACTGAGGAAGCTCATTGCAAGGAAACGTACAGAACTTCATCGAAATGAGTGGCGGTTTCATCACGACAACGCACGGCCTCATGTCGCCAATCAAGTCTAGGCATTTTTGGCTAAATTCAACATTACCTGTGTGCGCATCCGCCTTATAGCCCAGATCTTGCCACCTGTGATTTCTTTTTATTTCCATCACTAAAGGCAAAGCTCCGGGGCATTCGATTTGAGAGCACTGAAGCAGTGCTGAAGAAAAGTAAGGCAATTCTCAAAGACCTGACAAAGAATGGCCTGCACCATATGTTTGAGGACTGGCAGAGATGCTATAAAAAGTGCACTGAAGTAGGAGGGGACTACTTTGAAAAATAGCGTGACAACATTGAAATGGAGTAATAAATATCTGTGAAAAAAAAAATCAGTCTCAGTCTTTATTGATCAGCCCTCGTACAATCCAAGTTTAATTCCAGAGACACAGGGGTGTCATTTAGGGGCACAGTGGTTCAATTGCCCCCACCTAAGTTACGAGAAATAATTAAGTTACTGGTTATTATTGCTCTACTAAAAGAAAAATTACAACATCTGCACTTTTAATACAAATATTTCACATTTGAGAAATAAAGGATTATTTTCTTTTATGCTAAATGTGTCATTAAAATCCACATGAAAATGCGGAAAATTGCTTCAGGCAATCTTGCCCCCCCCCCCCAAGCAGAAACTGAAATGATGCTCTCCTGCAGAAACATATAGAAACTAATTTATACACGGAAAGCTCAAGATTGCATAAACAGATGGCTGGCAAGGGGGATGTTACTCAGACTAGACCTACCGCTAGGCTGAACTGATTGTACTCACTGCACATGCCCGAAAATGGGGCTTGCTCATTGCCCAGAGAGCCAGTGTGCAGCTAGGCTTCACTGGCACAGAACTATCATCCCTACTATAAGTGCATCCTTTTCTCCATAAGCTAGCTAGTAATGATAAGTATCTGCCAAGAGGTGGTTTAACTGCCACTGATGGTTTCAACTTAATTTGCATTGATTTCAGTTAACAGTAAGTGGAACAGTAAGTGGAAAGAGAACTCAATGTGAACATACATACTCACCAACATTTTCACTTATATAAAAGTATTCCTTGTAATCTTCAAAATATACTACAAATATGTAAAGAAGTTTTAGCTGCTGTTCTCAGAGAGCACATAAATGACCATTTAAAGCTTTAAATTTACAAAATAAAGCTATAAAATTCATATTAGTGGTTAAAACAAACATTTAACTTCTTTCTCAGACTTAAAAATAATAAACTGACTTCTAGTGATACAAGTGATATAAAAAAACCACTATTGCATCAATAGCCCATTTTAGTTTATGATCTCTGATTTCTGTTAATGAATATTTCAAAATCAGCTTTGCAGCAATACCTAATTGAAGGACTGAAACCAACATGGGTGGCAAAGGTCATTAAGGTACAGACTTGTGAATGGAATGTTTGTGGTTTAAATCCTGCCAGGAATGTTCTTTCTGACAGGGCCCTCTTTCCATGTTTTCCTCAGTCCTCATAACTGACAAATGTTAGGGCATTTCCTTCCCAAATTGCCTTTCCCAATTATTTCATATTGTGTATTAATCAGTGTCTACTGCCTGTAATGCTGTAAAACAGGCATTAAACACAATTAAAAAAAGAATGGTCTAAATAGATAAGGATGCAATACAACATTTACATTGTATACTGTATTGCAATACATAAGACACAACATCTAAAATCTGGCCACTGTGGGTATATTTTCAATATTCCTAATTTTCTTTATGATTGAAGGTTTGATGTATCAACTTGTATTGTGCACTGAAGGATATCAATGTATACTGAGTGAAGATATTAAGTTAAGGTTCTAAATAAAATCAGAGAGTTTACACCTTAATGTATTAAACCCAGTTTTTCTATTTTTAATAGTATTTGTCCTTCCCCTCAAAATTTTGCAATTTCTATTTGAAGATAGTCACTGTGAAGAGAGTTTTTAAGTGTTCAGATGAGTCTGGAATCTTAAAGCTCCAACATTCATAATTTTATGATATGGGTGAACCTCCGCAAAAAAAATAATCTTATCCAAAGAAATCTTTTTAACCGAGATACAAGTCTAAGTCCTCTAGATTACTAAGTAGACAATCTATCTGTTAAATTAGGGATTAACATCGCTTATGTGGATACCCACTGAAGATGGTGATAGATATTCTCTAAATATTGTCAAACAAGCAAAGTTATAAACATATTACTGTTTCTAGCATTCTGGTTTTTGCTTCTTTATTACATAAGAGCTTTTCAATTCAATTTGTGGAAGTGGTATTTAAAATCACAGTACTTACTTACTGATGGTACTACAATGTCTGCTGTTCTGATTTCCAGGGCGGCTTGTTCTGATATTGCCTTAACTATATTGTGCAGCCTACTGCTGAAAATCATATTTCAGGCAAGATTTTTTTAGGTTGGTATTGATTGTTTATTTATAGGTTTGGTCCTAGATTTCCTGCTGTTAACAAAGCTTATGATGCTACACTACGAGCAAAGGCATTACAAATCAGTAAGGAAATGGGAATTGAGAAATCTGTCCATGAAGGTGTTTATACATGCCTAGGGGGACCAAATTTTGAAACTGTTGCAGAGCTAAGGTTAATGAAAATGGTTGGAGTGAATGCAGTTGGTAAGTGATTTCTTACTGTTTTTCAATTAAAACCTTTCATAATTTTTCAATGGATAACAAGCCAACCATTCATTCACAGAATAAATTTCAGTTTTGTGCATCCACTACCTGCATCCACTACCTATTAAGATTTTATACAGTTCATATATTAATTTCAAACTACCATTGATTCTGTGGCATGTATTTTGCACGGCTGCAAATATGGGACCTCATGTTAAGCAAATTAATAAGAAAGTGTTAATTTTTCAGAAAATTTCATTGAAGTATTATGATTTTATTACAGGTATGAGCACAGTTCATGAAGTTATCGCTGCATGTCATGCTGGTATGACAGTTTTTGCATTCAGTCTCATCACAAATGTGTGTTCCACATCCTATGATTGTGAAGATCTCCCTAATCATGAAGAAGTTATGGAAGCAGGGAAAAGCAGTGGTGATGTTTTAAAGGAATTTGTATCTCGCATGGTTGAACATATAGGCAAAACCATGCAAAAAAATCCACGTTAATTGCCTAAATATCTATGACAAACTCCCAGCTTCTTTTTCGGAAAGAAGTTGTCGTAATGAGCTAATGACTGCAACTGCTTTCAACTACATAATAGCATCACTTGAAGCAGATATACCATTAAGGAATTATGGTGCGGTGAAGAGTTGCTTGTAAAACTCAGTTCATTTATAGAGGTTATATTCAAATGAAAACAAAACCCTAGGAGGTCATAAAAAATTTAATTCCACAGTGATGGAGGGCAACAATGATTTCCAGATTAAAAAGAAGTGAAATCAGATTTTAAAGCAATGTGCAAAGAAATATGTATGAAAGGATATGTACAAAATATAGTTTAAAGCTTTTTATATCATATCTAAGTTGTAAAACTAAAATTTTTGAAACTGTTTAAGTGTTTATAATACTGTTCAGCAAGAGTGGATAAGAACGCTGTATTGTACAGATTTTGGAGCACTGCAAACCCCTTTGTTTAGCTGGTCATGACACTCCTGCTGAATTAAGTTTATCTTTTTCTGCCCTACAGAAAGCTGTATTGAAAGCTATCCACTCTCTTACACTCCATTGTTTTTCATAAGTCATGCTTTTTTGGAAGAGCTGGGCAGAAATTTCAAAGATCGTGCAAGACAATTCCTTTGTTTAGGTTCCGAAATGAGCAGATGACTGACAGGAATTCCTGTCCTATGCAGGTGTTTGTCATGCAGTCATATCCGGGGGAATGCCACCTTACTGGTAGGGGGGCTCTGCACCCAGTGACCCAAACAGATAGCTTTGTGAGTACCAACTACCACAGTGTGTGAATATGCTTCAAATGAGTAATGGAGGAAAGTCAGTGATTTGTCTCAGCTAGGACCTGTAGACCACTGACATAGGTGTAGTTGTTTAATATTCAGCATTTAGGAGCAAGTGTCATAACCATGAACTTGTAAAACATGGTGTCTCCAACGAAACGACTACAACCAGCCAACCCCCGTCCCCATAAATAAAAAAAAAGGAGAAAGAAAGGAAAAAAAAGAATACTCCAATGAAACATCCCGCTGAATTAAAGAACACTGAGCATAGTGATCAGCTCCACTTATGCACTTGACCATGTACCTGATGCCTGGATATTGAGTAAGAGGTGTTGTCTAGTCATACATCCAGCTTGTGTCTGGACAAATGTGCAGTGTACATACCTCTATACCTTTCTCAGAAACACTACTTTTTTGTGTAGGCCTTCTTAACCCTATTAACTTCAGTAAAAGGTGCACGTGTTGTAGAGTATTTAAAACTTTTCATAACTCACATCACAATGCTGAAGGTGAATCGCTACTAAACTGATTAACTTAGATGCCTAAAATGACAAGGATGTGGAATGAGGTGATGAAAGGAAATTCTTTGTTTGCAAATGACTGTGCAGAACAACTTTCAGTCTGGTTTACTGTGTTTGTATAAACTTCAAGTTAGATCCCTTCCACTTAATAACATTCACTAGAAAACTTCCTTAAAGACTGCCTTTTGCAATATAAAACATTAACAGCAATAAACCTTCAATAGAATTATGTATATGTAACTTAAAACCAACTTCGCTATGTACAAAATTCAAAAAACAAATTAACAGTAATATAATTTCCAACAACTCAGCATTCCCAAAACATTACATACACTGTTATAAGTGTAAATACTGAGGCTTTCACGGCCGGCATCACGACTGATAATTGAATTACTACTATCCAGGTTTGTAGGCATGGTCTACAAGCCCGGATAGTAGTAATTCAATTTTAGACTGTTATAAGTGTTCAACTTAACTTTCATTGATACCATTCAAGTTGTTCCCCTAGTTTAAGGATTTTACCTGTATATTTCTTACAATTTCTTGATCAACAAACAATTACAAAAATACAAATTTAGAAGAATTTAATTGACTTTACCAATTGGTATGGCCTTCGCTTCCCTACGCATCTAGTAATGCAATACCAAAACTATATACTAGTCTGCTATATTAAATTTGTGGTTTCCTATTCAAAATGATTATGGTTTAATTTAGAATAAGGCCAAAATTAAGAAGTGCGTTGTAATTTGCTGCTCACAAGTCCTGCTGAAAAGTTGTTTGTCACTGACTGGCCCACGCCAGGTTTTGACTCTTTTCTTTCCCCTGACAAGATGTTCACTTCTAGCTGGGGAGGGGAGGAAACTTTGGCAATCCCACTGCTCTTTCCAATGCAGTGACGACTTGAACTTCTGCCCTGTTTGTAATGTAATACCAATAGCAACATCAGGTACTTGCTTAGCTGGTATGTTACACAATTTTGTGATGGGTTAATAGTTCTGGTCGCTAAATATATCTTCTAGGGCATGATCACCACCTCTGGTCACAATACTCTGGACTGCCATAAGGGGGATTGACAAAATGACAAAAAGGAAACAAATTTCTCTTTTTAAATGGTAAAAGCATATATTTTGATACCTCAATATTAATCAAACATAAGCATAATTGCTTGGCAATTTCTATCAACAATGCATTTCGGTAACATTAACTAACTCTGTGGTGCAACAACTTGATCAGGCCAAAACCCATCACAAACTTCTGCATCCTTACAGAATATCATGGACAGTGTGCAATAATGGTGGTGGCATGTGGGCAGGAGGCTGTCTCTCCCTGGCCATTTATAAAGTTTACAAGATCAAAATCACCTCCAAATAACTCCTTAATTAGTCCCCAAAGAGGCTTAATGTACCCCACCAGCTCCATCTGCAGGGTAAAAAATCCCCATGATGATATCAGAACTTGAACCCGGCTGAGTCTTTTTTACTGCAGACAGCTATGCTGCTGTAGTGTTATGGGGATGATCTTATGGTAAAATTATCCTTAGAATATTTATACAACAAATAAAAGTGTTTAATAATAACAGAAACAAACAAAGGAGTAATTTCCACATAGGAGAAGTGTTCCACTTGTCAAACTATATAAGTGTATGTATGCCCTTGTTGGTGTAACTAATGAGGAAAGTTAAACTTTGTACGCATATCAAACATTGAAATGCAACAATCAACCAGCTGAGCTATATTGACTGTAACTGTTAAACATATACTCAAATGGTTTTGCAGGACTCTAATTGACACATTGGCAGTATGATCAGAGTACTTAAAGTAAGCAGCTCTCTCTGTGTTTCATACCAGCTTATGGTTCAAATGTTGAGGTGGCAAATATTTGCTGCAACTATTGTAATTTATTATTCATTTATTTTAGTTCTGCTATAGTAGGCCCATTTTGCCATTTCATATTTCATTAGGTATGTATGTAACTACATTAGATAAGATTGCCAGTAATGTGTCATTCATGTTCATCTTCTTCATTATTCACTGTAGATTGAACTTGTGGTATTAATATCTCTGTCTTGTGGCTTCAGATTTCCTAAACATGTCCTTGTGATGCCTTTTGGAAATGTCACTCTCTGCTTTGAGTTATACTTATGGTAAGAAGTCTAAATTGACACACCCTCTAGATCCTGTTAAAATCTGAGGGCTTATTTTCAGAATATAATCCGAACATTTCTATTTTCAAAATGTTAAAAATATTATTATGCTGGAATATTAACTGCTTTATCAAATTGGGTAAGAGATGTTTTATTAGTAACTACTGCACGGAACTCCTAATATTATTTATAGTATGTATTGAAACAATTAGCAATATTATTTGTCCAGGGACTTGTCTTGTAAAACACACTATGTTTTGCACACTGTTTTTGAAGATGATTCTTTTAAGGTATATATTTTAGAATTTATGTTGCTGTAGATTTAAGGTTATAAGCGAATCATTCCTATTTCTAAAACAAGGCTCATACGTAAGATTAACATTGTGACAATCTGTGATGTAAGTAAAAATCAGTTCAATTAAGCCTATTCATCTCTTTGAGCAATATGACAGTGACAGAATGTCATATTGAGGTAATGAACACTCGATTTTGTGGGCAGTGTTTTTGATGACATAAGAATTGTCTGTCAAACAAGCATATCATTGTTCTTCTAAGTGAAAGAAATTAAGTTGCTGCAAAATCAGTTGCATATACTTATCATCAAGTACAAATAATTGATAGTAGTATGAAGTGCCTTATTCTGCCCATATTGGGTAAAACTGTAGTAATAATAATTCTGCTAAATTGCAGTTTCTAGCATTATATTTGCTGCTACTTCAAGTTTATATAAAATGTACTGATTAGATTACATAAGAAATAAGAATATAACTATTTTTATACTTTTAAAATTAGCAAGGATGTTTTCATTCAGATCACCATCAACAAATGTTTCATATAGATGCTCATAATTTTTAAACGGATAACAGTATTGCATTATGCTTTATATGGAATCATAGATTCTTTAACGTGTGTACATGAGAGCGAGTGAATCCTGCTGAATGGTGGTGGCATGCAAAGGCATTATATAAACGTAGGCAGTCCAATGTTAAGAGTAAATTTGTATCCCTTTAAGTCAATTGTTTGTGAGTCCTTATTCATATACATTTTGTACACTACAAATATGAGGAAATAAATAATATGTTTTAATCAATATATACTGTGTTTTACTCTTCTCTGCACCCCTTTCTTTCCATATAAACTGTTTAAAACCTCCCTGCAATTAGTAGAATCAGGAGCATACACAAACGTGGGTGAATGCATGATGCATAGCAGCACTGCTCCCTGCCAGCGCATAGTGAGAGAGAATAAAGAAAAAGACTGTGTATTATCTCCATTTCTCTCCAGTGGATTCTATCCCGTGCCTTTGTGTGTGCTTCCAAGTATAGCAACTTAACACAATCTGTGACAGCAGTATCTATGTTACAGGTATATTCTTCATAAATGCAGTGTGTCTTGCAATTTTAATGAAATATTTAAGCACTAGTTTTTTTTAGGCAGACAAGAGTTGCATCTGTTTTATATTTTATTTTTACATAAAATTTGCGAAATTCACTGAGCAATCTATGCTTGACTTTTTCTTATAACTAAAAGTGGGCAAAATTCAAAGTAAATGCATACAACTTGAAAACTGGAATGACTGAAGTACTAGTGGGAATAGAGTTCTAGAATTTACTCTTGGGATCATCATCTACTTTACTACTTGAAGTCATCACCCCAAATACAGTCTATAAATATGGAGCACACTTTGAAATCTGTGGCATTCTCCTACTACAGAGAACTGTTTACTAGTTAGTACTCTTAGAGAAAATACCTGGGTTACATGTGATAAAATTCAAATTATTGTGTGTTATTACTAGACATCAGATTTGTATGCACTAAAATATATATGAAATTTGTGTGCATTTATACTGTCAAAAGCTTTAACATATGCATTTTGGTACTTACAATCACATTTTTTCTTAGACATCATTCCAGTCGCCATAATTTGAATTGCAGTATACAATGATCATGTTCTCCACATGTTAGGTTGTATGTTGAGAAAGATCTTTCCATGTCTATAAATGTTATTTGGCAAACTTTGAAGACTCTCTGGGAAAATTTCTTCAAAAAGTACTCGTTTTCACCTTGAACATTTATCCACAGAACACAAAGCTTAAATGTCAAGATTTCTTATTCAAACACTACACAGTTTACTGCTTAATTTTCCTACATATTTTAAAAAAGCATACTCAAGTTTACTTATTGAACCTTATTGAGAAATGATAGAGGTGTCTCCATAATAAGTTGTTGTTCACCAATGGCACTGGGGATTAATTGATGTGCATCATTTTCCCTCTGGCTTCCCAATATAAAGTCTGTAAGTTATCACTTTTAAGGCCTTTGCATTTGGCGAGAAGCTGTTTGTTCAGGATGACATCTTCTTCACAGAGAGTGCACTTGGGTGTAGGTAGGCATCGTTATCTTGTAGAGATGTTCTGCGAAGCAATCGTGGCCAGTTGTCATCCTAAATAAGGCCACTGCAGTCTTCCTTGGCATTTTTTGTATATCAACCCTACCTTTAATATTCTTATAATCTTTATCTTTTAATTTATCTTCTTCAGTGAGTCACTGCTGTCTTTTGAAATGTTTTTTAATGTTATTTAATTGTATATTTATTTCTATTTGTCCTACAGGTTTTATTTGTTGTACTGCACCTTTATTTGCTAATTGATCCGCATGTTCTTTGCCCAAAAGTCCGACATGAGCTGGGATCCATTGTAGAGTGACATAATTTCTAGTTTCAACTGCTTTAATTAGGCTTCTTATTTCTTTAATATTTCTTGTTGGTTTATTATTGTAATTTACTATTCCATCTATGGTTGAGTTTGAGTCTGGTAAGATGACTATTTTTTGTTTTATGTATGGTCTATATAAAATGTTCTGTAATGCTGCTTTTATAACTATTAATTCTCCATCATAGTGGTTTGACGTTTCATCTAATGTTAGATACTGTGCAAAATGTTTACAGTAATACTCCTGCACCGGCATTTTTTTTTATTGATGAGGGATCCATCTGTATATATCTATATATATATTATTATTTTGTCTTTAATTTGTTTAAATATTGATTTTAAATTAAAAACTTAAAAACAGCGTATTATATGTTTGATACATTCGAAAAAGGATGAAATAAGCAGTAACATCCAAAATATGCAATTATATGCACTAAAAAACTTTACATACAAGAACAGAAGAACATGTAATATACTGCATAACTTAATTCCATTCCACAAGTAAAAACAAACTAAATATGCACATGAATATGATGTCTAGTCATTACTGTACACAGGTAGGTATTTTATGTAAGAGACCTACTAGCTGTTCTGGACCTGATGTTGATCACAACCAAGAGCAACTGTTGATCTGTACCATTGTTGTGAAGGTGTTTTAACATAAATTCGTGAGCAATGATTCCTTGTAATGTGCCAATTATTATAAATATAAGAATAATTGTAACTAATATAATATACAAAAAAAACCACTTTCACATCAGTAACACAATGAAGAAACAATGCCATGTGCTTCACACATGGAAGACAGTTGCATCATAGCACAGAAACCGAAGACATACATTGTTCAGAATTAGTAATAGGTGCTAGGTGTCAGTTTTCAACCTTTAAGTGCAAGTTTCCCTCAGCACTATAAACCATTGCTGAATTGTCATTCTGGGTGACTCAGTTGGTTAGGAGCTGGCCTTCTGATCCAAATGTTGCAGGTTCAAATCTGTCTCAGACTGATGGTTTTTAAGTGTGCTTAAAATTGACAGCCCTATGTCAGTAGATTATTAGCATATAAAAGAACTGTGGTCCTGTTATGATCCTGGCAATTGACAGTGTCGTTAATGAACAACAAAATATAGCTAAATTCTTCTGTAGTGTGATAACTTAAATCTCGTGGCAGAAAAATGTTATTTTTAAAAGCAGAAGAGTTCTGAATTTTGGTATTTTTCAGTAAAAACTAAAACAACTTAATTTACTGCAGAATCTAAAAATGTTATTTGCTTTTTAGATTGGCAGTACTAATGTTTACCTTTATTAGGTACCTTTATTAAAATTCAAGGTTGGAGACATAGCAGTGATACGCTAGACAATTTATTCAAGATAAGAGAAAAATAAAGGGTACTATTACTCCATTGCACAAGAAGTTTAACAGATATATAGTCAGGAATGAATTGGAGTTTTAGACTGTGGCCATCTGCACTGCCACTAAAAAAAAATATACATTATAATACCAAAAATGTTTTGAAGAATTAGCTAAAGATAGTCATTGATTTAGATTCGTGCTTCAAATATAGAAGAATGTTCAGAAATTGTGAGTGGATTGATGACACCTTAGTTTCACTTAAAGTTTCACCTCAAGAACTGTTTTGAGTGAGTTCTTCATTGTCAGCTGTAGTCCACCATATAATTTTAATGAAACAAAAGTGTCATAAATTCACTCAATTTCATTATGTTAATCACTGTTTATAATCACTTTTAAAAACTTAGTGAATAAAGAATGTGTTTGCAAACTGAATGCTGATATAAAAAGTTTTACTGTTTATAATGACTTTTAAAAACTTGATAAGCAAAAGCTGAAAGAGAAAAACAAATTTTGCTTCACTTGACACATTTCATCAGAGAATAACCTCAAACATACAACTGTACAGAACATACAATCTTACAGCTGAATCAGATTGGAAAATTTCAAGGCAATTGTTGGGACTAGGACTCCTATATTTTATACAAAATGCTGAAGAATACAGTTCAAAATTCATCATGGCCTTGAATTTTCTAGATATGATTAAGCTTTCCAACCTTTAGTGTTAATACAATTATGAACTTTACTTTTGTGGACTTAATTAATATTATTATTATTATTATTATTATTATTATTATTATTATTATTATTATTATTATTATTATTATTATTATTATTGTACAGAGAGACCCAATAAACTATGAACCAGCTGCGCAGTGTTTTTCCTGTCTGTGTCCTCAGTGCTCATTGCCATCTACTGCTATCATAGAAAGGCACGGATGAAACCATACAATGTTTTTAAAACTACTTTTAAAGGTTTTACTTACCAACTTTATGAAAGGAGATGCTGAAACTGACCACCATCGTTGTCCACACATTTTTTATACCTCTTTAGGAAACCATCCATCACTCGCTGTAGTACACGTTGAGAAATGCTAGCAATTTCCTGGTGGATATTTTGTTTTAATTCTTCCAGGTGTGTGGTTTGTCATGTACACTTTATGTTTTAAGTTACCCCAGAGATAGAAATCACAGGGGGTTAGGTTGGGGGATCAAGGGAGCCACAAATCTCTACTAATAATTCTGTCCTCAAACACACTTTCAATTGTTCTCATTGAAATATTGACCATATGAGCTGTTGCAAAGTCTTGTTAAAAAAAAAAAGGCAAAATCATGCTCCCTGTCTGTTAATTCTTAAAAATTAAAGGGGGCAAAATTGTATGTATGGACGTCAATTGTTGACTCAAAAAAAATTGGCCCTATAACACTTTCTCCATTCATGGCGCACCATACACCAATTTTTTCATCATGAAGGGGTACTTTATGAACAATATTGGGTTTGTCAGAGCTCCAGTAATGATTATTTTGTGTACACACATATCTATGAAGGTGGAACCAAGCCTTGTCTGTGAAAAATATTAAATAAGGGTCTATTTCACCATTGTGTACTCTATTTAGACTCCACTCAAAAATGTGCACCTAATTACAGGAATACCTTGTTGAAGAGCATGTGCCGCAGTTATTTTATATGGTTTTAACTTCAGCAATTTGGTAGCTCTTTGTGTAGAGCCATAAGAAATCCCTGCCTGTTGTGAAAGATGCCTAAATGATTTTTGAGGGGAATTCTCCAAATGATGACCGATGTCGTCTAATGTTTCTTCGGTTAGAACCATACACCATCTTTTAGATTACTTAGCCTGAACAGTTCCTGTGGCCTGAAATTTATGGTATAGTTCATGGATTGTTGTATGGCCTGGAACGTTTACATCTGGAAATCTTTCTGCAAATCGTACTTTCACTTGGTGAGCTGACTGAATTAACACATGTGAATTGTAAATAAATACATGCTGTGCAGTAGAAAACATATGCTGAGCCATAATATACTTTGTGACTAAGTACAGGACAAAATAACAAATAACTGGTAATAACTGATTACATCACATCACTGTACTATACTTACACTGCAGAGCAAAACCACATCAACAGCGTGATCTTGTTTATAGCAACAGTGCATTATCATGTTTCCACACGACCAGTGGAAAAACACTGTGCAGCCAGTTCATTGTTTCTTGGCTCTCCCATTTTATATATATGAAAATTGCACACAGTTTTGCAGCTGACAAAGTATATTTGTTGTAATAATAGTTAGAAATAATTTTCAGTTTTCCAAAGTCATCTAGTAAGCTGAAATAATACAAATATTAATCAGCACTACAGCCAGTTGTAAGCCGAAATGAAAAGAAAGGAGGGCAATTCATAACTAGATGGCTCCATCAGTGGCATTGTATGTCAGTCAGTGTTGTACAATGTTGCAATGTGTCGTACGTTTCTCTGCTACTGCTTTGCAGAATGATATTAAGAAAAAAAAATTATGAATACTGTTCTTTGTCTACTAGCTGTCATTTATATTATTTTATGGATAATTTTAAAATGAATATCTTAATTCAGCATAATACTGCTAGACAAATTAATTTTCACAGTTCTGCAAGATATATAATCATATAAATGGAATAGACAGAGGAAAAGAAAACCTGAAAATGATGCAGTAAGAGAGAATTAGAAAAATTACCTTATACCTTACACTACTTCCCCACATAGTCATTGTTCAGGCACATGTCATAATGGGAAATTACTGGTTGTTTGTATGCCTTTGATGTCATCATGATGAAAGCCAAAACTGCACTTCTTATTTCACAACTTCATCATCATCGAAATGTTTTCCACCAGGGAATTTCAGATGAAAATCGCTTGGTGCCAAATCTGGACTGTAGGGAGGGTGGTCGAATTGTTCCCAACCAATTGATGCGATCAGATCTTGAACTTGTTTGGCTGTGTGTGACCGGGTATTGTCACTCAGTATTGTTTCCCCATAAACCTCACATAATTGGCAATGAATGTTTGCTGGTGTAACATTTCTCGCATTCAAAAAACAAATTACTAATTTGACTTCACAGTTGGCAGGTTATTTGATTGTTTTGAACATTTCAGAATGTTCTAACAACAGGAAAACATAAAGTAATGATTGTTCACAGCTGCATCTAGCTTCCTAATGCATGGAGGAAGTGATCGAGTGTGCTCAAAATCACAACTGCAGCAGTAAAATAATAAAATGGTACTTACTTTAAAAACACACATGTTGTAGATCAACTTTGTTCTCTGTATTCAGTTGTGAGAATGGAACATTTCTGACCTCCTGTTATCATTTTATTTATATTGAATGTTGCAGAAAGCAATCCCTAGTCTTTCTTTTTTTGCATACCGTGAGAACTGGAAGAAGACTGTGGGAAGGTGATTAGATATTTCTTTAGTGAAAGATAATTTGGTAAAAAGAGCAAGTTGTACGAATTTGCTAAAGAATCTACAACTATCAGTGAGTTGCTTCATTCTAATAGAGAATATAAATACAGAACCAAGAGTGAAAAGACTATAGAGGAGGGGTGAAATTTGTTGAAGAACTGCTGAATGCAAGACTTTCTTGGAGGAAGTACAACACATTTTTGCGCAAACAGCATATATAAAATTTGAAATCTTTGATACAGGGGAACTTGTATTGCAAAATGAAACACAAGTGCTCCAAGTAAAGTGAATGTGTATTGGTCAATATTGAGTAGAAATTGAGACAGTGCTCTGTATTGATCAGTATGGCCTCACTTTGACTTTATCAGACAAATTTCCTGAATGCATTAAATGCATGTTAACAAATCAATCTTATTGAAGTGTACCTATTGTTAAAACATCTTTCTTTCCTTTTTTTTTTTATATAATACTTGTTAACATTGTGCCACTTATTTCATGCAGTATACTAGTTATGTTGCTTCCAGACTGATCAATCATCTGACTCGGCATGTGTGCTAGATCTTTGTCCCGTGGCAATCTTCAAATGCAATAATAGGGTAAATTAGTTATTAAACCAATTACTCTCACTGAAACACATACGCAATCACACACCAGACACACCACACTGAAAAACTATCTTGGCTAAAGAAAACTTTTCCAAACCCAGCTGAGAATTGATCATGGGACCCCTCACAGAGCTGACTGCACTACAGAACCAATCATGTTGGAAAGTTGAATATCCGCAAATTTAGGTAGTAAAGTAGATTCTTTTCATGCTTGTCTCATTAGTGTACAAAATCACCATTATTTTGCTATTCTTCATGACATACAGTTGTAGGATTTATGAGAGCTGCCTTTTTATACACAAATATATCCTCCAGTTTCCTCCTCTTAATATTTACAGAACTTGTATCCTTAAATGTGCCAAATAGACCAACATTTGGGAAGAATTTTATACACCACTTAACACTCTTAACTAGGAAAATGTTTCACAGATCAATTGCTTCCATTTGCAACCTATGTTAAACTTCTAAGTAGTTGTGGTTGATGTAGACAAATTGTAGCCCTCTTGTGGTGGTTCCAGGAACTTGCTGAAAAAATATTTTGGTGGAATTTTAAAATTGCAAACTATATTTTTATTTTTTCAACTGTAGATTTGCTTACAAGTGGTCAGTTTCTATTGCTTTGTTAATTGTTTTAAGAGTATAGGAATGGTGTTTATATCATGATTTTTAGTCCAATGGCCACTGCTGATTTTTCTAATTGTTTATGTTTTACTTACCTGAAGTGTTCTTTAGCTGTAATTTCCACAGTCCTCTTTGTTTTCCCATGTAGAACTGTTCACAGTTGTTGCACTCAATTTAATATACACCAGACTTCTTGTTGGGGGGAAGGTGTTCCTTATTCTTGAACTCAAAATCTTTTTCAAGGAAAATCATTAACTGGTATTAACAAAATTTTGAGATATTGAAGATTTTGCTGAAGCATCAAAGGTACTTGCGTAGAATGTGAATTTGTTGAAGGTTATTCTGTCTTTTCCTTTTAGTGCAAGGTTCATAGTTTCTTTTTAGCTCTGCTTATTTTTTTATCAATCAATGTTTATAATCATTCAGTTCTGCAATTTCTGTTGTTGTTGTTGTTGTTGTTGTTGTTGTTGTTTTTTTGGTGTGTGTATTATTTCATGTACTCTGTTTCTGATAGAACTAAACTGTTGAAAGCAACTTGTTTGCAAGATTTGGGATTATAGCTATTGGATTTTATGCAATTATCTGTCTGGGTGGTTTCCTGTATACACTGAAGTGTATTTTACTTGCACTTTTTATAATTTTCATAATTTTAATATCCAGGAATGGTAAATATCTTTTTTTGTTTCCAATGTAAATTTAATGCTCCTCTCTTGTAGGTTCAACAAATTTTCTGCATCTATAAGTCTTTTCTCAGAACAATGACAAAAATATCATCAATATAATGAAGCCAGATTTTGAAGATCTATGGAAAATTTTGGTCACCCCAAATTATTAAATTACACCACTGTCCTTAATCTCCTAATAAGAAGATTCAAACATTCCTCTACCACCTGCCAAAGTTTGTCTTTTTTCTCCTCATTTAAGTGTTTAACATCCCTTTTAACAATTCAAATCTGCACAGATGGGGAGTCAATGCTCAAATGAGAGCACTCTTGATGCATAAGAGAAAAACATAAGATAAGATACATAAGGGAAGATACATACATTCATGAGATATATAAGAGAAACCTGGAAGAAAATACAATTAAAATCGTAACCCAAATCTTTCTGCTGGAGTGAGGCTGCAATGGCGTCGGAGGCCAACATTTGAGAAAAACTGATTTCCATTAGCATTCATTAAAGGAAGAGCATAAATACACTTTTTATCATTTATGTCAGCATAACTAATTATAATTATTCTCTAATGAAACTGAAAGTTTAAAGTAATATAAAATGGAAAAACGTGTATAAAGGAGGAACAATTAAGGGGTTTTCAAGAAAGATGGTAATAAACTAGGTCAGTTTTCAAATAAAGTAAAAAGTAAGTGGATATGTTTATAAACTATTTGATGTGTTACATTCATATGACCTTCTCTACCCTCTATTATATATTAGTGGGTATACACAAACTATTCTTATGAAAGCTTGTTTTTCTATCTTCATTTTAATCGAGATAAGCATTTGCAGAAACAGCTACATTACACATTTTGTTACAGATACAAAGGGAATAGCGATAGTCAAATATTTAAAAACTGGATGCTATATACTGGCTTTAAAATTTCGATACTCTTTCCATGCAATCGCGAGAAACAACTGAATGTTGACAGGATTTTAAAAGAATGACAAGATACTAAAAATGTCAACCATTAATAATGGATATCTCTTAACTGCTTATGCCACAAAAAAAAGTTATTTGTAATAAATTGTGTGTTTTAAAGAGATCTACATGTTTTGTTAGTATTTTTTCATATATCGCTTGACGTATACCAGTTATACAAGATTAATCAAAATTCCTGCTGAATGAAGAAGACTTCATAGGTTATTCCTAGAAAATTCAAGATATACATTTTATTTGTCATGGAAATATTTTGATATAATATAGTATTTTAATCAAAATCACTAAGAGCCATTTTTGAGAAAATAAAGAGTTTTGAAAAATGTTCTATATAAAGGGTAGTTTGGGATTGGGGAATTTTCTTGAAAATCTTCATGTTATGTCTTTGGAAGATACTGAACTTAAATACCAACTTTGAGATTTATCTGGCTTTTCGTTTTTAAGTTATATGTTCTCACACACATGCACAAGCACGTGCACACGCACACACACAAAGCCCTTTTCTTAAAAATCCTTTTTTTGGATTTAGGAGGCCTCAAAACATGTATTTCCGGCGAAAACTCTTTATCAAATTTTTGGGTAGAATGCAGCACCCTATTTTATTTACCTACTATGTACATGGTAGAGTAAGTAAAAAATTGAACAGAGACACTGCTGAAAGAGTATTTGAATTGACTGGTAATACAGAAAATGTACTACTTTGCTGAATTATAGATATACAAACTGTTTGGAGCTAAACTCAGCAAGAGCAAGTAATTAATAATGCATACTTGAATTGTAGATAAATAAACAAATACATAAATACATGGCTTAAGTGTTTGGAAAACAAAGTTGTAGACCTTTCCTTTTGCTGATGTTCCTGTTGTCATAAGGTTAAACATAGAATGCTAACAATACTCTGAAAAAGAAAAACAATTTCTTTTATTCATTCCATCTTATTGCTGTGACATTAAGTATAATGGCTGGAATTCATTGCATTATATATAATCCTCTTTAGTCTACATATCAATGAAAATAAAATCATTTACATACTCAAGCACTAATGTAGTTGGCATCATTTTATCTTTAATATATTAATGTTACTGATAATAGTAATTATGTACAATATAATCAGCTATTCCCATGGAACCAAAAAACACCTTCTCCCAATTTGAGCTGCTTGGTAACTGGGGTTAAACAAGAACAATATCAGCCACACTCAGACATGGAAACTACACACACATATACAGTTTGCTATTTTGAGACTGATCACTCTGCAAGTAATTTAGTTGCATTTGCACAATTCTTCCAAGGAAACAAAACCCTCTTTCAAATTACAATAAATAGTGTTGTGCTGAAATAAAAATGAATGAAAATCAGACAATATGCCTATTTCACTGAAGTACATACATTTTGTTTTATAAAGCATATCTATCTGCAAAATTCACACACAGCATAGTTTTGGATCTGCATACACAGAGTAATAATCAACTGCCAGCAGTTCACAAAACAAGATTAAAGTGTTTTTCAATATCATTTTTCCGAAATTTCTGAATTCTGCATATAGCATTTTACATTTTGATTGCATAATAAAGCTTTAATGAAAGAGTCATTCTCTGCATAGTATATACACTCAATATGAAGTCAAAAGCATTTAGATCAATTCTACCTGTAAGTTAAAAAAAAAAGAAAGAATGAAAAAAAAAAAAAAAGTTAAATAATACACTATGCCCAAACAAAGGACAGTGATGTATACATTTTATCTATGTCCTGAAACCAGATTATTTTATTGCTATAGAAATTTTACTTTTAAATTATATGCTCATCCATAACTTTTATGGATATTGCCCCTGGAGTACTGAATGTCTGACTGAAACATATGAAACTGAAAGCAAGAATACACTACAGTTTTCCAACAAAACCTATGCTCTTTACAAGTCATATCTTTCACAATACTTATAACACATTGTATTAGTCAGCATCAATTATCCAATACAAGTTTGCATTCTATACTAATAACAAATTAGTACTTGAGTTGCACAAGATTTCAAGACTATACTCTTACAAGTATTTCATACTTACTTACATTTTTTCAATTTTTCCTGGTTGTAGCTTATTACAATGTGCAATATTATTTATAAAAAACTATATTGTAATTTCAGTTTGTGTTATTTATAACAAAGAACAGACAAAGTGAATATTCTGGTTATGATTAATGCTTAAAAGATCCAAGTATTTTAAAACAAAAGAAAAAATAAAACTTCAAGGCTTATTTTAATAAATGACATACTGAATAATTACAAATATTACATAGTATGCACAGATGTTAATGCTAGATTTAGAGTAGAGTAATTTTTACCAAATTGTTTTTGAGCAAGTTTTTAATTGACTTATTAGTCATATTATGATATAACCCTTTCAGTCTACCGATATGCAAATCTTTCCAATTCTGGAGTCTGGGCACATAAATTTGAGAAGTAGGAGGAAGGCTGAAACACTGGAAATTTGCACCTTAATTGGAGAATTGGCACCTTCAAAAGTGCAATTCCAAGTCTTTTCATAGATTAACACAAAATGATCCATTAGGTAAGCAAGTTTTTCTTAAATATGCAAAGCTGGAAACTAATATTTGATTCTGCTTTTCAAATAAAAATTTATAACTGTGTAATCAAATTAGAGGTCTGCATGGGCTTAGGCCCGGTTGCAACTTAATCTGAAAAATGTTTGTTGGACTTTGCCTTGAAAATAGAGATGAAAAAAATTAATTTTTCACATTCAACATAATATGCATTTTATTTGTCATGCAAATATCTTAAACAGTTGGTATGCTAATCTAAATCATTAGTGCAATTTTTGAGAAAATGAAAAATAATGAAAATTTATTCCAAGTAAATGGAAAATAATGAAAAACAAATTGTTTAAATTTTTTGGTCAGTGATGTTCAGATGCCTGGAATAGCACAATTATCACATCATGCACACATCCATTGCAATACTAGTAGTAGTAATAATAAGAAATAAATGCTAGCTTTGGCTAATTTAGAATAACTACAACAGCACAGCAGCTGCAAACTCCACCTCCCTCTGTCCATCCACATGGGGACATCCTGGGCAGAGTGCAGAAATAGGGGCGACAGGTGCTCAATAAGGCAGTATGCCATCAATATGTTGCTTACTACAAGGATTCTAGAACCTCAGATGCCACTATTTCTGTAGAGTGGGCCCTCAATTGGTCCCAGGACCCGAGTGAATCCCTTACCAGGTCTCCCAGCAAAGGAAACAAACTCCATGCGGGGCTGGGAATTGAACCTGGATCCCTTCGCACCTCAGGTTGCAACGCTTTGTGGAATAATAATAATAATAATTATAATAATGTTAATCATAGTTGTTATAATAATATAATATTCAATAACTGAAAAACAATTTCATTTAAAACAAAATTAAACATTTGGGCCCATGCTGCAGTATCAGTATTCCTGGGCTTAGGCTAGGACAAACCTACGAATTTCAGCCCATCAGGCCTCTAAATCAAATTGCCCTAGAATACTCCATATTTATTTATGCATAAAATCATTACAGCCTTATTCTTGAGCAAGTGGGAAAGTTCAGAAAAATGTATCTACTACCTTCGTACAGCATTGCAAGTTTAGAGATGCTTTAAATGCTCTCATTAACTTCCTATGATGCCATGGATTTGCTGTGGATAGAAAATGTTAGGCATATCTGCAAAATTTTGTCATTCTTCACCACAAATCAAATCATATTGGTGATCTGATAGTTTGGTTATATTCCTCATCATGCACCTACACCCAACACTGATTAATGTTGCTTCTCTCCTGATTTATTAATACCAAATATATGTTTTAAGAACAGAAACTCATGTCAGACAATACTGCTACATCTTGCTAAGGAAGGTGGCAAGTGCAAAAGTTTATAGGAAACAATATTTCTTTTTCACCATAGAGTAGTCTTTATTAGGTACTTTGTATTTTTCAACAGTACCCTACTTCTGCAATAAATATCATCTTGCTTCAATTGATATTGCTGGCTTACTAAATGAAGGCAGGGGTACTATCCCATGCTCTTTTTTGTAATATTTTGCAGAAATATAACTTATATGATTAATTTTATAGAACTATTTGAGCTGAATTTATGCTTAACTGCAGTCACTTACACTTGCTGCTATAGAACATGTTTCAGAGACCTGTTGTCTACATCCTCAGCTATGACTGACTGCTGGAAACATTATTCACTTCTGCTGAACCAAACTTGTAAGAGTATGTAATCCAAGATCAGGGGCCAACAATGTTTCTGGCAACCGGTCATGCTGACAATGCAGACAACCTGTCTGTGAAACATGTTCTATAGCAACAAAGGTTAGTGAAGCCCACATTCCTGGTGTGGGGATGGCATGTCTGCTTTACACTCAAGAGGTGCCAAGTTTGAATCTCATTTAGGATGAGTTACCTGGATAAGATTTTTACAGGGGTTTTCCCTTATCCTGAGAAGACAAATATTAGATAACTTAAAGCTCTATGGACTCATTTGTGCATAATTCCACCTATTGTATTCATTCATGGTCCGATATGACCTACCAGGCCAAAGAATGTTAAACTTTAAGCAGTAAAACAGAAAGGTTAGTGAAACCAGTTAAGCGTAAATTCAACTTAAATAGTGTTCCATAAAATGATAATTTCACTTCACCATGTACTACTTCAGTTTTAATTCATATTATAAACAATCCATTTATTAAAGTAGTGGCCTTTGGCGTTATTGATGGGTAACTATTATATTGAAAAATCATTTGTAAGGTATGTAAGCTGATTTCTTCATATACATAAATTTGTTTATTTTAGATAAGTGCATATACATTTGCAGAATTATTTTCAGATAGTGTTTTATATAGTCGCATATTTTCTAATTGATATTTGCATTGTTTACAATTTCAATAATGTATTTTATATCCGTTCATTGTTTGATATGTTTTGTTTATGGCAGCCTCCAACTGGGAGAAGCTGAATTTGTTAATAAATTCTGTATACATAACTGAATTCGTCAATGTTAAAGCAAACTATGTCAACATTCTGAGGAAATAAAAAAAAATTTATTTGACACACTTGCCAACTTTCTCCACCTAAGATAGACTCATATACATGCTTTATAAATTATAATATTCATATAAAAACTGATTCTTCTATTCACATTATGTTATTCATGATATACTCTTTCTTATGAATGATTTCAAATTAAGCAATAAAAGCTTAGTGGCATATAACACGCAGAAATAGCATTCAAATGCTTGGCTGTGGTAAGATCTTGTAACGGAAAGAATAAAGAAGAATACCATAGTTTCAAGTATGTCCATCATATGACACACATTCATGAAAGTGTAAACGTGCTACATGGAGTATTTAAAAACAGCTAATCTATGAAATGCATATTTTAATGAGCTCTAATTTCTCCTGTAGTAAGTTTTCTCTATCTTTTATGATTTCTCAATTATACAAAATTTTACAATTGATATGAAGAGGACTTAACAGACTGTTTGCAGAAAATTTAACATATGCATTTACTTTATCACATTAATTTATCAAATATACAGGATGGAAATCAAAACACTGGACATACGGATTTAACACCAGAAATAATTTTTTCTCTAATACAGTCTCCTTATTAATTTCAAGGAAAAATCTTACAGGCCTATTGTAATATAAAGTTAAAAGTGAATCAGAGTAAAATATTTATTTTTATTAATAATCAGCAATAATTTATTACAATATTAACAGCTTTAGTTACTGTCTATGACAGATTTGTGAATAATCTAAACACCCATAATATGTTTTTCAAATCATGATTTTTGTTTGTTACAACCTTGCAGCAAGTCATGGCCCATGATAATGAAACAAAATTAATGATGTAAAGAATTAATAGAAGGTGCATATTATTATTTTATCTAAAATAAAGTACAAATAAGCTTGCTGTTTTTGGATTAAATTCCTTTTTTAATGTTCTTAAAAATACTTTTATACAATTTATCTCTAAAATCAACAGCGAAGAGAGTATTTGAAAAAAAGTAATTTTTCATCCTAAATCCCTAAGTCATGATTTGATTTTGCACCCATATATCTATAGTTTTTTTTTTTTTTTGTGTTAAGAGGCTTTTCTTAAAAAATGAATAAAAAATTCTCTTTCCAAATAAGGCCTAGTTGGGGGAATTGTTTTAAAATCTTCACCTGACATGCTGAAAAATGCTGATTCAAATATGAAATTTGGTATTTGTCTGAATTTTCAGTTTTACTTACTCTAGCACCTACTTACTTATAGTAGGTAAAAGATTTCACCAGAAATACATGTTTTGAGATCCCTGAATAAAAAAAGCATTCTTGGAAAATAATGTGTATGTGTGCGCGTGTTGCGAGCACCATTAACTAAAAAACCAAAAATCAGATAAATACCAAATTTGATATGTAAGTTTGGCATCTTTTAAGGATGCAACATTAACATTTTCATGAAAATCTCTCCACTCCATACTAGCCTTTAGATCAGTGATGCCCAACCTTAAGCAAAACAGGGGAGGGTGGATTTACTCCCATACTTTGTTTGCGAGGTTATGATGTATTCATGTGGTCATGGGTTGTCCAAACTCCAATGTTTGGTTACCTTGTAACATGCCATTGCAGTGAGTGAGTGAAGGGGAAATGCTTCATAACACAAAACGAAAGAGGTGGGATAAGGCAACAATGTGACATCATTAGCTCATAAGAGACAAGGTTGGGCTTTACTATTTTAGATGGAAGATTTTTCATTAGGTTTTATTTTCTCAAAAGCAGCTCTGATGATTCTGATCAAAATGCCACATATTTAATATATTTACATAGGTAACTAATAAAATGTATATGTTGAATTTTCTTGGAATAGCCTGTGAAGTCCTCTTTATTGGTAAGGAATTTTTAATAACAGATAAACTACTATACAAAAAATGTAGATCTCTTTAAAATACAGAGTTTATTTCAAATAATGTTTTTTGCGGCATTGATGATTTCCAAGATATTTGTTATTAATTTGGTTTTTTCAACACTTTTCTCGTTTTTACTTTCTCTACCACATACCTAGTAGGTAGAGGAAGTATTGCATTGAGGCCACCTGAATCAAAAAAGGTGTTCATAGAGAAAGAACCTTATGGGCATGTGTGTGCGTGTTTTATGATAATTATTATTACTCATTGAACCACTTTATCAAGTTTCTGCATATGTATATACATATTATGCATACATAATAATCCTGCTTTGATAAATTTCTGCTTGCTTCAATATCTATGTGCAAATTAGTCTGTTATTCAAAGACAGTTTTTTATAAAGCTCTGAGAAAATTCCTCCAAAAATGTGCATAGTTTTGTTGCTAGCGACAATATTTTGCCAAAGATTGCCAAAGTGCCGTGTTGGTGTCTAAGAAAATAAATAGTCACAAGCAATGAGTAGGTAGGCTTTGTGCTGGAGAACATTCTGTGATCACCAAGAAACAGTCGTGAAATTTTGCTATAGAACTGAATATGACAGAACATCCTATCTTTGAACTGGGAACATCTTCATATAACATTATATTGTATCATTAGAGAAGTAGAATAAAATGGTGTCTTCTCCATGTTTGCATGTCAATCTTTCATTTGGATGTACTGCATGCAACATTTTTCATTTTCACTATAACTTACTTTATTGTTAATTGAGTGTCGTTTAGGCTTACTCTATACCTCAATTACTTGTAGAAAATTGAACATGTTATGGGAATCTTCATTCCCATCGTCAGCTTACAACTGATTAGTTGATGTAGTTGTATCATCTTGTGTTCTCTTGATGTGGAAGTCTCTGGTGGTGATGGTATGAGTTCACTGAGCTGGTCCGGTGTAGTGATTACCACGCTAGTCTCTAGTTCCCGAAGTCACGGGTTCAAACCCGGCGGAGAGCGATGGACCACAGTAGTTAAAGAGCATCCAAAGATAAAACTCAATTTTTTACTGAGCTGGTCTGATGGCAGAAGATCAAAGTTCATAATTTAGTCCTTGTTGTTTTTAATATGGATATCTTCCCATACTGAGAGCTCAGTTGGGTAACTTGCTGCTCTAAGAAGGTAGGCTTCCGGAATGATATCATAATTGGTGTTACAAAAATGTGCTGCTATGGCCGATTTTTCAATTTGTTTGTATTTTATAAAGTTAGCCATAGCGGTGCATTTTTGGAACACCAACCACGACCCCTAAGTGGTCCCCAAAATACTGGGGATGGGATCTTCGAGATATCCGACACACATTCGATAAGCTTTTTGAGGAAGCCCCTGAATACCTTCTGTATATGTTGAATTATTTAAAGACTCAATTACACTCCTAAGATAATTTTGGTTGATATTCCTGCCTGTCCTCCACTTTGTATATTTTGAAATGCACATAGCGTTCAGCTAGTTAGACGAATTTCAGTCTTATTTGACTAGGCTCCGGCCACATGTCGTCATTATAGTTGAAACATGGCTGAATCTACACCAGAACTTTCGTCTTAACGGTTACCAGCTCTTTCGAAAAGACCGCGCGACACCCGGTGGGGGTAGTCGCCACCGATATTGCTAATAACATATATGTCCATAGTTGGAAATTGTATAGGTATTTGTTATCCCCCAATCTCGAAGCCGTATGGGTAGTCCTGGGGGATCTTATTATCGTGGGTGTTTGCGCGACGGGGCGGACTTTTACTTCATCAGAATGAGCGAGTATTCAATGGAATCGGCAGCTTATTTACGGCGACTTTAACCTTCCTGACTTTCTCTTCACCAGCATCATCGGCATTCTTTACTCCACGTGGGCAACAGTGACGTTTGTTATCTTAACACTTTTACAACCACACTGGGTAATCCGGAGCAACTCGACTGGTCCCCTAGCCTAATTTTCGCGAGGGCGGAACTGTTACATGACGACGAAAAATACTAATACCATGAGGAATTATCATTTCTGTTCTTGATTCAATATTCTCATCCGACACGTCGAGGACTAACTATCGTCAGCGTCAACAGGATGAGGTTGATCTCACACATTTTCAGACTTATCTATATTGTGCCACTAACTCTCTCCGGGACACGGTGATGTATGATATGTTAGAGGCTACCTTGCACCGTTATCACGATGAATTTCACCTCTTGATGGATATCAAAACCCTGCGGGTACCTTAACCTCCGTGGTGGAACGAAGAGTGTAAAAAAATTAAATTGAGTTTTATTTATGGATGCTCTTTAACTGCTATGGTTCTTAGCGTCCCATTATATATTGGGTGTGAAAGATCGGAAATTTTGCCGAGGGCTCTTTATCAGGCTTGAGGTTCTTTTACATGCCGTAAATCTATGACACGGGACCACAGGCTTTACTTCCCTTCCGAGGGAAGGATTTTTATGGCCGAAAAAAATCCATCGACCTCAGGAACTAGAAGCTAGCTAGCATGGTATCCTAGACGGAGAATGTGCTAAACTTATTGCGGAAAAGCGATTGGCCTACTCCCAATATAAACACCCCTGGGCCGCGGATACCAACGTTTTAGCAAAGCGTACCGAAGCTCGGAGTCGTCGTTTGCGACACATTAAACGGACGTCTTGGATCGTGTATTGCAATTCCATCTTGCCAGCCACACCGCTTTCACAACTGTGGCGTCAGTTGTCTTGGTTCAAAACTTCGAGCCATTCTCCACGGTTATCGCCCCTGGTCGATCGGGATGATTTGCAAAGTCAATTTTTATGTCGGGTCGCGCCGGATTCGGTGTTGGAGTACACGCCGATTATCGCGTCGAAAGTGGATACTCGGACCAGTTATTGTCACCGTATATCCCGACTGAAATACGACAGACATAATGGACAAGACCGTAGGTCCGCCATGAACTAACGGAATAGCCTGTAATTTTTTAAGTTACTACCGGAGGCTTGGTATTCCTTACTGGCTACGGCGTATACAAAGATCCTTTAAACCGGGTCTATCCCGCCGTCTTGGCAGGATATTTTCATTCACCCCATACTTAAACCTGGCTGGTCTGGACATTCACCATCGGACTATAGACCTGTCTATCAGCTTATTACTTACGTTCCGTAAAATATTTGAGAAGATCCTCCAGGGACGACTAAGTTTTTATTTAGAACGCAATCATCTTTGGCCTAGTACACAGTAAGGCTTTCGGAGCGGCAACACCTTCCCGTTATATACGTTTCTAACAGATGTCCACATTGCCTTTAGTACTGGACGACAAGCTTTTGCAATTTTCTTAGATAGCTCTTCTGCGTATGATCGCGAATCCATTCGGCTCTTACTACGACACTTTGTCCTTGGAATCCCGAAGACCATAAGTCGTGATATTCCCGCACTACATACCGACCGACGGTGTACGCTCTCCCATTTTCTTCAGCATTACCAAACCAGCTTGACATCACGGGGGCTCTCATTCAGGGTTCAGCACTCGGCCCGTTGTTGTAACCTTATATGTCGGCGACATAACCTCGGCCATGACCTTAAGTTTACGTAACTTACAATATGCTGACGGTAATGTACTTTATTCTTCTGTTTTATCTCGTTCTCGTTTCGATCTCCACTTTTTCGAAATTGATTGTCAGCTTGTCGTGGGTTATCTAAAAGAACTTGGCCTGCCCGTTAATCTGCTCAAGACGCGTTTATCAAGTTTCAAAAAACGATGCGACTCCTCAAGTTTACCTCCATATTAAGGGAATCGCGATAAGGGCTTCTACTAGCTTGAAATTCCTAGATGTTCATTTACAACAAAACCTTAGATTTACCTCCCATTACAAGAACTCCCTGCCTACCTTTACCTCCCTTAAATCTTTATTTCACGTCATGGTGATGCGACACTAGGTAACAGATCCTCGGGTTCTGTTCCGCCTTTTGCCCCGCTGATATTTTCCCGCTTGGGATATGGCCTATTGACCCCGCCACCGACAAAATGCATTCAAGACAAACGCAACTTTTTTATTTTTAATTTTTTATGAGCTTTACAACATTTTTTATCTACCTGGATGCTCGGCTCAGACTCTCCATAAACTTTATTATCCGTATTACGATGCCGAGAGCCGTAGCTGACGCTAGTTTGTCGACAGCTCGCTGAGTTGCTGCAACATTCCCGTAACATCCTTTTACTGAAACTTACCCACTTATACGCGCTTCTTCAGAACATATAACGGGACATTGACGAACTCTCCTTACCACTGGTCAGGTGGTATATATTCTGCGACGTGAACATGTTTACCGGAATACCGACCCGACAGGTATATATATATATATATATATATATATATATATATATGTTGAACACGACGGCCTACCCGGTGCCTTCTAATGTGACCATTGACACCCACACTTTTCAGGAAAACGGGGCGATTATTATTGAGCATGGCTGGAATTGATTTGTCCAGTTGTTTCTTCCTTGACCCCTGAATCTCTCCAGTGTCTACAGACGGCTCCAAAAACATCATGGGGTCAGTTCCGGGATACATGTATGGTTTATTCATGAAACCTACAACTGAAGCTTATTTGATCCAATGTCCAATTATACTGCTGAGGCTAAGGCGTTGGAATTCATACAATGAAACCACTATCTCATGTGTATATTTTTTTTCCGACTGTCTTAGCCTTTTGTTGGTCCTTAACTGCCCCTACCGCTATATTCAACGTCAGACATATGCGATTCTTATACTTGATTTACTTCACCAACTACCCCGTACTGTTTCCTTTCATATTATTTGGATCCCCAGCACTGGCAGTTTGAAAAATGCAGAATGCAAGAACATTTAAGGTTTATTAAAAGTTAACAAATAATTTAAAATATAGCACCTGAAGACCTGGATTCAGCTTCTTGAATTCGCTTTCGTGACATATGACATTTCTAGTTAATTAGTGACAACATTATCTGTATTTAGAACATGGTGTGGCATACCATAATGGAAGTGTAAAGTGAGTCATACTTGAATACCTATGTGTTTATATTTGACTGATTATGGAGAAGTGTTGCTGGTTTTTTATAATTAGGTATCACAATTTTATGCATAATTTTTTCCACAAAATAAATTAACATGACATGCAAACCATTCTGTACCGGCTTTTAATTACCTATTCCCTTTTATATATTCTTAAATACAGACAAAATAACATTTTTTTTCTTTTAATCTGCTAAATTGGGATGCAAAAGGTGTTTTCTCTTCCCCCCTTTCTTTCTTAATGCAGATCTTTATCTACATTTTATTTATCAACAAATTGTTTTAAATACTATATTTTATGTAAAATAACCATATAAAAACATTAGTTGAAAAAGTAATGGTTTTCATGACTTTGAGCAAATTTTGCATATTTATATTTAAATATGTTTGTTAAGTTACAATTCCTTGGGCTTTCCATATACGGCTGTTTGTTGATTCATAAAAAATATGAATTTGCTATGAGCATTTTGATAAAGTTACTGTTCCAAAAAGAAAATGCTCAAGTATCAGAGTATGCCATGCAATAGTACATTATAAGAATAATTGAAAATATGCATGATACATGAGGAATAAGTAATTTGTTAAAGAAAACACTACACTTGTGCACATTGTGTTTACAGAAACTTTCATTAGCACCAAACAAATTAAGCAGGTTTAAGAATCTTAAACAACACACAATATTTCTAGCAATGACCTGCAAAATGAAATTACATCATCCATCAGACAACAGCCTTCTGCAGTCATGTGCCCTCTATGCTTAGAATTTTTATCCAGAATAGCCTTTACTTATAAATACCATAAGCTACCCTTTTCAAAAGTTTTTCCATCATATGCAGATTACTACAAGATGTGAACACTTATGAATGCAACAAATATTCAACCAAGTAACAATGCTAATTGCTTGGTATTTCAGCTTTGCTTCTAATAGTTGTTAAACATTTAATTTGTTTAACATTTATTTGTTCACAAAAATGAATATATTCAGTGTTCTGGTGTATAAAGAAGCTAATCAATCATTCATTGTTTACATCTTTTTAAAGAAGTAAACTGATAAAAATCATTTATATGTGCACAGGTTATTATACAATTAATGAAGCAATAAACAATGTACTACAAAGTGACCAATCTCAAAGTAGTCTTGCAAAAATGTACATAGAAAACTGACATACATGCTCATATTATCTTGAAATGCAATTTGTACATTCCCCTCAATTCACATTCTCCAAACCTGATATGTTACTCTATGTCTATTTCAGTTCACACACTTAGAATATCAAATGCCCCTTCGACTCAGTCTTTGTATAAAAAGTGAGATATAATGTAGACTTTTAAAATCAAAGCTGAACAAGAAAAACTCTCCTCTTCCAATGGCTAAGTTGCATATAATAGCCTAAAACTATAGGTATGCTAAACATTAGTTGAAGTTGTGCGACTGACTTTGCATTTTAAGTTAAAGCAGAGTGTCATTTAATATACATGTTTAAAAAAATGCAAATAATTGTATTGTATATCATTGATGTTCCTGGAAAAGTACAAAATGATGTTCTGAAACGTATAAAATACACCATGGCAAAGGCACAAAAACTCCACATACACTTATGCGTGTCATCGTTATTCATTATATAAAAGAATTTATAGAGCATTTGGAGAAAAAAGTTTCAAAAACTTGTACCATTCTTAGAAAATCACCAAATATGAAATTCACCCTCATAGAATAAAAGTGTTTCAACAAATAACACTATAACTATATGCAATGTAGAACCAGAAAACATAAACATATAGCATGTCAACATTGTTGGTGTTTCTTAACAAAATAGTGATAAATGCACTTAAAACAAAAGGAAAGAGTAGTTAGTTTTAAAATTAACTTTACAAACTGAAGAACTTTTTGGTCTCATTTATGTATGAACAGATTATAACTAGATTTTAATATGCTCCTCCCTTTAGCTCGATTTTGCTGCTTCACTTGTGGAATTCTGCAACCATAACATTACTGAAAATATAACTTTCTACAAAGCAAAAGAGTAGCACAAAGCTTAATAATTATAGCAATTGCAAGATTTTAAATTATATGTGCACAGCTAAACTTTTGTCAATGTAAGAATAATAAATCTAACTGAGTTCTTACCCCTACTTCCAAGCAGGACAGATGATTATCCTGGTTTTTTGAGTTTTTATTGAACTGGTGCCTTATTCTTTATATCAATTCCACACTCATACAAGCAAAAAAGTATACACCCTGTAGGCATGTTAAGCTCCAGAGACACTCAAAATGACAAGATTTTCAAGCTGGTGAGAAATAATATTTAACTCTATTGCAGAGTTATGTATGTTCTGACTCACAAAGTGTTAATAAGACTTTGCAATTGTGTCTTTAGAAACCAACATTCTACTTTACTGGGATATTTGAATCAGATGAGAAGAGTTAATGCCCATAGTAACTCAAACACTTAGAGCATCAAGCATGAAGAGCTGAAAATCTAAGGTTCCAGTCCTGGCCACGCAATTTAATTTTTTAAATCTGATCCAAATTTCCAACTCCTTCACATGGCTAGTGTGGAAGAACTGTTAACTCTAATAGGTGTAAACTATAAAATTCAGAAATTGAAAGCTTTTGCAACATTGCAAGTCAACTTTGAGGTATATCTTAAGCCAGAATTGTTACCTGGGCACGTCTATAGGAGGGGCAAACATTTTTGTAGGAGGGAGTAAGATGTTATACTTCTTACATGTGTCAAAAATTAAAACCTTTCATAGAATATTAGCAGTGGCATATCCTGGTGTTCTACTTAAGGGAGTTTCTCACTTTTAAATGGCTTGTATAAAAGTATCGATAAACTTTATGGGGCCCATGACGACTGCCAAACTAGAAGAAGCAGTGCAATACTAACAATTCTTACCACATAGGCCAAAAGTTGGAAAACTAAATGCATGCAGCAAAACACAGCAAGATGTTTTTTCTGCTTTCAGTTCTTTTCTACCAAACTGAACATGTTGATATGTTAATAACCAAAATCAGGAGCTGCTTCCGCTGCTTTCATAGTTCATTGTAGGTATGTAAATACATTTTTCAACATCAGAAACAAAATGCATAACTTTAATTTCTCTGTACCTCAGTGCAACTCCAATTTCCTCTGACACTTGAAACAAGAGTACTATAACCACATAAACTGCTTATTATATGCATCATAAAATGAACTATCATTGCTCTGCTTGGGATATTCTCGCAAGATTATTTGTTTATCAATTGATTTTTCCTGCTTAAATATAATCCTTCAAATGTAATGATGAGCTAGTTTCTTCTTTGGGTACAAAACTTTCCTTGTTTAAGTATGCTTCCTCCGTAGCATTTGTGACTGGTAGTATTACTACATGAGGCTGTAACTATGGCTTTTTACTAGCTCCTTTCTGTTTAAAAAAGTTTTGCATGTTCATTTTACAGTAAAAAGTTATAGTATACCAAACCAACACAGAACACACCAAGCACTCTATGCAATAATACTTAAATATATTACCATCAATGCTTTACAAAAATTATGGATCAATTTTAATGTTGCTGCTGCTCATTATACATCAATTCAACCATTATAAAACTTTATAAGCATATGAACCTCTGAGGAAGGGTAATTTCTACCAAATGGACAAGAATATGTATTACCGATATGTGCTTTTGCAATGAAACATAGCCAGTTATCATGCGTTCCTCTTTTGTTTCATATTTGTTCATGTGGTGGACAACCACCCTAAGGATTGTAAATCATGCTGCTTAAAGTGTTTTGGACCTCACACTGCCTATCCTCCCCAACCACAAGAAACGCATCATTAGCAAACTTGGCATGTCAATGAGTATACTCATTTATTGAGAACTGCAAAAGTAGCATAATTTTTTTCTGCAGAACTTTTCCTTTAGAAGAGAAGAAAAGAGGTTTTATATATGTGCCATGCATGTTTTAGTGTTCCTGTTTGCAAGTTTTTAGCAATACTACCAACAAGATCTAAGTTCAAAAACTGTAAAAAAGGGGACAAATAAGATCAACTGCTCTAGATTTTTATAAATTTACGAAGCAAGATGTAGAGAAAGCTAAGGGCAGAATACCAGAGGAATACAGAAAGAAATTGTTAAAGGTTCAGGAAAGAATAAGAAAAGCTATCGGTATATCCTGATGAACAACGAAAAGAATTTTGGCAGAGGAAAGGCAACATAAAGGTGAGAATACTTCATTCAGCACATCTGGTAAAATCAACATTGATGATTTTGACAAGTGCATTATTCAGTGTACTATTCATAAATTTTACATTTGACATAAAACATCTCCCACCCTGCCTAAATTACTGCTGGTACTGGTAGGAAAAAAATACAATGTTTCATCAGATAACTGGTGTTTTGATGGAACAGAACAAGAAATAATAGACATGTATTAATAGAAAAGCAAGATTTACATAACAAAATAGTAGCCTTTCTAGCTGCTCTCAAAAAGCACCAGGAAAAAGGTGACTGTCATTTATCAACACTACTGTGAATGTATGTCTCATCTTGATAAGTGATACAATGATCATGTTCCTTGTACTGCTGTGATAATTAACTAATGAGGATACCTTCATAGCGATATAACAGATGTGTGAGGGAGTCTTCATTTCTAGTGCGAGCAGTTAAACTTTCTGTATGCACTGAGTGTGCTTCTGCAGTGGAACCCGGGAGTTGGTAACATCCAGGTAGGAGGTGAATTGGAAACAACACAACCGGACAAAGCTTCTGCACTTCTTGCCCTAAATACTTGCTGAGGGAACAATGATAATAATAGTAAGGAAAGATTGAAAGCTATAAATTCATTAGATATTTTCAAGGCTTTAACTACAATAATGGTTTCTGATTCCATTTTGGATGGCTTATTTTAGGTTATCGTTCAAAGCTAAGTTGGGCAAAAGAAATTCTAGGACGGGCGCTGCCCATCCTGGTTCCTCTTTGGTTACAGCCACATCTCAAGTATTTGAGATCGCCTTAAAAGTCTACCATGATACCTGAATTAGACAAGGAGTTTAATGTGCATCTTGACATGGTAGCTGGAGCAACACAGCATCAGTGTATAGGGTCAAAGACCCACAGTTTGAATCCTACCCATGGCATTGAATTTTTGAAGTCTGATTCACCTTTCAAATTCAACAGCATCTGGAGAAAATAGCTGTAAACTTAAGACAATGTCTGTGTCCTGATTTATCTTATTTGTTCCAGACTTGTACCATGAGTGAGTTAGTGTTCTTGCTGTTTCCTAGGAGATGTTATCAAGATATCATGAAAACCTTAACTTGAGCCAAATCTTGCTTACAAAGACAAATAAGCATGTTGGGATGCGAATACTATGAATGTATATGTATGTATCAGATTGCAGGAGCAGGAAATGTTTCAGCCAAATACATCTGAGACCAGAGAGAAGGAATGCAGATCGGAAAGAAGTCCAAAGAGCGATTGGAAATCGGAGAAGGATGGAGATATGGAAGTTACGTCACTGCTACGTGGGGCTGTTGGGAAGAAGATGGCTGTGTCAGAGACGAGATTGGGAGCCAAGGCAGTGACGTCAGTTCAGAGTGACGTATGGGCAACAGCTAGCAAAGTTAGGAAAGTGACATCATCTAGGAGAGAGGAAGTTCAATCGCCACGTGATATGGTTGCGGGCAGGGCAGAGGCGTGGTTTCAGAGTGGCAAATTGGTGGAAGAAGAAAGCATTGTGTTGACACCTAATGGGAGATTACGAATTTTGGACAGAAACAAAGCGGGACCGTTAAGGGAGCCAACAGAAATACATTTATGGAGTAGGAAAGTGTGCCATACGTATAGAAATAGTGCAGGCTCTGTGAGAAGTATGGGAAAACAGAAGCAGTAATAATGGGGGAGTAAATAGAATAGGAAGGGAGAGTGACTATAGAATGAATAGAAGGGAACAAATTAGACAAAGTAAAGACAAGTGTATTGATAAACAAGTGATAGGTTTATATTAAATCGTGAAGTGAATGATTTAGATATAAAGGACGGCAAACACGGAGAGAGCTAGGAGGGAGAGGTACATTTCTTAATATGAACGAGCAAGTGTTGTTATGGACGATCAGTATGGGGTACAAATAAACATTCTCTAAATTGCATCTAATGGTTCCCATTTCCTGCTGATAGAGGAGTCTCAAAGACGATTGGAGGAAGCAAGGGAAGGAGATGGGAAGGGGAGAAGAACACTAAGCAGTATAGGACTTCAAATGAGAAACGTTAGTGATATGAAGCTAACTCAACACACATGCTCTGTAAATGCGGAAGCCTGGGTACGATCGGCAAAAGGAGCCAGGGCTCGGCGCTGATCATGCCCAAATGTATTGCATTAGCTCAATACTCAATAAAGATATCTCTCTCTCTCTCTCCCTCCCTCCCTCTCTCTCGCTCTCACGCACGCACGCACGCACGCATGCACGCACGCACGCACGCACGCACGCACGCACGCACACACATACATACACATTCATAGTATTCACATATGTGTGCGCTTTTTCTGCTTTGATGTTATGAAATGTCAGAGGACATCCAAATGTGTGCACCATGAATGGTGTGCTAGTGTGCTTACTATTTTCAGCGATGTAACAAAGATCTCCGAGAGCATCTGAATATGGGCACTATGAACGAATATCTTGCACTTATTTCTGTTTGATGTAACAAATACTTAAAATAAAACTCAAATGTGACGAAAATCCAACTGTTTGGTGGCATTCATGTGAAATTTTAAAATATTCAGGTCAGGAATTGTTTCTCTATTTTTGTTTTTAGTTGTATTAAATGCCTATTCTTACTACATATGGCATCACAGGTGGTGGACACTGATGATACATGATATGAAATGATAATTTGGAAAGGACATTTGGGAAGGAAACATTCTAGGCCTAAGTTTAGGGCACCACCCCAACATTTTCCAGTTATGAGGATTGAGAAAAACCTGGAAAAAACCTCAATCAGGGAGGGTGATCCTGGTGGGATTTGAATCATCCGTTCACAAGTCCATGCCTTAACAATCTCAACCATCTGTGTCAGTAGGCCAGGAATCAATCTCTCATCCTGTGTATATTTCCATTTCAGTAGCAGCAGCACATGTTTACTATAGGCTATCTCTTTTACTGTTTCTATAGCATTTTCTTATTGAAAAACAATCATGAAAAGGATATTAAGAAAATAGCCATTCCTCTTTCTATAGAGTACCAAAAACAGTTTGTATAACAAGAATATTATTGTTCAATTCTAGAAATAACAAAAAAGAACTGATTACCATAATGCAGCACATGTATTCAGAATACATACATTTTTCTAATCTTATTAAACACAATTCACTGTATATTTAATAGCTTATTACACAATCAGTATGTTTCCAGAATTAAATACTCAGTGATTTTCTAAGAATGATTCCATTACCAGTTTTATTTTGCACTGTAACAATATTGTAACAAAGAAATGAGTAACTCAAACCGTAATGTTGAACACTAAAGCAGAGGAGGAGTTATAGTAGTGAACTAATTTGGTGAAAAGTTTAAACGGCAGATGGGGCCGTTTATATGTGTGTGATATATCCTCTGTAAGCACTTCTTTTGGGCAGTGAAAAGCTACCCTGAAATTTAATGATAGTTTTAAAGAGTATACACAGGTTTCACATGCAAATTATAAAAAGTGACTTAAGTATTCAAATAATTATTGAATAAAACAATAATAGCTTTCTCCTATATTTAAAAGGTATAAATAAATCAATGAAATCATAAAAGAAGATTGATATGCAAAAAATATTATTCTCTTTTGGCTTAGTTATAAAATAAAAGTGGAATTTATTCTTAATTTAAAAGCTTAAAAATGACTTTTAATTAGTCTTATTACAGCAATTTCTCGATTAAAATGTAGATAATTCCAGCTATAGAAAAGTAAAGTACTCAAACATTTGCTTGCTAATTTTATCTTTGAACAGAAAGGCTAAAGCTTTCAGAACTAAAATTCATTGAATAATAATATCAGTTTTTGGATTGTTTAATGCTGTAGAAAGAATACAGAGTCAAAATGAAAACCATAAACTTAAGATAACCATGATGGAATGCCTCAAAATTATCTTTAGGGCTGTGTTATAATATAGAATTATGAAATGTCACACAAAATGCAACTCCTTAAAGCTTGCTGATATGTGTACATTGATTAAGATTCATTTTGTATAAAATGATTATATTTTAATGCCAAAGATGTTGGGAAGCTTTCATAGCCTGGTGGCATTAAGGGGGAAGCTGTACAAAAAGCTGAAATTCAAAGCACTAACAATTCATAATATCAAGACAGCAGGAAAACTACATGCAACTATTCTCAATGATAAATGATGCATTTCTTGCTTAAAATATGAGGGCAGCTCTGAAAATATGTAGTGCCATGAAAGATATTTCATTTACATGACAGTAAATTTGTTGAAATCATTCATTTGAAATCTTCAGTGAATGTTCCAAATAAAGTATTAATAAAGCTTCCTAACACAGGTATGTGGAGGGTAAAATGCACATAATTGAATATTGTACGGTGAGCAAGTTCTCTGTAAAAGATGATTTAATGCCACAGAAAATTATCCAAATCTAGCATGTATATACTTTGCCTGCTAAAGTGTTATCAATAAAAACAATTTCTGTCTGTAAAGTTGGCACTTGGCTTTACAAACTAAAAACAAAATGCAAACATAGGTTATTTATTAAGCCAAAATCCTGTTCCAATTATACTGAAAAATACAACTAAAGTAAAACAACATTGCTTTTTTCACAATTTAAAAAATGAGCTACTGAATATAAATGTGATTAAATGAGCCTTAAAAATGACCCATGCAAAGGAAAGGGTAACAGCTTCAGAATTTACAGAGAAAATGTTTGATATGATATTTTTACATATTATGGCTGTCAATTTAAAATACATGCAGTAAGAGGAATTGTAGTTGCAGATATGGGATAATAGGGAACGTTCCGTATGTTTTCAAGTTAAAATCTTGTCCCTTTTCAAGATATCATTATATTCCAATGCCCAGAGAACTTTGATCCTAATTTTTCTGGGCATGTATAGTACAAATGAGATTGCTAGAAAGATTTACAGTAAACGACTCCAAATTTACTAATGCAGAATGTGTAGAAAATAAATGCAGACAACTGATAACAATTTTGGATCGATAATAACACTGCTTTAGCTTAATCAAATTCTTTAAAGACTAAAGCTGGAGCAGCATTATGGGCCCAGTCAAATGTTGCAGCCAGTTTACTCAGGATTTCCATCAGTCTAACTGAGACTGTTTCTGGAAGATGCACCAATAGTGTTTAGGTTCCTTTATTGGGAAATGGTTGAAATTTAACTGAACTATTAAGTAATGTACCTCATTAAGCATTTGTTTCACTAGAGGTCAGTAGAGCATATTCTTTCTAATAAGGACAATAAACACCAGGTCTGGACACGCTACCACAAATCTTTGCATTTTGGTTTTAAAAATGTTAATCTGGATGGTCACTACAGGCAAATATTTGTGTACAGTGAAAATATAAAAAAGTAAATACCTACATAAGTAAACCCAGGTTATTCAACAAAGAATAAGGTTTTTTTTTTTTTTTTAAACCGTGGCATTCACATATAAAACATGCTTATTGTTTGTTATACATTAGATTATGGTGTTGCTTTGCTTTATTAAACTCAAAACCTTCACTTTTATTTCTAACCTATTTACTTAATGAGCATCTCTTTGTTCTGAGTCAGTACATGAATTTATCTTGGTGGTGGACTGTATCTCAAAAGATATTCCACTAAAGAACAAGAAATAAGTCCAGTTCACAAAATATTGGAAGCAGTCACTGACCTGTGTTCACAGTACATACTTTAATGTCATTCTATGTTCAAAATAAGAGATAAACAGGAAAATGCATATGAAGAGCTCGGAATCAAAAAGTGTTATGTCCACAATTCAAACTTTTCAGGAGAGAGAGAGAGAAAGAAAGGGAAAAAACAATAACAACAACGTGGAACTTCTATAGTTTCAATGAATTTAAACAGTTGAAAATGGTAATGTGAACATACTTACTCATGAAGTTAAGCTATGTCTACGGACAAAATATAAAACTGTATCCAAGGCCAGTACCAGACTTCAAATTTTCAAAACTCATGGATACAAGTTGATTTGCACCAGCATTGTGGACTAACATGGTTTTGATTTAAATATATAAAATAAATTAGATTTTTAAATTAGGAAATTATATTATTTTGGGCAAAATGTACTCTTTACATATTCTGAAACAAACTTAAGACTTCTTCAAGAACAATATTGAATCATTTACTTAATTATATATTAATTTTATTATTTATTAGTATTATATTAATTCAATGATTCCATATAACTAACAAAAATGTTTATAAGCATGGTTATTACATAATTATTTTGAATTACACTACTCATCTATGCATGATGGAAGTCTGGTTTTAATACAGTCATACTCCTATAATTGATTATCCTCATCCTGGACACACAGGTCTTCTTGATGAATCAGATTAACATACACGTTAAGCTTATCATCATTTATCCAGTTTTCACCAAATCTTTGTTGCAATGACTTATCAATGTCTGTCTTTTTCTCTTCTTTTATATTATTTGTTAATGGCACTATTGCTGGGTCAAGTGTTTTTAAATGTTCCATGATCCTCTTTTAGTAAGGATGCATCATGATGCTTGCATCATCCAATGATAGATGTATTCCAGCATATTAGTGATGTAAATTTTGCCTATTCTAATTTTTTTCACAAACCTGACTTGTTTCATATTACTTATGCCAACTGGTTTTTTCAAGTGATCACACAGAATTCCAAAGCTGCAAATCTACCAATCTCTCCCCAGCTCATAACCTCTCCACAGCTCAATGAAGATAAACTAAGACTGTACATTACTCTTACAATGCAATCAACATGGCAAGGTACTTGCTATCCATCAAAACAGTAACTAAGGCAATAACTCCTATGCATGCCTATTTACAAACCTTGACTTTTTAAACAAGTAGGAATTAAGGAAAAGAATCTAATAATACATCACTAAAGAGTCGAGAATGAAAACAATACTTTATTAACAAGTGAACAATTGACGTCTGTTACAGATGGTGAAAAACTTTGCTGTGTTTCCTCAGTGTGCCGGTTTCATAAATTTGTGTACTTAACATAGTTTGAACCAATCAGGTGATGGACAGAATTTGTTTTGAACCAGGTGCTTGATTTCAAACTGTTCTTAAACAGGTTAAAATCATGAGTTCATCCAAATTTCATTGTAGTTTAGATGAAGGGCATCTAAAATAACGCAAATTTGAAACAAAAAGCATTACAACAAAATGTAAACTTAGCATGTTTTGATTCAGAGGTCCTCATATTATTCTGGTCATCTGCTGTGATAGCTGAGCAGTCAAAAGTATGTGTCTGACGAAGATGATTAGTCCTACCTGGATTTAAATCCTCTGTGTAGTTAGACTTTTTTAAAAGTATATTTTAAGTATAACTAATGTTTAATTTAAGACAAGTATATATTTTAATTGGACTATATATTTGAATTATAACGCATTCAAGCTTAAACACAAAAATTTGAATTGACCAATCATATTTGTTTTCAAAATAAATTGCCCTGAAGAATGAAGGTAATAACAGAGGACTTACACACCAGACATTAATTTAATTAATATTCTTCATTTGGTTTGGTTTCATAACCTTTGCAATTCTAAATTATAATAACATGTGTGTAATAAAAATTGCATTTATCTGGAGGAGGGTAGGAACACAAACATGCATATGCAAACACACGTGCGCACCCTTGTGGAGTGAGATTTTGTTGTTTTTGTTGTTGTGGCAGTGGCAGTGGCAGTGGTGGTGGCTGCGGCGTGGTGACGTTGATGGTAGTGGTAGTGTGGGTTTTAGGGTGCACAATTGCCGAGGTCATTAGTGGGGGTAAGATTTTTAACCACGGCAATTATTTCGATATGGAAACTGCAACTCTTCCCCTTGCAACTATAATAGGAAAAATAATTTGAGTGGTGCAATTTTAGAAAAGATGAATGTACTTACACATCACAAACCACTTTATGAGGAAATGAACTAATACAAAGCTCCATTGCAAGCTAACAATTTCTGTTATCATTTTTAACATATTTTCTACTGAGAACTGAAGAGATAGGCAGTGATGAATTATTTGCTCTAGTTACCCTTCAATGACTTTCATATGTTCTCTGTACTCCATTTGGTGAAGGGGGAGGAGGAGAAAGAAAATAAAAGCCATTCATACCTGGGAAGATGGAAAGAAATGTCCATCCTTGGAACACATGATTAAGGAAAACAGGTGAAAAAAGCTACTTTGCAAAAGAATTCTACATTTATAACCACAGCTCAAAACAAGCATGGCCAGCCTTCATTTTGGAAACTCCACTCAGAAAGCCTACCTTATAGCTGCACAGGGCAGTAGAATTTGTAAACTCATGCATTGTGTACAAATGCAACTGTATTATGAAGTAATAGCATTCTCTTAAGTACCTAATAATTCAACTTAGTCCACCTTCTTGGTGTGGAGGGTAGCATGTCTGCCTCTTACTCAAGAGGTCCCAAGTTCAAGTCTTGGTTAGAGTGAGTTACCTGGAATAAGGTTTTATCTATGGTTTTCCGTTATCCTGAAAAGATAAGTGTTGGTTAACTTTAAGCTCCATGTACCCTGGGCTCATTTCAGCATAATTTCATCCATTTCACTCATTCATTGTCCGATATGACCTACCAGGTTAAAAGACATAAAACTCCAAAAATCAATATACTATCTACATCCAAAATACAATTCTTCTTTCTTGTTATAAAATAAAGTTGATTTCCAGATAAAAGGCACATAATGATTTGTAGGAAATTATAAAATGTAACGGCTCCCAAAAATACTATTGCAAAAATTAATTCTAGATAACACTGACTATTTAGTGTAATCCTGTACCTCCCACATAGAAATTGTCTCAGGTGTAAGAAGCTGCATGACAATGTGTAACTTTGTAGCAATAGAAACTAGTGCAGTTACCAATGAAAAACTGTTTAAAAGTGATATTAGTATCACAATCATATGTATGTGTGTTGTATGCAGAGTGTGCATTTGGGGAGTACTGAAACCAGAATAACTGAAACACACAAAGTCAGTCATACCTTCATTCCACACAAAGTCAGTTATGCCTTCATTCCATGGTTACTTTTAGAACTTTATGCATGTGATGGGAACACCAACTGGACCAATGAACAGGGTATATTGACTAAATAAAGGATTTGATAGATCATAATGATCAACAACTTTTTATGTATTTATAGCACCAAAAGGCAAACAGGAGTATATAGAAACTAAATTCCCCAACTCGTACCCAATCAGGTGTACTAACCACTAGACAACAGGGGGAACCAATCACTTCACTAAAACTACAAGAGGTGCTCTTTAACCATTTGGTAGTAAATACCTGTGACTATGTGTGAATAGTAAAATCAGCATATTTAGCCATTTAATCAATGTTGTAAACCAATATATGGAATGATAATTTTGCAAAAGAATGTATTAAATTCCCTGTCATACCCCAATATTTACATTGTTTGAACATATATAGTATTTTTGTTTACCTATTTATTAACAGGTACAATGTGATATATACTGTAGTGCTTCGATACTACAGTTTAGGGTATCTGTGTAGCCCCTGATCACAATACTGTTTTAGCTGAGAGAGTGACAGAATAGCTCAAATGACATTTGCAAAGCTCTCCAAATTCAATTGAGCTATTCTGACTCAAAACTAATCTTTGGACCAAGGTGATACTAGTTTTTAATAATTAATGTTTCCTTATGGTTTTCTTAAGGTGTTCCTTAATATTAGCAGATAGTATTTCGTTGGAGAAGAGAAGTGCTTACAGAAGACAACATATAGAAATCTCTCTTTGTACGTATATGCTCACAAAGCAACCAGTTTTATTCACCTCTCTCACTTTTCTTGTGCACTCTCACTGATGTTTTGTCTAATGGAAGCTGGCAAGAATAATGGCACACAGCATTAATGTTGACATTATGCATAGAGACCCAGGCGATGAATCTTGGCTGACAGAAAATTGTGCAGTATAAAGACCAGTGGCTTGGGACAGCATTCCAGATCCAACTCCTGAAAATTTTAAAGGATTTTCAGCCCAAGATAAAAGCTGTAAACTTCTCTGAAAATACTTTTAGGCCTTACCTAGAAGGAGGTAAACTCACCATTTCTCCTTCTTCACCACCAAAATCCAACCATAGTATTCTATTACCATCATCACCAGAAACACGCAGTCTTTCAAATGGAAACTTCCACAGTGTTCTTGGCTCACGCCTGGTCAAGGTGTTCACAATTTCTGTGAGTGTAAAACCATTTTCATAATGTAAGATCAACTGTGCTGGCTGGCCTTGCCATATGCATCCTGAAAGCATAAATCATAATGAAGAAAATGCAATTAAGGTGCTGGAGGTTAAACTTTACTATTTACTATACAGAAAGGAAGGGTAGTGTATTAATTTTAAGGCAAGACTGTTTAGGACATAAGCAATGGGGAGGGGGAGCCCAATTAAATGTTTTTTTTCAGTCAATAGTTTAGAGGGAGAAGTATGTGAGATGTTTATGTGTAAGGTTAGAGTTACTAGTTTTCATAACAGAAAAGTTCAGTTTATTCGATTTGATGATGTCAATGAACATTACTGCTATAAAAGGACTTCTACATACATTCTTAGAAATCAACTACTTATACTCCAATGTGTTCAAGTTCTAATATAATTACAATGCTTGATGCATTTGTTTATTTTATACTTTTTGATATTGCTTTATACTTGGTTTAGTAACTATTATTTATTTACTTGTTTATTTACTTACTTATTTATCTTGTATTTCAAGAAGAGTTGTTATTGCATATTGAGTATGCTTTGTCTTTGTAGACAGTCCCTGACTTGGGAAGCAAGCAGGGAATAAAGAGAATACCATAAAAAAACCAAAAAGAAGGAAGAAAGAAAAAGAAAAAGCACACCACACATCATTTGCATCTCAATTTTTTCATACAACTCATCAATGTACACTAAATTTTATTTACATTTTGTGAAATATTTTATGTAATTTTATTCTGCATAGCTTTGTTTGACACTAATTTTGTCTAATAAAACTAGCACAGAAGAAGGTAGGTTTCAAGAAAATCTAGACAGTCTTTGTAGACTTGTAGTTTTGTAAATATTTTTGGAATTAAAATATATTTACCTATGAAATACTGACATTGTTAATAATTTAAAGCCTCAAAATCATTGATATATAAGTTATTTTCAGAAATGTCTGTTATAAAAAATATGAAAGTATTTATGTTTGATATTTGTTCTTTACACACTATACAGTGGTGTGTAGATACTAATTTGGAAACCTGAATCGGATTTAACTTGAGAAGCTCAATACCATTGCCAAGATTCAAACCACAGATAAATGCCCGCCTCTCTATGCTGATGCTCTTGTTGCTGAGCTACCATGGCAAGATGTCATGTAGACATTAAATCTTATCATTTGATCAAGAATCCCAGTAAATCTTCAAGGTGATCTCAAATATTCAAGATATCACACTTCAAAGGTGACTCACAATGTTGCAAGTACTTTTAGTTTCCAGGATTTACAAGTTAACTACTATTAAGGTTAGTTTATGTTTGACAATTGTTCTTTCATGCTTCAAGTTTGATTCAACTTTCCAACTTAGTGCCTAAACACAGCTAATATGAAGGAACAATTATGAAGCATAAATTAATCCTAAGAGTGGTTAACTATAAAGTCTACAAGTTAAAAGTACCAACGTATTAAGTTGCTTGGCTTTGACGTATGATATTTCAAGTATGAGGCATATTTTTAAAGTACTCATAATTTTTTAAAAAATAACATAAAATTATTTTCCAAATACTTTATCATTGACTACCTTACACTTACACTACTTCTCTACACAGTCACTGCCAATATTCAGGCATTTGACCTAACGGGAAACCAGTTTTTGTGTGCTTTCATAAAACAATGATGGCACTTGTACTTCTTGTTTCACAACATTATTGTTGTTGAAATGTTATCCACCAAAGAATTTCTTCAGATGAAGAAAACAGATGAAAATCACTTGATATCAAACTCAGACTGCAGGGCGCGTGGTGAAATTGTTCCCAAGCAAATGATGCAATCAGATTTTGAGTTTGTTTGGTTGTATGTGTGGCAGGGCATTGTTACTCATTATTGTTTCCCCATAAACCTCCACAATTGGTGACGAATATTTGTTGGTGTAACATTTCTTGCATTCAAAAAACAGGTCACTGATCTGACTTGACAGTCGGTGGGCTGTTTGATTGTTTTGAACATTTTAAAATGCTCTAACAACAGGAAAATACAAAGTGATAATCATTCACAGCTGCAACAAGCTTTCTAATGAATGGAGGAAGAGATCGTGTATGCTCAAAATCGCAACTGCAGCGTTGCAGTGGCAAAATATTAAAACAGTACTTAAACACACCTCGTATGTGAGTTTGTCTTTAAGATTTAATGGTATGCTTGATACAAAAGAGAAGATTTAATGCCCATTCAGGCATCTTGTTATGATGTAACTCACTGGTAAGAGCATCAGGATGGAGAGACGAAGAGCTGTGGTTTGAGTCATAGCCATGGCATTGAATTTTTCGAGCCTGATTCAACTTTTCATATAAAAGCATGTAACAATATTTACATACAGATATGTTAAATTTAGATTACATCTAATACTACTTATTAATAACTCAAATGAAATAACTATGCTGCTGAAGTGCTTTCCAATTTCTACAAAAACAGTATGCGTTGTATGACATTCAGCATAATAATGTGAGGCAAATTATGTGGTAAATAAGTGTTCATGTATCATGTATATAATCTGTAATTATTGTATACACATCTGTAATGGTTTCCTTTTTCTAAATATTTGTATGCTTGTTCTTGGTTTCATACTGCATTAAATATGTAATTATCAAATAAAATTGTACATTTTAATTTAATTTTAAAATATGAATAAGTCAATATTCACACTTAAAACTTCACTTATGTCAAGTTGGAGAGGAATGTCTCCGAAAATGTTCCAAGATTTTAGAACTTGCTGTAAGTGAAGTTCTAAGTGTGAGCATTGACTCATTCATATTTTAAAATTTAATTAAAATGAAAATAACTTTACGTTAATAGTGCTTCTGTTTTTAATATTTATAATTTGTACATACTTAATGAAATATTTATTAAAAGTTTTTATTGTTAAGAGTTAAAAATGTTACATTTGCCATTACAGAATGACTCTTAATACAGATAACTGCTGAAATTATTTTGAAAATCTCATGACTAATCATTGCAAGGCTGTTAAGAACAATTTATTAATCTGAAACCATTTTTATCAGTGAAACTCACTGAATGTCAGCTTACCTATGAAGATAACATTTCATATTCATTTAGATTATACTATTTATAAGAAAATATTTATTTGAGATTTACTTACGGCAAACTAATTCTCTCTGAGCTTGAGCACAGTTATGGCTACCCTGTACCAAAGCTCGTGCCCAGTTGGCCAGGTCACGATGTGTTTCAGCTCGGAGATAATGTGTTACAACTCCTTCGGGTGTACCACAGCGCACACTGAATGTAATCAGATCAGTTTGCCTGCTGGAGCTTACCAATCTACAATGTAAAGCAATAAAAGTCAGTATATGTGTATATTATTGGCATACTAGTGCAACTTTACTGTCATTGTACACAACTACCTTAACTAACACTGTATTTTGCGTCTATTACTAAATATATCAAGACAAAGCCTAATTTTGGTTGTTGGTATAAAGAGCTCGTGATACAATTAAGACAACTTAAAATAATTCTTAAGATTTTGGAATTTTGATGAGATAGCTGGAAGCAAGAATGGTAACAAGTTTTAATGTAGCATATAGTTCAGATGTTTTTCAAAATGTTGGTTTTTATTTGGTTCAAGCAAGTTACATTTTGGGGTTTTGGGGCCATGGTATGTTGGGGATTCCTATTCCTTCTTAGCAAGATGAAGATGGGAAATCTCAGTGGATCACTGTCTTACATTTCAGAAAATATCGTTCAGTGTAATTGACAACAGCCATGAGAGCATGATCTTGCTAGCTATAATACATTTTAAAATTATTCTAAGCCAATGTATAATTAATAGTGGAGAAATGGTACCCAGTAAATTGAAGTAGGAAATGGTGCCAACTTCAAAAACTTTAAGAGCTTTGGAATTTTAGAATGTATCCAATACCAATCTGCCTGCAGCATAAGGCTTTAACTTTTTCTTCAAGCAACTCCATGATCTCATTTTCATCCTCCCTCTCTCGCTCTCTCTAACAACAACAACAACAACAACAACAATGGTGGTCATGATGATGCCAATGATGGTGGTGTTTCATTAATTATGCTAGCATCCACCAGGGGATGCTGAAAATTCATTGCACAGGAGTTCTTGTACATAGCAGTAAATCTACTGACAAGATACTGTCAATACTTATGTGCTGCTGTTCTGGGCTGGAATTGGCCTGCATCTTAGGCATACAACCAGTTCTCAACCTATCAAGCCACTAAGTTGACATATTCTGTGGATTGATATAAGGTTCTGGAAACTATTTTTAATGACCCTAATTTGCAAATGAAACTTTATTTTAGGGGCTTTATGCAATACAAGTGAGTAATCAACCTCAGAAGACTAAAATGATAAAAAACTTTGTGAGATTGTAAAGAAATAAAAAAGGAAGATTTTTTACTAATGTTATGAAGAAGCAATACATGCATGAAATTGGTATAATGGCAGTTATTGCACTCTAAGGATGGCAGTTGGTAAATCATTGTCACTTGATGGACATCTGGGAAGAAAATTAATAAATACAAAGCTTATGATGATTATGATAATGGCAACAATGATGACAGAATATTTCATTTCTAAAGACTGGGTTAGTAACCACTTATAACCAAATGTTTTTACAATTTCAAATGCGGAAAAATGTTTATTTAGGAAACATATAACTTGTGCACATTCTGGGGGGGGGGAAAACAACAGCAACAAAATATGATTCCTAGTTTCATAAATTATATGTTGTTATCTATGGATTAAAATACCTTGTTGAAAGAAGAGGACAGGTGGTAACTGGTGAGCCCCATGCTTCTGGACTCCATGGAGCAGACTCATAAAACCTTAGCTCTCGCTCTGTTACTGCAGCAAATACAGACTGCCAATGTTCTGGATCATCGCTGCTCTCTGAACTTACATGCCCATTCTGTTCAGAGCAAATGAAAAGGCACATTTAGAGTTTCAAAGTTATCAAAACATAGTGTACCAATTTTCATTATTACAGATGAATAAAATTAAAAAAAATTAGCAGCATTAAAAAATTATTATTGTGAGTCAAATTCAAGCATAATTGGTCTTTTATGAATTCTAGCTAATCATGCCATATTCAACTCTTTTCTGATTTTATGTCTTGCAATGTTTATTATTTGTCAAGTAGTAGCATTACGACAAGTTTAAATTAGACTGCCTATGTGGTCTTGTGGTTAGGATGCTAGTCTCTAAATCCAGAGTCCCTGGTTTGGTTCTCAGCTGGAGGGTGGGAGTTTTTCTTTATGGAGGATTATTCTCCATTCTCCCTAGAGTCTGGAAGTGTGAATGGCAATGTGAATGTGTATGTGAATATCATGTAATAACCAAAAGTAATACCACCCCAAAGACATAATACCACTGTAAGCGAGTCAACATCGTTGCTGATGAGCAATTGTTCCAAAGGTAAAAAGCTGCTGATAAGATCTTAGATTTAACATTAGCCAGCATATAAATGGAACATTAAAATAAAAGTTTAAATTTCATTCTGATTTCCATAACTATAACACCAGAAATGGCAATGATTATAGACCTGACTGTTATAACTTCAATACCACCCAAAATAACTTTCATTACTTCACTGAAATTATACAAAGTCACAAAGTCAACAAAGGCACTGAGTTATAATCAACTTAAAGCCTTAGTTAAGAACTTAGTATTTATTCTGTGAGTTTGTTGACCATGTGGATAATTTTATGTAATACCACTCTGTAAATTTTGATATTTTCCAATCCTTTTTGTCTCTGCAATAAAAACTTACCTTAATTTTTGCCTAAATTTGAAAATGTTGAAACTTTCTGTTATGGCCTTTTGATTCCTTCTGACCCTTCTCATTTGGGTTGGCAGTGAAAATTATGTAGGTATATCCCAATGAGCAAAGATTTAAATTTTCATTCTTCTTGACGTGCTAACATGTTAATTACTGTAGAGATCATTCTGGCTAGTTAATTACTGTAGGGATCATTCTGGCTATTAATACTTCTCTTTTGTGTAATCTTCTATTTTTTTTGCAGAATCAATGAAAACAATGTAATATGCTGCAAACTTGAAATACACATGTAAATTTCAGTTGTTTTGAAAATTAGTTGGCTTTGGCATTTCATATTGATAATAATCAGGGATAATAAGTAACTGAGTAGAAGTAATCAAGTACTGTAATAATTACTGTTTTAGTTCTCTTTACTTGTAATCATTAACTTTATAAGTTTTAACTTCTACTCCTGATTTACTTATTGAAATCAAACTATAATCATTATATTCTAAATAATCATTACATTTTAGTAAATACTCAATGTACATCTCATCAAGAGTATGACAACATTTGAGCCTCAGTAGTTGCAAGTATATGCCAAAGATACAGCCATCATGACTGTAGTATATCATATACCATAATAATATAAGCATTTTACCAAACACCATAATATGTTCTCCTATTATGGTAGTTTAAGTGCCATAATTTGATTATGGGGACGAATTATGTTTTTATATTCAGTTGAATTCAACAAAAAATGTTTCATGATGCAATGGTTATATGTCAATCAAAATAATCAATATGTCAATCAATACACTATGTGATCAAAAGTATTCGGACACCCCCACAAGCATACGTTTTTCATCTTAGGTGCATTGTGCTGCCACCTACTGCTTGGTACTCATCCGTGACCTCAGTAGTCATTAGACATCGTGAAACAACAGAATGGGACGCTCCGTGGAACTCACGGACTTCGAACGTGGTCAGGTGATTGGGTGTCACTTGTGTCAGAAGTCTGTAAGCGAGATTTCCACACTCCTAAACATCCCTAGGTCCACTGTTTCTGATGTGATAGTGAAGTGGAAGCATGAAGGGACATGTACAACACAAAAGCGTACAGGCCGACCTCGTCTGTTGACTGGCAGAGACCGCCGACATTTGAAGAGGGTCGTAAAGAGTAATAGGAAGACATCTATCCAGACCATCACATAGGAATTCCAAACTGCATCAGGATCCACTCCAAGTACTATGAAAGTTAGGCGTGAGGTGAGAAACTTTGGATTCCATGGTCGAGCGGCTGCTCATAAGCCACACATCACGCAGGAAAATGCCAAACGACGCCTCGCTTGGTGTAAGGAGCGTCAACATCACACGATTGAACAATGGCAAAACGTTGTGTGGAGTGACGAATCACGGTACACAATGTGGCGATCCGATGGCAGGGTGTGGGTACGGCGAATGCCCGGTGAACGTCATCTGCCAGCGTGTGTAGTGCCAACAGTGAAATTCGGAGGAGGGGTGGTGTTATGGTGTGGTGGTGATTTTCCTGGAGGGGGCTTGCACCCCTTGTTGTTTTGCATGGCACGATCACAGCGCAGACCTAAATTGATATTTTAAGCACCTTCTTGCTTCCCATGTTGAAGAGCAATTCGGGAATGGCGATTGCATGTTTCAACACGATCGAGCACCTCTTCATACTGCACGGGCTGTGGCGGAGTGGTTACACGACAATAACATCCCTGTAATGGACTGGCCTGCACAGAATCCTGACTTGAAACCTATAGAATACCTTTGGGATGTTTTGGAACGCCGACTTCGCGCCAGGCCTCGCCGACCTACATCGATATCTCTCCTCAGTTCCACACTCCGTGAAGAATGGGCTGCCATTCCCCAAGAAACCTTCCAGCACCTGATTAAAAGTATGCCTGCGAGAGTGAACGCTTGTCATCAAAGCTAAGGTTGGGCCAACACCATATTGAATTCCAGCATTACCGATGGAGGGCGCCATGAACTTGTACGTAATTTTCAGCCAGGTGCACGGATACTTTTGATCACGTAGTGTAGGTACATCTTTCTTCTAAGCTTCATAATTTTCATCACAATTACTGGAGTCCTGGATATAACATTCACTAATTTATTGTCACGGCCTGCGACGTTTGGTTGAGATGTAAGTAATCATATACCTGCACAACCTTGCAAGTTTGGAATCTGCACATAATTGACAATGGATTCAGATAAAACAAGTATCTGCGAAGATGTTACCTAAGAAATTTGATTATAAAAAGGCTGGTGATTTCCTGAAGACTGGCATTTTGTGAAGTATTATAAAGTAACTGTAATTTTACTGATTACCTTTGAAAAAGTAATTTGTAATTATAATTGAGTAAAACTTTTTCAAGTAGGTGGCCCTAATTCATCCTAATTACTACTTGTGTATAGATACTTTTCCCATCACTGATGGTAGCTACAAATATAACATGTAAAGAGTGACCCCACTTAATGGTAATTCACAAATCTGCAATGTCTATTTATAAAGTCATTACATTTCAACTTATCTATGATATTTATAATGCTACTCCCGAAAGTTAGCCCAAGAGCAACAGCAATTATGATAAATTATGCTCAGTCACACCATAATCCAAAGGATTGTTACATAAAACAACTATTATGACACATCATTTATGCAGTTAAAATGTCTGATGCGAGACAGTCAAATTCTTATGCCCATTACCATTGCATAGTGATTCTACAATGTATTTAACAGGTTACTTTACTTTGCATGTTAATTTTGATAAAGTATTAGTATATGAAATGATATAAGATAATATCAGAAACTCTTATTCCTACTGGGTAACAATAATCTAGTGGCCTACCTTTAAAGCCCAGATTCTGTCATTTGGTGCTGTTGGATAATGTAGCTTTTATAACATTTTTTACTGGTAATCAATGGGAGTACATATTTACACAAATATGTGTAATAATTACTAGCAACAATGAAATTGAACAGCTTCCAAAAGAACAAAGCAAGTAAAGTATGACAATATAAAATGAGTGCCAAAAATGTTTGTATATATATATTTAAATTATGTGTAATAAAAAGAAATATAGTTATAGGAAATAGAATAATATGCAAGGCTGGAATAAGAAATGCTATTGTTCACAAGTACACCATTACAATGCCAGTATGCCATGCAATATATTTAGAAATTAAATAAAATGCATCAAAAGGTGCGCAAACTAGGCACAAAAAGTGATCATACATCTCTGGTGTTCAAGATGGGTAAAAGGTACAATAAGCTAACATTCACGTCGTCCTCCGTGGTGTAGTGGTTACCACACTAGCTTCTAGTTCCCAAGGTCGCGGGTTTAAACCCAGCGGAGGGTGATGGATTTTTTGGGCGTAAAAATCCTTAGCATAACTTCCTTCGGAAGGGAAGTAAAACAGGTGGTCCCGTGTCGTAGATTTACGGCATGCAAAAGAACCTCAAGCCTGATAAAGAGGCCTTTGAGCAAACTTTCCGGTCTTTCATGTCCAATATAGAATGGGACGCTAAGGACCACAGCAGTTAAAGAGCTTCCATAAATAAAACTCAATTTAATTTAAGCTAACATTCACTTGCCTGCTTACCTGTGTATAGTAGTCATAATAGACAGCACACTAAAATGGAAGAAGAAAATATACACAAATATGTCCAAATAGGGAACAATGGCAGGGAAATCAACAAAGAAACAAGAAAACTAATTGTGAAATTGCATAATCGAAGCAAATTGATGAGAGAAATATCTTAAGTAGTTGATAAACATTGTTCCATTCGCTGTATATAATTGATAGGTTTTGTACCTAAAAACTGCAAAATAGACCAAGAAATGGAAAACCAAAGGCACTGACATTTATCATAATCAGTACTGTGAAAATGATTAGCGAACCTGGGGGGACTTGGCATTAATGTTTTGGCCAGCACTGTGTGCTGTGGTTATCTATTAAGATGGGTATCATGGTTGGAAGATGTTTTGGGTGAACAAGAAAAATCAAATACATCGACTAAATGTCACAAAATATTACCAAAATAAAGAGCCAGACTCCTGGAAAAGCTTTTGATGCATCGTGACAATAATTATGAAAACTTTTTATACTAATGTACACATATTACTTTTTAACTCCAATAAATTTCAGTCTGGGGAAGCATATAGGTTTTGATTTATAAATAAAGGCATCCCAGAAAATGTTTGCAGCAGTTGCCTATGCAGCGCATAAGACAGTTTCTTGTCAGCAGACACATTCTGATATTGCACGGCACAAGTCCTGGAGAAGGAATGACCGGGAAAAAAAAAAAAAAACCCGAACACAAATAAAAGTGCAAGCAGATTCTGGAGAGTCATAAGATGTTGCAGAGAATGTACCCGGCGATGAATATGTCGACTCCAGTGCAAATGTAAGTGCAATAAATACCCATCTTGTTGATCTAGGCAAGTCTCCCATTCCCCCATCAAACAAAAATTGCAGGAGAAGAAATATAAGAAACAAAAATTAGAAGAAAATTGAAAATGTCCTGAAAGAAAAAGTATTTGAAATTTATGATGATGATAATGATGATGATAATAATGAGGAGGAGGTGCCAGGTCCTTCAACGAGACCTGATTTGAAAATTTTGACACAGCTGAATGAAAAATTCCCAAATTCTGACAAAAGTGAGAAAATTACAATTTTAACATTGCTACCTAAAAGCAATGAAGCATAAATAAAATGAAGTTTTCTACTTCTGAATGCATGACTCGAAAGGCTAGAAAACTGCCAAAGAAAAGGTTATTTTGTCCTCACCAAATCCAAAACAAGGAAGAAATTTACCCATGGTCATTGCTGATAAGGTTAAGGTACTGATGGTTTAAGCAGAATAATACCTGGAAAGAAAGATTATGTCACAATTAAAGAAAGTGGGGGGAAAAAGCCATGAGCAGGAAAGATTAATTTTGGGGAAAGTTAATGAGCTATACAAAGCATTTAGAGTTTTCTATCCTGATTTAAAACTAGGATTCTGAAAATACGCAGCTCTAAGATAAAAAATCTACATTTTAGCAGAAACAAGTGGAACAAGTGCCATGTGTGTCTGTGTCTATTATTAGAATGTGAAACTCATGATAGAAGCTATTATAGTAGGCATACCTAATTTGTTTGAAAATCCCTCTTTTTATCTTAAAAATTATCAACATTTCCTGGCTAACATGGTATGCAGTCCTCCTCAGATTGAATTTTTTTTATTGGAAAGTGTAAAGAATGTCCTGAAATTTAAAAAATACAAAAAAATTAGAGAAATGTTTAAACAAAAATTTCATTGAATCAGTAACATACAAGCAATGGCTCATGACTGACAGATCGACACTTGAGACATAGTGAAATCCAGTGAAGAATTTCTTGACTGTTTCTTACAAAATCTTGGTGAATTAGTGAGTCACTCTTTTACATCATTTGAGCAAAGCAAGTTCTTGAGTGAAAGCAATTCAGCCAGGCTAGCTAATTGTGTTATGTGACTTGGTTGAAAATGATTCTTTTGTTATTCAAGATTCAAGATAGGATTCAAGCATGCCATTGGAGTAATGTGCAGGCAACCAACCATTCATCCATTCATAATATATTAGAGAACCATTATGCAACACAGTATCTAGCAAGAATTTAGTAATAATTTCAGACTGCCTAAAACATAGCAATACATCTATTCACCTATTCCAAAGACATCCAATTGAATTTATTAAAACAGAAATATTTAATTCGCCACAGAAATTAATGTATTTCTCTGGTGGTTCTTCAGCACAGTACAAAAACTGGACAAATTTAATTAATATTATAGTGTAAGAGGAAGATTTCCTGCACAGTAGCATTTTTTTGCCACTTGTCATGGTAAAAGCTCATGTGATGGTATGGGTGGGACACTCAAGAGGCTTCCAGCTCGTCAAGTTCACAGAGACCTTCAGAGAACCAGATAACACCCAACTGTGTCACTGGACAAAGGACCATCTTCCAAACATTAATACTGCCTTTGTGACTAATGAAGACTACGCTGAAGAGGAAAACCTTTTAACTTCAAGATTTTCAAAACCTATTCCCTGCCTGGAACACACAATATACATGCCTTCAGCCATTTGTGAGGGGAATTTTACTCGTCAAGCAGTTTTCAAGTGCAGTTGATAGTGATGGGTCGAGTGCGTTACTTTACCGGAACTACTTCCAACACTTCCACTCCGCAGTCGGAGTCGTTTCAAGGAAGTAGTTCCATTTCCACTCCGAGGAAGTAGTTCCGGCCTCTGGTGGAACTAGTTCCATTGGAAGTACTTCCACTTCCTCATTCCGGAGTACTGGTGAAAATACTTCCACTGTTTTACTCCGGAATGACTTCCCCTGGTCTATGAAGAGGAAGCATTACAAATATATTCAACGGGATATCACACATGTCTTTACAATTAATGTCTCCTGTCACATAAGCAAGTGTTTGTGATTTAATGGCTTGTAGTTCTACGCTAGTATGTTGTGTTTTTATCCCCGTTGTATAATGAACTACAAAGTAATATTGTTAATATCATATGTAGTGCTGTAGACCCTACATACATAATAATTTGTAATTCCATTTGCTGTAAAGCAAATATAATTAACGGAACGCAACACTGGCTTTAACACTGAAACTTATGCCTAGATACTTCGTAAAATATTGTTGTATTGCGTGTTAAACATTTTGGTTATGAACAGTGTGGAGGTAAATTCTTTTGCATTAAACGTAGTTTCAGCAAATATAAAACATTATTTTGGGAAATTAATTTAAATATACCCTTAATCTCTAGGAGCTGCTTTTTATGTTATTGTGAAGCGCAACATTTTGAGAATTTAATAAAAAATGGTATGCTCCGATTTACATTTATTTTATTTATCCTTCTGAACCGTAAGTCTGCGGGACAAAGTTTACTGCCTTAAGGCAGTTTAATAGTTTAAATTCTTAAGGTATTACTCTTTGTGATTAAAAAAAAAAACTAGGTTATCAAATACAGAATAATGCAAATTACAAATTGGAATTAATTGTTCTTTCACACAAGCCGTGTGTTGGACAGGGTTGGAAAGGTAGAATCAGATGAACGAAAAATTCAATGCCAAGCCGGGATTTGAACCACGGATCTCCCGGTCTCCGTCCGGTTAAATTAAAAATTGTTCGTCTTAGCTACAGCTGTATATGCAGAATTATCAGCTGTTTTGCTGTTAACGACTACTAATCTACGTCATAGCCAACAAGGAAGCGGATAAGGAAAATGCGCAATGTAGAGTACCAACATTTTCAACAGAAATGAGGTTGGCGAAACTGGAAGTAACATTTATAAGCTTCAGCTGATTTAAAATGAGGTTATGTGACGTATGGCAATTCATAATTAAATACTATTGTAGCTTTGTCCTAATTATGGTGTTTTTTAAGTTTTTTCTTGTTTCAAAAAGTTATTTTGCTCACAGCGACAATGTAACAAATGAAAAATATATTTTAAATGGGTAATTATGCATAATTCGTGCTGTTCACGTAAAGGGCTCACTATTAATTTTACGGTTAAAACTCGCAATCAACATAAAATGTTGCTTTAGGGAGTTAAAATGCAATATTTGACTACAGACATACTGCAATATTATATTATTATAACTGCTACATACGTGCGAAGTAATAAGCTCACATGTAACTAGAAATTGGAATTTTCTCATAGAAGCATAATCGGAATTAAATGACTACAAAAAAAAAAAAAAAAAAAAAAAAAACAGGCTTCTGCGTGCTTTTGAAATTCTGTACATAACCTTCAACTTACTGCAATATTCCCTTATTAAAATCACGACTACATGACGTGGGAAGTACGAGCAGATGAAATATAACTAAAAAAAATGGTTTTTCTCATGGAAGCATAATTGGTATTGAACCATACATCAGGGCGGGGGAGAAAGTTTATGCGTATTTTTTAGAAGTCTGTATTAACGTTCAACTAAAGACGTTCATTGCATTTGTCATATTCAATAGGGCATTTAACATCAATTTTGCATAAATGACACAAACCCGAATTCATCAGTACTTGAGTCAGAATTGACTTAATTTACTTAAACATTTTTTCTCAAATTGCAACTTGACGCAGGCTGCATTAATGCCATCTCATTTACCATAAAGGAAATGATATCCAATGTTATGGCGACTTCTAAATAATACGCATAACGCAATACTGGTTAGGTATTGTACTGGCAATGGAATTGATGGAATGATGCAATTGGAAGTGAAGTAACTCCGACAGAGTTGGAAGTACTCCGGCGGAATGGAAGTAAAACTGTTGTAGAAGTAACACCGACGGAGTTGGAAGTACTCCGGCGGAGTGGAAGTAAAACTGCTGTTGAAGTAACTCCGACGGAGTTAGAAGTAAATGCCTGGGAAGTACTCCGGTTGAGTGGAAGTAATTCCGACGGAGTTGGAAGTGATTGGAAGTAAGGAAGTGCACTAGCGCTTGCAGAAAGCTACCCGAAGTTGCCCGACAAAGTTCGAGCGAATGCCGAAAATAAACGAAAGGGAACGATCTTCCAGTTCAAGGGGGAAGGTAGTCCATTCCGGCACATTTTGCTCCCATTGGCTGTGGTCAAATACGTAACGTAGAACGTTGGCGCGCGCATTTCGACTGGCAATTGAAAGTGAATACATAAAGCCATGCGTTTCAAAGCATGAATTTGTACATACATAGTACAAATCAGTTTAAGTTCAGTACCTTCCAAAGATGCAACACAAAGATTTTCAAGAAAATTCCCCACCCAAAATAACCATTATACTCCTCCCCATTCCTGACATGTCTTTTGTGATATTGTCATCTTGCTACAGTGCCAGTCTCTACAGACATAGTAGGTTTGATATTGGACTTTAAATACTTAAGCTACCATGTAAATACTATTGCTGGATAGAAAGTAGTAGGAATACCGGTAGCACACAGTGATTGTATAATTGTTAGTCAATGGGATAGACGGATCTGTTGCATCCCAGTTTTATATGTTATAATGTGTTATGTATATGCAAACTCCACCATCTTCTAAATGTTTTCTTATACAGGGTGAAAGGTATTGCTTGAACTGTAATAAAATGGCTAATAGACACAGGCACACGGAACATCACTATGTTTCATTTTTGTAGGTTTAATGACAAAAATTGTATTGGACATATTTGCACTACTCATTATATAGAATCCATGATAAACGTACAGTTCAAGCAGTACCTTCCACCCTGTATACTGTCTTCCCAAATAATACCCATGCAGTAATAATGAGAATTTCTCGTTTCAAGAGATGTCTTTCTCAAACATATCTTCAAGGTAATAGAAATTACATGGGAAATTGAAATTTAAGCATAACATAAGTATAAAGTTATAATTTCGAGCTTATTCAAAGTGAATTAATCATCATAATAGTATCAACCTCATGTAAGCAATTTATTGTAGGGCAGATTGCATGTGATGGTGATTAACACTTATTTGCTATTGTTGTTCTACTGTAATGAGTGTCGAGAAGTTTACTGTTGAAATGGTGATGGTTTACAAATTTTTCTCTCTTAGTTAATGCATGATGGGGAGGGGAGCATCCCCCCCCCCCAAGGTTGTTCTTGGCTTTGGGTATATTCCTACTTACTCTGTATACTTCATAATTGTATGATGTGTTCAATTTCCCTGAGCATTGCTCACAGTGGAGCCAAATGAACAAACACAAACAAACATCACTGTATGGGCTCAATTTGTTTTTTTCCCATATGACCTGTCAATAAATTTAAGGTTCCCATATGCTATAGGACCTCCACTGTGTTATACCAAATGTTATATATAGAACCTTTCCCAGGAAAAGGAATCAAAGTGTATTTTCTATTCAATAACTGTAAGTTTTATTAACTAGAACTGGCTTTGTGTATGCATAAATGACTAAGTGCAATTACCTATAAGATCATTCCAATAGATTGTAATAACAGACATTCCAGAGGTTAGAATTTAATGGACATTTTAATTGGGTAGGCCATTCAAATGTATATTAATGTAGGCACATGTTCCTTAAAATACCATACAAATGTATTATACAGTATTATTAAATATGAATGTGAATGCAATGTCTCTAAATAATAACAATGTCTCTTTGTGTTTAGCCATATCACACCCACCCTTCATAATTGTCAATCACTTTAACATGTAGTTTAGTGCGCCAGTATTGTTTTTTCATGTTGACTGCAGAAAGAATGTAACAGCACATGCTGATTTATAAATTTGGGTGGCTGGATGAGACACTCGTTCATTAGTATTGCTCTCTGTCCTCCATAGTATTTTTTATTTTAATGTCCCTTTTAACTTCACAGGTTTACAGAGATTGGAGACTGGTGGGAGGGGGGATGACAATGATGAAGATGGTGCAGTTGATGGAATTATGGTGGGGAAAACCAGAGAACATTCATTCTAAGTGCCATTTTATCTACCACAAAATCCCACCTCTGATCCCTAGGATTGAATCCAGGCTTTTTTGTGAGAGGCCATAGTGCTGCCCAATTAGAAGTATGAATGAGACAACATTTAAAACAGAGATAGCATTACTCAATACTATCAAGTAATGAAACCAAGAAGTTGTTTTACAAGGCAGCTCCCACTATGACTTCACAAATGAGGTGTATGTAAATAAAGTAGATACATAAAAAAGAATAACTATTTCAGCAGATATTTTGCCATGCAATACATATTATACATTTATATAATTTAAGTTGGGTGTTTTGTAATAAATGTGGTAGCTGACATTTCGATATGTAGAAATCATTCAGCAATAATGTGGTAATACACAAGTTTTATGTAACTATTTGTGCTTCTAAGGCCAGCGCTTAACCGAGTTACCCAGATTGACAAAAAATTCCCAAAGATATACAGTACATATGGAGAATTTTCTGTTTATGAAATGCTTTAAGTTATTTTGCAATGAAAAGAGCATTATGTCCTAATTTATTTATTTGGTATAACAGCACGAAATAGTGTTTGAGCACAACACTAATACACATCCAAAATCAAACTATGGATCCCAAACTATTATCATTACATCACATTCAAAATTGAAATAGGTATCAGACATAACCTTTGAGCACGAGTTCTCTTGTTCGTTTTACGATATTAGTGTGCAATCAATAAAAACAAACTTTTCGAAATACAGTCCCTAATTCGAACACATTTTAACACCTTAACATACTAAGTTATAGTTTATATTTAAGGTTAGCTTGTTTTCGCTATATATATTTCAATTTTTCATTAAAACCAACTAAACTTTCGATTCATAACCTGTGTTCTACCTTACTAGGTTTTCAGGTCATGTTCCATCGAATGCGCGTTATTTGGTACTCAATATTAAATAAGGTATCACTATAAACTCCTACATTTACACAATTGCTCGTTGATACGAAAATTCTGCTTTATTTTTATATTTTCGGCATTGCTATTTTATCAGCTGACTTCCATCTTAGTTTAGTTTCAAGCCTCAGCAAACAGCATGGCAGAGGTCGCGACATTCGCTTTGGAAGCGTGGTGTTCGTAATCCTTCGGGGTAGCTTTCTGCAAGCGCTTGTAGGAAGTACCAGTTCCGAATAGTGGAATTGTTACTTCACACCTCCAAAGGAGGAAGCGTTCCTTTGAAACGACTCCGACTCCTTCGACCCATCACTACAGTTGAAGTATCACAGCATCCTGTTTGCAAGGATGATCCAACGATCTTATTTCAGCGACAGAGGGTAAGCAAAAGAATGAAACTTAAATATATTTTTAAAATAATATATATAGTAAGGGTGAGAAAATAAGGTAAAACGTACTGGATGTTGGCATCTTGTCTGCTGATAACTCTGCAACTAGTGTAAACATGTTGTGACATAATAATTTTTATTTCTGAAAATCAACTTAAAATTTGCACATTTATTTTATGACTGAGTAAAACATAATATATATTTTTGTCATGTCCTAAGTAATGCATTTTATTTTACATGCAAATATTAAAGAAATACACATTGTTTTCAGATAAAAATTATTTTTTTCAAATACATCATAAGCAATTGAAACAGTCACCGCTTTAGAATTTATCTACAAAATTTTGTCACTTTATCCTAAAGGTTACCGAGATGTGTCATTTTAGTTAAGCAGTGCATTTATAAAAAAGCTATTTTCGTTAATATTTGAGATGCCACTGAAAAAAAAAATTAAACTGGCAGAAATGTAAAATTTGTCAGTTTTACTTAACTAGTTAACGGCTATCAACTCACAAATTTTCAAAAAAATCTGAATTTGTCGGCCTTAACGATTTGACGTGGAATCACCCTATCACCAACATGGCTGGTTGATCTTGTTAAAGCACGGACTTGTGAGGGAGAGATCTGCGGTTCAAATTTAGCCAGGACCATCCTCCCTGACTGAGGGTTTTTGGAGGTTTTCCTCAATCCTCATAACTGGCAAATGCAGGGAGGTGCCTTAAACTTAGAATGGGAATGTTTTCTTTTCAAATTTCCTTTCCCAATAAACGTTTCATTTCATGTATCCACCGCCTGTGGATCTATACAAATAAGAACGGGTGTTAAACATTACCAAAAAAAAAATAAAAAAACAATCAATGTTTCTAATTGACACCACACTGATGCCAAATAGTATTCATAATGCTAATAAAATATAGCAGAGCACTCAAACTTAAAATATTAAATCAAATATCATTTGAACACATTAAATTTAAACCGTAAGGAAATAAACAGAATATTACTGAGCTAATGAGCCATAATGCTTGTTCAAAATAAGTTTGCTATTTTTAAGACAGATTTTCTTCAAAACAACAATCAAGCTATATTCTTTGATTAAAAATCAGTATGCAGATAATACAGCTTAATAAGTTTCATACATATTTAGAAGAGATTAAAAAGGAGTTTATTTACAGTTGAAATATTTTGACTATATGAAAGATAAATTTATGAATTCACTCTCTTCAAATGAAGATACAAATAGAGTTATATAACTTTTGGATTGACAATTTTTCTTTCTTCCAAGGGAAGGCTTCGTCCTACTGAGATATGAATTTTACTTAAAAAGGAAAAGCTACATATCTGGGAGATTTTTGCAATGAAAACGGTACAATCTATCTCGGCAGTGGATATTTAACTTTGTGAATGTACATTTTGTGCAATGAAAATATTAAAAACTAAGTGTTCACAGGAGCTTAATTACCACCACAATTAGTTACTGCTCAAATTACAACAGTAATGCAATCTTTAGTAAGTCAGAATATTGCCGAATGTTCATATTAACACATAGGAAAGCTGTGTATTTGCAACTTAACTTAGCTCCCTTTTAAAATGTATACATTTTCCTAGGTATTTAACTTTCCAACTTAAATTGCTTCAATAGTGTATAAAAAAGTTAGGACACTCCTATAACTGAATTTAGTTTTATTATTCAACTTTATGTTAATTCTATATAAAATGCATAAGATTGCGGTAAAAGAGGAAACACAATAGCTACAAGTAGATATTTACGGGGCACCGCACGTAGGCCATGTGGTCCTTTGTACTTCTAACGTGTTCCCTGGGAGGGAGGGAGGGAAGAGGGAGAGGGACCCAAAGGGCGACCAGATACGGAAGACGACGGGTGCAAGCATGGACGGCTTCCTAACATTTCCAGATTGAAAGCATCCGACGACGCCCGCCCCTACCTACAAGCCCCTATTCTCCGGTGGTCCCCTCTGGTGGGATCCACTTCGGAGGCGGATCCCGACCGACGTCAGGGAAGAAACCTCTACAAAGCGCAAATCCACCACCCGCCGCAACCCGCCGAGCACCGACATCTGGTCCTATAACCCTGAAGCAGATGACAATGAAGGTGATGATGGGTACAGGAAATGAGGAAGGAAAGTCGTAGTAGAAGAGGATCTACCCCAGCATTCGCCTGCCTACCCGGGAAAACTACGAATAACCCATGGGTCAGAGTGGGCGGTCCGGTCACCGGGGATCGGACCCGGGACCTTGCGAATACGAGTCGTACACGTTACCGCGGCGCCACCGCACTCGGTAATCATAGTAACTGACTGGTTCAGAAGTTAAAAGTTACACATTTTCTAGAAATATCCAGAAATCGTATTTTAACTTCCTTTGTTGTCGCCAAGTGATCTAAATTTTGACTTCTCAACCCACAGTTGCTGGGTTGAATTCCTTGCTGGGGTGGAGAAATTTCTTAAATTACAAGTATTTTCTACTCTAAACAGAGTCTCGAAGTATGAATGTGACACTGAATATGAACGTCTTTACTTGAAAAAATGAATAAAACCTTACAACTCAATAAATCGCTAACACTAGCAGTTGTTTCTAACACCAAAACCCCCGATATGACCAATGAGATTAACAAAACACAATAAAAATATTTTTATTTTGCAATGAAAATGGTATTAATACTATTTGTTAACATATGTTAAGAAGTTAATAGTTCGAATTGTTCAACACTTTGTCATTTTTTAGTCCTGCCGATTTGTAGTTGTTTCTTGTAATTTCATGGAAAAAGAATGGAATTTTATTAGTTTATATTGTTCTTATGTATTTTATCCTGGTTCTGAATAGCATTTCTAATGATGAAGGAATCTATCCAATAAACAAAGAAAGAAAGAAAAGAAGAGAAGAGAAAAAAATCCCTCACGCAGTGCTTGTGATTCCCACACGTACATGCTAGTAACGTACCGGTACAGTTTGGAAGCACGTATTGTGCAAAATATCTAACTTAAACAGTGAATTCAGTCGAAGTGGCGTTCTCTTAGATCGTAAAAGGTACAGGTAAATGCACGTATCACTGAGGGGCCCCCGAACCGGGGCAGAGCACCGCAAGTTAAAATAACTAAGTGTGCATTTGAAGTAAAAATAATTAGCTAAGAAATCATAATGAGCAGATTAAATAGCAACGCATCCTTTGCACGATTTCTATAAGCACATCAGAGAGTGAGCGGCGTTTTTCAACTCTCAAGAGGATAAAAACGTACCCTTGGAGTCGCAATGAATGAAGACAGACTTGCTTAAGCCACGTGTTCTATTGAGATGGCCCTTCTCTACACACCTGATTGCAACCATTTTGTTGAACAAAAGGAGAGGAGGATGGACTTCATCTATAAAATATTAATTAGGTCAGTTTAGCTACAGCCAACTATTAGTTTATTTATTTATTTTTTGAGAAGGATACATATGCATAATACTTTCCTACAGTTTATTTTATATTCTTGAACATTTTCTAAGTGTGTTGTTGATTGTTTAGTATCATCACATACACGTTTAGATACGAGATAAGGTTGGACAACAGCAAAAATAAACTCTCAAATATCCATTTATTATAAAACCGCATGTTCTCCGCTGAAATTTTAACGGATGTTCATTAACGCACAGGTGCACCGTATGAATGGCACAAGGCTTCCTGCTACTGAAAAGAATAAAACAATAATGATTAATATAGTTTAACTCACGTTTGCTTTGATAGTTTTGTTTCTGAACCTTTTATTTCTCAATTTCAGTAATACATAGGATTTTGTACGCACTGAAAAACGCAGTCAGCTGAGCAAACGGGAAATACAATGCAACAGTATTTTGGTTTATTTAGTTCTTTTCGTTTACATATAGTTTCTGGTAAATAGAATAAAACCCGCCGTGTAAAGAAAGCTTAATGCGAAAACATCACTTGCCCCCTCCCGAACTCACAAGTCACGAGCCGAAGTTGCCTTTTATGCTGACATGTTTACCCGACCCAACAATGTTTTTCAAAACTATAGTTGGGCCCCCGAGATGAAAATAGCTGGACTACACTGATCAAGCTAGACTTCTAGATCGTTAAAGGGGAACACATACTGTATCAAAAATTACTACTCCTGGAAATTCATAAGAAATTTTTCCTGCAATAATTGTTGAAGAGTACAAATGAACACAAATCAATAATAAAAGCTTACTATTCTGTGGTAAACTGAAGGGAATCCATTACAATCGCGCAACATGCCATCACGAACTACACAGTGACGTTACCGCGGAAGAAGAGAAGGAACGGAAATGAAGCGGGTTTGCGCCCTGGACAGATTAAAGGGGAGGGGGGTGTCACGAACAAAAGCGGTGCTCTCTTGTTTGGTCTCTCACTCTCCCTCTTTTACAGGAAGGTCGAGATTTACGGAATTTTGTTCGGTAACAGATGCCGTTTTAAAACACATAAGAGACGGACATGATACGAAACGTGAATGGCCTTCTGAGTAGATCGCCCCTCGATTTTCTCTGTTCCTGACATCGCAATAATCGAAAATTGTAACATGAAGCATTCTGCGACTCCTTGTCCGGCTTCAAACGTGATCTCTGGGTGAAATACCTTGTGATTTATTATTGTTTGTATACAACGGACAAAGAGAAAACAAATCCGTTGTGTTGCATTCACATAAATTTCTCTAGTCACTCTTCTATAAACTTTCTTACAAAAGCTTATTCTACTTCTGGCTAATCGAGATAAACTTTCATTGCACATTTACACATTCGTTGTAGGTATAGGAAGTATATACTAAACTAAAGCGATGGTCAGCTCTTTAAAAAGTGGATAGCGATGTGGTGTGTTTGAAATTCCATGCTCCTTGCATGACCACGAGAAAAATGAATAACGACTTCCCAGTTGAAAAAGAAGTATAAGTATTTGGGAATTCAATCCAATAACAAAGAACATCTCGGAAATGGTTAACGCCACAAAAAAGTTTGACATAAATTGTGTGCTTTAACAAGATCTGCATGTTTTGTGTACCTAGTAAGATTTTGTCTGTCTCTTACGATTTACCAATTATAGAAAAATCATTCAGAATGAGACAGGCTATTCCCAGAAAATTCAAGATGCACATTTTATTTGTCGTACAAATAGCTTAACAATTATGCTATTTTAATCAAAATGTTAAGGGAAGTTTTTGAGAAAATAAAAGATAACGAAACATTTTCCATGTATAGGTTAGTTTGGAGTGGGGAAATTTTCATGAAAATCTTCGTGTTGCATCCTTTGAAGGCGCTGAACTTAGATACCAATTTGGTGTTTAACACTTTTCGTTTTTTCGTTATGCTTTTCACACATACACACACCTTTTATAAAGATAACCTTTTTTATTTATTAAGGGAACCTTAAAATATGTATTTTCGGTGAAATCTGGGTATCGAATTTTTGGATGGGATACAATACTTTCTCTATTTACTATAGGTAAGTACTAGAGAAAGTAAAAATGCCCACACAGCTGAAACATCGGCGAAATGCAATATGAATCACTGACGGCTGAGGACAGAATAATTAAACAAGACTTTTCGCTTAGATTTATGCTTAGATTTTGCTAAAACTGGTAAGAATAGCAGCATAAATAAATGCATGGAACAGAAAAGTATGCAACGAACGCATTCTTACAAGATTACAGCTGTACGTGGTTGAGAAACAGCAAAGTCCAGCAGCACTGTAAACAAATACCTTTTAACAAAATTTGTACAGAGGAATTACAGAGTTTAGAAATACCTGTTCGACTGTTGGAAACTACAGGCTGAGCACAGTATTGCCAACACTTCCTCGTAAATAATGGCTAGATGGTATCTTTAAAAAGGCATTATTTAACAAAAAAAAAGGCTAGATATATTTGGCGTCTAAAACTACCCATATTTTCTTTGCAGAAGTTAAACCCCATTAAGGCATTCTAAATATTAAAACTGATTAAATAATTCCACAATATTTAAACATTGTAAAAGAATAATTTATTTAATATAAAATTGTAATGGAATAAGGCATATTTTTGTTAAGCACCAACACCGTACGTTAAATATCTCTGATATTGAAATACGAAATTTACTGAAATTCTTTAGGTAAAATATGTAAAAACTGACCAATTGTGTGTGTCAAAAATCATTCATTTTGAGCGCATACTCTCCCCTCATGATGAGAGAAGATATTTTGTTTACGTTGGAGTTGTTTATTTAGCTCCAGGTATGGACGTCAATTTGAGAAGATGTTGTTCTTGGAATTTATTTATTTACGTATTTTCTCAACGGATGAAATTTCAATGTTATACAAAAAAATTTACAAGATTATGTGACACTAACACGACTCTTTCTACTCATTATAAATGTACATACATGCATTATATATCTACTGCAGAGTTCATAAAATAAGTGATTCTTCTACCTACATTACCTCTTTCAGGATTCATGTTTTACCTAGATGTGAATTCAAACTCCATTATGTGGTTAGTTAAATAAAACAAGCGGAAACAACATTCAAATATTAAGATCAGAAGTATGAAGAATAAATTCAAAAGTCCTAGTAATGAGCTCTTGCAAAGGAAATGAAGAAAGATAAATCGCATACTTTCGAAAGTTCCGTCAGATGAGGCACGTGGAAAATTATGAACCTTATAGGGAAAACAAGCATACACCACGGAATATTTCGAAAACGCCTAACGTTACGAAATACTGTACATTTGACAAACCTTGTGTATTTTAATTAGCTCTACATTTTTCTTGCAGTAAAATTTTGTCCAGTTCTTATGCCTTCCTAATTATGCAAATTCATTCAAAATTCAATCAGAACAAAGAGGATTTCGTAGGCTATTTGCAGAAAATTCTAAGTGTACAAGTTATACTTCATATCAATATCTCTGTATGATATTTTAATCAAAATAGTCTGGGCGAGTTTTGGGAAAATATAAAATATCGAGCATTTTTGTGCGTAAAGGACAGTTTGGAATTGGGGAACTTCGGAAAATCTTGGTATTGCATCCTTGAGAGATGCTAGACTTAAATAAAATATTTGGTATTCAACCGATTTTTCGTCTTTGAATTACGCTGCCTATAGGCATCCAGACAGACACGCGCGTACATCTTTGGCTTCAGGATACCTCAGAACGCCTATTTTAGGTGAAATTTCGATATTGAATTTTTGGAGGAACACAATACAACCACTTCCTACCGTAAGTAAGCGGCAGTCAAAGTAAAAGAAACAAAAAGCTTGAACCTTTTCAACACTTGTTCTCTAAACTTGACATGAACACCACCACTAGGAGATTATACCGCAGACTGTCTGTGACTTCTATGTTGCTATCACTGATTCTTGTACAGTATTAATTTCAGGTTGTTTTCTAGAAAAATAAACACGAGGTAGATTTGAAATGTCCCAAAGCGATCAATAAATGGAATCGCCTGAGGTATATGCAATAAGCTAAACCCACCGTTAACTAAGGTGGTATCTTACTCTGCAATTCCACAAGCGCAATGTACGCCCTCAAGTATTCTACAGCACACTACAATAGCTTTACAACCCTGTTAAGCAGGCATATTAATATCGGCACCGCACGCTAATATTACCTCTATCGCCAAAGACGTATACGCTTGTTAAAGCGGATAGGATGTGTAATTCTGCATGATAGAGTCAACTGTTTAACATTTCGAATGACGTTACCGCACTATGAATGTCACAAACCGTTATTTTCGTGTAACGGTTATAACTGCCAATGGTGTGAAGTGTAGTTTTGAAATCTGTTCCTGATTTTTAATTATCCTAAATGGAAGGATAGAGATGTCATCCTTTACACGGAGATAGATTTTGATTAGTAAATTGAAAATCTTTATAGACACCTGTTTCTTTCTTTCATAGATTTGTCAAAAAAAAAAAAAAAAAAACGCTTTGAAAAACACAGGCATCTGGCAACAGTGCTTGCTGCAGGGTGGGAAAATAACTTGTGACGAATAAGATCAGGCCTGGGCAGAGTAGAATGCGCGCTTTTTTTTCCGATGTCGCTGCTGAGAAGTTGTTGCAGCATTATGAGATCATTGTTAACTTGTAGTTATTTCGTGTATTTGCAGCGAAATGTATAAATGAAACGACAAGATAAAACAAATGTTTTAATTTAAACGTTTAGTTATTATGCACTTAATGAATGTAAAAACCAAATCGGTAGGTCACAACTATCGGATACAAAAAGGTTCAGGCGCTTATCGAAGCGTTCAGTAAGAGCAAACTATGTAAAGTGGGCAATTTTATTTAAAAGTTTAAGTAAATGCATTGATATAAAATAAATTATTATATTTAAGCATTTAATAAACGAGACTAACAGCTAATCTATCTTGTTTTCTTTAAAAAATCAGTAAAAGAAACTAAAACAACGTAGAATGTTGGTATATTGTTAGTTCAAAGTCTTTTGAGACAGTGGAAGGGGAGATAAGGACGTCATACAGCCGGTGCGGCAGCTATCACAAAGAGCCGACACACGTAGCCGACCTGGGTACGAGCAACCGGTTTTCTATCTTCCCCCGTCCACTGTCTCAAAAGACTCTGAACAAAGAATGACGATGTTTGTACCGAAGATATGAACGGAGGATACCACAGCTGCGTAAGGCGGGTTTTGGGTCAGTTATTCAGTCCCTGTTGCGACGTAGCATTTCCAGCGTAAATTACGATTTGTGCAAAACAAAACTGCTAAATTGTGGTGAAATGAGGTGCTTAAGGAAGAAAGTGAAAATGGAAAAAATGCATATTATTCCTGTTCTATCGCATACTTCAATAATACTTCCATACATGAATCATGTGACGAAAATTTGCGGACGTTTTTTTTCCCTGCTAAATTAAGAGTTTACAGATTAACATGGTACTATAATTTATTTGTCTTTGCACATGGAATCATCTCCTAAGAACATGACATCTCTGCCTTTTCTACCAGTATGCAATTTATTATTGTTGTTGTTGTTGAAAGTTGCAGAATTGTTTGTGGTTCAATATCATGTCTTTTCCATCTGGTTTCTTTCTTTTGGAAACCAGATGCCTGTTATATCATATCGCAGAATGAAATCCATAAACGGAATGGCAAAGAACCAACAAAATTTAACACGGCTACATAATATCTACGTATATATTAAAGATTACTATATAAAGTCCATCTCAGCTCATTCCTCTCAAAGGTTTAATATGAAAATATCAACTATAAAAATTAAAGCCATGACCATACGTAAATTCCCGTTGAGATGCAACTGGAACTCAAGGGAAGGTAGATTGGGTAGGTCATGGTTTTTAAGTATCTAGATCACTAAAAAGTGAAGTTATATGCAAAGCTAATAAAGTAGCCAGAATAGAGGTTGCATGAATGATACAATCTGGAAGAACAAATACTAAAATAGGAGAGATTAAATTAATAATGAGGAAATAGAGAGACATTTGGGCATTCAAGTAATAAATGAATGGGTGAATAGGAGAAGATACGACAGAACTTGCACGTATCTCGAATAGCACCAAACGGGATGGTTCGCACATCAAGAGATAACTTACGGACGGATGGAAGGAGGTCGTATGGAAGGCCACAGAAACATTAGAAAAACTCTTGGTTTATGTATTAAACAGGCTGTAAGACTAGCATACAGCCATGCAGAGAAAGAAGAAGACATGATGTTCACAGAGAATCGATAACTGAGACATTGTGTACTTATCAGCTTATGACCTTATGGGTGAATTTTATGGTGGGGCTTCGGCGTACTGTAAAACATAGCTCGGCCATGCAGAAGCAAGCCCGAAGCCAATCAGTATCCACTCTTCTGCTACAAAAGTTAGATGTTCGTGTCAGGTAAAGCAACAAAGGAACTACTTTTCCCTTACTGGAGCCTAATATAAGCGGGCGAGTTTAATCGTTATATACGTAGAACCAGCAGAGTTCGTTGCATGTTCAGCGGCTGAAATTTTTAAATCTTGTGGTTTTTATCCAAATGTTTTTAAATTTTTGTCACATCCTTACCCGATATATTTAATAGTTTCCAAAAAAAATATTTTACTTTTATTATGCTAATTTATCAGGTCTTGTACATGAATCAGGAATCGCAATTTTGAAAAAAAAATAAAACTATCACCACCTATTTAAATTCTAATACACAAAACTGGCGTACAGAAAATCTTTCACTTTTCTGTTGTTTCAGAAAAAAAAAAAACTCTTAAATATAACTTTTACAACAATTCATCCTTGGTGGTCGAATTAATTGTCATATCTTAAACAATTTAAAAGGGTAGCAAAACTATACGCCAGTTTTTAAGTTCATTCTCTCCGAGTTCTGCTGAACATTTGAAAAAAAAGTTGCCTACGAACTGCATCGTATGGAACTTTTTTTGCGTAAAAGTGTAAGAAAAATCTTATTGATACACTCATATGGCATTTTTACCCTCTGTCATTTATTAGTGTGTATAAAATAATTCTTCTAAAGCTTATTTATATCTACTACATTTTTATCCAAATTAAACCTTTGCAGAAATAGCTATATTGCACATTTCGTTGGGTATAAAGAGAATGGCGATAGTCAAATGTTTAAGAACTGGACGCTATATGCTGGCCTTAAAATTCCATATTATTTCCATGCGATCGCGAGATACAAATGAAAATCGATGGGACAAAAATAATGGAAATATTGAACAAATTGAAGCATTAATAACGGATATCCTGGAAATGGCTGATGCTACAAAAAAGTTATTTGAGATAAACTGTGTGTTTTAAAGAGCTCTATTGTGTGGTACGTCTTCGTCTATCGCTTAAAGTTTATCAGTTATACAAGCTTCTACTAAATTACTTCCAAATGAAGAGAAATTCACAGACTATTCCTAGAAAATTCAAGATATACACTTTATTTTCATGTAATCTTTAATATATGGTGTATTAATCAAAGCCGTTAGAGCCGTATTTTAGAAAATAAAAAAAATTCGAAAAATGTTCCATGTAAAGGGTAGTTTGGGGTGCGAGGATTTTCTTGAAAATCTTCGTGTCGCATCTTTGGAAGGTACTAAACCTAAATAAGTACTAAGTATGGCATTTACCCGACTTTTAGTTTTTAAGTTATGCTGTTCACACAGACACACACACAGGGATATTTTTCTAAAAATGCTTCTTTTTTATTCGGGGGGCCTCAAAACATATATTCCTGCTGAAATCTCCGTATGTAATTTTTGGGTAGAATGCAATACCTTCTCTATCTACTAAATACGTGATAGAGAAAGTAAAAATCAATGTCGAGTAAAACGCATTGGAAGTAAATACAGAGCATTAGGCCGTGTGTTCTTGGGCATTTAATTGGTCACATACTGAAGCTTGAAAGAGCTCAGAGCAAAAGCAATAGTATACAATTGAAGCTAAAGATTCAAAATAATTTTTGTACACAAAAGCTAATATTTTAGTTTGTTTTTTTTATGTTGACCAAATGTCAGCTAAATATCTCCACTCAGGTTTACAGTGCTAATCGGATAGAAATACCTCGGTAGTGGTAGGTTTTCTGGCAAGCCAACCGATGTGTTGCAGCTCTCCCAGTACTGGCCCCAAGACTCTGTTTGCTTCTTGTAATGCTTGAACTGTAAGAACATTGAGGGCTGAGTGTAACGTGTTGAACCAGGCCGCTGCCTCGTTAGCGTCTGCTGCTCGTAGGACACAACTATGTACCCCATCTGGTGAGTGAAGTTCTAACGTTCGATTTTCTGAAAAATGAAAGAAAAAAATCTTATATGTTGCATTTTCATGACTTTTTCTACTCACTCTTTCACAAACTATTCTTACAAAAGTTTATTATTCTATATACTTCTTGTTAATAAAGACACATCTTCATTACACATTTATACATTTGATTGTAGGTGTAAGAATACACGGCTCAGTCGTCGGTAGAGCACCTGCCTGTTGTGCGAGGGGTCGCGAGTGGGAGTGGGAATTTTTCTCTAGTCAAGATTATTCCCTATCCTCCCCAGAGTCTGGAAGTATGAATATGTGTGTGTAACCTAATGGTTAAAAGCCATAAAGTGCAAGAAACCCAACGACAAGAGTACACGAGTTATAACACCATTGCCAATAGGCAATAACTTCCAAAGGCAAGAGTGCCGATAAGACCAATGCAGTTAAAGGTGGAGTATAAATGGAACTTTATATATATATTCTGTATATATACTCTTTATATATATATTACTGTATTCTTTTATATATTATATATAACAGAATACAGTAAGCTAAAGCGACAGTAAAATCTTTTCAAAGCCGGTCGCTATGTGAAGGCTTTGAAATTCCGTTCTCTTTGCATGAACATGGGGAAAAACGAATAGGGTTTGCAGATGAGAAAGTATGAAGTATTTGAAAATTCAAACAAATAACAAAAAATATCTTAAAAATGGTTAACGCCACAAACAAATTTTATTTGGCATAGATTGCGTGTTTTAACGAGATCTACAGTGCAGTAAGATTTTATTTATATCTTACGGTTTACCAATTATACAAAAGTCATTCAGAATACCGAGGACTTCACAGGCTATTCGCGGAAAATTTAAAAAAGTATATATATATAATATACATCTGCTTCTATATAAAATGCAGATAAATAAAATATACGTTTTATTTATCATAAACATATCTTATACATTTGGCATTTTAAAGAAAATCATTTGAGCCATTTTTAATAAAACAAAAAATAACAAAAATGTTTACATGTAAAGGGTAGGTTGGATGAAAATCTTGAAAATATTTGCGTCACAGCTTTTGAAGATGCTTAACTTAAATACCAAGTATGGTATTTATAGGACATTTCATTTTTGAGTTATGCTGATAACACACACACACACACACACTCTCACTCACACACACGGACGTTCTCCTAAAACTGCTTGGTTTTGGATGCAGGGAGTCTAAAATTTCTGGGGTAAAGATGCTTATGGGTGGATGCTCCATCTGATATATAGTTCAGTATCCACGGTATAATATAACCATGTGTGGCTGTCAAATTGAAATGGGTAAATTAATTCCTCATTTTGTCAAACAGAATTTTATATACTTTATAGTATCCACAACAATCTTAAAATTTAAAATAAGAACTTTAAACAATACTTAATCGATCGTAAAAGAGTATAGAACGTTCTGTAGTAGAATATAAGAATTTGGGCACAAATTTAGTTTGTAAAAGCTACAAAAGGGAGAAACAGAAAAGTCACACACAACTACAAATCTGTGAAAACTAGAAGGAACTTACTACTTCCGCCAGAAAATCTTCTGATGATAAATATGAACATGTTAGTGAGAGAATCCTACAAACTGGTTAAAAGAGTATACTGCGATAGAAGTACGGTAAGTGCAGAACGAGGAAGAAGTTTGAGAACTTCTTGTACTTTCATTTCCGAGTTTCTGCAAAACACTTGTGTATTGCATACTGTTTTTTCGACCATAAAGAATAATAGAAATATTAATGCGAAAATAAAATTAATTACTGTCAACGCTAGCCTTTGCGAACTGATGGTCGATTGGTCACGCATGGTAGTGTTGACCTACCCGATGAATAGTTGAAAGTGACATGGCTACTTGCGGCAAAACAGTTATATTTAAATGTTGCATTAATTAAATAGTAAGTAAACGTTAACAAATAGAGGGAAGCAAAGGCGGTAGGATTTAAATGATAAAATTCCGCTATTAGATATTGCAGATCTGCAAAAATAAAATTACATATCAATATTTGGAGGATTAAATACATTTTATTTACGCCTGCGGTAAAAATTTAAAACGCACGCATTAGTAGGAATTGGATTAAAAATAAAACTGTCGTAGAAAAAAGGTGGTTTATAGTGTTAGGAAAATGTGATGTTCTCGAATATGATTCATTCACATTACTTTTTCTACCGGCTATCATTTATTTTTATGTATCTTCTAAACACTAATCTTACAAAATTTTGTTTTTCTGGCTACTACTTCATGTTAATCCAGATAAACATATGCAGAAATAGTTTCATTACTGATTTTGCTGTAGGTACAAAAGGGATACAACGGATGAAGCGAGTCACCTCTTTTAAAAGCGGTTTGCTATATGTTGGCTTTGAAATTCCATACTTTTTTAATGACATGCCGAGAAACAAAAAAATGGCAATTCAGTAATTGTATACAGTATAGGAAATTTAGACAAATAGTAACGAATACCTCGGAAACGGTTAATGCTACAAGAAAATGTATTATACACTAATTGTGTGTTATTTAGAGTTCTATAAATTTCTTGCAGTAAGTTTTTGACTATATATGATGATTTACCAGTTTGGTTGAAACACACTATACTTCCTCTACTTACCGCAGTATGTGGTAGAGAAAGTAAAAAGAAAGAGGCTTCAATTTAAACAGTTGTTATTTATTCCGCTTAAAACAACGGTACTTCTTTATATTTGGCTGAGAAAATGGATCAGAAAGCTTTCGTAGTCGGGTGTGAACATTTGGTATGAAGTATGTGCGAGCATGGGAAAGTTTCTTCGTGAGAACTTGGTAAGAAGTTCGCAAGTTGTGCGGACTAGCCATTAATTCTTCATTTGGCACATGTCTACAAAACAGCGATTTGTTTCCTTGATCGTTTGTTCTAAGTCATGTGGCACAAAAACCTCGATATGACAGAAACGAATCGGTGTTTTGCAGACTGTGTGCCAAATTAATAGCTAACCCGCACAACTTGTGAAACGACACACCATTTAGCGAAGATTTCTTTGTTTTGCGTGCTTACTGGTTCTGGAGATGTTTTTCTGCCTCTTCAAATGGAATAGATAAGTAAATGGCGTGAGATACTTAAAACTACCGTCTGGATATATCTAGCTATACCCATCTGATTGCTAAGCATACGATGAAGACATCGGATAGCTTGCATCAATTCCGTAGCCAGTGGTGGGGAGTGGAGGGCTTGGTGCTCAAAAATATTCTTGGAGCCTGCATCATATTTAAGTAATTAAATTGCATCAGTTTAAATTAAAGTACAAATTTCCTAATTGCTGCTAAATAGGTTCTGTTTTAAAACACGGCTCGAATTGCGGAAGCAGCAATCCCCTCTATAGGATTAGTACATAGACAAACCTTGGTATGTATGGCTCTAAGACACCAGCCCTGTCACCATTCATACCTGCACAGCTCCCGTACACGGTCAGGGGACATTTCATATACCGAAAAGTCTCAAAGTGAAAGCCAGATTGACACTCATGGTAAGAAGACTAAAGAAAAGGCCATGCGATTTGGACTAGCGGAAAATGTCAAAATTTGTACTTAGAATACATACAAGAGGATTATGCAACAGATGAATGTTGGACGCTAACAAGAAAAGAAACCAGAGAGAAGCTGCAGAGATGGAATCTCTAAGAACGGTGGCGGGCTATAAAAGAATAGATAAAAAGAAAGATGAAGACATCACAAAATAACTAAATGGGCATATACAATTTGAATGAAAGAATAAAAGGGCATAAAATACACTGCATCCAGCATGTATACAAAGGATGGAACGCCATCGGATCCCAAAACAGTTACTAAAGTACAATAACAGGCCTACAACAGGAAAAAGAATGAAGTCAAACATGAGACGAAAAGATGGATTCAAAATTTGAGACGGAACACGCCAAAAGGCCTAAACCTTGAAGATGATGATTTTAAAACACATTTTAGAGTATGTTAAGGTATTTCCACCATTTAAACAATGTCATGGCACTCATCTAAAGTGTTTGAATTTAATGTAGCCTGTTTGGAAAGGGTATCCGATCTTTTTCATTTTTCTTTTTCTTTCTTTAACTGCATTTTATTCACTTTGATTTCGGTTTCGTTCATATTAGTCTCCAAAATGTTATTTTTTTTTATTTACTGCCTTTAAGTGAAATGCCTGTATTTATATGTGAGTGGATGGGCGGTAGCTGATGATATACAGTATGCTCCGAAATTACTGGTTCAAATTAATATAATGATAGAGAACATCAAAACAAATATATTTCGATAAGGAACATATGGTCCCTGATGGCAATTGCTGATGCTAGGGACGATTTACATAGAAGGTAGTTTAGCATGCTAATTACAGCAGCGGCATTCACAGGAACTGCTCGAATGCGCGACCACTGGCCTGTGCGCTCGCAGTACATCGTCGAACGATTGTGTGCCTGTTGGAAGACTCTTGGCATGTCCACAATGGTATCAGCATCGACGGCAATTATAGCGACGAGGTGGTCTTCTGTTTCCACTTCGGTTTCATACACCAGCTGCTTCATATGCCCCCAGAAAAAGTCAGATGACCTGAGTGCACAGGCCACAGGACCACCTCGGCCGATCCATCGATTCCCGGAGGCGGCTCTCAGATAATTTCTCACGCCAATGCTGAAATGGGCTGGCGCCCCATCGTGCTGGAAGTACATCCTTTGTCTAACATCAGAGGTACATCCTCCAGCAGTTCTGGCATAACATGTTCCACGAAGATGCGATAGCTCCGTCCGTTGAGGCGGAATGGAAGAATGTATGATCCAATTAGCTTATCACCGAGAATGACGGCTCACACAATAACACCGAATCGCCGTTGATGATCACGAGGTCGAGTACCTCGTGGATTCACATGTGCCCAAACATGCGAATTGTGGACATTGAAACTGCCTTCATGGATAAACAATGCCTCATCGGTGTACAGGACCTCGGCCGGAAATAAGGGGTGCAGGGCAGTCTGTTACAAAAACCATTGTGCGAACTGCACGTATTTGGGAAAATCTTCAGGTGCTAGTGCTGCCACGCGCTGAAGATGTAAAGGATGAAGCTGCTGGTCATGTAACACATTCCAAACAAGGCTATGTCTGACGCCAAGGATGTGTGCAATACGATGTTTACTTATAGATGGAGTGTCATCAACATGTCGCAGAATCTCGTCCTCCATTTCAGGAGTTCGCACTGTTCGATTCCGACCTATGTCATGCATACTTGCACGGAAAGTGCCTGTTTCACGTAGCAGGTAATGCAGACGACCGAATGTTTGGTGTTGTGGAACCCGTCGGTTGGGAAAGCGCTGTCGACACTCTCTCACTGCAGCTCGTCCATTTCCATTCACAGATCCGTATACCAAATGCATGTCAGCCATTTCAGCATACATAAAACGCTCCATGTTCACTGTTGTCACAAGGCGGTAATGATTGCGACTGAATCGGAGTGTTTCCAAGCAGACCTCAGAGCCAACCGTTCGTACAGATTGTAGGTTTGAAGGCCAGAACATATTCCCAGTCAGCGACACGGACACAAGAACTTTCGTCAGCACCACTGAACGAGTAGTTTCGGAGCATCCTGTATATCGTTTTCTATAGTAGTTTAAAAAGTCCATCAAGTGGCAATGCATTTAATTTAATAAATTCAAACATTTTATTTACAGAATATAAAGGAATGAACATATTTCCAAATATTTTCTTATTAACATTTCAATTTCATGATGTCTTAATCTGTTAAATCAGTTATTCAAAGAAACGTGCTAGTTTGTCTCTCCTGAAAACTTCATTTATACTGTTTGTTGCACGTAGCCATTCATTTTGTGTTCATTTTTGTGATATGTTGTGGATGCTTCTAGGCAGTTGAAGATGTTAACGCTATCGGAGAAAGCAATATCGCAGAGTTTTGAGCTATATGAAAATGCGACACATTACTTCTCTTCTCTCCTCCCAGATTTATGATGAACCTCCCCAAACATAAGCTGCTGATAAATAATTAAAATGTTCTTTCACACATGGCGTGTGTAGGTTAAGATTCGAACGCCTAGAATATCACCGAGGAAAATGCGAGTCAGTTGGAGAGTTTAATGCCCTACCGGGATATTGCCATAGTAGCTCAACTGGTTAGAGCAACCGCACGGACAGCGGAAGATCAGTGGTTTAAATCCCGGCTAAGGCATTGAATTTTTCAGCCTGATCCTACCTTTCCAAGATTATTTGTTACATTTTCGAACGGTTTTGTCTTTTGTTAGCATTGTAAGGTGAGCCAAAGTACAGATTTTAAAGAAAAACTATTCTTATAAGATGCATTTACATGACTTTTTCTATCAGTCCCAAATTCAAATACTTTTTTACTTTCTCTACTACGTACGAGATTAAGTAGGGGAAGTATTGCATTACACTCAAAAATTCGATATCGTGATTTAACCGGAAATACATTTTTTGAGACCTCCTGAATCCAAAAACAAAAGCATGTTTAGAAAATGTAAGTAAATGAGTGTGTGTGAGTGAGAGAGAGAGAGAGTGTGTGTGTATGTATGTCTATGTGAGTGTGAGCAGCATAACTGAAAGAAAAGTCGGATAAATATCAAACTTGGTATTTGGGTTCAGTACCTCCAAAGATGCAACACGAAGATTTTATAAGAAAATCTCCTCACCCCAAGTACCCTTTACATGGAGGATTATTCGAAATATTTATTTTCCAAAAATAGCTAGCGATTTTGACTAAAATACTGTATACTAAGACATTTACATTACAAATAACATGATATCCTGAATATTCTGGGAATAGCCTGTGAAGTCCACTTCATTTGAAAGAAATTTTGCATAATCCTGCATAACTGGTAAACGTTAAGCGATAGACGAAGACGTACTACACAAAAAGTGTGGATCTCTTTAAAATGCACAATTTATTTCACAGAAGTTTTTTTGAGGCATAAGCCATTTCTGGGATATCCCTTATTAAAGGTTGGAATTGTTCATTTCTTGATCATTCTCTTTCAACATTCATCGTTTCTCGCGATTGCATGGAAGGAGTATGAAATCTTAAGGACAGCGTACCTATAGCGTTCCAGTCCTTAAACATTTGACTACTGTCTGTTCCCTTTGTGCCTATAACGAAACATGTAAAGTAGCAATTTCCGCAAAGGCTTACTTGGATTAAAATGTAGTAGACAAAAAAATAAGGATTAGTAAGAATAGTTTATACACCCACTAATAAACGATAGAGGGTAGAGAAGGTCATGTGAATGTATCACATCAGAATTTTTATCTTCTTGTTACGTTACTCGCTACATTTTTACCTAGAAACATTTTCAAACGCTTTCATAACATGCGAAAACAGTATTCATATGTTTATTCGTAGTAACAGGCTCATACGTTGGAAAGAAAAGAAAGAGAGAGAAGAGGATGAACCGCAAACTTTCAAGGAAGTCCGTTAAATGACTTAGGAAAGGTCTAAATTTGCAACATGGAATATTTCGAAAAATGACTAACGCTATGAAAAAAAAAAATATTTGGCACAAATTGTGTTATTTTAAAGAGCTCCACAAAATCAATCAAAATTCAACAAAATATAGGGAAACTCACAGGAAATTCAAGGATTCGTTTTATTTCTCAGGACAATATATTAAACACATTACATTTTAATCCATATCGTTAGAGCCGATAAAAACCAAATAAACTTTTCCCATGTACAGGATGGCATGAGGTGCGGAATTTTTCTGAAAATCTTCGTATCACATCCTTGAAAGATGCTGAACTTAACTTAAATACCAAGTTTGGTATATAACCGACTTTTCATTTCTGAGTTAAACTGTTTAAAAACACAAACACACACACTCACTCACACACACGAGGATCATTTTCTTAATTCTTTTGTGTTTTTGCGGTAAAATATATCAAATTTTTGGGTGGAATAGGATACTTCATTAGTTACTATATGTATGTAGGAGGTAAAGAGAGTTAAAATACATATATTTATTTGATGTTTTACACTTACATGCCTTTTCTACCCAGTCTCCCACAAAAGCTTATTATTCTATCTGCTTCATGACAACCGGGATAAACATTTGCAAAAATTGTTTTATTACACGTTTCATTGCAGGTATAAGGGGAATACAACAGGCTAACGCGATACTGATATCTTTTAAAAGCGAGTAGCTATGTGAGAGTTTTGAAAATTCCGTTCTCCGCATGAACGCGACTAAAAAAAAAACAACCAATAATGACTTAGCAGTTGAAAAAAGTATACAGTTCTTGCCAATTCAAAACATAATAAAGAATGTCTCGGAAAAGTTAATGTCACAATAATTTTTGTTTAACATAAATTGTTGCCTTAACAGATCTACATTTGTTATTTTATGTAGTAACTATACAAAAGTCATTCAGCATAAGAGGACTTCACAGGCTCTTCCCAGAAAATTCAAGATATACATTTTATTTGCCATGCAAGTATCTTAAACTTATGGTATTTCAATCAAAATCGTTAGAGCTATTGCTTAGAAAATCGAAAATATAAAAATTCTTCCATTTAAAGAATGGTTTTGGGGTGGGAGATTTTCTTGAAAAACTTTATGCTGTATGTTTGGAAGATGCTGAGCTTAAATACCAAATTTATCGGGCGAGATGGCTCCGCGGTAAAGCGTGAGGCTCGCATTCGGGAGGTCCTGGCTTCGATTCCTGTCGACAGCCCATTCTGATCTTGGGTTTTTCGTGGTTTTCCCTGGTCGGTAGACGAATGCTGGGGTGGTTTCTAATCTACCACGATTTCCTCTCCATTATTTCCTTTTCATTCAGTTTCCTTCTGATCTTTCAGGTGTGCTTCTAGGTTTCGTGGCATATAGCGGTGCAGGACAGATGACGCGGATGCTTGCTCAAAAAAAGCCCTTAGCTACTAAGAGGGCTGCTTGGTCGACGGGTCGTTCATCCTCTCTAGGTAAACTTCAGCAGTGGAACTGGTCTTCGAGCCTGGAATTGTTAGGGACTTCCGCGCGACTCTGTGGCCGGTCTGACTAGAGCTTCTAGCCTCCTGTAGTTCCTTCCCTTCACTCTTTCCTCCTAGGGAGTGGCAGCCACAACACATCTATGTAGGTCGCAGTGTGCGAGGTATCCCCCTCCATCGTATAACCTGTACCTATAAATGCCAAATCTACTACTTATCTGAGATTTTGCTTTTGAATATTTCACACACAGAAACACACACAAACGGTTTTCTTAAAGTGCTTCTTTTATTCAGTGGATCTCAAAACATGTATTTTCGGTGAAATCTCGGTATCGAATTTTTTAGTGGAATACTTACTATACTACTATAAGTAGCAGAGAAAGTAATATTCCCATTCGAGCTGATGCCCTTCCTTTGTGAGAACCGTGGAATCTTTCAAGACTTCGTTTCTGTTTCTTGCTGTATTTATATATTAATTAATTATTTGTTAGTTTATTATTTTAAGGAAGAGGAAACTTTCAACTCTCTGAACCACTAATGTCTGCCTCTAGTGCAAGCAACACTTAATTACGCTGATGTGAAGGCGCCTCGCATCATTACGTTGATTACTCCAGCAGTGTGCCAACTCCCTTCCTGTTTACCCTCTCCCAAGGAACATTACTGCAATAACTGCAGCATCAACAAAGATGCTGGCAGCCTGGAAACAATATACGGACAACGTGTCTATGAAACACGTTCTGTTCCCTTTAGCAGATATGTCTATTTATGCACCAGGTCTAAAGAAACACCTCACAATAAATCGGAATCTACAAATGATACGGCTTTCTGAGATGCAGCCTGAAGGAAAAACAACGAAAGGAAGATGCGACATGGAACAATTGTACGATCTTTTCTACAAACGTTTCACAAGGATTTCATTTACTGTTCATCTAAACCAACGGTTACCAAACTTTCCAACATCATAATATAACAACAAACTTTTAGGGGCCCAAAATCAAGGGCCATTAACAATGAAAATTAAGCACTAACATAACGACGTAAATAAACCTTAAGCATAAACTTAACGCGCTATGTTGTCATTCGCAATAATCAACGGAAACATAAACGTCAGACAATCTGAAGAGAACGGGGACATCTGAGCTAATATGGCGGCTTGCGAAGCGACCATCGACAGTAAGCACGATAGAAGAGGTTATATAATCAAGCTGAACACGAACTATGTGGCTATCCGGTTAAATGGCTTTAAACTCACTAAAACACCACATGACATAGCAATTTCTTTTGCTGCGATTTTTATAGACATCGCAGTGATTCCTGACCCGTGATCTTATACAGAAAGGCAATTAGCAAGTCAACAACACAAGACGACGTAAATTCTGATGCGAATGGCAGATTGATCACGTGATGAGATTATGTAGAATAGCTCTCTGATTGGCTAATTTCTGAACTTTGACGTAGACATAAACAGGAAAACTTGGTGGTTGCAAACTTTTAAGTTTACGCTATAAGTTTGTGGTTATTTTTATGTCAACGTCAGCCAGTGTGACCGCGGGCATTAAGGTAGCATGAAACAAGTTTCTACAGTTACGTTACGTTTATGTCGAAATTTCATTGTGAATGAAATGTTGCTCTGCTGCTTCAAATACAAGTGTCGGTCAAAATAGAACTTAAATAAATATGTAACTAAATTAATTTAAATGAGCAGTTTTAAAAGTATTTTGAATTCATATGCATAGAACAATTATTCCTACTCTTAGCAGCCATTTGTTACTTTCTCTATCACCTACCTGTAGTAAGTAGAGGAAGGATTTCAAACCAGCGAAAACTCGATATCAGATTACGTTGAAAATACATGCTTTGAGGTTCTTGAAAAAAAAATCATTCTTTACCTTCTCTATGGCTTACCTATAGTAAGTAGGCGAAGTAGCTATCCTATTCCGTTCAAAAATTAATTTCCAGATTCCACCTGAAAAACATGTTTTGAGGTCACCTGAATAAATAAAACAAAATAGATTTAGAAAACAGTCCATGCGCGCGCACGTGTGTGTCTATGTGTGAAATACTCAACAACGTAATCTCATATATATATATATATATATATATATATATATATATATATATATATAAAAAAACACACACACACAGGGTGAATCACCTAAAACTTGCAGCGCAAATATTTCGGAAATGGAAAGTGCTATTGATATGCAGTTTTCACAGCAATGATTGGTAGTCAGGGGCTCGTACTTTTAGCCTATAAACAGATTTTAATAATACTGAGAAAGTGTATTTTTTGAGCAAACATACAATTTTTTTAAATGGAACAATGCCTAGATACATCAACAGAATAAATGCTGGGTAAACTAGAATGTCAATGGTCTTTGTGGCAGGTTTCTAGTGCAAGTAGTTTACGAGAAATCGTATTTTGAAAAGTTTCCACCCGACAATTGTTTGTCCCATTCAACCTGCTTAGTTGCTAGGTACGATGTTGTTATGTTTGTTTGCATTGTGTTTTCTGTTCATTGATTGCATTGCGACTTTCTGATCAGTTAGTTTGTGACAGTTCAAGCAGTAAGTCGTGAGATGGGGTTTACTAATGCAGAAAAAAAAACCGACAAGCTCATGGTGTATGGAGAGTGTAGGAAGAATGCAGTTCGTTCCTGTACGGTGTATGCGGAAACGTATCCCAATAGACGTCAACCACCTCGGCAATTATTTATCAACCTCTTCAACCAATTACGTGAAAGTGGTACCGTAACACCTAGCAAACGTAATAGAAACAAACAAGTGACTGTAGAAGAGGCAGAAATTAATGTTTTGGCTGCCGTTGCAGCAGATGCGCAAATTAGTTCCCGCACAATCGCATGTGGAAGTGGCATAAGCCAGGCAAGTGTACTGCGCATGCTCCATCGACGTAGGTTCCATCCCTATCACATCTCTCCCCATCAAGAGCTGCATGGAAACGATTTTGAGAACCGTGTTACCTTTGGACATAGGTATTAAGACATGATACTCTAGATTCATCATGTAACTTGTTTAGTGATGAGGCAACATTTACTAATCATGGCCAGGTAAACCGCAGAAACATGCACTATTGGTCTGTTGACAACCCCCGTTGGCTTCGTCAGGTGGAATGTCGGTGTCCACGGAGTTTAAACGTGTGATGTGGGATAGTGAACCATCAGCTCATAGGCCTTTTGTTCATAGAAGGAACAATGAACTCGCACAAGTATCGCAGCCTCCTCACAGACCATCTGCCACAGATGCTAGAAGACGTTCCTTTGCAGACTAGGAGGAACCTGTGGTACCAACATGATGGCTGTTCAACCCATAGTGCACGAAGTTCTACAGCTTGTCTTAACGGATTGTTTCCATATTGTTGGATTGGACGAAGAGGACCTGTACCTTGGCCGACCCGTTCACAAGATCTGACCCCTTTAGACTTTTTTTCTGTGGGGAAGGCTGAAAGACACTGTCTACAAGGCTGTACCAACTACACCAGACGATATGAAATGACGTATTACTACTGCCTGCTCTGAAATTTTCGCTGAAATGCTAGAACGTGTGCAGCAGTCTTTCCATAGCAGACTGGAAGCGCATATTGAAGCTGCCGGTGGTCATTTTGAACACAACCTTTGAACGGCTATGTTCTCTTTACTTGTAAGAATCCACAGAAGTACTGTAATTCCCTTTTGTTTTTCTTTAGTTTGTGCTACCACAGGTTGTAAAGTGTCGGTGCATAAAAGTTTCAAAATAAGATTTCTCGTAAACCACTTAGAATCTTGCAACAAACGCCACTGACATTCTAATTTACCCTACCTTTATTCTGTTGCTGTAACTAGGCATTGTTCCACTTAAAAATTGTATGTTTGCTCAAACTGTACACTTTCTCAGCATTATTAAAATCTGTTATAGGTTAAATGTACGAGCCTCTGACTACCAATCAATGCTGTGAAAACTGCACATCAATAGCACTTTACATTTTCGAAAATATTTGCGGTGCAAGGTTTAGGTGATTCACCATGTACATATATCAAATCTGGTATTTAATTCATCTTCCAGGAATACGACACAAAGATTCTAAAGAAAACCTCCCCACCTCAAACTACCCTGGAACATTTTTCGGTAGTTCTTGTTATCTTCTCAAAAATGGCTCTAATGATTTTGATTAAAATATCATAAAATGTTTAACACATTTGCATGACAAAGAATTATACTATATCTCGAATTTTATGGGACGATTTGGGCGTAACGTCTGAGGCCCGTATTCGGGAGGTCCCGGGTTCAAATCCGAGGGGCCGACCAAAGTGATCGAAGGTATTTTCGCGGTTTTCCTCGTTCGCTAGGCGAATGTTGGGTTGGATACTTTGATCCGCGAATTTCCCTACCATCACTACACTTCATTTCCTTCGTCTCCACCGCCATCCCATGTTTTGGGCTGATCACTCATCCTGGATAGGCTATGATCCAGTTTGCTTACTCCTCGACAAGCTACTGATCCAAGGCATTTGCTTGCAAGTCCTCGGTGGTGTAAGTCCCAAAAAAGAGGAGGGTAATGAGTTATTAGGAGAAGACGAATTTTCTTCGACTAGCTTGTGAAGATCTTTTCATTCCGAATGTATTTTGCATAATTTTGTATAACTGGTTAGCTGGTAAGAGATAGACAAACACTTATTACGCAGAAACAGTAGATCTCGTAAAACACAATTTATGTAAAATACAATTAACCATTAACCATTTCCGAAATATTTGTTGCTATTGATTTGAATTTTCAAATACTTTATACTTTTTCAAGTGGTAATTCGCTATTCATTTTTTTTCACGTGGTCATGGAAGGTGCACAGAAAAAATTTAAAGCCATCATATAGTGACCCGAAAGATGTTACTATCGCTTCAACCTAGTGTATCGATCTTGTACTTACAACGAAATATGGAATAAAAGCTTTTGTAAAAGCTAACATGAAGTAGATAGAAGAATAAGCTTTTGTAGGAATAGTCTCTAAAAGAGTGGGTGGAGAAAGTCATGTAAATAAAACATAACATTTTTTAAAAAAGTCTGCGTGGGTATGTGTTTGTATGTGAACAACATAACTCAAAAGTCTGATGTTACATTCACACGATTTTCTCTACCTTCTATTGCTTATTAGTGGGTATATAAACTATTCTCACTAAAGCTTATTTTTCTATCTACACTACGTGATCAAAAGTATCCGGACACCTGGCTGAAAATGACGTACAAGTTCGTGGCGCCCTCCATCGGTAATGCTGAAAGTCAATATGGTGTTACCCCACCCTTAGCGTTGATGACAGCGTTCACTCTCGCAGGCATACTTTCAATCAGGTGCTGGAAGGTTTCTTGGGGAATGGCAGCCCATTCTTCACGGAGTGCGGAACTGAGGAGAGGTATCGATGTAGGTCGGTGAGGCCTGGCGCGAAGTCGGCGTTCCAAAACATCCCAAAGATAGGATTCAAGTCAGGACTCTGTGCACGCCAGTCCATTACAGGGATGTTATTGTCGTGTAACCACTCCGCCACAGCCCGTGCAGTATGAACAGGTGCTCGATCGTGTTGAAAGATGCAATCGCCATCCCCGAATTGCTCTTAAAATTACACTTTCCATGACATCGCGAGATCTAAATGTTGACAGGACCTTAAGAGAATGACCAAGTAATGAACAATTCGAATCATTAATAACGGATATCTCAGAAATGGCTTATGCCGAAAAAATACTTATTTGAAATAAATTGTGTTTTAAAGAGTACATTCTTTGTGTAGTACTGTTTCGTCTATCGCTTAACATTTACTGATTGTACAAGATTAGACGAAATTCCTTCCGAATGAAGAGGACTTTACAGGCTATTCCCAGAAAATTGAAGATATAAATTTTATTTGTCATGTAAATATTTTTAATGTACGGTATTTTAACCAAAATCGTTAGCCTTTTTTTTTTAGAAAAAAAATGGCTTTAGCGTTGGAAAAATGTTCCATGTGAAGGGATGTTTGTGGTACCAGATTTTCTTGAAAATCTTCGTGTTGCATTTTTGGAAGATACTGAAATTAAATACCAAGTTTGGTATTTATTCGGCTTTTTCATTTTTGAATTATGATGCTCAAAGGCACACACATACATACATACATACATACATACATACATACATACATACATACATACATACACAAAGTACCGTTTTATAAAAATGTGTTTTTTATTTGTTCAGGAGGCCTCAAAGCGTGTATTTCCGGTGAAATATCGGTGTGGAATTTTTGGATGGAATGCAGTACCTCCTCTGCCTACTATTCATACATGGAAGAGAAAGGAACAAGAGAAAGAAAATACTCGCCTCTTATTTTTATACGCAGTAGTCTGGCGCAATTTCTTAAGAACTGCTATAAATAGCCTACGTGGGGTGTGCTAGCATGTTACGTAAGGCCTTAGTTCGAACCTCGGTTGCAGGTATGCTTTTAAGCTTTTTATTAAGCTTAAAATAAAGACCATCATTAAAAACCACAGTTCAGTGAGTTTAACCGAACATACGTTTCTCAAATCAAAGCAGCCGACATGACTACAAACCTAAGGGGACCACAAAAATGAAACAATAGTAAACAAACACCCTCGGGTAACTCCGGGCTCATCTGAGCATCGTTTCACCGGTTTCGTTCAGTATCCAATTAACGGATAAACATTTTCGGATAAACGGATAGATGAAGGTGAACTTAAAGAAAGAAAAGCAGGCTAGCCACGAGCTCATAAAAAAGAAAAAATCAACACTTGCCATTCCAAATACGTAACTTAAAATTTGGGTAAACCTAAAACAGCAACAATTTTAGAATTACTAGATATCTATATATTTTAAGACAAGGGTTTGGGTAATTTTCCTGCTTTCCAAGAACGAAAAAGGATTTAACTAGCAGGGCACAAAAATCTAAGACATACATTTTGTTATAGCATTAGCTAAAAACGTATATTTTAATAAAAATAAGAGATTTTGAAGTAAAAATACAACGCAAATCTTTCTAAATAAAGCAATAGTGAGGTGAGAGAAATTTCCCTAATATTTTCCCTTTTGTTTTCAGAAGATGCCTAATCTAAATTTAATATTCGCATGTTTTTTTTTCCGTTTGTGAGCTAGAAGATTCCGGAAGCTCGATTAAGTACATTTGCGCTATGTGTAACACCTTACCTAACGGTTGGAGAAAGTAAAAATAGGCGAAGTTTTGCTGCATGTTCTTTAAATTCTTGTGAAAGTGACAACTGCAAAATGTATGAATAGCTACACATCTGCTGCACCTATTTATGTCAAAAATACAACTTTGGTTCATTCATTTTTCATTGCCATTGACAGCGCTTGCAACTTCAGTTATTGCTGAGTGAAGGGGTTGTCACCCCTATGCCCGTTACCGCACGAGAAGCTCCTTCAGCCATGGTCGATTGTCCTCTCCCACCCTCTCTCTCTCTGCTCTCACAGAAATGAACGGGAGGAGTATTATCTGGATTACCGCAAAGCCTGTCACAGCAAAATAATGAAAACCAGTGCTCGGTGTAGTTTTAATTTATTAACTAGCTTTCAAAACCGCACAACAATGATTTCACTTACTGCCTTCCAGATTTTAATTGCATTTCTGAATTCCCTCGCTTGTGTGAACGTTCAAACATGAAAGGCAAATAACATCACTAAATTAACGCTCTTTTTGCAAATGAATATCAGCAATTTCACTCTTTCCTTTGTGATTTTATATCTAAACTGCAACAATTACATCTGTTTGTTTCGGATTGTCATGAAAGGTCTTTCTTTTCAAAACTGTCTCATGAACCGTTACAACAAACGCTTAAGGGCATGTGGATATGTCTGCTCAGCAAACTGGAATACCAAAACTGTAAAAGGGTCCTGCATGTTGCTGTCAATACAAGGTATTACAAGGATGATATGGACTTCTATTTGTTTTACAACAGACAATAGTACTCTCTTTTCCAGAGCTCTTTACTCCGCATGGCAATTTTTACTTTCTCTACTGCGTATAGTAAGTAGGGGAAGTATTGCATTCCACCCAAAAATTCGATACCGAGATTTCACCGGAAATACATGTTTTGAGACCTCCTGAATCCAAAAAAAAGCATTTTTGGAAACATGTCCGTGTGTGTGTGTGTGTGTGTGTCTGTGAACAGCATAACTCAAAAACGAACAGTTGGATAAGCACCAAACTTGGTATTTAGGTTCAGTATCTTCGAGGGATGCGAGACGAAGATTTTCAAGAAAATCCCCCCACCCGAGACTACCCTTTACATGAAAGATTTTTCGAAAATTTTAATTTTCTCAAAAATGGCTCTAACGATTTTGATTAAAATATCATATGTTTAAGATAATGTCCTGAGAAATGAAATGTATATCTCGAATTTTCTGGGAATGTCTCCAAAAGTATTCTTCATTGTGAACGACTTTTGCATAACTGGTAAACCATAAGAGATAGACAAAATTTTACTACACAAAAAATGTAGATCGCGTTAAAATACACAACTTATGTCATATACATTTCTTTTGTTGAGTGAACCGTTTTCGAGATATTGCTTGTTATTTCCTTAAATTTTACAATACTTATACTTTTTCTCAAATTCATTATTACTTTCTCTACTACGTATAGTAAGTAGGGGAAGTATTGCATTCCACCCAAAAATTCGATACCGAGATTTCACCGGAAATACATGTTTTGAGACCTCCTGAATCCAAAAAAAAGCATTTTTGGAAACATGTCCGTGTGTGTGTGTGTGTGTGTCTGTGAACAGCATAACTCAAAAACGAACAGTTGGATAAGCACCAAACTTGGTATTTAGGTTCAGTATCTTCGAGGGATGCGAGACGAAGATTTTCAAGAAAATCCCCCCACCCGAGACTACCCTTTACATGAAAGATTTTTCGAAAATTTTAATTTTCTCAAAAATGGCTCTAACGATTTTGATTAAAATATCATATGTTTAAGATAATGTCCTGAGAAATGAAATGTATATCTCGAATTTTCTGGGAATGTCTCCAAAAGTATTCTTCATTGTGAACGACTTTTGCATAACTGGTAAACCATAAGAGATAGACAAAATTTTACTACACAAAAAATGTAGATCGCGTTAAAATACACAACTTATGTCATATACATTTCTTTTGTTGAGTGAACCGTTTTCGAGATATTGCTTGTTATTTCCTTAAATTTTACAATACTTATACTTTTTCTCAAATTCATTATTACTTTCTCTACTACGTATAGTAAGTAGGGGAAGTATTGCATTCCACCCAAAAATTCGATACCGAGATTTCACCGGAAATACATGTTTTGAGACCTCCTGAATCCAAAAAAAGCATTTTTGGAAACATGTCCGTGTGTGTGTCTGTGTGTGTGTGTGTGTGTCTGTGTGTGTGTGTGTCTGTGTGTGTGTCTGTGTGTCTGTGAACAGCATAACTCAAAAACGAACAGTCGGATAAGCACCAAACTTGGTATTTAGGTTCAGTATCTTCCAGAGATGCGACACGAAGGTTTTCAAGAAAATCCCCCCACCCCAGACTACCCTTTACATGGAAGATTTTTCGAAAATTTTAATTTTCTCAAAAATGGCTCTAACGATTTTGATGAAAATATCATATGTTTAAGATAATGTCATGAGAAATGAAATGTATATCTCGAAATTTCTGGGAATGTCTCCAAAAGTATTCTTCATTGTGAACGACTTTTGCATAACTGGTAAACCATAAGAGATAGACAAAATTTTACTACACAAAAAATGTAGATCGCGTTAAAATACACAACTTATATCATATACATTTCTTTTGTTGAGTGAACCGTTTTCGAGATATTGCTTGTTATTTCCTTAAATTTTCCAATACTTATACTTTTTCTCAAATTCGTTATTCATTTTTTTTGTGTCCTAGACATGCAAAGAGAATGGAATGCTCCACATAGCAACCAGCGATAAAATATTTGACTATCGCTTAAAAGCTACCATATTCCCCTTGCATCTACAAGAAAATTACCAATAAGATCGACATCTCGATATCTCGATTAACATGAAGCATATGGAGAATAAGCGTTTGTAAAAATAGATTGTACAAGAGTAGAGAAAGTCATGTGAGTGTAACACATCAGATTTTTCATTTTTTTTATGTCCTGGACATGCAAAGAGAATGGAATGCGCCACTTAGCAACCAGCGTTAAAATATTTGACTATCGCTTAAAAGCTACCATATTTCCCTGGCATCTACAAGAAAATTACCAATAAGATTGACATCTCGATATCTCGATTAACATGAAGCATATGGAGAATAAGCGTTTGTAAAATTAGATTGTACAAGAGTAGAGAAAGTCATGTGAGTGTAACACATCAGATTTTTTTTATGTCCTGGACATGCAAAGAGAATGGAATGCGCCACATAGCAACCAGCGGTTAAAAGATTTGATTATCGCTTAAAACCTACCATATTTCCCTTGCATCTACAAGAAAATTAACAAGATTAACATCTCGATTAACATGAAGCATACGGAGAATAAGCGTTTGTAAAAATAGTTTGTACAAGAGTAGAGAAAGTCATGTGAATGTAACACATCAGATTTTTACTTTCTCTACTACGTATAGTAAGTAGGGAAAGTATTGTATTCCACCCAAAAATTCGATACCGAGATTTCACCGGAAATATATGTTTTGAGACCCCCTGAATCCACAAAAAGCTTTTTTGGAAACATGTCGATGTGTGTGCCTGTGAACAGCATAACTCAGAAACGAACAGTCGGATAAACACCAAACTTGGTATTTAGGTTCAGTATCTTCCAGAGATGCGACACGAAAGTTTTAAAGAAAATCCCCCCACCCCAGATTACCCTTTACATGGAACATTTTTCGAAAATTTTAATTTTCTCAAAAATGGCTCTAACGATTTTGATTAAAATATCATATGTTTAAGATAGTTTCATGACAAATAAAATGTATATCTTGAATTTTCTGGGAATGTCTCCAAAAGTATTCTTCATTGTGAACGACTTTTGCATAACTGGTAAACCATAAGAGATAGGCAAAATTTTACTACACAGAAAATGTAGATCGCGTTAAAATACACAATTTATGTCATATACATTTTTTTGTTGAGTGAACCATTTTCAAGATATTGCTTGTTATTCCCTTAAATTTTCCAATACTTATACTTTTTCTCAAATGGGAATTCGTTAATCATTTTTTTTGTCCCGGTAATGCAAAGAGAATGGAATACTCCACATAGCAATCAGCTCTTAAAATATTTGACTATGGCTTAAAGCCTACAAATTCCCCTGGCATCTACAAGAAAATTAGCAATAAGATTAACATTTCGATATCTCGATTAACATGAAGCATATGGAGAATAAGCGTTTGTAAAAATAGTTTGTACAAGAGTAGAGAAAGTCATGTGAGTGTAACACATCAGATTTTTTCCCTTGGATATGCAAAGAGTATTAATCTGTGGCAAAGAGAATGGTGCTGCACCTAGCAACCAGCTATTTAGAGATATGTCTATGCTTAAAGGCTACTGTATTTCTATATTGCCCTTGCAAATACAAAACAAGGGGAACATAGTGGGCCTTAAACGAGTCAAATACTTTTGGAACTGGTCGCTATGTGTAAAATGTAATTCTCTTTGCACGTCAAAAGATCGTTTCTGCAAATGTTTATCTCGATTAATATGAAATAGATGGAGAATAAGAGTTTGTAAAAATAGTTGTACTAGAGTAGAGAAAGTCATTTGTGTGTAACACATCAGATTTTTTAAATAATACTTTATTTAGAATAGCTTTGATTACGAGGTCGTATCGCGACTTAAATGTTACATTGACATGTGACACATAAATGATTATAATGTTTACATTATTCAATAAGAAAATCGAATATTAGATGTTTATAGGAAGTAATACAATGATAACAGTATTAACACAACTTGAATGTGTTTACATTTATCAAACTTATGTATGGTAGAAGTTGAATACAATTACCCTCTTCTGTAGTAAAATGTTGACATAATGTTGAGATAAATTATTTTGGTTAGGAAATATAATAATTTACTTCTATAATTGTTCCAATACAGACATTCTTTCTATAAATTTTACTATATTTCTTACACTAGTTCCACAATTAATATTTTTAAAGCTTTGTTGGGATCTTATACACCCTCCTCCAGTTATCATATTTTGGGCATTCAACGATAATGTGGTTGATGGTTAACTCGGTATTACAGCTATCGCATTTTGGAGCAGGTTTCTTGGTAAGTAGGAAAGAATGATTAATGCTGCTGTGTCCAATTCTCAATTTGGCTAGGGTCACTTGGTGGTGACATTTGAGGTTGTGTATAAATATGCTGTCACTGAGTTCTGCGGTACTTGCTGTAGTTTGGTATTTTGGTTCGTAAACCGTAGCATTTTCCATGTGTACTTAACTTTCTGTTTGATGTTTTGAATTACATATTACATCTTGATGAGTGGTTATTGTAGGATTGCTGAATGGTTGTCTTGAAGCTTCTTTAGCTGTGACATCGACCTTCTCGTTTCCAGTAATCCCCATATGTGATGGTATCCACACAAGCAGTACTGTTTTTCTCGTTCGGGGATTGTGTGTATAATGTCTGTATTTCCTGAAGTAGGCAGTTCTGTGTCAACTTGTCTTGAATTTCTGTAGCAGCACTTAGTGAATCAGTGAAGATTAAATAGGTGTATTCATTGGTTTGTGATACTGTTACGAGCTTCTTTGATAGAAATAGTTCACCAGAAAATATCGTAAATTTGGTGGTAGTTTGTAGAGCACTGTCTGATCCGGATATATTACTCCACAACATTTGAAGATGAACCGTCTGTATACATTTAAATATGTTTAGGATATATGTCTAGGAATTCAGTGAACATTTTTTGGTAAATTATTTTGTCAGTTATATTCTTGTTATGAAGATGTAGTTGAGTATAACTGTGGGAATAGCAAATTCCAGGGTTCAACAATGTAACTGTTGATTCTTGCACTGATGCGGGGAGGCTGAAGTTCGTGTCTTAACAATGCTGCTGTATTCGAGTGCTAAAATTCAGTGATTTAGATTTATTGTGATGTTTTTCCTTATCTGAATTTCCATGGATGTAGGAATATATTGTGATCTGGGATAAATTATGCTTTAGTTGAATAGGTTAGACTTAATTGTATCCTTCGAAGTTTCAGAGGTGATTCATCTACTTCCATTTGGAGACTACTGATGGGGCTTGTATAACATGCTCCAAGAGCAATTCTGAGGGCAAACGTTTGTACTGGGTTACGTAACTTCTGGGTTATTGAGGATGCTGAGATATATACTACGTAGCCATAGTCTAACTTGGCTCTAATCATCGCTCTGTAGGTATTTATTAAAACACTGTAGTCAGCTCTCCAGTTTTTAGCGGCTAAAGATTTCAGAATGTTGATTCTTCTTAAGCAACTGTTTCTTAATTCTCTAATAATTATGTGGAAGAAACGTTAATCTCTTATCAAATAAGACACCCAGTATTTTTATGACTGAGTTTTCTATTTTACACGTATTAATGTGTAGTTCAGGGCAGTCGATAGGTGAAGCACGTCTAGAAAATGTAATGCAATTAGTTGTTTTTGGCTGAAAAAACTCAATCCATTCATTTTTGACCATTTTTCAAGACTATTAAGTGTTTTTTGCGTATTCCTTGGGTGGTACACATATTTTTTTCGTTTGTAGAAAACAGTTAAATCGTCTGCAAAAAGACAGACTTTAACGTTTATCACTTAATCACACCACTGTTGTAACTATCCAACTGTAGAGGCAGGCCTAAAGACACGAGCATTGCAACAAAAATGCTGTATTTGTAGATTGCTATGACAGGCCATGCAAGGTGCAGCGGGTGTGAAAACAAATATTTGCATATAACTAGCGATAGCATTTCACATACATACGATATTATCATGGATATTTTCCAAAAGTTAATTCACACTTTTTAGGATATTTATAGCCTTCAATCCTCCATCTATCTCTTCAAGGAGAAACGTTCCTCTCTGATTTATTTTCATAATACAAATTATTTCAATTGAAGTTTTACAAAGAAAACTAGTGGCTTTAATTCTTTTACAGGAGACCAGTCACACATCATCATCATCATCATCATCATCATCTCGAAACTGTGCTCTTTGCAGAAGAGCAGAGTACAGCTTTACATAACTGGAATAAGAATTTTAGTTTTTTGAGTTATCACGATGTAAACAAGATCCTATTAAATTATTCTACCCTATAAAATTGCTGTATTCACAACAGTGACGTGACACTTGTTTCCCGCAAATCAGCCGCACTCCTCTTTAAGACACCTCATTGGATAACTCAGTAGCTAAAGGCAAAAGACAAGTAGAGTGGGGGTGATTTATACTTCCTGAATACTCGCACAGTTCCGTAGATCGAGGTATTTTACTAAGATGTTATACAAATTAGATGGTCACTAGGTCACTGAAATAGCGGTTGGCAAAAAGTTCACCTGTTTCGAAATGCTCGTGAAGAATGACAATGTAGCAATTCCGTGTTTGCGAAAAGCATGTCACTAAAAAGATTTCTCCTTATTGTTGTGTTACTCTCACATGTATAAGAACTGTGATTTCAATAAAATGTAAAAATAACACAATGAGGGATACAGTAAGAGTATGTTTATTATTCTCTACCGCATACTATGGTAGACAGAGGGGGCTAAAAATTGGTGCCTACCGAAATTTCACTGGAAATACAAGTTTTGAATTTTCACGAATAAACAGCGTTCTCAGAGAACGTGTGGACAGCAAAACTCAAAAGCGAAAAGTCGGTTAGATATCAAAATGTTATTGGCATTCAAGTCCAGCTCTTCCAAGGATGCGACACGAACATTTTGACGAAATTCCTCCACCTTAAACTACTCTTAACATGGATACATTTTCGTTATTATTATTTTTTCAAAAATTACTTTAATGGTTTTGATTAAAATATCATATTTTTTAAATACTGACACGAGAATAAAAGTATATCTTGAATTTTGTACAAGTAGCCTTGTGAATTATACTCGTATATTGTTAATTTCCCTTCATTCAGAGTGAATTTGATGCAATTTTTTTATTACCAGAAAATCGTAAGAGATAAGATAACGATTACTTCAGGAAAACTGAGGAGCTCATTAAAATATGAATTTGCATCAAACATTTTTTCCCATTGCGTTAGGCCTTTTTCGAAATATTTCACGCTGTATGTTTCAAATATAAGTGCGTGATTTGACGGAAGATGCTTGAAGTGTTTACGTTTCTTTTATTGTTCCATTTATAGCCGCCTTTAACCGCAATAATCATATTGGCGGCCTTTTGCTTTGGAATATATTAGGTTGTCTCATATGCAATGTCGGTTTTTAAGTTTGGTGTTTTACAAGATAGAATTCGTTTTCTTTGGTTTGCCAATGCTATTTGCAGGTGCCATGGCTAGTATTACGTATATTGCGAGAATGTGTCAGTCGTCAGTTGTTAATACACAAGTCACAAAATGGAAGTTACAAAGTTTGAGATTAGAGTCCTTCTAAAGCACTACTGAAAACAAGATTATAATGCTGCTGCCACGGCTCGAAAAATATGTGAAGTGGAAGGAGAAGGTGTCATCAGTGAGCGTGTGGCACAACGATGGTTCCAACATTTCAACGCTGGAGAAGAAATCGCTAAATATTTACCACGTTCTGGAATACCTAAATTACGGAATATTGAGAATACTCGAGGAGTTTTGGAAGAAAATCCGCAAAAAAGTGCTCATAGGCTGTCAAAGAATTTGGTCCATCAAAAGATGTCATAGATCGCCAGATTAAGTAACACCGAAAATCAAACAGAAGCTGTAGATCTGTACCTCATGAATTGACACCTGAACAGGCTCAACGTAGCGTGGATATCTGTCGTCAGCTTATCGGTAATCCCATGGATGACAGATTTATCAGGAGAGTTGTCACATGTGATGAAAAATGGTCTATTACCGCAACCCTGACGCCTCGAAACAGTGGCTCAGTCCCCGCCAACCTGCCAAAGTCATCGTTAAAAAAAAAAGGTTGCGTGTCTGGTGGAATTTTGAAGGAGTGATTTTCACTGAGAGTTTGTTCAAAACGGGCGTGCAGTCAATGTGGATCTTTATTCTCAACAACTGGAACGAGTTCATGCAATTTTGAAACGGGGATACCCTGCATTAGTTAAGTAAAATAGAGTTCTCTTGCAGCAGAACAATGCAACACCCCATACTGCACGAACGACCATGACAAAAATTCAGGAATTGGAAGGAGTCTTACATCTGCTTCGACCCATGGCCATTTTCTTGTGTGGAAGCAATTTCGAAAACGTTGAAGCTGTGGAAGTGGGTCTCACCGAGTTCTTCGCATTAAAAACCAAAGACTGATACTGTCATGGGATAATAAACCTCGCTGAAAGATGGGCAAAGACAATGAAATCTGATGGTCTCTACTTTGAAGTGCTGTTTACTTTCTTGTCAGAAAACGTTCCAAATAAAGTTTTGCTTAAAAACCGACATTACTTATGAGACACCATCTATATTACGTATCTGGTGTGAACTCGTATACAGTTGTCATTGGATTTCTGGTGTTTCTTTGAGCTTTATACATTAAATCTCACACACACACACACACACACACACACACACACACACACACACACACACACATATTCTGACTCTTATTCATACTTCCAGATATGGGGAGGATAGGGAATAACCTTAGCTAGAGAAAAATTCCCAACCCCAGCCGGGAATCGAACCCAGGGCCCCCTCGCAAAGGAGGCAGGCGTTCTACCAATTTAGCTACAGGACCAGCCTTTTCTTTTTTCTTTTCCTGCTCAAGGGTTCATTACAATAGCCGAAATTTATTCCTCCGTGTTTTCTATTAATGTTTGAATGTTTCCGCATGCGGTATATAATTAAGCATTTATTGCTTAGCTGGAAATCGATTATAGTCAAAAATGAATAACGTAACGTTGATAGAAGAATAAGTTTTTAAGGAATTACATAATGAATGGGTAGAGAAAGTTATGTGACTTTAATACATCAGATTTTTAATTTAATGAACACTCGAGTGTTAATAATTTCTGCACTCTATGTTACAAGCTACGGCCTGGATATTATCCTTCCTTTTTTATTTTTCTACTACTTACCTATATTAAGTAGAGGAAGTGTTACATTCTAGCCAAAAATTCCATAGGAAATTTCACCGGAGATACAAGTTCTGAATGACTTTTATATCAATTATTGGTAAACCGTAAGAGATAGACAAAACCTTACTACAAAAAAATATGAACTCGAAGCACATAGTTTATGCCAAATACATTTTTTTATTTTTTGAGTTAACCATTTACGATATATGCTTCGTTATTGACTTCAATGTTCAAATACTTATAGTTTTCCCAAATGAGAAGGTTCTATTCCTCTCTCTCTCTATCTCTTTCTCTCTCGTGGTAATGCAAAGAACATAGAATTTCGAAACCATCACATAGTGACACGCTCTTTAAAAATCTGACTATCACTTTACCTACGTATCGTAAAACGAAATGTGTCAATGTGGATTGACAGTTTATCTAATTCACAAGAAGTAGCTAGAATAATAAGCTTTTGTAAGAGTAGTTTCTAGAAGAGTAAGTACAGAAAGTCATATGAATGCAACACATGTTTTTTATACCTTGTGTTGCCGTCGACTGCCAGGATAGTCATGAACTTAACACAATTTTAATTTTCGTATAACACAATCAGAACATCGTTGTTAAAAACATATTCACAGGAATATCTTCTCAACTAATTTCTAGCGATGCAAAGATCGCATCAGATAGTTTGCTCTGTATTTAACTCCTGGAGCTAAGTGAAGAGGTCTGATATATGGTTCTCATTCTTATTGATTGCAATGAATATAACGACTGTTTCCTACAAGAAAAGGATGCGCTGAAGCAGCATAATCTTGGCAGTCTTTTTATTTCACATTTCCATACGCTACTCTCATCACTGTGCAGACAGGACTAATTACGCCTCCAGTGACATACCAACTTGGTTCCCATTGTCCTTACCGAGGACTGCGTTGATGTGACATGATGCCACAACAGCCATCAAGAGCATGCACCCAGGAATGCCAACCGGCATGAAGATATCTTCCCATGGTGCAGATTCGCTGGGAACTGATGGATCTGATCTTTCGCTTAGCGATTTACGGGTATATGATGCATCTTAAAGTCTATCACTTCTGAATGAGCTGAAGTAAAAAAATAAAAACAATGATTGGAATAATCAAATTGAATGGAATTCTATACTGCCTGCTGAAGTTCTTGTTTAGAGGTTTTTCCTCAGTGCTTACGGTGACCAAGTAATTTTAAGATTTTAGTTCCCCGACCTAATTGACGCCTTGCTTCTCATTCTTTCATCGTCGGATATTATGAAGTGTCCGATTAAGGGATGTTTACCCTTTTAAAAATTCTGATGTGCGAAACTCACATGACCTTCTCTACTCACTATCCACTTTACTTTTTTATGTAGTTTCTGCAGATCATACTTAATCACGTTTATTACTTTCTCTACAATGTACATAGTAGGTAGAGAAGCTATTGCATTCCAGTCAAAAATTCGATACCGTGATTTCACCGGAAATATATACTTTTTTAGAAAAAGACCCGGGTGTGTGTGTCTGTGAACAGCATAACTCAAAAACGAAAAATCGGATCAGTACCAAACTTGGCATTTAAGTTCAGTACCTTCCAAAGATGCGACACAAAGATTTTCAAGAAAATCCTCTCCAAACTAACCTTTACATGGCACATTTTTCGAAACCTTTTATTTTCTAAAAAACGGCTCTCACGGTTTTGATTAAAAGTCATATATTAAATATATTTACATGACAAATGAAACATATATCTTGAATATTCTGGGAAGAGCCTCTGAAGTTCTCTTCATTCGGAAGGAATTTTATATAATCTTGCATAACTGTTAAATTAAACGATGGACGAAAATGTAGATCTCTTTAAAACACACAATTTATTTAAAAAACTATTTTTGTGGCATCAGCCATTTCCTAGATACCGTTATTAATGGTTCGAATTGTTCAATAGGACTTTCTTTTTAAGTCCTGTCGGTTTTCAATTGTTTGTCGCGATGTCATGAAAAGAGAATGGAATTTTAAGGCCAGCGTGTAGCATCCAGTTGTAAAACATTTGACTATCGCTATTCACTTTGTATCTATAAAGAAATGTGCAATGCAGTTATTTCCAGAAAGGTTTATCTCAATTAAAATGAAGTAGATAGGGAAATAAAATTTCGTAAGAATAATTTGTATACCCACTAATAAACGATAGAGGGTAGAAAAAGGTCATACAAATGTAATACATCAGAATTTTTTTTCTATCTTCTTCTCTTAATCTGAATACATAAACATTTCTAGAAATAGTTTCATTACGCATTTCGTAGTAGGTACAAGGGGATAAAGGGAACTGAGTAAATATCAGATGTTTAAAAGCTAGTCGATATATGCTGGCCTAGGAATTCCATACTCTTTCTATGGCATTGCGAAAAATAATTGAATAGCGACAGTACTTGAAAACAAAAAATTGTTGAAAAATTCAAACCAATAACAACGGATATTTTGGAAATCGCTGATGCCACAGACAATTTTATTTTAAATAAACACCGTGTTTTAAAAACGTAAAATTTTTTTATGTAGTTAGTTCGTGTTTTTAAAAATATATTTCTTATGGTTTATCTGTTATACAAAATCGTACAAAATTCCTTCCGAATGAAGAGGACTTCATAGGCTATTTCCACAAAATTCAAGATATAAATTTTAATTGCGTGTAAATTACATTTATCATGAAAATATATTCAATATATGGGATTTTAGTCAAATCGTTAACAGTAATTTTTGAGAAAACTAAAAAATAACAAAAACACTGACCATATAAAAGGTAGTTTGAGTTGGGAATTTTCTTAAACATCTTCATGTCGTATATTTGGAAGATACTGAACTTAAATACCAATTTTGAATTTATAAGACTTTTTGTTTGCGAATTTGCTGTTCTTTTGCTCTTGCTCTCTCTCTCTCTCTCTCTCTCTCTCTCTCTCACGTACACACACACACACATACACACACACCGGGCTTTTTGGGGAAACAGTGTCCCTAAAATATGCATTTCCAGTGAAATCTTTGTATTTTTTTTGTTTGGTGAAATGCTATACTTTTTCTACTTATTAAGGTAAGTAGTAGAGACAGGAAAAATATAACTATTATTCCTCAATAAGTAATTTGCTGATAGTATGCGAACTGGATGTAAACAACTGCGCAATGTGGTCTCGGCAGCCAGCCCGGTGCGTATTCGTGGGGAAACAAAACCAATGCATCATAGTTAACAACAAAGTTATAATATGCAGTAAAAATTTGAAAAACGTATGTTTGTGTTTTGTTAATGAAAAAAAAACACCTCAAACAAAATCAAGCCGTTCCATGCGTACGGCAAAATACATAAAAGGTGAACCAAAACTCCACCGACAAACTTTCATAGGTTGTTCAAGGATATCTTCTGAATATTTTGGTATGAATGACCCATGGTTTTAGGCGGCTCGTTAGAGTAATAATGTAATTATGATTTATTCGACTTGTTACCCCAATCACCTTTGTTTCTGTGAAAATGCCTTTACAAAAGTGAAGAAGCTTGTATAGTATGCAATAACCAAAATGTACAACATACAACACAGAGTAATGCAACATTCTGCAGACGAAGCACATACACTTTTATCATAGTGTGTTCAATCTGATCTGTCAGTGGACAGTACAGTACGTAACAAATATAGAAGCGTTCCCTTACAGGTATTTTTCAAAATGTAGACCACCATGATTACAGCAGAGTGTACAGCGACACACCATCGACTGTCTAGCACGTTCAACCGTTCCAGGGGTTTGAAGTACTACTTCCACGGCTGCGACAATCCTAGCAACCAGGGCCCTGCGAGTATCGACCGCAGTCTCGTAAACTTGGCTCTTCATGTGGCACCAGAAGAAGTCTATTGGTGTCATGTCTGGTGACCGGCTGGCCATGGGACAGGAACATCGCGACCAGTCTATTGTCGTCCAAACTGTACATCAATGTGGTTCCAGACATCGAGTGCAAAGTGTGCCGACGTCCTGTCATTTGAAACCATACAAGCTGACGAATTTTCAGCGGCGCATCTTCTAGGAACTGTGGGAGGACATGTTGAAGGAACGACTCCGTTCAGTGTATCAGGAAGTACGTAAGGTCCAATCACATAATCATTGACAGTATCAGTTCATATATTCGCAGCAAACTGCTGTTGATAGGATCGACATACCAGCGCGTGTGATTTTGGTGGTCCCATACATGGCTATTCCTAATGTTGAACATGCCCTCTCTTGTAAACTTGGCCTCGTCTGTAAACAACACAACAGGGTTCCTGCACATTGCTGTAAAAGCCAATTTGCAAACTCCACTCAAAATGCGAAGTCCGCTGGCTGCAATGATCGCACCTTCTGTGGAAGATACGAGCGCAATTGTTCATGTAGGACTCTCAAAGCAGTTGATTGGCTTGTGCTCAGAGCTCGTGCAACGCGCCGACTACTAGCGGCAGGATTGTCACCAATCGCGTGTAACACATTTTCTTCCAGAGCGGGTGTTCCGGCATACCTCGCACGGCTAGTATCTTCCACGGAGGGATCCGGTTTCTCGTAGGCGCCTATGTACAGATGCAAAAGTACTTGATGTGGTTACCGTCGGTGCGGGAACAGCTCAGCAAAGCGTCGTTGTGCCGCTCTTCCACCATATTCAGTGAACCCATACACGAGGTGCATATCGGCCAACTCTTCATCAGTAAACCTATGCTGTGTACTGTGTAATCATACTGCTGTGTATGACTTTTGAAGCACAAATAATACTGCCGGAAAAGCAAAATACTACACAGAACCGAGCAGTACTTAATGCAAACTTCTTGAGGGCAACGAGTTAAAGAGGGCATTACTGTAGTCAACAACAGGTACTGCGAGCGAATGAAAACAATTTGTTTACAGACAAGACACACAACACATACCGTCGACACTTGCACTGTTGTACAGTATTTTCGGTGCAATACAGATACAAAACTAATTGGGGCAGAAAACAAAAGAAACCAATTACTCTAAGGAGGCGCTGGAAACCCTGGGTCCCTTATACCCAAATACTCAGAAGCATACTCCACAGAAGCAAAAAAGAAAGGGGGGGGAAACGGATGTGTTGCATTCTCTACTCTTCTACAAACTATTCTTACAAAATTTTATTCTTCTGTCTACTTCTTGTTAATCGAGATAAACGTTCATTACACATTTACACTTTCGTTGTAGGTACAGGGATAGTGTAGGATAAACCAATAATCAGATTTTAAAACGTAGATTGATAGTGATCGATTTTTTTTATTCCATATTCCTTACATGACCATCAGAAAAAACGAATGGCTTCGCAGTTGAGAAAAGTATAAGTATATTTGAAAATTCAAACCAATAACAAGGAATATCTCCGAAATGGTTAATGCCACAAAAATTTTATTTGGCATTAACCGTGTGTTTTAATGAGATATACATTTTTTATAGTAAGATTTGCTTATCCTCTACGATTTACCAATTATACAAAAGTCATTGAGAATAGAGAGAACCTCACAGGCTATTCCCAGAAAATTTAAGATATGCATTTTGTCATGATTTTTTTTATGCCATGTGCTTAAATACCATACCCTTTTTTTTTTTTTTTTTTTTTATAAAATTGCCTTTTTTTTAGATTTAGGAACATTAAACGTTGAAAACTCAAAATCGAATTTTTGGGTAATATGCAATATCTCCTCTACGTACCCTAGGTAAGTAGTAGAGAAAGTAAAGCGCATTTTGGTAGAATTAGAATATCGTGCTTTTTCCCTACTGCATTTTAAAATACAGGCTGTTCACCTTATAGGAGGTAGCATTGATCTTTAGTTTTGAGCTTTAGCGTTTCTGTAGGATGTTAGATGAGGCGGATAGCAGATGTCAAAACCACACCCTTCCCTACTTTGACTATTAACGCATGCAATTCTTCACTAATCGTTGTTCTACCCTTTGAAATGCCAGCGACATCCCATTCTCTTGCGGCGCAAATCATCACAGATATGATCGATTTCGCTGCAGCCTTGGGGCTTTTCATTCTCCTGCAATTACGGAGCTCTTTTCCTTCGGAAGTTGCTAGTAAAATGATCTGAAATAACACTTTCTCCTCTCAGATATTCCGGATGCTTATCAAAGCTATTAAGTGCGACTTTAAAAGAAAGAAAAAAAAGTTTCAGCAAAATAGCACGATTTCGTTCCAGTTTTCATTCACATAGAGTTTCAAAATCCTTTTTGGAAAAGCTTTGAAATAAAAACTCATGGTTCAAGCCTGAGTAATATTATAAAGAGAGAAAATGTGTGTGTGTGTGTGTGTGTGTGTGTGTGTGTGTGTGTACGATAATCTCAAAAACCATTCAACTGATTACGATAATTCTTTCACCATTGAAAGCCCTATTCTTTCTGACGGACATGGAACTATAAAACACATTCTATATTCAATTCCTAAATTACTAGAAGGTTAAAAATGATTTACAAAGCCTTACTTGAGAATGACATGTATTAGAAAATAGTTGCTCTACTCCGCAGAATATAAAAGAAAAACCGGTTACATTTTATTCCAAGCAATATACATTAATGGGCATGATGTAACACAGCAAACAGCAGATCGAGCCTAAAGAGTGATAGTCGATCCTGTTTATAACGGTACGATAAGTATCTTATATTTATATCTTTAATTGCCATTTATCTAATACTGCAGAAGTGTACATAATAAAACAGTGTCAAAACCTCTGAATAACCTTTATTCTAATTCTATAGATGTATGCACTGAAGTTTCTGGGTGTCAAAACCTTCTAATAACCCTCATGTAAGAAACATCTGCTTTATTTCTTTTGTACTTATGTTGTAACCAAGTTCGTTAGAAGGGCATGCTAAATAATTGTATAAAGAGAAAAAAACTGCTAACATTAGAAGTCAGTGAACCGCTATTTTATATTCATAACTGAGAAGATTATTTTTCTTGATAGTCGCAGACTATGTGTCTTTTCTAAAGAGGTTAACTTGGTATGCTGGGAGTGCGGAATCATCACTTCACGAGCTTCACCTTTATTTCGTTGTTATATTAAGGGTTTCTGGATTATGTGAATACTATGTTGCTCTACTATATTTCAAATAACTATGGTAACAAAGAGAAGGTAAAAAGGTTTAAAATTTAACCAACTTTAATTATCCAACAAATTAGCTGACCATTCCGGCCGAGGGTTCTTCCACCGCCAAAGGGTACTATGCAGCATTTCGAAAGACTCTCGGGGGGGGGGGGGAGGTTATGGAAGTCAGACGTTCAGCAAATGTTTCGCGTCCTTTTGCGTGAATATTGAGATTTTTCATCCGTTATTAGGGTAGCCGGATTAATGAGATGATTTACCATCAAAATCCTCTAGATCTTATACAATAATTTCATAAAGAATGGGGGGAAGTATCGTAAATGAAATAATTAATTGGTCATTCGAATGCAACGTCGGAACCAGCTAGTTAGTTTATATAAGCACTTGCTATTACTAGTTACTTATACTTTTGCTACATTTTCCCTTTCTCTACCACTTGCTTGTGATGAAGCATTGCATTAAACCCAAATTTCGATATCGAAATCTCAGGAAAAAGAACAAAAAACCAGTAGTTTTGCAAAAAATGACAACATACATAATTCCGAAACGAAAATTCACTACGCATCACATTTTCTACTTAGATCCAGTATTTTTATGGATGTAACGATAAGATTTTCACGCAACTTTATCCCTCTAACGCCTGGCATGTAAAACGTTTTAATTTTTTTTCTCTCATATGATTTTGATTAAAGTACCGTATGTTTGAGATAGTGACATGAAGCAGAAAATGCATATCTACAATTTTCTGTAAATAATCTGCTCTACTTGAATATGCATAACTGGAGACCAACGATAGATAGACAAAAACTTACTGCAGTAAAACCTTATAGCTATTAAAATTTACAGTTTATATCAAATAAATTTTTTTTCGTAGCATAGCTGTTTCTTAAGTATTTTCTTTTAATTGTTTAGTTTTCGCAGCCTGAAGTTTACTTTGGTACACTGTGACATGTCTGAAAATGCGATTCTTCCTTTCATTTTCCCCATGAGCTCATTACTAACAAAAACGGACTTGTGGTATAAATAATTTGTTTGTCCACATCTTGCATGCAATAAAATGAGCAGTGCTTAACGCAAAACCATATTACATGCCTTATCACAACAACGTTACAATATGTCAAGAGATACGCGACAGTAGCATTCATTTGTTTTTCTATGCAAGGTTTACTATCTTTTTTTTTTTTTTTTTTTTTGCAACACTAGGACTAGGAGCGGAGGGAGACGTAACACCTCGACCTACGGGGATCTTTTGTGCCTAGGGCCCTAACGGGGCGCCCCCGGGAGAGAGGAGTGAGGTGAGAGGAGGCAGAGGGCGGTCGGATCAGGGGAGACGACAGGTCAGACGGCAGGGTCCTTACATTTTCCAGATTGAAACTGCCCAGATGGTAGCTGATACAACCAGCTCCCCCTTGCGGACTTGCGCATCCCATGGGGGGCCGGGACTCGGAGATCGCCTCCGTCCCTAGGGACGAAGTGTTCCAGAGAGCATAATTTTCCCCTGCCATGCAACGCCGAAACTCCCGCCAACATTTGCAACCCTGAACGATCAAGCAGATGAAAGATGAAGTGAAAGGAGAATGGAGTTGAAATGGAGGGACAGGAAATTCGGGGGATGTAATTAACTTTCCCAGCATTCGCCTAGCGACCTGGGGAAACCCCCGAAAAAACCCATGAGTCAGGAAGGCCGGCTGCGGGAATCAAACCCACGACCTTCCCAATGCGAGCCACAGACGTTACGGCCTGAGCCTAGTTTGCAACACTAGCCGCGCAATGCTCCGCCCTTTGCTGCTTCTTATTTTATCTTATTTCTCTTTTCCATTTAACTTATTCCACTTTGCGCTACACATGTTAACCAGCAAAAACTATGAGAAACTTGCACAGGGCGCGTGTTCGGCTTGGCAGCGATAGCATAGCTGTTCCCTCTGATGCGCTTGGTACACTACATTTTAAAAGCAAATCCGCTATCATAAAAAAGCACACAGTAGATGGCGTGCTCATCTGTAGGGCTTCTTGAATCAGACCATATGTGCAACGATGATCTTCCCGCAACCATTTGCCTTCAGCATGTTTTCATCCATGGTTGCTGTAGCCGTCGTCCTGCTCGGTCTTCATCCTCGAGGGAATCCCTTCCTCTTCTTAACTCTGCATAAATGGTGGACTGCGAAGGGCAAAGATCCCCAAATGACTTCAAGTCACTCTCTGTCCTCAAAAGCGGCTTTAATGCCATAGAAAACCATATTCATCCTAGCGTATGGCGTAGCAACACCTGCTATACTCGTACATACACACACCGGTGATGACGATGCACATTGTTGGAGCGCGCCCAGACTTGCACATGTTGCTATATGAACTTCAATCTGAAGTTAGGAAAACCTGCTTTGGCTTATTATTACCAAAACATTATTATTACCTATTATTACCAAAAGATCCAGAGTGCAGTGTTAACATTATTTGTGATTAATCAGCTAATATGTGGGAGCATATGTATGTGTAAGTTCAATTGAAATGCATAGAATATTGAAAACGAAATAACCAAACGAAGATGCCATATGTGAAATACCCAGTGGCGGTAAAGACAGGCAACAAAACGAATGGAAACAATTTGCTTGGTTGAATAACGATTTGTACTTATGATATTGGCATTTTCCCTACTGATTACATGCATCAGTATAAGAAATATTGACACGACTGCTATTTGTGAGAATGGAAAATTAAACAACTCCTATTAACAGAACTGATTAGAAGCTTTAAACAGCGTTAATTAACTGTGTTTAGCGTTGTGGACCTACGTTTGCTGCAGCTGAATTTCTGTAAAACAAGGCACAGCCCTTAGTTCCGAATACGTTTATATAACTTTATAGAACTAGTTTTGATTACAGAGCTGATAATGAACCTAGTTTTGGTTGGCAAGCTCTTATTCAAATTGTTGCTATTAAGTTTTTATTCTGTTTTTTCCCTCAGCCGCAACTGACCTTAAAAACCGGTCATTTTAAGGAACCAGGAAGTATATAGACTAAACTGGGCATTTTCTTTTCATGATGAAAATACTCCTGATTCAGGATATAAAAGTTTATTGCATGCCTATTTAAACATTTACACTTTTAAATGGAATGTATGTTTCTTTAAACATTAGTCTCCCATTGGATTTTGTTGAAATTTCCAACATTTAATATGTTTTTTATGAAAATGTTGTGGGTAAATTTTATTTTTCTCTGTGATGTATGTGTACAGACTATCCAAATAGCACATACAAGAAAATTCAGTTTATGAATACCATCCAAGATTGAATAGAATGTGTTAAAACCAGGAAGAGGGATTTTTGTAAATAAACCATCAAGTTAGGAACGTATCGAGGGTCGGTGGTGAGGGAAGGTGGGAGTTACTACGATCTTGTAGTGTTCTCTGTAAACAAATATGATGAACAGTTAAAGGCATTACAACCTGCATCGAAAGCACGTAAATCAGGATTAAGAAGTAGTATAAGAAGCAAGAAAGCAAATGTATGTTTAGCTATTGATAATGTGTAATTAATTTATGAAAGCTACGAAGTATTATTTCAAAAGCTATACATTTTTAAAGCGATATCAACTCTTATTAGTGTATGACACAGATCCTCGTAAAATGATGATCTGTAGTTGGGGCTAAGGAGGTTGAAGGTTTACTTTCCTATTGTTCCGTTTTAATAATGTCACATATTCCTTGTGTTTCATTGAATTACGATGTTGTTTAGCATGATGTTTAAACGTCTTTTGAGCTCCATGTTACATCTGATTAAAACCACCATTTGTACTGGTGTTCCCTGCCACATTCCGCTACAAATGATGCTAATTTTGATGTATAAACTCTTCTGTGGTTATACCTATTACCACAGTTCTCCACTGGGGTCGTCCTCCGTGGTGTAATGGTAACCATGCTAGCCTCCATTCCCGAGGTCGCGGGTTCAAACCCGGCGAATCTTTTCGGGCGTAAAAATGCTTAGCATGGCTTCTTTCGGAAGGGAAGTAAAGCCTCTGGTCCCGTGTCGTAGATATACGGCGCGTAAAAGAACCTCAAGTTTGATAAAGAGGCCTCTGAGCAAAATTACCGGTCTTTCACGCCCAATATAGAATGGGACGCTAAGAACCACAGCAGTTAAAGAGCGTCCGTAAATAAAACTCAATTTAATTTTTTTTCTCCACTGGTGTATATTATGCAGCGAATAAATGGAACAGTTGCAACGAAACCGCTGTTGGGGAGGGGAGGCGTGCATCCGTCACAGTACCTAACGTCAACTACTCGTACACTCCGTGCGGTAACAGGATTGCTCTGTTTACTTGCTAAAACCCCTCTGCCTCTCATAACTTCTAACGATATATTTCAAAATAGATTTTCTCCAAAAAAAAAACCATTTTACTTAACATATGCATGCCTAAAAAAAACACTACGAAAGCTATAAAGCTGAAGCATGCTATACGCATTTAACATACATTTTTAAACGACAAACTAGAATCATATTCTTCGTTTCTCAACTAGAAAATCCTATTGAAGAAGCAGCTATAAATCATACTGGCACGTTGCATCATTTATGCAGATTACCAACAAAGGACAACCAAATCGTTATTTTAATAATCAGAGCTGTCAGTTTTCGGCTTTTGTGAACGACTACTAAGGAGGAACTCCAAGACAAACGAAGAGTGTCAGGTAGAAATAGCTTTATGTAAACATGACGGGAACCGGAAATGTTCACTTCAAACGTTGCTGTCACTTTGTGGTTAATGAGTTGAGGTAAGGGTAGTAAGATTTTATACTACTTGTGAAACAGTACTTTTGAGTGTAATGCATTTAAAATACCTTAAAATTTTAAAGAAAATTTTCAATTGATTTACTTAAAAAAGAATTCGGATTTAACGATATTAAAAAAAGTATCTCTGTCCACTCCACGAGGTAAAAGATCAATAGGTAGACCGAAACTACGCTGGAAAAACAGTCTTTGAGGCGGAACAGGTTAAAGTCTATTTTTGTAGTAGAAGTAGTAGTGGTAGTGGTGGTAGTGGTAGTGGTAGTAGTGGTAGTGGTAGTAGTGGTAGTAGTAGTAGTAGTAGTAGTAGTAGTAGTAGTAGTAGTAGTAGTAGAAGACATATTATAGACATTTTTGTAACGTTTAGTTTAACACCCGCTCTTACTACACAAGGCACCATATGCAGCGACACTGATAATACATGAATTAAACGATAATTGGAAAAGGAAATTTGGAAAGAAAACGTTTCAGACCTAAGTTTAGGGTACCTTCCGGAATTTGTCAATTATGAGGGCGGAGGAAAACCTAGAAAAATTCAGGGAGGATGGTCCTGGCGGAATTTGAATCACGGAGCTCTCATCCACGAGTCCGTGTCTTAACGACCTCGGCTACCCCCACGTATATAGAGGACTGTTAAGTTAATATTTTTCAGTCTTGTCACGTGGACAAAAAGCTTCATGGAGACAGAGCTTCATATTACAGTAAATCATTTTTATAGTATCCATCAATTATAGCCCAAAATATGCATGGTTAATTGGCTGGTTGACACATTTCTGGGGCTTCTTTAAAGCAGCAGTTCAAAGCTAAAATATTAAAAATACGATATTAAAAAAATGCATATAACAGCGACAAGCTTTCTTTGCCCATAAGTATTTTCTAGACTGCTATATACACATATCTCTTTTATTGTTTCATTTATATTGCCTCCGTCAACTTCTATGATCACTTCAACGACCTGGGCATTGGAAATAGGTGATGCTTTATATTATTCTCAACTCGTTACGTTGAGAGTAAACATTTGGTTTACATACTCTACTTTAATAAATTGTGTAAGCACATTCACATTCACCATCCAGACTCTGGGGAGCTTATGTAGGTAATACCACTAATTAAAGAAAAAAAATCGTCACTCCTGGAGGGAACGGACCTTGGGACCTCTGCGTTAATATTTTTTCACCCCGAAGCTAAGGTAGTAAATACCAGCTTAGAAACCATTTAATTACGTAATTCACATTTATTACATGCAGGAGGCTGAGAAAACATGCAACTATATAGAATAGAAGTTCGCCTGTGTTTGCGGTGAATTTATCGGAGATTAACGACAGCTCAGCACACAACAATGAATATTTCAGGGAGGACGGAAATAAGTAAGAAAAAAAGTTGCTTTTTTTCGGAAGACGCTTACAATTTAAATCTTTATCATTATTGTAATGCTTGGGTAGGATAGAAATCAAATCCGAGTTTTTTTTGGGGGGGTCTATAGTCTATATTGGTCTATAGTCCTTACAAAACGTTGAGAACATGTCGGAATTACTTTTATTCTTAATGCACGATTATTTCTGTGACTATAGCAACAATTTTCAGCTTGGATCCTGAAATTGCCCTAATTACTTGCTGGAGGAAATTTTCGATGACGGAGTTCTGTTATTTAAGACGTCGAAAGTGGTTCTTTCATAGTAGAACCCAAGGAGCTGTCGAACCACGGAGTGACAGTTGCTACAAATTCTCTTCACAAACAAGATTTTCACAGATGAGGAAAAATTGAACCGAAAGAAGCAGAATTTATATAAACAGCTTTCGGAAAGCAAATTTCATAAGGTGAAAAGAGGTCACATCCAGCGTCTGAGGTGCTTTGATGGGGAATGGCGTTTGAAGGCATCAACTTTGTGTTTCTGCGAACAGGGGGTAAAAATACATGCGCATAAATACCAAACCGACGCTCTGAAGAATGCAATGAAGCCGTTAAACACCACCTTGCTCGCGTGTAAGCACTGGATCTTCCAGCGGGATTAGCTCCTCCTCAGAAATTGAGGCCAGAGCTCAAAGTGCTCGCACTGAAAATTGAAACGCTTTGGAGAAAGCCTGTTCGAAACTTCATCGAAGTGTCGAGTCCTTAAAAGCATATTTAGTGAAGGCAGGGGTCGTAAATAGTGGCCGAACCGTCGTATCCCGACAAAGTGCAATTTTAAGTAATAATGCATCATGTGCATCCATTATGTAGGCATTGACTTACTTTACAGGGTGCTTCAAAAGTGATTAACAAACGTTTATGAGTGCGAGCTTAATACTTAGAGAAGCAACACAGTTCCAGTAATCACGCGTCCATAACAAGAATGACGAATGTGACTGTTGGACCCACAACTGAAACGACCGCCTGAATAAAGTAAAGCTGCAGAATCATGCTTCGTATTCTCCTCTTTCCTTTTCCTAACTTTATTTTGATCTTTTCTTTAACCAATTAGCTCATACCAAACGGTAGTGAAATGGGTGGAATGATGCCCAAATAAGCCCGAGTATACTGAGCTTAGAATTTCTCGACATTTGTCTTCTGAGGATAAGGGGGAACTCCGGAAGAAAACTACGAGGTAACTCACGTTAATTGAACTCGAACTCGGGGCCACTTGAACATGAGGTAGACAGGCTACTCCAACACCTAGGAGACGGGACCTTCTTTCTTAGAATTGCTGGAGCCTTTGTATAAACAAAAGCCCAAGCAGTGTTTGCTTGTAATGTACTCTGTAACAAGCGCTTGTCCTACGCATATCGTGGTTTAATTGTAGATAGGTTTGTAAACATTTAAAGATATACATAGATAGCAACACAGAAAATGCGGACACACTTCATGTAAGACAAACCCAATGACAACGCGCTCATCAAAAGTAGGCAGCCCAAGATGAACATTCATCAGATATATCAGCGCCTTCAAGAGAATGGGGTATACGCACAAGGACCACCTGATGTAGACACTACGGAGTTATTCAAGTACATGGTCAGCAATCTGAACATCTGCTGCAAATTCTCCAATTAACGTATTCATTTCGTAGTACAATATATTATCACAAACCTTTATTATTCAACAAAGCGTTTCTTTTATGTGTGCGCAAACATATTTCTGTGGTACTGAAACCAACATTACTAATTGTCTCATGATTGCTGAAATGAAAATACTGACTGCCAAGGCTTTTGTTAGAATTTGCCTTCGCATATTCAGTATTCAGGCGCTTGGTTCAGAGGTCCCCGCCAACCCCCCCCCCCAAAAAAAAAACTGGCATCCATTAACAGTTGATTTTCGGACTCAGGTTTACTAGAACTAAATTGCTTCTCTTAGTCTTTACTTCTGATCTGCAAATATTTGACAATTTTTTAAACATCCTATATCGTATATTCACTACTTATTTGTTCCGTGTACACCAGTTACTTTTGCTTGAAGGATAAAACTTACACCAGGAGTAGGTGTATGCATAAAATGAGCAATTTTCAAGGCATAACAGGTTCCAAAGGTTTAACACCTCAGGGTATACATGTCTGCTATATGAGCTATTAAAATGGCAAGTTATGACAACAGGAAAATGCAGTATTGAATTCTATCTCGTATTTCTAAAATATACATTTCATGTATAGAAATCTGATGTGATGCATTCACATGACTTTCTCTACCCTCTGTCGTTTATTAGTGAGTATACGAACTACTCTTACTAAAGCTTATTTTTAAATCCACTACGTTTTAATGCAAATAAACCTTTGCAGAAATAGCTACATTACACATTCGTTATAGATACAAAGAGAGCAGCGATAGCCAAATGTTTAAGAACTGGACGCTATACGCTGCCTTAAAATTCCATATTGTGTCTATGCAATCGCGGGAAACAACTGAATGTTTAAAGGACCTCTAAAGAATGACCCAGAAATGAACAATTCGAGCCATTACTAACCGATATCTCAGAAATGGCTTATGCTACAAAAAATTATTTGAAATAAATTGTGTGTTTTAAAAAGATCCATATTTCTTGTGTAGTACTCGTACCTTTTTGTCTATCGGTTAACTTTTGAGGCAGTATTTTAACACTTGAATAATTTCAATTAAATTATATAATATGTAAATTCAATAACAGCCCGCCTTGAAGCAATATGTATGTAATAATTTTTTAAAAAATTGTATGTAATAGTCATTGTAAATGCTTATATTGTTGTAAACATGTTTAATAATGTTATATGAATGCATTATGCAATTTAATAATGTAAGAGCAGTGAGATGAATAAGTTTAACGTTGCTAACAATGAGGCAACCTTGAGGCAATAATGAGTTTGAGAGTTTAAATGTTACTAGTCATGATTAGAGCAACGATAATGTAAATTTTGTGACAGTTCAAAATTAGCCAATCAACAGCCAGAAAAAGCTTTAATTAAATGCAGGTATTCTATTGGATCAGGATTAGTCAATCAGAGACTTGAAATACAGAAGCTTACGGGTTTTGACGGTTGAAATATGTTCATTTGCCTGCAGACCTTGGTAGTGACCTGATGGAAGATGTGTTCTCTAAAGAAATATTACGTATTCGTGTGAATCGTAAAATTGTGTATACGCGTTAACAAAGTGCAAGTTTTAAATTAAACAATCTCACAGCTGTTAATATCAGTATAGTGCTAATTAATTTGTGCCAAGGATTAATAAAAAGAAGTGAATTTAAACTTAAAATCCGTGTAAGCCTACATTCTTGTCGCACCATGCCCTGATTAAGAGAAACGTGTCTCTACAAACATTACTGACGCAGCCGAGGCAAACATAAACAGAAATACTATCCATAGAAGCTGTTTAATAACAAAGTTAAATATTTTTTTTTAACTTGGACCGTAACAACAAAAGACATCTTAAAATTAGCTTTTTTATATGTAGCAGCATATTACGTAGCAAACAATCTTCTTCAAATTAACGTCCAAAGCGTGGTACAAATTCCTTCAACAACAAAAAAAAAACAGCAAAACCTTCAACAACAATAAACTACAACAGTTGAAGAACAATACTGCTTCAAGTTGCTTCCCAAGCATGAGGCAAATAACTTACGTAAATAAATTACGTAAACAAAACACCTTCTTCACGTTTATACATTATAAAATTTTCCTTCAAAATGAAGAGGACTTTAAAGGCAATTTCCAGAAAATTCAAGATATCTGTCATGTAAATATCTTTAATATATGGTATTTTAATTAAAATCGTTGGAGCCATTTTTTAGAAAATAAAAATTTTCGAAAAATGTTCGATGTAAAGAGTAGTTGGGGTGGGGGAATTTTCTTGAAAATCTTCGTGTCGCATCTTTGGAAGATACTGAACTTAAATACCAAGTTTGTATTTATCCGATTTTTCGTTTTTGAGTTATGCAGTTCACACACACACGCGCGCGCGTTAAATTTTTCTAAAAGTGCTTTTCTGGATTCAAGGGATCTCAAGGGATATGAGGGTATTATGCATGCAATACGTGGTATCTTTGGTAAAATTGAATGGTTTGGTGACATGAATGCTTGTAAGGAATATCACAGTTACATCATACATACACTCCAAGGTAACAGAAACTAATTGGTATACGTTACTAAAATAAATATGAGTAGCAATATTAATCAAACAAATATCAAAATAATACGATTGCAATGTTTTGAATGCCATTATTTAGCTTATATTTTAATGAAAACTAACTGCACTTATTCTTGCAAAATAATGCAAAAATAATATCACAACAGATTCCACGAAAACACAGAACGCAGAACCAGAATATTTTATGCTAGAATAGTGACTCATTTATTAAAAGGCGTCAAGAAAGTCCTTCAACAACTGAAGGTAATCAGTTAATCGCCAGCACAGGCAATTTTTATTCAACAATTGCAGACATTAATCGAACTCTTAATTAGATGACCATTGCAGCTGCTGATTCTCAACTGGTTTTGGTACGTATGTATGGTCATCCTTGTATCGGAGATCAGCTTTTCGGTTGTTGCCGGAGAAAATCTGCTTCTGTTTATATATATATATATATATATATATATTAGCACACGGATATATCACTCGCTCTCACCTCAGCTAATTTTGGTACATTCAGAAGTTTAGATCTAGTGAACTTATCGGCTGTTTGCCACACAATCCTTTTCATCAGTTAGAATTGTTGAGCAACAGCTCATAAAGGGTTTCGAAAAAAATTACCATCACTGGCTTTAAATTCAGCAAAGTTTGCCATGATTATTCCACTATCATGCCCTAACACCTTGCTGAAAGACAAACATAAGTCGCCTGGAGGTTATGCACTACGCCGAATGTTGCGGTGGTGAGGGTTGCGTGTATTATACGAGTACTAGGATTAATGCAGTATTATGCAATGAGTTTTGGTATTAAACGGTATTTTTACAACTCTATTTATGAGCTTCTGGGTATTTTCTCCCATCAAACAGGAACTGGTATAGGCTTATGCCGAAGATGATAACGACACGTAAACTACATTGTCATCCACACATTGAACATTTTTACACACTTAGGGTGAAAACCTACAGCATTACTACCGATACCAGACAGTGACAAAAACGATGGTAATACCAGCTAAACTGTAAAGCAAGGGTTCAGTTTCTGGCCGAGAGGACGAGTGCGCGGTTTTGTGAAATCCGCTGCAGCTATGACGAGTGGTTGAAAGTATGGGATAATCCGCATTTGCTGTCCTGGATGAGGCTGCAGTGCATGAGAGTATGAAGGGAAAATTGGTTAACGCGGTTACTTTCACAAAGTACCACATGCACTCTTCAGAGCCCTCAAACACCATCCCATTCTATTAGCCTTTGTTTGTTTGGGCATAAAGACACGCACCTCCAACCTCGATGAATTGTAGCATATAAACTCTCATCATGGTGATTCGATTTGGGATGAGCTTTTTCTTTCTTTCTTGCCCCGCTTTTTAAGGACAAAGCTACAGACCCGCTAGAAGGAGGTAATAACCTGAAACGAATTCAGTTTAACACAAATCTCTTTCAGTATGCACTTTTAACACTAGCTGTGAAATAGTTTCAGGACTTTGGTATCCACTGGCAATTTGCATTTATTTCTCAAATATGGTAATGTTTATACAATACGTGATTTTGCTATTAAGATTGTATTAATTATGAAACAGTTTACCTGAACAGTTTCAAAATAGGTAATATGCAATAGGTTGTGGGTTCGTTTCTACCCATGGGGGTGCGGACCTTATATCCGGGCATAGGACCGGTACCTACTCGCATCGTGAGGAAAGTGAGGAACTGCGACAGGCAGCAGTCTTGGCCTCGTGAGCCATTTTCCGGCTGGGGGATGCGTGATGATGGTCACATCACCTCCACGTATGGATTGGATGATCACCCACATCTTGCCGTGCATACGTGGGTGTGAGGCCGTATGTCGGTTTGCCAGGCCCAGGCCTTTCGTGGGCTGTAGCACAGAATTTGTTTATTTACTGAAGAATAGGTAACACTCAGCCGTTTATCACTATATTCCAAACAAAATTTCTGTTTCAAGATTACACAAGAAATACATGCTTTGAAGTTCCCTAACCCAAAAAGAGGATTGGTTTTAGAAAAAATCTTGTGTTGTATTCACATGATTTTCTTTACTCACTCTTCTACAAACAACTCTTTCAAAAGATTATACTTCTATCTCCTTCTTGTTAATACAGGTAAGACTTAATTCTCATTTACTCATTTCGTTGTAGGTCTAAGAAGAATAAAATAAGCTAAAGCGATGTTCAAAGTCGGTCGCTATGTGATGTCTTTGAAATTATGTTGTCTTTGCATGAACAATTGAAAGAAAGAAAGAAAGAAAGAAAGAAAGAAAAGAAAAGATTAGAGATTTTAATTTGAGAAAAGTATAAAGTATCTGAACATTCAAAGCAATAACAAAGAATATCTCAGAAATGGTTACCGGCAGAAACAAAATTTCATACAAATAGTGTGCTTCGACGAGATATTGTGGCATGTGAGGTGTTAATATGTTTAAGTTGGCAACACGAACCGGAATATAATGTAATGGTAGTGGGGTGGAAAACCGGTTCTTCAGTAGCGTCTGACGCTAACTCAGTCTCTTGAAAATGTGACCAGCGTACAAATGTTGGAATATAGGGAGCTCTCCGCCGATAGCAAGACAGGTAATCTGTATTTATCCTTAATATATTCAGTCATCTAAACTTCTGGCATGTAATTTCTTCAAGTAAATAGATCCCTCTATCCTTCCACATCATTATTTAGATATATTTTTAGGTATTTTCAGGTATTAGGAAACTTAGTTCAGCTGGCCCCTGTCGGACCTCGTGTAGATTAATGTTTGATCCTGTTTTTCGGTACCTTGCTCTACCCCCCTTGAGCTAAATATAATGTAGAGGTTACAATTGGCGTGAGTCGCCGGGTATTTTGAGATTTTGAAGTGCAATTTTTTTCCCCTCTTTTAGCCTGAAATGTAGCGTGTTTGCTCCTCCACGTGTTCGTTGGAACATGCAACTCCTTAGTTTTGTCTTAATTGTAAGGGTTTCTATTTGAAAATTGTTGTTTTATGTTCTAAATTCCTTTAAAAGTCCCGTCTTTATATCTTTGTTTTGAGCTCACTTTAAAATGTTTCCATTGTCTGGCTGTTGGCGCTGCGTCGGTAATTTTTGGCTTCATTTTCCTCTTACCATTATGTAAATGCTGTTAAATTGTGTTTGTATGAGAAATTGTTTGCACTGTTCTTCTAAATTTCTTGTTGCTTTTGTGAATTGTGGAAAATTGAGTGATATTTGGACGTTTAATAATGTGCTTGCCGCGTGTTAGTTGGTGTTGCGTCATCTTTGCGTGAACGTGCAATTCATTAACAATTCTAGAATGTGAACTTTGCGTGGACGTGCAATTCATTAACAATTCTAGAATGTGAAACAAATCTTTTACAGTATGTGTTTCCTGTCTGAAGTTGAGTGTGTGTATAAAAAAAACGTGAAGTGAGGTGCTTTTATATATATAAAACCAAAAAAGGTTAAGAGCATATATTCAAAATTTCATATTTGTACATCGTACTCGTACGTTCGCCGTGAACGCTTTGTAGTAGTACTACGAATAATTTTGCTTCACCGTTGCCATATTTGGTTTTATCTAGTTACGCAAGTATTTCAAATGACTAATTTGAGTGAAAGTTTCAGCTACCACCAACTGTGCCAGTATCTTCACCTATATAGGTTTAACGAGCATCCCATGGACCAGCAAGACATATCCACCTCAATTGGATGACAAGTGTGCAGTTATATGTGTGTTACCAGAATTTGGGAAGTTGCACTGGAATTTTGTGGTAAAAAGAAAAAGAAAAAAAAAACAACCTGTAAGTATGTGCACATCGTGTGTACCAAAAGGTGGTATGTGTATTTTGACAAATTGAAAAGTTTCATAATGCAGACAGGTATGCTAAATTTTTATTTTTCTTCACTGACTAATGCTTAATTAGGCTTTGCTTTTCAGGAATAAAGTGTGCTATGTATGTCTCTGCTAAATTGAAGGTTTTGTCACCATTTTGTGTACTGAAAATTCTGGATTTTTGTTTTTGGCAATGGAAATTATTTGGTTTGTTATGTTATGCTGCAGTGTAATTGGTTTGATGTATACTGTGTTTAATTACCTTTGACTTCCAGGAATGATATGTGAAAGTGTTAATTTGGTAATGATGTGCTTTGTTCTGTTGCATTCTGTTGGTTTGATTTTGTGTTTCATTGTGATGCTGTGATCCTTCTTTGCAGAAGTTGTTGCATGAAATGTGTGTATGTGTGTGAGGTTATGTGAGTAGTATACGGAAGATTTGCCTCGGTGGGAGTGCCGAAGAGTAACCCCGATGGTGTAGCGAGATGTGATGATTTAACGTGAGCTTCGATGGGTTAGCTGCAATGTACCCTTGAAGTCTGAATGTTTGAGTTTTCAGGAGGGCTAACATGTACCTGGAAATTTGATGTGACGAGTCGAGAGATATTTTGCTTATTGGTGTTGCTGAAACGTGCCCAGTATAGCGTGTGTGATGTGTTCACAAAAGAGAGCAAATGCAATGAATTTAATGCAATGAATTATTATTATTATTATTATCTTTTCTGGAGTTTATGCAACAAGTGTTAGTACCATCTTATACAAGTTTTAATACCATCTATTTTCCAGCTTAATCTTGATTCGGTAGATGTGGATGCAACAGTGTAATGCTATGTATTTGTGTCATTCCTGAAATGTTAATGTGATTTGTTCAGTTTATGCCTATGTCAGGTAGCTATGATTTGGCAGCTAGTTGAATGAGACATGTCAGTGAAGATATTTATTTTCTCAGTAATTACAGTGGATGACGATGATAGAAATGATGATAATGATAATAACGAGGAGGATAAAGATAGTAATGTGAAGGAGAAATTTGTGTTATTGCAAGTAAAGCATGAGTATTTGTAGTTGGACGCGTGTAACGAGGTGTTTATTTTTCAAGCATGTAGTAATGGTTATAGTAGCTTTGGCAGTTTTTCAAGTGAGTGTGTTGTATTATTTGAGCCATGGTTAGTATAAATGATTTTGTTTCATATGTATGTATGAATGAATGATAAGTGCACTTATTCATTTTGTTTGTTAGTTGTACCAACTGGTTAGATATAATATTGGGATCCCAAATAATTTGTTATATTTGTGTTGTGTTATGTGTAAACAATGGATGTAATTGACATACTATTCATGTATTCTGGCCCTTTCATGTCTCCTTACTTTGATTCTTAAGCAGTTATTGTAAAATTTTGGCTTGTAACCCTTTGGAAAATTCAGTTTTTATGTCAATGTGTAAGCATTTTTTTCTTTTCTCAGTACTAAAATTGAATGTTTGTAAGTTTTTGCAAAATTTGTGACATCTTCTGTTTATATTCTTTTAAATGACATACTATTTTCTTATTTTATGTATGATAATCTTTTGGGAGCATAAATTACACCTGTATATTAGGTTATAGTGCTTTGCTGGTTCGGGACCTCGAGTGTCCTGAGGAGTGACCCCGCTGTACAGCACAATACCAGAGGCTGCACATATACACACAATGGAGAGCTTCACTACACTGCATGTGGCAAAAGGAGCCACTATTTCGGGGGGCATTCCAAGCCAGCGATTGCTTCCCCCATCATCAGCATCGTCCAACAACAGTAACAACTCTGCGGCTGAAACTTCGTCGTTGTGGGTGATATGATAATTCCATCCACAAACAGTTACGTCGAGACTTGGTGCAGTGTAGTGCGGGTGTAATCGTGGCAGCAAGGTGTAATGTGCGTGTGCGGGGTTTCACTTACTTAGACAACACATCTTCATTAATATCGTGGCACTCGAGACTCCATCATGTTCGTATTAGCTTCTCATTAATAATTTAAACAGGTATTCAAATTTACATCACCTTCTTCTTCGACAGACATTCGGCTACGTCTTACTTTTGTAAATATCCAAATATTGTTTTTATATAATGTAAAGTATGTCATTTATATGTTTCTCCTTTCTGTAATGTCTCTGTAAAAAAATCCTTCTTGCTTCGACGGGGACGTCGATTTGGGTAGCCAGGGGTAGATGTGGCAGGTGAGGTGTTAATATGTTTAAGTTGGGAACACGAACCGGAATATAATGTAATAGTAGTGGGGGTTGAAAACCGGTTCTTCAGTAGCGTCTGACGCTAACTCAGTCTCTTGAAAATGTGACCAGCGTACAGTTGTTGGAACATGGGGACCTCTCCGCCGATAGCAAGACAGGTAATCTGTATTTATCCTTTATATATTCAGTCATCTAAACTTCTGGTATGTAATTTCTTCAAGTAAATAGATCCCTCTATCCTTCCACATCATGATTTAGATATAATTTTAGGTATTTTCAGGTATTAGGGAACTTAGTTCAGCTCGCCCCTGTCGGACCTCGTGTAGATTAATGTTTGATCCTGTTTTTTGGTACCTTGCTCTACCCCCCTTGAGCTAAATATAATGAAGAGGTTACGACAATATACATTTTTCTGTGCAGCAAGATTTTGTATATCTCTTGCGGTTTACCAGCCATACAAAACTGGTTCAGATTAAAGAGAACTTCAGAGGTCATTCGCATAAAATTCTAGATATACATTTTATTTGTTATGAAAATAGCTTAAACATATGGCATTTTAATCAAAATCCTTAGTTCCATTTTTGAGAAAATAAAAAATAACGACAAATTTTCTTCGTAAAGGGTAGTTTGGGTGGGGAGACTTTCTTCAAAATCTTCGCATCGCAGTCTTGGTAGGTCATAAACTTAAATACTAAGTTTCGTATTTAACTCGCGTTTCGTTTTTGAGCTGTGTTGTTCATAGATGCGCAATAGACAGACAGACAGACACACACACACACACACACACACACACAACACAGACATATGCGCACATACATGGACCTTTTTCTAAAAAAATTTCTACTTGCTATAAGCACGTAGTAGAGAAAATAAAAAGGTGTCTCAGTGAACAGCACAATAAAAAAGTGAAAAGTCGACTAAATACAAAAGTTTATAATTTAGTAAGAAACGTTATTGTCTGCAAGACAAAGATTTTCATGAATATCCCTCACCCCCGAACTACCTTTTTCGTCATTTTACATTTTGTCAAAAACTGCTATTATTTAGGACCTTTGTAAGGCTAGTAAAAACATATCAAGTTTTCTCTGAACAGTCTGTGAAATTCTCTTCATTCTAAATGTACTTTCTAAAACTGGTAAACGTGTGGGATAGCAAAATCTTACTACACACAAAATGCACAGAGCAAAGAAATGTAACTTCAAGATGTGGACGGGGATTACGGAACACCGTGTATAAATAGTATCTGAAGCTAAGCAATTAGCTGCTTCTTAAACAGGTTAACTGAACTGTGCCCTCCAAAACCATTACAAAATGTTTATCACTCTCTTGAAACCTGTGCATACAAGGACTTATTCTGCTTTAAAAATAAAGGCTTCGTTAGCTTCTTTTCTTTGGTGCGTGTGCGCGCGTGCTACTCACTGGCAAAGCCAGTCTACCATATCTATTCGGTAGCGCCCTTATCGCGCGTTAAGATTTCCAATACCGGATTGCTAATGTAAATTTTCAATTGTATTTGCTAGATGTAATTAAAGAAAAATAGTTCTGCTGAAACATTTTATACAAAGGTAAACTTCAGAGCGGAGTTATTGATGTGAGTGAATTTAATAAGCTACAGAGAGAAGTTAAAAAAGAAAAACAGAGAACTTAACAGACAATTATTTTCCAAAGCTCCCGTGTATCTTTACGTTCTGCCAAGAAGAATGAAAAATCCAACAGTGCTGTTTAAAAACTAATCACAACAAATTTCCCAGTACTCTCTACAGGTATTATAATCACTGCATAAATACACGCTATCGTTTATTTATTTGTCTTATTTATAGCCGCTTTATATGTTAAAACCCTACGGTAACATCTTTGGATGTTTTGGAGGAGGGAATTTATTTGTTGGAAGTACTTTGTTTTTTGCCTTTTGGCAACAGAAGCCTTAGAATAGTCTTCTGTATAATGCTTTTGTGACGGTTATGTTTAGTTTCTCTTTGCATCCAACTTATTGTATTACCGTGTTTTAGCAGGGGGGACGAAGGATAGTACATGCCCGAGCGAGATTCCCTTAAGTGCAACGCCATGTTAGAGTGCCTGTACAGCAATACCGTTTTGTCTATATTTCTATGAGGAATGTGTTCATTCTAAGCGGCACACGTTACCCAGTCCAGGGTGTGGCTAACGAGATAGACCAGCTAGGGCGCGAACTGAAACCATCTAATCCTTCTATTCCAGTCATGGGCCGATGAAGTAAAATTACAATCGCCTAATGTATCCATATTCTAAACAAACAAATACCTTGGTCGATAAATTCGCGGAAAATATATCCAGTTATATCCTGAAGCCATGTTTAAGACTACCATTACTATTTAGCTCCGATTCTCTTTCTCCTTCCTTATCCACCTCGTCAGCACGGACCAGGGCCATATAGAAACAATCCGTCGGGTCTAAGACAACGTACAATAGACAATACGTTTTATTGCTTATTTCCTGCTACGTGGTCTATTGCACGACACTAGCAATTGCGGAGGTCATTTCAGCATCATCGGTGTGCCGGAATGTTCTGACGCAGGGATTCTTTAGTAAGCCATTCAATCTACTGACAGGCTTTCGCATTTAATAGTACAGAAGTACCATTCTCCCGGACCGGGATCGAACTCGTAATCTTGGGCACAGAAAATCAGCGCTCAGTCAAACCATACAGCTGACTTCCTGGGAAGTATACATTCAGCTGCGTAAAATCCATACGAAATCCTATTCTGGTTGTCACAATAAGGATTCAACTCTAGTTCCTCTAGAATGGGATCCCCAAAATTTCTCCTGAATCTCTCACTAGGTTTTGCACGTCTTATTTCTCTAGTAAGTCAGCTTTATACTTCCGTATGCAACCATCTTGGTATCTTTGTTCACTAGTTACATTTCGTCTTGTTTAATTGGGATGAATGAGTTTTAAAATTTCTAAACAACTCATCTCAATTTTGAAGCTGTTTTATTGTAGTTATAGCTCTGAATATTAAAGCTGTAGAGCATATTATAGTTCTTTAGTTTTCAATCGTCAAAGCTTTTTTACTTTATCACGTACATAGTAGATAGAGAAGGTATCGCATTCTATCCACAAAATCAATATCGAGATTTTACCCGAAATACACGTTTTGAGGCATCCTGATTAAAAAGAGAAGATATTTAGAAAGAGGTCCGCGCGCACGCTTTAACACTATAACTAAAAACGAAGTGTTGGATAGATTCAAAACTTTGTATTTAAGTTCAGTAAATTCTAAAGATGCAACACGAAGACTTTCAAGAAAATCTCCCACTCCAAACTACCCTTAGTATAGGAAAGTTTTCGCTATTTTTGATCTTCTCAGAATTATTTTTGAATAAAATGGTAAATAAAATAATTGAAAAAAGTATCTGAATAATATAGTAATAAAAGAATAAAACTGTAAATATTAAATATATTTACTATATATACATATATATATATTACATTTTGAATTTTCTGAGAATAGCCTTAAAATGCTTTTCATTCAGAATGAGTTTTGTATATCTGGTAAATTATAAGAGCTAGCAAATACTATGCATAAAATCTAGATCTCTTTAAAATAACCAAATTATTTCAAATAACTTTTTCGTATCAACCATTTCAGATATATCCGCTTGTTATTACTTTATATTTTCAGTACTAAATCATTTTTGAAAAGGTCACCCTTCAGTTGGTTCTCGCAATATCATGGAAAGAGTATGGACATTCAAGCCCAGCATATAGGGATCCGCTTTTAAACATATGACTATCGCTTCGGTTTCCTGTATCTACCTTGTACCTACTATGAAATGTGTTAAAAATGTTCTGCTAACGTTTATCTCGATTAATAGGAAGTAGATGAAAAATAAGCTTTTGTAAGGATGGTAATTAATTGCTCTTTCACATGAGCCGTATGTAAAGCATAATTGCAAATGCAGAATCAGGCTGAAAAAATTCAATGCCATAGATTTGAACCACGGATCTTCCGGTTTCCATTCCGTTGATCTAACCAACTGGCATTGAATTTTCAGTGTGACTTTACCGTTTGTAGGAATAGTTTGTAGATGGTAAACCATCCCAGCATTCGCCTTCCGACCAAGGAAAACCACGAAAAGCCCAACGTTAGAGTGGGCGATCGGCGGAAATCGAACCCGGGACCTCCCGAATGCGAGCCTCACACGTTACTGCGGTGCCATCTCGCTCGGTCGAACTGGCCTAACTAAGCTAAGCTAACCTTTCTCTAACTGCCGGCTTTTAGAGGCCCCTTCAGATGGTGTATAGAATGAAGATACACTATACACCGGTTTCTCATGATCTGCCAACGATCTTCGCGAAATGCTGGATCTCAGGAAAAGCCTACGACATAATTATATGCAAGATGCAAGGGATTAGTGTGCTCTATTTTAACGTAGTTCTCTTAGATTCGTGTTCAAAATCGTATCTAACGCGCCTTTAAATCTAATGCACACCACAATTTTGAATACTGCATTTGGACAAAAAAAAAAAAAAATCAGTGCGCTTTAGATTCGGAAAGATATGGTAATAATAGCTTTAAGTCCGAAAATGCGATAGGTATCACATAACCTTAAGCTTGTGGTATCGTCTTTTTGTTTAGCGGATAAACATTTGGTAACGTGGCTACCAACACTGTGATCAACGTACCAATGGTAAATAAACACTTTATTGTATTTAATTGAAACAAATATATGTGGATAACTTTGCCTTGCTTCACAATTTCAATTGTCAGACCTATATTGAACTCTGCAATATGGTTTTCATTTTCAAAGGTGTTACGGCCTAATGGACTTACATTTCTCTTTCACGTATATTTAGTAATCACATTCGATTTCTGCCTACTACTGTTGAAGAATCCCTAGCACTATACCACGCAGTCTTGGATGTCTTCTTAAACCATGACTCATTATTAAATAAACCAATATAACAAACGAACAGAACAAAATAATATGTATTGCATAACAACACTTTTATGTCACCGTCTTCTTTTTAGCGGATAAACATTTAATGACATGGTTACCAATGCTACGATCAACATATCAGTAAGAATTTAATATTTTTGCGACACTGTAGAGACTGAACAGCTTCGAATGCTACGCGTAGCGTTCAGCGGACTTTGAGGATTAAAAATAGAGCATGTAAACCAATACATATAACAAAACGATCGGAACAAAACAATTTAGTTTTAGGCGCATATTTAGTTTTAAGCTTGTGGCACCATCTTCTTTTTAGAGGATAAACATTCGGTGACATGGTTACCAACGCTGTGATGAAATATCACTATCTTCTGTTTGACTGTAACAAATGTTGGTGGCTATGAGCTTAAAACAGCCAATTGTAAAACTGACGCATACTTTGCAATCCACAAAAAGAACAAAAAAATTTTGTTTTAAGCTTGTGACACCGTCTTTTTTTTAGCCGATAAACATTTGGTGACATGATCGGCAACGCGTTCTTCTGTTTGACTGCAACAAATGTAGGTGACCATGAACTTAAAACTGCCATTTGTTGTAAAATCGACACATATTTTGCAAATATAATCATTACATACTGCAAATTAAATTACATCGGAATATCTAAGGAAGAATGTATATTTTAAGTACCAAAAACATAAGCTTAAAGTTAACACTGTTAGTGCATGATTAGTGTATATTTTAGAAATTATAGACCATATTTTAAGGATTTTGACAGTGTAAATGCGTGTATACTTTAGATATCCTTAGTATACATAAATCCGCTGTTTAGTTATGACAAAACCATGGACATAATGCCACGTGCCAGCAAGTGTGTTGACCTGTATACTTTCCAAGTTCTAGGGTAGACAAGCGACGGACTCTGTGAGGCTATAACTTAAGACTGTGCGTGTCTTCAGCCCCTAGCTTGCTCTTTTTCTCTGGTATTCTCTTCTCGATTTCGCCCCGATAGTCTACAGTTTTCATCTTGCAACAAATCATTTAAGAGGAATTCTCGCCCGTTTCTCTCCTCTACAAATGGCTCACTCCTTCCTTATCAAAATCCAATTCTATACTTCAGAGCTCCAAGGCAGTTGCCTTGCAAAGGAAGAAAGGGTTCTAATGTTTAATTTAACACAGAAATGTCATTGCTTCTTTATACGTTGTTCAACCGGAACGTGATCTGAGCGTTTTTATTCTCGGGCACTTCACTTCTTTGAGGCTTTCTTCCCTCTGGAGAAGTGCTTATGATTCATTTCGTAAGAGCCCTGGCTTGAGAACCGCCTGGGGGATAGTCTCTCCCGCCCCTAGTTTGTCATATATGATTGCGCTCTAATAACTTTGAATTGCTTTTCCATTATTTTTGTTTTTCTCTCTGTAACAACAGTTACATAACGTTATTAAGGGTTCTTGGTAAACTTTCTGTGAGCATTTTTATGCTTAACCTCGCAGGAAAATAAAGTTGGGGTTAAAAAATAACTGTAGAATATGTATACATATTTTTTATTGCGTATGATTTAGTTACTAGGTAGCAAGGACCAAACTACGCTCCTTTTTTATGAGAAACTTAATTCTGTCATCAGCTTTGTTCTCCTACTATTCTGGAGTCGTTAATGACCCATCAGGTTGCAAGATGGCACAATGACAGTTACGTGTTTGAAAGCTCGGCACGTGCCAGCAGCAGAACGCTATGACAGGAATCCACTACGTTTCACGAACTCGCTGCCAAATGCATTCCTATGCAACATGCGAAATCGCTGCATTTTCTTAACATTATCTTTGGGGAAACGAGAAGGAAGACAGGGGGATTTTATTCAAAGAATTTATTACACTTATCCTACACTAATACACAAAGAAGTAGCCATCGTTTGCATCATACGAATAGAAATATATGAATGATTTATATCTTGATTTGTTACCACGTGGACGTTCATTATGCGGTTTCATGTTAACTTTAACCCATAGAATTACGTTAAAATAGAGCACTCTAACCCCTTGCATCTTGCATATAATTAGGTCGTAGGCTTTTCCTGAGATCCAGCATTTCGCGAAGATCGTTGGCAGATCATGAGAAACCGGCGTATAGTGTATCTTCATTCTATACACCATCTGAAGGGATCTCTAAAAGCCGGCAGTTAGAGAAAGGTTAGCTTAGCTTAGCTTAGGCCAGTTCGACCGAGCAAGATGGCACCGCAGTAACGTGTGAGGCTCGCATTCGGGAGGTCCCGGGTTCGATTTCCGCCGATCGCCCACTCTAACCTTGGGTTTTTCGTGGTTTTCCTTGGTCAATAGGCGAATGCTGGGGTGGTTTATCATCTACCACGACTCCCTTTACATCGTTTCCTTTCAATCCGTTTCCTTCTCATCTTTCAGGGGTGCTTCTAGGTTTCATGGTTCTTCGGCATTAGGGACTTCCGTGCGTCTTTGTGGCCTGTTGATCTGCGACCTGTAACCTTTCAGGATTAAATTCTGTAGTTATGGCACTTTCGTTCGTCGCTGTTATCAGAGATTTTAATTCATATTGTAGATGCAGTGAATGCATCTAAAGCAAAACTGCCAACATTTTTGTGCTAGGGTAGGTAAGTGTAACAAGAACCGTTTCCAAGTGGGAATATGGCACGGTCTGTCAGCGAAATGGAGTACTAAGATTGTAGACGGTGGTCGCATTGACTGACTCCATAACGAAGATAAACAAATACTGACTTTCTATGAATAAAATCTTCACAGTAGCAGTCCTAATATTGTTGATAATTTAGAGATATCACGTATAACGTTTTGAAGAACATTTACGGCAAAGTTATTATTTCCTTATGTGTATGTAGTAGAGCTGTACATCGAATGAGTTTTGGTCATTAGTTTGAACCATTCATAATTTCGAATACAAATGAGCTCGTGTATAGGGACGAGTTCAGTATACCAGGGTTCGAACTGTGTGCCACTCTCAGTCCATTCCGTATGGTACATCATTTCCCGTTCGAACGTACAGTGTCACCAGACGCAAAGAGATGGCTCAGTCTGTTTGCTACACTGAGGCTGTAGCAGCCTAAGTTCGCGTGATGTTCCAGTATGGAGTCGTGGGATACAACTGGAAATGTTTTCTTAAAATTAAATCAAGCACTTTATCAATTCTAACAAACCGGAAGAAGCGATCTATGGAAAACGCTTTGGGATTATCGAAAGAAAATAATGATGACGATGGTGATAATAATAATAATAATAATAATAATAATAATAATAATAATAATAATAATAATAATAATAATAGTCTTCTTAGACTTACTTTTAAGCAAATTCTCCCTTTAGTTTTATTCTTATATTTGAGATCTCGTATTTTAAAACATAAAGCTCCTCTCACGTATTCTTTAGAGATATTTGTCTTCGCCGGGTATATTCTGAAGTTTGTTAATTTGTATCTGGTAAAAGAACACGCAATTTTAAATACATAATACAATGAAATTTTTTTCAGTAGTGCACCTAATTGTATATAGCACTAATATACAGCAACAACTTTTGAGTTAATTAGCCTTTATTTGTTTAAAATGTTGGTAGTGACAATTTACTTTAATGACAGTTATATAATTTCTTGAGTTTAAAGAATAATCATTATTTAATTTATTGTATTATATAAAATTGGAAATGTTTACTTAACTAAATGTTTATACACATGAGTCTGCATTTTTTCCCCTCTCACAAAAATTCTGAATAAAGTTGTATAAAATACTTGTATTATATTTTATACAGTTTAATATATATATATGTTGTTTGGGAGGATAAAGGCAGAACAAAATGTGACGAAATGAAATTTGTATATCATACGTGGTAAACGAAGTTTTGACCTCAACAGTAGGAAGAAACAAAGTCGAAAACGCAGTAACATGGCATATGCTATTGCCTTTCATTTGCCTTAACGCATTGAAGCAATACACTGACCACAACGCTATGATGTGATCTGTCCAACGAGCGAATACTCGAACGAGCCCATTTCCCACGAGAGGGCACGTGGAACAGAGGCTCAACCATAGTTCGATATAACGTTGCTGCTTTTGGAACGAGTTGGGCTCGCAGAATCAAGCGAGACTCATTATGTACCATTTCAAACAAACGAGTAAAACATATTCCTCGACAGTTCTAGTATGTGGTGTAGGAATTTAGAGCTGTGATCGATTATTTGCAATTCTACGCAATTAGAAATGCACAAAAGTGAAAACAAGAGGATGTATTATGAGCGGGTGAACGTACGAAGCAAACCTCTGTTTACATGCTAGAACAATGACATGCATGCTTCTTTTGTTTACGCTTTCTGAGATTTGCGGTACATTTGTAATTAAAATGCTTTCTCATATTACACTTCCATTCAGTGCCGTAAACATATACACTAGGTGTCCCAAACAAGGCGTTCTTTGCAGTTTTATGTTTCCCGCATATATAGTGCAAAAAAGTTGCCGCATCACTGTGTTGAAAGGGGCAGTACAGGTACAAAGTGAAAGGTCACTGAGGTAGTGCTGCTGCCTGCAGGTGTTTCGTGGTAGTATCGTACCGATAAGCGTCGCGTGTTCGTCTGCACGCAGTTCGAGCCAGGTCATTCAGACGAAAAGATAACGTTCACCAATAACGAACGCAAGATATGGTTACGATCTGTGCGAAGACGCACCAAGAGCAGTTGACGCTCGAAGGCTGTGTTATGATTATTTTAATATGCGGCATGTGTCTTCTGCGCACTTTGTGGGAGGGGCGTACAGAAATAATGGATCATTCCAGGTACAACGTGGGCCTGAGAGTCCTTTATATTAATTCTTCCACCAAGGTGGGCATGTTTTTGCACATGCTTATTATGAATAATGCACTAATAGAAAACAATTTAATTCTATCACACCTTTAAGGGTACATAGATACAATAAAAATAAATTTTGCTTAATCTTGCTAGCTTTGCGGCACCAATTGGTGCCATATAGTTGTACTGATTGTAGATTAACTTAAATTAACTTAAATGTGTTCATTTTCAAGCATTGGTCTTTCATTTAGCGGTCTCCTCTCTGTAGGCATGGAGTCCCCTTTGCAGTTATGCTTAGGCAAACCTTTTGGTATTCGCGCTATCCGATATAAACTAACTATAACTAAGGACGGTTTGTGTGGGCCACCTACATAAAATGACCACATATCTACCACAAGGTGCTTTCGACAAACTGGGAGGCATATAGGACTAATAAATCAAGGCTCCAGAGAATTAATTATAGATCATGAATATTTTCGTCATAAAGTTAGATCCATAAACGCAGCAGAATTAAAATTAAAACAATAATTAAGATAATTATGCTCAGTTCTTTGAATGGAGTTAGTTAATACCAAAATACATTGAAATTTGTCTTTCAGAAGAAATGTTTGTATGAATTAAAGTGACGATTCTGTTTCGTTGTTACTTTCCTATAACCTTTTTAGCTTTCCTGAAGATATGATTAACATTTTTTAAAAACTATTTAATGTAATAATTCTAAAAAAAAAGTGTATTGTGAATATTCTTTAGAACACAAAAATACTTACGCAATTCGCACATTACTATTATTATTATTTATTAATTTATTTATTTTTGCTTGAAGTATAACATTCTTTAACCGCTTAGGTTATAATATCGGACGGTGGATGAACCAAATAGTTGAAATGATGCTCAAATGGGCCCGGGGTTCCTAGAGCTTAATTACCTGACGTTCGTCTTCTCAGAATAAGGGAAAATTCCGGAAGAAACCTTAACCAGGCAACTCAAGCGAGATTCGAATTAGGACCTCTTGAATGTGAAGCAGAATAATGCCTCCACACCACAGAGGTGGGAAATTCACACATTCTTGTTCGCTAATTATTAGTGCATTGTATTAACACCACAGAAAGATTAGAACGATCTAAATAGCGATATCCTGTAGTTGTAATTAAAATTATCTTACTAAACTTTTGAATGCTGTTTTAATGTTATACGTTATGTTATACGTTAATATGTTAATATTATCGTATGTCACTAAGCAATGTATCGTGAACAACGTGACGTAGGTAGAAGAACAGTTTTATATGATTATTATAATATATAACGTTTATGTGAATTTGTATGGGTAGAGAAAGTGGTGTGAATGTTCACAACAGATTTGTTACCCAAACTAGATATAAACATGGCGTCACTACCCGGTCCGCGGCACACGAGAAACCAAAGCACACCATAACATATAGCGCCTTAAATATGCGCGATTGTCTGCTAGGTTTCAAGAAGTATATTAATCATACTTCGAGCTTTTCATTAACATGAAATAGTAAATATGTAATATGAACTGTAAAACTAAAGAAGACTGTAGCTTTGTCTAATCCTGTGTGGGGTCTCACAACCCTCTTCTGCATTCATACGATAACCACGAGAACTCATTAAGGCGACTATTTCACCCAAGCCGCAAATGGAAGTTAATGACCATTCATATTTAAAGGAATGGCATTTTTGAACTAATCTCGGTCATGATTCTACTCAATGTTTATCCCAATATCTCTATCACCTCTTTTTTACTTTCTCTACTACGTATAGTAAGTAGGGGAAGTATTGTATTCCACCCAAAAATTCGATACCGAGATTTCACCGGAAATACATATTTTGAGACTCACTGAATCCAAAGAAAGGATTTTTGGAAACATGTCCGTTTGTGTGTGTGTGTGTATATGTGTGTGTGTGTGTGTGTGTGTGTGTGTGTGAACAGCATAACTCAGAAACGAAAAGTCGGAGAAACACCAAAATTGGTATTTAGGTTCAGTATCTTCCAGAGATGCGACTCGAAGGTTTTCAAGAAAATCCCCCACCCCAGACTACCCTTTTCATGGAACATTTTTCGAAAACTTTAATTTTCTCAAAAATGGCTCTAACGATTTTGATTAAAATATCATATGTTAAACATATTTTCATGAGAAATTAAATGTATATCTCGAATTTTCTGGGAATGTCTCCAAAAGTATTCTTCATTGTGAACGACTTTTGCATAACTGGTAAACCATAAGAGATAGATAAAATTTTACTACACAAAAAATGTAGATCACGTCAAAATACACAATTTATATCATATACATTTTTGTTGTTCAGTGAACCATTTTCGAGATATTGCTTGTTATTCCCTTAAATTTTTCAATACTTATTTTCTCAAATGGGAATTCGTTATTCATTTTTTTGTCTTGGATATGCTAAGAGTATTAATCTGTGGCAAAGAGAATGGTGCTGCACATAGCAACCAGCTATTAAGAGATATGTGTATGCTTAGTGGATACGTTATTACTTTCTCTACTACGTATAGTAAGTAGGGGAAGTATTGCATTCCACCCAAAAATTCGATACCGAGATTTCACCGGAAATACATGTTTTGAGACCTCCTGAATCCAAAAAAAAGCATTTTTGGAAACATGTCCGTGTGTGTGTCTGTTTGTGTGTGTGTCTGTGTGTGTGTGTGTGTGTGTGTGTGTCTGTGTGTGTGTGTCTGTGAACAGCATAACTCAAAAACTAACAGTCGGATAAACACCAACCTTGGTATTTACGTTCAGTATCTTCCAGAGATGCGACACGAAGATTTTCAAGAAAATCCCCCCACCCCAGACTACCCTTTACATGGAACATTTTTCGAAAATTTTAATTTTCTCAAAAATGGCTCTAACGATTTTGATAAAAATATCATATGTTTAAGATAATGTCATGAGAAATGAAATGTATATCTCGAAATTTCTGGGAATGTCTCCAAAAGTATTCTTCATTATGAACGACTTTTGCATAACTGGTAAACCATAAGAGATAGACAAAATTTTACTACACAAAAAATGTAGATCGCGTTAAAATACACAACTTATATCATATACCTTTTTTTGTTGAGTGAACCGTTTTCGAGATATTGCTGGTTATTTCCTTAAATTTTCCAATACTTATACTTTTTCTCAAATTCGTTATTCATTTTTTTATGTCCTGGACATGCAAAGAGAATGGAATGCGCCACATAGCAACCAGCGATAAAATATTTGACTATCGCTTAAAATCTACCATATTCCCCTTGCATCTACAAGAAAATTACAAATAAGATTGACATCTCGATATCTCGATTAATATGAAGCATATGGAGAATAGGCGTTTGTAAAAATAGATTTTACAAGAGTAGAGGAAGTCATGTGAGTGTAACACATCAGATTTTTTTTATATTGCCGTTGCAAATACAAAACAAGGGGAACATAGTACGCCTTAAGAGAGTCAAATATTTTTAGAACTGGTCGCTATGTGTAAAATGTAATTCTCGTTGCATGTCAAAAGATCGTTTCTGCAAATGTTTATCTCGATTAATATGAAACAGATGGAGAATAAGAGTTTGTAAAAATAGTTTGTACAAGAGTAGAGAAAGTCATGTGAGTGTGACACATCAGATTTTTTTGTTTTGTTTTTTGTTTCTTTGTTCATACTTTGAAAAGGTTGTATCATTTTGTAGTGACTCAATTGTTAGCAATCAATGTTGATACGTTTAAACATAAAAAATGGCAGAAATGAGATTTGGTAACGCTTCAATTGAAGATATAGACGAGATTATTAATAGGCATGCCAATTCTGGCGCAACGATAAGGAAGAATTTAATTTTTAATCCTTCAGGGGTATTTTCATCACAAATTGATCATTTTCATATTCTTTGGACTTTAAAACCACTGCACTAGCATTTCTTTTTCCGGTAAGTTTTGGAGCAGTTTTCTTTTCGGTTCCTTGCATCTCTCGCCTCTTGAAACTTCTGGTCTTCAAATGAATTGAACTTTATATGATATTCCTTGAAATACATTTCTTGTAGCATTTTAGCTGTGGCATTCCATATTGGTTTTATAGGATCAATATGAGGAAACCAAACGGAGAAGAGTACCATGAATACACTATAAAATTAACGAGATAACTGTGTTTTTAAATTATGTTCATAATAAACCAATGAATCGAAACAAGTTAACATGTATCCGCCTTTTTGTGTAAAGAAAGTCATAATCTATAATGTTGATAATACAGGTTTTATTTGTTTCATATTTCCCCTACTAGGAGCATTTTTACAATCACAGATAAAAGAATAGCGAATTCCTACTGTAAGTTCCGTACGCCAGATGGCAGAAAATACGAATATCTCGTAATATCTATATGATAAGTTGCACTGATCAAACAAACAAAACGTGACCAACGATTCTAACTTGATTTCGAAAACAACGCTACTTATATTGCAAATGTAAATATTTTATGATTTTATAATAATCATGTTTTTTGGGTAAATCATTTCATTTTATTCGTAAAATAGTCTAAGCAAATGCCACTCATGATTTCCAAATTCTCTAGATAAATTTCTGTCGTCACTTCGTGACTCGAGAATTTATTGATGATTTGAAAAACCACTCCTGGTATTACTACAGATTATGTTGTAGTTACAGATTAACCTGAGTTTTATTTTAATATCCTTATTTAGTTTCAACTTAGCTTTATCTTGATGTTTATTATTATTATTATTATTATTATTATTATTATTATTCGAATAGTATACCGTTCCTGCCTTACAAATACTAGACATGAGTTTCTCGTGGTATTTGTTTGTTTCTCAAAGCTGAACGAACACGAGACTAGCGCGGAGTGATACAAAATATTTTGTTTACATCAAGTTCGGTTCTAGGGCTGGATCGACTATAGTAACCCGGAGGACCCGAGTTTAAATCTCCACCGGATTAAGCTGCCCCGATTAGGTCTTTCCTGGACTTTTCCTCATCCTGAAAAGGCAAAAGTTGGATAACACTCAATATATTTGGGCTCATTTTTGAGTATTCAATTGTCATCGCTTCATCCATCGTCTTTGTGGACGATATGTTAAGGGACTGTCAAAAGATCGTAATACTAATTGCTTCTTCTCTTTGTACAGGTATGGCAATCATTTCCAAGATGTTTTAGTTTTTCTTAACATTAATGTACTTTTCAGGATTAGACGAACTGAAGTGTACTTTGCAAACTATGTTGGTTCTCAAAAACGATTTATTACTTAAATAAAAAAAATAATCTGTGCCAAATTCACATGACTTTCTCTACTCATTATCGTTTATTTTTATATAAACTCTATGAACTATTCCTATGAAAGCTTATTTTTCTATCTACTTCATGTTTATTCGAGATAAACGTTTGCAGAAATAGTTTCATTACACATTTCGTTGAAGGTACAAGAGGGATAGCGGAAACCGAATGGATGGTCAGATGTTTAAAAGTAGCTGACCTTGAAAAACTATACTCTTTCGATCGCGAGAAACAAATGAAAAGCGGCGGTACTTTAAAAAATTGCTAAGTGTTGAAATATTCAAACCAATAATAATGGATATCTCTGAAATGGCTGACGCCACAAAAAAGTTATTTGAGACAAATTGTGTATTTTAAAGAGATCTGCATTTCTGTGTACTAAGTCTATATCTTAAACATTTCCAGTTATATAAAATTATAAAAGTCCATTCCAAAAGAAAGGACTTCACAGGCTATTACCAGAAAATCCAAGGTATAACATATATATAGTACTTTGATCAAAATTTTTAGAGCCATTTTTCAGAAAATAAAAAAAATTCGAAAAATTGTCAATGTGAAGGGGAAGTGAGACGGAAGATTGTCCTGTGAATCTTAGTCTTTGGAAGATACTGAACTTAAATTTCAAGTTTAGTATTTATCGGAATTTTCGTTATAGAGTATTGGTGTTCACACATACACACAGATGTTTTTCTAAAAACGCTTTTTTGAAAACATGTATTTTAGGTGAAATCTCCATATCGAATTTTTGGGTGAATTGTAATACCTTCTCTGCCTATTAGGCGTAGAGAAAGTAAAAAGGTGAGTTCTTCTAATGTTTCTTGTTATTAGGTCATATAATTTGGTATAAATTTCCTTTCGCGCTAAGTCAGATTTACAAAGAACCTTATCCATTTTTGTGGAATGCCCACAACGTTACATAGAACTGCTGTAGAAATATATTAACTTTATATAGTAGTTTATTCAAATAGCTTGTTTGTGATAATTTGCAAACACTCTCTTGCACTGGATCACGATTGTGATCTCAAAGGATAACTTTCCAGCTGTGCCATAGGTATCATGAGATATAGCTACCTACTCATCTGCATCACGGCGTCGCTCTTAGCTCGGATGCAGACCAGCTCATTCGAGCTACACGCTGTAGAGAGAGTGAAAACAAGAATGATGGATTGGCAGCGCCGTACGATTGTGTTTCGGAGAACCTAAAGGCGGCGGTAAAGAGGGCATAAATGAGAACCATGTGGCAGGCAATAGACGGAATGAATGATTTATCGAGCCATAACGACCCTGGAATTACAGAGTGAAGCTTCTATTGTTACAAATACAGATAAGTGTGATAAAGAGGAAATGCATCAAAACTGGCAAGGATCTATCGACTTGGTAGAAAGAGGCTGTACTGTAGCGGAAGATGCATCTCTCCGTGTCAGGACCTGCTGTTTTCTTCTTATTGATCTAGCGCGACACTCACAAAGAAAGCTTCTGAGCCGACTTCGATACTCACCATCATCCTTCTTCCTACTTTTCTTTCGCTTGCCATTTCAAAGAATGCCATTATTCTTTTATAAACTCGAAGCCTTTCTTGTAGCGCCTGTTATTTCTTTCTTCTGCCGGCTATCTCCGCTCTGCGTACGTACTTCCGGTTTTTAGCTCCAAAGTTTCTTATCCCATTTTGTTTGCAACATGATCCTTCTTCTTCTTTGCAATTTTAAGTATCAGTGTTAATTCATCCGTTCCTAAACAGCAAACCAATTAGTCTGATTCATTTAATTTCTATTTCATTTTTTTCCTATCAGCTTGTAGTTTGCGTTAGAGGGCTAATTTTGATTGAAGTTCGTAATTAATTCCTTATAATAGCCCATTGATGTTTATTCCTATTGCATTTGATCCAAATTTTTCAGCGGAAACTGAGTTTGCATAAAGCGAAGAGAAAGCTAGAAAGGTTTCGCGAGAAAGAATTCTTTTTACTTTCTCTACCACGTACATAGTGGGTAGAGAAGGTGTTGCATTTCATCCAAAAATCCAATTCCGAGATTCTACCGGAAATACATGTTTTGAGGACCACTGAATCCCCAAAAAAGTATTTTTAGAAAATGGTCCGTGTGTGTCTGTCTGTGAACAGCATAACTCAAAACCGAAAAGTCAGATAAGTACCATACTTGGTATTTAAGTTCAGTTTTTCAAGAAAATCCCCCACCACACTACCCTTTACATGGAACAGTTTTCGAAAATTTTGGCTCTAATGATTTTGATTAAAATACCGTATATTAAAGATATTTACATGACAAATAAAATGTATGTCTTGAATTTTCTGGTAATAGCCTGTGAAGTCCTCTTCATCCGGAAGTAGTTTTGTATAATCTTGTATAACTGGTAAATGTTAAGCTATAGACGAAAACGTACTGCACAACAATTGTAGATCTTTTAAAAACACACAATTTATTTCAAATGAGTTTTTTGTGGCATAAGCCATTTCTGAGTTATCCGTTATTAATAGTTCGAATTGTTCATTACTTGGTAATTTTCTTAAAGTCCTATCAACATTCAGTTGTTTCTCGCGATTGCACAGAAACAGTATGGAGTTTTAAGGCTAGCATATAGCGCCTAATTCTTAAACATTTGACTATCGCTACTCTCCTTGTACCTATAGCGAAATGTGTAATGTAGCTATTTCTGCAAAGGCTTATTCGAATTAAAACGTAGTAAATAGAAAAATAAGCTTTAGTAAGCATAGTTTGTATACCCACTAATAAACGATAGAGGGTAGAGAAAGTCATGTGATGTCACATCAGAATTTTTTTAACAGTGTTTAACCCCGAATCTTAACTACATTTTTACTATATTCATTATTTACAGGTGGTGGACACTGATGATACATTGAATGAAATAATAATCAGAAAGTCAATTTGGGACGTATAAATATTCCAGACCTGAGTTTGGGGTACTCCCACCGAGCGAGATGGCTCCGCGCTAAGATATGAAGCTCGCATTCGGGAGCTCCCGGATTAGATTTCCGGCGACCGCCCATTCTGTCCCATAAGCTTTTCGTTGTTTCTCCGGGTCGCCAGGCGAATGCTGAGGTGGTTTCTCTTCTACCACGACTTTCATTTCTTGTACTCATCATCGTCATCGTCATCTGTTTCAGGGTTGTAGGATTAGACGACAGTGTTCGGCGTGTTGCGGCTGGGCGTGGATGTGGATTTCTTCCTGGCGTCAGTCGGGACTGCTCAGTCAGAGGCGCCACCGATGTGGGCCTCTTGGGGACCGTCGGTGGTTAGGGGGTTGTGAGTGGGATTCGAACTGGAAACGTTAGGCATTCCATCCATACTGGCGCACGTCGTCATCCGGATCCGGTCGCCTTTCGGATCCCTCCTCTCCTTCCTCTCTCCCAGAGGTAATGGTGCAAGCATAAGGGGCCGGGAGTCTGCGTGTGGTGCTCTGCCCAGGTTGTGGGGACCCTCTGTTTGTACCCACCTGTACCTTTTTGTGGTACCCCACGACATTTTCCGTTATAAGGACCGAGAAATAATCATAAAAAACACAAGTGAGGACGGCAGTCCTGGGAGGATTTGAACCGCAGACTTCCCGTTTTCACGAGTCCGAGCCTTAACGACTTCGGCCACCCGTGTTGGTCACATTAGAAAGAAATAAAAAGAGAGAGAGAGAGCGGGGCATTACTCAAAACTGAAAGTTAAATGAACTTCATATTTTAGCTGGATGTCTTATAAGTATGCAAAATGACGCTTTTCATGGAAATCCGCGAATCAGTTTCCATTTTTGTTATTTTCTGAAAAATGACTACAAAGGCTTTGATGGAAAGATAGAGATGACACAACAAAGAAACTATTTTTTTTGTGCAAGCAGCTGGTGAAGTCCTTCTTATTCATAACTAATTTGATATTGTGGCGTATGCCTAAGATGATAAGATACACGACTCTCTGGGCACCGAGATCCGTGACAGCAGTCTGCCTGGGAGTAGGGGAACTAAGTGTTAGGGAGGGGATAGCGTCAGTGACGCCTGAGTTTTTAGCGTTGGTTTAACAGTCAGTCAGTCAGTAAGTAAGATTCGTGCAGGAAAGACGTGCGACTGCTAAAGCACGATGTCCTCGTCGGTAGACAATGGGAAAAGAATGTAAGTAATTGTACCAGTTGTTATCTCATTAAACCCTTAGCCATCCACTCTTTTGGAGTCTTAATTTGGTAGTGTAGTGTTCTTCCTCTCCTTTAAAGCCAGGTATTATGTTGGAATAGCCATTATTTTCTGTACTTTCTTTAGCTGCGTCCCTCGTCGTAGCCTCGCCATGTGAAGTTTTTGTTTAATTTGCCCGTACCTCTTGCAAGCGAGTAGCTCCCATCTGTTCTTATGAAGTAATTTAAAGAGAGGCTACGACAGTGATGACACAACAAAGAAACTATTTTTTTTGTGCAAGCAGCTGGTGAAGTCCTTCTTATTCCTAACTAATTTGATATAACTCTGCCGAAAGATTCAATAATTTTGGGTTGTAAGTTTAAAGTTTTCCAGGTTGAATGTCTATTTTAATGAATTGCGTATTTAACACATTCGGAAATGAGTTTTATCTTTCCCCTCTTGAGTACATTACAAATAAAAACCAACCTGTGATATAAACAGTTCATTATTCTAACCGCATCATCTTTGTTACAGAATTAATCAGCAAATTCCATATGCGATATAATTGGCAGAGATGCTTAAATCTTGTGGTGAGAGTTATTGTTTACTTCCTTAAAGGGGGCTATTAGCCGCTGGGATTCAAAATTTCCGATTGGAAATGTATTTATTTCTGTGCATAGTTGCAGAGCTTCATAATAACACACACACACACAAAAAAATCGATGTGATACTTCACATGACCTTCTCTACCCTTTCTCGTCTATTAGTGGGTATATAAATTATTTTTATCTAAGCTTATTTTTCTATCTACTACGTTTTAATCCAAATAAACCTTTGCAGAAATAGCTACATTACACACTTCGTTATAGATACAAAGAGAACAGCGATAGCCAAATGTTTAAGAACTGGATGCTATATACTGGCCTTAAAATTCCAAACAGTTTCCATGCAATCGCGAGAAACAATTGAGTTTTGAAAGGACTCTAAGAGAATGACCAATAAATGTACAATTCGAACGGTTCTCTCAGAAACGACTTATGACAGACAGACAGACAGACAGACAGCAGACAGACAGACAGACAGACAGACAGCAGACAGACAGACAGACAGACACACACACACACACACACAAAATCTTATTTGAAATAAATTGTGCTATGTAAGGAACAGTACACTTTTTGTGTATTACGTTTTCGTCTATCCCTTAATGTTTACCAGTTGCACAAGATTATACAAAATCCCTTCAGAATGAGAGGACTTAATAGGATATTCCCCGAAAATTCAAGATATAAATTTTAATTGCCATCTAAATATCTTTAATATATGAAATTAATCAAAATCGTCGGAGCCATTTTTTAGAAAATAAAAAATTTTGAAAACTTTTTTTTTTCGAAAAAAGGGTAGTTTGGTGTGGGGGATTATGTTGAATATCTTCGTATCACATCTTTGAAGATACTGAACCTAAATACCGGTTTGGTATTTATCCGACTTTTCGTTTTTGAGTTATGGTGTTCACAGACATACACACACTGAAATGTTTCAAAAAATGTTTTTTTTTTTTGGATTCGGTGGGCCTCAAAACAAGTTTTCCGTTGAAATCTCGGTAACGAATTTTTGGGAATATAATACTTCTCCTTCCTACTATACATAGTAGAGTAAGTAATATAACCTTTCGTGGGGTGATAGGTACTCCCGTTCTACCAGGTGTATGTAAATCAACAGCAATGAGCTTGTCAGTAGCTGTCAAAATAACCATAACATATTTCAAGCGATATGACCTCAAGCTAAAGAATCTCTAAATTTGAATATCCTAATAAATACGCAATTAGTCAGTATGCCATGATTTCAAATATCTATAGAAGATTCGTGTTATACATTCAAGCATTTTACTTTAAATTCATTTAGAAATGTGTGCTACACCTTGAAATAATTTGCTAAAAATTTAACTTTTGTCATCTTGAAATGACAATAATAGGCTTAATTAAATAAAATGATGCAGTTTTATTCTTTTTTGAGTTCTAGAAGTTGAATTACATTTTTTTTCTTTTTCATTGTGAAATAACATAGTGCTGAGTAACAGGCCTAAAAATTTAAATCAGGTTTAATTTAAATCAGAAAACATTTTACAATATACTTCACAGCTCCTGTCCGAGTTCAAACTTAATTTCTTAACTTTAATATTGTCCTTCTTGGCCTAGGGGTACCATGCTAGCTTCTGGTTCCCGAGGTCGCGGGTTCAAACCCGGCGGAGGGCGATGAATTTTTTTTCGGGCGTAAAAATCTTTAGCATGGCTTCCTTCGGAAGGGAAGTAAAGCCGGTGGTCCCTTGTCGTAGATTTACGGCACGGAAAAGAACCTTAAGCCTGATAAAGATACCTCTGAGCAAAATTTCCGGTTCTTTCAACGTCAAATATAAAATGGGACGCTAAGAACCATAGTAATTAAAGAGCGTTCACAAACAAAACTCAATTTCATTTTTCTTAGCTTTAATGGTAGGCAACATTAAAAGTTGATCACCTCGTTTGTTATATCAAGTTTCAATTACAGTAAAGAGCATTGAAAATTATGCTGTACAGCATAGAATGCATAGCGGCTTAATGTGATATCCGGTACCGACCGGTACAGTATTCCTCCAAATTACAGGTTACTTGAACGGTGATGGGTAGCACGCAAATCAGCCGTTCAAAATAGAAAGCTTCATTCCTAGAGCGTAATTAAACACTTTTGATGAATTGGTAGTTCAAATACTTTCAAGTTACTGCACTTCATTACATTTGTAACATTCACGATCTTCGGGCTATGTTTCGCTGCATACTGCCAGTGTTATCCGTTTCCCTTGAGCAGGGTTTTGCGAAACTACGGACCGGGAGCCGAAACCGGCCCGCGAGCTGCTTTTGTTTGGCCCGCCTACAAACTTCAAATTTTATAAATAAAATGAAACGGTGCGCCTGTACTGAATTCATCTATTCACGAGTTTTGAACGCTTAAATAAGTTAAAATCTCAGATTTTTAATTGATATACCTGTAATGACCTATTGAAGGACAAATACAAGGTAATTTGATTGATTTTTACAACTGTCTGCCGAATTACACATTTCCTCATTGGAAAGACTGTACGAGGACTAACACCAGTGTTCACTTCAACGTATATTCGTGAAAAGACATTTTCAAAAATTAAATATGTGAAATCAAAATATAGGTCTTCTATGACTGATGAGCATTTAGAGTGTGTTTTAATGATAGGCAGTACAAAATTAGAAACACAAATGCCTACAATTATAGCACAGAGAAGTCATTTTCATTATTCTCATTGAATACGCGAATACCGATGAAGTGACGCACTTAACCTATCCTATGAATTTACTTACAAAAGTACGCATAAAAACAAGAAAAATAAACTCGTTGCCGAAGTGTGTTCTAAAAGGATGGAATCTACGGTTCTACGAATCTACTAATACGTTCAAATATATAAACAGCTCTGCTCGAGAATGCTGGTTCCTTTCTCTTTAAACTGTAGGCAGGATTTAATTTTCCTTTGCGTTGCTGTGCCTTTACAGGGTTTTTCATTTTCTTCCTTTACGTTTCGAAAATGCCGGATGCCTTTCTTCACCGTATTCCGCGTTTCTCGCCCTCCTTCATTAACTGCCATTCAGTTTCTTACGTCCGGAGAATACCTTTTATGCACTAAACGATTTCGCACAACTAACACAAAACTTTGTTCAAACGGCAGGTAAATTCTTAGCTAGAACGGAATAAAAGCGAAAAGGGCTCAGTCTTTTCATCGCTGTTAACCTACAAGAAAGAGGAAAAGAATGAGGGAAAGAATTGCCGCGTACTACTGCCGCTTGGGCATCAAATTGACAAATTCTATTTATGCCTTTTTAGGTGATTTACGAGCGGTAGCACAAACGTTTTCATATGAAATTACATTGACAGAGCTAACTGAACTGTATTTCATACAGGATGTTAATAATGAAGAATTAGAGGTTATATTTAATATCGCTCGGAACAAAATCCGAAAAATGCTTGTTCAGTTGCTTTCTTCTCCAATAAATAGGAACTAATCAGACACTATGTTTCTAGGAAAGCTCCTACAGTAATATAACGTTGCACATTAGACCACCCTCAGACTAAAACTTAATGATGAAGTAGACATCTCGAACTTCGCTACCTCATCGACGCGGTATGTAGCGATCGCCTAGGCACTGACTTCGCTCCCCTAGGTAGATGAATGACGCAACGTGCGCAACACTTCGTAGTAGCACCCAACGACATACATCTAAATCAGGCTGAGTACCGGCTAGAGGCTACGCGACAGAGAAGTTCAAATGCGTAAAATTACGAATCACCCTATCGCCATGCCCACCCTAAACTATAAGCAATTAACTCCTCGCATAACGAAACTTGAACTTGACCAACATGCGCACGAATTTATGACATCCGAGCGAAATGGCTGCAACGGTAACGACTGAGACTCGTATTCGGGATTCTGTTGGTTCATATTCTGTGCAAAGATCACTCTTAACTAGGGATTTTTGTGGTTTTCTTCAGTCACCAGTTAAATAAAAGATTGATATTAAATATTACGACCCAAAGTATCACCCACAGAACAAATAAATAAAACAGATGGTGACGAGAGGCAATTACACAATCAAGAGCATCTATAAACAACTGGCATCCAGATAGTAAAAGAAACTAAGGTTATCTGTTCGACGTCACACTAACTAGGGTACTTCACTGAACATCAGTCACACGATCACAAAAGGTCGACCTTCCAATTAATTCAATTGCAACCGAGATGGCTCAGGCGGTAAATCTGTGGCACGCATTCGGGAGGTCCCGGGTTCAAATCCCGTGGGCCGACCAATCTGACTCAGGGTTTTTCGTGGTTTCCCTCAGCCTCTAAGGTAAATACCGGATTGAATATTTAATACCACGACCCAAAGTTCCACCTTAAATCTAAAGCAATAGTAAACATGAAAAATAGGGCGTAATAGCAAATGCTGCGCCATCTACCCACAGACAATGAAAGTAGGTAGGCTGAACGGCACCCTAATGCCATCTGCACGGCACGAAGCAGAAGATCCAGTTGCTATGCACTGGGGTCTCTGTAAACATGTGACGAAGCATGAATGGCATGGTTACAGGGATGAGATCTAGAAGGCTAACTGCTTTTCTATATGAAGGCGGTTAGACTGGACAGCACCCTAATGCCATCTGCATGGCACAAAGCAGAACATCCGGTTGCTATGCACTAGGGTTTCTGTAGATACGTGACGAAGCGAGTGGCTACAGAAATGAGACTTAGAAGGCTAACTGTACGCCACACATCGATCTAAGAGTTACCCACTAACAGATCCGTCGCGATATGACCATGTAGTTAAAGCGACGTAAAATAAATTTAGTAATAATAATAACTGACCCATCTTTCTGTCCGCCACATACCATCGCGGTATGATATATGTGTTAACCTTGTTAAAGCAAGCAAAGAAAAAACAAAAAAAGGGGTGGCATAAAATGACCATATGATGTTATAATCGACCATTATAACACGCATATCGTTTCTACCATATAAAATGTTCTGTTTTGAGCACACGTTTACATTAAAGTTTACATTTCACGCTGAATATGTTCAATGTAAGTACAAAAGGAAGTCCACTTCTACAGTTATTTACAAAATTACCCTACAAAGGAAAGCTCTTTATGAGCGAGATGTTTACACCGAGACGTAAGAGAGGGTAGCACATTCTTAGTGATTGCGTATTTTTTATATTTCACACCATGCACAAACTTTATTATTTTGATAAAATATTCAAATTTATGTTGAAGATGTAGGTAGACATACCGTTCAATATACGATAATACAGACAACTAAACGTTATGCTACTTTGAGATATAGGAAGGTGTTTTCTAGAGTCCGGGATGCCTGTTCCCTTAAAGTTATCCGTTTTCTGAGCTCTTATACTCCCAGTCCTTTACGCCTGCGAGATGTGGGGCACACCCCCAGACTCCAGTCTTCTACGAGTGCAGCGGAAAGCTCTGAGAACTAGATTATTTTAACTGAAAATTCTATAGTGAGCTGCTTCAATCATCCAACAGAAAAATGTTAAATAATGAAGTGCAACATATTACCACACGATTGGTATTTAATTTATGTATTTTTTGTGAAGTATCATTCGGTTGTAATCTGAAATATTCCAGTATTAATTTTCTGTTAGGAAATCAACAGAGCGGAGGATAGCTAACAGAAATTAAATTTAAATTTTCTAAACTGTTTTTAGTTCAGGAACAGGACATTTTCGACATAGTGTGGAACAAAAGTGATTTTATTTCGCTTTTGATTCAAGCGAAATAGAACTTTACGATGCGTTTTTTTTTTTCTCCTTAAAGCTACAGCCAAACATGGTGGAGTATTGGACGTAATTTTTTCCACGGTTTTCGCAGTGCTGTATAAGCAATTAGGTGTGGAACATTAGTTTGAGTTCAAGAATCATCAGCAAAAGGAACATCTACTTCCATTTAGGTAGACACTCTTAAACAGGCATTATCTACTAACCTGAATATTTGGGCTTTTCTTGCAATTGGACGATTCCATTCTTCTAGTACGTGAACTATTGAGTATATTATCTGGTTCTTTGCGAGCTGGCCATCTGCATTAAATGAAGACATCTGACTACAGGTGTTCAGAATTCTCCTAACATGTGTGTACAGCAGGTACTTCAGTTTTAAGCACCGTGCAGGTATGCGGATAAAGCACTGTCACTGCTCTGGACAGCGGCATGTTAGCTAACAAACATGGTGAAAGAAGCTACCAGTCGGCCACGATATGAGTACGTTCGGTAGGAAGAGGAAGTAAACAGTTATGGAACAAGGACGGGGCATTGGAAGGACAGCCGGATAAAGAAAGCATCCGTAGTTCCGAGTAGTACTTACTAGCGAGGCTGAAGGCTGTAAATGTAGTACTGTTTTGATTGTACAACTGTACATTCCCTTAACGTCTTTCCCCTCACTATCCTCTGATTCTAGCCTTGATGATGTTGGCATTGTCAACAAAAACAGTGGCACCCTCCTCCAAACGCACTCATATTGTGGCGTAATACATCCAAGCCGATTATAGGTTTTTATTTGCAAATTATGCTGGGCTACAAATAATACTAACAAAGTACATAATTTAGCACATTATTATTATTAATATTATTACTATTATTATTGTAGTAGTAGCAGTAGTAAAAACAAATGACAATTGTTTATGTCAACACAATTCAAAAATAAATGCGTTTCAGTGGAAAAACTCGCTATTATTAATAAAGAAAAAAATCTGATGTGTTGCATTCAGATGACTTTCGCTCTCCTATAAACTATTATTACAAAAGCTTATTCTCCTGTCTACTTCTTGTTAATCGAGATAAACTTTCATTACACATTTTGTTGTAGGTATTAGGATACAGTAGGCTAAAGCGACAGTTAAGATTTTTAAAAAGCGGATCGCTATGTGATAGCGATCCGCTTGATGATGACAACATGCCACATGGAAAAAGTATAAGTACTTGAAAAATCAAACCAATAACACAGAATATCTCGAAAATGTTTAACATTTTCCCCCCAAAAACTTGTGCTTTACGAAATTTACATTTTTTGTATAGTAAGATTTTGTCCATCTCTTACCGTTTATTAGTTATACAAAAGTCAATCAAAATGAAGAGGACTTCACAGGCTATTCCCACAAAATTCAAGATAAACATGTTATTTGTCATGCAAATATCTTAAACATGACATTTTAATCAAAATCGTTTGATCCCCTTTTAAAAAAATAAGAAACATGTTCCATATAGAGGGTAGTTGGTGTAGGCGGACTTTTAAAAAATCTTTGTGACGCATCCTTGGAAGATGCTCATCTTAAATTTAAAGTTTGGAATTAACTAACTTTTCGTTTAGGAGCTATGCTGTACACGCATGCGCGCACACACACGCACGCACACAAGGTCTTTTTCTAAATGTTTTTTTTATTATGTATTTTATTCGGGGAGCCTCTAAACGTGTAATTCCGGCAAAATTTTGGTATCGAATTTTTGGGTGGAATGCTATTCTTTCTCTATGTTAGAGAAAGTAATAACAGTTTGTTGCTGAAACAATACTCATGATAAATTGCAGTTTTTTATTCTCATGGTTTAGTAACGTGTTCTCTGAATTTTGATAAAATGCTTTAATTTGATATTCAAAGAAAGAATAAACACCCATTGTTTAAATATACAAAAAGCGCGAAATGTTTATTTGATTTAGTGTTAGGTATTATATTCATTATTACTGATTTCAAATTCTTGTTAGAACTGCCTTTGGACTTCGATCCAAATACTGCTTTTGACTTCATTTTTTTAATATTATGAAGAAGAAAGATAACGTTTTCAAGTTCACAACCATTTGAAAAACGTTCGAGACTATTTTAATAAGAATGAAAGTGTTATACCAGTATTGTGATTCCAATGTAAAGCTTAAATACACTTTCTTAAATCCTTTCCCTTAAAACTGAAGCTACACTGCCGTTTATGAAGATTGCAATACCAAGAAGGAAACGCATGAATTCAATGAATTTAATACCACAGGTTAGGTACATGACAAGTAACAAATGATAAACTTTTCAAATCTATACATGACCTTTGAGCCCTAATATTCAGTATTTGGTGTGGCCTCCATGCGCTGCAATTAGAGCTGCTATACGCCGTGGCATTAAATCAAAGAGGTTCTGAATAAGTTCCTGAGGGATTTCCCTCTACGCAGTTTGTATTCGAGCCCACAAATCCGCGACACTGGTTACTGGAGGACCGTGACGCACCAGGTGCTGACCAACCATATCCCAGACATGTTCGATGGGCGACATGTCAGGCGAACGTGCAGGCCAGGGAAGCAATGTTAACCTCGCTCTTCGAAGAAGGCTTGTACATTCCTCGCAATATGTGGCCGGGCATTTTCCTTTTGAAATGTGGCCTGTGAAGATGCCTGAAGCAGGGGGAGTTACGTACCGGTTGCTGTTCAAAGTGCTCTCAATTCGTAGGAGGTGGGATCGGTTGTTGTAACCAATGGCGCCCCTAACCATCACACCTGGTATTTGTCCGCTATGCCGCTCAACAATGTAGTCCTCCAGGTTGCGCTCACCACGGTACCGCCGGACACGTATGCGGCCATCACTGTAGGACACGTTGAAGCGGGACTCGTCCGAAAAGACTACATTTTGCTACTCAGCACCCCAGTGATGGTGTTCACGTGCCCATTGCAGTCGGAGGAGATTGTGTTTCTGGACAATGGAAGCCGACGTAATGGCATGCATGCAACCAGTCCAACTTACAGCAGACGGCGACGAACCGTTGATGCAGACAAGTTCACACCTGTTGCAGTGCTCCAGCGGCGAGCCAACTCTGTGGATGAAGCTGTACGGTCCGTTATGGCCATGCGGACAAGATGACGGTCATCCCGTGCTGTGGTCATGTTCCGTGGTCTAGTACACGCTCTTCGCTGCGTACGACCTTCATCTATTCACTGCTTCCACACATGCATCACTGTCGTAGTAGCATGCCCTGCACTAGCCGAAACGTCACGGTATGACAAACCCGCTTCCCGGAGACCGATCATTCTGCCCCGTTTGAACTCACTCACATGCCGATATGGCTTCCTTTGATGTCGACGAGGTCTACTGGCATTCACTTTATTGTTTCTACCTTGTTTGACAGCTCTGCACTGACTACACTGGGCGCAAAACTGACCTTATCGGACACGAGAGGGCTCTGCTCAGCCTACGTGTACCCCATTTCTCTGCAAACCTAATCACTTATTGCTTGCACTCTCTTCTACACTTCCACCAAGTTTGGAATTATTCGGGAAATTCTTTCTTGGTGTTGCAATTTTCACAAACGGCAGTGTATATAGTGGTCTGAGCTAAATAGTAGTGGGAATCTTACTTGTATAACAACTTAGGGCTTCAATAAATACTACCATTACTATTAAAACTGAAGCTATATAGTATTGATTGTGATACCGTTACGTTTGGCCGTAGAGCATAACGCCCCTGTTGTTCTGTGATTCCATCCCCCTTCCTCAGACGTCCTCCGTGCTCTAGTAACACCATGATAACCTCTAGTTCCCGAGGTGATGGGTTCAAACTCGTCGGATGGGACAGATTCTTTCCGGACGTAAAAATCCTTAGCATGGCTTCCTTCGGAAGGGAAGTAAAGCCGGTCTTTCACGCCCAAAATAGAATGGGACGCTAATAACCATAGCAGTTGAAGAGTGTCCACAAATAAAACTCAGTTTAATTTATTTCTCCCTTCCTTTCTATGCATATGCTGTCTCAAGGACATGCCCGAATAAGCAATCAATTTCCCTGTGCACCATAGAGCAATCAGTTGATGACCCTGATTTACACAAAATGCAGGGATTTAAGTTCTTTGATTATGCGTTTAAATTACTTTCTTGTTTGATTTATTACTTATTATAACAATTCATGCAATAACACACTGAAGTAATATATTCAACGTAAAATCAAGACATTTTCACTTTTTATTCAAATTACATTACACTTGACGTTTACCACAGAATCTGTACATGCTTTCAGCACTAAACTTTATTTCCAATGTAAAATATCGCCGTGAGGGAAGAAGTATTCAACTTTATGAACTTTCCGCCAGGGTCCTTTGCAGGTGGAAAATGAGTTTATGCACGATGTTCATCGCCTTAATGCGATGTGCTTTGTTCTTTGCTGAAATGTTTTTGATATGCAGCCACCTGTGATATTCAACGTTTCTGCTCATTCGTTTTAAGGGTTAAAAGGCATATGCACATGGAATTCTGCAGAGTGAAAAGATGACTAACTAAACTGATGGCCTCTGAAACGTCTGAAAGCTTGTCCATTATCGCGCCTGTTTCTGAGCTGGAATGAAATCTTCTTTAGCTTAATAAAAAAGATAAAATATTTTCTATAATTCGTGATAATTCTGTTGTCTCTGTGATAAAATCGACGTAAAATTTAGGTGTTATTGTTGACAGTAAACTTAGTTGGGACAATCATGTTACTGAGATTTGCAGGACGGTAAATTCTTTAACCCACATTTTCAAGCGTTTAAACACGCTCCGTCTGGAAACCTAAGAAAGACTTTCGTACAAACAATGACGTTGCCCTCATTTGATTTTTGCGATTCCTTCCTCAAGATTTAAGGTCTGAATTGTCACGTAAATTACTGCTAGCTTACAATACGTGTGTACGCTACATGTGATGTACGTCATTACGATTATATAACACCATCTCTCCACGAGTTGTCAAGGTTCCATCTAATTAACCGTAGAAACATTCTTTGTCTTTTACATCTCTTTAAACTTATTCACACTTCTTTCCCTACATACCTAACTTCTCACTTTAAAAGTTTGTTTCTCTCTCACAACCTACACATACGCTCGAAAAATCGTCACATACTTTCAATACCACTTCACCGAACATCTTCATACTCATCTTTTACTGCGAAGGTTGCTAAGCTCGGGAATTCAATGTAACAGATTGTCAGGGGCTGTCAAGCTTTATATGCTTTTCACCATAGGCTGCAGATTTTAGTAAAAAATAATTGTTAATCTAGAGGAAATATCCTTATTTTCATTGTGTACATATTAAGATATTTATTACTTTTAACTAGTTTCTCTATATTTTCAATTAACTTTAAATTTACTGTTCTAATATTTGTGTTATTTCTGTTTTATGTTCCTTCGAGTATTGTTTACTGTACCATCACTGTTTTCAGGATATTTTATTCAGGATTTTGCTATGTGGTCGAGCGGAACAGAAGGCCAAATGGCCTTAGGTTTGCCACAATAAATAAATAAATAAATAAATAAATAAATAACAAAGAATTATGAAAACCTCACAATTTTAAAACTGCTTTGTACGACCTTTACCGCTTAAAAATCTTTTATCTCTCTAATAAGGAGGGTTTCTACTCAAATGGAAGTTCTTTATTAATTTGTGCATGGATTTAAATATCCTAACAGATCTAAAGTAGTATAAGAAAATAAAAGTTGCTGAGAGTCAATTTTCCCTTCTTTTCATCCTCCGTTTTTCTTATAGCGCTGTTCGTTCATCTGAAGTCACCTCAACCATTCAGGTATACCTCGCGAACATTTCCCCTATTTCATCCCATTCCTTAAACCAACCGTAGCAATATGCACTGAAACAAATTAAAATCGTATGTTTATTTGCTTAACAGCAAATTTGAAAATACAACTGTTTTGTTGCTCGTTCGTTTTCACTTTAGGATATTTCTGTCGTTAGTAGCCTTATATCCCCCTTCTCAGTGTTGGGATTTTTTGACGGTTACACAGTCCCTTCCTGTTTTAGACATTTCTGGACATCGGGGAACTAAAGCAGGCACAATTGCGACGAAATATGAAAGGAGAAAGACGATTGGCATTTCGCGACCCCTCCCCCAAAAGTCAGATAAATAATTGCAGTATTACAAATACAATGCTAAACAGAAAACACACTTTAATAAGGCGTTGTGATATAATGGCTCTTACAAAGTCCGTGTATGACAATGAAATATTGGATCAAAGACTTAAGGAGCTCCAAAAATTGAAGCTACTGAAACGATAATACTGGAATCACTTAAGGACTGCACAGCAGCAAATAATTTATAATATCGGAACAGAATAAAAACAAAGAACCAGAAATAGCAAAACTTAGTACTACAAAAAGACTGGCATAAATTAAGTCTGCCACAACATTTCGATATGTAGCAGGTAAGAGAAATACAGAAACACAGCGGCTGGATCGATCGATCGAGATTGGAAACAGCTTTAATCTAAATAAAATGAGATGAAAAAGCAGCGATAACAGCACAAATTTATAAGCGCAGTATCTGTATATTTTCTTAGGAGAGATGTCCTTACATTTTTGAGGCACTGTGCGGTTGTGCCTATGAATGACTTCAATGTGTAGATGACAATGGAAGATCTCTGCGTTCAATGGAACGTCCAATTGGAGTAGACATGGAATCTAGCAATACGCAGAGAAAGGCATTTGAGGCACGAATTGGAGGGTCAAGCGGCAGCCGAGGCACTGTAATTCGAGAATACACTGCGATAGAACCAGGTCACCATCTCAGTTAAACAACAATAAGCAGCTGAGAAGTTATAAATACAATTATACTTGTTTGCTAAATGTGTGAGTATTTCTTCTTTCTCATATTTTTGATTCAACATTTATGTATCCAGGCATAAAGCTTGCGATTGTGTCTCAGATACAGCTCACCAATATTTTAATCTCATTTTCCTTACTTCATATTATGTTGTTGCCGCGAAGTTGCAAATTACTGGGAAAGTTTACCGTTGGAAATTGATAAATAAGTAAAAAGCGTTTATGTACATTGGGTTTATGCACAAGGAAGTTTATATCACAAAGTTTCTTTCTGGAAAGCAGTTCGCAAAATCAAAGCCTGAGTAGTCAATTTCTATTAACCTCAGTAAGGGAGGAACTGCTTTTAGAAGTGAGACCTCATCACCTGTCCTTACAGACCTAAAATATCTTGAGCGTTCCAAGAAGATTACACGCTCCTCTGGCACCGAAGCCCTAGCACTTTCCTTTTAATTACCAATTACCTATTCTCCCCTCCTAAGTGCATGCCAACATAGATGACACAGCAACCACTGCAGAGAATAAAAGGATACCACCCCTTGATGCTTAATGTCATTTTAGTGCAGATTACGGAACTTGCAAACCTTTGCACAAAGACCCTTACATTCAAACTGTTCAATAACCGCAGACAGATTTAAGACTATGTACAGGCTCTTGAGAATATTTGAGTTGATGAAAAGAAAACACAAAAAATATCTGATGTGTTACATTCACATAACTTTCTCTATCCTCTATCGTTTATTAGTAAGTGTACAAGTTATTCTTAGGAGAGTTTATCTTTCTATCTACTTCATTTTAATTCAGACAAACCTTTGCAAAAATAACTACATTGTACATTTCGTTAGGATACAAAGAGAACAGTGTTAGTAAAATGTTTAAGAACTGGACGCTATGCGTTGCCTTAAAATTCCATACTGTTTCCATGCAATCACCAGAAACAACTGAAACTCGATGAGACTAAAAAGGAATGACGAAGTATTGAACAAATCGAACCATTAATAACGGATATCTTGGATATGGCTGATGCCATAAAATTAATTGTAATAATTGTGTATTTAAAAGAGATCTACATTTTTTGTGTATTACGTTTTCGTCTATCCTTAACATTTACCAGTTATACAGGTTTACACAAACTTCCTTCCGAATAAAGAGAACTTCACAGGCTATTTCCAGAGAATTCAAAATATACATTTTATTTCTCATGTAAATATCTTTAATGTGTGGTATTTTACTCTAAATCGTTATTCATTTTTTAGTAAATAAACAATTTCGAAAAATGTTCCATGTAAAGGGTAATTTGGGTTGGGGGATTTTGTTGAAAATCTTCATCCGCATATTTGGAAGGTACTTTAGTACCTTAGATACCTTAGGTTAATGCCTTACTTCAGCACCTGGTACTTTTAAATACTAAATTTGGAATTTATCCGACTTTTCATTTTTGAGTGCTGTTCACAGACACATGCACACACGGACCATTTTTTAATTTAATTTTCTGATTGAGGGGCCTCAGTGAAATCTCGGTACGAATTTTTGGGTGGAATGCAATACCTTCTCTACCTATTATGTACGTAATAGAGAAAGTAATAAAGAAATATATAAAAAGAAACCAAAGCAAAAACAAAAATCTTGTTGTTTTAAAGGTAATCAGTAATGATAGTGATACAATTTTCATGATTCCTCGTTCTTAAATTTAAGAGATAATAGTTACTTCAAGATTATTATTATTATTATTATTATTATTATTATTATTATTATTATTATTATTATTATTATTATTATTAATAATAATATTAGACATACGCAAAATTCATAGCCAATTGCGTTTCTGACAAACTTTTAAATTATTATTGTAAAAAGTTCTGCACAGCTCCTTTAATGTATTTTTAGAAGTGTTGGAAGATTTATTTACTTAATTTGTTTAGATGTAATTATTTAAATTTAATAGGTGAAGGGGTAGAAAATGTTGTCTGGTATAATATCTATTAAAGGGTAACATTTTAAAATGCGAGTTAAGGGATAAATGGGCAAGTATAACATCAGTGTCAATTCTACTGGCCTTACTATAAGAGTTTTAGTAAAATGGTCACTATGTACACATAGTATTAATTTAAAGAGAAGCAAAATATTTAATTCATTTGTTGCAGCCTGCGAGGAAATAAATACACTAGGACGGTGAATTTTCTTGAAGAGAAAAGAGAGAAAAGTTTAAAAACATTTTTTAGTTTTAGACTCCTTGCTCCACACTTTCTCTATGCACCCTTTAAGAGGTAACTCTCAAGAACAAGGTAAGGGCGCAACTTGTACTAAATTCTTTCGACAGCACCTCAGGCGAAGACTTGCCCTGAAAACAGCGAGTTCAAACACTACATAAGAAGCGAAGAGTGCGTGACGGGTCTCAAAGAGAACCCTAAACCTCATGAAAACCCACAAAGTTTACTCCGTATTTCGATTTTTGATGGCGGCTCAGACCAATTTAGAATTTAATATGTGCGACACTCCCGGTGTCTGCACTTCTTTTATCGTTTTCCAGGGGCTTCAGTATTCTGTGCTCCCAAACTATAATTTACTGATAAGTTTTTCTTTTTTGGGGGGGGTGGCTGTAGTGAGTATCCTTGTTTTAGCTGATCTGTTCCCCATTTGGGCTTACAAAACTGTTTATTTTGACTACTGCTTGGCTTCACGTGTGGTGTTTTGGATTCTCGGATGTTCTCGGTGCAAACCATGGTGTGCGGCGCTGCTAAAGAATTTCGATGACGGTTGGGTCTGTTCTTTGTCTCAGGAATTGCATATTGAAATGAAGGCCTCAGGACTGCCCCATTGACGCTTTTTCTGTATTTTCAGACTTAAAGTTTTCAGAGTATAGTTTAATTCCTATTGCCCATTTAACTTTTATAGTATATCGGGAGCTTTGAATTGATAAATAACTGATGGATTTCTCGACTGGTTGACGGTATTTTTTCAGTTTTTATTTTGTTCCTTTTATTTAGGAAACACTCACATTCACCCTTGCATTCCTACTTCCAGACTATGGACGCTGGGGAATAATTCCCCAGCTGGGAATCAACCCGAGACCTCTCTGTTCGCAAGTCAGATGCACTTTTAGTAAAAGATCTGAGTCTGTGAGCATAACTCAAAAACGAAAAGTCGGTTTTTACTTTCTCTACTACGTATAGTAAGTAAGGGAAGTATTGTATTCCACCCAAAAATTCGATACCGAGATTTCACCGGAAATACATGTTTTGAGATCCCCTGAATCCAAAAAAAGCATTTTTGGAAACATGTCCGTGTGTGTGTCTGTCTGTGTGTCTGTGTGTCTGTCTATGAACAGCATAACTCAGAAACGAACAGTCGGATAAACACCAAACTTGGTATTTAGGTTCCGTATCTTCCAGAGATGCGACAGGAAGCTTTTCAAGAAAATCCCCCCACCCCAGAGTACCCTTTACATGGAACATTTTTCGAAAATTTTAATTTTCTCAAAAATGGCTCTAACGATTTGATTAAAGTATCATATGTTTAAGATATTTTCATGACAAACAAAATGTATATCTTGAATTTACTGACAATGTCTCCAAAAGTATTCTTCATTATGAACGACTTTTGCATAACTGGTAAACCATAAGAGATAGACAAAATTTTACTACACAAAAGATGTAGATCGCGTTAAAATACACAATTTATGTCATATACATTTTTGTTGTTGAGTGAACCATTTTCGAGATATTGCTTGTTATTCCCTTAAATGTTTCAATACTTTTGTCAAATGGGAATTCGTTATTCATTTTTACTTTCTCTACTACGTATAGTAAGTAGGGGAAGTATTGTATTCCACCCAAAATTTCGATACCGAGATTTCACCGGAAATACATGTTTTGAGACCCCCTGAATCCAAAAAAAGCATTTTTGGAAACATGTCCGTGTGTGTGTGTGTGTCTGTGTGTCTGTCTATGAACAGCATAACTCAGAAACGAACAGTTGGATAAACACCAAACTTGGTATTTAGGTTCAGTATCTTCCAAGGATGCGACACGAAGGTTTTCAAGAAAATCCCCTCACCCCAGAGTACCCTTTACATGGAAGATTTTTCGAAAATTTTAATTTTCTCAAAAATGGCTCTAACGATTTTGATTAAAATATCATATGTTTAAGATATTTTTATGACAAATAAAATGTATATCTTGAATTTCCTGGGAATGTCTCCAAAAGTATTCTTTATTGTGAACGACTTTTGCATAACTGGTAAACCATGAGATAGACAAAATTTTACTACACAAAAAATGTAGATCGCGTTAAAATACACAATTTATGTCATATACATTTTTTTAGTTGAGTGAACCATTTTCGAGATATTGCTTGTTATTTCCTTAAATTTTCCAATACTTATACTTTTTCTCAAATTCGTTATTCAATTTTTTATGTCCTGGATATGCAAACAGAATAGAATGCGCCACATAGCAACCAGCGCTTAAAAGATTTGACTATCGCTTATAACCTACCATGTTCTCCTTGCATCTACAAGAAAATTAGCAATAAGATTGACATCTCGATATCTCGAGTAACATGAAGCATATGGAGAATAAGCATTTGTAAAAATAGATTGTACAAGAGTAGAGAAAGTCATGTGAGTGTAACACATCAGATTTTTTTGTCTTGAATATGCAAAGAGTATTAATCTGTGGAAAAGAGAATGGTGCTGCACCTAGCAACCAGCTATTAAGAGATATGTATGTGCTTAAAGGCTACTGTATTTCGATACTGCCCTTGTAAATATATATTCCCCTTGCATCTACAAGAAAATTAGCAATAAGACAGAGTCTGCAAATGTTTATCTCGATTAACATGAAGTAGATGGAGAATAAGCGTTTGTATAAATAGTTTGTACAAGAGTAGAGAAAGTCATGTGAGTGTAACACATCAGATTTTTTTAAGAAAAATCCCCTCACCCCAAACTACTTTTTACATAAAAAATTATTGGTTATTTTTTATTTTCTAAAAAATGGTTCCAAATATTTTGATTAGAAACATCATGCGTTTAAGATATTTTCATGACAAATAAGATGTGTACCTGGAATTTTCAGGAAATAGCCTGTGAAGTCTTCTTCAATGAGTAACTTTTGTATAAGCCGTAATCGGGGGATAGATACAGTCTTACTACACAAAAAATGATATATCTCGTTAAAACACAATTAGTGTCGAATGAAATGTGCCAACGGAAGATAGAACGCAAAATCCTGGGCATGTCTCTGAAAGACATCTCTACTGCAACAATAAACCAGTTATCATAGACAACAGGCATGGCACTAGTCACCAGAATTAAGTTGAAATTGGGAGGGCGCGTTGCGGGACTACAAGAAACAGATGTACATACAAGGCTACCCATACAGGCAAATGACTACAAGGCAGACCGAGATGCAGATGGTGGAAACCTCTTCATGGAGCACGCAGGAGGACGGCAATGGTCGCGAGTAGCGAGAGGAAGAAGCGACTGGATATCCCTGGAGAGACTTCTATGTAGTGACTGATACCGTAATTATTGCCGGGAAGATACAATTAAATAAAGAAATCATAATAAGAAGAGAAATAATTGCAATAAATAGTTTCCGTATATTGAATCAATGTATAATGTAATAAGCTTGAGTTCAAAATGTTTGTCCATAAAAACGAAGGTAATTAGGAAGTCGGGTTAGCGAAACTCATTAGCACCAGCCGATCCAGCGAACGCATTAGCTTAAAGATTCTTGGAAATCAGTTAGGTTATAAGTTCAGTATGTTTGCAATCACGTAGGCCAAAATTCCGAAAAAGAGAGACAGTTAGATTTTCAGATTTTAGCCAAAGCCCATGGTAACAATGTTAAGAGACACAGGAGGATTTTTAAGTATTGGCTGCGCGCGAAAAATAACGTTGGTGGGGAGTAATGAAGTAGACGGCTAAAAGTAATAAAAGCGTGCAATTTTAGATCAGAGAGTTACTTTCCCTGGTACCGGCATTAGTACTCACATTCGTTCGTGCATACATTCGTCAATCTGGTAATGGCACTGGTACTTCCTGCTCGTGTGATTTTTAAGCACCTAGTGACACGCTTGTCTGAGTAAGATTTCTGGGCTATTGCGAGAGGTCTCGCCCATAAGCATTTTAGCGATTCTCGGCGAGTTACGCTCCTAGTTTCTTTTATTGCGGAGACAGTTATTTCAAGTCGTAAAATTGACACTGTAGAAGTTAGCAGGTATAATAATTCAGTTGTTACAATTTCGAGTGCTACGATTCATAATCAGTTTCATTGTTTTTTCTTAAAACGATCGGCAACTCACTTCAATAACTCAAATATTAGTTCCCAATAAACTTCTCAGTCAATTTAAACTGGTGTTGTCCTTCACAATACATACAAGCATACCTTGAGGGAAAGATCTCGTATCCATAACACTAGAACAGCTGGCACACGAGACAGCAGAACGATCTACGAGATCATGGCAGCAGTATCAACAACGGAGGTAAAGTAAACGACATCAAAAGTGCTGACCACCGTCTTGCTTCAAAATTGTCGTATCATCGCGGCACCATATCGTTCCGGTATCAATTCTCTAGTTCCCGAGGTCGCGGGTTCAAATCCACGGAGGGCATTGGTTTTTTCGGGCGTAAAAATCCTTAGCATGGCTTCTTCGGAAAGGAAGTAAAGCCGGTGGTCCGAAGCCGTATATTTAGCACATAAAAGAACCTCAAGCCTGATAAAGAGGCATCTGAGCAAAAATTCCGGTCTTTTATGCCCAATGTAGAATGGAACGCTAAGAACCATAGCAGTTACAGAACGTCCATATACAAAAACCCAATTTAAACTCCAGCATCAAAGTGGCACCCCATTGTGACAAACTTACTGCTTCAAACTTGACGACCATCGTGGTAAAATCATCACGTTATCAAACGGGCGACCATCACGGGGCTGTGACGACAATCGTTACAGCGTCAAACTGTCGCACCATCGCGTGGCATAAAAACTGACGACCGTCTACAGTTTCATGACTAAATAGCGAAAGTGAATAAATAGTATTATTATTATTAAACAGTGATTACAGAGCGCGCCACACAATCAGACAAAAGTGACTAAATAAACATGTGCAACGCCTAACGTGGAGTAGCTCACCACGTCAGTAATAATGAGCTTTTCCTATTTGATAGGAGGCCTTTGCCCTTCAAAAGACACTTTAGGCCATTTTTCAATTTTTTGTGGCGTTAACAATTTCCTATATATTCTTTGTTATTCGTTTGAATTTTCAAATACTCATGTTTTTCAAATGATAAGTCCTATGCGTTTTCTTCCCCCTCGTGGTCATGCAAAAACGCATGGAATATCAAAGCCATAACATACACCATGTGATCAAAAGTATCCGGACACCCCCACAAACATACGTTTTTCATCTTACGTGCGTTGTGCTGCCACCTACTGCCTGGTACTCATTATCCGCGACCTCAGTAATCATAGACACCGTGAAGCAGCAGAATGGGACGCTTCGTGGAACTCACGGAATTCGAACTGGTCAGGTGATTGGGTGTCACTTGTGTCAGAAGTCTGAACGCGAGATTTCCACACTCCTAAACATCCCTAGGTCCACTGTTTCTGGTGTGATAGTGAAGTGGAAACGTGAAGGGTCATGTACAGCACAAAAGTGTACAGGCCGACCTCGTCTGTTGACTGACAGAGGCCGCCGACATTTGAAGAGGGTTGTAAAGAGTAATATGCAGACATCTATCCAGACCATCACACAGGAATTCCAAACTGCATCAGGATCCACTCCAAGTACTATGACAGCCGTGAGGTGAGAAATCTTGGATTCCATGGTCGAGCAGCTGCTCCTAAGCCACGCATCACGTAGGAAAATGCCAAACGACGTCTCGCTTGGTATAAGGAGCGTCAACATTACATGATTGAACAGTGGCAAAACGTTGTGTGGAGTGACGAATCATGGTACACAATGTGGCGATCCGATGACAGGGTGTGGGTATGGCGAATGCCTGGTGAACGTCATCTGCCAGCGTGTGTAGTGCCAACAGTAAAATTCGGAGGTGGTGGTGTTATGGTGTGGTCGTGTGTTTCTTGGAGGGGGCTTGCATATGTTTTTTTGCATGGCACGATCACAGCGCAGACCTACATTGATATTTTAAGCACCTTCTTGCTTCCCACTGTTGAAGAGCAATTCGGGGATGGCGATTGCATCTTTAAACACGATCGAGCACCTGTTCAAACTGCACGGGCTATGGCGGAGTGGTTACACGACAATAACATCCCTGTAATGGACTGGCCTGCACAGAGTCCTGACTTGAATCCTATAGAATACCTTTGGGATGTTTTGGAACGCCGACTTCATGCCAGACCTCACCGACCTACATAGATACCTCTCCTCAGTTCCGCACTCCGTGAAGAATGGGCTGCCATTTCCTAAGAAACATTCCAGCACCTGATTGAAAGTATGCCTGCGAGAATGAACGTTGTCATCAAGGCTAACGGTGGGCCAACACCATATTGACTTCCAGCATTCCCGATGGAGGGCGCCACGAACTTGTACGTTATTTTCAGGCAGGTGTCCGGATACTTTTGATCACGTAGTGTACTATGGATTTGACTGTCGCTTAAGCCTACTCTATTGCCTTTGTACCTACAACGAAATGTGTAATAAAGACATTTTTGCAAATGTTTATCTGGATTAATATGAAGTTGTTAGAAGCATAATGTTTTGTAAGAATAGTTTTAGAAGAGTGTGTAGAGAATGCCGTGTGAATGTAACACATTTTTATTTTATATGAATCGTGGGGAGCATCTGGTTCATATTTCTTCAGTGACAAAATTTTCACAAACTACACTGTTGATATAGCCTTGGCTATCATAACTCGGGGTCCATCTCTAGTAAATACAAATTCATAATACTTATTCAATGCAAAACGCACTTCTTTCTTAAAGAACTGCTCTTCCAAATTTCGAACGGCGAGAGCTTTCTCATTCAATTATTAGTAAACAGGTTATCTGTAGGAGATTAATTGTTATCCAAATGAATGCTTTGAAATCTCATCCAAAAATGATTTAGTGGAAGAGAAACTCCATGCTTTCGCATGAATAGTTTGATTGAACATTTTAAAGTTGCGACACCATCAAAAACTGAATTTGCGAAATACTGACCAATTCAATTTATGGTTACTACATTCCAGGATATCCATTACATTTTGTTCTGCGAGGACATATTGTTTCCACTGTTATTTTTATGAACTAATTCTGTTATTGGAATAACATTTAAATGGAAACAATTAAAATGGTTTTGTTTATTTTTCTGCATTGCAATTTTCATTTGTGTTAATGCGAATTTACGTTCACGTATTATTTCAGTAGGTACTATTTAGCTACATGAATGAATGGCAATCATTATACTTCTGTAACTTCACACGATTAATAGCTGTGAATTTATATTTCCATCCATATTATTGGAAGCCATTTACAAAAAAAGTTGTTATTTTATCTAAGTCACAACAGCTGTATCTGATAAGATGTGGAAAGGTTCTAGGGGTGAAATTAAGGAAATACTCGCTACAAAAAAAACTGTTTATTACTTGTTATATTAATGTCAAATCATAAAAGAGCTAAATATTTATAGTTTAAAATAAAAAAGTTGTAGAAAACACAATTAATTGGAAAGAACATTTACTGATAATGGAATACTCAAGAATACCAAGAAAAATGTTAGACTATAACCCAGATGGAAAAGAAGAGTTGAACATCCATATCAGAGATGGAAAGACGAGGCTTTTCTTCAAGAGATGGAACATTTCAGTGATGAACTAAACTGTGACATTGATGGAGGTAATGATGTACTATCCACCAAGAAAACTTATTTCAACCAACCATGCTATCTGCCGTTGCCAATGTATCACTACAAATTTATCCTTACGGTTTTGTTTATCATTTTCCTATCTTTTGTTTCGCAAACATTTCCACAACAGGATTGAGTTGCAATTTAAGCTCTGCTTGCGTTTCAATAACTGTTATCTTTTATTATATCACAAATTCCGTTTTATTCCTTTAAAATACCGTGTGTTTTTACTTCTGCAGACCTTGGAAGTATCCACGCTCTCATTTCCGGTGTTTATATTAACTCGCCACGACTTTTTTTTTAAAAAAAATTTAAATTAAATTTTTAATTTAAAAACACAATTTTTACTTTCTCTACTACTTATCTATAGCAAGTAGAGGAAGTATTGCATTTCACCTAAAAGTTCAATACCGAGATTTCACTGGAAATACACGTTTTGAGGTATTCTGAATATAAAAATAATTTTTGGAAAAAGATCGTGTGTGTATTCGTGTAACTGTGAATAGCATAACTCACGTTAAATACCAAACCTGGTATTTAAATTCAGCAACTTCCAAAGATGCAACACAAAGATTTTTAACAAAATACCCATTTACATGGAATATGTTCGAAAGTTTAGATTTTCTCAAAAATGGCTATAACGATTTTATTAAAATACCGTATGTTACGTTCATGACAAATCAAAATGCATATATTTAATTTTTCTGAGAATAGCCTCTAAAGTCCCCTTCATTCTGAATGACTTTTTCATTAACTGGTACATCGTAAGAGATAGACATAATCTTACTACACAAAAAATGCGGATCTCCTTAAAGCACATTACGTCAAATAAATTTTTTGTGGACTTAACTATTTCCGAGACATTCCTAGTTATTAGTATGAATTTTCACATAATTATGCTTTCCTCAAATGGGAAGTCCTTTTTTTCTTTTTTTTTTTTCTTTTCTTTCTTTCCTTCCTTTCCCCCCTCCTATTCATGCAAAGAGAACGGAATTTCAAAGCCATCACATTGCGACGAGCTCCTAAGACTTGAATATTGTTTAAGTCTAGTATTCCCCTACTCCCATTGTAGCTACAAGGAAATATGTAATAGAACCATTTCCACAAATGTTTACCTGGATTAATATGATGTAGATAGAAGAATTAGTTTTCGCAAGGTTAGTTTGTTGAAGAATGGGTAGAGAAGGTCATTTGAACGTAACACATCATATTTTTTAAAACCAAATTTGCTGATAGCCGGCAACTTCTCCGTTTAACTATGCAGCAGGACGATCTGCACAATGGCGTTTATGATATGAGGGACAGATTTCACCTTTAGCAGAAAAATTATTGGTCCCACGTCGTCGGTCTGGGTGGTTCAGTTGGTTAGGCCTGGCTTTCTGATTCCACGATCGCGAGTTCAAACCCGGGTCGGACCGATGGTTTTTAAGGTTTCTTAAAAGCGACAGCCCCATGTCGTAGATTTACTAGCATGTAAAAATAAACTCCTCCGAGACGAAATTTCGGCACACCGGCGGTGCCGATATGATCCTGGCAATTGACATCGTTGTTAACAAACAAAAACATTTTATTAAGGATTTATAAAGGATTTGGACTACAAATTTGATTCTTTAAAGCATCTATTTAAGTCAGAGTTTCTCAAGGTTTTCTTTCTTTTTATTTTTTAATGGTACTCCTCGTTCATTACTGAAAGTCTAATGTGCCCTCACAATAAATCTCATAAAACAAAAATGTTTAAAAAAATATGACTGCTTGACAAATTATGACAGTTTTAAATTTATTGAAGAGATGATTTAAATATACATGGTAAATAAGATAAAATCGTGGAAGTAAATAAATGTTTACACACCCGAACAACATAAGGTTTTGATGTCAACATTAAGTAATGTGGAATCATAAATCACAGCATTTCCTGTTTGTATGAAACTTCATAAAGCAATCAGTACGGAATAATAATTAAGAATGAATAGTATTAATCCAATTCTGAAGTTCATCAAGCATTTCAATGAGATAAGTGTGGCTATATGACTTTACACAGTTTTTCGATATCTGGTTGTGCAGTTGAGACTTTCAAGCGGAGGCTCGGCGCCAAATTTAGCACGTTTTGTTACTTAAGTTTTAGGTGCACCGTGGATGAAAAACAGATGCACAAAGATATGCTGAAAAAAGCGTCACAAACGTGATGGCATGGTTAGCGATGAGGTTATTCGTTCGATCTGTGCAACGAAACGTTTGTCAAAGAGGTTTGAACCCGGATTGGAGGGTTTCATTACAGAACAGTTGATTAATTTCTTCTTTTTCTGTCGTTGAAAAGAATTCTGGCGACCCGGCGTCTTCCATTGAAGGAAAAGATCCTTATTCAGAACTAGCACTCTAAATTCTTAAGAAAGCTGAAGTTCATTTTCTTCCAAGAAATTTCCCCAAAACGGAACGAACGCAGTTGTCCATTTATTTTTATTTTGTTTAAAACTGAAGCTTCTTCTTCAGAACTGTTATTTTTTCTTAAATCTTGAGATATGCTGTCCCTTCGCACGTAACCAGATACACGTAAGGAGAAAATTTTAAAATATGTTACCAACATAAGACGTTGAGGGGCAGTTTGATTCATTGTTGCTTGATAAGCGTTAAAATTGATATTAAATGTGCGACCGGTCTTGAAATAGCATTGTGATATATGGAGTTCAAAGTTACGAAGGGAAATATTTTTAAATAAATATTTTAACTTTCTTCACGTTTCTTTTCATATTTTCTTCTTGAGATTTATTCTTGAAGCACATGGATAACCCCTGAAAGCCAAATATGTACACAGTTTGAGAACCCTTGTAAGGTAATAAAACAAAATGAGTATATGCATGTGAAGGACCCTGCATATCTGCATAGTACGTATTTCTTTCCTCTCGGATGCGTTGAGCATTTTTGGTAAAGAAGGCATTTCGAGGTGTTAACTTTCCATAGAAACAACAGAATAAAGTACTAAAATATCACATTAAGTGTTTAGAAACATTCAGGAAATGGCATGGTGTGATCCTAAGGCGGATCGCTAGTAATTTATTAAATGAATCTTCTACGTGGAAACGGAAGAGAGGCAGGTGTCTAGTGTATAGCTGTCTGGAACGGAAGGTTGCAAGTTCACTTCACTTCAAGGAGAGTAAATCTGAAGCTTTGCCTTGCTCTGAAAACCACTAGTTCCGCTAAAGGGCGCGCTAACAACCCCCAACCCCACTTTCGACCAAGTTCCTAACGACCTTAGCAGCAACACACCGCAAACTAATGCAACCATTCAAATAACTAACAACAAATTTTATAGGTGTGTTAGTGCAAGTTGGTGTAAGACGTTCAGTGGGGAAGAAAGACGATGAAGCCAGCATCTAATGCGTTGATTTCGGCTTGGCCCTTAAGTATGAGCTAGTAGTCTCTCCAAGCATAAGATACCGCAGGACCTTAAACAGGCAAACAAAGCAAAAGATACCTCAATTTATCAGGGCAATGTACAGGAACACTGAATGTAGTTATGTCCAGTTTTCAGTGGCGAGCTGGTTGTTCGGACAAATTGAATTGTAACTATTCGAATCGTAATGCTATTATTGAGTGCAGAGTGTTGTATACTACTTTTATTAATGCTTTAGTAAACCATGATATTAACTTTGCTATGTTTAGTAAGTTCGTGCAATAATCGTTAAGACTTATGAACATGGAATTTATAAGCTAAACTTCTATACTTCTATACATACATATGGAACAGTATATGCCTATACACATATACATTATATATAAGTTATACATATACATGGCATATTACTCATCTACAGAATAATAATAGTATTATTCTGTAGATGAGTAAAATACAAGTATTTTAATAACACTGTTGAACGATTTTACGGCTAAGGCGAAGAAAATTATGGTCTAAACATATTTCCTTTTGTCTAGTATTTTTTATGAATGTGTTGTTTTAGTACATATTTTGTTTTTCATATAGAATTTTAATACAGACAGCAAATATTCACATGGGAGAGCCAGTATTTCAAGGGTTTTAAAAATATAGCTGTTTGTGTATCTGAAATCACTCTATGGCATTTTTCTCTAATAGAAAGACACACTTACTTTCAATCCAGTTTCCCTAAAAATTGACGCCATGTATTTTCATTACTGAGCTAAAATCGGCGTAAACAACTAACTTTAAAGGCCTAAACGTACGAAGGTTGATCATGCACGAATTGCACAACATGCAGACCTAAGTTTAGGCATAGCAATATCAATACAAACAATCCAGCTCAGAATATATATAATACACAGATACAGGGTGGACCTGTTGATACTGTATAATATCTCCGAAGTTAGGCGTTGTAGAAAGAAATGTCTTGAATAAAAGTTGCTCGATATTATGGGGGAAAGCACTTTCCATTAGTCGTGTTTTATTTGGAGGACATTGTGGTGGTCATTTTAGGGTCAATTTAATTTGACCCCAATTTTAGGTTCGCATTTTAAAAAATTAAATTGATCCTAAAATGACTGTGATAACGTCCTCTAAATAAAATACGACTAATGCCATTTATTTCCCCCATAATTTCAAGCAACATTTATTAAGGACATTTCATTGTAAAATGCTTAGTTTTGGAGATATTGTACAGTCTTAACTTAAATGGTGCACACTGTATATAGAGCTGGTGTTAAAAAAAAGTGTTCCATATTTTGGGAGGAAGTAGTATGGACCAAAACAAGAAAAAATATGTCTAGTAAACATGGGCTTTAAAATGCATACCTTAAGAGCTATGAGTACTACTTGTTCATCTTCGTTACTGTGAAACATCTCTTCTACTGCAAGCTCTTTGTTATTACCTACGTAAGACCTATAGCTGGCGGTAAACAGATGAGGACACATTATTCTGTTATTGTCCATGGACACAGCATGTAGTGGACATTTGTTAGTGTTGTTACTGTAAACCGTATTCACAGTTGTGGGTAAGTGTAACGTATATTCTTATTACTCCTAATGGAATCAGTTTGTGTTTTTATAAGTTTGTGAAATGCTTTTACATTGTAGTTTTATCTTGAAATCGTTGGTATATGCAACTCCATTAATAATGTACAAACACTACAGGTAGGCGCCATCAATGCCTGTCAGAGCATCCGTGACCAACCTGGAGTGTTTCAGAGAGTGCGAGTTTCCCTAAGACGGACAGAAGCATACCTTACTATGAATGGACACCATATTGAGCACCTCCTTTAGCGATGGTTCACAAGCGCAGGTCGTATGTAATCGCAAGCACATTACATTAGAAGCTACGCTGTTTCACAGTAACAGAGTAATGTGTCCTCATTTGTAGCAAAGAGCTTGCGCTAGAAGAGATGTTTCACATTAGCGAAGATGAACAAGTGGTCGTAGCTCTCAAGGTATGCATTTACAGCCCATGTTTACTGCATATTTTTTCTGTTTTGTTCCATACTACCACTTCTCAAAATATGGAATAATTTTTTTAACACCTGTATAATTAGGGAATTTGGAGATTTTTCCTTTGAGTTATACAGAAAAATGTACATCTTAATTTTTAACCATCAAAATAATTAACGTAATATATAAAATGGAAGTGGTATTAATGTCACCCGCTTACGAGATGATTTTACAAACAGAAACGAATGAACAAGTGTAATTTTAATCTTTGAGGAGATTAATTTCCTGCACTTTTCATGACACCATAATTCAAATAGGGAAAATTACGGCAAGCATTATTAAGTGTACGATAGAATGGCAGCATATGTCAGAGGCACATGTTTCCTGAATTCCACGTCTTCCTTGACGGTTACGCTACATGCTGGCCTTAAAACTCTTTCCATAACATGGCAAGAAACAAGTGAAAATCGACAGGACTTGAAAAGAATGACTAAATATTGAGCAATTCGAATCATTAATAACGGATATCTCGGAAATGCTGCGAAAAAGTTATTTGAAATACATTATGTCTCTTAAAGGGATCTACATTTCTTGTGTAGTATGTTTTTGTCTAAGCTTAACGTTTAGCAGTTATACAAGATTATATAAAATTTCTACCGAATGAAGAGGACTTCAAAAGGCTATTCCCAGAAAATTCAAGATATACATTTTATTTGTCATATAAATATCTTTAATCAAACTATCTTAATCAAAATCGTTAGAGCATTTTTTAGAAAATAAAAAAATTCGAAACATGTTCCATGTAAAGGGAAGTTTGGGGTGGAGATTTTCTTGAAAATCTTCGTGTTGCATCCTTGGAAGATACTGAACTTAAATACCGACTTTGGTATTTATCCGACTTTTCGTTTTTGAGTTATGCTGTCCACAGACAGACAGACACACACACACACACACACACAGACACACAGACACTCGCACGGATTCAGGGTGCTTTAAAACATGTATTTCGGTGAAATCTCGGTATCGAATTTTTGGGTGGAATACAATCCTTATGTAGTAGAGAGAGTAATTTTTGTGGAGGTTTAGGGGACCTCGAAACATGTATTTCCGGTGAAATCTCGGTATCGAAGTTTTGGGTGAAATGTAATACCTTCTCTATCTACTACGTACGTGGTAGAAAAAGTAAAAAATTAAGAAATGAACTTTTGTTAATATGCTTAGTTTTGACACTATTAAACAATAATATTCATATTTGTATATTTTAAGTGAAAAAAATTATGTCTTATATTTAACATTTATTTTCTCCCAAACTCGTAGGATAAATAAAAAGTCATTACTAAAATTTACTAATATAGTATTAAAGAGCTTAGTTACAAAACATTAACTTTTTAAAAAAATAACTGCATCGCGTGAAACAATCTTTCAAAACATTAAAAAACACCAAGAACAAATTAATATCTCGAACTAATTTAAAAATATGCATGAAATTTGGTCTACATATTATTATGTTAAACTCTGATTGCTGTATTAAAATTTCAAATTAATCAACCTGAAATTACGAATTTTTTAAATTTTACAGATGAAAATTCTTAAACATTAAAACATATTAAACACGAAATAATTCTTGTAGTAAAACAACGCAGCAACGCAATCTCAGCAGTGTTTGGAATATATCAGTGCGCATTTTGCTACAGATGCTTTGCATCAAACTTTTTTTTGTGCAATATATGAAAAATAGAATAAATGTTACTAAACGTTATCAATCTGTTCATCTCTGTTGTAAAGGATGATATAGACATACCTAAATTAAATTAAACTGAGTTTTATTTATGGACGCTCTTTAACTGCTATGATCCTTAGCGCCCCATTCTATATTGGGCGTGAAAGACCGGAAATTCTGCTCAGAGGCCTCTACATCAGGCTTGAGGTTCTTTTACGTGCCGCAAATCTACGACACGGGACCACCGGTTTTACTTCCCTTCCGAAGGAAGCCAGCTAAAGATTTTTACGCCTGAAAAAAATCCATCGCCCTCTGCCGGGTTTGAACCCGCGATCCCGGGAACTACTACACCACGGAGGACAACGACATATACTCACCTATTGCAGAGTCGGCAATGCCATGCTGAGTTCATGCTGCAAAGTCCCTCAGCGTGCCAACATAGCAGAAGTTCACCTGATATTTATAATCAACATGAAAAAAAATGTGTTCGTTAATTATTCCATATATTGTAATATAAATTTGATATAATAAGTGATTTAAAATCCTTAACTTAGACACTAATCATTTACTTAGCTTCAGAATTAAATTTTGTGTGATAGCTTGTCTGAATGATGAAGTCCATGATAAAATTCTGACATGTTACATTCACATGACTTTCCCTACCTATTATCCTTTATTTTTATATGACTTCTACAAACTATTCTTATGAAAGCTTTTTTTTTTTTTTCTATTTCACGTTACTCGAGTTAAACCTTAGCGAAAATAGATTCATTACACAGCTTGTTGTAGGTACTAAGGCGTTAGAGGAAACCGTAATGATACTCAGATGTTTATAAACCAGCTCGCTGTATACTGGTCTAGCAATTCCATACTCTTTCCATGATATCGCGAGAATGGTACTGAAAATCGAGAGGACTTTAGAAATGACAAAGTATGGAAAAATTCGAACCAATAACAACGTATATCTCGGAAGTGGCTAATGTCACAAAAGATTTATTCAAAATAAATTCTATGGTAGAAACTATCCCTTAACGTTTACCAGTTATACAAATTATACAAAATATGTTAAAGCGACTATAAACTTTCAAAATAAAAAGAAATTCTTCCGAACAAAGAGAACATCATAGGGTACTCCCAGAAAATGCAATATTTACATTTTATTTGTCATGTAAATATCTTAAACATTGGTAATTTAATCTAAAGGTTAACAGCTATTTTTGAGAAAATCAAAAATTTTCAAAAATCTTCCAAGCAAAGGATAGTTTGGGTTGGGGGATTTTTTTTTTAAAATCTTCGTGTCGTATCTTTTGAAGATACTGAACTTAAATATCAAAATACTCTTTTTGGATTCAGGATCACAAAACCGTATTTCCGTTGAAATCTCGATATCGCAGTGAAATGCAATACCTCTCCTACTAGGTATGTAGTAGAGAAAGTAAACATTTGGTTGCAAAGCACTAAAGTTGAAAATTTCAGCCTCGTATAGTGCGTATTCTATAAAACTAGGTCACATATAAAAGCTCATTAGCTATTTTTATAAGCTGCATTTCCCATTAAGGGAGTAAACGAGCAAGAGAAGCATCTTGCACAAGCGGAAAAGTAAAGCAACGCTTTTAGCTGAATAGAAGGGCGTTGTAGAAGCCAATGAAAAGAAAGGAAGAAAAACATGAAGAGAAAAGTTTTCCTTTGTTAAACGTGAATAAATTCCCAACGGTAAGGATAAAAGCAAGAGGGAAAGTGTAAGAAAGATATAATTCCTTAAGAGTTACAGCAAATGCTGTCGAACTACGCCCAAGCACGATGGTGCTTCGACCGGCTATCTACTTCGGCTTTTAGGAGATGCTTGAGAATCTAAAGAAATGCGTTTGTGAAACAAAGGCTTTCAGGAAATTGTGGAATCCTTATGAAATATTTATTGATTAACTTAACATACACATTTTTGGATACCTAGCTTTAGTACAGATTTTAAAATAAATTAAATTAAATTTAAAACGGCCTCCTCCGTTCGGGTACAGAATTTCCTTATGAGGCAGCATCTTCCATGTTCATTACAAACCAACAATTCTTCCGCTACGTTTGATTTATTGTTCGTTAACACCGCAGAACAAGATCTTAAAAGAAAGTAAAAATTCAGATATTAAAGTCATTTTATTTTTGTTTTAAGCATAAATACCCAATCCCAATTCTAGAGCAGTAAAAGGGCGAGAGGGATTATTTTTATATCTAAGATTTGAACCCACGCTTCCACCTTAAAGATTAACGAATAGTTATGATAAGGCATAAACATTTCTAAGCATTAAATCCCGAACGAAAGGAAATATCTACTGAATTTAGACAAGGACTTCGCAGGTAACAAATCACCCCATCCCTCGTACAGTGCAGGGCGCTGATGACCTTAGCTGTTTAGCGCCCTTAACCCAAATTCATCGTCATCGTACAGTGTATTGGCGTTTGCAGACACATTAATTCTTGGCCGCTGTTGTTTACGCTCTTTGTTTTGCCATATGGTTTGAGTGCAGATAACTTGAAGATAACTTGAAGATAATTGCTGAAGAATTCCCAAGAGTTCCTATGCCTGGTTGTGATCTCACTTCCTCCGCATAACTAAGGGCCTTGGAATTCTGATCTACATTTATACAGACTGAAGCATGAGAACAAATTTTTACAAACTGCATAGTGAGCATTAATTTTAATATTTGTGTAAATTAACAAATTACTTCATTAATGTCAATAATATGCCATTTCATGGAACACAGGGAAACATGTAATTTATCGAAAAATATGTCCTACAAATGCCTTCCATTTCTTCGGCTAGAATTTGCTAACCTACAATTCATATCGTCGAACGACTTCTCACCTGGAATAGCATTAATTTCTCTGTAAATAAGTTTTACCTTTAAGGCCTATAAGGTTTTGTGGAGGATTTGAATTAACGTTGATCTTCAAATACGCCCTCCGTAAATTGTCACAGACAGAGAAATCTTCAGATCCTGGAGGCCATACAAAGTCTACATTTTTGAAATGACTTGATTCCCAAACACTCGACGCACAGCTGCAGTAGATATTCTAGCACAGTGTGCCGTGACACCATCTTGTTGGGACCATTTTGGCTGCTCTCTTGTGGACCTTAAAGACAATATTTATGGGGATATTAATGCTATTCCATTGAAATGTTACAAAAATCGTTTGAGGATATGCAACATATACTATATTGTAGTCGCAGGAATAAAGACAATTTGCGGGATATAATTTTCAAGAAACGAACTTCTTTTGTGTTCATAAAATTGCACATTATTAGCATTAATCTCAAACATTTATTAATTTAAATAATTAATATAAACAATGTTTGCTACACGATTGTAGAAATATAGATTTCATTGAATCATCCTGTACTACGCGAATTCTGTCACCTTTTGAACATTGCTTCTATGTTTTAGCCTTTTAGTTTGGTTTTACGCCTCTTTTATTTTCCTTGGTTAGTAGTTAATTTAGATCCACATGATAGGTAATTCGCAGATAATTAGTTTCCCGAGGTGGGTTAAAAGGTACATCCTGTAGTAAGATTTTGTAAAACTCGTCTAGAAAATTGGTGTATTTTTGAGTAGAAATATACAATGTTTTTAGATGGATTTCAATCCACAATTTCATGTTCCTTAAACAGCTTTGTCTCTCAGTACAGAGCCAATCTTCGTCTATCTATACAAGAGCGACACTGAAAATATTTATAAAATAAACAAGGACTAGTTTTAAAATATTTAAATGATTTTATAGTTTTTCAAAACATTCCCCTTTAAACCAATACATTTTTGCATTCGGTAAAAGCAGTCCTTAGAGCAATGATATCACTCTTCCTGAGGCACTTCAGAAACCGGTTTTATAATATTCCACTGCTTCATCCGATGACGAAAAAGTGATCCACGCATTTTATCTTTAATTTTTGGAAACAGGAAGAAATCACAAGGTGCTAGGTCAGGGTTGGTGGAGGGCCCATGGTGCTGACGTTTAGGCCATCCAAACACCCAGTTGTTAGTTTTGCTGTATGCGACGATGCGTTGTCATGATGTATTATTTTTCCTTTTAGGTGTTTTTCACAAATTTTTAAAACATTTGCAGTAAACAGACATTTGTGTACCAATTGGCAGTAATGATACGTCTATCTTATAATGCATAGTAGCAATATGACCCGTTTTAGAAGAAAAAAAAAGCTAGCAACCATCTTCTTACCAGTACTGCGAATTCATCGGACTTTTGTAGGCTTAGGTTCTGTTTGAAAGACCCATTAAGCAGATTGACTTTTCTTTTCAGGATCATTAACAACAAATCCAAGATTCATCACCAGTAACGATATACCAAACCAAATTTGAAGTGCCCCTTGGAATTTTCTCAGAGTGTTTCTGCACCAATCAATGCGTTGCTATGTTTGATCGGGAGTCACTTTATCTGGACAACAAAGTTTTCTCACGTCTAATTGTTGATGTAAAATGTTTTGTATTTGATTCATAGCAATGCCCAAAGTCGCCGGAATAAATTCATATTTTCGTTGAACATTTTCAAGCACTGCTCAAACAGCGGTAATATTTTCATCAGTAACAACAGTTTTTGGGCGTTCTTCACGAAATTCATCACCAAGAAAAAACCGATCTCTTTAGAATTCTCTGTACCAATTATAAATTGTTGCCTTAAGATGGAGCTTATTCGTCAAATACATATCTGAGCCGATCTTCACATTGTTTAGGCATTAATGACGATTTAAAATCGTAAAAAAGATCATAGTCCGGAAATGTTCTCTAGTCAAATTAATTTTTGGGTAAACACAAAAATCTTTAAATGATAATAATTAACAAAGTATTAGAGCAAATCAAACTAAACTGCAATAAACTCGCAAAACATTAGAGAGTTGGATGTGAAATATAAACAAATTTAATTTGTTTTTAGAAACATGGCATTCTAAACATTTACAGTATCGCCCTCGTATACGTAAGCGAGTTGCAAAGCGGCGACGAAGTGGACCAAGACGGGCCTGCTTTTTAACAGGCTGGTTAAATTCAATAAACTTAGGCGCAAGTGATTTAGTTGTGTTTGATATAAAATATGCGTAACTAAAGGCAAATGCTGCCAAGTTTGATAGTATTATCGTGTTTATATGCTTTGTATAATATTTTAAAAGAGAGGCAAGGGATGTATAGTTAGAACGTAGCATTCGATCTGAACCTGTTACAGTTTAGCTAGCAGAAGATCTCTCTTTTGGTTCAAGTTTTTTCATTAGGGGACTGGCTCTACAAACTCTTTTCGTAGATGGCAGATTTTCTCTGAAGAAGAAATTGCGTATAAAACTTTCCACGTCGTCTAGTCATCATTATCCATCAAACTGGAAATTTACGCTTTATATGAAAGTTAATAAAACTAAACCCTAGTTCATCTGAAGTTTTAAATGGTTAAGTTAAACATATCCGTGCAGGCATGTAAGAGGTTAAAGTATCCTTAATCCTTTTATCCTAACACACTTGAAACTAACGGATATGTAAACAATATTAACAACAAGGTTGAAACGGATAATGTTGGAAACACTGCCAATTTTCTTTTCTGTTGAAAGCTAACTACAATACTAGTAACTGCCTCTGTGGTCTGGTGGCGAGTATGCGAACTTCCAAATCTAAGGTTCGGGTTTTATTTCCGGCTGGAGGATAGGAATTTTTCTTTAGCCAGGATTATTCCTCATCCTCCCTAGAGTCTGTAAGTAATTTAATGTTTAGAAAGAAAACAAACCCAAAGATTATCACGTTAGAAAGCGAGTGAACATTATAGCCGATGAGCAGTTGCTCCAAAGGAAAAATATATGCCGATATGCCTTAGATGTTAAATGCGGCATATAAATGGAAAGAAACAATACCATTGTTTTAGCGGTAGCCTCAATAAACCGGCTTGTTTAAGAGATGCTTTGTATAGAGTCATGTGAAACCAAAAGTAATTGAATGAAAAATAAATCCATAGGTAGCACTTTTAGTTTTCGGTCGTTAAAATCACGAACATTCTTCAGTTTTAAACACTTATAATAATAATTTGGTAATTGCACTTTTCCCATTCTCCTATAACGCTTAGCTGTAATCGTTCGAGCTAAAAGCTACCGCGTGGTCTAACTCCACTACTTCTCTGCTGAATGGTATCCGCGCGATTTAAACAACGAGCTTATGTTACTTGCTTTCTTTGTATTTATGATTAGTCTAACTATTATAGTATTCAGAACTTCGTTTATGTTTTTGTGGCGCTGCCATCACCACGAGGAGTGGGAATAATGTTAGCGAAATTGGTGAAAATTTAAGTAAATTTCCTGTGAAAAAAAAATCAATCCTGAAGTCACAGAGCAATATGAATAAAAATGAAGATTCATTACAAATAGTTTTGAGTAGGGTTCATTTTTCCTATTATTTAAACCTCATATTTTAGGCTTAAATGTTTAATTAAATTGAGTTTTAATTTATGGACGCTCTTTAATTGCTGTGGTTCTTAGCGTCCCATTCTATACTTGACGTGAAGACCGGAAATTTTGCTAAGAGGCCTCTTTATCAGGCTTGAGGTTCTTTTACGCACCGAAGGAAGCCCTTACTAAGAATTTTTACGCCCGAAAAAAATCCATCGCCCTTCACTCGCGACCTCGGGAAGCACATGCTGGTAGCATGATACTCCTACACCACGGAGGACGACAGGCCTGAATATTGGATATATTTCACAACTAATCTTTCAATGTGTCCAATATTCATCTTAATTTAGTATTGCATAAGTACGTCTTATACGGTAAACGATATTGTTCTGTTATCACTGAAGTGGAAATAAGTTATGATAATAAGCCACATAAAGTAGTACCAATGTGAAGTGGTTTTAACTAAGAGCCAATGTGACGTTGAAATGTTAATTTGCTTATTAAAATTGTGCGGCGTAACTGATGAGCTTAAGAGAGAGAGAGAGTGAGTGAGTGAGTGAGTGAGTGAGTGAGTGAGAGAGTGAGAGAGAGAGAGAGAGAGATGGGCAGAAGTTTCGCCGACAACACAACACAACGCACGCAAGTATTCACAAGAAACACGAAAGTAAGACATTGCGAGGAAAGGGCGGAGTTAAGGGTGTAAAGCTCCTGTAGTGACGGCTGATAGCAGTTTAGTTACATTGTGTTTAAGTTGACTTTCTACATTTTTTGAAAGTTTTCCACTCTCTTTGTCATGATTCTTCGAGATAAATTAATATTACTAAAATCGGGAAGTAGTTTCAGAAATTCACCCTCTTGAAAATGTTTTAGGGACCGAGCGATCTCCCAGGTATGTAACTAGCATATTTAGTTTTGTATTTACATTCATCAATTTTCGAGACTTTCTGTACAATGTTCTTTGCAGCTAACTCCTACAACAGCTTCGCACGTTCAATTCCTAAAACATAATAATAATAATAATAATAATAATAATAATAATAATAATAATAATAATAATAATAATAATAATAATAATAATAATAATAAACTACAATAAACTCAGCGTGCAACACATACTCTTAATTTCACCATATGAAGCATGACATCTAACGTAGGTATAGTCTCGCACGTTCAATTCCTACACACATACTTAAGTTCACCATATGAAGCATGACATCTAACGTAGGTGTTTGGATGTTGCCTCTAAAGACATCATGTAATGTTTTTGAGCAAATTAAATATTTCACATTCTCTGCTTCTACACAGCAAAAAACCTCACTCTCCTATTCTGCACGAAATTTCCGTTTTCCGGAAAACGATGGTTTATCATGAACTCCAACACTAAATTGTTTACTTTCAACCATTCTAACCAAGCGGGATGGCTCAGGCGGTTTCTTCTGTTGGCCCGCATTCGGGAGGTCTGAGTTCGATTTCCGTGACCGATCTTCCTGATCCATGGGTTTTTTTCGGCGTTTTCCCGGGTTGCCAGGCGAATGCTGGGAAGGATTCTCACGCAATTTCCAGTCACTCCATTTCATCGCCATTCTCATTTCACTTCATCATTCACCTGCTGGTCTCTTTCAGGGTTGGAAGTGTCGGCGATGGTATTTCGGTGCATTGTGGCAGGGGAAAAGGATGCTCTTTGTGACTCTCTCCGTCATTTGGCCTTCGGCTGTCTACCGGGTTATCCGAACCCCCTTGAGGGGCGTTGAACCCCTGGTGGGATCCGAGGTGAGGTGTGCGTCTGCCGGGAGTCTCTATCTCCACAGGGATCCTGCCATTCCTGTGCCGTCACTCCTGGTTCCGGCCGCCCGGTGTCTCCTCTCGCCTCATCCTTCCTCCCGGAGAGACCCCCTTGTGGGGCGTAAGTACAATATCCCCTATGTGGATCAGTGCTGAGTCCCCTCCATAGCCTAACCAATCCAACCATCCTCTTGCCTCTAGCTAGAAACATTGACCCAGGCTTGTGCGCTTTCAGTCGCGTTACATTGTGACTACACTCTTTGCCCTCGAACGAAGGCACGTGACGATAGACTTCGCTTGAAGTATCGGGAATACGAGTACGTATAAACCAAACTCGTAATACGAGCGTACTCTAAAAGCCAACAATAAGCGAGGATATCATAAATAATTATAAATACGTATTTGTTCCATTTGTTATCAAAGTATTGTTATATCTGAAAGCTAAACAATAAAAATGGGCGTTGATAATCGAAGTTTTTTATCTCTCTTAAGATCATGACCTGGGATAAGACTCACAACTTAACAGATACGCCAAAGCACAATTTTAATATAGGATTTCATCTCAACGTCATATTGGCTTTTACTTAAAACCACTTCACATTGGAGTACTTTGTGTGAATTATTTTCACAACTTTTTTGCACTTCAAATAGGGTACGATACCGTGCGGTCACATAGACTTATTCTCACTTCATCACATAATTAAATCACTTATCTTACTTTCTATTCCAAACATGGTATTTGTTATATTATATTCCTGGTGTATTTCCTAATTTCTTTTATATCAAGCAATGTTATCCTGCAACTAGTCTCAATAACTTCATTTCTGCAGACGCTCTCTCTCTCTCTCTCTCTCTCTCTCTCTCTCTCTCTCTCCCTTCTCAGTGTTTTGTTAATGGAGTGCATTTTTGGATACTCTAAAATAACTCTATAATGCCACATTCACGAAGCTTTCGTAAAGCTTAAATTCCGTTGGAACCTTTAGGTACTATTTAGACAGGTTAATCTCTCTCTGTGTGAAACTAGCACCGAATAGGAAACGGTGTGGTTGCTGATACAAGAAATAACTGAGAAGATTGTAGTATAAATAGTTTCTTAGGATGTGCTCTATCTTTCTAGTTAATTTATAAATTCTTACTATTATCTACAGATGAATCGATGAACTCTCACCGATTCTTACACTGAGGGAACGTATTCACAGAGGGTATTAACCAATGAGAAACTAATGATTACTCACTCTTGTTTTGATAAACATACGGGTTGGAGGAACCGAGTAGCATTTAGACAAGAAGCGATTTGTGATCGTTCACTCATAGGGGGAAATGGTAGAACAGTGCTGCCGGGGTGCATTAGAAAGCTAGCAAGCAGTATAAAAGCCCGTGCTATGATGTATACAATGGCAACAAGCTATCCTTCAAAGTTCAACTAGTAGACGAAGGGAAAGGTGGGAGCTAGAACCTTACTAGCTAGAGCAATAGCGGAGGTGGGGTTGTCATGGAAACCACACGAAAACATGTCTCTAGTAACTGCCACAAGTGGCTTCTTGTTTAAAATAAACTGTAAAGTACACTCAAAAAGCGCCTCAGTATTGAATCGTTAAAGATTTTGTTGTTTTTCGGTTGTCAATGCAGTTTTTTTTTCACGTTGATATTTGTCGACAGTCCGATTGTTGCTTCAGTCTGCACTGCACAATTTCTGCATTGTGTGTGTGTGTGTGTGTGTGTGTGTGTGTGTGTGTGTGTGTGTTAATTATGAAAACGTTTATCAAAGCGGAGTAACCATGAGACGACATTTTGCGATGTTAGGGCAAATGAAGCAGCAAAGAATCAACAGTTCGTAGACTAGTGAAAAAGTTGAAGAAAAAGGTTCAACAATGAATAATAAAAGTTCTGGAGGTGCTCGTTCTGGCCGATCTGTTCAAAACATTGCATTGGTTTGTGACTTGTGAACTTTAGTCAAATGAAACCAGTACGTCACCGTTCTCAAGAATTGGGCATAGGATACAAAGTGTAATTAAAGCAGCAGCTGAAAACCACCAATCACGAGAAGATTGTTGAATGGGTTGTGAGAAGACAACAGGACGACGACTTTGCAAGAAAAAGCATCTTCATTGACGAGACACACTTCCACTTAAATTGATTTGCGAAAAAACTAGAAGTGTCATGTCTGAAGTTGAGAAAATCCTTACTTGAATCATGAAAGCGAAATGCATCCACAGCCAACGACAGTTTGGTGCGGATTCTGGCCGAGTGGCAGCATTGGGCTTTTTTCTTTTTCTTCTCCCTCCCTCCCTCCCCCCCTCTCTCTCTCTCCCTCTTTGTCGTATCGTTTAAGATGAGGCAGGACAAGCTGCGACAGATAACGAAGACCAATAGCGAACGATGATAGATTTTTGTGGCCTCATTTCGATGCAATGGACATTCAAGAGCTGTGTTTCAGCAGGATGGTGCCACCTGTCACACTTTCGGCGAAATAATTGCGTTGCTCCATGAAGTTTGGATCGGCTCATGTCACTTAATGGTGACTAGCAATGACCACCAAGGTTATGTGCTTTAACCTTTTGTGTTTAATTTTTTCTTCGGATTTATATTAAATCATTGGTTTATGTCAACAGACACCGAAACATCTGCGAGTTAACGTAAGAACATCGACGAGGAAATTTCGCGAAATCGAAATGCAAGTTTGTGTGGTAGTCATCGCGAATTTCATGGACTAACAAGGTAGAGGCGATCATCATCTTTTACACCCGAAATGGGAACGCGTGACGAACTTGTTTATGCCCTTATTTAACGTTCATTTTTTAAAATAAATTCATGTGATATACCTAGTATAACCCGCCCGCTTTTTGGATCACCCTATGTAATCGAAATGATTGTTAGAAGATATTTTGTGCATTTAAAATCAGTTTGTACACACATACCTAACCGACTAAATAGTGGTAATAGATCATATCGAACCTTATTATTTAAGAGAATATTGCGTGCTTAACTGCGTTTATTGTTCCATGGTTTCATTCCCGTTTACTTTGGCGAATACGAATTCTTAGGTGATTTCTGGCCATTTTTTTAACAAATTTATTTACAAAAGCGTCAAAATGATGTACGTCTAGCGCATGAATTTCACTGACTGAAAAAATATCACCGCTCATTGCTTGGTTTACTACGAGCACTTGAATGTTTTTGCCTCTTGCAGAATTCAAAGGTTTTGTTACTGCTGCGCGTGTATGTAATATAGCACTGCCTAATAAAAATTTAAAATGACGGTTAAGCGCTCGCGTCACCTACATCTTCCCTGTCATCATTACCGGATTTGGTAGCTCTGCACCTATAGGTGGAATACCCCAAACCATGAAGTAATCAGGGGGTGTGGCTGTTTATGTTTCCTTGACTCTGGATACAACAATAGTTCTGTTTAATGTTAGCAGAGGCCTTATTGACTTTCTGTGAATGCAGTGAGTGCACCATTCACATCCAAGGTTATCTCTATGTATACAGACCAGGGAGCTAAACAAGATAGCTGCCACTTAGGTCATCTTCGCAGGCCTACACTTATCGGTAGTTAGTAATCTGCATCATAGGAATGCACCTAATAGTAGCTTGTCAGTGTGGATTTGGAATGCTAATGAGTTAGTTTCTGTCTCAAAACGGACCAACAATTTTATTAATAACCAAATCACCTACTTAGAGAGCGAAAGAGTAATAAAACAGTGTAGTTATCAGTACAACATGCCAATAAAGTAGTGTGTGCCGGGATGTACGTCAAACCGTTTAAGACATTCGGAAAAAAATGTAACAGTTTCGTTCCAAAAGGATCCACACAGGAGACAGCAGGTGATACATGCTATTCACAGGAATAATTATAACTATATGTTGTTGTTTTGTGGTATGTATTAATTTTTCTGAACAGTATATAGTGAATAAATAACCGCAAGCGAAATGATCGAAGTGTTTTTGTGGTACCCTGAACACCGAAACTTATTGAAGATACTTTCCCCTCAGTCTTTTCTAATCTACCATCCTATCTTTCTTCAGAACTAGCTCACTAACAGTTAACTGCATGAATGTAGAGGGATTCACTGTCTTCGTAAAACACAAAGATGTGCATTTGCTGAAAATTGATACCACAGAAATTCCAACGGTTGTAGCATCATTCTAAATTAACTGCAATTTTATGATTCAAGTTTCGCACGGTAATATTATAACATTCATACATTAGTTCAAATGAGTGTTTCTTAAAGAAATGATCTTAGATAAATGGTCCAAATTTGATGCATTTTAAAGTAATTTGAATGGGTACACATGCATGTGAAAAAACAGAAGAACACACTACATAAGGTTGCCAACAGTTTAAAGGAATGTTGCGAAGAAATAAATGAAAATTCCACAGAATATCCTAAAAATAAATTCTTAGAAGAGCAGGTAAGGCTGTTTAATCCAAAGTCAATGAGATATGCAACCAATACCCGTTATGGGCGTGCTCAATTTCTTTTTCTGATCCAACAGCTTACAGGTGCATCATTCTTATGTACTTCCTTTATTCTCAAACCCTTGGTCTTGATAGTAATTACAAATCTGCGCATTTAAAAAATAAATTTAAAGCAAATACTTAGTGATCATGAAACATTTGTGATTTTGTTGCAGTATGAAATTTTTGTTAAGCTACAAATTTCTGATATTGGGAGTGACATTCAAGGTATTTCATATACACAACATCCTGTAAAAACAGTTCAGACCTCTATAATAACATCTTTAACATCCAAAAATAATGTGTTAGCCCTGTATCCAGTAAAAAATTTAGCAACACAAAAACTGTATGAACTGATTCTCCTATAACTAAAGCTTTTAGTTAATGTGGATTTAAGGTGTTAACTTTGGTGTCAGATAACAACAAAATTAACACAAACACTTTTGAGAAATTATCGCGAATTTTTATGAAAAATTTGAAAACATAGTGCACGAATATAGGAACATTTATGTAAAGCAGCAGAATAATTTGCCCAAATTTACATTGCAGGCAATGCAGCTAATAGTGTGGTGAGTAATCTAAAAGTAAAACTTGTAGGAAAATATTATGCTGTGAACACAGAATAGATTTGAGATACAACATTTTGAAGTTAGTGTTACTTAAGGGTGAAAGACAGGGAGGATTGGAGTGGCCTTCACAGTTCACATCTGATATAATGGGTTCGTCCTCCGTGGACTAGTGGTACCGTGCTAGCCATTAGTTCCCAAGGTGGCGGGTTCAAACCCGGTGGAGGGAGATAGAGTTTTTTGGACGTAAAAATCCTTAGCATGGCTTCCTGCGGAAGGGAAGTAAAGCCGGTGGTCCCTGTCGTAGATTTACGGCACGTAAAAGAACCTCAAGTCTGATAAAGAGGCCTCTTAGCAAAATTACCGGTCTTTCACGCCCAATATAGAATGGGACGCTAAGGACCATAGTAGTTAAAGAGCGTCATAAATAAAACTCAATTTAATTTAATTTTTCTGATATAATGACACGAATTTTCAGCATATTTCAGTCTTTAATTTCTGAAGCATGTGAAAGAAATTTCTTAAAGTAGAAAACCAGAAAAACGTAGTTCTACATTTAGGTACCGAGACATGTGATATTTACAGGTTGGTGCTGACTTCAACGCTAGTGATTGCAAATTGCCGAGTGCTGCTTTGATGACAAAAATAATACAAGTGATATCTAACATTCTTCTAAACAAATCTACTTCATTATTAAGCAGGACAGTTTGCCATGAACTGCAGCCAAAATAAAAACGAAAGTTGCAGATTTATTCGCGTCTGTCACAAACTACGAAAGCATGTTTACCACTTATTTACTAACACGCATTAACCCTACGTGCTTATTTCAGCGCAAAATGCTAAAAATACTTGTAAAACATCACATTATGTGTCCGAATTCCTTCAAACATGGACCTCGCGTTGGACGTCACGAATCCTACATCCAGGTCCGCCCTTGGCACATCCCACCAACATTCACACAAAGAAAGAACCGATCAAAACTCATCAGAAATAAGTCTTATCCATATCTTAAACAAAGCAAATGAGATATTTACAAATGAGGGAGTGTCCGAAGCTACAGGTTAACTTCCCGAGCACAGTCTTAGTTAACATACAGTTCACAATAAAGGAAACAGTATAAACACCAAATGAACTCAAAAAATAGGAAAAGAGATAAATACAGATCTTTCATAAGTCAGACAAGGCACATAGATATTACCACGAGGAATGAAATCAAACTATAGATGACGGTCGCGAAAAAACATACCGCTCCAAAGATATATCCGTCGTTTGCAGTAAAATGTTTTAACATCTCAATATCTTTTACTTTTTCTGCCACTTTAAGGTAGAGATAGAGTTGCATTAGCCTTAAATTGCAATATCGCGATTTCAGAGGAAATACACATTTTGAATTCCGAACTTTTCAAAAATGCATTATTTAGACAAAGGTACGTGCTTATGCGAGTGCATTTACTAGGTTCAAATTGAACATTAAAACGTTAATTAAACGTAACATTTCATACTAGGTCAAGTATTCAGGCAGATTTTAATGTAATTTACTTTCTCCAAAGCCGGCTGTAACGACTATGTCGAAATATCAAATGTTTGAAATATTGACAACGTATAATATGTATAAGTTGAACTTTCTGTTAACAGCTTATGAAGTTCTTTCCATTCTCATTAACTACGAAACTATTCTAAATGAACAAAAATGTGTACAATACAATATCGATTTATAAAAAAGACATCCGCCGATTTATAATGCATGACCACCAGGGTTCATGAAATTACAATTCGCAATATACATTCTACATACATTCTTCCTCCGTGGTGTAGTGGTTACTATGCTAGCCTCTAGTTCCCGAGGTCGCGGGTTCAAACCCGGCAGAGCGCGATGGATGTTTTCGGGCGTAAAAATCCTTAGCACGGCTTCCTTCGGAAGGAAAGTAAAGCCGGTGGTCCCGTGTCGTAGATTTACGGTACGTAAAAGAACCTCAAGCCTGATAAAGAGGCCTCTGAGCAAAATTACCAGTCGTTCATGCCTAATATACATAGAATGGAACGCCAAGGACCACAGCAGTTAAAGAGCGTCTATAAAAAAACAGTTCCTTAAAATAAATAAGTGTTAAAACGAGAAACAAAAATTTAAACTAATATAAACCAAACTTACTGTGTTTAATCAATTTAAAAAGGTGATACTAATAACAAAGTAATTAAGTAAGCTATTAAATATTGAAAAGTATAATATAAAACAATCTATGTTCAGTAATTCAAGCCTACCATTAAATGAAATACAAATGACAGTGCAACACTTTAAGGAGTCTTTGGTAACGGCAAACCACTGTTTCACACAGCCACACTGATATATTTTCCTCTACTCCCAAAAAGTAGTGCAATGAAGGACCATTTTCACTGGTACATAAGGGATGCACACTGGTAGATGGACATTTTCCCGTCAACTCCATGTCACCTTGTTCATGTCTCTCTCAAAGGAATGGTGGGTAGATTAATTTTTTTTCATAACATAAGTAATTTCCGAAATGCTTGGTTTTGAATGTTTTAACTTTTCCCAGATTGAATTTTATTTTGGTGCCTCAACTATCTGACATATTTGAGAATGTGTGTGTGTTTTTTTTTCATATAATTAGTAACCCAAATTTGTCTTGAGCGATGTTTGAGCGCTGAACACAACCCATACTACCTAATTTGAAACCACTTCTCAACATAATAAGCAGCACTATATGAATAGTGGAATATACTGTATTAATTTCAAAATGTGTAATGACGTCATTGTTTAGTCTTTTGGGAGGGGGCAGGGAGTGTCAGCTCAAGGGGAAGGAGTAACTTGTACATATGTGTCGGAGAAGTTGCCTAGCTAGTACGGCGTTTAATCCGAAGAATATTAACATGGTAACGACACTAATCATAAACCGTAGACCAAATAACGTACCTCTCAATGTCCCACACAAAAGCATAAAATAAAATTAACACTCAAACAGGTTAGTCTAACTTGTATAACCCTACTAAGGTCCATTCATTCTGCACAGATGTTTTCGTTTACATTCGCAAAAGGGCCGCAACACACAAATTCATGTTGCCTTAAGCTAGCTGATAACAAGTACGCCGCTTAAAGTTTATACCGACCAAACAAAACACACTGCGCAAGACGCTTTGGTAGAAGACATACCGTGCAGACCGCCGTCCGAGTGTAAGATGTGGAAGGTTCTCAAATGCCATGTTTGCTAGGCAACTTCGACAATAGAGTAATATGTCTCTACGGAAGTACTGGGCGGATTGGATTCTAGCCTCAGCGGCTGGACAAGTGGCGTTATATAGCAGTCGTTGCTTCACTTTGAAAAGAACACCCAGTATAAGAGTGAATCGGTATTGGCAGAGCAAGTCGTATGGCTGCTGTACGCAAGATTTTTGTTATTCAGCTTCTCCTGTATACACGTTCTATCTACTTCAGGTTCCTATTAAACGATATCGCAAATGCAGAAGCAACAACGCGTCTTCACTTGGCATCTTTTTGGCTAGCTGCATGAAATTTACCTGAACATACTCCGGGACAAGGAAGTTTTTATAATTATTACTTTATCCAGCGCGGAATTTAAATACTTAATGAAGAACGGTTTAAATGCAGCTGGGTTTCACGTACGCTACTGTTTAGAGCCATGAATAAATGTATGAACGAAGGCGTGAATGAAGGAATGAAGTAAAAATGGTGATCAAACATCAACGCTCACACTGACTCGCATTCTAATGACCATGCACAAGGAGCAATACGGGACCCTGCTTTGGGAAGGGCGTCAAAGTAAATGAAACCCACATAATGAGTCGCAGTAAACATTACGCTTAAAACTAGTCACCTTTCACCGAAATAAAGCACTAGTTGATTTAAAAGATTAATAACGATGATGCTGCTGATACAACACGTTGAACATGTTTAGTACAATGCACACTTATTTTCTCATTTCTATCAATTAGCAACATTAATAAAATAGATGTGTTAGATTCACATTACTTTCTCAACCCTACATCGCTTGTTAGTGGGTATACACAATATGTTTAAGAAATATTATTTTTCTACCTACTTCATTTTAATCGAGATAAAAATGCAGAAATACCTACATTACACATTTCGCTATAGATACAAAGGGAAAAGCGATATTCAAATGTTTGAGAACTGAACGCTATACGTTGGCCTTAAAATTCCATACTTTTTCCATGCAATCGCGAGAAACAATTAAACATCAACTGGACTTTAAAACAATGACAAAGTATTGAACAATTCGAGACATTAATAGGTATCTCGGAAACGGCTTATGTCACTTTAAACTTATTGTATATAAATTGTGTGCTTTAAAGAGATCTTAATTGTCCGTGTAGTACGTTTACGTCTGTCGCTTAACTTTTACCAGTCATACGCGGTTATATAAAACTTCTTCCGAATGAAGAGGACTTCGCAGCCTATTCCCAAAAAATTCAAGATATACGTTTTATTCGTCACGTAAATATCTTTATTATATTTGATTTTAGTCAAAATCGTTAAGGTATTTTTGAGAAAATAAACAATTTTGAAAAATGTTCATTCAAAAGATTAGTTTGGGGTGGGAGGGTTTTCTTGAACATTTTGTGCCGTATCTTTGGAAGATATTAAACTTAAATACCAAGTTTGGTGTTTGTATGGCTTTTCGTTTTTCAGTAATGCTGTTCACACACACACACGGATATTTTTCTAAATCTTTATTCAGGAGCCTCAAAACATGTATTTTCCTGAAATATCCGTATCGCTCGGGGGGAATGCAATACTTTTCTATCTACTATATACATGGTAGAGAAAGTAACAAAATGCGGTGTGTAAGAACAGCCGCACGACTTTCTTGAGATTTATCTTCATAGATAAACTAGAAGTTATACAGAAGAAACTTTATTTGTAATGTCTTTATCGGCTTCCTAATTACTTATAAACATTCACAAGATATGGTTTCAAATTGTTAATATCACGGTTTGTCCGCTGAGATTGCTAAAAAGCAAATCGATGTTATTACGTTAGCCATATTACAAACGGTTGCTTGAACTAATAAGAAACAAGGAGGGGGAGAAAATATTTGGTCTGCAACTTCACTACGACATTGGCCTCCAGAAAATGAAAAATGTATTACTACATGGCGAAAAACAGAGATGGACTTTGTCACTCCCTGCGTACTAATATGGAAATATACACACTCACTAATGCTGAAGCCCCAATGCCAGTGCTCCTGTCATAGCACAATTATTGTGATGAAAAGTTCATAGCAAAGTGATATTTTAGCTAAACGTTACTCTATTAATTAAAATATAAGACACAAGTTTACGCTTTTACTTAAAGTAGCTCAAAATAAAATGTTAAGTTAGAAATATTGAGGGTGAGTTTCTCTTATGGCACCCACTACAACGGAATTGCAGAAGTATAAAAAAGAAAGAAAAAAATATTATGGAGTATGACGTTGTAGATAACAGGAAAGTATAAAACGTTAACGACGTAAAATATTTGTTCATACTGCAGTTAAAATAAATAACAATAAATAAGTGAATTAACCAGAACAGAGCGGCATAAATCACCTCACATTATTTGCTCAGCTTTCTTTACATACCTTCCCATATTATTAGCAGTTTGATCCTGAGCTGCGATTCTCTGTTCTATTGTAATGCTTTATACCTGTCAGAAATTCCCAACATGTCTGTCGTCGTTTCCAGGTATTAAGGTATCGCGGTAGATACTTATTCCTAAGTTGGCGCCTCGATAAGATTCCGCTTCTAACAAAAAATATTTTTGAACCATTACATCGTAACCTTGATTACCTCAACCAAACTTTCCTCGCTAATGAATATTACCTCTGTTGCAATATACTGCTTTCGATTTTAGCTTCTATTGTACTTCTGGTTTTCTCCGTGGATTATGCCATTGTTATCTACATCCTTAAGGTGCATTCGTTTCCTCAGCAGTTTCGTAATTTTTATACTAAGTCGTATTTCCTTGGATTTTTCAGTTTTCTATAGTAATCTGCCCTGATTTGAGATTGGTTATCGAATTGTCTTTATCGATTTGGAAAGTTTCGGATCGACTCATTCGCAACACACGACCGAGACAAAAACGCTCTTGGAAACTATTTTAGCTCTTCTTTATGCTGAAATGAAAAAGCGGCATAATAATGTCATTACGTACTATAGTTCACAAAGCTATAATTAATGCTTTTAGATTATGAAAATCGGTTTATTTTCGACAATTACAAATAAGTGCTCTAAATGGTAAAGCTTCTGACTGACATGTTGGGAGACCCTGGATATATTCTATATTGTGATTATTGTTGAGCAACTCACACTCAAGAACAAACAGTAGGTATTACTCGCGCAAAACTTCTGGAATCGTGACCTTGATTGCCAGCCCAGCTGCCGAGCCTAGGAATGGTTTATGTTCAGCTTAATCAACGAAAGCGATATAACACCTTTGCTTACTCACAGTGCGTAACACATACAGTCTGCATAGAAAGTGTCTGCATCTGGTTGTAATTTTAAAGAGCGCAGTATCTAAATAGTACTTACTTTATATTTGTTATATTTATAACCATGGCTCCTACGTTTTCAAAGTTGAGTGATCAGTTGTTACACAGTCAAAGTAGGGAAATAATTGCAAATGTCGTCGACTTCATGAAGCAAGAAGCAGAGATGAAGGAAGAAAATATATGTTCGTCCGAGTTCCACAAAAGCCTTAAGAGAGTGAAAGAAAGAGTAGTCAAAGCAACTGGTGTTTCACCGAGTTCCGTTTCCAGAGTTCTCAAAGATAAGAGAAAAAAAACACATGGATGAAAGAATGCCATTTGACACGCCTGGGGTCCCTAAACGTATTACAGAAATGACGATTTCGAATGCGTCATTCGGCGCACGATTCACAATTCCTATGTGGAAGAAAAAACTGTGCTAATAATAAGCAGATTGCTCATCCAGCTGAAACACAGCAGAAACTTTCACGGTGGTGCTACAAATCTCAGAAAAAATATTAAAGATTTAGGGTTCAAGTGAAAGAAACCGAAATCAAATAGAAAAGTTCTAACAGAAAAGCAAAATAAATAAATAAATAAAATGAAATAATAATAATAATAATAATAAAATAAAAAATAGAAATAGAAATAAAAATAAAAAGTAAATGTTGCCATGATAGCTTAGTCGGTTAGAGCAACGGCACGGAAAGCCTAAGATCTGTGGTTCAAATCCCGGCTATGGCATTTAATTTTTCAGTCTGATTCTACCTTTCCAAATGACTAATTTTATATGTACTTATATCAGCATCAATTTTCAAGGTGGTGCTAAAAATTTCAAAAAATACTATAATGTATGAAGATGAGTCATACATACACAGCAGTCATACAGCATCTAAATGTTGGAGTGACGATAGCGAATTAGGTTTGCAGGCACCTGTTGCCAAAGGGCAAATACTTATTATCGTTCATGCTGTTGGAAAGATCGGCTTCGTTCCAAATGCCCTTCTTTTACAAGTCGCAACAAACAACAGGAGATTTTCATCAAGAAATGAATACAGAAAATTACATGAAGTGAATCAACGCCATGTTGATACCTAATATGCCTGCTGGGTCTGTTCTGGTCATCGACAATGCTTCACAATGCGTCAGCACTCAAACTCACAAACCACCTACCTCAACTTCCTTGAAAGAAGAAATGAGAGCTTGGTTACTTAGACATAATAAAGCTTTAGATGAAAGCATGAGTAAAACAAAGCTATATAACTTAATTAAAGCCAACAAACAGCTTCAGAAGTCATACATACTTGACCAGATAGTAATACAACATTGCCATAATGTACTTAGACTGTCATCGTATCGCCCAGATCTAAACCCAATCGAATTAATCTGTGCTGATATCAAAAAATGGGTGGCATGTAGAAATATCACTTTTAAATTAAAATATGTGGAGCAGTTATAACGCCAGCAATTTGCTGAAATTGGAAGGCCAGAATGGGAAAATGTATGGCGACATGCTGAATAAATTAAGAATCATTATTCCGAAAAATACGGAATTGCAGAAAATAAAATAGAAATAATTCTCATCCAGGATAATGGTGCAGAAAGTAGTGACAGCAGTGATGACGGCAATAATGTGAGTGATTCCGCAGAAGAGGAAGGGTTGTTAGATGTGGAAGAATTGGAGGCAATGATTGACAGCGTTTTTTATATTAAGCGCTTTTTACAGCGTGGATTTTAATATGCTGTATATAACTAAGTTTATCAGCGCAACGCAGTGCATAACCGGTGTGGATATTTGACGATGACTGTCCCACGCACTCCTGCAGCATGCAGTCGACCGGTCACCACCTGATCTGGTAAGCAACTCGCATCATAGCTCTCATTAAGATTTTCACGTGTCTAGAACTGTTGCGCCGATTATAACCAATACACCTAAATCACAAACATCAAAGAATATTGCGACAAGTGGTGCAACCATACCAATAGAATGACGGCATATTAGTTTTTCATTTTTTTCTGAAAGAAGGCAGTATATTATTTAGTTGCATTATCAGTTTAATTTGTTTCGTAGAAAAGGTGTGTGTCTAGGGGTACCATGCAGCTTCTAGTTCCCGAGGTCGCGGGTTCAAATCTGGCGGGGGGGCGATGGATTTTTTCGGGCGTAAAAATCCTTAGCATGGCTTCCTTCGGAAAGGAAGTGAAGCCGGTGGTCCCTTGTCATAGATTTATGGCACTTGAAAGAACCTGAAGCCTGATAAAGAGGCCTCTAAGCAAAATTTCCGTAATTTCACGCCCAATATAGAATGAGACGCTAAGAATCATAGCAGTTAAAGAGCGTCCATAAATAAAACTCAATTTTAATTTTTGACTTTCTGTACCTCTATCGCTTATTAGTGAGTATACAAACTATTTTTACTAAGAGCTTATTTTTCTATCTACTTCATTTTAATCCAAATAAAACTTTGTAGAAATAGTTACATTACACATTTATAGATGCAAAGGGAACAGGAAAATCAAATGTTTTAGAACTGGATGCTATACACTGCCTTAAAATTCCATACTGTTTCCATGCAATCGCGAGAAACAACTCAATGTTGAAAGGACTTTGAAGAATGACCAAGTAATGAACAATTAATAACCGATATCTCGGAAATGGTTAATGCCACAAAAAAGTTATTTGAAATGCATTGTGGATTTTAAAAATACCTACATTTCTTGTGTAGTACGTTTTCTTCTATCGCTTAACGTTTACTAGTTATACAAGATTATACAAAATTCCTTCCGAATGAGGAGGATTTCAAAGGCTATTCTCAGAAAATGATCGACATTTTCTCATGTAAATAACATTAATATATTTTATTTTAATCAGAATTGTTAGAACCATTTTTAAGAAAATAAACAATCTCGAAAAATGTTCCATGCAAAGAGTAGTTTGGGATGGGGAGATTTTTTTTGAAAATCTTCGTGTCGTATCTTCAGAAGGTACTGGACCTAAATACCAAATTTGGTGTTTTATCAGACTTTGAGTTATGCTGTTCACAGACACAGATCCACACGCACTTTTTTTTCTAAAAATGCTTTTTTATTTACTCTGGGGTTCTCAAAACATGTATTTCCGGAGAAATCTCGTTATCAAATTTTTGGATGGAATGCAATACCTTCTCTACCTACTACGTATAGTAAGTAGGGGAAGTATTGTATTCCACCCAAAAATTCGATACCGAGATTTCACCGGAAATATATGTTTTGAGACCCCCTGAATCCAAAAAAGCATTTTTGGAAACATGTCCGTGTGTGTGTGTGTGTGTGTGTGTGTGTGTGTGTCTGTGTGTCTGTGAACAGCGTAACTCAGAAACGAACAGTCGGATAAACACCAAACTTGGTATTTAGGTTCAGTATCTTCCAGAGATGCGACACGAAGGTTTTCAAGAAAATCCCCCTACCCCAGACTACCCTTTACATGGAACATTTTTCGAAAATTTTAATTTTCTCAAAAATGGCTCTAACGATTTTGATTAAAATATCATATGTTTAAGATATTCTTATCAGAAATGAAATGTATATCTCGAATTTTCTGGGAATGTCCCCAAAAGTATTCTTCATTGTGAACGACTTTTGCATAACTGGAAAACCATGTCATATACATTTTTTTTTGTTGAGTGAACCGTTTTCGAGATATTGCTTGTTATTCCCTTAAATTTTCCAATACTTGTACTTTTTTTCAAATTCGTTATTCATTTTTTATGTCCTGGACATGCAAAAACAATGGAATGCGCCGCATAGCAACCAGCCCTTAAAATATTTGACTATCGCTTAAAACCTACAATATTCCCCTTGCATCTACAAGAAAATTAGCAATAAGATTGACATCTCGATATCTCGATTAACATGAAGCATATGGAGAATAAGCGTTTGTAAAAATAGTTTGTACAAGAGTAGAGAAAGTCATGTGAGTGTAACACATCAGATTTTTTTGATTTTTTTCGTTTTTGTATACTTTTTCTTTCAAGATATTAACCAAATTTGACGAGTCCCAGTATTTTTACTTTGTCTACTACATATAGTAAGTAGGGGAAGTATTGTATTCCACCCAAAAATTCGATACCGAGATTTCACCGGAAATACATGTTTTGGGACCCCCTGAATCTAAAAAAAAACATTTTTGGAAACATGTCCGTGTGTGTGTCTGTGTGTCTGTCTGTGAACAGCATAACTCAGAAACGAACAGTCGGATAAACACCAAACTTGGTATTTAGGTGCAGTGTCTTCCAGAGATGCGACACGAAGGTTTTCAAGAAAATCCCCCACCCCAGACTACCCTTTACATGGAACATTTTTCGAAAATTTTAATTTTCTCAAAAATGGCTCTAACGATTTTGATTAAAATATCATATGTTTAAGATATTGTCATGACAAATAAAATGTATATCTCGAATTTTCTGGGAATGTCTCCAAAAGTATTCTTCATTATGAACGACTTTTTCATAACTGGTAAACCATAAGAGTTAGACAAAATTTTACTACACGAAAAAATGTAGATCGCGTTAAAATACACAATTTATGTCATATACATTTCTTTTGTTGAGTGAACCGTTTGCGAGATATTGCTTGTTATTCCCTTAAATTTTCCAATACTTATACTTTTTCTCAAATTCGTTATTCATTTTTTTTATGTCCTGGACATGCAAAGAGAATGAAATGCGCCACATAGCAACCAGCGTTAAAATATTTGACTATCGCTTGAAACCTACCATATTCCCCTTGCATCTACAAGAAAATTATCAATAAGATTGACATCTCGATATCTCCATTAACATGAAGCATATGGAGAATAAGCGTTTGTAAAAATAGTTTGTACAAGAGTAGAGAAAGTCATGTGAGTGTAACACATCAGATTTTTTTTGTCTTGGATATGCAAAGAGTATTAATCTGTGGCAAAGGGAATAGTGCTGCACCTAGCAACCAGCTATTAAGAGATATGTATGTGCTTAAAGGCTACTCTTTTTCTATATTGCCCTTGTAAATATATTTTCCCCTACATCTACAAGAAAATTAGCAAAAAGATAGAGTTTGCAAATGTTTATCTCGATTAACATGAACAAGATGGAGAATAAGCGTTTTAAAAATAGTTTGTACAAGAGTAGAGAAAGTCATGTGAGTGTAACACATCAGATTTTTTTACTTTCTCTACTACGTATAGTAAGTAGGGGAAGTATTGTATTCCACCCAAAATTTCGATCCGAGATTTCACCGGAAATACATGTTTTGAGACCCCCTGAATCCAAAAAAAGCATTTTTGGAAACATGTCCGTGTGTGTGTCTGTCTGTGTGTCTGTGTGTCTGTGAAAAGCATAACTCAGAAACGAACAGTCGTATAAACACCAAACTTGGTATTTAGGTTCAGTATCTTCCAGAGATGTGACTCGAAGGTTTTCAAGAAAATCCCCCCACCCCAGACTACCCTTTACATGGAACATTTTTCGAAAATTTTAATTTTCTCAAAAACGGCTCTAACGATTTTGATTAAAATATCATATGTTTAAGATATTGTCATGAGAAATGAAATGTATATCTCGAATTTTCTGGGAATGTCTCCAAAAGTATTCTTCATTGTGAACGACTTTTGCATAACTAGTAAACCATAAGAGATAGACAAAATTTTACTACACAAAAAATGTAGATCGCGTTAAAATACACAATTTATGTCATACACATTTCTTTTGTTGATTGAACCGTTTTCGAGATATTGCTTGTTATTCCCTAAAATTTTCCAATACTTATACTTTTTCTCAAATTCGTTATTCGTTTTTTTATGTCCTGGACTTGTAAAGAGAATGGAATGCGCCACATAGCAACCAGCGTTAAAATATTTGACTATCGCTTTAAACCTAGCATATTCCCCTTGCATCTACATGAAAATTACCAATAAGACTGACATCTCGATATCTCGATTAACATGAAGCATATGGAGAATAAGCGTTTGTAAAAATAGTTTGTACAAGAGTAGAGAAAGTCATGTGAGTGTAATACATCAGATTTTTTTATGTCCTGGACATGCAAAGAGATTGGAATGCGCCACATAGCAACCAACGCTTAAAAGATTTGACTATCGCTTATAACCTACCATATTCCCCTTGCATCTACAAGAAAATTAGCAATAAGATTGACATCTCGATATCTCGATTAACATGAAGCATATGGAGAATAAACGTTTGTAAAAATAGTTTGTACAAGAGTAGAGAAAGTCATGTGAGTGTAGCACATCAGATTTTTTTAAATGAGTTAATTTTATTTTTATTTGCATTATCCCTTACTTATGAAACAGTCTCTATAGGATTATATTATACTCTATGCGACTACTACTATCAGCGGGTCCAGTATTTAAGCATGGGTGAATGACAATTTATTGTCATCGTATACAGTGTTAATATGCAATGTCAAGATTGTGCCAATTTTTCGCATGGGTTAGCTAATCAACATTATTATTATTATTATTATTATTATTATTATTATTATTATTATTATTATTATTATTATTAGCTTAAATGGAAAACTACCCGAAACATGCTGGGCCCCGTGAATGATTCTCAACCAATAGTGTATTTAGATCCAAGGAGCTGCAATGACGTAGATAGTAGTGGTTTACACTCTGAATGCCCCTGAGATTAAGGTTCTCCAGAGAGCAGCCTGCCCTAACAATGTCCATGTACATGAGTATAATTTTGCTAATTTGCATTGCGCTGTAGATCCGTTTTCCATTAAGGTAGAGATGTTTAGTACGCGAGAACAAAACGAAAGAAGCGAGAGAGGACCCTCTAGTTATGCACTCGACCTTTCCTTATGGCACGGAAACAATGCAACGTTTATCTTAGGTTGTTACAGCGATGTTGGCAAATGGCCAAAGGGTCGATTACTGGGACAGGAAGAAACACTCAACGCTATAATATCTACAAGCCGAACATGCTTGTAGTGCTGCGAGAGAAAATAAGAGCAAATGGCGTTACCGACCGAGGAAGAACTGTTATGTTATTGGCGTAATTACTTTTCTTGTTTGTTGCGGTTCTAATTTTATTGTCTGCACCTTCCGCTTCCAGCGATCTTACAACGGTTTTGCAAGAAAAACATTCCTGCACAACGATACTAATAGCTTCAAACTCCAGCCAAAATATATTCTTTAATGTTAAGGATACCATCTGTAACATTTCTAAAATCCACAATTTCAGTTCGATTCATTTAAAAATTTAATACAAAATTATGTATACTATGTAATCAGATTTTATGCATACTTTTAAAATAGTTTCTGAGACATCAATTTTTTCACTGTTTTGAAGAATTGCTCCACACGATGCAATTATTTTTCGAAAAACTTATATTTTATACTTAAAACGTTTAAATAGTATATTAATACGTTCTAAACGAATGCTTAAGTATCCTTCACGTTTGGAAGAAAATAAAATGTACACAGTATGAGCATTATTGTTTAACAAAATCACAACTAAGCATGTTAACAATTTTTTTTCTCTTAATTTTTATCTTTTTATTTATAAGGAGGTAAACAAAATTTCACTGACATACCGAAAAATACATCGAGTGGCACAATTTGAAAATTAGAACGTGCCAACAAATAAGAACCCGATAAAAGAGCTTAAAAATTAATTTATAACCTTAAACTAACACTGTTTCTGACTTAATGCTGTTTGAAAAGCATTCAGTGCATATACGGGCCTTCGGTCTTTTTCTACTCCTCTGCTGCTAATTCAATATTTGTAGACTCCTGAGACCTCTCTTGAATGGTTTGTCCACTTTAATGCAGGCAAAACCTATCGGTTTTTACTACAATTTGCAGGGACAGTAGGTTTACAGGCAGACATTTAAATCGTTGTATGACATGATTTAAAAGCTATAAAAGCTACTTTAAGGTGAAGTGGGACTTTATAGTGTTATAACACTAAAATGCATATTTATGAATTTTGACAATTTTTGGTCTTTTTTCACAGATGAGTATCATTAAAGGATGTATATTTCTCTATCTTTAAGGGATGTATGTTTCTCTAACATGCATTCTTTGTAAATTCTGTGGGATAACAAAAGTGGAGGCTTAGAATGGTTAACTATCAAATCTGGCGTGAAGTATTGAACTTTGTTAATGCTTTTTAAATGCATAAAATATGATTGTGATACTGGCCTTTGTGCACTGCTACTTTCTACGCTAATCACGCAGGTCAAGGCTTACGAGAATGTATTCTCGTCCAACTGGACGCTACATGTGTAGCAAACTCCTTTATATATATACAGGGTGAGCCAAAAAACTACGAACCGCCTGCAGATATATCTGCAAGCTGCTTCCCAGAATAACTCTCGGTAATAATATTTAAAAAGAACAAATCCACTCGTTTATTAGTTAAAATTACGATAAGATAATATTTTATAGTATTTTACATTGTTACCGCCGGTAATATCAGAAACTTGAACATCACGCCGTTGACAGTGACACCGTTCAGTGGTGATTGAAAACTAAAAGCAGAATTTTGTGAACTTTGGAGAAAGGAATTTAAAGAGTGCGTTTTAAAATATGTGTATTAACATACGTTTTATTTTAACCACTTCAATCACAACTTATGTTATACCAAAACAGATGTGCAAGCTTGAAGGCATTTCGTCATTACTTATGCCCTTTAAAACTGTTCTCGGGTTTGTAGCTCAGTTGGCTAAAGTATTGATTATCACTGGCCTGGATTTCAATGTCAGAGGTTAGTCCAAGTTGCAAGCATGACTGCGATGCTATGACGGAGGACGGGGTGGGTTCATGTAAAACAAACGACCATTGGTGTAAGCGAATGTTCAACAGCGCTGTGTGAAGTATCTCTTTTGAATTTAAATTAAAAAGACTAGAAACGCAATTTTAACTGCAGCATTTACTCAGTACTAGCCAACCGAGAGGGATGGCTTAGGCGGCAACGTCTGTAGCCCGTATTCGGGAGGTCGTGGGTTCGATTCCCGTGGCCAACCTTCTTGACCTATGGGTTTTTCGGGGTCGCTAGGCGAATGCTGGGAAGGTTTTGTTACATCCCCCGAATTTTCTTTACCTCCATTTCACCTCCATTCTCATTTCACTTCACCTTTCATCTGCTTGGCTGTTTCAGGATTGCAAGTGTCGGCGAGAGTCTCGGCGTTGCATGGCAGGGGAAAAGGATGCTATATGTAACACTTTGACACCCAACATGGCATCGGTTCTCGAATCCCGGGCCACCCCAGTGAGATGTGCATGCCTGCAGGTGGGAGGGGAGCCAGTTGCACCAACAGCCATCCTGGAAGTTTCAAATCTGGAAAAAGGTAGGGACCTGCCCTCTGCATTGTCGTCTCTCTTGGTCCGGCCGCCCTCTGTCTACTCACACTTCACCCTTCCTCCCGGTGGGCCCATCAGGGGCTTAGGCATAAAAGATCTTCGTAGGTCGAGGTGCTGCTAAGTCCTCCTCCCCTCATAGTCACAGCCATTCTAGTACCCCTTCTTCAAACTACCGAAATACTGGCAATGCAGAAAAAATATGTAAATATATACTGTAGTATCCTGAAATGGTGGGGTGTACAGGACTCCTAAGTCAAGTAGATGACAACCTGTCTAGGGGTAAGAAAATCTTGAAAACAACAAAACCCGGGTCGACAGCATTTGAAGGTATGTCAAGCAATCTAAGAGAGGGATACACTGATAAAGCCAGCCTGCCCAGAGGCTAGAAGAGGAGGTCCATCTACTGAAGTTAGCCCGTGTTAGGTTGGTATCCTGTCTTGGTGAAAAATGAAGTTACTCATTAGGTTTACAACTGTAAAAAAATTATAGTTGAATAAGTTAAGAAATACCAGAATAAATGCAGAAGACATGTGGAAACGATAAGTCCGAATAGGCTACCAGAAATAGAACACAGTTACAAACCTCTCAGGGAACACATCAAGGCAGACCGAGAGCAAGAAGAATCAGTTCTGAAATCAGAAGGGGCATTAGTTTCGCAAAGCTTGATTAGGATGACGAACTATATAATTGTAGGATTATAATGGGATTATAAGCATCACATGCCTTTGACCTCAAGTGTTAATATCCTCAACTAAAGAAACCTATCACGTATTATATTTTCTCTGTCTTTTGGCCTTAAGTGTTTGGGTGTACTAGCAAATAAATCACATCGGAAAGTATTCACCTCGAGACTTCCATGAACTTTATTTACTTTCCTTGTTTAAAGTAAAAATTTGCAAAACACAGAAGTAAAGAAACTGCAGTAATTATTATTCAAAGCGCTGCTCGAGATATGAGAAGTTATTACGTGAGAGGTTTCGCGATATGAAAACGCTAAGCAAGATTATCTAGCTAGTACGCTACATAAAGATACAACCGCATTCAGCCCATTATTAAAAACACTCACGATGTAACAAATACTCTCTCTCTCTTTTTAATGAAGGAAACGCCTTCAAACGAGAGACGGAAAAAAACATTACAACATGGAATAGAGGAACGCGATATCCTCTTCCTTAGATTTAGGCCGATGAGCTGGTAGCACATGGGTCTGCGTTCGACTCTTATAGTAACACAGAATTTGCCAACACATGAATGCCAAAAGTCATAGGTGCAGGTCTACCAAACTAATTTTATCTAAAGCCACGAAATTGATCTTTGTAGGCCAACGTCGTCAATTTTCTGTATTACGCAAGTTAATACATTTTATTTTACAAAGTTCAATATGCTATCACTATTTTGGTCATGTTTATACAGTAATGTTTATAAATTTGGCGTATACTCCGTAAAGTAAAGTTTCTTATACACTATATCTTCTATATGTCATATTTAATTACTGTTCTAATAAGCCAATGCATAGCGCTTTTGAACAACGTAAAACCAAATGATCCCATGCCAATACTAGAAGGCAACTTTAAATAAAAGCGGGGTTCATAATAGTAATTTATGCAACAAGTGGATAACCTTAATGATAGCGAATGAGAATGTTTGCCGCATTCACTGTCGATCGTGCGACAATTTCCACGAGTGTCATATTAGGATTATCTACATTGGATACAACGTTTTAAGCAATCTTAACATTGTAAATTGTTGGAAATGTATAATGAAGTAATTCGGCATTCCATAGCTGATAAGTGGAGCGTGTTCATACGTTATAAACAAGACGTTAGCTTCTCTCCCTGCATTTCATTTGCTATTACTTGGTGTTGAACAGATAACCAAGACAGGTACTTGCATTCATTCCCTTCCTGGAGAGAAGTAAGCAGGGTTACGGACTGTGATGTAGCCTATTATCAGCACGGCATGGTACGTAATTATAAATTCAGACCTTAATTATTCTATATTTAATAATGTACAGAGGTTTTTCCTTCTTCATTGCTCAGAGAAAAGAAAAGCACGAAATGGTTCCATCTTCTCTTTATAAGCCGGGAACTTGGAATACCAGTATTACGTTACTACTACAGGAAATACACCATTGCTATTATTAACACGTGTGCCATAATGAGCCAATTATACACAACATGGAATAAAGGAACAGCCTGTTGATGACGGTAGAGTTGCATAAATAATACTATCTAGTACCTGCCTGCGAGGGTCCCGGGTTCGATTCCCGGCTGGGGTTGGAATTTTTCTCTAGCCAAGATTATTCCCTATCCACCCCAAAGTTTGGAAGTATGAATGAAAGTGTGAATGTGTGTGATCTAGTGTATAGCATCCAAATATGAAGCAGAAATCCAATAACAGCTGTATACGAGTTAACACCACAGGTATGTTACAAAGTTAAAGGCTGCCGATATGGCCATTGCAGTTAAAGGTGGAGTATAAATGGAGCAATACGAATTATTATATTGGAGCTTTGTAAAATGCCGACTCAACTTCCGTGTTTGACGCAAAACATGTTACAATTTATAGATTGTGGTTTTTTTTTGAGCTTTCATTAAACATTTAGGGATAAATTTGGCTCAAAAACAGACTTACGTTTAAAATAGCTTTGTAGACATTTATGTAGTTACAAGGGCAATGAAATGTATTGACTCTCATACAGCATCTGCATTCAAAGACAACCAATAACGACAAATTCAACTCTAACTTGAAAACATTTCATTTTCTTATTAGGGGTTACGTCCTTCGCTTCCTGTAACTACTCTTTGTGAATAATTACATCTAAGTGTCACGCAGGTAACACGTTTAGATTTTCATATTGCCAAATGTGTTCCACTTAAAAGGGTTGACTTACTTACTACATTTTATAATATGCTCTTTAAATAAAATACTCACAATAATAATTATTACCTTTAAATACTGAATACCTACGTTGGTTACTCTACTCCTTTACAAATTTGCCCTTTAGCAGTCTTGCGATATTGAAGAAGAAAAAGAAAATTGTGTTTTTAACAATTCTAATACTGGCAACATTTAATTCCCTGTCTCATGACACTTCGACAATGATGCTACTGCCATCTGTAGTCTTGCAGAGAGGAAGAACTGGAGGAGTGTGTTTTAAATCCAAAATTCAGTGGTAGGTATAACTAAAATTTCCATGTACATCGACAATGAGAAACTTCAACATGTGAAGTATTAACAAATCGTCCATGTCGCCCGAATCTTATGAAAGCTCAAACAAATCGACGAAATGACTGTTGTCGCAATTCTTAAAAATATCTGATATTTTGCATTCACATGACTTTTTCTACTCACTATTCTACAAACTATTCTTAAAAAAGCTTATTCTTCTGTCTACTTCTTGTTCATCGAGATAAACGTTAATTACACATTTACACTTTCGTTGTCAGTATAAGAAGGTTACAGTAGACTAAAGCGATAGTCAGATTTTTAAAAAGCGGATCGCTATATGATGGCTTTGAAATTGCATGCTCTTTGCATCAGCGCGAGAAAAAACGAATAGCGACTTGCCCCTTGAAAACAGTGTACGTATTTGAAAATCCGAACCAATAACAAACAATATCTCGGAAATGATTAACGCCACAATACATTTATATGCCGCCTTTAACATCTAAGGTAATTTCGGTGACTTTGCCTTTGGAACAATTACTCATCGGCAACGATGCTCACGCGTTAACTATTATGTACCTTGGATTTGTTTACATTGAGTTTTTCTTTATAAATATTAAGTTCACACACACATTTACACCCTCACTCATACTTCCAGACTCTAGGGAGGATATGGGGAATAATCCTGGCAAACGAAAAATTCCCATCCTACAGCCGGGAAGGGAATCCGGGACCTCTGGATTTAGTAAATCTTACTTGACACAAATTGTGTGATTTAACAAAATCTATAGGTTTTGAGTAGTAAAACTTTTTCCATCTCTTACGTTTATCATTTATACAGAAGTCATTCAGAATGAAGAGGACTTCATAGACTATTACTAGAAAATCCCAGATATACATTACATTTGTCATCAAATATTTTAAATTAATGGTATTTTAATCAAAATCGTTAAGAGTTATTTTTGAGAAAATAAAAAATAACGAAATTGTTTTCATGTAAAGCGTAGTTTAGGGAATTTTCTTGAAAATACTCGTGCCGCAACCTTGCAAGTTGTTGAACTTAAATACAAAGCTTCCTATTTAAACGAGTTTTCGTTTTTTAGTTACGCTATTCACAAACACACACACACACACACGCACACACACACACACATGGACCGTTTTCTAAAAATGCTTTCTTGATTCAGGGGATCTCAAAACATTTATTTTCGGTAAAATCTCTGCTTACTATAAGTACTTAGTAGAGAAAGTAATATGTGAAGCCTAGATACTTGGCCAGCTTACCGGCTGCTTAGGCGCAGTTTCCTTCAAGTAGTTCCTCAAACGGTAAACCAAAAGATCACACAAACAAAGGCATTCTGTACCTGACCTCCCACGGGGGAAATATCCCCAAGCCTGTAGCTGGATGCAAATCTAGTTCCCTAAGCAACGCTACCGCAGCGGAGGTGGCCTTCTTAAAGCGGAAGCTATTAGTACACATTTCTGCGCCGTTTATAAACGATACGAAGAATATTTGGGGAAGAAGAACCCTTGGAAACTATGGAAATGGTTTTTTTTCATTAAAAATAACATTCTCACGAAATACAAGGAGCCATAAACTAGAAATGCCTCATTCCTTAGCCGACTCCAAGCTCTTTTCGCGCAACAGGTCATATTCATAAACTCCGTCTGTACTACATTATCGCTTTAAACACAGGTGCACAAAAGCTTCATGAATTTCTGTGTCAGGCAGAGCCATTGCATATTATTCTCATTATTCGTGTCAGGTGTACCAATTCAGGACGTTTTAACATGTTGTGTGTTTATTTCTGCATAGCTCAATTTGTTGTAGTACAGTATGGATCACATATTTCTTCCTACACACATTAAAACAACACAACGCTCATTGTTCCAGCCAGTCAAATTTACTGCGGGTGTACACTCAGCTCCAAGGAAATGGTTTTATTCACAACCGGGAATGCGACAATACGGTTTTGTGTTTAAACACAGGGTATTTGGTTTTAGTGTTTCTACCTTTTTATGAGCAAAAGTTATAAGTCGAAAGGTTTTGATATAAAAGTGCCAAAGGAGGGGACTATTTTTACCTCCTCTACTATGTATAGGAAGCAGGAAAAATATTGTATTCCACCCAAAAATTGGTTGTCGAGATTTCACCGGTAATATACGCTTTGAGGCCTCTTGAACCCCAAAAAGGTATTCTTTAGAAAAAGGCCTTTCCGTGTGTGAACAGAATAACTCAAAAACGAAAAGTCGGGTAAATACCAAACTTGGTATTTAGGTTCAGCATCTTCCAAACATGCGAAACGAAGATTTTCAAGAAAATCTTCCACTTCAATCTACCCTTTAAATGGAACATTTTTCGAAATTCTTGATTTTCTGAAAAATGGCTTTGACGATTTTGATTAAAATACCAATTATTAAAGATATTTACATGACAAATAAAATGTGTATACTGAATTTTCTGGGAATAGCTTGTGAAGTTTTCTTCATTCTGAAGTAATTTTGCATAGCTGGTAAATGTTAAGCGATGGATGAAACCCAACTACACAAAAAATGTAGATTTCCTTGAAACACAGAATTTATTCCAAATAAATTGTTGTGGCATCGGACATTTCCAAGATATCTGTAATTAATGATTGGAGTTGTTCATTACTTGGTCATTCTTTTAAAGTCCTGTCAACATCAGTTGTTTCACGCGATTGCATGGAAACAGTGTGGAATTTTAAGGTCAGTGTATAATGTCCAGTTCTTAAACATTTAACTATCACTGTTTCCATTGTATTCTACAACGAAATGTGTAATGTAGCTATTTCTGCAAAGGCTTATTTGGATTAAAATGTAGTAGATAGAAAAATAATCTTTAATAAGAATAGTTTGTGTACCCATTAATAAAGATAGAGGGTAGAGATAGTCATGTGAATAAATCACATCAGAAGTTTTAAAAATAGTACCATATGTACAAACAAAGGAAGAAAAGGAAACTGGAAAAAATTGGAGATGGGAGAAAGTCAAAGTTGTTTAACTTCGTAATCATGGATTCAATTGCGTAATTCATTTTTGTCAGAAAGAACTGGATAAAAATTTCAAGTTAACGGAACTGATACCTTTTCCAAAAAGTATATCTAAAGTTAGAAGTTCAAAACGCCAAACATGGGCTGTACAGTCTACCCTAAGTCCTATTATAAAATCCCAAGGAAATCCATGGCGAGTCAGAAAAATCCCTGTTTATTTTATCTATCCGATGTGGAATGCTGCATCCATCAGAGTTTGCATAAAGGAGCATGCACTGCTAACATTCTGAAAAAATTATAGTAATTGTAATATATGCATGATGCAAAACTATTGCTATTTTCAAAGAACTGCAAAGATGTAAGTTTGCAGAGCTGATTTGCTTGTTTAGTGTTTTAATAGTAGAAAAAACAGCCTAGTTCAAACGCTGCCTTGGGTATAATATTGATGTAAATGTTTGTAGGCGTATCGAAAAAAACACCCTAAATTAAAAATAGTTCAACTTAAAGTTATGTCAGCATTAAAGCATACCATGGTTAAGCTATTTAATGTAAACTCTTTTTCAATATTGTTGATTTATATGCTAAGCTAAAGCCAGCATGAAAATGACAATTACCTATCATTAGTAGTTTTGAAAGGATACAAGACAGTAGTAACACTTAATTTTTTCCCTTTTTCGCCCATAGGGCAATAATAATGCAACCAAGTTCATTAATGGAAATATCATGACGTGCTTGATCCTAAAATACTTACTTCAACAAAGCTGCAAGGTATAAGTACACGAAAAACTACAATATGACAAACAGTACTATATGACCGTAAATAACTATAAATTTTGCACTGGACACATTCACCTTCGGTTACAACAGTGTTCAGTGTTTAAACCGCGCCCAAAATATGAAAATGGAAGGTTGAGCCTTCCCAATCCTGCAACGCACTCAAGTATAAAGGGTCGTCTAACGCACAGGTGCGCACAGGTCGGTTTCAGTCACCTGAATGATCTTTGACGCCAGTAGGTGTCCTCTCGGCATCCCTTACTACGTATCCTCGAAACGGAGTTAGCCATATAACTTGAAGTGGTAAGATCCGCCCGAAGAATATGAATAATAAATAATAAACCATAAGAATATTAATAAGCATCTAATCAAAATAAGGAGAGGAATACCAATATGAGGGAAGAATAAAAGAGAACATTAAGAATTAGAAAAGGGGGAAGTAAGATCATAACGAGAGAAATAACGTAAAGATTAAATATTACTTAATAATCAGAAAGTGAAATAAAACGTAGAAAACGTGTATTTGAGAACGAAGAGACTTGGCGAAAACCGTGAAAGGTTGAAAATTTAGGAACGTACAGGAAGAGAGACATTAGTGAGCGATAAGTCACAATAGGAACCGAGTAGAGCTCTCAGGATGCGAAGACAACGGGCCGGAAACCGAATTCAGTCAAGCGCACAGAAAATTCACTCTAGCGAACATAAGTTGTTAATGGGAGACGCGGACGATGCTCGGACGATGAAATTAAGAGCCAATGGAAGACGAGGAAAAAATCAGAGAGATACCAATAAAAGTTAATAAAAGTCAGATCGAAACTAGAAAAGAGGCGTGAAATAGAAAATTATCTATGACAGCAACTTTCAGACGTGTGTAAGATGCATCACTTTGTGTCGAACCGTAGGGTAGAGAAGTTGACTTTGCGTCAGAGCGTAGGGGAGAAGATGAATACTTTGTGTCGAACCGTAGGGTAGAGAAGTTGACTTTGCGTCAGAGCGTAGGGGAGAGAAGCTGAATACTTTGTGTCGAACCGTAGGGTAGAGAAGTTGACTTTGCGTCAGAACGTAGCGGAGAGAAGATGAATACTTTGTGTCGAACCGTAGGGTAGAGAAGGTCACTCCGTGTTGTGCAGTGAGGGAGAATTAGATAGATGTAGGAATTCAAAGTATTTTATATCAGAGAGGTAAACGGTGCAGATGTCTACGAGTATTTATTTATGTATGGGAAAAATTAGTTTAAAGTAAACGTGAGTAAAAAGGGTAGCTAGAACATGACTAAAGGTTAAGTAATTAAAGTAACATTGTAATGTATTTAACTTCGAAAAATACTTAAGTAAGGGTAATGCGCGGAAACAATAGCAGGGGATGACAGGAAAAATCGCGTCTTGTGTGAAAGGGTATTCGGACGAGGACAATAGTGTGGATCTTCAATAAACGGGCCATCTGAGAGGAGAAAAGTGAGCTTCATTCATCTCCCATCCACACTCCCTGAGGTAAGAGTCCAGAACCCATATTCCTCTACCTGAGTAGCCGGCAGCAACATCAATCCTCCCGAATTACAAACCCTTCACCAAGAACCGTCATTACACCTTTTCCTTTTTTAAACCCCGCTACAAACTGAAACGTATAGCTGAGTTGGCTGACTTGCCGCAGGTGCATAGTAAAAAAGCAAGTTTCGGACTGGAGCTTATATTTGGAGAATAACACTTTCATACAGAGAAAATGATTCGACAGCATTACTCATTAATCTTTCGTAAGCCATACGCATGATTATATTTCGGTTCTGTAGCTGGTGATCCTTCAATCAAGAGTTGGTTCTGACTGGAATTGAACAGTACATACAGCGAAGAATTTGCCCCTAACCTCATTTTGTCTACAGATTTAACGGCTCCGCGTTACGCTACACGCCATATCACCATAGAGAATGGTTGCCAGCGAGTAGAGCCGGCAAGGTTGGCAATACACCACTCTCGAACCTTCTACTGATGGCGAAGAGGAGGGAGAAGGGGAAGTATGCGTAGATGGAAGATGTCATGTTAGCTGGTGTGGGTGTGAGTGAGAGAGAGAGAGAGAGAGAGAGAGAGAGAGAGAGAGAGAGAGAGAGAGAGAGATGCCCACGCTGTGCGAGTGCGACAAAAGGAGTTGCCGAGAAGCTTTCAAACAGTACGCACCATTTCAAGGGCAACTTCATTGTACAACGTATGGCGTAGTATGCGGATCCAATCTCAGACATGTAACATCAAGGTACAGTGCAGCCGAGTTATCGTTGGAAAACTTAACTAACATAAACTAGTAACTGCAATCTTCGTCCTGAAGTTATAACCATTATTATGAAGCTCGCAAGAAAGGAGTCGACGTAGCACGTGGTGAACAAAGCCAGCTTGCTTTCTTCAAGGGCAAATGCAACGTTCAGATCAGCAGTAAAATGGAAAGAGTGTGCTGCTTCGCCTTGGAACTTCAAGTGTACAACTGATTCACAATGATAATCCTGCGAGATCTGTCCTAAGTATATCATCTGAATGCATTTGGCTAAATAACTAGAAATTCAGAAGGGTTAAATTTCCGGGGCAGAACTTAAAATGGACCCTCAAGCAACAAATTATAACTTTGTGGGTAAATAGTCATTGTAATTTGGGAATGTTATTTTATTGTTGTTCGTAGCATGTGTATTACAAAATAATGTAAATTTAAATTATTGAATGGTGAATTGCAAAGTGCAAGTGGAAAATGTTATATTTCAGTAAAGCACGTGAAACTAAATGCAAAGCGCTTCAGCAACAAAGAACTCAAATTAATCATAAATTATAAATATAAATCGTGTTACTTAAAATTCTTAGCGTAATATTAATTCAAGTGAACGAATTACTGTATATTATTTATTGGGTAATTCAGCAAAAATCTTACACAAAATTAATGTAATATATGTGAACACCTTAATGTATATTTTTGGTCAATTTCAAATATAGAATGTAGTTAAAACTATTTTGTGATTTACTGCAATAGTGATAAGGCTGATCAGGGCTTTTCCTGACTATGGCTACCAAACCCAAGTTCAGCGTTACAACTTACACAGGAGTATTAATATGCAGTATTACAGATATTGGAGTTCGGAAACCTAACCTGCTAACGAGAAACCCTCATAATAAAAAATGAATAAATAATAATATTGTGCGCTATTAGTAGTGTTTGATTTTACTGTCCTTTTTGGATAATTAACCGAGAAACAACGTAATATGGCGACTTTCAAACAAGACACTGATACAAGCATGGTCAGTCGAGTATGAGGAAAGTTCACAAAATATTTTCAGATCAGTAATCATCACTGATTACATATTACCCGCTTGGTCTCCTAATTTAACCCTATGAGAGACATGTATACACACAGTGATAACGATTATATGTATATACTCATATCAACCGAAATGTTACATTTGTGTAGAAACTTCCAACATTTGCTTAAGGGAAAACTGAAATTTATAGATTAATTTCGTTAGCTGACGCAAGAAATATGTGGAATATGTAGATAAGCAATTTCAAAATATTACGCAACTTGCATGAGGAGTTGCTCTTAGTTTTAAGGTCTTTATTAACAATAACTGCTGGACGAAACCAAGATAGCTCTTACAGACACCAGCGCCATCGCTCTGGAACGCCGCGCGCGGATAAGCGACAGTGGCGTTCCAATACATATTGCTCATCCAACAAAAATACTTTGCTCTAGCCTGTATAAGCCAGCTTATTTAGCTCACGTATAACGGAGAACAAACGCGGATATGGTAACCCTTTATTTGAGAATTCGCTGCACTTACAAGGATTTTTCGTTATGCATTCATGATTTAGTAAAGGAGCAAACGGCTTCTCCTATGTGAGCAGCATGATTTCCCTGGATTTTAAAAAAGCGGAGAGGTGGGCCACAAAAATCAAACCAACAGCGCGGCCGTCCGATTTACATTCGAATGCCAACAAAACAATGGAAGTGCCCTTTTGCTTCCTGATTCATGATTTTGCTTTGTTCCTGTTGTGCTATAGTTCTCGGCCAGTTTGATTAGGTATAAGCCTACAACAGGATATAAAATAGCTGGCGACTTCAAGCGAAAAGGAATAACACCACAGCAAAGAGAAAGAAAAGGGGGTAAAATAAATGCAACAGAAAGCAGCGTTAAATTAATATCTGAAACCTTTTTATGTCTACCCCATTTGCTTAAACACCCTAGTTTGGTTTAGTTAGATATGATGGGTGGGGGCAACATATCTTTGCAGATCTATTGCGCATCCCCAGTCTTAGAACGATGTAGAAGTCAGACTCTGAATTGTGATGGTTGAAACCTCTTCCAATTTTGGAAACTTAGTCCCAAAAATGAGGGCTCTTTGGTGAGCAGGTGCTGGGCACCCGCACAATAGATGGGCAGCTATCTCATCTGCCCAATGGAGCTTTCCCCTATTTAATTTTAGCAGTTCTCGCGATCTACATCTGACCAATCTCTATATGAGAGCTTTGGAGTGCCTGAAACCTACATATGAGCATCAGTATTTCTCATGCTCTCTGAGCAAACAGTCCCTGACAGCCAGCTTAATCGTTCCTGACGACAGGATACTTCATCTGCACTTTCATTACTCAGAATTCCCATATGCCCCTGCACCCACCTCAGCTGAACTGAATTGTGGGTAACCAGTGGCGTGAAGGACTCTCGGCATTCTACAACCAACTTGGACTTAATCAAGTGATCCTTCAGGGAGTATAATGATCTATCTATTTCTACAGCGCATTCTTACACTCTCTCTAGCTGAAATGTGATATTTTTAAACTTTCAAGAATACTATCTTAAAACTTTAGGTCGCTAAATACGTCATCGCTAGTGATAGATAAAGCAATGAGTCAGTATGTCTCCCCAAATTCTTCAGTGTCCTCCGTTAGCAACGCGGCTGTATCCCGCAACTCGCACTGCCCCCATTATAGCACGGCTGTCCAAAGGAACAATTCGAATGTCGGATCTGCGAGTAGAAAACACGATGAAAATTATTTATCTTAATGCAGATGTTGGAAATGTGGAACTGCTACTTTACATCTTCGTTTCAAATACAAAACCGTCTCCAAAGAACGAACTTTACGCACTGATGTATAGTTAAATAAATTTACAATACCTGCATCTAAGAAGCTCGTATATAAAAATGTGTTTCTCTAAATTATATTAAATTTTCTAGGCAAAATTCACCGCTGGTAGCAATAAATATGTGGCGGGAGCAGGTGTCTGCCTGGACGATAGCGAAAAACCACCATCGCCCATTTTGATCTTAATGAGTCTTGTAGTTCCCGTAATAAAAATCTGATGTATTACATTCAGATGACTCTCTCTACTCTTGTACAAACTATTTTTAAAAACGCTTATTCTCCATCTACTTCATGTTAATCGAGATAAACATTTGCAGACTCTATCTTATTGCTAATTTTCTTGTAGATGTAAGGGGAATATATATTTACAAGAGCAATATAGAAATACAGTAGCCTTTAAGCACATACATATATCTTAATAGCTGGTTGCTAGGTGCAGCACCATTCCCTTTCCCACAGATTAATACTCTTTGCATATACAAGACAAAAAAATGAATAACGAATTCCCATTTGAGAAAATAAGTATTGAAAAATTTAAGGGAATAACAAGCAATATCTCGAAAATGGTTCACTCAACAACAAAAAATGTATATGACATAAATTGTGTATTTTATCGCGATCTACATTTTTTGTGTAGTAAAATTTTGTCTATCTCTTATGGTTTACCAGTTATGCAAAAGTCGTTCAGAATAAAGAATACTTTTGAAGACATTCCCAGAAAATTCAAGATATACATTTTATTTGTCATAAAAATATCTTAAACATATGATATTTTAATCAAAATCGTTAGAGCCATTTTTGAGAAAATTAAAATTTTCGAAAAATCTTCTATGTAAAGGGTACTCTGGGGTGGGGGATTTTCTTTAAAACCTTCGTGTCGCATCCTTGGAAGATACTGAACCTAAATACCAAGTTTGGTGTTTATCCGACTGTTCGTTTCTGACTTATGCTGTTCACAGACACACACACGGACATGTTTCCAAAAATGCTTTTTTTGGATTCAGGGGGTCTCAAAACATGTATTTCCGGTGAAATCTCGGTATCGAATTTTTGGGTGGAATACAATACTTCCCCTACTGACTATACGTAGTAGAGAAAGTAAAAATGAATACGAATTCCCATTTGAGAAAATAAGTATTGAAAAAATTAAGGGAATAACAAGCAATATCTCGAAAATGGTTCACTCAACAACAATAACTGTATATGACATAAATTGTGTATTTTAACGCGATCTACATTTTTTGTATAGTAAAATTTTGTCTATCTCTTATGGTTTACCAGTTGTGCAAAAGTCGTTCACAATGAAGGATACTTTTAGAGACATTCCCAGAAAATTCAAGATATACATTTTATTTGTCATGAAAATATCTTAAACATATGATAGTTTAATCAAAATCGTTAGAGCCATTTTTGAGAAAATTAAAATTTTCGAAAAATCTTCCATGTAAACGGTAATCTGAGGTGGGGGGATTTTCTTGAAAACCTTCGTGTCGCATCTCTGGAAGATATTGAACCTAAATACCAAGTTTGGTGTTTATCCGACTGTTCGTTTCTGAGTTATGCTGTTCACGGACAGACACACAGACACGCACACGGACATGTTTCCAAAAATGCTTTTTTTGGATTCAGGGGGTCTGAAAACATGTATTTCCGGTGAAATCTCGGTATCGAATTCTTGGGTGGAATACAATACTTCCCCTACTTACTATACGTAGTAGAGAAAGTAAAAAACGCTTAATAACTGCACACATCCATGTAGTGAATCTTGCACTAGTGAATTGTGTGTGAAGTGAATGGTCTATTAGGTCACGAACGGAAGGGGTATAATTTTAACTCTTATTAGTAAATGTTAGACTGCGGCTGTGCAGAATGTGCTTATCCAGCACAATAACTAAACTGAAAGGGAAAACATGAGATAAATTTAATATGAGGACTGGATTATTGTACCACGTATTAACAGAAAATAAAGAGGACACAAACAATGTAGCCGAATCTCAAAATACAAGAGGTTACTTTGTTTATAATTATTTTGTGGTCCTTTGTAATGCAATCTATTATAATACTACAGAGAGAGCCAAAAAACTAAGAACCGGTTTGCGGTGGTTTTTCCTGTCCGCGTCCTCGGCGCTCGTTGCCGTCTGGCGCTATCATAAAAAGGTGCGGATGAAACCATACAACATTTTAAAACTACTTTTTAAAGGCTTTACTTACCAACTTTATGAAAGGAGATGCTGAAACTTGCCTCTGTCATTGTCCATACATTTTTGGCACCTCTTTAGGAAACTATCCATCCCCCGCCGTAGTTCACGTTGAGAAATGCTGGAAATTTCCTGGCGGATATTCTGTTTTAATTCTTCCAGAGTGTGTGGGTTTGTCTTCCACACTTTTTTTTAAGTTACCCCAGAGATAGAAATCGCAGAGGGTTAGGTCGGGGGACCGAGGGGCCCACAAATCTCTACTAATAATTCTGTCCTCAAACGCACTTTCAATTGTTCTCATCGAAATATTGGCCGTATAAGCTGTTGCAGAGTCTTGTTGAAAAAAGGCAAAATCACGCTCCCTGTCTGTTATTCTCTAAAAAAAGGGGCGGCAAAACTGTATTTACATTTGTACGGGCGTCAACTGTTGACTCCAAAAAAAAATTGGCACTATAACCCTTTCTCCGCTCATGGCGCACCACACACCAACTATTTCGTCATGAACGGGTACTTCATGACCAATATTATCGGCTGCGCGGTGTTCTTCCACTGGGCGTTTGGAAACATAACACACTACTGCTATAAACAAGATCACGCTGTTCACGTGGTTTTGTTCTGTGTGAAGTGCAGTATTGAGTTGACGGTGGTGTGATATAGTTCAGTTATTACGAGTTATTTATTATTTTGTCACGAAGTATATTACTTAGTCACAAAGTATATTATGGCTCAGTATATGTTTTCTATTGCACAGCGTGTATTTATGTATGATTCGTATGTGTTAACTCAGTCAGCTCGCTCAGTGAAAGTACGATTTGCAGAAAGATTTCCAGGCCGTACAACAATTCATGAACTTTACAATAAACTTCAGGTCACAGGAAGTGTCAGGCTAAGAAATCTAAAAGACGGACAATGTATGGACAATGACAGAGGCAAGTTTAGCATCTCCTTCCATATAGTTGGTAAGTAAAGGCTTTAAAAGTACTTTTAAAAATGTTGTATGGCTTCATCCGCGCCTTTCTATGATAGTGGTAGACGGCAACGAGCGCCGAGGACGCAGACAGGAAAAACCACCGCGCAGCCGGTTCGTAGATTTTTGTCTCTCCCTGTACTTGTTTACTTCTGTCCATATGTTTGCTGGTAATTTATAAAGCATGGAAAAAACATGGTTGCTGGTTATTTATTCCTCTTCGTGTAGAAGTTTATATATGTCCTAACATATTTATAATTATTATGTATTTTATTGTCCGCAATAACTGTGTAATAATGCGCTCTACTTTTCTAACTATTCCTGTTTTACTTGGAACGACGGAATGCGAGTAAGAAAAACAGTCCAAACTCCACGCTTCGAAACAGAGCCGTAAAGTAGAGAGAGCAGGGCTCGTTGTGCAGGGATTCTTGCGATACAAAGCTCTCTTGACTCCTGGCCGAGTGAGTCGAGCAAGCGAAAATTGTAGTCCTAAAAATAAATGCTTTACTTTGTGAGCCATGTTTAAATTGCATATTTTCTGTCCGCTAAAGTAGAATACATTTATCTCCATACCGTACACCTACATTTCTTCAAGCATGTACCCACCAATAAAAACTTCTAAGCATCAAAAGCGCATCAAAAAGCATCAAATGATTCAGTTACAGGATATGTTTAGCATACTGCATAAAAATAATCAAGTTTTACAAAAACAGCTATTATCGTGACGCCGCTGTTAATGTTTCTGGCGACCCATGAAGGCAACCAGAGTATATAAATTGATTCTCAGCCCTAATTTTTAGGTAGAATAAATTCTTGCTAAATGGACGAACTCTGTCCTAAGAAAGGGGTTACATGAGTGCGATACGAGGAAATAATGCGTGCAAATCGTCGTTTTGTCCCGCCGCATTTCTCCCTTGCGGCTATTGCACCTTCGGAAGAAAGGTGGATGAGGGTATTCCTAATGTGTCCATATGCAGCAAGTTGAAACTTCTCAGGAACCATCAGCAGGGCCATAATCGGAGTTTCTTCCAGATTCCGGGGAAGAAATCTTTACTGTGATCATACTCCACCATCACACAGTACATCTCGTGTCATCTGATTCCACAACCATAACAGATAAAGAAATGAAATGAAGGGAAATACAGGGAAGAAACATTGCTGGCCTTCCGCATAATGAAAGAATGGTTCAGGAAATGAATCCCGTTTGATGGGAACAGACAGTCTCACAAAAATGTTTAGTATGCTCACGTTCATAATAAAAGACCCATAATGGAATGCAGTTTATGTTGGTACTGACAAATCTAGCCCCACTCTGCTGTGTGACCTCCTCTGTTCCTTGAACATAATTCTAGCCACTGGATTGGCAGGGTACTTTACCTCCCCAAAATATAGTCTAACTGTCCAAGGGTGATACTACAATCTAGTTGTCCATGTTATCAACATTGTCCCTGTTGGCTTGGGGTTAGAACCCCCTTGCTATAAACATGTAAAAATGAGTGGCAAAAATAGCTTCGTTAAAATAATAGCATCTTTCTAGGTTGGTGGCAACGAGATACTTTCTAATCATATCACTGGTAGCGCTAATTTACGCCGAGGTCTTAGACAGTGACAGCAGCTGTAGGTACTTTAGAGGCGTTGGTACAACCATGTTATGATATAGGGGGCATGTTTTCGTTCAGGTGCCAAATTTGAGTGGTTTCCAAACGAGTGCGATATCTCCCAGTTTAGAACATAACAGAAATCCTATTTTTGTAGTGAAATAACATGGCCTGCAGCGGTAACATAAAATACTTCACAGTTGCCATTAATTCTCATATCACAACACATTTGCCACTTAGATACACAAAGCATCCTATTCTAATTTTAATTCCAATTTCTGCACCCTAATATGTGAATATAAAATCAATTGTTTTAAATATTTCAACTCAGGATTAATTAATATTTATCATTTGAATTGAATCAAATTGTTTAAAAATGGATCCTATAAATAACCCCGCTTTAATAGTTTTCTGGCTATGCTACTGCACGTTATCACTAGCGTAGTAGCGCCAAGGCTTCGTTGAATTTTGGCGCAAAAATAAATAATTTGCAATAAAACAAACGGGTCAATTTCATGCTCTCGAATAATTAAACAACACCGAAGGCAATCAAAGGAAGGAAAACGCAATTATGAACAACAGGTAAAGTTGGTGTTAAACTGGAGAACAGGAGATAAAAATACTGTGCCATGTGGACGATGTGTTGCTAGTTATCAGAAATTGAGTATAATTTACGAAAGCTGCCATACAAATTTGAATTAACTGCCAAACAATACAATATGCAAATATCTACTGAAAAAAATAAGTCGCTCACAATATCAAAAGTAGTGGTAGTAGTAGTAGTAGTAGTAGTGGTAGTAGTAGTAGTAGTAGTAGTAGTAGTAGTAGTAGTAGTAGTAGTAGTAGTAGTAGTAGTAGTAGTAGTGGTGGTAGTAGTAGTAGTAGAAGTGGTGGTGGTGGTATTTATTAAGTACTAGTATTACATTAATTGCGTAACAAAATCGAATGGGTCACAAGACCGTACATGCTCTCTAGAAAAATGCCTGGTCTGTAAACTTGACTTGCAGAATCGACTAGAAAACAACTATTTTATAATCACAACACTATATACATACGCATAAAATGAAAAAATACTCTGGTTCACAAAAAAAAACAAGAAAAAAAAACACACACACACGCACACAAATGCTCAAGTACCACATATATTTAAAGAAAATTTACATAAACACCTTATCTTAACACACGTACATCCATTAAGTATGTACCCAAGCTTGGCCAGTTCTGGCTGTTTAGAATCAAGTCCCAGCATGCTGTCCTCCGTTTGTTGGAAGCAAAAAATACTTCCGATAATAATTTTTTCCTAATACCCTCCGTCTGCACGCATGTTGCCTAGATATGCGCCCAGTCTTCCTGTTCCCCACATAATGGGCAAATCCTCCTACCATCATCGTCAACAATCTTGCGAGTTTTCCACTCTCCCAACCTAAGCCATACTACTCCCGACCTCTGTTTTATCCCAATTTCAAAATATATGTTGCCTTACCGCACCCAGTGTTTATTTCATTATGCACCTTCAATGTTGATCTTTGTCTACATTCAGATTCTATTTCCTGCCTGTTTATATTACATAGTCGTCTTTTGAGTTTTTTCAGGGCACTGTATCCATTTTCATTACCCCTTTACCACAATATCAAAAGAAGCTGTTAGATGTAAACTAGCAGTAAGCAATAAGAATAAAGAGCAAGTAATGAGCTCCAATTATTTGGGTGTTAATATTACTACCAATAGAAATTTAACGGTAGAAATGAAATCGCAGGTAAGAAAGTCATCAAGATATCAGGAGCATTTAAGGACATTATTTGGAGAAATAAATATATGAGCAAAGAGAGCAAAACCAAAATATATAAAACTTATGTCAGACCAGTGATGACATGTACAGCGAAATCAAGAGCCGACACTCAGGAAACAGAACCACTTGTTAGAACAAATGAAATGAAAATACTAAGATCAATAACAGGGTCTACAGTGTATGATTAAAATAATAATTAAAAAATCTGATGTGTTACACTCACATGACTTTCTCTACTCTTGTACAAACTATTTTTACAAACGCTTATTCTCCATATGCTTCATGTTAATCGAGATATCGAAATGTCAATCTTATTGGTAATTTTCTTGTAGATGCAAGGGGAATATGGTAGTTTTTAAGCGATAGTCAAATATTTAAGCGTTGGTTGCTATGTGCCGCATTCCATTCTCTTTGCATGTCCAGGACATAAAAAAAATGAGTAACGAATTTGAGAAAAAGTATAAGTATTGGAAAATGTAAGGGAATAACAAGCAATATCTCGAAAACGGTTCACTCAACAAAAAAAATGTATATGACATAAATTGTGTATTGTAACTTGATCTCCATTTTTTGTGCAGTAAAATTTTGTCTATCTCTTATGGTTTACTAGTTATGCAAAAGTCGTTCAGAATGAAGAACACTTTTGGAGACATTCCCAGAAAATTCGAGATATACATTTCATTTGTCATGAAAATACCTTAAACATATGATATTTTAATCAAAATCGTTAGAGCCATTTTTGAGAAAATTAAAATTTTCGAAAAATGTTCCATGTAAAGGGTAGTCTGGGGTGGGGGGATTTTCTTGAAAACCTTCGTGTCGCATCTCTGGAAGATACTGAACCTAAATACCAAGTTTGGTGTTTATCCGACTGTTCGTTTCTGAGTTATGCTGTTCACAGACACACACACACACACACACACACAGACACACACACACACACACACACACACACACACACAGACACACACACACGGACATGTTTTCAAAAATGCTTTTTTTGGATTCAGGGAGTCTCAAAACATGTATTTCCGGTGAAATCTCGGTATCGAATTTTTGGGTGGAATGCAATACTTCCCCTACTTACTATACGTAGTAGAGAAAGTAAAAATAGGGAGTGTATGTGGAGTTAAGGACGTTACGAAATGGATAAAACTAGAAAAAGAAATAATAGAAATACCAAGTTAATAGAATGGATAAAGATCGGGTCCCGAAAAACTTGCAATGATTTTCACACACCTTGACCACTGAGAAGACCTACAACACGAATGGAAAACGGAGTTTATCACCATAAAATAAGGCAGGTGAAACATACGGGACATCGTCCTTAATTAAGTAGAAGAAGGTAAAGCTTTTGATTAGGAAGCAGCAAGAACAGATTACCCTGTTACTTACATACAGCTCTTAAACGCGTTTGTGAAGTATCTATTAAAGAAATGCAGTCCATTTTCAGAAAAGTTTCATGATAGACCATTTTTCCAGAGAGAGAGAGAGACAGTTCAGCTCTGTAATTTCAGTCCTGCAATGCTGGCAAAACATCGCAACTAGCAACATGAGTATGCGTGCCCTATCTTGGGGTGGCTACATGGGCCAACTTCTGCCTGCGGATATTACAAAACAAGCCTCCAGCATTTTGAATAAAATATGTCCCCTCGAACTGTATGCTAACACAGGGCCCCGGCATCTCTCTTGCTCACTGTTCCCTGCCTTTTTTCCTTTGGGTTCGGCTGTAGCCCTCTAGCTGGAGTCTGTCATTTCTGCTCATTCGTTCCCACAAATTTAAAACGTCTACCCTGGAAACTGCAACATATGGCTGCTGTATCACGGTAGCCCATAAACATTCTTCATGCTCAAATAAATATCGTGCGGTTATTTCAGCCGAAGTTGATACACTCCGCTTGGAACAATTCATTCAGAACACCCATTTACAGAGACTCTGGGGAATGCACAAGGCTTCAAATAATTTCAATACTTCCGCGTAATTCAATAACGTCGGGCGGAAATTGCAGAGGCAAAAGCATTCTTGAAGTGCTGACTGATTTTTACAATGGGATATTGTTATCAGAGGCGCACTGCATAGATGCAAGCGACGCTTTGCATTCCTTACATTGATACTCTTTTCCAAGCTTGTTAAAGGCTAATGCAGATCAGATTTAATGGCGCTAAAATCGCACCACTCAGTTATCATTGTTTCACATCCAAGGCATCCCACTTTGATGCAACTTTTAGTACCTAATTCCCAATGAAACAATACAATTTTAGGGCCACATTCTATGCTTTTTATCTGTGAAGAAACGTTTATACCAAGTACTGTGTTAGCACGTTTCACTTTACGACAGTGTTTTTGTCAGCTATTATGACAAATGAGATCCATTAGAAACCCAGAATTAAATCCCTTGGTTTTTCAATAATTGCAATGACATTCGATCTATTCTAAAATAAATCCGTTATATGCCTCTAAGAATAGGAACATGGAAAATGTAGGGATTCTATATAACGTGGAAATAAAGAAATAGCTATCACAAGAGCAACTCATTTAATATTCGTGTAAATTATGATACATTTGTTGGGCTATGCGGGTACTTTCATATAGAAACAGCAGTTATTAGAAACGCCCGTAACTAAACTTCAGTTGTGCCACACTCAATAGTGAGTAGATTCTACTCTATAAATTAATTCCAACAATTCTTTATAGAGCAACCCCTAATGACACGTTTGTTAAAATTTAAGTTTTTAGAAGTCGGAACCGACCTTCACCTATTGCCGCTCTAAAAACTGAAAGTCCATGGAGGAACCATATTTCTTGAGCATCCAGTTTAAATTTTGCACTACGCACTAAAACATGGTAATAGAGTACAACAGTTTTTCATTCAATTTCTTTCACTATTTCTTTTCTCTTTTTATTTTTACAATGTGTAATTTCGTCAGTAATTTCATCAGTAAACCTCAATTATTTTAGCATCACTTTTGTAACCTATAATGGTAGAACTTATTTTTAGGTATGTGACCATCCATTTCTCACATTTCATCACCTACTCAAAAATGTTTTCTGATTAATGTAGCAGATTATGTTGCTATCATACCATTTTTATCTTCAATAACATCGTCTTACTACTCTTAATTAATGCTACTGTCTGTTTTCGGATGAACCATAATACTTTCTTCTGTTTTCGAGTCTAAACCTAGTTAGTAAAATTCAGCTAGCTAGACTCATCCTGGCAACTAGAAAGAGTTCTAGCGGCTGTTTGGATCACAATTTCCTCAAATCTTCTACAGTGAAAACAGATACGTGATCACGATGCTGTGATTGGGAACGGAAAACATGGAATTCGACCAAATTTCCTGTTGGGGTTGCCAGGCTCTGGAAAACTTCCCGTTTGAAAACTCACATTTGAAAACGAGTGCTTCTCTATCAAGTACCTAGTAGGTAGAAAATCCAGGTAGGTATTGCATTCCATCCGAAAATTCGATACCGAGATTTCCCCGGAAATACATTTTTTTGAGAACCCCTAGATCCAAATAAAGCATTTTTGAAAACATGCGTGTGTCCCTGTGAACAGCATAACTCAAAAACGAAAAGTCGGATAAATACTTAACTTGGTATTCGAGTTCAATATCTTTCAAAGATGTGACACGAAGATTTTCAAGAAAATTCTTCCACTCTAAACTACTCTTTTCATGGAAAAGTTTTCGAAAACTTTGATTTTCTAAAGAATGTCCTTAACCATTTTGATTAAAATAACATACATTAAAGATATTCACATGACAAATAATATATATATATATATATTAAATTTTCCGGGAATAGCCTGTAAAGTCCTCTTCATTCGGAAAGAATTTTGTATAATCTTGTATAATTGGTAAACGTTAAGGGATAGACGAAAACGTACTTCACAAAAAATGTACGTCTTGTTAAGACACTCAATTTATTTAAAAAAGTTTTTGTGGCATATGGCGTTTCTGAGATATTCGTTATTAAAGGTTCGAATTGTTCACATCTTGGTCAAAGTCCTGTCAACATTCAGTTGTTTCTCACGATTGCATACAGACAGTGTGCAGAATTTTAAGGCCAGTGTATAGCGACCAGTTCTTAAACGTTTGACTATCGCTGTTTCCTTTGTATCTATAACGAAATGTGTAATGTAGCTATTTTCGGAAAGGTTTATCTGGATGAAAATGAAGTAGACAGAAAAATAAGCTTTAGTTAGAATAATTTGTATATTAACTAATAAGCGATAGAGGGTATAGAAGTTCATGTGAATGTCTTATATTAGATTTTTTTCATCTGGTTCTCGTTTCCGTTCCCGGGTATTTATGCACCGGGCTTAAAAGATAGTCCGAAAGCTATGTGCATTTTCTGACCCTAACTACTAGCTCTACCGGTACCATAGGTTTATCAGTGCAGCCTGGAAAAGAGGATTTGATAATTTGGGTAACGACAAGGTATCGTTGCCCAAATTGGTGTTCTAAATATACTCTCCAGTAGGATAAAACAATTTCAGTAATAAAATATTAAGCTGTAATTAGCTAGTCTTTGGTGGAAGGAGTTGTATTAACCTTGTGTGAATGAGAATAGCTGCAATTAACTTCAGAAGACGTTGCTTATGAGAAACGATTAAAATAGAGGTCTTAAATCCCTACTAATGTTATAAAGTATGAAAATTTGTACGCATGTTGTGTGCGCGCGGGGTTGGGGCGTGATCTCAAAATCTCTCAACCGATTTTGATAACTGTTTCACCATCAAAAAGCCTTATTCTTTGTGGCAGTCATGGGCTGTAAAACACAATTTAATTTCACTTAATAATTTATTAAAATACTAAAAATGAAATATAAAGCCTATGTACTAGAATACGAACACATGGAGTAATAAAAGAGCGTGCTTGCGAAGAAAGTTTTGACTTTTCGTTGAGATTGCCATGGAGTAGAAAATAACTATTGATACTCCACAAAAAATGCAGTAAAATAAGACAAATACCACGAATATTTCATCCCAAACATATATATTGTCCACTGCCCTCCGTCGGATTTGAACCTGGAACCTCCGGAACTAGAGGCTAGCATGCTAACCCTAGACCACGGAGGATGGTTAACCGTACAACATTGATTATGCCAGCTCGTGTACACATACTTATCAAAACTATCATAACACTTTTCCAACAAGTTCTGTAAACAGTGCAACAGTTTTGGAAATTAATTGTCAAAGACGGCAAATTTTTAGGGTGCTCTCCTCGTAAACTTTCCACGGCACGGCAGCTTAGTGCACAATCACTGTATCCTCTGCTTTATCCACACGCATTCTGGACAGAGGATAGTAATTCGATGCCATTATGATTATGCTGGGATTCTGGGAGTTTGCGTCCCATTTCTGCGAAAAGCAGCCGTCATTTATGTTTCAAATGGGCCTTCAAGGAACCAATAAAGTTAAGTGCACCTTATCCCAACCTCTTAGCTTGTGAAAAGTACCATGCAGATACGGAGAAAGAACCCGGCTCCCCAGGTTGCAAGTTGACGTAGAGCATCTTTAATTTCTTATCGATTTCAGACAAGTTTGTATTGTATCGGCGAATTTTCTCATACCGTACTACAACGAAAAAATTCCTTTTACGCCTGCTCTACTGGTAGGATCATCGAGTCGATCGAGATTCCTATCATATTACTCTCTGAGTTCTACTCTCTCTCTACCCTCTTCAATTGCTGGCTACTATGCTGTGAGGAATGGAGTACCTATATTTATTCTTCTTCTGCTACTTATGACTAATGCAACAAAATTTGCACAACAGAATATAGAATATAAATCATATTAGCAGCAATGTTTAATTATATAATAGATCTATTAACATCATAATTCAATTAAAGACACAGAGGCATTGAGGATGTAGCAACATCACACACAGTAAAGAGATGAGTGAGTGCGTGAATGAATGAGTGCATAGCTAATTTGTCCCTGAAGGGCTAAATCCTGTTCTTGCGAGGGATAGCTCGATATTACTCATGCGGGAAGCTAGTCCGCATAAGTGGCGTTTTTCGTTGCGTTCCTTCTTCCGCACTTCGCATTATTGTTCACTCACTTCTTTGCGATTGGCACTGCATGATCTTGTTTGGGGTTTCTCGCTTCGCACACTTCTTCCCTTATTTCCGATCCGACAATAGATGGTTGTGTTTAGCATTTTCTGCCTTCTTCGGATGTCTCTCCAGCTGCTGCGGTCGTAGGCAGTCTTGGTCCAGTGTGCTCCTACTGGTTTCTTGAAGGCGTTGTCCCATCCTGTTACGGGTCTACCTTGTCGTCTCTTTCCGATGTAGGGGATTCACATTGTAGAAGTGTATGCCCATCTGTTGTTCTGGAGCCTCGCCACATGGCCTCTCCAATTCCATATCAAATTGGTGGCTCGTTGGGATACATCTTCCAGTTTTGTTATTTCCCTTAACCTGGTTGCACATTCTGTCGAGGGATAGTCCGAATACCTTCTTCTCCATTTTCTTCTGGCAAACTTGAATACGTTTCTTTTGTGTTTCGTCGAGTTCCAAGTTTGGCAACCGTGTAGTAGAAATGGATAAGTAGGCTTGTAATATTCAAGTTCAAAAACAAAAGCTAACTACAGTACAGTATAAAAATCGTTTCATTCCTGTTTACTGGGTTTTATTTTCATTCCCTCATGGTGAGTGCGTAATTTCAAAACACTGAATTCCATTCACTGCTCCAGTCGGTACTATATCGCTACAAATGGATAGTGCTTCTCTATCTTTCTATTCACGCCGGTGGATTGGCCTAGATGGGCCTATATTCTGGTTCTCCGCTCGCCGGACCTAACAATAAAAGCACATATTTATTGCGAATTGTTGCACACTGTACACAGCATATCCACCATTCACTAGAACGGACAAGGCATCGGACAAAATTATAGCCATTGTCGTGACGTCACTGCCAGCATTCAATCCAAAGTGAATTCCATATTTCAGATCGGATTCTGGCGTGCATCATTGCAGGGGGGCTTCAAACGCGAACCATACGTTGGATGTGCGTGCTAACTCGTTGCTCATCACTAAACTATAACCACCTCCGCTTTGCTTCCAGGAGTCATTTATTATTAGGAAGAAACACTAACGGCGGAAATTCATTTTCGCATTCAAAATTCGTACACAAGTAGCGCTCTGGAATGAAGAAGTTTAGTGTACTGTATTTTACTCCTGTTTGCATAAAGGAATTCACGTTTCATGTTCCAATTCTTTTGTTCTCTTCTTGCAATAAGATCCATCGTGCATAAATACTAAACATGGCTTTTTGTACAACACAAGGTAAAGAAACTCAGGAGCGACTCTTTAATGGAAGACCAGGAGGATACGAAGGACGGACGAAAAGAAAAGCAAAATAAATTGAAAGCGTGATGCGAGGTAATTCAGAAAAATGCCTCTGGTTACGCCTTAGCTTTGAAGAGACTACTTTCATTACGGCGCCTGCTCCTGTTTTTAATCTGGCTTTATTACACTGCAAAGAGAAACTTCAACTTGTGGTTTACATATCTGTCATCGTTAAACAGTTAAACGTGAGCGTGGTAATAATTCATTGCACAAGTCTCTGGAGGGGAACTGCAAATGAGATTCAACACACCTTCTTTCGTTAACAAAATTCACTTCCTCTCTTATTTTACCTCCAGCAAGTATTACATTCATATCAACTCAATTAGGACACAACTGAAATTCCAAAATGTTGCGCGATTACGCCTAAGGACTTCACCTCTACTATTGACTTAAGGTTTTTTTGTGAAAACTCAAAGCTGTTTAAAAAACTTATCTCCTCCAACAAACTGTGGAATATTTGTGTGAAATTTTGTAAATATGTAATAAATCAATGGGCGCATTTAGCTACACAAATAATAATACAGTAACAAAAGTTTTTATAATAGTGTTTGATTTTGGAAGACTACTTGATATGTATAATGGACTAAATTGAAATTAAAAAAAAACATATTTTTAAAGGTTTGTTTGTATGTGTATGCTTATATGTTACCTTTTCAGATAAGAATAGCAAAACCGATTGTTAAGAAACTTGGCATATAAAACACATCTAGGTCTCACTTTGAAAATAGGTTATATGGCATCTTAATCACCTACCCTCAAAGGGAGGGCCTCAACTGCGGCACAAAATAAAACAAAAAGAATACTTCGCTTAATATTAATTTGTTTGTGTAAAATCTTACATAAAGATGGCTAGTGAGTATTGTGTTTCCAACAAAACTATTTATTTAAAAATCTTCGATAGTAAGAAGTCATAATTCTTGGGTTACTATTATGTGTATACCTAAAACGGTTACCACGAGAAACAATACAGTTCCGAATGTATAACACGCACAGGCAATATGCACAAATTTGTGTATAAGTCTTTTGCTATTTTTGAATTTTTATTAACACGCATAAGAAACACTTCTACTTCCGATTTTAAAAACATCATATTACATCTGAGATGGACAGAGAGGAGAGAGGAGTGAGGGTAATGGAAGTGGTTAGTGTGACAGAAGATGGAAAAAGGGTTAGGGACGGAGGAGGAGTATAAGAAGCAGGGGGAAGAGAGAGAAAGAGGGAGGGCGATAGAGATGAATCTTGGCTTTTAACACAACGCAATTATACCTGCGGGATCTACTGTAATAAATGATCAATAATCTTTAGTGTGACCGAATGTTAACCGCTGAATTACATTTCTCCCATTCTCCATTATATTTAACACAATGAATGCACACAAATATTGTGTGCTTTTCAAAGTGTGACGTCATTGTTTTGAGTCAGTTTTTTGAAGCGAGTGTCAGCTCTAAGGAGAAGGTACAAGTGTGGCGGAGAAGTTGCCTTGCAAGCACTGCGTTCAATCCGAAGAGTACTAATACGGTAACATTATTGTAAAACGTAGACCAAAACGTGATCTATCTGTTTAATAACCTGCCTCGCAATGTCACACACAAAAGCGTAATATCAAATCAAATAAAAATTCAATAATGTTAATCATACTTGCATAACCCTAGCAGCGTGCATTCATTCCCACAGAATGCAGAAGGGAGCCCCAACACACTGTTGACAAATCCATGTTGGCTTACGCTAGCACCGACAGTACGCCGCTTACATCTTTCACGGACCTTCGATATCCAAATAACATATAGTGCGAAAGAGGTTTTGGTAGGATCATGCCGTAGTGTTTTGCAACGATGTGGAAGGTTCTCACGCTCAAACTGAACGTCTGCTTACTAGGCAACTTCTCCGACGCACGAGTCATCTGATTCTGCGCTGCAGAGATACTAAGCGGATTGAATTCTAAGCTCAGCAGCTAGACAAGTTATGTCACACAGCTGTCGTGGCACACTTGGAAATGAACACCCAGTATACAACATAGTATTATTCAAAAGGATGACTATTGGTTAATTAAAAAAAACTAAGAAAATCATAAACTAGTTCCTTATATGAAAAATCAAGAGAAAAATAAATCGAAAGTATGGATCTATCTGTTGAATCCGATTCAAATAAAGAGCACTTTTTATGGAGAGAATATAGTGTTATATGCACATCTAAATTTTTTTTAAGAGTTTCTTTTAACCGGATAGATCATATCGGAGTCGGTCATATCTACAGTTTGAATAGAGTAGCTAAAATGATACTCAATGAGCCCGCGGTCCATAGAGCTTAAAGTCGCACGATATTCATCTTTTCAGGTTAAGAGAAAGCCACGGCAAAACTCATCTGCGTAACTCACGCAACCCGAGATTCGAACTTGCGGTAGTTTTATGCGAGGCAGACACGCTACCCACACAGCACGGAGGTGCGCTACCTCGGATACTGTTTAAACATAGTAACATTATGTGAAATGTTAAAAAACATTCTTTCTTGAGCACAGGAACTTAAAATGCTGAAATACTTGTTACAGAGGTGTTCGAAACTCAGGAAAGTCTCTAGATTCAAAGTAACTTTTAAGAGCAAAAACAAACAAATTAATTTGCCTACACTGAAATTACAACTTTATCGTTTCAGGGTCATCTAAACGTTTTATCTTACGAAAAGAGCATTAATATTTCTTTGAAACTTTCTGTGTTAAATTCTGCACATATATCATAATTACGGTTTATATGTTGATGTAAGGTAAGGATTTGAGAAGAACTCTGCAATACTCTTATCATTATCCATTTTCACAGTGCATTGTTTAATGGAGGTGCAAAATTGGTTCATAACATTAAATATAAGCTGAACATCGGTGTTTATCGAAGAAAATTAAATTTAGTTTTATTTATTTTATTTAACTACTATAGTCCTTAGCGTCCCATTCTATATTGGGAGTGAAAGACCGGAAATTTTGCTCAGAGCCTCTTTATCAGACTTGATGTTCTTTTACGTGCCGCAAATCTACGACACGGGACAACCGGCTTTACTTCCCTTCCGAAGGAAGTCATGCTAAGGATTTTTACGCCCGAAAAAATCCACCGCCCCCCGCCAGATTTGAACCCGCGACCTCGGGAACTAGAAGCTAGCATGGTACCCCTAGACCATGCAGGATGACGGTGTTTATCGAGTGAGATGGGTTACGCGGTAACGAGTTCAATCCCGAGGTGATCGATCTTCCTTACCAAGCGATTTTCGTGGTTTACCTGGGTCGCAAGACGAATGCTGGAATGGATTACAATACACCACAAATTTTCTAGTCCCTAATTTCCTCTCATTTCAATTCATTCTTCATCTTTTAGGATTTCAGAGCCAGGCGCAGTGGACGGTGACGTACGACGTATGCCGGAAAGGTCTCTAAAAGTTTTGACGATAATCTGTCCATGAAGATCCCCTTATGTTTTGACGGAAAGCCTCTGCTCTAACTTTTCCGTGCAGATGGGAGGACTGCGAAAGAATCTTACATCTGGAAACGTTAGCACTTCACCTACGCTGTGCCGCCACTAGATCCGTCCGTTCTCTATAACCGCTAACTTCACTTCCGGCAGTATGTAAACGCAATGGCGCAACGACTGATAGCAGTGCTGAAATCCTTCTCTGTTCTCAAACTATACCCAAGGCCAGTATTTATCCAATTGTTATGTAAACTGAAAGAAAATGGTATAATTACAATTAGCTTAGATTGCATTAATTTGCTACCGAAGTCAGATCCTCGCAAAACTCTTCTCCGTTATTATTATTATTATTATTATTATTATTATTATTATTATTATTATTATTCCTGTGTCTCAATCTCGCATACTACTGCATTCAGGTTTACTTGGAACCTTTCTCGCGATGAAAACTTGCATTTCTTAAATCACATAAAAGCCTATACCAATAATTATTCACTGCTTTACAAAAAATCTGATGTGTTATATTCACATGACTTTCTCTACCTATTGTTCAACAAATTATTATTATTACAAAAGGTATCCCTCTATTACTTCTTGCTAATATAGACAAACCCTCATTATTCATTTATACATTTATTTGAAGGTATAAGAAGAATACGGGAAGCTAATGCGATGGTCAAATGTTTTCAAAGCCGATCGCTAAGTGATGGCTTTGAAATTCTGATCTCCTTGCATGAACAAGAAAAAGAAGGAAAGACAAAAAAAAAGGAAGAAAGAAAGAAAAAAAAAGCGATTTTCACTTAAGAAAATTATGAAGTATAATTCAAAACAATAAAGCTACAAAAATTTTGATTTAACATAAATCGTGTGCTTTAACGAGAGCTATACATTCTTTGTGTAGTAAAACCATGTCAACTCTTACGGTTTACCAATTATATAAAAGTCATTCAGAATAAAGAGGAATTCACAAGCTATTCTCAGAAAATTCAAGATACACATTTTATGTCAAAATAAACAACTTATGTATATTGGTATTTTAATGAAAATCGTTAAGGCTATTTTTGAGAAAATCAAAAATAAATAAAAATGTTCCATGTAAAACGCAGTTTGCGGTGGGAAATTTTGTTCAAAATATCTTCGTGTCGCAATCCTTGGAAAGTCCTGAACTTAAGCACCAAGTTTCGTATTTAACCGACTTTTTGTTTTTGAGCTACGCTGTTCACACACACACACACACACACACACACACACATGGACCTTTTTCGAGTTCAGGGTGCCACAATATATATATATATATATATATACATATATATATATATTTCTTGTGAAATCTTGACATCGAATTTTTGGGCAGAATACAATGCTTCCCCTACTAAGTGAAGTACGTAGCAGAGGAAGTAAAAGTAATTAATCAGTAATTCTGTTCGGCTTATCGCTTTTGTGATGTAATACACAATAATGGCAGATTATGATACAAGGAGTAAAGGTAGGGTTTTATTTTGCGGGTAGGAATGTTTAGAAACGAAGGCCGCAGGCCATGAGCGAAATAAAACCACTTTTAACACGTGTGGCATATACTGTCTTTTAGAGACAGCACACGGATTTGTAAAATATAGTAATATTATATCGATACCTGAAACTAACGAGATTACGTTTAGAACGCGTTCTTGAAACAAGAGAAGTGACGTTAAAAAAGGGAGATGTCAGATGTTTTGAAGTTTTGTTGATTCGCTAGCAGTCATTTTCAGTGAAATTATTTTCACCATGTTTTGCCTTACACCAGGCAATGAAGTGATTAAATGCTATATCATATTGCTTTCTGGATTTTTTTTCGGTAAGTACTAAGTGTTATTTTTCCTGCTACATCTGTAATTTCACTTCCATTTTAGTTTCTTCTGAATTCATATTTTCTACCATTTAATCTTTATGTAGATTAGATAAAAAAGTAACGTTTTGAATCAAAGAAAACTGCCGATATAACGTATAAGTTAACTCTACAACGAATTGGATAAATTGAAGTATGACGATTTGTATTGTGAGCGCCATGAGAAACTAATCATATAAAAGGACATAATGAAAAGTAAAACCTAATCAAACCAAGTGGAGTTATTAAACATGTGCAAATACAGAGGGTAATTGCCTTGTGATTGGACTTGTGACCAACGAGCTAAAAACCTAAACCTTTTAGCTCGTACCTCTGTGTTAGAAGCTCTAATTTTAGTCTATGCTGTCTAAAAAAACAAACAAAGGTCTTATTTCTTTCCCTACATTGGAGTTAATTATTTTCATTTTTGCAGAATAAACACCATGAAAAATAATGTTTAAATACAAATATGTAACTTCCATGTCTTGAGCCTAAAATTCAAAACAAACATTGATCACTTTTTCAGAGAGAAATTAGTCACCTTTTAGAATATTAGTAAAACAATTTCCTGTTTAGATTCGTAGGGATAGGATTAGTTAACGGAGGGGACATGTAAGACCTCGAACCTCATGGATATTCTGTGCGTACACCCCCGGGAGGAACGAATGAGGTGAGGGAACCGCAAGAGACGTATGGGTTACAGCGCGAGGCCGGCTCAAGTCGAGAGAAACGTGCAGAATTCCCTAACAGGCCCAGACTTGACACCCGACCACAGGAGGGTCGCTCGGAACGTCCCTCTAGTGGGATTGAGGAAACACGACCCAGCAGTGGAGGCTCCACAGGCTTCCCTCTAGCAGGGCCAAGAAGAAGAAGTTCCAAATCGCAAGCCTCTGAGCCATCTGTCCGACAGCAAACGAACCACAGCCCCGGAGTTAACCTGGAACATGAAAGGGAAATGAAATGAAAGGAAATGGGGAGAGAATAGATCTGTGGTACAATACACCACTCGTCTATGTCAACCAGGGAAAACCAAGAAAAAACGATGATCAGAGGGAGGGACGACCGGGAATCGAACCCGAGACCTCCCGAATGCGAGCCTCACAGTTACTGTGGAGTCATCTCCCTCGGTTTCAGATTCGTAAACATACCGATTATATAGGGGTTCGAAAAGACACCTGGCAATATCGGGCAGTATGTAGATCTGTGCACAACATGAAGCAAAGCAAAAAGAAAATGAAGCATGACGTACGCGCTGGGACACATCCATTCATAAAACTTCTGATGTGATATATCCACATGACTTTCTCTAGCCTCTATCGTTTATTAGTGGGTATACAAACTATTCTTAATAAAGCTTATTTTCTATCTACTGCATTTTTATCCAAATAAACCTTTGCACAAATAGCTACATTACATATTTCGTTATACGTACAAAAGGAACAACGTTAGTCAAATGTTTAAGAACTGGACGTTATACGCCGATCTTAAAATTCCATAATGTTTCCATGCAATCGCGAGAAATAACTGAATGTTGAGAGGACTTTAAAGAATTGCCAAGAAATGAATAATTCGAACCATTAATAATGGATATCTCAGAAATGCCTTGTGCGACATAAAAACGTATTTGAAATAAATTGTGTGCTTTAAAGAGATCTACATTTTTTTGTGTAGTAGGTTTTCGTCTACCGCTTAACATTCACCAGTTATACAAGATTATATAAAATTCCTTTCGAAAGAAAAAGGCTTCAAAGGCTAATCCAAGAAAATTCAAGATGTAAATTTTATTTTTGATGTAAATATCTTTAATTTGTCGTATTTTAATCAAATCGTTAGTCATTTTTTTAGAAAATTAAAATTTTCGAAAAGTGTTCCATGTAAAGGATAGTTGGAGTGGGGGGGGGATTTTCTTGAAAAACTTCGTCTCGCATCCTTGGAATATACTGAATTTAAATATCAAGTTTGATACTTACCCAACCTTTCGTTTTTGAGTTATGCTGTTCACAGACAGACACACGGATATGTTTTCAAAAATGCTTTATTTGGATTCGCCTCAAAAACATGTATTTCCGGTGAAATCTCGGATTCGAATTTTTGGGTGGAATGCAATACTGCCCCTACTTACTATACGTAGTAGAGAAAGTAAAAAAAAAAAAATCAAAAAAAAATTCACATAACTAAAATAAAATAACTTGACTCCAGAGAAAACAGTTATAAAATAATTTTGCCTCCTATTTCACAATTGTGGCAAAAAAGGCCACTTAATTACATATTAAAACACCTAATTGCATAGAAATAGGCCCAAAATCTGCAGGTCCGCTAATAAAAGGTAAGCTGTAGGCTACCAACAAAGAGTAACGGATTTACAACTGCCAGAGTATAGGAAACATTACAGCATAATAAAAGCATTATTAACGTGAAAGTCGTTGGGGAGGGAGGAATCCTAAGCCCCCAGAAGACATTTTGCATTGATTACCTCTGATTTACAGATTCAGAGCGTGAAACGTGCGCTGCAAACCGATTCTAGCTATTAGTTTACCTGCGTTTTAATGGCTACTTTGTGACGTAGGTTGAGACTGGTGAAATTCAATTAAAAAGATGTATTAGAGTCATGTCACTTACTCCAACAATTACCGTTTCTCAGGTCTCATTGTACTTCACATTACTTTCTATTCATTTCATATTAAAGAAAATACAGTCAGGATTTACATGCGAAATGCATGTTCTTTTTCAAATACTTCAAGGTGTGAGGAAATGAGACAGTTTGAACAGTGTGGCATATTCCAGGGAAAAGAGCTTATTTTAAATTTTTAATGCAAAAATGCATGTTTTACTCTTGAATGCGGTATTAAATTACAATTTTCCGCGTTAACTAATCAGGTGCTGCTGTAGTAGTAACTACTAACTTATTAGTACGTAATCAAGTCTGTGCAATCAATGTATAGGTAATTTAAAATTATGTATGTAGTATGTATTATGTATGCATGCATGCATGTGTGTTCCAGCATAAATCTGGTACACGATAAAGTAGAAGGGGTGACGTGTAGAAATCATAAAAACGACAGATATTAATGCCGAATCCATAGTTTTCAAGGTTGTTGAGATTAATAGTGACACTCCCGATTCCATTTAAGTCCAAGTTTAGTCCCATCAACATGGGGGGGGGAATTGAAAAGGGGTGAACAAATGTACAAAATGATCAACATTAGCGTGGAATCCATATTTTCAGGGTCGTTGAGATGAACAGAATTTCTGCAATCAGTTTGAACCCAGTTCACACACCCCTAGCTTAATCTCGAATTAATCCCGAAACCAGAGGATCCTGTGGTTTCACTGCGGCTCGCTACGGCTAAAGATAACTCGTAAGTAGTTTATTTGATTTTTGTTCATTTGCTTACGTATCTTAAGGTGCACATTTTTTTATATTTTTGTGCATATTTTACTATTTGATTATGCATACAAACCCAGGCTCTAATCATAAAGATCATAAACATTTGAGCAGAAACATTTCAGTTACGTAGTTCAAATACGCTTTGTAAACATAATAGTGGAAATTTATTCCTAGAGGGTGACAAAGCTTTATATGACCGGTACTTCGCGACATTCAATGATAGTAAACCGTTAATGTGCTTAATATCTCCGTTTTATAATGCTGGGGTTAACTGTGCCATGTAATGAGTGTAATAACTACAGACAATAAGACTTAAATTTCAATCTTATTTTCTTGTTAGCTGAAATAAATAACGTCATAGTTTGATAGAGACAGAGAAGCCTGCTTGGTTATTTACAGTGCCATGCCTGATTTCTTTATTTACGTATAAAATGAACGAAGAGAATATTAGGATGAAATGGAATATATTCCTTTAGAATTATTGATGGAAGCTGAAGCACAATTCATTCTGCAAAAATGTAAATGATCATATAAAACAGATTGTAACAGATTTAGTGAGTGAAGAAGAGCAAAACAAGCAACTATAATTAATCAAAGTTCATGCTGGCATAGGTATATGTCGGATATTATTAATTAAACTTTTGTCTCCTAAAACGCGGTAAAACCTAACTACAAAATTATATACTATTACATATATATTTAAATTCAATGTATATCTATCCAAGACTTTCATGTCTTCAATGCTTTGTATACGTATTCGAAGCTATAAATTATGATTAACGTAAAGGAAAATGTCAACATTTCGTCATTTGATAAGCTCAGTGACATTATTATAACAAATTGTTTATTGATTAAATTGACATAAACATACAGAAAGTCAAAAACTTTAAATCAATATCTAATATTTGTTAATATTTCAGGTTTGTATTTTTTTCACCAGTTTTCATTGATTCAGCCAAGAACAAAAGGTTTACGAGAAAACTGTAACCTACGTTAATAGCCAGGGAGAGCGTAAAATTTACAGTTATTCATATTGGCAAATCGATTAATGAAGATTACGATTTGTTACTTTAAATATGCATTTTCTACTAGATTCTATCGTTGGTTATGATATAAAATGGAACCAAAAAGGGCGATGTTACATAAGGCTGTATAATTTTGTGGGTTAATTGCGAATGAATGGAATGGATTATAAATGCATACGTTTCAACAGAATTATTACTCCATTATTGCTAAGCAGCATTATGGCATCCGTGTGCTAGAAAGACGCAATTATGCAGGATTTTGACCATTATAATACTGGGATTTAGAATAGATTGCATAAATATAATTATGCATAAAAGATTATTTCCGAAAGAAAGGCTTTTACATATTCGGACATATTTAAATTCTACAACATTTGAAGCCTTTTAATATTTTGAAAGAATGATTAGGAAATTAAAATAAGCACTAATTACTCAACAGCAATTTCTTACTAATCATCAACTTCAAGTGTCTTTTCTTGAGGAAAAGACGTCCATTAACAAGATATTTCCTCTAAACTGAAATACATACTTTGTGATACACAGCAGGGCGAAACGATGGCTATCGAATCAATATATTCTTACGGCGTCAAGAACGTGCAACACAAAAGAATGGATGTTTAACAGTTAATCCCCAAATGTTTCTGAATTAAACCAACAAAATTTGGGATCAGAGAGATAACTTTTGAAACACTCTTTGTTAAGGCATCCATAGGCTGCGACGCTTAGTTTCAGTGCAAGGTGAATAAAATGATCTTACAGGAAGGGATTGAAGGAATCGGGATCGTGAAGCTTGAACAAATAACTCATTGTTACCGGCATTCTGTTTATTAGTCCACAATATAGAAGAACACAAGCAAAAACTGGAAGAAGAAAACTCTCCTTGCAGCGCAAGAGGGATTTGTCATTAATGATTTATCATATAAGAGTAAGCCATCCAGTTGGCTTAATCTTTAGAACCTAGTTTGTTTACTTCTGGAGATCAGTATCATGCATTCGCCCCATTAAATTACTGCCTGAGATCAGTAGGTTTGTTTACTTCCATTTGTTAGCTTCTTGTGCTCAGTTTCCTTCCGTCCGTCCGTCCGTCCATCCATCCATTCTTTTGACCACCACCACCACCACCACCACCACCACTACTACTCCTAGTATAGTACAACTCTTCCTTGTACTGGAAGGTCGACCTTTAGCAAAAGATCAGATGAATCCACACCTGAAAACGTTTCTATAACTGGCGCAACAGTTCTAGACACGTGAAAATCTTAATGACAGCTATGAAGCGAGTTACATACCAGATCAAGAGGTGACAGGTCGTCTGCATGCTGCGGGAGTGCTGGGACAGTCATTGTCAAATATCCGCACACTGGTTATGCACTGCACTACACGATAAACTTATAGTTATATACAGTATATTTAAATCCACCGCTGTAAAATGCCCTTAATATAAAAACACTGTCAACCATCTGCATCCAGTTCTTCCACACCTGACAGCCCTTCCTCTTCTGCGGAATCACTCACATCATTGCCGCGATCACTGCTGTCGCTACTTTCTGCACCATTATCCTGGATGAGAATTTTTTCTAATTTATTTTCTGCAATTCCGTTTTTTTTAAATAATGATTCTCAATTTAATTCAACATGTCGATATACATTTTCCCATTCTGGCCTTCCAATTTCTGCAAATCGCTGGCGACATAACTGCTCCACATCTTTTAGTTTAAAAGTGATATATCTGCAGGCCACCCAATTTTTGACATCAGCCCAGATTAATTCGATTGGGTTTAGATCTGGGTGATACGGTGGGAGTCAAGTACATTATGGCGATGTTGTATTAATATCTGGCCAAGTATTATGAGTTATGACTTACTCATCCTCATACACTATAGTTTGACCCTCTAATTTGTACCTCTGAGTAAGGTACTCTTCCAGCTGAGATCGTATGTCGTGCTTTTCTATTAGAACTCTATTTGGTTTCGTTTTCTTCCACTTAAACCCTAAATCTTTTATAATTTTTCTGAGATTGGTAGCAGCATCTTGAAAATTGATGCTGATATAAGTACATATAAAATCACAGTCGTTTGGAAAGTTAATGTCAGACTGCAAAATTCAGTGCCATAGCCGGGATTTGAGACTTGTAGTACCACCTTGAACATTTATGACATCTTTCAGATTGATGAGCAATCTGCTTATTGTTGGCACAGTTTTTTCTTCCACATAGAAATTGTGAATCGTGCACCGAATGACGCATTTGTCGAAATCGCCTACTTCTGTAATACGTTTAGGGACCTTATGTTTCTTCACAGGTGTGTCAAATGGTACTCTTTCATCCATATGGTTTTTCTTATCTTTGAGAACTCTGGAAACGGAACTCAGTGAAACAACAGTTGCTTTGGCTACTCTTTCTTTCACTCTCTTAGGCTTTTGTGGAACTCGGGTAAACATATATTTTCTTCCTTCATCTCTGCTTCTTGCTTCATGAAGTCGAGGACATTTGAATACGTAATAGCTTATCATTTAACTTTGAAAACGTAGGAGCCATGGTTATAAATACCACAAATATAAAATAAGCACTATTTACGTACTGATCTCTTTGAAATTACAAGATACGGACACTTTCTATGCAGACTGTATGTGTTACGCACTGTGAGTAAGCAAAGGTATTATATCGCTTTCGTTGATTAAGCTAAACACAAACCATTCCTAGGCTCGTCAACTGGGGTGGCAATCAAGGTCACGATTCCAGAAGTTTTGTGCCAGTTTTATACCACACCAGCTTCAACGTTCCAGTGATGTTTTAAAATGTCGACATAGCAAAGATTAAAACTTAACATGAAATTCGCATCACTTTGTATATTGCCTTCTTTTTATCATTAAAGAGATTAGATCTGTTGTGGAAGGAAGTTAATAAAAGATCGCCGCCTCACATTACAACATATTTTTGATGGTAGAATAATTGATTGTAGAACAGTCAACTATTCTGGTCTGTTGGATCTCCAGATCTAAAACCATGTAATTATTATCTGCGGGGAATGTTTAAAAATAAAATTTATGCAATTCTTCCCATAGAACACATTATGCGATGTACGCCTTTCAATATCTCCGCTGCAAAAATTCGTCCTGTGTCCAATAAGTAACAGGCTTGTACAGACGCAGAGGGGCATCATTTCGAACAGATTTTATAACAAAAGGTAAGCCTAAGATATTCATATTGTTTCACATTGTTTTGGGGGAGAAACGGCGTGCCGGTTTGCCGCTACTCCACGAACGGATTCGTACAGCAGTGCCGAGGGAAAAGCGGGCTGCCAGTCGCGTCATTCAAAAGAAACTCGCTATACATTCGGTGGTACCTGCGAAACAAACAAACAAGTACAACTATGTGAAAAGAGAGAAAGGGGTAAGTTTGCTTCTTATTAGTTTCTTTTTACAGGGACTGCTCTGTATGATTTAATTTTTTAAGAAGTCAGGAATATAAATCGTTTCTGCAAATGTTTATTGTTATTTAGACTGTTGCTGGTATAACAAATAGAAGAGATAAAAGTACGCATTCTCCGCCTAGTTAAATTTCTAAGAAATATAAAATTTAAAATATCTAAGAGTATTTTCTGTGCCGCATAGTTGACTCGCTTTCTAGGCCTCACTTAGAATACTGAATTATTGCGAACAAGTCACTTCAACACGACCGTACAATTTGACATTCAATTCCTGTAGTGCGTTTTGTGTTTATCTACGTAACCTGTTTTACTTTCACTAATGGACCTTCTTGGTTTGAAATTCGTTCGTAGTCTAGTTTCGAACCAGACTGAAATGAGCGGAAATAACCCGTTTTATCCTAACTATTGCAAACACCCCTTTACTCAAACAAACTGATAAATAAACAACCTAAATCTAGTTAAATAGTATGAGATGCGATAAAAATGCACGAAAAAATGGGTTTCCCTTGTTAAAATTTTCTATACATACTGTGAAAGGCGTTAGCAGCGCAGACAAAGCTTGTCATCTGCAGCTGAAGTTCGGCGCGCATCAGCAATCGATTGTTGTTGTTTTGTTCTTGTGCGAAAATGAGAGACAGACAGAGACAGGAAGGTTAAAGCAGTGACCTGCTGCAAATAACAATAAGTAGGTATCTACGCTCGATCCTGCAGATTCAGAGCAATGGGACTGCTTTAGAAATACAGCCGGCTCCTTTCTATCCCCCTGCTACAGACATTAATTTCCATTCGCTGACACAGGAAGGGAGAGTCTGTCGACACTGGTTATATCTTTAAGTTGTTTTGGTAGCTTATAAACTGCGAGCAGGGACTTTACGCACAATATTTATCAGAGAGGTCTATTGAGGTTTTAAAAGCAGATGCTTATTAACATTTACCAGTTCTAGAAAAAAGAAAATAAATAAACGAATGAAACAAAAGCTTTAAGGAAACCCATTTACATCATTCAGATTTGTTGAACAAAAATCTCATATGTTGCATATACGTAACTTTCTCTACTCGCTCTTCTACAAATTATTCTTACAAAAGCTGATCCTTCCATCTACTTCTTAATATAAATGAACGTTAATTACACATTTAGTTGCAAATATAAAAAGAATACAGTAACCTAAAGCGATAGTCAAATCCTTTCAGTCAGTCGCTATCTAATGGCTTTGAAATTCCTTCCCTTTGCATAAACAGAAAAAAAATTGTTATGTGTTATATTCACATGACTTTCCACTCCCTCTATCGTTTATAGTGAGTACGCAAATTATTCTTGCAAGAGTTTATTTTCCTGTCCACTTCATTTTAATCGAGATAAACCTTCCTGGAAATAGCTGCATTACCATTTCGTTATAATGCAAAGGGAATAGCGATAGTCAAATGTTTTAGAACTGGACGCTATACGCTGGCCTTAAAATTCCATACTCTTTCCACGACATGCGTGAAACTGAAAATTGACAGTACTTATAAAAGAATGACTTGAGTATGAACAATTCGAACCATTAATAAGGAACATTTCGAAAATGGCTGATGACACAGAAAAGCTATTTGAAATACATTGCGTGTTTTAAAGATATTTACATTTCTTGTGCAGTACGTTTTCGTTTATCGCTAACGTTTACCAGTTATACAAGTGGTATAAAATTGCTTCCGAATGAAGAGGATTTCAAAGGCTATTTCCAAAAAATTTAAGATACACATTTTATTTTCATGTAAATATCTTTAATATGTAGTATTTTAATCAAAATTGTTGGAGCCGGTTTTTAGAAAAACAAAACAATTTTGACAAATGTTTCACGTAAAGGGTAATTTACGGTAAGGGGATTTTCTTGAAAATCTTCGTGTCGCACCTTTGGAAGGTACTGAACCTAAATACCAAGTTTAGTGTTCATCCCACTTTTCGTTTCTGTTCACACACACACACACACACACACACACACACACACTATCGCACGCACGCACGCGGACCTTTTTCTAAAAATTATTTTTTTTTATTCAGGGATCTCAAAATGTGTATTTCCGGTGAAATCTGGGTATCGAATTGTTGGATAGAATGCAATATCTTCTGTACCTACTAGGTCGGATGACATGACAATTTTGTCACGGACGATAGAAGGCTTACAGAAAAGTATTAATAGGTTGGAAGAATATTGTAAACAATGGGATTTGGTGGTAAACATTAATAAAACAAAAACAATGGCGTTAAAAATGGCAATGTGTATGGCAGGGATGAAAAATGGTATTACAAGGGGCTGGAACTACGAAACGTTAAATATTTCTCCTATTTAGGAGTAATGTTTAATATGACAGGAAAATAGAACAAACATCTATCAGTAACTAACTATAAAGCACGAGGGCAGTTAAATGAATTATTAGTACCCTCTCGCGGATACCGGATGTACCTGTAGATACATTAGAAAAGATGTATAACTCTATGGTAAGGCCGATTTTATTATACGGAAGTGAAACCTGGGGATGGGAAAGAGCAGAGCATGTAAATAAAACGCAGGTAGCATTTTGGAAAAGAATTCTTGGAGTTTCACAAGTCACATCAAATTCGGGGATATTGAGGGAGGTGGGATGTTATAAAGACACATTACACTGCAAAATAAGAGCAGTGAAGTACTGGCTGAGGCTGATGCAGGGGGATAACTCCACACTACGATCCAAATGTTATAAATACCAGCGAATAAACCTGTCTGCTAAGTTTTGGGCAGCTGATTTGGAAAGGGGCTTGAGGAGAACAGGAATGGGGTCAGTATGGCTAAGAGCTGAAACAAATGACAAAAACATATGGAAAAGTGTCAAAAGAAGACTAAGAGACACCAACCAACAGGAAATTGAATCGGATTGTATAATTAAACTTTCTCTAAGTTTAGCAAATGAAATAAAATTGAAAAATAAAATTGAACTGGGGTAAAGAGGCATATATACTTAATTTAGGAAGAAAGGAAAGATCAGAAATGGCATGGTTTAGACTGGGGGGCTGGAGGGCACTGAAAATGACTGACGATTCTGGCAGGAGAATCTCCCCATTCTGTGATTTGAATGAGGACTGGGTACATATTTTGGCGGAATGTGTACAGTGGGAGAACCAGTGAACGCATAAACTTAAAGAAAATTTCTTAAGTCCCTCAAGAAAGAGATTGGCGTGTTGGGATCTCTTGGCTGACCAGAGGAACTGGCAAAACATGGGCAATTTTTTGGCTAAAGTGCGCGAAGCTAGGTCAAATTTGTTCAGTTAGACAAAGGTAATTTATCTCTATTTTCCTTTTTCTTGTTCCTTTTTGTTCTCATTTCTTTTTCTTGTGCTGATTTATCTGGATGTATTCTTATTGTACGGCCAGTCACTGAGAATAGTATGCCTTGTAGTCTTAGTTGGTAACTCCGGCACGAAATTTTTTTTATCTGGTTGTCGCCATGCCCTGTGTGGGCTGGTGCCTGCCAGCCGGGCGGCCGGTGATTGTCTTGGGGAGAGAGTCGTTGGGTTTCGTGAAGGAGAGACAGTGGAGTTACGGCTGCTCTCGGGTGGCAGTTGGGACAGCACGTGCCGGAGTGGAAACGCATTTAAATTTTGTTTGCCTGTCAGTACCTTTTGAAAGTCTGTAACATGGTTTAACGTTTATTAGCGAATGTGCTGGTTTAAAATCATTCTAAATTCTTTGGCTAATTGCGTCTCATTTCCGTGCGTTTCCCGGCGGAGTTTTCGACTTTGTTACACAAAGGTAAGATTTGTTTTCAGCTCATGCATTCTAGTTTGAAGGTAATGGGGATGTTGAAGCCATATTTAAAGCCATGATATTTGCAGCAATTATTCTAAGTGACTGGCCCTCTTATTTTGTTGCTTTAAAGTGTCTCTTTGTGCTTGTAAATTTACACGACATTCGTGTACAGTTAAATTGCCCACGTGTTATTGAGCAGTTCCTTTGTCATTACATTAGTAGCAAATATGCTAAGTGACTAGCTCACACATTTAGCCGTTTTAAAGTATCCAGTTAATTTGTAAATGTTCACTTCATTCTCTTAAGAATTGAATGGGCCATGTGCTATGCAGCTGTTCCATTTTACTTGTACGGGTCCCTTTGCATTTAGGCATTATTGTTATAAACTGTAATTTCATAAAAGGGGTTTCCTTTAAGCAAGATATTTGAAACTATTGCAGTTTGGTCACTGATTTACATTACGTGAGAACCTTTGCTTGGAATTTGCCCTGCTATTTGCCCTTTCATTACATGTGTTGAATTTTGTCTTTCTTTCAGCAACAGTTTAATTAATATTTCCTTGGCTGGTTATTTCTTTTCTTTGGCCAGAATATTATATCGTTTATTGTTTAAAGGTTTCAGTTAACGTTTTTTGAGTATGATTTTGCATTGATGTTTGGTTTGTAATATTACAGTAAATTTCAAAATTAAGCTCTAGTAAATGTGTAAAATTTTGTTTCGATTTATTGAGCAGTTTGTTGTTCATTTAAATGGGGCATTTACAATGTGGCATATTTTGGCATAAAATAAAGCCAGTTACAATTATTGTGTTGTTTCTTAATTAATTTATTTTTGGGTAGATATTTCCTTCCTCTATGTTTTATTTTCTACATTGTTTCTTTTACAGCTTAAGGTCTTTATTTCCCTACGGCACTCGTTAGGGCTTCCCTCTTCGTTTTGCCGGAGTTCCTAACCTCAGACAAATCTTGGATTCTTTTGCACGATTTCGGTGGCCTCTTAAGGTTTTGTGCCTGAGGTCGGCGATATCATCGCAAGATTACTGGTAGCAGAGCGTGGTTAATTTTGTCTGTTTTTGGCTTAGGAATATTTTGGAGACTCTTTTTTTATTGTCATTTACTGTTTTGTTGGGCTGTTCCAATTTCTGCTTTATCGCATTAGTAGTATCAAGATGGCGGTATCGGTTAGTAATGTGGACAGATTACGGAAAGGTGAATTGTGGGTAGAGTTGGTTGTACGTGGAGGTCAATGTTCTATGACAACTGAAGTGGCTATTATGTTGGATGTTTTTCGACAAATTAAGGATGCTCCAATAATTACTGTTTCTATTGATCACGTGATAGTGACTAAGTGTGAGTCCACTTGCTCGTTGGCCTTAGCAGAGATTCAGGATAATTTAATGGATTTTGGGCGCGAGGATACTCCCTTTAAGGCACAGTTGCTCCGGTGGCAAGTTAGAATTCGGCATTACTTGTTCTATTTAGATTATGTCTTACAGAGATTCCCTACTTTGCAGTCTTGTATAGCGTTGCAAAAGTTAAAGGATCAGTTTAAGGAATTAGCCCATAAGGTGGAGGAAGATTTTGGGACTACACAGAATGACACTGGGGCGTCTCCCTTGTATAATCAAGGATTGTCGGATGTGGTTCAGCCTGCGATTGCAGTATCTGCGTTTCGGCCACTTAGGCTCGCTCATCCCCTCCAACAATTCGTGGAGGGCTTTCAGTTAAACGACATTGTTGATGTACCATCGGCTTTACAGTTTCTCTATTTTCTTGTTCGATTGACGCTAATGGCTAAGCGTTATTTGGTACCCACGGCTCAAGTGATAGAATTATTATCTGTCAAGGTGTCTGGGATAGTTTTGGACCTCTTAATGCGGTGTGCTGGTTTAGCCGAGCCTGTGACTCGCTTTCATTTGGCCCTATTAGACATGTTCATTCCGCGTAGGGAATGCACGAGACTAATGCAAGACGTATATTTTCGTCCTCAGGGTCTAACGGAAGCGTTTACAGAATATATGGTTCGGGTTAAGGAAATTGCTTTAGTGTTGGTGCTCCCTGATACGGAAGCGGAAATTTGTGATGTCATTTTATCAGGACTCAATCCAGTCGTCAGGTCGGCTTTGGTATTAGGACCTCGGCCGTCAAATTTGCAGCAGTTGGAAGCATTGGTACCTAAACTCAATGAAGTTATGCTTGTTGATAGGCTGCGTCTGTCGGAGCCTCCGGGCTCATTAGTAACTCCTAATACTACTGCATCAGCTCCTTCTTCGGCCATTGTTCCGGTTTCGGGTCGTCTGGCCACTATTAAATGCTTTCAGTGTGGTCAGGAAGGCCATGTTCGACGAAATTGTCCCAATAGGAGGACCGTGAATCGGGGTTTTCTTCGTGTTTCTAATCAGGGGCGACAGTTTCGACCTTTATGACGCCAGAAGGTTAAGTCGACCATTTGTTTGTCTCGGCGTATTTGTGGTTATCCGTTTTCGGGTAAACCCTTAGTTCAAGTTTCTCTTGAGAAGTTGCCTTTATTGGCGTTATTAGATTCCGGAAGTTCTGTCTCTTTGATTCAGCTTGATTGGCTTAGGTTAAATTTACCATGTATTATGTCGCGTGCAACCACGTGTCAGTTGGTTTGTTTGATGGTCAATGGTCAGACCTTTCAAGTTACTCAAAGCGTATCGTGTACTATACGTTTCCCACGTTTTACGTGGAAACATAGTTTTTTCGTCGTTCCCAGGCTTCCTTATGCATGTGTCCTAGGTGCCGATTTTATGTCAAGGACTGGAATGGCTATTGATTTTTCCACTAGGCAGATCGCCTTTCATTTTGCTCCCCGGATAAAGTTGGATTTTGTGAGGGATTTTAAACCATCTCGGCCCCCTTTAACCTTGGGAGATATTAATTTGGTAACCCAAAATTGCGCAACTTCTTCTCTGTGTCATTTGTCTCCTGAACAGGCAAAGCAAATAGAGCATTTAGTTGGGGAATTTGATTCATTGTTTACAGATGTTTTAGGGGCCACTCATTTGACTCAATATGAAATTCAGTTAACTGATTCTACTCCGGTCAAGTTATCTCCATATAAGCTCACACCACCGAAGATGGCTATATTAAAAGAGAAAATACAGAAGATGCTTGACCAAGGGGTTATTAGACCATCTACTTCAAATTACAGCAGCCCCATATTTCTAGTACCGAAGGGAGATCAGGATTTTAGACCGGTCATAGATTATCGTCTCTTGAACAAAAGAATACTTATTGAAAGTACCCCTTTGCCCGATTTGCATACAGCTGCTCATCATTTTTCGAAGGCTCGCGTGTTTACGACCCTGGATTTAAACAATGCTTATCATCAGATTCCTTTGGCTGAACATTCCAAGCATCTAACAGCTTTCGCTACTCCCTGGCGCCTTTATGAATTCAATAGGGTCCCATTTGGTTTGGCTACGGGGGCGCAAGTTCTCACTCGTTTGCTGGATAATTTGTTTTCTGACATAAAATTTAAATATTTGTACCATTACTTAGATGATCTTGTAGTATATTCCGAGGATTTTGACTCACATCTTGTTCATTTACGTGAAGTCTTTCGTCGCCTACTGAGCGCCGGGTTATCAGTTAAGCAGTCTAAAGTTCATTTTGCTACCTCTCAAATATCATTTTTGGGCCATATGGTTTCCCCTTCTGGTATTACCATAGACCCAGATCGCACTAAGGCTATTAGAAATTTTCCGGCACCCAAGAATAAGCGTGAGGTGGCTCGATTTTTGGGAATGGTTAACTTCTTCTCTAAATTTATTTCATTTTTCTACTCGCGCGCAACCTCTTAATTGCTTACGTAGGAAAGGGGTTACTTTTGCGTGGGCCGAGGAGCAGGAAGCGGCATTTGTTGATCTAAAAGAGGCTATTTCAAACCCTCCTGTCTTGGCTTTTCCAGATTTTGCTATGCCCTTTATTTTACAGACGGATGCTAGTGCTAGCGCGCTAGCGGCTGTTTTGTTGCAGGAATTTCCTGAGGGTCGTCGTCCCATTTATTATAGTTCGCGTACTTTATCTCCTGAAGAACGTAAATTTTCTACATATGAATTAGAAACCTTAGCGGTGCTTTTTGGATTGGAGAAGTATAGGGTGAACATGTGCATTTCTTTTTAGAGTGCGATAACCAGGCTTTAACGTGGGCGTTAGCTGTCCCAAGGAAGACAGGTCGTCTTGCGCGTTGGGGTGTCCGGATAGGTGCCTTTAAGTTTACTCCTTCCTTTATCAGAGGTTCAGAAAATTGTATTGCGGATGCTCTTACCCGGGTATTTTCCGAACCTACTGAGGAGTGTGTTTATTTCGAGACTTTGGATGCTCCTGCGGATACTCAGATTGAGAGCTTCTCATTTTCGGCATTTCCTGAAATGTTTGTCAGTATACCTGAACTTCAACTTACCGATTCTGGGTTGGCCTCAATTATTGAGCAAATTAAATCAGGAGTTTCACTGCAGGATTATAAGATTCATGAGGGTGTTTTGATGGGAAGAGCTAGTTTTGATCGGCGTTATAAAGTCATAGTTCCGAAGGCAGCTATTCCCATGATTCTCAGTTATTTTCACGATTCTCCTTTCGGGGGTCATTTAGGCATTGCCAAAACCAGAAATCGAATTCGTGAACAGTTTATGTGGCGGGGCATGGATTTCGATGTAAGAAAGCATGTTAAGTCTTGCCGCATTTGCGCATTGTCCAAACCCGCGCAGGCTACAAATTGGGGATATTTGGCTTCGGAGGTTCCCTCCGCGCCCATGGAAAAACTATTTCTAGATTTTATCGGACCGTTCCCTCGTTCTATTAAGGGAAATATTTTTGCATTGGTGCTTACTGATGCTTTCTCAAAGTTCGTATGGATTTCACCTCTGAGTGCGGCTACTGCTCGCCTCGCTATTCGGGAACTTGGAACAATATTTGGATCTTTTGGTGCTCCGCAATATCTGGTCTCTGACAACGGTTCGCAATTTAAGTCGCGTCTCTTTCGTTCCTTTTGTTTTGATTGGGGTATTAAGCATTTTACTACTACCCCTTATTACCCTAACCCCTCATTAGCGGAACGGGTCAACCGTAACCTTAAGTCCGCTTTAATTGCTTATCATCACCAGCAGCACAATTGCTGGGATAAATACTTGAAGCAACTTCAGTTTGCTTTCAATTCTGCGAGACATGAGGTTCATAAGACGACGCCATTTTCATTGTTATTTGCCTACCAACCTTCGTCTCCGTTGGCTAATTTGTGGGCGTTAAATGATTTATTACCGGCTGACAATTCTCCGCATACCATTCGTACTAATTGGAAGGCTGCCTTGAATAATCTGCGTAGAGGCCACTCTATGAGAAAGCAGCGATACGATGCGTCCCGTCGTCCCTCCCCATTCAAAGTGGGAGATGTTGTTATGTGCCGTAACTATCCTCAGTCCTCGAAGGCACATGCGTTTGCAGCCAAATTAGCTCCCCGCTATTTGGGCCCTTATAAGATTCTTAAGATCTACAAAGGTGTATCAGTTCTCTTGCAAGATGTTTCTTCTTCCGTTCGCCGACGTGCGCATTTATCTCAGCTTAAATTATATCAGTCGGCGTAGTTTGGTGCTTAGATTATTTGTTCTACTGTTTTCTACAAGTCGTAAAAAACATTTTTGGGGGCAGTATCTATGGCCAGTTTAACTGTCTTTATTGTGTTTCAGGGTCAGTCACTTGCCAGAGCCGTGATATCTTTCCAAATTATAAATGTCTGTTTTTTTAACTGAGTTTGCACCTTAAATATAGAGTATAGTTGTATTGCATATCAGTTGTTTCTTCTTCTCCATTCCTATTACTGGCGTTTTGAGCTGTTTAACGGATCTTACCTTTATTATGTAACTTTCTTGTATCGAGTGGCTGTTTTAAATTTTGTTGTGTAATTTTGGGTTTTAACTTTAATTCGTGTTTGTTTTATTAATTGTTGTTATTGATTTTGGGGAATATTTTAAATATTTTTACTTATGTTTTTGTCACTTGATATTTGCTTGTTACAATTGATTATATTCTTCCTACTGGGTTACATGAAATATTAGCTTTCCACTCCGTTACGTGCCCCCTTTGTTCACTTGCCTTTCCCCGTTTTTGTTTGTTAGGGTGGGGCAAGTGATATATTTTATTGTATTTTGTATTACATTGTAATTAATGTGTTATTATCTGTTCATAAAACACGTTTTTTTCGGGGGTTATTTCAAAATATTATTCAATTTACAGATACAAAAAAATTGTTTGTTAATAACTTTAATGTTCCATAACTATGTGAATTAAACTGTGGGCATGTTGCCAAGGATGTATGGTTAATGTAATATGAACGTTGTGTATGGCCTCCTCTGCTGTTCTGTGGATTGTGTTTCAGATTTCTATGGTTCCCGGATATTTTTCCTTCCTGTCTTTTCCTGTGCTACTCTGTGTGGCCTATTCTGATTCTGCTGGCTTCCTGACACGCTGCTCGTCGTCGGATTTCGTCTGCTTTTGGATGTATGCTACTGGGTGGCCGGACGTGGGACTTTGCTGATGGATGCTGCTTGGCTGTTTGGAAATGACTGTGCCTGTGCCTCTCGTTCCGGAACCTGCCATCGATTGTACATGTGTTGCCCGGCCAGTTCCAGCCTCAGCACTATTTATCTACTCTGTCGCCGTATGGTGAGGTGATCTTAATCTACTTCGAATTATTCTGAGTGTGCCCAGTTTGCTGCAAGAATTGTTATACAGTAAGCAGCGAACTTCCAACGAGTTCACTCCTCATTAAAGGTTTGTGTTTTGTCACTTTGTTGGCCGCCCGGTGGTGTTACCTCGTCAATTAAGTACTGAAAGAATAGTTTCCAGTTAGAACTGTCGTGTCAGGGCTCAAGTGTAACCTGTTCTGGACGTTGAACTGTGTAGGCGGTGTTTCCTGCCTAATGGAACTACAGTGTAGCATGTTTCCCCTAGTTTCCTTTTTCCTTCTTTCTAGTTATTCCTTTTAACCCTCTTTTACCCATTCCCTTTTTGGTCTTCTCGCAAGCTCACAGATTTGGGGGGGGGCATTTGTGCTGATTTATCTGGATGTATTCCTATTGTACGGCCAGTCACTGAGAATAGTATGCCTTGTAGTCTTAGTTGGTAACTCCGGCACGAAATTTTTTTTATCTGGTTGTCGCCTTGCCCTGTGTGGGCTGGTGCCTGCCAGCCGGGCGGCCGGTGATTGTCTTGGGGAGAGAGTCGTTGGGCTTCGTGAAGGAGAGACAGTGGAGTTACGGCTGCTCTCGGGTGGCAGTTGGGACAGCACGTGCCGGAGTGGAAACGCATTTAAATTTTGTTTGCCTGTCAGTGCCTTTTGAAAGTCTGTAACATGGTTTAACGTTTATTAGCGAATGTGCTGGTTTAAAATCATTCTAAATTCTTTGGCTAATTGCGTCTCATTTCCGTGCGTTTCCCGGCGGAGTTTTCGACTTTGTTACACAAAGGTAAGATTTGTTTTCAGCTCATGCATTCTAGTTTGAAGGTAATGGGGATGTTGAAGCCATATTTAAAGCCATGATATTTGCAGCAATTATTCTAAGTGACTGGCCCTCTTATTTTGTTGCTTTAAAGTGTCTCTTTGTGCTTGTAAATTTACACGACATTCGTGTACAGTTAAATTGCCCACGTGTTATTGAGCAGTTCCTTTGTCATTACATTAGTAGCAAATATGCTAAGTGACTAGCTCACACATTTAGCCGTTTTAAAGTATCCAGTTAATTTGTAAATGTTCACTTCATTCTCTTAAGAATTGAATGGGCCATGTGCTATGCAGCTGTTCCATTTTACTTGTACGGGTCCCTTTGCATTTAGGCATTATTGTTATAAACTGTAATTTCATAAAAGGGGTTTCCTTTAAGCAAGATATTTGAAACTATTGCAGTTTGGTCACTGATTTACATTACGTGAGAACCTTTGCTTGGAATTTGCCCTGCTATTTGCCCTTTCATTACATGTGTTGAATTTTGTCTTTCTTTCAGCAACAGTTTAATTAATATTTCCTTGGCTGGTTATTTCTTTTCTTTGGCCAGAATATTATATCGTTTATTGTTTAAAGGTTTCAGTTAACGTTTTTTGAGTATGATTTTGCATTGATGTTTGGTTTGTAATATTACAGTAAATTTCAAAATTAAGCTCTAGTAAATGTGTAAAATTTTGTTTCGATTTATTGAGCAGTTTGTTGTTCATTTAAATGGGGCATTTACAATGTGGCATATTTTGGCATAAAATAAAGCCAGTTACAATTATTGTGTTGTTTCTTAATTAATTTATTTTTGGGTAGATATTTCCTTCCTCAATGTTTTATTTTCTACATTGTTTCTTTTACAGCTTAAGGTCTTTATTTCCCTACGGCACTCGTTAGGGCTTCCCTCTTCGTTTTGCCGGAGTTCCTAACCTCAGACAAATCTTGGATTCTTTTGCACGATTTCGGTGGCCTCTTAAGGTTTTGTGCCTGAGGTCGGCGATATCATCGCATTCTGTTGTTTATTTTGTCACCCTACTTGTATCTTATATATGCATGTACGGTCAATGACCCTTGCACTAAACACTTGTGTAATAACTTCAATGATTTGAAACGAATAAATATACCTTATCTACCTACTAAGTGCGTGGTAGAGAAAGTAAAAAGAAGAAGAAAGATTTGTCGGTTCACGGGCTATGAACGCGTGACTTCAAAATGTCGGTCAAAGAAGCTTCTGCTTGAGTCATCTTGGTGTCTTTCAAGTGTTTTGTGCAACCGTGCCATTATAAACAGGTTGCTTCTGTATTCAATATCGTGCATAATTGGCTCATTATGGTACGAGTGCCAATACTACCAATAAAGTAATACCGGTATTCTAGTTGTCGCGGGTTATAAAGAGAAGGTAAAAACCATTTTGTGATACTCTTTTCTCTGAGCAACGAAGACCAATACTTGATCACTTCTCTCCCAGGCCGGGAATGCATGTAAGTGGCTATCTTATCGTTTCAACATACTAAGTTAATTACAAATAAATGCAGGGAAACAAGCTAACGTCTCATTTAGGAACATTAAGACGCTTTCACTTCTGCCAGTTATGGATGTCGAATTATTTCATAATTTATTTCCTACAATGTATAATATTAAGACTGCATGAAACGTTGTATCCGAACGTTGTATGCCATTCGTGAGAATTGTCGCCAGAACGGACATTCACTCGTGCCACTATCATCATCAAAATTATCTACTTGTTGCATAAATTACTATTGTTAGTTTTTGAACAATTTATTCGTTGTTAATAATTTCAGTTAGTTACTTAAGAACTTTAATAAACTCTGGAAATAAAATTCTATAGGTATTGCTTTGAGCAGTTTATAATAAAAATAGACCAATATAAAAATGATTAAAGAGTGGAGTGATAATGTTTTAGTATTTTGACCTATTATACTACTGTTCTACATTTTATTGCTGCTGTGAGCGATAGCAAATACATTAATTTTGCGATTGACATTACAAAGTTTATACAGGAGGGCATACGAAGCTTATGCAAACCTAACATTATAAAAATAATACATTTTATAATGTTTTTAGAGTGGACTTTGATGCGTGACATCAAGGCTTCCAAAGTAATTGATTAATAACTCCATTTTGTGAACTTAACGTCCTTTATCCAAGTAGGTTGTCGACAGTGAATGAATAAAAGGTGTGAAATGATGCTCAAATTAGCCGGGAATCCATAGAGCTTAGATCAGGGTTACCACTGGAGGGTACACGAGGTTTAAACCCATCTCCCTGTTTTGTTCTTCGGGTTGCCTACGTCCAAGAAGCTTCTATTCTATTAATGCCGTGTCGCCGTAAAGTGCAACTACTCTCAACATACGAAGTTGGAGGGAGAAAGGAGGAGAATGACTCCAAATGTCACAAAATGACATTCCTGGCTTAGAGTTACCAGCTATTCGACTTCTCAAGATAAGGGGGAACCTTGGAAAAATACTCTTATCCATGAGATTCGAACTCAGGACCTCTTGACAGACAGTCTGCTACCCACACACCGCAGAGGTTGGTCCTATGAATATGGAAACGAAAATTAAGGATATTTTAAAATTAAACGGAAATCTGTTTGTTCTACTTTGCAGCTTTTTACACGACTTTTTTTTTTATTCAACAAAAACAAGTGTCGCCAATAGAGAAGCAAAATTAAGTTATAAATTTACTGCAATTATAATGTGGACATATTTCAGTTCTCATCTTATATAAGGCAATTTTTAGCCGTTGGGATATATTATTCTTTTAGTTGCCAATACAAATAGAAAAAATAAAAAGGATATTGCTATAGACGGCTTTAGAATTTTGCACATTAAGAGGGCATTAGAATGAGATCAAGAATGAATGCTTTCGTTTTCAAGAGATTTATTACGTAATTGCTTCTAGGCAACGTTAAAGCGCACGTGTCATAAAGAGCCAATTATGCACAATTTTCCCAACGATACTGTTTATAACGGTAGGATCGAATAAACCTAATTAAATAAGGGTGTATTTTATATATCATGGTTTTGAAACAAGCAGCTGGAGTCTTAGGGCCTTGTATGACAGAAATTTGAGCACTGAATCTAAGAATCTGGAAAAGGGGAAAGGTGTCTCTAAAACTGATGCAAACTATCATAACATCGATCATGCTACAGCACTTTGTACACCCAAAGTGATGCATGCATTACGAACCGATATGCATTTAAGTTTGTAGATAAAGTTGATTTACCTACCTATAGATTACTTACTGCATTGTTCTGAATGTATTGCGTATTTACCAAGGTAGTATTCTCTTTGCTGGCTTATAACGGCTTTTCCTTTTCTCGTAATTACTTCTGCAATAAATTAACAATTTAACCGTTTCCAAACTTAAGTCCTCTGTTGCGAGTTACCTTTTAAGCCAATTCTGCAGTCTTCTCCAGAATAGTGCCAGATTTGCTGTTAAATTCGGATGTTAAGGATCACATCAGGTTATTTTAAAATGCAATTTCAACTGTTACCGTAGTCTCTCAGCGAAGTCCAGAACGCTTCTGGGATTCAGATGTTAATTTTATTACTGTCTACCACTTACTCTCCAGGATTTTAACATGAGTAAATGTAAAATTTATGCAGCAATGATTACAGTCATGCTTAATCCCTCAGGAAATGGAAATACCCAGTAGCTCTTTGCCGTACATTACAGCGAGATTACTTCCCTTTGAGCTTTGTTAATTAATTGGGCGAACTTTTTATTTGAAGTCGAATACCTACTTTATTTTCGACACCTGAATTCAATTTAAGAAGTTTTCACGACTGTCAAGGGAAAGATTTCACTTCGGGAAGCTTTTTATCGATACTTTGTATTTGAATTTACCTTATAATCCGAAAGAAACTGCAAGATCACGCTTCTGTACATAAATATCTTGAAAGATACAAGCATTTTCTGTCTCCACTATTGCATGAATCGCCTATTAAGGGCTAACATACGCCATGATACTATAATGGATACAAATAGCAAAAGAAAGACCAGGGCCACCTTTAAAAAACCTAAGATACATTTACATGACTTTCTATACCCTCTATCTTTATTACTGGGTATACAAACTATTCTCGATAAAGCTTGTTTATCTATCTACTACATTTTAATCGAGATAAACCTTTGTAGAAATAGTTGCACTACACATTTCGTTATAGATACAAAGGGAACAGCGGTAGCCAAATATTTAAGAACTGGATGCTATATGCTAGCCTTAAAATTCCATACTGTTTCCATGACATCCCGAGAAACAAGTGAATGTTGACAGGACTTTGAAAGAATGGTCAAGAAATGAACAATTCGAGCCATTAATAACGGATATCTCGAAAATAGCTTATGCCACAAAAAACTTATTTGAAATAAATTATGTTTTAAAGATATCTACATGTTTTGTGTGGTGCGCTTTCGTCTATCGCTTAAAGATTACCAGTTATACAAGCTTCTACAAAATTCCTTTCAAATGAAGAGGACTTCACAGGTTATTCCCACAAAGTTCAACATATACATTTTGTCATGTAAATATCTTTAATATATGATTGGAAAGGCAGAATCAGACGAACGAAAAATTCAAAGCCATCGCCGGGATTTGAATCATGGATCTCCCGGTTTCTGTCCGGTTGCTCTAACCACTGAGCTACCATGGCAACATGCCAGTAGGATATTAAATTCCCCAACTGATTCGCTTTTTTCCGGTTGCCGAGGACGCGGACAGGAAAAACACCGCGCAACCGGTTCGTAGTCTTTTGGCTCTCTCTGTGCCTACCTATATGTATGTGTCATTCAAAACACAAAAAAAAAAAAAATAATAATAATAAAGAAATATTGGAATATCCAATCCAGGGTTCCTAGAAAACAATTCGGAGATTTGAAAGATCATAAGATCATAACAAATAAAATAAAGTGGAAGGATCATTCTCAGTTTTTAAGCATGTTCAGCTACTCAAACACTTTATAACACATAAGCTATACTCCCAGAGGGAAAATGAATCGTTTATTTGTTGTGTCATTTCATGTTGTTATTAGTAGTTAGTGCGACAACTACACAGCAGAAAGCATAATCTGCAATTCCATCTTTTTTCAGCATGACGGCGCTCCATCCCACCACAGTCAACTTACTTAGGCATCATTAGAATTACGATTTCCTAAGAAGTTTAATTTGAGGAGGAAGCCGATCTCAGGTCACCACGAAATTGAGACCGTAAACCCTTTGATTGATGAACTGATTTATTTGTTTATTTTTGTGGGTGTCAAACAAATGCATACCTTCGTTATCTAGGTCATTCGGAGCCACAGGGAATGTAACACCCTGACGCATATGAATAAATATATTATTTGATGTACGTAGAGTAATAAATGGGTCACATATTAAAATTGCGTAACACGTGATGCATAAATGTACGAGAGTTGATTTTATTGTATTTAATGTATTAACCTTTTCGTGAAATCCAGGAGTTCTTTTGTAGAACCATGCATATAAGCACAAATTACAGAAGGGTACTCGTTTCACACCATGTTATGAAGATAAATATTTTACGGTAGGAATTCTTCTTTAGCGCAATCTAATTCTCAGTGGCTTCTTAACCCCCCAACAAACCAACAATGACATGTTTTGAACATAATGATTATAAAGTTTCGGCGCATTTTGGAGTGAGAAAAAAAAACGTATGCAATTAATAAAACCAAAAGTAGGAGTGGACTTAGTAGCACATATTACCACAGTATCAGTGATATTTTAATCTCAATGAAGTTCCCCCCGCCCCCTCTTCTACATTTTTTCATTTCACGAAACACCTTTGTGAACATTCCGTGCGTAATGTGGCATACCACATGCCCGTATATTCGTTTAACCGGTCTATGAAGTTGACCTTGACGTTTGTAGACCTGTGACTATGTATTCTTATGCAAAATAAATACATAAATAAATAAATAAATAAATAACAAATAATAAGAAGTGTATGGGATCAAGGAAGAGCGTAGCACAAATATGTGGAGATCTCCTACAAACGGAACTGTTTGATCCAGGTAGTTGAGAAGCGGCATTTCAAAATGTTGTGGGGCTCCATTCTTTTGGAAAACAACAGTTTCCAAACTAATATTCAGCCCAATTCTAAATGGAGGAACATGTGCAGCCTATTAAGGCACAAAGCTCCTGCAACTGTGCGTTCTGCAAAGAGCAAGGGTCCGTATACCTTTGACTTTGTAATCCTCCACCATTAGGCGTGTCCCTTTCCCAAAGGATCTCATGTGACTGTTCCTCCGCTTCTACCCTGCAGGTGTGGCTGTTGACCGTTTCACATGTAAGAAAGGTGGTTTCATCACTAAATAATTCATATTTTGTCCAACTATCCTCTTCCATTGACTGTAACAGATCCTTACACATTGTTACCTGCGTAGTCATCTCTTTTTCAGCTTATGCAGAATCTGGAGGTGGTAGGACCTTTTTAGAGAGTATAATAAAGGATCTTTCACACCGTCGTTTAAGAGTTAAAACGAAACCAGGTTTAGCCCTTGATTAATGGTTTTGGAGGATTTACCTGCTGCATCGTTTCGGCCAACATTCTGGTACATCTGTACGTTTAGCAGCCTACACACTATTTGTCTTGAACTTGCTAAGTAGTGTCCGACATTAACCCTGCTGGGAGCGGTTTGTGGAATTTTCTTGGTAGTGGGCATGAACTTCTTGGAATAATACTCCTCTCGTAAATCTCTAAGAGCATTCGGTGATAGCTTTTTGTACACTTAAAAACATGCAATTTCAGCCGTTTTAAAAACAGTATCGACATTTTATAATCAGTCCATATTACCAAGTAGTGGACGATATACTGTATATACCTTTTAAATACCAAACAGTATATGTGCTTTAATATCGTAATTGGGTTTTGCTTAATCCGTACTCGCAACAACATTATTTTAAACAGTACTTCGAGAACTACATAAAAATACAAATACCTACATGTGGTGTTAAATCACTTTATTTGGAGTACTAATCGAACACTTCAAATGTTCTAATGCAACAGTGTGAATGCTAGAAAACATTCACACATTGGAATGATTCGAACAGTTCGATTTGTTAGCATAGCTTGCATAGTTTTACTAGTTAAAATAATAAACTCTTAATCTTAATTTTCGATCATTGAAAAAACAACTGCTCGAAGTCCGATACTGGTTCAAGAAGTTTGCAAATTTACTATGCTTGCAAGCCTTGCAAAGGTGGTGTTCATATGAAAGCCTATAATGTATGCATTAGAATACTGAGCGGGAAGGCTCAGGCGGCAACGTCTGTGGGCCGCACAGGGAGTCCTGGGTTCGATTCCCAAGGATTGCCCACTCTGACCATGTATTTTTCGTGGTTTCCCCTGGTCGCCTAGGAGAATGCCGGGGTGGTATATTCTACCATGATTTCTCCTTTCCTCTCATTTCGTCTCTCCCTTTCATGTTTCAGGTGCGTCTTCGGGTCTTGCGGTGCTGGCGGTGTCGGGCAGATGGCGTAGTTGCTTGCACATTGGAAAAATTTCTCCCCGTGAACGCCAGGGCGCATTATCCCGTCCATTAGGATAGCTTCGTCGCCCTATCTCGAGATTCTTCGCCTCTACTGGTGCGCGGGTGTTCAAACTGGAAATATTAGGGCCTTCTACGCGTCTCTATGGCTCTGTCTACCTGCAGACTGCGACCTCCTGCGGCTCCTTCATCTCATCCCTGCCTCCCAGGGGGTGTAGCACAATACATCAGCTGGTTGCAGTGGCGAGGTGTTCCCCTCCTACATATATCCTATACTTTAAATTATTTGGGGTAGTGTTCAACGCCCGTTCTTACTGCATACGACATTACAGGAGGTGGACACTGGTAATACATAAAAGAAAACGACAATTGGGAAAGGGGACTGGGGAGGGAAACGTTACAGTCTTAAGTTTAGGGCACCTCCCCTCTTTGCCAGTTATGAGTACTGAAGAAAACCTGAGAAAAACCTTAGTCAGGCAGGACGGTCCTTGACAGGATTTGAACCATGGACCTCCCACTCACGAGTTCGTGCTCTAACGAGCTCAGCTACCCGTGTCGATATGTATTAGTATTAAAACAAACTGCTACAATCATTTCTACCGTGAGTTGCAAAAACCTGACGGTTTACTCAAATGAGACCATACCAAACATTATTTCACAATTTTGTTACTTTAAGTGAACATCTTACCTGAAATGGTTCAAAACGCAATTTCCACATATATTTATGAACGAGGTAAAATTCACTCAAGAGTAACTGCATTTTATCAAGTCCTCGGAACATGTACAATAAAATACATTAAAACTTCCTGGAGGTAAAAGCTTGCCTTGTGGTCGGGAAAAAAAGGAGAGGGATGCATTCAGGTAAGCCTCTTATATGCTTTTTACATTAGTATAATTTATGAACCCTTGAATTACTGTAACGCAAAGTTGACAATATATGCATATGCTCAAAAAGCTTTCGTGTACGCTGATGTACCTATACCAGAGTGTAGTACCACAGCCTCACAACACGTCAGTTTTGCAAGTGATGTATCAATTCTGTTTGTGCTGTGACCGATGATTACGTGGAAAGGAAGTTTACTATCGCTGTCACTAATGGACTCGCGCGCTACGAATTTGGCAACTAATCATGAGCATAACTGATCTCCACAGCACACATCACGTTAGAACCCAAGTACGTGATGTATGTTGTCAAGGCAATCCCTCGGATTATCTTCAGCCTCTCGATATTCTGCGTTTCCGAGACCAGACTGAATATCACATTATCCCCAATGATCTGCAGTTTGCACCAACTACTAGGAAGTTCATTTCAATGCTTGCATGCATTGTGTAATTCCTATTGTCTTCGCAGTCTTCTTTGGGTATTCTGCACATTAAATGTACGCGATGACTTCGTATCAGTAAGATTTAGAACACTGCCAGTAAGAATGTTTATGTGAAACAGCAACGTGATTCTGGAGGCTGCCTAAAGGTGTTGAGGAAAACACCGGTAATGATTACATATTCCCTCTAAGGACATGCTCATCCTCACGTCTTTTACCAGTAGCCAAGAAGAGCTAAGACATTAGTGAAGGGCAGTCTACATGACAATCTTAAACTATACATCATGTCCATTTACAAAAACCATACGCCTTTGTTATTGTTATCGCACATCGCAATCTGCGCTGTCATTGTTTAAAAATTCTGAGTGATACATTCACATGACCTTCTCTACCCTCTATCTATTATTAGTAGCTATACGAAATAGTCTTACTAAATCTTATTTTTATGTCTACTTCATTTTAATCCAAATAAACGTTTGCAGAAATAGCTACATTACACATTTCGCTACAGACGCAAAGTGAACAGCGAGTCAAATATTTAAGAATTGGACGCTATACGCTGGCCTTAAAATTCCATACTGTTTCAATGGAATCGTGAGAAACAGCTAAATGTTGGCAGGGCTTTAAAGAATGGCTAAATATTGAACAATTCGAAGAATTAATAACGGATATCTGGGAAATAAAAAAAATCTTATTTGGAATAAATAATAAATTGTATGTTTTAAAGAGATCTACATTTTTTGTGAAGTATGTTTTCGTCTATTGCTTAACGTTTACCAGTTATACAAGATTATACAAAATTTATTCCAAATGAAGTGGACTTCACAGCTATTCCCAGAAATTAAAAAAATATAAATTTTATTTGTAATGTAAATGTCTTTAATATGTTCTTAAACATTTTAATCGAAATAGTTAGAACCATCTTTCAGCAAATAAATTTTTTTTAAAAATATTCCGTGTAAAGGGTAGCTTGGGGTGAAGGAATTTTCTTGAAAATCTTCGCATCGCATCTTTTGAAGGTACTCAACCTAAATACCAAGTTTGACATTTATTCGACTTTTTGTTTTTGAGTTATACTGTTCACTGACACAGACAGACACGCACGCGCGCGCACACACACACACACACACACACACACACATACACGCGAACCTTTTCTAGAAATCCTTTTCGATTCAGGTGATTTCAAAACATGTATTTGCAGTGAAATATTGATATCGAATTTTTAGATGAAATGCAATAAATAACTTCTCTGCTACTATGTACGTGATAGAAAAAGTAAAAATACAATGATGTCTAAGGTTAGTTGTGAATTTAAAATGTTCACAAATACCTTCCTTACATGGCTTAAACACGAAGAATACATTTAGGGATGATTAAATATTATGGTCATGCCTCCAGGAACCACCCCTAGTTCCTGTTCCAAAGCCCTTCTCGGGCCTCCGTGTGAAACTGATCCTGACTTGCACATTAAATCGCATTTTGAAAATTCCATCATTCTCGTTTATGGCTTCTTGCGTCCCTTTGAATACCGTGTTTAAAATGAGGACAAAGTACCTTTAGTAGCATTCATCTGTTAGATTTAGATAAGTTTGCAAGTGCACACCATTATGTAAGAAAAGCGTCAGCTGCTAAGTGCGTCATTTAGAAGACTTATGACATGCGACGTTAAACAAAATGTTGTGCACGAAGACGAAGATAAGGCAAAGGAGGCGATGACGTTGATACTAGCAATGATTCGCTCTGACACTTCTCTTACGTGAATGCAAGAAGTAGAAGTGGCTTCATTCTTTTTCTCTTTCTTTTCGACATGGAAAGAGAAGTGGAAATAAAGCAAAAGAAAAACAGCGAGCGTTAAAGATACTCTTCTTTGTATTTTGTTTCTGATTCTTTTTCTCCCATTCCTTTATTTCTGCTTAAAAAAAGCCATTTTGGGATTATTTAAATAACAACAACTACAAAAACATTATCACTCTCTGAGGTTGCTAAGACGCAATCTACAAGTGCATTGTACAATTTTAAGATTGTGATACAGGTAAGTGGTCGCTTCACGAGCCTGAATACTTTGTTTCACACTGTGTCGAAATTTACTTAACTCGAAATTGTATTTTACTGCGCTGATTAGAAAACCGACGTTACCTTCTGGTATCTTAGAAGTTGTGTATGTGTGTGCGTCAGATAATAAAATTCAAAATTATATCTTTAATGGCTATCTAGAAATTAAAAAAAGCTATTTAGTTTCACTAGGTTATATTTATAAACTTTAAATTTTAAATTAATTTTTGTATTATCATTACTTCTATAAAACTAATGTATCCTGGCATCGTCTGGTTAAACATTTGAGCGTGAATGAACCATAGTTATACATTATGATACGTTACAATCCTAACGTTCCTTACGGTAAAATAGGTTTCGAGAGATTTATATTAAATAAAGACATACTAGCTTCCAAATTATAAACAGTACGGAAATAGAACATTGCGCCTCATTAGTTATTTTCCATATGAATGTTCTTACTACATGCAAGGAAAAAAAACTAAAATTGTTGGAACATATCAAACAATATAAAAATACAAATTACACAACAAAACTTTTGTCACAGGTCATACTACACTATGTTAAGTTTGTCGAATCAAGCGATAAGAAAAAATTTACGGTAATTTTTACTTTCTGTATTATGTAGGTATAGTAAGAAGGAGAAGTATTGCGTTCCACCCAAAAATTCGATACCGAGATTTCACCGGAAATACATGTTTTGAAGTGCTGAATCCAAATAAAGCATTTTTTGGAAACATGTCCGTGAATGTGTCTGCATGTCTGTGAACATCATAACTCAAAAACGAAAAGTCGGATAAATACTAAATTTTGAGTTTGGTATCTTCCGAGGATGCGACACGAAGATTTTCAAGAAAATCTCCCCAACCCAGACTACCGTTTGGTGGAACATTTTTAGAAAATGTTGATCTCAAAAAAGGCTCTAACGGCTTTAAGTAAAATATCCTATGTTTACCATATTTTCATGACAAATGAAGTGAATATCTTGAATTTTCTGGGAATGTCCCCAAAAGTCCAGTTCATTCTGAATGGCTTTTACATAGCTGGTACATCGTAAGGGATAGACAACATTTTACTCACAAAAATGTAGATCACGTTAAAACACACAATTTATGACATACATTTTCTTTGTTGAGTGAACCATTCCCGAGATATTCCTTGTTATTTTATTCCTATATATATTTTTTTTCTCAAATGGAATTCGTTATTCGATGTTTATTTTCTCTACTACGTATAGCAAGTAGGGAAAGTACTGTATTCCATCCAAAAATTCGATACGAGATTTCGCCGAAAATACATGTTTTGAGGTTCCCTGAATCCAAATAAAGCATTTTTGGGAAAAAAACATGCTCATGTGTGTGTCTGTGAACACGATAACTCAAAAACGATAGGTCGGATAAATACCAAACTTGGTATTTAGGTTCAATATCTTCCAAAGATCTTCCAAACTACGCTTTACATGGAACATTTTTCGAAAATTTTGATCTCAAAAATGGCTCTAACGTTTTTGATTAAAATAGATATGTTTAAGATATTTTTATGCAAATTAAATGTATATCTTGAGTTTTCTGGGAATGTCCCCAAGAATCCTTTTCATTCTAAATGACATGCAAAGCTGTTAAACCGTAAGAGATGGACATAATGTTACTATACAAAAATGTAGATCACGTTAAAACACACAATTTATGTAATTTTTATTTATTTATTTATTTATTTTTGTTTTTTGACCGACTGAACCATTTGCGAGATATTCCTTGTTATTTGTTTGGATTTTCCAATACTTATATTTTTTCTCAAATGGGATTTCGTTATTCCTTTTTTTTTCTTTTTATGTTCTGGACATGCAAAGAGAATGGAATGCTCCACATATCGACTATCTCTTAAAAGATTTCACTATAGCTTAAAGCCTTCAGTATTTCCACATTACCCTTGCACCTACAAGAAAATTAGCAAATAGACAATTTCTACAAATGTTTATCTAGATTAACATGAAATAGATGGAGAATAAGCTGCGTAAAAATAGTTTGTACAAGAGTAGAGAAAGTCATGTGAATGCAACACATCAGTTTTTTAAGCGTGTTCTCTTTTAAACCCAACTCCCAGAAATAAACATTGCATACAAGTATGTGCCTATTTTAATTATGGGAAGCTAATGAGATTGTTCACTTCGAACCTGGAGTGAATACACATTTCGAAATGGTATAACACTTGTAAAATGTATATACTTGAAATTCCCCCATGCATGCGTTCAGATAGGATTATAGTACTTTGCTTAAGGCCTATTTGTCCATTCTACTTTGTGATGGAGGTGTAAATTTCTTCGTTCAGAAGAAGGGAGTGTTTCCTCAAGGACCTAAATGTCAGCGATACTACTCTAGAGCAAAGTAGAAAATTGTTAGACCTGTAAACAGACGAGAAGAAAAATAGTTAACCCCTTCATCCCATTGCCACGAGTTACGCATTTAGATGCGAAATTAGGCCATTATCACTGACAAATTTCACTGCCAGATAGCGTTTCAGGCTAGCAAGTAAAAATTCGATATGCTACTGAAAGAATTACATAACGGAAAAAATCTAAGCATTATATACCAGGGTGGATTGATAAGTCCATGACTTTGACGAGAGATAGCGCTCTAATCATAGTTTCTTTTTGCACGCGTCTTGAATCTATTCTGGGTATAATCGCAGAAATTCGTCATTTGGTTCTTAGAACATTGTTGAGAGTGTCTAAATAAGCAGATGTGTGTTGCTTCGTAGAAAATGAAGAAAAGTGAATCTCGTGTTCTGATAAAGCACTACTTTTTGCGTGGTAAGACGGTGAAGGAAACGGAAGAAAAGCTGAACAAGTATTATGGGGACTCTGCTCCATCACATGGCATGCTTCACAGAATTTCGATGTGGCCGTTCGAGCACAAGAGATGATGTACGCACAGGACGGCCGGTTGCAGTCACAGTAGGGGAAACGGTGAACAAAGTTCACGATATTGTGTTGGAAGACCGCGGAGTGAAAATCCGTGAGATAGCCAGACTGTAAACATCTCGAGTGAACGGCTGTATAACATTCTGCACGACTTTTTGGGTATGAGAAAGCTGTCAGCAAGATGGGTGCCACGACTGCGCACAGTTGAGAACAAGCGGAATCGTGTGATCATTTCACAGGGATGTTTGAAAATGTTCCGGCGCAACCCAAATGAGTTCTTGCGGAGTTATATCACGGCTGATAAAACTTGGATCCATTACTATCGACCTGAAACCAAACAACAATCAAAGCAGTGGATTTCCTTCGACGAACCTACTCTAAAGAAAGCGAAAACCATTCCGTCGGCAGGAAAAATCATGGCAGCTGTCTTTTGGGATTCACAAGGGGTGATAGACATCCACTACCTGAAAAAGGGTAAAACGATCACAGGTTATATTATGCCGCAATGCTGGATCAGTTTCACAAGAAATTGTTAAAGAAACGACCCCATTTGGTGCAGAAAAAGGTTCTCTTTCACCAGGATAATGCACACTCACACAAGTCAGCCATTGCCATCGCAGAATTCGTGGAATTGGGCTACGAACTGCTACCTCACCCACCATATTTTCCAGATTTGGCTCCGAGGGACTTCTTCCTCTTCCCAAACCTGAAAAACTGGCCCGCTGGGAAGAAATTCACATCCAGTGAACACATCACGGCAGAAACAACTCATATTTTGCAGACTTCGAAAAATCATATTTTTTGGAAGGGTTAAAAAATTGGAGAAACGTTGGACAACGTGTGTCGAATTGAAAGAAGACTATGTTGAGAAATAAAATTGATTTTTGGGGAAATAATTGTTGTTTTCTTTAAAAAGTCACTGACTTATCAATCCGCCCTCGTATCTTTAAAGGCCATGCAGGACAATTCCCATAAACATATCAAGCTTTTTCAGCTATTTAATAGGAAAAACTGCTAAAAGCAAAATAAGACCTAATGTTTTAAGGGGAGACTAAAAGCCCTATTCCCGTGTTAAATCTGCCAAATTCATAATCCATTATCTCAGAAACTATTAATATTAGAATGAGATTCTTACAGGACGTAGATGCATGCCTTCTATGTTCACTGATATACTTTGATGTAAAAGTTTGTAATATTAAGGGTTATTTTCTTAATTATACTATCTTTTAATTAAAGTGCATCAGCAATTTTCTTAATAACCATGTTATTAACACCAAAGTAGATCCGCAACAACATTTAGAGACTGTTTTTATCAAACGTTAAGTTTAGTTATCTTCAATAGTTTCTGGAAAAAACGAGTCAAACGACAAAATATCATTCAAAGAAATAGCTGTTCAAAGCAAACTGAAAAAAATAAACTCTCATATGCTTGCAAAGAAAGAAACAAGATCGATAGAGCACACAGAAGCTGCCATACTTAACATAGTGCCAATTTGTAGAGCAAAACTTCCCCTGCAAGATGGACTAAAGTGTGTAGAAGTTATGATTTTTCTTCTTCTTTGAAATGGTGCAGAATTACAGCACAAAATGTCAGGAGCAATATTATTTTTAAACATACTTTTAAAATACAAGCATTATGTCTACAATGATGAACATCAAATTATAAAGGAAATTCCAATTAATAAGACTGCACACAAAACTAAAAATGTAATTTATTGGTCAATTTTCGCCATTTAGTCTCCAATTAACCATAGTGACAACTCTAAGTCCGTCATCTGCCATGTTGTGTCTGTGATGAAGAATTTGTACTCACGCAAACTATGCGCGTTGCTCATTTTCAATTCTACACTCTAAGAGAGCAAAACATTTGTCTTAGTGTTATTAATTCGTGGTAACTAAATTATGCCTTTATGGAAACTCATATAATGTGTTTCTGGCAATTCATATACCTACAGTGCTAAAACACAGAGAAACACATGTACAAATCAAGGTCCAAAATAAACTATTCATGCAATGTAAATTTTGACAGTCAGATATTTTATTTTGAAGTATTGTTTAAAACTAGAATAAAGTTCTAAGGATTTGTTAGTTTTTCTCTAATAAATTAATGAAGTTGAAAAATCTGTGGAAATCAAAGTGAATGCTCTTTGACTTATTGAATTGCTATTTTTAAGAGATTTTAAGAGATGTGGTAGGAAATTGTTATTTTGTGTTCTCTGAGGCTAAAACACATCAATGATGCTTCTGAATGAAACATCACCCACACAACCAGTTGCGTGGATTTAAGATGGCCATTTCATTCGCTGTCTCCAGGATTCTTCATGTCAGTACTTCTGTCATCCTTAGGGCTTGGAGACAGGCGGCCCGAACAAAGGCGTAAGAAGAAGACAACAGAGAAACAGGATAGATCTCTTGTCCTATCAGTTTTGGGCAATCGCAAATCTACAGCCAGAGTTCTACAAAATAACATACCAACAACTGGAGTGGTGATTTCTGATCAGACTGTAAGAAAAAGGCTGAGAAATGCAGGGTTGGGATCTAGAATCCCCTTTAAAGCCCTTCATTTGACACGTCAGAACAAGAAAGACCGGCTGAGATTTGCTCAGAATCATCTCAACTGCAACTCCGCCAATGGAAGGTTTCTCAGATAAGTCAAGGTTTAGTCTGAAGAGTTGTGATGACCGTAGAAGTGTATGGAGATGTCCTGGTGTACGTCTTGTTCCAGCCACTATCATTGAAATGACAGATTTGGGGCCGGTTCGCTTATGGTTTGGGCTGCGTTACTATTGAGTATTGGACAAAGCTTCTTGTTGTACCACAGCGACTACAGCATACTAATGTTTACATTCATAGCATTATCCTTCAAGTTTCGTACCCTTTGCTATGGAATGGACACTAATTTTTCTCTAATGTACGATAATGCTAAACCCCTTACAGTACAGAATAACAAAGATATCCTACAAGAATGCCAGATCCGGGTAATAAACTGGCCTGCACACAGTCCTGATCTATATCTTATTGAGTATCTGTTGAATAAGTTGGAGAATTTTGGAGAACTCGCAGATGCACTTACTGAAGAATGGTAGACAAATCCCACAAATCACTATTAGGAGACTGGTGCGAAGCATGCCACGTAGGTGTTTTGCTGTTGTTACACCTCATAGAGGACACACTAGGTACTAAATGTTGAAATAACCATAGAAACATTGACAATGTAATCTTTTATTTGCACTTTATTTGTGTATCAATAAATAATTTCATCATATTTCTAATCCTGTGAAATAAAAGTTTGTTATAATGGCTATTTTTGTTTTATACAATTCTTCAATCTAAGCTTTCACACATTGAATTGTATCAATATTTATTTTGGGACTTTGATTTAAACATGGGTCCCTCTTATTTTTTTGAGCAGAGTATATTGTAGCGTGTATGTGTGTGCATTGCCGCGTTGGACACATTATTGCTTTGTTGCATGACATTGTTGGGCATAATTATTTCGTTTGGGAGTTTGAATTTTGTCCGGCGCGGCATCTCTCCCCACCTCCTAGTCAGGGGGGTATGGGCAAGTAGAGGGACTAGCTTTTTTGTCCTAGTGGCGTCAGTCTAGTAGTAGCGTGAGCCTAGTGTGTGTCTTCACGACGAGTGGATGTAGCGTGTGCATCTCGTGTGGGTGTGGAGCATCTCCCTCCAATGTTTGTCATGTAATTTTTGTGTATGATGTAGCGACATAGAGGTAAATTTATAATAAACCACAGCAAATGTGAAATTAAGTATATTTTGTTATGAATAACCCACGTCTGCTTAAAATTTGCGCAGCTAAGTTCCTGCTCCTCTCGTTGCCACTACAGTTACGCTCCCCAATGTTTATTGCCAGGGAAACTAAATTTAATATCTAGCTGCAAATCCTTTTGGCCTCACCCCAGTATATAACAATATGAGATTGTACTACTCGTACCATATCTCTGGAAATAATGCTTGACCTTTCATAATTAAACTAAGGAATATAATATAATTAAAAGAATATAAATAATTTCGTATCGAAATCGTATAGACTACTTAGAAACAGAGAGATGTTGAAACTCGCTTTTGACTATCCAAACCTAAACTTATGCAGCATTTTATGTTTACTTTTTATGTCAATGTTGTGTGACATACAGGGATTTTCATAAGTAGCACATTATACCAATAAAGCAAAAATTAACTCAACTCAGAACTCTAAGATTATATTTCTTTGATAGAATCACTCCTTATCCTCCTTAGAAACTTAAACTATAAATTTGGGAAATATTATAAGTATTTTATAACGAAAATGATTAAAATAAAAGTTAAAAAGCTACTGTCAACGAGTTACTAACACTATCAGTGTTTCTAACATCTAAGCCCTCGGTATGATTTTATATAATCTAAAGGAGGCTATACAACTGGAATAATTCAAAAACGTTGTGCGTTATATTCACATGGCTTTCTCAGCTCACTGTTTTACAAAATATCCGTACAAAAGCTAATTATTCTAACTACTTCTTGTTAATCCAGAAAAACTTTCAATCCACATTTCACATTTCGTTGTACGATACAGAAGGTAAAGCCATAGTCAGATTTTCAAAGAGCGTGTCGCTCTCTGATGGCTTTGAACCACCATGCTCTTTGCATTATCACGAGGAAAACAAAACAAAACAAACCAATAACCATTTTCCATTTTAGAAACGTATAACTACTTGAAAATTAAAACCAATAACAAAGAATATATCGGAAATGGTTAATTTCACAAAAAAAGTATTTGACATATCTAAATTGTGTGCTTTAATGAGATCTACATTTCTTGTGTGATAATATTTTGTCCTCTCACAGTTTAACAATTATGCAAAAATCATTCAGAATGAAGAAGATTTCAGGCTATTCTCACAAAATTCAAGACATACGTTTTATTTACATAAAAATATCTGAAACATGTTATTTTAATCAAAATCATTAGAGTCACTTTTAAGGAAATCAAAATCGTCGAAAAATTGTTCATGAAAAGGTCAGTTTGATGGGGGGGGGGTTTATCTCGAAAATCATTCTTGAAAGATCCTGAAACTTAAATACGAAGTTTGGTATTTTGCGACTTTTCGTTTTTGAGTTATGCTTTCCAAACACACACACACACGCACACACACACACACACGGATCATTTTCTAAAAATATCTTTTTGGGGGAGGGATGGATTTAGGGAGTCTCAAAACGTGCATTTCCCGTGAAATTCCGGTATCGACTTTTGGTTGAAAAGAATGCTTTCTCTACTTGTTATATAACAGATAAGTAGTAAGAAAGCAAAAATTCATATTTTAAAATAGTTAGGGCATATCAATTTTAATTCTGAGGTTTTTCGGACCTTTTCATAACTGACATGTCCGTGACCTTTGAATTTTGTTTCTATTCTACACACGGTTGCAGATTTGGACGAGCTTCATTGAAGAATATGCCATCATTATCAGAAGTTCAATGCTTTCAGCTTTCATTATAATGCTTTTATTTTATAATGATATCACGAATATAACAGTTTTGTTCACATAACTTCTGATACGCAAGTCAATAATTAAACCTGTTCCCAAAACTGTATGGAACAAATAAATTTTGTATGTAACTACAGAAAATTATCACCTCTCAGCAGAATAAGGAATAAGTTATGATTTAAGAATCTAATATGTTACATACACATGCTTTCTTTGTCCTCTATTAGTGGTATACAAATTATTCTTACGAAAGTTTATTTTCCTATCTATTTCATTTTAATAAGAGATAAATCTTTCCGGAAGTAGCTGTATTACACATTTCGTTATAGACACAAAGGGAACAGCAATAGTCAAATGTTTTAGAACTGGATGCTATATGTTGCCTTAAAATTCCACTCTTTCCATGGCATCGCGAGTACAAGGACTGTCGACAGGACTTTAAAAGAATGACAAAGTGTTGAACAATTCGAACAATAATAACGGATATCTCGGAAATGGCTGATAACAAAAAAGTTCTTTGAAATAAATTGTGTATTTTAAAGAGATCTACAAGATTGTGTAGTAGGTTTTCGACTGTCGCTTAACGCTTACCAGTTATACAAGATTATATAAAATTTATTACGAATGAAGTGGGCTTTACAGGCTATTCCCAGAAAATTTAAGATACAGATTTTGTCATGTAAATATCTTTAATATATAGTATTTTAATTAAAATCGTTAGAACATTTTTTAGAAAATCAAAAGTTTCCAAAAGTGATCCATGTAAAGGGTAGTTTGGAGAGATTTTCTTGACAATTTTCGTGCCACATCTTTGAAAGGTACTGAACCTAAATACCAAGTTTGGTACTTATCCGAATTTTCATTTTTGAGTTATGCTGTTCACAGACCAAACATACAAGCGCGCGCAAACCTTTTTCTGAAAATGCTTTTTTAGGTTCAAAAGGCATCAAAATACGTATTTCCGCTGAAATCTCAGTATCGATTTTTTTTTGGGTAGAATGCAATACCTTTTCAACATACTGCGTACGTGGTAGAGAAAGTAAAAATGTTGCCGATGCCACATTCCGTAAAATAATGGCTGTAAGTTTTGTTTGTTTTACGTAAAATATTCCTCTCAAAATATTAAATTTGATGTGTTCCAGTATGTAAACTTGCATTGCATTATCTGTTAATTAAATAAATAATGTAGGACAACATGCATAAAAATATGTACGATAAGCTACTATTTACTGGTGATTTTCAGGACGAGGAGTACAGTAATAGCAAAAAAAAAAAAACATCTACATACAATGAACCATGTTAGTTCCTCTTTAATACACGTCATTCTAATTTAATTAATGTAATTTGATAGATAATTAAACTGTCTATTTATGCCTTGCCGTTTGTATTTTCGGAGTTGCTGAAATTTATTGCGATAATCTCCAAATGTGCGTTTCTATAAGTAATAATTAATAATTTATTGTATATTTGCATTTCATGGTCCTGCAATTTCGCTTTAGTTTATCTCTCAACTCCTAAACATATTTTATACTGCATGCTGACGTAATGCATTCAATTAAATTTATAGCACGTGCTACAGGAATGAATTTGGAAACTTAGCTGTTAAATAAAAGAAAGTGCATACGACATGTAAAGCCATTAACTAATAATTCATCAGCAAAAACAGTGTTCAGTAACGCTCTCTAAAAATCTGATGTGTTGCACTCACATGACTTTTCTACTCTTGTATAAACTATTTTCACAAACGCTTATTCTCCACCTACTTCATGTTAATCGATATAAACATTTGCAGAAACTATCTTATTGCTAATTTTCTTGTAGGTGCAAAGGGGAATATGGTAGGCTTTAAGCGATAGTCAAACGTTTTAAGAACTGGTTGTACAGCATTCCATTCTGTTTGCATGTCCAGGACATAAAAAAGAAAGAAAATAAGACAGAAAGAAAGAAGAAAGCGAATAACGAATTCCCATTTGAGAAAAAAATATAACTATTGGAAAATTCTAACAAATTAAAAGAATATCTCGGAAATGGCTCACTCGACAAAATTCAAGATATACATATCATTTGTCATGGAAATAGCTAAACACAGAATATTTTAAACAAATTCGTTAGAGCCATTTTTGAGAAAATCAAAATTTTTGTATAATGTTCCATCTAAAGGGTAGTTTGTGGTGAGGGGATTTTCTTGAAAATGTTTGTATCGCACCTTTGTAAGATACTGAATCTAAACACCAAATTTGGTATTTATCATCCGACGTTTCGTTTTTGAGTTATGCTGTTCACAGACACACACACGGATCTTTTTCTAAAAATGCTTTTTTCTTGGGGGGGATTCAGGGGCTTCAAAACATGTATTTCCGGTAAAATCTCGATATCGAATTTTTGGGTACAATGCAATACTTCCCTTCTTACTATACGTAGCAGAGAAAGTAAAAAAACAGCTGACTGTCGGACTATTACAACGCCCGAAAAATAGTACTTTACCGGCGTAATAAAATAAATCCAGATAGCAATGAGCATCCAAACCAACTTTAACAGGATTTTACACAACATACACGATCATAAAAGAAGAAATATAAGCCAACATTGTTTTTTATGCTAATCAGAAACTTTACCAGCATTTTTCATAAAACAATTCATCATTTATAAACAACTATAAGTTAACACGTTTTATTGTTTATCAAAAACCCTTACATACATCCTTTATCATCCTAACTATGCTGTTCACACACACACACATACACACACACAAACACACACACACACACACACACACACTGTAGAGTAAGTAGGGGAAGTATTACATTCCACCCAAAAATTCGATACCGAGATTTCACCGGAAATACATGTTTTGAGGCTCCTAAATCCAAAAAAAGTATTTTTGGAAACATGTCCGTGTGTGTGTCTGTGAACAACATAACTCAGAAACGAACAGTCGGAGAAACACCAAACTTGGTATTTAGGTTCAGTATCTTCCAGAGATGCGACACGAAGGTTTTCAAGAAAATTCCTCCACCCCAGATTACCGTTTACATGGAACATTTTTCGAAAATTTTAATTTTCTCAGAAATGGCCCTAACGATTTTGATTAAAATATTAAATGTTTAACATATTTTCATGATAAATAAAATGTATATCTTGAATTTTCTGGGAATGTCTCCAAAAGTATACCTCATTGTGAACGGCTTTTGCATAACTGATAAACCATAAGAGATAGACAAAATTTTACTACACAAAAAATGTAGATCGCGTTAAAATACACAATTTATGTCATATACATTTTTTGTTGTTGAGTGAACCATTTTCGAGACATTGCTTGTTATTCCCTTAAATTTTTCAGTACTTATATTCTCAAATGGAAATTCGTTATTCATTTTTTTTGTCTCGGATATGCAAAGAGTATTAATCGGTGGCAAAGAGAATGGTGCTGCATATAGCAACCAGCTATTAAGAGATATGTCTATGCTTAAAGGCTACTGTATTTCTATATTGCCCTTGTAAATACAAAACAAGGGGAACATAGTAATCCTTAAGCGATAGTCAAATATTTTTAGAACTGGTCGTTATGTGTAAAATGTAATTCTCTTTGCATGTCAAAAGATTGTTTCTGCAAATGTTTATCTCGATTAATATGAAATAATGGAGAATAAGAGTAAGTATGAAGAGGCTTCACAAACTATGCTCAGAAAATTCAGGTTTCACACATTATTAGTAAAGTACACATCTTCGATACCTGGCATTTCAGGAAATATTAAAAATAACTAACTTTTCTCCCGGTAAAGAGTAAATGGGGTCGAATCCATAAAAGATGCTGAACTTAAATCCAAGTGTACTAAAAATCTGTATTTCGTTTCTGACTTATGCTGTTCTCTCTCTCTCTCTCTCTCTCTCTATCTCTCTCACACACACAAACGCGCGCGCGCGCAGGCTCAGGCACGCATGTATACACACACACACACACACACACATGCTCGCGCGGCTCACGTTGTTTTTGTGAAAACTGTATTGATGAAATCTGATATTGAATTTTGGATGGAATACCATACTAAACTGGTATGTGGTAGAGAAAGTATAAAGCGCCGAAGCAATCAACACTTTGCAATCCAGACAAACAAAGGCTTAGGATGAACAAAATGTGTTTGGAAGTCACCGCTATCACAATTGGTTCAAAGGAGGAATGGGAAAGTGGCAGTAGAGATGAGTTTAAACTTCACTCACTCACACACACTCTCTCTCTCTCATATATATATATATATATATATATATATATATATATATACGCGCCTTGCTAGCTTTTTACTTTTTCTACTACGTAGTTAATAGTAAGTTAAGACAGTATAACATCCCCCGTTTAATACTAATCAAATCAGAATTAATTACCATGTTATTAACTAATCCATTCATGTTTTAATGCATAATAAGAATACATCTGTACACCTACTTTATTATTAATGGCATTTCAATGTTTTAAAGGATATTGTAAATAATATGTTGTACTTTAAGTTAGCGTTAAGAAAGTTTCGAGTATATTTCTGCTGAAATGCTTCAGAAGACATGCTTTCTTTGCGTAATTTCAACTCCCAATCAAATAGAAAGCTGCAGTCCCTTAGGAAGACCAAAAGGCCACATATAACAATATTGAAGTTCGAGAAAGTTCCATAGTGGTTTACGAAGCCAACCGTAATGCTTTCAATTAACTTCAAATGTAGCATTAGGATGGGCTAAGAGAGATGACACTAACAGAGTGACCGAATGCAATGCTAGCATCTAGTTTAAACCAAAAAGTAGAAGCAAAAGTTAAGAAAGCAGTTGCATATACGTGTCAGTCTTACATCAGGTACACGATGTAGCAGAAGTACACGCTAGTCAGCTCCGAGAACTACCCATTACACTTGCGCTATAATGTAAGACTCAGTTATATTTCTAAATTCTGAATGGTTAATATAATAGCTACGTCCTGATACAGTGTCCCCTGAATAAAAAAATAAGAACTTTTAGAAAAACGTCCAAGTGTGTGTCTGTGAATAACATAACAATTTTAATAGTTTCAGCAACATTTTCCAAACGTCGATTGCGAAATGTTCGATTTACTGCCTCCTTTAACATTTGTGGACTACGGGAGAACCTGTCCCGCATATGCTGAACTTCACCTTCAGACAAACGAAGATGACTCGCTGTTTTGGTAATTTTCGTTTATAGCAGGGTGGGGGAGACGAGGGAATACGGATTGAATTAGCGGAATAATCAACCATAATCATTAATTTCAATAAAAATAAATTAAACAAATAGAATTATTGGAAATCTTATTCAGCGTTCTAATCGGCCATTATTCGATCATTTAGAAATATTGTTTGGACATTCTCCTTTTATAGCAATAAATTTTACAAAAACGACTACTTTAAGATTCGATTAATCCGGCATTTTCCGCAAGTGAGATTAAACCGGTCAGAAAAGAATTCAGGGTGAATTTCACAGTGTCTTTAAAATGACATTCTTTGCTTATTACAAGCTTTTTGCTCACTAAGCATTGGGTCCATGCTAGCCTTTAGTTCCCGAAGTCGCGAGTTCAAACCCGGGAGAGGTTTTCGGGTGTAAAAATCCTTAGTATAGCTTCCTTCGGAAGGGAAGTAAAGCCGGTGGTCCCTTGTGGTAGATTACGCCACTTAAAAGAACCTCAAGCCTGATAAAGAGGCCTCCGAGTGCAATATAGAATGGGGCGCTAAGAACTATAGCAGTTAAAGAGCGTCCATAAATAAAACTCAATTTAATTTTTTAATCGCTGGTATTCTCCCGTATCCCTTGTTTAAATAAAATACCCCAACCCTAATCCGTTGCAAGTTGTCTTTTCCTTATCCACTGTACTCTCTTTGTCCACCTCTTTACATTGCTCTATCAGGTGACCTGACCAAATCTCTCGTCTCTCTCTGTTTTCTATTGATACAGAGTTCGGTTTCGGCTGGGCGCCATTACCTATACACTTGTGTGAGGCTCGCATTCGAGAGGTTCCGGGTTCGATTCACCTTTACCTTGAATTTTTCGTGGTTTCCCTTGGTCGACAGGCAACTTTGGGATGGTTTCTTATCTACCACAATTCCCTTTCATTCCGTTTCCTTGTAATGTTTTAGGCGTACTTCTAGGTTTCGAGGTGTATGGCGGTGCGGGACAGATGGCGCGGAGGCTTGCTCCAAAGAAAGGTTATTCTCCGTTAACGCTAGAGGACGTTGCCTGGTTGAACGGGTCTTAGAGCCAGGAACTGTTAGGGACTCTGCGGCCTGTAGTCTCCTGTGGTTCTTTCCCTTCCCTTCTGATCCCTTCTGCGGGGGGGGGGTGGGGGGGAGTAGCGCAATAGATCTCCGATAGGTCGCAATGCAAAAGGCGTTCCCTTCCTTTGAATACTCTATATCAAGGGTGACGAAAACGCCTTCCTTCCGCGAGTCACCAACCGTGCAACATGCACTGCATCACTCAGCAGCATGTGAAAAACAAAGGGACAGTGGCAGAGAGGAAACGGCGCCTACGAGTCCCGTTTTCGCCACCTCTGCTCTATACCATATTTGAATAACCACAAAAATGCAAGTTTATCTGTTAAAAAAAGGCATTTAACATAACTTATATGTATTGAAAAACTACAGTTTTTGAAAAACTACATCCCATATTAGCCCCAGAAGACGAGAGCAGTTGAGCGTTCTTATCAATTTGTGTTAAGAAAACGTATTCGTTGCTTTATCATGGTGAAATAAAGGGGAACTTCGCCAATGTGAATGATCCGATAAAGAAATATAAATCAACCGTACGCGCAATGGATTCTTGATGCTATTATAACGATTATAAATAGGTGTTATAGACAGCAATCTGTCCGACTACTCGAATCAGGGTTACCCATTCTAAGGTTTTGTCCATAACAGTACGGAATTTTATTTATCTCTGCGGATATAAGGATTTTTCAACTGAACATTTCGATTTATTTTTCTTTAATTGGCAGGTAAGAAAATTAAACACAACAGTAGCCATCATTGCTAAGTACCATGCTCGTTTACTCATGGTATTTCATAATATTACATTCTTCTACCCAATAATGAAGAATATGATGCAGAGGTGTTAACATTTCCTTCCCTAATTAAACTGCAAATTGCAATTTTCACTCGAACCAAAAAGTTAAATTTGTAATTCCCTTACGTCAGCTAAAACAATTTACTGTGTGCTAGTAATTGTGTTGACCTTAAAAGTTACATATTACTTGCTTTGAAGAGTAACAAAAAGGTGCTGCAAGCGTGACTGTGACTTGGGGGAGGTGAGCTCTGGTAGGACGTGACAAATCGGGATATGGGGATGCAGAGAAAAAGCGTGAAGTAATGAATGCTTCCAAGATCCTCATATTAGCATAAGGCTGTAATATAAATCAATAAATTTATATTGTTGGTTTATGAATACTAAGGCGCATATATTTGGGGAAATGTCTATTTTAATACAAGATCATTTCCTAATCAAGTTAACTGTGCAACCACCAGAGTTTCGGCAGATTTTTATTGGATGTGCTGCTTCCTGACATTGTATGGCCCTAATGTTTGCTAACAGGATCGGGGTCGGTTCCAGTCAGGGCAGTTTACAACCACTGGGCGACTTCCGTGGTCTGTGCAGGAAGACGGAAGTGAGGTTTCCAGCGTTACCTCAGTAAACATTTGGAGCTTTATTTATAGCAAAACTTTGTCGTTATGTTAACCCTGCTTTGGACTAGTACGTTTGCTCTAAGTTTGGCAAAGAAAACAATCTCCGCTCTGCAAACTTACCTCAAACACAAACATCACTTGTTATGATTTGATGTGGTGCAAGGGTCAACTTGACGCCTAAGTTTTAATGAAACGAAGCAGGATATGGCAAATGCTGAACTCCAGAGAAAACAGAAAAGCAGCAATTAGCGAGCAACTGGAAAAGGAAGGCTGCGTGCATCGTTATTCAAACAGGGTGACATGGATTTTTTTCCCCACAGTAAGTCTCATACTGGGCTGTATAACAGCTTTACATTAAATTCCTTTTCTGGACAGATCCATAAACTATTGATTTCAGTACAATACCCTTTTAATATCTATTTAGTAGCACTACCTACACACAAATAATTCTAATTAAGTTAAAATTATTACATTGAGCTGGCCCCGTAGCTCAGTCGGCAGAGCATCTGCCGGCTGTGCGAGGGGTCGCGGGTTCGATTCCCGGTTGAGAATTTCTCTCTAGCATAGAATATTTCCTATCCTCCCCAGAGTCTGGAAATATGAATCAGAGATTGCATAAAATGCATGGATAAGTTTAGACATATCGTTTATTTTGCTGCCAAACAAACAATGGAACCATCTAGCAGCTCTTTGGGAGTCTTTTCTTCCATTGGCAAAGTGCGCCCCTAGAAATTACGGATTAAACTGCTATTTCCCACCGCTCTTTGCAGAACTCTGTTTTTTTTATACGAGTGGGTGATGTTCATAATATGCTGCTTTGAACTTTGCACACCTTTCTTGTTTTACTGTTCATTTTATAACATAAAATGTTACATAATATAAAAACAGAATAAATCAACAAACAGTTGGCTGTCTTTCTTGCGTATTATTGACTTTGTGCCAATGGAGACGCAAAGCCTGAGCTGTACTAAATGCGACCGCGTATCCGAAATTCGACTCTAGGGCGACTCAGGTAAGATGTAAGCGCAAAGTATATGCCTATGTTTGCTATTTAGTATGGGTTACGTATTATCTTTTAGCTTTATAAATTATTAATTCTGATAGCTTGAAAGCGGTGGTCAGATTATAAATCGGCATGGCGTTTATAGAAGGCGGTGGTTTACTTCCCTTACAAACCTGTCCTTTTAGCTCTTGGTCGTAGACCGCACAGGTTTTAAATCTATAGCTGGAGTTTCTCGGCCTAATGGTTACTTTCGGTACCTACCTAATTCTCAACCTTTTCCATGATGTACCTTTACATCCAATGCAGGATATTAAATGTACCAGTAAGCAAATTTTACAGGGAAATGCAAGATTTTGTGGTACAAGGGTCAAAATAAGCATTTTGATACTTTTTGATACTTATAAATTTTTAAGTTTTTAATTATTGAAAGTTGTTATGTTTAAGTTTATGCTAGATAACGAATGAAAGGAGTCGAGACTTCGCGTTATTACCTCGCATGTGTCACCAAATAGTTGCTGGACTATAGTTCTTGATAGAAATTGACTGCGTTTCCTGTGGGTGAATCAAAGCAACTTTCTATAGATCATTTTACCTAAATGAAAACATGCAAAACAATGGGGGAAAAGAGTAGAGGTACTCATGTAACATGCAGCGTTAACTGAGCTGTGAATGAAGCTGATTTAGCTTTTTTTCTTTTTTTTCCTTTCTTTTTTTTTTTAGTTTTATTTATGGACGCTCTTAACTGCTGTGGTCCTTAGTGTTCCATTCTATATTGGGCGTGAAAGACCGGTTGATTTAGCTGACACACTAAATCACATTTATGCAATAGCCTGGTTTGATTATTCACTCTCAGTCATTACATTTACCTACTCGGTGACCAAAATCTGCGAATCCACAGAAACAAATCAGAACTTAAGATGTGAGATAATACAGCGCATGAAAGTATTTGTTCTTTCCTTCTGTTAGTTTGTGTCATGAACGTAGCTTACAGGTATACCGTACGACTAATTCCCATAATATAGATAGAAAATCCTTTAAATGAAAATTTTCAGCACAAACTATAGTTAAATAAAAAGAGAAAAAAAGAAATTATTATTAACTATTATTATTATTATTATTATTATTATTATTAGTCTTGACTAAATAGGGGATAGGTATATAACCTGTGGCATTATCAAGATAAAAAAATTGCTGCCAATAGAGAATGTCTAACAGGAACAATTTCGAAATTAGCATACAATACAAAATTGGTTACATGCGTTTATACACAGAAAACTTCTAATAAGAACATAATTCAGTGAACAAGCTATCACCTTGACAGTTTTTTATAAAGTGAGTATTGAGTATCGGTGCTCAAAAATCCGCATCGGTAACGAGTATCGAGAAATAGTGATATCGTCTCATCACTAGTTGTTTGTAAAACAAATGTTAATGCATTTTATTTGCTAAAAGCTTTACGTACCACTCATCAATAGCTCACGTACCATAGGTTAAGACTCCTTGGTAAGCTTGGCAACCTTGATAAGGAATTATAGACAACTCAATGGCTCCAGGAAGTACTCTTTTCCAATTTAAAGCATTCTACTAGCCACATTAACACAGAGATAATTTTGATTTTAATATGAAGAAAGAACAAACGATATTACAGCTTAAATATAAGGGTATTTTGATGAAAATAGTATTGGTCGATTTAAACTTATTCTTTCTCATAAAATGAAGATAAATATAAAAACAGCAATAAAGGAAATGATTGAGCCTTTATTAGAAATTTTAATTCCGGGGTGAATTTTACGTAAGGGTTTATTCATTAATTTATTTGTCGAATTTAAATACTTTTATGTATGTTTTGTATTTTTATTTTCTACTGGTCTAACAGTACGTTATTCATTTCGTCTTTTTTTATTATGTTTTCATTGGATTAATTATACATTTTATTGAATTAACTAATTTAATTTGTTAAAATAAGTAAACTTCTTTCCAGACTTTTTATTTCATTTGGTTTATATATATATATATTAATTGTAAACATTTTCAACTTTTTCCTGTGTGGTGTTTACAAAATTATTTTACACGCATTTAGTAGAGAAACTTTTTTAACATTATATTTGTACATGGCAAATTCATCGATATAAGTATTTAAAATGACGGAGAAATGCAAAATGAGGAAGTTCAGCAAAACTTTGATAATTTCCGAATTAGATTTTTTTTCCTTAATTAGAACAAAACTAATGTTTTTACAGCAATTTTAGGTATAATATACTAAATTCATTGTAAAAGGAATTTGTAAGAGTGCAGCAAACAATTTAGGTCAAGCAAAAGAGCAATTGGCAAGAATAGTAAAGAGGAAGGAGGGAGAATATTAGAAGAATAATATGGTTAAATATAGATAGGGATGGAAGTGTAATATAATTGTGATGGTCGCCAATACACAAATAAGCTGGAGTTGTGTGTATTGGGACTAAAATGTATTTAGGTAAGCAACTTTATAAAAGCAATATTGAGAGTAGATAATATTTTTATTTGCATTTTTACGGGAATAATAAAGATGCACATTATGTAATCATAGTTATGAGACTGCATTTAGTTGGAAATAAATTCAATTCAATTCAAATGCCTGTAAAAAAAATATATTTGTAAACATCAAACAAAAAGTTGAAAAATTGATGCGTTTCAAAAAATTAAAGCCTTGAAGAATGATAAAATAAGTAAATCGTATTATCATGTGTTCTTTCTGCACATTAAAAAGTAAGAGTTTTCTCAACCTGAGACGAGTAGTTACTGGAGACACCTTACATTTCTGGCTGAGCTTAGTAAAGAGTTTGTGCAGGTTTTTATCTACTGGTGCACGTTGAAACAAACAGTTGATGGGAGTACATATTCGTTGATTGTTGTGACACGCATTTTGTTCACAGGGCTCCGAAGGTTCTGCTTTCATACTTTTTGTTTACCGCTGAAATTAATTCGTGGCAGTCCAGCAGTGAGAAATGCCAGGTGATGCATTAGAGAGGTAAAATGAGCTGCAAGCTAACTGCCGTTTATGTAAATGAGAGCAAAGCGTTAAGAGTTTATCCCCGCTAGCATGAATGTTGACTTTGTTGGCAGCAAGCAGCTTACTGCATGATAACGCTATAACCGGCTCCCCGGAAACATCGCTCTATTGTTAATATTTGTTTTTGCAGTTATTTTAATACCCGTTTTCCGTTGTTATTTCTCTCTTAATTAGGGAATAAATTCGTACAACATTCTATAACAATGAAGTAATTAAATTATCCCAGTAATGTAATCAGCTTTAATTACTGTTTGTTATAATGACCTCTGTTTTCAATTTGAAAATTAACCGTCGAATGCAAATGCTAAATAGAAAGAGAACTTCTATAAGATGTTTTTTTTTTCAAGCTAGCGTTGATGACATTTCTATATCAAACACTAGAGAGGTAAATTCTGTTATATCAACACAAACGCTCGAATTTCGCAGCCGAGTTTTAGATGCGTTCGTTATTTTGGAGCAACTATTAGCATCGGTTAATCCTCTCTTCCAGCTGCATAGAAGGATTAATGGAGCACTGAATGCATAAATTTGAAATTTTATATTCAGTCATAGGCGCCGACAAGGAGGACAAGGCACATTCTAACCCCCTAACTTACAAAGCCAGGGGCTACGCTCCCAAGAAATTTCCTGAAGAGACTTTGTCCCCCAAAATTTCCAAGATAGACCTCTCATTAAACAATTAAAAAATCTGATGCGTTACATGGCTTTCTCTACCCTCTATCGCTTATTAGTGGCTATATAAATTATTTTTACGAAAGTTTATTTTCCAACCTACTTCATTCTAATCGAAATAAACCTTTCGGAAATAGCTACATTACACATTTCTTTACAGATACAAAGGGAACAGCGATAGTCAAAAGTTTTATAGAACTGGACGCTATATGCTGGCCTTAAAATTCCATACTCTTTCCACGACATCACGACAAATAGCTGAAAATCCATAGGACTTTAAAAGAACAGCAAAGTATTGAACAATTCCAACCATTAATAACGGATACCTCGGAAATGGCTTATACCACAAAAAAGTTATTTGGAATAAATTGTATGTTTTAAAGAGCTCTACATTCTTTTATGTAGTACGTTTTCGTCTATTGCTTCACGGCATTTTAATCTAAATCGTTAACCATCTTTAGAAAATAAAAAATTTCGAAAAACGTTCCATGGTAGTTAGGGGTAGGGGAAATCTTCGTGTCGAATATTTGGAAGATATTGAACGTAAATACTAAGTTTGGTGCTTATCGGACTTTTCGTTTTTGCGTTATGCTGTTCACAGACACACACACACACACACACACACACACACACACACACACACACACACACACGGACCTTTTTCTAAAAATGCTTTATTTGGGCTCGGGTGTCTCAAAACATATTTCCGGTGAAATATCGACATCGAATTTTTGTATGGAAAATATTACTTCCCATACTTACTATATGTAGTAGAGAAAGTGAAAATTGTTTAAATACCTAGATCGAACGGAGTTGTAAATGCAGGGTACAAGTGTTAAACAAAAACAATGAGGACGGAACCTAATTTTCAGTTAACATCGGATCAGAATCGGAGCGCACAAAAAACTGAATTGTTCTTTTGTTGACACATGCGTAGTTTCATTCCCTATTATAGAAACATTATATTACAGCTTTAATATGTGCGATTCGTTTTCCAAGTAAGGTGTGATGCTAAATGCGATTTATTTTGTATGTTGTGAGAAATCCACTTATAGGAATCGCGTACCATCCATTTTTGAATTTGTGTCTATCCTTCCTCAGAGCTGTGTGGTATCAACCTTTTTAAAATTAAACTTGTCATATGGATTAAAATTCTTTTTATTCGTCTAGACGCTGTTACTGCCATCCACTGTCATCTTCATTCAGTGGCAGACGAGCTAGTAAGCAGGAAAGCATTTTTTAAAAGTAGTATTTAATGACCGTTCTTACTGCATACGCACCACAGGCGGTGGCTCTATTATGATACATTAAATGAAATTATATTTAGGAAAGGAAATTTGGTAAGCAAATGTTCCTTGCATTTGCCAGTTATGAAGGCTGATAAAACCTGAAAAAATTCAGTCAAGGAGCACGGTCCTGATGGAATTTGAACCGCAGAACACCCGTTCCCGTTACTTCATATCTTAACGACCTCGGCCATCCGTGTCGGTAGGAATGAACTGAGACCAACACTTTCGCCGGAAAACAGGTAAGATTCAATAGAGCTACCATTATTTTTCTTCAAAGTTTAAATTAATGAACCATTTATTTAATTTTCAGGCAATTGAAAGCATCTGTACTATACTGTGTTTAGCAATTGCACTAAATATTTTATTAATAGCCAATTTTATTGCACAATTCTGACACCTCCTCCCACCAAATGTATAACAAGTCTGGCCCTATGTATACAGTGCCTCTGCGCGTAACCCTGAACGTTCTACGCAATGGTGAAGGCGCAATTAATGTATTGTGGTCTTAACTTCTCCGGGTTCTTTGAGTTTGACAGTATAAGAAAGTAGGTTATTTCGTGTAAACAGTTTATTGTGTTTTATTTACTTTAACTCGAAATTGACATAATATGATCGAAATTGCCAAAATATGAAAAACTCGGAATATAAAATTCATACATTAAAGCCAAAAGGCTTTTGTCTCTAAACCGCAGAGTATGTTAAACATAATTTACTTTAAGGGAAAAAGGCTGTAGTAGGTTAAGTTTTGTCGATACTTAATAATACGTTATCGAATGAAGCACAATAAATCACAATGATTTAAAGTCTTTTAGCATCATAAAACCTTGATAGTGAGAAACGAATTACTGGCTGGCCACATAGCTCAGTCGGTAGAGCAAGAGCTGTTGTGCTAGGGGTCCCGGGCTGAATTCTCGGCTAGGGGGTGGGAATTTTTCTCTAGAAAAGTATTTATGATCTAATGATTAAAAACCAAAGTGCAAGAAAACCCAACGACAAGAGTTAAAAGGTTAACACCACTGCAATAGGCAATAAGTTCCAAAGAAAAGGCCGCCGATAAGACCAATGCAGTTAAAGGCGGGGTATAAATGGAACTAAAAAAAAAAAAAAAGAAACTACATCAACGGTTGCTTTGGCTGGACTACGCTATGTAGTTTTCCAGCATTTTTTTGACTAAATATTCTATCTTCTGTCAGTTTTGTTGGTACGATGAAAAACACGTTACATCTAGAGGTGTAAAAATGCCAGTTTTTAACTTATCCAGTTTGTTGGGGAGTGGGCAGGCAAGCCAGCCACACTTAACCCAATTTGAGGCCCCTCTTCTAGATCAGGCAATGACTGACTTGGATAGGCTATAAAAGTTCAAGTTACTTGCCGAATTTTCTTCTATATTGCACAGCGTCGCAGCTCGGTTGTACTATAAGTGTTCATTAAAATAACTGGCATGACATTGTATGACGTCACTTGTTTAGCAGCTAGAATTCAATACGCCTATGCCTCGTGTGTCGGAGAAGTTGCCTATAACAGCGTTTGATACCGAAGCTCCGCGAAAGCTGTAAGCGGAATACCTGTTGTTGTCGCTAGTGTAAGGCAACATGCAATTTCTCAACAGCGACAAACATTCCCTTCCAATAATTATGTGTGGAACGACTGGACATTGATAGGGTTATGCTAGAAAGATTAACATGTTCGACTCTTTTATCTATTTTACTCTCTTACGTGTGACATTGCGAGGCACATTATTTGGTCTACGTTTTATGATTAATATCGTTATAGTATTAGTAACCCTCGGATTGAACTCCATGCTTGCTAGGCAACTTCTCCCCCACACGTATACCATGTTAGACTCAAAACAATAACGTCATGACACACTTTGAAATGAACCTGTACTTGTTCCGAAAAAAATTGAAAAATTGAGTTTTATTTATGGACGCTCTTTAACTACTATGGTTCTTAGCGTCCCATTCTATATTGGGCGTGAAACACCTGTAATTTTGCTCAGAGGCCTCTTTATCAGGCTTGAGGTTCTTTTACGTGCCGTAAATCTACGACACGGGACCACCGGCTTTACTTCCCTTCCGAAGGAAGCCGTGCTAACGATTTTTACGCCCGAAAAAATCCATCGCCCTCCGCCGGGTTTGAACCCGCGACCTTGGGACTTGTTCCGAGTGTGCGCGCGCACATATGAGACTGGCATTAACGTTAACGGGAAAGTAGTTTTCTTGACGTAATTTGGGATTCAATATAAATAATGTGATTAACAATAAATATTTATTATCTTTACTCGTTGCGTATTTCTTTGTTTTCGTAATACAAAAGCTTTAAGAAATTATTTCATAAATTGCTTCAAAAGTAATTAATAAAAAGCCCTCCAAACAAAGTAATTAACCATAAATAAATATATATGATTTCAATTGTTGTAAAAGTTTTGTAAAGTTAATATATAACTTAATTATTTGAGGTTAGCAACAAGGAACTACAACTTATAGGCACTGGATATCTTAAGCGAGGATTAAGTTGAGTAGCTAGCTATTTAACTTGCATTTATTCTGAGTTTCAATTACCACCAACCATCCCTGTAAAAGTGGCACAAAACGCTAACAAATTTGTGGCTGATATGTTGTGTACAAAATAATTATTCTGTGTGAATATGTCTTTGCAGCCTAGAAAACTTCTCTTAGATTCTTGCCACAGCTATTATTAGTGTAATTTTTAATGCTATAAATGTTCACCAACCAATACTAATCTTCCTGTCTTCCACTTAATTTGAGTAGCTTGTAAATGTATGAATTCGACAATGTTTTAATATCTACGCCTTAAACCATTGGGTTTAATGGATGAGAGCTTCTTTTCTTTCATGTGTTATTTTATCAGGTTCAGTGCGCTTCAATTGCATAACCCTTTAACATTTAAGATCATATCTGGCTTTCACCTGGGAAACAATAACAATGTTAGTAGCTCTCTGAAGTGCAATTTATGCATTCATTTTGCAGGAAAAACAAACATTCACTCCGAGTCTAAGAAAAATTCCTACTGATAGCCTAGAATCCAAACTGAGACGCCTGAATTTACAAGCAAAGTGTAGTATTATCTTACATAAACTTGGTTACCCTCCTATTTTTTTCAAGTACCTAAGTGGATCTAACAGCACAACACAGTTTATCTTTCAAGCACACCCGTGGATTGCCCTATACTTATTAAGATGTCCGGCAAGACTATAAATTTATCGCACACCCTTGCGGAGAGCGGCCTAGTTCAGCCCAATCCAGTTTTCCGCAGGTCTTAAGGCGACTCACAATATCGCCCAATCCGTTTACCGCTAGATCTACTCAACTCCCCGTGACTATCAAAATCACGGTCATGTCGAGCCCAACCCAATCCGAGATGTCTTAATCTTTTAAGAAGGAAGGTTAGTTTTGAAGTTTAATTCATATTTATAGGCTTTTCGTTTTTCTCTCGTCTAAACGTCAGTACGACCAAAACTGATTTAGAATTTGTTGTCTATTCATTAAATAATTTTCTCTTAAGATTATGCATCAATTCACCTTCCAACTGTACAGTCGAGTGCTTGGAATGGTGCCGATGTAATGTGCAGTGGTTTATGTCGGTAAGGAAATACTAAATCACCTCTGCCACGCCCAGTTCCCACCCCTTACGGGGTTCTAGCTCTCTACTTAATGTTTGTGTTACTCTGCCCTTTGCCTCCCATCCTGAGCAGGAAACCGACCTGCGTTTATAGGTTAATGTTTGAGTGACATCAAACCAATATGACAGACTCATCCAAGGGGTTGGCGTAGACATCCGTCGCGAAGCATGTCTGCCAGCCACTCAGGTGAAATGTTGCCGTACTCCTTTTTCACTACTCACCTAGGCCTGACCTTTGTTCATAGGTTCATGCGAGTGTGTCGGACTTGAATTTAAATCAATAAGAGATTGGCTCAACCAGGACAGATGTGGAACACAGATAAGAGATTCTGATAACATTAAATAAACAAAAACACTATAGGAAACAGAAGCATCGGCATGTTTCCGTGCCTCGACTGTACATCTTCTGGCTTTTATAGAATCACAAGCCGCTTGAATGTGTTGGGAGGGAAACACAGCGATTACGAACCACATACATATTCACTGTAAAGCAGCTTTTCGGGCACACTACATACTGTAAAACTGGGAAAGTCTCAACAGCACACGAAATGCTACAGTAATGCCCTGCTGCCTTAATCGAAAATTCAGCTGCGGTGCGTGTTCTTGTTCAGCATATAAATTACCTGAACTTGTGCAAGTTGCATCTATTGCCTTACTTAACCGTAGAGAAAGAAACTAACGACAACGCAGTATGCATACCCGATAACATCTTGTAGCTCGCTGACAGTGACATATCAATGTGCACCTTATTTCCTATTCTGACTGTGTACAACCCATTGGGAGCACCTCTGCGCATTCAATAAAGGTCCGAGTGAATTCTTGCAATGCAGTACCGCACATTCTTCTAACATACCTACCACCACAGCCGCTGAGGGTATTGAAAATGCTCTATTCTGAACGAAGGAATTTTTCTATTTGTATTGAAATTATTAGGCATTGGTTTTATAGCTTCCCATTGGTGGAGTGAAAAGTATCCCGTTTATAGTGTGTATGAAATATGAATTGCACGAAAAACTGGTGTTATATACATAAGATTATTTCTTCAAATTAAAGTCGCTAGGGATACAAGTTAAACCTGTAAAATGACTCATTTGGCTTTAACTAACCAACTGTTATGAATCAGAAGTGCAAGCAAATCTAAATTCTGATTTTAGAAGAACAAAAAGTAAATGAACTTCCGTGAATTCAAATTTAGGGCTTTACAATTTCTTTCTTGTGCCGGACATTAATAAGAATAACATTCCAAAGAGTAGAGGTCGATGTTTGTAACATCGCTTTAACAAGAGACCATATGCCATAGTTTTTTCGCTTTTTTGTGGGGGAGGGGGTCGTCCTACGTGGTGTAGTGGTTACCATGCTAATTCCCGAGGTCGCGGGTTCAAACCCGATAGAGGGCAATGATTTTTTCGAGCGTAAAGCTCCTTAGCATGGCTTCCTTTGGAAGGGAAGTAAAGCCGGTGGTCCCGTGTCGTAGATTTACGTACCTACGGTACCTCAAACCTGATAAAGAGGCCTCTGAGCAAAATTACAGTCTTTCACGCTCAATACAGAATGGGACGCTAAGGATCACAGCAGTTAAGGAGCGTCCATAAATAAAACTAATTTTTTTCCCCGCTTTTTATATATTTGAGTCAGTGGATGTTGGATAGATAGCCTTAAGTTGTGCACTCCCCTTCCTATGGTATGTGCTTAATGCTGTTGAATTGGTTGGAATGTGCACTTTTGGGATCTTGGAAGTGCTGGTTGTTCAGATCTATGGACGTACATATACTTAGTATGATGTAGGAGAGACAGGCTTGGTTACGTAGTCGCTTATCTATAGCACAAATTATGTTTATTTTCTGGGTAGAACTTTTGTTACGCAGTATAGAAAAAAATCCATTCCTATATTTACTTTATGATAGGAAACACGGAAAAAATCCAGTCCAGGGCATTTAAAATCGCTGTTGGTATATTTCACTCAAGTAACATCAACCTTGATTATGTCCGAAGAGTCTGTGGTACAACGCTGCAATACTTCATTCTGATCTCCAGTAAATGCGCAAAGGTGCATTCAACGAGTTGTGCACATGCGTCCAAAAATGGCACCATAACGTAAACAAGACAGATAGTCGTACACCGGGGGAGTATTATTTATACACGCTTTCCGCTCATTGACGCGCAGACCGTCTGATTAGTTTTGGATAAGTATAATTACAAACTATTTTAAATAGCATTTATTCTTAAGATTATTCATTCCTTTAAAACAGAATTTATGTAATGTTTTGGAACCTAGCAAAGAGTACTTCCGCCGATATTAGGATAACTTACTATGGATTGCATTACATAACACATATTATATATTTTAAATTTATTTCTTTGTTTGGAAAGAAAGCTTTGTGTCTTCTCAATTTTGGGATTGCCATAATAGTCTAAACATAAATATAGTAGATAAGCAATACTCTTCAATACGGAATTAATGGCTGGCAATGTTTAAATGGCTAGCTTTAGTACCTGATGCTACTAAATTTCCGTTTTATTTTTGAGTTATGCGTAAAATAAATACATTATTTTGGCTTACGTAAATAAATTATGTGTTTTTGATTGTTTAATCTTTTGTATGGTCCTGTTAATTTTGGACTATGTCAAAGGATATTTTCATATAAAACGGGGTGATATTCTGAAGAAAGAAAGAAAGAAAGAAAGAAAGAAAGAAAAACAAACAAAAAACTAAAAACACACAGAATACACATCGATCAAATGGCAGTGATGTGTTTTCCCCCCTTCTTAAATATTTACCATGTCATTTTGCAGTTTACCATGTAAATTAAATCGTTAATACTTGCATTCATTTGTATGGACAATCTTTTCAACATTGCACTAATAATGTCGACATGGACTCATTCACCCATCTTGCAGTTCTGCATTATTTATTTGCGCTGAAGTATGTCAAGATGGTTAAAATGAGAAATATGGTGAACACTTATATATGTCACTGTCAGCAATGTTAACAAGTTTGCATACAGACAAGTCGTTAGGTTTCTTCCACTATAGATAAATTAAGCCAACAGATGGAACTTACATGCATTGACATAGTTATATCAGCCCTTTTAAAAGCCCTTTCCCTTAAATCCAATGTTACTTCCCTTGACTTCTACTACTATTTTGCACTCGCTTGCAGCATTGGTACTCTCGAGATCATGGCATTGACCTTACGACTCAGTTTGAAATGAGAGGTAGATTTTTCACTTGCAAAGACAATAAGGCTTGCTCTGATTGGATGCAATTTGTACAGTGAACCAAAAATATCGACACATAATTAAAGGATTCATATTCCAATTGCTCACGATTGCACATAACTTTTTATTTCACAACCAGTCTATTTCACAATAGACTGGAAGAGTACCTAGTATCTACTTAATTTATTTATCTATAATTTATTTTATGTAAGGCTGTGTAAAATCTTCTCTTTTTTTCCTTCCTTTAGGTGAATTTAGTAGACTTTGTCACTTGTCATGTAAACTTCATTTGTTTCCTTTCGCTCTGAATTCTCATTTAACGAATAACAATTCAAGATAAGCAATTCAAGATTAAGCATTTCATGAATATGATAACTTATTGCGAGTTATGACAATTACGCTCAGCGTTAATAATCTTTCTCGAGTGTACGACATTTGATTAGCAAGATGCTGACAAAACGGGTCAGCTTTGCTTTCTATACCGAGGGAAAAATATGTAGGGAGGTAACAGGTTACATGCATAACTTAAGGCAGTCCAAAATAAAAACAAAATTAGCGTAGTGCTTATTTATGAACTCGGTTCACAACCGAGCGAGATGGGGTCGCGATAACGGCGTCGACTCGCATTCGGGAGGTCGCGGGTTCGATCACTGGCGACACCGATCCATGGTTTTTCATGTTGTCCCTGGGTTGGCAGGTGATTTTTTATTTCCTGCCCCTTATTTCCTGTACCCATCATCTTCCTTGTCACCTGTTTCAGGGTTGTAGCACAAGGCGGCGGTGTTCAGCGGGTTGCCGCTGGGCGGTGTCTGTGCGTTCTGTAAAGGTTTCTTCCCTGGCGTCGTTGCAGAACTGCTCAAATCTCTCCTCCGAGTGGACTGTGTAGGGAGACCGCAGGGGGTTCGGTGGCTTGGGGTGGGTCCGGGCGGCGGATGCGTTTGATCTAGAAACGTTTGGGAATCCGTTCATGCTTGCGCCCTTCGGGTCTCTCCTCATCTCTCCCTCCCAGGGGTCACGGTAGAAGTAAAAAGGGTCGTTGCGGCCTACTTGCAGTGCGGGGGCACCTCCTTTTGCCCGTACCTTTATCTTTAAGCCGATCTAGTTGTGCTACAACGTCAACACCAAGATACAAGTACAAATTGTGTTTTTAAAACAGGGTTAGTTATAAATAAAACAAGAACAAATAAATATGTTGGATAATTAATATTTTTATTTCCATTCTATATACTTTAAGCTTTCTTTCTACGAAGTTTTCAAAATCATTCAAACTCTCCTTGTAATGTAGAATAATCAATAGCCTCTCCTCATAAAAGTTCACCGCCAGTCCCTATAACCACTGTGTATTGCTTCCAACATGCACTTTTCTGTATCTCAAATGCCATGGCAGAAGAAAGTACTTTACTAACATCGTTAGTTCCAGGGGAATTGAAGCTGGTGGTCCGGAAGTCCGAACTTCACCACAGAGTGGTGAATTGTTAATATGATTATCGCCAAACCAGACTTCATTATATATGCTGTCGTACCTGCGTCGCGAATGATCCCTAAGAGATTATCATAGTTTATTTTCAATACGAAAAATGCAACTTCAGAAACAGCTAAATGTTAACTAAATGGACTGGAGGCGAAAGTGTGTACGAGGTTCTAAAAAACGTATGCTAAGCTAAGACAAACGTTCGAAAAGCACTGATAATTCGTGGAAAAGTAGTGTAAGGTTTGAAGAATTAGGGTATAAAATAAACTATAGAAAAAGATTTATTAGTTCGTGCTTCTTTGCAAAACAGATCTTTCTTTTAAAATACTCCTCGTAAACGCTTCTGATGTGCGACTCGTATTTTAGAGGTCCCAGGTTTGATCCCCGGCGATCGCCAACTCTGACCCATAAGTTTTTCGTGATTTCCCCGGGTTGGCAGGCTAATGCTGGGGTGGTATCTTTCATGTTTGCTTCTAGATGGCGTATGGCAAAGCCGCACAGATGCGCGCATGCTCAAAGGATAGAGTAGAGTACTCCCCGCGGACATTCTACATTTCGCTAAACTGAGCCTCATAAAGCTTTCTCCTTAGCTTTTAACCCTTTCAAAGGCGTGTCTTGCACTAGCCGATAAGGTATGGGCTACCAATCAAGATAAGAGGTCTGTACGACAAACTGAATGCTGGTGGCTCGTTCATAGCCCTCTCTAGGCAGCTCCAGTAATAGGACGGGTCTTCGTCTGTGTGACGTGCCTGCCTGCAGTGTAGCCTTCTGTGATTCCTCCACTTCATCCGTTCCTCCTTGGGGATGGTAGCTACAATAGATCTGTGAAGGACTGCCCCCCTCAGCAGAATGACCTATCCTATAAATGCTTGTGATTGCTCAGTGATAGATAGATTCCTTCTATTAAGCGACCGTCCGAATTGTTGTCCTATGATGCCTTTTTCCAAAACGGGTTTAGAGTAATCGTGGAACAGATGTTTACTATGATGTATCTAATAACAGATACTGCGAGAGGGATATCAGCAAGGATTTTACAGACCCAAAATTAAGCTTCTACCGCGCTTTTATTACACTCCGTATGCCGTGGCTGGGGCGCTCCCTTTGAAGTGTAAGGCTTTTGTGATGTCATGTGCAGTGATTTACATTCTTTTGGATTCACCTCTACCATTAGCTGAGCAGTAATATAGATTCTGCGATTGCAATTTTCTCTCTGCCCAACCCGCGAATTTAGCCCCAATTTCTCCCTCTGTTCGAAGCAATTAACGCAATAGCACCGTTCAAAGAAGTCGCTGTTACTTCATTGAGACAGACAACATTCGAAATGTGTATGGAACAACAGCAAAGAAGTAGGAGCATCGCTGAGTCTGTTCTTTTATACCTTGGTAGAAGGGCATACCTATTTGTACCTCAGATTTCCCAAGCGTTTGGCGTTAATCAAAGCAAAAGCTTTACTGCTTTAAGCTACGATTATGAAGGTAGCCACATGTTGCCCGCCTTTCTTCTAGTGTTGATCCAGCCTGGTCGCACATGCGCCATTGCCCATATTCAATCACTCCCTCGCTCGGTTCCCGCTGCCGCTTCAGTGATCAAACATCCTTTTCTCTTTTCTCCCAGCCAGGCAGCCAGCTAGACGCTTCCTTTACCCTTTGTCTTTCGCCCGCGCGTGCACTCTATCTCGTTCTCATCGCGCGTTCTAAAATAGAAGTTCAACATCGCCACGATCCTTCTTCCATAATGTGTAGAGCGTTATTATATGGGAGACAAAGTAATTAAGGAATGGAATCCTTTAACAAACCCTGGCGTCAAGGTATCAGATACCTCTTCAAGTAATTTTCCAACCGATGATGAACTGGGTTCATTTCTCTGGTGGAATAGTGCCGAGGAATGCCTCACTCCGAGTAGAAGGGGATGAAACTAAAGCACTTAGAGTTTAACATAACTTAGAATCACGAGAGAGTTCACGGTGCTTCACACAAATATATTTTGGAGAATACGCAGGGATTACTACTATATCAAAAGTAAGGACATTTTGCTATTTTGATACTAATTCAATTATCGCTAATTACCTTTGGTTGGCAAAGGGTGACGAATGCTTACTTAACCCTCGCTGAGTTAATGAAAAATGATATGAACTGAAAGTTCAATGTCAAATAGAAAACTGTAGCATTCACAGATTTTCTCTAGTCACTCTTTTACAAACCGTTCTTACAAGAGCTTACTAATCTATTTCTTGTAATACGTATAAACTTACAATTCACATTTACATTTCGTTTTCGGATAGTAACTAATATTCAGATTTTTAAAGAGAGTATCGCTATGTGATGGCTTTGAAATTCCATGCTATTTGCATGACCACAAGGAGAAAAGGAAAACAACAATAATAGCAATTTCTCAGTTCAGAAAAGTAGAAGTATTTGAAAATTCAAATCAATATCAAGGAATATTTCGGAAAATGATTAACTCCAGTAAAAAAATCTGTGTTACGCTCACATGACTTTCGCTACTCTTGTACAAACTATTTTTACAAACGTTTATTCTCCATATGCTTCATGTTAATCGAGATATCGGGATGTTAATCTTATTGCTAATTTTCTTGGAGATGCAAAGAGAATTGGTAGGCTTTAAGCATTAGTAAAATATTTTAAGAGATGGTTGCTATTTGGAGTATTCCATTCTCCTTGCATTACCAGGACAAAAAAAAAATAATAACGAATTCTCATTTGAAAAAAGTGAAAGTATTGGAAAATTTAAGGAAATAAGCAATATCTCGAAAACAAAAAAAATCAACAAAATCCCCCACCCCAGATTACCCTTTACATGGAACATTTTTCGAAAATTTTAATTTTCTCAAAAATGGCTCTAACGATTTTAATTACAGTATCATGTGTTTAAGATATTTTCATGACAAATAAAATGTATATCTTGAATTTTCTGGGAATGTCTCCAAAAGCATTCTTCATTGTGAGCGACTTTTGCATAAGTGGTAAACCATAAGAGATAGACAAAATTTTACTGCATAAAAAATGTAGATCAAGCTAAAATACACAATTTATGTCATATACATTTTTTGTTGAGTGAACCATTTTAGATATATTGCTTGTTATTTATTCCCTTAAATTTTTCAATGCTTATTTTCTCAAATGGGAATTCGTTATTCATTTTTACTTTCTCTACTACGTATAGTAAGTAGGGGAAGTATTGTATTCCACCCAAAAGTTCATATCGAGATTTCACCGGAAATACATGTTTTGAGACCCCCTAAATCCAAAAAAAGCATTTTTGGAAACATGTCCGTGTGTATGTCTGTGTGTGTGTGCGTGTGTGTGTGTGTGTGTGTGTGAACAGCGTAACTCACAAACGAACAGTCGGATAAACACCAAACTTGGTATTTAAGTTCACTATCTTCCAGACATGCGACACGAAGGTTTTCAAGAAAATCTCCCACCCCAGATTACCCTTTACATGGAACATTTTTCGAAAATTTTAATTTTCTCAAAAATGGATCTAACAACTTTGATTAAAATATCATATGTTTAAGATATTTTCATGACAAATGAAATGTATATCTTGAATTTCCTGGGAATGTCTCCAAAAGTCTTCATTGTGAACGACTTTTGCATAACTGGTAAAGCATAAGAGATAGACAAAATTTTACTACACAAAAAATGTAGATCGCGTTAAAATACACAATTTATGTCATATACATTTTTTTTTTGTTGAGTGAACCATTTTCGAGATATTGCTCGTTATTCCCTTAAATTTTTCAATACTTATTTTCTCAAATGGGAATTCGTTATTCATTTTTTGTTTTGGATATGCAAAGAGTATTAATCTGTGGCAAAGGGAATGGTGCTGCACCTAGCAACCAGCTATTAAGAGATATGTATGTGCTTAAAGGCTACTGTATTTCTATATTGCCCTTGTAAATATATATTACAATACATATACATTAGCAATAAGATAGAGTCTGCAAATGTTTATCTCGATCAACATCAAGTAGATGGAGAATAAGCGTTTGTAGAAATAGTTTGTACAAGAGTAGAGAAAGTCATGTGAGTGTAACACATCAGAATTTTTTGTCTTGGATATGCAAAGAGCATTAATCTGTGGCAAAGAGAATGGTGCTGCACCTAGCAACCAGCTATTAAGAGATACGTCTATTGCCCTTGCAAATACAAAAAAGGGGAACATAGTACGCCTTAAGCGATAGTCAAGTATTTTTAGAACTGGTCGCTATGTGTAAAATGGCATTTTTCATTTTCATTTTTACATGTAAAGGGTAGTGTGAGGTGGGGGATTTTCTTGACAATCTTGGTGCCGCATCCTTGGAAGACGCTGAACTGAAAATAAGTTCGGTGTTTAACCGACTTTTAGTTTTTGAGTTATGCTGTTCACAGACAGACAGACAGACAGACAGAGAGAGAGGCAGATAGACAGAGAGATAGACAGAGAGAGAGAGGGAGAGATAGACATACACACACCTTCTAATTTTTGGGGGGAGGGGTTAAGGGAGTTTCAAAACGTGTATCTATTCCGGCGTATTTTTGGGTGGACGGCAATACTTATTTTGCTTACTACAGGTAAGTAGTAGAGAAAGAAAAAAAGCTAGCCGCTTCGAAACTGCTGTAAACATTTCTTAAACAAGAGATCAATTGCCTAAAAGACCGGTATGAATCCATACGATTTGAATGGCTGCCGAATAACAAAAGTTGTATTTTTACAACGTGGCTTCATACATATACCTACAAAGCATGTGAATCTCGGATTATTTGCAAGATATATCTACAGGAAATAAAAACTGCGAGGAAACATAAGCGCACCGTCTTTTAATTTGCTTAAAGCCTGTAGTTACATTGCTGTTTAAGAGTATGTAATTGCATTATTAGATTTGCAAAAGCTGTATTAATCGTACGATTTATGGAGGAGCTATAATGAAATTTCCTATTTTTGTCCAGCCCCAAAACTATTAACGTTTTCACCGCATTCTATCCGATGACTTCTTCCACCGGATGACATGCTGTTTGCTGTAGTTGATTCTCAAGCAAAAGTTTTGTGGCAAATACTGGAGATAAGTTAAGAATTTCTGATAATATATGTGTGTGTGTGTTACGTGTAAAATGCATGGAACAGTTGTAAATATTAATCATATCTTTTTGTAATATTTTTTTCTGTATAGGATGCTCCAGGTCCGATGTATTTTAGTAGTTTAAAAGTTAAGAGTTTCTCCGAGAATACTCAAGTTTATGGCTGGGGAAAAAGTTGAACTCTTTTGTATCCCAAGCAGTAGGGGAAAAATCTACTGTTCCTTTGTCATCATCATACAAACAAGGATTAGACCACTGGTGATCTGTTCCGACTCCAAACTAAAGCTGCTCCATCCAACCTCTAGCAGGTCTTCCCGGACTTCATTTTCCTCTTGGTTTGTAATTTAATGCTCTTTGGGGAATTCTATCACATTCCATTCTGCAGACGTAGCTTTACCAGTTTTTCCTGCATTCTGCTATTTGCTCCGTTAGTTTAAATATTCCCAATTGTTCTGTGATATCTTCACTTCTCTGTTTGTCCATTAGAGTATAGCCTGCTATGAACCTTAAGAATTTCATTTCCGCAACTTCTATACGTCTCAAAGAATCTTTCAGACCCACATAATAGTACAGGAACTGCCAAAACCTTATAAAATTTCAGTAGTTTCTTTGCGGACTTTCCTTGATAAAATTCTTCTGATTGTTCCACATATTTATTGGAATATATTTAGTTTTCTATTTACATTTTTGCTCTATCCTTGTAAAATGAAAACTCCTATTTAATTAAAGTCCATAGCTTGTTCAACAGGGGTATTATCAATCACAATTTTGGCTCTGACAGGATATTTTCCATAAAATGCCATTATTTTTGTTTTATCAGCTGAATTTCCAGATTATGTTCAGTAAGAGTAACAGGTAAGGACTTTCTACTGAGACAGCCTTACTCAGGGAGTAGCGACCCTGCCCATGTGAGCTCCAGGGCCTTCTGACCCGGAAGGTAGTACCTGGTAAGGGTACCATCCACAGGGTAACGTGGTGGATAGACTGAGTTCCTAAGCCGTAGTGAAGATAATCAGCCTAGGAGAAGATGACTCCAAAATCAAACTTCTGGTCTCCCAGGTTGGGGGTTGTGCAGTAGGCCGGAACCCTACTCACGTTAAAAAAAATTATTGAAACTCCAAATTAATAGCCGGGCGGATCCACAGCTGTTCCTTTGTATCACCTTAAAATGTATAAAAATCAGCAGATACTTGGGCGAATCACTGAATTACGCAAGGGAAAAAGTCATTTGATGGAGAAGAATGACGTATCAGATTTTGGTTTAGTTATGTCGTCAAAGACGCACACCAAAAGCCCGCGAAACCTTATCCAATTACAAGCCAAATATGTTATGTACCCAACATGGGGAGAAAATGTATAAACACGTCTATTTTCAGAAATCGTTACATTTGCAATGTCGACACTGTTTAAGACCCACGTCGCTAATCACCAGAATTGGCCGCGCAAATAAAGCTGGAAATAAGTTTAATAATTCCGCGAAATGTAGTTTATTTCAAACAACGCCGAAATCATATACCGGTAGTTGCTGTTATAAAATCCGCGATGGTGCGTTTCAGTCGCACAGATACGAGTGTCGTGCATATAAAGAGTGGCGCGACAAAGTAATCTAAGTTGCCGACACGTAGAGCGAGACATAAAAGTGGTTCGCGAACAATAGCGAAATTATAACACTGACCATGAATGCTTGTGCAGTGCAGTGGAAATTCTTCAATGCATTCACTAATCGTTAATTTCAATGTGCTTCGTCATTCTCCTTGTGTTTCAATTCCTCCACCGAGATCTTCGATGCCTAGCAATTTCCACACAGGCAGAGCTCTTGTTCGTCCACTGAGATAAAACAATTCTGATGTGTTACATCCATGTGACTTTCTCTACCCTCTACCGCTTATTAGTGGGTATAGAAACTATTCTTAGTGAACTTTATTTTTCTATCTACTTCATTTTAATCCAAACAAACCTTTGCAGAAATAGTTGTTACATTACACATTTCGTTACAGATACAAAGGGAACTGCGATATGTTTAAGAATTGGGCGCTACAAACTGCCTTAAAATTCTATACTGTTTCCATGCAATCACGAGAAACAACTGAATGTAGAAAGGACTTTAAGAATGACCAAGTAATGGACAATTCGAGCCATTAATAACGGATATCTCGGAAATGGCTTATGCCACAAAAAAGTAATTTGAAATAAATTCTGTGTTTTAAAGAGATCTATATTTCTTGTAAAGTACGTTTTCTTCTATCGCTTAACGTTTACTAGTTATACAAAGTTATACAAAACTCCTTCTGAATGTAGAGGACTTCAAAGGCTATCCTAAGAAAATCCAAGATATACATTCTATTTGTTATGTAAATATCATTAATATATGGTATTTTAACCAAAACGTTAGAGCAGTTTGTTTAGAAAATAAAAAATTTCGAAAAATGTTTCATGTAAACCCTAGTTTGGGGTAGGGGGAACTTGAAGATCTTCGTGTCGCATCTTCAGAAGAACTGAACCTAAATAACAAGTTTGGTGTTTATCCTAGTTTTCGTATTGAGTTGTGCTGTTCAGACACACACGGATCTTTTCCTAAAAATGTTTTCTTTTTTTATTATTCAGGGAGCGTCAAAACACCTATTGGCAGTGAAATCTCGGTATCAAATTTTTGGGTGGAATGCAATACTTCTCTACCTACTACGTACGTGGTAGAGAAAGTAAAAAAGCCAGGGTAATACTTCATCTTTCAATGAAGAAGGAAGAAGAAGAAGAAGAAGAAGCCACGTCTAGAGAACCTTCAAACAGGTACGACCATTGTACAATTCGATCATCACCCATTCCGAATCGTTACGCAATATAATATGTATATATTTGTATGTCATTGACTGCTACTACGAACAAGGTATCACTTAGGATATATCCTTGAGGAGCTCCGTTTTCAACTTGGAAAATACTGGACATAACACCATTCATCCGCACTTGAATTTGTCTACTCTGTAAAAAGTTGTGTATAAAGTGTATCATATTTACTGAAATGCCATGGTCGATTAATGTTTTAAGAATGTTTCTCTTCCATATTATAAGTCTTTTCTATATCAAGGCTTACAAGTCTGAGATGATTTCTGTCCCTGAAGGCGTCTTGTATCTTAGATTCTAACATGATCAGGGTGTCTAGTGTAGAATGGTGATGTTTAAAACCAAACTGAAAATAGCTAAAGAACTGTTGGCTTTCCGGTGTCCATTTGTTAATAATTTTCACCATCAATTCAAACAGTGCAGAGGTTAGTGCTTATGGTCGATAATTTTCTGGGAGGTTATGGAGCTTGTCAGGTTTGGGTATCGGTATTACAATGGCCTGGTGCTATGATCAGGTACTCTTTTTGTCCACATATAATTGTAGATGGCTAATAAATACATTTTTCCTTCAGGTGGTAAATTTTGGAGGAATTCGCAGGGTATACCATCAGGGCCAGGACTGGTATGTAGGGCTTCAATCGTTTCTTCAAAGGATAGTTGGTCATTATATGAAGCCTCAGGGTGGTATTTAGTTGCAGTTCAAGAAGTTGTGATTTGTAGTGGACAAATTTAGGGTCATAGAATCACTGGAGTAATTGGCGAAAGTTTCGGCTAGAATTTGTACTATCCTTTGGGTATCGTTGATAGGATGGATTGAATTGGTGGGTTGCAGAAAAGTTGGAATTACACACTTGGTACCTCTGATTCTTTTAATTTTGATCCATATTTCTTTTGAATTGATTTTATTAGTCACAGAAGAAACAAAATTAATCCATGGTGGTTTTTTGCTACTTTTTATAGTTCTATGGGCGTGTGCTCTACACTTAAGGTAAAATATCTTGTTTTTCACAGTGGGAGGGATTTTGTATTTACAAAAGGCTTTACTTTTAGCTCTAACAGCACGCTGACATTCTTCGTTCCGCCTAGGTACAGTTTTCTTCCGAAGGTTTGTACAAGTTTTAAGAATGCTAATTTCTGCTGTTTCCGTTAACTTTTGTGTGAAATTTCTTACTAGAATTTGGTGTGTTGGAAAAATCTCTAGGTGGTGGCAGATGTTTTAGGCTTTCTTTAATTATAGTGTCGTATTTTTGCCAATCAGCTTCGTTTGTATTCCCTTTCCATGTGTAATATTGGATATAGTCATTTTTAGACATTTTGGAGACATGAATCTTGATTGGAAAGTGATCGCTGCCATGGAAATGCTCAGTGATTGTCCAGTCTAATAAATCGGCGATGTCGGGTGCGCACATTGCTAAATCTATGGAGCTAAATGTTCCATGTGCCATATTAAAGTAAATAGGCGTTGTATAGTTAAGAAGACATAAGTTGTAGGGGTCTAGTAAACTTTCTATAATTCTTCCTCTTTTGTTAGTCTGCTTACATCCCCATAATCTACTGTGGCTATTGAAGTCGCCCAACAGTATAAAGAGTTTCGGTAATTGTTGTAGGAGTCTGATAATTTTGACAATCCTAATTCTTGGCTGTTAGGTAAATAAACATTACAGATACATATGACATGCGGAATGAGAGTGCTAACAGCAACACCTTCTAGATCAGATATAATTGGGATTTCTTTGTGACGTAGGTTGCTCAAAGGTTCGAATTGTTCATTACTTGGTCATTCTTTAAAGTCCTTAAGAATTCAGATGTTTCTCACGATTGCATGGAAACAGTATGGAATTTTAAGGTCAGTGTATAGCGTTCAGTTCTTAAATATTTGACTGTCATTGCTTCCTTTGAATCTGTAACGAAATGTGTAATGCAGCTATTTCTGCAAATGTTTATTTGGATTAAAATGTACTCATACTTGATAGAAAAAATAAGCTGTAGTAAAAATAGTTTGTCTATCATTTAAAAATTATAGAGGTTAGAGAAAGTATGTGAATGTATCACATTAGATTTTTATTTATTTAAAGCTATACGGTAATGATACACTTCATAAGTGACACTTTCACAGACAATTTGAGCACTGTTTGATAATGTATATCAATGCATATCTATTTCACTGAAAAATTCATATTTTAAAATTTTAATGCAAAAATGCATGTTTTGCTCTTGAATGTCGTATTAAATTATAATTTCCCCCTTTAGCTAATCAGTAATTGCTAGTACTTAATAAAGTCGCTGCAATCAACATATAAGATGGATGTACATCTGTATGTATGTATGTATGTATGTATGTATGTATGTATGTATGTATGTATGTATGTATTATGTATGTCCCAGCATAACTCTGGAAGGCCTGGGGCAACTTCAACCAAGCCCGGTAGACATATGACTTACAATCTGGAAAACTACTGCGCGTTGAGAAAGGGTGACATGTAGTAACAATATGATCAAGATTAGTGTCAAATCCATATTTCAGGTCGCTGAGATGAGCAAATTTTTCCCAACCAGTTTGAATCCACTCCACACACTTTAACCTAATGTCGGGTGAAATCCCGAAACCAGAGGAACCTGTGATTTCACTGCGGCTCGCTACGGCCTGAAGGCTACTGGTGTGCTAATTAATGGTGGCGAGGTACAAGAGCCCTTACTCGCATTGATAATTAGCCACAAAACAATAGTTTTTTTATTTATTTAATCAAATGCTTAATTTTATTAGCATACAAATCCGGCCTCTACTAATTAGTGTATAATGTCGTGATTAGAACAAACTCTACTTCTTCTTCAACGGATTACACTCCACCTTGTAGGACTTACACCACTAGGACTTACAAGCCAATGCCCTGGATTAGTAACCTGTCAAGGAGCAACCAAACTCTGGTCATAGCACGTGTAGAATGAATGATCATCCCATTGACTGGTATGGCGGGAAGAAGGAAATGTAGTGATGAAAGGGATGAAAGGAAAATTTATGGATCAAATTATCCAACCCAACATTTGCCTAGCGACCGAGGAAAAGCGCGAAAAAAACCTTCGGTTAGGTTGTTCGGCCCTGGGGGTTTGAACCCGGGACCTCCCAAATGCGAGTCGCACAAGTTGTCGCGGCGCCACCTCGATCAGTACAAACTTTACCTACTGTATAATAATTAAGCGAACAAGGAATGCGACATCACGTGAAATAATGAGAGGTTACTTTATTATACAGCAAAATGGAGTCTCCTAAGAGCAGTTGTAGAAGAAGTGCTGAGAGTTACTCTTGCAAGAGGATTCTGAGATAGCAGCTTTCTGAGGAAAGAGGATTACAAGGTAGCTGCTTAGCGCAAGAGAAGCCTTTAAAAGTAAAAGTAGGTAGTCCATTATCGTGTTACTTGTGCATAAGATATGATCTTCCAAAACTCGTCTGCTAAAAAGCTGGAATAAAGCGTGCAATCGGCTTATTACAAGGTATATCGGGCAAATGACTGCCCTCTAAGGAGGTTAAACGTGGCTATTACGTCATTTACGGAGGAGAGATGGCGAGTGCATGCCATTTCATTAACAAGGAGTGGGTTTATTTTCCAGACACAGGAAGCCGCTCTCCAATGCTCCATCAGCGACGTTGAAGTTGTATCTTCAGATTGCTTCGCAGCTACAGAAGCTACAGTTTACAGTACAGATAAACATTATTATCGCTGAAACAAAATACTATTTGGTATTTAACCTTCCAAAGGTTTTCAAGAAAATGCCCCAATCCCAAACTATCCTTTACATGTAAGATTTTTCGAAATTTTTGATCTTCTGAAAAATGGCTCTAATGATTTTGATTCAAATACCATGTATTAAATATATTTACATGAGAAATAAAACGTATATTTAGAACTTTCTGAGAATAGCTCATTCGGAAGGAATTTTATATAATCTTGTATAACTGGTAAACGTTGACCGATGCACAAAAGCATACTGCACAAACAAATCTAGATGTCTTTAAAAGCACAATTTATTTCAAATAACTTCTTTATGGCAAGATCCATTTCCGAGATATCCGTTATTAATGTTTCTATAGTTCAATACTTGTCATTCTTTGAAACTCCTGTCGGCATTCAGTTGTTTTTCCCGAATGCATGAAAAACAGTATGGAATTTTAAGGCCAAGATATAGTCTCCTGTTCCTATACGTTTAACTAACGCTGTTCGCTTTGCATCTATAACGAAGTGTGTAATTTAGCTATTTCTGCAAAGGTTTATCTCGATTAAAATGGAGTAGATAAAAAAAAAAAGCTTTCGTAAGAATACTTTGTGTGCCTACTAATAAACAATAGAGGGTAGAGAAATTCATGTGAATATAACACATGATAATTTTTGTATTAGAAAATTCTAGCCCGGAAATTACGCCAGTATTGAAACCAAAGAATAAATGAAGAAAAACGCATTGTGTGGCACATTGCTTGAGGCATTGCCTAAGCATGTAATTTTTTATCAAAGAGGATAGAGCTTGATCACACCAAGCATTTTAAACCAGTGTCTCGTACAATACCTCCTAAAATTACGACAGCCCTAAAGTGCCATATAGCAGGTAATGTATTTTTGGGGAGAACAGGAGCCAATTAAACTATCTAGGAGCCAACTATTACCAATACAATTGCTTATATCCGAAATAGTAATTCTAACATTACACAGGTTGGAGAGAGAATTGGAAACGCATTCAAGTTAGATGTTATTATCATTTGTTCCATGCCACGTATAACCTAAGGTAAAAAACTCGAGTCATTTATGCAAGCGTTCCATGATGTCATTGTGATCATTATTACTCGCCCCATGAAGAAGTTGGAAAGAGATGTGTTGCCACCTTGGAGAAGTATGGCAGGTCCCGAAGTACATATAGTTCTGATTTACAGCTGTCACGTACAAGTGATCAAAGAGAAAGAGTTCTAAACAGAGGACTATCAAGAAGAAGTCCTACAAAGAACGGTCCAAAAACAAGGTTCCAAAAGAGGGCGGTGATATAAGACGCTACTGTTAGGGAAGTGCGATTTACCCTATAGCAATGACGCATCGATTCTGTATGTGTATGCAGGTAATCGACCGATTGCGATTACTACACTCTTTGGGGATGTATGACCATCTATATTAATTCTATTCCAGATACTTTAACTTTTCAGATAATTTTGTACCCGTCCACCACAATATTCAATGCGCAAAACCAAGGATGAGGCACAACCTCTATGCAAGTTCCTGTGAAGAGAAGAATAATTAGTTGATTTGAGACGACGTCTCTGATCAGAAGCTTCCTATATGCATGTCTGTTTATATGGTTTCGTAAAGTTTCAATTTACATCTGTTAGGAAACATCTGCATTTATCTCTCTCTCCAAAACTGCAAGGCTCGTTATTGGACACAAAGCAGAATGAAGTTAAGAATCTTAATTTTCACGGCTTATTTGAATGAATAAGTGCATATTTTCTCGTAGGACGTAGAAGAATGTCTGATAAACAATAAATAAATCTCGCGAGTACAACAAACCAGCCAAACTACTTGTGCATCACATTCATACACATGCATGCTCGTTTCGTTTTTTGGAACGAAATATCGACCTACATACAACTTACATTTTAAGGGCTCCTGAAATCGGAAGAGGTAAGAATACTATAACAATCTGGGAAATACCAGGTGCTACGCCGGTGACGTAGCTTGGGGGTAGAGTACCCGCCTAGTGGGCGTGCAGCTCTCGGGAAGCGGATGTGGGTTGTAATAGTAAAGAAAACTCCGGGTAACGCTCCTGCCCATGCCCTAGGCCTTTTTATTCTAGCATAAGGGACTACGGCCCAGTCCGTAAGTAGCTCAAGCTTATTAAAAACCTTGCTGTTGGTGAAGTTGTTTCCTTAGAACCAATTACAAAAAGACCCGTCGCGAATTCGATCAGCGCAGAGACGTCCTGTATCGGATCTCTCCATTACCTCAATTCGTTCAGCTTAAATATCTTACTGTGTGAGGCGTCAGCGTTCTGTTAATCCACATTCCCAGTGCTCTGAATCCAACATTTCTGTTGGTGATGCCTCACTACGATACCTGTGATTCGTTCCCAGCCCTGGGACGTTACTATATTTCGATGCTCAAAAGGAAGCAACGTCGGAATCTGAGCACGTATATAAGGTGAAATAGCAGCAAGCACCTTGTTACTACTCTGATTGGAATGCTTCGGTGTGTAGAGGCGCCTTGTTACGAGTACGAAAAGTAGGACCAGGCAGCTACTCGGGAGCTGCGAGAGCAGAATAATCAAAGAAAATAGCTAATTTCAGCATATTCCAAAATCACTGTTGCTAATGAAAATAGAAGGAATATCTGACAACTGACGATTTACCCCAACACTCTTCGTCCGGAAAGCACAAACGTCTAATCCGATTGCCAGTCGAAAATTTATAAAGGAGAACGATTAAGAACCAGTAAAATTTTTCTTAATGTCCGTGTGTTACAGGCGCTTGGAATAGGTAGGAGTGGGATTGGGTAGGGATGCGGACTTAGTACCTCGATCTACAAGAACATTTGTGCCTGAAACCCTGACGGGGTGCCCCTGGGAGGGAAGGGTGAGGTGAGAGGAGACAAAAGACGGCCGGACCAGGAGGCATGACAGGGCAGAGGGCAGTTTCCCTGCCTTTTACAGACAAACTCTCCAGCTCCCGTCTCCCACTAGGGGGAATCGGAGACCATCACTATTCCGAGGACGAAGGGTTACAAAGAGCATCCTTTTCCCTTGCCATACAACGTCGAAACTCCCGTCAACACGTTCAACCCTGAAACAGATCAAGCAGATGAAAGGTGAAGTGAAATGAGAATGGAGGTGAAACGGAAGGACAGGAAATAAGGCATGTAATGAACCTTCCCAGCATTCGTCTAGCGACCCGGGGAAATCCCCGAAAAAACCAATCGGCCGCAGGAATCAAATCCACGATCTCCCGAATGCGAGCCATAGACGTTACCGTCTGAGCCAATTCGCTCGGTGGCGCTCGGAATAGCTCGTCCCCTCCACAGAGTTATTTTGGTGCTCAAGTCACTATTTATAAAGTTGTACTTTCCTTGCAGCAATACTTGATGTCTATCTTTTAGGGTTTGTATTTTGTGGTGTAGTTCTTGCTTAAGCGATTCCGTCTAACGCTAAAATAAACTCAACAACTCACGACCAAGGCTGCAATTTGCATAAAAAACGACAGGCTAGGCACTACAAGTAGAGAAGAAGTAATGTAACGGTTAGGGAAGTAACGAGATAGAAAGTAACGAGTTACACAGTAACTATTACAAAAGTAAGAAGGAGAGAAATTAAGTAATTACTCAGTCTCACCAGAACACCCTACTGGTTTAGGATTCAGGGGTAGCTGGCTGGCTGTTTGTTTGTTTTGTTCAAGGGCGCTCAACTGCTAGGTCATTAGTATCTGGCTGTGATGATGCTTCTCCGAAACTGAAATGGTTTTGGCCCAAAGTGACAGTTTGGGCCGTTTTCGAGTGAAGTTTTCAGCGGTCGGTCAGTGTTCGGAGCATGGAAGGAATTAAGGACAGGAGAGACCGGCAACATCAGGGAAAGCGAAAGGCGCACACTCTCTAGCGAGCCAGTCCACCTGTGAAATACGAATGAAATTCCATTTCAAACAAGTCGACTATTCCGTCAATAACTATAACCAATCCTCTGCCTTGATCTAGAAACCAATTCTAGTTTTTCTTATTATCCTGACTAGAACCAGCTATCTACACGGCATTTCGTAGCATAAAGCCGTACCTCAAGATAGCGTGGCACTACCGTTGTGGTATACCATCTGGCGATATAAGCATCAACTAGGTGCTTTGCATCATGCAACCAACGATGTGTTAAATGATTGCCTTCTGCAGCATTATACTGAAAATATTAAAATGTCACCACTTGATTGTTTAATAGTCTCTGTAATTTTGAGTACCGACACGATTGACCGAGGTCGCTAAGGACTTGTGAACGGAAGGTTTGCGGTTCAAATTCCGACAGAACCGTACTCCCCGACTCTGTTTTTTGCAGGTTTTTCAAGACTGGCAAATGCCGGGGAGGTACCCTAGACATAGACCTGGAACGTTTCCTTCCCAAACACCCTTTCCAATTATCATCACATGTATTACCAGTGTCCACGCCTGTAGTGTCGTATGCAGTAAGAACGGGCGTTAAACAGTACTAAAGAAAGTAATGTTGGGTTGATAACAACGCTGTAATGAACCTTCTCAGCATTCGCCTAGCGACCCGGGGAAATTCCCGAAAAAAAAAAAAAACTTCGGAGTAGCTTTTCTTATAGACCATCTTCCTCCACCTAAGGTGGAGTTCAAACCATTAGTCTAGCCATGAGCTCTGAAATGAGTAAACGCACGAAAACTGGGTAAATCGTGAGTTGTTTCAAATTTGTTCATGATTATGCAGAAAGTGTATTATGAAAATAAAAATATACTTTTCAATAAAAATTACTAAAAAAGTATACTATTGCACAGTAACCGATACTTCCTTATAAAAAAGCCATAGTATCAGGTAACTATACTCTAAGATGTTAATATGGCAATCGTGATTTATAACCATTACATGGATATTAACTGTGATCACACTCCTGATGTGAAAACCTAACAAAAGTTTCCTCCTGTCAGAGGGCCGCAGAGGTAAGAGCCAAAGATTCAGGATGTATTTAATGGACTTGTTTTTGTATTGCTTGAGACAAAAAAATAATAATAAAGTAAATCTATAATATATCGTCCTGACATCCGGTTGCCTAAACCAGGACGTATTCAAATTTACTGTTTATTAATTAACACTTTCACATCATTTTTATTTCCATTCATAGTTGTACAGGTGTGTTCTTAACCTAAACAACTAAAATAATGAAATAAAATAAGTACATAAATTCAGATAATTAATTCTGATAATGCTTCCCACTACGGCTATTGTTACTGGAAGCCAGTAGCTCTTCGAACACGTCCAGTTTGATTCTACTCCGATTTAATGTTAACCTAATTTAAACTTCTAACTGCTGGTGACCAGCAGTGGTTTTACAGATTATTAACAGCATACCAAAGAACTAAAATATTATTTGAAAACTAGATCGGGCACCAATTTGTTAATTTCGATTATTTGCTTGAGATAGCAATTTTCTCGCAATTTATTCCAAGGAATGCACTTACACCAGGAAGAATACTGGACAACCAATGCATTATCTTTTATTACGTGACATGATGTCGGTGTGGGCGGTAACCACATATGCTGCGATGCGAACACAGAGCTCCGGTATTATCTCCGCCGTTATTACATTACATACATAGATTGGACACGAGATCCTGTAGCAGAAGTGGCGCTTTGGCGGTGTTTGGTTTGGCAGCTAAATCCTTCAGTATTATAGTGCCGGGATAGATTTTGCCCTCTTGATTTAAGTATTTGAAACATAAGTGGGTATTCATTTTAAGAGATAAGCAAGTTTCATGTTCAGAGGATGCATAATATTCTTATACTAAAGGGAGAAAAACACCTGCTGAGTCACACACGACTTTTTCCATCCCTTTCATGTCATACTACCCTTCTTTCCATGTTACTTTATGCACGATAAATGTTCGCCTAGAAATGATTTCATCCAAGGAATAAGTGCTTAAGTGACAGAGTATGCAGAAACAGCCTTCATATGTTACTATCGGAGGTGACAGTAACGAGCTCTTGGGAAGGAAAAGGAAAAAGAAGAATTGCAACATTACAAACAGACAAGACAGACGGATATATGGATGGATGGATATTCGAAAACCGTAGTGATAGTAGTAGTAGTAGTAGTAGTAATAATAATAACAATAATAATAATAATAATAATAATAATAATAATAATAATAATAATAATAATAATAATAATAATAATAATAATAATATCATTTAGCAGCGGCATTTTTTTATCCTGAAATTTGGGTTGAATATCCAAAATCTGTGTTGTTTATAAGCCTATCTTCATTATTTAAATTAGAAATAGGTGTTTAACGTTCCTTTATTCGAAACTATGACAGGTACACTTCTGAAACTTTTACTATTATAAAGCGCGAAACAAGTTAGAATATGCTCATTTTAAAACGGTAAAGGAATTAAAGGAAAAACATTATATCATAAAGTTCGTGTATCTTCTATACCTTTGGTTTGTTAATAATCGTAAAATACTACGTTAAAGTGCAGCGCTGTCGCACACAACTTACAGCACGTCTAGCCGCTGCAAAAACAGGATAATCCTTTATAACTCGTATCATGCTTTAAGAGCAGACCAGTACAATATGCCGAAATAATTTCACTTTTCGGCATTTATGTCTTTGGAATAGAGAAAAAAGAAACAGAAAATATTGCTTTTATAAATTGGTTACAACCTTCCTGGACTGAAAGACAGAGTATAGAGTAATTGCATTGCGTTTTGAAAACATAAATATATGAATGATTAAATTGCAGTATGTGACGCCTCGCACAGCAAAATATAACTAAGAGTTTTCGACAATCAGCTGGAAACAGAGTCGCATTAGCTATTAAAATGATGGATTTTTCTTTCTAGAGAAACTTCGCGGCTGTATGAATTAGACCATATCATGGCCTCTTGAGTCAAAGCAAACATCATCGCCCATACTCTATGTTAAATTGCTACACAAATCAAACTCATGTCTACGGAATTTAAAAACACAAGGAATATTTCGAAAACGGCTAAAGCTACTGAACACGTTATTTCAAATAAATTGTGTATTTTAGTGAGCTCTACATTTTTCCTGCAAATCCATTTTGCCATCTCCTATGGTTTTCCGGCTATACATGAACCAAAATTCATCTACGCTTTCGTAGAAAATTCAATGCATACATTTTATTCTTCGCGTCAATTTCTAAAATATACAACATTTTCATGAAAGTCAGTGGATCCATTTTGGAGAAAACAAAACAAATAACGAAACAACTTCCAAGTAAAGCATATAGGAAATACGACGGAGTGGGACACCTCGCGCACTGCGACCTACATATACACCCCTTCAAGAAAGTATTCGTTTGCACTTTAAAAACTTCTAGCAGCCAAATTAATGGAGGGAAAATCCATTTTTTTTACATAAAGATCAAATGGTAATAGTTTACATGTTTTGGCGGATTTTCAATCGTTCATTTTATCAGTTTTATAAATTTTTGAAAACATGCCAAAATTGCAACTCTTTTGTACGTGGTGTTTTCAACATTATCTTACATGCATTGGGAACAGCACTTCTGTTGTGTATTATTGATTTTCCGGTGAAAATTGGATTTTATTTGACGGAGGAGTAACATGTCAAAGTTACGAATTTTCAACGTTTTTGCCTTAATTCCTCATTTTCGGCTCACTTTTTACGACTTCAGAATTTGTTTCTCCACCAGTTTAAGTCACATATCGATAAAATTGTGTGGATGTGTTCACAAAAAAAATGCTGTGCCCAATGCATGAAAACTTTGCAAACACCACGTACAAAAAGTTGCAATTTTGGCATGTTTTTCAAAAAATTATAAACCTGATAGAATGATCTCAAAAACCGCAAAACACGTAAACTGTATTATAATTTGATCTTAATGTCCAAAAAAATTAAATTTTTCCCTCCATTAATTTGGCTGCTAGATTTTTTTTTATATGCAGACGAATACTTTCTTGAGGGGATGTGACTAATAGCCCATAGGAGGAAGGGATGAAATTAAGGAACCACAGGAGACTACAGGCCGCAGGCAGGCTACAGAGATGCGCGGAAAACCCTAACAGTTCCAGCCTCGAAGACCGTCCCACTTCTGAAGCTGTCTAGAGAGAGCGATGAACGAGCCGTTGACCAAGCAGCCCTCTAGTGTCCACGGGTAGTACTCTTTCCTTTGAGAAAGCATCTGCGCCATCTGTCCTGTACCGTGATGTACCACGAAACCTAGTGGCACATCTGAAAGATGAGAAGGAAACGGAATGAGAATAGTGATAGATGAGAAACAACCCCAGCATTCGCCTACGACCAGGGAAAACCACGAAAAACCTAAGGTCAGAGTGGGCGGTCAATGGGAATCAAACCGGGGGCATCTCGAATGCGAGACACTCACGTTACCGCGGAGCCATCTCGCTCTACCAAGTAAAGGTAGTTTTTGTTGGGGGAATGATTTCTTGAAAATCTTATTTGCACCTTTGAAAGATACCCAATCCAAATAGTTTGGCATGCATCCAACTTTCCGCTCCTGAGTTATGTTCTCACAAAACTCAGAAATGTAGCATTCAAGGTATATATTCGTTTAGGAATGCAGATTTTAAAAATAACTGTGTTTTACATTCACATAAATTTCCCTACACACTATCGTTAGTTTTATACAGCGTTTACAAAATACTTTTGTAAAAGCTATTCTACTTCAAGTTGATTGAGATAAACATTTGAATAATTAATTTCTTTACACATTTCGTTGAAAGTGTAAAGGGAATAACGATAGTCAAATATTTAATAACTGGTGGCTATATCCACTATGGCGTAACAGTTGGAGTCGAACCAGAGCCTCGCCAAACCGACTGCCGGCCTCACGTGGACAATCACTCAACTGATACGGGAAGATGATGGGTCCAGCAACACGCTTCCCCCAGCTTTCATGGCCGGAATCGTTGCCTATCGCAGCATCTCAATTTCCTCACGATGCTGAGTGGGCACCGGTCTTACACCCGCTTCGGCCCACTGCGTCATGGTGCAGAACACTGATCGCTATATACTGGCCTTAAAATTATATACTCTTTCCACAATACCGCGATAAACGTTTCAAAAGCGGCAGTAATTAAAAAAAAAAAAGCCTAATGTGTTACACTAACATGACTTTCTCTACCCATTCTTCCACAAACTGTTCTTACAGAAACGTATTCTCCTACTACTTCTTTGTAGAAATGGTTTTATTACATAATTATTTGTAGTTACAACGGAATAAGGGAATACAGTAGGCTTAAGCGATTATAGATTTTAAGACGGCTTGCTATATGATTGCTTTGGTCTCTTCTCGTTGTATGGCAAAGAATAAAAATCTGATGTGTTACACTCACATGACTTTCTCTACTCTTGTAAATCTATTTTTACAAACGCCTATTCTCCATATGCTTCATGTTAATCGAGATATCGAGATGTTAATCTTATTGCTAATTTTCTTGTAGATGCAAGGGGTATATGGTAGCTTTTAAGCGATAGTCAAATATTTTAACGCTGGTTGCTATGTGGCGCATTCCATTCTCTTTGCATGCCCAGGACAAAAAAAAAATGAATAACGAATTTGAGAAAAAGTATAAGCATTGGAAAATTTAAGGAAATAACAAGCAATATCTCGAAAACGGTTCACTCAACAAAAGGAATGTATATGACATAAGTTGTGTATTTTAACGCGATCTACATTTTTTGTGTAGTAAAATTTTGTCTATCTCTTATGGTTTACCAGTTATGCACAAGTCGTTCACAATGAAGAATACTTTTGGAGACATTCCCAGAAAATTCGAGATATACATTTCATTTCTCATGACATTATCTTAAACATATGATATTTTCATAAAAATCGTTAGAGCCATTTTTGAGAAAATTAAAATTTTCGAAAAATGTTCCATGTAAAGGGTAGTCTGGGGTGGGGGGATTTTCTTGAAAACCTTCATGTCGCATCTCTGGAAGATACTGAACCTAAATACCAAGTTTGGTGTTTATCCGACTGTTCGTTTTTGAGTTATGCTGTTCACAGACACACAGACACACACACACAGACACACACACGGACATGTTTCCAAAAATGCTTGTTTTGGATTTAGGAGGTCTCAAAACATGTATTTCCGGTGAAATCTCGGTATCGAATTTTTGGGTGGAATGCAATACTTCCCCTACTTACCATACGTAGTAGAGAAAGTAAAAAAGGAATAGCGATTTTCCACTTGAGAAAAATGTTTAAGTATTTGAAAATTAAAACCAATTACAAACAATATCTGGGGAATGGTTAACGCCACAAAAAACTTAATGACATAAATTGTGTCCTTTAACGAGCTCTAAGTTGTTTGTGTAGTAAAATTTTGTCTATCTCTTATGGTTTACCATTTATACAAAGTCATTCAGGTCGCAGAGGACTTCAACGGTCATTCCAAGAAAATTCAAGATAATGATTTTATTTGTCATGCACATATCTTAAACATATTTTATTTTTATCAAAAATAAAATTTGATCAAATAAAAAAAAATCAACATTTTTCTACAGAAAGAGAGTTTGAGGTGAGGGATTTTCTTAAAAATCTTTGTATCACATCTTTAGAAGATACAGAACTTATATACCAAGTTTGCTACACCACCCGGATCCTTTTCTAAAAATTCTTTTTTGGGGGTTCATTAGGCCTCAAAACCTGTATTTCCGATGAAATCTCGGTATAGAAGTTTTGGGTGAAGTGCAATACTTCATCTACTTACAGTAAATAGAAGTAGAGAAAGTAAAAATTAAAATAAATTATTTATGAATTCAGAAGAACAATAAATTATATTGTACCCTTCCAACCATAGAATTCTTTACGTATGAGCTAGGTTTCAGAAAAAATAAACTTTTTTCAAATTCTTAATTAGTAAGGTCCCCTAATATTGACTAGGAGAGGGTTCGCCAAATATTTTTAGTCCGGGTACGGGGCATCGAGCTGATTTTGTTTGGGCCGCCTACAAACTTCAAAACACATAATAAAAATCTGAAGTTACATTCACATTACTTTCTCTGCGCTCTACCGTTTATTGGTGGGTACACAAACTATTCTTACTAAAGTTTATTTTTCTACTTCGTTTTAATCGAGATAAACCTCTGCAGAAATAGTTATATTACTCACTTCGTTATAAATGTAAAAGGAACAGCGATAGTCAAATGTTTGAGAACTGGACGCTATATGCTGTTCTTAAAATCCCATACTGTTTCCATGCAATCGCGAGAAATAACTGAAAATCGACGGGACTTAAAAACAAATCGATGCATTATTAACGGATATCTCGGAAATGCCCAATGTCACAATAAAAATTATTTGAAATAAATTGTGTCTTATAAAGAGATCTACATTTCTTTCTGAACCATGTTTACATCTATCGCTTAACGTTTACCAGCTATACAAGATTATACATAATTCCTTCCCAAAGAAGAGGACTTCACAGCTAGTTCCAGAAAATCCAAGATATATATTTTACTTTCATGTGAATATCTTTAACATATAGTATTTTAATCAAAATAGAACCATTTCTTAGAAAATTAAACATTTCGAAAAATGTTCCATATAAAGGGTAGTTTTGGGAGGGGGTATTTTCTTGAAAATCGTTGTGTCGCATCGTTCAAAGGTACTGAACCTAAATACAAGTTTGACTTTTATCCGACTTTTCGTGTTTGAGTTATGCTGTTCACAGACACACTCACTCCCACACACACACACACACACACACACACACACACACACACACACACACTCTCTCTCTCTCTCTCTCTCACCCACCCACATTCAGGCGGACCTTTTTCTAAAAATCTGCTGTGTTACACTCACATGACTTTCTCTACTCTTGTACAAACTATTTTTACAAAAGCTTATTCTCCATCTACTTCATGTTAATCGAGACAAACATTTGCAGACTCTATTGCTAATTTTCTTGTACATGTAAGGGGAATATATATTTACAAGGGCAATATACAAATACAGTAGCCTTTAAGCACATACATATCTCTTAATAGCTGGTTGCTATGTGCAGCACCATTCTCTTTGCCACAGATTAATACTCTTTGCATATCCAAGACAAAAAAATGAATAAGGAATTTCCATTTGAGAAAATAAGTATTGAAAAATTTAAGGGAATAACAAGCAATATCTTGAAAACGGTTCACTCAACAACAAAAAAATGTATATGACATAAATTGTGTATTTTAACGCGATCTACATTTTTTGTGTAGTAAAATTTTGTCTATCTCTTATGGTTTACCAGTTATGAAAAAGTCGTTCACAATGAGGAATACCTTTGGAGACATTCTCAGAAAATTCAAGATATACATTTTATTTGTCATGAAAACATCTTAAACATATGATATTTTAATCAAAATCGTTAGAGCCATTTTTGAGAAAATTAAAATTTTCGAAAAATCTTCCATGTAAAGGGTAATCTAGGGTGGGGGGATTTTCTTGAAAACCTTTGTGTCGCATCTCTGGAAGATACTGAACCTAAATACCAAGTTTGGTGTTAATCCGACCGTTCGTTTCTGAGTTATGCTGTTCACAGACAGACAGACACACGGACATGTTTCCAAAAATGCTTTTTTTGGATTCAGGGGATATCAAAACATGTATTTCCTGAAATCTCGGTATCGAATTTTTGGGTTGAATACAATACTTCCCCTACTTACTATACGTAGTAGAGAACGTAAAATGCTTTCTTTATTCAAGGGACCTCAAAACATGTATTTCCAGTGAAATCTCGGTATCGAAATTTTGGGTGGAATGCAACGTCTTCTCTACCTACTATGTACGTGATAGAGAAAGTAAAAACTGATTTCATCTCCTTAGGTACCGAGATTTACACCGGAAACACACGTTTTAAGGCTCCCTGAATCGAAAATGCTTGTGCGCGCGCTTCTACTTGTTCTTGTGAACAGCATGAATCAAAAACGAAAAGTCTGATAAATAGCAAGCTTATTTAGGTTCAGCACCTTCCAAAAATGCGACACAAGTGCGACACGAAGATTTTCAAGAAAATCCAACTCCAAACTACTTACATGGAACATATTTCGAATTGTTTTTATTTTCTAAAAACTGGCTGTAACGATTCTGATTAAACTACCATATATTAAAGACTTTACATACCAAATAACATTTTTATCTCGAATTTTCTGGGAATAGTCTGTGAAGTCCTCTTCTTTGGGAAGGAATTATTATAATCTTGTATAACTTGTAAACGTTAATAGACGAAAACATATTATATAAGAAGTGTAGATAGATATCTTTAAAACACACACTTTACTTCAAATAACCTACTTTTTATGGCATCAGCCATTTCCAAGATATCCGTTATTAATGGTTCAATTTGTTCAAGACATTCTATTCAAGTGCCTTGATTTTAAGTTGCTTCTCGCCATTGCATGGAAAGAGTAAGGAATTTTAAGGCCAGCATGTAACATCCAATTCTTAAACATGTGGCTATCGCTACTCCCTTTGTACTATAACGAAATGTGTACCGTAGCAATGAAGTAGATACGAGAATACACTTTCGTAAGAATAATTTGTATACCCAGTAATAAGAGAAAGTCATGTGAATGTAACACACCAGAATGTTCTACACTGACTGTAAACTATAGGTTGTATTAAACTAAATCATACGGGGTTGGTAAACCAGACTGCAGGAATGCTACGAAAATTCCCACACAAGAAGGATTTCTCTCTCGTTTGTGACGGTGCGTGCACGCTATTTCTCGTGGTTGCCGAGAAAAGACGTGAATTTTGGAGCATTAAGCCTGCAGACACTTGAGCAAGCCCAAGAAAATCGCTGCAACAGGCGGCTACATGTTCTACGTGACTGGAAATTCTTTTTCCACGTTGATAGCGTTACACGAGGAGTACATTCAGAAAATGGTTTCACACTCGCAGCTCCTGTACACTAACGCAACATGACAGGAAAGGGCTCTAAACGTGCGAGACCTCGCACCTGAACTCCATTAAGTACAAAAATGAGAGGGAGAGAGCGGCAAACGTATCACTCTTAATCTATCCCACGCTGGAACCTTTAACATGTAGGTTTCACAGCCAGTTGCATGCAATTACCGCCCACGCGAGATATTGCAGGAGCTAGTCTGCTTCTAATCATCGCTGCATTTTTTGCTTTCTTTCGGAGTGGGAGTTGTGCTTCAAGCGATTAATGCGTGGGAATTATGCAACCCGCTCGACTCTTGACATCGGTATCGTTTAAATCGCTAAACCGCTTACAAGTCGGGAATTCTTTATCCAACCCCATTTCAAAGCAACATAAAATGCCTGAGGTATAACTTTTAATCATTATCCACCTTTTTGCTGTAAGGAAAGGAATTCAAACATGCATTTGTAACGTGCACAATGATTCCTCTCCTGAATGTTAAAATCCTGTTGAGAAGTACACATTGAGTCTTCCCATTAAGGCTGAGTACACAATATACAAATATACGCACAATCTCATAAATACGGAGAAGACTTTAACACAAATGTATATTTCTTCTCTGTGTTAGAGAGTATACTCACTTGGTAAGCGAGTCTAAATACTATTTTATATTGCGTATAATGCATATTTTGTTAAGAAGCATTATGCAAGGTGGTTTATGAAGAACGGACACATTTATTTCTTTAATTATTCTGTTCGAAATTCACTCAATGCCCCAATTTTAGCACCAAATTAAGCAGAATGTTCTGGAGTTTCGATTGCCTGTCACTAGATGCGCAGATGTTCATGTTTTATTCGCAATTGTTAGTTTTATTGTCGGCAACTGTTTTTGAGCTTTTGTTCTAGTCAACGTGAAAAAAGAGTACACATTAAGTGAACGACTCTTCTTTGTAAACCAATACTGGACTACGAATTCAATTATAGCTACTTAAAGGGCATACCAGAGAGAATTTGGTGTTCGGATTCCTCCCCAAAGAAACACAATACTGGGACTGGTAAACAAATTGGAAAGAACTGGATCTCTGTTGAGTGAAAAAGGCAAAACTCGCTCATCTAGGCTTCCCACGGTTGCTGTTGACGTAAGTGTCACCCAAAAAAATCATTAAAATGTTTGTCGCAGGAGACAGGGTACCGCTACTCAATGTGTCGAAAGCTGTGAAAATTGCAGGCCTAAAGCCGTATAGGATTACGTTGTCCATCAGTTACGGAAACCAGTTAAGGATAGACGACTGAATTATTGCCGTTGGTTTCAGGCGTTCATTGTGCAAAATCCTGCCATATTGTGCATCACATGGTTCACAGATGAAGCATGCTTCCATTTATCCGGCTATGTGAACTCTAACTCACGCTATTGGACCTGCGAAAATCCACGTTATTCATGAAACACCTATGCATCCGATTAAAATCGGAGTTTGGTGCGCAATATCCGCACAGAGAATAATGGGACCAATTTTGTTTTAAAACAATGTGAACACTGCAGATTACCGACAGATTTTCATGGAGTTTGTTGAGCAACTAGACGATGTAGAGCTGAGTCAAGGGTATTTTCAGCAGGACGGCGCTACATGCCATACATCAAATGAATGAATCCATGGCACTAATTGCAAAGTTTCTTTGACGACCGGACAATTTCCAAGAACCTGTGGCCACCGAGATCTCCGGATTTGACAACGCCGGACTTTTTTCTATGGTGTTACTTAAAAGACAGGGTTTATGCCATACGTCCCCAGACCTGGACGATCTGAAGCACAACATTACACAGGAGATTCAAGCTATTGACAACAGAGTCCTCCAACGAATGGCCAGTAACATGGAACGACGTGTTGAGTTGTGCCTTATGCAGGATGGAGGACATTTTCAACATTTGCTATAGAGGTAAATAATCTCCCAAAATTCCTCTGCATTTCAGGTATAATAAGTTGTCGCTAGCATAACTCGTTTTGAAACAATTAAAGAAATAAATGTGTCACTTCTTCATAAATCACCCTGTATTGCAGCAGGTTGTAAATTATGCTGCATATTTGCTTGCTTGGCATGTATATTTTATAGATACATTTTTATGTTATTCATTTTATCTTCATATGTGATTTACAAACACGATATGTCGGAATAAGTGCCACTGTGTCAATCTTGAAACTTAGCAACACTGAAGTAACTCACACGCAACGCAATCAATGGATTACGTCACATCGGTGAATCCCCGCCTTATCTGCCCGTAGCCCTTCCCTCACAATAAGAAGGTGGCTGTTGAAAAAGTTTCCGGAGCTGGTTTTAAAAGTGGTGGTTATTATATAATATTACATTTTAAGTTTTATGGTTTAGTATCTCTTAAGATATATAAAAGGTAACTTACTAATTTACACAAAGAAAAGAATTTCAAAATATTCAACATAAATAGTTATCAAAATTCAATTCCGAAAATATTCCTTGCAGGTTCGCAATCGTTCTCCAGTCATTTAATTCAATGGTGTGGTGAAGGGCTTGTTTACTTGTAATCACGCCAAAAGTAAAAGTGAGGAATAAAACAGGGTATAACCTACCTCTTTAATATTAAATATAGATTTTTATGAGTTAAACAATTCATATGGTTTACATAATATTATTATTTACAAAGAGATTGTATAAAATTGCCTTAGCCCTTTTTATGTCAATATGATGCATATTTACGTGCATATTACGGGAATTTTCAATGAATACACATCAAAGGGATTATTTGAGCATAAAATTCTTGTCCCTACTCATAAATAACGATGGTTTCTGCAGAATGTAATCAACGTATCCATTATTCTATACAAAACCGTTAATTCTATCGTCTTCCCCCTCCTTTTAACGCAAATGCAATTCCTGTGTTATAATGGTCCAAAATGGTGTATAAATTGCTAAAAATCCGGAGCTCATATTTTTTTCTCTCCGAGATTCAGCCACATGCTTTAGAGTAAAATATTTCATATAAAATAGATGTTAGTTGAAAGTTATATTGCAATTTCAAAAATGCAGCGATTCCAGGGAAAATATACATTCTAAAGGTGATAATATACTCTTAGGTCTTCTACTTCTTGGCACAATTATAATTTTAAAACAAGGAAAAAATTTTATTTGCTATAACACTCAATTTTCCCAACCCACTATCATTGATTTTAATTTACAAATTACTCATATGAAAGATAAGGGACTAATTACTAAGTTTTTTATCAGTACTATGGAGCATGTAGAAGGATGAAGTGATGGTCAAATGTTTAAAAAACAAGTCGCTGTAAGGTGGCTTTGATACTGCATACCCCTTGCATGACCTCACGAGAAAGTACGAATGATGACTTAGCACCTAAAAATGTAGGACAAAGTACTAGAAAATTCAAACCAACAACAGTGAAGCTCTCAGAGATGGTTAATGTTACAATCCTACTGCCATAAACTTTATATTTTAACGAAATCTGCAGTTTCCTTGTAGTAATTTTTTCTTTCTCTTACGACTTAGTTATGCAATGTTGTACAAAATGAGGACTTCACAGGCTCTTCGCGGAGATTTAAATATATGCAAACAAATATTTAATCAAAACCATTAGGGCCATTTTTGAGAAATTAAAAATTAGCGACAACTTTCCGTGTTGCACAATTGAGAGATGCTGGCCTCAAATACGAAGTTTGGTATTCACTGACTTCTTTGAGTTTTGCTATTGACTAAAATGCCCCGGTTTATTTAGGGGACCACGATGAAATCTCCTTATCAAGGTTTTAAATGGAATACAGTTCTACTTCTATCTATCATAAGTTTTACAAAAAGTGATAATGCTTTCAGTTAATTTCTCACTATTATCTTCAAAATTATTTAGGTCGTTCGCCTTGCTTTTGAAAGATGCAACAGTTAATGAAATAAGAATAGAAAAAATCTGATGTGATATATTCTCATGATCTTATCTACCCTCTATCTTTATTAGTGGGTATACAACTATTCTTACTAAAGCTTATTTTTCTATCTACTACATTTTAATCCAAATAAACATTTGCAAATAGTCAAATAGTCATATGTTTAGGAACTGGACGCTATATGCTGGCCTTAAAATTCCATACTGTTTCCATGGAATCGCGAGAAACAACTGAAAATCGATGGCACTTTAAAAGAATAAGTATTGAACAATTCAAACCTTTAATAACGAATATCTAAAAAACGGTTTATGCCACAAAAAACTTATTTTAAGTAAATTGTGTGCTTTAAAGGGATCTACATTTTGTGTGCGGTACTTTTTCATCTAACACTTAAAGTTTACAAGTTATACAAGATTCCTTCCGAATAAAGGACTCTCCTAGCCTATTTCCAGAAAATTCAAGATATACATTTTATATGTCATGTAAATATCTTTAATGGATAGCACTTTAATCAAAATCGTTAAAGTTATTTTTAGAGAATCAAAAATGTTCAATGTAAAGTATAGTTGGGGGACTTTCTTGAAAATCTTCGTGTCGCATCCTTGGGAGATATTAAACTCAAATACCAAATTTGGTATTTATCCTACTTTTCGTTTTTGAATTATGTTTACAGACACACACGGGCATGTTTACAAAATTGCTTTATTTGGATACAGGGGCCTCAAAATATGTATAAATCTGTATCGAATTTTTGGGTGGAATGCAATATCTACTTCCTTTACTTACAATATGTAGTAGAGAAAATAAAAATGCCTCACACTTTTCAAGCCTAGTAAAAATAGTTCGCAGAAATAATTTTACACTGGGTTAAAAGGGTGATATTTGTTAAATAATTTGCAACAGAATCGCAAAATATAATTAGAATCTTCTTCACACATACCGTCGGGTTTACGAAATTCACAATAAAATTAAACAAATGTTGAATATTTGACTAACTGGATTTTGCGTGAAAGACCTCGAAGAGTTCACGTTACTCGTGGTTATTTCTAACTCCATAACCTAGGTCGCTGTGGAGCAGTATTGAGCGGTCTTGATTAGCATGCAAAGTAACACGGATTCGATTCCAGGCCGGTACGGAGGATTTTTTCAATGCCAGAAAAATTCCACCCTCAGTTCTTCAAGAACGTATTTAATACCACTTCGTTCCTATGCAGCGGAAGGCGTCACATCATCGTAACATCATCTTGCTACACCTTTGGGCGAGTCAGACCTAACTTCGGGCAAAGCACCGCTCATATCTACAATTTATACACTTACGTAAAAGAAATTACGTAAGACGCAAATATAGGCATAGTCTTAACTAGTATAACACGTACTGAACAGTCGCGTTACTATGCAGCTTATAACCTATTCTGGGATCGCTCTTCATAATACAAACAAAGCAAGCATATGTGCTTATATGATCCTTTCTTTAAAATTAGGAAACGTTTTCTGATTAATAACACTTGGAAGTGTATCCGCTTTAGAAACCCCCATGAAGCACACTTTCTTCTAAGTTCTAAAACAAACAGTTTATAGCTTTAGTAATTTAAATATTAGTTATTTTTCTTTGCATTAGCGGGGTACTATGGGCTATGCAATGTAACTGTAGTCATTGATCGTAAAGTAACTGCTAGGGAACATATTTAAATGACGTCGAAGTTATATTTCTTGGAAAGCTCACTTTGCGGTACGAAAATTCTAAGAAGTAACGAGTTTAGAGAACCATTACTTTCTCTAGCATCTACTTATGGTAGGTAGAGGAAGTATGCATTGTACCAAAAAGTTTGATATCGAGATTTCGCCAGAAATACATGTTTTAAGATCGCCTGAATCAGAAAAAGCTCCATGTGTATGTAAAAGTGTGTGTGTGTGTGTGTGTGTGTGTGTGTGTGTGTGTGAACCAAATAATTCAAAAACGAAAACTCAGATGAATATAAAGTTTGTATTTTAAAGTTAAAAATCTTCCATGGATGGGATATGAAGACTTTAAAAAACATCCCACGTCCCAAACTACCCTTTAGAGAGGAAGTATTTCGTTATTTTTATTTACCCAAAAATGGCAATTAGGATATAGATAAAGTATCGCATTGGAGTTATTTATACTTTAAATTTTCTGTTAATAGCCTGTGAAATCCTCTTCATTCCGAATGCACCTTGTATAACTGTAAATAACTTATACACAACAATAAATAGACAAAATTTACTAGGAAAATGTAGGTTTCGTAAAAAAAACAGAACTTGTGTCAAATTCTTTCGTAGCGCTTTGTAACATAGTATTTACCTTTATATGATTACTACAGTACACATACGACACACACATGCAGATTTGTCATTGGTAGGGAAAGTCTCGTCGATTCATGACCACTTTTTTTTTATGTTTTAACTCAATTTTTGTGCTCTGGAGGAAGTATACTGGCAGCAAGCATAGGAGCGCGGCAAACCTTTGACATATATTTGCAGAAGTATTTAATGGGGAGAGGCGCGTACTTTTCCGGACAAAAATTATGTCACCTCTTAAGCAACCTACTACCGATTTTTCTTACGCTTGCAAGAACAACTAAATATGACAACAATACTAAATGTTTCACATCCGTGGCTGTTCGCTATAAGACGCCATTGTTAACCACACAAAACATGACTGTTGAGTACACGATGGGCTGCGTTGTTATTGGCAAGCTAGGAAATTCTAAGCATTTAAGGCAGGGCGGAAGGAAATAAAGCTGAACGTACTAGATTATAGACAGGGACATCGCAAGTAACACATCACCCCCATTCCTCGTACAGTATTTTGGCATTTGCAGACAGCACTCAGACCGGAGTTTTACCTGTTAATGGCCCTTGGCCGCTGTTGCATAAGTTCTCATAGTGATAATGGTTTGAATGTTGATAGCTTGAAGCCAACTGCTAAAAATTCCTATGCCTGGTTATTAAACTCTGGAATACTTCGTCACTCGGGCTGCGTAATCGGGTATTTAATACTTATTAATTTCTCTTGCACCAATTTATAAGTAAAGGAGGTACTTTTTTCCACTAAAACATTCTATACCGAATACATGTTTTGAGGTCCTCCGAATAAACAATTCAGCAATACATAATGTATCTAACCAGCCTTTCTATATGGCAATTAACTTTGGAATTTAAGAAAACATACAAAGGAGGACCGAAGCACCAGAAATGAGATGTTTAAGACCACTTCAAGCATTGCCACATCGAAGATATAAGAAAACAGTCAGGAATAAAGGACTTCATGATAGAGAAAATGATTGAAGGAATGGCATATCCTACTGCCACATGGGAGATGGGAGATCAAGAAAAGAGATAAACAACAATTTCAGTGACCTTTATTTTCGAAAGGGATATAACCCAATCCTTGAGAAGTAAGAAGAAGATGAGCAAGAAGAAAAACAGTAATATTGTACGAATAATTATAAAAATGCTGAATACCGACATTGGATTAGAATTCTCTCACATATAGCCACTTTAGACAGAATATAAGTCCACTATAGGAAACAGTGGACGGCGTTAAATTGGAATTTCTTCAGTGAAGAAAATTACACAAGGATCGGAAGGATGATAATGCTTTTTTTTTAATAAGCATCTTGCTATATTCCTTAAGATTAATAGCTAATCTCCTGGTTTTTATTCTGGTAGCTCTAGAGATGTGGAGGTAATACGTAGTTAACCTTGCAGCAATGTTTTCTTCTGTGTAACTTAATGCTATCTATTGCTAAACAGAATATGCCCTTTCTATACGTCGAAAATAAAGCTGAGCATTAATATTTTTACCATTTGGAACTAATCCAAAATGAATTGCGTCTTAAAAAGTCTAATGGGCATATTACGCTCAAATGGTTTTCGTTGACAGCTGTCCAAGCAGCATAGGAAGATCTCATCTTGTTTATAGGTATTATATTATAATTAATTAGGTATTATATAATTATGTATATTATTCTGGTTTTAGGCTTGTTTGAGGCTTATGCCGCCAATGCTAAATCTGCTACATTCATAACCCAGTATCTCAAAACTATTTAAGATATTGAACTGAAAATTTTACATGATGTAGATGCATTTCTTCTTAGTTCACTGGTCCGCTTTTATATAATAAGTTTGTCTATTAAGGAAGAACTGTTTTCTTAATTATACCATATTTTGTTTAAACTAAATAAACAATTATTTTTTAAAAATGTGATGTGTTACACTCATATGACTTTCTCTTCTCTTATGCAAACTATTTCTACAAACGCTTATTCTCCATCTACTTCATGTTAATCGATATAAAAATTTGCAGAAACTATAGTATTGCTAATTTTCTTATAGGTGCAAGAGGAATATGGTAGGATTTAAGGGATAGTCAAATCTTTTAAGGGCCGATTGCTATGTGGAGCATTCAACTCAATTTACATGTTCAGGACATAAAAAAAACGAATAATGAATTCCCATTTGAGAAAAAGTATAAGTATTGAAAAAATCAAACAAATAACAAGGAAAATCTCGGAAAAGATTCACTGACAAAAAAAAATGGTATGACATTATTGTGTGTTTTAACGAGATCTACATTTTTTGCGTAGTAAAATCTCGTCTATATCTTACGGTTTAACAGTTATGTAAAATTATTTAGAATGAAGAGGACTTTTGGAGACATTCCCAGAAAATTCAAGATATACATTTTATTTGCCATGAAAGTATCTTAAACACATGATATTTTAGTCAAAATCGTTACAGCCATTTTTAAGAAAATCAAAATTTTCGAAAAATTGTTCCATGTAAAGGGTAGTCAGGGGCAGGGAGATTCTCTTGAAAATCTTCGTGTCGCATCTTTAAAAGATACTGAACCTAAATACCAAGTTTGGTATCTATCCGACTTTTGTTTTTAAGTTATGCTGTTCACAGACACACATCCACACGGACCTTTTTCTAAAAATGCTTATTTTGAATTCAGGTGTCTCAAAACATGTATTTCCGGTGAAACTTCGGTATCGAATTTTTGGGTGGACTGCAATACTTCCCCTACGGATCGAAAAGTAACGCACAATAATGCTTTACAAAAAAGTTTAATAGTTAAAACAACAACAACAATCACAAATGAACTTGCACCTTTTATCTACTTTTCGACATAGTCACCAAGTTTCTCAAAACACTTCTCCTATCGTGATACCACTTTCAATATGCCCTGTTCGTAGAAGTCCGTTTCCTTGGAGTATAGCTATCTGCGGATTGCTGATTTCCCTTCCCCATCTGTCGCAAAGCGTTGGCCGGCCAGGAATTTCTTCATGGGACCAAACAGATGAAAGTCCGACGGTGCAAGGTCCAGACTGTATGGTGGATGCTGGAGGACTTCCCAACCAAATTTGGCGATTTTCTGACAAACAGCAGCAGCAACACGGGGCGAGCATTGTCATAAAGAATTTTTACATCGTCAGCATTTATGTTGTGGCGTTTGTCACGATGGGCACGACGCAACTTCACCAAAGTTTTCATGTAGGCTGCAGCATTCGCAGTGGTCCCGCGTTCAGCAAAGTCCACCAATACAACACCATACATATCCCAGAACACCGTCACAAGCACTTTCCTAGCAGATTGAGTCACTTTGAATTTATTCCTCACTGGGGAACCACTATGTATTCACTCCATACTTGCCTGCTTGGTTTCGGACGTGTAGTGGTATGCCCACGACAAATCACCAGTGACGATTCCTTTCAGAAAGTCATGCCCTTTCGCGGTGTACCGCGTTAGGTGATCCAAGCTCGTCTTTATTCGCTGGACCTCGGGGTTGTCTGTCAGGTTCTTAAGCACCTAGCGAGCACTAACTTTACGAAATTTCAACGTGTCATGAACAATATCATAAACTGCAACATAGGAAATGTTGAACTGTTGCGATAAGGTTCGCAGTTGCACACGCCGGTCGTTCAAAATTGCCGCTTCAATGCCTCTGACATTCTGCGGGGTTGCAGCTGTTACCGGCCTCCCGGAGAGTGGCGAATCACTAAGGTTCACACGGCCCTCTAGGAAGAATGCACACCACCTGGAGACACTGCTACGGTCCATACAATCATCCCCATACACGCCACGCATGTCCTTGTGAATATCACTCGGTTTATGCACTTTGGCCCACAAATATCGAACCACATCTCTTTGCTCTTCACACATGGACAGTAACATGCGCATCATCTTTGTTGTGTAGTTCACGCTTCTCTCGCTAGAACTGCATATAAAACAAAGAATACCCTCTGTAGTGAAAGCTTCAAAGTAAATCTGTGTGAAAATGCAACAGTCCAGCTGCAATACCAAGGCAGAAAAAAATTATTATGCGTTACTTTTTGATCCGCCCTTGTATCCATAGTAGAGAAAGTGCAAATAACTAACCATGGTATTGAAAGCAAAGTACATCCACAATTATACTGTGGCTGTCTTTATCCTACAATTTAATTCAGCTATATCCATTAGTTTCCGAGAAAACGGGTCATTTATGACAAAAGTGTCTTTCACAGAAAAAGCTGTTCAAACCAAACATGGAGAAAACAAACTCACATATGTTTGCAAAGGACACAGAAGCTACATACGTAACAGTAGTATCAATTTGTAAGGCAAAACGCACCCTAAAAGTTGGGCTAAAGCTTACCGGTCTACTTTAAAATGTAAAGGAGTTGTGCTTTTTTTCTGAGAGGTGGTGCAGAATTCACAATAAAAGTAGCAGATTGACTACTATTTTTAAAAACAACAATTATAAAATATGTACATATCAAACTAAAGAAGAAATTTCATTTAATACGATGTAGAAAAACAAAAGAATGTCGCCTTTATCTCCCTATAAAGTAAAAGCTGTGAACATTATAGACCAAGACTGTACTGAGAGCGCAAGATGCAATTTTTACGCTTGATTTAATTACTAACGGATGATCAATGCAATTCCTTTCTCCACGACTGAAGCCCAACGGCGGGTAAAATATAGCCAATCACAGTCTCTCCTCCCATTTTATTAATGACTTCATTACTCTCTGCATAGGAAGCAAGCTCCATCACGTTCATGAAGCATAGGCAGTTCCAACAGTCAGTCACGAGCTTCTCTCCAAATTCTTCTTTATATGATATAATCAGAGTAGTAATATAAAGTGCAAACCAGTTTCTCCTTAGATTCTATGAGCACAAGCTTCAGGGGGCGATTCTTCGCTTGTGTAGGATCAAGAATGATCATTTTTAGCATTGTTACTAGTGGCGTTTAGCTGTGCTTACTATGATTACGGATGCATATGGATTTGACAGGTGAAAATATATATTCAGACAACTGGCCAGCGACAGTTCTAATACAGGTGAATTGCTAGAAAATAATCGGAGAATATATGAAGGCACGCTTTCCTCATATGCCACGCTCTGGATTTCGAGAAATCTTCAACGAAGAAACATGTTTTAGGCCCATAAAAGAATCGAACGTGAGATCCTGGGAAGAGTGCTTAAGCGTTTTTCCTGCTGCATCACGAGGCCAGTAAAAAATTTCCATTATTTCATTCACATGACTTTCTCTATCAACTATCGTTTATTTTTATGTAGCTTCTGTAAACGATTCTAATGAAACCTTATTTGTTTATTTACTAATTGAGATAAACCTTTGCAAAAATATTTCATTATAGGTAAAAGTGGGGTAGAAGAAACCAAATAGATGTTTCAACGTGGCTCGCTGTATGTTGGCCTAGAAATTCCATATTCTGTTTCCATGGCATGCTGTTGTCTGGATTTGGTTGCACCCGACGCTGCAGCAGGAACCGATACTTCATAGGAGACTGCCGTGCCATGCTATTTTATTGGTAACTTCAGGGTTGTGACTATTAAGACCTCCAAAAACCATCCTGGATGGTTTCCAGGCCACAACTCAGTGTTTGGTAGTCATGCCTTAGCAGTCAAGATTGACATGTGTAAACAGATATTCTCTTTCGCTGTGAAAGTGGGAAAGGGGTAGGTTTACAGTATAAGGCATACAGTTGAAAGAAAATCCATGGAGGCAGCGGAGAAAGGTTGAGAACAAGAGTGCTGCAAACCCATTAGTACAGCCGGTACAGCCATGGCTTCCCTGCTGCAGGAAAGAATCGAGCAGTAATATGTATCGCTTCCTTCTTTTCGACCATGTACTAAGTCAATGTCTAATGTCAGGAAACGATAAACAGTCTTGTCTGATCTTGTCTTTAGACTAACCCCATCCGTTCGAGTTACTTTCTTTCTGACATATTATATCAATACAGAAAACCTGAAAATACCCTTCGTCGGGAAACGCAAATGTAGATGCTGGGCGAGCACTATAACACACAAATAGCGCCGTTTGTCCGTCATAACTGTCCTCCTAGAGGCAAGTAGGCAAATAAATGAAATGGCCTGACAGGTATATTAAGTGTTGCTATTTTAAATTCAGTGGGTGTTCGCAAAAAACGGGCTAGGCATCATTTTATTGAATAAAGAAAAGTTAAGCTTTGCAGATACCAATGAAACAAATCGCCAATAGATACTAGCATACATAGGAATAAAATAGCAATATGGACATCATACACAGTTACGTCGTCTCCGCGGGTTTCTATCTGAAGTAGTAACAGCGCGTAATTTTGCTGCCATGTTTCCAATAGACTGTCATAAAATTACAACCTTTGTCTCTCATCACACACGAGCAGGATGGCTTAGACGGTAACTGGTTCGATTCCCGTGGCCGACCTTCCTGACCCATGGATTTTTTCGAGAGGGTTTCCCCGGGTCGCCAGACGAATGCTGAAAAGGATCATTAAGAATCATTACATCCCCCTAATTTCCTGTCCCTCCATTTCATCTCCCTTCTCATTTCACTTCTCCTTGGTTTCTTTCAGGGTTGCAAGTGTCGGCGGGAGGTCTCGGCATGTGCATGGTAAGGGAAAAGGATGCTTGGAGTAAACCTTCGTCTCCAGGAGACTGGCGGTCTCCGGCTCCCGGGCTCCCCAAGAGATGTGTAAGCCCACAGGGTGGAGAGGAGCCGGCTGCACCAGCCACCACTAGGGGGATTCAAATCTGTAGTGGTAGGGATCATCTGGCTGTTGTGCCTCCTGATCCAGCCGTCCTCTGTCTCCTCTGACCTCATCCCTCCCGGGAGCCTACGTCAGGGGCATAGGTACAAAATATTTGCGTAGATCGAGGTCTAAGTCCCCCTCCGCTTCTAGTCCTATCTTATCTCATCATACAGATTTGCTTAAGGTTAGTTGAACTCAGAGAGGACGCACTGCAGTTTCTGTTAGCTCGAAGTATGTAATGAAGAAGCGTCTTTTTTAATAATAATTTATGGTTAGCTCGCTTTTGACAGCACTTGTTCAATTTGGTTTGTCATTTCCTGGTTCTACATTTCCTATACATATTAACATTTCGATTGAAATAAATGTGTATTTATAATGGCACTGAATATATTCCCTTTAAACGCAATACTTCTTTAATAATCAGTGTAGATTAAATAAGTTGTAAGCTTCCGTCGCACTGGAGCGAGGCAAGCTAAACTGCATACTCGCATCAAAAACTGAATTGAGTTATGGTATTTGTACTCGACCACTTTCAGCCGAGCGCGCAGTCCAATTTTGAGCTCGCCCACCCAGACTTCATGTCTCCAGTGGGAACCACAATGTTACATTTCTGAAGCAATCGATAAACAGTTCCCTGCATTCGTCAAAATATTAAATATGCATACAACTAAAATAATTATAAAAAATAAAACGCATCTCTTCTTTAATATAATCTACACTAATATTCGTATTATAAGGAGAGAATTTGTATAAAAAACTTATATTGAGTGTTTATTTATGGACACTGTGGTTCGAAACTCTCATTCTATATTGTGCGTAAAAGATTGGAAATTTTGCTCAAGAGCCTATTTAACAGGTTTGAGGTTCTTTTACGTGCCGCAAAGCTACGACACGTAACCACCAGCTTTACTTCCCTCCCGAAGGAAGCCATGCTAAGGAGTTTTACGCCCGAAAAACATCCATCGCCCTCTGCGGGGTTTGAATCCACGACCTCGGGAACCAGAGGCTAGCATGGTATACTAGAACACGGAGGACGACAGGGAGACTGTGTGTGTGTGTGTGTGTGTGTGTGTGTGTGTGTGTGTGTGTGTGTGTGTGTGTGTGTGTGTAGGGTAATCTCAAAAATCACTTAACCGATTTTGATAATTCTTTTGCAACTGAAAAATCCTATTCTTTCTGACGCACATAGAGCATAAAACACGAATTTCAGTTCATAAATTACTAAAAGATTAAAAATGATTTAAAACCCTTAATTGAGAATGCTACGGGGAAGAAATAGTTGCTGTACTCCGCAGAGAATGAGTTAAAAACAAAGCAACGTACATAGTTGGCCATGATGTAACGCTTACTTATAAAGTATTAATCGATCCTGTTTATAACGACAGAATCGTATGTTATATCTATTTCTTTAATTGTCATTTATAAAATACTGCAGGTGTGTGTTTGTGCCCGCGCGCGCGCATGTGTGTAATAAAACTATCAAATCTTCTGTATAACCTTTATTCTGATTCTATAGATATATGCACTAAAGTTACTGGATGCAAAAACTTTCTAATAACCCTCAAGTAGGAATGTTTGCTTTATTTCCTTCTACTTAACTATGTTTTGATCAAGTTGTTAGCAGAGCATACTAGATAATTGTATACAGAGAGAAAATTACGCCCAGCTAACATTAGAAATCAGTAAGTAGTTAATTATGAAATTAACCACTGATAAGATTATTTTTGTCGATGGTCGCAGACTATGCATCTTTTCCAAAGCGATTGGTTAACTTGATGGCCTGCGAGTGGGGAATCTTCATATTCACCAGCTTCGCCCCTGTTTCGTTGTGTCTGTTAAGAGTATTATGTGAAAACTACAAAGCTTTTATGTTATTGCATAACTACGGGTCCAAAGAGAAAGTACAAAGGTTTAAAATTCCAATTACTGCGATTATATAAAAACTCTTGATGTGTTGCACTCACATGACTTTCTCTACTCTTGTAGGAGTTATTTTTACAAACGCTTATTCTCCATCTACTTCATGCTAATCGGGATAACATTTGCAGCAACTATCTTATCGCTAATTTTCTTGTAGGTGCAAGGGGAATATGGTGGGCTTTAAGAGTTAGTAAAATCTTTTAGGAGCTGGTTGCTATGTGGCGCACTCCATTCTCTTTGCATGTCCAGGACATAAAGAAACCACTAACGATTCCCATTTGAGAAAAAGTATAAGCATTGGAAAATTCAAGCAAATAACAAGGAATATCTTGGAAATGACTCACTCCACAAAAACTGTATGTGACATAAATTGCGTGTTTTAAGAGATTTATATTTTTTGTGTAGTAAACCTTTGTCTCTTGCGGCTTACCAGTTATGCAAGAGTCATTCAGAATGAAGAAAACTTTTGGGGACATTTCCAGAAAATTCAGATATACATTTCATTTGCCATGAAAATATCTGAAACATATGTTATTTTAATTAAAATCGTTAGAGCCATTTTTGAGAAAATCAAAATTTTCGAAAAATGTTTCATGTAAAGTGTAGTCTGAGATGGGAGGATTTTCTTGAAAATCTTCGTTTCCCATTCTTGGAAGATACTAAACTCATATACCAAGTTTTTGGTATTCATCCGAATTTTTGTTTTTGAATTATACTGCGACCATTCCGACAAATGATTGTTTCACCGCCAAAGTGTACTTCTAGCATGCAGTATTTCCAGAACTTGGAAGACTATCGGGGAGAGGTAAAGGAAGTCGTACGTTTCACTGATGTTTCACATCTTTTTGCATAAATATCAAGGGATATTTCATTTGTTATTAGGAATAGCCGGTAATAAGGAGTAAAGGGGAGGATTCATCATTGTACAATAATTTCATAAAGAGTGGTGGGAGGTTAACAATTAGTTAATTCGTTCATTCGAGTCTAAAAAGCTAACCGTGCAACGTCGGGTAAGGCAGCTAGTGTTTTAGTAAATACATAACAAACTAAACACGCGAGCAACACCTAAGTAACACCACTAAATCTCGTACGTCTGATACGAACCTCTGAATGCATGAGGAAGCCGATAAACAGAAACCGAATTTAGAGGAGGTGTAGTTTTTGGTGGTTTGGTGGGATCACGTGAATGAGTTTCATGAAGGGCGCGTATAAAACACGGTTGTAAAGTTATTGCTGTTACATGGTGGTGAGGGTCTAATTTTCTCGCTGCCCATATTAAATCGATAGTGCTACAAACGCGAGCTAAAATTTATTACAAAAGCAGACGGTTCAAAGGCATCTCCCTGGTTTTAATTTGGCGCAATACGTTTTCGAAACGGATGCGCTAATTATTGTTTTATGGCGGCATGGACCGAACTGCTGAACTCCGGGCAATTCATAATACAGCAAAGCTTCGGGGGATACTCTTATCATACTGCCCGAGTAGTAACTTCATTACAAGGACAGATGGATAATGCGTGTTATTACTTTGGCTGTGGAGCTTTCGAAAATGCGCCACAAGGAAAAAGAAAGAACAAACCTATATAATACCGCTAGAACACAGCACCGCGGCTTCTACATCAGCAATTGTGCACTAACAAGGGAACTGCTGCAGCGAGACATGCCTTATTTTACTCAAAGATGATGTTTAGAGGTTCAGCTACACCACGACAATCTCTTGATCAGTATTTTCAAATTTTACAAAAAATTGCATTTGTAGTTTCCACGGTTTTCGAGGCTCTTTACAGCTCAAGTGGTAATGCTTAAGGCTCAAATTTAAGAGGGATCAGATTCATTGAGGTCGTTAAACCTGACCGAAGGTTTTTGGTGGTTTTCCTTGGTTAATAGGCGAATCCTGGTTTGTTTGTCTTCCGTGAATTTTTCTATTATTCAAATCTTCATTTCATTTCCTTCTTCACCATCAACTCATGTAGGGCTTCTGTGATCCAGAGCCCTCAGATCCTCTACAGGCATTTGAATCGGACGAGATGGCTGCGCGGTAACGTGTGAGGCTCGTATTCGGGAGGTCCCCGGTTCAATTCCCGGCGACCGCCCACTCTGACCATGGGTTTTTCGCCCCTGTCGGTAGGCGAATGTTGGGGTGGTTCATCTTCTAACATGACTTTCCTGTACATCATTTCCTTCATCAACATCTGCACCAGTAGATGCTCTTCGGCGTGTTGCGGCAGAGCAGTAGCGGTGCAGTTTGTGATGGTTTGTCCCTGGTATCGGTCGAGCTGCTGACGAACACGTCCTCTGAGAGTGACTTCCCTTACGGGATCCCTGGGGGCCTCGGGCTTATGGACAGATTTGAACGCCATCGTATGCGTTCCATCTGGAATCCTTAGGGACTCCGTCCACGCTTGTGCACGTCGTCGTCCGGATCTGGTCGCCCTTCGGGTCTCTGCCTCCCAGGGGTCGCGTTCAAAGCACAAAATACCATATTAGCCTACGTTCGTTACTCTGCTTCGGTTTCATGCCTCCGTGATAGGTATGTACCTTTACTTTTTACAGGCATCTGACCAAAGGAGTCAATGAGTGTAAGTCCCCACAGAGGATCGAGCGGAATGGTTCAGATGGTAGGGTCTGAGGCTCGCATTCAGGCGGTCCCTGGTTCGATTTCGATTGGACCGCCAACTCTGATCTTGGTTTTCTTTCGTTAGTTTTCCAGGTCGTAGGCGGATGCTGGATTGCATTGTACAGAATGTTTCAGGACCTCTGAGGAACGATAGATCTCGCAGAGGGGAGCATTTCTTGTCAAGCAACTGCCATCCTCCAACGCATCGTTACGGAGTTATTCACCCTTGTTTGAAGCGTATCCGGTAGGATAGGTTTGAGAGGCACAGCCAGTATTCTTTGACTCTGTTTGTTTGCAAACGCTGAATCAAGTGACATCCCCTCTTTCTTGTCCCTTACATCTGGTTAGGTTTGGTAGTTCCGAGACGCACAGCCCAATTTAACTCAGTGTTTGTGAACAACAGCTCCACACATACCACCTCCAGAAAGTACAGGGACTGGGGCCGAACGACTTCGCACCTCGTGTTCAGTTTGTCCAGTGGTTTCTGTATGACAGAACCTACATTTCCCGCGCACGTCTTGTTTACCGATGAGGCCTGCTTCTCACGAGACGGATATTTCAACAGCAAGAACAGCCACATCTGCGATGTTGAGAACCCTCATGCAGTGCTCGTTAGACATTACCAACAAAAATATTCCGTTAACATCTGGGCTTGAATCGTTGGTGATCATCTGCTGGGTACTTTCGTTTTGCCAACCCGTTTGAGTTTGTCGCAGAGGTTTCGAAACAACCTGTATACTACCACGAATTTTTCTGTCTCTCATTTTCCTTTCATTTTGTGTGGTAGAGGGTTAGAACCAGTGGAAAGTGATTTGCGGCGTTTGCGGTGGATGTGCTCTTAGCACTGTTCCTTTCCTGGAATGTGACCTCCTGTACGAAACTGCCTGTGCGGATAGAGAGAGGGAATTCAGGGGTGTTGAAACTCAAAACGTTAGGTAGGGACATCGCTGCTCCTGCCACTTTCAGATCTGGTCGCCCTTCGTACTCTCTCACCTCAGTCCTTCTCTCCAGAGGTTAAATATGCGCAAAAGTATTGAGTTTTATTTATGGACGCTCTTTAACTGCTGTGGTTCTTAGCGTCCCATTGAGCGTGAAGACCGGTAATTCTGTTCAGAGGCCTCTTTATCAAGCTTGAGGTGCTTTTACGTGCCGTAAATCTACGACACGGGACTACCGGTTTTACTTCCCTTCCGAAGAGAGCCATGCTAGAGTTTTGCGCCAGGTTTGAACCCGCGACCTCGGGAACTAGAGGCTAACATAGTAACCACTACACCACGGAAGACAACATGCTCAAAAGGTCTTGCCTTTGCGCAGGGTAAAATCATCCTCCGTTTCTAATTCCTATCGCTATACAGAGGAGTGCGATCGGAGAAAGAAGAAGAGAGTAAGGGGTAGAATAATACAAAACCTGTTCTAATTACACTAGAAAAATATTTGATGATATCATTTACCGTTGTGGGCATCTTAGTTTCAACGCGACGCAGCGTGCGGACTTGTATAACGCAAGTGAACAACAGCTCTCAGGCAATTGGCCATAGCGTAATCGGCAGAGTAACAGTCTCTACTCTACCCGTTTTTGTTGCGCATGCTACTGTGGAGCACCTATTAGTGTCGCTTTGTCCGCTTGTCCCTTTGTACGCATGAAACCATCTGCCAATCGCTGCAAATACGGAGTTGAGATTTTGTGTACATAGCCGAACCACTGCAAGTACGAGGTTGAAATTATATACATAAGAGTTTGAACAAAACTTATTGATATATTTTAAATTTAGCTGAGCCCAGTGTAAAATTAAACATTATTTAGATAAAGTGTCTAAAAAAATCTCTAATTTATCGATCACACAGCCGAACGCTTGTGAATTGAGGGTTGTTCGAATAGAGGCTAAAGGTTATTTTGCTCGTTAAAAGAAATATTGCAATCAAATATATATGTAATTGACAACTCGGAGAGAGGAAATGAATACATTTTTATTTATAATTTAAATTTCTATTGAAAGCGGAATATGGCCATGATGGAATCCAGTGCGGTAGCCGAAACGCAGTTAAAACATGTTTAGATTCATGTTTTCGTTATCATGTCCGTGGTGCAGTGGTATGAACATGGGTATGTCACGCGTAAGACTGGGATTGCGTATAATAATAATAATAATAATAATAATAATAATAATAATAATAATAATAATAATAATAATAATAATAATAATAATCCAGTGGAGTTACAGCCCCTGAAGGCCCTTGACTTAGCAACTGCCGGCCTCATGCTCACGTACGCACGGCAGAGATAGGTGATCATCCAAGCCTTAAATTGGTTAACTGTACTTTCAATTATATACAGCTTGGCTGAAGTATATAATTACACTATTTATTTTAAATGTATTGCCATGAACTGAGACTTTTTAAAAACATACCAGATTTAACACAAATTAAAACAATAATAAAGCTACAATTAAAAGTAATTAAAACCTTGAGGAACATCAAAGAATACAAAACAACCTACCACACAACCTAAACGTTGTGCCAGCCTGCCACATATGTAATAAAACTGTTTTGCTGGTATTCTTTAAATGACGAGAAAACAAGTGAAGGTAAATAACCATCGTTAAGAAACGTTGAGCGAATGTTCATGGATGTAATTTGTTTGAAACTTAAGAGTGAAAAACTACCAAAAATATGTCATTTTTTGGATTGCTTCCTAAAATATCCACTAAACACAAGGATAGGAGACAACATTCTGTGAACTTTTCTGAAATGCAACGCTATGTTTACATTTACGGTCTTGTTTATGGTCCAATTCGAGCTAAATCATGTATGTTCATGTGTTGTGGTATATCTTTACCATATTTTAATTTATAAAACAAAAATAAACTGAAGTCCATGTCGGAGAAATATGACTTGGGACATTAGAATTAAAATCAGCATTTTATTTTGCGAGCACTGTTTCCTAAACGAGGCTGTAGACAAAGGAAAGAAATACAATAAGCACAATAAAAATGCACCATAACAAATGTAGAGCGTCACTCCGGCGATTACGCTACAACAATTCACTTGAAAGAGGTTCTTCGCTAGCATTACACATAGTCCATACGCCCTGGGCTCCGAATAAAAACTCCCTTAAACGTGAAGTGACGGTGTTGTCTACAATGTAGACTCTAAGGGTCGGTTTCGCCAACAGATGCAAAATTTTAATACAATGTTAAACTGATTTAACACTGAAGTTAACGCCAATTCTGTTTCATCAAATATTGTTAACTTTAACAATGTGTTAAACTCGGTGTGAAGTTAACATGCCATACTTGTGTTAAGGCATTAACAAATGTTAGAAGCTGGAAAGTGGCTGCCGCAAACCAACCTTTTGATGCGAGTTTGCTGCATTTGGCATTTTTGAATGCCATTCCTAACGGAAGAGCAATAGTGCGTCAAATTTGAAAACCTGCAAAAGGGGGAATTTTTAAAGCGATACAGATTGTCCAAGGGTTCATGAGCATGGTTTTATGGTAAATACGACAGGTGAGAAGCATACCTCTTTCTCCTATGCTACAAGTGTTAATTACTTTGAGATTTTATGCTCCTGGCAACTTTCATTTTATTGGAAGGGTGATAATGTTGGTATTTCAAAACTACCGTTTCAAGAAGCAAACAGTATTTTTGTTCGAGTCTGCTTGATCCTTAATCAGCAATAACATATTTTTGTCCACTTTAGTTTCAATGCAGTGTCCACCACCACTTTTAAACCGTCCTAAACGCTCTTCGCACCTAACATTTCTGGTGCTGCACTTTATTAGCATAAAATTGCCGCAGTTGCTTACTCGACCTGGGAGAAACGCGTTCATTCCAATTAAATTACTCGTGGATTTTCTCCCAGGCTGGAATCTTATCCTTTAATGTAAGACCGTCGGCTTTTTCGCACTTTATAATACGTCTCTACTTAGTAACCAGTTCTTAATTAACGCGTTTCAAACGATGAAATATTTATTACAGTTGACATCGCAATTCTAATCTCAAACAATCGGGAACATGACACGGCAATTGCCATGAATGTAAATCGTTGTCTGCTATTGCGCTGCGATACGTAGACAAAAGTGCTTCGAAGCACGATCAGAAACAGTATAGTTCGGTCACCGACTTCTAGAAAGCTAGCGTTCGCAGTTGTCTTTGACGTTAACAAGGTATTGGTTAACAATTTGCTGTAAAAGCTTGACGAAACGCAAAGGTTTTAACATTATGTTAATCTTTGAACATATTATTAACAAACGAGATGTTAGAGTATTCTTAACATCGGTTGATGAGACCAGCCGTGCATCCAGTATCCGGTAGCCGAGGACGTTAAGACACGTACTCGTGAACGGCAGGTCTGCTGTTCAAATCTTGCCCGACCGTCCTCCCAGACCGAGTTTTTTTTTCCAGCTTTGCCTCTGTTCTCATAACTGTCAAATGCCGAGAAGGTACCCTAAACTCAGACCGAGCGAGATGGCTCCACGGTAAAGTGTGAGGATCATATTTGGGAGGTCCAGGATTCGATTCCCATCGGGACGGCCACTCTGGAATTTTTCGTAGTCTTTTCAGGTTTAAAGGGAATACGGGTGCGGTTCCTCTTCTACCACGAATTTCCCTCCCCAGCATTTCTTTTCTCTATTACATCTCATGTTTCAGGGTTGTAGGACCAGACGACGGCGATTGGTGCGTTGCGGCGGGACGGATTTCGTGCTATGTAAAGGTTTTCTTTGGCGCTTGGATGGCTGGCTGGTGCCCTTCCAGGGGGCTCGTTCGACACGGGTCCCATGGGTTGAAGTTGACGCAGGCAGACTCGTGCCGGCGTCAGGATAGATGTTATTCTGGAATCGTTAGGGACTCCGTCATTGCTAGCGCGTATCATCGTCCGTATCGGGTCTGTTCATCCCTTCCTCTCAGAGATCACGTAAGCCACTAAGGGCCTACAATGACCTAGATGAGGTGCTGAGCTCTAGTGACTGGCGGCCCCTTCCATCTGACTAATCGTATCCTATCCTAAATGTTTCTTTTCACAATTATCATTTAATTTCAGGTATCATAGTGTCACCGTCTGTGGTGCCATAAGAGCGGCGTTAAACACTATTCAAAACTATATCCAATATTTTGTCGATGTAATTAGAAGGGGTCTTACAGGACATACTTATAAAGTTAGAATCTAATAGAGCAATACACTTCCTTGTCTTCTATTGCAAGATGAAACATGAGCAATCCGATTCCTTCGTAGAGATAAGCTGATGAAGGTATTTAAACTAACTGATGGTGTTTGCCACTCGCAGATTCTGTCACTCAAGTTGTCTTCAGTTAAATTCATTTGTTTTGTTTGTTAAATTCATTTGCTTTAGAAAGCTTTGACGTCCTCACTTAAAAAGTAGTCAAGTGGATCTTGAAATGACCGGGAGGTCCATTAGGCCAATGCATATGTGAAAATCCTAAAACCTGCAATTCGTAACCAATCAACCTCAAAATATGGCCAAGAGAATGCATTAGAAATCCCACTGCAAAATTTTGCGGCACTACATTGAACCATTATTTATAAACTTAGTTTGAATTAGTTTTATAGTCATACATTTTAAATGTTATTAGAGTGTTCCCTGCGGGAGCCACCAGGCATTTTTGGTTCAAAATTTAATTTTAGGTTTTTAAGACACGCCTATTGATTTGGAAAGAAAAAAATTATGAGTTATTAGTATAACCCTTTTTTTCCCTTGTCTTTAAATGATCACAGAGAAACATTTAATTAATAACCTTTTTTTATTAAATCCAAATTTAAACTAGAATCAGTTTTCTAGTTCATCAGCTGAGGTGATGAAACTTTCACAAAAATTGTAAGAGTGTTGCATCACAAAGAAAATTTTCGCTATTACAAGAAGCTGAAAAATGCTTATTCGAAAAACTGCGTTTTAAAAAATAATTAAAAAATGAAGCAAAAAGGCCTGAGGACTAAAATATTTTCTTGTTGACATTTTTACTTTCTCTAGCACTTACATAGTTGCATTCCACCCAAATATTTGATATCGAGATTTCATTAGTAAAAATGCATATTTAGAGATCCATTGAAACCCTTTTTGGAAAAGCCTGTGAACAGCACAACTGCAAAACGAAAAGTCGGATAAATACCAAGTTTGGTATTTAAGTACAGCATCTTCTAAGGATGCGACACGAACTTACTTTTTCTTACTTTTTTTTCTAGAATGGCTCTTAATGATTTTGACTAAACTGCCATATGCTAAAGATATTTACATGATTAATAAAATGTGTATCTTGATTTTTCTGTAACAGCCTTTGAACCTCTTCATTCGGAATGAATATTGTACACCTAAACTGGTAAACCATAAGAGATAGACAAAAAGTTACTACACAAAGAATCTTGTGTGTTACATTCATAATAACTTTCTCTAACCCCTACGTTTATTAGTGCATATACAAATTATTTTTATGAAAGTTAATTTGTTTATCTACTCCATTTTAATCGAGATAAACCTCTGCAGAAATGGCTATATTACACTTTCGTTATAGGTACAAAGGGAATAGGGAAAGTCACAAGTTTAAGAACTGGCCGCTATGTGCTGGCCTTAAAATTCCAAACTGTTTCCATGCAATCGCGAGAAACAAATGAAAACCGACGGGACTTGAAAAGAATGACAAAGTATTGAACAAATCGAACCATTAATAACGGGTATCTTAGAAATGGCTGATGCCACAAAAATGTTATCTGAAATAAATTGAAAGTTTTAAAGAGACCTACACTTTTTGTGTAGTACGTTTACGTCTATCACTTAACATTTACCAGTTATACAAGATTATAGAAAATTCGTTCCGAATGAAGAAGACTTCACAAGCTAATCCCAGAAATTTCGAGATATATCTTATTTGCCATATAAATAACCTTAATATATGGTATTTTAATCGAAATCGTTAGAGTCGTTTGTTAGAAAATAAAAAAATGTCGAAAAATGTTCCATGTAAAGGGTAGTTTGGGGTGGAGAATTTTCTCTAAAATATTCGTGCCGCATCTTTGGAAGGTACTGAACCTAAATACGAATTTTCGTATTTATCCGACTTTTCGTTTTTGGGTTATGCTATTCACAGACACCCACCCACCCACCCACCCACACACACACACGCGCGCGCGCACCTTTTTCTAAAAATGCTTTTTCTTTTTTTAATTCAGAGAACCTCAAAATACGTATTTTCGGTGAATTCTCAACATCGAATTTTTGGGTGGAATGCAATACTTCTACTTATTATACGTAGTAGAGAAAGTAAAAATGTAGATAAAACACAGAAATTGATTTCAATTTTTTGTGGCGTCAGCCATTTCCGTGACAGCCGTTGCTACTGGTTTGAATTTTTCAGTACTTTTATCACTTTTGAAGGGTCACCACTCAGTTGTTTCCCGTGATGTCATGCAATCGCAACGCCAGCATATAAAGCTTTTAGTGTTCGTTTAGCCTCTTTTGCTTATAACCAAATGCATAACGAAACCATTTCAGCAAACGCTAATCTCAACATGAAGTAGATAGAAAAAATAAGTTCTTGAAAACATAACTTGTATAATATGTATAAAAATGGACAATAGTGGCTACAGAAAATAATGTGAACGAAAGACATCGGATTTTTAATCAAATTTCACCGCTACATTACCTTAAGTAAAATGTCTCCAATGCTGTTTTACCTCCACAAATGAATATACGAGAGCTATTTTAAAAGTAAGGTCCGTTTTGCAATAAAGTACGAGCTACTAAATATTTTCGATAATTTATTTTTTACCCAAGCCTTATACCACTTTTCTACCAGTTATCAATGTTCTTTTTGCGTTTTTTTTCTTAGAACCTCATATAAACAGATATACACACCTCCTCTTTGCTAAACACATTCCGCCTATGAAGGCCAGTAGAACGCCTCCCAAAGCTGTGGCAGCAAGTGTACTATATGTGCAGACTTACACCTCCAGTACATGTAGAAAACGTATAGCTGTTTCAGGAGTTACATTTTTCTGTATTAAAAAGAGCTGCAATAATCTCTTAGCGATCATTTGCGGTACATGTACGAAATTTCTTAAAGGGCAAAAATAATAAGTTTTCTGTTTTTGGCTAACATCACATTAACTGCAGATTCACAATTAGTTTCTTTCAACTACTCTGTTCTTCCGGACCAATAGTTTGAATCCTCCCTGAAACCACAATACCAATAATGCATTTCTTTTGTTGTAGAACGTTAGACACAGAAAAATACATCTCGAAACTGTACGATTGTTTTATGGTTGGCGGCGAACTCTATTAGGAGGAGCCACTAACATTTACTTTACACCAGAATGAGAATCTAATTGATTGGGAAAACTATATGGAAAGAAAGCGTACTATATAGACAACTGAATTAACTAGTTAACCAAAATATTCAGCAAATAAAACACTTTAAAAAACATTCCTCTACTGCAGATAGTATTCGCAAAAACGATTTTAGAGTGTTGGAAAATTAAAACAGGTCCTGCATATCTAATAATATACTTTACAAAATGGCAGCGTTACTTTGAGACATTTTCTTTTTAACGCACCAGCAGCAGACAAATACTTCAGTCACGCGAATATTGTGCATAATTATTACATATTAATCTGATATTTATAATAATTTTAGATTTATTTATTATTGTTGAATGAAATAAACGTAGTATCTATGGATTTAAGAAACTTATTTACACCGATGCTTCTCTTTTTATAGTTTTAGAGATCTAAAAGCAATTTTAAGAGCATTTACTGCAGATCTTGGTAACTCGAACAGAAAAGTGTAGTTCTCGTTAAATAATTCTTTTCGATGGCCTCGATATAAACTTTAGTCGGAACCAATATATCGATTCAGAACTAAGTTTAACTTCGGTTGCTTACCGTAAAACTTGCATGAAAGTGAGCGATGGAAGAATGTTAAAAGCGCTACTGGTCTTTTTCGGGGATTCAAGTGTACGGCAGTTAAAAACCAAGATAAAATGCGAAATTCGTTGTGCCCATTTATGGAACATTTCTTAGAAAATTGTGAATTCCTCTATCAGAAAACTAATGCAAGTTTATTTTGTTTCGCTGCCATCACATTCATTTTAGGAAGCCACTTATGGTTGAACAATAATCGTGCAATGAACCTTAGGGCCAGAAAGTGGATCTTCAGTTTCAAACTGACAAGACATTGGATTTTTACAGGAGAGAAACGCAAGTTTCATCTTTAAAATAAAATCAATATACAGAGAGAGCCAAAGAACTACGAACCGGCTGCACCGTGTTTTTCCCGTCCGCGTCCTCGGCGCTCGTTGCCGTCAGCCGCTATCATAGTAAGGCGCGGAAGAAACCACAAAACATTTTTAAAACTACTTCTAAAGGCTTTATTTAACAACTTTATGAAAGTGTATTTGAAGACAGAATTATTAGTAGAGATTTGTCGCCCCCTCGGTCCCCCGACCTAACTCCCTGCGATTTCTATCTCTGGGGTAACTTAAAACAAAGTGTACAAGACAAACCCACACACCCTGGAAGAATTAAAACAAAATATCTGCCAGGAAATTGGCAGCATTTCTCAACGTGAACTACGGCGAGTGATGGATAGTGTGCTAAAGAGGTGCGGATAACGATGGTGACCAGTTTCAGTATCTCCTTTCATAAAGTAGGTAAGTAAAGCTCTTAAAAGTAGTTTTTAAAATGTATGGTTTCATTCGCGCCCTTCGATGATAGCGGCAGACGGCAACGAGCGCCGAGGACGCGGACAGGAAAAACACCGCGCAGCCGGTTCGTAGTTTTTTGGCTCTCTCTGCAGTTACTGATACGTTGGGTATCCATAAAGGGTACATCACAAGTGAAGAGGCAAACTGAAACAGTGAAACGTACACAACAGAAGCCACACGTGGCTTCTTCACAAACAAAATATAAATACCGAGCGGGATGGGTCAGGCGGTAACGTCTGTGGTCCGCATTCGGGAGGTCCCGGGTTCAAATCACGTGGGCCAAACAATGTGAGAGGTATTTTCTGGTGTCCCTCAGTCGCTAAGGTAAATATCGGATTGGATATTTAATACCACCACCAAAAGTTGCACCTTAAGTCTAAAACAAATGTGAAAATGAAAAATAGGTGGTAATAGCGAATTTTGTGCCATACACCCACAGACATGAAGGCCGGTAGACTGGACGGCACCCTAGTACCATCTGTACGGCACGAAGATCCGGCTGCTATGCGCTAGGGTTTCTATGGACACGTGACGGAGCAAGATGGCTTGGTTACAGGAATGAGACATAGAAGGCTAATTGTCCGCCTTTCTAAATGAAAGCAGCAGTTAGACTGGATGGCACCCTAATGCCATCTGCAGGCACGAAGCAGAAGATCCAGTTGCTATAAACTAGGGTCTCTGTGGATACGACGAAGTGGGCGGTTACAGGGATGAGACCTAGAAGGCTAACTGTCCACCACAACTGGATCTAAGAGTTATTCACTTACAGATCCGTCGCGATATGAACCTGTAGTTAAAGCGACGTAAAATAAATAGAGTAATAAAAGAAATATAAGCGAGATATCGGCGAATGTATGGTTACTATCTGCCACCGGCTTCAGTGGTTATACACTCGCACAAAGTCCAGCTGAAAATTGAAACCGCTCTCAGTTGGGCTTGTGTCTTTTTTGCGTAATTTTGGATTGTGAGCGACCGGTTCTGATAGCGACTCGAGCTTCGGTTACCGACAATGGTTCTAACGACGTGGACCTTGTACCGCCGTTCCTTTGCCCGAAAGCATTGAAGGATTTAGTTTTCCGCCGTAACTTTCTTTGTGCGAGCGTACACATATGACTATTTTAAACTAGTTTATTGAGTCGCGCAAACGTCAGCTGACAGGGGCAATGATAGTACATAGGAGAATCTAGCGTTATCAGCGCTCGCCATGTTCGCGTTAACCATGCGTTCAACGGCAGGTATCAGTGCTTCTGGACGCGCTTAAACTCGCGGTAAAGTAGCACAGCTTCCTTCCTTCCTGCCTTGAAGGCTGCTACACCACCGCTGATAGCCACAGCCGTAAAGCCGGCCGCTCTGCCGGCATCTGCCGCCAGGACTGCTACACCACCGCCGGTGGCCGGGCCTTCCTTCATCTCGCTCACCGCTACACAGCAACTACGTAGAGAACCAGCACCTCAGATGACAACATCGCCACCACCACACACACCGCCGGCAACACAGCCACCTCGAGGATTCAGCACGACGAGGCAATCCCAGCCGCAGCCACCACCAGTGTAATCGACTGCACCGCCACCTTTGCACTCCGCTCATCCATACAGATGCAGTGTTGTGGTCTACGGAGTTCCCGGGACCTACCAACAAGGTTCATTCCTGCCGCCGCTCGGCACCACTGGCCTTCAGCCTTGAAGGCCAGTCGCATCACTTCGTCCTGGGGCCCAACATCTCTCGTCCGCCTGGCAATGGCTGACACGGCCGACTGCGAAGCAGTCTTGAGCTCGGGCCTGCCCTTATTAGGGCGGGTTCTTCGACTTGAGGCTAGCCCAGCGGAAAGCCATCAGCCATGTCGCCGCTGCTGCTCCTACGGCCATGCTGCTCACCTCTGCACCGCAACACCGCGTTGCCACTACTGCAGCTCTCATAGTCTTACCGCCGAATGCAGAGGCCAGGATCTACGACGACGCCGGTACTGTGCCACCTGTAATGGTTTGGGCCACTACACAGGTCAGGCACAGCGCCCAAGATATCCTCGTCCGCCGAGATCACACCGCCATCTACCGCAGCGCCTCCAGCACCACGACCGGCAGTCCACAACTTCGGGCCACTTCCTAAGCATCCGGCAACACCAATAGCACCTGAACAGCTTACACTACCTCACCACACCTCCGAGGAGCGCCTCCAGGAGGCCGTCCAGGACCTACACTCCGAGGTCCTAACGATAGGCGGCCGCCTCGGAGACGTCGCCGACGAAGTCCACACCATCACGTCAGCCATCGCAGAAGACAACACAGAAACCCGTCTCAGCCGCCTTGACAACATTGACGCCACCATCCAGGGTTTACGTGACCAAATGACAACCTTCACTACCAAGTTCAACCAGCTGCACATGCTCCTCCAATCATTGTAGGAGCGTGTCTATCAACTACACGAGCTACTAGACCGTCAGGACAACTCAACAGCCTCTACATCAACACAGTCATCACCTCCTGCACCAGCCGAATCTCCGCAGCTCTCCACGGAGTGCTCGCTCCCGACGAAACCTACGCTTCTTCAAAACATACATAAGTCACAATCCCGATGATTATTACCCAAGCCACCGCAACAGGAACAGCAGCAATCACCGTTAATGCAATAAAGACAACCACGCCTTAACCCTTCCAATTCCTCTCCACGAAACTCCCCGTGTGTGGCTGCCAGCGCAATAAGCTGGCAGTTATCCTTCCGCGTACTAAAGGGGTGCAACAGCGGAACCCCAATACCCCTCCTAACTTCTCCTTTCTAATCCACGTCTAATCCTATCCTATTCGTGAACCCCGCCCCCCCCCCCAAAAAAAAAATTGCTTCCTGCCTGCCTGCCTTCCTTTCTTCAACAGTTGAGGAGCCTATAAAATTAGCGCTACCTTCTTACTATCCCCACCTAAACACGTCTACAACAGTGCTACCTTTTCAGTGGTACCAGGGGCAGATACATCGTAACAACAATATCGAAGCTCACCACGAGCCTACCAGACAGAACGGGCCTCTTTTCTGTACTTCGCATTGAATCACAATCCTAATGCGGTGCCAGAGTGGAGTGTTGTGCGTCTCTCAACACGTTCACTACCCATCCTCGAAACCGTAACATTTTTACTATCTATACTACAGTAAATAGAGAAAGTATTGTATTCCATCCAAATATTCGATACCGAAATTTCCAGGAAATACACGTATAAAAACTCCGTGAATTAAGCCCCCCCCCAAAGAAAGAACTTTTAGAAAAAGCGCAGTGTGTGTGTGTGTGTGTGTGTGTGTGTGTGTGTGTGAACATTATAGCTCAAAACGAAAGTCGGTTAAGTAGAGAACTTGATATTTAAGTTCAGAGTCTTCCAAGGATGCGACAAGAAAATTTTCGAAGAACATCCTCCGACCCCAAACTACCCTTTACATGGAAAATTTTCGTTATTTTTGACTCTCTCAAAACAGGTCTAATGATTTTGGTTAAAATAGTATGCTTAAGATGTACAAGAAATAAAATGCATATTTAAATTTTTCCGCGAATAGCCTATTAAGTCTCCTTCATTTTGAATGACGTTTGTATAATTGGTAAACCGTAAGAGATCTTACTATATAAAAAAAAATTAAATCTTGTTAAAGCACACAATTTATGCAAAATAAATTTTTGTGGCGCTAACTTATTCTGAGATATTCCTTGTTACTGGTTTGAATTTTCAAATGCTTATAGTTTTTTTCTAATGGGAAATCGCTATTCATTATGGTCACGCAAAGAGTCATTTCAATGCCATTCACATAGCTATTCGCCTTTTAAAAATGTGACTATCGCTTTAGCTTACTGTACCTTCTTATGCCTCTGAGTAACGAAATTTTATCCCGATTAACAAGGAGCTCTTAGAAGTACATGCTTTTGGAAGAATAATTTACGGACGAGCGAGTAGAAAAGATCATGTGAATGCAACACATCAGATGTTTTTCAAGTGGTAAGTCGCTAGTCGTGTTTTCTCGTGGTCATGAAAAGAGCATGGGGTTTGAAAGTCATGACATAGCGACACGTTTTTTAAAACTCTGACTTTAGCCTATTGTAAACTTCTACCTAAAGCGAAATGTGTAAATCTGTTATGAAAGTTTATCTCGATTAACAAGTAAATAGATGAATAAGTCTTTGTAAGACAGTTTGCATAAGAGTGACTAGAGAAAGTCGTGTGAATACGACATATCAGATTGTTTCGTTACATTGTCCCGTACACAACTTAATAGTTCGTCCAAGGAAGCAACAGGTATCTTGTAATATTGAAAGCAATTTTCTTCTACTGTTTATGTTTATGGAGCATTAAGTAAAGCTGTCCCGTTGAGAGTCGATTAAACAGGGCAGGGTAACCCAGCGTCTTTCCTCTCGGTTTCTTCATTGTTTGATTCCATTGTTTGTGCGCCCATTTTGACAATGGAATGTGAAAACGTTAAGCTGCATAGGAGTCAGAGCTCCTCTTACTTAGCGAAGCACGATGCATGAATGAGCAGACATATCGCGTGATTCCTTTTCATTTTTACTTTCTCTACTATGCACAGGGAAAGTTTTGTATTACACCCAAAAATTGGATTCCGAGATTTCACCAGAAATACATATTTTGAGCCCCTGAATAATAATAATAATAATAATAATAATAATAATAATAATAATAATAATAATAAAGTATTTTTAGAAAAAGGTCCGCGCGCGCGCGTGTTCGTCTGTCTGTGAACAGCATAACTCAAAAACGAAAAGCTCAATAGATACCAAACTAAAAAACAACTGAATAGAATTTGATAGCCCTTTCATCACCGAAAAGCCAAATTCCTTCCGACGGACAAGGTCTATAGGACACCTAATTTGATTCCATAAATTAGTAAAATATTAAAATGGCTTTATAAGCTCTTGTAAGCAGTGTACACATCGGAATGACGAAGGCTTTGACTTTTAGTTGAGAATACTTGGACCACAAAATAGTTGTTACTCCACAGAATAGCATATGCAAAATAAGACAAATGCCGCGGATATTTCATGCCAAGCAATATATACACTATGTGATCAAAAGTATCCGGACACACAGATGAAAACATACATTTTTCATCTTAGGTGTATTGTGCTGCCACCTACTGCCTGGTACTCATCCGCGACCTCAGTAGTCATTAGACATCGTGAAATAGCAGAATGGGACGCTCCGTGGAACTCACGGACTTCGAACGTGGTCAGGTGATTGGGTGTCACTTGTATCAAGTCTGTACGCGAGATTTCCACACTCCTAAACATCCCTAGGTCCACTGTTTCTGATGTGATAGTGAAGTGGAAGCGTGAAGGGACATGTACAGCACAAAAGCGTACAAGCCGACCTCGTCTGTTGACTGACAGAGACTGCCGACATTTGAAGAGGATCGTAAAGAGTAATAGGCAGACATCTATCCAGACCATCACACAGGAATTCCAAACTGCATCAGGATCCACTCCAAGTACTATGACAGGCGTGAGGTAAGAAATCTTGGATTCCATGGTCGAGCAGCTGCTCCTAAGCCACGCATCACGCAGGAAAATGCCAAATGACGCCTCGCTTGGTGTAAGGGGCGTCAACATTACACGATTGAACAGTGGCAAAACGTTGTGTGGAGTGACGAATCACGGTACACAATGTGGCGATCCGATGACAGGGTGTGGGTATGGCGAATGCCCGGTGAACGTCATCTGCCAGCGTGTGGTAGTGCCAACAGTGAAATTCGGAGGTGGTGGTGTTATGGTGTGGTCGTGTTTTTCCTGGAGGGGGCTTGCACCTCTTGTTTTGCGTGGCACGATCACAGCGCAGACCTACATTGATATTTTAAGCACCTTCTTGCTTCCCACTGTTGAAGAGCAATTCGGGGATGGCGATTGCATCTTTAAACACGATCGAGCACCTGTTCATACTGCACGGGCTGTGGCGGAGTGGTTACACGACAATAACATCCCTGTAATGGACTGGCCTGCACAGAATCCTGACTTGAATCCTATAGAACACCTTTGGGATGTTTTAGAACGCCGACTTCGTGCCAGGCCGCACCGACCTACATCGATACCTCTCCTCACTTCCACACTCCGTGAAGAATGGGCTACCATTCCCCAAGAAACCTTCCAATACCTGATTGAAAGTAGAACGCTGTCATCAAGGCTAAGGGTGGGCCAACATCATATTGACTTCCAGCATTACCGATGGAGGGCGCCACGAACATGTACGTCATTTTCAGCCAGGTGTCCGGATACTTTTGATCACGTAGAGAGAGAGAGAGAGAGAGAGAGAGAGAGAGAGAGAGAGAGTGTGTGTGTGTGTGTGTGTATATAAATGGTCACGATTTAGCAAATAAGACACAGCAAAACAAAAGAAAATCGATTCTGTCAATGCCTAAATATTTTAATTGCCCCTTATGTAAAAAAGTTTTGCCTTATTTTCTTTGTATGTTATAATCAAGATCGTGTATAAAGAGGAAAAATTGTGTCCAGCTAATATTAGAAATTAGTCAACTGATATTTTACAATTAACAACTGAGAATATAATTTTTCTCGTTGGACGTAGACTATGCGTCTTTGCCAATGCAGTTATCTTAGTGAGGAATTTTCATATTCACCAGCTTCAGCTCTATTTCATTGTATACGCTAAGAGTCTATGTATTATGTGGAAACTATATATCAAATAATTATGGGAGCAAAGAAAAATATAAACTTTTAATTGTCACCTGCTGTGATTATATATATATATATATATATATATATATATATATATATATATAAAATTCAACCGACAATGATTGTTCCACCACCAAAGAGTACAAGTTTTCCAGAACTTGGAAGAGTGTTGTGAAAGGTTAAGGAAGTGAGACTTCCGCTGACGTTTCACATCCTTTTGCGTGAATATCAGGGGATTTTTCATGGGTTATTAGGATTAGCCGGGGCTATACGAATTTGCAGCTATAAAGGGAAAAGGGAGAATTCACCATAAAATCTTCTAGATAATTGTACAATAATTTCATGAATAACGGGAGGTAAATGAAATTAATTACATTGTTATTTGAGTTTAAAAACTACCCGTGTAATGGCGGACAGCCAGATAGTTTTTCGTAAGTTTACTTTACTGAAACATCTACACTGCAGGTCTGAATGGTGCAACGTTTCTCTACTCATTATTGACAAAATCGAGGCAGTTGTTTTTCTGTTTTAAGGCAACAAGTCCACATTGTCTGACATAACACCATTTCTAGGTCTATCGTTATTGTATATAACGCTTTTTAGTATTAGTATAATTGTATAACATAAGGGAAGTTGTTATTGGTAGAAAAATTCCTTTGTCACCAGATTTTCTTATGTTTTACTTCCTCTATCTAGTGTTTGGACGCATGGCGGCCTAACAGGTTTCTTCACCGAGAAGCAAACTGTTTGCGAAGAAAAGATAGTCATAGTCGAAGTCGGATAGTCATAGCCCTTAAACTCAAGTGCATAGGTTTCTCGTGCAAATTATGACTACAATAACCACATACCTTCGCTATAAATTATGTCCTTGTGCCGCCATGCCTTTTAAGAAAATTTGCATTAATACCCAATCCTTCATGGGTGTGTAAATAAAACCACGCTTCGTCCGAAAAAAAAATAAACGCGGGCAATAGAGCACGTAACATTATTAAACACCAACTGCAGAAATTAACTCTACCTATCGTTTTGTTGCAATTCCTAAACTACAGTTCTCTTAAAGGGTTTTAGTTTTAAAAGTTTAGTGGCATTCACGCCAAGCCAATGTTTGTGCGAAATCTCTGATTGCAGTGAAGCTTTCTCAGAGGTTTCTTTGGAATTCTTTGCAACGTTTCTTTCTTGTCTAAGAAAACGACCATTTAATTTCTGTGTCTTTAGTAAGAACAGCTCCCATTTCTTTAAATCTACTCGCAAGATTATGATCTGTGAGCCGCACGAACAGCAGGGAATCTGTTTATATATCACCATCTTACTTCTCTACAAGAGTTTGTTGTCATATAGGAATCATACATGAAAATTCTATTCGCTAAAGTATACGGAAGTTTTGGCATTATAACAGTACTAACACACTGTAACACTGAAGACACATGTCTCAACGTATCAACCTCTGTACATCACACATTGATTAGCTGGCACACGGAGAGAGGGAAAACGGAGGGGGGATAGAACCGGTTAGAAACAGGGCAGTGCAGGGTAAGCAATTCCCCACAATACGGCCACGCGACGAAACGAAGTCTCCGTATTTCGCAGATGCAATAAATCCATGAACTTCAAGGTCATCATATTGAACAGCTTAAGTAGGTAATGCATGCACGCTCCTTGACCCAGGTGAAGTAATAGAAATTCTGAATTAAGCCTATAAAATAAAATTATAAACAGAGGAAATACATAGCGGGTAACTAGACGTCTTCATCTGTCAAATTGGGGGTGCCGACCGTGTAGCGGGAGATGTGAAATTGATTATTTCTTGTCATTGTTATAGCATCAAACATGGGCTCTTCGTCAAAACTTTATCTGCTAGACCTCTGTACAACCCTTTAAGTGTGTATTTGGATTTCTGAAACTCTCTTAGAGACAGACACAACTGCATTCTGATAGCTTTGGGAATTAAATCTAGAACCTTGTGATAGCAAATACAACTTCGTTAAATAAATGGGGAGTAAAACTTCACTTTTGCTAAAAGTCAAACAGAAGTTTTCATTCTGAACCTGCGATTTGTGTTAGATATCCATTCTATTAATCGAAAGCGACAGTTTCCCGCCTACCTCATGTCTCCTCTAGGATTCATATTTGCTGTTAGAATGTAAAACAAGCCCAAAATAAGCTCTAACTTCGCTGCAGGACCTCCGCTACAATTAATTATAAAACGGGCGGAACTGCTGCAGAATAATAAATACTTGCTTTAAATGTTACCAGAGAGAGGAAGATGTATGTGTATATATGAGTGTGGGGCTAGGAACCCTTTCATAAGCGGTTACAAATGACCAATGAATATGATTTATTTTGCCAACGAACACCACTTCTGAAACAGTAACTTCCCTGATGTAAAACGGTAGCGGTGTTTAACCATATGTATGCGGCAGCTGTAAGTATTTATCTAGCAGAGTTTGCTCGGTAAATATCGACAGTATTTTCTGTAGCACTCCTGTTCCGTCGACAATCCTCTTAAGAGCACTTATAGAAACAGGCAATTTTCTCATTGTGGATGCCATGTTTTAAAGTTTTTATGTGTGTGTTTTTTTCAAAGAAGCAAATCCAAATATTCGCTTCCACATTTTATACATGTAGATTTATATGAGGTTATCAAATGTAAACCTCCTCTCATTCAGGTACAGCAAAACTTCTACGACACAATGTCGCTTTCAAATACCTTAACACTAGCATTCATGTTCAAGATGCGTTACATTCATGTTACTTTCTCTATATTATATCGCTTATTAGTGGGTACATACATTATTCTTATAAAATTTAATTTTCCTATCCACTTCATTTAAACCGAGATGAATCTTTGCAGCATTAGCTACATTACACATTTCGTTAGACATCAAAGAGAACAACAATAGTCAAATGTTTAAGAACTGGACGCTATATGCTGGTCTTAAAATTTCGTATGTTCCCATGCAATCGCGAGAAAAAGTGAATGTTGGCAGGGCTTTAAAAGAGTGACCAAGTAATAAACCATTCGAAAACCATTAATGACGGATATCTCAGAAATGGCTTATGCCACAAAAAAAATTATCTGAAATAATTGAGTGTTTTAAAGAGATCTGCATTTTTTGTTTAATACGTTTTCGTGCATTGCTTAACGTTTACTAGTTACACAAGATTGTACACGGTTGACCATTTAAGTTGAAACTGTACAATATCTCCAAATCTAAGCGTTGTAGAAAGAAATATGTTTAATAACAGTTCCCTGATATTATGGGGAAAGAAAATGTCATTAACCCGGTTTTGTTTGAAGGAGTTATGATGGTCATTTTAGGTCCAATTTAATTTTTTTTAATTGCCGCAGCCACTGCTGCTGCTATTATGTAGTACATTCACATAACTTCTTTCTCTATCGATTACAAATTCACATGTGTACCAGACATATTATATTTTGGGTAGGATTTATTTCAGATTAAACATCAATAATTTAGTTACACGCAACATGCGGGAAGAGCATGAAAATTACATTCACATTACTTTCTCAACCCTCCATCGCTTATTAGTGTGTACATAAATTACTCTTATAAAATTTAATTTTCCTGTCAACTTCAACTTTAACATGAGAAGCATGACGGAATAAATTCAGAAGTCGTAATAACCGGATCTTGTGCAAGAAAAGAAAAAGCAGCTGGACGAACTTTCAAACGTTCTTTCAGATGAAGGCTTAAACTTGGGATAATGCAGTCAACAAGAAGTACTTTGAAGCGGCTAAAGCTACGAAAGAAATGATTTCTCACAAATTATTTTAACCAGGTCTATATTTTTCCTGGATATAATCTTCTCTAACTCGTATGGTTTCCCAGTTATACAAATTATGTATACGAAACTCAGAAAGAAGAGAACTTCGTAGGCTATTCACAGAAAATTCAAGATATATATCTTAATTTTTCATATGTAACTAGATCACATACTACACTTTAATCAAAATCCTTTTTACTTTCGCTACCACGTACTTAGTAGGTAGAGAAGGTAATGCATTCCACCCAAAAACACGATACCGGGATTTCAGAAATACATGCTTAGAGGCCCCCTGAATCCAAAACAGGCATTTTAAGAAAAAAAAACTCCGTGCGTGCGTCTGTGAACACCATAACTCAAAAACGAAAAGTCAGATAAACATCAAACGTGGTATTTGGATTCAGTACCTTTCAAAGATGGGACACGAGGATTTTCAAGCAAGTTCCCCACCCCAAACTACCTTTACATGGAATATTTTCTAAAAAATGGGTGTAACGGTTTTGATTAAAATATCAGATATTAAAGATATTTTAATTTACAAATAAAATTTTCTGGGAACAACCTGTGAAATCCTCTTTTATTCGGAAGGAATTTTATGTAATCTCGTATCACTGGTGAACATTACGTATAGACGAAAACATACTACACCAAAAATGTACATCTCTTTAAAACAAACAATTTATTTCAAATAACTTTTTTGTGTCATCAGACATTTCCAAGGTATCCGTTATTAATGGTTCGATTTGTTCGATACTTTGTCATTCTTTTAAAACCCATCGGTTTTCAGGTGTTTCTGGCGATTGTATGAAACAATATGGAATTTTAAGGCCAGCATATAGCGTCCAGTTCTTAAACATTTGACTACCACTGTTCTCGTTGCATCTTAATGAAATGTGTAATGTAGCTAATTCTGCAAAGGTTTATCTGGATTAAAACGAAGTAAATAGAAAAATAAACTTTCGTCAGAATAACGATAAACGATAGACGGCAGAAAAGTTATGTGAATGTATCACATCGGATTTTTCCGTTAAAGTATACTAGGCTTTTCTAGAACCGGAAACATCATCTGCATGCACTAATACTGTAATAGATGTACCCCATAATTTCGAAGGATCCATGAAATTGAAACTGAGTTATATTTATGGATGCTGTGGTCCTTAGCGTCCCATTCTTTATTGGGGGGTGAAATACCGCTAGTTTAGCTCAGAGGCCTCTTTATCAGGCTTGAGATTCTTTTATAAATAAATCTACGACACGGGAACACCAGCTTTACTTCCCTTCCGAAGGAAGCCATGCTAAGGATTTTTACGCCCTCCATCGCCCTCCGCCGGGTTTGAACCCGCGACCTTGGGAACTAGAGGCTACCACGGTACCACTAGTCCACGGAGGACGACATCGAAGGATCCGATATCTGCTGCAAGTGCGTAATACTGGATAGCTGATATTTTGCTTTTATTTCAGAAACGTTTATTCGAGACTGTATCGAAATTTCTTTCCATTCCTTCAACACTGGAAATGGAAATTTACGTCACTGCAGTAATCTTCCAACTGAATTTTTGAAAACGATAGAATATCTATAGATATGGAACAACTGTTGAATATTTCAACCATAGCGTAAAATACCGCTTAGTATTCTTGGAGCGGTATTTTCTTTTGGGGGCAGTTATGGAAATATCTATATTAGCAGCAATCAGGATCGTTACCTCGATGTTAGATTCATTCATGGCACCTGCGTAAACGGAACGCATGCTAACTCCCTTCACGCGTTTAACATCGCTTCACCCTCTGTACCAATCCGGATATGGATAATGCGCACGCATCAACTCATCAGAATGCAACGAGCCTCCTTTGGCTGCCTTCTACCAGCTGCTATGCCTGAGATGTTGAAAGCTGACTTACATATCAATGCCTCAATTCGCAAGCTCTCTGGAGTCCAGAGTTACAGGAGTTTCGAGAACTCTGACTGTGAACGTTTGCAGCTGTGCTCCTTGTTGAATAACAAGTTCAAATATTTTAAACGTATCTCGAGCTTCATTCACAGAGTTATGTCAATTATTTAATATGAACTTTAAGTAAATCAATACTGCGGTTCTGCAGAGGTTATGCACTCACAAAACTTTCTTTAACCATTACCATTTTACAGTTATCTCTTATACAAGTTGCACTGTAATTCATCCCGTTACGTTACGCTGCGAAAGCTAGTAATTTAAATTATTTTAATTTTATTCCTGCTCAATTAACTGCCGCCACAAAGATGATTGAAATTAAGACTGCCACATACATTGTTGTTTTGAAGTTTGTGCGTCAATATGAATAGAATATTACCAACTGAACAGCGTATTTTTGCTGTGAAAAAGTGGTGACAACTTGATTGCAATTCTGGTGAAGTAAGGAAAGAGTTCTCCGAACGTTTTCAACCACCAAATAGAAACTACACGTAAACGGTTTGAACAGACGGGTTCAGTGCAAAATTTACCAAGATCTGTGATTACTGAAGATTGTTTACATCGAAAAAGCATTTTTCCGTTCTCCCAATAAATCAGCATACATCCAAGGACTTCGGCATTTCAGATAAGTCTTAGAAGAATTTTAGCAACACTAGGAATGATGCTTTACAGGCCCTGGATAATGCAGTCATTACATGAGAACGATCCCGATTTTTATAATTTTATGAGTGGTTCATAATTCGCCACGAAGCCGATTCCAGTTTTTATAAAACTATCTCATGGTACGATGAAGGCACTTTTAACTTAAATGAAAGTACAAAGGAACATAACTGTATACCAGAATCCTGATGCAGAAATTGAAGAGGAAATAAAATGTTCCTGGTATCTCAATCTAGACAGTGCTGTGCAATTGGCCTGTATTATTACGGGAACATTCTGCATGAACTCATAAACGATATAGATAATAATAGTCCTATTTTTGAAAACCGGAGCACCAACTTGTTTTGCAACAAAATGGCACATCACCCTTGCACGGTATAATCGCTCGGATCTTTATTAATAATTTCACTGAATGTACAGACCGACATGGTAATAATGATTGATCTGCAAGGTCACCTGATCCTTGCTACTTTGTCTTGTGGGGATTAAGAAGGACAAAGTGTCTGCTACCAAACCGATAAACCTGAACATTTGAAGAACTGACTTATAATTTGAAGAAACTTTGAATAATAATAACAACACAGAACTCCGTGATAAGATATGCAAATCAGTGGCCATACGTTGTATAAAATGTATAGACAGTAATGCTGCACACTTTTCAGCAATTGGCTAACCGCTAGTAAGTTTAGTGTATGTAAATTGTTAATTGCATTTTCAGGGTAGCGACTTATACCGCATCCTTTACGTTATACTATCCATATAAAAAGCGATTATTCTATCCTTATATTAATCTGGATAAATTATTACCTAAAACGTTTTGAAACTGTGAAGAACAAATTTAGTTACATGCAAGATGCAAAGACAAAACAATTGTTTATGTCAGTTTTACTAATGAACTCATTCGGAAACAAGGAGATTCACATAGTTCCAAGGATGCTGGGTAGACGTCGCATCCGAAATTTGGGAAAGCTTAAAAGCTGTACTAACTACCAATATTTCGGGCGTCGAATCACAAAGTTGAAAGAACTTAAAACCTGCATTGGCTACCAATATTTCGGAAACGGCTGATATAGAAAATTTCTTTGTCACATATGGTACATTTAAATGAAATGCGCAGCTTTATTGCATTAAATTGTTTATCCCTTATGATTTCCCATTTAAAATTCAATTACATAAAATTCAATTATAATGACGAATTCAGATTATTTACAAAAAATTCAAGGTATATATTTTATTCTTCGCGTCATCTCAAACATATGATATTTCAATTAAAACCGTCACAGTCGTGTCTGCGAAATTAAAAGAAAAAGAAAATATTTCCAAGCAAACGGTAGCTTGAAGTGGGAAGATTTTCTTGAATGTCTTTATTTATTCTGGCATCCTTAAAGGGCATTTGCCTCAAGTATGAAGCTATTTAGCTTACTTTTTGTTATGAGTTATGCTTCTCTCTCTCTCTCCCTCCCTCTCAGGTTTTAGGTTAATGATACCTCAAAACGTGCATTTCCGATAAAATATCTATACTGTAGTTTGGAGTGAAACAAAAGGCTTCCGCTACCTACCATTGGTAAGAGGTAGAGAAAGTAAAAATGGCACACGACTTTCTCTATCCGTTAACAAATTAAAGTTTAAAATTAATTAAGCTTATTTCGTCAATTTTAATTAAAACTGAATTTCTCCTCGTTCTATTGACGTATCTACAAGTTTCTGTTAGCTTCTCTAACGTTTGAGGTTAGGTATGCTCTCATTTCACCATCAGGTGATTTACCTTCAAACAGAGGAACTTCTATTTGAAAGTAATTACTAACTATTTAATTACTTTGTTAATTGCACTGAGCGCCATTGCTGATATAATTTCTTACATGTTATTCGCTAAGTATTCCAATCAGATCCCATCTAATTTTATGAGTGATATCACAACGTATAGTGATATTGCTGTAGATAACTATCTGCAGAGAAATTGTTTCTCCTAGTTAATGAAGACAATTGCGGAAATACTCTCGAAAATACGTTTTCTTCGAGACAAAACATCTAGCGCCAAAAGGTGAGGAGGTTTTTAGTCCGTTAATCGTCTAATCAAAATACAAAATAAAAATATCGCAAATATGTGCATTGCATTAAATTTCGGATGCATTCGTTATGCGGCAACAATAATTGGTAACGTTAATTCTTAAAGATGTATCGGGAACTATTCTTAAAACTCTAACTTACGAGGAAGTTCCCCTTGTTTCTGTACTGATTTCACTAAACTCATAGGTATGTAGAATTTCTATTATGTATTGCAATGATTCGCGAGCTGTTTTATGCGTACGGACAGAATGATAAGCCTACTCTAATAGATGTTTTACAATGTCAAATAATTCATTTCCACAATCGCAAAAATGTCACTTCCGACCAATTCAATACAAAAGGTTATGTGAATACTACTACACTATCAGGACTATTTTTCGGCATATTATAGGAAAATACAATACAGAAAGACGTCTATGCAACTAAGACTTTCTGCATAGCACACACGGAAAACCTCGTGATATAACATCGTAGTAAACCGATGCTTATGTTTAGGAAACAATGGAGAACAAAACCTTGCTACCAATAGTTGACCTGTTATGCACACTCTAGGAGGGGTAATGTGCAACAGATCAGCTGCAGCACAAGTGCAAGGTAGCGGAGATGCACGGCGATTCCTAATAGCGCCATGGTAATTGACATTGCGCCCTTACACAAATAAAACAATCCTTATCCAGATCCGCGACACTGTTCCTTAAAAGCATCAGGAGAAGCTTCTAAACAAAGCATGTACCTACTCTTAATGCCATCTCACCGGCAATGTACCGTCGTACAAGCAAAACCTCAAAGACCCAAAAAGGGAACAAACACTATATCAATAAAAGTATTATTCTATTTTAAGCTTAAGTATTCCAATGTTAGGTTTTTCCTGGTAAATGTTAGTACACACATAAAAAATAGCTATTGAAGTGTTAAATTCGCTTTCTAAATCTATTCTTAAACTAGATGCAATTAAATTTCGACGTAGTGTTGAACAAAATCCGCCCACAACATTCTATTATAAATTTACACTATTCTGTAAAATGTGAATGCTTCATGGCCCTTGCTAAGGGAGATCTTCGGATGTACCAGTTTGATGTTTAGAAGAATTATCGTATAGTATATTCTGTTTCCCTGCGGACAAACAATCTCAGTTGCTTTGCTTGTGGAGGAGTAGATAGCGGCAAACTTGCTTGAAGTAGAATCTGTACGCCTTTGTTCCATGCCAATGTTATGAATTGCCGTTTACAACGAATATATGTAAAATTGTGTATAGAAAATGCACATGCATTACATTATTGCCCAGAAAATGTAGAAAGAAAAATGGATAACCTTAAGTGCCAGCCAAAGAAATCTGGAAGTGTGGTGGAATCCATTTGCATAACACGAACGTTTTAAATTTTTCGCGGGTATAAATTTCGCGCAACCAGGAACACTGGCGTGACACTGGCGCTGTCCCGGCCACTCTGATCTGTTCGCTCGAAGTTGAAAGCACATACTTAAATTGCCTACCTAGTTTATATCTGTCGAGAAGACTGCTAACTCTGCTGAATGTTGACATACCTTTCATTGCCTTTCTATAAATGGACGGAAAAAGCAGGTTGAGCACCGTGTGATGCGTATCCAAAGTAAATGCACCCAACCCCAAAATGGAATAAATTCCATAAAAACACAGATCCTTCAGAAGAGAGGCAGAAGAATCCATAGTGTATTGACATCGGTCGCGAAGGATGAAAATACTTATCTGAACCGCCGTTGAGAACTGTGAAAAACAGAACGCTCCGACGAATAACGAACGCTCATTAGCAGTGAAAGGTTTTAATTCTTGTAATCGTTGGATAAACTAAGAGTAAGCTCGTTTGATATTTTCGATACAACTGTTCTGCAACTTATAACTAGGGCTAGGCTTTTTATGACCTAAAAATCATCATAATATACAAAATAAAATAAATAACAAAAATACGCACAGTAACATAAAAATACAACCTTAATAATATTATAATAGGTAAAATTTTAGTTGCAAAATAAATTAATAACTGAGTTTATGACAATGAATTATTTATTTTTACGAATAAAACGCACATAAGAAGCATGCTAAACTATGGAATTTTAGATTGCACATAGTTAGCTTTTTGTTAATGATTCTCTTTATTTCAGTTTATGAGCCAGTCCTGAGTAACAATATACAATGAATAATTTGTGAAAATTGTAAAAAAAAAATTTCTATTATCAGCCAACAAAGCCTTGCACTTCGAAAAACTTATTTCTACTTCAGCTGATAGAAGGGAAGCATATTTAAAATGGACAATATTTTTTGAACTTAATTCTAAATTATTAAGAAAAAAGTTTTCATCGAATAAAATCATTGAAATGGAACACAATGTACGATATCTTTGTTTCTTTTCTAACACTAGCGTCACACAGTTCAATGCAGTATTTCAACAAGTCGAAAACGTTTTCTCACTATACTGAAACACGAATTGTAGTTATTTTACTCGAATACTTCGCTTCAGTTTAGGCATTCTTTTTTCTGAACTATACTGCACATACTTACCACCAACAATATTCAGTAACACAATGAGGAGACACTTGTCTGCAATCTGGTGCCCAATTATAAAGGACAGACTTAAATAGCTATCTGTTTGTAGTGTTATAATAGGCTACACGAACTCAATGACACGTACGCCTAAAGTGAATATTATGTATTAAAACGAAACAGCAGAGGATTGTAGATTTTTGCCATTTTACAGGAAACAAAATTCGATGCGTAATTTGAGAAATTTAAAAACTCAAATGAACATAGAAAAAAGAAATTTTATGAGAAAATTGCTTCACTTCTTGAAAAAGTGAAAATATGACGAATATGACCATTTACTTACGAAAATATGCTATGTCAGAAAGAAACTGCTATATAATTCATAAATACGACTTAACAAATTATTAAAGGTATAAGCATAGGTTATTCAACGGAGGAGATCTCGCGCATTGCGACTTATAGAGATCTATTGTGGCTACCACCCAAGAAAGAAGGGATGATGTGAACGGACCACAGGAGGCTAACTGGTCGTAGGAGATAGGCCACAGAGGAAGTCCCTAACATTTCCAAACTCGCAGATCGACCCACTGCTGGAGCCACCGAGAGGGGAGCGACGAACCACCTACCAATCTAACAGCCCTCTGGTGTCCACGGGAATACTCTTCCCATTGAGTATGCATCCGCGCCATCTGTCCGGCACCGCCATGCATCACGAAACCTAGAAACAACATGAAAGATGAGAAGGAAACGGAATGAAAGGGAAATGATGGATAGGAAATTGTGACAGAGACGAAACCACCACCCTTCCGGCCCCGGACCTTCCGAGTGCGAATCGCACACGTTACCGCAGCGCCACCTCACCCGGTACAAATTACTAATTGTTTCATAACAAGCATATATATATATATATATATATATATATATATACAACATATCACTCATACCAAAATGTGAAGACTTCTGTATGAAGACATACATTAAAACCTACGTTCTGAGAATAACAAGGCTGAAGATTTGCCGTATTGCTCCCTTATGTGAATTCCTTTAAGTTTGCAGTATAAAGAAACATGTTTTAAAATTTATATTCTGCTGTTTAGAATAAAAGAGATATTTCATTTTGTTCACTACCTGTCATTTATGTTTTTCTAAGCATCTTAGCTGCCTTCCTAAGCCGAACTTTGGGAGGTAAAGAAAAGAGCATGGACTAAATTAATTATTCAAATAGTAGTAACTACTTATTTGTATGAACACGTAATTCTGAAATACTTCAATGCCACTTTCTAAAGGAGTATGTAGCTAATTCTTCCTTTTAAGGTACTATCACTTCAAATTTGAATGTTTTAGTCTACCCAAAAATTTGTTTCGCCCCTTTCTGTCCCTCACTATAATCGATCCAACCTTAGAACTGGACCTGATGTAAACCAAACATTTTGTATCCCCCTACGTTAGCCTCGTGTTGTAGAAACAGCCATGTTTATTTTTTTTTATCGACTGCTCATCATTATCGTATGAATGCGGAAGAAGGGTGAACGACACCACACGTATTAAACGTAAGCTACAACCTTCTTTAGTTTATATTATTTATTACTCCATATTAATCACAAGTTTCGAAACTGTTTGATTAACACATCTCTTTTCTTTCTTCTTTCTTTATTTATTTTAAACCAACAGATAATTGTGCATATTTAAGGTACTATATGTTATGGCGTATTGTGGATTCCCGCGTAACGCGGACTAGTGAATGATGTCATGTGTTTACATCAAGTTGGGTTCTAAGAGTGGAGCGATTATAGAATCCCACAGTCCTTCATTCTACGCGTGTCGTTCATAATAACGTCCTCCCAGTGAGCTTTTTAGGTCGTTCCACTCCTCACATTTTTACTTTCTCTACTACGTATAGTAAGTAGGGGAAGTATTGCATTCCACCCAAAAATTCGATACCGAGATTTCGCCGGAAATTCAAGTTTTGAGACCTCCTGAATCCAAAAAAAGCATTTTTGGAAACATGTCCGTGTGTGTGTCTGTGTGTGTGTGTGTGTGTGTGTGTGTGTGTGTGTGTCTGTGAACAGCATAACTCAAAAACGAACAGTCGGATAAGCACCAAACTTGGTATTTAGGTTCAGTATCTTCCAGAGATGCGACACGAAGGTTTTCAAGAAAATCCCCCCACCCCAGACTACCCTTTACATGGAACATTTTTCGAAAATTTTAATTTTCTCAAAAATGGCTCTAACGATTTTGATGAAAATATCATATGTTTAAGATAATGTCATGAGAAATGAAATGTATATCTCGAATTTTCTGGGAATGTCTCCAAAAGTATTCTTCATTGTGAACGACTTTTGCATAACTGGTAAACCATAAGAGATAGACAAAATTTTACTACACAAAAAATGTAGATCGCGTTAAAATACACAACTTATGTCATATACATTTCTTTTGTTGAGTGAACCGTTTTCGAGATATTGCTTGTTATTTCCTTAAATTTTCCAATACTTATACTTTTTCTCAAATGCGTTATTCATTTTACTTTCTCTACTACGTATAGTAAGTAGGGGAAGTATTGCATTCCACCCAAAAATTCGATACCGAGATTTCACCGGAAATACATGTTTTGAGACCTCCTGAATCCAAAAAAAGCATTTTTGGAAACATGTCCGTGTGTGTGTGTCTGTCTGTGTGTCTGTCTGTCTGTGTGTCTGTGAACAGCATAACTCAAAAACGAACAGTCGGATAAGCACCAAACTTGGTATTTAGGTTCAGTATCTTCCAGAGATGCGACACGAAGGTTTTCAAGAAAATCTCCTCACCCCAGACTACCCTTTACATGGAAGATTTTTCGAAAATTTTAATTTTCTCTAAAATGGCTCTAACGATTTTGATGAAAATATCATATCTTTAAGACAATGTCATGAGAAATGAAATGTATATCTCGAATTTTCTGGGAATGTCTCCAAACGTATTCTTCATTGTGAACGACTTTTGCATAACTGGTAAACCATAAGAGATAGACAAAATTTTACTACACAAAAAATGTAGATCGCGTTAAAATACACAACTTATGTCATATACATTTCTTTTGTTGAGTGAACCGTTTTCGAGATATTGCTTGTTATTTCCTTAAATTTTCCAATACTTATACTTTTTCTCAAAATCGTTATTCATTTTTTTTATGTCCTGGACATGCAAAGAGAATGGAATGCGCCACATAGCAACCAGCGTTAAAATATTTGACTATCGCTTAAAAGCTACCATATTTCCCTTGCATCTACAAGAAAATTACCAATAAGATTGACATCTCGATATCTCGATTAACATGAAGCATATGGAGAATAGGCGTTTGTAAAAATAGTGTGTACAAGAGTAGAGAAAGTCATGTGAGTGTAACACATCAGATTTTTTTAAATTATCTTTGCTCATCCCTCTTTTGTATACGCTCAAACTAACCCACTCTACTTCCTCTCACAAAATTAATATTTTTGTTTTCTAATTTATTTATTTCTGTATTTGTTTTAATTCTCCAGCTGTGTCTCCTTTAATTCTGCCAAAAATCCACATCAGAATTTTCCTTTCGAAAATTAAGTTTTTATTTAATTGCCTCTTTAGGCACCCATGTTTTAATTTTATTACTTTCTCTACTACGTATAGTAAGTAGGGGAAGTATTGCATTCCACCCAAAAATTCGATACCGAGATTTCACCGGAAATACATGTTTTGAGACCTCCTGAATCCAAAAAAAGCATTTTTGGAAACATGTCCGTGTGTGTGTCTGTGTGTGTGTCTGTGTGTGTGTGTGTCTGTGTGTGTGTCTGTGTGTGTGTCTGTGTGTCTGTGAACAGCATAACTCAAAAACGAACAGTCGGATAAACACCAAACTTGGTATTTAGGTTCAGTATCTTCCAGAGATGCGACACGAAGGTTTTCAAGAAAATCCCCCCACCCCAGACTACCCTTTACATGGAACATTTTTCGAAAATTTTAATTTTCTCAAAAATGGCTCTAACGATTTTGATGAAAATATCATATGTTTAAGACAATGTCATGAGAAATGAAATGTATATCTCGAATTTTCTGGGAATGTCTCCAAAAGTATTCTTTATTGTGAACGACTTTTGCATAACTGGTAAACCGTAAGAGATAGACAGAATTTTACTTCACAAAAAATGTAGATCGCGTTAAAATACACAACTTATGTCATATACATTTTTTTTGTTGAGTGAACCATTTTCGAGATATTGCTTGTTATTTCCTTAAATTTTCCAATACTTATACTTTTTCTCAAATTCGTTATTCATTTTTTTTATGTCCTGGACATGCAAAGAGAATGAAATGCGCCACATAGCAACCAGCGATAAAATATTTGACTATCGCTTAAAACCTACCATATTCCCCTTGCATCTACAAGAAAATTACAAATAAGATTGACATCTCGATATCTCGATTAACATGAAGCATATGGAGAATAGGCGTTTGTAAAATTAGATTGTACAAGAGTAGAGAAAGTCATGTGAGTGTAACACATCAGATTTTTTTTTATTTTTATATGGCCTTATGGTCGTCTGTTATAATCTAAATTTTGTTTTTATAGACACAGTTTGCTTTTAAATAACTTTTGATTTGTATAGTAGGCTTTGTTTCCGTGGACAATTCTTCTATAAGATCTTCTTCTAATGAATTGTTTCGGTTTACCTTCGTTCCAAGATATTTAAAATCAGTCGCTGATTCTATCCGCTTACTATTAATGATCCAGTTACTGATCCTGTCGTTTTGTTTACTGCATTTCAAATATTTAGTTCTAATCTCATCTTCTGTAAACCAAAATTTTATTATTGATCTTTCAGTTTTATAAATGTTTCATTTAGAGCTTGTCTTATTCACTTTCTAAAGAAGAATGTAGCTATTGCTAGGTCTTTCTATTGATACATTTAATTGGGCATGTTCAGCACATCAGTATTCTTAAATAGAATGTCTACAGCTTTAACAAAAATAAATTCAGATAAATCGACTCTTTAACAAAATTCACTTCGTTTTCTGATAAAAATCTGCAGGGGCTTCTCATATCCTCCACCTTATGTGGATTCTTTATTGGTCGAAGCGTTTGATTAAGCCAAGGACTTCGGTTTCCATCTATATGTCCTGCCTTCCATATACGAAATACATCAAACATTCCGTTGTAAGGACGAGAGCAAAGGACAGTACCGTCCGATGGGTTCTTCAATATACTTCATGAATGTGAATGCCTTGTTTCTTTGCCACTGGTTAGAGGTAAAATAACATGGACAAAAATGTATCCAGTTCTCTGTCCACAATCATTTCAAAAGCTGGTGGATTCCAGAAAATAACCTACAGCATGGAACAAAGCTTCTTTGGAACAAGGATATTGGCCTACATAAAAAAATCTGATTTCTTACATTCATATGATTTTCTACACCCAAATTTGTTTTATTTTTATGTCTCTTCTACAAACTATTCCTAGAAAATTTTATTTTTCTATCTAAAACATGTTAATGAGATAAACACTGAATAGATGGTTTCATTATATGTTTCTTTGTAGACAAAGTGACCCAAAAGGTAAAAGCGAAAAAATCAGATGCTCAGTAGTTAAGACCTTGTTTCCCCCGAAGTCGACATTTCACAATCAGTTGTAATAACATAGGTAAGGGTGGCAGAAGGGCAAATTTATCTTTTGCGAAGGCCACTAACAACATATTTGTACTGAACCAATTCAGTATGCCGACATTGGGCAAAGTAGGCATCTGTACCAATTCAGTGTCGACATTGTACAAGATGGATAGAAGTCTAACTACTGAACACCTCATTTTTCTGTTTTTATCTTATGGGGCCGCTGTACAAGGGGGATACGGAGGCTAAAGCAATAGCAATGTTTACTTTCTCTACTAGTACTTAACAGTAAGTAGAGAAAGTATTGTAATCCACCCAAAGATTGGATAAGAGATATTTCACCAGAAATGCACATTTTGAGGTTCGCTGAACCCCCTAAAAGCACTCTCTAAAAAGCTCCGTGGTGTGGGCGTCTGTGAACATAACTAAAAAAACGAAGAATTCGATAAATACCAAACTTCGTCTTTACGTTCTGTCACGAAAACACCCTTTACATGGAAAAATGTTTCGTTATTTTTATTTTCTCAAAAATGGCTCTTATAATTTTGATTAAATTGCTGTGGCATATTAATTTTATTATCATTACCATTGTCATTGTGCTGTATTGTTGCTACCAGACGTAGCATTATTGGGTCTCTTTGGTTATATTTCGGCTTGACGGTCTTTCCTTCTGGCGCGGACCACGCCAAAGGGAAAGATCAGTTTGAAATTTTCTAGTATGATGTCAGCCCTGTCTGGCTTTAGCTAGATATGGTTGGTGGGGGCAAGATAGCGTGACTCAAGTGGAAGTGGTCGTTGGAAGCAGTCGTGTGTGGCTGGTCTACGGACTGTGGCATCTCTCTTCATCTTGCTTCCTTTGTTAACTATGTAGAGAAGCCAAACGTTTTTGTGAATAAATCCCAGTTAATGTGTGTTATGTAATCTTTCAATGTGATATAAAAACCACGCCTTCCCCTTAAATTTACACACCAGTCCCGGACTTTTTTCTGCCAGCGAGTTGTGTCCCCCCCCCCTCCCATGTGCGTGTTGGAGTGACCTAAATTAATCATTTTCTAGTAACCTTTTTGGCCTTCATCCCAACATGTAACAATACCATAGGTTTAAGATATTTTCATGAAAAATAAAATGTATATCTAGAACGTAAATAGCCTGTGAAGTCGTCTTCATTCTTAATGACTTTTGTACAATTGGCAGACCCTAATAAGTAGACAAAATTTAACTGTACACAACATGTGGATCTCTTTAAAAATACAATTTATGCCAAATGCAATTTTTATGGCGTTCACTACTTCCTAGATATTCTTGTTAAAGGTTTGAATTTTCGAATACTTATACTTTTTTTAGGTTTGAATTTTCGAATACTTATACATTTTTTCAAGTGGAAAAAACGCTGTTTTCATGCAAAGAGAGCTGAATTTCAAAGCCATCACATAGCGACCCGCTCTTAAAAGTCATGACTATTCTTTAAGCCTATATATTCCCCTAATCCCCTTACACCTAAAAGAAAATATGTAATAAAACTATTTCAGCAAACATCTTTTCTCGATTAACAGTTTGTTGAAGAATGGGTAGAGAAAGGCATGTAAATGTAACACCTATTTTTGTTAATTATGCTGTTCACACACACAAACGCGCGTGCATCTTTTCCTAGAAATGCCTTTTTGGGTAGAATGCATTATTTCTTGCTATCAATGAATAGTTGAGATAGATCGTAAAACAGATATAGAAGCGTAATCTTTCAAGCTTTCACGTTGACATTTTGACAATTTACAGTTCAAATTGGGAGAAGCGAACGAAAACTTCTACTTTAAAGATCAGTTATGCCTATATATCACTCTTACGTAGATCATCCCAAATTATGAATAACTTCATACTGTAGGGTTGGCGAAAATAGCTACCTTCCGCGAGTCACTAAAATTGCAACACCCGTTACACCTCTCGACAGCATGTGAAAAACAAATGGACAGCTAGGCCTGCGAGTCACAGTGCCTCGTGAGTAGCGTTTTCACCACCTCAAGAGTTAAAGCACCATTTGGAATGAAGTCACAGTAGCTAATTATCGAGCTATGATTTTGCAGCAGAGGTTATACCATCGAGCTATATTCCTTTCTTGTAGATTCACTCCATTTACGTGCAGCTTTTAATTTTTTTTCTGTGATCGGAGGGGAGTCGGCACGCTCCAGAAAGGATATTGTACCTCTGGCCCCACAAGGGGGCTCCCCCGGAAGAGGAGGTGAAAGGAGACTCCGGCCGCCCGGAACCAGGAGTGACGGCACAGCTATGACAGGACCCCTACACTTTCTAGAGTTGGACGCCCCGACAGTCGGTCAGGTACACCGGGGCCCCCTGCCCCACGCAGAGGGTCCAACACCCCTCCTAATGGACGGTTCGTTTACCCCGGCCCCCAGCCGAAAGGCGAGGGACGGAGAAAGTTCCACAGAAAGCACCTTTTCCCCTGCCACGCCGTACCGAAACACCATCGCCGACACTTCCAGCCCTGAAACAGAACTAACGGGGTAAAGGATGAATGATATGATGAATGGAATGATGATAAAGGGATAGGAAACTCAGGGGCTGAAGGAAAGCACTCCAACATTCGCCCAACGACCCGGGAAAACCCCGAAGAAAAACCTATGGGTCAAACCGGGCGGTCGCTGGGAATCGAACCCGGGACCTTCCGAATGCGGGTCGCACGTGTTACCACGGCGCCACATCTCTCGACAGCTTTTCATTTACTGTGCACTTTCTACAGGTACATATTACTTCCTTCAAGAGCTCCCATTAATGTCTCACATCAAACTCTCGCACTTCTCGACAAAATTCTTGCGACAGACAATCTATTTCCTAGGAGGCGCAGGGATGTAAAAGTTTCAATCTACAATCAGGTACTCTTTTAGTCCATGGAAATGAAAGAAATAGCTGTTTGGTCCACATAAAGCTGACCTCCCATCGACCATGTTCTATTTCCGGTATTTTGTGCTGATGTGAAAAACGCCGAACAACATTCAGTGTGGAGGTATGCCGCTGTCGAGTAGAGGACACCTATAAATCAATTTCTGTAGCCAAACGAAGGGCATGTTATTTCATCAACACACACCCCTGCTGTTATCCGTTATGAACAGCGAGTGACAAGGGAGTTCATATCGCAAGTCGCCCTTTCCAGCCAGTGAATGGAATATTTTCAAAGTTCTACGGTTTGTCATACAGACCTTGTTTATGTCACGTATACAAACAATTACTCTAAATAAGGCAGGAGATCAGCTGCACTTATAGTAAAAATCTGTTGTTACATTCATAGGCCTTTCTCGACCGACTCTTCTAAAATATTTTAAGAAAGGCTTATTCTTCTATCTGCTTCATGTTAATCGAGATAAACGTTCGTATAAATTGTCTGAGTTATTACACATTTCGTTGTAGGCACAAGGGTATACAGCAGGCTTAAGCCATAGTGAAATCTTTTAAAAGCGGTTCGCTATGTAATGACTTTGAAAAAACGAATAGCAACTTAGCAGCTCAAAAAAGTATAAAATAGTTGACAATTCAAACTAATAATAGAATAGCTTGGAAATGGTTAATGCCCAAAAAAATTGACAAATTGTGTTTAAACGAGATCGACATTCCTTGTATAGTAAATTTTTGATAATCTATTACTGTTTACAAGTTATACAGAATTAATTCAGAGTAAAGAGCACTTCACAGGCTATTGGCAGAATATTTAAGATATACATTTTATTTGTCATGCAAATATCTTAAACGTTTAGTATTGTAATCAAAACCATTAGAGCCATTTTTGAGAATATAAAAAATAACGAATATTCCTTTTTCAACTAAAGGGTAGTATGTGGAGGGAGGGTTTTCTTGAAAACCTTCGTGTCGCATCCTTGGGAAACGTTGAACTTAAATACCACGTTTGGTACTTAAGCAAAGTTTTGTTTTGGGTTATGCTGTCCTCCCCCCCCCCCGCCGTCTGTCTGTCTGTCTGTCTCTCTCTCTCTCTCACGGACCTTTTTCTAAAATGATTTCTTGTTTTTTTTACTTAGGGCCTCACAACTCGTATTTCGATGAAATCTCAGCTTTGAATTTTTGGGTGGAGTGCAATACTTCTAATTACTATATAATTGTGAAAGAAGGCTCCATATACATACATACATACATACATACATTACATACATTACATACATTACATACATTACATACATTACATACATTACATACATACATACATACATACATAAATACATACATACATACATATATACATACATACACACACTTGCATTTATTCCCGCCTATTAACTGCAATGGTCTTATCGGCGTCCTTTCCTTTGGAACATATTACCTACAGGCAATGGTGTTAACTCGTATTCGCTTGTCGATGGATTTCTGGTAAACTTTGGGCTTTATAGTAGTCGCAAAAGTTAAAAGGCATACGAAAGCTGGTCAAGGCTCGTGCTGCGGAGCGCTGTTGCCAAGCGTAGTAGGCGTGTACCGGCAGTAACTCTGAACATTAGAGCACGTTTTACACGCCAGCAAAGGTACCGCCCATTATTTCCGTGATTAAACAACACATTAAATATCCTTAAAACATTAAAATCTTACCCATTTACAACAATGGAACAGCAAGCACGCTGTCCTCTTCGTCTTCCTCGAAAGCACTTAATTCGGAGTCGTCACTTTCATCCCTTAAATTAATGATAACAGATTGGATAGTGTCCATAGTTAATTCCTGGATTTTTGAAAAATCTACAACTTCCCTATATTCTGCATTGGATAGTTTTTTTTAAAAGTTGTATACATTAAATACAATTTTACTGCCCTGAGAATGAAACACTTAACGTTTATTAATCGAAAAATCACTTGTCCTAGCTTCGATGGACATGTTCACACAGTTGCATTACAAACTTATCTATGTTGAGTGACAATAACCATGCGAAGATGAAAGGTGCACAGCTCACATTCTAAGTATCGTAAAGACAAGATTTTTGATAACCATGATCAGAAATAAAATTCTCTCCAATTATAAGATTGGAATCTATCATTTTCAAATATTTATCACCGAGCGTAATTAATGAAGATAATGTACTCAGTTCAGGTGCGTAAGATGTGTGTACCACATTCGGCAGCGCTGGTAGGAGTGGCAAGGATAGGATTCGCTGCAGTCTTTAGTACGGCCCGCCTCCATATGCCTTTAACTTTTGCAGAGCGTATAGATCACACACATTCACATTTTCATTCATACTTCCAGACTCTGGGTAGGATAGAGAATAATCTTAGAGAAAAATTCCCTTCCCCAGCCGAGAATCGAACAACTGGGACCCCTCGCACAGCAGACACGTGCTCCACCGACTGAGCTACGAGGCCAGCCACCTCATCTTCGTCCCTGCATTATGCTCGATTCGGAAGCGGAATCTAGGACTATCGTTTCACAGCACCCTCTGCATTCCGTAGCTCAGCGGTAGCGCGTGACACGGAAAGCAATATATCTGTTTCGATTCCCGATCATGGCAGTAAATTTTTCAAACAGCATTCAATTTCCCAACCTTAGTCTACTCACCGACCGCAACGGTGTGAAAGAACAATTGTTATAGACATAAATTAACTCTAACGGTGTATTTAGTTAGAAGCCAGGACATTAAAAAAGGTAGATATCTACAAGCATTACAGTTACGGCATCTCAGAGTTAACCAGTAAACCTTGAGAATTTATCCGAATATATGAATCAGTTTCAAAACCTGTTTAATATTTCAGAACACAGGTTATGAAATTCCAAATATTTATTGTTATTCGGGTTTTCTTCAATTTTTCCTTCCCCTTTTTTTGAATAAGCATGCCACTCAGTATGTTTAGGATTCTAAATGAAACGTTGCCCATTTTTCCCAATTTAGATAGAATCAATATCTTCAAATTAATTGCGTAAAGCACTGACTGCATCAGCAATCTATTACTGGCAACACAAGGGAATTATTCAGTTTGAATTTCACAGAGTTAAGATATATACATTATCCTATATTATTAAAAGAGATAACCTGGTATATACGGGCATTCGAATCCTGTTCTTTAGATTTTAAAGCAATTATTTGGAATGGGAATTTGATGGACGAGAAAACGTCTCGCCTCCGGGAAACCTTATTTTCATAGGCGTTTACAAGCAAATATTTTAATTCCAGACAACCGTCCAAAAGGAAACGCAAAATCGGCGATATGACCGTAGTTGTTGAAGGTGGCATATAAATGGGGGAGGAGAGAAACAGCTATAGCAAGGGGTACTTATGTTTCAAAAGCTAAATTTACGAGTTAATTATTAATGTGGTTTTTATGTGAACTTAAGGTAAGGAAGCCGTGGAAACTCGTATGTTTACTTCCTCTACTACGTGCTTACAGTAAGGAAATATTTTACTTCACCCAAAAGTTCGATACTGAGGTTTCAACAAAACTACATCTTTTGAGGCCCTCTGGAAAAAAAAAACATTTTTGGAAAAAGGCCGGTGTGTGTGTTTATACGTGCATGTGTGTTTGTGAATAGCATAACTAACAAAACGAAGAGTCTGTTAAATATCAAACTGGGTAATTAACCTCTGTGTGTTCAAAGATGTGACACAAGATTTTTAAGAGAATCCCCCAATCCAAACTACCCTTTACATGGAAATTTCCACCTTCGCATAAATGGCTCTAACAATTTCAATTAAAATACCATATGCTTCAGATATTTTATGGCAAATAAAATGTATATCTTGAATTTTCTGGGAATAATCTATGACTTCTTGCTGCTCAATGAGTTTTGTATAATTGGTAAACCGTAAGAGGTAGATAAAATCGTACATCCCCCAAAATCGTACATCTCGATAAAGTACACAATTTATGCCTAATGCATGTTTTTGTGACGTTAACCATTCCCGATATATTTATTGCTTGTTATTGATTTGAATTTTCAAATACTTATATTTTTCTCGTGGAAAATCGCTATTATTTTGTTTTCCATCTGGCTATGCAAAGAGAATGGAATTTCCAAGCCATCACATAGCAACCCATTCTTACAAGAGTTCACTATCGGTTAAGCCTTCTGTCTTCGCGTAAAAAACCATTCCTGCAAATGTTTATCTTGATTAACATAAAGTAGATCGAAGAATAAGCTTTTGTAATAGCTGTTTGTTGAAGAATGGGTAGAGAAAGTCATGTGGATATAACACAGCAGATTTTTATTCTGTGCTATTAAATAGTTTAAATCTTGTGTATACAATCTAAAAAGAATCAAGGAGGTCTTGCGAATAATTGCTTAAACTTTAAAGTGATATAAAAAAATTGAATTCAGCTTCATAATCCGCTGTAAGTTATAATACTGTTGTATTAGTGATATTCTGTGTCGTGGAACGTTAGTTGTAGCAAACTGCGTTTCAGAGACTAATTCACAGAAAATTTTACATTTATTTGGTACAAAGCCTGAATTTCTATGAACTGGCTCTGTTAATTTATCTTAAAATGACAAACACACCAAGACATGAATACTGGAACTTATCAATAACAACAGTTGCACTATCCGCGACAGAATACTCTTCTCGTATAAATGAACCTGTTCTTCGTCCATTACAAGTAGCTGTTGAAAATACCGCCAATGTAACCCAATTGTTAATTCACAACAGAATCTAAACTAACAATCGCACCGATATCGTGCAGTATATAATTAGTCAACTGAGGAAATATGCGCATAAAAGCTATTTTCACATGCCCATAGAACCATATATGCTATTGTTGTGACCGGATCTATGATTAAACATTTTAATTTGTAGGTATTGATCTAAGGGTTACTCGTACTTATGCACGAAAGTGCTGCTGCCATTAGAAACTCTACGCCACGCTCGTAATGTCGCGTTGAAAACAGGACAGCGGCAATGGAAATCATCAACGATGGGAACAGTTTAGTTGGCGATTTAGAAGATTTATAACTGATTTTAAAAATTCCAGCTTAAATTGTTGCAATTAATGACAAATATATACATATAATTACACCCTTTTAGCAACTACTTAAAACCATCTAACTAAATAAAATAATCTAGGTTATTCCGAGCTCAATTTTAAAATAGTAAAAGTACATAATATAAATTCATATAGTTCCATTCCATTCTTAACATTTGCTTATGATTTTGACTTAAATGGTAGCAGAGTAAATCGATCTTAAAAGTTTTCAAACGTCTGCGAAACAACTAAGACATCATCGAGCAAAACAGGGGCGTCCAGATACTAAGCCTGTTTTATATTAATTATAATAATTTTATATTAATTTGAATAATTTAAATCTTTTGAAATTTACAGAATAAAATACAATGGGCGTGGTAAGCGAAACGTGCTTGATATCAGTAGGATATAGGAAAAACTGATGCAGACGACTTCCCTGATGAGGGTAAATTATTTAAAAGACAAGCATCCGTGTTTTACACCTACGCATTTATTTTATGTCAATTATCTACCAGAGCTTGTAAAGCTCAATAACTCGAACAGAATGAGTTAACGTTTGAAATGTATACAGGATGTATCATAATTAATTAGCGCAAACGGAAACGGTTGAAAGTAGAAAATAAAAGTAATAAACTAACAATTTTAAGCAATAAAGCGACAATAGAAGCGAAGTAGTTACAGTAAATATGGCTCGGCAAACAAGCAGTATGCGAGATTTATTATTGCGCATGTGTGGTTATGAGCCGCCACTGACGTGACTTGCTTGAGGATGCTTCCCTTGAGCAGTGTCGGAGTATGTGGTACATGCATGATGGAGCAGCGGCACATTTTGCTGCTAGTGTAAGAAGACATCTAAAGTGGAACTATGGTCCAAGATGGATTGGTCAAGGAGGGCCGTACCTTGGCCTCCATGATCACCCGATCTCACTCCTTTGGATTTTTCTGTATGAGGTCACCTCAAAAGTGTAGTGTACAGCACTTCCATTATACCGTTGAAGCTGGAGCAGAATGTACGTGCTTATCAAGAATTCCGAGATGATCCGGGGGTGTTTGAAAGAATACGAAACCCACTGCAGAGACGAGTGCTGTATTGCATCCAGATGCAAGGAAGACACTTTGGACACCTCCTCAACAGATGAAAGTGTACAGTATTAATAAAACACGGATTGTATTCCTTGTTAAGTTAAGCTATGAGTGAATTTTGAGACAACTAGAATGGCAACTATTAAACGAAAAGTCTAGTTTTCAAATTCATTTGTACTAATTCGGACGATGTTGCTTAATGAAGTCAGTGGTGGCTTGTAGTCACACATTTGCAATTATCTTGCACATAGCTCGTTTGTGCACCCATGTTTTCATTATATATATATATATATATATATATATATATATATATATATATACGAGGGTTGGGGCATAAGTCATGGCAACTATTTTATTTTGTGAGAATACTGGCGCATGTGGGAAATGTGAAATATACACATTACAGGACAAGTTATGAACTACGTGTATGGACATTAAACATAATGCCAACATTGTGCTTCACATATTTATTAAGGTAGTTGACATGACAGTAGTGGTTTTATATTTCACATGCATTACAGCACAGCACACATAACCACTCTAAAGCCTCTTAAAGTAATCTCCTGCAATGTTCAAAACATATTGCCAATGATGTGAGAGGCACTGAATACCATCTGCGTCACCACTTTCCTCCCCATGAGGGAATTTGATCATCTGTTACTGCACAGCATTTGCAATGTCCTCACTTGTTGAAAACTACCTACCACGTAATGGTTCCTTTGCCTTGTGTATGATGTCGAAGTCACATGGAAACAGATCAGGAGAGTATGGTGGATGCTCCAATTCTTCCTATACCCAATGCTGTAGTAGCCTTCTTACACTCTACTTTATGTGGTCTTGTGATGTCTTGAAGAATGATTACTCTATCCAGCATTATTCCCAAAAGCTTCCGCCAATTCCCTGTGACATTCTCTGGCAGTTTTCGCATGGAGAAGGACTATATTGATGTACAAGTGCTGCTCAACATGAGTTACATCCATCTTGCACAGTGGTCACTGGACAACTGAGTTGACATACCAGTTTGAAAAATGAAAAAAGAAATAAAAAATAAAGAATCCACCCACACAAGAAAGCTGGCAGTGTTGGAAAACGATAGAGAGGAATAGAGTGATTTCTGGTTACCTGCTCTTTGATACGGTTGGTGGTACTAAGCACAATAGGCAGGAAAGAACCGATTTATATACTGTAATGCACAGCTTCTGCCGTCGGTCTACACGCCTATGTATGAGACAAGGAAAATTTGTGAGGGTTTAAGTCTAACATATGGCAGAATTAAAAATGCTTTTACCCTCCCTCGTTACTGCAGAACTCGATAAATTAATCATTATAGTATTAGATAGCGTCATTCTTTCTGCAGTATGGTCTTCTACATGGGATTCTGTGAGTGATATATATTTGTTTTCGGGAAAACAGTCCCAGGAAAGGAAAAAACAAGATCTTTCCTGATGAAGTAATTAAATTATCAAATTATTTCTATGAACCGCCACCGCATAACTTTGTAATCCTTGTAATGCAAAAGACAGGCCTCTTAACATCAAATGGCAATAATTAAATTTGATTTAAGTTTTGTTCCCCATTTGATATCAAAATTAAAGATTAAATAAATCCGATTTAATATTTTAGGCCATCGCAGATTCTTGGGAACAGTTTGCATTGTTGTGAATATTCTGAAGCAAGGGCTTTTAAAGAAAGAAAGAAAGAAAGAAAGAAAGAAAAAAAGGCTCAAGGAAGTCGTATGTCATTTGTGAGAGAGGTTTCAAAATTAATGAAGCCTTGATTTATAATCTGGTAGCTTATAATGAGGAGCGGAAATAAGATATGACGATCCCCACGGTTGTTCTTGTCCGGGTAAAATTTTATCAAGCTTCCCACCTTAAGACAGGCTGCTTGTAAGGAATCCCTAATTGTCTCAGTACATTGTTCTATGACTGTGTGCGTCACTTTTGTACACTATTACTTTGTGTTTAAATTTAGCAGAGCTGATTTTGTAATTCAAACTCGTATTTTCTACGTCTTAATCACAACTGCTAGAGGGGAAATTGAAAAATAATACACAACTTTCAAACTCACAAATATAGTTCTTGTAAAGTATAACACAGCATTTCAATTAATTTGTGGAGTTGTTACGGTGATGCTGTTGATGTTGCCTCGGTTGGTAGCTCGGTCGTTACGAGACAATTTTCTACAGCGTTGGTTGTAATACAAAAGTCGGTGAATAAAAACGCTTTTGATTACGTTGCCTTGTAGAATTATATTTCAAAGTTACTATTGAGTTTACATAAATTCTTTGGGTCTGAAGCTTACCTACTAATTATTACAACGCTTCTCAATATAAACATCTTATCTAATCACTTCTTTGCGTATAGCGGCATTTTAACTTCGTCTCGATATTCTTATTAAATCACCGCATATCGCGGAAATAAAACATTTTCTATTACTGCAAAGTACAATAAAAAGCTATATCTCTCTCGAAGTTTATTATTTGTAAACTTCATCTGACTTTGCTTATCCCTTACGCTGACCCCCGCTGATACCACCAACAAAGTATTAACATTTGAGTAATTCTGTTTTTGCGTAATATTTTCCACGGATACAATGTTTATGCATCCTCGCGGCTCGCGTTGTCCCGTAACACTGATGCTAAATCTATTTGCTAACGCCGTTGTTTATTTTAAACAAGAAGCAACTTGTGACAGTTACTGGAGGGGGTACGTTTCCGTGTGGTTTCCATTACAACCTCCTACAGCCAGTAAGATTCTACCACCCTCCTTTCCCTTTGCTGAAACTTGAGGGGTGCATGTTGCTCGTACTATATCGTAGCACGACTTTCATGCTGCTTACGACGTTTCTAATACAATTCGGCAACGCTGTTCTCCCACTTCCCTGCTATGAGTGAAGGTAAGGTCACAAATAGCTACTTGTTTAAACGCTACTGCGAATCAACTATGCCTCATAGATAAGTATAACAATAGTGCCTTATTGGCTTAACTTACACAGAATAGACAAAATATTTGCATTACGTTCTAATTATAAGTAATCTTAATTACACATTTTTATTACATTTTTCAGAAATCATTTTAATGTAACTAACCAACTTGTTAGCACTAAATATTAGTAACAGTAATCGAGATGCTGCTTTAATAGTATTAAAAGTTCATTGAGTTATCTTCAACAGTTCCTGAGTAAATGGTTCATTTATATACAAAATGTTATTCAGAGAAAAAAGTTTTCAAAGTTAAAATGAAGAATAAAAAAAAATCTGATGTGTTGCGCTCACATGACTTTCTCTTTCTCTACTCTTGTACAAACTATGTTTTACAAACGCTTATTCCCCATCTTCTTCATGTTAATCAAGATAACATTTGCAGAAACTATCTTATTACTAATTTTCTTGTAGGTGCAGGGGGAATATGGTAAGGTTTAAGCGATAGTCAAATTTTTAAAGAGCTGGTTGCTATGTGGAGCGTTTCATTCTCTTTGTATGTCCAGAACATAAAAAATAAAAAACCAATAAAAAAAGAATAACGAATTCCCACTTGAGAAAAAAGTATAAGTATTGGAAAATTCAAACAAATAACAAGGAATATCTGGAAATGGTTTTCATTCCACAAAAAGAAAAAAAATGTATGACATAAATTGTGTGTTTTAATGAAATCTACATTTTTTGTGAAGTAAAGTTTTGTTCTATCTCTTATGCGAAAGCCATTCAGAATGAAGAGGACTTTGTGGGACATTCCCAGAAAATTCAAGACACACATTTCATTTTCCATGAAAATATCTTAAACATACGATATTTTAATCAAAATCGTTAGAGCCATTTTTGAGAAAATCAAAATTTTCGAAAACTGTTCCATGTAAATGGTAGTCTAAGTTGGGGGATTTTAAAAAAAATCTTCGTGTCGCATCCTTGAAAGATAGTAAACTCAAGTACCAAGTTTGGTATGTATCCATCTTTTTGTTTTTGAGTTATGCTGTCCATAGACAGACACACACACGGACATGTTTCCAATAAATGTTTTATTTGGATTCAGGGCACCTCAGGAGCATGTATTTCCGGTGCAATCTCGATATAGTACTTTTGGGTGGAATGCAATACTACGTAGTAGAGAGAGAGAGAGAGAGAGAGAGAGAGAGAGAGAGAGAGAGAAAGAAAGAAAAACACACACATACACTAAGAAAAAAAATCACCTTGTTTGTATATATGGAGCCGCCGTGTTTAAAACTAATACCATTCGTAGAGCAAACCTTACCCTAAAACATGAGCTAAACTGTAACTTTATGCTCCAAAGAGCAAGGGAGTTATGATTTTGTTTCTGTGAAGTGGTGCTGTATCCAGAATACAAAATGTAGATGCAGTCCAATTTAAACAAATACCTTTAAAAATAAGTATTTTGCCTACAATGTAATATAATATAGGATATATGCATATATATATATACATTTAAGAGAAATTAGTATTTATAGCACTATACAAAACAAGCTAAAAATGTCATTTTTGGCAACTATCGTCATTTATGGAATTAATTGTTCTTTCACACAAGCCGTGTGTTGTACAGGGTTGGAAAGGTAGAATCAGATGACTGAAAAATTCAATGCCATAGCCGGGATTTGAACCACGGATCTCCGGGTCTCCGGAGATTATCGTCATTTAGTCTTCCTATAAAGTATAGAACTCTAAGTTATAAATAACTTCGTATTGGGTGTACTGCGCCACTTTTAACATAATTAGGAAGTGAATAACCAATTCAAATAAAAATAAAATAATTAACATCTAGGGACTGATAAATGCACAGCTTCTTTATGGATTCAGAATCCTTCTGGAATGGTTATCTTACTGCCTCAAGTATCACCTGCTTTCGTAACCTACTCAGATCGTACTGCGTTGTAGACAATTTCATTATGGTTAAACTTTTCCACTGCAGTGAACAGAGGAATATATGAGTTTGTCCATGTAAAAAAGCGCACTTTTTATCAGGCCACAAACAAGAAGAGATATTATGGCCACCAGAGCCGGGATAAAGCTGAAGGGGAAACGTCTCTACGGCTATAAGCTTCGGTACATTATGGCGTTTATCTTACTAAATGCCTAATGGGCAACACATGTGCATTCAAAGGAAGGGTAGGGTATTACCTTATCAGCTGTATTATATTCATGATATCCGTACTTGTGGCTTAATGCTCAGTGACACGAATCTCGCCGCGGATGCCAGTTTCGATCAATATTCTCAATGAAACTTTGATTGGAGTTTGCGCTTGGTATAATTTGAAGTTCGCTTTATTTGTCGAAAGAAACAGAAAAATGCTACGGTGCAGTGAATTATTCGTTAACACTCTAAATGCTGATAAGTGTAAGGTGAAAGGTAACTGGGGCAGCCAAGCAGATAAGGTGGAAGTGGCATGCTTTTAAACATTTCACAAACAACAAGATGACGTTGATTGGTTAGTGTAATTTGAGAATAAAACTGGCTGAATATATACCCTAAGGTTGACTGAGCGAGTTGGCGCCGATTCGCATTGGGAGGTCCCGGGTTCGATTCCCGGCGAACGCACACTCTGACCCATGGGGTTTTCTGGTTTCCCTGAAGTCGGCAGGCAAATACTGGAGTGGTTTTTTTCTCTACCACGATTTCAGAATACTTCTAACCTTCTAGAAAATTGAAAGTGAGTTTTATTTATGGACCCTCTTTAACTACTATGGTTCTTAGCGTCCCATTCTATATTGGGCGTGAAAGACCGGTAATTTTGCTCAGAGGCCTCTTTATCAGGCTTGAGGTTATTTTACGTGCCGTAAATCTACGATACGGGACCACTGACTTTACTTCCCTTCCGAAGGAAGCCATGCTAAGGATTTTTACGCCCGAAAAAATCCATCGCCCTCCGCCGGGTTTGAACCCGCGACCTTGGGAACTAGAGGCTAGCACGGTACCACTAGTCCACGGAGGACAACCAAACCTTCTAGAGTTCTTGGCATATGGTGGTGCTGGACAGATGACGCGGATGTATGCTCACTGGAAAGAGTACTCCCCGTGGACACCAGAGGGCGACTTGATTGGGGGTCATTCGTTGCCCTCTCTCGGCGGCTCCAGCAATGATTTGGGTCTGCGAGCTTGGAAATGTTACGGACTTCTTTGTGGCGTGTTTGCCTACGGTCTGTAGCCTCCTGTGGTTCCTTCACCTCATCCCTTCCTCTCGGAGGTGGTAGCCACAATAGAACTGTGCATGTCGCAGCGCGTGAGGTGTCCCCCTCCGTTGAATCACCTATGCCCTAAGATTTCCCCACAACCCTGCAAGAGCAACAATCACCTAGCGAGTCCGATTCGTAAAACATCGAATGCATTGCTGATACACGTTCGATATAGGTATGAAAATTCCTGTTTATGATTTTCCTATACACACATCATTGTGGCCGTATATATTATAATGTTTAAGCGGCCAAACGCAAGTGTGAAGTAATTAGAATTATCTAGGTTCCAATCCTGGTTACACTTCAATTTGTGTTCTTTTTTTCCACCCCTTCTTGGAAGTAAATTTAATCTTTACATAAGGCTACACCAAACATTATTTTTAATTTATACATATTTGAGTTAAAAATTATATATTCATAAATTATAAGGCATTCATTCTTACAGAAAAGCTTGATCATCTTAGTTTACTCAACCAATATTAATTTATATTCATTTAGTTTTTCATTTATGGACTTCATTAATTCCATAATTATTTTTAAAAACCAAGAAGTGCATTTCAGTTTGTATGTGCAAACATAAATGCCTTAAAATTAAATAAATGTTTTCAATTGGAAATTATATTATCACGTGTGTAATAAACGTTGAGTTTATTCCCCCGTCCAAAAATCCTTTATATGTGAGATTCGAACCTCAGTAGTTCTCACTGCTACACTAGATTCACTCTTAAGTTGATCCGCGGCAAAACATACCAACGTGGTCAGTGCACCGTGGTGCAACACGGTAGCAATGCGCCCAGGAAAATAGTCCCATGCTAATATCTGAATTTTAGAATGAATTTATCTTAGTATAATATTCTATACAAATACCTAAGGTTTTATTTAACGCTGATTTATACCGTAAAACAGAGCTACAAGTCCCATGACGCAATTCGTATGAGTCACTGACATCCGGGTAGGCGCAGAATATTGTTTACAGCAGAAACCAACAGTTGTGTTATTATGGCGGACGGTGAATTTGCTCTTGTGTTTACGTCGAATTACGTAAAGCATTAGCCGCGCAAACCATTGACTAGTGGTGAAAAAACAATAGTGTTGAATCTTTATTATAAGGTATGTGAGACATATCCAACACTTTCCAAGAAAAAAATGGTGAAATTAACTTCTGAGTTCACTGGTGTTTCGAGTACAAGTATAAACAGTGCTTGTGCAGAAAAATCTGAATCGAGAAAAGTGGTTACACCCGGAAAAAAAAGAAAGCATATGAAATACGCGATGCAAGAATGTAGTGATTTTAAGAAGAATGCAATTCGCGTAACAGTGCACAATTTCTTTTCTTAAAATGAGGCGCCAACAGTTAATAAAGTGCCGCTTCCAGAGAGCGAATAAATTAGGTTATCGCAAACCTGTTACTTTCTTTTTCGCTCATTTATTTTAGAATTAGCTATTATTATATGTGCAAACGTTTATTTTGTTGCAACTATCAATCTTATCACCTTTAACCCTTAACAGAATATGCTAGTCACCGTTTCAGTTGTCGAAATAAGGACTCTGTTCTTTTTTGCACTACGTGCCGCTTGTACTCGCCATATGGTCTGAAAGTGTGACAGTATTTCTAATGCGAATGGCGGAAAGATACATTATAGCGATGCACTGGTCACCTGGGGTTTGTTTTGACGCGGATCAACCTAAGAGTGAATATAGAGTATATATATGTTTATAACCAGTCGGCTATTAGCTCACAAAAGACAATGAGAATTCCGAACAATACTGATAACAGAATCAGGCTAAACGCTCGCGCATTCGACTGATAAGAGAATGAGGCTAAAGCTTGGCGCGCAGAGATGCCAGTGTGAGTCGACCCGAAGCCGATTTGCACTTCAAGAGTCTGCTCAATTTGTTTGTTTATTTGTTTTTTATCCAAAGGCACACACAACACTTCGGCCTTTTATGGTTGAGAAAAGGAATGACACATACAGCCTTAGCTAGAGAACCAATTATCACATCACCTCGCCGTTGTCTGCTAGAAAATGGGAAAAGCTTCTCTTTTTTTCCGGTAAAGTATACATTTACCGTGTTATCGCGATTGGATATCATACTCACTGCAAATTATTTGTAGTTTTGTGACATTATCGGCAGTATCTCTTTCCTTGCCTTAATTGTAGTGCATTATGCTTTTTTAAGTTTCTCGTTTAAGGGTGCCGACATAACTACTGATGACAAGACAATCTATGCTATCGGTAGCAATGACCATGTTACACTTCTGAAAATCAAACAATTCATCGGACTTCTTGTTCTATGGGTTAATATATAGTCAAAGTTTATTGAAAAATTACTTCCCTGTCGCTAGATGCTCATGCTACATGTAGGTAAATGAATTAGTGCTAGAGAACCTGCTCATAGTGGGGCCCCTTGTTTTCCAACCACTGAGGCTTCTGAAGAATGTGCTACTCATAATCGTAACACAGCAGAACTTCAACAATTATTACGGAATTATTTGGAAATCTTTCAGTGGGCACAGTGGTATCAGGAGAGAGCAAATGCCCTAATGCTTAGCTAGATCTCAGGGAAATTATTTTCAGTTTAATTTGAAATTTCAGCCACGCTCGGGACGTTCTGTCTCAGGCGCTACTGCAGACATGCTGAATAGCGCGGATGCCATTATTCGTGCAGACTGGCGCATCACAACTGGACAATTGGCTCTATTTTATCGGTCAGCATTGGAAGTGCGTGTGCAATGATCAAGACTTTCGGATATTCAAAGACGTGCTCACGATGGCTTCCACGAATGCTCACAGCAGACCAGAAGATTCAAAGAAAGGCCATTTCATCTGAATTGTTGCAACGTTTTGAGACCGACGGAGAGGCCTTTCTGTCACGGATCATTAAGGGGGACGAATGCTGGATGCGCCATTTTGCGCCGGAAACAAAAAGGTAGTCCATGGAGTGGCATCATCCTCATTCACCACAAAAGAAGAAATTCAAGGCAACGACCTCTGCGGAAAAGTCATGATGACAGTCTTCTGGAATGGTAATGGCACCACTCTCGTGGAGTGATGCCAAGAGGGTCAACCATTAATTCAGAGATATACGTGAAGACTCTAAATAAACTCAGGAATTGTTTCCGACGTGTTCTGTCTGACAAGAATACAACAGAAATCTTGCTCCAACACGATAATGCACACACCCCCCCATACACACACGCGCGCGCGAGTCTGAGAACCCGGAACACATCGCCAAATTGGTTTGGACGTCATTCCCTCATCGACCCTATAGTCCAGACCTGGCACCTGGGCCATCACCTCCTTGGGCAGCTTCAAGATTCTCTACGGGGGACACACTTCGAAGTTGGCGAGAATGTAATTCATGCATTTAAAACATGGCTACGCGTACAGGCCAAGAGCTTTTACCGGCAAGGAAATATGCTCTCATACCGTTGGCGCAAAGCATGATGAAGACTAGGTAGAAAAATAGGACTTTGGCAACAAATGTTGATTTATACTGTCATCAAATTCAGACTCTGAGGAAAAAAAATGTGGGGCATTACTTATTGAATGACTCTCGTATTTTTGTAGAGACAGAAAAAAACCGTTATTTTGAACCGTTCCAAACAAATAAAAACAAGTTCAATTACAGTTCCAAAAGTAACTCTCTGTCAAGTAAAAGTGGGCCATAAAAGTGTTACGACTAAACTTGAGGAACTTGACTGCTATTTTAGAACGGTTATTTAGAAACCGCTATCCTTAGGAACTGGAACGGTCGGAATTGCTACTGAAAAATGACAATTTTCCTTACTTCCAATTTTTATGACATTTAATAGCATTACGGGACACATTTTTCTACTTCCATTCCTTTTCATTTCTAATTTTGTCAAAATCATTATTGAACTTCACAGATCAGCTGTTCGTTTGGTCCGTTAACAGAATGGTAGAAGGGTGGAAGTCGATCATCTATCTTAAAAACAGCAAAGAAAGAGACGCTCTGGCTTTCACAATCACTTTGTTAAGACTGCTGTAAACAGTTGCGCTACCGGGGACGGTTGCTGCTAGTTCACATTTCTCTCGCCGTGTGTCACCGTGGTAGAGAAGCGGCAGACTATAGTCCTGACCTCAGAGACACGCGATGCTGAAGCTCGAGTCTGTATTACGAACGACACATCTGCTCCAAGAGAAATAGAAAATGCGTAGTGTCCTTTATTTATCAGGGCGTATTCTCCGGTCTGCACAGTCTCGGTGAGGCAAGTAGCCACTCATGTGATTCGATTACCAGCGTAACTGAGTGAACTTACTGCAGCTTTTCCTCCAAAACTTTAAAAACATTTGTCTAAGTGTACTGAGGTACATGAAAGTGACTTACCAGGGTCTGGATGCCGGTAGTTTCTGACGAGGTAGCATAGCTGCAGTGGAAGGTAACGAGTGTCGGCCCGCTGGGGCGAGTGAGGGCTAGGAGGCGCCCCCGAGAGGAAGCCTCTCTGGAGCTCCCAACCCACCTCCGAGATGATGCTCGCCTTGCGGAAGTATGGAGTCACTTCCCGCAGGTACTTGACTGTAACATAGAACGAGGTGACCACTGTAGCCGGCGGGGTGTTCCAAGTCCAGGCAGCGATGTCATACATAGAAAAAAAGAGAACAAAATGCGCATGCAGAAGCAAACAAAATATACAACTAACAAGCAAAATTATAATAGAACTAAATAAAACCAAATGAAAATCAATAAAATGTAAACCATCACCAACTAGTTTTACGCATGCAACAGAAATAAGACAGTCATGCTTATTACTTGTTTACTACTTTGATTTCTATTTACTATAAGGAAGTCTGACCTTTTCCCAGACAAATAAAGAATAAAGTTCTCTTTTCGTGGGCATTCTCGTTTGTGAGTGTGTGTTTTCTACTCTTTCTACAAAAAAAGTCTTGTATAACCTAAGTGCTAACAACAAAATATACCATAGTCGTACTCAAAATTGCTATAATTATATTCTTTGATATATATATATATATATATATATATATATATATATATATATATAAGTAAGCTTAAAGTATCCATTGTACGTTTCTAGCATGTTGTTAATTTAACCAACACAAAGATGACTTCTAAGATCTATGGAATCAATACAATGTAATTATTTTGTTATGCACATACAGTCCAAAGTTATCTTCACATCAATAGTAACAAAACAACCATAATAATCAAAGCCTAAGCAGCATCTTTTGGTACTCTTATGCACTTTGATCATCAAGCATTCAAGTCAGGACGGAAGGAAATAAAGCTAAACAGTTACTAGATTATATAGGTAGGGATATCGCAGGTAACAAACCATCCCCTATCCTCGTACAGTCTTTTAGCGTTTGTAGACAGCACTCGGATCGATTTCTACCTGCCCATCAGTGATTCCTGGCCGCTATTGTCCGCGTTCTTTGTAGTGATAATGCTTTGAATATTCATAACTTGAAACCAACTACTTCAGATTTCCTACGTCTGGTGATTATTTTCTAGTCATTTTAATGAAATGGCTGAAAATGTTACTATATACCATCTTCCTTTCCTCCTTACCTGCGTCACAGCTCAGACAACATTGTTTACACTTTTCCTCCTCGACTGTACCTTTTAAAGTCGAAAGGGAGGCATGTTTATTTTGACACTTTCATGCAGTAGGGCAAATTAAACTAAAATGTAATTTGCACACGTATTGTGCAAACGCATCTGCACAAGTATTACCTACACGGTAGGTATTATAATCGGCGCAACAGTTCTAGACACGTGAAAATCTTAATGAGAGCTATGAAGCGAGTTGCTTACCAGATCAGGTGGTGACCGGTCGTCTGCATGCTGCAGGAGTGCGTGGGACAGTCATCGTCAAATATCCACACCGGTTATGCACTGCGTTGCGCTGATAAACTTAGTTATATACAGTATATTAAAATCCACGCTGTAAAAAGCGCTTAATATAAAAAACGCTATCAATCATTGCCTCCAATTCTTCCACATCTAACAACCCTTCCTCTTCTGCGGAATCACTCACATTATTGCCGTCATCACTGTTGCCACTACTTTCTGCACCATTATCCTGGATGAGAATTATTTCTATTTGATTTTCTGCAATTCCGTATTTTTCGGAATAATGATTCTTAATTTATTCAGCATGTCGCCATACATTTTCCCATTCTGGCCTTCTAATTTCAGCAAATTGCTGGCGTTATAACTGCTCCACATATTTTAATTTAAAAGTGATATTTCTGCATGCCACCCATTTTTTGACATCAGCCCAGATTAATTCGATTGGGTTTAGATCTGGGCGATACGATGACAGTCTAAGTACATTATGGCAATGTTGTATTACTATCTGGTCAAGTATGTATGACTTCTGAAGCTGTTTGTTGGCTTTAATTAAGTTATATAGCTTTGTTTTACTCATGCTTTCATCTAAAGCTATATTATGTCTAAGTAACCAAGCTCTCATTTCTTCTTTCAAGGAAGTTGAGGTAGGTGGTTTGTCAATTGAGTGTTGACGCATTGTGAAGCATTGTCGATGACCAGAATAGACCCAGCAGGCATATTAGGTCTCAACATGGCGTTGATTCACTTCATGTACTTTTCTGTATTCATTTCTTGATGAAAATCTCCTGTTGTTTTTGCAACTTGTAAAAGAAGGGCATTTGGAACGAAGGCGATCTCTCCAACAGCATGAACGATAATAAGTATTTGCCCTTTAGCAACAGGAACCTGCAAACCTAATTCGCTATCGTCACTCCAACTTTTAGATGCTGTATGACTGCTGTGTATGTATGACTCATCTTCATACATTATAGTATTTTTCTGAAATTTGTAGCACTACCTTGAAAATTGATGCTGATATAAGTACACATTGATATAAGTACATATAAAATTAGTCATTTGGAAAGGTAGAATCAGACTGAAAAATTAAATGCCATAGCCGGGATTTGAACCACTGATCTTAGGCTTTCCGTGCCGTTGCTCTAACCGACTAAGCTATCATGGCAACATTTACTTTTTATTTTTTTATTTTATTATTATTTTATTTATTTTGCTTTTCTGTTAGAACTCTTCTATTTGATTTCGGTTTCTTCAACTTGAACCCTAAATCTTTAATAATTTTTCTGAGATTTGTAGCACCACCTTGTAAGTTTCTGCTGTCTTTCAGCTTGATGAGCAATCTGCTTATTGTTAGCACACTTTTTTCTTCTACATCGGAATTGTGAATCGTGCGCCGAATGACGCATTCGAAATCGTCTATTTCTGTAATACGTTTAGGGACCTTATGTTTCTTCCCAGGTGTGTCAAATGGCATTCTTTCATCCATATGTTTTTTTTTTTCTTATCTTTGAGAACTCTGGAAACGGAACTCAGTGAAACACCAGTTGCTTTGACTACTCTTTCTTTCACTCTCTTAAGGCTTTTGTGGAACTCGGACGAACATATATTTTCTTCCTTCATCTCTGCTTCTTGAAGTCGAGGACATTTGCAATTATTTCCCTACTTTGACTGTGTAACAACTTAGCACTCAACTTTGAAAACGTAGGAGCCATGGTTATAAATATAACAAATATGAAGTAAGTACTATTTAGATACTGCTCTCTTTAAAATTACAACCAGATGCAGACACTTTCTATGCAGACTGTATGTGTTACACACTGTGAGTAAGCAAAGGTGTTATATCGCTTTCGTTGATTAAGCTGAACAAAACCATTCCTAGGCTCGGCAGCTGGGGTGGCAATCAAGGTCACGATTCCAGAAGTTTTGCGCGAGTTATAATTCTGACATATTTTGAAACTAAGTTAACTGCAAGCGACAAATCGCTTTTCATTCTCTTGCTGAAACTACATTAAAATGTTTTCAGATTTATTTGAAAAAAAATCATAAATACAAACAGTTAGTTATGCTTGTTAGATTTTGCGTGCAAATCTTTACAAAGGTGAACCACCGAAACCCCCTACGCACATATAAACTTGTTTTACACCATAACTGCTCCAACATAAATTGATTAATAGTTTTCTTCATATCCTTTTGCGCATCTCTTGCCTACATTAACTGCAGTCTGGCTATATGCCATAATTTATATTTTTCAGTGAAGATGTTACTTTCTTTTTCATTATTTTGTTTTTTAAATGTTCCAAATAAGGTTATGGGACCCTGAGTCGATGCAACTGAAAGAATTAAGAGTACATTGCGTAAGTATTCTAAAATAACCCCGTCCCAGTTTCAGTCCCGATGGAGTTTTCTCCTTGTTTTACAGGGCATGTTAAGAATAACCATTTTAAGGAAAAATATTGAATATGTTCACAGTTTAAATGGGCTTTAATGCACCAATACCCATTTGAACTGTACAGTTACGATGTTATTTTTCGTCTTAATGCAATTTTAGCATTAATTAAAACTGATATTAAAACTAATTCTTGCAGTCAGGAAAATTAAGCATTTTTATATTATTCTTTATGACAATAAATTATTACTTCTCTAATAACATTGTATAATACTCAAGAATGCTATTACGAATTTATCTCTCTTTCAGTCATCATCAATTATCTTTAAGCCTAGGTACATAATACTTATCGATTTGCACTAACTAAAACAGGATCCAAAATTCTAGAATAACTGGCAAGTAATTTTAAAACACCAATTTATGCACTCTTCTTGCATTAAAATATCAACTAAACGTTCAAGTTTTCCTCTGAGATTTAAGCTGTTTTGTGTGCTTTGAGATTGTATGCTTTTAAAATAGATTTAAACAATTCTGAAATCGCTCACAGGAACTCCATGCTCATATGGATGTCTATGCTGTTCGTGTCCTGTTTTTAAGATTCCACTTTTCAACAAAATTTGATAAGGTTCAATTTTTATTTGAGCCGAAATTTACTTCTCAATTTATTTTTGCATTCGTAAATATTCCTGCTCGTTTCCCGGGTAGTTCATTTCAAAAGAATCAGCACCTTGCTGTGCACCTTGGAATTTCTAATTTCAATTAAAATGCATGAAACTATTCCATGTTAAACAAGTGAATGCCTTCAGTGAGAAAAAGTATGTCATATTTTTCCTAAAACTGAGGTAACACATAAACCTCTCATTGAGGTACCCTATTTGATACCTACTATTTCACTTCAACAATTCTTTAATTCTTTATTTTAATTTCCCAGAAGTTTGGATTTTGTGTCTTTATGAATTAATTAATTCAAGAACAAATCTACGATAATAAAGCTATAGACAAATATAGAATATATTTTTGCATAGGTCACGAGTTCTTTTGCTCTCCACTTGATTAAATTTCTTATATTAATAGTTGAACTTCTTAAAGGTTGCCAATAATTCTATTCTGCGGCAATATCTTCTAGAGGAACTTGTGGAATTAAAGGTCAGAGAGCATCTTGCATTTGGATGATGGAGCCACCCACGCAGAAAGATATCTAGAAAGCAACCAATGAAATCCGGCTGATCTCACCGAAAGCCCAGAGAACAATAGCGAGTAGGAGTCAGGGGAAATATCACAGATGCGTCTGACATGCCGCTCTGGCCATGTGTTTACACCAAGCACTTTATGCTATTGAGGTCGAACGGATGTGTGAAATATATACGTAAATCTAAGGAGTTTCTGCATCAATACTTTTAATAGAATTATTATAGCACAATTTTTACTTTCTCTACACGTGCCTAGTAGGTAGGTAAGTATTGCATTTCACCCAAAAATTCGATGTTTTGAGGCCCTGAATCCAAATAAACACCCCTTTTAGAAAAAGACCCGTGTGTGTGTGAATGTGTGTGTGTGCGTGTGTGCGCGCGCGCGAACAGCATAACTCAAAAACGAAAAGTCGGATAAATAGAAACTTGGTATTTAGCTTTCCAAAGTACTTTCCAAAGATGCGACACGAAGATTTTCGGGAAAATCCCCCACCCCAAACTACCCTTTACATGGAACATTTTTCTAAATTTTTGTTTTTTAAAAATGTCATATATTAAAGATGTTTACATGAAAAAGTAAAATGTATATTTTGAATTTTCTGGGAATACTCTGTGAAGTCTTCTTCATTCGGAAAGAAACTTATATAATCCTGCATAATTGGTAAACGTTAAGCGATATACGAAAACGTAAATGTGAAAACACACAATTTATTTCAAATAATCTTTTTGTGCCATCAGCCATTTCCGAGGTATCCGTCATTAATGCTTCCAATTGTTCAATTCTATCATTCTTTTCAAGCACTGTCGATTTTCAGCTGGATGTCATGGAAAGAGTATGGACGCGTCCGGTTATAAAACATTTGACTATTGCTATTCTTTTTGTATCTATAATATGCAATGCAGCCATTCCGATTTGTATACCCACTAATAAGCGATAGAGGATAGAGAAAGTCATGCAAATGTAACACTAGAATTGTTTAATATAGCTTCCATAAACTATTGTTACGAAAACTTATTTTTCAATTTACTTCCTACTTAATCGTTAAAACTTTTGCAGAAATAGATTAACTATACACTTCGTAGAAGGTACAAGGGGTATAGAGGAAACGAAATAGATGCTTAAAATGAAAAGCTAGTTGCTATATGCTAGCCTAGAAATTTCATACTCTTTCCATGGCATCGCGAGAAATATACCGAATAGTGACAGCAGTTTAAAAAGATGACCAGATATTGAAAAATGCAAACAAATATACACATATATTGGAAAGGGCTAATGCTGCAAACAAGTTATTTGAAACAAATTGTGTATTCTAAAGAGATCTACATTTTATCTTAGTGCGTGTTTGTCCTATTCCTTATAGTTTGCCAGTTATAAAAAAAACTATACAGAATTCTTTCCCACTGAAGAGGCCTTAACAGGCTAATCCCAGAAAATTTAAGATGTACAACGTATTTGTAAAGTAAATAAATTTGTAATACCATATATTAAACATATAGCATTTTAATCAAAATTGCTAAGAGCCATTTGAGAAAAAGGAAAATTTCGAAAAATATCCCATGTAAAGGGTAGTTTTAGGTGGAAAATTTTTATTGAAAATCCTCGTGCTGCATAAGATGCTGAAACTAGATGCCAATGCTTTATCAGACATTTCGTTTTTGGGTTATGCTATACACAGAAACACACACAGACCGGCACACACGGGAATCTTTTTCTAAAAATGATTTTTTGAGTTCAGAGGACCTCGAAACATTTATTCCCGGTGAAATTTCAACATCGAATTATGGAATGGAATGCAATGTTTGCTCTACTTACTGTAAGTACATAGTAGATTAAGTAAAACGCATTTAGCGGGGCCGACCAACATCAATAAATTAGCAATAAAAATTGAGAGAAGAGAAAATTCAAAAAGTTGATACTGAAGGACAGGATAGGTGCGGCGAAGGTGATTGGCGAGATATCTGGGATCCTTCCACAATTTCCCATTGTTCTGTGCAACGTTAAGGTGATGTTATTAAGGTTGCCTATTGCCAGGCATTTTCACGTTTAGGTTTACATAATGCTAGTTATTATCAAGATATAACTAATATTGCCCAAATCTAAAAGTGTAAAAGCAACCTGGATCACACCACCTTAGCGTTAATAACAATGAGAGATAGAATGCAGAGCCAAGAAATAAGGAAGAAGATACGATTAAAGGATGCTTTTGGCGGGGGGGGGGGGTTCGGGAATAGGAAGGATTTGTCGTGGATTAGAAAGGAGAAGTAAGGAAAGGTATTGGGGTTCCGCTGCTGCACCCCCGTTAGTACGCAGAAGGATAACTGCCAGCTTATTGCGCTGGCAGCGGAGTAAGGAGTGTCCGGCTGACGGCCATGACCAGGGCCCTGGCCGGCACCACGGGGAGTTACGTAGGTAGGATTTGACGTTGTATATTTCATCATTTTAGTGATTGTTGCGCGGCCCTCGATAGGAGCCCTCTGGTTGTCGATAGAAGTTGGGTAGTACCGTCTTTAAAATGCGTGTTTCCAGTGACGCCACGCGGACGCTGGTTCCCTCCTGCTCACTCTTCAGTCCGGAGAGGACAGAAGTCCACTCGGTCATCGTAGTGTTCAGGGATTGTAGTAGGTCGGCATGACCTGACAACGTGTGCCGGAGCTCCTCCGACAGAGGTGCTGGAGCTGGCGGTGCTGCTGTCGGTGGCAGGCTGGCGAACTGACTTCATGGGACTCCAGGACTGGTTAGAGAACGTCGCCAGGCAGAGAGCCCTCTGGGCAGACCATAGGCAGCAGGTGAACCACGATAGCCAAAGACAGAGAAACTTGGAAAAAAGCTAGTAGCCAGTAGGACAATAAACTACGTTATCTTTCCCGGAATAGCTAACCGGGAGTGCAAAAAACCAGCTCCCTTTCTCTTGGAAGAGTGCCTTACCCAAAAGGAATATGTATATATATACACGTGTGTGTGCTAATTAGGAATTGTGAATGCTTATTAAGTAAGACCTATCAGTACCGCCGTGGCGTATTAGCTGCAAAACTACCTAGCTTGGGGATCAAGAAAAGCTGTGCACGTACCTAATATCTACACGAAATGCAGATGTGTTTTATACCTCCTTAATGTCTAAAATTCGAGAGCAATCCGAATTAATTTGGAGGATGGTTGCATATCAACAATGAAACAAGTTTCACGTAAGGTATGGGAAAGGAGTACAAGGTAGAATACGTTCCGTAAGAGCCGACCCGACACCTCAGAGAACGGCGTCTGGTAGTTTGTTTCAGTCCGCAGTCGTAGGTTTTCGCGATCTTTTGTTAAGACACGACGAGAAATGTTCTCTTTACAATAATCTAAAGCGGGAATCCTATAACCTGTTACGTTATAGTTTAGAACGGATGAATAAAACTAGGTTCTACACAGGAAATGAATCGAAAGGGGGCATCCCCTAGCCCGCGTTGGCGTTCCTACCAGCATAGTAGTGAACCCGGATTAGATTCCTGGTACCAGCATACGGATTTTTCCCTTGCTGAGAAATCTGGTAACTCGTGAGGTTCTTGGGGACGAACTGAAGAGCTACCTGAGGGAGAAGTAGCGGCTGCGCTCTCGGAAAATATGCCAAAGCGACCGGGGGAAGTCGGCATGCCGACCATGTCACCGGCATTGCAGCACTACTCTATCCATAATATCCTATGTGAACTTGATGCACCGGCCGTGCGGTAAACCTAGGGCTGTCGTGCTGGGAGTTTACTTTTAACAACCAAAAGGTAAAGGGATGCTCATCCTAAATCTATAACATTAAAGAGACAAGCTTAAATTTCAGCTTTAAATACCGTCTTAGCAACATGTTTTTGAAGAAAAATGTAAAATGTTAACCACGGAGTTTATTTAAAAATTATAAACTAAAGTCAGAACAAACAGGATCACAGAAATTTAAATATTAAATATGAATGGTAATAGTGGATAGAATCCAATAGGAGCCTCAAAACTTCGTAATTCAAGCAATTTCTTTTACTTAGCGAATGCAACACATGCTAATGAAGTTTTCCGTTTAATACTGAACAGAAAGGGGGAGCTGTTATTTAATCTAAGCAACAGCAAGTACCCGTAACGAGATTAAACGTTAAAGAAAATATAATAATTAAAAGAAACCAAAATATGATCGGTGGAATAGTCCTAAGGCCGTAATTCAAAAGTTATTTCCCTTGAGTAAACCATTGGCTGTGAAATCCGTCGGCAATACTTTACGCCTCGGCTTGCTCCAGGAACAGCCGAGAATACAAAACCACCCAATAAAGGTCCAATATAACTGCAGATCGGAATTGAGCTAGTAACAGATTTATTAGCCCAGGAGGACAGTAGCTGTGAAAAAAATGAACATACAAAATACAATCTAGCCTATCTAAATATCCCTTACTAAACTATTGGCTTAAGAATAAAGAAAACTGAATACCCTTGAAAGTGCCAGTTGTGGCTGTACAAATATCCACACAACAAGCTGGATTGGACTTAGAAGTGCACAGATTGTAATGAAGGTTTTTTTTTCCTAGTTGGTTCGTTATGTTTCCTAACATCTTTAACTGATTCTTGACAAGGAATTAAAATGTGATTGCCTTTTGCGATGTTTATTGATTGAAACTAACATCTACAGAATTTCAAACTCCCTACATCCCATATTTCATATTAGTTCAGGACAGACGCTTTTCACGAATTGTTTTTCTCATTCAGGAGCGAGGAAATAATAAAATTTCTAAACTTACTGATGGAGAGGCAAGACATTCTGTGAAAAGCTAATAAAGCTAATGGAAGGCTCAGGAGCTTCAGCTCCATTATATGAAATACTTCCCCGTCGGCTGACGCCTTCAAGAAGGAAAAAAGCAAGCGCCGCGCCGCTTGGAGTGTTAAGTGCTACAGATCAGTGACCTGTGAAATCAATCCTTCAGCGCACCAGCAACATTTCATAGCTCCTGAAGCTGGGATATTTTCAGCCGTAAGGAACATTTACCAAGCTCTGCAACTGGGCAACAAAGTTTGTTGGATAAAATATAGACTTTATCGCACAATGTTTCTGTACGTGAAGCGAACTGGAGTTACTATGACGGCTTGACAGTGAAACACAATTAAATACAATGGTGTAAAAAAGTATGTTTATTTTATTAGTACAGTTATTAAAAGATTTAAGAAATTGTTTCTGGTTTGAAACCTAACCCACAGAAAAGTGGGCCATAGGGAAACGCAGAGGTTTATGTTGTCACTGACAAGTCTAGCTCCACCCTCTGCCAGAGTGAGTTCCTCTCTTCCTCACGCATAATTCTGACCACCATGGCGTAAAAGTTCGGGGTCGAACCAGAGTCCACGTCCACTTACGCAGAGGTGGATTAATCATCCAAACGATACTGAGAGGTGATAGGGCCAGCACCACGTGTTCCTCAGTCGTAACGTTGCTTGTATGTTCGGGATCGCTGCTTATCGCAGCTCCTCAATTTCCTCCGGTCCTGTACCCGCGATTTAAAACTCGCATCCTCATGGGGGTGCTTACCTCCCCAAAATATGGTCGAAGGGTAACATCACAAGCTGAGCAACGGTGAATTTTGGCGCAAAAATAAAATCTAAAATAATGAAAAAAAAATAGAAATAGAGACGAAAAGTTTAGCACTTTTTTGTTGTAGTTTTTACTGTGTTCATATCTTATATGTTTATGCTACACTAACGTCTTCTTAATGTCCGCTTTTTAAAGCATTTAACGGAAAGCAGTGGAATATGGACGTGCTAACTTTATACTGAATTTACCAACGACCACAATTTTAAGAATTTTAATCATAGAGGCATAAAAGATGATGACAATAATATATTATACAGCTAAGTAATAATGATTAGTTATTATTATTATCATCATTATTATTAAATATCTAAATCTTATGGACGAAAACAATTACCGAAATTACATCAAAATAATATACCCTTGGCGGTATTATTGTTTCCATGCCTACTTCAGAAGAAACGTTTGACATAAACGTAAAAGAATCTCAAGCCTGATAAAGCGGCCTCTGAGCAAAATTACCGGTCTTTCACGCCCAAAATAGAATGGGACGCTAAGGACCACAGCAGTTACAAAGCATCCATAAATAAAAACTCAATTTATTTTTCATAGTTGTTTACATTTCAGATATCCTTCCGTCTACAATGCTGGGTACAAAATCATGTTACATTGGACTAGCTATTTACTTGTTAGACGAATCAAGTAGAATTCATTAAATGAGATTATTCCTTGTCCCTCCTTCGTTTCGCATCGAGCATAATATCGCTCATGGGTTCTTGGGATTTATTAAGCGGCGCGGAGGTACTCTTTAGGCACAACGTCGTCCATCACTACAACCAGCTCCAACCTCTTCAAATGCTAAGAGACCACGGCATTTTGCTTGGACCGTGGCGGTACGGAGGTTGTGATATTCTCCGCATAACATCCCCCCGGGAGGCAGTTTGTGCATAAACGACCGACCAGCCCTTCATTCCAGTGATATGCGATCTGGGGAAATGGACCGTTTCTAATCTCCTGAGAGTACGCAATTCTAATAATGGAATTTGGAGGCATAAATTAATTTGCTGGAGGTGATTCTTAATAAGTTTCACTTCTGTATATCAGAGATTTTGAATGCGAATCCCCTCGGAAAATTGGCGCAATCAATCTCATGCAAACCGCAGTATAATCAGTGAGAATCTCTGTCTCGGGCTGTAGTAATGCGATAAAACAAAACTACCGTTATCTCGGTTGCTTAAGAGGGCAATAGACAGCTGTAAGTTTGTCTTGTGGAAAGGTGTAATGCAGAACATTTAAAGCATTTCTTGCGCTCATTAAGGTTACTACCTTTCCCCAAAGAGTTAGAGTGGTTTTCAGCAGTCATCGATAATACAGAAGTGTACTATGCCTTTCAAACGATTGTTTGTTTATTATGTGTGCAAAACTGTTAAAAAATAGCTATTTTATAAAATCACTAAACCGGCTCTTCAAAAACTAAGCTCTGCGCCCCTCTAGCCTTCCCCCAGTACGGACATCGCTCACACTCGCTATGGAAAGGGATGGCCAAGGAGTTTGTGTCACTAAGTGAATTATTTTTATCATAAACCTACAAAGAATATGCATGCATGTATTTCCATGCTTAGGCACACATTTTAAGTAATTTTATTTATATAGTTCTTCCTTTCAAGGTTGGATTGTTGCTGTCCTGTTCCCAGGCTAATTGCATCCTCCCAACTTCTTCTTGCGTAACCCAGGTCACACTTCCCAACGGTTGGTAAAAGTACGTTTGCCACTGAGTCTGTCTATGGTCATTCTCTCTATGTAATGTTGCCAGTTTTTAGTGACGAAACTAAGGATACTGTTTTTAATTCTTTCATTATTTCACAACTTTTCTTTTTGTCTCTTACTGTTTGTTACCTTTCCAGTAATCTGAGGGATCTCATGTTCACTTCAGCTCTAATTTCAGTTGATTCATTACGCTCTCGATACTAGGCTCTTAGGGTCCATGTTTCACTACTGTACAGCAGTATATGCTTTGACAGAATAATGTGGAATCTAATTTGCACATACTTAAGTCACATTTCTTCTAAATTGTTTACTGTAGCGGTTCTTGGATCTACCGCTACTGAACGTCATTTAGTGGCGCGGTCTAAACATCCCGATGAATAGGTACACGTCCAATATGACTACGTCACCGTATCACCGCCCAAAGCACTCCCCAAATATGGCGGCGTGTGATCTTCCAGCATAGCTGTGGCAACAAGTGGTTCTCTTGATTGGTGGCCAACTCTCCTCTCCTCTTCAACCCCGCCTGGGAGTATATAACCGCCCCGCCAAAGCATGGTAAGGATGAGTACTCGACGGGACACGCAGAAGTAACAACGTAAAACAGCTCATCGCATATAAGGAAGTCCACTCCGAGTAAGCAAACGTAGGAATGGGGAGAATTATTGTTAGACTAGGGAAACTTAGACACGAAAGGAAGCATCAAACAAGGGTCACGGTGTAGTATGCAACTGTTATATTATGCTTGGCAGCTGCACATATTTTAAAATTAATTGCTGCTAGTAGTTTGGGGAAAATGGTAATAGTTCGCGGGAAAATAAAGTAACGTAACTTTGAAACGATTGCTTTTGAACTTAAGAGAGTTAATTTATAGAAAAGGCAAGTTTGTTTAATGCCGTTAAATAATGTTTGTTTACAGAACATAATTAATAGGTGACCAAACTGCGAAAGAAAAAGCATTTAACTTAGTACTCAGTATATTGGGAAAATGTTTTATTTAATGAGTTTAGAGAATATTTATGCAAAACTTTATGATTATAAATTTTGCAACAGTTACTTTTATTTCATTTTTATTGTACTGTATGTTTGCTTGTTAGGCAATTTTATGGTTTAATGAATAAAGAATTATTTTTCTAAGCTGAACTTTTGATTTATGCTTTATACACGCTTTGGTTACCCCCCTCGATCCATTACCTTTCATGTTTTCTTACTCATTGTTACAAGGGTGTTTAGTGGGAAAGGGCCACTATTGAGGAAAAGAAAAAGAAAACCACCACAACGTAACATTTCTTATAATTCCACTTGTTCTGTTATATTTCTGTACATTTTCTTCTAAATCTAAATTAATTTTGTAGTTTGTAGTTATATTACATACCAGATATTTCAAAAGTTTCACCTGATTTATATTTTGCCCATCGTTATTTTTACACTCGTTGCTTTGCCCTCCGTTGCTACACTATTGTTTTATTAGAACATAGCTTCAGGATGTATTTTTTAAATATATTATTTACTTTTTTACATTATACTGGAGCTCATCTTCTTTAGTTGCCAACAGGAGCTGGTCATTCGTAAGCAGTAGTTATAATACCTTTATTTCTCCCTTGGTGTATGCCACTTGGCTCATTAATATTTTCCACTCTTCCAATATTTTATTTATGAAAATATCAAATAAATGATATATATTAAATAAATTATATATATAGTGGCAAGTGGTGTTGGTAACACTGTAATAATATGTGGTGTGGTAACATTGTATGGTTAACTCTTAGGTTGGCAATGAGAACAGGTAGTGACGTAGTAGAAAGGGAGGGGTTAAACCGGCTTTATCTTGTGGTAGCGTGTAGCTTGCACCCTCTTTGAGCCTTGCCTGTGGGATTGGCAGGACGTGTGTTAGGATGACGCTTCGACGAACAAGAAGGTAAAATGTATCACCTTTATTTGGTATAATATATTTGACATCTAACTTCATACTATGTGAATTATTTATGTAGGTGGTCCCTTCCTTGCTAGGCCATGATGATTTAATAATATTTTGGTGATTTTTAGGTATTTTTGGTACTTTGTTAGCTTGCCCCCGTCGGACCTCGTGTTAGGAAAATGTGTTGCTTTAGATCCCGGTCCTGTGCTCTACCCCCCGTAATGGAGTGAAATAAAGGAGGTTTCGACAATATATATGCGGTACCTGCTATTGACAGCATAGTACCCACTTTAACTCGTTGCTCTCAAGTTTCCATTCAGTACTTCTAGGTTCTGTGTAGGGTTTTGTTTTTCCGGCAGTGTTGGTTGTGCGTTAACAGTGATAAACAGTAGTATGGATAGGTTTACTAATAAAGAATTGGCCGATATGCACCTCGTGTATGGGTTCACTGAAGACAATGGAAGAAAGGCACAACGGTGCTTTGCTGAGCTGTTCCCGCACCGACGGCAACCATATCACAGTAATTTTGTATCTGTACGTATGCGCCTACGAGAAACTGGATCCCTCCATATTAGAATGGAAGATACTGGCCATGCGAGGTATGCCAGAACACCCGATCTGGAAGAGAATATGTTACACGGATTAGTGACAATCCTGCCGCTAGTAGTCTGCGCGTTACCGAGCTCTAAACACAAACCAACTTACTGTTTTGAGAGTCGTACACGAACAACAATTGCACCGGTATCATTCACAGAAGGTGCAGTCATTGCAGCCAGCCGACTTCCCTTTTCTAATAGGTTTGCAAATTGGTTCTTATAGCTATATGCAGAAAACCACAATTTTCCTGCTTTGGTGTTGTTTACAGACAAGGCCAATTTATAAGAGAGTGCATGTTCAACAGTAGGAATAGCCATGTATGGCATTACGAAAATCCACACTCACTGTTGTGTCGATCTTATCAACAGCAGTTTACTGTGAATGCATGGGCTGGTATTGTCAACGATTTTATGATTGGACCTTACGTACTTCCTGATACACTGAACGGAGCCGCTGAGAATTCGTCAGCTTATGTTATTTCAACATGACGGGACGATGGCACATTTTGCACTCGATGTTGGGAACCACATTGACGTACAGCTTGGATGACAATGGCTTGGTCGCGGTGGTCCAGTTCCATGGCCAGTTCGATCACCAGATATAACTCCAATGGACGTTTTCTTTTTGGGGCATGTGAAGAGCCTAGTTTATGAGACTTCGGTCAATAATCGCATGAACCTGGTTGCTAGGATTATCGCAATCGCGGAAGTGGTACGCCAAACTCCTGGAATGCTTGAGCGTGTAAGACAGTCAATGGTGCGTAGCTGTAAGCTCTGCCGTGATCATGGTGGTGGATATTTTGAAAAATATCTGTAAGGGAACAGTTTTGCATGTGATAAAAGTGTACGTGTTTCGTCTGAGGATGTTGCATTAATCTGCGTTTTGTGTTGCACGTTTCGGTTATTGCGTATTATACAGGCTTCTTCATAGTTGTGAAGGTATTTTCACAGAAACAAGCGTAATTGGGGTAACAAAACGAATAAATTATAATTACTTTACTGCTACTCTGTCACGAGCCGCCGGAGACCATAGGTCTCTTGCACCAAAATATTCAGAAGGTACCCCTGAACAACCTCTGAAACTTCTGTGTGTCGTATCTAGTTGTGTGTGTGTATGTATGTTTATTCTGCATTCTAATTTAAATTTCGGTTTGATCATACAAGAATTTCACAGCATTAATTAAGTTCGATGGTATTTATACTCTAATATATTTCATAATTTGGATCCATTTACTCTATGATATGCTTTCACATAATCTAAAAAAAAAATAGTATGTAGAGGAATTAGGAGTTAGAAGTAGTCAGACGGAGGGACCTCCGGTAATTGGAGCACAGCCCCGCACGTAGGCCATAGTGGGCCCTTTGTGTTTTCAACATGACCCCTGGGAGGAAGGAATGAAGGGGAGACTGAAGGGCAATCAGATCCGGACGACGATGTGCGCTAGCAAGGACGGGGTTCCTAACATTCCAAATTGACACAATGACATGCTAGCCCTGCCTTAGCTACCCTCAACCTGGGGGGTCCTGTAATAGATGAGACAGTCCCAAGAAGAAAGGGGACTCGAGCAGTCCTGCCAAGCTATGGGAGAAATCTTTCCGTAACACAAATTCAACCGTCCCGCCGCAACGCACAAACCGCCGTCGCTGGTCCTACAACCCTTAAAAGATAAATTGAAGCAGATGTATGAAAGGAAATGATGGGATCAGGAAATGATATACAGAAACTTCGTGGTAGAAGGGGAACTACTCCAGTATTCGCCTGCAACCACAAAAAACCATGGTCAGGGTGGCCTGCCTGACGGAGGTAGAGGGGTAAATTATATTGTACTCGTTTCTCGTATTATTTATTTTATTGTGAGAATGACACCAATACAAGACCTCCCTTCACCGAATCCACACTGTTCTTCCTGTAATATGTTTTCCACTATTGGTTGTAACGTACTTTTTATTATGTTTGTACATTATTTGTATACTGCAGCATTTAAAAACTATATTTGCCCCGGAGTTATCCTAAACAGTAATCCGCGCATAATTCATTGCAGTGCCAAAATGTATCTAATTCACGTATTAACTTGTGAAAAATATTTCCTTTTGAGCTTTGGCAGATATCAACATTACTTACAATGTAAGCTTGTGAGGTAAGCAGCATAGCAATTTAGCGAGCGAACTCTGACGGCTATCGCTTGGGAAAAAGGGCACGATACATTCACCGCAAGAATTTTGTGGCAAAAAATTATGTGAATGTTTCCTGCCACTCGACGGCTACACAAACAATGCTTAATTGCTTTGAAAGGAAATACGGTTCAGTTCGCCTAAGGCTCGTTTCATCAGCTGGGAGCGCAGAGGCAGACTTTTGCAAGAGAGGGCATCCAGCTGTGCCATGCACTGCGTGAAGAGATCACTTTGACATCAGAATCGTCAAGCTTTTGTCACGTCTTGACTTTAGTCCAAAGCACACAGAGGTAGTATATAGAAAATTAAAACTTTTTTTTATACAGCAGTAGCATAGAAAATTAACTTACAAACATGTGCGGCTCTCAATCGCAATGCATTTGAAATCATTTTACTGCTTTTTTTCTTCCTTCGGAAAGTAAAATTTTCATAGGAGTAAGAGTTTGTAACTATGGCTTTTGAAGATTTATACACCGCAAAAAGGTATTGATAAATGACCCTTTATGCAACAGTGCAATTCTTCTTTAAGTCTTCAGTCTTCTTTAAGTTAGCGGGGACTGCTGTTAAAACACGAAGCGTTTTAATACGGTATATCTGATTATGTTAAAGCTTATTAATGCCATTTGCATATTAAACTTCGCCATTCGGTTTGGTTTTCTGATGGAGGTAGCCCGACAGAAAAACACCGATAGGTACAGTTGTGACATAGATGTCACAAATATTAAAAATACGTCAAAATAACAAAGAAGTTTTCATCTATAACTTTGGGGAATTACAGTTTTGTTTAAGCAGTTAACAGTTTTGTTATGATGGAGATTACAGTAATTTGGAACGAACTTAATAGAATACAGTCTGAAACCTTTTAATTTCGTTCTTAGTTCTTAACAGTTGGATACTCAGGTTTCAGGAACTTACACAAAGGCCTGCCACACCTATATCCATTTTGTCTCTCTACGACTAATTGCTAATTATATTTATATGGATTCATATTACAGTAAATTTGCACTATATATAACAAATATATACCTTGTGTCTATCCATTACGAAATAAAAAAATAAGATTCCAGCAACACAAATTTTAATTTAAGACAGCTGTTTCATCTTACTACATAATTTAAGTGAAATCGAAATAGGAAGTTTATGAAGAGGTCCATTGTCTAGTAGAAGAGCGCTCAACAAAATGAGTACCTTCGTTAGTTTAGTTGTTATCAGCTGATGATCAGCTTCGGATATCTAGAAGTTCTGTGATTTTATTAGTGAAACGCGTAAATTATTTCACCAGGACTGTTTTCAACATCTCAAGAATTCTAATTAAACTCTATGGTGCGACAGGCAGACAACACCAGAATTAGTTTATTATTTCGCTGATACTTCACTAGTGAATATGCCTATTTCATTTATTTCTATGTGCTCAAGTAATAATACTACACATATTTGTAATAAAATTCTAATGCGCAATAATCACACGACTTTCTAGACGATTTGTTTTAATAATATTGTTCAAAATATTTACGAAAGTTTTCTTTTTCTTTGTTTTTTCCCCACTTCTAGTTATTCATGATAAACGGTCAATAATGAGCTCATTAGAAATTAACACAGCAAATTATTTAAATAAGTTATTTCACATAAAATGTATGTATATTTTAATGATCACAACGTTTGTATGGAAGCGTTTTTGGTGCCCTCAATTGTTTCACAGTTACAAACGCTGTAATAAGAATGGAAGAGACTTCAGCGGCTATTAACGCAGCATTCAAGATAAACATTGTATTCGCCATGATATAAATCGTTAAACAATGTTTGAGAAAATAAAAATAAAAAAAAAACAATGAAAGTCCTAAAAGCAGCCCCACTAAAGGGATTCTTCCATTGAAAATATTAACAAAATCTTTGAAAGAAAAATTATTTCCCCTCTTTATCATTAACAAAAATCGCTAAATCTCGTTGGTTCATTACGTATACGTTTTTCTCATCTCCTTTACATCTAAATGTCCTTCAGAGGATTTAAATGACCTGTATCCTGGTATATTGAGTGGGGATATACAACTTAATTCCGTCTTTCTGGCACAAATTGTTTCAGTATTTTTCGTCACTGCAAATGCTCCACATGGTAAACATTTCATCCAATTTGTTTGAAATTTTCAACATAGGTTTCTTAAAGCTCACACAGAATTTCAAGTGCTTATAGTAGTTCCGTGGTTATGGATTTATTTTTGAAATGCCATACTTGTATCTTTTGTTTAAAAGATGAATGTCATTTTTTCTGTAAGAACATAAGGAATATATATAAAGAAATGCCTACTTTTGAAGAAGGGAATTTTAAAAACGGGTAATTATGTTTAAAATTTAAGTTTTACAAAACTTTCATCCGAGAGGACAATGTTCAAAAGATTTTAAAAATTATTTTTGAAAATTAATATATCGAAAATTTTAAAAGATATTGAGTTAAAATTTAAATACCTCTTCTATGTGTATTAGATAAAGCTTTGGCGTATACCAGTTAAATTAAATAAACATGGTGAAATTTTGCTCTTTTCGGCAAACATTCTCGTAGGCATTAAACTTCGTATTTGTCCGACTTAGGTACCTTTATGGGCTATACAGTTCTGTTTCTCTTTCTATGCCCCTCTCTCTTTCTCTCTCTCTCACACACACACACACACATTTTTTTTCTATTTGTATTTCTTGCGACTCAAATATGTTCATTTCCAGTTAAATTACAACATCGAATTGCAATAATTCCTCTATCATTGGTACGCAGTAGAGAAAATGCAAATATATGTAGTAAATGGTACTTTTGGTAGACACTATACTGGGCTTAACCTATTTAATTTCCGACACAACTCGTAACATGATTGAGAACTATGACCTATGACAATAACTCCAGGTCATCTACGCTCACTTCTGACGCGCAAACATTCATTACCCTCCATCGTAATCCTTTGTTTCGCCAATGCGCCGCGGGCTTGAGCTTCGTGGCGAGGATAACATGAATTGCAGCACTGAAATTACTGAACGAGAAGCAATCTTCTAAATCCATGTAAAATACGGAGTAGAAGCAAAAGCAGCAAAATTACCAGTTTCATGCAAGTGTAAAATCACCAATGATATCCCAAATAGTGAACATTACGCAGCCTTAATAAGAACAAAGTATTTTTAGGGATCTAGTTCAAGCTAGAAGTTATGTACTCTACCACTAGGTGTTAAATATATTTTATCAATTAATGTTATCAAATTTGATGGTCATTAATTCTACTTAAATGGCTACGAATTAAACATTTCAAATGTGACGATAATATCTTTATATGTTATTACACGCGCGCGCGCGCCCCCTGAGTTAAAGCTATTCCTTTCTATTAATCAAGTCATCTGTTACTGAGACAAAATGACCATCGATGCACGATTCTGTTAGCGGTGAATGACAAAAGACAAACGATGCGCGATTTGACTAATGGAGAAGAGAGTTACTATAAATTCAAGAGTTATTACTGACTAGTGCTCTACTTTATAAATTATGGGGCGGCTAACGCATGTTAAACATAGTTACATTTTGAAATTAATTTTCCTTCTACACAAGCTGTGTGTTGGACAAGGTTGGAAAGGTAGAATCAGACGACTGAAAAATTCAATGCCATAGCCGGGATTTAAACCACGGATCTCCCGGTCTCTGACTGGTTGCTCTAACCAGAGCTACCTTGGCAACATGCCCGCACGACATTAAATTCTCCAACAGATTCGCATTTTTTCCGGTAAAACACAACGAGATCTCAAATTGTATTGAGATGACATACCCCAAGCGAATTACAATGTTGTAAGCACTTTAAGTCCCGGACTTCATGGTTTCAACCACTATTAGGTCAATTAATGGAATTAATTGTTCTTCCACACAAGCCGTGTGTTGAACAAGGTTGGAAAGGTAGAATCAGACGACTGAAAAACGTAGTTACATTTTGCTCGCCTTCAGCTTTTTGTTTGTTTGTAAAAATCCTATTCGTAAAAATAAAATGTCACTTTTACCACTTGTATCATAAAATGCTATTCAAAAGTAAAACGTATTTTATAAAGTTAATGAGTGTGTTAGAGTGGTTAAATTATTAAACTAAATCTGGTAAATTACTCTTCCATTAATAAAATTTAAAATAAAGCATACTCACTGTTGTTGAATTTATGGTGTTCAAACATTTGATGTTTGACCACTTTGGATAACATGAATGCAGTAGCAACAATAAGGTATTCTTCTATTGAAGGCCGTATTATATAGGGATGCTTTTCCTAATTTCTGCGTGATTCTTTCATCAGAACCTTAATGGTCAGGCAGCTAATGTAACTAGGCTATTTTATCCATAAATTTCTAAATATCTACATTTTTGCAAACACCGCCATCATCAGATACATTAGTACACTTTTAACAAAGATAAAATTCAGCTTGGTAATTTTGCAAAACATTTAATCAAAATATACCAACAAATTAAAAACTCTTATCGGATTAAAAGCAACGCGTGCGAAGCTCTAAGAATTAATAGCATTTTCTCGAATTAGGTGAATGAGAATGTTTACTCTAATAATTTGACCGCGTCTGTAACAATGGTATACATTTTTTTCTTCCTTTAAAAAGTGATATTTAACACAATTTTACGGTATTTAATTTAAACTGGGTAGAAGACTGCAAAGAGATTACAAAAGCAGCATTGGATTGCAGTATTTCAAGACTCTCCGAAAGACAGTAGATTACCAAAGCTGTATCGTACGAGGCCGACACTGAAAAGTTCTAGAAAATCAAGGATTAGTTTAAAAAAGTTTAAATGATTTTATTATTTTTCAATATTCCCCTTTAACATGAATACATTTTTGCATTCGATGCAACCGGTCCTAAAGCATTGATGTCATTTCTCCCGAGGCACTTCAAAAACCAGGTTTTTATAATGTTCCACCGCTTCATCTGACGACGAAAAAGTGATTGCACGCATTTGATCTTTAATTTTTGGAAACAGAAAAAAATCACAATGTCGGTCTGTATAGTGGAGGGTCCACGGTGCTGACCTTTACGGCATCCAGATACTCAGTTGTTAGTTTTGCTGTATGCGACGATGGGTTGTCATGATGTAACATTATATTTCCTTTTGGTTATTTTGGCGAATGTTTTCAAAAATTGTGGTAAACGAACACTTATGTAACAATTGGCAGTAACGCCACGTCTATCTTTTAATGCAATAGTAGCAATATGACCAGTTTTAGAGAGAGAGAGAGAGAGAGAGAGAGAGAGAGAGAGAGAGAAGAAAACACTGGCAAGCATCTTCTCACCAGCATTGCGAATACATGAGACTTTTGTAGCCTTAGGTTCTGTTCGAAGATCCATTGAGCCGATTGACTTTTCTTTTCATTATAACAATAAATCCAAGATTCATCACCAGTAACGATACTCCAAACCAAATTTGAAGTGCTGTCTTGGAACTTTTCCAGAGTTTTTCTGACCAATCAATGCAGATTGGGAGCCGAGATCTGGGCTCCCAAAGAGACGTATAAGTCTGAGGAGGAGGGGAGCCGGGTGCACCAGCCAGCACCCGGGAGTTGAAATCTGTAAATATTACGGACCCTGCCCTCTGCCTGTTGTGCTTCCTGGTCCGATCGCCCTCTGTCTTCTCTCACCTTATCCCTCCCTCCCGGAGCGCCCCGTTAGAAGCCTAGGCAAAAAAATCTGCGTAGGTCGAAGTGCTAATTCCCCCTGCGGTCCTAGTCCTATCCTATCCTATGTATGCACTTGAGCCTTCAAAAGTCTTCATTTAGGAATTAGTTTTCTATAATTTTCTGTCTCTTACCCCAATTGAGGGGAATTAATGTTTTAAAAATCCTCAATTACTGAAAACGTGTCAAAGAATGTCATGTCAAATAGATTGAGTGGATGAGATTGTTGCTGAAAGCAGGATGAAGGGAACAGCAGTTTGAGAGTACTTGCCGCACTCCTATTCCGAAAAAATGTTTGCACGTAAATGTAAACGTTGTGTAATTTTAAAGAAAAAGGAACTTCCTAGTCTAGGAGTTTTAATTTACAACATTAGTTGTAACTCATGTCCTTTCAGTCAAGCAGATTCAAAGTCGTGTCTATTAAATTAAATTGTGCATGCGAATCATTCGAGCAGCTCAAGCTGTTATGGTGCAAAGCGGTTCTTAGGCGCCTGTTCTAGAGGAGATATGCATTCTGCACAGCATATTAAAACAAAAACCAGCGCTCAAGCATGAAACTATGCGCAGGTCCCATAGTTCCGGAGTAACGTTCTCTATTCTTTGTTCTTTTTCTGCGATGGCATCATGAGATAAGCACGCTTGCTGTGCACCGTTGGAAATCTTACTACGATGAAAATATTCAACACACGAGTGCTAATGAAAATAACCTCTCTTGCCGTTTTCTTTACACATTGTTTGGAAAATACGTAATTTCGAGCATCCGCACTTTAAATCAGATCTAGATGTTACCTGGGAAAATGTATGTGGAAAGAGAGTAACCAATTAAATGTATCAGCTCTCTCGTTGATTGTACAGGATGGCGAAGGTAAAAGAGGCCCGACAATTCACTACAGAATACTGAATTATTATTATTATTATTATTATTATTATTATTATTATTATTATTAAGAACAATGAACAATACAGAATACAGGATAGTAAATTATTATTAAGGACAATGAACAATGTACTGAACATGCAATAGGCCAATAGTTCACAGGAGGTGCTGAAACTGTTCACTATAAACTTCCATACAATCGAGCAAGTCCCAACATGTGCCAATTCATGTGGTGTGATTTCCGCAATCGCATTGCGAATGTTTGTTTTTAACTCTTCAATTGTATGCGGTTGTTACTGTAGACTTTACCCTTTAAATTACCCCACAAATAAAAATCGCAGGTACACAGATCGGGCGATCTGGGAGGCTATAAGCTTGCGGAAACTGCAGGTTCTTCTCCGAAAGCTTCATGGGCGTATGGCATTCAAAACCTTGAAGTATACGCCGTAGTGCCATCTTGCTGGAAAAACGCATACTCTCGTTCTTCCTCCCTTAGCTGCACTATGAATGGTTGCAACAATTTTGTTACATATACTTGAAAGTTCACTTTGGTACTGAAGAAAATGGACTGAACCTGTTGCTCTAAATTTACTGATAATTTCTGCACAACACTTTTTGCATGAGCAGCTGTCTGTGAATACTTTCTCTAGAACCTCTCATTTAACGTTATAAACAATTTACAGTCAAAATTAGTTTCAACAATAAACACTCTATGTTAAATTGAAAACGGCATTCTGCAGAACTGCATTCATAAAAAGCCTCAACTGACAACGGCTCCTCGACATCACGTGACCCCGCTCGAGTGGCCCATTATCGCCAAGAAATAACCACACTCAGATTTAAATATGACGTTCAGTATAACACGGGGCCTCTTTTATTTTAGCCACTCTGTATCACGCGTCATAAATTTAACGTAACCACAAAACAAGCAAATAACCTTTATGTACCAATGGCTTTACAGTCTTAACCTTGAAGTAGCGAGGTAACTGATTAAACACAATCTTCTAGTATTATCTCTCCGATATTATCAAAATAAGTAGAGGTCGGAGAAATTGTTTTCGGTAACATTTCCGACTCTTCCAGTTCCAAAACCGTACTAAATTGTAATAACCGTTCCAAATAACAGCCAAATACGTTCCACGAGTATTTATACATAAAAAAAACAGCAAGATACTCTTGGTCCAGTGTTACTTGATACTCGGATTCTTTCGCATGTGGATGTTCCTTTGCTATGATTATTGCCAAGCTCTCTCGTTCTCATCCTACATTCAACATACACGCGCAGATTCGCAACGTGTTGTTAACGATACATATGCACGTTACATCTAAACGGATTTATATCCGTTATCATTGTCGTCGTCGTATCGGTTTCGATGAAGCTAATGATCATATATTGCATTTAATCCAGTAGTTATCTTTCTGAAGTATCGCAAAATCTCAATACCATAATTGGTATCTCGTTGAACGGAAGATTTCGGTTGGCGCTGCCGTCTGTTGTACCTATTGTTACGCAACAGATCTCTACGATTAGAGGTTATCTTTTGGAACTGGTTATAACAACACTAGAACGATTGCATTAAAATAAATTTTGAGGATTGTTATTTTGGATCTGTATAACTAACCTATGGTGATTTTTTGGAATGACTCCATCCCTGGAACCGCTCCAAAATTACAGTTGACGTCTTTCCTCCTACCTGTCTCCAGAATAAAGCAACCATTGTCTAAGTTCTGCGGATCTGTTGCAATTAGTATACACAAAAGGTATTTGAAAAAAGGTTCATCGTTTACGCTGATGATACAAAACACCATTCTGAACAAATTATTTTACTTGTTTTATTTATTATATCCTCCTGAACTTCTACACTCCTCTTGAGAAACTGACGGTGTTAGTTGAACTGTAGGAATGTTTTAGTTGATTTGATTAATGTTTACACTCACTCCCCTCCCGCATTCATATCTCCAGACTTTTTGGAGAGTAAAAAGTGATTGTAATTATGAACAAACTCCACTAGGCCTAGACAAGGATTGATCCAGAGACCTATGGGACGACAACTACGAATTCAAGAAGCTTTATAGATACCTAACATTTTTGTCTATATATTTTCAGGTTGAATAGTAAGTCATTTCTCAATTATCAATTGTACCTGGCTTATTACCTGGAGTTAGGACATCATGTAAATAAGCATGTTCGGTCTTTCGGGCTGTTTTATATTACGCATATCAGGCGTCATTGTTTTTACGCAGTGCATTCGGAAAAACTTCACTTCAGCAAATAACAGAGGTGCTTGCGCGCTGATGCGCCTTCCGTCTTTGGCCAGCTTTGCTACTGGTGGAAAACTGAACAGATGCTGGGGAGTAAATGCTGAAGTGTGCGGAACTGAAGCAACGTACAGCTGGACATAATTAGTTTCCTTGTTAACAACATATCCAAGGGCGATCAAGCAGAATCGAACCGGAATGTGCTCCCTGTTTGAGACTTGAAATTATATTGGAACCTACTCGGGAATATAGCTTTAAGGCATAGAATCTGGTACAAAAATAATAAATAATGAGTTATTTTGTGACAAAACAGAAATTTTATTATCATCGCTACTACCATTATTATCACTATTATTATTATTATTATTATTATTATTATTATTATTATTATTAGCGAATTCCTCAAATAGCAAATCGTGGATCCTAGGGTCGCCATCCGCAGTTTAGAAAACGCTGACCTAACCAAAAGCGTGTAATCCATTGCTCAAAAACTCACACACCAGTGTGAACGGTGAACTTGCGTTACACATTGGGTTGTGCTCCTCCCTTCACGATATTTAATCTCCAACGAAGAAGAAAGAACGAGGAATTCTTGTCATGAGGAGCGCGAAAAAAATTACTGTAGCTGCAGAAACTCACAATAGTTGTGAGATAACAAAAGCGCCAAGAACGTTTCGCTACTTTTCATAAATAAGAAAATGAATCCCCGAAAGAAAACGAGTCCGTCTCGGTTACGCATGAGATGAAGAGCAACTTTGCAAGGAGGTCAACAAAAGCAACAAAGCGCCTGCAGTGTATGCAGTAAGCAGAACGCTCGCTGCAGCCACTCCTCGGGGCGCCTTTTTCTGTGCAAAACTGTCGCAAGCCGACACTCATTAGCAACTTCTGGCGAATCGCGAATCTTTCCAGGTTATATCACTGCACTAACATTTTACATAAAAGTTCATTCTTATCAGGCCTAATTCCAATTTTATATTTGTGTCAAATTCATCATTTTCAATGCAATCAAGTCATACTCGTATTTTAGTCTCTTTATTTACGTACCTATTTTTGTGAGAGTTGGAGGAAAGGCTTTCCCTCTACCCTTCGGATGAGTACAATTAAAAGAATACACAATACGAGGAGAAAATAAAAACCGGATGTGTAATATTCACATGGCGTTTACACACATCATTTCACGGATATCCCTTATATGTCTGACATAACATAAAACCTGCTTCTTCTACCCACATTACGTTAATCGCTATTAATAGCCTGTAGACTATATCAAATTATACATTACTGACTTGGTCACATGGAAGATGCAGAAACAGCATTGAACAACTAATATCGAAGTCGGTTTTAGTTTGTCAAACGCAGGAGAAAAAGGAGGAAAACTGTCGTTTTCATATGTTCATAAATTGCAATGATTGTATATGAAACTGGTAAAACCTAATCATATAACAATGATAGATAGGAACTTGGATAATATTACTGAAACCTTTCATACAAATAACCTTTCCAGGACCATTTTTCTCACCGAAATTAAATCTTATGACCAGGGTTAGGCCTTTTAGGTGCGGACCGTTTTTCTTAGGGTAAGTTAAAGCTGTGCGGAAAGATATCACAGTGTGAAATTCTGTTTCTAGTTGAAAAAAGAGGCATTTTTTCTCACACCTTTTTCCCTTTTTTGGGACATTTACCCCTTTTTGGCACCTTTATCCCCCAACCATGTCCATAATCCCCTTTCCCCCCTTTTTTCTTTTAAGTTTCAATCCAATTTATTCTTTAACTTTCAATTAACGTCTCCTCAGCTTGCTGTGTACGTGCGAATAGTAAGCCTACCTCTTTCAGTAAACGCCGCGCGGGAATTGAAAGCACACCCGCAACAATGGAAAATAATTGTGTGTTCGGCGAAAACCTATTTCTCTGGCTTTACCGCGATAAAGTAGCCCTCAATAATGCAACTGACAATGAGTGATTCTATCCCACCAGAATCAGTAGCCTGCTGTTCGTGAATGTGACTTTGTTACTGTGAGAGACGTCACCTGTTTGCGTGGAGGCGAAGGCTGGGCACGCAGAGACAGTTGTAACCTCACCCGCGCAGTTCCGAGAATTATTAAGGCTGGGTTCTGCTCGAAACTACTAGAAATCGCCGAGACTAAAGTTCCAGCATGAATGAGAACATTCTGGTAATTGTCGTGGTGTTATAAGAGAATGTGGACAGCGAATGGGCGCAAGAGTGAGCTGTGTGACAGTCGCATTGTGTTAGCAAGTGAACTAGTGTTAGCTCTATGTTATATTACCAAACGAGCGTACTAGTATTAGATTTTACCACCACAAAGGTGTCCAGTGCCCAATTTATTGTTCTGGTGGAGGAATTCAAATAAGATTTCATAGACACTGAGGAACTGTTATGCGATGTACTATTTGTGATTCAGGAATTTTGTTAGATGAAAAACACCAGCGAGATCGCATCAAACAACACATTTCCAGCTCTAAGCATCAAATGAACAAGCAAACAAATCACCTCAACCTCAATTACGAAATGAGTTTCAACAGAGTTCTTCAAAAAGCCAAAATTTGAAGGAATTAAACACTGATTTGTGTGCAGCTCTTACACAAGCCGAAATTCCACTCAATAAGGTGAACCATCCAGCCTTCAAGGGATTTCTTGAAAAATACACAAAGATGTCAATGCCCGATGAAAACCTCTTTCTCTGGCTTTACCGCGATAAAGTAGCCCTCAATAATGCAACTGGCAATGAGTGAATCTATCCCACCAGAATCAGTAGCCTGCTGTTCGTGAATGTGACTTTGTTACTGTGAGAGACGTCACCTGTTTGCGTGGAGGAGAAGGCTGGGCACGCAGAGACAGCTGTAACCTCACCCGCGCAGTTCCGAGAATTATTAAGACTGGGTTCTGCTCGAAACTGCTTTAAGAAAAACCTACATGGAGCCTGTTTACCAAGAAACCACAGAAATAATCAAGGAGAAAGTGTCTGATTGCGATGTGGGAATCATTGTGGATGAAACCATAGTCTCAATGGAACGATATATTTTGAACATTTTAGTTTTTCCCTTAGCAGGGGAGAAAGTTAAGCCCATGTTCTTAAAAATGTACGAGCTGCAGAAAGCCAATGCCAGTACAGTAATGCAATCCATTATGGACTACAGCCAAAAAAACTCTGGCATATTGGTATCGAGTTTGAAAAACTTCCTCTTGTGGTTACGGACCAGGCTCCATACATGGTTTCAGCTGTTAACCAATTGAAACCTTTATTTCCTAACTTGAAACATGTGACATGCTTGGCTCATGCCCTTCAGAGGGTTTGTGAATCCACAAGGAACGAATACATCGCAAATCAATTCATCTCTGCCCTGACGAAGATTCTACTGAAAGCTCCGAGCCGTGTTGTTTACTACAGGGAAATCACTGGCCTGCCTCTTCCAAAGTTTCCCGTCATTACTCTTGGATTGAGTGTGCTGCTATGTAATGCGAGAACTTTGACAAAATTAAAGAGTTTGTGCTTTCTTTGGACCCATCCGACGCAGGTGCAATTTCCAAGGCACAGCAACGTCTTTTACCGGAGAAAATGCATAATTTGCAGACAGAAATATATTGTGTCCATAGTTACAGGTAACTGCCTGCAGCTATTAAACGAATGGAAGAACAAAGGACTGGAAAATGAAAAACAATGGGATATTTTTACTTCCGCGAGGGAGCAGTTAGATGGCTTTGCCAAAGATAAACTTGAATCCTAGTCTTCAGAAGAATCCAGACATTGAGGAATTCGCCTCATCTGTAGAGTTGCCATTCCAAGTGAATACAAGGTTTGCCCCACTGGTTTCTGTGGATGTTGAAAGAAGCTTCAGCGTCTACAAAGACATTCTATTCTATCTCCTAATAGAAACAGAATTACTTTTAAAAATGTGGAGACGCTTAACGTCTTGAAGTACAACAGCTTCGTGTTTTTTCTTTCTTTTGATGAGTGATAATTTGATGTACTTGTTTGTAGTTCAATAAATTAGAATAGAGGAAAGAGAAATCGTTGAATTAGTTGAGGGAATGCACAACTAAAATTAACCCAAAATCTAAAAAAAATCTAAAAAAAAAATTATGTTCCCAAAAAATTCTCCATTGCTTGTAGTTTTAGAATCCACTTTGATTTTTGACCTAGTGAGCGCTTAAGGATCGTTACGAGACTTTTTAAATACCCTTGCGCATTTGGTTGCTAGCTGTTTATATTTTTAAAACTTCATTTTAGGGCGTTTCTTATTTTCAGCATTTTTGTATATTCAAAATGTTCCATACGATGTAGTTTTCATTCAGTCATATTACCATTTTTATGCTTATTTCAAAAACCCAAATAAATAAAACTGTCATATAATTTTTCTATGTAATGAATAGTTTTTGCGCTACTAATCTTTGAAGATAACAATGTATACAAAAAATTCAAATAAAAAACTGCAAAACCTTTTTTCCTCTTAAACTAAGAACGGTAGAAAAGAATTATATGACAGATTTGTAGTTCCCTGAAATAGAAGCAACATAATTTTTTTTTTGAAAAATGCATCATGTGTTGCATTTTGCACATACCCATAATTTGATATTTTGAAAATTAATAACTTGAAAACTAATTAAGATTCACAAAACGATTATATATAAAGAAGACTGACATGTAGTTAAAATTTCAACCCAATTGAATGGGTAGTTTAGAAAATAGCAATTTCAGTTGTGCATCCCCTTAAATAAACCAGCACCTTATTGTCCCTTTTTTCACTTTATTTGAGCACCTTTTCCCTTTCTTTTTTCATCTGAAATTTGCACCTAAAAATCCTAAACCTGCTTATGACATGACTGGTACTGCTTAAACCAGTCAGCAAGGTGATACGGATACGCCAATCACGATCCGAGTGAATTTTGGCGTCTGGCCTGAATTTTCTGTGTGGAGACTTTTTTGGCACACCTTGTGCGCCAGATTATTTTCCTAATTTCTTGTATTTTTCACTATCTGCCGCTTAGGTACCTAAGGTACAAGGCATTTCAATAGCCACATTTCATCGGAAATATGACTTCAGTATCCTGGATCCAAAGAAAGTAGAAAACTAAAACGTCCTCACGCGCATGCCATATGAGCGTGCGTGTGTATATATATATATATACATCTATAAATAACTACGGATAACTGCAAAGCCCATACTTGAGTCAGGCTCAATTTAAAAATGCCTGGCGACGAATTCTCATAAAATTCATCCTAACTGTTTATATCTTTATCTGGAACAATTTCGTTATTTATTTCCTGCAAAGCAAGACATAAATAATAAAAAGACTAAGGGTTTTGATTAAACTATCGTGTGTTTGAGGTAACGGCGTGACAAATACAGGGTAAGCACAAATGAACGGAACTAGTTACCAATTTATTATGAAGAGACGATTTATGGTAGAAAAACGCATGAGGCAATATTGGATAGAAAACTCTCAAAGTTTACATTATTGCAATTGTCGTGCATTTTTCTCGGGTGCTAATGTTGCGAAAACAAAATTTTGGACAACCAGGAGAAAGTTTATGTTGTTTTGGAGCTAGCGAAAACAAATTCAATTACAACAGCACAACGGCATTTCCGCACATGTTTTGGTAAAGATTCGCCAGCACGAAACAACATCTGCCGTTCGTACCATCGGTTTGAAAAGACTGGCTCCGTGATTAAAAAGAAGAGCACAGGACGGCCACGTGTATCAGCTGCGAATGTTGACAGAATCAGAGAAATCTTCCCACGTAGGCCCCAGAAGTCCACGTATCGAGCCAGCCAAGAGCTCTAGTTGCGCCAAAAAACCATACGGAAAGTTCCTCGTAAACAGCTATTCATGAAACTATACAGATTGCAGTTGGTACAAGCCTTGAAATCAAATGACAAGATCGTACATCAGTTCTGTGTGGAAATCCAAGTGGAAATGGAAGATGATTTTATTGGACACCTAGTATTTTCTGACGAAGCTACATTTATTTTAAGCAGAAAGGTTAATCGCCGTAAAGTGCGATACGGGCACAGAGAACCCTCGAGTCATCACTGAGCAAGTCCAGGATTCGGGGAAAATGTCTTTTGCGCCATGTCATAAACGAAAATTTTTGGTCCATTTTCCTTCATTGAACGGACCATAACTGAGATGAACCTACCTTGACTACTGCAGCAGTTCCTAATCTCGCAATTAGATGAGAACTCTGACGACTACCTGTTCCAACAAGATGGGGCACCACCCCATTATCACAATGAAGTAAGGCGTTATAGGAATCAACATCTGCCTCACCGCTGGATTGGCCGTGCTACTGCTAATGACCTAATATTTCGCAATTGGTCACCCAGGTCACCTAGCCTTACTCATGCGATTTTTTTTATGTGGGGGTATGTGAAGCATGCAGTCTATGTGCCACTGCTACGAAATCTGCCAGAGCTACGGTGGCGTATTGTTACTCTCATCGAAACAATAGATGTGAATGTCATATTTTAAAAATCAGTAAACTTCGAGAGTTTCTCTATCCAATGTTGCCTCATAACTTTTTCTATCATAAATAGTGTCTTCATAATAAATACGTAAACTAGTCTCATTCATTTGTACTTAGCCTGTACACATTGAGATTTCTCTGAATAGCTCGTGAAGTGCTCTTCATTTTTTTCCCCATAACTGGGAAACCATAAGAGATGTACCGAAAACCTGATGTAGAAACGATGTACATGAAGCACATTAAAAAAAACATTTATGAAATTTGGTCGAAAAACAGTGCCCTAGCATGCACATTCTTGGAAATTTGATGGCAAAATTGAGTTTTATTTATGGACGCTCTTTAACTGCTGCGGTCCTTAGCGTCCCATACTATACTGGGTGTGAAAGACCGGTAATTTTGCTCAGAGTTCCCTTTATCAGGCTTGAAGTTCTTTAACGTGCCGTAAATCTACGACACGGGACCACCGGTTTTACTTCCCTTCCGAAGGAAGCCATGCTAAGGATTTTTACGCCGAAAAAATCCATTGCCCTCCGCCGGGTGGAAATTTGATGATGATAACAATAGTAATAATAATAATAATAGTAATAATAATAATAATGGCGTTGAACTTCGCAAAGGCTAACAACAATCACTACGCCATTCTTTTAAAATTCTACAACTATTTTCGTAAACAACAATTAATTGCTTTTTACGGAGGCATTCAAAAGCAATAATGTTTAAGCACATGCCTATACGCTTAGAAGTGTACCACGAAACTTTTACATCCACTTTGGTTCTCGAGTGTTGAACAGGATCTCAGCGTGCGTTATCACTCTGATGAAACATTGTGCTAATGATATTCTTCTGACTATGCCAAGGATCGGAAAACCATTTGGCCCGTTACCAGACACAGATCTGATTCTCCTACGATGATGGCGTAAATGAGCCTCGGTCCATTGGCACCTGGCATTTGTTTTCAAAATTGAAAAAATCTCCCGAAAAAAAAGAATAAAAAATTGCGTGCATGAACTCGGTACTGACAAGAAAATAGTGAGTTGTGTTCCTTCGCGAAATGTTTCCAGCCAAGCGAAAGTTCCTGTAAATTTTCTATTAACGTTTCGTTTCTATACACAGACCTGCAAGAAAAAAATCTGTTTTTAAAAATCTGATGTGTTATGTTCACTCTACGCGTTTACTACTCGGTATACAAACTATTCTTACAAAAGTTTATTTTTCTATCTACTTCATTTTAATAAGGATAAACTTTTGCAGAAAAAGCTACTTTACACATTTCGTTGCACAATGCGAGCGTTTTAAGGTAAGTCCACAGACCGACTATATGTGTAGCACGCTATACTGCAGTGACCTCGGTATTTTCCGATGCGCAACTGGCGGTGCCTGGCCATTAAAGGTTATCTTTTATCAGCTGTGCTTCAGTCGCTGCTTTGTCTTTCGTGCTGTAAAGAGAGTTGTGCTTATTCATCTACAAGGTCAAAGTTTATTCAAGACATCTCTGTTGTGTGTGATTTGCTTAAGAGTGTTAATGTCTTGTTTTTAGTCCACTGCAATGCCTGCCGACAAATTCACGCTTGAACAACGAAGTTTTATGTACGATACATACGTAAAAACCGAATTATTTGGACAGGTTGTAGATAATTTCAGGAGGAATTTTATTATATTCCAGTTCCAGACAGAGAAATTGTTAGACCTTTTGTTAATAAGTTTGGGACAACGGGATCACTAAACTCTAAACCTAAGAAATAAAATCGAAGTGTTGTAACGGAGGAAAAAAATTACGAAATTGGTGGATCTATTTGTGGGGAACCCTAAAAAGAAAGAAAGAAAGAATAAAAAAACGTTTATAGGAACAATCTCCACTCCATAGACAAACTTAACGACAACATAAAAACATAAATTATGAACGTTACGCAGGAAGAACTTATGCGTGTGAATGGAAATTTCTTTCAAACATGCCAGAAATGTCTTCAGGCAGATGGACAACACTTATAACAAGATTAGTACTCATTATAGTGCATATTATTATTATCCATAACACGGGAGTTACAGAACGAAAAACCTCCGAGTAACAGACTGTGCGAAGCACGCATACATGTGATCCTGACCTCACCATAAAACGATCGCGTTGTAGATACAAGAAACAGTCAGCTGTTTAAGAACCGGACGCTTTATGTTGGCCTTAGAATTCAATACTCTTTCCATGCAATCGCAAGAAACAACTGATGAATATCGTCAGGACTTAATAACAAGGTATGAGCCAACCCAACCATTAAACACGGATATCTCGGAAATGGCTTATGGCACAAAAATGTTATTTGAAATAAATGGTGACTTTTAAAGAGATCTACATTATTTGTGTAGTACGTTTTCGCCTACCGCTTAAGTTAACAGTTAAAGTTAACTTAAACTTAACTTAAAGTTAACTTAACAAGATTACACAAAATCCGTTCTGAATGAAGTGGATTTCACAGGCTATTCCAGAAAATTCAAAAGATACTTTTATTAAGTAAATATCTTTAATATATGTGATTTAAACCAAAATCGTCAGAGCCATTTTTGAGAAAAAAATTCGAAAAATGCTCCATATAAAGGGTAGTTTAGGGCAGAGAACTTTCTTTAAAATCTTCGTGTCGTATCTTTGGAAGCTATCTACTGAACAATACCAACTTTGATAGTTATCACACTTTTCGATTTTAAGTTATACTGTCACACACACACACACACACACACACACACACACACACACACGGACTATTTTTGGATTCAGGAGGCCTCAAACACGTATCATCGCTGAAATCTCGATATGCGAATGCATTAACCTTTCTACCTTCTATGAACTTGGTGGAGAAAATAACAATCTTAGTCGTCTTCAAATTTACAACCATATTTAGCTCAGAAGTTTTATTTGCTATTCTCGAACACAGGTCCGGAGCAAAAACTACCAGTAAGAAGGTTTTAATAAATAGCTGAATAACACGAATGCATTTTTGAGCGCATTTCGGTGCAAAAAAGTGGCCAGTTTCATTAGGCTGGTAATCACATGTGTAGCTCCGCCCTTTCTTAGCGTCATTCTACCCTCTCCTCCTGCATAATTCCAGTCATTTGATTGGCAAGGTTCTTAAATCAGTCTAAAAGATGAGCGATGGATAACACTGTCAAGGAGTTGTATATGTTCTTCTAGTTGAGTACCTTTAAGTACAGTTAACCGAGATGCGATTAATATTAATAAGACTTTAACGACTTCTTTACTATTATTATTATTATTATTATTATTATTATTATTATTATTATTATTATGCAACAACGATAATTATAGCAATAAATTGTATATTAGAATAAATGCATTATTATTATTATTATTATTATTATGTGGTGGTGGTAGTAGCGGTAGTAGAGAAACTGGTTGTGGTTAATAAACTTCTGGTGCCCTATAAATTTAGTAGATTTTTTGTAACTTTTTTCATCAATCATCTGGATCACAACGTAAACGTCTTTCGCATGACCGCTGCAATGTCTGTCTCCATCTGCACAAGACATCTTGGGCAGAATCAGCAACGGTGGCATTACCGGACCCACTGGTTTTCCATCAAGCGTTTCCTCAAGGATAGTACTACTAGGTTGAGTGTATCCTGTACTAGGCCCCCCTCTCTCTCAAAAAAAAGTGTTTTCGACACCGCCTGAGCAAACCATGAATAACAAACAGAAAAATAAAAGGAAGTATTGTGACGTGTATTTTGTACTGAACATGTAAGTTAAAAGTTATTGTTAATTTCTCGCTGTTTTGATCATTGTGTTTTAACAGAAGAAAGGGGGAAAGGAGTCGAAAATGGTTTACGATAGGGAATAACACGACTCTGATAGTTTTCATTCATCTCCTAGGGCCATTTTCGCTGACAACGCAGGTATGTGTATATTATTAGCTCATGATTTCAATATCTTCATTAGCAATTCTCAAGCACAAAGTATTTTAAGGCACTGTAAGCATTCTGAACATTAAAAGAAAGCATGCAATTTAAACTAGAAGCACTACAACTTCAAAATTACAAGATTCTAAGCTCAGATAAGATAGGTCTTCCAAATCCTTTAATTTTTGTTTCGGAAGATTATACTTTCTTATATCACAAAAGAAAGCTAAATACATGGCATTCAAAGGAAAATACCCTGTACGTTCTAAGATTATAATAAATTATAATAAATCGAACAAATGTCTCATTTTAAATTTTGAAGCCAGTTTCCACCACGATGAAGCGGTGCGTTGGTCGTCACTTTGAAGCCGCACCCTTTGCTTCAATATCTGCTGTTGATTCTGCTGTTGGCTGTAACAATGGTTAGCTATGACATCTTTCACTCAGGGTATGCGTGCACGTAGTGAAACGATAACACTGGTTTAAATTGACTGAGAAAGTTAATGTGATCTAATACTTGAACTATTGAAGCGAAGATAAAGACCATGTTAAGATAAAGAATGAAACTGATTATGACTCCAGCACTTGAAACTACAACTGAATCATTATACCTACTAACTTCTACAATATCAACTTTACGGTTTTAAATAATTTTCCGCAATAAAAGAAACTAGAAGGTAACTTGCCGTGAGACGCTAAAATGTTTACCAGCAAAATCCCTCACGATGGCCGCTAGATCTCATTTACACAAACGCGTCACTGTGCGATAAAAATAGCACACCAGTATTCCCAAATTAAGTAACTAATTCTATAGAAAGAGTGTCACGAATGTATGGACGAATGTGTGCATGGACGAATGTGTATCTGATTAGAATACAGACTCTTATATTAACTCAAGCTCCTCCTACATGTTACTCCCCTACGAACATCCCTTCTTATACGCTCAAAACTCCTGCATATGCGTATGTAATACTGTTACTAGGCGGTACCGCTCCGACTTTCAAAATTTCATTAACTTTCTCTTTCTGGAATTTCTGCCTACGTGACTTCAAACGTACTGAACTTATAACCTAACTGCATTCCAAAAATCTTTAAGCTAATGCTTTCGCTCCTCAAGCTGTTACTAATGACTTTGCTTAACTTGACCGCTAATTACTCCTTTCCTCCGACAAATCTTTCAACACAAGTTTATTATATTATACATTTGCTTAATATATGGAAGTTATTTATTGCAATTATTTCTTTATCGTAATATAATTTCTTTGTTTAATTACTTATATCTTCCCGTTAATAATTACGGTATCAATTTTTAGGCTGCGATATAAATTATGAAAGAGAAAATCATTAAAACAATAACTTAATGCATTTCAAATTATGTGGCACAATGCAAAGAATAAAAAGGGAACACACAAAATTAAAATTACTATTTTAACCTATGAACGTGATTCGTGGACGTAACAAAAGACACAACAAAATATACAGAGTGCGGAGATGAAATTTTTAAGAAACGCAAAAGGATATTTCATCAAACACGAAACGAAAAAATAAGAGTAGCATTAAAAGTATTTTCCATTAATGGATGTAGGTGTACAGGAAAGTGAGCGACAATGGATACAGCATATTAAAAGAATTTGAAATGAAAAAATAGTAAAGCAAATAATAAAATACAAATCAGAAGACGAGAAATAGGACGTCCTAGGGAGAGATTGCTGGAGTGAAGACAGCAAGCCTAATTCTTACTAGTGAAGAAGAAGAAGAATATATTTGGAAAATACTTCTTGAAAACATTAAGGTAATCACAAAACATATCCCCCAGGGAATTCTCGTGCAGAGCTGAGAAATGCTTTCGGTTAGAATCTAGGTCAACTCTTCGGAGGCGCTGATGGTCGCTGAATATTTGTTGGGGCTCATTAAGCATATAATCTTTGCCAGAGAATATTAAAGCTTCAACATATACAGAACGAGGTTATATTTGGAACGGAAAAGAACTGCAAAGAAAAATGTGGCTTCGCATTTGGCAAGAGTTTCCTGAATTTTTATGGAGCTGAAGCTCGCCGCTCGAAACCTAGTTGGCAGAAATAGAAGACTTTTTGTGGAGCTCATCATTAGTGACTGCACTAAGGTAACCATAGAGTAAACAGCGGGAAGGGTATTCTTTCAATTCCTGTTGCAAATACTAAGAGCAAGAAGGCATTAAGCTCTCTTAATGTTTAGATAGCTGAGGGAGAAATAATTTGATTCGACGATTTAGAAGCCACACTGAAAAATCAACTGTTACATTCACATGACGTTCTCTACCCACTATCCATTTATTGTATATAGGTTCCACAAACTATTCTTACGCAAGCTTAGTTTTCTATTTGCTTCATCTTGATCGATATAAACATTTCCACATATTGTTTCATCATACATTGTTTTGTAAGAAGGGTATAGAAAACCAAATCGATAGACGTTTAAAAGCGATTCGCGGTAGCTTTAAAATTTCACTCTCTTTCTAAACACCGAGAGAAACAAATGATAACCGACATGACTTTAAAAAGATACAATGAAACCAATAATAACGGATATCTTGGAAATGACCGAAGCCACAAAAAATGTATTTGAAATAAATTGCACATTTTAAAGAGATCTAGACATTTAGTGCAGTACGTTTTTGTCTGTCTCTTATACCAAATTCCTTTCGAATAAAGTGGACTTCACAGGTTATTCCCAAAAAATTGAAAGGATGCATTTTGTCATGTAATATCTTAAATATATGGTATTTTAATCAAAACCATTAGAGCAATTTTGGAGAAAATCACATATTTCGAAAAATGTTCCATATAAAGGAGGAGGGGGAAGGATGGGGTATTTCTTAAAAATATTCATTTCGCATTTCTGGAAGTTACTGAACTTAAATGCCAAGTTTGGTATTTATGCGTCTTTTCTTTTTTGAGTTATGCTGTTCAAAGACACACGCACACATGTACCTTTTTCTAAAAATGCTTTATTTATTTATTCATTCATTCATTCAAGAGAACACCTATTTGCGGTGAAATCTGATATAGAATGCTCGGGTGGTATGCAATACGTTTTGTACCTATTAGATAAGTGGTAGAGAAAGTAAAAATATAACATTAATAATGCACTTTATAATCGACCACGATATGAGTTCGGTGGAAGAGGAACTAAACAGTTAAGTGTATCAGTGAGCGGGGCATCGGAAGTACAGTCAGGTAAACCGCAGTTCGGAGTTGATTTACTAGCGAGGCTGAGGCCTCCAAATGTAGTTTTCATTGTGCAACTGTACATTCTCCTATCACTTTGCCCCTCATTTCCCTCTGTTCCCTAGACCTTGATGACCTTAGGCATGTCAACAAAAACAGTGGCGTCCTGCTTCAAGCGTACTCATATCGTGACTGACTAGTATGTTTGATTTAGAAAGCTCAAACTAAGAAGAGGGATTATGCATAAAATCCCCATGAATTAGGGTTCGTTAAAGAATTCCAAGATTTCGATTAAATGTAGTTCCTGGTTCAATTACATCTAAAGGTGTTAACGACCCTCTCCAGATTGCAATAATGACCATCTCCATAAAATTGCTACACGTTCTTAACTTAGCATGTGAATATCTAGCTTGTTAATGTGAGGACCTAGAAAATAACACTATACATCAACAACAACAACAATTTTTCATGTCCTTGAGTAATAGCTGTTGTTTTTCACATTCTTATGTGTCAATAGTTTAGAAAGCAACAATTATTTTCAACAAACTTTGTTTCCGTGCCCACGATTTCCATATTTTGACATTTCTTGTAGAGGTATACTGAATTTCTTTTTCTAGGTTGATATGGATGTAATTATCAATGAATTAAAATAATCTGAAAAAAACTTTCAGAACCTATAAATTACCTTTAACCTGTATACAGTAAGTGCATGCTCTTGAATACACAATCAGTTCAGCGGCAAATGGCATGACTTCAAGACGCTGCAAGCATTCGGCAGATGCGTTTTGTTACATACGTGGACAATTTATCAAGACAAGGGCAAAAAAGTACCACTATAATCGTGTGGTGTTCTGTGGGATGCCTACAAACCATATTTCGACATTCCTGTTGGAGATTTCCATAAGCATTGGACACCTAATGTCAGCTGTGAAAACTGTAGATGAACCCTAGAAAGTGAGAGAAATTAGTATATATTATAGTATTTAAATAACCATTTAGCTTAAGTAAAACAATGTAACTAGTGTATAGTCATATAACCACGCTTTCCATTTTATACAGGATGGTACGGAGGGGAAAAAGAGACACGAATTTCGCCATCCCGAGAATTTTGCGAGAACCTACTGACCATTCACCCATCTGTTACTTTTACATGATGGATCCTTAAAAACTAGCACTGGCAAGAATGCATAAGATGTGATACGCCCAGATATTATTTCATCTATCACCCCGGTTCCACATGTTCCTGACCTTCTAGTACCGACTCCTCCGAAACGTCTGCTGCAGTCACCTCCAAAAAAGAACACCACTTCAGATAGAGAACATGAAGTTGGAGATCCTAAATACAGTGGGGGAATCAGAGATGAAGAGAGAAATCCATGTTACCTCAACCAGAAAGACCTTAACGACTTGGTCAGAGACCTTGGTCTTATCAAGCCCAGTGCTGAAATTGTTACTTCTATCATAATGTGTCCGGTTTGTTTGAAGCCATTGGAATATAATGCAATCAAAATGAATGGCGTTTACTTATTGACAGCCCGTCCGGAAGTCTTAAAGCCCTATTACTCCATAACGGGAATACCTATCCATCTCTAACCCTGGCGCATTCTGTCCACCTCAAGGAAGAGTACAATAGCGTCAAAAAGCTACTAAATCATTAAAATATAATGAATATGGCTGGGAAGTAATTGGCGATTTTAAAATGGTAGCATTCTTGATGGGTCTCCAAGGCGAGTTTACCAAATTTACTTGCTATCTTTGCCTTTGGGACAGCAGGGACACCAAGGCGTACTATTACAGGCGATACTGGCCAGAACAACGGGAGTTTTCTGTGGGGAACAACAATATCAGGTGGGAACCACTAGTAAATCCCAGCAAAGTGTTGATGCCACCACTCAACATCAAAATGGGCCTTATGAAGCAATTTGTTAAAGCTTTATCTAAGGAGTTACTAGCCCTCCAATACCTTAGAAACTTCTTCCCTAAGTTGTCTGAAGCAAATGTCTAAGGTAGCACATTCTTTGGACCGCAGATAAAGAAGATAATGGAGTGTGCAGAATTCCCCAAGATGCTTAATGAGACGGAGAAAGAATGCTGGAATAGTTTTCTTGTGGTTGTAAGGGGTTTCTTAGGCAAACACAAAGCCGAAAATTATGTGGAACTAGTTGAAACTATGGTTCAGAATTTTGGCAAAATGGATTGCAGAATGTCACATAAAAGGCCATATACTTGATGTACATCTTGAGAAATTCAAGCAAAACATGGAAGAGTAAGGTGAATGCTTCCACCAAAACATCTTGAACTTTGAACAGCCTTATCAAAGACAGTACGAGAACATGATATGAGGCTATATTTGGGGACTTATTAGTGAAAGTGATTTGGAATATAGCCGAAAATCTCGGAAAAACATTCACTTTTAATTTTTTGTGACCTCTTTAAGGATAGTGCTACGTGTGCCAAGCTCAATATGGTGTTAAGCTATATATATATATTTCAAAATGAGAATTCAGGGGGGTTAGCTTTGTCATAAGGTAATGAAAATTGCACCATCTATCCAAAAAACGTTTTTGATATGCTGATACTACAAAATTTGTAATATCACTTCATAATTTTTGTCAATAGGCTTTTTAATCGAGGTATATAAATAAAATTGAAAAAAATCTATGTTATTAGTTAGGGACACATACCTGCCACAATTTTGTTCACAGATTCCAATTTATAGGAAACATAAAGTAATTAATTATGAACAATATGAACGGATTAGTTTTTTATCTAGTGAAATATAAACTCTATAAAAATTGTGTATAGAAAAAATGTTATTCCACTTAAAATGCATAGTTTTTTATTTTTAAAAATTCAATATATTTCAGATAAAAATTATCCTTCCCTCATTTTGTTAAACTGGATGGTTTGAAACATCACAAAAAATTTCAGCCCTCTAACTTAAGTAGTTTCTGAGAAAAGTGTGTACCCAAAACTGTAAAATTTAAACTTGCGGAAAAAATGCCAAAAACTAAATTAATGTGTTTTTTGGCTAACTCACCAAAATTTAAAACATTCCTGCATCATAATCCCCTTGTTCCAATGCTTCTTGATCCTCACTCCTCTTCAAGCTCCTTTTCTTGATTCTGGCCTCTCTGGTCAATTCTTGAGCAAATTTTTGTGCAGCGATGAGTCGACTCTGATCAATCGTATATAGGCCATCTGTAGTATTGCAGCCCACTTCAATACCCAACTTCTCCAATACTTTCACCCTCAGTACACAGCCATCATTAAAACAGACCACTGCATCTAGAACACCCATTTTTTGGGTATTTAGGGCCATAAATAGTCTTGAGAATGCGTTCCCATATGCAGTGGTGAAAACATTCATTGGGATTTTGTGTTTTCCCGTACAAACACTTGTTAAGTAAATCTGATTAGAAAGTTCCCTATAAATAGGTTTAATTGTTTCCATTACATACAATGGAAGAAAATTCTTATCAGAGTAATTTTCATTATTTGCCAGGGCTTTGTTATATCCACACCAGCAGTCCTCATCTGTACCAGGAGGACACAGTCCATGTTGAGGATTGTTATCAGTAGAACACTTGTGGAAGAAAGTAGACCATACTGCTTTCCTCACTGTGTCCACATCTTTACCATCATTCCTTTTTTTGGCTAATCCATAATAATGTTGCAATTTATCTATTGCGCTGTCTGTGAGCCGCCCCTTTCCTGTTAGTGGTTTACAATCGCTGCACTTTTTGCCCTTCATTTCCTTCTTTAATTTTCTTAGCCTTGACCCCATTCGTTTTTGGACATATTGTCGTAGCCTCTCTACTATATACTACTCAGAAACAGACAGGTGGGCACTCGCTTGCAAAAGGCACCGGTAAATTAAACAAAATCTGCACATGGCGAGGCTACGACGGGGAACGCAGCTAAGTTAACTACTAAATAATTACTCTACCAAAATAATACCTGGCTTACGGGAAGGAAAGGACACTACACTACTATAAATTAAACTTTCCAGGAGTAGATGGCTAACAGTTTAATGAGATAAAGACAGATACTTACATTATCAGCCCAATGTCTGTCGGCGAGGATATCGTGCTTTAGCACGAAGAAAGCAGTTGCACGTCTTTCCTACTCGGGGCTTGCTTACTGACTCTCTCTCAAACCCACGCTAAATCTCAAGCGTCACTGACGCTATCCCTTCCCCTAAGACTTAGTTCCCCCTGACTTACCCTACTCCCAGATCAACTGCTGTCTCGAATCTCGGTGCCCAGAGAGTCGTGTATCCTATTATCTGTGCATACGCCACAATATCCACAGCACTCTAGTTTATTTATAACAGTGTCTCCATACACTTTTGCTTCAATTACTTTATTATATCATTTGGAATCTCCACCGCCCAAATAATTTATGTACCTCACATTGTACATTTCTTCAGACCTCTGAAACACAATCAGCACACCTTCACATTCCATATCACCACTGTACCCAGAGTAATTCTTGAGACACTGGTGTTGCTTACTAGTGCCGCAGAGGTAACAATGTTTTGTCATATACTCAATATCATTTATTTTACCAGTATCTAATGCTGTTGCTGTAACGACTCCATTGAGTGAGGTATGTCCTCGCTTGTGCCAGCTTCCATCAAAAGCTGCTGTAAGATCCCAGCTGCCTTCATTTATAGATACTGCCTCTTCAATTGCAGTTGTCATGGACTCTTTGGCAGTTTCTTTCAAGCATTTCTTTAGCTGGGTCAGACAAAAATTAAAATTTGCTGTTGCTGGTGGCAGATCCATTACAGCACAAAATGGCTGTCTTAGTTTCCTACTTTGGCTAATATTATCTTATAGTGTGCCCGTAGAAAATGCTTATAAAATCAAAAGGAAAGCGAATAAATTACCTTAAGAGTGAGCTTAGAACACGATGTGGTCTCGTCTATGGCTGGTGCCCACCTGCCCGCCCGTTTAAGGTATTTTAGTTATATAGGAAAATCGCGTCAGGAAGTAAACAAACGTAGCCATTTTGCAAAAAATTACATGCAAATTGGGTACTTCCAACGTAAATAAAAATGTGAAATCGGCTAAAAATGCGATGCGCCGTTGTTACCGCTATTTGTTGTTGTTGTTCTGGGATTTTGTTGAAACGCAACGCGTGCAAATTAACTGTGCGTATTTAATATAAAGCAAAATGGTTTGCACGGGATGTGAGAATACTGTCTTTAGCATTCTAACTCAACACGTGCTATGCTTATATAAAAAAAAACTAACCTAAACCTAACTTTTCGTGAATTGAGAAACGTAAGCTTATATAAAAAAACTAACCTAAACCTAACCTTTCGTGAATTCAGAAACGTAAGCTTATATAAAAAAACTAACCTAAACCTAACCTTTCGTGAATTCAGAAACATAAGCTTATATAAAAAAACTAACCTAAACCTAACCTTCCGTGAATCCATTAACGTAAGCGGATATAAAAAAAACTAAACCTAACCTTACCTAACCTCCCGTGAATCAGAAACGTAAGTTTAGGAACGCACGCTCGCTTCGCTCGCGTGCTTGGATGTAAACAGTGATAACAAATTAAAACAAGGATATATATATAAATATATATATAAAGGTAATTCAGAAACGTAAGCTTATATAAAAAAACTAACCTAAACCTAACCTTTCCTGAATTCAGAAACGTAAGTTTATATAAAAAAACTAAACCTAACCTAACCTCCCGTGAATCAGAAACGTAAGTTTAGGAACGCACGCTCGCTTCGCTCGCGTGCTTTGATGTAAATAGTGGTAACAAATTAAAACAAGGATATATATAAAAGTAATTCAGAAACCTGTGGTTATATAAAAAACTAACGTAAACCTAACCTTTCGTGAATTCAGAAACGTAAGCTTATATAAAAAAACTAACCTAAACCTAACCTTTCCTGAATTCAGAAACGTAAGTTTATATAAAAAAAACTAAACCTAACCTAACCTCCCGTGAATCAGAAACGTAAGTTTAGGAACGCACGCTCGCTTCGCTCGCGTGCTTTGATATAAACAGTGGTAACAAATTAAAACAAGGATATATAAAAGTAATTCAGAAACCTATGGATATATAAAAAAAAACTAACCTAAACCTAACCTTTCGTGAATTCAGAAACGTAAGCTTATATAAAAAAACTAACCTAAACCTAAGCTTTCCTGAATTCAGAAACGTAAGCTTATATAAAAAAAAAACTAACCTAAACCTAACCTTTCGAAAGCTTACATAAATAAAAAATCTAACGTAAGCGTAACCTTCCGTTAATTCATAAAGCACAGGTTGTCTAAGATCCCTGGGCTACACTCTGTGGTCGTTTCCGCATTCGCGGCATTAATTTTCGTTTTGGCGGCATTAATTTGTTATATGTTGGTAGCATAAACATATGACATACGTGACATGTGTTGAGCTAGTGCATGGCATAGTGTGACATCTGTTGGACAATATAACACATCATATTCATCGCCGTGGGGCACACTGTAAGATGATATTGTCCCCTACTTTTACCAATGCATTTCATCCCATAAACAAAACTTAAATTAAGTGCATAGCTCTTAGTGGTACCCACTACCTTGGAAGTCATTGTAGAATTAAATTCCCTACATGCAGCACGTACAATAGATATTCTAGTAGCAAGTCCTTTTCTACTATTACTGTTTTCCATTACTGTGACACAATCAACATTTCCACAGTTCTTGCACATAATTTTTCTGTACCAACCTAGCTAACAATGACAAGTCAACAATAATAAAACGCTTCTGAGCTCTATTATCCTCAAATGCACTGTTATTGTCACTATTTGGTTCAATGTGTGAAAGATGTTTTTCAGAAGCTGAAAGTTTACTACCACTTGATAGGTTAGGTACACATTTAACTTCACTACTTTTGGTAGCTTTGACACAAACACAGCTTTTATTTTTCCAAAAGGCTTTGTCCTACCCATATTGCCACAAAATCTTAAAACCACTTTGACAAAATAAGTTTATATGTGATATATATATAAACAAAACAGCCAAATTTCACATGTGCTTCGAACATAAACAATCCACCATTTTATGAAAGCCTTCACTAATATCCATGTATCCACGTCTGCAGCAGAAGTGCCAACAACAAGCATGAAATTTACCCCATCCCAATGTCTCTAAAGCTCATAAAGTTATAGCAAATTTAATATCGATGGTGATACTGGTATTTAAAGGGGGCGTGACCCAGCAACGCCATATTTAAATCTCCATTTAAAGGGCTTAAATATTAAGAATATCCATATTATAATACATCATTGGATTCGTAAAGTCTTGTAGATCTTTATAAGACACAAAACAAATAATCGATTTTCTGAGCTATTCACTCGTAATACATTCATTTCAAAGCGCAAACATATTTGAAATGAAGTGAGTTTACTTTTAAAATAGAGAAATATGATTTAGAAATTTAAATATACCAAAGTCCTGGTTACAAAAGCAACGTTTGTTAAAAATAATTGCATTTTCTCCATGTTTTAGACATAAGCATCAAGGAAATAACACGTATTATCCGAGGACAAAAATGGTATTGCATAGTGTTATTAATGAATAAATAATACGGAACTAAGAGGGAGTTTGGTTAATTTGCTGTGTTTGGAAGTAAACAACTTTGTCAAGTAGGCGTGAAGGCTTATCTGACAAAGAATGAGGAAGAGGTCGCTTTTATATTTCGAAACTACTGGAACCCCATACTTGCATATTAGCAGGTTCGTTTATATTTACTTTGCTTATACAATCAGCAAACTCTTTCAAATAAATTTCAATTTAAAATGTAGAGCGGGATAATGGCGAAATCTTAAGCTTTAAATCCCCCTTCTGTGATTGTACTATTTAACTAAATTACGACATGCTTAAAAGAATTCTTTTTTTCTAACACCTTTAACAAGATTTTCATTTACACTTCCTAACTTTTAAACATGTAGTGTTTTGGAAACGGTTCATTATTGCCTAATACTTACGTCATTGTTTTTGGTATGCTGTGTTTAAAAAGTGACCAATTATGCCATTGCAAAAAGGGATCCATCAATATGTAATTGCTAGAAAGGCATAAAACGGGAAGATCAGCTTAACGTATACGATTATCAAAATCATTTTGGATGAATTAAAACTAAATTGCTAGTGTAAAAAATTGGCATATGTTATGGTTCCGAAGAGTTAAATTCGAAACATTATTAAGCGCGGAAATAGGAAGTTATTTGCGATGTTTTAAAATGCTCTAAAATAGTTATTTAGGTAAGTAGTTACAAAAACAAAGCTTTAATAGCAAGAATATCAAGTTAGAACCCGACTGGAGAGAGTTCTAAGAGTCATGAGTTACTAAAGCCAGTAAGTTTTTATGTTTAATGGCACTTATTTTAAAACTGCAGAAGAGACATTTACAATAGGTTTATTTCATTCCACCGAAACCAACATCAACATATACATGATTGAGGAGTTGTTTCCTACGAACGGTATATTGAAACCGCGCTCGCGAAGTTACCTGCGAAACGCCGGAGAGCGCATACTATCCCGGCGGCTGGGTCGGGCCTCCGCCCGGACCTTCAGAACAGTAGCCCGAGACAACAAACTCATTATGTGACGCTTCCCCGCAGTTTGAGCAATCACTGCTCCAAAAGATAAATTTCGGCAGATTCGAGTACATTCCTACTCGAGAACATTCCACCTTGTATGCGAGGCCTCTATAAGGGACTGCTAGCGCCTGGTTTGATTATTAAGTTCAGTTATTTAACAAGTTAAGAAGTAGCGAAGCTGACGAGCTTGAATAGTGCCGAATGCAATTCAGTTGTGAGTTGTGATTCGAAGGATCATTTATGTTCTGTTCTGAATGTGTGACAACAGACTCAAGTGTAACGTGTTGTGCTAAGGTTGAGTGCCTAAGTGATAAATAAAGCGGCTTCGCAGCAACTGGTTTTCTCATTTGTTACAATATTAAGGACCATTTTATGTCTTATAAATAGATATACGGATTTTAGGTTATAGTAGAAGCTTTGTCGGTCGCTTATGGTTTTCTAGGTACACAAAATTATACAAAATTCACACGTTTACGAGATAATAAAACAAATAGCGAAACCTTTTGCATAAAGGGTAGCTTAGGGTGGAGGAATTTCTTGAAAATCTTCGTGTCGTATTCTTGGAAGATGCTGGACTTAAATACTAAGTCTGACGTTTGACATTTGACTTTTGTGTTATGCTCTCCTCTCTCTCTCTCTCTCTCTCTCTCTCTCATGTGCGCGCATACGCAGCTTTTTAAAAAATGCTTTATGGGGGTACGTTTTCAGTAGGCCTAAAACCATGTTTTTATGGGCAATGTTAGTATCAAATATTTGGGAGGAATGCCATACTTCCTCTATCTGCTACACTTAGGCGGTAGAGAAGTAAAAAGTAAACTCGTAACGGTGTTTCTCATCACTGAATCCTCATAACACTAACTCAATTGTGTGAAATATAACGTTTAGAGAGCCATTTTGGAGACCATTTCACTCATGCCGCAAATGCGAGATAATGACAATCACGTTTAAAGCAATGTTTTTGAAACAATAAGGCCATTATTCTACTCAATGTTTATCGAAGTCGAAGTATCTCTATCACCACCTCCTTTGCCCCCCCCCATTTTTTTTAATACTCTGAACAGGTAAATGCTGCTACGTTTAAACATGCAAATAGCAGAAACAGATTTGGTAACGCTTCAATTAAAGATATAGACGAGATTATTAATTAGGCATGCCTATTCCAGCGCAGCGATAAGGAAGAACTTCATTTGTAATCCTTCAGGGGTTTTCTCAGAACATAAATTGATCATTGTTTCATATTCTTCGGATTTTAAAACCACTGCACTAATCCTTTTTGCGTTAAGTTTTGGAGCAGCTTTCTTTTCGCGTTTCTTGCATCATTCGCCTCTTGATACTCCCGGACTGAACTTGAACTTTATATTATATTCTTTAAAATACATTTCTAGTAGCACTTTAGCTGTGACATTCCACATTGTTTTTATAGCATTAACATGAGCAAATCAAACAAGAGTACAAGCATACACCATAAAATTAACGAGATAATTCTGTTTTAAAATAATGTTTATAACAATCAAATGAATTGAAAGAAGTTAACATTCATAAGTCTTATTTCTGTAAAGAAAGCTATAACCTATAATTTTTATAATATAGGTTTCTTTTGTTTCATATTTTCTCTACTAGGAACATTCTTACAACCATAGATAAAAAAAATCTGATGTGTTACACTCACATGACTTTCTCTACTCTTGTACAATCTAATTTTACAAACGCCTATTCTCCATATGCTTCATGTTATCGAGATATCGAGATGTCAATCTTATTGGTAATTTTCTTGTAGATGCAAGGGAAATATGGTAGCTTTTAAGCGATAGTCAAATATTTTAACGCTGGTTGCTATGTGCCGCATTCCATTCTCTTTGCATGTCCAGGACATAAAAAAATCTGATGTGTTACACTCACATGACTATCTCTACTCTTGTACAATCTATTTTTACAAACGCCTATTCTCCATATGCTTCATGTTAATCGAGATATCGAGATGTCAATCTTATTGGTAATTTTCTTGTAGATGCAAGGGGAATATGGTAGCTTTTAAGCGATGGTCAAATATTTTAACGCTGGTTGCTATGTGGCGCATTCCATTCTCTTTGCATGTCCAGGACATAAAAAAAAATCTGATGTGTTACACTCACATGACTTTCTCTACTCTTGTACAAACTATTTTTACAAACGTTTATTCTCCATATGCTTCATGTTAATCGAGATGTCAATCTTATTGTTAATTTTCTTGTAGATGCAAGGGGAACATGGTAGGTTATAAGCGATAGTCAAATCTTTTAAGCGCTGGTTGCTATGTGGCGCATTCTATTCTGTTTGCATATCCAGGACAAAAAATTGAATAACGAATTTGAGAAAAAGTATAAGTTTTGGAAAATTTAAGGAAATAACAAGCAATATCTCGAAAATGGTTCACTCAACTAAAAAAATGCATATGACATAAATTGTGTATTTTAACGCGATGTACATTTTTTGTGTAGTAAAATTTTGTCTATCTCTTATGGTTTACCAGTTATGCAAAAGTCGTTCACAATAAAGAATACTTTTGGAGACATTCCCAGGAAATTCAAGATATACATTTTATTTGTCATAAAAATATCTTAAACATATGATATTTTAATCAAAATGGTTAGAGCCATTTTTGAGAAAATTAAAATTTTCGAAAACTCTTCCATGTAAAGGGTACTCTGGGGTGGGGGGATTTTCTTGAAAACCTTCGTGTCGCATCCTTAGAAGATACTGAACCTAAATGCCCAGTTTGGTGTTTATCCGACTCTTCGTTTCTGAGTTATGCTGTTCACAGACACACACATAGACACACAGACATGTTTCCAAAAATGCTTTTTTTGGATTCAAGGGGTCTCAAAACATGTATTTCCGGTGAAATCTCGGTATCGAAATTTTGGGTGGAATACAATACTTCCCCTACTTACTATACGTAGTAGAGAAAGTAATGAATAACGAATTTGAAAAAAAAACGAAGAGTCGGATAAACACCAAACTTGGTATTTAGGTTCAGTATCTTTCAGAGATGCGACACGAAGGTTTTCAAGAAAATCCCCCCACCCCAGACTACCCTTTACATGGAACATTTTTCGAAAATTTTAATTTTCTCAAAAACGGCTCTAACGATTTTGATTAAAATATCATATGTTTAAGATATTGTCATGGCAAATAAAATGTATATCTCGAATTTTCTGAGAATGTCTCCAAAAGTATTCTTCATTATGAACGACTTTTGCATAACTGGTAAACCATAAGAGATAGACAAAATTTTACTACACAAAAAATGTAGATCTCGTTAAAATACACAATTTATGTCATATACATTTTTTTTGTTGAGTGAACCGTTTGCGAGATATTGCTTGTTATTCCATTAAATTTTCCAATACTTATACTTTTTCTCAAATTCGTTATTCATTTTTTTATGTCCTGGACATGCAAAGAGAATGGAATGCGCCACATAGCAACCAGCGTTAAAATATTTGACTATCGCTTAAAACCTACCATATTCCCCTTGCATCTACAAGAAAATTATCAATAAGATTGACATCTCGATATCTCCATTAACATGAAGCATATGGAGAATAAGCGTTTGTAAAAATAGTTTGTACAAGAGTAGAGAAAGTCATGCGAGTGTAACACATCAGATTTGTTTTATGTTCTGGACATGCAAAGAGAATGGAATGCGCCACATAGCAACCAGCGTTAAAATATTTGACTATCGCTTAAAACCTACCATATTCCCCTTGCATCTACAAGAAAATTATCAATAAGATTGACATCTCGATATCTCCATTAACATGAAGCATATGGAGAATAAGCGTTTGTAAAAATAGTTTGTACAAGAGTAGAGAAAGTCATGCGAGTGTAACACATCAGATTTTTTGGATTCAGGAGGTCTCAAAACATGTATTTCCGGTGAAATCTCCGTATCGAATTTTTGGGTGGAATGCAATACTTCCCCTACTTACTATACGTAGTAGAGAAAGTAAAAAATGAATAACGCATTTGAGAAAAAGTATAAGTATTGGAAAATTTAAGGAAATAACAAGCAATATCTCGAAAACGGTTCACTCTACAAAAGAAATGTATATGACATAAGTTGTGTATTTTAACGCGATCTACATTCTTTGTGTAGTAAAATTTTGTCTATCTCTTATGGTTTACCAGTTATGCAAAAGTCGTTCACAATGAAGAATACTTTTAGAGACATTCCCAGAAAATTCGAGATATACATTTCATTTCTCATGACATTATCTTAAACATATGATGTTTTCATCAAAATCGTTAGAGCCATTTTTGAGAAAATTAAAATTTTCGAAAAAATCTTCCATGTAAAGGGTAGTATGGGGTGGAGGGATTTTCTTGAAAACCTTCGTGTCGCATCTCTAGAAGATACTGAACCTAAATACCAAGTTTGGTGCTTATCCGACTGTTCGTTTTTGAGTTATGCTGTTCACAGACAGACACACACACACACACACACACACACACACACACACACACACACACACACACACACACACACGGACATGTTTCCAAAAATGCTTTTTTTGGATTCAGGAGGTCTCAAAACATGTACTTCCGGCGAAATCTCGGTATCGAATTTTTGGGTGGAATGCAGTACTTCCCCTACTTACTATACGTAGTAGAGAAAGTAAAAAAGGAAGGGAAAAGGTGCTCAAATAAGGTGAAAAAGGCACAATAAGGTGCTGGTTTATTTAAGGGGATGCGCAACTGAAATTGCTATTTTCTAAACTATACATTCAATAGGGCTGACATTTTAACCACATGTCAGTCTTCTTTATATATAATTGTTATGTGAATTATAACCCAGTCTTATTAATTCTCGGAACTGGGCGGTTGAGGTTATTGTCGTCTCTGCCTGCCCAGGTTTCGCCTCCACGCAAACAGATAACGTCTCTCACAGTAACAAACTCACATTCACGAACAGCAAGCTACTGATTCTGGTGGGATAGAATCACTCATTGTCAATTGCATTATTGCGGGCTACTTTATAGCAGTAAAGTGAGAGAAAGAGGTTTTCGTCAAACGCACAATTATTTTCCATGTGTGCTTTCAATTCCCGCGCGGCGTTTACTGAAAGAGGTAGACTTACTATTCGCACGTACACAGCAAGCTGAGGAGACGTTAATTGAAAGTTAAAGAATAAATTGGAATGAAAGTTAAAAGAAAAAAAGGGGATTATGGGCATGGTTGGGGGAAAATGGTATAATGGAGCCAAAAAAATGGAATAATGTTTAAATGGAAATAATCCTCTTCTTCGGAAGTCGATGCATCATTAAAAAGATCACTGTCACCTTCTAAATCACTCATTATTGTTATCTTTGAACGCTGTTTTGCTCCCTGGCTTTGTTAGACGTTTGTTCTTTTCCTCAAGTATGTCGCCATACTACTCAACAGCGAGCAACTGATTACCTTTGCTATTCCGTATTGAGAAATAAAATCGCATGGAGGAATAAATTACATATTCAAATTTATTTTCTACTGAATACAGAGAGTATATCGCTTTTTCTATACTCTGTCAGGTTTGTTCCAAGCCATTAGAATCGATTCTGAATTAACTGAGTATGCGCTGTAGACCATACAATGTGCGCATGTCTGGAATTTTCAGTTCCTATTCTTAATCACGAACCGATTTCACTCGTTCCGAACTAGTTCCAAAATACGTTGGAACAGCAAAATGGAAATTCAGAATTAGTTCTGAACTGATTCTCTGTCGTGTTGGAACGCCACTTAACTACTGCGCACACTCAGATAATTCGGAATGGATTCTGAATCGTGTGGGAACAAACCTATAGTATTGAACAAATCGAGCTATTAATAACGGATATCTCGGAAATGGCTGATGCCACAAAGAAGTTATTTGAAACAAATTGCATATTTTAAAGAGATCTACATTTTTTGTTTGTTACTTTTCGTCTATCGCTTAACGTTTACCAAATTATACAAAATTCCTTCCAAATGAAGAGGACTTCACAGGTTATTCCCAGAAAATTCAAGATGTATATTTTACTTTCCATGAAAACGAGTTTAATATGTGGTATTTTATTCAAAAGATTAGGGACAGTTTTTAGAAAATGAAAAATTTCGAATAATGTCCCATGTAAAGGGTGGTTTGGAATGGGGAGATTTTCTTGAGAATCTTTGGTATTTATCGGACAGTTTTTTGTGCTATGCTGTTCAAACACACACACGGATCTTTTTCAAAAAATGCTGTTTCTTGGGTTCAGGGTGTCTCAAAAACACACATTTCCGATAACATCTCGTCATTGAATTTTTGGATGCAATGCAATACTTCTCCTATTATACAGAGTAGAGAAAGTAAAAAAGAATAACAATTTGCAGTTGATGAAAGTATAAAGCATCTGAAAATTCAAACCAACAACAAAGAATATCTCGGAAATGGTTAACGTCAAAAAGATTTTATTCAACCTTAATTTTGTAAGCTTTGAGGGATTTATATCTTTGGTATAGTAAGATTTTGTTTATTCTTACGGTTTACCAGTTCCTTCCAAATGAAGAGGACTTCATAGGTGATTCCCAGAAAATTCAAGATAAACGTTATATTTGTCATGTAAATGCCTATCTTTAATATATGGTATTTTAATGAAAATCGGTGGAGCAGTTTTTCAGAAAATGAAACATAATGGGAAATGTTCCATGTAAAGGGTAGTTTGGTGTGAGGGATTTTCTTGAAAATCTTCGTATTGTATTCTTGGAAGATACCGAACTTAAATACAATTTTGGTACTTTCTCAACTTTTCGTTTTTGAGTTATGCTGTTCACAGACATACAGGGCATGTTTCCAAAAATGCTTTATTTGGATTCAGGGGCTTCAACACATGTATTTTCCGGTGAAATCTCGGTATGGAATTTTTGGGGGAATGCAACAATTCTCCTACTTACTCTACACAGTAGAGAAAGTAAAAAAGGAGATTTTCCACATTTAACGCATCAGCACTAGTAGAGGTTTGGCCTAAAATTAATAATTGTTTAAAATTGTTATAGAAATATATTGAATTTTCTTTAAACAGTCCCAGCATAAATAAATATTACTTTCTCTACTACGTATACTACTTAGGGGAAGTATTACATTCCTCCCAAAAATTCGAAATCGAGATTTCACCAGAGATATATGTCTTCAGGCTCCTGCATCCAAAAAAGCATTTTTTGAAACATGTCCCTGTGGGTGTTTGTGTGTCTGTATCTGTGAACAACATAACTCAAAAACGAAAACTCAGATGAATACCAAAATCAGTATTTAGATTTAATATCTTCCAAGTTTCCTACATATACATTTTCAAGAAAATTCACCCACCCCAAACTACCCTTTACATGGAACATTATTCGAAATTTTTAATTTTCTAAAAACTGTCGCTAATCTTTTGAATAAAATACCACATATTAAACTCGTTTTCATGGAAAGTAAAATATACATCTTGAATTTTCTGGGAACAGCCTGTGAAGTCCTCTTCATTGTGAAGGAATTTTTTATAACTGGTAAACGTTAAGTGATAGACGAAAACGTACTACACAAAGAAAATGTAGATCTCTTTAAAACACACAATTTGTTTCAAATAAGTTGTTTTGTAGCATCAGTCATATCTGAGGTATACGTTATTAATGGTTCGAATTCTTCAATAATTTGTCATTCTTTTTAAAGTCTTGTCAATGTTCAGTTGTTTCTCGCGATGTCATGGAAACAGTATGGAATTTTAAGACCAGCATATAGCGTTCAGTTGTTAAACATTTGACTATCGCTGTTCTCTTTGTATCTATAACGCAATGTGTAATGTAGCTGTTTCTGTAAACTTATATTTGGACAAAAATTATAGCAAAATATGTTTTAGTAAGAATAGTTTGTATATACATAACTGTGATTCTACAAATTTATGTAAGTCAATTAAAACACCTTCTTAAAAAGTATAGGATAAGCTAATCAGGAAATCAGTAATTTAAGGCTGTCTTTGGTGTCTAGTATCTTATGTAATTGTACAGGGAGAGACAAAAGAGTACGAACCGGCTGCGCGGCGTTTTTTCTGTACGCGTCCTGGGCGCTCGTTGCCGTCTGTCGCTATCATAGAAAGGCGCGGATGAAACCATACAACATTTTTAAAACTACTTTTAAAGGCTTTACTTACCAACTTTATGAAAGTGTGTTTGAGGAAAGAATTATTAGGAGAGAATTGTGGCCCCCCTCGGTCCCCCGACCTAAGTTAAACAAAGTGTACATGACAAAACCATACACCCTGGAGGAATTAAAACAAAATATCCACCAGGAAATTTCTCAACGTGAACTACGGCGAGTGATGGATAGTTTCCTAAAGAGGTGCCAAAAATGTATGGACAACGACGGTGGCCAGTTTCAACATCTCCTTTCATAAAGTTGGTAAGTAAAGCCTTTAAAAGTAGTTTTAAAAATGTTGTATGGTTTCATTCGCGCCTTTCTATGATAGCGGCAGACGGCAACGAGCGCCGAGGACGCGGACAGGAAAAACGCCGCAGAGCTGGTTCGTAGTTGTTTTGCTCACTCTGTAGTTTCCGAGTTGTCGTACCAATGCATTTGGATTCAACTGAATACGGTGGATTGAAATTTTGTATATGTGGTGAAATATATTTGTCAAGTAGGGTACAAAGAAGTGCTCGTGGATTTGTACCAGTCGCCTTATTTTGTGCAACCTGTGGTGTGTTCTCACCGTGAATATTGGTAGAGCTGTAATCTCCTCTTTATCAATGTAGGAGATGCTGATTTGAGCAGTGGATTGCTCTCCCTTTTGTTGGTCTAATGTCACTCCAAGGTATTTGACTTGACTGACGAACGGTAGTTCCTCACTTTTAGTGGACTTTTTTTTATTGAACATTTTGTAAGACAAATTATTTGTATTTTTCTGTGTTTAGATTTATCTTCCAATGCCTGGCCCAGTTTTCATGTGATGTTCGAGCGGCTCTTGAGAGATCGATATCTGCAGAAAACAAACCTGTGTCGTCTGCACTTTGGGCAACCTTTGACCCTGTTGTTATAAGCATATCCGTGGTGAAGATGTTATAGAGCACAGCTCCGATGACTGATCCCTGAGAAAATCCGGGTATATTGGCGAAAGGGATGATCCTTCACTTACTTCATAAGTTCCTCTGTCCAGGTAGTACGAAGCACGTTAGCAGCCTGTGTGTAGCCCGAAGAAGTGTTATGAAGTGTACCTACCCGTGTTAGGGCTAAACCACCTTGAGGTAGGGGTGAAAAAGGAGGTAGCAGTTTCTCCTCAACGACTGCAGGTCAGGGTGTAACGGCTCCAGTGCACCGCTGGTGGAAGATGTTTTGAAGCAACTCGTAGTAGGACTATATAGGAGCTCAGCTTTTGGTGCTGGTTGGAGTTGCTCCTAGGTGACCGGGGGTACCCGCAAGCCATGAGGGGCATGACGCCTGAAGCGGCGTTCTCTGGGGTTATAGTTCCCTAGAGACCGAACGAGGACGGACACTCCCATGGAAAGCTTGTGGAGTTTTACAGACCGGCTTCTAGATATGGATGAGATGAGTCTTCGTAGAGCAGTCTGACGGGGAAAGCGCGGTATACAGAATAGATGGCGCGGAGGCCCCTATTTTGTACTGGCTGCAGCACATGTCGCAGGCGTACGTACATTAGGAGGGCGATTATTAGTGCTCTGAAAAGGCGCAATCAGCATCAGGACCCCAGAATGGGGGAACAAGGAGGATGTGCGAGGGGTCCCTGATGTGGCCCTCAAACTTTAGGCGTCTGTCTAGCTCAACATCTAAGAAATGTAATTCGTCCACTCTCTCTACGTCGATGGTATGTGAATGAGGGGAAGTGGTTAAAACAATGGCGTGGGAATCTTAACTGCGGCCGGAAATCGTGCATATGAGCTAATGCAATACTCAATCGTAAACTTTAGTCTCATCAAAGAAAATTACACGAATTAGACTAATATTCTATTTTTCTAATCGTCTCTTTCGAATAATTTTCGTAATACTGAAAAAAGCATCAGCAATTGATAGTGAGCTGCCATCTATTGGATTTTTCTCAAATATGTCAAAACGCGCTGAATCTGAAGAAGTGCTTGTTTGTTGCTTATGTTCCCTCGTAGTAATTATTTTGCCCGTACGCTGCGCTCAAGTAGTGCAGGGAACTTCCATCATTTAGCTACAGATGGCACGGTAGACTTTATTGCCTTTCTTTTGAAGAAAAGGGGGAAACATAGTTTTAGAAACTCGAATTTAAATATTACATACAGTGGATAACTAAAAGAATATTATGTAGAGGTTTAACAATCCTTCATTGCTACGTTTTCCATTTCCTTTTACATCAATCGTGATTTTCCTCCTTGTATTTCGTTCTTAAAGGCTTCAGTAATGTTATAAAGTAGTTGAGTAACCGTCATTTTTTACAACAGTGATTCCCATTTCCAGATTAGGAGAATTTTTGAAGCGGATTGGATTACTGAGTGAATCTGATCCGCACTTGTTATTTGCAGACAAGGTGATTCAGTCACTGTTGCCAACCGTAACAAGATTTAACGGACATTGCCGCGATAAACGAAAATGTAGCGACTTTTGTAAACTTTGGTTTTAAAACAGAAATTTATGACTATTTGGTTAAATAGACATATTCCAGAAAATGAACTTAGTAATTTTATATATTCCAGTTGTATCACAACGAATGATAGAGGGTACTCTATCCTTAAGCAAGAAGTGTGATGTCACAAATTCACATGATTTTCTCTAACCTCTATTGTTGATTAGTGGGGTATAAAATCTATTTTTTACTTTCTCTACTACGTAACCGTAACAGACAGACAAACTGTTTCAACACAAAAAATGTAGAGCTCGTTAAAACACACAATTTATGTCATATACATTTTTTTTGTGGAGTTAGCCATTTGCGAGATATTTATTCCTTGTTATTTCTTTGAATTTTCCAATACTTATGCTTTTTCTCAAATGGGAATTCGTTATTTGTTTTTTTTATATCCTGGACACACAAAGAGAATGGAATACTCCACATAGCTCTTAAAATATTTGACTATCGCTTAAAGCCCCTTATTCCTCTTGCACCTACAAGAAAATTAGCAATAACATAGTTTCTGCAAATGTTTATCTCGATTAACATGAACTAGATGGAGAATAAGCATTTGTGTAAATAGTGTGTACAAGGGTAGAGAAAGACATGAGAGTGTAACACATCAGACATGTTTTCTATCCACTTCATTTTAACTAAATAAATCTTTACAGAACCAGCTACATTACACATTTCGTTATAGATACAAAGAGAACAGCGATAGTCAAATGTTTAACAACTGGACGCTGTATGCTGGCCTTAAAATTCCATACTGTTTCCATGACATCGCGAGAAACAACTGAAAGTCGATGGGACTTATGAATGACAAAAGGTTTGTTCCAACATACGGTTCTGAACGGGTTCCGAACTAATTCCAACACATGCTAGTGCACATGCGCCAGTCCGGTACGCTCACAGAACTAATTCGGAATTTTGTGTGGTTGGAACACTACTTGAACCGTTGGCGTTCTGTCACGGCCTTCTTCATTACACGGTTAATCAGAAGACGAAAGATCAACCTAGCTGTGCTGTGTATACATCATGGAGAATCTTATATAACATTAAATTCACACCAAAGTAATTCTAACCTGGTTCTTTCACATGTCAGACATCTTAATCCGTACTCACCGTCTGCTATATATCCGACTTTACATTCTAACGAAAACAGGCTATAGGTGCGAAGAATACTATGCAAAAAGACAAACAATACGCTTCGCATAAGCCAAATTTTAAGACATGTATGTCGTCAATAAAATGCCCTTTGAGTGTTACTGTATCGTTAAGGCACAACTGAAACGTGTTAAAATCGCGAGAAAATGGACTTAGGATGATTGCACCTCCACAAGTAATATTTAAAGGGTATGACCTAAGCATTTATTTTTCATTCAATATTGTGGATGTTTCCTTTTGTAATGAAGTGAAATTATGTAATTAAAACTATTTACATCTCAAACTTGCTTTTAGAATTGGCTTTCCCCGAAGTTTTCGTCGCTCAATATATCCTACACGATGAGGTTTTATCCAATTCTTTTGGAATTATTCATGCACATTGCGAAGGTTCAAACAATTAAAACTATCATATAAATCATATAAATCATTTAATTTTTAAAACCAACAGGATATGCAGAAATGTATAATGAAGGCTTCTTAAACAATTTATTTTCTTGTAAACTGAAACCATGCAAATGAAGCAAATAACAAATTTATGCGATGTGATTAGATAAATGACACGAACACTTAAATGGAAGATTGTTTTTAAAATTGTATCCTGTGTAAGATTTGGAACAGGAAATTAAATTCCTTTTTGTAACACAATAACTTGAAAACAATAATTTTTTTTTCAAAATTAAGTTAACAGCTTTCAATGTTTACGCAAGACAAAATTAAGATCATCATTTAGCCAAATTAATTGAGAACCTTAGGAAATAGTACTCTCAGCAGTGCATTCCCTTAACACTACACGTAAGCGTTTCTTTCATACTGATTCCAGTGCTAATATTCGAGCAAAACTAAATCGCGTTCGTTTATCGGCTTAAACCCATCGATACTGAGTTATTGCGAACAACAATTGTAATATATAGATATTATATTTAAACCAGAACCCGAAAAAAGTAACTTAACACAATTCCAATTTAACATTAGGTTTCCTGCTACAGAAACTTCTAAACACAATGTTTAATTTAAAACTCCAATACTCTGAGACAATGACACCCCACACAAATTCTATTCCGAAGGTAATACAAATAATACAAAACTACATGGTACCAATGTATGCTTATGATAAGGGTTAGGATTTTTGGTTGCAAATTTCAAATGAAAAATCTGATGTGTTACACTCACATGACTTTCTCTACTCTTGTACAATCTAATTTTACAAACGCCTATTCTCCATATGCTTCATGTTATCCAGATATCGAGATGTCAATCTTATTGGTAATTTTCTTGTAGATGCAAGGGAAATATGGTAGCTTTTAAGCGATAGTCAAATATTTTAACGCTGGTTGCTATGTGCCGCATTCCATTCTCTTTGCATGTCCAGGACATAAAAAAAATGAATAACGCATTTGAGAAAAAGTATAAGTATTGGAAAATTTAAGGAAATAACAAGCAATATCTCGAAAACGGTTCACTCTACAAAAGAAATGTATATGACATAAGTTGTGTATTTTAACGCGATCTACATTCTTTGCGTAGTAACATTTTGTCTATCTCTTATGGTTTACCAGTTATGCAAAAGTCGTTCACAATGAAGAATACTTTTGGAGACATTCCCAGAAAATTCGAAATATACATTTCATTTCTCATGACAATATCTTAAACATATGATATTTTCATCAAAATCGTTAGAGCCATTTTTGAGAAAATTAAAATTTTCGAAAAATCTTCCATGTAAAGGGTAGTCTGGGGTGGAGGGATTTTCTTGAAAACCTTCGTGTCGCATCTCTAGAAGATACTGAACCTAAATACCAAGTTTGGTGCTTATCCGACTGTTCGTTTTTGAGTTATGCTGTTCACAGACACACACACACACACACACACACACACACACACACACACGGACATGTTTCCAAAAATGCTTTTTTTTGGATTCAGGAGGTCTCAAAACATGTATTTCCGGCGAAATCTAGGTATCGAATTTTTGGGTGGAATGCAATACTTCCCCTACTTACTATGCGTAGTAGAGAAAGTAAAAATATGTGTTACACTCACATGACTTTCTCTACTCTTGTACAATCTAATTTTACAAACGCTTATTCTTCATATGCTTCATGTTAATCGAGATATCGAGATGTCAATCTTATTGGTAATATTCATGTAGATGCAAGGGGAATTTGGTAGCTTTTAAGCGATAGTCAAATATTTTAACGCTGGTTGCTATGTGGCGCATTCCATTCTCTTTGCAAGTCCAGGACATAAAAAAATGAATAACGAATTTGAGAAAAAGTATACGTATTGGAAAATTTAAGGAAATAACAAGCAATATCTCGAAAACGGTTCACTCTACAAAAGAAATGTATATGACATAAGTTGTGTATTTTAACGCGATCTACATTCTTTGCGTAGTAACATTTTGTCTATCTCTTATGGTTTACCAGTTATGCAAAAGTCGTTCACAATGAAGAATACTTTTGGAGACATTCCCAGAAAATTCGAAATATACATTTCATTTCTCATGACAATATCTTAAACATATGATATTTTCATCAAAATCGTTAGAGCCATTTTTGAGAAAATTAAAATTTTCGAAAAATCTTCCATGTAAAGGGTAGTCTGGGGTGGAGGGATTTTCTTGAAAACCTTCGTGTCGCATCTCTAGAAGATACTGAACCTAAATACCAAGTTTGGTGCTTATCCGACTGTTCGTTTTTGAGTTATGCTGTTCACAGACACACACACACACACACACACACACACACACACACACACGGACATGTTTCCAAAAATGCTTTTTTTTGGATTCAGGAGGTCTCAAAACATGTATTTCCGGCGAAATCTAGGTATCGAATTTTTGGGTGGAATGCAATACTTCCCCTACTTACTATGCGTAGTAGAGAAAGTAAAAATATGTGTTACACTCACATGACTTTCTCTACTCTTGTACAATCTAATTTTACAAACGCTTATTCTTCATATGCTTCATGTTAATCGAGATATCGAGATGTCAATCTTATTGGTAATATTCATGTAGATGCAAGGGGAATTTGGTAGCTTTTAAGCGATAGTCAAATATTTTAACGCTGGTTGCTATGTGGCGCATTCCATTCTCTTTGCAAGTCCAGGACATAAAAAAATGAATAACGAATTTGAGAAAAAGTATACGTATTGGAAAATTTAAGGAAATAACAAGCAATATCTCGAAAACGGTTCACTCAACAAAAGAAATGTATATGACATAAGTTGTGTATTTTAACGCAATCTACATTTTTTGTGTAGTAACATTTTGTCTATCTCTTATGGTTTACCAGTTATGCAAAAGTCGTTCACAATGAAGAATACTTTTGGAGACATTCCCAGAAAATTAGAGATATACATTTCATTTCTCATGACATTTTCTTAAACATATGATATTTTAATCAAAATCGTTAGAGCCATTTTTGAGAAAATTAAAATTTTCGAAAACTCTTCTATGCAAAGGGTAGTCTGGGGTGGGGGGATTTTCTTGAAAACCTTCGTGTCGCATCTCTGGAAGATACTGAACCTAAATACCAAGTTTGGTGCTTATCCGACTGTTCGTTTTTGAGTTATGCTGTTCACAGACACACAGACACACACACACAGACGCACACACGGACATGTTTCCAAAAATGCTTTTTTTGGATTCAGGAGGTCTCAAAACATGTATTTCTGGTGAAATCACGGTATCGAATTTTTGGGTGGAATGCAATACTTCCCCTACTTACTATACGTAGTAGAGAAAGTAAAAATAGCGAATTCCTACTGTAAGTTCCGCACGCCAGATGACAGAAACGAATACCTATATGATCAAGTAGCATTGATCAAACAAACAAAACGTGCCCATACGATCTAGCTTGTTTTCGAAAACAACGCCACTTATATTGCAAATAAATGCAAATAGTTTATGATTTTATTATACTAATCATGATTGTTTGAAAAATCACTTCATTTTATTCTAAAATACTCTTAGAAAATACCACTGATGATTTCCAAATCCTCTGGATAAATTCTCAGGTCAGTGACTCAAGAATTTAATGATGATTTGGAAAACACTCATGGCATTACTACAGCCATAGGAGTCAGATTTTTACTTTCTCTACTACGTATAGTAAGTAGGGGAAGTATTGCATTCCACCCAAAAATTCGATACCGAGATTTCACCGGAAATACATGTTTTGAGACCTCCTGAATCCAAAAAAAAGCATTTTTGGAAACATGTCCGTGTGTGTGTCTGTGTCTGTGTGTGTGTCTGTGTGTGTGTGTGTGTGTGTGTGTGTCTGTGAACAGCATAACTCAAAAACGAACAGTCGGATAAACACCAAACTTGGTATTTACGTTCAGTATCTTCCAGAGATGCGACACGAAGATTTTCAAGAAAATTCCCCCACCCCAGACTACCCTTTACATGGAACATTTTTCGAAAATTTTAATTTTCTCAAAAATGGCTCTAACGATTTTGATGAAAATATCATATGTTTAAGATAATGTCATGAGAAATGAAATGTATAACTCGAAATTTCTGGGAATGTCTCCAAAAGTATTCTTCATTATGAACGACTTTTGCATAACTGGTAAACCATAAGAGATAGACAAAATTTTACTACACAAAGAATGTAGATCGCGTTAAAATACACAACTTATGTCATATACATTTCTTTTGTAGAGTGAACCGTTTTCGAGATATTGCTTGTTATTTCCTTAAATTTTCCAATACTTATACTTTTTCTCAAATTCGTTATTCATTTTTACTTTCTCTACTACGTATAGTAAGTAGGGGAAGTATTGCATTCCACCCAAAAATTCGATACCGAGATTTCACCGGAAATACATGTTTTGAGACCTCCTGAATCCAAAAAAAGCATTTTTGGAAACATGTCCGTGTGTGTGTCTGTGTGTGTGTGTGTGTGTGTGTGTGTGTGTGTGTGTGTGTGTGTGTGTGTGTGTCTGTGAACAGCATAACTCAAAAACTAACAGTCGGATAAACACCAAACTTGGTATTTACGTTCAGTATCTTCCAGAGATGCGACACGAGGATTTTCAAGAAAATCCCCCCCACCCCAGACTACCCTTTACATGGAACATTTTTCGAAAATTTTAATTTTCTCAAAAATGGCTCTAACGATTTTGATGAAAATATCATATGTTTAAGATAATGTCATGAGAAATGAAATGTATATCTCGAAATTTCTGGGAATGTCTCCAAAAGTATTCTTCATTATGAACGACTTTTGCATAACTGGTAAGCCATAAGAGATAGACAAAATTTTACTACACAAAAAATGTAGATCGCGTTAAAATACACAACTTATATCATACACATTTTTTTTGTTGAGTGAACCGTTTTCGAGATATTGCTTGTTATTTCCTTCAATTTTCCAATACTTATACTTTTTCTCAAATTCGTTATTCATTTTTACTTTCTCTACTACGTATAGTAAGTAGGGGAAGTATTGCATTCCACCCAAAAATTCGATACTGAGATTTCACCGGAAATACATGTTTTGAGACCTCCTGAATCCAAAAAAAGCATTTTTGGAAACATGTCCGTGTGTGTGTCTGTGTGTGTGTGTGTGTGTGTGTGTGTGTGTGTGTGTGTGTGTGTCTGTGAACAGCATAACTCAAAAACTAACAGTCGGATAAACACCAAACTTGGTATTTACGTTCAGTATCTTCCAGAGATGCGACACGAGGATTTTCAAGAAAATCCCCCCCACCCCAGACTACCCTTTACATGGAACATTTTTCGAAAATTTTAATTTTCTCAAAAATGGCTCTAACGATTTTGATGAAAATATCATATGTTTAAGATAATGTCATGGGAAATGAAATGTATATCTCGAAATTTCTGGGAATGTCTCCAAAAGTATTCTTCATTATGAACGACTTATGCATAACTGGTAAACCATAAGAGATAGACAAAATTTTACTACACAAAAAATGTAGATCGCGTTAAAATACACAACTTATATCATACACATTTTTTTTGTTGAGTGAACCGTTTTCGAGATATTGCTTGTTATTTCCTTCAATTTTCCAATACTTATACTTTTTCTCAAATTCGTTATTCATTTTTACTTTCTCTACTACGTATAGTAAGTAGGGGAAGTATTGCATTCCACCCAAAAATTCGATACTGAGATTTCACCGGAAATACATGTTTTGAGACCTCCTGAATCCAAAAAAAGCATTTTTGGAAACATGTCCGTGTGTGTGTCTGTGTGTGTGTGTGTCTGTGTGTGTGTGTCTGTGTGTGTGTGTGTGTGTGTCTGTGTGTCTGTGAACAGCATAACTCAAAAACGAACAGTCGGATAAGCACCAAACTTGGTATTTAGGTTCAGTATCTTCCAGAGATGCGACACGAAGGTTTTCAAGAAAATCCCCCCACCCCAGACTACCCTTTACATGGAAGATTTTTCGAAGATTTTAATTTTCTCAAAAATGGCTCTAACGATTTTGATGAAAATATCATATGTTTAAGATAATGTTATGAGAAATGAAATGTATATCTCGAATTTTCTGGGAATGTCTCCAAAAGTATTCTTCATTGTGAACGACTTTTGCATAACTGGTAAACCATAAGAGATAGACAAAATGTTACTACACAAAAAATGTAGATCGCGTTAAAATACACAACTTATGTCATATACATTTCTTTTGTTGAGTGCACCGTTTTCGAGATATTGCTTGTTATTTCCTTAAATTTTCCAATACTTATACTTTTTCTCAAATTCGTTATTCATTTTTACTTTCTCTACTACGTATAGTAAGTAGGGGAAGTATTGCATTCCACCCAAAAATTCGATACCGAGATTTCACCGGAAATACATGTTTTGAGACCTCCTGAATCCAAAAAAAGCATTTTTGGAAACATGTCCGTGTGTGTGTCTGTGTGTCTGTGTGTGTGTGTGTGTGTCTGTGTGTGTGTCTGTGTGTGTGTGAACAGCATAACTCAAAAACGAACAGTCGGATAAACACCAAACTTGGTATTTAGGTTCAGTATCTTCCAGAGATGCGACACGAAGGTTTTCAAGAAAATCCCCCCACCCCAGACTACCCTTTACATGGAACATTTTTCGAAAATTTTAATTTTCTCAAAAATGGCTCTAACGATTTTGTTTAAAATATCATATGTTTAAGATAATGCCATGAGAAATGAAATGTATATCTCGAATTTTCTGGGAATGTCTCCAAAAGTATTCTTCATTGTGAACGACTTTTGCATAACTGGTAAACCATAAGAGATAGACAAAATTTTACTACACAAAAAATGTTGATCTCGTTAAAATACACAACTTATGTTATATACATTTCTTTTGTTGAGTGAACCGTTTTCGAGATATTGCTTGTTATTCCCTTAAATTTTCCAATACTTATACTTTTTCTCAAATTCGTTATTCATTTTTTTATGTCCTGGACTTGCAAAGAGAATGGAATTCGACACATAGCAACCAGCGTTAAAATATTTGACCATCGCTTAAAAGCTACCATATTCCCCTTGCATCTACAAGAAAATTAGCAATAAGATTGACATCTCGATATCTCGATTAACATAAAGCATATGGAGAATAGGCGTTTGTAAAAATAGATTGTACAAGAGTAGAGAAAGTCATGTGAGTGTAACACATCAGATTTTTTTTATGTCCTGGACATGCAAAGAGAATGGAATGCGCCACATAGCAACCAGCGTTAAAATATTTGACTATCGCTTAAAAGCTACCATATTCCCCTTGCATCTACATGAATATTACCAATAAGATTGACATCTCGATATCTCGATTAACATGAAACATATGGAGAATAAGCGTTTGTAAAATTAGATTGTACAAGAGTAGAGAAAGTCATGTGAGTGTAACACATCAGATTTTTTATGTCCTGGACATGCAAAGAGAATGGAATGCGCCACATAGCAACCAGCGATAAAATATTTGACTATCGCTTAAAAGCTACCATATTCCCCTTGCATCTACAAGAAAATTACCAATAAGATTGACATCTCGATATCTCGATTAATATGAAGCATATGGAGAATAGGCGTTTGTAAAAATAGATTGTACAAGAGTAGAGAAAGTCATGTGAGTGTAACACATCAGATTTTTTTATGTCCTGGACATGCAAAGAGAATGGAATGCGCCACATAGCAACCACCGATAAAATATTTGACTATCGCTTAAAAGCTACCATATTCCCCTTGCATCTATAAGAAAATTACAAATAAGATTGACATCTCGATATCTCGATTAATATGAAGCATAAGGAGAATAGGCGTATGTAAAAATAGATTGTACAAGAGTAGAGAAAGTCATGTGAGTGTAACACATCAGATTTTTACTTTCTGTACTACGTATAGTAAGTATTGTATTCCACCAAAAAATTCGATACCAAGATTTCATCGGAAATATATGTTTTGAAGCCGCCTGAATAAAAAAAAACAAAAAAAACAAAAAAAACACAGTTTTGGAAATATGTCCGTGTGTGTGTGTGTCTGTCTGTGAACAGCATAACTCAGAAACGAACAGTAGGATAAACACCAAACTTGGTATTTAGGTTCAGTATCTTCCAGAGATGCGACACGAAGGTTTTCAAGAAAATCCCCCCACCCCAGATTACCCTTTATATGGAACATTTTTCGAAAATTTTAATTTTCTCAGAAATGGCTCTAACGATTTTGATTAAAATATCATATATTTAAGATACTTTCATGATAAATAAAATGTATATCTTGAATTTTCTGGGAATGTCTCCAAAAGTATTCTTCATTGTGACTGACTTTTGCATAACTGGTAAAGCATAAGAGATAGAGAAAATTTTACCACACAAAAAATGTAGATTGCGTTAAAATATACAATTTATGCCATAAACTTTTTTTTTTTTTTTGATTGAACCATTTTCGAGATATTGCTTGTTATTCCCTTAAATTTTCCAATATACTTTTACTCAAATGGGAATTCGCTATTCATTTTTTTGTCCTGGATATGCAAAGAGAATGGAATGCGCCACATAGCAACCAGCTCTTAAAAGATTTTACTACGCTTAAAGCCTACTATATTCCCCTTGCACCTACAAGAAAATTAGCAATAAGATTAACATCTCGATTAACATGAAGCATATGGAGAATAAGCGTTTGTAAAAATAGTTTGTACAAGAGTAGAGAAAGTCATGTGAGTGTAACACATCAGATTTTTTTCGGACTGAATCCTCATCGTCAGTATTTCAACTCTAAAGGTGGAAAGTTCTTCATTGATGATTTATGACGTTTATTTCAACTATTAAGGATCCGTGAAAGCCATTTTAATAGCTATAGTTATAGCCATTTATAGCTGTACACGAGCTTCTGAGTAGCACATTGCAGTCATTACTTAATTGGCCGTAAGTTGTTTATAGATCTGGATCCCTATCCTAGATAACCTTCTCAAGACTCTCTGTATACTGTACAAACATTTCGGTGTTGTTCATTAGTCTCCCGCGAATATGAATGCATGGGGAATGACGCTATGTAAATAAGCATCCTTCTCTTCACTTAAAAACTAAATTTTTATATCGGAAGTACCCCGCAAACTACCTTAGCGGAGCCGTAGGGAACTAGTTTGTTACGATCTCAAAATGTTTTTAATTCTTCTACCGAGTACATAAGGTAGACATGATTTTTAAGAAAGGATATAATTTAAGAAAGACCGAAAAATTGTATTGGGAAGGAACGGAGCTGGAAATAGTGAGGACAATTGACTATCTAGGAGTAAGGGGATTGGGGAGAACAGAAGAAAAAAGTACTAGCAAAGGGGAAACAAGCAATACAGGTAATCAGAGCATGTGTGAACAAAATACCGGAAATACAAATTGCGAGGCTAGAAAGGATATATAGCACAGTGGTGGAAGCAAGGATGTTATGCTCAGCAGAGATATGGGGACTGGATAAAGGGTGGGAAAATGTAGATGCTATACATAGGAATTTTTGCAAAATAAGCGTGGGATTACCAAGAAGTTCACCGAATGGAGTAGCACACGCAGAACCAGAGAGGGTGGGAGCTAAAGGCAAAATAGTAGAAAGGACAATCAAATACTGGTTCAGATTAAAGTTACTAGAGGAAAATGAGATACTAAAGCAATGCTTGGTTGTACAGGAGAAAATGGGGGAAAAAGAAACTTGGATGCACAATATACAGGCAACCATTGGAATGGGGAAACACGGGCAGAAAGAAACAACAAAAGTAAGGTTTTTTGGAAACAAATTAGAACAAGAGTGGAGGATATTGAAAAGCAAGAAATTATAAGTAGTTTCAAGGAAAAAATGGTCATTAATATATTATGGATATTTAAAAACGGAATGGGGAAAAGAAAGATACATCGAAGTACGCCACAAAGAGGTCAGAATGTGGTATAAATGGGCGAGGGCAGTTGTAATGAATTTAAGTGGTCTAACAGGGAGAAGAAGGGGGAGAGACGTACTAAATGCAATGGATTACATGACAAAGGATAAAGGAAGAGAGAATTTAATAGTAGAGAAATGTAAAAATTTACCAATAGAGGTAAAAGTTAGGAAGATTTTTAATAAAGATCAAATGAATATATGGAGAAAGCAGGAAATATTTAGAAAAATTAGGTTAAAGTGGTTAAAAGATAGTGAAGAATATTGGAGAAAATGAGAAAAAAGGGTAACAAGATGAAAAAGTAAATAGTGGAAAATTATACTTCCCCATTATATATACAACAGAATGTTAAATATAAGGGGAAGTGAAATAATAAACAACTCCATTGTATTATAAACATTCTATAAATTGCATGCAAATACAAAGGAGACAATAAATCATTCATTCACATAACATAGAGGAAATGCATCATTCGATCCCTAAATTATACACCGAGATTTCACTGGAAATACACGTTTTGAAGCCCTCTGAATAACAAAGAACAATGCTACATAAGAAAGATCTCCCTTTCTCCCTTTGTGTGGGGAGAGAGAGAGAGAGAGAGAGAGAGAGAGAAGGCGGTCTTGTCGCTAACTACTCATGTTTTAGCCCTTGAATGTTCTAGTGACGCAAAACAAGCAATAATTAAAATGAAATAAAAAAGCCAAGCGCAAAGCTATTCTCAGAAAAGCAATAAATAAAATGATGCCAATTATGTGCTGGAAAACGACTGAAAGGTTTAACGACAAGTCATTGAAAAACTCGCATAATAAACACTTTGCTGAGATAGACAAATGAACACTGGGGAATACAATAAATCATGTTTTGTGGTGGCTAACATGTTAAACTGAGTCTTGACCGTTTTTATGTTGGTACGTTTATTAAACAATGGTACTTTTTAACGAAACGCTTCAAACTCTGAAACTGGATTCATAACAGCTATATTTTAAAATCATTTGTTTTTGCTTCCATGCATTTGTTTCGCAAAACAAAACAGACTGACAGTTGTGTTTTTCCTTTCTTTCTTTAGTATTTGTAACGTTTCCTGTTTCACGACGATGGGGAGGAGTAAACAAAGTATGTTTTGTATTACGAAGCACAGTGGCAGTTAACAATGTTTGTATAGAATTAAATGTGCAAGCTGCTGCAATAACTGCAGAGCCATCTATTAGAATGTGTGCCAGTAGCGTTTTAAACGCTTAAACTTGACATTTTTTGCTTTTTTAAAAATACTGACAATATACTGAAAACTGGCGCACCGATATGAATTAAAAAGAATTTTAACATCTTTGGAATATTATTTTCACTTTCTCTACCACCTACCTATAATAGGTAAGAGGAAGTATTGCATTCCAAACCAGAAATTCTATGTCGACATTTCACCAGAAACACATGTCTTTAGGCCCTCTGAATCCATAAAAGGCTTTCAGAAAAAGTTTCGTGTGCGTGTGTCTGTGAACAGCAGAACCCAAAAAAGAAATGCCCGATAAGTATTAAACTTGGTATTTAAGTTCAGTATATTCCAAAGGTGCGCCACAAAGATTTTTAAGAAAATTCTCCACTCCAAACTACCCTTTACATGGAAAAAAAATTTCGATATTCATTTTCTTAAAAATGGCTCTAACCATATTAATTAAAAGTACAATTTGTTTAAGATATTTTCATGACAAATCAAATGTAATCCTTGACTTTTTTGGGAGTAGCCTGTGAATAACTCTTCATTCTGAATGAATTTTGTATAATTGGTAAACCGTAAGAAATAAATAAAATCTTACTACATGAAAATGTAGATCTCGTTAAAGCATACCATTTGTACCAAATAATTTTACTTGATTTTTGTTTTATTTATTTATTTATTTATTATTATTATTATTATTATTTTAGATGATCTTTTTCGAGGTATGTTTGTTGTTGGTTTTTAATTTTCAAATGCTTATACTTTTCTCAAATGGGAAGTTATCCTTTTTACTTTCTCCACTACGTATAGTAAGTAGGGGAAGTATTGCATTCCACCCAAAAATTCGATACCAATATTTCAACAGAAATACATGTTTTGAGGCCCCCCTGAATCATTTTTGGAAACATGTCCGTGTGTGTCTGTGAACAGCATAGCTCAGAAACGAACAGTCGGATAAACACCAAACTTGGTATTTAGGTTCGGTATCTTCCAGAGATGCGACACGAAGGATTTCAAGAAAATCCTCCCAACGCAGATTACCCTTTACATGGAACATATTTCGAAAATTTTAATTTTCTCAAAAATGGCTAACGATTTGGATTAAAATATCGCATGTTTAAGATATTTTCATGACAAATGAAATGTATATCTCGAATTTTCTGGGAATGTCTGCAAAACTATTCTTCATTGTGAACGCATAACTGGTAAACCATAAGAGATAGACAAAATTTTACTACACAAAAAAATGTAGATCGCGTTAAAATACACAATTTATGTCATATACATTTTTTTTTGTTGAGTGAAGCATTTTCGAGATATTTCTTGTTATTCCCTTAAATTTTCCAATATACTTTTTCTCAAATGGGAATTCGCTATTCATTTTTTTTTGCCCTGGTAATGCAAAGAGAATGGAATACTGCACATAGCAACCAGCTCTTAAAATATTTGACTATCGCTTAAAGCCTACCAATTCCCCTTGCATCTACAAGAAAATTAGCAATAAGATTAACATCTCGATATCTCGATTAACATGAGGCATATGGAGAATAAGCGTTTGTAAAAATAGTTTGTACAAGAGCAGAGAAAGCCATATGAGTGTAACACATCAGATTTCTTTTTTCTCGTGGTCATGCAAAGAGCACGAAATTCCAAAGCCGTCACATAGCGACACGCTCTTTAAAAGTCCAACCATCGATTTACCTCCTGTGTCCTAAGGAAATGCGTAAATGTGAGTTGAAAGTTTACTGAATTACCAAGAAGTAGCTGGAATAATAAGATTTTTTAAGAATACTTTGTGCAGAACGAGTAGAGAAAGGCATGTGAATGCAACACATAGATACTTTTTTTTAACCTGAAATTACGGCGAAAATGGGGTTTGATCTAACGGCGGGGAAATGTCATTATGTCATTAACGCCTCAGTTTTATGACTTCACAAATTTATTTTTCCATAAGTATAAAGCATCGTAACATTGTCAGATATGTCAACATATTGCTCTACTATATGGATATAAACGAATTTTGTAAGCACCACGAATCAAACAGTCTAAAAATTAGCCAATTTTCAAAACTTCGTAAAGCTAATAAAACGAAAAACCTAGAAGAACGCCAGAACACCTGAACTCTAGTACCTAGGTACTGTTTGTTCTTTCTGCATATTAAACAGTTGAGAATTTTCTCCCCGTTAATCTGGATGTTAGAATTTTTTAAAGCGGAGAATACCTACTCATTAGAATATTACATAATTGAATTTGTTACTCACTGCCCTAATGGAAGCTCTTGGAAGTGTTTTCTATATTAGGCCTTGCTATAATCAGCTTTATTTGGAAACACAGTCAAAGCAAAGTCTTGGCACTGTTAATGTTCAGTCAAAACGTTAGTTCTGTTGAGAGAAAGTATTCTCTCGGAGAGAGGCTCTATCACAGACAATAAATGCCCAATGAAACTCTCCTTGGCATCTGATATTGCTTGTTCCACGGCACCAATGAGTCAAGTTGTAAAAATACCGTATAATAGCAATCCGCAGTGTATAATACTGCATTAATTCTACTATAATACACGCAACCTTCACTACTGCAACCATAGCAGTTGTGCATAACCACCAGGCGAGTTGTCTCTGTCTTAATGCAACTTCAAGGGCATTACTGAAATAATCGTGCTAACTTTGCAAAATTTAAAGCCAGTCATGGAAATTTTTCTCGAGGCATTTTGTGGGCTGTGCTCAACATGTACCTTCCACCTGATGAAGAGGATTATGTGCCAAACAGCCGTTAAGTTCGCTGCCATCTAAACAACCGAATGTACCACCATTATTAGCCGCAAATGGGTGGCACTGGTCTACCCATGGGCGAATCCACACAAAAGTCAGGAACAGACTTTCTCCGGCAACAGCCGAAAAGCTGGTTTCGGTACAATTGAATCTCCGATACAAGGACAACCATGCAGATTCACCAAAACCAGTTGAGAATAAAAAACCGCAAATGTCGTCTGATTAAGAGGTCGATTAATCTTTTATTCTCACTGAGTTTTATATAAGAGAGAAATCATAAGAGGCAAAATAACTTACTACAGATGAAATGAGTTCATTTAAACAAGAAATTTAAATCGAGGAACCTTTTTCGCGGCACTAACCATTTTGTAAATATTTACTGTTACATTGACGTCTATTTAAACAGTTGCCTGTCGCCTCAGCTTCCATTTAAGGGAGAGTTTCAGACTCTCTTTCAGGTACCCTTATGTGAGCTTGTGGTAGGTCTAACGTTGCTAGAAGTACGTTAGGCCGAACAACCAAGTCCCTCCCGCTGAGGCAATGTTCGAATTGGTTGGATTCAGTGGAGTAGTTGATTCCGACACCCAATGTAGGACTGTCCTCTTAGATAGGGTTGTAAGACGCTCTAACGTCCTCTGGTATAACCCTGTTGAGATGGGAGACAGAACTTTTCCAATCCCACAGACGTTATCGGTAATCTGTCGCTGGTACGATGCGCGTAACTGGGGTATCCAGCTTTGTCCGCTAAGCGGAGGGTCTATTTTGGCAATCAACTATTAGCCTAATAGAAAACCCCACTATTTGGAAAGTCATCCGATTGACGCCGGACCCGAACTTAGAGATTGAGTTTTGGCTCTGGTTAGACCTCGCGCATTTCTGTCGTCTCAGCCGACTGCAAAATATGTATTGAAACAATTTCTAGGAATATTTATCAAAACAATCAAAACTAAACAATCAAAAAGGTATTATAGAATGAATACAAAAAAGAAATAACAGATATATAGTTTTATGACTGAAATTAATAAGATGTATTTAGTCTGTGTTAAGACATTTCGGACTAGTTTGGACTAGCTGAAGATTTCCTGACGGCATAACAACTCTAGATTTGCTCGGGTTTCATGCCAGGTAAATGGTCGGTGTCCGTCATCTTCGTCTTCAGGATAAATCGATAGAAATGGAACTTCAGAGTTCCATATTTATAGTGCCAGAGGATGGTTTATAGCTGAAATCGTATTGGTTGGCATGGCTTTCATTTCCATCGGTTTATCCTGAAGACGAAGATGATGAACACTTTCGAAACGCCGGTTTCAAACCACACGCTTACCTGGTTAGAAGTCTGACAAAATGTTGGGTTGTTCAGATTTATGCACAACAAGGGGCGTTTAGCATTCACCTATTTTGAAAAAAAGATGAATTTTTATGTAGCTACATAAAATACAATGGTTTAATATCCAAAGAGAAGATAAAAATGGCCCAAGATTGTCATGTTAATGTATAGGCAAACACTCCCAAAGAATCTTTCCCAGGCAACTGTTTCCGACCGGAGATTGAACATGAGCCCTCTGAATATGCATAGGTTATAAAATGGAGGGGGACATCTCGCGCATTGTGACCTGTATAGGTCTATTGCGGCTACTAACCACATCAGATGGGATGAAGTGAAGGAACCACAGAAGACTAAAGGCCGTAGACAGACAGGCCACAGAGACGCGCGAGTGGAAATTCCTAACAGTTCCAGGCTCAAAAACCCGTCCCACTGCAGGAGCTGGCTAGAGGACGAACGATCCGTCGACCAAGTGCCCTCTAGTTTCCAAGGGAAGTGCTGTTTCCTTTGCGCAAGCACCCGCGCCATCTGTGCGGCACCACCGTACCCCACGAAACCTAGAAACACATCTGACAGATGAGAAGGAAACGGAGCAAAAGGAAAATGATGGAAAGGAAATCGTGGTATAAGAAACCATCCCAGCATTCGTCTACTTAACACGGAAAACCACGAAAAATCCACGGTCAGAGTGGGTAGTCGACGGAAATCGAGCCCGGGACCTCCCGAATGCGAGTCTCACACGTTATCACGGAGCCACCTCGCTCGGCAGTACTCATAAGCATTGCCTTCTCTATACGCTAAAGAAAACTGTCAGGATCTGGTTTTGTATGTTAATATCCCTCTCTGTTTTCGGATATATTACGAATGAAAGGCAGGGGAGATCAGCTTCAACATAAAGAGATACCCAGGAGTAGATATTCACTTGATTTAGCACAGAAAACGCCTGCTTTCACAAATAAAAGGCAACCGCAGTGCCTTTATTGAAATGCTGAAGTAGAGGTAGGGAGACCTCTCGCCATTAAATTTCATTTGGCATCGCAAACATTAATAAACTTATCTCTCTGTCTCTGTACGTCTCTCTTTTCGCAGACGGACGGTGCCACTTCATTTCAGGTATATTCAAACACGGGTGAAATACATTTCCTAAAGGATGTAGTGGTTAATATTACTGATATCAAATTTATGCTGCCACTACAGCAGAATGCTAGGAAACAGCTATAAGACAACAAAAACCTACACCATCTAGAAGCGATATGGCTGTCCTCCTCTTAGGAGGTCATTCTATGTAGAGATGATGAAAAATTATAATACATTTTACACCTTAAGCACTTGTTTCGAAAAGTATAAAAGTAAATGTTTAACCGTTTTAATGGTATAAAGATTAGTTTTATCGAAGTAATAGCTGTTAGCCCGACGTTCACGGATAGTTTTTTAAACTCGAATAACGAATCAATGTAATGTACTCCTCCACCCCGTTCTTTTTAAATTATTGTGCAATGATCTAATAGTAGATTATGATACAAGGGGTAAAAGTAAGGGTTTATTTTGCAATCCTACGAGCAAAATAAAACGACGTTTAACGCGTGTGGCATATACTATTTTTAGACAGTGCTTGAATTTGTAAAATATCAATAATAATAATAATAATAATAATAATAATAATAATAATAATATATTAATTCCTGAAGTTAACAGATATGACACTTAGAACGCGTTTTTGAAACAAGAGAAACAACGTTAAAAGTGAGATGTCAGATGTTTTGCTGTTTTGTTGATTCGCTAGTAGTCATTTTCAACTATTTTCACCACATTTTGCCTTATACCAGGCAATGAAGCGATTAAATGCTATATTATATTTTGGATTTTTTGGGTAAGTACTTCTAGTTGTTATTCTTTCGCTGTTTCTGTAATTTCACTTCCATTTCAGTTTCTCTGGATTCATAATTTCCGCCATTTAATCTTTATGCAGGTTAGACATAAGAATAGCGAGATCAAAGAAAACTGTCGATATAACGTATACGTTAACTCTACAACAAATTGTGATAACTGAAGTATGACAATTTGTATTCTGAACAGATAATGCGAGCCCATGAAAAACTAATCATGTAAGAAGAAAATGAAAAGTAAAACCTAATCAAACCAAGTCGAGTTATTAAGCATGTGTACATACAAAGGGTAACTGCCATGTGATTGGTTTTGAAACCAAAGTTGGTCACACCGAAGATTGTCGCACTAGTGCGATAATCTAAAGCTATTAGCTCTGTGCTCTGTGTTAAAAATTCTACTTTTAGGTCATGCTCTCTAAAAAAAATATTTTTATGGTGATATCGTGCCTTATCCCTTATTATCCCTGTAATTCCGTACAGCCACGGTTATTACTAATAACGCATGAAAAGTTTCCTGATATTCACGCAAAAAGATGTGAAACATCGACGAACTTCTGACTTCCTTAACCTCCCCCCGACAGTCTTCCAAATTCTGGAAACACTCCTATTTCTCCGCGAGCTTCCGAATGCGAGCCTCACACATTATCGGAGCTATCTCGTTCGATAGAAGAGGTCAACGTTTTTGACTTCACCAGAAGCACTCATTTCTTCCAGAATTTAAGAAACTGCGTCTTTGCAGTCAGTAGCCACGATTCATTAACAACTGATTTAAATGTGCTCCTTCACATCCTCAACAGAGTGAATTGCGAGTACAACACACGCCCCTCCAAAAAAACTGACCTTTCCATTCTGCCGATATACGAAGTGTTGGAGTCAATTTGTGAAAATTTGACGAGTGACTGATGGTGTCAAATGACAAGTAAGTATTGCATTTGAATAAAATATTATCGATAGAAAGATATATACGGAGATGCAGCCAAGTAGAGACGCCATGTACACTCCCATCAACTGCTGGAAACGATCATAAGAGACACTGGCAGGAATGTTCCTTGCGGCTACTCTAGGCGCAGTGACGGTCTTCTCAGTCGACTGAAATCTAGCTTTTATTTCACGCTGGTAAAGAGAGAGAAATAGTATGTGCAAGATCAGGTGAGCATGGAGGGTGTGTGCGTCAAAACGACAACCTGTTACTGAGCCAGTTCCTCTTGGACAAGCTTAGACACGTGGTGAGTTATTGTCGACCAATTCTTGCTGCGCCAAAGCTCAGGACGTTTGAATCGCGTAGATGACAAGAGATGTCCTTGAGATCTTTCCAGTTGAGTTACTCCGAATGGTTGAACTCCATGTGCATAACTTCCGAAGAATCGAAAAACACTTCAAGCAACATCTTGCCGTTCGACTTGAGCGGTAAGCTTTTCTTCATTCATAGTAATGAGAATAATTTGGCTACTTTTTGGTAGAACCTTGCCTTCGTCCCTTGCTCAAATTACATCATTCTCGAGTTCTGCCACCGACATTCAACTGCCCTCCAAAACAGATCGTAGTTATGCTTATCTGTAAACCACCTGTGGCTGCGACGAGAAAAGAACTAACAATCGCGTCATAACTCTGTGCTTGATTTCTATAAAAAGTGTTGTATTGGCGGAGCGAAGAACAATCGATTTTTAGAGAACAATTAAAGATTAGTAAAATTTCCAATAGTTACATCTGAAACCAATGAACGCTTAAAAAATAGAATTTTTAACGTTTGATCGGGATGAGAAATTAGATGTAATTATTACGCATATCAATTTTTTTATATTTAAAAAAATAGATGTAAAGATATACTAAAATACATTAACGATGTTTATAAATCGCCGCATTTATTTGTGCAAAAAAAAAACGTGCAGCACTTTATTTGCTAGACGTTTCTTTATCGTCCCATTCAATTTCCATTTATGATACATTTCTCTCACCATTGCGTGAATTTAAAATTTCCGTTACCTGAAACTCTGTTCCAGTAAGGCTTTTATCGTTTCTTAGCATTTATCTGGCATGCTTTTCTTCATTAGATCAAAATGATGATTAATCAGAGGGTGCCAAATTGGGGCCAAGGTGAGATATGGAAGAACATATCTACTCATTTTACAAATTTATTCCCTGACAGGAGCCACGTGGAGCTTCGCTTTGCCGCGCTGTATGTTGATCTTATTTTTCCAGGCAATTAGTGACGCAATAATGACAGAGCTTATGAAATGTCATGAGAGGTATTGAGGCGCATTAGAGATTGCCCCAGGTTCAAGAAATTCCACTCTATCTGCATTCCCGAAAACTAAACCTATAGCTTTTGCAAGTAATGATACTGTCCTGGCATTTTCCACCTTTAATAATTGTGATAGTATTATTCCGTATACTGCCATTTTCTTCTGGCGTAGCTATAATGATGGAAAAATCCTTCAGCATCCATCACGATTCCCTGATAAAGTCATTTGCATTTCCATACCTCTGAGGAAGTTCTTGAGCGATGGTTTATCTCTGAATTTTGTTATCGTCGTTTAGGCAACGAGGAAATCAGCGGGCACACATTTTCTTAGAGGCCCTTTTAAACCATGTCCTCGATTCCAAGTTTTGTCGCAATTTCATCCTCAATTACCCGCCGGTCTTCCTTAATGATCTCATCCATGCTTTCCTTGTTGGGTTCGTTAAACGCAAGACCGCGGACGGTTGCTACGAGATACTTGTTTCTTCATTTTTATTATTACTTTCTCTACTACGTATAGTAAGTAGGGGAAGTATTGCATTCCACCCAAAAATTCGATACCGAGATTTCACCGGAAATACATGTTTTGAGACCTCCTGAATCCAAAAAAAGCATTTTTGGAAACATGTCCGTGTGTGTGTCTGTGTGTGTGTGTGTGTGTGTGTGTGTGTGTGTGTCTGTGAACAGCATAACTCAAAAACTAACAGTCGGATAAACACCAAACTTGGTATTTACGTTCAGTATCTTCCAGAGATGCGACACGAAGATTTTCAAGAAAATCCCCCCACCCCAGACTACCCTTTACATGGAACATTTTTCGAAAATTTTAATTTTCTCAAAAATGGCTCTAACGATTTTGATGAAAATATCATATGTTTAAGATAATGTCATGAGAAATGAAATGTATATCTCGAAATTTCTGGGAATGTCTCCAAAAGTATTCTTCATTATGAACGACTTTTGCATAACTGGTAAACCATAAGAGATAGACAAAATTTTACTACACAAAAAATGTAGATCGCGTTAAAATACACAACTTATATCATATACATTTTTTTTGTTGAGTGAACCGTTTTCGAGATATTGCTTGTTATTTCCTTAAATTTTCCAATACTTATACTTTTTCTCAAATTCGTTATTCATTTTTTATGTCCTGGACATGCAAAGAGAATGTAATGCGCCACATAGCAACCAGCGATAAAATATTTGACTATCGCTTAAAAGCTACCATATTCCCCTTGAATCTACAAGAAAATTACAAATAAGATTGACATCTCGATATCTCGATTAATATGAAGCATATGGAAAATAGGCGTTTGTAAAAATAGATTGTACAAGAGTAGAGAAAGTCATGTGAGTGTAACACATCAGATTTTTCTTTTGTCCATCTTCTGACATTCCCGGCGCCCGTTCACACATCTCCGCTGCAAGGAGAATCATCTGATGAATTCCTACTTCGAAGATTTCTTCTTTAACAAAACGTTCAATCGTATTAGCCTGTCAGAACAAAACATAACACTGCGGCCATTTTGCAACAAGCATCTATTCATGCGACGGATCGACTCATGACTTAGTATTTATATAGAGTATACATTAAGAGTGTGCTGGGTACTTCGTAAATCATACCTGGTGACATAAAAATTGTCAACTTGGTCCCTGCCTACCTCTGTGGTGTCAAAGGTAGTATGTCTTCCTCACATTCGAATCTCGTTAGATTGAGTTACCCGAATAAGGTTGCTTCCGGGGTTTCCCTTATACCTGAAAGATGAATGTCGGATAACGTTTAAAGTTCTAGGGATGCCGAGAACATTTAAGCACCATTTCATGAATGATATGACCTAACAATTAAAGGCGTTAAACTATATTTAAAAAAAAATTCATGTTCATTTGACGAACAAGAAAATCGTTAAGGATCAGGATTAGGAATCAGGGTCTTCAAGGAAATTTGCTCTCCATTTTTGCCTGGGGACGTTCTCTATCTCGCTTCCTCCTTACCTTGTAGTCATAGAGAGGTATAGGAATCGATCTTACGTTTTCATCTCTAATTCGACCAGACCTTGTATATATGAAAAAGCTTATTTCCTCCGTTCGAAATACTTGTGTTACTAGTCGAGACTCAGCATTCAGCGACGACTAGAGACCTGCAAGTGGGCTAGCATAATAGATCGTAGCCTGTCTAGTCGGCAGCAGTAAAGACGGGTCCGGTGGATTTGTGTGTTTCCGATGAACGAGGAAACGAGCAGAACGAGCGCTCAGCTGTTTTCCGATGCTGAACTAAGAATATTTAGAAGCTCACACACGTACCTGCATTTGGCAACAAGTTGCAAGACGCATTATTAAAAATATATGCAGAAATTAAAATTAAAATGCGAGATTTTATTGTTGTCGACAAGAAAGCAAAGTCAGTTACTAGGCTTGCCTAGACTGAATTTGGAGAAGGGACACAATGTTTTTCAACGCTGCATCCTCAGTTCTTGTAAGACACGAATATTCCCTGACTATTTTTCGCACCGATAAAACCCATGTAACTTTACGAAATGAAGCAGACCTTTCGAGGTGCATGCGTGAAATATACGTTGCGGACATAAGACCATTCAAAATGTTTTGCAGGCCACATTTCACTCCCTTAATTAAAATAGTTATTGATTTTGGAGTCGAATATGAATAGTTTGATGCTGCTGAGCTAAGTGACCCTATGTGTATTGAGACACAGCAGTGGTAGTGGGGAAGGACATAATGCCAGAAAATATTGGCAGAAAAAGAACTTGTATCTGTTACTAGTAATTCGAATACAGAAAATGAAAAACAATATTCTGGATACAACATTTGGAAAGAAATTTAGGACTTTCCTCATATGGCAGGGAGACTTATGTCGGCAATAACAATGTTTGAAACATGAACACAAACTTTGATCACGCAAGCTTATTTAGAGTTAATACAACACCAGCAAAAATTCACTTTGTATCGTGTTTACAGCATTTTACCATGATAAAATACCTGAATTTTTAATCTCACGCCACAGGTAACTTTTGTGCGTTATTAAATATAAATTATATAATATATATAATAGGTACATTAGATTTATCATGTCAGTTTTATCAGTGCTGATATCAGCCACGTTTTTGCTTATGTTGTTAACTGATACAAATTGTACTAGGTGCAATGCGTCTCCTATAAGAAACATAACCTTTTGTTATTAGGAGTATTATTATTACTATCATCATCATAATCATCATTATAGGTATAAAATTAAAAATCTATAAGAGTATATTTATTTAAAAATAATATAAAGATCTGAAAGACATTGGCGGTTGGTAGACAAAGCTACGAGACACATACATGTATATACGTGAGAGGTGGTGATCTCTCTCAACATCGTGGCCTAGGCCGCTGCTAAGACGAGCAAACAGTGGTTAGGTTCTTGTATTCGCCCGTCAAACTCCTGTAACTGGTCTCATTTGTGCTTTCAGATGTAAATAAACCACAATCCTCGGAAAATATTTACGTAGAGCTAACTTAGTGAAAAGTGTCTTAAAATTATGTTCTGCACTGTATAAATTTGTTGCATACCCCTAAAACGTGTGTGTGTGTGTTTATAAGAATCTTTATATGTGTAAACGTTGTATGGTACTAAATTACAAGAAACGAGACAAAGCCATTTTTAAACCGGGGAACCGAATCGCGGTTTCCAGTATGACTATGACATAAGATATGTTCTTCACTGCACTACAGTGCAATATAGTGCTTGGCGTGCTACTACGAAATAATACACTCTGTGTTAATTTCAAACTGTGCCATGATATGCTGTATCACTCGTCTAGCCGCTGAACCTAGTATTCAACCCGTCTAGTACTTCCGCAGAGGCGTATGACTGTGTGTCGTAAAGTTGCCTAGCAAGCACGGCGTTCAGTATGAACTTGAAATTTTGGATACTTTGTTTGAAAATTATTCACGCAGCTCCGACTCTGTACCGATACTGCCCTTCCACACGACCCCATTTCCGAATAAAAGCCTAATGCTCAGTCTTATGTTGTCCGTCGTAGAGATGTAAACAACTAATCGTCTTAAACCTCTTCCCATTGCCCTGACAGTAAGGCAGACACTCGCCTCAGTATTTCAAAAGAGTTCATATTCCAGCCTAGATGGGGGTCGCTTCCGTATTAATAGCATTCGCACTGAATACCATGTTTACTTGGCAACTTCTTCGCCACATGTGCACTACGTTACATCGTCCCCCTTAGAGATGACTCAAGGGGACTCAATTGACTCAAAACAATGACGTCATTGTACACTTTAAAGTTGAGATTCAATATGTGCTACCCCTGATATGGGCCACTTACGCCACGAATGCTAAGCATTGCCAGCCACTCTGTATTTCTGGCTTATTGGATTGCATTGGCATGACCGGGGAGCCATCCCTTCGAGCGGTGCAGAAAACAGGATTCGAGGAATCTTACATAAACAGAGATCGGAAAAGCCGAGCTCCAAAATCGGTTCAGATCGCTTCTTTGCAGTCCTCTAACCACGAGCATAACTTTATCAAAAATGTATAACAAGAATATAATATAGTAAAAGTAGGTTATCCTCATCAGCTGTTCTGGTGTGACAAGCGAAAATTATAAATTGAGCAAAATCTTATATCAGCACTGAGTTGAACAAAAGCTTTAAGTCTAAGTCTAACTATTACTGTTTGTATTGCAGCTCATATACATAAACAATTTCATTGGTATATCGAATAATGGGCATATATATTTCCAGGATAGGATAAAATTATGTTGAAATATGTACTATAATAAAATACTAATGTTAAATCACTCATTCCAGGTTGCTACTGAAAACACTGATTATGCATTTTAGTAGTTACACCACCCAACGCTTGAATTTATCGAGAATTATCCCCCGTTTTCGATGAGGAAAAATAATGATATCTGGATGTTTACCATCCGTGGTAAGAAAACGCTCCGGGTCTTGCTAATATATCTGATGCGAGACTAATGGCGCTAATGGACTTCAGCCATGTGGTAGTGCAAATAACGAAAACGAGGAAAAGGAGCTGATGACGCAAATACAAATGAGAGGCTATTTCTTCCCCCGCAACTAATTACCGAGTTGTTTGTATTCTGCCACACAGATGGGAAGGGGATACCCTCAAACTAACTTCCCACTCTATCAGGCGATCTTCTGTTTATCGTCAAGAACTTTTTCATCATGGCTGTTGTAGCCTCAATGTTTTGTGCTTTTCTGTATTGAAGCACCTGATCAAAACATCTACATTATGGGTAATCGAAGAAATAAGCACTAAGACAAAAGGTGGAAAAGTACTTGAAGTTACTGAATTGCATCCTAAAATTCGATGTTATGATCTCACTGAAGTGCTTGCTTTAACTCCATAAGGGAAAAAAAGGAGGTAGAGAGATTAAAAATGGAATGAGTAATAAGTAAAAGTATAACATTAAATATCATAAGTTATTAGTTGACATTGCGATATGCCGCTAACGCGGTTCTCACGATGAATTGCAGAGGTATATTTTTAAATTAATAACAATAATGTAATATTACAGTTTTAAAGGTGCTACTTAATTGCATTCCAAAGAAAACAACTTAAATACCGAAGCGGTTACCGAGGTCGTTTAGACACGGACTCCTAAACGGGAGATCCGCGTTCAAATCTCGCTAGGACCATCCTGTCTGAGAGTTTTTATTATTTTATTTATTTATTTATTTATTTATTTATTTATTTTTACAAATTTTATCAGTCCACATAATTGACCAATGCCTGGGAGATAACCTACATTTGAGCTGGAGCGTTTTGTTCCCAATTTTCCTTTCCCAATTATCGTTTCATGTACCATTGGCGTACAACGACTGTGGTGCCGTATGTAGTAAACACTATTTTAAAAAATCCTATGTGTTACATTCACAAGACTTTCTTTACACCTATCGTTTTTTACTGGGTATATATTATTATGAAAGCTTATTTACTTTCTCTACTACGTATAGTAAGTTTGGGAGGTATTGTATTCCACCCAAAAATTCGATACCGAGATTTCACCGGAAATACATGTTTTGAGACCCCCTGATTAAAAAAAAAGCATTTTTGAAACATGTCCGTATGTGTGTCTGTCTGTCTGTGAATAGCATAACTCAGAAATGAACAGTCGGATAAACACCAAACTTGGTATTTAGGTTCAGTATCTTTCAGAGATGCGACACAAAGGTTTTTCAAGAAAATTCCCCACCCCAGAGTACCCTTTACATTGAACATTTTTCAAAAATTTTAATTTTCTCAAAAATGGCTCTAACGAGTTTGATTAAAATATCATATGTTTAAGATATTTTCATGACACATAAAATGTATATCTTGAATTTCCTGGGAATGTCTCCAAAAGTATTCTTCATTGTGAACGACTTTTGCATAACTGGTAAACCATAAGAGATAACAAAATTTTACTACACAAAAAATGCAAATCGTGTTAAAATACACAATTTATGTCATATATATTTTTTTTTGTTGAGTGAATCATTTTCGAGATATTGCTTGTTATTCTCTTAAATTTTTCAATACTTATTTTCTCAAATGGGAATTCGTTATTCATTTTTTTTGTCTTGGATATGCAAAGAGTATTAATCTGTGGGAAAGGGAATGGTGCTGCACCTAGCAACCAGCTATTAAGAGATATGTATGTGCTTAAAGGCTACTGTATTTCTATATTGCCCTTGTAAATATATATTCCACTTACATCTACAAGAAAATTAGCATTAAGATAGAGTCTGCAAATGTTTATCTCGATTAACATGAAGTAGATGGAGAATAAGCGTTTGTGAAAATAGTTTGTACAAGAGCAGAGAAAGTCATGTGAGTGTAACACATCAGATCTTTTTTGTTCAGTGAACCATTTTCGAGATATTGCTTGTTATTGCCTTAAATTTCCCAATACTTATACTTTTTTCTCAAAGGGGAATTCGTTATTCATTTTTCTTTTGTCCTGGGCATACAAAGAGAATGGAATACTCCACATAGCAACCAGCTCTTAAAACATTTGACTATCGCTTAAAGCCTAGCAATTCCCCTTGCATCTACAAGAAAATTAGCAATAAGATTAACATCTCGTTTAACATGAAGCATATGGAGAATAAGCGTTTGTAAAAATAGTTTGTACAAGAGTAGAGAAAGTCATGTGAGTGTAACACATCAGATTTTTTTATATCTACTTCATTTTAAGTAGAAATGAAAAACCTGTGTAGAAACAGCTACATTACACATTTCGTTATAGATACAAAGCGAACAGCGACAGTAAAATGTTTAAGAACTGGACGCTATACGCTGCCTTAAAATTCCACACAACTGGAAACAACTGAAAATCAACACGAAATTGTGCAATTTCAACCATTAAATAGGATATTTCGGTAATGGCTTACAATTCGAAATAAATTATATGTTTTAAAGGGAGCTGCATTTTTTGTGTATTACGTTTTCGTCTATCACTTAACGTTTACCAAATATACAAACAAGATTATACAAAATTCCTTCCGAATGAAGAGGACCTTACAGGCAATTCCCTGAAATTAAAAATATTAATTTTATTTGTCATATAAACATCTTAAGTATGGACATTTTAATCAAATCATTAGAGCCATTTTTTTTAAAAAAATCATAATTCTTGCAAAGTGTTCCATGTAAAAGGTAGTTTGGGGTTTCAGTATTTTATTGAAAATCTTCATGTTACATTCTTGGAAGGTCCTGAATTTATCAAGTTTGGTATTTAACCGACTCTTTGTTTTTGAGTTATGCTGTTCATATACAACATAGAGAGGACTTTTTCAAAACATGTTCTTTTTGGGGTTCAGGGGCATCAAAACATGAATTTTCAACGAAATCTCCACATCAATTTTTGGGTGGAAAACAATTGCTTTCTCTGCTTACTCTTAAGTACGTAGTAGAGAAAGAATAATCAAGTGAAATATAAATCAATACTAGAAAGTGAGGCAGTATTTTTAACACTTAAATGATTTCAGTCTAATTATATAATATATAAATTCAATAACAGCCCGCCTTAAAGCAATATGTGTATGTAACAATATATAAAAAGTGTATATTACATTCATTGTATATGTTTATATTATTGTGTACATGTATAATAATGTTATGTGAATGCATTACGTAATTTAATAATGTAGGAGCTGTAAGAATAGAGGTCGAAAGTTGAGGTAACCTTGTGGCAATAATGAATTGGAAAGTATAATAATGCTAATAGTAATTCTTGGAACAATAGTGTAATTTTAAAAAAAAGTTTATAAATAGCCAATCAACAAGAAGAAAAGCTGAAAGTTAAATAAAAGTATTCTATTGGAGTACGATTAGCCAATAAGAGACTTGAAATAGATGAAATTTGCAAATTCAGGCGGTAGAAGTCAGTTGCTAGTAGACAGCGTTCCTAACCGGACGCGAGACGCATCCTCGAGAGGTTTAATACATTTAGTGTGAGACGAAAATTTATTACGGCAAGAATACTATAAAGTTTACGTGTTAAAAAGTGCAAGAAATTAATAAATAATCTCACAGCTCTCTATATCAGTGAAGTGTCATTTAATCGTGTGAAGGATTAATAAAAGGAGTGAAGTAAAAATTATAATTTGTGTAAGCCTACATTCTTTAGCCGCATCACCCCTGATAAGAGATACATGTTTCTATTAATTAATACTGACGCAGCCGAGGCAAACATTTATATATTTAAAGAAACATTAAAATACAAAGTTGATTCCTAAACATTGGGGCGAAGGCCACGGAAAGTGATCGTTGGGGCGAAGGCTACCGGAAAGTGGACGTTGGGGCGAAGGCCACCGGAAACTTTGTCATACGTGGGGCTGCAATTACTTCATCAAGTTTGGCTCCCCAACAGTGGAACTACAATACAACTCCTGCTTCAAATTGGCTTTTCATACGTGAAGCAACAACCATTTTCTCAAAAGATAAAGTAATTAAACAATTATGGCAATTTAATTACCTAGGATGTGACGTCTTTGAGTGTGACAATGATGTAACATAAAATAAACTGTATAATTTCAGGAACTTAAAACTACAAAACAAGCATCAAATAGTACAGCACAACTAAAATTTAACAATGCACTGCCAGTATTAAGGTACGTTTCTGAAACCTAAAATTAAACCAAAGGATATAAATAAAATATCAGCTGCTAAATTAAAATTTCCGCAATCCGTTTATGCGTGCAAAATGCAGCAACTATTTATAAACCAAGACGTTAGGCAGTACCTTGGAATATTTTTAATAATATATAAAATAGAAATGTAACAAAAGGACTGAAAACAATACCTTTACACAATGAACGAGAAATGAAGGACTTCCAAAACAAATAAACTACAGATCAGAAGGAAAAATCCCTTGCGTTACATTCACAAGATTTTCTCTACCCATTCTTCAACAAACTATTATTACAAAAACTTATTCTTATATCTACTTCAGGTTAATCGAGATAAACATTCGCAGAAATGTTTTCATTACATATTTCCCTGGAGGTACGAAAGGTTTAGAGGAATACAGAGGCTTAAGCGAGAGTGAAATGTTTTAAGAGCTGGTCGCTACGTAATGGCTTTGAAATTCCGTTCTCTTTGCATGACCGAGAGAGAGAGAGAGAGAGAGAGAGAGAGAGAGAGAGAGAGAGAGAGAGAATATAGCGATTTTCCACTTCAGAAAGTGTAAGCATTTGAAAATTCAACCCAATAACAAGCAATACCTCGCAAATGGTGAACCCACAAAAAGTGTTATCTGGTATAAACTATGCGCTATAACGAGATCTACACTTTTTTAGGTGTAAGGTTTCATCTATCCCTTGTGGTTTACCAGTTATACAAAAGTCATTCAGAATGAAGAAGACTTCACAGGCTATTCCCAGAAAATTCGAGACATATGATTCATTCGTCATGAAAATATCTTAAACATACAGTATTTTAATCAAAATGTTAGAGCCATTTTTGAGAATACAAAAAAAAAAAAAAAAAAAAAAAAACACGAAAAAAACTCCATTTAAGCGGTAGTATAGGATGGAGGGATTTTCTGAAAGTTTTCGTATGGCATCTTTGGAAGATGCTGAACTTAAATACCAAGTTTGTTCTTTAACCGAATTTTCGTTTTTTAATTATGCCGTTTAAAGACAGACACCCACGGACCTTTATCTATGAAAAATATTCTTTTGGATTCATGGAGTCTCTAGCATGTATTTCAGATGAAGTCTCGGTATCGAATTTTTGGTTGGAATACGATATTTCCTCTGCTTAATGGATAAGCAGTAGAGAAAGTAAAAATACGAAGCCAGGATAGATAAAGAATTCGAATTGGTGAATGCTCATTCATCACAGTATCTGAATTAAACAGAAACCCAATTTGGGGCGATGAAAATCACGAGCTCGTTTTGTTGTGCATATTTATACTTGAAAATGATAGGATAGAGGAAAATATTCCATATAGTGCCTAACACCTATGTTGCTCGCATTTAGTGCATTTCCCTATCCTATAAGCGTGCTGTTATTCAGATAGCCATGCAGCATTGTTTTCGGCAATTGGCAATTGGCAATTTGCAGTACGCCTCTATTCCAGTTAATTGCAGTGCTATTGAGAATTGGTTCAGCTTGAAACAAACGCTGGATTACTTCAGGAGTCAGCGATTTTCTGCTGGATTACCTTTTCCAGTTATCATTATGCTTTATTGTGTATTCGGCTATAACCTACTGTTGAATTTGCTTTATCTACGCAGTTCGTATTTTACCCGTAGATGCTGGAGGACCACGTTGAAGATGTAGATAATCAACTGTTAATTACTAAAGAAGAGGGTTCAATGTTGACGGGTTAAATACTTCAAGGTCTCCATCAAATAAGAAAGTAACCAACAAAACTTTTCAAGAGGATAGGGAAACATGTTTTGACGTCTTTCATTACGATATGAAATAGTAGAACACATGGCTCCACTTTAACTACTGCGTTAACTTTGGAGATTCTTCACTTTCTTTCTCTCTCTGTCTCTCTCTCTCTCTCTCTCCCTCCCTCCGAGAGAGATGGCTCCGTGGTATCATGTGAGACTTGCATTCGGAAGAACCCGGGTTCGATTTTTTTCGTGGTTTCCCCGGGCCGGTAGCCGAATGCTAGGTGGTTCCCCTTCTACCACGAATTTCCTGTATATCATTTCCTATCCCTATAACTTCCTTACTTCTGTTTCAGGGTTGTAAGACCAGGCGACGACGGCGGTTGTTGTGCTGCGGCAGGACGGTGGAATATGCGCTCTAGAAAGATATCCCCCTGGAGCTTGGCGAAACTGTTGGCCTGCTTCCTTCCTGAGTGTGTCTCGTCTCGTCTTATTTTCGGGACCCCCAGGTTACGGGTGCCTAAGGAAGGTCTGGCCGGCCTCACGATTGGTGTTATGTTGGAATTGTTATGGACCCCTCCTTGCCAGCTTACATCCGGCCCGGATCTGGTCGTCCTTCGTGTCTCCCTTCATCCCAGGGGTCACATTGGAAACACAAAGGGACTACAACCTGTGCTCCAGTTAACTCGTGAACTCTTCGTCCGACTGCTCCTCTCTCTCTCTCTCTCTCTCTCTCTCTCCCTTTCCGTTGGTCACTCTCTCCTCGTTCTGTTCTCACGTTTTCCCCGTTCCGTTCCGCGCCCTTACGTCGCCCTCTCCTCCCTCTATCTATCTATGCAACGTAGAAAACTGGTAATACATCTCCCTTTTTGGGTGTTGATAATAATCTATGTCAAATATAAGGAAAGTCTTTAACGGTACACAAACTTGTGTCTGTTGCTTCTTCTTGTTATGTGACTGGAACAATTGGGACTTTCACTTCGTATCGCATTACACCCCTCTCACTTTGGGGGAAATAATTAGGATATTATGTGTCTTATTCAGTAAGTGAGAATCACTTTCCTTGAATTGATCGGTTTGGCTATTCTTGATTTAAAATTTAAGATATACAGAGTTTAAAAATGCAATTTTTGTCTTCAGGGCATCCTGTTACCTAACAAAGAGTGTCTGCATTCACAACTGGACCACGTGAGATAGCAGAATGGAGCTCATTCTAACATGCTCAGACGCAACAAGTCTGTTGGATAAATCTTAGCTTTAGTAAACATACTCCAGGCTGGTATAAGAATAACACGTTACGCCATAGGACGTCCAAAACCAAGAGCGACAGATCGACATTTCGTTTCTATCTACATAGACAAACAGAGAATTTGAAGAGGGTCATTCACAGAAACGGGTAATTTCTCCAAGGAATTCCACACTTTACCAGGACCTACCCCTTGCAATATGACTGTTCAACGGAAAAACCAGAAACTTGGTGTCTGCGGCCGAGCAGGTGCCTATAAGTCATACATCACATCGACAGATGTTAAGACGCCGCTACATGTCATCCAGCAGTGGAAATAGTTTGTTGGAGTGAACGGCGTATTTCGCGCCGGGAGTCGGACTACCGTTAATATTAAGTAGATACTGAGCATATCCGAAAAACGTCCGATCGCCAGAGCGAAGAAGAGATGTCATTCTGTTCAAAAGTGCAGTATAGGAATTTGACATAGAACATTTATTACATTACTTTGCTTTAGGATTTGCTAATGGTAGACCTAGCCACAAAGGACCTTTTATGCCAATTGCCGACCTAAACTGATTCTCCAGAGGCTTGAACTGTGGTGCCCCTGGGGGTGTGATTTTCGGCCACCAAATCTTAAAAGTCAATTAGTTAAGCCAAAAAGCCTTCATCCTCGAAAAATGCGGCTCCCACTTATCAATCGCGGAAGCTTGGATCGCAGTTTGTACAACAAGCTTACAACATAGGATAACCTATTTTACACTACTTGAACCGTTGAAACTGAAATTGAGTTTTATTTATGAATGCTCTTTAACTGTTATGGTTCTTAGCGTCCCATTCTATATTGTGCGAGAAGTACCGCAAAATTTTGTTAGAGGCTTCTTTATCAGGTTTGAGGTTCTTTTACGTACCGTAAATCTTCGATACGGGACCACTGGCTTTACTTCCTTTCCGAAGGAAGCCACTAAGGATTTTTACGCCCGAAAAAATCCATTGCCCTCCGGCGGGTTTGAACATGCATGGAAGGGAACGCTTAGGCAAGCATAAGAACAGCGTAAGCTTCCAATTAGGGCAGAGGTTGGCAGAAGCCAGTTTTGCGCCGACAACTTAACACAACGTACCCTCACAAGAAACAAGAAACTAAGGCATTGCTGCGAGGGGCGGGGGGAGGTACGGTTGTAGAGCTCCTGCAGTGACGGTTGATAGTAGTTTAGTCCACTGTGTTTAAGTCGACTTTATACATTTTTTAAAGGTTTTCCACTCTCCTTATAATAGTTCTTGAGGTCACATAATTTCCACAGCTTTTGTCAGACATAGTTTCAGAAATTCACCCTCTTGAAAGAATTTTAGGGACCGAGAGATCTCCCAGGTAAGTACGCAACTAGCATATTTAGTTTTGTATTTACAGCCATCTATTTTCGGACTTTCTGTAGAATGTCCTTTGCAGTTTCGTACGTTCAATTCCTAAAACAAATAAAATAGTAATAATCATAATAATAAATAACGATAAACTACAATAAATTACCAGTGCAACACATTTCACTATTTGAAGCATGACGTCCAACGTAGTGTCTTTGGATGTGGCCTCTAAATACGCCATGTAGTGTTTTTGAGCAAATTAAGCATTTCACATTCTCCCCTACTGCACAGCAAAAATTCATCCTCCCATTGTACAAGAAATTACTGTTTTCTGGAAAACGATGGTTTAGTAGACAATCCCATCAACTCCACCAGTGAACTGCTTACTTCCAACCACTATCTCTCCTCTAGCTAACAACACTGTCACCGACTGTGTGCGTTTTCAGTCGCGTTACGTTGTGACTACGAGTACATTGAATCGCGAAATAAGCTTTGCCCACCTCTGAATTAGGGTGTTAAACCTGAAGTCAGTGCCAATTCTTGCTCACCTACAACGGGTAGCCGAAGTTGTTAAGGTACGGATTTGTGAATGGGAGGTCTAACATTTCAAATCCTGTCAGGACCATTCTCCCTGACTGTTTTTTCCAGGTTTTTCCCAGTCTTCATAACTGATAAATACCGGGAGGTACCCTGAACCTACGCATGGATCGTTTCCTTCTCAAAGTTGCTTTTTCAATTATTTCATTTCGTGCATCATCAGTGTCCACCGCTTGTGGTGATGTAGCAGTAAGAAAAACGTTAAGCACTATAAAAAGGTTCTCGCTGCCCATTCTAAATAAGTATAGGATAATAGGAATTTCAAATTTCCTATAAAATTCCAATTATCTTGGGTTTGCCATGTAATGAAAATTCGGAGGACGAGGAGGTGTCAACATTGTGATCGTGCTTTCGCATTAAATACCTGGCCTCGTTTTGCTCTTCTTGGCAATGTCACTGCATATGGTTTTGAAACAAGCAGCTTATTTGCTGCTCACCATCAAAGATCAGTTCGACAGTGAGCACTGATTCTATCCACATGTCAGAACCCCCATTCGTACACCAGGGTTATAAGGGTGTATTTCACTATTTTCGCGATAATAACACCATTAATGGACTGGCCTGCACAGATTCCTCATTTGAACATTTAGGGGATGCTTTGTAATAGCGGCTTTGTATCAGAGTACAAAGACTAGGTCTAAGACCTCATTGCAGATCTCCCCGAAGAATGGGCTATCGTTTCATCACCTCACCATAAGTACACCTGCGAGAGAGTGGGACTATCATAAAGATAAAGTGTCGACCAATCCCATATTACACGCCTCTGCAGGAGATACACAGTTGAGTGCACGGAAACGTGCCGATGCTTTGTTTTTCTACAATGTTTTTCTTTATTTAATGTTGGCAAAAACTCCTTGTTCCACACCAGGCGTGGGTTAGCCAATATTTTATTGGTTTGAATTCAAGTCCGATACACACGCATTAGCCTATGAACAAGGATCAGGCCTAGATGAGAGGCGAAAGGGGAGGAGTGTGGAAACATTTTGCCTGATTGGCTGCAAGACATGCTTGGCAACGACGTTCTACACCAGAGCCCCTGGATACCGCCTCGTATTGGTTTGATGTCAAAAATCTGGCAAACAAATATTAACCTATGAACACAGGTCGTTTTTAGGCTCAGTTGGGGAGGAAAAGGGAGCAGTAAGACAAACATTAGATGGAGTGCTGCTAGAACCAGGTAAATGGTGTGGCTGGGTGTGGCAGAGATGGTTTAGTATTTCCTTACCAACATAAACCACTGCGCAAATTTCCACTGTTGTGGTGGATGTCCTCTGTGTACCTTTGATCACATAGTGCTTCTGTTTATCTGTGTGTAAAACATGAAGTTTCTATGATTGCAGAGAGGTAACAGATTATAAAAAAGCCAACGTTCAAACAAATCCTAGTTCTCTAGAACTCTGTTCAAAGTGACTATTAGGACTGATGTAACGAAATCAATTTGAACCTATATTCCTAATTCGAGAAATTTAGTTTAATTAATTGCTGAAAATGTAAGTCAGTTATTTCAGTTTCCTGTGAAATATTAGAGTTCATTCGATTTAAGCTGGAGGTCTCCACATACTACTTATATATGCATTTGCCTCTCTCTAAAATTGTTCTTCCTCTTGTAACAGAGAGTTTAGAGAAAACTCTAAATATGTATTTTCTAGTATTTTAGTGTGTTAGGTTTTGTTACTTAATTATTAATACTTTAAATGAAAGATGTATTAATCTACCGGTTAAAATGAGGTTTTCAGCCTCTTATCTATAAAGAGATGTTTTCAGTGAATTTCTTAGAAGATACGGTACTAAATAATATTACCTATATCTATTCCTATGCGGCAGGAATACTACTGCATAAAGTATAAAGTGTATTCGGTTACTCTGGCGTTTTTTCTAGGATTTCTGGTTATATGACAAAATGCTCTTTTTATGCAATAACGATTTTAGCTTTTCATTTCTGTTAAATCATAATAATTCAGAATAATACTGTTAGACATATGCTTTTTTGGACACGGCTCTTAAATATTCTATTAGGGTTCGGTATAGAGGTTTAATTTCCATGTAGTGGCATAGAGCACCTAAAGCAGGTCTGATGTATTTTGTCCACTTTTGGATGTTACTTTGCTCTCAGTTCTACCACTTTACTAATTAACGTGTAACGGGCTTGCTTTCAGTGCTCGGAGGATCTCGGTTATTGAATTATCTCTTACTCTTCAGATATAAATAAACATGGGCTAAGATCTTATCCAACCCTTCCCCTTTTTAATTGCTCATCCTTGTTCATTTGCAACAGTCCTTTATGTATCCATTTCTTGATTTTCTGCTTACTATGGCTCACATGGGCTATCCAAATCATATTAAGAGCTAAACTCTTGGATTTCTTTATGCTACAGTTTCTAGTTTTTATAAGTAATACTAAAGAAAGTGTATATATCAAAATTAAATTCAAAACCTTATTATCGCGGTACTGAATGTCAAGTCATTAGCTAAGTAAAGCAGTGCTGTTCGAAAAAAATAAACTTGTCAAATACTTTTAATTTATTCAACAGCAAAATGATACATCATAATTTACGTCCTTGAAACACTTAAAATATACTTTGCATGATTTAATTTTTTGATTCAATGTATTATTGCTCTTATGACTTTGAATGTAACCACAAAGCTTTCACAGAGCCTTCAGTATCTTGGCAGTCACCTATTGTAATGATATAATAAGCTTGGCACTTTTAGTAAGTAGATGTTGCGATTTTTAAAATTTTAAAGTTATAAATTTAGTTCTTTGAATTGTACATTTCGCATTTTGTAAAGTTTATACAATTGCAATTCAGCATTCAGCTTTTCGAAGTAAAACATATAATTTCAGTTAGTTCTGATAAACAGATTAGGTATATCTTTTGAGGTAACGATGTGAAATTAAAATCACTTTTGTAAAGGGTTCACAGTGAATATTATACTGATGTTCTGCACAAACATGATTACGGACAAAGACGTATGGCAAGCTTAATAATAAATAACATTTTAACCCGTGTCAATATGTTCGAAGGGGACACTATCCATAAAGCATGTGACTATACGTAATTATGATGTTGAAATATGCTTTTTATTAAACCTATGCACTTAATAAACCTACACACTGTTTATATTTAGAGGTATGCAACAACAGGGAGGGTGCCTTTTCTGAGTCACATTCCTAAGATTAATTTAACGTACACTGGATTTATGCGCAACGTCTAAGAATACTCTAGTTACAAACTGAATCAATAACATATAAAACTATGAATATAGCATGTATTAATGTCCATGCATTGTTAAAATTCACTTTATCTTCGTCTAAAGTTATATACCTAAAAATATGCAGTCCTAGAATTCCCTATTATAAGAAATTAAAGGTGTGGTTTAATAATATCGTCATAATACAAGGTAATATCATATGAACAAAGGGAGTGATTAAGAATGCTTAGTTATGAATTACCAGCCAAATAAAATACACTGTACCGGGTGTGTAAACAGAAATGTTTACTAGCAAACACACGGGAATAAGGGAACATAGACATAGGAAATTGTGATAATCTGCCACCTTATGTTCCGAAGAGAATTGTTTTATTTATTGAAAACTATTGTAGGTTGCAAATGGTTTGCATTCCGACATTTCAGATCGTGAAATAAATGTTGAAGCGTTTCAACTGGGATAACAGCAGTTTCATTATGAATTCTACCTTCCTCCTTCTTGAAGGCTTAGTGGACGAGTTAAATCTCTTATACCCAGTTCTTCAGGTATCCTTAAAGAAAGTAGCTGCTCACAATCAAGTGTGTGTTTCTAAGAAACTTAAGCGATATTAGCATATTTATGGGGACCAATAAGTAAAGTTTTTTTTCAAAACCCAAAGTACTCTACTGTGCGTATTGAATTATTTATATCTTATGTCTGTATACAGATGTGTGGTTACACATTTTGGTGCATACAACTTAAGTCATTCTTGGAATATGAATTTTAAAACACAAATTTAAACTGTTTTATAAAAAAAATATGTTCCTTATATGCAACTTATAAAATTTTTAAACAGCTTTTCATATTTATGTACGTAAGTTTGCTAAGAAGTAGACTTTTTAACTAATTACTTAAAAAAGACATTTGCTCAATTGCGACTTTCAGCTTTTCAAAAAATATAGCATACTTATCAAACTTGGGTGAACTTGGTGGTGTAACACATTTGCCTCACACTAATAACTAATAGCAAATTTTAGTTAGCATATTTTGGGGAAACTATTTGCGAAATTTTTCTCTGATAGCTTAAAAAGTGTATCGATATTGAGTTTTATTTATGCACGCTCTTTAACTGCTGTGGTCATTAGCGTCCCCTATATTGGGCATGAAAGACCGGGAATTTTGCTTAGAGGCATCTCTATCAGGCTTGCGACGTTTTTACGTACCGTAAATCTACGACACGGACCACCGACTTAACTTAACTTCCCTTCCGAAGGAAGCCACGCTAAGAATATTTACGCCGGAAAAAATCCATCGCCCTCCGCCGGGTTTGAACCCGTGACCTCGGGAACTACAGGCTAGCAAACATGTATAGTGGGAGGCATTTTAAACGCTGAAAATGTCTAAAATATTACAACCGAGAAAAGCGTATGAAAACTCCGCTCATATTAACTGACTTGAAATTCTGCTTATGTATTTTTCATAAAATAGTATATTTTACTTAAATTTTGTTAAGTTAGAAACTAATTAACATTATGGAGGAAAATTTGCAAACACACTTCTAGAAATTTTGCAAAAAAAGTGAGAAATATCGGGAAACGTCTCAAATGCACCGATACACCCTCCGCTCAGGGTTATTTAAATCGTCACATAATTCCCAATTTCCTCATTTTCACTCCGATATTAAAAGTATCTAAGTGAAAACGTTTCCAAGGAATATACTTAATAATAAGTAGAAATATTATCTTGAACATTTTTGACCAATTTTCAGCGATTGGTCCTGTTAAGACATGCGGAAGATCTCGGGCACAGTTGTCACAGAAAGTCTTGCAGTGTGTGATGTGACAATATCTTGCTGAAACCCGCTGACTTCCTAAAGCCAACTTTTTAGGTTCCGGGGTAAGTCCCAAACATCCGATCATATCCATTATCTTCTGCTCTTCTCGCAGCGATTGAATTAGAAGGGGTGGGAAAATGATTATTTTTCAGTAATAATTCTGACTGCTACAGTTCCAAAAAAATATTCATTCATTCATTATCTGTTTACCCTCCTCTTATGTAGGACTTACACCCCCCAGGACTTACAAGCGGGTGCCTGGGGTCAGAGGCCCGTCGAGGAGCAGATACTCATGGATCAGACAGAGCATCCAGGATGGGTGATCAGCCCGATGCCTGGTAGGGGATGAAGGAAGTAGATGAAACGAAATGTTGGTGAAATGGATGAAAGGAAAGGTGATGATGGAGCAGTTGGTGGAATGAATGGCGGGGGAAACCGGAGAACCCGGAGAAAACCCGCCCAGACGCCGCTTCGTCCACCACAAATCCCACATGCAGGTCCCTGGGATTGAACCCGGGCCGCCTAGATGGGAGGCGAGCGGTCTAACCACTCGGCCACGGCGCCGCCCCTTCCAAAAAAATAAATAAATTAAATTAAGTTCGAAGATAAAGGTCGAGTACTCTCACAATTACTTACTGTTTACGCCTAAACGTAACACCAAAGTACTCTTTGGTCTGTTGCTGTTCGCCTGCCGGGATTTTTTTTCGCATCAAGTTGTGATTCTTCGTTCCCCTTCAAGAATATTTTTATTTTTATTTTATTTATTGGAAGGAAACTTCCTCAAATCATATTTCTGTCACTTTGCAGTATTTTTAGTATGTGCAAAAACCTCATATTGATTGAGCTCTTCAAGCATGTGAAAATAAAAGCCTCTACTGGAATTTGGAAGTACTAAAGCAAGAGCGGTTCCAAGGTCTCGCATCATATACATGTAACTGCTATGTTGTAATAGGATTCTCCATGGTCAGAGCGTTACTTTCGAAACCGGTAATAAAATACTCGAATGATCACGTTTATGCAAAGTTAAGTTACTATTATTTTGTAATTGTAACCGGACTTATCTTTTGGAATGGTTCTATTCTTAAAATGGTTCCAAATAAACATTTTGTTATTTTTCCCTACCTCCATGAATTGTCATTGTTCTAGGTATGCACAATTTACAACAGCATAAAATTCATTAGCCATAAAAATAAAAACATTTTTACTTCTAGGAATTACTCCAAAATCTAAACGAAGAATAACAATGTTATGAATTTTATGAACATATGACACCTACATTTTAACATTTTTACTATCTCTATTACTTTATAGTAAGTAGAAGAAGTACTGTATTCCATCAAAAAAAATTCAATACACGTTTTGAGTGTCCCTGAACAAATGAAAAAAAACATTTTATTTGCCTGTCTGTGAACAGCATAACACAAAAACTTAAAGTCGATTAAAAACCAAATTTGGTATTTAAGTTCAGCGTCTTCCAGGGTTGCGACACGAAAATTTTCAAGAAAATCCACTCAGTTCAAACCACTCTTTACACGGAAAATGTTTCGTCATTTTTAATTTTCTCAAACACAGTTTTGATTAAAATACCACATTTTAAAGATATTTTTATGACAAATACAATATATATTTTGAATTTTTTGTAAATAACCTAATGAAGCCCTCTTAATTCTAGATGACTTTTATATAATTGGTAAACGGTAATAGAAAAAAATCTTACTACACAAAAATGTAGATCTCTTAAAACACACAGTTTAAGCCGAATACATTTTTTGTGGTAGTAACGATTTCCGAGATATTCTTTTATTATACTTCACACTTTTTTAAACTACTGCTCAGTCGCTATTCCTTTTTACTTTCTCTAATATCCATAGTTAAGTAGGGGAAGTATTGTATTCCAACAAAAAATTCGATGTCGAGATTTCACTGGAAATACGTGTTTTGGGCTCCCTGAATCCCAAAAAAGTGTGTGGTGTGTGTATGTTTGTGTCTGTGGACAGCGTAACTCAAAAACGAGAAGTCGGATGAACACCAAACTTTGTATTTAGGTTCAGTACCTTCTAAAGATGCGATACCAAGATTTTCAGAAAACTACCTCTTACAAGGAACATTTTTCAAAGTTCGTTATTTTCTTGAAAAATGGCTGTAACGATTTTTATTAAAATATAATATATTTAAAAAATTACATTACAAATAAAACGCATATCTTGAATTTTCTGGTAATAGCCTATGAAGTGCTCTTCTTCATTCGGAAGGAATTTGTATAATCTTTTATAATTGGAAAACGTTAAGCGATACGAAAACAGTAGATCTCTTTAAAGCACACAATTTATTTCAAATAACTTTTTTGTGGAATAAGTCATTTCTGGGATATCCGTTATTAATGGTTCGAATTCTTCATACTTGATCATTCTTTTCAAGTCCTGCCAACATTCAGCTGTTTCTCGCAATTCCATTGAAACAGCATGGAATTTTAAGGCCAGCGTATAGCGTACAGTTCTTAAACATTGACTATCGCTGCTCCCTTTGTATTTATAAAGATGTGTGTAATGCAGCTATTTCTGCATAGATTTATTTGATTAAAATGAAATAGAGAGAAAAATAAGCTTTAGTAAAAATAGTTTGTAAACTCACTAATAAACGATACAGGGTACAGAAAGTCATGCGAGATTTTTCTCTTGGTCAAGTAAAGAGAACCGAATTTTAAAGCCATCACATAGCAAAGGTATAAATACAAAAAAACATAATTATGTAACTGCTGAATGATCAGGTTTATCTGTAAGTATTTCTGAAGACGCAATGGGAGGCATATTTCCGCCTGTACTTGCTCTAGCAGGAACGCGGCTACTTAGGTATGTGAAGAGCATTCAGAGCGGGATGGCAGGTTGATCGAGTATTGTTATGGCGCCCTCATTGGAGCGTTCAATATCCTTCCTCACCACACTCAAACGATCTCTCTTGTCCAGTTCGTGTCCAAGAACAGCATCCTGCGTTATCTCAACATTCAGCTCTCTAGAAGAAAAGTTACCATAGTGCCAGCAATTACTTGAGGCACTGTGTTTCGTGTTTCTGAGGATACGAGTAGAGCTCAAACGTACAACTGTGTGAGATCATTTTATTACCGTCTTACAAACTCAGTATCACAAATTAAATCTATCCATATATATACAATGAAGCATAAGTTGAACTGTGATGCATAAGTTGATAATTAATTGGGCTAGGATTTTTATGACCTAAAAATCACCATAATATACAAAAGAAATTAGTTTATGATCTAATATTTACAAAGATTATACACGGTAACACAAAAATAAGATTTAACAATATTATGAGCATACATTTAAGTTCTATCATAAAATATTAAATCAGTTTATGACAAAGAACTATTTATTTAAGAATAAGGTGCACATGAGGAGCAAGCTAAACTATGGAATATGATAATATTGTACTATGTTTTTAATTTTATTAAAAATTATCAGTAAATAGGTAATGTATGCTGTAACTATTTTTCGCTTGCATCGTTTTACTTCAGCTTATGAGCCGTGACTTGCTATATACAATGGATACCTTGTGAAATTTTTTAAACAAAAACGCTTTTCTATCATCAGCTTTTAGTTTACCCGAAAACTTCATTACAAACGGAAGAATAATGCCGAAAGTTAGTGATTGGAAAATCTGATACCGGACACTAGGAAGAAGACGATAAAATATATCCGAATTCGGTGGTGCGTTTTCTTGGCCTTATAAAGTATAAACAAACACAATGGAAGTGAATTTTAATTCTATATAAAAAACAGGGTTCTCTAGTCAGCATAACAATGCTTTAGTAGTTCATTCCTTAAAGTAAAACCATTACCGTAGGTGTCCTAATTTTCAAGGTCTTCATAATGACTATTCTCGGCCGATTTTGTGTCGTATGAAAGACTGTTGGCAACTGTGGACTCTTCTCGTTACTCAGATGTTGTCATTAAGCCAGGTGAGTATATATTTCATGTTCGCAAAAATAAGCGCGTGCAAAACAATAGAATTCAACTTTTATGAAATCTAAAGATACTTCTACACCCTTTGGAGCAGAGAGAACTTTTGATAATCTTTTAGGGAAAGCTTTACTCTACAAATTGGTACCATTGCTAAACATGGCAGCTTCCACCCAAGCCAATGGCTTCTGTCTTTGCAAACATATGTGAGCTTTTTCTCCATTTTATTTTGAACAGTTTCTTATATGAATGACATTTTGTCGCATGATTCGTTTCTCAAAAAAATTGGTAGGCAAATAAAACTTTTAAAATGATAAAAATACCACCTTAATGGAGTTGTGGATCTGCTTTAGTGTTAGTAAAATAGTTGGTTACTTTTTAAACAAAAAACTGACATATTTTAACAAAAAATACAAATCCCGCTTTCTTTAATGAACGATTTTGTATAAAAGTAGAATAAGGAATTATAAGGCACGCATCTACATCCTAAAAATTGTCCGTCATCTTAAATATCCTGAGAGAAATGGGTCATAAATTAACAAATTTAACTTTGATGGGATAGGGACTTTAGTCTACTAAATACTTTAAGCAATGTGATTAGATGGGGCTTAGTTTAGTACGATAGGGGGAGGGAAAAAATTCCCTACACTGCTATCTTCGCCGATCTATTGCGTATCCCCTGCCTTGCCAACGATCCAGAAGTCACGTTTATAATGAACTGAATTAAACTCTGAACTGTGATGGCTGAAAGCTCCTCCAATTTTGGAAACTGACTCCCAAAAATGAAGGCTCTTACTTATTTAAACCCTTAAAATAAAACTTTTAAACCCAGATAAAAAAATAAAAAATTTAAAGATAAAGGTAAAAAACGTTTCCATGCTAAATATATTAACTTATATCGATAACGAGGTAGAGTCCCTCGAACTCAAATGTATATAAAAGCAATAAAAATCAATTTTAAATAAAACATAAATGAATCTGCAGATGATAAAAAAATATTGTTATACACAATTCTCCACTTATTGAGGAGGTTTTGCTTTAATTTTTTGGTTGAATATTTAAGAATTTTATTTGCGAGAATATTAATATGTATTATTTTTCTTGGGCAAGTACCGGGGACTCGAACAATAGATGGGCAGCTGTCTGCAGGCAGGATTAATTTGCTACTCCATTCTAAGCAGGTGCCCTCTAAGCGAACTGTGTCCTGTAAAGATACCCGTTGCCCATGAGAACGTTTCTCTCTTGATTTAACAGGGTACTATAACATAACATCGAAGTTTTAATCCAATTGGAGTTCCAATAGCTGATGATATGCCTTCATAAGAATTACTAGACATTTGTCTTCTCATCTCAACATAAGGATTAAGCATAGAAAAACCTTATCCAATTAACTCATCCAAATCGAGATTCGAACACGCACCCTACGAATTACTAGGCGGATACGCTGGAAGACGACCACTACAACAGACTTTTAAGACTTAACTACTATTGAAAATATAAAAATAGTATCGTCAGTATCGATTTACATTAATTATATTAATTTGCAATTTGCGCATTCTTCACACAGCGAGCCGAAGACTAACATTATGGCAGCACAATGCATTGTTAAAGGAAATGTAAACACTATTTACCTAATTGTTTTGACGATACGGTTGATATAATAATATACCTATCCTTTATAATGACATTTATTTAATGCATTATTTCCTTGTTTACCAGATGTTTGATACGCATACAATGTTAACCGGGTACATAAAGTTCTGCATGACTTCTTGGATGACAGTAGGTACTCCATGAAGGATTAAATGGATACTTGACGTTGTGTTAGTAACACTAAGCTGGTGTTGGTGACTCGTTTACAATGGCTGGTACGTTGGGTTTATTACTTTCTACTTCGTAGAAATCACTTCATAGAGTTGTAAAATGTGTAATATTTGAAGTAGAAAAGAAAGAATTACATGCCTCACTGGCCAATGAGGCTTTAAAGAATGCTCTACTCCATACTATGTAGACCAGAGCTTTGCAAAACAATTGGGTATGTCACCAATACAAAATCCATGAACATGTCCTTCACAATTTATAGTTCTCAGCCTGTTTAGTTTGCTGGTTATGTTAATGAATGCATTCTACTGGCTTTCCCATAAGCGTAGTAACCAAAAGGTTCCTTCAGTAAGAAATTGGGAGAACTTCAAGCCGTCCTGAGCACTACAATGCACAGCAGCAAGAATGGTGCACTATGGATATAAACGATTCCAGCATTGAGAATATGCACATTGGTGAAAGGGAACTTACGCTTTTAACGCACCGTCCTCAGCTTGACGGTCCTCAAATGTATTGAAGACGGTTGGTGAAACCTGGCGTGAGACTCTTTTGCCTTTAAAACAGTGATGGATCAGATGTACTCCGACATTTAATGCTGGAAGCATGGCTTGCAACTTAAATCACTGTTACTGTTACACTGCCTATGGGTATGGATAGGAAAGGAAGGAGGGTTTCAGCATTTTTAGTAATTGTCCTATTATGCCTATACTACCTACGAGTGGGAGGGGCAACATAAGGGAGTGCAGGGATATCTAACGTTTTCGAGGTATCATTTTGCCGGCAGTCCCTGCTCTCAGTGCCTCCTATCCTTATGTTATATATCAAACAGAAGGGGATATAGTTTTCTTCGGAGCAAGTCCACCTCCATACGCCGCACACCACTGTCCATCGCAGCTGATCCTGCACGAAAGCCGAAGAAATTGCTGAATTAAGGGGAAACAATGGATGGGAAAATTCGTGGTATGTGATAATCCATTCCGACAGGGGAAAACCACCAATAAGCCCTTTAAATTACATTTAGTTTTATTTATGGACACTCTTTTTAACTACTGTGGTCCTTAGCGTCCAATTCTATATTGGGCGTGAAAGACGAAATTTTGCTCAGAGACCTCTTTATAAGGCTTGAGGTTCTTTTACGTGCCTTAAATCTACAACACGGGACCACCGGCTTACTACCTCCCGAAGGAAGTCATGCTAACGATGTTTACGCCCGAAAAAAATCCATCGCCCTACGCCGGGATTGAACCCACCACCTCGGAAACTAGAAGCTAGCATGGTACCCCTAGACCACGGAGTACGACCCAATAAACCCTTGGTCAGAATGGCGATCACTTAGGGATATGGATCCTGGACCTACCGAATGCGAGTCTCAGACGCCATCGCTTAAGCTATCTCGCTCGGGGCTACACTAGCTGAATTAGGTTTCAATTTAAAAAGTAAATATATTATTTCCAGAAGAAACACAACATCAGTCCAAAGTATTTTTGGAATATAATGGTGCTTTTAAGAATAATATTAGATTTGTTAAGCTTTAAAGTTTAAATTTGAACTCTGAAAGGATCTTTTACATTTACATTCATTCAGCATTTATATATAATATTCAGAAAAGTAGAGAGTGACCCTATCCCATCTCCCGTCGCGATTATGATCGGGACATGCTTGTTTTAGAAGTCAGGGCGATAATCGCCTTTGAGGTAGTCCAATACGAATGTTATTCATCTACTTTGTACTAAGCCAGTCCGCCTAAGCAATTTTTACTCACATTGGTTCAACAGCATTATTAGAAAAAACCTTGGAAATTTCAGAGGGATGAGCAGTTTTATTCATGCTCTAGAAAACTTCCACTCTCATACTATGAACGGTGATGCCATGTCACTTTACTAGAACGCTGACAGTAATTTCCACCTACTGTACTGCTTCAACAATAGCAAATTAAACAGACAGCGCCCCGGGTCTTTATGTACTGTGGGGATTAGCATTCTTTTGTTGAGTTTTGATATCCTGATTTTCTTGCAGCTTTCGTGGGGAGACATGTCTAGGATTCAGCCTGGTCTTTATTACACCTGTGGCTAACAGCTTGAGGTGCGAGAAGAAGAAATTAATTCCAGTTATGTGAACTTAGTTTAAGATCCTAACAAAACCATGCCTGGAGCAGAGACTGGAATTAAAAGAATCCAGAACTTCTCAGCGGTTAGGAATTCCAACCTGGAGGCAACATTGAGATTAACATCAAGACCCAAAATGAGATCTAAGATATGCAACAGTCTGAGAGGCTCGTATACCTATTTTATTTGTTTAATCTTTGGAGTCCCTTCCCGAATCTAAATTGGCGTTCCTGTAGTTCTGCTTAACTTTTTGACGGTATAAAAATCTCGGTTGCCATTTTATAATACCTGCATATGCTGCAACTGTCTCATAAGCTATTCTGTCCATTATTCTATGTGCTGCACGTGTTATATCTCGAGGTGATTTTGGTTCAATCTCCTTTAAAATGCATTTTTTTTAACTCAAATTAGAATTATGAGCCATTAAATTTGCTGAGCCAAATTTTCGCCAAGTTATTTTTACCAACTTCAGACTTATCAAAAGAAACGTTTGAGAACAGCAGAAAACTTAAGTTAGCCCTGCCAATTATGAGTTATGAAATAGTTAAGTCACTAGACCACTCAATGGGTTATTATTTAGGTGTTTCTGGAAAAAATGGTTCTGGAAAGCAAAGTACTTTTTACTTTCTCTACTACGTATAGTAAGTAGGGGAAGTATTGTATTCCACCCAAAATTTCGATACCGAGATTTCACCGGAAATACATGTTTGAGACCCCCTGAATCCAAAAAAAAAGCATTTTTGGAAAGATGTCCGTGTGTGTGTGTCTGTGAACAACATAACTCACAAACGAACAGTATTTGGGTTCAGTATCTTCCAAGGATGCGACACGAAGGTTTTCAAGAAAATCCCCCCACCCCAGAGTACCCTTTACATGGAAGAGTTTTCGAAAATTTTAATTTTCTCAAAAATGGCTCTAACGAGTTTGATTAAAATATCATATGTTTAAGATATTTTTATGACAAATAAAATGTATATCTTGAATTTCCTGGGAATGTCTCCAAAAGTATTCTTTATTGTGAACGACTTTTGCATAACTGGTAAACCATAAGAGATAGACAAAATTTTACTACACAAAAAATGTAGATCGCGTTAAAATACACACTTTATGTCATATACATTTTTTTGTTGTGTGAACCATTTACGAGATATTACTTGTTATTCCCTTAAATTTTTCAAAACTTATTTTCTCAAATGGGAATTCGTTATTCATTTTTTTGTCTTGGATATGCAAAGAGTATTAATCTGCTGCAAAGGGAATAGTGCTGCACCTAGCAACCATCTATTAAGAGATATGTATGTGCTTAAAGGCTACTGTATTTCTATACTGCTTTTGTAAACATATATTCCCCTTACAACTACAAGGAAATTAGCAATAAGATAGAGTCTGCAAACGTTTATCTCGATTAACATGAAGTAGATGGAGAATAAGCGTTTGTAAAAATAGTTTGTACAAGAGTAGAGAAAGTCATGTGAGTGTAACACATCAGATTTTTTTACAACGTTCTTGCTGCTACAGGCATGGCATCGATTTGCTACGGTGTTACGACTGGGGCTTGCTACATATTTGTTACTATTTCACTACAAAGGTTACGTATTGGTGCATGTATCATAACCTTCTCAGAGTGGTTGCTTGCACGCTTCGTGTTCACAAGTGTTATTACCAGGGTTAGGATTTTTAGCTGCAAATTTCAGATGAAAAAAAGAAAAGGTGCTCAAATAAGGTGAAAAAAGGGACAATAAGGCGCTGGTTTATTTAAGGGAATGCACAACTGAAATTGCTATTTTCTAAACTATCCATTCAACTGGGCTGAAATTTTAACCACGTGTCAGTCTTCTTTAGATATAATTGTTTTGTGAATTTCAATCCAAAATCTTAATTAGTTTTCAAGTTATTAATTTTCAAAATATAAAATTATGGGTTTATGCAAAATGCAACACATGATGCATTTTTCAAAAAAATCTTATGTTGCTTCTATGTCAAGGAACTACAAATCTGTCATACAATATTTTTTCTACCATTCTTAGTTTAAGAAACAAAAAGTTTTGCAGTTTTATATTTGCATTTTTTTCGTTTTTTTTTTGCATTGTTATCTTCAAAAATTAGTAGCGCAAAAACAATTCATTACACAGAAAAATTATATGACAGTTTTATTTATTTGGATTTTTGAAATAAGCATAAAATGTCAATATGAATGGATGAAAACTACATCGTTTGGAACATTTTGAATACGCAGAAATGCTAAAAATAAGAAACGCGTTAAAATGAAGTTTTAAAAATATAAACAGCTAGCAACCAAAAGCCCAAGGGTATTTAAAAAGTCTCGTAACGGTCCTGAAGCGTTCGCTAGTCAAAAATAAAAGTGGATTTTAAACTACAAGCAATAGAGAATTTTTTGGGAAGATAATTTCTTTTTTTAAATTTTGTGAGATTTTGGGTTAATTTCAGTTGTGCATTCCCTTAACTAATTCAACGATTTCTCTTTCTCTATTCTAATTTGTTGAACTACAAACAAGTACACCAAATTATCGCTCATCAAAAAAAGGAAAAAAAAATCATGAAGCTGTTGTACTTGAAGACATTAAGCATCTCCACATTTTTAAAAGTAAGTCTGTTTCTATAAGGAGATAGAATGTCTTTTTAGATGCTGAAGCTTCTTTCAACATCCACAGAAACCAGTGGGGCAAACCTTGTATTCACTCGGAATGGCAAATCTACAGATGTGGCGAATTCCTCAATGTCTGGATTCTTCTGAAGACTAGATTCAAGTTTGTCTTTGGCAAAACCATCTAACTGCTCCCTCACGGAAGTAAAAATATCCCATTGGTTTTCCTTTTCCAGACCTTGTTCTTCCAATCGTTAAAACAGCTGCAGGCAGGTACTTGTAACTATGGACACAATAGTTCTGTCTGCAAATTATGTATTTTCTCCGGTAAAAGAAGTTGCTGTGCCTTGGAAATTGTACCCGCGTCGGATGGGTCCAAAGAAAGCACAAACTCTTTAATTTTGTCAAAATTCTCACACCACATAGCAGCACACTCAATCCAAGATCCCCAGCGAGTAATGACGGGAAACTTTGGAAGAGGCAGGCCAGTGATTTCCCTGTAGTAAACAACACGGCTCGGAGCTTTCAGTAGACTCTTCTTCAGGGCAGAGATGAATTGATTTGCGATGTATCCGTTCCTTATGGATTCACAAACCCTCTGAAGGGCATGAGCCAAGCATGTCACATGCTTCAAGTTACGAAATAAAGGTTTCAATTGGTTAACAGTGAAACCATGTACGGAGCCTGGTCCGTTTTTCAAACTCGATACCAATAGGCGAGTTTTTTTTGGCATTAGTCCATAATGGATTGCATTACTGTACTGGCATTGGCTTTCTGCAGCTCGTACATTTTTAACAACATGGGCTTAACTTTCTCCCCTGCTAAGGGAAAAACTAAAATGTTCAAAACATATCGTTCCATTGAGTCTATGGTTTCACCCACAATGATTCCCACATCGCAATCAGACACTTTCTCCTTGATTCTTTCTATGGTTTCTTGGTAGACGGCTCCATGTAGGTTTTTCTTAAAGTACTCTCATCGGGCATTGACATCTTTGTGTATTTTTCAAGAAATCCCTTGAAGGCTGGATGGTTCACCTTATTGAGTGGAATTCCTGCTTGTGTAAGAGCTGCACACAAATGAATGTTTAAGACCTTCAAATTTTGCTTTTTGAAGAACCCTGTTGAAACGCATTTCGTAATGGAGGTTGAGGTGATTTGTTTGCTTGAAGAGTCTTGTTCATTTGATGCTTAGAGCTGGAAATGTGTTGTTTGATGCGATCTCGCTGGTGTTTTTCATCTAACAAAATTCCTGAATCACAAATAGTACATCGCATAACAGTCCCATCAGTGTCTATGAACTCTTGTTTGAACTGCTCAGCCAGAACAATAAATTGAGCACTGGACACCTTTGGCATGATAAAATCCAATACTAGTACACTCGTTTGGTAATATAACACAGAGCTAACACTAGTTCACTTGCTAACACAATGCGACTGTCACACAACTCACTCTTGCGCCCATTCGCTGCCCACATTCTCTTATAACCAGGGTTAGGAAGTTCATGCATTTGCATATTTTTTTTCAAAGCATGTTATTGATATGCTGATAAATTATTTTCATGAATTATGAATTTTCTAGTGCTCTGAGTGATTTTTATTGGGCATATAATTGCATATTTATGCTGTTTTAATAACTACATCATATTTAGTAAACAGCGCGATTATTTGGCATATTTTAGCACTTAAACGGGAAATATTTTTTAAAATGAGTTCTTTTGGTTAAATGGTCAACTTGTTTTTCTGTGAACTGAAACAAAATGATCCTGTTTCACCCTCTGTCAATGTCACTGAGGCAAGTGATTCATGACATTGATCACATGAAGAATGAGTGATACAATGCTGGTAAGAATCATGTGATCCTTGGAAGATAGGGAAATCCCCGCTGCACTGGGGAACAGATTAAGCAATAAGGCAGTGTGTTGATCGAGCAGCCGCTGCAGCCAGTTTGTTTGTGACAATTGACGAGGTGATATGAATACATACAGTATTAAAAATGTTGAAGGTGAAACCAAGTAATGCGAGCAGACTTCAGAGTTTACAAAGTGAATTTTCTAGTGATCTTATTAGTACAGATGGTAGCCTTATACTGTAAGGCATGTGAAAAAAATATTGGGAGTGAAAACGGTTTCAGCTTGTTATTAATACTGCAAAGCACAGGGAAATGATTGTGCAAAAAAGTGACAGGAGTGAAAGTGTCCAACGTCTCTACTAGTCAAGTGTATGGGAAGTAGAGTTATACAGTTTTCATATGACCTTTGTGAAGCATTCCTAGCAACTGACATACCTTTATGGAAAATAAAGAACCCAATTTTGCGTAATTTTTTAGAAAAGTACACCAAGGAACACGTGCCTGTCCAAAGTACTTTACGTAAAACATACATCCCTCATTGTTACAACAATGTAATGTCTACCTGGCAAACTAAGTTAGCAAGTGAGTTTCTCTGGATTTCAATAGATGAAACAACTGATGTAGAAAGACGTTTCATTGCAAATGTAATAGTGGGTGTTCTAAATCAGCAAGAGGCAGGTGTGCCCTATCTCTTAACTTGCTCTCAGTTAGACGTTACTAACAGTGCATTAGTGAGTCAACTTGTGATTGTCTCTATGAAATTAATATGCCTCGTGATATAAAATATGACAATGTACTTTTGTTTTTAACTGATGCAGCAAGCTATATGATCAAAGCAGGGAAAACAGTAAGATATATTTTTCCTAAGAGCATTCATTTAACTTGTCTTATTCATGCCCTTCATCGCATTGCAGAAACAATTAGGTTATGTTTTCCTAAAGTAGATAAGTTAATCTCTAATGTGAAAAAAGTGTTTCTTAAATCTGCATCTAGGGTCCAGCTGATCAAAAAGATGCCGCCTAATAATCCACTACCATCTGAACCTGTTTTAACCCGTTGGAGGAATTGGATAACAGCCGCATTGTATTATGCTAAACATTTAGTGTCAGTCAGAAGAGTTATTAATTCATTAGAATCAGAAGATGCTGTTTCAATTCATATAGCACAGAATGTTCTCTCACATGAAGAGCTTGAAGGAAATCTTGCCTTTATATTAACACATTTTTCCAATATGCCTGCAGTAATTAAATCCCTGGAAACAACCGGTCTTCCCTTAAATCAGTCATTAAATGTATTTGATACTGCCATTTCTGGTTTGGTGTCCATTCCAGGTAATGTAGGGCAGAAAATAAAAGACAAAGTAAACTATGTACTTTTAAGAAACCCTGGGTATAAACAAATCTCCAAAATACGAGACATTCTTGGAGGAAAGCTCTTAGGGATACCTGAAGACTTGCCTCTTTCTGTGGAACAACTATCAACTTTTAAGTATGCACCAATATCCTCATGTGACGTTGAAACAAGTTTTTCAAGATACAAAAGTATATAAGAGACAACAGACGAAGATATACCGTGGAAAGTTTCCGTTATGCAGTGGTGGTAAATTGTAATCCATACCTCATTTTGGATGTGGAGTCATGTGCATCTACTTCTCAGCAATAAATGTAAGTTTGCATGTGCACATTGTCTTTAAATATAATAATTTTAGGGCATATTTTGGTGCATATTTCGCACATTTTAAGGGCATATTTGCATGCATATTACAAGAGTTTTTAGAGCATGAACTTCCTAACCCTGCTTATAACATGGCGACAATTACCAGAATGTTCTCATTCATGCTGGAACTTCAGTCTCAGCGATTTCTAGTAGTTTCGAGCAGAACCCAGTCTTAATAATTCTCGGAACTGCGCGGGTGAGGTTACTGCCGTATCTGCGTGTCCAGCCTTCGCCTCCACGCGAACAGCATGCTACTGATTCTGGTGGGATAGAATCACTCATTGTCAATTGCATTATTGCGGGCTACTTTATAGCGGTAAAGCCAGAGAAAGAGGTTTTCGCCGAACACACAATTATTTTCCATTATTGCGGGTGTGCTTTCAATTACCGCGCGGCGTTTACTGAAAGAGGTAGGCTTACTATTCACACGTCCACAGCAAGCTGAGGAGACGTTAATTGAAAGTTAAAGAATAAATTGGAATGAAACGTAAAAGAAAAAAAGGGGGAAAAGGGGTTTATGGACATGGTTGGGGGAAAATGGGATAAAGGTACCAAAAAGGGGTAAAGGTCCCAAAAAAGGGAAAAAGGTACGAGAAAAATGCCTCTTTTCGCAACTAGAAACAAAATTTCACATTGTGATATTTTTCCGCACAGCTTTAACTTGGCCTAAGAAAAAAGGAGCGCACCTAAAAATCCTAACCCTGGTTATTACGATATGGTTTTCGGACTCCTGTTACTTGAATGCATATGGAATGTGAACAAATGTTATTTTGACCTGTTGTTCAAACTGCTTAGTTTCTGCATCTGACTGACTGACTGACTGACTGATACACTCAGAAATGCCAGGAGTGTGTCGAATAATTTCTGTAGCTTTCACGATAATTTATGTAAAGTGGTAGAGTTCGAAATAAACTGGACATATCAACCAACTGTTGATTACTTAAAATCTACTTGTAATCCGAAGCAAATCTTCGTACTTGCATTGATGTCTGAAACCCGAGGAGCCATTGCAAAAATTTGCATTTTAACATCTAAAAAAATTCAAATTTATGTACAGAATTAGATTGCACGCTTTTTAAGACTCAATTCAACTTTTGATTTAGAAAACTTCTGACTTATTTGCTAATACGAGTATAATGGTTTAAATTGATACATTTTTACTTGCTCTACTACGTATAGTTCAGTAGGGAAAGTATTGCATTCCACCCAAAACTTCGATAACGAGATTTTACCGGAAATACATGTTTTGAGGTTTCCGAATACAAATAAAGCATTGCAAACATGTCCTTGTGTGTGTGTATGTGTGTGTGTGTGTGTAAACTTAAATTAAATTGGGTTTCATTTATTGACGCTCTTTAACTAGTGTGGTCCTTAGCGTCTCATTCTATATTGAGCGTGAAAGACCGGTAATTTTGCTCAGAGGCGTCTTTATCAGGCTTGAGGTTCTGTTACGTGCCGTAAATCTATGACACGGGTCCGCCGGCTTTACCTCCCTTCCGAAGGAAGCTTGCTAAGAATTTTTACGCCCGAAAAAATCCATCGCCCTCCGCCGGGTTTGAATCCGCGACCTCCGTGCGTGCGTTTGTGTGTGTGTGTGTGTGTGTGTGTGTGTGTGTGTGTGTGTGTAAACTTAAATTAAATTGGGTTTCATTTATTGACGCTCTTTAACTAGTGTGGTCCTTAGCGTCTCATTCTATATTGAGCGTGAAAGACCGGTAATTTTGCTCAGAGGCGTCTTTATCAGGCTTGAGGTTCTGTTACGTGCCGTAAATCTATGACACGGGTCCGCCGGCTTTACCTCCCTTCCGAAGGAAGCTTGCTAAGAATTTTTACGCCCGAAAAAATCCATCGCCCTCCGCCGGGTTTGAATCCGCGACCTCCGTGCGTGCGTTTGTGTGTGTGTGTGTGTGTGTGTGTGTGTGTGTGTGTGTGTATGTATGTGTCTGCGTGTTTCTGAACACCATCATTCAAAAACCAAAAGTCGGATAAATACCAAACTTGGTATCTAGGTTCAATATTTTGCAAACATGCGACACGAAATTTTCAACAAAATCCCCCACTGCAAACTACCCTTTACATGGAACATTTATCCACAGGTTTGATTTTCAGAAATGACTAAGGATTTTGATTAAAACATCATATATGAATTATGTTTACATGACAAATAATATCTACATCTTGAATTTTCGGGAATAGCCAATGAAGTTCTCTTCATTCGGAAGGTGCTTTGTATAGTCTTGCATAACTGATTAACGTTAAGCGATAGACGAAAACGTACTACATAAAAAGTGCAGATCTCTTTAAAACACACAATTTATTTAAAATAAGTTTTTGTGGCATAAGCTGTTTCTGAGATATTCGTTATTAAAAGTTCGAATTGTTCATTTATTGGCTATTCTCTTAAAGCCCTTTTAACATTCAGTTGTTTCTCGCGATTGCATGGAAACAGTATGGAATTTTAAGGCCAGCGCCCTGTAAACATTTGACTTCGCTGTCCCTCTGTATCTATAACGAAATGTGTAATGTAGCTATTTCTGCAAAGGTTTATTTGGATTAAAATTTAGTATGTAAAAAAATAAGCTTGAGTAAGAATAATTTGTATACCACTAATAAATGATAGAGGATAGAGAAAGTCATGTGAATGTATCACATCAGATTTTTATTTACTATATTTAATTTCCTTTGTGTAACTGATACTGAATTACTATAAGCTGCATTTATGCGTATATCTCTTTATTATTTGCAATATTTGTCCATATGTGGATCCAAAATGGGAAAATATGTATATCACCCTTAGTCATGTTGTATTTTTTTCCTGTTGGATTCGGCGCATTTGGCAATAACATCATTCACATATGTTTGAGAAAGGAAGCTGCTTATGCAATGAAAAAAAAAAGGGGGGAGACCTTAACCTTCATGGGTGAGAGAATAGCCAGGAATGAAGTTCAGTGTGGTAATTTGACTCCATGGAAACTTAATGCCAACTGTATGAATTGCGACTGTCGAGAACATTATGGCGGTTCTCTAATGTATTGCCTGCTAACTAGGAAGATAGTTAACATTTAGACACTTTTGTAAGTGACATTAACGACTACTGTAACAAATTCGCCAACTTGAAAACAACAGACATTGTTAACAGTCTGTTTTTGTTTTCGTCTGTGTTGTACCACCCAGCAACGTAACCACGGAGTTCAGCTATTCAGATAACGTCGTAAGGAGCTATTTTTAAGTATCAAGACGAAGTGTACGTCATCACAGACAAGCTGCTTCTTCAGAACTTTTTTCCTAACAATAAAATGAGAATAAAAATAACAAAAGAAGATTGGACGAACCCATCTCGCAATGTTCACATCACTTAGGAATGTAATCCTGCGGCTGTCCCATTTTGGCAGTTCATCACTTTCTAAAGCAATCACTGCAAAATACTAAGTTTTACGTCATTTAAAAGTGTAAAGGACAAATTAAAATTTATCTTTGTAAGTATTGTAATACTTTAATGTTCTAAAGATTAAGGGATGAGTCTACTCGAACTCCGTGATTTTTTTACTAAAATTTTGTTTGTTTTTATCACTAAAGAATTCTTTAGTTTTTCTCTGCTTAAAATACTAGAATTATTCTTTATCCTGTACCATTTATAAATGATCGAGCGGCCAATTAAATAAGAGAATGCAGGGCACTTAAATGTCACACTAAATTAATTTAAATTTAATTTTGTCGTATGCAAATTTTTATTTTCTCTACTGTTAACAAATAGCAAGTAGAGGAAATATTGTACTCCATCTGAAAAACGAAGATTTGAGGTTCCCTGAATAAAAATATCACAGAAAGCAACATTGTTAGAAAAATATTCTCCGAGTGTGTGTGCCCTTTATACACGAAAATTTTCGTTATTTTTTTATTTTCTAAGAAATAGGTCTAAAGATTTTAAAATACCATATTATGTTCAACATATTTGTACGGCAAATAGCGTGTATCGAGTAATCTGTTAAGTCCAGTTCAGTCTAAATTTTATATAGGTTACTTGTAAGCCCTAATAGATAGAAACATCCTACTTCACAAACATGCATATCTTGGCACAACACACAATTTATGTAAAATATTCTTTGTCGCATTATCATTTCCAAGTTATGCTGGGTTACTGGTTTGAATATTCAAATACTTAAGATTTTTTCAAGCGCTAAGTCGCTATTCTCTCTCTCTCTCTCTCTCCCTCTCTCTCCCTCCCTCATATAATCATACAAAGAGTGGAATTTCAAAGCCATCACAAAGTGATCCACTTTTAAAGATTTTCTATCGCTTGAGCCCTCTGTATCTATAGGTAGCGAAAAGCAGAATGAAACTACTTCTGCAAACGTTTATCTAGATTAACAAGAAACATATACGCTTTCATAAGAATAGTTTGTAGACGAATGGGTAGAGAACGTCATGTAAACGTAATATGTCACATTTTTCTTCCGACAAAAATCTGTTTTAGAGTAATTTTGTTTATGGATTTATGAAGTATAGAACTTTCACGCCCTGTTTTTCATTATTTGAATTGGATCGTTATGCGATATATTTTGTTAGGCATTTATGTGTCAGTATATAGTGAACAATTCTGTATTTTTTAAAAATATTGTAAATTCCATATACTTGCCTGCTAAACTATAGCATATGTTTTCCGTTTATTATACCTAACAGCCAGACAATTTTTATTTGCATATGTATGAGGAACATACCAAAAGTTATACACGAAACATAAGACGTTCATCCGCAAGACCATTTCATATCTAACAATAAAGTTCTTAATTAAATAATAAAATGGAAACTAATTGAAGTGAAATTTTTGTAGAATATTGTTGATAGTACGAGAAACACATAATTAGCATTTGACGATTTTATCTTAAAAATATGGAAGTAGTAATATAATTTGACTGTCTCCTCAACGCGACAATCTGTCTCGTATGTTAGGGGAAAGTTGGATATTTCAGTGCATCCTTCTCCACCTTCTTCACTTGTCAGCAAATACAGCGTATGTGTTCCATATTTTGCTAGGCAACCCCTATTTTAGAAATTCAATCAATAATACGGATCAATAATAACAATAATAATAAATAGTTTAATTCGCATTTAGAATATAAAGTATGCTTTCATGACAAATTTATGGGGCACTTACAAAACAACAAAATGAAATTACATGTATGGAATTTCATGCATAAATAGAATTGGCATCATTTTATTATTGTTATCATCAGCATCATCATTCATTCGTTCGTTCGTTTTCTGTTGCTTCATTATTGATTATGATGACATCTACAGTCATACAAGGTAGTTAAACATAACGATAATTCACCTAACTCAATAATAATAATAATAATAATAATAATAATAATAATAATAATAATAATAATAATAATAATAATAATAATGACGATAATAATGATAATAATAACAATAATAATAATCGACTACTCAAAACCTCTATAATAAAAACTGCATGTCTACGCCTACATAAGTAATACATTATAACACTGTAACAAACGAGTGCCTCTACGGGGCAGAAACATTAATTTTGAACATAAAAGCAGATATGGAGAATAATGCGAAAAAATAATGCAAAAAATGTAAGAAAACTTTTAGGTCCACAAGTTATGGGTAAACATTGCAGACTCAGAAGTAGAAATCAAATAAGAATATACAGAGTGAATCACCATCTTGCACCTCAAATATTCGGAAATGGAAAGTGCTATTGATGTGCAGTTTTCACAGCATTAATTGGTAGTCAGGGGCTCGTACATTTAGCCTGTAACAGATTTTAATAATACTGAGAAAGTGTCTTTTTGGAGCAAACATACAATTTTTTAATGGAACAATGCCTAGTTACATCAACAGAATAAAGGTAGGGTAAATTCGAATGCCAATGGTCTTTCTTGCAGGATTCTAGTGCAAGTGGTATACGAGAAATAGTATTTTTAAAAGTTTCCACCCCGACAATTGTTTGTCCCATTCAACCTGCTTAGTTACTAGGTACGATGTTGTTATGTTTGTTTGCATTGTGTTTTCTGTTCATTGATTGCATTGCGACTCTCTGATCAGTTAGTTTGTGACAGTTTAAGAGTAAGTCGCGAGTGGAAGATGGGGTGTACTAATGCAAAAAATCTGATGTGTTCACTCACATGACTTTCTCTACTCTTGTACAAACTATTTCTACAAGCCCTTATTCTCCATCTACTTCATGTTAATGAGATAAACATTTGCAGACTCTATCTTATTGCTAATTTTCTTGTAGATGTAAGGGGAATATATATTTACAAGGGCAATATAGAGATACAGTAGCCTTTAAGCACATACATATCTCTTAATAGCTGGTTGCTTGGTGCAGCACCATTTCCTTTCCCACAGATTAATACTCTTTGAATATCCAAGACAAAAAAATGAATAACGAATTCCCATTCGAGAAAATAAGTATTGAAAAATTTAAGGGAATAACAAGTAATATCTTGAAAATGGTTCACTCAACAAAAAAAATGTATATGACATAAATTGTGTATTTTAACGCGATCTACATTTTTGGTGTAGTAAAATTTTGTCTATCTCTTATGGTTTACCAGTTATGCAAAAGTCGTTCAGAATGAAGAACACTTTTGGAGACATTCCCAGGAAATTCAAGATATACATTTTATTTGTCATAAAAATATCTTAAACATATGATATTTTAATCAAAATCGTTAGAGCCATTTTTGAGAAAATTAAAATTTTCGAAAAATCTTCCATGTAAAGGGTAATCTGGGGTGGGGGTATTTTCTTGAAAACCTTCGTGTCGCATCCTTGGAAGATACTGAACCTAAATACCAAGTTTGGTGTTTATCCGACTGTTCGTTTCTGAGTTATGCTGTTCACAGACACACACACACACAGACAGACACACAGACACACACACGGACATGTTTCCAAAAATGCTTTTTTTGGATTCAGGGGGTCTCAAAACATATATTTCCGGTGAAATCTCGGTATCGAATTTTTGGGTGGAATGCAATACTTCCCCTACTTACTATACGTAGTAGAGAAAGTAAAAAAGCCAACATGCTCATGGCGCATGGAGAGTGTAGGAAGAATGCAGTTCGTTCCTGTACGGTGTATGCGGAAACGTATCCCATCGACGTCAACCATCTCGGCAATTATTTATCAACCTCTTCAACCAATTACGTGAAAGTGGTACTGTAACACAGAAAACGTAATAGAAACAAACAAGTGACTGGAAAAGAGGCAGAGATTAGTTTTGGCTGCCGTTGCAGTAGATCCGCAAATTAGTTCCCGCACAATCGCACGTGGAAGTGGCATAAGTCTGGCAAGTGTACTGCGCATTCTCCATCGCCATAGGTTCCATCCCTATCACATCTCTCTCCATCAAGAACTGCATGGAAACGATTATGAGAACCGTGTTAACTTTTGTACATGGGCATTAAGACATGATACTCTAGATTCATCATGTATCTTGTTTAGTGATGAGGCAACATTTACTAATCATGGCCAGATAAACAGCAGAAACATGCACTATTGGTCTGTTGACAATCCCCGTTGGCTTCGTCAGGTGGAACGTCAGCGTCCATGGTCTTTAAACGTGTGGTGTCAACCATCAGCTCACAGGCCCTTCGTTCATAGAAGGAACAATGAACTCGCACAAGTATCCCAGCCTCCTGACAGACCATCTGCCACAGATGCTAGAAGACGCTCCTTTGCAGACTAGGATGTACCTGTGGTACCAACATGATGACTGTCCAGCCCATAATGCACGAAGTACTACAGCTTGTCTTAATGGATTGTTTCCAGATCGTTAGATTGGACGAAGAGGACCTGTACCTTGGCCGGGCCGTTCACCGGATCTGACCTCTTTAAACTTTTTTTCTGTGTGGAAGGCTGAAAGACACTGTCTGCAAGCATGTACCAACTACACCAGACGATATGAAACGACGTATTACTGCTGCGAAGCAGTCTTTCCAGAGCAGACTGGAATTGTATATTGAAGCTACCGGTGGTCATTTTGAACACAACGTTTGAAGAGCTATGTTCTCTTTACTTGTATTTAAGAATCCACAGAAGTATTATAATTCCCTTTTGTTTTTCTTTAGTTTGTGCTAGCACAGGTTGTACAAGTGTCTGTGCGTAAAAGTTTCAAAATACGATTTCTCGTAAACCACTTGCACTAGAATCTTGCAACAAACGCCACTGACATTCTAATTTACCCTATCTTTATTCTGTTGATGTAACTAGGCATTGTTCCATTTAAAAAAATGTATGTTTGCTCAAAATATACACTTTCTCAGTATTATTAAAATCAGTTTATAGACTAAATTTACGAGCCCCTGACTACCAATGAATGCTTAGAAAACTGCACATCAATAGCGCTTTGCATTTCCGAAATATTTGCGGTGCACGTTTTAGGTATATAGACATTCACTGTATATATTATAAAACGAAGATTAACATTTTATGGACGTATTAAACGAATGAACTCAAATATGCTCACAAAACAAATAATGAAATTCTACGGAAATAGAAGAAAAATACAAGTAGGTATATACCAAGCAGTAGATGGAGAAGTAAAAAAATGACTTAAAATTGGCAGGAATTACACAAGAATATATCTTAAAATAGAAATATCTTTAGAAACAAAGTACATACGCGGCAAATTTCTTCGTTTGACCAAGAGAACAAACCGGCGAAAAACAGTGGAACAATGTGGACAGACGAGAGAAAGAAAGCCTACAGCCAAAAAATGAGTGAACTATGGATTCAAAGGAAAACAAAGAAAGGTTTCTCCGTACTTTGCGCACATGGACTCATTCCTTTAAAAATAAAATGAAATAAATAATAATAATAATAATAATAATAATAATAATAATAATAATAATGGTAATACAAGAAGCAGTATGTGTGTGTTTCGAGGCCGAAGGGGCGGGGATGGAATCTCGAAATCCAGTCACCCGACTATGACAATTCTTTCAGCATTAAACAGAATTGTTGTTCGGGACGGACAGCTGTAAAATATTTGCAAAAATTTTAATACTTGGGTGGAGGTCTTTAGGAGCGGTTTTCATATTCATGTGATCCAACTGCAATCCCATTTTGTTAGATATGAGTATCGGGGTATTTTAGCTTTTGCATTTTATTGCAAACATGTCAGATTGCTTAATGATTTGCAGCCCAAAAATGTAAATGGGGAGGCTTAAAAGTGATATAACATTTCATGGATGCATGCATTTATTGAAGAAACCCTATATAATCATTTTATCGAAACTATATCACGCTGGAAACGTGTTTTAAAATAAACTTCATTGTATCGTTTACATATTTTGTATTTACATTTCTGCATCGATCGCATTACACACCGTATTAATTTACCATAAAGCGATTTAGTTTTGAACCTGAAGTCGCAAATTATCGGCCTACACAAGTAGTATTTTCTGAATTTTTAGCTACAGTACGCTTAGGCGTTAAATTCCCCAAGTTAATAAGAATATGAGACAAACTTATCTGTGGTCATTAGTTACAGAACTATGATTCCTTCTCAGAAGAACGTGCATAACTAGAAACTAAATATACATATTACTGCAAAAGCAGTCTATTATGAACCTCTAAAAAGTTGCTCACCTTGGGTACTTTTTCCTTAGTAGCTCTTTACACTTAAAGGAATTACAACATATTTGTAAGTTGAAGGTCTGGTCTTCGCTGTGTATCAGCCAGTAATGATTTTACAGAAAGAGCACGTGGTAGAAAGTGTACAGTTTTGGAACTATAGAGGATATGTGCAAAACTGTCGTAGATAGCCGATAAAGCGCTGATTGTTTTCTTGTTTTGATCAGTCCATTACTAATTTACAGCTTTACAATCATGAACGTTGCACCCATTTATTATTCTTTAAAAAGGAGTAACTCACTTTCGGCTATTTTTCTATTTCGTTTTTTTTTTCAAATACGATTTAAGCTACTACCCGTCTGACGAAAGAGTACAGTTTTCAGGTGAGGTCGCTAGTGTGCTATGGCTAGGTTTACACAGGAGAAATAACGCCCAAAATGAGAGTACAACTCAGTCTGACCATCATAACGTACGCAACGGAATAGTTAACTGTAACAGATTGAATATTATTTTTCTACTTTGTGAGCGTATGACATCGCATTTTGCATTCTTTGCATTTTTACTTGTTTACGAACCCGTCCATTGTGGCTAACAGACTCAACTGCTGCAGTTTTCCTTTCTGCAGACATATTCATGCTAAGCACCAGGAATGGTGACGTAATATGGCCTGCCATGTTTCTGCGCGAGCTTCTCTGCCTCCCGTCTACACTTATTCCTCAGGCAGGTGATCCTACAAACACGAAACCCAGTTTCCACCGGAGGATTAATAATGATATGCTTGGTCTGAACCTCCAGAAGATTTTCATTTCTAACATGGATTTCAAATTGTGTCAGAGGTGCGTGATCTCTTAAAACAACTGTAAGTGACAATTATTTTACTGCACGAACGCTATAGGAAGTTGTACAGCCTGTGCTGTTCTGAAGCTACCCGGTAAATAGAATGGATAAAACCTGTTGTGGCTCAAGGACCAAGGACAGCTAATGACAGCTCGAATCTGCGAAAGACTTTTGTATTTAAATAAACCCTCCTTAGGAACCGGGAGGTATAAAAGCAGCTGTAAACTCTTGGGATCGGTTTATTTGGTATACCGCTTATAATCGGCGCAACAGTTCTAGACACCTGAAAATCTTAATGAGAGCTATGATGCGAGTTGCTTACCAAATCAGGTGGTGACCGGTCGTCTCCATGCTGCAGGAGTGCGTGGGACAGTCATCGTCAAATATCCACACCGGTTATGCACTGCGTTGCGCTGATAAACTTAGTTATATACAGTATATTAAAATCCACGCTGTAAAAAGCGCTTAATATAAAAAACGCTGTCAATCATTGCCTCCAATTCTTCCACATCTAACAACCCTTCCTCTTCTGCGGAATCACACACATTATTGCCGTCATCACTGCTGTCACTACTTTCTGCACTATTATCCTGGATGAGAATTATTTCTGTTTGATTTTCTGCAATTCCGTATTTTTCGGAATAATGATTCTTAATTTATTCAGCATGTCGCCATACATTTTCCCATTCTGGCCTTCCAATTTCAGCAAATTGCTGGCGTTATAACTGCTCCACATATTTTAATTTAAAAGTGATATTTCTGCATGCCACCCACTTTTTGATATCAGCCCAGATTAATTCGATTGGGTTTAGATCTGGGCGATAAGATGACAGTCTAGGTACATTATGGCGATGTTGTATTACTATCTGGTCAAGTATGTATGACTTCTGAAGCTGTTTGTTGGCTTTAATTAAGTTATATAGCTTTGTTTTACTCATGCTTTCATCTAAAGCTTTATTATGTCTAAGTAACCAAGCTCTCATTTCTTCTTTCAAGGAAGTTGAGGTAGGTGGTTTGTGAATTTGAGTGTTGACGCATTGTGAAGCATTGTCGATGACCAGAACAGACCCAGCAGGCATATTAGGTATCAACATGGCGTTGATTCACTTCATGTAATTTTCTGTATTCATTTCTTGATGAAAATCTCCTGTTGTTTGTTGCGACTTATAAAAGAAGGGCATTTAGAACGAAGCCGATCTTTCCAACAGCACGAACGATAATAAGTATTTGCCCTTTGGCAACAGGTGTCTGCAAACCTAATTCGCTATCGTCACTCCAACTTTTAGATGCTGTATGACTGCTGTGTATGTATGACTCATCTTCATACATTATAGTATTTTTCTGAAATTTGTAGTACCACCTTGAAAATTGATGCTGATATGAGTACACACTGATATAAGTACATATAAAATTATAGTCATTTGGAAAGGTAGAATCAGACTGAAAAATTCAATGCCATAGCCGGGATTTGAACCACGGATCTTAGGCTTTCCGTGCCGCTGCTCTAACCGACTAAGCTATCATGGCAACATTTACTTTTTATTTTTATTTTTTTTTACTTTATTATTATTTTTTATTTTATTTATTTATTTTGCTTTTCTGTTAGAACTCTTCTATTTGATTTCGGTTTCTTCCACTTGAGCCCTAAATCTTTAATAATTTTTCTGAGATTTGTAGCACCACCTTGAAAGTTTCTGCTGTCTTTCAGCTGGATGAGCAATTTGCTTATTGTTAGCACAGTTTTTTCTTCCACATAGGAATTGTGAATCGTGCGCCGAATGACGCATTCGAAATCGTCTATTTCTGTATTACGTTTAGGGACCTTATGTTTCTTCCCAGGTGTGTCAAATGGTACTCTTTCATCCATATGTTTTTTTCTCTTATCTTTGAGAACTCTGGAAACGGAACTCGGTGAAACACCAGTTGCTTTGACTACTCTTTCTTTCACTCTCTTAAGGCTTTTGTGGAACTCGGATATAATTTCTTCCTTCATCTCTGCTTCTTGGTTCATGAAGTCGATGACATTTGCAATTATTTCTCTACTTTGACTATGTAACACCTTACCACTTAACTTTGAAAACATAGGAGCCATGGTTATAAATATAATAAATATAAAATAAGTACTATTTAGATACTGCAGCTCTCTTTAAAATTACAACCAGATGCAGACACTTTCTATGCAGACTGTATGTGTTACGCACTGTGAGTAAGCAAAGGTATTATATCGCTTTCGTTGATAAAGCTAAACATAAACCATTCCTAGGCTCGGCAGCTGGGGTGGCAATCAAGGTCACGATTCCAGAAGTTTTGCGCGAGTAATAGTTTCATTTATTTTCTCTAACAGTTACCTATTATAGGTAGAAGGACTATTGTAATCCAACCAAAATACGATATCGGGATTTAAACGGAAATACACGTTTTGAGATTCCCTGAAGCATAAAGCATTTTTATTTCTCTACCACATACTCAGTAGGTAGAGATAGTATTATATTTCCCAAAATACATATTTTCAGGACTCTTTAATAAAACAAAAAAGTTCCGTATGTATGTGTGATCAAAGCTCAAAAACGAAAAGTCGGATAAATACCAAACTTGGGATTTACGTTCAGTATCTTCCAAAGATGCGACACGAATATTTTCAAGAAAATCCCCCATCCCAAACTATCCTTTACATGGAAACCTCAAACTACCCTTTTTATGGCTTTTTTATTGTATAATGGCTCTAACGATGTTTATTAAAATACCATATATTTAACATATTTACGTGACAAGTACAACATATACATATCTTGAATTTTCCAGGAATACCATGTGAAATCCTATTAATTTTAAAGCAACTTCGTATAATTTTGCGCAACGGGAAAACCATAACAGATAGACAAAAACGTACAACATGAAAAAATGCAGATCTCTTTAAAATACATAATCTCATAACCTTTCGTGGCATCAGCCATTTTTGGAATATACCTATGTTATTATTCGTTTCAATTTTTCAATGTCTTTGTCATTTTTACAGTAGTGTCACTATTCAGTTGTTTCTAGCGATATCATCGAAAGGGTATAGAATTTCAAAGGCAGTACATAGCGACTCGCTTTTTAACATCTAACTATCGATTCGGGCACGTATATCCCTCTTGTACCTACAACGAAATGTGTAATTAAACTATTTCTACAAACGTTTACCTGATTAACAAAGTGGATAGAAAAATAACTTTCATGGGAAGGTACTTTGTAGAAGGTATGTAAAAATAAATAATAGTGAATAAAGAAAGTCATGTGAATGTAATATATCGGATTCTTTTTCTCCGTGTTTTCGCACCTCTTCCTACATTGACACGAACTGAATATACGATCACGACAAAAAATAAAATAACGCATGAAAGAGTTTAAGATTTGGATGTTAATAGGCATGTAGGTACTATTTATGAAACTTTCTGTTGTGTTTTTGATATGAAAAAGAGTCATTAGCAAAACAAAAACTATGCAGATCTACCCTCTTATTTAATATTCCGTTTCTGTAGCACTCCGAAGTACTCAAGTGCTATCGATGCTACGAGTGCCATAGGGTGAGAAGTCTTGAATTAAATGTGAAGTACAGCTAAGTTGTAAAACACCGTATCTGCAGTTCATTAGTTTTACAGTAGAAACCGTTTATTTCCACTTTTCCAACATAAGCACTGGCCTAAACATTATCTCTTGTTTTTGACTAGCTGGTTTACAACGTTGCACGGTTAGCTTTATAAACTACAATGAATTAATTAATTTCACTTATCTCCCCTCCCCGTTCTGTACGAAATTATTGCAGAATGTTCTAGAGGCTTTTTATGGTTACTCCTCCCCTATATCATGTATTATTATAAACCCTGGCTATTCCTAATAATGAATGACAAACTCCTGATATTCACAGAAAAGAACGTGAAACATTGGCGGAGAGTCTGACTTCCTTAACCTACCCCCAATAGTCTTCCAGGTTCTGGAAATGCTACATAGCCTATATAAGCAACACTTGGCGGTGGAATGATCAACGGTAGGAATGGTCAAGCAATTTTTAAATAATTACAGTAAGTGAAATTTTAAACCTTCGCATCTTCTCTTCGGTCCCGTAGCTATTTAATAATATAAAAACTACATAGTTTTCTTTCACGTTATGCAGAAACTCTTAAGATACACAACGAAATAAAGGCGAAGTTGGTAATATGAAGATTCCGCACTCCCAAGCCACCAAGTTAACCTCTTTGGAAAACACACATAGATGCGACCATCAGAAATATAATCTTTCAGCACTTAATTATAAAATGTCGGTTCACGTATTTCTAATATTAGCAATTTTCTCTCTTTACACAATTATTAGCATGCCTTGCTAACTTACTCGATCTCAACATATGTACAAAGGAAATAATGCAAAACTTTCATGCATGGCGGTAATTAAAATATTTTGGCATTGGTATCGCATGCGCATCGTAGCGTTATAAGCGGATTCAGTTCTTTTTACTTTCTCTACTACGTATATTAAATTCGATTTCATGACAAATAAAACGTGTATCTTGAATTTCCTGGGAATGTCCCCAAAAACCCTCTTCTTCTTTCTGAAAGGCTTTTGCATAACTGGTAAACCGTAAGAGGTAGACCGAATTTTTCTACACAAAAAAAAAAAAAAATGTAGAGCTCATTGAAAGACACAATTTATGTTTTATATATATTGGAGTGAACCATTTCCCAGATATTCCTTGTTATTTGTTTGAGTTTCCGATCTTACACTTTTTCTCAAATGGTAATTTGTTATTCTTTTTTTTATATCCTGGACATGTAAAGAGAATGAAATGCTCCACATAGTAACCAGTTCTTTAAAGATTTGACTATTGCATAAAACCTACCGTATTCCCCTTGTATTTCTACAAGTCGTCCTCCGTGTTGTAGTGATTACCATGCAAACCTCTAGTTCCAGAGGTCGCAGGTTCAATCCCGGCAGAGGGGGATGGATTTTTTCGAGCGTAAAATTCCTTAGCATGGCTTCCTTCGGAAGGGAAGTAAAGCTGGTGGTCCCGTGTCGTAGATTTATAGCACGTAAAAGAACCTCAAGCCTGATAAAGAGGCCTCTAAGCAAAATTGCCGGTCTTTCACGACCAATATAGAATGAGACGCTTAGGACCACAGCAGTTAAAGAGCGTCCATAAATAAATTTAAAAAAAAAGAACTTGTACCTACAAGAAAATTAGCAATAAGTTTCTGCAAATGTTTATCGCGATTAACATGAAGTAAATGGAGACTAAACGTTTGTAAACATAGTTTGTACAAGAGGAGAAAAAGTCGTGTGAGTGTAACAGATGTTTTAATTTTATAGCTATTCTATTTTCTTAGTTGCTAAATCCAATTGTTTGGAATGGAATATGCGCAATTTATCTTATTTTACATACGTTTTCTGTGGAGTAATTACAACTATTCTATTCCATGGCAATCTCAACGGAAAATCAAAGACTTCGCAAGTATGTTACTTTATAACTTCAAAGTGTTTGTATTCTAGTACATAGGCTTTGTAAATTCTTTTTGGTCTTTTAGTAATTTATTAGTTTAAATTAGGTGTTTATGACCCATGTCCGTCAGGAATACTAGGCTTTCTCGATGATTAAAGAATTATCAAAATCAGTTGAGTGATTTTTTTAAATTACCCCACATGCAATTTTTCACTTTTTATAATATTAGTATGGATTAACAAGATAACAACAATTTTAAAATAAAAATGTTTCACCTTTTCTATTGCTTATCTAAAAATAAGGGAAACTTAACTTCGTCCCAAAATTTCGATATTGAGATTTTAATGGAAATGTTTGGATGCATGTGTGCGTGCGTACGCATATATTGTATGGGAGAGCCAGAGAGAAGAACGTAATTAAAAAAATAAAATAAAAAAGAAACAAAATTTCATACTTAACCAGATCCAAATCAAACATCTAAAACGAAGATTTTAAAGGAATTCTTCCCTCTTCAGTTAACTGATTACATGGATTATATCACTCATTTGATATAAGCGCAAATGCCTAAGATATAAAGCAGTGCAGAAAATGATATTCTCATCCGATAATTGTGCCTCTTTCATTTGCTTCCGATTGTAGATCTAATGCAAAATGACAGCTTTAAGATTTGCACAAGCTTGATGCATTTCATTGGTTTGTTTTAAAAAATAAATGTTCATTTTTATTCTGTTAATGTAAGATTTTTGCTGTTTTATAATTCAGCAGTTGGTTCTAATGGAACAATACGCAGCGGTGTGATGCTTTGTTTTAAACTGGACGTAAATATAAGTTACAATATTGTGTAAGTTTTACAAAAACGACGCCATTATTTGTGTATACTATATTTGTAAAACAGAATAAATTTTACCAGTGGTTTTGAATTTAATCGATAATCTCAAAGCCTTTTGTGGTGTTACATAAGATATTGTTCTGTTATGTATCCTCTTTTTTCGTTCTTTCTTTTTTTTCCTCCAATAGTGCTCCTAAGTGGAAAATGTATAAGGAATAAAGCATACATCTTGGATATTTTTAAAGGGTTTCAAGTACTCTTTATTCTTAATGACTTTTAAACAGCTGGAAAAATATAATTATGTAACTGGACAAAAACTTATCCATAAAATCTGCGGATTTCTGCAACACATATGGGAGATACAATTTGTCTTAAAAATGCAACCCACTTTAAAAGAAAAACTATACATTTTTGCAGAAAAAAATTGTGTACGTTTAGCTTTTCTCCCCGCATTTTAAGTAAAACGCTTTGAAATATTAAGTAATCATTCCTGTGGTATCAAATGAGCTCATGCAGTGCATTTGAATATGGTCCATGGGTTAGCACACACCAACTTGCCATTATGAATTCTTGACTTTTGCCTCGGCTACAAACATGATGTTAACTAATAAAAAGCATTTCTTATGAGCATCATGATCAGTAGAAAATAAGCAAAACATGTTTTGTATGAATAATCTGTAGAATAGTGAATGTTAAGGGGTAGAGAAAGTCGTGCGACTTCCATTTTTCGTAAGGTATCATTAAATGAATGTGAGCATGTCAAGCTTTAAACAAATCAAAAAATGGACATGTCAACCTCAGTCTCCACAACATAATCCTCTTTCGTTTAGTTTTAGTTTTTAAAAACCAAGTGATTTAATTTGCATAATAATGGAATCGCGTAAATAAGTGCATATGAAACTTTGTGCAGAATTGTATAACCCTGTAATCTATGTTCGGCAGGCAAGCCTATCAGCCCCTCCCACCATCGAGTGTTCCGGAAATATCCCGAGATCACGCACTTATTCCGCCAACCGAAAACCTTGCACTGAAAGCTAGATAGCGCTGAGAATTTCCTAACAAAAAGCAAATATTTACCCAGGATTTTCTATCGTCTGAACGGTTATTGAGGATTACCTCGAATAAGAACTGTTATTAAGGAAACTTTCTGCTCGGTTCCAGAATATTACGATGTCAGTTTAACACCTAGCGTGTGGTTACCTCTTTGTTACTCTGAAAATAGTTATTTATGTATCAGATGTATGTAAATAATAGCACGAATTGTAAATATTACAATGGATTCTTTAATCTTTGAAAATCAAATCGGATTTAGGAAAGGAAGAGTTTGCATAGATTGCATACATAATTTACAACAGTTAATTCAAAAGAGACGAGAACACAAATTTACTGTTCATAGATTGTGAGAAAGATATAATGACAATGAAAGGAGTACCAGCACACCTACTGGAAACAATAAAGGAAATGTGCATAGGAACAACCATAAAGGTAAACATAAGAATAACATTAGTTCCCGCAATATTGAAATAAATTAAGGAATTAAAAAGAATGTCCATTATCGCCTACTTTATTTAATTTATATATCGACGATGCCATCTGTAATTGGCCAAATAGTTTTAATAAACATTTTACAATTAATGGATACAAGTAATGGACATTATATTGTATGCTGATGACCAGGTAATAATTGCAGAATTAGAAGATAACGTACAAATGAAAGTACACATACTAAGTAAATTACTGACGAACCACAATCTGTAATATCAAACAATAAAACAAAAGTTTCAGCGATTGAAAGTAAAGAGCACATTGGAAGCAAGATTGAAATAAATTATGAAATCGTCGAACACGTTCCAATATTTAGATACTTGGGTTGTGATTTAACGGACGTATTAGATGAAAGTGATGTAGGCAATAAACTCCATAAATTTAAACGCATGTGTGTCTCAATAAGGAGAGTACCAAGACAGACAAGGAAGGAAACGCATACAAAATTTTACAAATCAATAGCAGTTCCTAAATTAGTTAGTCGGTTAACCCTCCTCGTATGAAGGACTTACACCCGTGCCTAGGGTCAGAGGCCTGTCAAAGAGCAGACGAGCATGGAGTCAGAGAAGGAAGAACCCAGAACGGGGATCGGCCCGTAGAGGTATGAAAGTGAGAAAGGAGAGAGAATGATATAAAATGAAGGCGAAATGAATGAAAGAAAAGGTGATGGTAGAGCAATTGGTGGAATGAATGGTGGGGAAGCCGGAGAATCCGGAGAAAATCCTCCCAGACGCCGCTTCGTCCACCACAAATACTACATGTGGGCCCCTGGGTTCGAACTCGGGTCGCCTTGGTGGGAGCCGAGCGGTCTAACCTCTCGGCCACGGTGCCGCCAGATTCAAGTGAAACGTGGGCTTTAAATAGAAAGCAGAAAAGAAAAATTGAATTGACAGAAATGTAATTTATAACATCTGTTGCTGGATACTCTGTTGGATCGCAAATACAGCCAGGAAATAAGGGATGAATTAAAAATATTTAAACTCGTAGAAAGGACTAACAAAGACAAGGAAGATTGGAAACACCATGTTGAAAGGCTGAATGACGGAAGATTACCAAAAATATTAATGGAGTACAAAGCATTAGACATACGTAAAATAGGAAGACCAAGGCGTAGCTGGAGAGACAAGTTTGATTAATAGGGACGGAACGAAACCTTGAAGATGATAACAGTAATGATGATGGTGATGATATATCAGATACTCTGATGATACTCTAGATATAGCAAAGATTGTGCATAATATACATAAATATACATATAAATTATAAAGAGTAAAAGAAAGATAGAGAGTGAGATAGTGTGTGTGTGTGTGTGTGTGTGTGTGTGTGTGTGTGTGTGTGTGTGTGTGTGTGTGTGTGTGTAAAATCTTAAAAACCATTCTACCGATTTTGACAATTCTTTCGCCATTGAAAAGTCCAACTCTTTCTGACATAATGGACTATAAAACACCTAATTTCATTTCATAAATTTCTGAAAGATTAAAAAAGATTTACATTGCCCTTATACTTGAATACGAACATATTAGAGACACAAAAAACATGCTAGCGAAGAAGCCTTGGCTTTTAGTTGAGAATGTCATGGAGTAGAAAAATTAATTGTTGTTACTCTATAGAAAATGCATATAAAATAAGACAAACGCCGCCAATAATTTTAATTCTAAGTAATATAATTATATGAGATGGCCAAGATTTAGCAACTAAAACAAAGTAAATCGAAAGAGAATCGAATCCACTTTACAATTGTACGATAACCATGCGACACTAATGCCAACTTATTTTAATAATCCTCAAATAAGAAACATTTGTTTTATTTCCTTTGTATGCTATAATCAAAATTGTTAGCAGGGTATTGATTTTTTTTTAATTTATGGACGCTCTTTAACTGCTGTGGTGCTTAGCGTCGCATTCTATTTGGGAGTGAAAGACCGGTAATTTTGCTCAGAGGCCTCTTTATCAAGTTTGAGGTTCTTTTACGTGCCGTAAATCTACGACACGAGACCATCGGCTTACTTCCCTTCCGAAGAAAGCCATGATTTTTACACCCGAAAAAATATCCATCGCCCTCCGCCGAGTTTGAACCCGTGACCTCGAGAACTAGAGGCTAGCATGGTAATCACTATACCACGGAGGACGACGTTAGCAGGGTATGTTAAGTAATTGTATAAAGAGAGAAAATTGTATTCATCTAACATTAAACATCAGTGAACCGACATTTTAATATTAAAAACTTAGGGCGGTATTCATAGCCGATTTTGGTCCGGATCAACTTGCTACTTCCGGTGGATTATAGCGGACCATCGATTTTCTTACTCATAGACCGGGACTTGCGTTGGTCCGGGGATAAAACGCCTTGGTCGGCACCAAATTTTGGTCTACCTCAGAGGGGTAGATTAAAGGCAGACCATCTTTACAAAATGGATGACTTTGGGGTGATGGGCGTAGCTGCTTGCGTAGGATTCGCGAAATGAGACTGTGGAGTAAAACTATATACCAAAATTAGACATAATTGGAAAGTATGGCGACCTAAACTTCAAAACAAATACAGGTTTAGTAAAGCAAAGGTTAGAAGGCTGATAAAACGGAATCATCCTAACCTATATGACAGAGGCGATAACCGAGACTTGAGTATCTCAATTGATACGATGCTAATAGCACTTCCATATTATGCAAGAGAAGGGTGTCAAGAAAACGCTACTACCTTAATAAGACGTCAGGAAGCCGCATTATAACTAATGTCTCATGTGCCATTGCTAGATTTACCTTCGTTAAACCGGGATTACAATGCACTTTACGTAACATGACGGGATTTAACGCGAAGTTAAGAAATTCTGCTAAAGTAAAGGTCTAATTAGGATGCACTTAACGTAACGGGAAAGAATCTTTATTGATTGTTCTTTTATTACTTCATGCTACTGCTTCACGCCGATTGGTTCTAATTGCAATTCCACGTTAAACTTGACGTAACGAGAAGGAAAAGTTTGACACAGCCAAATTCTTAAGAGGACAAGGTACTCGGAAATGGTCAAATATCACATTTTTTTGTTTTAGGCACTAATCAAATCTCTATTATTTCCATCTTCAGAAAAAAAATATTTTGGGGGGGTTAAGAGGTTTTTAAGACATTTAAATATAATTTAAATGCTAGTCTGCATTCCTTTAAAGCTGCCATTCAGCGTCCCGTTTTAGAACATTTTTGTATCTTTCAACAACAAACGACTATATCATGTCCAGCGAGCAGTTCAGCAATTAACAAAAGAGGCCAGGACCAAGAGAAGGCAATCAGAAAAGCTGAAGCAATCCAGGAATGAAGGTGCAGATGATTATGATCCTAGAATGTACTGAAGTGTGTTAATTTTAATCTTCAAACTTTAAATCCAGTTTTCTCAAAACAAAATGTTTGGATAGTTGTGTACTTTTTTCTCAGAAAGTATGAGGTAGAGAGCCGAAATTTCCAGCACATGTATACAACACATAGTTAAACTTTCTGAACCACAATCATAATTTTATAATGTATATTAGAGATATTAAGAAAGCATTGCAAATTTTCCACATTTTTACTTGTTTGACTTTGCAAACAATTTTTTTTTCAATTTCTAGTGAACTGATACACATAGCTAAACAATTGAGGTTCAGAAGATAACTCATTATACTACGAACAAGCATGCAAAAGTGTGATTCTGTATTGCAACTAGTATCAGAGAAAAAGGTACATGAATTCAGCGGTTTTATGAGCAAGTTTTATTATTTTTCTGCTGAACGAAATGATTTTTATGGACTCAGTTACATACGTTATCAATGCAAACAACACTTGAAATAATTTTCATGATTTATAGAATAATTCATAAAAATTTCAGGAAAAACCGTTGAGAACTTTAAGAGCAGTGGTAATTTAACATACTTAAGGTGTAATTTCCATGTGTTCAGACTACCTTGTCCCTTTAAGTTACGTCGTTAAAGTAAGCCACGTTAAGACAACTCTAAATAACTCCATTTAATACAATGTATAAGACCTTCACGTTATGTCGCGTTGAGTTAAGTCACTTGGGTTAAGTTCGAAGTAATTCAGCCTTTGCTTACGTTTTCCCGGCGAGGAGAGGAGGATTACAATTCCCGGAAGGTTTACGATATATCAGAATTTACTCAGGTAATTATTTCTGTATAATTACTATCACACAATATTCAATTATTTGCTTAAGATCCAAGGTGAGATTTTAATAGCAACAAATGTTCCTTCCTATTTAAATACTGTAATTTTAAGGTTAAAAGTTAATATTCCAGCAAGTTAAATTCGTATTGAAATGATTAGTAATTCCATGAAACTATGTATCTGGTGGATAAGAACGTTTCTAAAAAGGGAGGGTGGCAATAGGTTAGAATCATGCACGAAAATCGCTATATATGTATTATCTCCCTCCATGCTCCTATTTTTTTTTCGTTTGTATTTGTCGAAACCGATTTTTTTTCCAATAATATCCATCATTTTTTGTATTAAGGAAAACAGGCATTTTCCTCCGACCGTTTTAATGCACGCTTCTTGGTTATCTTCATTTTTTGCTGAGGGCGGCGAGGAGAGCATTGAATCGATGAAAAAGCAGTTGTGAAACGACCATAGAAAGTTAAGAACTAGGGAGTAACAGTGGTTAGTTTACTACTCTATGGAAGTCGGGCATGCGCAGAACTACCTTTCTTCGTCGTGTTACATTTTCTCGTTGCTGATCCACGGCCTTTCTTGGTCCGAGACTTTTTATCGCATGAATATCAAAAACGGTCAGCGTTTGGTCCGGACCAAATGAGCCTGGAGATAGTCCAAACCAATGTGAAATCTATGAATACGGCCCTTAAAAATTATTTTTTCGATGGTCGAAGGTTATACGTCTTTTCCAAAACGTTTAACTTGGTGGTGTGGGGAATCTTCATATTCACCAATTACTTCTATTTCACGGTATACCTATGTTAAGGGTCTATGTATTATGTGAAAAACTATGTACCTTTTGTATTATTACATAACTATGGAACTAAAGAGAAGGTACAAAGGTTTAAACTGCCACCTATTGTGATCATCTAAAAGACTTATTCGAATCTAACCGCCGAAGGATACTTATGCTATGCAGCATTTCTGGAGCTTGGAAGACCTTCAAGGGGAGGATACAGAAGTCAGATGTTCCGCCGATGTTTCACATCCTTTTTCTTGAATATCAAGGATTTTTCATACGTTATTAGTAAAGCAGACTGTACGAAATTACATTTATTATAAGGGTTAAGGGGAAGGATTCGCCATAAAAGTCTCCTAAATCATGGTACAATAATTTCATAAAGAACGAGAGGGAGGTAATGAAATTAATTAAATCGTCATTCGAGTTTAAAAATGCAATGTCGGTCAGCCAGATAATAATTTATAAATAATCTCAAGCGAACTTTTCAAGTTTGCGCTTTAGCGAATGCAAAGTAGTTTTTTGGGGAGAGGGGCCTATGGTCATTAAGGACCACTATTTTCCATCAAAATGTCACATTTCTATTTAAATTCACACGCACACACACAAAATCACTCTCTCACTCATAACTCCAAACTCCATAACCAACCTCCAGCAGGGAATCGAACCTGTCTGAATTTAGGGTTAGCATGTCAACCACCACACCACAGAGGCAGAGTCAGGTAGTTTTTTTAATGTTTAGCATTAATATTAAAGGTGAAAATTAAAATATTTTCAAAACAGTCTGAAATCTTTATTTGGTAACTAGTTGTGTATTTTCCACGATTTTCACTTTCTCTACTACGTATAGTAAGTAGGGGGAAGTATTGCATACCACCCAAAAATTCAATATCGAGATTTCACTGGAAATACATGTTTTGAGGTTCCATGAATAAATAAAAAAAAGGATTTTTAGAAAATTGTTTGTGTGTGTGTGTCTGTGAACAGCGTAACTGTAAAACGAAAAGTCGAATAAATATCTTTCAAAGATGCGACAGGAAGATTTTAAAGAAAATCCCCCACCCCAGACTACCCATTTTTTAAACTTTTGATTTTCTCAAAAATGGATATAACGATTTTGATTAAAATGTCATATGTTTAAGACAATTCCATGGCAAATGAAATGTATATCTTGAATTTTCTGGGAATGTCCCCAAAAGTCCTCTTCATTCTGAATGAATGCATAACTGATAAACCATAAGAGATAGACAAAATTTCACTACACAAAAAAATGTAGATTCGTTAATATACACAATTTATGTCATATACAAGTATTTCTGTCGAGTGAACTATTTCCCAGATATTCCTTGTAATTTGTTTGAATTTTCCAATACTTATACTTTTTCTTAAATGGGAATTCCTTCTTTCTTTTCTTTTTTTTATGTCCTGGACATGAAAAGAGAATGGAATGCTCTACATAGCAACCAGCTTTTAAAAGATTTGACTGTCGCTTAAAGCCTACCATATTCTTCTTGCACCTACAAGAAAATTAGCAATTGGATAGTTCCTACAAAATTTTATATCCATTAACATGAAGTAGATGGAGAATAAGCGTTTGTAAAAATAGCTTTTTTATTAATTGGTTTGTACTATAAAGATATGTTAGCACCCATATTAATAGAGGAATGAGAGTTAAACTTATATAATAATTGAAATGTTGACATGTTGGGATGAATGCACGTTTTGACTTTCATCTCATATACCTAAGAGTATGTTACGATACAAGTGCTAAAAGTGGCATTTTATTTTGCGAATAATATTTTTACAAAATTAGCCATAGAATCGCCTGCATACCTATACACATACCAGCTGAATCACCCACCCTTAGGCTTTTGTTTTTACTTTCTCTAATGCTTACCTATACTAGTGTTGTATTCGATCCAAAAATTCGCTTTTCCATTTCATCGGAAATACTCATACATGTTCCGAGATTCCCTGAATCAAAAACAAGCAAATAAACAAATAAAAAAAAAGGTTTTTAGTAAAACTTCCGCACGCTTGTGTGTTGTGTGAACAGCTTAACTAAAAAGACACCGAAGTTGGTATTTATGTTCCGGATCTTCCATAGATGGACAGGAAAATTACCATATCCTCAGGTAACACTATAATCTACGGGCTGCATTCATAATTAATGTGGCCAGCTAATGATAAATTTGTATCGTTTTAATATGCAATGTAATAATTTATTATGCAAAAGATTCCAAGCAGTAATAGTAATACTAGTAATCTAAATGGAATGGAGCAGTTAATAAACTTAAAAATCTGATGTATCACACTCGACTTCTTTTCCCATTACAAATTCACATAATCATTTATATAAAAAGTGATCCTTCTATTCACATTATGTTATTGACGATGCATTCCTTAACTAGGAATATGACTTAGTTGCATGCACAATACGGAAAGTAAAACACAGCTGCTTGCGTTCCATATTTTTTTTAACGACCCATGCCGCAGAACAGTAAAGTTGCACGTATTGTAATATTTATAGCGCATGGCAGAAAAATTTAAATATCATTTCGAAAACGGAAAATATTACATACACTGTATATTTCATTGAGCTCTATATCTTTTGCAACGAGTTTTTGACTCTTATATCTTAGTTTACTTTAAGCATGTAAAGATTCATCCCGAATGAAGAAGACATCAAACATCATTCAAAGAAAATTCAAAATGTTCATTTTATTAGGATGTAAATATTTTAAATATGGGTTACTTTAATCAAGACACAAAGAAAATTTTTAGAGAAAATAAACAATAACGACAATCTTTTCTTGTAAAGCTGAGTTTTAATCAAGACACAAAGAAAAATTTTAGAGAAAATAAACAATAACACAATCTTTTCTTGTAAAGCTTGAGGTGAAGGGATCTTTTTTAAGCTATTTGTGTCGCATTCTGGAAGATGCTGATATATTTATTTATACAAAATTGTTTATTTTTACGACTTTTCGTTTTCGAATTATGCTGCTATCTCTCTCTTTAACACACACAAGTATTATTATTATTATTATTATTATTATTATTATTATTATTATTACTACAAGGCATATTATAAACGTCCTCCTTCCACTAATTTGCCGTCGCCAATCTGGAGGATTCTGCTCTGCAACATTAATAACACTTCCTGAACGTTTGTGGTACCTCTCATATTAAGCAGTTCCTCAATTATCCTGTCGAAGCTGGGTAGACCGCGTTCGGAAAACTTCCTCGGGGGTGCCGGAAATAGAATCGGATCGCAGCTCGTCACTAGAGTGAATAATGCGCTGTGCAAATCGTATTATTTCAAAATGTCCAGCGGATATATTCTCTCCCTCTCCTCGTCCCTCTGGGAGAAACTTGCTACACGATGGTCACAACAGCCTCATAAACAAATTGAAAATATTTAAGGCTAGATTTGTGCACCTTTTCGAAGTTTCTTATTCAATACTACTACGAATTAACTAACTCATGAAATTCCCCCAAAGAAAAAATAAAGTAAAATGCTGCTTATAGAGTATGCAATTTGATGGCACATATTATTTATTATCTGTATGTTACCTATCCTGACATTTTCAAGCGTGTCGGCTGCAAACCCGTGATATTGCTGTCTATATGTCACACACCGTCGTTCGTGAGACAATTTTTACCAGTGTCATATTAAGATTATCCACGAGTTGGATACAGCATGTTATGCAATCTTAGCATTATAAATTGTGGGAAATAAATCAAGAAATAATTCGGCATTCGTGGCTGACCTAAGTGAGAGCGTCCTCATATGTTTTTCTCTCCCTGTATTTCATTTACTGCCTGACATGTTGAACCGATATACGTGAGCGGGTCACTTGCATGCATTCCCTTCCAAGCAGGCAGATATAATGGACTGTGATGTAGCCTATTATCAGCACAATATGGTTAGTAATTATAAATTCGGATCTTAATTATTCTATATTTAATAATGTACATAGGTTGTTGCATCTTCGTTGCTCAGAGAAAAGAATATAAAATGGTTTTATCTTCTCTCTAGATCGCGGCAACTTAGAATACCAATATTACATAGTTGCACGCGTGTCATAATGAGATATTTATGCATGATACTAATACAGTATCAACCTGTTTATAATAGCAGCATTGCATAAAAGCAATTAAGCTATGCACATAAAAACAAGGAATTTATTTGTTCCAAATTTTTAATGACATGAAAGAAATACATTTTTAGTTTTCTAATTGCTAGTTGTTGTTCCCAACCGCCCTCATATGGCCTTGGACATTTGGGGGAACCTTGTCCTACCAATCGATGATTGGACCCATTTACTAGCGCGTGGTTTTCCGTCAGCCCCAGTGGTGAGATGACAATGATGTTGGCAATGGAACGAATGCAGTTTTAAACGAGGACTGCGAATCACGTTGAGCCTTGGGAATACTCCGTCTACGCTAGCCAGAGGTGAAGGCCCGGAATGGAGGGAGTTAAAACCGCCGCCCACGTCCAGGGATCGAAACAGGGCCGATCGGAACGAGAGCCGCGAACGCAACCACTGAGATAGACCGTTCTACAATTGGTGTATTTTACTTCAGTAATTATCTCTCAACATTATATTTAAAATTAAATACAGCTATAACATTTTCTCCATGCTACAATGTATTTTAAAACATTGATTGCTTGCGTATCCTCCCCCAAAACCATAATCCCATACTCTTGCAATATTGAATATATATTATATAAAAGCATACTTTTGTTAGCAGAATGGAAGGCATTCTGTTTTCTAAAGGTTAAAGCGAAACTCTTACTGTAAGCAAATTAACATCTTATTCATATTACGATTATCCGAAAAGCACTGAACTTCCAATTTTAGGTGATCATTAATGCTATAGGATATGGTTATATAAGCTGTAAAGAGGTATGTCAAAACTTTAGGAGGCAAGGAACATTAGTCTCGTGTAGAGGAATGAAATACGTTACGTGGACTTGGGTCCGGAAATGATCTCCTCTTTGATAATCCACCTACAACTTTGCTTCCGTGTTTGCATGACGCGCAAGCTATAGTGAAGTAACTACACACAAAAACAGACAGGCGTTCTCGTTTGCCTCTGATTGGAATATAATAATAAAGTCTGTGTGTGTTCTCCCAACGTTTCTATTTTGTGATACGACTGAATGCATTCTCCTTTACTACAACTGAAACACACGACTTTCTCCAAGGATACATCAGCACATCGGGATTCTGTGCAGCGTTGAGGCAAACATCCATGCGGTTCCTTTCCCACAGATTCTCTAGTGGAGGACGATTTATGTTGTATAGTGTACCACATCATGCAATGTAAGGAGAGATGTAGAAAAAGAGCTATACCGTTTCCTGACAAATATTCATATACAACTAGAAAATCCTGCCGAAGAAGAGACAATGATGACACTCGACCCTCATTTGGGGAGGGAGTCTAGACCGATCCTCCAAGAATCAGTTTTGGGCGTTTTTATGAGCGACTACTAAGGAGCATCCCAAGAAGTAGGAAAAGAAGGAGGTGGAGCTTTGTAATAAAAGAAACAACAGCTGGAAATCCTTACCCTAAAGATTCCTATTGCTCTGCGGTTGCGCGATAAGATTGATTGCAAGGTTTTCTGCTGGTGAAACGAACAGGGGGATGCCCTCAAAGTTCTGGCATACATTTTTCTGACACCCTGTATATTCAAGGCCTTAAGACACATTACAAACACTGGATGACAAAGAAAACATACATTTTAACTTTAAAAATTACATCACTGAAAGGGAAGGTATCTCAGTGTAGCGGGAATGTTAAAGCTTTGTCGTCAAGATTAAATTTCTTTTAAAACAGTATTTTCTGAAACTTTTGTAGATATAATTACGTCGCCTAATACCACAAGTCAAAGCGCTTTTCATTTAACAAACACAAATAGCCAGAAAGCAACCCTGTTATTGGCGGTAACACAACACTGCTGTATGAGACTTGAGACGGGAATCTTTCAAACGACAGTGCCTCAAGGGAAAAAACGGAAAGAATGAACGAAAAAAAAGAAACAAAAAAGTGCGTTACTTTGACGCTAGAATGGTTGGTACACTTTTCGCGTTTTGAGTTTGTTCCTTTTTTCTCTCTCTTACCATACCGTCATTTTCTAGTCTCTGTGGACCCGTTGTTAGACAGAGGCAGCCTTTCTTCTTCTCTTCAGCCTCTTTTTGTAACAAAAAAGAAGAAGAAGAGACAGAGAGAGAACCCTTTGTAGACAGGGTTATCAATAATGGAAGTACGCAAAACTAATTTTAGCCGTTCCTAGATTGCTTTCCTCCCAACATTCGCTCTTCTGCGCTAACCTTATCTCGAACAGCGAGATGTTATCAATTTCTGACTATGGAAAACGCTTACCATATCCCGTGGTTTCTTATTTACTTTGCCTCTCAGTCTGACAAGCACTTAATAAATGGACTCTTTCGTAACAGGCAAAGGAACACATCATCTAAAACAAACATCATAGGCAGCTCTAAAATTTCTTTGTACTGAAATTTTAGGCTGAATTCAAGAAGTATTCTGGAAGTGTCAGGACATCGTTCTATACCGTGATGTTATACAAACCTAATCCCAGAAATAATGCACGGAATCACTTAGCTGCCACAAACGTTAATAGTTTCAATTTAGTTAATTAAACATCGTTCATAACAACTCACTTGGAGTTGACTGATGGATTTACAACATCGTGGTAGGTGCGAATTAGATGGAGAATGGAAAGACAAGGAAAAACGCGGATAAGTGTAATTTGCGCACAGGAAGGTGCATCAGCGTTGTAAACCTGTTATGGTACATTACTTTCTGGACAAGTTTCCACGACGATATACGCATACGTGCTCAACATTTGACAGTGTTCAACACAACATGAAGTCAGTTCTTGTGCGAGTTTAAAGACTTTAGGAATGGCACGAAAAGGTTCACCTGAGAGGATCATTCTCACTATTGGCAAGTGTTTTAAGTAAATACATTTTGCTGTTACTGAAAAACAACCACGATCCCAATTAATAACAAAATGACTAGTTTTGCTTCCTCATTTCAGACGCCATACCTACGTATTTTATAGACAAGTAAAGTTGGCTCTTGTGCAGATCTAAGTCTTGAATGATCACTCTCATCGTCAGTCCCTGACTCGCTTAACATCCATTTTGGTTCTTATTAAAAACAACTCACGATCTCGTGGGATAACAAAAAAAAAAAAAAAAAAAAAAAAACTTGGAGTAAACCGAGCGAGGTGGCACCGCGGTGACGTGCGCGACTCGCTTTCGGAAGGTCCCGGATTCAATCCCCGGCGCCAACTCACTCTGAACCTAGGTTTTTCGTGGTTTCCCCGGTGTTGTCAGGCGAATTCTGGGCTGGTTTCTTCCCTACTATGAACCATAATTTCTCTCTCTTTCATTCTGTTTCCTTCTCATCTTTCAGGTGTACTTCTAGTTTTAGTAGCATAAGGCAGTGCCGGGCAGATGGCGCGGATGCATGCTCAATGGAAAGAATATTCCCCGAGGACATCAGAAGGCTGCTTGATTGGTGGGTCGTTCTTCGCCTTCTCTCGGCAGCTCCAGCAGTGGGACGGGTTGGAGATGTTAGAGACTTTCGCGCGTCCCTGTGGCCTGTCTACCTACAGCCTGTAGCTTCCTATGCTTCCCTCACCTCATCCCTTCCTCCTGGGAGATGGTGGCCACAATAGATCTGTGCACGTCGCAACGCGCGAGATGTTCCTCTCCATTGAATCACCTCCACCTATACCTCTAAGTTGGAGTAAACGCGGTTGTTTCGTATAACAAATGTGAGACAAGTGACAAGCGGCTTCGTCTCGTTCCTCCTCTATTAAAGACGCACGGACGAATGGTACACCCCCATTATAATTATTTTGAAAGTTTAAAAAACCGTCCTCAACAATGAGCTAAAGTTTACGCTTTAGTGAGAATCGAAAGAAACACATTCAAGAGAGAAAAAAAATAGCGTTTTCAAAGACTTCGTTATTTTGTAACCAAGTACTGAATGGAAAATAGTTTCAATAAAATAATTTTAATAATGAGATGTATAACTAAATACTAATCAAGAGGTGTTTGGTTGCCACACGAAGAGTGGGCGGAAGGGCTCAGTGGTGCTAAGCTTCCAAGTCCCGGCACTTTTAAGAGCAGATATATTCTGAAGGAGAATGCTAAAAGGGATGCTCCGAGGCATAAAGGTTTTATGAGGCATTAGCAATTTGATGCTCCTTATATACGATTGTGACAAACCAAGCCGCTGACAAATACTCCAAGAAGGGATCTTAGATTTTATTTCCACTTATTTATTCTCGCCTTAAATTCACAGACCATATATTTAGGCATCTTGAAAGTAGTTATGCCAGAATATCACCACAGAATAGGTTTCGGTACCATCTGTTTTGTATCTCACGACGGTAATCAGGCTTACCGTTTTGTATATTGTGAAATCATCAAGAGAAAGAACACAACTGCAAAATTCTCAGATTTTATTTTATATACCTATATTGGCCGTATAGGATCATGTTTTAAGCATAATCTACAAACAGGTATGTGCAGCCACTATCGTCGCTTAACACCAGCACCTGTACATTATACCTACCTTAATGGAAATGATATTTCTCCCGGTATGAACGTTCTCCGATAACATATATTTAATATGCACTTGCCTTTCTTCCATACGACAATGTGCATTTACCGTGTGTGACAGAATTACATGGAGGAGGACTCAGTGATCCTTCTGATCCTTTGAACTACTGGAATTCCGGTAGAAAGGGGGCGAGAGAACAACCGAAAATGGCGACCAAATCCGCAAGGACAAGCACAGGGCAGGATCATTTAGTTGCAGGGCACAGAAATAACTCACGAAGGGAGCCATCATTACAGAAGAGACTCATTCTAGAACCCAAAGAAGAAATATTTCCTGCCAGCTAAGTCCGTGGCCACAGGCTGCAGGTTACTAGCTTTTTACTTACAGCCATAAGTTAATAAAGTTAGGGTATACAAAGAACGTGTAAATTTGCGAAGATAGCCCAACCCACCATTCGCCTATAAATGCCTATTGTAGGATCCACTGAGAACCTATCCAGTATGAAACCTAGGGAATACCCAAAGTCACTCTGTGTTATACTTTGTGAGCTTTTTAGTATGAAGGTTCGAAAGTGCAAAATGAAACGCCCAGTGTTTTCCGATAGAAATATGTTTTCCTTTCACTGTTTCAGTTAACGATATTCCAAATACTTCAGCCAATGGAATGCCTGAGCAGCGAGATTCCCAAATACAGCAAACACTATTTTGCTGGGATAACACTATTTTGAAGTTGTATCATCTTGCATTTGTGCAACAAAGACTACGTTTTCCGGGTAGAATTAATATAACATTCTCTCTTAATTACAGCAGGAACAACTAAGCATGCCCCTTTCCCGTTTGGAGAGAGAGAGAGAGAGAGAGCAAAATACTGAGACGTCTACATACATCAATATTGTTGGAAAATCCATATAAATTCTAGTATTCTTTTTTGGCTTATCCGAATAATCAATAATAGGAGTTCATGCGCTAGTCACCATAGCAACGAATGATTACTTTCTCTACCACATACATAGAAAGCAGACAAGGCCTATTACATTTCACCCAAAAATTCGATACCAAGATTTCACCGTAAATACATGTTTTTAGACCCATGAATAAAAAAGGCATTTTCAGAAGAAAAAAAGGTTCCGTGTGTGTGTATTTTAAATTAAATTGAGTTTTATTTATGGACGTTCTTTAACTGCTGTGGTCCTTAGCGTACCATTCTACACTGGGCGTGAAAGATCGGTAATTTTTCTCAGAGGCCTCTTTATCAGGCTTGAGGTTCTTTTACGTGCTGTAAATTTACGATACGGGACCACCGGTTTTACTTCCCTTGCCTCCGAAAAAATCCATCGTCCTCTGCCGAGTTTGAACCCGCGACCTAGTGAACTACTAGAGGCTAGCATGGTAACCGGTACACCACGTGTAGTGTGTGTGAGTGTGTGTGTCTGTGAACAGCATAACTCAAAAACGAAAAGTCGGATAAACACCAAACTTGGTATTTAGATTCAGTTTTCCAAAGAAGCAACACGAAGATTTTCAAGAAAATCCCCCACCCTAAACTACCCTTTACATGGAACATTTCTCGAAATTTTTTACTATCTAAAAATGGCTCTAACGATTTTGATTAACATACCGTGTATTAAAGATAATTACCTGACGAATAAAACATATATGATGAATTTTCTGGGAATAGCCTGCAAAGTCCACTTCATTCGGAAGAAATTTTGTATAATCGTGTATAATTGGTAAGGATAAGCAATAGACGAAAACGTACTGCACAAAAGATGCACAAAAAACATAGTTCTCTTTAAAACACATAATTTATTTCAAATACCTTTTTTGTGGCATTAGCCATTTCAGAGATATCCGTTATTAATGATTCGTATTGTTCAATACTTTTGTCATTCTTTTCAAGTCCTTTCGACATTCAGTTGTTTCTCGCGATTTCAGGCAAAGAGGAATTTTAAGGCCAGTTCATAGGGTCCAGTTCTTAAACATTTAACTATTGCTATTTCTTTTAATATTCATAACGAAATGTGTAATGCAGCTATCTGCGGAATGTTTTATCTTGATTAAAATGAAGTAGAAGGAAAACAAAATTTCGTAAGAATAATTTGTTTACCCACTAATAAAAGCTAAAAGATAAAGTCATGTGAATATAACACATAATAATTTTGTTTTTAGTATTACTGCGAAAAGCATCAGACAAAACGGAGTTGTCTGGAAAACCACTAGCGTTAGAGCAGATTAAAAATAACTCGCTTTAAGCATATTACCACAGTTCTCCACTGGTGTACATTATGCATCGAATACACGAAACTGCAACGAAATCGGGTGTTGGGTAGGGGAGGAGTGTGTTCGTCACAGTACCTGACGTCACCTATACTCCATGCAGTAACAGGATTGCTCTGTTTACTTACTTAACTACTTCTGCCTGGTAATCAGAGATAGATATTTATGCAAAGGTTCCAAGTAAAGTGGATACGCAATTTCTACTTTTTACTTTCTCTGCTACGTATAGTAAGTAGGGGAAGTATTGCAATCCACCCAAAAATTCGTTACCGTGATTTCACCGGAAATACATGCTTTGAGACCACCTGAATCCAAAAAAAAGCATTTTTGGAAACATGTCCGTGTGTGTGTCTTTGTGTCTGTGAACAGCATAACTCAGAAACGAACAGTCGGATAAACACCAAACTTGGTATTTAGGTTCAGTATCTTCCAGAAATGCGACACGAAAGTTTTTAAGAAAATCCCCCCACCCCAGATTACCCTTTACATCGAACATTTTTCGAAAATTTTAATTTTCTCAAAAATGGCTCTAGCGATTTTAATTAAAATATCATATGTTTAAGATATTTTCATGACAAATAAAATGAATATCTTGAATTTTCTGGGAATGTCTCCAAAAGTATTCTTCATTGTGAACGACTTTTGCATAACTGGTAAACCATAAGAGATAGACAAAATTTTACTACACAAACAATGTAGATCGCGTTAAAATACACAATTTATGTCATATACATTTGTTTTTGTTGAGTGAACCATTTTCGAGATATTGCTTGTTATTCCCTTAAATTTTTCAATACTTATTTTCTCAAATGAGAATTCGTTATTCATCTTTTTTGTCTTGGATATGCAAAGAGTATTAATCTGTGGCAACGGGAATGGTGCTGCACCTAGCAACCAGCTATTAAGAGATATGTATGTGCTTAAAGGCTACTGTATTTCCAAATTGCCCTTGTAAATAAATATTCCCCTTACATCTACAAGAAACTTAGCAATAAGATAGAGTCTGCAAATGTTTATCTCGATTAACATGAACTAATGGAGAATAAGCGTTTGTAAAAATAGTTTGTACAAGAGTAGAGAAAGTCATGTGAGTGTAACACATCAGATTTTTTTATTTGATTTTCCAATGAAAGCGAGAGGATAAAAAACGTCAATTTGAAAAGCTGGTAAAAGCTGGACGTTTAAGAATCTGAGAGAAACCTCTCAGTGTTGGCATCGTCTTGTTGAAATATCCTTCACATTCTTTTATTATTCCTGAAACTGGACACCAAACTCCCGTATCGGCCTGTGTTTTGCACCGTTTTGTCTGCTGGCAGTGGTGGCTAAATGGGTTCCAGAGTATGATATGATACCTCATCCCATTATCACACCAATAGCATTGCCGCAACGGAACAGCAATTTCTCCTCTTTCCTCAAATAATGGAACTAATATTGAAATCCATCGAGAACATCCAAGTTGAGCACTGGTCATAACTCGGTTTAATAGATGGATTTCAAACACACAAATGTGTTTACTATTTATGTTGGCGTTTGCAATCTCTAGCCTTGAGTTAATGTTAATTTCAAATGTGTTACGTACTCAAGAGTGATGCGCTGGTTGAAAAATATGGAGTGTTGCGCTCACATGATTTTCTCTACTCTTGTACAAAACAGTTTTACTAACACTTATGCTCCATCTACTTCATGTTAATCGAGATAAACATCTGCAGAAATTATCTTATTGATAATTTTCATGTAGTTGCAAGGGGAATATGGAAAAACAGTAGCCTTTAAGCTATTGTCAAATCTATTAACAGCTGGTCGCTGTGTGGAGCATTCCATTCTCTTTGCATGCAAGGACATAAAATAAGAAACGAATAACGAATTCCCATTTGAGAAAAAGTATTAAGTATTGAAAAATTCAAACTGAAGAAGGTTTAATTGTTTCGTTATTTGCCCCACGCTTTGGGAGCCAATTTGAAGTAGTTTAATTTTAGGAGGAGTTGTATTTTAGTTCAACTGTTGGGGAGCCGAACTTGAAGTAGTTGCAACCGCACGTATAGTACCCGGTAGCCTTAGTCCCAAATTTAAAAATATTAACTTTGTAATTTTGACTGTTTCTTTAAATATTATATAATTATGTTTGCCTCGGCTGCTCAGTATTATTGTTAGAGACATGGATTTCTTTGCAGGAAATAATGCGGCTAAGAATGTAGGCTTACACAGATTATAATTTTTACATCACTACATTTATTAATCCTTGACACAATTTAAATAACACTTCACTGATATAGAGAGCTGCGAGATTCTTTTATTAATTACTTGCACTTTTTAACACGTAAACTATTTTCGTCTCACACGAATACGTATTAAATTTCTCGAGGACGCACCTCGCGTCCGGTTAGGAACACTGTCTACAACCAACTCGTCCAGTTATGAGCGCTGTCTACAAGCAACTGACTTGATTTCTACCGTCTAAATTTGTAAATTTCTGTTTTTCAAGTCTCTGATTGGCTATTCCTAATCCAATAGAATACTTTTATTTAACTAAAGCTTTTTCTGGTTGTTGATTGGCTATTTTATAAACTGTCACAAAAATTACATTATTGCTTCCAAGAATCACCAGTACTATTATTACTTTCTAATTCATTATTGCCTCAAGGTTACCTCATTGTTAGCAACTTTTGACCTATTTCTCACAGCTCCTACATTATTAAATTACGTAATACATTCACATAACATTATTGAACATGTATACAATAATATAAACATATACAATGACTGTAATATACACTTCTTACATATTGTTACATACACATATTGCTTTAAGGCGGGCTGTTATTGAATTATACATATTATATAATTAGACTGAAATCATTTAAGTGTTAAAAATACTGCCTCAAAACAAATAACAAGAAATACCTCGGAAATGGTTCACTCGACATAAAAATGTATAGGATATAAATTGTGTCTTTTAACGAGTTATGCAAGTCATTCAAAATGAAGAGGACTTTTGGGGACATTCCAGGAAATTCACAATATACATTTCATTTGCCATGAAAATATCTTAAACATATCGTATTTTAATCAAAATCGTTAGCCATTTTTCGAAAATTGTTCCATGTAAAGGGTAGTTGGGGTGGGGGATTTTCTTGAAAACCTTCGTGTCGCGTCTCTGGAAGATACTGAACCTAAATACCAAGTTTGATGTTTATCCGAATGTTCGTTTCTGAGTTATGCTGTTCACACACACACACACACACACACACACACACACACACACACACACATGTTTCCAAAAATACTTTTTTTGGATTCAGAAGGCCTCAAAACATGTATTTCCGGTGAAATCTCGGTATCGAATTTTTGGGTGGAATGCAATACTTCCCCTACTTCTATGCGTAGTAGAGAAAGTAAAAAAAGACTCGTGTCAAAACTCATTACTCAAAGCATGTGAGTCTTGGATCATGAAAAATAAATAGGAATCTAACGAAGAATGGAAACTGCTGATATGTGTGAAATAAAAATTTCTCTGCATGCACATTGTGTGGATCCATTACCGGACGCAGCAATTGATCTGTCACTAACGAAGGATATATAGCTCCCACGCTTCGATCTCCATTAGAGTTACTACAATTGAAGCACCTCTCACGTTTTCAGTCAACATAAGAAGGTTGGTCACAGACACGCTATACAGCTTTAAATAATAATAATAATAATAATAATAATAATAATAATAATATAACAATAATAAAATGGTTCAATTTGAAACTTACAGTTAGTGTTTATTAGTGAAGTTTGAAGCCTACATATACATCACTGGGTTCTGGAAAAGCATTTCTAAGTATTTCTATATTGCCCTTGCAAATACAAAACAAGGGGAACTAGTACGCCTTAAGCGATAGTCAAATATTTTTAGAACTGGTCGCGATGTGTAAAATGTAATTCTCTTTGCATGTCATGAACATAAAAAAAGAACAACGAATTCTCAGTTGTGAAAGAGTGTAAGTATTGGAAAATTCAAAAACATAACAAGGAATATCTCGAAAATGGTTCACTTTACAAAAAAAAAAGTTTATGGCGTATGTTGTGCGTTTTAACGAAATATACATCTTTTATGTACTAAAATTTTGTCTATCTCTTGCGGTTTACCAGTTATGCAAAAGTCCTTGAGAATGAAGAGGACTTTTGGGGACATCCCCAGAAAATTCAAGATATACATTTTATTTGCTACATAAATGTCTTAAACATATGATACTTTAATCAAAATTGTTAGAGCCGTTTTTGAGAAAATAAAAATTTTAGAAAAATGTTCATGTAAGGGGTGGTTAGGGGTAGGGGGATTTTCTTGAAAATTTTCATGTCGCATCCCTGGAACATATTGAACCTAAATATCAATTTTGGTGTTTATCTGACTTTTGTTTTTGAGTTATGTTGTTCACAGACAGACACCACACAGCGACACAAGATATACACACGGACATGTTTCCAAAAATGCTTTTATCTTTTTTTATGTCCTGGACATGCAAGGAGAATGCAATGCTCCACATAGCAACCAGCTCTTAAAAGATTTGACTATCGCTTAAAGCCTACCATATTCCCCTTACACCTACAAGAAAATTAGCAATAAGATAGTCTGCAAATGTTTATCTCGATTAACATGAAGTAGATGGAGAATAAGCGTTTGTAAAAATAGTTTTACAAGAGTAGAGAAAGTCATGTGAGTGTAACACATCAGATTTTTTTTTGTCCTGGTAATACAAAGAGAATGGAATACTCCACACAGCAACCAGCTCTTAAAATATTTGACTATCGCTTAAAGCCTACCAATTCCCCTTGCATCTACAAGAAAATTAGCAATAAGATTAACATCTCGATATCTCGATTAACATGAAGCATATGGAGAATAAGCGTTTGTAAAAATAGTTTGTGCAAAGGGAGAGAAAGTCATGTGAGTGTAACGCATCACACCTTTTTTTATTTACATTGAAATTGGGATCCAGCGCTGCTATCATGGATCTAAGCTGAAAGTCATTAAATGAAAAATGTATTCTTTATGGAGCATATCTGAGACGAAGACTGTGATAACTTTCTAAACTGCCAATATATAGGTATATAATGTCGAATACCAGCCAAACCTTTTAAGAAGGTGTTATCTAAAATAATTTTCTTCAGAGCATGATAAGGTTTAATTCAACTTTTATCCACAATTTATTTCTTCGATCTTCTTCCAACAATTCATCATGTTCACAAGGTTTCCATTCACCGTTTTCTAACCATTTACGTTCATTTTTATATGATGAATTGATGTGAATTTCTCAATTAATATGGTGCCGCTCTCATTACAGTTTTACGCAACGCACCACAAATGTTTATTTATACTGGTTTTCCATACCATCAGCTCTGGGTATTTTTTCTACCATTTTAATTTTTTTCATTAGACTTTTAGACAAATTCTATACGTCAAATTCATATTCAACTTCCGGATACTGAATTTTTAACAGGTATCCTACGCCTTTATGTCTGTCGGAGAGAAAAACTTGAAATCTACACATTTCCTGTTTTCCAAGCCTAGTCATTATGTTATCACAAGCAGCCTTTTCCAAATTGCCTTTCACCGTACCTCTTTGAACAAGTTCAGAATCAATAATTTTGCGGGAATTTAAATCCATGAAAGAGTAGACTAAATCTTTGGTTGAAAATTCTGGGGAGTCGTACTGTCTATCACCTGCCAACTATAGAGGTAATGAATTCAATTCAGGTAATGAACCTTTTAATGAATTCAAGTTCTTTTTTCTTTCTCGAGCCCAAAATGCTCTAACAACTGGTGCTGTCATGTTTCGAGTGGTTTTATCGCATGTAGGCTTGAAAACATTGCCAAACCCAATTATTTGCAGAAGGACTTAAATTGCCGAAACAATACACCAGATAGATAATAATAAAGAACTTGCTATTAAAGCATTTCCTTCCGGTTTCTTTCCTAATAAATTTAATGAGTTCCAAGTGAATGTATTACTGCAAAACACATTGTTGTAACTCACAGTATTGTACCTTTAATGTAATGAGAAATTGTTTTGACTTTGTCTACATAAAGCACATACCTTGAAAAATAAAAGTAGAAATGTCCAAGCAACAAGGAAATGTTCCACTGTAGCTTCATTTCTATGTATGGTGGAGATCTCTCCTTCTTCTTTCTCCTCCTCGTTATTGCTTGTATCAGAATATGAAGTATCAGGTTCATAGAAACTTTCATTCAGCTTATCCTGAATTTCATCATTGCTTGTTTCGTAGATATTTCTACCCATATCATTACATCTTTTGAGAGATTCGTCTCTGTTTGGAAACCCGTGAAAATTACTTCCCTTGTGTTTCCCTTCTTTCATTACAGCCATATACACAACATTGTGGCATTTTATTTTTCACAGTATTACGTTGTTTGAATAATACTAAACTGACTCAACAACACCATTACCAAAACACCGCAACAAAGGATACTACTATTGAACTTAATACCAACAAGAACAATTTTTGAAAACGTATTACTGCACGTGCAGCAATGACTGACTTGAGATTTCCCAACTGCTTCCAGCGCACGGCTAGCTCTGATGACGTATAAGGTGGTTATTATTTCGCTTGCTCAGCGATAACGGTGTGGCGGAGTAAGAAAACAATCTTACCACTGCATTTTACAGGTCATTCCTTCATTTAGGAAGAAACATGATTGTTGTGTTTCGTTGCCCTTTAAGATGTAAGTAATGAGTAAAATAGGTGCGCTTAACCAAACTGCATCAAAGTACGGAATTTATGTCCATATTTTACATTAAAACCAATATAATCTATTATAATGTTGCATTTATTATATATATTATGAAATTCTGTAGAACGAATGCCGACAATGCGTTACGTATCATGAGCAGATGAAATTATTTAAACTCACAAGCATTGGCATGGAATTATTAGATTTACACTATTCATAGCCCTATGCAATGATTTATCAAAAGGGTCGTTAAAATGACAAGCTTAGACATCATTTATAAAAGTTGTAATATACAAAGTAAATGTAAGATGCTTGCCAAATTTACAAACATTATAAATTGAACGAAAAATGATTACGATTAAACGCGGAGAGGGACTTAGCACGTCGACCAACATAGATCTTTTGTATCTATGTCCAGGGGGGGGCGCCCCAGGAGGGAGGGTGGGATGAGGTGAGAGGAGACAGAGGGCCTACCATTTACAGATTTAAACTCCCCGGATGGGAACTGGCTCCCCTCAATCCCCCGTGGGCGTACACATCTCCTGGGGGGCCTGGAACCCGGAGACCGCCCCTATTCCGGGGCGAAGGTTTCCACAGAGCATCCTTTCCCCCTGAAATTAAATTGAGTTTTATTTATGGACGCTCTTTAACTACTATGGTCCTTGGAGCCCGAAAAAAAACCATCGCCCTCCGCCGGGTTTGAACCCGCGACATCGGGAAATAGAGGCTAGCCTGGTAACCACTACACCACGGAGGACGACCCTTTTCCCCTGCCATGCACACGCCGAGGCCTCTCGCCGACACGTACAATCCTGAACGAGGCCAAGCGGATAAAAGGTAAAGTGAAATGTGACTGGAGGTGACAGGAAATTCGGGAGACTTAATGATCCTTCCCAGCATTCGCATAGTGAACCGGAAAACTCCTGGAAAAAAACCCATGGGTCAGGAAGGTCGGCCACGGGAATCGAACTCATGACCCGCGAATGCCAGCCACAGATGTTACCGCCTGAGCCATCCCACTCGGTTAAAAAAAACCAGTACATTAAACATTGTGAAAAAAACGTATAAATTGGTATTATATTCCGTTGCTATCCTAAAATACACACAGAAAAACCATACACAAGCATCTACGTAAATCAGAGTTAGAGCTACTGCAAGCAAATGCGTTCATAGTAAACCACTTAGTTTTGGAACACGGATTCAATGTGCGGTTACTGCCATACCATTGTTGTCGAAATCTCATAAAACAGGTTTGTTCTCAACTTAAACGAAGTGTATCGGACACTTCTGGCGGGGGGAATTAGTGAAGTGCATGATTTCATACAGAAAAAATCGGATGTGATACATGTACACGACTCTCTACCCTCACTAAAGCTTATTTTTATATCTACTTCATTTTAATTCAAATGAACTTTTGCAAAAATAGCTACATTTCGTTATAGGTAGAAAGGGAATAGCGACAATCAAAGTTTAAGAACTGGACGCTATAGGCTGACCTTAAAATTCCATACCGTTTTCAATGGAAACAATTGAATGTTGAAAGGACTTTAAGAGAATCGTTAAGTATTGAACAATTCGACCATTAATAACGGATATCTCGGAAATGGCTGATGCCACAAAAACCTTACTTAGTAAATCGTGTGTTTTAAAGAGATCCACATTTCTTGTGTAGTACGTTTTCGTCTATCGCTTAATGTTTACCAGTTATACAAGATTATACAAAATTCCTTACGAATGAAGGGGACTTCAAAGGCTATTCTCAAAGAATTAAAGAATACATTTTATGTTGTGCAAATATCTTTAAAATATGATACCTTAATCAAAATTATTTGAGCTATTTTTTAGAAAATCAAAATTTAGAAAAATGTTCCATACACGCACGCGCACGGACCTTTTTCTAAAAATGTTATTTTTTATTCACGGTGCCTCAAATAATGTATTTCCGGTGAAATCTCGGTATTGAAGTTTTGAGTGGAATGCAATACCTTCTCTACCTACTAGATACGTGGTAGAGAAAGTAAAAAGTATAAGAGAGACAATGATAGATATGGAAGAACAATAAAGAACTATGCGAAGTGTATACACCATCGTGATTTCAGTAACGGACATGAAAAAGGTACGGGGTCTAAATGAAGATTATTGATCAAGATATGTAACTTAACTTGTACCAAATAATAACTACCTATATATGTTTTGATGGTACACTAAATAAAATGTACGCACATTTGTAAAAACCACAAAAAATGGAAGCACGTGAATAAAAGTATGCAGTAACCATTTAATTATTTCCACTCTAAGGTACACTCAGCGTGAGAACCGTGATAACGCTACCCTCCTTATCACATTATACCAAGCCTGCCATTTTGTGGCAATCGGTGTTATTCTACTCCTTTTTCCCCTACAATTTTTTGTGTGTGGGTGGTTGAACTTTACGGCGATACAGTGCTAAATATAACAATACAAGTTCCTTGGACGATCGCAAATCGAAGAACAAAACAGAGGGATGTATGTCCCCTTCAGGGGCAACTATGTATTATATATACCGTGTATGCGGCGGTCTATCTGTAGACACCCACAATTCTCTTAAAAAATTCGCGGTGACTATATATTCTGTTGGTTGCTTTTAACCACTACTTTGGTAATGATCAGGCATAGGAATTCTTAAGCAGTTCGTTTTAAGTTGTCTACACACACAAACCATATGTCACTATAAAGAATGTAAACCACAGCGGCCAAGGGTCAATGATGGCAGGTACTAAGGGGATGGTTTGTTACCTGCGATATCCTTGCCTTAAGTCCAGTAACAATTCACCTTTATTTCCTTCGCTCTGGCTTTAATGCTTAGAAATTGCTATGCCTGGTAATGACGCAAAGCGTATTGGATTAATGGATGCCATTAATACAGTGGAACATTTAGAACAAAACCTCGGGTTTCACGGAAGTCTTAAAAGAGTATGCAATCAACAATGGGTAATTGAGGAGCATGAGGAAAAAACACCTACGCCCCGAATTAAAAGAATATCCGTTAACAGATACTGAGAAAAAAGAAAGGAAAGCTAAAAACTCATTATATAACGCTGTCACAAATTCCAACACTGCTTGTCAAAATTCTAAGACTGCTAAATCATAATTTTCAACTGCTCCTTACATACGGCAGTCAGTGTTTCGTTATTAATATTGTTCCTATGTTTTATTTCTTAGGACTGGCTTTCGTAGTTTTATAGGAGAATAAAAAATTACTCCTTAGCAGTTCCTAATGATCTTTTCTAACTTCTAAGGACTCTGCATTGAAATTTGTTTACTATATAATTCATTTCTGAGGGAAGCATAACAAGCGAATGCATATAATTCACTTTTGGTTACAAGATTTCTCCGATACCTTTAAGTGGTACAGAATTTTACAAAGTTACTGATCACTGGTATGACATGTGGAAGGTACATAAATGCCACCAGATCAGCAGTGATTATATTAACGGAGACGAATTACATCTCACGAGGCTTTCTCTGGCCACTGTAATACAACTATTCTTATAAAAGCTTCTTGTTAATCTAGATAAACTTTCAATTTGAGGCAGTATTTTTAACACTTAAATGATATCAGTCTAATTATATGATATATAAATGCAATAACAGCCCGCCTTAAAGCAATATGTGTATAATATAATATATAAAATGCATGTAACAGTCATTGCATTAATGTTTATATTATTGTATACATGTGTAATAATGTTATGTGAATGTATTAGGTAATTTAATAATGTAGGAGCTGTGAGAATAATAGGTTAAAAGTTGCTAACAATGAGGTAACAATGAGGTAGCCTTGAGGCAATAATGAATTAGAAGGTTTAATAATGCTACTAGTCATTCTTGGAAACAATAATGTAATTTTTGAGACAGTTTAGAAAATAGCCAACCAACAACCAGAAAGAAGCTTAAGTTAAATGAAAGTATTCTATTGGAGTAGAATTAGCCAATCAGAAACTAAAATGGAGCAAAATTTACAAATTCAGTTGTCAGTTGCTTGTAGACAGTGTTTCTAACCGGACGCTAGATGCGTCTTCGAGAAATTTAATACGTATTTTGTGTGAGGCAAAAATAGTGTACGTGTTAAAAAGTGCAAGTATTAAATAAAAACAAATCTCACAACTCTCTCTCTATATCAGTGAAGTGTTATTTTAATCGTTTAAAGAATTAATAAAAGGATCGAAGTAAAATTATAATCTGTGTAAGCCTACATTCTTCAGTCGCACCACTCCCTGCTAAGACATTCATGTCTCTAAAAAAATATAAATACTGACGCAGCCAACGCAAACATAAAAATATAATATTTAAAGAAACAGTCAAATTACAAAGTTGATATTTTTAAACTTGGGGCGAAGGCTACCGGAAACTTTTTACCATACGTGCGGTCGGCTTTCCATACGTGAAGCAACAAAATCTACTTCAAATTCACATTTCCATATTTCGTTGTAATGATACAGTAGGTAAAGCCATTTTCAGATTATTAAAGGGCGTGTCGTTATGTGATGGTTTTGAAATTCCATGCTCTTTGTATGACCAAGAGAGAGAAAAAGAAGAACATGACTTCCGATTTGAGAAAAGTATATTTGAAAATTAAAACCAATAATAAGGAATATCTCAGAAATCGCTAACTCAGCCCTACTTTTTAGAGAAAATTGCCAGAGCAAGAGTGAGGGTAAGGAGTAGTGAAATATATCATTGCTACTTTACAAAATTATAAAGACGGAATTAGGGAAAGAAAAGTACGTAGAAATTTGTAATAAAAGGGAAAAGGAAGCAAAAGCATGGCTTAGGCTAGAGGTATGGAAACTTAAGGGACTCAAGCGGTAATGTTATACAAGGAATATGTACGATTCCAGATTTTGCTTGCTCTTCGACAAGCTACTGACCCAAGGCACTAGCTTGTAAGTCCTTGGGGATGTAAATCCTACAAAGAGGAGGATAATCCGTTAAAGAAGAAGAGAAGCAAATGGGAAGTCGAGAGAGAGAGAGAAAGAAAGAAAGAAAGATTGTAGAATGTAAGATATATATATATATATATATATATATATATATATATATATATGCAGAATGTAATACCGAAGGTCTGGGGAACAAGGATCTAGGGCCTATCCCAACAGACCCCTGTGTAAATAACTTAGCATAAATAAATAAAGCAATAGCACTAATTCTTGGGCTTTTTTTTTTCATATATCCTTTCAGTGAATAGTGCTCTTTGAAGATCATCTGTTGATACAGACCAATTATTTAAAAAAATGAATACTAGTGGTTTCTGAATTTCCATTAATCTCTTATGGCTGGCGATTTTATGAACGAAATATACAGGATTGTACCGATCCAAATTGCCAGCTCGGGCCAACTTATCGAGATTCCTTTGTACCGAATAGAAACTAGAGGCTGAGCAATTATTTGGACCAATGAACATTTTAAATGCTCCTAAGGGAAGAATATGTGTGAAAAGGTAAGGGTCTCAGCAGTTACAGGGGAAATAAACTATTTCATCATTGCTGTGGTTCATATTAGAGGCAACGTTTATAGCAGCATTAGTTCTAATATTTTCATCCTCGTTCATCTCTTCACTGTTGTTCTCTTCCATATACATTTAATTATTCATTCATTACTCGTCGAAAAAAAAACAGAAGCCTACCTTGGTTTGCACGTTTATTTCCTGCTCCATCATCTGAATCCTTGACAAAAACAAATGAGCAAGCTTCAACTACGTTGTCTTCCAATTCTGAATTGACTGTTCTCACGGCTTACTCTTGAAATAAACGATGTAGGTGGTTGTGAAATAATATTTCTGCATGAAATATGTTTGCCATATGTTAACAAACCAATCTATCGCCATAATTCATAGTAATAAAAATTAAAATAGTCGTAGGTATATAATTACGAATATAGGTATATGAATTAGCACTTACCTCCCATAAATTTTACAGTACCGGAAATCAAACAGAAATTAAGTCGGGTACCAATTAATCGAAGCAACAACAGAGCGACTAGGGCGTAAAGATGGGCACTGCGCTGAGATACCAACCCCCCCCCCCATACACACGTGACCAATGCTGGTTTGTTTCCATTCGAACACCATGTACAGATGCAGTGATCTAATCATTAAGACTGATTTAGATATTAGTATCGAGAACACAGAAATTTAATTTAAATAAAAGCAGTTTCATACTATATTTAGAAGCTTAAGGAAACAGTAAAATAACATCGAAAAGTTGAGATACTTCCCGCGATACAGAAGTGGCGAAGAAGTTGCCGTTAGGTCAGGCGGAAGTTTCCGTATAAGTAAAAACTGCTGTCGGGGACGGAACCCAAGTATAACTCGCGCAAAACTTCTGGAATCGTGACCTTGATTGCCACCCCAACTGCCGAGCCTAGAAATGGTTATGTTAAGCCCAATCAACGAAAGCGATATAACACCTTTGCTTACTCACAGTGGGTAACACATACAGTCTGCATAGAAAGTGTCTGCATCTGGTTGTAATTTTAAAGAGAGCAGTATCTAAATAGTACTTACTTTATATTTGTTATATTTATAACCATGGCTCCTACGTTTTCAAAGTTGAGTGCTAAGTTGTTACACAGTCAAATTAGGGAAATAATTGCAAATGTCCTCGACTTAAAGAAGCAGAGATGAAGGAAGAAAATATATGTTCGTCCGAGTTCCACAAAAGCCTTAAGAGAGTGAAAGAAAGAGTAGTCAAAGCAACTGGTGTTTCACCGAGTTCCGTTTACAGAGTTCTCAAAGATAAGAAAAAAAACATATGGATGAAAGAATGCCATTTGACACACCTGGGAAGAAACATAAGGTCCCTAAACGTATTACAGAAATAGACGATTTCGAATGCGTCATTCGGCGCACGATTCACAATTCCGATGTAGAAGAAAAAAGTGTGCTAACAATAAGCAGATTGCTCATCAAGCTGAAAGACAGCAGAAACTTTCAAGGTGGTGCTACAAATCTCAGAAAAATTATTAAAGATTTAGGGTTCAAGTGGAAGAAACCGAAATCAAATAGAAGAGTTCTAACAGAAAAGCAAAATAAATAAATAAATAAAATAAAATAATAATAATAATAAAATAAAAAAATAAAAAGTAAATGTTGCCATGATAGCTTAGTCGGTAAGAGCAACGGCACGGAAAGACTAAGATCTGTGGTTCAAATCCCGGCTATGGCATTTAATTTTTCAGTCTGATTCTGCCTTTCCAAATGACTAATTTTATATGTACTTATATCAATGTGTACTTATATCAGCATCAATTTTCAAGCTGGTGCTACAAAGTTTAGAAAAATACTGTAATGTATGAAGATGAGTCATACCTACACAGCAGTCATACAGCATCTAAAAGTTGGAGTGACGATAACGAATTAGGTTTGCAGGCACCTGTTGCCAAAGGGCAAATACTTATTATCGTTCATGGTGTTGGAAAGATCGGCTTCGTTCCAAATGCCCTTCTTTTACAAGTCGCAACAAACAACAGGAGATTTTCATCAAGAAATGAATACAGAAAATTACATGAAGTGAATCAACGCCATGTTGATACCTAATATGCCTGCTGGGTCTGTTCTGGTCATCGACAATGCTTCACAATGCGTCAACTCTCAAATTCACAAACCACCTACCTCAACTTCCTTGAGAGAAGAAATGAGAGCTTGGTTACTTAGACATAATATAGCGTTAGATGAATGCATGAGTAAAACAAAGCTATATAACTTAATTAAAGCCAACAAACAGCTTCAGAAGTCATACATACTTGACCAGATAGTAATACAACATTGCCATAATGTACTTAGACTGTCATCGTATCGCCCAGATCTAAACCCAATCGAATTAATGTGGGCTGATATCAAAAAATGGGTGGTATGCAGAAATATCACTTTTAAATTAAAATATGTGGAGCAGTTATAACGCCAGCAATTTGCTGAAATTGGAAGGCCAGAATGGGAAAATGTATGGCGACATGCTGAATAAATTAAGAATCATTATTCCGAAAAATACGGAATTGCAGAAAATCAAATAGAAATAATTCTCATCCAGGATAATGGTGCAGAAAGTAGTGACAGCAGTGATGAGGGCAATAATGTGAGTGATTCCGCAGAAGAGGAAGGGTTGTTAGATGTGGAAGAATTGGAGGCAATGATTGACAGCGTTTTTTATATTAAGCGCTTTTTACAGCGTGGATTTTAATATACTGTATATAACTAAGTTTATCAGCGCAACGCAGTGCATAACCGGTGTGGATATTTGACGATGACTGTCCCACGCACTCCTGCAGCATGCAGACGACCGGTCACCACCTGATCTGGTAAGCACTCGCTTCATCGCTCTCATTAAGATTTTCAGGTGTGTAGAACTGTTGCGCCGATTATAGCAACAAGTGCGTGTTTGCTGTCAAGGAGTTAATTTCCAGATCCTTCATTATTCGAATCTTTTAACTTCTTTTAATTTATGTTCTCCTCCTTGAAAAATTTACCAACACTTTTTACATGTTGCGCATTTAAATTTATGAGGAGTAAGTACTAACATAATTACAGTAAATAAAGTATTGCATTCCATCCAAAAATATATACCGAGATTTCACCGGAAATAAACGTTTTGAGGCCCCTGAATAAAAAAAAAGAAAGCATTTTTAGGAAAAGGTCTATGTGGTGTGTCTGAACAGCATAACTCAAAAACGAGTTACGGCTAAATATTAAACTCGGTCTTTAAGTTTACTGTCTACTTAAGTTTAATATCTTCCAAAGGTGTCATACGAATATTAATAACAAACAAAAAAAACTCCCACCCTAACACTTTACATAGAAAACGTTTCGAAATTTTGGATTTTCTCGTAATTGGCTCTAATGTTTTTGATTAAAATGCTTATATTTAAGATATTTACATGACAAAATGTATATCTTAAGTTTCTGGGAATAGCCTGTAAATTCCTCTTCACTCGGAAGGAATTTTATACAATTTCGTATAAGGGTAAACCGTAAGATGAAGACAAAAATGTATCACATCACAATCAATTTAATACTTCACTGTTTGAAACTTTCGGCTTCTTGATTATATTCTCCTCCTCGAATAATTTACCACCACTTTTGACACACTGCATACATAAATTTAAGAGATGGGCAATTTTTACTTTCTCTACTACGTATAGTAAGTAGGGGATGTATTGTATTCCACCCAAAAATTCGATACCGAGATTTCACAGGAAATACATGTTTTGAGATCCCTGAATAAAAAAAAAAGCATTTTTGGAAACATGTCTGTGTGTGTCTGTGTGTGTGTCTGTGAACAGCATAACTCAGAAACGAACAGTCGGATAAACACCAAACTTGGTATTTAGGTTCAGTATCTTCCAGAGATGCGACACGAAGGTTTTCAAGAAAATCCCCCCACGCCAGAACACCCTTTACATGGAAGATTTTTCGAAAAGTTTAATTTTCTCAAAAATGGCTCTAACGATTTTGATTAAAATATCATAGGTTTAAGATATTTTCATGACAAGTAAAATGTATATCTTGAATTTTCTGGGAATGTCTCCAAAAGTATTCTCCATTGTGAACGACTTTTGCATAACTGGTAAGAGATAGACAAAATTTTACTATACAAAAATGTAGATCGCGTTAAAATACACAATTTATATCATATACATTTCTTTTGTTGAGTGAACCATTTTCGAGATATTGCTTGTTATTCCCTTAAATTTTTCAATACTTATTTTCTAAAATGGGAATTCATTATTCATTTTTACTTTATCTACTACGTATAGTAAGTAGGGGAAGTATTGTATTCCACTCAAAAATTCGATACCGAGATTTCACCGGAAATACATGTTTTGAGACCCCCTGAATCCAAAAAAGGCATTTTTGGAAACATGTCCGTGTGTGTGTGTGTTTGTGTGTGTGTGTGTGTGTGTGTGTGTGTGTGTGTGTGAACAGCATAACTCAGAAACGAACAGTCGGATAAACACCAAACTTGGTATTTAGGTTCAGTATCTTCCAGAGATGCGACCACGAAGGTTTTCAAGAAAATCCCCCACCCCAGACTACCCTTTACATGGAACATTTTTCGCAAATTTTAATTTTCTCAAAAATGGTACTAACGATTTTGATTAAAATATCATATGATTAAGATATTGTCATGAGAAGTGAATATTCTCGAATATTCTGGGAATGTCTCCAAAAGTATTATTCATTATGAACGACTTTTGCATAACTGGTAAACCATAAGAGATAGACAAAATTTTACTACACGAAAAATGTAGATCACGTTAAAATACACAACTTATGTCATATACATTTTTTTGTTGTTGAGTGAACCGTTTTCGAGATATTGCTTGTTATTCCCTTAAATTTTCCAATACTTATACTTTTTCTCAAATTCGTTATTCATTACTTTGTCTACTACGTATAGTAAGTAGGGGAAGTATTGTATTCCACCCAAAAATTCGATACCGAGATTTCACCGGAAATACATGTTTTGAGATCCCCTGAATCCAAAAAAAGCATTTTTGGAAACATGTCCGTGTGTGTGTGTGTGTGTGTGTGTGTGTCTGTGAACAGCATAACTCAGAAACGAAAAGTCGGATAAACACCAAACTTGGTATTTAGGTTCAGTATCTTTCAGAGATGCGACACGAAGGTTTTCAAGAAAATCCCCCCACCCCCGACTACCCTTTACATGGAACATTTTTCGAAAATTTTAATTTTCTCAAAAATGGCTCTAACCATTTTGATTAAAATATCATATGTTTAAGATATTGTCATGAGAAATGAAATGTATATCTCGAATTTTCTGGGAATGTCTCCAAAAGTGTTCTTCATTCTGAACGACTTTTCCATAACAGGTAAACCATAAGAGATAGACAACATTTTACTGCACAAAAATGTAGATCGCGTTAAAATACACAATTTATGTCATATACATTTCTTTTGTTGAGTGAACCGTTTTCGAGATATTGGTTGTTATTCCCTTAAATTTTCCAACACTTATACTTTTTCTCAAATTCGTTATTCATTTTTACTTTCTCTACTACGTATAGTAAGTAGGGGAAGTATTGCATTCCACCCAAAAATTCGATACCGAGATTTTACCGGAAATACATGTTTTGAGACCCCCTGAATCCAAAAAAAGCATTTTTGGAAACATGTCCGTGTGTGAGTCTGTGTTTGTGTGTGTGTGTGTGTGTGTGTGTGTGTATGTGTGTGTGTGTGTGTCTGTGAACAGCATAACTCAGAAACGAACAGTCGGATAAACACCCAACTTAGTATTTAGGTTCAATATCTTCCAGAGACGCGACACGAAGGTTTTCAAGAAAATCCCCCCACCGCAGACTACCCTTTACATGGAACATTTTTCGAAAATTTTAATTTTCTCACAAATGGCTCTAACGATTATGATTAAAATATCATATGTTTAAGACATTGTCATTAGAAATGAAATGTATATCTCGAATTTTCTGGGAATGTCTCCAAAAGTGTTCTTCATTGTGAACGACTTTTGCATAACTGGTAAACCATAAGAGATAGGCAAAATTTTACTACACAAAAAATGTAGATCGCGTTAAAATACACAAATTATGTCATATACATTTTTTTTGTTGAGTGAACCGTTTTCGAGATATTGCTTGTTATTCCCTTAAATTTTCCAATACTTATACTTTTTCTCAAATTCGTTATTCATTTTTTTATGTCCTGGACTTACAAAGAGAATGGAATGCGCCACATAGCAACCAGCGCTTAAAATATTTGACTATCGCTTAAAATCTACCATATTCCCCTTGCATCTACAAGAAAAGTAGCAATAAGATTAACATCTCGATATCTCGATTAACATGAAGCATATGGGGAATAAGCGTTTGTAAAAATAGTTTGTACAAGAGTAGAGAAAGTCATGTGAGTGTAACACATCAGATTTTTTTATGTCCTGGACATGCAAAGAGAATTGAATGCGCCACATAGCAACCAGCGTTAAAATATTTGACTACGGTTTAAAACCTACCATATTCCCCTTGCATCTACCAGAAAATTAGCAATAAGATTAACATCTCGATTAACATGAAACATATGGAGAATAAGCGTTTGTAAAAATAGTTTGTACAAGAGTAGAGAAAGTCATGTCTGTGTATCACATCAGATTTTTTTGTAAAAGTCAGCGTATTTTGAAGTATTATAACGATAAAATTGGTCACTCATTTTTACTTTCTCTACTACGTATAGTAAGTAGAAAGTATTGCATTCCACCCAAAAATTCGATACCGAGATTTCACCGGAAATACATGTTTTGAGACCCCCTGAATCCAAAAAAAGCATTTTTGGAAACATGTCCGTGTGTGTGTCTGTGTGTCTGTGTGTGTGTGTCTGTCTGCGAACAGCATAACTCAGAAACGAACAGTCGGATAAACACCAAACTTGGTATTTAGGTTCAGTATCTTCCAGAGATGCGACACGAAGGTTTTCAAGAAAATCCCCGCACCCCAGATTACCCTTTACATGGAAGATTTTTCGAAAATTTTAATTTTCTCAAAAATGGCTCTAACGATTTTGATTAAAATATCATATGTATAAGATATTTTTATGACAAATAAAATGTATATCTTGAATTTCCTGGGAATGTCTCCAAAAGTATTCTTCATTGTGAACGACTTTTGCATAACTGGTAAACCATAAGCGATAGACAAACGTTTACTACACAAAAAATGTAGATCGCGTTAAAATACACAATTTTAACGCGATACATTTTTTTTGTTGAGTGAACCATTTTCGAGATATTACTCGTTATTCTCTTAAATTTTTCAATACTTATTTTCTCAAATGGGAATTCGTTATTCATTTTTTTGTCTTGGATATGCAAAGAGTATTAATCTGTGGCAAAGGGAATGGTGCTGCACCTAGCAACCAGCTATTAAGAGATATGTATGTGCTTAAAGGCTACTGTATTTCCAAATTGCCCTTGTAAATATATATTCCCCTTACATCTACAAGAAAATTAGCAATAAGATAGAGTCTGCAAATGTTTATCTCGATTAACATGAAGTAGATGGAGAATAAGCGTTTGTATAAATAGTTTGTACAAGAGTAGAGAAAGTCAGGTGAGTGTAACACATCAGATTTTTATACATTAGCACCGTGAGTTTCTAAAATAATTATACTGTGTTTTTAGCTATAATAACCTGTTATCATAATGACTAGGGGACGGATTTTGCTCTATTTTCATACTCTATTTACGAGTTCAAAAGCTTTGAAAGCATTTTCTGCTACCGAAAGACTAAAGCAGCATTTTTATTGTGTTTATATTCGCCTATTAGAGGCATTTGTGTATATTATCTTTTTTATTCCCTAAGGTGCTAATTTCGTTCTCTTTGCCACACAGAGCGCTTCGTATTTGGTTTTTTGTTTAATATTCGTCTCAATTATAGTTAACGTAAACACTTTTGGGTCCATAAACCGCACACTACTTATTAACACCCAATTCACAGTAACGTGCATTAGCTATTCCTACTGAGGATACTGATTTACTTAAATGAACCGATCTGTTGAGACGTAAGCTTGGAATTTCCTGAAAGATGAACAAGACAAGCGTAATAGTGTCAACGTGTCAGACTGGTCATATCTCATATTATTACTTTCTCTATCATTAACATAACAGGGAGAGAAGGTGTTGCATTCCACCCAAAAATTCGATACGGAGATTTCACCAGAAATGCATGTTTTGAGGTCCTTTGAATAAAAAAAATGCATTCATAGAAAAAGATCCTGTATGTGTGTCTGTGAACAACATAACTCAAAAAATAAAAGTCGGATAAATACTAAACTTGGTATTTAGGTCCAGTACCTTTCAAAGACGTGACACAAAGATTTTCAGGAAAATCCCCCATCCCAAACTACCCTTTAGATGTAACATTGTTCGAAATTTTTCATTTTCTGAACAATGGCTCCAACAATTTTGATTAAAATACCGTATATTAAGATATTTACATGACAAATAAAATGTTTATTTTGAGTTTTCTGGGAATATCCTTTGAAGTCCTCTTCATTCGGAAGGAATTTTATATAATGTTGTATAACTGGTAAACGTTAAGCGATAAACGAAAAGTACTGCACAAAAGTTGTAGATGTCTTTAAAACACATAATGTATTTAAAACAATTTTTTTGTGATATCAGCTATTCTCGAGTATCCATTATTAATGTTTCGAATTGTTGAATACTTGTCATTCTTTTAAAGTCCTACGATTTTCAGTTGTTTCTCGGGATATGGAAAGAGTATGGAATTTTAAGGCAGCATATAGTGTCCAGTTCTAAAACATTTGACTATCACTATTCCCTTTGCATCTATAACGAAATGTGTAACGCAGCTATTTCCGGAAAGGTTTATCCCGATCAAAATGAAGTAGATAGGAAAATAGTAGATAGGAACAGAATGTGGGATTTGTGGTGGACAACGCAGCGTTTGGATGGGTTTTCCCCGGGTTCTCCGGTTTCCTCCGTCATTCATTCCATAAATTGTTCCATCAACACATTTCCTTTCATTCATCTTAACGTCATTCAATAGCATCTCCTTCCTCGCTCTCATACCAACATCGGGCTGATCACCCATGTTTGCTGTTCTCTCTGATCCATAGTCTGTGTTCCCCGAAAGGCGTCTAACCTCAGGCACCCGCTTGTAAGTTCTGTGGGGTGCAAGTCCTAACAACGGGGAGGGTAAACCGAGTAAGAAGAATTTGTATATACCTACATTAATAAGCGATGGAAGGTACAGAAAGTAATGTGAATGTAACACTGATTGTATTATATTGCCCTTAAACTGCTTCTAAAGACAAATTTTATATTTTTTTCAATAATCTGGTGCTAGCTTGTAATAATCGCTCTTGACCAAAACTAATCTTACATGTATGTATCTGTATGTATATGTATGTATTTACATTCAAAATTCCGGATAACACAGGCTAACCAACTTCCGAAAGCAGCACTCTTATTAGATAGAAAGTGTACGGCGTTTAAATACCAGTTTTCCCTTAACTATATGTGATTTTGAACATCATTTTAAAAACCTGGACAACAATCAAAATTTACATTAATCTGCAAAATTTCTATTCTCATTAATAACAACGCACTTTTGAATTCAACTTGAGGATGACAAAGATGACATATAGTACCATCTATCCAAAATTTAGCTTCAGTCTTAGTATATAAGATTGCAGGAAATAAAGTATAATCAGCTTTTGGTTTCTTACATTCCCTGTGGAGTAGCAACAACGACAATGCCCTCCTTCGTGGTGAGGGGGTAGGGTATCTGCCTCACATTCAAGACGTCCGGAGTTCGAATTTCGGTTAGGGCGAGTTACCCGGATAAGGTTTTTACGGCGTTATCCTGAAAAGATGAGTGTCGCCTCTATAGAATCCGGGCTCATTTGATCATTTCATCAATTTCATTCACTGTCCGATATGATCTACGTCAAACTTAAAATAAAACAAAAAACAACAAATAGCAAAGAAAAGCCAAAACCATCTTAAATAAGTCTCTTCTAGGGTAACTCTAACATGTTTGTATTCTAATATCTAGGACTTGGGAGTTTTTAGTTGCTTTTCGGGTGCTCTCAAGTTTTCAGAGGTACGTACAAATCTCTGCATTACTGCACGCATTCATTGGGAAATGGAGAACCTCAAAGCCTTGAAGTTACTCTCCGGACACTCATGAAAGTGAAGGCTGTGTTGAGAATCGGAAAGCATGCGTCTCTGACCTACGAACTACAAAATATGTATGATTTTTAATCAGGAATAAAGCTGACAAAAAATATTACTTAATGCATCACAAACCGCTCACTTAACCATTGTTTTCGAGTTTTCAGTTGTATAAACCTCTGCATTATTACACGACTTCATTGTTAACAAAAGCCACTTGAGTAATTGTACTAGGCAAATCGTTTATCTGAATTGAAATTACCATTATGTCGTAATCAAAATTATATCCTTATTTATTGCAAAAATAACACCTTACGTTTGTTTTTTCAGTTATGTGATTTCCAAATCCTTTACATATTATTAGTGTACACAGTTATTGAGATACTAACTGGAAAGCAGAAGTACGCTTTATTTTTTCTGAAATTGTTACACTTGTGAGTTTTGCAACCAAACGCTCACATATGCAAAGGGTATCGTACGTAAATTAAAGTAGCTGTAACACCCATGCAGTCAAAGTAGTAGTACCAAAGGTTCCTATGTGAATATAGTTGTTAGTAACGTTAGATCTCGCAAAAATATATACTAAAATAGTTTATAAAGGTAACAGTGGAAAAACGGATTTCCTAATGCATCACAAAACCTCGGGGTGGACAAGTTGGCGATAAACAACGTGAATTGCAGAAAATGTATGGCTTCTCATAGAGTCTTTTTCGCTAACAAGCGCTCTGTGTATTGGAAACGATGTAAAGCAAGAACAAAACTGAAAATATTTCCACAGTTTAGAGAATAAAAGCAACGATTGCTTATGAAGAAATTCTTTCGATACAGATTTTAAAATACACTACTTGACTATTGCTGAGATAGCAAGTTTTGCATTAGAGCACCGGAGTAGCACAGTTGTTCCGTTTCCGGCTCTCGTACCGATTCCGGTGTTCAATTCCCGGCTCTGACGTGGCGATTTTAGGTTGGCCCTATTCAAGCCGCCATCTCTGACTTGCTCATGTCAACCAACGGACCAACGTGATTCGGAGTCCACGGTAAAAGCTGTACGTCCTCTTATTCTACTGCCATCCTATCACTAGAGGCAACGGATTCAGCCCGCTGGGTGCCTCCACCTCAAAAATGGGTCAGCCATCGAGGTATGTGGAATGAGGTATCCTGAAGGTCATGGGGCATATGGACAGCGTTAGAAACGACGATTTCTTCTGGAATTTGAATATTTTACAGTAATACTTGAAACCCTCAAAAAATTTATAATTCCTAAAACGCATAAATAGAGAGATTTATCAGGAAAAAAAGTAAGGCTTTTATTCCTGATTTCTGTCCGTTCATCAACCAGGGAATTTCTTAAACAATCCGCATTGTACAACCCAGGATATAGGTAGGAAATATAGCATGAATACATCATTTCCTCATAAGGATTTTTATAAATGTAAAATCTGGGACGAAGCAAATAATCCTACATTAACAAATTGAGCATTGCAGATAAGCTATAAACTATTTTATTAAATATAATGTGCTTGGATACTGCATCAGAGCTTCCTTCTCAAGAATGCTATTTTGAACTGTGTTATCTATGCAGAGGGTTGTTAATCTCTCATACCAGTGTAGAATCGTGTGATCAGTACCCTGGATTACAATTTCATAGAGAATATTTGTCAGTGTGTGTATGAAAATTAGATTAGGTTTCAATCAATAAATCGTAATTTATATTCAAATTATTCCACTATATCCAATACACCTACTGACAAATCATTGGCGTTCAATTAACCACCTTAACGCACTTCGGTAACACGGATAACCAACTAGAACGTCCTCATCCAGTGAATATGAAACCATAACGTGGTCATGGTTACTAACGACGAATTTCTCAGAATATTTATATAAAAGAAACAAGGCAAATCTGCTCCTCGAAAAAATAATGAAAACCTATCAGCTTTATTCTTTGTGCTCCAAGAACATCTTGATGCACGGCATATCTATTCCTATATTGTTTTACACAGGAGACAAGCAAGTATGTCACTCCGATTACATTCGAACTTCACACACTTCTTGGAGAACCAATTCTAATTACACTGGCAAAATATTAGGTGTAGACATTGTTGTTTTTCAAAGCAAGCCGTTTTTATTCGGCATAACGTGGTGGTCAAGTATATATCTACAGGACGTTTCAACGAAACCAAACTTTTACCACTGTGTAGTAGACATTACAATATTTATGTGCATTAATATACGAGACTGTATCTTACCTAACATTGTGTGGGTGAATTCTATAAATAAGAGGTTGAAAATAAGGATAGGGGTTGTTTCTGAAAGCTCTAAGTAGCCCACAATTTTTATTCCTGTCTAAATAGTGTTTTTCAAGTTGTAAGGTATCAATTTTACGAGTCTTAAAACTGAAGTGTCCAAATTTGTGCCCTGATTGGTTGTAGCTGTTCCTATAAGTGGTTGAAATCAAAAGCTACGGGAGTGTTAAAACATTTCAGTCACTATATGATTGAAAATAAAGAGTTGGGTTGTATTTGGAAACTATAAGATATGCTATCTTTTTCCAGGTCCTATATTGCTCGTATAATTGTACAATGTTCGGATCAGATTTTGTTACAACACAGATTTCTACATACCTAATGGGCAGTTTTCGAAAGCGTAAATAAGCCTATAATTTGCGTTGTGTCCCTTAGTATATTTTTTAAAGATAAGTAAAATATGTTGATTTTATTTTAGGATTTCAAAATGAGGGTAATGGAAGCTCTTGAAAGTTGTAGAGCAGCTAGTCAGTTTTGTCAGATTCTAAAACTCCGGTATACCAAGTTTCGTCAATATCACTACAAAAATACTCCTTGATAATAGAGTTCAACGAAATCACAGAGAAATTTGGTGATAAGAACACAATATGTAACTGCCCGCCCCCAAAATCAATTTTGAAATGTTTTAAGCCTCCCCATTTACACTTTCCGGTCTGGAAGTGATGAAAAATCTGCCGCGTTTGCAATAAATCACCAACAATATTTTCTGATATTCAAGGAAATGGAACCATAAACCTTAAACCTACCTACCTACTTACCCATTTTATCTCCATATTTCATAGGCCACAGGCGCATATTTCATACACGTCTCTATTTCTCTCTTAGTCCACTCAATCACTGCAGATTTCAGGAGTTAGATAACAAATAAAATTATTCCTCATCGTAACCCTGAAATTACTTTTTTAGTGTGTAATTAGCAAATATTTAGTCCTGTACTACCAGATACATTTTTAGCTCTGAGAGCAGGAGATGGGAGATTACTGAGCCGCAAATATTGTCTAGCAGCAGATTATAAGGCAAAAGTAGCAAATTTCATGTGTTTTTAACGCGATATTTTTTGTGTTTAGAGTTGAAATTTGACACAAGTGGCTGCTTAATTATTAAGGTGGGTCGCTACTGACGACTTGCACAAGAATATACCATATGGTTTATACTTCTCTGTATATGTACTTGTCTGAACTATTTGTAAATAGTCTGGGACTGTTGTAGGGAGCTTCTTGAAACATTGAATTCAAGTGCAAGTTTCCTGTTGAATTATTCCAGGTAAAATCAGCTAGGAGCCAGATGATGATCCAGATTTGATGATTCAGTTTTCTTATCTCACTAATATCCTTGGAGAATATTAAAAAATTACAGTTTGAAGTTATTGAAATGTAGTTCCTTCTGCAGAAAGTTGAAGACGCACAGGCACAAGCGCTTCCGCATTTGTTATCTTACGTTTCTCTATCTTAAGCATTTAGCGGTTGAACTGAAAGCTGAGGTAATCATTTTTCCTCTCTCTCTCTCTCTCTCTCTCTCTCTCTCTCTCTCTTTCTATCTCTCGTTTCTTAGTTCTGCCCCTTTCACTGCCGAAATTCACCCAAACATCTTTTTTCTTTATGGGACCTATATTTCATACTGTTTACATTCAACAACCATGGTTGTGCCTACTCCTGTCATTAACGTTCTTGTTGAAGACACTCCATTCTTCTGAAAACTGCTGTAAGCGGAGTGCATACTAAAGTCTCCTATAAGTAAATTATGCAAGCGCAAGTTACGAAACTTTCTGTAGCATGAGAACAAGGAACATGCTTGTAACATGTACCTACACGGAACAAGTTGGAAACAGTATGGAACACACATATGTTGCTAGATTTATCGCGAACTAATCGGATCATGACACACAATGTGTCTCTCCCCATACAATAAGTCGCCAGTGGTAACCCATTTTACTGTAACATACAGGAACACTTCTAAAAAGCACTATAATGTGTATCAGATAAATGGTTTATAAAACCCTGCTTTTTCAAAACTTGGAAATTAAAGTCTGTCTGGCTTATCGTACTAGAGCATACCAAATAAAATACATATTTGCGTATTATCCAGCATTTTACAAATCGATAAATAATTTTATTAAGTTAAAGCAATAGCAAACGTTTTTCTGTTTAAAGATTTAATCTGCATCGCCTTCAACAAAACATTAAACTTCAGGTGTCGTAATAACAATAATTGTTATTAGCACCAGTTTCAGTAGTAACACTGAATGATGTGCAGAAATTCAGCAAACGTGGGCTGTAAAGAATTTTGTACCACATACTTGGCCGCAAACGCTTTATTCTTTGGTTCAATGACGAGAGGAATTCGGTTTTATCACTATTACAAACCGCTGGTGTTTTTTGGTTCACTGAGGAGGACAGTTCACAGGTCATTCTGAAAAGCAGCTGACTGACTGATTGTCGATGGTTCACTGAAGGGAAATTATCAGTAAACTATTCGCAGCTGTGATTAACTAAATGGGAGTGTTTTGAGTGTCATCATATGCTGTATTACAGAAAAGTTTTCGTCCCTTCTGGTTCATTAGACAACACGTCTGTTTTCATTAATCGTACCATTTGATATGAGTGATTCAAATGGCAAAAAGGAATGTGACCAACTTGGTTAACCCCTTCATGCTTAACGTCCCAAATTCACATCATACCAACTCAATTTGTTTTTGAAACTATACACATGAAATCCTAGTTACAGTTTGTAAATAATTTCCACAAACCAGAGGAATTTAAATCCCGAATCGCAGAGGATCTCTGTGGGCAATAAAAATGGCACAAGAAATGCGATACCAAAATGTCTGGGAGAAAGTACACGTGGATAGAAATGAAATTATACGTAGTGAAGGGGAACCCAACAAACCCTAAAGCTCATGTCCGAACTAAGTTAAAAATCTATAAGACCAAACAATTAACAAAACTATTCAGATGACTGTTATTAGTAATACATCCAATTCCATAAAACAAAAGTGGAATGTCTTACTTCTAATGATCGGTATGGGCAAACGTACCGATACTACGCTAACAATGTGGAGCAGGGATGCCCAACCTTACAGAAAGAGGGATGAAGGGACTTTCCTTCCCCACTCATTTCCGCTCGTGCTGCCAAGACTGAAACTTGATTGGTTTAGCTTGTCAATCTCTTCAAACATAGTAGGTGGAGTGAAGTATGGGCTTTGAACCTTAGCTCTTAAGAGAACAGGTTGGACTTCACACAACTAAATAGAGACAGAAATGTTCTTTAGCCTCACTGACTACAAGATTCATCATCTCCTTGAAGCAAGAATGGCCACCACGTTTTATTGGTTCAGTGAAGTTCAGCACTGAGAGTGATTCAAGTGACATCATTAAAGAAAACCGAGGAAGACTAATAACACGTCTTCTAATAAAATTTCTACAGCCACCCTTAACAAAGTCACCCACCACAATATTGGTGTCTTATGATTCATTCGTGACGCAAGATCTCGAGTTTACAAGTCCGGCAATCCAGACTATGGAAAGCTCACATTTCCCCCCGTATGCTTAGGAATAATATTTATATTGTATTCTATCTAGCGCCCTTCCTTTCACAATATTTCATTGGTTCGCTTCATCCATAACGAGACATTGTATGCTTTCCAGCAAAGGAGTTTCGAAAGCGTGTATGGCTGGCGTAACCAGACATATACTTTCTGGAACAGCGCTTCACTTCAGTGTTTGCCGGTGCCTACTGATGCAGCGGACCGGATTTGGGGAGTGCGCACTGGCATAACCGCATGGGCATTGGGGCTTACACACACTGAAAGCGTTTGGCAACCTGCCTGCATTCATTCTGACAGGCTTCCTCTGGATTCTGTGGTTGCTTCTCACCTATTCTCTCGCTCCCGGAAGTTGAGTTGATACAAAAAGTTGATGCAGTCTCCCTTCTTCCCTTTCTAAATCCAAATCATTGTTTCGCTGATAACAATAAGAAATGACACATGGTCATTTTAAATTTTTCACACCATACGGAGTAGATTCAGCGCTAGAGCTGGGATGTCCTAGAAATTCGTTCTGGGGCGATTTTATGCTGCTGATTCGGGTGACGACAGCCGTTTGCTTCAAAATTGCATCATTTAGCCGCAGCCATTTCTAAAAATCGATATATCATGTGTCACCTTTGAGCGTAAATACGTTAGTTTTCAATTATAGCATTCAGCTCAGTTGACAGCGAGGTAACTACTGCTGTTGAAAAGGGCATGTGGTAAACGATAGACACACAATCCTTACATCTATCATGTTTCAATTAATGGACAGAAATAATTTACTTACTGTAAGTTTTAGCACCTATGAGGATAAAAATAATTTGCTGTGCATTAGCAGATAACGTATTGGATAACGACAGAGGAAGATTTCAGCACTGCGGCCAAGTCAAGGATAATTGTAGGCACCTAGTAAAGCTCCGGGAGCATCGAGGGGGGGGCGGGGTTAGATCTTAGATCTGATGGTGACAGGTACAGTTCAGAGGGGCCCCTAAAGTTTCTTGATTGTGCTTTTTTCTATCATTGTATCTGTAACATTTTGACGACATTTACAAAATTAGTAGAAAAACGCAATGAAACAAATGTTCAAACAAGTTTTACAAGTAACACTATTTTATACTGTTATATTAGTCCTAGCACAACTTTTACATAAAGACACTATTCGACGAGGTAACAACTGATTTTACCTTGATGTCGATGAGATATGACACTGTGTGCAGTGCACTAATAAATATTTCATACTTTTGTAACCTGATTTAGTATGTCTATGTCACAGACCTCAGTGTCTGGCATATCCTTTTGGCGCAAGACGGCATACATAGCAGCTATGTTCCGAAGGGCGCAACAGCTAATGATGTAACTGCTGTATATCATTGTGCGAATCAGCTCCTGAAATCAATTTTCGCGACCTTCCAGCGCTTATGATTGAAGTGCTTCCCTTGAAGACTTTGTTGCCGTTTCATAATTTATTGGTGGCAAGGTTTAGCTCACACTATGAACCAGGAGTGTTAAAGGGAATTTGTCTTTCTAGTGTCGCCATCAGTGAATAGCAATGCAATATTTTAGCTAATGTTAAAAGAGCTACATTAGGAATTGGCATCTAACATTTAAGCTGAAATTCTGTTCAAATAAAATAGTTACATGTTTTAACTTTCCAAGTTGATTTGTAAACTGCTTACATTGGCATGTATTGTGATGGGGCTATATTAGTATCAGAGACATTTAACACTGAAGTTGTATTATTTGTTGGTAGTTGGTAGATGCTTCATGTTTATCTGCACAACGTATGGAAGCCAATTTGTCGGGTAGCTTCGTGTTATCTTGCTGGGCGCCTGTTATTGTATTACTAGTTTGAATTTTGGGTTCATTGTCCTCCGGCTAACTATTCTTACTACTCAGTCGAACATATCTCTTGATCAGGGTGTGTAAACGGAAAGGATTTGTTACTGACAGATAACACTGATAAAAGAATTTGTTTTTACACTTTTATTGCCGTCACACTTTATTCATTTCACATATCTTTTGATACACGCCCGACTGAAACTGTTATATTTTTTTAATGTTACTATAATCACTTATTTGCTGCACATTATTAATTCGCGTACTTCAACTTTTTTGTAACTAACTTTACGACGCGAGAGATTTTGTAGAACTGTGCGACGTGTAACCCGCGAACGATTCTGAAGAACTACGCGTTACCTCTCTCTGGCACGGAATTTATACACCCTCACCCGATATGCCTAAAGATTATAACCGAGCTGCTATTGGTTAATAAAACGCGCCAACATTAGCGTCTATTTTTATATCAAATCAAAAATTACGAAAACATATGCTCTAGGGAAGAAATTCCCGCCATTTCTAAGAAAAGCGCGCCAATCTGACGTCATTTGCTTGCCTCTTCTAATTAATAAACAACTCACCCCCTCGCTCATTGTTGCCCGCTCTTATTGTCAGTTTCAGTGAGGCCGTGTAAACTTGTTTCCTAACAATGCTTATAATTAACAAACATCTCAAATCATTGTCATACAATAATGCTTATTTACACTGCAATCACTCTGGCATTTACATTGTTGTGATACAAATTACTGCCACAACACACAGTGAGCCTGAATTTTGTGAGCACACATATTGACAAAGGACCGTTGCTTTAGATAATTTCCAAGAAGCAGCTTTGCTACAAACGGATTTCTTGCCAGCTGTTCCACGATTCAGAACCAATTTAACAGTTTCGACACCAGATTTCGAACGTTGTGAAAAAGGGCATGTTTTAATTCATGAACCGGTTTATATCCGAATTTGACAGCTAGCATCATACAGCTTACAACTAAATCTAAATGCAACTCTACCATGGAAAACACCTTAGATTAAAATAGCAACAGACACAGGCTGATTAGATATGTGCACTTATATTCTGTAAAGCCAAGGCACTAAGGGAACCAAAAGGTGATACGCTCCAAGAAGTTGGGGCGGCGGATATTACAACAAAAGCAACGATGATGACAGGCCACATGCGTGATATGCACGCCTCTAAGCGTTACCTTATCGGGCATTTACTCTCAGCCAAAGGAGATTATGGAAACACCTCAGCTGACAAGGTAATCGATTCGACTGGGGATCGCATCCGGACCCACCGGAGAGAAATCGATGAGACGTAATGAGCCCGCGGTGTACCGCCATTAGTTGCCCCATATATTCTGTTTCTGTTTTCTAAGCCTCTGATGCACAGTGGTGTGGGCATTTCGCCTCTTTTGCTGCCATAAACATGCCCGTTTTCTTTGTTTTTGCAAAACAAGTGTACACAGCTACAAAATGTTTGCAGTAATCCTTGTTGAAATAACATAAAAATAGCTGGAGCACATCCAGGCTTCGCGACCCTCCTACCAAATAACTCCATGAATGAATGTTGCTGATATGCGAAGTCCGCCTTGAGTTATTAATCATTTGCCCCTTAGGAGGATGTGGTGTTCATCTATGTTATTTGTTATTTGTTGAGGAAAAAATTCTACTAAAATATTATATTATCCTTAAACTGGTAGTGCTACTTTAGAATGATCCTTTCCATGATTAAAAATCTGATGTGATGCACGACTTTCTCTTCTCTCTACCTTTATTAGTGGTTATACAAACTATTTTTACTAAAGCTTGTTTATCCTTCTACTTTATTTCAATCCGAATAAACCTTTGCAGAAATAGCTACGTTACACATTCCGTTATAGATACAAAGGGAACAGTGATAGTAAAATGTTTAAGAACTGGAAGCTATATGCTGGCCTTAAAATTCCATACTGTTTCTATGCAGTAGCGAGAAACAACTGAATGTTGACAGGACTTTAAAGAATGACCAAGTAATGAGCAATTCTAACCATTAATAACGGATATCTCTGAAATGGCTTACGACACAAGAAAACTTATTTGAGATAAATTGTTGTTTTAAAGAGTTATACATTTTTTGTGTAAAACATTTTCGTCTCTCCCTTAACGTTTACCAGTTATGCAAAATTATACAAAATTCCTTCCTTCATAGGCTATTTCCTAAACTTTAAGGTATACATTTAATTTGTCATGTACATATCTTTAATATACAGTATTTTAATCAAAATCGTTACAGCCATTTTTAGAAAATAATTTTCGAAAAACGTTCCATGGGTAGCTTGGGATAGGGGTTTTCTTGAAAGTCTTCATGTCGCATCTTTTGAAGGTACTGAACTTAAGTACCAAGCTTGGTATTTATCCGATTTTTCGTTTTTGAGTTATACTGTTCACGGATGCAGACATTTTTCTAAATATGCTTTTTTGGGGTTCAGAGGACTTCAAAACATGTATTTCTATTCAAATGTCGATATGGAATTTTTTGGTGGAATGAAATACCTTCTCCACCTACTAATTACATGGTAGAGAAAGTAAAAGTTAGTATAAGTAATATGTATTAAGTATTCAACCTTGACAAGCGTGTTGTTGAACGCTGAGTTAACTCATATCCTTTCGTTTGAGTGACGGTGCCAATCATGCCAACCTGTTCCTAAATGTCTTTCTTTCTTTCTTTCTTTCTTTCTTTCTTTCTTTCTTTCTTTCTTTCTTTCTTTCTTTCTTTCTTTCTGCTGTAAGTACGATGGCGATTCGAGAAGCAACGCAGAGGTTATCTTATCTTACTTACTGTAAAATGTTTAATAGCTAGGAGTAAGGAAGCAGTAAATTCTGGCTACTCCAGCATAACAACCACCGTTTGAGAGATTTTTCCCATCCAAATACCAGATTAAAGATCATATAGTACCTACTACGTTTCGCAGATGTACAGGGTGGACCATTTAAGTTGAGACTACATTATCTCCAAAACTAAGTGTTGTAGAAAGAAATACCTTGAATAAAAGTTGCTTGATATTATGGGGGAAAGTAAATGACATTAGTCGTGTTTTGTTTGGAGGACGTGGTGGTTGTCATTTTAGGGTCAATTTAAATTGACTGTAATTGTAGGTTCCCATTAAAAAAATTAAATTGACCCTAAAATGACTATCATAACGTTCTCCAAACAAAACCCGACTAATGGCATTTACTTTCTCCCATAATATCAAACAACTTTTATTAAAGACATTTCTTACTACAACGCTTAGTTTTGGAGATTTTGTAGTCTTAACTTAAAGGGTTCACCCTTTATAGCAAACTGCTGAAGCGATTTGTTAACTGGTCCAAACCTGGCGCAAACTGCCCGATCGCTGCAGCCTTTGCCGACCATCATATAGGTCATCATAGGCAGGAGGTAATATTCAGAGAGGCACGTGGTCAGCACGCCTCCACCTCCACCCCCGGCATTGGACGTACACACCAATGATGGCTGAACGGCGAGATGTAATTGGAATAACTTGGATTCGAATCCCTCGTAAACCTTTTATTTACCGTTAAAAGTACTGCAATGGCGTATATTTTCCATGCACAAGAATATATTTAAATTTTAAAGCATTCACGCTTAAAATCTCAAATATTTTTAAAAATCAAATAATAATAATAATAATAAATAAAAATATAATAATAATATTAAACTTAAAATCAAAACAAAACCTTTAATTTTTATGATAGGTTATACGACGGAGGAGGACACCTCGCTCACTGCAACCAGCATAGATCTATTGTCACTAACACCCCCGAGGAGGAAGGGATGAAGTGAAGGAACCACAGGAGGCTATAGGCCGCAGGCAGATATACCACAGAGACGCGCAGAAGTTCGTAACAGTTCCAGGCTCGGGATCCGTCCCACTGCTAGAGTTGCCTAGAGAGGGCGATGGACGACCCGTCGATCAAGCAACCCTCTAAGAGTCCACGGGTAGTACTCTTTCCTTTGAAAAACCATTCGCGCCATCTGTCCGGCACCACTATACGCCACGAAACCTAGAAGCACACCTGAGCGATGAGAAAGAAACGGAATGAAAGGGAATTGATAAATCGTGAGATGAGAAACCACACCAGAATTCACCTACCGACCTGAGTAAACCACGAAAAACCCATTGTCAGAGTAGGCGATCGACGGAATCGAACCCGGGACCTCCCGAATGCAAACCTCACATGTTATCGTGGATCCATCTCGCTCGGTTTGGTCTTCAGTAAAGTATGCCACATTAGTAAATATTCTAGAGTGAAAAACTAAATCGAAAACACCAAATTGACTTAATATCGGATGTGTAAACTTTCTGCCTTTGTTATTGCTATCATTCTTAGTTATCATTGGCATAGGCGTGATCATGCGCGCGCATCTTATAGCCTTAAGCTCTGCGTGATTTGTCAGCGACCATACTGACTTTTGCTATGGCTGAGCACACACATGAAGACGAAGCTACAAGGAGATCTCTACTTATGTCAGTGTATGTTGCTAGTTATTGTGTCTCAGTATATAAGATCGTTTGAAGTACATATATCCATGGCCACGGTTATCCAGTTAACGGTGCAGATATTCAGGAAAGGGATTGTTCGCGGTCAATCCGATTCTGATCGAAAACGTCTGTCCACTCCTCAGCAGGACGTTGCACTTCGAGGAGAGGTACACAGCAATTCCTTCCAGCATATGTCTACAGTTACAATTAATTCTAATTTCCCTGTGTCGAACCGCACGCCCTGCGTCGTTTGACTAAGGCAGAGTTCTTCACTCGATAAGCTTCTAAAAAGAAGGGTCTTACAAACGATCACAGCTTCGCATTTGCAGAAGAAAATATGAATTGCAACTGGAATAGGGTTATTTTTACAGACGAAGTGGTATTTTCATCTACAAATTGGGGGGGATTAATCGTCTACCGTTCCAAGGAAAAACGTGATGACGCAAAATATGTGACACAAATGGATCGCCAAGGTCGTGTTGGGGTTGGAGTCACGGGATGTTCTAGGTGTGTTGTGGATGCTTGATGGCACACTAAATAGTAGTATAAGAACATCCTGACTGCGTCACGGTTCCTTCGGTCAGGAATAGATATCCCGATGGAATCACCGAATTCCAGCAGGATAACCGCCCTGACCACACAAGTCAACAGGTTTCAAACTGGTTCTCGTAAATGCAAGATATCACAGTAATTGATTGGCTCCTACCAAAAATTAATCCCATTGAAAATTTTTGGGGAGCTAAAGTGTTAACGTGTTGGGAGTTAAATTATCCTGCAAGACAGTGAAAGACAAAACGTTTTGTGGAATCAGATACAGGATGCTTGGGAAGAAGTATCCTCTCGTCAAATTTGACAAGTCATTTGACTTCATCCATGGCCCGGAATATAGAGCGTAGATACATAAGTAGAGGGTTTACACATCTGATATTAAGTTAATTTGCATTTTCGATTTACTTTTTTAATTTAGGGATATTTATTTATTTCATATTTAATTTGAAAACGAAGAGGAGAGTACTCATTTTAGTTTTTATGGTGAGCATAAAAGCCTTAAAATCAAATAAACCTTTGCAATTGAAAATTATAGTGTAACAAACATTGCGTTTATCTGCAAAAAATACTTATCGAACCTCGCTAGCCCTCAGTGCTAAGCACCTGCTTATAACCGTTCGGATCAGCGTTAAATTAGCGGCGTGGACTCAATATAATGGTGAGAGAATGGGCTCGCGTTCCGAGACACACCTGTGCGAACCGCCCGCGGAACCGAGTTGAACTTAAACAAATATACGCTTCGGGACGCTCGTATGCTTCGGGAGTCTGCTCGTATTTGTTGTCCTAGGCTATACATTAAATTTCAATCCGCAAATATAGATAAGAGATATTACGTTCAATTGATTCCCATACAAGATGTTTCAGAAAGCGTAGCTATCTAATTTCATAGATCAAAAACCTTTCCCCTGAAATTTGAAATGTTAACACGTCGTAAAATTCAGACCTTACAAGTGACCTCCGTTTAAATAAGATTGTAAAAATTACATTGTACATGGAAGCATCACATGAGGACATCTCGAAGGAATCAAATCCAAGGATGGCATCCTAATAATTTCCGAAACAGACTATAAAGTTGCTGTTTGGAAAGGTTATCTGGAATCAGTATGAGTGATTCTCATTATTTACATAATCACAGAGATGGAAGTGTACTTCATCAGATATGGTTAAACAACACCTACTACAGCAGCGATATTGTATTAAATTTGAAAAGCGTTAGGTGTTTCTGACGCAAGCTGTAGATGATGGGCTATGAGCTAAAAATCGAAACTCATACATTGCAACTCAAAAAGTCACAATAAACGTCAAATTTCTCTGGTGTTAACAAAAATCAAAAGCTGAATATCAGTTTTCTGCTTTAATTGAAAAAAAATTCTGATGTGTTACACTCACATGACGTTCTCTACTCTTGTACAAACTGTTTTTACAAACGCTTATTCTCCATATGCTTCATGTTAATCGAGATATTGAGATGTTAATCTTATTGATAATTTTCTTGTAGATGCAAGGGGAATTTGGTAGGCTTTAAGCGATAGTCACATATTTTAAGAGCTGGTTGCTATGTGGAGCATTCCATTCTCTTTGCATTACCAGGACAAAAAAAATGAATAACGAATTTCCATTTGAGAAAAAGTATACGTATTGGAAAATTTAAGGGAATAACTCGAAAATGGTTCACTCAAAAAAAAATGTATATGACATAAATTGTGTACTTTAACGCGATCTACATTTTTTGTGTAGTAAAAGTTTGTCTATCTCTTATGGTTTACCAGTTATGCAAAAGTCGTTCACAATGGAGAATACTTTTGGAGACATTCCCAGAAAATTCGAGATATACATTTCATATGTCATGAAAATATCTTAAACATATGATATTTTACTCAAAATCGTTAGAGCCATTTTTGAGAAAATTAAAATTTTCGAAAAATGTTCCATGTAAAGGGTAAACTGGGGTGGGGGGTTTTCTTGAAAACCTTCGCGTCGCATCTCTGGAAGATATTGAACCTAAATACCAAGTTTGGTATTTATCCGACTGTTCGTTTCTGAGTTATGATGTTTACCGACACTCACACACACACACACACACACGGACATGTTTTCAAAAATGCCTTTTTTTTGGATTCAGGAGGTCTCAAAACATATTTCCGGTGAAATCTCGGTATCGAATTTTCGTATTTACTATACGAAGTAGAGAAAGTAAAAAGTGGGAATTAAGGTGGCATGCAGAACTGTGACATAGTTGTGATCTACGCTAGAAGCCACGTTGCGGCATTCCTCCTCCAACGCCTCACTGAAGTTTGCAGTTTACGACTCGTTTATTTACGGCCGACAAGGACATCCTCGACAAGGATTTTTTTTTTTAATGTGTTCAATGCCCGCTCTTACTTCACACTCTACTATAGACGGTGACACCGGTGATACATGAAATGAAATAACTGGGAAAGGAAGATTGGAATGGAAAGCTTCCAGGATTCAGTTTAGAATACTTCCCGGCATTTGCCTCCCTCAGTCAGGGAGGACGGTCCTGGTGGTACTAGAACCACAGACCTCCCGTTCATGAGTGCGATGCTTAACGACCTCAATCTGTGACGGGTGGTTTGCCTAGGTTCTTCTATATTGATGAATATAGATTCTTAAAGATGTATAAAAACTAATATTACGCAAATTCTATTTGGCCGTGCCACGCTATTATAAATGCTGACGGCAGATGCTCTCGATTGTTTGCTTTATGTCCCATTTATTTATAAAGAATAGATGACTCTTCATTTTGAATATTATTGGTTGTGTTATTCAACCTGAAACTTGCCGTACGCTGGGAATATATACGCATGCAATTACCGGTCTAGAAACCGTTGTGAAGTTCTTTCGTTACGCCTACGGTTGCATTGTAAATGGTCTTACCTCACGCCTGCACTAATTCTGCGTTATGTTAACGTTAACGTCTTCATTGTGAACGGGACCTAATATTTCAAGATAAAAGTTAGTAAACTTGCGCTTTTTTTTCTCCCCTAAGACTCCAACTTTTCACCGTTTTTAAATTAAAGTTTAAAAGCCGGCGGGGAAAAAGAAGTGTGATTCTCATATGTTCTCTTGAGAGAATGCCCAAATTCCGTAAATTCTGAAGTTCAACGCGCCTAATAGCACTCTGGAATGTACGCTATTCAGAAAATCTCATCTCCAAAGAGACCACTGATCCGTGATGCTGGCCTGCGTTCCACTTGCTAAAATCCGTTAAACAATAACCCTTGCCCGGTAACCGTCCTCTTTGGGGTAGCTGATACACAAAGCTTATTAGAAAGTCTCTACCCATTTGATAAGGGAAAATATCGGAACTTTCTTCTTTTACGCATTTGGAATTAAATACACGGTTTTTTAAAAAGTGTCTGTTTAAGGGGAGAGGAAAGTCAGAAAGCATAAATACAAATAAACTACCATAATATCTGAGCTGTTGAAATTAGAGCAGTGAAATTTGAGATCTATGTTTGCAACAGCATCCCAGTTTCACTAAGTCTCACAAATAAATCACACCAATATAAATACTTTTAAAGTATCAATTTACTTAAGGTATATACCGTTTCTAGAGTTTGAGCATTCAACTGAATTAAGAAACTTGGTGTGTTCTGTATACATTAATCAACTTCTTTAAAAGATTACGCTATATGTAGGACTTACACTTCCAAAGACTTACAAGCCAATAGCTTGGGTCAGTAGCCTGGCGAGGAACAAACAAACTCTAGATCATAGCATATTCAGGATGGATGATCAGCCAAACGCCTCCTGGTATGGCGGTGAAGAAGAAAATGAAATGTAGCGATGAAAGGGATGATAGGAAAATTCGCAGTCAAATTATTCAGCCCAGCATTCCCCTAACGACAGAGGAAAACCGCGAAAAACTTTCGGTCAAATATGTCGCCCGGGGTTTGAAACCCGGACCTTCCGAATCTGGCCTACAGACGTTACCGCCTGAGCCATCCCATTGGTTAATCAACAATATTATGAAGCAAAATTTTATTTTAGCTTTTGATTTATTGTATGCAATATGTTAACGTTTTTGTAACATTTGTTTCCTTTAATTTAGAAACTTACTATGATGATTACAAAGCAGCAGAAATACTGCTGCAAATAATTCTGAGTTGTATATTTTTACAATCTCCTGTCAAGTTTATTTTTGTTGAATGCACAGTCCCTGAAGAAAGGTGCATTATAAGCTAAAACAACGTGCTTCTATAGATAGACAATTGCATTCAAATTGTACTTGCTTTCCGTTCTGAGAGTTTTATTGTTCATCTGTAACAGTTAATGCTGGCCAGAGCAACAGTCTCAACCCAGAACCTTCTAAAGTTCTCTGATGAAAGTTCTACTCCGATCGAATAGTTTATTTTAACATATTTGTATTTATTTAAAGTGTGAATACCGTTCCTGCATGACAGAAGTTTAGATAATGTTTCCTTTAAAACATCTGTACTTTGATCTCGCAAAAAACTTTGGGAAGATGTTATTTATACTATAATCTAATTATCCCAAAATAAGTTAGTTTTGAGAAAAGTGGATTAAATACTGCACGGTATCGCTTAGTTTAATATATTTTATCAGCGAATAAGTGAATTCCTTTTTGCAGAAATAAGCTCAATCCATACACCTAAATAGAGATTTGCAGAGGACAGCATGTAATCTATGGACGATCTAAACGTGATCTCTTTGACTGAAAGAATATGCCTATAGTTCTGCGTCCACGGTTAATGAGATGAATGGTTCAAGTCCAAGATATGCTTGATTTCTGTACTTATTCAGCAATTCATCGCATACGTCCACGATTAGCCATCGTGATCGCTGAATACAATCTTAAAGTAGAGACTTTATGCTTAGTAGGTAAATGTTTAATCTTATACAAATCAATACTAGTTTTAATGAATTGGATTCCTTTTTACGGTGAAAAAATACTCACTGCGTTGTTAACTTATGAACAGGAACATAATACTGTGTACAAAAGCAGAGGAAAAAATATAAGAGAACGTAAAACGAAATATATATACAAATGCCCAGATTTCACGACTTTGTATGCCACTCGATTCTATTGTTGATTTTAAAAGAATCGATGTTACACTCACACGACTTTCGCTACCCGCTATTATTTACTTTCATACAGGTTCTACAAACTATTCTTACGGAGGCTTATTTTTCTATCTCATTAATGTTAATCGACTATTGCAGATATGGTTTCATTATACGTTTCGTTATTGAAACAGAGGGGTAGAGGACATCGAATCAATAGTCAGGTGTTTAACAGAGGCTCGTCATGGCTTTAAAATTCCATATTCTTTCCATGACATCGCTATAAACAACTGAATAGCGACAGGACGTAAAAAATGTACAAAGTATTGAACAATTCAAACCAATATTAATTGATATCTCGGAAATGACATTTTATTTATCATGTAAATATCTTAATTATATGGTATTTTAAGGGTAGTTTGGAATGCGGATTTTCTTGAAAATTTTCGTGTCGTATCTTTGGAAGATGACGATGATAATAATAAAGTAGTATCAAATAATAATAATAATAATAATAATAATAATAATAATAATAATAATTATAGAAAATTAATTCAAAATGAAGAAGACTTCCCAGGTTATTCCCAGAAAATTCAATATGTATATTTTATTTGTCATGTAAATATCTTAATTATATTGTACTTTAATAACAATTTGGGATGGGATTTTCTTTAATATATTCGTCGCATCCTTGGAAGATGATAATAACAATAAGAGCAATCAGACTAATAGTAATAATAATGATAATGATGATAATAAATCCCGTGGCGCTACAGCCCATGAAGGGCTTAGACCTAAAACCCAACTGCCGGCCCCACGCTCACGTACGCACGGCAGAGGTGATCTATCATCCAAACGATATGGGGAGGTGATGTGGCCAGCATCATGCATTCTCCAGTCAGAGTGTTGGTCCCCGTGGCCGGGATCGCTGCCTATTGCAGCTCCTCACTTTTGACGATGCTGAGTGGGCACCGTTCCTATACGCGGGGCTTAAATGGGTGGAATTGAATCCGTGCGCATTCTGGAACCAGAGCTCCACGGTCTAGCCCACAGGCTACGGCGCAGGACATCTGTGGAAGATACAGAATTTAAATACCTAATTTGGTATTTATCCGACATTTCATTTTTACCTTCTCTACTGCGTATATAAGATGGGGAAGTATTGAATTTCACCCAAAAATTCGATACCGAGATTTCACAGGAAATACACGTATTGGGGTGCCCAGAATCCAAACAAAGCATTTTTGGAAACATGTCCGTGTGGGCATGTGTCTGTATGTTTGCTGTGAACAGCATAACTCAAAAACGAAAAGTCGTAAAAATACCAAACTTGGTATTTGAATTTAGTATCTTCCAAGAATGCGACACGAAGATTTTCAAGAAAATTCTCCGCCGCAACTACCCTTAACATGGAACATTTTTCGAAAATTTTCATTTTTTCAAAAATGGCTCAAACGATTTTGATTAAAATATCATATGTTTAGGATACTTTCATGGCAAATAAAATGTATATCTTGAATTTTCTGGGAATGTCCCCAAAAGTCCTCTTCATTCTGAATGACTTTCGCATAACTGGTAAACCGTAAGAGATAGTCAACATTTTACTACACAATAAATGTAGATCTCGTTAAGACAGAATTTATGTCACATACATTTTTTTAACCATTTCCGAGATATTTCTTATTTGTTTGAATTTTCTAATACTTGTACTTTTTCTCAAATGGGAATTCGTTATTATTTATTTTTAAATATCCTGGACATACAAAGAGAATGGAATGTTCCACATAGCAACAGCTCTTAAAAGATTTGGCTATCGCTTAAAGTCTACCATATTCCCCTTGTACCTACGAGAAAATTAGTAATAAGATTTTGCAAATGTTTATCTCGATTAACATGAAGTAGATGGAGAATTAGCGTTTGTAGAAATAGTTAATACAAGAGTAGAGAAGTGAGTGCCACTCATCAGATGTTTGAGTTATGCCACACACACACATACATGTTTTTTTTTTCTAAAAATGCTTTTTATGGATTCAGGGGGCCCCAAAGCATGTAGATATTTCCGGTAAAATCTTGGTATCGACTTTTTGGGTGGAATGCAATATCTTCTCTACCTACTTAAGTACGTGGTAGAAAAAGCAAAAAACAGGAAAATAACAGAAAAACAACCAAATAAATCTACCTATAAACCGAACCTGCATAAACGTACCTATAAGCCAATCTTACACGTGCGTCTTTCAGCTTAGCTGTCGAACAGCTAGAGAGAGCGAGATGTCTGTGCAGTGCCTGCTCATGGCGTCCGTTTACTTCATGTTATTCTCGTTTGTATGTTTGCTTTCAACTCAAATGTGCTAAAGGAAACAATTTGTGATCGTTTCAGGTGTTAATTACTTCCTAACAGCTAACTTAAATGCTTGCTAATGAGCACAACTGTTTTCTAAAGGACAACGCAAGCTTATGGTTGTGCTAATCCTGAATGGGAACTGGGACTGTATGCTGTCGATAACTGCTGGTTCCATTAACATCAAATTAAAAGGGAATGGTGGACTTCAGCGCTTGAATTCTCGGTTCTCTGTCAGGAATAAAATAACCATATTTAGCCCAATATGCTTTTGTTAATGCATTCCATTTCGGAAGCAGAAAAGGGGGATTAAGAGGATATTAAAAACATACGCCGAACATTGTAGAAGATCCTAATAATTTGTGGCACGACAACCCTGTGGCCTACCAACCCGCTACCGACCTCGCATCCACATAGCATAGCAGAGGTGGACGATCTTCCAGTCGATATGGGGAAATGATGTGGTTAGGATCTTGCTTACTCCAGCTGGAATGTTAGTTTTCGCGACCGCTCCCTCAAATGCATCACGATGCCTACTGAGCACCGATCCTATATTTCTTAATTCAGCTGTAAACTTTTCAGCGGTTGCTTACAATTCTATCCGCCATAGCGATCAACTTTCCGTTTTCTTAGCCGAATTTGGCCATAATTTTTTCTCATTACAATACCAACTTAAACGAGCTCTTCATCATTTCCTTCTTGCTGTGGGAGACCAATCGATTATTATCCGTCTGCACCATATCTCCTGTTCCATTCTTTGTACATGTCCACAACACTGCAACATCTATTGTTCAATTCTATATCTTCTGCTTCTGTCTCTGTTGTAATAAGATCATTCCTTATATACTGTAATCAAGATATTCCCATACTTCTGCTATCCATTTTGGTTCTCTTCAACTTCTTCCATCATTCAGAGTCCAACACAGTGACATACAAGGACACCCTGCAACATTGTATTTAGGATACATCCGAAGAGCAAGCTGGCTTTACATCTCTGTAGACCACACATCTACAATTAGAATAAGACAGATGATCGAAAAAAATGTTAGCCAAAGGAAGACAGCTCAATTTTATCTTATTTGACTTAGAAAAGGCATGTGACACAAAACCAGTTAGTCAACTTTGGACCGCTCTTCAAAAATTGGAGTTCAAAATCCTATCATAAACCTTATAAGGAGAATATTTAAGTGCACAGCATGTATCAAAATTGATAAATATATTTTAGCAGAATTCTGTATTACAAAAGCTTTGAAACAAGGTTGCGGAATGCTACCAAACTTATTTAAAACCGCTCCTATACATGGGTCGAAAAATCCGCACCCCAATGTGTGGGCTGGAACCCAAGGGCATTTCGTGGCTCCGTGGCTGGAAACCGGGGCACTACGCTACAACCTACTACGCCCGGCGGACAGGTGTTCAAATTTAGTATTTACGCATCCGCTCTCAATTTACTTGAATCTCGTTTCAAATACTAACATAAGAACGCTGGATATGTTTAAAGCAGAAGTAATGATCAGACCATTTTTAATTACGGACCTGAGGGAGAAAGAAAGATAGTACATCCAGTTAAACTCGGGCTAGGTCAGGTATAAATACAGACAGGAGATGTGAAAGCCGGAACAGGCTTAAGGCCTAATCCCTGCAGGAGAGTGGGTACAATAGCCTCATCATCACAGCAACATGCTCTCTTGTCTAGCTTAATGCTGTAGATTGGTATCTAGCACTTTCATAAAGATGGGGATATATATGTACCTACAGCATAGCCAAGCTGATGCAACTACAGCGCTACAACTGACGTCAGGCTTTCTCATCTTTGCATAAACTGGGTGTTCGGTGTTCACACGGAAAAGATGCCTTAGGAGCCAAAGAGATCTGTTGTTTTTAAGGAGTTTACCATGATCTTTATACAGGATGAAAGGGGTAGAAATAGCCATCCATAAGCGGTGATTCTACATGATACACTACATGAAATGTTACAGTAGTGACTTTTTTAATCTCTTCCGCTTAACTAAGGTAGAGATGTAAGGTAGAGATAGTATTGCACTCGATCCAAAAATTAAACATCTAATTCTACCAGAAATGTGTGTTTTGAAGCTCCATGAACTAAATCAATTATTTACAGGTCGGCAGTTTGAATAAATATGAAAATATTAAAATCCCTACCTCCGTACCTTTTAAGGCGAAGATTTTCAGGGTATTCCCACATCCCAATAACTAGTTACATGGGAAGTTTTGGTTGTTTTTATTTTCTCAAAATAGAACTAACGACTTGATCAAAATATGATACGTTTGAAATTTTTGCATAATAAATAAACCGCGCATCTTGAGTTTCCTATCATTCGGAATGTAAAACGGCTAAACTAGAAGAAATAGACCAGATGTTACTGCATGAAAAAAATAAGTTTTAGTTAAATGACTTGGTTAGCAACATAAGTGATTTCAGCATATCCCGTTTTTGACCATTAAACACTTACTTCCGGCATGTGTATCATGTTTTAAAATGTGCAATTCTTAAACTTATTTTTCGCTATATGTGCACTGACGAGCTGGCTGCCTGGGGTTGTACGGGTAGCTTTTTAAACTCGAATGTCGAATTATTAATTTCATTTACCTCCCCTCGTTCTTTATGAAATATTGTACAATGATCTATAATATTTTTATAGTGAATGCCTCCCCTTCAACCCTTATAGCTACATTACCCTGCATTTGATTGGTACTATACCTGAGGGGTTGAACATATGGATATGGGGTGATTTTTGAATGTCATAAGTAATCTGTAATTTGTATTTGTACCTTAAGCGTAAATGTCCAAAGTTTTGTCCAGATTGGTCACATAGTGACAATATGTAAATAAGGGGTTGAAAAATATGAGTATGGGTACCTTTTGGAGTTGTATGGTATCCTGTAATTTTCGCCAAGTCCTAACACTAAGTGCACAGATGTGTGCCATGGTTGAACAGCAGTATAGTTTTATCTACAAATAAGCGGTTTAAAATAAAGCAAGGATAGCTTTTAAGAATTTCGCGTACTATATAATTCAAAATAAGTATTGGATGGGTTTTGGAAGTTGCAACGTAACCTATGATGTTTGCAAGCTCCTGTGGTATAATAGTGCAATATGCAGATTTCTACATAAGGGGTTGAAAATGTGGTAGGGATAGTTCTTTTAGAGTTGTTAGGTAGCCTATAATTTTTGTTGGGTCCTATATTATAAGCGTACAAAGTTTCGCCTAGATAGGCCACAGAATGTTGATTTATCAGGAGTTGAATATAGGGATTGATTGTACGGGTAGCTCAGTTTCTACAATCCAAATGTACCCGGTTTTGAAAAAAAAAAACATTACAACATGTTACTGATAAAGCTTCAGTGAGGGAAATAAGATATGAACGTTACACAACTCCCCCCCCCCCGGAAAAAAAACTAAATGTTAAAGGTTTTAAGCCTCTCTATTTACCGCTTTGGGCTCGGAGTCCTGACATATTTGCAATGAAGTTTCAAACGTAGCCTCTGATTCAACGATACATGATGAAACTGGTGACGTGAATATAAAAAATCCGATGTGATGCATTCACATGACTTTCTCTATCCTCTATCTTTATTAGTGGGTATACAATTTTTTTTTTACTAAAGCTTATTTTTCCTTCTACTAACTTTAATCCAAATAAACCTTTGCAGAAATAGCTATATTTACACATTTCGTTATGGATATAAAGAAAACAGCGATAGTCAATTGTTTAAGAACTGGAAGGTATATGCTGGCCTTAAGATTCCACACTGCTTCTATGCACTCACAAGAAACAACTGCATGTTGACATGATTTTAAAAGAATGACCAAGTAATGAACAATTCGAACCATTATTAACGGATTTCTCAGAAATTACTTATACACAAAAAACTTATTTGAAAAAGATGGTGTGTTTTAAAGAAATCTACATTTTTTGTGTAGTACGTTTTCGTCCATTTCTTAACGTATATTAGTTTTGCAAGATTAAACAAACTTCCTTCCAAATGAAGAAGACTTTCATAGACTACTCTCAGAAAATTCAAGATATACACTTTATTTATCATGTAAATATATATTTAATATATGGTATTGTAATCAAGATCGTTAAAGCCATTTTACATGCTAAAAAACTTCTAACAACGTTTCACATAAACGGTAGTTTGGGGTGGGGGGATTTTCTTGAAAATCTTCGTGTCGCATCTTTGGAAGGTACTGAACTTAAATACCAAGTTTGGTATTCATCTGACGTTTCTTTATTGAGTTATGCTGTTCACAGGCACACATGGACATTTTTCTATAATTTCTTTATTTGGATTCAGGAGGCCGCAAAATGTGTATTTCCGTTGAAATCTCGGCATCGAATTTTTGGGTGGAATGCAATACCTACTGTGTACGTGGTGGAAACGTAAAAAGAAATCCCTAATCCCCAGCTTTCAAAGTTTTGGAAACATTATAATATAAGTATTATAACTTATAGATTGTGACCATCTGGAAGAATAGGACTTTTCAATGGTGAAGAAAGTATCAAAATCGATTGTGTGCTTTTTCATATAGGCTGTATCTTTATTGTTGTCATATATTTGGGGGAGGTGCTCCTGACATCAAAACAGCAAAAAAAGTTCATATGAACATGGGTCTGAAAATCTTTATTTTACAGTTACAACACAAAATCGAAAGTTACAAAAATTGCTTAAAGTGGCTTCCTCTTGCTTCGCTGCATGCAGTAAGCCTGCGTTCCATACTCTGGCGTACTATGTTGAAACTTTCTGGTGTATTTCGTATTTGGTCAAATCTAGTTTGAATACGTCCTCTCAAAATGTCAACATCAGGTACAGGAGTCGCATAAACCAAGGACTTCCAATGTCTTCAGACGAAGAAATCCATCGGATTCAAATCAGGCGATCGAGCAGGCCATACAATGGGTCCCCCTCGACCAATCCATCTTTGCGGAAATCGACCATTCAAATATTTACGAACTATCATACTGAAATGAGCTGGAGCACCATCGTGTAAAAACTACATTCATTGGATGATGTCCACAGGCGCATTACCAGTTAAGTGATGCAATTCATTTCTGAGAAACTGAAGATAGGTTTGTCCATTCAGACGCGGATGGAAGCAGTAGGGACCAATAAGGTGATCATGAAGGATTCCACCCCAAACGTTGAGAAAGAACCTCTGTTGATAGTTGTCTTGTCGTACTTCATTAGGATTTTAAAATGCCCAATTATGAGTGTTTTTGAAAATTGAAGATGCCGTCGCGAGTAAAACCAACCTCATCCCTGAATAAGATGCAGGCTAGGAAATTGATGAACATAGCGCACTGCTGTAACATGCGTTGACAGAAACGTCTTCTTGGCTCACAGTCCGTCTCATTTAATCCTTGCACACGTTCAAGGTGATACGGGTACAGAAGATTTTCATGCAAAATTCTCCAGATAGTCGTAAGACTAACTCTTTCCCTTACAGCCATACGTCTTGTGCTTTGTGATGGGTCTGCATCCACAGCACGAAGAACTCGTTCTTCAAGTTCAATGCCTCGTACCACTCTTGGTCTCCCAACATCCCTAGTAATTCTCTCAAATGCGCCATTCTCTCTCAAGCGTTTGTGAATTTGTGCGAATGTTCTTGCACACGGTAACTGCCTGTCACGGTATCTTTCTGCATAAAGTTCATGTGCTCGTGCTGCATCGCCGTCTGCACGGCCATACGTGTAGTGCATATCCGTCTGTTCACTCATGGAATATATCTTCTTTGACCTATAACAACGAAATGGTTGATTTTCAGACCCATGTACTTATGAACTTTTTTTACTGTTTTGATGTCAGGAACACGTCCCCCAAATATATGACATCAATAAAGATACATCTGTATATTACCCCGCACGCATGCGCGGGCACACACAGTTTTTCTCTATTTATAGTCTTAAATGGATTACACATTTTGGGTGTAAACAAGTCCATATGCCCAACTGGAATAGTTTCTATTTAAAATGTATCGTGATCATCGTAATGCAGATAGAATAATTTGTTTTTAGTTATTTGTATAGTATAAAATATAGTTTGTATAGTTCTTAATTAGGGGTGGGTACGGAAAGCCATGCGACTGTTACACATTTTTTTCTTTTTTTCTCTGAGGACTAGATTTGCGCAAAAGTTGGTTTGTATGGGACATTAATCACTACATAATCTGAGAGACGTTTTAGTATAAAAATAAATTTATGGTTTTGGGCAGGTTCAAATAAACTTAAGCAACGTTTCCTCTAAATACTTTGTAAGATCAACAGGGTTCCCATTAATTTGCCACTGTAGTTTCCACCAACTCGTAACTTTTATGATTTACTACATCTGAGTATACAGTCCCTATCATTTCAATCCTAACCGTGACTTAAGTCATGTTGTTCTTTCTTAATGGAGTTCAGGGTTCTAACAGGCACTTCACAAAGAGATGAAACTAGGCGAATGAAGCCAAGTATATGCCTCGTCAGATGTTAATTTTTCTAGCAGGTCTCCGGGTCGTGGTACGATCTCCGTGTTCAACGCAACACGGCTTAAACACCACCTTAACATTCTTGATGCAGGGAAATATATTCTATACTGAAGAACCAGAAATAAATAATGAAAACATAGCCTGGATAGTTGAAGTTCCTCTACGAACAGTTCATAAATATAGTGCAAAAGGAGTTTCCTTAACGTTGCAAAATTATGCAATAGAGGTGGCTGAAAAATACTAGCAGAAAGTAAGTAACGGCACAGTAAGACTGCTTTCAGACTTATTCTCGGTTTACATGAAACACCCAGCTGAGCCGCTTGATAATGGTATCGGGTCTGGTATATAAGAAAAGTAGAGAAAGGGAGCTGGTCGAATTTCTCGGGGCGGTTGAACAACTGAAACTGGTATCACCACAGAATCTCTCTTCAGAGCCACCAAAATAAATTACATTTGTACGCTCTGATTTGGGGTTGTTGAACGTGAAGTTACCAGTCTCGATGGCTCAACCGCCCGGAGAAATTCGACCTCCGCGCTCTCTTTGCTTTTCTTGATAAGATGGGTACGTAGAAGCCTGATCTAGCTTGCAATATAGATTCGCTGAACAACAATTGTGTCATGAATTTAAAGTGTGTCCCGCAAAGGGAACAAATAAAAATAAACACCCTGTTTTATTTATATTACTCGTAACATAAAAGTACCTACTGAGTTTTTGTTTGTTCCAGCCGTCCGCAATGAAGGTGCGCATTCACTGAGGTAAGGGGTCACTAACATTACAAGGATAAAATACTCTCATAAGAAAAATGTACGTAAATCAACACAAGCATGCCCACTACAGGCAAGACGCAGAAGCGGCGTAGGGCCATTGTTTGGTTTGTTTATGTATTTGGAAATTTTCTGCTTGTCATGTCTTGCCGCCCCATCTCGTTGCCAACAGCAGCTGTTAACCTTTAGTTGGAAGAAGAAATAAAACCACATTATTCACACTGCCAGAGGATCAGAATGAACCCATTGCAAGCACGTGCTTAAATACTGGTGAATAATACATTTGTAACTGCTCTTCCTTAGTTTTTTATATTTGCAATCTCCATTAGCTGGAAGAAGGAAACCAGTCCAATTTCTTTGACATTCTTTAACCACAGCCTGATACCTGGAAGCTATCTGAACATTGCAAAAAGCTAAGAAAGTTTCGACATTTTTTTCTTTCATTTCCATTAAACAGCATTTTGGGCTTATTTGCCTTATTCCCGCTCAGGCAAAGCTGCATAACCACATTTTTAACCAACACATACATCTCGCACTAGCTTTATGTCCAGAAAAGTGAGGGAAAACGTTAACCATGCTTTAAATGACATAGTTTATACCAGTGTCAGCCAACTGGATACTCTGTGACGTCAGCGAGCAAGTCTCTTCCTGCCTCAGGCTCTCAGCCAGGAACTCAGAAGTGTAGAGCAGGAGAGGCCAGGGGAAAGGGTTAGGGAAGAACTAATGCAGTAAGGGAAATTTATGAAATGAAAATTAAATTGAGTTTTATTTATGGACACTCTTTAACGGCTGAAGTCCTTAGCGTCCCATTCTATATTGGGCGTGAAAAACCGGTAATTTTGCTCAGAGGCCTCTTTATAAGGCTTGAGGCTCTTTTACGTGCCGTAAATGTACGACACGGGAGCACTGGCTTTACTTCCTTTACGAAGGAAGCCATGCTAAGGATTTTTACCCCGAAACAAAATCCATCGCCCTCCGCAGGGTTTGAACCCGCGACCTCGGGAACTAGAGGCTAGCATGGTAACCACTACACCATGGAGGACGACAGGGAATGTATGTTGTTCCTAAGTGGTTGTGAGACACAAAGCCTTCCCTTCTCTTTCCTACGAATCTCTGAAACGGAGTTACGCTTTACGCAATTGATTGGCTGACTTTAAGCGTGACACACTTTAGTTAATATGTAAATTATGTATTTTACACTATTTCTTTGGCGTTCTTTACTTAACTTGGTGGGAAGGTGCGTATGAAAGTAGGGTCGTTTTCCGATTCCAGGCCTGTGGAAGAGAACGTGGAGACAAGTTTCTTATTGTTATCCAAAAGATTAACGAGTGAGAGAGCTATAGTTAGATTCAATGCCTTTTCAGCGGTACTTTACAGAAAGGTGCCTACAGTAACCGCCTTTATGTAAACCGGCGAATCTAAGCATCACTTTCACTGCCGACTTTTCACTTCGCAACTTCTTAGCTAACAGAAATGCCTGTCTGGGAAAGAGCAGTCCCTTATATAGGATATAAGAATATTTAATGAAACTTTTTGTCTACCCATAAATGCAATGCTACATGAATAGAACCTCATGTTTATTCAAATTGGATAGTAGGGTGATATGAGTCTTCCAATAGCAACTCATCCTTTGCTTGCTTCGCTTTGTTTTTCTGTCCTCCACAGGTTTATCGCAGCATGTGAATCAGACCCGATCGAGTTAGTTGCGCCTTTAACTTCTTGGGCTGTATGCAGGCAAAGCTACAGGTTATTCAAAAACATGGAAGATATTCACATTTCTGTTCATGTTTTTAAAACTATAAGAAAGTAACAAGAAATGTTAAGATAATATGATCTAGCGCTATCTCTTAAACGTAAACCACCAGGGAAAATCAGCACTTTGTTTCAACTACACCTGTATAACTGTGTATTATGCTACCTGTAGCATTCCTAATTCGTTAACTTATTGCGTGAATTTGACCGTCATACAGAGAAATTAACTGCAATTTTGCATTGTTTAAAACATTTGAATACTATCTGCACTTGTATACAAAAACTTGATGCGATGTTCTGTCCAATTTTGCTCTCTGCTATGGTGGGATTTGAGATGAAAAGTGGACTAAAATCGATTTCAGTGCTTCATGTTAAACCTAGTAATTGATCGCACAAGAACACTTCAACCCTTCCTCTACATGTTCCACTGTTCCGCCAATATTTATGTTTGAAAATACTGCATGAAAGAAAGGGGAGGAGAATTAATACATGCCTCAGAGACAAAATCTTTGAAGGACTCTTTTAATAAATTTTAGTTAAAACATACACTAAATGTGTAAGCTATCAATATCTTTATTTCATTATATCTGCCTATTTCTAAGAGAGAGAATGTACATATATTAGTCAACATTCTGAATCACAATTTCAACGCAAATACAGGATTATTCAAAAAGAAGGAACAGACTTTACATATTTATTTCTAATGAACGACAATAGATAGCGACACATAGACACATAATTGAATAGAGGAAAGTTCAAAGTTTTAAGCCCCACCTATTAGTTGTGTTTGTTTACAAGAAAATGGCGACGCAACAGGAAAAGTCGTTTTGTGTGCTACATTATGCAAAGAGTGAATCCATTGTTTCATTGCAGCGTGCATTTCGTTGAAGTTCAACAACGAGCCGCCTCGTCATAAAAAATTCACGATACAATAAATTCGTATGCAAAGGGAAAAATGCTGTTCGTCCTCGCATAACAAATGGTGTTCATGTTGAACACATAAAATAAAACTTTGAACTTTTCTCTATTCAGTTATGTATCGCATGTGTCGCCATCTATTGTCGTTCTTTAGAAATAAATATGTAAAGTCTGTTCCTTCTTTTTAATAACACTGTATAGCCTAAAGGCAAACTCAATAAACAGGTTGCTGTGCGTGCCTATGTATAGGAAGCATGGGTAATATCTATGCTAAATTTCAATAAGTGAGGCACATTACCATGGAGTGAACACTTTCACGGAATTACCTCCACCGCAATAAACCCAAATTGGGGAAAAGGTTATATTTATTTTCTTAAAGGCGTATGAAAAGTATTAATGGATTAGTATATTTAAACGCAAGTACACAGTTTCTGCAAAATTCCTATTTCCTTCATTCTCGATGAATTTGTGTAGGGTGTAACGCTTTTCTGAACCAGACACTCCTACCGAAACAGAATTCAAAAATATAATCGCCACGCGACTTCAACTGCGCAAACAAAGTAAAATCAGTCGTCATTAAAAAATTAGTGTTATCAGTTTTCGGTTTTGCAAACGATTAATATGGACCACTTCAGAAATTAAGAAGAGAGGGCGGGATAAAACTTTACAACAAAAGTGGCAACAGCTAGAACTGTTTCTTCAAAAGATTCCTTTCCCTCTGTGATTATGGGGTAAGGTAAGGTTAAAGCGAAGGCTTTTTGCTGCTGAAAGGCACAGAAAGCATGAACCGAAATGTATATGTATGTATTTAAATGGGCGATATACACAGCGTTTGTTTGAACGTTTGACCGGCTTAACGGCAATTTTCTTGGCATTGGCAAGCACAATGTTTGTCGACGGAGACGGACATTTGTAGTCCCTAAAATTCAAGCGCATAGATTTCCTATGCAAATCATAACTAAAATAACTGTGCTACCTTAGTGTTAGATGTGGAAATGATGTCCTTGTGCCTTTACACATCTTTCGCACTTTTTTACGCAAATATGCATTAACACTCAATTCTTTATGGTCATGTAAATAAAACAAACCATGCCTCATCCGAAAAAAAACTTAAAATACGTGTCAATGGAGCGATCATTAATATTATCCAATCTAAACGTAGAAATTAAATCTGCTCACATTATCGGGTGATTACAATTCCTGAATTACAGTTATCTTACAGAGTTTTAATTTTAAAAGTTTAGTGCCATTCTAAGCCGAGGTTTGTGAAATTCTTGATTCCTGTGTCAGGTTTCTCGGATATTTAGTTACATTTCGTTCTAACTTTTCTCCGATGCCATAGATTTTTCTCTGTGTAAGAACACGGTCATTTAATTTCGAATTCTTATCAATAACAGATCCTGTTTCCTTAATCTGTTCGCAAGATTGCGAACCATTTTCTGTGAGATGCACTAACAGCAGGAAGTCTGTCCATAAATCGCCGTCTATAAGAGTTTGTAGTCACCTAGCATTTATATATATATATATACACATATATATGCATTTTTAAAATAGAACAATACCTAGTTACATTAACAGAATAAAGGTAGGGTAAATTAGAATGTCAGTGGCGTTTAATGCAAGATTCTAGTGCAAGTGGTTTACGAGAAATCTTATTTTGAAACTTTTACGCACCGACACTTGTACAACCTGTGCTAGCACAAACTAAAAAAAAAGGGGGGGGATTACAATACTTCTGTGTATGAGTTACAAGTAAATAGAACATAATCCTTCAAAGGTTTGTTCAAAATGACCACCGGCAGCTTCAACACACGCTTCCAGTCTGCTATGGAAAGACTGCTGCACACGTTCTAGCATTTCAGCGGAAATTTCAGAGCAGGCAGCAGTAATACGTCGTTTCATATTGCCTGGTGTAGTTGGTGCATCCTTGTAGACAGTGTCTTTCAGCCTTCCCACAGAAAAAAGTCCAAAGGGGTCAGATCCGGTGAACGGGCCAGCCAAGGTACAGGTCCTCTTCGTCCAATCCAACGATTTGGAAACAATTCGGTAAGACAAGCTTTAGTACTTCGTGCACTATGGGCTGGACAGCCATCATGTTGGTACCACAGGTTCCTCCTAGTCTGCAAAGGAACGTCTTCTAGCATCTGTGCCAGATGGTCTGTCAGGAGGCTGCGATACTTGTGCGAGTTCATTGTTCCTTCTGCGAACAAAGGGCCTATGAGCTGATGGTTCACTATCCCACACCACACGTTTAAACTCCATAGACGCTGACGATCCACCTGATGAAGCCAACGGGGATTGTCAACAGACCAATAGTGCATGTTTCTGCGGTTTATCTGGCCATGATTAGTAAATATTGCCTCATCACTAAACAAGATAAATGTTGAATCTGGAGTATCATGTCTTAATGCCCATGTACAAAAGTTAATACGATTGTCAAAATCGTTTCCATGCAGCTCTTGGTGGAGAGAGGGATGGAACCTATGTCGATGGAGAATGCGCACAGTACACTTGCCAGACTTATGCCACTTCCACGTGCGATTGTGCCGGAACTAATTTGCGGATCTACTGCAACGGCAGCCAAAACATTAATTTCTGCCTCTTCTCCAGTCACTTTCGTTACGTTTTCTAGGTGTTACAGTTTCACGTAATTGGTCGAAGAGGTTGATAAATAATTGCCGAGATGGTTGACGTCTATTGGGATACGTTTCCGCATACACCGTACAGGAACGAACAGCAGTCTTCCTACACTCTCCATACACTATGAGCATGTCGACTTTTTCTGCATTAGTAAACCCCATCTTCCACTCACGAGTGACTGCTTCAACTGTCTCAAACTAACTGAGCAGAAAGTCGCAATGCAATCAATGAACAGAAAACACTATGCAAACAAACATAACAACCTCGTACCTAGCAACTAAGCAGGTTGAATGGGACAAACAATTTTCGGGGTGGAAACTTTTCAAAATACGATTTCTCGAAAACCACTTGCACTAGAATCCTGCAACAAAGACCATTGACATTCTAATTTACCCTACCTTTATTCTGTTGATGTAACTAGGCATTGTTCCATTTAAAGATTGTATGTTTGCCCAAAAAGTACATTTTCTCAGTATTATTAATATCTGTTTATGGGTTAATGTACGACTCCCTGACTACCAATTAATGTTGTGAAAGTTGCACATCAATAGCACTTTCCATTTCCGAAATATTTGCGGTGCAAGCTTTAGGTGATTCACCCTATATATACAGTGCTAAGTATAGGGAATTTTTGGCATTATAACAGCACTAACGCACTATAATACTGAAACACTTGGGTCTCACAACATAATAAACTCTGTACAAAGACGCATGAAATTATTAGTCGGCACACGGAGAGGAGGGAATGTGTGTGAGGAACAGAATTGGTTAGATACAGCGTAGTGAAGGGCAACCTGAATTCTTTTCTCCAAAAGTAACGTCCAATGAGAGACCACGCTTTTAGGATGCATGTAATGCTTGAGGAGGAGTATAGTTTCGACATTCCAATTTACGCACTTCTTCACCTGAGGGTTCAAAGCCGCGTACTACCTAAACGGCATAATGAAACAAGAACGTTGAATGACATATGCGTTAATACCTTCATGATGTTAAACGTTTCTTCTGTCACACAGGCAATCTTTTTCTTGCATCGGTTACAGGCTGTATAATTTAAAATATAAAATGATAAGAAAGTCTAAATGTAAATCTCGTTGAAATTCACAGTTTTAAAACAGTAAAGTTTTATGGTATTACGCTTTCCAAAATATATATCGCTGAGGAATACAAGTAAAGGAAGAGTTTCATCCCAAGCAAAAATTCAATACCAACATTAAATTAAACATGCAATTAAAAATTTCGGTAAATATAAAATACCATACTTAAAGTAGGAACCTTTTAGACTACGAGCGAAGATCTTCAACGAGATCTGCCATCTTAAACAATCCTTTATATTGAACACTTTTATTCGGTACTCTTTTATTTGACAAAAGTGATTAAAGAGTTTATTTAAAACATATGGGATAACGGCATGATTGATTAATAAAAACGTTTGAGCTTTGGTAAACAGCTATGCAGATCTCTGTGTCTTCACTGAACTTTCTGCGAGGGGGGAGGGGACCCTTACTGCAAGACTAATTTAAGGCTGATTAAAATAAACGGTTTACGTAAAATAACGCTTCGTGTTATTAAACCGAAAGTGTACGCAAGTCATCATTGTTTTGTTTTTCATAAATCTCATGTGGGAGATAAAGAGCTGACACACTCAGTCTTCTGTATTTTTTGTGCACCTACAACAAAATATATATTAAAACCATATCATGAATGCATGACAGGAAGCAGAATATTATAGGGTTCACCTATATCTCCTATTCTCTACAATTTTGCAACTGATTTCATTCTGGAGGAGCTCAGTGAGTCATCTTTGTCTGAAGAATATGGTTACTCGGTGGCTTCAAATTGTCAGAATTTAACAATTATGAGTTTCGCAGATGATACAGTGATCATTGGAAAAAATTGGAAGCAGCAAAAGAATTAATTAAATTAGCAATGCAACGTTTTCAAGAAAACAGCCTCACCATCAATACATCGAGATCTGTTTGTTTATCCATTACAAATGGAAAGTATTCTCCTAATAATATGATTATTTCTGAAGATAATGAAATTCACTGTCAACACCCTGTGAGAAAATACGTTACCTAGGCATCAACTTAAAATATGAAATAATTTTTGACAGTCATCAAACTTTAGAAAAGTTATATAAAAAATCTGAAACTTTAGAAAGTTCACCCCTGCTACAAGCAGACAAGAAATTTACTATTTTAAACTCATCCATCTCAACGATATTAATTTATCCGTTTCAAGTTATTCCAATGGAGAAAATTCCACAAAAATGTTTAACTGATGCTGACAAAATATTAAAATGCACTTTAAAAACATTCTAAAGGTACCAACGGAGGTTCCAGACCAATGGTATACATTGAAAGAAATTTTAAAGGCCTTGGTCTATTCTGCGCCTCATGGGAAGTTCCACTCCAACATATAAACATCTGCAAAGTTCTAAAATGCTTCAACGACCCACTTGTTAACACTGTAAAAGATTTTGATGAAGAAACTCGAAACTGTTTACGACTCCTCAACATCACTCATAACGACAATAGAGATCCTGTAAGTTTTCTCCCAGATGCAAGGATTGTATGACGACATCTGAGAAAAAAAGAATTCCAACTTTGGAGCGAATTACCGCACAAAGGAAGAGGAGTTAAAATGTTCAGTGATTATACACCTGCTAATAAATGGATCCGAGAACATCGCGGACTTTCTTGCTCTGAATGGAGAGATGCCATCAAAATGAGTGCTGGAGTTGTTGCTGTACGCTCCTTACCAGGGAGGTCCCAGAACACTACCCTCTGTCGCCGTTGTGGCAAAGAGCACGAAACCCTTGCACACGTTCTGGGTGCTTGCCCATACGGACAAGTGCTGCAAAACAGCAGACATCACAAAATAAGAAATGTGATTGCAGCAGGTATGAAGGAAAAAGGTTTTCGGGTCCACGAGGAGGTATATGGATTTTCCAACAGGCGCATCGACATCATCGCCTACAAGACATCATCTGACAGAAGCGGGTTAATCATTGATCCTACTGTGCGCTTTGAATCCCACTGTCAACAGCCCGAAGAAGCAGACGCAGAAAAAAAGGCCATTCATAAACCCAGTATCTCCTATTACAAGGATAAATATAATTTAAATAAAATCTCAGTCACAGGATTGATGATAGGAGCTAGAGGGACAATACCCAAAAACATACACAAGTTTTGGGTAGATTATGACCTAGATAAACGCCTACTTTATCAAATAGCAATCATGGCTATTAGAGGATCAATTCTCATCCTCAGAAATCATTTGTATTCAATATAATATCGATACACACTTTACAAATAATTGAAATTATATATTTATACATGTATTTATTTTAACTGCATAATAGGATTATTTTATACTACTTTTCTGTCCCGATTTAAATTCATTTGTATTTCCATTTTAAGTTGATTTTCACTATTTTGATATGTTAACTATAACTTTCTCTACCCATTATAAATTACTCTCAGATTAATTTAATAAATGTTTTTCGATACTGCTTTAATACATTATTTTGCTATAGCTAGATGCACGCATACAGTACACTATATGACAGTCAAACTTTTAAAAATACGCTCGCTATGTATGCTGAACCTGATATAAATTTGAACACTTTTTGTATGGCCCGTTGAGAAACAAAAGAATAGACACAATATTTCAAAAGCGTGTAGTTTAAATATTGGAAAATGTCAACCAACCACAGGAAATATCCTGCAAATGACCAAGGCTTAAAATAAGTTATGACAAAAATTGTACATTTTAAAGATCTGTATACATTTTTGTTTAGCTTCTATAGTTTCATACTAATACAAAGTTCAAGTAGAACGAAAAGGTCTTCAAAGGCTATTCACAAAAAATTCAAGATTTGCGCATTTTTCTCGTGCCGATAAGTAAAATATGTTTTAATCAAAATATTTACACGCAATTTTGAGAAAATAAAAATTAACGAAACACTTTCCATGTAAATAGCATCTTGGGGTGGGGGATTTTATTGGATATATTCCTGTCGCATCCCTCATCTGTCTCTCATTCACGTACTTTTTTTTGTAGTTTCGGGAATCTCAAAACATTTATTTCTGGTAAAATCTTCATATTGAATTTTTGGGAGGAATGCAATACTTCATCATAAGTAAAAGGGAGAGAAATTATAAGACTATGTATTAATGATTGAAATCATTTCTTCGCAGATGCATACTGCAATTAATTTGAAATTGATACAAAGGCGTTTTACGTGGATAAGAATGCTTAAGAAGTATCGCGCTTACACATCCAATGCTGATGTTTTACTATTCCCGTCTCAGCAAGAAAGGAAATCATTGCAGCTAACCAACCAACCAACAGATTTTCCGAACTGTTTTTCCTATCCGTTTTGGCTTTGCTTGGCTTGCGACTATTCTTTTTTTTCGGTCAGCTGAGTTACTACATATTCTCCCAGGAAAAATAACCACAAAGCTAACGGCTCGACTCGGCATGGAGGCTCCCTGGCAGTATCTAATCTGCAACCACATCAATTCCTGGGTCCGCGTAGAGAGAAAGCCTACAGGAGTAGCTGGATTTACAAAATACAGCAATATTACCAGCCCATCTGATATTCTTCTCGTGTGGATCCTGTCGGTGCCTCGCTGATATGCAATAAAGGTTTTACAGAAGCCGGCGCAAGAATATTTTATTGCTTCTGCTTTCAAATGCCGTGGCATTAAATTATGGCGCTAGCACATCTTCCAGGCAGCTTTTCTGGAAAAGTTGGAGAGTAACGTACACTTCACCTTGCGCGTGACAGAAAACTGTCAAGAAATTTATTTAGCGTTTATCTGCGCGTCCTGTTTATATAAGAAGGAGAATTCTACTGCAAGAAGCTGACATCTCTGCGCGCAACTCCTTTCATATGTGCTTTTTGCAGTTAAGGAAAGCTGTCTGCTCCAGTGCTACTACCATATTTCTCCTATATTTACCTTCCTCATGGGAACAGAATACCAGTATTACAACCTACGAACTGGGTGTTAATTTCACTGGAGGACGTTTATTTCTGAATCGGATCATGTACCTGCATGGAAGTGCCGCACTGTGGCAAGTTATCCAATGGGAACCAAAATCGTGTTAGTAAGTTATAGTCTATCCTACTGAGAGCATGGACAATGCTGTCAAACGTTGTGTAAAATTCAAAATGCAAACACATAACGGGTCTCAGTAATACTAAAACAACAAAAGCAACAGTAATACCTTTCAACAAATGTTCACTGGAATTGGGTAAATGACATACCTTAATAAAAAAATACATGTTTCTTACAAACAAAAACTTAGCTCTGGTGACTGAGCAAACCATCTGTATCCAAGAATAAGCGTACTCGTTAAACACTCGAAATAGAAAACCAGGAAACATTAGTATATTATGCACTCTAGCTGAAAAAAGGTGTAATTTAACAATCAATTTAAGACAGTCTTTGCATGAAACTATTTTCTGCATATTAGGGATAGCCAAAATAGAACTTAACGTACTTTGAAACAATTATATTGTTATAAAGGTTACGGAAGTAATTTCAGTAACGAGGACCCCCATAAGTATATTATGACTTTGTCCGGTTTTTCAACTGTCACTTCTCTAAGTTCACGTCACTTCACCGTTTTCAACTGGTTCAACTTGCTTTGAGACTTCACTGTGACTTCACTAAGGTGAACTAGTTCTAATTCCCCTTCACTTCCTTCGAGACGTAGCATCTTTTTCCGGACGGTTCGCTCGCTGGGAAGTTCGAACACAAGACCTCCACAATCTCTCATTCCTCAGCAGCACCCACTGCACAACACCACAGTAGTCGTCACCAACTCGCTCGGAGGATGGTACCTCGTCGCAACGGAAACTCACCCGCCAACTCGCTCGCTCGCTCACTGACCGACTCTCGCAGAACGCTCGCTTATATAGGCAATGGAATCTTCCACAGAACATTTTAGAACTATCTCGAGGTGGGGGTAAAGGAACTTGCAGAAGTTATCCGCCGATAGCGCTCCCAATGTTTGCGTTGACGAGCAGTGCTACTTATTGTTGTTTATCTCCGACTGTCTGGCGCCGACATCGCGATAACCTTGGGTCATAACCGCTGCGTCACAATATCCCATGCATATGCGTAAACCTACTTCTATTAGTGTTGTTGAAATTCAATTTCTGAACAATACGTACTATTAAGTCGCTTCTCAAGACACTTCAGTTCAGTATACCATCTAGCAACTGAAATATCTACTACAGCAAGTACCTTTCAAATGGGAAGAGTTTTGCTCTCCAGAGAATTAGATGTTACTAACTATGCGTTGCAACTTCGTTACCACTTCCTATTTCTCTCTTACTTCCACATTATCTAGCGCAATGTAACGTAAGTACCTCTCGAGGCACACTTGCTTTGCTTACACCATAGGCTTTAGCACCAAGTTGCTGATCATTTTTAAAATCAAGTTGATTTCTCTCTTCTTCGTTTTTGCATCTTTTAAAAAATGTGTATATCCTAAAAATAATATTTTGAGTGTAGGGGATTTTCTTGAAAATCTTTATGTCGCATCTTTGGAAAATGCCGAACTTAAGTACCAAGTTTGATGTTTATCCGACTTTTCATTTTAGAGCTATTATGTTCAGACTCTCACACAGACAGACATTTCTTCTAAAACTACTGTGTTTTTATTCAGGGGCCACAAAACATGTATTTTCCGGGAAATCTCGACATCGAATTTTTGGGTCGAATGCAATGCTTCCCCTACTTACTCTACGCAGTAGAGAAAGTAAATCTTATGTGTTACATTCATACGACTTTCTCTACCCTACATCGCTTATTAGTGGGTATACAAATTATTCTTACAAAAGTGTATTTTCCTACTTGATTTTAATCGAGATAAACATTTAGCTGCGATGCACATTTCGTTATAGATACAAAGAAAACAGTGACAGTCAAATGTTTAAGTACTGTACGCTATACCCTGGCAGAGGATTATTCCGTATGCGGGTAGGGGCCATAAAAGTTAAAGAAACTTAGCAATCGAGTTTTTTTTGATTCGTATGTGCATTTGACTGTGTAGTATGCTGACTTCTTAAATTATGCAGGAGTTGTTTCTTTATTGAAAATATTCAGCTCTTCTTGGCGACCGCTTAGCGATGGCGGGCATCTTGTCAGTTGTCAACGTATGAAAAAAAAATGTGGCTAATGGAATGTCGTGAAGCAATGAAAATGTAGCTAAAGTGTTTCATTCGAATTTAGACACGCAGAACCTACGGCTACGTCCTGTCGTCCTTCTCGGCCACAACTGCTCCACTCCTCTCTTAAAAAACATCCCTCGACTATGCTTTGAGGCTGAGGGCCCTCAATCCCTCGGTTATGCCTTGCAGCTTAGGGCTTTCAATGTTGCAACGTTGGCAGCAGAATACCAACAACAGCAACGCTCCCATGATGCAAGTTTGTCTTACATGTTGATAGCGAAAATGCTCCCTGTCCGCATACAGGGTAATTGGCTTGTTGGCATAAAAAAAATCCATACTCTTTCCATGGCATCGCGAGAAAAAGCTAAAAATCGACAGGACTTTGAAAGAATGGCTAAGTATTGAACAATTCGAAACATTATTAACGGTTATCTCGGAAATGGCTGATGCCACAGAAAAAAAGGTTATTTGAAATAAATTTGTGTTCTAAAGAGATCTACATTTGTTGTGTAGTACGTTTTCGTCCATGGCTTAATGTTTACTAAGTTATACAAGATTACACAAAACTTCTTCCGAATGAAGTGGACATCACGGGCTATTCCCAGAAAATTCAAGATATATATTTTATTTCACATGTAAATATCTTTAATATATGGTATTTTTATCAAAATTGTTACAGCCATTGTTTAGAAAGCAAAAAAATTCGAAAAAAGTCCCTTTTAAAAGGTAGTTTAGGATGGGAATTTTCTTGAAACTCTTTGTGTCGCATCTTTGAAAGGTACCGAACCCAAGTACCAAGCTTGACATTTTTCCGACTTTTTTTTAGCTATGCTGTTCACACACACACACACACACACACACACACACACACACACATGCACATGCACTTGCACCTTTTTCTAAAAATGCTTTTTTGGGAGGAGGGTTCAAGGTGCCTGAAAACATGTATAACCGGTGAAACCTCGGCGTCAAATTTTTGGGTGGAATGCAATACCTTCTCTACCTACTATGTACCAACCATGTTTTCGAATGCTAGAACTGCCAATCAGTAGCCACATACAGTTAAGTTGCATCAAGGTTAAGTGCATCTAAACAGTTTGAGTTTAGCGACATTTCTTTATGTCGCGTTAAGTTGATCCTAATCCCGCCTTTACATATGGTTTTTCTGATATTAGACATTATGCACTGGTTTACAGAATTTTAAAATGTTATCACATTAAATACATAATATTTTATAAAATTATTTATCCTAAATTCCTATCAAGTTGTCAGCAATAGCGTATTTTTCATTGGAAACCCACGAGAGCGTTGCAGCGCGTAATGTAAATATTTCGAATTTCTTGTAGCTCATCTTCTGCTTCTGTTCAATCTAATTATTAGTCTGAAATACATAGACGCATGAAATCTAATCACAAGTGTAGTTATTTTACATGTGATGACAATTACACAACATTTTAATTATGCGAAAAGTAAACATGCTCGTGTAATACTGTGTAAATTAATAATTATAAAAACGTATTGAAGTATTAACATTTAACCCCATATGTAATTACCCCAATTGAATTTCTCTTGCAACCATTATCCGTATCTATAATCCAGTTTGATACAAAATAACAGCTACTTGTAACAGCGGTAAGAGTAACAGTATTATCGGAGGCAGGTAGCTATAAACTAAGACGTTAGCAATGATATATTGACCATTAATTGTAATCGTTAAAAAATTATTTATTATGCCCACGCTACATGCGGTTAGTGTCCATAATTAATTTGGTCAGCATGGGCAAAAATAAATTCTGTATACATTCTATTAATTTATTACCAAAAGCTGTGTTCACGATAAACCGTGACCTCAAATCAACTATTTGTTCGGTTTATACACGGCACGATACTCTAATCGACAGACACTCTCATTTCCGAAGCCGACGGCTTGGTGTCGCAACAGCCTGAAATCACGCACATAAAACATTAGCTGCTAATTTGAAAGATGGTTATAGACTGGCGTGTTGACTGTAGCAGTTGCGGTCCAGTGATTGTTTCTAATCACTTGGAGAAACACTTGAACAGCTGCCAAAGACACTATTTCCGGACGAAATGCTTTAAAGTGGCAATGGTTTGCCGTCCACAAACCGTAACAAAAATCTTCAGAACTCAGGCACGAACTATTTCTAACTATTCGATGCGTTCTAGGGGAATCAGTTGTACATATTAGGTTATTACAGATGCGAACGGGGGGGGAGTGTTGCTAGTTCTGCTATGACTTACCCATCGGACAAAACTCTGTTTCTAATAACCTTGCCGCTGACATGAATTCTTCGCGCCCCCTTTCCTTCCCCTTCTTCTTGATTAGCCAATGTACATCCTTGAATGGCGATGCATACCTATGCAATGTACAGTCAGGCGATAAGAGCGATAAAAAAAACACTGTCGTGATAGATGCACTGCTTTCGTCATCCTGAGTGGCAAATGTAAGCCGAATGATCTTCGTACCTATTCTTTAATAATTGGCATGCATTCCAGATGCATTCAGTCTGTAACGTAATATATTTGATTCATACTTATGAAAATGTCGTCTTGTCTTGCCAAAGCTTCACAGGGGTATACAATGTGCTGGGTTGTTTCAGTTTCTTTCTTGCACAATCTGCAATCTAAGTTATCCTGAAATACTCCCATCGTGTTAAAATGCTTTTCCATAGGAGCATGTCCAGTGAGAAATGTAATATTCTCAACTGGTCTGTTACGTTTAAGAAGCTTTCAGCTCTTTTCTTACATGGTTTTCTAATAAATAGTTTATCGTGTTTGTTTCTTGGAGTTTTAAGCAGTTTTATGATGTTCTACTTTGGACCAGTTCTTAATAGCCTCTCTTACTAAACATAGAGATATTCCTTGAGCCGGTTCTGCCCCAATATATTGTGTAGCTGCTCCTTGTCTTCACAGTTCATCAGCTTTTTCATTTTCCTCTATGACACTATGACCCGGCACTCAGATAAGTTGAACTTCATTCTGCTCTACCAGGCTTGTGAGCATGTTTAGGAGTTTAAAAATCAGTCCTAACGCTACCTTACGACTACTTAAGTGCAGCCTGGCTGCCTAAGAAGATAAGGATCTATTTACCAGTGTAAGCTTTCCTTATGTTTCATATTGGCATTGAATAATAACAAATTTTTGTGTCAATAACCGTAGCAAGAATACTTTTTGTTCATTGTTCATATGCCATGTACTCCGGATCCTGTTCCTGCGCCATCCCTTGAGCCGTCTGTACACCACATCAAAATTTTCTCAGAAATTTCCAGGCTTTATTCGTCCAGCATTCAGAAACAATAATGACTCTGAAGTTCTTTGTAAAATGTTTAATTGAAATTATATAGTCTGACGGAATTTCCAAAGATGCATCTCCTATATATGTTCTAATTCTTAACAAACCCGAAGTCTATTTCAGGAATTCTCAATCGCTTAGCGTGTTGCAGTCATATTCTTGCTTCCTCCATTACAACTAAATGCAATGGAGTCAGGTTCAAGAGTGCCCCCATTGCTGCAGTAGAAGTTGTTTTCATAACTCCTGTAACAGCCATGCATGATGTTACTTGAACTTTATTTAGTTGATTTCAGAGCCTATTTGAAGGACTTCAGGCCACCAAATCAATACTCCCTAGGTTATCGATGGTACGCTTATTCTGGTTTATAGCCAATGGATCATAGCAAGTCTTACTCCCCATCTTTTACCATGCGTGCGTCTAACTACTTAAAACTTGTATTCGCACATTTTATAGTCTTCTTGAAATGCTGATTCCAGTCCATGGAATAAAAGTGATTACCAAGTATTTTACTTCCTCAGACATTTTAAGTTCTTCACCTTGAAGATATAGAGGTCCTAACCCTTTTATGTCTCTCCTTTTGGTAAATGGTACTATCGCTGTTTTATGAAAATGTAAATTTGATAATTATCTTCGAATATATTAAGATAAATAAGGAACTAGTTTGTATCGCACAACAATCTATTCCACGACAACAGCTAATGAGAGGTGGCTAATGCACGTGACAGTTAAGAGATACGGGATAAAGTTATATAGAACAGGGTTTAGGCAGTTAAGCGCCCAAGAATACTTACATAATTAACGTCCCATATAAAACATTATGCAACGTTTACGAAAATGGCAAATTTATTGACGAGAAAATATGCTACCAAAGTTTGGTCAGGGTTCGAATGTATGAACATAAGTGTAGATCCATTTCTCCTGTATGAACTGGCGCATTTTAACCTTGCCTTCAATTGAATGGTCGCCAAGAATAACGTAATTAAATAATTTTCCCAGTTTCTTTTTCAGGAAACAAAAAATATGGTATTTTAATACTTACTCTTACATATTTATAAATATTTGTCAGAACAGTCTCGAGTATTTATACTAGGTATGTATCATACGTGTGAAACCCTGTTTTGCTCATTTATAGTACCGCTAGTTTTAGATAGACTGGTCACTAGATCGACTGTGCAGTGGTAATTGTCTCCTACACCACTAGATTTCTCTAGCTCGTAGCAAACAGCACTGTATCAGTTTAGTTCTGCTGGTTCTGCCATTTACGTGGATCGGAATTTGCCGCTCGTTGAGTAAAACTGTTTTGTATGGATAATAAATTGTTCGTTGTGGTTGAGTGTATCTTGCAACTGCGTATGTTTCTGTATGATACGTGTGTGAAATATTCTCTGCCAGAAATTCTGGGACAAACTTCCATCATAAGTCTCCAGAGTTACAATTCCTAGCAGAACAGCTATCCATAGTCCCGTGAATAGTCAAGTGTACAGGAGTTCAACAATGCTGTTTAGCAAAAACTAGTCCAGCAAACCAAAAACGTTTTCGAAAATACAGTGGAGGAATTCGCAATTAAGATTATCATTTTCAAACCTAGTGCAATACAAATAAGCCAAGTATCTATATTTACGTAGTTTCCTGTCGCGCTATCGGCGCATGGGGACATCCTAGCGGTGCTTTATGTAATCAGGTGACTTTCTTCAGTCACTGATTCCCCACTAGGCGCGAATGGTGGCAAGTGATTAGCACGCCCATAGATAGCTCCACGGGAGAGAAGCAGGACACTCAGGGACCTCTTTCAAGGAATGAGGTTCTTCTACGTACAAATAAACATTACACGGGACCTACGGCTTTACCTCCCTTCCGAAGGAAGCCATGTGCTTAGAATTTTTACGCCCCCAAAAAATTCAGCGACTTCGGGAACTAGAGGTTAGCATGGTAATCACTAGACCACGTATTTTGGTTCTGTTGCCCACTGTTTATATGCAATTCGGACGCTGTGTGTGCGACAAACATCTCCAAGTCAAGGCCATTGCGCTTTCGGTCTATTCTACTCGGAGATTCATTGTGGCTTAAGTCAACCCAAACTAAGAATGTTGAAAAGCCTATAAACACGTCTACTTTTTCATAGTAAATACCTCAGGGCAATTGCATAAAATCGTATCTAGTAGCAAAATTACATTACAAAATTAATAATAATAATAATAATAATAATAATGATAGGTAATGATAATACACAAGAATTTAGTAAACGGTATTACTGAATCACCTTTATTTCAATATACACCTGTTTCAGTGTAATAGTTTCGCTGTTCCTTGTTTTCGCGAAAAGAAAGAATTTTTTTTACTACCATATCGTAATGTGACCATTGCGTAATTGATTTTAGAACTGAAGTGATCAGTCTTGCGGCACTGAATGAAACAATTGAACTATTTTGATGCATTACATTACTACACTAGTTTGTCTATATCTTACGATTTACAATTCTACGAAAGCAGTTCAGAATGAAGAGGACTTCACAGGAAATTCCTAGAAAATTCTTCATATACATTTCATTTGTCATGCAAATATCTTAAACATGTGGTATTTTAGTAAAAATTGTTAGGGAAGTTTTTGAGAAAATCAAAAATAACCAAAACATTTTCATGTAAAGGGCAGTTAGGTATCGAATTTTCGGGTGGAGTGCAATACTTTCTCCACTCACTATATCTAAGTAGTATAGAAAGTAAAAATAAGAACACTATGGCAAGTCAATGTGACGTGTTTGCACGCGCTCGATTCGGGCTTCAAACACACAGTCCTAACGATGACCGTGGAGTGCTGCGTACATTTAGGGGTTTCTGCAAACAAAGTGGCATTCAGATATCAGCACTGAAGAGTTGTTCATCTCTAGTGGATATATCGGTAGGTGGATATCAGTAAATGATACATCAGGATATTTTACACCTAGAAACTCACTTTTTGCAGAGAAAGGACGTACAACGTTATGCTAGACAGCTAATGGTTGCAGTCTGTGAAGAAAGGGAGAGGAAATGATGTTTATGCGTCTTATTTCATAATTTACAGTCAACGGGTCTCATTTCACGCTTTGCCTTGGGTCTCATTTCAATCTAGGTCTCAATTAACCCAACTCGTTCGTTTGGCAGTGATTAAACATTTAGAGCAGCGCTTTTAATTTACATGGCAATCATTTTGTCATTTCCTACGGCCAATAAATTTTTCATTTGTCCTTTATGGTGCAAATACATTGGCTGCTTTCCTCTTCAGATCACTTTCATGAAAACTTTTAAGTTGCGAAATTAAAGTCCCAACGTTTATTTATTATTTTCCTGTTTAATTTTTCGCTGTCCTCGTGTATGATTCATAAGCACTTAATGTTTTTGCCAACCCAAGCTTCTTGTGGCATCGAGTCCTCTATGCTGAATATTCTACTAAGCAGTGGAAATATTCATGTTAATTTTCAGAGGAACTTTCTGTGGTTGGTTACCTCCCCCTCATTTCCCTCAATGAACAGCTGAACTACGAAATACATGCTAAATAAATGAATGCAGCATATGAAGGGAAAAAGCCGAAAGAAGGCACTACACATAAGATGAAAATCCTTTTTTGTTTTGACATAAAATGTGCAGCAGAGGTCGCTGGAGGTCTTTGACCTTCTTCTGCCTTCTCTTTAAGTGGAGAGGAGGGGGCCACTCACTTGGGATGCATGTGTACGTGCACCTTTTGACCTTTCGCTACGCTGCCTTGATTAATTAATAAAAACATAAAAACCCACGAGTATATCCAGTCATTCGTTTCGCTAGCACCGGACCGCCATCTTTCTTAATGAAAGCCTTGTATCCGAAACGAATGGAACAAAGCTATTTTTAAACCCAGAAACGCATATATTCTCTAACATACATGGCTTGCATATAAATCCACAACGTTCATTTGCGTAAAAAAGTGCTCTTGTAACACGTACGCATGTACACTACACACCCCCAACTTCTATGCCTCCCTCTCCTCCTCCCTCTCCCTCTCAAACAGATGTTCTTAATGCTACCGAAAAATTGCATGCCAAGAGTAAACCACAGATTGTGGTGCTAGTACGAAGTTTGTAATCGCTTTCCAGAAATTTCTGGTTTGTTTTCTCTAACCCTCACGTAAGGTAGAGGAAGTATAACATTTAAACATAAAACCATGTGTAGCAACTACATGAATTTGTATGCCCACTATCATTTCATTTCATCTGCATGGAGTATTTACATTGCAAACTTCGATAAGTGTCTGAATGTCGGTGATACAAACACCAAATAAGTAGCCATTTGTTTCACACTGATTCGAAATTTACTTCTCCCAAAATAAAATCAGCATGTAAAATTGTATTTAGCAGAATAATATGAAAGATACAATTTCTAGAATAATTTCTTGTTTTGAAAGTTGGACTTTATAAAACACATACTGAAAAACGCTTCTATGATTCATTTTTACCGAAAGTTTCCATAACAACATTAAGACAATGACCTCATATTTAGATATCGTGGCTAACGAGATAGACAGATTTGTCTATACCATCCTTTGAAGTCAAAGTAGATTTCAACAAGAACTAGACAGACTATGCTGTGGAAGACTTGTAACTTTTTCACTGTATAAGGAACACACAAATATTACACGCAAAGCTATTTACATAACGCACAGCCCGCAAAGAACTGAATATTCATTCTGATACAAAAGTCAATATTATGTCTTCTTGTGCACATCTAATTTTATTTAACTTCAAGTCATTAAAACGTCTGGTATTCTTTCATGTTGGCTCAAGTGTAAGAAACGGAAACAGAAAGAAAAATAAAACCGTTCCCCTAGATAACAGTGGTTTTTACTGCCATAATATTTCCACATTTATCTAATCAGGTCTTATCATCTTTCCTAGGAACGGCTTAATATAAATTTCAAGAAACAAACATGAACCAATAAGTGATGCTATATTCGACGTGAAACAAAGAAGCTATCAGAGCCTATATGAAGTCTACGCTGTTTGGTGTAAATGGGTGCTAATATGATTAGCGACTCGACCTTGTAGAGGGAGGGGTGTTGAGAAATGAGTTACCTGTATGCTTAACTCCATAACAGCTATAAATTTATGTCTAAGGTTTCTTCTCAAGTAGACCTGAAAATTACGCCTAGAATTATTTATGCGATCTAACAGGATGTTGAGCTGCAAGAAGTGGTGAATTGTATGACCTAGTTCGAAGCGATGAATTCCGTTGCTGAAAAAACTACTAAGAAACAGTCTATTATTGGATGTATTTGTTAACTTCAACAGCTACGTTGTTTGTTTCACAAGCTATATTTATTATTATTATTAGTATTATTATTATTATTATTAGTATTATTATTATTATTATAATTATAATATACTATATAGTGCATATAATTTATAGGATCAGAGTATATGTTACAATTTATAGTAATGCAAAATTATATGTAACCTATTATTATTGAATAATGACGACACTGATATGACAACAGTTAAAAGGCGTGGTTGAATATACGGAATATGATCATCAACCTTATTAATATGACGTAACCTAACATAGACATAACCGTAACCGTAACCTATTTTCTAACCAAAACATAGACAATATATAAAAGTATATAATGTCCAATCAGTTTGATTAATTATAGTGTCACAATTTTATACTAGTTCGTTGTAATGGTTCAAAACTGCCAGCATGTTAAATAACCTCATTGTTTATTGTTAAATATTTATTTTAAAAGTTGTAAAGTCGCAATATGACTAACATGTTAAAGCGACTATAAGCTTTCAAAATAAAAAAAATGCATGGCGTTAAGTTTTCTATAACTCCTTTGGCACATAGGGACACCCTAGCGGTGTTTTCTGTAATCAGGTGAATTTCTACAGTTGTTGATTCCGTCACTAGGCGTTCATGGTGGCAGGTGACTAACCCACCGACCATAGATAGCGCCACGGGAGAGAAGCAGGATGCCGCAAGCTTGAAAATGGTCGACAATTTTGCTCAGGGACCTGCTCTTTCAAGACAAAACATTACATGGGACCAACAATATTACTTTCCTTTCGAAGAAAGCCATGCTATGGATTTTTACGCCCGAAAAAAATCCATCGCCATCCGCCGGAATCCGGTGAGGGAACCAGTCTAGCATGGTAATCCCAGACTATCTTTTAGGAAGATGTAAGCAACTTGTCATCAAAGGGCTTGTATTACGCAAGAGAGGAGGTAGAAAGGTGACGTTCAGAGGGGTTGGAGCTACACCTTTCATTATCAACCTAAACCATCAGGTTCCGATATGAGCCAACCTTTTTGCATCCAGGTCTACTTGTTCTCTGATTTGTAAGTACATGATTTCAATTCCGCTTCTTTAACGCCTTTCAAATTATTAGAGGAGAAATTCTGAATTTTTACAATTCCGCATTGTGTTGCTTTTGATACAACGCAGCAGCATTCGAACGACTTGATGAGGTTATAATACTAAAACTATGACGTTGTAACATTGTTAATGCCAAGCATTAAGACAGTGTAGAAGTAATGCTCGCACACGTAGCCCTGAATCCAAAACTAATAAATCCAGTACAGCATTTAATAAACTGAATTCAGTAATTTAGTTACTGTAAAGGGCGAAAAACAAGTTGAACAGCATTTAGATCAATATAAAATCACAATCTGTAATTGCCCACCTCTGTGTCTACCTCAAATTCAAGAGGTTTCGAGTTTGAACCTCGATTACAGTGAGTTACCTATAAGTTTTTTTCAGGGGTTTCGCTTATCCTGAGAAGACGAATATCGGGTAACTCTAAGCTCTAGGGACCTCGGGCCCATTTGCTTCAACCATTTCGTTCCTTCACCATCCATTACCTATGAGGTTAAAGGACAAACTTCAAGGGCCCAAAGAATTGACTCTCTCTAATCGACACCTTGCTTACGGTTTATAATTCATGTCAATATACTCTGATACACAAGATACAATAAATAAAATGACCTTTGCGTAATTATACCAACTAATTTGTTCAATGATTCAGCTAAGGAGAAATGTAAGTAACCCATGCTGATGGCCGGAATGCGTGTTAAGCTTGTAGTAATTGTGTTTGTAATCCATCAGAATTAATTAACATTATATTAATGGGTGTCCATTAATTTTTGGACTTTCACGGGCAAGGGTTACAAGTAATGATGTTGCGATTAGAACAGCGGGCTTCATAGAGTCTGACATGAAAGCAGAGGTACTAATAGCACTACTATGGTAAAGTTATGATGAACGACGTAGCAGGATTTTCTTACGTCCTGACGTAACCTCTGGGTTGCGCACTTCAGCCCAGTACTTAACAATGGTAAAGTGCTGGAGGGAGAAATATAATCAATGCCTTGGTTCAACTGCTTCTTTTATTACCAATATATTTTCTGATCTGGCAGTGTTTACAATCTAGGGCACTCAAATGAATAAACTAAACAAATACAAAGATAAAAACTGGAATTACAGCTACCGGGTGTCCTGTATATGGCAGTGATTCATTCTCTTGTTAAAAGTCTAATGCGATACATTCACATGACTTTCTCTACCCTCTGTCTTTGTTAATTGGTATGCAAACTATTCTTACTAAAGCTTAGTTTTCTATCTACTACATTTTAATCCAAATAAACATTTGCAGAAATAGCTGCATTACACATTTCGCTATTTTTTTTATAAAGTTCTCTTGTTTTACCCAGTTAATAATTACTGTGTTTTTACTGTTTTCGTTACCGCTTATTGCCGCAATTACACAACACACACAAACACCCATGCCCATGGCGGGACTCGAACCCGCGACCCTCAGATTGGCGGAGCGCCAGAGCTATACACTTCAGCGACCAGGGCTACGAGGGCCGGCAAATTATTGATAAAAAGGGAGCAGATGTTTAACAACTGGACGCTATACGCTGCCCTAAAATTCCATGCTGTTTTCATGCAATCGCGAGAAACAACTGAATTTTGACAGGACTTCAAGACAATGACCATGAAATGAACAATTCGAATCTTTAATAACGCATATCTCAGAAATGCGTTATGCCACAAAAAATTAGACATAAATTGTGTGTTTTAAAGAGATCTACAATTTTTTGTGCTGTACGTTTTCGTCTATCGCTTAACATTTACCACTTATAGAAGATTATACAAAATACCTTCCGAATAAAGAGGATTTCATGGGGTATTCCCAGAAAATTCAAGATACACATTTTATTTTCCATGCAAATATCTTTCATATATAGTATTTTAATCAAAATCGCTAGATCCATTTTTTTTTTACAAAATCAACAATTTCGAAAAAATGTTCATGTAAAGGGTAGTTTGGGGTGGGGGAATGTGCTTAAAATTCTTCGTGTCGCATCTTTGGAAGATACTGAACCTAAATACCAAGTTTGGTATTTATAGGACTTTTCGTTTTTGAGTTACTCTGTTCACAGACACACACGGACATTTTTTTAAAAAATGTTTTATTTGTATTCAGGGGCTTCGAAACAGGTATTTTCGGTGAAATCTCGGTATCGAATTTTTGGGTGGAATGCAATACCTTCTCTACCTACTAGGGACGTGGTAGAGAAAAGAAAAATGTGTGAAGAGAACGAAAGGCGCTTCCAAAAGCAAGGTTATGCACTAATTGTGAAAAGCTACTACGGCTCCCCTAGCATCTAATCGGAGATGACAGGACAAGAAGCTACTCAGGATCCTCTTACCACGCCTATGTTCTATCCAGTAATGCTTGCCAACTAGTTACGTCATGGTATTCAAACGCATTGGAGGGAAAGTCCGGAAGTAAATGAACACCGAGCACAGGGCAAACGTTTGGTTGTTGGGATATGGCGTCACCGCGTCCGTTGCCAAACTAAATCAAAAGGTATCAAAGGTTTCTATTACATAAACCTTTAGACTTTTGAAGGTTAGGAGAGTATTGCAATGTGATGGAGTATGAATATATTGGTTTCAATAGAGTTATTACGTCATTTTTTCTACTCAACATCGATGTTCAGCGTGACAAAAAGAGCCAATTACACACGATTTTAATCGTCATTACAACCTCTTTGTACTGTCAGCACTGCGCAATAATAATCTATGCAACAAGTGAATAATCTTGATGATTATTGCAAGAAGGAATGTTTGTCGCATGAAGGACAGTAGGAGCAATTTTTTCGAGTGTTATATTAGGAATCTCCACGAATTTGATGTACATTTTATATAGTGTTAGCATCATCATTTTATGCATGATTAGCATTATAAATTGTAGGAAATAACTAATGAAATAATTCGGCGTCCATTGCTGACATAAATGAGAAACGGTTCGTAGGTTCGTAAATGATACGTTAGCATCTCTTACTGCATCTCATTTATTATTCACCGGATATGTTGAACCTATTAGCAACTTGCACTTGCATGTATTCCCTTCCTGGGAGAGAGAAGTGTTACGGACTGTCTGTAGCCGATTATCAGCACAGCATGGTAAACAAATGTTAATAATTATTCTATATCTAATAATGTACAGAAATTTTTGCATCTTCATTTCTCAGGGAAAATTACATCACAAAACGGTTTTGTCTTCTCTTAAAAACCACAATACCGATATTACGTCTTTGGTATAGGAAATACGTCATTGCTGTTATACGTACCGTAATGAATCAATCATGTACAATATTGAATACAGTAAGACGCTGTAGGATTGCATAAAACTCTATTATGTTTTAATTTTTACCCTCGCACTCACCCCCTCAAAAAACATATTGAACATACTGCGTTGCAGAGAAAGACAGAACTACCTTAGGGGTTAAGAGGATACGTTAGCAGAACCTCGGGTTGGGTAAGTTTCCGTCAGAAAGGTCAATAATAATTTCCTTTTAGTGCTGTAATGCATTCCGCGTGAAGGAGTCGATTCTGCACCCTCCTCATGCGAGCACTCAGCGAAGTGCTGGAGCCCGGTGTATTCCCCAGTGCAGGCAGCATCTCTTCAACGTGCCCGCCCGGCGTCAGCTGTGGTCGGTCTCCCCAGCCAGCCTTCTTCTAAAATCAATGTGTGAACAAGAGGTCCCATCGCCGCTTTAAGCATTGCCCCACACGCTCCCTTGTAAACACAATGCAAGTACAAACACTCCAAATGTCAACATGCCTTTGTGCACTGCTGCGGTGACGCTCTTTTTAACGTGCTGCTTTGTGTAGTGAGTCTCAGTTATATTGCGCTCTAACCTATTTGTGGTTCCGGTTTTGCTAAATCCACGTCCAGAAAACCTTGCGTCAAATTCCCTTTGAGAATAAGGCAAATGATCCACAGAATAAGTTACAAAATGCCTTTGAAAACTTGATAAATCTGATGTGTTGAGTTCTCGTGAGTTTTCTCTGCTCACTCTTCTACAAAAGCTCATTCTTCGATCTACTTCTTAATAATCGAGATAAACCTTCATTACACATTTACACGTATTTTCCTTTGAGGTGTAAGAAAGACGCATTAGGCTAATCAGATTTTTAAAAAACGGATCGCTGTTTTATGGCTTTGAAAGTCCATGCTCTTTGCATGACATGAGAAAAAACGAATGACTTACTAGTTCAGCAAAGGGTAAGTATTGGAAAATTCGAACCAATAACAAAAACTAATGCCACAAAAAGGTTTGTTCAACATAAATTATGTGATTTAACGAGATCTACCCATGTACATTTTGAGCAGTGAGATTTTGGTTACCTCTTATAATTTAGCAGTTATAAAAGTCTTTCAGAAAAAAATATTTGTTACGCAAATATCTTATGCAGACGGTATTTTAATAAAAACTGAAAATCTTCGTGTCACATCCCTGAGCTTTGATGTTTATCTTAAATTTCGTTTTTGAGTTTTATGCTGTTCACAGAATGTATGCACACGCGCTCGCAACCCGCATCCGCACACTTTTTTTTTTAGAAATGCTTTCTTTTTATTCGGTGTGCCTCAAAACATGTATTTCCGGTGGGACATTGATTTCGAATTTTTGGGTAAAATACAATATTTATCTACTTACTAATGGTTAAGTACTAGAGAAATTAAAAAGTATCTAAAATGCTGAAGAAAAAAACTTAGTAGCACTTCTATAAATAAATGGTAAATAAACCTGACGTGATATACTCGTACGACTTCCCCTCCCCATAACCATTTTACAGGTATCCTATTCACTTAATCCGATAAAAATGTTTGCCTAGAAATTATTTCAGATTAGAAATTAACTCACTTAAGTTACAATTATTCTTCCAAAACTTAAATGAAGATGTGGAAAAGATAGTCAGCTGTTTCAATTCGGTTTTCGTTTTTCATGAATTTATGTGGAAAAGAGGAGCATTGCACGGTTCAAGCCTTCATACATGGCGGACATTTTAGACTTCAGCTCGGGAAAAAATTGAAATAAAATACTTCTAAATTGGCAAATGCTACAAAAGTATTGCTCGGCATAATTACTGTTTGCTGAAGTGAGCTTTACATTCTGCCAGTGTTAAGTTTCTGTCTATCTCTAAGGTTTTCCATTTAAACAAGATTATACAAAATTCAATAAGTGAAGAGGTCATCACAACCTCTTCACTGAAGCAGTATATTTTGAGTAGTAAAATAAAATTAAGATCATAGGGAGAATAAATATCAGCAACGGCGAGGTTAGTACTAAATAAAACTGGCAAGCGAATGTTACTGTAAGTTGAAACAAGGGTTGAGAGGCAGTGCCTTCAGCGGCCGGAAACGGGTGGTTTTTCCCTCTATTGTTAAGCGTCCCGTTAGGTTGCTGGGAACGCAGGCTAGTAGAAAAGGGTCAATGTTCGCCAAAAGCCAGATAACCTTAGGCCTCCAATGAAAGAAGCTAGGAATCAGGTGATAGTGGAATGAGGAGATATAGAACGTTTGAAACAGAGAAACGGAAGATTTGAGAATGCACACTTGGTCGTGAGATTTGAGAATGAACACTTGGTCGTGCGATTTTATAATACTCACTTGGTCGTGAGATTTGGGAATGAACACTTGGTCGTGAGATTTCAAAATGAACACTTCGTCGTGAGATTTTGGAACACACACTTGGTTGTAGTAAGTCTGGGGAGATGCTTGTCAGAAAAGTTTAGAAGGCAGCGGATAGGCGCGATGATATGAAACATTTAACAAACAAGAAATGCATGTGTGTGTGTCGAAGAAATAGCAGGGATCAAATGTTAAAACGGTGACGGTAAATAAACGAGCAGAAAAACCAACAGTCGTGTTCACCACTAACCCGAGATCCAAGATCCACGCAAAGAACCCTGAGCTAATACCGAACCCGGGACCTTTCCTAAAAATCCCGTACAGTAAAACAGAAGTACCACCGCAAATTGCTGCCCTAACGTGGGGCCCTCAATCACCGACAAGAAATACCATCACATCACACAAAACTCTACATCAAAATATCTACATTTTATTTGTGCTCTTAGTATATCAAAAATATGATATTTTTTTATCAAAGTCAGTAACAGTAGTTTTTGAGAAAATAAAAAATAAAGAAATAAAGAGTTGTTAAGGATGGAGAGGATTTCGTGAAAAGCTTCGCTGCATTCTTGAAAGATTCTTGATTTAAATGGGAAATGTGTTTATCCGAATCCTCGTTTTTATTACGTGTTTCTTATTATTATCCTTCTTCTTCTTCTTTCTTTCTTTCTTTCTTTCTTTCTTTCTTTCTCTCATACTCATCCACTCGCGCGCGCATGAACCGCTTCCTTATAAATGCTCTTTTTCGATTTAACGGACCTCAAAATGTATATTTCCGGTGAAATCTTGATATCAAATGGAAATATGTCACCTCAACCTATCATAAGTAAGCGGTGGATAATGTAAAAATTCTGTTGTACTATATTCTCCACTACAACATGTAAGTGCGATTGCAAGAATGCAATTTGCATTAGGAAGATGAAATGGAAAACAGCCCTTCCCTTAGTAGTTATAAGTGTGTTTAAAAATCAATTTTAACAACTTATGTCTGTACAGATGGTGAACAAAATGGGTAGAGTGATAGTAAAATTAAATCATTTGCATTAAGATGAAATTTCCTTCAAATTTTTCAACATTTATTTTGTTATCGAAAAGTAATTTGGACCGTTACCTTCAATTATTAGCTATTAAGCTTGCTGCTGTCGGAACCTTTTACACGTTGCACCGTGACCTGCCCATTTAAATTTTCGTACGCACAGAGCCTAGAGAGTTTTAACAATAATCCAAAATGCCCTTTTATCCACTTCGATTTTTCTTGAACTTTTGTACATAAAAATTCTCCACACACTGTAATTTGTTATCGAATTTTTGTTATGTTTCGCTGTAACTTCAGTTTTTCCATTTGCTAAATCGTGGCCAAATGTATTATTTTCAGCGGAATAACAATATTTTCTACTCTATGGTATTCTCAACGAAAGTCAAAGCCAGCTTGGCAAGTATGTTCTTTTATGACTCTAACATGTTCGTAATTTAGTAGCCGGGCTTTGTATAGTAGATATGTTATGTAACAAGTTTACAATGGTAATAATGAAGACGCGAGTATGTTTATACATTGAGTTTTTGCAAAAATATATTATCTTGTTAATTGGGTGTAATTAAATGCTAATCGGATGGCTGCACTGATGGCATGACCTTAAGCGTGTTTGCGAGTAGTGTTACAGATGGAAGCACTGTTGAGTCCACGCCATATTTATTGAGATTTGCAGGTAACGTGAAAGCAACACATATTGAGCAATGGAAATGAACTCAATTTATTAGAACATCAAAATTACAATGAACAGGGTTTATTTTAAATAAATATATTCCATTGTTTATCTGGGTAATGGATCCCAGTGGAATGTTTGAAGTTGGGACTGCTGCTTTGAATGCGTTGAAAGGCATCCGGGAGCTGCGCGCGCAACGAGTAAGATCATAATGAGTCAATAGGAGTTATGGATGCCTTAACAGTCAGTTACGTCACATCTAATCGGCATATTATAATGTAATCGATCACATAATACATTTTAGTACTTCATTTAGGAGCTAAAAGTTAGAAGATGCCTTATACCCACGTCTGTGGGGAATAGCAGTGGGGTGAAACAAATATCAAAATCGGTAGTGGTTTCCGCGGATTACACCTCCACCCGATCCCAACAAAATATTAGTCTTGTTCACTCATGCCTATAACTACGTATTAGATACATCTCATTCCAAGGAAATACACCAAATCCGTTGACCAAATAACAAGCAAGAGACGTAAAATTATTAGGAAGCTTTGCATTGTTATTTCCTTTAGAATTTTACCTCGCATTTCCATTACTTATGTTCCGTTATCTGGTATCTATCTATTCTAATTACTTGATACTCTGTGCGTGTTTGTTCTATAATATTTTCTTTGCATTTTCACTTTAAAGTCATTTGTTTGTTTCCATTTTTTATTTCCTCCCACGGGTGCAATAGACCGTAGAGCTACAGCTCCATTAAATGAAGCTCTCTTGCATATAGCGGTGGATGTTTACAACGCTTATAAATACTCATTACAACCATCTGTGCGCATTTAACAAGCAGCATTCTTTTTGTTTCGCGGAGGAAGGGGCAATTCCAGTTTACCACTTTTTACAAGTTTGCGTCACAGCAGCGTTAACAGCTGAACATCATGTTCCTCTTTCTTGAGGTCTCTTATCGAAATTTCTTTGCGATGTGTAACGCAATGAAAACATTTGCTCGGAAGAGAATCTTTTAAAACAATTGCAAAGATATTTAGAAGTAAATGCTTAAATTCGTTATCTATACACAGAATAAAACTAACTGTAACCGAAACTGTCCTGTTAACCCTCTCTAATTTGGAATGAATAATTGATATTAACGTGCACAATGTGCTACTCTAAAGTAAAAATAGTTTGTGTTACATTCGCATGACTTTCTCTATCCCCTATTATCGTTTATTAATGAGTATAAAACTATTCTTACAAAGCTTATTTCACTATCTATTTCATTTTAATCCAGATAAACCGTTGCAGAAATAGCTGCAGTACACATCTCGTTATAGATACAAATGGAACAGCGATAGTCAAAGTTTCAGAACTGAACGCTATATGCTGGTCTTAAAATTCCATGGTGGAATCATAGTAAAGGACTGTGTATGTTGGGCGGAGTTACGCGAGTGACGGTGACTTAAATTGAGTTTTTTTATTTATGCACGCTCTTTAACTGCTACGGTCCTTAGTGTCCCATTCTATAATTGGCGTGAAAGACCGGGAATTTTTCTCAGAGGTCTCTTTATCAGGCGTGAGGTTCTTTTACATGCCGTAAATCTACGACACGGGAGCACCGGCTTTACTTCCCTTCCGAAGTATGCCATGCTAAGGGTATTTACGCCCGAAAAAATCCATCACCTTCCGCCGAGTGTGAACGCCCGATCTCGGAAATTAGAGGCTAGCATGATAACCACTACACCACGGAGGACGGTGAAGGTGGCGTCACCTTGCTTGCAAACACTCTTGGTGACTATTAATTATTGTTTTATGCGCGTTAATGGGACGTTTACTATGTTACAGAGACTGGATTGATAGGTTTTCTTTCACTGTTGAGGGCTACAATTTTAAAATGAGGCATTGTGCAGTGTATGGGTGTGATAATTACTATAGGAAAACAAAGCATAAATGGTATATACTATCAATACTTTTCATTTCCGAAAGATAAACAGGTTCCTAAAAATGGGAACATTGTTGCTCAAGGCAAGACCCCTTCCTAAATTACCTAACTTGAATGCTCTATAATCAATTAGCAACAGTAGCATAATATTACGTAATTACTTTACAACGTTATATTTAGGGATATTGTTTAATTTCGGCCACATTTCAAGAATATTTTTGTTTTTGAGTTTTGTCAAAGTAATACTACTTCTGATCTTTCTGAAAAGGGGAAAAATGCTTACTGTTTGTGAAATAAACCAGGAAAAATATCGCAGATGGATTACTAATGGAGCTATGTGCAACGGCAGAAATTATTTAAAGGAACCTGAAACCAGATGGTGTAGAAGCTCAAGAACATAAAGAAAGTGTACCAGGAACTGTGAAATATCAGCACAAAAGCGAATATCTCAGCAGGGTCTTAAATATATCACGCATTACACCGCATTTAAACACATTAATCAGTATCCCGATTAGGAATATACCCGAAATTGTTGCCAGCTGACAACAAAGACTGGTTTAGCACCGTTTCAAGAGGAAATCTAGTTTTGTCTTGCATGAAACTCAGCTGATTGCTGCAATAACGGAAAACATATTTTTAAACGTGCATTGGGACTTTGTTACCAATAATAAGCGTATGATCAAAAGAACCGTGGAATTACTCAATAAATCAATAAAAAGCATTAGAAAATAACTTCTACCATTCCACAGGAAGAAATAAGAACATTGATTAGAACGAAAACTTTTATTAGAATAACAGAATTAAATAAAACAATAAAAATATCCAATAGATCACAAAGAAAATTAAAGAGATCATTTAAGGATATCCGTCTGTGGAATTTCTAAATCAATTTCAGTACGATTAATTTCAAAATTTAATATAGCATTTAGAGTTTTACTGTACTTCAAATGTCTTACATCTGTTCAATTGGTTCCCGAGATAGACTCTTATTAATTTGTTTATATGTTTTATGGTTTTGGAAAAAATGCTTCACACAATGCAATTTTTAAAAAATAATGTTTTATAGTTTCATTCTTTATAAATATATGAATAAACTATAGATGTGGATGTTAAATTAATTATCCTACTAGCTTGGGAGAAAACGTTAAATATGGTCTACAATTTGTAGCTCAAACATTTACGCAACATTGATATTGTTTAATTACTCCACATATAAGCAGCTAACAAAAAACTTCTCATCATTTTAAATGTTGCTATTTATAAGGAAGTATAGCAAATTTCACATGTACATATACCGAAAACTGCATTATGTGGAATAATTTTAAAATATCCGATATTTGAACCACTCTCAAAAAAAAAAAGAGCTTAAAACTCCGACGCTAAACAATGTTGTTTCTGGCGTTTAAGCTGTTTAAAAACATGTAAGATATGTGCAGGGCCTCCTTCGCAGTCTGCTCGTCAGCACTTAAGTTAGTCATTTGAAAATTCTTGAGGCTTCTTTAAATGGTTTGTTCATTTTAATGTGCGCAAAACTTGTCCTTTTTTACCACGATTTTCTAGGAACCTGGGTTTACAGACATTTAAATGCGCATCTTCCATGGTTTAAACGATTACTATATGGCTATAAAAATGGTGTATAATTTGCTGTATTTAATAACACAAAATCCATATTTATAATTTTTAGCATTTTTTGGTCTTATTTTCATCAATGAATACCCTTAAGGGCAGTTTGGAAGGAAGAAGCACATGGTTAACGTGGTAGTCACTTTCCTTGTGTTCCTTGTGTTCTATAAAAGAAAATACTATTACTATTGTAACCAAAATGCAATTAATTTTACGTATTCAGATTATTAATTTGTAGTGTTACTTTAATTTTTATATATTATTACAATTATACAGCTGTTGTCTATAATGATGTTTTGCGTGAATAAATATATACAAGCATCTTAGAGTAATAGAGTAATTCTGCTTCAGCTTATAGCAAAAAGTTAGTGATTTATTTGTACTTATACGCTAAACATTATTATGTATGCTTCATGTCTTTCCATTTGTTATTTTGTATTAAAAATTAGATAAATAATGCATTCAGACTTTCACGTTATAAGTGTGTTGTTATTGTTCTCTCCGCAGTCTTCAGTACACTTATTCGTGTTCCACACGTTGCAGTCAAGCGGTTAAAGCGACGTAAAATAAAATAGAATAATAATAATAATAATAATAATAATAATAATAATAATAATAATATATGGTATTTTAATCAAAATCGTTAAGAGCCATTTTTAGAAATAAAAAATTTTGAAAAATCTTCCATGTAAAGGGTAATCTGGGGTGGGGGAATTTTCTTGAAAACCTTCGTGTCGCATCTCTGGAAGATACTGAATCTAAATACCAACTTTTGTGTTTATCCGACTGTTCGTTTCTGAGTTATGCTGTTCACAGACAGACACACAGACATATTTCCAAAAATGCTTTTTTTGGATTCAGGGGGTCTCAAAACATGTATTTCCGGTGAAATCTCGGTATTGAATTTTTGGGTGGAATACAATACTTCCCCTACTTACTATACGTAGTAGAGAAAGTAAAAAAGGATGTATGGCATTTTAATCAGTTGTCACATTCATCAACTGAAGTGCCTTATTTCAGGTTCATCATCACTCTCTTCACGATAAACGTCTCTTACTAATAATACTTTTACTTGTCAACATGGCTGTGCTGTATGGGGCTCTTCATTCTCACAAGTGAACAGAATCGCTCCGTGTTAAATGTTTGCAGTACTTTCTTACATTGCGACTTAGACATTACCAATGCCACACCAGTCTTTCTTTTCTACAACACAGGAATCCTCTGTTGCAGTAAATCCCGTACAATTGACCTCCGATCCACCTCAAAGAAGACTACAGCGAAAAATCTATGTAACATTCACAGGATTTTCTCTATCCACTGTGGTTTTACTATATAGCCCCTACAAACTATTCTAACGAAAGCTTATTTTTCTATCAACATCATTTGAATCTAGATAAATCTTTAAAAAAAATACCTTCATTACACATTTGTACTAGGGGTATACAGGAAAGAGAATGAATAGTCAGATGATTAAAAGCAGCTCGTTATGCGCTGACCTTTTGTGTGTGTGTGTGTGTGTGTGTGTGTGTGTGTGTGTGTGTGTGGACCATTTAGCCATCAGGATATCGTATTTCTATTAAATTTACACACACAAACACACACACACAATTTACTCTCTCACTCATACTTCCAGACTCTAATGAGGATGGGGAAAAATTCTGGCTAAAGAAAAACTTCCATTCTCCAGCTGAGAATCGAACCCGGGACCTCTGGATTTGGAAGCTAGCATGATGCGCTGGCTTTGAAACAACGTACCCTTTCCATGAGATCGTGAGAACTGAATAGCAACTGCACATAAAATATCTGAAGTGCTGCATTCACATAACTTTCTCTTCTCACTCGTCTATAAACTATTCTCTAAAAAAGTTTATTTTTGTATCCGCTACACTTTCGCTGTACGTATAAGAAGGACATACTAGGCTAAAGTGATAATCAGAATTTTAAAATGCGGGTCACTATGCGCTGGATTTGAAATTTCATACTCTTTCCAGTACATTCGAGAAATAACTAAACGACAGACTTTAAAAAAAGTCAAAATGTATTGAAAAACTTAAACCTATATTAATGGATATCTGGAAATAGCTGCATGCTACAGAAAGCGTATTTGAAATTATTGTTGTGTTTTAAAGCGATCTACGCTTTCTGTGTGGTACGTTTCTGTCTCTCTTTTAACCTTTGCCAATTACAAAGAATTATACAAAATTCCTTTCGAATGAAGAGGACTTCACAAGCTATCCCCAAAAAATGAGGGTACACATTTTATTTGTCATGCAAATATTTTAAACACATGTATTTTAATCCAGCCATTTTTGAGAAAATCGAAAATTTAGAAAAGTTAAAACTTAGTTTGGCGTGGGTGAATTTTCTTAAAAATCTTCGTGTCGCATTTTAGAAGTTGCTGGACTTAAATACGAAGTTTTGTATTTATCCGACAATTGCTTTTTAATTATGCTGTTCAGTAACACACGCGCGCGAATCTTTTTCTAAAATATACTTTTTCTTTATTAAGGGGCCGTAAAATACATTTCCGGTGAAATCTCGAAATTGAATTTTTTAGTGGAATGTAATACTTCCTCTGTCTACTAAGTACGTGGTAGAGAAAGTAAATATAAGTGAGATATTTCTGCATTTAATTTTGCCTGCATTAGAACCACTATAGCGCTTGGGACAAATAATGTCTTTTTATTTATTCAATTCATGATATAAAAATAAAATATTGTTTTGCTAGACAAAGATTCCTGAAAATAACAACACGATACATGCACGGAGTAGTTAAATGACCTAATAAATACATTGAAATGAATGTGTTCACTTTCGAGCCAATGTTATTTCCTATTTATCCGAAAATTCTGTAACAATGCCCTTTTTTATTACTTCTGACTTGGTTTGGCAATGAAAATGATGTGTCCAAACCATCAAACTTTTTATTTATACAACATATTCATTCTGATGCCATCTTAATAATTATTTAATTTAAAAAGTTTAAGCTCATTTTGGCAAGTAATAGCTATGGGTTACCTAATAGTAGCTCTCCTGTACTATCCACCTTATATACATGTTACCAATGACCAAGGAAATCGAAGTTGGTAACACTGGAGTATTATAACACTGGGTGTCAGAACACATCACTTTTAGTATGAGCATCCTGTGTTAGAATATTTCATTTTTACGTGAGTTGGCCAAAAGACGCCGAGTGAATCTCGTGTTTCTTTTAGCAGTGTTTAGCTCCCGTTCTTACTAGATTCGATAAAGATTGCTAGAATTCATAACATCAAACCCATGAGATCTAAGTACCAAGATCCTTGGGAGGGCCGCAATCTCTTAAATTGTTCGTATTTTAAAACAAATGCCTACATCGCGATGAACAAACGAGCTTTTTCTACAGAGAAACATTGTGGATGACTGCAAAGTTATACGTGGTAGATATACATTCAAGAATTTCCGAATATAAGATTACATGTATCGCTTGCAGCGATACATCTGCCAGGTAAAATTGTAGAGATTTACCAACAAGCTTTCATCTACTTCATAGAGGAAGCGGTAAAGTTAACTATTTTTCGAGTACTATTACACAATTGCCAATTTCGAGGAGACAAAATAACATTTCTGAAGTGTCAGCGATTGCAGACATAAGAGGCATAGATTTACCCTCTAAAAATTATTGGAAAAAAAACAGAAGTTTTTCTCAGTACTGTGTATAAATAAAACGACTCCGAAATGTCCTTTTTAAAACTATCTCATTTACATTGTGTATTTAATCCCCAAACGAAGAGGTAACCACTTTAATGACATTTTAATGTAACATTTTTAAACATACCAATGCAATATTAGCTTCTTCGTAAAGCAGCGACAACCAGTTTTATCCTTGAAAAAATGCGGAAACATCACCCATTTTGCCTTATTTAAACTTGTTTATGCGTGAATATGCTAACATGCAATTCAGATGTCTTCTAGAAAATCTTGGCACACAACTCAGACACCCATTTCCTTTCCGCGTGCAATAAACAAACACCGACTTTAAGAAACGAGGGCAATTTAGGTACGCGAGTGCTTAAGGAGAACAACTGGACAAAGATCAGAAATTCGTGCACCAGGTACAGCGTATACTCGAAACAGAATCAAATGAAGAGGTTCGTGTTGGGTTTAGGAAGGCGGATATGTTAGCTTGTTCGAAAAGAGTGTCGACACGGATAACAATTTTCAATCTAACTCGTATATAACATCTGCCATAAACATAGCATTTGTGAAATAATTGTTTCATCATAAAAAGCTACGATACTTCAATAACTATTTATGATAAAATGGAGTTTTATTTTGCGATAAGGAATGTTTGCAGAAGTCGAGTATAGCAATCCTACGAACAAAATAAATTCGCTTTTAGTATGTGCTGGATATACCATTTTTAAACAGCCCTGAATATTAAATTATAAAGTAACCAGCTAAAATTTGTGCAGAAACAGCAGTATACAATCGGAAATGCGCAATGATGAGCTCCAGTCTGTAGTTGTTTAGCGTTCGTTGTCGTTTGACCTTCATAGCACCAGTGCTGACAGCATAACTTACACAAATACAACATTCTATAATATACCGCACTGTTTCCTCGACTTCTTTGGTAACAATTCAAACGTTATCCTCTCCGCTGCTTGTAAAATTTCTTCTGGTTCTGCCAAATTCATTTCTAAGTCATTCAAATAATCTGGAATTACATTAGCAAATACAAGGCCTCGTTTTGCATGGGTTACATGTAAATATATAATTTCCATCGCAACAAACAAGTTGGTAACAATGGCGCGTTATGACAATGTATTCCACTGAGTGTTAAAACCTTAATTTCTAATATGAGTGACTAGTGTTAGAAGCTCTTCTTTTACTGCCAGCTGTCGTGATTTTTTTTTCAAACATTTAAAAGTGTATTCTGTTTTCAGATATGTAATTATCAAAATAATGTCTAAAATGAGCTTACCTCATTTATGAGATGCTAGAAAAATTTGAGTTATGACTTTATGTAGGTCCCTCGTCTTACCAGGTTATCTTTCTTAGAGATTCTGCGTTATATGTTCACGTTCAATTGCAACATGCCTTTGTTAATGCTGCAGCTACGCGCTTGTTTTCTCCTCATTAAAAATTTAATTGCATTGGAGATTATTTACCTAGCTTGGCTACGCAGTACTGTTCCTCTCCCAAGTGGCTTGATGATGGAACAAAAACCTGCCGTAGAATGAACGTTTACCTGCGAAATATGACTGACAGATGTTTTGTAACAAATCGCTATTCCAGAAGCACTTACAGAGCTGTGACATTATTAGCTCAAGTACATTTTTACAGCAAAATGAATGTAAGTTCTGAGTTGAAAATAATTTACAAATGTGTAAAATCAAATAAAAATCCTATATGAAACCTATCAGCTATTTTCACTGTAAATACCTATATTTCTCCAGTAACAGCACTGCATTAGTAATTTTTTTTATTTTGTGAAAAATAGTTTTCCAACCCATGGCCTCAAAAATCTATATAGAAAAACAAAGGTACATATCACACAACAAATATCAAGTATATAATTTCCAGATATAATCTTGAATTTTCACAGATAATACTGAGGTGAAGAATGTCTGAAAACGGTCATCTAAAAACCATTTTTGACAAAGCTACTTCAGTGAAGAAAAAGTATTTCCTCCTGTCCAGTAGTACAGGATAAAGCATTGACTTTGTGGTTTTGTTCTACTTTTTCATTTATAGAGTCATCTAATTCTAATTTGTAGAAAATCATATAGGCATTTTATCATACTAAAGCTTTAATAGCTTCAAGACACAACCTCTAGCAGTAAATAACCAAAACTTTGCTTTTAGTCTAATAATTTTCACATCTCTGTATATTCCAAGCTGCGTTGCATGATATGGACAACTGTATCTCATAAAAACCACAGGCGTTAGCTTCAAGTATCATACAGTTTTAATAAGTAATATGGGCTATTCTTTGTTATACAAACTCCAATATTAAGGTGTAAGCTGTCCAAACTGAGATGCATTAAACTTGGTACAATATATAAGATGATCGGAAATTTGTATTAAAAACTCCTAAAGTTTGTGGAGACTGAATAGTGCTTTAAACAGGAATGTACCGTCCTGGAGCTAAGGTCCAATCACTTCAAATCAAGCGTTTTAAATCCCTCTCTTCTATTGCGCGAGTTTCTGGAAGATACACAACACAAATCATTCATCGACAAAATCAATTGTTCGAGATCTTAACCGATGAACAGGCCGAGATGGCCCAGGGACATGGAGTCTACATTCGTCAGATTTAACAGACAACTTTTTCTTGAGCCCGAAAATTAAAAATACAAAAATTAAAAAAAAGTCTTGCATAATGTAGGTGTGTGTGTGTGTTTGTGTGTGTGTGTGCGCGCGCGCAAGCTCAAGAGTTTACGTATAGGTACAGAAGAGGAATCTCATTTAATTTTATAGCTGGAAATCACAAAAAACAAAAACATGTGATAAAAATTTAGATACTGTTAAAGCACGTTGATGTCAAACTTCTCACAGCATGAAATATTCGCTGCTATAAGTTTAGTTTGCTCATGCTCCAAAAACTATATATCTTCCTTAAATTGCCATTTCAATGTTCGTTACAAGCTCAGTCTGGCTTACACCAGCTTATTTTATTTGCAGATGACTGACTGCATGTACTCCTGCAGACAACAAATCGTGTATTGCCATCGTATTATCCAGTTGAAATCATTTCTATACAAACATTACTGTATTTAGCATGAATTGCTTGTATAATAGCTTTGAAATAATGGCTACAGTCGTGTTAGCGTGACGCACCACGTTCTTTTCTGAGTACATAAATGCGCTCACTTGCTGTGCTTTTGTGCGAACATTTTGGCTAATTTTGAGCAACCATTTAGGCAACTTTGGCACTTACCGCCGCCCGATGTCCTGAGTCTGTCCCTTTTTCGAGGCTCTAGAGCTCAAAGTAGTTGTGTCCTTCTTGTGCTGGATCATAAGCACGTGAAACAAAACGCAACCAGAAGTGCCTGTACTTGAGCGTTTCCAGCCCGCAGTGGAGCATGCTGAAAGTCCAAATTAGTTTACAAGTTGGAACAATAATAACCAGAAGTTGTTAACTGTATAGGGCACGCGCCATGGTGCTGATGCTCTTATCTGCGCCGTCGACCATTCTCCAGGATTGGAGCCATGTTCTAGATAGGCTTTCTCTTCCTGAGTAGTATTTATAGGCGTTCTTCCCCACACACATGCATAAGTTGAGCTCCATCGAGTAACTCTGAAGGTTTTGCACACCATAAAGGTAAAAGGAAGAATACGCCTCAAATATGCAGCTTAATCTAAAACATTCACATAGTTTCTAGAAGCTGGCTAACCTCCTTGGCAATACAGCCACCATTATACACACTCGGAGGAAACAAAGGTATAACATCGTTCCATGCTAGAACCTTAGTCTTCCCTGCGATAAGCATGCTTCGTGTGTCGGTGGGTAAAAATTCTTGCTATGGAAATGGGAGAGGCAACTGTTGTTACTGGAATAAAAGGCTAAAATAATCGACATCCCTTTTAAAAATCGCACTCACCATCCCCCCTTTTTTTTCATCTGAGCAATTATTTAAAAGGTTGGCCTTAATGTTACTGGTTGTCGCACAGCGTCACTGAGCCGTGATTGTTCTGTTTCCCACAATTCCCTTTTCAGTGATCGTTTCACTGATGTTTTTGAACTCGACGTTGGCTCGTAATTGCCGTAATTTTAAAAGCTCATTGTATCTTCACAACTGAATTTGCTAACAGAGAATGCAGCAAGTTCATATGTGTGTAAGGCTATAAAAATAATCGTAAAAATATTCCATTTGTCCTTTGTGTTTATATTCATACGAAACGCTTTCTGAAATATAACCTAACGGTCACATTTCATTGGCGTTTATCGAGTTTCAACAGAAAACATTTGGAAAGAGACCACAAACAAGATGAAAGACAATCCACTGAACAGTTAGAGAGGAAAGGAAAGAAGATTTGGTGCACAGCAGTCACACGACTTGCTCAGTTCATTTTTATTTTACAGCAAGTTTACAGACCATTCGTATAAAATACAATACTCACTTAATATTAATTACAACAAATATCTGCACAGAAATAGTATAATTTATTAATTTTCGGAGTATAGTGGAGGTATAGTGATAGAAGAAGTAACTGAAACGTCCTCTGTGCAGCTAGGTAGAGGGATTTACAGCAACAGCGAATGTAAGGCTGCACGTTAAGCGGTGAAAAGTATAGGCCTGAACAACAGTTAGTGTTCCTGCTTGATGGCAAAGTGAAATGGGCATGAAGGAGTAATATTTTCGCTAGAAGTCGCCCATGTCTTATCTCCGGGTGCATTAATTTGTTCTCGAAATAGTGGGCCACGACACTATACTTTCTGCTACACTAAGAAGGCCGAAAAAAGTCAAACGTTGAAGTAGATATGTTAGGCATGAGCTCATGATGGTCACTTAAAATGTCAAAGTATACGGTTCCGGAAATAATGTTACAGAAAGTAATATGGCGAAAATGTTTCCTTATAATACTTGCAAATTAAATACTTCCAGCAGTAGGATTTTGTCTGTCTTTCAAGGCTTTCCAATAACAAACTTTCATAAGAGAAAAAAAAACATATATTATAGTTTACAAAATTCAAGATAATATTTTATTTGCAATGAGATTATGCTATTTAAAGTTTTAATAAAAACTCTTAAGTCGTGAAACGTAAATAGTTCTTGGAAGCAACGAGTTAATTTGGCCAAGGGTCCTTATTTACACAGATAAACATATTTATTATTTTATATAGGTTACTTGGTACAATAAAATTTATCTACTTACATGCATCATTTACACGCAAGTTACAAATTAATGACAAATTAAATAACAACTACTTTAAGTATTTTAAAGGTAAGAGAAATGTAGCTCAACTGAAGAAAAAATTACGGTGGTGGTGGTGGTGGTGGTGGTGGTGGTGGTGGTGGTGGTGGTGGTGGTGGTGGTACTGCGTAATCGATCAGTAATTGAAATTCTTTACAGATCATAGATGACGTATACCTACATCATTGCATAACAAGAGAAAGAAACAAATTATGAGATCGGCTACACTAGGCCGCTCTGTCCCCAAACAGTTTAGTGTAATCAAAATTATTGGAATCATTACAGGAAATGATTCCTAATTCTATGAACTGCTGTAGATCTTCCTAGGGAGAACTGCACTGCACTGAATATGTACCCAAGAGCGAGTGTGCTGCAAGGTACTAACAATAAGTTAAAGTTCCCCATGAAAGTGAAAGTTGCGTATAAATCAATGTGTTTTATTATAATTCTTAGAACATTGTTTCCAACGCCTTTAAGGGATGAAGCTTGCTCGCAGCTGCTTTCGTCCAAAATAGGACATACACGTCTAGATGTGTGTAGCTGACGAAACAGACATTAGGACAAAAGAGAATTGCATTGAACCAGAGAAGGCTTGATTGAACAGAGGAGACAGTTTATATCGCCTAGCATAAGCCAGGCCTGATAAGAATTTAAGTAACAATTTCACTTGAGAGTTGAAGAGAGTTACTGCAGCCGTGGTATGTTGTTCATGATTATAACCAGAGCTGTGGCACCGGCGTACACGGCTATACTAAGAGAGGTGCCAAAGTGGATTCTTGAGGCACTCCTGACATACGTGCCGCACAGAAGACAGAATAAGACCAAAATGTATATTAAACTATGGGAGGAGAGAGGAATTAGGACGTAATATTATGTCGTCTGATAGACAATTAGTAAGGGCAAAGCCTAAATAAAAGGTTTCGGTTCTGTTACTATACTTATGAACTTAGTAGCTGAAATTGAATGATATGGTTTAAGGGACAATGGGAGTGAATTTTCTAATTTTTTTTAATTTTACAGCTGTTCACTTGAAAATTGACACCTTAATATCAGTAAATAAAGAGACAACTGTGCAAAAGCTCAAAGCTCTAGTTGAAATAGTTTCACGATTGAAGTTTTTAATTAGAGGAAAAATGACAGTTTGATATTTTAGTACAGTGAAAATAAATGTATTTGTTTGAAGTTCATATTATTAGTTGCAGAGAAATAAAATTTCATTTTTACGAAGTTGTTGGTGTTAAAATTTCTTTTTTTCTGTATAAATTAATTTTTTGTGAGCCAACTAATAAAGAAATCATAAAATGCATACTGAATCTTTAGATATCACATTTTAGATTATGTATGAAAATTTGCATACAAATCAGAGAAAAACTGAAACGTAAGGAATACATTTCATGCGCAAAAATATAAAACAGAAAAAAACACATCCAAAAAGTGTCCAATGGGATTAAAAGGGAGCGCAGGGTGATTTACACATGTTGCTGAGATTTTATAAATGGCAGATCACGGAAAATATTTGGCCAAAATGATTCACAGGTGCCTATAGAATATTTATATGATATAATTCAACATCGAAAAGTTTGCCATCGTCAGCCAAAAACTCAATCTCGGTGCCCCTTAGCGACTGAATGAATCGACATTGCATCAGATATGGTAAATCTGAAGTAGCTTGCAACATGATGTCATAAGGATAATTTGTCATGCAATAAAGGATTCCAAATTCTCACTACACTGCCTCTATGGACTGATGGTTAGAATGCTAGCCTTCAAATTCAGAGGTCACGGCTTGATTCCCGGCTGGAGAGTAGAAATTTTTCTTTAGCCAATCTTCCATAGAATCTGAAAGTATGAATGAGAAGGTGAATGTGTGCGTGAATTTAATGTAATTGTCCAAAGCAATACCATATAACTGTAAAACAAGTGTATATCATTGCTGATGAGCAATTGTTCCAAAGGTAAAAAGTACCAATATGACCCGAGATGCTAAAGGAGGCATATAAATTAAAAAAAATAGTAATTTTTTACCTCCTCAAAAATAGCCCTAACGGTTTTAATAAAGCATCATGAGATGTTGGTAGGATGAATAAAATGCGCACACTGAACTTACTGTAAACAGGCTCTGAAGTCCTCTTCATGCTCACTGAATTTTATGTAACTTCGAAACCATAAGTGACTGGCAAAAGCTTACACCTACATATTAAATTGTTCGTGGAACTATCCGTTCCCGAAATAGGAAAACGTTTGCTGTGATTCATTTGAATTGAACTGCATTTTAAGCAGCAGACTTTCACATGTTAGTAGTAATGCACTCGATTCTCATGAGCATATGCAAAGCGTACCCATATCGGTAGCATATAATTATAAACCCAACTGTTGTCTGAACCTACAATATGCATACTATGTAGTATTGCCTAAATGCAACGATTTGTGAAGAATATCTATCTCAATTGAAAACAGCAGATAGAAAATTACGATTTTATATGAGTCATCTGTAAAATAGTTATGAAATATATTTAAAAGCATGTGTTTGAGGGGAATAAAACTTAATTATTTTTTTTAGAAGGAGACAATGTCATTAATTTAGCAATTTACTCAAAATTTAATCTCAGTTTTATTAGCAGACAGATTCACGCCCACCTTCATTGGGGGGGGGGGATAGACGAACAATCACTGTAGAGAAATGCCGGAGGCAGCGTCTTTGAGATGAAAATTCCTTTACTTGTACATCAATAATTAGTATAAGCAATCCGTAGAAGTTCTAGATCTGCTCGCTTTCACTTCTCGAATATTAATAAATCTGCCAATCACAAAGAAATCAAGAAGCTAATAGTTTCTGATCTTGAGTGGGTTTCACTAGTAATTTATCTACGAGGAAAAGCGAATTCCTGCCAAAGCCTTTCACAAAGTTCTTAATTCTTCCCAGGACGACAAAGTTGCCAAAACTGGGAAGTGGAGGTCATTAATTTCAGCACCTCGTTGGGAGTGGTGAATAAATAACATCGTCATTGCTTTATACTGGTTAATTACTTGCTCGAGTAACCTCAGCATGCGTTTTAATTGCCAAATATGAGCGGTTCTGTAATGCAGCGCTTGGGCGCCCAACTGCCTAAGGCAGTATTGCTGTGGTTTCGATACACAGCATTCGTTACCATGTGCAGCACAAGAGACTACTGCTTTAGTGTTTTCTTCTCACCGGTATGCTTCTACGGCACAGTGGCTACTAGAGTTGTGTTAGTCGAGTCTGTGACGAGCTTCCTGTAGAGTCTTCTTCTAGTCTGTAGAATTACTTCCAAATAAAAGAGATCACAAAACTATCAACAGATTCAGCCACTAGGCTGTTTCAGGCCTACATTTTCCCAGTAATGAAAGGCAGAACTTAATCAAATAAGAAAGTAAGTCTAAAAGGATTATGTCATTACACTACTGAATGGGACATCAGCTGACTTTAAGGTTAAACGCCCTAGAGACGGCTTGAGAGGAATAAGTTCAGTCGCAATCCGATTCGACGATGACGTGTTGCGAGTTAGATACAAGACCGAGACACTTTTCTCAAACAGTACAAACTGCACGAGACGAAGTAGTGAAGACAGAGAGGCTTTCTCAAGCTGCAAGAGACTGTGGAGACAAACAGTGAAGGTGCTTAGAATTGCATCTCATCTTTTCATCATAGAGCTTTGTGCAGATATTACGGGTTATTTTATACCTACAATATGAGCGATCAACTTTGTGCTCGGCGCGTTCAACCAGTCACTAACGCTAGCCTTTCGGTCTCTCTGGTGTTGCCTGTTTCTCTACGCTTATTTTTCTTACACGGTTACGGGATACAGCGTATTTGTGTACAAGTGGACAATGCACGAAATTTTATCCTCTCTAAACTTACGTAAGAACTTTTAATACCAAACGTTTTAAACTAATCATAATTTTTAAAATATAGTTTCATATTTTTGTCTACCCCCATAATGCACATATTTCTAACATATTTGAATAAAAGTTTCGAAGGCCGTTTTCTTTCATGAAACAAGCTTTGCCTTAACATAGTCCTCAGCCGCCATGATAGATTTTGAAACGTGTTATTTATGCATGCACTAAGTAAGCCGTGTAGTTCCTGCTGTTGAAGTGAAGGGTTTCTGCTTCAATCAGGCAGTTTGGAGCGAAGTTCAGGGCTTGGCGAAAGGTGTCTGTTTACAGAGTTAATGAATACGCTAGGGAATAGTTAAAAACGTGCACTATTTTAGTTCATAACTCAGTGCAGAAAGTTAAAGACGTAAGCTGTCCAAACAATGAGAAGCTTGCTGCTTTTAGATTATTTTGTTGAATAATGATCAAACTGCCTGCATGAAAATGGTACACTGAGCGTCAAGAACCAAGATTCAGTTGGGTCACTTTTAAGCAGACGCGCTTTGTAGACTCAAAAAGTTTCATTTTGCTTCGCACAATGAACACTCTGAATCTTAAATCTTCTTGCCTCGTCGCAGCATTTGTTACATGAATGTTTTGAAGTCGCGCATCTTATATCTAAAACGCACAATCCAGTAGTGTGTTTTGAAGTCTCTTTAGAGACAACTTATTCTGAAAACGACGATAAACTTCGTACTCATTTCAAAATATTTGTCTTAAGTGATTAAAAAGATCCCAGATATACAAATTATTCTCATTTGAGGCATTAAAATCTATTTCAAAGATAGGACTTTTTATGGCTATTAATAATTTAATTGAAGTTATTCACAGTTGAATGAAAGAGTTTGACATTTTGCTAGGAAAAAATTAGTACGGTTTGAATTTGCATACAGCATATAGCAAATCTATTCTGAACTCGAATATCTTTGTTGGTAAAACTCGCCAAACTATCTTGAAATTTCACACATATATCGAACAGCTGTTAGTAAAGCAGCTCCGCCATTCATCGCAGAAAATCTATACACATTAAAGATGATATTGCTCACCTTCGATTCCTAGGAGTAACCTATGCTTATGGAAGCATTAAATAGGCGATTTAAAAGGCAGCTGATCCAAATTAGAATCCAGGTTGAATCGAGCTCTATAGCCGAGTTATTATTCGGCATTTTTCCTCTGCTAATAGGATGATGATAATTATATCTATAACCTAAGTTTTAGATTCCAGAAGTAATTTCCGCATTATTTTATTGCTTCACTTATTGCCTTCTTTGACTTGCCAAGCTAAGGCGGTAAACTTAAAACAAATAAAATAAAGACAAAAGGGAAAAAACACACCCTCTGAGCTCAGTTTTATACGACCATGAAAATCAGACTTTCTAGAACACTAAAATCTCATATGAATAAATCAAACTCCTGCATAATGAAACAACGCACGTTGCTAATGCACAATTGCCATATCAGGGCCGTGCTTGTGAACAACACGTACACGTACACGTTTTTTCTCCCGTACGTATCAAAGGAGCACTTCTATTACTATCTTCACCTTTATATGTTTGTTTAGGAAAGCTGTAATTTTCGTGAGCTTTAGAATTAATAAATTAGAGTGTAAACAGCAATAGCTAATTGTTCAAAATATTTACTGTAAGATACTTATCAAGAGAGACCGATAAGCTAGTGGAATGACAGCAAGAGGGTGTGCAAACAGAGATGAACACCCGCATTTACCGCAATAACGCGAGCAGAAATGCGGGTTCTGCAGTATAAAATAAATAATTTCCATCGCTTTGCCATTAATTCCTCTAAACCGCTACACCTTCTCCCTTCAATTTCTCGAAAAATGATAAGTATCTTTTATCCCTGTTCCCAAAAGGCCTGCAATTCACATTGCCGAAGGTACTTTTCAGCACGACTCCACGTTATGCCATCAAATGATAAGCTTGTAGTGCTTCACTGTGCCAAGGCGGCCCTCACTTTTCATTGATGCTGTGCGCGATAGTGTAAAGCACTCTGCATGGTTGCGAACTCACACGGCGTTGCTAAAAGGGGTGAACGAGGGCTGGGATATGAAGGGGACGAAAGTGCGTATCACAGCATGGTGGACAGTGAGACAACAAGAGGGGGAGCCAGGAAATTGGTCGTGGAACCTCAATATCTACAACTGCTACGGCAGCAAGGGAAAAACTCGACTTGCGAAGCGTGAAGATAAAACGGGGGAGCCGGTATTAACACCGATAGACCAGAACTTGTTAGTCCTTGTAACGTCATATCAAGTGTTAGGCGGGAAAAGCCATTCAGGGGAGCCAAAACACAGCACTCTGCCCTAAAATGGCTAATGTCTACAAATTTCAAAAAATTCAGCTGAAAGGTTCATCAAAGAGAGAGACAAAATCTGACAAAAAAAAAACAGATCTTGTTAAAGCACACAATTTATTTAATGGTAATAACCATTTCTGAGATATTCTTTGATATTGGTTTGAGTTTTCAAATACTTACATTTTTCTCAAGTGAAAAGTCTATTTCTCCCTCTCTTTCTTCCCCCCCCCTCGTGATCATTAAAAGAGAACATAATTTCAAAGCTATCCCATAGCGACCCGCTCTTAAAAAGCTTCGACTACTGCTTAAGCCTACGTATTCCCTTAATCCCCTTGTACCTCAAGGAAATACTATGCAATAAAATTATTTCTGCAATGTTTATCTCCAGTAACATGAAGTAGATAGAAGAACAAGCTTTTGTAATAATTAGAGCTCGGAAGTTGAAGACCTATACATCGTCTAAAAAGACATAAATCTATCCTAAGAAGGACTAATAACTGAAAAAGAATAATAATTTTATCTTTAGTTATATATTTAAATAAAGAATCTAATGCTTGACATTAGGCATCAATACCATTATATCAGCCATTATTAAAAGGGAATGTGTGTCACCCCCCCCAATTGTGTCATTTATGGACTGCTGATATATGCACATTAATATTGCAGCTATAGGTAGTGAGAGATTGATGTACTTGATTTATCAAGTGACACCCAAATGTTATTCTTTGAAATAAAGTAAAACATTTTTGCTTAAAAAAATGCAAACTTCTGGTGGTATGAAACATACAGTACGCAAAACTTTATTAATAAAATACTTCTTTCGGTCATACTTTTTCGATTCCTATGTTAATCTGTATAAATTATTCTTGTATGTTTAAACTGAGAAAAAGCAGTAAAAATGCAGCCGAAAGAAGGTGACGTTACAAAAACAAAAATAAAACCCATCAAGGCCTTAAAAAGGGTGAAAAGTGACCCAAAATGAACATATTTTTGTTGGGCCTCGTCTTCGAACACTCGAAAAGAAATCATTTTTCAACTTCAGAGGCTTATTTATCACACATTTTAACAACAAAATTATATAATTTGTTGCTTTTCATGTTTCTATGTACCTAACTTTCCGAGAAAATAATTTCAAAAAATGAAAATCGAATCTCATGTGAAATGTCCCACATGAAGTAAATTTGGAAGGTTTCAACTTTTAACTTAGCATATTATTCTTCGAATGTGGTTCTTTACAATTAAAGATTAAATGATGTATAACATTAAATATTCTCCTGAAAAAATAAATTATTAACACCTAATTTTATAAAAATAAATCACGTATTAAATTATTAAAACCCTATATCCAAAGTATGTCTGATATCAGAACTTGTACCTTAGATCTCTTCGTCAACCTTCAAAGAACGCACACTGAAAATCTGAAAGGAACTGAACGATGGTGTATCATGAAGAGTATTTTGAAAGGGCAAAAACATCAGAGAGCAAAATTTCGAGAACATCAAGCCTTAACATTTCACGCACTATTTATACGCATTAACGCAGGTCATTAAACATCGCATTTGGTCATTTTATTGTCCAAAAAGCAAAACTACAATCGAATTCTGATTTTCTAGTGTTGAGAGTTTTTTATGAACATTTTGAAAAATCCATTTTTTTTTGAATTTTTGTTGTTGAAAAATCAGTGTTGAGGTCTTTTGAGCTGGTTGCTATGTTGCTGGTTGCTATGTTCTCTTTGTATTACCAGGGCAAAAAAATGAATAACGAATTCCCATTTGAGAAAAAGTATAAGTATTGGAAAATTTAAGGGAATAACAAGCAATATCTCGAAAATGGTTCACTCAAAAAAAATGTATATGACATAAATTGTATATTTTAATGCGATCTACATTTTTCGTGTAGTAAAATTGTGTCTATCTCTTATGGTTTACCAGTTATGCAAAAGTCGTTCACAATGAAGAATACTGTTGGAGACATTCCCAGAAAATTCGAGATATACATTTCATTTTTCATGAAAATATCTTAAACATACGATATTTTAATCCAAATCGTTAGAGCCATTTTTGAGAAAATTAAAATTTTCGAAAAATGTTCCATGCAAAGGGTAATCTGGGGTGGGGCATTTTCTTGAAAACCTTCGTGTCGCATCTCTGGAAGATACTGAACCTAAATACCAAGTTTGGTGTTTATCCGACTGTTCGTTTCTGAATTATGCTGTTCACAGACAGACAGACACACACACGGACATGTTTCCAAAAATGCTTTTTTTTTGGATTAAGGGGGTCTCAAAACATGTATTTTCGGTGAAATCTCGGTATCGAATTTTTGGGTGGAATACAATACTTCCCCAACTTACTATACGTAGTAGAGAAAGTAAAAAAATGGAACATATTTCAAACAGTTTCTGAGACATTACTATTATGGTTTGTAATTAATCACTTGATATGCTAATGCAGAATGCTTCTTGTACCAAAAGGTTCACTATATCCCTCCTATAAAGCATTCATATGACTTTCTCTAACCATTCCTCTAGGAACCATTCTTTCAAAAGGTTGTTCCCTCTACTTCAGGTTAACTGCGATAAACGTTTACAGAAATGGCTTCATTACACATTTTGTTGCACGTTCAAGAGGGACACAGGAGGCTGAAGCGACAGTCAAATCTTTTTTTAATCAATATCGTTAGCTATATTGAGAAAATAAAATATAATGAAAACACGTAAAGGACAGTTTGAGATGAGAGGACTTTCTTGAAAATTTTCGTATCGCATCCTTTGAAGGTGTTCAACTTAAATACAAAGTTAGGTTAGGGTTTTTATATACGATGACTAAGTTGGAAGATTGAATCAGACTTGAAAATGTAAAGCCACGCCCGGGCCGAAGATCCTTGACACTGAATTCTTCCAGTGGATTCTGATTCAACTTTCCAACAAAGTTTGGTACTTATCTTACATTTCGTTTTTTATTTTCCCTACTACGTACTCACAGTAGGTAGAGGATGTATTGTATTCCAACCAAAAATTCGATATAAAGATTTCACCGGAAATACACGTTTTGAAACTCCCTGAATAAAAAAAAGAACACTTAGAAAAAAGGTGTGTGCGTGTGCGTGTGTGTTTGTGAACAGCGTAACTCAAAAAGTCGGTTACGTATCGAAGTTGGTATTTAAGTTCAGCATATTCCAATGATGCAACACTAAGATTTTCAAGAAAATCCCTTACCCCAACTACCTTTTACATGGAACACTTTTTGAAAATTTTAATTTTCTCAAAAATGGCTCTAATGATTTTTATTAAAATAGCATTCGTTTAAGATATCTTCAGACAAATGAAATGCATATCTTGAATTTTCTGAGAATAGCCCCTGAAGTCCTCTTCATTCTGGATGACTTTTGTATAACTGGTAAACTGTAAGAGATAGACAAAATCTTAATACACCAAAAATGCAATTCTCGTTATAGCACACAATTATGGCAGAGATATTTTTTTTGGAGGGGGGTTGGAGTTAACTATTTCCGAAACATTCCTTGTTATTGGTTTGTATTTTTAAATTCTTAATACTTTTCTCAAATGGGAAGTCGTTATTCGGTTTCTTTCTCTTGGTCAAGCAAAGAGAACGGAATTTCAAAGCCATCACATAGCGACACTTAAAAGATTTGCCTATTACTTAAGTCTGTTGTACACTCCTATTCTCATTGTACCTACAAGGAAATGTAATGCAACCATTTTGCAAATGTTTATCTCGATTAACATCATAGAAGAAAAAGCTTTTGTAAGAATAATTAGTTGAAGAATGGGTAGAGAAAGTCATGTGAATATAGCACATCAAAATTTTAGTTTATCACGTTTAGTAAATAGGGGAAGTATTGCATTCTATTCAAAAATTAGATACCGAGATTTGACCGGAAATCTCACCTCAAATAAGAATACAGTAAACCAGTGGTGGCGAAAACGTGACTCGCGAGGCAGTGTGACTAGCAGGCGCAACTCCTTTTCTAGCCTTCTATTCATTTGTTTTCCATGTGCTACTGGGTGGTGTAATGCGTGTTGCATATTTGATGACTCGAGAGAGAAAGTCATTTTCGCCACCCTTGCCGTAAACCACTGCTTAACCGAACTGCGCTTAACCGAAACCGGCTAAACCACAACGGCAGAGGAAAAAATTCTCATGTGATACTTCATATGACTTTTTCTTCACTGTATCTTTATTAGTGGGCATACAAACTATTCTTATTAAAGCTTATTTTTCTTTCTACTATATTTTAATCTGAATAAATCTTTGCAGAAATAGTTACATTGCACATTTCGTTATAGGTATAAAGAGAATAGCGATAGTCAAATGTTTAAGAACTGGAATCTATATGCTGGTCTTAAAATTCCATACTGTTTCTATGTAATCGCGGGAAACAGTTGAATGTTAACAGGACTTTAAAAGAACGACCAAATAATGAGCAATTCTAACCATTAATAACGGATATCTCAGAAAGGTTTATTCCACAAAAAAAGAAGAAAAAACATATTTGAAATAAATTGCGTGTTTTAAAGAGATCTACATTTTTTGTGTAGTATGTTTTCGTATATCCCTCAACCTTTACCATTTATACAAGATTAGGTATACAAAATTCTTTCCGAATGAAGAGGACTTCATAGACTATTACCAGAAAATTCAAGATATACATTTTATTCGTCATATAAATATTTTTAATGTCTGGTATTTTAATCAAAATCGTTTGCCATTTTTTTATAAAATCAAAGATTTCGAAAAATGTTCCATGTAAAGATTAGTTTGGAGTGGGGGAATTATCTTGAAAGTCTTCGTGTCTTATCTTTGGAAGGTACTGAACCTAAATACCAAGTTTGGTATTTATCACTTTTCGGTTTTGAGTTATGTTGTTCACAGACACGGACCTTTTTTAAAAGGGCTTTTTTATGGAATTCCATGTATTTCCGGTGAAATCTCGGTTTCGAATTGTTGGGTGGAATGCAATACTTCCTACTTACTATACGTAGCAGAGAAAGTAAAAATGATTAGAAAGAATCAAGGAAAAAATAAGATGCTCAAATTCACGCTAGCAACGTTTCTGCGACGATTGGTACTTTTCTTTTGCCCCAATCCTAAATTACAACGCAGGTACTTTGGTATTGTATGCAGTTAATCCTCACACCCGACCACATATTCCAAAATGTTGTACCGTTATAACAAGTGTTAACTGCTTGCACACGCATTCAATGATGATATATATATATATATATATATATATATATATATACATATACATGCGGACTCTATTTTACTGTTGGTGCTGGTCAATGTGGTTTATTTGTGTTTAAGATGTTATCGAAAAGAAAGCGTATTCTAATAAGCACTGAACAAAAACTCGAAGCCTTTGCGACATTGATAGTGGGCGAGGGATTCAAAACATTAGAAGTAAAAAAACTACAAATTCGCATTCAGCTCTTGGGCAAATACTGAATTAAGGCAAACTTTTTGTTTTTAGGTTGCATTGCGTTTTGTAAAACAAAGCAGTAAATCAACACCAACAGATATAATGCTTATCAGATGGTGGCGCGAAAAAAATTAGTGATTTTATGAAACAGTCTGTAAATACTGTAGGTAATTCATATTTTAACACTGTGTAAAGTAGTAGTTTTTATTCAAGATCATTACATGCATTTTAAATGCAATTATTTTCTTACCTTCAGTTCTTAAAAATGTTACCATCGATTATCTGAAAAATACGTTATCCGAAAGGTTTGGTTCGCTTAAACAGAGTTATACTGAACAAACGTGTGTCTTGATTACAATACTTCCTCCGCCTACCTATAAAAAGTAATTAATGCCCCATTCTGCCAGTAACTATGGAAAACATTTGCAATGCATGTAGTTTAAGATATACAGAACTCAATGATATATACGTTGAAAACAATGTGTCTCATAAAAATCGGCACTGACTTAAAACAATGCGACTCAGCTAGGATTATTATTATTATTATTATTATTATTATTATTATTATTATTATTATTATTATTATTTACGTTTGAAAATACTGCTGCATAAAATAAAAAATCACTAGTTTTGAATTGGTTTTAAAGTTAACTGCACGCGTTAAATGGTTTAATTTTTGCCAGTGGCTTGGAAAGATTAAATTACCGTTGCTGAGGACGTTCTGACTATACAGAAGCTACTACTTTTGTGCTGGCAATGTAGTAAAATTTATTGCTGGCGCAGTGAATGAGTTACTAATAAGCTTAACTTTCATCAAAGTTACAGCTTTGGAAACAGAATTATACTCCGTGCAGTATTGCAGGAAGAGCCAATCTTTTTAATACGAACTTTTATTTTGTTTGTAGATGTTTTAACACCGGAGAAAAAGTTATTTAATGTGATATTGTAGACCGGGACAAAGCGACAGTGTAACATACACCTAATCCCCCCCCGACCTGCCTTAAGGTGTTAATTTTGTTTGAGATTAAAAAGGATATATGAAAAACAGAATGGAGTTCGCAATGAAGGAGCTGCCTCTAATTCGGAGTTGTGTGCAAGGACAAGGCGTGGATAAGCTAACTAGTAGCTTTTGTAATATGGATGTTGGTATTAAAGTTTTTGGAGCCTGTAGAAGTGAGAAAAGACTTTTGGATTATGTAAAAACTGCATCAATGTGACCTAACAATTTCAATCCCAGAGGAGAATTTATTACATTTTTTTATTGAAAAAGGAGCTAGTTTAACAATTATTTGCTAAAATCTAATCAGACTTAGGGTTGCTCAAAGGAGCACTGTGAAAACAGATTAGCCCGCAAGCAAAAAACGACTAGTTCTTGTGATCAACGATTTTAAATAACTAAAATATTCAATAAGTTCAGCACATCATTTTTTTTAAACACTGAACGTGAAGTGAAAGATTACTGCATGGAATAATTACAAATTTCCAGGCATACACGAGCTAAAATAGAGTAAGAGATATTCGCGTAAATTTACAAATTTAGGGGGAAAAAACTCTGGTGTGTTAATTCACATGACTTTCTCTACTCTATCGTTTATTTTTGTATACCTTTTACAAACTATTCTAATGAAGGCTTACTTTTCTACCTATAAACCTTTGCAGAAATATTGCCATTTCACATTTCGTTGAAGCTACCAAGGTGGATAGAGAAGACGAATCGACAATCAGATGTTTAAAAACAGGATCGCTATATATGGCCCAGAAATTCCTTAGTCTTTCTATGACATCGCGAGAAACAACTGAACAGCGACAGTCCTTTAAAAGATGACAAAGTATTGAAAATTCAAACCAATAGGAATGGATATCTCGGAAATGCCTGATGGCACAGAAACGTCATTTGAAATAAACAGTGTGTTTTAAAAAATCTAATTTTTGTGTGGTACGTGTTGTCGGTCTCTTATGGTTTACTCGTATAAAACGATGCAAAATTTCTCGCGAGTGAAGAGGGCTTCACAGGCTATTCGCAGAAAATTCAAGATATATTTTATTTTTCATGAAATATCACAAATATGAGGTATTTGAATAAAAAGTAAAACTACTTAAGTCTTGATTTCCCGATGCATCACCTTATAATTTCCATACACCATATACGTACTATGCTACTGGCATTAGGATGGGATACTGAAGGCCACAGAAACCAGTTATAGCCCGATACCTTCCAGCTCATCCTGCTGGCAATTCAGCGGAGGAACGTCACCTGAAATTACCGTAATAGTATTTGTTCCATTCTATCCAGAATTTCACGTTTTTCGTTTCCAAACCAGTACGGAAAATTTAACTTTACCGTACACTTACTTTCCGTATACTCTAACGCCAACCTTTTAGTATTCCCTTCAACTTTTTTATCAATAATTTAACTGAAACATAATGTTCAACATAATATACAGTACAATATTTAACCAATATATAAAGTATTTCGACATAGTATGAAACAAAATATCTACGTAAATGCAGGAAAGTGTTTTTTTCAGGACTTGTTTCTAGATCTGAAATAAATCCAATAACCGGGCTCTTGACGGGAAATTGTAGATTAAGGAAACACCTACATACAATGGGAATTTTTAGAGACGAACCAGTATGCAGCCTATGTAACATAGGATAAAATTGCCTCATATAATCTTCAAATGTGAAGCATTGGGTAGAAAAAGATATGAACTTTGGGTCTGATGAACCCAAATGATGATTTTCCTAAGAAAAACTTAGTTAATAAACTAATGTCCCTAACTGAAAGGACACGACTATTTAACTAAAATATTAGTCATAAGAGATAATACAACAAATCCTAAGTTTCAGTGTTAAGGGCAATTATAACCCGATTCCATCATTGTGATAGTTAAGTCAGGATTCGTTTCGATATTCCGGCCGAAGCGACCCGCCCTTAAAAAAAACTCACTTTCCTACACAGTTACGTAAATAACTATTGTCATACGGCAATTCGGAATGGCTAAAAAATGAGTTCAATGTATTTGTATATCTCAAATCTACAGAAACAATGAAGTGGTTATTATTAGAGACTGTTCCTGAATCCGGGGTTTATAAAGCGGAAAGTTACACCACAGGGCAGGGAAACCACATGAAACTACTATTCAGGAACTTGGTGCATTACATTATGGAGGTGGGCAAGTACGGAAGCTTCTTAAACAGGTACTTTTAACTGCAAGTGTGTGTGTGTGCAGCATTAATAAATGTCTTAAATTAACACAACGCATGTAAAGACAGAAGAAGGGGTCTGCGGTTTCATTCCCTTAAGACACCTTTTTGCCAGCACAAAGGAAGTTTGAGGTTCCCCTTCCAGTCCAACCGTCCATACTTTACGGGGGTAATCTACAGAGTCCAGATCTGGGCTGCAGAGGGGATTGGGAGATTTCTCGCTCTGATTCTCTGAATTTCCTCTAAGCTTCACCCTGGACCTGGCCCCTGCAGATTAGCACCTGCTAGAGTTCATAAAGGAGTAAATGCCAGACCTCCAATGAAGCTACGCGGAAAATTGTGCGTGCTGCCTCAACGAAGTAAAAAGGTGTTAAGAAAATGAAGATTTTAAACAAAGACAGTAAGTGCAAAATTACGCTATGTTATTATGTATGTCTTACATTACGCTCAAAGCATTAAACAAGTTTCCATATACAGAAAGGAATATTAGTGGCTTAATTTTAAGGGAAGGTTGTTTAACACTTAAGAAAAACGATTATTTTCTCCGTTTACGGGTTCAGACAGTAAGAAAGGAAATGAAATCTGTTGCATGTCTGAACTCCCATTTATCTTAAGTCTTTGAAAGTTCTAAATTTCTGTAACAGAATATTCAAGAGTAACGAAGAAAGTATTTCAGTATAATTTCTTCACAAAATGCATCGTTTTGGATAACAATGATTTAGAATTTGTATAAATTGCACTTTTGCTGCAGATATTTTCCATATTAACTCAGAATACGTGTAATAATATTTGAGTATTAATGCGTCCATATGGGATGTTTTTGAAATTGATAATATATTATTTTTCAACACTATTTCTTCTCTTCGCTATTCTCTCGCGCTCTTGATAACAGGATTATTGGTTGACACATGAAACCTGTAGAAAGCATCCAGCTTTCAGTATTAAAATGATTTAAAATATATTAATTACATTCTAAAACGTACAACTTATGATGGGTGCACTTTACGTTAGAAGTTAATGACAAAAATACTTGCATTTGATATCTTTCTTTGCGTATTATAGGCATGCATGAAATATAATTTATTCGTTGCACATATTAACGCTTTTATATTCCTAGAAATTTCGAACCTAAATGGTGATGAAACATACAAGACGGTAATTTCATTAGCACTTAAGCTGTTTATAGGAAAGACGAGAAAAAAACGATGTCGCAGTGTGATGTAACTAGCGTAAATTGCTGGCAGGAGAAAATTATTTTATTTGTATTTGCAAAAGTATATATACCAACTGATGTGACGTAACATATATTTTGCTCTTTTGAAGAATATAAAACTATACAACGGACCCCAAAATTAGCTCGAGCGGTAGGACATTTAAAATTATTTGTAAGGATTCAGTGTTAAACTATAGTGCATCTATGAAAAGAGTCCACAGAAAACTATATTTAAAATAAATCTACAGTTAACCATTTTTACCTTGATTTTCACATTATATATTTGTCTCTCTCAATTCTCCACGTACAAGCCCTTTCGAAAGCTTACAGATAGAAGCAAAGTACAACTTGAAGTAAGTAGAAAGCTAACCTAAATGCTTAGAACAGTTCCCTCTACAAAACCAAAAATGGTTCCGGATATTTTATACACGAAAACATGACAATTCACAAAGACCTTAAACTCTCTTCAGTCAAATAATTATCTTACGAAAACTAGGATTATCCGTTATTAATAAGCAAGAAGATTACATTGGAAAGGCAAAACAAAACTACGAGGGCGGATCGAAAAGTAACGCACAGTAATTTTTTTCTTCCTTGGTATTGAAACTGAAATGTTGCATTTTAACACCGATATAGTTTGAAGTTTTCACTCAGAGGGTGTTTTTTGTTTCATGTGTAGCTTTAGCGAGAGAAGTGTGAACTACGCAAAAAGAATGGCGGGCATGTTACTGTGTCCACGTGTGAAGAGCAGAGAGGCGTGGTTCGATATTTGTGGGCCAAAGGGCATAAACCGAGTGATATTCACATGGACATGCGTGGTATGTACCTATGGGGATGATTGTATGAACCATAGCAATGTCTCCAGGTGATGTACATTCTTTCTAGAGGACCGTGAACCTTAGTGATTCGCATGCTCCGGGAGGCCGGTAACAGCTGCTACCCCGCAGAATGTCAGAGGCATTAAGGCGGCAATTTTGAACGACCGGCGTGTGCAACAGTTCAATATTTCCTGTGTGCAGTGTACGATATTGTTCATGACACATTGAAATTTCATAAAGTTAATGCTCGCTGGGTGCCTAAGAACCAGACAGACAACCACAAGGACCAGCGAATGATGAGCTTGGATCACCTAACGCGGTACACCGCAGAAAGGAATCGTCACTGATGATGAGTCGTGGGCATACCACTACACGCCGGAAACCAAGCAGGAAAGTATAGAGTGGAAACATGCTGGTTCCCCAGTGAAGAAAGAATTCATAGTGACTCAGTCTGCTAGGAAAGTACTTGTGACGGTGTCCTGGGAAATGCATGGTTGCTGTATTGGTGGACTTTGCTGAACACGAGACCACTGTGAATGCTGCAGCCTACATGAAAACGTTGGTAAATTTGCGTCCTGCCCTGAATGTCAAAATTTTTCATGACAATGCTCGCCCCCATGTTGCTGCTGCTGTTCGTCAAAAAATCACCAAATTTGGTTAAGAGGTGCTCCAACATCCACCATACAGTCCGGACCTTGCACCGTCAGACTTTCATCTCTTTGGTCCCATGAACAAATTCCTGGCCGGCTATCGCTTTGCGACAGATGCGGAAGTGAAATCAGTAGTCCGCAGATGGCTATACTACAAGGAAACAGATTTATATGAACAGGGCATATTGAAACTGGTATCACGATGGGAGAAATGTGTTGAGAAACTTAGTGACTATGTCGAAAAGTAGGTAAAGGGTGTAAGTTCATTTGTGATGTTTCTTTTTTCCGTTTTAACTGTTAAACTTTTCGATCCGCCGTCGTATCATGAAATTCTGATATCCACATTCCACAGGAAGATACTACATTATATATTAAGAAAAAAACTGGTAAAAATAGTGGAAATACAGTTGGTCTCAAAACAATCTGAATAGCAAATTACATGAATTGAAACTCAACACGCTGTCTTCATGGTATTTATAAAGCTCACAACTGGCATCAACAGATGGCCAAACAAACATTAACACAGGCCTATCTATTTAGCAGACAGGAACCTCCTTTTTGTGAACACTAACAAAAGACTGTCGGTCACGTATATTATAACGAATGTACCCGCTACTCCAACTTAAGAATCACCCAACAGATTTCTCCACAACTTCAAGCAGCGTTAGATGAACTTCCCAAATTCTCATCATCATTTAAATTATTTTCTCGGTAATCAGAGGAAGTATTGTATTCAACCCAAAAATTGGATACCAAAATTTCACTGGAAATACATGTTTTGAGATTCCCCAAATAAAAAAAGCATTTCTAGAAAAAGTTCCGTGTGTGACTATGAACAGTGTAACTCAAAAACCAAAAGTCGAAGATTTCCTAACAGGATCGTGCCAAGTGCAGACACATTTGTTACCGATTACCTGCGGGTGTGTGATACAGGTAGTGTAATTCCGAGTTGTCGTAATCGAGGGCAACAACGACCTGACGAAATTATCAACATGGAAGAAGAAGTGTTAAATTGAGTTGATGAAAATCCTGATCGAAGCAGTCGCAATATCGCTAGCACAATGGGGGTGTCGCACTGACTGGACTTAAAACCTTTAAAGAACAGTTATTGCGCCCATATCACACCCAGCGAGTACAATGTTTATCACCAAATGACTTTCATCTACGTGTTGCGTTTTCCGAGAGGCTGCTTCGTCAGTTTGCACAAAATCCAAATTTTGTAACAAAGTGTTGGTGACGGACGAGATCTGTTTCACGCGAAGTGGAGTTATGAACTTTCACAACACACACACACATGGGCAGTGGAGAATCCGAGAACTATACAACAGCGGAATTTTTAGCATAGATTCTCGATTAACGTATGGGCCGGCATAATTGAAGATCATTTTATTGGACCATTGGTCCTTCCACCGCGTTTGACTGATATAGGGCATCGGCGGTTTTTGAAGTACCAATTGCCTAACCTGGAGGAGGACATTCTGTTGGAGATAAGGAGGAAGATGTGATTCCTCCAAGATGGTGCACCAACCAACTCTTGCAGTCCGTCGTCACTTGAGGAAGACCTTACCAAACCGGTGGATCGTTCGATTTGGACCTGTGGCTTGGCCTACCAGATCGCCAGACTTAATTCCCCTAAATTTTTATTTCTTGGGGGACATGAAAAACAAAGTGTACAGGAGTGAAATAGAAACTGCGGACGAGCTGCACCAGCGCAATTTCTTAGCAACTGAGGAAATTAGAAACAACCCAGGGGTCTTCGCTAGGGTGCATCAGAACTGGTTAAGGTGTGAAGCCTGTCTACAAGCAAATGGTGGACATATGGAACACTTCGTCTAAACTCTTATTTCAAATTTACATCCTGGGGGCAAGTTCAGATATTTTAAATTAATTCCAATGTTTTCGCATACTTGTGAATGCTAATAAAGCTAGTGATTAAGGTTACGGTCATTTTTTGTTTCTAAAGCTACCAAGGAAATAATGACAGTCCATGACCGTGGAATTCATTAGGCACGAAGAGCAGTGTCAATTTTGTTTACCTACGATTTTTGAAATATTTGATATGTCACACATATGGTACTCACGCACACAAATCTTATCAGCAACGTTAGCGTTGCAAATTTCATCAACTCGAGTTATTTTGTGCTCATAAGCTTATTGTTAAATCATATTGGAGTAACCGGTGGCGAAATTGCTTCTAAAAACTGTGCATCTTGTTATTGAGATTCCGTTTTTGGACCGGTAATTACGAGATGTACGTGCTGGCATGAAGCACATTAGTCCCATGGGTATATTAAAAATTGAATAGAAGCGTACATTTCCGGTTGGCCAAAACTATAAACAATTTCACAAAAATTTCCTTAAACATATTGCAGTGGAGTGTAAATTCACATTATAAATTATGGTTTTCTAAGCGTTTAGTAATTATTAGTACCACATTGTTAAATTCAACACAGAATAATGGTGTTAATAACGTAAGAGGTGTTTCACATAAGAGTGCCATAACCTTTGGAATGCTTATTTTTATTCCAAGTAAAGCATTGCACTGTCACATAAATACACTGCAGTATGGCATTGCGTAATAATTAAAATGCACCTTTTAAACTACATAGGTATTATGTGCACACAAACCTTAAAACTGTTTAATATCAGTAACAATTCTACCTGAGTTTGTTAACCTTACATTGGCATAAGCCTCTCAAACAGAATAGGCCAGATATTTAGGCCTTTAAACATATCAAATAAAATATTTGTAATTACGTGAGAATGTAGAATTCGAGGTCATGTTTACATACGGTGCAGTGAACAATAACCTGACTTATTCCCGGTTTCGTGGTGACTCGCGCGCCAGCGACAAAACATCTGAATTCGATACATGGCCAACGTTACTTATATGGTTTTGGAGTGTTGGAAAGTTCAAGGCGCCGCCAGTAGAAGCAGACTACTCAATCAACAAGTTGAGACAAGTTGAGTCACGTTGCCAAATACTCCTACGTTTAAACGCGATTATCTAGTTAACGATGCATTTAATTACAAAAAAGTGTTGGAGGTTTTTGTTCATCTACATCCACTCTCACCCCACCCATTCGGCAGGACTATTTCACTTCCACCTGTATAATTACACAATATATAATCATTGTATATAAACGAAAATTTATAACTGATCAGTATTTAGGCATACAAATTTCAGACTAAATGTTCAGTCAAATTGGTTGAAAATTTTAGAAACTGCATCTTCAGTGGTACATTCCCTTAATGCTTCACTGCCCTATTAATAATATAAAATAGAATTGTGACAAATTCCAGGAAATGTTAAGGAAACTATCAAGCACCACTACCTGGCAATCGAATCGCTACTCGAGTCTACAACATTAACCCATTAGGATTTTACAATGTGTGCATATAAAGTAACTTTTGAAGGGAAACTATTGCTGTAGTTTATAGCTTTTAATTTTAACTAAATTAATTAACAAAGGTGAGATGGATTTACACATTTAAGAAGATAGCTGGCCAGGCGGTTTTGATTTTTCAATACAGGATACGGCAACATATCATTGGACAATTTAAAAAAAAACATTGTCCAAAAATGCTGAACAACAAAAAAAAATGTGTTTTGAGTACTAAAATGTGGTAGATCTGCAGGAAAATCAGTGCGCCATAATTTGACAGCCTTTTTAAAAAATGCATTCAAGCGGCCTCGAGGATGCATATCCCCATTCCAACATTGCATTGTCCTACGTCGAGGTAGATACAAAAGACTTTTTTGTTTACTTCAGGTGTGGAATTAATAGCTCATCCGAGGTTGCACAATGCAACTTGAACTTGTCTACAACCAACAAGGGGAAAATGTGTGGATTGTCTTTCAAGCTGCGATTCGTGTATCAAGTGGCTCTTGAATAGCAAGTACAGCGATTTCACTGTTTCATCGCACGAAAACTGCATTATGACCTAAAGCTGAATTCTTAGAAAGTATAGAAAACTGAACATCAAAATTCTGTTCAACGTGTTAACACAACAGGTACAAGTGTGGATGGTAATTGATTAGCAGATCCTCGACACCAAAATGATCACCAGCCGTAAATTCATCGCTAACGTGAAATGTGCTCTTAATGAAGTACTACTGTTGGAGATGAGATGTGCAGCTGTTGCTAATAAGATGCTGGATAGTGGTGACTTGTTTGATTTTCCGTTGCTCAGTCGTTGCTTTAAGATCGTATAGAGATGATGGTGTGAATAAACAAAGTTAATGGAGACGTATTTTGTTGATATTGGTATACAGAATATATTTTCAGAATTATTTTTATTTCTTTTACAAAGTTTCCAATCGGCTTAAGCTTTTTTACCTGTTATGTTCGTTTCCCGATACTAATTATTTAATTCTCTCTTCGCATACTTGCGGTATATTGATGCTTTATTCCGCATTCATCGCATTACGCTGACTCTAAATTTCTTTCTATGACGTTATTTCTTTCACTTTTTTAATAGTATATTATGCAACGAGACTATAATGGTAGTAATTAAAACGCGATGTTAATAATTATCATACGAGCGTTTTAATCACCATTATAGTCAAGTTTCATACGACTGTTTATGCTCGAAAATGTATCTAAATTGAAGGTTTCATAAGCATTCGTTTCTGGTTTGAGTGATGTGTCATAATCGTTATTCCTTTATCTATGGTTGTAGTACCTGTGTCAAAGTTGCTAGCGTTGTGAGACGTACTACACAGAATAATCGATACTTGCGCTTTCACAATGTTACGTGGCCACTTCTGATTGGTCGAATACCAATACTTTAATGAACAGGCGTATTTTAATGAGGCCCATTAAAGTACTGCTACCAGTCGCATAAATACTACATTTTGGCATAGTCGAGCAAAAGTATATTTCTCCACATCTCCTGTAGGCACGTATATTTTTTATACGTTTGGGGGCGTGATTGTCACACATGTTATTTTTCCTTTTCTTGGAGTCAGAAAACAAGAAAAGAGGATATATGACATTTACCGCGATTTTGTGGACATGGTGAAAATGTATGAATGAACATTAGTCTCTTAAAAATAAAGTATAATTATTTACGAGGAATATTTTTGGAGCTAAGAACAAACGAGAAGACAGGGCTCGCAGTCCAGGAAGACAGCCTCTAAACAAATCAGACCCAACAAGAATGATGGGTGAGCATAAGGCTGGTAATCCGATCTCGAAAGCTTTAATTACTCACAATCCTCAGAGAGACCAGGCTTTCTTCAAGAGGACGGAACAGTTCAGTGATACACCAAACCGTGTTGCTTCTAGAGTTACATTTTTCTGTATTGAAAATGAGCTGTGATAATTTCTTAGGGAACATTCACAAAGCATGTACGAAAGCTTCTTAAAGGACATAAATAATAATCAATTGTCTACTTTAGCGAATATCAGATTAACAAATGTTTCCTTTTAGCTAATCTGTGGTGAAGATGAGACTGGCAGACCACAAATTTCAATTCCCCCTGAAACCAACCTTGCCAATAACACACATTCCCTTACCATGACATTTTAGATAAACAAAAGTATATCAGAAACAGTGCACGATGGTTACGTGGACTGGCGGCGAACTTCTATGAGGAGCAGCCACTAAAATTTATTCTACACTACAGTGAGAATTTAAATGATCATGACAAGTGCGTGGAAAGTAAAGTTATGCAGAGTAGAATAAGAAATTAATTATCCAAAATATTTAGTAGCTCTTATTTTATTGCACAACGCACCCTACTATAAAAACATCCCACTCTATTTTAATAGCAGTTTTAACTTACAGCACATAAAAACACTGACATCAATGTTTATAATTCTATCGCAATTCTCTTATCATGTGATCTCACAGACTACTCCGAAATCCTCTCCGATGTGTAAGCATCTTGATGACTTCCAAACGTAATCGCGAAAGTAGTCGGAACATAACCACATTTTGTTACAACTTTCTTTAGTGTTGTCTCCCGCAATACGATGACGCGAACTGTCTCGGTTTCCATGAGGTTTTCTTAGTTGATATTCCCATGCATATCGCCTTACTGCAGTGAGTATTTGTGACAATACTGACCTGTACTGTATTTGGCGTTTTATCATCCATAAGGCCATCTTCCGCAGAAATTCTCTTCTTCTGAATCATTTAGTGTTTTACATCGCTCTATGTGCATTTCAGTAAATCATAGAAAACAAACACAGCCCACTATTGGATGTGTTTGGGATCAATCTTTTGAATGAATTCATGTAACAAAAATCTTCTGCATCTGTTGCAACCTTATGATGTAAGTTCTAAAAATAAAACAACTCGACCATATGAGGCTTTATGGTTATTTTCAATGGGTCTGTTCCAAGTATGTAGCTCTAAACATATAATTTAAAAAATGTGGAAGCAGCAAAACAATTAAAATAACGTATTTATTACAGTACACGTTCATATGGAGTGACGTTTATAAATTTGAACAAGTTTTGGAATAAGAGAAATTAATAAACGATCAATAGTTATGTGAATAGGTGCGACACTTGTCAACCAGTCGCTTGTGCAGACAATGTTGTCGGTATGAAATTATCAGTCCAACTGCCAACATTATATAATCGACTTCTGGGAAGGTGAGCACGAGAACGTTCATTCAAGTCAAGAAGAACAGTAAGTAAACAAAACCAGAAGCCGCTAGGTCGCACGCGTCAACCACGACCCCAGTTACTATTTATTCTAGCTTTATCCTAAAGCTTTGAATCTGCTTACTGCTACACTATAGTGATTCCGAATGCAATTAATTATTCTGCTTCTCTGTGGCGTTTTAAATGTTTGCACGGAGCGAATGTTACATGTCCTGTTTCGCGTCTTCTGTAGAACTCCAATGAATTGCTGACGATATAGTGTGTCTTGTGACTTCCCGTGATCGCCAAGGACAAAAATATTAAACAATAATTTGTATAACTGGCGCAACAGTTCTAGACACGTGAAAATCTTAATGACAGCTATGAAGCGAGTTACATGCCAGATCAGGTGGTGACCGGTCGTCTGCATGCTGCAGGAGTGCGTGGGACAGTCATTGTCAAATATTCGCACACCGGTTATGCACTGCACTACACGATAAACTCATAGTTATATACAGTATATTTAAATCCACCGCTGTAAAATGCCCTTAATATAAAAACACTGTCAACCATCTGCCTCCAGTTCTTCCACACCTGACAGCCCTTCCTCTTCTGCGGAATCACTCGCATCATTGCCGCCATCACTGCTGTCGCTACTTTCTGCACCATTATCCTGGATGAGAATTTGTTCTAATTGATTTTCGCAATTCCGTATTTTTTGAAATATTGATTCTCATTTTATTCAACATGTCGATATACATTTTCCCATTCTGGCCTTCCAATTTCTGCAAATCGCTGGTGACATAACTGCTCCACATATTTTAGTTTAAAAGTGATATTTCTGCAGGCCACCCAGTTTTTGACATCAGCCCAGATTAATTCGATTGGGTTTAGATCTGGGTGATACGGTGGCAGTCTAAGTACATTATGACGATGTTGTATTAATATCTGGCCAAGTATTATGAGTTATGACTTCTGAAGGGATTTGTTGGCTTTAACTAAGTTATATTTGTTTTACTCATGCTTTCATCAAAAGCTATATTATGCCTAAGCAACCAGGTTTTTATTTCTTCTTTCAAGGAATTTGAGGTAGCTTGTTTGTCAATTTGAGTTTTGCCACATTGTGAAGCATTGTCGATAACCAGAATAGACCCAGCAGGCATATTAGGTATCAACATGGTGTTGATTCACTTCATGTCATTTTCTGTATTAATTTCTTGATGAAAATCTCCTGTTTTTTGTTGCGACTTGTAAAAGAAGGGCATTTGGAACGAACAGCATGAACGATAATAAGTATTTGCCCTTTGGCAACAGGTGCCTGAAAACCTAATTCGCTATCGTCACTTCAACTTTTAGATTTATGACTGCTGTGTATGTACGACTCATCTTCATACACTACAGTTTGACCCTCTAATTTGTACCTCTGAGTAAGGTACTCTTCCAGCTGTGATCGTATGTCGTGCTTTTCTATTAGAACTCTCCTATTTGGTTTCGTTTTCTTCCACTTAAATCCTAAATCTTTTATAATTTTTCTGAGATTTGTAGCAGCATCTTGAAAATTTATGTTCATAGAAGTACATTTAAAATTATAGTCATTTGGAAAGTTAGTATCAGACTGCAAAATTCAGTGCCACAGCCGGGATTTGAGACTTGTAGCACCACCTTGAACATTTATGACATCTTTCAGATTAATGAGCAATCTGCTTATTGTTGGCACAGTTTTTTCTTCCACATAGAAATTGTGAATCGTGCACCGAATGACGCATTTGTCGAAATCGTTTATTTCTGTAATACGTTTAGGGACCTTATGTTTCTTCACAGGTGTGTCAAATGGTACTCTTTCATCCATATGGTTTTTCTTATCTTTGAGAAATCTGGAAACGGAACTCAGTGAAACACCAGTTGCTTTAGCTACTCTTTCTTTCACTCTCTTAAGGCTTTTGTGGAACTCGGGTAAACATATTTTCTTGTTTCATCTCTGCTTCTTGCTTCATGAAGTCGAGGACATTTGCAATTATTTCTCTGCTTTGAATACGTAATACCTTACCATTTAACTTTGAAAACGTAGGAGCCATGGTTATAAATATCACAAATATAAAATAAGCATTATTTAGGTACTGCTCTCTTTGAAATTACAAGATGCGGAAACTTTCTATGCAGACTGTATGTGTTACGCACTGTGATTAAGCTAAACATAAACCATTGCTAGGCTCGGCAGTTGGGGTGGCAATCAAGGTCACGATTCCAGAAGTTTTGCGCCAGTTATAACATTGTGCCTATAGACTTAACTTTACATATTATCAGAAGTAAACGTATACTCCAGTTACAAATAAATATGTGTAAAATTGTCGATTGTTAAGCTCTCTGCTACCTGTATTTTAATCGCTGTGATTGTAGTACAGTCGCATGCATAATTGTTGTGTTACTATGTCTGTAGATAAAAGTAAATTAGGTGGAAGTAAAGTTCTGCATTCTCAGACACGGGAACAAATATACAAGGTGTATAATTACTTTAAGAAGAATCTAGATCAAGGAGGTCACTTTACAAATCAGTTGAAGAATCTACCGGTGTATCTGTGACAATGCCTTAATAGTTTAAAATAAAACATTGGTGTTGTAAACCAAAAAAAAATTGTCATCTGTGAGCAGTGCAACTTTTGACATTGCTGCACATGTTTACATTTGTGCTTCGGTTGCGAAGCTTACGCTTTCCTGTTGTTCCACTAAGGGGAACACTGCCAGCCGTTCTCCGCCTCCCCGCTTAGACTATCCTCTCCTCGGAGTTTCTGCAGGGTCAGGTCGAAAAATCGTCCTATACAAATGCCTATAAGTTGCTTCGCCTTTTTAACAAATCTAACATTGGAATAAATACAAACATGAAATTGCTTGTATACTAAATAACACATAACAAAATACATGCACACGTTTATTCTGAAGCTTAGCAATTAATGAAATATGCTATACAGTTTTAATTATAATTAACATTAAAGTTAATTTATGCTTCCGAGGCTTAATATGTATTTTTTGTTTGTTTTGTTTGTTTACTCTATCGGTTTCAAATGTAAATGACCAAATCGAGTATTTTTAAATGAATGACATTCCGAAAGCGAAGGTGCTTTTGTTGACCATAGCATCGCAACTACTATCTTAATAACATTGCTAATTACAAGTGTGTCACTGAATCAACCAATGGGATAGGAGATATGTATTTCCATAACTGCGTGGTTCCAGTTACTCTGCGATCGAGAGGAATAAATTCGCTATATATATATATATATATATATATATAGTGAATTTATTGTATATATACATACATACATACATACAATGGTGTGTAAAAGCCAAGGACGAAAGTAATCTTCGCATGCTGTGACACTGCCAAGTAACATAGCTCGATGAAACTTAAATCATACACAGAGGGAACTGCTATGGTATGCTACAGTAGGCAACTAAACGAAATATGCAATGAGACGAACAGAAATGTCACTTTTATTCATAGACCGTAAGCTACACTAAAGTCAATACATATGGTGGTTCTCTAGATTTACAGAAAAAGATACGTGGTGCTTAAATGGGTGTATGATCACCACGGACAGTAATGCATGCTCTGCATCGTGCTCCCATGCTGGCCACAAGGTTGGTAAGCAGTTCTTGTGGTAGGGCTTTCCATTCCTCCACCAGCGCTGATGATAACTGTTGGATGGTCGTTGGTGCATGTGGATGTGCTGCAATGCGTCTCTCCAAAAATCCCACACGTGTTCGATGGGATTTAAACCGGGGGAACGGGCAGGTCAGTCCCTTCGCCGAATATCCTCTCGTTCCAAGAGATTTCTCCACCTGCGCTGTTCGATGCGGTCGCACATTGTCATCCATAAAAATGAAGTCAGGGCCGACTGCACCCCTGAAAAGACGCACATGGGGAAGGAGTACATTATCACAGTAACGTTGACCAGTGAGTGTACCGTGTTCAAAGATTTGGAGGTCGGTGCGCCCATGCAACATTATGCCTCCCCAAACCATAACTCCCGGACCAACAAACGATCATGTTCAAGGATGTTCCTGGGTTCATTACGTGTTCCCACCTCTCACCAGATGAGGGTAGTCGAGAATCACTATTTAGACTGAATCTGCTCTCATCCGAGAAGAGCACGCGACCCCAATCCTCGTTGGTCCAATTTTGATCTCTTGGGACCTTCGCAAACGGTGCCGCCGATGTGCGGATGTCAATGGAACACAACGTACTGGCCGTCGGGCAAAGAGATTACCTCTGTGTAGTCGCCGTGCCACTGTGTATCGTGATATTGGTGCCTAGCTGTCCTGTTAAATGTGCTTACAATTTCACCCACTGTTTGGCGTGGATCCCTTCTTGCCCGTTGCACAATGTAGCGGTCATCTGCTGCTGTAGTTGAGCGTTTCTCAACCACCACCTCTCCTTCGGACAGCAGTGCCTGTGGTTTGGAAGGTTCCCCATGCGCGTGAAACAATGCTGTGAGCAATTCCAAACTCCTGAGCAACACTGGTCACACTTCGCCTTCTTCCAGTTTCCCGATGATTCTTCTCTGTGTGACGTTATCCAAATGGTGTCTACGGGCCATGTTGCAATGAACACCACTACAGTGCACCGTAACAGCTCGCTAGTTGCCACACACCGTCTTGTCCTGTTTCGCCAAATGCCTCGTGTTGCGGGACCAGACCCATTTTGCACTATAGGCTCGCGACACTCACGCTATGTGACGTTCAGCTTTCTGTGCACGTGTGAGAGATCTCTGGCAACATGCTCCCGCACATTCCATCTACTTCCACCAAGTAGTTAATTTGATATGTTACTTTACCCATCTCATCCTTAGGTTTTGCACATCAGTGTGTGTGTGTGTGTGTGTGTGTGTGTGTGTGTGTGTGTGTGTGTGATCATATAACTCTTTACCAGCCAATAGCTGCCTCATCCCGAAACTCGTCCACAGTCTTGTTTTCATGTTTATTTGTTTAGTAGTCACACTTCCAGCGCTGTTTCGTGGTATTCAATGTTTGTATATCGTGGCTGTTGTAACAAGTTGCATTAATATTTTTAATGTGAATAATCTGACTTTTCGTTAAGAAAAATAGGTGATCGGATTTTAATTAATGCACGAGAACGGTTACAAAATCATTCAATATTTATAATAGTGCATACGGTGGAGAAAATTGGGCGTCATTTCCTTCGAAGGAACAAGAAAGAGCAGCTTTCATTGCATATTATGTTTTACAGCCATGGTCCTGAGAGGTACGAATTTTGTACAACCAACCAGATTTTCGAATCGCCAGCCATCACTGCTAGATACAAAGCATGTCCTTGATAGTCTTTACTGTTTTGTTAGTGTATTAACATGTTCTTGAAAATATGTTATTAGTATTGGGATAACACCTTTAGAACTCGATGGTTGCAACTGTAGATCAAATCTTAAGCTTCAAATGTTCGTGTAGAGAAATTTGGATAAACAGTGTCAGGTAATACGAGCAATTCGGATGTCTACAGGCTGCAGCATCACTAGGAAATTAATATTGTGACGAGACTTTTTGGTCTGTAATTGCGTTTCTGCGAGCGAAATGGCTCTGCAGTAACTTGTGAGGCTCGCATTCGGGATGTCCCGGGTTCTATTTCCGTTGGACTGGCCACTCTGACCTTGGACGTTTTCGTAGTTTTTCCAGGTCAATAGGCGACAGCTATGGTGGTTCCTCTTCCACTACGAATGCCCTGTCCATCAGATCCTTACATTTGTTTAATCATTCACATGTTTCAGCGTTGTAGGACCAGGTGACAGCGATTGGTGCGTTGCGGCGGGACTGTGGAGTTTACGCTGTGTGAAGATTTCTTCCTGGCGCTTGGCTGGTCAGCTGGGGCCTCTTCCTAGGGGCTCGGTCCCGGGACGTGAGGTGCTAAGCTCCAATGGCTCTGGGACCCCTCCGTATGACTATCCGACTTGTGCAAAAAATTGAGTTTTTATTTATAGACGCTCTGTAACTGCTGAGGTCTTTAGTGTAACATTCTATATTGGGCGTGAAAGACCGGTAGTTTTGCTCAGAGGCCTCTTTATCAGGCTTGAGGTTCTTTTACGTGCCGTAAATCTACAACACGGGACCACCGGCTTTACTTCCCTTCCAAAGGAAGCCATGCTAAGGATTTTTACGCCCGAAAAAAATCCATCGCCCTCCGCCGGGTTTGAACACGCGACCTTGGGAACTAGAGGCTAGCATGGTGACTACTACACCGCGGAGGACGACATCCAACTTGTGCGTACATAGGCGGTTGGGGAAATGCGAAATGTTTGCTTTTAGCTATAGGTGCCGTTATTCTGATAGTTTACACTTTGTTTTCAAGTACACAGTTGAAAGTTTATGTTTAGCATGTGCTGAACCTTAAGTACAAAATGCTCTTCACTCGGGATTAATATGACAGAATCCACTCTAGGAAATACAGCTAACAGTTTCATTGCATGGACACTATGCGGAAGTGATTCCTATCTTTCCAAGTAGTTATACATATTCCAGTTCTAACCGTTATAATGTATAAAATCTCTGTGTAATGTACACCTATACTTAAAATATAAATTTAAACATGAAGAAGCCTTTCTGTCTAGCCAAATATCTTTGTCGGTTTTAATTTTAATTTATTGCTTTGCTTTACTTTAACATTATAACTGCTTAATCATTCTAATTCATCAATCTCAGACTCGTAGGGGTTCATTCATGTTTCATATGAAAAGCCCTGACCCTTACTATAAAGGAAAGCTGTTATTACACAATAGTACTGCTTTTGTGTGCACATTTCGTGCAAGAAACTCTCGATTCTGCATAGAAAAAATTTTCTACAAATGAGGGAGATATTATTCATAATGTTCCTGCCTAAATTGCAAGAAAAACACAAGGCGGGCATGTAAATTACCCCTACTAAAGGCTAATATGAAACTTGTTGCTCGCGCGCACACACACACACCAGAGGTGGTAGACACTGATGATGCATGTAATTAAATGATAAAAGGAAATTAGGGAAGGAATCGTTCCAGCCTAAGTTTAGGGTACCTCTGCGGAGTTTGCCAACTATGAAGACTGAGGAATACCTGGTAAAAGCCTCAGTCAGAGAGGACGGTCTTGGCGGAATTTGAACACAGATCTCCCGCTCTATAAGCTTGCCTTAATGACTTCGGCCAATCATGTCAGTCACTTGGGGTGCTGCTGGAAACTAACTTGGCGTACCCATGTTGATCGCACTGCAATTCTTCCGTCAGAACGACTTTCTAAACTTTATTCCACATTCCGTAAATTAAATGTATCTCTCTTGCTCTCGAGTGTTTCTCCTTGTTCGGACCGATCATCACCTAGCTTCTCAGGTGTAGGGCATAGCCATAAGTAGCTACTTTCGATGTCTCCAGGTTACATAAAATCAAATCTTAAGCATCGCTATTAACGCCCTGTGGTTCGTCCGGAGCCAATAGCTACAACAAGAACTTGGTTTACTTCCTATTCTTCAGTTTATACGGCAGATCACTAGTCGCTTCTCCTCATATCTTCCGGGAGCATTAACGTAAAGCACTGGTATCCGAACCCACCTGCGCACTGACCCAGGATCTCGTTGTCAGTGATACTACTACCTCAGATGTATCCGATCATTGATTACTTTGCAATCATCCGATTTTGTAACCCGCTGCTAGTGTAGCATATATTTGCAAAATGAGACAGTTACGAGGAGCCACAATGCCCATTCTCTGCAAGTTATTTTCCTACCTGTTCAATGCTTTATGTGCACCTAGATCTAAATAGCACTGTACTTACTGAACAATCGCTAATAAATTAAAAAATAAAACTTGAGGCAAAAGTAACTAGTGATTACTCGCATAATCGACGACGCTGCTTGTTTTCCTTCCCCCACCCTTATTGCTTCCTATTCGTCAAGCAGTAAACGAAATACAGTTGCAGTAACGGGCTATAATCTCAAACATATCGAACAATACGGCTCAGGAGGTAGCATCTGTGGCTTGAGTTCAAATCCCATGCATCTACCAAACCAACTACTTTTCCCTGAATTGCTAGGTAAATACTGGATTGGATATTTTAATACCAGGGGCCGTAATTCCACCTAGGATAAAAGAAATGCAAATAAAACAGAATGGTACAAAAGGCGATTACACAATTAAGGTCATCAGTCTGTTACACATTGATTCAGATTAGGTGAATCACGAACCTGGAGTAACCGCCGGGACGTCACCGCGAAGTTAAAGCGATGTTAAGGGGGGGGTGACGTATCATGTACAGATCGAAAAAGTAATCGTAAAAATTGCTCTTTCGGCTTTCAAAGGTCTCGAAGGTTTACTGCATCTATAATGAGTGCAAGATGAATTGATTTTTAAGTGGGCATATAGCAAGCAAATTAAATGATAGCAAAAAGAATTATATTTAACCTGTATAACGCGGGTTGTACTTTTTTTGTGGTTTCTGTGGATTTTCAAACGCGTATATTTCTACAAATCAGCCACACATGCTTACATCTGCTCGAATTCCGCTTTCTTAACCTCTTCTGCATAAAAATATTCTTAATTTTAAAAGGGAAAAGCTAAAGCTGCTGGTGAATAAACTTCAGACAGTAAACCTATTTCGAAACTGGGAAAGAATGAAGAAAATCCTGAAATTAACAAGCAGTAGAAGAGATTAAGTGAGTAGAGTAAAAACACGAGAAAGAGAAATTCAACGTTATGCTATGAGGAACAATGTTGACACACGAAGCTGTTAGAAAGTCTCTCCAGTTCTCGCAAGAAGAGGAAAATCCGACGAAAGGATTACTACGACTTAATTATTGTCTTCAATGAATGCCATTCAAACTTTTCCTGTGGAGAAAAGAGAAGCAAAACCGAGAGGTGGAGGAAGCTGTACATGCAACGAGCTCGGGAAATTGAATTCATGTGGTGCTTGGGAACAAAATCCTCTACAGACATCCGTAGTGGGGAACGTCAATCGGGAAAATGGATCTCGAGTACTTTTAAGCCGGGGCACAAGATCAACGTAGTGAAGAACTTACGGATGTCATTAAAATACCTGAATAAACCAGGGTAAAATTAAGTCAGTTTCACTTCTCTACCCCATTAATGTTTATATCAAAGATAGTGATCACGATAAAAGGTACTAGAAAATTTGCAGGACCCTAGTAAGAAGAAGCATAAGCCATCATATTTAACCCTTAACTTCTAGAATGAGGTCAGAATGAATCCTGCTTTTATTAAAAAGGTGTAATAACTACTGTAACCCCCCTTTCTAACACTCCGTGTACTCTCCATATGATAAATTGAACTGGGGAAGGGGAATATATACTGGAATCAATTGTTCTTCCACACAAGCCGTGTGTTGGACAAGGTTGGAAAGGTAGAACCAGACGATTGAAAAATCCAATGCCTTTGCCGGAATTCGAACCACGGATCTCCCGCTTTCCGTCCAGTTACTCTAACCACTGAGCTACCATGCCAACATGCTGCTATGACCATTAAATTCTCCAACTGATTCACATTTTTTTCCCGGTAAGTTGTTTTTCGTTTCTTTCTTAATTCTCTGTGCATTTCTGACCTACTCAAGAACGCTTAAGTCGTCAAGTTTTTGCTGGGACATTTCAGTAAACTTTTGTGTTTTAACAATTAAATTGAAAACTAACTAGAATTTCTACATTTTTTAATGTTATGGATGGTATCAACATTGTATTTGTACACGTATTATTGTTTGTTCAGAGTCTTTTGAGACAGTGGAAGGGGGAGATAAGGAATTCGCGCGGCCGGTGAGGCAGCTAAGAGCCGCCACACAAGCCGAACTGGGCGCGTGCAACCGGTTTTTACCTTCCCCTTTCCACTGTCTCAAAAGACTCTGAACGAAGTACACACACCGAGTGAGATGGCGCCACGGTAACGTGTGCGATTCGCATTCTGGAATGTCCTGGTTCCGATCCCCGACGACCGCCCACTCTGATCCATTGATTTTTCGTGGTTTCCCCAGGGTCGGCCGATGAATGCTGGGGTGGTTTCTTCCCTACTGCGATTTACTTTCCATCATTTTCCTTTCATTCTGTTTCCTTCTCATCTTTCAGGCGTGCTGCTAGGTTTCGTGGCGTATGGCCGCGCCGGACAGATGGCGCGGATGCATGTTCAATGGAAGGTGTATTCCCCGTGGACACCAGAGAGCCGCTTGATTGGTGGGTCGTTCATCGCCCGCTTTCGGCGGCTAAAGCAGCAGGATGAGTCTGCGAAGCTTGGAAATGTTAGGGACGTCCCTGTGCCTGTCTCCTATGGCCTGTAGCCTCCTGTGGTTTCATCACCTCATCCCTTCCTCATGGGGGCGGTAGACGCAATAGATCCATGCATGTCGCGGCTCGAGAGATCTCCCCCTCCGTTGATCACCTCTACCTGTACTCTTTATTTAAAAAAAAAACTATGTTTTTTCACCAGTTTCTCTACCTGTTACAGTTTCACATAATACATTACACATTATGGTATTCATATAAAAATAAAATTCTTCTACTCACATTACGCTTCTCACGACAAATTGCTTGCTCGAAGTAATTTAAAATTAAGCTCTATAAACTCCGTTGCATGCAGGGTATGGAAAACACTTTTTTACTAATTGTTTTTACTAATGAACCCAGGTGGGACAAAATAAATGTGACACATTTTCTAATATTTTTATGTATTTCACACGACAATTCGAAATAGAGAAAAATTACGTAACAAGGAGCATTTCGAAAACGGTTAATACCACAGAAATGTTATTTGACAAAAATTATATACTTTAATGAGCTGTGAATTTTTGTCTATTTCTTATGAATTCCATTTATACAGAATTTATTCAATGAAGATTAACTTCATAGGCTATTCACAGAAAATTCGTGATACACATTTTATTAGCCACGCAAAAAGCTTAAACATATCATATTTTAATCATAATTCTTACAGCCATTCGAGAGAGCAAAACATTATAAAAAACTTTACATCTAAAGGGTATTTGGGGTGCGGGCTTTTCTTGGAAAATCTTTGTGTCACATTCTTGAAACGTCTAGTTTAGTATTTGTTCAGTTTTTCTATTTTGAGTTTGTTGGTACGCGCATTTAAGTTTTTCTAAAATGCTCTTTTTTGGGTTCGGGATATCAAAAGGTGTATTTTCGGCGAAATCTCGATATCGAATTTTTGGACGAAATGCAATACTTCCTCTACATACCATACGTAAACAGATACCGCAGTAAAAAATGTCGTTTCGTGTTTCGCGTTGTTGAAGTGATATGCATTCTATTGTTCTGCAATATAATTTGCGATAGTGTACTATTTACTATATTGTCGGTTTAATTAATAAAACCCGCGCCATTGTTCAGAGATCAGGATTTACTATACCACTGAACAGAGGGATTAATATATATATATATATATATATATATATATATATATATAGTAGACCCTCGCTAATTCGAAATCGGATAAACCGAAAACTCGGTTAATCCGTAGTAGCTGCTCGGTCCCTGTCGAATTACATGAAAAATCTACCGCTTAAACCGAATTTCGGATAATTCGTACTACGAACTAAACTTTGGTTCCCTCATTACATATTCCATGCGTTATTCTTCCTTTAAACCGAATATGTATGTTGTGCTGTGCACTTCGGCATTTTCCGTTACACATTTCACATAATTTTTCTCAATACTGTACTGTAACTTCTCAACAATGGTCCAATTGCTTACTTGCTGCTTATGTATCACTTCCACAGATATGGTGCAAGGGCGGGGAAAGAGGGAGTTAGTCAGCAGACCGTACACGACGCGCGATTCGCAACTATCCAGAGAGCTGTTTGTCTCTGCTTGTGGACAGTGAATGTTTTTGTTTTTTTCCTTTCTTCCCCCCTTTTACTCCATCACTCACTATGCCGCCGAAAGAGAAACGTGCTCATAATGTTCTCACGCTGAAACAAAAACAGCAAATTTTACATATGGTCGATGGTGGAGAGAAGACCAAAACACAGGTTGCAGAACACTTTCGGATTCCGAAGTGTATTCTCTCATCGATTATAAGTTCAAAGCAGAATGTAGAGGCAAGTCTGACAAGCTATTCATTTAGTGGCAATAGCAAGCGCATGAGACCAGCGAAACCTGAAGAGTTGGAGAATTCGCTAAAATGGTTTCAACACATGCGTTCTCAGCAAATTCCACTGTCTGGCCACATGCTTCAAAAAAGGCTCGGGAAATCTCCCAGAAAGAAGGAATTTCTGGCTTTGTGTCTCTGAGGGATGGCTATGGCGTTTTCAGAAGGGGCATAAAATCAGTGCTGTCATTGTCTGTGGGGAGGCACATAGAGTAAACGAGGAAGATGACAGTGAGTGGGCGCGAGAATTTCATTCTAAGTTCTCTCATCATCACCCAAGAAATGTGTTTAATATGGGTGAAGCAGGCGTTTTCTATAACCTGATGCCTGAAAAAACACTACGTGCCAAGGATGGAAAATGCCATGGAGGAAAACGCAGCAAGGAGAGACTGACGGTGGTCTTGTGTTGTAATTCAGATGGTTCTGAGAAGCTCAAACCATTGGTGATTGGAAAATACAAAAATCGTTGTTTTAAAAATCACAACCTATTCAATCCGCCAAGTCAGTACAAGAATAACAATAAACTTGAATGACCAAATCTCTTGAAGATTCAACAACTAATGGCTGCAAGAAAGAGGAACATTTTTCTAACTTTGGACCACTGCTCGGCACATCAGTTCGATGACCTGGAACTTCCGAATATAGAAGTTGTCTTCTTACTAGCTAACACGACGAGCCGTCTGCAACCATTGGATCAAGGAATAATCGCCTCAATGAACCGTAATTATAGACGCCGAGTGTTTAAGATTGCCATAAGTGCAATAGAACTACAAGAAACAGTTCCACATTGGAATGTACTGCAAGCTACCCGCAACATATCTGCTGCTTGGAATGAAGTTACAATAGACACCATAACTGTTTTAAGAAGGCATGGATCAACTATAACGCCGCTGAAACTGAACAGGAAACCGATGATCCACATCTGAACTTATAATGTGATACAATTGGGATTCTGGTAATGTTCTTCTACACGCTTACACGGAGTTGGTGCCTTTTGTACCGTCACTATGGAAGAATGGACGTAGGTGTACATCTGTGCTGCTAAGAACCAGTCACCTGCTGATGACGCAGAAGAGAATGATAATTCTTTACTGTTATCTTCTGAGGTGGAATATGAAGATACAATACCGCGACCCCGCGCTGAAGTTGCCGCTGCAATTTCTGTTCTCGAGAGATTTGCTGCCACTTCTGATATCTCCATGGAATTTCAGGCTGCCCTGGATGTGATATCTTCAGAGAGTGCCATAATATTACGACCAACGGTCCGCTAACAACAATTAATGATTTTTTCAAATTATAGAACTAAAATGTGTAATGGGTAAGAGTTGTAACTAAAACATGTGTTCCGATTAAAACTTAGTGTTAAGAGAACGGTATATTTAAGGTGTTTCTTAAGGTTATTGTTTGTTGTATTATACGACTCACTAATTCAATGAGTACAATATTGTTCCAAATAGTATTGTTTTTAAAAAAAATTGCGACAAGCATTTGACAGTATATTTTCTCAATTAAACAAATGTCAGATATACCGTATACAGCGGTTATTTTTACTTTTTCTTAGAGGACATGAAAGTGGAACATCCTCATTCATTGGTACGCATAACAAAAGAGAAAGTGAACGCAACAGTCGTATTTTACCATTTCAGATAATACGGGACTATTTTTACAAAACCTCGTTAATTCAAACTTCGTTAAACCTATTGGCTATATTTCGGTCCCTTAGAATTCGGTTAAACGAGGGTGTACTGAAATACACGGAGAGTTTTCTGCGGAAACTTCAATTCACCTCAGAGAGAGAGAGAGAGAGTGAGAGTAAGAGAGAGATGGCATGAGCATTTGCACCCGTACATTCATTCCCGTTTAATCTGAAGAAAGCCTAGGTGGAAACACGACGGCATGGCACAGAACAGCGCGCATAACTTGAGAGCATGTGTCGTGTGGGTTAGTATGCACGAATGCTAGCACGGAGCGACCCGCTAGGAAATCCTCCAGGTTTCGGACGCTCTTCAAAGTGTGATAGAAATGGACGATTCTGGAGTTCTTTAAAATTCTGAAAACAACGCAATGGGCCTAGCCTTGACCAGGGTACTGAAATCCTCCTCCATTTCTGAGCTCTATCCCTATGTAAGTCAGGTTACAAAACTATTATCTGAGGAAAGAGGAACTTTCATGTTTGATGTATTACGTACTAGACCGAACCGAAATGTCGCAAGGACTCACTCTTTACAAACAAGGGTTATTTCCATATATGAAAATGAATTTTGATGCAGTTAATTTTCATTTGCTCTGTGATCTGGATGCGGCTTAATGGGAGAGGTAGGCAGAACAGAGTAGGATAATAAATCATTAAATCACATATTTATTTCTGTCACGGTACATAATTTATTATAAATTACTTGTTTTACACTTTCGCTGGTGTCCGGGCTCTCCAACCCCCAACGGTTATAATTAAATGGACACTAATAAAGAGTATATAACACGCTGGGATTGTTTACAGTCTTTCAGAACCCCTTCTTATCTGCGCACAAAGCTGGATTGTCATATACAGGATTTCATTTCAAGAATAACTGTTTACATCCTATAAAAGTTTAGACCTCAGCAGAAAGCGAAGTTAAGAAGTTAGACGAACTGAACTGGAATCTATCCTCAAACTCGTAGTTACTCCATTCTATTTTACCATGTACCTTATAGGTAGAGAAGGTATTTCATTCCACCCAAAAAATCGATATCGAGATTTGGTCGGAAACACATGTTTTGAGGTCCCCTTATTAAAAGTATTTTTAGAAAAGCTCCCTGTATGTGTGTGTGTGTGTGTGTGTGTGTGTGTGTGTGAACAGCAGAACTCAAAAAGGAAAAATCCTATAAATACCAAACTTGGTATTTAAGTTCAGTATCTTCCAAAGATGCGACACGAAGATTTTAAAAAAAACTCTCCCCATACCTTTTACATGGAACATTTATCGCAATTTTTTATTTTTCAAAAATGGCTGTGAAGATCTTGATTAAAATACTTATATTAAAGATAGTTACGCGACAAATAAAATATACATCTTGAATTTTCGGAAGTTCTTGTATAACTGGTATACGTTAAGCGATAGACGGAAACATGCTGGACAAAACAAAATTGTAGATCTCTTTAAAATATAAAAATTTTCAGTTGTTTCTCACAATTGCATAGAAAGAGTATGGAACTTTAAGGCCAGCATATACCTACCGTCCAGTTGTTAAAACAATTGGCTATCGCTGTTCCTTTTGTATCTATAACGAAATGTGTAATGTAGCTATTTTTGCAAATGTTTATCTCGATTAAAATGATGTAGATAAAAAAATAAGCTTTCGTGAGAATAATTTGTATACCTACTAATATAAGATAGAGGGTAGAGGAAGTTATGTGAACATCAGACTTTTACTCTCTCTACCACGTACCTAGTATACGTAGAGAAGGTATTGAATTCCACGCAAAAATTCGATACCGAGGTTTCACCGAAAGTTCATGTTTTGAGGCCCCCTGAATAAATTAAAAAGAAGCATTTTAAGAAAAAGGCGTTGTGTGTGCCTGTGAACAGCATAACTCGGAAACGAAAAGTCGGATAAAACACCAAACTTGGTATACAGCTTCAGTACCTTCTAAAGATGCCACGTGAAGATTTTCAAGAAAATCCTCCAACCCCGATCTACCCCTACATGGAAGATTTTTGGAAAGTTTTGATTTTCTGAAAAATGGCTCCAACGGTTGTGATTAAAATACTACACATTAAAATCATTTATATAAAAATAAAAAGCATATCTTGAATTTTCTGGGAATAGCCTTTGAAGTCCTCTTCATTCGGAAGGAATTTTGTGTAATCTTGTATAACTTGTAAACTTTAAGCGATAGAGGAAAACGTACTACACAAGAAATGTAGATCTCTTTAAGACACAATTTATTTCAAATAACCTTTTGTGTGGCATCAGCCATTTACGAGATATTCGCCATTAATGGTTCGAATTGTTCATTACTTGGTCATTCTCATGAAGTCCTGTCAACATTCAGTTGTTTCTCGCGATTGTTCATTTACCATTCAAGTCCTGTCTATTTGAATTGTTTCTCGCGATTTTATGGAGAGAATATGGAATTTTAAGGCCAGCGCATAGCGTCTAGTTCTAAAACATTTGACTGTCGCTGTTCCCTTTGTATGTATAATTAGATGTGTATAGCAGGTATTTCCGGAAAGGTTTATCTCGATTAAAATGAAGTAGGTAGATAAATAAACTTTCGTGAGAATAGTTTGTATACCCACTAATAAACGACACAGGGTAGCGGAAGTCATGTGAAAGTAACACATCAGATTTTTTAGAAAAAGATCCGTTGTGTGTGTGTGTCTGTCTGTTAATAGTATATCCCAAAAACGGAATGCCGGATAAACACCAAACTTGTGTTTAGGTTCACCATCTTCTAAAGGAGTGACGCAAATCCCCCATCCCTAACTACCCTTTGCATGGAACATTTTTCTAAAGGTTTGATTTTCTCAAAAATGGATCTAACGATTTTGATTAAAATACCATATGTTTCAGATAATTAAATGGCAAAGTGTACACCTCAAACTTTCTAGGAATAGCCTGCGAAGTCCTCTTCATTCGAAGTAATTTTGTACAATTTTCTCTAACTGATAAATCATAAGAGAGAGACAAAAACTTGCTATACTAGAAATGTAGATGTTTTTAAAACAGAATTTATTTCAAATAACTATTTTTTTTGTTGCATCGGCCATTTCCGAGATATCCTTTGTTAGTTTGAATTTTTTAATACTTTTAACTGTTTTAAAGTGCTGACGCTATACAATTGTTTCTCACGATATCATGAAAAGAGTATAACATGTCTAGACCAGCAAAAAGCGACACAGTTTTTAAACATCTGAATATATATCCATTTGGTGTCCTCTATCCACCATGTATCTGCAACGAAATCTGAAATTAATCTATTTCTACAAGAGTTTATTCGATTAACACGAAGTCGATAGAAAAATTAGCTTTCGTAAGAATAGTTTTAGAAGTTTACATAAAAATAAACGATAGTGATAGAGAAAATCATGTGAATGTATCATCATTAAAATGCTTTTCCACACAGTTTCCGTTATAATTTAACATAATTTGCGGACTCTGGCCAATTGTTTTACCAGCATGCAAGCGTTTCTATCATGCTTTTCTGTTTTTATCTTTCTGTCTCTAATCACAGAAGGGTTTAAAAAGCAAAGAGCTGTTACCCTCATCACCTGATACCCCCAGGTGATTCATTATCTCGGTAGACATCATTAAGTTTTCGAATGTATTTTGCGCTATCTCCTCTACGAGATTATATGTAGTTCATTTTCAATTTAACATCGTACACATAACGCTACATTTCAGGTACGTTCGCAAAATTTTGTGTCTTCTATTCTACTGTATATTGAACATAATCCCAAAAGCTGTACAATTTTGGGACTTTCCTTTATAAATTACTCAAATTTGAATCGCTCTCAAACAAATTGTTCTTCCACACTAACTGTGTGTTGGGCAAGGTTGGAAAGGTAGAATCAGACGACTGAAAATTTCAATGCCATAGCCGGGATTTGAACCATGGATCTCCCGGTCTCGTCCGGTTGCTCTAAACACTGAGCTACCATGGCAACATGCCGGCACGACACTAAATTCTCCGGCTAATTCGCATTTTTTCCGATAAACCACAAGGATATCTCAAATTGTATTTGGTATTTAATCGAATTTTCGTCCTTGAGTTATGCTGTTCACACACACACACACACACCTTTTTCTAAAAATGCTTTTTATTCGTGGGGGCCCAAAATATATATTTTCGGCGAAATCTCGGTATCGGATTTTTGGGTGGAACACAATTATTCCTCTTCTTTACAGGTAAGTATAACTTATCTCAACCTTAAAAGACAGTATGGAGGTAAATGGAATATCTCTTGTCTCTAACGCATTCATGTTGCCATTAGCTTCGTCCCTTTCCACTCTCGTTCTGTCGCGAAGTTGCTAATAACATGGTGCAAATCTTCACTTGCTATAATTTTCAGCTTTGAACACATTACCCTATGCAAAGTATTTTTCCCTATCAGATTATATCATTTTTAAACCCTTTATAGGTTTCTTGGGCTCAAATTTCTAAAGAAAACTAGTTTTTCGGTAAAAGTACGATATTTGCTGTTTCTATGCTTATCACGCAGTGACTAATAAACTAAAGGGTATTTTTTTCTTAGCTAGAGTAAACTAGAGCGCTGATATCTGCTAAGTTTTTATTCTCTATCTTTAATACGACGAACGTTATCATTTTTTAAATTAACTACTTTCGGAAAATTCTATACCTATGTCCTGCATACCTGTACTGTCTTTTAAGTGTGAGACACGATATAGCAGAGAAGATGATGATGATAATTGATAATAATGATAATAATAAACTATAACAACTGCTAGATACTGCGAGCCTTGTACTTTCTCCTGAAAAAAAGCTCAAAGAAGAATGATTTGAAATATAAAATATTAATATACATACAAAGCTCGCATTTTCGCTTTTAGAAAAATCCTACAAATTTACGTGCAAATAATATATGTTTGCATGAATACTTTTTGAGGATTATTGTCTTCAGAATAACGTCATAATTCTGGTTTATATTTCTCAGCCGCATGTAGCAGAACTGAAAAACTTAATTCTTTATAGTTCACCTCTCACCACTACAAACACACGTTGTTCCGAGAGCTTTCAAGAGTCATCAGTGGCTGAAAGCGTTTCTTCAGGAAAGAACTTGGATATTATGTTTGTCTACAAAAGGAGTCTAGCGTTTTATCTTCCTCCCCTTCTGGCTTTAACTTTTAGCCCTTCGTCGATATTACTTGATATTTACCTCTTCCCCAGCAGTGACCTTTGAGATATGCCCTTTTCCCCAGAGATTACGTTTTCTTTACGGGTAGATTTCGACTTTATCTTTGACCTGATCGCTTTGATCACTGATGCCATGTACATCCTGGTTGGAGGGCCGCATCCAGGATGTCACTTGTTGCTTGCACGATAAAGATAGCAAATGGTCTTTCCAGGGTGATAAGACCTAACACGGAAATGTATGCGCATACAAGTGTGCAGGGTGATCGATGGAGACAAAGAGAAATTTGCGTGCTGGATACAAAGACAAAGAAACATGAGAGAGGTAAACTGTACAAGTGCTGCATCTTATAAAAGTCTTAGAAAGATACGATAGGCGAGAAAAACAAGCCACAGACATAATTATTAGAGTCCAAATTTACATGCAAAATGCATGTTCTTTTTTATGCGGAAATGTGACATTTTTACAGACAATCAGAGCAGTGTTTGATAACGCACACAAAAGCATATTCACGGGAAAAATGTACATTTAAATTTGTAATCCAGAACTGCATGTTTTACTCTTGAATGTGGTATTAAATTATAATTTTACCCTTTGGCTAATCGGTATTACTAGCACTTAATAAAATCTTAGCATTCAATATAAAAATCTGATGTGGTACATTCACATTACTTTCTCTAACCTCTATCGTTTATAAATTTTCTATCTACTACATTTTAATCCAAACAAATCTTTACAGAAATATCTACATTACCATTTCGTTATAGATACAAAGGGAATAGCGACAGTCATATGTTTAAGAATTGGACACTATATGTTGGCCTTAAAATTCCACACTGTTTCCATGCAATCGAGAGAAACAAAGAATGTTGACAGGACTTCAATAGATTGACCAAGAAATGAGCAACTTGACAATGATAGCAGATATCTCAGAAATGGCTTAAGTCACAAAAAAACCGCTATTTGAAATAAACTGTCTGTTTTAAAAAGATGTGCACTTTTTGTGCAGTACATTTTTGTCTATCGCTTAATGTATACCAGTTATTCAAGATTATACAAAATGCCTTCCGACTAAAGAGGACTTCACAGGCTATTCCCAGAAAATTCAAAATATATATTTTATTTTTCATGTAAATATGTTTAATATATAGTGTTTCAATCAAAATCCTTGGTATGATTTTTAAGAAAGGTTTTCGAAAACTTTTCCGTGTAAAGAGTAGTTTGGGGTGGAGGATTTTCTTAAAAATCTTCGTGTCATATCTTTAGAAGGTATTGAATTTAAATACCAAGTTTGGTATTTATATACTACTTTTAATTTTTGAGTTATGCTGTTCACACACACGGACCTTTTTCTAAAAATATTTTGTTGGGTTCACGGGGCCTTAAAACATGTATTTCCGGTGACATTTCGGTATCGAATTTTTGGGTGGAATGCAATACCTTCTCTATCTACTAGGTACGTGGTAGAGAAAGTAAAAATTTAAAAATTGATGATGGATGGGTGGATGTTCCAACATCACTTTGGAACGCCTGGAGAAATCTCAACCAAAGTCGGCACACATATGACTTACAACCTGGAAAATAATAATGTAGGGGTGGGAAGGGGTGACATGTAGAAATAATAAAAACGAAATATTTTAGTGTGAATCTATAGTTTTCAGGGTCGTTCAGATGAATATCGACATTTCCCTATTCCACTTAAAGTATGTTCAGCCCACATCACCATGGAGGTGAGACGGGGTGAAAAAATGTACAAAATGAAGAAGATTAGTATGCAATCCATATTTTCAGGGTCGCAGTAAAATCTGCTTAAACGGGCTACCTATATACTGGAAACCTGGACAAACGGAAAATAAATCTCGGAACGGAGCTGTTTCCTAGGTTCAATATCACTCTAAACCGGAAAACTGCCTAATGCAGAAACGGAATAATTTTCTGGAACCTTTTGAGTGAATAACCTGACTAAAACGTAATACTTAGCCAAATTTTTAAAGTGATAGCCATTAATTTTAAGCGCGACTATACTTTCACGAAGTTTTAAGAACCGTATATGCGATATTTAACTTGGCACAAGTTATATGGTGACAGAGAAACTAGTAGAGGAACTACAGTTATTATACGAGATGTAAGTGGAAAATACAGCAAAGCATACATTCGAATCTATTTTTTACTTGCAGAATTTCATTTTAAATTATTCGTTCATTGTAATTCCTTGTGATCACATTTTTTGTTATTTGTTTTATTAAAATACCCTTTGTAAGACTAAACTTGTGAAAACGGAAAAAAATACCGTAACGATTGCGTTCCGTTTTAGGCAGGTTTTGTACCGGGTTTAATCAGAAACCAGAGGATCCTGTTGTTTCACTGAGGCTCGCTAAGGTCTATGGTCTTGCGCTGATAGTGGCAGGTACGCAAAAGAGACTTATTCTTAACGGTAAAAGATTGCCCACAAAATAAGTAATTTTATTTTTATTACTTTGTTTTGCATAGTTTGGTAAATATATTTTTTTTTACATTTTTTTTGCATATTTGCTTGCATGTTTTACTATTTTATTAGGCACACAAATATGGTCTCTAATAATAATAATAATAATAATAATAATAATAATAATAATAATAATAATAATTATACACCATACAACGGTGGAATAGATTAAAAAATGTAATAAACGAAACGTATTGGTTAATCCCCCCATATTTATATGCCGCCTTTAACACCTAAGGTCATAAGGCTTTGCCTTTGGAACAATTGTTAAGTTTTAGCAGTAACAAAAATGCTACAATATAGTAGTAAATGAAGCGCACTGCAGAACTGCCTGGGAATAGGAATGGAAACGGGAACCAGAACGGGGGAAAACGTTAAAACTTTCGCTTTCATGTGAGAACTTGCAGAGTCAACAGAAAGTTTCTGGAGTCCGTCCTGGAAGCCTGGTCAAATTTCAAATCTCCTCCTCGCATTCCGGTGAAAACCATATCTAAAAGCTTATTGCACATAGCCGTCTTGAACGTAGAAGTTAACTCAAGCAGGGCATGGCCCATAACGGTCGCCAGAGCTCTCTCCACTAGCAAAGCACGGAAAAACACGACCAGATAAGCTCCTGGCAGCTGCATGTGCTTCCGTCTCTCCGATCGACGATGTTTTTAGTTTAAGAATCACAAACCACACATTTTTTTTAAAAAAAAATCTCATGAGTTACACTCACATGACTTCCTTTACCTACTATTGTTGATTTTTAAATGGCTTCTACAAACATTTTTTTTTTTAGAAATCTTAATTTTCTATTTCATGCTAATCGAGATAAACCTTTGCTAAAATAGTTTCATTACACATTTCGTTGTAGGTACAACGGAAATACAAAAAAACAAAATCAATAGTCAGATGTACAAAATCGAGTCCCTGTATGTTGGTCATGGAATTCTATACTCTTTCCAGACATTGCAAGAAGCAGCTAAATAGCGACAGTACTTCAAAATCTTACAAAGTATTCAAAAATACAAACCAATAATACGGGATATTTCGGAAATGGCTGATGCCAGAAAAAAAGTCCTTTACAAAACTTGTGTGTTTTAAGGAGATATCTACATTTTTTGTGTAGTACGTTTTTGTCTATCTCTTATAGTTTACCCGTTATACACAATTATACAAAACTCCTTCCGAAAGAAGAAGCTTTCACAGGCTTTACCCAGAAGATCCACATTTTATTTGTCTAGTAAATATCGTTAGAGTCATTCTTTAGAAAGTAAAACATATCATAATTTTTACCAAATAAAAATGAATTTGGGATGGGAGGATTTTCTTGAAAATCTTCCTATCGTATGTTTGGAAGACACTGAACTCAAGTTCCAAGCTGTTTATCATCCTCTATCTATTAGACACGTGATAGAGAAAGTAAAATTTACTGAGAGATTTCAAGTTAGCATCTTCAACAGATAATGTTTCTTACAAACATATGTTTAACGAATTGTGTACACTATATTCAACACACACTCATATCTTCACCGATGGATCCAGACTTGATGGTCATAATGGATGTGCAGCGGTGTTCCCTGATTACAGCATACAATATAGTCTTCCCAATTATGTTTCTGTCTATTCTTGTGAATTGTTCGCAATTCAACTCTCACTGGAATATATACTTTAAAAAGATAACCTACATAATTACATAATATTCTCCGACTCGTTGAGTGCCTTAACATCCCTTCAACAAACCTCAACCCCCCAAAATATTGTTAAAGAACTTTAGAAACTGTTCAACCAAATGGTAATCTCAGGTAAATCATTACCATTCGCCTGGACTCCGTCTCATGACGGAATTCTGGGTAATGAATCAGCTGATCAGACAGCCAAAGAAGCCACCAAACACTCCCCTCAGGACATCACATCCCACACACGGACTTCATCAATTACATCAAAAAAGACTTGCAATAATAAATGGAGACATGAAAAGCCACATCTAGAAGCAAGTTACACGATGTCTACATTTCCGAGTCCAAACTTCAACACTATCGTTTCAACCGCAAAGACCAAGTTGTATTAACTCGACTACGTATTAGACAGTCTTCTATAATGCACAGACATCTCCTCAACCGTGACCTTCCTCTTATGTGCGACCTCTGCAGATCCAACCTCACAGTTCCATCATCCCGTCGCTATATACAACACAGAGAAAGATGCGACATCCCAACAGCCTACCAGACGCCCTAAATTCAGCAGTACAAATAACGTTAAACTTTATGAAAACGACAAAATTGTATAATAATGTGTAGCACACCTAGCTAGAGAATTTAATGTTGTATGTACTACTACTGTTTCGAATATTGTATTTTCATTGTAATCATGCTCTGTATTCTAAAGTAGTCGCGATATGACATTAAAGTTGAAGCGACAATAAAGAATATATATAATCCACAATTCGATGAAAACATATCATTGAGTAGTTATGAGCAAATGACATTGAATGCAAAAACGATATACTAATCGACATGCTTTCTATTCCCATCGACAGTCTTTTGAGAATCGATAGCTCTCAATGCTTAGGACTTTTGTTTTCTGTTCTCATTGTAATTCCCGTTCCCGATTTATTGCGGATCAGCCTTGAAACCGTTAAGTTCACAATTCTCTATTTATTTATTTGCCATTTCCGTTTGACTCTGCATGGCTTATTCACCTTCCTGTTCTGTTTCCGCACTGGTACCGGTTCCCGGGCAATTGTGCACCAAGTGTGAGTCGTTCAAAATGAATGCTCACTTCTAACTGTGAAATAACCACTCGTTTTCAATGACCTGGTGGTACAAACACTTCACGTTTCACAAAAATTATTCACTGTACTTCTTTATAAGTGTCTTCGCAGTTCTGACACTTCTACACTTCATTCCACTTAAATGTTTAAGCTATGGTTTGTCGTCTCTGTATTTCCTTTGCCTCTGTTTGACGAAAAGAGGTGAATCAAACAGACTCTCTTAAAACTTGCACGTGATAAACTGTTTTACAAACTTTTCATTTTTGGTCACATAAACGAAAGCAATGACGAATAAAATGAAGCCTTTGAAAAAAACAAAATTAGTAATAAATCGCTGTTTTCATAAAATGAAATAAATATTATGGGATCTTAATCCAGCAATTAAAAGATGTGAATGACGATCAATTAAAACACTTTTCTTATGCCAATTACTTTTTCTAAATTTTATTTTACAGAGCGGTCGAATTTTTGCGGAAAGCTAATGCATTCATCGTGCACGTCACGTTTAATTCTACAAATATATTTTAAAACATTAATATTAAATGATTATTTGTAATATTAGTGGCATTTTGAAAAGCAATCTAGTAACGTTTACTAATAATCCTATTAAGGTTGTTTGTTCTCTACAGTACGCATTTCAACAAAAACATCCGGTTGAACATTTTATTATGTAACAGCCACCAGTTTCGTTGTCCCAGCTAATCTGTATTGTAATGCTTTGTTTTGTTATCCTATTAGACTTTTCTTTGTTTTACTATTGTATTACTTTCCTTTCAAAATATTTTGAATGTCAGCCATGGGGGAGTAAAAGTAAACTGTTTACCAAGGTGCAGATCTTGGTTTGATTCGTAAGCATAGGCTAATAAGATGGGATTTTCTTCCGAAATTTTCGCTCCCGCAGTGGAGTTTCAGATAGCTCTTAGATTCTAGAATAACAGTATTAAACACACACATGCCACACACATCTATCTATTAAACTTCATCTAATGTCTGCATTCTGACTCCCTTAATTTTTTTCACTCACTCCTTCCATTTTTCTCAAACTTTCATTTATATTATCTGGTACATTGCTGCATTTTCTCTTTAGAAAAACAAACTCAAATAGATACCTGTAACAACTGTTTCGCTAACGGCGGCAGTTCGTTGGCACTGCTTGTTGGAGCAGTGACAAATGGGAGCGTTTGTTCATTGGAGAGTCCGAGTGATCAGAGAATGTCCGCCGTTAAATGTTCCACACATTCGGGTGAGTCCAAATGGACCACACAGCGAATAGTTTAGTCTTGCACAGTAATCCACCATTCACTACGTTGTGCCGTTACAATGGAGCATGCACTAATTTGACAACATCGCTCTGTGCTCGTTTATCAGTAGGAGATGTTAGCAGCCGCACAGAGTCAAAATCGATTAATTCTCTCAATAACGGAGGATTAAAGAAACTAAATACTTACAGGGTGATAAGTAACGCACGTGACTTGTATTCACTAGCAGTTATATAGACATTTTAGTTTCCTAAAGTTGAACGAGAAATAGCTTAAGTCTAACAAATATGAAAATGACACGCTTCAAGATACTAGTTTTTCATGCAGAGAAAGCTGAGAATGAGAAAAAGATGTGAACGTTTATTTTTAATAATTTATCAAATATTTCGTATAATTTCCTCGCTTGCAGTGGGTAAAGTGTTTTACGATATCGCTCTCCCAGAAAGTGAGTGGAAGTGTCCGCAACTATTTATGCATGATTCTATGGAATCGTTCTCAAAACGCTAACCTCTCAGTTTTTATTTCTCTTGTGCAAATTGTTCATTAACACGGGGAACAAGATTGAATAGGGTGGAAAATATTCATGACCTAGTGAATTTCCTGTACAGTTCTACTGTTGGATAACAATGCGTGAATTTCAAATTGGCGATTTGTAGTAGTCCAGATTGTCGTGAATAATTGCCTAGATATTACCGCTATTATGTTGTTTTTTTCTGGAAAAGGAGATCCTGTACTAGAACAGGAAAAGGAAGGAACAGATTCTTAGGGTCTCTAAGATATTCTAATTATTACTAAGCAAATGTTGCAACTTTAAGTGGTATTTCGAAGAATAAGGGACTGTATCTTTATCGCCTGGGCCAACATGCTGAATAGGAATAGATTAGAAACCTTCAACCCCAAGCTTCTATACTGTTTAGTACATTACGTGGGGCATTTAATAAGTAATACAACACATTTTTTCTCAAAGCAGATTGCTTTTATTTATGGTTTATATAACCATATTGTTCACCAATTCTTTGGCTACAAATCGCTCCTCTTCAAGATAATCTCCATGCAAGTTTATGGCCTTACGCCACCTTAATGGGAGAGCCTATGTGCTCTCATGTTAACACAGCGCTGGTCTATGTCTCGGCCAGTTTCTTATTGCATCAAGAACCTCATCATTGCTGTAATGCTCCCCGCGGAGAACATCTATCAGTGAACGAAAGAGATGAAGTGTCAGTGGATGCGAGATCTGAGCTGCAGGGCGGATGAGGAAGAACAATTCACCGAAGCTTTGTGATCTCCTCTTATGTGAGCAGACTTGTGTTTAACTTCACGTTGTCATGGAGAAGTTGGTTCACAATTTTATGGCGATGAACACGCAGGAGTCGTTTCCTGAAGTTCCTAAAAGTCGCACAATAGGATTCGGAGTTGATCGTGAGGGTGTATGTCCATCAGAATGACCCCTTCAGCGTCCCAGAAGCTGAAGGTAGAGTTTTAAACTTCTTTTGAGAAGACGTGTGGTGCCGCTTCATGGATTTCGGTTTTGTTTCGGCTCGAAGTGATATACACAGGTTTCATTGCCTATGACAATGTTTGACAAAAACAAAAAATTAAAAAATACAAAAGTGGTCAGCATTGGCACATCAATGTGATTTGTCGATCGCCTCGAATAACCGTGCCCGCACGTTGCAAACTTGCAGGCGTCACAGCTGCGCGAGGCCGGCCGGTGCGAGGTGCCGGTTCCTTGTTCCGATGACAGACGCTTAGCCCAATGATTCATCGTGCTTTCATCCACTGTCAGTTCTGAGACATTATGTAGGCGCGACTCAATATTTGTGCTGGTCTCGTTTTCCGCCAGAAGGAATTCAATCACTGCTCTTTATTTAGAAAGTGCCCATTAGAGCATTTTGAAACGCTAGTTATAGCGCTATCGACTATCGGAGATTAATGAGAATATATGAGACGACGCGAGAATATTAAAGGATATCCCACACCAATTGTAAAGATTGAAATCTACTTTTAAGTTTTCTGCGAGAAAGCCATGTGGAATAAAATCAAATCGAAATTAGGCCCTTTTTTGTACGGAGTCTTCAAATCTCTTCCATAACCCAAATTTGACGGAGACTTCGGGATGAAGAGTTGGCACTTTCTTATAAGGCCATATCACTGGCGGATTATGCAAGACTGGACATCCACAACACATTAATTGCTACAGATCCATTGATGGCTGCAAGAAATAAGACTCTTCCAGAAGCATCCAGCAAAGAAATGCTTAAAGACTACTTATGCAAAACGAAAAACAACTTCCACGGATAGATGACTTACTGGCAAAGAATGTATCTCTTCAAGATGAAACAATGCAGAAGAAACTGATTGTGACATTTTATGAAAGTGCCTGCATAATTATGAAACATTTAGGAATCACTTTCCAACATTGAATGGCTCCATACAAAGAACTTCACTATTATCCTTCTTCAACGGTCCACTGTCTTTTATTTTTCTATTAACAACTTCCTTTGCCATTGCTATCCTCTGATGTTCTAGCAAAACCTCCTGTAGCTACCAATGGTACATCCCAAGTATCTGAATATTTCCACGTGTTCCAAAAGCTAGTCTCAATTCGAAATGTATATTTTCTGCTTTCCTTCTGGTATTCATAGTATTTGTTTTGTTTTGCATTGATTATCATTCCGAAATACTCATCGTTGTGTTCTGGATGAGTCAGTGTGTTCCTTAAGATATTTTCCTCTTCTGCTAAAGGAAAGGTTTATTTTTCTTCTTATCTACTACCACTCCTCTCTTCCTCTCTTGTTTTGGAACAATCATTCATCAAATTATCCGAATGGGTGAAATTATATCAAAGAAGCAGAATAGAGGGAGGTGAAAGACAAAGATGCCCACTCAGTGAAGAACCTGAAAACCCCCCTGAAGGGATTAGGGCCAAAAGAAGGCTAAATTTAGGGGAAGCATTAAGGACTTCAAAAGTAGAATTGCTAGGATCTTCATACAATCCTGTATTATGATTGCGATATTATCTCGTAGCTAAACGGCTGTAAAACAAGGAGAAAGAGTAGTAATATATTGTTGTAAGATAGTGATATACCGAGTGCTGACGTGTGGATCCGCGCTGGGAGATTCTTGGCACAGGAAGGTAAAGGGGAACTTTAAAGACAATCGATGTATGTACATTAGGTGTACCGCTGGCAGACTCGTGCAGCCAAGCTGGCTGGGAGTTTGCTGGAGCCGTCACCATGGTTACCCCCTCCCCTACCTTCAGGTCGTAAAGGCTAATGTAATCTTTTGAACTTCACCTGCTGGCAATCCTTGCTAAGTTTTCTGGACCGTGAAACCTAGTTTTGCTGCCGACGGAGACGCTAGCACAAAGCATCCAAAATTATGTTAGGCTACGTTGTGTACGTGATTGTTTTGTACATTCAAAATACACACCAGTCTTCTCCTTATTGATCTCTCGCAGCATATACTCCCAGCTCAGAAATAGAGAGCCTTCTTTGGAAATAGGACCTTGTTCCACGTAGGAACAAATCTAAAATTAAAAATAAGGCTTTTTACAGTGAAAAGCCATGGTGTTACATTATATTCCAGATGTTTAATGAGTGGACTGATGACACACTGATCAGCTGCGCTTACCCTCCAAATTTACTCGCTTCAGTGGTCGCAAGTCATTTGAGACAGCAAAATCTGCCGGTACCATCGAGATTTGTGAGCGGCGTCACCCAGTGTATTGCAAACAACTTGTTAAAGAAATTGATGTGTTGCATTCACACGACTTTCTCTATTCACTTTCTACAAACTATTCTTACAAAAGCTTATTATTCTATCTACTTCTTGTTAATCAAGATAAATTTTCATTACATATTTACATATTCCGCTATAGGTATAAGGATACTGTTGGCTAAAGCGACAGCTTTTTTAAAAGCGGATCTCTATGTAATGGCTTTGAAATGATCACGAGAAAAAACGAATATCGACCTTCCACTTCAGAAAAGTATATTTAAAAATTCAAACTAATAACAAGGAATATCTCGAAAATGGTTAACGCCACAAAAAAGTATTTGCTATAAATTGTGTTGTCTCTTACGGTTAATCAATTATAGAAGGCATTCAGAACAAGCAGGACTTGACAGTCTATTCCCAGAAAATTCCAGATACAGACTTTGTCATGCAAATATCTTAAATGTATGGTATTTTAATCAAAATCGTTAGTCATTTTTGAGAAAATAAAAAATAATAAAAACTCCATTAAGTAATAAGTTTGGTTATTTAACTCACTTTTCGTTTTTTGAGTTATCCTGCTCATACAAACAAACCAACACACACGCGCGCGCACGCACACACACACACACACACACAGACGGGCCCTTTTAGAAAAGTTCTTTTTTTATTCAGAGACTCCAAAACCTGTATTTATAATGAAATCACCGTTACGATTTTTTTGGGGGTGGATTGCAATACTCGTTTACTTATTATAGATAAGTAAAGAGAAAACAATAAATGGATGCCACTGGTAAACATGAATCAAGTTTAATGGAAGTGACTGTATCGGTATTCTACGATATATGAAAGCTTTTGGAGTAATTTACAGCTTCTATTCATGCAACTGAAGAAATGAAAACGACATAGTTTATACCGTCAAAGTTGTATAAGGAATATTACAAATTCTAAAGCTAAATCATTTAACAAAACAACATAATTAATGGGACAGTAACTGTACTTTCCTCACTACACTGTACTTTCCTCACAGTTGGGGTAGCCGCTGAAGGCAATAAGAAACTGCTAGAAATAATACTTCAACAGCACCACTTAAACCTGGATGACAAGTTGGCAAATAGAAATGTTGAACAGAAAGTGATGTCTAGCTCCCGAATATAATGTTTGCTGTTGGTGAGGTATTTTACTTCTTGTTGAGAACAGGTGAAAGTGTCGGTGTTTACCTATTCCCAGTTCACTGTCTGAAATATCGTTGAAAGCGCCTAAATAACTTAATTTTCCAGTGTAAACTGTGGCAATGCTTTGCAATTAGGGTGACAAATTCACATTCGCAATGCAAATATTCCGAAATAGGGCACTTCTATTATATTTTCCTCATTATTATATAAATAAAGCCTGCCTGCTTAGTGTTCGACCTTGTGATTTCTTGATAAAATTCGAGCATGCTATTGAAAGGTTCTTTCCTATGGCCTTGAGAATATTCCAACACACTTTTCGAAACCATGTACTTTTACACATCATCCGTAATTATCAATCGTTTTCGGAATTATGGACTGCACTAGGCCCCTCAACGAAAGCCCAAAACCCCGTTAAATACAGTCAATACATATCCACGTAATTCCCACCCCCACATTATCGCATGCTTACAATTTTGCTCAGTATGCACAGGTTCTGCAGCTGTTTGTCCTGAAAGTACTCTTAAGACTTTCAACGTACGCATTTATTAATTATTATTATTATTATTATGCTTTCAAATGCGTATGCAGTAATTGCAGCCGTCACCTTTTTAATTTGCTGTTTATGTAGATGCAGGCCTTTATATTTGTTTCACCTCCTAGATTTCTGTACTTCCCATAGAAAGTAAGCCCATAAACTGTCATTTAGTTCTCACTCTGGGCAACAAAAACACAGAAACACTTATTCTGGCATTAATATGCTCAGAGCAAGGTTCTGTTATCGATTCAAACAATCGTTTTTGCTACTAACACGAGTAATACATAATTGAAACCCAATATGACAGATGGATTTTGGGAATGGAATGAGACATGACGAATCTAAACTGTACGTTGTGCCGCTAATGGAGGTTATCTCACTGGCGCTGGTTGCTTTATTTGATGATATACCGAAAGGACTTATAGGGCAGTGTTCTGAGCGTTGAACCAAGTTTGGTGGTAATGTTTACACAGAACAGATATGTTTACTGCTAAATCTTTTGTCAGAATTGCTTAGCATTATATCACATTTACACTGATTACCTCTCTCCTTTTACTATCTTGCCCTTGAACTATTCGAATATGTAGAATGTACAACCTCTAGCTGTGTTGCCAATGGAATGCTCAGATGAAATAAACATCCAATTACAACGTTAATTCTGAACAGAACATAAGGAAACATTCGTTTAGTGAAACTTCTGAGTAAGTAACCAGAAAACAATGTGGGGTTATTAAATAAATTTTACAGCAAACGAATTGTAAATCTATTTATATTATGGTCACCATGCTTATGCTCCGAGAGGAGCTTTGGAACGAAAGATCCAATAAAGGCTTCCACAAAACATTATCTTCGTTGATCGAGAGATGGAAACACAAAGTTAGAGAAATTAACTTATATACTTATACAAAATTAACTAAGGAACCTTGGGATAGTCCTCCCATGGGAATCCCAACTAACGACGCTGAACTCTACTAATCAGATAACCCGAAATCACGCTGGAGATTTCTTTCCAAATTATCTAATTCGGTCGTTCTCCAATTCCGTTCCATGAGAACGCAGGATACCGGAGAGCTGGCTCACGGTCTTGCTAAATGTGCAGGTTTTTATAAATATACCATGTTCCATATGATCACTGTGCAGTTTCACGCACAATCGCCGTTTTCAAGATGTATATATGTATATTTTATGTATTGCAAACGTTGATAATTATTGACAAACACTGCTATGCATCTCAAATCAAATATAAAATAATGATAAGACCACAGACTATAAAAAGCCAGTGATAATTTAAAATAAAACTAAGCCTTTCATTTATTTGTAGCAAAAGTGAATTTATATCCACTTATGTAAGCTCTGTAACCGCAGAACATTTATGCATTTTGTTGTTTGTTTAGTTGTACATATCTCACATGCATCCTTTCAGTTGTTTGTGCCTTTATTTGTTTCAATACGTTCTATGTTCATATTTAATGTTGCTTTCTTTATTGCATATAGTACATAAATATGCGAAATATTGCATTTCCCCTTACAATTCGATGTCGAGATTTCACTGGAAATATGTTTTGAGGCACCATGAATCCCCAAAAAAGCATTTTTAGAAAAAGGTCCGCGTGTGTCTCTGTGAACAACATAACTCATAAACGAAAAGTCGGATAAATATTAAACTTGGTATTCGGTTTCAGTACCTTCCAAAGATGCGATACCAAGTTTTTCAAGGAAATTCCCCCTACCCCAAACTACCTTTTACATTGAACATTTTTTGGAATGTTTTATTTTCTAAAAATGGCCTTAAGGAATCTGATTAAAATACCATTTATTTAAGATATTTACATGACAAAATGTATATCTTGAATTTTCTGGGAGTAATCTGAGAAATTGTCTTCATTCAGAAGGAATTTCGTATAATCTTGTATAACTGACAAACGTTTAGCTACAGACGAAAACGCACTACATAAAAAATTTAGACATCTTTAAAACACCCAATTTATTTCAAATAATTTATTTGTGGTATTAGCCATTTACAAGATATTCAACATTAACGGTTCGGATTATTCAGTACTCAGTCATTCCCTGTAAGTCCTGTCGATTTTCAGTTGTTTTTCGGTATGTCATGGAAAGAGTATGGAATTTTAAGGGCAGCATACAGCGTCCAATTCTAAAACATTTCACAATCGCTATTTCCTTTGTATCTATAGCGAAATGCGTAATGTAAATCCCAAAGGTTTATCTCTATTAAAATAAAATATAAAAATAAGTTTTTGTAAGGAAAGTTTGCATACACACTAATAAATGATAGAAGGTAGAGAAAGGGATGTGAATGTAACATATCAGATTTTTTTATTTATACATATAACCAAACTGTACTTCCCTTTACATGTTCTATGTTCACGGATCTCTATGCTCAGCAATTAACTCACGGAACGCAATCCAATCTAAATCATCCTGTTCCAACTAAGACTCTAGGATTACCTCCTGTACATCGAGCTACGAAGGATCTGTCATCTGCGAAGATAGACTCCCTTGTCCTAAAATCTACGGTGGTACTCATCGTACCTAAAATGGTAGTATCGGTGTTTTGTGTAGCGTTGAGTTGTGTGTGGATCATTTTGAACGAGGCTAAAGGCAAACTGTGATGATTATGTATTACAAAGCACGTTTTAAGGATTTAATTCAGAGTATTTGTTAGAAGTTTTCTAAAAACTGCAACTATACTTTATAATCACCCCGTATTATGCAATGATAGGCAACTAAATATAGCTAATAAAGAAACCACACGCAGTGGGTTAAGTTTATCTTGACGTTCATGGAATAGTTATATACCCAAATGCTAAAGAAAGTTACGCATTCATTACGAGTGACATAAGATTTGGTAATGCCACTTTATTAGCAGATTGTGACATTTTCCACGCTATATCGACATTACGTTATTCTCACTGTACCGGAATAAATTGGTAAACAAACATATCGTTCATTACACATATCATGAACATGGCTGTCTGTGGTCGAATGGTCAGCATTCTGACTTCTCAACCCAGAGATTCTGGGTTCGACTTCAGACTGGGACGAGGGAATCTTTCTTTAAGTGGAATTATTTCATACCCTCCGCAGAATCTCGAAGGACACTGCTTCTCTCGAACGAGTTGGCCGATCCGCGATGCATCTGGCGCTTACTCTCGGGCATTCGAATAAAACATCTCCGCAACTAAAACCAATTAACATATTAGTGAACCAGATTCTCACAATTGCAGTTAATTTCGATGTATAAAAGCGCATTTCTATTTATGGAAGATGGTAAAATTGCACTCACGCAACTTTGGCAACTTTTTAGGAAATTTTCTCTCACGTTACGAAATAGTTAATTTTCCTGATATTTTCTTGCAGTTCTTCTAATGAAGAATATAATGTGTGTTTGATATATAAAGTTTAATTTAAAATTCCCCGTAAATAAAAACCACGTGATGTGAAATAATCAGAGGATCGTGTGGACCATACCTCCTTTTAATAATTCAGTGATTGTTCAGTTGCATGCACGGTGGCCAAGTCTTGCTGGAAATATCCAGACTGACATTCAATGTCGGTCAGTTATTCAAATAATTGTCTGAGAATTCCACTCCTCTGATGTTCTGCCGTTACGGTATCTGCAAAAACTATTGGCTCCTAAATCTATTCACAACTTTCCGCACGGATTCTCTGCTTAGACAATGCATACCTGCGTATCCTGTTAAAACTTGCCTTCTATTGCAACAATAAAAACAAATACACGAACAACTGAATGTTGCGCTGTTTTGTTGTCCGAGTTGGATTTAACAGATTTTAAGAACTTGGTTAGAACAGCTGAAATAAAATGTCTTCTTTGCAATGTTTAAAGAATATTAAACACAATAATTATACAGTAACTTGCATTTTAAACTAATGATAAGTATTGCGCTGTTGCAATTCGATATATTAAAATTATTAGATTTTTCTTGGGCATGAAGAAAAATAGCTAAGGAAGCCCACATTCACATTCTGTCGTAATGTTTTTAATTGCCAAACAAGATTATGGAATGAAACGTTTTACAACTCTGTTAATATTTTTATGCATCTGATTCACTTAATTTGGGGATTTTGGTTTGCTGCGAAAACAGTAATAAAATTCACAAAGTCTTCCGTTTCGTATAACGCAGATGAACGTAAATATACATACAGTTAAATAAGTCTGCATGTACACTTGTGAGACATTCATATTGAGAAAGTTCCTAAAGATTAGCTTTAAGCACTAAGGTCGAAAACAATTACAGGATGCTAGTAAATGTGATTGCATTAATGCCTTTTCTTGGAATCATAATGAATATTCCATTCATATGCCACGTATTTGATAGTAATGAATAATGTTTAGGAAGGTCTAGGACAGAGGTGGCGAAAACGTGACTCGCGAGCCATTTTGACTCGCAGGCGCCGTTCCCTCTCTGCAACCGTCCGTTTGTTTTTCACATGCAGCTGAGTGATGCAGTGCGTGTTGCATATTTGGTGACTCGCGGAAGGAAGTCGTTTTCGCCACCCTTGGCCTCGGATATCACGATCGTTTATCTTATAATATGCTTGTAAGGATGCGATTTTGTCAAATAAAACGTCGGATCGGTACTGAACCGTAATAATAGGTATTAGTTCACACTGATTAATAGACTACGTCATCCATCTCGACTGTTGGCGCCAAACTGAAAAAAAAATTCTGACTTCCTCTATATATATATATATATATATATATTAGTGGGTATACAAACTATTCTTAATAAAGCTTATTTTTCTATCTACTACTTTTAACTCAAATAAACCTTTGGAAAAACAGCTATATTACATATTTCGTTATAAGTAACAGAACAGCGATAGTCAAATATTTAAGAACTGGACGCTACATGCTGGCCTTAAAATTCCAAATTGTATCCATGCAATCGCGAGAAACAACTAAAAATCGATGGGACTAAAAACTTAGCATTGAACAATTCGAACCTTTAATAACGGTATCTCAGAAACGGCTTATGCCACAAAAAAACTTATTTTAAGTAAAGTCTGCGTTTTAGAGAGACCTACATTTTTTGAGTAGTACCTTTTCGTCTATCGTTTACAAGTTATACAAGATTATATACAATTTCTTCCGAATGAAGAGGACTTCCTAGGCTATTGCCACAAAATTTAAGATATACATTTTATATGTCATGCTAATATCTTTCATATATGGTATTTGAATCAAAATCGTTAAGAGCCATTTTTTAGAAAATCAAAATTTTTGAAAAATGTTCAATGTAAAGAAAGGTTAGGGGAATATTCTTGAAAATCTTTGTGTCGCATCCTTGGAAAATGCTAAACTCAATCCGACTTTTCCTTTTTGAGTTATGCTGTTCACAGACAGACATCACAAGGACATGTTTCCAAAAATGCTTTACTTGGATTCAGGGCACCTCAAAACATGTGTTTCCGGTGAAATCTCGATATTGAATTTTTGGGTGGCATGCAGTACTTCCCCTACTTACTATACGTAGTACAGAAAGTAAACAAAAAATCAATAAAGAAATAAGGGTTAGCAATGCGTCTTTTGAGAAAGCTGCTATTATAAAGTAAGCTAAACCACTGCCGAAAAGCAACAAATTTCTTCAACTTTGAAAATTGTGTTTTTAAACAATGCATATTCAAATAATGTGAACTTCCCAATAAATTGTGATCTTTAAAAAAAAGTGTTATTGCATTCTGCTTTTAGCTTATCTTAATTTTGTGATTAACCATTTTCTCATTCCCACTGGTGGTAGCATTGGTTAGTACTCCTTAACACATTCGATTGTTCGTTCAACCGTGATCTTATAGCTGACACACTGGTGATTTGAAATTAAGCAACACAAGAATGAAAGTATTATTTTTATATATGTATTAATCTATTACGTTTTAGTTTTTGAATAGTTTTACTAAATCCCATTCGATGTTACCTATGACAATTCTTCGCCTATATACTGGCTTGCAGAATAATAAATCTTTAAGACGGGTTTCATAAACGGGTTGCGAAAGGGGAGAAATTACCTCCCCAAATCAAATTAAACGATTTTCTTTTTCCATAGGCTTAATCCCTGCCGTTAATAGCCATCAAGAAGACGATAACATGAATTAGGAATATAGTTGGACACTAATATGTAGTAGTTTAGTGTTAGTGAATAGTAGAATTATCAATGAAGGCGTCAGGTCGGCCGCAGATGAGACGATGCACTTGAATCACTACAAATCGGATATCTTTCCGTGTCGAAGTCGCTTCCGTGCCATTTTGCTACCGTGAAATTACCCGTACGAGCACCTCTGAAAACTCAGCCCAGGTTGAACCACAGATTTTCGGCTTTCCGTACCGATGTAAAACATCCTTCCAATTCAATGCCAAGGATAGAACTCAAACATGGATCTTCGACTTCCGTGGTGATTCACTACTGCTCTGCTACTGTAATTAGATACTCGAACGCCCTCCTAATAATAGCCATAGTATGATTAACTAAGAGGTTCGGAATCAATAGTATTTGCAGCACTGCAAATAGCCTTTCAGAAGAGATTAAAAGCCCTATCCCGCTGTTAAACTCATGACCCTTATCCCAGCATATATTTAAGATATCAGACAGAAACTTTTACAGCAAGTAAGTATGTGTATGCTTTCTAAGTTCACTATTCTACTTTTATACAAAAGGTCGTAAGGAAGATAGGATTTTACGTAATCTTTTATTAAAAACTATCAGCATTAAACTTTAAAATAATCAACCAACTTATTAACACCAAAGTATCTCCGTAACTGCATTAAGGTATGGTTTTTAGCTGCCTAAAATTTAATTTAATTAACTTCAATAGTTTCTGAGAAAACGGGTAATTTGTCAGAAAACGTTCAAAATAAATATTGAGAAAGAAAGAAAACACATGACTTAAATACACAAAAGCTGCCGTATTTAGCAACGGTATGAATTTGTAGAGCAAAGCTTCCCCTAAAGCATGAGTCAAAATATATATCTTTACTGCAAAGGGTTGCTATAGGAGTTCATTTTTTCTGTGAACTGGTGTAGAATTCAGAGTACAGGATGACAGATGCGATAACGTTTTAAAAACCATTTTAGAATACAAGCATTGTATCTAATGCTTGTATTCTAAAATGGAGATATATTTAATAATATATCATTCAAGAAGAAGTTCCAATTTATAAGACTGCACAAAGAAGGCACAAATGTATACCAATGTTCACCATTTAGTCATATTCAATACTGATATTACTCACTTTTACAAATTTCACACAATTTAGGTGATTTTTTCAAAGGTTTGCTTAATACGCCTATAACCAGTAATTAATTTTTGTTGTCTTATGTGTCTAACTTTCCAAAACATTAATTAAAACAGTTATATGTGAAATGATGTCCATGATGAAAATTTTAAACTTCTGGACACTGCATATTTCTATAATTTAGTTCTTTACTATCAAATATTAAATTCTGTATAATATTAAAGCTTTTCCCCGGAAAAAATATGTGCAAGACTATTCTAAACCTATATGTATTAAACCACTAGATCGAAAACTATGATCTAGATCTCTTACTCATCTTCAATGAACGTATATTCACATTCTGAGAGAAACTGAACAAAGATTGCATTTTGAGTAGCATTTTAAAGTGGCAGAAATGTAGGTAAGAAAGTAAGATGAGAAAATCAGGTTGTAAAATGTCATTCTCTACCTTCCGAATAATCTGGAAGTATTAATATGGGAGTTAATCTATATGTCGTTACCTAATGAAAATCTGTAAAAAACCAATACCAAAAATAAAACAAACAAAAACTCACGTACTATTTGCACACAAATGTGCATATCCATTTAAACATTGACTGCAAGATCCTGATTCTATTAGGTTTGAGGATGTTTGCTATGAAAATATTTTAAAACGAAGTGGTTTTGAGGGGAGGGGCTAGGTTTAACGTACTTTAAGTCGGTGAGTCATATTGGAAGGTGAATTAAGAAATGGTTGAAATGATGCTAAAATGGGCCACGGTTCAGTAGATCTTAAGAGTTACCCGAATTCGTCTCCTTAGATTAAAGAGAAAACCTCAAAAATAACTTTCTGCAGGTAACTCACCCTAACCGAGATTCGAATTCCAGGGTGTGAGGCAGACACGCTACTCCCACACCACAAAGGTGGGATGGAAATGATTTTTTTTCAACATTTTGTAAACACTCAGTAGTGAATGCCTTTGAAATAGGAATCTCGGAGTAATTGAGAAAACCTTGGAGGTTTACCAGGATATATGAATCTAACGGGGAAAATTCACTGAGCGTTCGGGTATCTCGACTATAGTACAGCGATAGTGCACTGGAAGTGAGTCAAAGGCTGTGATTCGAGTCTCGGACGTGGCATTACATTTTTACTTTCTCTACCACGAACATAGTGGATAGAGAAGGTATTCCTTCCACCCAAAAATTCGATACCGAGATTTCACCGGAAATACATGTTTTGAAGCCCCATGCATCCAAATAAAGCAGTTTTGGAAGCACGTCCGTGTGTGTCTGTGAACAGCATAACTCAAAAACAAAAAGTCGGATAAGTACCAATCAAACTTGGTATTTAAGTTCAGTATCTTCCAAGGATGCAGCACGAAGATTTTCAAGGAAATCCCTCTACCCCCAGCTACCCTTTACATGGAACTTTTTCGAAAATTTTGATTTTATAAAAATGCCTTTAACGATTTTGATTAAAATACCATATATATTAAAGATATTTACATAACAAATAAAATGTATATCTTCAATTTATTGGGAATAGCCTTTGAAGTCCTCTTCATTCAGAAGGAATTTTATATAATCTTGTATAACTGGTAAACGTTAAGCTATAGACGAAAACGTGCTACACAAAAAATGTAGACCTCTTTAAAGCACACAATGTATTTCAAATTAGAATTTTTATGACGTAAGCTATTTCTGAAATATCCGTTATTAATGGTTCGAATTGTTCATTTCCTGGTCATTCTTCAAAGTCCTTTTAACATTCATTTATTTCTCCGGATTACATGAAAACGGTATGGGATTTTAAGGCAGCATAAATTGCGCCTAGTTCTTAAACATTTGACTATCGCCATCGCGTTGTATCTATAACGAAAAGTGTAATGTAGCTATTATTGCAAAGATTTATTTGGATTAAAACGTAGTAGATATAAAAACAAGGTTTGGTAAGAATGGTTTGTACACTCATTAATAGACGATAGAGGTTAAAGAAAGTCATGTGAATATATCACATCAGATTTTTTAAAAATCTCATCCAACTTTCCAACTATTTTTTTCGTCGTGATAAATTTGGAACATAATGTGAATTACGTATTGATTTTTAGAGGTGAATACATTTTTCCTCAGCTCCCAAATGTTTAGTGCTTAGCACGTGCTCAGTTTTGGGGAGAGGGGAGTTATAAGTATGCATCATTTTATAACAAATATAAGATAAAAACGCCTTTTGAATTACATTAAATAAATTAAAGGCATAATATGAAAGTCTAAGAGGAAGAAAAAGAAACAGAGGGTTGTTATATTCCAAACTAAAGTTCCAATAAGAACAAAATAGATAGTAAATAGATTATATTATTAGAGCTCGCATTTCAACTATCTCCGACGCGATATCACTGACCAGAATATGATACAAAGAATGTATTTCGAAGGGGCCCAACATGTATGTATTGCTGAGACATTCTTACAAACGCTTATTCTTCCATCTGCTTCATGTTAATCGAGATGAATGTTTGCAGATATTGTCTTATTACATTATTTCCTTGTAGGTACAAGGGGATTAGAGAGTACAGTAGACTTTAAGTAATAGTCAAATCTTTTACGTCTACTATTATAATAAGTGATGCTTTAGTTAGTAGTTTATAGGCAACAAAACCTGTACTTTATATTCTAACAAAACGTCATCGAAACAAAACGTAAAATACACTCTTTAAAAATGCCTTTAATGTTCCAAACTTACTGATATCAATATTATCATTAATCAAAGCAGTTGATCTCACCATTGAACATTCACCCCAAAAACTCGAAGCTTTCATTCTTTTAGACTTCTCATAAAAATACGCCAGCAAATCTTCATTAAAGTCTGCTTCGTTACCCACACACCGTCCTTGAATTTCGTATAACTACATAAATAAACTTCCATTGACTTTTCTGGAAGTATATTAATAGTTGCGTCTTGGACTGCTTTTAAAATTCTTGTAAATCACCTTCTTTATTCATTTTTACTTTAAATTCACATCTGAAACTAGCATAAAAAATTGCAAAATATAACAACAAAGTTTGTTGATTTATCGTATCATTTTTTTTCCAAAGCCCACATTACTCTTTCTCTAAACATACCGTTTCCGCAAAAAATAAATTTCATTAAATATACTAAATATACAACATATACTAAAATACTCTGAACGTCAATAAAATATTGTAGACAACACGTTACAAAATAGGTTTAGTAACTAGTCCTCTAAATAACTATTAAGAGCGGGTCGCTATGTGATGGCTTTGAGATGCCGTTCTCTTTGCGTTGCCAAGAGGGAGGGAAAAGACTTCCAGTATAACAAACGTATAAAAAGTAGGAAATAAAAAATTTCGAAAAATCTTCCATGTAAAGGGAAGTTTGGGGTGGGGGATTTTCTTGAAAATTTTCATGTCGCGTCTTTGGAAGGTCCTGAACTTAAATACCAAGATTGATGTTTATTCGACTTATCGCTGTTGGGTTATGATGTTCACAGACACACAGACGGACCTTTTTCTAAAAATGCGTGATTTTTATTCAGGGGGCTTCAAAACATTTATTTCTGATAACACTCCGGATCTTCTGTATCTACTGGGCACATGGTAGAGAAAGTAAACATGGCTTTAGCATCGTGAGTTTTTCCACAAAAGTAGTTTCGTGCAATATCTTTCCAGAAGAAGTTAACATCTATAGGCGTCTCCCAAAAATAACAGGACTCTAGGCACCCAGTCACACTTAGTTCTACCTAGGTTAGCCTGGAACTGCTCCTTAATGTGCTCGCATTCCCAAGAATGTTCTGGAACACATTAAATATTCAGTGCACGTTACCACTGTGGAAGCCGGTCATTTGCTGTCTAGTTTTGCACAGCACAGCCGAAACGAAAGACAGAAAGAAAGCGAGAAACTTTGGTCAGAATTGGTTCCTGTGCGAATACCGGCGATCGATGCTAGCAGCAAAGGACGGAGCACCCCAGGAGCGTCGGCCCCATACAATGATAGATTTACGCTGTCTTTTTGGGAACGAGTACGGCATCTCCATCTGTTGAATCGATCCAGATCATTGGTACTAAAAACCAGCCGCTAATATAAAGCGCGCTTTGTTTATTTAGATACAATAACAAAATTGTAATTGTGGGCATAGCCTTAAATACCAGATACATTCGTATTGTAGCGGAGATAACGCCGTAGCATAGGATACTTTGAGAAATAATGTTTAAAATCTGATGTTACAATCACATGCCCTTCTCTACCCATTATGGCTTTTTTTACATCCCTTCGACAATACGAGTCAGAAGCATTGAATCGGAACTACTGCCAGTAAAATGCAGCATACGAGAAGGAATACAATGCATAATGGTGCAGGGTAAGCGGGTTTCCCTTATGAACGAAGACTTGATATTGGCGTATTTACATGCAAAATCAGACACTGAAAACGTTCTCACTATGGTCAAATTGATAGTCCGTGCTTAGAACTATTTTGTACCTGAAAGAAAATTTTAACATCAAATATTTCTGTAAAGTAATTCTGAGGGGTACTAAGCAAACAAATCCGAAGATTCTTTCTACGAGGTAAACGAAAAGCCCCGCAACATAGGCAAAATTAACTGTGTTCAACATGATCTCTGTTCAAACAAATATATACAAAGAAATTCCATATTTTTGAGCACACTGTACTTGAGAATAGCATTCCCCTCAATTCTGAAATAAAAATGCTAAATTCTGGCGATAGGAGGCATCTAAGAAAGAAGGAAAGAAAGAAAGTGAAGATTAATAACAGATGTAAATTAGATCTATTGCATCATATGTTTCAACCAGACTTGCCTTAAACATTCCGTATGTGAATTATAGTGCAACTAAACCGCAGAAGGGATCCCCCCCTAATATAAGCGCTCGCAAACTAAAATTGTACTTACTATTCAATTTTTCATTTGTCTTTGTGCATAGAATCACCACCGGAAGATTAAGTACTTGTATTTGAGAACACTTGGTAGAGATCGCAGGGTATTTTTGCGCTTTTTCGCAGTTGAAAGAAAGCCAGTTTTCTCCGGAACTATCCCAACTTTTCTTTACATAGAACATTTTTCGAGAATTTTGATTTTCTAAAAAAATGGCTCTAACGACTTTGATTAAAATACCATATAAGACGGATATTAGCATAACAAATAAAATGCATAACTTAAATTTTCTGGGAATAGCCTAGGAAGTCCTCTCCATTCGGAAGGAATTTTGTATAATCTCGTATAACTGGTAAACCTTAAGCGATATACAAAAACGTACTAATATAAAATGTACATCTCTTTAAATAACACAATTTATTTTAAATAAGTTTTTGCCGCGTAAGCCGTTTCTGAAGTATCCGTTATTAAAGGTTCGAATTGTTCATTTCTTGGTCATTCTCTTAAAGTCCTTTCGACATTCAGTTGTTTCTCGCTATTGCATGGAAACAGTATGGAATTTTAAGGCCAGCGTAGAGCGTCCAGTTCTTAAACAATTGACTATCGCTGTTTCCTTTGTATCTATAACGAAATGTGTAATGTATCTATTTCTACAAAGGTTTACTTGGATTACAATGTAGTGAATAGAAAAATAAGCTTATTAAGAATAATTTGTATACCCACTAATAAACGATAGAGGGTAGAGAAAGTCATGTGAATCTATCACACCAGTATTTTTATCTAGCTTTAAATCTTCTAATGATAAAAATATTTAAATATTGTAATATAATATCTAAAAATCTGATGTGTTACACTCACATGACTTTCTCTACTCTTCTACAATCTAATTTTACAAACGCCTATTCTCCATATGCTTCATGTTAATCGAGATATCGAGATGTCAATCTTATTGCTAATTTTCTTGTAGATGCAAGGGAAATAGGGTAGCTTTTAAGCGATAGTCAAATATTTTAGCGCTGGTTGCTATGTGGCGCATTCCATTCTCTTTGCATGTCCAGGACATAAAAAAAATGAATAACGAATTTGAGAAAAAGTATAAGTATTGGAAAATTTAAGGAAATAACAAGCAATATCTCGAAAACGGTTCACTCAACAAAAGAAATGTATATGACATAAGTTGTGTATTTTAACGCGATCTACATTTTTTGTGTAGTAAAATTTTGTCTATCTCTTATGGTTTACCAGTTATGCAAAAGTCGTTCACAATGAAGAATACTTTTGGAGACATTCCCAGAAAATTCAAGATATACATTTTATTTGTCATAAAAGTATCTTAAACATATAATATTTTAATCAAAATCGTCAGAGCCATTTATGAGAAAATTAAAATTTTCGAAAAATGTTCCATGTAAAGGGTAGTCTGGGGTGGGGGGATTTTCTTGAAAACCTTCGTGTCGCATCTCTGGAAGATACTGAACCTAAATACCAAGTTTGGTGTTTATACGACTGTTCGTTTCTGAGTTATGCTGTTCACAGACACACAGACAGACACACACACACGGACATGTTTCCAAAAATGCTTTTTTTGGATTCAGTGAGTCTCAAAACATATATTTCCGGTGAAATCTCGGTATCGAATTTTTGGGTGGAATGCAATACTTCCCCAACTTACTATACGTAGTAGAGAAAGTAAAAAGAATTTACTTCATTTATAGGTACACTTTTCTCTTAAAATAAACATCAGAACTCCGCCAATTTTTTTACTTTCTCTACTACGTATAGTAAGTAGGGGAAGTATTGTATTCCATCCAAAAATTCGATACCGAGATTTCACCGGAAATATATGTTTTGAGACACCCTGAATCCAAAAAATCTGATGTGTTACACTCACATGACTTTCTCTACTCTTGTACAATCTATTTTTACAAACGCCTATTCTCCATATGCTTTATGTTAATCGAGATATCGAGATGTCAATCTTATTGCTAATTTTCTTGTAGATGCAAGGGGAATATGGTAGCTTTTAAGCGATGGTCAAATATTTTAACGCTGGTTGCTATGCGGCGCATTCCATTCTCTTTGCAAGTCCAGGACATAAAAAAATGAATAACGAATTTGAGAAAAAGTGTAAGTATTGGAAAATTTAAGGGAATAACAAGCAATATCTCGAAAACGGTTCACTCAACAAAAGAAATGTATATGACATAAGTTGTGTATTTTAACGAGATCTACATTTTTTGTGTAGTAAAAGTTTGTCTATCTCTTATGGTTTACCAGTTATGCAAAAGTCGTTCACAATGAAGAATACTTTTGGAGACATTCCCAGAAAATTCGAGATATACATTTCATTTCTCATGACATTATCTTAAACATATGATATTTTAATCAAAATCGTTAGAGCCATTTTTGAGAAAATTAAAATTTTCGAAAAATGTTCCATATAAAGGGTAGTCTGGGGTGGAGGGATTTTCTTGAAAACCTTCGTGTCGCATCTCTGGAAGATACTGAACCTAAATACCAAGTTTGGTGTTTATCCGACTGTTCGTTTTGAGTTATGCTGTTCACAGACACACACACACACACAGACACACACACGGACATGTTTCCAAAAATACTTTTTTTGGATTCAGGAGGTCTCAAAACATGTATTTCCGGTGAAATCTCGGTATCGAATTTTTGGGTGGAATGCAATACTTCCCCTACTTACTATACGTAGTAGAGAAAGTAAAAAAGCATTTTTGGAAACATGTCCGTGTGTGTGTTCGTCTATGTGTCTGTGAACAGCATAACTCAAAAAGGAACAGTCGGATAAACACCAAACTTGGTATTTAGGTTCAGTATCTTCCAGAGATGCGACACGGAGGTTTTCAAGAAAATCTCCCCTCAACAGACTACCCTTTACATGGAACATTTTTCGAAAATTTTAATTTTCTCAAAAATGGCTCTAACGATTTTGATTAAAATAACATATGTTTAAGATATTTTCATGACAAATAAAATTTATATCTTGAATTTTCTGGGAATGTCTCCAAAAGTATTCCTCATTGTGAACGACTTTTGCATAACTGGTAAACCATAAGAGATAGACAAAATTTTACTGCACAAAAAATGTAGATCGCGTTAAAGAACACAATTTATGTCATATACATTTTTTTTGTTGAGTGAACCGTTTTCGAGATATTGCTTGTTATTCCCTTAAATTTTTCAATACTTATTTTCTCAAATGGGAATTCGTTACTCATTTTTACTTTCTCTAATACGTATAGTAAGTAGGGGAAGTATTGTATTCCACCCAAAAATTCGATACCGAGATTTCACCGGAAATACATGTTTTGAGATCCCCTGAATCCAAAAAAAGCATTTTTAGAAACATGTCCGTGTGTGTGTCTGTGTGTGTGTGTGTGTGTGTGTGTGTGTGTGTGTGTGTGTGTGTGTGTGTGTGTGTGTCTGTCTGTGAACAGCATAACTCAGAAACGAACAGTCGGATAAACACCAAACTTGGTATTTACGTTCAGTATCTTCCAGGGATGCGACACGAAGGTTTTCAAGAAAATCCCCCCACCCCAGGATACCCTTTACATGGAAGATTTTTCGAAAATTTTAATTTTCTCAAAAACGTCTCTAACGATTTTGATTAAAATCTCATATGTTTAAGATATTTTCATGACAAATAAAACGTATATCTTGAATTTTTTGGGAATGTGTCCAAAAGTGTTCTTCGTTGTGAACGACTTTTGCATAACCGGTAAACCATAAGAGATAGAGAAAATTTTACTACACAAAAAATGTACATCGCGTTAAAATACACAATTTATGTCATATACATTTTTTTTGTTGAGTGAACCATTTTCGAGATATTGCTTGTTATTCTCTTAAATTTTTCAATACTTTTCTTAAATGGGAATTCGTTATTCATTTTTACTTTCTCTACTACGTATAGTAAGTAGGGGAAGTATTGCATTCCACCCAAAAATTCGATACCGAGATTTCACCGGAAATACATGTTTTGAGACCTCCTGAATCCAAAAAAAGCATTTTTGGAAACATGTCCGTGTGTGTGTGTGTGTGTGTCTCTGAACAGCATAACTCAAAAACGAACAGTCGGATAAACACCAAACTTGGTATTTAGGTTCAGTATCTTCCAGAGATGCGACACGAAGGTTTTCAAGAAAATCCCCCCTCCCCAGACTACCCTTTACATGGAACATTTTTCGCAAATTTTAATTTTCTCAAAAATGGCTCTAACGATTTTGATGAAAATATCATATGTTTAAGATAATGTCATGAGAAATGAAATGTATATCTCGAATTTTCTGGGAATGTCTCCAAAAGTATTCTTCATTGTGAACGACTTTTGCATAACTGGTAAACCATGAGATAGACAAAATTTTACTACACAAAAAATGTAGATCGCGTTAAAATACACAACTTATGTCATATACATTTCTTTTGTCGAGTGAACCGTTTTCGAGATATTGCTTGTTATTTCCTTAAATTTTCCAATACTTATACTTTTTCTCAAATTCGTTATTCATTTTTACTTTCTCTACTACGTATAGTAAGTAGGGGAAGTATTGCATTCCACCCAAAAATTCGATACCGAGATTTCACCGGAAATACATGTTTTGAGACCTCCTGAATCCAAAAAAAGCATTTTTGGAAACATGTCCGTGTGTGTCTGTGTGTGTGTGTGTGTGTGAACAGCATAACTCAAAAACGAACAGTCGGATAAACACCAAACTTGGTATTTAGGTTCAGTATCTTCCGGAGATGCGACACGAAGGTTTTCAAGAAAATCTCCCCACCCCAGACTACCCTTTACATGGAACATTTTTCGAAAATTTTAATTTTCTCAAAAATTGCTCTAACGATTTTGATTAAAATATCATATGTTTAAGATAATGTCATGAGAAATGAAATGTATATCTCGAATTTTCTGGGAATGTCTCCAAAAGTATTCTTCATTGTGAACCACTTTTGCATAACTGGTAAACCATAAGAGATAGACAAAATTTTACTACACAAAAAATGTAGATCTCGTTAAAATACACAACTTATGTCATGTACATTTCTTTTGTTGAGTGAACCGTTTTCGAGATATTGCTTGTTATTCCCTTAAATTTTCCAATACTTATACTTTTTCTCAAATTCGTTATTCATTTTCTATGTCCTGGACTTGCAAAGAGAATGGAATGCGCCGCATAGCAACCAGCGTTAAAATATGTGACCATCGCTTAAAAGCTACCATATTCCCCTTGCATCTACAAGAAAATTAGCAATAAGATTGACATCTCGATATCTCGATTAACATAAAGCATATGGAGAATAGACGTTTGTAAAAATAGATTGTACAAGAGTAGAGAAAGTCATGTGAGTGTAACACATCAGATTTTTTATGTCCTGGACGTGCAAAGAGAATGGAATGCGCCACATAGCAACCAGCGATAAAATATTTGACTATCGCTTAAAAGCTACCATATTCCCCTTGCATCTACAAGAAAATTACAAATAAGATTGACATCTCGATATCTCGATTAATATGAAGCATATGGAGAATAGGCGTTTGTAAAAATAGATTGTACAAGAGTGGAGAAAGTCATGTGAGTGTAACACATCAGATTTTTTTTATGTCCTGGACATGCAAAGAGAATGGAATGCGCCACATAGCAACCAGCGTTAAAATATTTGACTAACGCTTAAAAGCTACCATATTTCCCTTTCATCTACAAGAAAATTACCAATAAGATTGACATCTCGATATCTCGATTAACATGAAGCATATGGAGAATAGGCGTTTGTAAAAATAGTGTGTACAAGAGTAGAGAAAGTCATGTGAGTGTAACACATCAGATTTTTTTATGTCCTGGACATGCAAAGAGAATGGAATGCGCCACATAGCAACCAGCGTTAAAATATTTGACTATCGTTTAAAAGCTACCATATCCCCCTTGCATCTACAAGAAAATTACCAATAAGATTGACATCTCGATATCTCGATTAACATGAAGCATATGGAGAATAGGCGTTTGTAAAAATAGATTGTACAAGAGTAGAGAAAGTCATGTGAGTGTAACACATCAGATTTTTTTGTCTTTGATATGCAAAGAGTATTAATCTGTTGCAAAGGGAATGGTGCTGCACCTAGCAACCAGCTATTAAGATATATGTATATGCTTAAAGGCTACTGTATTTCTATATTGTCCTTATAATTATATATTCCCCTTACATCTACAAGAAACTTAGCAATAAGATAGAGTCTGCAAATGTTTATCTCGATTAACATGAAGTAGATGGGGAATAAGAGTTTGTAAAATTAGTTTGTACAAGAGTAGAGAAAGTCATGTGAGTGTAACACATTAGATTTTTTTACTTTCTCTACTACGTATAGTAAGTAGGGGAAGTATTGCATTCCACCCAAAAATTCGATACCGAGATTTCACCGGAAATACATGTTTTGAGACCTCCTGAATCCAAAAAAAGCATTTTTGGAAACATGTCCGTGTGTGTGTGTGTGTGTGTGTGTGTGTGTCTGTGTGTCTGTGAACAGCATAACTCAAAAACGAACAGTCGGATAAACACCAAACTTGGTATTTAGGTTCAGTATCTTCCAGAGATGCGACAGGAAGGTTTTCAAGAAAATCCCCCCACCCCAGACTACCCTTTACATGGAACATTTTTCGAAAATTTTAATTTTCTCAAAAATGGCTCTAATGATTTTGATGAAAATATCATATGTTTAAGATAATGTCATGAGAAATTAAATGTATATCTCGAATTTTCTGGGAATGTCTCCAAAAGTATTCTTCATTGTGAACGACTTTTGTATAACTGGTAAACCGTAAGAGATAGACAGAATTTTACTACACAAAAAATGTAGATCGCGTTAAAATACACAACTTATGTCATATACATTTCTTTTGTTGAGTGAACCGTTTTCGAGATATTGCTTGTTATTTCCTTAAATTTTCCAATACTTATACTTTTTCTCAAATTCGTTATTCATTTTTTTATGTCCTGGACATGCAAAGAGAATGAAATGCGCTACATAGCAACCAGCTTTAAAATATTTGACTATCGCTTAAAAGCTACCATATTCCCCTTGCATCTACAAGAAAATTAGCAATAAGATTGACATCTCGATATCTCGATTAACATGAAGCATATGGAGAATAGGCGTTTGTAAAAGTAGATTGTACAAGAGTAGAGAAAGTCATGTGAGTGTAACACATCACATTTTTTTATGTCCTGCACATGCAAAGAGAATGGAATGCGCCACATAGCAACCAGCACTTAAAAGATTTGACTATCGCTTATAATCTACCATATTTCCCTTGCATCTACAAGAAAATTAGCAATAACATTGACATCTTGATATCCCGATTAACATGAAGCATATGGAGAATAAGGTTTGTAAAAATAGTTTGCACAAGAGTAGAGAAAGTCATGTGAGTGTAACACATCAGATTTTTTATTATGAGTTTTATAAGCAGCTTAAGATAACCGGTTAACTATTTGTCCATTTGAGGGACTAATTTAGTTTTAAAACAATAAGTCACAAGAAAATAATTTTTGCTACAATGTTTTTATACCTATTTATAATTTTTTCGTGAAACCATGTAATTTGGTATCAGAATTTTCAACCTACTAAATGCAGCTTAACATTCTGTACAACCATAAACAAATTCCGAAATTCTTAGTTCAATAGATTTTGAGAAATGTGAACTGAAATTTAAAAATATCTTATGTGTTACACTCACATAACTTTCTCTACTCTTGTACAAACTATTTTTACAAACCTTATTCTCCGTCTACTTCGTGTTAATCAAGATAAATCTTTGCAGAAACTATCTTATTGCTAATATTCTTGTAGGTGCAAGGGGAATATGGAAATACAGAAGGCTTTAAGAGATAGCCAAATCTTTTAAGAGCTGGTTGCTATGTGAGCGGCGGCGCCGTGGCCGAGTGGTTAGACCGCTTGCCTCCCACCGAGGCGGCCCGGGTTCAATCCCTGGGACCTGCATGTGGGATTTGTGGTGGACGAAGCGGCGTCTGGGCGGGTTTTCTCCGGGTTCTCCGGTTTCCCCCGCCATTCATTCCACCAACTGCTCCATCATCACCTTTCCTTTCATCCATTTCACCCACCTTTCGTTTCATCTACTTCCTTCATCCCATACCAGGCATCGGGCTGATCACCCATCCTGGATGCTCTGTCTGATCCATGAGTGTCTGCTCCTCGACGGGCCTCTGACCCCAGGCACCCGCTTGTAAGTCCTGGGGGGTGTAAGTCCTACATAAGAGGAGGGTAAACAGATAATGAATGAATGAATGCTATGTGAGCATTCCCTTCTCCTTGCATGTCCAGGGCATTAAAAAAAAAAAAGAATAACGAATTACTATTTGAGGAAAAGTGTAAGTATTGGAAAATTGAAAGAATAACAAGGAATAGGTATCTCGGAAGTGATTCATTCGACAAAAAAAAATGTATATGACATAAATTGTATGTTTTAACGAGATCTACATGTCTTTGTGCAGTAAAATTTTATCCCTCTCTTACGGTTTACTAGTTACGCAAAAGTTACGCATTCGGAATGAAGAGGACTTTTGGGGACACTCCCAGAAAATTCATGATATACATTTCATTCGCCATGAAAGTATCTTAAACATGATATTTTAATAAAAACCATTAGAACCATTTTTGAGAAAATCAAAATTTTCGAAAAGTGTTCCATGTAAAGGGTAGTCTGGGGTGGGGACATTTTCTTAAAAATGTTCATGTTCGCATCTTTGAAAGATACTGAAACTAAATACAAGTTTGGTATTTATCCGACTTTTCGTTTTCGAGTTACTCGTATGCTGCACAGATACACACACAGAAACCATTTTCTAAAAATACTTTTTTTTTTATTCAGGGGGCCATAAAATATGTATTTCCGGTGAAATCTCGATTCGAATTTTTGGGTGGAATGCAATACTTCACCTACTTACTATACGTGGTAAAGAAAGTAAAAAAAAAAATCTTATGTGAAATGAAAAAAAAAAAGGTGAGCACATTGTTACATATCCATAGACTATAAAGTCTCTGGACCATAAGAGCCCTTTAAAGGTCAAAATTACCCCCCCCCCCAAAACTACACAAAAATCCTTTACAACAAAGAACAAAAGATCAATTTTTGATCCCAAATCTCACTTGGTAGTGTCCTTCAGTGGCATTAATTATTCCAGGTGTTCATAGCTTCTGAATGTAAACTAGTGGCCACACCATTCTGTTTTGGTAAATAGGTTTACAGTTTTCTTCTTCAGCACCGCCCCTTCGCCTGCTTTGCTCTCTTAAAACATTTGCGTGCCGTCTGGAGCATATAATTTTTCCTTCTCGAGTCTTACGATCGATTTTTTTTTAACACAAACCTTTCTTGGTACTAAAGACGAACTTATGACCAGTTTTACATTCTGACTGTGAAGCACAGCAATAGCTGTGACAGATATAGACTGGCATTAGCTGTTTCCTTGCGGACCTGGGGTTGATTCCTGTTGCGTTAAGTCATCTTTTTTTTTATTCGTCTTTACACCCCTACTACTTACGTACAGTAAGTAGAGAACGTATTACAACCCAAAAATTCGTTACCGTTATTTCACCGGAAATGCATGTTTTGAGGCTACCTGAACAAATAAGAAAGCAGTTTTAGAAAGAGGTCCATTTGTGTGTATTTGTCTGTGAACAGCGTAACGTAAACATGGTTAAACACCAAACTTTGTATTTAAGTTCGACATCTTCCAAGGATGCGACATGAAGATTAAAAACAAAAACAAAAAAAAAACAAAAATAAAAAAAATAAAATAAATAAAAATCCATTACCACAAACTACCGTTCACAGGCAACATATTTTTTATTTTCTCCAAAATGTCTATTTTGATTATAATGCTATGTGATTAAGATATTTGCATATCAAATAAAATGTAAATTTTGAATTAACTGCTGTGTAGTCCTCTTAATTCTAAATGATTTTTCTTATAATTGGTAAACAGTAAGAGACAGACAAAATCTTACCACACAAAAAAAGTAGATATCGTGAAAACACAAAATTTTATGTCAAATCATCTTTTGCGTTAGTAATTTCTGAGATATTCTTTGTTATTGGTTTGAATTTTCATTTACTTATGCTTTTTTCAAGTGGTAAGTACCTATTTATCCCGCCTCTGTAGTGTAGCGGTAGCGTGTCTGCTTCACATTCAACAGGTCCCGAGTTCGAATCTACGTTAGATTCAGTTACCCGGATAAAGGTTTTTTTCCGGGGTTTTCTCTTAGAAGAATAAGCTCTATTGACCACCGGCTCACTTGAGCTCATTCACCCACTTCATTCATCACCGACATGACCGACCAATCAGGTTAAAGGACGTTAACTTTAAAAAAAAAATAATAATCTCTACTTGTTTTTTTTTCTTGTGGTCATACAAAGAGCAAACATAGCGATTTTCTTTTTTAAAAATCTGACTAGAGCTTTCACCTGCTTAACCTTAATACACCACAAAGGCTCGTCACCACGGTCTAACAGATGTGATGCGAGAGCCGTCAGTATACCACGTGAATCAGATCATCCTATTTTTCCGTTAACTATGCAGCCCGCAGTTTTTATAGTCTTGCCTGAAAATATCGACCCTTCTATCAAGCAATAATGATTCTGCAGCTATTCTAATCCCATTTATCTTTTCTGTGCCTATCTAGCATCAATGATGAAAAGTTACATGAATATTAAGCAGCTGCCAAAAACATCAAAACATTACCTTTTCGTAGATTGTTTCGTTGAACAGGCACTCGGAAAGGTTGTAAGATACATTTTAATGTGTCCGATCATACTACCTAAGGCCTAGAAAACTAAGTATTGCGCAAATCATTTGTTAAAATATGCATAATGGCATATGCTGCTTATTTATGAATGAAAGTCTATTCCAGTGAGTCATGAACGGAACAAGTGTCATTACCTTAACTCTGATTGACCCTTCTAGTATTCTGTATCTTGCAGATTGTAGATATTTTACTGCAATCTGCATTTCCCAAAATACGAAGCAGCAGTGCAATCTAAATTAAAAACAAACTTTACTGGGACGTATGATTGGTTAAAATTAAAGGAAAATTTTCAGACTTTCTTCTAATTAATGGATTAATAACGGTTAATTCATTATTCTCTAAGAGGAAGCTGTAATGTTTTGTTTAATCAAAAGAATATTTCGATCCAAAATATTTAATATTCTCGGAAGTGATCCAATAATAGTAAATATCGAGTTCTCAAACTTAAACATTCCACATTTGTCGGTCACTGTCCTGTGTCAAGCGTATGAAGTACTGATTTGGCGCAAACAGCTACTGGGTCTTCGGTATAAAACCTGATCGCTTGCACTGTGTCGTGCGTCGGAGCCAGCAGGTTGCGGGTTCAAACCCGGCAGAGGGTGATGGATTTTTTCGGGCGTAAAAATCCTTAGCATGGCTTCCTTCGTAGGGAAGTAAAGCTGTGTCTAGATTTACGGCACGTAAAAGAACCTCAAGCCCAATAAAGAGGCGTCTGAGCAAAATTACCGGTCTTTCACGCCCAATATAGAATGGAACGCTAAGGATCATAGCAGTTAAAGAGGGTCCATAAATACAAACTCAATTTTTTGTCAGAGCCAATGCCGACTGACTTAATCACTTCCCACACGCGCACTCACGACAGATTTTGCCTCAGTTACCACGTAGTCATTAGCATCAGTAATCCACTTTCTTTTTGCGAAGATGGGAAGGACGTCTTTAGGACAACGTATATTTGTACGTATATGTTATTTTAAACACGAATCGGCTCGTCGTGAAAACTTCATCCTGAAGTTTCCTGCATAACTGCCGCCTTCCTGAACTCCAATTCACGATCTTATAAATAAATTTGAGACTACTAGCTCAGTGCAAAACAAGAAATACATGCGAAGACGCACAGTATTAACAGAAAAAAACATTAGACGAAATTGGCGAAAGAAAACCACTATCAAAGTTAGCACAAGTGGGGTTTCACGGACTTACGCACATAGAGCATTTGCTACGAGATAAGAGTTAATTTTGTTAAATTTTATGTACAGGTATACAGGATTACAAATTTAAGAAGCAAAGGCAGAGTGCTAGCACGGCCGGCTGTGGCATGTCGTGCTACCCAGACGCAAAAACCCGTGCGAGTAGTCAGGTTTTATACTCAAGACCCTGTAACTGTCCTCCTTTTGAATAAAAGCCAATATGTTTAGTTGTATTGAGTAAGAACTGAAATGTTGAAATGGTCTGATTTTATAGAAGAATTTCTTTTATTTCTGTCATAATAACAAAGGATAGATCGGTCGGCCAAGTTAACTGGCCCCGGGTTCTATGCCTGTTACAAGGAACTGCCTTGCTACTTATTCGGAAACATCTTTGGAGTAATCGCAGTCCTATTTGCTTACCAGCCTAGCAGTTATATGGTAGCTCTGCACCTATCGCATCTAAATATTTCCACCTACTCAGGATGGAACTAAGTTCTGGTTGGCTTCATGATGCCACTTTGGCGGCTGTGTACACGCAAGCGTGAATTAGCTAGTGAAGCCTTGCACTTTTCTCATCTTCCCTACCCTCACAGACCTCCCTCCTCGCCTGGAAAGGGTGTCTCTCCAGGCTAATCCTTGTTACCCCATTACCAACCTCCATAGATACGATAGCGTAGCATGCAGTGCGCCATAAAGGCTTCCGGCTCCTCGCAAGAACTCGTAAAATAAATCCAGGGCAATAATTTTAACCATAATGACCGTCCTAATCCCTTCCGGTTCCGCGCAAGGAAATAAATCCCACGCCCACACCACTACTTAGAATTCCTTCCATTATTGCTGCAATTATTGACACACAGGGATCCTGCTCGAGAGACTTAACAAACTGCTAAGTAACCGCTGTGTAATGGACTTGGCCGCAAATGGGAGAGACGAAGCCACTGCTTGAGCTGATCCAGAGCATGTCGGCACACTTTCAGATATCGATGTGGTCAGGAGCAGGATAACTAAACGTTGCTGTACGACTTCGCATGCTGAAGTAATGACCCTCAACCATTTGCGCTGCATGCTATAAATTGGATGAAGCTAAAGATGACGGTCGGTTTTAAATAGCTCGGTGCTATTAGTTCTAAATCAGTAGGTTTAACAATGTGCCAAATTAGGAGTTTATTCTACGATATATTAAACATATTTAATAGATTATAAACAAACTAATACTACAAATATTAAAGGACACAATGTTTTTGTTTATTGATTCGCAAGAAATAAAGATTTCAAACTAACTCAATGCCAAGCATCCTCCCACTCTGTTATCAGCTAAAATATATCATACTCATATTTTAAGGCTGGTTCACAATAGCCCAGAACGTAACCAAAACGGAAACATAATGGGAACCAATGCAGCATACAATATTTTGGTTCACTACAGCCCGGTAACGAGAAGGAAATACATAACGATTATATCGATCACATCGATTTTGCGCATTGGGAATTCATTTGTTTTTAACTGGCCAATGATATTTTTTCACCTGCTTCCTATTCAGCCAACATAATGTGGGTTACCCAACCTCAAAATTCGATAGAGTAAACATTATCTATAAAAAATTCTGATGTGTTCACTCACATGACTTTCTCTACTCTTGTACAATCTATTTTTACAAACTCTTATTCTCCATCTATTTCATATTAATCGAGATAAACATTTGCAGAAACGATCTTTTGACATGCAAAGAGAATTACATTTTACACATCGCGACCAGTTCTAAAAATATTTGACTATCGCTTAACACGTACTATGTTCCCCTTGTTTTGTAATTGCATGGGCAATATAGAAATACAATAGCCTTTAAGCATCGACATATCTCTTAATACCTGGTTGCTGGGTGCAGCACCATTCTCTTTGTCACAGATTAATACTCTTTGCATATCCAAGACAAAAAAATGAATAACGAATTCCCATTTGAGAAAATAAGTACTGAAAAATTTAAGGGAATAACAAGCAATATCTCGAAAATGGTTCACTCAAAAAAAAAATATATGTGACATAAATTGTGTATTTTAACGCCATCTACATTTTTTTGTGTAGTAACATTTTGTCTATCGCTTATGGTTTACCAGTTATGCAAAAGTCGTTCACAATGAAGAATACTTTTGGAGACATTCCCAGAAAATTCAAGATATACATTTTATTTGTCATGAAAATATCTTAAACATATGATATTTTAATAAAAATCGTTAGAGCCATTTTTGAGAAAATTACAATTTTCGAAAAATGTTCCATGTAAAGGGTAGTCTGGGGTGGGGGCATTTTCTTGAAAACCTTCGTGTCGCATCTCTGGAAGATACTGAACCTAAATAACAAGTTTGGTGTTTATCCGACTGTTCGTTTCTGAGTTATGCTGTACACAGACACACACACACACACAGACATGTTTCCAAAAATTCTTTTTTTGGATTCAGGGGGTCTCAAAACATATATTTCCGGTGAAATCTCGGTATCGAATTTTTGGGTGGAATACAATACTTCCCCTACTTACTATACGTAGTAGAGAAAGTAATAAATGCAGATCCATTACATTTTCGATTCCAAGCTTTACTATTCCTTTATTTAATAGCGTATATTTAAGTTATTTATTGTTCTTTGTTAATTTCTACCGGTTTTTGCTGTTCTTTGTAACTTTTGCTATTGTTTCTGAGGTAATAACCAGTTTTGAATTGCATATAAACAAACTTTAATTGGAAGAACCAATGCTAAATGGATCTGAGGTTAGGAAGCACATATACTACTAATTTCTTCCAGTTTCATGTTTCCCGGTTGCGACCATAGAGAGGACGACCGCCTAGAACAGGGATGGGGAGCTGCTTCAGAAGGGGTGGTATGCCCTCATTCTCTTTCCAACGCACTAGAACGGGTTGTTTCATTCGTCTCGACATATCAGTGGCAGCACACACTTTCAATTTGCAAACTGCACGGGGTGCGTAAGTCGCGTTTAACTGTTTGTACCGTTAAAGCGCGAGTAGTAGACCGCTGGCACCCTTTTCGTGTCACTAAATTATCTATATCAGGCTGGATAACATCGTAGAGAGACATAATAATGAGACAAGGGTGTCATCGATTAATCTGGAGCGCATATGAGATTTAGAATAGTTCAATTTCGAAAACAGTTGTTCGCACGTATATATGGAACCTAACATTGCCACAATGTGGCCTGCAAACTCTCTCAAGTTGGGGTAAAGATCCGTTGGCAACATCCGGTAGTTCCACGCCCTGTTTTCCCGTTGATTTTATATGGGTACTATTTTGTAATGCAATCAATTCCAATTGTAAATGAAGAGGAGCTCCTACTACATTGAAATTCAAAGGATTACAAAATAGTCATATGTATTGTTCCATAACAAATCTCCAAACCTTTCTTCACATCCTGTGTAAAGACTGTCCAGAATTAATATGTAATTTGTATACAGACGAGGCGTAGTTTCCAAAGCATTTAAGCCTGTAAAGTGATACGTGACGTCTTGAGCAAGTTGGTGCCATAGACGTAATTTGGACGTAAACGTTTTTACGCATCCATCATGGTCACTAAGTCTTGATCTTTTCCTTGCAGCTGGGTATTGAGCTCATTGAGATAATGTGTGAGATCTGCTAAAAAGGCAAGACCATTAATCCATTATGGAACCGATATTTCTGAGACTTCCCCTGTTAATATAATAATGCAATCATCATAATAAAGCGAACGATTTTATAGGCAATATACGTTAGATAGCATGCAAATAGTATACAATATAGAACAATAAATCCATTAAAATGTTCAATATTAACCTGTTCTAAGAAGCTATGTATTTCCTGGAGCAAATTGAAAACTCTATGGAGCATGGTATCCTTACTCAGGCACCGCACTTTGTAGTAATAGGCAAGATCGAAATATTCAGAGCCAACATCTTCCAAGAACTTCATAAATTGTCGATCGCGCAAACATTCAGACTTAATGCGATTCGCAGTCTTTATACCTTTCTCATTTAAGAAATGCATGCGTAAACTTACAAAAGCTGACATTGATGGGACACCATCCGTGGCTAAAGATACAAGTTTTTCCCCATATCAAGTTATCTTTTGTTACGCCGCGTAGGAAAGATTAAAAAATGTCAATTCCACGAGGGCAACCCTTCAGCAGTATTACATCTAACAGTGTTTCTAACACAATGAGGTTGTCATTAACGTCCCTAATAAACACAGCCAACTGGGCAGCATCTGCAATATTAGTGGTCTCATTTAGCGCTAAAGAGAACCATTTTAAGGTTTGAATTTTTATGATCAGCAGTGCCTCAATGTTACAGTTCATTTCGATTACCCTCTCACAAACAGTGCGATATGACAGGCTTATGTTTCTGAAAGAATCTATCATATGAGGTGCAATATCTTCAGTAGCCAATATCATGCACTCTTTAATACATTCTCCATCAGTGAATGACTTCATTTTCCCAGCAATACGTTTTGAAATCCGGTAACTAGCACGCACTAAACTTTCTGAAAGTGGAGGTACACTATTTTTTGGAGTGCCTGTTGCTTTAGATTATCCAAAAGTCTCTCCTATTATCCCCTGAGTACATTACTATATTTAATGTATGAGTATTAACTCACTTCGCATTGCCTACTGTACGTTAAAATAAATGGATATGTTCCTCTGAATATATGGCTAAATATTTCCAATCATATCTGTAAGTTTATCATGTCCGTAATCATTTGCATGTGAAGAGTGGAAATGCCGTTTGATATAATGTTACACATAGGGGAACCATGAAGCACACAATAAACAAGCAGCTTCGTTGCCATCCTGAATACAAAAGTAATTCTTTTCCCAAGTTTCATTGAGGAGATATCGCTGTTTAGAGTTTACATGCTCATTACCAAACTACACTACACAGACCGTCACTGTGTGTAGTTTGTTGTCAGTCGTGGTGACTAGTGAACGTCTACAAGGACAGGTGCGTGGAAAGAGTATTGGAAGGGTGGGTTTGTTATGATCCCTCGGAGCTCAAGCTCCCCATGTCTGGCCTAAAATAACCTCTACAGTAAAAAGTCTAATATATGCCGTGCTCGAGAACGTTAAAACTTAGTCAAGTCTACTTTCCGTTCGGGAAAGCTTCCCGTTGATTGTGAATGCTACAATTAGAAAACGCGTATTTCAACTTTATCGTTCTCGTTCTGGTTACCGTTCTCGGTTGTTGTAAACCAGGCATTACTCGAAGAACGAAGTCGCTGTATACTTGTATTCTTTTCTGCAACATTCACATGCTACTTTTACCTTTGTGTCACCCTTAGAGTCCGCTGCGTCAGAATAGCTACAAATGCTTGAGCCAAGCCGCCGCATTATGATTCCTGCGAGCCGACCACTCCAGTATCAAAACATAAGATGAATTACGCGTAAGAAACGTAGTCCTATACAGCATAGAGCTTATAGGAGTAAGACAAACAAAAATGCATTTCTTTTGTTATTTACACTTTGGGAATTGTTAAAGTTTTATAACACTGTGCCACAATGCCGCGGAACATAATCGCTTGTCCAAAAGTTCGGTTACGACTATTTTTCGAACGTCTGAGATTCATCAGTCATCAACACACCACGTGTTAAAAGCGCAATTTGACTGATAAGGATTTGCCTGGAGGTCTTACTACAGGAAACAATGACCGATACAAAGTACTCCTATGGATGCAATAAATCCACAATTATCATTAACTGTCTGCCTCAGCTCTTAACATCATTAATAACAACATTTTCACCTTACTTAGATATGTTTCAGACATGAATTTGAGATATGGAACCCACAGTCAACGATTTCAAACTTAAATTTCAAAAGCCTATGCTCTCCACTGATATATTTCACAAAGCTCGTAGCACTGAAAAAAAAAGTAAAACCGTGTCTTAGTTTCTAAGGGGCAAAAGACGTAAAACCGTGACTTTGTTTCTAACAAGTAAAGTAGCCACCAAACTGTGAAGTAAATTATATGTTAAGCCTGTAATGTCGCAGATGGTTTTAGCGCTAAATTGTGAAAACGCTGCTTGTTAATTTTTAACAACCAGGTTTATTTACATTATTAAACGAGCTGGAGCAATTTTAATGCATATTTTAGCCTCGTCTCGTTTACTTGAGTGCCAAATTGAAACTAGTTCAACAGCCTATGACTTCGAAAGCTTGTCATCTATAACCTTACCTATTTGTCTATGGCTGCTATATATACACTTAAAGTACTTCAACGTTTTTCATTAATGCCGTGTAGTCTGCTTTATGATATGTATATCTAAAATGAATCTGCATAAAGTGTAACTACACGTTATAAGGACTCAGTATCATTCCTCTTCCCTTCTCAGAGAAAAATTGCAAAGGCTACGACGAATTGCAATGGCATAACACAATCAGATACTGGCGTATTTATGCCAACCACCAACTTGGGTCGGTCCTTCAAAGCTAAAAGGGAACTTTTCACAAAGATATGAAATTTACTAGCGGACACTACTTTCAAAATCAAAGGTCGTTATTAAACAAAGCACGTTAGAATATTAAGAAAACAATTCTATGACCAGATACGGCTTGTTGAGGTCTTCCTATATGAAATGTTTTGCCCTAATACTATTCTTGGCACGCCTTGGGGCGAACAGAGGGGAAAACAGTGAAAGCTGGATCATAGAGTTAGGAATTTTGTTCAGGTAAAAACCGCTATGTTATTTCCAAATTCTCTTCTTTATTAGTCCGATATAGACTGAAATAAACTCGCCCCAAATGTATGCAATTGGTCTACATTACGACAGGGAAATGTTTTCCGTTATGGCTCAATTCCCAATTTAACAAATCGACGCATATAAAGATTCTGAAGTTAAGTCCTAAGACTTAACAGTAAATTCCTGGCAGGAGTATATATGTGTTTTATTCCAATTACCCAATAAACTTAAAGTTGCGTTACTCGATTTGCTATAGGAAAGTGACTTTGAAATTCATAGGCGGAAAGCAAATAATTATTATAGTTCAGTACCTATCTCCATATTATCTATAGTAATATTATTAAAATAAAATTTGCATGGATACATGTATATATATATATAGAGAGAGAGAGAGAGAGAGAGAGAGAGAGAGTAACCTCAAATACCACTCAACTGATTTTGAAAATTCTTTCATCATTAAAAAGTCCTATTGTTTCTGACGGATGGGCTTTAAATCACTTCCTAATTTCAATTCATACATTACTAAGAGTAAAAAGAATTTTACAAACCCTATATACTAGAATACGGACACACTGGAGAACATGCTTGCGAAGAAGGCTTTAATTTTTCGCTTTAGTATGGCTTCCTTCGGAACGGAAGTAAAGCCGGTAGTCCCGTCTCGTAGATTTATGGCACGTGAAAGAACCTCAAGCCTGATAAGGGGGCCTCTGAGCAAAATTACCGGTCTTTCATGCCCAATGTAGAATGGGACGCCAAGGTACACACCAGTTAAAGAGCGTCCATAAATAGAACTCAATTGATTTTTTAATTTTTCATTGAGAATGCTACCAAGAAAAAATAGTTTTCTTACTCGAAGAAAATGCAAGCAAAATAAGAAAATACATGATATTTCATTTAAGCAATAATAGCAGTTCCAAAGCGGTTAATTTGGTGACCTGGAGTAGGGAATCTTTATATTCACCAGCTTCACCTCTATTTCGTTGTACAGAGCGTTGGTTTTCTGGCCCGGCCACGAATCACGTATACGCGTGGTTCGCTTGCACTTCAGTACCAATGGGAAGCTTGACACGCATATTATTTATTCCTTAGAACAAGAGTAAACTCGCTATGAGGGTGCTGTCCGAAAGAAGTCGTTCCCAACGGAAGAGGGGGATGGAAAATGTTCGGCGGGAGGCAATTTTGAGGATTCTAAGCACGAATGGGTCTATTTTCACAACATTTTTGCTAAATACAAAGATAAATGCTTCTCCCTTCAAATAACCGTCCCTAATGGGATATGAGGTTGAAAATTGCTCGATGGGAGGCACTTTGTGGGATTTTCAGTACGAATGGAGAATTTCAATACGAATCTTACAGTACTGTGAGGACGCCGTCGGTAAAATAAGAAAACGCTTACGGAAGATGGAGCGGGAAGCAATTTGGAGATTTTTCGGAAGTGATTGATGACAAAAAGCTTTCAAACTAAATTGCGTGTTTTAAACAAATCCGCATGTTTTGTGTAGTAAACTTTCTCTATCTCTTACGTTATATATATTATACAAATATAGAGAAAATTCCTTCCGAATGATGAACACTTCACAAGCTAATCCCAGAAAGTTCAAGATACACATTTTATTACGTAAATATCTTTATGCTCGACCATGCCAAAATGTAGTATTTATACGACTGGTAGCAGTACTTTAATGGGCCTCATTAAAGTACACCTGTTCATTAAAGTATTGGTGTTCGACCAATCAGAAGTGGCCACGTAACATTGTGAAAGCGCAAATATCGATTATTCTCGTTTCGATCGACAACGGTACTAGTGCGAGTTTAGAAAAAAGTCAAAATGTCTGACACTAGTAACAGTGACATTCAACTTACACCCCCAGAAATTACGACAAAAGCACTCAATCTTACCAATAACTTGTTGCCACAAAAGTCAAGAAAGATGTGCCAGAAATTCTATTCACAATTCATGGATTGGAGAATATCAAAAGGTATAAATTCGTTCTCAGAAAATGAGGTGCTACAAGGTCATTGTATTGTAACCATAGATAAAGGAATAACGATTGTAACACATCACTCAAATGAATACTTATGAAACCTTAAATTTAGATACATGGTCGAGCATACACAGTCGTATGAAACTTGACTATAATAGTGATTAAAACGTTAATAATAATACTCCCGTTTTAATTACCACCATTATAGTCTCGTTGCATAATTTACTATAAATGCATGTATTTTAATTTAAATCGTTAAGAGCCATTTTTTAGAAAATAAAAAACCAAGTTTGGTATTTATCCGACTTTTCGATTTTGAGTTACGTTGTTCACACACACACACACACACACACACACACACACACACACACACACACACACACACTCACGCGGATCTTTTTCTAAAAATGCCCTGTTTAGATTTATGGGGGCCTAAAAACATTTCCGGTGAAATCTCGGTATCAAATTTTTGGGTGGAATGCAATAGCTTCTCTACCTACTATGAAGGTGGTAAAGTAAGTAAACATACTTCACACACATGGCATAATATCACTTAAACGAAAGACATTAAAGCATCTATTCAATTTCTCTAAGGAATTGGCTGGCAAAAAGAATGTAAGCGTATCCAAGCAACGGAAATTAAATTTTTACAATCAGTGGAACGGCAAACGAAAATGGACAGTGAGAGCATTGATTTATATTCAAAAGATATTAGAATACCGGCTCAAATGGAAAGCCAGCCAAAAATTAATTCTGACAAAAGCGGGAAGGATGTGAAACATAATATATAGGTAGGTAGAACCAGGGACTGAGATCATGTAGCTTCGAAATAAAAGAAACAAAAACGCTTATGGACAGTTTGGAGATCACAACAGGTACTAAAGCTCACCTCCTAATGGTATATCACCTGACCGTGGTGTTATCAATAACGATGGTGATTAGCGCGTTACAAATACAATTGTAAAGATCAGGAGTAGGAATTGCTTAGCAGTTATCTAAACCCAAACTTTTAATACCACTCCAAAGAACGAAAACAATAGAGATCTTATTAACAAGTAAACCAGTTTACGGCGCCCAAAGAAAACAACGTGGTTCATGGGAGCAATTTATTATTTTACGATACCCCTACAAATATCCAATGAACTACAATAACGTCGTCCTCCGTGGTGCAGTGGTTGCCACGCTAGTCTCTAGTTCCCGAGGTCGCGGGTTCAAACCAGGATTTTTTTCGGGCGTAAAAATCCTTAGCATGGCTTCCTTCGGAAGGAAGTAAAGTCGGTGGTTCTGTGTCGTAGATTTGCGGCACGTAAAAGAATTTCAAGCCTGATAAAGAGGCCTCTCAGCAAAATTACCGCTCTTTCACGCCCAATATAGAATGGTACGCTAAAAACAGCAGCAGTTAAAGAACGTCCATAAACAAACTCAATTATTTGATCTACAATACTACAATGACTTACGATCTCTCAGAATGTGAGTGACAAAATGACTACAATATCAGACACACAATTCAGTAATTTTGCCCTAGATTCCACGTTATTTTCAGTGTACAAAGTATTAAATTTCTCCATAGAACAGTAAGAACAATTTTGATGTGTCTAATGCCACTAAAATTGCTGTACAACGAGGAAATGTTCTCCCTTCATTCGCGTTAAAGCATAAAATACATTTCAAGAATATTCAAAAGTCATAACTTTTACATAGCTTTCTCCGACCAGCAGATGCACAGCCAGCATTTTTTATTCACCGACTCACTTACCTCCGAAATGCTCCGTTCCTCCGAGTGATTGGCGATTACTAGAGCCCTGAGTTGGCGTTTCGAAATATATAAGCAGCTCTCTGAGCAGGATTGTTTTCCTCAATATTATTCAGCACTTTCTTTCTTTTCCCAAGCACATCAACCAATATATGAACGATTTTATAATTTTAAATGTTTTCCCAGTTTTATTGTTTTCCATTTTTTGCTTCTCTACGGGAATAATGATCATGAGAAAATTACTTTTCTTGATGTTTATAAAAGAACACCATTAGAACGTTGTCTTACAGCAGAAAAAAACAGAGAATTGATTCCCTTATAAGCAGGATGTACAAACTAAATGAATTCCTATACTTCAAAAACTTTTTAAGAGAATGAAGTAATCATGCATGATTAATGCGCGCATAAAGGAGTCGAGGTCCAAAGTTCTGACAATAATTTCACACATCTTAAAAAGTTAAGAGAAAGTTATTTGGGATGTTTTATTCAGGAAACTCACCCCAACAATGGCACTAACTCAGGTCCTACTCATTACCAGGCACTAGGGATATGCTAAAATATTCCAGATACATAGAAGTTAATAAAGTCATAGTTTTGAGCAGCAGTGTATGCTAACCAAACACAACTTAAAAGTGAACTGTTTCCGATATGAGCCAAATTAAGGTTATATATACATCTCCAATATGGATACTCAAAGCATCAACAAAAGATCTAAAAGAAGGGGGTAATTAAAGGGGAAAAAGAAGCAGAAACACTGGGGTAAGTAAATTGACGTCCTACGTCATGTTGGAGCGTAGTGTTCCGGTTCCTTGCCACGGAATACGCACGAGTTCGAACCCACCCATGGAGATGCGTATTTTCCTGCCCATGTATAATAGGACCGATGTCCAATCAACATTGTGAATAAATCAACGTCGTCCTCCGTGGTGTAGTGGTTACCATGCTAGCTTCTAGTTCCCAAGGTCGCGGGTTCAAACCCGGCGGAGGGCGATGGATTCTTTTTCGGGTGTAAACATCAATAGCATGGCTTCCTTCGGAAGGGAAGTAAAGCCGGTGGTCCCATGTCGTAGATTTACGGCACGTAAAAGAACCTCAAGCCTGATAAAGAGGCCTCTGAGCAAAATTACCAGTCTTTCACGCCCAATATAGAATGCGACGCTAAGGACCATAGCAGTTAAAGAGCGTTCATAAATAAAACTCAATTCATTCATTCAACATCGTTAAAAGTTTGAGCTAGGACAAGTAGCGATATGTACGTCACGGAAAACAAAATTCCGGCTGGAGTAAGCATGGTGCTGACCACATCATTTTCCCGCATGGCTGAATGGTCGTCTACCTCTGTCGTGTGCATGTGGGCGTCGGCAATCGGGTTGGTAATCTCAGGCCCATCAGGCCTCAAACATAGCGCGCTCTTTAGGGACTAGAGAATAAGTTCGTTTGGTAATACATTCGCAAAAGGATGGTTGAGGTGTAAAAACAGTTTATACAATATCTATGTGTATATCTAGGTACGAAACATTGGAACTAAAATATTGAGCAGACGTAAAAGTAAATGGGAAGAGGAAGGCAAAACTGGGCTAAGGATACCTATTAAAGGTAGACGAGAACGGAAACTGGAAACGAATTACTGAGAAGTTTAAGGCATTCAATAAGGAAGCTGAGGCGCCTAAAAGAAAGAAGATATTTATGAAAAAATCTGATGTAACAACATTCACATGACTTTAACTTCTATCGCTTATTCGTGAGTGTACAAACTATTCTTACTAAAGCTAATTTTTATATCTACTACGTTTTAATCAAAACAAACCTTTACAAAATAGTTACATTACACATTTCCTTATAGATACAAAGAGACAGCCATATTCAAATGTTTAAGGACTGGACGCTGTATGTTGGCCTTAAAATTCCATAATGTTTCCATGCAATCGCGAGAAACAACTGAATGTTGAAAGGACTTTAAAGAATGAACAATTCGAACCATTAATAACGGATATCTCAGAAATTGCTTATGCCACAAAAAAAAGTATTTGAAATAAACTGTGTATTTTAAAGATATTTACATTTTTTTTTTGGTGTGTGTAGTGCGTTTTCATCTATCGCTTAACGTTTACCAGGTATACTCATATTATATAAAATTCCTTCCGAATGAAAATGACTTCAAGGCTACTCCCAGAAACTTCAAGATATACATTTTACTTGTAGTGATAATATCTTTAATGTGTGGTATCTATTTTAATAAAAATCGTTGTCATTTTTTAGAAAATCAAAATGTTCATGTTCCATGTAAAGGGAGTTGGGATGGGGAGATTTTCTTGAAAATCTTCGTGTTGCATCCTTGGAAGATACTGAACTTAAATACCAATTTGGTACTGTACTTATGCGACTTTTCGTTTTTGAGTTACGCTGTTCACAGACACACACACACGGTATGTTTCCAAAATTGCTTTACTTCGATTCAGGAGGCCTCAAAACATGTATTTCCGGTGAAACCTCGGTATCGAATTACCTTCTCTACCTATGTGTATGGTAGAGAAAGTAAAAACAATTTTAGTTTGACAATGAAAACGCAATGTTTTGATGAATGCCGAGTTCTAAACCATCAACACTCGTGAAGTTATTTACGAATAACATAGGTAAATACAACCTGATCTTGTAATCTCTGTCAGGATCTTTTTATCTTTTAAATTTTTCTGGTTTACTCTTATTTCTCTAGTCTCTCAGTTTTTTTCTCTCATCTTTAAGAGGTTCTACGTTTTTATTTTTCTGAAATTTTCATCGTTACTGTGCAGTCCTTTTGTGCGAATCATGAAATACGATAAGAGGAACACTTCTTTTGTCTCTGCTATCTGACGACTAACAGAAGGAAGCAGTGGTATGAAGAGCTGGTTAGTCGGAAGGAACATCTTTTGCAGGTTTTTCACGCAAAATCTAGCGTCTTTGTGGACAGCTTCATAGGCTTACGGAAATGGGAACAAAGAGCAGAGGGAAAGAGCCGCGGTAGTTCCCCAGCCATCCTTAAACCTTTTCATCGTTAATTACCAAACACTAAGGGCTGCACGATGGAGTAGGGCAAAGCAAGGGAGAGAACATGCTTGAGTGATTAAATAAGCACATGTTGGAAAAGCACTGATATCTTGCTCGGGACATTCTACAATGTTTGTGGACAGAAATTTAGGCATTTTAATTATGTTCACTGTTAAAATGCGATATACTACAAAACCAATGTGTCCATAAAGGTTCAGTAACTTGATTATATTGTGTTCTACTAATTTTCGTTTGAGAGGTAAGCAGGCCAGTATGAGTAACATTTCTGTAGTTTGATGGTGTAAGCAGGTAAGCCATGAATACTATTTTAGAAAAAGGTTTTAAAGTGTTGGGTTTCAATTACAAATCATGTTATATACGTATTATAATACTTCATTAATGCAATGCTCCATATTACTACACTTAATTGCAACATAAGTAATAGAATAAGTCCTAAAACAATTTCCGAGTTTTCTTAAATACGCCAACAAATTTAACTTCTTTTGCGTCTTGCAGCACAGTGTAATACGTGTTATTTAAATTTGGCTAAATTAAATATTAATTTAAAATATACTAAAACATGTTAAATGAAGGGGATCTAGTGAGGGAGGGAACTACATCATTTGGACGAGTAACGAACATAATTGCCCCTTCTCTCACTGATAGTGTTCTAAAGGGGACAACCAAGATCTTAAAACTGGTGCAGAATGAATGGACGGAAACTATACGTGTTTCTAGTTACACGAAAAACAAAATATCGCACGAAAAGGCTAGAAACGGCGTAAGCTTCAATTTTCAAGATTCGTTGCGTAACTCCATTAGACCGCTTGTTTTTACAGAAGAAACAACACCAAAAGACACAAAAATGAAGGGGAAAAAACAACTCGCATTTCCACTCAGTTCGTATCATGTTCTCTTGAATGCGAATAGTTAGATTCTTGTAAGAGACAAATATATACATATACTAGCTGAAATACCTGACGTTGCCCATGGTTTGACAGTTTATCCCTACAACATTTAGCCTTTGGTTGAACTTGCCCAACAGCCTGAGTTTCTTTGAAGGCATTTAAAAAGTATTACACAAGATACTTAGAGAGTTAATTAAAACTCTCAGGGCTCTATAAAGAGCAGAAATCTGGTGTGTTGCACTCACATGACTTTCTCTACCCTTGTACAAACTATTTTTACAAGCGTTTAGTCTTCATCTACCTCAGTTAATCCAGATAAACATTTAATCTTCTTGAGGTGCAAGGGGAATATGGTAGCTTTAAACAATAGTCAAACCTTTCAAGAGCTGCTCGCTTTGTGGAGTATCCCATTTCTCTTTCCCTGTCCAGGACATAAAAAAACGAATAACGAATTCCAATTTGAAAAAAAAAGTATAAGTATTGGAAAATTCAAACAAATAACAAGGAATGTCTCGGAAATGTGTCACTCGACCAAAAAAAAAGTATACGACATAAATTCTGTGTTTTAAAGAGATCTATAATTTTTGTGCAGTAAACTTTTGTTTACTATCTCTTACGGTTTACCATTATGCGAAAATCATTCAGAATGAAGAGCACTTTTGGGGAACTCCCGGAAAATTCAAGATATACATTTCATTTGTCATGAAAATATCTTAAACATATCATATTTTAATCAAAACCGTTAGAGCCCTTTTTGAGAAAACAAAAATTCTCCATGTAAAGGGTAGTCTGGAGTGGGGGGGATTTTCTTGAAAATCTTCGTGTCGCATCCTTGGAAGATACTAAACTCAAATACTAAGTTTGGTACTTATCCGACTTCTCGTTTTGAGTTATGCTGTTCACAGACAGGCAGACACACACAACACACGGACATGTTTCCAAAAATAATTTAATTGGATTCAGGGCACCTCAAAACATGTACTTTCGGTGGAATGCAATACTTCCCCTACTTACTACACGTAGTAGAGAATGTAAAAAAATAAATAAATGAAAATTCTGAGAAAGCACCGCCGAACAACTCCAAACACCACAGTTGGTAATGATTTCTCGTGAAAACAGCTGAGTGACGGTTCCACGCTGTCACTTTCGGAATGGCTCGTCCTTATTTATAGAGAAAATCTCGGTTAGGAAGAAATAATAGCAGTTTAAGTAACATCAATACAACCTTGTCTGTCGTCCTCCATAGTCTAGGGGTACCACGCTAGCCTCTAGTTCAAGAGGTCGCGGGTTCAAACCCGGCAGAGGGCGATGGACTTTTTTTTCGGGGGTAAACATCCTTAGCATTGCTTCCTTCGAAAGGGAAGTAAAGCCGTCCCAAGTTGTGCATTTACGGCACGTAAAAGAACCTCAAGTCTGATAGAGGCCTCTGAGCAAAATTTCCGATCTTTCACGCCCAATATAGAATGGAACGTTATGGATCATAGTAGTTAAAAAGCGTCCATAAATAAAACTCAATTCAATTCCTAACTTCTCAGTAACCATCATACACTAAACTACTAAGAAAACACACGAAAGACAAAATAAAATGAAGGACAAAATGAATATACAAAGAAAAAAGGATAACAATAAGAAGTACTTCGACTGGTTTGATGCTGTTGTTGTTATCCATGCCCACTGTCATTTTATGTCACTCATTTTTTTGTTTTTATGCTTATAAAAGCATCACAAAGTTATCATATCAACTTTCATAATACTCAACAAAACTACAAATTATAATAAATGAATATCCGAACACGAGAGTACGATTGCAGAATGAATGGGTATGAACTTCGACTTATTTATTACCCTTTTCTTATGTCAGCAATGTTTCAGCACCTTGAAGACTTTTGTAGTTAATGCGATTATGTTGAATACGTTTGTGTTATTTTATAGCAATATGAAATAAATAATCATAGGAAGAAAAAGAAGAAATAAAGGAATTGGTGTATTGTGTGTTTTTATGCTGTTGCTGTTATCACAGTCCAATATAGTAAGTTCGAAATTTAATTTTTAGCAGCGATTTTCTCAATCGTAGCCTCAGATGGCATAGCTGTCGTAATTTATTTGACTGTGTTGTTATTCCATGATCAATGTCAGAGAGATTATCGAATAATATGTGAATTTGCTGTTACTTTGTTATTTTGCGAGGTCGTGAAAGCCTAAGTAATTATTATGTTGGCAGTATTCGACCTATTACGATCATCGCTGACAAAGATATAGATGATCTTGCGAGCTTTTGTAGGCATTGCATAAAATTAAATAACTAATCGTAAGTAATGGAGCGGAATTTCGAATTCTAAGCTAGACAGTAATTCTCGCCTTGCGTCAAAAGTTAGCTGTGCTAAAACACATACAGACTTTTATATACTTAAAATGTGTGTGAAGGTATTATAGTGGTTTTCCATTCCGTGAAGGTCTTTCTTTGGTGCTTCTGACTGTTTCGAGCGGAGCTTTTGTATCTAGTGATTTTCTTTCTTTTTTCTTGTACGTAGTGCCTAACGCCCGCTTTTATTGCATACGACACCACAGGCGGTGGACACTGATGATAGGTCAGCATGAAATGAAATGATAATTGGAAACGGAAATTTGGAAAGGAAACGTTTCAGGTCTAAATTTAGGTTCCTCTCCGGCATTTGCTAGCTATGCGGACTGAGGTAAACCTTTAGAAGATATCTCAGTCTGGGAGGAGGGTCCTGGCTGGATTTGAACCATGGATAACCCGTACATTAGAGCTCGCCTCCCGTGTCCGTAAGCGGGTATTTGAAATCTACTTTACCAAATTCTTTAATGTACCTTTAACACTTAATATTCAACTATTGCCCCCTTTGACCTGTGTCAAGTGTGCATTCGATCCGTGCGGTACTTAAAAGTTTTGAAAATGCGAGGAAGTCTGCTTGTGTCACTTGATAATATGAATTTATTTTTCCCTTTGATCATGCACATCATGATATAAGGTTTCCTGCATGCGTGACTGGGTATAATTAAATTTTAATTGATAAAACAAGTTAGCTAATAAACCTGCTTTTGCCAGGTTAGAGCTTTGTTACTTTTGACATAGCTGTTATTGCCCCAGGTGATACTTCAGTAAATAATAGGTTTTTCTATATATTGCACTTTGACATTTTAGGGATATCGTTGAGAATAAAAAGAAGCTATGAGAAACACAGTGACAGAGTTGCATATCTGATATTAGCATCTAGCAAAACAATATATGAAATTTGGAAGTCAAGTTTTTCTAACGAAGTAGTGCTGAGGCTTCATAAGATTTCATGTACAGCAGAAGGGAGTTGTTTATAGGTTCTGAACCTTCACTAACTCCCTTCTGAAAAAAATCAAACTTTAAGTAATCCTCTTCTATCACTAAGCTCAGAAATAAATATAAAGCTCCCTATACACAAGTGGACATTAAAAGTTCTTAAGAGCTGAAATGCTGCAGATTCAGGGAAGAAAGCGGGAAATGGGTCTTATCTCACGCACCCAAGACAAAACTGTCTGTAATTATTTTCCTCGTGATAAGTTACGAAGTTATGCAATGAAGACGCAAGTACAAACCAGCAACCGAAATTTAAGTCCACGCTAGTCAATGCTACTTCAAAATGTGTTAGCAAACAGTATCGCCAATGCATCAGTCAGGTATAATGTATATAATAGTTCCTATGGCTTCTTCTGTACCTCAACACTTTTAACCATAAACACGTTTATCTCAAATTCATGAAACATAACTTGATCACGTTTTTCTTCCTTCCCCCTTGCTACGTATATCCCTTAACTAGGCTATAGGCAGTATTGCAACCAACGTCAGAAACCCCCTCCTGTGGGAAGGAAAAAAATCCTTCGAAGTGAGTCTTGTGTGTCAATAAAAGCTAAAGCTAGATGCCTCCAAGAATACCAGGCAAATATTTTAGAAAACTATCCCCACTAGAGCTAATCCTTTGCTTGGAAAAAAAGTTAATTTTTTTTCTTTGTTCTCAAAAGTGGTTCTAACTACATGTTGTGATCAAAATATGAGTTTGACATAATGACATGACCAATATAGAATATTAACAATGTGGGAAACTTCTGTGGATTGGATAGAGGACTTAACCACAAGAAAAACAGTTCATTTAAGCATTTATGATTTATCTCGCGTGATTTCTCAAGTACAGACACCTTTTAGTTCATAAATGTTTCCTTATTACAACTTCGTTTGTCTTTTCCTATTCAAAGTCTAAACTAATTCTATATGAAGTGCTCAAAATGGTTACCATGAGCTCTAACACACGATTCTAAACGCAGTATTACTGTTGCCTTATCCTCTGCCAAACTTCGGGTGCCTCTTTTATCTTCTGAAGTCTTTATGCAACACGTTTAAAACGTTCAATGTTTCTAACAGGCCTTGAGCACACAATGGTCTCTAAATGGTCCCATAAATAAAAGTTCAATGGATTTTTTTTCGTGCTGTTTTAAGCCCGTTCTCACTGCATACACCACACTGATGATACATGCAATGAAATTATATTATGGGAAAGGAATTTTGGGAAGGAAACGTTCCAGGTCTAAGTTTAGGATACTCCCCAGCATTTGGCAGTTATGAGGTTCTGAGGAAAACCTGGAAAAAACCTCAGTCAGGAAGGATGATCTTGGCGTGATTTGAATCACAACCTCCCGAATACGAGCCTCAAGTGTTACCTCGGAACCATTTCACTCGGTCGAATGGATTGGGATCAAAGTATCGACCTATCCATTTATCTGGGAAACTCTGGTTTAAATTTCTTTTACTTGGAGAGAAAAACTAACGATGTCCCGTCGTGCATGAACCACATTTTATGAATGAAGCGTGGTGAACTCCTTCGGACAAACATTTAAAATTTGTTGCCTGATGCTCCTGTTCGTGTTATCTGGAAAATAAAACGTCCAATTAATCTGACTCAATTCTTCTAGCCCAAGCATTTATGTTCAACTTATGTTGGTCTTATTTTCAAAGCTTCACAAAGATTTTGGTCAGCCCTAAATAAGTGTCGTGAAGATTCCGCTTCCATTCTTGGTAACCTTTGCTTCGTAGGTGAGTAATATGGCAGACAGAAAGCGTTAGCCGTGAACATATATGTGGTAACCATTGGCGACTCCTAGCTTGTTGATAAGGGAATGTAAACTGATTTAAAAAATCTGATATGATACTTTCACATGACTTTCTCTACCCTTTATTGTTTATATGTGGGTGGTTGTTGGTAGTCTTCCCCTTTGGGGGTTGACGCGCCTAAGTAGCATATCCACTTCTACCCTGTAATGGGGGGGATTAAAATTTTCAGGTGGCGGCCTACAGGAAAAGCTCCCGGGAGTGGGAGAGCCAATCGGTTGGCGCCCTCCTCTCTGGGTCTAGTAGGAGCAGCAGCCCCTGGTGTTGTGCTGTTTATTAATTGGTATACAAACTATTCTTACTGAAGATTATTTTTCTATCCACATTTTAATCTAAATAAACGTGCATTACACATTTCGTTACAAACACAAAGAGAACTGCGATAGTCGAATGTTCCAAGAACTTTTCTTTAATTTATTATGATTGATCAGCATATTTGCTTTGCAGATCTTGTGAATAATAAAATACAATGAATGATTATTAACACACAAGGAAAACCAAATTAGCTCCTTTTAACTATGGAATATGGATAAAATATTACATAGTGATTAAAAGTAATACTCAAGAGAGAAAAGTAGTGTAGTTAGTGACCGGAGTCATCGGAATTACTGAGTAGGGGATCCTGTGATAGTCGTCTCTTCAGGCGTGAGGGCTATTGGGTGCGAGGGCCGATGTTACACGTCACAACTCCTGAAACGTCTGGCAAGTTTGGGAAGAATCGAGGGGGCATCTTACGTATAAAATGGTGAACAGGAAGGAAACTAGTTCTTGATGTAGCTGCTGGCTCGTGACAAACCAAGGAACATTAGTGGCGATCCTCGGGAATCTGTTTTGGAGCACTTGTAAACGGCGTAGATGAGTGTTCCTAGCAGTGCCCCAGACCTAGGAAGCATATACCAGGATGGGTCGAACAAGAGTTTATAAAGTACAAGAGCATTCATGACAAAGAGGTGTGTGTTTATGTAACAGTGGATAGAGTTTAGAAAGTCTTCCGGATGCTAATGAAATAAGGCGATCGGTATGGGCACGCAAAGTGAGTAGTGTCCAGCATTAATCCAAGATACTTGACAGGAGTTGTAGAAGGTAGCCAGAGAAAATTAAATTGAGTTTTATTTATGAACGCTCTTTAACTACTATGGCCCTTAGCGTCCCATTCTATATTGGCCGTGAAAGACCGGCAATTTTGCTCAGAGGCTTCTTTATCAGGTTTGGGGTTCTTTTACGTGCCGTAAATCTACGACACGGGACCACCGGCCTTACTTCCCTTCCGTAGGAAGCCATGCTAAGGATTTTTACGTCCGAAAAAATCCATCGCTCTCCGCCGGGTTTGAACCCGTTACCTCGGTACTCCTAGACCGGTAGCCAGAGGATTTGTTTATTATGAATATGTAGGGCAGGCGGGTTAGTGATACTTCTACTAGTGATACTAAATCTTAGTTTCAGTTTTTCGGTGTTAAGAAGTATTCTCCAAGCGTGAAACCACTCTGCAAGACGATTAAGAGAAGTTTGAATAGTCTCGGGGAGATCTGCGTGCGAATAGAATAAAATAGTATCATCGGTGTATGAAGTAGGGGCCAAATCAGGAAGATCGTAGGTGTAGGTGCTGAACAAGATCGGAGCGAATGTATCGAGCCCTGTGGAATTCCTGCTTTAATACAGCGCCGAGACGACTGAATAGCACCAATACGAACTACAGAGGTGCGTTCTGATAGAAAACTGCAGATGGTAGTGAGTAGATATTGAGGAAGGCCGATACGAGAGGGTTTAAGGATCAAGCCATCCTACCGTGCTACGAACTGTGCTAGGATCGCGGGATCAAATCCCGGCGGAGGGCGATGGATTTTTTTCGGACGTAAAAATCCTTAGCATGGCTTCTTTCGGAAGGGATGTAAAGCCGGTGGTCCCGTGTCGTAGATTTACGGCACATAAAAGAACCTCAAGCCTGATAAAAGGCATCTGAGCTTAAGTTCCGATCTTTCATGACCTATATAGAATGGAACGCTGAGGACCACAGGTTAAAGAGCGTCCATAAATAAAACTCAATTTAATTTAATTTCAGAGACAGACGTTAAATATGGATAAGTAAGCAAGTGCTTTACTTGTCAGGTTTTATTTTGGGGGTATTAGGTAGCAGATCGTGTCCTGGAGATTTTCAAGAGGAAGACACCGAATCAAATACCATAGTTCACTGGGGGGTCGTGAAGGAGATTGTGTGTGGAGCAGTGGGCTAATGCCGAAGAGCATGGGGTTCTTGTTCAACGTCTCGAATAGTAGCATCAAATAAAGGCGGATTTGGAGTAAATGTCTGTTCGCAGTGGGAAGCAAGAATGTCACATTTATCTTTAACTTCTATAACAAGCCATCACCAGTAGAAAGAGCTGCTATGAGAGTTGGCTCCGAAGAAGTCGTCTCGTAGCATCCCATAGAGTATGATCAGGGGTGAAATGCTTGCTAGCTGACGTTAATAGGTATCAAGACGATGGCGCTCGAGATCAGCGTGTTAATATGAGTGTTAATCCATTGAGTTTTCACGCAGCCAAGGGTGTCTTTCCTGTTACCATTGCCGACGAACACTGTTCTTTTCACGAATAAGAGGTAGGGTGGCAGCGGACAAGGAAGGGGCTAACGGGCGCACTTTAGGTAGGAATGCGCGCCAGTGACATAGTATCGGTGCAGTGCTGAACGGCAGCATCAATATCGGCCGTAGTGGCCAGAGAATAAGCTGCATGTAATGTTGAATCAAGCCGAGTATTAAATAGAGCCCTTTTACATAACCATTAATAAGTCGTGGAGCTATGGGTAGTGTGTTGGGAGTGAATAGAAAAGTAATTAGGACTGGGAGATGATCCGAAACAAGTTCTGCTGAGATGGTTACAAATGCTGGGGGATGTAAACTTCTGTGAATCCCAATATCAAGAATATCGGGAGTGGGCAGCGGATTGCTGGGATAGTAAGTAGGACCCGTAGGAGCTAAAACGGATAATCCGCATATATTCAATATATTGTAGAGACGTCGCCATTGGGATTATAGAGTGGCAACCCCATGAGGAGTGCTTACAGTTAAGATCTCCAAGTAAAAGGGTGCTGTTATCGACCGGAAAAAGCAATGGGAAATACTCACTGTTAAACTTGCGGTTGGGAGACTTGTAGGCGCTGATAATAGTGAGACCAATTCCATCATATGTAGGCAGTTTGATTCCCACCACTTCAAGGCCAGGGACACCTGGTAAAAATATGGCATGATAAATAAGATTACGCCAGATTAGAATAGCCACACCTCCAGATGCTTTTGTACCGGCTCGATCTGCGATAAATATTGCAACCAGGAAGGCTAAGGTCTCATTCGGAAGCAGATGGGTAGCATGGCTTCCTTCAGAAAGGAAGTAATTCGGTGGTTCCGTGTCGTAGATTTATGGCAAGCAAAAGAGCCTCAAGACTAATAAAGAGGCCTCTGAGCAAAATTTCCGGCCTTTCACACCCAATATAGAATGGGTCGTTAAGGACCATAGCAGTTAAAGAGCATCCAAAAAATAAAACTCAATTTAATTTTGGTAGCAGGTGGGTTTCATTGACACAAGGCGACGTCGATGTTATGCATTGTGAGAAAGCTAACAAACGAGGCGCGCTTAGTGCGTATGGCATTAGAATTCCGGTTAAGGAACAGTGAATCGTTTAAGAGTGAGAAGTTCATGTGCTGCCATTCTGAAGCACGGAAGAAAGAAGAGAACGAATGAATTGTGTTATTTGGGACAAAAATGGACAGAGAAACGAGAAGAGATGTGCGAAGAGATCAGCAAAACAGCTCCAAGAAGATGTCGGGGTGCTATCGGCAGGCGTTACATTCTGTATGTACTGGAAGAAAGGGAGAAGAAGAGTCTGAAGATCTCATCACTTGGGAGTGGAGACGCTGAGTCGTGGCATGATATGTATTCTGCTGTGACAGCTGCTGTTGACGGAGTTGTTGTTATCGTGTTGGTTGTTACGATTGCGGTAGCTGACTTTGAAGTTAAATATAGAAATATAAATTAAATATAATTCACACTTGTTTATTATACAATCCAAATAAACAATACAATTTCATCTCCCGAAATTTAATATCCATGCAATAGCTATTAATAAAGCAACATCTCCAACTCTCTTTGTCGCTGAGGTCACCGTGAGATGCGTTGTTTGAGTTCCACATAGTGATGACATCCCCGAAACTTTGCGGGACGATCATGCCCGCAGTTCACACACTGAGATAGAGTGGTGGGTGGTATGCTGCACTTAGAGAAGTGGTGATCGCCAAGACATCGCACACAGCGAGAGACCGGCTGACAGTAATTCTTAGTGTGTCCATGCTGACGAGTGCACTACGGCAGTTCTGAATTATGGCGTCGATGTTCAACTTTTACAACACTGTATAGCAGTTCTACCCTCATCATTGTTGGCAAGTTCAATAGTACAGATAGGAATGGGCTGCTTATTTCTTTATAGAAGACGTGTAACCTTTTTTACAAGATACTTTAAAGAATACAGTTCGTCTTAGATTTCTTGATCGGTGAGAGAACACGGGAGATTATGAATGATCACGGAGAAAAGTTTATCATCAGGTTTCTATAACATTCAGCGTTAATGGAGTTAAAGTAGATTGCAAGACAGCCAAAGTCGGCTGACGTAGAAAGATATACTTTTATAAGCGCTCCACGGAGTATTGTGTGAAAATCAGAGAGAAGCCCCATGTTTATATCCTGATAATTTTGTACATTGCGTAAGTAAATGGGTGGAATTTTCCCTTTGGATGCAGTAGTAGAATCAGAAGTTTTCTGATCACAATCACTGTTATCAGATAGTGTATGGAAACTGTTAGTTGTAGGAATAAAGTATGAACCACCGGATTGTTGTGTGGGTGGTGCTATACAAAGTCGTTTGTTTTGACTCCCGAAATGAGAGGTCGGAGAACGTTGGTCTCGTACACTTTGGCGGTTAGAGCTGACAAAATCTACCATACTGTCATCATCTTCCTGTACTCTATTGTTAATTGAATTAGATGGATGTGATAACTGTAATGGAGCAGGCCGGGATATTGGTTTACCTACTTACACGAGTATCAGCAGTTGTACCAGAGGCAGAGCTATGTGAAGAAGTTTGCTGCAACGTATGCTATGACTGTTGAGGTAGGTAATATTGAGCTGATGACACTATTTAATGTGAGTTAGTATTAGAATTTTCTTTTAAAATGGTGTCGTTATATGCCTCATTAAGTGCAGCTTCTATGAGTTGGCCGGCATCTTCCAACTGGAGAGTTATCATAGATGTGGTAAAAGAAAGTTGAATACACATAAGCATAAACAAAGTGAATTTAGACACACAACTTTCACAATACGGAAACACAAAAACGCAGAATTGCGTAATGCGGGATTCCGCACACATTAATGAAAGAGTCTGTATATTTCACTAATATTAATAAAACTTTAAAACACCTCGGATAACTAACAAAAAATCGCCCAAATATGGAGCGATGTATTAACTCTTGCTGACGGATAAACAGATCGTCAGTTGTCTCCTGTTTAAGAACTGGGCTGTTTCCATGCAATCGTGAGAAACAGCTGAATGTTGACAGAACTTTAAGGGGAGAATGACCAAATAACGAACAATTCGAACCATTAATAACGGTTGTCTCAGAAATGCCTTATGCCACAAAAAAATATTTGAAATAAACTGTGTGTTTTAGAGAGATCTACATTTTTTGTGCAGTGCGTTTTCGTCTTTCGGTTAATGTTTACCAGTTATACAAGATTATGCAAAATTCCTTCCGAATGAAGAGGACTTCACAGGCTATTCTCAAAAATTCAAGATATACATTTTATTTGTCATCTAAATACATTTAATATATGGTATTTTAATCAACTGTTAGTCATTTTTTAGAAAATCAAAATTTTCGAAAAATTTCCATGTAGAGTAGTTAGGGTAGGGGATTTTCTTGAATATCTTCGTGTCGCATCCTTGAAAGATACTGAACTTAAATACCAAGTTTTGTACTTATCCGACTATTTTTTTAGTTATGCTGTTCAGATACACACACGGACCTTTTCTAAAAAAAATTATTCAGGGGACTCAAAACATGCATTTCCGGTCAAATCTTGGCATCATATGTACGTGGTAGAGAAAGTAAAAATACAAGAAACAGCTAACCCAGACCGGACGATTAACGCCAAAAGTGCTTAAGCCAAATAAAACTGCTTTAGATTTATGCATATTTATATAATCATGTCCATCAGCAATTTTACCTATTTCGGTGAGAGAGTTTACTTAATGGCTATCTTAAAAATCGGTCAACTACCCAATGGTCAACGTTTATTTCCGAATTCGCGGTTGAAAAGCATGCATGCTCCTCTACCCATGTCTGAACCAGACTGTGGCGTCATTTTGAAATCCCAACATTTTCACATTTTAATGCTGTCTTACTCTTCACAAACAGGAAACTGTTTACTTTTGACAATCACATTAAACACTAGCCATATATCTTCTTTTCCCACGCATTATAGATTCAGTTATAAGCACATACTTCGATATTTCGTTACAATTATTACTAAACGCTGAACATGTATGTTGTACAATGGCCAACAGTATTCAAGACACTCGCTGATAAAGAGGCCTCTGAGCAAAATTACCGGTCTTTCACGCCCAATATAGAATGGGACGCTAAGGACCAAAGCACATCCATAAATAAAACTCAATTTCAATTTCACTGCTACCTTAACGACTGCGGCAGGCCCTTCCGCATTCCTAACTACGAAAATTTTCAACAATAGACAAATGTGGAAAGGTAGAAACAGACGACTGAAAAATCCCGGCTATGGCATTGAACTTTTCAGTCGTCTGATTCTACCTTTCCAATCTTATCCTACCTTGTGGAAGAACAAGTAATTCAATAGACAAATGAGAAGGTGAATTCCAAAAGGTGGTATATCCGTTTTCAAAAACAATTGAGGTAAGTAAGGCTTTTGAGTTACATCGATTTTGGCAAGAAAATCTTGGCAATAGTACTAAAAAGCATAAAAATTTGGTTATAAAATGTGCCTTTCTTTCCAAAACATACTGTATCCGGAAGAAACCTATCAGTAAAGCATTTCTTTCCAAGGAGTTCTAAATTCAACGTTACTACTATGCCACCATAATTTATGCATTCTAAAATGTGTATTACTTAGAATATTTCCCGCCAAAAATACTAATTCTAAATATTTTCCCTCCAAAACATCCTAAATATTCATTTCGTTCCAGAAACTACTATATAGTAATTTTTCAAATTTTCAATTTGCTCTCATTTACATAATGGCTTGCAAAATTACAAACGTTCTTCACTGGTTAAATATTATGAAGAGTTGTTACACAAAAGCATAACGCTGATTAAAGAAGCTGTATAAAATAATATAAGCTTTTCGTGTATCCTGAAAATTCAGTGAAGCTGGTTTTAGTAGCATTTGCAATTCACCATCTCAAATGTACTTAAGCAAAAGTGTTAGTAACTCAAACCTGCTGCCACTGTCATCTTTAGTATTGTTTGGAAATCAGCAGAAATCAGAAACGGGTACCTCGAGTTCCTAACGCCGAATTTGAGTTTTATATACTTAACGATATCAAAGTTAATAACATTCTATTTAAATAATCTGACGTGTTACATTCACATGACTTTCTCTACTCTCTATTGTTTATTAGTGGGCATACAAATTATTCTTATGAAAGATTATTTTTCATTTTAATCGAGATAAGCCTTTGCAGAAATAGCTGCATTACACGTTTTATTAGAGTACAAAGGGAAGAGAGATAGTCAAAATGTTTAAGAACTGCATGCTATACGCTGGCCTTAAAATTCCATATTGGTTCCATGCAATCCGAGAAACAACTGAAAATCAACAAGACTCAAAAAGAATTATGAGTATTGAAGAAATCGAACCATTAATAATGGATATATCGAAAATGATACTAATGGCACAAAAGCGTTATTTGAAATAAATTGTGTTTTAAAGAAATCTACATTTTTTGTGCAGTACATTTTCGTATATCGCTTAACGTTTACTAGTTATACAACAGTATACAAAATTCCTACCAAATGAAGAGGATTTCACAGGTTATTACCAGAAAATTCAGATATACATTTTGTTTTCCATGTAAATATCTTTAATATATGATGCTTTAATCAAAATCGTTAGTCATTTTTGAGAAAATAAAAAATGTAGAAAAATGTTCCATGTAAAGAACAGTTGGATAGGAGATTTTCTTGGAAATCTTTGTATCACATCCTTTGAAGGTATTGAACCTAAATAGCAAGTTTGGTATTTATCCGACTTTTCATTTTTGAGATATGCTGTTCATAGACACACACAAAAATGGATCTTTTTCTAAAACTGCTTTTTGGATTGAGGGGACCACAAAAAATGCATTTCCGGTGAAATCTCGGTATCGAAATTTTGGGTGGTACAGAACATAAAAAGCCTCTCTCGGTGGAAAGTAAAGTTTCACACTAAGACCCTGCAAACGCATTCTCAATTTCTGCTATACCTCTATGCTGCTGTTGCCGTTGTCCTCAGTATGTTAGTATTCGTTCTTCTAAATCAGATGTGCTGGTATTTGGATCTCCACAACATGTTCCTTTTATCAAAAACACCTGTCTCCTCAGGAAGTTCGTGTACCTATATCCTCTGGCAGCTCCTGCTGTTAGTGAAACGTCTATTGGGAATCCGTATGCTTAATTTGCATTGCAATTAGTATCTACATCCATACATCAGATGCAATATCTGCCGTGTGTGATTAGAATACATTTTAGCTACAACCATTATGAAACACCAGAGCGATAATGGTATGCTTTCAGTGATACTTGCGTATTCAGTTTTAAGATAGCTTGCTTATTAATACGATGGCAACAAAGGTGGATGTCAGATTTTGATTTAACAATTTACGACATTCACAAGAAAATGAACGTGAACATCTGCAGAATTATGCATAGACTTCGGCAAACGAAAAGGCAGAAATGAAAAGTAATAAGTAAACACCTGAGATCCTTTTACATGTCCCCACAAAATTTCAGTCTTCTCAGCAAGTTTCATGTAGAGTTTTTTCCTGGTGTTACCCCCTACATTGTACGAGAAAGTAGTGACAAAATGGTGTGATCATACGGAATGAGCAAAATACACACATCTTATGTGAAAATTGTACACACTGTTTTTATTTCAATTAAAAAGCATCCACATTCAGAAATTTTATGGTTATTGCATTTGATAATTATTGGAAATAGAACTATGTATCTTTACGTTAACGCTGTACTTTTCTCTGTGTGTGTTGCGGCTGAACAAGCCAGTGACAGCAATAATGCTTCTATTGTTACACAAAGAGGTACTAAATTACTCAGGTATGGTGCAATATAAATCATTACTGAATTGTGCACTTTGAATACTTGCATAGTTTCTGAGACAACAATTAGTAATTTGTGGTTAATTAGCGTACCAAATTTTTTTTGGCTAAATAAGAATATTAATATTTCAAATACAGTGGACATAGTCATGGAAAGTGTATAGATTGTCTTTACAAGTATATCCCATTACTGCATGGAGAATTTCAAGCTGATCATTGTAAATTTTTAATTACGACATCCATTTCATAACTGAACGTAACACAATACTTCTATGAAAGTGTCACACAGTGCTGCATAATGTTAAGTATCATGTATCCTACATTGAATTAAAACAGAAATTAGGATGTAAGTGCTATCAACCAATTAAGAAAAATGGCTATTTCAAACATACAGTCAGTTGGCATTGCTTGATAGAGCGAAAGAGACGGTATGTTTATACGAACTTTTTACTTTTATTTATTTATTTATTTAATTTTTATTTTGCTTGCTGTCTTTAATATTTTTATCCAACCCTCAGAGGTTTCCAACATGTTAGTTAACACACTACATGCTGTAGCGACCCTTGGGGCGGGCAGCCCCGGGGGTTGCTAACAGGGGGAGATCGTAGGATCAGAAGAAAGAGGCGGTCGGTACCGGGGTAACGAGCGGGCATTGGGGAGTTAAGGGAGACGTGAAATAAAAACAGCGAGTTCTATAAAAGCTATCTACTGTAGGATTTAATAAGTAGAGTTGAGAATAGTATACCTCTTGGACAGGGTCTATCTTGTAGGAACTTAACCATACATGTCCACTAATTACCTGGATGGTTCTGACAGGACTGATTAAACTTTTAAATATTTACTTAATAGGTTGGGGTACGAAACACGAAATTGACTAGTCTCTGCGTAGCAGTTGGTCGCGAGAAGAATCACATTGAGAGTCTGATCCACTGGGCAATAAATACGTTTTGAAGGGACAGATCGACAAATTATCGTTCTCATTGTTAGCAATTCCCAATTACGCAACTTGATGCAAATTCCCGGTTGTGGGTTGACATCCACGTAGGGTCATTACTGTATGTACACAGTCCAGTCATAAGTTCTGTCCTATGATTAAGAATCGGTATGTCTTAAAACAAAAGACACAAAAAGATATAACATATTTGTTTTAATTCAGTGACTAATGAACACTTCTTACACTATAAGTCACTCAAAATGATCACTTCTGAACCTTTACACAGGAACTTAATCTGTTGGGGCAGTCTGCTACTGCAGCATGGATGACATCTAGAGGAATTTCCCGCGCTGCCTTTACGAGATCTCGCTTTAGAGATTCCAAACTGGAGTGAGGTTTAGCACAGGTCTTACTCTCCAAGATATCCCAAAGTCTATAGTCCAGTGGGTTCAGGTCCGGGCTGCCAAAGGGTCATTCTTCTGCTGTAATGAATTCTGAAACATTGTCTCTGAGCTATGCTTGAGTTGTTCTAGCCTTGTGAGCTGGGGCTGAGTTGCTGAAAGACCCAATGGCTTCCATTGAAAGGTGTGGTGTTCAAGGGTCTCACAACTCTCTCTAGGATGTCCTCTTGGTACCATCTGGCTCCTGTTTTTACTCCTTGTGTGCAGAAATGGAGAGATGTAACTCCTTGATGTGACACGCCCCACCAAACCATCACTGATACTGGGTGGCGCCTTCTCTGGACACGGAGGACTGATAATTTAGCTTCCTCTGAGCTCTGTGCATATATTTTATCATTTTCCTTATTGTACTTCTCCACTGTGAAGAGGATATTTTCATGACCATTCTGTGCATGCCAATGTTAGAGCCTCTTTGATCTTTCGTACCTGATCTCCTTTAGGTTCGAGGTTAACAAATGTCCCACTGACCGTCGATAAGCTCTCATATGAAGGTCTTCTCTGATAATCCGAGACATGGATTTGGCGGATACATTTAACTCTCGGGCCGTTATTTTTTGCTTTCGGAGTGGGTTTCGACGTATTCATTCTCTTGACCACTCCTGAAGTCCTTATGGTGCGTGGCCTGCCAGATCTTGGTAAGTCTTTAATTGAGGAAGATTCAACGAATCTCTTGACAGTTCGGTAAACAAATTTCAGTAGGTTTCTTACCACATTTATAAAGAGCAATCACTACAATTCTGTTTTCATTTACACCCCATTCCATATTTATTGGCTGATGTAGAAAATTACACAAAGCAAATGCGTTTAGAATAATAACTCTGCTACCTTGGTAACTTGTAAAAATACCATTAAATCATTTATTGCTTTCTCTACTACGTATAGTAAGTAGGGGAAGTATTGTATTCCACCCAAAAATTCGATACCGAGATTTCACCGGAAATACATGTTTTGAGATCCCCTGAATCCAAAAAAAAGCATTTTTGGAAACATGTCCGTGTGTGTGTCTGTGTGTCTGTCTGTCTGTGTGTGTCTGTCTGTGAACAGCATAACTCAGAAACGACGGATAAACACCAAACTTGGTATTTAGGTTCAGTATCTTCCAGAGATGCGACACGAAGGTTTTCAACAAAATCCCCCCACCCCAGAGTACCCTTTACATGGAACATTTTTCGAAAATTTTAATTTTCTCAAAAATGGCTCAAACGATTTTGATTAAAATATCATATGTTTAAGATATTTTCATGACAAATAAAATGTATATCTTGAATTTTCTGGGAAATGTCTCCAAAAGTATTCTTCGTTGTGAACGACTTTTGGTAAACTGGTAAACCATAAGTGATAGACAAAATTTTACTACACAAAAAATGTAGATCGCGTTAAAGTACACAATTTATGTCATATACATTTTTGTTGTTGAGTGAACCATTTTCGAGATATTGCTAGTTATTCCCTTAAATTTTTCAATACTTATTTTCTCAAATGGGAATTCGTTATTCATTTTTTTGTCTTGGATATGCAAAGTGTATTAATCTGTGGCAAAGGGAATAGTGCTGCACCTAGCAACCAACTATTAAGAGATATGTATGTGCTTAAAGGCTACTGTATTTCGATACTGCCCTTGTAAATATATATTCCCCTTACATCTACAAGAAAATTAGCAATAAGATGTCTGCAAAAGTCTGCAAATGTTTATCTCGATTAACATGAAGTAGATGGAGAATAAGCGTTTGTAAAAATAGTTTGTACAAGAGTAGAGAAAGTCATGTGAGTGTAAAACATCAGATTTTTTAAGTTGTAGAGCTACAAGCATAGAGGTTAGAACTTATCACTGGATTGTGTATATTTATGTACCACTTGAATTTTAAAATGCATGGCAAATTTCTTTTCTCCTGGAACTTTAATAATTATAAAATCAGCATAAATAGATCATAACTTACTATAGAGCAATCAGATTGATTGCGCTAGTTGTAAGCTCATAATCATAAGAAATAAAATTAAGGACCAAACATACATGGGTGAAATTTTCACAACCTATAAATGCATCTAAGTATTTCTAATTAATTTTAAACATTACTTTTTCATTATTTCACCAAAAATGTCTCCATTCATTCCAAAGTTTAAAAAATCTAGCGTCACATTCACATGACTTTCTCTACTTACTACAAATTTACATACCCTTATGCACAGTGAGTCAGAATAACACCGAATAATTTTAAGGCGTGATTCAGGGGTTATATTTGAATATTTTCTTATAGGAAATGTATGTTCGTAAACGTCTTTTTATCGAGCTAGAGGATATTCAAGTTTTTCAAACGCCACGTCGGGTAGATGAAATTACAAATTCCTGTCCCACCAGGGCATTGAAATATTGCTTATCTTTTGTTTTCTTTGCATTTTGGAATGCCGCTTCTGTTCTGTTTTAATACTGTTTACGTCACCATCAACCCAAAACCTACGTTTTGTTATTTAAGTGGCAAGGGATTCCATCGCATATTATACAGCACGTTGTGACTTTGTGGTTCCTACAAGAGGTGTAGGTTATCAATCAATCTCAGCTATCAGGATATACTTGGGTGCTAGTTTACTGTAACGACTTTCAGTTTTACAGCATATTATAAAAATGTTCCACTTATGCAGAACTACCAGGCATGCATTACGTTTATGGTGCTGCTTGGGAAAATGCGAAAAAGGCACGAGATCTTTGTGCTGAACTTTACCCAAGGAAACATTTGCCTAATCACGGCACCTTTACTGCTGTACATCAAGGACTGCGAGAAACAAACTTTCCAAAGATAAGCTCATCGTTCGGGAGTCCAAAGAAATTACAAACCGTGGCTCTAGAAGAGGAGGTTCTTGACCAGGTCCATAATTCTCCGTCCACAAGCACAAGAGCAATAGCGCATGCCATGCGTACAAGCCATCTTCGGGTACAAGAAAACTCAGCGCGAACAGCAATTACATCCGTATAATCTCACCAGAGTTCAAGCTCTGGGGGCCAGATGACTTTCCATCCCGACTACAGTTTGTCCAGTGGTTTCTTCATATACGCACTCATCAACCAAGATTTCTTAAAACCATATTATTAACGGACGAGACGACTTTTATGCAAGAGGGCATGTGTAACACACATAAGTCACATTTGGTCACAGGAAAGCCCTAGAGCTATTATATTACAAATTACCAACACCGGTTTGCAGCGAACATTTGGGCTGGCATTGTGAATGACACACTCATGAGGCCCTAATTACTACCACCACGTTTGACAAGCCACATTTACCTACATCTTTACAACATACTTTGCCAGAACTTCTGGAAGATGTTCCTTTAGGAGTACCAGTTCTATAAACGTTGTATCACCTGTATCTTTTGGGAGTGAAGCCATAATCGGAATGGAGGAGTAATTTTCTAGATAATTAAAATTGATGAACCTTTAAAGCTCCGTGCCATCTCTCTGATCTGTGGTTATTTAATAACATAAAGGATATGCAGCTTTCACATAATGCAGCAACCCCTAATGTCATTGCACACTGAAATGGGGCAAAGCTGGTGAATATTAATATTCTCCACTCTTAGGACACCAAGTTAAGCATAGAAATGGCACATGACTCGTTACCATTGAGAAAAAGAAATTTCTTGGTTATTAATTATAAATGTCAGTTGAGTAATTTCATGTTACACTGGGAAAAATTAATCAGATTATTTAGAATACGCTTATAATGAGCTCCTCTGCAACATATAGTGAAAAACGGATAAAATTAAAAATATCTTACAAATTGGTTATTAAAAGATTTTGGTATAAGTTCGCCTATATACCATATCGTTATAAGCAGGTCCAATTGTCTTTTATTTTGATGCGCCTTGTTTTCTTCAGGTACTAAATCGTAACATCTATGCTTGGAATAAAATGTCAGCTATTTTTATCTTATTTTACATGCATTTTGTGTGGAGAAAAAACTATTTTCTACCCGTTGGCATTCTCAACGAGACATCTTCGTAGGCATGTTCTTTTGTAACTCCAATATGTTCGTATTTTAACTTTCAGAATTGCAATTGCTTTTAGTTTTTAGTCTTTAGGCGCTAAAATTAGAAGCTGCCATCGATAGCAATGGGATTTTCAATGATGAAAGAATTATCAAAAAGTTTTAGTGTTTTTCCAAGATTACACCCACCCACACGCACATATTTTCTCCCTTTATAATATTAGAACAGATGTAATCCACACTCAAGGAAATTGCCAAAGAGTACGCTTCTCTTACAACTTACATTTCGCCCCCCCCCAGATGCCAACATTGACTGAATGGAAAAAATTCGACCGTCATCTGTTTCACTGTAAACCGATTAAACTGTCGGAATGTACAGTCATAATTGTCTATTTTAAAATTATTAATATTTCAAATGCATTTTATGGATAATTATATTGGCTGTTTGTTTTTATTTTATTCGTGAAATGCTCCTATTAAACACAACCTGAGGACCTAAATTCCCCCGCCCAAAAAAACTCCTTACGGTCGTGGATTTATCGTAATCTCAGATATTTTGCTTGTGAATTCCGTTGAAATGTTGAAATATCAAGCTCACAGAAACGGTGACTGAAGTGATGGTGATAACTGGTGCTCATATGATCGATGTCAGCTCTTTTCAGCTATCACCAACCGAGAAGAATCGTACTTGCACCCCATACCCCTCGGATTTATTGACAGACACACTAAGCATTACAGAGACGGGCCGCTATGGTTAGGTGTTTAATATAAATTGGTGGCCGAAATTGGACACAGTACTCTGCATGTGGCATAAAATTTAAAACGTAGATGGAATTTGGGCTAAGTTATGAAGCATGTGAAACATTCTGTCGTACTATACAAAGACTTAAGATGTTACTGCTTTAACACGTTAGTTTAATAAGTACTTGAGTTTACCTGGGTTGGACATAACAACTCTGTGTGTGAAGTATTAGATTACAGCCTCTTCTGCGTATCATGCTCACGGTACATAAACACGTCGAGCCATTCTAATACCTTCAGAGCGGGTTTGCATAGTCCTGATTTAAGCCATAATCCCCCCCCCCAAAAGAAAGTTACCTCCACGTGGCCTTTTTACCCATTCTTCAATGTCGGTCTGAGTGGCTCAGTTGGTTAGGCGCTGGCCTTCTGAACCCAAAGTCGCGGCTTCAAACCCGGCCCAGACCGATGGTTTTTAAGTGTGCTTAAAAAGTGTATTATATAATTACATTTTCGGTAAACTATTCCTACAAGAGCTTATTCTTCAATCCACCTAATGTAAATCCACATAAGCATTAATTGTATAAATAGATTTATTAATTTTTCCTTTGGGTGCAATGGGAATAGAGGAATGCATAGGCTTAAGTTATAGTCAAATGTTTAAGAGCTGGTCGCAATGTGATAGCTTTGAACTTCCGTTCTTTTTGAATGACCATGGTGGGAGGGAGGAAGTTGACATGAACCGTGTGCTTTAACAAAATACGCATTTTTAGTTTAAGATTTTTGTCCATCTCTTACGGTTTATCAGTTATGCAAAAGTCATTCGCAATGAAGTGAACTTCAGAGGCTATTCCCAGAAAATTCAAGATATACATTTCATTTGTCGTGAACGTATCTTAAACATGTGGCATTTTAATCAAAATCGCTACAGCGATTTTTTAGAAAATCAAACTTTCCATGTAAAGGGCAGTTTGGTGTTGAAACATTTTCTTGAAAATGTTTGTGTCGCATCTTTGGAAGATGAACTTAAATACCAAATTTGGTATTTAACCAACTTTTCGTTTTTGAGTTATGCACACCTTTTTCTAAAAATATTTAAACTCAGAGGATCTCAAAACGTGTATTTTCGGTAAAATCTGGCATCGAATTTATGGGTGGAATGCAACACTTGCTCTACTTACTATAGGTAACCCAGCAGAAAAAGTGAAAAGCTGATGAAAATATCCCTTTTTAAAATCGCTAATACACCCAGCTTTGGTAACAGATACCTAATAGCACATGCAGCCATTTTCTTGTTATGATTAATGAGATTAACTATAATAGAATTAATCTAAAATCTACTAAATCTAAATGAAGCACTAGTATTCCTACCTCAAGAGAGAAAGAAACTAAAATTGAATCCATCATCCCATTTAGTCGGCCAACTACTAATCCATACACAAAAATTTTGAAATGGCTGTTATTTTGTAAATGCAGTGCTTTGCTAGTGTATGACAATTCTATGGCTTAAATATTCAAATTAATTGCCTTTATCTGAAGGCCTAGGTACTTGACAATATTTCATTTTAGATGTGATCCTATCTTGTTTTTATGCTTTCATAAAATAAACAATAGTGTGTTAAGTTTCATGCTGCATATACAGTGATGCATAGTTGTAACATGCTCAGCCATGCTCATTTATTAAGTCACTTTTGTTGTTTAAATCACAGTAGAAACAAATGAGAAAGTATATGAATTTTCAACTCTTTGGCGTAACAACTGATTTTTATATAGCATTTCTACTTCTTCCATGCTTGTCTCAACACCATGCATGCAGCAGGATGTTATAATTATATACAGAGCTGACAACCATCATATGAAAATCATGAAGGAAATTTCCACAATGCAATTTAAATACCTTTCTATAGAATCAAAAAGATATTCAGAATATGGCAGAGCCCATCGATGACATTAGTATTCATATCAAGCAATGCCAACTGACTGTATGTTTGAAATACCCATTTTTCTTAATTGGTTGATAGCACTTACATCCTAATTTCTGTTTTAATTCAATGTAGGATACATGATACTTAACATTATGCAGCACTGTGTGACACTTTCATAGATGTATTGTGTTATGTTCAGTTATGAAATGGATGTCGCAATTAAAAATTTACAATGATCAGCTTGAAATTCTCCATGCAGTAATGGGATATACTTGTAAAGATAATCTATACAATTTCCATGACTATGTCCACTGTATTTGAAATATTAATATTCTTATTTAGCCAAAAAAAATTTGGTACGCTAATTAACCACAAATTACTAATTGTTGTCTCAGAAACTATGCAAGTATTCAAAGTGCACAATTCAGTAATGATTCATATTGCACCATACCTGAGTAATTTAGTACCTCTTTGTGTAACAATAGAAGCACTGGCTTGTTCAGCCGCAACACACACAGAGAGAAAAGTACAGCGTTAACGTAAAGATACATAGTTCTATTTCCAATAATTATCAAATGCAATAACCATAAAATTTCTGAATGTGGATGCTTTTTAATTGAAATAAAAACTGTGTACAATTTTCACATAAGATGTGTGTATTTTGCTCATTCCGTATGTAGAGTATGATCATACCATTTTGTCACTACTTTCTCGTACAATGTAGGGGGTAACACCAGGAAAAAAACTCTACATGAAACTTGCTGAGAAGACTGAAATTTTGTGGGGACATGTAAAAGGATCAGTATAAATATGTGTTACATACATATAAGTAAGGTATTTCATCAAAACACACTCAAATATAAAACTAAAGGATGTGTAAACTCTCGGTTTGCTAATTTCCTGTGACTTAGTTTACTGATGTAGGATTAAAATGTCCACATATCAAGCAAGGTACACTGAATGGTCAGCATGCTGACTTCTTAGTCCAGAGGTCCTGGGGTCAATTCCTGGCCAGAGGGTGGGCATTTTTCTTTGGCAAATATTATTTTCTATCCTCCCAAGAGTCTGGAAAGTGTGAATGCAGAAGTGAGTGTGCATGTGTTTAAAAAAAGATTGTTCCACCTAATATACCTAAATGAGTAAACAATATCAGAAATGTCTTCTAAAGTCAAAGATGCTGAATAGCAATAGAAGTTAAAAGCCACTTACACCACACAATTTATTTCAAAACTTCCAAGCCTAAAAAAACTATTTAATGTTGATTTAATTTAAACAAAAGTATGCCAATTTAGACATTGAAGGTTTCTCTTAGTTTAAAATTGGGGCTAATTGCATTTTAGGGTTCATTCCCTCACACCCAGCCACCCCTCTTTGGAATTTCAACTCATGCCCCTATATTTTGATACATATTTTTGAAAGACATTCATTTGGTTGTACATCTCATTCATTTTTCCAGAATTTTTTGTCCTATATAGTTCCAATTGCCTGGAACCATTTGAATATGAGCAATAAAATATGTGAGAAATGAATAAGATGCATTAACATGGAATGCACTTTCAAAAGAAGTATTGAAATACAGGGGTAGATTTTCCTTATGTCTTAGTTGTTAGAGCACCTGCCTGCTGTTACAAAGATCCTAGGTTCAATTCTCGGCTGGAGTTCAGAAATTTTTCTTTAAAACAGAATGTTCCTCCAAATGCACAGAGGTTAGCATGTGAATGTGCTCTGGTTATTTAATAACCTAATAGCCTATATCATAACTGTTGCTGGGCAGATGCTTGAATGCATGTTCCAGTCATTCTAATATGACACATTTATCATAATAGCACAACTTCTTAGCACCAAAGTTAAAAAAAATAAAACAACAACAACAACAACAATAATAATAATAATAATAATAATAATAATAATAATAATAATAATAATAATAATAATAATAATAATAATAATAATAATAATAATAATAATAATAATAATAATAATGCAATTGGTGCTGAATTTAAAATTCCCCCTCCATATCTAAATGATTGGTTTACTGTTTAAATTAAATTTTAAAAAGTAAATTAAAATTAAATAGCTATTTAGACTGGGAAGTTTTGAATTGAAAATCCTCTATTATTACATACTTAATATAGTTGTTACTTTGGCTTTAGAGGAATATTATAAAAAAATATCATGCAGCTTTAATCCAATTCTACCTACATCAAGAGAAAGAAAATAGTTTCTCCGGATCCCACCACATGAGTTTAATAGATTTTCTGTTAAAAATAATGTTACAAACAGACATTAATGCAAAAATTAAATTTAAAATATATGTAAAAAGAAAGAAATTAAGTTTACATTAAAAGTAGCATATCTATTAGACAAAACAAAAGTTTTATGCAATGATTAAAATTAAAATAGTATTTTGTTGTTTCCTTCGGTTTAGTTTTCAAGTCTGTCTCCACTGTTTATGGCTACAACAATATGCCCTGAATGGCTTAACATCTCCAGCAATGGGGTTGTTAACCATGAAATGACCATATCAAACAATTTATATTGCATCATAAATCTCGCCACTTCTTCTCAACGAAGTGTACAATGAACACTTTATAAAAATTGAAGTTTGTACACTAGACAAATACACAAAATGACTCTGATTTTAATTTAAGCATTATTACAGTATTTTTAATACTTATTTATGTTTTCTTCAATGAAGAGTACAAAACAGGCCATTTAATGCATATATATTTTAAAGCTTCGAAAATATTATCTATAGTGTTCAGTTGACTTACATCATTAAGTAAAAAGTTTAGTAAAATAACTTACTAAAATATTTGCAAAATTTGTTTTGTAAGATGTTTCTCACATCATCCTCAGCTGTCTGTCAAGTTAATATGTGCAGTTTTGAGAGTGTTAAATATATTGAATCTCGAGTATATTTTATAATGATTACTTATGGCTATACTGTATCAATTCCGCTTTGGTTTTAAAAATACAGTTAACCCTTATGTTCTACAATAACTGTACCTATCTTATATTATTTTATCTCTGAGAGAGGAACTGTTCTTGCTTACTGAAAGATACCAGAGAATATTTTTATTTGTAAAAGCACATTTTGGTTGCCTTTTAATTGCTAACCATGTATAAAGGCTAACCAAGTTCATAAATTTTCACTTTATAAGAAGAAAAAAAAGCAATATTCTAGTAAACAATAGGACACTTAATACAAACTGAAAAAGAATTAGCATTGAATGAACTGTTCTTGAAGAGAACCAAACAACTGTTCACCTTTAAAAAGTGCTCTGAAATTTATTAACTACGTACTTCTCTTAACTGAATAAATAATTTCAGTGGACATAATATTATTTGCAGGTAGCAACTACTTTGCAACTTTTAGAAATATGTTCTGCTCTTTTCTCTTATGTGTAGTGGAATGCTTTTATAAACACCATCACAGAATAAACAACAGAAAGTATTAATACTAAACAAATGCAGATGCTTTAACATGTGCTCTAAGAAAGAATAACAAATGCAAATGACATACCTTCAAGTTCCACAACTTTGCCAGCTCTTTTCAAAGCCTTTACAGCCTCATCATGTGTTGCATCCCGAAGATCCTCACCATTTACTGACAGTATTGCATCTCCTACATACAGCTGCTCAGTTTGATCTGCTGCCATCCCTTTAAATATTTTTGAAATTAGGATGGGCATTTTATTTTCCTTTCCCCCTTTAATTGAGATTCCTAAACCATTGTTGTCTGATTTCACTACTCTGACAAGTCTCTTTTGATTTGCCACAGACTCTGGGACATCCACAGCATCCATGAGTCCAGTTCCAGAATCAACATTGTTATTGTTGTTGTTATTGTTATTTAAACTTCCATTTAATGTGGTAGAATTCTCATAGCTTTCATCTAAACTAATACTGAGATAGTCATCTTCTAAGGTCACAAAGACCCTGTACCACTGTCCACGCACATGTGTTTCTAACACTCCCGAACGGCCATAGCCTACTCCAGCCATTTCAACCATTGATTAATTTTTCATTCATAAAATTAGAATAAAAATTTGTCTCTGCAGATGCACTAACTATTACAGATGAGTTTTTTGTCGTTAAAGCTGTCACTCGATTATTAAAAGCACTGCTTTAAGTTTCGAAATAATCCAAACTACCACGAAAATAGTTTTACAGATGTAAACATTAAGCACACACTAAAATAAACAACTTTACTCATGTCGTATGTTTTTCTGCTGGGCTGTCAAATGAGCTCGTAGCAAATGACATAAACACTGCATTACATTTGTTTCGTGAAGCAACGTTTGTTTACACTATACCGACTACACTCGCCCTCTGAAATTCAAAGGGTCAGCACTAGCATAAATATATACGTCCAACAAAAACATTCAAATTCGTCTTGCTTGCTCCACTACGTATACGCCTTCCATACCCTTTTAACCTAGAACCTACAAATCCACCCGTCCAAGCATGAATGGTGAATGTCGCCGTTTGTATACGCAGAGTAGTACAGAGCCTGCGCCATCTACCGCCAATGTCTGGAGCCGTTTTTCAATTGTTATCGTTCTTTTCTGGGTTTTAATTAATGGATCAAAGCAAATCCTGTAATCAGGAATGGAAAATGGTGTTCTGTGATGGGAAATAGAGGCGGGATTGAGTTGAGGTTATGAGCTAAATTACAGCCAGCTTGTGTGATAGTGGGATCCACTGCAAAAAAAATGTCTAGTCTTGCTACGCCAATATTTAGAAGACCAAATATAGCTCCTGGATGCATATTAATAAATGAAAGGTGGCGAGGAAGCGACTTAGCAAAACAATTAACAGGTTGAAGATTTTTTTCATTGTCATAATTTCTGGAACGTTGTTTACGCCAATTAGACACGCCCATTTATATCAAATCATTGGTTTCCAAATTACTAGAGAATGATTACAAACTGTATACCTACTTTTTCTTTTAAAACAACAATAATAATAATAATAATAATAATAATAATAATAATGTTCATATTTATATGCTTTAATTTTAACATTATATAATATAGTAATTAAATTAATACGTAGAGCAAGTGTTACCCTTACTTTTGCACATAGAGAAGATTAAAGATAAAAATAGATAATAGTATTAGTTCATTTGTTAGCAGGAGCGACCCATGAGCTTTTAAACTGGTGTACTGCAATAATTTTTATTTTAAAATTTTACTTAAAAAAAACTGCCCTTAAGACTTTAAGCAAACAGCACATTACTGATTATTGTGTGTATCTGTTGCATTCACAAAGGATAAGTTACTTCGTAACAGCAGTATTACGATTCCGTAATTTTCGTAACATTTCATACCTGCTACCCGAATACGGAATAATGTCCAAATTGGACTATAAAATGTAATTGCCACTGAAGCAACAAAATAGGGCATCTTTTATTCACAATTACAAGTGCTTACCAAAAATTCACTGTTAAAACCTCCTTACATGTGAACTTAAGCTTTAATGATGGTATGGAACAACAAGTTTCGAAATTTTTGCTTGGAACATAGTTTCTACATAGTCTACATAGTTCTACTTGTAATTCAGGAACACAGTTCAAATCACCTAAATTCAATTAAATATAAAAGAAACGTAAAAGTTTGCCCTTAGCAGTAATGGAAGATTGTGTAAGTTATTTTTATGTGTTTATGGTTTCAAGATAATGGATATGCTAAGTCAGCTGCTTTTGTTGATGAATAAGTGTGTCTTCTTTTTAATTTATTAATTATGTCTTTCTTTTCTCCATAACCATGATTAAATGCTGGTTTTTAGTAATCAAAATTGGGAGAGAATGTACAAGTTTCTCGTTAGGAAGATAATGTGGTGTTTTCCTCTTATAATATTTTTTACTTTTTGGACACAATTCTCAATTACTGTATCTACTGATAACATTAGCTATTTCCTCAAACAGGCCCTTCAAATACCTACTATTTTCAATCTAACTTAATAGTGCAATTCATATAAATAGAAGGAAGTTATTGTAACAGTTTTTTCTTTTCTCTGCATATATGTTCAATAAAACAGTTCCAGCACACTTCAGTAATAAGAATTTCAGAAATAATATGTGATATCTTAGCTGTGTATATATTTATGGTCAAAATAGCAAACCAGTTATTATAACCAGTTAATGGTGAATGTGAACATTGTCCAAATAAATAGGTACCTAAATGATGCAAATACGTAATTTCAGTTTACTAGAGCAAAGATCAAAACGCTGCTTTTCCCTCTGTACATTTGAAGACTCAGGATAACTCCATCAGGTTCTAATCATGTACCACAGGAAAATTCAGGCATTTCTCTCCCTTGATGTATAATAGGTATATGTATATATAGTTTGTATGGCTTAATTCATTATGGATCTTCTGAAAATTCATAAGGCTTATTTTTGCACATTTTTTATGAATTTTAAATGCCGATTAGAAGTAAATTTTCAAACATTCAAAGTAAGAAAAATGAAACTATGTAAATAAATAAAAAATCTGATGTGTTATATTCACTTGACTTTCTCTATTTACTGTCGTATAGATTTACCTATATAGCTACTACAAATTATTCCTACAAAAGCTTACTTTTCTACCTATTTCATATTAATCGAAATAAACATATGCGCAAATAGTTTCATCACACATTTTGTTGTAGGTAGATACAAGGGGGATACAGAAAGCAAAATTGATAGCCATATGTCTATATGCTGGCCTTTAAATTCCATACCCTTTCCATGACGTTAGAAACAACTGAACAATGCTAATACAGTAAAATAATGAACAAAGTACTGAAAAATTCAAACTGATAATCTTGGATATGGCTGATGCCACAGAAAAAGCTGTTTCAAATAAATTGTGCCAACCCTTTGGTGTGAGGGTAATGTGTCTGCTTCATATTTAAGAGGTCCCAAGTTTGAACCTCAGTTAGGTTTTTCCAGGGTTTTCTCTTATCTTGAGAAGATAAATGTTGGATAACTTTAAGCTATATGGACCCTAGGCACATTAGAGCATCATTTCATCCATTTTATTCATTCATCATCCAATATGACCTACCAGAGAGGTCAAGGACCTTAAACTTTAAAAGAAAAAGAAAATGTGTCTTTCAAAGAGATTTACATTTTTTATGTAGAAAGCCTCTGTCTGTATCTTATGGTTAATGTGTTATGTGGAATTACATAAAAATCCCCCACAAACTATTCCCAGAAAATTCAATATACACAGTTTGTCATGTAAATATTTTAAACATATGAATGACATTTTAATCAAAATCATTAGAGCCATTTTTTATACAATTAAAATTATTGAAACATTTTCCATGTAAAGGATAGTTGGGGATTTTTTGAAAATCTTCATGTTGCATCTTTGGAAGATACTGGACCTAAGTACCAAGTTTGGTATTTATCTGGTATTTTGTTTTGGAGTTTATGCTGTTCTCATACACACACACATGACACACTCACCTTTTTCTAGAAATGCTTTATTTTGGATTCACGGGGCCTCAAAGCATATATTTCCAGTGAAATCTCGACATTGAATTTTTGGGTGCGATATAAATATTTCCTCTACTTATTGTAAGTACATAGTAGAGAAAGTAATAATTTAATAAGTAGCACTCTCTGTTTGTGAGCTATATTTTAAATCAATTGCTTAATAAAACAAAAGTATTCCTGGGATAAATGTTCACTCCCACCAAATGTACATTCTAAGGATCTTCCTATTTAATTCAAAATTTGAAATGGGATACTGTATACTCTTGTTAGTACGGTTATCAGATGACCATTGGTCAAAATGGGGGCTCCATATCCCACATGGACTTGAATTCCAAGACTTTGCATAAAAATGGACATATTTTAGACAGATGCAATAATTTTCCTGCTTTTATGTTACAAAGATCATAAAGTACCGCTTGATTCTTGTTGACATGTAATTAAGTCAAGGACATGCAAAATATGTAGTTGCTAGACATTCATTAATCATGGGAGATAAACAATCATTAGAGAGCAGTTATTGGAATGGTAATCCACTGCTTTGTGCACTAGTTTTGGATGAATACCATAGTAATTAAAAAACTACTGTGATAAGTCAGGTGAATTTGGCATTATGTCTGGTATAACTAAATGTTGGTGTCCACTTCAAAACTATTGGTTTTTTGCATCTTGAAAGTTCTGACCTAGGACATTTAGGATCAACTTGCTGTTGATGATTCCAAAATCTCATGGTAATTGCTGCACTTCTTTGGGACATATCATCTCTTACCGTCCAACAATAGACCCAAAAATGGCTGCCTGCAATAGTGAGTTTGACAGCACTGTGTCTCTTTGTTGCAATATCATTATAGGACATATGAATGTATCAACCCGACATAGGCATGGACTAATGAACAGGAGGTCTGCAATTCAAATATCACCAGGGTCAGCTTGACTGGGCGTTTTTGCCATGTTTTCCTCAGTACTCATAACTGGGAAATACTGGGCCTGGAACGTTTCCTTTTCAAATTTCCTTTCCCAGTTGTCAACTCACATACCATCAGTGTTCATCACCTGTATTGTCTTATGAAGTAAGAGCAGGCATTAAACACTACTAAAAAAATCTGCTGCAATGAATTCACATGACTTTCTCTAACCTCTATCGTTTATTAGTGAGTACACAAACTATACTTACTAAAGCTTATTTTTCTGTCAACTACATTTTAATCCAAATAAACCTTTGCAAAAGTAGCTACATTACAATTTTGTTATAGATACAAAGGGAACAGCGATAGTTCAATGTTTAAGAAGTGGGCGCTATATGCTGGCCTTAAAATTCCATGCTGTTTCCATGCAATCATGAGAAACAAGTGAATGTTGACAGGACTTTAAAGAGAATTACCAAGAAATGAACAATTCTAACCTTTAATAATGGATGTCTCAGAAATGCTTATGCCACAAGGAACCTTATTTAAAATAAACTGTGTGTTTTAAAGAGACAAATTGAAATTGAGTTTTATTTATGGATGCTCTTTAACTGCTATGGTCCTCAGCATCCCATTCTATATTGTGCGTGAAAGACCGGTAATTTTTCTCAGAGGTCTCTCTATCAGGCTTGAGGTTCATTTACATGCTGTAAATCCACAACACGGGACCACTGGCTTTACTTCGCTTCCAAAGGAAGCCATCTAAGGATTTTTATGCCCGAAAAAATCCATTGCCCTCCACTGAGTTTAAACCCGCAACCTTGGGAACTAGAGGCTAGCATGGTAACCACTACATCATGGAGGATGACAAAGAGATTTACATATTTTGTGTAGTATGTTTTGGTCCATTTCTTAAGCTTACCAGTTATACAAGATTATACAAAATTCCTTACAAATGAAGAGGACTTCACAGGTGATTCCCATAAAATTCAAGATATACATTTTATTTGTCATGTAAATATCTATTATAAATGATATTATAATTAAAATTGATGCAGCCAATTTTTAGAAAATAAAAAATTTTGAAAAATGTTCTATGTAAAAGGTAGTTTGGGGTGGGGGGATTTTCTTGAAAATCTTTGTATCGTATATTTGGAAGATACTGAACCTAAATACCAAATTTGGTGTTTATCTGACTTTTTGTTTTTGGTTTATGCTGTTCACAGACACACACACACACACTCACAGATTTTTCTAAAAATGCTTTGGATTCACGGGACCTCAAAAAATATGTTTACAGTGAAATCTCAATATTGAGCTTTTTGGGTTGAGTTCTCTATCATGTACCTCTACCTACATTATGTATCAGAAAGTAGCACAAGGTCTTCCCCAGACAATCAGAGTTTAAAATATAAAGTATTTGGTCCCTATTTATTAATAAGCACTGTCAATCGTTATTGTTTATGACTAGAGATTGAACCCTATACACTGATGTCAGAGTGAGGTGACCTCAAGGTACCTGTGATATGTGCAAAGCATGATGTTATTGCATGGGTATAGTTACAGCAAAACACAACTGGGCTCAATCCCTGCAGTGTCTCTCTCTGCTTTGTTGACTAGTTCCATACAAACAGAATGCCTCCTACATGAAAATCAAGATTTCTCTTATTACTGAACTTGTAGAAGAATTTGGGAGTGAATATTTTACTGCAAATTATAACAGGATTGAGTTTAAGTTATGTAAAGTAGAGATAAAAATCTGATGTGTTACACTTACCTGACTTTTTCTACTCTTGTACAAACTATTTTTACAAACTCTTATTCTCCATCTATTTCATATTAATCGAGATAAACATTTGCAGAAATGATCTTTTGACATGCAAAGAGAATTACATTTTACACATAGCGACCAGTTCTAAAAATATTTGACTATCGCTTAAGGCCTACTATGTTCCCCTTGTTTTGTATTTGTAAGGGCAATATAAGCACAGACATATCTCCTAATAGCTGGTTGCTATGTGCAGCACCATTCTCTTTGCCACAGATTAATACTCTTTGCATATCCAAGACAAAAAAATGAATAACGAATTCCCATTTGAGAAAATAAGTATTGAAACATTTAAGGGAATAACAAGCAATATCTCGAAAATGGTTCACTCAACAAAACAAATGTATATGACATAAATTGTGTATTTTAACGCGATCTACATTTTTTGTGTAGTAAAATTTTGTCTATCTCTTATGGTTTACCAGTTATGCAAAAGTCGTTCATAATGAAGAATACTTTTGGAGACATTCCCAGAAAATTCAAGATATACATTTTATTTGTCATGAAAATATCTTAAACATATGATATTTTAATCAAAACCATTAGAGCCGTTTTTGAGAATATTAAAATTTTTGAAAAATGTTCCATGTAAATTGTAATCTGGGGTGGGGGGATTTTCTTTAAAACCTTCGTGCCGCATCTCTGGAAGATACTGAACCTAAATGCCAAGTTTGGTGTTTATCCGACTGTTTTTTTCTGAGTTATGCTGTTCACAGACACACACACACGCGCGCGCGCGGACATGTTTCCAAAAATGCTTTTTTTTGGATTCAGGGGATCTCAAAACATATATTTCCGGTGAAATCTCGGTATCAAATTTTTGGCTAGAATACAATACTTCCCCTACTTACTATACGTAGTAGAGAAAGTAAAAAGTAGTGTTAGAGAGTAATACAAGGACACTGCAATGAAGTAAAACACATTCAACTTATTAATGTTCTGTTGACCAAAAAGCAACCCAGAGACAAAATCCTATCAAATAGGCAATTGGAATTTCAAAAAGTCTATGACACGATGATAAAATCTAATATTCCATTTAACAAAGTGAACAACTTACCTCAAAGCTTTTTTAGAAAAAATACACACAAGGAAGTTCCTTCAGACACTATACTTTGTCAGTATTATTAAATTAACTGCTGTGAACAGATATTACATACTGTATCACAATATGTTGCTGATAAGATGATTTGTTGTGTTTCAATATATGGAACTACAGATGTGTCACACAAATTTGTAGCAAATGTAATTATTGGTACCTATCTCCTGAGTGTCCCAGTAAAAATATTTTTTGACATGTGAGCAGTTAGAATCTATCGATCATTCAACAATCTGTTTAATAAAGCCATCTATGGCTACAAGTTATATTACATGAAAAAGTGCTTCTTTTCTTGACAGATACTGACTGCCCTTTATATGGTTTATTATGCAAAACATAAGATGTCCTACTCTGGAATGCTTCATGTATCTGGTCCATGGAATGGTTGAAGGAATCAGATTCTGTTTTGACAATACGGACAATTTCATATCTAATATTAAAAAGAATATTTTTAAAATCTCCTCCCAGAATACAGACATTTCATAAGGTTGCATGAGGAATTCCTTTACCTCCCCAACTTGTTATAACTTTATGGGAGACTGGCTCCATTTTAAACATAATTTATATGTTGGATACCAATGACATTTGTGAGAGCACAATCTCTCATTTCAAATGACCTATTTGGAGACCTGCAATACATAAAACAAAACTTCCATTGTTTATTGAAAGTGATAAAACTCTTGTAGTCCTCCAACTTGGAAATGTCTGATGCCATCAACCTGGTAGACAAAACAGTAAATGAAGTACCAGAAAACCCATGCTCAGGGACCATCAAAAGAAAAGTCAAGACTGTCCTTAGGAAAAACAGTGGATATGTATTTTTGTGTAATGTGAGAGATATGTTGTTAGAATATGAAAGAACACAAAGCAAGGATAGTAGTTACAAAGATTTCAAGTATTTTAAGTTTGCACCTATCACCTCAACTGACATAGAAGGAAGCTCTTTCATGTATAAGCTCTGTTTAAGTGATATTAGGAGACTGAAATTTGCTGCATTGCAGATGTATATACCCATTGTAATCACCATGGGGACTATATTGAACGTAGATAAAAAGGAGAATGTCACAATTGTTTTAATTCACAAGTGGTCGCATGTTTACATATAGAATGTAGTAATTAGGTTGTGAACAAAAATGAGATTTTTGTTCACAACCTAATAAAATTAATACAGTACTGTACGTACAAGATATAACTACTTTTATCTTCACCCGATTGTACTTCACCTCCTCCTTATTTGTCATTCTGGGTAGCTCAGTTGGTTAGGTGCTAGCCTTCTGATCCCAAGATCTAGATTTTAAACTCGGTCCAGACTGATGGTTTTTAATTGTGCTTAAAAGTGACAGACATGTCAGTAAATTTACTAGCATGTGAAAAACTACTACAAAATTCTAGCACACCAGCAGCACTGATATGATCCTGGCAATTGACAAACTTTATTTGTTTATGCAGCGTTAACAAACTTATTTTTCCCTTGTCATCACATGGTGAGCTCACTTCTCACCTCTTCCTATAGTCCATGCTCTGCAACCTTTTATTCACTGCATGAAGGCTCATTCATTGTTCATACACTAATACAAATTGTGATTTTCTATATCTCTGACTAAACTTATTTGGACAGCAAAACCTTAAATTTTCATTGCACTTTCATTTTCTACATGTCTATTCAGAACTACAACACTACAGGTTTGTTATTAAATATTAACATTCCCAAAAGTAACATTATGTTATGTTAATGAATAAGTACCTTTAAAACTGAGTACTGAATATCACATAGAAGAGCTCTTACATTTGTAACTATGCTAGTGTCAACTGGTCTGTATTTGTAACAAATTTAATTTCTTTTTTATCTGATCTAGATGCAGGCAAAGGACACTACTGTGATGATCTAGGAGTAATAGATTTCTGCCCTTCAGAATCAGTTTCTGTACTTTATATTTCAGAAGAGGAGCTCGTTTGTGAAGTTTATGAATATAAACTTAAAAAATTTACAGAGGTATGGAAATTTCATCAATAGCTTCATTGAAATATATGGTGCAATTGGTTGGATCCTGGTTTTTTGTGTTCAAGGTTGCAGCTTCAATTCTAGATGAGTCAAAAGCATTTAAGTGTGCTTAAACATGACAACCTCATATCCGTCTATAATCCTGATATGCTTGTTGCCTTTGGCATTGGGAAATTTAATAAATTGTGTAAATTCATGAGAATGTTAACTGAGAAATGAAGGAAATTATTTAAGATGAGTTTCCTCATTGACACGACTACACATCTGTGCACTGCTGTAGTTGAAAAAACAATTTAGGTGGCACTCACCATGAATTCAGATAAGGAGATTCCAGATGGACTCATATTCATCATCTGTTAGCTGGTTGCATTTCCTACATGCTGTTTCCTCAGCTGATCACCTTCCTAATCTGAGCCAAGACTGCACATATGTTGGCGATGAAATTTTCCAAGTGGTGGCCCAATATTTTTTAAAAAATGAATCTACCAGTTCATTCTACCAACAGAGTGTTTCTCTTCTTGCTGTGAATGTCATTCATCATCATTGGTGGACTTGTCCGCAATCAAAGCTTTGCTCCTCCTTACAAGCATACAGTAACTGTAAAATGTATTATCATGCAATTTAGTAAAATATGTATTTCTGCATTTTTCTTTAAAAGTTGTAATTTCACATTATTTATTTTTGAAATTTAAAGACAAAGTTTTGCTGGTATGCTGGCAACATGCTCAGTTTTTAGGTGGTATGGTATACAACCCCATACTGTCCCAACTACAACCCTGCTTTTGTTGAATAAACTAGTTTCAGGAGAACTCTATCTCATCTTCAGCATTATGACAACTGCTATGATGTGAATGTCGTGTTCTCTGTGTCCTCATGGTGACTTCATGATGGATCTGCTGACTTGTCCTTTGGTGGTAAGTCAAAATTCATAAGACAGCTTTTATTTTTGCATAAATATTCTTTCTTATACCATTGGCTCTTTAGGTCCTCCCATTATTCAGAATGGGGTCTGAGCCCCCTCAGTTTTTTTTTTTTTTTTTCTAGTTTTGTTATTTTTACTGCATTGGTACAAACTGATTTCTTTCTGATACTTTAAAAATAAATATGATAATTATTTTGCGCTAGTTATTTTAAATTATGGAGTGAGAAACTTACAGACCATCTGTAGTTTGTAGAGAGTATTCAAATATTTGCACATTAAATCTCTATGGTCCTTCTCTTATTGGAATTCAGAGGCAAAAATGTTAAAGGAGTGGTCTTCTGAATATAACAATTCTTACGTTATAAGCAGGCAGATGGGTTTTAGTAAGTAAACCATCAAGTTAGGAATGCACCAAGGGTTAGTAGCAAGAGAAGGTGGAAATGCTTGTGACCTCACAGTGTTCTCTGTTAACAAAATATGATGTACAGTTTGAAGGTAAGTACACCCTACTTCGATAGCAGATAGACCAGAATTAAGGAGTATTAGAAGGTGAAAAAAAGCAATGTATGTTTAGTTATTGATAGTGTGCAATAAAGCTACCTCATGATTTAATTAAGACATTAATGTACAGAAATCTGAGTTACATTGTCTTTTCTTTTACATCAAAAACTGTACATTTTTAAAGCAATATCTGCTCTTATTAGCATATGGCACAGATCTTCAAAACATTCTGATCCATAGTTTGGAGCTGAGGAAGTTGAAAGTCCAATTTCCTCATTGCTCCTTTCTAATAATGTCACGTGTTGCTTGTGTTTCATTGAATTGATGTTTTAAACGTCCCTTGAGTTCAAATGTTACATCTACTGGTTATGCTGTTTGTACTGAAGTGTTCCATGCCAAATTCCACTATAAATGATGCTTATTGTGACGATGTTTTTGATGTATGAACACTTCTTTGCTTTAGACATATTGCTACAGTCCCCCACTGTTCCATATATGCATTGAATAATGGAACAGTTGCAACGAAACCGTCTGTTGGGTTGGGGAGGAGAGTGTCTGTCACAATACTTGACATCACCCATACATCATGTGCTAACACAATTGCTCTGTTTACTTACTAAAACCTCTCTGCCTGGTTGTAAGTAACTGTAAGAGGTTAACCAATCAACAGCTATCTAAATCTTAGGCCCTTCCAGGACTACAAACCACTTGAAGATAAATTTGCTCTATGCCCTACTGTCTCTCATTGGCTTCACTGAGATTGCTAGCTTGAGGGATTGAATGGAAGGGTAGTAAAGTAAACTTCAAACAGTTAATTACAACTGGATATCGATGGTAGCTGGCTGATAAATTTCTGGCCTTAGTGAAATAATAGCATCAAATTTTTAAGTAAAATGCAGTTCTTCTTTTAACTGAGATAAGAGGTAGAGAAAGTGAAAAAGGTATTGCATAATGCTTTCTCATTCTATGTACCTAAGTAAATGACAGTGTACATTACCATTTCTGTTCATTTGTAAAAAGCAAATAAACATTAGGTAGCAAAGAAATTCAAACAGAAAAAAACATTCCTCCTTGCATATTTATTAATGCAATGTTAATTTGTCATACTGTTTCAGCTGCAGCTAAGACGCCCAGTGATGATTACAATCAGGAACATTGTAACTGCTGAAAAGTTTTCAAAACTGCAGGATACTTGCTTGGACCGAAATATTGTTCTGTACCCCATAGGGAATCACTGTGAATTATGGAGATTCCTGCTGCAAATGGTAGTTAATATAGAGCATTAATTCATAAATGTTGTATAAATTAACATAACTTTTAAAAGTTGTGTTTTACTAGTGAACGCATAGCTTTGCCAGCATTATTTCATGTTTGTCTCTCTCACTTATTCATGTTTCTGTTCAGGCTCTGTTTCCAAAATCAGTAATGGAGATGGATTTTATTGGTAATGATGGAAATAAACCTGGTTTTAGGTATATTACAAAGGTGGTTTGTCCATGTGAGCCAGAAGGGTCGGGCCCGGCATAAAAAATTATGCGACATTGTTTATCATAATTATCCTTCTACTTACAATTTTATAAATCTAAAATGGCATGAAACACCGCTTATTTGAATAAATTGTAATTTCTTAGATTTCTCTTGCGCAAGCATGATAAACATAAATTTCCTCTCTAGCATGTTGCCATGTGCCAGCTCAGTACATCTAAGAGACCCATTTAAACTTCATTGAGACATGGGGCAGGTTGTCTTTACAAGGACTTATTTGGTCTTCCTATGAGAGAGAAACCTTTCTCAGATTACTTTCTTGTTGTCATGGTCTGGCCCTCACATCTCTTTTCCTCACTTTTGCTGGAATCATCTTCAAAACTTGGGCCATCTGCACCGCATATCTCACCTAGACTCACTGGAGACAAAACAACTGTTACAAAAACAAAACAACCCTTCCCCATCCACCAGCATTCTCTAAAGGATTGTATACATAGCTGGTAACCTTTTGTCAATTACAAAAAAAAAACTGTTGAATAACTTTAGCCCACATTAAATGTAAGCGCTATGCATTTTTTCCTCCAGAATGTGTCACAACATAATTTTTAATTAAGAGAAGGCATTTAAGGACCAAGTATCATAGCTTTGTTCTGTCCTTATTTCCTCTGGTGGCTCTGGTGCTTTTCCTAGTTTTTATTTGTAAAAAGTGAATTTGTTTCGCATTTTGTTAAGATTTCTGTGCGGTAAGAATTCTCAACAATATGTGGCAACGTATTCTGCAAAATAAGAAAGGAAAGAAACAAATAGGTGATTATTAATTATATTTCCCTGTACAACTACAAATTGCATCATTACAATTGGTAATAACTGTATTGAAAAAAAGCCAGTATGAGTATTTCCATGATCGCAATACAGTAATTTTTATTCCTGCTTTTCAACAATTCTTTTCCCATAAACAAAAACATTTTACTTCCTTTTTAAGAGTACCATTTCTTTAAACAGATACTAAAATATAGACAAAATGAAAGCTCTCTAACAATTGTCATTAAATCTGTCAGCATATTTAGGCTAACACATCCAAATTTTTACATATTCTTTTTAGTAACATGAACTGCAGTGTGTAAAAAATTTTTGTTATTCAATAATTTAAAAAAATTAAAAACCCATATATCAGTACAAATGAGATTAGATTTATATACGTACATTTTCAGCTAAAATAGTGAACCTCCCCAAAAATAAAAAAAAATAAATAAAAAAAAAATAAAAATAATAATAATAATAATAATAATAATAATAATAATAATTTAAAAAAATACCGAAAAATGAATAGTGTTATTTGTACTTGTTGCCTCTCTGAAACTCCGTTTATTTGAACACCAAAAGGTATTTATTTGTTAGACTTACGACATTTTAAATTGTATTTATAAAAATTCAGATTGTCAACAGGCATAATGCTGTGAAACTAGCATAACTTTGCGGCGGTATTTGTTGGTAGTTGGAAGATGTTTCATTTTATCTGCCGCACGTATGAAAGACAATTTGTCGCTGTCACTTCGTGTTATCTTTTACTGGGCGCCTGTTATTGTATTTAATTTTGGGTTCACTGTCTTCCGGCTAGCTATGATGATTTCTCGGTCAAGCACTTATCTTATACAGGTGTGTAAACGGAAAGGAGTTTTTATCCAAAGATAACACTGATAAAAGAATTTGTTTTACACTTTTATTGTCGTAACATATTATTCACTTTCACCTATTAATCTTGACACTCGCCAAACTGAAACTGTTATAATAACTTCTTTACTGCCCATTATTAATTCGCGTACTTCAACTTTTTGTGTAATTAACTTTACGACACGAGAGATTTTTCACAAATTTGCTACGCGTAACCTTGAACTGCGTGCGACGCATACTCCATGAATGCCTTCGTTGAACTACGTGAAACTTGATTCTGACACTGAATTTATACTTCCTCGCCCCAATATGCCTAAAGATTATAACCGAGCTGCTATTGGTTAATAAAACACGCCAACATTAGCGTCTATATTTATATCCAATGAAAATTACGAAAACATATGCTCTGGGGAAAAATGATCCAGCAAATTCTAAGAAAAACGCGCCACTCTGACGTCATTTGCTCGTCTCTAATAATGATAAACAGCTCACCCCCTCGCTACATTATTGCACGCTATTATTGTCAGTTTCAGTAAGGCCTATAAACCCACTTCTCGACAATACTTACAAACATCTCAAATCAATGTCACACATAATGCATATTCACACTACAATCACTCTGACATTTACATAATTTGTGATACAAATTACTGCGTCAACTTTGGTTATATAAATAATACTTGAGTTTCAACGGGTTTCTTTAGTAAGTCTGTAATGTTTCATGTGTCTGTGTAAATTAATTAATTCATTCATTCCTTAATGAATTTGATAATTATAATTATTAATGACTCCGATTTCTTACAGTATATTCTTAAATAGTCAAATTTACATGTATCAGTCAGTTATTCCAGGGGAACCGCCAACACTGTTCACTGCCACCGCTGGTACTTAAATTGTACAAACCAAGAAAGAAAGGGTCATTCTCATGAAATACTTTGATATATACTATGCAGAATATTTTGGTTTTTATGGAACTCGACAGCAATCCTTAAGATGGCATAGGAAATATAGATAAATGTTTTGAAATAGGGAATTACAGAGTTAGTGGTTAAAGTTAGAAGCCATGTATACAAATTATTGACATCTGGTAGTGATAAGTTGGCGTTATGGTATAACTAACTTCTTTACTTTTGGGCCCTTTGTGGAGAAAAATTTCTGTCTGTAATTATTGAGAACCATTTTCTAAGATATGTGCATTGTTATTTTGCAACAAAGGATTGGATGCAATGGAAAGCAATTTAGTACATCTTTGGGTGCATTTGTTAAACAGAATGCAGGTTATTTACTGCACATGCATGCAATCGCTTGGTATTGGCTTTATGGTTTCAACAAAATTAATTTGAGTCTCGTACATCCTCCTACTTATTTTTATTCCAGATAACACATATAGCTTATGTCATAAATAGTTGTTCATCACCTTTATAAGACTATTTCATAATATCAAAGTTATGTCTGGCATAATAAGAGTTGCTTCCCATTTGCACATAAACATGAGACAAAAACTGGACATTGCATTTCTTCTCTGCTGCAATAAATGGAAGCTGGTCATGTGTTCTCCTAATGTCACTATTTTCATTATTTCCAATGGAACACCTCAACAGCCTTGTAATCCAAACACTGCACAGTGGTCCAGATTGATAATCTGGGTGGATAAAACTCTTATCTTTGTTAAAATCCTAATATAATGACAAATTAGTTTTAATATCTCATAACCAGGTAGAGAGGTTTTAGTAAGTTAACCAAGTTAGGAATGCACTGAGGGTTGGTGGCGAAAGAAAGTGGAAGCATTTGTGACCTTGTAGTGTTCTCTGTAAACAAATATGATGTATGTAACAGTTTGAAGGCAGTACACCCTACTTTGATAGCACGCCGTAAGGGTTCCGATCCCTTCAGCTGCCGTGGTGCGGGCGCTGCGGATCCTTAGCATTCGTGGTACTTCTGATGTTACCAGAAGAACGCCGGGCCGAAGATTCGAGCCCCTCCCGCATGGGAGTTATTCGGATTGGGTTGGATTCGGCGGGCCAGTGGTTCCCGACACCCATGGGTTATTGGGTATGCTTGGCTGGTTTATCTGCCGAGGCGGGGTTGTGAGACGCCTCGAGAATCTCCGGCACCAGCCATGAGGGTTAGCTGGTAGACGGTTGCTAGAAACTGTTGGCCCCACCGAGGTTGTTCGGTAGTCTCCCCCAGTAGGGTTCGCCCTGCTGGCCTGACGCGCATAAGTGGCGTATCCACTTCCGGCCCTGCTTGGAAGGACGGACTAGACTTCCAGTCTGATCTGACCAGGCAGGGGGGGGAGGGCGGTGTATAAAATAGGTACCACCCCTAACGGAAAGGGCCCACAAGTAATCCTGGGTCCAGCGAGGGCGTGGTCTCTGTGTAGGCAGACCCTGTCCCGTATTGACTTCGATAGCAGGTAAAACAGAATTGAGGAGTATTAGAAGGGGAAAAAAAGCAATGTGTGCTTAGCTATCATTAGTGTGTAATAAAGTTACCTCATGATTTAACTAAGGTGTTAATATACAGGAATTTAAATTACATTGTCTTTTCTTTTACATTGAAAGCTCTTTTAAAGCAATATCCGCTCTTATTAGTAGGGCCCGGATTTTTAGGTTTAAACCTATATTTTTTCTCACTATTTAATTAACATATTTCAAGATATATATTCGTTTCACACTTCCTGGAGCAGAATATGCGAATTTCATTACACCTAAAAACACCTAAATGAGGGGTTGGCATCTAAAATAACCTAAATAGCTGTTTTTCCTTGTTCGAAATGAAGAGTGTTATTTTCAGATTGAAACTCATTGTAAAATTATTTCCAGCACTTATAGCCTGTAGATAGTTATAGTTACTACAGTTACACAGCACATGTGATGTGTTGACACTTGGATGCATCTGATAGAAGGTCACGAGGAGCGTAACATGCGTAACGGGATCGCCTCCAATCGTTCACCGAGAGCACAACAGAGTACACCAGGAATAGTTTTCTAATGCAATTGTTGTATATTGAAACAATGTCTAAATCACATTTATTGAAAAAGTGGATTGCTGCAGATCCACACTTCACTTTTGCTAGTGATAGACAGTGCTACCTACATGTTGAAGGCCGAGGGGAGTTTTCTACAGTCCTTCCACCTGACCATGCTACATGTTACCTGCTTGGCCCACAGCCTGCACTGCCTTAAGGAGATTAGAAGCCACTTTGATGACGTGAACAGCCTAATATCTTTGGTCAAGAAGGTTTTCTTAAAAGCCCCAACATTGTATACAATTGTTCAAAGTGAAAGTACCAGCAACCCCTCTTCCACCTGAGCCAATACTTGCTGTTGCTGCCATTTACTATGCCGAGCACATAAAATACATTAAAAATGTCGTCAATGAATTGGATGAAACAGAAGCTTCCTGCATTGCCAAGGCTAAGAAATCACTCGAGTGCCCCAATCTTGCCGCTTCCCTTGCATATATTAAGACACATCTTTGTTGTATACCAGGAGCTATTCTCCAGTTGGAAAGTACAACTTTGCCACTGAAAGATGCTCTAGATATCATTGGCAATGTTTCCAGTAAAGAAATACTTGTGCCAGTGGGAGTTGCATGTTCTTCGAAGTTGCAGAAGATTCTTCTACGAAATCCTGGTTTTGAAGATATAAAAATCATCAATTCAGCATTACAGGGAGAAAAGTATATAGGTTAACTACTCTGGAACCTGCTGCACTGGCATCTATGTTCTAGGCTACAAGGACATCATGTTCCGTTGAAAGAACCTTTTCTTCATACAAGAATTAATAATTGCGTAATAATAGGAAATCATTAATGCCAGAAAATTTGAGAATGTATGTAACTATCTGCTGCAAACCAAAAAGTAAATCTAACAGCTAAGTACCAGAAAAACAAAATTATTCATACCTGTATTGATCCACGTGGTGACAAAAAAAAAAAAAAAAACTATTTTAATCAAGAAAAACCTAAAAAAAACCTATTTTAAGCATATAAAAAAATGGTTTATTCCACCTAAAAATCTGGGCCCTACTTATTAGCATATGGCACAGATCCTTAAAACATTCTGATCCATAGTTTGTATGTTGAAAGTCCACTTTGCTCATGGTTTCTTTCTAATAATGTCTCATGTTCCTTGTTTTTCATTGAATTACAGGCTGTGTAACATGATGTTTTAAATATTTTTTGAGCTTTAATGTTACATCTGATGGTTTCACCATTTGTGCTGAAGTCTTATATTTCAAATTCTGCTACAAACGATGCTTATTGTGATGATGTTTTTTTATGTATGATAAATATATAGCCACAGTTCTCCACTGGTCTATATATGGATCAAATAAATGGAATAGTTGCAATGAAACCTTCTGTTGGGCTGGGGAGTAGAGTGGCAGTCACAATATCTGACGTCACCTGTACTCTGTATGGTAACATGATTGCTCTGTTTACTTACTAAAACCTCTGCCTGGTCATAATTATTGTCTTGCACTGTAGCATTGTGGGCTAGAGCGTGGAGCTCTGGTTTACAGCCATGGAATGTAACGTGGATCAATCCCACCCATTGGTGAGTGGATTTTAAGTCTGCGTATAAGACTGGTGCCCACTCAGCATTGTGAGGAAAGTGAGGAGCCACAGTAGGCAGTGGTCCTAGCATTGTGAGCCAACCTTTCGGCTGGGGAAGCATGATGCTAGCCACATCACCTCCCTGTATCAGTTGAATGATCATCCACCTCTGCCACAAATAAGTGGGCATGAGGGCCAGCAATCAGGTTGGCAGGCCCAAGGCCCGCATGGGCTGTAGCACCACAGGATGCATCCTAACTATTGTGTTCAATATCTCGAGATATGAGACATGTTTTTCACAGGTTTACCCATAGAATCTATGATGGTGAAGGGGTTAGCTTTAATTAGCTATTGCAATTCTCCACTACCATTCACTAATAAGCAATACCTTCATAATCTTAGTACAATTTACTCAGAATCAGAAGCATTGCCACTACTCAAGCTCTCTTCCTCATTGGTTAATGAACTCCATCCAGGGTGAACTTCAGGATTTTTCAGTAGGCTGATTTTTCTTGAGGTAACTGGCCAGATTTTTTCAATGGCATAGTTCTATAGTTACTGATAACTGGATCAGAGGTGATGAGTAGCATATGTAAAATGTCTTGCATTATATGCATTGTAGAAAACTTTCATGAATGGTGATCCCTATCTCTTAAAATCTTTATTTTGCGCTTCTTGTGCCTCTTCACTAAGCTGTCCATCAGGTAGTATGGCATATTTTGTAATGTCCTCCATGCACCAGTAACTGTAGCTGACATGTAGTACCAGCTACTCCTTTAAATATGATTTTGCTGTGTCCATTGCATAGGAACTTAAAGCATCTACATTTTAATCAAAGCCACATGAAATAGTTCTTAAAATAATGCTAAAACTATAAATTACTTCCTCATTTATTGCGGTTATAGATGAGGACAATGATGAATTTAAGGAACACCTTTAAGCTGTATTTTCATCATTACTTGTCCTGCTTCCTTCTGGTTTTGTAATTTCTATAAGCTAACCCACTTCTTTCCTGAACTTCTGAATTTCTTTCTCTTTTCTGTCAAGGTTCTCCCTATTTGATTTTCTGATTTGCCAATATTTTATTTGGAGTCAGTATGCTATATGCAATAGACAATCAGAAAACTATCCACACATGCTGACTTGAAAGTCCAAATGATATGGATGGATCTCACACTTTTTAGAATGATTTTCTAGGTTATGCATTTCCATAAAATTTGTGCCACAAATATAGGAGACTTGTGAATATTTACTTGTCTACTACAAACTTTGTCCTCTACCATGGTTATTACAAGTTTATTTATAATTAAGTCTTCCACCCTTCTACTTGAACTTTAGTTGAAACAAGTTGTTCAATCTCTGACCTCATTTTCTGCACTACCTACTGTGTTAACTTGGGAATCTCTTTTTGAAACACTAGTTTGACTGACCGGCAGTATCTTGTTGAAGAATGTCTAGCATTTTGCCACAAAAGTAGCCTATTAGTTCCAGCGCTGATACTTTCATTACACGAGGCAGTCATTTGTAGTGGCACAAGGTACATGATAATAAAAAGTTATCCCTTAAGTTATAGCTGCTTTCGTAGCCTGTGAACTTATGTTTATAGGAGCTATATTCTGAAGCACCATCACATCCTTATTTGAAAAGGACTGTCATTTTAGGTGTTGTACTGATTCTAACTTTAATGGCATAATACTTCATTTTTCATAGAGACTAGATGGTGTATTATGTGATCAAGGAGAGCTTGTAGAGATATTCAAGCTGAAATTTCTGTTATTATAATGGAATCATCATCAGGATGGCAAATTTTGCCAGCTTCAAATGGGTATATAGCCACACTGCAAGTTTTGGCTTGTATTAGTACGTGTACAGGTGTGTACTGAAATTCAGTCAATTTGGCATCAGTGCCAGACCTTATTCAGAGAGCCTTGTAGCAGCATCGATGTCACATAGATGTCTTCTTCATTCTTATTAATCTTTGCAATGAAAAGTTTGATACCTGCTTAATTATTTCTGCGGCATCTGTCTACCTCTTTCACCCTCAAACTAATTTGAGATGCAAAAGTTAATTCTTCATTTGCCAACAAAGCTCCTTCTTCTCCTCCACTTTGTCTTGTGGAAATATTCTTCCTGAAAATATTTCTTAGGGCAACCTCCTTGACTAATATCACATCCTTCTGATCTGTGATGAGATGTTAAAAATGTCTACATTTGCTGGAAGACAAATTTTTTTCCTAGCCAAATTGAATTCTTGCTCTGAAATTTTAACAAACTGCAATAAGTTTCTTGCGTTTTCTTTTTTATTTGAATGTATGTCATCTGAAAGTTTTTTTAACTTCCCTTTTTATGTTGTCGTCATACTAAATGTATTGAGAGTAGTCAACTAAATAAGAGAAAACATGGTTTTTCTTTGTAGAGTCAGTTTCTGCTCTCCAGACTTCAGAAACATCTTTATGAGAAATGAATATCATGCTACTAGAAATTGATAAACACTGACATCCCTAGAGGACACAGCTAATTTTTGAAGCAACATACAGTACTAGCCACGGACAAACTAATACAATACTTTTTTTGCTCACTTAATCTAGAATATCAAACTAATTCAGCACAAAAATGATGACATGTCAGGCTGTGTCTTTTACCGTAGGTCATGTTTAATAATGATGTTAATAATTTTTACCCCATACATATTTGAGAAGAACTAATTGCATTTGGCAAGCAGTGTGATAAATGTATTATTTTAGATTGAAAAATACAGTATTTAACTCATTCTAAAACATTTTTAACAAGGTACTAACTTTAATTCAACACAGAATACTGAGAACCTCTTCAGCGTCATGTAAGAAACAGAACTAAAAATGAAGTAGATAGGAAAATAAACTTTCATAAGAATAATTTGCATATCCACTAATAAGTGATAGAGGAAAGAGGAAGTCATATGAATGTAACCCATCAGATTTTTTATTTCTATCATTTCAGAAAGCCCTCATGCTGTAAAGTGTAACGGTAGATGCTTACGTAATATTGTATTTGTTGTTTGTTAGCCCCACGTTGTGGAGCCAATTTGCGATAGTATGTTATATTTGTTTAACATTATTGTAACCCCACGTTGGTGCGGCAATTTGCGACGGAAAGGTTGCTCTTGTTTACGTAATATGTTTTTGTATTTGTTATTTGTTAGCCCCACGTTGTGGAGCCAATTTGCGAGAGAAATTGCTTTACGTAATGTTGTTTACATCAGTGTTGAAGCCATCTTGTGACGTCATTCATTGGTTTGGTTTGTAGCTCCATCTGGCGTAGCAATCTGCATCAGTTTTAATGTTCGATTTGATTTCATTTCAAATGTCCTCCGGCTAACTGTTTGGGTCGAACATGTATCTCTTACAGGTTGTGAAGCGGAAAGGAATCTTTTATCCAGAAATTATACTGATGAAGAAAATTTGTTTTATAATTTTTATTGCCGAACACGTTCACGAACACTTTTACATATTGGTTTAGATACTCGCCAAACTGAAACTGTTTGTAATAACTTCTTACTTATCACTTTTAACTCACGTACTTCAACTTTGTGTATATTTAACTGTATAATATTTTAGATCTTTAATGATTTTTGCTGCGCGTAACTTGACGAAATGAAGGACTGACTGACGACGTGTAATGTGCTAGGAAATTTTGATGAACTGAGGCGACCGACGTGTAAGGTATTGAGAATTTCGTTGAACTGTGGGGCAATCTACCACGGACTCGACTTTATATACTCCCACTCCTCGACATGCCTAAAGATTATAAATGAACTGCTATTGGCTAATAAAACGCGCCAACATTAGCGTCTAATTTAATATCCAATGAAAACCACGAATACATATGCTTTAGGAAATATTCTAGAAGGTTCTACTGAAAACGCGCGAACATTACGTAACTTCCTGGTTCCCAGTAATGATAAACAGCTCAACCCCTCGCTGCATTATTGCGATATTATTGACAGTTTCAGTAAAGCCGTATATTATTATTTACCAATAATAATTACAATTAATAAACTTCGGAAATCAATGTCACATAAAAATACATATTCATATTACAATCATTATTTACATTTAAGTAATTTGTGATACAAATTACCATATCATATGCCCCACTAGAAACATAATTATAAATATTTATAACTTGTTTGGAAATTTTATAATAGTGTTTTTAGTCTCCTAAATCTTGGAACACACGCTATCACTTTCACTTAACACTTCACACGCATTTAACACACGACATATGTTTTATCTCGCCACTACTTATTGGCTCTGGTTTAATTAATTTAGATATTAATCTGACATCACAAATTTTTTTTTTATAGCAAATACTTTACCCTAAATTATTTAATGACTGTTTCAAAAAAAAATGGTTTACTTTCTTATATTGTTAACAAAATTTAGGCATTCAAAAATTTTGTAATTATTACACATATTTACCAAAATATTCACCTTTTATATATATTTACATCTCTTAAATCTAGGCACTGTTTCACATGTTCTATTTGCTACATAAATATTTGTTTTTAATTATATTTACCAATTTTTTTGTTATTCTGAATTTTATTTTAACAATACTCTTGGAATAGTATTTATATACTTTACTTTAATATCATATTAAGTTTAAATCTTTACATTCTTAATTTTCAAATACTGTTACAGTTACTAAAAAATGTTATTATTTTTTTTTTTTTAAATATTTATTTCTTTTTATTTTTCTATTTTTTTTTTTTTTTTTTTTGAATTTATTTCTGTTTTCTCATGACATATATATATTTAGTTAACCCTCTTACGTTCCAATACATTTCTCTGCAAGTCATCTTTACCTATCCAGCATTTACTTTACATCTCATTGCTATTTACCCTCCTGGATCAAATTGTGTGTGGCTAAACATTACTCGTAGCCGTAACCTAACCTTCAAATTTTTGTTAATGAATATCCTCTTGTATTCATTTGAAATTTCATTTCCTGATAATATTTGAAAACAATCTACAGCTTCCTGAACAATACATCTTTTAACAACTTTCATTTTCAATTCTTTTACTATCTCTTTAATTTGAAAGTACTCTGACAAATCTGTACTAAACTGTACTGGACTGGAGTTTTCATTTTGAACATCTTGGTACAATTTATTTCTTTGCATTACTGTCTCATTTTGTATTTCTGATATTTCCCCTCTGAAATTAACTTGCGCCTCATTTACATCTACATTCCTAACCTCTTTTATCTCTCTTATCTCACTTGAAATACTACTCACTTGACTTCCTAACTCTGTACATTCTAAATCAACATGTTCATTTTTAGTATTAACCTCACTTTCTTTGTTATCTCTTTCCCTGCTCATGTCTAACATTTTCTTTGAAACTTCACCTATTTCATTTGCTATCATTTCTTGATTTTCATTTTTCATTCTAATCATACTACTATCTAGCTCCATGAATTTCTTTTCAATTTCTTCCCTGTTTTGTTCTAAGCTTTTACCAATATCTTCCCTCAATTCTCTCTTATTCTGATCTAGTTTTTGTTCTAAACTCCTATCAATATCTTCTCTTAATTCCCTATTATTCTTTTGCATCTCTTCCCTGTTTTGATCTATTTTCTTACTAAGATCTTCCCTCAATTCTTTCTTATTCTTTTCCATATCTTCCCTTAATTCTTTCTTCAATTCCCTCTTATTCTTTTCCATATTCTCATTCAACTTTTTCAGCATTTCCATAATCATACTAGTATCAAGATTAACATTTCCTGCTATTCTATTCTGACTTTCTGCACTAACATTTTCATCCTCAAATCCTAAAAAGTCTGGGCTATTTCCTGTAACCTGTATTGAATTACAACTAACTGTTACATTATCTCCCTCCATAATTATTTCTTCTGTATTATTGGTAGCCATTGTTTTTTTTATCCTACCACTCCTCAGTAACATTTAAATTTGTTTACCCTTTTTTTTTTTTTTTTTTAGAATTAAAATCACACTTTTCTAACCTTTCTGATGCAATCTGCTGATGTTGCTTAGATGTCTAGCTGTCTGCCCCTTTCTCCTAGGTTTGTATGTCGCTTCTGCGTTGTATTGTGATGAATCTACGTCGTCTTGTAGTTGAATTCCTTGTTGCCTTGTAATCTCGGAATTACGATGTCCAATCATCCATGTAGTCTGTCGTTCCTTTTGTTTCTGGAATCTGCGTCTTGTAGATCATTTCACTGCTGCTTTCGTTCCACGTCCTGGTTATGCTGATCCTTTCCTGGTTAATTCTGCTACTTCCTGGTTATTCTGATCCTTTCCTGGTCATCTTGCCCCACGTTGGGCGCCAATTTGTAACGGTAGATGCTTACGTAATATTGTATTTGTTGTTTGTTAGCCCCACGTTGTGGAGCCAATTTGCGATAGTATGTTATATTTGTTTAACATTATTGTAACCCCACGTTGGTGCGGCAATTTGCGACGGAAAGGATGCTCTTGTTTACGTAATATGTTTTTGTATTTGTTATTTGTTAGCCCCACGTTGTGGAGCCAATTTGCGAGAGAAATTGCTTTACGTAATGTTGTTTACATCAGTGTTGAAGCCATCTTGTGACGTCATTCATTGGTTTGGTTTGTAGCTCCATCTGGCGTAGCAATTTGCATCAGTTTTAATGTTCGATTTGATTTCATTTCAAATGTCCTCCGGCTAACTGTTTGGGTCGAACATGTATCTCTTACAGGTTGTGAAGCGGAAAGGAATCTTTTATCCAGAAATTATACTGATGAAGAAAATTTGTTTTAAAATTTTTATTGCCGAACACGTTCACGAACACTTTTACATATTGGTTTAGATACTCGCCAAACTGAAACTGTTTGTAATAACTTCTTACTTATCACTTTTAACTCACGTACTTCAACTTTGTGTATATTTAACTGTATAATATTTTAGATCTTTAATGATTTTTGCTGCGCGTAACTTGACGAAATGAAGGACTGACTGACGACGTGTAATGTGCTAGGAAATTTTGATGAACTGAGGCGACCGACGTGTAAGGTATTGAGAATTTTGTTGAACTGTGGGGCGATCTACCACAGACTCGACTTTATATACTCCCACTCCTCGACATGCCTAAAGATTATAAATGAACTGCTATTGGCTAATAAAACGCGCCAACATTAGCGTCTAATTTAATATCCAATGAAAACCACGAATACATATGCTTTAGGAAATATTCTAGAAGGTTCTACCGAAAACGCGCGAACATTACGTAACTTCCTGGTTCCCAGTAATGATAAACAGCTCAACCCCTCGCTGCATTATTGCGATATTATTGACAGTTTCAGTAAAGCCGTATATTATTATTTACCAATAATAATTACAATTAATAAACATCGGAAATCAATGTCACATAAAAATACATATTCATATTACAATCATTATTTACATTTAAGTAATTTGTGATACAAATTACCATATCAAAAGTAACATTCTGTTGGTAAAACTATCTTATTAATCAGCAATATCACATAAGATTTATTTAATGCATAAGCATTGCTATTATTTTAAAAAGTTTTCAGTATTAAAGACAATTACAGGTTACATCGCCTTGTATTTGCCAAAGTGACTGGAATAGGGTTATATTCCAAAATTATCCATTGGATTTTACATACCTCAAAGCAAAAACACGTTTTTAAAATAACATAACAAAACACATTAGGCCGCTAGTGATATAGGTCCAGTTCTTATCTCAGTGTAACTACATTTCTGCTAAAACAAACCCATTAAACTGCACAGTAAGAGGAGTCCTTGTCCACATCTATCACATCAAGTCACATGTCACCTTAAATTTCGCTCTATTGTGGAGAGTTTTTAATTTATTATTGAACTTTCCTATCTCTAAATACTTTTAAAAAAAACATTAAAATTGAGTTTTATTTATGGTCGCTCTTTAAATGCTGTGATCCTTAGTGTCCCATTCTATATTGGGTGTGAAAGACTGATAATTTTGCTCAGAGGCCTCTTTATCAGGCTTGAGATTCTTTTATGTGCCATAAATCTACGACATAGGACCACCGGCTTTACTTCCCTTCCAAAGAAAGCCATGCTAAGGATTTTATGCCTAAAAAGAATCCATTGACCTCCGCCAGGTTTGAATCCGCTACCTCAGGAACTAGAGGCTAAAATGGTAACCAGTATACCATGGAGGATGACTCTCTAAATACTTGTCTTCAATCTATCTGCAGTATTATAATTCCAGCAGTTGAATTCTGTTAATAAAATTTCAGCCCAAGTTCCTTGGAACTGAGAACAATCTTTTGTGTGGGCATGGCAGGGTGTGGGTATGGCAAATGCCCGGTGAACGTCATCTGCCAGCGTGTGTAGTGCCAACTGTGAAATTCGGAGGTGGTGGTGTTATGGTGTGGTTGTGTTATTCCTGGAGGGGGCTTGCACTCCTTGTTGTTTTGCGTGGCATGATCACAGCGCAGACCTACATTGATATTTTAAGCACCTTCTTGCTTCCCACTGTTGAAGAGCCATTCGGGGATGGCAATTGCATCTTTCAACACGATCGAGCACCTGTTCATACTGCACGGGCTGTGGTGGAGTGGTTACATGACAATAACATCCCTGTAATGGACTGGCCTGCACAGAGTCCTGACTTGAATCCTATAGAACACCTTTGGGATGTTTTGGAACGCCGACTTCGTGCCAGGCCTCACCGACCTACATGGATACCTCTCCTCAGTTCCGCACTCCATGAAGAATGGGCTGACATTCCCCAAGAAACCTTCCAGCACCTGATTGAAAGTATGCCTGCGAGAGTGAACGCTGTCATCAAGGCTAAGGGTGGGCCAACACCATATTGACTTCCAACATTACCAATGGAGGGCGCCACAAACTTGTACGTCATTTTCAGCCAGGTGTCCGGATACTTTTGATTACGTAGTGTATATTCTAAACTGAAAAAACTAAAATGAAAATTTAAGTTAACCTGTCGGGAGTATAAAACTTCTGCTCTGTGATTACCCCTGTACTCCAGTTATTACTGACATTGGTGTAATAATACACATGCAGCAATGAGCTCAGCAGTTTTAGCATTCATACTGACTAGCTCAGCACACATACAAGGATAAAGCCATAAGAGATCTTTCATTACATTAGTGAATGCTGCAGTTTATTCTGTGTCTCAGGTTGCAAGATCGTTGAAGTCCCTATATCTATGGCCATGAGCTAGGTGTGGTTATCCAGAGAAGAGATTATTCACCATCATCAGCAGGACATGCCCCACTAAAAGAAGTAACAACAGTTCATTCCAGATTACATCTGAAGTTAAAATTATTATTGATTTCCCTATGTTGGAATGCTCAACCCGGTGTGATTTGAGTGCTATAGCGATTTTTGTTCAGTTGGTTGTTAAAGAGAAGCGTCTTAAAGATAATCACAGGTTACTTCTCCTTGCATTTGCCAAAGAAAATGTTAATTGCAACTGGAATGGGGTTGTATTCACAGAGATAAAGTTACATTTTAATCAACAAATGGGGGAAAAAAATAATTGTGTGCTATCCCAGACGAACACAATGCAATGCAAGATGTGTGTCTCAAATGAATAGCCAAATTCATGTATCTGTTTCATGTTGGGGTTGGATGTCATGGGATGGTCTAGAAATTGTGGCACCTTGATAACAGAACAAATATCCAGTGATTTAAAACATCTCCTTGAATATACTATGAAGTTGAAATTGGTTCTCTCTGAGACAAGTGTGCCTCATTGTCACAATGAATGATTAATTTCCTTGATCACTAGAGTGAATTCTACTGAAAATGTGTGCAGATGGTGAAAGAGGGCATTGTAGTTAAGTAAACCTCCATAACAATTCAAGACAAAATCGATTTTGTGAAGACAAACACAGGATGCTTGCAAAGAAGTAATCTCCTATCAAAATTTATTAGCCATTTGATATTAATTAATATTTTTATAAGAACTTAGGTTTTTATGACTAGTGCTATAATCTTCAGAAACATATCTGCTGGGCTTGTAGGCCATGGTCCAATTTTAAGGTTCCGAAGTGCCTTAGAACAAAATAGGACCACAACTTAACAGCCTGGTAGTTATGCTTTCTGAAAGTTTATATTTTTGATTTGGTTTTGCATTTAAGAATATTAATTTCATTGTATTTATTTTGGAAACAAAGAAGAATACCTTCATATTGAATACTTAAAATTAATTTTTAATCACACTAGCTTCACTTCTATAATTATCAAAACCTTATTGAAATGTATTTCAGAGACTCATTAGTCTAAACTCACCTCCATGCTTCCTCTTGCCACACTGCCATATGGCTTGTAGATAATGTTTGCTGGCTGGGACGTACTGTGTGATGAGATTGCTTTCATATGGGATTTCAAAATTTCATAAACTGTGTTTCTTTTTATTTATAAATAGCTTTTCCCAAACAGAATTTCAACCGGTTTTTGAGGGCTTTTAAAAGCTTAGGCTATTTCTTCAAATGATGATCTGTGCACCAAACATATGGCACAATTACTGATTTCTCAACTGTAATAAGTTTCTCATTTATTGTTTAAAACTTTGCCCATGTTCCTCTATTCCATCATATATGTTTATCGGGCTTGTAGGCCATGGTCCAGTTGTTTTCTTCTCCAATGTTTCGTCGAAAACTGCATCCAGCACGTTCCTTTATGTCTTTCTTATTTCTATATTTTCCCCACAATCATCATATTATCTAATTTCATAAATGCATAAATGTCTTTTCAGCTAGAATTAAGTGCTTTGTGTTGGTTCTGAATGTATTTTTTTAAGAAATGTATATTGTCTAGGGTTTATATCATGTTACTTGAATATTTTAGCAAATTTCTGGAAGACCCAAGGGTAGAAGGCAAGTTTTTTGTTTCTTTTCCTGTTGCTTGAAGTGACGATATCTTGTTTTTTTTTATTTTTAAATTTCTGTATCTGCCTGTCCATAATTTCTTTCATAAAACCATTTTTATGTACAATTTCTAGGATCTTGTATTCTATGCTTAGGGGTATAGTTACCAATCTGAAAATGAGGCTGTTTACTATTGCTTATTTATGTTCTCTGGGGTTGTAGTTAACTTTTAATGTAGTTATCTCTGTCTGTCTGTGTGTGCGTGCGTGCGTGCGTGCATGTGCGCGCGCGCGCAGATTCAAGTAGATCATTTTTCCCTAGTTCTGAGTCTTTGATTTTCTTTATTATGTTATAAGTAATGTTTATGCTCAGACTTTTTGGTTGAAGTTCTGAATTTTTTTTTTAAGTGAACAGTGTACTAGATTATTTGTGTATAATTCTATGGTGTTGATGATTGGGAACATTTTGTTGTTCATTTTGTAGCCAGTTTTGTGTATCTTTTGTAGCACACTATGGTGCTCTGGGTTGCTTGGTATAATATTTTCCGTATCTTGGTCTCCTAAAATGATTTTAGTCTGTTTGAGAGTGGAGAGCAATGTTTTTGTGTAGAATGTGTTTATTTATGCTTCAAAATCATAGCTGTGCAACAATAAATTGATATCTGCAGAGCATTTTTGCTCCATAGAACATCAGTTGAAGGAAAAATCCCTTAAAATCCATTCAAAAATTGGTTGAACTTGTCTATTTGGAAAAAATATTTGTTTGTTAAATTTGATGTTCCATATGAAAACATTCTCATCACACAGTACGTCCAGTACATGCCATCTACAAGCCACAGGACAAAGCACAGCAGTTAGTATAAGTTGATGATGAAGACAACAGTTTATAAAAAACATGTTCAAATAATTTTTTATATATAAGTGAGACTAGAATGATTAAAATTAATTTTGAGTATTTAATATGTCAAAAAATTTCACTGTGTTTTCACAAAGAGAAGAATTCAATAGTGCTTCAGTTTTTGTGAGAGAGCATAAAGGCATTAAAATCAAATAAATCCTTACAATCTCGAATTACATAACATTGTATTTGAAAAAGAAAATCCTATTTATGAGTGGCATTCAAACCCAGTAGTTCCCACTGTTACATACCTGTTTATAGCCATTTTGCTATCAGCTTACATTTAGAACTTAATAAGACTGATAACAGAATCAAGCAAAACACTTCATGCAGAGACATGCCAGTGTGAAACCGAGCGGAACTTAGACAAATTTATGCTTCAATAGTCTGCTCATTTTTTTTAATAGAAGTGTATGTAGCGTTTGTAGATTTACAAAATAATTACTTTTGTTATTATGCTATAAAATGCTATTTAATAAAAACTTGCTGCAGTTTGTTAAGTGCTTTGCATTTAACTGTTACAGGCTTACATAGAATCAAAATCCCCGGTAAATCCCTTCAAAAAACGAAGAGAAATGAGTGATACAACTACACCACCGCAACTGAAACTTTTTGCAGTGATCCCAGGTATTGGGGAGAAGAAAGCTCAACTGCTACTGAACCACTTCAGATGTCCTCAGGAACTAGCTGTCATTCCAGAAGACCAGCTCATTGGAAGATTAGTACCAATTGTTGGAGGTGCAGCAGCTCAAAATGTGTATAAATTTATTTATGAAAGAATTAAGAGTTCCAAATGAGAAACTCTGAAATGTGATATAATTTAAAAAGTATTACTTGGGCATTTTCTATTTTTGTAAACAAAAGCTGTTCAAAGAAACAAAGAAAGAAAAAAATAAAGAAAATAGAAAAAGAAATATAATTTCACTTTTTTGCACCTGATGGAAAAGAGTGATAATAATGGAAATATTTTATGAATGGATAAAAGAACCATAAGAGCCTGAATGTTGGGAAGTTGTACTGGAAAAGCAATAAGCAATAGACATGCAAGAATAGCATTTATTATAACAGTGTTGAGGTAGTGGAAACTCAGACTAGCCTTACACGGAGGAAGAAATTAGTCCTCATGACTGCATTTCACATTCTGTATCTGTGATGGTGCTACTCTTTATGAGCTAGTAGTGCCTACACCCATATAATGGGTGGTATATCTAAGGTGTTCAGTATTAATTATTAGCTTTGTAGCAGGTGCAGTCAGAAAATGTGGGCAACCATCAGGTGCAAATATACGCTTGCACAGAAATGGTCTTGCGATACAAACAATGCATTGCATAACCCTCTTCCTCACTTAACTCATTACTGCAGCTAGACAGCCCATTACAAGACTCTGTTGTGATTGAAATGGACACAACGCTGAATGTATTGAAGTAGTAGCAAACTTATTCTGATAATTTCAGTGTGAAAAGATAAAGGAGGTTTTTAACCAAAAAGTACTTGTTACTCGTTTTAGGAATATTTTGTAGCTGCACTATTTCAGGTCAAAATTTGTAAACATCATTCACTGGCTCATAACTTGGTTCTAGACTTTAATGAAATTATATCATGATTTAGCAAATCAGGTATAGAATTATGATAAATTTTATCAATAGGAAATTTATACACTAAAATAAGATTTGATCTAAAATTATTATAACTGTTTAATTATTTCTTTATAGCCAAAAATTGATGCGGTATTAATGTTGTTTTTACTTCATGCGTTGCCATCTTGTGACGTCATTCATTTGTCTGGTTTGTAGCTCCATCTGGCGTAGCAGTTTGCATTAGTTTTGAAATAATTCACTTTAAATGTCCTCCAGCTAGCTATTTGGGTCGAACATGTATCTCTTTTGCAGGTTGTGAAGCGGAAAGGAATCTTTTATCCAGAAATTATACTGATGAAGAAAATTAGTTTTATAATTTTTATTGCCGAACACGTTCACTAACACTTTTACATATCGATTTAGATACTCGCCAAACTGAAACTGTTTGTAATAACTTCTTACTTATCACTTTTAACTCACGTACTTCAACTTTGTGTATATTTAACTGTATAATACTTTAGATTCTCGTAATTCTGCTGCGCGTAACTTATGACGCACTGAAGACAGCGTGCTAGAAATTTTTTTATGAACTGGGCGACCGACGTGTAAGGTATTGAGAATTTTGTTGAACTGCGGTGCGATCTACCTCGGGCTCGGTTTTATATACTCCCACTCCTCGACATGCCTAAAGATTATAAATGAACTGCTATTGGCTAATAAAACGCGCTAACATTAGCGTCTATTTTAATATCCAATGAAAAACATGAATACATATTGCTTTTAGGGAAACATTCCAGAAGTTTCTACCGAAAACGCGCCAAACATTACATAACTTCCTTGTTCCCAATAACGATAAACAGCTCACCCCCCTCGCTGCATTATTGCGTTATTATTGACAGTTTCAGTAAAGCCGTATATTATTATTTACCAATAATAATTACAATTAATAAACATCTGAAATCAATGTCACATAAAAATACATATTCATATTACAATCATTATTTACATTTAAATAATTTGTGATACAAATTACCGTATCATATGCCCCACTAGAAACATAATTATAAATATTTATAACTTGTTTGGAAATTTTATAATTGTGTTTTTTAGTCTCCTAAATCTTGGAACACATGCTATCACTTTCACTTAACACTTCACACGCATTTAACACACGACATGTTTTTTTTTTTTTTTTTTATATCTCGCCACTACTTATTGGCTCTGGTTTAATTAATTTAGATATTAATCTGACATCACAAATTTTTTTTATAGCAAATACTTTACCCTAAATTATTTAATTAGTGTTACAAAAAATGGTTTACTTTCTTATATTGTTACCAAAAATTTATCAATTCAAGAATTTTTTTGTAATTACTATACATATTTACCAAAAATATTCAACCTTTACATAAATATATTGATATCTCTTAAATCTAGACAATGTTTCACCTTTTCTGTTTGCTACATAAGTAATTTTTTTTTTTTAATTATTTTTACCCATTTTTGTTGTTTTGTACATTATTTACGTACTTTTACTTTAATATCATATTAAGTTTCAATTTCTTTGCATTCTTAATTTTCAAATGTTGTTACAGTTACTAAAAATTTATTTATTTTTTTTTTTTTTTAACATTTCTCTCTTTTTTTTTTTTTTTTTATAATTTATTTCTCTTTTCAAATGACATATAAATATATTTAGTTAACCCTCTTACGTTCCAATACATTGCTCTGCATTTCGTCTTTAACTATCCAGCATTTACTTTACATCTCATTGCTATTTACCCTCCTGGATCAAATTGTGTGTGGCTAAACATTACTCGTAGCCGTATCCTAACCTTCAAATTGTTGTTCATGAATAACCTCTTGTATTCATTTGAAATTTCATCACATGATAACATTTGAAAACAATCTACAGTCTCTTGAATTACACATCTTTTAACAACTTTCATTTTCAATTCATCTGCTATCTCATTAATTTGAGAGTACGTTAACAAATCTGTACTAAACTGTACTGGACTGGAGTTTTCCTTTTGAACATCTTGGTACAATTTATTTCTTTGCATTACTGTCTCATTCTGTATTTCTGATATCTCCCCTCTGAAATTAACTTGCGCCTGATTTACATCTACATTCATAACCTCTTTTATCTCTCTTAGCTCACTTGAAATACTACTCATTTGACTTCCTAACTCTGTGCATTCTACATTAACCTCACTTTTAGTATTAACCTCACTTTCTTTGTTACCTATTTCCATGCTCATGTCTAGCATTTTCTTTGAAATTTCTCCTGTCTCACTTGCTATTACTTCCTTTTCATCACTCATTTCTGGCATACTACTATCTATCTTCGTAACTTTCTTTTCAATTTCTTGCCTGCTTTTATCTACCTTTTGGTCTAATATCTCATTCCTCCTACCAATATCTTCACTCAATTCCCTATGATCTTTGTTTATAGCTTCTCTCATCCTCTGAGTTAATCTTTGTCCTAATTTCTCATAACTCTTTTGCATATCTTCCCTTAATGTATCAAAAAAATTTCTCATCATTTCCATCATTTCCATCATCATACTAGCATCACAATTAACATTTCCTGCTGTTTTATTCTGACTTTCTGCCCTAACATTTCCTCCATCAAATATTACCTTGTTTAAGCTATTTTCTGTAATCTGTATTGAATTACAGCTAACTGTTACACTATCCCCCTTCATCATTGTTTCTTGTTTTACCCTTTTTTTTTTTTTTTTTTTTTTTTTTAGAATTAAAATCACACTTTTATAACCTTTCTGATGCTATCTGCTGATGTAGCTTTGATGTCCAGCGTTCTGCCCCACTCTCCTAGATTTGTATGTCGCTTCTGCGTTGTATTATGATGAATCTACGTTGTCTCGATGTTTTGTAGTTGAATTCCTTGTTGCCTTGTAATCTCGGAATTACGATGTCCAATCTGCGTCTTGTAGATCATTTCACTGCTCCATTCATTCCACATTCTGGTTAATTCTGCTACTTTCCTGGTTAATTCTGATCCTTTCCTGGTCACTCTGCCCCACGTTCTGGGTGCCAATTTGATGCGGTATTAATGTTGTTTTTACTTCATGCATTGCCATCTTGTGACGTCATTCATTTGTCTGGTTTGTAGCTCCATCTGGCGTAGCAATTTGCATTAGTTTTGAAATAATTCACTTTAAATGTCCTCCAGCTAGCTATTTGGGTCGAACATGTATCTCTTTTGCAGGTTGTGAAGCGGAAAGGAATCTTTTATCCAGAAATTATACTGATGAAGAAAATTAGTTTTATAATTTTTATTGCCGAACACGTTCACTAACACTTTTACATATCGATTTAGATACTCGCCAAACTGAAACTGTTTGTAATAACTTCTTACTTATCACTTTTAACTCACGTACTTCAACTTTGTGTATATTTAACTGTATAATACTTTAGATTCTCGTAATTCTGCTGCGCGTAACTTATGACGCACTGAAGACAGCGTGCTAGAAATTTTTTTATGAACTGGGCGACCGACGTGTAAGGTATTGAGAATTTTGTTGAACTGCGGTGCGATCTACCTCGGGCTCGGTTTTATATACTCCCACTCCTCGACATGCCTAAAGATTATAAATGAACTGCTATTGGCTAATAAAACGCGCTAACATTAGCGTCTATTTTAATATCCAATGAAAAACATGAATACATATTGCTTTTAGGGAAACATTCCAGAAGTTTCTACCGAAAACGCGCCAAACATTACATAACTTCCTTGTTCCCAATAACGATAAACAGCTCACCCCCCTCGCTGCATTATTGCGTTATTATTGACAGTTTCAGTAAAGCCGTATATTATTATTTACCAATAATAATTACAATTAATAAACATCTGAAATCAATGTCACATAAAAATACATATTCATATTACAATCATTATTTACATTTAAATAATTTGTGATACAAATTACCATATCAAAATACAATTTACTACTTGAGCAATAAGAAACTAAATGTGAGTTATACTTTTATTTTATTCTAAAATATACAACAAAAATACTATCACTTCAATATCATAACATAAGCAATTATTATGCAATTTGACAAATTTTTACAGAAATATCTTGTAATCGAAAATATGAATCTAACATATCTTTCTATAAAACATATAAATTAAATAAACATATGATAAAATAAAGTAAACATATTAACTGTCCATAATTACATAATCAGAATTTTAAATTAAGTGTAAGTGACGATCTCCCCCCCCCCTCCAGAACAATAATCAGACCATGCCCCCTTCCTGTTTATCATTTGCTCTAGCTGTTTGAAGATGGAAACCCCTCCATAAACAGGGCATTTGCGGTTGCCTTTCCCTCTTTATTCATGAGGGTATGAGTGGGCTCATTTTTATGCTGCATAGGAGAACAGAGTATTGCAGAGCATTATACTTTCTGCTGATATATTAATCCTATTGTGGAGTGTGTTCTACTTTGTATTTGGTTTAGATTGTTTTAGAATGATTTTGCCATTTAATACAGCTCCTGGCAGACATGTCTCTTAGAATGCCACCCCAATGGTATCTTGTCTGCCTCTACTTGTGAGGTATAGCAAGCAGCCTTAAATTCTCCACCAAGAAAACTGCATGTATGAACTTCTGGCACCAGAAGACATTCCCTTCCTTCTCTTCATATCAGGCCATAACTTTCTCTGTTTGCACATGAGACAAAGCTTTTAGTATTGATATTTGAAAGAAAGTTTAGCTGGTATGTAGGCTTAGCTCATATAGTGTACTTAAAAGCAAAGTGTGAATGTTCTCTTAATACTTTTATGCTATTGGACCATGCTTTTAAGAATGTATTGCTCACTGATCTGATTGAAACTTCATTACGTGTGTATTCTTAGGCACAACCTTCCATTTTAAGTTGCCTAAATTCAATTATTCATCATGTTACAAGACTATCTCAACTTTCTCACAAGTCCAGTTATGAAGCTGCTGAACCTCCACTGTCTTATCAGCATGAAGTTCGTTAGTAGCTATGCCTGTAGACTCTGTAGTCTACCTGCAAACCTGTCTTTTAAATTTGTTTTTTAAATTGGACCATCAGTAAGCAACAAGTTCCCTGGCTTTACTCCTTCCTGATGTTCATTTTGGTTTGCTCCTTCATAATTTTTCCAGCAGTGTTTACCACAGGGGAAATTGTTTCTTCCATCTCATCACCAAAACCCCCTTGGCTGTAGGGTTCCATCCACACTGAACTCTGAGACCGCAGTTCAGTTATTTTTCAGCCTTTTTAGAAATTAAGGAGCAGTTTAGAACCTGCTATTTTCTTTACACTGATGGCTTAAAGAACTATCAGAGTGTAGGCTGTGCTTGTAGTTATGATCACCACTTTTAGATTTTGTCTTTTACTGCAGTATTTGATTTTTACTGCTGAGTATTTACTGTTCACCAAGCTTTTTTTATATATTCAGTGGCAAGACATGCAAGTTAAGAAGGAAAGCATGCTGAGAGGGAGGAGAGTGACAAGGAAAGCAATTATTAAAGGTGATAAAGTGTTAATATATATCTCTGGAATTAGAAATTCTTCATGAGCCAAGCTCATGTTCAACGATGGCATTTCTGAATAATCATGTGTTTCTTAAGTGGTATTAGCACTTGCTTGCAATAAAATGACACTAATGTCCATTAGCATTTACTGGTGACCACTAATCTTTGGCATAGAGAATCTTCCTGATGATAATGCAGATTGGTGCAAATGATGCACTTAAAGTCCAAGATTAAGTGCAACCAAACCTGGTTCTGAAAATTTTACTTCAATTGCCAGTGCTACAATTCCTCTGAAGAAACAGCCATCATGTATAGAAATGACCAGAAGGAGCATTTTGGCCAAAGAATATAGCCTTCATTAACTGCATTTGGGAGAACCAATGTGAATTGGCTGAAGAGCGCTGAACGATGAAACAGGAAAGAGATCCTGGCCTGGGTGTTGAGTCTGAATGAATGTATGATTGCTCAAGTTGTAACTAAAACTTTGGTGTGAGAGAAAATAATAACATGCTCGGAAAACAAGTATAAGTACTGTATAGTATAAACAAATGAGTTAAGTTTAATCATTTAAATAGAATGAGGGGAGGAAGTATCAGGAAACAACATACCAATACACAAGAAAAGGAAAATAAATGGTGTGTTCATCAAAAAGCCATAATAATAATTCCCAAAAATGAAACTAACCTTAAAACAAAATGTTATTCTATGTTATTCTTTTAGTACATGGTCTAAAAGGAACCAAAATTGTTTTCTTAAAAAAATACATAATCTCCCAAGAAATTGATGTTAGCAATTACAAACAAAAATTCTTTCAAATAATTTCACCTTAAAAATTAAGTTATTCAAAAACAATAATAATAAAGTGCAAAACTAACACTAATACATATATAAAACATAACTGAAGTTTGCTACACATGGTTAACTCATGACTTCAAAAACAGCACAAGATAGGCAAAATAAACAGATGGAAGATGGTCAATCAAAGTAATCAAACAAGTGAAAAGATAAATTGAAACTGCAGTATATCATAAAATAAGAAAATCATCACAGTAAATTGACTGATTTAAACCAAAGACTCAATAGTGGTACAAAAAGCAGTGCAAACACTGAAGAGATGATGTGCAAGTACAAATTGACATTTGGCTGAAAATATGTCTGGCAGTGTGTTTTACAATTAGAAGGTAAGGTATGTCAGGATTCCCAAATAAACTTAATGCAAACATAGTTGTGTACCACATATGTAAAATTATCAGCTATGCTGTCATTGCTTCTATTCTATTGGTATGATAAAAATATTACATCATACATTTCACCCACAACATTTAACAAACCCTACAGAAGTGGACTGGTACACTCTTAAATAGGTCCCAAAATGATGTGAATATTAAAAAAATTTAGAAGGCTTGAAACCAGTATTGCAATAAAAATATTTTCTCAATTAATTGTAATAAAATTGTAATACTAAAGCATTTAAAAAATGCAAAGAAAATAAATATGGAAATATAAGATGTAATAATTCATAAAGATACAAGGTATGACACAACCAAATATACATATGATTCTGCTTGTCATATTTGTCATGGGGAAGTGCTGGAAACTTAATGGCATTTAGAAATGGATGAGGGCAGATGGAAGAAGTGCCCCTCAGTCATATCATAGTCAAATCTTTTATTTTTTTGCTTGATAGGTCCTATTGAATGATAAATGAAATGATGCTCAAATGAGTCTGGGGCCCATAGACTTTAAAGTTACCTTACATTTGTCTTCTCAGGATAAGGGAAAACCCTGGAAAAAACCTTATCCAGGCAACTCACCTTAACTGAGATTCAGACTCACAACCTCTTGAAGGTGAGGCAGATGCTAACCCCACACCACAGAGGTGTTGCATCACAAAAGAAACTCAGAGCTTAACCACAGTAAGTGTACTGTATAATGAAGTTGCAACATCCAGTTCTGGGACTTGGAAAAAAGAAAGTTCAGTATGTTATCTATCGGTGATGAATTTAAAACATCATAGTAGCTTGAAGTAGAAATTAATGGACATTACACAGATAATTCATAAAACTCCAGTTTTCAAACACTGAGTTTAAATTGTATAGAAAAAGATATAATTAACAATAAAAGTAACTCCAAATGCAATACATAAATACAGTGATGACAGTGGTCTTACACTTAAACAAAAAATCTGCACTTAGGCTCATCATTAGTGTCAATGATCTACATACACAAATGCAAGAACAACTATACTCATGGGCATGTGGCCAGAATCAGCAACAATAATCTACATAGCTCAAGGTAAATAAATGAAACTTCATAAGCAAAACAAGAGGTCAAAAACAAGTATATATCACTGGTTATAAAGGATGTCCGGAAAATTGACCAGATTACATTAGTATTGGTAGACAACTCTGCAGAGGACCAACTTAATAATAATAATAATAATAATAATAATAATAATAATAATAATAATAATAATAGCAACATCAACATAGTCGCTAATGTCATTCTCATTATCGTCATCAATATTTCTACTTCACAGAGTTCACTGGTAATCCATTTATCAATAGCCCCATACTGTTTTCCCATAACTGGATACCGTATAACAATTTTGATTGTTGATGGCTTGAGTTGATCTTAAAACCCAGTGATTCTCCTTATTGCTCTGAACTTTTTAATGACAGAACAGTTGCCATTTTGATCTTTGTATTATGCTTCACAATGCTGCATATCAAACTCAAAATGCTATGGACTTGGCATGATTTTTTCAGACTATATGATGACTCTTAACCCTGTAACATATGCATTATAAAAGCATGAGGAGGAGTGCTTGAAATGTAGTCATTTTCTTGCTTAAGTGTGAATTACAGGGAACATTGAAATGTCTGAGTATTTTATCTTCCATTCTTCTATTTTCTCTATTCATCTTTTTCTTTTTATTTATTTTGTAATAACTGCTGCTTCAATATCAGTCTGTCCACCATTAATAGCTTCTTGTGTATTTGAAGCTGAATTTTTGCTGGGGGAATGAGGAATTGTAGCCTTCACTGCAGGTTTACTGCCTTTCGAGCCTGAAACAATATGTACAGTAGTAGTTGTAAGTATTGAACTTTTGCCTCAAACTGTAAGGTACTGCAGACAAATGAAATAAAGTAAAATAAACTCTAATTTTTATTTTTTTTTCTTAAAAATGTCTTCATTAGTTTCTTTTAATACCTTTTACCAAACCTTAACTAGTGATTACTGCTGCTGGTAACTTCAATGCTACACAACCACTCATTAGCATATCCTCATCACAAGCCCCATTTCAATAGGAAAAAATGCTAGCATAGTGTTTAATAACCTTAAAATGGATTTGGCAAAAGACATTACAGACAGTACAGTCTTCTCACATGCATTGAATATATGAAGTAGTACTCAACATTTGGACATCCCATACTAGCAGTTTACTACAGGGGAAATTTACTTCCCTCAATGGCTCTGTGCTGAAACCACTTTTAATCTGTTACGGACGTCCACACTTAACTCTATATCCCCCAGTATGGTTATTGTTCAACATTCTTAGAATTAAATAATCATATCAAACAGTGAACAAATGAATAAAATGTGTGAAAAGATGCTCAAATGAAAACCAGGATACATAAGACATGCTACTTCTGACGATAAGTGTAAACCTTAGAGGGGGGGGAACCCAACTATTTTCAGTTAATTCACTCCAGCCATGAGTGAATCATGACAGTGTATAGCACGTTATTTCCAGTGTGAGGAAGTGAAGGGTATGGGAACTGTGGAACCCCCCCTCCCCCAAAAAAAAACAACGTAAAAGGTAGAGTGGACAACTTTGTGTAAATGGCCATATGCTTCAAGGTGCACAGGTTTTTCTTTAATAATGCACCCCCTCCATAAAGTGTTTTCAACAGCAAACAGTAATAAAATATGTATGTTTCATAACATTTCTTCATCCATTCTTAAATTAATAGGTCAGCACATTTAGTTTCTTTATCACCTATAGGAGCATGTATTTCTTTAACACAGGATGATGCAGGGAAAGATAAGCACATGATTAATATAAAATTGGGAAGTAACAATGGCAATAACTTTCTTAAGCTGCAGAAAGTAAGCAGCTGGAGGCATTCACGAGATATCAAGCACAGAGTGATACTGTGAGCGAATCGATTCTTAGGCCAGAAAGAAGTGTAGAAGCAAGAGCTGGCAGCAGCTCATATGCATTATGGTTGTACTTGTCTCTCAGCTGACTGCCAAGTGCATATTATTGTGCTACTCTAATGCTTAACATGCGGTACATCAAAGCTAGCTGAGAAGATGGTGTTCAGTGTAGCATAAAGCAATGTTGTAACGTTTTCTCCAAGTAAGCATTCACACTTGGAGAAAACACCGGCAGTTCATATTTTCATTCTTGCATGAAGTGCTGCACACATCTTTTCCATACATTGAATCTATGTTATACATTTTCTCAACACTCTGCAAACACTGTCACACAGACGGGTAACATTCCACTTTCTTATGGTATGTTTATGGCGTAACCATATCAGCTCAATCAGATTGAGACAACAGTGATATGACAGTAACTTGGGGGCTTCATGACCATGATCTTTTGCCATTTTGTCTCTTACATACATTGGCCTCTGAAATTTTATCCAAAAGCACAGCCTTTAGAGCAATTGGACTGATTAATTCTAAATTATGTTCTGTCATGAGTCTGATCATTTCATCTTGTTTTGCATTCTTTGTAGTGCAAAGGTTTAAGTACAGATAACTTGAAGCTAACTGCTTAAGATTTCCTATGTCTGATTATGAGTATTGCACCAACACTCATCTAAATAAACTACAGGATACCCTTCTTGACTGAGATAGTTTAGCTCACTCAAATGTCACTATCCTTGCTGATTCCATAATCATGTGCCTCTTATTTAACCTTAAAAAACAGAACCCTAACTTCGGTAACAACTGTCTATGTGAATCCCTTTTATATAGAAAATTGCACATGGTTGGAAAATCATTCAGCAATTCCAACACTTGGTCCTAGGCCTCTTTTTCATACAACCTATACACTTCTCTATGAACTATGTCACAGGTGAAAGTATCAACCTTCTTTAACTCTGTTTTCTTCTGAGAAGACTGGTTATCTGCTATTTGCTTAAGCTTACTGCTTTAGCGGTTTTAATGACAGGTCCTTTCCCTGTTTTATTGGTTCCATATACTGAAACTTATTACACGTTATTTAAGGGACTATCTGTGTTCCTAAAGGTGGCTTGCTTCCTTTTTCTCCTCCTGCACTTGCTGCCCCTACTTGAAGTTTTTTTAAGAAGTTTTGAAGCATTATTCACACACTACAACTGTTATCACTGCCAGAAGAAATAGCTATATGCCAAGGCTGCCACATATTTAGGAATAAACATAAAACTTTATAGTACCTGTAAAACTCATAAGAAAATGATGAGAAAACAGGGAAGATGTTGCAACTCTGTGTTTCACTCCATGTGTCATTTGTTGTTTCTTTGCATTCATTGGCCAAAGTGACATGCTCATTAGTGTAATGTAAAATGCCAGCAACTTCCAAGAATAGCATATGGTATGTGTTATCCAAGAGACTTCTGCCACATGTTAACCATTAAAGTAGCACAATAATAAGCACAGTGATGATATGGTAGACTGTTGTGAATTCTCCCTCACTCAACATTGTTACTACAGTATATTTAATTTTCAAAATAATCCTCTCACATACAACTGCAGCAATAATAAGGAATAACCATAATTAAATATTCAGCTGACATAATTTGATATAGAATGTTTTACCATGAGATACCTTTAAAATAATTTTCAACAGGAAGTCCATCTTTATTGAGGTTTGGCAGGGGTCCTCATTGGGGGCCCTGATGATGTATATTAGTTGCACCAGCCTAACTATGCCCCTGTAGTCTGACCATCAAGAAAAAAAATATTCTGAGTTGTTAATTATAAAATATTGGTTGATTGACTACTAATGTTACCTGAACACAATTTTCTGTCTTTAAACAATTTTTTAAAATGCCCTTCTAACAATCTTGATTATAACATACAAAGGGAAGAGAGGAAAATGTTCTTACTTAGGGGTTATTAAAAATATGATGGCATTAGTATCGCCTGCATATTGGTTTTTTATAAGCACATTTGATTCTCTTTTGTTTTGCTATGTCTTAATTGCTAAATTGTGATCACCTACATATTGCTTAGAATGAAATATCTGTGGCATTTGTTTTATTTTACATTCATTTTCTGTGGAGTAACAACTATTTTCTACTCCATGGCATTCTCAACTAAAACTCAAAGCCTTTTTGCAAGCATGTTTTTTTATAATTCTAGTCTGTTCATATTCAAGTAAAAGGGATTTGTAAATCCATTTTACTCTTTTAGTAATTTATGAAATGAAATTAGGTGCTTTATAGACCATGTCTATGATAAAGAATTGGGCTTTTCAATGGTAAAACAATTATCAAAATAAGTTGAGTGATCTTTTAGATTCACACACACACACACACGCATTCTCTTTCTCTCTCTTTATAATACTATATAGATATTAAAATAAGCAGTACACACATATATGTAATATAGAGGCCCTTGCAGCCTGACTCCACAACCACCTCCACTCACCCCTGTGCAAACAACATCGAAACCGTCCATATTTCATTGGTATCGACCCTCTTTTCAGAAAATTGTCCTCTATCCCACTAACACCTTACCTCACCACTTTAGGTCTAAAGGTGGCTCACTTCATAACAAATGAGACATGATATAAAAAATTTGATGTGTTACACTCACACAACTTTCTCTACTCTTGTACAAACTATTTTTACAAACTCTTATTCTCCATCTATTTCATATTAATCGAGATAAACATTTGCAGAAATGATCTTATTGCTAATTCTCTTGTAGGTGCAAGGGGAATATGGTAGGCTTTAAGCGATAGTCAAATCTTTTAAGAGCTGGTTGCTATGTAGAGTATTCCATTTCTTTGCATGCCCAGAAATACAAAAAGAAAAGAAAGAAAAACAAAACAAATAATGAATTCCCATTTGAGAAAAAGTATGAAGTATTGGAAAATTCAAACAAATAACTAGGAATATGTCAGAAATGGTTCACTGCACACAAAAAATGTATATGACATAAATTGTGTGTTTTGTGGTAAAATTTTGTCTAACTCTTACAGTTTACCAGTTATGCAAAATTCATTCAGATTGAAGATGACTTTTGGGGACATTCCCAGAAAACTCTAGATATGCCTTTTATTTGCCATGAAAGTTTCTTAAAATATGATATTTTGATCAAAATCGTTAGTGCCATTTCTGAGAGAAAAAAAAAAAACTTTGAAAAATGTTCCATGTAAAGGGTAGTCTGGAATGGGGGGATTTTCTTGAAAATGTTTGTGTCGCATCTTTTAAGGATACTGAACTCAAATACCAAGTTGCTATTTATCCGACTTTTCGTTTTTGAGTTACGCTGTTCACAGACACACACACGGGCCTTTTTTTAGAAATGATTTTTTTGCATTATGGCGCTTCAAAACATGTATTTCCGGTGAAATCTCAATATTGAATTTTAGGTGAAATGCAATATTTCTACTTACTATATGTATTAGAGAAAGTAATAAGCTTAAGTAAAAATACTTTGTATACCCACTAATAAACGATAGAGGGTAGGGAATGTAATGTGAATGTATCACATCAGATTTATTCTTCTTCTAGTTTACTGCTTTGCTGGAAAAACGTGCTGCCTCACTAGCACCCCAATTTTAGCCTTATCCGAGTGCACTTCTGTTCGCTTATAATCACACCTTGCTTTATCCACACACATCAATACTTCCGTTCGTATATAATCATATCTTGCTCTGTGTTTTAGTTTTCGGTAATCTTGCTTGTATTACAAATATCATTTTGACTGTTATTATGTTCTCATTTCTTTTACACCCACAGAATATTGTTTTATGTTCTTGACATGCAAAGAGAATTACATTTTACACATAGCGACCAGTTCTAAAAATATTTGACTCTCACTTAAGGCCTACTATGTTCCCCTTGTTTTGTATATGCAAGGGCAATATAGAAATGCCTTTAAGCATAGACATATCTCTTAATAGCTGGTTGCTATGTGCAGCACCATTCTCTTTGCCACAAACTAATACTCTTTCCATATCCAAGACAACAAAATCTGATGTGTTACACTCACATGACTTTCTCTACTCTTGTACAAACTATTTTTACAAACACTTATTCTCCATATGCTTCATGTTAATCGAGATATCGAGATGTTAACCTTATTGCTAATTTTCTTGTAGATGCAAGGGGAATTGGTAGGCTTTAAGTGATAGTCAAATATTTTAAGAGGTGGTTGCTATGTGAAGTATTCCATTCTCTTTGCATTACCAGGACAAAAAAAATTAATAACGAATTTCAGAAAAAGTATAAGTATTGGAAAATTTAAGGGAATAACAAGCAATATCTCGAAAATGGTTCACCCAACAAAAAAAATGTATATGATATGAATTGTGTATTTTAACGCGATTACATTTTTTATGTAGTAAAATTTTGTCTATCTCTTATGGTTTACCAGTTATGCAAAAGTCGTTCACAATGAAGAATACTTTTGGAGACATTCCCAGAAAATTTGAGATATACAATTCATTTGCCATAAAAATGTCTTAAACTTATGGTATTTCATTCAAACTTGTTAGCCATTTTTGAGAAAATTAAAATTTTCGAAAAATGTTCCATGTAAAGGGTAATCTGGGGTGGGGGGATTTTCTTGAAAACCTTTGTGTCGCATCTCTGGAAGATACTGAACCTAAATATCAAGTTTGGTGTTTATCCGACTGTTCGTTTCTGAGCTATGCTGTTCACAGACACACGCATGGATATGTTTCCAAAAATACTTTTTACTTTCTCTACTATGTGTAGTAAGTAGGGGAAGTATTGTATTCCACCCAAAAATTCGATATCAAGATTTCACCAGAATATGTTTTGAGGCCCCCTGAATCCAAAAAAAGCATTTTTGGAATCATGTCTGCGTGTCACTATTAGCAGTAAAGTTGTGCAATTACTTAAGTCTAATAAAACAAATCAATGTGAAAAAGAGAACTAACAATTTGTGTGATTTAGTATAAGCATATTCCGAGATTGTACCTCTCCATTTTATATCACATCCATGACATAAGTAATATATTCTTTCCCACTTAGAAGTGCAAAAATGAAAATGCCAACTACTGTCTGTTCTTCTAACCTAAAATATGAATAAGTCACAGTATTTATTTTACATGCATTGTCATAATTAATGGGTTGAAAACAATTTTTACATACAACTGCCATGCCCAACAAAAATGTAAAATTATCTGGGTATACTTTTCTATCATGCCTAACAAGCAAGAATGTCGTAAATGACAACAAAGCATGAACATTGAATGAATAGGGCACTTTTACTCATTCTAGCAAGGCAGCATAATTTAAAACACATTTTCAAAGCCTCAAAACCCATTAACATCTAAGTTACTTATACTGCTGGTTGCATTTCCCAAACTTTTAGAATAACACATTTGTACATTATCTTAAATGACTTAAGTGGTTTTATTTTAAGTTCAAAAGAGTTGTAACCATGTGACAAGGGAGTGCCTCTTGTCTGTTGGACAAACTACAACTTTTCCCACTTAGTATGTCATCCATTCCTCTACATAAAACAGTTTGGTTCAGATCATAAAATTTTGTGATTATTCTTGTGCAGAGGAATTTAAAACAATAGGAACATTAAGATAAAATAGAACTTAGAAAACAGTAAGCAAATATTAGGAAGAAAATATCAGAAGCAAAAAACAACAGTTGGGAAAAAAACATGTCAAAAGATAGAAGCTTTCATTGGAAGAAAAAGGAACACAAGCTTGGAAGACTTTAAAAGACTTTAAAAAATATAAGAAGAAATGATAAAGAAGTGTTTTGTAAATTTTCAATCATGGAAAAAGTATTTTAAGGACTTATAACAGAGAACACAGAGTACAGTATATGAGTACAGTGAAGGAAGAAGTAAATGAAAGATTGAATGAGTATATGAACTTAGAATTAGAAAATAATAAAGGAAGCAATAACATTGTTAAAATGTGGAAAAGCACCAGAGTTTGGAGGTATACCAGCTGAATTGCTGAAGCATGGAACAGATAAACCATATGAACAACAGAGATTTATTTGAAAAATGCCTGAATGATGAGGATGTGCCAGAAGATTGGAAAATAGAATGTATTTCCACAATGCATAAAAAGGAGAAAAGATGAATGTAAAAACTATAGAGACATTTCATTAAGTAGACTTATGGTAAAGTAATTAAGCATTTCCTTGAGCTACAATACAAAAATTTGGAAACAGAAGAACAGACAGGCCTTAGAGCAGCCAGATCAACTATTGGTCATATATTCTGTTTACAACAGATAATAGTGAAGAAAATAGAACACAAGCCCTCCATTTGGTGTTCATTGATATAGAAAAAGCCTATGTTAATGTATCATTATCACAATTATGGTTAGCTTTAAAATTTATGGAAATTAGACCTATTTTGATAAGAGTAATTCAAAATTTATACAAAAATGCATCTGTAAAAGTAAAAGTTGGAAAATATTTGTCCAGTGGATTTCATATTAATATAGAATTATGACAGGGATGCTGTATATCTCCTACATTATATAAAATTTACACAGAAAAAGCTATAGAAGGTTGGAAACATAAGTGTAAAAGTATGGGAATTCTTTATAGATGATGACTCAACAATATGTTCCCTGTAACTTGTGAATAATCAGTTAATTCTGGCCCAAGAATATGAAGATGTAGAATGCCTTACAAAGAAATTTATTCAAGAATATGACAAATGAGGCCTATAAGTAAATATGAGTAAATCCAAATACATGGCCATTGGAGATGAAATGGGGATACTTAAATACACAGGGGAATATAAATACCTGGGAGTAAAGATTACACAATATGATAAACAAGAAAAGGAAATAAGATCAAAGATAAAATCAGTAAAATATTGTTATATCTACCTTGAATGGTATATTATGGGATAAACAGGTCTCAAAAGAAACTAAAATTACAATTTTTAAAACAATAGAAGTATTATAATCTACAGCTCCAATGTGTGGACTCTGAACTATCAGTTGAATTATTGGTAACAGAAATGGATTATTGGAGATCTGCTAAAATTAAATTAAAATGAGTTTTATTTAGGGAGCTCTTTAACTATCTTAGTGTCCCATTCTATGTTGGGTGTGAAAGACCAGAAATTTTGCTCAGAGCCCTCTGTCAAGGCTTGGGGTTCTTTTACATGCCATAAATCTATGATACCGGACCACCAGCTTTATTCCCTTCCAAAGGAAGCCATGCTAAGGATTTTTATGCCCAAAAAAACCCATTGTCCTCTGCTGGGTTTGAACCCGTTACCTCGGAAATTAGAGGCTAGAAGATCTGCTAGGATATCTAAAAGAGAAAAAATTAAAAATGAGATTATAAAAGAAAATATGAATGTTCAAAATTCAGTTTTAGATTATATTCAACAGAAACAATTAGAATGGTATGAGCATGCTAAAAGAATGGAAAATGGAAGATTACCCAAAAGAATAATGGAGTGAATGCCACCAGGAAGGAGGAGAAAAGGAAGACTGCATAGCACGTGGACTCAAGAAATTAGGGGGGCAATGATGGGTTGGGAAATTGAGGAAGATTTATGGTCCAATAGGCAAGAATAGAGAAATGTGATAAGATGTTAAAAACTGTACTCTTGGGTGCCAGAAAAGTGTTTGTACATTGTAAAACCAGAAATTTTATATATATTGGTATAGTATACTGTAGCCTGGAGCCATTCTGTTGCTGAGTTAAAATTGGTTCTGTAGACAAGGGCATTACAGGTGCCATCTTCTTAAGTATTTTGATTCTTGAGGGTGCCTTACAAAATATCTCTTTTTCACATTGGCTATAAAACTATCGGCATCCAAAAAACAGGCTCTAATTTCTTCCACAACTCAGTAAAGAGCATTTGCTAACAGATTAAATATATTAATGTGGATATGGTTGCTGTATTCCAGTATATCTCTTTTTCACGTTGGCTATAAAACTATCAACATCCAAAAAACAGACTCTAATTTCTTCCACAACTTGGTAAAGAGTATTTGCTAACAGATTAAATGTATATGGTTGCTGTATTCCTGTGGCATCTTCTTCATATGCGAAGCTCCTTCATTAACCAGTAGTGAAACATTTTCTTTCTTAACAGCAGAAGGCAACACAGACAAGGAATAATTAAACTTGTAATTATAGAAGAATTAACCTCCCCCATCTCTTCAGAGGTTAAGAGAAATGTTTTACCAATACCATCAGGTGTCAGGGTTCTTATAACAGCATTAGTGCTGGCCTATTAGCAGCATCTTTAGTTTTATCTATACTACTGCATCTCATATTATTTAGGTATTGTTCATAGGCCTGTTGGTAAATATGTTTTGTGTAATCTGAAGGAATTTTCCTATTAATGGATTTGTTTAAGCTACAAACATGCATTTTGAAAGTTGTGCCCTTTTTAAAGGAATGCCGACTCTTATTAGCCTATGTATGACATAGATACTCCAAAAATTCCAATTTGTGGATTGGGGCCCAGGAGGTTAATGTCCACTTTCTTCATTTTTTTCTTTCTATAATGTTACTTGTGTTTCATTGAATTACAATGTTGTTTAACATGATGTTTTAAGCATCTTTTGAGCTCTCTGTGGTTTTGCAATTTGTGCTGAAGTTTTCCCTGCCAAATTCCATTACAAATGATGCTAATTGCAGTGATGATTTTTATGTGTGATTCTTCTTTACTTTAGGCATATTGCCACAGTTCTCCACTGGTTTGTATGCAGTGAATAAATGGAACAGTTGCAACAAAACAGGCTGTTACAGAGGGAAGGGGAGGAAAGTGTTTGTCACAATACCTGATGTCACCTATATTTTATGCGGTAACATGATTGCTCTGTTTGCGTACTAAAGCCCCTCTGCTTGCTGATGACAATGAGCGCAAAGGGGTGCATGGTCAGAACATAACAAGTTACCCTGGTAGACCAGCATGGATGTCAAATACATATCAAAGTGGGTCTCAGCACAAAGCCATGGAGGGAAAGAAGTTACCCCTGCGGTAAACATCAATAAAATGATGTCCAAATGTTGAGCACTACTTCAGACATTCAATGCATGAGAGAAGACTGCACTGTCTACAATAATGTCCTGCAGCAGTTTTTTCTCATTAGTTGTTAGTAGTGTCCTGAGTCTTTATCTGCAGGGTTTGTGTGATACAGATAAAAATTAAATTATTGCACCACTTTTAATGTATTGTTGTATTTTATCGTATTTCAATAAATATATATTTTTTCGTTTAACAAATAAAACATGCCCTTTCCTTATGTAATATTCCTTTTTAAACTACTCTTAATATATTTTTGAGAAAATATATTCTTCTCTTCTATGAGCATGTCTAAAATATGTATTTGTTAATCCTTAGAGAAAGAAAAAACAAGTTATATATTGGTAAAATTTTTCTTTTTGTACATAACAACTGTTCCTACAGAGATGTTAATAAGGTATTTTCATTTGTCTTTTATTTTCTCCTTCATATTTTAACAAACAAATTGATTTCCTCACACTGACAGTAACTATTAAAGTAGGTTATGCAATTTTGAATTCTTAAGGTTATAGTATTTCTTCGGTTTTGTTTCCTAAATATTTTTCCTGGTTATTTTATTTTTCTCAGACACATGCATTTTAATATACAAATATTTTCACTGGTAAGTAATGATCACAGTTTTTGTATAAATTAAGTGACTTCCTTAATTACATATGCATTTAAATAAAACAACTTCCAATCAACATATTAAAACAATATTTCAATTTTATAATTAAGAAATATATAGTAAACATCTCTTTGAGGTCTTATAAAACTGTTACAGTCCTTTATCTTATCCATTTTAAGATTATTAAACATATGCTAGTTTTTGCATTTTCATCTAGCTAGACCACTTTTGCATAGGTGTCTTTAATTTTTAAATGGATATAACTGAAAAATAAACCTTTTCATTATCAATTCTTTCTTATAACTTTTAGAAACATATAGAACAGATAACTCAACCTGCTTACATGAACTTACCCATTCTGAGTATATGCTTCTCTAAAACTATGATGGGAGATTCAAAGCAAAGAGAAAGCACCACAGCCAACATCAAACTAATGATAAGATCACTGATGAAATTTGGTACCTGAAAATTGAATGCAAAATTTACAAATTGCAGCAGTTCTATGGAGAGTATAATAATATATGAACATTAAAACTTATGAATGCATTTTTTTAACCTCTCTTGAACACCTCTGCCATTGTCATCAAATCTTAATTATCATGTTCTTTTTTATATCAATGAACTATAAATCAGGAGCTTAGTCAGATGTTAACTTTGAAAAATTACTCAGTTAAAGGTAGTTTTATTATAACTAATACCATCACTTTTGATCCCTAAATTATTATTCTAATACTCCCAGGAAAAATGCCACCTAGATAAATTATGGCCCCTGACAAATCATGATTGTGGGGCCCCTCAAACCCCGACTTCATAAGATCCCATAAAAGTATTGCACAGAATAGTAAAGTATGTACTGTAGTATAGTAATAAATGCATTTTTAAATGAATACACTTAATACCTGATAATAAGAAGTTAATTACTGAATAATAATTTCCTATTTATTAATATTAATGCCAAATACTGACGTCTTATGTGAGTATCCTGAAGATTTGTTGCATGGCACATTTTAAACAAAGGTTTGGATGTGATATATCTACCCTGCTGTTAGCATTGTGACAACTTGAATTTTCTAACTTTGACAGCCACAAAATCATCTATAATATCTGTGAAGTTTAAGTCTAATGCTAATTGGTGTTCTATTGACAAGATAGATAAATGGTTCAATTTCTCTTCTTCCAAAGTTGATCTCAAATGGTTCTTAATGAAAAACAGTTTACCAAAACTTCTCTTGTCAGAAGCAGCACTAACTGGCAAAGTACAAAATAATCTTACAGTAACACACAGTTCTGGAAATACTAACTGAAGCTTGAATTTATAAATGGAATTCAAGAGAGCAAGTGGAAATCTTCTGTTTTAGTTTTTTTTGACAAATTTGGAAATGTCATCTTAAAAATATACTGAAAGTGTCTTAGTTCACTCTTTCAGTGTGTTGCTCAGATCTTTAGGATATTTTGAAGTAAGATTCCTGGTGAAACTATCCAAATCACCTTCTGGTATTTTTCCTGTCATGTCAAGAATCAGGTCAAAGGTTTGGCACATATCTTGAACATCTTTAAAACAAACATTTAATTCAATGAGGCCATTGAATACCCCCCCCCCTTCCTCCTTCAACTGACTTTGATTATCCTCTTCTTTTTAGGACTTACAAGCCAATATCTTGGGCCAGTGGCCTGTCAAGGAGCAAGCTACCTCTGGATCAAGCATATTCTGGATGCTGATCAGCCCAATGCCTGGTATGATGGTGAGAAGGAAATTAAATGTAGGGATGAAAGGGGATAGGAAAATTCACGGATCAAATTATCCAACCGAGCATTCACTTAGCGACCGAGTGAAACTGCAAAACATCCTTTATTCAGGTTGGTCAGCCCCAGTAGGTTGAACCCAGAACCTCCCAAATGAGAGTCACACATGTTACCACAGTGCCACCATGCTTGGTCTCATGAAATCCCAGGCCCCCCAACATGAGTCCTGATTGCTCCCCCCTCTATGGATGGCCCTGCTAGGAATTGAAATAAATTTAGAGATAATGTTTTGGTTTGTAATAACAGTTTAGAGGCAGAAAACTCTGACTAAATTTAATGTTCTCTGCCTCTAACTTTTCGTTAATTTGAAAGGATTCAACTGGAGATAGTGTTCTCCCAATGTAACATTTTACTAGACAATGCAGAGTTAATACTGAATTTATTGTTGCCACTATTACATTATTAATGGGCAAATACAATGTAGAGCCTTGCTGATGTATTACAACAATGCCTTAATGATTTAACCACGACCAATTACCATTGTATATTTTTGAAGACTTGGTTCCTAACATACCATCTGTAGCGGCAAGGTTGAATAATATCAAAAAAGAATTTCATCATATGCTTTAGGATTGCTTTGTGTAAAGATCAGTACTTTAGAGATTTCTAAGTCTAATGGATTATGGTAGTGAGAGAGGGAATTTTAGTAGAAATTAGTACCTATGTTATACAGCAGGAGCAAATTCTTAGTCAACTTAACCTTGGGAAAATTATTACCTGGAACATCATATTTGGAGCAAAATAGGGCACAAAGTGGTCCTTGTCCATCACTAAATACAGACCTATCTTATCATCTTGGAAGACTGAACATGCCATGATACACCACAAGAGGCCTCAAGCCCACTGATAAGTTGTAGTTATCATCATCATCATCATCATCATCATAGTCATCCTGCTGCTATCGCTGTTAACTTTCTATCTGACTTGGAAGAAGGCCCAACATATCTGCGGCAGCAGATGAAGATTCTTCTGCATCTAGTGAAGAAGCTAATGGATCATGGATACAAAAACGGAAAGACTGTATGTTAAAACCTATACAACTTTGACTCCAGTAAGTGAGTCTATACAACTATATAGGCTATGTGGAAAGATGGTAGAAGCAGCCCCTGTTCAGCAAGCCTTTGAGTCTCAATGGCAGCTGATTTAAGTACGCAGTTGGTGAAGTAAATGTTGATCATACTAATTAAATCAAAGAAATTGAGAGAAATATGTAAACCCCATAACTGGAAAAAGAATAAACACAAGAAATTTATAGCTGCAGGTCTGCCTTATAGATCAAGTACTGATGATTGGAACTAAGGATATTATTTATAAGACTGCTCAAATTTCCTACAAATTTAGTCTTCACTGAAGAAGTCAGGCTTCAAATTCATAAGAATTATTAAAATATTGAAAGCAATGTACATTAAAAGACAATATATTCAAGGCCTGATAGATGTAAAATAGAAAGTGTGCACCAAAACAAAAAACAAGTCATAATAAATCTTTGTACATCATATCTTACTTTTTGCTAAAGTGTAATGAAAGGAGGCAAATACCTATGTCAAGGATTCTTTTTTACCTGCTTTTAAAATTTAAAATAAAGTGGTTAAGAATATTTTAAATAAGAGTGATGGACTGCAATGCTGTAAATAAGGATCGGAAAGGAAGACATGAACCAGGCATAAAGAAAACTCAAGAGGTGCATGGAATTTATAATAAGATGGTATTAAATTTTCCCAAAAGCAGAGTCCCATTACACCAGGAAAGACACAACCAGAGAATACCTTTTAATGATTTAAATTTTTTATTTTTTTTATTTAGTGTTAAAGAATTTCTTTTAAAACTTTAGTTGAGTAAAATAACTTAATGTGGAGTTTACAGGTTCTATAAGTAACTAAACAAAATGGATGATTTGTATATATTGACTTCTCTGGAATATAAAGGTTCTTAAAACTCCAAATTTAGTAAAATGTAAACAGGAGAAAAAGTTTCACACCACATCCAAATTTTCAATAGCAATTTCAACAACACCTTTCACTGAACAAGAACAGATCAATGTGAGAAATATTTTAACTATCAGTGTATGACTGACACAGAAAAGACAGGTTTTCAAGAAACACAAGATTTCCACATTCATAGAGAGGGCACATCAATTGAAAAAATGATTTAAGTTGCAATCAAAAGATGAAAAAATCACTTTTTCCAGTTTAATTTTGAAACAGGTTGACTGCCCCCAAATCAAAGCCAAATCAATGTTTTATAAAGAAGACTTACAATCTATAATCTGGAAATGTACATCTCAAACAGAACAGTTGAGAACTTTATATGGTATGAACGAATGGCTGGCTGTGGAGCACCAAATGTGGCATCATAAATGGTGTTCTGCACCAGAAGTGGCATCATGAATGGTGTTCTGCACCATCAGAACACAATATACTATGGCTAAATCAAGATGCAGTCTAGCTAAAATCAGTTCCTCGCGATGGGAAGTGGACAAAGAAGTGCTCTAAGTGAAAGGGAGGGATTTAACCTCCCAAAGTTTATTTGCTCCAAAAGCAGCCCATTTATCACCCCAGCTCAATAGAACAGAATGATGCAAAACTGTGCGAAAATTATCAGATGTAATGCAAGAGCTAAAACCTCTCAGAGATAAAATTCCAGCCTTGCCAGCAGCATCAGCAACCTTATTTTCTGGTAGTTCAACCTGTTCCAGGCACCCACACAACGAACATGCTATTGCCAGCACAGCGACTAAAGGCACTCCTGGATGCTCTGCACAAGAGGATGGTAACAGTAAAGTGACTGAAAACTGGAGTGCACTCAAGTAATTGTTGCAAATAATGCACTGCCACAGGTCTGGCCACTGAATATATAATAGAGTTTTGTAAATAGGAGCATACCGTATTGTAAAAGGTGATAAAAGGTGAAATCTAAAACTCTGAAGGTTGTGAGTAAATGCACAGCCTAATTTCAATCTCTCTTTCAGCCATCACTGTAAATAAAACCTTTACCACTCACCGGCTGCACATTAAGGTGTGCTGGTGTCCCTCATACATGCAATGCACAACGGAGGTTGAAACAAAACAGAACAGGAGTCATACACCTGATGTGGTTCAACATGTGGGCATTCTGCACTCAAGGAAGGGCAGCAAGAGAAGAATAAAAATGAGGTGTGAGGTGCACATGAGTGACATTGTCAGAAGAGGGCTAGATAAGAAAAAGTGATGAACGGTGAGAGGCAGAACATGAATGAAATGGTATAGAAGCATGAGAACCTTCCTTGCATCCCCCAGTCACCCATCTTGACTGGATCAAAAATAATCCAAGATGGGAAGAATGTTTGATTGATGTCTGACACTGTGGAGGACAAAATAGGAATGCTCCAGTTTCAAGCATGTTATTAATGCTTTTAATGCCCTATACAATACTGTGATAGATCATATATTTTTGAAACAATTCCCAAATTGAGTGTGACACTATCCACACCCACATAGAAATCACTAGCAAAATGATAGATATATTTGATCCTTCGTGTTGTATGCCATGCTCACAATTGCATCAAAGCAAGGCAAATACTGTGATACAGAAGTGGACCAGAAAAATATTTATGACTTCAGTGACTTCCAGAAGTAATTGATAAAAAATAATAAAAACATTGATACTAATGGAAATTGTGTTAGATTGCTCAATATTGTATGTTTTCAATACATAATGATGGACAAGGAACACACATAATTCAAATATGACTCTGTTGAAGAAGAGTCCCTCAAGTCTGCTATACAAATAAGGTCATCTCAGAAGTTTTTAATTGAACATTTGCGACTGAAGAGAAAACATCATGACTTGAAAAAATTGCAACCAGAAACACTGAAAGAGTCTTACCTATGTAGACAATTAATAATTACCTAAGTACATATCATATTTTTTCAACAGTTTATTTGAAGAGAGGAAGTGGCACAGAATAAAAGGAAACTAGTGATGGCATTAGTTTTGCTTAATACAAATTGTAATCAATCAGTTGGCATAATTTACTTTTCTTCAGGAAATTTCAGTAAACATCACTATCAATAAAAATATATTATATAAAATATAATTCGGTAATGTAACATCATTAAGTATACATTGTACAATGTTTAGCATTTTTCTCTGTTATAAATTGTTAAAACAAAATACTTCTGTTCATACAATAAAGCGTTTTTCAATATGAATCATATGTACTGTTGGACAACGAGAAGAAGGCGAGCGGGGCCTGAGGGGCGAGTGGAGTTCTGTAACTGTTTGTCTGCTCACGTACTGTCGATTGTTTACTACAAAATGTGTTTATGTATGCAAATGAACCACCCATGCTGCCAGATCTGATACTGGTAGAACAGCAACCGCCATAATAGGTGTTAACGCATTGCCTCTTGCCATGGGTGAGTACTTGACAACACCGTGTAGTAGTTTATAACCTCCTAACATGCTTATCGTATCCACACGGCGAGCGTAAATATGTTACGGACGCAGGAAAGTGTTGATGTTACACATTCCTCTCGCTTGCCTTCTTCTCGTGGTCACACAGTAGAATATTCAGTTCTGTAAAATTATTGTGGATACACATTATTTGCGTATTCAACATTTTTTTAAATATGTTTCTTGTTAATAAAATTAATCTATTATTACTTTATGGCACTATAATGTTATTTTCTGATAAAATGTTAGCTCTTGTTATCTGAGGTTACAGTTAGAGTCAGAGAATGCCATCTCCAAAAAATGCAAATTTTCATTGTAAATATAATGAATAATTACTTTAACTCATGCTGAGTTGTCTCCTGGCAAATGTTTTATATATGTGGTAATATTTATAAAATGTTTCCCCCATATACTATATATATACTATATATATATATATATACAAAGAGTGGGCCATTTAAGTTGAGACTCTATAATATCTCCAAAACTAAACGTTGTAAAAAGAAACGCCTTGAATAAAAGTTGCTTTATATTATGGGGTAAAGTAAATGTCACTAGTCATGTTTTATTTGGAGAACATTATAATGATCATTTTAGGGTCAATTTTAATGGACCCTAATTGTAGGTTCCCATTTAAAAAAATTAAATTGACTCTAAAATGACCATAATATCCTTCAAACAAAACACAACTAATGGCACTTACTTTCCCCCATAATATCCAGCAGCTTTTATTAAAGACATTACTTTCCACAACGCTTAGTTTTGGACATATTGTACAGTCTCAACTTCAATGGTCCACCTGTGTACTTATGGCAAAAACCACTAATAAAATCAATTACAACTTAACAACTTAGAAGTCAGTACAGATTTTTATATACTTTCTCAAAAATATAAATATGAATTAACTTACCATAACAATATCTGCTGCATACACAGGAACTCTTGTAGAAAATGCACGGACCATTTGATAAGTCATATGTATTAGAAATATGCAATATGTTAATCTGCTCAGTGGTTGAAATACCCTCCATGAGAGGAAAGTATTAATGGGACCTGAAAGTAAAGGTTGAAATGCATTAGTTGCATGTTTTATTAGTGATGGTTATAGATACACATATTGTTAGGTAAATAGTACATTGCTTACTGAAACTTTATTGCTCTGTACCTTATTTTATATCTGTGCAGTTTGCATATGTGTGGGTGTGTGTGTTATGCCATAAACGTATTTATTGCATATTGCTTATACACGTAACTAATTTATGCAGCATTTTTATATAGAGCTCTTTGCACTCTTTACTTTAAAAGAATGTATTCTGTGTAATATAAATTGTAAAAGTTTTATAAACCATCATGTAACTTCTGCCAATTTTAGGAACGTATTACTGGTCTTTTTTTCTTAAATTTTCCTAAATCTCCAATATACTTATGGTTGTTATTTAGTAGATATATCATCTGTGCATTACGTGCGGTGAAAAACATGTTCACTTTTATATCGCAGACAGCAGTCATCAAATGAGCAAAAGAGATAGTGTTAAAGTAGGAGAAAAGTAGGGTTTTTGGGCCACGTCAGAGATAAGGTGGAGGAAGCTGCTTCTGGCGCTGGAAATTGACGCAGTCAGTCTTTTCTGTGGAAAGTCGGAAACGTTTGTGAAACTCCAAGTATACAAGCGTTAAGGCGAAGTTGGAGGCGGCATTTCAATATGCAAGTACGCCAAAAACTAATTTAAATAGCAAAATCGTCGACAAGAAGAGACGTTGAAATGCGTGACAGAATCCATTCCACAATAGGACTGATGGCCGCAGCATACAGAGTGACGCTGAATACCGAGCCCATAGGTACTCTTGATTTTAAAAATCCAGAAAATCCGAATCCCCATGCAGGCAAGATATCTGGTGCTTCATAAATAATTCCCGAATAAAGATTAAACTTCCCCGAAACTCCACAGATGGGGGAGAGGGGGGGGTTACGAAGTAATACCTTCCAATAGGTATTATAGCTTTTTATAAGTAAACAAACAGCACCAGAATTTGACGCTTTATCAGGAACTCATCCATTATACACCTTAAGGTTAACTAGGGATTGACAGTAGATGAGTCACGGCAAAAGCCGCACAGCGCGTTCGCTAAAAGATTTTGGGATTCAAGCGTGTAAGTTAACTGCCGTTAACCATGCGTTCCAGAACCTTGCAAGCATAATTAGTAAGCGAAATCGGGCGGTAGCTGGAAGCGAATTGGCGGACCTTCCCAGATTTCAGGATGGGACACGGTGGCTTCACGCCAAACTGCCTCGAAAGTCTAGACCGGAATGACTGCAATAGAATGTGGTTCGAGGACGGTGACATTGAGTACGGAGATATGGCATAGAGTAAAGCTTTATTTCCATATAACAGATGCTGGCGTAGACGTTGTAAAGTTCGCCACTTAGCGCTTCCACAAAGCCCCTTTACTTCACGAATAATACTGTGAGCCTGCAGCCTTTTTACTTTCTCTACTACGTATAGTAAGTAGGGGAAGTATTGCATTCCACCCAAAAATTCGATACCGAGATTTCACCGGAAATACATGTTTTGAGACCTCCTGAATCCAAAAAAAGCATTTTTGGAAACATGTCCGTGTGTGTGTCTGTGTGTGTGTGTCTGTGTGTGTGTCTGTGAGTGTGTGTGTCTGTGAACAGCATAACTCAAAAACGAACAGTCGGATAAGCACCAAACTTGGTATTTAGGTTCAGTATCTTCCAGGGATGCGACATGAAGGTTTTCAAGAAAATCCCCCCACCCCAGACTACGCTTTACATGGAAGATTTTTCGAAAATTTTAATTTTCTCAAAAATGGCTCTAACGATTTTGATGAAAATATCATATGTTTAAGATAATGTCATAGAAATGAAATGTATATCTCGAATTTTCTGGGAATGTCTCCAAAAGTATTCTTCATTGTGAACGACTTTTGCATAACTGGTAAACCATAAGAGATAGACAAAATGTTACTACACAAAAAATGTAGATCGCGTTAAAATACACAACTTATGTCATGTACATTTCTTTTGTTGAGTGAACCGTTTTCGAGATATTGCTTGTTATTTCCTTAAATTTTCCAATACTTATACTTTTTCTCAAATTCGTTATTCATTTTTTATGTCCTGGACATGCAAAGAGAATGGAATGCGCCACATAGCAACCAGCGTTAAAATATTTGACTATCGCTTAAAACCTAGCATATTCCCCTTGCATCTACATGAAAATTACCAATAAGATTGACATCTCGATATCTCGATTAACATGAAGCATATGGTGAATAAGCGTTTGTAAAAATAGTTTGTACAGGAATAGAGAAAGTCATGTGAGTGTAACACATCAGATTTTTTAACAAGGCGATGAAGTTCTCCAATTTCCGATGTCGCTTAAATATCTAAAGAGCATATTTTCATATAAGAACGGCGTTCCTGCACTCCTAAAGCCCCGGTAAACGCCTGGGGTGGGTGGATATTCGGGGAATGGAGCGTTCGGCAACGCCAGTGTCAATGGTAAGAAATTTGCGGTTTGAGAAGCGGGCTAGGCGAGAGTAGAACGCCCAGTCATTTGTGTTCAACTGCCACATAACGTCTATGGAATATACAGGCTGGTTGTAATTAAACTTTCGCTACTTGAACCAGTGTAGACGGAAAACTATTTACCGTATGGGTACTCACCTTTGTAGGAATTATGTTCAGACCGTGCGCTGCAGGATTTGTGTTGTTATTAGTGTTAGTGCCATGACCTTGCTGTTAGGCGCTGGTTCTGTTACGGCGACTTAGGTTTGAAACACAAGCACCAGTGTGCATTACAGTTGCAGACAGTCAACATGGGCCTGGACAAGGTTAGCAGGGCTTTACTCGAAAAGTTGTTTTATCAAAACAACAACAATAGTGCTGCTGTTCTTCGCGAATATCGACGTATTAAAGGAATACAGAGAGGTTCTCTTTGCGCATCGGGGTTGAAGAACGTGATTCGAAATTCGAATTAACTAGCGATTTGGGAATTGCTCCTGGGAGAGGCCAATGGCCAATTGCGCCATAAATTGTTGAAGAAGTTACTGTTGCTATGGATGAGAATGCTGGACGCAATGTGCGATCTTCAAGCAGTGCACGAACTGTGCCACCACAGCTGAACATTCCATGTTCCACCGTTCAAAAAGTGTTGCGAACAGTTGTGAAATTATATCCGTACATACTTCACATTACTCACCAATTGTTGCCACGTGACGCAGACATTCGAGTGGACTTTGTTCTTAGGTTTCTTGCAAGGATAGGAGTTGACGACATGTAGTCTTGGAACATATGGGATGATGAAGCACACTTTACAAATTAAATTGAGTTTTATTTATGGACGCTCTTTAACTACTGTGGTCGTTAGCATCCCATTCTATACTGGGCGTGAAAGACCGGTAATTTTGCTCAGACCTCTTTATCAGGTTGAGGTTCTTTTACGTGCGTAAATCTACGACACGGGACCACCGGTGTTGCCTCCCTTCCGAAGGAAGTCATGCTAAAGATTTTTACTTACGCTCACTGGGGCAGTGAACACTGACGCATTTGGGGATCGTCACCGCAACGAACGTTCATGAAGTTACCCTGCATAGTGAATGCCTCACTGTGTGGTGGGCTTCACTGCACACTTTCTAATTGGTCCATTTTTCTTTGAGGAACTCGGACCCCAAGGAATGCAGCGTGAACGCATACGTTACTGTGATCTCTCCTTTACGGAAGAGAGGTGTTTTGGATGCATGATGGAGCTCCACCTCACATAGCTCGTGAAGTCACTCGGTTACTCCGATTGGAGAAAACTCAGTCATTGGCCGATCGTTCCAAACTGCGTGGCCACCAAGGTCACAAGATTTGAACCTGTGATTTCTGGCTATGGGGTTACCTGAAGGACAGGATTTATCAACGCAACACTAACACACGTTGGAGGTTGAAGATGAGCATAGCGAGGGAGGTAGCCAACATCCCACCTGAGATACTTCGGGTAGCAGTAGAGAAATCTCTAGTACGGTTCCAGGCTATCGTGGATGCAGAATGGCCATCATATTGAGCAACGTTTGTAACCTGGAACGTAAACATGGTACGCAATTAACAAATGTTACCCTCTCATATGGAAATTAAAAATGTGTTTCTTTCAATGGTTTATGCGTTATTACTCTTCCGCATATCCTTATAAATGTTGCCACAATGTTTCTTGTCTATGATTACTCATTTTTCATGGGGGCTCTCTCAAGTAGAGAAGTTTAATTGTAACCACCCAGTAAATGGCATAAAAATAAGGTAATTTAACCCAGGAAAATAGTCGTTGGAGAGCGTATCAGAAACGACGCTCCACTCCAAATGTTAAGCAAGCTGTGGTGATAATAAATAAATTGGGTTTTATTTATGGATGCTCTTTAACTACTATGGTCCTTAGCGTCCCATTCTATATTGGGAGAGCAAGACCGGAAATTTTGCTCAGAGGCCTCTTTATCAGGTCTTTAGGTTCTTTAACGTGCCGTAAATCTACGACACGGAACCACCGGCTTTACTTTCCTTCCGAAGGAAGCCGTGCTAAGGATTTTTACGCCCGAAAAAATCCATCGCCCTCCGCCGGGTTTGAACCCGCGACCTTGGGAACTAGAGACTAGCACTATACCACTAGTCCACGGAGGACGACAAGCTATGGTGAGCAAAGACTTAGGTCCAGATGAGAAAGGTGACCGTTAAGTCAGAAAGAATTGTTGATTCGCCGGCATTTAAAACAGAAACATTAAGTTGATCTAGAAGGTTAGCCATGCCCGAGGAGATCCGCGGGAAAGGAGTTGAGCATTACAGTCGCCACCAGTAAATAAGATGCAAGGAGTTGGAGACTATATTCAGAAAGTCAACATCCGCAAGGGAAAGAGGAATAAAAATGTCACACGTTGAAAAAGCAAAGCCAGGAAGAGAAATCTGGACAGCAAAAGCTTGCAAGAAAGTGAAGAGCGGAACCTTCTGTTATTATATGTCATCGCAAACAATAATCATAACCCCACCATCCGCAGAAGAGTCCCTTTCCGGTCAAGATCAAAGCGCACTGAGATGCCTCCGAACATAAAAGGGATTCTGAAGGCGAAGCTTGTTTTCCTGCAAGCAAACGACGAACGCTGTTTTGGGAAAGCAAAATAATTTCCAGCTCTGCACGTTGTGAAGGCACACCGCGTATATTCAATTGGAAAATTGCTATCAGGAAGACTGAGAAGAAAAGACTTCGCAGAACGCGCACACCGATAAAAAGGGCCAAGATTTTACAGTTAGGCTTGTGCGGCTCTGTTGTGTTTGACTTATTACGTGTAGGACTTCGTCCCAGTCTAATGAGGCCTACAACCTCGAAGCTATGCGTGCCACATTCGCTGTTAGGAGAACCGGAACGCGTTAATTTAGATTGGGAGCGATTCGCAGGACAGCCGGAAGGGGATATCCAGCTCAAATGGTCAATGAAAGTGCTAGAAGATGCTGAGACCTTAGCCTGGAAGGAAGACCAGAGTCCATTAGCATCCTTAGATGTCATAACCTCGGGGGAATTTTCTGATTCCACAGAGACGCGAACAAGTATCAGAGCAGGTCTGCACTATGGCATCCTGCTCTGTTGCCATAGTGTAGCCTGGCAGACGAGAACAGCGGAATCCGCCTGGTGTAGCCAGGCAGGCTGCGGTGTAGTTGCCGCATAAAAGGGGTAGTATTCCAGGGCCTCCTGAGAGCACTCAAGTTGGAAGCTGCGTCGAAAACCATGGGGCAGGAACTGCGGAGACAAAAACATCCCTATTGATGGGATCAGAAATAATAATCTTAATACACTAAAACCTACAAGAAGAAAAAGAAACCTATAACAAGAAGATACCGTTAATACTAATGGTAAAGAAACGTGGCAATAATAATTGGAGATGGCCAATGGCGATGGCGATGAGTGGCTCGGGTTCCCAGATGCGCCAAACCCATACCTACAAATGTAGGCCCCTGTACTCTTTCCGAATTATTAGGCTACTAGATGTAAATGTAACATTAAGTTTCCATCCACACAAGGGTCTTGTAGTTGGCCGTTGAAATACAATGCCTCCTTTCTTTTGTAACAGTGCAACCGAACCAAGTTATTTCTGTGCCACGTGTATTTATTAACATCCAGTGGGCTAATTATAAGGTATAGCATGGATCCGCTCATCACTGGCCACTATGGAATACTGGATCAAGTCTGCCTCTATGCAATGATTCTCTTTATAACGAATAATCATCAGCAGAAGATGAATTCCAAATGCTTTTTGAAGCATCTAGGAACTAAGCTCACCAAGTCTTACATGACAGCTCCTGCAAAAAAAAAAAAAAAAAAAAATCATGAGAAATTTTGTTCGAGTATAGCTTTATTTCTAGGTATCAACAATCTCTTGAATACCAAGAAGCACCTTCCAGAATTCCGAAGCAATCAAGATGTTCCATATATCCAAAGAACAAGGAGCAGAAATGCAAACCTGCCCGCGGAAAGTACGGTAATCCAATTTGCAAGGAACACCAGCGTGAAATATGCATCCACCGCCTCGAGATGACGAGAAAATCACCACGTAAATGGAAAAATTATTGTTCAAATATCATTAAAAACATCACAGAGTGTGTTACTAAGTTATCTTCTTTAAGAATATGCGCCTTTTTAATTCCCGATACAAAAATACAACTCCTGTTACCTTTAATAGGGCCAAGTTTGTATTACTTGCAAAGGGTTAAATTTAGTGGCTTTGAGTGAAGCACAACAAGATTGCTTAAGGCCATTCACATTGCCACCAATGAAAATGTTGATAAACAAGCACTGTGGAACCAATCTTATTGTAATATGTTCTCAACAAAGTAGTAATTAATAAAACCTAACATGTCTCACCTCCAATACCAGAAACACATGCAAAGGCAACCCATGCCACACCTAAAGCCCAAATGGAGTGGCTGAAGGTTGTATATAGAGAGCTTTCCAGCTGAGTTGGAGCGGAATCAAATTGATTGAATGGATAGGCTCCTATGAGAGCCCCAAGTAAACCACCTGCCCCTAGCAGCCATCCCAGTAAGGCATACATCTGAAACATATGAATCATTTTCACTTTAGTGTTAATATTTTAATACATTCAGACTAGGCACTAACAGTATATTAAGCATTCAAGAGCAAGGCAGAAATTATTGTTTGGAATTATTCATGAAGAAAAATTTGAATTTACACATTTAAATTTTCAATTCACTATAAATGATTTGAGAAAACCACTTCTTATATGAATTCAAGTTAATTATTATTGAATAATACTTAACCATCATACATAACGCTAGGATGCTGTCTAAGTCTACCAGTCAGTTGGTGTTACGGCTTATATCCCTGCGATAACAAACAATTCACACACAAAAAGTCCTTTAAAATATGAGTCTGTGTTTGTGAATTTTCAAGTTGAAATTTAACATTGACAGTAAGGCTTTATTTTTTAATCATTTTACTTAATACCCTGGTAGTGTACGCACGGATAGACAAACTCCACCATTTTAAGAAAGGTTTATTATTTTATTATTATTATTATTATTATTATTATTATTATTATTATTATAATATTATCATTGTTGTTAATTTAGTTTTATAAGATATAATTAAAAAGCAAGAATTAGAACAGTGGAAAAATCTGAAATACTATAAGGGAGGTGCTGGAAAGGATTAACGACGGTTTAGGAGGTTTTGAATCCGATGAAGTTTCTGATTTCGTAGAAGTTCACCAACCATTAGATTCAGAACAAAGTGGAGTGAGCAAAGATAAGAGATTCATGCAACTCTACGAATCTAACACTTCTAAATAATTACTACAAATGGTCTTCAAAAATTCCAGAGAAGAGAGGCATGCTGGATCAAAATACCATAAATGCCATAGAGCTATTTATGCACACAAATATAGATATGAGAAGGCCCCGTAGACGCTTCTTGCATGATATATGGTCTCTAATTGAGCCGTACTATGGATGAGAGTGAATATACCCACTCTTAGGACTCTAAAAAAACCTACAGGAAATGCTGAAAATGAGCTCTACTAACCTAGAAAGACCAGAACAATTGCCAAAGAAAGTGAGATGTTCCTTATGCCCCCCAAAATAAAGTTAAGAACACTCAAACTGTGTTGTAGCAAAAATAGAAAGAAAATGTGTGCAGAACATAGACCGCTACTTTGTTCAGAATATGCTTACTAACAAAGAAAATATAGTATAATTAAATGTTCAATTGTATTTCATTTTTACGTGAACTCATTATATTTCAGTTTCATTTATAATCATATTAGTGTTTAATCATTCCTACTGCCATAATATTGTAACTATTAATTTATTTTGTACCATGTTATAAAATATAATAAAACTTTCTGGCCAACATTGAAAATCAATGGATTAAAAATAAATGCATAAAGTTAAAATATTGTAACTATTAATTTATTTTGTACCATGTTATAAAATATAATAAAACTTTCTGGCCAACATTGAAAATCAATGGATTAAAAATAAATGCATAAAGTTAAAATAATATAACAATACTTTAAGTTGTCTAGAATAATGGCTGTAACGAATGGCTGTTCAAATTTTTATTACAAGTATCTATTGGATATTTAAATCACAGCTATTATAGGCACTAGTGTGAGGTGGGAGGGTTAAAAATAATGCACAGTAATTTACACAACAAAATTCAAGACCTCAGATCCAAAACTGCACAATTCCACTTGAGACCTAAAATTAGTGATAAAGAATAGAGTTCTTCACGCACGCATTAGTTCCGGTGCAAAACAACATACATTTCCATTAGGAAGTTCATAGAATCTGTCAGAGAAAATGAAAGCAGTTCCAAAGCGGCACAAGTTCTGGACTCATGATGTTTTGGTTCTGATGCAGCACATCATGTCTAAGCTGATCGGTAACAGAAGGCCAAAAGAAAATGCGGGATTTAATGATAGGAGCGCGTGCAGTCTTCTGTTTGCATCACTTGATCGTTCTTGCAAACACAAAAAAAGACAAATTTCTTCAGTGTTTATAGCGTTTATAGTAATTTTCATCATAGTAGACAGCAGTAGTAGTGAAGCTCAAAATGTATTACGAAAGACTTTGAGCCCTGAAGCTTGTAAGGAAAAATCAATTCAACTTAAAAAAGAAACAGTCGCAGGTGAAGCGCTAGTGAATTACATGGGAACATCTGCTCCTACCTGTACAACAATAATAGATATTGTATTTTCAAGGTTTTATTTAGAAAATATTATCTTATGTATGAGTGTGCACTTAATGTGATACTTTAATATATATATATATATATATATATATATTACTGCTGCATAGAATACTATAGTATACACTAATGCATGACATGTATCAGGGCTGGCTCCAGGAGTTCTGCGCCCCATGCAGAATGCACTGGTTAGCAATAAGTTCCTGTTAATGTGCATTTATTTATTTATTTGAGACATGTAGTATACACCATTGTCCATAACAATAACAAAGGATGTTAAGGAGTAACTGATCCTTAAACTGTCTGTAGAAACGGATGTGTTAATGTCTTCATGGAAATCCCCAGATCTTCCTGAATTGAAGAGCAGTAGGTGGCCATAAAAATGACACGTTCCAGCATGGGCATAATAAAGGCCTGTGGGTGACTTCATGGAGCTTTCAATTGTCATCAGTCCAGCCCTTTAATACGGTATGGTAGAGTTTAGCCTTGTTTCAACCAGCTATACTATTTTCCTCAAATTTTTATTTTGTATTTATGTTAAAAATAATGCTCTTAGACTTCAATATTGGTTCCTTTCGAGTATTACTTTTCTCTTATTCTTTCAAAGAGCTAAGGCTTGCTGAAATAGCTCTGCTTCTTTAAGTAAAGAAATAATTTTGCATGTGGCAGAAAGTTAATTTCGGGTATATTACACCATAAATGTACCTTTTTATTGCATTTAATTCAGTAATCCAGTTGAGTTTCTCTGGAGTTAAAAGCAGTAGTGACTAACAAAGTAGGCCAACTACACAAGAAGTAGCTGAATGCTCAAACAGTGATTCTCAGGTTACCACTAGAGCAATAACTGACCTGAGAGGTTCATGAATAATAAATGTAAGCAAATAAACTAAAGCTAGTGGCTATTTATAAACGTGATGCTTGTTATTGAATATCTGAAGCACACAGGATATTTTGACGATGTGCTGCATCCAAATCACTCTGGCGCTTCATTTGTCACCAGTTTCATAACAAAGACTCTCCAGAAAGTTGCTAGATTTTAGGCATTATTTATAATCACGTCATATTTTCACATATCTTGTTCATTTTTAAGATTTTGCCACCCCCTTAAAACCTGTCGCACTGGGCGGTGGCACGGCCTGACCCCCCTTGAGTCGGCCCTACATGTCCTGATTCACTTAGTTAGGTGCAGGACACTTTGAATGGTTAATATATCCATTGAACATATACACATAATTCTCGAGCCTTTCAATAAAATGGAGAATAAAACAGAACTACCCCGGTTGGTTTGCTATTAGTAACCCCACCTCAAAGGGGAGGGGGGTCCCGGTTTAATGAGGCCATCAAGAAACACAGTATCATCTTTCAATATAAGGTAAATGTAATAATCAGCATCAATAATAATAACAATAGCATAATAACAATACATCATTTTAAATGTCATTAAATGCCATGTAAATCAGTTTAGGTTTAGGGACTCCTTTTGGGATGTTAGTTCATTGCTGTTGCTTGATAATTTAAAGATTTATGACTCTGTTTTTTTCAGTGAAATATAATGGCAGTAAGAAGGTTGTGTGTAAGGTTGCCTTCCCTACATTATGTGGAATAATCTGATCTTTGTTCGAACCATTTCGGGTTTTTGAATATGTAGCCTTGTACAGCTGGGGGAAGTAGCAGCCATTGGGCTTTAGGGAATATAACTGCTGAGGACATTAGCGCTCTGACAAAACCATAGAAATAAAAAACAGGTGCTAATCCTGTTTTCTAAAACAACAAAATTAAACTCGGCCAAAACATATGAAAGCATATTTGGAAATACTAATTATACTCAATTTTCTTATTTGTTGCATTGGATGCAACGCATAAATCAATTTGCTCTACTTACTTTTGGAACATGGAGTTTTCTTCTTTTAGTTTCATAGATGAGGAATCCAAAAAACACACCAATCAACCAAGGGGTAAATCGTGTGTGAGTTGGAATATACTGTAGTTTTTGTGTGTTATTATCTCTGGAAAAGAATTACATTAACTTTTAATATGAATTTATACTGGTTTAGAATTCAAGAGCAGAATGTACCTATACTTAGCTTAATGGGGAATACCATTGCACTAATAACGGTAAACAATTTATAAAATAATGAAATATGTTTTATTTTGACACCCGTAAAACTTAAAGGCATTTTTGGAAGTTAAATATTTGGGAAGAAAGCAGTTGTTCTTTCACATTATTGAGCATGAGCAATTTATCTGCAATTACAACAGTGAAGCCCCTATTAAAAAGGATGAAAAATATGTATCCAACTGTAGACTCATACCTTGACTACCATAATTTTTAATGGCATCTGAGAAACTAATGTCAACTCCGCTATATCACTCTCTTAAAAGATTCGTTTTATATTCACAAATCATATATTACCTCCAATGAATGAAACAAGAAATGTATGTAGAAAAATGCTTATGCAACTTAAGCAAAAGCTCTTGACTGTGTCAATGAAAATCTCAGAGAATTTATGTGCCTTTTATGCACTTAAGGCTGACATTTAAAATGCAAGTAAACAGAATCGGTTAATGATTTCCTTAAAAATCAAAATACCTTAATACTTATATTAGAATGAAGTTTAAACAAACATGGAGTTCATTAAGGATCAATATTATATTTACTTCTTTTTCTAATTCACATAGTGGCCCCTGTATAGTTTGTACTGCTCTACTTGCAGATGAAACAACTATTAATAAACAGAATTGCTTTAATGATTGTGGCAAGAAATTATATCAATTGTTAAACTTCCTCTGTTCGTGCTTTAAAGCAAGAATATGTCTGTAAAAATACGCAAAAGTTATGGAATTTATGGCTGAAGATCACCAAATTCCCAAATGCAGCACATGGTCTATGTGAAGACCAATTATAAAACACAAATTTATACCTAGGGGTGTAGTTAACTAAATAACTGTAATTAAAAGGTCTTGGAAAACTGCTATTTAAATGTGAGGTACCTATGATATCTCAGAACATACATTGCTTTTGAGGTTCATTGGGATATATGAAGCACACAAGAAAAGTTTAATACACATTCAGATATCTCATCACAATAGAGAATGTAGCACAGAGAGCTAAAGATCCACTGTTCAGGACTCATACATGGCACTGAAGTGTTAAGCCCAGCTTAACTTTCCTACTTTAATTTGCTCGTGCCAAGGACAAATAATAATTATGAGCCATACATATCAACACTAATTTCCTTAAGTAGAAGCCCAGGAATTAAGTACTTTTGGGTAAAGCTTTGTGGACATTATGACTCCCAAAGCGACCTGAATCAATCAGTGAACAAGAAAGCATTGGATAAATTGATAATAATTGCAGACAAAACAGCAGAGAGGAATCCATGTTCAGAATTGTATTCCAAAAAATAAACAAAGGAAAGAAAAACAACATTAATAGATAGTAAATTAAGGATTTGGTAATGGATAGTAAAAGGACTTTAAGTCTTACTGTCAGGAAAGGGAGGAAAAATATTCTGAAACACATTCAAAAAGATGCAAAAAAAGGGTTGATGAAATAACTTTATTTAGGTTTAAACCAGCTACATGAACGTTCATTATCCCATTTACTGGGTTCTAATATTTAATTAACTTGTTATATTGGATGACACACAACATTTCAATGCTTTGAACAGTAAGTCACTGACGCTCGGTAGATCCTTGTATACAGAAAAAACTACACTCGATATCTACAGAAACCAATGGAGCATATCTTGTCAGCACTCATAAAGGAGTTCAGTCAAAGTTGCAAAGGTTTCCACATCTGGATTGTTCTTCAAATTTAATTCCTTAAGAAATCCATTAAGGTTTCCCTAACACTGCAACTTCCTCCACTGCTCCTCCTCCTTCATTTCTTCTTCCAAACTCTGAATTACATCAGGCAAATACTTGTAGCCATGTACTGCAAAAAGTTCCAGTTTAGGTTTTTGTTGTTGAGTAATTGCTGAGTCTGGTTGATGTCTGCTGCATCCGTTGAGTCTAGGGCACACAGGAAGCATTTGATTTTATCAAAGTTTTTGCACAAGAAAACTGTGCATCTTATCTAAGTAACCCACCTTGTGATGTCAGGAAACTGGAAGGTGGAGAAGGTCACTTCTTGGTACAAAATTTGACTACTGGGAGTCTTTACCAGAATCTTCTTCAGAGCAGCAATAAATACACTTACTGCTGTAATTCTCCCTGATATTTTCACAAACACGGTGTACACCATGTGCAATACATGTCACATGGTTAAGGTTGGGTACATGCCTTTCAGTTGGAAAGTGAAAAGCATGTAGCATGCTTGATCTGTCACCACAAGCTTGATACAGGTTTCTTACACGAGTCATTGAATGATTGCATTATTATATAGGCATTTGTCTTCTCGAGTTGGTACAATTTAAAAAGCATAGGTTTTACCCATTCACCAGATAATGGAAATGCCAACACATTCAAATTATATCTTTGCAGCTCATCGGGGTAGTTTCATCTAAAATGAATCTCACTTCATGGTTGCCGACCGCCTATTTATTTTCGAAGACATTCTCATAAATTGGCTATGTGTAACTTTTTCTCAGAGTGCTCTCAGCCGGTATTGAACTTTGCTTGTACTTCTCAAGCAATGATTTGAATGCAGGATTGTTTAGCTTGTGGATTGTAATTTCTGGCTGGGTAATGCCATGGTAAGATCCGCAATGAACTCATTCAATGACCGTTGCTTTTCAGATCCTGAAGCAAAGGCGTGTAACAGAGTAGTTTGCGTAGGTTTCGAGATAAGAAGTTGTTCTTTATATGTTTGCTGTACTGGATGTGCTGATTTATTCTGTTTCTTTGATGGTAGTCATCGATACAATATTTACTTCGCAGACTGCGCATCAAAGGATGATGCCATCATTTTCGATAAACTGTGTCTTGAATTCTTCTGAACGCGCATACAACTTCTTCTTAACCTTTGGCATGATTTTGTTGTGAAAAATCCATTCTGGTAAACACTAACACAGCCAACAAGACAGTACACAGTCGATAGATAGGAACCGTTAAACTCATGCCAGGACTAACAGTTTCAACTGTTGCAGCATCATTGTTTAAATTTGATTTGATTTCTCAGCTGCAGGTTGGGGATTGCTGCTCTGATATGAATTACTGGTAGTTTCCATAAATTATATTTTAATGTTTATTGACTATGGTTGACTTCTGATTAAACAAAATTTTCAAACCGTGTTCAAGAAGAGAAAAAATTGTCTAATCTATTAAAAACTCGGATAAAATGGGGGAAAGGTGGCAAATGAATAATCTCACAAAAATGTGCAACAAAATGTGCTTATTTCGCTTCATTTAATGTCTATATATATACTTTTTTGGAACTGTGCTGCACCTTAAATTCTTTTCTTTAGTGATGAATAAAATTTCATTGTTAGAATAATCAATTTCTAAACTATGTATGTACATACATGATACTAGCAAACTTATATTAATTTCTATGGCTTAGGGGCTATTCACAATGAAACTTAGACATGTGGGCACCATCTAAGCAGTACAATTTATCACTGACAACACTACAACGGTTCGTAGGAAAGTGGCTTGATAGGTGCTAAGTAAATTTTATACTTTCAAATGAATACAAGAGCATTCCGGAAGAGGAGCTCTCTCTTTTCATATTTGAAGGAAATGAAATGTTTTGACATACACTAATATGACATTGTTCCACAAATATATGAAGTCTTGTAATTTACTAGTGAATAAAATTAAATGGCTAACGAAATAGATCGGCTGTGGCGCAAACTGAAATCACCTGATACTTCTAGTACAGTCATGGCCCGATGAAGTGAAATTATAGTCGCCGAATATATCTATAATATGTTACACAAACAAATGAATTTCTCATTAAATGACCGGAAAACCTACAGTTATGTTATGAAGCTATTCAATGTCAGTCATGTTTAAGACTACCATTACTACGTGACTCTAATATCGAACCGTAGCCTGTCTGTCTCGTTAGCCTCGATAAAATTACAGGTAACGTCATAGCATTAAACATTACATCACAGCACGAATCAACTGTTTTTCGTCATTTATATTTGCTACGCTTACACGATGTATTCAAATCAATTTGCTCATATTAATCCCTTTTCCGCATTGGGCTCGGCTCACGTTTAACATATAAAATTGAATGCGAACCGAGACATATTTGGGTTCTGCTCAATTTCACTAGTTTTACCTACGAAAATCTTAAAGGAAGCCAGTTATAAATATTTTTTATTTAGCAACACATTACGTGATTGTTATTAAATACTGAGCATTATGCGTGGAGGAACATGAGTCCCATTTACCGTTAGTAGCAGTTTCAATAATATTTTAGTAAGACAAACCCATTTATATGTCAAGTTCATGGAATTAGATTCTGTCTTTGAGCCGGTTTCGCCAACTTATCAATCGTATTATATGCATTTTAAGAAATCTTATATAGAATATATTCATAGCATTACAATGTGATGTTAGTTTACCATTTTGCTAATAAAATATTATTTCCTTATCGTAATATCGATGGTCCTCTTTCCCCGGTAAAGAATGCATATTTATATTCCTCATTCTCTGGGCTTTGCGAGTTTGCCGTATTTTTAAACAGATGATAATTCCGACTGCCAAATTAAGTGTTGCGAAATCACAATCAGTGCAAGCAAACAAATGCAAAAATGGTTCTGAAGGAAACAAAATTATTTATTTTGAATGACATTTAGCCTTTGGCACATTCAACTGTTTAAAGACCCTCTGCCAACTGCAGGATATCCATGAGACTAGTGAAGGCTATCTCCCACACTTGGCAGATTTTAAATTAGAGTTGATGAATATAGGGTCATTCTGGGGCCACAACAATTTGCTTGCTGGCAGCAGCTATAGCTTTCTAAACATGCTTTTTACATTCGTGTATAAAGAATTAGACAGAAAACTATACAGAACTGCCTCAACTTTGTGCTCTTTTCAAGAAGGTTACATTGTGAATTCTGAATGTATAATAGTGTTCCATGCCCTTCTTCTTAGCCTTACAGCCTTTTCTACACAGTGGTAGGGTGCTAATTACCTTAGCTGCTGTGTATCCTAAAAGCCTATATTACGAGGGCAGTTCCAGAAGTACCCGACCTGACGTATATATAGCGGTTGTTGTTTCAAATAAATGACTATGGTAGTAAGTACCATCCTTATAAAACTTAAGTTTGAAGTTTGACGATGCTACGTTGTTTAGTAATTGTTTGGCAGCCATTAATAGTGAACTCTCTCAGCGAATTTGTAAACATGGATAAAACTGACCATCGTTGTGTGATACAGTACTTCCATTTGAAAGGTCTTATTCCAACTAATATTAAAGTTCAGCTAGATTATACTCTAGGGGAGTCTGCTCCTTCGTTTACAACAGTAAAATATTGGGTGGCAGAGTTTAAGCGAGGCCGTACGAGCTGCCAAGACAAACATCGCAGTGGTCAACCAAATGAGGTGACCACGCCAGAAATAGTGCAGAAAATCCACAAAATGGTATTGGATGACCGTCGACTGAAAATGCGCGAGCTAGCAACATCATAGGCATTTCAAAAGGTGCTGTATAGGTCGCGCCACGGATTTTGGCATGCGAAAATTTTAATGGAAAGCTACGATGCGGGTCATTTACCGTATAGATGTATGACACATACAGGGCCTCCACCCTCTGTCCCACAGCATCCTGATGTGCTTGCGTGGCTGCAGCAGCTATTGCAGTCCCACGGCCGGTGCATCTGTGATCTGCTGGTCAGATTCCTCTCTGCCACCGACCCGGCCGTAAGAATGGCTATTGCCATGGAAGGGCTCACTTTCTTCTCCAGCATGGGACAAAATGGCGAATTGTAATGGGCTTCGTACCTCATTCCGGTTCGCGTTTTGGAACGCGTGTGGCCTGACGCTCCAGGGGAATGAGCTCCAGCACTTTGCCGGCCTGTATGCACTGGATGTCATCCTAGTCTCGGAAACACATCTCCGTCCAAACACCACTTTCCGCGTACCGGGCTTCAACTGCCCCAGGACAGATCGTGTGGGCCACCCTGGTGGCGGCACAGCGGTCTTCGTGAAGAGCAGCCTGGTCCACCGACCCTCCAGCTGCCTCCACTTCAAACCCTAGAGGCCACGGCTGTTTTTTTTACCTCGGCGGGACAGAAGTCTTGATGGTGTCTGTATATCACCCTCCTCGGAGGCAGTTTGTAGCCAACGATTACCTCTCCATTTTAGCCGTTCATCCTGACGCCGTCATGGCCGGGGACTTCAGTGCCAAGCACTCGCGTTGGCATTGCGGCCCCCGACCGGGTCAATGAAATAATTCGCATAGTAGACGCGGACCCTCAGCTCAGAGTAGAGGGTCCCTGGCAACCCACCCATCATCCACGAGGTCGAGGACGGGCATCCGTTATCGACTTCGTGATCACCAAGCATTTCCCCTTTCATACGTCACTCATTTCGATCAATGCACTTCATTCAGATCATGATCCGGTGTTGGCTGAGGTTAACACCCGGGTTGCCAGTCACGGCCTCAAGGTTCAACACCGAGAAGTTGACTGGGACTGTGTAAGGCATTGCCTCAACGTCTCCATCCCGCCTAACCTTAGAATCACCGACATCCCATCCCTAGAGGCTGCGGTCTCTTCCTTCACTTCCACCGTGGTGAAAACTGCCCAAAACCTGACTGTTTTCACCCCTCCGCCCCTACACCCAGATGTTCTACCTGTAGAACTTATCCTTCTCATCCGACGATCCTGGGCAGCCCGCAGACTCCATCAGCGGCACCGCACGGCTCACAATCGAGCGCTTTTGAGGCGCTTGCGTCGAGAGTTTGGGGTCCGCCTTCGCGAGCACAGAATGCGCGCGTGGGAGGACACAATGACCCGCATGAACCTCGAGAGTGCAGACGTGTGGCAGATCGCCAAAAGATTTCAGAACCGGCGAGGCCAATACACCTCCCCGCTCCAAGGCACCCTAGGCCTGGCCCATGAACCCCAAGCCAAATCAAATGTGTTTGCGGACTATCATGAGCGAACCATGAGGCCCCGAGATGACCCCCAGGATGACACCTTTTCCGAGCACGACCGCCAGGAGGTTCGCCGATTCGTTCGGCGTCCCCTGGACGAGGTGGCTCGGCCTCCTGTCATCAAACCCAGCGAAGTCCAAGGCGCACTCCGGTGTCTCAACATCAAAAAGGCGGCGGGACCTGACGGGCTCACACCCGCCATGCTCCGCCGCCTTCCCTTCAGAGCCGTTCTCTTTCTCACAAAGGTCTTCAACATGTGTCTTGCCCTATGTCATTTCCCACGAGAGTGGATAGAGGCAAGGGTGATGTGCATCTTGAAGCCGGGGAAAGATCCGGTTCACCCCTCCAACTAACGCTCCATCAGTCTCTTGTCAGTCCTCTCGAAAGTCTTTGAGAGGCTAGTACTTGCCCGCTTGTCCCCTGTACTGGACGACATTCACGCCATCCCTGACCACCAGTTTGGGTTTCGTCCTGGGCACTCGACGCCTCAGCAGCTGCTGCGGGTGGTGGAGGCCGCTGTCCTGGGTTTCCAGGACAGGGCTTTTACTGCCGCAGTGTCTCTGGACGTCGAGAAGGCCTTCTCCACGACCTCGCATGCAGGTCTCCTTTACAAGCTTATTCAGCTGGAACTATCACCACACTATATACATCTGCTACACTCATACCTCAGACACCGAACTTTTTCTGTTTCAGTTGCGGGGAACAAATCAACACACAGGCCAATACGAGGCGGAGTCCCGGAGGGTTCTGTATTATCCCATACGCTCTTTAGCGTGTATATGACCGACATACCAACAGAGCAGCGCGCCAATATAGCCCAGTATGCTGATGATGTGGTGCTATACTGCACAGACAGACACCCCCACAGAGCCTTTAACCCAGTTCAGCGACACCTCCGCCTCATCCAAGAGTGGTGTAGGCGTTGGCGATTGTCCATAAACCCGGAGAAAAGCCACGCCATTCTGTTTACACAGCGCCGCTTCCCCGCCAACTTCCCCTCATTTACCTACCTCCGACGTAGGATATAGTGGACGAATTCCATCTCCTATTTAGATGTTCAGCTAGACAGACGTATAACTTTCCGGGGACACATCGCGGATCTCCAATCTGCTCCAACTGCAGCGGGTACAAAATAGGAGCCCTCGAGCCATCTATTCTGTATGCCGCGCTTTCCCCGTGAGACTACTCCACGAAGCCTCGTCTCTTCCATACCTGGAGGATGAAATTAGGCGCCGGGCTAGAAAACTATACGATCAGTTGCCATTCCATCGGGGTGCTCTTGTTCGGTCTCTAGGGGACTACAACACCAGAGAACGCCGCTTCAGGCGTCACCGGGTTCCCCGCATGGCTTGCGGGCACCCCCGGTATCTAAGGAGTTACTCCAACCAGCAGCAAAAGCTGAACTCCTTATAGTCCTACCATGAGTTGCTTCGTAAATTCAAGATTTAACCCAAACAATTTCGATAATATCATCCACCAGTGGTGCACTAGGGCCGTTGCACCCTGACTTGCAGTCGTCGAGGAGCTCAATGCTACCTCCTATCACCCCCCACAACCTCAATCTCAACCGCCATCCTGCAAAACCCTTTCCTACCAGTGGTTAAACCCTAGCAAGGGTAGGTACACTACATAACACTTCTTCGGGCTGCCCTCAGTCTGCCAACCTGACGGACGGACGGACATACAGGGCTGCAGCTCGAAGAATGGTGCAAGTTGAGACGGGAGTTGTATACAGTGGAAGGAATTGGACAGAAGGAACCACGGGAGATATTGAAATATCAGGGGGCTGGCTGACTGGACTAGCCCTGAAGGTCATACGCCAATATCCCTGGCGATACCTATACATCGCACACTAACTGAAAATTTAGACACGAGAAAGCTGTGCGCCACACGGGCGCCGCGTTTGCTTGAAATGGAACAAAAGCAGTGTAGTGAAGATGTTTCAGTCGAGTGTTTGGTGATGTTTCGCTGCATTAAAAGCCGAGTTTTTGCGTCGATTTATAACCATGGATAAAACATGAGTCCATCACATTACACCTGAGACGAAGGAACAGCCAAAACAGTGGACTGAAAGGGGAGAAGCGGCTCCAAAGAAGGTGAAGATAGTTCCATCTGCAGGCAAGGTCATGGCGTCAGTTTTTTGGGATGCGCGTGGAATAATTTTCATTATCTTCAAAAAGGAAAAGCAATCAATGGCGAGTATTATGCAAACTTATTGCAGCGTTTGAATGATAAAATCAAGCAAAATCGGCCGCATTTAGCGAAAACGAAAGTTCGGTTTCATCAAGACAATGCACCTGTTCACACATCCATTATTGCCATGACCAAAATCAATGACTTAAAGTTCGAATTGCTTCCTTATGCACCCTATTCGCCAGACTTAGCCCCCTCTGATTATTTTCTGTTTCCAAAGTTGAAGAAATGCCTTGGTGGTAGAAGATTTGCCAACAATGAAGAGGTGGAGTTTGCAGTTGATGGCTATTTTGCAGAATTTGACGGTTCTCTTTATAAACGGGGAATCGAGCTATTGAACATCGCTGGGAAAAGTGTACCGAGTTGAAAGGAGACTATGTAGAGAAACAAAGATGTTTTTCCCAAAATGTTTGTGCTTTCTTTGTTAAGTCGGGTACTTAGTACGCTCGTACTAAGACGACTACTACTGCTGCCGCCGCTGCCACCACCACCACCACCACCACCACTAGTCTTTTCCAAATGTGTTAGTCACGTTAAATGGCTCTTAAGGAATATCTACATACAAGGTCTATTGCTTCTGTAGTTTAATGTACCTTATAAATTCCATTTAATACACATGTAAATGCTACAACTCAAATACGATACAAGCTCTGTATTACTTACGATAAAAGTGTATTTCCATTTAGCTCCTTAATTTGTGACACTGAAAAGGCTATGGATAAACCACAAAGAACGAGTATTCCTAAGAAAGAAAGACTCAACTTCTTGGACCACTTCCACAATGGAATAAGTATTATTGGTGACAGAAGAAAGAGCTGCATATCCACTGCCAGGTACCATCCCTGTCCTACACACTGCCAACAAACAATAACATAGTATATTTTTGTTGTTAACATGCATATCATAAGTAAAGATTAATATATACTATCCATGTTAATCACTAATTATTGAGTCAAATAAGCAGGTAATACTTGTGACAGCTTTACTGTGTAAACATTCTAATTTTAAGTTACCCACTTTAATTTTGATATCCTAATGCATTTCTATGAGATTCGTTTATTAAAATCAGGAGTGGTAATTTCTAAATAGCTTCTCTTACATTGTCGGTTAAAAGAACTGAATTTGTGAACGTTGAAATAAACGTTTTGTATTTATGCATTCTCGGTAAAGCGTGTTCCCTGACTGATCAAATGATGGTGAAACAAAAAGTCACCCCTTATTATTAATAATTTCCATTAGCAGATGAGTGGTCATCAGTTTAGTTCTCAATTTCCTTGTGGAGTATTTTAATCACACTTAACAGTAAAAGCGGGCTAGTGGCCAGTATACTTTTGGAAACCATGGTCTCTTTTGTTTCACGGACAGTTCTTGACAAAAATAATAAAATATCTATATTATGTACAAGTTCTCAATTAATGCATACAAATTGTACATATTTTACATATCTATCAGTAAATACGTAACCTTAAATAAAAAATAATTAAGTTAAGGCTCAGTTTTCTAGTGCATAGGTATAGAATTTTCCGAAATATTTAATGTAAAAATGCTAACGCCCATCTTATAAAAGACAGATAATTCCAACTGGACAGGTATCAGCACACTAGTTTACTTTAGCTAAGGAAAAACATTGTTGTGTTATACTCTTTTGTTGATTAGTTATTGCGTGATAAGCATAAAACAGCAAATATCCGACTTGTACTAAAACACTCGTTTTCTTTAGAAAGTTGTGCTCACAGAAAGCTATAGTCTCTAAACATGATATAATGTGATAGAGAAAAATATTCTGCATAGGATAATGTGTTCAAAGCTGAAATTTATAGCAAGTGAATATTTACACCATGTTATTGCGTATTAATAACTTGGCGAAAGGACGGAGTTAATGGCAACATGTATGCGTTAGATAAGGGCCAGTAAGATGAGCACCCGAAGTGTGAAATGCTCTACTCCTACAATCACCCCCTCCTTTTTACTTCTACACAGGAGCGTCATTTTAGTTTCTGTTTGGGTGGGGGCAAGATTGCAGGAAGCAGTTGTCCGAATTGTCCTATAAATTTTAACGACATATTTAGCCGAAGAGAAAGTTATCTTTTATTTCTTAAATGTGAAATATTTATATTAAAAGTACAGTTCTCGTAGTTTTTCTTTTGGTAAAGCAATAATAACCAGCAGCCTAATTATTTCTCATAACTTGGGAGGGGCAATTGGCCTCCCCTGTAGCCCGAAATGACGCCCCTGCTTCTACCTGGTAAATAAACAGACAAGTGAAGTGTGTCACAGTGGGGTCATTCGAGTTTTGGATGAAACTCCTTTGCAGCATAATCAAATGCATACTTTTGGACTCATGATTTGGTTAGAAAAGCACAAAGAGAGGTAATGACAACTGGAGAATATTGAAGGACGTATTGACAATACTAGATGGCTCATACTGCACATTGTATGCGAAACAGTTCTCTCCCATTTCTAACTTCTCTAACCAAACCTTAAGCTGGCAAAAGCAGGTTTATAGAATTAACATCTTTATTATCTATATTTTGTTTTATTATACAATAGTTGTTATATAGTTCTAATTATTTCCCTTATGCTGCTAAGGGCATTTAAGTAGTTTCTGTGCTATATTTTCAAAAATAAACGTCACATTTTAGCTGAATAGTGTATTGAAATTATTTACTACGTACATTGTTAGATAGTGACGTAGTCATAACGATACTCCCTTAATTTACACGATTGGTATCCTTATTGGTTTCTTTGTAAATATTAGCGTTTCATCGTCCGGCTGCAAACTAGATGAGCTTAAATGTAGAACACATTGAAGATGTTCATCCGAAACGCTACTGCATAGCAGGTCTTGTTCAACGTCAATGTGCTGAACAGTTATTCACATTGATAAGCCGTGCCAAACATGACCATTAATTTGCTTGCAAAAAGGTGCAGCTTGGGAAATGTTTTCGGCAGTAATGTGTATAAATCCAAACCAAGTGTTCCCGAACTGCGCAATGGTATGTTACTTTGAAGGTTAATTAATTGCAATTGCAGTTCATCTTGGGCCACTAAAGGATTATATGTAAATGGATTTTCGAAAAGCTTGCAATTATTGTCTAACGCTTGCACGTCTAACAATTTCACTGAGAACACTTTTGATAACTCCTCTAATACAGTAATGTATTTTTGTTTCGTATTATGCAGTTTATCCTTCATAACTGATTTTATATATGGGAAATGATGCAGGTTGTTCTGTTCTATTTGGCGTTGTCGCATTTTTAATTTCTACATGCTTTCACACAATCTGTTAACTGTACAAATGTGTTGTGTTTATCTTGTAACTAAGGTTAAGTTCGTTGAGGTGAACAGTTAAATCGCTTAGAAAAGCCAAATCAAAAATAAAAATATCATCTTTAAGTCCCGGAACTGCAATCCTTTGAGTCGTTAGGAAAAAATATATGTATTTCCGTTGGTCGAACATTCTTTGCAACGCTTTGCCTCTGCTTAGCCATCTTGCCTGGAAGTAGTATGGTAAATCCAAATATTCAGGCTTGAGATTGTAAAAAAATTCTTGAAACTATCTGCGCCGCAGTGCATAACCTCTGATTAGATTTACAGTCTAACACAGAAAAACATAACGTTATTCAAAGTAGCTAATTTTGCACAGAATGCTTTTCGGTGAATAATGCAGTGAATGGCTACAAAACTATGAAAGGAAAATCCATTTTGAGAAAGGAACTTTCAGAATCTTCCTATTAGACCTATTTGAGTTCCCACTATTGCTGGAACTCCATCTGTAGCTACGCAGATCAACTTTTCCCATTCAAACCCAAACTTTGACGCTATCTTCACTCACTGCCTCAAAAATATCCTCACCGCGCATATGATCTTTCATTGGGTAAAGCCCAGCAACTCTTCCAACATAGCTAATTCTGCATCTACACCTCAAACAAACACACCAAGTTGCGCCGTATCTTTAATATTAATGGTTTCGTCTGTGGCAAGGGAAAAACGAACAAGTTTCTTTAATTTGTCTTTTAACTGTTCCTCCAAGTTTTTGCCCAGGTCAACAATTCTGTTAGTAATCGTGACAAACTAACAGCTTCAAGAGCTTCTATTAATGTTGGACAAAGCTCTTCTATTGTGAACGCAAACATGTTTTAATATACTCTCCATCAGAAAATTGCTTCGATGTTTTATAACATAGTGTGCGATTCTATAGCTAACACGCAAAGCATTTGTGGCACTATGCGTCTAAGGTAAAGCTGAAACACTCTTACCTGCATGTTTTTCTTTTAACTCTTCTAACGATAATTTATCTTCGCTATAGGCTCCAGCATGAGCTGCGTTGAAATGCCTCCTTAGAGTGAAGCTCGTAATGTAATCAATATTAGTAGGACATATCAAACATTGTGCTTTACAATCTTGAAGAACAAAAAAAAAACCAAATCTGATGTGTTACACTCACATGACATTCTCTACTCTTGTACAAACTATTTTTACAAACGCTTTTTCTCCATATGCTTCATGTTAATCGAAATGTTAATCTTATTACCAATTTTCTTGTAGGTGCAAGGGGAATATGGTAGGCTTTAAGCGATAGTCAAATAATTTAAGAGGTTGCTATGTGGCGCATTCCATTCTCTTTGCATGTCCAGGACATAAAAAAATGAACGAATTCCCATTTGAGAAAAAGTATAAGTATTGGAAAATTTAAGGGAATAACAAGCAATATCTCGAAAATGGCTCACTCAATAAAACAAATGTATACATAATAAATTGTGTATTTTAACGCGATCTACATTTTTTGTGTAGTAAAGTTTTGTCTATCTCTTATGGTTTACCAGTTATGCAAAAGCCGTTCACAATGAAGAATACTTTTGGAGACATTCCCAGAAAATTCGAGATACACAATTCATTTGTCATGAAAGTATCTTAAATCTATGATATTTTAATCAAAATCGTTAGAGCCATCTCTGAGAAAATTAAAATTTTCGAAAAATGTTCCATGTAAAGGGTAGTCTGGGGTGGGGGGATTTTCTTGAAAACCTTCGTGTCGCATCTCTGGAAGATACTGAACCTAAATACCAAGTTTGGTGTTTATCCGACTGTTCGTTTCTGAGTTATTCTGTTCAAAAACACACACAGACACACACACACGGACATGTTTCCAAAAATGCTTTTTTACTTTCTCTACTACGTATAGTAAGTAGGGGAAGTATTGTATTCCACCCAAAATTTCGATACCGAGATTTCACCGGAAATACATGTTTTGAGACTCACTGAATCCAAAAAAAGCATTTTTGGAAACATGTCCGTGTGTGTGTCTGTCTGTGTCTGTGTGTCTGTCTGTGTGTCTGTGTGTCTGTGAACAGCATAACTCAAAAACGAAGAGTCGGATAAACACCAAACTTGGTATTTAGGTTCAGTATCATCCAGAGATGCGACACGAAGGTTTTCAAGAAAATCCCCCCACCCCAGACTACCCTTTACATGGAACATTTTTCGAAAATTTTAATTTTCTCAAAAACGGCTCTAACGATTTTGATTAAAATATCATATGTTTAAGATATTGTCATGATAATTAAAATGTATATCTCGAATTTTCTGGGAATGTCTCCAAAAGTATTCTTCATTATGAACGACTTTTTCATAACTGGTAAACCATAAGAGATAGACAAAATTTTACTACACAAAAAATGTAGATCGCGTTAAAATACACAATTTATGTCATATACATTTCTTTTGTTGAGTGAACCGTTTGCGAGATATTGCTTGTTATTCCCTTAAATTTTCCAATACTTATACTTTTTCTCAAATTCGTTATTCATTTTTTTATGTCCTGGACATGCAAAGAGAATGGAATGCGCCACATAGCAACCAGGGTTAAAATATTTGACTATCGCTTAAAACCTACCATATTCCCCTTGCATCTACAAGAAACTTATCAATAAGATTGACATCTCGATATCTCCATTAACATGAAGCATATGGAGAATAAGCGTTTGTAAAAATAGTTTGTACAAGAGTAGAGAAAGTCATGTGAGTGTGACACATCAGATTTTTTTGGATTCAGGGGTCTCAAAACATATATTTCCGGTGAAACCTCGGTATCGAAATTTTGGGTGGAATACAATACTTTCCCTAATTACTATACGTGGTAGAGAAAGTAAAAAGTACTTGTTCTCCCAGTCCCGATTAAACATTCGTCGTTCACTCCTGTTGCACATGCAAGCCACCATTGTACTGATAAAGACTGCCACATGACTAATATTAGAATCACCCGGTTTAATTGGCTCTACCTGGCTGAGACTAGTAGGGGCGAGAGGGAGGGTAAATTCACACCTGTACTGCCTTCATACGCACCCCTGCGTTAGATAGAGAGACAGAGATGTCCCATTTACCTCCATACTACCTATCTTTTAAGGTTGAGACAAGCTATAGTGATTTGAATCTCCTTTATAGACGTTATGTTTATTATTGAGCACCTGCCGCACAGCGTGCACGGAATATTTTGACGATGCACGAATGAGGGTCACATCTAAATTGACCAACTCTGGCGCTTCATTTTTCACAAGTTTCATAACAAAAATATCCAGAAAGTCGCTAGAATTTAAGCATGATTTGTAATTCCCTCCTAGTTTCATACATCTTGCTCATGTTTTAAGAGCTGGTCCGATACAGGTACACATACCGAACAAAGGTTTTACAAAGTTACTGATTGTATGCTAAAGTAACAAATCCGAAATTACACTTAAGAAAATGAAAATCATATTTTGGTTATATAGAATTATAGACTTGATTTATTTGGTAAAAAATTCACTGGTACAACGTGTATAGATCATTTTAGTTTTCAGCCATAATTTATTAATTTGCTTTGAAATACATAGCAGTTAATACAACTTTATATTATGCCATTATACACGCTGATTTATGAAGAACTGACACACTTATTTCTTTAATTGTTTCAAAACGAGTTATGCTAGCGACAACTTATTATACCTGAAATGCAGAGGAATTTTGGGAGATTATTTACCTTTATAGCAAATGTTGAAAATGTCCTCCATTCTGCATAAGGCACAACTCAACACGTCATTCCATGTTACTGCCCACTCGTTAGAGGACTCTGCTGTCAACAGCTTGAATCTCCTGTGTAATGCTGTGCTTCAGATCGTCCAGGCATAAACCCTGTATTTTAAGCAACCCCATAGAAACAAAACCGGCGATGTCAAATCCGGAGATCTCGGTGGCCACAGGTTCTGGGAAATTATACGGTCGTCAAAGAAACTTGCAATTAGTGTCATGGATTCATTTTATTCATTACTCTGTCGTCCGGTCGCGCTATCCGCACATACGCGCAAATTGCCAGTGCCACCTACTCAGACTAATTTAATAGTAACGCTAAACTCAATATGAGATCAGTAAGTGTAAATCTTTTTATTTCGAAATTATTGAATTACAAACAATGAGTAACTGCATATAATATACATTATATATATAATGTTCAATAACTCTCTATTTATGCACACATGCATGCTTGTCTGCCCACCTGCCCACCCACAAATTCATTCGCCCGCCCGTCCGTCCATCCGTCCGTCCCTCTATCTCCGTCCTTCTATCTATCTATTATAGAGAGAGAGAGAGAGAGTTGTTTGCAGTTTAGCATTCAAATTACCTTTTAATTTAAAACAAAACAAACTTCAATTTAGATATTAAGTTTAGATAAACCGCTTTTAGACTGGGAGGGTTTAAAATCAAAGTCCGGATAGAAAACAATATGCCGGCGTGAGCGGTTGTCACGCAAAGCAAGAATGAAAACAACTGATAAACTTCGCAAAACACTAGGTTTTTTACTTTCTCTACTACGTATAGTAAGTAGGGGAAGTATTGCATTCCACCCAAAAATTCGATACCGAGATTTCACCGGAAATACATGTTTTGAGACCTCCTGAATCCAAAAAAAAGCATTTTTGGAAACATGTCCGTGTGTGTGTCTGTGTGTGTGTCTGTGAACAGCATAACTCAAAAACGAACAGTCGGATAAGCACCAAACTTGGTTATTTAGGTTCAGTATCTTCCAGAGATGCGACACGAAGGTTTTCAAGAAAATCCCCCCACCCGAGACTACCCTTTACATGGAAGATTTTTCGAAAATTTTAATTTTCTCAAAAATGGCTCTAACGATTTTGATGAAAATATCATATGTTTAAGATAATGTCATGAGAAATGAAATGTATATCTCGAATTTTCTGGGAATGTCTCCAAAAGTATTCTTCATTGTGAACGACTTTTGCATAACTGGTAAACCATAAGAGATAGACAAAATTTTACTACACAAAAAATGTAGATCGCGTTAAAATACACAACTTATGTCATATACATTTCTTTTGTTGAGTGAACCATTTTCGAGATATGGCTTGTTATTTTCTTACATTTTACAATACTTATACTTTTTCTCAAATTCGTTATTCATTTTTTTTATGTCCTGGACATGCAAAGAGAATGGAATGCGCCACATAGCAACCAGGGTTAAAATATTTGATTATCGCTTAAAAGCTACCATATTTCCCTTGCATCTACAAGAAAATTACCAATAAGATTGACATCTCGATATTTCGATTAACATGAAGCATATGGAGAATAAGCGTTTGTAAAATTAGATTGTACAAGAGTAGAGAAAGTCATGTGAGTGTAACACATCAGATTTTTTTATGTCCTGGACATGCAAAGAGAATGGAATGCGCCACATAGCAACCAGCGATAAAATATTTGACTATCGCTTAAAAGCTACCATATTCCCCTTGCATCTACAAGAAAAGTACAAATAAGATTGACATCTCGATATCTCGATTAATATGAAGCATATGGAGAATAGGCGTTTGTAAAAATAGATTGTACAAGAGTAGAGAAAGTCATGTGAGTGTAACACATCAGATTTTTTTATTTATAAACGCTTTTTAACTGCTGTGGTCCTTAACGTCGCATCTATATTGGGCGTGAAATACCGGTAATTTTGCTCAGAGGCCTCTTTATAAGACTTGAGGTTCTTTTACGTGCCGTAAATCTACGGCATGGGACCACCGGCTTTACTTCCCTTTCGAAGGAAGCCATGCTAAGAATATTATTGCCCGAAAAAAATCCATCGCCCTCCGTCGGCTTTGAACCCGCAACCTCGGGAACTAGAGCTAGTTTCTCCTACACCATGGAGGACGAGGAAAACACTAATGAGGAGTGTTAAAAGAGAAATATTATTGAACGGCAAAAGCCAAGGAAATGAAGGGAAATTCATGTCGGAAACAAGCACAGAAAAGCAGGGGAGAAGTTGGCATTGTGAAATGGGACTGTAATAGGAAACGGTGTATAATTCTAACAAGTAACTGCGGTGATATTCCGGAAAGCACTCTAATTTCTATCGCGGGTTTCCCTTTTAGCCACCAGAGGAGTTAACTATTGAAGAAGACACAGTTCTTTGAAATAGACACAGTTTCACGGTGTCACAGAAATATTTGTGTGAAATGTCAGCTATCACATGATATTGTACATGGTGCACGTAGTGGGTGTCAGGGAGCTTGTACGCTTCAAGGACAGTAAGATTCGACATTGTTTCTACTGATTATATTAATTTGATGAGGCATTCTTTCTATTGTATGCCATTGTTTATTAACTGAATTGCAAAATGGTATATTCAGCTATGCGTAATTAATATTGTCATGTCGTGAATTGATCACTAGTATGGCAAACGATGACTGATGGTAATATGAAACAAGGTTGAGAAGCAAAACTTTTCATTTCAGAATATTCACCCGGAAACAGTATAAGCACCTGCATCTACTGGATAAGATAAATCTAGGCATGAAAAACTAAATTGTTTTAAAACTCACCATTTTCTCCGTTGCTACATAATTATTCACATACAGAAGGCTAGTCCACCAATGTGTCTGACAATTATGTGACATCGTTGTTGTGATCATATCCCAAAGAGGTCCAGTACCCATATATCTCAAAAGCGTTGCTTGTACCAACATCGTGATGGCATATGGTGGTGTAAGCCTGTAAGATATGCATGTATTAAGGTGCTGTTCTTATATATTTATATTTATCCAATATCCACTTCCCCTAGTATTTAAATATTATTTTAATGCAAACTATTACCATCAAGTTTACCTCCTCTGGCCTCTAACGAAACCTAATTTGACAATGCCATCTCATTAATCCTTGTTTGCAACTCTTTCCTTGAAACTTAGCGAGGCTTTAGGGCCCACAGCAGCTTATATCATTAGCACTGTGACAATACCATGATAGTTAAAGATTAGGTAGGTGTAATGTATGGAATACATATAAAAAAACTAAACAATTTAGCTAAAACGTTAAAACACAAAAAAGCTAATGGTGTTAAAAGGGACAACTGTGTCTTGTTTTAGACACAAGTAAACAGGTAAGAAAATTAAACTCTGTCAAATAACTTCCACAAGCCCGAAAATAACTAAAATTCTGCTCAAGCTTCCAGAATAAGAATTCCAGATATGGTGGAGGCCAACGGAATAAAACGCCGAAGAGTATTCAAATTCGGGCATTCCAGTAGAAGGTGGCGAACTGAGTGACTTTCTCCACAAAGCTTACATACGGGACAGCATGCTCATTTTTACTTTCTCTACTACGTATAAGGGGAAGTATTGTATTCCATCAAAAATTCTATACCGAGATTTCATCGGAAATACAAGTTTTGAGACCTCCTGAATCCAAAAAAAGCATTTTTGGAAACATGTCCGTGTGTGTGTCTGTGTGTCTGTCTGTGTGTCTGTGAACAGCATAACTCAGAAACGATCAGTCGGATAAACACCAAACTTGGTATTTAGGTTCAGTATCTCCCAGAGATGCGACACGAAGGTTTTCAAGAAAATCCCCCACCCCAGACTACCCTTTACATGGAACATTTTTCGAAAACTTTAATTTTCTAAAAAATGGCTCTAACGATTTTGATTAAAATATCATATGTTTAAGATATGTTAATGAGAAATGAAATGTATATCTTGAATTTTCTGGGAATGTCTCCAAAAGTATTCTTCATTGTGAACGGCTTTTGCATAACTGGTAAACTATAATAGATAGACAAAATTTTACTACACAAAAAATGTAGATAGCGTTAAAATACACAATTTATCTCATATACATTTTTTTGTTGAGTGAACCATTTTTGAGATATTGCTTGCTATTCCCTTAAATTTTTCAATACTTATTTTCTCAAATGGGAATTCGTTATTCATTTTTTTGTCTTGGATATGCAAAGAGTATTAATCTGCGGCAAAGGGAATGGTGCTGCACCTAGCAACCAGCTATTAAGAGATATGTATGTGCTTAAAGGCTACTGTATTTCTATATTGCCCTTGTAAATATATATTCCCCTTACTCTATAAGAAACTTAGCAATAAGATAGAGTCTACAAATGTTTATCTCGATTAACATGAAGTAGATGGAGAATAAGCGTTTGTAAAAATAGTTTGTACAAGAGTAGAGAAAGTCATGTGAGTGTAACACATCAGATTTTTTTGTCTTGGATATGGAAAGAGTATTAGTTTGTGGCAAAGAGAATGTTGCTGCACCTAGCAACCAGCTATTAAGAGATATGTCGATGCTTAAAGGCTACTGCATTTCAATATTGCCTTTGCAAATACAAAACAAGGGGAACATAGTAGGCCTTAAGCAATAGTCAAATATTTTTAGAACTGGTCGCTATGTGTAAAATGTAATTCTCTTTGCATGTCAAAAGATCGTTTCTGCAAATGTTTATCTCGATTAATATGAAATAGATGGAGAATAAGAGTTTGTACAAATAATTTGTACAAGAGTAGAGAAAGTCATGTGAGTGTAACACATCAGATTTTTTGTCCTGGTAATGCAAAGAGAATGGAATACTCCACATAGCAACCACCTCTTAAAATATTTGACTATCGCTTAAAGCCTAGCAATTCCCCTTGCATCTACAAGAAAATTAGCAAAAGATTAACATCTCGATATCTCGATTAACATGAAGCATATGGAGAATAAGCGTTTGTAAAATAGTTTGTACAAGAGTAGAGAAAGTCATGTGAGTGTAACACATCAGATTTTTTAACAAACATCGATGACGAAAATTAAAGTATCCTATGCGCGTTCGCGCCCCAACAATCTCCTCGCGGCGACAATTTCGCGAGAAAGTAGTCCAGACAAAAAGGAGGGCTATAGTTTCACGTAACTTGTTTTCCTAAGAGCGGTTTATTCAGCATGTCAGTCCGGTAGAATGGCTCGACGTAGGCAACATTCAAATTCATTGGAAGTAGCTGTGGAAATAAAATGCTTGAGCGCTAGAATTGCTACCTTCGCAGCAGAATAGGTAACTTCGTTTCCTGGCACACCAACGTGACCAAGAATCCTTACAAAATATAACTGTGCAAGATGGAGCACATATAGACAGCCTTGAAGGGGATAATCTAAAGGGGGGACAGAGTATAACACGCGAAGTGCGAAAAGTTAACACAGGAGCGTAACTGCTGCTGCCCAGAATTAAAACATCATATAAACAGCAAACATTTCTGCCATAAAAACAGAACGCTGAGAAGGCAGTGGGTAACAAAAAGAACGATCGTGAACAACTAATTGTACACCTTTGTAGCTGTTGGTGTAAACAAATGTGCTGCCAGCAAAGTGTGATTTCAGCTTCCGAATGGTGAAAGAATGACGGGATTTGAGACCATGGACTTCCGTATGGACGTCAAATAAAAATAGAAACTAAGCTGTGCTCAATAGCCAAGGCGAAAAATGATGTTACCACTGACAAAGGTAGCAGGCAAGACGAGCTCCAACTTCCGAATAAGAAAACTTAAAAGAACCCTGCAGGGAGTAATACTGAGGGTTAACAGTTTACGATGGTCGTGTAAAGCAAGGAAAGGTGTACGATAAGCAAGGAGGTAAATCTGACGAACTGAATGTTAAACAACTTCTTACCGAAAACACATTTGGAGTTCGGCAAATTCAGTATACTGACTGAAAATGGGACTGGGAGAAAAAGTGTCGATTGTTACCCTGATTACTCACTGACGAAAAGAGCCCATACATATTTAGATACAGACACAGTGCAGCCCGGAATCAGGATTTGTTTGAAAAGTGAGCGATAAAAACGCAAAAGAACGGTGCAGTCACTTACCACAGTGTGCCACTAAAAGCCCATAAAATGCAAAGAAGTCGGTCACACCGTACTTTTAAATACGCTATGTGTGATAACCAACAAAACTACAACTCAAGTATGAACCATAAGAACTTCGTTTCGTCTGCAAAAGGGTATCTGGACCGAGTAGAGAGACGGTGGAGGATATACAAACGGTCTTCTTGGTGCAAAATAGAAGCCATCCGCGATATCTAGGTGTAGCAGCAATGAAGCCAAGGTTCGAAAAGGAGTACGAATATGCTTGTGCTTCGAGAACTAAGGCAAAACGCAGAATTGTCGACAAAACCGACGGTGGAACTTTTGGCCGAATATATTTAATAATAGGATTGAGGCAACAGCAACCATTATGCTGCTGAGTACCGGTCCGTGAGGTACTCCATTCTCTTGGTTAAAATGAACAAAATTACCGAATTTACACTCGTACGAAATACTGGGTCATTAATAATAAAGAATAAAGATCGCCAAATGATCCCGGAAACTCCACTGATGCAGAGGTCAAAACACTTTGCCACAGTTTAACCCTTCCTCAGCAAAAGCTCCAATATTTGTGTCGAAAGCTTCATTGGGTGATTGACGGTAGATCGATGCCCGCGAAATCGATAATACGCTAAAACGTTTGGTATTCAAAGCTGCTAGTTAACCACTGATCAACTATGCGTTTTATTACAGTTGAGATGCTATTTGTGCGGGAAATTCGACGGTAACTAGCAGCAGCGGCAGCACTATATGGTTTTAGGGTGCACAAAATCTTTGGTTATTAGCGCCCTAACCGACTAAAACTTAGCAAACACTCATGATGGATTAGTTAAAAGCATATTTTGTCCCAGATAAAACACTAGGTCTAGAAATTATAACTAAAACGGTGCTAAGAACTGCAGGACGTGAAATTAAAAGCATAAGTGAAGCACCAGACACTTAAACACACCTGGAAGAGACAGTGTAGAGAGACGCCATGGTAATAAAAGCTAAAAAGGCAAAACGGGGCGAATTATACTGAATTGCCCATACCGCTGCTGTAAATAAAACGTGGTACATGTTATACAGCACATGAGTTAAGCAACACCTGCGGTATGTTGCTCACGAGCCCAAGGATATCGTAACTGATCTAAAAACTGATATTGGAATAACACTTGCTGTACTGTCAACAGTAGAGTAAGAACACAATAAGCGACTGTAGCTAAATCGGTAGTGCCCGAGACGGTGTCTGACTAAAATCATTTCTCGCGACGGGATGCTCGCGAAGAAAGGCTCCAGGTGATAGAGAGGGACTTAAACTCTAGAAGTTTATTCGTTACAACAGCAATTCATTCAGCTGAAAGGATACAATGGCGTAGTAGTAGTAGTAGTAGTAGTAGTAGTAGTAGTAGTAGTAGTAGTAGTAGTAGTAGTAGTAGCATCAGCAGCAGCAGTAGTAGTAGTAGTAGTAGTAGTAGTAGTTTTTTGCGGTAGGGGAAAAATCTTTCTAAAGACACCACTCTTTGTGGCGAGTTGGATTTCCACCAACTAAAAAAACCCTACCATCTACTCATACCATCCTGGAACCACTTAAATAAGCATACTTCAGCATGATACCTGTTAATATTACACTCCATACCTTCTATCTTATTTCTCTTTTATCTCTAAAATTGATTTTGCTAAATCTTTAACTACATTCCATGACATCCGATTCTTATCATAATTGGAACTAAATTAGCCGTAGTGAGTACAATCCCTAATTTCTCACGTGTTTGTAATCTAAAATCCTCCCATTTTGGACATCGAAAGAAGGCGTGTGCTACAGTGTCCTCCTCTACACAGTAACGACACTAAGCGGAGTCTACTTTACCCATTTTCTGTGCTTAATTACTAAATATACCATGTCCGGATAGTATTTGTGCCAAAACATAATCAACCTGTCTATGTGTGCATTGAAGCCACAAATTTATCTTCTTGGTCCGTTGTCCCACTACCGTAGTTTCATCCTATCTTTGTTGCCATTCGGTAATTATTTCTTTCCTAACTTCTATCTTCTGTTGTTGTACATTTCTCAATAACTATTTCATACACAAGTTGTCTCTTTTACTTGCAGGTAAACTGGAATGGCTCCTGCTATCACCTGCAGAGCTCTATTAGACACAATTCTATAAGCGCACACAATTCTGAGGAGCATTTTCCGTTGTATTTTTGTTAGTGCCTTATCATCCGTTTTCCTCCTTAAGGCCAAATACCATATTGGTCATGCATATAGTAATATAGAGTAAACCGCACCGCGTATTATTTGTCTTTTCAAAGGTTGAGGGCTTCCAATATTTGGCATTAATCTACACAATTTGGATGCTTTTCTTTCTGCTTGCTCGGTTATCATTTTAGGTTCATTAAAGGTAACATTTTCATCAATCATAATACCTAGATACCTGATTGGCTTAATTGGAGTTATTTTTATATCTTTAATCCGAAAATAGATGTTACATCTTCTTCTCGGTCTTTCTATTATGACAGACTCTGTTTTCTGTGGTACCAACTTTAATTTATTAAACTCTATCCACCCATCGATGCGTCTTAGGGATTCATTTACCCTATACATAAGTTCAGCTTCATCTTCAGCCGTAACAACCACTGCAAAATCATCAGCATAGGCAATTGATATTACTACTTCCGTCAATTTTAACTCCAAAACTCCATCATACAATATATTCCATAGGATCGGCCCAATAATAGATCCTTGAGATACTCCAGCTGTAATGTCATTTCTGTCTTATCAATTATTATTTTTCTATCTTCAAAATAAGAGTTTAAGGTTTATATCAGGTACATAGAAATATTTCTTCTTTGAATTTCTTTAATTATTAAGCTCCATGTCGCAGTGTTAAAACCATTTTTAACATCAAGCCTAATTAATACAATCCATTTTGCCGTTGCTTCTTTCCTAATTTTCATTACTGTTTCTATAGCCTGAATCTAGATTTATCTTTCCTTAAACCAAACTGGTGGTTACTCAGTCCTCCACTTAACGCTAATTCTCTCTCTAATTCCTTATTAATTCTTCATAACATTTATTAATCGTATTCAAAAGGCATAGTAGTCTGTATGCTAATGGTAGTGGATCTTGAAGAGATCTACCTCCTTAGGTAGAAGAACCATCTTGGTGATCTTCCATTGTTTCGGAAATCTTTGTTCCATCAACAATTTATTTATTATGGATAAAATCCAATCTGATGCTACCTTAAAAGCGTTTATAATTGCTTCTGGAGGAATTCCGCCTATTCCCGGGGCCTTTGCTATTTTCATACTTGATATTACTTCTTCTAATACATCTATAGTGAATAATTCCACATCAAGGGTACTCAGGATAGGTTCCAATCTATCTTTTCTATATGGAAATAGGGCCCTCTTTTTCAGTTGTCAGACAAACAGGCATCTTATTTCTCAATTGATCAGTAACAATTTTATATTCCAGCTCCCAAATATCGTCATTTAATGCTTCACATAGTTTTACCCAATGCATACTTTTGGATTGCTGTATAGATTTGACCAACTTCTTTTTACTTAATCTGTAATCATTTCTCAGTTCCTCCCTCTCAATTAATCCTAAGTTTCTTCTATTGGATCTAGTTAAAATTCTTCTTTTCCCAATGCATATGCGTCTATACGAATGCCTCTATTTCACTACTCCATCAGTATGGTGTTCGACTCCGCTAATATTTTATTCTTTTGACTTGCCTTGCATGATTCCTGTAATACAGAAACAACTTCATCCACTTCATCATGTTCAAAACTTTTTAAATTCCATTCTAATATTATTTTAAAAACCTGCCAGTCATATTCAACTTTCGTTTTTTCTACATTTATCGTTTTACAGTTTCTTGAATCTTTAAGTTCAAAATAAATGAACTTATGGTCACTAAGAGTTTCTTCATCCATAACTTGCCAATTAATTATTTTCTTTGCTATTTTCCGCGTAGAACACGTCACGTCTATATATGACTCATAGTGACCTCTCTAGAATGTTGATGCATATCCTGTATTGTGTACTACTAAATCTAGGGTTGCATCCACTCAGTAAAATATTCGCCTCTTCAATCAGCAATCGGTGATCTCCAGTGCGGAGATTTAATATTAAGATCTGCTAAGATAATACTACTTCCTCTTATATCTCTGCTATCTTGCACTAATTTATCTATGTTGATTCTAAATTCATTTAAAGGAATATTCGGTGAACTATAACAACAGAATATATGGCATTGCTTTAAGTATATACATATATACGCTTCCTCCGCTCTTAATTTAGACACATAAATTTTCTTGTTTAAAAAGTACACCGCCACATCCCCTCTCTTATCCTTGAACCAATTATTATCAGCCACCCGTGTTTTATTTGGTTCACTTACAATCATAACATCGACTGACCTTTCGATTGCTGTCGCTAAGAGCATATCATGACTATCATTTGATCTTATAAGATTTGCCTGTATTATAAAAATTGTTTGTGTATTCATTTTATGTGTTACAGTCGTCTTGCTCTAACATCCATAACCATTTTTCTAAACATGGGACATTTGATTTGATCAGATCTATGACCTTCTGTCTTACATTTAATACAATACGAAGAGCTGGAACATTCTTTAACATGATGTCCCTGCTCCCCACAGTTTAAACAACTATTAGACCTATCTTCTTTACTTTTGCATTGGTGTGCTTTATGACCATAGGCAGAACGCTTATAACATCTTATAATGGGCACCCTTTCCCGCACTTGACAATATGTCCACCCTATGTTTACATTTCTCCTTCTTATTAACGTTTAGATAACTCCATAGATATGCTTACAGTAGCGTTTTGGTTTCCAAATCTTCCTGTTCTTAAGCTAGTAACATTTATATCAGTTACTTTTTCACCTGTTTCCTCACAGATTGCCTTTTTCAGTGCTTTCTCATCCACAGTTGGATCTATTTCATATAACAAAAAAAAGTTTCATTTTTTCTTAGTACTCACCTCTATTTCTTTTATATTCCTTTGTATTTCCTGTTTCAAAGTCATAGCTTTACCTTCCCCCTTTAAAATAAGTACCAGATCTTCATTTTTTGTTTTCTTAATATTCTCAATTTTTACCCCACTCGTTTCTATATCCACCTTCTGTTTTACAGTCCTGAGAATTTCAGCAAAAGCTTTACCGGTTGATTTAATCATAACTTTCTCTTCCATATCTTCAATTCTCCTTAATTTAGGGTACTCTTCTACCCCAGGTTTCCTACTCCCTAGTCTATAGGTGTTACCCGGTAGCATATATCCAACTTTTATGATACTATTCCTGAGAATCCATTCGAGTATTTTCCTAATATAATTCTTGTTCGTTTCACCTGTCGTGGCAATCTTTACATGTTGTCTCCCACGCTGTTCCACCACATATTTCCATTTCGATATGGACTTGTATAAATATTCCATATCTGGGTTACCCCTCGCGTCGGCAACACACGGTATTAAATATATATACCGTGAGTTTTCCTTTACTTGTATATATGTGCCTACAGTCGTTCTAACATACTCCATATCCTCTAATTTCTGTTCTAATAAATCTAGAACATTCGAATTTTCCTTCTTTAATTTTTTAATTAAATCCTGTTGTCCTAAGTCATCAACATTTACTACTTTCGCGATATCCTCTTCTTTTATTCTAAGTGGATTCCCCGTTATAATTTGGGTTGACTGATACACACCTTCATTCCAGTCTTGATCTAATACCGTTGCGAATTCTTCAAATGTCCTAGTGTTCGCAAGAATCTCTATCAATTCCTCTTCTTCCTTTATATCGACCTGCATGCCTTTATTACTTTGTTGTTTAGGGATCAAAATATCTTCCTTGCAAACCTGCACTGCAATTGTAGTCGTATCTCTTTTATTGGAATACATTTCCCACTCATTTAATTGGCTAAGCGCAGTTTCCGACATTTTGCCGATTGTCTTAATTCCCTTTTTTATTTCTGCTTTTGTATTCGGAGTATTTTTTACCATTAACTGTAATGAATTATAGCATTCACACATTCCTTCAACTAATTTACGTATTTTTCCAAGATCATCTCCCTCTCCAGACTGTTCAGTTTCTTTAATATTTCTCTGTGTAGTGATTTCTGCTCCTCCATTATCATGTGGCATACATTCAGAATCTTTTTTTCCCTTTTGCACTATTATAGGTGACACTGTCGTTTTTTTCTGTTCTCCACTAATATCCCCCTCTTTCTGTGAGTCACTCAAGGTATCAGGTTCACTACTCATTTTTGGAATAGGGAACCCCCTAGGAGTTACATTTATTGGGGCATATAGAGCTCCTCCTCTGATCCAACGGTGGTGTTCTTTTTATAACATCTCTTCTCTTAAAAGGATCTGGCTTCACTATTAGTTCCTGAGTTCCTATCTCTATTAATGCTGATTCCGTTATACTTGCAGTTACATTTGCAGAGCAGTCACCTGCTGATGGTCGGGGGGACTCTGCCCTGATACCACCCCACTCCCGACCGGTTCTGGGGATGCGAAGCCCCTGTCCCGTAAACTAACAATATCTATAGACCTTTTATCCATCATTTATATTAAATTCAAAACCATAATTGATCAGCATCAGTATTCAGAGGAAACTAAGAGCGAGGAAAAGGAAGGATCTCACCCGGAATAAACATGTGAAGAAAAGTGAGAAGTAGTAATAGTAATAGCAGTAGTAGTAGTAGTAGTAGTAGTAGTAGTAGTAGTAGTAGTAGTAGTAGTAGTAGTAGTAGTAGTAGTAGTAGTAGTAGTAGTAGTATGTTTTAGACGCACAGCATCTAACGTTACTAGCGCCCCGACGAAGTAAAATCTAGCAAGGAGTCGTGTGAAATGTGTTTAACGAATACCATGTCTCAGATAAAACACTAGTATTACAAATTAAAAACAGTGTCATCAACTGCAGAACGCGAAGTTAAAAAATAAGCGAAACGCCGGACACTAAAATACAGACGGTAAAGATAGTATAGACTGATGCCCAATTCGGTTATTGGTTCGGTATTTTTAGAAATTAAAAACCAATTTGGAAACTGATATTTTGTTTACAATGATAACATACAGAACATCAGAAAATACGGGATTTTGCTCATGACAGAGATTTAGATTTTTCCTTTAACCGCAGTGTTCGATTTTTAGAGCTAAGCTTTTTGGTATTCACCAAGTTCTTTTATGTATTCAGCAGAAAGAACTGCAGCGGTGCTTTGTTTGCACCTACCTCATGAGTTGACTCACAGCCTTCGGTCACTATACGTTTACCATCCTCTTGTGCAGCGCATCTAGGATTAGCTTCCCTCGCTCGCTTGTGCTGCACCAGCGTGTCCTTTGTGTGGATTTCTAGACACAGCGTCTTTGCAATGAATCAGGTTGCAGGTGCAGCCGCCAAGTCTGGTATTAAATTCTCCAGGCGTTTCAGCTCTTGTGTTCCGTGTAACGCTATTAGTGCTCTATTGCGCATTCTGTTCTATCGCGTTGGAGCTAGTATTAAAGGGAACACACTTGGTGGGATTATGTCCCTCCCTTTTACTTGGAATACCACCTCGCGCGCATGCCGGCGCGAGAAGGCTACTTTAGCCAGATTGCTAATCTCACACAATTACTAATTATCTTCTGCCCCTGCATTTCTTTACGCTCATCATAATAAACAGCTAACCCTGCAACATTTTTTAACTTGTGTCAGGTTTAGCTCAGCTAGCGTTTCCTTGGCATTGCCAGTTACCGTGTCCCACATCCTGGCTGATAGTTTATGTGGTGTGGAGAGTGCAGCTGTATTATTCATCGCAGCTCTATGAACCATCGTGTGTATTTCCGTGGTTTTGCCTTTTTAAATTTTGTTAGCATAACGTCTCTATTTATTGGCGAATTTCACATTTTGTGTATTTAAGTATGTGATGTTTTGTCTGTGTTTTGTTTATACGTTTTGCAGTTTTTGACACTGCATTTTATTTTGTTTTTCTGCATTATACCGCAGGATTGAAACTTTTCCATATATTTAGAAGTCACCCCAAGATTCTGTTTTTAGTCCTCCTTCTCTCTTTTTTACATTTCTGCCTGTTTTATGTATTTATGTAAATACCTAAGAGCCGTGAAGGGGAAAGTCCAAAAACTTTATTTTAACAAACTCTCTTTTTCATTATTTGTTAATTCCTGTGGTATTATTCCAATGAGTACTTTAAGAAACCATATATAAAGTAAAAATGACAATGGTAGTGCAACATTACTAAAACTGGATAGACACAGCATCTCATAAGACGAACAATAAGGATTTACCAATGGAAGATTTACGTCTGAGTATTTTGCAAACTGCAAAACTAATACAATTTTTGTAGAAATTAGATGTTTCTTCCAAGGTCTCAAGCAGTCCACTTGTAATATGCAGAATGCATTTACATATCTCAACGCCATTTTGCTATTAGTGTTAAAGACAGCAAGGGTATGAACACCAGCCAAATGAAAATTGGTCAGATACTAAAATAAGTTGAACATTTGTTACCTGAAAAGTATTCTCTGTAGCTATTCGCACAACTATCATAATGGAAGATCGACGGTCATTCTCATTCTTCCCTTTCTTTTCATTGTTTCATCTGTTCAGCCTGTTCAGTTACTTTGGTGTTATCAGTGGCTTTGCCCTTAGAAACGATTTCTTGGCAGTCTTGACTTATCTATATTGGATTTTAACATTAGGTTTTAATTCTGTATAACCATGAACTACATTTACATCCACTTCTATATTTTCATTTCCAGAGGCTGCACTAGTTGGGAAATGATCCTAAATAAAGAAAACTCATGCTCCAGCCGAGGATCAAACTCGGGATCAGTAGAATGATAAGACTGCATGGTCATCACCTCATCAAGAGGCAGTCTAATGCCATTCTTATAGACTCTTTTAGGCTTTTAAGGATCCACAGTAGTACATAGTTGCTCACAGCCTTTTCAAATCGATGTCCACAAATGCCTCTCTTTGTAAAAAACAAATGGCATGAGAAAATCTGAGATTATGTTGATGTGCTTTCTAGCAAAATATTAAATTGAGTGTGTGCCTGTGAATGATAAAACTGGACAAGTTATGATACTTAATAGGAAATTGCGTGTATGTCTTTGTATATTTCTACATTGATGTAAGTTTTACTGTGAATCTATATTAAACAATATATAATACTGAACTCAAAATACTCAGATCAACTTATTTAAACTTAACCGTTTCACTACGCGTTCCAGTAGTAAGCCTTTTCCATAGTTATATCATTGCCAATTCTTCCCTTTACTCGTGTATTCTGTAGTAGGTACCTCTAATTTGTTTAGGAAACATGCGTCACATTTCACTTTTCTGCGGTTTACAAGGCTTTTTATTTACTTTTCTTTACCTTTTTCGGGCGTTGAAATTCATACTCCTCATCGATGGATTATTGTTAGTCATTTATAGACCTTAAGTTACAGGAAACAGGTTTTACATTAGCACGATAGGTATTGGACGATCTCGTTTGCAATGGGTAACAATGTGAACTTGTTTCAGCCTAAAATCTACTACAGGAACACCCCTCTGACGGACAGGATGGTGCGTTGCAAAGTTTAGTAATTAGAGGGATTTCTTTGACGACTTTTGGCACACGATCTGTTTTCATTTTAATGCTGCTTATATGCAATATACTCGTTGTACTTCAGTATATTACCTGATGTAGCGATGGAAGTAATAAAGTAGAATGTTGAAAGATGCGCTCTTGGTTTTGTTCATTTCTTTCAAGAATATGTAGGTAACCAGGAGTCCACTTAGTACGAAGAATGTGTCCACAGAGAGAAACGCATTGGTAAGATACAATCTCCAGAAATCTGAAACAAACTGTAAACAAAGTGATGCTTACTAATGGTCCTAAAATGAGTTAGGTTGGTTGTGTATGCTAATAAAACAAATAGAGTTACTAAATACCAATAATTGGAAATTGGTTCCAATTTCAAAATCTTTATATCAAGACTGACTTTATGAAACTAGAACAAATATAATACGTTTATTCCTAATTATACAAGGAATGCCTATATAAATTTGAAACATGCACTTTGCCAGGTATTTTCTCCACGCACGACTCATATAATTCCAGAGAAATGGGCATATATTTTTATTTCTGAAAAATAAGGCGAAAATGCCTTCTTCAAAAAATCTCTGCTCATTTTCGCTAATAATTTTCATTGATGTACATTTACTTCTCTGCGGTATGCACATTAAGTAGAGGAAGTATTGTATTTCACCAAAAAATTTAATATTGAGGTTTCACCAGAACGTAGTAGTAATAGTAGTAGCAGTAGTAGTAGCAGCACAGCAGTAGCAGCAGCAGCAGCAGCAGCAGCAGTAGTAGTAGTAGTAGTAGTAGTAGTAGTAGTAGTAGTAGTAGTAGTAGTAGTAGTAGTAGTAGTAGTAGTAGTAGTAGTAGTAGTAGTAGTATAGTGTATTAGGGCTCACAACATCTGAGGTCATTAGCGCTCTGTGTAAAGCACTATAAACACTGAAGACATGTTCCAATTAGGTCACTTGTTTTGTTGTTGTTTTGTCAGCATATTTGCTAAGGCCGGGTGCTGTCTCACTTTGCCAGTCACGCGACTTAGTTTTTCTATACCACGAAAGAAGGCATGACGCGATTAGAAGACTCCACAAACCAGATCCAAGATGAATGCTGTTAATTTGAATGATGCCTCGAGCTCTGGGGCGCATTTTTTTATAGGTGACCAGATTTTTAACCGTTGGGTAGTGCCTAAAATCCAGAAGCACAGACCTACGCGCACGTATAGCCGTTCGGCATCTGTCAGTCAACCTTATAGTCTATAAATGTCTTGGGTGGGAAAACGACTTGGGTATATAACGTTCAGCAGCGGAAATGCAAATAGAGGTGAGGTGGTCCACCATCTTCGAAAAGTCCATCTTCAAAGAATTTAGGATAGAACAAACTTGCCAGTTAGGCTTTTTCACTTGCCAGGTGGGTATACGTAACGATGGGACGTGGTGGGAAAGCAAGCTGGTGGCGCAAGGGAAGTGATCGCTAGAGTAGGCTAGAGAAACTACGTTCCGCTGGAAGGGTGTGCAATCTGTGCAGAGGAAACGGATATATCCAGTAAGAAAGAGTGCCCGAAGAATCTGAAAATAATCGGCTTCACCTTGTTTAAGTTAGGGAGCTTCTCCTTTATGAAGAAATCAGCAAGAGATGCTCCCTCGCTCAAGTCCTAGGCGAGTCCCAAATTGGATGGTGGGTACTCAAATCTCCCAAGAGAAGTGGGGCGCAGGAAGTTGTGACACCAGATGTGCAATGTCCATGATGGCGAGGGGAAACGAAGGCAGTATTTAAATGGTGCAAATGAGAAAGAAAAAGCAGGTATTGTTAATGTAATAGGAACGCCTTGCATGGTAGTGATAAGCGCGAGAGGTTGGTAATAAACGTCGCCCTAAATAAATAGCATGACACCTCTTGAGCAGAAGCGCCCTCCTCCGGTAAAGATCACAGCGCACCGAGATGTAGTGGCGGATATATAAGGTAGCCTAAGGTACAGCTTAGTCTCTTACAAGCATATGATCATAGGAGAATAATGTAGGTTAATGTGACACAAGTTGAACTCCCGCCCTGTTTGTACGCACATAGTGTACATTCCACATCAGCATGGCTATTTGGGTAAGCATAAGCATTTTATATATTAGGCATGTTCAAAGTAACAGTTTTCTTCCCTGTGCGGCTCGGAGTTTTTCGTTGGATCTGGTCATGATCCATAGACTGGGAAGTAAAGGCCCCACCTTCAGTATTGGAACCGATTCCAGGATTCGGTTTGCTAAGACGATTGTCAGGGAAACACTCCGACGATTGCGTTTGATCCAGGAGCATCCTGGGATTGAGGCCTTATTAATTATTTGCTGGATGTGAATCCAGTGAGTATATTCACGGAAATACATAAATTCGTCACGTTAATTGCAAAAATGCTTTGTACAAAGCCATCCGTCGCGAAATTGTTCTCATCGTTAAAGAGGATCCACAAATTCTGCCGCGTAACTCAAAACAACGAATAGCTGATTTAAATCTCATTTTCATCAATAAAGAACTACGTTTTAAGTTACCAAAGGAGGAGGATGAGGAGGAGGAATCCTTATTCTATGGAGTATTGATCCAGATGTTTATACGGCAAGACGACTCGAGTTAGAATTCAAATTATTGTGAGTAAATAGATTCCATTGTTAATTTTCTATATTTTATTTTGAAGGGCTATACTTAAGTTGCAGAATAATTTTAATTGCATTTATAATTTACATTATAACATCCTCCCGCATTCACTTTACTACTTAGACGCTAAATTGCCCTAAACATTTTTATTTAGAGGTAGTGTTGGGAACTGGAAATTAACACAATTTGGATTTCTTCTCAACGTACTAAGTTGCAGGTCAGGAGACGCTACTGCTTCACGTAATCATCAAGCCCTTCTTTGTAACAGAAAATCTTAAGTGAATACCCTCAGAAGACAAACATGAATTTGGACAAAGCATTTAAAAATCTAAAAAAATGTTTCAGATGTGTTATAACAGATTAGTGATGCAGCATAAACCCAGTTTAGATATATACTCCTGACGGTTTCTACTCAGCTGTCTTCACTTAGAGAGGAAATTAAAGTACCTCGATGTGCTGCTTTACAATGTTGATAACTTCGCAGCAATATCCTTACTGATAATGTTGAAAAACACTATAGGAGGATTATATTTTTGCCATTGCTATGTAATATGATAAAACAAGGTCTGTTAAGCCCATTTTTTCAAATATTTGTGTCTGCTCAAGGAAGATGGAGGTACCAGTGGCTTTTTAATTCTGGCTGTGTTTTATTCTAGGGAAGATACTAGATTTATTTCATGTGAGAAATTAGTTTGTGAATTTGAATTCTGGAACACGCTTCGTAAAGGAACACAGTTAAAGTCCTTGGAAGAAATATGTGAATATGCCTTCTGTACTTGTGTAAAATAGCTGTCGAAGAGTTTGTTAGCACTGGCAATGTCCATAAGTAGTAACAAAGGTCATTTTCGAGTCTTAAGAAATTAAAGTACTATAATAAGAAATAATTGTCTAAGTGGTTTTGTTTTGCTAAATAACCATAGTAACATCAAGTTTCTCCACAATTTGCTGTAAGGAACTAAAGAAAAAGCCAAAAAGATTGGACTTTATTCTAATAGAATATTATGTGTGTATATATGTAACTTAAAATTCTTTTACTGGCTCACCCTAAAAGAAATTTTTGGGTGTGTCCCTGAAAACTATATACAATGTTAAAATAACAACGAAATACTACAGGTCTAAAATACACAACTAATGAAACACAAAGTTACAACGTCATTGCGTGTAACGTTCTTACACTTAATAGAATTTTATTGGCAGGTTTTGGATAGTTAACCATTTCTTTCGAGCTTCTAAATGCCAAGCCGCTATGCTTTAACTTATAATTCTTCTTCTGCTACCACTTAATTAAGCTTTGTTATGGTCTAAAAGTTTGTAATACATTTTTGTTATGCCAAAAGTTTACTCTTTGGTTTTTTATGAATGTATTGGAGGCACATTTTTATTCAAGAATTTTGCTTATTGCCAGGGAAATGAAGGTTAATCACAAATGGTGAGTGTGCTAACAATGACAACAACCAACAATACTAAAATATTACTTACATCTTTCATATCAAGCGCATTTATAAGTGGAATGGCCATAACTGATGCATAGGTATGCCCCATTACGACCCAAGACATGCTGATGAAACGAATACCATGAATAGCATGCAATGTGTCTGGACCAGATTCAGAAGTAGACAGCAGCTTCTTCCCATTCGTGTACCATGAGAAGGCCGTCAAAATTGCAGTTCTGTTCTTGTTTTTCTCTGGAAGTAAAATTTCTGATATGGATATCTACTCTCAGAGGAAGATCATTTTTACTAAATGTGATCACATTAGTCATTTTATATGTGTAAGTACAATGAAATATGCGACACGTGCTCAGAATTTCTCTTGTATAGACAGTAAAGATTCTATTTCGGTTCACGATTTTCATAATAAAAATACTGCTATTCTTTTAGAAAGTATAAGTTGCAGTAGTAAGGAATATTTAATGATTCAACAATAAAGTAATTAATATAATCGTAATATGATGAGCATTAATTCATTAAAATTAGCCAGGAAATACATATTTTACTATGAAACATAACTAACTCTGTGAATGGAAGAGCAGCACTGATGCACTATTTTCGCAACCATATCAATAAAAATCTGAAAAAGCAGCAGAAACCGTGGTAGGGGTATTCCATGAAAACAGAGACATAAGCAAACAAAACAAACATATTTTGAAAATTCAACTTTGTTGATAGATATACCTTCTAAGGGCATTTTACCACATATCTGAAGACTTTTCATTTATACATATGCACAAAGTACTTATAAAGATTATTCATAATGAAGATGACTGATTAACTGTTGAATCACAGGCTCTAAAGGGTTTATACTGAAATATCACTTCCTTCAACTTACATGTAACTGTAAGGTTATGTTTCACACTTTTATTTGAGATACTGTCATGCAATTATATAAACAAAAACATATAGAGAAATAATTTTACTGCTGGCACTCAAAATACTTTGTTTGTTTTCTTTGAAAATAATGTCAATAAAATTATTTCTATTTGTGACTAAAACAAGATATTGCAGAACTATATCATGTACTTCTTTTTGAGATGTGTTTTAAAACATACAGTCCTTTAATTCAGCATTTGAAATATTGTTCCACGTGTGATATTTTAAAGAGAAAGTTAACTAAGAACTTACAAAGAAAATAGAACATCCCGAAAGAAAGGATGAAACTGGATGAAACCACCGTCAAGGGCTTTTTCTTTAATAACTAATGACATGATTTACACAGCACCCGGGTGGAAATAAGTGCAACTGTCCCGAACCAGTCGCTGTAACATATGTATTATTTAACAGTGCATGTCAGAAAAATATATGGTGTATTCAAGCGTGAAAATTTACACTATAAATTTGCCATTTCCAAATATTGTAGTTTACGCCCTAAATGTATTGTTGCTGCAACACATAGGAAGGGCTTAGGGCACTCAAACAGAAATGATGATTAGAGCATAACGAAAGGTAAAAGCTAGTTAAAATTATGGAGTGTCAAGTGATTAAAAAATTCGAATTAAATGGACCAGTTTAGGAGTAAAATCGGTTTAGAAATAAGTATAGAGCAGCGGCCAGCATATGCTACTTATAAAAGGATATGCTGGCAAGCAGAAGGCTACCTTGAATAAAATACACAGAGTGGTCAACAACACCCAAATCATCTAGCTACACTATGTGATCAAGAGTATACGGACACCGCCACTAACATACGTTTTTCATCTTAGGTGCATTGTGCTGCCACCTACCGCCTGGTACTCAATATCCGCGACCTCAGTAGTCATTATACATTCGTGAAACAGCATAATGGGACGCTCCGTGGAACTCGCGGACTTCAAACGTGGTCAGATGATTGGGTGTCACTTGTGCCAGAAATCTATACGCGAGATTTCCACACTCCTAAACATCCCTAGGTCTACTGTTTCTGATGTGATAGTGAAGTGGAAACGTGAAGGGATATGTACAGCACAAAAGCGTACAGGCCGACCTCGTCTGTTGACTGACAGACCGCCGACATTTTAAGAGGGTCGCAAAGAGTAATAGGAGACATTTATCCAGACCATCACACAGGAATTCCAAACTGCATCAGGATCCACTCCAAGTACTATGACAGTTAGGCGTGAGGCGAGAAACCTTGGATTCCATGGTCGAGCGGCTGCTCATAAGCCACACAACACGCAGGAAAATGCCAAACGACACCTCGCTTTGTGTAAGGAGCGTCAAAATTACATGATTGAACAGTGGCAAAACGTTGTGTGGAGTGACGAATCACGGTCCACAATGTGTCGATCCGATGGCAGGGTGTGGGTATGGCGGATGCCCGGTGAACGTCATCTGCCAGCGTGTGTAGTGCCAACAGTGAAATTCAGAGGTGGTGGTGTTATGATGTGGTCGTGTTTTTCCTGAAGGGGGCTTGCACCCCTTTTTGTTTTGGGTAGCACGATCACAGCGCAGACCTACATTGATATTTTAAGCACCTTCTTGCTTCCCACTGTTGAAGAGCAATTCGGGGATGGCGATCGAGCACCTGTTCATACTGCACGGGCTGTGGCGGAATGGTTGTACGACAATAACATCCCTGTAATGGACTGGCCTGCACAGAATCCTGACTTGAATCCTATAGAACACCTTTGGGATGTTTTGGAACGCCGACTTCGTGCCAGGCCTCACCGACCTACATCAATACCTCTCCTCAGTTCCGCGCTCCGTGAAGAATGGCCTACCATTCCCCAAGAAACCTACCAGCACCTGATTGAAAGTATGTCTGCGAGAGTGAACGCTGTCATCAAGGCTAACGGTGAGCCAACACCATACTGACTTCCAGCATTGCCGATGGAGGGCGCCACGAACTTATATGTCATTTTCAGCCAGGTGTCCGGATACTTTTGAACACACTGTATATGACTGGAATGTCCCCAGACATATGTAGAGAGACGTGAGAGCAGCTAAGTACTAACCTCAATTATAACATACTGCACCGTCAAAGGGACCCGCAATTATTATAAGCTGGAGCGGGGCCTCCGCTAAACAAATGGCCACAGGTAAAGTAATAGTTCCCGATAAGGAGGTGATATAAAACAGCCTCCTCATGACAGGAAGGGCGCAAAGATATTTACAAGGTGAAAGGAATCGGTTTGATCTCCCGTAACTTCTTACTTATACAGAGAACTATTCATGGAACTAGGCCTCAGGAAAACTTAGGAAAACAATAAAATCGCCCGGAGGAACTGAGGGGCTAAAGAAACTGCAGGACAAAATGGCATTCTTGGCAGAGGCATCAGTAACGCCAGTTTAATCAGGAATTCGCAAAAAAGCAGAAAGGGACAGGAACATAGTTGAATATGTTGCTGCTGTGTATGCTACTGAGGACCGTATAACGCACTAAGGCTAAATAGAGCACTCGGGTCATCCGTACATAATATACAGTTCTGTAGACAATGATGTCTGGTATAAGAAAGTGCTTGCTCCAGTTTAAACTGTTCAGCGGTAAAAATCGGAGGATGGTGGATTTTTTCGGGCGTAAAAATCCGTAGCATGGCTTTCTTCGGAAGGGAAGTAAAGCAGGTGGTCCCGTGTCGTAGATTTACGGCACGTAAAAGAACCTCAAGCCTGATAAAGAGACCTCTGAGCAAAATTACTGGTATTTTACGCCCAATATGGAACGGGACGCCAAGGACCACAGAGGTTAAAGAGCGTCCATAAATAAAACCCAATTTAATTAACTGTTTTGCACAGGAATCTGTAGTAACTGTAGACTATATGCGCGCGACCGGGAGATTTAAGAGTGTATGTAAACGCGAGTATTTTATTAAGGACAGTGCTGAAGCTAAGTGGGTGGGGTTAAAAACGGACATCAGTAAAATACGAAGAATCTGAACTCCCAATCACATCCAAGGTACTACTCCCAAAGTGCTCCTGGGGTTAGCCACGCGCGGTCCGAGTGTCTCTCCGCCAATTTCTAGTGTCTAGCTGATGCCGATCCGCAGTTTGAGCGTGAGAATACTATTTCCAATGAGACGATGTACTACGACCCGCTCCTAAAAACAAAACCGAGTTCTACCAGGAAGAAAAAGTGATGTTCAGTCGGCACACCCCAACTAGTCAATAACAAGCTTATCCCTTTTAAACAATTCTACTCCTACAGCGAAATACATATGATGCTGGCACACAAAGGGAGGAGCTGAAGTTCGTGTTGAATACCTACTCACCTATTGTTGCTCGTTTGCAGGAGACCGAACTTCGCCGTCGGGATCTTTTTTATGCTAGGCTGTTGGAATTTGCATTGCAGGAGGGTGCTCCTGCTCATGGAGGTGAAATAATACTGATTCGCAACGACGTCTACAGCCAGACAATTCTCCTCACTACAACGTGACAAACTGTTGCAGTGAGGCGTAACCTACTTTCTCTATGTGTCACATATATTTTTCTCCTTCTTTCCCATCAGCGTTGCATAAATGTTTGAATCTGTGTTGCAGCTCCACACACCAATACACCTCGAAGATTTTATAATCAACCACCCACTTTGGAGTTTCCACAGGGTTTCCGCGAGAGGCATACTTTTTGCGAATTTTGTAGCACGGACTCATCTTTGGTGTTGAATACCGGCGTACTAAATATTCTTTCCACTGGCAAATTATCCAGTTTAGACCCGGCTGTCTACTTCACATAGCTTGCCACACTTTGAAACATCGTCTCTGAAAGTACTCTAATGAGTACTCACCACGTTCCCTGTTCACAAGTGACTACCTAGTAGTTGCAGAAGGCGGATTGGGGTCCTTTCTCTCGCCTTGCGGCATTTGACGATCATTCCTTTCACAGTGTTAACCAAAAGGTAGCACACCTCACTACGGCAATTCCATCACCTATTGATCGTTTTGTTCCACGGTTGTCTTCCCATTTTCAGTTTCTCTGAATCTAAATATCAGTTTCTTATAATGAAAAGAAAAATGCGTACGTGACTTCGAAATTCACCAAATATACGAAATTGCAGCTTGCAACGCATACTATATCTAATCCCCCAAAACAAAACGACAATTTTCATAGAAAATTTGTCCTTGTGCGTGCATAGGTATGTGGTTACTTTTATGCTGTTTTGTTGTATTCTGCTCATTGAAATTTGTTGGATTGACAACCGACCATCAGCTGGAGTGTGACAGCCATATTACTAGTTGACGACTAACCTCGGTTATACACCTTCACTCTTATCTTCTTGAGTTGGCCTACTATCACATAACCTTGTGACAAGATATAAAGCTACAATTTTTATGCTGCTTTACACCAAAATTTGTTATAACAAAATCGGGCTAACAGAACTTCTCGGTACGCCGTGATGGTGCGTTGTATCAGCCCACTTTATTCCTATATGTATGCTACTGACTATGGGAGAAATTCTGTCTCACGTGCCAAAATCACATATTTGGTTATGTATTTAAACTAAAATTATAAATAAATAAAACTCATTTAAGAACACGATTTTACCTTCTCTACTGCTACTTACCAATAGTAAGTATTGCATCCAAAAATTCGATTACGAGATTTCACTGGAAATATACGGTTTAAGACTCCCTGAATAAGAAAGAAACACATTTTAGGAAAAGATCTCTCTCTCTCTCTCTCTCTCTCTCTCTCTCTCTGTGTGTGTGTGTGTGTGTGTGTGAACAGTATAACTCAGAAACGAAAAGTTGGTTAAACAGCTAACTTGATATTTAAATTCTGCATCTTCCAAAGATGCCATATTAAGATTTAAAGAAAACCCCTCTCCCCAAACTACCCTTTACAAGGACAATTTTTCGTTTTTTTTCTTACAAATGCTATTTGCATGACCAATAAAATGATGTTTTGAATTTATAGTAGTAGCATGTGAAGCCCTCTTCATTCTGAATGACCTTTGTCTAACTCGTAAACCGTAAGAGATAGACAAAATCTTATCACATCAAAATGTATATTTTATTAAAGCATGCAAGTTATGTCCAGTAAAGTATTTCATAGTGTTAATGATTTCGAAGATATTTTTGTTGTTGGTATGAATTTTCAAGTGCTTTATACTTTCCTAAATTTAAATCGCTACTGGTTCTTTTCTTTCTTTTATCGTGTTCGCGAATAGAGAACGGAGTTTCTAACCATCACATAGCTACCGGCTTAGAAAAGATTTGACAATCGCTTTAGTTTACTGTATTCTTCTTATACTTACAACGAAATGTGCAAATGTGTGATGGGGCTCTATCTGTATTAACTATAAATAAATAAATAAATAAATGAATAAGCGTTTGTAAGAATAGTTTCTGTAAAATGAGTAGAGAAGAACACGTGAACGCAACACAAACTTTTTACCTTCTCTACTACTTACCTATATTAAGTAGAGGAAGTATTTCACCCAAAATGTCGATACTGAGATTTAACGGGAAATACACGGTTTGAGACTTCCTGAACGGAGGGGGTGCAAATTAGTTTCCGAAAAAGATCTGTGTGTATTTGTCTATGTTTCTATGTTTATGTGTCTGTGAACAGCAAAACTCAAAAGGAAAAGTCGGTTAAATAAATAATTTGGTACTGAAGTTCAGCATATTCCAAGGAGCGACACGAAGATTTTCAAGAAAATCACTCACATCAAACCACCCTTTACGTCGAAACTATTTTGATCATTTTATTTTTTCAAAAATTCTCTAAAGACTTTGACTAAAATACCACATGTGTAAGATATTTACATCAAATGAAATATAAATATTGGATTTTCTGGGAATAGCATCTAAAGGCATTTTCATTTACTTGCATAATTGGTAAACCGTATGAGATAGACAAAATATTACCAAAATGTGAACCTCGTTAAAGCACACGATTTATGTGAAACTTCTATTTATTTAGTCATTTCCGAGACATTGCTTGTTGTTGATTTGAATTTTCAATAATTATACCTTTCTCATACGCGAAGTCGTTATTAGTTTTTTTCGTGTTATTTCTGAGTAAATCAAAGCAGCCAATTGTCATCGGAGAGGAAAGTCAAATGGCGGTCTACAATATAATCGGCTTCTGTTCACAAAGAACCTGAAAGGATAGTGACAGCAAAGACATTTTTGATGGAATAATCGTATCAACGTTCAACTCGTTAAAAGGAACTGCGCCTCTATACTCACTGCTGAGAGCCTAACATGAGCATCGTTTCATAACTCAAGAGAATATGCAGGATGTCAGGAACTGTTGACCTTACCTGCATTGAGAACAACAACTGAGAGTATTCTTTTAACTTCCTACTCACAGAAAAGCCAAATTTGGAAGTGTTGTGAAGGAGTGATTATTGCATAACTTTTGTCGTCAATATATTAATTCGAACAAAACGTGGTTGTTTTAATATCACTATTTGATGCGAAAGTTCTCATGTTATCTATTTTGAGCAGAAATCGCTTATGTCCAACAGTTACATATTATCTAAATTAATACATTGTTTCTGTAATAGGTATACCTAACATTCTTAGTCTAGAATTACATACCCTAAATAACTACTTATGTGAATACTTACAATGAGTTTGAGATATTTTTCTACGATAATTACCTTTGTGTCTCTCTTTACAAATTTATACTTTTGAACATGAGGGTTTTCTAATTGCTGCGATTCAAGGTAAAAGAGCAAAATATTCAACCCCCCCAAGAAGAAACAAAGGGAAAAAAGAAGATAAACAGGAAGGGATGAAAACTAAATTTGTACAATACGTTATACAAGGTTTCTGATATGCTACCTTACCTGTGAGAATATCATAGGCAGTGCTCGTGATGCATAAACAGCCAAAGAAAATTAACACCGCTCTGGAATAAAAATTGTGTAAATTAATTCATGGCACGAGACTAAGGGAAATTTTAAAGTAATGATCTCTGCTGCTTATACAACACTTTTCCATTATAGCTAGTCCTGCGTAATTACACTTTAATTATGAAATTAAGAGGTCCTTCTACTAAGAAGTAGTAGTAACAGTAGTGGTAGCAGCAACAGCAGCAGTAGTACTAGTAGTAGCAGCAGCAATATTAGTAGTAGTGGTAGTGGTGATGGTGAGGTTCAATGACTTCTGAGGTAAAAATCAGATGTTAGTCCTGCATTCTAAGGCATAAAAGCAGCATAAAACTATGGTTAAAACACTGTCAGCAACTGCAGAGCGTATAAGCAAAAGACAGGCAAACCATCACGCACACTAGAGACACCAAGAAGTGAAACGTGCTAATATCCAGTCGCCAAACTAACAAATAATACCTACAAAGGCAAAATTATGCAGATTGTACATGGTGGGCCATAATACTGCGACGAATAAAACATAGTAATACACGCTCTACAGAGCATAAGGTATCAGCAAGCACCTTGGTCATGGTAGCTGACAAACGCAAAAAACTCGCGTGACAGATAAAAACTCCCACTAGATTAAAACATGTTGTACTGTCAACGGCTCATTACAATGTGTCAAATAGGTGCAGGATCAGAAGATAATAAATCAGTATAACTGAAACGTCAGTGCCCCAGATGCAATCTGGCTGAAATAACTTCCTCGCGACGACAGGTGCGAAAAGGATTTCCAGGTGATAGGTCGTGGGTTTAGCCGCCGAGGTTTATTCCCTTAATACCAGCCCACACATTGCTCCGGCACAAGAGGAGAGGACGATATGAAGTTGCGCTAAAATAAATACAAGGAACACAACTAAAATACCAGGAAGATAAAATAGCAAATGACAGCGTCATCCACAGCCTCATTTACAGGTAGTGCGTACTATGCGTACTAACACACTGATGCCAGCGAGTGAAGACAATGCTGGATGTGCTGTAAGAGAGGACAGTAACTGTATTGCGATCGTAAATTGTGGAAAGTATTCAAGGAATCGGTTCTTAGTGCATCCAAGCTTTGACACTGGAAACAACGCTTAGGCTGTGGAATTTATGGTAGAACATTGATTACCTCGTAGCCTTCCTTATCCTCATAAGAGATAACCACCCAATCCAACGTGAGCAAACGCGTACTAGTAAGCATTTGCACACCACACGCTTTGTTGACACGACAAACAGATGCCTCACCCTGCATTGAGGAATGACCTAGGTTTTCTTCTTTCGGCATATCATGTAACAGATGGGTGATGCCTATGTCCTCTGAGGAGTTTAGGATGCGGTGCTGCTCGATACGAACTTCCGTGGCCTAGTTTGGCCTTGAGCGTCTCAACAAGCATAACACTATTTCTAAGACACGAATTCAATATCCCAGATTCTTGTCAAGACACGATTGAACAATAAATGAGTTGACCTTCATTCTCTTCCAATCCACCAATTAACAGGGAAGGAGCAGATGACACAACATTTACCCGTTTCTTCTTGATTTTGTCGTTTGCATTTAACACTGTTTGAAAATATAAAAGATGGACCGTTGATTTAATCCCTATTGCTCCTCATACACCACTTAGCTCAACATGGGTTTATTTCATTGAGATGACGGGCTAGACAGGGGATATTACGTGTTCGCCGTCCCGCTAACTCTGAACTCCAGTTAAAATTTTAGAACTGGTCGGTTGACGATAGATGGAATAGCCCCTGGCCTCCTTAGTGGTACTAGAGAGACCAAAGCAATATCTTGATTAGATGTTAGGGTGTATCCTTCCCTGAAATAAGTCGTGGAGAGATGCCAAGCTCCAGTACATCCCCGTCAAACACCAAGGCAACCCTTTGCCACAACACAGGTCTCCATGTATCACCTGCACGTGGGTAGGTAATAGTATTGGGCTTCAAGGCACAAAATTTACTGCAATTACGTCGTCCACAATTATGCCAAAGAGGAAGGAGGTCAAGTGACTGAAATGCTGCTGAACGTTTAAAGTCGGGGATTGTGGTAGAATGAGACGGATGGAAAGGCTTTATCCACAAAGGATAAACCTGGGAGTACGCTCAATCTTAGCAAATGCCTATGAGTGAAACTACACTGTTTAATGATTATTTACACCAAAACAACCTTTGAGCGACCACAATTACACGAGAGATAACCTAGGTACGATGGAGTGGTTTAATATCCCGTAACTTGTTGATGACCAGTCCGTATGCCAGGACGATTAAGTGGCTCAAGGGAGATAACTTTTTATATCATCATAGATAATTTTGGATGTAAAAATCCAGGGCGGTAAAATGTCTGTCTTAGCAACAGCATCAGCAGCGTCGTTCCTAGGCACGCCAAAGTGACCACGGTCACATGCAAAAGATAAAGCGTGTCCCCTTCAAGGTTAAGCTCGTCGAGACAGTTCTGAATATGCTAAACTACAGGAAGCGAAGAAGAGAGCATACGCTGGCTTTGAAAAGATCTCAAGGAGTCTGAGTAGATAACACAAGAGCGAAGCATCTGCCGCCACATAATATGTACAATAGCCTGACCAAAAGCAAAGTATAGTGTCCTGAAGTAGGCTATACCAATTTTGGGAAGCAGTCCTCTTTTAACTATTAACTATTTTTACTTTTAACTATTTGAGGTGCGCTGATGACCTCTAAATCTTAATGAACCAAAAGTGTTAGAAAGCATTTAAAATGTTTGCTTTCTAATATGTTTTAACTGTGAGAAACACTTAATTACTTAACCAAGAAAGCTCCTTCGTCACTTTCTTGGCTTTTATGCTGGAAATATACTGATTACCACATCCGGAGGAGAGTCGGAGTAACTCATCACTTTAACGCCAGTCAGTTCCTTTCTACGGCACGTGCAGAGGCCACCGCCTTTACGTATCGGTATAAATAGAGGCCATTCAGAACAGTAAGACACAGTTGGCTGGTCTTGTGTACTAGACTCCACGATGGTTAGACGACTGAGCTCTATCATCATCATTGCCTTCCTGATGAGTAAGTAAGGCGTAATCATAGATACTGACTGCGGTTAAGAACACAGGGATTCAGGGAATGTTATCTCAATTAGGGTGAAATATTCAAACATGTAAAGTTAGTTATAGATAGCTGAAAGGAATAATAATTGTTTATTCTCATTTTATTATTCTTATTCTCATTTTATTGTTATTTTATGATTCGTTTAATAAACGTATATATAAGAAAATTATTTCTTTAAATCTCCCCTACCACCCGATTTCCTCCTAACAGCACCTACCATTACATAAGATTTCTGCCTTTAAGATAGAACTCTGAGAAATCAAGAAATAGCTAAGAAACGACTGTGGACAGCAAGGGCACATGCAGATCTTATGCCATTCTTTGAAACATTAGCATAAATAAAGTGTTATCTGAAAACAGCAATTTCAGTTCCGTAAATGCGGAAATTGTCCAATTACGGTTGGCGTACTTCGGCATCCGCGTCAATTCAAAATGGGGTTCATGATCCGTCCGAAACTAAGGTCGAAACGCGTTAGCTTTCTGGAAAAGGTAGCAGGTAGAATGACTTGCAGTTCCCGAGGATACAGACCAACACAGACCCGGGTAGAGAGCAGAACTTGCGGTCTATTCGCGTACCGTGTATCTGGTGAATTATCGAAAATTAATGTAGAAGACGGGAAACAAAGATAGAGAGAGAAAGAAAGAAAGTAATTGGGGCTTAAGGCGCTCTACAACTAATGATCATAAGCGCTCGTTAAAAACTAAAACACAATACTAAAAAAATCATACTCCCGGGACTAAATACGCAACACTAAAAAGAAAAAATCACCCGCACAGCCACCAGAGGTCAAGATAAAACGAGATTAAAAGAAGTAAAATAAAAGAGTGTCAAATACCGTGGAACGCGATATTAAAAACACTAAATCAAGAATAAAACGGATGTATAACAAGGTCGAAATAGAAGCCAAAGGGAACAAAAAACGTAGGAGAGAAAACCAAAACTTAAGGTGCCAAGTGTATTACTATGTCGAAGAAAGAATAAAACGCGTTGAACTGCACCCAGGTCACCAATCACGATGGTGGGCAAAATTTCAGAATGGTGTATGGACAAGCAATTTGTAGCTAAAAACCGAAATTCTATTAAAACATGTCAAACTTCAAATTGCGCTTGATCTGGTACAAGCAAGAGAGGAAATTCCTCATAATGTGACGGTGCCAAAAACCGCAATACTCAATGCGCAGTCTACATGAAATAACCTCTTCACGACGGAAAGAGCGCGAAGAGTTTAACCAGACAATGGGGTTCTGGTTAATCCCCCGCAATTTATTCCCTTGCGGAGAGGAACATATATCAAACCAACGTGAAAGAATGGCTCTCCTAAATAGTGCCAAAATCATCTGCAGGAAGAGAAGAAAATGTATAAAACGCTCAGGTGATAAATTTGCAATCTTCAGAGCGGCATCTGCGGCATCATTCACTTGTATGCGGACGAGATCAGGTTCGTGACCAGGAACACAAGCAAAAGACAATTGCACAATCCTGGACGTGCTGTATAACGGGATGATGAACGTATAGCGAACATAGGCTATGGAGGGCGCTCAAAGAATCTGTGTATAAAGTACTCCTACAATTTTGGGACCATGATGTTCAATAAAGAACAGAGTGTGTTTCAGAGCTAAAAATTCAGAAAAATAAAATTTTGTGCAACAAACGCAAAGGCGCATCCTACCCATGATCATTGTTTTAGCTGTCAGTAACACATAGTCTTTGAGCTGCCTCTGAACCTTGGAGAAAGCCCAACAAATGACCGAGTCCATGGACATTCTGAACATCGACATGGACATCAAATCAAAACGGAAAAGGATCTTTTGATGCAGACAAGGGGGAAGGGCAAACATAGCTGCAAAGGAGAATGTCATGAAAATATTCGTAATTTTCGGAGGTTTCTGCACAAAGACACATGAATTGTGCGATACGCAACAGTTGCTAATCGCTATCTTGATGGCGAACGGTGTTAAAGCGATGTGAAATGCAGGGCGGCGCAGAGAAGTACACAAACTTGGAGTAAACCAATGACTGATGAAAGCACAACAGAATCGTAAAAGTCGCTCCTCGGGATTTGCCTCTTAAAGCACATGAAAGAAAGAGAACTTTCACACATTGCGTTTAAATATGTGATACGTAGGGACCAACAACACTTTCTCTCAACTATCAACGGTAGAAGGTTTGTTTCATCTGTAAACGGCTGGATTTCCGCACCAAGGTGAAATGAAGGCGAGAAAATTTCTTCTGATGCCAAAAATTTACAAGACGGTCTTCTTGGAAGAAACATGGAATCCATTCTTGAGAATCCAGGAGTGAGGACAATTAATACACTGCTGAAGTTGGCGTTCCAGAAGAAAGAAGGGACGGGAAGTAGTATACATCTGAAATGACTACAAAAGGCGACGATGAAATTCGGGGTGGAATACTGTCAACATTAGGTTTCACCGCTATAGGAAACAACGTTACGCCGATTGCTGAACCCTGACCAATTACTTTCTCCCGAGTTAAAGGGTGCAAAAAATGGAATTCACACCTCATGAAGTACCCGATCTTTCATGAGCTCTTGTATGAAGACAGGTAGAAGTCCAGGGAAACCCCACTAATGCATGTTACGAAGAATGCTAGCCCTACAACACGTGTCATGGGTTTTACCAAGTCAAAAACACTGATACCGACACTTATGTAGGAATCCGTCATGTATATGAGCCGAAAGACTGGGTAGATAAATGACGGCAGAACTGTGCCGGTGAAAAGCACATGCTCGTTCTCTAGAAGATTACGAGATATAATGCGTTCCATAACCCATTTAATATAACTAATTAGGAACCATTTGTATCTGGAGATCCTTGCCGGTTTTCAATAATGGCTTTACGCTAGACTCTGAGGAAGCGTACTAGTTTCCCGTATACACTTTTATAATAGGAGAAGAAAGCGCTTAGCCTCTGCAGATAAATGCTGAAGGAGTAACAAGTGTACGGCATTGGACGCAGGAGCTGAACGCCTATGCAAGGTGAAAAAATCTTATACTCCTCGTAGTTATTTCAGCGGAGTGACAGCTCTTGGTCTTTCATCCCTGCGAGCAAGAAACGATGGAGGATAATGAGCAGAGCTGGAAATGACCTCGAAGGTTCGCTCCTAGGGACGGTAACAGCAAACACATCACGACAATATCACTGCTCAATTTAAAGAATAATTATAAATTTCTAGTTACGCGCCGAATTTTCTCCTATACGAAGGATTTAGGCGTGTAATCATTAATGTGCGCCATATAGTGTGTCAAACAAGCATTCATGGAGCTATCAAATGTATGGAGCCGTAGCCCGTAGTCTCGAAGTTATCAAGTTCCCCAATAAAGTGCGATGATTAAACGCTCGAAGAGCTGTTCTGCGTTCACGAACGATATCCCAAAATCATCAGTCTACCAAGGAACCGATGCACGCCTAGGTTTGAAAGACGTACGGGGATAGAGTGTTCGGCTAATATCACGATGTTCAGTTGCTCTACCATGTGGTCAATACTTGAAAAACAGCTGTCAGAAAAATAGGATAGGAGAAATAATGCCAGTCGGGCTTGTTGAATTGAAATTTAGGAATTCCAATTAAATATACAGTAGAATGAAGAATAGAAATTCCCGAGGTCGTGCGTTCAATCCCGGCGGAGGGTGATGGATTTTTTTTTCGAGCGTAAAATTTCTTAGGATGGCTTCCTTCGGAAGAGAAGTAAAGCTGGTGGTCCCGTATCGTAGATTTACGGCACGTAAAAGAAGCTCAAGTCCCATAAAGAGGCCTTTTACTCATCTTCCTCGAGCTGATGGCCTTTCTCCTCTTTTCACACCATCTGTCAATCGCTCGAAGCTGTCGTTATAATGGTGGGAAGAAGAATTGGGTAGAATACCCACGAATATCAAAGCTATCTTGAGAGAGGCATTTTGCTTCCTGCAAACAAATGACGAGAGATGTATGCGATTTAAGAGGATTTCCAGCTCTGGTCGTTGTGCGCGAACACCGCGTATATTCTACTAAATAATTAGAAGAAAAGGCGCTAAATCGTCGTTTAGTTGGAAAAACGTGCCGATAAGAGAATATTTAACAATTATTTACCAAGTGTGTGGGCCGGTTTAGCTAATCTTTTCCTTACGAGTAGGGCTGCGTTTCGTTTACTGCCGCGTACACTCCCGAGCGTATCCGCAGCACCATCGCTGTGGTTGGTATCCGAATACGTCTCTCTTTTACATGGACTAGAACGCGAAAGACTAATGGGTCGGCCAAAATGGGATTTCTAACTCGAGCAGTCAATAATGGCTGGTAGCGATATTAGAGCAATTGAGGTAAGATTAAACGATTGTCTGATGAGGGACATCCACATGCGTACCATTCAGAAAAGATATTCTGGGTATCCACCGCTTACAGGAGCGAGGGCTAAAGACGTCTGCGCTATAGTGGCCCACTTCCATACAGGTCGAAAATAGCAAGTTGGCAGTCGGATGAACTTACTAATACAGTTTCGCAGCCTCTGATTGGTCAGGTCTTCTTTAACTCGGATCTCGTGAATGCTATTTTCCTCTTGGAATAGTGGACATTCTTTGACATGAGGGCATGTAAAGCTCAATATTTGACGCAGTGAGATTCTTCAGTGCACTCCGTACCTTTGGGCGCCTGCCTACCAACGCGAGTGGTGGAGACTGCCGCCCTGGGTTTCCAGGAAGGTTCCTTCACCGCCGCAGTATCACTGGATGTCGAGAAGGCCTTTTCAACGACATGGCATGCGGGTCATCTATAAAAAATCATCCAACTGGGTTTACCTACTCAGATAAGCAACATCATACGCAGCTTTCTACGACGACGCACTATTAAGGTTTCAGTCGCGGGGAAAACATCAACACTTAGACAAGTCAGAGCGGAGTTCCTGAAGGCTCTATACTATCGCCCACGTTATTCAGCGTCTTTATGGCATACTTTCTGACACAGCAGCAAGTCGAAATGGCCCAGTATGGTGACGACGTGCTGATGTTTTGCATCAAAAACACTTGCTCAGAGTCTTCAACCCAGTACAGAGGCACCTCCGCCTCATCCAGCAGTGGTGCCGACGTTGGTGCATATCCGCCAATGCGGACAAGAGCCACGCCATGCTGCTAGTAAAACGTCACACCCCCGCAAATTGCCCCACATTTCGCTACCGAGGCCGAGGGATCGAATGAAGGAATTGGACAACTGGGAGTCAAGTTGGACAGGGGTATAACTTTCCGCGAGCACATCCGTGATGTCTCTTCCCGGGCGCAGGGGGCAATTGCTTCCTTGTACCCGATGCTGAAGTCCGGAATGCCTATTCGCTTGAAGTTACACCTTCTCGGAGGCCTGATTATCCCCTCGTGCTGTATGACTGCGAGGTCTGGACATGGTCACAGACAGCTGACTGCTATGGCTACAACGGACACAGAATAGAGAACTCCGATCCATCTACCCTTTCGGTCGCGCCTTTCCTGTGAGACTACTTCATGAAGCCTCATCACTTCCATATGTGGAAGATGAAATTAGGCGCCGGACTATAACATTTTACGCTAGTTTACCTAAACATCAGAGTGCTCCGGTCAGATCTCTTGAACTCGCCGTCTTCGGCGTCACCAGGTTCCCCGCATGGCATGCGGGCATACCAGAGAACAACGGAGTGACACCAACACCAGCTAAAGCTGACCTCCATTCAAATCCAACCAAGAGTTGATTGGTCTCCAAATTACAAAACCCAGCCAAGTAAGCTGAGTATTACTAACACATTCCACCAGGATGCAGAAGGGCCGCTGCATCCTAAAAGGTAGCTGTTGAGGAGCTACATGCTGCCTCCTTTTCATCATACCATTCTAAAAGTAAACCGTCATCCTTAATAACCTTTACCTTATAATAGACATACTGCGGTAAAACCCTGTTGAGGGTGGGTACGCAGCAAAATTCACTCGGGCTGAACCATAGCCTGCCAGCAGCAAGTAGGAGTCGGACCGGTGCACAAAATTGCAAGCAGACCAAATATATCTCTTTTGTTTTTAATGTGATACCTGGTAGGGAGGAATGAGTGGAAGACCCGAAAGGTGATCTGATCCGGTCGAGGATGTGTACTAGCAAGAATGGTTCCTAATGATTCCAGATGGAGCACATCTTGACGCTGTGTTAGCCCCGTGCCCCTGGAGTCCCTGTATCCCAAGACACGTTCCCAGGAAGGCGGTCCCCGGCGGACTAACCAAACGCCAGGAACAAATATTTTCAAAGCACACAACACATCGAGTGTAGTCGCCTGGTCCTTAATCCCCCAAACAGATGAAAGATAACCGTGGGGACAGGAAATGATGGAAATTCGTAGTAGAATAGGAACCACCCTAGCATTCACCTACAGACCCGGGGAAACCACGAAAAAAATCCACGCTTAGAGTAGCTGGCCGGACGGTAACTGAACTTGGGCCCCCCCGAATGCGACCTTCACACGTTACGTGGAGCTAAATACGTACCTAAAATGTATACTCTGAGTATCATTTTATTTAAAGGAAAGGTATGTTCACGAGCATTCCGATTTATATTTGCTCAAGCGTGCTTCGATTAAGATAAGAAGTATTCATACCGAGGACGAAAAATTGAACTGCCAGAGGCACGTTCCAAATTTGTCACGAGACGCGGACAAAGGCGCCTTCAACTTCGTATTCCTTCGGCCATTATTAGGTGCCTTCGCATTCATTAAGCTTAGAACTCGTTCGCGCAGTATCTGATACTGCTAGCAGACACTCGCTAAAGTACCTGCCTGCTAATATATCTAAATCGCATTACCTTAAGGCACGTGATTTCCGAAATCCTCACACATATAAGGAAATCCACAATTATGTAACATCTTTACGAAATTCCAACCAGCGTCTAAATCCTATTTTAAGGGTAATTGCTTTGTTTCCGTATTTAGAGTTAAAAGTCATAGTTAGTGCCACTGGATAAAAATTAGGCTTGAGTACACAAGTCGCTATAATCTGAGAATATCATGATGAGCTTTACATCAGAAAGACGTTCATTTGTGTAAAAGAATAAATACAGAGTTTTGATTATCTTTGCAATGAACATAACATTTTTGGAGATACTATTTCAAGCTATTTGCACAAACCTTCAGTTTGTTTAAATTAAACATGAAGTTCGCCATACACATGCATTGAAAGTATTATCTATAAAAAGTCCCAAAATGTTTATACCAAAATGTTTAATAATACTTTCACAAAATATATTTATACATTGTTGTAAAAAGAATTTTCTACAATCTAAAATCAAAATTTAAGGTGTCATTTACTACAAACAAAAGTAACGTAACAAGTTATAAGCAATGCTGAACATGCCTTTTTTTCTTTCAAAACTGCATTGTAGAATGTGGTCACTTCTTTCAGTTACATCATCAATTGTGGTAAGTAGTAGAGTAGGACAAGTTAGTTTAACCCGGCATAGGAATTCCAAAGCGTTAAAGGCAGGACGAAAGCAAATGAAGTACAACTCTTACTGCACTTACGGCAGTAACGTTGCAGGTTGCAAAACACCTCCAATCACTAGAACAATCTGTTGGCGTTTGCACTCACCAGACCGTGTTTACAAGTCCATCAGTGATTTCTGGCCGCTATTGCTGACATTCTTTGTAGTGAGAGTGGTTGGGGTGTAGTGTGTAGACAAGTTGAAGACAACTACTTAAGAATTCCTATGCCTGGTTATAAGTTTGTAAATGAGACAAATTAAGAAATACAACGGACACAGATACAGGTCATTGTGCAAGTGATACAGATAATATTTGCATACATATAGAGATGTATAAATGAATGTTTTACAATGTTCTGTGGTATATATTAAATAAGCTTACAATTAAAGTCCTAAACATATTAAGATAACGCCACAATTAAAAGCGAGTTCAGATGGTTAAAAACATGAACCATAAGAGGAGAATTACGGACCATCAAAATAGCATAGACGGCGAAATGGAAAAAATGCGAGAAGGACTTTCGGCAGCGTAAGCCGGGGTTATTTTGACCAGAAAAAACACACACAAACAAACACAAAGACATTAAAATCTATTATTTATAAATGCAATCCGTTGTATCCACAATCTTTCATGCTGGTGGTTTTCTCTGTATCCATAGATGGCTCTGGAAACTAGCAATTGTTTTTTTCTGCAGCCACATTTGTGTTTAGAAAATGTGTGTCGTTTCCCCACCAAAGGTAGACATTGTCTAAATTGCTAAACATAACCATAGTAAGGCTAAACACACGTTATTAGCTTTCTTTCTAAAACGCTGTTTACAAAGGTATATCAAAAGTTTGGTGTTTGTGATCAGAGTTTACTTGTTTAAGTTTAACTTTGAACAAACTTGGAATTAACATAAAAAACTTAAACTGGGTTTTATTTATGGATGCTCTTTAACCCCTGTGGTCCTTAGCGTCCCATTCTATATTGGGTGTGAAAGACCGATAATTTTGCTCAGAGATCTCTTTATCGGGCTTGAGGTTCTTTTACGTGTTGTAAACCTACAACACGGAACCGCCGCCTTTAATTCCCTTCTGAAGGAAGCCATGCTAATGATTTTTACGCCCGAAAAAATCAATCACCCTCCGCCGGGTTTGAACCCACCATCTCGGGAACTAGAGTCTAGCATAGTAACCACTACAAGACGACTTGAAATTAACATGTATTTAAATAAAAATTAATGTGGTGGTCAGAATAACGCCAATCATAGGTAACTTTGACCGCTTAGTTTTTCTCGTGTTAGCTTCATCTTAACAATATTCGACGATAACCACAAACTATATCTGATTTATGTCACTGATGTCCCATAAATCCAATAAAAAGGCTTAGTTATAACAAGGCCTAGACCCTAGACAAGAACTTCAAAACAGGTCAAAATATCGTCGGTTTACGGTAAATAATGTTGACAAAGAGACAAAAATAGATAGGAGCAAATGAGAATGCTAATTTTCATTAAATTCTGCACTATGAGTAGACATGTATCTGAACATACGAAATTAAGTTTGATAACAGGATCAATACTTCTTTATGTTCTTCCTCTATTTACGGAGCAGTAAGTCGTTAAAATCCTTAAGGTTTAAACAATCCTAGGATTTAATTGTCATGCTCCTAATATATTACATAATGGTATAGATTAAATCAAAATTTGTTTTCCATGACCTACATTGTGATCCAGTCCTCCACCTGAAGAGATCGTCCTTTAGATCCTTGACTACATTTAACAGCAGGAACTTGGATGAAATCCAATAGATTATTCAATGTCATGTTGAAGTAGTTTCTTACATTATCTTGGTTACAAGAGGAGGGCAAACAGTATGACAACTGCAGATTCAAATTCTGGGTGATGCCGGTTACCTCTGCTCCTGCCTGAAGAAAATTATATTAATTTACACAAAAATAACACACATTAAAGGAAATAAAACAATACAATCCCTATCTTCAGTAAAATTTCTCCATAGATCTGTACAAGTTAACCAAGCAGATACTTTGAATGAAAAGATGTTAATTGTTCGACCGGATGTTGTAATAAGAATGACACAGGTAATCATAAATTTTAAACCTGTTCGACGAGGAAAGCATCAACACATGACTGAGCAAAATTGGGACCTTTAAGACCCGAGATTTTTATTCTAAGTATTTTAGTTCTGATGTGGGTTGATAACTTGTAAGTAAACTAGTAAGGGACATGCTTGCTGTCAAATCGAAAAATTAAAAGGAGAATATAACTATTAACAGGTAACATAAGCGCTTAGATTTTTTCTCTTATTCTTGAAGTATGCTGTTGGGTAGTTCACAGAAGTCTATCTAGATCTTCTGGAGGTGTTAAGTGAGTATCCACTACTTGCACAGAAATCTCACACTGCCATATTGCACAGACAGGCATATGGCTTGCATGAGTATTCTTTACTTAATATAAATTCACTTTGAGCTCAGAATAGAGGGATGTAAAATGGAAACTCAGGGGCGGTTCCTTTGAGCGTAAGAAGCCTAAGTGCAGCGCTAACCGACATGTTGAAAGCAAGTGCCAAAGAACTATTGGTTCATCTTCAATGAAATCTAACGCCAAATAGGCCTTTTTGTACAATCACACTTTATATATTTACAAATCCAACCTCGCATTGCATAAAATAAATCACTGATGAAAAACAAATACTAATGAGTAAACAAGCCTAGATTACTGTTGAGGATAGGAATTAAATTTTTGTTTATTTATATGCTAGCGGTCTTAACCGACTTTGAAAGGCCGACCTTTAGATCCCGAATAGGAATTTTTGCACTTTCGTTTAGTTCGTATGTTTTTGTAATTCAAGAAATTCGAAAAAATCCAGATATATTCGTAATTCGTAATAAGATAATAAAATTCTACATCAAATGACATCCATATAATTACACACACACATCATTTAAAACTTCCACCCCAACTTTAAAATGTGTTGAAATTGCCACAATAGTGTAACAAAATGGGAAAGAGCGTTGTAACGTGGAATAATACAGGACAATTTATTACTTTCTCCTATAATTAAATTACATTAAGGAATTCTAACAACCTTAAAATTATTTCAGCTCTTATAATAAGAATTCCGTTAACCCCAGTCATATTCATTGCAATTGGATGGGTACAACTGAGACTTCAGAGTGAACAACCACGCCATAACATAGTCATAACAGTTAAACATCAGACACCAGCCATATGTCTATAAATGTTAAGAACTCTGGGTAAAACCTGTTAACACATCTAAGAATAATACAGGTAAGAATGACAACTGCTGGAAGAGTCAACGCAAGCACTGTAGAAAAATAATTAATTTTACCAAAGAAGCTGCACGCCGGAAGATAATAAAAACCATCACCTACAGATGTGGCGCCCGCAAGAATGCCTAAGAGGATGGAGGCGGGTAATAAATGTCTTGAATAAAATCTTGACACCTCCATGTGCAGGAGTTCCCTCCAATGGTGCAAGATCACAGCATACCGAGATATAGTGATGGATATTAAAAGTAGCCTTTATCTGTTGCAAGTAAATGATCATGGGAATATAGAAACCAACAAGGGATGATGTTCCGTTCTGTACCCACGTATACTACATACATTTCACGTCAATATGGCAATTTGGGAAGAGATAAGTATTTTATTTATTGGGCCTGTTGAAGGTGAAGTTTTCCGTATGGAGCTCGGAGATTTTCGTTTGACCTGGTCCTGATCCGTATACAACTCAGAAGTAAGGCTTACACATTCCGGTATGTAAATGACTGCAGAGCCGAGGGTCGATTTACAACACTCCGTCGAGTGCGGTTTCACACAGGAGCATCATGGGATTGAGACCTCCCTGAAGTAGAGAGCGACTGTGGCGTGCCTTTCCGAGGTAAGGACGAAATCTTCCCGAAATCCTCCCTGAGTACAGGGTTTTAAAGTTCCTTGAAAAGCACACTTTGGTGTGCAGTGACGGACTGGCTGGCTTTAGACGTATTATTGCCGGGGCTTAATATGAACGGTTTGGTGGTAGCTTCGGAAGCTATAGGCATTATCAGTGTCTACTGCCGCATCCCTTTGCGGTACTGGCGCTGCGGCAACAAAACTAAACGTGCCGAGTCGCAGGAATAACGCCTGACGGGCTGCAGATTAAGCAGAGCTTCTCCTTAACCCAGAGCACTAAGACGAGTTTCTCATCCCAGTTCGGGAAAGAGGCTGAATGATCTCCCTCACAGTTTATGCAGACTGATGCAAAGATAGTCACTATCATGAGGGCTTACCGCATGAGGCACAGATAGAAAGAAAATGTTCTCCTAAAGGACACCTGCGTGTGTCCAAAACGCTTGTCATTTAAAGCCACATAACGAATGTGAAATATAACGTCGCACTTTTACACATTCATACTCTTCCTTGATTCTCTTGGGACTGCAGTTGAACAGCAGATACGAAAACATATGACGACCCAGGTGTTGGGGTAGACGTCTTTACTTTGTCACCATCTGCACACAGAGGTGAGTGGATGTCCCTTAGATTGCGTACGACGGAGGTTGAAGCAACAGGAAAGGATACAGAATACTAAAAAGGGTTGAAATACAGGATGTACACCACTGTGTGGATGTTCCCCATGCAGGTTGTAATGTAATGTAATGTAGTATTTATTGAGTGCCAAAATAATTACAATCATATTGGGAGTGACTGCCTCTGGCCCTGTCCATTTTATAGTCATCTCCCCTCCTTTGGTCATAATAATAACATATTAATCTGTTGAGCATTAAGTTATTACATATTAGATGTCTTCTCAGATTAATATTACATGGTAATACAATTAGTAATTCTTATATTTATTTGTATTTACATTATTTTCTTCTTTTAAACATCCATATCCATTTATTCGTACTCATTCCATACCATGAACTTTCTTTTCTCCTAATCTCTATTTCTTTAGATACATTAGATTTATACCCTTCTATATTTTACTCACATTATTTTCTCTAATAATTTTAGTTACCTTCTCTGCTTGTCTCTTTCCCGTATTCTTACGTTAAAGTCTCCATTATTGTAATTTCTATGTTCGTATATTTATCCTTTAACATTTATATATCTTTCTCTAAAAGATGGTACAGTCCAAGCTTGTGAAATTGTGAAGCAGCCGGTTTGGCCTTCACAATTCAAAAATCCCATTGTCCTTATTGGCCGCTATTGAGATCCCATTCTGTTACGGAAAGGTGTAAACCTCTCTAAAGTTTTTTACTTCTCAATTTGATTCCCTCCACAGATTTTTGCATTTCTTTCTGGAGCACCAATATACTTCCATGCGGAGATGATCCATGCAGGTTAGGCTGGCAAGAGAATAAAATTGACGGCGAGGTGGTGCGCATGAATGATAATGATAGGAAAAGGACTGGGCAAGAAAAAGTTATGAATGGCGAGAGTCCGAAAATGAAGCGAAATGCTATGGAATGCACGAGACGCTTCCCCTTGTTCTCGGTAACTACGAGGAAGAACCTACCACGACACGAAGGTCGAAATCTCGAGTTTTATTTCTCTGAAGTGATCAACTGAGAATTTTTAATACGAAACATTGACCACGAAAGTTTAAAATCTTGTACTTACCCTGGCGTTGGGATTCCGTTGATCATTTTCTAGTACATGTAGCTCACGGAAGGAGACGGTTTGGTTACCAGATACTGAGCCAAGTTGCTGCAAGAAGTCAGCTGGTAGGCTGTAAGTGACCAGGCAGTGTTGTCCATCAAAGATATCGTTGTTAGGACCCTGAATTCCTTCTACGAGAAGGCACTCATCGAAGTTACCCAAATGAACTAACTGGCCCATTAGGATACTCTCAGGAATTTTGGTAGAGGCATCCAGCACTTAAAAAAACCAGACGTAATATTGTAAATGTAGCAACAATACTGAAAACGCCTCATGGGGCATAGTTTACACTCCTAATGCTGCAGAATCAATGTTTAGAAGGTATTTCTCTCTACATGTCTACGGCTTAATGTTACACTGTATTCACGAAATGGATACCCGATTCCTTTGCGTATTTCTTTTACGTGATTTTACGTACCCTTGTCTGGTACACCGGGCATTGGTGGCTAGCGTTAGGGCGTAAGTAAGATAAAGGTCAATAATAGTAGGATATGGCGGACATTTGGAAGATTGTTGTTATGCCATTGCAGCAACTCTGTAGAATAGAATATTGAAAGCTTGTGCCAAAATGTATTTTTCTACTTAGTCGCAAAGATTTAGTATCCCCGCGTGTGGTGACAATCGTTATCGAAACGATACCGATGGCGAGAAATTGTTTGTTTAATATAAGCAATCTTTATGCATCGGAATGCATAACGGTTTATATATATAAAAAATCTTTATGCATCAGAATGCATAACGGTTTATATATATAAAATTCAATTATTCCAGTTTACCTACAACCATCGTACAGGGAAAAGTGGAAACAGAAAAATTACCCTTTGTATTTTGCCCATGCAATGTGGACTCCACTCTAATATGTATGAGTTTTCCTCCATGTCATCCACGTGTATTTTGGTTTACTTTAATCAATAAATGCATCTAGTCATTTAATACGAATAATTTTTTCTTTAACATTATCGGTATGGGCCATATCTAAACCTTCTTTAAATTTTACCCCACAAATGTTAGACCATAATGTTAAATAAAATATAACGGCAAAACAAGAAGTTAAGTTGTACATAAAACAGGATAGTAAGTACATAATAAAATCTGAGGGTGAGCCCGATGTTTAAAGCCCTGCCTTTTCTCTTGGGAATTGTAGTTTTAAAAGATTTTGTTATATTCACATGACTTTCTCAACTCACTGTGCCTAAAAACTACACTTGAAAATTTATTCTTCAGTCTACTTCTTTATAAACTCTATTACACATTTACACATTTCGTTGCAGGTTTAAGGATGCGGTAGGCTAAAGCGACAGTCATATTTTTAAAAAGTAGGTGCTGTTATGTGATGGCTTTGAAATTTTATGCTCTTTTCATGACCACGAAAAAAAAAAACAATTAGCGATCTACCACTTGAAAAAGGATAAATATATGAAAATTTAAACCAAAACCAAAGAATACCCCGGAAATGATTAACGCCACAAAAAATGTTTTTGTTCCAAATTGTGTCCTTTAACAAGATCTACAGTTTTGTTGAGTAATATTTTGCATATCTTTAAGGTTTACTAATTATAAAAGTGATTCAGAGTGAAGAGAACTTTACAGCCTATTGGCAAAAAGTTCAAAATATAAGCTGTATTTTTATTGCATCATGATATTTAATTAAAATCATTTAGCCTTTTTTGAGAAAACCAAATGTAAAGAAACATTTTCCATCAATGCGTAGTTTGGGATGGTTACTTAAAATCTTCGCGTCGCATCTTTGTAAATTGCTGAAATTCAAATACCAATGTTGGTATTTAGCCAATTTTTTGTTTGTGGGTTTTGCTGTTCATAGACAATATGCACACGTATCTTTTTCTATTTCTTTTTAATTCAGGGAGCTGCAAATCGCGTATTACCGATTTCACCGGTAATACGCGAAGAGCACTTACATGTTTGCAGCTTCACGGATGTAGTGGTGGTGGTGTTGGAGTCGGCGACGGCGGTGGTGGTGAATGTGGGGGTAGTAGTGGTGGTAGTGGTAGTAGTAGTAGTAGTAGTAGTAGTAGTAGTAGTAGTAGTAGTAGTAGTAGTAGTAGTAGTAGTAGTAGTAGCAACTGGAGTTTAATGGAAAAAACTGCTGAGTTCAATGTGAGATACTAATTGACACATTGCATCATCGTTTGAAAAAAATATAATCTGGGAAGAAGCATTGTGTGTGTGTTTTTCACCTACAATGGAAAGGGAACTGATAAGAGGCTTTAGAGGTTGACCGAGGAAGCCCTAACGCAGCTGGCTGTCGATTTAGTATCGAGAAACAAACCTAAATAACCATTAAAGAATGCTAAAGCTGGGAAGGTTTGGGTCGAAGCGTTAATGGCAAGAATCCAATGCTTAGTTTCTGCAAGTAAGAACGAACTAACATTTTTTAAGATTTCAATCCGTTTGAAGACGGTAGTGGTAGAAGGTGGTTGGAAGAGAAATTGATGTTAATGTGTTAACTGGTGTTAATTTGTATTTTTGTTAATACAATCGCCACCTACACCTATACAGAGACCAGCAGTCCACGATGCTGTAGACAATAAAAGCTACAGATCAAGAATAAAACACGCGACGGAATTAAATCAAAGGTTGACGATGCAACAAGTTTAGCTAAAAAATATCGTATGTGAATACTCATATCACAAGTCAACTCATGGGATGCCATGAGAAATTTATGGTCACTTTCTTAAACCCGTGATAGAATTCCCATGAGGAAATATGAGACAGTCCATGCCACATCAATTCCATGTAGCTAGCAATTGGAGGAATACACATTCCTGCAGAACTACATTTAAATCCCGAAGAATAAAAAGGTCGTGGAAGAGTAATGTGTACTTCGATGTAAACAGTATTTGATAAATCATCAAAGTTTGGACAGGGAGGAGCATGTATAATAATGCTGATATAATACACGTTGAATAGCATTTTAATGCGCATGCAACGAAAACCAGACCAGTCGGTATGGAAGGCACAAATACTTCTTTGCCAGGAAAGCAAGTGACCAGCCTCTCTTTGTGGGAGTCGGCATGCCGCTACAATAGGGGAAAAAGAGCCCCAGCTAAAGTTGGCATCGGTGGGTACAAGTGCATTTTTACTTTCTTTACTACGTATAGTAAGTAGGGGAAGTATTTCATTCCACCCAAAAATTCGATACCGAGTTTTGAGGTGCACTGAATGCATATAAATCATTTTTAGAAACATGTCCATGTGTGTGAACAGCATAACTCAGAAACGAACAGTCGGATAAACACCAAACTTGGTATTTAGGTTCAGTATTTTCCAGAGATGCGACAGAAGGATTTCAAGAAAATCCCCCTACCCCAGATTACCCTTTACATGGAACATTTTTCTAAAATTTTAGTTTTCTCAAAAATGTCTCTAACAATTTTGAATAAAATGCCATAAGTTTAAGACATTTTTGTGGCAAATGAATTGTATATCTCGAATTTTCTGGGAATGTCTCCAAAAGTATTCTTCATTGTGAACGACTTTTGCATAACTGGTAAACCATAAAAGATAAACAAAATTTTACTACACAAAAAATGTAGATTGCGTTAAAATACACAATTTGTCATATACATTTTTTGTTGAGTGAATCATTTTCGAGATATTGCTTGTTATTCCCTTAAATTTTCCAATACTTATACTTTTTCTCAAATGGGAATTCGTTATTCATTTTTTGTCTTGGATATGCAAAGAGTATTAATCTGTGGCAAAGAGAATGTTGCTGCACATAACAACCAGCTATTAAGAGATATGTCTATGCTTAAAGGCTACTGTATTTCTATATTGCCCTTGCAAATACAAAACAAGGGGAACATAGTAGGCCTTAAGCGATAGTACAATATTTTTAGAACTGGTAACTATGTGTAAAATGTCTTTGCATGTCAAGAGCGTAAAAAAAAGAACAACGAATTCTCAGTTGAGAAAAAGTGTAAGCATTGGAAAATTCAAAGAAATAACAAGGAATACCTCGTTTTTTTAATGTCCTGGATAAGCAAAGAGAATGGAATGCTCCGCATAGCAACCAGCTCTTAAAAGATTTGACTATCACTTAAAGCCTACCATACTCCCCTAGCACCTACAGGAAAATTAGCGATAAGATAGTTTCTGCAAATGTTTATATCGAATAACATGAAGTAGACGGAGAATAAACGTTTGTAAAAATAGTTTGTACTATAGTAGAGACAGTTGTGTGAGTGTAACACATCAGATTTTTTCTATGAAGTTAGGAGGTAAGATTCACGTTACCTCACGAGCATAACTTAGTCCGAAGCGAGCATGTGGTCTATGTTTCATCTTAAACACACGGCGTGCGAAACTGACCAAGGATACAAAGTCACTGGGTGTAGGTATACCAAAATCTTAACTAGCCATTCGAAATGAAATTAATATTTGGGAGAAGCAAATAAGACGACGGAAATATGCCACGTGATCAGAACAATGATAAAAATGGGTATAAGAAAGGTAACTTTAGTAAAATGGCTGATCTGAAATCTCCGTGTATAGTTCACTACAAACACTTCACGAATAAATATGTTGCGCTGCGTTTGCGAGTGGCGGAATTAGAAAATTTTCATTTTGACATTAAGGAAGGATTAGAATACTCGAGTACGTCCATTATTTTCGGGAGCGAATATTTAGTAGAATTAAATTCCTCTCCGGAAACAAACTTAACTCATTAAGGCGAATTGCCTTTCCGAGAGAGAATTCCAGTTACCTAATTTTTGCGCCGATGGCTACGAAACCATGTTATAGGGCGACAGTATCGTGGCTATGGATAAGAACGTCACGCATCACAATCACACAATGACGAGTGGAAGCAACTGTGTAAGCATTATTTCGTAACTGTCGATGAGTGCAATCATTTGACTATCAGCAAACACAACGTCCAGGGATCATCCACTCTTTGAACTACGAGGCAACCATAACAGAACCCAGGAAAGAGAGAAGTCCATTGTTCCGCTCCCATCCTTTCCTCGGCATTCCTGGTATGTAACTCAAAAGTCACACAATGGCACCCTAAGTGTGTGGCGATAGATGCAACACCACATAACGGCGCTCTAAATTTGAGGCTTTCGAGTTGCTGGACCCCGACGCCACGGGTGTCCAAATTCAGTGCCCGACGCAACGAAGTGACAGGAAACAATTGAGGGCCATGGAGACCAAAGCATCGATGCAGAACGTCTCTACCAGCGCACCGACGACGTGACATCAGAAAGCAAACATCAGCGGCAGGGCGTCCACAATCTGCACAGTCTGCACAACGTAAGTCCCCTCAGTGAAAGTATAATGTAGTGAGCCTTAATCCCTGGATTGATTCGTTGTTGTATCCAAACAACAGCTCGCTAACTAGGAACGTCTGTTTGGGATAGACAATCCGCGTTTAGTCAAAACCTCGAATCAAAACTCAAGAGCTTATGCTTGAAGCGAGGCGAAATGGTGAAATGCAGACAATGAGAGGCGAGCTGAGATCCACCCAAGTGGAAGCAGAACAAATAAGGCAGGAATGTATATTTAAGTTGGCAGCAGCATTACCACGGTAGTATCAACTGTAGATAAGCTAACCGATAAGACCCAAGAAGAGGCAAGGTCCACTTATACCGCTTTAGAGGGAAAACAATGTTCCGTAGAGGCATATGTATTGTTGAATTAGTTGGAATGAAAATGATTGAGGAGTCAAGACTAGGAATTAGACGAAATCAGTCATTTAAGACAAGTTGGGGCTATGCGAAGTAGTGCTCGGGAGCGGACTTGCTCGAAGTCGTCCTCCGTGGTCTAGGGGTACCATGAGTTGCTCCCGAGATCGCAGCTTCAAACCCGGCGGAGGGCGATGGATCTTTATGGATGAATAATAATTATCGTATGATCCTTGTTCAACAGAGCTTAGTAGCTTCAATTCTAAATTGGTTCAGGCTGTCTTTAGGCAACCATTTACGAGCATTTTAGGATATTTTTTCTCCAAAAGCACTGGAATGTAAGCGCTCAGTACAACGTGCGCAACCAAAATCAAAGTACCAGGGAAACAATCGCGAGTCAATGGCGGAATATTTTCTACACCTACAACACCTAAGTAAACTATAAGAGCCGTCGATGCTTGAACAGCAGCTCACTCATTGATGGTGAGATATCAATTGCCATCACTCGGTCGTGGCGAGACCGCAGACGTTGAGTGAATACTGCTTGCGGCCTGTAGGACCAACGGCCACGCATTGTTGACCAAAATACTCAGGCACCCGGCGTTTCGGTAACCCAAAAAATTTGTGAAATGAGGGCACCGGGACCTCGAAATAAACATGGAAACAAAAATCAGACAAACCGACAAAGGCATATGGGATCCTATGATCGTAACACAGGCCTTATAGCCATAGAAATGACAGAATGAAACAAAACATAAATATACCATATCAGTATTATCCGGTACAATTTATGAGATCCACTAGGCATAATATTTGGGATAGAGTTTGTCCCAGAAGTAACCTGAACCATTGAAACTGGTCGACCTAAAAGAGGCATGTCGGGTTTCGTATGGCGCTGGAGACACAAGGAACAGCTGCAGTATAGTAAGAAAGGACATAGTCCCAAATTCAATAGAATGGCTTCGGAAGGGCCTAACGGGATCACATTGTAAGGTTCAACGACGTAACCATAATGCAGGAGATAAAAGAAGCTCCTCGATTTCAGGGCAGTTTGACAAATAATGTTACATAACGGATCGACCCCGAGTGTGTACTTAGATTTATTTAAGCATGTGATGCAAAAGAAAGTTAAATTACAGAGCCTCTCGATTCTAATTCCGTAGCCTCAACATTGGGAGCAATTACTGTGACAAAATGAGAAAATGTTAGCATCTATGTGTTCGACATATAAATTTCCTTTGATGTGTTTTGAAGTTGTAATTGAACTCATTTAGCACCTAGTATCCACTTATATTGTCCTGCATTGTGGCACTATGGGCTCTGGTTTCCTGCCACGGAATACGTCCCGGTTCGATCCCACCTATGGGATGCGGATTTTAAGTCCCGGATATAGGACCGGAGTCCACTCAGCAACATAAAAAGTGAGGGGCTGCGATAGGCAGCAATCCCGGCCTTGGAGCCTAACATTCTGGCTGGAGGATGTGTGATGCTGGCCACATCACTTCCCCGTATCGGTTGTATGACCGCTCACCTCTGTTGTGCGTATGTGGGCGTGAGTCCGAAAGTCGTGTGCAGGCCATTCATGGGCTGTAGCACCACAGGATTATTCTTATTTTATCCATTTATATTATTTTTATTTGCTGCAGAGTGTGGCAAAGGATGCCTTTACGAAACACGTCTCACTGCTGTTATGTTTGACATTACGCAATTAAAGTACCTAGATAAAAATTAGCAAAGACTTGCTATCGCCCAATAAGAATGCTACCTACTCAACTCACGAAGATGAAGCGGTATGATTATTATTATTATTATCATCATCATTATTATTAATTGAATATACAGTGATGTAAAAGTAGCACGTGATGGTAGAAGTTTGTTCATTCGTTCATGGTTGTAATAATAAATGAATTATTAATTAAACCTGATCAGAGATAGTGATAAATCACCAACAACGCCAAGGAAATTAAAAAAGAAGCCTGTTTATTGTACTAAGTAGAAGTTATATTTGTAGGTTAAATCTGTATAGTCTTCACAAAGCAATTTGTTCAGATTACATAAAAGAATTCGTGTTGCAATTGAGGGCCATACGGACTGTTCTACATATAAAACATTAGTAAATTTGTTTATTCGGATGTACATGTGCACTTTAGAGTCGAGCCATCATTGGACTTCTAGCTAGAATTCTGTAGTAAGACAAACAGAATTATTGTTTATATCGTACACCACAGAAACAAGAAAGGAGAGATAAATACCTCTGCCACAATCTCAAGCTCTTATCTATCCGGAATCAGTATTTGTGTATCTCAACGCGAAACAATTGAGTTATAGCTGTCTAAGACTGTTATAACTCGCCAAGAAAGTATTCAGTGTAACCAGACGATTCACTGTGGACTCACAACGGCTGAGTTTATTGCGAAAAAGGTTTTGGCGCCGAAAAGTATTTCCGATTTCACTAATAGGTACTAAAAATTCCTGATAAGCATGTTGTTTTCAGTTGCAACATATGCATCTGGTCACAAAAAGAAGAATGTTCTCTCTTATTTTACGACATTTTTATTCTAGAATTGGAGTTCAACATAATCCTTTAAATGTTATTGAACAAATTATAAAACCGCTGTGAGCTTACTTTGAGTGATTCTCTAAAATCTAATGATTTGGACTTTAGCAGGTGTAGTTCCTATTTATTGGACAATTGCCAACGTAAACTTTGGCAAATAAAATTCGGCCGTGAAACTCCTTAAAAATGGATAATTTTAAATGATCATGTTTCAAACACGCTTTCCACAATACAGTTAAAAGTAGTAAGCGAAACTGGATTCTGATAAGCCAGATGGAACTAATGTTAGGGACATACTTATTAGTTTCTCTCGTATGAGTAATGTGATTTTGGAATCTGGAAGGTTCTGATTTAATGTGTATTATGTAACTTTTGCGGAAGTCACATCTTTGGCAAAGAAAATAAATTACGCAGAAGCAACAGTTTTCATTTTTTCATTTCTTTTTCTTTCTTTCTTTTGTTTGTTTGAGTCTCGTGAGTTTAAGTGAAGAAAGCTTTCAAGAAATTTTCTCCTGCTTGATTACATACTTAAACAAAGAAATCAGATTTGAAGAAAAATTATCGATTGAACCTTGATTCCTTGGCTTTATGGTTCGTTTTAAACTTCAAAGCTTATTAAGTACGTATAAATAAATGCAGATGACGATAACTTGTATAAAGAATAATGTTGTAACGATGTAGTGACAATTGTATAATAGGAAATTAAGCATAAAAAATATTCTCATCTATTACATTCACAAGACTTTCTCTATCCACTCTTCTACAAACTATTCTTACAAAGGCTTATTCTTCTGCCTGCTACTTTTTAATCGAAATAAACATTTGCAGAAACGGTGTTATAACATATTTCGTTGTAGGTACAAGGGAACACAGTGGCTTAAGCGATAGTCAAAACTTTTAAAAGCGGGTCGCTATGTGATGGCTTTGAAATTGCGTTCTCTTTGGATGAGCACGAGAGGAAAAACAAAAGAGAAAAAAGAAAGGAATAATGACTTAGCCGTTGAAAAAAGTATAAATAGTTTGACAATTCAAAGAAATTACAAAGAATATGTTGGAAATGGTTAATGCCACAAAAGTATTTATCTGACAAATATGGCGTGTTTTAATATGTACATTCTTTGTTAAGTCAGCTTTTGTCTCTTACGGTTTAAAAGTTGCAAAATACATTTAGAATGAAGAGGGCTTCACATGCTATTAACAGAAAATTTAAGATATACGTTTTATTTGTCATGCATATATCTAAAGCATATGACATTTTCATCAAAATCATTTGGGCCATTTTTTTTAGAAAATCAAACATAACTAACATTTTCCGTGTAAGGGATAGCTTTGGGTGTGAAGATTTTGAGAACAGGTAAAAATCAGTAAATATTATCTTTATTTAACGTTACAGAGAAACAATTCTCTAAATTATATAATTCTGAATGCTATTTAATTATAATATTGTGGACAATTTGTGTATCAGTAATTCCTCCTTAAACAAAGTATAAAACATAAAGTGAAAGTGTTTGTATCAAAACTGACTGCAAAGTGGAAAACAAGTAAACAAATTCATGAAAAGTTCAAAGAAAAATTATCAATGGTTTCTACGATTTGAGTGTGCTAGAATTAATAAATATTTTGGAATCAACTCCTAGCACAAGCACAGAAAGTAGCACGGCAGAATAGGATAAGGCCCCCCCCCAAATCCAGAAAGTTCCGAAAGAACAAAGACAGAGACTAAAAACTCGTATGTGCTACATTCATATGACTTTCCCCACCCTCTATCGTTTCTTAGTGGGTATACAATAGTAATTTACGATACGAATATCGTAACGTATCATATTACAGTATGAGATTGGAAGGTTGACAAACAGGCTGCAGCCCGAGTTTGATAACCAATCGAGTTTTGTAATATGAGTTACGATATGTGTATCGTACAACGTTTTATCCCCTTTAGTTATGTAATATCATTTTTTTATTCATTTTGATAAATTACATTTTTATTTCAGATGTAGTATTAGGAATCACTGAAACAGTACACTACACTAGATTGATACATGTGTGTAGTGAGTCAAGCATGGTTTGATGGACGATTTGTTTATTAGGTTTTTGTTTAAAACAGAAGAACGTGAGTACTAGGTGAATTAAATAAACTTTGAAAAATGAGTTCTCACGAAGATAATGCAAACGCAGCTAATTCTGTTATAGATAGTTAACTCCTAATAAATCCCGAGTTTATTATTATTATTATTATTATTATTATTATTATTAATAATAATAATAATAATAATTATAATAATAATAATAAATAATAGTTTATTATTCATGTATGGTTCACAATACGCAACCAGTTTCGTGATAAGAGCTACATTACGAAAACCGTTGCGTAATAGATGCTTCATTACGAAACTAGTTGCGTAATGCGGTACCATTACGAAACTAGTGAGGTAGTGAATAGGTTTACAACATTTTCTGTTTAGTATTGCAAAATCCATATTACGCAACTAAAGTAGATAAACTATTCTTACGAAATCTTAATTTTCTACTTCATTTTAATCGAGACAAACCTTTGTAGAAGTAACTACATTACACATTTCGTTATAGATAGAAAGGAACAACGATTGTCAAACGTTTAAGAACTGGACGCTATATGCTGGCCTTGATATTCCATACTGTTTCCATGCAATCACGAGAAACAACTCAATATCGACGAGACTTTAAAAGAAGACAAAGTATTGAGCAATTTGAATCGTTAATAACGGTAATTTGGAAATGGCCCATGATACAAAAATTTTATTTCAAAGAAATTGTGTGTTTTAAAGAGATCTACATTTTTGTGCAGTACGTTTTCGTCTATCGCTCAACGGTTAACAGTTATACAAAATTATACAAAAATTTATTACGAAGAAGACTTCACAGGCTATTCCCAGAAACTTCAAGATTTTATTTAACATGTAAATGGCTTTGATATATCTTATATTAATCAAAATCGTTGGAGCAGTTTTTGAGAAAATCAACCATTTTGAAAAATTATCTATATAAAGAGCACTTGGGGTGGGGAATTTTCTTGAAAATCTTCGTGTCTATCTTTGGAAGATATAGAGCTTAAACACCAAGATTGGTGCTGCATATTTATTGGACTTTTCGTTTTTAAGTTTTCCTGTTGACAGATTCACACACACACACACACACACACACGGACCTTTATCTAATTTTTTTCAGGGAACCTCAAAACTGTGTTTCTGGTGAAATCTCGGTTTCGAATTTTTGGGTGAAATGCAATATAACTTCCCTACCTACTATGTAGTGCATGGTAGAGGAAGTAAAAATTATCTCCTGAACAGTTCTCCTTAGCTACACAAAGATGTTTAATGAAAAAATGAAAGAGAGAGGGAGAGAGCTGCTGAATTAGCGAAGCTTACCACAAACGCATCTTCACGTAGAATGAAAAAAATGGTGGCTCACGAGTCTTCACAGTCCACCTTGAAAACATATAGCCCTGAAGAAGCCATCTCCCTTAATGATGATTTAGAATTAAGCAAGGAGGAATATACTCACATTCAGACTGGATCTAAGGCAAAAGGTAGTAACATATATATCCCATACAATGTAGAAGGTCAAGTGAAGCAGGAGTGCTATTTTGAAAACATATCTGTAACGAAAAACGAAGCTGAGATTCCTCTACAAAAACTGTTAGTTCATATCGTTAAACGTGAAGTGCATGCACAAGAAGATCTATTAGAACAGGTTCGAGGTGATATGGCTGAAATCATATTATTTATAAACACCATGGCGGTGGTGGAAACAGCATTTGTAAACAAAATATCAATAATGCTAAATGTGGGAGACACCAACATCTTACTATGTACAACAGTCCCATTAGGAATGTAAGTCAAGAGAGAGAGTGCGAAAACTTTTTTTTTGGGGGGGGGGAGCATCATAATATCGAGTGCTACATACTGTCGACCAATATATCAATATGTTTAAAAAAAAAAGGCAAGAGAACATAAAATAGGAATATAACTACTTAGAAGCACAAATTTCCAATCTTCATCTATTCACATCACACATACTGAAGTCGTTATCCGTGGTGCAATGGTTACCATGCTAGCCTCTAGTTCCCGAGGTCGCGGGTTCAAACCCGACGGAGGGCGATGGATTTTTTTCGGGCGTAAAAATCCTTAGCATGACTTCCTTCAGAATGGAAGTAAAGCCGGTGGTCGTAGGTTTTGCGGCACGTAAAAGAACCTCAAGCCTGATAAAGAGGCCTCTGAGCAAAATTACCGGTCTTTCACGCCCAATATAGAATGAGACGCTAAGGACCACAGCAGTTAAAAAGCGTCCATAAATAAAATTCGATGTTTTTTACACATAATGAAAGACAATTTTCGTTTAAACATATTCTTGTATCCATTATATTGATGGCAAAACATTAAACACGTTGACCGAAAGCTCTTCAACATAGGGATGTAAACCTCTTTCAAGCTACCTCTGAATAACTTAACAAAAGTTCTCAAAAGAAAATGCAACACAAATACATACCTATAACTACGGTCTATCTATACTTCATGCGCATTTGAACGTTTTAAACTTCTTAACGAATATATCTTATAGAGCAGAGGAGGACTAAAATTACTTAAATGTTTTATTAAGAAATGGGGTTAGTCGATGATCAACCAAAATAAGGACGTGGTAACAGCAACGATGGGAACACAGTAAGAAAACTCTTTGACAAACCAGAAAAAGTGGCAGAAATTATAGGTCTTTCTTCTATACTCAAACATATAAAACGATTCTCAAATATTTTGAGCGTGATGGCGAGTGGACACTATATCAGTGCAAATTACTTTGAGAGTTGCTGTTTGGAAACGGTCGGAATGTTCGAGTTATATGGGTGAGAAAACACGTGTGCATAAGTTGCTCATATATCAAGGTAAAGTTATTTCCATTGCCTATAGGATAATTACTGTCACAGGATGTCCTGGAAGAGAGCCACAAGGAGTATAAGAACATAGGCCTTTTTACTCCAGAAAAAACATTTGAGAATCGACATGAATACAAATGTACTATTATCATCTGATCCAATGATTTCTGCGAACAGAAAAATAACCAATAAAAAGGTAGTTTTCAAATGAAGCACTTTCCATGCTGAACATCCCAAACAAGCAGTGTCAAATACGAACCGAGCTGATGACATCAGCGATGATATGCAGAATGATTACAATAATAATCAGTGATACAACTTAAATACCGAGTATAATATTCATAACTGTGTTACTAATTTTTACTTTTAAAAAATCAATACATTTTGATAAAAATGAAATAGATTATTTTACAAAACAAAATGGAACATAGCAGTAGTTGTATTATTATGTATGTGTAGGTATACATGCGAATTTATCGAATTCAGTTATTGTTGAATTTTAAACGTTTTTTACATATTTAACCTCTTAACATGTGAATGTTATACACCTAGTAAGTACAAATTCAAGCCTCAAAATGTCAGAAACATTTGTCACGTAACTGTGCGTTTTGGCGTGTTTGTGAGACGATAACTTTTAGTTATTCGCGTAAAGTAGTTTCTCTAATATCTACTTTAGTAATCGTAAGTAGAAGTATTGCATTCCATCCAAAAATTCGATATCGATATTTCACCGGAAATACACATTTTGAGATCCCTGAATGAAAAGCATCTTAGAAAAAGGTCCATTTGTTTCTTTGTGTGTGATGTGTGTGTGTGAGCCGTATAACTCTAAAACTTGGTATTTAAGTTCAGCATCTTTCAAGAATGCAACAAGAAGGTTTTCAAGAAAATCCCATTACTCCAAAATACCCTATACATGGAAAACATTTCGTAACTTTTTATTTCCTCAAAATGGCTCTAACGATTTTGATTAAAGTGCCTCATGTTTAAAATGTATATGCTATTAATATAATGCATTCTGAATTTTTCGGGAATGGCATATGAAGTTCTCTTCATCCGGAAGGAATTTTGTATAATTTTCTATGACTGGTAAACCATAAATTTTGAAATAATATATTATTATTATTATTATTATTATTATTATTATTATTATTATTATTATTATTGAATAATTGAAAAACCTTACAATACTAAATGTGTATATTTCTTTAAAGTACACGTTTTATTTTATTTTTTTATTTTACATCAACCATTTCCGAGATATTCCTCGGATATTCAAAGATATTCCCCGAGATATTCAAGGTTTGAAATTTTTAATAGTTGGCCATTTTTTAAGTGGTCACCATTCAATTGCTTCTGATGATGTCATGGAAAGATTGTTGACATATTGCTGCAGATACCACTCTCACCACCACCACCGCTACCACTACCACTACTACTATAACTGCTACTACTACTACTACTACTACTACTACTACTACTATAACTACTACTACTACTACTACTACTACTACTACTACCACTACTACTACTACTACTACTATAACTACTACTATAACTACTACTACTACTACTACTACTACTACTATAACTACTACTACTACTACTATAACTACTACTACTACTATAACTACTACTACTATAACTACTACTACTATAACTACTACTACTACTACTATAACTACTACTACTACTATAACTACTACTACTATAACTACTACTACTATAACTACTACTATAACTACTACTACTATAACTACTACTACTATAACTACTACTACTATAACTACTACTACTATAACTACTACTACTACTATAACTACTAGTACTACAACTACTACTACTACTATAACTACTACTACTATAACTACTACTACTATAACTACTACTACTATAACTACTACTACTATAACTACTACTACTATAACTACTACTACTATAACTACTACTACTATAATTACTACTACTATAACTACTACTACTATAACTACTACTACAACTACTACTACTATAACTACTACTACTATAACTACTACTACTATAACTACTACTACTATAACTACTACTACTACTACTATAACTACTACTACTATAACTACTACTATAACTACTACTACTATAACTACTACTACTATAACTACTACTACTACTACTACTATAACTACTACTACTATAACTACTACTACTACTACTACTACTATAACTACTACTACTACTACTATAACTACTACTACTACTATAACTACTACTACTATAACTACTACTACTATAACTACTACTACTACTACTATAACTACTACTACTATAACTACTACTACTATAACTACTACTACTATAACTACTACTACTATAACTACTACTACTACTACTACTACTACTATAACTACTACTACTACTACTACTACTATAACTACTACTACTACTATAACTACTACTACTACTACTACTACTACTACCACTACTACTACTACTACTACTACTATAACTACTACTACTATAACTACTACTACTACTATAACTACTACTACTACTATAACTACTACTACTACTACTACTATAACTACTACTACTATAACTACTACTACTACTACTACTACTACTACTACTACTACTATAACTACTACTATAACTACTACTACTACTACTATAACTACTACTACTACTACTACTATAACTACTACTATAACTACTACTACTACTACTATAACTACTACTACTATAACTACTACTACTACTACTACTACTATAACTACTACTACTACTATAACTACTACTACTACTACTACTATAACTACTACTACTACTATAACTACTACTACTACTACTACTACTACTACTGAGATCTAGGAATTAACCTGTGTTTTATTATACCAAAAATCGACTACTGGACAGGACTGCCCACTGAGGGGAAGGGATTATGGCGAAATTTGCGCCATCAAGAAGAGGGGAGAGGAATTCAAAATTTTGGGGAATACAAAAATATTGAGGTAAATTCACAAAGGTAACATAAACACATTTATTGTAATTTTTAATCGAGTACTGTAACTGTTAACTCAGTTTATATCTTTAAGTTTGTTAATCTAAATGTACTGTATCCCCTCCAAAACGTAATCATTCATGCTGTATGGCATATCATGATGTGGCACATAAACCATAAGTTTTGGAAATTATAAAAGGAACTATAATATTATAGGTAGATACACAGTTGTTCAGGAATTTTAACATTGCTACATTTACTATATTGGTCTATTTAGGTAGATACAATAGGATACATTGTAAAACCAAGTAATAAAATACCACCTGACGTTTGTAATTTTTTATTTTTTATTGATTTTAACTTTTGAATTATTTGTTTAAGCTTTTATTGCGTACCAATATCGAAATAGCTACTACAGTGCACTCGCTTCCATTTATGGCGTCACCGCAGCTTCAGATGGCATTCTACTGGCCTTCATAGGTGGAGTATGTATAGCAAGGAAGAGGTGCATGTATCTGTTTACTTTTTCGCGTATGCATTTGCGTCCTGTTTTATGTGTGCAATTCTAGATCATTCACATATGAATGTATAACTTTGAGCAATAGCTTTACTCATCACTTACAATAACCATTTTTGCACAATATCTCCACGAAAAAAAGAATTAACTGCAACATAATGCAAAACTGAAATACATTATGTATACTTTTTACTCTAAGAGAACACATTTAAAAGACATTATTATAATCATCTGTACAATCTAAATATACAACCGCATAAAACACTCTCTTGCACACTTTCTATATCCTCCGCGGTGTGGGAGCAGTGTATCTGTCTCACATTCAAGATGTCCCGAGTTCGAATCTCGATGAGGTTGAGTTTCCCGGATAAGGCTTTTCAGGGGTTTTCCCTTATCTTAAAAAGAGGAATATCGGGTAACTTTAAGCTGTCTGGAGCCTAGGCTGGGCTAAACGGTTAAAGAAGGACTCTAAGCCCCCCCCCAAAATCTCAATGAAGTAGTATTTTTAATTACAATAAGGACTTATAATGTAAAACTGAAGTAAATTATATTTTTACTCTCAAAGAGGACACATTTATTCGACATTACTTTAATAATCTTGCCTTGCGAATGCTGCATGGAATTGCCCTAGCAATGTCTTTTAATGGCAAATTGGCTTCCCATATATCCACAATCCTTCCGGATGCGCCTCTGAAATATTTGCATACATCGCGTGAGCTACAGTTAACATATACCAAGGCAGAACGCTCCCTGCTATGTACCTGCTGAGAAGTTTGGTAAAATACCTCCCGAAGCTGTAGAGACGGCATAAATGGAAGCGAGTGCACCTATAAGACAGTCCCTTTACGAAGCTTTCCAGCAACATAAAAAAGGAACTAAATTAGTTTAAATTGAGCTCTCAAAAATACGTGGGGAAGGATGATTTGGGGGGATGCGCCATAGCCTTTGGGGGAGATAGGCACCCTTGCTGCTGAAATAGGCCAAAAATTAAACAATTTTATAAGGTAATTAGTTAAATAATTTAGGAAATAGAATTGCATAAAACATTATACAGTATGTATCTTTATTGGTGTCATATATTTGGGGGACGTGTTCCTGACGTCAAAACAGTAAAAACAAAAAGTCCATACGAACATGGGCCTGAAAATCAACCGATTCGTTGTTATAGGTCAAAGAAGATGTATTCAATGAGTGAAGAGACGGATATGCACTACACGTATGGCCGTGCAGACGGCAATGCAGCACGAGCACGTGGACTTTATGCAGGCCGTTACCGTATGCAAGAACATTCGCACAAATTCACCAACGCTTGAGAGAGAATGGCTAATTTGAGAGGGGTACTAGGGATGTTGGGAGACCAAGAGCGGTACGAGGCATTGAGCTTGAAGAACAAGTTCTTCGTGCTGTGGATGAAGACCCATCACAAAGCATAAGACGTATGGCTGTAAGGGAAAGAGTTATTCATATGACTATTTAGAGAATTTTGCATGAAAATCTTCTGTGCCCGTATCACCTTCAACGTGTGCAAGGTTTAAATGAGCCAAGAAGACGTTTCTGTCAACGCATGTTACAGCAGTGCGCTATGTTCATCAATTTCCTAGCCTGTATGTTATTCACGGATGAGACTGGTTTTACTCGCGACGGCATCTTCAATTTTCATATCACTCATAACTGGGCATTTGAAAATCCTAATGAAATACGACAGGACAACCATTAACAAAGGCTCTCTTTCAACGTTTGGGGTGGAATCATTCATGATCTCCTTATTGGTCCCTACTGAATGGACAAACCTATCTTCAGAAATGAGTTGCATCACTTAACTGAGAATGTGCCTCTGGATCATCCAACGAATGTGGTTTTTACACGATAGTGCTCCAGCTCATTTCAGTATAATAGTTCGTAAGTTTTTGAATGATCGATTTCCGCAAAGACGGATTGGTCGAGGGGGACCCATTGCATGCCTGTTCGATCGCCTGATTTGAATCCAATGGATTTCTTCGTCTGGGGACATTTGAAGTCCTTGGTTTATGCGACTCCTGCACCGGATGTTGACATTTTGAGAGGATGCATCCAAACTGGATTTGACCAAATACTAAACACACCAGGAATTTTCAACAGAGTACGCCAGAGCATGGAACGCAGGCATACTGCATGCATCGAAGCAAGAGGAAGCCACTTCGAGCAATTTTTGTAATTTTCGATTTTGTGTTGTAACTCTGAAATAAATCATTTTCAGGCCCATGTTCATATGAACGTTTTTTGCTGTTTTAATATTAGCAACACGTCCCCCAAATATATAACACCAATAATGATACATCTTGTATTTAACTGTGTTTAATCTTGATTACAGCGCTCGTGAAAATTAAGCCACTCGCTATTGCTCGGATCTAAATATTCACTTGTTGCCATTATTCTCAAGATTACCTATATACTTTTTATATAAGTAGCTATTGTACCCATTACATGTAATGAGAAGAATCTGGGATGAATTATGTGGCCAAAATAACAGTAATTAATGAAACAATTTACCAAGGGTTTGCTCAGGCAGTAACGTCCATGGCTTACATTCGGAAGGTCTCGGCTTCAATCTCTTGGTGATGCCCAATGGCGGAGATTTTTTAAGTGATTTTCCCCAACCTGTCAAGGCGAATGCTGGTTGGAATTTTGAAAATTCCCTTCTCTTCATGACGTTTCATCCTTTCCGTAGTACTGGTAATAAGAGCCTATTGCGATTAGTGTATGCCTGTGACAGTTATGAAGGTCTTTCCGATTTGACCTCTCCTGGGGGCGCTTTGAAAATCTTAGGGTCCTGTCACCTCGCAGCGAGCCACTTCTTGTTGCAAAGCTCCCGTGCGTCTCCTAGCATTAATCTATCCTCCCGGAGGTTAAGCAGCTGCAAAGGCTGGAAAATCCTCCTCCATGTATCCCCTCTAATACTACAAAGAAATAATTTTGTATTAATCTGCGTAATAACGAAAACCCACAACCGTCTAAATGTGTTATAAAGGATGACATTTACCTTCTCAAATATTAATATGAATTTCTGGTCCAAATGATAATCTTTTAAGAATACTTCGACTCTTCAAACAGAATTCCCAACAAAAACGTGAACTAACTTCCCTGACCACAATTATATACTTGAGCAATTTTTAACTCTCTCCACTCCTGGCGCTCCATACTACTGAGTTTGGTAGCGGTTCTGAAAAATATCCTCGAATTCAAATGTACAATAAAGATTAAAAGAAGGAAAATGCTTATATTATACACTGTAAAAGGAGGTGTAAACAGTTACAAAGCCTGTAGCACACACAACCCACCCGTTTTAAGACACTTTCTTGTATACGAAATAAAGTGGTAAATGTCAACAAAGTACTCCATTTTGTTACTACTGCACATGCGCGGAAGAAAATGCCAACCCATGAGTATTAGCGAAATCCGCGAAAATAGCGGATAGTCCCTCTTCCAATTACACCCGTTACCTAACGTACCTATCCCACCAAATAAAGTCTCATAATTCTTCACTGGGATTTAGCCTCTTAGATACTACGGCTACGATCTGTCATCATTACGCAACTGTTCATTCTACTTATAAAAAACATCTCTGGGCTACGCTTTGCGGCTTAGGGCCCTCAACCCTGGGCTATGCTTTGCGGTTTAGGGTCCTTAGTCCTGAGCTACAATTTGCGGTTTAATGCTCTAAATCATTCATTCGTGTAAGGTTCGCTGTGTTTTTTGTTCAGATGTTGGCGACTCTTCCGTATGAACAGCACAGCCCCAAAGTGCCTGCTACGGCCAATGCGAGAACTAATTTCTGGAATGTAGTCTAGTTACAAAGTCCCCGAGTTTAAACTTCTTTCTGTACACCGCTTTACAGTAAGTTTAAAATGCATTACCCAGTACATCACCAAGCCATTCTACAAATTTTGGATTAAGCGACGAATCCAATCACTGAAAACAGAAAGTCTTTTGGGGGGGGGGGTAGGGAGGGATACCAAAGTCTTATGATAGAGTAAATCAATCCAAAACTGCAGTCACAAAAAGATGAACAACCTTATCTCTATAACATGTGTGAAAGCGTTTATATGATCAGTTCCATTGCATTTAATTTGAAAGTGATCACTTCAAGTATTGGGAGGGGATTCTAAGGAGCACAAATTATAGTAATCTTCCTTAATAGGTGTACTTTTTCAGTATGAATTACCAAACATATGATAACTTTGAAATAATTTCCCTGATTTTCCCTAACACACGCAAATTTTTTAAATACTGCCCTGATTTTCCCTGACCATTTTGCAATTCCCTGACTTTCCAGGTCGTTTAGAACCCTGTCAATAGGAGCATATTTTCCAATTTACTCTCCAACAAGAAGTTCTAAGATAAAATTCGCCTAGTATAAACATTGGGAGCTTTCAAGCGAGCATGGTTTGTTTCGACCGGACTCGAATAAGTTCACAAAATTGTAAAAACATCCTAAAAAGCTGTCAGCACCTATGACTTCGCGTATTGTCTGTTCTGAGTCTTTTGAGACAGCGATAGACGCAGGCAGAAAACCGGTTAGTCGCGGCAAGGTCGGCTTCCTGTGGCGGCGCTTTGTAATAGCTACCGTGCGGCCTCGCGAAATCCTTATCTCCCCTTTCCGCTGTCTCAAAAGCTTCTGAACAGATAGTAAGACAAATATGGTAGAACCAGGGTACATTTTTAAATCCTTTCATCATATAATATTCAGACAATTGGAATGAACTAATCTAAGTGCTCTGAATCTAATGTAAAATCTGTCACTTTACAATATCAGGAATTACGAAGTATGACAAATGGCATTGCATAAAGACTTTTCACTGAAAACTCGTTGAATTTTGCCCTAGAAATTTTATTCTAGTTCGTTATTACTAAAGCAATGCATTAGAAAGAAAGAAAGAAAGAAAGAAAGAAATATATTGATAGATAAGCAAGTTGTTGGTTTCCTGATATCTCATGCTGTACACTAAATTCTAAAAAGCATATTTTGTACAATTCTCCTATTTTTAATAAGGTGTGATTTGTTAGGTTTTAAATCCGTAAATGTCAAGATGTCGTTCTCATGAATTTTCATGTTATCAACAAGATAGAATCATGGTGGAAGTAAGAATGCTTCCGCAAATGAGTGTGTTTTTCAACGAAATGTCCTTTAAGGCAACCTGGAATCGATTTTTGTTGAAAAACATGGTCTTCTTCATTTTTATTTTTTGGAATTTGCACGTTTAGATTTTTTAACCATGTCAAATTTTCAACAGGAGGGAGACTATGCGTCAGACTTACATTGTTCTTTCAACTTTAAACCTCATTTTCCGAAAGTTTATTATTTCATGTATACAATTATTTTCCAAAGACCCTAATGAACATAACTTGATGAATTTTTTCAGGGCTTGTTTACACGAATGTTACACATACTGAAACAGTGTGTTTTAATCAGTGACGTTTTGGAAGGTTTATAAGTGATAAAGCATCGCAAAATATTGAAAAATATTTTTTAAAAAATCCCATTAGGGAAAACAATTATTACTCAGTAGCTAATGTCCCTTAATAAAAGCGTTGTTTCGGAATGAATAAAAGGAATGTATGAGTATACTGTCAAAAATTGGCTATGTAGCTTCAGTAGTTTCAAAGAAAAAGAAAAAATTTAAGCCCATAATTTAGCTTAGAGGAGATAATAAAATTGATACAGCTTACATATTGTTAGCTACTAAAAATTGTTTTAACATCGATAATATTTTATTGGGATTTATATCCCCACCCCGCCATTTCTAGCATATAAACATTTCAATTGTAAGAAACTCCACTTATCGTTTGTTTACTCTGGGTATGAGATATAATGAAATTATCATTTCCTTCCGTATAGCTTCATTATATCATTTAATGATAAATTTTCTGTTCCAGGTATCACTCCCGTGTTTATTGTGTAGAAACCAGATATGTAAGTGAACTGGTCCTAAATCAGAAGAAAAGATCATTACAACTTACTTTGAAGAGCCCAGGGACTGGTGTTCCGAATTTGTTCAGAATAAAAGCGAATATGGTTTGCACAGATATTAGCCTCTGCCTCCGTAGTCTTCACGAGATTCTGCACTGCCGTCCTTGCTTCAAAATGTTTCAGTAACACGAAAATATTCTGTTCTGTTTGAGCAACAACGCTTCTAGAAGCCGCTGCAAGAAATATGAGTAACATCAACATGTTGGCATTACAGATGAGAGCGGTCTTTCGCATTGCTTTTACCATTCAGTGACAATTGTGAGAATTATTTATACTAAGTGCTTGAGAAAATGGCATGCTGAAAATCTCTGTAGTATCTGTGTTTATCTAATAGTGCGTCATAGGCACTTAGATAATTAGACAAGATCACTATGCAGGTGCTTATCATTTAAACGTCCAAGAACGGTTTCTTAAATCTTCTGATAAGTTAAATACGCATGAAATAGTTTATTTTCTTAATTCAGCTGCAATGACTCATAAGTGTGTAAGCCTGTTACTGATTGCCGAATTTCTAATAAAAGCAGCAGTGTATCTATAGGTGTACTTTCAAGTAGTAATTCAAAGTGAAACTCTTTGAAATTAGTAGGTTTCTTAAATAGTACTTCAACGTTTTGGTAAAAATGCAGTATTTGTTAAAATAGTTGCTGCATTTGCAAGTTCTCAAAATTGTCACATCAGCAGCGTCGTTTGGTCTTAGAATAAAAAGAAAGAATCTTGAAGTGTTACGTTCAGATGACTTTCTCTATCCACTGCGTTTATTTTTATATAGATTTGAAGCAGATATAAACAAACTGATTGAAAACTTGCTAAGCAATGACAAAACTGAATTCCAATGGAACGGATAAGAGAAATTCATCTAATACAGAGAGAGCAAAAAAACTACGAACCGAATGCGCGGTGTTTTTTCTGCCAAAAACGTATGGACAATGACGGTGGCCAGTTTCAGCATTTTTCATAAAGTTGGTAAGGAAAACCTTTAAAAGTAGTTTTAAAAACGCTGTATGGTTTCATCCGCGCTTTTCTAGAGGCAGACGGTAACGAGCGCCGAGGACGCGGACAGGAAACACACCGCGCAGCCGGTTCGTAGTTTTTTGGCTCTCCCTGTATATTCATGTATGCATTGTGAATCATAATTTTTAATTATTATTGTTTGAAAATACCATTTATGCCATAAAATTTACCTAAAACATTTGCGTGTTTTAAACAATTAATTAAAAATTGTATTTATGGTTAATAAGTAGGATAAAGAAAAGTTGAATAGCGTTAAAAATTTACGTTAAAGAGAATAGACGAGAAGGATGTAATTCGCAAAAAATAAATGTCGTGAAAACATAATACAAGTAATAAGAAGAGAAAATGCAAGCACAAATATGTTTATATAAATTACAAATGTAAATATGTTATTTTTATTAATATGTTATTTATTTAAGACAAGAATTGTTATATTAAACGTATTTGTTTTATTATCGTTAGCAACCAAGTAAAGCTTGAGTAAATAACCTTCAACTTTTTTAAACCGTTAGAAAATATTCAGTAGAGGTGGAGAGGAGAGGCGAGGAGAGTGAAAGCTTAAACCAAATCGCCACGAGAATTGACGAGTATAGTAAACCAGAATTATAAGGAAAATTAATTATTGTACTACAGATAAAATCAACCAGTATTCTTATTACATATATAAGTAAAATAATTTATTCAAATATATATATATATATATTGTTCGTCATTAAAAAGCAATTCAGAAGTGAAATAATACACACTTTCTAGTAAAACCTAATTTATTGGATTTGTTATTTGAATAATATGTTAGCTTCCAAACACGAAAAGATCTTGAGAGAAGAGTTATCATTGCTACGAATTAAGGTAGTAGTATTTTGAAACTCTTAAAATACATCGGACGAGAAGAGACATTAACAACGTTATTACGTTACTTCTCAACAATCACTGAATAAGAAAATATCCGCCAAGAAATTCACTTCTACCACGCCAGACATACGTTTGTATTATCAACTACGTGAGCGGTGCGGTAAATTCAAATCGAGCAATTCAAAGTTTACAGCATCCGAGCCTACAAGATCATCGAAGGCTTCGAGATTATCCATCAGGAGCCAGCGGCACTTCATCAACCAACACCAACAACCCGATATTTTAAATCGTTTCATCATGGCGCACCAACGCGAGACGGCACGATCCAGAAAGGGGCGACACAAGCGATGGACCTGAAGTCGAGGACAAGGCAAGGAGTTGACAGAGAGAGAAAAGAGGACCACAGCATACCTTCAGGACTACGAGACGTCCAAAAGAAGTGGTACATCTATACTCTACAAGTGTGTTTTTTTACGTAATGGGAAAACTGTAAAAAGACGTCGCAATATGGAGATGCAAAGAAAAGATTAGGGAAATGGACCAGAGGATAGGAAAGCTGCATTGATGCAGAACGAAAGATGGACTCGAATCAGCACTTTCAGGAAAACAACAGGTTAATGCAGTAAACACAGAGTCAAGTAATAAAGTCAGTGCAGTTAGCACAGAATTAGGCAATAAAGTCAATGCAGCAAATCCTAAAATCAATCGAGCTAGCAAAGAACTAACAAACACTAGCATTCAAGTCAGTGCAGTGAATGATAAAGTCAGTGCAGTTATCGCAGTATTACGTAATAAAGTCAATGCTGTAAGTAGAGATTTAGCAAATACAAAGCTAGATATAGGTAATGGATTGAGAAACAGGTATCAATACTCAATCCTAAGATCGATTTTCAAACAAAAGAACTCAAACAAACAAATAGTCACAGAACTGAAAGAAGAACAAGCTAGATTAGCCAAGGTTAACACAGAAATGATAGAAACATCTAAAATATGAGCACCAACAGATAACAGCTGATGCAGATAAAAAACTAGCAATGCAATCTGCAAAAATAAGTAAATTGAGGTTAGAGTACATTGAAACAAATCTAAATAACACAGGTATCACTACTTAACTCAAAGATTGGGTAAACAATGAAACAGTAGCACATACATACACCTACAAACATACATCCATACACCAGCACACGCACGAACACACACAAGCCATTACACGCACACACACGCACATAGACACGCACGCAGACACATATACACACACCCACACGCTAGCATTGGAAATTATTGTCTTTACAGAATTCAAAAATGTTTACTTCATTTCACTGTAACTTAGCAAAATGCAATTCCTTTCAGGCTACCGCATTCACATGACTTTCACACCAACGCATTTTTATAGCTAGTGTAAAGACATTATGGAGGTACTCTCTCAGAGGGAGAGAGAGAGGGGGAAGTGAACCAAGTAGGGATAGAAATGCGGAGAAATGCTGAGACCCTCTGCGCATGCGCGGCAGGTGATAATTCCATTGGGTGTAATAATCACGTCACATATAAACATCCCCACCATGAAGATCTGCTGACATACCCAGGGAGCTTTAGGTTCCTATATAAACAGCTAACGACGATTGTTAGAACCACTGTGAGCTTATTAACTGTACAGTTACGTGTTAAAGAACTTCAAAAATAGCAAGGTGAGGTGTTTTTTAATTTAAGAAGAGGTGCGAGCCATCGATTTCTACACAAACAGCATTCATCAGCATGAATACAATGAAAGGTGAGTGAGTTTTTACATAACTATACAAATCAGTGTTGACTTTTTACAATGCATTTAATTTTGTTTAAACGATACAGCGCATGAAAGATGAGTCGTTACAAGAGTATCATATTTTTTATCTGAACTTTACACTCACGTAGATTTCTCGGAGACTCTTCTTCCATTCACATTCATACGGTTTTCTCTACACCCTCTTCCATTCATATTCACACGATGGTCACTACTCATTCTTTGTTTCTCTACACATTCCTCTTCCATGAACATTCATACGGTTTTGTCTAAACATTCTTATTCCATTAATATTCATACAATTTTCTCTACTCATTCTTCTTCCATGAACATTCTCGTGATTTTTCTCTACACATTCTTTCTTTCTCTACACCTTCTTCCATGAAAAGTCACATGATTTTCTCTATACATACTTTGTTTCTCTACAAATTCATCCTCCATTAACATTCATACGATTTTCTCTACCCCTCATTGTTTCGCCATCACACAGATTTCTACACAAACTCTTCTTCCATTCACCATCACAAAGATTTCACCGCCTACATGATTGTCACAAACTACCACTTCTACCAAGCACCCGAATTTGTACGAAAACCTACATGTATACCCGAACACAAACATGCATAAGTATACTTAGAAAAACTGTGTTCATGTAGCACAACACACACTTTAGTTCTAATATAAAGAAATGCATAACTTGTCCTTCCACCTGAATAATGCATTGAAAATAATAATTCATGATCAACGTCTGTTACAGCGTATTTCGCAGATAGACTTAACAAGATGGCTGAAGAGCGTAGTTTCCTACCGACACGGCAAGTTCAGGATCTCGAAATAGGTGCTAAATATGAGATAGAGGTCTTAAAGGCAGCTCAAACAAGATATGGTGTAAGGATCGTATCTTCGCTGGAGGATTGCCAAGTGTTCTTACCTGAACGTTATAATTCGGTAACCAACGCAGAGCTTGCAGAAATGCATGGAAAAATATGCCACTTGTTATATAAGGGAATGGCATATATGGGGAAATTTAAGGCATGTAAATTGTCTTTTGTAGCCGCAGCGAAGGTGTGTAGAAATGTCAAACTTAAATATTCATGGTGTTCCTAATCTACTATGAACAAATCCGTAAATAAAACAGCTGACTCATTAATATTACATATAAAGATACAAAAGATAATGCTATAGAATTTATAATATATATATATATATATACGTCACGTTGAAATAACGTCTGATATCCTAATGTTTACACAAATCGTTTGTGTTTCATTTTTTTCCTAACAAAAAATGTAATGATTTTCAGGGTACCTTCACTTCCATAGGCATGTTTTCTAAGAATTTCATTGTGTATATTTCAGACGGAATAGGTTGAAGAAGAACCGGTTTGCAGCTCAGGAAAGGATGCTGACGCTTTTGGAGGATAGAATAACCATCCTCACTACATCACCGAAACATGCAATAAGCGTGCGCAGAGACGTCTACATTTCGAGAAGCCTCAATGTTAAGAAAACATTCTAATCTAACATTCCAGGGCATACGATGAAAAACACGGATAATTTTGTATACAATCCAAGGTATAGCTGAGAGTTAGCTCGAGCCAGTCTCCCTATATTCGGTGTAAATAAGAATTGGGAGCAATAATTTAAATGATTGTGAAGATACCTTTTAAATGTTGATGAGACTTTTAATTTAAAAAGAATTGAATCTTGTATGTATTAACAGTATCAAGACTAGTTGCTGTGGGGGAAAATGATGAAAATAAAGAGATCTTCATTTAAATAATAAAGAAAATTTGCATGACCTAACCATTGCAAGTGTAATGCCATATGCAAGAACGTGGAGTTCCAGTAGGAAAGTACTTGAATTGTATGATAAAAAATAAAAAAAGAATGAAGGTAAGCTTTTATATGATGTTTTATTCATTAAAAATCCTTACATTCGTAAGGAAAGAGATATCCTTCCATTAAAATGATTAGTTTAAAATATAAGCTGCATCGTATGTGGAAGAGGCATGTCTGTGAATACTTTATCATTAATTATTAAACAATACAATGAGATCTGTAGAGGGATATTTGCACTAGCTTGAATTTCTATTCTGATGTTGACAGCTCCACTTACAAATTCCTCTGTTTGATGCGAGCAACCTATAACAATTATAGGGACATATTTAAGAAAATCGTTTCTCTTCAATAAGGGTAATTCTCTTTTTCATAATAAGAGCTTGGGTACATGTCATACAATGATTCAGATGAGGAGTTTCCAAAGTCCAAGCTCATATCGTGATAGAGATAGCATTCACTATTAAGATAAAGTCTCAAATTAGTTAGTTACAATGATCAAAAGGGGACCAGTCTTTAGATGCATTACTCGGTCTTGAAGTCTGAGCACGTAAAATTACACATATCGACTTCTCCATTTTTGATGTGGTGGTGACATTCCAAGTGAATGCTTGCGTCACAGCAGGCTGAGTATGTAGATCCGTGGACCTAAATGGGTGAAACAGAGTCTTATCCGGCTTGGCAGTCTTGAGGATTTCAAGCATTTCAACATCAGAAAGTCGAATCACAGGCATTCTCCACTGGATTCGTAAACGTTTAACAGCTGCAGTCTCTTCACCCTGAGGCACTATAATGCAGTTTTAGAGTTCTAGGATCGAATCACCACCAACTCACACTTGCTGTTGAGTATGAGCTCCTTGTGATCGCCAGCAATATCCCAGAAGCATCGAAAGCGGTAATATAGCATTGAATGATCCATTTGCTGCATGTCAATGTCCATGTCTTCTCAGGGATAGCACAATCCAGCATTCGGCAGACGATCAGATTCCATTGGGTTGAGAGCAGCATAGTTGCATAAAGTTGATGTGATCCTGTGTTTTCTGGTTCGATCAATAGTCGCCCCGTTCATATCCAGTCGAATCTCCTCAAACCTGCATGCAATAGAGTTATTGGTAAGCTTTACAGCAGTAGATGCTCCATTAGATTTAGTAATACTTCCATTGATGTATAGATAACTTCAATTAGGTAAAGTAAATAAATCGTCTGTGTGCCAAGCGATTCTAATCTCGTCATTAGAGTCCAGAGCTGATACATTATAAGACAAAAACACATGTTTATCTTCTTTAGTGATATCGTCGTCGAATCACGGCGTCTGCTTAACACTGGTGATATCCATGATTATAGGATTCTACAGCCCAATGCCTGCAGAAACTTTCATTAAATGACGTTAACACACTGGTTGTCAATGGTAGAGCATGTAATGGGGGTCGAATCAACCCGTTATTATATCCTCGAAGTCTCTGACTTCTTCTTCTTCTTCTAAAATCTATGGGCATTATGGTTATATCCTTGTTTCTAAAGTCAATGATATTACTGTTATGGTCTCCTATACGAATGATGATTTGCTCTATGAAGCGGGTGTTTATGAACGGTAGGTAAATTGGATTTGATGATTCTTGTGAAATATGATATCCAACCGCAACACAGGGGAAAAGTCATAGATCGAGTGTTCACTTTTACCGTAGATGAAAGAGACTGATGCAATACTGCGCTCGATTCGTATGATGTTCAACTTAAATATATTCGCCAGGAAATCAGATTCACCCAGTTGATTAGCTGGAATAACTTTATTGTCACTGATGCCCGAGCGTTCCTATAGAAGGATCATTGAAAAATACAACATTGAAAGGACATTTAATTTCAGGCTTCATGGCATTATTATTAACTGATCTAATAAAGAAGATATTCTCATCCACCCCTAACTTCTGTGTGATGTATTCATTATTATCAGCAATCTCGTAAGGTCCATCGGGTGTATCAATGATATTAATTTCATCATTGTGAATGTTTTGAAATTGATGATTACTCTGATCAGTATTGGGAATGGAATAGGAGGTTTGAACAAACCGATAGAGAATCTAATAATGTCAATTCGGATCTATCTGAAGAGGGGAATTCAGGTATGTAGTAAGAACAGATTCGTTGCCACTGACAGCAATAGTGTAACACATTGCGATAGAAATTGCAAGCACAAGTACCCGCAGATGACAGGTGAAACTCTGAAGCCTCTTAGTGTTATATAGAACCCCAAATCCTCTGAGGGACCTTTCTAACTCTTTCGCTGGTTTTAAGCTTCCACAGATGCTAATCACGCTATAAAACCGCCCGTCTTTTACTTCTGAATAATGTCACTAATCTCATCCGAAAGGTTATTTTTACCGGGTGTATGGAACATCATTAGTACCTTTCAGAGGTCTACTAAGTTATTAGAATCGGTGTGGGGTATATCATCTGCTTAATATTCGCTTTGGAAATATCTTCTCGCCTTGGTAAGTGAACACTTCCATGTTTGCTTTCATTCGCGTGTTTACTGGGTTTGCTCATTCAAAGATACTGCTCTTATTGATTCATTCACAAAAGCTCTTGACGCTATTCCAGGATCACTTAAGGGAGTTCTATGTACTTTACATCTTGAATCCGTCACTTCAGAACTTGAAGACATTTCAGTATCGCGTGCAGGAGTTCCAGCCACTACACAACTGGTCATCTCTTTACAGCATCTTCTCCTATGTTGTTTGAGCCTTGAAATAGATCTATTTATTGGAGTTCTATTGCATATGCAACACTTAACAAAACGATTCCTTCTCCCTTGGTAGACGTACGAAAAATCGAGATTCCCGTAAATTGACTGTAATTGAACATTATGAGGATTCATGCTCAAGCAGTCAACTAGTCAATGTATACTTTCGATGTTGAATTCGTATACGACAGCAGGAGACTGAACTATTGTTCGACATTTGCACATTTTATACATGATCACAGGTTTTGGTAGACATAAACCATTATAGGCAAATTAAGTCAAACGATATATTCTAGTATTCACATATTAATTATGTGATTCCGTTAACTATAACTAGTGAGTGGGTTACCTTTAAGCGTGAGTGGGTTCTCCTTTTGCGTGAGTGGTTTATCTTTATTGCGTGAATGGGTTACCTTTTAGCATAAGTGAGTTACCGTTTTGCGTGTGTGGGTTATCTTTTTATGTGAGTGGGTTACCTTTATGCGTGAGTGGGTTACATGTTTAGCGTGACTGAGTTGCCTTTTGCGTGAAATGATTACCTTTTTGCGCAAATGGGTTACCTTTTCGCGTGAGTGGGTTACCTTTTAGCGCGAGTGGGTACCTTTTTCCGCGATTGGGTTACCTTCTTAGCGTGAATAAGTTACCTTTTTGTGTGAGTGGGTTACCTTTTTGCGTTTTTAGGTTACCTTTTTAGCGTGATTGGGTTACCTTTTTGCGTGAGTCGGTTAGCTTTTTGCTTGAGTGGGTTTGGTTTTTAGCGTGAGTGGGTTACCCTTTAGCGTGAGTGGGTTACCTTTCTAGTGTGAGTGGGTTACCTTTTAACGAGAGTGGGTTACCTTTTAACGAGAGTGGGCTACATTTTTTAGCGAAAGGGGGTTGCGTGCTGGAACTGTCTACAATTAGTGTTCTAACATTGTCAGTAAACAGCTTTCAATGAAGCTCGCGTCTAAAGTCGCTTCCAAAGTCTAGCACCTGAATACGCAACGAGCAATCTTGCTTCACCAGTTCCATCAAAGCAAATAAAATAAATCATGCTTAATGTACATATGCTAAAGAATGTAATCAATGACAGAGTAAAAAAGAACTATGCAGCAATAGAATCAATCAGTATACCATTAGAGCTAAGCAGATTAAGGTCGCAAGAGGTTCCGGTTTTTTAATTAACTCTGTTATTAATCGACTGCCATTTGAAGCACATTTGCCTGGTTACAGATACTGCGGACCTGGGCCAAAGCTAGAAAGAAGATTAAAGAGAGGAGGCCCTGGAATCAACCCATTAGACAAAGCGTGCAAACTTCACGACATTGCCTACGCCCAGCATAAGGACTCTGGTTCAAGAAACATTGCAGACAACATCTTGGCTGAAAAGGAGTGGAAAGAGTGCAATCATCTGATGCTACATTAGGTGAAACGTTGGCAGCACGACTTGTAACAGCAATTATGAAGGGAACGGTGTTGTCGCCGGATCCAGAAAGAAGAAAGGAGGAGGAATTTATACCTCTTATACCAATTAATGCAGCTCTAGGTGCTGCTGATGGAGGTGCAGCACAAATTCCTACATGTGTAAATAAGAAAAAGGCTGCAGATAAACAACTGGCCGAAATGATGAGACACAACAAAGAAATTGATGGGAAAGCATATGTCGGTGCTGGATCCAAAAAGAAGAAACGAGGAGGATTTCTACCTCTCTCACCAATTATTGCAGCTCTAGGTGCTGTCGCTGGAGTTGCTACACAAATTGCTACAGCCGTAAATAAGAAAAAGGCTGCAGATAAACATTTTGCTGAAATGATGTGACATAACACACAAATTGAAGCAAGAGGGAGAGGCTTTCGAGTGAAGAAGAATAAGGCGAGGAACACCGAAAGGAAGAGTGGACAGAGCAAGAAAGGGAATTAAAAAACTCAGGCAGACGACTATACTTGTCTCGGAAAAGCATTCAGTATTATCGATCTCGACTTGTATGCACGACGTTTAAGGATTCCTCATTTTAGACCTGTATGTCTTCTTCAGTAGATCAGTTAATAATAATGCCATGAAGCTTGAAATTAAATGTATTTTCAATGCTGATTTTTTCGAATGATCGTTCTATAGGTACGCTCTAGGGCATCAGTGACAATAAAGTTATTCCAGCTAATCAGCTGGCTGAATATGATTTCCTGGCGAATATATTTAAGTTGAACATCATACGAATCGAGCGCTGTATTGTATCAGTCTCTTTCATCTACGGTAAAAGTGAACACTCGATCTATGAGTTTTCCCCTGTGTTGCGGTTGGATATCATATTTCACAAGAACCATCAAATCTAATTTACTTACCGTTCATAAACACCCGCTTCATAGAGCAAATCATCCTTCGTATAGGAGACCATAACAGTAATATCATTGACTTTAGAAACCAGAATATAAGCATATTACCCATAGATTTTAGAAGAAGAATTCAAAGACTTCGAGGATATAAAAACGGGTTGATTCGACGCCCACTCCATGCTCTGCCATTGACAGCCAGTGTGTTAGCGTCATTTAATCGAAACTTCATCCAGGCATTGGGCTAAAGAATCCTATAATCTTGGATATCAGCAGTGTTAAGCAGACGCCGTGACTCGACGACGATATCACTAAAGAAGAGGAACATGTGTTTTTGTCTTATAATGTATCAGCTCTGGACTCTAATGACGAGATTAGAATCGCTTGGCACACAGATGATTTATTTACTTTAATTGAAGTTATCTACACATCAATGGAAGTATTACTAAATCTAATGGAGCATCTACTGCTGCAAAGCTTACCAATAACTCTATTGCATGCAGGTTTGAGGAGATTCGACTGGATAAGAACGGGGCAACTATTGATCGAACCAGAAAACCCAGGATCACATCAACTTTATGCAACTATGCTGCTCTCAACCCAATGGAGTCTGATCGTCTGACGAATGCTAGATGGTGCTATCCTAGAGAAGAAATGAACATTGTACATTCCGCAAATGGATCCTTCAATGCTATAGTAACGCTTTCGATGCTTCTGGGATATTGCTGGCGATCACATGGAGCTTATACTCAACAGCAAGTGTGAGTTGGTGGTGATTCGATCCTAGAACTCTAAAACTGCATTATAGTGCCTCAGGGTGAAGAGACTGCAGCTGTTAAGCGTTTACGAATCCAGTGGAGAATGCCTGTGATTCGACTTTCTGATGTTGAAATGCTTGAAATCCTCAAGACTGCCAAGCCGGATAAGACTCTGTTTCACCCATTTAGGTCCACGGATCTACATACTCAGCCTGCTGTGACGCAAGCATTCACTTGGAATGTCACCACCACATCAAAAATGGAGAAGTCGGTATGTGTAATTTTACGTGCTCAGACTTCAAGATCGAGTAATGCATCTAAAGACTGTTCCCCTTTTGATCATTGTAACTAACTAATTTGAGACTTTATCTTAATAGTGAATGCTATCTCTATCACGATATGAGCTTGAACTTTGGAAACTCGTGACCTGCATCATTGTATGACATGTACTCAAGCTCTTATTATAAAAAAGAGAATTACCCTTTATTGAAGAGAAAAATTTTTCTTAAATATGCCCCTATATTTGTTATAGGTTGCACGCATCAAACAGAGGAATTTGTAAGTGGAGCTGACAACATCAGAATAGAAATTCAAGCTAGTGCAAATATCCCTCTACAGATCTCATTGTATTGTTTAATAATTAATGATAAAGTATTCACATACATGCCTCTTCCACATACGATGCAGCTTATATTTTAAACTAATCATTTTAATGTAAGGATATCTTTTTCCTTTCGGATGTAAGGATTTTTAATGAATAAAACATCATATAAAAGCTTACCTTCATTCTTTTTTTTATTTTTTATCATACAATTCAAGTACTTTCCTACTGCAACTCCTCGTTCCTGCATATGGCATTACACTTGCAATGGTTAGGTCATGCAAATTTTCTTTATTATTTAAATGAAGTTCTCTTTATTTTCATCATTTTCCCCCACAGCAACTGGTCTTGATACTGTTAATACATACAAGATTCAATTCTTTTTAAATTAAAAGTCTCATCAATATTTAAAAGGTATCTTCACAATCATTTAAATTACTGCTCCCAATTCTGATTTTCACCGAATATAGGGAGACTGGCTCGAGCTAACTCTCAACTATACCTTGCATTGTATACAAAATTATCCGTGTTTTTCATCGTATGCCCTGGAATGTTAGATTAGAATGTTTTCTTAACATTGAGGCTTCTCGAAATGTGGACGTCTCTGCGCACGCTTATTGCATGTTTCGGTGATGTTATGAGGATGGTTATTCTATCCTCCAAGACCGTCAGCATCCTTTCCTGAGCTGCAAACCGATTCTTCTTCCACTTATTCCGTCTGAAACAGTGAACAATGAAAGTCTTAGCAAACATGCTTTTGGAAGTGAAGATAACCTGAAAATAATTACATTTTTTGTTAGACTAAATGGAAAATGAAACACAAAGATTTGTGTAAACATTAGGATATCAGACGTTATTTCAACGTGAGGTATATATATATATATAAATGCTATAGCATGTATATTTTGTATGTTTATATGTAATGTCAATGAGTCAGCTGTTTTATTTATGGATTTTTTCATAGTAAAATAGGAACACCATGAATACTTAAGTTTGACATTTCTACATACCTTCGCTGCGGCTACAAAAGACAATTTACATGCCTTAAATTTCCCCATATATGCCATTCCCTTATATATCAAGTGGTATATTTTTCCATGCATTTCTGCAAGCTCTGCGTTGGTTACCGAATTATAGCGTTCAGGCAAGAACACTTGGCAATCCTCCAGCGAAGATACAATCCTTATACCGTATCTTGTTTGAGCTGCCTTTAAGGCCTCTATCTCATATTTAGCACCTATTTCGAGATCCTGAACTTGCCGAGTCGGTAGGAAACTACGCTCTTCAGCCATCTTGTTAAGTCTATCTGCGCAACACTCTTTAACAGACTTTGATCATGAATTATTATTTTCAATGCATTATTCAGGTGGAAGGACAAGTTATGTTCTTTATATTAGAACTAAAGTGTGTGTTGTGCTCCATGAACATAATGTTTGTAAGTATGCTTATGCATGTTTGTGTTCGGGTATACTCGTAGGTATTCGTACAAGTTCGCGTGCTTGGTAGAAGTGGTAGTTTGTGACAATCATGTAGGCGGTGAAATCTGTGTGATGGTGAATGGAAGAAGAGTGTGCGTAGAAATCTGAGTGCTGGTGAAACAATGAGGGGCAGAGAAAATCGTATCAATGTTAATAGAGGATGAATTTGTAGAGAAACAAAGAATGAGTAGAGAAAATCATGTGAATGTTCATGGAAGAATGAGTAGAGAAAATTGTATGAATATTAATGGAAGAAGAATGTTTAGACAAAACCGTATGAATGTTCATGGAAGAGGAATTTGTAGAGAAACAAAGAATGAGTAGTGAACATCGTGTGAATATGAATGGAAGATGGTGTAGAGAAAACCGTATGAATGTGAATGGAAGAAGAGTACTCCGAGAAATCTACGTGAGTGTAAAGTTCAGATAAAAAATATGATACTCTTGCAACGACTCATATTTCATGCGCTGTATCGTTTAAACAAAATTAAATGCATTGTAAAAAGTCAACACTGATTTGTATAATTATGTAAAAACTCACTCACCTTTCATTGTATTCATGCTGATGAATGCTGTGTGTGTAGAAATCGATGGCTCGCACCTCTTCTTAAATTAAAAAACACCTCACGTTGCTATTTTTGAAGTTCTTTAACACGTAACTATACAGTTAATAAGCTCACAGTGGTTCTGACAATCGTCGTTAGCTGTTTATATAGGAACCTAAAGCTCCCTGGCTATGTCAGCAGATCTTCATGGTGGGGATGTTTATATGTGACGTGATTATTACACCCAATGGAAATATCACCTGCCGCGCATGCGCAGAGGGTCTCAGCATTTCTCCGCATTTCTATCCCTACTTGGTTCACTTCCCCCTCTCCCTCTGAGAGAGTACCTCCATAATGTTTTTACACTAGCTATAAAAATGCGTTGGTGTGAAAGTCATGTGAATGCGGTAGCCTGAAAGGAAGTACATTTTGCTAGGTTATAGTGAAATGAAGCAAAGATTTTTTAATTCTGTAAAGACAATAATTTCCAATACTAGCATATGGGTGTGTGTATATGTGTCTGTGTGCGTGTCTGTATGCGTGTGTGTGCGTGTAATGGCTTGTGTGCGTTTGTGCGTGTACTGATGTATGTATACGTATGTATGTGTACGTGTGCTTGTACGTGTGGTGCGTGCACTGGTGTATGTGTGTCTGTATGCGTGTCTGTGTGCAAGTATATTGGTGTATGTATACGTATGCATATGCATGTGTATATGTATGTGCTCTTGTATATATGTATGCTTAGATGTAAGCATGTCAAGAAGAAAGAAAGATAGAAAGAAAAAGGGAAACGAAAGAAAAAGAGAGAAGAATAAAGAAAATAAAGAATCGTGACTAGATATCGGGATACCAATGTATACACCAGGGTTTAATGCAAATAATTATATTTGGTAAATACACTTTAATCTGACCATCCATACTACCATAGTTTAATATTTATTAAGCATTAGAGTTTCGCAGGGCGAGGTTCGAACTAGGACCTCAGGGCACCTAAGAATCTCATACATTAAGCATCGTAATGATATATAATGCTTGTCTATGTTCCTAAATTTTAATAGTTATTAAGCATTAATGTTTCACTACACTAAGACTTGATCTCGGCCCTCTGGATACCCATGAACGCCTATCATTAATCAGGGTAGTGATATCATAATGTTTTATCCTATCAAAGTATCAATTTGGGATACCTAAGTATACACCAGGTTTTAACATAAATAACGATAACTGTTAAATACATTTTAATCTGACCGCGCATACCCCCATAGTTTAATATTTATCATGCATTAGAATTTCGCGGGGCAAGTATCGAACTAAGATCTCTGGGTACCCGAGAACGTCTTTCATCACTCAGGGTAATGATATAATAATGTTTTACCCTATCAAAGTGTCAAGTTTTTCATTAGCAATTAAACATTAAACTTTTACTGCAGTAAGATTCGCACACAGCGCTATGGATATCTAAGTATATACAGGGGTTTAATATAGTCAATGATATATGTTAAACACATTTTATATCGTTGTTTGAAGGAGACAATAGAAGCAGAAACAGTGAGCGTGTATAACTATGTTCGGTGATAGATTAAATTTTTATCTACAGTAAGATTCGAACACAGACCTAAGGATATCTAAGTATACACAGGAGTTTAATATAGGTAATGATACATGTTAAACATATTTTTGATATCGCTATTTGAAAGAGACAATAGAAGCAAAAACAGGGAGTTACAACATAACTATGCTCGGGGATTCTCGTAGGTTGTCGTGCAGATCGTGTGCTTGGTGGAAGTGTTAGTTGTCACGATCGTGTATCATGTATATCTATGTTCGGGGATGTCCGTAGGTCTTCGAGAATTCTCGGTTGCACATGCGCAGAGAGAACTACACTGTCGATATAATGAATGATGCCCGAGGGTAAAGCCGGTGCCATGATGGCGGGGTGGAATTTACGGTCTAGTAGGTAAATGATGCTTGTCCCCGTGGGAACTGGTCTCTCACTCTTTTCCCAGCGTCAAACAATGCGACTGGGGCGGGGGTTGCTATAGGTGTGGTCTTGCTAACATGCATGTGTACAGGAATTCAATAGAGTGGAGACAATAGCGTCTCCTCTTTTCTTAGATTCATTTGGTAGCATGGCCCCAGTCTGCTCGTGTTATATTGCGGTGGAGGGGCTGCTACATGGTTGCCTTCCTAACGAACACTTGTGTGGGACAATGGATGTGAGACAATAGCATCTACTCCTTTGTTATTCCCTCTTTTTTAGCACAACACAATCCTGCCCTATTGTTCTACTGCACGTGTTCGTGAAACAATGCTGATGGGGTGGGGGTTATTGCAGGTGGCCTTCCTAAAAGTGCACGTGTGCGGAAATGGAATGGGGACTACAACAGCTGCTCCTTTGTTACAAAAGCATAATTTATTACACTATTGTTCATTTTGACAGGTTATGGACAACCTTAATTGCTTGCCTTTCAAGATTTTCCATTATGCTCAACAAAATGTATGACCCCAGCTACAACCAAAAAGGTACCAGGGGGCGTGAAAGGGGGTGGGGGAGACATAATTAGGTATTAATTGCACTTTCCTGAATATTAAGTGATCTGAATCTTTAATTTCTCTACTATTGGCAATGTAGAAAAAGAAATTATTTCCATAAGAAATGACAATAGTAACACCTTAGGGAACATACCCTTTGAAATGCTAGCACATAAAGATGTAATTGCAACAATAAATGAATTATTGAAAAATGAAATGAAATTGTTACAAGAAAGTGTTCACCAGGATGAAAACAATGTAAATAACCTGAACCGACTTGTTATAGCATTTCAGAGCACAGAAAAAGTAAATGAAAAATAACAGTGTGAACAATTATATAAATCATGATAAAATGAACATGTAAATAATGATGTGTCAAATAGCAATGAAAATGTATTCAAGAGGTGTACATGTAGAACAGCTACACAGCCTGCAGAGGTACATACACAACATGATTGCAACACTACTTAGCAAATGCACATGAAAGTTGTAATTACACTAACCGAATTCTCAGTGAAATCACTTTTAATGAAGAGTTAGGAAATTCATCCAAAGTTTTCCCCAAGGAAATGGACACATATTTCAAAATATTGGAGACCAGCTAGACAGAACAATATAAGGATAGAAATTTAACCCATCAGAGAATATAAATATGACAAACCATATTCTAAAAATAGTTAATAAATGCAATCTAATTGAACCTCCCTTATCTAAACAAGGAATAATCACAGCTGCAGTTAGTCACTTCTTTGACACAATAAGAAATAACGAAATAGTTGCAAATCCTATGGTTTTCAAGATGTAATAGAACTGCTAGCAGCGTTTGAGTATCAATAGTTACCGCAGACAAGCACACAGCAAATATTCAGGAAGCTACAACTATAGTACTTCAAACAATTACACACAAACAAAACACAATAGATCAGCCACGAACACACAAGTGGTATATCATAAAAATGAACGTAATCAAAACAGGCACGAAAATAAACATTTTCGTGGGGGAAGGGCACAAGAGAGCCAAACCTATCCTGCCCAACAAGAAACAAAGTGGAAAGAAACACTAGTTTGAACTACATGTTCACTAACAGGAGAAAAAACATTCCTAGGCGTGGCTACCAACCTTACCATTACCATAACAGAAATCAAAGGCAATCTTATGGCGACTATATGGGAATTAGTACACACTGCCTACAGAACATAACAAACCTACAGGAAGTCGAACAGAGACCCACAAGTTACGAACTTAAATGATTCTCAACCGCAGATGACTGATAACAACACATAGACACAGGCCATATCGTCAGAACATAGAGGACCCTTATATGGCTCCGCTTAATGGTCCTATGACACAGCAAACATATCTGGAGCCAACATCAGTCCAGAAACGATTGGCAGTGATGCCAACGTTCCGAGAACATGAACATACAAAAAGGAGTTCCTTACACACAATCATACAGGATAAAACTATGCTAAGCAAAAATCGTGCTGAACAACAATTTGGAGTTAATGAACCCACCGTATATAAATCTACTTATAACGCAAAGAAGAAACATGTATTTTATATTTCTTTATTTACTCCTTCAACGGGGCATTGGCTCCAATTACAGAAGGGTTAGACAAATTAAAAATATATAAACAAAAAAACACATACATACAGACAAAATAAAAACAGACAAATAACCAAACCAAACAAACAGTAACGCCCATGTATAATTAAGATACAGCTCTTTTGACAGTGTTTAAATGAGGAGTACTTGAGAGAGAAATCAAATACACTTTCCAGGGATCTTTTGCTTTATATTAAAAACATTCTCAATATAATGCAATTTTTATGATATAGTCCTAGGAATATGACAGATAAAAGAAAACGTAATCTCAGGCTCAAATGGCTTACATTAAAGTTTGTTTGCTCTAAAAAGGACTTATTATCTATATAATAGTTAACCAATTTACAAAGTAGCATTTGATCAGTAACTGCTCTTCTAACACTCTGTGAGTATTAAATTCACCTAAAAGATTCTGGTTGCGCATACCATCATTATACGCTGATCTGTTATATTTATTCCAAAACGAAATCTAAGAAAACTTTTATACATTATTTAGATTTTATTTATGAGAATCTGAAAATATAGATTCCAAGCTAGTGAAATATATTCAATTTTAGACCTAACGTAGGTATTATATCCCAAATTTTTATGCGCGTCGTTAACCATTTTATCAATGTGGTAATTAAACGACCGGTTGTCACTTGTATTTAAACCCAGATTTGTATGCGTTAATTCAATTTTCAAGCACTTGCCATTCATGGTGTACAGCGGTTTACATATTTTATTACCTCTAGCTATAATTAATACACAGCATTTATCAATGTTAAAAAGAAGATCATTTAAAATAACATTCAAATACATTATTAACATAATCCTGAAGTTTAGACTCACCCAAATGGTTCTGAAATCTTATGTATAACTTTAAATCATCCGCAAATAAAATACATCCTAGGTAATTTATACATAGAGCTAAGTCATCTATAAATAAAGGAAAGCAGCTCCAATTTCCGAAGTCTGAGGAACTCCTGAATTTGCATCAAATATATGGGATTGGAAACTTTCATACATAACATACTGTTTTCTGTTCATTAAATATGATGTAATTAAATTAATCATAGAAATTGAGAATCCACATTTAGCAAGTTCTGATAGAGGATCATGGTTGATGCTATTCAAATGCATAGGAAAAATCAGTATACATCGTATTAACACGTGACTGAAAATTTAATAAATTATCAACAAATTGAGAAAAGTCATCATATTTGTCAAAATTGATCTTTTAGTAGGAATCCTGTTGCTTATCAGTATATAACTTTTAACATGCGTGTAGATACGATCATACAAAATCCGTTCAAGTATTTTAGCTGGAGCACACACATAATAGAAGTAGGCCTATAACTTTCAATTTTATTAGCATCTATATTTAAAAATGGGACGTACGTCATTTAATGTCCACTTTTCCGGAAATGAACGATTTATCATAATTAAAGTGTATATTATACATAATGGTTCCGGCATAACCTTTAATTATATATGGTGGAATACAGTCAGATCCACTTGTCTTTTTAGACTCGAGTTTTCTTACTGAATTTTTAAATTCATTTTCATATATTCTTCCGGAATGTAAAATCTGTGACGTATATGGTGGCTGTTCTTCAGGGAGCCCATGCACAGCCTTTACAGGTTTATATACAGAGTTAAAGAAATCCGCAAATCCATTTGCTATGTTTTCACTGCCTACTAAAATATTACCTAAACGCAGAGAATGCGACTGACCTAACAGCTTAAATTATTTACATTTTCTAAAACTCCAAAAAGTCCTAGGATTACGTTTGATTTCCTGTCCAGTGTTAATAATATATTTCTTATATGCAGGGTTAGTCATTGATTTAACTTTCTCATTTCCTTAAAAGCTAAAGCACTATTAGCAAAATATTTTATGCGCATTGTATGGTATTCCTTTAATTTAAGAGTTAATAATATCGTAATTAAACCAACAAAAATGTTTAGTTTTTTTAAAATTTGTGCATATGTATAATTGCATCAAATATATTATACATTATTTTATAAAGCATTTCCAGTGCTTCATTCAGATTTCTACAATTTCCCAGTCAGTATCATTTAACATATTAAAAAGCATCAATTAGTTGGCCTATTTAAAATTATAAATATAATTATTAGATTTTTCTTTTATGCGCTTAATGTATTTACATTTAATCAATTATTATTAAAGAAGGGTGCTAGTTATCCTTTTCAATAAGGAGTAACAATTAGCGATCTATAGTTAAGTACACACATTTGATAGCACCAGATCAAGGGTTTTGTCATGACTATTCATAAAATTACTAAATAATTTTAAGCTATAAAGGGCCATGAGGGTTTGTAAACACCCGTAAACATGAAACAATGGTGGACAATAGAGCTACAACTGTCTGCAGCGAACATTTCTTCCAGGAGCTAATTTAGAACAGAGTAGCATACCATTTGCCAGTTTGCGGAGTTTATTGTAACGTGGCAATAGTTAAAAGAAAGGAAAGAATTAGGCATCAGGATGTTGAAAATCCAAGCTGGATCCAGAAGAGTGAATTGATAGCATTATTTGTACCTAAGATAGCAACAAACCTTGTTGGATAGTGATATTTTATATTTGGTCAAACATCTCAGATTTTGAGCAGTACACACTGTTGATTAGAGAAGGCGGCAACGAGGTTATAATTCCGTTGTTAGAAGAAAAATGTAATGAAGATAAAAATAGGAGTTTCGAAGAAATAGAATTAGTGTAAGAAAGATTTTTTATTGAAAATATTGTCGGCGAAGAAATAGAATTAATAAGAATAAATATATTGAGAGAAGATGAAATAAAGAAATTTAAGGTGATAAGCGCTTGCGACAACATTTTCTGCCTTAGTTGCGAAAATAAGAATACATCTTACTCCTATCCAGAGAAAATGAAATACGATAACCTATGAGAAGAGAAGGGCAGAGTACAACAGCAGAGAAATGTTTAAGAAGAAAAAAGGTGAATGATATAACATCTCTGAAGAACAAAAGAATGACCTAATGAACATATTGTTAAAATACAAGAATATATTCTCAGGAAAAACTCGAACATGTAATAAATATACACATTATTTTCACGTAGAATGGATAAAACCTTACACAACAAATGTAGATCTATCCCAAACTACATCAGAAAGCAAGAAAATGAAGTGATCTTGAACATGCTAGATAATGATGTAAAATTATCAGATACATCCTCTATGTTGGGTTCACAAAAGAGAAAATAAGCTATAATCGGCGCAACAGTTCTAGACACGTGAAAATCTTAATGAGAGCTATGATGCGAGTAGATCAGGTGGTGACCGGTGGACTGCATACTGCAGGAGTGCGTAGGACAGTCATCGTCAAATATCCACACCGGTTATGCACTGCTTTGCGCTGATAAACTTAGTTATATACAGTATATTAAAATCCACGCTGTAAAAAGCGCTTAATATAAAAAACGCTGTCAATCATTGCCTCCAATTCTTCCACACCTAACAACCCTTCCTCTTCTGCGGAATCACTCACATTATTGCCGTCATCGCTGCTGTCACTACTTTCTGCACCATTATCTTGGATGAGAATTCTTTCTATTTGATTTTCTGCAATTCCGTATTTTTCGAAATAATGCTTCTTAATTTATTCAACATGTCGACATACATTTTCCCATTCTGGCCTTCCAATTTCAGCAAATTGCTGGCGTTATAACTGCTCCACATATTTTAATTTAAAAGTGATATTTCTGCATGCCACCCATTTTTGATATCAGCCCAGATTAATTCGATTGGGTTTAGATCTGGGCGATGCGATGGCAGTCTTAAGTACATTATGGCGATGTTGTATTACTATCTGGTCAAGTATGTATGACGTCTGAAGCTGTTTGTTGGTTTTAATTAAGTTATATAGCTTTGTTTTACTCATGCTTTCATCTAAAGCTATATTATGTCTAAGTAACCAAGCTCTCATTTCTTCTTTCAATGAATTTGAGGTAGGTGGTTTGTCAATTGAGTGTTGACGCATTGTGAAGCATTGTCGATGACCAGAACAGACCCAGCAGGCATATTAGGTCTCAACATGGCGTTGATTCACTTCATGTACTTTTCTGTATTCATTTCTTGATGAAAATCTCCTGTTGTTTTTGCAACTTGTAAAAGAAGGGCATTTGGAACGAAGGCGATCCCTCCAACAGCATGAACGATAATAAGTATTTGCCCTTTAGCAACAGGAACCTGCAACCTAATTCGCTATCGTCACTCCAACTTTTAGATGCTGTACGACTGCTGTGTATGTATGACTCATCTTCATACACTATAGTATTTTTCTGAAATTTGTAGCACCTCCTTAAAAATTGATGCTGATATAAGTACACACTGATATAAGTACATATAAAATTATACTCATTTGGAAAGGTAGAATCAGACTGAAAAATTCAATGCCATAGCCGGGATTTGAACCACGGATCTTAGGCTTTCCGTGCCGATGGTCTAAACGACTAAGCTATCATGGCAACATTTACTTTTTATTTTTTTATTTTATTTATTTCTTTATTTATTTATTTTGCTTTTCTGTTAGAGTTCTATTTGATTTCGGTTTCTTCCACTTGAACCCTAAATCTTTAATAATTTTTCTGAGATTTGTAGCACAATCTTGTAAGTTTCTGCTGTGTTTCAGCTGGATGAGCAATCTGCTTATTGTTAGCACAGTTTTTTCTTCCACATAGGAATTGTGAATCGTGCGCCGAATGACGCATTCGAAATCGTCTATTTCTGTAATCGTTTAGGGACCTTATGTTTCTTCCCAGGTGTGTCAAATGGTACTCTTTCATCCATATGCTTTTTTTTCTTATCTTTGAGAACTCTGGAATCGGAACTCGGAGAAACACCAGTTGCTTTGACTATTCTTTCTTTCATTCTCTTAAGGCTTTTGTGGAAATCGGATGAACATATATTTTCTTCCTTCATCTCTGCTTCTTGCCTCATGAAGTCGAGGACATTTGCAATTATTTCCCTACTTTGACTATGTAACACCTTACCACTTAACTTTGAAAACATAGGAGCCATGGTTATAAATATAACAAATATGAAATAAGTACTATTTAGATACTGCAGCTCTCTTTAAAATTACAACCAGATGCAGACACTTTCTATGCAGACTGTATGTGTTACGCACTGTGAGTAAGCAAAGGTATTATATCGCTTTCGTTGATAAAGCTAAACATAAACCATTCCTAGGCTCGGCAGCTGGGTTGGCAATCAAGGTCACGAGTCCAGAAGTTTTGCGCGAGTAATATGTATGACTTGATGCACGACAGCAAATGCTTACCTCACCAGACCATTTCAGGTCACCAAGAGTGGACCAGATCTTAAACAAGATATCAGTTTACTTTAGATTATTGTGCCATAGAAACCATTCAAGCTGGGCAGATCCTTGCAAAACAATTGAACATTTATTAAAAGTACACAATAAATGAAACAACTACTTTTACACGTGCAAAACTGATGCTAGGAACAGAAGCAAAGCCAATATTTAATATTAACCTCCAGAATATCACTGTCGTCCTCCGTCGTGTGGTGGTTACCATGCTAGCCTCTAGTTCCTGAGGTTGCGGGTTCAAATTTGACGGAGGGCGATGGATTTTTTTCGGACGTAAAAATCCTTAGCATGGCTTCCTTCGGAAGGGAAGTAAGCGGTGGTCCCGTGTCGTAGATTTACGGCACGTAAAAGAATCTCAAGCCTGATAAAGAGGCCTCAGCAAAATTACCCGTCTTTCACGCCCAATATAGAATGGGACGCTAAGGACCAGAGCAATTAAAGAGCGTCCATAAATAAATGAACAATACCACTGAATAGAGAATTGGCAGAAGAAGTAAAATGTACAATAGCTTTCGAATGCATCCAGAAGAAAGCTGAAGCAAGAAAGAAGAAAAGAAAAGGGAAATGGGAACCGTCCATAAATGACAAAGTTGTATTAAGAAAAAGACATTTATAGGATGCAACAAAGAATAGATCATATAAAATGGACCTTAGGCTTTCATGGCCAGTGTTATATTTTAATAATATAATGGAATTGTTATAAGATTTATTGTCTGCTTTAAACTTTACAGTCAGTTTACACAACATACAGCTCCATACATTATAGTACAAAAATTTGGAAATTATACGTAATTATGAAGTAGAAGACACTAAGAAAATCTATGGGGAAACATAAATAGAACCTAAAAGCTTTAAACAAATACCAGGAGAATAATAACATGACAAACCAACACCTACACTAAATACACCCAAATTTCATGTTTTGATTTATGTAAAAAAATTGTCATGAAAAATGGGGGAAAATTTTCTTTCCTCTCACTTTACAAAAACTTGAATTATATCATTCAAAGATATTTATGTTTATAAACTGAAGTAAATAAATAAATAAATAAATAAATGAAAGTGTCGTAAAGTGATAATACACACATTCTAGTAAAAGCTAAGGTATTGGATTTGTTATTTAAACAACTACCTTACCTTTCCAAACACGAAAAGTTCCTGCGAAAAAGGTTATTATTGCTAGAATTATGCTATTAGTATTTTAACAGTCTTAAAATAAGATCGGACGAGACGAAATATTAACAAAGTTATTACGCGTAACCGAGAGGGATGGCGGTAACGCCTGTGGCCACATTCGGGAAGTCCTGGGATCGATCCCCGGCGACCGCCCACTCTGGCCTATGGGGTTTTTCGGGTTTTTTTCCGGGTCGTCAGGCGAATGCTGGAGTGATTTCTTTCACCCCGTGTCTCCTGTACCTCCGTTTCGTTCCATTAATCAGTTCGTTCATCCTTCACCCAGTTTGGTCTCTTTTAGGTTTGGAAGTGTCGGCGATGGAGTTTCGGTGCAGCGTGGCAGGGAAAACGGATGCTCTCTGTGAACTTTCTCCTTCCCTTGGTCTTCGGCTGGTTGCCGGGGTATAAGGACCGTCCCCAGGAGGGGCGTTGGACCCTATGTGGGGCGGGGTTCACGTCTGCCTGTCGGACCACCGGGCGTGTATATCTGGAAACTGTAGGAACCCTGTCATTGTTGTGCCGTTCCTGCTGATTCCGGCCGCCCGGTCTCCCTTCACCTTCTTCCTCCCGGTAGCGCCCCCTCATGGGACGCCGGTACAATATCCTAATTCCTGGATCACTACCAAATCTCTTCCATTTCGCAATCCTAATCTATTACGCGCAACATACACTACATCTCAACAATCAGTGAATAAAAATGCCCGCCAAGAAATTCACTTCTGCCACGCCAGACTTAAGAGTTTGTATTAGCAACTGCGTGATCGGCGCGGTAAATTCAAATTGAGCAATTCAAAGTTTACAATGTCCGAGCCTACAAGATCATCGAGAGCTTCGAGAATATCCACCAGGAGCCAGCGACGACACATCGTCCACACCAAGCTCATACCTTAAACTGTTTCAGATTCTACAAACTATTCTTACAACAGTTTATTTTTCTATCCAATAATGGAAATAAACGTTTGCAGAAACAGCTTCATTATATATTTCGTTGTAGGTATAAGGAGGATATATGACGAGTTGATAACCTTGATATTTCATATACTTTCCGGGACATTGGGAGAAACAACTCAATGATGACCGCTTCAAAAAATGACAAAGTATTGGAAAATTCAAAATACTGTTTTAAACAGTAGTAAACGTAGTGATAGTGGTTCCATTTATATGGCTATGTTTCATTGCAAAATAATAGATATTGAAAGCCGATTTTACACATGTCATTCCCTTACTGACACGAAAATTTGTAAGCGGTAGGTCAGTGCTACAGAATAAGACAACCTATTTTTTGAGCAAACAATAAATGCAGAAAGATACAGGTATGCCATACCCACACCAGTTTTCTGAACAGCTGACCGACATTGAATGTCAGTCAGAATTTTTCCAACAAGACTCTGCTACCGAGCATACAGCTGATGAGTCATTAAATTTAATTCATGAAAACTTCTAAGATAAAGTAATTAGCAAATGATTACGGTCTTCACGATCCCCTACTACAACAAAACATCAGGCGATAAACCTGATTAATTTCGGATATTGAGCTTTCCAGTGTGAACGAACATTTCTTGAAACATGAGGATATGTCAGAAACATGAGGATATGTCAGAAACATGAGGATATAGAAGGACAGAATTTCCAACATTCCTTATGATAAAGTATGTGCTTATTATCACTGCAACTGTAACTATAGCTATGAGAACGTGAAACGTTTGCAGCGATATTATATGTTTTGGCAGTAGATCGAGCAGAGGCGGCAGGCGAACGAGCCGCCGCACAGTGGGGCCAAAAGGGGGCAAAGTTGAAAAAAAATAGTGATATTATTTTGATAGAAACATTGCATAAAACAAAATGATAGCTTATTTAAGTGTAAATACTTAATTAACACTGTAAATTCCTGTATACAGTCAGAATCTGATCAGTGCTTGACCCATTTTCACAACCATAGCAAATGTCTGGTAGCAGTAACGTATTTAACACTTCTTTATCAAAAGATGTATTTCTTGTTGTGTGTAATTCTTCTGTGTTTGAAATGCATGGGTCAGATGTAATCCAGAGCCTATTAAGCACGACTTGATTCGTTTTCTCTCGGGGAACTTTTCTTGTAAAACTTTCTCTGCATCTTTTGAAAACTTCATTACTGGCTACTTATGCTTCTTCGCTGACTTGTCCAATAGGAAGCAAATCACTGAAAATGACTTCAGGACCATGAATCTGAATCTTGGGAGCGGTTGGTGGCAGGGGTACCACGGGTACTCCTCTACAAATAATTTAGCCGTATCCAAAGCACAAGATTCAAATTTGTCAGTTGCTGTGGATGTGTAACAGGATACTGCTTGCAGTATAATCTTAAATATTTTAATTATCATAACACTAACACATGTAATCAATGATGATTTTCTGGATCAGAAAAGAAGCGCCTTGCGGTGTTGCCGTCATTAATGCTTCCATATCCAAACTTAGGTTTCTCATTGAGTAGACACATTTCTTTCTGAACTTCATCTGTACCTTTTTTTCTTTCTTTTCTTTTTGGTCTCGGCAACTAATTATTTATTTACTTCTCCCCGCGCTTGGCACTTTTTCAGGGGTAGATTATATGAAAGATGTACAATGCATTCTAGAAACCTTATCCATGTATGGAGCACCAATAAACCAAAGCCTATATTTTCACTACTTGCTTCAGCATTTAAAACTTTTCCAATGTCATTAAAGTTCTTGGAAGAAAGTCTACAAATATAGCAATGTGCATGGAAGTGGTTTCAGTCAGAGCGTTGCACACTTTCCCGTCCATCATTGTGAGTATAGCTGTGTCACCGAAAGCGTATTTTGTTGGTTGTAAGTCCATAATTTGATATTGTATATGAATTCTTGTATACTTTGGGAGATCAACAGTATTGTGTGCAAACTGAAATCTGAAGGGCCTACAATATCTAGCAGGTGAACACTTTCTGTTCTGCCAAATCCAATGTTCCTCACTTGTTCCAGATTTTTCTAGTCATAGTCAGTCGCAAGCGCACTAAAGATAAAATGAATATAGTTGCATCATTTGCTTCAGGGTTTATGCCAAACCTCTGCTTATACTCTGATCCATCAAATCCATTTAGTAACTAAACACAATTTCCTCAATTTTTCTAGTCCTTGATCCATCAACACATATTTTTGTGCTCCCACAATTTTTGAAGCTGTAATTTTGTTACGGCAGAAGTTTCGGTGATAGTAATAGCTTCTTTTTCAGGATAAAAATTCTATTTGGCTAACTGAATTTTCTTATAAGAAGGAAATCGAGACAAATCTTTTTTTCTAATTGTGTTATATTGATCTCTTGTATGATTAGCGTCAACATACGAGGTGAGATCAAAAAATTTCCGGAATGACGTCATAAATACTACACAACAGCTTGTTTTGTCTAATCTGCACTGTCACCATCGAAGTAGTCTCCTTGGGAGTTGATACACTTGTCCCAACGCTTCTGCCACTGCTGGAAGTCCTCTTCTTTCAACATGTTCAGAACCTTCTGCGATTCGCTATGGATGACATCAATGTCCTCAAAACGGTGTCCTCGGAGCCGCATTTTAAGTCGCGGGAAAAGAAAAAAGTCCGTTGGTGCCAAATCTAAGAATAGGCGGGATGGGGAATAGTATTCATCCTATTTTACCCAAAAATTGGCGAACAGAAAGGGCTTTGTGCGCGGGCGCATTGTCATGATGCAGTAACATGTCCAAACTGTCTTTCAAAATGCTTTGAGCACTTCCAAAGGAGAGTCCTAATGAGTCAGAAAGTTCTCTTATTGTAATGCGCCAATCATTTAAGACAATTTCCCTCACCTGTTTGATATTTTCATCAGTTTTGCTGGAACAGGATCGCCCCGAACGATCTGCATCTTTAACTGATGTCACAGCACTTTTAAATTTCGAAAACCACTCAAATGCTTGAGTTTTGCCCATAACTTCCTCCCCATCAGCTATTCTTAACACTTTATAGGCTTCTGTTGCAGTTTTACCGATTGTAAAGCAAAATTTGATGTTCGTTCTTTGTTCTTCGTAATCTGACATTTTTGCTACGCAGAAAAATCGCAGCACATGCAAAACACGTGTTCACTTCAGAGCGTCTACCTCGTCACTGCATGGTCACAGGATGTCACGTGACATCTCATTCTTATCGGGAAGGAACGCTGCATGTACAGTCTGGGTAAGAATTAAAGAAATCTCAGCGTCAGAATTGTGAAGCCATTCCGGAAACTTTTTTATCACACCTCGTACATAGATAAACTCTTAGTTGCTGGAAGTTCTCGAATTCTATGAATATTTAACTGCTTGTATACAGTCCTGTATTTTGAAGCATGTTTTGTGGTCATTGTAACATCTTTAACTACTTTTGAAGCTTCTAAATGACCAACAGAACGAAGCTCATTTAGCAGCATATGAAGGCTCTTCAGGAGAATGTTGGAGCCACAGACTTTCAATAATGTTTTGGAATTGCTTTTCTTTCTTTCGGCAGCTGAGAGTTTGGGAAGGTGAAAGATGTAACCAGCATTATCTATTCCTTTCAAGAAATGTGTCCTTTCTGCAGGACTCCTGCCACTTCTTTTTGAAATATGAGATAAAATTAGATAGTCTTATTTTAATCCGAATTTAGATTTTCCGGGCATTTACGGTTTTTTTCCCCACATATCCTTTCAAGACGCAAAGTTTATCTTCTACTTTTTCCTTCTATAATTTCGTATTACATCATAGTACAGGGTCCGTCTGGTTAAGAAAATGTTAAAACAGCCAGATCCTGAAGAAAAAATTAAGAATTAGCTAACTAAGTAAAAATAATTGGTCTATATGCCCTAAAAAAATTACTGTCTAGCAGAATTTCGCAATATTTTATTGATGTTTTCAAAACAATAATTAATTTCAGCACCAGAAAACGTTACAATTATGGCCCGGAAGCTAATTGAACTCATAAGAATATAAGTATGAATCGGATTTTAATCCTAAAGAAACACATAGCATTTCTTTTTATAATTTCGAAGTGTTTTCCTTAAGTAAGCGAGTTAAACAATGTATAATATTAAACTGTTTACCTCCAGTTAAAGGCTCCATCTCAGTTACTATTACTTAGTTGAACACAGAACAGATGACAACATGTAAACACACTCTCCGCTTCTCACTCAGAGGATCGCCTTAGTGCAACGTCCTAGTTCAGACTTGCATAGCATAGAGTATAGTACTTTTATCATTCCCTTATCGAGATATGTTGCAGGTGGTCTTTACCTTATTGAGCAAGGAATGTTTTAAAAAGAATTCAATGATTTTATCTTTTTTACATTTTGCCAGCTTTTCCTTTAAACGGCCACAATGTGAGGGAAAAGCACTATGATGGCGGTGATGTTGAGGTCATCAGGGTTCTTTGACAAAACCTTAGAAATAAAAAGTCACTCACCAATTCTGCGTTCTAAAACATATCAAAATAAAACCATGAAAAAAAACAGGATGAGCAACTGCAGAATGTACTACTCCATCACGATATTACTGCACCTGAACACTGCGGAAACCTACATTTGAATACACGCGGAAGCCAGTCCAGCGAAGTTTAACACTATTGTGGTCGCCCTTATAGCTGAAGGACAGGCGATCCCTCACATCTTTAGACCACCACAGAAAAGTGGAAAGCACTAATAAAGATGGGCGCCATACCTATAAAATTTAAAGAGGTAACATTACGAAGATTACACGCCAATGCCCATGCCCATGCCGCTGCGACGAATAAAAGGTAGTATACGCTTTACAGCACATGCAATATTGTCCAGCATCTAGGATATTGTTGCCGAGCTAAAAGCCTGACACTGGCCTAAAACATATTGCTCCGTCAACGGTTAGTTACAATGAGCGCAGAGGTGCAGGTGTGGTTAAGACCGCGGTGATCGAGACACAATCTCGCTAAAATCACCTACCAAATGAGGAGGTACTCAAGGTGATGGGGAGAGGCTGACCTCCTGAGGCTTGTTTCCTTGAGTGTAGCCCACTTATTGCTCCAGTGTGATAAAACGGAACGATGAATAACAACACTAAAACCTCACGAGGAATACGAGAGCTAAAATAGCAGCCATGGCAGCGGCATTTGCAATCTCTTTCCATGGCAGGCCGACGTCTCCAGGGACCCACACGAAAGACTTGCTGGTGCCGGCACTAGCGAGCGACCAAAGGTAATCCTGGGTGCGCTGTACAAGATGCTGGTAACTGTACTGTGACCGAGGGCTCTGGAGTGCATTTAAGGAATCGGTGCAAATAGCGCACTGCTGCAACAGCTCTTGACGCTGAGTATGTAAAAGAGCTTGATACATACTAAAAAAAACTCAGCTGAAAAACATAACGCTGCTGTAAATGCATAAATCTAAAACTTTGTTTGTCATAACTCCATAAGTAAAGGCACAACTACTTACCCATTGTTCTTTGAGCCATCAAGTAAATAACATCGCACTTTCCAAGCGATATTATTTACACAATTATTCAATTTCTAAAACGGCAGAACGAATAATCCAGTTTGGGGTCGTTGACTTGGCGTTGATATCAACCCTTCTCCGTGGTCTAGGGGTATCATGCTAGCCTCCAGTTCCTGAGGTCACGGTTCAAACCCGGCGTAGGGCGATGGATTTTTTTTCGCGGTAAATATCCTTAGCAGGGCTTCCCTCGAAAGGGAAATAAAATCGATGGTCCCGTGTCGTAGATTTACGGCACGTAAAAGAACCTCAAGCCTGATACAGAAGCCTCTAAGCAAAACTTACTGTCTTTCACGTCGAATATAGAATGGGACACCAATAATCATAGCAGTTAAAGAGCGTCCATAATTAAAACTAAATTTAATTTTTAGCCCTAGATTAAGTACGTCTCGACGCGGAGCCATGGGGGAAATCGAGTTCCCCCTCTGGTAAAGTGATATTCAACAACTGAGGGAATAAATCAAAATTCACACCAGGAGGTAGCAGTGGCGTGCTATGAATACTATAGTTCTTAAGTAAACAATAGTAAAGCAAGGAGAAGGCTTGCCTTGATAAAAATCACAACTGGTAATAGTACAAATTAATGGAATGAATATTAAATATAAAAAATAACTGGTAATGGCTTAAATTAAAGGAATAAATATTAAAGATGAAAGTAGCAACGGCTAATGGTTTAAATTGAAAGAATAGTTGTTGGAATACTATATTCAATAAAGTTACCTTTACTAAAACATCATAGAAAATAACTAGCTTTTGGTCTTAAATTCACATTTTACACTTTGGTAGCTTACCTATGCAAGATCAACGGAACTAAAATTCATCCTTCTCTTCTGGAAAGTAAATTTGGTACCCACCTCCCCGAAAAACTGTTCCTATTTTCAGAGTTTTCTTAGTAGGCGAGCTTTAATTGAAATAATCCCAAGATGAGAAAGTCTCTCTTCTCCAATAGAATTTCGAGAGCAACTTTTCTCTTTAGCACTGAAGACTTCCTTTCTACTGCAGTTGCACTCATAGGAATTGCATACAGCTATAACAATAACATATTAGTGAAGACTTTTATTTAGTATTCAATTATTTTCAATAGTTTTGCAAATTACTTTTGGTTTTATTTCTAAACTCCTATATACTATACACTATAGTTAAGTCATTTTGCAATCGAATGATGTCAAGGAACTTTTCATATACATCTAAGAGACTTATAAATCTGTTTTCGGGGGAGTGGTTAGAATGTTGACCATAGTTTCCATGTGTCAATAAATTTAAAAATTAGAATAATCTTAAAATGTTACATGCAACACTTTGCAATAGATGCGTTTATAGTTCATATCTTGCCTCTTTGAAGATTCGTAATGCGGATATGGAGCGGCGAGTTTCTTGGATTTTTTGTTGGCAGCAGAAAATATCACTTCCTTGGTTATGAATAATGCTGTGGAACACGTCGGTGAATATTTTGGCGAATATGTTTAAGAGAAGAACAAATTTGAAATATTTCAAAACTGCCAAAAAACCTCCATTAACAGGTGCTAAAATATCTGGCCCAATTTCTTGGGGGTGTTCCAGTATAGCATTAAACACATCATAAAATTTAGTTCGTTGCTGTATGCATTGTTTACCAATCTTGACGAGTAATTCCATCGCGTTATACAAAAGTGATATCCATCATTTGGATATCATTTTGAATTCGATGAGAAATTCCTTTAAACACAGTAAAGGTTTCTAAGTGCTAAATCATACTCTGCAGTATACTTCAATAGTTCCGCATAAGTGTCCTAATTAATAGAATTTGCTATTTCATCGTATCCTTGAAAGACCAATTCTTTGTTTTCCCAAAAAACTTACTGCACGAATAACCCTGTTTCCTCTTACTTTTCAATTCTATACATACATTTCTCTTTTAAGCTAGTTATCATGCGCAATTTATATTTTCCCTAAAAGCAGCTATAGCAACAGACGATTGTAGACTTGCTAACAGACAGCTGGTGTTCGGCTATAGACTTCACTAAATGTCTTACATGCATACACCCAGCACTGTTTCTGATACACTACGTTAGTAGTAGTGCTTTGGAAGCAAGTTTCCCTTTGAGCACCTCAGCCTAAACGACTTTTTGTGCACTTCCTGGTTTCTAATTTAAGGATCAATGTCTACATTTTTGTTATTTGTAGTATTTGTTCACTAAATTAGAGCCCACTTCTAATTTTGCGGTAGCTCTAACAACTTGGTATCGTGTCCGTTCATCGGCTTGTAAACACAGACGGCAAATGATCATGTGGTATAATCCCATTGTCTTAAGATGTTTTCTGAACCTCCATGTCCAGTTATATAAAGCTTAAAACTCTTCTAAGTGAGGGTTTGTTAAGCCTAGTAAATAAATTGCTTTATTTGTCTCTAGGCTTATTAATAAATCACTTAGTTATTTTTTGGGTATAGTTTCCTATTCCTTCTGGATTGATTTTCGAACCCATAGTCTGTGTATTTCGCATTTAAGATGCTATTTCATAGGCAGGTTTTGGTCCTACAGAAGGGAGAGATGCTTTGCTAAGGAATCGGTTCTTGGAGCTATCCCAAAATTAGAAGTAGGCCCTAATTTAGTGAGACAAATACTACAAATACCAAAAATGTAGACATTGATCCTTAAATTAGAAACCAGGAAGTGCACAAAAAGTCCTTTAGGCTGAGGTGCTTAAAGGGTAACTTACTTCCAAAGCACTACTACTAACGTAATGAATCAGAAAAAGTGCTGGATGCATGCGTGGGAGACATTTAGTGAAGTATACAGCCGAACACCGACTGTCTGTTAGCCAGACTACGATCGTGTGTAGCCTAAGTTGCTTTTAGGGAATCATTTCCCAAGATACCTGTATATCCAAGTATCGCTGCAATTCTACTGTATTATTGGCGATATCTCCACACTAGTTGTGATTTAAATTGATGGGAACTGAGAGCTTTTAGTGCACCCTGGATGCCATGAAAGATATATTTCCCTACGATTTTCCTAGGCTTAGGCTGTAGCATTTAGCCGCTGATTCGCAATAAGTACCTAGACCAGTTTTCTCATTTATGTCTGAACCATCAGTACATATTTCCAGGTGGTTCTTATGCATTAAATGACATTTTTCTTCAATGTTTCTATCAGCAATACTTACTTTCAGGGTTGAGAAAAGGAAATTACTTCTGACATAAAATCAGATTTCATTGATAATACATAATCTGGCATTTTGTCGAGGATGGAGCGGTGGCCTGCTTTGCGCGGCTCTCTCTCCGCATTCCTACCTGGATGATTCTGTATGCTGTTAGTCTAGTCTCAGCTTGGGTACATAGTTCTAGTGGGGTAAGCCGTAGTAAGGTTTTCAAAATAAAGGAGGGTGTGCTTCTAAAAGCACCAGATATGCCTAAACTAGCCAATCTCTGGGAACTATTTAGTTTTTTTGTTTTATTTTGTAGAATCTTTGGCTATCACACCAAAGCTCCATAAGTGATTTGTGGTTTTACCACCAGCTCATAGACCCAACGATACACGTTAAGCTTTAGATCCCCGTTTTTACCCATTAAACGTTTCCCAGACATAAGTGTGAATTTAACTTTACAAGTAATGTTTTAGGTGTGAATTCCAGGTAAGCTTATCTAGTATAACTCCTAAATACTTGTCCTCCGTGGTCTATGGGCACCATGCTAGCCTCTAGTTCTCGATATCGTGGGTTCAAACCAGCGGTAGGTGATGGACTTTTTCGGGCGTAAAAATCCTTAGCATGGCTTCCTTCGGAATGGAAGTAAAGTCGTAGATTTACTCCACGTAAAAGAACCTCAGCTAATAAAGAGGCATCTAAGCAAAATTTCCAGTCTGTCACGCCCAACATACAATGGGACACTAAGAACGATAATAGTTAAAAGAGCGTCCATAAATAAAAACTAAATTTCAATTTCCTAGGTACTTGACTCTTCCTAAGATTTCAACCTTTTATATTGTAAATTTTTAGATTGTTTAAACCCGAAAGTTTACTTTTCCTAGTGAAGGGTACTATAACATTTTTCTTGGAGTTTACGCCAAGACTCTCTTCTCTACACAAGTTTTAAACAGTTTTTAGAGCTTTATTTGTGATTTCTGAAACTGTATTAGAAAATATTCCTGTAACTAATATGACTATGTCGTCCGCATAGCCTTGGGTGAAAATGTCCTTAGTCTTGAGTCTGTCAATCAGAGTGCCTACTAGTATATTCCTTATCGTAGGTGAGAGGATTCCTCCTTGAGGGGTTCTTTTAACCGCCGAGACTTCAATTCTATCACCAAATTGATGTGTTACGGAGTGAGGATTTTAACCATTTACATATTGATTTCACCCAGACCCCGTTGTTTAATTTAACTTATGTTTGAATCATAGGTTGCATTATCAGAAGTACCTTGAATGTCTAGTAAGACTCCCAGTGAGAGTTCTTTAGACTCTTATGGACTCTTTGTTTCTGCTGACCAGTTGATGTAACTGTGCATCGCATGATCTGTCGGGTAGATAGGCATGTATACTACGTTATTACTCTCGCTATTACTGTCAACTCTTCTCTTCGGTTGGAACAATCGTCCATCTCCACGACGTTCGACCAAGTTAGTGTGCTGGCCTTCAGACGATGAGTTCCCGGTTCAATTCTCCACTTATTGCAGATGTTACCAAAGCAGGCTTCGGCTGCTTCCCTGAATGCACGTCACTGGGAGACAAAGTCAGGGAGCTCATTGCGCACTGACGCTCCAAGGAATCGCTGATAAAACAAATTATAGATGGTTGTCCATGCGTAGCTACATAGAACATCGTATCAATAAGACAGAGGAGGTTCAGCAGCTTCCGGACTCTGGATGATAACTGAACTCGTTGGAAACAGAGCCAGTACTCAGCCTGATACTACGGTGATGGATAAGTTTTAAAATGCATGTTCGCGCCGAAGTACACACAATAAAAGCGTAATCAAGATTCGATCGGACTAGTGAGCAATAGTCTTGAAACAACGGTCTGATCAGTGGCCAAGGGTGTACCATAAAAGGCGTAAAGTATTACGAGAATGTTGACGCCTCGCATTTAAATAGAATATACGAGGCGGCCAGCTAAGCTTTGTAAAAAATAAATAAATAAATCCTAAAAATGTCTCGCCTGCGAAAGGAAGATCTGGACCAAGATATAGAGAAGGGAGGGAATGCCTTCCAGCGCCAGAATTTAACGACGAATTTCTCGACGCAGAAGTTAAAGCCGTTTTCTATATTCGACGTCTCGACGTGTAGAAGCAGTCAAGACTCCCTTGGAGTGGGCATTACAGGAGACGCTCCGACGTAGACTATAATAAATGGAGAAATTATACACGAACAATGAAGACGAAAACCAGGAGAAACATACTCCACAATAGGACTGATGGCAACAGAGAAAAGGGTGACGTCGAGGATCCTACTCGTGAATCTAATATTCACTACTGAATAAAACTGAGAAGACGATAAGGTTTTAACGACTAGCTATAGTTTTAGCTTCCTTTATTCCCCTTGTACATTTAACAAAATAAGTAATGAAACAATTTTTAAAAACGTTTATCTGCAGAAACATGAAGTACACAGAAAAAGATGCAGTAAATGGTGAAATCATCCACGAACAATGAAGACGAAACACCAGGTGGAGCACACTCCACAGCTTGGTTATCCTAACCTCGCATTCACCTAAAGTGTCGCTTCCGAAGACCTCGACTCCAAACTTGCTCCTCTGACAAGTCTTTCGCGGAGCTCCGGTCGCAATGTGTCAAAAACTATTAATTAATCTATAGAATAGCTCCAAGGACGACCAAGCCAAAAGATGGGACGCTATGGACCACAACAGTTAAAGAGCGCCCATAAATAAAACTCAATTTATTTACTTGTGTCAACTCAATCCGCGTATGCTTAAGCTTCCGTTGCAGTGCTGCACTTTTACTGATGAAGCTTACGCTACTTTAATCCGTCTTTTATACATCGAACGGCATAATTTTCCCGCTAGCGTTATCCTCTAGGATTCTCTGTATACTCCAGAGCTTGCAAGGACTGTATGTTTATCCCCACTTACACAGCGCAATCAGGACCTACTGTAGTCGTTGGCTGAAGCTGACATTCGCGTAAACATCGTATACGTCCCTGGCTACGGGGATATCAGAGACTGAGAAAACCGATGTTGCCGTGAAGACTACAGCCTTATCGTGCAGGAGTTTTACTAAGGTTAACGAAGTTTTTAATGTTTTTACGACGTTGCATTCTTTCGCGGTACTATTGAAAACCGGAACGCTCTACAGGGAAATAAGCCGAGGGATATAAAACACTTTTCCACTGCCTGGATTCTCTCTTCTCGCGGCTGTCGTCGCGAGGTGGTGGTTTTAGCGCATCTGTGTGCAGCAAATTTTTCTTTTTAGCCACAACTACCTTTCCACTAGCGAACTTCCGTCATGTTGTAGCTATGGCCAGACTCAGCGTCCGCTAAATTTTAGTTTATTTACCGATTTTAACAGCAGCACGCCACACTTGTGAACTCGCTGATAACCTTTCTGGTGTTTTAGCGGGCACTCATGGTTGAGCGTCCTTTATCCTTTTTTCGGCGCCTTTCTTATACCCGTGGTATATCTTTTTTAATGGTAGCTGATTCATTTGTCTTCTATTGGTTTTATTGAACCCAGTGGCGGTTCTTGGGTGATCGCATACTAGCAAATGCACACCCACTAATTTTTCCCTATATGTGAATATGCAGTTGCCTCTATAGGTATGTATACAAGAAGGGCAAATGTCAAACTTTCTTCTGTGTGAAGAGCTTATTTAAACTCCCCGCGCCTTCTTTGCCAAACGCCAGTGCATTTGGTCAACAAGCTGTAGAGACGCACAAACGAGATTTTGCGACTGGCGAAGGAAACTTTAGGGCGAGAGGTCGCGGGGCAACGCTTGTATTTGAAAGTACGGCGAGTTAACGCAGTGTAATCGACAAGCCCAAGAGATGCGATTGCTATGGCGCAAGCGCACTGCGTTCCCATACAATTTCGCTACGACCATTTCCCTCGCTGTTGTCTAGCAGAAGTTGCGATCAACTTAGCCAACTTTACATTTCTAAGTACAATCTAGACATTTTCTGTATTAACGTGAGAGTTATGTTAATGCTGCAAACACATTACATCTATTTAGATTAAACTATTATAAATGCATATAATTATTCTGCATAATATACTAAGGTAAATATTTCAGTTTGAGTTAGTTAATTTCTTACGGTATTTACATTTTTATTTGTTGTTTGTATTCCTAGTGGCTGAATCGGTTCATAGCAGTAGATTTGAATCTGTGTAAGTGTGAAAATGAATAGCGTTGCGAAACTAAAAGAGATAAACCTTTCGGGTTTATCCTTAGAAGAAAAGCTGCAAATTAAAAGCGAAGGCAGACCGCTGCCACCAATCGATTTAGTTCAAGTGACTAATTGTAAAGGGAAGACGTTTACAAGAAAGTTTAAGGAAAGTATGTATAAAAGTTGTTCGTGGATATGTGCTCGTGAAGCAACTAACCGGCTCTTCTGTTTTCCGTGTTTATTGTTTGCGAGTAAGAGAAACGGCACCTGGACAAATAATGATTGTGGTGATATTGGTCATTTAAAACAAAAAAATGGCAAAACATGAGAGCTCAATTGCCCATATAAATTGCGAATTAGAACTAAATGTTCTGGGAAAATATAATATATCTCAGCAGTTAGACAGTGCTTTTAGGCGTAATGTGGAAAAGCACAATGAGGAAGTTACTAAGAACAGATATGCCTTGTCGCAGATAATTAATTGCATAAAATTCTGCGGAGCGTTCGAGTTAGCTCTCATGGGACACGACGAAAGTCGTTCATTGTCGTTCAGTTCATTGAACCCTGGAGTGTTTCGTGGACTGATAAACTTCACCGCAGAATTAGATTCCGTGGTGAAAGATCATCTCCAGCAGGCCAGCGTTTTTCGAGGAACGTCGAAAGAAATACAGAATGATCTAATGCAGTATGTTTGACGTATGCCAAGAAGAAATTAAGAGCGAAATTTCTAAAGCAGACTATACCGCTGTAATTGCCGACGAAACATCTGATATTTCATCTCTTTTTCAAATGGTGGTTGTGTTTCGTTACCTGCTACCAAATGGTAAGCCATCGGAAAGATTCTGGACATTTTTAAATCCAGATGGACAAGATGCGAACGCTCTCTCCCTATGTATAAAAAACGCGCTCTCAATGGTGGTATCTGAAACTGAAAAAAAACAAAATCGTGTCTCAGAGTTATGACGGCGCAAATGTCATGAGTGGGCAGCATGCTGGTGTATAAGCATTGGTGAAGAAAGATTACCCTTTCGCTCACTACATGCATTGCTATGCGCACAAATTGAATTTAATTATGGCGCAAGCAGCAAGTCAAAATACGGAAGTTCGAATATTTTTCGCGGAATTAAATGAAATTCCTGCATTTTTTTATAATTCTCCACAACGAGTTCGTGTTTTGGATGAGATTGTAGGTAGGAGGATACCTGGAGTTTCAGCAATAAGATGGAATTTCAAATCCTGATTAGTGCAAACAGTTTTCGAGCGTAAGGAATCCATTACCGAATATTTAGAGAACATAGAGAGGAGCAGTAAACAAAGCAACACAATAGTTCAGGCTAGAGGACTGCGCCTTAAACTGATACAGCCAGACTTATTGTTCTGGCTAGAAATATTCTTCATTATAATGCCACATGTGGATATGCTATCTAATCAGTTCCAAAGACGATCCATTGATACAGTATTTGCAAAATCTGCCATTGGAACATTTGGAAGTGCAATAAAGGATGTTAGACGAAGCATTGATGATATAGCCGAAAACCCATGTTATTCAGAGAGGCTGTAAAACGACGTAAGGTTGACCACTTGTCAAGAAAAGCTGCAGTGAAAGAGGTGTGTGACGCGATTCTGCTACAGGCAAAGGAGAGGTTTTCATATCACAATCACCTTGTCGCGTCAAATTACTTCATTTCCGAAAGATTTGACGAATACAACAAAACGTATCCGGAGAAATACATACATATACCTTAACTGAAGCATATCCATTCATAGACACGACCAGATTACGAATGCAGCTGCAATTGATGTACATGCGCAGAGAATTCAGAAATGTATCGGGTGCTGCAGATCCTTTAGGATTTATTGTGGAAAATAATTTAGAGAAAACGTTCAGTGAAGTTTCTAAATTACTGAAACACTTGTGACAGTGCCAATGTCAACTAGTGAAACTGAAAGGTGTTTTTCAAGTTTAAAGTGCATAAAAACCTTCCTTCGGTCCACGATGTCAGAAGAACGCCTGGCTCTCTAGCCATGTTGTCAATAGAGAAAAGCCTTGTAAGAGATATTTCAGACTTCAATGAGAGAGTAATAGACAAGTTTGCAACTAAGAAGTTTGCCGAATGGACTTCATGTATCGCCATGTCCTGTAAGCTGATGTGAAACAGTGAAAGAGATTGGAAGCTGTAAGAGCTTTTTAGTGAGTCAACTTTTCTTTTTTGCATTGAGTGTGTGTATGTGCGCATGCGTGTGTATCAGAAAGAGAGCAAGTAACAAACTGCACACCCATTGCAACAGGTCACGAGCCGCCACTGATTGAACCTCTATGTAGGAAATCTAGTAGGGAATATGAAACTTCCCAGCATATACTATGCGAATGTTTCACTATGCACAGACATGTATCTCTAGTCTCCTTTTTCTTTGAACCTGAGGATATAATAAGGGCAGATATCAAGGACCTGGTTCTGTTTTATTCGGACTGCTGGATTTGAATAAATGCTCAGGTCATTAGTCACAGAGCTGCAATAGCCTACGTGCAGGCTTCTATTGAGGTCACTCAAAATTTCATAATCATCGGTTTTATTATTGGTCCTGAATATTTTAATAAGTTTTTTTCTAATTCTATCCTGTAGGAACTTTGCTTTGGCGCTATGAGCGTTCCAGTTGTGTGTCCTAAACCATTACCAAACCAAACTAAATGGAGGTTGAAACAAGAAAAAAGAGAAACTAAACAGAAGTGGGTTAATTACAAAACGTGGACCATTATGAGCCTTCCACATGCAAACAACGCCGGCAAGGGAAGTATAAAAATGACGGAGAGGGAGAGGGTGTGAATGAATGCGACGGGAAGAAAAGACTACAGAAGAAAAGGCCACGAACGGCGAGAGGCAGATCATGAAACGAAATGGTACGGAATGCAGGACAGCCTTCCTTTTGTCCCCCGGCCACTATGAGGAAGAATACCTCGAACAGAGTTTTAAAGCTAAAAACCAATTATTCAATAACTTTTAAGGTAACTCATCTGTGATATTTAAAAATCCACCAATTTTTTTGTCCAGTTCTTTTCTAAATATGAGGATGAATTCTTACTCAGAATTACAATGAAATTGTGAGTTTGAATCTTTTATCATGCATATCCTTGATAAAAAAAATTTAAGTTTTTTATAAGCTTACAGTAAAAATGTTCCTTGGGACATATTTTTCAACCAAAGGGATTTAAAATTTTGCAGTTAATTAATGATAAATAGGGCTGCAGAAGTTAAGTTTTATTTCTGTATGTCATAAAAATATCTCAAGATCATATAATCCAATTTTTGACAAGTTTACTATAGTTGCAAATTCTGATTTTAATAAAAACTTTCTGAACCAAAATACAGTAAAGTTTTAGGTATGCTTTAAACAATATTATGTACTAAGTTGAAAAGAATATCTGCAAAACTATGGTCCAAGGAGCATTTTGAACATACTTTATGTCAGAAAATCATAAGCAAAGAAAAATAAAGTTAAAGTTTGGTGACTGTATAATAAAACCTATATTTAATTAGAATTGGCCTGCACCATATTATGTGGGACTGTTAGAGCTCCTTTTAGTCTGCTCTTTAGTAGTTTTTTTTTAAAACTTTTAATCACTTTCTAGCAGTTCTGCATGCACTCGCACTGCACTGTCTAGCACTATCCTTTAGTCAACGGTTATCTCTAACCTGCCAATTTCTCTGCAATTACATCAGGATTTTCTATCCAGCACTTCATTTTTTATATGCTGTGAAGCTTCACAAACCATGTTATACTCAATAAAAGCACATGTTACTGCCATTTCATTTAATTTTTTTTAATGCTATGTAAAGGTTCATTAGCATTTTGTGTTTTACGCTGTGCATCTTTCCAAATCTTCATTGCATGCCTTTCTCTGATACACTGGTATCACAGCTTCTATCACATGTAATAGAAAACTATTTCTATCACCTTCATGTGTTGAAGTATCCTCACCTTTGGAAACAGCATGATTGTAAAAGCATCACAAAATTTTCTTTCCAGGACATTTCAAATGTTTTAGGTGATCACCTGTACACATGCAGTGTTAAAGGGTAGTATAAACTGCAGATTTCCTTTCTCAAGATTTGGGATTTGTTTTATTCCACTTCAGCAATAATTTCTAAGTCTGAATATGGCATTTGCTGTAAGGCTACCTGAACATTTCCATCCATAACTTTACCTTTTACTTTACATTTCTTTATTTTATTTCTCAATCCAGATGCTAACCATTTTGATATATAATTAAGACGTTCATCCTTAGTTATTTAGATGTCTGAACCATAAACTCCTAATTTTTGTAGTGCCACATATGTGTTTGAATCAAGATCAGAAATTATGGTAGTGTATTCCATCTTGCATAGCTTAATGGATTTCTTCCACATTTTCACAGCAGCAGCTGTTTCCATTGCATTGGAGGATTCATTGTAATTAGATTCACATTTACCACCTTCTTTGTGATTCTTTCCCACTTGTGTAGTTAGATCAGCAGGATTATTGACAAACATTATACCTCCAGCCATCAGATCGCATACCTCCACATGCTGGAAAGTACAGTTTTTAATAAAGTTTGCAAGTTTTGCTCCTGTCTATAAAACGCAATAATCCTTCTCCTTCATCAACGTTCAACTCTCTTTATTTTAAATAATAATCCTTCCTCAAGCTTTAGCTACCTACTAGTCAGCTGCAATATGAGTGCGTGTGGTGGCAAGAGGAACTAAACAGTTACGAAACAAGTGGGCAGGGCATAAGGAGGACAGTCAGGTAAAGAAAACATCCGCAGTTCCAAGTTACATTTACTAGTGAGGTTGAGGCCTGCAAATGTAGTGCTGTTTTCATTGTGCAAATGTATATTCCCTTTTTGCCTTGCCACTCACTCCTCTCTGATCCCCCAACCTTGATTGTGAACAAAAAAAAAGTGATGCCCTCCTCCAAGCGCATAGTTGCCAAATAGCTCATTCTAATCACTTATTTAAGCTGTATCTTGAATGCAGTTTATGGGCACTCGGGTTTTGAAATAATTTTTAGGCAAAACATTATCCTCATTATGAGGTCACTCTTGCTTAATGTTTTCTAAGCAATGTATTCTTGTACCATATTGTTTTCTAGGTAAATGCATCAATAGTCACTTAAAGTAATGGAAGAGGTGCCTTTAAGTTAACAATGCATTTAAGGATATACAAAGTATGATTTAATGAACCTGTAATTAATTTAAAGAAGTGTAAGGGCAGCACTGAAGTTATGAAATTGGCAATTACATCTTCTGCCTGCACCACTGTGCTATTCTTTGCTTAATATCATAATAATTTCAAATTCATGCCATTTCATAATAATTCAACAAATTGGATTATTTTTCAAAATACTTAGGTGAAACAAAACATGCTACACAAAACTGTGATCTTAATGGAAAATACAATACTAAGTACCTACACTAAATGGCTATTGTTGCATTTTCAATGCTGCAGCAATTTTTATTCCTTTGTCATGAAATCTTTGCATCATAGATAACACAATAAAGAAGCCGTTTGTTCACTCTAACTATAGTTCTGCATGGACTCTTTCCCACTTCAGGTTTGCTGGAAACGAAAACTCCTTCACAAACTCTCTAGTGATTTCTGATATGGGAAATTTGTCAACTCATGCAAATGTTTTCCAAAAGTCATTAATTGGTGAATGGATTAGTTTTGTCTTAGCTTTGGTGACTTATCACAGCTATATTATTCCTATTCATCTCATTTGAAAGCAGAGACGCTATTTGTCCTTGCAGTGTATCTGTATAAAAGTACCACTATTAAAGCACACAAAGAAATGTTTAATGTTAAATAGGGTATTACAAAAACATTATGGCTGAGAGGGACATGACTTAATTATAACATCATATACTTATTCTGTTAAGTGTATAATAATTGATACTCTTAATAACTTACAATGTATCTTTACAAAATTAATGCAACTTTCATCCATATGCAAACATTTGAGTCTGTAGCATTTCATTACAGTGTAAGGCCATGGAACAGCATTGTCCAAAATGCTGAAGGGATTACAGAGTTCTGGGATACTTAAGGATATCCACTCAAGTTGTTTTCACATATCAGACTATGTTCCCTTGAATTTTACACCAATATTTTGGCAGTTTTAAACAACCCACTTTTGCAGACAGATACAAATATACAAAAAATCTTATGGGTTGCATTCACATGACTTTCTACTCACTCTTCTGCAAACTATCCATACTAAAGCTTATTCTTCTATGTAAGTTTTGAAAATCAAGATAAACTTTCATTATACATTTTGTTTTTGGTATAAGAAGGATACATTAAGCTAATGCAATAGTCAGATTTTTAAAAAGTGGATGGTTATAATATATATTATTATGATTTTGAAATTCCATGCTCTTTGCATTACCACAAGAAAAAAAAAAAACAAATACCACCTTACCACTTATGTTATTCCACAAAAATATTTATTTCACATAAATTATGTGTTTTAACAAGATCTACATTTTTTGTGCAGTAAGATTTTGTCTCTCTCTTACCGTTTACCATTTGCACAAAAGTCATTTAGAATATAGTGGACATCACAGGCTATCTGCAGAAAATTCAAGATATACATTTTATTTGTCATGCAAATCTCTCTCTTTCTCTCCGACCTTTTTTTAATTTTTTTTTATCCCGGGACCTCAAAACATGTATTTCCAGTGAAATTCCCACATCAAATTTTTGGAAATTGGAATGCTGCCGGCATATCCATCACTGTGACAGCTCTTCCTAAGAAGCAACACTGGCATTACTTCCAATGTCCTGTGGAGCAGCTATTTTCTTTTGCAGATTTATACATAGTTCAAGAAGGCAAGCTCTAGTGATGAAGTTTTTGAGAAGTTAGTTTTTTAAAAAGAAAATTGTCAGTAGTAGTGTAGCTGCTGCTTTCTGTCTGCTTTTGTTTCATGCTGATTCTGAAAACTATTTTTCATGTATACATTTACGGGAAGGCAATTACCTAATATGTACTATTGTTACTTAAATATTATGTTAAGTAGTATTGAGTATAATTTAATATTGTAGTGCATGTAGTAGTTGATTGTATTTTGTGTTGTGTTTTAAAATGCTATTTTGTGTCTAAAATACATTCAGGTGTATTTTGCCAAACTCTGCATAGTAGCTGCTGCATTTCAATTGAGAAATTGATTCTGTCTTATTAGACATCAGTGACCTGAAGTTGCTTCTGTTCTTTCTGATAAGACTGAAAACATGCTCACATTCAGCATTACTGTGAGGAATAGTCAAAATTACCAACATAAATGATGCTATTTTTATCATATTTTAACATTCCATCTGACCCAGGAATACAAGATAATCTTGCCATTTATTATTTTTCCCACCAAATGGGATGGCTCAGCATCTGAAATTCGTATTTGGGAGGTCCTGAGTTCAATCGGGTTTGGAACAGACACCCTGACCTTGTGGTTTTCTGTCCTTTTCCAGGTTGGTAAGCAAATGCTGAGGTGTATTTTATATTACCATGTATTTCCCTGTACCTCATTTTCTCTCAATTTATTTTCTTTCAGGGACTGCAGGGCCTGGCATGATGATTGGTGGTATATGGCGCATTTGATAGATGTGCTTTAAGGAGAGAACTGTTTCCTCAACAGCAAAGCGCTTTCTGCCCCAAACTCTAGATCCACTATTTGGGATGGGGAGGGGACACACAGATGGGGCACCCATTCTCTATCTGAAAAGGAATACCACCGTTCAGTCACTCTTTGTACTCTTTTGCTTCATTCCTTCTTCCTGGAGGTTCCTGCTTCTTTACCCTATCTTGCACTACTTCCAATGAGGTGATCAAATGCAAATTTTACCCCTAATCTGATTTCAGAATCTACATAAGAGGAGGGTAAACAGATAATGAATGAATGAATGATTTCAGAATAAAAGGGAATTCAGTTTTATAAGTATACTTGAAAACCTGGTTGTACCAATTCCTTGTCACACATGCTGAAATTCTTTCTGATACCACAGGCAAACATGTATTAAATGGTAGAAAAGAATACCACTTCCTTATCTATACATAGATTTCTAGTCCACATGTTGTGCTTCATAACCTGAACTATAAATAACAGCTGTCACAAAAATGCAAAAACATATCCTGGAGTGACTGAATGCAAATAAGATAAATAATTTACGTGAAGGAGTTGACTTTACAATTCAAGTCATTCACTACTAAATGTTTGTGCCCATTTACTGCTCATCGGTTACTGCTGGTTATCATTACAGGTGCAATAACATTTTAAATCCTATAAAATGATGTCAATATGCTATGCATTTTTTGCAGCCCAGTGACAGGGGACCATTAGGCTCACAGACAAGAGCATCATAGCACTGTATCCAATTACAATTAGTGTGGTACATTCAGGCTGTAAGTGTACGCTAGTGAGAAGTTTCACATTATCCTCATCAACAAATTACAGTATAATGCAATAGAAAATTAATACTTTGTTGTGTATGTGGCAAAATCTGTAATAATTTAAATCTCCCCACAAAGCTGTAAAAATGCCCCCATTGCTATAAAGCTGTAAAAAGGCCTCCACTCCTGAATACTTAACAGGCAAGCCATAAAAGTTGGAAAGTATGAAATTTGTGTAGGTCATTTAAAACTTATTAATACTCACCTCATCACAAGATGCCCATGAGTTAATACCAAGAAGAAAGCTCATAATATTTCTTTGAACTCTCAGAATTTAAAACCTGTTGGCTTGTTTCAAGTTGAATATTTTCCTCAGTAACATGATAACACTAAACAAACTGTACTTTACCCAAATTCTTCCTTAGTGGTGCATTCAATTTGTCAAATATATTCTGACAAACAGTATATCACTCACTGTAAAATTGTTTATTAATTTAGTCAATGTTATTGTTAATTTGCTCCACAGAAATAACTAAGAACTGTATTGCATAGTGCATACTACATATTATAGAAATCACAGGCAAAGCATTCCCAACAGCTACAGCTACTGTACAGTAGCCAAACACTTGTTACCTCCCTTTCCTAACTGCAATCACCATAAACACCTTAGGGACATCTACAGGCACTTGTGCATTTTTGCCAGTTTAAAATAGTATTTAAAAAAAAACTTTGCAGTTAATTTCCACATGTACAAAATAAAATCATGCAGTTTGTCTTGCTTACTTTACCCAGAATTGCAGTAAATAACTCTGCATCGCATAATAATTGCATAGATTACAAATACTTTAGAATATAACTGAGGAAGGGCTAAACTAATACATTATGTTTCAAGAATGGAAATGCATGTTAATATATCCGAGAGAAACTTAGAAACACCACCTGAATAAAATATGCATTGTTGGACTATCATTAAATAATTAAAATACATTAATATGAATTTATTTTGAAAGGAATAATTACTCCCAAATAAAAGTATCATCTTTCATTATTTTATTTATCCTAATAGTTAATTTTTATAAAAATGGGTTGCAGTTGCATATGTTTGCAGTTCTGCTTACTGTAATTATTGTACGCGGAGCTATGGTGAGCACATTCTTTCTTTATTTTGTTTGACTTGCAACTACACAATGTAGAATAACCAAGTTCCAGAAGATGTTAACAAAAATAATAAACATGTCAAAAGTTAAAAAGAAAAAGAAGAAACAGGTGAAAAAAGTAAGGTGAACATAACTTTTTTGTGTCACTCTTGGGAGATAGCTGCTTTTTTCGTAGTTTTGAAAAGATAATAAATTTGCTTCACAACAATGGTTTTATTAATATAAAGTTAATATAAGAAGAAATTATGTATTGTTTAAGATGTTTAAGACTTATTAGCATGGCAGTTTCTGTTTATTTAAATGAGTAGTTTTATTATAAAATGTCAAGATAAGTAAAAATACGGATGACAAAAGAAAGAACGAAAATAAAAAAATATATTATGTGTGACATTCACATACTATCTCCACTCACTCTTTTACAAGCTACTTTTACAAAAGCTATTATATTTTAAGGATACATAGGCTAAAGCGATAGTCAGATTAATAATGACTATATGATGGCTTTGGAATTCCATCGCACGACCACAAGAAAAATACAAAATAGCAATTTTCCACTTGTAAAAAATATAAGTATTTCAAAATTCAAAGCAATAACAATGGTTTTCTTTGAAACGATTAATACAGTTTGAAATAAATTGTGTCCTTTATCAAGATTGCATTTTATACACAGTAAGATTTTGTCTATCTCTTATGGTTTAGCAGTTATAAAAAGAGGTATTCAGAATGAAGAAGAGTTCATAGGTTATTCCCAGAAAATTGAAGATACACATTTTATTGTTCATGCAAATATCTTAAACATATGGTATTTTCATACAAATTGCTATAGCTCTTTTTGAGAAATTCAAAACTATAATGAAAATTTTTCCACGTAAAGGATAGGTATGGGTGGGGACACACGCATGCATGCGCACACGCACATGCACCGACCTCTTTTTTAAAAAAAAGAAAAGCCAATGTGCACAGTCACAGCTGCTAAAATGTATGAAATCAAAGAAACAACAGAAATTACATTGCAACAATGCTTTACTTTGCTGGCATCTACTGACAGGACTACCTGCTGTGGTTGGGGATGGGAAGACCCATTATTACTAATGTAATTGAATCCTGAGTTGGTGGATACATTAAAACTTCACTTACTTGAAATTAATCGGACATGTTTCAAAAGCATCGCTTGCTTTCATCTTCAGCTTTTTTTCCAACTGAGCATGATGGGAACTCAGGTCCATAGGCGTAGGTGGTGTGAAGTGGTGTCATCTGGTGTGCACATGATGAAGCTGTTTAGATTGTTGAATGGGAGTAGTTCAAAGTTCATTATCATTTTCATGCATTTGATTATGTTTTCCCAAACTTTTAGTTCTGTTGGATTGGTGTTGCATTTCAGAAGTTTGACTTTGGGGTTGATGTCATGGTTTGTGGTCCAAAAATGGTTTGTTATGGCAGATTTGTCCATATTTTAGTTGGATATACATCTTAAGTGTACTTTCCTTCTGGTTTCAATATTTCTTTTTGTTTTACCAACCTACACCAAGTCTCAATTTTCACAGTTAATTAGGTAGATGCCGGATGTTTCTTTTCTGGAACATTTTTACTTTGCTGTGTACTATATTGGTGTTGTAGCCATTCACTTCTGCTATGTGGAGGATGTAGTTGTATTCAAAGTAAATGGCTACAACACCAATATAGTACACAGCAAAGTAAAAGAGTTCCAGAAACAAAAACGCATTACAGAAAATACCATTCTTTATACGCAGGAATCAAACAATTCATAAAATACACATACCATCCTCAGCTTAATCATAAATTTAATAAAATCTTCAAAAATTACAACATATCATTGGCACCACAGAATAAACACACAATTCAGAGCCTATAGCTTCCCCTGTCAAAGACAAAATTTCACAAGAACAACAATCTGGCATCTACTAATTAACTGTGAAAATTGTGACTTGGTGTATGTCGGTAATACAAAAAGAAATATTGAAACCAGAAGAAAGGACACTTCAGATGTATATCCAACAAATAGATGGACAAATCTGCTGTAGCAAACCATTTTTGGACCACAAACCAAGACATCAACCCCAAAGTCAGACTCCTGAAATGCACTGCCAATCCAACAGAACTAAAAGTTTGGGAAAACATACACATAATCAAATGCATGAAAACAATAATGGGCTGAAAAGCATGCCACTCAACAATCTAAGCAGCTTCATCATGGACACACTAGATGACACCACTGCCACACCACCTACACCTGGGCCCAAATTCCCGTCATGCCACCTGGGGACACTTTTCCTGCAATTTCTATACTTTGTGTAAATCGCTATATGGCCTAAGTTATTTTAGTGACTACAAACAGATAAATTAAAAATATATTTTACAAATTTGGATTTTGAGAATTTTGGAACTGGATGACTCATTTACCATACTTCAATAAACAGATACAGAGTGCTTCTGTACTTTAAAATAACAACTTACAATAAAACAAATTAAGCACTCTTTAGCTGTTTACTATCAAATGGGTAGAAAGATCCAAAAGAACTAATTGGCATTTAATATAAATGCTTTCTGAACGTCTCTTAAGTGCAATACACTGTTTGTATATTGTACGAGAAAGATACTGAAAGATGCACAGTTGAATACTATGTATCTGGTTTTGTATCACTACTATTAGCTTCAGCATTATCCTGGCTTGTTCCAGAGGCAGTTTTGTCTGAATCAGTGTTACCTCCACTTACTCCACTATTGTTACTGCTATTGCTTTTCTTTATCATGCTTACAAATGTATCTAATCTAGTTGGGTTGGGAATTTGTAAAACCATGTGCGCCTCCTCCAATATTAATAGTCCATTGTGGGCATCAGCTGCAGATAGATTATGTTCTGTCATCACATGCTGTTCCCATTCACTATGCGATGACAGCACTTGTAAGCACCATTTGCAAGGCAATCTTGGAGACTGTGTGTGGATTCCTTTTATGTGCCTGCGGCGGAAGCCCCAGCTGGTGTATGCTCGATCACAAAATGGACATGGAAATGGTGGATATGGAAAATTTTTTGATGCTGTAACAAAGAAAGAAAGAAAGAAAAAAAAAATCAAAGCATAAACGCATTATAAGACTCTAGTTTGAATATATTAATACTGACATAATTAATCCATTGTCAAAAAAGAAATAAAAGTCCATATACGTTGAGGAAGCAATGTAAATTGCATGTGCATCCACAGTCTATTTTAGAAAATGCAACTCTAAACTGCTTTATCAGATTTTTCTTTATAGTGTTGTTTATCAACACTTTCTCCTACAATATTCTATGTAGGCTTAAACAGCAGCAGAATGTTTCTCAGCCTTATTACCTTATCTTCAAAAATCTAAGTTGTTGGCCTCACAATGAGAGTAGCTTAAGGAGTTTCACTGTAGGTGTGCCACAACTTTGAAGTCTGATCTGATCAACATGAAAAGGCATCAACTCATAATACAGCTGCATTAAAAATTCATATTGAAGTGCACCGAATCCATAAAACTATTTTAGAGGTACACAACCATCTCATTTATCCAGACTAAGTGAGTTCCAGAGGTAATCCGGATTAACAAAAAGCTGCATAATCCAAAAACAAACCATTAGATGAATACAAAGTTTTTTTGCAATATACTGAAATTTGGATAATTGCAAAAGCAAAGAAAGAAAGAAAGAAAGAAAGAGGGAGAGAGAGAAAGAAAGAAAGAAAGAAAGAGGGAGAGAGAGAAAGAAAGAAAGAAAGAAAGAAAGAAAGAAAGAAAGAAAGAAAGAAAGAAAGAAAGAAAGAAAGAAAGAAAAAGAATTTAAAACCATCAGAGGAGAAGTTTATGATCGCTACCAGGACTGTCATGAAAACGAACCAAACATACTCCTATGCACTTTAGTTTTGTTGTTTCATGTAGCTTGAAGCATGCGACAATGGCAATCTCTATGCTACCTGTGGTGACAATAACACAACCATATACAAGGTATGTTCAAAAAAGACCAAAATTTTGCTACACCATCTTTATTGCTCACTGTACAACATTTTTAGCACTGTCCCCTCTACTGGAAATACACCGTTCCCAACGTTTCTTCCATTTTTGGAAAGCCTCCAGGAACACACTTTCTGGGATGGCACGCAGGTCTCTTGTTGTGCTGTCCTAATCTCCCCTATTGGAAATGTTCCTTTCAATTTGGTTTAAGTTTGGGAAAAAGTCTGCTGAGGCTAGGGTGAGCCTGGGAAAAAGGTGAAAGGGGCACAACAGGAGTCTGATGTTTTGCCAGATAGATGCAGAAAAGGAGTGATGCATGAGCCAGCGCATTGTCATGATGCAACATCCCAGTCTGGTTTTTCCACAATTCAGGCCTCTTCCTGTGCACAGCATCCCTCAAATGCACTAAAATTTCCTGGTAGACTTCCTTATATACAATCTGACCATTTCTGATGGACAATGCCTTTGCAGTCAAAAAACACAACCAACATCACCTTGATCTTTGACCGACTCATGCATGCATGCATGCATGCATGCATGCATGCATGCTTTGGAGACCCTTTGCCCACCCAATGCAACAAATGTACCTTCGTTTCAACGTCATAGTGATTAAAAAAAAAAAAAAAAAAAAAAAAAAAAAAAAAAAAAAAAACACACGCACACACACACACTTTTTCAAGTTCTTTCATTGTCACTTTGTCACTAATCCAATGAACAGTTCACTTCAGCGGCTGTAACTCAGCAACTAATGTTCAAAGGGAATCAGATGGCAGTTTGTTGTCTAAACTTGCCACTAGTAGCCACAGCACGCTTCCCGTGATGGTTGATGCGCTATTTCAAAAGTTCAGTCTTTTTTCAAACACAGCTCATACATTTGTATATTTATCAAGGATGCACATATTTCCGTGGTTAAAATGCAAGCAAAAATCAATCTGGAATAATGAGAGCCGGATAAACGAACTTCTTGTGTAAATTCATTTGAAGTTGGTAGTTACCACTAATTCTGCTGCAATAATAGTCCTTCTTTGGTTCAATATTTGGGATTTAAAAACAAACTAGATTTTATTTAAATAACATTGAGTCAAAACTAACACTTAATGCTTCACTAACTTTACTTACATGTAGAACATGTTTCATAGACGTCTGCATCATCAGCTACATTCTACTCAATGTCTGTGAAACACGTTCTATGTGTAAGTAAAGTTAGTGAATTAAGCATTAATTTCGACTCAATGTTACTTAAATAAATCATCATTTCACTTCACTGTGTACCACTATCCAGTTTGTTTATTTATCATATTCAAACTAGATTTTTTTTTTCAGTGATGGTTATGGCTATTTTATTACACATGCACATACACCTATATGCTGAAATCATGGACCTAGCTCACCATAAATCTACACCTCTGTAAATGGTACAAGGCAATATATCTGCTACTTTTCTCTTGCCAAAATAAGAAACATCACCATAATCCACAAAAGCTGACATTGTTTTCACTTAGTCCTTCAATGTTGAATCAGTGTATGTAATTTTACTTTTCAATTCAAATGTGGTTAGTTATATTGTATGGTTTGTCACCAAAAAAAAAAGGTCCTGTTTAAATGCAAAATTCTTTTAAGTACTACTCGATAACGTGCATGGTTTACAACAGAGATGGCGAAAACGTGACTCGCGAGGCATTTTGACTCGCAGGCGCATGTTCCCTCTCTGCAACCGTCCGTTTGATTTTCACATGCTGCTGAGTGACGCAGTGCGTGTTGCATATTTGGAGGCTCGCGGAAGGAAGTCGTTTTCGCCACCCTTGGTTTACAATGTATTGTGCACAGCTGTGTAGCCACAGCAGCAGTTATGTTTTATAACATGCGCCAACTAAAGATGTTGCTAGTGTATGTGTTCTGTTAGCTCTCTGTGCAGTGGTATCATAGTTAAGGATGCAGGTTTGCCTCCTGACATAAAGCATTTTGTTCTTTTTTAAAACCTTTGTAACACATGACAAATGAGTTACGTAATAATTTTTCTTATACACGCGCTCTTAAACATTAACATATAATATATATAATGACTGTAATAGTATATTTTTCAATATTTGTTCTGTCAAAATGCATTATGCTGCACATGCATTCCATGTGGTGCACAAAAGTCTGAGTATTGTGTAATCATCTAATAGAAAACAATAATAAATTGATTCTATTGGACTCCTTGTATTCAGTGTTTCAAACTGGTAATTAATTTAAATTTTGACATTGCAAAATGTCGTCTTCCAAAAGTAATTTTTTCACTCAATAGGTATATCTTACTTTTATCACCCAGTTTAGAATAATGCTGTTTAAATTAAATACCTTTTATAACATTTGAAATACTGAAATATAATCCTTTCTGCACCTTTAAAATCTTCTCCACTTTTCCATTTTAGCAAACCACAAGTTAGTGTGAATCAAGGCAAAAAAAGTGAGGCTCTTCCGTTACTGTTGAAACCATCCTTTACCTTTGAAATCTTGCGACTGTGGAAGGGAAAAAGGTGTGTTTGTTTTAACAAGTTGAAGAGCAGCAACAATTAACTCTTGATCTTCTGTCACATTAGCAATGAGAAACTTAACTGTCATTGGCATAACTCTCAAAGAATTTCTGGTACGAGAAGCTTTGCATCTTGAATCAGTCAGAGTGCTGGTTACCAAACATCAGCAAACTGACATCACCTAAACATTACATAAGTCCAGACAAAACAGCCATAGTTCTTTAAAAATAGGTCACAAAATGGCTTTCTAAGTAGTACAAAAGGCGAGTATCTCCCACTCTGCCACCCTATATCTGAAGCTTCAGTCAACTACAGCTGAGAATGGGAATGAGGGTTTCTGAAACATATGCTAACAATACATAAATAAAGTAAGCAAACTTGTTGCTAATATTTTGACTCTTTCTCAAGCAAGTAATGAATTTATTTTATAAAGAGGGCAAACAAAGAATAATAGGAAGAGGAAAGGAAACTACTTGCTGGGAGATTCATGGGAAGGAATGGCAAATGGACAAAGTTCAGGAAGAAACAATATTAAAATAAATGGCCACATGCAACAACAAAGAGGGCTGAGTAAAGAGAGCTGAGTTTGCATTTAAAGACCAACCCTTGGGTTGAAAATTATGATTGAATGATTGATTAACCCATCTGCATTATATGACGTGCTGTATACTCATATAGGTTAGTAATAGCATTTGAACTGTATGAAAGTACAGCTCACAAGTGTGAGCTGGCCAATAAAACTGTATTTATTTGCATTTTTAACTATCAGGTGGCATTCAAAGGATCTCTGTATCTCTTTAGAAGACTAATAAACAGAAAAACTAATACTGTAGGTATTGTGAGAACAAATAAGGATATGTCATCTGATGTATCTCATAATAAAGTGAAATGTGGCGAGAGTCATGCTCTGCAATAAATATGCTGTGGTGAAATGCAAGGACAACAAAGATGTTTATTTCCTATTGAAACACTCAGCTGCTGACATTGTAGTAACAGACAAGCTGAGAAGTAAAGGATCTGACACCCAGAGAGGAGATAAAAAACCAAAGTGTGCCTTTGAGTACCAGAAGTGAACGGGAGGTATCAATTTATAAGATCAGATTTGTTTCCTATAATGCAATGCACAACTAAGGTTACATGAAAACATTTTTCTGTCTGCTAGACATATGTGTAATCAACTGGTTCATTGTATTTCACAAGATGACTGCTAAAGCTATATGGACTTTAGAATCTAGTTGCACATCAGCTGCTAAAGTGTATCACTATCAGAGCAGAGGTCAACCTTCATCCCATTTTTTCATTTTCTTTTTTCTTTTTAAATGTAATGTTTTCTATCATTAATCATATATGGTATAAAATAGGCATTGTTTAACAACAAATAAAACAATATATGCATAAAAATAGGTACTAACATTAAAGCAAGTCTGTATATGTAATTGTTTTATATAAATTCATCTGGAGCAAGGGTGGCGAAAACGACTTCCTTCTGCAAGTCACCAAATATGCAACACGCACTGCATCACTCAGCAGCACATGAAAACAAAGGGACGGTTGTAGAGAGGGAACGGCACCTGCGAGTCAAAATGACTCGCGAGTCACGTTTTCACCACCTCCGATCTAGAGTATAAAATGCTTGAATCCATTTTTAATGCATTGCTTTTTTCAATGTTATACATTTTTTTTAATAATACAGTTTAATATTTTTTTAGTGTAGCTGTTAGCCACAAAAAAAAAAAAAAAAAAAAAAAAAAAAAAAAAAAAAAAAAAAAAAAAGGAAGCTAAAACATGTGCCCATTTTCCAATGCATATTTCACCCAAGACAAAAAAGAAAGAAGAAAGGGAAAAAAACAAAGAGGTACTGTATGCTATATTAGGTGGAAAAATGGTGAAAGTGGCAGTGCAAAAAGTGTTTTGTTGCCATTCATTTGGAAAACTGTTTTGAAATCGACCACACCCAATAACCATATTAAGTCATCAAATCAGAAACTCAAATTTCAGGAAAGAAATTATATTGGTTGATTTTATATGGATTTTTAAACTTTACAATACATTCTCACAACTATACAGGGTTTTAAATCAAATTTCTGAGGTAGCCATGAGGGTATTTACATAAGATGCCAATGGGTTAAAAACAGTAGGGGGACAAGAATTGAACCTTGAGGTAACCTGTGTTTTTAGTCGGTATTTCAACTTTTCAGTTGTTATACTTTACATATTTCTTATGACCTTTTAAATAATTTAAACCAGCAGCATGTTCCTCTTTATATGGCAAATATTTTCAGGCATTTCATGAAGATGATGTGTGTTATTGCTGACAAATGAATGATATTAGGAAATCCATGTTTTGTAGTCAGTATTTCACTTTTGCAATTATTACACTTTCCATATTGCTTATGGTCATTTAAACAATTTAAACCAATGTAGCGGTTTCCCTTTATATGACAGATATTTTCAGACATTTCATGAGATTATTGAAGATGTGTGTTATTACCAACAAATGGATCTTATTAAACAAATTTAATGATTACAGTAAGTTTGCACTCTACTATGAGTTTGGCTTTTCTATCCAAATTCTCCATTGTTTCACTATATTCCACAAATTATTTCCCTATTAATCATTTTCCCTCAAACCTTTCCCACAGGGGGAAAAAAATACTCCCAATTTTGGGGGAAAATTCTCCCACCTAACAACATGAAAAGATATAAAGAAGATATCAAAGAAGATAAATGACAACAGTTAGGGGAACTGGATGAAGATAAATGCAAAATGGACACAGAATATCATTATTGGCAGCAAAGCAAATACACTTGGGAATTCTGGATGAGATAGCTGAGCAAAAGAATAGCATTAGCTATTTGGAATGTACCATAAGTATTAACCCAAGTTGTAGGTTGATAAGATGTCAACAGAGAATGCCACTGACAAATGAAGCTTTCAATAGAAAAAGGAACATAATCTTTTCTTTGTTATAATTATTTCCTATCCTCCAATTATTTCCTTTTCACAGAGTCTGGAAGTGTGATTGTCAGAATGAATGGAATGTGTTTCAAAGGAATAAAGCCTAAAAAACCTAAAGTAAAAAACTTAATGTCTATGAGTTAACATCAAACAATTGAAGACCTGAGTGCAAGAACCAGATGACCACTTTTTGTGAAGTTTAGATTTCTGTGCCAAATTGTAGCCAGGTCTGCCATCTATCTGTCACTATAAGCATTTTCACAAATAACAGTTACTTTCCTCACAAGATGGAGTTTAAGTTTAGGCTAAGTCTGCTTTGAGTGCAAGAATTAGATAATAACCGGAAGTATCCAGTTCTTACATTCACTTGTTATCTTGCATTGTCACTGACAGAATGATGGCAGAGAATAGTGAAGCAATGTTGGCTGTTGCTAATTCAAATTTTGATTCAGAGGTAAGTTAGTAATAGCATTTCTTTACTAAGTACAGTTTATTAGTAATTTTATTACTATTTAAAGATGATTATTTGTTAGAGTAACAAGTTTGTTGTAACCTGAATGTTAATAATATTGTGATATTTTAGGTACCAGTGCCAATTAATGTTGAATGTTCCCTGGCAAAGCCCAGGAAAAGGGCAAGGAATGAAGACAATTGGAGTAGAAATGTTAGAAAAAGGAGTATCTTGATGGAGAAGGGTATGTTTCAACATCAGGAAAACTTATACCTGCAAAGACAGTTTTTAATGATTGTACATGTAAACGGAAATGCAATCCAATTTCTCATATGAAATTAAGCAGAATATTCTTGATGGTTTCAACAATCTCAGTGATAAGAACACTTAGGATGCATACTTGATGGGGTTAATTACCTGTTGTAATGTTCAGAGGTTAGTGTTTAATGAATTAAGATTATTTTAGTTCAAATATCCATGAAAGAGTACTGATACTAACCTATAAATAGCGAAATGTGTACATAAGTATCAGCAAAACCTCCCAGTTTCCGTACTAACTACAGGTGTGTTGTTCTATAAGGGGCAACTTTGGGTGTTCAACATGGGTATATTTTCCTGTACTACTGGAGAGTCAAAAATGTACATGTACGATAAAACTTGCGGAAGAAAGGGATCCAATGAAACTGCTTCAATTTTGAAAGATTACATAGAGAGCTACGTTGAGAAAATTAAAACCCTGCATCTCTTTAGTGACAACTGCGCAGGGCAAAACAAGAATACGTTGATGATGCAGTATTTAAACACACTTACTGCTTTGGGAAGATTTAATAAAATATATCATCATTTCCCAGAACAGGAACATTTAGTCATGCCCTGTGATTGAGCATTTGCACAAATTGAGCAGATCAAGCGAAAGAAAGAGTATGTCTTTGTGTCCGAAGAGTGGTATGATATTGCATCATCAGCATCAAAGAAAGTTACGTAGTGAAAGTAGATCAGAAAATCATACTGATCTTAAAGGACACTTTCGGTCATTATTTAAGAAAATAATAAGGAATAAGAATGAATCATTTACAATCAGTAAATATCGTCAGTTTATTTATGAAAGGAAGGAAGTGTCTGTTTCTGTTGGTCAAGACACACTGGTTCACTCTGTATTTTGCATATTTAAGAAAATGCAAATCCCTACCTTACATGCCCATAAGCTGTATCAAGTTCCATTGCCACTTAAAACAAACAAGTATTGTGATGTGATGGATTTGGCTCAAAAATATATTCCTCCTGTACATATGAACTGGTACAGACACCTTAGACAAGAAGATGGGAATGGAGACTCTGAAAGTGATGTGTCTTACCACAAGGTATAAACTTCTACTGAAGTAGTATTTGTTGAATTTCTATTAAGGAAGCCTTCACACATGGATCTTCAAACATTATTGTATGTTGATATTAAAATTGTTGTGTGAAAACGGTTTTTATCTTGCATTATCCTAGTTCATACATTCCACGAAACATTTGGGTGCAAGAAATGGATAATTCCAGCACGTATTTTTCTTGATTTTATACATTTCTCAGTTAATTAGCATCTAGAAAATTGTCAGACTGGTGCACCTCAACTTATACTTTTTACTAAATCAATATAATCTATGAAATGTAAATATAATACAGTGTTAAACGCTTTTCTCACTTTTCTCTAATATCCTTTTGGTTATTATCTAGTTCTTGCACTCATGTCTTCAATTGTCAAGGTCACAATATGAGCAGTATAGTTAGGGTTACCATAATTTGGACAGTGAAAATACAGACAAAAAATTATAGCCTATTTTATCGATAATTCTAAACTTTATACTGAAAAAATAGACCTTGCTGCTGCTTTTCAACTAAGTATACAGATCTATCATCATCGTCGTCACATTATTATTATTATTATTATTATTATTATTATTATTATTATTATTATTATTATTATTATTATTATTATTATTATTATAATAATAATAATATTTTTATTTTTTGCTATTATTAGCAGCAGCAGGAATAGTAGTAGCAGTAGAAGTAGCAGCAGCAGGAGGCCTATTAATAGACAAATATTTGTATTTCTAACTAAAACATGTGCTACTTCTACTATTCTCATGTGTATAGAATTTAATATAAAATAATCACTGTACCTTTTTCACTTGCTTCTTGTTTCTGGTTTAACAAAAACTCTTAAAAGATCCTGGGGTTGGTCCTACATCCTCATTGTTTTCTGAATATGACAAATTCGGCGTACTTAGTGTATCATTCCAGTCATCATACTTCTTTGAACTCAGAATTTGTTTCAAGAATGCACTATTGTTTTTGATAACGTCATAAAATTCTAAACAAGTCAATTCGCAATTCACTTTAATCTGTAACTTTGCTTTAATATTGTCTATTTTGAGGCGATTCCTCTGAAGTGTCCATAAACTTTTCATAATAGAAAACACTCGCTCTACTGGAACAGAAGCTCCGGGCAGACAATAAACAAACTATAATTTTCTCAAAATTTTTACACTGACTTTGACTTACATGCAACCGTTTGAAGAACTCTACCCACAAGTCAACACCTTCTATACCACTAATTGAATCCTTGATGCTATGTAATATTGTGTTAGCAATAACAGCTTCATCAAACAGCTTGTCAATGTCAATCACACCTGAATTTTTATCGTTGTTTGGGAAAATATTATTTATGAATTCTGCTGATTTCTGAATATCCTGCCAGATAATTCATAAGTTTCTCTCAAAGAAAACCAAAGGAATTGATCTGCCCCATCAAAACTATTTCCCAAAATTTCTAAGTAAGAAATACACCTATCATAAAAAGAAATCAAGTTTTCTTCAACAACCTCTAAGGTTATTAGTCATTCATTAATTAGTGAAGTGAATTTCTTTTTTGCTATTTGTGGAATAAAAATGTGATTTTTCCTAGCAACAAGTTTTTGCTTTAAATCATTGTACCTAATTGAAACCTGTGTTGTAGTGATATTTTTTTCCATTTCAAGAATACATTCACTGAAAATTTGTATAACGCCATGAATAAACCACATATATGCCTCATTGACAGGATTATAGAAAAAAGTATCTTATAATTTTTGGGCACGAATTTTGAGAAAGAAAGAATGCTTTTAACCCATCAAAAATTAAAAGTATTTGATTTATGGCAGGTAAAAGACTGAGAAATCTAGTTGAGCTATGCGAGAGAAGTTTATGGTATTCAATCTCCGCATATTCACAAAATTATTTTAATTGCTGAACTCTTACTGTGTAAATATAAAAATATTTGTAAATCTTAACAACAATTACTTCAGTGTCAAAGGGGAGTTGGTCAACACCATGCTGAACACAATTATGAATAATGTGAGCGCCGCAGCCTAATTTTTTTCCCTAATCTTTCTTGTAATTTTCTAAATACATTAGATTTCCCCTGCCTGTTAACACCTCCAAAATTAGTGTTCGTGTTATCGGCACAGAAGCGTACTACTTTATTGGTCAGATTATGAGTGCATAAGGTTTTCAGAACATGAGTTGTTATTATTTCTGAGGTCTCTCCACACACTTCACTAAATTCTAATAATTTTATTCTAATGCCTTTTGTAGGCAAAAAATACCTTACTACAACTGGAACTACTTTGGTATCTAGTCTATTGGAAGCATCAACTGTGACTGTAAGATAATTAGCATGCTCTAACTCAGAAATGACTCCTTGGAACACAAAGGGTGAAGTCACATTAACAGCTATAGACTCAGTTTTTGTTCGGGCACTCGAAAACTTTGGATCATATAGTTTACACACGGACCGTGACTGGCAATCAGCTGACTTGAAACTAAAATCATGGAAAGAAAATGTTGCCTCCTTAGCTACGCATCCTAAGTCTTCTTTATTCGGGTCTTTATCTTTAAAAAATAAAGGTAATGTGGCACTTATTGCAGAAGCTCTTGTCGCTTTGATATGTTTTCGAGTATTTATATGTTTTACGATATCGCAACGACCACCATACGCAACTGAAAATTCACTTTTACATACTATACACTTAACTTGATCTTTGGTTTGACCATCAATAATGTTTGCACGTTTTATAAACAAAAATTATTTTTCCAGGTCACTGTTAAAATGACGTCTTTTTGCCATTTATAAACGGATATAAAGTAAAACACTTTTCACTCAATAAATACTTTAATTCAATGCACAAAAGAACACTAAACTCACACAACAAACCACTGCACTTATTTATTACTACTGCAGTGCAGCTGGACTGACTGTCAACTGAATGAAGCAAAGCTTCTAACCACCAGATCGTAAGATAGTGTGGCATGACCAACAATGAGATTTATTAAACAATTCAAAAACAGTAGTCACAAAGTATTGTCAATGGTTAAAAATTAAAACTCTGAGCACATGCATTTTGCAGAACAAAACAAATATTATATTTTTATACATCCTCCTGAAAAGTATGGACATTTTAACATTTTTTTGCGAAGTAGGGTATGGACATGGATGCTTGGGTAAAAATACAAACTGTCCGTACTAAATACAGATGTATGGCAATCCTAAGTAAATGCCTATGTAAATGAATGCCCACTTTTATTGTTAACACATGGCAAGGCAAGCAATGAATGGAATAGAATGATTAATGCAACAGATGAGCATAAAGTCCTTGTTTCCGAATTACTCAACATTCTTCTTTTCAATTGAGGGAAACTCAATAGAAATCTGCATTCACTGCCTCTGTTGGGAATCAAACGCAGCAACACAAATGCCAAACTGGCAACATACTGGATATAAATATGTTTTCAAATAATGTGTAATAACTATTCAATTAATAGTCAAATATACTATACCTTGAGATGGATCGTAATTGAGATCTGCATGAAATGCTGAAGATTCTAACTTCAAACAACCTGAAAACAGAGGAAAAAATAGATAAGTCTAATAACATTGATTGTTCTTTAACAATCCATTTGGATTATTTTTTTCTCAAAGCAATACACTCTACAGTAGGACAGAAATTATACCATCATTGATACATGTTCCAGCATGTCACCCTCTGGAGGGCTGTTGTTGACCTGTCATCATGACCAGGGGGAATATTTGTTTAAATGTATTTTGTATTTCTTTTTTGTATTATTTTGATAATGCTATACAAAAATCTTACAATTTTCAATACATTACTTTGAGTTGCTATTTTTTTTTCTTTGGTCCATCATGCATTTTAACACTGTGGTTATTTATGCATGGTGGGTCATAACAAATTCATATTGCTTTATTTTTCTAAACCATTTTTCTCTTACTCTCCCCATATATTCTCCTATTCTTTTTATATCCCTCTCCTTTTGTATTTTCATTATCCTAACTTTTAATACTTCTTTGTTAACACTCTCCCATTCTTTAGGCAATAACTGATCTCTCCACAACTTAGTTTCTTCACATTCAATTATATAATGCAAATCATTATCTGCCTCTCCACAAAGAGAAGGCCTATCCAAATTCGCTCCCTTCCTATCTCCCCTTAGCCTATGTGCACTTAATCTATACCAGGCCCACCCTTCTCTCACTAACCTATTATTACCTCAATCTACATATTTCTCCCTTCCCCAGTGCACCTTTAATTGTCTTTAAATGGTAAACAAGATGAGCATTCATCAAACACAAGTACTATAACAGAGTGTAGTCATCACATTTTCACTTTTAGTAAACAGAAAGGAACGAAATTAACCTGTAAGCATACACTTTGTGTTCAATTCTTTCATGAAGTGAGTATAAACATTCTGAACTCATTTAATAAAGCTATATGGAATATGTCTCAAAGTAGCAACATGAATTATTCTTTTGGAGACGGACAAGAAACTACTAACTGGCATAGGGTCAAACTATTTTGTGGTTTATGCTTCACTTCATTATTTATGCAAACCTGCAAGTGTGATGATAAATCAGAACTCTGGCTAGTGTACATCATGAGCATATTCATATCCTGTCAACATATGTGCATTTCATAGTATGAAATCACATTAAGCTTTCACACACCACAGCCTCTTATTGATATTTTTTATTATTTCCCAGTTGTTTCTATTGATTTTCACAATTTCAATTGAAAAAAAAAAGGTTTTGTTTTCAAATCTCTCTCAGAATCTCTGTTACCATAAGTCAACTTCTATTCTGCCAAAACTGCATCCTTATGTGAAGATTTCCTTACAAACACTTAATAGTTAAAAAAGTCTTATAAAAATCTTATCATTAAGATTATATCAGCTGGTTCGCAATTGTTTGCTTTGTTCCTTCCTCTTAATTCACATCACTGCTCATATTTTTCTCTGAATATATAATAAACAACAAAATAATTCATAAATGATTTTCTATTTTTCATTATGTTAGAAATCACATCAGTAAGGGTGAATCTGTTTTCTACTAAGTTTAATAATTATATTATTTATTGCTAGCAAAAACTACAGCTCTGCTTATGTTAATATGTTAAATGACGACATTTTCATCTCTCTTCCTCATAATTTTCTTACTGTTTCCATTTCCCACACCTTTTCTCTCCTCTATGCAGTGTATAAATCATATCTTTTGATAATCAGTGATAAAAATTCTTTTTCTGAAATATTAATGTGAATTAAACCATAAGTAAAAGAATAGTGCACAAACTCACACTTTTGTTTCTTATGCTTTGATGCAGTAATGACGCAACAATGTAAATGCCAGAGTGATTATAGTGTAAATAAGCATTATTGTATGACATTGATTTGAGATGTTTGTTAATTATAAGCATTGTTAAGAAATAGGTTTACACGGCCTCACTGAAACTGACAATAAGAGCGGGCAACAATGAACGAGGGGGTGAGTTGTTTATTAATTAGAAGAGGCAAGCAAATGACGTCAGAGTAGCGCGCTTTTCTTAGAAATGGAGGGAATTTCTTCCCTAGAGCATATGTGTTCATAATTTTGATTGGATATAAATATAGACGCTATGTTGGCACGTTTTAATAACCAATAGCAGCTCTGTTATAATGTTTAGGCATATCGGGGTGAGGGAGTATAAATTCCGTGCCAGGGACGGGTAATGCGCAGTTTGACAGAATAATTCACGAAGTAAACGTCGCTCAGTCCAATAGAATCATACAAAGGTTATACGTCGCACAGTTTAAGAGAATCGTTCATGCATTATACGTCGCGCAATTCTACAGAATCTCTCGCATCTTAAAGTTTGTTATAAATGTGAAATACGCGAATTAATAACGTGCAGTAAATAAGTGATTATAGTGATATTAGAAAATATAACAGTTTAGTCTGGCATGTATCAAGAGTCAGTATGTGAAATTAACTAATTGTGATGGTAATAAAAGTGTAAAAACAAATTCTTTTATAAGTGTTATCTTTCAGTAACAAATCCTTTCCGTTTACACACCCTGGTCAAGAGATATGCTTGACTGAGTAGTAATAATAGCTAGCCGGAGGACAAAGAACCCAACATTCAAACTATTAATACAATAACAGGCGCCCAACAATAGGTAACACGAAGTGACCGCAACAAATTGGCTCCCATACGTTGTGCAGATAAACATGAAGCATCTTCCAACTACCAACAAATAATCTACTACAGCTTATAATGCACTCAGAACTATGCTGCTTACCAAGATACTTGTTTTATATACTTGAATAATAGTGGTGAAAAACTGCTATAACTTCTTAAATATTCACCCTATCAATACTTTGTATGTAATATAACTTGTCTAAACATTAGACTTTTCAAACTTTTGTTATATATGGACTTGTTGAAACAATAAGCATCGTATTTATTGTTATGTGGTTTTGGCTTGGTGAGGAACAAGTGTTGGTTTCAAGTAATAACCTAGTTTGTAGCTTGGCACAAACAAATAAATAAACAAATAACTTTTGTTGTGCAACTTTTTCAAAAGCTTAACAATAAATTATAAACTTTATTTTGCTCCCAATTGGAACCCCTCATTTATGGAAATTAATTAAGAATGCCAAATAGCCTGTTCTCTAATGGGGAGCTAAGATATTGTAACTTTTATAACACTTGGCTCCGCTATTCTTGAGCAAAAATGTGCAGAAAAAGAAAACACATGCACACATTTTAAAAACTATTATTTTTGGCTTCAGAGTAATCTGGACACTTGAAAATTCAATGTCACAGCTGGGATTTGAACCATGGCTTTGCATGCTGATGCCAATGTTTTAACTTGGTGCCTACACACAGCGTGTGAAAGAACAAATATCCAATATAAAGCAGCCCTAACAGAGATTAACTCTAGAGCCTGAAATTAAAAGCCTCTGCAACATCACTGTCACTTTGAGGTATAGTATGAAGAGAGTTCCATATTGCACTGAAAGTTTACCAGGCTGCTAGATGAAGTTTAATGCACATATATAGTTATATTGTCATGGTAGCTCAAGAGTAAGAGCATCAGCATGGTGAGAGAAAGATCTGTGGTTGGAGTCTCACTGAATTTTTCAAGCCTGATTTAACTTTCCAAATTGCTGCATACACATGGCTAGTGTGAAAGAACAAAATCTTATTTACAGTAGTCCATTATACAGATTAATATCAGTTATTTATCCAACATTGAAAACCATCAGAAAAAAAATTCAGTTCCAGCTTTACAATGGTATATACAACAGTTAGGTTTACATCTGGTTCTAAGGGATTGATTCCTTATTTTTCTCTGTTATCAGAGTTCAATAAATTCCATGACTGATGAGCAGTAGCACTATGCCATCCTGATAACTGTTGAATGTTCCTCTGTACCTTTACAAGTAGCAAACACCGAAACACTGTCAATGTTATGCAGATACTTGGTTCTTTGCTGACTAGTACCGTAAGTTCAGAGTTTTCAGCTGGTAAAGAACGTTAGCTCGTTCATTTGAAGAAAACAAATTCTCCAATATCTTGTGTATTGTTTACAGCTGGAAGTTTTTCTTGACTCTTGTTTATCTGATTTTCAATATAATTCTTGTAATGCTTTGTAAACATGTTAATGGTTTGCATGGTGCAGTGCAGGAGACATTGCATTAAACGTTTTCTCACACAGAAATAAACTACTTTATGGAGGTACTGATGGTTGGAGAGTTTCAGAATGCTGACCAAGAATACATTTTAATTCATCAATATAAAAGGAAATAAATACAATGAAGAAATTAAAGAATGACAAGTCAGCTTAAACATTCATCTGCTTCTCTTATTTAAAAAACATTTTAGAATATATTTTATGGACCACTGTCTATATATCAACTGTTGACTGCCAGTTTTTGTGTGGGTCTGCAGGATAGGGACTCTGATTGCACCCCTGGTGGATGCTTGATGAATCATAGCTGTTTTCAAAATTTTTTATATATATTAAATGATGCCACTAAACTGTAACTATACCAGGTGTTAAAAAGAAGTATTCCATATTTTGAGAGGTGGTAGTATCGACCAAAACAGAAAAAATGTCCAGTAAGCATGGGCTTTAAAATGCATACCTTAAGAGCTATGAGCATTTGTTTATCTTTGCTACTGTGAAACATCTCTTCTACTGCAAGATCTTTGCTATTACCTGCATACGGCCTACAGCAGGCAGTAAACATCTGTTAGTGGTTACTGTAAACCGTATCCCTAGTTCTGGATAAGTGCAACACATATTCTTATTAGTTCTAATGGAATCGGTTTGTGTTTTCATAAGTTTGTGAAATGCTTTCACTTTGCAGTTTTATCTTTAAATCTTTGGTGTATGCAAGTCCATTAATGATGTACAAACACTGCAGGAAGGCATCATCAATGCCTGCCAGACCATCTGTGACCAATCTGGAGTGGTGGGAGTGCGTGATTCCCTATGACATCGGAGAAGCATGCCTTACTCTGAATGGACACCATATTGAGCACCTCTTTTAGCGATGGTTTGCAAGCGCAGGTCATATGTAACTGCAAGCAGATTACATTAGAAGCTATGTTTCACAGTAACAGAGTAATGTGTCCTTATTTGTTTACTGCATTCTGTAGGTCATATGTAATAGCAAAGAGCTTGTAGCGGAAGAGATGTTGCACAGTAGCGCAAATCAACAAGTGCTCATAGCTCATAAGGTATGCATTTTACAGTCCAGGTTTAGTGGACATTTTTTGTCTTGTTTTGGTCCATACTACCACCCCTCAAAATATGGAATACTTTTTCTTTAACACCCATATTACAGATTGTCAGTGGTCCTTTCAGAAAGAAAATTTTTGTTGCAACTAGTTCAAAATTATACTTCTTATTTAATCAAACCATCTTTGTTACTTACATATGAGTCTACACCTCCACTGGTGTGATCTGTTGAGGTTCTATTATTCCGTACACTAAATAATATTTTATGGGCGCTTCATAATTTCTTATGAAATTAGTTTCTATTTTTAAGCAGTAATTATAGGTCCTCTTTCTACAACTTATAAACAATTATGCTCACTGTACTATTACACTGAGTATGTATACCATAGTTATTAATCGCTGACATCAGTTTGTATATTGGAGATTTAGTCACCATCTGTGTGGGCCTGCAGCATTCTTTTCAATGCTGAAAATCATTGCTTTATATTTTTGTCTTGTAACACCAATAATGAGCATCTAAGAGATCAATCAGGTATTTGATATCTGCATTCTGCAGGTTTTCCAATGCTATGGCTGCAGGATTGGAGATACCTTTTACCCTTTCAAAAATACTTTTGAATTGCAATTAATTTAATGTATATCTGTTTAGTGGGTCTGACTCTTTGAGGGAGGGGGAGGCAAGTTGAAAATTCTAATTCTTTTGTTCTGATGTTTTCTTGATGATCTATGATTTTTTGGCATGCTATAGTTTAAGGTGAACTATTTCTTGACTCATCACTGATTCTATTAACTCCTGATTTTTAGGTTAGTTGCTAATTGTAGGTGATACTGATGAAGATGGCACAGAAGAGAGTGGTCATTTCATTAGTTTTGGAGAAGCATAGTTGCTCGAATTGGTCTGATGGCCTTTATTGGAGAATTTGGTACTGTAGGATCTGACTTTGAGGTTGGAGATCTTACAGTTAGTGACTCACTGTGTTTTCTTCATGACAAGTATGTCTACAAGGTGGTATCATCAATATTTAATGTTCATGGATTCTGAAATTTTGTTTATATTGTCTGGGTGAATGTAAACCTGCCTCCAGAAAATTAAAATGAGAAAAACCAGGTTCAGATATGTCTGCTCTGAAAAATGTTATCGTTGAACCCATGCAAATATTTGAAGCTTATAATTCATGTTCTATTACATGGTGAGGAATTAATTACTGGACAGACATTGGACATTATTATTGATGTGATATGTTGTCAATAAAGTAAGTATATTTCATGCGAATCACAACTCAAGTTTCACTTGAAATAATCCAGATGAAATAAACACACCCCCCACACACACACAAATAAACAAAGAAGGGAAAAAGAGCCATTCCCAGATGCTGATCCTAGAAATTCGTGGGTGCTCAGAAATGTTGTGTTCACAATGCATATGAAACAATTGAAGTAGGATCTTTGCCAGTGAATATGTTGATCGTGCATGATAGAAAGTGGATGGAAGACAACGTTCAATGTTACTATGCCCAAGCTGTTTAAAAGTTGTTGCTTCTCTTCATAATCTCCTGGGTTCAAGACCAAAGAACAATTTGGTTTTATTTTTACTTTCTCTACTACTTACCTATGTTAAGTACACAAAGTATTGAATTCCACAAATCTGACATAGATTTTCCTGAAAATACTTAGTTTTCAGGTTCCCCTAAATCTTAAAAAAAACATTTTTAGAAAACTCTCTCTCTCTCTGTGCGTGCGTGCGTGTGTGTGTCACGCGCGCTAGTAATATTACATGCTTTTATACTTTGTCTATCCTAATTTATACAATGCTATCAATTATTTATATGAAGTGTGTGTAATGTTAATTATATAATTATAATTCCTCTCCCTGTGAGCTCATTCTCTTATGTTTGCTTTAATTATCTTTATCTAGAATTTACAACAGCTTATATTAATTTCTATTCCTATCAAGTGCATACTATATTTACATATTTTCAGTCTTTATACATGGTTTAGAACATTTTATATTATTCATATCAACTAAATACTATATTGATTTTATTTATAGTTTTCCTATAGTCATTCTAGTTGTGTAAAATCTATTGATCTAAAAACTCTTCTGTAAGATTTGTGAAAGTGTGTGTGTTTGTGTGTGTGCGCGCACACACACAGGCATCCACTAGCTTCTCAACAACATAGCCCAAAAAACAAAAAGTTGGTTAAATGCCAAACTCAGTATTTAGCTTCAGCATCTTCCAAGAATGCAACACAAAGATTTTAGGAAAACCCCTCCCAATCCAAACTATTCCTTACATGGAAAATGTTTTGTTATTTTTTATTTCCTCAAAATGGGCTCTAAGGCTGTTATATAAAATACAATATAACGTTTCAGATGTTTGCATGACAAATGACATGTATATCTTGAATTTTCTGTGAATAGTCTATGAAGTCCTCTTCATTCTGAATGAATTTTGTATTTGGTAAACCATAAAAGATAAGCAGTACCTTACCTCACAAAAAATGTAGATCTCCTTAAAACACACAATTTAGGTCAATTCCCTCCCTTTTTTTTCCCCACTAAGCTTAGCTGAGATTTTATTATTGGTTTGAATTTTCAAATACTTCCTACATTTTTACTCTCTCTACTAATTATAGTAAGTGGACGAAGTATTTATTGCATTCCAACCAAAAATTCACTACTGAGACTTCATTAGAAATACAAGTTTTAAGATTCCATGAATCCAAAAGAAGCATTTTTACAAAAAACTTCATTGTGTGTGAGTGTGTGTGTGCAATAAATATTTTGTTTGTTAATGATGCTATCAATTGCCAAGATCATATCAGCGGCACCATTGTCCTGGGATTTCGTCCCAAGGAGTTGTTTTACATGCTAGTAAATCTATATGAAAGGGGATATATCATACATATTATACATTGTATATATGAAAGGGGAACCATACACATAAGAATTGTATAGCAATAATTTAATTCACTGAATGTTAAAACATTCAACATGTAACTTTGTACAGAGCTATTTGTAAGCAACAGGCGCGCTAGCTAATTGAATGTAAATTACTGGAACTCATAACGACCGTGCCTGGCACAGAGTGGTACGACGCTACATGATGGCGCTGAAGCGCAAGGTTCTGAAACCTCATATTTTCATACATGCTTGGGTAACGTGGCCTGAGGGCCAATGGGAAGCATCGTTACATTTTCAAACGTAGAGGACAGCGTGGGTAAGCCACCCTATATAAGACCAGATTTTAGCGAGGGGGCACTCTTACTTATTACCAGTTCAGCGCAATAAGAAGTCACGCCGACGCAAGGTGCTACAGATGCACGTGGGTGCATATAAGGGTGGGGATGCGTGTGAAGATAGATAGGTTCCTGATAAATATTCAAGTGGTGGGATAAAGTAAATGGGAAAAGCTAGCCGCCCATATTTATTTCAATAATGAAATAAACATCAGTTATAAAGGGAAAACTTGCAGTGTATTTTTAACTTGCCTCACCCACTAGAACCTGAGATTAAAGAGACTTAGCAATTAGGTAGGAATGGAGTACTCAACTACCGACGAGCAACACTAGCCGAGGAAGAAAAATACTACAACAGCATGCTGCAAGAGTCAACCAACCATTTCCCGCTACATATTGACATGCAGCTGTTGCTTTTGAGCTTGCTTAAAAACCACAGCTCTGCTGGATTTGAATCTGCGACCTCGGGAACAGAAGGCCAGCGCCTAACCAACTCAGCCACCCAGACCAAGATTGTGTGTGTGTGTGTGTTTGAGAGAGAGAGAGGGAGGGAAGGAGGGAGAGAACGGCATAACTCAAAAATAAAAAGTTGATTAAATATCAAACTTGGTATTTAAGTTTAGCATCTTGTAAGGATGCAACACAACATTTTCAAGAAAATGCTCCCACTCCAAACTACTCTTTATATCAAACATTTTTTATTATATTTTATTTCCTTAAAAGTGGTCTGATGAATTTGATTAAAATATGAAGACAACCAGAAAGTAAAGAATGATTTGGCATAACTAAATAATATTGAAAGATAACACAAAACTTCATTTACAAAGATACAGTACCTTACTCTATTTCTCAATGTAATCTGTCAAGGTATTTATTGTAACATGGTAGCAGTTTTTCAATGCCAATGTTATACTCTTCTACCGCAAAGACTGTCACAACCTCTTTAAGGTCTTCATCAGTTGGAAACGCTTTTCCACCCAAAAAGTCCTTTAGTTCCAGAAATAAGTTAATATCCTGAATTCTTTCAACTCATCCATAATGAGTGATGGCCTCCCACAGCAGTCTTCGTCGTGCACACTGGTCCTTCCTTGGTTAAGCATTGTGCACCATTTCCTCATTGAAGACACGTGCATTGCATTATCACCATACACTTACATTATTTGCCTATAAATTTCTATTGACCAAACATTTTGAGCATCCAAAAAATGAATCACACTATGCACTTAACATTTGGCAGGATTTTCAATTGGCGCTGCATTCAGATATGTTGTAGAAGGGCCAGGCATCACCTCGCAGCAATGAAACTCGACTCACACTGAGGTGGGGGTAAGGAGCTAACTAATAGTGAATGCAATTGTGGTGGTGGGGGATGGGCACTGACTGTGATGTGCAATTGTTCTTTACTTTCTGGATGTCCCTCGTACTACAATATGTTTAAGGTATTTGCATGACAATGATATATATCTCTTGAATTTTCTGCAAATAGCCTATGAAGTCCTCTTCATTTTAAATGACTTTTGTATAACTGGTAAAGCATAAGAGATAAGACAAATCTTAGTATAAAAAATGTAGATCTCGTTAAAATGCACATTTTGCTCTTAAGTTAATTTCAGAGATATTCCAGGTTATTGATCTTAAGTTTTAAATACTTACATTTTTCTCAAATGGGAAGTCATTATTTGTTTCTCATGGTCATGAAAAGAGCATCGAATTTCTAAGCCATTACATAGCAACACACTCTTTAAAAATCTGATTATCGCTTTACCTACTGTATCCTACAACTAAATGAGCAAATGTTAATTGAAAGTTTATCTGGATGAGCAAGAAACAGAGTAATGAGACTTTGTAAAAAGAGTTGTAGAGGAGTGAGTAGAGAATGTCATATGACTGCAACACATCAAATTTCTTTCTCTACTGCTTACCTATAGTAAAAACAGAAAGTATTGCAATCCACCCAAAAATTTGATACCAAGGTATCACTAGAACTGCATATTTTGAGGTCAAAAAAAGGAAAAGAAAAAAGAAAAAATTTTTAGAAAAGGTCCACGTGTGCATCTGTGAACAGCATAATTCGAAAACAAAAAATTGATTATTATTGATTAAATTTGGTAATTATCTATTAGATATTAAATTTGGTATTTAAGTTCAGTGTCTTGCAATGATGTGACATGAAGATTTTCAGAAAATTGCCCCTTTACATGGAAAACATTTCATTATTTGTTTATTTTCTCAAAAATGGCTAATGATTTTGATTACAATGTTATATGTATAAAATATTTTCATGACAAAATGAATATTTTGAATTTTCTGGTAATAGCTTGTGAAGTCCCCTTCATTCTAAATGACATTTGTGTAATTGGTAAATCATATGAGATAAACAAAAACTTAGATCTTGTTAAAGTACACAATTTATGTGTTTGTGGCATTAACCAGTTCCGAGATATTCTTTGTTATTGGCTTGAATTTTCAAATACTACCTTCAAGTGGTAAATTGCTATTCATTTTTCTCGTGGTTATGCAAAGAGCATGGAATTTCAAAGCCATCACATAAAGATACGCTTTTTAAAAATGTTTATCACTTTAGCCTACTGTATTCTTCTTATACCTGCAATGAAATGTGTAATGAAAGCTTATCTAAATTAAGAAGACAGAAGAATAAGCTTCCGTAAAAACACGTTGTAGAACAATGAATAGAGAAAGTCATGAGAATGCAAGACATCAGATTGTTGTTCACCAATGGCACTGGGGATTAATTGATCTGCATCATTTTCCCAATATAACGTCTATAAGTTATCACTTTTAAGGCCTTTGCATTTGGCGAGATGTTGTTTGTTCAGGATGACATCATCTTCACAGAGAGTGCACTTGGGTATAGGTAGGCATCCTATGTTGTAGAGGTGTTCTGCGAGGCAATCGTGGCCAGCTGCCATCCTAAATAAGACCACTGCAGTCTTCCTTGGCATTTTTTGAATATCAACTCTATCTTTAATATTCTTATAATCTTTATCCTTTAATTTATCTTCTCCATCAAGTCTCTGCTGTCTTTTGAAATGTTGTTTAATGTTATTTAATTGTTTATTTATTTCTATTTGTCCTACAGGTTTTATTTGTTGTATTGCACCTTTCTTTGCTAATTGATCCGCATGTTCATTGCCCAAAAGTCCAACATGAGCTGGGATCCATTGTAGAGTGACATGATTTCTAGTTTCAACTGCTTGAATTAGGCTTCTTATTTCTGTAATATTTCTTGTTGTATTATTATTGTAATTTACAATTCCATCTATGGCTGATTTTGAGTCTGATAATATGATTTTTTTGTTTTATGTATGGTCTATATAAAATGTTCTGTAATGCCACTTTAATAGCTGTTAATTCTCCATCATGGTGGTTTGACGTTTCATCTAATGTTAGATACTATGCAAATGTTTACAGTATACTCCTGCACCAGCATTTTTTTTATTGATGAGGTATCCATCTGTATATATTCGGAGCCATTCTTTTTCTGGGTATCTTTCATTTTCCATAGCTATTGCTATGGCTCTCATTTCATCTGGTATATTAGACATCAGATTGTTAGAGTATGTGAACAGTATAACTCAAAAACAAAGGTTTATCTTGATTAACATGAAGCAGACAGAAAGATAAACTTTCGTAAGAATAGTTTGAGAAGCTATATATAGGGTGCGGCAGTGGGATATGATGGTTGTTAGAAGGCACTTGTTTCTAGTGGTTTTGAGTGACGTAACCAGCTGTGTTACTAATGAGATGCCTAAACCACGCAATTGTTTTTCTCAGTGTTGTGAAAGATAATATGGATAATGGCCTGCGGCAGAATGTATGTTTGCTGTAAGAACCTTTTTTTTGAGTTGAAATTGATCATTTACGTGCAGAGAAGATTTAAAAATGAATTTAATGTCACACAGCATGAAAGAATCCTGCCTCGAAACACTATCCTAAAGTGGGTGAGTAAATTTACAATTCTGGCAATGTTTGTGATAAATTTGTTGATAATATTGGCATTTAGTGAAGCTGTGCAGCAAAGTCCAACTTGCTCTGCAAGGCATCTACCAATGACTTTGAATCTATCGGAAACAAATTTTCACCGCATCCTACGCTGTGAACTAAAACTTTATCTGTACAAATTTCAATTTGTGCATCGAGTTAAACCAACTGATGAACTTCCTCGAATGCAATTTTGTAGGCAGTTTACTGAATTCTAATCCGGATATTCTGAATAGACTGATGTTGGAAGTCACATTTCCACCTTTCTGGTTATCTAAATAATCAGAATTTTCACTATTGGAGTGATGCACAACCCTTACCACTACACAGTCCAAAATGAAACAGTCTGGTGTGGCGTCTCTGCCTTTGGGATTAGTGTACTTTTTCAAAGAAGGTGATTGTACTGTGACCAACTTAATGCTCACAGTATTGGAAATTAATTTTGATGATGAAATATGGTTTCAGCAAGAAGACGCCACAGCACACACTGCCCATGATTCAATGAATTATCTGTGAAACATGTTTCAAGGACAAATAGTTTCACGATTAGGAGACATAGCCTGGCTGTGAAGATCTCCAAATATGACTGCAGCCGATTACTTCCTATGGGGTTATCTGAAACGTAGGGTGTATGGCAACAAGCCTCGCACATCATCCAGCTAAAAGACAACATAAGGAATTAAATTAGTCCATCAATCCTGTTTTGTTGGGGAAAGTCATACAAAACTTTCACAGCAGATTACAGGAAGGTATTCATTGCTGTGGAGGCTACTTAAAAAAAATTAGTTTTTAAAAAGTAATGAGACATTAATAAACTGCATTGTACTAGCTTGCTTCCAGTACATGTGTTTTCTTTTAATTTGTACTGAGTGTCGCACAACAGGTCTGTAAAAACTGTCATCCCACTGCCACACCCTATATAAATTAATTATTGTAGATAGAGAAAGTCATGAATGAACACATAGGATTTATTAAATTGGTTTTTTAAGTGTATATGTAGAACATTAAGTTGCCTTAATGCCATATTATATTTTAAGATTTCATTTGAGATTTATGGCTTTACCACTCAAAGACCTAATCACAAACTAATGCATTCTTTACAAATAACTTCCCAAGCTTCTTGAATTTGTGGTCATAAGCCATCACGCATATGCAGGGAAATTTGTTTATACCTCAGCCCACATAAATCAAAGTATGGTGAACAATGAGACCAGTCTATCACTGCTTATATTCAGCCTCTCTGTGAACCAATTTGAAACCACTTGACAAGTGTGGATAGGATGATTTGATTATTCTGGACTTCAATAATTCCAGGATGTGTCCTCCTTACAAAGGGAATCAAAATATGCTTAAGTATGACCCCATATTGCACACTGCTTAGGTAATGTCCAGCTTGCACATACACCCTAACCACCCTTTGATATCCAGCCCCAACAAGACTCCAATACATGAGCATGGGATATTCTTTAGCCAAGTTATCTTACATCATATCTGTATCCCTTTGGATACTAACAATCGCTTTTCCCTTACGTGTAAAAGAAAACGTCACCTCATCTGGGAATATTGTGTCCTCCCAGTCGCAATTGGCATTTTCCTTTGCAAACACTATGTGAAACACTCTGTGATCATTTGTCAGCTGTTGCTTCTTTGAGTCCTGCGTCTTTTATACAGAGCAGAGCTGTATTCAGGGAACAAGAAATTTGCTTTCATGTCAGAAGCAAATTGCAAGGGATTCCTTACTACTTCTGCAAATATAACTACATTCCGGTCTTTCAAATTCTTTCTGAACCAGGGCTGTGTTTAATGCCTTCCTGGATAGTCTCATCCACCTCTCAGTCTCAGCTGCAGATGTAGAAATTCCAATATGATTTGCAGCCCCAAGCAGAAAACCTGAGTCATTCACTAATGCAAGGAGAGACTGCTTTGTACCCATGTCCTTGTGTGTGCCATGGTAAGTCAATATGATTCACCGAAAATAAACCTGTTTGAGGTTGCTGAATTTGGCAGATTTCAGCACACCACATGGAATGTATGCACAGCATATTGCACAGATAGAGCAAATATTGAAGGATATATTATATTAATAATTCTTATATATACATTACATTAAATATTGCTGCATATGAGAAACAATATTAAGCAACCATTTGTCATTGTTTAATAAACCTTAGTAACCTAACATAAGAAAACCAAAAGGGTAAAGAAATAACCAAATGCTTCATGCAGAGAAATGAACCTGCGCTCTTAACCAGGCACTACTGCACATTCTAGAGCTAATGGAACACTCACAATTGCAGAATCCATAATTTATCTCAACAATACAATAACTGAAAACATTAGCAAACACCAAGTTGGGTACAAAATAATGTAAAATGGAGTAAGCATATCAACTAAGCACTATTTGTTATACTTTACGATTGCTAGTAAATATTGTATATCTTCAAATAATGAGAAATGTTTATTTTGCCTATGCCCATTCAATTAGACAATATGAAATAGTGTTCTAGAGGGTTCAACACAATGTATAATCTTATTTAAAACTCAAAAAAGTTTGCTAAGAACAAAGTAAATTATAGGACCACATGTATGTCCATCTTCAATGCATTTCACATCATAGCTCTCCTCCATGGCCTAGGAGTATCATGCTAGCCTCTGGTTCCAGAGGTCATGGGTTCAAACCTGGCAGAGGGCGACAGATTTTTTTTTTCAGATGTAAAAATCCTTAGCATGGCTTCCCTTGGAAGGAAAATAAAGCTGGTGATACCATATTGTAGATTTACAGCGCGTAAAACAGCCTCAAGCCTGATAAAGAGGCTGCTGAGCAAAATTTCCAGTCTTTCACTGGGATGCTAAGAACCATAGTAGTTACAGAGCATTGTAAAACTCAATTTAATTTTTTTATCTCTTCCAAGTATATGTCTTTTTAGCATAATCCTTTTCAAAAGGTAACATTTAACTAGTGATAACATTTTAATAAACAAAGAAATCCATAACCAAAACACTACGCAAAAATCAGATACACATGTGATGAGAACCAATACAAAACTCTTGCAAAATAAAAAAAATTATCACACAACAAATTATGCAACAAACTTCCTGTAAGTTTGAAGTTAATAAAGAAATTCTTTGTCTCTAAATCAACCTTATTGGCACATTTGCTCAACAATTATTACTACTCAATGGAGAAATTTCTTAAACACTGAAATGTAAATATAGTTTGTCATTTTGCAGTCAAGTTTATTTTGAAATGTAATCATGATAATGCTATGGATGTATTTTGTTTTGTATTTATATTGATAATTTTAGGTAATTTTTATATTTTATAATAATTTAAGGTTTAATTGCTGTATATATCCACATTACTTATTGACATGCTCTTTATCAGCAACACCATCAGTGTATTGTATGATTTACAGGATCAATAATAATGAATGAGAAAAAGTATTTTTAGAAAACAGGTGTGTTTGAGGCATATACACATGATCAACATAACTTACATAACGAAAACAATCAGAAAAATATTTACCAAAACTTCACATTTAAATCAGGCATCTTCTGAGGATACAATGCAAAATTTTACTATCACTGAATTTTCTATAACTGGGAAACAGTAAGAGATGGACAAAAACTTACTACAGAAAAAATAGAAATCTCATTTGTGTATACATTTTATATCAAATAAACCATTTGGCATAAACAAACTGACTGCTGTTTATTTGAATTTTCCAGTATTTTAACCCTTTTGCTGTATTGAGTGACCTTGTTTGCTCTATGCTGAATACTTTACACATAATTTGAGACTGCACCCCTATATTGTATGTGTGAATCTAATTTATATCTGATGATGACTCTGCGCGGTGTCCATGTGACTGTATTGGCTTTCTAGAGTGGAACAAACAGGGAGGGACAATGCATTATACAGTGCATATTCTTGTTTTTCTCAACCTGCATTCAAAGAAATTCAACAAAAGTCACGTCTACATTCAGCAGAGTTAGCAGACTTATCAGCAAATCTTAACATAACAAACAGTCCTGTACAAAATACATACAGTGTGATTCTCTCGCTAGAGGCCCCAAACATTTGTCAATTTATGTGAGTTTTGTGACAAAAATTTGTGTACACATACCTTGAACTATGCACTGTCACATCCGATGCTAAAAGTGGTCCCCTTCCACATCCAAGCACATTTGTACACGTCGCTCCAAATTCTGGAATACTTTTATTAAAGTCTCCTCAGTAATGGCTTCAATCTCTTGACATATAACATCTTTCAACTCTGTATACCTTTCCCTTCAGACATCCCCACAGGAAGAAGTCGGGTGGTATTAGGTCAGGAGATCTTGGTGGCCAAAGAGTTTATGAGATGATTCGATCCTCAAAAAAGCTTTCAATTTCCCTCATGCTTGCACGTGACGTGTAAATTGTTGCGCCATTTTGTTGGAAATATCCGTGAGTTAATTCATCATCTGTTAACTGATTGACAAAGTCAGTGAATATTCTAATGTATGCTTCAGTGTTTACCGTATTCTCGTGAAAAATACGGCCTATAATACGCCTATGTGACACTGCGCACCACACTCCAATCTTCTGTGCATGTGGTGGTTCTGCATGTAGGGCATAAGGATTTGTTTGTGTCCATATACGCATGTTCTGAGAGTTTATGTAGTCACTCAGATGAAACCACACTTCATCCGTAAACCAAGTAAAGTCCAAAATCCCAGGATTCTGATTAATAAAGGTTTGGAACCATACACAGAACTGCACACGTTTTTCACGGTCCATCGGTTGCAATTCTTGAACACGTCATATGGTAAGCGTGGAGGTTTGCTTTCTTAGCAGCTCTTTGACACACAGAATATGGAACATTCATTTCCTGGGAAAGTCATCGTAAGGATTTTGATGGTGACGCCAGTAATCGCTCTTTTACTTCTTCCATTACATCCACATTCATTTTCCGGCCGCCTGCATGCTGTGTGATCAAGGTTCCAATCGTCTCTAACTTTGTTACCAATTTCTGAATACAACATTTTGAGGCCACACGTTGCATACCAAATTCGGCCAGAAATGCCCTTTGACATGATTTAAATCAACCCCTTGCCAGTAGTTACGAACGAGAAACATGCATTCTGTAATTGTGCACAGCATTGTCGATGCTGCTTCCAAGCCAACACTGGAGTATAGCACATGGAGACTTCGTGTGACTAAGCAAAGCCAAGGTCAGTGGAACAGTTCAAGCCTATTAGGAGGGGTGTGGCACTACATTACATTGTTCTAGGTAAGTGTACACAAAGTTTCATCACAAAACTCACATAAATGGCCAACATATAGGCAAAAGTTTGGGGCCTCTAGCGAGAGAATCACACTGTATAATCATCACTTTTTTATTAAGCTTGTATCAGCATTCAAAACAGAAGGCAAAAAGGGGGGACAATACTCTTAGAAACAGATTGTTCAAAAGACAAGATGTATATTAATAACGTGCAGATGTTTTATTATGGAAGAAATGAAACAGAAACAGGCCCCCATAAAAGAAGATCATGTTCCAGTGGATAACACACATAACCCTTAAGCATTAAAGAAAATACAAACAATTTTAAGACTTTGTTCAATACAATTTTGTGATGAAATACTTAATAATTTAACTAGCACCTATTCTTTACTTTACCATTTTCATTTCACATGGATCACTGACAATATGGTAGGAAATTTGTGAAGTGTCATCATTATGCAGGTGAAATGTCACACATATTGCCTGTATTTTGCTTTACGATATAATGTATTTAAAACAAATTAGCATCTCCCTTTAGATAATTTTGGATCCACTACTGATTCTGATTCTGAAATGGCTGTGAAAATGAATAGAATGAAATGCTCATTAATCAATTCCTGTGTAAATTTTTGGTTGTATTTACACACTGGCTGCACCTAGTAGCTGACTGGGCTTCAATCTGTGTTGTATAAAAAAAAAAAATGCTGTTCATACACAAAAAGGCCTAACTCAAAAACAAAAGTTCAGCATCTTCCAAGAATGTGACATTAAGATTTTAAAGAAAATCCCCCCCCAGACCAAACTACACTTTACATGAAAAAATTTTCATTATTTTTTATTTTCTCAAAAATGACTAATGATTTTGATTAAAACACCATATGTTTCAAATATATGTATAACTCATAAAATGTATCCTTTGAATTTTCTACATACAGCTTGTGAAGTCCTCATCATTCAGAATTAATTTTGTATAATTCTATTAAATATGTATAAAATTACTGAACAAAAATCTAGATCTCTTTAAAACACACAATGATTTCAAGTAACTTTTTTTTTTGTGGCATCATCCATTTCCAAATTGTCATTGTTTCAGTTTTTTCAGTACTTTTTAATTTTTTTAAGTGCTGCCACCATTCAGAAGTTTCTTGTAATGTCATGGAAAGCAAATAGAATTTCAAAATCACCATACAGTGATCCCCGTTTTAAAGACATGACTATTCTTTCAGGCTCCCGTATCCCCCTTGTACCTACTACAAATTGTATAATGAAATCATTTCTACCAACATTTACCTTGAGTAACATGAAGTTGAAAAATAAACCCTTGATTGAATAGTTTATACAAACCATATAAAAATAAACAATAGTGGCTTGATAAAGTCATGGTAATAAAGTCAGATTTTTAGCACTGCATTCTAAAAGTATTAAAAACTTTTAGAATACAGTGAAACTAATCCAAACTGATTAAGAACATTTACCACTTTCTGGTGTTTACCACATATGGGATATATTACCCTGCTGCACGCTTTTTCCATATAGTTATATTTACTGTCAAGCTAGACCGTGTCATCCTCCATGGTGTAGTGGTTACCATGCTAGCCTCCAGTTCCTGAGGTCGCAGGTTCAAACCTGGCAGAGGGCGATGGATTTTTTCGGGCATAAAAATCCTTAGCATGGCGTCCTTCAGAAGAGAAGTAACGCCGGCATGTAAGAGAACCTCAAGCATGATAAAGGGGCCTCTGAGCAGAATTTTCGGTCTTTCATGCCCAATATAGAATGGGACGCTACAGAGCGTCCATAAATAAAACTCAATTTTTAAGCTAGGCCTTTAATTTTATTACTTTTACACACTTCTCTCTTTCACATTAGTCAACTTTTCTTTATAAAATAACAATAATCACGATGTTTCTATGGGCCATAAGTTTTGTCTGCTTGTATCTCCATTCTGGCTGTAACTACATTCAAAAAGTGTGTATTATATTCCTGGCCAGATTTCTCCAAACCATTCAGCATCTGCTGTTGAATAAAATACATAAATTCTGCTACTCTTCTTCCACATTTTTTAAAAATATTCTCTCCATCCACTTATTCAGCCAAAGCATCACTTCATCCCAAATTTCAAAATCAAGCCTCTTTCTTACACCAGATTTTTAATTCTGAAACTACTGCTTCTACTGTATTCTACAATGTTTGAGTTTGATTATTTTCAAGCTTCATAATGTCATTAGAAAGATATATTTTTATATTACTCAAACTGAAAAGAAAAGCATTTTAAAAAAGGAGCAAAGGAAGTTTGAAGAGAGAAATGGAAAGCAGATATTTTCATGCACATTAAACAGTCCATTTACATGGAATATCATTATCTATTTTCAAACAAAAACAAAAGTTATTAATATTTCTAATTAGGATAACATAGTCTGAGATAGTTTCATTAAAAACAGAATGTATACTTTACATTTTCAGCAAGTATCTGCTAAATCCTCTTCATTCTCATTAGATTTTACTGGGAAACCATAAAATATAGAGAAATGTAGGAAAATACAAGTTGATTAAAATATACAATTTATACTAAAATATTTCAAATAACATTAACTACTTTTTAAGTATTTGCTGTTGTATGTTTACATTTTTGCAGGAGAGATCATCTTTGCTGCACCATCTATATAACATATAGGTTGTCTCAAAAGTAAGGATTCATTTTCAAGAAAACAGTAACGTATTGTTTTCTTTCACAGGTGTGAAAAGTTGCTCTTTGTACAAGAAGGAATAGCTGTTTTTTCCAAAACATTTGAGGAGGTGCGCCAGGTGTACTACTGAAGATATGGAAATAAGCCACCAACAAGGGCCAATATCAGGCTTCTCGACGAACAGGTAGCGTGCTTGATGAAAAAGTTCTGAAGGACCTTCAACATCTGTTGACACAGCCAGATAATTCATGAGGTAATTGAAAGAAGCCAATGTGCTTTTGATAGTCAGTTGAGTCATTAGTTAAACATTGTACAAGCCAGTTTTGCCATACTCTTCAATTCACTCTTAAGGAGAATGCATATCACATACAGGTAATGCATCAACTGGAAGATTAGCAGCCTGGATGGAAATGTGTGCTGACCTTTTGGAGGCCACTGAATTTTGGATAACCTGTTAAGACAACCTCCTCTGCTCAGACCAGGCCACATTTCACACTTATGGTTTTGTGAAGTGCCATAACTGCCAGATATGGGCTGACAACCCTCACAAGGTGCTACAATACGAGAAAAACCTCCTGGAAGGTGAATATGTGAATAGGGAAGACCAAGAAGGTTTATGGACCATTTCTGTTTGTGGAGCGAACGATAAGAGGTACAAGTTAGCTTGATATCCTTCAGATTTTCCTGAAGCAGCAGTTAAGAGGCTGATGGAATTCTGAATACTGTTGTGTTCCAGCAGGAGGGAGCTCTGCCTCAATTTGCTCTTATGTTTGCAATTATTCAATCGCACATTCTCAGGACAGTGAAGACAGACAGAGGTTCGTCATACATCTGGGCTCCAAGGTCACCTGACCCTACACCCTTAGACTTCTTCACGAGGGATACATCAAGTCCCTTGTTGTGTACAGAGTTAGAATCACAAGTCTGTGTTAGCTGCATGAAAGGATTGTGGAGGCACTCAACACCTGATCATATGCAGAGACTGCTCAAAACTAGATAGGAATGGTGGTCTCTTTGCACTGACATGCAGGATGGCCACATTGGACCGTAAAAATACATAATGCCTCATGTGTGACCTTTCTATGTATGTATATATTAAACATGCTTTTCATGAAATGAACCATTACTTTTGGCACACCTGTATTATCTGAAAATAAGCACATGATTTCATGATAAACCAAAAACAGATTTGTGATATAGATAATGACTTGACTCCTTAAACTGAAACTATGTGATGCTCATACTTATCATGCTAGACACAAAGTGGATAGAAGAATAAGATTCCAGTATGAGTAGTATATACAGGGTTATTTAGTTGCTATTATGTATCTACATATCCACATTTTTTTCTTGTATTGCTTAAAACATCAATGTAAATACCCAGAGTTTAAGGGTTTTGTTTTCACCCCTGAAGTAGCAAGAAATAAAATTCCTGTTCGCTATTTCATTTTTTAAATAACTTACTTGGTACTGTCCATAAATTCTATTTAGAGAGTCTATGCCCACAGTCTGTGTTAAATTTTTACCCTGAACGGCATTTTAGAGCTCACCAATTTACCTGCTACGGAAGTCATTTTCAGAATTATCATTATGAGCCTTAGCTTAATTCTGGGAAGCCATGTCGCCACTCAAGCTTACTTTGAAAATACTAATTCATATCTTTTGTGTTTAATATTTATTAATATATGCTATGGATGAGACATATCATTTGAATTGATAAGGCTTTCAGTATTCAAAATCAAGCCATCGATGGTATAGATTAGCTCATGTCATGTAGCAAACCTTTTAAGAAATTTCATATCCATCCTCTAGTTTTATATCCAGAAATGAGTTATATTAATTTAAATAAACATAATCTGAAGGCCAACAGACTTATTCAGAACCACCAAGCTAACAGAAAGCTAGTTTGTATGTGCATTATTGTGTAACTTGGTAAAATAAAATGTCTTAAACAATGGCTGCAAAATATACAATAAATTGCCTGGTGACTTAAGTATTCAGTTATTTAAAGGAAGACTCAAGTCCTTCCTTCAAGCTCATATGTGTTAATCAGTTCATTAATTTTTATATACAGAGTGAACAAAAAGTATATGAGCAATCACTAGCACTTACAATTTATATAATTCCAGATTGTAAACATACTTATGTACATATGTATTTTGTTTATATATTTGCTAGTTACTTTCTCTACTACGTATAATAAGTAGGGGAAGTATTGTATTCCACCCAAAAATTTGATACCGAGATTTCACCAGAAATACATGTTTTGAGACCCCTGAATCCAAAAAAAAGCATTTTTAGAAACATGTCCGTGTGTGTGTCTGTGAACAGCATAACTCAGAAACGAGCAGTCGGATAAACACCAAACTTGGTATTTACGTTCAGTATCTTCCAGAGATGCGACACAAAGGTTTTCAAGAAAATCCCCCCACCCCAAATTACCCTTTACATGGAGCATTTTTCGAAAATTTTAATTTTCTCGAAAATGGCTCTAATGATTTTGATTAAAATATCATATGTTTAAGATATTTTCTGACAAATGAAATGTATATCTCGAATTTTCTGGGAATGTCTCCAAAAGTATTCATTGTTAACGACTTTTGCATAACTGGTAGACAAAATTTGACTACACAAAAAATGTAGATCGCGTTAAAATACACAATTTATGTCATATACATTTTTTTTTTTGTTGAGTGAACCATTTTCGAGATATTGCTTGTTATTCCCTTAAATTTTCCAATACTTATACTTTTCTCAAATTCATTATTCACTTTTTTTATGTCCTGGACATGCAAAGAGTATGGAATGCGCCACATAGCAACCAGCGCTTAAAGGACTTGACTATCGCTTAAAACCTACCATATTCCCTTTTGCATCTACAAGAAAATTAGCAATAAGATTGACATCTTGATTAACATGAAGCATATGGATAATAAGCGTTTGTAAAAATAGTTTGTACAAAAGTAGAGAAAGTCATGTGAGTGTAACACATCAGATTTTTCAATACTTATTTTCTCAAATGGGAATTCGTTATTCTTTTTTTGTCTTGGATATGAAAAGAGTATTAATCTGTGGCAAAGAGAATGGTGCTGCACCTAGCAACCAGCTATTAAGAGATATGTCAATTCTTGAAGGCTACTGCATTTCTATATTGCCCTTGCAATTGCAAAACAAGAGGAACATAGTACGCCTTAAGCTATAGTCAAATATTTTTAGAACTGGTCCCTATGTGTAAAATGTAATTCTCTTTGCATGTCAAAAGATCGTTTCTGCAAATGTATATCTCGATTAATATGAAATAGATGGAGAATAAGAGTTTGTAAAAATAGTTTGTACAAGAGTAGAGAAAGTCATGTGAATTTAACACATCAAATATTTTTTTTTGTTAAATTCATATAGTGTATAAATTATTCAAGGAGAAAATAATATGAATATAAATATGAAAAAGTAACAGAGAGCACATTTGTATTGCTATCTGATGGGAATACAAGGGCTGCCCCAGAAGTACCTGACCTAACAAAGAAAACACAAAAATTTTGGGAAAAAATATTTTTTTCTCTACATAGTCTCCTTTCAGCTCGATACACTTTTCCCAGCAGTGTTCAATAGCTTCGATACCTGGTTTATAATGAGAACCATCGAGTTCTGCAAAATAGCCATCAACTGCAGACTCCAGCTCTTCACTGTTAGCACCAAGCTATTTCAACTTTGGAAATAGAAAATGATCAGAGGGGGCAAAATCTGGTGAATAGGGTGCATGGGGAAGCAATTTGAACTTTAATTCATTGATTTTGGCCATGGTGATAATGGATGTGTGAACTGGTGCACTGTCTTAATGAAACATAAGTTTCTTTTTCGCTAAATGCAGCCGTTTTTGCTTGATTTCATCAATTGCTGCAATAAGTATGCATAATACTTGCCATTGCTTGCTTTTCCTTTTTGAAGATAATCAGTGAAAATTATTCCACTACATCAAAAAACTGATGCCAAGACCTTGCCTGCAAATGGAACCGTCTAACCTTCTTTGGAACTGATTCTCCCCCTTCAATCCACTGTTTTGACTGTTCCTTCATCTCAGGTGTGAAGTGATGGACCCATGTTTCATCCATGGTTATGAATCGACACAAAAACTTGGCTTTACTGCAGCAAAACATCACCGAACACTCAACTGAAACATCCTCACGATGCTGCTTTTGTTCCATTGTGAGTAAACACAGCACCCATCTTGCACATAGCTTTCTCATGTCTAAATTTTCAGTCACTATGCGATGTACAGCACTCTTTGAAATGCCTACAATGTCTGCTTGCTCGCGCACTTTCAGTCGATGGTCATCCAACACCATTTTGTGGATTTTCCACAATTTCTGGTGTGGTCACCTCATTTGGTCAACCACTTCGATGTTCGTCGTGGCAGCTCGTACGGCCTCGGTTTAACTGCACCACCCAATATTTTACTGTTGTAAACGAAGGAGCAGACTCCCCCAGAGTAGAATCTATTTCAGCTTTAATATTAGTTGGACTAAGACCTTTCAAATTAAAGTATTGTATGACATAACGATGACCAGTTTTATCCATGTTTACAAATTTGCTGAGAGCGTTCACTATTGATGGCTGCCAAACAATTACTGAACAACATAGCATCATCAAACTTCAGACTTAAGCTTTATAAGGTTGGTACTTTCTACCAGTGTCATTTGTATGCAACAACAACCACTATCTATACATCAGGTCGGGTACTTTTGTATTGTATTGTGCACACTTTTATGACTAAATCAACAGAAATTACACCAGATTATGCGGCTGGCTGTATAATACAACTATAGGACTGTAAAAATAAAGAAACACTGTTTCTTATGCTCAGTTGTAAAGTCTCCTTTGTTGGTCTTGGGTTAAAGCTTGTGTGCATGTGCAAATTGAAATATTTGTCAGCCAGCAGTAACAAATGTAAAGTAACTGTAGATAAATAACTTGTCTTGCAAGCGACATGTGATGAAAAAGAAGATATTAGAGCACCTGTTGCAAAGTTGCAAAAGCTGTTCACCAACTTGAATGAAGAACTCCTGAAGCATACAGAAAATACTCCGTTTTGAAAGAATTTTGAATAGTCAAATTTTGTCAACACTCAGAAAAGAATATGACAAATTTAAGATTGCGTGAGACACCAGCAGAAGAGCAAGCTTTAAATTTGTTAATTGGAAAATGATAAAGTATTATCAGACTGAGGTCATCCCAAGTGAGTGCTGTAAGTGTACCTACCCTTGTTAGGGCTTAAATAGGATGGGGTCTGTAGGATGACTGGTGAAACTGAGGTAGGGTTAGTGGAAGGAGGTAGCAAAATTGCTTCTTGACAACTGCTGGTCAGGGTGCAACAGCCCTTCTGCACCAATGGTGTTTGTGTGTTTCCAAAACAATTATATTTGTTTGGGGTTGCAATTGTAAATTTTGAAATCCAAGCATCTCTTGGAGGATTGTGTAGGAAAATTGTGTGCGATGCCCATTTTGTCAGTGGCAGGATTTCCTGCCAGGTGCAGCTGGTTCAGTTTACCTCTTTAGGTGGCAGTTGAATACACATACTTGAAAGCTTGTACAAATTGTATGCTCTCTACACATTTAGTAAATGAACTAAACAAGCCATAAGACCTTTTGTTATAGTTCTTAGTCAGCACTGATGTTCTGTCACAGTGCATGTCTTATAAGTTTTAAAATGTATGAATTGTATTATCATACAAGGTAGTTTATTCTTAAAACAAAAAATGAAGTGAGTACTGTGCTTGAGCAATTTTGGAAACAAGCTGAAACCAATGGGCAAAAAATGTTATCAAAAAATTTAGGTGTGATGGAGAAAAGGAATTTGATAACAAAGTTGCTGAATTGTTTGCAACCAGAGGAATAGAGGATAGCATAATGCCACCCTATACATCTAGCAGAATTTAACGAAAATCGCACAATTATTGAAGCTGTAAGTTCCATGCTGAATCTCAGTAAGTTGCTAAATGGGTTTTGGGTAGATGTGTGCACTACTGCAGTATATTTACTTAATTGCACAGGGAAATGTTCGGTTCAGAGCAAGGCCGCATTATGAACTGTGTTACAAACAACCAGTTTATACCCTGGACAATTTAAGAATCTTTGGCACTATGTGCATGCAAACAAGAATTTCCATTCCAAGTTTGATGACAAAGCTGTTTTGGACACCTTGGATGGACAATGACAGGGATGGTTTTGGTGTTTGGATTCCCTTCCAGCCATGACAGATAATTCAATAGGAAGCTGTCTCAATCTGCATAAAGAATGTTAAGTTTCAAATTTCTCAAGTTGACAATGCAAAACAGAATCAGCCCAATCAGTTAGAAAAGAATTTGATGACAAAGAAAATTAAAACTTAAAAGGATGAGTAGTTCAAGCTAATGTCCACTTCTGAAGGAGTGTCAGCAGAAAAAGCCAGCATCGATAAACAGTAAACATTTTGTGTTCAAGGCAATGACTGATGTACAAGGATCCAAATGCATTCTCTAAAATGATGTGACTGAAAGATAAGGGTCTGTGATTGAAGCCAAATCTATGAAGAACTGAAATCATTGGGAGAAAATGGTACCTGGATAATAGCTGATCGTCTGGAGGATGTGTAAGTTCTCCAAAATTGTTGGGTTTTTGATCACAAAACTGCAAATGAACATAGTGTTTACTAGGCACAAAGCAAGATAAGTGGCATAAAAATATACAATCCCACCCAAAAAAAAAAAGGAATTTATTATGAAGAACATTTAGCGTGACAGCATTCAAACTTAGTTGGTTGCAGGGAGAGGGAGAGAGAGAGAGAGAGAGAGAGAGAGAGAGAGAGAGAGAGAGAGAGAGAGAGAGGGAGAGAACAGTTTGACATAAAAACTGCTTTCTTAAATGGTATACTTGAAGACATGAACATGGAGCAGCCAAAAGGTTTTATGTATGTTTATTGACAGGAAGCCTTTATGGTCTGAAGTAAGCACCACATTGCTGGAATAAGTCATTCATGGGATTTATGAGGAAAGCAGGATTCAAGAACAGCACCACCAATCCATATCTGCTTTACTGCAAGTGCAGTGAAGATCAGCTCTGTTTTTCAACTTTAATAAATAATGGTTTGGTTGTTGGCACTAACAAACACAAGATGAACAACTTCATGAAGTTGCTACAACAAGAATTTCATACAGCAAAAGGATGTCTTAATACTCTTTGACATGAGGATAATGGATCAGTAACAGTTAATGAAGAAAGCTACGTGAAAAGAATACTAATACAATTGGAATTACTAAGTCAAATGCACTTTTAACGCATGCTGGTTGCAAAAAAGTGATATCGAAGAAGTCACCTCATTGAAGATTCCTTACTGTGAAGCTTTGTACTTGATGTATCTCACTATTACCACCCATCTGGATATTGCTTTCGTAATAAACAAAGTAGCTCAAGCCATGAAACTGCCAAGACTTCAAGATTATACTTTAGTGAGATAAATATTTCGCTATCTAAAGAGAACTATGGACTATGTCATTATATACAGAGAAACACAAAAACTGTAGATCTACAGTGATGCTGACTTTGCTGGTGATAAAAGAACAAGATGTTTCACAACAGCAGTCATTGCAAACTTTAGTACTGATGTTATTCCATGGATCAGCCACTTCAAAAAGTGGTAGCAATGTCCTAATGAAGCTGAAATAACAGCAGCAGGTGAACGAGCAAAATAACTTATTTAGTTCAAATGACTGTTGTCAGAGTTGATTGAAAAAGTCAATCAAGAATTGCCCCTGATACCCTACACTGATAATGCAAGTGCTATAAAACTGGCTAAAACTCCAGAATATCATCGAAGATCCCAAGCGTGTAGAGATTTAAAATTGAGAAAAAATCCTGGATGGTGAGCTTTGTCTGAAGCACATCCTGTTAACAAAGCCCCTGTAAAGTTCCATTGCAACTATTGCATGATTTCGAAAAATTATACCCAGACAAGTTTACGTTAAGTGTGTTTCATTTTTTGTTTCTTTTTCTTTCGGAGGAAGTGTTAATACAAGAAGAAAAAACAGAAAAAGCAGATTTGTGCTACCATCTGATAGATATGTAGGGAGACTATTTCTGAACTGAATTTTGCTCTCAAATATTCCAGCCTGTGCATGTATGGCAGTTTCTATTTTGCTTATGCAATCATCAACTCATCAACTGTAATAATTTATATTGTATTGTTGCACATTTTGATAACTAAATCAACAGAAATTATAGCATAATAAAATAAAAAGTTATTTCTTGAAAAACCATCAATACATGCAGATAAATAAATGAAAGCTTAATGTAGCATTTGCACATTTAAACTAAACTTTTGATTTAAAAATTATTTCAGGCAACTCTTTAATCTTTTTGGAATGATTACCTTTATAACAAAAGGGTCTATATGCTTTTGAATGAAGCATTGCCTTATCTCATGCATATTATAGCTTTTTATTCATAAGTAACACAAAAATGCAAACACTTCTAGATACACAATATCATCCCGGAGGTGCAAAATTTATAAATATGAAATTATCAGAATTTCCATAGTTGTAGACTCATTCTTATGTGTGAAATACATGCAATTAGTGATGCATAATACCGTTCCACCAAATTCTCAAAGCCCATAGGCTAATGCTCATTATTTGAGGAACGTCTTAACTTATACTGACATACCTTATACATCGTTGCTTACTGTCTCACTCTACTGCATAATAATGTATATCCGAGTTAACATCATTTTATGCATATATTTTTTGTGAAGTCCTTATATGAAGAATGTATAGGATTCCTTTTAAACTGTTATAGGTAAAGAAAATTCTCTAACTGTAACACATCAGATGCCTTTTATTGTGAAACATTGGTTTACACAACACTACAACTCTGAAAAAAATATAAAGATGTACAACCAAGCATTCCATAAATACATTTATTTTTTTAAATCTAAATAAACATTACAATTAACCATTATAGTGAAAGAAAAGTTCCAAAAACTTCAACAAAATAGAAAAAAAAATCTAAAGAGAAGTATGATGAATGAAGTTTTGAAACTTTATTATTTAGAACAATATTTATTAGATGTTCATAACATTTCACTAGCCTCAGGATTATTATTGCACCGTTACATAGTCCATTTACACTTTCCTTTATGTATGCTTTATAAGCAGTGATCTAAGCAGAAATATACAGGTGAAACACATCTGTGTTCTGTTTTACTCTTTGTCACTGCATCCTAAAACCCAGTGCTGGGCAACACGAGTAAGTGAAATAAATTATATGTATTCCATACTGCCTAATATAAGCAAACTTTACATAGCTGTTGCACTTACTACACTGCCACAGTTTCAAAATCCTCTTGTCCTTTATTAACCATATGATCATAAACAATAATTTAAGAAGCCAGCACTGGAGTCAGGCTTTCTACTAATTAAATTACACAATGTACAGTTTACAACTTTTTAAGTAAAAGGTTAAATAAACAACTTTATAACACACTGAATTTTTTTCATGCGTCATTCTAGACATGTAACACAACACAATTTCTCTAGGTTATAACAGTATATATACTAAACAACCAAATGACTTCAGTACACTTTCAAACATGGTTCCAAAGCTTTACATTTGCTATTTACTCCTAAAATTAAAAAAGAGACCCCCTCTCCCCAATGCAATGTATTACTTTCTTTAGCCTATCAGATTTGCAGACTAACATTGATAAGTTGTTTGGAATGAAAGGATTCACCCCTGAATCTTAACTTAATTTTCGAGGTATTATACAAGCTACTCAAATTGTAGTAACAATTATTCTACCATGTAGGTTCCCCATCTTGATGCGTTTTAAATCAATAAGAACTGAAGAAAAATGCATCACTCCAATATAGAAAATATGTTTAATACATAGTGCTGCTAGACACCTTTAAAGAAACTTAGATTAGAAGATTCCAGGGAAGTAGATTTGGAAAATAGTAAGTATTATGTATAAATCATTTAATGTTCCTACATGAAACATTCCTGAAATACTAAATGTGTCTGACAAACATATAAACTTTTTAAGTGTATATTAGTACCTTGACAAACTCGTATGTAACTGGTTTTCCCTTTTTCCTGCCATTTCTAGAAAGTTTCTTACAGTAAAATACACTTAATGAAAGTGGAGTCAACCTAAGCACTCTTACAAGCTTCACTCCCTATTTATTTTGCAGAACATGCATCATGAGCATGAGCTGCAGTCAAAAGGCATCTGATGATGTGAGCTATGAGCTCATGGTACACGTTCTGCAAAATAAATAGGCAAATGAAGCTAGTAAGAGTGCTTAGGTGACTCCAGTTTCATTAAGTGTATTTTATCAATTGCTTCACTATGTGATTCTACTACATTTTGAATATTTCTTACAGTATTTACATATTATAACCATCATCATCTGTCTTTTATTAAAATGCACTAAAGACTTTTCTGATCTTCAGCATCACCAGCCACATAATGTCACGTACTAGTTATGTCAGTTAACAGAAAGCAATGAAGTTTTGACAACATTTTCGGTGTAATTTACATCCAATGTATAGTGTATGGGGATCCTTTGTTCTTTACTAGATTGCAATGTATTCTTCACATGTTTAGCAAACTGTAAATTATAAAATACATACAAAAAGTATGCTATCTAAACAAAGTATGTTAATATTTATAAATATTTTATTTTATTTCATTGCCCAACTGAAGTTACTAAAAGATGTTAAATGCATTAAAGTTGTAAGAACCATCTGTATTTGTGATATTTTTTTTCAATATTAACTTATTTGTCCTAATAACTAAATTAAGATGTTCTCAACAAAAGTATGCACCTCTACCAAGAACAACAATAATAATTGTTTGCCCCACCAACTGTTTTACACAACTCAAGCAATTCAGCAATGCATCAAAAATTTTGTGTCCAATAACTAATTTGAAGGCCCATGAATGTCTCATGTAGGCACCTATGGGTTCTGCAAATTAGGCTGGAAGAGAATGTAAACAGCACTGCTATAAATTTGCTCATAGAATGGACAGAGTTCATTTGAATAGCTCATTCCTTGTTAAAATAATGTACAGAATCACGGAATGTTTCATAAAGCTAAGTGATAATGGCTGCTTTTTTGGGGTTATAACAAAGATAATTGATTCACTTCCACGACATGAGAGTAGTATGTCTGCTTCACATTCAAGAGGTCCAAAATTCAAATCTCGGTTAGAATGAATTACCTAGCTAAGGCATATTTCCATGTTTTACCTTATTCTACAAAACAAACAATGGTCATTTCTATGGATCCTGGGATATTTTTGAGCATCATTTCACCCATTTCATTCATTCACCATCTGGTATGATGTAACCAACTAAAGGACATTAAACTTAAACAAAAGAGGGAAAAAACATAATAAGTATATAGAAAATATTCAATAAATATGCAGCTATTAGGAGATAATATTTCCATAAAGCATCAAAAATATATCAGCGCCATCTAATACTTATATTCCCTCAACAGTTTAAGCAATGCAACAAATATTAATACTCGTAAAAGAAATGAAGTCTGAAAGCTTATAGTTTTATCTGTTGGATATAGAAGGGGTGTTACAGCATAGGGCAGGTTTTCAATAAGCACATTAACACTATTTGATGTATTATATAAAACCATTCTCTGTTATAGAATTTACAATCAGAAACATGAAAATGATTTGGTGACATTTTGATGACATTATTTAGTTCCTGTTTATACAAGGTGAATTGTCTACCCTTAGGTTTCTTGAATTTACTCATCTCTTAAATGTCAGATGTGCTTTAGATCCATCTTTATTGCCCACTTTACAGCTCATTTACATATTTAGATAAACAATGGCCATACAGTTAGTGAAGAAATGATTTAGGGATATTAGATAAATTTGAGTGAAGGCCATTTCAAAAACACAGTCCTTTTTATTAGAGCAGCGATCACCAATTGCCTGCACGATGAACAACGCACTTCACTCCAGGAAAGAATACCATGCACTGTGTGACCTTCAACCTCACATAAAGTAGGTTATCTATCAATTGAAAAGTGCAGTGGCAGCACTGTGTTAACATACATAATAAGTTTATATCACTGATTTGCACTGTGTATCTCCCTAGTTCATGCACTTGCCACAAACAACTGAGAGTGTAATAGTGGAGCAGAGGTTCCGAGCAGTGACAGTGTAACTGTTTCTGAAAAGTTATACATTGGAGACACATTGGAGGTGATTTGAATAAATGAAAATGAATTTTATTATTGCATCAGAATATTTATATTTTACATATGCAAATTGAATAAGGCACTAAATAGTGTCAGCACAATTGTTAAGATATTATTGGCACAATTAAGTACATACGAGGATCGGCTGATAAGTCCCGGTTCTCACACAGAGATGGCGCCACTAGGCGAGTTAGACGGTATCATCGTATAGTTTTACTCTAGACTAGCTTGTATCCATACTTACAGGTCAATAGCTTGTATAGTTTTTGAATGACAGCATTTTAAACAAGACAACTTTAGAGTTTTCACAAAAATGGAGGATTTGGAAAAAGCGAGCAGTGATTAAATACTTCCATTTTAAAGGCTTAATGCCTAAAGAAATCAAGGAGGAAATGGACAGTACATTGAAAGACTCTGCCCCTTCACATTCAATGATTAAAAGGTGGGTTGCAGAAGTTTAAAATGGGACCTACGAGCACTAGTGATGAGCCTCGCTCTGGACGCCCTGTGGAAGTCACAACTCCAGAGAAGGGTGAAAAAAATTTGTTTAATACTGGAAGACCGCAGATTAAAGTTGAGATAGCAGAGGCTGTAAACATATCAAAAGAACGTGCAGGTAGTATTTTAAGTAATGTTTTGGGCTTTCACAAGGTCTGTGCAAGGTGGGTACCGCGTTTGTTGACACCTGATCAAAAGTTGCATAGAAAAACTGTTTCTGTTAAGAATGTGGAGCTCTACCGTAAAAATCCCAATGAATTTTTGAGACGGCTTATTACCATGAAACTTGGATACATCACTACACTCCAGAAAGTAAATCACAGTCAAAACAGTGGATTGCGCCAGGTGAACCAACTCCAAAAACGGCAAAGTCAATTTTGTTAGCTAACAAGGTTATGGCGAGTGTTTTCTGGGATGCACAGGGAATTATTTTTATTGATTACTTGGTAAAGGGTAAAAGTATCACTGGTGACTACTATGCAAGCTTACTGCAACGTTTGAGTGATGAGGTGAAAAGACAAAGACCTCATTTGCCCCCCCCCCAAATAATTGTTTTATCACAATGCTTTCCAACATTGTTCAGTCATTGCAATGGGGAAACTTTGTGTATTAAAGTTTGAATTGCTTAAACATCCACCCTATTCTCCAGATCTAGCACCCAGTGATTACCACCTGTTCCCTAATCTCAAAAAATTTCTTGGAGGACGAAGATTTCACAGCAATGAGGAGGCCATTGATGCGGTAAACCGCTATTTTGAGAACCTTGATAAATCGCACTACAAAGATGGTGTAATTAAATTAGAACACAGGTATGACCTTTCTGGAGATTATGTTGAGAAATAATAAAAAAAAATTTTTAAATGTCGTTTTCATTGAGAGGCCCGGGACTTATCAGCCGACCCTCGTAGTATTCAAATTAATAAACCGCTTATATGCATTTCTAAATTAAATGCTGATCGCCGATACGTACCCAGATATATACATTAACTATATCATGAACATAATGAATGGTACAATTTTAGGTTTTAAAGCTGATAATAATTGACATGAGGTACTATAATTAATGTTTATGACAGAAACAGTGTTACTATCTGTGAAACATGCACAAAATACACTCAACAGTGGGAGCAATTTTTTGGGATTTTGGATCCTCTTTACAAAGACTAACTTCTCAATGTTAGGGCACACCGTTTGAATGATGCACACAACCTCAGTGTGCATTTTGAATTATGATTGATTTTTATGTCAAGGTTCGTTCATTTTTATCGAAGAAAAGCGATGCTCACAAATGTATGCTTACACAAAACATTATATTTGAGCAGTATGTTTATGCAATTGTGGAAATCAGACCTGTGAAAGATTGTTAATGAAGTCGCACAAATGTTTCTTTGTTGCAAATTTCTCCTTCAATTCATGATCACATTGTAGGTCCAAGAATTCCAACTGCAATTCAGTTGGAACATGGTCAACCTACATTAAGTATGGGGTAACAAATTGCACTTCAAAGTTACATTCAAAATATTCTAAATCCTAGAATCTGAGAGAAATTCCTGGTTTAGTTCTTCCAGTATATGTGCATATTCTTGTAAGCCTGCGGTCATTACAGAAGTGTGAATTGCCCTTAGTTTTGACAAGTGACCAAGGTTTTTATCCTTTAATGATATTCTCAAAGTAATGTCAGTTTAAACACTTTGACTGTGTCAGATATTTGAGTAACTAATTGAGCTTTACCTGGAAGAGAGAAATTCCAAACATTCAAACACCCTGTCAATTCTGTTAGAAATGCTAAGTCACAAGCACATTTATTTCTCATTTCCGGAACAGGTTTATCTATTTGTTCCATGAATAAAACCATTTCTTCTCACAGTTCAACATGCAACATGCTATGCCTGATCCAGTAGTACTTCGCAGTAGTATGGCAACTTACCATATTCACTATTGTATTCATCCAAGAGGGCTTTAAATTGGCGAGTCCTTGGCTTTAACAAGTCCTTTTGAGTGAACTGCAGACATAGCTCTTGTAAGAACACGCATAACTCTTTCTAATTTAAGTTGTCTTACACATAAGTTCTGCGATGTAAAATGCAATGAACTGGGATAACATCATCGGTTATATTAAGACATTGCATCTTGTTCCTCATATGCCCTATTGGAACCAAATGCTAGAAGAAATTTTAAATTAACTGCATTAATTTAAGATAATTAATAAATTAGTTAGCTTGTATCAAAATAAGTAATGTTTTAGTGGAAGTGCCATCAGTTGGCACAAATACAAGCTTGTTCCAAGGAAGATCACACCTGTCCATAGCCTCTTGAACACCTGTAAATGTATCTGCACCTGTAGTTGTGTCGTTCATTGAGGTCATCTCCTTGACCTGCAGATTAGACCCTACTTCTCATATAAATGACAAGCTGACCCATATCACTGATATTGCACATTATTAGCTAATTCTGAATGCGACACGTCATGGTGGAAATCAACAATCTGTGGGCCCGTTGTGGCAAAGCTCTTTGGAAAACTGTGATTAAGCATTCTTTCACAAATACACATCTATGAAAGGCTGTAACTTTCTTGCTACCACAAGCGAAAGCTTGTAATTTAGATAGTCGATTCGTCAATACTATGATCTGCCAGTCTGTCAGAATTTTGCTCGGCTTCTATAGCCTGGCAATTAAGTATTTAATATGGCCACACGCTCCTCTCCTTCCAAATTTGTCATATTCATTAATGTGATGTAAATAATGTCTTTGCAAGTTGAACTTTTTGGTGCTGTGGGGAACTCTCCCACAAACTGGAGATTTAGCTGTATCAGAAAAAGTTCATAAACCAATACCTTTTTTCCCAGATGGGCATAAATACAGGTGGTGTGATAGATCTAGAATTTCCACTCGTTTACAGACCTGACATGTTTGTACATTATTGAAACTGTTGAGTGCCACAGTCACTCAGAAGACTTTAATACTTATAGCTGTGCTACTTGCTCCGGAACTATGCTCGCACACCACTAAACCTATTGACAGTCACTGTACTAGATCTAAACAGCTTCTAGTAATATTTCAAATTTTTATTATACAGTATACCATTTTACCATCACCAAATTACGTAGTGAGCGAATCGCTTAGAACATGGATTCCATACCATAAGTCAAAAAGAAAATGCTGTATTTAAACAACCAGAGAAACAACAGGCTGTAATTCTTTAAAGACATGCTTATACTCATAATGGATGGTGCACAGTTATGTTCCACATTAAAAGTTTGTTCCAAATTATACCTCATACATTTTATATACCTTATATACTGGCTTATATAATTTTATTAATGTTAAAAAGTCTAATACAGCTTACAGTCATCTTAAGTAGGTATAACATATAAGCAAAGTTCTGAAGCGGAAATAGTAGCTCGTCTATATAAAGCTAGATTCGAGATATTTAAAAGGACCTGAGATTCAATGTACCAAATAGCTTATTGGTACATTGACATTAGTATTACAGAGTGGCAAAGTGGAAATAGGAGCTCGTCTATATAAGGCTAGATTCGAGATATTTTAAAGGGCCTGAGATTCAATGTTCCAAATAGCTTAATGGTAGATTGACATTAGTATTACAGAGTGGCAAAGTGGGTTAAAATCCTACCTAGTGATTAGGTTAACTTCCACCTCTCCCTTTTCTTTATTGGTTTGGATTTGGATTGGGTATTTTAATTATTGTATGATATTGTATGATAATTAGAAATAGGTTACACTGATTAAGATTGTTAAGTCAGGTGATATAAGGTAAAAAAAGAATTAAAACAAATATTTGTGGTGGCCTAGGATACATTTGAGAAAGAATTAATATTAAAAAATTAAAATCTTCCTGCAGTATCTGCTACAATACATAAATTAATACTTATATGGTTGTAATTAGTATTTGGGTTAACTCTTCTTCTCTGATAAGGAATTAATGCTGAATAGATAAATAAACTATTTTTTATGTAACAAGCATTGAACTATCAATCTTCAAGTTCGCCAAAGTAGTTTTAGAGCAATTATCCACTTGACCACAAGATCTTTGCTGAAATGTTCCACAATGAAACATTTCTGTATCATCCTAGTTTCAGAACTATATTGCTTTTTATGTTTTTTGTAGCTTCTTTGCATATGTCCAACAATTAATAATTAATGCTGGATAGACAAAAGAACGAATAGATACATTACAAAAAGTGTAGCTGTAGAAGAATGTTACTTGTTTGGCAAAAGAAATGGTTATTTTGTGTAACACTGCAATCTGTAGATTGCATATGGAAACCTAAGGGTGTTTGAGTCACTTGGTTTAGTACTGCTAAAGCATTTTGCCCAACAGCCAAATGAACATTGTTTTCACTTTGCTGTAAATGTTGATAAGCAGAGTCTGTTTCTTAATTTAAAATTATCTTTCCCCACTAGAAGTCCAACAATTAAGATATACAGTCGAACTTGATTAATTCTAATGTTTTTAATTCAAAATTGTGGATAATTCGAGCTTTTAGCATGGTCCCTTGGCATTCCTATACAAAGCAATGTTAAAAAGTCTTCTGTAAATTGATATTTCTTTTGGATAATTCAATATAATATTCAACGAGAATGACTGAAAAAATTATAAGTTAGTCAAACTTGCTGGATAAATTCCAAGAAATGTGCCGTACTGTGGTCGCATTTCCTTCCCTTGCTAAATTCCAGGAAATGCATCATATTGTAATTCCCTCTCCTGCTGGTAAGGAATGTTGGTTACTCAAGCTTCTTTGTGCAATTCTAAGAACTTGTTGCCAGCCCCTAGCCTCTTACAAGGCACTTGTCATTGTGAACACTGCACCCAGTCCATTGTCTACCTGCTATGTTTGCAGCAAATAACTTCCCGTGCAGTAAAGTGAGCATTTTTAAACAGTATACACAATTACATCAAAATCATCAGTGTGTGTTTAAGTAGTGAACTGAGCTGACCATGGCTCTCTCCAAACCTAAACGCATAAATTACAAAACTCTTTACTTTAGCTGAAAAGGCAGCAGCCATTCGCGAAGTGGAAAAAGGTTTTAAAAAAAAGTGTGACATTGCAAGAGATTTTGGAATCCCCCAGAATAAGTTGTCTACATACCTCAAAAATAAGGAAAAAATTTTGAACAGTGTAGTTACAAACAGTGACAAAAGTAAAAAAAGAGCAAAAGGACCTGAAAATCCTGATGTCGATGAATGCATTAAAAAGTGGTTCAAGCAAGCACGGAATAAAAAAATTGCAGTAAGTGGACCTCTTATCACAGCGAAAGCAGCGGAATTTGCACAGCAATTGGGAGAAACTAATTTTAAGGCAAGCAGTGGATGGCTGGATGGTTTTAAAAAGCAAAATGGTATTTCTTTTAAAACTGTTTGTGGAAAAAGTGGAGGTGTTGACCAGCTAGCAGCCAGTGATTGCAAAACGAGCTTGGTAGAGTGGATTAAGACAAAAATGCAAAAGATATTTTCAATGTCGACGAGACAGGGCTGTTTTATAAATGCACACCAGATAAAACACTTGCATTTAAAGGAGAACGATATGTAGTAAGGGAAAACTTAGCAAAGGACGCATCACACTCTTGATTGGTGCCAATATGGATGGCACTGAAAAGCTTTCATTACTAATGATTGGAAAGTCAGCCAACCCCTGGTGCTTTAAAAATGTTAAATCTAAGCCTGTGGAATATGAAGCTAATAAAAAAGCTTGGATGACAAGTGAAATTTTTGGAAGATGGCTCTTGAAGCTAGACAAAAAGCTTTGTAAACAAAATCACACAGTTTTACTGTTTATTGACAATTGTACAGCCCATAACAGTATTCCATTGTTAGGGAATATCAAAGTTTTGTTCTCCCCCCCAATATGACGTCAGAAGTGCAACCAATGGATCAGGGAGTAATAAAAAGTTTCAAGCATTTCTACAGGCGTCTGGTGGTCCAGAATCTTCTGTTAGAAGCAAATTTGGAGGAAAGAAAATTGTAAACGTGCTTGAAGCAGCTCGCATGGGACCAAGTGAAACCAAGCACCATAGCCAACTGTTTCCGAAAGGCCGGCTTCTGTCATATTGGACTTGAAGGTCTTGAAGAAAATGAAACGATTGTGCCTACACTTGAATACTGGGAAGATGTAAATTCTGAAACTGGTGTTCTCTATGAGGATTTTGTGCACATGGACGATGAATTGGCAGTTTGTGAAGAGCTAACCGATACGGACATTTTGGGCGATGTCATGAACACAAACTGCAGCCCCTATCTTCAGATGAAGAAGAACCAGAACAACCCATGAAAACCATCCCTACAATTGCTGAGGCCATCGATCACTTACAACAATTAAGGTGTTATGCTGAGGGACAACAAAATGTGAGTGAAACAATGTTCCAATCACTCAATAAACTAGAAGTGTTTTATGTGAATCAAAGGTTAAATGCTAAAAAACAAACAAGGATATCAAGTTTCTTTAAAAAACTTTGAATCTGAACTGAACCTGAGTTTTAACATCACAAAACTGTAAGTACACACTGTAATGTTGTCCTTCCTATAATTTCACTTAATAGACCAGTTTTAATGAATTTTTTTTAAAAAAAATCAAACTTTTGTAATTCGAAATCCTGAATAATTTGATTTTTTTTCTTGGTCCCTTCAACTTCGAATTAGCCAAGTTCGACGGTATATGTTATGCATTTGTAACACCATCTATCTAAACAGCTTTAGCAAAACCGTATATTGTCATAATGCCTCAAGTTGATTGCAATCCTTGCAGCCATTCACTAAAATTTAGTCAAACATGAGCATAAAAGAGTGTTATAACCATATTGTGTAATGCAACTGTTCACATGGAGCTTTGCTAATATTTTAACATTAAAAGGACTAAAACCAACAAGATATCTAAAGGAAAAATTAGGTCATTTAAAATAGTGCTACCACCCATCCTCAAAGAGGATGCAAGTGTGTAATCACGATTTTTTATGTGTAGCCCATCTTAGATTTGGGAAAGAAAATATATTATGAGAAAAATATTTTGTTTGTAAACTACTTCCAAACTGTTTATACCTATTGTTGCAGCTCAGTAATTGAAATATGGCAATATTTAATCTTTTCTTTTTAATAAAGATACAAAACTATTATTTAATATGATCAAGAAAAAGTGATGTTACCTATGTCTTACAAATAATTAAGAACATTTATTGTCTCCATCATTTATATAGTCAAGCATACAAAATTATACTGGATGGTTCCCTAACATGCACAGCATACACAAACAGTTGTTTTGGAATTTGTGACCTTAAGATCCTCTATTGGTATTGCTTACTTGATTAAATGGTGCTAATGGGTGAATTAACAACATTTCAAGACATACAAATGAGGATACTTACGCTAGCTAAAATGTTAAGTCCATCACAAAACAGAGCTATTTCAATTCATTGATTGGATATTTAATAGTTTAGAAATTGGATGTTGATACATTTAAAATTGTAATTTTCATGTTTATGTTAATAGTAGTTTAACTTCAAGCTATAAATTCCTGGCACACCACCATAGTGAGCCAAGGTCTACTGCACAGCCGTTACAACAACTTCCGCTTCCATCTGCAAAGTACATCATTGGTAGAGTGCAGTAATGGGGATCGTATGTAGTCAGCATGCCTCTTGCCCCCACAAAGTATTTTGGTGGTTTCTAAGACAAGATGTGATTTGAGATTTCATTGTCAATGGCTAATTATTGTAAGATATAGCTGATATGTGCTATTATTGTTTGGATGCAGTCTGCAACTTATTAAAATGCTTTTGTTTGATTTTATAAATTTGTTGTTTTCCTTTTGGGAAAGTCTAAGTCTTCCCCCTCTTGGGGAAGTCCTTTAGCAAGATGGCTATGTTGGATGATGAAGGAACAAACATAGCAGAAGGCCAAATAAAGTAAGCAAAAAATCTAAACAAGCACACAAAAAAAAAAACACATTTAGATTAACTTACCCAAAGAAAATTTAAATTTGAATGCTTCACCCAGTGAGCATACAGATTATTAAGGAGGCATGGTATCCTATTTCAAATATTATAATATAGTTTTCTGGTATATTACAAAACTTTCAATAAGTATACATAGGAAAAAGAATGGCAATTTGAAATTCAGAGGTTTACATTAAGCGCCCACTCACAAAGAAATGTTAATGCAAGTGCAACCAAACACAAAAGCTCATGGCCCGGTTAATAAATGGGGTCATGAATACTATCGCCAGATGCTAATGTCAAACCTTGCAATCTCCAAGCTTTCATGTTCATGTTAAGGGGATTCGAGAGAAAAAACATTACAATGCATAGAAACAGTAAAGAGAGGAAATGGAGTCATTTGATGAGAAGTTAATTATTTTATTTGAAAATTATTATAATTATGACAAACAGCATAAATCTTACAAATGTAATTTGTTAAAACAAAATATATGGAAACAGATTGCTAATTAACTGAATAGGTTTTAATTATTATTATTACTATGGTGTCTTTCGATGTGTGTGAAACTTTATAGGTTATAAACTCTTTCGATGTGTGTGAAACTTTATAGGTTATAAACTATTCTATTTTCTTCCCTGTATGAAAAACTATAATATAACACAAACATAAGAACACAGTTTGCAGCACCATAAAATGCACTGCTGTATCATCATTAATCATTGCAGCCCACATTTTTAATCACTTTCACACTTAAATTGTTTTGTTTTGATGCTAATGTTTTGTTGGCATTGTGAATGGCAAGGCAAATCTTGTGTTCATGTTACAGGTTTATTTCCTCAAAGCTAATGTTTTTATGTGAATGGGCCTTAAGAAAAGAAGGGGGAGAGAATAAAAGAAAATACAGTGACTTCTGGATCTCTGTTCCATCTTTGAGTAAAGCTTTGAGCTACATGGAAATAATTCCTAGTGCTTGATAATTTGCAACAAGACACAAAACTAACGTTTTAAAAGTCAAGAACGGAAAGTTTACAATGGAAATTCAAAAAAGGCAAATTGACTTCTTTCTTTCAATTGTTAACACTGTGAAAAATCTATTTCACTTAATATTGAGTGTCAACAGGGACCAAATCCTCTAATAGTATTTAACCAAATTTAAAGCCCACCACATTGTTTTTATTTATATTTTTAGGCAATTATAGTAGATCTGGGGAATTAGGATGAGCAAAAGAGGGTGATAACATTTTCATTTCTTTGCTCCTGTGCAGTATATTAAATTGGAAGCCCCTAAAGTGCTCCTATTGTTTTTCTAACATACAAATTTTTCTTGATTTTTTTATACAAGCTTGACAGGTTTGAATTCCGCTTCCAAATTTCTTATTCTTTATGGTTAGAGTACAAGTATGTAAGTTTTAACGTAAATGTATTTTATAAATATTTATGCCAGTATCATGTATATTACAGCATGTTTATGACTTGCATCCTAATCATTTATGCCATATCTATTCATTCTTTCATTGCAAATAAGCAGTTGCAGGCAAAAATTAAAACACAACTTTAAAATTTACTTCTTAAAGGCAATACAAAAGTATGTTTACCCATTATCTTAATTGTACTTTCACATTAACATTTGGTTAAAAATTCATTTAAGTAAAAGTTATTTAAGTAGCTTTCTTAAACCTTTAATAGGTTAAAAGCAACAAAAGATAAGAGATACCATTTTTTAATATGCTTGTAAGTTAAAAAATGTTTATACAACATTAACAGAAAAGATTAATTCAATTTCAAAGCACTACATTTTTCCAAAATTTACATATGGTTTAAATAGGTGATACATGGAATAATAGAAAGACAGAAATGACCGAAGTTTCCATCACTAAAAGGAACTAGGGTGAGGAACTTTGATGTACATCATTAAGTGACTAACTACTGCATAACTGGATTGGATGTTGAAATTAGTAACAACTTAGCTCTGCTTGGATGGCCACCCAGGACTTGTGGACTTAATCCTTGCGACTTCTTTCTCTGGGGCATTATGTACATCAGCCTTCTGCTACAGTATCAGACACACATCATTGCCACTTTGGGAGTCACTAACCCAAGAAATGCTACAAAATGTATGGTCTGAAGACTGGTATTTGGATAGGTAATAAACAGCTAACACACAGAACATTTGTAATGTTGCGATAAAGTGCTAGGTTTATACTATTTTCATGTATTGACTATTAATTTATGTGTAATACTTTGAAAAATATAGCATTTCGAAAAGGTTAATTTTAAAAATATTTTATAGCTTAAGTCACATCTTAGGGGCATTGCTCTCAGATGACACACACATTCCTGAAGACAGGAGCTGAAATGCCCTCAAAACATTGCATTTTTGTTTCTATTACTTGTTTAAGATTTGGCTTGCCATAAACAATTTTAATGGTGGACAGCAGTGGCCACTAAAGCTGCTTCTGCTACAGAATATTTTGAAATTGGATTAACCATTTATTCTAACTCTTGTGTTAAGCGACCATGGCGATATATTATTTCACACATTCATTCAGTGTTCAATTTTATCTGTCTACTTCAAGTTTAAACATAAAAAAAAGGAAAAAGAAAGAAAAGCCAAAAAAAAAAAAAAGACAGAGAGAGAAGTTTTGGAAAATAATTAACAACATTGATATGTTCTCATGGGTTGGAGGAAGATTTCCAAATAAAACAAAATGTCAGCATACTTTCTATTATTTATAAAGGTTAATAATGGATTACATAAGTTATCTTGTTTCTAGTTATAACAGTTTTCTACATTTAAATAGTTTTAATGAAGGTGTAAAGTTACTGAATTGTTTTTAGATTTATGAATGCTTCTGTTGAAAACTCCTTCATTAATGAGACCAAGTAAAAAGATAACATACAGTTTTTTGGACCATTTTTCATCCATTTATCCAAATTTTCTTCTTTTACCTTTTATAACTTTTAATTTCTATCCCCCCTCCCAGGAGTTTAGTTGCGGTTTAGAAAATGAAATTAGGTTTAACTTTCTTAATTTTAAATTTAGAATAAAAGCTACTTTTATGTTGAAAATACAATATGGCTGCAAATTTTAGTAAATAGAACAGTGGCTTAAGGCTTAAAAATCTACTCTCCAAATACACAATTCTGTCTTAAAATATTCATTAGCATATTTATAATTTATTTCCTTATGGGCTAGAAATTAATTTTGCATTAAGACAAATTTTGGTCTTTTCTGCAAAATTTGTAAGAACAGGGAATGTTTTGGGCTTATATTGTTTGCACTGCATTTCAACTATACAAATTAATTTTTTTATTTTTAATTTTATTTTCTTTCTATCACCAGATATTTATTTAGTGACAAATTACTGCCACCATTATTGCTTAGGTTGTAAGCTCTTTACTACACAAAAAGCTGCTATAAAAATTATAACATGCTTTATCTCAGAAAATGCACATCTTGTCTACATTCTCTTGGAAGTTAAGACTGCAATCAAAAAGTTTCGAAACATTTTACACTAGTTATATTTAATTTTCCACTCTCATTAAATATCATAAGGTACTAAAGCTTGTAATAAAGACAGTCAAAAAGAAAGCAAACATTTATATATAATATTTTAGCATAATGCAGAAATAAAATGCCATATTGACAAAATAAACATAATACTGTATACAATTAAGTGATGTTGAACAAAAAGATGCAAAGTTACACAATTATAGTCTAATCACAACCATAGATAAGATGGGGAACCTACTCTAAATTTTGCTTCCTCAAATGCTTCAACCTACTCTATTTTAGTACACACAAATTTATAGCTAACACACAATATGCCATTCAGGTACCCACAAATGAGATCAATCAAGTTTACTCTCCACTGTAGCTCATTTCTTCCAACCAAAGTAATAATAACATAAAAGCATATAGTATAAGCATTTATCAAGCAAACTCCAAAGAGTGGTGGACATAAAAATTAATAGCAGTATCATTTCTGAACTGTATATGTATTACAGGCGCTAACACATTTCTGAAATTTTCATTATGTTGTAATGATAAATTTCAAATCACTGTCAACTAAACAACTGTTGCAAACCTCTCTGTTTCAAATGGAAATGTGAACATTCAAAACTATAATGTATTAACAGAGAATTTCCTACTATCAAATCAAATGTACTTGAAACAAGTGTCCAGTTAGACTGACAGTTCAATAAAATGTAGTTTCCAGGAGCTTGTAGGCTGAAATCTAGATAATGAGAAATTATTGATGTTTCTCCTCCAAGTGATTTTTATAATCAACTGGACCCTGCCCTACATGCCCAGAAACTACATTTTATTGGATTAATGCCAGCCATGAAAGCCTAAGCATGTACATAATTCACATTCATTTCAAGGGAAGAATACTGCAGTACAGTCATAAGCTTGTCTGATAAGTACTAGGTCTTATCCTGTGGAAAAATTCTCAGCTGCAAAATAGCAACACCATGTGTGAAATTCAATGTCTTTTAATAATAGTTAGAGCCAGTATCCCAGAGGCCATTACTTTTGGATGATTTTTCATATTCAGTGAAAAGTTATTTATTTTAATTTCCATTTAGCACAGTGTCAAAGCAAAAATGAATAATGCCAAAGTCATACAAAATAGGTCATAAGAACACATTGTGTCTAGAAGGCATATATGACTGCTATGCATAATTGTGTTTACTTAATGTGTTACTTTCTGCAAAGTACTAGTCTGCCATTTTAAATACATTTATTAACTTATGCATGAAAGAAGCTAGAAATAGTGGTATGTTTTTAAATTTACTTTAAATCAGCTATTGCTGGTCCTGATTCATTTAAAGAACACCAATTACTAAGCGTGTTTTTTTTTTTTTTTTTTAACCTGTCGTTTGTTCAACAGTTGTTATTTTGTTTTACATTATCTCTACCATTACAGCTTTTAAGTCATAGGGCCATAATCTGATCAGAGCATTAGGGTTTGCTATACCAATTCCATGGATCTTTTGTAAAAAATTAAGATGCTTTATCAGTTTTTGCAGCTATGGCCAGAAAATTAAACAGAAGAAAAATTTTTTTCTTATTGTTCTTCAGAGGAAATACTGCAATGTGATTGACCATTAATCACATGCATAATTCATAATAATCAAGCACTTGTATCTGTTTACTGACTCGACATATCAAAGAAATGGTTGTACTTCTTATCTGATCATAATTGTTATTTTCAAATAAACCCAACTTTATTTTGCATAAGTTCACGTTTTGAGAATTTTCTCAATAATGAAAAATATAGCTTTTCTATTGCATATTTAGGCTAAGATATAGTCATTTATTTTATAATTCAGAATCTCTCTTCTCGAGGAATTACAATTTTCTGCTTTACCCTTTTAAAATTGAGAACAAAATATTATAAACAAGTTCCATAATTTAAATCTTCGGCATTAAATTAAAGACATAGATATCTTAAAAAATAATTAGTTAATTACTTATGGATGAGAGTTTATATTACTCTTTTACAAAAATTCAAATAAATTCAATTGCGTTCAATAGGCTGTCCACAAACACATTGAATATCACAATATGCCTGAGAGTAAACAGCATTTTTATTTTAACTTTTTGAGCACCAGCCTGTAAGAATGAAAAAAAAATATGTTATTAAAATCTCAAAAAGCACACGATAACAAACTTGTAATATTTATAATTCATATACTTTTACTGTGAAGTTGCAAGCAAACTCAATGAGTTTTGGTGCATGAAATTCCATTGTCTAATAATTACCCCAATTTTGACAATTGTTATGAAAAGAAAGAGATATAAAATTACTTTGATATAGCTAATAATAACTAACTTATATCCTATCTGTGGGGGTTTAGTCACTTGAGTTTTGGGTGATTTAACATTGGATATGCTCTCTTCTATTCTGGGTATAGCTAAGTTGATGTTCTTGATACACCTTTGTATCAAGTGTACAGAGTTATCGAGGGGTTGTTCTTTAAATTTGGTAAGGTGAAATTTTATATTAATATTCTTAGGAGTACTAATTCTTGCACTGAATATGTGCTAGGATGTTATATTTTGAGTACATCTGATCACTCCTTTCTGGTAATAATCATTGTATATACTTCATTTTTGTCATTGAATATTTTAGTGTCCATCTTCTCAATCTCTGTCAACTTATTTTATTATAAAGTTCCTTTAAAATTTAAGCTGTGACATTAAACAATTGTGTTTGGTTTTAGTAGCAACTATGTTTCAACATGTCAGTTTATGACTGGCTTTTTGCTAGCACCATGTGCAAAATGTTGATGCTGCATTGCTAATAAATAAGCAGAGGGCATATTAGTGAGACTTGGTCTGTGATTTCAAGTCTTGGCATGTGCCCCCAGGTACAGATGGTGGGTAAAGAAATATACCGTAGTGTGTTTGATGTTCCGCTTCGCAAACAGAGAATGCATGCAGTACAACCTCATAAAAACTCAGATGTGTCTCTTACTAATAACATTCTATTTTTACGCACAGCATATTTGATAATTGGGTTTCTCTGTACACTTTAATTTTGTTGACAGTGTGACACTATCACCTGTGATTCTAGTCATTTACTGCTGATGACAAAAGATTACCATTAGTCATGCTTTCTCTCTTCACAAAATTTAGTTTTACATTATTCTTCAATGCTCTGTCCTTTATTGAATTTAGTTTTTCTTCTCTAACATGAAAATGAACATGAAATATGATCACATATTATGTCTGATGGAATGAAGCAGAACAGTTCATTCTCAATATGTGTGTTCTCTGATTTTCACTTTTATCTTATTTTATTGGGATTAAACTATTACATATATAGACAATTATTGATCATTGGTTTAAAAATGGCTGTATCTTTATCCCTTGTCCCAATTATAATTATGTATCTCTGGTTTGTACATTGTAAGTACACAAAGTAAAATGAAAACTTAATGCACATTTTAATGCATACATGTCATTGACATCATCAAAAGAACATTGTAAATGCTTCACACCCAAAGGAAATGCATGGATCAAGCAATTAAAGTACAACGGCTATTCTTTTTTTCTGCCTTCAATTGTTCTGCTACATGACCAGTCATGCATAAGAAGACAGATCTGCACACTGTGCAACTACTCCATCATAACATCTGCCAAGGCCAAGTTCAATACATCAGTTGGAGCTGAGCTATAGGCACTTCAACATGTCCAGTATTATTCATTCTCCCACCAAGTGCAAGTTGCAAAGAATCATTCATTTTCTACAGGCAGAAGGGAACAATGCAACAGAAAGTTATCGCAAAATGAGCTGTGTATGAGTGCGAGTGTTGTGCCTGAATGGTGTAGGAAATTTAAAGAAGGCAAAACTGATGTTCATGATGGTGGACAAGGACGCAAGTCTGTCGCTAGTGAAGATCTTGTTCACCAAATTGATCAAGTGGTTTGAGAGAGATGGAGGTTTAGCATCAGCGAGTTGTCTGTGGATTTTCAAGACATTTTCAAGGTCAGCTCTGTACACAATTGTTACAGAACACCTAGGCTATTGAAAACTTTGTGCACGCTGGGTTCCCAAAAAACTGTCTGAGGAAGACACAGCATGGCGCATGGCATAAGCCTTATCCTTTCTCACACGTTACACTGATGATCGGGAAGAGTAGTTTTTGAACTCCATTTGACAGAGGAGGAAATGTGGATTCTTTATGACAATCCAGAATCAAAAGAGCAATTCAAAAAAGGATACACGCACACACACACTCCTCGAAAAAACCCAAAAAGTTCAAACAAACCTTCAGCAACAGGAAGAACATGGCTACTGTTTTCTGGGATCAGAAGAGTGTGTTGCTTGTGAAGTTTATGGAGCCAGGGACTACGGTCACTGCAAACATGTACTGTCAGATATTACGTTGCCTGCAGAGAGCCATTCAAAACAAAAGAAGAGGTATGCTGTCATCTGGAATTGTTGTGATTCATAACAATGAAACCCCATACTGCTGTGATAACCCAATAACTGCTTACTTCATTTCATTGGGAAGTGTTCGATCACCCGGCATACAGCTCAGAAGCTCATCTATCGATATGACAAATGTCTTAATCTTCACGGTGACTATGTGGAAAAGTAACTGAGACTGTACTTGACTCCTGGTAATAAAATCATTTTGTAGTTCACATTTGTCTGTCATGCCCCATCGGAGATTAAAAAAAAATAGCCCTTGTATTAATTCTCTTGTGCAGCTCAATGGCTTTGAAAAACATTTGACACACATTTTGAATATCCCAATAAAAACATGTGTCAATACATTTGATTTAGTGCAAATTATCTTCATGTGCATGTTGTAGCATGCACTGACTTCTGCCATTACCATACTTTGACTTCCGTTATTTCAATTCTCTATCATGTGACGTAAAAAGGAAACTTTGTATTTTTCACAGTGAGTTCCACAGCTTGCATATAAAACTGTTTACTTGCAACTAGTGCAGGGTTACTAGGTCACTGCTATTGTGATAACTCTCACACAACATGGTTGCCAGATCAAGAGATCTTGGAAACTAATATTACAATTAACCATGTATTTAATTCCAAAATATATTGCAACTTTTCTGCTCATTTGTGCACAATCCATTTCCTTCAATCTGCATGTATTTCAATTTCATTTCATATAATATTTGAACCAAAAATTTGGGCTGTGGGATGCTGGCTTGAGGGAATCTACACACACACACAAGAACTTGTTTACCTGGACTAGATGGGACCAGAGGTAATCTGGATTAACAAAAATCTTGATAATTCAGAAACTATTAAGTGAATATGAACTACTAATCTATACATTTATTTTGGCACTAACATGAAAAAGAAAAAACTCTTTTTGGCACTTGAACTCCATAACGGACACACCTTTATTTTCTGAAATACAGTGCAAGTTTCTTTTGTTTCAAACTTGTGTTGTATTTGAGAAGCAAAAATCAATCCGGATTAATGAGGTTCTTGTGTACAACTAAAAGCTAAAAGAAACAAATTGCTACAGAACATCTTTTTCTATTAATATAAATTTTAGCTGTAATTTTACTTTTGGTTACAAAAATATTCCATTATTTAATAAAATTTTCTTTGAAAAAATTAAGTTTTCTTTATTTATCTCAATGTCATATTTTAGTTGCAGCAAAAGTAAAGAACTTCAACATTTCCTTGCACCAGTTGTTCAGCAACTGTAATCTTTTGTCACACAATGATAAATGATGACATCCTTTTTATATAATAAAGATCAATATGCTATTAAATTTTATGTTCAATGATTTCTCTTCTGCAAACAAGAAAACAGTGAAAAATATATAGTGAAAAACTTACACGATATTCATTTTCCAGGGATATGTACAACTGTTTCTAAAAAATAAACCACAAGCTTGAGGAGATGAAAATATTTCCTGTAATACAATAATGACTTCAACAAGTATTTTTTTTTCTTGGTTTTGTCCTACCAGAGTTGTATGCATGCATTGTAGATCAAATGTTTCATATCTTAAAAGCTTTAACTGTTAGTAAAATATGAACTGCAATTGCAACTGATGAAGAAATATATGTTTATATACATTTTTCATCTAAATGCTACTAAAATTTTAAACATGTCAGTCTTACAAGCTTCATACAAAGCTATTGAAAATATTACATTATATTCTTTTGCAGTGGATAAAACTGTTATTGTACTTCAATAAAATACATCTCTAAATATGTCACATTGAAAATTAAAAGTATATATTAGCTCTTTGCCTAAATGTCATGATCCGGATAGTAATGCAATGGAATTCTCTTTCCCCAAGAAAAAGAAAATTTATTATGAAAATCACTATGGCCTAAGTTACTTGAATTGCTACAAACGTTTTTAACAAGAGATAATTTTACCCATGTCTGCTTTACTGCCCCTCCTTAAAAAGAGTATGGGATAATATAATTATTAAACTTGTTTTAAGCAGACTTCCTGGATAAATAACTTCAAAGCCAGCAATGCAGTGTACATCACCTATTTTCTGCCAAATAATTTAAAATTCTGACAACATGGTTGCATCCCAAGTCAAAGAAACATCCTCAATGGAGTACATGTTTAATGAGACAAGCTTTTCTGGTATTACACATAATAGCACAATTCTGGTTTCTAAAACATTTAAAAATTTTGTTTCAGTTTAAGATGTTAATTCATTATTGCTCATTATTTACCCACCTTTAACATGCTGGTCTATTGACGTACAAATGAATAAATGCATAATGTTAAACATGAACAAACAATTGTAATACTCCACATTATTTTCCAAAGGTATCTAGTACTTGGAGTCATTTTGTCTCAGGCCAAAAGATGCAACTGCAAAACAGGCAAAATTGATCATGGAAATACAAAACTGGCTGGCCTCATAGCTTGTTGTTAGAGCACCTGTCTGCTGTGCAAAGGGGCCCTGGGTTTGATTCCCAGCTCAGAGGATAGGGAATAATCTTGAGTAAGGGAAGAAGGGAATACATTACCAGAAGAGATGCAACATGTGCAAAGAATGTCCCCATATCGTCTGCTTTTGCAAGCATATTTTCATAACCTAACAGGAAGCTGGGATATAAGACAGCCTAAAAAAGAGATGTAGACAGCAGTTCACATAATATTTTAGCTTTGGAATGGGCTAAAAAAGGCAACCCTTGCATTGGAGGAGGAAGAGGAAGAAGAAGAAGAAGAAGAAGAAGAAGAAGAAGAAGAAGAAGAAGAAGAAGAAGAGGAAGAAGAAGAAGAAGAAGAAGAAGAATTACATGTTATATGCAAACCACATAGCCACTGACAGACTTGTAATATTTATTGTAATGAAATTCTCAACAGAACGTTACTTCACAGTGGTAAGTTTTGCCCTTATTGAGTACTTGTATTTAACATTGACCATTTCACTAATAGGCATGCCATATATCAGATTTGCAAATCACTTGTGCTGCATTTATGAAAATACAAAAGTTGAAATAAAGAAACTGAAACCAATATGGTGCTAACTCAGCTGAAACAAACATAATGGAACACACTGACAAATTATTAAAAAAAAAATGGAGAATTCATAAATCACATCAAGTAACTTTGAATATTTAATCAACTTGGTGGGTCCTAACTAGTAAAACAGGATACAACATTCAAAATGGTACAATAAAGAAAGACAGTCAAAATGTGGCAATTCCTTTCCAAGCTTAAGGATTTTTGGATCCAATAAAGTGTTTTTATTTCTGATCTTTTCTATAAATTCTAATGCTTTGATACACCATAGTACATTGAGTACAACACTGCCATGTACAGGGACAGACTGATTGCTTTCTGTTTGACACAAATACAGACACTTGCATGTAACAGAGATATTCAGCTCACACATTGAGTAGCATAACACCTTACAAAGCTTGGCTCACAAAACACACCAGCATGTTCAGCATATCATTACAAATAAATGCTCAGGCCTGTCACTTGCTTAAGACTAACTACCTCAATGAGGATGATTGTATCAGTGGCATTTACAAAAACCAGCAATAGTCTTAAAATACTTTTCTGTATACATTATTTTGCGCTATATATACTCAATTTTCAGCACAACTATCCGGACATCACATATCAAAATAAAAACATAGCAAGAGACAGAAAAAAAGAGGAAAAGAAAAGAGCAATGCCCTGGAATAATGAACCCGTGACATATAAAGAGAAAGTCTTGGTGTATAACATCATTATTGTGCAAAAGTATAAAACACCTTTCCTTTATTTATTGCACTTATTTGAAGAAGTTTACTTGCACATTTCTTTCTCATCTTCAACTTACCACCAGAGGGCTTTTAAGAATAGGTTTGCTTCAAGTAGGAGTCAACAAACTGTCTTTCAAGACCATAAAAATTGTCAAAATTTGAGCGAAATTAAGTATTATGCACATAAGGAGAACATTCCTTGTATTACAGGCACTCTTTGTACTTGATTCCATGGGTGGCAACAACATCCAAGTACCTCATTCTAGGTTTGTAATTTCATAATACCAAGGTGTATCTCAAAAGGTTAGATAGTTTAAATGCTAAAAACCCTGATGTTTCATATGGGCAAAATATTGAACATGACCAAAAGCAAAATCAACATTTGACTGCGCAACTCAGATATTCCAGCCTAATTCTTGTAAGAAAATACTGCCTAGTACACCAAAAAAATTAACAAAATTGATTTTATATAATTACTAACAAAGACTTCTTCCTGCATTTTCTACAAAAGCATTGTAACTCAAAGAATGGGATATAATAACATCAGATTTAAAGTACCTTTGTGAGTCAAATGATTGCATTATTAAGGTTATTTTTACTTTCTCTACCCTTTATCTAAGGAAGAAGTTGTATTGCAATAAATTAAAAACACAAAATCTGTATCAGAATTTTATTACGCAGGTTTTGAGGATTGCTTGCATAATTTAATTTAATTTAAAAAGAAAAGTGTATTTCGGATAAAGGTAAGCATATTTTGAGTGTGTGAGGAGAGGGGGAAGGGAGAGACCTACACTGTCCAGAGATGCAAGGTTAAACACCAAATTTCAGTTAAATTCATGCATCCTCTGAGCATGCATGATGAAATGTACTCCTTGCCAAATTTGTCTTTTATTTATAAAAGCTGTATTTTCAGCTTCTTTCGTAAGTTGCTTTATTGCAATTAAAATATTATGAACTTGAGATAATTCCCTGATAAATACAATGAGCTAACTTCTTCAGACATGCTGCCCTGTAGCTCACATTTGCACAATACAGAGGGCTATGGTGGTAACATACTTGGTAGCATAAACTCTAGTGCTACTATCACTAAATTTGAGTATAAACCTTATTGAACATACTTTGTTTATAATCACTTTAAGTGCATTAGTATTGTAGCAAGTAACTAGAATGAACTAAATTTGCCTAACTTTACTTACATAAATTAAACACATGTTTTACAAATGTAGCTTTTATGTTCACCTGTTTTTTTATGTTCAATGCAAAACCTCTCTAGCACCTCCAACTTGCCACTGTCCCTGTTCGATTCTCATCTGAACTCAACTGAGCAGATTACTCAGTACCTTCTCAATGTTGCTATGTATTTTCTGACTGTTTCTAGACATTTCCTGATGTCTTGAAACAAATTTATGATGCAGTCATAGAGCTAAATCCATTTCTTATGTGCCTGGTGTCACCTGTAACTTTGATATGAAAAACCGAATGAAAGAAATTGACTGATGTAACGCAAAGCTGGTATTCCAGACTAACATTTTTAAGATGGGCAAGCAATCCAGATAATATACCACCCCACTAAAAACTTCACTTTTATTTTCGGAGTACAGCATGCCAATGATCCTCTTGACCATTCAGCAAGGCACTTGCAGCTTGGGGCATTAGCAGCCATACTAGGTTGCTCTGCTGGAAATCTCAACTGTTGGCTTATCATTCATAATGAGTCTTTATGCAGTCACAATTAGCAAGTGCTGACAGTTATCTCATGCATGTTTTGAAGAAGTTCCAAGGGTCTGCAAATATGCACATGTTGATTGTTGTGTGGCAAGTGAACTTCCATACAACAGATACATGGTAGGCACAGCTCTTTTAGGTGCTGACGTTCTGTAAGCCTGCAGATAAAGCAGTACCCTAACATCCCAGTTCCCAATCTTTCTCACTGGAGTGTCTTGATGTATCCTGTTGGACTGTAGGTGCAAGGGTATTGTGCACATCTCCACAGTATTTCCTTCATCAGGGTTGAATGAAAGTGGTATCTTGGTCAGTCTGCAGCTCTCAAGCACCCTTCCACAAGACAGCCTGAAATCATTTTGGGCTCCTGGCTGGGATGGTGTATACCTTATACTACTTGGTAAAGTAGATCATAGCCATAGCAAAGGATGGCTATGGTCTCCATAAGCTCTTAGCCTATGGGTCACAATCATCCAGATACATATCACAATGGCAGCACAAACTCTTCAACATCTGATCTTGGAACGAGCCAGTAGTATCATTATCAAAGTTCCAAAGATCAGCTACTTTCTCAGTTTTTTTTCATTGTGGACTCTCATTCTCTTATTTGGGGAATCCTTGAAGCACAAACAAGCAACATTGTATGAGGGGAATGCAGCTAAACTCCACTGTCACACAGTGCAGGAAGTAGTGGAAATAGCACTGCCATTTTTACATTGCCGTGTAGCATAATTCAGTGCATGGCCAGCCACACCAGCGAGAACATTGTACTGCTACGTGTTCACTCACCATAATTTTTCAAAATGAGTGCCATACTAGAAAATCTGTCAAATGCAAGGTGCATGGTGTTATAAGATTTCTTTAAAACAAAATTAGGCAAGCCATTCAAAACAAATATCGCAGTATGCTGACATCCAGTGTTCTGCTTTTGCATGACAATACTGATATCATAGTGCTCAAAAAGCTCAGGAACTTTAAATGAGACTTAAATCCCAGCTATGGCATTGAACTTTTAAGTCGCCTGATTCTACCTTTAAATGGGACAGTTTTGTCCATCCCCTTACAGCCTGGACTTAGTGCCAAGTGATTTTCATCTCTTCAATCCCATGAAGTTTTTTAAAGTTTTTTTTAAGACTGATCCTATATGAAGTTGTATTCTTGTAGCCTCTGGATTTAATGGAACCTTACAGGCCATGGTAGCCACTTTGCTTCTAGCAGGCACACCTTACAGATTCTGTGATGTACATCTGAGCTCGGGTTGTCCTAGTGGCAGCAGTTCCTGCCCACTTTAGAAATTTGCTTCATGGGTCCTCGAGGTCATCCAGTGCCAGTAGCATATCTCAACTATCTTTGTGACCAATGTTTTACTTAAGCAGGGATTCTTTCTCTACAAGGAAGATGTGTCCTGATGTCATAAGTTGGTAGGCCTGGCTTGGCCTTGGCTTCACCAAGTCTTATAATATTATGGTCCCAGTGTCCACAGTTACATCACATTCAATGTTAAGGTATCCATCCCAAATTGCTCTACTTAATTTTCTGTCTTTTGCAGATTTAATTTAAACGTATTTCTTATAACCTTTTCTTTTTTTCGTTTTTCTTATGTTTCATTTCACACACTTTGTCTAAAATTATTCCTTCTTTTCTTTCATTATCCTACAGCTTCATTAGCTGCTTGTATTATAATGATCTTCAGATCATTCACTTCTTGATTGATTTGTACTTTGGACTATATAATTTTCTGTCTATAGGCAACATATAGGAAGTTTCCACAGATGTCCTACAGTAACAAATGAACTTTGTAGCAGATTTTGGGTTGCATTTTTTCCTTTAATTTTTTATTATCACAGTTCTGCTCTTAATCTAACACTATCAAATAATGATTTGATTGTACATCAGCTCCTCAGTCAATCAATAGTCTAAAGTAAATTTCTTATTTACAAAAAAAAAAATAACTGATTAATGATCTAGAAGTCCATGACAGCCCTGTGTATTTGTGAATATCTTTATCTCCAAAAAGAGTATTGTTACTTTAGTTAACTGAAAATTCTAAAATGCTGTATTATCTTCACTGAGAGTATCTTCATTTTATCTAGTGTTAATTGTCTATTGACTGTTTGCCAACACCACTGTTGAAATTACAATATATGACATTGTTGACTTTATCTAATTAAAATTGCTGTAGTTTCATAAATTGTTCCTTTTCTTCTTTACTTCTCTTTTCAGGAGTATATACACCAAATATAAGATAATCTTTTACTGATTTTAATATGATGTTCATCGATAAAATTATTTATTGGGCATTCTTGTTTTGAAATTTCACTTTATTGAAAGACTACTCCAAATGAGTCTCTTGATTTCCTGGAACTACTGACTAGTATTGTAATCACTCAGTTCTTTAGAACCTTTCAATTTCTTTTTAATTTCTGTAATGATCTCAATATTTGTATCAAAAAAGTTTAATTCATTGCATAACTCCATTTCTTTGTGTGGAAGGCCACTAATTTTCTAAATATAAATTCTTAAACTAATGTTTTCCTTGCCTTGGTCAGTTGCTAATTATCTGATAATATGCAACAAATGAGATGTCTCCTAGTTGTATTATGGGCACTGCATAAGGTAAGCATCAATGATGGCTGCCACCACAAAGCTTATGCCCAAGCTACTAGCCCCAAAAGGGAGGTTTGCCTCTTCCTCTTTCCCTCTTGATCTTCAATAAAATTTTTTTCACAACCAAATTAGTTTAAGAGATTAAACACATGGCATGCTAAGAGAATTTACTGTTGTGTCTTCACCGAGATTTTTAAAAATAAAAATCTTTCCTCAATATTTTCTGCTGTTATTATACACTACAACATAATGGATAATTGCAATTTTATGGCAATATCTGTTGCTCCATGTAAAATAATGCCAACAAAATGAGTCTCGGAAATTGGTTTCTGGCATCTTTTATCATTACATATGAAACAGTAGAAAAGAAAATTTTAATTTATTTGATATAATTTAATAAAGTTAACTTACTTTGTTTACCTTAAGCTCATTCTATACATTGCTGGACAGTCCCTGAAAAAAGCCATTGAATAGTGAAATAACTATTCATCAAACCTCCAACTTCTTTCAACCTCAACATACTTTTCTTTAACAAAATTTTGGATGTGTCATAGCCTCTAAGTGCAAGTTCTTGCTTTACAATATAAAACATACATTTAGCATCTCATTAAGCTTACTTCTGTTTCTTTTCACATTTTCATTTTGTTTCTCCATCAGAAAGGCTTTGTTTATGCATGTTTTTCTGAACCGAATAAATTGTTTCAGACTTTGGACTTTCTGTTACTTATCTTTCCTCAGCTTTTGCAAGTATTTAAGTCATCAAAGTCAGTGTGACATCAGCCACACAGTCTTAGTAATCTGTGACATTCACATAACAACGGAACAGTGCCATATGTATTTTAATTAAGATAGTGCATAAATGCTTTAACATCTTTGCTATGCACACCTAGGTCATTGTTATGAAGTCCTTTTTTGGTTTACTGCTTTTAATGACGATTAGTTTTTCTATATAAGCTGGAGAACCAAAGCTAGGTTTCAGTACCTTTTCCACATAATCACACTTAAGCCCTTCTTCTACTGCAACACCACTCATGCAGCTACAAGCAGCCATGCTATTAAAGGGTCAAATTTTCACTGTCCATCAACTTGCAAGTTACAAGGTACAGCAAGTATAAGTTGAACACCCTTTCTAATTAGCGGCTGAATATGAAAACTGCATTTTATATCTGTTGAATATAAGTCCAAGTAATGTGAGAACTGCCACAATTAAAAATGTATTTATGATTCTCTTCAAAAGTGACAAATTAAACATAATAAAATATTCTTTACCTCAACAAATCTCCTCACAGGCTAATTTCTAGAGTCCTTCCCTTTATTGGCAACTTCCAACTCCTTTCAATAAGCCATTAGTACAGACCTGCCTATCACATCATGCTCAGCATTCAATGCTTAAGAGGATCTCTTGCTGGCTGTGTAACATAACACTACTCTTTGAATCTTTCTCGTTAAATTCAACTCTGGTTTAATTCAGAGAAACAGAATAAAACAATATTTCTCTCAAAATATGAGGGGAAGCAGCTCTTACAGATCTTTCATTATTGGTATTATCTAACTGCAGCCACTTCTATGCGAAAGCTTTCAAATAAGTTGTACAAATCTGGGGAAAACAGCCATTAAGTGGTAATTTTCTCATGTTCAAATACTGTACTTGCCTAAATTGACAGTAATGACAAACATATATTACCCCAAATACAATTTGGATATTCAATGTAATGATGCTTTTTGTTCTTGAGTTTTAAGCTACATTTTATAAATAATAAATTGTCTGATCTTGATGCGTGTGTAAACAGAACAAACAAACAAATAAAAAGAAAAGAAAAATCCATAATTCACTGTCATTTAAATAATGCATTCATCTGACAGCAGTGATATGTAAACCCAAAACATACACATATCTGGAATGTATTTAAAATAAGCACTTTTTCATTTTGTGACAGTTCAACTGAGTCACCTGAAAGTTTAGGGCCAGATTCATAGGCAGTCCTTACTTGAGGATGCTAATACTGAAATCACACTAAAAGCCACTATCAGATTTAAGAACAAAACTCAACTCAAAGGAGAGTGGGGAAAGTATGAAAATTCAGTGAGGTCTGAGTAAGCAATTTTCTTGTGGTCTAATGTAGACTCAAGAAACACTCAATATTGTTTGAGGATTGAGTACAATTTACAAAAGGTGCAGAAACATTATTCAATGTAACATAAAATGGCTACAACTGCAAGTAATAATGGTTAATTTAGAATTTGGAGGTTATGTATATGTTTAACAGTGATTAAACTAACAGCCCTGCAGGCTTCATGATACAGGGAAGGGGTGCCAGTGATTACTGAATTACTATGAGCCTCTATAGCTCCTACTTCTAACTTAAGATTAAGTAGAAATTATTTGAGAATAAATTCATAATTTGTGCATGTTTACAATGTAGGTTTACTCCAAAGACCACGTGGCTATGAACTTAATGTCATCATTGTCACTTGTGACACTTATGACACAAACACAGCTGACATTCAAAATATTATTGTGATATGAACAACCGAGAACACAATCTCAATGTTATTGCTTTGATTTAACATTAGTTAATGCGTTTAGTATTGCTATCAGTGAAGTATAAACTATAATGAGAATGAGTTCTTAATTTCTTATTCTTAAGTAACATTCTGATACTTCTGTTTGTTGATAACAGCTGTTCAGCAAGTAAGTCACACAGACTTACACCACCACCACCACCACCAGTTATCTGAAGTTGCCGTAATATTGACAGCAGCTAAAAATTCATTCAAAAACTCAAATTAATAAAACTTTTTTAAAGAATACAATAACAGAAACTGGTTAAAACATTCCGATACTTTTGTTTTTTGATACAGGCTGTTCAGAAAGCACTACGCAAGTTCTGTGCTGAATTCAGTTATATCTAAAGTTGCTGTAATACTGGCAGCAGTTGAAAATTCATTTTCAAAACTCAAATTAACAAAACTTTTTAAGCAATACAATAACAAAAACTGGGTTCTGTTACTGTTGCAAGCATAGAAAATGAAATATGCTGCACACTCACTCTAAAGAAAATTTATAGCAAATGTATTTAAATTATTATACAGAAAAGTTATTTATAGAGATACTTTGGAAAGCTGTAAATCTCAAGAGAGAGAATGTGTATGTGTAGTGTGTGTGTGTGTGTGTGTGTGTGTGTGTGTGTGTGTGCGTGCATGCATGCACATGTATTGATGCTCAACTTAACTCCTGGTCTGCAGAAGCAAAATAAAAGGAAATCAACCAATTTGGTTATTACGTACTTCACCTACTTAAATTTGGTAGTATTTAGAATTATTTTTATTATTATTATTAATTATTATTATTATTATTATTATTATTATTATTATTATTATTATTATTATTATTCCTGTTGTTTAAAATTGCTTTAACTTCTTAATCATATTGTGATGGTTACTGTAGGTTTACTGATTCATGAAGACAGATAGCCTTTGTTGAGTAGTACCTTCTTGCAATTACTTGCTTAAGCAACTTTCTGATAGCTTTAGTTGCATAGCCACCAACTTGTACCATCTATTTTATTTCTTTTCTTCTGTAGGTGGAACTTTGGGTCATGTTATTGACTATCCCATCCAGTATTTCCTGACAACTGAGGGGAAACCATGAAAAAACCCCAGTCTGATTGGCTGGCACACAGGATTTGAACCTACAATCCCCAAATACAAGCCATAGATTGAACCATTTGAGCCATCTCGATCAATATTTTAAGATTATTTTTTTTAAAAAAGTAAAAATGTTTAAATCAACCACATTGGTTACACATTACTAATATTTTACATTGTCTCTTTGTCAACTTTTGACAACTTTCTCAAACTACTTTAAAAAGGCGGTGAAATTTATGCAAACACATTTTCTTGTTTTAATAAAACAGTGGTCACAGATGAATGTTTCTCCATTTCCTTGATATGTTCAACTTCAATGTAAATGTACATTGCATTATATGCACTGTAACGTTAAGAAATAATAATAAAACATTACAGGGCGCAGTAATGAATATGCTAGTGATCTGTTCTCATAAATTTTGAGCAAATATACTTACATTGGTATTTAATGCATGCAAATTGAATTTTTCCACCAATATTTCCCAAGTAAATTCTTTTTTGAAAATTCTGACACACCCGACTTATTTTTCAAAACATCACTGTGTTTCTTAACAAATTATTTCAAGCACACATTTTCTTCGGCTGAGAAAATTTATGATCATCCTATATGACAAGGAGCAGCAGCACAGCTCCTGTGGAAGATTGAATCCAGTGAATCAAGCGATAACTGCACAATTCATGGCCCCCTAGCATTTAGATGTAACATTTATTTGAAGAAGAAAACATTATCCTTCTATCAAGTCTGGCAATGGTTACCTAATGAACTTACAATGCATGACCACTCATCTTAATACCATACAAGTAAATTCTTCTGACTACCGAAGTGAAAATGAATCATCACTCACACTTAAATAACAAATGAGCTGTATATGGGTGTCCCTCAAATAAGGACTCTGAATCTGGCCCTTTATGTATTACAACCAATCTGAACAGCATCTAAGATGCTGAACTTGGATTAACAGATTTCTTTTTTTCTCTTTCTGCTTTTTTAGAGTTTATTGCCTTCTGACCCAAAGGCCATACAAGACATTTAACAAATGAATTACAGAAATGAGTTCTGGTTTCTTAAGTACTAAAGTTACTTGACATTCATTGTATGGACTGAGGGAAATAACTGGAAATTAGTATTTGAATGTGAGCTCACTGTGTAGAAGCTGTGATGGGCATTACATTCAAATTACCATGGGAACCAATTTTTTTTTATAGGTTGTCATCTCAGATACCTTCTGCAAATCTTATTATATGCAATCACAAATTTTTAGAAGTGCAATATCCACTACTTATAAACAAATTCAAACAATATTTCACCTTTATTTTATTTTAACCAGGAAAATTTCAAAGCCTGTAGTCTTCAATTGGTTAAAGACAATCTGATGCAACAATGACCACTGACCCAAAAAATCTGAGATTGGCAAATTGACAAGGACGGAGAATTAAATGCATGCAGCAGGGGGAAAAAAAATTGCAAATCTCTTACAAGGATTAGACAATATGCCTCCATTTGCAAATTTTTCATTTATTTGGAGAAAAAAAATTAAAATTGGTAGTATTTACCAACAAAAATATGTTTATTGGTACAAAGCAGCTTGACTTTCTTAATGTTACTTATTTATTTTATGCACAAGGTTATGACCATTGGTGAACACAGCATGAATGTAATAAATGGACGAGAACATCAGCAGCATTGGGTCCCTTTGGATCCAGAGGGAATCAGTACCAGTAACAATTGTTTCGTTTCATTTCATTAGTTTCACATACCACATTCAGACATGGTTAAGTCTTCTCTTATAATTCCAATTCTGTTCAATTGGATCCAATACAAATTAGCTCTTTACATTGGCTCTTAAGGGGAATGTAACACAAAAATAATGTTGCTTCCTATGAAGAAAATGCCCTGTAAAATGCGGTAAGATTATTTCTACACAAAACTGCATTGTTATTGCTGTGAAAGTTAAATAAAATCTGTATCATATGTCATCACTGCACGCCATGCATTGGAAAGAGCTTATGATTACAAGGAATCACTGCCATACGTGAGGTAATATACTTTTTAGACAGCATGGCCTAAAATTACAACTTCTAACCCAGAACACACGAGCTAAAAACTGTGACTAACTTCAGTGTGACAAACTTTGGTTTCAAGTCCAATCACATGGCAATTACCCTTTGTATTTGCAAATGTTTAATAACTCGACTTGGTTTGATTAGGTTTTACTTTTCATTGTCTTTTTACATAAAAATTAAAATTAAACTGAGTTTTACTTATGGATGCTCTTTAACTGCTGTGGTCCTTAGCATCCTATTTTATATGATTGATTTCTCATGGTGCATGCATTATCTGTTCACAATACAAATCATTATACTCCAATTTATTGCAATTCGTTGTAGAGTTAACCTATACATTATATTGGCAGTTTCTTTGATCTAAAACACTATTCTTTTATCTAACTTACATAAAGATTAAATGGCAGAAATTATGAATTCAGAAGAAACTGAAATGGAAGTGAAATCACAGAACCAGCAGAAAGAATAACACTACAAGTACTTACCCAAAAGATCCAGAAAGCAATATGATATAACATTTAGTAATTTCATTGCCTGGTGTAAGGCAAAACATAGTGAAAATAATTTCATTGAAAATGACTGCTAGTGAATCAACAAAACATCCGACATCTTGCTTTTTAACATTTCTCTTGTTTCAAAAATGCGTTTTAAACAGTATATCAGTTAGTTTCAGGAATTATATATTATTATTTATATTTTACAAATCCGAGTGCTGTCTAAAAAAATAGCATATACCACACATGTTAAAAGTGGTTTTATTTTGCTTGTAGAATTGCGAAACTCAGCCATATTCCTACTAGCAAAATAAAACCCTACTTTTACCCCTTGTATCGTTCGTAATCTACTATTAATAGTTATTTTTGGTGGTATTTCAAGTTCAAGAGAAGTGTTTTTGTGGTGATGTTTTTGGTGACAAGTGTTACCGAGTCACTTTAGTATTGTACAAACGGCGTAAATTTGTGAAAATTAAAATGCCTTTGTGTAATGCATATGGCTGCAATGGGAAAAGTAAAGCACAGGGGAACCAATTTTCATAATTTCCCAAATAAAGACAAATCTGCTGAAAGATATAGAATTTTATAAAGGAAACAAAAATTTTCGAAAAAAATTTCAAGCTGGAAAATCAAATTTGGATTACCTATAAGGAAGGGTAAACCTATATGGTTGGTATGACTCCCCAAGATTTTCAGCCAAATATTTAGTATACTCCATTATGGATTTAAATTACCAAAAAATTATTCATTTTTAACTCTTTCAAAGAGGTATGGTGAAAGGCAATTAGCAAAAGGCTGCTTGTGACAATATAATGACTAGGCTTAAAAAATGTAAATGTTTAGGATTTTAGTTTTTCTCTCTGACAGACACAAAAGTATAAGATAATTGTTAAAAGCTATATATCTAAAAGTTAAAAATGAATTTGACATATGGCATTTGTCTAAAACTTTAATGAAAAAAATTACAACTGTAAGGGGGGGGGGATACTGAAGTTGATGGCATGGAAAGAGAGCATAAATAACCATTTATAATAGGCTGCACAAAACCGTACTGAGAATGGTAGTTTTAATAGAAAAATTCATGCCTATTCTTTATCATATAAAAGCTGAACATAAATGGCCAGAATGGTGAATGGAAAACTTATGAACATGATGAATTACTGGTAGAAGACAACAGAAATAAATTATGGATTAAAGGATATTCAAATACCTATAATGCTTTGAAGGAAATTATTTTGGATAGTATCTTCTTAAAAGATTGGCTCATACTTGACGTTATATACATAAGTATTGGCAGTTTAGAAAGTTATCACAGTTTTCATATAAGACATGCTCTGAAAAAAAAATATTTTTCAAATTGGAACTTCAACCCTTCAACTTACTCATGATTGCAGCGCTAGATCACAATTTCAATGTAAATAAAAATAAAAGAATGGTGTCAAAAGACAGTACTCCAAAGCATCTGAGTCTCGTATAATGAAAAATAAATATGAGGACTCTAACAAGGAATGGAACTGTTAATAATGACTGAAAGAAAGAAAAAGTCTTTGAACTCACAATGTGTAGATCCATTACTAGATGCAGCAATTGATCTGTCATTACCAAAGGATATTACTGAAGTTTGAAGCCTACATATACATCACTGGGTTCTACAGGGAGAGCCAAAAAACTATGAACCACCTGCGCTGTGTTTTTCCTGTCTGCGTCCTCGGCGCTCATTGCCGTCTGCCAATATCATAGAAAGACGCGGATGAAACCATACAATATTTTTAAAATTACTTTTAAAGGCTTTACTTACCAAATTTATGAAAGGAGATGCTGAAACTGACCAAAGTTGTCAATAAATTTTTGGCACCTCTTTAGGAAACTATCCATCACTCGCCAATTGTTTTCGAGTCAATAGTTGAAGCTCGTACATATGTGAATACAATTTTGCCCGCTTTTTTTAGAGAATTTACAGCCAGGGAGCGTGACTGATTTTGCCTTTTTTCAACAGGACTCTGCAACAGCTTATACGGCCAATACTTCAATGAGAAAAATTGAAAGTGTGTTTGATGACAGAATTATTAGTAGATTTGTGGCCCCCTCAATCCCCCGACCTAACCCCCTACGATTTCTATCTCTGGGGTAACTTAAAACAAGTATACAAGACAAACCCACACACCCTGGAAGAATTAAAACAAAATATCCACCAGGAAATTGCCAGCATTTCTCAACATGAACTATGGCGAGTGATAGATAGTTTCCTAAAGAGGTGCCAAAAATGTATGGACAACGACGGTGGCCAGTTTCAGCATTTCCTTTCATAAAGTTGGTAAGTAAAGCCTTTAAAAGTAGTTTTAAAAATGCTGTATGGTTTCATCCACGCCTTTCTATGATAGCAGCAGACCGTGGCAAGCGCCGAGGACACGGACAGAAAAATGCTGCGCACCCTGTAGAAGTGCATTTCTAATATTAAGCACTACACATGATGGTTAGATGATGATACCTTTCTGTGTCCAATATTAGTCCGTGAAATAATCCATGCTATAAACTGTTTGTAGCAAGAATATCACCAGGTCTTATTAACAAGATAATTGAGGGTATTTTCTTTTTAGCCATGCTTTTTGCTTTTAATGCTAAATTGTGCCTACAATGTTCAAAGCATAATGATCTATAATTTATTTTTGAAAATTAGGATGCTTTGTTACACACAAAGTCACCCTTCACCAATTTTGTTTTTTGTAGTCCAAGCAACACACATTTTCCTCATCATTATTCATAGATATGCAGTCATTGCACTTATACCAGCAGATAGAATCAACACGTTTATTGGTGTTCACACTAACTAGCCCAGAATTGTTATTAGAATGATTTAATTCTTCAAAATCACACCATTTTGGTTCAAATGGATAAGGTCAGATACCATGTTCACTCATTTTAAAAGTACATGTCAGACTGATACCTATTATAATTTATGAGAAGTGATTGGTTAATTTTTAGCTCTGCTCTCTGTTTATAGAGATAAATTATTACTTCCTCCAGTAAAATTACACGGGGACTTTGTTTGTGATTTAAGGTATCTCATAATGCAGTCTGCATACCCTGTTTGTTTCCCAGCAGCCACATGATCCTGATGTCATGTGTATATTGAGGAAGGTGCTGTAAGCGATAATCATTGACCCTTAAGATGGTGGGACTGCTAGTGTTGTTAATTATTCCTGATGACAAACTAATGTGATGAAAGAAACATTCATTTTTTGGGTTTCGTTCTGCTTTAATGTTAGCCTCGTGGAACGACTGTGGTATTTCACTGTTGATAGTAATGTACTCTAACAAAATTAACTTTTTGCAGTCATTTACTCCATTTTTTGCTGTCCTTTTGATTTCCTGATTATAATGCCTTTTAAACTTTAATATTTATACTGCATATTTTCAACATCACATAGTTTATTTCATTTTGGAGTGCTCGAGAACACTTTTATAGTTGACTCCAACATGCAGTCCTCTGGGATATTTGATTTTGTTCACAAGGTAGGTTGGAGTTTGCGTGTGCTGTCAGCAAGCTTCATAGTTGGCACAATAGGCATGATTTGTTAGCAAACCTGGTAGAGAACCTGAGAAGTCAGAGAGGTAGCTACATGTAGTAGACATAACTTGGCCTCCAGCATTTGAGCCTGCAAGAGCTAGAGGCTCTCGCCATATTAAGGCGTGGTACACATAAATCATTAGTCAAGATGTGTTAAATTATGTGCCATTTGGCTAAGGTGTGCTTCTTCCGAATGTTACTTCCAAACTCTCTTCATATTATGCTGTATTAATACTTCTTTAAATTGCTTGTTTTTAAGAACTGCCAATATTTTAATACTCATTAGCAATAATTTTATACCTACACTGGATTTTCATACCACAATATGCACAGGTCTTTTATTCTGAGTAAGAGCATGTCTGAATGTTAGATGGTTAAAAAACCAACTAATTCCCCCCAATTGATTTTCTCCACATTTACAACAATTTTTGCTGGACTACTTAAAAGTGTAAAGGGGGATTTAAGCTGTACCAGTCTACAGGGTTTGGCAGAAGATAATTCCTTAATAGGTTATAAATTAACATTGTTTTGCTAGCTCATTCCATTTTCGTCAAAGGCACTGATATTGACAAATTTACTCTGTGATGACAACTGCTAATATTTAATATTTATAGTTGGGGTTTCTGTAGCTTGTAGCTGTTTTAAGCAAAATCAAATTAAATGCATATTTTTCTTCAGAATGTTCCAAATTCTATTCAGGAATTTTTTAAGTTTAATCAAGAATTTTGCAGCTTTACTCAAGTAGTTTCAGTGTACCTATTCAAGAATTTGAGAATTAGGTCTCTAATTATTGCATATTTCATTGGCAATTGAAATCCTTACTTAGACTTTTGTACTTAAAATGTTAATAATTTATATATATATTTTTGAACCATACCAGAAAACAGGTCATAGCATTAAATTTCAAGTGTTTTTGAGACAGGAAAAATATGGTTAACAATGGTAAAATTTATTATTGTAAATTTTGATTTTTAGATAGCTCTTTGTATAAGCTATCCTTCATTCTGTGCTGTTTCAACCAAATATGAAAAGAATTGACAATGTTCTTTAAACTCATATATAACATTTCAACTTGTAATGTAGCTTTTCATCTAAAATTCTAACTTTGTAGGAGGCTTCCAAAAAAGTTACTTTTTTTTTTTTTTTTAATGTCATGTGGTAAATAATGTGGTAAAATGCTTTGAAATTCTTCATAAAAATTTCAATTTTGCACATACAGAGGCTTGCCTAAAATCTAACATTTAGGAAGCTCTCAACATAAGTTACCCTTTATTTTGCAGTAATTTAAGTCACATATCAAATGGAATTATGAAGTTCCTACTAGCTGTTATGTATAACATTTCAACTCCATATATGTACTGGTTCATGAGCTTATATTAATGATACAGATGGACAATGTCGTGCTCTGATATGGTGAAAAGATTCTCATCTGTTCCAGAAGGATGCAACAAATAAGGATGTTTAGAATTATAATTTAAGATACATATAGCTAGTTTTTGCATACTAAGTATAAAATATTTATGATTACTTTATAGTGAATACAAAAATATGTATTTCTAAATAGCCCATGGAATCCCTAGGAACTTGTAATGTGTAGATGAAGTAATGTGAATGCCACATATACCTAAGATATGCTTTTTTTTTTTTTTTGGTCTTAAGAATGCATTACAACAAGCCATACCACAGTTCAAATATATGTAGCATCTTGAAGATGTTTTGGTTGAAACATAGGCTTTGGGAATGAACATACTGTGATCTCATCAAATTCTGTACTTTTTAATGTACAGTAATTACAATGTTTCTAATGATAACATTCAAGTTGATGTAATGCTATCTATGTATTTTTAATATTTTCAAAGTTCTGCAAGAAAGAGGCTGGAATACATTACATTACTTGATTTCACCACAAGAAAGCACCCATCATCAGAAAGCAGAAGTGTGTCGGGGTGCATTCTTTATTTTTAGTTTTTAATTCAGTGGCCTATCTGATCTCTCATTAAGTGAAGCACTTCTGCCATCTTGAACACTAGTTAACATTTTAAGATCACCTTGATAGTTCTTGAATGGCAATAAAAAATTTAACAATACATGTATCCTTCTTTCATTAAGACTAGCACCTACAGATCTGCAAATGTTTTTCTAAGTTAAATATGCAGTTACCATGAGCTTAGTATATTGATATACTTCTCTATATTGTTAAACAGCACATGTAACTATTATCTGTAATACCTAACATGTTCCATATTCACAACCATGCTACAGTTAACATTAATTGCTGTACATAATACAGAACAACCAGCCACCAGCAACTATCTAGTATCACAAAGGCTATCTTCTACCTGGTTACATAAATACTGCCTCTCAAATATAATACTCTATACACATCACTATGTATATGTATATATAGATATATATATATTTATTTATTTATCGGCCACGGTCATGGACACAAAACCAATACCTAGCAACAATAACGACTATAACACATGGATGGTCCTTCATTTAATACATAACACTGAGGACATTTTATCTACTAAATGTTTACGAAAACTGCACTGTAATTATCTTTAACAGCACAGCCAGCTGACTGCTTATGTCATGGACTTCACTTGTTTACTTAGTAAACATGATACAAATCAAAAAATAAATACAGCAATTCTGTAAGTTTATACTTAAAAATTGGCACATATTTTGTCATGCAAGTGGATGGCAATATTTGTAGGCAAATTTTTAACAAGTTCTGCAGATTATCTAGCATTTTTTTCTTCTCTTTTTTTTTTTATGGTACTTTATTTTTCCCTGCAAGTGCCCATCAAATGTTTTTAGAGAGGATGTTTCAGAATCTACTTGAACATTTTAACATACATTTGGCACACTAATGTATGCAACATCAGGAACTAGAATTCAACTAACTTCAAATTGCATACGAGGTTCAATAAAGCAAAACAAAATAAATGTTAACAATTTGCTTATAATGATCTACATTTTAAAATCTTCAACAAAAACAATAAGTCTGTTACTGTGAGAACTAACATCCAGTACTTAAAGTGATCATGAAATAAAGGCAAGGATGAGGTTAATGTCTTTATAGTTTATTTTCACACACAGTGAAAATAATCTGTTCTCTTTCTTTTTGTGTGTGTTGATTTGTAACAAACTGAAACTTATATAACATAAATAACATCCTGTTTCTTTATTAAACACATAATTTAAGCAACATTAATGCAATAAAGATGCCAAAGTATGAGACTTTTGTATTTTAAAAAGACTGTATTTAATACCACTTTTTATCATGAGCACTTTAAGTACTAGTAACCCAATGCACTGCCACATTTACAGTTCTCATGTTTTCATATCCTTTGTGTCTATCTAATATTCCACAAGGATATCAAAATCTGTGGCATCAAATAATCAGAGAATTTAAGATTCCTGTGTTCACTCATAAAACATTAAGTTCAATTTTGCAGATTATAGCCACATTTTGCATTGACATAATGCAAGATAAATTCTCCTAAAACCAAATTTCATTACAAAAGAGGTAGATTGTCTTGTTCTAAAACCTGCTGAGCAAAGAGTTCTTCAGTTTTATAGCTTGTAAGACAAGCCATAAGCGGATCTTTAATTTCAAAGTAAAACATCAACAACATGTTATACATTCTTATATTAAAAATGTAACAACTTATAAAATATTTAAATTCCTTAAGTTACTTCTATTTTTAGCTTGTTTAAACACATAAGCAACCACTATTTTCCAGCATAATTCTGTCTTTGACCATGCATTTAGGGATAAGTATTTCTATAAAATTCATAACTACTACAATGAAATAACTGCAGTAAACTTTTTGTGGTTTTACCTAACTTCTAATTAACAAATCTAACACAAACGCTGATAGATTCAAGAATCTCTCAGATATTCCACTTCCAACATTAGATATTATTACATATTCAAAATCTGAGTGATCCGAAACTTTCTTCTACAATGTGATCACTTATTTACAATGAAATAAAAATTTGGATTAAAATCAGTGATGTCTACTTATTTAAATTTGAAGGTAATCAGATACCTTATCAAAACCCTACCAATAATGGCAATACACCATGGCAATACACCATGATTTGTAGGTAAAATTTCTAAAACTAGCATTTTGCATTAATAGATTTCATCCACCAATGCTGCTACTGCTGCTTCTAGTTTTTGGTAAGTGTTTAATTCATCACAATAACTGTCTTAAATCTTTGGAGACAGTATTAGCTGCATTATTGAGTATAAGCCCACTGCTATATGAACTTAGGGCTTAGAGATTTTTAGTGTAAGCAAAATCCTTTGGAGGAGGGGTAAAGGTGGGAAAATATCCTTCCAGAATGTCTGTCCATTAACAGATATTCTAAATCATCATCTGCTTTCCAAATTCTTTTTCTATTTCTTTTTTTAACTTGAAAACAAAAATAGAACAGAGGATGGTGTTAAGTTACCATCAAGTATTTAAAATTTTATGTTCATAATCCTTCTTTTACATCAAAAAGATTAATCCATATGAAGTTAATTGATTTTGTCATTTTCAACTCATTAATTCTAAGCATCTACAGCCATTGTGAAAGCCTATTTTTGTTCAAATTACCAGTATGAGGGTAGATCTAAACATTACAGTTCTAAATGGATCTTTTTTATTATAACATAGTATATGCAAACTTCATTGTGAGTTACACACATATAGGTGAAGGGTTAATGTTATTTATGTGATTTTGTATATTTCTGCTGATGTCTTTAAGACATATTATCTATGCTGAGCATTAAGTTTTAATTTATGTTGTATTATCTTTTAAAGAGATTGTGTTTTATTCATATTCAAGTGCATATTTGTATTATAATGTATTTTGTGTTCAAGACAAACATAGCACATTTTATGTTGAATAAATACACAAATAAATATATGCTTTGTGTATTCCTATTTGGCAGTGCCAGCAACATATTTATTATTCCTATGTTTAATTAATATTGTATTGTACTTTCATCTTAAAAGTGTTACGTTTTATAATAACTATTGTCTGCAATATACAGAGTGGTCACTGTATGATGGGGCCACAGATTGCGTGTATGCATGCTCTGCCTTTATGGCATGTTAAAGAACCTCAAGCCTGATAAAGGGGCCTCTGAGCAAAATTACCACGCCCAATATAGAATGGGACACTAAGGACCATAGTAGTTAAAGAGCATCCATAAATAAAAAAAATAAAATAACAAAAAAACATCTGAAGATGCCAAGAATGCCTAATGCAGATGGACATCACTTTCAACACCACTTATAACAAATTTAGAATGGAAAACCCCTGTGTAATAGACAGTGCATGGAGCATGCATACACGTGATCCACAGCCTTACAATATAGCAAACACACTATACTTTGAATATTCATGTTTGATGGCATGATTGTACTTATTTCTATGGATAATGAATAAACTACATAATTGCCCAATATGAATGAAAATTGATAAATTTAAATGAGTAAAAAGCACTGTTAAGTCTTAGTCTGCATAAAGCAGCTAAAAAATACTCCAATATGGAGGTATCGAACATTTGCAAGTACAAACATAACTAAATTAGCTGGATACTGTTCATAGCCAAGGTGTTTTAAAGGCCATAATTTTTTTTTAAAAAAAAAGACATTTTTTATTTACGACACAGCAATTTTAAGGAATCTTAGATATTACTTTGTGAAGGAAATCATAAAAAGAGAAACCATACTACAAATTGCATAATTACCCAGTTTTATTATATTTTCGTGTGTAGCACATTTATTTAAATCACTACATCTCAATTTAATACCTTCTTTTCTCACATCTGCATACTTATTTCATTATTTTATGTTAATTACGTACTTATTTACTCTCTCTAAGGAGCAGAAAATTAAAAGCTTTTTTTCTATGAGATCAACTTGCTCTCTGCTGCAAAATAACCTTTATTTCATTATCAGAACTACACTGTTGCTGGGGTGTAACTAGACCTGCCAGGTGCCCTATATTGTGGATTTGGAGGGGTGGACCCAAGTTAATTAAGGTGTGGTACAGCATGCCTGGATGACAATGGGGCAGATAGAAGCATCCAGTATGATACCTATTTTGTAAATTTTGGAAACATATTATTATAAGTACTTATGTTTTAAAATAAAATTTGGGTTAAACTCTGACCCAGTCCCAGCTAATTCACACAGGGACTATTGATATAATGGACAATTCAACTAACACAGTTCACACAAGACATTTCACATCTGACTTTTAACACAATGGATATTACACATAAAATGTTACTCTCACACAATATTCACATTGAGTGTTAAACATATGACATATCGTAACGCTGACTTTTCTGAGTAACAAACTTAAAAGTACGGTTATTACAAACTTAACATTTATGATGTGATATTCCCTTTTGATGGAAAATGAAGTTTAAATCATTCCGAGGGGGGAAAAAAATGGCTTCGTTTTAGTTCAAGGAGGATACTTATATAATCTTAATTCAAGAAATTGTAACCAAAGTTTTACAGGATTTACTAGAAGAAATCTATTGCATGAAGCGGGCAGTAACAGTCACTAATGGCACCAATGTGCAAGTACTTAAGTCAGATAAATATGAACACCCACCATCCCAAGAAGAAGCAGGAGCTCTTAGGAGATATGTACAGCTTAAATAAACTGCAGATAATGAATCTACTGCCACTCCTGCATGTATCATTCAGTGTGAACTAGAAAGAGTATCACCAGAAATATTGCCGCACCTTCCACTTAGAGAGTCTTTAAAGAGAAGTATTAACAGAAGATGACAATAGAATTTACCAGCCAACCCTAAATCAATAAGAGAGCTTAGAGCAATTTCAAATGAATTCCGTGTTACAACAACAGGAGAAAGTTTTCAAATACATGTCACTTATGATGGCCATTACAGCAAAGATGAAGATGAGTATGACTGTATAATTTGTTTGGAACCAAAAACCACATAAACAAATTAATGTGATCGACAATATGGCATATAGATGCCACTTTCAAGACTGCGCCCGTCATTTTCACAGATAGTGACAGTCCATGAAGAATGTGTTGGTCATCCATTTCCCTTCACCTATGTGCTATTAACAAATGAGCATCAAGCATCGTATGAAGTAGTACTTGAAGCTGTCATACAAAAGTCCTCTGATTATGGGTGGGATCTACCATGATATCTTTTGACATGAGTATAATTCATACTGTTACTAAGTTCCCTCATTCTACTTTAAGACTTTGCTTTTTCCAGCTCAAACAAAGCGCATGGCAAAAAATGCAAGATTTACATCTTCAAGTTGCTTATAAAGATCCGAACAATGGATTTCACAGATTTTAATTCTTGTATTTGTTCCTGTTGAAGCTATTGCAGATGCTTTTGGTGCAGTGCTTGAAACAATCCCAAGAGAAATGACTGATTCTGCCAAGTACTCTAAAAGTACATATACTGCTGTTCATGCCTGATGAAGTCATCCAGCTGATGAAGCTTGATACCCTCCCAATAATCAGTTTCACACCACGAGAAATAATGAACCTTGTACTAATAATTCCATAGAAGTTTGGCATAAGAGGTTACAAACAATTGTAGCTAAGAATCACCCCTCCTTGTATAAGCAAATCCAAAGCCTGTAGAAGGAAGAATCTGATATAGAAACAATGATCCAAGAATTTGATGTTAACTGAAGTAATAAGCAAACACAGAAAAGGAAGTATAATAATTTAAATTTAAGATTGCAAAACATAACTGTTCACTATAACCAATACAACAATGAAGGGTGAATTCAAAAATATTTGAGACACAATATTTTAACAGCGAAACATGTTTGAAAAAAAAAAACTTAAAATTTCATTTCATTTCGCTTAATTTCCATGTATCAATTTTCTTTAGGTGAGTTGTCCTGCATCCATTTTCACATGATGTGTTAACGTATGATCTGAAATGCCATTTGTCCAAAAAACTGTTGTGTGAATGGTCCTTAAACCCTCCAAATACATGTTCCCATAATAAATACTTTTCAAAGTTAAGGTTTATTTCGCTCCATAAAAATGCAAGCTACTTTCATGAAACTGTGTAAGAAGTAGGTGCAGTAGTTTTTATGCAATACAATTTTCGTTTGTTACTGCAGGAAAGACACAAGCTTTTGCCTTTATTTTAATTATTTTTAGTGGTGTTTAATGTCAATTTTTACTACATATGCACTAAGTGGTGGACACTGATGATACATGAGATGCAGTATTTGGGAAGGAAAGATACCAGGCCTAAGTTTAGGATACCTTCCCCTTCTCTGCATTTGCAGTTATGAGGACTGAGAAAACCTAAGGGGGTAGAACTCAAGTCAGAGAGGATAGTACTGGTGGAACTTGAGCTGCATATATTCCATTCACAAGTCTGTGCCCTAATGCCCTTGGTCACCTGTCACTTATTTCAGTATTGAAATTTTCAACTTTATCATTGGCAGAAAAGAGAGAATATTCCATGAAAATGTATGTTTTTACACTGCAGTTAAAACAACAAAGTGTTAGAGAATAAATCCTCACAAATATAAAATTTAAAACATGGTGAATCATTTTATTGTTCTTATAAGTGGTCACGCAAAGTTTGATAATTATGTGCCTTGGGAGATATGACTGGCTTGCTAAGGCACAGCTTTTAACTTACATCTTCCCCTAAGTAGAAAGGAAGTACACCAAATGCATGGAATTCCAAGATCTCTGAATCGAATTTCACAGAAATCCAAAATAAAACAAAATCAGAAGCAGGTCATAGACCTTACATATCAATAAACACCTGCTACACTTTTCATAATACAAGAGTGCTGGTTTGTAAAAATGCTGAATTGACAGATGTTCCAAAGAAATGAAATCACAGAATCTTGGCTATCAACTTCTATATCTGCTCACTAGATTCTAAAAGCATTACCACAGGGAACACAAAAGCAAATAAATGGCTACATCATTTGAAAATCTCTGCTATTGCCAAGAGGAAGGAAAGATCATTATAGGTGAGGAAACACAAGTTTTCACATTCCTTCAAGTTAAACTGCATCACATGACAACAATCTGTTTTACAGCTATCAAAGAAATTTGACGTTTTTTCTTCTCTGAAACAAAAGGAAGAATGACTGTGATTTGAGATTTAGCCTGCTGCTGTGTAAGTTTCTTCTGCAATAATAACCATTAGTATTACTAATGGTTATTAATTACATTAATATTACTCTCGTCAAATCAAATGCAGGTTTTAAACTGAAGAGTTCAAGCTGAAACTGTGATTGAAATCCCCTAAAACAATACTTAGTGTAAATTTCAAACATTAGCTACTACGGCCAACTTTCTGCTACACTCAACTGCTATAAATGGAAAGTAACCTCTCTCTAAACTCAGAGAGATAGTGAAAGAAACTTTGCCAATAGGCTCAAAGTCTATAAATAACCAATACTCTTTAAGGGGGGGATGTAAGGTGATATTTCTATTTTGCACAATTTTAAAGCTACATACTAATATTTTGTACACATATTTGGGGTGTTATGTGGAACTACTTGGCAGAGTTTCATTTCTGTATATCACTTAGTTTTAAAATTATTGAAAATTTTCATTCAAAATATCTGTAAATTTTCAAATGAAATACACTTCACACTTGTTTGAAAAAAAGTTTGAATTTCTTTTTACAAAACCAGAAACTCACTTAGAAAAAAATGACCTGCATAGCAAAAATTTCAAAATGTTTGCAATCACTACACACATTATATGTTTTATCTCAAAAAGCATTAAGTTAATCCTGAATTCCATGCATCAGATTTTTTTTTTATGCTTCATAGAATGTACAGTAAAACTTTCAGCTCTATAACACGTATTTGTGGATATTATATTGTTTTGAGTGAGTAAAAGTGTAGCAAAAATTAAAGTGAGGAAAAATGAGCTTAAACGTTTGTGAGTAGTTAACCAGAAATAATGACTTGCAGACCTTCCTAGAAGTGTCCAGCTTAGATGTGTAATTTGTACTCTTTTTTTCCATTAAAAGCACGGCAAATCAGTTCTAATTTATGGCATAAGCCAAGGCTTTCAGTGCCAAGTCCTATATACAAATGCTTTTGATTGTGGTCATTACATTTCAGGTCCTTCACCAATGATGACAGTTAAACTGGTGTCCACCAATATATATTTACACTCTTCAATATTTACAGCAGGTATATGTTAACAATTATCCTCCAGCTGTTTCTGCCTTAATTTTTTCTTTTATACATCACATTCTCGCTCATCTAACCTTTCATTACGGTATTATTTACACTTGTTTCTGGCTCATGTATATGAAACAACATATAATTTGATGTTACAGAACATCTACTGGCAGAGCTGCTTTACTATGTTATATCAATCACGGTGGCTCAGTGACAGATCAGAAATTAACTTTCATGGAAAAAATCCCACAAAAATCAATAAAAAAAAAGTGGATTTGTTTGCTTCATGCAGCGATTCCATCACTTTTCATGCCTTCTCAGGGACATTTAAGGAGTGCAGACCTTCAAATAAGACGTAATTAGAACAACTTCCAGGCACTGTAGTGCTTTAAAACTTTGCATATATGCACTTTAAAACACCTAGTATTTTTTGATACAAAAAACACATGTGAAGTTTTGCCATTTTTGGTCACATTTTCACCCGTTTCCCCCCTTAAGAATGGCACGTGTTCAAAAGTTTTGCAGTTAAGTAAGCTGAACTAGCAACTTGCCAATTTAAGTACACAAAATGACACTATCTGCAAAGCATTAATTAAATTTAATCCTAAACTTTCTGGATAAATTATTGGAAAAAGATGACTCTTAGCATTTACAGGTCATTCTTTCCAAACTCTTCAAAAATTTCAAAGCTTTGACAATGGGCCAAATGAGTTTCTGAACTTTTGTCCTCTTCTATTTAATTCTTAATTTCTCATATATGCATAATCACATTTTACAATAAAGTTAATGTGCATAATTGATATTAATTATAATATGCAGTTGCAATTAATGCTGCAATAAGGGATTAGTTATTAACTTCAGTTTGTGATTCATCCTGCATATTGAATTAATTCTACATAAAGCCTCAAGAATATGACCTTAATGTTCCTTAAAATCCCCAGGTGTTGTTCTAGACAGACATCTTTTGCTTTTGTATCATATCTGTAAAGCAGATCAAGTGCATACTAAACTATTCCAGGTTTTTGAGTTTAAACCCAAAATGCAAATTAAAATTATGTGGTATAAACATTTGACTTTACAGGAGACCTTTTACTGAATACAGCAATGAGCATTTTTGAACTCATTTTTTGCGTTTCTGGCACTGATTATACCAACACTCTGCTCTGATTAATATTCTACTATCTCTGTTTAGCATTAAACCGCTGTAATGAAAACATTTACCCATAAATTTGAGACACACTCAGTTTTATGTGAAGCACTATTATATTTAATTCCATTTGACTTTATTCTCTGCATGTTACTTAGGAGCATAAAGAGAGTAGAACAAACCTGATTAAACTTCTGATGGGTCCTATATTATTCTTAAATGATATCTTCCTATATAACCACCTTAGAAGGACAAATAGGGAGGAGTGCTTAAACTCACTTAACTCTGGTTGAGAAGTACTTTCTACAAGCAATCTGTGAAACAGTGGTGATAGGGATAGTCGTTATGTTGACACTGATGATGGTGCACCTGTAGTTACTTAAGGCAAGTTTTAGTTCAGCTAGCTATTAAGTCTCCTGATCTCTTAGGCTTGTATTCATAAACGGTATTTTCAGTGATGACTTTTCGTAGTAAGCTACGAAAGTTTAGCTTCAACGAAAGTCTTATTCATAGACGACAGTTTCAATACTTCAACTTTGATTCTGGAAAGTTCAGATTTCATGACCTAGTTCCAATGTTGGCTAACCCAATTTCCAAACACAAAGCCCTCTATAGCAATAAAACCAGTTCATGTAGGACTTAAATCAACTGATGATTGCAAGAGAAGGCACTGGCCAAAGCATCTGCATTTTACTCCTCCCCTCCAACAAGTGCATATAGGGAAAACTTGAATGTGTTGAGGTTAGAATGCTGTTGTATTGTTCAGATTTTTTTTAATTTGTTTTTGGAAAGAAGGATAACTTAAGTGTAGAAATTCTTAAAATGTAAATGCACAAAGCAGGAACATTTAAAGGTCCCTTAGAAAAATGGAGGAGTTTCTAGCTCATTGGTTAGAAATTTAAAAAAATATGCATTTTTGTGTATGTCAGAGGCATAGTTACAGGGGTTAGGACTTCCCCTTTCTTGGATCCTCCACTCAATATTAACACTCAGTAATGTTGTTGAAAGGTCCTTCTGTAAATCAAAGAACTTTATTCCAAACCTTTCCTTGAGAAAATTCTTGCTAACCCATTGATGTTACTTTCTCAGAGTGAGCTACAATTTTTTTTGGGGGGGGTGGGAGCTACAGCAACCTAAAACATAATCAATTTTAAATTGCAAATATTGATCTATACATTTCTTTTCTTATAAATACCTCATTTGTCTTAGATTACACACAAAATAACTTACCAATAGACAGAAATTACTGGCATTTCACATTCAGAATGTGAAGCTCAAAATTTGATGCAAATAATGCCTTTATTATATAATTATAATTATATGTGAGAAAGCAATGATGGATTCCAATGGGTTTGACAAGACTGAGATAGCTGTTTATTTATACTAAAAATTGCTTAGTTTTAATGTGAAATTTTTTAAAAAGGAACTTCACTTGAATCTCAGATTAAGATTTTCAGCCACTCATAGCGGTAATCATCAATAAGTTTTGTTCCACAATTCATTGTGCAGCAGAAAAGCACCCCAAATTATGAGTACACATCACAACCTAACATCTTTTTACTGATGTGAGATAATCTACTGAGTTTACTATTTATTGTAAACTAATAGAAGACAAAAGAATTCATAACATTTCCCTGCATAATATTGCAGCAAAATTAATAACTATATGATGAGTGGAATAGGTAATCCATTTAATGTTTCTTTCAGCAACATGTGTGCAAACATAGCTACTATATCCAAATTCGGTTTATCAAGTTTGTATCTGGATCTGAATTTGTTGTCCCTACAGAATTCTACTGGATTTTGTGCATCCCTTGCAATGCTGAGGAATACAAGCATTGTCAACAATGTCCTGAATTTGTTGCATATTTTCAGCAAAGTCTACTACCATCAAAATATCTGCCATTTTCACGGTTTTCTCTGTAAAGTCAGGATAAAAGTCTAGCATATCTGCAACTTTGAAGTAAAGTTCCAATCAAGGCTATCTTTCTGCAAAATCTTGTTCTTGGATAGCAAATAAACAATTCCATACTTGCAAATCTCTACTTTTATCCAAAGTCTCGTTCACGAATACAAGCCTTAAATTTACAATTGGAGCCACTCTTAAGGTAAGCACTGGGCGGAGATGAGACCTATAGTAGTGAAGCTTACATGGCTCAAAATATCTACCAGGAACTGTTTTTCTTGTGTATATGCTTGCTACTTAAACTGCCTTACCAAAACAGGTATTTAGGAGCAAACCTTAAGTTGTTTTATGTTAGTATGTTAAACACTAGCAGAGTTCCCTGATATTACAGCATTTAATAAAGGTATGGAGCTGAAATATTTAATCTACTATTATCAATGTATATTTGACCTTCCAGGCAATTTAAGGTAATGTAGACATATGACTACTGCCTATGCTCAGGAAAGAAAAAGCATAATGAGTAATTTGTGCATTGTAGGCAGCCTCAGACTTTCACAATGGCTCATGTGCACAGAATTTAGAACAATTTCCCTTTATTTTAACCTTTAAGACATACCACACAAGATAGAACTTGCTAAATTTAGCTAAAATTGTTTATAGCTAATAGAAAATTTGAGCACCTAAATAACCAATTGATATACCTGATACACCATTAGCAAAACATTCTTTTTCCAAAAGCTGCAGGGGTATTCACATGTGACAATTCTTGGTTCAAAATTGATCAAGAGTTAACATTCTTCTCCCTCCAAAAAGAGTACTGCAAAGTTATTTCATTTACTCTATTCAGTAAATCATGCCATTTTTGGTAGGTCTACTGTGCTACAGTGTCCTAAAGTTTCATTATATTTTATAACTTCTGTTTCTTCTTCCTATATTCTAACAAGAAGCTAAACTAAGACTTTGCAACATTTCTAATGACAACTAACTAAACACTATTTCTGCTTTCACTTAAGGAATCTGAATATTTTATATATGACAGGATTTCCAATTATACTATTTAGCAATGGCAACAACTGAGAAGTTTTTCTGCATTATACTCATTTGGAATTTTGCATTCAGATTATTTCTTGCAGAATAAAACTATGAGATCTCTATAATGTCATAAAAATACCTGCTGGTTGCTTGTCATCAACTGGGATTTTGCTTTATCCCAAAGCTGATTCCTTGCTTCCCTTTAAAATTCTCAAAGAGGTTTATCTCACTAGGTCCTGGAGGGCTTGTATATTAGTTAAAGTCACTGGCCGAAAAAAGGCAAGTGGCTTTTCTTCCTCTGAGCACCAGATTCCTTTTTAAGCCCCTATTTGCTGTATCAATTTTGGTAACACAGCTTTTCCATTGTTCTTCAAATTCATTTGGAGGGAGATTGCTGAAATAGTGCAACACTTCACGGATCAACTGGATCTTGTGCACATTGAACTGGCGCTTTCCCATCTTGCCATTGACATTGCAGAGAATGCGCTCCTCTGTGGAGAAGAGAATCTTCATGAGGTCGCAGGCCAGCTGCTCTAGGGTGCGGGCTTTGGCCCATGTGGCCAGCACCTGAGCTCGAGGAAGTAGGCAGGCATAGGGCAGCTGCTGGTAGGGGAGTAGCTGGTCCAGACCAGAGTCATCATCGCCACCTTCTCCTGTGTGTGCCACACAAGACAACATGGACGTTAGTCACATGCTCTGTGGCTAGCCCAATGCCCAATTCACCACATGCTTCATTCTTAAGTCTGCTTACACCTCATAACTTATGACTACACTCAACGACACACATAACAACTTAACATTTAGCTAAAAATGCACATGTAATACAACATATCTTCATTTGAAGCATCATGTTCCCTACATACTCAACAGTTACATTATTTTCTTTGCCAACAATGCATACAGCAGCATTACACCCAAGCAGCTACAAAACACAAAACTTTTATACCTCTTTTTGTTCTTTACAGCTTCCAACTCCTGCTCTGATTCAATATGGTTCTACTTATATTAAGCTGCTCTAGAGCTTAATGCAAAACTTAAGCAGACTCAGTTTTATGCAACTCAAACAGCTCTACAAGAGTTTAGCATAACAAGAAATAAATCAAAATGGTTTCATTTGCTCTTCAAATAATGGGCAAGGCTAATTCAGAGGCCATAGCAGCTACCTTATGCATCAACTGAATGAGCTGGAGCTAAAATAAACTACACAATTTTTTTGGATTATGATGACTACCAAATTTTGTAATGTAGACTTAATGGTGGAAATAGAAGTCAGACTTTTCCCACTAATCAAATCATATGGCTTGCTTTATGATCAAAAAGAAGGAAGAAAGAAGGTTTTATTTGTGGCAGGGTGATTTATTTGGGAAGATATAAAACTCAAAACAATAATCAAATTATGCTAATCTCTTGCTAAGTCAAATCAACACTTCCTGCTCCGCTAGTTCTTGGTTCTTATCTAGAACACACTTCATGACACTGTTGCTAGTATCAACCATCAGATGTCGATTTGAAGATCTCTTTACAATCAAGGTGCCCAGCGTCTTCTGGTGGTTTTATGAACTTGAAGTTAGGATTTTCTTACCAAGCAATACAACAATTCATGAGTCTTCCTACAGAATTTTTAATGTAGATCTTTTTCCAAGAGGTCAATTCGGTTTCTCCTTAAATATTTTTAGCAGTGGAATTGTTTCCCCTTCTCATGATTCCCTTCCAAAAATGAGTCACTGCAGATTTGTCAATTTCTTTGTTCCTTAAGTTCCTGAGGTGCAAAACTTCAACATTAGGCCCAAAGAGTACTTAAGGAACAAAGAAATCAACATATCTCAAATGGCCCATTTTTTGTGGGGGAATGGAATCATGAGATAGAGGAAAAACTTCAACTATCAAATTATTGCTTTGGGAGCAACTGAATTGACCACATAGGAGAAAAATTGCATTAAAATTTTGAAGAAAGGCTCGTGAATTTCGATAATGCATGGGAAGAAATTTCTAACTTCAAGTCTGTAAAACCACCAGAAGAGGCACATCAATCATCACCAAGGAGATCTTCAGTCTGGCTATTGCAGGTCCTTTCAAAGATAACTTACTTTGAATTCATCAGATTCTTCATTATTCGGTCATATACAGACAAATTTGCCATTGTTAGTTGCATAAAACAGTGCAACTAACAGTAGCATTCAGACACAATTTGTTCCACACAGCACTTGGGAGTAAGGCTTTGTCTCATTTTTTGTTTCAGAATTTGGGATCATTGCGCAGAATGTACTGAGTTATAGGGATAGCTTGTATGTCTTCAATAGCATTTTAATACACTGCAGTCTTTATTTATGTCTGGCTGAAATTCAATAAGAATTTTAAAATAAGAGAACACTTGAAAAAGTTTGGATTAACTTGAGTCTCAACACGCATATCAATTATTTGCTGGGATATGTTTGGACCTGACACAGACCAGTAAGAGCATAACAACAAATTTTGTACTTCCATGTCATTATGGATGTTCCTGCTACTGCTATGCATGTATTTTAGCTGAAATGGCATCATTACTCAGAGCCATAAAGATTAAGTTTGTCGATTACTCTTCTCAATAAAACCATCAAAAATTTTATTACCTTACAAATCCCAGTTTATGCAAATATTTATATTTTTTTTTAGTAATTGTGATAAAAATAGCATGCATTTTTTGGAGCACAATAAAACAAGGTGCATTTGAGATTTCCAAAAATGAAAAACTTGACAGCATGAGCTTTTATTAACTTAAAATCCAGTTAAGTTGCATAAGAGCCTCCAAATGAACTTGGAGCTCACTAACACTAATTCAGGGGCTGTCTGCATTTTTGTAATCAACAGCAGCAGAAATTTAACGCATTATGCAGTTTTTGAAGATTAATTAAAACAAATTCAATCGTCAAAAAATATGAAAATATTGCATTTTGCTTAATTTCATAGTAAGCAAAGATGGATACCTCAAGCTTAAAATACTGATCAAGAAACACAAGGCATTTAACGTAGATACATATGCTTCATTCATAAATTATAATAATATCTGATGTAGTGAATGGAGTAAAATTATTTGAAATTTAAATTATGATGTAGTGCCAAGGTATGTCATTAAGTTATACAAAAAAAACTGAGTTAACAACAAATTAACATCCTGTGAACTTATAAATAGAGGTTTTCATAAAGGATGTGTCAAACATACTGCTTTTCAGAGTTTAATCTAAAAATCAGATACTGGAGACAACTACCCCTTGGAAACATAGCAATAGACCACAAACTGAAATTTGATACAGTTTTGTATGCAGAAGATTAGGTGCTGTTCACTAATTCTGATGACAAGCAGTAAATATCGTAACAAAGTTGCTATTGAATATGACGAAAATATCAAAAGAAAAAACTAAAATACAGTATGACCTCGGTTATACATTTTCAAGGGGAGTCAGCTAAAATAATGTAAAAATGAGAAAACATAAAAGTTAATGTTCTTATGGAACTAAAATTGTTTTATTATAGTATTAGTCAAAACTAGTTATGTATTATTTAATGTAAGCAAGCAATAAATGAAACAAACACATAAATAATAGACATAATTCGCTATTTACAGTACCTATTTACATGCATGCCAGTACTGTTATAATTCAAGCTAAAACAAAAATCAAGAGTGCTAGTACTTTACATTGGTTTAAAACAGTTGTCAGTTTTTCTTTACCTCTTTGATTTTTCCAGTCATACAGAAGTCGATTATATGCACTAGACACAGAAATGCTGTCATCATTTATGCTTTGCAGTGGTAAAAATCGTTGTGTAATTTCTAAAGCTTGAATTGTCTCGTGCACACTAGGAAAACTTTCATCATTTATGCCTACTTTATCATCACTGTCGTCATCAATATTATCAAATGCAACCTGGGGAAGAATAACCTTGACCGACTGTATTGTTAACGCATGCGCAACACGGAAATATTGATGCCTCGCCCAAAGTGCTTACTGGTTTGTGCTGCGACATCAAGGATACAGTACACACAAACCCTGCATAATATGTATGTCTTAACCTAGCATAAATATAACATATAAATAAGTAAATGTATTTCATGCATGGGGACCAGAAAAATGTGATGTATTAATGAGAAAACATTTAATCAAAAAATGTATAATAGAGCTAAATATTAATCGACAAAGTTCAGTATCTAACAAATTTAGCATTTGTATCTGTGAGAAATGTTGAACAGAATAACATACAAGTGAGGTTCAACTGTACTAGCTTTCTGAGAAAATATCCTATTCTTAGGAAGATTTGTCTTGATAATATTCTACTTGAAAAAGTGAAGTGCTTCAGTGCTTTGGACACCCTCTACCTTCAGCTGAGGATATTGACATATAAAATAAAATTATCATTAATGCATGAAATTCATCAAGAATCACCAGAAATGTGTTTTATGAGAAGAACTATGGGTTACATAGATGATGGGATCATAAAAAGAACAAATCTTTAGAATAGCCGAACATGGCATCAATTCTACCACAGTTAAAACTTCAGAACGACATTAACAAAATGGATGCTACTGTTATTGTTGTTGATGAATGATGATTACAACATTGAGACTGAAGAGAGAAGAAAGTACAACCTTTGTCACCTACAAATAATAGCTTTAAGTCATAGCTTTTAAACAGTGTTATTTTAAGAGAGATCTTAACTGAAAGTAGGATTAAGATATTAAGGTGTAGCATTATGCATATAGCTTATATTTAGTTTTATGGTTGCAGAAACTAACAAGATATTTTATTATAATCTGAACAGTATGTTCTCATCTTCTTAGTACCTCAGTCTTCACTTACAGAATTTCTGAACACAATTAATAATCCTAACACAGGTAGAATTATAAACACAGAACACACCTGTGCACCAAAAGCAAATTATGAGAGAAGTTGGTAAAGCTTGAGATAGTAGATGGCAAGCAGTGGTGATGGGCACATGCCATTCCTAGGTTTACTAGTTTCCATGCACCATGCCTTTTTAGGGAGCTCACAACTAAGGAAAAATAAATAACAGCCACATGACTTCCTATACCTATTGTAATTTCACATTTATTCTAATCATTCATGTAGAATGTTTTTCTATATCAAACCAATACCCATATAGAAATGCTATGTACACATTCTGTACAGCCTAGCAGAGTCTGAGGCAACAGTCAGCTGTTAATACAAGTTGATAAATCAAAGCAATGAGGTCTTAAACACAAAAATGCAACCTTTAACATTTCAAAACAAGCTTGACTTAAAATCTCAGAAGTTTAATCATCAATTAATCATCAACAGCAAATATTTAAAACATGACCAATATCGAGATAAAAGTGATTTGACATGATCTGTATGTTTTAATATGAGCTACATTTTCTTGTAGCAAGTTTAATGACTATCTTTTGTTTTCCAGTTACACACGGTGAACAAAAACTAAGGAATATTGCTTATAACTATGTACCTTGAATGTTTATTAAAATGCTAAATGATGCTGTATCTGTTGGACGTAGTTCACTTAATATTTTTTGCACATAATTTGGAAAATTTACTCTCAGGTATATAGACTGTGTTAAAAGATGCACTTTTCTAGAACAGCAAACAATAGTTGTTTCTACAACAGCAATTGTGTTTTAATTCTGTGTATGGCTACTTATTATTTAAAAACTCAAAAGTTATATTTTTCTTGCTGCCCTTACCCTTGTAACTGTTGTTCTAAGTGAGAAACATTTACTAATAAGTGCTGCCCAAGTCAAGTAATTATCTAATACCTTATATGCATTAATGGCAAGAAAATTAAATATAAAACAAAGTATTAAGAAATAAATTCACCATAAGAGGAATTTCAGAGATGCAAAAGTATAGTTTGCTATTTGGGAAACGTGTATTTTTCAATAGATTCTCTAGATCAGGGAATGCAAAGCTTCCAAACTATACGCAAAATAACGTTTGTCAAACAAATGCAGCAACATTTCATAATCCTGAAGAGGATTTCAACTGCAATTTTCAGAAAATTCATGCCAGGTACATTTTTTATTTATGTCAATGCCTTTAATTTATATTAAAACCAAAATTATTAAAATAATTTTTGAGAAAGAGAAATACTATTTAAAGAATTGTTTGCAGTGGGGTGCGGGGAGCGAATTCAATGAAAATCTTTACCTTGCACTTCAAAACAAAGGACATTATAGGGCCTGAAACATAATACAGTGAGCTTTAAAGTCAAATCCTAGAAGATGAAGTAAGGGTCACTGTGTCCTGTAGAAGATAAGAAAGCTCAATACATTTAGTTTAAGCTAACTGCTAATGCAAATGTAGAGGGTACATCAAATATTACGTAGAATATGTGCAAACAGCGTATGCTATAAATCCTTGTATCTTCGGCATGACAGCAGCTACTACATTTAATAGTGGGTTTCTCTGGTTGTGTAATATTTGGGGAGGAGTTGCTTGCCTGATGCGAAGGGAGACGGACGTGTCAGCATATGCACTTGTGATGGAAAAAAATGGGTACTGACATGCAAACGTACTGAATCAGAATCTGTGTTTCTAATGCAAATAGAATCAACAACCAGAGGAAAGAACAAGAATAGATAGGAATAAGATTCTGGTATTTTGTTTGTTATATGGAGTTTATTAGTAATTGGTGGAGTGGAAATAAATCCTGGATCAACAATGGAACAGCTAAGCGAAATGCTAGAAGCTATCACTAAAGATATAAAGGAAATAAAGAACATGGAAAATAGAATTGACAAGAAAATTGGCAACAAGTTTGAAGTGATCAAAACGTTAGGAGAATTTGTAGGCGAGGTAAAGGAAGAGATAAAGAGTGTAAAAGAAGATTAATTTAACTGGCAAACTTGGAGGAAGGAAATAGGAAGCTAAATCTGATAATTTTTGGAATAGAGAAGGGATAGACGAGCCTGGCAGGATATAGAGGACCTCTTTCAAGAGAAACTAAAACTAAATATTGTTGAATGGGAAATTGTGGATTGTTTCAGAATTGGAAAAGGGAAGAAGCTGAGACCAATAATCGTGAAAATGGCTACAATGAAGTTCAAATGGGAAGTGTTGAGGAACAGCAAGCAGCTGAAAAGCACAAAAATATTTATTGAGCAGGATTTGGGAAAGAAGCAACCGGAATTAAAATCGTTATCAATAATAGGAAATGAAGAAAGCGAGAGATGCAGGAAAAAAAGCTTTCATAAAAGCAGTCTATCTGTGGGTTGAGGGAGTGAAACAGGAACTTCATCTGCATTACACCGCTTTTGAGGGGAATCATATCCTACATGCGATGGACGGCAGAAGAAATGGTCAGCAGGGAGATTACCAGAGAGAATCAGCACATATGTCACCAGTGATGAAGCCAGAGTCACTGCCAGCCTAGCTGAGAGGGATGGGGAAAATACGTCGTCAGTGGGCATCACTGAGATGATCAGTGCAATGTGAATCACTGCTGTTGAAGAGACATGGAAGGGCACCTTAGGAACAACAGCTGGCTTGGATGTATGGAATAAAGTAGGCTTAACTGTTTTTCAACGTTGTCAGGTAGTTTGAAAGTGAAAGATTGTGCGCACACAATAAGCCAGGTGAATCCAGAAGTAGTTTGCATTTGAGAGGAAAGGTTCAGTATAGGATTAGAATTATTGATAAAGTGCTGGAATGTGAAGAGCCTATTAGAGAAAGTGTGTAACAATGAAATTCAGCAAGTGCTAAAAAGTGGCGATGTGATAATTGCAGTGAAAACATGGTTGGAAAGTAAAATTAATACAGAATTACCTGTGTTTGACTTTTATAGTGTAAATGGTGTGAAGAATCAGAATAGTGGTAGAGCTTCAGGTAAGTTAGGTTGTTTTGTGACGAAAGATGATGGGTTTAAGGTGATAGAAGAAAAGGAGTTGTGGAACAAATCAATGTTATGGCTTACCTTGTGAGACATTTTCCAAAAAGGCGATTTGTGTATTGCTATTGTGTACAACCCTCCTGCGTCAGATACTTTCATACAAACATGTTTAGGAAAGTGAGTTGGGGCATTGAAGAGCTGAGAAGTACGTATGGTAAAGGGGAAATAATAATTGTTGGAGAGTTCAATGCAAGAACAGAGGAACAAGAGGTTAAGTTGATCAACCCAACTGAAGAGCATGACAAGGAGATTGAAATAGAGAACAGGCACAGCAAAGACACAGTTATCAATAATGAAAAGAAAAAACTTGCAGACTTTTGCGAAGAACATAATCTTAAGATCTGTAATGGATTGAAAGGATTGGACTTAGAAGGGGAATTCACATTTCCAAATAAGAATGGAAAGTGTGGTGGATTACATAATGTGCTCACTAGATAAGGGCAACTGGATTCTGGACTTTGAGGTTATGAATACGGTAACATCAAGTAACATCATTTTCCACCAAGATTAAAATTAGAAGAAGTAAACAGGGTATGAAGGAATAGTAAAGAGGGGTTGTAGAACCTATAGAGTGGTGGAATTATACAAATGGAGGGAAGAAAAGCATGAAATATTTTGTACAGAACTAAATTCAGAAAGTGGGAAAATATTACAAGTAAGAGTAGAAAGCTTATTAAATACTGATAAAATAAATAAAGGTCTAGTAACACTAGAATACAATGTGAAAAGCATGGGAGACGGATGAAAGTTGAGACCTATAAGGCTAGCAAAATGAAATGGCTCGATAAAGATTGTCAAATGGCAAAAAGAAGAGTAGCACAAGAGTTGAGAAACTGGCAGCAGTCAGGGCAAAAAGAGGAGAGGGAAAATTTTTTGGCTCTTAGATTTTTTTTTCTTTTTTCTTTTTTTTATTTATGGACACACTTTAACTGCTGTGGTCCTTAGCGTCCCATTCTATATTGGGCATGAAAGACGGTAATTTTGCTCAGAGGCCTCCTTATCTGGCTTGAGGTTCTTTTACATGCCGTAAATTACGACACGGGACCACCGGCTTTACTTCCCTTCCAAAGGAAGCCATGCTAAGGATTTTTACGCCCAAAAAATCCATCGCCCTCTGCCAGGTTTGAACCCGCGACCTCGGGAACTAGAGGCTAGTAGGCTCTTAGATGGACATGTACCTGCCTTATTGAGGAAAAAAAGTCAGAATGGGGTATAAAAATAAGCTAAATATTAAACGAAGTGGCAAAAACTCATAACACAAAGAAAATATGTTCAACAGTAAATAGTCTATACAGAAAGGGTGTAAGAGGAGATGATATAAACCAAGATAAATGGTGCGCACATTTTAAAGCATTATTAGGTCAGATAACAATTGAGCAGCTTTTGAGAGCAAAATAATTACTGAATTAGATGGAGAAATCAATGACAAACTGTGCAAACAAATTCAAAGATTAAAAGTCAACAAAGCAAGTTGTATTGATAATATCCCAGGGAATTTTGGAAGGCTTGGTCAATAGATGAATCTAGAAGAAAAATAGAGATAAAACTGTTCATTAAAATACTGGAGACAAGGGAGATTCCCAAGAGATGGAAAATAAGTATGATAGTGTCAATATATAAGGGAAAGGGGAATAAAAACAAGGGGCAGTAGTTTCAATTCTAGGCAAGATCTTTACAGGCTTCCTAGCTAATAGGTTACAGAGTTGAGTAGAGAAGAAGTTATCAGGAGTTTCAAGCAGGATTTATAGCAAGTAGGAGAACATCATATAACATATTCATAATTAAGACAATTGTTGCAAATATTTGAACAAAAGAAGGAAAAGGGTATATATGGTATTTATTGGTTTTGAGAAGGCATTTGATAGAATAAACAGAGAAGCATTATGGATAAAATTAAAAAGTAAAGGAGCAAGTCATACATTTATAGTAATACTACGTAACATATATCAGGAATATGAGCTTTGTATAAAACTTCCGGACAATTAAGTAATTGAATGTGTTCAGAGTAAGACGGGTAAGAAAGGGATGCAAACTTAGTCCAGTGCTATTTGACCTTGATATCAATGGCATCCTAAAGGAGATTTCGAGATATAAGGCCACCAGTTAGTAATAATAAAGAAAATCCAGGGCTTTGTTTACAGATGACTTACTAGTTGGGTCCATATCTTGTGGAGAGCTAAGGAGGGCAATGAGGCAGTAAATAACTTTTGTAGAAAATTGGAACTGAAAGTAAGTGAAAATAAAATAAAGATCACGGTTTTTAAAAAATGTTATTGACTACGTAAGAATGAGAAATGGCAGATAAATGGGAGAGGAATAGGAGCGATAAGGAGATTTGATTACTTGGGGGTACGGCTAAGTTCGAATGGAAGTTGATATGAACAAAAGAAGATATCTATAGCAAAAAGTAAAATGCCCACAAGTGTTATAAGATCATGTTTAAAAATACTGCTGGAGATAAATGTCAAATAGCTTTAAAGAATTTATACTGCCCCAGTAGAAAACAAGCTGCTGAATAGGACAGAGGTATGGAGAGTAGATCATGCTTGGAGAGAGGTTGACAAAGTCAATAGATCTTTTTGCAAATATGTTTTAAGTCTACTGGTAGCATCACCAAATGGGGCAGCATAGTTACAACTTGGTAGGAACTCCACAAGATCAAAATTTTCACAGGAGCTACAAAATATTTATATAGAATTTCCAATCTGGAAGACAGCAATATTAAGCAAGAATTTTTTCATATAAAAGAGAAAAGTAAATGGAAACGGTCATGGTTATTAAAATTCAGGAAGTTATGGAACAGATAGGTATGGGAGATGCATGGATAAATGCAGAATATCACATTAGAGGCTATTGGAAAGAAGTTGAACTAAGGCTAGAAGATATTGACAGACCAGAGATTTTTGACAATACAAAAGAGAAAAGCTCCTTGAGGATATATGGGGGCAATAAAAGCAGTATGGATGAGGAAAAAGTACATAGAGATATGCAATAAACTAGGGCGAAAAAGATTTGCATGGGTGAGAACAGGAGTTAGAAACTTGAAAGACATAAGGCATGATATACAAACATGTCCAATGTGCGGTGAAATGAACATGGATTTTCACAGCATGTTATATTGTAATCAAACAGAGACACGGAGAGAAGAGTTTGGCTACAGAAATAGAAAAACTCATATGTGGAAGTGTTAATAAGGAAGATTCTGACTGCAAAAGGGGATAAAAATATAAAATCTATGGGCAACTATTTGGGTAAGGTCAAAGAGAAATGGTACAGAATGACTACAAAGAAGATGGGCTTAAGGCAGACAAAATAGACGAATAATGTAAGTAAGTAGACAGTGGGTCATCAACACATGGAAAACAAGTAGTTGTGTGTATTGACACCATAAATCAGCATAGTGATTTACAGTGATTTATTGTTTATATTTATTACAATGATTGAATTTACAGTGTAAATAGCCTAATATTTTCAAATGTTATTATAGTTTAAAATGTATGTAATTTAATTATGTAATTGTGAGTGTTGAGAAATAAATATTCATTCATATCTGGAGGAGGTTAGAGTGAAACAAATTCACAAATGTTAGATGAACTGCAACAAAATGTTGAGGGGGGGAAGCTGGAGTGTAAACCAAGATGCTACTAAGATTTCAATTCAATTCTTTTCTTTATTCACTGTAATTCTTTACAGAAATTATGGTTTCGTCAAATATAATATACATACAACATATTATTAAAGCATATATACACAATAATATTTTACCTAAAACTACAATATATTACAGTACATTATGATTTATGGTCTAGATACTCAGCTACTGAGTAAAAGGCATGTCTTAGCAGAAAGGATTTAATCTTTTTCTTAAACAATGGTAAACTTTTTACATTTTTTTTATGTCAGGTTGTAATTTATTGAATATTTTAGTACCCCTATGAATAGCATTGGTTTTTAGGATATTTGTTCTGCAAAATGACGTGTGTAGGTTGCTTTTTTTGGCATGTATTACATTGATGCATATCTGCATTTATTTCCAAGCATCGGTGAGATTGTTTGATATAAAAAGCTATTTCCATTATAAATATGCATGCTAATGGAAGGATTTTTAAATAAATGTCTGCATGATGTTCTTCTATTTGCCCCAAACAATCTTATAGTCATCTTCTGTATCTTAAATATTTCCTTGTTTTCTGGACCTTCCCCCAAAAATTACACCATAGCTTAGCAGGCTTTGAAAGTATGAAAAGTATACTCCTTTTAGAGCATGCAAATTTATTTAATTCTTCCAGCATTTTAACACATAAGAGGCAGAACTAAGCTTAGAAGCTAATAATTTCACATGGGTATACCATTTCACATTCTCATTTATGTACACCCCCAAAAATGTTGTTTCTTTACCATACATTATAGTTTTGTCATTATATTCTATCATAGGTTTGTCTACATTTCTATTTTGCCATGTGTGAAATGATATGGCTATAGTTTTTTCTTTATTAATGATCAGTTTATTAGATTTAAAGCACATATATAGATCATGCACAACTGTATTGATTTTGTCTTGTAGGCTCTTTGATCCAAAACTTGTACTAAAACATTAGTTCATCAGCATATAGTATTACTTCTGCTTCCTGAATATACAAGGGTAAATCGTTTATATACAGCAAAAACAATAATGGGCCTAGTACTGAACCTTGCGGTACTCCTCGTTTTAATTTCTTTGGCGTAGATACATGCTTAGTTATGTGTGTTTCATTTTCCATACTAATTTCTACTACCTGTTGCCTGTCTGCTAAGTAGGACTTAAACCATTCATTCACTACTCCTCGGATACCACATTTATTAAGCTTAGATAAAAGGATGTCATGATCCAGAACATTATATGCTTTAGTTAGGTATAAGAAAATACCTATTATGTTTATCTTTTTGTCTATTGCTATTGTATGTTATTTAATAGTTTACTTATTGCTGACTGTGTTGATCTGTCTGCTCTAAATCCATACTGTGCATCTGAAAATATATTATGTTTCTTAATAAAATTCATTATTCTATGATACATTGTTTTCTCAAAATTTTTCCAAAAAGATTGATATTAATGATATAGGTCTGTAATTCTCTGCCTTCCCTTTCTCTCCTTTCTTGAAAAGTGGCTTTATTTTTACATTTTTAGTTTCTCAGGAAAAACTCCTTCTAATGAAGCATTATATATGCAAGATAGTGGAAATTTAATGTAGTTGATATATTTCTTAATTACAGTATCTGGTACCTTGAGGCAGTATTTGTAATACCTGAATAATTTCAATTGTATTTTTATAGTAAGTAAATTCAATAACAGCCGCCTTGAAACAATATTGTATCTAATAATTATTTAAATTGTATGTGACAGTTATTGCAAATGCTTATTTTTATTGTAAACATGTTTTAATAATGTTATATGAATACATTACATACTCTAAAACAATGAGGTAATAATGAGGTAACCAGTAGCAATAATGAGTTTGAGAGTTTGAAAGTTACTAATCATGATTAGAGCAACGATAATGTAAAATTCAGTAACAGTTTAAAATTAGCCAATCAACAGCAAAGAAAAGCTTTAAGTAAAATGCAGATATTCTATTGAACTAGAATTAGCCAATCAGAGACTCAAAATACCGAAGCTTACAGGTTTAACGGTTGAAATAATGTTCAGTTGCTGGCAAACCTTGGTACTGACCAGATCGAAGATGTGTTCTCTACAGAAATATTACGTGTGAATCGTAAAATATGTCTACATGTTAGCTAAGTGAAAGTATTAAAGAATCTCACAGCTCTTAAAAAGTGTAGTACTTTATTAAAATGTGCAAGGATTAATAAAAGAAGTGAATTTAAAAACTTAAATTCTGTGTATGTCTACAATTATTGTCGTACCGCACCCTGCCTAAGAAATACATGACTCTACAAACATTACTGACGCAACCGAGGCAAATTCAAACATAAATAATACATAGAAGCAGTGTTAATAACAAAGTTAAATATTATAGTGTAAAACTGAGTGTAACAACAAAAACACATCTTTAAATCAGTTTCTCATACGTAGCAGCATATTGCATAATAACAGTAACTATTATGTAATCAATAAATTCAAACCGACGCCCAAAGCGTGTTGCAAACTTCTTAAAGTAAACTCCAAGAACAATACTTCAAGTAGGCTTCCAATGTGAAGCTTAATAAGTTACGTAAATATATTACGTAAAAAAACACTTTCTCAAGTTGGCGCCCATGCGTGTGGCTAATAACAAACAAACTACTTCAAGTTGGCTCCCATACGTGGGGCAGTTAAGTTAAACTAAAGCAGCACTACAACAACTACTTCAACCTCATCAATCCAGCTGAGTACTTGTTCTTTAAACCTTTAACTACTTGCTCTATTTCATATTCTGTAATACGTGGCATAAATATACTCTGCTTAAAAGATATTATTTTGTTTATAATTGTTGAGTTGGAAACAAGCTGACAATGGGAGCAAACCATTCTTGTGAAACGCGTTCAAAGTAAGAACCCTTTAGTGATGTGGTGTAACAATCTCCAACTCTCTTTATTTTAAATTAGACACATCACTGTTACTAGCTTCTCAATCTTCAAATTAATCAAATTAATTATTTTGTTTGGTACTTTGCTTTGATTACTGTATTTTGTTATATTTTCCTCCACCAACTTATCTGTAATCTCTGAAAAATATTTGTTAAGGTTTGTGCTATACTCTCAGGTCCAGTTACAATGCTATTTTCATTAATCAGCTGCTTTATATCATTTTGTGAAGGGGGTCTTGGGGTTTCTTGTTTGATTATCTGCCATAACTTTTTTGTTTTGTTTCCTGCTTCAGCAATGGTTCTTTTATTTTCTCTGTTTTTTTTGCTTCCTGTATTACCTGTTTATAACACTTTTATACTTACAAATGTGGCATTTTGTGTTCTTGTCTACCAGACCCTGTTCTCCCCAGGCTATTAAGAAACTGTAATCTTTTTCCAGACACTATTATGCCCTTCGTAATCCAACTTGGTTTAGCCACTGTTTTTAAATGTGTTATTTTTAATGGAAATGCAATATTGAACCAATGCAAACAAATATTTAAAAACTCTTCACATTTTTCATTTACGTCATTTTTTGAATAGACCCCTGTCCAATCTTCTGTCTCCAGAAGATACTTAAATAGATATATGTTTTGTTCGCTGAACCTTCTTTTCTATATCCTAATATGGCTTTTAATTGCTAATTTTTTGTTTAGCTTTATTTCTAAAATTTGTGCTAAATGATCTGTATCTATAACTAATGCTGGTGTATCGCCTCTTGTTCTATGTACTACCATGACATCCAACAGGGATGCTCTTGATTTTGTAATTCTAGTGGCTGTATTAACCGTATTTATGAGGTTATGTCTGATTTAAAATATTCTTTAGCTTTCTAAGTGTTGCATGCTTTAGTGCAAAATCTATATTTCAATCTCTGGTAAAATTATTTCCTTTCCCTTCTGTGTTATTCTGCTTATTAAAAGTTATAATTTGTTTAAAAAGGTGATTCATTCCCATCTGGAGATTTATATACATAAGCAATGGTTATATTATGTTTATAAATTTCGGCTACAGACAGTTCAAAGTTTTTGTCATCTTTTATATCTTCAAATTTTGTTAATTGTTTTATTTTTAACTCTTTCCTGACATATATACATGAGCCACCATGTTCAGAGCTTTTCCTGCAATATTCATCTGCTAAAGTAAAATTTCCAATAACGTTTACCGAAATTTGTACAGGCTGTAATCAATGCTCTGTAAAGCTTAGGACATCAATTAATTTCAAATCACTGTTTAACAATATCTCCAGTTCGGTTAATTTATTGTTTAAACTTTGTATGTTTTGATGCAGAACATGCAATTTATTTGTGTATAGATCATTTCTGCTACTACATACCTTTACCTCTGCTATTGCTTTGTTCTTGGGCCTATCCACCAAAAATCCTCACTCCTTGCTGTTGGTTTACTGTTCCTTGTTGTTCGCTGTTCCAGTTCCCTTGAAGATTGATGGTTTTGTTGAGCCTTGCTTTCCTGTGGGTTTTCTTTCTTCTCTCTGTATTAATGAAGTTCTTGGATTTTGTGTTCTTTGTTCTGCTTCCCTTGCTATCACTTTCTTTTACACTGATTTGAGTATGACACTTATCCTGCTGTTTTCCATTGCTTCGCTCATATTCTACACTTGCTTCATTCAGATCCTGAGTACCTCATCTTTTTATTTCAATGTACTTATTTCCCCATGGGCTTTACAGAAATTCGTACTCAGTAGAAAAATCACTGTCTGAAGCGATAAAATCATTTTGCCTTCCCGCGTTGGTGCCGTAACATGTTACCGCAGTACGTGTGCTTTTTCTACATTGTGATTTGAAGCAACAACTTCTTCCTCAGTTTTATTCACAGTGCTTTCTTGTCTGTTATTCTCTTCATTTATCACCTCTATTTGATCATAACTCGCAGTTTCACCAATATTCAATATTAAACTCGGACACGCCGATCGCGCTACAACAGATACTTCTGCCATCTTGAAAACATCTCTTCAGAAACATTTATGACTCTCCAACATGATAAATTGCCTAGCAGCCAAAATAAACACAACAGTCAGTTAGTAAACAGCAGTTCATGATTTTGATGATTATTCATAATGTCTTTTCCTCAACAAGAACACATTTACCTGACCCTTAGGTAATGATGGAGGTCCAGAAATACAAAATATTTATTTAAATTTCATTTTCTCTAAAATGAAAATAAAATTTACATCAATTTTAATAAAATCAATCTTATTTTCTAATGTAAAACAACATCAATTTTAGTTCAAATAAATAAGGATTAAAATTTGTATCCAATGGGCGAGTGTTAATGAATAAATAACACATCTCAAATTTTACTGGGTATACAATAATCCATGTCAAACAATGTAAGATGAGTCATTACAGGTCCACACAGTTCAATTCAAAGTTATGATTTAAGTTTGTCAGGGCTGGTTCACAATAACCCGAAAATGGAAACCAGAATGGAAACAGAAACAGGAAGCAAACAGCATACAACCTTTTGATTCATAATAGCCCAAGAACAACAACAAGAATGCATATTAACGAGCATATGCACAACAAAGTATAAAGTTAATTTTGCACATTGTGACAACATTTGTTTGTTATTGTCCAGTCATACTTTATCAGCTGCTTCCAACTGAGACAAATAATACAGGATGGTCAACTTCAAAATTAAATAGAATCAACATTTTCTAAATGCAGTTCCATTACTATTTCTGATTCCTCTAGTAGTACTAAGGATCATTCTTTTATTACTAGCGTACATTTAAGCTATTTGTCGTTCTTTATTGTTCTCTGTTAATTTCTACATTTATTTGCCTTTCTTTGTAGTTATTGCTATTCTTTTTTGAGGTAATAGCCAATTTTGAGCTGCATATAAACAAACTACAAGTGAAACTTTTGGTAGAAGATCCACTGCTAATCTGAAGAATCAGGATAGATTTGCTGGTATTTCTTCTGGTTTCATTTTTCCATCTTTCAACTAGAGAGAACACTAAGTGGTTTTTCATGTCATAGCCACCCTGAAAATTTCTATAGTGAAGAATCTAATATTCGCAATATGGATCTAACGTGCCTCCCAGGAACCAGAAAGAGAAAGTTAAAATTTGACCAAGTCTTCTTTCCCAACACCCAGGATAGCTTCCCATTAATTGTGAATACGCACATTATACTTCATGTATTTTAACTTTGTTGTTCTCGTTTTGGATTCCATTCTCGATTATTGTAAACCAGCCTTTAAAGTGAATAATTAATAAACACATCATATTTTATTGCCTTTAAGCTTTATGCAGTGATAGTCATTAGACTACCACCATATCACTGGTCACTTCAAATTTTTTGGGGCATAAAAATTCGTAGCTTCCTTCGGAAGGGAAGTAAAGCCGGTGGTCTCGTGCTGTAAATTTACAGCATGCAAAAGAACCCCAAGCCTGATAAAAGAGGCCTCTGAGCAAAATTTCCAGTCTTTCACGCCCAACATAGAAGGGACGCTAAGAACAATAGCAGTTAAAGAGTGTCCATAAATAAAACTCAATTTAATTTTTATTTTAATTCCAATTCTACTGAAAAGCAACAAGAGGAACACACAGCAAAAACTAGTTTTGCAAAATATGTTGCCATCAAAGGGCTGCACAAAGTAAAAAGTCTGTGTTCAAATCTCAATATGTTAATTTTTTTTCTCTTTAGTAGTTCTTTTGATTGATAGTAAAAATTGATTTTTGTTTTTAATTCTCAAAGTAACTAGGCCTCTTAAGTTTCTAATTTTGAGTTTCTTTTATGAGGGCTGTCTCAGAAGTACCCACCTAATAAACAAAACACAAAACATTTTGGGAAAAGACATCTTTATTTCTCTACATAGTCTCCTTACAGTTCTATACACTTTTCCCAGCGATGTCCAATTGCTTCGATACTCTTTTTATAGTGAGAACCGCCAAGTTCTGAAAAATATCCATCAACTGCAAACTCCACCTCTTCATTCTTAGCAAATCTGTTACCACCAAGCCATTACTTCAACTTTGGAAACAGGAAATAATCAGAGAAGGGCTAAATCTGGTGAATAGGGTGCATGAGGTAGCAATTTGAACTTTAACTCATTGATTTTGGCCATAGCGATAATGGATGTGTGAACTGGTGCATTGCCTTGATGAAACAAAATTTTCTTTTTTCCTAAATGCGGCTGGTTTTTGCTTGATTTCATCATTCAAATGCTGCAATAAGTTTGCATAATACTCCCCATTGATTGCTTTTCCTTTTTGATAATCAATGAAAATTATTCCACGCACAGCCCAAAAAACTGATGCCATGACCTTGCCTGCAGATGGAACTGTCTTCGCCTTCTTTGGAGCCGATTCTCCCCTTTCAATCCAGTTTTGACTGTTCCTTCATCTCAGGTGTGAAGTGATGTACCCATGTTTCATCCATGGTTATGAATCAATACAAAAACTCTGCTTTATTGCAGCGAAACACTCGACTGATGCATCCTCACAATACTGCTTTTGTTCCATTGTGAATAAACATGGCACATATATTGCGCACGGTTTTCTCATGTCTAAATTTTCAGTCAGTATGCAAGGTATAGTACTTTTTGAAATGCCTACGATGTCTGCTAGCTCGCACATTTTCAGTCAACAATCATCAAATATCATTTTATGGATTTTCTTCACAATTCTGGCGTGGTCACCTCATTTGGTCGACCACTGCGATGTTCATCTTGGCAGCTCATACGGCCTCACTTAAACTCTGCCACCCAATATTTTACTGTTGTAAACTAAGGAACAGACTCCCCCAGTGTAGAATCTAGCTTTAATATTAGTTGGACTAAGACCTTACAAATGAAAGTATTGTATCACATAACGATGGCCAGTTTTATCCATGTTTACAAATTTGCTGTGTGTGTTTACTATTGATGGCTGCCAAACATTTACTAAGCAACCCAGCATCATCAAACTTCAAACTTAAGCTTTATAAGGTTGTTAGTTTCTATCATAGTCATTTGTTTGAAACAACAACCACTATTTATACATCAGGCTGGGTACTTCTGGGACTACCCTTGTAATTCCTATTCACACCTTTATGACCCTAATATAGTATAAAATAAACTTAAATATGCTAACGTTCATGAAGTCTAGGACTACAGCGTAACGATTTACCAAAACACAAATGAAAAATCCTGTATTTGCATTGTTGAAAAGTTGCAATTATATTACAGTATGATACAGAAAGAAGAAATATAAGTCAAAAAATGTAGAAATGCCATTGGCTGTAATGAACTGCTTAAAATGGTGTCTTCTAATGCCAGTGCACAAATAACATCAATGTAGTAGAAAAAATTCCTTAACCTTGATAAAAGATACCTCAACCTTGATAAGGATCCCTGAGGTGTTACAAATATCACCAGCACCAATTATGCAGGCAATCTGACTCTCTCTCTCCTGATGGTAATGTCCAGAAATGCTTTGTTTACATGTTAGGGTCTCTGAAATTGGACATAGGCAGTACAGGTCACAAAAGATAGGAAAGAAATAAACAAGAAAACCGTAATACTGTAAATAAATGGATAGCAATTTAATCAAATACTGAAAATGTTGAAGACGGCTGATGCCAGCCTGTCTCTCTTAAAATACCTCTCCAATCTTGGAAACATGCCTGGTGCCTGTTGGGGTAATATTGTTGATAGGGCTGGCAAACCTCTCTTACATTCTTTCAGGCTTCCTTATAGATAAAACGCATCTCGGTATACTCTGCATTTGTGCAAAGCTTCAATATTCATTTTCACGTAACGATGGCCACACAAATGAATACTGAAAAGTATGACACTGCTAAACAAAATAAAACTGCGAACATTACCATTGGCTTTAAGTATTTTAAAGGACTGCTGTGCATCATGTAACAGCTGATGCAGTACCGTTGGTGAACAACTCCTAATTAATGCATGTGACATTTACTGCTTGTCACAGAATCTACAGTTTATTTACCCTCAATCACCTCCCTTTCCATTTTTGGAGGCTCTAGTGCATAAACAAAGAGTTTCTGGACATAGTTTATAAACAAAATATGATCGCATGGTATACATCTATCTACCACCAAAACTCGTAACGTGGGTATATCCTTTCACAAAAATTAAACACGAAATAAGGGATGCACTATTGCACACTTTGAGATAGGGGATCTGCAGTTTACAAAGTCAACTTCAGGAAATAGAGTTTAAACTCGCAAGGGAAAGTCTGAAGCTCACATCACATTTTCATTTCCCTCTCCTCCATAAGGAGGCTCCATCTTATTGTATTCATGTTGGCATATGACAGACCTGCTCATGTTGTGATATAGTAATGCTGCAGTTTTGCACAGCTGAAACAGATTTACCTTGTACACAGGGAGATATATTGCAATGCCTTCGCTGCTGAAAGATTGTAAAGGGAATGATTTGCCAACAAGTATCATCCATTAAGAAAGTTTATTTCTGAAGATCAACGATTGCAGGGGGCTGTTGGTTACAATCAAGAAAAAGAGAATCTGGCAACAAGAGGACTGTTTGCACTTCTAGGTTTTTTGAAGAAGAAATGCTGGGAAGTAAAGCACTCATGTTGCATGTATAACGGAGCTGATTACAATAGCATGTCATGAGTGAACCACAATCAGCAATTGCACGTTTATCACCCACAATGAGTTTGTCATTAATTTATACAACATTCTATCATGTCACATATATATACAATAAGACAGACTTAGCAAGCAATATAAGCGTCAATAAGCCAACAAGATGTATAAGGATCATGGAGTGCCTAAATTTCATACTCTTCCCCCTCATGTTTAAACCCATATCACCTTAAAATGATTTTGCAAACCCTAAGACTCGTATTCAAAATGTTCGATAGAGCAACCCCTATGTTTAACTTTTGCACACTTTTACTGAATCTATGTGTGTGTATTTATGTACGTATGTATATGTGGGTAAATACAAGTATTGCATATAACAGAAAAAAATTAATATTCGATGTGAAGCTTATTTTATTCAGATAGTGTATAAATGTGTTACTGTTTACTAAATGCTTTTAAAAGCACAACACAGTAATTATTGCATTCAGATGAATCACAAAGAAATAAGCAACAATAGCTGTTGAAATGCAAATCATGAGCATCACAGGCTTACAACTTAGGCACTGCAGACATTCATTCAGCTAAATGAAGTGGAAGAAACCAAAGCATATTGACTGTAGCTATAAAGCTCATGCACTATCACATACGAATACAGCATAAAGCCAAATTACACATTCACAAGCTCACACCATAATTAACCATAGCTCTTACCTTTTACATGAGCAGATTCTGACACTGCTAGTTTTCCTTGGACATGGGCTAGGTCAGCTGCTGTCCCAAGTGAATTGTCGGTACTGTCTTCAAGTGTTTCTTCAACAGCAAGTAAACGTGGTGAAGGGCTACTTGATTCACTGTCCTGAGGTTCTGCCTTAGGCGGACACTCAGGCTCGTTAGGTTGCTGCTGCTGTTCCCAATGCTCAACAGATGATGTGGAAGGGTGCCTATTTCTGCTAGGCCGAGATGTAGGAGTGAGAGCTAAAGGAGTGTCTGGCAGAGGGGGGGACTGTGACTGCTGCAGGGCTCTCTGACGTTTTGGAGGAGGTCCTTCAGTGGGAGTATCTGCAGCAGGTATGACTGGGCTTTTCTTACTGTACACCCCAATCTGTGAAGATAATTTTACAGTGTGAAACAAGGACCTAGGAATAGTGAAACATGTCACATTTATGCAAATATTAATTAACATTGTTCCGTTTTAATTTTATGCTCAAAACAAAGAACAAAAATCCTGAAATATTTTCTGCATCTTTATCTTTTGTTCGCCAACTTATGGCAACCAAAACATTTATTTATAACTTTAGGAAGTGGAATTTCTAAATGAATAAACATAATCCCTATTATTCATTAAACAGATTTTTTCCCCTTTAACTATTAATTCTGCTGATTTCTTTATGTTTTAAAATTGATTTTTGAATTTATTTTATTTCATGCCAACAATCAGCTGATACTACATTCGAATACTCAGCCTGTTTACATAAGCATCCAGTTTTCTTGACTATTAATTCTTTAATTAACTAAAGGAAAGAAAACAATAACGATTTTTCAAAAAATGTGTTTTAATAATTGTATTCGCAAGGCTAAAATGTCCCAAATTTACTTCAAAAGATAACCACAAAATGCATTATATGTGCAAAAAACATATTCATCCCTGTTGTACAGAGAGAGCCAAAAAACTACGCAGCTGCGCAGTGTTTTTCCTGTCTGCATCCTCGACGCTCATTGACACCTGCCACTATCATAGAAAGGCGCAGATGAAACCATACAACATTTCTAAAACAACTTTTAAAGTTTACTTAAAGTGAGTAAACTTAAGTGATGTTAGTGTTACAATTCCGACTCACCTTTAAATAAATTCAATACACATCACTGTTTCTAGCTTCTTTTCATTACAATATCAATGCAACTTTTAAAGATTTACTTACCAACTTTATGAAAGGAGGTGCTGAAACTGGCCACCGTCATTGTCCATACATTTTTGGCACCTCTTTAGGAAACCATCCATCACTACCCGTAGTTCACGTTGAGAAATGCTGGCAATTTCCTGGCGGATATTTTGTTTTAATTCTTCCGGGGTGTGTGGGTTTGTCTTGTACACTTTGTTTTAAGTTACCCCAGAGATAGAAATTGCAATGGATTAGGTCAGGGGACCGAGGGGGCCACAAATCTCAACTAATAATTCTGTCGTCAAATGCACTTTCAATTGTTCTCAATTGGCTGTATAAGCTGTTGCAGAGTCTTGTTGAAAAAACGCAAAATCACGCTCCCTGTCAATTCTCTCTAAAAAAGGGGGGCAAAATTGTACGGGCCTCAACTGTTCACTAAAAAAAATTGGTCCTATAACTCTTTCTCCACTCATGGCGCACCATGCACCAATTTTTTCATCATGAAGGGGTACTTCATGAACAATATTACCAGCTGTGTGATGTTTTTCCACTGGGTGTGTGGAAACATGATAAGGCACTGCTGCTATAAACAAGGTCACGCTGTTTACATGGTTTTGTTCTGCAGTGTGAAGTGCAGTACTGAGCTGACAATGATGTGTAGTTCAGTTATTACAAGTTATTTATTATTTTGTTCTGTACTTGGTCACAAAGTATATTATGGCTCAGTATATGTTTTCTACTCCACAGCGTGTATTTATTTATGATTCGTATGTGTTAACTCAGTCAGCTCGCCAAGTGAAAGTACAATTTGCAGGAAGATTTCCAGGTGTAAAAGCTCCAGGCCGTACAACAATTCATGAACTTTATAATAAATTTCAGGCCACAGGAAGTGTTCAGGCTAAGAAATCTAAAAGACGGCAAAAGAATTATAGGGCCAATTTTTTCAGTGAATAGTGGAAGCCTGTGCATACATGAATACAATTTCACCACCTGTTTTTAGTGAATTGACAAGGAGTGTGATTTTGCCTTTTTTAAACAAGACTCTGCAACAGCTCATAAGGCCAATATTTCGATGAGAACAATTGAAAGTGCATTTGAGGACAGAATTATTAATAGATATTTGTGGCCCACTCGGTCCCCCGACCTAACCCCTGTGATTTCTATCTCTGGGGTAACTTAAAACATAAAGTGTACAAGACAAACCCATACACCCTGGAAGAATTAAAACAAAATCTCCACCAGGAAATTGCCAGCATTTCTCAACGTGAACTACGGCGAGTGATGGATAGTTTACTAAACAGGTGCCAAAAATGTATGGACAACGATGATGGCCAGTTTCAGCATCTCCTTTCATAAAGTTGGTAAGTAAAGCCTTTAAAAGTAGTTTTAAAATGTTCTGCGCCTTTCTATGATAGCAGCAGATGGCAATGAGTGCCGAGGACGTGGACAGGAAAACACAGCGCAGCTGGTTTGTAGTTTTTTGGGTCTCTTTGTAGTTTATTCTAGTAACATAAATGACCAGTAGCCTCATTTACATATTGGATGGAATGCATAAAATGGGCAGAACAAAACAAGCTTGTGAGAGGGAGAGGGAGAGAGGGAGATGGAGAGAGTAAATTTTGCTCATTAATTTTTTTCAAATGTTATACTACTTACAAATCTTGAAAAGTTTTCACTATATTTACTTAATAAATTGTCTCTGTTAGGTGGCCAAGTTTTGTTTCTTAAAACTGCTGCAATTAAATTGTCTCTTATTATTTAGTAACTTGAATTCAAATAATAATTGATCTAATGTTTGGCTACAGTGCTGACATGGACATGTTGGATTGTTTATTATTTTAAACCTGTGTAGGTATGCTCTTGTTTTACCATGTCTGTTTATATTACTGTCACATTAGGGTTAAACTAACTTTTAATTTGAGTCTGTTTTCAATAACTGGTATGAATGCTTTTGTGATAACATCTTTCTCACTTAGATTCCAATCAAACTGTCACTTCATTACACTTAGTTCTTTGAGTTCACTAATTATAGCACTTTTTGGTCTTCTCTTGTAACACCCTGGAGAAACTACTTATGGCTGCCTCTTCCGCATGTTGATCTGCTAGTTGCTGTGGATTCCTGCATGCACTTTTACCCAATGGAAATCTATTTTTCAACCTTCCTGGTTCATTGTTGCTACTTTATTACTAATTTCTTTGATGAGGTGTGTACGGCTCTTCCAGTTCTTCAGTGATTCTAGTGTTATATGGCTATCTGTGTGTACTGAAGTTGATTTTTCTTCGGTTTGCATTAATTCAATATGTTGTAAAGCTTTCAGAATTGCTAGCTGCTCTGCCTGGTTGTTTGAGCATATTTGGTTTAGTTGGATGTTGAACTGATGTGTTATTTCATTTCCTTTGTATATTGCAATCATTTTGTTGCCATCTGTATAAATTTGCCATTTGAGAGGTTTCATTTTATTTTTACCGAGTCTGTCGGATGGTGTCAGAATTTTGCTTCCATGTATTTGTTTGTTATTTGCTTTGCATCTTGTACACTGATACAGCCTTATGTTCTCCTCTAACTTAATGGTAATGGGAGTTATGTCCGTGATTATGCAAAGTGGTTTGCTTGAGACTGTGTGATATGCTTTGGCTATTTTAATGTTGCTGAGTCTTTGAACTCTACTGATCTTTGTTTTGTAACATTATTTGTTTAAGATTCTTGACCATATGGATGCTACATATAGTAAGAGAGGTAGAATTTCACCTTTATATATTGTCTTCAAAGTTTTGTGATTCAGTCCCCAGTTCCGTTTCATAGATTTGGAGAGAGTAAATATGAGTTTGCTGCATTTTTCTGTGATACATTCCACATGGCCTCTAAATGTTAGCTTACTGTCGAATAAGATTCCTAGGTATTTCACTGTATTGACTTGTGATATCTGTTTAGTATTTAGGTAGATATCTACTTCCTTTGGCTCCTCCTGTTTCCTACGTGACACAAGTGTAACTTTAGATATTTGTTTATGAAAGTTCATTTTGTTTATTTGAGCCCATATTGATAATTTATTTATTTCTATGTTTGCATAATTTTCTGCTTCCCTGATGGTTAATAGTACTACGTCATCTGCAAATGCTACTGCTACTGGCTTGTGAGCTTGAGATTAAGAATGGAGTTGTATTGTATGTACCAGTAGCCAGGTCTGCAGCATGAGCCCTGAGAACAGCCTTTTGCAACTATTTCCCCCCTCCCCTCCAATTGTGGCAGTGTTTATGTACACGGTAGCAGTTCTTTATCTGAAATAGTATTTATGAATAATACATCAATTTTGAGGACATTTGGAGTCTTTAAGTTCTTTTAGGATGCCTGGCCACCAGGCAGTGTCAAATGTGCCTTTAACGTCAAGGCTGACCATAATTACGACTTTCTTTAGTTCTGGTTGGATGAACTCCTTCACTTCTATTGCTGTATTCATTGTGTTCCTCTGCAGCGTGAAAACAAACTGGTGGTCATTCATAAGTTCATTTGTGTTCATGTGGTACATAATCCTATTTATCAGTAGCTTTTCTAGTGTCTTCCTCCTTTGTTTATATGACTAATTAGGCGGTATTTGGATGGCTCCAAGCTATTCTCTTTCCCAGCTTCAACTATCGGAATTATCTTAGCCATTTTCCAGATCCTTGGAAAGCAACCTTTTCTTAACACAGTCATTGTAGATTATTATGAGTTTGGGAAAATTTTTGTATGTTCTTAAAATTATATCACTGGTGATGCATCTTGCAGGGAGTCTTTTTGCTATCAATGTTTTCAATTGTTTGTCTGATTTCCTCTTCAGAAAACTCTCTGTCATCAGGGGTGCAATTTGGTTCCTCTATTATCCTTCTGATGTTTGTGGTGGTTAGTGTCTTCTACTTCTCTATCTTCTGGTGTTAAGTAATCAATGATGTATTCCATAGTATCGTTGATATTAGTTGTTTTCATGCCATCAGGTTTCTGTAGAGTAGTCAGTGTAAAATTGTTTCTAGTTTTGCCTGATGCAAGTTTATATATTTCGTTCCAAGGGTTGGTGCATGGATTTATAATACAATATTGCTTCCAGGAGTTGATTTCCTCATTTCAAATTGCAGCTTGATATCTGCTTTTCTTGAAAATATGTTTGTGAGATTCTGTCAAATTATTATTATTTCTGGTTCTTTGATATCTCCTTCTTAAGGCATCTGTTCTTTGCCTCATTATTGTTAAAATTTGGATCCATCAAGGAACAGATTTTGTTTTTTGCACCATTAATTTTAGTTACTAATTTGGATGTATGACCACATGCTGATTACATAGCCTTGGCGAATACCTCAATGAATCTTTTGAGTTCAGGATCTTGAACTAACTTATGTAATAGGTAGTTGTCCAACTCCTCTACGTTACCATTAAAATTTGTATTGTAAAAGATTTTAGAAGTAATGTGGGATAGGTTTGTATTGAACTCACTAAAGTTTTCTGTTGCTACTTTGAATCATTTTCTTTGGAAGGTGAACATAGTCTTGAAATTATCGGTATTCCCTATACTATTACATTTCAGGATGTTGGGCTCTGAGCAGCTTTCCTATTCACTTATTTCCCATTCATTCACTTCTGACAGTAGCTGAGTCTACATTGCTTGAACCTCTATTGCTCTTAAAGGTGGTTCTTTCACTTTCTTCATTTACAATATGCAAGTGCTTACTTGTGATAAATTCAAGCATTCTTCCTCTGGCATTGGTATGTACATTGTACCAAGTAGTTGATCTTGCAATCCAATGGCAATAATTATTCCTATTCCCTTGGCATATTGTAGTACTTGGTCAATTTTTATGAGGCTATCTTCTATTGGTTCATCAACTACATACTAGTTGCATAGAACTGCATCATTCTGTACTTAACTTTGCTTAGAACTGAGTCTTGATCTGATTCTTGTTTAATTAATAAGGCATCTATAATACTGTTTGTCATAACTATGACTGATCTACTCTTATCTTTGCCAAATGTGAATAATCTGTGCCTTCTTGAAATTCCTATGAGTCGTTTTGATATAGATATGAGTCTTGGATGAATAAAATATCTGCATGCTCTATTTTGTTAGTTTCATTAAATTGTCCATTGACAATTTTGAGTGTTTCAATGTTTATTTGCAAATACTTGATGTAGTTTCCTCCGTTTTGTGTTAAAGTATCATGTTTGTTTGTTGTTGCCATGTTAATAGTCTTATGTTCCTTCTATATGTCTAAGACTGCTTGCATACTATGACAGTTGTTGTTAAGAGTGGTTTTCAAGTTCATTCTTGTTGAACTTATTATATATGATGCAATTAATACATTTATAGGCATTGGTTGCAGCTGTGCACTCTTTTAATTTATGGCTTCCAGCACAATGAAGCCACATTTCTTCTCCTCCTCTGCATTCTGTATGCCTGTGGTTAAAGCAGCTGCATTTCTAACAGAGTCATTGGTACAGCAAATTATCCATCCCATTTTTAGCTTGGTCTTTAAAAGTTGTCACATCTGTGAGCTAACCTTCATTACTAAGTTGTATGAATTCTTTCTTGTTTTGTATTTATATTTAGAAATCATCTTTTAGATTTAGCTTAGGGTTTTGCTCTTGAATAGTAGCTGAAGCATCTGGACGACGATTTTCTCAAGAACATTCTATACTATATAAATTTTCTTAGTTTAGAAATCTGTGTGTGTGTGTGTGTGTGTGTGTGTGTGTGTGTGTGTGTGTGTGTGTGTGTGTGTGTGTGTGTGCGCGCGCGCGCATGCGTATGGGGCGCAGGCATGCACACGCATGCGAGAATGGATAGAAAACTTCTGTAAATGTAACACGTCAAGATTTTTTATTAATTTATTTCATTTTTTTAAATGATAATAAGAAAATAGCTACACAAATACCTCAATGCTGACTAAGAGTATAGGTGCTTCAATACCAACTATGTGCTTATTTCATCAGGATTCCAAGAATATTTTGCAACCACGAGTAAAACTTGGATCTATAATTAGGAGCGGGGGAAAAAAAAGAAAGAAAAACTACAACGAATTATGTTCCCCAGAATTGATTAAATTCATGACAAAGAGGTCGTCTCTACGGCATTGACAGTTATTTTCTCAGAAAACAGGGATTTTGTTTGTAAACTATCTGAAAAAGGGTGCAACCATACAAGTGCAAAAGGGAGCAACTACTACAAGTTTATGACCAACTAAAGCAGCAACTGACTTCAAGACATCAAGGGAAGCTTTCAAAAAGCATCTTCTTTCTGCAAAATTATACCTCTCTGTTTGGCATCATATTTGGCACAAACTGGCTAATTTTATAAAGTCCTGACACAGCATTATTCACCTGATTTGGTAACCTCAGACCACTTCCTCATCCCTAATCTCAAAAAACACCTTGAAGGAAGCTTTTGATTATATGACATCGCTTTAACAGAGAAGTGGGTTGCCATACAACTGAATTTCTTTCTCTACCACTTATTGATGGTAGGTGGTGGAAGTATTGCATTTCACACAAAAATTAATTATGGAGGATTCATCAGAAATACATATTTTGAGGTCCAATTTTAAAAAACCATTTTTAGAAAAAGGTAACGTGGGTCAAAAAGCCAGATAAATACAAAAATTGGCATTTAAGTTCAACACCTTCTGAGAAGCGACAAGAAAACCCCCTTGCCAAACTAGCCTTTACATGAATTTTTTTGTTATTTTTGATTTGTTGAAAAATGGTTCAAATGATTTTCATTAAAGTATCACATAATGACAAGGAATAAAATGCATGTCAATAAAATACATGTAAATAAACTATGAACAGCCTTTTGTTCTGATTCAACGAAATCAAAACAGACAAAAACCTATTTCAGAACAAATGCAGATTTTGTTAAAATGCAGTGCATTGTTGTAGTACATTTTTCAGACATACGATAAAGTTATAAAAGTTCTTGTCTCTCATGCAGTAAATACTATAAAAATGTTGCTGTAACATGTTTACAGTCTTCCAATGCTACATTCAAATTCTGAAGACACTCATTCAATATTTTGGTCAATCATGAATTTGTCAGCCAATGACAACACATATATGCATCACAGTGTCGCAAATGATGAGAGTGAGATAAAGGATGCTTCAGCTTGGTGCAGCAATGCAATCATGGGAGCTAAGTGCACAAGCATGATCTCAGGTATGGTGTCCCATTCAGTGGAGAAAAACATGTGGAAAATAACAAATGGTTAAAAAATGAAGATTATAATTCAAATGTGAAATCTGTGAATATTGTGTGAAAGCTGAACATTCCTCCATTAACCTTAAACATTATTGCTAGTAAATTTGTTGAAAGCATTTTATAAGGAAAAAGTATCAGAACAAAATGTTGGTGATTGATTTGTAATGTTTGACAATGAAGCTGTTCTCTCCCTTACACTCCAGCATTTTGATGAGAAGCTGGTAGGTTGATTAAAAGGATGGGTAGCGAAGTAGATAGTGTCACTCCATATCTTCTCGAATTCACAGAAAGGGCATTTAGAAGATTCTGCTATGCCAATCCTGTACAGATGTTTGTTGAGCCAGTCAGGCCTGCTAGTAAACCAAACACTGTCACTATAGATTTTCTTGGTAATGTAGTATTTCCAACCATATTATTATACAGATTTTCCCATTAAAAGAAAATGTATTCATCAGTGGCAAATTCCAGAGCTAGAAGTAGTCCTACTAAAGTGGTTTACACAAGCAAAGTTTCAAACATGCCATTAGATGGCACTGTGGTTCAAGCTCAGGTGGCACATTTGGCAAATAAAGTGAACTTTTTTGCTTTAGAAGTATCCAATGGTTGGATTGAAAAATTCCACAATCAATATACAGTTGATACGTACAGTTTACAGATGTGTGCAAGATAAAGATGCTGCCCTGGATAGTGATGCTGTACTGCATGAAACTATGGAAACCTGGAAAACCACAATGCTTTTATCAATTTTGGAAAACTATAGTCCTGGTGATATTTCCAATCCAGATGACAAAGCATGTGTCCATCTTCTGCTAGGTAAAACTCTGGATTTTAAGAGATCAAAGTGCCATGGGAGCTAACTTAGCAAGGAAATGCTTATGCCTCTGTTGTGATGTAACAAAGGTGAATTTGAGAAATTGGTACAACTGTTATTGAAAAAGCATGCAATCCACAATGCTTCAAGAATCTGCAGTCTTTCACTTGCAAGTACACTTCCAACATGAAAGCATGGTAACTTCTCAAGTATTTAAACATTTCTTACATGCATGGGATGCAAGACTGAGCTTAAGAAACAGGAAAACTGCACTCTTAACTATGTACAGCTCATCCACTGAATGAGAAATATAAAACTAAATTTTCTCCCAGCAAACTACACAAGTATGCTTCGGCTATTAGATCAAGGCATAATACACGAATGAAGCAAACAGCACTAGCGGCTGGTACAGAGAAGGTTGGCTGCCTGGGATTCTATGACACAAGATACTATTTGGAACTGCTTCAATGAAACTGCTTCATCGGTTGCTTAGTGATGGCATCACACTAGAAGATGAGTTTAATGAGAGTGAAGGATGGCACCAAATAGCAGGAAATATCTTTTGAAATGCATATAACCAATATGATTATCTTTCAGTTTGTGCAACTATGACAATAGATTTATTACTTGAACAGAAGTGTATGGGACAGTGCAGGATGAAAGTGATGAACCAACTCCTATGGTGTCAAAAGTGATGGCAGCAATGGACATAAAAAGCAACAATGTGTGTAGCTTCAAAGTTAATGTAACAGATTTATGAAACCATATCAGGACTAGAAGCAATAGACTACTTCCAAAAAAGAAGTAAAAGCTATGATCACAGAAAGAGAAACAAAAACTCTGATGTGTTACACTCACATGACTTTCTCTACTCTTGTACAAACTATTTTTTCAAACGCTTATCCTCCATATGCTTCATGTTAATCGAGATGTTAATCTTATTGGTAATTTTCTTGTAGATGCAAGGGGAAAATGGTAGGTTTTAAGCGATAGTCAAACATTTTAACGCTGGTTGCTATGTGGCACATTCCATTCTCTTTGCATGTCCAGGACAAAAAAAAGTGAATAACGAATTTGAGAAAAAGTATTAAGTATTGGAAAATTTAAGGGAATAACAAGCAATATCTCAAAAACGGTTCACTCAACAAAAGAAATGTATATGACAAATTATGTATTTTAACGCGATCTACATTTTTCGTGTAGTAAAATTTTGTCTATCTCTTATGGTTTACCAGTTATGCAAAAGTCGTTCACAATGAAGAATGCTTTTGGAGACATTCCCAGAAAATTCGAGATATACATTTCATTTCTCATGACAATATCTTAAACATATGATATTTTAATCAAAATCATTAGCCATTTTTGAGAAAATTTTCAAAAAATGTTCCATGTAAAGGGTAGTCTGGGGTGGGGGAATTTTCTTGAAAACCTTCGTGTCGCATCTCTGGAAGATACTGAACCTAAATACCAAGTTTGGTGTTCGTTTCTGAGTTATGCTGTTCACAGACTCACACACGGACATGTTTCCAAAAATGCTTTTTTTGGATTCAGGGGGTCTCAAAACATGTATTCCTGGTGAAATCTTGGTATCGAATTTTTGGGTGGAATACAATACTTACCCTACTTACTATACGTATAAGAGAAAGTAAAAAGATCAAGAGAGACTGAAAAAGAGTCCAGTCACGAAATGTTCAATGGATCTAAGCCTCAATTGAAATAGTTCCCCCCTTCCTATTTCAATAATCCCCAGCCAAAAGGTCAGTTCACACCAGAAGGAAATGTGCTGGCATGTAAAAAACATGCATATGTTTTCATATCAAAATTTAAATGTTGTTACTGAAACAATAGACTGTTGTAGACTATTACATTTCTTTTTGTTCCTGATTGGTGTAAGGCCTGTTCACTTAATATCACAAAGTAGAAGTTACTAAAATGCTAGTTTTGAAGAAGAATAACACAAATATTATATTTTTAAGTCTTTCATAAAGAAAATTTATAAAGCACTGAAAATAACACAAAAAATTCTGATGTGATACATCAAGCTTATTTTTCTATCTATTACATTTTAACCCAAATAAATATTTGCAGAAATAGCTACATTAACATACCATTATAGATACGCAATAGTCAAATATTTAAGAACAGGGCATTACATGCTGGCCTTAAAATTCCATACTCTTTCCAGGCAATCGTGAGAAACAACTGAACGTTGAAAGGACTTTAAGAGAATGACCAAGAAATGAACAATTCAAACCTTTAATAATGGATATCTCAGAAATGGTTTATGCTACAAAAAACTTATTTTAAATAAATTGTGTGTTTTAAGGGATCTATTGCTTAATGATTACCAGTTATAAAAGATTATACCAAATTCCTTCCGAATGAAGGGGACTTCATACGCTATTCTCCAAAAATTCAAGATATACATTTTATTTGTCATGTAAATATCTTTCATATATGGTATTTTAAAAAAAAATTATAGTCATTTTTTAAAAAATAAAAAATTTCGAAAAATGTTCCATATAAAGGATAGTTTGGGGTCAGGGGATTTTTTTTTAATATCTTCGTGTCGCATATTTCAAAGATATTGAACCTAAATATCCAGTTTGGTATTTATCCTACTTTTCATTTTTGAGTTATGCTGTTCACAGACACAAACATGGACCTTTTTCTAAAAATGCTTTTCTTGGATTCAGGGGCCTCAAAACATGTATTTTCGGAGAAATCTCGGGTATCAAATTTTTGGGTGGAATGCAATACCTTCTCTATCTACTATGTACGTGGTAGAGAAAGTAATTAAAAAACAAAAACTAATAACATATTATATTCTAAAATACAGACAAGTATTTCTCGGTTTTTTAGTAAAGAAAGTAGTGATTAAACTGTCCTTTCTTTTTTCTGCAGATTTTCAAAGAGTTTCAACTTCGAGTTTCTCCTGCTCAGTTTCACATATACTTTTAAAACCCTCAAACTTAGCTGTGCAAGCATCATCGAAATTCCCTTTCTGTATTGCTCTCTTCAGTTTGGCTTCTTGGTACAGGCAATCAGATGGTTTGTTTTTGTTTGTAATATTTTACTTTCTATGTTACTATTTTTTTTCGACATTCTTCAGTTTTTTTCCCTCTCTTCTTCTGCATATTTTGGTTAAAAAGTCTCCTCTTCCAATCTCTTTTGCCCCTCTATATAAATCATGAAATGTATATGTGCACTTTGACCCATAACAAGTTTTGATGTCACATGAACCTGCTCAGGTCTGTTTTAGAAGGCTCTCAAGGCATCTTTGACTGTCAAAATTGCATTTAATGTATGTTTACACATGGGAATGTTGTCCCCATCGAGGTCCATCTATAAATAGAGAGATGTCTTTCAATGTCTGCATTTCTATGTGATTGACATAATACAGTCTATAAGTTTGTCTAATTCAAGATATTTGTTGTCTCCCAATATATATGTTTTCTTTAAAATTTATCCCAATAGCAGTCAATTCTTCCTTCAAAAAGTGCTACTGTCACCATCTTCAATATCTTCCATTCATCCATCAGAACATCATCTTTTGTTTCAACAATTAGTTTCCTGGCAAGTGTAACTATTTCTTGACAGCTTTATTGTTTTTCACAAGAGAAAGTTTAAACTCAGAGCTTTCAACATATGAGAACTGGTCACTGCCTTTTCAATCAACTATTTGCAACCAGCAATATGTTCAACTTTTCGTGAACACCAAGGAATCTTCTTCCGGTAGACATGAAAGTTCTTTTCTAACTTCCAGTTCAAATGTCGTTAATGAGCATGTTTACAGGTTCAAATAACTCATTTACATCACAGTTATCTTCAGAATAAGACTTGCAAACATATCTTGCCAATTTTGACACCAGTCCTTGTAGCTGCAGGTATAAAATTTGTGGCTTAAGAATTTCATTGTCATTACCAGATGCCCCGTTGTGCTGTATTGTTGCTAATCTACAGTTCTACCATGAGAACACACACAAAAAAGGGGGGATATAGAGAGAGTTCAAGCTAGTCGCTAGCTAACTCCGCATAGAGCTTTTGTTTAGGAGTAGTTCCTTAGTATAGTTGTTTGCTGATGGTCCCCCTACCTATACTAGGTTTTGTAGTTAGTGTATATTTCTGCAGCTATGTTGTTTGTTGGTAGATTGACTTAACAATTTTTAAGGGTGACATGATTTTTTTTGGTACAAATTTATAAATGTGTTTTGGTCCTTATTTGTGTTGATTGTCACAAGATAATACATTGTTATGTACAGCTTACATTGTAAAGTATCAAGACACTTAATTTCATTGTGTAATGTAAAAATATTCAAAATTCTTGTCATCTAATTTTGGCTTGGTTGGCTCCAGTTTTTAAATATACTGATCAGTATTTGCTAATTAAATAAAATAGAGTGCTCAATGTAATTTTTTTTTTGCAAGGCCTTGCTCTAGGTTTAAGTTTTATTAGCTTTGTGTGTACCCTGCCTTTTTGTGACGTTTGTATTTTGTGTCTTTTCTATTTGCCTTTGTATATTTTGAAATCTGATGCTTCCGCAAATATTGTTGCAGTCAGCCAGTAGCTCCAGGTAATGCTCCCCTCCACAGAAGAGGACACCTCCAGCTCATCCACAGAATGGTGGTTGTTCACCCAGCTTCACCCGCAAAAGTCACCTCGCAGCACATCAACAACAATTGGACTGTTACTCAACCACGGCATTACAGGAGGTGGTTGCTTCTTGCCTTTGTCTGTGCCAACAGGGCCCGCCGGCCACAGAACAGGTTTTGAACTGTACAGCAAGCTTGCTGTGCTTTGCCATTGTGACCATCACAGGCTACGTGTTGTGCTATAGTATCTGGTATGTTACCAAATAGTTATGATTTATGCTCTAACTTCTGTCATTTCGTCGGCGGGTGTGGTTCAGTTTTGGTGAAATTTAACGAACAATGCATTGCCATTCTCAAGCTGGTATCTATAGCTGGCCTCAAACATTTGGCACCACGAACTGTTTATGTACAGAAGAGGATTTGCAAGCTGGGGAGGGGGGTCCCATGGGACTACATTACCCATCTCTAAATTCTGAATTGTAAATTTTCATGTGGGAAGTGATCACAGCCTTACTGTCGGTTTAATTCATTTGTATTCATCCAATTTGTATTTCTGTATTTTTCTCTGTTCTCTTTCTTTTTCAGCGGGGACACCTCATTCTTTTAAGTGGGGGGAGATGTGGCATAATAATTTCATTGTCATTACCAGATGCACTGTTGTGCTGTATTGTTGCTACCAGGATGTAGCATTATTGGGTCTCCTCAGTTATATTTCGGCTTACCAGTCTCTCCCTTCGGTGCCAAAGGAAGAGATCTGTTTGAAATTGTCTGGTGTGACGTCAGCCCTGTCTGGCTTTGTCTGTGTTATGTAATCTTTCAATGTAATATAAAACCCCATGCCTTCCCCTTAATTCTACACACCAAGCTCCCGGACTTTTTGCTGCCAGCAAATTGCACCCCCCACCCCCATGTGCGTGTTGGGGTGACCTAAATTAATCATTTTCTAGTAACCTTTCTGGGCTTTCACCCCAAAATGTAACAATATGGATCTAAGGTTCATCTTGTTGGAATCAATCAGATGAATCAATTTCTCTCTCTCATTCCCTCCATCCTTCCACAGCCCTCTCTCACTCCCTCCATCACTCCTCTCCCAACCCCTTCACCCCTCTCTAGATATATTTATGCTCTATTAATAAGGTTTATAATTGGTTTATAATTTTTATAATTGAAAATGTCGGCTAAATGGTTGGAAAGGATGTACAAAGCATTGGTAGAATAAAAAATGTTGTATTCAGTAGAAATATGGGGGGGGCCCCTCCAGAATTAGACAAAACAGTAAATCATATATGCAGATTATTTTGCAAAGAACTTTTGGGATTAATCAGATCAGCACCAAGGGAAGTAGCATAGGTAGAATTAGGAAGAACAGGGAGGAAATGACTAATTATGGAAAGAATCTTGAAATATTAGTACAAGTGCCTTCAAAGAGAAGACCAAGAGACATTAAAAATTTGTATGAATCAACAGAATGGGGGATATCTGGCAATTGGAAGGAAAAAAAATAACAGATATAGAGAAGCAAGAAGTCTGTGAAAGTCTTGAAAATAAAAAGTCCTTAAGATTATATAGAGCAATTAAGAGAGATTGGGGGAGAGAAGGTTATGTTGAACTTATGTAGCAGATAGGAAAGGGAAGGTTTAGCATGGATGAGAACAGGGGCTATCTTCCTTAGAGGGTTAAGAGGGAGTGAATTGGGAACATGTGTCATATGTGGAGAAAAGGAGAATAATATACATTACTTGATAGAATGTCAAAAGTTAGAGAGGTGGAGATAGGATGTTTGACATCCAAAATGTACAAAATGAGCAAGGTAATGATAGCTGTACAAACATTAACAGTTAAGGGAGGAAAAAGGATATGGGAGAGTTTTCAAGGTAACATGGTTAAGCAAACAAAAACAAACAAACAAAAAAACAAAAACAAGCATAGGGAAAGTAACAGAAGGGTAAGAGAAAGTAGGAATCAGGGAAGTGGAAAGTGAAGTAAAAGAATAAGGGCTAACTGAAAGCCAAAGGGCAAGGGTGCCAGACGCAAAGTAGCCCTTAAAAGGAAGAAAAATCAGACCTAATTTGCGCTAGAATGCAAGCAGCTTTAAGAATTGACGAATGTATTTACAATTTTTGTGTGTTGTTTGGTACAAATAAATATTCTATTCTAATAAGGTTTATTTGTTTATAAGAAAGTGATATCAGAGAAGAACTTTGTCACTGGGCAATCCGTTATATAACAAACAACCTATGATAAACTATATTAATTTACAGCTATTTTATAGAAGTCCTCATTGCATTAAGCATTACGATTGTGGAGTTTGTTATATGTAAAATTCAATTGGGGTTGCTGGCAGGTAAAAGACAATCTTAACACAGTAATTTCTCACTAATAAACATGCTCCTACATGATGCAAGATGCTTTAACTTAAATGTTATTCTTAAACATATTTTATTTTGTAGAACTAAAACTCTATTCAAATGAGGGTATGCTCACATCTACATAACCTTTTATGTTCATATCATAAGGATGATATGATAAAAATGCTTTGATTTTCTTAATTTAATTTTTTTTGTTTTTTGTTTATTTATATGAACTTCATTCAAATAAGCCCAGGGTTTACCGACTGCTTACCAAATCTTGATAGCCGTTGCTTGCTGTTCTTCCTTGAAGTTAATTTTTTTTTTAATATCTTGGGTTGCAGCTGTGTTCAGGTTATTTAATATGTAAAAACCTAACTGCAAGGTGCACTTTTTAGTTTGGGGAAGAGGTCATAATAATTTACTCATGTTTGGACTATAGGCTGAGTGAGGGAGTGATTCCCAATAGTAACTGGTCAATACAATATGGCCCACCATTTCACAGATATGAGTCATTCCACATCAAACTGACTTACACAAAACATCACTTTCTCTGAATTTTCTGAATGTTAGTTTGCATGTTCCAACAACATAAAATAAATAACATGTATTTTATATTTTGCAGAAAATCGAATTATTTTAGGATTTACAGCATACTTAACATTTTTCTTATACATGCACATTACATAAAAGCAATTTATTCTCAGAGTACACAATAGTCAGGGATAAGAACAATATGTCGCTTTGTAGATAAAAACATTGTGGCTTTCCTTATACAAAAGACTATTTATTTGGAATAAAAAACAATCTTCTTTTTAAGTATTGTGATGTAATGGCTATGGTCCAAGGTTATCAAGGTCGGCACCAAGAGATTGGATTAAACTATAAGTACCATTCGCCAGCGTAAACGCTGGGCACATTATTGGCAGATAAACAGAAGCTTCTGGAAGCCTTCTCCCACCCCCTCCTCAAAAAGTGTGTCTAAATAATTCTAAAACATTCGAGAACCTTGTGGTAAGATTCCATTGACTACATAGTGAGTGTACTTTGGATGTGACATCAAGAGCAATTCTTCAAGCAAGTTGATGACGGCGGTCGTGACATGAAGCGAGTACTACTGTGATGTGTTGTGGAGGTCTTGTGTTCAACTCCCGAGTGAAATAAATCATCCGGCATGAGGAATGAAGGGATGGAGAATTGGACTAGTTCACCTTAGTAAAGTGAAAATGTGAACAAAGTGAACTCCTAGTGAAGTTGAAAAACTGGTCAAAGCCACAGTATGAATATTTTAAACTGCAATATCAAATATATCGTTCTCCATAGTGTAGTGGTTACTGTGCTAGCCTCTAATTCCCAAGGTCACAGGTTCAAACCCGGTGGAGGGCAATGGATTTTTTTGGGTGTAAAAATCCTTAGTACAGCTTCCTTTGGAAGAGAAGTAAAGCTGGTGGTACCGTGTCATAGATTTATGACACGTAAAAGAACCTCAAGCCTGATAAACAGACTTCTGAGCAAAATAACCAGTCTTTCATACCCAATATAAAATGAGACGCTAAGGACCACAGCAGTTAAAAGAGCGTCCATAAATAAAACTAAATTTCAATATCAAATTTAACCCCATATTAAAATCTAAAGAAAATACAGAAAGAACCTGTAATGTATTTTCCCTTACACCTGTTAATACCAGGATGAGGTGAAGTAGTATTAGTGTGTATTTGTGTATTTGTATCCCCTTGTGGTGGATAATGTTTCTCACGTAATGTTGTTTACCTCACTAGTGCAGCCATCTCGTGTGACGTCATTCGTTGGTCTGGCTCGTAGTTCCCTCTGACGTAGCAATCTATATGAATTAGTTTTAAGGTTATGTATATTGTCTTCCGGCCAGCTATTTAGGTAGGCATTTAATTCTTGCAGGGTGTGAAGCGGAAAAGGAATCTTTTATCCAAAAATTACTAGTGAAGAAATGTGTTTTATAATGTTTTATTGTCGAACACGTGCACTAACACTTTCACAGGTTTGTCTAGATAATCGCCATACTGAAACTGTTTATCATAACTTCTCACTTTTAACTCACGTACTTCAATTTTTGTATATAAGTGACTTTGTAATATTTTAGATCTTTAATGATTTTCACTGCGTGTAATTTAACGAACTGAAGGACCGATAGACGACATGTAGTCACGTATTGTACACGAATCTTTGATGAACTGAGCGGGAGACGATGTGTAATGCTTCGTGAATCTTGCCGAACTGGGGGACGCTTGACTTCGAGCATGGCTATTTATAGGCTTGCCCCAATATACACCTAAAGATTATAAATGAATTACCATTGGCTAATAAAACGCGCCAACATTAGCGTCTATTTTACTATCCAATGAAAACCACTAATACATATTACTTTTATAGAACATTCTGGAAGCATTTTTTTACTGAAAAGGCGCGAAACATTACGTAACTTCCTGGTTCCCGGTAACGATAAACAACTCAAACCCTTCATTGCAGTATTGTTATTGTTAACAGTTTCAGTAGAGCCGAAAATTATTATTTACCATTAATAATTACAATTATTAAACCTCTGAAATCAATGTTACATAAAAATACATATTCATATTATTATCGTTAACCACATCTGAGTAATTTGTGATACAAATTACCGTCTCATATGCCCCACTAGAAACATAATTATAAATATTTATAACCTGTTTAGAAATTTTATAATTTTGTTTTTAGTCTCCTAAATCTTGTAACACACGCTATCACTTTCACTTTACACTTCACACGTATTTAACACACGACATATGTTTTATCTCGCCACTACTTACTGGCTCTGGTTTAATTAATTTTGACATTAATCTGACGTTACAAACAATTTTTTTTTTTTTTTTTTAATAGCAAATACTTTACCCTAAATTATTTAATCACTGCTACCAAATTGTTTACTTTAAGCTGTTGACAAAAATTTATACATCTAAGATTTTTGTAATTATTATACATATGTACCAAAATATTCACCCTCAACACAAATATTTACATCTCTTAAATCTAGACAATGTTTCCCATGTTCTATTTACTACTTAAGTATTTGTTTCAATTATTTTTAATTATATTTACCAATTTTTTTTTTTTTTTTGTTATTTTGTACTTTGCAAATATATTTACATCTTTTAAATCTTGACAATGTTTCACCTTTTCTGTTTGCTACATAAATATTTGTTTTGAATTATTTTTACCATTTTTTTTTGTTATTTTGAATTTTATTTTAATAATACTCTTTGAATTGTATTTAATTTAATATCATATTAAATTTCAATCTTTGCATTCTTAATTTTTAAATCTTGGAATTGTATTTACGTACTTTTAATTTAATATCATCTTAAGTTTCAATCTTTGCATTCTTAATTTTCAAATGTCGTTACAGTTACTAAAAATTTATTTATTTATTTATTTATTTTTAAACATTTCTCTTTTTTTTTTTTTTTTTTTATTTATTTTATAATTTATTTCTCTTTTCAAATGATATATATATATAAATAGTTAACCCTCTTACGTTCCAATACATTTCTCTGCAAGTCGTCTTTAACTATCCAGCATTTACTTTACATCACCTTTGTTATTTACCCTCCTGGATCAAATTGTGTGTGGCTAAACATTACTCGTAGCCGTAACCTAACCTTCAAATTGTTCATGAATAACCTCTTGTATTCATATGAAATTTCGTTCCCTGATAATATTTGAAAACAATCTACAGTTTCTTGAACTACACATCTTTTAACAACTGTCACTTTCAATTCTTCTACTATCTCTTTACTTTGAAAGTACTCTGACAAATCTGTACTAAACTGTACTGGACTGGAGTTCTCAATTTGAACATCTTGGTACAATTTATTTCTTTGCATTACTGTCACATTCTGTATTACTGATATTTCCCCTCTGAAATTAAGTTGCACCTCATTTACATCTACATTCCTAACCTCTTTTATCACTCTTATCTCACTTGAAATACTACTCATTTGACTTCCTAACTCTGTACATTCTACATTAACCTCACTTTTAGTATTAACCTCACTTTCTTTGTTATCTCTTTCCCTACTCATGTCTAGCATTTTCTTTGAAATTTCTCCTATCTCACTTGCTATTACTTCCTCATTTTCATCTCTCATTTTTGGCATACAACTATCTAGCTTCGTAACTTTCTTTTCAATTTCTTCACTGCTTTGATCTACTGTTTGCTCTACTTTCTCATTCCTCCTACCAATATTTTCAATTGATTTCCTGTTTTGTTCAAAGCTTTTACCAATATCTTCTCTTAATTTCTCATTATTCTGAGTTAGTTTTTGTTCTAAACTCCTATCAATATCTTCCCTGTTTTGATCTATTTTCTTACTAAGATCTTCCCTCATTTTTTCTAATTTCTCATTATTCTTTTGCATATCTTCCCTTAATTTCTCATTATCTTCCCTTATATTTCTCAGCATTTCCATAATCATCATATTAGTATCAAGATTAACATTTCCTGCTATTCTATTCTCACTTTCTACACTAACATTTTCATCTTCAAATCCCAAAAAATCTGGGCTATTCCCTGTACTTTGTATTGGATCACAGCTAACTGTTACACTATCTCCCTCCATAATTATTTCTTCTGTATTATTGGTAGCCATTGTTTTTATTATCCTACCACTTCTCAGTCTCATTTAATTACCTTTTTGATGCTGTCTGATGCTGCAGTTCTGATGTCCAGCGTTCTGCCCCATTCTCCTAGGTTTGTATGTCGCTTCTGCGTTGTATCGTGATGAATCTACGTCGTTTCGATGTTTTCTTGTAGCTGAATTACCCTTCTGTCTCGGAATCTGCGTCTTGTAGGTCGTTTCACTGCTGCTTTCGCCTCTTCCTGATTATTCTTGTTCCTTTCCTAGTCGTCTAGCCTTCCTTTCCTAGTTGTCGCTCCACGTTGGTGCGCCAATTTGAAGTAGTATTAGTGTGTATTTGTGTATTTGTATCCCCTTGTGGTGGATAATGTTTCTCACGTAATGTTGTTTACCTCACTAGTGCAGCCATCTCGTGTGACGTCATTCGTTGGTCTGGCTCGTAGTTCCCTCTGACGTAGCAATCTATATGAATTAGTTTTAAGGTTATGTATATTGTCTTCCGGCCAGCTATTTAGGTAGGCATTTAATTCTTGCAGGGTGTGAAGCGGAAAAGGAATCTTTTATCCAAAAATTACTAGTGAAGAAATGTGTTTTATAATGTTTTATTGTCGAACACGTGCACTAACACTTTCACAGGTTTGTCTAGATAATCGCCATACTGAAACTGTTTATCATAACTTCTCACTTTTAACTCACGTACTTCAATTTTTGTATATAAGTGACTTTGTAATATTTTAGATCTTTAATGATTTTCACTGCGTGTAATTTAACGAACTGAAGGACCGATAGACGACATGTAGTCACGTATTGTACACGAATCTTTGATGAACTGAGCGGGAGACGATGTGTAATGCTTCGTGAATCTTGCCGAACTGGGGGACGCTTGACTTCGAGCATGGCTATTTATAGGCTTGCCCCAATATACACCTAAAGATTATAAATGAATTACCATTGGCTAATAAAACGCGCCAACATTAGCGTCTATTTTACTATCCAATGAAAACCACTAATACATATTACTTTTATAGAACATTCTGGAAGCATTTTTTTACTGAAAAGGCGCGAAACATTACGTAACTTCCTGGTTCCCGGTAACGATAAACAACTCAAACCCTTCATTGCAGTATTGTTATTGTTAACAGTTTCAGTAGAGCCGAAAATTATTATTTACCATTAATAATTACAATTATTAAACCTCTGAAATCAATGTTACATAAAAATACATATTCATATTATTATCGTTAACCACATCTGAGTAATTTGTGATACAAATTACCGTCTCAGAGGTCATCTTTAGAAGTATGCTTTTAAACATTTTACTTTTGTTAGCGCACAGGGTTTCAGAACATAAACTACTGACTGAGAGCTTTATGCCACAACAGCAGGTTGGCCAATGCATTCTGCAGTAAGAACGTGATAGGCTATCAATATAACTTAGCAACTGGAAGCTGATATTCTATGAAGTCTCTCTTCACTTTTTCATTTTAAATATTACTTTGTGTTCTGCTTTTTGTGTTAGAAGCTCATATTTACCTCTGTGGTTTGTGAAAGTATATAATGAGTAAACTGAAGAAACATAGATATGACTGTCATCTTCCACGGCATAGGGGTAGTGTTAGCCTCCAGTTCCCGAGGTCACGGGTTCAAACCCAGCAAAGGGCGATAGATTTTTTTTTGCGTGTTAAAATCCTTAGCATGGCTTCCTTTGGAAGGTAAGTAAAGCCAGAGGTCCTGTGTTGTAGATGTAAAGCCAGTGGTTCCGTGTCTTAGATGTATGGCACGTAAAAGAACCTCTGAGCAAAATGTCCGGTCTTTCACGGTCAAATTAGAAAGAGATGTTAAGAACCATAACAGTTAAAGAGCATCCATAAACAAAATTCAATTTATTTTTTATTTATGCAGGTATGAATAGTGTTTCAATCCATTTAATGTTTTTTCCAAGCATAACACAATGCATAAATCATTACGCTTAATTACCTGCAATAGCTTACAAACTTAAAAATGGAGAACTTAACTTTGCCACCAGACCTAAAACCATGCCACAAAATACCATCCGTTGCTAACAGTATTGCGTGCAAAGTACCAGTACCATGAATAATCTTGAAATGCTTTTGAGTATGACAAGTGATACTGAGAGCTCATCTTTAGGTGGTTTTTCTAATTTAGATGCAAATGTATAAGCTGAACAAATGCTTAGGTAATTTGGGCAAATCACCCATTAAGAAAAAGAAGCTAACCAATATACAATGTCCACAGCAAAAATTGAAAACACTAAAAGTGTCCCTTAGAGAAAATATTTCATATAGAGCAAAAGCAAAGTTCAACCTCAAATGAAAAATCAACTAACAGCTCCACTATCATATAGAAACTGTCAGACTCTTACGAGGGCTGTCCCAGAAGTACCCGATCTAATAAAGAAAACCCAAAAATTTTGGGAAAAAACATCTTTATTTCTCTACATAGTCTCTTTTCAGCTCAATACACTTTTCTCAGCGATGTCGAATTGCTTCAATACTCTGTTTATAGTGAGAACCGTCAAGTTCTGCAAAATAGCCATCAGCCACAAACTCCACCTCTTCATTGTTGGCAAATCTTTTTCCACCAAGCCATTTCTTCAACTTTGGAAACAGAAAATAATCAGAGGGGGCTAAGTCTGGTGAATAGGGTGCATGAGAAAGCAATTCAAACTTTAACTCATTGATTTTGGCCATGGCGATAATGGATGTGTGAACTGGTGCATTGTTTTGATGAAACAGAACTTTCTTTTTTGCTAAATGCAGCCGTTTTTGCTTGATTGCATAATACTCCCCAATGATTGCTTTTCCTTTCTGAAGATAATCAATGAAACCATTCCACGTGCATCCCAAAAAACTAATGCATGACCTTGCCTTCAGATGGAACTGTCTTCGCCTTTTTTGGAGCCATTCTCCCCTTTCAACCCACTGTTTTGACTGTTCCTTCGTCTCAGGTGTGAAGTGATGGACCAATGTTTCATCCATAGTTATGAATCGACGCAAAAACTTGGCTTTATTGCAGTGAAACATTGCCAAACACTCGACTGAAACATCTTCACGATGCTGCTTTTGTTCCATTGTGAGTAAACGCAGCACCCATCTTGCGCACAGCTTTCTCATGTCTAAATTTTCAGTCACTATGCGATGTACAGCACTTTTTGAAATGCCTACGATGTCTGCTAGCTCGCACACTTTCAGTCAACGATCATCCAATATCATTTTATGGATTTTCTTCGCAATTTCTGGCGTGGTCACCTCATTTGGTCGATCACTGCAATGTTCATCTTGGCAGCTCGTACAGCCTAGCTTAAACTCTGCCACCCAATATTTTACTGTTGTAAATGAAGGAGTAGGCTCCCCCAGAGTAGAATCTGGCTCAGCTTTAATATTAGCTGGACTAAGACCTTTCAAATGAAAGTATTGTATTACATAACGATGACCAGTTTTATCCATGTTTACAAATTTGCTGTGTGTGTTCACTATTGATGGCTGCCAAACATTTACTAAACAACATAGCATCTTCAAACTTAAGCTTTATAAGGTTGGTACTGTCTACCATAGTCATTTGTTTGAAACAACAACCACTATCTATACGTCAGGTCGGGTACTTCTGGGACTGCCCTCGTACCATGTAAGTGATAAGAATTTAAAATTGCAAATACTAACCATTTTTGAAGACTAGTCATATAAAAAAATTCAGCAACACCTTGATGTATCAGTTCACATGATTTGGAAGGCAAAAAACTTGCTACACAGAAGGGAATATTGCCAGCTCCCAAGTGTAGAGCCAGAAAAAGAACTGGAACCATCAGCATTACCAAAAGTCCTCAAATTTTACACTTCAGATGAAGTAAGTTTAGTGATGACAGGGAAGAGTTTTATTAGCTTGAGAGAGAATGACAGAAACAGAAACAAAAACGAGAGAGACTATATATGTGCTCTGAGAGAATCTTACCAGCATTTTAAGGAAGAAACATTGAAAACTCGATTTTCTAAATTTGCCAAGCTAATACCTAAACAGTATATTTACCTGGATCACTTGGAACTCATACCATGCGCATCTGTGCCTACTACGAAAATGTTAAGTTGATGATTGACAGTGCAAATATTCCAAAAGTTACTGCATAAAGCAGAATAGTTACAAATAATTATAAAGATGCCAGAGTTCAAATAATTTGCAATCCTCTGTCTCAGCATTCTTCTTTTTTGGAATGCCAGATTTGCCCTGGAACTGATAACTCTGCTACATAGTTAAAAGAATGATTTGATGCAGAAAACATAAAATATGTTAGGTATAAGCAGTGGGTTACTATGGACAGAACAAATTTTTAAACTTTGGAATCTCCAGTAAAAGAATATTTAGAGAAATTAGCATATAAACTAAATAATGCAATACCTCATGTGTTTCTAGCTCAGCAACAGTCTATGTTTCTGGCAAATCTTAAGAAAAGTCTTGAGGAAGGAAATTGCATTATTTCTGATTTTTCAGAAAATTATGCTTTTGTTGTGCAAGATTCAGTCCAAGGCATACATGTGAATAACCAAGCTACAGTGCACCCATTTGTTGTCTACTTCAAGCAATGCAGGGAAACACATCACCTGAACTTTGTTTCAATTTCAGAGTGCCTGAAGCATGACACTAATGCTGCACATCCTTTTCAGACAGAACTGATAAAGCTTTTAAAAAAAGGAATCAAACAACTGAAGAACATTTATTATTTTTCTGATGGTGCCAGTGCTCAATATAAAAATAAACTATTTTTAAATGTGTGCTACCATGAGGATGATTGGTACTCATGCTGAATGACATTTCTTTGTGATGTTACATGGAAAAGGACATGATGGTATCTGAAGTCTACTAAAGACTAGCAATGAGAGCCAGTCTACAGCCCTCTCAGGATCCAATTATAATTCCCGAAAATTTATTTATTTGGGCAAATGAACATATTCCCAACAAAAGGTTTATATTTTTAATGGAGCATCAACATAGTTACAACTTTAAGGCAAGATACAGCGATGCGAAAGAGATCCCTGGTATCTTAAAGCAACTCATTTATTCCAACAATCAATAATGCAATAATAACCAGACAGAATTCATTTGAAAGCTCACATTTAAATTGTAATGGAATTGCCTCTCATAGGGTAAAATTGAAAGTTCAAATGCTTCTCAATATATGTATGCCAGATTTAACCATTACGTGTGAACAAACTAGCGCAACTAAAGTGCTGTGAACAATTGACAAGGCATCCAATGATAGGCTGCTGCTGCTACTATTACTGTTACTCTCCAGCCGTGCTGCACTAAAATCCTGCTATGCACTGCTTTGTGAGTTATTTTATTTACAATTAACTATCAGGATCCCATCTTTGTTTTATGCAAATATATACAAAATATCAAGGAATTTATTTATATTTTTTATATAAATTTAAACAAGTGGGTTCATAGGGATATAAAGTTTTAAATGTTTGGTTTTAAAAAATTCATGTAAATTATTAATTATAATAAATATTAAGTAAAAATTATATATTACACTTTGTATAATACAATTTTATCACTTATCGCCTGTGAGATAGTCTAATTTAAAGTAGAAATGTTTGCCACTTTTCATAGTACTGCACAATATTTTTGATAAATTGTGATTTAAAAAAAAATAAGGATTTACAAGATATTTCGCCTTGTTTTTGTATCTGTGGACAAAATCTGAAGGGAATCAGAGACATGATGGTAACATTTTGTAAAAATTTGTGAGACTTCACGTGGAATGACTCATATGCAGTTTTGTATTATCATGGAGAAATAGGATACTAGATTACTAAAGCTGTGGCACAACTGCTTATGTAAAAATTCTGAATAGCAGCTAGGGCTCGACGCTGATCATGCCCAAATGTATTGTATTAGCTCAACACTCAATAAAGAAAAGAAAGAAAGAATAGCAGTGTGCAGTGACTGTTGTGCCAATATGAAGAGGATCAGTAGCAATAACAGCCTTATCATTATATGCATTAATGATCATTTCCATATTTTTTAAATGTTAGATACCTTTAGGGTCACAATGAATAAAGGTATTTCCAATGAGCTGATTGTGAATTTAATTCAGGTTCCAAGCATGGAGCACAATAGCATGGTCTAAGTACAGGGTTCCTTTTTTAGGACCCACTCATAATTTCCATCCATCCAGATTCAAAGTCATCACTCCATATCCCATTTGTAACAGCAATGCATCTCAAGAATTTTATTATTTTTGCTTTTCTGGTTTTTTGTTGTTAGAGCTCAAAGTAACACATTTGCAGTGTTTATTCTCCTTTATTTTTATCAGACAGCTTATGGAGAACACATTGAGCAGTAATCACTCTTTTGAAGATGGATCTACATTAGTATAAAATATGGATAAACTAGTGACAGTGATGTGAATTTGAAATTATATAGAAAATTTGAGTCAGAGTTGAAACACTTAACATCACCTATAACTTGACGGTTTCGGGAGCTAATTACTCCCATATTGGAAGTGGCCGACTGTATCTGCATATTTGTGAGCCAGCAATCATTTGGATATACCATATTCATATAGTTTCTGTTAACAATGCATTCATTTAATACATTCTTATAAAACATGGACATTTGCAGTGAAGTATATAGATCTTAATCTTCCAGTGTGTTTATTGTATTCTATTGTAATATGACCTTCATGAAAAGGTTTAAGCCATTGGGAAATAGTCTACTGCAGAGTCACTGTACACTTCTTGAGCAATACATACATTTCTGACAGCATACATTCACGTAAAATTTCAATTTTAATGACAAATGTTTGATATGAAATGCTAAAGTGACACAATTGATCTTAAGTCATCCATTTCAATTGACTGTAGACAAAGAAGCTTTTAAGCAACTGAGTTATACCTGCAAACTTTTGTTCAGAATGACTTGCACTAATAATGAAACTGTTAAATTCATCTCCAAAGAGAGAAGAGCACATGGACAGTGTGCATTATTTCTGGGATAGCTTTATATTCAATGGCAGGAGATAAAGAAATGCTATGCAGTGTTAGATATACAAATGCTTTTAGTGAGGAAATAACTTTCATCAAGCATACAATAACTTTTGTGTTATTGATTAAAACTAACATCCTGGGCCCTCTGAAATGCATCCCAATACCACTCCTGGGTGGTCCTGCTCCCAAATGCACTAGAATACAACACACTGAAAAATTAAAAATTGCTAAAAGCTGAAAACACATCTGAAATGATAAAGTTCAATTCGGATAGAGCTTACTTCACTTATGTTTTGAGAAATGCCAAAATGATCTTCACAAAAGGCTGCATTCTGAATGCCGAGTATGCCTTAATAGTGACTACTACCACCATAATTACTAATCTGATAATGGAACATACTAACAGAAACAATGTATTAAAGTGTTTCATACCTTTTCCTTCACCTGCTCAGACGCACCAGAAAGTCCTCTTATTTGCAAGGTTTCTGCAGCCCTTAGCAATGCTGGCAAGTTTTCTTGTTCAATATTCACCTCTCCTTTATATACAAAGCACAACAAGGATTCAAGCTCCGAGAAATGGACATCCTGAAGGATTATCACTGGATGCTGACATGGATTGCTCTGTGAAATCACACAGATGTTACTTAACTTTTCTCACAGCAGTTTACCATGGATCACTCAAATATACAAGGATTATAAGGCCTAGTCCGCACTTGCATACAACTGACCACACACAAGCAAGCAAGCAAGCAAACAAACAAACAAACAAACAAACAAACGCACACAAATTGTTTAAAACCTGTTTACATCTGTTTGCGAACATTTTTTGAAAACATTATGCTACCGTTTTCAAAAATGTTTTACTTTGTATTCCATCCGAAATGGAAAACAAGTAAAGTAGCAATCATACACAGGCCTAGACATGTTTGCAAACAGATGCATACGGTACCAACAATATTGCATGCATATGCCTTGATATATCGGAATCAGAGCCATACTAGAACTCTTCTATTGCTGTAGTTGCCGATTCTACTCTCACAAGTTCCTCTCAGAGACCTTCTCGTGAGTGGAGCATAATACAGTCACCCTGAGAGATATCCATTGTCATATCTTTCACTTCTCAAAGGAAGACAAAGCGGTAATTGTAAAGATTTCAGTTTTTAATACCTGCAGTTATTTCACACAAAGACATGTTTGTGACTAGGTGTGGATGCACCTTCAACACTCGTGTAAATGTAGTGAGGTTCCACAAACTGTTTACAAATATTCAAAGCATTTGTATGTCTGTTCACAAACATTCAGTGCATTTGTTTGAATACATTCGTTCTTTTGTGTGAGCAATTGCATTCAGGTATAGACTAGGCCTAAGTGATCGGAAAAAGCATAACTCAGCTGCATGTGTACCAATCTCCATGCTACAAAAATACTTCATAATGGCACTATTTACATTTCTCTGTACAGAACAATTATTTACCACAATACAGTTTTAGAGATGTTAGAATTATGCACTTGCTCAAAATTATTGTTATTGTTAATGTACTATTATATCTTTTTGGTAGGCCAAAAGGAAGCGTTCTCTACAAAACACAGTTTATAATACTGTACAATCCTTATATTTCAAACATGTTGCTGAAATGAATTAGGGTATTTTATATTTTGTTTAATGTACTTCTTATGCAGCTGCAAAGTGATTACAATGCTAATCATCCTGGTTCTTATACAAACAATTAAAATTAGCCTTGTGAGTCTCTGATGCAGTCTCAGAACATTTAGTAATATGCTCTATTCTAGCCTTTACAAAATTATTCTACTCTTTTCAAACATCACTCAGCATGCAGTATCCATGGTTGTCTGTTGGATATAGTAGCAAAATTAATGGTGTACTGTTTAACATTTGAAACTTCTTTTAAAAATATGCAAACAAAATCACAGAAAACTTCACTTTAATAAATGCCAAAAACAAACACCTGAGGTGTGATCATTAACTGTGTCATCTGAATTACATGTTTGTGCAGAATCTAAAAAGGCACAGACTGGGTGTTGCAAAATTGTTTGTCTCACTGAGAAAACATGTATATCTAAAAGAGCAATAAATCTGGACAATTTCAAAAAAATATCATACATAATGCACTGAATTTAAATTCTTAAAAAAAAAAAAAACAAGGATCTCTGTGATGAACAAGTTATAAGTTATAAGACCATATTAAAGCTATGGTCTTATTTTCTATGACTTTGTTTACCTTGAGATAATACAGAGTTGAGCACAAACTTAGACTATACTACGGGTGATTTATGAAGAACTGACACATTTCTTTCTTTAATTATTCTGTTCGAAATTCACTCAATGCCCCAATTTTAGCACCAAATTAAGCAGAATGTTCTGGAGTTTCAATTGCCTATCACGATGTGCAGATGTTCATGTTTTATTCATAACTGTTAGTTTTATTGTTGGCAACTGTTTTTGAGATTTTGTTCCAGTCAACGTGAAAATGGAGTACACATTAAATGAACGACTATTCCTTGTAAAGCGATACTGGATTATGAATTCAATTACAGCTACTCAAAGGGCATACCAGAGAGAATTTGGCTTCGGAATCCTCCCCAAAGAAACACAATACTGGGACTGGTAAACAAATTGGAAACAACTGGATCTCTGGTGAGTGAAAAAGGCAAAACTCGTTCATCTAGGCTTCCCACGGTTGACAGAGCACAACTGGATCAGTCAGCCAAAAAATCATTAAAATGTTTGTCGCAGGAGACAGGGTACAGCTACTCAATGTGTCAGAGACCTGTGAAAAGTGCAGGCCTAAAGCCGTATAGGATTACGGGTCTATCAGTTACAGGAACCAGATAAGAATAGACGACTGCATTATTGTCAATGGTTTCAGGCGTTCATTGCGCAAAATCCTGCCATATTGTCCATCACATGGTTCGCAGATGAAGCATGGTTCCATTTATCTGACTATGTGAACTCAAATAACTCTCACTATTGGGCCAGCAAAAATCACATGTTATTCATGAAGCAGCTATGCACACAGTTAAACTCAGAATTTAGTGTGCAATATCAGCACAGAGAATAATGGGACCAATTTTCTTTTTAAAACAATATGAACACTGCAGAGTACCAATGGATTTTCATGGAGTTTACTGAGCAACTAGACAATGTGAAGCTGAGTCAAGAATATTTTCAGCAGGATGGCCTACATGCCATACATCAAATGATTCCAGGCACTAATTGCAAGTTTCTTTGATGACCGGATAATTTCCAAGATCCTGTGGCCACTGAGATCTCTGGATTTGACATCGCCGGACTTCTTTCTATGGGGTTACTTAAAAGACAGGGTTTATGCCACACGTCCGCAGACATTGGATGATCTGAAGCACAACATTACACAGGAGATTCAAGTTATTGATAAGAGTCCTCCAACGAGTGGCCAGTAACATAGAACGTCTTGAGTTGTGCCTTATGCAGGATGGAGGACATTTTCAACATTTGCTATAGAGGTAAATCTCCCAAAATTCCTCTGCATTTCAGGTGTAATAAGTTGTCGCTATCATAACTCGTTTTGAAACAATTAAAGAAATAAATGCGTCAGTTCTTCATAAATCACCCTGTACAATAACTAATTCTGTCATCTCCTTCATCAGTTCTAAAGAATCACCATTTTACATCACTCGCCTAATACAAATAAATCACATGGACATGATCTCATATCTAATATTGTATTATAAAAGTTAACCAAAAAGGCCATTGCCTATTTATCCAGCATACTAAATGCAGCTCTGTGCATTAGACACTTTCCTCCTGTTTGGAAAACTGCAGAAATGTGCCATAAATGAAACACCTTTCTTCTAGCTATAGATCTATAAACTTATTGTCCACACTATCAAAACTTTTTGAGAAAAGTATTCATCATCAACTTTCTAAATATATTTACCATAATCAAATTATTACGGCCTTTTCAATTTGGAGTCCACTCAATTCATTATATTACTCACCAGCTCCTAAGCTCTCTTAGTCCCTAATTCCTGGCTTTAAAAATTGTCGCGGTTCAAACCTAGCGGAGGGTGATGGATTTTTTCGGGCGTAAAAATCCTTAGCATGGCTTCCTTTGGAAGAGAAGTAAAGCCAGTGGTCCCATGTCATAGATTTATGGCACGTAAAAGAACCTTAAACCTGATAAGACACCTCTGAGCAAACTTTCCGATCTTTCACGCCCAATATAGAATGGGACGCTAAGGACCATAGTAGTTAAAGAGCGTCCATAAATAAAACTCAATTTAATTTAATTGTGAAAATTGTCACTATACAGCAGCAGTGTTTCTTGACATTGCCCAGATTGAGGCATAATGTATTGATATTAAACTTTATCGCATTGGACTTCCTCATTATTTGATCTATATAATTGACAGCTTCCTCAGAGATCGGCATTTCATTGTTAAGATGGTAATACTAAATCAACCCAATGACCTATTGCTGCAGGAATCCCTCAAAGATATGAGCTCCATTATTATTTAATATTTATACTCATGATTCTCCAAACTTGGAACCTATCTGTCTGGCAGTATATGCAGATGATACAGTGCTTTTTCGATCTCATTGAGATCTTAACTCAGCAATAGCTGACATTCAAACTGCACTTAACCAGCTTAGCCAACAGAAGCTACATGGTGTATAGCTTTTATGCTGCTCCTATATGGGGATCTGCAACTGCCTCTCATACTCATCGTCTCCAAGTACTTCAAAACAAAACCTATGAATAGTGACCAATTCCCCATGGATTGCATGCAACCACCAACTGCATCGTAAACTTTGAGTTCTTCCCATACATCAATACATTTGTAAACTCATCCGTCAGTTCTTCCCACATCTACAAGAAGGTTAGGAGCTGCAATGTAATGCCCTAGGGGCATTCACACATGCCATCCAACGCACCATCCATCCAAGAAGACTATCCTACTTACTCATTGTCACCTCTGCTTCAGTAGATACAGATGACTCCAAATAGCAACATTGATTAACACAAATATCTATCTTTTATACCTTAAGGAATTAAATATGATTACTTTATTAAATTAATTTCCCTTAGTTTTCATTCAAGGAGCCCTTATGAACAAACCCCATCAAATTACTTACCAATTTTTTATGAACAAAGATCGTAAAGCACTATAATGCTGATCAATCATAAATAAAAAAATTGATAAAGAACAAGCTACAATTGATAAAACAATATTGTTGGTTTTAAGAAAACAGGAACATTTAGCAAACAGAAGAAATGGGATAAAGATGAGTTTATAACGTAGTACACGAATGGCTTATTTTGGTACTTCCAATAAGTGGAAGAGGAAGCTGGGAGAGGCCAAAATGACATGCCCTTGGAAAAAGGAAAGATTGCTATGTCTGTATTACAGGGTATTCATAAGTTTAAATATAGATGCTCAATAGTTAGAAATTACAATGCAATAACAGAATCGCAAATGTTATGTACTATAGGAATGAGGAGACTTATAGATGGATGGAAAGTTAATTAATTTGCTGCAGAGAAGGTTTTGTAGAACAGTAATGAGGCTGTCGTCATGTTATTAGAAGTGACTCAAATAGAAATCAGCAAAGCCTCTAGAAAGGAACTCCTCATAGGAAGATGATTACACAATTTGTACATAATCTTGAGGTTAGAAAAGGGAAATGTTATATGCAGGGTGAAAGATGATCTATGATCGTCCTTCTAAACCATGAAAGAGCATGTTGTTTTGAGTGTTTTCCCTTAATAAATAGTTTCCATAAAGCTTTCAGTTCTTTAAGTAATTACTATTTTATTTTGCACAATATTGCAACACAGCAAATTCAACAGGTTCACTTTGCATTCAACAGATTAACTTTTAATTCTTCAGCTTCTGCTGCTATGGTAACAAACAAATAACACTTCCGGTATACAAATAAACAGAAAACTGCACATGACTGTAACACAGTGGCGGCTCGTGACCTGTTGCAATGGGTGTGCAGTTTGTTACTTGCTCTCTTTCTGATATACACGCACGCACGCACACATGCACACAATCAATGCAAAAAAGAAAAGTTGACTCACTAAAAAGCTCTTACAGCTTCCAATCTCTTTCACTGTTTCACATCAGCTTACAGGACATGGCGATACATGAAGTCCATTCGGCAAACTTCTTAGTTGCAAACTTGTCTATTACTCTCTCATTGAAGTCTGAAATACCCCTTACAAGGCTTTTCTCTATTGACAACATGGCTAGAGAGCCAGGCGTTCTTCTGACATCGTGGACCGAAGGAAGGTTTTTATGCACTTTAAACTTGAAAAACATCTTTCAGTTTCACTAGTTGACATTGGTACTGTCACAACTATTTCAGTAATTTAGAAACTTCACTGAACGTTTCCTCTAGATTATTTTCCACAATAAATCCTAAACGATCTACAGCACCCGATACATTTCTGAATGCTCTGCGCATGTACATCAATTGCAGCTCCGTTCGTAATCTGGTTGTGTCTATGAATGGATATGCTTCAGTTAAGGTATATGTATGTATTTCTCTGGATACATTTTGTTGTATTCGTCAAATCTTTCGCAAATGAAGTAATTTGACGCAACAAGGTGATTGTGATATGTAAACCTCTCCTTTGCCTATAGCAGAATCACGTCACACACCTCTTTCGCTGCAGCTTTTCTTGACAAGTGGTCAACCTTACATCGTTTTACAGCCTCTCTGAATAACATGGGTTCTCGGCTGTATCATCCATGCTTCGTCTAACATCCTTTATTGCACTTTCAAATGTTCTAATGGCAGATTTTGCAAATACTGTATCAATGGATCGTCTTTGGAACTGATTAGATAGCAGATCCACATGTGGCATTATAATGAAGAATATTTCTAGCCAGAACAAGAAGTCTGCCTGTATCAGTTTAAGGCACAGTCCTCTAGCCTGAACTATTGTGTTGCTTTGTTTACTACTCCTCTCTATGTTCTCTAAATATTCGGTAATGGATTCCTTATGCTCGAAAACTGTTTGCACTAATCGGGATTTGAAATTCCATCTTATTGTTGAAACTCCAGGTATCCTCCTACCTACAATCTCATCCAAAACACGAACTCGTTGCGGAGAATTAGAAAAAAATGCAGGAATTTCATTTAATTCCGCGAAAAATATTCGAACTTCCGTATTTTGACTTGCTGCTTGCACCATAATTAAATTCAATTTGTGTGCATAGCAATGCATGTAGTGAGTGAAAGGGTAATCTTTCTTCACCAATGCTTGTACACCAGCATGCTGCCCACTCATGACATTTGCGCCGTCATAACTCTGAGACACGATTTTGTTTTTTTCAGTTTCAGATACCACCACTGAGAGCGCGTTTTTTATGCATAGGGAGAGAGCGTTCGCATCTTGTCCATCTGGATTTTAAAATGTCCAGAATCTTTCCGATGGCTTACCATTTGGTAGCAGGTAACAAAACACAACCACCATTTGAAAAAGAGATGAAATACCATATGTTTCGTCGGCAATTACAGCGGTATAGTCTGCTTTAGAAACTTCGCTTTTAATTTCTTCTTGGCATACAGATCATTCTGTATTTCTTTCGACGTTCCTCGAAAAACACTGGCCTGCTGGAGAGTTTATCAGTCCATGAAACACTCCAGGGTTCAATGAACTTTGACTTTTGTCGTGTCCCATGAGAGCTAACTCGAACGCTCTGCAGAATTTTATGCAATTAATTATCTGCAACAAGACATATCTGTTCTTAGTAACTTCCGCATTGTATTTTCCACATTACGCCTAAAAGCACTGTCTAACTGCTGAGATATATTATATTTTCCCAGAACATTTAGTTCTAATTGGCAATTTATATGGGCCATTGAGCTCTCATGTTTTGCCATTTTTTGTTTTAAATTACCAATATCACCACAATCATTATTTGTCCAGGTGCCGTTTCCCTCACTCGCAAACAATAAACATGGAAAACAGAAGAGTCGGTTAGTTGCTTCACGAGCACATATCCACGAACAACTTTTATACACACTTTCGTTAAACTTTCTTGTAAAAGTCTTCTCTTTACAATTAGTCACTTGAACTAAATCGATTGATGGCAGCGGTCTGCCTTCATTTTTAATTTGCAGCTTTTCTTCTAAGTTTCGCAACGCTATTCATTTTCACACTTACACAGATTCAAAATCTACTGCTATGAACTCAGCCACTAGGAACACAAACATAACAAATAACAATGTAAACACCGTAAGAAATTAACTCAAACTGAAATATTTACCTTAATATATTATGCAGAATAGTTATATGCATTTATAATAGTTTAATCTAAATAGATGTAATGTGTTTGCAGCATTAACATAACTCTCACGTTAATACAGAAAATGGCTAGATTGTGCTTAGAAACGTAAAGTTGCCTAAATGTGGAGCAGGTTGATTGCAACTTCTGCTAGACAACAGCGAGGGAAATGGTCGTAGTGAAGTTGTATGGGAACGCAGTGCGCTTGCGCCATAGGCAATCACATCTCTTGGGCTTGTCGATTACACTGCGTTAACTTGCCGTATTTTCAAATACAAGCGTTGCACCACTCCCCGCGACCTCTCGCCCTAAAGTTTCCTTCGCCAGTCGCAAAATCTCGTTTGTGCGTCTCTCAGCTCGTTGACCATATGCACTGGCGTATGGCAAAGAAGGCGCGGGGAGTTTAAATAAGCTCTTCATACAGAAGAAAGTTTGACATTTGCCCTTCTTGTATACATACCTATAGAGGCAAATGCATATTCACATATAGGGAAAAATTAGTGGGTGTGGATTTGCGAGTATGCGATCACCCAAGAACCGCCACTGCTGTAACCTAACCTAAATATATGGAACTGAGAAAGCATTTACAATATTACACAAATTATTAATAGGAACACTTATTTAAAGCTTGAGAAATCCAAGTTACAATATTATCTTCCTTTCTTTGTGAATTATAAAACTCTGTGAATAATTAAAGCAAGACAAGAACAGAAAATCACTTTTTAATGTTTACAGAAATTGTTCAAAATGTGCACCCCTCAACAACACACATGCTTCACAACATTTTCTCCAATTCTGCTGCACTCTACAAAGTACGTTCAGGTTGTATTTTATCTTTTCTGCTGCTTGCAACATTTCCACATCAGGCTATGTAATGCATATGCGAGTTATCATATCACTCCAAAGAAAAAAATAAATTGGATTTAGATCTGCCAATCTTGGTGGCTATCTTATTGGTCCATTCCAAGCGATCCAATGTTTTATGTAGGTGTTGCATAGATGGCAGACACAGCTCTACTTATGTGTCGAGGTGTACCATCATGTAATAGTCACATATCATTTTTACTGGCAGAGGACATCCTCAAGCAGAACTGATAATGTTTTGAAAAAATTGGAGATAGATACCTCCTGTCAAAATGCAAGGAAGAATACATGGACTAATAAAGTGTTTCCTATAATTCCTGCCAAAACATTTACAGAGAGTCTGTTCTGAAAGCTGTTTTGTCTTATTGTGTGTGGATTGTCATACGCCCAGATGTCTACACTATGGTAATTAATTAGTAAAGACGAGAATTCCATGCCTATAAAATCCCAAAATATGCATGCATTCATGCACTATCAAACTACAATATATGCATGATCAAGTGAAAATAATGTTTTTGTTTTCGTATTCTTGTAATATGTGATGCAGATGCAGCATAATGTTCGACTTGAAATTTTATAGGTACTTTTATCTGAAATTATAAAAGATCCTCCAGCAGCGCGCACGCACACACACACACAGAGAAGAAAGTTTAGCAAATGATTTCAGTTTTAGAAGAAGCGAAATTGCTAGTAAGATTTGTTCAAATTCCACAAGACCGCTCTCGGCTATGTCTTTATCGTGTCAGCCGTGGTACCTGACTTTTTTTACTTTCTATTTCCGTTACCCGCCTTTCTTTCTTCAATCCTTATTTCTGAAGCACAAATAAGGATCATAAAATCGAAACTGAGTTGTCTATTCAAAGCCATTAAAACATGCATTTAAACTGAAAACAATACACATTATTAAGTTAAAAATATCCTATGTATGCATTATGCATGTTTTTATCCCCAAAAAGGTCAAAATATACAAATATGCATGGAAAAAGTACACATATTTGGAATCGGAAAGTAATGAAATGGATAAGTACTAAGTTTAAGCTATGTCCAATGATCCTATGAAAACATGCATTTGCATGAAATTCTTGTCTTTAATAATTAGTTACTCCATTTCTGACAACATTGCTTCATCCATTGCAAGAAGTTTAAGGGTTAAGTCCCCACCTTGTTGAAGAAACCATTCAGAAAATGCTACCCTTAGTGCATAATCTGCTTCAGAGAGATACTGGATGCGCTGAGTATGATAGGGGTGTAACAATTCTGCTTTTAATATTCTCAAAAGTCCAATGGTATACACCATTAGTGTAACCTTTATCACAGCTGCTGTTCCTAGGATCTTCTTCCACCAAGTGAAGGATTTCTTTTTCTTGTGCAACATTTCTTTGACCAACTCCTTCAACTTGAGGAGATAGGCTTCCTGTATCTACAACTCTTTGACAGATGAAAACAAATGTCCTATGATGTGGTGCTCGTCTATTTGGAAATCTTTCTCAATAAATTCTTGCTATAACTGCAGCATTATGATCTGTTTCACTGTAAATGAGTGGCATTTCAAGATACTTGGCATTAGTAAAGCGAGCCATTTTGTAAGTGATAATCTGCTGTTGCAAAATCAAGCCATTAACAACAGCTGAAGTGCGTTTCTTTATAAACAACTAAAGTGCATTTCTTTTCATCTTATGTCATCATGCTGTGTAGTCTCATGGCTAATGATGTAGATTCAAAGGAGACAAATTTCAAAAGCTTATAATAGTAAGAGAGTGAATTGTTTTAATTCAAAATGTACTTAATTCATTCATTATCTGTTTACCCTCCTCTTATGTAGGACTTACAGGTAGGTACCTGGGGTCAGAGGCCCGTCGAGGAGCAGACACTCATGGATCAGACAGAACATCCAGGATGGGTGATCAGCCCGATGCCTGGTATGGGATGAAGGAAGTAGATGAAATGAAATGTTGGTGAAATGGGTGAAAGGAAAGGTGATGATGGAGCAGTTGGTGGAATGAATGGTGGGGGAAACCGGAGAAAACCCGCCCAGATGCCGTTTCGTCCACCACAAATCCCACATGCAGGTCCCTGGGATTGAACCCGGGCCGCCTCGGTGGGAGGCGTGTGGTCTAACCACTGGCCACGGCGCCCCCTAAAATGTATTTAAACATGCAGAAAATATTTTTTTCTCAATCTCCTCTAAGAAATATTTGAAAACGTATTTAAATTTCATTAAATCTTCATTTAAAATAAGAGTTAATATTCAGCAATTTTCACTTTTTTCTCAAAAACTACTTTAAAAATAGCACAACTGCACTAAGATTTTTTGTTCTATACATTATAGTCATCATGTTCAAGGATGTTCATAGGTCACCTTCTACCCTATAAAAACAGAAGATTGAAAACATGAAATGTATAACATTAAGCATTAAGTGGCTTTTGAAAGAATAACACCAACAGAATTTTAAAAGTTTAATGCTGTTAGCAGTAGCAGCTCGTGAGTATACATTTTGGGTGTTCACCAAATTTTAGTTTGACAGCCCTGAAAATGTAAAATAGCATCTGCAGCATAATAGTTATGATTAGTGAAAGGATTTTAAGGTGCAAATTATGGCCAGAAAAGGGGGAAAAAAGGTTCTGAAAATACATACAAAAAGGTGCAGATGAAATTACTTTATTTACGTTTAAACCAGCTACATTAACTTTATTTGTCCCATTTATTTGGTTCTAATATTCCATACATTTCAATGCTTTTGACACTAAGTCGCTGGCATTTTGAGCTCAATAGCTCCTTATATATGGAGAAACTCCGCTCAGCATCTACAGAAACCAATGGAGCATATCTTGTCAGCACCCGTAAAGGAAGTTCTGTCAAAGTTGCAAAGATTTCTACATCTGGATTGTTCTTCAAAATTGTCTTTAGCAAATCCATCAAGATTGTCCCTAACACTCATCAGCTTCTTCCACTGTTCCTCCTCCTCCTCCTCCTCCTCCTCCTCCTCCTCCTCCTCCTCCTCCTCCTCCTCCTCCATCCTTCTTCCAAACTCTGAATCACATCAGGCAAATACTTGTAGGCATGCACTGTAAAAAGTTCCAACTCTAGGTCTTTGCTGTTGACTAATTGTTGGGCCTGCTTGATAACTGCTGCATCCATTGAGTCTAGAGCACAAATGAAGTGTTTGATTTTATCAAAGTTTATGCACAAGAAAACTGCACATCTTATTCAAGTACCCAACCTTGTGATGACAGGAAACTGAAAGGTGGAGCCCGGTCATTTCTTGATATAAAACTTGACGACTAGGAGTCTTTACCAGAATCTTCTTCAGAGCGGCAATGAAGTCATTTACCCTGCAGTAATTTTCCCTGATACTTTCGCAAACATGATGTAGACCATGTGCAATACATGTCACATGGTTGAGGTTGGGATACATACCCTTCAATTGTTGGAAAGCCGAAAGCATGTAGCGTGCTTGATCAGTCACCACAAGCCTGGCTTTTTCATATTGTATGTCCCCTGGCCACAGGTTCATACATCAGTCGTTGAATGACTGCATTATTGTGCAGGCATTTGTCTTATCGAGTTGGACATTTTAAAAAGCATAGGTTTTACCCATTCACCACATAATGGAAAAACCAACACAATCAAAATATATCTTTGCAGCTCATCAGTAGTTTCATCTAAAATGAATCCCACTTCATGTTTGCCGACCGTCTCTTTTGTTTTCTCTAAGACATTCTCATAAGTTGGCTGTATGTAACCTTTTCTCAGAGTACTCTATCCAGTATTGACCTCTGTATGCACTTCTCAAGGAACGATTTAAATGCAGGATTGTTTACCTTTTGGATTGCAATTCCTAACTGGATCAATGCCATGGCAAGATCTGCATTAAACTCATTCAATGACCGCTGCTTTTCAGATCCTGAAGTGAAGGCATGTATCAGAGTAGTTTGCTTAGGTTTTGAGTTGCAAAGTTCAATGTTCTTTAAGTGTTTGTTGTGGATGTGCTGGTTTATTCTGTTTCTTTAATGCTTGTCATCAATGGCAATATTTACTTCGCAGATGGCACATCGCAGAATGATGCCATCAGTTTTGATAAAGTGAGCCTTCAATTCTTCTGAAAGTGCACACAACTTCTCCTTCTTAACCTTCATGATGATGTGAAAAATCTGTTCTGGTAAATCAAACAGGCTAAGAAGATAGTACACAGTCGATAGACAGGAACGGTTAAATTCATGCCAGTGCTAACTGAATTTAGGTTTCAACTGTTGCAGCACCATTGTTTAAATTTTATTTGATTTCACAGCTGCCGGTTGCCCTTTGTTGCTGTGGTTGAGCGTGTTTGCTGATGTTGACTATTGTTGCTGCGGTTGGCTAATGTTGCTGGGGTTAGGAATATTTACTGGTGCTTTTCATTAATTACTTTTTAATATTTATTGACCATTGTTTACATCTGATTAAACAAAATCTTAAAATCCCGTTTAAGAAGAGAAAAAAAATTGTCTTAATCTATTAAAAATGCAGATAAAAGTGGAGACAAAGGTGCTGAAGCATGGAATAGAACGGAAAAGGTGCAAAAGGTAGTAATCGCACAAAAACGTGCAACAAACTGTGATTGTTTTGCTTCATTTCATGTTCACAAATGCATATATTGACTTGTCTGAATGAAAATAGCCATATTTTTGGAAAGGTGCTGCACCTTTTATCCTTTCTTTAGTTATGATTATGAATAAATTGATAAACTGCAAACGCTCCTAACACTAAAAATGTGTAATAATGCGTAGCTTATCTGTTTTTGTAGATATTTGTTGTGTACATAATTAAGCACACTGTGTTAGGGCAAGAAGAAAGTAATGAGTAAATTAAATTGTAGTTGATGGTATGGAGAAACCAAGAGAAGCTACCACGCTTGTGCACATTACCTTCTCCTGCTGTAGTAACTAACTTTTACTGTAGTGTGCTACCACCTTGTGGCATGAACATAAAATTGTAATGACAGTGGAAACTGAACACGAAAAACTTTGCATGCTAGTGCACTAAGTGTGCACAATCTGTATATATTTGGCACCATAATGTAATTACGCTATACCAGTTGCACTTGCGTGGGAGCTCCTTAAAACATGCACAAGTCAAGATGTGCTAAGGTATGCCATATGCTTCGAGTTTAGAGGAATAGTGCACTAATTTAAACACCACAGATTCTAAATTACCACATACAGGTTACAATTAATAACATTCAAAGAAAAAATAACCAATAAATCCGCAAGGTGTCACAAGTTAGTGTTCACGTGCTCGTGCTCTTATGCAGCAGCTGCCACTGACTGTTAGTGTTTCAAATGACAATTCTATATCATTTAAAGGGAAATGTATTAAAGAGATAACACGAAAAGTTTCATTAACTACAAAACTGGGAGACAAAAGAAAATGCAGAAAAAGAGATATGGGTAAGGGTAGGTGTAGAGAAATTGAAAAGATTTAGAAATGGTTTTGACCAAGGAGTTTTTGTCCATTATATGAAGGGAAGGAAGATGCAGATCACATTGTATATAAATATAATGAAACAAAGGAATGGAGGGATAAATTTGAGATAAAATGGAGAAATACAGAGAAAAGTGTTAGAATACAGGAGATGCTCTTAAAAGATTGTAATGAGCTAGAGCAATTTCTACACCATATATTAAGCAATTGGATATGCACATTTAATATGAAAAGTGAAGAGGTGAGCTTAAGGCATTGCTCAAAGTAATATAAATTATACCCGGTAATATAAATTATGTAATATTGATCCTGGATTTCCAATGTGAGAAGTATTGGAAATAAACTACACTAAACTAAACAGATACTTATAGCTATTTAACTGCAGCAATTTATTAAATTCTAAACAATTATACCACTGTCTCTTGATGTATCGATGTTCGACACAGATGGTACAAAAATAAAAGACATTTATGATTATATTGAGACATATTCTATAAAGTATATAATTACATATTTAGATCGTCATACAATTTTTGTTCATATGCCAAACAGGAATCTGTTTTATGATATACTGTAGTCATATTTTAATAGAAAATTACACAAATTTGCATATTCCAGTAAACACATAATAAACAAACACTCATCCATTTCTTAATACAAAGAGACTTAAATTAAATATCTGTACTGATATATAAACATGAAAGGTAGTAAGTTTTGTTCATAATTATCTCAGAAACCACTAATTCAATCTGAACTATTTCATCAACAGTGGTTAGCTTAAACACTTCTAATATTGGGAATCACTTTGTGAAAATATATTATTTTTTGTTCATAATTATCTCAGAAACCCTAATTCAATCTGAACTATTTCATCAACAGTGGTTAGCTTAAACACTTCTAATATTGGGTATCACTTTGTGAAAATATATTATTATTTAAACTGAATATTCAATATTAACATGAAATTTTACAAACATAAATATATGGATACTAATCCTGAGAACTCATTTCCACAACTGTCTTTATCTAAGTCATTTAGATTGGCTACTCTGAATGTAACCATGAGAACAGCTGGCAAATGAACTGAATTGTTAAATGTGAAACATGTTATTCCTTTCTTTTCCCTGAAAAGGCTCCTTTTATATACACAGCAGATGTACATGCGCTATAATTTTGCAGTATTAAAATATTTTACTGACACTGCTATCTGCATGCTAATTAAGAGTTCCCATACTTCAAAAATGGCCATTTTAAGGAGTTGCTAATCATTGTATGAGGGGAACAAGTGGACAGGCTTAGATTAATTTGAAATTTGGCAATTTAAGGATAAAAATGGGTTTGTTAGTAAAAGTGTTAATGAGTCAGAGAGATAGTACATAACCGCATGCTAAATTGATCTTAAATACGAGGGGTGCTCAATAAGTAGTGAACACTTTTTACTTTCTCTACTACGTATAGTAAGTAGGGAAAGTATTGTATTCCACCCAAAAATTCGATACCGAGATTTCACCGGAAATACATGTTTTGAGACCCCCTGAATCCAAAAAAAAGCATTTTTGGAAACATGTCCGTGTGTGTGTGTCTGTGTGTCAGTCTGTGAACAGCATAACTCGGAAACGAACAGTCGGATAAACACCAAACTTGGTATTTAGGTTTAGTATCTTCCAGAGATGCGACACAAAGGTTTTCAAGAAAATCTAAAGATATCTTAGGATTTATTATATTATTAACATTATTATCCCTTTTATCCCCCCACCCCAGACTACCCTTTACATGGAACATTTTCAAAAAATTTAAATTTTCTCAAAAATGGCTCTAACGATTTTGATTAAAATATCATATGTTCAAGATATTTTCATGACAAATGAAATGTATATCTCGAATTTTCTGGGAATGTCTCCAAAAGTATTCTTCACTGTGAACGACTTTTGCATAACTGGTAAACCATAAGAGATACAGAATTTTACTACACAAAAAATGTAGTTCTCGTTAAAATACACAATTTATGTCAAATACATTTTTTTTGTTGAGTGAACCATTTTTGAGATATTGCTTGTTATTCTCTTAAATTTTTCAATACTTATTTTCTCAAATGGGAATTGATTATTCATTTTTTTGTCTTGTGTATGCAAAGAGTATTAATCTGAGGCAAAGAGAATAGTGCTGCACATAGCAACCAGCTATTAAGAGATATGTATATGCTTAAAGGCCACTGTAAATACAAAACAAGGGGAACATAGTACGTCTTAAGCGATAGTCAAATATTTTTAGAACTGGTCGTTATGTGTAAAATGTAGTTCTCTTTGCATGTCAAAAGATCGTTTCTGCAAATGTTTATCTCGATTAATATGAAATAGATGGAGAATAAGAGTTTGTAAAAATAGTTTGTACAAGAGTAGAGAAAGTCATGTGAGTGTAACACATCAGATTTTTTTTTCTTTCTTAAAGCAGGTTGGTTTTATTCAGGATTCAAATACATCACATTATTCCCCAATCTTTTGGCTACAAAACTCTATTTTTCAACATAATCTCCGTTCAATGCTACGGCCTTATGCCATCTTAATGGGAGGACTTATATGCCTGCATGGTATCACTTTACTGGTCTATATCAGAGCCAACGACTTGCTACATCAATAACTTCATATCATCCACATAGTGCATCCCGTGAGTCATTGGACTAAATAGATGGAAGCCAGAAGGTGCGAAGGGTGAATGAGGAAGAACAGTCCACTGAAGTTTTGTGAGCTCCTCTCCGGTGCACAGACTTGCGTTATCATGGAGAAGGAGAAATTTGTTTGCATTTTTGTGACTACGAACATGCTGAAGCAATTTCTTCAATTTCCTTAGAGTAGCACAGCACACTTCAGAGTTGAGCATTTCACCATGAAGGCGGACATTGAACAGAATAACCCCTTCAGAGTCCCAGAAGATCGTAGCCCAGCTGAAGGTACGGCTTTGAACTTTTTCTTCGAAGGAGAGTTGGTGTGGTGCCACTCCATGGATTGTCGTTTTGTTTCAGGTTCAAAGTGATGAACCCATGTCTCATCCCTGTGACAATGTTTGACAACAAATTGTTATGGTCAGCCTCATAACGACCAAGCAATTCCGCACAGATGTCCTTCTTTGCTCTTTATGGTCTTCAGTAAGGCGTGGAGGAACTCTAGGGAAGAAACCTTTGGTACTCCAACTGTGTCAGCACTACCAACAGAGACGTCAAGTTGAGCAGTGAGGGTGTTTGATTGTGATCCGCCAATCACGTCAAATAAGAGTGTCTGTACGTTCCACCATTGCAGGAGTCATGCTGTGTGCAGCTGGCTGGCATGCGGGAGATCAGACAGGTTTGCTTGACCTTGTTGTGATGACAGATGCCTCGCCCAATGACTCACCATTCTTTTGTCCACTGCCAGGTCCCCATAGGCATTCTGTAAGTGCCTATGGATATCTGATGCTCTGGTTTTCCGCCAAAAGAAACTTAATAACTGCTCTCTGTTTGGAAACACACTTCCATTACAAACACCATTTTGAAGGCCTGTTACAGTGTTGTCATCTAGTGAAAATTAATGAAACTATACGAGATGAAGCAGTAATATTTAAAGATATCTCAAACAAAATTCCAATTTTTTCAACCAAAATTGGCCGAGAAAAACAATACGTTGTATTACTTATTGAGCGCCCCGCGTACTATGCGTATAGGTGCAATGTATTTGTCATAGGCTTTTGCTGAAACCCATAATTTCACTAAGACTCTAGGCAGATCATGAAAAGCTGGCGCATGCTGTCTCTTCACTCTATACACCTTCTGATGGAGCCTCTAAAAGCTGGCATATAGCAAAAGGTTAAATTAGGGTTTAATTATATGCCTAACAAGCTGTCTTTTCATGGAGAACTGTAGCACGTGTACTTTCACATTTTTTCAGCAATGCCAGCTTTTCATGATCTGCATAGGATTTTTGCAAAATCCTGCGGCATATTCATTGTGTAATAAGCTGTCACAACACACTAAATGTCAAATTGCACCTTAACTTTGGTGAGAGCAATAGAGGAACAAATACCATTATAGGTTTCCTATGAATTCTGAACTTGTTTGCAAGTTATACATGTAAGTAAAGTACAAAACTAGATAGTAAAATTCTATTAGCATTTAGATTACTCATTTGGTTCAAGATGTTTATAAATGAAAGTATTCATTTTAGTAAAACATGCAGGACTGTGCAGCCATGACAGAAGAGAGATTTTATATGTTGTTCATCTCTTTTCTCCTACTTATTGTTTTAAGTCATTTATAATTACATACAAAATAAATTGTACAATGCAAGCTTTAGTTAATATTTTATTTATTTAGTTATTTTTACGCATGTATGATGATTATTTATACAAATGATAAATTTCACACAAATCACATGGATGGCAAACAATTTTCTTAGGAAGTATAATTTATCGCAGATGGACAAAATATTAAAGGAGAGCAATATTGGAATTTTCTATGTTAAACTTCCAGTGATTTCAGTTTAACTGACAGAGGGGATATTCAATCAAGAGAGGGAGAGAGGGAGAGAGGGGGAGAGGGAGGGAGGGAGAGAGGGGGAGAGGGAGGGAGGGAGAGAGATATCATGTGATGTGAACGCTTCCCAAGTGGCTGAATTGATACTCTATGATTATGTCCTATAAGTTTTCATAACTATAATTCCTGTTTATTGGCTTATAATATTAAACTGAGACATCAAAGTGCAAAGTTAATTTTATACCACACAACTATTATGCTTTCAAATGAGAAGTTTCATCAAACAGATAAAAATTGCTAAAAATGTACCATCTCTAATGATTGCCTGGGCTGGGGAATTTTGTGAAAATTTTTAACCTCTCTCTCTCCCTTCTCTCTCACCCTCCCTCCCTCCTAAAATTGCTTTTTGTGTTCAGGTAACCTTGAAAGTATATTTCCAGTGAAATATCTATATTGAATTTTTGGAACACAATTTTTCTGTCTGCCTATAGTTAAGCAGTAGATGAAGTAAATAAAATTAGGTCATTGGCTTCTCTCTTTTATTAAATATCTAAATAAATTCTATTCCATTATTTTATTATACATGTGAAACAAAAGATCCAGGACATCCTATTATTTTTTAAATGGAAGGAAAAATGATATACCTGCACTATTGATAAGAGGCCAATGGTCAATTTTTACTGGTGCATTGGGAACATGGATGCCCTCTTGAAAGTAGTACAGCATCCTGGGACTTTTGACTCACCCTGTATTTCCTTCAATTGTTAAACTCATTTTACTTTTGTGTTCACCACATGCACGTAAACTTTACATATCTTTTATACATGAGTTAAAATGTACGGAGCCTAACAATTAAGTAGAAGCTTTGAGACAGTGATGTTCTAATATTCTTCTAATACAATAAGTGATGTCTTGTGTTTCAATTCTCAACTTATTATTAGAAAAATTGCTTGCCTATTTGGGTTTTTACATAAATGTTTAAAGGGAAACAAAACACAAAAATGAATATTTCATTTGTCACATTAGTTTATCTGTCATCAGGAACAATTAGAAACAATTAGTAACACATGCACTCACCCTCCTATGGTTAATGGTTACTGCATTAGAGCTATCTTCAATATTGAGGTGTGGCAATAAAGAAACCAGGTTCATACTCAATGCTTTGTTGCAAAACAATCAGTCAATGGCAATGTTATCCCCTTCAATGCAGCAGTGTCGTCCTCCGTGGTGTAAAGGTACCATGCTAGCCTCTAGTTCCCAAGGTCGCAGGTTCAAACCCAGTGGAATACCTCTGGGCATAAAAATCCTCAGCATGGCTTCTTTCGGAAGGGAAGTAAAGCCAGTGATCTCGTGTCGTAAATTTACGGCTGTAAAAGAAGCTCAAGCCTGATAAACAGGTATCTGAGCAAAATTTCCAGTCTTTCACAGCCAATATACAATGGGACCTAAGAACTATAGCAGTTACAGAGCGCCCATTAATAAAACTCAAGTTAATTCTTTTTTTTTTTCAATGCAGTCCCCTCCCTGGTCCCTACACTGCTCCATATGAATTTTTCACTTTTTGGAAACAGTGCTGCAGGTCATATTGTGTTATGTTTCAACAGTTACATCAATTTTTCTTTCACTGCATGTAGGGTCTTGAACGCAGTTCCTTTGAGAGTGGACTGAACTTTTGAGAAGAGAAAAAGATGCATTTGCTAAATCAAATATGGTGGATGTTCCTTCACTGAAACATTTGTTTTTCGCCAAATAACTCTTCACAGATAGCACATTGTAGACCGGGACATTGTCCTGGTGGAGGATCCGCGAGGCATTCTTTCACAAATCTGATCTCTTGTTGCTCATGTTCATGGAGGGTGTTCAACACATTTTTATAATAGACCTGACTGACAGTCACCTGCAGACAGCCAATCATTGTAAATAACCCTCCAGATATGAAAAACATAACAAATAAACTAAAAAAAGAAACACACACATCATTGCTTTGAATTTTGATTTACTCATGTGCACTTTTTTTTCCTTGGGGAATTGGGGGCTCTTCCAATTCATCAATTGTTGCTTAGTCTTAGGATCATGTAGAAATGTCCAACTTTTGTTGCATGGAATTACATTTTTTAAGAAATCAGGATGTTTTCAAGAATGTCAACACACCAATTCACTCAATGTTCCTTTTGCATAGGTGTGAGGATTTTTGCACCATTTTAGATCACACTTTTTTCATGCCCAGACTGTTGCGCAAAATCCAACACTTTCCTTATTGATACTGACAAGTTTAGTTACTACTCAAATGCTCAATCAGTGGTATCCTTGAATAATTTTGGTGATTTTTTTTTCAGATTCTCCTTCAGTTTTCATAGTGGATTAATGTTAAGTTTCTGTTGTCAGATTTTCTGAGTTTCAGGAGGAATTTGATGGTAGCATGCTGTTCTACTTTAGTAGTCAGCATTATTCCGATAGAGTTCAGACACACAATCCACTTCTAACACTGGTCACGGCCAGACTAACCACTCTACATGAATGAAACCTTTTGTGTGTGATAGATGGGAATCCAATGGTCAATGTCGCATCCCCCCCCTCTTCATCCTTAAAATGGTGGGAAATTAGGTCTGGTTTCTTTATTGCCACACCTTGTATGCATGATGTCATCAGATCACCCAGCTGCTGGGAAGTAAAACAGGTATGATATTTGATATTTTGATATTTATTTACTGCCTCTTTGTCACAAAATACAGATAAGATTTGTCAATGACTATCAGAAATAAAACACTAAAACCTTATTTGATAAAATCAATTAGTACTGTTAACTGCATTGGCCAGCAGTGTTGTGCTGACTTGTCTCTTAAATATATGAGAAAGACTACTTGTGTACAGTGGCAGACTCTTATAAAATTTATATGAAATACAGACAAAACTGCTGGTTGTATTGCTGTATTTACACTTGTTAACATATATATTCCATCTATTCCAAGTGAGATGATTGTGCACTTTAAAATGTGTGATAAGAGTACTTGAGTTTGTTTTCACATATAGGAGGCAGTCCAGTGTTAACATTCCCAGCAAAGTAGGTATTTTAAGTTCTATAAAAAGTGGTTTACAATAAGTTCTGGTTGGGACACTACAGATAATCCCTAGAACTCTTTTTTGAAGTAGCAATAGTCAAGATACTGATGTATGATTTCCCCACAGAAGAGTCACATAACTAAGATATTAGACCATAGTACACATAACTAAGCATGTTTTTTATGGTGTACTTTTAAGAATTCTAACCTAATATTCCATTTGAAGCTGGTTGATGGCTCCCACTTTTTGAAGCCATACCTTTTGCTTCAATATCTGTTGTTGATTCTGCTGTCGGCTGCTAGTGTTGGCTATGAGATCATTTTCTCAGAGTATGCAAGGGCGTATTTTGAAAGGATAACAGCAGTTGACTGAGAAATTTAATGTGATCTAATACTTGAGCTCTTGAAGTGAACTGCTGACCATTTGAAGATAAAGAATGAATCTGATTATGAATTATAGCACTCAGAACTATAACAATTGACTTTTTATACCTGCTAACTTCTGTAGTATCAATTTTACAGTTTGAAATAATGTTTCCGCAATAAAAGAAACTAGAAGTGTAACTTGCCATGAGTTGCTAAAATGCTTACTGGCAAAACCCCTTGCAACTACCACTAAGTAACTGATAACCCAGCATGGTCTTAAGCTATGCGATCTGTTGATCACCTTAAAAGACTGTAAACCCCTAAAGTTGTACACAAAAGAAAAGAAATATAAGATGCTAATTTTAGCAATATGTATTCTTTTATTACTTAAACTCTGCCTAACCACTATCCCACCAAGGTTCCTTCTCACGAGGGGTCAATCTTAAACACTTACATATGCATATTGACACTCTTACTATGGGTTACCTCCACAAATGTCACATTTTCATTCACTTTTTCTCTTACAGAATTTCTGTCTACGTGACAACGTACTGAAGTTATAACCTTAACTGCATTCCAGAAATCTTTATACTAATGTGTTCACTCCTCCACCATTATTAATGACTTTGCTTGCTAATTACCTTTTACTTTGGACAAATCTTTTCAATTCAAGCTTATTATATTATACATGGTAGCACAGATAAAAGTGGCCCATCTCCCATCTGAATGCAAATGCGATATTTGTTGTGTATTAATATACATTTCTGTTAAAATTGTTTATTAAATTGAATCGAGTTACAGTACAACAATGGGCAATTTTATGCAATATGAATAATTGATAGTTGGTATTCTTGTGTCTAATTGATAGTAGGCATTCTTCGGTCAGCATTTCAGTTTATTTCATCAGCTCATATACACGTTGCTGTTTGCATTCTGGAAAATGACTTTCTCAATAAAAGAAAGAATTCAGAATTGTGAAAGCATATGTGAAAACAGGTTTGATTAACGAACAAGTCCATGATGTCTTCTCTGCGGAATGAACTGTTAGCAAAAATTTGTGGTCACCACATTCCCTGGATCTAACAACGTGTGATTTTTTTTTTTCTGTGGGGATATTTGAAGAGCAAGTCTATGAAGCAAATTCCCACGCAATACAGAAACTGAAAGACATCAGCCGTGAAGTTGCCACCATTGATATTGGAACTTTATGCCAGGTATATCTAAATATGGTTAGATGTCCACAGCTCTATACTAATGCTGCAGGGGGCCACATTCAACATCTTCAATAAATGGCGAAGTCTTTTTGTCATTTGTTTGCATTTACTCTATACTTACATGAGCCACTTTCACCTGCACCAACTATGTCAACTATCGGTTATTCATACTGCATAAAATTCACCGTTGTACTGTAGCTTGATTCAATTTTAACAACAAATTTTAACAAATTTACATTAATACACAACGGATATATCACATGTGCATTCAAACGGGAGATGGGCCACTTTTATCTGCACCACCCTTTACATTGATTTAATATATGGAAATTATTGAATGCAATTATTTCTCTACCTTACTATTATTTCTTTATTTAATTATTTATATCTTCTTGTCAATATTACATATCAAAATGCCTGTTTCATTCTTTTATCATCTCAATAATAAAATAATGCACATGTTTGCCCGAATAAAATTTTAACTTAAATTTATCTGATCCCTGTCGGCAACTCTCTCAATTTTCATACAATATTTTACAAATTTCTTCTTCTATACCACTTATAATTACATACAAATATTTCACTGTCAGTTGATAACCCTCATATACATAAACAATACTCCTTACACTAGATTTACTAAGCTATTTTTCTTTACATTGTTAATTTATCTTCTGAATTTCTATAAATTTCCAAGGGTCTGTTTTCTTTGTATTTGGTTTTCAGTTTGTCTTTGTTGAGTATTTTGGTTGATGCTAAGATTCTAATTTTGTTAAGTTCACTGCACTTCACTTTCACTGTTATCTACTTAATACTAAATTTTTACACTGTTGAACTTGTGCTATATTTACAATTTTCCACTTCATATATATTTATTATAATCATCTAAAACAAAATTGGACCCACAAATTTAATTTATAAAATCCTAGAAGTATCTGACTGCATCCTGTATGGATGCTTATGCCAATGATCCATCAATTTCTCATTTTTGGTATCTTTTAACTCAGAAGTACATTTTCCAAATTCAGCTACAATTACTGCAGGTCCTTTGTATAGTTCTATTCTTTTATTTCTCCCTTTTAGTATATTTGATAATTCGTTATCTTTTATTAAAACTAAATCACCTATTTCATGTTCCCACTTATGTTTTCTTTCTTTTCTTTTGGATTTTCATTGTTTTGCCTTTTTCTTAATCCTTTCAAAAGCAACCTTAGCCTTTCTTCCTCACTTAGCTGACATCTACATGCTTAGGTACATTTTGCAATATTGGTTCTGGTTCCTTACCTAACCTGAGTTTTATACGTGCAAATCCTGATGACATGTATAGTGTTCTTTACAATTTTATCAGTGGACAATATCTAACCCAATCTTTATGGTTCCTGTGTGTCAGTACACGAAAATAGATACCTATATCCCTCAATACCCCTCCCTTGGGTTATCAGATGGAAAATAGGATGAGTAATAATAAAGTTTTATCCCATGATTTTTCACTGTGTCAGTAAAACATTTGCTTCATGAACTGTGGCACTGTCTACTTCTTCTCAAACAGCAAAAGGAATTGCTCATGCTTTATGTGTATATTCAACAGGTGTCATTTCAAAAGAATGTGTGTAACTTATACATTTCCCAGGCTTCTCTCAGAATACTTCTCGATTTTTCATCGATATTCTAAATAATTCTTCCCTCTGTTCTTCAGCTAAATAATTTGCTTGATTTACTTTTACACTAAATAAATGTTATAAATCTTCACAGTTTTCAATATCATAGTACCTATTCGCTTCCTAGTAACTAAAATTTTCAGAGGGATTTTCTCTGGAATCTCCTTGTATACAAATTATCAATTACTTTGATTTCTTCATCGTACTCTTATTTCTCCTTCATTTGCAAAATCAAATTCCTCTACATTTACTTCTGCTAGCTCCAATTTTAATATATTCCACAAAGAAAGCATCTCCTCTAATTTGTTCCTCCCTTTGATCTGCTATCACTTGCTCTGACATGCTATCCTCAATGAACGGTACTACAATGGCTTCCTTCCCTGTGTCTAATTTCACTAATCTATTTTCAAAGCTCATATTGGCACCCCATAAATAATCACATCACATTATAACATCTGTTACCAATCTTGGTACTGCAAGAAACAAAATTTCAATAGCAATTCCATTCACTTCTACATATAACATCATTTCAAAATTCCACTCTTTCTTTCCTCTTGCCAACTGCCAATGAATAAAATATTCCACTTACCAGTAATGACATTTCTTTCATAACACTTTTTATCAATTCCTCATAAAAACTTTGTGAACAGACTGTACTGTTTGCATTGGTATCTATTGTTGCATTGTATTCTTTCCCAACGATTCCTATTTTTATCCTTGGCAGGGTTAATACTTTTTCATTTTCTTTGTGGCTATTTGAAATTTCTTTATATTTCTTAAACATCAATGTTTGCCTTTGGAAACCCTAACTTCCACGTATTCAACATAGTCATTTTTATTCCCAGCCGTTACTGAAGGCATGTGTGACTAGGACCAGCATTTCGCTGTTTCTGCTAATTGCACCAGCTTCTCCTAAACTATTTACATTTTTATTTTCATTCAGTTGATTCTGGCTGTTTCCTATTATTTTCCTTGTCATTTCAACTGATTCTGCCCTATTTTTTTCTATTGGTGAACTTCTCCCACTTTGAAGCAGTAATTTTAGGTCAAAAAAGGAAGGAATTAACTATTATTAAGGAGTTATTGACAACAAAAAGTGAGTTTTATTTATGGACACTCTTTAACTGCTGTAGTCCTATGTTGAGTGCGAAAGACAGGTAATTTGCTCTAAGACCTCTTATCAGATTTGAGGTTCTTTTACGTGCCATTAATCTAGGACAGAAGCACCGGCTTTACTTCCCTTCCAAAGGAGGCCATGCTAAAGAGTTTTACGCTCCCCTCAAAAAATTGATCGCCCTCCACCGGGTTTGAACCCATGACCTCAGGAACTAGAGACTAGCATACTAACCACTACACGAGGGAGGATGACAAGTTATTGGCAATTAATCAAAATCAAATCTGATAAAATCCTATGATTTTGAACTTAGGAATATAAAAATTAGCACCATTAGAAAGCCTGCAGAAAACTACCACAGTATTATCAATCTTGTAAATATCAGTTAATAAATGAGCGTGTGATCACGCAGTTAATTGCAAGATTTTCTGTACAAAGTAAACTTTAGGTGACCATTAAGGTCTTTGTTATATTTAACATGGTAGCGTGGGTTACGCGCAGTCTATTATATTTTTTAGGGGCTTCACGAAGTTGTAAGGGAAATACAGTGTCCTTCAAACAAAGTTTAAGCTATGGTTGAGGATACGAAAATTTGAACAGCACCAATTAGAAATCACTAACAACTAGCAGAAAGAAATCTAGCCAATGAAAATGTTATAAGGATTGACTGACTATATGCAGAAATCATGAAGGTTTGCAGCTAATAATATATATAGCTTAGTGGAAGGATGAGAAAGTCAGTCAATGCCTATCAACGGTAGTCATCAGCAGCATAAAAATGTCAAAAAAGCCAGAAGTCCTTTTTTCTTCTTACGAGTTTCTCTGTGTGTTTATATATGGTTCCAATAGATGATGCACTAAGGTACATGTCTGAGATATTTCCAGAGGACATTACAGCCTTATTCCATCACTGCCTGGTGACTACATATTTCCAATGGGATAAAAATTATGAACAAACAGATGGAGTAGCCATGGGTAGTCCCTTAGGTCCTGCAGTGGCCAACCTATATATGGAAAAGTTGGAGCAAGAGGCTTTTAATTCTACCAGCTTAAAACCAAAAATATGGTGGAGGTATGTTGACACTTTCATGATCTGGCTACATGGCAAGAATTATGCAATTCTTTGAACATCTCAATAAAGTCAATTAAAATATAAAATTCACTGTGAAGAAAGAAAAAGAAAAACAGATTGTATTCTTGGATGTATTAGTAACTAAAACGAAAGACCTCACCCTGGTAAATATGGTGTACTGTAAACCAACCCCCACAGATCGTTACACCCACAAAAAGCTCTAATCAACACCCCCATCTAAAACGAACTGTAATATGTACACTAACTGAATGAGCCAAACACTTTTGTGAGCACACCACTCCATAATGAAATACATCTACGGCAGTCATTTCAGAAAAATGGTTATGAGCTAAAAGAAATACAACCTGCTTCACATCCAAGAAGACCTAAGGATACTCCAGAGGAAGTAGAATTTAAACAACAAAATAAAGCGTTCCTCCCATACATAAATAAGGTCACTCATAGGATAGGCAGACTCTTATAGAAAGTCAATATTAAACCCTCTTTATTCCAACTACCAAACTAAAACAGTGTCCCCATTCAGTGAAAGTAAACAAGACCCTTTAACCACACACGGAGTATACCAAATACCCTGTAGCTGTGGACAGGTATATGTTGGTACTACAAAAGTAGTATCAATACAAGAATAAAGGAGCCTGCTCAAACTAGGACGAACAGAGAAGTCTGCAGTAGCAGAACACACACTATTACAAAGCCATGATATCAGATTTCACAAGACAGAAGAATTAACCTGATAACATAAAGCTTGGTTACCGGCATGAGAAAAACTGCATATACAAAACCACAAAAATACATCCGCTCCAACTGTCAAATTCCAGGCCCAGCGGCGCAATGATTAACTGTCATCCAATCAGAAACAGTGCAAATTGTACTGTCCCTACTATAAATACAGGCTGGTTACTGAATAATGGTGATAGAAATCTTTAACATGTGCCCTCTGAAGATGCCTGCCAGGATGTCAGGCAAAACGTCAAGTGATATTTTATTGTTTAGACCACGGCCAAAACGCCTGGCTTCTTTTAAAAATTGTAATAATAATTTTTATAAGAAAATTTACAACCCTTCACTCACAAAGTCCACAGTCTTCCCATACCCCTGCAGCCAAAAGCCACACGAGCTATAAGAAAACGATAAATCAATGTGTTATTGAAGATTCAAATCAAGATCTGGAAATGCAGGAAATCAAGCACAAGATGTAGAAAGTAGGCACATCCCCAGCACACAAAATATATTTAGGGACCTTCTTTCTCAGTTACAAGGAACATATTCCCTGAAACAGCGACAATAATTTAATGCATTATCACAGACAGAACCAGATTTAAGAAAAAACAAGACCTTTGTGAAAAATCGGTGGCAGAAATAGAAACATCAAAATGAGGAGAAAGACTCACGAATTTTTACTTCGCACAGCAAGATCTGAAAAAGAAAATTTTCAGCAGGTACCATCTTAAATCCTTAAAACCATATAGAGCTCTTAACAGTGTAAATTAAAGTCCCAGTCAAGAAAAGCAACAAATGTGTCAGGAACATTAGGGAGAAAATATATATATATATATATATATATATATATATATATATATATATATATAAGCAAAACCTGAATACAAAGACATGTAAATAGTTTTGCTAGAGAAATTAAAATGTTATGTATTACCATGGTAGAAGCTAAGCTTAGGCAAATTAACACCAAGAGACAACTTAAGTTGCATCTTGTAAATATAAGAGTGTATCCAATGACAATAATTTGTAATAATAGGAATAAGAAAGAAATTGGCATAACTTATCTGTACCATGCAAAGATAGAGCATTTATTAGAATTAAGAGAAACATGTAAATATTATATATAGCAAGTAGGCTAACTAAAGGGAGAGGTTAATACACCAAGCAATGGGACACACACACATGGGAGACATATCCTCACCCTCTCGAATGTGAGAAAGCCAAAAAAGAAAGTTTCAAGGACAAATGCTGTCAGTGCTATAAGGGAAACACAGCGTCCTTCTAACAAAGTTTAAGCTATGGTTGAGGATACCAGAAATCATGAAGGTGGTGGTAGTAGTAGTAATAATTGTTTGAGTGGCGCTAAACTACTGTAGTCATAGTGCCACCCTCTGGCTGTGGATTTATGTCGAATACATAAGCAATACATACAAAGCAATCACAGGGTTAAATAACTGAGATTATAAAAGTACAAAAAATAAAGAAAAAGTACACACAAGCAGTGAAGTCAGTACAGGCACAATTTGAAAGTCAATAAAACAGAAACTACATGACTAAATTGTTGTAAGGAAACCACTGAATTTAACATAGCAAAAAAGAAATCTGAAGGTTTGCAGCTAATAGTATATATAGCTTAGTGGGGGATGAAAAAGTCAAGTTGATGCCTAATTCTACATGTAACAAGTCAAGTTGCCATGCCGCTCAGAAATATTCAATTAGTTATGTTTCACAAGATGAGATTTTAATTCCTCGCAGTGTATTCTACATGTAACAAGTCAAGTTGCCATGCTGCTCAGAAATATTCAATTAGTTATGTTTCACAAGATGAGATTTTAATTCCTCGCAGTGTATATCAGTGATAGAAAATGGTGACGTATAGTAAAGTATTGGAATCTGTAAACAGTTAAACAAGCGAAGTAATAATTCTGTGATTAATTAGGGTATTGAACAGAAGTGATAGACATAAATCCCTCGTGAGAACCAGGGAAGTGTCAGGGAAGTAAAGAACACAAGAACGACAGATTAGCAAAGGGAATATTTTAGTGTGTCATAATAAACTTGCAAGTGGCATAGTGATTCTGACAGTATCATTGAAATTGACTTATTGTTGACAGATGTGTTTCTCATTAGCTTTTGGGCAATATTGCTTTGCTATTGCAAGGAGCTGTTACTGCTTCATCATGAATACGAGTAAAAGGTATGATCTACAAAATCCGATTGATTTGGAAGAAGTACATCGCCTACTTTGCGATGATGCCTTGCCCGTGGATGACAACTTATATGAATCAGATGATTCTGATTCAGAAGATAAACTCAAAACGAGAGTTTTAGATTCAGAAACTGACCATAAAGATGAAGAGGAAGACGATGAAAGCAACTTGTGTGATAACATGTATTTTATGGGTAACATCATATGCTTATCATAGTAATTCTTCTTCTTCTTCTTCTTCTTATTATTATTATTATTATTATTATTATTATTATTATTATTATTATTATTATTATTATTATTATTATTATTATTATTATTATTATTATTATTATTATTATTATTATTATTATTGACAATACATTCTGTTGTTATTTACAGGAAGAGATGGAACATAATGGAAAAAAAACACCTTGGAAAATAACACAGACAAGGGCTCACAATATATTGACCAAACTTCCTGGTGTGGTAGGAGCTGCCAAAAATGCGAAAACGGAAATTGATTGTTGGAACCTTTTTGTTACCGAAGATATAGTTGATTTGATTGTTGAAAGCTCAAATACTTACATTAGCAGCGTGCAGCACAAATTTGATCGTGAAAGAGACAGCAGACCTACAGATGTAATAGAAATAAAAGCTTTCCTAGGCTTATTGTACCTGGCAGGAATTTTTCGTGGTGGACGCCAGAATATTCATGATTTTTGGAGAACGGATGATCTTGGAATTCCTCTATTCCAAATGGCTATGTCTGAAAAACGATTCAGTTTTCTAATACGCTGTATTCGCTTTGATGACGAAAGCTGAAGACTGGAGCGACAAAGATTGAATAAATTGGCTACTGTTAGAGAAATTTTTACCTTGTTTCTGAATAACTGTCAGAACCATCATTCTCTTGGACAAAATGTCACTGTCGACGAACAGTTGCCGGCATTTCGTGGTCAATGTGGTTTTAGACAATATATACCATCCAAGCCAAACAAGTATGGCATAAAGATATTCTGTTTGAGTGATGCAAAACTGTTTTATACAACTAACATGGAGATTTATTGTGGACAGTAACCAGATGGACCATATTTGCAAACTAACTTGGCAGAAGCTGTAGTGCTGAGACTAACTGAACCAATCTCTGGCACTGGACGAAAGTTACTGCAGATAATTGGTTTACCAGTGTATCACTGGTGAATGAATTGCGCAAAAGACAACTTTATTTCGTCGGTACAGTGCGAAAGAACAAAAAAGAATTACCCAATAATTTCACTTCTCCAAAAGATCGCAGTCAGTAAGAAAGCGTATTTGGCTTCACGCTTTTTTCATATGTTCCAAAAAAGGGTAAAACAGTAGATTTGCTCTCAAGTCTACATGTTTCATCCACACAGTTATCAGAAGGTGCTGAGAAAAAGCCTGAAATAATCCTGCATTACGACACTAAATCTGGAGTTGATATAGTAGATAAACTGTGTGTCACATACAATGTAGCCAGAACGAGAAGGTGGCTCATGGTAATTTTTACCATATCTTGAACATTGCAGGTATTAATTCTAGGGTTATCTTCCTTGGAAACCAAAATAAATATTCCACAAGGCAGGAGGAGTATTTGAAAGCACTATCTTTAGTTTTACTGTTGCAACAGCTACAAAGGAGAGCAACAGCATCAAATCTACCCGGTGATTTGAAAGGCCTTTTAACAAAATATAAACCTGAAGAATCCGGTGTAGATGAATTGTCAAATACACTGCTATGCACATTGAAAAGGAAACGATGTGAACCCTGCAACAAAGACAAAATGAACTGCAAAACTAAATATGCATGTGGGAAATGCAACATCCCCATGTGTTTGAGCAAACATGCTAAAATTATTTGCGATAGTTGCTTAGTCGGGGAAAACACGGGTGAAATAGTAGATGATTCTGAGTAACTGAACATTTGAAATTACAAGTTGTATGTATACTTGGAAATGGCAATGTATTTCTTTATACTTACTGTAATACAATTTATAACGTATATGTACTCATATTTTAGCTTGTATTTTTTATGTTGTAAGATAATACTTACTAATGAAAACCTTGTACGCTTAATCTAAATAAAGGTAAAAACAGAAAAAAAAAAAAAAAAATAAATGAAAGAAAACAAAAATACAAACAATAACAACAAAAATATAGCGCGGGTCTACCAGGACCCGCGCGACTAACAGCATTCTACCAAAGCGCGCGCATGACGGAGGGTTAAGTCAGTACAGACACAATGTGAAAGTCATTAACACACCAGAAACCACACAATTAAATTTTTGTAAGGAAACCACTGAATTTAGCATACCGAAAAAAGCTTAGCGATAGAGGCAGGGCCATTCGCTAAAACCGTAAATAATTTAGGAGAGAGCCCAAGTCGTTCGCAAAGGGCAGAATAATGACACTGGGTGAGAAAGCATTTCCCTTTCTAAATTATTCTGCACATTTCAACTGTTTTCTCCCATTTCTGTTGCTCTATTCTGTACAACTACATAACCATTATTACTTTTCCTTCCTGAACTTCCATTATTTCTACCAATCACTAACGTTTTACCATCTCTTAACCACATCTACATGAATAACATTGAAAGACAGAAATTTACACTCAGTAACTGATTCGCTGATGCACTCACTGTTGTCTACTGATGTTAATTTCTTCTTTCTTGTTCCCTGTGTACCTGTGTAGCCTGAGCTACCTCTGTTCTGGATTGTCTTCCTTCTCATGATGTAGGTCGCTGGGTTTGATTCCCCATTGCCTCCTCAGCTTCCGATGATCCTTACTTCAAAGTCTCGCAATAGTGCACCAATTTTTTAAGTCTGGCAATGGTCATCACTTTTTGAAGCTGTACCCTTTGCTTCAATATCTGCTGTTGATTCTGCTGTCAGCTGCTATAGTGGGTATGCGGGGTGTATTTTGAAAGTATAACATCAGTTTACATTGACTCAGAAATTTAATGTGATCTAATACTTAAACTCTTGAAGCAAGTTGCTGACCATTTTAAGATAAAGAATGAAAAGGATTATGAATCGTATCACTCAAAACTATAACAATTGACATATTATACCCGCTAACTTCTCTAGTATCAATTTTACGGTTTGAAATAACTGTTTCTGCAATAAAAGAAACTAGAAGCGTAACTTGTCGTCAGTTGCTAAAATGCTCACTGACAAAACCTCTTGAGGCCAACGCTAAGTAACCGATAACCCAGCATGGTCTTAGGCGCTACAAATTGCTGATCACCATAAAAGACTGTAAGCTCCTAAGGCTGTACACAAAGAAAAGAAAGGAAGAGTGCTAATTTTAGCAATACATGCTCTTTAATCACTTAAGTGCTAGCTAGCTATCACTATCCCACCAATGTTACTTCTCTTGTGACCGAATCTCAAAACTCAAGGTATGCATATGTGACACTGTTACTAGGTGATACCTCCCAGATTCTAAGAATTTCATTCCATTTCTTTTACAGAATTTGTCTACGCAACTGCAAACATACTGAACTTATAACCTTAACTGCATTCCAGGAATCTGTATACTACCACATTTGCTCCTCAGCTATTACTAGGGCTTGGATGTTGAAGACCTATAAATTGCCTAAAAAGACCTTTAAATAGACCTAAAAAGGACCTAAAGAAAGGAAAAAAGGACGTAAAAAGTGATTCAAATTATTTCCTAATTTCAGTTTCAATTATATATTTAATGAATATAATGTTTCAAAAATACAAAACTATATACAGAGTGAAAAAAAAACTACATGTAAGAAATGTTTCTTCTAAATTCAGCAAACCCACAATGGTCATTCCAGAGAAAGAAATTGAAATACGTATAACTAGAATCAATTTGGCTTAACCACACAGATTACAGAAATTGGAATTTCAGAAAACTTCTCAGTTGGCATTGCAGTATATCACAATAGTCATCTCCAGGTTCTTAGGTGTAAAGAATCGTCAGTTTTCTGACAGCACATTGTGAAACACTGAGAAACTTCTCCCCATACCAACAGAAGTCATTGGTGCATATATAAAGCAAGTGAGATCTCATGGAAAAAAATTCCTCTTCAAGAACACTCACTTCACAATTTTCCCCTTTCAATATTTCACTTATTTGTGCATGGTTTCATATCCCCGGTTTTTTCAAACACTAGCTTCATCTTCTGGCTGACAGCTTTTCCAGTTTCACATTCACATTGTTCCATTGTTGCTGTACATCACTCATTTTGAATGAATGGTTTCATTGCATTTTTCAAGGTAGTTTATGGCTGTCACTAAATGAGCAAAATTACTGTTAATGTATGCCAAGCTGCCCTTCAGCTGAGGTTTAGCCATTAGATCTTGCAACATGGCAATGGAAGCAGCATCTTCTCTAGCTAAGCCATCAATCACAGATTTAATCACATCAAAATGAGTGCAGTAATACATGCAAGCGCTTTACCAAGTACTCTATGTCAGCACTGGTTCCAAAGGTAAGAGGTATGCCAGGGGCATTCTCACGAAAATGTCGTACTCTAGATGGGGATTTTAAGAACACTTTCTGAACACAAGTTTGTCAACATCTGAAAAACTTTTTCACACACTCAATGCACAGCATGCACAAGGTAGGTTACATGAACCAACTTTGGATAAAACACTTCCTGCTTTTATCATGTAGGTGCACATCAGTGAGAAAAAGCAGAACATTATTGCATTGTATTCCCGGTGGCCAGAAGACAGAGGCTTTAGTCAAACAGTTGCCAAATAGTTTGGTGATTCACTCTCTCCAGTATTTCCATTATGAGGGGAAAGATTTTTCTAGGTTTGTCCTCCTCTACGTACCAACAATCACATTTGCAACGGAGCGACCATTTCATTACTTGTTTCATCAATAGAGACAAATATGACTTATCCGCAACATAGTTGCAGATTTTTTCAATCGTGTTTTCATAGCAGCGGTGCATGTACTCCTTCTGAAGGGTAGACTCATCAGGAATGTTCTGATTAGTATACCATTCTAAAATGTTTTGAAGGATTCATTGCGTATTTTTGCTGACAGAATATTCACACTAAGGCACTGCAAACGTTTTTGTAAAACGGAGACAGCTTAGAGCATTCACTATGCTTTGTCCTAACAGAAGTTGCGATTTCCATTTGTCCGCGGCCCAGGAGGCTGATCTCACATGTTTCTCATGCCCAATATGCTGTTGAACATGGAACCACTTTTCTGCATTAACTTTTACTTTGCAATATTTGCAGAACAGAATACTTCCATCTGCTCCAAATTCAGATACAAGCTGTCATAAAAAAAGAAGTTTTACAGGCTTAGATTTAGGCATGTTTACGGTACAGATTTCTTCCACAAACTGTGAAACTGCAGTCAAACATAAGATGTGATGCAACCAACTCACCCCATCACCTACTTGGGAATATTGTCACGGGATATTTAGTGAGGTTGCACTATTTTCTCACAGGGAGTCACCCCTCTGCTGGGGCTAATGACATGAATACAATAGAAACAGTCATCTCAACATACTGTTAGAGAAAATACCTCCTGTTGCCAATCTTAACAGTTCTGCATACAACTCTAGTGTGTATTTGTTAAAAGAAATTGGAACTGAGACTAGACTAGGTTTTACTGGGCAGAAAAAATACAGTTGAAAGAGGTCATCCTAGCTATTGACTCTGCTCACTAATTACCTTTTCCTGGACAAATCTTTTCACTCAAGCTTATTACATTATATATTGATTTAATATATGAATATTATTTATTGCAATTATTTCTTTACCTTACCATTATTTAATTATTTATATCCTCCCATCAATAATTACAGTATCATGCAATTTACTTTATCAAATAATTTATGCGAGTATTCTAACCAAGCCCTCCCTCAAGATGAATACCATTTGTTAGGTGCAGTTATTTAATACTCCATTAAAAGATAAAACAATATAGACTGTCTTGTTGTAACTGATGCTAAGCTTATTTGCATGAAACCAAGAATGAATGTTGGAAGAAAGATCATCCAGTTTGATGCAGTAATTTGTATCACAAATTATTTAAATGTAAAGAGTGATTGTAGTGTGAATATGCATTATTGTGTGACATTGATTTGAGATGTTTGTTGATTGTAATTATTGTTGAGAAGTGGGTTTATACGGCCTTACTGAAACTGACAATAATAGCATGCAATAATGTAGCGAGGGGGTGAGCTGTTTATCATTATTAGAGACGAGCAAATGACGTAATATTGGCGCGTTTCTCTTAGGAATTTGCGGGAAAATTTTTCCCTAGAGCATATGTGTTCATAATTTTCATTGGATATAAAAATAGATGCTAATGTTGGCGCGTTTTATTAACCAATAGCAGCTCAGTTATAATCTTTAGGCATATCGGGGTGTGGGAGTATAAAAAGAGCTAAGTCAGAGGTAGAGCCCCTCAGTCCATCAGAAACATTTGTGCATTACACGTCACTGAATACATTGCACAGTTTATCGATTCGCAGGTTACGCGTAGCAGAGTTATGAAAAATCTCAAGTGTTGTAAAGTTAATTACACAAAAAGTTGAAGTACGCGAATTAAGAATGAGCAGTAAATAAGTTATTATAACAGTTTCAGTTTGGCGAGTGTCAAGATTAATATGTGAAAGTGCATAATATGTTACGACAATAAAAGTGTAAAACAAATTCTTCATCAGTGTTATCTTTGGATAAAAACTCCTTTCCGTTTACACACCTTCTATAAGATAAGTGCTCGACCAAAAAGATCATAGCTAGCCGGAGGACAGTGAACCCAAAATTAAATAAAATAACAGGCGCTCAGTAAAAGATAACACGAAGTGACCACGACAAATTGTCTGTTATACGTGCGGCAAATAAACAGTAGCATTCTTTCAAACAAACACTAATACCGTCACAAAATTGGCTCCCAAACGTGGGGCTCGACAAACAAATGAATAATACCGTCACAAAATGGCGCCCAACGTGGGGCGATTTAACCAGGAAGGAGTGAAATAACCAGGAAGGGGCGAAGGAACCAGGACGTGGAACGAATGGAGCAGTGAACTGAACTACAAGACGCAGATTCCAGAAACAACTATAGGAACGACAGACGCGGATGAGTGGACATCGTAATTCCGAGATTAAAAGGCAACAGAGGAATTCAACTACAGAACACAAAAACATCGAGACGACGTAGATTCATCATAATACGACGCAGAAGTGACATATACATCTAGGAGAGAGGGGCAGGAAGCTGGACATCAAAGCAAAATCAGCAGATAGCATCAGAAAGGTTAGAAAAGTGTGATTTTTTTTATTCTAAAAAAAAAAAAGTGTAAAAATTTAAATGTACTTGAGGAGTGGTAGGATTAAGAAAACAATGTCTATTAATAATACTGATGAAACAATTATGGAGGGAGATAATGTAACAGTTAGCTGTAATTCAATACAGGTTACAGAAAATAGCTCAAACAATGTAGTATTTGAGGGAGGAAATATTAGTGCAGAAAGTGAGAATAGAACAGCAGGAAATGTTAATTTTGATGCTAGTATGATGGAAATTATGGAAATGCTGAGAAATATTGGTGAGAATATGGAAAAGAATAAGAGGGAATTAAGGAAAGATATTATTAAGAGTATTACAGATCAATTAAGGGAAGAGATGCGAAAGAATAATGAGAAATTAGAACAAAAACTAACTCAAAATCATATGGAATTGAGAGAAGCTATAAAAAAAAGATCATAGGGAATTGAGGGAAGATATTGGTAGGAGGAATGAGATATCAGAGCAAAAAGTAGATCAAAGCAGGGAAGAAATTGAAAAGAAAGTTATGAAGCTAGATAGTAGTATGCCAAAAATGAGAGATGAAAATCAGGAAGTAATAGCAAGTGAGATAAGAGAAGTTTCAAAGAAAATGTTAGACATGAGCAGGGAAATATCTAACAAAGAAAGTGAGGTTAATATTAAAAATGAATATGTTGATGTAAAATGTACAGAGTCAGGTAGTAGAATGAGTATCATTTCAAGTGAGCTAAGAGAGATGAAAGAGGTTACGAATGTAGATTTAAATCAGGCGCAAGTTACTTTCAGAGGGGAGATATCTAAAATTCAGAAAGAATCAGAAACGCAAAGAAATAAATTGTCTGAAGAAGTTAAAGTTGTGTCTATAAATAATAAAAAACTAACTTCTGAAATTAACAAGTACCAAGATGTTCAAATTGAAAACTCCAGTCCAGTACAGTTTATTGCAGACTTATCAGAGTATTTTCAAATTAAAAAGATACCTGAAGAATTGAAAATGATAATTGTTAAAAGACTTGTTGTTCAGAAAACTTTAGATTGGTTTCAAATTACATCTTGGGGCGAAATATCATATGAATCCTTTAAGAGGTTATCCATGAACAAATTTTGGAAGCTTAGGATACGGCTACGAGTAATGTTTAGCCACAGACAATTTGATCCAGGAGGGTGAATAGCAATGAGATAAAAAGTAAATCCAGGTAAATATATTTGTGTAGAGGGTGAATATTCTTGGTAAATATGTGTAATAATTACAAAAATTCTTGAATGCATAAATTTTTGTCAACAATCTAAGAGAGTACACCATTTTGTAACAGTAACTAAATAATTCAGGGTACAGTATTTGCTATAAAAAAAAATTGTAATGTCAGATTAATGTCTAAACACATTAAACCAGAGCCAGTAAATAGTGGCGAGATAAAGGAAAAACATATGACGTGTGTTAAATACGTGTGAAGTGTTAAGTGAAAGTGATAAATAGCATGTGTTCCACGATTCAGGAGACTAAAAACCCAATTATAAAATCTCCAAACAAGTTGTAAATATTTAAAATTATGTTTCTAGTGGGGCATATGATGCAGTAATTTGTATCACAAATTATTTAAATGTAAAGAGTGATTGTATTGTGAATATGCATTATTGTGTGACATTGATTTGAGATGTTTGTTGATTGTAATTATTGTTGAGAAGTGGGTTTATACGGCCTTACTGAAACTGACAATAATAGCGTGCAATAATGTAGCAAGGGGGTGAGCTGTTTATCATTATTAGAGATGAGCAAATGACGTAATATTGGCGCGTTTTTCTTAGGAATTTGCGGGAACATTTTTCCCTAGAGCATATGTGTTCATAATTTTCATTGGATATAAAAATAGACGCTAATGTTGGCGAGTTTTATTAACCAATAGCAGCTCAGTTATAATCTTTAGGCATATCGGGGTATGGGAGTATAAAAAGAGCTAAGTCAGAGGTAGAGCCCATCAGTCCATCAGAAACATTTGTGCATTACACGTCGCTGAATACATCGCACTGTTTATCGATTCGCAGGTTACGCGTAGCAGAGTTATGAAAAATCTCAAGTGTTGTAAAGTTAATTACACAAAAAGTTGAAGTACGCGAATTAAGAATGAGCAGTAAATAAGTTATTATAACAGTTTCAGTTTGGCGAGTGTCAAGATTAATATGTGAAAGTGCATAATATGTTACAACAATAAAAGTGTAAAACAAATTCTTCATCAGTGTTATCTTTGGATAAAAACTCCTTTCCGTTTACACACCTTGTATAAGATAATTGCTCGACCAAAAAGATCATAGTTTGCCAGAGGACAGTGAACCCAAAATTAAATAAAATAACAGGCGCTCAGAAAAAGATAACACGAAGTGACCGCGACAAATTGTCTTTTATACGTGCGGCAAATAAACAGTAGCATTCTTTCAAACAAACACTAATACCGTCACAAAATTGGCTCCCAAACGTGGGGCTCCACAAACAAATGAATAATACCGTCACAAGTTTGTTTTTCATAGAATTTCGCCTTGCTGTGTTAATCCAAGTGCTACATCATCAGCAAACATACAAGCCTCAGTAAATTCATCATGAGTGGATGCTGGATGATCATTAATATAGATAATAGATAAAACAGGTCCAAGTTGGCTAATGGATATGGAAATAAATAAATAAATCAGGCTTCACATCCAAGAAAGACGACAACAAAATACTGTACCAAGATCACAAGACAGCGAATTAAGCCTTCTTGCCCTATATTAATGGTGTTACAGATCACATTGGCAAACTGCTGGAGAGAGCCAATATAAATACAATCTTCAAACCCAACAAAAAACTAAAACACCAACTGAAATCGGCAAAGGACAGGCGGGATCTACTCTCAATGCAAGGATTTATTGGATACTGTGTAGATGCGGCCAAGTCTATGTTGGCACCACCAAGTGCAGCATAAAAAACCCACATCAAGGAACATAAAAGCAACTGCCAACTAGGACACACAGAAAAATCAACAGTAGGCGAGCATGCATTACTAATGGGCATGACAAGTTTGATGAGACCGAAGTCCTATACAGCACAGCCTACTATCACGCATGGCTGCACAGAGAGGCAATTGAGATTTATAAGAACAAAAACAATTTTTATAGAAAAGAGGAAGTAGTACACATACACAAAGCCTGGATGCTGTTGCTAGACAATACAAAAACAAAACCTCAAAAATCCAAACGTTCATATCAGGTGGCAGTTTCCTCAACCACACAGGGATTGGCAAACAAGCAACTAATAGGTGACGAGGGGGTGGTCGTTCCGCCTATATACAGTTCAGGCACTCCACCAGACACACCTCTGCCTCCTCCAAGAGTAGTAAATTGAAATTGAGTTTTATTTATGGACACTCTTTAACTACTATGGTCCTTAGCATCCCATTCTATATTGGGCATGAAAGATCGGAAATTTTGCTCAGAGGCCTCTTATCAGACTTGAGGTTCTTTTACGTGCCGTAAATCTACGACACGGGACCACCGGCTTTACTTCCCTTCCGAAGGAAGCCGTGCTAAGGATTTTTACGCCCGAAAAAATCCATCGCCCTCCGCCGGGTTTGAACCCGTGACCTCGGGAACTAGAAGCTAGCACGGTACCACTAGTCCACGGAGGACGACTCCAAGAGTAGTGCAGGCACTGGCGATTGTCCATCAATCTGGAGAAAAGCCACACCATTCTGTTTACCAAGCGCCGCTTTCCCACAAACTTCCCCACATTCACTTGCCTCAGAAGGATAGACTGGATGAATGCCATCACTCACTTGGGAGTTAAGCTAGGTAAGGGCCTAAATTTTGGGGAACACATCAGGGACTTCTCGCATCAGGCCTCTGGGTTAATGGCCTCATTGTATCCCATGCTAATGTCAGGGATGCCTGCTTAGAGCATTCAATAGTCCCCATCCTACTATATGCCTGCGAGATCTGGGGCATGGCTGCGGACTCCAATCTGCTGCTTCTGCAAAAGGTTGTGCCATTTTCGCCTCCCCCATGATCACGGCTTATGCAACCAGTATAACCAGCATAAAGTATGTCACAATGCTTCAGAGATGAAGCAAGAATAAAACTCATTTTTTTAATTTTTAAAAACTTTAAATAACACGGAACAAGCAACTTTTTTAATAATTTATGCATACATACAAATATTTGATTAAGTTAACCATTGTACCAATATAGAAACTTTAAAATAAAAAACTAATAAATTAAAAAAAAAGTATATTTTTTTTAAACATGACGTCATTCATCGACAGAGAAAGAGAACATCTAAAGCTTCGAAGAACATATCACCATGAGTGACGTAATACATCACTCCACTATGTAAAGCATCATGTACTGTCATCATTGGTTGGTTTGCTACACGCCACTGACACCAGCACCATCATGCTTGTGGATGTCCACAGCAACTCCTGAGCAGGTAGGCACGACCAGTCGCTTTCCAGCCAGGGACCGAGCCACTAACAACTAGACATTGCGACATCAAGATTTTCGGCATAATTCACCAAGAGTGATTCTTTCGGCCTTTCCAAATTATCTTTAAACTTGTTTGGTAAGCTTTGAAATTCAACCTTTAACAACCTTTGTTGTTTTCTAAATTCTTTTACGGGAGAAGCATTTATAATTTCGCATTTCATGTAACTTTATTGTGTACGTTGCTCTTCCATAAAATCTTTAAATTGATATGGCAACTTTAAATGTAGAAAAGTGAAAGAGTATATCACATTGTATTTGAGCATATTATTTTGTAAACTGTTAAAGCAAGCTGACCAAAGAATTGTTAATGAATAACACATGTGCCGGTGAATGTTTGCAATTTCCTAGCTCCTATGCAATAATCCCTTTTCACAGTAACTCATCCCTCTGGGTATGGATAAAAAACACCAGTGGTGCAAGGTACAGAATAAGGGCCTCCGGGCTATCTATTCTGTATACCGCTCCTTTCCCATGAGACTGCTTCACGAATCCTCATCTATTCCTTACATGGAGAATGAAATTAGGCACTGGGCTGCAAAATTTTACAACCAGTTGTCATACCATCGGAGCACCCTCGTTTTGTCTCTAAGGTATTATAACAACAGAACATGCCATTTAGGCATCACTGGCTTCCCTGCATGGCATGTGGTCACACCTGGTAACCATGGAGCACCTCCATCAGTAGCTAAGACTGAGCTCCTATACAATCCACTAAGAATTGCTTGGATGATCAAAATTCATAACCCATAAAATAACCTGGAAAACTAAATTACACCAGCGGTGCCCAAGAACCGTAGCACAATGACCGGCAACCATTGAACAAATCTTGCTACCTCCTTTCCTTTCACTCCCCTATTCAAATTTCACCTGCCATCTGGCAAACCCCACATCCCATCTTATGTGCTTAAGCCCTATTCAGTGCTGGTACGTGTTTATTACACCTTCAGGCTGCCAACAAGTCGTCATCAAATGTTACTCTAGTTGTAAATCAGCCAGGAGTCACTCTGAAGATAACTGACAGAATTACAGGCGAAACATCAGGTGAAATCTCATCTACTGAACCACAGCCTACAAGCCTGGAAACTATTTTCTACTGATTAACCTGAAAGTCTAAGCATGTACATCAAGATAGGAGTTGTTTGGCAGAGCAAGAAGATCTTAAAGGCATCACAATAACCTTCATTTGTGAAAATCTCCTTTCATATTCACCAGATGAAATTGCATTTGCATTTAATGCATATTTCAGAAGAAAAAGCTTTTAAGGGATTTTCTTTTCAAAGATATATTTCTGGAATCCCCTAATGCATTTCATCAAGACAAAACTTATTAGCCATCACCCCAATCTGTATTTCATCGAAAGTAGTATGACATTGTACATCTTCAGGCCAGTGGTTAGGACCAAGAATTTTAGTACAGTCAAGCATATTAGCATCCTGTCCATTCAGTTCGGTTCTTTAATGTGTCTGCCAGTTTCTCATAAAAGAGAGATAGATGTATTGAAATATTATGTTTACAGTTACTGGAAGTTTTATGAAGTTCTATTCCTTGCAAGTTGAGATTTTTCATAATATGGACTTGGAGTTTCAGTTCTTCTTGGAGAATATTGGTGATATTTTTACTTTCCCTATTGCTTTCCTGTAGTAAGTAGAGAAAGTAGTCCATTCTGCCCAAAAATGTTATACCAAGATTTCACTGGAAATACGCATTTTGAAGACCTCTGAATACAAAATCTGATTTTTAGAAAAAGGATTTCACTGGAAATACACATTTGAAGTCTTTGAATCTAAAAATGGATCTTTAGAAAAAGGTCAATGCAAGAGTGCCCAATAATGCATAACTCAAAAATGAAAATCTAGTTAAATGCCAAACTTGGTATTTAAGTACCTTCCAAGGATGTGACACAAAGGTTAAGAAAATCACTCTACCCTAAACGACTGAAAAATTGTTATTTTTAGTTTCTTAAAAAAATGCTCTTAATGATTTTAATTAAAATACCATGTATTTAAGATATTTGTATGTCAAACAACATATATATTTTGAATTTTCTGGGGATAGCCTGTAAAGCCCTCTTTATTCTGAATTACTTATATTGGTAAACTGTAGGAGATAAGACAAAATCTTGATGCACAAAAAACACAATTTATGTCAAATAAAATTTTGGAGATACTTTTGAACATGTAATGCGAGAAATATTTTTAGTCTAAAAGTTCTCCAATGCGCATGTGCAAGCAGACTGAAACAACCAATGACTAATAGTTTTATTGCTTCTCACATAGCAGAAAAGATGTGTTTCATTTATTACAATTGTAACCAACATCTGAAAAAAATTTACATACATGTTCACAACAATCTGGAAGCGATTAGCAACCGGTCACTTTTGAAAAGTCATGACTGTGCTTTCTCTCGGGTTTTATTGCTTTACAATTGCAATCATGCAGTGAGATAGAATTTATTGTAGTGTGAGAATCAAAGTTTGTATATTCTTGGAGATATTCTTGCAAATAACAAAACTATTAGAAATGGTTCATCCGATTGATAAGACGGATCTGTCGGTTTACCTCGATGATGCAGAGAACACCTAGATGCTCACATTTGGCAGTATTTGTGGCATCCTGACACCAAGAACTGTTCAGCAGACCCTTTCCAGGAGCTAATGGAAGACATTAGGCAGGTCTAACCTCTGGTGTAGCGTTTAGGTTTAGTTAAAGTTTAGGCTAGGCGTAGTTAATTGTTCAGTGTAAATAGCTAGTCAGTATAATTTAGGAACAATCTGTATAATTATATAGTTAGTGTAATTTAGTGACATAAAAGTGTGTTGGCTGCATTACTTTGAGTGATGCAAGATGGAGAACTTGCCTGCCCTGCATTCTTCTATATGGCTACATGTGCAGTAAGTAATTAAATAACTATAAGGCTTAAATTATGTTAATAAAACATTTTCCAACAAGAAATTATCCAAATAAATAATTATAAATATATATTACACCAAAGAATGGGAAGCTGTACTTTGAAAAAATATGCTACAGACGGACTAAGAAAAAATCTTGTCACATGTTGTAAACTTGAGCCAAAATTTCTTGTGACATTAACCATTTCCTAGTTGTTCTTTGTTATTGGTTTCAATTTTCAAATGCTAGTACTTTTTTTCAAGTCAATATTCATTTTTCATCATGCAAAGACCATGGAATTTCAAAGCCAGCACAGAGCAATTTGATTTTTAAAAATCTATCGCTTTAATCTCCTACATACTTCTTATTCCTACAACGAAGTGTGTAAATGTGTAATGAAGGTTTACACAATGAACAGGAAGTAGATAAAAGAATAAGGTTTTATAAAAATAGGTTGTAGAATGAATAGAGAAAGTCATGTGAATTCAACACATCAAATTTTACTGCCAGGCTTGTATAGGTCAATATATCTCTCCTGTAGCTCTAAACTTAGCTCTGAAAGTTCTTGGAGGGCATCAGTTTTAAGTTCCAAATCAAGAATGAGCTCAACTGATGTGATTTTCTTCAAGAGGCCTTCATGGGTACAACATTAATTTTTTGTACTAGATTTCTCTTTTTTTTTTCTTTCTGAAAATGAAGTAGATGTGCTTCAAAATTCTGTCACACTGTAATGACTATCCAGGGAAGAAGAAAGAAGAAAAGAAAAAAAATGCATGCACCTTTATTTTAGCGCAATTGTGACTATGCATACCCAGCCCCTCCCCTGCTGATAGCAAGCCGTCCAAATCACTGTCACATGGCACTGAGCATATACACCTCATCTCAGGTGAGTCTGTTAATATTGTAGACAGGTATGACCAAAGTGGAGCTATTAAGAGTTAAACTATGGTGTCGTTTCTTGTAGAACAAAGAGCATTTATTATTGAAGTGTATTTTCGCACTAGCATAAAAAATGCAAGAGGACACTGGCATTATTCCAAAGCAGTGTGTGAGCAAGTTTACTGTGCAATTTCCTGATGATGTAATGACAGAACACTTTTGCAAAAACATAATGAATCTGATTGCGAAGTTCAGAACAACTGGTTGCACACAGAGAAAGAAGTAAGCCAGATATCCTAGAAAAGTGACGGCAGAAGCTTTGGGGCAAGTAAGAGAGAAAATGCAATGCAGTCCAAATAAATCTCTCTGCAGATTAGTGGTAGAAAGAGAATTACCCTATGGAAGTGCACACAGAATAGTAAAAAAAACTCAAAGTTTAAACCACTGGACTCCAGCAAGACATATTATTGTCATTGGTTTCAGAAAACCTAACAGAGAAAATTCTAGAACTTACTTTCTTTACTGGCAAAGCCTAGTTTCATTTATCTGGCTATGTAACACTCATGGAACAGTGAAAATCTGCACGATTTGTTGAAACATCTCTCCATTCATAAAAAGTAGGAGTTTGGGCTGAGATTAAAAAATTGAGCTTTATTTATGGACACTCTTTAACTCTATGGTTCTTAGCATCTCATTGTATATTGAGCATGAAAGACTGAAATTTTGTTCACAGGCCTCTTTATCAGGGGTTCTCTTACGTGCTATAAATCTACAATATGGGACCACCGGCTTTACTTCCCCTCCGAAGAAAGCCATGCTAAGGATTTTTATGCCTGAAAACATCCATCGTCCTCCGCTGGTTTTGAGCCCACGATCTTGGGAATCAGAGGCTAGCGTGGTATCCCTAGACCATGGAAGACGACATTGGACTGAGATGTCCAGGAGAAGAATAATACAGCCAATATTCTTTGAATGCTAATGTAAATGCTGATATGGACAAAAGACATGTTTTACATAAGTTCTTAGAAGAGGTCCACAATGATGAACTTCAAATGGTATATTTTCAGGAAGATGGCGTCACAGCCCATATTGCACAGAAACCATATCATTTTTAGAAGAATTCCATGACTACAGATTAAATTAACACAGATTATGGGTCCCCTAGACGTCCAGGCATGACCCCTCTTGATTACTTTCTTTGGGTTATTGCAAAAATACTGTGTAGACAATTCATCTGAAAACAGCAGAATAGTTGGAAATGTACACAACACAAGCAATAGATTCTATCACAGAAGATTTGCTATAAAAAGTGTTTTCCAATATGTTCAAAAGAGTAAACACATGCATTGAAGCATGGATGCCACTTTCAACAAATGGTTTACAATATGTATCTCATTTTGATTATATTAAGGAGTAAAGTAAACTTACTTATGTATTTACATTTGATGATTGTGCATATTACATAATATTTAGAAATAAGGAGAAAGTAATAAGTATTTCAGGAAGTGACTTTCGACATCCCTTACTCCCAACACCAGAGTCCGTCTAAGGAGCAGGAGGGGTTGAGGGTAGAAGGAATGGCTACTTCCATAGGATGGCATAGTCATAAGAAATTAAAGTTGCTAGAAGAATTGTAATGATCGCCTTGACCTACCTGAAATACTCTTCTGAAGAATGGACTACATGCAGAAAGAATAACTTTATGAGCTCGTATACATTGGCCGTCACTAGCCAATGTAACATCTACAAGTCCTTCTTCTTCCCACAAGCTTTCAAAACTTGTAACTATGTTGGACTGGAAACTATTCCACTTCAGACAGATTTGCTGTCCTGCCATTGCATCAAATCTGAAACATTTGAAAAATTATATGCACTATATGAAAAACATAAAGCACTTCCATGTTATAGTGTTATTGTACATTTCAAACCTACATGCGTTCTAGCAGGCCATATGGCATGCATATTTACTGGGGAGAACCAACCACCCTCTCACAGAAAGAAAATCATCACCATGCATGCCATACTGAGTGGCTGCTCAGCGTCATTCTAGCATCTTGTTGAAAACACACAGGTTATAATAAATCCCTTGTTTACAATGGTGTGGTACAGTGTCAAGCAACAAATATTATGTATGTATTGTAATGAAAAGAAGCTAGAAACAGTGATGTGTATTGAATTTATTTAAAGATCACCATTCTAAAACACAACACACATCTAATGAATTTTGATTTGCCGCCACCAAATCCTCTCTGGAAGTACATTTCTCCACCACAAGATGCCACCACAGGATCCAGTCCAAAAAACGGAAACACCAACAACACGGGCCAGTCGAGTTAACCTTCTGAGGATGGGAACAACGGTTTCCCGAAACATGTTAAGTGAGTAAACTTAAGTGATGTTAGTGTAACAATTTCGACTCACCTTTAAATAAACAAATATTATGTTATTTATATGTAGGGGGAGGATTTAAAACAGGAAGTGTGTGTAAACGATCCACACACTCATGCAAGTGCTTAGTGAAATTACAGATAAGGTTGCAGAAGGTGTTTCAGTATTTCTTAGGTCACTGTGATCTTTGCATCCAGAAAGATGGACATCATTTTCAACAAATGTTTTGATAATAAGTTTACATTTTCTTGTTACTGATTTTATTCATATAGAACAATAGGCCTATTCTCCACCATTCACTACACATGAGTTTTCGTATCATGCAAGAACATGTTCGCATCTCCCCAGCAAACGCACGACCTATAGTCTGCTGGAATGCTGGCAGGTTTGAAATGTACGCACTGCACTTTGTTCCAAGAGTATTTGTGTTTAGTTTTTCCCTGCCCCTGTATTTTTACCTAGAGCTATAGATGTATGTAATGTAAAATGCCAATTTGCATGCATTTATCCCCATTCATGAATTCTGGGGCCCATTTTTCTAATAGTGACTTTGCCAAATTATTTTCCAATTCATACTTTTCCAATGTCAAACATCCCAGCCTCACAGAAAACTTTCACAAGTTTTCTGATTCATGTTTTCATGTGCATTGCTTTTTCATAAGCAATTTCCCAATATTATTAGTATTACATTGAGGTGGCCATGGCCTCAACTTCAATTTGCAAACAAATTTTCTAAATTACAGGCACCATTCAAAAACAGAATGCTATTTATTCCTGTAAACCTATATTTGGTGAGTAAGAATAACAGCAAACAATTTTCAGATATGATTTATAGGATCTATTTGAGTATTTTCATATAGGTAATATTTCTCTGTAAAGATCAATTAGTACATGGGTTAGATGAAATTTTACGCAACAAATATCTATTCCAACATCATTTAAGTCTAAAAACCTAAAAAAGTTTTGTCAACTTTTTTGTGAAAAGCAGTGTTATTTTTCATATTGTCAGAACATTCTTGCTTTAGCTTTCCACAACTCCTTGTTGCTTATTCTTAAAACTTTCAGAATGACCCCAGGAAGCTCTGCAGTCGAATTCCCCACCACCTCACAATTGGGCAGAAACAGGCATGTGTGCAATGGTGCCGAAATGATAGAAGAATGTGATGGAGGAAGATTCAAAACATTTTAACATCGTAACAGATGACAAAAGTTGGATATACCAGTGTGAACCCAGAAACTAAGCGACTGTCATCAGTCTGGGTCTGGAGAATTCTCCAACAAAAGTGAAGTAACCAACAAGTGCTGGCAAGAAGATAATCTGTTTGTACTTCTCAGGTGTGGCCATATTGTGACAATTCAGCTTGAGGGACAAAAGACTGTCACTGCCAGATGGTACACAACAAAATGTCTGCCATGAGTCTTCATTGAACCGAGAACAAAGCATCCTAAGACTGGTTTGTGCGGAATTTTGTTGCACCATGACAACGCTCCTGCCCACACTGCACTAGAAACAATCCAATTTCTGTAGGAGTAAGAAATTGGAGAGAAAATTTGAGGTTAACAACTTGAATCACTTGAAGTTGCAGTGGCTGCTTACGAAGAATGTATTTGCACTCTCTTCAAAGAAGAATGGCATTCAGCATTTGAAAAATGGTTTGAAAGGATGAGGCATTGTATAGAATGCAATGGAGAATTCTTGGAAAAGATGCAATTATCAGTTCTAAATTTTTAACATTTTACTGTGTTCATTCTCAAAACTGAGTGACCCTAATATCAAAGCTCATATTTCAGTTTTATCCATTTTGTAGAAAATGTTGATACTAGTTTACACAACTGTCTCAAACAAGTGACTACACTTATGCATTTGAATCTTTACAGTGCATCATCTAAATGATTATTAAAGTAATTTGGCCATCTTCACGATGTGTCTAAGAAAACTCACACCTGTTGTATGACCCATTTTCTTTGGAAGTAATCAGGTTCTCAAATCAAGTTTTTCTCTGGACATATGCTGTCACTTTGTCCATCTCTTCACAAGCTTTTATTATGTATTCTTTAAAAATGTGTTATAAAATGTAACTTTCTCTGCTATTTACCTACAGTAAGTAAAAGAAGTATTGTATGAGGTGTGGCAGTTAAATAACGAAACTGCACATCTCCTATTGTGCAGCCAGATGGAAAGAGGTTGGTAATAGAAAATAGTTGACCTTGATTCTTCAATAGCAACCACCTTTCGTTTTGTCTTTAGGTCTGCTTTAGTTTGCTTTTGAGCCTTGGTTGAAGAGAACACTGTTGCATAGTAAAGCCACGATCATAGTTAACTTAAAAGTTAATCAGCACATTTAACTCAAATTACTTGTGAAATAAAAAAAAATCACCAATAGAATGTTTTCAAATGTTAACAATGGTGTTTGGTGGTAATACTATGTCACATGTGCAAATTTTTGAATGGCACAAACCGTTTTCAGAAGGTCAGGAAGAAGTTAAAGATGAACATTCCGGTGGGTCTGTGACTTCAAGAACTGAAGACGACATTCAAAAATTAAAGAAATTGTGTAGAGAGACTACATCTGGACATTTGGATGATCACAGACATGGTGAACATTAACGAAGAGGCAGCAAATCTTGCATGATGAATTAAACTTGATAAAAGTTGCTGCAAAACTGGTCCCAAAGAAACCTCAATCAGGAACAAAAAGGCAATCAAAAGAACATTTCGATTGCCTTTTTATGGAACAATCCAAAATATCAGGGTAAGACCCACAGAAGAACAAGACTTACTCACAATTGTCACCAGAGGTGATGAAACAAAGTTTCCAGTACGACTCGAAAACAGATGCACTGCAAGATCCCCACATTGCTAAGAATAAGAAAGCACAAATGAGCAAGTCAAAACTGAAGGCAATGCTGATTATTTTGTTAGATATCAGGGGTATTATGATTGAATGGGTACCTGAAGGCCAAACCATTGATCAGAAATACTACATAAAAGTCCTAATCAGCTAGGGGAAAGAATAAGGAAGAAAAGACTGGATTTGTGGAAGAATGATTCATGGATTCTGCATCATGATAATGCGTGATACGGTAATTTGTATCACAAATTACTCAAATTTAAATAATTATTTTAATATGAATATGTATTTTTATGTAACATTGATTTCAGAGGTTTATTAATTGTAAATATTATTGGTAAATAATAATATACGGCTCTACTGAAACTGTCAACAATAACGCAATAATGCAATGAAGGGTTTGAGTTGTTTATCGTTACCGGGAACCAGGAAGTTACGTAATGTTTCGTGCCTTTTCGGTAAAAAGCTTCTAGAACATTCTATAAAAATAATAAGTATTAGTGGTTTTCATTGGATAGTAAAATAGACGCTAATGTTGGCGCGTTTTATTAGCCAATAGCATTTCATTTATAATCTTTAGGCGTATCTTAAGGCAAGTCTATAAATAAGCCATGTCTGAGGTAAGCGTCCCCCAGTGTTCAACAAGATTCTCAACACGTAACACGTCAGCTCCCAGTTCAACAAGATTCTCATGTCGGTCTCTAAATTCATAAAGTTACGCGCAGCAGAAGTACGAGAAATCTTATAAAGGATTATACAGTTAAATATATAAAGTTGAAGTACGTGAGTTAAAAGTGAGAAGTTATTACAAACAGTTTCAGTATGGCGAGTATCCAAATTAATTTGTGAAAGTGTTCGTGAACGTGTTCTGCAATAAAGATTATAAAACCAGTTTCTTCATCAGTATCATTTATAGACAAAAGATTCCTTTCCGCTGCACACCCTGCAAGAGTTAAATGTCTACCTAAATAGCTAGCCGGAAGACAATATACATAACCTTAAAACTAATTCATACAAATTGCTACGCCAGATGGAGTTAAACGAACCAACAAGGAGTGACGTCACAACGTCACACAAGATGGCTACACGCGTGATGTAAACAACATTACGTGAGAAACATTATCCACAACGTGGTGCTATAAACATATATACAATTTGTTCACTCGCAAATTGGCTCCCATACGTGGGGCAGTTAAAGTTATGTAAACAAACATTTATTTGCAACATACAATTTGTTATACCGCTTCAATTTGGCTTTCACAACGTGGGGCCACAAATACACAAATACAACATTAATATACCTCTCGCAAATTGGCGCCCAACGTGGGGCGAAGTGACCAGGAAAGGATCAGCATAATCAGGACGTGGAACAAAAGTAGCAGTAAAATGATCTACAAGACGCATATTCCAGAAACAAGAGGAGTGACAAACGACGTGGATAAGTGGACGCAAAAACATCGAGACAACGTAGATTCATCATAAAACAACGCAGAAGCGACATACAAATCTAGGAGAAAGGGGCAGAACGCTGTACATCAAAGCTGCAGCATCAGACAGCATCAAAAAGGTAATTAAATGAGACTTAGGAGCGGTAGGATAATAAAAACAATGGCTACCAATAATACAGAAGAAATAATTATGGAGGGAGATAGTGTAGCAGTTAGCTGTGATCCAATACAAAGTACAGGAAGCCCAGATTTTTTGGGGTTTGAAGATGAAAATGTTAGTGTAGAAAGTGAGAGTAGAATAGCAGGAAATATTCACTCTGATAATAGTATGATTATGGAAATGTTGAGAAAATTTGGTGAAAAATTAGATCAAAACAGGGAAGATATGAAAAAGATTCATGAGAAAATGAATAAGAATCACAGGGAATTGAGAGAAGCTATAAACAAAGATCATAGGGAATTGAGAGAAGCTATAAACAAAGATCATAAGAAATTCATGGAAAATATTGGTAGGAGTAATGAGATATTAGAGCAAAAAGTAGATCAAAGCAGTGGAGAAATTGAAAAGAAAGTTATTAAGCTAGATAGTAGTATGCCAAAAATGAGTGATGAAAAGGAAGTAATAGTAAGTAAGATAGGAGAAATTTCAAATAAAATGCTAGACATGAGCAAGGAAATAGGTAACAAAGAAAGTGAGGTTAATGTAGAATGCACAGAGTTAGGAAATCAAGTGAGTAGTATTTCAAGTGAGTTAAGAGAGATAAAAGAGGTTAGGAATGTAGATGTAAATGAGGCGCAGGTTAATTTCAGAGGGGAAATATCAGAAATACAGAATGAGACAGTAATGCAAAGAAATAAATTGTATCAAGATGTTCAAAATGAAAACTCCAGTCCAGTACAGTTTAGTACAAATTTGTCAGAGTATTCTCAAGTTAGAAAGAAAGCAGATGAATTGAAAATGAAAGTTGTTAAAAGATGTATTGTTCAAGAAACTGTAGATTGTTTTCAAATGTTATCATGGGATGAAATGTCATATGAATACAAGAGGTTATTCATGAACAAAAATTTGAAGGTTAGGTTACGGCTACGAGTAATGTTTAGCCACACAAAATTTGATCCAGGAGGGTAAATAGCAATGTGATGTGATGTAAAGTAAATGCTGGATAGTTAAAGACGACTTGCAGAGAAATGTATTGGAACGTAAGAGGGTTAACTAAATATATATGTCATTTGAAAAGAGAAATAAGTTATAAAAAAAAAAAAAAAAAAAAAATGTTTATTTAAAAAAAAAAATATATAACAATTTTTAGTAACTGTAACAATATTTGAAAAGAAGAAGGTAATAATTGAAACTTAATATGATATTAAATTAAAAGTACGTAAATACAATTCAAAGAGTATTGTTAAAAATAAAATTCAAAATAACAAAAATGGTAAAAATAATTCAAAACAAATACTTATGTAGCAAACAGAAAAGGTGAAACATTGTCAAGATTTAAGAGATGTAAATATATTTGCAAAGTACAAAATAACAAAAAAATTGGTAAATATAATTAAAAATAATCAAAACAAATACTTATGTAGCAAACAGAAAATGTAAAACAATGCCTAGATTTAAGAAATGTAAATATATGTAGAGGGTGAATATTTTAGTAAATATGTGTAATAATTATAAAATTCTTGAATGCCTAAATTTTGTTAACAATGTAAGAGAGTAAACCATTTTGAAACAGTCATTAAATAATTTAGGGTAAAATATTTGCTATAAAAAAAATTTTTTGTCAGATTAATATCTAAATTAATTAAACCAGAGCCAGTAAGTAGTGGCGAGATACAACATATGTCGTGTGTTAAACGCGTGTGAAGTGTTAAGTGAAAGTGAATAGCGTGTGTTACAAGATTTAGGAGACTAAAAACAAAATTATAAAATTTCCAAACAGGTTATAAATGTTTATAATTATGTTTATAGTGGGGCATATGATACGGTAATTTGTATCACAAATTACTCAAATTTAAATAATTATTTTAATATGAATATGTATTTTTATGTAACATTGATTTCAGAGGTTTATTAATTGTAAATATTATTGGTAAATAATAATATACGGCTCTACTGAAACTGTCAACAATAACGCAATAATGCAATGAAGGGTTTGAGTTGTTTATCGTTACCGGGAACCAGGAAGTTACGTAATGTTTCGTGCCTTTTCGGTAAAAAGCTTCTAGAACATTCTATAAAAATAATAAGTATTAGTGGTTTTCATTGGATAGTAAAATAGACGCTAATGTTGGCGCGTTTTATTAGCCAATAGCATTTCATTTATAATCTTTAGGCGTATCTTAAGGCAAGTCTATAAATAAGCCATGTCTGAGGTAAGCGTCCCCCAGTGTTCAACAAGATTCTCAACACGTAACACGTCAGCTCCCAGTTCAACAAGATTCTCATGTCGGTCTCTAAATTCATAAAGTTACGCGCAGCAGAAGTACGAGAAATCTTATAAAGGATTATACAGTTAAATATATAAAGTTGAAGTACGTGAGTTAAAAGTGAGAAGTTATTACAAACAGTTTCAGTATGGCGAGTATCCAAATTAATTTGTGAAAGTGTTCGTGAACGTGTTCTGCAATAAAGATTATAAAACCAGTTTCTTCATCAGTATCATTTATAGACAAAAGATTCCTTTCCGCTGCACACCCTGCAAGAGTTAAATGTCTACCTAAATAGCTAGCCGGAAGACAATATACATAACCTTAAAACTAATTCATACAAATTGCTACGCCAGATGGAGTTAAACGAACCAACAAGGAGTGACGTCACAACGTCACACAAGATGGCTACACGCGTGATGTAAACAACATTACGTGAGAAACATTATCCACAACGTGGTGCTATAAACATATATACAATTTGTTCACTCGCAAATTGGCTCCCATACGTGGGGCAGTTAAAGTTATGTAAACAAACATTTATTTGCAACATACAATTTGTTATACCGCTTCAATTTGGCTTTCACAACGTGGGGCCACAAATACACAAATACAACATTAATATACCTCTCGCATGCGCCAGTTCAGAAAGCGCTATCTTGAAGCAGTTTTTAGCAGACAAGGTCATTCCTGTGCTCAACCATCCTCTGTATTCACCAGATCTCACTCCCTGCGACTCACCAGATCTCACTCCCTGCTACTTTTATCTGTTCCTCACCACTTGTGACCTTTATCTATGGGAGAAGTCAAAAGATAGTAAGAGAAGATCAGAGAAAGAATTGAATGTCATGAAATTTTTAATTTCTGAAGAAAACTGTACCAAGTCACTGCAGATGTCAGCAGTGCATATAAGCTGGGGGGCAATGCTTCCAATACTTTGTTAGAGATAAGTTCTATACGTTTCACAATATGCAAAGGTAGGCAGCCATGTTCAGCAAGCAGTTAGTTTACAGCATGCTCAGCTTCAGGCAGGCTGCTTCTGAAATGTTTGGGGCGCTTGCCAAGATTGAAACATTTTATTAGCAAATACTGCTCCAAGGAATTAAGAATTAACTTACATAATTATCCACTGAGGGAGAATTAAGTAGTGTAACATTATACTGCAAGGAAACATGATATTCTTGCTCCTTTACTTATTAAGTTCAAGATATGCATGAAAAAACATAACACATTTTGCAATTTTACAGAGGGAGTGGGGGGGAAAAAAGGAAGGAATATTGTTTTTCCTTTCCTGCAATAAACCACACTTATGAAATAAACCATTATTTGTAACTTCAAAACTACAGTGAATCCTGTGATTTTTGGATTTGAAACAATTTCATATGCAGTTTGCAGAATGCCCCATTTTATAATTAATCAAAAGTATTAACTTGGATTTTCCTTGGCACAAAGGAAAATAGTGACAGTAGAATTCCATTTTCCTGATCGGCCTTTGTTCTGCTATCAGTATTGTGAAGTAGCCATTCCATGGCTACAGTTGCAATAAATTATTGCCCTGCAAATTTCGTTGCATCATCTCAGTAAGAAAATATGGTATGTGAACAAGAATTTAAATTATGTTGAAAAAAGCAGTAACATTTAATTAAATGAAATTTGGAAATATTTTCACACAACTATCTTATATGATGTTGCACAGGTGGCTTCTTAAATTTCAAATACACTTCAATGTCCTGTAATATTCTTTATTAAATTATTGTAAGATGGTACTTTATGATGAATCCACTACAATTTTCTATAGCGCCATGATGAAAAATCCCTTGAAGTTCATGAAAAAGCATCTGAAACATCAACAGAATCCTCCAAATTCTAGAAATGCTATATAGGCTTTTAAAAACAAAATGTCGGATAAATACCAAACTTGGTATTTAGGTTCAGTACCTTCAAAAGATGCAACATAAATAAAATCCCTCCCCCAAACTACCTTTTGCATGGAACATTTTTCAAAATGTTTTATTTTCTAAAAAATGGCTTGTAACGATTTTGATTAAAATACTATATACTAAAGATGTTTACATGACAAATAAAATGTATAGCTTGAATTTTCTGGGAATAGCCTGAAATCCTCTTTATTTGGAAGGAATTTTGCATAATTTTGTATAACTGTTAAATGTTAAGCGATAAGGCGAAAAACTACTACACAAAACATGTATATCTTTTCAAAGCACACAATTTATTTCAAATAATTTTTTTTGTGGCATCAGCAATTTCTGAGTTAATGGTTTGAATTGTTCAACAGTTGCCATTCTTTTAAATTCCTGTCAATTTGCAGTTGTTTCTTGCAATGTTATGAAAGAGTATGGAATTTTTAAAACCAATGTATAGCAACCAGTTCTAAAACAATTGACTATCACTATTCCCTTTGTATCTATATAAAATGTGTAATGCAGCTATTTCCAGAAAGGTTTATCTGATAGGAAAATAAACTCTCATCATCATCAGGGATGGGTATACAGATAATAATAATCTGTATACCCACTAATAAATGGAGGGCAGAGAATGTCATATGAATGTAACAGAGAATTTTTTTATGGGCATGAAATTTTAAAATGTTGTAGCTTCTCTTTGGTCTTGTAATCGTTAACAACTTAAAGGCTACACAGCTTTCTCAACACACGATCAATAATCTATGAAATAGGGGGAAACTGATGAATATGAAGACCCCACCAATTTAAACATTTTGCAGATGACACATTAGTCTGCAATCATTAAGAAAAATAATCTCAACCGTTAATTATAAATATTGTTTGAAAGTTTTTGTTGTTATGCCGGTCACAATTTTCCTCATTTATATAATTACTTAGCATTGAACTTAATTGCAACATGAGTCATTCCATGTCAAACTGGACTATTCTGAAACTTTAGTATTTACTACAAACGTTTTTTATGTTGGCCCTAGATGAGACTAAATAACCCATCTTTATTGCTTTTTGTCTGAAATGATTATTTATCAATTTGTTAAATTGTTTTCCCTATATTTGCATGCTGTATTATATGAAAATCATTATACCGAAGATTATACAAGGAGTAGAATTTTCATGTTTGTGACATTTTGAAGTACAAACATTGCTATTTTACATACTATTCTTTGGGTTCAGTCAAAACATAAAATGGGCCCCTTTTAGTGGGTAGTATTTTTAAAACATGTTTTTAATTAGCAAAACCTTACTTTAAAAAAACAAAAAGCATCGTAATATTTGAAATATTGTGCATTGAACTACCTTGGATTCAAAATGGAATTCAAATTAAAAGTGATTTTTTAAATACTTTACTGATGCTTGCCAAAGTGAGGAGACTGCTACATATAGACATCTGTGCAAGGTTATCACTTCACATCCAGTGTTTGCATTTGAACACATAAGCCTGCTCTAAATAAATGTCACCCCATTACGCCATCAGCTGAAGTTTAGTATGATTTCTGAGTTGTGTGTGGTTGTGTTTACTTCATGGCTGATTTACTACAAAAGTGTTATAATTACTGTTTTAATCCATTCAAACTGGTTAATCGCTGTGTTCAAAATAAAAAGCTAAGACCAGTGACCTCTGCAATGCTCATAAAACTAACTAAAATTGGAAGGCATAAACTTGTCTCGCAATTTGAAAGTGTGCAACAATTGCCACGTGAAAATATACATAAAACTTCCAAAGGAACAAAGTACAAGTGAATTATGTGTACCTAGTGCTAGTGAAAATTCAGTAGAAGAATGCAAAAATCCAGATAGTGATAGCTCCTCATCCTCTGGTGTAGCAGTAAGTATGGACACAATAGACCTAGGGAAATTGAACAAGAGTTTAGAGCCTATAGGAGAATCACCAATAAAGGAAAGAAAATTGTCACAAAAACATTATCCTCGACAGAAGCCACAGAAAATATCACAGACAATGAAGGATAAAATATTTCAGATTGCAGACGCTACTTCAAATGAAAATTCAAATCATTCTGAAATAATGCAAAAACTAACAGATTCTTTCCATGAAGCAGATGACAGAAATTAATATAATTAATATTAACAACTTTTTTTACAGTTGGTCTTACAATAAAATACATGTTGATGTCTCAACTCACATGATATAAATATCTAAACAGGTGGCCAAAGAAAAAGGGATTTTAGCAACTCCGGACCTCAAATCCAGAAAACGCCTTGACATAGATATCTACTTTAGAAAAGTTTTCTGAATTTTATAGTTCCATGTTGTGAATAGGATAATGCCTGGTAAAAAGAACGTAGTTTCTGTTAAAGAGAATGGCAAGATAATTCAGAAATGCAAAAGACTGATACTTGGCAATCTTAAGAAACTTATGTCAAAATAGGATTCTCAAAATTTTCCAAATTAAGGCCAAAGGAACTCCCTGGAACCAGTGGCATCCACTCAGTTTATGTTTGTGCTCATCATAAAAATTAATGACTGATGGTATCAATATTTGTCACCTCACTGTAAATTCAAATCCTATTCTAACTAATTACAAGGATTGTTTTTCACAAATCATCTGCAATCCCCATCATCTACTTGTTATTTAAAGAAATGTAATGTTTACCCAAGAATTGAAAATTTAATACATCATTTACAACAACTCTTAGATGAATAATCAAACAAGAAATTACCTACAATGGGTGACTGGATCGCACAAACTTAAAAACCTTGATATCACCAGTTGAGGATTTCCTTAGATAAATTATCAACAAAATGCAGTAATTCACTACCACATACATTCATAGCTCAGCAACAGAATTTATTTTTGAAGGAATGCAAAGAAAATATGACTTTAGGCGAATGCATAGTGATAGCCGATTTCTCAGAAAATTACACTTTTGTTATCCAGGATTCTATTCAGGGCATGCACTGGAACAATAGCCAGGTCATGGTTCATCCTTTTGTGGCCACTATAAAAACAATAGTGATATAAAACATAAAAATTTATGTTGCTATTTCTGAATGCTTAAACACGACACCAGAGCTGCCCACCTTTGCCAAACAAAATCGCTATTTTTGAAACAGCAATTGAGAGTATTGCACAAAATAATATATATTTTTTCAGATGACTCAAGTGGCCAGTATAAAAATAAAACAAAATTTTCAAACATTTATTTCCACAAAATTATTTCCAAATTCAAGCAGAGTGGCAATTTTTCATTACATCTCATGGAAAAGGACCTTGTGATGGTACTGGTGGTGCGGTTAAGACACTTGCAATGAAAGTGAGCCTTCAACCAGGAGTGGACCCTCTCACAACTCCAAGAAAAATGTTTATCTAAGCCAAAAAGATAATTTCCAACACCGTTTGCAACTTTTTCCCAATAGCGAATACAAGGAACATAATATTGGTTTTCGGTCAAGATATCAACAAGCAAACGTAGTGCGAGACTCTCTACAATTGCACTCTTTTGTTCCAGTATCTGATCTCGGGCAACAATTAAAAGCTATTTGTTTCAAAGCGAGGGGAGAATAGTTGATATTTGAAAAAAGTTGACTGATCTGTTAATTTACAAATCAGTGTAATGCCAAATGCAGTGACGGTTTTGTTTACATCTATTATTGGAATTTCAAACCATGGAATGCTAACTTTCTGTCCTGTGATGAATGTGATGGACTAACAGTGATCAATGACAATCAGTTATAAACAGAGTTGAACTTTTACAATGTGTCAGCAATGCAAGGCATGAAACACAATCAGCTGACACACCTCTTGATATTGTAAGTAATGCCAGCATTTCAATGTTACTGCTACATGACTACACAACTTGGCAAGTTATTTAATTTCTCTGCAATTATTTGGGATTCCATTCTGATTTCTTTTTGTAGGACTATATGAACAACTTCAAGCTAATTTTGAAAATGCTGTTCGGTTTGATATGGAATGACTCACATGCATAGGAAATACAGCAAGACTTTCTTACATAAGGGTTATTAAAAGATTTTGGCATTCAGAAGCTGCACTACATACATCTGTAGTTGGTCTGGGTGGCTCAGTTGGTTAAGCACTGGCTTCTGATCCCAAGGTCACGGGTTCAAACCCAATCCAGACCGATGGGTTTTAAAGTGTGCTTAAAAGCAACAGCCCCATGTCAGTAGATTTACCTCGCATGTAAAAGAACTCCTGCAGGATGAAATTCTGGTACACCGGCCGGATATGATCTTGGCAATTGACCGCATCGTTAACAACCAAAATAAAATTAATTTCAATTAATTACATATAATAATAAGTAATATTCTATAAAAAGAAAGAAACCCATAAGCAACCAGTTCTTGTGATGGCAAGTCACCATTGAGATTGTCATCTCTAGTGAGATGCCTTGGTTGTCTGTCTGAGAAACAACTTGAGTCAATTGGGGAATTAAATGTCCCACCTGCATGTTGTCACAGTGGCTTAATGGTTACAGCAACTGCATGGAGATCAGGAGAACTGTGCTTAAATCCCGGCTGTGGCATTGAATTTTTCATTTGACTCTACATTAAAAGTATGTTATAGAACAGGCTTGGCCTCTAAAATATAATTAATTTCAATTATATATATATAATAATAAATTAAAATAAAGTTTACTTAAATGTTTTATGCCACATCCTGTACACACCTACAGTACTGAATTAAAATGTTAATTAAAAAACTAAGCATTGCATACAAATATTGTATCAATTTAAGCAGAATCTGATTGTCTTTTGTTTTGTTGCCTCTTTGGTTTTCTCAGTTGCTAAATCATGACCATCTATTTCTATTGTTTGGAGTGAAATATCTGTGGCTTTGTTCTTATCTTACACACATATTTTCTGTGGAGTAACAACACCAAATATTTTCTAACTCCATGGTATTCCCAATGAAATGTGAAAGACTTCTTTACAAGCATGTTCTTTTATGACTCCAACATGTTCACGTTCCAATATTCAGGCTTGTAAATAGTGCTTTAGTCATTTAGGGATTGAAATTAGAAGCTGTCTTATGTCCCGTGTCAAGGTAAAAGAAAAAAGGCTTTCAATGATGTTGTCCTCCGTGGTCTAGGGGTACCATGCTAGCCTCTACTTCCCGAGGTAGGGCATAAAAAGCATTAGCATGGTTTCCTTCGGTAGGGAAGTAAACGCAGTGGCCTCTGAGCAAAAGTTTCGGTCTTTCATGCGCAATATGGAATGGGATGCTAAAGATCATAGTAGTTAAAGAGCATCCATAAATAAAACAATTTATTTAATTCAAAGGTGAAACAATTATCAAAATCATTTGAAAGCTTTCTGAGCTTTCTATCACCCCCCCTGCCCATAGACATGCACAAAATTCTCTCTATATTGGAATAGATAAACCAGTGCAAAAATAGCAATATAGTTATGCTGCAATATTCTAGGTTTTTTGTTTTTATTTTCAATTCTGTATGTACAGTCTAAGACACACAAAATTAGCAGAGTCTGAAAGCATATATTTGTCAAACTCTGAATTGTTTCCGCAGCCAGTTCTTCACAATGGTGTCTCCAGCTATTGAATATGCACTGACAGACCTTATAAGTGGGTATGCAGCAATGAGGCCTACTGAGGTTCATATCCCGAGCATATTTTTTTTGTGCAGAAAAATGTAATTTTATTATGCATATTATAATTACCAATTGCTAAGGGTTATTTGATATCAGGTATTTATACTCACACATAAAAACTGAAACACTTTCCCTTTCACTTTCAAACTAAATATAAAATGAGTAAATATTATATTCCTAAATGAAAAAGCAACTAAAAATAGAAATTAGCTTAATATTGGGTGTGTAAACCCTCTGTTTATATTACTACTGTATTTCTATTGGGCAAAGATGATACAAATGCCTAGTCACATTTTCACAAGAGGATACTTCCTCCCAAGCATCCTGTATTCCACAAAATCTCTTTAGTCTTGCATTGTCTTACAGGCCAATTTAACTCTAAAACTTTCTTCATTTCTGTCCACAGTTTCAAAAGGATTCAAATCTGATGAGTAAGGAAGCCAATCACTGTGGTAACTTGCCTTTGCAATAACCAGTTTGAAACCTGCCGACTTGTGTGGAGAGGATCTTTATCCTGCTGGAATTCAATCATTCCATTGGGACATCTAGTTCTTAAAGAAGGAACCATGATATTTTCAAGGATGCCTTTATACTGGTGGCTATTTAATGTGCCATCAAAATTCCACAACACACCCAGAACATATTGTGACATCCAACACCAACACGACACAGATACAGGACTTTGGCAATCCATTTGTGCCATGTATTTTGTGTCGTAATGTTTCCCTCTGGGGCAGTGGACGACTTTCCTTGCACTTATAGATGAAAATGTCATCTGGTCTGTGAATATAATCCTATTCCAGTTATGGCTGACATTTTACTCTGCAAATGCGAGGCGACATAATCTGTAATTGTCTGTAGCTGCCAATTGAGCAAAGAGCCCTGCTGTAGTACACAACGCAAGGCTGTGCAGTTCAACTCAGGGAAATTAGAATTACACTTAATTTTAGACACATGCTGGAAGGGATTGCTGGCTGCCTCTTCTATAAGTGCAGTGTTTACTGAAGAGTGGACAAACATTTTTGATTTGAACCAGGTCGACAACAAACAATTCCTTCACTGAATAACTGCATCCTACTTGTAGCCGTAGATGTAGAAACTTCAAGTGCTCTTGCAGCTGAGACACATAGAATCAGCAACGTTCACTAACATAAGGAGAGATCTCTTTAGCTTCGTCTTTATGTGCCATAGAAAAAGTCAGTATGATTGCTAACATATCATGCAGAATTCCAAGACTATGAAGTGCATGCGCATGATCAATTGCCATTCATAACTGAAGAATGAGACAGAGAGTTTCCACATCCAATATTAAATCAATTAAAGATTTAGTTTAGTTTTTCATTTTAAAATTCTTACCAATATGGCATTTATTTTGAAAATGAAAAGTCATTTGTTTGAGTTTTTATGCATAAATGTCTTAAAATTAATAGATATCTTATGCATGGAAAATATACAGCACTGCCATATATTTAGCAAATTAAAATATAAATAATAAAAAAAACACACACCAAGGTCTCGAACCCAGCTGGCTTCAATTACAAGACACACTCGCTTCACCGCTAGGCTATCATCCATACAACCAAACTGAAGGCATCTTCCTACTTATCACGTAGCTTTGAAATGAATGCAGGGTGGTATTAAATCATGTATTGTGAATGCAGCTTCAGCAGATGCTTCCGATGTTTCCCAAATTGAACTCCTTTTCTGACTGTTGCTCATTTATTTTATCTTAGGCCATTTAGTATAGACAATTCACACCAATTCCAGAACATTTAAACGTTAGTTCTTACAACAGAGAGATCTAAAAGCAGTCTAATTATTCTAAACAAGTAATGGCAAAAGTATATTCATTGTCATAATCTTTCAAACTCTTATCTCAGTTTTCAAAAATAAGATTACTTTTAACAAGTTATACGGTAAGAACCAGAGGAACAAAGTTAAAGAGAGAGAATATATACAGTGTTTTTCCCTCACATTGTGCCCATTGCATGAAGAATGCATATCAGCAGTTACCTGAGACTCCTATTGCCTGTATACAATACATTACGCATGTTTGTGGCTCACAAGAGCATGATGTTGAGTGAACAGTAGTGTTGCTGTAGCCATTGTCTAGTTTGTTTCATTCCTGTTCCATGCTTATACATTTACGACTGCTAAACAGTGATAAGTTACAAGTGCTATCGGTGCCTTGTTTATTTCATTCCTTGTTCCATGGATATAAATTTATGAGTTTTAAGTGACATTTAAGTTACAAATGTTATTAGTGATTAAGCAGTTTTCCAGAACGCCTCGAAATCATTACACATTACCACCAAAGATGTTTACATACAACAAATATATGATAAACTTTTGTAGGGATGTTAGAACGGGATTTGAAACCCAATTTCCCGGTTTACATATCCCAAACAGAGAAAATGCACGAAGACTTGTTAGCAGATTTAGGGGAACAGGGTTAATTCTGGATAGAAGTGAGTTCTTACTAAAGAGAAACTGGATAAAATTGGAGAACATTTAAAACACTCTCCTCGAAAATCCCTAAGGTGGCTTGCACAGGAAACAGGTATTTCGATGAGCTTAGCATGGCGAGACACCAAACCCTTAAAATTGAAACCATACAGGATCACTGTGGTCCAGGAATAATTGCTGCCAAGTATTCATCAGGGTTGAGTAAATTTCTGTTATTGGATTTTGCAAAATGTCAATTATGGAGTAATTGAACCCAATATTCTACTCTGACAAAGCATGGTTCCATTTACATGGTTATGTTTCATTAAATTTAAATCAGGAAATTTTTTAAAATAGAGTAATTAGTAAATGATTTTGGCCCTCACTTCCCTGATTTAACTGAATGCAATTTTTATCTATGAGGAACTTGAAGAAAACTTCAGGGAAGAAATTCACTCAATTTCGGATATTGAACTCTCGATTGCGAATGCAAATTTCCTGAGAAGATGCCAGAAATGTGTGGACAGAGGAGGACAATGCTTCCAACATCTCTTATGATAAAGTACGGGCTTATTATCATTGTAATTGTAACTATAATTATGAAAACATAAGCGGTTGCAGGGATATTATACCTCTTTCGGCACCAGACTGAGACAAAGCAGCCAGCGCATGACGGAAAAGCACCGTAGAATAAGAAAATGAGAAACTGAAAACGATATATCAGAAGACATAGGAAACTTGTTATACCTAGGTATAAACACTTACTATGCTGTTACATGTACTTAAGTCAATTAATTCCAAATCAAAAACACTGGCAAGCTGTGTAGCCCATCCTAAGATATCTAAGCAGCACAAGGAATATTGCTTATGTTATACCAAAGATGGAGAAAAGTTTAGAATTTACATAGTGCAGACAGGAGATCATTCAGCACATATTTTGTTACTCTAGCTGGAGGTGTACAAGTTGGATGACCAAAGATATATTGCATTCAGCACCACAGAGGCAAATTCATTGCACTGAGCAAGACCACCAAGGAATGTTTGTGGTTAAAGAAATTTACCACACATATTGAAATGAAAAGACATGGAATGACAGCAGGGTACAATAAAGATGTCTGAAAATTATGTAACATCCAAAAGGTATTAAGTGTGAGAGAACAAACATATCAAAAGCATAGCCACAAAACTCAAATACATCAGTTCGAAGGACAATTAGCAGATGGACTAACAAGGAATATATCGGCTATCAGGCTATCCAAGCATCTAAAATTGTATGGAATCAAAGATTCAGAATCTACAAGATTGTGTAGAATGTTTTTAAATAAAGGTGGCACCGTGGCCGAGTGGTTAGACCATTCGCCTCTCACCGAGGCGGCCCGGGTTCAATCCCAGGGACCCACATGTGGGATTTGTGGTAGACAAAGCGGCGTCTGGACGGGTTTTCTCCGGTTTCCCCTGCCATTCATGCCAACAACTGCTCCATTATCGCCTTTCCTTTGATCCATTTCACCATCATTTCATTTCATCTACTTCCTTCCTCCCATACCAGGCATCAGGCTGATCACCCATCCTGGATATTCTATCTGATCCATGAATGTCTGCTCTTCGACGGGCCTCTGACCCCAGGCAACCGCCTGTAAGTCCTGGGGGGGTGTAAGTCCTACATACGAGGAGGTTAAACAGAGAAAGAAGAAGTTTTTAAATAAAAAAAATTGATTTTCAATTGTTTGCCAAAAACAAAAAAACTAAAACATTGTTTCTGTTTATTGTTATTCCTATCTAGTTTTCACCAACGAGTTACACTTATTAAAGCTTTCACTAAAATAATGTAATACTATAAAAAATAACAACAGGTTATGGACCCAGAGGAAAGCAAATAAAAACTGTGAGTACACATTAAGGCTTAACTTCCTTATGTGCTGCAGAACTTAAAATGCATTAAAAATTAATTCCTAAGCACTAGAAATACCTTAGGAGTTGTTTTAGGAGCAGATATTGTCTCCTCTAGATCTGGTGCCCATCTACCTGCCCCTTTTAGGTGCTTTATGCTGAATTACGCTGTAATGACAACAAACATCACCATCTTGCCACTACTGCCCATGTGCGATGGGAACTGCCAACCTAAATGAGAAGCGAAATCTGCAGGTTAGCAATATTTTCCCTACTTCTTATTCTTTATTTTCACTCCCTGCTGATGTCAAATAATGCAAAGACAGAGTAACCTCAGCTTATATATATAAAAAAAAAAGAAACCTAAGCTAAGGCTAACCTTCTGTGAATTCAGAAACCTAAGCTTATATAATAAACATGGAGCATTATTAGCATGCTTTGGTGTAACCACTGAGTGGTAATTAACATACTTATACAAAGAAAAACCTAACCTAAGGCTAACCTTATGTGAATTCAGAAACCTAAGCTTATATCATAAACACGGAGCATTATTAGTTTGCTTTGGTGTAACCACTGGTTGGTAATTAACCTAAGCTTATATTAAAAAAAAATCTAACCAAGGGCTAACCTTCCATGAATTCAGAATCCTAATGTTATATGATAAACATGGAACATCATTAGTGTGCTTTGGTGTAACCACTTGTTGATAATTAACATAAGCTTATATAAAAATAAAACCTAGTCTAAGGCTAACCTTCCATGAATTTACAAACCTAAGCTTATTGAAACAGTGAATCATTCACATCATTAAAAAAAATGCATGCTCGCTTCGCTCATGTTATTAGTGGTGTTTGCTATTCATATGTTGTCAGTATTTTGATTGTATATTTGGAAACTGTATGCAGCTGAAGGTGACATCAGTGATATCTGCAGCAGAAGTAAGAGAACATTTTTCCACAGCACATAGGGAAGGTTCTCCCAAATTAAATATACAAAACATAAAATGGAAAAATTGAGAGATAGCAATAAATAGGCAATTCTGTGTGAGCATAAAAAGCATAATGGTTCCAAAGACTGTGAAAAAGACATAAAAGTGTTTGATGACAGAAAATGTCAAAAATAAGAAAAAGGAAAGTATAACCAAGAGTATCTTTATTTTAAGTGTCAATAACCAAAACATAAACATAATTGATAATTGTGCTATTGCAAAGACACATGGGAAGCAAAGATAAAATCTATACAAAGTTTGATAATTATCATGCTATTCTGATAACAGATTGTGTTAATGTGGTAAAGCAAGAAAATTAATATATGGAGGACTTTAAATGAAACTTGCATAATCTGAATATTTTTAATTAAAATTATTCTTTAATTTAAACTCTTCCTTTGTCCCCTTGAATCTGCTTTGTAAACAGTGCATAAATATATCTTTTGTTTAATTCAAAGAAAAAATCTCTGGTGTGATGCCAAGTTATGGAATGTGGCAGGGCCCCCCTGACTCTAGGGACTCTACTATGACAATAGGCAAACCAATTAATTCCAAAACAGAAATGTTGCACAGTTAGCGCTTTTTCTGCTTTTGAGAAGTGAGAGATGTGACAATACACTGCTCCTCAGAGTGACTGTACTGTGCGCCACTCACAAGAACGTCTCTGGGAGGAATTTGTAGAATCCATAACTACAGCCATAGAAGAGCTCAAGTAAGACTCAGATTCTGATATATCAACAAGGATTATACATTTCTTATAAACTTACGCTCTTGTACTTACAACAGTCTAATATACTCTGCTGACTTCAGAATACATGTTATCTAGATTGCATATACCATTTAATTTAATTATCCAATGGATAATTTGGATATTTTACTAGGCCATTCACATTCGAATTACACAAGTTTCATTGTATATGCCAGAGGTGGCGAAAACGTGACTCGCAAGTTATTTTGACTCGCAGGCGCACATTCCCTCTCTGCAACCATCCGTTTGATTTTCACATGCTCATGAGTGATGCAATGCGTGTTGCATATTTGGTACTCGCAGAAGGAAGTCGTTTTTGCCACCCTTGGTATATGTTAATGCAAGGAATGAATTCTGCAAAGTGCAACATGCTGGTCATGAATATGCTGGATTATTCTGGAATAAGCAGAGCATCATGCATCACTCAAAATTAACACTAGTTGAAAGCAAAAGCCAGATTAAGAGGAATAAAAAGAATATGAGCAAAAGAAAAGCAAAGAACTTGCTGCATATTACCAAAAAATTAAGTGCTCAATACAATGAAGGTACGGAAACATATTACTTTTTAATTAATCCTGAATGAGAACCAAAGAGCTCTGACTGACTTTTATTAATTCATCAGAAAACAATTTGAAGTTTAGAGCTGAAGTATATGACTAAGTGTATACGATAGAGCTTAACCTGTGTATTAACACAGACTGATAAGAGAAACTTTGCAATAAAACAAAAAACCACTTGTAATAGCCTTTTAAAACTCAAATATTGGCAAAAAGAGAAGATAAAATCCTCTGGTTCCCACCTATTTAACACTATGAGATTCCGAGCATTTTATAACACATAGCTACAATGCAGTGCATCCATTTCTGGAATTCCTAGAAATAAATACAAAATCTTGCAGCCATACAAAAGAAATAAAAGCATCAGATTAGCAAAAGTCTGTAATAGGGCCATTCCATGTGACGGAATGAGACAATTGGAAGGTTTTGTTTCTCTGTATTGTTCCAAAAATAACTCTTAAAACAAATTGTGAATGTTTATTTCATTCATAACAGAGAATTTCAATCTTAAGGTTAACACAAAAAGCATAAAGGGGAAAATATCTTGTTAATTGAAGTAAAAGTATGAAGTAATTTTCCTGTGACAGAAAGGGAAATGGACAAAAAGGAAGCTCCTGCTGAGTTGTAACAACTCCGAATTTCTGTGAAACTATGCAAATGTGCTGTCTCATCATTTGAGTAACGAATAGACTCTGCATTGGTAACCATTTGTTTTCCACCTAATGCAGCATACCATACTAATCTCTTCAGTTCTGCAACAAAACCACTGACAATACTCTTCCCATGACCTGTAGCTGGAAAGTTCCATATTAACATAACTTTGAACTCTTCCTGAAGGAGAGTTAAATGACATAGAAAATAATGGTGTTTAAAGGGCTTGCTGCACCACATAAAAAAACGTCAATTGTGAGAACTCTGGGTAAGCTTTCTTGCTCTGAGAAACCAGCCTTCGTGGGAATGTGTTGACAGCATATTTGAGATGTGATATTTCTTCACCAACAATTGCATAACTTTGTACCATTCCAGAACTTATCCAGGCAACAGCTGTGGGCTTTCTGCATTACTTTGGTCTTCATTGAAAACATTAATAAAAGTAAACTCCCATGAACCAGGAACCTAAGCTTATAACAAAAACAAAACAAATAAAAAACTAACCCTAACCTCCCGTAAATCAGAAACATAAAAAACTAATAAACCTAAAATAAAAAGTAAATGCACACTGCGAGCGTTGGCGATATCTCACTAGCTTTGAAGACCAACGTATTGCTGGTTACCGCAGCTGTGAAAATTGTGATCTGTTAGGAGTTCCAATATGCTGATTGAATTTCTTTTTGAAATATGGCAGTGTCATTTTTGGCAAAATAAATCAGTACTACAATGTTTGCCATCTACAATGCATCTTCTCTTGAAAATATGTATGCTGGGTTTTTACCAAGTAGCAATGTTTTGAAAGCTGGGGTATTTTTTCAAAATTCTTCAAATGGTTCACAAATAGTGTTCTCCTTCAAAACTTTTTCAATTTTTCCATCAATGGTGTTCCAAACAAACCACACTAATTCATTTGTATCATCTGTGAAGATATTATGCTAAGCAGGTTTCTGGTGCCGCAACTATCACATGTGCTTGACATGCAGTTATTTTCAGAATTTTTAATAACATACTGATTAGTTGTGATGTTGTAGGAATATCCTCCTTATATCCACAAAGAGCACTCTAGTAAATTAATGTTCTCATAATAGTAACATGAGCAGCTGTAATGAGGGGTTTCACTGACAGGAAGGGCAAATTTGGGTCTCATGTAAAGAATTTTGATTTCCCAATTTTTTATCAGTTTTTCTTTTATAAGATGATCCGATATGCCTCTGCAATAATGGTGTACATAAATCTCTTCTGAAATTTCTCTTTTTCTTCATTCTCTCTTACTGCCACAACATCCTTTTTCCCCCCCAGGAGCTTGCATTGATTATAGTCCCTTTTACAAAATTGCTTAACTAAGTCATTAATCTCACACAGGACATTTTATACGCTACACCATAGTACACTACTTGCAAAGGCATACCTTGCATATTTTAAAATATACAGAGCACTTATAAAGTAAATGTTTCTCAGGATCTAAATTAAAACTTTCTATGTTGAACTTATCGAGCACATATACTGTCAGTGACAACTATTAAAAGCTTTCTCCAGTGTTACTTGAGGTTAGGGTGCTGTTACTGTTTATCATATAAAGTTCACTGATGATACATATGAGCATTGAATAAATATTGTTTCAAAATAATATAAAAAGTACACTATCTATTACAGAATGGGACATTTACACAATGATAATTAAAGTTCCAATGTGAGGTATAATATGAAGTTACATTGACCAATAAATTCAATGTAAATCTAGCTAAAGAGTCTATACTAAGTAATTAATTTTCAAAATTATTTAAAGCTTGCCCTTAAGAAAACTTTCTAAAAGATAGCTAGTTGCCCAAACACTTCTTTCAACATTTGTTGGACCTTCAAGTAAAATCACAATAATAGACAAGTAACAATGTTCACTTGTTGTTTGCCAATTTCTCACGGTTATGTATATTTTACTTCAAATTTAACACCTATTAGCCTTGACTTATAAAAAAAAAAAAAATTGGTTTTAAGTTTTCATGGACTGGCCCAATGAGATATGTTTTGAAATAATTTTAACTGGACAGCTAGCTATTTGGAAGATATTCACTTGAGTTAAAAGTTGCGCATACTTCTGTAATGTTATGAAGAAGTCAATTATGGTGAAAGAGATCATGTTAAGATTATTCTTGAGGAAAACAGAGGAATAAGAATAATTGTGTAGGATTAAAAACGCTAAAAGCTTCTCATTGGCTGAAACAAACGCAGTTAAAGACAAACAAACAATGACACCTACATCCTACGGTACCACCCTACTATATATAGGTATTTAAAGGATCACTGGAATCCCCATACAGACTTTGTGTTCCAATCAATCAAGCCTATTTAAAGCAATTCTCTCCAAATAAGCATTGTCAAACATTCAATGATATGCAATCAGTCAAACAAACAAGTTATACACAATTCTTATATAAAACCTCATAACCTTCATTTGTATTTTTGCATAACCATACACCAAATCTGTAATTAAGGAAACCCGTACAATATATTTCACACAGTTTTCTGTATTAAATTGGCAGAGTATTAAAAGGTTTATTTTCTTATTGCACGCCCGCCTACATTAGAAGTGCCTGAAGTTAAGAAGGCCTGTCAGTAACTGTCCTTTATCACTCTTTCAGACGCAATTACAGGTCTACATATCTCATTAATCGTTATCAAAGAAAACGTTACATATAAAGTATATCTTAACCATAATTTACAATTTCACTGACCTCTATGCGTTTCATAAACGTCAATTAATTTCGTAAGTCATTAACAGTTTGACAGCCATTATTCCTAAACTTTCAGCAGTCACTTGCTGGCCATGTATATGCGCGTGTGTGTAACTGTGTATATGTACTGAGAACGCGTGTGTGTTTCAATATGGCTGCTCGAATTTCGAGAATCGAATTGCACATCAAAAGAAATATCGCTTCTTCCTACACTCTTTGAGGTTCATATTATTTCGCTAGAGACCGAATAAAGTAGGAATCATAGTAGGAACTAAACCCTGCGGCCTTCCTTCAAAGACTGCTGTGCATTTTTGGATGCTGTGTGCCGAAATATTTGAAATTATTGCGCACTAAACGTCTAGTTTAATTAACAGAGTGTAGAGTGTAAGCTGTAGGCTGTGACTCTGTGGGATCACAGAATTGCAGCGATTTTAAAACAAAATTCCATGTGCGAAATTAACAAATCTTGATTAGACCTCTCAAAAGGGCTGATTTTACTTAATTTAAAATACAAACTTAATGGGGCTTGTTTAAACAGCGATTCGTTTATTATATCTCTTACCTTGTCATTTAATTACATTAGATCACAAAAAAAAAAAAAAAAAAAAAACAGGAAGAAAGTCTATCGCATCCAGTTGATACAGTTTAGGCAGCATAATTGGCAGGTTACTCGCAGGTAGAGCACAATCTGCATTAATATGTTATATACGGACATACACAAATTTTAACTGAAAGTCTCAACGCTGTACATGCTTAAACCACGCTAAGTGATTAAATACTTCAGATCAAAGTTAAAGACCAATTGAAAATAACAACTGAAGTTATAAGAATATATATTGTTTTATTTAAAACTACAATTGTAATTAAACATAATCTATTGAAATTAAAATATCTATACTTATATTATAGGTAATTTGACATTAAACATACAGTTAATTACAAAACGATATAATAGGTACTTAACAGGGAGCTATGGCACGGCATAGAAGGAACTTCAGTTGGACTCCAAGTTTAAATTTCTATAGGAACTCAACTAACCCTTCAAGTTAAGTATTGGTGATTGACAAATATATTGTTTTTTTTTTGTTATTTGATAACTGCAATACTTTAATTATTGGATATTTTAGTTTAATTTTCTGTAGTTGTAATCTTTAACACTTGAAGGTTGATTTCCAGGCTGGTGTCAAGCTATAAAATTATTTATGTGAATTTTATTTACAAAAACATATTTTTACTTACCAGGAGAACGATCAGATATTCAGGAGAATGTCAGAAAGGAAAAACAATGCCAGTACTTTGAACTTTCGTCCCCGTCGCTCTGAATTTCTTATTGGAACTAGTAGGAGTATATTGTAACAGATCTGAAAGGCCACAAACAACATTAAACTTATAGTCCCACTATTGACATAAAAATGTTTGTACATATAAATGAGGTAACATTACGAAAGCGAATAAGAACAGATTCATTATGTTAAAAGACGTTTGATATATGTACGTAGGGATAATAATAGAGCACAATGCAGTTTTACTGGAAAATTAAATCTAGCTAATGTCTTCTTCATTTGGCCACATCTTTATCATTATTATCTGTGTTATTGTTATAGCATTTTTAAAAATATTTGAGCATTAGATTTTATAACTATAAGTTTACGATAAAAACTTAGCTTAGAAAAGCAACAGCAAGCAATTTTAAACACATTCAAAACTTGTAAAACACTCTCATCACTTTAGTTATTGTTATTGGCTGAGGAAGAGCTTCAATTATTTAATCCAGAGTACCAAAGTATGAATACAATTTGAATTTCTCTTCCAGATTTTCTTGCCCTCTTTGATGTCGCTGTTATCCAAAATTGTTATTTTTAAATGGCTAAAAGTTGCTTGGGGATTACTGGATTAATATTAAGATAAGGAGTTTTCTGCATTATAATGGGAGTCCTATATCATATTGTCCATGATACTACCCAAATTAATAGTGCGAGCATTCCTACTTGCAGCTGTGACAGGATAGCCTTATCATTCAAGGAACTTTCATTTGAACTCACCCTGTTGCTGATGACTTGATGAAATTCAGTATTCCGTTAATCTTCCTAGCATTCTTCCTGCCCAATCTCTGTTCCACGTCCTCAATATCATTCTTTGTAATTTCCCTCGTTATGGTCTTCTTCACACTTCTTTGGGGTTGAAGAACCAGCGAGGGAATACCTGGAATATCAACTCCTTGTGTCACCAGGTTGGCTGCAATTCTTTTACAGGTTTCTCCTATACCATCTGGTGCCCCCTTTCCGTGACCTGATTCGTGATAATTCCAAATCATTTGTGAAATATTTGGATACAAGATAAAAAAAATTCCTTGCAGAGGACTTTGAAAACGAATCTGTTACGATACTAGGTAAAGGACCATCGCTCCAGTAGTGGATTGTTTCAACTGTATCTGGAAGAGAGGCTAGAACACTTTAAATGAGCCCATATCGCTGGAATACCATGTGCAAATGAAATTGTGAAAAAACTCTGGACTGTTTGGGTGTGGCTGTTTTGAATGTTTGGATTCCTCTTCAATGTGTACACGACTACCTATGTAGAGATACTTATTATATTCAGCCACCAAAATGGAATGCTTAAGTCTCTTCAAAATATTTACAGGCGCAGTTCTCAGTGCAATGCATGGATTACTGCTTCCTTTCCACTTAGCATTTCTTTTTTGGGACTTTGCTTGTGTTTCGCCCGAAGAACATGCTTTGCAAAATCAGTCGCAGTGGAGAATAATTTATTCTTCATATTTGATACATTTCTTGTGATAATCTCTTTCACTACCTTCTTGACTTGTTCTATTAATCCCCTTTTTATCAATGTAGATTTCTTCTTTCGTCACCCACTTCTTGAACTCTGTGCCTTTTCTAGCAATAACATCCATCAAATTCAATTCTTTGTTCATTCATGCATCACACTCTCTCATTAAACACTTTTCATTAACAACATCACAGTAGAGATTTTCCAATATTTCTTGTCTTGTTGGAATATTGAGTAAACCTTCGCTGTTGCGGGCTTTAACTAACATTTCATATTAGCGTAGTTGATGTATTTGCAGGTTTCCCTAATTTCAACTATCATCTTTATTACATATTTCGGTCGCCAACGATATATTCATGGCAGATGAGGGGCCACTGAGGATACTCCTTCAGAAGCTTCCCGAGAAGATGCTTCACATTGTCTTCCAAAAACCTCTTCTGTACTAAACTTTGGGGTCTTTTAACAAAAACAGCTTTAACAGTTGAGATTCGGCTATTGCTGTCTTCCTCAAAACAAGTGCTTCAATAGCCTCCTGAAGGTTCATTGCTGTTTTTTCTGCAGAGGTTTGTGGTTCACACTTTTTTATGTTCACTCTTTCTCTTTTAAAATTGTGCAGCATTCATCATCCGATATATTTTTTTAAAAACTTTCCCTCTAATGATCTGGGACAATAAGCATTTTTTCTTCCCAGATCCTCCAGTAACTTAATTTTCTCCAAACCACTTCTCTAATTGCTCAGAAACAGCATCACCAAATAATGTATTTTTTTCTTATGTGGCAATGATCTCCAGAATCTATCAATTTCTGAACCATCTTTGTTTTGATGGAGTTGCACTAGCTTTCAATAGCATTTTTTGTGCTTTTTAGAATCATTTTCTGTGTTTCTCAACCTTTATTCACAGCCTGTTGATTCCTTTCTTCGTCTTTTTCTTTTAACTGCATGTCAATTTTCCTTATTATGGTCTTCTTCATACTTCTTTGGGGTTGAAAAACCAGCGAGGGAATACCTGGAATATTAACTCCTTGTGCAACTTGGTTGGCTGCAATTCTTTTATACGTTTCTTCTATGCCATCTGATGCCCCCTTTCCGCGACCTGCTTCATGATAATTCCAAATCATTTGTGAAATATTTGGATAGAAGATAAAAAATTCATTGCACAGGACTTTGAAAATGAATCTGTTACGTTTTCCTTCTCCGTGACTTTGCTCATTTTTCAGAAATGTCTAGCAGTGCTTCGTTTGGTTTATCAGGATCAGAATTTGGAGATGTTTTCAGCACACTTTGGTTCTTTTAAATTATTTTTGCGTCTCATATTTGACGCGTTGTTTTACACTGTTTCCTCTTCATTCTCATTTCTTTGCCTGTCATTTCTTGTACTAACTTAACTTGAGCTTTTAGGCCTCTTTGTTGATGCTTCCTCTATGATTCTAATTTCATATCTTGGAAAACTAAAGAATCATGTTTTGTCCTTTACTGGAGCCTTACATATTATTACGCTTAGGCTTGAGTCCAGGAGGACATAGCCAAATTATTAGATGGTAGAGCAAAAAGGTCAAATGACATTCGATATCGTTTATTAGATAGCATGGAATACTGCAAGTATAGAGCCACTAACTGTAAGGGAATGACTTAACTGTGAAAGTGATTGTTACAGTGCTAATCTAGTAGGAGCTACGGTTGATTACCAATCGAGATTACATGCTGCAGATATCTTACCCTTATAAAAATGTAACACTAGAAGCGTAGTTATGGAGGATCCACCAAAGGTCTGGGCGCATCTCTGCGAGGAGCACTGGAGCAGGGAAGTTCCTCGCAAGTCAGGAGTCCCAAAGAGAGAAAGCCTTGATGGGGCGAGTTGTCTAAGGTTCGTCTTCTCGGGGTTGCCTACGGAACATCCTGACATTGTGGTATATGGTAAAACAACGCCTGGTATAAAATGTCATATGCCTACGTGACAGTGCCGAGTTCAGCATGATTTTGCTTGTTACTAAGGGGAAAATTATGTCACTGTAAAGCCTCATTTAAGTCGTAATAAGAGATAACCAAAAATTCCGTGTAGGAATTTCCTAGCTCAAGGTAGTAAAGCAAAACTGTAAGATGTCAAAGCTAGAATGAATTCTCAATAAATTCTAATAAATATTCAATTTTGTGTTATTTAGTACATTTCCCAATAACATACATAACATATCAGCTCCTCCCAGCTTCTCTTTTCTTCTTAAGCCGATCTGCAGTGCTTTGTCTTGCTGGAGCCATCTGTAATTGGCCATTGTAGCATAAGAATTTACCATAAAAGTGAAAGGACTGTTTATTATTGGGGTGTTATTCTCCTGGTGTACAGTAATTCTCCTGTCTTTAATGTGCCAGAAGAATGACATCTTGTTTCAAGTCAGGAGCAGGGGCGACGCTGGGGGAAGTGCCTTCGTGCCATGACACTATCTAAATAAAACAGAGAAATACGTATTTGAAATTGTTTGTATACTCCACGATTACATCAGGAATACGGCCCTGCTTATTATTCTTAAAGGTAGAATGAAATAGCTTGTCTTAGATATAAAGCCATAGAAGCAGAAGGGAGCTAGTGTAAGTTGCAAGTTTGCAACATTATTATATTATTATTCTATGGATCCGTGCCACTTCTGTCCTGGCACGAATTCATAGTGCTCTGGGCTTTCAGTCTAGACTGTAGCGGGGATTGGAGGAGTAAGAGCCCATTATCGTGCCAGATAGTACCTGTCACGGATTATCATGGCAACACTTGCGAATCATAAATACCAACTTTATCGTACACCTACCTCAAAGTGTGTTATACTGAGAAGTGAGAAATAAGGTAGCAATCACTTGCAATGGAAACGGTAGCATAAAATCGTGCCTTGTTATATCTTATCCGTCATTAATTTTCTATTGTTTACACTTAAAATTAAATTAAACATTTTTATACCGCTGCCTCCACTGCCAGCAGTCCAACAGACGATTGGAAGGGAAGCAAAGACTCTATAGACAGCATCTACATCCGGCTAGCAGTGAGTTTGCGTGCGTGATTTGAACGGTAGCCGTGGTGTTCGGCTTAGTTCCATTAGTGCGTATACTTGCGCTCTATAATAGTGCCTCTATGACTAAATCGCGCTGTATTTTGCATACATTTAGAAGGCGTTTCACCTAGAAACGGCACTTCTCTAACTTCCACGAGGGACTAGTATTGGAGGAAATTCCGAAAATATAAGTCAATAAAACCTGAATTATTTGTATCAAAGAACTTTCCCTGAAATATATCTCAAGGAACTACTGGAACTATATCTGTTCTTTGAATATAACCGATTAAAAAGTGAACTGTAGCTTTGTTTTTCAAGAACAGAATTGCGCTCTGCTACTGGAGCTGTGCCGTTACTCATGTTTATGCAGTTTGAAGGTTTGTGTGATACTTTCCAATAAACAGTAAATCTTCTGAAGTTGTTAATCACGAAGCAGTAGCAATGGTAGTGGTAATAGTAATAATCGTGACGGTGGTGGTAGTAGTATATTTATTGCATCATATAACAATTTCGGGAAGGTATTCCTGGCACTACCACTGAATTCATGTTTCAGCCGCTACTGGTGTGAATGACATTAATATGATTCTCCTTTTTTTCTTTTTATTTTATTTATTTATTTTGTAAGTGAGAAAGAGTTTTGGTTGCCACGACTTTATGTATGGTGCTTATGTGTCTATTAGATAATATATGGTGTTTATTGTGGTATAGGTACTACCCTCAGGAGATTGACAATACAGGTGACTGCGTAGTTAGTATGTCAGTTAACACGCCTTCTACTGCAGCTATTGTGGTCAATTTTGTTAATTGGTCATAAAGGGAACATTGACATTGTTATGATGCATTCATTGTTGCAGGATATTGTATGAGGTGCCAGTAGAAATTACTCTCTTTCACAGATGTTTGATATTACTTAGTGTGTATTTATCTCTTTATGTTTTAGGCGTACCTGCAAGAAGTCATGGGCGCGCGCGCGCACGCGCGCGCGTGTGTGTGTGTGTGTGAAACGTTTGGGTGGAATTGTGTGAAATGGAAGTATTTTGGTTGTAATAATAACAATATTTTAATACTTTGGAGGTTTATTCCATCTGTGGAGAATTTTGTTTTCATAGCAACAACGTGTCACCAGCTCACAAAAGAAAAAATAATACAGTGTGGGCACAAAGTCCGTATAACCCTATATTAAATTCAAAATTATGTGAGTATTTTTCCCCTGAGGTTAGTATATATTCTCCTGTCAGATATCCATCGTTATTAACTTCGATTGTTGCTGTTAGATTGTTATCGACGCAATGAATTATGTGACTGCAAGTTAGTTCAGACCAAGATATTGAAAGATTGGCTGATACTTCCGATTACACAATTGAAGAATGCTTGGTGGCCGCTGTGTGGGTTAATGATCGTCAAATTAATGGCAAATCAATTAAAAATGCCGTGGACGATTTCATTGCGCGGTTTGTGAAAGCAGCACTGACAAAGAAGACGTTGTTAGCGTGGGAAAAGAAAACATTATTAACGTGCCGAGAAGTGAAAGACCATCCGCCAGACTTGGACTTTGTGCTGATCTGGAAAAAGGTATCGAACAATCTCCGGTCAAGTCCATATGGAAACGTGCTGCAGAGTTGGGGATACCGGAATAAACCACGAGGAAACACATCAAAGTGGATCTGAAAATGAGGCGTTGGCGTCCATTGAACGTAAATGAAATATCATATGATTTGGAGAGACGTGTGGTTGTTGTTTGTGGTCGGATGCTGCAACTATTTCACACAATGGCTCAGAGCATGAGAACATGGCGGCGTATTCAACTGTGCAGAGGCCATGGAGGACACATACGGATATTTTAGATTCCTAATATGTAAGGAGAAACATTTAAATATATAGATAAATAATGGGTATGTACTTTTTGGATCTTTTAGATTCCTAAGATATAAGGAGAAATATTTGAATACATAAATAATGGGTATGTGTACTTTTGTATCACATCAGTTTGAATTTAATATAGGGATATATTAAATTCTGCGCACACTGTAGAATATGGTAATTAGAACACATATTTTTACTTTCTCTACCAGGTTTATAGGAGGTAGAAGAGAATTGCATTTCACCCAATACTTCGATATCGAGATTTCACCGAAAATACATTTCTGAGGTCCCATTGAATAAAGACAAAGCACTTTTATGCACGTGTGTATGAACTGCCCAACTCAAAAACGAATAGTCGGATAAATACCAAACTTGGTATTTAAGTTCATCATCTTCAAAAGATACGACTACGCCACAAAAAATGTCAAGAAAATCCCCCAAACTACCCTTTACATGCTACATTTTTTCGAAATATTTTCTCAAAAATAGCTCTAATGATTCTTATTAAAATGCTGTATTATTAAAGGTGTTAACATGAAGAATCAAATGTATAACTTGAATTTTTTGGGAATGGCTTGAGTCCTCTTCTCGCAATCTCAGCATGTATGCTGATAGATAACTGAAATAACTGGACAGTTTTTGTAGCGTAGAGTGTCTCAGCTTTAATGGCATAACTTATCCACTACAAAAAAAGGCCTGTTCATATTATTTTACCCCGGGACTTGAAATTTTGAACAAGAACGGAGAAAATCATTCACACAGTGACCAATGGCGTAACGAGACTCCCCTTCGTACCCTTCCAGCTCGGAAATACCACTCAACAATGCAAATTCTGCGATCAGAGGTCACTTCCATCTTGAAATGAAATTGAGTTTTATTTATGGACGCTCTTTAACTGCTATGGTTTTTAGCGTCCCATTTTATATTGGGCCTCCCATTCTATACGATACGAAAATTTGCTCAGATGCCTTTTTATCAGACGTGAGGTTCGTTTACGTGTCGCAAATCTACGACACGGGGCCACGGACTTTACTTCCCTTCCGAAGGAAGTCATGCTAAGGTTTTTTACGCCGAAAAATCCACCGCCAGGCTTGAACTCACGACCTCAGCAACTAGAGTCTAGCATGGTACCCCCAGACCACGGAAGACGTCTCTTCCATCTCCCTTGCAAAGGATGCACAAAATGTGCTAGTGAAAACCAGTTCTGCACCTCCGCAGTACATCGACCTGTTTACCAAGTCGGAAACGCATGCAGTCCAAGGTCCAATTCCGCACCTTCCCTTTGGGACAAGGAACTTGCTGGACTAATAATGACGTCATTCATTTAAACCGACTGTCCCTAAAGCCCGAATAAATCTGAAGACGCTTATATTCTTCATTGCTGCAAAGCGTTAAGCGGTGGAAAAAACGTAATACAAAAACTATAGATTTGTTTAAAATGCGCAATTTATTTAAAAAAATTATTTGTAAATAAACCATTCTTTTAATGTCCTGTCGATATTTAGCTTTGGGGTTGCATGGAAAGAATATGGAATTTTAAGACCATTATATATAATCTTTGCACAAAAACATTTACATAATGCTGACCCAAGGGGTCTTGACGTAAGTTCATAGTTCCATTTTGAAGATCACATGAATAAAGGTACACTCACAATGAAATGTAAACGCTAACATAACGCAACATAAGCACAGGCGTAAGGGAAGACCATTTACAATGCAGCCGTAGGCGTAACCAAGAAGTTGGCACGGGCTTCTAGATCCTTAAACTAATTGCAGAAATCTTCCGAGAGCACCGTAAGTATCAAATTGAATAATAGACAGTGAACCAAAAGATTCCGAACCGCCTGCGCGGTGATTTCCTGTCCGCGTCCTCGGCGCTCATTGCCCTCTGCCGCTATCATAGAAAGGTGCGGATGAAGCCATACATTTTTAAAGCTACTTTTAAAGGCTTTACTTACCAACTTTACGAAAGGAGATGCTGAAACTGGCCATCGTTGTTGTCCATACATTTTTGGCACCTCTTTAGGAAACTATCCATCACTCGCCGTAGTTCACGTTGAGAAATTTCCTGGCGGATAATTTGTTTTAATTCTTCCAGGGCGCGTGGATCTGTCTTGTACACTTTATGTTTTAAGTTACCCCGGAGAGGTATTTTATGAACAATATTACCGGCTGCGCGGTGTTTTTCCACTGGGCGTGTGGAAATATGATAAAAACGTGATAACGCACTGCAGCTGTAAACAAAGTCACGCTGTTGCGATTTTCCTGTGCAGTATGAAGCGCAGTTTTGAGCTGACGGTGATGTGATGTAGTTCAGTTATTAAGAGTTATTTAGTATTTTGTCCTGTACTTAGTCACAAAGTACATTATGGCTCAGTATATGTTTTCTACGATTTGCAGAAATATCTCCAGTGTAAGGGTTTCAGGCCGTACAACAATCCATGAACTTTACAGTAAATTTCAGGCCACAGGAAGTGTTGAGGCTAAGAAGTCTAAAAGACGGCGTCGGTTCTTAACGAAGAAACATTAGACGACATCTGTCATCGTTTGGAAAATTCCCCCCCCAAAAAATTCCATATGTATACTTTCCTAAAGAGGTGCCAAAAATGTCTGGACAAGGACGGTGGCCAGTTTCAGCATTTCCTTTCATGAAGCTGGTAAGTAAAACCTTTAAAAGTAGTTTTAAAAATGTTGTATGGTTTCATCCGCGCCTTTCTATGATAACAGCAGACGGCAAGGAGCACCGAGGGCGCGGACAGGAAAAACACCGCCCAGGCGGTTCGGTGGCTCACCCTGTATAATCAACAATAAAAAATAAGAAAGTTCATTCAATATTTTAAATAAATAGTAAAAAATACATTCGCCCAACTGCTGCCCATAGCGTTAGTGACATCACGAATGTTTGATCAAAATATTGAAAATAGCTGTGCAAGTATGGAAACTGCAGCAAGTTATATATGTGATGATACAGCTACACAATTTATATTAATGCAATGTGCATTATCTCTTTGCGCCTTACGATTTGTGTGCCAAGCAATGTAGGCGCAGATGCTTGGTTCATCCATTAAATGAAAGGGGGTTTCAATAAGGAGACTACAATAACCTCTTGAGGTAAATGAGAAATGGTGATCCACAACAATTTGTATGGCACGGCCTAATGGAAGACAGCATGCATGTACATTAGATGGCGTAAAATCTCGCATCGCTATCGTCTGCTGTTGAACAGCAGGCAATGCAAAGAGAAAGAAATGAAGAATTCTTCCTCTATGCACACAAAGCAAGCATAAAGTTCGGAGTTTGCAAACTCTTGCGTTGCATGACTCTATGTGATGCTTCCATTAGATAACATGGATGCAAAGTCTTGCGCTTATGCTATGTCTGCGCTTATATTTCATTGTGAATGACTCATAACACTTTATAACAGGTTGGGAATTTGAGAAGGGTTACTGGATACCAATATAGCACGGTTACAATTCATTTACATAAGTCTTACACAAATGGCTTCCAAACGATTTGCCAATAATTATGACGGCTAATTTCACTATCTAAGTGTACCAAATTAAAGCTATGCACGCCCAATGTCTAAACTCATAATTTACAAATCCATCCCTAATTATTGAAATTACTTCAGCAAGCAATTGTATGGTCAGATCCGGCCAGTACTATTATGTGCGAGTAGCCTAAAACCAAAGTATGATGAGCAGGACACTCACTAACTTGCCCACCACTACGGCCAGAACGGCCTGACACTCATGAGAGAGAAACTTGTACTCGATTCTCCCAGCTACGACCTAGAAGTCTCTCCAAAATTCTCCCCCTACCCCTCTTTAGGCAGGAGCGACACAAACGCCTACTACCTGCACTGCAAGCGCAGTGGCGCCCCCAGCATAAATACAAATTGGATGTAAAAATGGGCAGATATGAAATATAATTTCTGCCGTGACAAAACAACCGGCACAGTATCTATAGGGAAATGTGTATTGTGGCTGTTTCTATAAAGGTTTCTCTCGCTTAAAATGAAGTTAATGACCATTTATATCGCATTAGACACTATGGTCGGAAATACTTCGTTACAGCTAAGAATCGCATTGAGATGATGTAGGTAAAGGTATTTGTGTGAATAACAATTGTAGCAGTAACAATCTATGGGAATAGTAAAAGTGTATTAATTGTTCTTCTTTATTGCTTTTTAGGTGTGCTCGTGAATGTGTATGTGTGCGCACGAATGTATGTGTGTATGAGTGAGTGAGCGAGTGAGAGAGAGAGAGAAAGAGATTTTGCGCAGCACGTAAGTAGTATAAATATGTGCCTTCAAGAACAATAGAATAATGACCCATGTAACACGATCAGTTTAATTGACCGTGTAATCCAATTAATCGATCATTATCTCATTGTCATCACGTGTCACTATTAAAAGTCGGCATGCCGACAATGGAACTGTCATGTAGCTGTCAAATTTGATTGACAAGGGTTTGATAAGGGTTGGCAGGTATGTAAGATTATCTCGCTTCATTGACTTTCAAAGGACTGAAGCCGCGGCCAAAGTATTTGCCGCCATCTAGGACTGGAATTTACTGAGTCCTGCCCTAAATTTATGCTCGCGTTCCTCGAAGAGGATCTTCCGCCCTCCCCTTCTAAGACTGTCAGTTGCTGTCCCGCCTCCTAAATCGATGGAAGAGATTTGGGCCACGAAGGTGCTGACAATTAATTGACCGTGTAATCCGATTAGTTTAATCGAGCGTGTAATTACATGTAAACATGTTTTGACACCCTTTGTCGGTATTTTCTCGACACAGGAAGTCCCCCTCCCACTCATTTGTGTAGGTGCAGTCCCCCCGTCGCTAGAGTTCTAAATAGCTTGTCGCGTGGCATTGATTGATTAATGTATTTAAGTGTATATTAAGTGACTCTCGAGCCTTCAAATATTTGTTATCGGTATTTTGACACGTCGTCTTTGAGGTGTCTTACTGCCGAAAGAGACTGCATCTCTAAGTGCTAGTCAATCAATTAGATATGATCGTCCATGTGTAACATTATCTCGCCTCATTGACTTAAAAGTCTTAAACTGCTAACAAAGGCTATATCGCCCTCTAGCGGCTTGGATTCCCGGTATCACGTACCCTAAATGGCTGGTCGCGTGCCGTTGATATGTTAATATAATTGTTGCGCGTCAATGACTTCAACGTTGAAGCCCGTCGCTATATTAATTGACTCGCGCACCTGGTTCTCACTGTATATATGTGTTACGATGTGTATAATTATCGCATGTCATTGGTCTTAAAGGATTGAAGCCTCGTGCAAGGAAGTGGGTACCTCCGTCACGTGTACTTGATTGATTAATATAATTAAGTGTATATTAATTGACTCGCGCACTTAGTTGTCGCCGTATCTGTGTGTTAGCATATGTATAACTATAACACACTATTGGTTTTAACCTGTCCAGCAACCCTTCCCCTTGTAATCGAAAACCGGCAGCCGGCATCAGTCTGGCGATGATGGCAATACCAAGTCCTGATCTACATTTCACCCCCTCCACGATATACTAGAAATTGAGAGACAGCTGGCAATGAATCTAAAACTTAACTAAGCGATTATTAAGAGTGTATAATTGTTACGATTAGTAACACTTGTCTATTCTGCTTTGAGGGAAATTTTCAGGCTTATAGTAATATTACGCATGTTAGGTTAATTAAAAATGCATTACTAAAACAGGATTAGCGTAAATAATTATTTAAAAAAATGTGCAAGCTGCTAATGTATTTAAAGCTGGATATTTTCTTTAGCATGCAAGTATACATCTGCTCTGCTCTCCGGATTTTCACTCGGACTGGAAAACTTCATAACAGCAAGCCATTGGTATACCTACCCCCACCATATCGACCACAGAGGGAAGAAAATTCAGAACGGCAAGCTGGCTCTCGCATACGTCTTGAATCTGTTAACTTCATTTTACCCTACTCCACCCCTATCCGCTTTCTCTGTCTGTCACGCAGAGAACATGTTCCCCGGTTACCGTATGAGGTAAACAAAACTGTAAGCACCCATGGGATATGCCTTTAAAACTTTCCAAAAATAATTTAAAAGGAGATGATTGTTTGACTGTAATACCTGATCAAAAAGGTGCATGCAGGTTTATAAGCGACATATGACTAACCTTAAACCAAGGGTTGCAATATATTATTATTATTATTATTATTATTATTATTAACAACAGCATCCTTAAGATGAAATATGTCGTCTTTAGACAAGACAACAAAGACATACTCCCAATTTTCTACAAAAGTAAGCAAAAGAAAGTCCTGTTAAATACAAGAATTGTTTTCAAGTGATACAATATCCTCCGTGGCATTTCCGAGAAAAAATATATTTAACAATAAACAGCCTCCTTGAGAAGTGAAATCTCTTAGATTTCAGATACTATGTATTTAACGCTCTACTAGATAGGACTGGAAAGGTGGAATATCCCTCGAAAACACATGACAAGTTATATTTCTAAGAAATGTTTACGTTAATATTTTAAAAACACACAACCATCCACTCAGCTATCGACTCGAAAACAAATGAAATAAGACCTTCTTTTGTTCACAACTGATGGTATGTTTACCTCACATTTCAGAAAAGAGGACCTATTCAAACAGAGAATCTACTAAATCGAGAATCTGTATCTTTTATGGATGAATGAACATTAGTTGAAAAATATTTTTCAACTGACTGAATGTTTACCTTACAATTCCGAGAAAAAATGCATTCTTAAGAAGACCTGTTCAAATACGAAAATCTGCTAAATAGAAAATCCGTGTCTTTTAAGGATGAATGAACACTACTTAAAAGTATGTTTTCATTTGATTGAATGTTTACCTTACGTTTCCGAGAAAAATATGTATACTTGATAAGACCTGTTCAAACACGAAAATATCCTAAATATGAAATACGTGCCTTTTTATAGCTGAATGCACAGCAGTTAAAATGTTTACTCGCAACGTTCTGAGAAAAACGGATTTTAACATTTAGACAAGTCTGAACATAAACTAGCCCTAGGCTATCTACCCATCCAAAGTAACCTAGCGAAAAAAATTGTTGCAAGCCTATGAAAGGGTTTTGATTTCAAGAACCAATCAACATGAATCTCTAAAAATAGAATAGTCAATCGGATCGATGTATTTATAATTCACTGCGCATGCGCAAGTATTAAACTGAATTCTATTCAATCAAGCATATAATTTTTATACCGGAGGGGATGATATAAAAGTTGTATTCATTCAGAAAGTTTACCGCCTCTCACAAGAATCCGACATGTGCGTTTGGAAGTGTGCTCTGTGACTACATTATGCTTCCGTGTAAGCCCTTACATCTTCTCAGCGAAAATGCCTGGTGAGTTTTGAAAGATATTCACTTTCAATTCCTTTAAAATATGCCTCGTATTGCATGCATTGTAAGATGTTTTATAAATATGCAAGCTTATAGGATGTATAAGCTTTGAAAGAAATTAAACTCTTTAGAAAAAGGTGTATTTAGCACATGTAACTGTTTCATCTTCAAAGTAAATATATCGGTAGTAATATGCATAGTGTGCTTCCTATCCGTTTGTTTTTCGTTATTACTTTATTCCCTAATGATAATCATTTAGAGCTAAATACGCGATCACAATTCTGATTACTTCATTGTAAATGTGCTGTTACACCTATAATATAGGGATATTTAATTATCAGAACGTGAAAATCCTTCATTAAGAGCGTTTTCATCTTTAAACAAGAAAGCGTGGCTTGTTATATACATTGTTTTAAGGTATCCTCTAATGACGGTAAAATTATGTATAATTAAGAATCTAATTTTCTAAAGGTAATTGCTTTGAATCATCTGTTTTTATTCAATGACAAGTAGCATGAATGGAGTGTTTCGTATTCCTAACTACCCGCTCAAATGATAATTATATCAAATTAGATGGCTGCTCATAACAGAAGCCCATTACGTGAATATGCTAATGTTTCTATTGGAATGCAAGAACAAAAATATTTTTATTATCATAATGTAAACATTTTAATAAGTGCATGCTTAGGTTTAAACAGAGAAGAATGGTTTGTAATGTAATGCTTTTAATTATCATCTCTCTAATAAAACAAACGAAGTTGTTGAAAAAATTATCTAACTCTAATATAAGTCAAATTTAAGAAATAAATTCTTTATTTTCCAGAATTCTAGTCTGGTGATCTAAAGCAGGCTTACAATCAGCTGCAAAAAGCAACATTTCTTGCGCAAGTCTAAGAGAAATGCAGACATACGACCACGCCGATAAGCGTGCTTTATCGGACTATTCCCGGATCTTTCCAGCCATTAACGGATATTTTGGCTGAAGCACTCCGATTCTCGACTCTTTTTAGAGGCCCACATTTGAATGGTGAATCTTTTATTTGCAGTGTATTCCATTATACAATTTATTATTATTATTATTATTATTATTATTATTATTATTATTGTTATTATTATTATCATCATCATTATCTTCATTCCAGTCATACCGTTTGCCGGCGAGTTGGGCAACATCCACGGATCGATAGAGGCAGGTGTAGCCTCCTACCTTCTTCCCCCAGCCATGGTGGGCGCTGTGAACTCGCATGCGAGTGGTGAGAAATTATTGTACTTTATTTGCAGTGTATTCCATTATACAATTTAATATTATTATATTACAGTCATGGCAACGTTTGCTGAAGACCTGAGTAGGCTCCACGGAACGATGGACACAGGTACAGCATCCTATCTGCTTCCCCCAGCCAGGGTGGACGAAGCGAGCTCGCATGAAAATGGTGAGAAAATTTGGACATTATTTGTAGTGCATTTTATTATACAACAATTCTTCCTCCTCATGCTCCTCCCAGCTTCTTCTCCTTTTTTATTATTATTATTATTATTATTATTATTATTATTATTATTATTATTTCAGGAGCTTCACCATCTGGAGCAACGCTGACACATTTCGGTGGATGTTTGAGCTCGGGCCCTTGCAATATGCCCGCAGCAACGGTCTCCTCAGCCATCACCCCGCGTAGGCTGGAGCCGCGCAGTACCTCGCAGCATCAGCTTCTTCCTCCTCCAGCAACACTCCGCTGAGGCCTGAGCCTCTCAACACAGTCGCTGCAACATCAGCCTACTCCTCATCCAGGTACACTCCGATCAGGCCGGAGGCTCCCAAAGTGATCGTTGGAACATCAGCCTCCTCGTTCAGCATCCCGTCAGCATCCAGTGAGGTAACAGACTAGCTGAGGAGGAAAAGGAATCAAAGCTACAACGAGCCTCTCACTATTAAACAGTCAAAGGTTAGTGTTAATGGCTTTCAGGGTCTACAGTGCAAGGTTACTGAATCTGCTTTCAAAGGACGTATTTTTAATAGTAAGATTGATAATTCATTGTAAATACTTGACCCCAGGGTAGCGATCTCGATCAAATATTCTTTTCAATAGCCGGGGATATTTTGGAAAATATTTATAAATTCGAGGTGGAGCTTCGTTAAAATCCTTGTTTACCTTACATGCTCTCTTTATTATCTCTTTATTTTATGATCCTCTACAAGCAGGATCTTACATTGAATTTATTGAGAAAATCACGAAAAACATGCAGTCATCAATATAAAGAATAAGGACAATTTCTGCTTCGCATTGTGTCTGCAAACATCCAAATAATATGCTAAGAAAAATGGATGTAGAATAACAACATATCCAAATGGACTGCTTTTCAAAGCATTCAATTATAAGGCGATTGAATATCGGTACCCCTACATCAAATTGAATCTTTGAAAAGCAGAATAATGGAGTATCAATTTCCGTGTTTGGTATAGAGGACAATGAAAATATTACGCCTCTATACCAAACACCGGAGAAAAAGGAAGAAAATGAAAAGGCACACTACTACCTGATTAAAGACAGGTTGTCCAGGTTGATAAGGACACAAGTCACGAAGAACCATCGAAGGATGTGGGCATACGAGGCATACCTAAAGAAGTATGCCAATAGAAGGCTCACGAATTCCACAGGCTGAGATGTGGAAATGTCAATTATTAAAATGGCACAACAGGATGAGGGCATTGAATTTAAATCATTTTATTGAATCTGTTCTGGCAAAGTTCAACTCTTGCGAGCCCTCTAGCAATTCGAGAGCATGAGACAATTTCATGCTTTAAAGTAGTGTGTAGACATGATGAGGCGTTATCGAAATTCTTCTTGTTCAGAAGCCTAAATGCCATCGACGACTTTTTTAAGCAATTAAAATCAATTGCAGATTAAGTCATCGATGTATATTAGAATCCGAAACCGATGGATCTGACTTCTGAAGAGCAATAAAATTTCGAAAATCCCTCATAGTCTCTCATATGCCTTAAAGGTTTTGCTATGGATGATATTCGCACTAGGGACCACGATTACGTGACTGGGAATGTTCTGCGTGCCGCTAGTAATAAGTGTAATTTAAATAGAAATGTCCCTGATTTCATACCAATATTTTTCCATTGCCTGTCAAATTATGATAGCCGCTTTCTGGTCAGGCACCGGGCATATGATGATAAGCATATATCGTGCATAGCACAATCCTCTGAAAGGTATTTCGCATTCACCAAAAGGTATAGGAGCATTCAGTTCAGGTTTCCGGATAGGTTTAGATTATTGAGTATACTATCCAACCTGGCTGAAATGCTCGAGAAGGATGATTCCAAAATTACAAGAGTTGAGTATCCTGTTGCAGAGCATTAAGCTGGCAAAGATTAAGGGTGTATTCCCAAACGGTTACGTATCATCACCAGAAAAGTTGGATGAGACAGAGCTACCACCAAGGGAATCATTCTACAGCACATTGCAAGGACATGACATAAGTGAAGAGGATTACAGGCATGTTAAAAAGTCTGGGATACCTTTAATATCCAGAGTCTCCGAGAATACAGCGATCTGTATCTAAAGACTGATAAACTGCTCTTGGCAGACATTTTTGAGTTTCGAAATCTCCTGGAAATGTATAACCGCACCCCAGCGAGGTTTTATACACCACCAGGTCTTTCTTTCGACGCCATGTTGAAATCAACAAACGTTAATAAATGACCAGAGCATGCTGGAACTCTTCGAGTCTGGAATTAGGGGTTGGCTGTGCACTGTCGTGAAAAGGTACTCCGAGTCCAACCACAGGTACATGCCAAACTTTGTCAGCATGCACCTGTCAGGTACTTATCGAATCTGGACATTAATAATTTATATGACCACTGCATTATTACAGCGATGCCTTATGGGAACCTTCGATGGCTCACAGATCAAGAACTTAAGACCAATGATATTATGACAGTTCCGGAAGATTCAAAAACAGGCTATGTGCTGGAAGTAGATATTGAATATCCATCGCATATCCATGACGCCCATAACGAGCTTCCTTCCTGCCCTCAAAGCGCGATACCAAAAAAACGGGCGATACAGGAAGCTATTTGTAACAATAGAAAACAAAAGCAAATCTGTCTTGCACTACATAGTCATGCAGGCAGTGTATAAAGCAAAGCCTAACTGTGAGACATATTCACACGTAGTATCGTACGACCAGTCCAACTGGCTTAAGACCTACATCGACATGTATACACAGAAGAGAGCCGAAGAAAAGTAAGAATTTGGACAAAACCTATGGAAAAATGAATAATTGCAGTATTGGAAAATTCATAGAGAACGTGCGGAAATATAGACTTTAAGATCGTCCCCCCAGGAACTCACTTTATGTGAGTACGGGTCTGGCCTACCCGGGGTATCCGAGCCAATCCTCACCATTGTCATCCCCTCAAAGCCATCTGGATTGGCCACCTTAAATATATTTCTTTTACCCTTCCTCTTTTACAGTTATTTCTAATACCAGGTTTAGGCACTTTATGTTTATTAACACCTGTCTCACTAACAGGGATCTTTTCTATCTTCATGGTTGCTGTCCCACGGTTTCAGCGCAGCTACCGATCTGTGTGCTCTCCGGAGGCCTCTAGCATGAAAGTCGAGTACACCCTCCGCACTACCCCTTTCATACGACACTAAGTTCCATTGTCATGTACAGCCAGGTAGCCCCATTAGGGGGTGGGTCCCCTCGGGCATTTCAGCGGGCTTGCGTGGCTGGGTTGACCGGGGGTCTCGACGTTTTACCGCTGTCTGGAACCGATGTAATCAACCACAAGTTCCCTGAATCCGCGTTGACTTTATTGAGTCAGCATGGCCTAAGTGGGGGGCACTGGCGGTTATTCCAGTGATAGAGGTATAAATCGGGCCTGACTGTTGTAAAACTGACGTAAGTAGTGAAGTCGGAAGGTAACTCCTCTGAAGTATTCTTTTAGATCGGGTCTGCAGCGGGTACTCCAAGCCGTCATAGACCGGAAGATTTAGGTGTCTTTTCTTTTACATCCCCCGGATGGCAGGCTGAAGCCGACGGTGCCTGAAGGGGGTTCTTCTCATGATGGCTTCTCTGCGCTTAACCTCCTCAACACCTCTTTTTTGTTATGCGGCTGAATTGTGAAGGCAAGACGATGCAGGATGCCAGTCCGTTTTATATACTGAAGGAAGTTCATCATATGTTGGAAAAGTGAAAAAAGCAACGCGCTATCCATGGCAAGCTTACAATAGAAGTGTTACATGACCAACAACCGCCGAAGTTGCTGAACGCAACTCTCCTGAGATCCTACCCCATTAAGGTGGAAAAACCCAAAACCATGAACAGCAGCCGAGGTGTGGTAACAACCGCCAGTTTGGACGGTGTTTCCAATGAGGAAATTGTGAATTGCATGTCTGATCAAGAAATTACTGCCTCCTAGCGCCTCATTGGAAAAAGGGATGACAAGTCGTTTCCTCTCCGCACGGTTTCTGACATTCGAACTGAACGAATTACCCACCTAAATCTTCTGGGGCTGTGAGAGAGCGGCTGTCCTAATTTAGATACGAAATCCAATGCGCTGCTTCCATTGCCAAAAGTTCGGGCACACCCAGCAACGTTGCTCCGGCTCACCTGTTTGTCCCTACTATGGAAGAGCCGCTTATGATGGATCGATGTGTGTTCAAGAACCCTACTTGCGTTAACTGTGGTGATGGTCATCCGTCCAACTCCAAAGGGTGCACATGGTTTCTAGAGGAAAGGAGCATCCAAGAACTACAGATCAAGGAACGCTTAACGTTTCCAGAAGCGCGGAAGCGTTACCATGAACTTCACTTGACTACCTCCCTGAAGTAATCCGCGAAGGCGTTTGGAAGTAGGTAAATCAAACCTCCTACTATACCCGGTCTTCAAATACGTACTGACACCCTGGTTGATCCTACCGTTATCGCAGACAACCTAGGCACGACATTTGAAACCACCTCCGGTTCTATCAATTATCGTCCTGGATTTCCTGCACAAGGTTGCGATGGAAGCTTAAGATCTATCGTTTCGCTCGGCAACCTGGAGGATTATAACCGTTGTTTTTCTTTGCGCGAGCTGGAACATGCCCTAGCTACCTCTCGACCTTCTGCCCCTGGGCCCCATCTGTACACGTGTTACTGCTCCAGCATCTGTCTACGTATGGTAAGCGCTTTCTCCTCCAGGTGTATAACTGTATCTGGCAAGATGGTACGTTTCCTTCAGTATGGCATGAAGCCACCATTGTTCCCATATTGAAACATGGGAAGGATCATCAACCACCTTCCAGTTACCGCCCGATTTCCCTAACCAGTTGCGTTTGCAATGTTATGGAACGCATGATCAACGGGCGGTTTATTTTGGTGGCTGGAGTCTCAGAAACTTTTAACGAACCTGCAGTGTGGTTTCCCCCGGCACCGCTCCACTGTTGACCATCTAGTAAACCTTTTGGTAGCCAGAATCAATGGATTTGTACATCGGTGTTATACTGTAGCCGTATTTTCCTAATTAGAGAAAGCTTACGACACATGCTGGAGGACAGGCATTATTGGTATTCTCAATCGAAGGGGTTTTCGTGGTCCTCTCCCTGTCTTCGTTCGGGAGTTTATGAAGGATCGGGTATTTCGTGTACGTGTGGGTTCGGTTTTATCCCAGCTTTTTACTCGGAGAACGGAGTACCTCAGGGCTCTGTGCTCCGCGTCACACTGTTTGCTGTAGCTATTAACTCTACCGTGGACTGTGTTCCACCAGGAATTTCAGCGTCACTTTTTGTTGAGGACTTTGCTATTTACCTTACCTCTCGGCGGACAATCCTCATGGAACGACTACCCGAGCGTTGCCTTGGCAGTCTGTACTCCAGAAGTATTACACATGGGTTTCGGTTTTCTGCCGAAAAGACGGTGTGTGTCGATTTCTGGCGTCTAAGGGAACTGCTCCAGCTAATCCTCTGGCTTGGCCCAGAAGCTCTGCCTTTCACAGACCAAGTGAAATCCCTTGACCAAAAACTCTGTTTTTCATCCCATATAGTGTATTCAAAAGCCCAGTGGCATCGTTCTCTTTAATTTTACGGGTTTTAAGCGGCACGTCCTGGGGTGGCGATCGACCCATTCTTTTTACGCCTTTATGGATTGTTGGTCCACTCCAAACTGGACTACGGGTGTATAGTGTATTATCCTGCGCGACCCTCCATCTTACGTCGCCTAACGCCATTCATCATGTTGGTATTCGGCTATCCACGGGTGCATTTTACACCAGCCCTGCCATCAGTCTTTGTTCTGAAGCTGCCGAACCCCCGTTGCCTTATCGACGCGACGATCTTCTTTGCAGCTATGCTTGCCGCATCTCCAGCATCCCTGAACGCCCAACGCATGGACCTTTTTTTGACGATTTTTAGATCGTCTGTATGCGTCTGGCTTATCCCCCAGGAGTACGTTCTCGACAGTTGCTTCGGGAATTGGACGTCGACTTTCCTTGTGCGGTTTCCCGCGGACAAAGCAGTTTTCCCCTTTGACTGTGCTCAGTATCCACCTTTTATCTGGCACTGACGTTTATGCCAAAGTCCAAAACCCGTGCTTCATCTTTCGCTCTACGTTTTTATCGCTCAAAGAGTCTCTGGGGGATGGTTTTTTATATATATACTGATGGATCGAAGGAGGACCGGGATGCAGGATGTGCTTTTTTTTCCTCCTCCCCGTCTCTCACGGCAGTGTTCCATTTTTACAGCCGAGCTTTTTAGTATACTTCAGGTTCTTTCCTATGTACGGCGACATGGTATACAGCAGTGTTTTATATGTTCGAATTCCCTGAGCGCACTTCAGAGCCTCCAGCCGTTGTACACTTACCATCCTATTGTGCAGCGTATTCAGGATTACCTTCACACTCTCGGCCATGTCGGCACAAACGGTCGTTTGTGTGGGTTCCTGGTCATGTAGGCTTGCCAGGGAACGAGACCACTGCTACTAAGGCGGCTATTTTATCGCCCTGGTGTTTTAGCTCATCTGTTCCTTTGCGCGATTTAATTGTGTTTTACGTCACACTATTTATTTGCGTTGGGGAGAGGAATAGTGCATGGTCCAGGGGAACAAACTGCGAGATTTTAAGCCCATTGCTATCACCTGGGCTACCTCTATACGCCCCTCTCGTCGCGAAGAGGTATGTTTAACCGGAATGATAATTGGACATTGCGTTTTAGCCATAGTTATTTATTAAATGATGACCCCGCACCAGTTTGTGTGCACTGGACGTACCTTTAATAGTCCGTCACGTTTTACACCAGTATCACTTTTAGCTCCTTTACGCCGGCGTCTATTTCTGCCGGGGCGGATTTTCAATCTGCTTGCAGATAGCTTTAGTGTTGTAGAACGTCTTTTATCCTTTATCTCTCAAAGTGGTTTTATTGCCCGAACATAGATTGTCGTATGAGATTCTTCTGACTTAAAATGAGATTTGTGTAACTTGTTTTTAACCGTTTTATCCCTGTTTTTAACACTCTAGGACTTTCACTTGGCGTTCTACAGCAAGTGGCACTGGTTGTTTTTACTCCTGTACCTCTTTGTTTTAACTATTCTTTTAGTCTCTATTTTATCGTGATTTAATTTTAACTGTTGATGCTTTTAGCTTTAGTGAGGGCACTTATAACTTGGGCTGTTGTGCGCCTTTAAACCCCATTGCTCTCTCTCCTTCAAGATCGTGTCAAAATGGTAGCAAGCCAGGAAACTAACAGCCCGCAGCACGTATCTCAGGTCGATAAGCTTCAAGGAGAATCTTATAGGTATTGATTGGCTAGAGAGAAATTATACATGAACAAGCGAATCTGTATAGGACATGTAATTTTGGACATTTCCAAATTTATAATGTATGATTCTTTATAATGTTGTGAAGTCTAATTTAAAGGACTTGACGTTGAATGATGGGGATACAGACTCGTTCATTTTTGAAGCGAGTTCTGATTACTATAAATTCATCAGAGATCACCCCCACTATTTTGACACCCCAAATTACCCTAAAAATAATGCACATGGCATTCAGCAAGCCAACAAGAAAAATATTGGCTTGTTCAAAGACGAATTGGGCGGCATGATTATGTAGGAATATGTTGGGCTGAGATCAAAATTATATGCGTATAAATATTCAGGCCAAACTGTGAAAAAGGCAAATGGCATCACCGGAGCAGGTATGAAAAAAATAAGATTTTGAGAACTATTTCAGTTGCTTAAAAGATCTAAGTATCCGATATCATACAATACAGAAAACATTTCGGAGTAAAAAAACATAAAATTACAGCTATTGAGAACAATAATTTGGCGTTGCAGGGAGGAGATGATAAGAGGAAGGCAGTAGACGGAACATATGAAACGCTTGCCTGGGGCCATTACTCCCATGGACCTGACGCTTGTTAGCACCTATATTTAATATATTGTATATACTGTGAGGGTTTTAAATTTATTATTGTGATATTTTAATTTCACTGATCAAATGATGAAATAGTATTTTATGTATGTTTTGATTGATGAGGGTTTTTTAATTTATCGTATTAGCATTAATTCTTCCGTCAATGAATGTATTTGTGTTTATGTATCTATGTTTTTCATTGACGAGAGTTTTTTAATTTATTGCATTGGTATTAATTTTTCCCTCGAAGAATATATATATATATATATATATATATATATATATGTGTGTGTGTGTGTGTTTATGGATGAGGGCTTTTAAAATTGATTGTATTATTCTTAATTTTTACCATAAAATATGTACATATGTATGTATATTTTCATTGACGAGGGTTTTTAAAACATGCATTTTTCCCTCAATGAACGGAAGTTTATAAAATAATACAAAAAAAACACAATGGTTTAATGCGATAAAATATTTATTTTTATTGATCATTTTCCCTCATACATTAAACCAAATCCTGTTTATTTATCCATTGAGTATCTGCAAAAACATATCACTTTACAAGAAGTCTGTTGCCACAACTACGTAACGCTTTTTCTATTAAATAATTGTTAGGATTATTAGTCATCCATAATTCATGTCCATAGAAGGTACCTTTTATCACCTCACCATCCTTGTCCTTTAATGTGTATGCTGCGGGATTGTATGCTTCACACGAGAAACTTGAAAGATTTCAACACTCCAGTTAGATTCAAAACCCTTTTCAAAATGCTCCTTATGGTTAGATACCCTAACATAATCACCAACACTAAGCGTCTTTGCACCCTTCTTCTCTTCGACCTTGATTATAGTTATACATAGACAGAAGAAGATCATTGTTTTTGACTTCATTAGACTTCATGCGGATAGTCGAATGAAAAGTATCATCGTACTTTGCAATGATCCTAGGTAAAAGCTCTAACCACTTGTATAAGCCTTGGACTAAAAACTCTCGGTACATCATATTCTTCAAGGTTCTAATTAAACGCTCAACAGCTTCAGCCTTTACATTGCTATAGGTGCTGTAATGGTTAATATTATACATTAACATTAATCGCTTAAAGAACCAGTTATAAAATTCTTTCCGATTATCGCTTTGAATGTTCCTGGATGGAGCTTCCAACTCTAGAAGTATATCTTCTATAGCCTTTGGAACATTAAATCCGACCTTGTCTTTAAATCTTTTGCATATGCCATTTTAGAGTAAAAGTTCATTGTGATCAGGATGTATTTGAAATTTTTGTCACTCTTGTATAAGGTATCGTTTAAATCAAGTTAATTTGTAATAAATCATTGAGACCTTTGCTGATAATTTTGCGTCGTAAACAGTTTCTTTTTCGCTGGACCGTGAAGCTCTCCGGCGCTATTCTGTTTGGCAGTGGTGCTATAATTTTAGACGTTTTCAACTCTCGGATGATCTCCTCAATCTCTTGAGTGTGGCTATTATTACCAGCGTCCCTCAATGCAATAAGTAGCCTCAGTCTGTTCACTAATTTGTTAGAATTTCTCCAGGAAACGTAGTCAGTCTCCTTATCTGGCTTATGCTCCTTCCATACCAGTTCTAGACCTGAAGGTGTATTGAGCAGAGCACGTATTATATTCTTGTATTTATTCGATTTAGCATATCTCAAACGACCATGCCTTGGTGTAGCTACTTCTATGAAGAAAAGTACTTTTCAGAATCTTAGCGTACGTCTCCAACTGGTGTATGCAGACATCTGGGGTAATCGCTTAAGGATGAGCTCCTTCAAACCGGTGGTAGACTTATAAGTTCCATCGCCTATCAATGTTTGATTATTTATAAAATATATATCTTTATTTCCAGGCATATAACTACCATCCTGATATCTCACATCGCACAGTGTATCAATACGATCCTTGTCTTTTTAGCGAATTTGTGGAAGGTACGTAGAAATACTTGTAGATTCGTCATCTTCGTTCTTGCCGGTCTTCTCAGTCAATTCCCGTTGAATAACCAAATTATCCTTGAGAGGGTTGGTTACGAGCTTCATATCTTCGGAAATTACATGCTGAGTCTCAAGTTTGAGTCCTTTTAGAGCTCTCAGTTTTTCGTCTACAGCTTTGGTATGTGTAGCTACAGACTCTTTAAGTATTATGCTTTCACTATCCATCTCAAAACTGATGTGAAAATAGATGATCACCTTCAATTTATAGAAAGAAATAAAGAAAGAAGGTAAGTAAGTCTTTGCATCTCTACTGCATACAAAAAAAAGGAAAAAGAAAAGGAAGTTGGATGACATCAAGAAAACTTTAGTCTATATCCCTCAGGACAAGAGCAGTTTTAGAACTCAACCATATAATAGCCTATAGCAGTATCTCGTGATGACGATGAACACAAGGAAGTAATTATTTAACCTTCCAAAACATCAAATGCTATTCGTAAGTATTAAAAACAATAGCTCTTACAATAAAATTAATTTAATGTATCATGATATTCTAAAAATTAATTTAACCCAAAAATTCATTTAAAACCATAATTTACTGCAGAAAGGGAACATTTCTAATAATGAAAAGCATTTTCTACTCCATTCTCCTTACATACTGAGCAAGAATACCTTTATTAAAAAAAAGGAAAATGCATGTTAGGAGAAAGGTTGCGTAAGGCTAGTTTTAATTAGTTTTTGTCTCTACTGTAAAATAACGATATGTGGAAATGCCTTACTGCAGTAAGCGGTTCATATACTTTCACTGTAGCGAAGATCAATATTGTATGGATCAATAATCTATATTAATATTACACATACAGAAAATGTGTGTGGGGAGAGGGGGAATCTCAAGAACCACTCAGCCGATTTTGTTAAATCTTTCACCATTGAAAATACCAGTTCGTTCCGACGAACATGGAACTAAAACACTTGCTAACTTAATTTCATATTATTATTATTATTATTATTATTATTATTATTATTGTTCAACGGATTACCCTCCTCTTTAACGGACTTACAGCCCCAAGGATTTACAAGCTAATATCTTGGTTCAGTAGTCTGCCGAGGAGCAAGCAAACTCTGTATCATAGCATATCCAGGATGGGTGATCAGTCCAATGCCTTGTATGGCGGTGAAGAAGGAAACAAACTATAGTAATGAAAGGAATGATAAGAAAATTACGGATCAAATTTCTATCCCAGCTTTCACCTAGCGACCGAGGAATACCGCGAGAGAAACCTTCGGTCAGGTTGGCCGACCCCGGAGTTTTGAACTCGGTACCTCCCGAATGCGATTCGCACACGTTACTATGGCGTCATTTCCCTCGGCAATTTCATTTTATAAATTACTAAAATATTAAAAGGATTTACAAAGCCCTTGTTACTTGAATACAAACATATTGGAGTTATAAAAGAACAGGTTTGCGAAAAAGGCATTGACTTTTAGTTGAGAATGCCATGGTGTAGAAAAAATTTGTTTCTCCACAGAGTATGCACATAAAATAAGACAAATGCCGCGAATATTTTATTCCAAGCCATATGTGTGTAGATGGTCACGATTTAACAACTAAGACACAGCGAATCAAAAGAGGATCGAATCTGACAATACCAACTTATTTTAATAACCTTCAAGTATGAAAGATTTGCTTTACTTCCTTTGTAAATTATAATCGGGATCTTTGCAGGGTATGTTTTGTAATTGTATAAAGAGAGAAAATTGCGTCCAGCTAACAACACAAATCAATCAATTGATATTTTACAATTAACAACTGAGAAGATAATTTTTCTCGATGGTCGCAGATTATGTGTGTTTTCCAAAGAATGTTGAATTGGTGAAATGGGAGTGGGAATCTTCATATTCACCAGCTTCATCCCGTTGTATATGGTAAAGGTGTATGGTTTAATCGAAAACTGTATAGATTTTGTGTTATTAAATAAATATGTGGCCAAAGAAGGCTACAAAAGTTTAAAAAGTCGTCTGTGTGATTATCTAAAACAATTACTCCGCAATTGCAATTTTAGGATAAATGCCTATTTTTATGTGAATGAATAGGCTAAAAATAGTTAAATATTTTCACATTTCATATGAGATATGGATATATGGAAGGGATTTTGTGGTAAAGCTTAAAATCTCTATTTTAAGCTTTCAGAGCCTAAACGTGTCCATTTTAGAATTTATGCTGTTTCATTATTATTTATATTATTATTATTATTATTATTATTATTATTATTATTATTATTATTATTATTATTATTATTATTATTATTATTATTATTATTATTTTCATACAGCAATGAAAGATAGTATTGATATCATGAGACTGGTTTGTTTCGAATACTTTGTAATAGTTTGGTTGTGGGAATGAGATATTCTGGGAAAAAGACTGGTTTATTTTAGCACATTAGCAGGCGGAATCGTTGTTTTTGTAGAAAGAGAACGAAATACTTGCCCTCTTTAGGTCTCTTTGTCATCCTTTGGTATTGGTTGGTGACTGCATTACGACAGAAATCCCTTTCACTGGCGTATTTTAACCGTTCATATGCACAAAATCGCAAGATTTCTCCAGTTTTCATTGTTGTTTTTCAAATGTATTTCAAACAGTTCTTTAACATTGCTATTCTTAACAACGCATTGTGTTTTGTAAACAAAATTTTGGGAGTGGCTTCATATCAGCTCTAGAGCATTTAGAACACAATGGTATATGTGTAGCGTATGGTGCATTTCCACTGTGATCTCTTCAGTTAGTTTTGAGAGGTCTTTTTTCAACTTTATAAACTTATATTAAGTTTTACTAGAATAAATTCATAATGTAGAATATAATAAAACATTTCTGGGCATAATAATTTAATAAATGTATTGTCTTTTGTTATATAAGTTTTGATACACCAATTAATTACATTTTTAAACTTTTAGAAAGTGGAAATACATTTTAGACACATAAAATCTAATGTTTAGCTCGGGAAACTATATTTTTGGTGCCTTAAACTATGTCTTCAGTGCCTATTTTTATAATTTGAGAACCAATTGTTAGGTGCCTTAAATTTCGTTTTTAATGACCTAAAATCTGAGATCTAATTTTGGGAATAGCTAGGTCTGTACGAAATCACACTTATAAGGAAAGAGGGAGGATTTTACAGATTATTGTACACTAATTTCATAAAGAACGGCTGCAGATAAATGAAATTAATTCATCATTCGAGTTTAAAAAGCTACCCGCGTTAACCTCGGGCAGCCATCTGATTGTTTATTAATACGCACTGCGCAGAGGACATTCCACTTCAAATCGTTCGAAATAGAAGGAAAGTCGACCTTGCATTTTATGAACCAACGAAACTTTATGCATTTGGAGATAAGCCTGATGCAGTGCTTTATGCAAACTCTTAAAATTAAGAACATCATAGTTTTACAATTAAAATTGTTCAAATTTATCGTATCTTCCTGAAATTTCCAACTTCAAGCTGTTATAACTCTGAAACCTTTAAATCTAACTATTTATTTTGATTCCCTAAAGTTTAAAATTTCATGCTGATAAGTAAACATGTTCTTATTTTTATTTAAGTGAAGACATTTTTATTTTCCTCAAGTGTAGGCTGTAACGGATTAAGAAAAATAATTGTATTATGTATGGTAAGATTCTGTAATTTAAACATAATCAAATAGATATTTTACTGTAATGGTTACTAATAAGGATTCGTCTAAAATAATTAAAGAAGTAAACTACTTTATGCGCGAGAGTAGTAAAACACGCGCTCGTGGTCGCTCTCACGTAAATCGCTGCGTTTATTCACTTTTTGTGCTATAACTACGAACACCCTACATTACCGCTTTACCAACATTGCCGGCTTCCCTTAATGACACTATGGATTATTCTCAATCTTATATTTTAGTTTAATAAAAATCCGAAGACGCTTAAAATAAATAAAAACTGTATATCGATTTTTGTGAATATTATAAAAATAATTACTATATGCTGTAATGAAATGCGTATTTTTGTCTACAACATGAGATTTGGTAAAATATTATGAAATAAAGCGATCCGGAGCTATGCATTTTAAAATGCGACAAAATGAATTAATAAGATACATTTATCTCCAATAACTTGACAACTGTTATGTTTTAGATGCTAATATTTGATAAATATGCTTTCCTTAGCACCCCTTATTAATAGAAAAAAATGCGAGATTTTTTGCCGTTCGAATTCACATGGAATGTCCCGCATGTAATTATTTTCCTTTTGCTCCAGTATTCTTTGCCTCCTCTTCAGCTCATTAAACTGCTGGAGTAGTACATAATATATTGGTATATACTATGGTTATTTTAATCAGTTAGCACAGTTCCATTCTAGTTAAGGTTCAGCTTATTCTCCTCTGTTGATAGGAGTTGCTTACACGCACACGAGCTTGCTAGCGTTGGAAATCAAAGTTGTGCATGTTTTTGTGGCACAGGTTGAGCTAGAGGAGAAATAAGGTGGGTTAAACACTCCGTTAGTCTGACGTCATAGTTAGCCGTTGCCATAGAGATCGCCACCTTGCTTTCCAAACATTCGTGATTCGTACAGCGAGTTTTGGGAAGTCTTTCATATAACTAATAATATTTAGTGTTGCGATGTAATATATTAGTTTCAATTACTTTGGGCAGAGGCAAGGTGTTTCGAATAGCTGAAGCAAGGCCAAGAGCGTTTCTCTTGCATTGGTTGTGTGTTTTGTTCCTGATTGCAAACACTATAGTGAACTTCAGTGTAAAAACTCCCTAGATGAGTCTCCACCTTTTTTTAATAAGCTGATAACTCAATCTGACTGAAGCCTTTATACCTCCAATAGAATTTAATTACACTACATTTGATTACAGCTACAATTATTTCTATTCAATGATTACACTTTTAAGCAAGTGTTACATTACTTCACTTACATTTCAATTGTTGAGGTTAAGTTAAGTGTGCTTTAGTAATAATATAACAAAAATAATCACTTGTGAAGAACCACCTGGTTTGTTACATTATGTACCACCCTTGATTGTATTCATTAAAGCTTGGGCACACAAGAAAACTATTTTTATTAGTTTCGTCAAAATTTGGCATTTACTCTACAAAAAAAATCTCAAATTGTTATGTTTTTAATATATTTAAATGCGTTAAGCGAAATTCCTCAACGGGCCATAAAATAAAGTTTTACCACATGGGCATTTATCCCAAACATATGCAATGTGAGGTTAGTTGGCTATGGTCTCTACGCTTTTACGTTGTCTATGGATACTAAAACATTTACATAATATTACTCATTTTCATTTGTGGGACAAAATATATAAAAGTATTCCTTAATTATGCTTACATGGATATTGTAAGATTTATTTTCATGCTGGCTTGAACCTGGCCTCGCAAATAGGAAATTTTCCCATCATATATCAAGGCTAAGACGTGATTAGACTCAACAGCACCTTCACCTCTCTTTACCAGTCTCAATTCGTCTTCAAAATATGCTATTATTTCACTCGCTCTCACAACCATGTTATAGCGTAATGCTCACATAAGGCGGCTATATTTACCACTATAATTATTTAATAACCATTAACCCTAATAATAACCTCTACACGGTGTAAGTATAACTGTATTCCTAGCAATGGTATTTATCTAGGATTGATAAATAATTAATGTAGACTTTTTAAAATAACATTCTCCTAAATCAGTAGACAAATATACAGCACAAACTGCCTAGCAACCAGTTGTTTGGAAAGAAAGATAGCTTCCTAGCAACTGCTGACGTCATTACTAATGAGTCTATTGAAGCCGTCGTCGTCCTCGTCTATTCCTCTTCTTCCTGTTTCTCCTGTACCCCCTCCTCTCTAGAGCATCAGGTTAGTTGTAAGTACGAGAGTCTTGAGTTCAGGGTGCAGCATGTGCGTGCCCGACTGAAAATTGTTGGGGGTCTTGTGATTTTCAAAAGTCAGGGGTGGAGAAAATGTATGTTCTTGCTTTATATTCAGTTTTATCCACTGATAAATGTATAATATTTGCAAAAACGAAATGTATCTACATTTATTCTAGAGTTAGGGGAATAGGTCTTGCACTTTATTTTCGTGAATAGTAATGAAAAAGCTGATACGAGGGTTTCTCGTTGTTTAATAACAATTCATATTATATTTTATAATCTACTGGTATTGATCCTTCAAAGCGAGATGGCTTGTAAATTATTTGAATTTACAACTTTCCAAATGTTTGTAACCACCTTTCATTACTACTTACAAAAGTGTTCATTATATCGCAAGTTTTTAACTTGTTGACTTTCATTTTGTGCGTATTGTCAAATAAGAACATAGTTCAGTCTCTTCTGGTTCTTGTGCTTCTGAGATACGTTTTCAGTCTCCTGAGAATACTAATGATCGTTCTGTCTCACAATAAGACTTTGCATAGGCATAAGCCTCATCAGAATCTGCATTTTATTGACAATTTCCTGCAATAACATAGTGTATTATGCTGTTTGACCATGAGTTTTAAATTGTATACATTTAAAAAACACAGGCAGGACTTAATTTGATAATATGAAAGGCATCCGTATAATATATATATATATATATATATATATATATATATATATCATATTGCTCTACAGTTTTATTAATCATACCTCATATAAGGAGACAATCGTCTGAAAACATCCACTACAGCACTGAAGGAGTCATGAGCAGTATTTCTTCTTGCACATCTTAAGTTCCACATTGAGTGTCTCTAAATCAAGTTCAGGATAGATATTTAAATCTCTGGGAATTTCAAAGCTGTCTTTTTCTGTTAGGATATTCCCCATGCATTTCACATTTGTTAATCCTTCTTGATCAAAGGCGTTTCCAAACTGTCAAAGCGCATCGATGAGTTCAAAATACTTAGTCGTTAATACTCCTCAGCATTTCTGGTGCATACTGCTCAGCTGGACCACAGAATCTCTTTGGTTTGTTTACCCGGAAAGTGTAAATAGATACAAATCCAGTACTTCAGTCTTATCCATGGCTTCTTTGAAAATTCATTAAACCTATCTTCATTTTTATTCTTTAAAATTGTAAATTTTACCAATTTAACTGCTGACATGAGTCCACTAACAGTCTTGTTGTCGACCTTGAAGAGTTGAGTTCAAAGATTCAAGAACATGGACTCATTGGTCATTGGAAGTCCTAGAAGTGTTGAGCCATCTTCTAACAGTTTCAAAAGTGCAGCTGTTTGACCTTGAGCTGTAGACGTGGCTTGTAATGACAACAGTATACTATATTTATTTAAACTTACAAGAAATCATATCCGGGTGCAGATTTATCGGAATAGCTTACTATGGAAGCGTCAGGCTTGCTAAAGGTGGTCATACTGATATATACGTAACTATCTCTTTCTTTACTCTCGAAACATTAAGGCAGGAGATACAGCGGTAGTTCATCCTAAACAATGCTTCACAATCAGAAATTAAACACACTTGTTTTATACACAGAACAATAATACTTTACTTATTTACGAAAAAAGTCCATTACAGATACTGACGCAGAGAGAGAGAGAGAGAGAGAGAGAGAGAGAGAAAGAAAGAAAGAAAGAAAGAAAGGGAAAAAAGAAAGAAAGAAAACAGACATGATTCAGTGCAGTCGATGATTTTCTGTTGCCTTTTCTGTAGAGGCGCAGAATTCAAAACATGAATCCAAAGAAAGAATTTAAAATTGTAGATGGCAGAACCTTCGAACTAAGAAATTAGGGGATCCAATCGTACAACCGGCATGCCTGTGGAGTGCAGTGATTACGGTAATCATGCCATCATGTATGAATGACAATAGTAGTGCTGAAAGGTGACTTTATTGTACTACAGATACTATTTACCTTTCGCCATGATGTTTACCATATTGCTGTATTTATATATTTCCGATATCGTCCCAACTACCGAGTATTTGTGTGATTGCTCTACGCCTTGTTCCTAGTTTCGACATTCAGACGCGCGACCCAGTTACAGGAGGCCCGTATCCAGACTTCATTTCTGCAGCAACTTACTCATAGCATAAATGGTATGAGTGTTTATGCTTGTGCTTTTTAGCCAGTGACATTGCACCTATTTCCCCTGTCTTTCCTCCGAATCACATGATGTGCGTGTCATCCTAAATAATTTTCTTCTCTTACTGGTTATTTATTGTGCTACCAAATTCTCTCATTTGTTATTGCAAATTTGTTTTAGAACATTGTTATTCTCTTTACCTTTCCCCCGGATCACACGATATGTCCGTCTCCTTGCTACTAAATTCCCTCATTCGTCATTGTAAATTTATTTTAGAACATTGTTAGACTGCGGGCAACTTTCCACTTCAATTCGCACGATCTTCGTGATAAGACACGTACATTTAAGCTTACCTGTAATAGTCTGGTGTTTGTTTGAATCACGTCTTGAAAACTACACCGCTAATAGTCACTAACAAGGTGTGTATTCTCCTAATATTCTCAGATGCTGGAATTTATTATGATGGACGCATAAGGCCCGTTACAAAGTGTGTGCTGCGTCGCAGTAAAAACGGGATATACAGAGCTTCCGATGGAACGTTTAGAATTTTTCGATAATCTCATATAATCTCTGTCCTCCGGATGTATTATGTTAATTATACCTTTGAACTCTCGTACCTGGCAAGCAATTTCCACCAGCTCCTTATTTGATTTCCATATCCAAAAGGAACCATAGGATAGGACTAGAAGTGGAGGGGCACTTAGCACCTCGACCTACGCAGGTCTTTTGTACCAGGCCTCTGGCGGGGCGCCCCAGTGAGGGAGGGATGAGGTGGGAGGAGACAGAGGGCGGCCGGAGCAGGATAATTAATTTTTAATTTATAGGCAGAGGGAAGGGTTCCTATCATTTACGGATAATGACATTGGCTGAACACAATAAGGTTCAACTTATGTGGGTACCAGGACACATAGGTATACCAGGCAATGAGAAAGCAGATGAAGCAGCCAAGAATGGCAGTGAAATCCCATTTTTTGGTACGGAGCCTGTACTGGGGGTGTCCTACAGACCAGTGAAACAAGTTATTAAGTGCTGGGCTCAAGCAGAACACAAGAACTACTGGAACACCATTGAGAGCTGCAGACATTCCAAGTTGTTTATTACAGACCTGGATAACAGCCGGCCAAAATACTTGCGCGGTCTTAGTAGAAGAAGACTTGCATGGGCAACAGGATTCATTACAGGACACTGTGTCCTAAAGTTTAATCTGTACAGAATGGGATTGTTTAACAACCCTATCTGTAGTAGATGTTTAGAAGGAGATGAGACTGTTACTCATCTACTATGTGATTGCCCTGCTCTTGCGAATCAAAGAGCAAATATTTTTGGAATCACTTTCCAAAGATAGATGAACTATCGAAAGCCTCAGTTAGCAGTCTGGTTAAGTTCATATCGAGCAACAGACTACTTAACTGATGAAAGGGGGGATGCGCAATAGATCTTAAGGTGGCAGTGCTTGGGCATAAAACCCACCCGTTTTCAAATTAGAACTAGAACCAATTACGGATTTAAACTCCCCAAGTGGGGACTGGTGCAGCCGGCCCTCCTCTCCCTATGGGCTTACAACCACCCGAGAGCCCGGGACCCGGAGACCGCTCGCAATCCGGGTGACGAAGGTTTCCTCAGAGCATCCTTTTTCCTGTCATGACACACCGAGACCTCCCACCGACACTTGTAACCCGAAAGAAGCCAAGCAGATGAATGGCGATGAAATGGAAGGACAGGAAATTCGGGAGATGTAATGATCCTTCCCAACTTTCGCCTGACGACTCGGGGAAGCTCCGAAAAAGTCCATGGGTCAGGAAGGTCGGTCACGGGAATCGAACCCACGATCTCCCGAATGCGGGCCTGACCCATTCTTCTTAGTGAAAGGAATCACATTATGGATAACATGTACATACGTACTGTATCTGACGTAGCACAGAAATAATTCTAACGTCTATCGTCGAAAGAACAGCTTATGAGTTTCAAGTGTTTTTCCATGCCTAAGTTTCAAGCCTACCTTGGCTCCGCAGTAACATGCGAGGCTCGCATTCGGGATGTCCTGGGTTCAATTCCTAGGACCGGCCACTCGTACTATAGGTTTTACGTGTTTTCCCTGGTTGGCAATACGATTGCCTGTGCGGTTTCTTTTATACCGCGAATTTCCTTTCCCTCATTTCCTATCACTTCACTTCCCCTTTCATGTTTCAGGCAGACTTATCGGCTGTGGAGCGTCGTCCATATCGGGCAGATGGCGCGAATGTTTGCTCGCTGGAAACGTTTTTTCCATCCTGCCAGATGGCAGCCTTCTCTGTGCAGGCCGCTGATGCGGCCGGGTTTTCAAGTTTGGAATCGTTAAGAAACCTCTACGCATCTCTGTCGGCCGGCCTGTCCTGCGCCCTATAGCTTTCTGCGGTTTCTTCACCTGATCCGTTCCTCCTAGGGGCAGTAAGTACAAAAAATCCGCGTTGAGTCGATATGCGAGGTATCCCCTCCGTTCCACGGCCTTGTCATATTGTCAAACCTAATTTCGGCTAGCACTTTACTGTATTTTACCTGCGTATTTTATTTTATTTACAATTTGCCATCTGTCCATTATTTTATGCATATTATTTTATTCAACCTCAGTAGAATATTATAGGGGCAGCTGGGCCACTTTTTGCGTTTATATGGGAAAGGATAAGGAAAACGGGGAGAGATGCGACGGGTCAAGGAGGAAAATGCGTTTATATGAGAGAGATAGGGAAAACGTGGACAGATGGTTGGCTAGACAGATACTGAAGGAGGGGGAATATAGACTTATATACAGGAGAGATAGGGAATACGAGGAGAGGTACCAGACTAGACAGAGCTTGAAGGGTAGAATATGGTTTTTATATGGGAGAGCTAGCAAACCGAGGAGAGGTATTAAGCTAGGAGGGTCTGAATGGTAGAGTATGCGTTTATATGGAGAGACGAGGAAGACGAAGGTAGATGTTAGGTTGAGTGAATCTTCAAGGAGGGAAATGCGTTTCTATGGGAGAGATAGGAAATACGAGCAGAGATCCGTGGTAGAGCAGGGGCTGAACGAGGAGCAATGCGCTTTATATGAAAGAGATGGGGGAATACAGGGAGAGATGCTAGTCTAGACAGAAGTTGAGGAGTACAGTATGCGTTTATATGGGGAATATATGGGAAACGAGGAGAGATGATAGGCTAGACAGATACTGAAGGAGGGGAATTTACGTTTATACAGGTGAGGTAGGAAACCAAGGAGAGCTGCTAGCTAGACAGATGCTGAAGGAGGAAGGTATACGCTTTATACGGGAGAGATAGGGAATGTGAGGAGAGATGCTAGACTTAACAGGTCTTGAAGGGTAGAATATGACTTTATATGGGAGAGATAGCAAACCGAAGAGAGGTATTAGGCTAGGAGGGTTTGAATGGCAGAGTATGCCTTTATATGGAGAGACAGGAAAACGATGGGAGTAGCTAGGTTGGAGGAACGTTCAAGGAAGAAAATGCGTTTATAAAGGAGAGATAGGGAAAACTAGGAGAGATCCAAGGTAGAGCACGGCTGAAGGAGGGGAACGCCCTTTATATGATACAGGTAGGGAATACGAGGAGAGATGGTAGGCTATACAGAGGTTGAGGAGTAGTGTATACGTTTATGTGGGGAAAATATGGAGGGAAAAGCTGAGAGAGATCCTATGCTAGCAGAGAGTTGAAGGATGGCAATGCGCTTTATATGAGGGAGGTGGGGAATACAAGGAGAGGTGCTAGTTAGAAAGAGGTTGAGGAGTACAGTATGCGTTTACATGGGGAATATATGGGAAACCGTGTGAGATGACAAGCTAGACAGATACTGAAGCAGGCGGAATGTAGGCTTATACAGGTGAGGTAGGAAACCAAGGGGAGATGCTAGGCTATACAGATGCTGAAGGAGGGAGGGATACGCTTTATACGGAAGAGATAGAGGAAAAGTGGAGAGATGCTAGGATAGGCAGAGTTAAAGGAGGAAGACCTTTAGGCCACAAAGACACCTCCAATTAAAGCTTACAAATGTTTTGACAACCTTAGGAGCTACATTCTCGACACTGAGGGTGAAGACCCCGGCACTAAAGTTCTAAATATCTGTGTCAATCAATCAGGTAATGTTCGTCCATGCATAACATCGTCTAACGTTATTGAAAAAATCAAGAATTTATACCGCTTACGTCCCGGCATTGTGCCTCTAAAGGGTTGGACGCCGGTCGTCGATCGGTAAATACAATTATTCCAATTAAGTATTTCTTTATTGTTACAGTATAAAGGGTAATTCGGATAATATCGTAAATATGTAGGGTAAACCGGTTAGTATCACAAGTGTTCATGGCAATTCAGAGCAGCGATTCGCACCAGAGCTATTTAAGGTAATTCCACATGTTTCGGATAGTATTACATGTATTTAAGTCATCTTAAGAGATAATTAGGATAGCGTCATTGGTATTCCTGGTAATATAGAGAGTAATTAGATTATAAACATTTCTCATCCAACGTTACAACACTTTTATATACTTTTTTTCTAAATCTTACAAACTTGTTATATGTTAAACAGTTAGTGTGCGAGACGGAGAGTGATAAACTGTATATCGGTTTACAGTCAAGGTATACAGAAGTATTCTAAACTAACCTCAAACCGAACGCTCTAACCTATCCCTACCTTAACTTCTCATTGTCTATTCAATCCTATCATCATCTAACCTAACCAACGTAACAAGACGTCACACTGCGTAACATGACCACGTAACCACGTGACAAGACGTAACGCCACGTAAGAAGAGGCAACACCAAATATCATAACCACGTAACACCACGTATCATAACCCGTAACCACGTAGCACCACGTAAGATATTCATGTAACCACGTGACAAGACGTAACACCACGTAATATAGGCACACAACCAAGTAACAATACGTAGCACCACGTAAGAAAGTAACATAAGCACGTAAGAAAGTAACAAGACGTAGCACAACGTAACATATGCGTGCAACCACGTGACAAGACGTAACATAACCACGTAGCACCACGTTACTTAAGCACGTAACCACGTGACAAGACGTAACACCGCGTTACATAACCACGTAGCACCTAACATAAGCACCTAACAACCATGTAACCACCTAAACATGAGGTAACACCCTTTGACATGACGTAACCAGAAACGTAATAAGACGTAACACCGCCTAATCTCCATAACCAGAGATTACCTCGAGTTTCTGTTAGTGAAATTGAGGTGTTTTAATCAGGTTTTATTATTTGAGAGTCTTAATTTAAAAGTTTTACATCAACATACCATTATTTTAGTTCGTTTTATGTGCCTCTAACCTTTATCTAGGCTTGAGACTAGCACTAGGATTGCTCCTAATGGCAGGGTTAACGCCTTCCCTTGCATCTTCTTATTCTTCTTTATTCATCAGGTGTCTGCTAATTGTATACACATCATATGGACAAACTTCCATTCTTTAAATTGTAGACTCACGGAGAAAATCTTCATCCTTGACTTACATTTTCTTATGCGCTGTTTGTAAGGCTGTAATGCCCATATGCATATGTCGTTATTCCATCATCAGCAATAACTATTTTGTCATCAAACGGAGTCAATGTGATTTTATTCCCTTGCACTGTGCTAACAGTATGCTGCGGGACAGGATCAGATTCATGGCCGTTCTGATGATTTCACGGGTTCTAAGATAGTCTAGATATCGGTCAAACGTGATGTACTGCTTAATTGCGCTACATTTTATGACTTTAATATTTCTTATCATCGAGCCTTGAATATCTAAGGCGTACATCTTAGGTCGTAGTCCAACAAAGCGTAGAATGATTTTGCTATTAGCCTCTTCTTTAAATTTTCCCAACACCTTTCTGTTCTGAGTAGAGCGGCATATGTGGTTGACAGGGTAATCAGCTGTATCCAGGTGTTCGAGAAAACGAAGCTTGTCCTGGTACACATCTTCAGTTGTCACACGATGAATGAATGAAGCAGTGTCCATATACATAAGCTTCAGGTTTTCAGATCCATAATACGGTAACAACACATCATAGTGATAGTGATACTTTAATGACTTGGAGATGTCCAACGCACTCATACCGATGTTTATAGGCTTGTTGAACACAATCTGTCGGGATGCCATATGAGTAGCAGCTAGGTTGGTAGAATATATACGAATATCCAGGTTCTCCATAGTTTTTCCGAACTTAGCATTGTTGAACAGTTTGTAGAGGTCCTTCTCAAAATCATTTGCAGCCTGTTGTCGTAGCTTATTGTTAAATTCCACATAAGGTTTTAACCACTGCGACTCTCGGAATTGTAGCACAAGATGGATTTTTGTTAGCCGTAGTCCATGATTAAGAGCCTGCTTCAAAGCCATGCAATGTGCTACATACTTCTTTCGAGTTCCATGATGGGGTATCAGTTTCTTTGTACTCGAGTCCTTAGGCTTCATACACTCGGGAAGGAAAGGTAGATAAAGGTATAGATCGTGTAGTTCCGCAGGATACTCGATGTCAACTTCTAATATGTATCCACGAGGATCATCTTCTTATAGTCTTTCTAAGTCGATTTTTGCAGGTGACACACACTCAAATCCACCATAAGGCAGGGCGTGGCACATGAACCAACCATATTTGTATTGACGTCCTCATATGTAATAAATTGGGTTGGTCTGGACGGATCATACTTCTCCATATAGGCGTTGTTTGCTTCGACATACCGGTGGGTAACATGACATAACCCGCCTCTTTTGTCGGATTCCACCATGAGTAATTGGTCATAATCCTGTAACAATTCCAGCTGAATTCCTGTATACCGCAACATGGCGTCCCATGTAAGTCCTGGAGAGGTAAAATAATGAGCAGGATCGACTTTGTGTGTTTTAAGGGTTTGAACTCTAAATGTCTCAAAGACATCAGCTAGAAGATGTACATCAGAGGTTAGGTAGATATCGCTTAACTCGCCCAGGGTTCTTATATTAAACAACTCCCATACATTTCTAGCATGATCGTGGTCAACATCACTAATTTCTACCTCATTCAACCTATTGTACAAGCATCCGAACCTGTACGGAGACGCACGATCATCTCCGAACAATACATGTGTCCTCATAATACAACCTGCACGAAGACCTACGAAGACATAGATACACGCGTTCACTTCTCCCAAGCACCAGAAGGTATACGAAGACCTACGAATACGTACAATCACACATGAACATTTCTGCACACCTCTCTAAATGCATGAAAACGCGCGAAGACCTACGGATACATCCGAACATCTATGTCACACGTACTGTAATATACGAGCTTAGACGCTTAATCACCATTTTAGTATTAAATTTCAGTATATAATTGATCTAAAAAGATTCGTACCTCCTCTATAGATAGGGCGATCTCGGACATTGGACTTCATTCTGCTAATTATCTCCGGGGTGTCAACATCGTTGTTCTCACAGAAAATAATCGGCTTTTTAAAGTGTTATCAAGGTGAAGAGGTGTACATTTCCTTGAAGAAGGATTAATACGTTATATAATTGATATACAAATGTTCGTGCCTTCTGTATAAATAGGGTGATCTCGGGTATGGGACTTCATTCTGTTAATTATCTCCGAGGTGTCAACATGGTTGTTCTCTCAGAAAATAATCGGCTTTCTAAAGTGTTATCAAGGTGAAGAGGCGTATAGTTCCTTGAAGAAGGGTTAATACCTTATTATATCAAAGTAAAGATGAATAAGTCCTCATATAAAGATATCATTCCTAGTGCATCAGGATATTCTTGTAGTAAATGTGGAAAGGCATTTCTACGAGGTATGATAAAATAAGGCATGAGCTACGTTGTAAGAAGCTCTACAAATGTAAAATATTGTAACGCAACATTCAAAGACAGTTATAGGTGTCGGCGACACGAAGATGCGTGCGAAATAAACAGACCTGAGAAGAAACGTAGATTAGTACCTACTAAGCAAGAGTTATTATCTACAATGGAGGACTGTGACGTGAAGAATATGAAACTTCATTCGATGAGGCTTGAAATCATATTTTATACGCTGTAAATCAACTAAGGAACTGAATATGTACCTGTATGAGGCAAAGCAGCGGATAAACCAAGCTGTATATAAAGAGCTTGATATTCACAAGAGTGTGATAATTAATCTGCTAGCTGAGTGTCGATTTGTTAACAGTATTGGGGGAAACCTACGACAAAACATTTAAAACCCCGAATCAAGCTGCATTCCTAGAAACGGATCTGGACTCTATGCTGGAAACGAAAATGAAGAAGTTGGTTACTGAAATGAAGGAATCACAACTTGAGGGCAGCAACTGGGCTCTGCTTGCTGTGGAAGAGGTTCGTCTTCGTATCAACGAGTACAATCCGTTACGAGGATGTAGCTACATACCCCTGCCACCATCTGTTGAAGAAAGAAAAGACTGCATTAACATCCAGAATTATACTGATGAGCTATGCTTTATGTATTCTGTATTAGCCAAATCCATCAGCATCAAGCCTCAACGTGTGAGCAAATACGAGCAACTTCAAAATAAATATGACTTCAGCTGCGTTTTTATCCAACTCCGCTTTCTCAAATATCCAAATTTGAGACGCTTAACAGCATGTCTATCAATGTCTTCGCCCTGGATAAGAAGCATGAAGTATATCCAATAAAGGTCACTGAGACTAAACTAAGTGAACACCGTGAATTCCTACTATTGAGTGATTTGTAGTGGAAAACAGCACTACGTTTATATAAAGAATTCTGAAAAAAACTTATTCGTCGTCAGAAAAGTAAGCATAAAGAACGTGTTTATACCCGTAAGCGTTGTTTTACACATTTTGATGATCAGTGCGGACAAGGTGGACTGGAAAATCTACAGAACATGCATCCATCTGTAATCAACATGATGTTGCAAGTGTAGTTATGCCTACAAAGAAGAAATAAAATGTTCAATTTAAAAATTTTGAAAGGATGTTGAAACTACCTTATGTCATGTACGCAGACTTTGAAAGCATCCCCGCGCCATGTCATACATGCCTCCCCAATCCCGAAACTTGATATACAACCCCTTATCAGCAGAATGTTTCCATGAGTTTCTGCGTTTACGTTAAACCGTCATCCGATGTTGAACATCCGGAAACTGATCTTCCTAAGCATTACTATTTATATCGTGGTGTTGATGCTGCTCAGAAGTTTATGGAATACCTGTCGTTCCTTGCAAAGGATATTAATAATATATACAAATCTGTCGTGCCTCTGAAGCTTACAGATCAACAGCAGAAGGACTTCAACTCCTCTAGAGTATGCTACTTGTGTGGAAAAACCTTTACTGAAGAGTACTACAAAGTACGCGATCATGATCACATCAGTGGTGAATATCGTGGAAGTCTACATAATGAATGTAATTCAGCCTGCAAAACACCTAAATATATTCCAGTCTTCATGCACAACCTCAGTGGGCATGACTCAACCTTCATTGTTAAGGAGTTGGGATGTACAAGTGAGAGGGTGGAAGTAATTCCTAGCTCTGAAGAAAGCTATATCTTATTCTCCAAGCATGTAGGAGACATAAAGGTTCGGTTTTTTGATAGCTTTCGGTTCCTCAGTACAAGCTTGGATAAGCTGGTGAAAACTCTGACGTCGTATCCTAAAACACTGAAGCACTTCGGAGAAGACAAGTTGAAGTTCACGACTCGTAAGGGTATATTTCCCTATGATTACGTCACGTCATGGGATGTTTTGAACGAAACCTACCTGCCTCCTAAGGACTCCTTCTACAATAGGTTGGATGAAGAATAAATTAGTGATGTCGACTACGATCATGCTATAAATATATGGGAGCTGTTTAATGAAAGAAACCTGGGCGAGTACAGGGACCTCTACTTAACCTCTGATGTACTTCTTCTAAGTGATGTTTGCCGAAGCAAACAACGCCTACATGGAGAAGTATGGTCCGTCGAGACCAACCCAATTTATTACATATGAGGACGCCAATAACCAATATGGTTGGGCCATGTGCCACTGCTTCCCTTATGGTGGATTTAAGTGGGTGTTTCCTGACAAAATCGACTTAAGAAGACTACAAGAAGATGATCCTCGTGGATGCTTATTAGAAGTTGACATCGAGTATCCTGCGGAACTTCACGATCTACACCTTTATCTACCTTTCCTTCCCGAGTGTATGAAGCCTAAGGATTCGAGTACAAAGAAACTGATACCCCATCATGGACCTCGAAAGAAGTATGTAGCACATTGCATGGCTTTGAAGCAGGCTCTTAATCATGGACTACGGCTAACAAAAATCCATCTTGTGCTACAATTCCGAGAGTCGCAGTGGTTAAAACCGTATGTGGAATTTAACAATAAGCTACGACAACAGGCTGCAAATGATTTTGAGAAATGCCTCTACAAACTGTTCAACAATGCTAAGTTCGGAAAAAATATGGAGAACCTGGGTATTCGTATGGATATACGACTGGTTACCAATGAGAAGACCCTGGAAAAGTTGACTGCTAAGCCTACGTCTATCGATCGAACAATATATGCTACCAACCTAACTGCTGTTCATATGGCATCCCGACAGATTGTGTTCAACAAGCCTATATACATCGGTATGAGTGCGTTGGACATCTCCAAGTCATTAAATTATCACTATCACTATGATGTGTTGTTACCGTATTATGGATCTGAAAACCTGAAGCTTATGTATATGGACACTGCTTCATTCATTCATCGTGTGACAACTGAAGATGTGTACCAGGACAAGCTTCGTTTTCTCGAACACCTGGATACAGCTGATTACCCTGTCAACCACATATGCCGCTCTACTCAGAACAGAAAGGTGTTGGGAAAATTTAAAGATGAGGCTAATAGCAAAATCATTCTACGCTTTGTTGGACTACGACCTAAGATGTACGTCTTAGATATTCAGGGTTCGATGATAAAAAAATTAAAGGCATAAAACGTAGTGCAATTAAGTGGTACATTACATTTGACCGATATATAGACTGTCTTAGAACCCGTGAAATCATCAGAACGCCCATGAATCTGATCCTGTCCCGCAGCATACTGTTAGCACAGTGCAAGTGAATAAAATCACATTGTCTCCGTTTGATGCCAAAAGAGTTATTTTCGAGGATGGAATAACGACATATGCATATGGGCATTACAGCCTTACAAACGGCACATAAGAGAATGTAAGTCGACGATGAAGATTTTCTCCATGAGTCTACAATTTAAAAAAATGGAATTGTCCATGTGATGTGTTTACACCTAGCAGACATCTGATGAATAATGAAGAATAAGAAGATGCAAGGGAAGGTGTTAATCCTGCCATCAGGAGCAATCCTAGTGCTAGTCTCAAGCCTAGATAAAGGTGAGAGGCACCTACAACGAACTGTAAAACTTTTAAATTAAGTCTCTCAAATAATAAAACCTGAATAAAACGCCGCAATTTCACTAAAACAAAATCGAGGTTATCTCTGATTAGGAAGATTAGGCGGTGTTACGTCTTGTTACGTTTCTGGTTACGTCATGTCACAGGGTGTTACTCATGTTACGTGGTTATGATACGTGGTTACATGGTTGTTACGTGCCTATGTTACGCGGTGTTACGTCTTATCACGTGGTTACGTGCTTATGTAACGTGTGTTACGTGGTTATGTTACGACTTGTCTTGTGGTTAGGTGCATATGTTACGTGGTGTTACATATTGTTACTTTCTTACGTGGTCGTACGTACTATTACGTGGTTATGTGCCTATATTACTCGGTGTTACGTCTTGTCGCATTTTTACGTGTTTATGTTATGTCGTGCTACGTGGTTACGTGGTTATGATACGTGGTGTTACGTGGTTACGTGGTTATGATACGTGGTGTTACGTCTTGTCACATGGTTACGTACTCATGTTACGTAGTGTGATATTGTTACGTTGGTTAGGTTAGATGATGATAGGATTGAATAGACAATGAGAAGTTAAGGTAGGGATAGGTTAAAGCGTTTGGTGTGGGGTTTGTTTAGAATACTTCTATATACCTTCACTGTAAACCGATATACAGTTTATCACTCTCCGTCTCGCACACTAACTGTTTAACATATAACAAGTTTGTAAGATTTAGAAAAAAGTATATAAATGTGTTGTAACGTTGGATGAGAAATGTTTATAATCTAATTACTCTCTATATTACCATGAATGCCAGTGACGCTATCCTAATTACCTCTTAAAATGACCTAAATACCTGTGATACTACCCGAATCATGGGAAATTACCTTAAATAGCTCTGGTATGAATCGCTGCTCTGAATTACCATGAACACTTGTGATACTAACCGGTTTACCCAACATGTTCACGATATTATCCGAATTATTCTTAATACTGTAACAATAAAGAAAAACTTAATTGGAATAATTGTATTCACCGATCGACGACCAGCGTCCAACCCTTTAGAGGCACAATGCCGGGACGTAAGCGGTATAAATCCTTGATTTTTTCAATAACGTTAGACGATGTTATGCATGGACGAACATTACCTGTTTGATTGACTCAGATATTTAGAACTATAGCGCCGGGGTCTTCACTCTCAGTGTCGAGAAAATAGCTCCAAAGGATTATCAAAACATTTGTAAACCTTAATTGGTGGTGTGTTTGTGGCCTAAACGTCTTGCTTCTTTAACTCTATCCTAGCATCTCTCCTTGGTTTCCTACCTCACCTGTATAAGCCTGCATTCCCCCTCCTTCAGCATCTGTCTAGCCTAGCATCTCTCCTTGGTTTCCTACCTCACCTGTATAAGCCTACATTCCCCCTCCTTCAGTATTTGTCTAGCTTATCATCTCTCACCGTTTCCCATATATTCCCCATATAAACGCATACTGTACTCCTCAACCTCTTTCTAGACTAGCACTTCTCCTCGTATTCCCCACCTCTCTCATATAAAGCGCATTGCCCTCCTTCAACTCTCTCCTAGCATAGGATCTCTCAGTTTTTCCCCCATATCTTCTCCACATTAAACGTGTACATTACTGCTCAACCTCTGTATAACCTAGTGCCTCTCTTCGTATTTCCTAGCTGTATCATATAAAGGGCGTTCCCCTCCTTCAGCCGTGCTCTACCTTGGATCTCTCCTAGTATAAACGCATTTTCCTCCTTCAACGTTCCTCCAACCTAGCTGCTTCCATCGTTTTCCTCGTCTCTCCATATAAACGCATACTCTGCCATTCAAACCCTCCTAGCCTACTACATCTCCTCGGTTTGCTATCTCTCCCATATAAAGTCATATTCTACCCTTCAAGACCTGTCTAGTATAACATCTCTCCTCACATTCCCTATTTCTCCCGTATAAAGCGTATCCCTCCCTCATTCAGCATTTGTCTAGCCTATCATCTCTCCTCGTTTCCCATATATTCCCCGTATAAACGCATACTGTACTGCTCGACCTCTGGCTAGACTAGCAGCTCTCTCGTATTCCCCCCCACCTCTGTCATATAAAGCGCATTGCTCCTCCTTCATCCCTGCTTTACCACGGATCTCTACTCGTATTCCCTATATCTTCCATATAAATGCATTTTCCTCCTTGAAGACTCACTCAACCTAACTTCTACCTTCATTTTCCTCGTCTCTCCATATAAACGCATACTCTACCATTCAAACCCTCCTAGCTTAATACCTCTCCTCGGTTTACTAGCTCTCCCATATAAAAGCCATATTCTGCCCTTCAAGCCCTGTCTAGTCTAGTACCTCTCCTCGTATTCCCTATCTCCCCTGTATATAAGTCCATATTCCCCCTCCTTCATCTGTCTAGCCTATTATCTGTCCACGTTTTCCCTATGTCTCCATTATAAACGCATTTTCCTCCTTGAACCGTTGCATCTTTCCCCGTTTTCCCTATCCTTTCCCACATAAATGCAGAAGTCGCGCAGCCTTCCCTATAATATTCTACTAACCTCCACATATATAAATAGTCTTATTAATTATTTTATGAGCAATTTTCGGATACTGGTAAAGTCTACTTTCTGAATGATTTCGCGTTTTTATGCATTGCATGCGCACCTTATTTTATTCTAATGTAATTTAGCACTCTAACGCAAGCTACTTGTATGCGTCCACGTGCCCATACATACACACCCACACATACCCTAATTTTCTGCGCATAACAAAGTTGTTCCTGGATCTACAGCTCTGGTGGAGAGCGATGAGGATCGGGGTGAGAATCCACCTGTGATTTTCTTCCATTCCCTTTAAGGGCGTGGAATTCGGCTATGTGTGCCTTTTTTATGCCCTGCATAGCTTTGAACACTTCACAGCTTCCACCTCGAGGATTTTTAAGATATGCTAAATTCTCGTACACGTTTTTAATTTTCATTTATCCGGTACTTTGGTTGGAAGGGGGAGCAAACGCATTATTTGTTAACAATCATTGAATCACAAGACACATGCGTAAGTAATAAGGTTAGGTTACAGTTAGGTTAGAGATTAGGTTAGAATTACACTGTGTGATTAATAAGCTCCGTCATTTCGGCAGAACGTGTGCTTTCGACATTTTTCGGCATGCGCCTGTTTTTCGTGATCTGCTTAGGACCTTTGCGAAATTACGGGTTTCAGCAAAAGCTTGCAACACATATATTTAGGGTCTTGAAGTAGAGTCTGACGGTTATTCCTGCTAACAAGTGTCATATCTCGCGTAATAATGTAGTTTCTCCGACTTTTACATTCTGTATCAAGTACGTAGTAGGTCGAGGAAGTAATGAATGCAGGGGAGCCCATTCCCCCAAAGACTATGGCACATTCCCCCCAAAAAAATCATCTTTCCCCCAATTTTTCTGACAGCTCAATTTCAACTATTTAGTTCATATTTTATGCCGTTGGAAATTTCGCAAAGGTGCTGTATTATAGGTACTATAGTAGCTATTGTGATACCAATATACAATAAATGCTTAAACAAATAACTGAAAAGTTAAAAACCAACAACAAAAATCGTAATATTTTCAGCAAAAAGAAAAAAGTTACAAATACAAATATTTGACTATTATTTAAGAACTATAACAGCTATTGTAATAGCGTATAAAATAATAGTTAAACAAATAATTGAATAGTTAAAATCTACAAAACAAATTGTAATATTTTCAGCAAAAAAATACACATAAATATATTTGACAGGTGATGTGTTTTATTTCCTTGCATTTCAGTGCATTCTATTGTATCTGTCTAAATAGCCCAATGAAGTATTTAATAACCCTAAACGTTCTGAACATCTAATTACCTACCTATAATGTTATAGCACCTTTTATCTATACCAACATTTCCGAAAATTAACATTTGATACGACATATTATACCATACAGTAATGTGAACTTAGTTGAGTTTTCAACTGTCACTCATTTCTCAGTATCACTGTTTCGCTTTTGATGTAGTTCAGCTTTACTGGAAGTTAATTTCACTAAGGTGAACTAGCTCAATTGTCACTTCACTTCCTTCGTGACGTAGCCTTTTCACGCCGGACGCTTCACTTCACTCGGGAGTCGAACACAAGAATCCCCACAAACCGTCGTTCCGCCCTGCACATCACAATAGTCGCCACCACCTCGCTCAGAGAACCTCTTGAAGCCGCACCAGAAACGCAGTCGCAGAAAATCCACTCTGTCCCACTCGACTCGCACTGACTCAAGGTAACTCGAGTGGCACTGACTGACTGCTCGCGAGAGCACTCGCTTATATAGGCAGTGGAATCTTCCTCAGAAGATTCTCGAACATTCTAGAACTATTTCGAAACACTTTCTGGAGGAGTGGAGGGGAGATAAAGCTTCCATAAAGTAGTTATCTCCCGATAATACGCCCGGTGTTTACGCTGGTAAGCGGCGTTATGGTTGTCTACTCGGACCGCTAGGCGCCGACCTCCCGATAACCTTGGGCCATAGTCACAGTATGAACTGTACTTTAAATTCCTTTTCCTTGCTTTCTTTCTTTTTTTGTTTTTGTTTTTTGTACAGAGCATATAGAGTAACAAACTTAAAGATACAAACTGAATTAACAATTACAATACTCAATTTAAAATGCAAAAATTGTGTTCATATTATCTACGTTAATTTACTTCAATATTTTTGTATTTCCCCAAAATTAGAATTCCACCAAAAATGTTCCTAATGGCGCAACTTGCGCAACGATTTCCCTCGTGAGCGGCCCTGAATGAATGTGTGTCACTCTCCCCCCCTCTCTCTCTCTCTCTCTCTCAAAAACGAATTATCGGATAAATACCAAAATACAAGTTCAGTATGTTCCAAAGAGGAATACGAACAGTATTTTCCAAATAGCGACACGAAGATTTTCAAGAAACTTCCACACCCATACTACCCTTTACAAACAACATTTTTGAAATGTTTAATTTTCTTAAAAAAGGTGCTAACGATATTGATTAAAATATCAGATATTTTAGGTATTCTCATGACAAATAAATGTATATCTTTAATTTTCTGCGAATAGCTTGTGTATTACTCATTTTGAATGCCTTGTGTAAATCTAAAAGATACGCAAAATCTTACCTCACAAAAATGTAAATATTATTAAAGCACACATTTTATGTCAAATATATGATATTATGCTAGTCTCTAGTTTCCGAGGTCGCGAGTTGAAACCCGGAGGAGGGCGATGAATTTTTTTCGGGCGTAAATATCCTTAGCATGACTTCCTTCGAAAGGGAAAGTAAACTGGTGGACCCGTGTAGTAGATTTACGGCACATAATAGAACCTGAAGCCCGATAAAGATGCCTCTTAGTAAGATTTCCGGTCTTTCACGCCATTATAAAATGGGACGCTAAGAACCACAATAGTTAAAGAGCGTCCATAAATAAAAACTCAATTTAATTGTTTTATTCCTTTTTTGTGACGTTTCCGAGATATTGTTATTTATTGCTTTAAATCTTCAAATAGTTATGCTTTTTACGTTGTGTACTACTTAACTGCAATAAGTAGCGGAAGTATTGCATTCTACCCAAAAATTCGACACTGAGGTTCACCGAAAATATACCTCTGGATTCCCCTAAAAAGCATTTTAGAAAAATTTGGGTGTGTGTGTTTCCGGTTTTCCGTGTGTCTGTAAACAGCATAACTCAAAAATAAAAAGTATTTGAAGTTCAGAATATCCAAGGATGCGACCCAAAGATTTTGAAGATCCCCTATCCCAAACTACCTTTTTCATGGAACATTTTCGTTATTTTTTATTTTCTCAAAAATGGCCCTCAGGATTTTAATTAAAACATCATATGTTCAAGATATTTTATTGCAAAATGTACATCTTGGGTCCCCTGAATTGAAAAGAACGCATCTTAGAAAACGTCTCGTGTATGTGTCCGGTTGTCGGTTCCTCTGTGAACAGCATAACTCAAAAACAAAAATTTGGTTAAATACTAAACTTAGTGTTTAATTTCAGCGTCTTTCCAGGAGGTGGCACGAAGATTTTCAAGGAAACCCCACCCCAAACTATCCTTTACATGGAAAGTTGTTTGTTATTTTTTCAAAAATGGCTCTAACGAATTTGATTGAAATACCCTATGTTTAAAATGTTTTCATGAGAAATAAAATACACAGCTTAATCTTCTGCGAATAATTTGTGAAGTCCTCGTCATTCTGAATGACTTCTGTGTAATGTATAAACCGTAAGAGATATACAAATTCTGAATATACAAAAATTGTATCTAATTAAAACTCAAATTTTTCTAAGATTTTTTGTGGCGTTTGCCATTTCCGATATATTTTTTAATTTTTATAATTATTTCACAAATCTTTAATGTTTTTTACTTTCTCACTACTTAATGATAATGATCATGATGATGATAATGATGATAATAATAATAATAATAATAACAACAACAACGTGGCTTTACAGCCCATGAAGGGCGTTGACCTGCCAACCCGAGTACCGGCCTTACGCCCACGTGAGCTCGGCAGAGTAGGCGATCATCCAGACGACACGCGGAGATGATATGTATGTCAGCATCATGCATCCCCCAGCCAGAATGTTGGCCTCCGTGGTCGGGGTTTTTACTACATATTTATACCTACTGTCCATTCCAAACCAGAGTTCCCTCTGATGTAAACAAAAGCACGTGCTCCTGCTTGTCACGAACCTAAGAACATACTCTTACGCCAAAGTAAATAGTTCCTTAATACATGTATTGTATTATGAAATATTAGCGCAGGAAAGGTATAGAAGTGCACATTTTATTGCGGTTATCATAAGAACTCATTGCTAAAGGTAATGGATATATAGCAACTGTTAAGAGATTACAAAATATAATTTTCTTCTGTTGTTGCGCTAACGCCGAGAGTATCTTGCTTGTTAATACCAACTGTATGCATGACTGCCATTCTCTTGCATATACAAGAAATGCAGCAATGAATTCCCAGAGGTGCTATCTGAGTACCAAAATAAACACTTTGCATAACACAGGAAATATGATAAGCGAACAGGCATTCATGATACGCAGTCACACGTGTGCTCAACCCAGGTCAAATCTTGTGATTTAGTCAGTTGGTATTTGGGTTCACATGGCAGAGGAAAGTGCGTGTGTGCGAATAAACTGTTCAAACACAAAAGCGGGAAACAGTTAAAAAGTGGCGAAAAAAAACAGCTCTGCATATATTTAACTCACTATTAGAAAAATACACGACACTTGCATTAGTGCATATTACGAAACTAATATCGGATTTTACAGGCGTTTCAGTGAGAAGTGTAACCAAAGCGAGCTAAGAATACAAACAGACGTACCAGAACATAGACGGGGATAAAATGTAGGAACTTGTTTTGTGTGCGACAGTGCTGTGGAATTGTAGATAAACTTGTCATTATTTTGGAGAGTAGTTCTGATTCCGATATGGCAGCTGAGTCACCTTGGATTTGGGTATTGCACTTTTGCCCGAGGATTGTGATTAACGTAAGTAAAATGTTCATTTCCGCATACTTATAAAATCGATTGTTACTTCAGGTTACATTTTGAACTATGATTCTCACGCAGGGCGCGTTTTTATAGAATTAAACAGTGTTCAAAAAGCACGTGAGAGGGGATGAAGCAGGCATTAGGGACGGGGATTGCGAACTACTTTCTAGGATAATACAAAGAGTTTGTTTTCAGTGAAAGGCACTCTGGTTTGGAATGGACAGTAGTAAATAGAGGAAGTATGGCATTACAGTAAAAAATTAGATGTGAAGATTTTACAGTAAATACATGTTTTAGGTCCCTGCATCCAAAGAAAACATTTTACAAAACGTTCCGTGTGTGATTGTGAGTGCCTGTGCCTGTAAACAGCATAGCTCAAAAACGGAAAGCTAGTTAAATACCAAATTTGACATTTAAGTTCAGCATCTTCTAAGGAAGCGACACAAAGATATTCAAAAATCTTCTCTCCCTAAACTGCCCTTTACATGGAAAACTTTTCGTTATTTTTTCAAAAATAGCTCTAACGGGTTTGATTAAAATAGCATACCTATGTTTCAGGTATTTGCATTATAAATAAAATTATACCTTGAATTGCTTACTATCTGTACTAACCTATAGTAAGAGGAGGAAGTTGTTGCATTTCATCAAAGAATTCGATATCGAGATTTCACTACAGATAAGTCTCTGAATCCAAAGGAAAAAGCTTTACAGAATAAGGTCCTCTGTGTGTGTGTGTGTGTGTGTGTGTGTGTGTGTGTGTGAACAGCATAACCCAAAAATGAAAAGTTGGTTAAATATAAAACTAGATTTTAAGTTGAGCTTCTTCCAAGTTGTGACACGAAGATTTCCAAGAAAATCTTCCCAAAACAAATTCCCCATTACCTGGTAAAATACTCGTTATTTTTTAATTTCTTAAAAATGTCTGATGATTTTGATTCAAATACCGTATGTTTAAGATATTTGCATAAAAAAATATAGAAGCAGACGACTGAAAAGTTCACTGTCATAGCAGAGACTTGAACCACGGATCTCAGGTCTCTGTGCCGTTGCCCTAACCAATGAGCTATCATGGGACCAGGCCGATTCTGACTCGCATTTTTCCCGGTAAACCACAAGGAAGATCTCAAATTGTATTGAGATAACATACCCCAATGGCGACTTACAATATCGTAAGTACTTTAAGTTCCTGGGCTTCACAGTTTCAACCACTATTATGTCAATTAATGGAATTAATTGTTCTTCCAACAAGCCGTGTGGTTGGAGAATTAGTCTCCAAATTAATCAGTTGGAGAATTTAATGCAATGGCGGCATGTTGACATGCTATCTCAGTGGTTAGAGCAATCAGACGGAGACCGGGAGCTCTCTGGGTCAAGTCCCGGCTATGGCATTGAGTTTCTCACTTGCATGATTTTACCTTTCCAACCTTGTCCAACACACGACTTATGTGGAAGAACAATTAATTCCAAAAAACAAACAAACAAACAAAGTATACTTAAAGTTTTCTGCGATTGAACTGAGAAGTCCTCTTCATGCTGATTAACTTTTGTATAAGGTCTAACCGTAAGAAATGGAACAAATGTTACGGGGCAATAATTATTGTTAACCTTTATCACATTAACATTTTAATCACTAAAGATAAGGGTTTGTGCACGGCGCGAAATACGCGTTAACTCGACAGCGAGCAAAGGTGGACGTACAGGTATTAAACAACCAAGGGTAGTGCACTCAAAAGAAGTGCAATAAGAAGTTGCAAATATCCAAGGGTATAACAATAATAGAAAAGGTGTCATAAAAATCATGAAAGGACCTCAAGAGACCTTGCACACAGAGGTTAAAGGATAAATGGCAAAACATTCTAAGAAAAATAAGGGCTATTTAACAAACTGTAATGATGAATGCAAAATCATCAAATGATAGCGTAGTATACTTGACATATGCACCGTGACATTGAAAGAAGCTTCTAACAATTCAAAATTGTTTAAGTGATCGCTGACGTTTGACATTCGATGATTTAAAAATGTCCATAGTAGTGCAGTGCAATTCGACTTGCGATGGCTCTGAAGCTATGGATAAATCATAAAGATAAGCTTTGAAGCAGTATGATTGCACCATGATGAGGTGCCAAATTGAAGCAATAACGATGGTCGTCACTTTTTTTTGTGGCCCCGCCTCTGCCACACGAGATGACGATCATCCGAAAGGGATATACATCGTCTCCCCTACCATGCACTAGCTACTCTACGGTGATGGAAGGGAAAGACCGAAGGTAAGGTGGTGTCCGGTACCGCCGAAACAAACCGAATGTTAGCGGGTGATTTCTAAAAAGGTGCCTGCATACAAGAGAGTATGCAGACAGAGTGGAGGTTAGGCACTGGCCTTGTCATAGCCCAGACCAAGAACCTATGGTTAGTAGTGGTAGTCATGCTCGTGCTAAGAGGATTGTGGGTGCTAGGTATCATGCTAAGTAATTGAATTAAGGTACGTACGATTTATTGTGGCTTCGGCCGGAGAGAGAGCCGGGGTGGTTCATCTTCTTCAGCGCGCTGCTGATGGTCCTGTAAGAAAGGGGGGAAGGTATGTGCAAAAGGAGGGGCGGGAATCTTATTTACACATAAATATATATTATTTATCAATATTATTATTATTATTTATTTTAAGATTGCTTACTGTTTATGGCAGCCCCTAATTGTCTCGTCACTTTTGATGCAGCATACTTTATCTGCTTCGTTGTTGATTCTGCTGCCGTGATCTCGCAGCTCTCTGTTGTCTCGTGCGCCAGTTGCTCTAGCGCTAAGCTATGAGGTCTTTCTGTTAGGGTATGCGTGGACGTATTGTGAAAAGACATCAATAGTTTAAATTGACTGAGAAGTTTAATGTGATCTTGAGCTATTGAAGCGAGTTGCCGACCATTTGACGATAAAAAATGACACTGATTATAAATTGCAGCACTCGAAATTGTAACCTGTTAACTTCTGCAGTATTAAAGTTACGGTTAGGAACAACTGTTTCCACAATAAAAGAAACTAGTAGCGTAACTTGCCGTGAGTCGCTAAAATGCTTTCCGGTGAGGCTTCTCGCAAAAGCCGCGAAATCTTACTTACACAAGAACGTCACTAAGCGTGTAAAATATCACACGAGCAGCACGTACCGGTGACGGTACCAGAAAGAGTAACTCTCTGATTTAAAACTGCATGCCTTTATTACTTTTAGCTCCGCTTAGTTCTTTACTCTCCACCAACGTTATTTTTCACGCGCAGCCAATACTTAAAAATCCTTCCTTTCCCTGAATTTCGCCTACGTGAACCTGCAAACGTATTGAGTTTATAACCTAACTGAATTTCCAGAATCTTTAAGCTAATGCGTTTGCTACTTCGGCTGTCGCTAATCACTTTCGCTAACGTGACTTCCCTATTACTATTTGAAGAAGATTGGTTTGTTGTATTGTTATTTGCCCCACGTTTTGGGAGCCTATTTGAAGAAGGTTTGTTGCTGCTACGTATGGAAAGTCAGTTTGAAGATGTATTATATTTCGACTGTTGGGGAGCCGAACTTGAAGTAGTTGCGACCGCACGTATGGTAAAATGTTTCCGGTAGCCTTCGTCCCAAAAATGTTTAAAAAAAATATCAACTTTGTAATTTTGACTGTTTCTTTAAATATTATATATTTATGTTTGCCTCGGCTGCGTCAGTATATATATATATATATATATATATATACTCATGAATGTCTTGGCGGGGAGTGGTGCGACTGAAGAATGTAGGCTTACACAGATTATAATTTTACTTCACTCCTTTTATTAATGCTTGATACGATTTAAATAACACCACTGATATATATATATATATACATATATAGATAGATAGATAGATAGATAGATAGATAGATAGATAGATAGATAGATAGAGAGAGAGAGAGAGCTGTGAGGTTTTCTTTCATTAATTACTTGCACTTTTTAACACGTAAACTATTTTTGTCTCACACAAAATACGTATTAAATTTCTCGAGGATGCATCTCGCGTCCGGTTAGAAACACTGTCTACAACCAAATGAATTCTGAATTTGTAAATTTTGCTATATTTCAGTTTCTGATTGGCTAATCGTACTCCAATAGAATACCTTCATTTAACTAAATCTCTTTCTGGTTGTTGATTGGTTATTTATAAACTGTCTCAAAATTTACATTATTGTTGCTCCAATAATGAGTAGTAGTATTGTTAAACTTTCAAATTCATTATTGCCTCAAGGTTACCTCATTGTTAGCAACTTTTAACCTATTATTCTCACAGCTCCTACATTATTAAATTACGTAATACATTCACATAACATTATTACTCATGTATACAATAATATAAACATATACAATGACTTGTAATATACACTTTTTATATATTGTTACACACACATATTGCTTTAAGGCAGGCTGTTATTGAATTTATATATTATATAATTAGACTAAAATCATTTAAGTGTTAAAAATACTGCCTCATGTTTCTCGGATAAACATTTCAACTCAAGTTTACTCCATTATACATTGATTTAATATACGGAAATTATCTATTGTGATTAGGCATTTCTTTATCTTATTATCATTTCTTTGTTTAATTATTTACATATTCCCGTCAGTAATTACGGTTTCAGTTCCTTCTTCTAACTTTACTAATGTTTCAACATATCTCTCATATTTGTATATTGTCATCTGCTAGACCTTAACGAAGTGTTGCATTTCTCATTTTCAGACTGTAGGCTTCGCGTGGTTTGTGTACGTCGGAAGTCAATATGGGCACTGGGCATACAGCTGTATAACGTCTATACACCCGCAACCTGGCGACAAACCGCACAAACCCATCATTATTAATCACTATTAGTAGGTATATAATTTAAAGATGGGCATAACATTTGAAGAAGAAGAAGAAGAAGAAGAAGAAGAGGAGGAAGAAGAAGAAGAAGAAGTTGGGGGAGCACAGGATGACGAAACTCCAGCTTGAGTAATACTCTAATTTTTAATTTCTTTCGACTTTGTTATTCATAATCTGCAATTGCTTTCCTTGTATTCATTTTACAACAACTCACAAGAACCCCCAAAACGAACATAACAAAAGTAACCACTGCCTTTTGTGACCAACGTTGTACATTAGGATCACGAAGGTAGTATGTAACAGTCACTGACTCACAAGTAAATGAAAAATCTGTGTAACACATAAGCTAAGATATGACAATAGTGTCAATAATAGTGTCAAAATGTTGTCCAATAAGTATGTCAAAAGCCTAATGCTTTTTAAGCAGCTAAAGCAGCAATATAGCAGACATTTTTCATTTAATACGCTTTACCAGCACTATATAGTCCTATGTAGATAATATGCATAACTCCTAGAGGAAATTTAGGGATGCTCTTTCTTAAAATAGGGTGAGAGTACACAAAAAGAGCTTGCAAATCCACAGCTGCCTTTCGGTATTCTGGCACTAGATGCTTTTTTCTGTGTATAGCATATTTATTTAGGCGCTGATGTATTTTTGACCAAAATCCTATGATGTAAGTACACTCAAATGAAATCACATTGGTGCCAATTACTCATTTCCCACAAAATTGGACTTATCCCGTACTTTCCGTTTGGAATTCAGCAGTATAAGCTGTATTTGAATTTAAAATGATTTTTCTTTTTGAACTATGCTATTCGCATATAACACCCAACTTTTAGCAACTTTTCTTAGATTCGGGGGCCTCAAAGCAAAGCAAATTATTAATTCCAGTAAATTCGTAATATTGAACCTTTGGGTTGAATGCAACACTTCATTTGTTGAGCGGTAGAGAAAATAAAATTGTATAAATACACGCACACACAGTTCCGTATGGTTACGTACGGTAGATAGTAATTTCCTATTGTGAGGCAATGCCATTCGCGTTGTTCGGCTGCATGCAGCGAAAGCAGCCGAGATTTACCGAGCCAGGGCTTCGCGCGTGAGTGCCCGGTCGTTTGTTGTCTACCGCCAGTGTTGTGGCGGACTCGCGAAGCGAAGGTTGGCCGCTCTTGGCTAGATCGAGCGCAAATTATCGTGTTGTTCAGGTGTGTGTAAAGTGATGTGTTAATGCAATGTGAAACTTAACTATAATTAAAATGAATGGCGAAGTTTTCTATCTTAATTTCGTACAACTTGTTTCCTACTTGTGCGTAATTTAATTTGCGCAAAAAAAAAAAAAAAAAAAATATCACACAAAAGTAAAATAAAAATTTACCCCGCTGTCGACCCTTTTGGTTTGGTTTTTGTTTTTTACGTTTTTGTTTATTCTGCTGGCACTGATGGCTTCATCCAAGGTGGCTAGACGCCGGCAGGGCAGTCTTCCGAAAGAACCGCCCCCTTCTGTTGACATCAGTGATTCCGACGACGGCGAAAAGGACAGTGGCCTGGATGACTTTGAAATCATCAAAACAATAGGTGAGTTTCGTTACGTCATTCAGTAGACAAAGCACTTTTTAAAAGAAGTTATTCACATTAATAGCTAAAGCGGCATGACATTTTCTTTTTGTTACGATTTGACAGCGTTAATGAGCCATTATCAATAAAAACTTCACGGTTAAGATGGTACATTAACGCATGATATGAACAATATTGTCAAAATTCTCTTTAACAAAGCTAGGGAAAATGCCCCGGACTCGACTGGGGAGATTATTAGCAGCAGAATATAAATTACTACACCGAAGTATAAAACTAACTGCATAGTTTCCACGAAAATTAACACGTAAACTGCAACATCGGGATTTATAAAAAAAAAATTCCTTATTAAAAAGATCTCCCAGAAAAAAATTTGCATTTTACACCTCTTGTTAAACATTTCAATAATTGAAACGTACAAACTGCCTCTTTAGAAATCTCTACCTGCGCAAAATGCTTTTATTTTCTACTCCTCCTTTTCTTTTCTTTTTCCTACTTACCTGTAGTAAGTAAAGGACATATTTGCATTCTACCAAAAATTTCGTTACCGAGGTTTTACCGGAAATATAGGTACGTTTTGGGACTTCCTTAATTAATTAATGAATAAATAAAACTAATTTTTAGAAAAAAGTTGCGTGTGTAAGAGAGAGAGAGAGAGAGAAAATAAATAAACGGCATAACTCAAAAACGAAAAATTGGTTAAATACAAACTTGGTATTTAAGTTCAGTGTCCTCCAAGGATGCCACGCGAAGCTCTTCAAGAGAATTTCTCCACCTCAAACTACGCTTTACATGTGAAAAATTGTCATACTTTTGATTTTTTTAAAAACGGCTCCAACGATTTTGATCAGAGTACCTACCGCATTTTAAAAAGATTTGAATGTTCTGCGAATAGTACCTGAAGGCCGCTCCATTGTAAACTGTAAGAGATAGACAAAATCTTACTATATAAAAAAATGCACAATTCGTTAGCACATAATTTTTGCCAAATAAAAATGATCATTTGATCAATGGCTTTGATCATTTCCAAGATATTCTTTGTTATAGGATCGAATTTTCAAATACTTATACTTTTTTCAAATGGTATAAGTCGCTGTTCGCTTTCTGTCGTGTCATGCAAAGAGCATACAATTTCAAAGTTTCCGGGTAAATTTCACCACAACTTTCATTCAACAGGGAATATTGCAGAAACAGCTAATGGCAGCTGACCAGCGCCAACACAATAATTATTGTCCACTTATTTTATTTTATCCTCAGGTTGAAGTGAACCAAAACCACCCGAGTACGCACATCAGCCTCAAGCTCTTGTTAGTTGCGCTCGTAGAATTCGCAAGCATATGCACAATTTGTAGCAATTAGATGGGTAATGCAAATTAAATATTGTCACAATATTAACTCACTGCTAAGGAAACGAATTGGGAATTGAAGAAAACTTATATTAACAGCAGGGCGATCATACGTCTCGGTTTTTTTTTTCTTTTTTTTTTTTTAGAGTGATTCATAATATGAACTTGAATGGTTTAACAATACCGTAGTTCATGGACTCGCAAGTCAGTTATGTCAGTTGAGTAGTCAGCAGTACTAAGGTTACATACGAATTCGATAGTATTATTGTCGCTTTTAGAAATCCAACGACAGGAGGTTGGGGTACGCGAAGACTTCTCAGGGGATACGTATAATATGTTTCCTGAATGATGACAAATAACGAAAAAATATTTCAGCCAGAGAGGTTTTGAATTGCTCTCTGTCCAAGAATCCATTTTGCTTAATCTACCGGTTACCCAACAATGAAATCTTACAGCTGCGCTCGGTAAACATTTGTATTGTTGTTTCAAACAACATAATAATAGTGTCTGCGAATGTACGTTACCGTCTGTTCAGTACTCTGTATAGTTTCGCGACTGTTATGTGGAGGTTCGTTTTCTTTACTCAAAAGTTGTGAACTTATTTATCAGATTATCACCGTTCAATTTCTTTTTATTATTGTGGTAGTGGACTACATACATATTTTAACTTTTGTTGTAAGATGGATAAATTCGTTATAAGAGGAAGATGTAAAATCAATTAAAACAAGTGATAATGGCGATAGTGTTGAACCACCGTCAGTGAAAAGTGCAACAACGTGTGTTCCACTACGGGACATCGGTGAAAATAGTGTTGAAGTTGAACCATCAGCTAGTCGAAAAACCCGAGAAATGTGAAATACGTATATTACAGCGGATCTTACATTAAATATGGATTCTATCAAATATGTGTGACCCACCTCTCCCCCTCTGCATTATTTGCAACCAAACTCTGTCGAATAATTCTATGAAACCATCCCTACTTCACGACATTTGGTAACCAATCACGGCGATTATAAAGACAAGACAGTCAAATTTTTCAGGCGCAAAGCAGAAAATTTAGATAAAAGTTCAAACCAATGCACAATTTTACAAAATCAACAAAGGTGGTACTGGAGACATCGTATGAGTTAGCGTTGCTAGTTGCAAAAAATAAATCAGCTTATACCGCAGTTGAATATCTATTATTCCTGGCTCTATTTGATAAAATGTTAACACAAAGATTGGGCTAAAGTAATCAAAATAATTCCGAATTCTGACACAAGTGTAGGGTACAATTCATGATATGGACAAGATATTATTGATCAAATAGTAGAAAATATTAAAATGGACAAAAGATTTGTGATTCAAATCGATGAAGCGGTGGGTGCGTCTGTTGATGCTGAACTACTTATATATGTTCGGTATTTTGACGTTAAAAAGGTGCTATTGGTGATGAAATTCTAGGATGTAAACAGTTACCAGAACATACAATGGGAGAGGATATTTTTAAAATTGGCAGTTTTATAAGATTAAAATTAAATTTGTCCACAGACGGTGCTGCTTCATTGACAGGTAAAAAAAGTGGTCTTATTGCTCGTGTTTGGAAAATTAACCCCCAAAAATTTGGCAACATTGCATTATACACAGAGAAAATTTGGTAGCGAAAAAAAACCCTCCTGATTTACACGTAACATTGAATATTGCTATAAAAGTAGTCTATAAAGTCGCGTGCACTGAACTCTTTGTCTTTTCAAAAAAAATGTGTGAGGAGAGAGGAGCTACACACACTCAATTGTTTTTGCCCGAGATGCGCTGGATATCACGAGGACACGTATTGTCTCATCTTTTTTAACTGAAAAATGAGGTAAAATGTTTCGTTACAAAATTGAAATCCGATCTTATGAAGCATTTTAAAGATGAAGGTGGATTTGTCAATTAGTTTATTTGACGGATATATTCTACAAATTCAATCTCAATCTTCAAGTCCGAGGCTTGACAGAAATATTTTTAAAGCTCGTGAGAAAGTAAAGGGGTTTTATAAGAAAGTTTTATTTTGGATTGATTGTGTTAATAAAGGGAAGTGGAAAAAATGAAGTTATTCTAGTATTGCTGATGGACTTTTGGAAATAATCAAATTCCACCTACAAAATCTCGGGTTACAGTTTTGAAAATACTTTCCAGAAATTGAGAAAGGGGATAATACACAAGAATGGATTGCAAATCCGCTATTGCACCACTGCCATCAGCTCCTCGGATCTTCCTGTAAAATTAAAATAAAGTCTTAAATGTCCCTTGGCAGTTCACTGAAAATAAAAATCGAAAACATGTCAATTTGTGACTTTTGGTGTTATGCACGCAAAGAGTACACAGAATTTAGTGATACTGCCATTACACACCTTCTTCCATTCCTCTTACCTATTTGTGTGAGCAGAGTTTCTCTGCATTGACAGCAATGAAAACGAAACAAAGAAATCGCTTGAATCCAAAATCCCCATTGATACTCGTACTAACGAAGATTCAGCCACGAATACAGGAACTGGTGTCCTCAGCCATCTCATTAACATGATTAATGTGTCAGAACATATATAATTTGATATATTTTGCGTGTGTGTGCTATGTGCAACGTATTTTATGTGCTTATTTTATATATTTATAGCATAATTTTTCTTTTTGTAGTATGTAATAGGATATAAATTTTATAATTTTTTTAGATATGGTTATGTATAATTTGAATTAAGGATAACTCTAGAAGTCTAGGGGCACAGGCTGGAATGAAAAATTGTCTTTGGGGGTACGCAGAGAAAAAAGGTTGAATACCCCTGATTTAGACTGTTGGTGTATTAATTCAGTTCGTTGAACGAGTTCATAGTATAGATATGTGTGTGTCCAGAATGTGGAGTTACGAGCGCTGTCCCAAAAGTACCCGACCTAACAAAGGAAGCACAAAAATTTTGGGAAAAACATCTCTATTTCTCTACATAGTGTCCTTTCAGCTCGATACTCTTTTCCCAGCGATATTCAATAATTTGGATACCCTGTTTATAGCGAAAACAGTCAAGTTTTGCAAAATAGCCATCAACTACAAACTCCACCTCTTTATTGTTGGCAAATCTTGTACTACAAGCCATTTCTTCAACTTTGGAAACAAACTAATCGAGGGGGCTAACTCTGGCGAATAGGGTGAATGAGGAAGCAATTCGAACTTTAACTCATTGATTTTGGCAATAGCGATAATGGATGTGTGAACTGGTGCATTGTCTTGATGAAACAGAACTGTCCTTTTCGCTAAATGCGGTCGTTTTCGCTTGATTTCATCATTCAAACGCTGTAATAAGTTTGAATAATACTCTTTATTGACTGCTTTTCGTTTTTGAAGATAATCAATGAAAATTATCCCACGCGCATCCCCCCCCCAAAAAAAACTGATCCCATGACCTTGTCTGCAGATGGAACTATCCTCGACTTCTTTGCAGCCGATTCTCCCCTCTGTTTTGACTGTTCCTTCCTCTCAGGTGTGAAGTGATGGACCCATGTTTCATCCATGGTTATGAATGGACGCAAAAACTCGGCTTTGTTGCAGCGAAACATCGCCAAACACTCGACTGAAGTAACTTCACGACGCTGCTTTTGTTCCATTGTGAGTAAACGCGGCGTCCATTTTGCGCACAGCTTTCTGTCTAAATTTTCAGTTATTATGCGATGTACAGCACTTTTTGAAATGCCTACGATGTCTGTTAGCTTGCGTACTTTCAGTCGATGGTCATCCAATACCATTTTGTGGATTTTCTTCACAATTTCTGGCGTGGTCACCTCATTTGGTCGACCACTGCGATGTTCGTCTTGGCAGCTCATACGGCCTCGCTTAAACTCTGCCACCCAATATTTTACTGTTGTAAACAAAGGAGTAGATTACCCCAGAGAAGCGTCTAGCTCAGTTTTAGTATTAGTTGGACTAAGACCTTTCAAATTAAAATATTATATCACGTAACGATGACCAGTTTTATCCATATGTACAAATGCGCTGACAGTGTTCACTATTGATGGCTGCCAAGCAATTACTAAACAACGTAGCATCGTCAAACTTCAGACTTAAGCTTTATAAGGTTGGTACTTTCTACCATAGTCATTTGTTTGAAACAACAACCGTTATGTATACGTCAGGTCGGGTACTTCTGGGACTGCCCTCGTAGTTCTACCCTTTCTAGGTTCGGACAATGGTCATTGATAATACCGAAACGTAAGTGCACATTTGATGAAAGTTTAGAAAAAGAATTTCCTTTCCTGAAGAAAAGGAGATACGGTATTTTGAAGGTTCTGCGATTGTGATCTCTACATAAGGCAAAGGAAAAAGTGATATTTTGGCACACAAACAACTAAACTTGAAACCGAGTGAATGACAGCAGTGCTCCCACAATAAAAGTGACAGACTTTTTCTGTAATAGTCAGTGGAAAGAAAATGAATTGAACTTGGCTGCAAGGGGGGGGGGTACATTCGCGTATCGAGATGTTGTTCATAACCATAGCTTCCAATATCAAGACTACTTCAAAATTAATTAGTTAACTGTTCGACCAAAATATTGTTCTGCACGTACAAAATCGCAGGCTTTTGTTATATGTGTGCTGGCGTCTTTAGCTAGACATGAACTGCGTGAGGAATTAAATGTATCCGATTTGGTTTCCATTTCTACAGATACCTCAAACAAACTTGACAGAAACTTAATGCCAATACTTGTGCATTATTTTCATCCATTAAGTGAGCTGAAAATTAAGTTACTTGAGTTTTCAGAGCTCAGCGGTGGAACATCAAATATTATTCAGACTACATACATTGCACAACGGAAAAACAGCATTTCTAATAAAGCAGTGGCATTTTCTGCCTATAATGCTAATGCGAATTTTGGCGGAGCAAAGCGTACGGGTAACAATTATGTTTTGAGCAAACTTAAATCTGAATTTGACAGAGATATTATAATAGATTTTGGGCGTTGCTCATGTATTAAACAATTGCATTCATAAAGCATGAATAGTTTTCCATTTGACATAGAAGTAATTCTTTCCAAATCTTTAGGTATTTTCATGTTTACACAGTGCGTGTTACTAATTTAAAGGAGTTCTGCTCTTTCGTAAATACTGAATACTTATAAGAAACTCTTGTGTTTTACAAATAGAAGCTTCTTCCAGCTTTATCGCGAATATTAGAAACTTATGAGGGACTAAAATCTTATGTCATGTTATGTGAAAACACTCCAAGGATCTTGTAATAATCTTTTGAGAATAGTGAAAGATATTTGTGGTTCATTCACAATCAGGCAGGTTTATTTCATGAAACTATTACAAATATAGAAGGACAAACTGTGACATATACTGAATTCGTGCTTGAACTAACTAAAATAAAAGCCATTTTGAAGAGAGAAAGAGTGTTTTCTTCCATTGAAAGTGCGAAAACCTATAAAGAAAATAGAAGATTATAATCCAGTAAGTGTTAGAAATTTCAAGAAGCAAGTCGACACATTTTATACCAGTGTTTTAAAGCATTTAGAAGGCCGGGGAGACCAGTATTGTCAGATTAAATATTTCCAATGGGCATATTTATCGAAAGACCTAGAATGCAATGAAATTGAAGAATTAATTGTTCTTTCACACAAGCTGTATGTTGGACAGGGTTGGAAAGGTAGAATCAGACGACTGAAAAATGCAATGCCATAGCCGGAATGGTAACTCAGCTGTATACAGAGTCTTACATCTCGGTGGAGGAAAGTCACAGATTCGGAGACTGCGTCAAATAAAATGTATTTATAGCTAAGAATTGCTCAGTTCCATTCAAAAGTTAATATTTGCAAAATGATTAAGTAGCAGCTGCTTACGTTTTTATCAACATATTGTTGATATCATTACAGTTGGTTTTGTTTTCTTAACTTCGAAGACCCTAGAATCAACTATTAAACTTTCTTTTGGTCACCGTTAATACATTTGATAATTTGTGTGTCTTACTCAAGTGAAAATTGATGATTCAGCATTACTCGATAAGCTCGTAACTCAAATCCTGTTAGAAAACAAAATTAGGACTTATTAATCGACAAATGTATATGAATTGAAAAATATAATTGTCACTTTGTGCGAACAGTTTATAGATGAAACCTATAAAAACGTTCTGAATTACAGCGCTTCAGATATTGTTGCAGGTATCAAAAGGTTTACACTCAGCATATAATTGAAAGCCTGGATTTCAAATTGAAACATTTGCACAAGTAAACGTTTTTTTTTAACGAGTTCTAAGTTTATTTTTTACGTTTCATCAGTTGCTCGTAACTTTATAGCGATTTAAGAAAGAAAATATAAGCTAATCAATTATGTTCATTCTTAACACTGTTGATCTTCTTTTCCTTAAATTATTGAAAATTAAATTTTAAGAAACTCAGTTTTATGGAGGGTAATTGCTCCTCCACTTAACGACCTTGTCAACTTGCACTGTAAGATAGGCATAAGTATTTTTAAGAGTAAGATTCTCCTATGGGAAGAATGTGTTTTTACCTCTGTGATTTCGTTCTTATTCTTGGTTTTAATTCACGGGGATTCTTAAGGAGCTGGCTTCAAGTCTTCTACACTCAAATCATATGTCAATACCAGGAACGTATACAACAGCGGGCAAGGGTCAGTGACGGTATATAAACACGGCCTGGTGAGTGCTGTCTGCAAACGCTAACAGACTGCACGAGGGATGAGGGTGGTTTAAAACCTGAAATGTCCCTGCATAAAGTTCAGTTACAGTTGAACTTTATTTCCTCTTATCCTGGCTTTAATGCTTAGAATTCCTATGCCTGGCCATGGGTATTTATATAAAATCTTTGCGTTACAATAACTACTTAATTTTCTCTAAGTGGAACACTACATATTTCCACTAACTAGACGTGTTTGTTTGTTCTTTTTTCACGGAAATTAACACCGATTTTATAGAAAGTTTACTATGAAAATGACCAGTATTTTAAGAAAGTTAAATAAATTATTCATTTCGTCGTATTCCAGACATTGTCTACTGTTGTTTTGCGTAGACCAAATCAGAACTGTAGGTATATTTATCTTTGGTTTAATCTGTTCTTCAATACGTCATTATTAAATGATGTTTATCACCACATCCCGTAATGGAAAATTAGTTAAAGAATGTTAGTCTTTCCCTGCTGTTAGCCTTTGACGGCTTGTGTGAAAGAACAGTTAATTCCATTAATTGACCTAATAGTGGTTGAAACTAAAAGCCCGGGACTTAAGTACTTACAAAGAATGTAAGTCGCCATTGGGGTATGACATCTCAATACAATTTGAGATCTCCTTGTGGTTTACCGGGAATAAATGCGAGTCAGCTGGAGAATTTAATGTCGTGTCGGCATGTTGCCATGGTAGCTCAGTGCAACCGGTAGAGCAACCGGACGGAGACCGGGAGATCCGTGGTTCAAATCCCGGCTATGGCATTGAATTTTTCAGTCGTCTGATTCTACCTTCCCAACCCTGTCCAACACACGGCTTGTGTGAAAGAACAATTAATTCTATGTTGGATAAACCTTATTATCCAACAGCACTCTTGTCTTCTTAATTCTACGTACTCAAAGTTCCTCAAATTTATTATAATGTACAACTAGTTATACAGAAATTCCCGTTGTATTGCGATAAATACAAAACTAAAAGATCTGATTGTGTTTGCTTGTCTGAATCTAAATATTCGACTGCAGGCAGCCTTCACCCACAACAACATTCTTGGTTATACAACTTATAGAACAATATTTATAAACAGTAAAAAAAATAATAAATGGAAATAGACTGTTAAAAGAGCAAGGAACAATAATTTTTATTTGAGTGTAAATAAATAAGAACTAAAGTAGTAAAATATAACATAGTTTGTAACATAACATAGGTTGTCCACCTGAACACTGGCCAGGGACAATTTCAGTGGGCAGTCCAATTATGCCACTTAGTGATAAAAAATATACCCAAATTTGCAGCAGTGCAGATTTTCAAATTAAACTAAAATAACGCAATTAAAATTATTGTCTGGAAAAAACTCCTACAACGAAAGAAGCCGTTTTCATGCCTCAGAGCTATACTTTCACCTTACTTGAACTTTAATGGACAATATCGCAATATGCAGGACTATTTTCCACACTTTATGATAAACGACTTAATTAAAAGAGCGTTAATATCTGCTGGTATCCCCACTATCTTGAAAATGGTTGGGATAATTTGATGAGATGAAAAAAGGCCTAACTCTCGTCCTTTGACCATGAGGAAAATCGTTGTAATGGTATTCCACCTGTGTGGACACGCTGCCTTACTCATGTGTGTCTAGCAGCGCTGAACAGCCTTGGCTGTTTCTGCCAAGAAAACGAAATACAAGGATACAACAAACAACTGCTATTTTGTTGTGTTTATAGTTGAGACTCTTGGTCCATAGTGCCAAGAAGCGAAAGACCTAACCATAGAGATTGGCAATAGCTTCAAACCCTTACAGGTGATCCTCGTTCCACACAATTCCTGAGGCAACAAATTAGCATCGCCTTACAAAGACGGAATGTTGCCATCGTGGTGGGAACTTTCCCTGAAGACGTCGCCTTAATGTCTGGCTTAATGTCATGGCCTTTCAGAATGTTATAACTGATGCATTATTTACACATTAACATAGATATTAACAGTTTTACACGTTATCATACGGATTTATCCTTATAAAACTGTAGAGATTTTCTTATCTTGTTTGTTTTGTTTATGGCACTGGGTAAACTGGAGATGTTAGCTTGTTGTCTACACTTGATGTACAATGGCCAGTTCATAATGATGTGCTGGATGATTAATGGTACGTTGCAGTTGGCACAGGCTGGAGGCTGGTCTTTGATTAGGAACATGTGTGATGGTTACTAACTTGAATACAAATTTCATATTTTATAATGATGCCAGTTTGGATGCTTATGGATGCTGCATTGCTTTATTAAGTTTATTATATATGGCTGCTTTAAAAGAAATGAGTTTTACCTCCAGCCAAAGAATAGAATGTGAAACGGACTAGGATGTCAAATTATAGGACACATTCAAATACCAACGCATTACAAGATTCAATAATATTTCGAGACACAGCCTTTCATCATAGGAAGAGAAATAACATACCCTGTAACAAAAGCTTCATAAACTGGCGAGCTGTGTGTGTGCTTCGTGTGACGACCTTTGAAAATAAAAAGGTGAGTTACTTGAAGTAAAACATATTTAGCAAAGCTGAGTTTATTTCATGCCTTTGCTCTTGCGTTGACGTGGAAGAAGTTAGAATAACCCAGTGGTATGCCGTCTAGGAACAGTAAGGTTTTTCGATACCATTCTTTACACATGGGATCACATTATGCATAAGTGGTATTTGCGACCAACACAAATTTAGCTGCTTAATAATATTCTGCATACCCGAGCGTTGTAAAGTATTATGCGCGAAACATCAAGTTATTTCTTATCCAGGTGTTGCAAAATTCCTAAAAAAAAAACAAAATCGCAACTGACTCGGCGCATTTCGGCCCAAGAGTAATTAAATCACACGAAATTGGAGCATGTAGCTCTAGAAATGTTTCCAACTCTATTTGTTGTGGGGGATAGTGAATTTAATGACTTAGAAAACTTATTCCATCTGATACTGACACAATGTAACCAAATATTCAGGGGAGCGATGTCGCAGGTAAAAGCTGATTCTCAAATATAAGTGTATTTAAGAAAAATGCTTATAACTGTCTGCAGAATTACAGTGCTCATAAAGGAGATGTCAGCTGGGAAACCTGAGAAATCAATGCTATGGAGTATTTAGTTATCTAATGTTTTGTAAAATAATTATTAGTACTTCATATATACTCTGTACTTCAAATGAGGTTTTCGGTCATGCATTTTACAAATAAACATGTTTAAGTATAGAATATTTGTCGTATGTTAACACTCTTCTTCAGTAGATGCTTAGCATAGGGTTTCTGGTTCAAAATCTTGCTATTTGTTGTCGAGGGAAACGCGTGGTTAAGAGTTTGCAGTCAGAAGGAGTTTAACTTAACGAGCCTTTAGAGATTTTAAGTAAGCACCAAATTTTACTTAATGAATCCTTAATTAACTCTTTAATGCGTTAGGGCAGTAATAAAAGTAGGTGAAACCGGCGTTGACTGAGCTTGTATAGTATCTATGGTTACTTTCTTGAGAAACCTGAGGAGTACTTTATTGCCAATAAATAATCAGTTTGGAAATACGTTCGTTGTGTGGCAGAAAACAGCTGTAAAACAATCAGCAGCCTGCTGTTGTGTATTTTTCTTTTGGGCATCATTTACGTAAACAAACGTTTTGGCTGTGCTGATTATTTATCTATTCACAATACAACCTTTCATTTCTGCCCCGAGGAACAAGTCCAATCAAACTGTTTATGTCCGAAGTCCAGGTGGATGCACGCCTCGCCTTTGTTTAATTCTGTATTCATAGCCTGGCGGAAGTGCGCTTCCTCGTTCTGGGCGGAGAACAAAAGAAAGGAGGAAAAAAATATTTGATTCGTATTGTGTCTTGCACAAAGGAAACATGGGTGAAACTGTTCTAGTTACAGTGATTTGCGAACAATAAATCATATATTAACTACAGCTATAGGCATAGACATGTTACGCGAATAAAGACGAGCAAGTGACCACAATCTTCTGTTTGAACATGTTTAGTTTGTGGAATGTTTTAGTGTTTTTAAGTGGTTTTTCTACAGGTATTAAGATGATGCTTTAAGAAAAGGATATACATTTATTGTTAAATAGTATTTAAATAAGATAATACGATCGCAACTTCTGCATAGTAATGCATTACGAGGTAGGAATTTTAATAAGAATAAGGAAATTGCATATAGCAATTGCGCAAACTTTTTGTTATTCACTCTGTCAAAATTACTTCATTGGAATATGTGTTTGAAGATGTAGACAGAATACACTTTCTTAGACACGATAATACAAAATAGAAGTCACCTTGTTTTGTTTTCTAGAGCTTCATTTAGAAGACAATGAGGATTAGATTAGGCAGACAAAAACAAACGTGAAATACTCAAGTGAAACTTAGTTTCACACATTCTCGTGTAATTTCTGTTTTTATGTCATTGTAAGGATTTGTGTTAATCTCAAACACTGAAATATTATATTTCCCCTAGTGCATGAAGAGTTTAGTTCCATCTCCTGTTCTGTTTTTTATTTGGAAGTAAGGTACGTTGCAACGTAGTGGAGAAGAAAGATTCGTAAGTCATCTTGGTATTTCATTGACAGGCATAGCAATTCTTAAGCGGTTGGCTTCAAGTCAACTACGCTCAACCACATGTCATTATAAAGAATGTAAACAACAGCGATCAAGGGTCACTGACGGGAAGTTAAACACGATCTGGCGAGTGTTTATGCAAACGTCAACAGACTGTACGAGGAATGGGAATGGTTTGTAACCTGCGACGTCACTGCGTGAAGTTCAACTTCATGTGCTTTTTAATGCTTAGAAATTTCTGTCTGTTCATCACTTTATAACAATCTCTCTCTGATTTGTGGATATAACTACAGCGCACAACACCCTTCTCACGCTGTCCCTTTTTCTAATGTCTCTCCTTTCTTTCGTTTTTTTTTTTTGGATCCTATTTTTTGGGATTGTTTAAAAAATCGACAATAAATGTCCTTTTCGGGCTACTGCAAGGTAAAAACATAACTGTATATTTAATTGCCCAGTAACATGAATACAGCTGAAAAGAAACTAAATATTGCAAAATACAGTGAATAGTCCTACATTACGAGGGGCCGTTAAGGAGTTGTCGACAACAGCAACAAAATATATAGAAGCACTGAGGGTCCAAAGCAACATATGTAAATTACTCGTATCGCAATCTTCTGTAGTTCCCGATAGAAATACGGGAAGCTGGAGACGGAGCCGGCTATCATGTAGACCTTACTAAGATCTGTTCCATAAAACTTTGCCCCGTATCTCTTCACGGTCATGTGCACTAGCCACCTCTCATTGGCTACTGTCGTGGATTATATTATTATGTAATACAAAATAGTTCCTTATTCAACGTGATCGTTTACCTTAATATATTTGACGATAATTGTAAAATTTACATTTTCACAACAGCATGAATTATATATTACACAGAGTTAATGTATCTCGAATGCAGTTAATTCTTATCAACAAACAGATGGGAGGATCCTTCGGCTTAAACCCACCTCTCAAAATGACGAAAGCACGTGCATCTATTATGACAATGTTTCTATATCGCTTTTATGACGAAAGCACGTGCATCTATTATGACAATGTTTCTATATCGCTTTTATCGCCTATCTTCGCACTGCCTACGGCTTGTTTGCCACCAGTCAATGGTGTATATTAGCCAACCAGAGGAAAGGGGAAGAAAACGCAGCGCGGTAGAATACATGTAAGCGGGGCAAGTTTATAAGAAACAGGGTTTTTAGTGAAAGAGCCTCTTTTATAGTACTATTAACTTAGGTATAGACCTAAAGTGATGCATGTACACGAAACGCTCTGTATATGCTCAGTGGTCATCAACATTTTGGAAGTAGAGGAAGTATTAAAAAACATTAGAAACAAAAATTTCACTGGGAATATACATTTAGAGGTCCCCTGAATAAAAAAAGCATTTTAAGAAAAATATCCATATGTCTGTGAACAGCGTAACTCAAAGAGTCGGTTAAATGGTATAACGTTCAGCATCTAGTTTAAGGATTCGATACGAACATTTTCAACAAAATCTCTCTATCCTAAACCTTTACATAGAAAAGTTTTGGTTATTTTTAAATACCTGTAACATTGACTAAAATATCATATGTATAAGATATATGCATGACAAAAATATATATTAAATTTTCTAGGAATAGCCTGTTAAAATCTCTTCATTCTGAATGAATTTTGTACCTATAACTTGTAAGCCGTAAGCTATAGAGATAAACTTACCAGGACATAATGCCCAAGCAGGAGCCTCGGAAAGTGGCAAAAATTGATTTTGCCTTCCCTATAAAACTACCTAGATCCAGTATTGACTACCAAGTTCTGTTTGGGATTACTTCTACCAGATAAGTGCTACACGTTTATAATCGTGAATTGGCGTAAAACTTTTATTAGTCGTTAAAGTTCTAAACGTAAGGGTTAGAGTAATAAACCTATGGTTCATATCCTAAAATAAAGATATCGTTAAACTATGTAATCTTACATGTAATATATACATAGGCCACCAGTGGCGGCTAGTGGTCCAAACGATAGGTGAAACTCTTTTCACACAAAACAAGAAATGCACTTACCTATTTCTCGTGTATTAAATTGACTGTTATCCTTTCATTTGGCGTACTTCTCGATAATGTCGTCGTAAAACATTTCTTCAAAAACTCCATAACAAAAAATATATATCGCGAATTCTTCATTTGTGTTCCTTTTAACGCTCCCTTTGAAGAAACGTAATTAGAATATGATTACATGATTTAGTTTAATTAGGGCATAACTCATGCTACATATCCAGTTTCTTGGCAATCAGTTCACTCGTTCTTGACTCATAAGGTCGCGTATATATATATATATATATATATATATATATATATATACAAACATGAACTTGAACTTGTACATCAATAGGGTTCATAATTCACATCAAGTCAATCATTGCATAAGATGGAGGTTTACCAGAAGAAAACGTCGGATACATCTTACTGTAAAAATCAGGCCATGATACTAGGCACTGAACGCGTGAAACGTTCTAACCCATCCAGCCATGACCTCCCTTTTACCCATTGACGCGCTTGTATGCAGTGCATGCCTGCAACCTAACTACACACATACTAACCGGGATGCTATGCTGGACCCAATCACATGAAAGCACGTGATTATACGACTAACACGTGGAAGGTTTTTTTTTAAATGGGTATTCCGCGGTTGAGCTGCAAGCCCCACATATACCCCCGCACCCAGGCATTGCATACTGGCTGGAGGTTGAATGCAGTAATGCATTTTTCCCCCCACGGAAAAGAATCCCTTTTACCTGCTAAACGTACATGCGAGTTGCAATCGGTGAGGGTTAACGGGTACGTGAAAGGTTTGTACGTATAACTTTTCACGAGGGTTTCGCTATTAGGTACAAGGTTGCCCCAGAAGTACCCGACCTAACAAAGAAAACACAAAAATGTTGGGAAAAAAACCTCTTTATTTCTCTACATAGTCTTTCAGCTCGATACACTTTACCCAGCGATATTCAATAGCTTCGATACCCTGTTTATAGTCAGAACCGTCGAGTTCTGCAAAATAGCCATCAACCTCAAGCTCCACCTCTATATTGTTGGCAAATCTTGTACCACAAGCCATTTCTTCAACTTTGGAAACAAACTAATCAGAAGGGGCTAAATCTGGTGACTAGGGTGCATGAGGAAGCAATTCGACCTTTAACCCATTGATTTTTGCAATATCGATAATGGATGTGTGAACTGGTGCATTGTCTTGATGAAACAGAACTGTCTTTTTCGCTAAATGCGGCCCATTTTGCTTGATTTCATCATTCAAACGCTGTAATAAGTTTGAATAATACTCATTGACTGCTTTTCCTTTTTGAAGATAATCAACGAAAATTATCCCAGCGCATACCAAAATACTGACTCCAAGACCTTGCCTGCTGGTGTAACTGTCTTTGCCTCCTTTAGAGCCAATTCTCCCCTTTCAGTTCACTGTTTTGACTGTTCCTTCGTCAAAAGTGTGAAGTGATGGACCCATGGTTCATCCATGGTTATGAATCGACGCAAAAACTCGGCAGCGAAACATCGCCAAACACTCGACTGAAACATCCTCACGGCGCTGCTTTTGTTCCATTGTGAGTAAACGCGGCACCCATCTTGAACACAGCTTTCTCATGTCTAAATTTTCAGTGAGCGTGCGATGTACAGCACTTTTTGATGTCTGCTAGCTCGCGCACTTTCAGTCGGCGGTCATCCAATACCATTTTGTGGATTTTCTTCACAATTTCTGGCGTGGTCACCTCATTTGGTTGACCACTGTGATGTTCGTCTTGGCAGCTCATACGGCCTCGCTTAAACTCTGCCACCCAATATTTTACTGTTGTAAATGAAGGAGCAGACTCCCCCGTAAAATAGCTCAGCTTTAATATTAGTTGGACTAAGACCTTTCAAATGAAAGTATTGTATCACATAACGTTGGCCAGTTTTATCCATGTTTACAAATTCGCTGAGAGAGTTCACTTATTGATGACTGCCAAACAATTGCTAAACGACGTAGCATCGTCAAACTTCAAACTTAAGCTTTATAAGTGTGGTACTTTCTACCATAGTCATTTGTTTGAAACAACCACTATCTATACATCAGGTAGGGTACTTCTGGAACTGCCCTCGTATATCCTATTGACGCACCCCGTCTTCCAAAACTGTTGTGGCATGTGTCTTTTAAGCATAAATTTGATAGTTGAACAGGGAGCGTCATTATATTGTAACACTAATGCGCGTTTGCGGGAAGGGCTTCATTATGAAACGAGTATGAAATTTTGAGCGTGAGCGCAAGCGAATGCACCAGCCATACGAGTTTTGTTATGGCTCTTACCACAAGTGTGTTATATGCTAATTTTTCTACAAAAATTTTATAGTTGAATGCTAATAGTTATAGTTGAAAATGTGTGTGTGTGTGTGTGTGTGTGTGTGTGTGTGTGTGTGTGTGTGTGTGTGTGTGTGTGAGGGGGGATAATCTCAAAAAGCACTAACCGATTCTGATAATTCTTTCACTAATAAAAATCTTATTCTTTCTGACGCATTTAGGATATAAAACACCCAATATCAATTCATAAATTACTAAAAATTAAAAAGGAGTTGTTGTTGAGAATTCCATGGAGTAGATAATAGTTGCTGTACTCCAGGAGAATGTGTACATAGAAATAAAAACTAGTTGGTATACTCCACAGAGAATGCGTGTAAAAACAAAAGCTGGTTATATTTTATTCCAAGAAACATACACAGATGGCCATGATGTAGCACTTAAGCAAACGGAAGACAAAGCTTAAAAAGCTATAATCGATCCTGCTTATAACAGTATGAATCATACGTTATTTTTATTTCCTTTAATTTCTCTTTATCAAATATTGCAGATGTGTGTATAATGATACAGTGTCAAAACCTCTGAATGACCTTTACTCTAATTCTGTAGATTGCACTGAAGTTTATGGACGTCAAAACCTTCTGATAATTCTCAGTAATGAAGTTCGTTAGCAGGGAATGCTAAATAATTGTATAAAGAGGGAAATTTTCTAAGCTTAGAAATCAGTGAACCATTATTTTATATTAACAATAGGGAAGATTATTTTTCTCGATGGTCGCAGACTAGGTATTGTCTTTTCTTAACTTGGTGGCCTAGGAGTGAGGAATCTTCATATGCATCAGCTTATCGTATTTTGTATTGTAAGGTTTTCTGTTTTATGTGAAAACTGAAGCTTTTATGTTTATTAAATAACTGTGAGACAAAAGAGAAGGTACAAAGCTTAAAATGTCACCTATTGTAATACCTAAAATATTATTCGAGCATTTCTACGGATGATTGTTCCTTCACTAAAAAATAATTATACGCTATGCAGCATTTTCGGGGTGGGGGGTTGCTGATGATCGGAACGGACTCGGCCCTGCTCCAGTGAGGATATTGTACCTATGCCCCACAAGGGGGAGCCCCCGGGAGGGAAGAGGAGGTGAGAGGAGACACCAGGCGGCCGGAACCAGGAGTGACGGCACTGGCAGGGTCCTACAGTTTACGGATTGAGATGCCCCGACAGTCGGACAGGCAGACTGGGGACCCCCGTCACACACAGGGTCCAACACCGCGCTTCGAAGGGGCGGGCCATTTTACCCCGGCAACTAGCCGAAAGCCGTGGAGTAAGTTCCACAGAGAACATCCTTTTTCTCCGTAACGCTGAACCGAAACACCATCGCCGACACTTCCCTGAGGTTGTGGACTCAATCCCGGCGGAGTACGGTGGATTTTACGGGCGTAAAATCCTTTAACATGGCTTCCTTCGAAAGGGAAGTAAGCCGGTGGTCCCGTGTTCGTAGATTTACGGCACGTAAAAGAACCTCAAGCCTGTTAAAGAGGCCTCTGAGCAGAATTTCCGGTCTTTCACGCCAAATATAGAATGGGACACTAAGGGCCATAGTAGTTATAGAGCATCCATAAATAAAAGTCAATTTAGTTTCATCGCTGACACTTCCAGCCCTAAAACAGACTAAACGGGATGAAGGATGAATGGAATGTGGAGGGACAGGAAATTCGGGGCTGAAAGAAACCACTCCAGCATTCGCATGACGACTCGGCAAAACCTCCGAAGAAACCCATGGGTCAGATGGATGGTCGCCGGAAGTCGAACCCGGGACCTCGCGAATGCGAGTCACACGCGTTACCACTGCATCACCTCGCTCGGTGGGGGATGGTTTAAGGAAGTCAGACGTACCGCCGATGTTTCACTCCTTTTGCGAGAATATCAAGGCATTTTTCATCACTATTAACAATATCTGGGGCTGTACGGAATTACAATGATAAGAAGTAAAGGAGAGGAGTAACCATGAAGATCATTGTACAATAATAATTGAATAAATAACGGGAATGTAAATAAAATTAATTCGTTACTCGAATTTAAAAAGGTAATCGTGCAACGTTGGGTAAGCCAGCTAGTCTTTTGTAAACTTTAAAACGCGTTTCCGTCTACGTCTTCAGGTTTGTTACTCTGACGCTAATAGAATCCTTTGTGATGTAAACAGCTATACAGTTAGGACATTTGGTGTGCTTAACGTTTCAACACTTAAGTCGTTTTGAATTATTGATTATGAAGACGAGAAGAAAGCCACAGAATTCAGGATATAATCTGCTCTAATTGTGAGTCCTTCATATTAATGTGAAGCGTTTCAGATTTTATTTAGAAGGGAGGACTTTGCGTGCGAATTTTTTTTCCCACATTGAATGCAGGAAATGCTCCAATGTTAGGAAATCATCATTCCGCACTGCGTAGAAAAAATACTTTGGTGCACGAACGTGTACTTTGAACGTATTCCTGGTGATATTTACGCTGAAGGAAATGCAGAATTTCAAAGTATGAATCCATTTCCAAGGAAACTCACATTTGCTAACATAAATTTGGTGGCTGTAATAATTACAATATGTACTATTAGGGCGGGATGTAAAATGCACTTGAAGGCTTAATTTACGTATTTTAATAATCAGTAAGAACAAATTACCGTGAATGCCACACTTCGAACAGAGCGACTTGTTATTTCAAACATTATTGAAAACTAATTAAGTTTAAACATTTCATACCTCATTCTAGATCTTTCAAGAATCAATGACAAGCACTCCATTTCCCATGTCTCCTTTATATCTGCGTCTTTATAATCCACGTCTCCGAGTTCAAGTTCTTCTAAATGACAGTATCTTACTAAGCCAAGTTATTAGATGTTGAATTGCCTGCATTGCATTACCATAAATCCGACGATGAGTAAATTTATTAGAATTGTTAATTAATAATGGATTAAAAATAATAAAACACGATCGTGCAAAAATAGTGTGGAATACACATGTGTGAAATGCTTAACAGAATCTCGGAAGTAGAAGAGACGCGATTTCCTCTTGTCTTTTCGAACTAATTCTCGACTCTATTATAATGCATTTCCCACATTCATATTGCAATATACTATTACTACCTACGTCCGTCATTACTAGACTTAGCTTCACTTTAGATACAAATGAATTGCTATCCAATCATGGGCACAGGTTTTTCTAATATCACATTAAAAATGTAATATTCTTTCACTACTACGAACTATCACTATGCGATGGTGCAGCGGTTATTATTTCTCTGATCTCAGTGACAGTAATAGTTTATGTAGATGGAATATAGTGTACTTTTAAAGCAATTATGTTGTATGCTTAACGTGGTATAATCAGGTCAATTCGGACGGTGAATGAAATGGATGGAATTAAGCTCAAATGAGCCCAGGGCCCTTAAGAGTTTAGACTTACACGACACTTGTCTTCTTGGAATAAGGCAAAACCAGAAAAAAAAGTATTATCCAGGTAACTCAAACAGAGATTCGAAATAGAACCCTCCGGAATATGAGGCAGTATGTTTCCCCGTACTAGGCATAGTTTTGTGTGATCATTTTAGTATTTATTTTTAAGAAACCATATTTGTTTCTTTCTTTCTTCTGTATTTCCTATTTTAAAGTTGCTGTTGTTTATGATATTTGCTACCCCCCCCCTCTCTCTCTCGCACATATTTACAGAGGCATCTGTTTCCGAAGTGGGACCCGAAGGCGCATTTCCTCGCGCTGGTGCGCTACCACTGAGAGAACGTTACCAAAGGAGGTGGCATCTTCGATGCTCGCCAAACAGCGCTCTTTCGACGCAAAGCCTGCCACACGACAGTACAACTAGCTAATATCACAGCAATCACAACCTTAATATGTGTGTACGTGCGCGCTTGCGTGCGTACGTGCTACGTGTTATATGACAGTCATTCATATGATCTTATCTACCAATTTTTCAACGAACTACTCTTACAAAAGTTTAGTCTTCTATGTACTTCATGTTAATCGAGATAAACACTTGCAGAAATTGTTTTATTACATACTGAACCTTGTTTCTTATAATCCTGCCCCACAGACATGTATTCTTCCGCGCTGCGTTTCCTTCCCCTGGCTAATCTCGTACTTATACCATCGACTGGTGATAAAACAAGTTAGTGTGCAGTGCAAGGCTAGATAAAAGGTATATATACTCATCGTCATGATAGGTGACTTGCTTTTGTCATTATGATATACAGCTTTAACCGAAGGATCCTCCATCTATTTGTTGAAAACAATTTACATGCATTAGAGGCATTAACTCTGTTACGTAATGTATTTAATTCATGCGGTTATGAAAATGCAAATTTGACAATTATCTTCGAATATATTAAGATAAATGGCCAAGTTAAATAAGGAATTATTTTGTATCGCATAACAACCTATTCCTCGACAGCATCCAATGAGAGGTGACTAGTGTGTCACTCCCCGCTAAGAAATGCGGGGCAAAGTTATATGGAACAGACCTAGTTGGCTGCCCAACGTTACACGGGTAGCGTTTTAAACTCGAATGACGATTTGATTTATTTCACTTACTTTCCTTCCATTCTTTATGAAATTATTGTACAATGTTCTAGAATATTTTTATGATGAAAAAATCGAGTTTTATTTGTGGACACCCTTTAACTATGTTCCTTAGCTTCCCATTCTATATTGGGCGTGAAAGACTGGACATTTTGTTCAGAACCCTCTATCAGGCTTGAAGTTCTTTTGCATGCCGTAAATCCAAGACACGGGACCACCGGCTTTACTTCTCTTCCGAAGGAAGCCATGCTAAGGATCTTTACGCCCGAAAAAAATCCATCGCCCTCCGCCGAGTATGAACCCGCAACCTCGGGAACTAGAAGCTAGCATGGTAACCCTAGAGCACGGAAGTTGTTTGATGTTTTGAAGAATTCTCCCCTTTAACCGTAATTTCGTAAAGTCCCGACTATTCCTAATAACGGATGAAAAATCCCCTGATATTCACGCAAAAGGATGTGAAACATCGGCGGAGGTCCTTAACCTCCCCCGACAGTCTTCTAAGTTTTGGAAGGCTGGCCCCGTACCTCAGTCGGTAGAGCACCTGCCTGCTGTGTAAGGCGTCGCGGGTGCGATTCCTGGCTAAGGGTGGGGTGGCAATTTTTCTCTAGCCAAGATTATTCCCTATCCTTCCCAGAGTCTGGAGTGTGAATGTATGTGTGTGTGTGTGTGTGTGTGTGTGTGTGTGTGTGTGATCTAATGATTAAAAAAGCCAAAAGTGCAAGAAACCAACGACAAGAGAATACGAGTTAAAACCATTGCCAACAGGCAATATTTCAAAGGAAAGGCCGCCTATAAGACCAGTGTAGTCAAAGGCGGGATAAAGATTTGGAAATCCTACGTAGCCTATAAACACCCTTTGGCGTTGGGACAATTATCGGTTGGAATGGTGAGTAATTTTTTAGATAATCACAGCAGGTGACATTTTGAACCTTTGTACCTTATTTTGGTCCAACAGGTAATTAATAATATGGAAGCTACATAGTTTTCACATAATACATACAACCTTAACATGTACAACGAAATAGAGATGAAGCTGGTGAATATGAAGATTCCCCACTCCCAGGCCACCAACTTAACCGTTATGGAAAAGACGCAAGGTCTGCGACCATCCGGAAAAATAGTATTCTGAATTGTTAATTATAAAATATCGGTGAGCTGTTTCTGAGTTACCTGACACAATTTTCTTTCTTTACACAATTATTTAATATACTCTGCTAACGATCTTGACTATAACATACAAAGGAAAAAGAGCAAAACATTTTTATTTAAGGGTTATTAAAATACCTTGGTATTGCAATGATTATAAGCAGACTCGATTCTATTTTTTCAAATATATTAAATCTTTGTATTTTGATACAAATCATTAGGCATTTTTGAGAAAATAAAAAATAACAAAAATGTTTCCACGTAAAGGGTAATTTTGGGTGGGGGATTTTCTTGAAAATCTTCGTGTCGCATCCTTGGTGGAAGCTGAACTTAAATACAAACTTTTGTATCTAACAGTCGTTTCGTTTTTGAGTTGTGCTGTTTACAGTCACATGGGCTCTACACACACACACACACACACACACACACACACACACACACACACACACACACACACACACACATTGACCTTTTCTAAATGTTTATTCAATGGACTTCAAAACTGTATTTCCAGGAAATATCCATACCTATCTAATTTTGGGGGTGGAATGCAATACTTCTACTCTTACTAGAAGTATGCAGTAAAGAAGGTAACAGTCCAGAAACCAATTTTGGCGACATTCTAGCTCTAGTTCTAATGATTTTTAATGATTGCTTTGTGAATACACAGGATGTTGCAGAATTCAACCCACAAATTTTCAGGGATTAGAGAAGGTTGGTGTGGGAACACCTTGATGTAGTACACCTATGGACTGTGGCGACAAACCTTGAAGTATTCCATTTGAATATTCGTACTGGTAAATGTAAATTCGAATTGGGTACTGATTTACACTCTAACATAGTTAATTTCTTCTCCACTGAAGCCGGAATTATAAAGGCAATAATTATCATAATAATCTGAGAAGGATAGTGATATAAAATAAGTAATAATATATTTAAAATCAGTGTATGTATAAAAAGGAGAAGCATTGTGAAAATTGTAGACTGTTATAAGCGACAGAAAGACCAGACAGGGACAGTTTTGTTAATTAGGGACCAGCCTCAGGTAGAAAGGGTAAATACCATTGAAGCAAGTTTTTCCTGGTAAACAGCCGAGTACAGCTGCACTTAGCCTGGTGAAGGCCACTCTAAGTATCATGACGCCAAGTTTGAGGAAAGCGTTTGAGGGGAGAGAGGGGAAGTTTAGGCGTTGGTTTTCCTTGTATTAGCGTGGGTAGATCAGTCTGTCCTGAGTGCCTGGCGAGTGTGGGACGACAGTCCCTTCGAGTTGTGAACATTGTCGGCGAACATGCTAGAGGGTAGAACGCTTAGCCGTAGTTAATAATTCATCGGTCTTGGTAAAGACAAAGTAACTTCGTATGCATTTAATAGTGATCGGCAAACCGCAGTATTATTTTAAATAGTGAATAAAAGTGTTCCAAGACAGCGTTTATGTGTTTCTTTGTACACACCCACGCATACCCTGAGGTTAAGGTTTTATGCTGGAGCAGCAGTGGCAAAAGAAGAACCAACTGGGAGGAGACAAGCAGCAACCGTGAGGCAAAGGTATTGCTTCATTGTTGGAGGACGGAGCGTGGCTGCGTCATATTGCGCCTAAACGTGGGGCAGAAAGAATTACCTGCGTCATATGGCGTCCTAAGCGTGGGGCCCGAACAACGGAGAAGCTAAACGACGGAGACATCAAGGAGGCCCGAACAGAGCAGACATCGAGGAGACCGGGACAACGCGGAGGATAACAGGAGCAGCATCGAAGCAGCAGTTGCAGGCAGCAGATAAAAAGGTACTGAGTGTAAATTTATTTACGTGTTCCAGTGGTGAATGCAGTTAAGGAACGGCAAAATGTTTGAGCAATCAGATTCAAACATGGATATTCAGGACGGTGATAGTAGAACTGTGCAGGACGCAAATAATAGTTTAAATAATGTAATAGAAACAGTAGACGATAGAAATGTACAAAAGCAGATAGAACAGCCAGGGGGAAGTATGGAAAATAACGAGATGTTAAAGTTAATGATGTCGATGATACAGGGTGAGAAAGAATTAAGGGATGAGATGAAAGCTAACCGGGATGTAACAGAACAGGGTCAGAAAGAATTAAGGGATGTAACAGAAAACTTGAGAGAAGAATTAACTGGAAAGATGATACAGGGTCAGAAAGAATTAAGGGGTTTAACAGAAAACTTGAGAGAAGAATTAACAGAAAAAATAGAACAGGGTCAGAGAGAATTAAGGAGTTTAAGGGAGGATTTAACAAGCAACTTAACTGAAATTCAGAATAAAATTGAGAACCAGCAGAAAGTGTTAAGGGTATACCTGAGGAATACAAGATGACTGTAGTACGAAAATGTTTTAAAGGTAATGCTTTCAATTGGCTGGAATTATCTGTAGGGCTAAATAACAATTACGGGGCCTTTAAAGAGCTATTTCTGTACAGATATTGGGATGCAAGCAGGCAAGTGAATATCCGACTAGAACTCAGTAATGGCAAGTACGATTCCCGTAAGGTCCAATCTATGGTGAATTATTTTATGGTAGTGGCAAGGAAATCTAAGATGCTAGAACCACCAATGGGAGAAAATGAATTAATAAATCTAGTAACCGAGCACTTTCCGGAGACAATACAAAACTAATAATTATTGCAAAACGGTTACGATAGCAGCCATGATAGATTTGTTGATCGCTTTGGAAAGGAAGAGAAATCAAGATGGCGTGCTTAAGGATAGTAATTTCACACAGAAAGAAAGAAGTTCTACAAAATTTTTCGGGCAGGGGGCATATCCAGGAAATGATAGAAATTTTGATGTGAGAGATAGATACCATGGGCCTGTACCGAAAAATAATTACAATGATAACAGGAGGAGAAATAACTTTGAAAATAATTATAGGGGAAGAGGCAAAAACTACCGAAGACGGAACGCACAAATAAATTATGTATATACTCACAGATGTAATTACGATAGAATGGAAAGGTATCCTAGAAACAGACGCTATTCTGGAGATGATTGTAGCAATAACTATGACCATAGGCATAGACCAAGTTCACCAAGGCAGGAGGCGAGAAGTAGAAGTGGGAGGAATGCACCAGTTCAAGAAGATAGGATTGACGCAATAAACTCTGCAAGACAAATAATGGGAAATAATTACCGTCATGAAACGAAAACAGGACATTCGCATAACGATATTGGGACAGGAGCAATTAGTTAAGTGTCGGAAAACTCCAAATCCAATCAACTTCGCCTTCAGTGAAGATTGGGAACCATTCCTATAATGAGCGGTACACGAAAAGTAGGAATAATGCAAGGCAACTAATGATAGAGAAAGGCCAGAAGAAAGCGAAATTTTAACTGATCCACCAAGGATAAATATTGGCATTAATGGCAAACAATTTCGTGCAATAATAGACACCGGCGCCAACACAACAGTTTGTTCACAAAACTTTTATGAAGAATTAATAAACAGTGGTTTAAAATTAATGTTTTACCAGTACATGGGATATATTGTTCAGTAGCAGTGGGCAAAAGAAAAGAAAGAGTAAGATTTCAGGCTATGATGAATATTGAAATCGGAAAGCAAATTATTGAGATGTTATTTTTAATAGTACCTAGGCTTGTAACAGACATAATAATAGGTTGTGATAGTCTATACGCATGGAACTCTATTATAGATTTTGAAAACAAAATTTTGAAGCTCGAAACAGAACAAGACACAATAATCGTACCATTGTTGGACGACAGTAGTTCAGGAATAATTGCCCGGGATCAGGTAGAGGAATAAATAAAAGGGGAAACATTCTTTGTGGAAGTTATAAACATTGGAGCTATGAAATTAGCAGAAGTAAGGTTAGAGAATTGCCATGAAATTAATGAAGAAAATATAATCTACGGAGAACATGAGAAATTTTGTATTAATAACGGCGAAGAAAAACCCAAAGAAAATCCCAGATTAAGCTTGAACGATAAGAATGTAACTAAGTACGATAGGGTGGATGACTGTGTCGAAATAGAAAATTTGTTGAAAAATAAGGTGAATCAAGCTAAGAGACTGAATGAGAAACAAAAGAAGGAATTATGGGAAATTTTAATGGATAATAAGGAAGTGTTTTCAGAAACGTCGGGAAGGTGCATAAATTACACTCATTCTTTTGAAATGACTGACAAACCATATGTGCATCGTAGTAAGATCTTCAGGGAGACCTTAAAGAATCAGAATATAAAACTCTATCATTATTCCTCTTATTTTCCATCTGGGAATTCAACAGAACGCATATTGAAGGACATTGAAATCTATTGTCGTATACTGACTCATAATAATCACAGAAATTGGGTAAAGTATTGTAACGTGACAGAAAAGATAATAAATAACACCATCAATACGACGACAGGATTCGTACCAATATAATTAATGCAAGGAATTGAACCTGAACCTATTTTTAAAGGAATACCCAAAACGATTGAAGGAAACCAATCACCATTATCTGAAGAACAAAGGGCTAAAAGAAAAAGCAGAAAAAAGGAAAGCTAAAGTGAAGAAGCGAAAGCATAAGTGGGAACCGAAAATAGGAGACCTTGTGCTTGCCAGAGATAACAAATTATCCAGCGCATTAAAAGGAAGAAATCATAGGTTAGAGCTCTTATATAAAGGTCCGGTAATTATTACTGCTAAATTTGGGGAACATACTTTTGAGTTAGTAGATATAAAATCTAATAAATCTATTGGTAAATGGCACAAACAACTTATGAGACCTTATAGAAAATCATTGAATGTTCCTGATAAAATACAAATGGTGTGAATTTTCTGAGAAACATTAACATGAATGTAGAAATGTCATTAGGTTATGAAAATTATAAAATAAATACAAGAGAAACAGTGAAGTGAAAGTGATCAGTGAACAATGTGAAAGTGAAGTGAGAAAGAAAATAATATTCTCAAAGAAAAAAAAAACAAAACAAAAATAGATACTCCAATCAGAATAACAGAAAACAAAATATAATAATTGTTTAAAATCGAATACTGTAAGTTATTGAGTGTAAATTTTGTATAATAATGTTTAATTTAAATGATGATGTTAGTGAATGTAAGTTTTGTATAATAATGGTTAAGGTGAATCATGTGAAGGGTAAGTCATGTATGACCAACATAATTGTAGAAGGAACATAATTGTAAACAGTGTAAATAAATTTATGTTGACGAATTGTAAAAGAATCATGTAACCAATTCAAGGTTTGCCGATCGATCACGAAATTACTGAGAGGTAATTGTTTCGGGCAAGACATACACATTGTAATATTATTATATAATATGAAATGTATATGGGGGGCATTTGAAGCCGGAATTATAAAGGCAATAATTATCATAATAATCTGAGAAGGATAGTGTTATATAATAAGTAATAATATATTTAAAATCAGTATATGTATAAAAAGGAGAAGCATTGTGAAAATTGTCTGTTATAAGCGACAGAAAGACCAGACAGGCACAGTTTTGTTAATTAGGGACCAGCCTCAGGTAGAAAGGGTAAATACCATTGAAGCAAGTTTTTCCTGGTAAACAGCCGAGTACAGCTGCACTTAGCCTGGTGAAGGCCACTCTAAGTATCATGACGCCAAGTTTGAGGAAAGCGTTTGAGGGGAGAGAGGGGAAGTTTAGGCGTTGGTTTTCCTTGTATTAGCGTGGGTAGATCAGTCTGTCCTGAGTGCCTGGAGAGTGTGGGACGACAGTCCCGTCGAGTTGTGAACATTGGCGGCGAACATGCTAGAGGGTAGAACGCTTAGCCGTAGTTAATAATTCTTCGGTCTTGGTAAAGACAAAGTAACTTCGTATGCATTTAATAGCGATCGGCAAACCGCAGTATTATTTTAAATAGTGAATAAAAGTGTTCCAAGACAGCGTTTATGTGTTTCTTTGTACACATCCACGCATACCCTGAGGTTAAGGTTTTATGCTGGAGCAGCCGTGGCAAAAGAAGAACCAACTGGGAGGAGACAAGCAGCAACCGTGAGGCAAAGGTATTGCTTCATTGTTGGAGGACGGAGCGTGGCTGCGTCATATTGCGCCTAAACGTGGGGCAGAAAGAATTACCTGCGTCACCACAATGCGAAAATAGCGTTTATTGCGGTATTTGCCCCGTCAGCAAGAACCAGTGCACCGCTGATACCTCCACTTTCACATGGAGAATCATACGTTTCAACAATAGTTATCTGTTATAATTGCGCAGTCATTAACGTGCTCCACTGTGAAGCTGGTGGTGATCTGTTTAAACCTTTTATACGCAGTTATACTTTTTTCCAAACATGAAAGGCGTACGTTTGGAGTGAACCCAATTTTAATTTCTCGCGTTTCTTTGAAAGTCTAAGTACATGTTACGGAGGTTTTCACATGGAATGCTTGTACATAGTACTACGATTACCTGCAAGTAACAACAACTCAGAGGTGTACTGTCTCGTGAATTTTCATCTATTGAAAATAACCATGAACTCAAAGACATAAGTGTCCTATATCAAAGTGCTCGCCTAACACTCCTCTGTAACCCCTGAAAGTTTGTTGATTAAATTCTGTGACATTCTGTATATTCAAACCTTTTGTGGTTTTGCTTTTGTCTATGTCAGTTTCAGTGCTGTTGCTAAAAGCCTGAAGATATTATTGCAGTACATCGTGTAGCAAATGATTCCGCTTTCCATTTGTAACTTTAATTTATTTTCCCTGCTTTGAATTAATTCGAGATTCTTGGATATAGGTGGGACGGATTAATCGATATGGAATTATTGCTTTGTTAACCATGTCGCATCTAAAGGAGAAACAACGTGAAAAACATGGCATTTCGCATAAATCTGCTTATTTGTTTTAGATGCGATTGCTGTGGAGCATCTATTAACATAGCTTTTTCCCTGTGTTTCTATGCACAAATAAACTCGTAAACTGGTGCATAAAACAGCAGATATTTTATATAGAAAAGTTTGTAGAAAACATTGACATATAGCCAATTAAAATCAGTGAAAAATTAAGGTTAATTTACACGGATATTTTTCAAAATAAGTGTCAACTTTAAGGAAAAAGAAAAGTACTCTTTGACAGTTCCATTTTAAAATTTGAATGGCAGTTGCAGCAAATTTGTTTTAAATGGTTTAATAACTGTGATATATAAAGTTAGTTCTCAGTTTCAAATAGCCATATCTATAGCAAATTTTAAGGTTCTACAAAATAAAAAATACCACTTTGTAAAGAAATTGAATTGTATTACTACAAACTACTACTGCTCACTTAATACCATCCTAACAAGTCCGTAAAATATAGCTGATCTGATGACAGATACCTTATCTCCATACTCTAGTGATGAAAATTATATTTGTTTTATTTATATTTTATTTATGTTTATTATATTTAACAATTAAATATAACAAAGCCGTGGAAGATTATGAGATATTTGCTTACGTCAACCAACCTTGCTATGAGTTGTTAACTACGGATGAACTTGTAGGTTCATTAAGCAAATGTAATAGCCATAGCCTGGTCCAGATAATATAGCATATGAAATGTTAAAGCACCTACCCCAAAAAGTGTTATGTCATCTTCTACGCATCTATAATCACAACTGGATGAATAAGCGTTTCCAAACTAATGGCTCAGAGCAATTGTAAGATCAATGCTCAAATCTATAAAGATAATACTAACCCCCTAAGCTATCGGCCAATTGCACTCATACGTGTATGCTATGTAAATTCATTGAAAAGATAATGAACGACGGATGAAATGGACTCTGGAGTAACAGTGTCTTCTCTAAAATGCAAAATGGATTGCGTTACTCTACAACGGACTTTATCTTGCTTGAATCTGAAATCTGGAATGTATTCTGTAATTCTGAACACTTAACGGCAATAAGTCTAGTTATTGAGAAAGCGCATGGCACTGTATGCAGAGAAAGTGTAATCGAGAACCTGTTGGATAACATCAATGCTAGTGTTAAGCCCCATATATAATTTCCTACAAGAAAGAACAATTCAAGTCTGAGCTAATGGAATTTTATCCAAGCCAGTTATATTACAAACGCACTACTTTAAGGAGCAGTTATGCGTGCCACTCTGTTTCTAGTTGCAATAAATGACACCAGTAATAACATTATAGCCCCTGTGAAGGCAAATCGTTTTGCTAACGATCTGATTTTGTACAGGAGAGGTAAAAATCAAATAATAAATACTTAAATTCTCCAGACAGCTCTTGATACAGTCTCAAAATGACTTTCCCAGCCGGATTTAAAAGCTTCAAATCTAAAACAAAAGTATTTCCTTCAGTATCATTAAACACCCAACTTGCCTTTCCCATTTATATATTGATGGGAGGAAATTACAAACAGTAGGAACAATTAAATTTTGAGACTAACATTTGACAGAAAAATGGTCTGGATTTTCCCCATTAAAAATCTAAAAAGGAATACTGCAGAAGACTCAACATCTTAAGATCACTCCCGTCGAATATCTGGAGAGCTTGCAAACTTCTCTCATGAGTACTTTAATATATTCTGAGACAGACTATGGTGCAATTGTTTTACACTAGTCTGTGTTTTACAGACTAGTTTTACACTAGTCAATAGTCTGCAGATAGAGTGAGATAAGATGCTACTAAACACCAGAAGAAAGCTCATATTCTTGTTTTTTCACCAATATCCAGAAAGCAAAGTAATTCAATTACTGGGACAAGACTGCTATGGCAAGAGGTTAAAAAAATTATACGATAAAGAAAACTTCCAACAATAAATCATTAAATTGATTCTTTATATTCCGTTTTGTTCCCCCATTTATTGTTGTAGCTGCAATAATGGTTCATGTACCGAGTATTACCAAATTTATGAATCTATAGTTATTGCAGGGAATTAGAAATTACTATCCCCTCCTTGGTGACAAGGGCCATTCTTGGAAGTTTTCAAAACCCAGTATCAATCTTCAGCTAGCTAAGCATTATGAAACATAAACTACTGAGTTTGAATACAGTTTTTATACAATGAAATTAAGAGCACACACAATAGTCGCATAACAATTTACATAGCTCAAAGTCTAGAGAAGGTAGTAGATGCGTCATAGTTACAGGTAATGAATGAGACACGATGTTTCAAACTTATTGATGCTTTATATTTTCGTGGGCGTTACACGTACCAAAACAGACTCTGTTACGTATCCAAAACAAGGTCTACAAGTTCATCATTTTCTCTTACTTCACGAGTTCCATAACAGTGATCACAAGCCCTTGGACTACACACAAATTAATACAGGATATCGATTACTTAATTATGCACTCCAAAGGAAAGGAAAAGAAGTAATTTCAGCTGGGTACCTTCTCACCGTGGTGTAGGAGGCAATGAATAATCTAATGTAGCCAAGAAATGCGTACGTGCATCTATTACCAACCCAATCCCAATTCCTCGTGGAGATCTCATTCCAACAATAAGCAAGAAAGTAAAGGACCATTGGATCAAGTTCTGGACTGACAACCAGCCAAGTAAACTTCACGCAGTCATAACAAAACAACCTCCCAGAACTCCAGTTAGAAGGAAAGACAAGGTTAGATTAACAAGACTGAATTGGACACACAAAGTTAACCCATTCCTACTTACTTTCAAGAGAGAAACCGCCTGAGTAAAATATGCGAGAGTATTCGAACAGTAAATTATATAATCGTAGAATGTCCATAGTGTACACAATATAGAAACAAGTACAAAAATCACATGGCATATCCATATCACTAAACAACAAGAAGCATACTTGTGTAGTTAAGAACTACCTATTAAGCAATTCGTTGTATGAGTTATTGTGAATTTAACTTCTCTATTTGTTTACATGGCTTGTTTCTTATAAGTTATAACCTTGCCCCGTAGACATGTATTCTTCCGCGCTGTGTTTCCTTTCCCTTTATCCCGGTTGGCTAATTTACCCTTCGAATGGTGACAAACCTTTGCAGCGCAAGGAGAGGCGATAAAAGTGATATAAATACACTGCCATGGCAGATACACGTGCTTTCGTCATCCTGACAGGCCGGTTTAAACCGAAGGGTTCTCCCATCTATTTGTTGATTAGAATTTGCATGCACTAACAGATGCATTAACTCTGTTACGTAATATATTTTATTCATACTGTTATGAAAATGTAAACCTGACAATTATCTTGCAATATATTAAGGTAAGTGATCATGTCAAATAAGGAACTATTTCGTATCGCATAACAGAGGTGACTAGTGCACGTGGCCTTTAAGAGATACGGGACAAAGTTATATAGAACCATCGTTTATTATTGTTACCCCTAAAGGTGATTTGGACCACGTATGTGCGCCAAAATTGAAGCTGTTGTTGCCTCACGTTTTAGGTACAAACTTTCCGGTGGTCTTCGCCCCACGTTTAGGAAGCAACTTTTGCGGTGGTGTCGCGCTTATTTTATGTGTAATAATTATTTTAATGTTTATTTATTTATTATTTATGCCCTGGCTGCGACAATAGTATTTTGTTGAACAAGTATCTCTTATTAGGGCTGTTACGGCTGAAGAATAAAGTTTACACAAATTATAATTGTATTTTACTTTTTTATTAATCCTTCGCACGGTTAAATAACACTTCTCTGATGTATCTTACTATAGAGCTGTGAGATTATTGCTAATTTCGCTTTTAACAGGTGTATATATAATCCTTACCGCAATGAATTATCATGTCACACATACAATCACTGAATCGTCCTCCGTGGACTGGTACCGTGCTAGCCTCTAGTTCCCAAGGTCGCGGGTTCAAACCCGGCGGAGGGCGATGGATTTTTTCGGGCGTAAAAATTCTTAGCATGGCTTCCTTCGGAAGGGAAGTAAAGCCGGTGGTCCCGTGTCGTACATTTACAGCACATAAAAGAACCTCAAGCCTGATAAAGAAACCTCTGAGCAAAATTACCGGTCTTTCAAGCCCAATATAGAATGGGAAGCTAAGGACCACAGCAGTTAAAGAGCATCCATATATATATATATATATATATATATATATATAAAATCGCAGAACCCGTACCGCACCGAACTGCGTGGGTACGCTACATTACTTGTCCTTGCCCTGTGTGTGCTTCTTTAATTGTATCTGCATTTGTTTTAGCCATTTCATACATTTTACTTATTTCCCCTGTTAGATCTATTTGTATTTGCACAAGATCTGCATTTGTGTTTTCCGCCATTGTTTTAATTCTTCACCCTGTGTATCTAACTTGTTACAAATACCCTGTTTAGTATTAGGAAGTTTCAGCTCCATTTCAGTTAGATTTTTAGCAATATGACTTGACAATTTCTGTTCTAGCTGATTGCAACCTGTATTTACTTTCAAATCTGTATCATTCTGAAGTGCTTTAGAAGATTGTTCTATTTTGATTTCTAACCTCCTACTTCCAGCTTTGCTTTCTTTCATACAATTATCTATCTGCTTAGCTAGATCATTTTTGATACTAGATAGCTTATTACTAGTTTCCTGACTAGTTTCTTGTAGTTTATTTAAAACTGTGCTAGTTTTGTTTAGCTTTGTATTAGTTTCAGCTAGCTTATTACTAGTTTCAGTTAGCTTATTATTTAAGTCTATATTGGTTTCATTTAACTTATTACTTAACTCTACTCTCATTTCAGATATTGCTTTTAGAATGTACATTAAATTTTGTTGTGAGTTTTCCTGTTCTTGTTGGCTATGTGTGAAGGATAGTATTTCTTTCCATTATTCCCTGCACTGACATATGTAAAGATGCTTGACCTTGCATACTATTGCTATCTCTTTCTAAGTCTAACTGTGAATTTGCAGATGACTGTTCTTCTATAAATAACCTATTTGTGGTTTCCTCTAGCTCCAACTGTAAATTTACATTAAAATCAGTAATGGCTGACCTATCCTCTTCTACTTCCATATTTCTGTTGTTTTCTCTTTATATTTTATTTTGAATATTTTCTATTGTTACATTTAGTTTGGAATTGCTGAATTTTAATTTTCCACTCCTTAACAATATGTAATTATGTTAATAACGATATGTTTGCGTAACTATCTTGACAATTATATAAATATAAACTATTGGAATTTTCTGACCTTTTCTCAGGTTGTGTTAGTAAACTTTTATAATCTGGTGTTCCCTCGTAGATTCTACTTGAATTGTTGACTACGTGCCCCGTGCTCCTGAAAGAATTGTATTTGCTGCCCTTGGGTGACGTTGTTGTACGATCTTGAAGTTCTCTGAAGCTCTTTACAGTTCTCGTAATGAAGACTTGTAGTTTCATTGATTTCTGGTAGCTCTACGACGTTCGTTGATTCTTTTCTTCTTGCACTGTTTTCTTGTTCTTTTTCTTCTTTTCACCTATTCTCGCCCCACGCACGTTGGACGACAAACTTGAAGGAGATTTGGACCAAGTATGGGCGCCAAACTTGAAACGGTTGTTGCCCCACGTTTTAGGTACAAACTTTCGGTGGTCTTCGCCCCGAGTTTAGGAACTAACTTTTGCGGCGGTGTCGTGTTTATTTTATGTTTAATAGTTATTTTAATGTTTATTTATTTATTATTTATGCCTCAGATGCTTCAGTAGTATTTTGTAGAACAAGTATCTCTTATTAGGGCTGGTACGGCTGAAGAATAATTGTATTTTACTTTTTTATTAATCCTTCACACGGTTGAATAACACTTCAGTGATGTATCTTACTATAGAACTGTAATATATATATATATATATATATATAATCACCGCAATGAATTATGTCTCACACACAATCACTGAACCCGTACCGAACCGAACTGCGTGGGTACGCTACCTACTAGCGCCAACCGTTTGAATTTATACATTTCTCTATTTATAGTTTCTGATTGGCTAAGTCTACTCCAATAGGATACCTATTTTACTTTAGCTTTTTCTAGTTTTTGATTGGCTAAGCCTACTCCAATAGAATACTTTATTTTTACCTTGGCTTTTCTTTCCACATCCACGTGACTATTTATAAACTGTTTTAAATGTTACATTAGTATTGTTACGAGAACTATTAGTAGCCTTTTTTAACTTTCTAATTTATTGTTGTCTCAAGGTTACCTTATTGTTAGCAACTTTCGCTTCTACTTTGTAATTCTGTTTGCTACGTAAGGCAGCTTGCTTCTATTCTCACAGCTCCTACATTGTTAAACTACGTAATACATTCAAATAACATTTTATACATGTACATAATAAAATAAACATAATAAAATGACTGTAATATACATTTTATATATTATAACATACGCATATTGCTTTTAGGCGGGCTGTTATTTTTTTTTAAATATTATATAATTAGACATATCATTTTAAGCGATAAAAATACTGCATCACCCCCATTGTACGTAACTGAACATACTTTATTTTTATAATGTTGTATAAATAGGTATTAAGTATGTATTTCATTATATGTGTACTTAATTTGGTGGCATTATAACTGCCCAGTTGTCTGACCTAAAATAAACAAATTTTAAAAAAGGAGAATCTTTGATGTATTATACAAAATACATTTTGGATAAAGTTGGCCTGGGATAAATTTGGAGGGTTGAATAATTATTAGAAAATTGTTTCACAAACTAAATTAAATTAAAATTCAAGACATTGAAAAGATTAATTTTCCATATAAAACTTCTTTGAGTATATAAAGAAAAATTGAAGCTGGATTGCAATAGCGAATTATGTTCAGCAGTGTAACCATAGAATTCTAGATTGAGAAAAACTAAGATAGAGAAATTATGGCTGAACAAATGGTTGGGTTTTCCAAGGATACGGAAGAAAATAAAATAAATGTAAAATTAATGAAATTATTTGGCAGAAGAACTAAATGGTTTAATAAAAACAATAAATGGGATGAAAGGGAGTTGAAACGTAAACGTAGTCCGAACCAAAAGCTCAATAATAAGAGTGAACTCATTGGGCCCCCAGAAACTCAGCAGCTTATTGCAGTGATTTTTAAATTGATTATGTTTATATGGATCATTATATAATTATTGTAATGCTATACATTGGGCTGTATTGTAGCAAATTCAATATTATATATTGCTTTCAATACCCGAAATAAATATTTATTTACTCATTCATTCGTATTGCGACCATTATAAGGGGCTGTGAGTTGGTGGTGTTCTTTGTTGAGTTATTCATTGAATTTGTTATCTTCTCGCTTTATTTATGTAACACATTTACTTTCGAATTCATATTTTTCAGGTACCTACAAAATTAATCCACATTCTGACCATAGCTGCAGAGGAAGTCGATATATTGAATAATAACAGTAATAATAAAATATTGCAATACTAAGACTTTATTTGTATTGGACTGCTCACTGAAACTGGCGCAGGCCGCAACCCATCATATGTTACAAGCTACATTACACATTACTGCTTTAGTTATTATTTATGTACTCATAGGTTATTGTTATTTTCCTCTTGAACACTCCATTTCCATTTATATTTTGCTTTTTCTAAATACTGCCCTATTTTCTTACAGTTTTTGTCTAAAATTTAATTTACGTTAACTTTCCTTCTCATTCTTAATTGTACACTTTCTTTTCTCCAAATCTCTGCTTTGTTGCAATCAAATAACATGTGCTGTATATCTTTTACCCCACATAATAGGCACTGACCCTGTGGGTAGCTATTTTATGACCTTTCTCCACACTCCTGCTCTTAGTCATGGTAATATTTCGCTTTTTCTTTTTCATTGATATTGTCTATATACCTCTCTCTTTCCAATGGTTTTTCATTGAAATACAGAATACTAGTGACCTCTTCTCTGATAGTTGACTGAACAATTTTTGAATCTCATTATCTTCATATCTTCTGGGGCCTTTCAAAAAACCTTTCTTATATGTTTCTCTTTTTCGCCCAAATATTCCCCTAGCCATTATTTTCTAAGTTATTTTTAAATAGCTTAAACCGTAATTTGTGGAACGTTTTTCTTGGCATTTTAAACATTTTTAAATAAATTATTATTATTATTATTATTATTATTACTATTATTTAAGTTTAGGAACCTTTACCTACCAGTATACCAAAGCACTCTCCATAATCCATCCTTTCCTTGCTGCTCTTTCCATCTCAATTTGAGCAACTTCATCAGCTGTTGCTATTGGCAAACCCAGAACTTCCTTGCAAAACATCTGCAGGTACTCCACAACTCCCACCCATTTTCAAGTCCGCATATTTAAATACCACATAAAATTCTAGTCTGAACCACTGAGTTATATACTTTTCCAATCATAAAACCTACTCTGGTATTTTATATACATCCTCACAGCCATCATTGCTGCTTTCTCTTTTGCCAGTGGTGTTCTCTTTTGGCACTCCCATTTTCCTCCTGTGTCTATTTTAATTCCCAAGTAAGTGCAGTCACGTACAACTTTATGAGTTGTTATAACTGAGTACTTCAATATTTCATCAGGTTCTTTGTAATGAAATGCACCTTACCTAACAGAAGCTATTTTTCGTTGAATATTTATTAGTTATGAGGTTGGTAGAAAACTTTAGAACTCTTGTGAAACGATAATGAATAGAGAGTAGCCTTGCACATAAGACGTTTTTCCTTTCTTCATTGTAGTCTATTCCACATCTCTCCTATAGAGTCGCCACATTGGGGGTGGTTGTTGAAGTTCCATTTGTCCAAGAGTGCACAATAGCTATACAGATTGTGCATTTCCTTCTTTTGTTTCGCCATCTCTTTGGAAAGCCTTCTTCGCTTCAAAGAGATTCGGTACCCTTGAGGCATTTCTCCAGGGATATAACACGCATCGAGTTACATAATGCAAAAAGCTTCAGGAGAAAGCTGCTCAGGCATGTTGTTGCTTACCAGAATCCGTTGTGTCGGTATTCCGACACAAAGGCTGTAAGATAACGTCTTTCCAACTGCGTTTTCATAAAGTTCGGATAAGACATACCAGTAAACCGCTATGGCTCTAAACAGTGTCATTTCTGAAATCTTTCTATAAGAAAATGCTTCATCCGGAATTACGGATAAGCCACCATTAAAGTGTATAACTTATACATGTTACATAAAATTGAGCACTAAATCTTCCAAGAAAGTGTCGTGGCGAGAAGTAGCTGGACAAAAACCATAGTTCCAAACACGATTAATCTTTTGTTTTATTTTGTTACTAAAATCCAATAGATCCTATAAAAACTTAGAATCCTGAGTGATTCGTGAAAATACGATCATGCAGTCTTACAACGCAAGTAGTACTTTATTACAACAAAGTGAAAAAAAAATCTTTTAAATAATTGCAAATCTGAGGCAGTTCTTCCCTCAGATTGCTCCTCAGATAACCCCTTCTGAAACTGAAAAATAATTATTGGTGATAAGTGCTGGGAGGATAGAAACTAAGCAGTATTATGCTATGGTTAGCAAGGAGGGAGAGGAAAGATGGCGAAAAAGAGCTCTGAATTATGATCCAGCGAACAGAAGAAGAGGAAGACCTGCATCGCAATGGAGAAAGGGAATTAGAACGGCTATGCTCGATAGGGCATTGGAGATGAATGGAGTGATAGAAAGATAAGGTGATCGAAATGCGGGATGGGGGAAAAAAAACTGTAGGACCCCCACTTTAAAAAGAATATTGTTATCAATTGAGGTCGGCAGCTAATATTGGAAGGAACAATGTTAGCTCAGAATCGAAACTGTTTTATCCAAAAGTAAACATAATAAAATAGTGCAAATATGAAGTTAATAATAGTAATACAAATAATAGAAAATAAAGCAGTTGAGCAAGTAATGATATAATAATATGTTAATGACCGAGGATCCTAAAGGTCATTAGCCTTCCTCGACCCCCGTTTCCCGATGTCCATAATCCGGAATAAACTATTGATTTCAGCGGTGTGCTATCATAATAATCGAAAAACTAATGGTGAAATGTGCTTCAGGATGCATAATGTGCGGTCTAAATTGGTTCTGGCATAGATTAATTATTGACTTCCTGCTAACCAGTGAATCAGCCACCCTAATTTTCAATTTATGCAACCTGCTAAGCGACAGCTGTGCATTTCTCGTCGTCTGCTAACGACTCAGTTACGTTTATAAATATAGACAACGAAGCCCTGATGATGTGGGTGTAATGTGTCAGGTGGAATTTCATTTGGTGTGAACTGCCTGGATTCGAGGATTTTCCCTTATCTCCAAACCTCAAAGATATATGCTGGTAACTCGCTCAATAGATCCCTTGCTCATTGAACATTATTACACAGACTTCATTCACCGAATCTGCAGATGTGAGTGTTAAAAGGAAGTTGAGAGTCTCTCCCAAAAATACATGACGGTGAAAAAGAGAGTTAAGAAGCACAGGATACTCTTTAGTGAAGTCGATCCAAAAGCAGTCTTTACATGCATTTGCTTTTCCTTTACACTACATAATACATCCTCAGAAATCTCCTCTGAACGAACTATCTTCTTTTGGTTCCAATGATCGTCAAGGAGACTCTAGCAGTTAATGCAACTGGAGAACTGATAGACTACGTAATTTAAAGAGAATCTACCCGAAATTGATGCTCTACACCAAAGTCTCGTGGATCTTGAGGAATCTATATTTCAGTTTTGACCTAAACTGCATAATTATACTTATAATATTTATGTGCTACAATCCATGTGGAAGATTATTTGTTTTACACATACATTTCGTTAAGTAACCCTTTTATTATTCTGGAAAATAAAACTATTGTTCTGAAAGGAATCTTACATTACTTATAAACTCATTTCAATAATTATTAACTGCAATTGTAAAACTGTACTCCCTACTCAGGCAAAAATAATTGTTTACTCATAACGCGTTAAGTATCTTCAAATAATGGAAGTCCAGCATCAACCAATTAGCTCATAAACAACCAATAAATAATTTAATTTTTGTGCTGCGGATCTTACAGCTCGCTTAATACCCTTTATTTTTTCCATTTTTAAAGCAACTATGGCATTTCTAAGTCAAAATTTTCACTTCAACTCCAAAATAAAACATTATTAACCCAATATAACGAAAGGTTTAACAAAGTATCAAACATAAATGGCAAAGGAAACAAAAGTTTCATTCACAAAAATGTGGTTATAAGTGTACAGTATAAGCCAAAACGAATAATCCTCGTATCACTTGAGTAACTACTGCCGTTTAACGATTAAAATGAAGAGTCCACGGAAAGAACATGCTAAGTCACCTGTAATATTTTGTTTTTGTTGCCATATGTTAGCTTATAGGTTAAATTATCTTTCTATTACTTCAGCAAGACAAATATCCTGCTTAGTCACTAGATACAGAGGCAAAAATAATTGGGGGGTACAGGGAAAGAACATGGTGACGTCGCTACACTGTTGCTGTTAATTTTCCTTCATTTATCCATTGTTGTCGTTATAAGAGACAATTATTCTTGAGTAAACTTAAGAGTATTCTGTGAGTGTTTAAAGCTGTTAATTTATACACAATGTCTAAACCAAAGGCTGTTAATGAAACTAACACACTTTCAAGCGCCAAGAAGAGGAAATGTTTTGGGGGAATGAGTGAAGTTTAAAAGAAATTAAGACTGCAAAGCCATGGAACAGGAAGGGATCGTGAGTGCAGAAAAAAGTATTTTCATTTAGTGGGCGAAAGCCAAATAAAGGAAGTAATTAAGACAGGGAATGAATTTAAATCACATATAAAGTCAATTTGTATCTCAGTGGATTTATTACTATTTTCCCAGTGCAAAACAGAAGGCTACAAAAAGGTAAAGAGGCTTCTTTTCGAGATGCTTCATATAAATTTAGGGTTGTCTTGCCGATGTACTCAAGTACAGGAATACGTTGTGTGTCAGAAGGCATTCATTTCTCTACATTGTATTAGAAAAAACTAAAATTAATTATACAGTTAAGTCCTTGAAGTCTGCAAGTCAAACACCTCGTATTGCTGTAGGTAAACATATAAAGTATCATCATAAACTAGATCCAGAGAAGCTTAAACTCGTTAATGACCACATCAATTCTTTACAGTGTAGAACCAGCGGCTACGGTCTACATGACAGAAAGAGTATCTTCCAGAGGAGTTATGTGTTAAACAATTGTTTACAATGTTTCAGAAGATTCATCCAGAGCTCTGCGTTGCCTGTGAAACATACAGAGCGATTTGCAACATAGATTTCAATATCTCATTTGGGTATCCACGTATAGACACATGCAGCACACGTGAAGAGTACACTGCTAGAAAGAAGGCATTGGAATTAACACTCCGCAGAGAAGGATGGCAATAGCCAAAATACAATAGAAAAGGAAGTAAAAGATATATGCACACTGAGTGAGCTACATCTACGGAAACGTGAAACATTTTATGAAAGGAAGAGAACCCTAAGAGCCCAGAGCCAGAAATTTGTCACAAAATAAGCTATCTGTTTTGACTATTGCAAACATTGTCTGTCCCAAACATATCAACTAATCTTGTATACTACGAGTGACAATTTTCACAATATAACTTCATGCGTTGTCTACTGGAAAGACCATGTTTTATATGTATCCTGACACTTTAGTAACAAGGGTGAGTGATGAAGTATGCTCATTATTACAATATTTTATAAATAACTATTTTGATGCAGAAGTTGAAGTTGACTTCTTTTGTGATTCTGCTAGAGGCCAGAACAAAAATTCCACTATTTTCAGATTTTTTCCATCATTTAATAAATATACAAACAAAAATTCGAAGTGGTTCGGCGCTCTTTTCCAATAAGAGGACATTCTTATTTAGAATGTGATAAGAATGTCGACTTAACTATAGAAAACTAACGCTGAATATCCTGGTGATTGGGCAGAGATCTTAAAAAGTGCTAGACGGAACCTATGCTGTTTAATGTGAACCAAGCATTTATACGAGGATGGACTGAACTCCTGAAGAAGCAGTGTGTATCCAGGATACCCTTTGCAACTCCACTCTCAGAGAATTCGAAGCCTCAAATTGTCATGGGAATTTAGCACGCTTCTGAAACACCTACACTGGAGCTTGGGAACAACTCTCATATTATTACCACAACAGAGGAGGAGACTTCCAAAGCTTCCCAGCTTCCAAAGAATGAATTGCTGGTGCCACATGTTGCTTATGAAGGTATGATAAAAAAATTCCACGTCTGATTTTCAAATTAATTTTTAAAACATGTATGCACACAAGAGACTTGTTTAATACTTATGACCTTAGCTGTTTAGCGCCCTTAACCCCCATATCATCATCATTTAATACTTATGTATTATATATTCCAGTAGGACCATTGCCATTAAGTATGCAGATTTGCAGGTGTTTAAACGTTTCTATGGTTCAAAGCACAACATTTCTTCTCCAATCTACCCCATCTGTGGAAAATTAAATTGAGTTTTATTTATGGACGCTCTTTAACTACTATGGTTCTTAGCGTCCCATTCTATATTGTGCGTGAAAGACGGAAATTTTGCTCAGAGGTCTCTTTATCAGGCTTGAGGTTCTTTTACGTGCCGTAAATCTGCGACACGGGACCACCGGCGTTACTTCCCTTCTGAAGAAAGTCATGCTAAGGATTTTTACGCCCGAAAAAATCCACCCCTCTGCCGGGTTTCAACCCGCAACCTTGAGAATTGGAGGCTAGCACGGTACACCTAGAGCACGGAGGACGACCCCATCTGTAGATGGAGATGGCCAGAAGATACATTTAACTGCAGAGACTAACTTTTCTTATATTTACCCTTTGGTTTATTTGTGCCATAGTAATTTTTATAGTGATATAGTAATTGTTTTGAGCATTTGAGCAGAAGTTAAAACTTAACATATCTTTCACTTTCTTTGTTCATATTAGGGTAGTGTACATAAAATGTCAGCAAAGTTGTTTAAGATAACTCAGTAGGAACTAGCTTTTTCCGTTATCTGTATTTTCTTCCAACTTAGCATGTTTAAAATTAATATACATAAATTAATAAAGTTTTGATAGTGTTTTAAAGTTAAAAGATGCTTTCCTGTAAAATTTATAAAAAGTGAGTTAGCATGTTCTTTCCGTGAACCCTTCAATTATTACGCTTCGAGTAGATCTTAAAACGTATTCAGAGTTTTGAGGTTATAACCGAGTTAGTTCTATGTAGATGGTTCAAATTAATACGTTCGCATATAGACGCAGGAAAACCGCGAAAAATTCTTCGGCCAGATTGGACTGTCCCGGAGGTTTGAACCCGGGACCTGCCGAATGCGGGCCACAGACGTTGCCGCCTGAGCCATTCCACTCGGTCGAATAGCGACTTACCACTTTAAAAAATCAGATGTGTTGCATTCACAAGACTTTCTCTTCTTACTCTTCTACAAATGATTCTTACGAAAGCTTACTCTTCTGTTTACTTCTTTTTGATAAAGATAAACTATCTGTTCATATTTGAACATTTCGTTGTAGGTGTAAGAAGAATAGAGTAGGCTAAAGGGATAGGCAGCTTTTTAAAAGGGCGTCGCTGTGTGATAGCTTTGTAATTACATGCTCTTTGTATGGCCAATAGAACAAAACGAATAGCGACTTGCCACTTGAAAAAAGTTTAAATATTTGAAAATTCAAACCAATAGTAGATTGGTCCCGTAGCAAAGTTAACAAGATTAAAAATAAATAAATAAAAACAACATCTCGGAAATGGTCAACTCCACAAAAATGTTATTTGACATAAATTGTGTGCTATAACGAGATCTACGTTTTTTGTGTAGTAAGATTTTGTCTATTTCTTATGGTTTACGAATTTTACAAAAGTCATTCAGAATGAAGAGAAGTTCACAGGCTATTCGCAGAAAATTAAAGATATGCATTTTATTTTTCATAAAAATATCTTACACATTTGGTACTTTAATTAAAATTATTTTAGCCATTTTTGAAGAAATAAAAAAATAACGAAATTTTTTATGTAAAGGATTGTTTGGGACGGGGGCGTTTTCTTGAAAATCTTCGTTTCGATTCTTGATAGACTCTGAACTTAAATACCAAACTGGCATTTAATCGGTATTTTCGCTTTTAAGTTATAATGTTTACAGGAACAGACAGACGGATCGATAGCGAGAGACAGACACACACAACACGTACACGCACGCATATCTTTTTCTTAAAATGCTTTATATGCACTCAAACGCCCATGTTCCAGTGAAATCTGGGTAGTGAATTTTTGGGTGGACGAGGAAGTTTGTGACCTAATTCATAATAATATTGCAGAAATATGAACCCATTCTTTATAAAATGTTTGATGCCATATAAGAACATAAGCTATAGAGATTGTGTTTAGTTGATCTGTAATCTCTCCGTATCCCAGCATCTCATGAATGTGTTGCACACGTTTTCATCATTTCTTTTAAGCTTTTCCGGTGCCAAAGTAGCACAACCAGTTCTCCACGCCTCTTCAGTTTCTACGTCTTCTGGCAAGCAAAATACATCGTTGTCATCGTTGCACGTTTCTACCGTTATGTAGTTCTAAAAATATCCAGCCTGTTAATTAATATTATTGAATTGGAAGTTGAGTCATTTGCGTGCTTTTATTAACGTTCATATTACCAACAAACCCAGAAAAGATCACGCTTAAAGGTGTTATATTAATGAAATTTGTGCATAAGTTGTATATTTTTTTACTATTATATTATTAATTTTATACGCACATTTTTAATTTCATTTGTCTACCGTTAAAAATGTAACTCAGTTTTATTTATGAACGCTCTTTAACTGCTGTGGGCCTTAGCGTCCCATTCTGTATTGGGCGTGAAAGACCGGTAATTTTGCTCGAGACCTCTTTATCAGGCTTGAGGTTCTTTTACGTGCTGTAAGTCTATGGCACGGGACCACAGGCTTTACTTCCCTTCGAAGGAAGCAGTGCTAAGGATTTTCACACCCGAAAAAATCCATCGCCCTCCACCGGGTTTGAACCCCGGTTACCATGCTAGCCTCTAGTTCCTACAGAGGAATTTGTCTATCGTGAATATATAGTTAGACTAACCGACTTTGGAACGGCCTGGTGAGCCACAGTTGTCCCATTTTCCGCTCAGCTCAAGGCAAATGGCCTGTTGTACATCAGTTGATTTCTGGCAGTGGATGGAAAGAAAATTGCTCCACCGCAAGTTTCTAGACGTTACAGTTCATAGTAGGGCATCTATTGATAATCCTGTGGATAAAGCCGAGTGCAATGGTGTTTTTGAACCACCCAAAAGAAAAAAGAAGAAGAACGCCATAACTAGATTGAAAAAAAAAAGACGAAACACAGATCACTTTGAAATACTCGCAACCGTCATCGTTTTCAACACCTCTTGTGATACAGGTAAGCCAAGTTTGTATGCTTACATCGTTTATTGCGAGTTTCATTTACGCTGCCCCTGACTTGCCGGCTGTATAAATGTAATTCGGACGGAGGGTACGGTATCTTCGCCCAGTCCAAGGCAGCTTTGCAGTCGGTCTAGTCTAACTCTAGATTCAGTGAAAAAGAAAGAATGCCTTCCTATTTACGCGAACCGTTTTATACAACTCGCACAATAATTGTATAAATCAATAATGCCAAAGAAACAACTAGTATGCACTGTTTTTAGTACTAGCTCTTCCACGTTGGTATGCGATATTCGCTAAAATAAGTAAACCTATCCAGGCAGTGACCAGGCAAGACCTTTCAGGCTATTCACGAATTCACGCACTAAGTTTCCAGTCTGTATCATACGGAAAGTTTGGAGACATATGCGTTAAAATTATCTTATAATTAATATAAAAATTCCCATGCTATAACTGTGTATGTTGTTAAACATTGGGGCCAATTCTGGCCCTATAGGACATTACCATCAGGAATTTACCAGCCTGCTGCTGTCCTCATCCAGGAGCAGCGAACTGAAGGCAAATTCATGCTCTGCCGTACAGTCCCTCAAACCGGCGAGCACAATAATCAGTAAGTATTAGTATAGATGAGGTATTCGCCAGGTCTGGATATTGACATCGGCAGCAGGATGGAAAGTCCCTGCGAGATATGGCGATGCAATTAGTAGCTACTTATTAATCATTTACGGTATAACACGAAAATTGTTAATTTCCTTGACATTTTTGTATCCAATTTTTCTTTAGAATTGACCCTGAATGGTTAATCTTTGAATTCGTGGATATTTTCTATACTTGAGGTTAGTTCCTTAAAGAAAAGTAAGTATGCAGTGAACGGAATAGGTTGCAACAATAAATCTCGTCTTTCAGCATAATTAGTGTTTTCTTTCCAAAATCACAAAACGGAGACTTCTGGCAAAGCACTATTAAATGCGCTGGCTGTCAGGAGACATCGGATCTAGATGACGTAGGGGAAAGCAATTAAAGCGAAGGAAATGAGGTTGACTCTATTGGTAATCCCTTGGAAGGGAAGGGTGTTTCTCTTCTAGAAAGAGTAATTAACGCAAATGTCTCAAAACAAAAGTATCGACTTCTCACATCTGCGATACAAAAATATATTTTTCCAGCCATCAAACTAATTTTATGTGGGACATATGTTTTAGTAATAACGGCGGAATGTGTGCTTAGTATACAATAAAATATAAAAGTTATATTTTTTATTTCTCTGCCCTTTCGTCTAGAAACAATAGATGGAGGCACACACCAAACTTCTGAAGTTTTCCACCTTTTTAAGAATGCAAGGCGAAGATTTTATGGAATTAGCTTAACCCAAACCACAATTAATAACGAAAACCGCTGTTGCTGTCTGAAAAATGGTTCTAGCATTTAAGGAAAACTATTAATATTTGAGATATTGATGTGACAAATGTAGATATTGAACTTTCTGTATAGAGTCTGTTACGTTCCTTTATTCCGTTAGATATTACATAACTGAGAAACCATAAGAGATAGAAAACGGTACTGTTCTATGTACTGAAGTTCTCCAGCGCCAAAATTCCTGTTTCGTTCGCTGTTCTCCCCGTCACTTATAATGTAGTACCACTTTCTTCTACCAAGAATTCAGGTGTCTGCGTAAAGGTTGCCTCGAAAAGAGTCGTGAGTAGTAGGACGGCCTCCTCCTGCACACTGTAGAGGGTCTGTATTCTCAGGAAGATGGGCTTCCCCGCGTTTCGGAAGAAGGATAGTTTAAACCGAATTAGGGCATGGCTGTTCTGTTCAGTCTGTGCTTACTTTTCGAAATAAGAACATATAGGATTTATGTGACCTTTCCAATAGGATTTATTGTAGACGGATATTTAGAAGTGCGAAACCTTTCCATTTTTAACCTACCGAAAAGTCAAACATATTCATTGAATAAAGTGCAGTATAAACCCTTTAGAACATTTACTGATAATATATTTGCTTTAGAAACTGGAATATAAATATCAAATTTTATCCCTCTCTCCTTAGGGAATATAGACTTGCTCTTATTTCTATTATGCTTTCAGAAATGCACAGAACGTGTATCCCATTACCTGAACATTATTTCTCTCTGTCTGTTTATTTTGCAATACATTTGCTTTAAAAACTGAAATCTAAATATTACTTTTCCCTCTCTCCTTAGGGAATATAGGGAATAAAGACTTGCATTTATTTTTATTACGCTCTCAGAAATGCACAGAACGTGTATCCTATTACTTTCACATTGTTTCTTTCTGCTGTTTTCTGTGCAGTTACATAATACCTGTATAGTATTTAAAATAGGTTACCTAATGACAAAGTTAACAGAATTCAAACAAGTGCAACTTTGACACCTGTACGGAGCTAATCCTTAGTTTCTTGAGTAGTTGAAGCCCCTACAGCGTGCACGAATGGCAGTGTTGTCCAACTTTCTTATTTGCTCGGCCAAATTTAACTCATGCCTAAAGGAGATGCGGGAGTTGCCGCCATCACAACCACTATTCGACTGCTACTACTACTACTACTACTACTACTACTACTACTACTACTACTACTACTACTACTACTACTACTACTACTACTACTACTACTACTACTACTACTACTACTATTACGAATAAAAAAATAATAATAATAATAATAATAATTACTAACAAAAATGTAATAGCTACCCAAAAATATTTCAAAATAATTATAATTAAAATTACTTAGATTTACAGCTTACATAAATAATGTGAAGTTTGAAAGCGCTCGTTCGCTGCAAGTTCAGAAAAATGTGGTGTGTGAGTGCTCTATGCGTCATGTAGATGTAAGTTTGTCAGGCTGGATCGGCATTTATTCTTGATAATGCCCATAGATGAAAATTTGACCTCGCAAAGATATGCCGAATCAAAACAAGAGTAAGTTTTCAAAGCAACACTACAGACCTTTGGATACTTAATCCTGTTCACCAGAGTCCAGAAGTTGCATAACATGATTTCAAATATATATTATCTTCTTGAATTTTTAAAATTTCCATTACTAATTCTTCAACATTACAATTTCCGAAGATCTCACACACCTTATCTATAAGTTCAGTAATGTCAACCAAACCGAATCGATTATTGATAAACCTAAAAGATAGATCACATTCAACGACATTTACGGTTTCCGTAACTAATTTAAAAGCTGGAAAGTGTGAAAGGGAATTTCTTTTTAAACGCGCAAATCATAGCTTACTTTCCTCTGAAGAGTATTTACTACAAGTATAATGCCTTCCCTTGTAATTCGAGGTTTAATTCGTTTAATTTTGGTTGATATCTGCCAAAAACCTAAATATAGTAGCCATGGTATCTCATCAAGTTCTTGACAATATTTCCCAGAAGATGATTTCAGAAAATCTCTGATCTCATCCAGAAGACTGCAGAATCGTTTCAGTTGCCCCCTACTAAGTCTCCTTACATCTGTATAAAGAATTACGTCGCCATGTTCAAAATCTGATATATTCAAAATATTTCTGAACGATCGCTAATATGTAGAAGATGATCTGATGCAATTTACTACATGAGTTACAACTTTCACGAAATGGCTGAACTTCAAAACCTTTGCGCATGAATGTTTTTGATGAATAATGCAGTGATAAGGAAGAAATTTTGGAAATTAATCATCTTTAGCACAAAGAGCAAGAAACCCATTATTCCTACCAATAATTGAAGGTGCTCCATCTGTTGTTATAGCAACACGTTTAGAGAGTGGAATATATTTCAGGAATACGTTAAATATGTCTTTTCCTCTAGTACGTTCACGAAGTGGTAAGCTTTTACAAACTCCTTAACCGTAAAATCATAAGAGACCAGTATAATAAATACACACAACTGTCCAATTTCGGAAATATCAAGGATTTCATCCAACTGAAGCGAAAAATATTCACGATTGCACGTCCTGATATAATTGAGACTCTAAATTGCTAGAAATCTGTCTAACCCGCCTAACAATTGAAGTCCTTTTATGGAAGACATAAGTGCAGATTTATCTCTGTGATCATTGTTTCTTTACTGGTAATTGTTTCTTTAACAATTTCCCCGTCACTGAAAGTATTTTATTCTTTTCAGCTAAAGCATAACAGACTTTATAAGAGGTCATTGTCACCTTAATACACTGGTGTGCAAAACCTAAGGACGAGATGGGTAAAGTAACATAACAAATGAACTACTTGGTGGAATTAGATAAAGGTGCGGGAGCATGTTGCCAGAGGTCTCTCACACGTTCACAGAAAGCTGGACGTCACATGGCGTGAGTGTAGCGAGCCTAAAGTGCCAAATGGGTCTGGTCCCGCAACACGGGGCAGTTGACAAAACAGGACAAGACGGTGTGTGGCAATTAGCGAGCTGTTACGGTGCACTGTAGTGGTGTTCTTCATTGCAACATGGCCCGTAGACACCATTTGGATGACTTCACACGGGGAAGAATTATCGGGAAACTGGAAGAAGGGCGAAGTGTGACGAGTGTAGCTAAGGAGTTTGGAATTGCTCACAGCATTGTTTCACGTGCATGGGGAACCTTCCAAACTGCAGGCACTGCTGTCCCAAGGACAGGTGGTGGTCGACCACGCTCAACTACAACAGCAGATGACCGCTACATTGTGCAACAGGCAAGAAGGGAACCACGCCAAACAGCGGGTGCAGTTGCAACCACATTTAACAGGACAACTAGGCACGCAGTCTCACGATACACAGTGGCACGGCGACTACACAGAGGTGGTCCCTTTGCCCGACGGCCAGTACGTTGTGTTCCATTGACATCCGCACACCGCCGCACGGTTTGGGATGGTCCCAAGAGCATCAAAATTGGACAAACGAGGAATGGGGTCGCATGCTCTTCTCGGATGAGAGCAGATTCAGTCTAAGTAGTGATTCTCGAGGTACCCTCATCTGGCTAGAGGTGGAAACACGTAATGAACCCAGGAACATCCTTGAATGTGATAGTTTTGGTGGTCTGGGTGTTATGGTTTGGGGAGGCATAATGTTGAATGGGCGCACCGACTTCCAAATCTTTGAACACGTTACGCTCACTGGTCAACGTTATTGTGATACTGTACTCCTTTCCCATGTGCGTCTTTTCAGGGGTGCAATCGGCCCTGACTTCATTTTTGTGGATGACAATGCGCGACCGCATCGAACAGCGCAGGTGGAGGATCTCTTGGAACGAGAGGATATTCGGCGAATGGACTGGCCTGCGCGTTCCCCCGGTTTAAATCCCATCGAACACGTGTGGGATGCTTTGGGGAGACGCATTGCAGCACATCCACATGCGCCAACGACCATCCAGTAGTTGTCAACAGCGCTGGTGGAGGAATGGAACGCCTTGCCACAAGAACTGCTTACCAACCTTGTAGCCAGCATGGGAGCACGATGCAGAGCATGCATTGCTGTCCGTAGTGATCATACACCCTTTTAAGCAACATGTATCTGTTTCTGTAAATCTAGAGAGCATATGCCGTATTGACTTTAGTGTAGCTTACGGTCTATGAATAAAAGTGGCATTTCTGTTCGTCTCATTGCATATTTCGTTTAGTTGCCTACTGTAGCATACCGTAGCATTTCCCTCTATGTATGATTCAAGTTTCATCGAGCTATATTACTTGGCGGTGTCAGCATGCGAAGATTACTTTCGTCCTTAGGTTTTGCACACCAGTATATTTGCTGAACTGGCTTTGCAAATACACATCGCTGTAGGTAATATTAATTTATATTATAAGTATCCAACTTTGTACTTTCGTAATTCACTGTTGAAGTTCGTGTGATCTGTCAAAAATGACGTTTACATTACTTTTCTTAGGAACAGACACACTACTGTTACACAATAATCACACGGGTTTTCCTCTGAATTCGACAAAACAATACTGCTATCCCAATCACTGTTAAAACTGTAAGGCTTTGCCGTTTAGCCATATTGTATTAAGATAATCGATCACAACACAAGACACGTAACTGAACCTGACAAGCTCTCAAGTTATAATGAATGTTTGGTTCAAAAACTGACTCCCCTCCCTCGCTATCGGTACAAATGCTAATGTTCAAAAGGGCGAACTATTGCCTGGGATATAGCTTTGTTGGGGTTAAAGTGACTTTGTCTCCAGTTCCCGACAAATTGAGGTCTAAGGACAGCGCAAATTACGGAAGGAGAGGGGTGGGTATCAGTGAACCTGTGTTGTCTACGGCAGAAAGTTTTATGACACCACAGTGGACTATAGTTGCTTGAAAGGATAAAACACCATTAGGATAAGTCTTTCGATAGGAAAGGACTGATATAGTTTGGTTAGGGAAATAATAATATAGCTTTGAGTGTAAAAAACAGCTTAATGGGCGTGTATTGGGAAGATGTTCGGAAGGAAATAGTTTGGTCTTGAAATCCGAATTAATATTATAAATCGTCGGAATAAAAATTTGCTTATGAAAGCCGCCAGGAAAATACACCACGGGCGCCACGTTGAACAAGGCTGGGGCCACCCATTGTACTAATCAGTATCTATATGAAGCAGCCTTATATTTCTAACTTTGGATTTTAATTCGGGAACATCATTTATCAGAATTTGGACTGATTCCACGTTTATTTATTAAATGTTGCATTTAAATGCAAATGGGAAGTTACTCATGTTCCTAATGGGTAAAGACGAGAATTCCATTCACTATAAAATCCCAAAATATGCATGCATTCATGCACTATCAAAGTACAATACATGCGCGATCAAGTGAAAAATACATTAAAATATGCACTATCATATTTGTTCCCAAGTCATTAATTCCTTCCCTTTTTGCGCAGTTAAGAACTAACAACATTTCTACATTTTTTCTGTGAAGTTACTGCGCTTATCCGTCGAAATATTTTTGTAGGCAGAAAATGACCTCTCTATATAACAAGAAGTTATAAGTGCAAATTTAAACGAACATATTTTTGATAGTGTCATGTTTCTTCATTCATGCTTTCATCACAAAATACCTTCTTGCTGAACAAAAGAATCGTAGTGTGGGTTCCTGTTTATGATACTGTCCAGTTTGTTCTTTGCAACTACTCCCACTTTCCCTTGGGCATGACTGAGGAATCTATGGAATTCCTCAAGAATGGACATTGAGTCTACCAGTGGCAGACACGCGGCTTCTAATTTTGTTACTGTAGAGGAAAATTTAGAGAAGTTTGTCTTAATGTAAACTAAATCTTGCTGAACACTTTTGCATTGAAATGCTGCTTGTGCATCTCTGATACATACGGCATCATCTGGCGAGAAGCTATTCACTATCTAGAATGAAAGAAGTATTGAATTTAGAATTAAATATTGAAGTATTAATTTTATTGTAATTAACTACGTATCATACCGATTTGACATCAAAATTGTCGAAGTAAAACATTCCAGCTCCCACCCAAGTACACCGTCTAGTAAGGATGGGCTGAGGGGATAACGTAAACTCAGGTAGACTCTCTTTGTAAGCAGCTACACGTGTAGGGGCTTTTGAAAACGCCTGTAGAAAAGATATCAAAATCACTAATTTGTTTTTATAGCTTTGGGACCATTAAAACTGATATAACCTAAATTTTACACATACTTTTTTAGTTGAGGATATCAAATTATCGAGTCATAATTAGAGCGCATTGTTTCTGCAACACAATGGAGCCCATGAGCAAGACAAATAGTGTATTTTACATTTGGGTAGAACATTTTAATTGCTTTCGCTGCCTTCAGCATGTAGGGAGCAGCATCACTTAACAAAATAACTCTGCTTTTATTTGAACCACAGAGTACCTAAAATACGAGATCATTTTCGCAGAAAGTGATTTATAAAAATAGGATCTTAAATGAGTATAAAATAATTATTTAAAATATTATGAAATTACCATATCTGATTAAAACTTACGCAATCCATCATTAAAGAAACTAGTAATTGTGGAGTTAATTGCTTTTTGCAAGAATTTACAGCACACTAGATGGAGTTGACCAGGCCCATCCTCAGTTAATTTTCCCACTATTAAGTTAGCAACATAACGCCCTATAAGATCAGTTATTTCATCTACAGATGTCCATATGTTTGAAGTTTCCAAGTCCTCGCGAATTTTATCTAATACCTGGTTAGCAAAACAAGTATTTTTACGTGTGTGAAAATAGTTTTCATTTATTTTTACACAAAATTAAATTTATTTTGGCAAATACATTACGTAGGCCTACCTGATTATATGCTTTTGGAACATAAATTTTCCTCTATGTCGAGGGTTCAGGGACATCGTTTGATGTACACTTCTCAAAAAAAAAAAAAAAATTGAGGGTTGGGTTTCTGCGTTTCTCAATTGGTATATTTGCTCCTACAAAAGTATCACACAAATCCATGAAAAAATTATTTTGCTGCGACTTTGGTGTGTTGCAGATTCTTGCGTTTTTCGCATTCTTGCATTACGTCACGCAGTTTGAATTTTTTTGTACATTTTGCCTGAAATTATAAAAGATCTTCCTGTTGTATGGATATTATTTAAAAAATGGCATTCTTATGTAATAAATTATTTAAAATAAATTTTGTAACGTTTTACGAAGAACAAGTGCCATAGAAAATTGTCGGAAAAAGAATAGCTTACCTCTTTACTATAACAATCACAATACAACATTCCTATCTGATCTAGTAAAATCCTTTCCTTTTATCAATTGTTCCAGGAGTACACTTCTGGAATTTTTAATTGGAGGATATTAGAAGCACATTAACACGTGCAAACAGAATAACACGGTCATTTTACCACTTACGAGGGTGACACACTGCGAAAACAGGTTAGCGAATGAAGAATTGAAATTGCTAGTAAGGTTTGTTCAAATTACACAAGACCTCTCTGCAGCTGTCTGTTTGTCGCGTCAGCCACGGTACCTGACTTAGAAGGCTAAATTTCCATTGTTGCGAAATCAAAGGCTTGTCGGTGATTGTTGCGGATAAATAAATCTGTTTATGACAGGCGGTCTGGAGAGGGCTGTCGGTAAAATTCTGGGAAATCATCCTACTGTGAGAATCTTAACTTTCTATTTTTGTTATTCCCCTCCCCTTTTCTTTCTTCAATCCTAATTCCTGAAGCAAAAATAAAGATCATAAAATCGAAAAACTGAGGTATCTACTTGAAACATGCATTTAAACTGAAAATAGTGTATATTATATGCATAATTAATCTAAAAGTGCCTTATGTATGCATTATGCATGTTTTTATCTTCAAAAAGGTCAAAATATCCAAATATAAATATATACGGAAAAAGTACACCTATTTGGAATCAGAAGGTAATGAAATCGATAAGTACTAAGTTTGAGCTATGTGCAACGAACCTGTAAAAACATATATTCGTATGGAATTCTCGTCTTTAGATCAGTATTAATGATGGTGTCTGTTGTTTCATGCATCTAAATTTTAACAGTGACATGAATGTGGTTTTAAGGTGATGTTCATTTGTAGCAGCAATTGAGGGTTGTGTTTTACCACAATAGTGCTTATTTCATAATTCACACACCGATGTTTGGGCATACATTAATTTTTCCTTGGGATAAACATGACCAAGAGTGCAGAGGCAATATTTTATCTCCTTTTAAGTATAGCATAGTTATCTTATTTTAGAAAGACTTTAAACATATAACAGTTAATTAGGTTATTTATGAAGAGAAGGCTGAAGAGGGGTGAGACATTTGGGTTGAGGAGAGCTTTACTGCAACAGGAACTAAAGTTAGGGGTGATGAAGACAGTGGATGAAACAGGCATAACGTTCAAAAATAAATTGTTGTGAATTATGGCGTCGTAAACACAGGAGAAATGTAGAGCTCATTAAAAAGTATAAGTTATACCAAATAACATTTTACGTAGCATTAGATGCTTTCATAATGCTGTTACGTTGTTGTACCAGATTGAAATGTTATTCGGTAAACCATCAGTGTAACGTGTTTGATAATGTACAATATTTTCTTTTTCTCTTTTTTCATTTATGACTCGTTTTCGCGACCGGTTCAAACACCATATACTGGCCAATCTGAATGAATATTTCATACCATGATTCAAGGTTATACCCAGAGATAAAACGAAATAGAAATGAAATATATGGCATAGGAAGGCTAGTGCGACAGGCAATATGTGTCTTTTCCAAAGCGGTTTACTTCGTAGCCTGAAGCGGGGAAACTTCATATTCATAGCTTCACCTCTATTTTATTGTATATGTCAAGGGATTATGTACTACATGAAAACTATGTAGCTTTTACCTTAGAATAACAACTTAGTAAAATCTCTCGGTTTACGGTAGAATTTAAACAACACGAGACTTCTGACATTTCTTGGAGTGGTAGGTTTCCATGGCAACGTCCCTTCCGCTGTTGCTCCAGCCAGTAAGGGGCCACTGCCCTCCTTTCCCTTCGCCAACAAGCTGAAGTTTGAGGGGTTACGTGATGCCATGTTATACTGCTTACCAGCATTCAATTAATTATTGTATTCCCTTTATTTTCGTTATTTGCTGTTTGTTGTTGAGTGGTTGTGTGTATGAAGAGAATAGCAATTTATAACAATTACTAATAACCCTCAACGTATAATAAATTAAAATAGTGCCGTGCAAAACCAGGAATACAGCAATTGTAATATTGTCTTGCATTGTCTCAACCACCACGCAAAACGAGGAACATCTGCAATATACGTTATAATACATACAAGTTTACGCGGCTAAAAACAATACAATGTTCAGCATCAAAATGGAGCAGCTAACAATGTAAGCAATAGAGCAAGTGACATCAGACAATTGAGCGGCTGTGGTATCACAAAGCAAGAGACCTGTCGAAGAAAAATGGGGAAAAAGAAGGAATTTTAGCCGAGTGCGTGGATAAAATGATCATCTACATCAGCAGTTTGTCTTCTTTCACTTCTGCTAACCAGGAAACCGACTCATCTCTTGAGTCGACCTGCCATCGCATGAATGTAAACAATTTAATTATTGTAGTAGTATTGTATTCACTGCAACTAAAAGTAAATTGAGCTAAATCGATCCTATTACAGATTATGAAAGTTGGTTATTTTCTATAAATTTCTCACGCTGTCATCTATATGTTTGCTGCATAACTTAGGCGTGGCAGAACCGTCAAATGTTTTAAACTCCGTATTTTAAATACAAAATGTTAGGAATAAAATAAAGACATTGGAGTCTTAAGTATCTTTGTGCATTGAACAAGCTGTAATTTAATTTATGATCCTAGCTCTAACCGGATCGGACTTATTTAGTGGCAAATCCCTGCGAGGTGTTAGCTATTCGGCGCGCTGCTAAACAGCTGACAGATGCTGTGTTGCAGCGTGGCAACACAGCTCTCCCACTTCTCCGCTTCGAGTAATCTGTCAGGAGTTTCAGGTTGTTTAAATGGCACTGTACGGATTGCGCCAGTATTCAGGAGGGATAAATCGCCCCCACTCTACTTGTCTTTTGCCTTTAACTATGAAAATATCGAATGAGGTGTCTTAAAGAGGAAGTGGGATGATGAACGCGGGAAACAAGTGCCACGTCACTGGTGTGAACACAGCAACTTTATAGTGTAGAACAGTTTAATAGGACCTTGTTTACATCGCGATAACTCAAAAACTAAAATGCTTATTCCAGTTCTGTAACAGGTATGTTAAAGAGCACAGATTCGATATGATGATGATGTGTGATTAGTCTCCCTGTAAAAAAATTAAACTGCTAGTTTTCTTTGTAAAACTTTAATTGAAGTAATTTGTATTTCGAAAATCTATAGTGAAGATCTTTTGCTCTTGAAGAGATAGATAGGGGAGTGAAGACAATGAAATACCCTAAAAAGTGTAAATTAACTTTTTGGAGAATAAATCTACAAACTCAGCATTTTGTCACAGTGCTCTGTATTAAATCCTGCCTCTACAGTTGGATAGTTACAACAGTAGTGTGAGGAAGTGTACGATTTTATGAGAATAAAATAAAATAAAACACGGGCTAGGCAAAATTATGGCTTATGGTGCTTAAGTAGCGTCTCAAAGGCAGAGTACGAGTGGCATGCCCGCCCAAGTCAGAGAGGGGGAATGCATGATCAGGCGAGCTACCCCTCTCAAGGATTTTTCTAAGTTGCTGCACTATAAGTAACTATAGGATCAAAGAGAAGGCACAGAGGTTTAAAATGTCGTCTACTGTGATTGTCTAAAAAATTACTCTTCATTCCGACCAATGATTGTTCCACCGTCAAAGGGTACGTATAGGCATGTAGTATTTCCAGAACTTGAAGACTGTTCAGGGGAGGTTAAGGAAGCCAGACGTTCCACTGACGTCACATTCTTTTGAGGGAAAGCCAGGGGATCATCTGTTATTAGGAATAGCCGGGTTTGTAAGTAATTACAAGTATGAGGTAAATGGGAGGATTCACCATACAAATCTTCTAGATCAGCGGTTCCCAAACTCTGGGTCGCGACCCTCAAGAGGGCCGCGGTATTCTATCTGGGGGGCCGCAGTGGATATTTGGAATTATAAATCATTTTTATTGTTTACTATTATAACAATGGGGAAAATGCAATTTAGTCACCTATTACATATTAGATTTAAACAGAATCATGTTTTGTATTTAAGAAGCATAATAATACTACAATTTCACAGTAAATCCACATGCACAATTTTATGTAAACCATTAATTATTACATTGCACATCAGGATGATTAGTGATAAGTATGAGCCTGTTTGCTATTAATTAATCGTTAAATGTCTGGCTGTATATTAGTTGCACACATTATTAAGCCACTTTCTAACTGCAGTCTATTCCTAAATTTAGTCTTGATGTTCATCATTGAGAAAATCTAATTTCGCAGAGATATGAGGTGCAGAATGGAATAAGCGCGTTTAGTGCGGCAGACACCAGGGTATTCTGTTTTTCTTGCTAGCCAGAACTGATACGCATCTTCCTTCTGAAAAGTCAGTTTAAACTTGGTCTGAAGAAAGCTCAATTACTTTATCCTTTAACTTTGCGCGAAAACTTGCAAATTAATGATTAAGCAGCGAAGTGAATGGAGGAGTCGCTAATAATTTCATTATCGAAAAGGGGGTCGTATGTGCAAGAAGTTAGGGAACCGCTGTTCTAGATCATTGTGCATTCATTTCATAAAGAAAACGGAGGAAGGCAAATAAAATTAATTAAATCGTCATTCGAGTTTGAAAAGCTGCCTTTCAACGTCGGGCAGCCACTAGTGTGTAATAAAATAAAGCTATGTATGCAAATGTTTATCTCAGCTTGAAGTAATGGAAGAACGAGTTTTTTCAAGAATACTTTGTAGAACCTATATAAAAATTCACATGACTTTCTTTACCCTCTGTCGTTTATTAGTGGATATACAAACTAGCCTTACTAAAGCTTATTTTTGTATTTTTAATCTACTTCATTTCAATCCAAATACACGTCTACAGAAATAGCCACATTACACATTTCGTTATAGATACAAAGAAAACAGCGATAGTCAAATGTTTAAGAATTGGACGCTATATGCTGGCCTTAAAATTCCACACTATTTCCATGACATCCCGAGAAACAACTGAATGTTGTTCAAGCTATTGTTCAATAGCTAAGTATTGAACAATTCGAATCATTAATAACGGATATCTCGGAAATGGCTAATGTCTCGAAAATGGTTATTTGAAATAAACTGTGTGTTTTAAAGAGATCTACATTTCCTGTGTAGTACCTACGTCTTCGTCTACCGCTTCAGTTTACCAGTTATACAAGATTATACAAAATTCCTTCCGAATGAAGAGGACTTCAAAGTCTTACCAGAACATTCAAGATATACTTTTATTTGTCATGTAAATTTATTTGTCTTTAATATATTTTAATCAAAATCATCAGAACCATTAAAAAAATAAAAAAAAAAATCGAAAAATCGTCCATTTAAAAAGAAGTTTGGAGTAGGGGGCTTTTTTCTTGAAAATCTTCTGTCACATCTTTGGAAGATAGTGAACTTATATGCCAAGTTTGGTGTTGCTCCGATTTTTCGTTTTTGAGTTTATGCTATTCACACACACGGACCATTTTCTAAAAATGATTTTATTTGTATTCAGGGGCCTCAAAACATGTATTTCGGTGAAATCTCGGTATCGAATTTTTTGGGTGGAATGCAGTACCTTCCCTACCTTATAGGTGCGATAGTAATAAACGATTGTGCAAAACTTGGACTTGCGGGATAATATCGAATGATGGTAATCTACATAGAAAATAAAACTTTTGAGTTCACCTTAATATTAAGAGCCCCCAGTTACAATTTGTACACTCAATACCTCTTAACATTTCACGAAACACGGCTTTAAGAAATTATGCTAGCTTCTGATGTATCGGTGTCGCCAAAAAAATAGTACATTTTATGAGACTCTGTATTAAACCGACGTTACCGGTTTGAAACAAATTGGAGATTAGCACGTCGACAACTTTCTACAAGAATTATAAAGCTTCATTACCGCTATATGCAGCAGTTAATTAGTTATGATTTATCTACATATGTATGGGTAGACAGACTGGAAACTAACGCTCAGTGGCGAACGCATCTATTTATGCTGTCTGTTTAAACAACCCAAGCGGTTCTGTATCCAAGGAAAAATGAGATCCGCGATTGAACATAGCGCAATAGAAAGTTTGAGTGGTGGTGGCGCCTTTATGAGCATCATTACGCCGTATGGACAATACCACGTTCAATATTTTCACCGAGCACTCGGCGGACGAAAGCAAATCGTGCAGAAAATACCTTAAAGCAGAATGATGTATCAGCACATCAAACACATATTACTCAGTCGCCACCGAACCATCGATCATCGATCAAGCGAGAATGTGCAGACGATTTTATTTTTCCGTTGCGCTTTCGCTTCGCCATCCGTAGTTCATTTGTCTTCTCGTACATGTTTTCAACCTTTACCCCAGGACCTACGTCACTATATTGCGTCACGGTTAATGATTTCCCAGCTTCTGGATCCTTTTCTTTTCAAACTCAAATTTTGTCTTCTGTAATGGTGCCTTATGGATAATTATAGTTGCTGGTTTTAATGAATCGAGGAAAAGCTTCAAAGGGAGATATAGTCAGGTCCTACACTACCGGAAAACAGGCCCGGATCTATGATCAACAAAACACCAAATTGCGGTAAGCCAGAAGCTTAGGCGATCCACCCGTTTTAGACGTTTTCAAAGATCTTTGGTTAGCTTTGGGTTCTGTTTATTGTAGAAAACATTTATTTATCGTGGATGGTAGTTCATCTCATCTGCTTTGTGACATGTTCGATTCTTTCATGGTTGATGAAATCTTAGTCATTCCAATATTTCTGTTCCATTCGTTATTCTGCATTTTCATTTCGGTTATTTTGCAACACTTACGGATGAAATTTCAAATTGCTTATTTTCAATTAATTTCTGGATCTGCTTGCTTGCCCTGCCATTTGCTATCAATGACGTATCACCAGAAAACAAGGAATGTCTCGGAAATGGTTCACTGGACAAAAAAATGTATATGACATAAAATGTGTGTTTTAACGAGATCTAATTTTTTTGTGTAGTGAACTATTGTTTATCTTTTAACAGTTTAACAGTTATGCGAAAGTCATTCAGAATGAAGAGGACTTTGGGGACATTCCTAGAAAATTCAAGATATACATTTAATTTGCCATGAAAATATGTTACACATACGATATTTTAATCAAAATCGTTAGAGCCAGTTTTGATCGAACAATGTTCCATGTAAATAAATAAAGCTATGTATGCAAACATTTATCTCAGCTTGAAGTAATGGAAGAATGAGTTTTTTCAAGAATACTTTGTAGAACCTATATAAAAATTCACATGAATGGGGTACGGGGAGTTTCTTGAAAATCTTCGTGTCGCATCCTTGAAAGATACTAAGCTAAAATATCAAGTTTGGTATTTATCCGACTTTTCGTTTTTGAGTTCTGCTGTTCACAAAAATGCTTTATTTGGGTTCAGGGCATCTCGAAACATGTATTTCCGATGAAATAATAGAATTAATGAAATGAAAACACGAAGGTGGTAAAAGCTACCATTCAGCATTTATCCCCATAATTGCTGGTATATTTTACATCCTACTTAAAGTTTAATTCCTTTAGCAAACATTTTGTTAATGAATCTACAATATTATCGAATCGCAAACGAGCTCATCTGTATCAAATCAATGTCAACGAACGTGTCTGTTGGTGTCGCTAAAAGGGTAAAAATCGTAAACGCAAAGCCGTCTATGGAAGAGCACAAACCATTCCCGAAGAAGAATCCAAACTCTTATAAATAATGCCAGCGAAGCTAAAATACTGCAACACCTCAAAGCTTTCGGTCTTTTTTGAGATCATAGGTCCATACTGAATTCGGGATTCCCATCAATCCGAGATTTCTTTGTGTAATTTTGTTACAAATAGGGGTATTTGCAGACATTTGATTGATCCGGAGGAGGATGCATGCAACTGGATAAGATAGCGAATTCCTTAGAGGTCTCCAAGGCTCTGCAAAATGGAACTGGCCTTCTTATCTCCTGATATAATTTTGTATCAAGTGTTGTTGAGATTAATTTTCAGCTAGCAGTGTTGAATGAAATGTTTGGTACCAGATCCGCCCCTTATACATGGAGAATAATAATGATGGTATTTTGCGTTATTATCGGTAAAATTTTAACTGTTAAAATATGAATTAATAGCATTTGATGTCTTATTTGTGAGTTAGAAGGCAATAATGTTATAAAAGGTATATACATATGTACATATGTTGCTATGTCCTATACGAGCAAGCTGCGTCATTAAAATTCAGGTTTGTAGAGGCAAGAATGCTCAAGAAAATGATACGCATGAAGCTGTTTAGTAAATATAATACGTTCCCATATAACCTCATTGTGCGGTGCTCTTCCAATAGCTATCTTTCAGCATTCACTTGCACATTATCACTTCAAGACTGTGATCTCCCAACTACAAGTTTTTAACAAACACATTCCCTCCCCCATTCGAAAAGCGCTAACCAACCTAGCCACTATGCAGTTTTGTAACGTCAGCTACCACAAGCTCCGTATAATGCTGTGTGGCATTCTTGAACATTCTTGCCTCTTGCAAATACAAATTTAATTAATTATCTTTGCTTAATAGTTTTTTGTGGAATTACAGATAATCTACTATTAAATTCACCACATATACGTAATAAATTAGACTAGTTTATTTGATTCACAGAGAACACACTCCAAATCCTTCTATTTCACATTTTATTACCTTCCATTATTTACCAATAGCAGAATTAACGTATTCATTGTTGCTACTCATTTTCGAATGACCATACAGGAATAACTTGCCTACGTGAATATATGGGACTGGGATCCGAATTCGATTTTTCCCTTGCAGGAAAGTCTAATGAGGTCTTTGCGATCAACGAGAAACTACATGGTGAAAAAACAGGGTGGTCACGAAAACCCCACCTTAGCATCTGGAAAGGCGGAAAACTGACCACATGCCAGCCCCAGTAGCGATGTTTCTGTGGATGGAGGCATAGGATGCAGCGGCCGTGCAGTACGCATAGCTCCTAGGACCGTAGCGCCAGGAGATTATATAGAGCCGAGCGTCGCGAATGTCTCATTCGATCCGTTTTTTAGAAAGAAAAAAATAAACATACTAAATATATCTGCCTTTTTAACTTTTTAACTAAGTTTCCTTAGAAATCACAAACGAAATATTACGAAAGGGCCTACTTTACTCATCATGGCTTATTAATCTGACTGCAATATATGCTGACAAAAAGAAAAAGGACAGGTAGGTAGGTACCTGTCCTTTGTGGTCATTACTGTTGATCGTCTGTATCGTGTTACTCCTTCTGATTTGGTGTTAATCGGTGTGCTAATATCCATGGAAACTGATACTACTGTGTGTGTTACACATTATGATGAAATTTTGAGAAGAAAAACTACTAAACTGGGACATATTTTTCTACATATGAGTGGACGGAGATATTTGAAAACGGCGAACATACTATTGATTTGAATATACAGCTTCGGGTATTGCAAACTTTAGAAACATTTAGATGGAAATGAATGCTCGGCATGTGAATTGTAAGATCAGGCGTCTTGCATTAGCTGAGATAGCCTCTTTTATTTTGCTTTTTTTTACTTTCCCTACCACGATAGAGAATACCTAATAAGTGTCATGGAAAATACATGTTTAGAGGCTCCCTAAATAAAACTTTTTAGAAAAACACCAAAGTTAGTATTCAAGCACATTACCTTCCAAAGATGCCACACGAAGATTTTCAAGAAAATACCCCCTCCCCAATCGTCCCTTTACATGGAAGATTTTTCGAAACTTTTTACTGTCAAAAAAGTTATATTCTCTAACGATTTTGATCAAAATACATGTATTAAGTATGTTTACTTCACAAACAAAATGTATATCCTGAATTTTCTAGAAATATCCTTTGAAGTTCTTTTCATTCGGAAGGAATTTTGTATAACCTTTTAAAACTGATAACACACAATTTATTTTTCCAATAACTTTTTTGTAGCATCAGCCATTTCGGAGACATCCGTTATTAATGGTTCGAATTGTTCAATTCTTAGGCATCCTTTTAAAGTCCTGCCGATTTTCAATTATTTCTGCGATGTCATGGAAAGCGTATAGCGTCCAGTTCTAAAACATTTGACTATCGCTATTTCCTTTGTATCTATAACGAAATGTGTAATGCAGGTATTTCCGGAAATGTTTATCTCGATTAAAATGAAGTAGATAGGATAATACACTTTAGTAAGAATAGGAAAGCTAGAATCAGACGAGTGAAAAATTCAGTGCCATCGCCGGTATTTGAACCACGGATCCTCCGGTTTCCGTCCGGTTGCTCTAACCACTGAGCTACCATGGCAACATGCCGAAGCAACTGGACGGAAACCGAGAGATCCGTGGTTCAAATCCCGGCGATGGCATTGAATTTTTCAGTCGTCTGATTCTATCTTTCCAACCCTGTCCAAATACGGCTTGTGTGGAAGAACAATTAATTTTGTAAGAATAATTTGTATAGAGGTAGATATAGTCATGTGAATGTAACACATAAGACTTCTTAGTCTCTGTCTCGACATTTTAAGAAGGTAACACAGAATGCTAAAATTTGTTATAGCAATGGCATATTGCCATAGAATATAGCAATAGTTTTATATACTCCTTTGTATTTTATGACGACTTTAAACATTATTAACATCAGCTTCTGTATATTATTGTAATACGCCAGTACACCTGAAACATCGTGAAGTGAGGTTTAAGGAAATAAACGATTGAAATAACCATCTACCGTGATTCTGCACCCTAACAAGCTAAACAATAACTTGTACTATTTTATATGAATGCCACTAAAAATATTAAAAATTACAATTCCGTCGAAATGAATCCCTTGCAGTTGAAGCTTTGGTAGAGTGCACTGAACTTGGGAAATGTGCGTGTGTGTGTGTTTTTTAACTGTGAGTAATAATACATGTAAACATGGAAATAATATGTTATCGTTGAAAATAAAATGTGTGGCAAGAACACCCTTTTCTTACAAGCCCTGAAAGTGTTGATTAATAAGATCTTTAACCACACTTGTGTTAACTTATAGAACATTTTGTGGGATAAACGATATTGCTAAAGAAGATTAATGCATTGACAAAATATGCATTAATGGTTGCAGTCTGACTGGAATGCATTCATAACTGCTATAATAATGTAAGTTATTTAAGTTTAGGTTAGGGATGGAAGTTAGAAACGGAGGAGGATTTAGATACTGCGATCATGGCTAGATCTATTTTTTTTTCTCTTTTTGGGGGGGGGGTGGTGACGGGAGTAGGAAGGTTAATTTATGGAGAGGAATTGAAAGGAGAAGTGAGGAAAGGTGGTGGGGTTCCGCTGAACACCCCCGATAGGGTGAAGGAAAATGACCGGGAAACAGCCATGGCCGTGCCAGGGTCCTGACTGCCCCCCGAGGGCAGTGGACTCGGGGAGTGGATCGGGATTGGATAAGGAATTTTATTCGACTTTATTGCAGAAATTTGGGTATGGTTGAGCGACCCCGAGAGGTGCTCTCAGTTGTGTCTGTAAGGTCTGGTACTATATATCATGTGGCTTTGTTGGGATAGCATGCTTTTCCTGACCACTCCTCAGGTCCGAGGGTACCGGAGTCTATTCGGCCGTCGTCGTGATCAGGGCTTTCACGAGTTCCGTGAGGCCTGTCAGAGTGAGCCTAAACCCCTCCAGGTTATCTGTTGGGGCTGGCGGTGGTGACGTCTGTGGCAGGCAGGCGATGATTCGCCTAGGCCACTGATGGCTGAGTCGGCGCTGTCGAATCGCTGCAGGCAGTAGGTGGTGAAACTCTTTGCGCCTGCTAAAACTCCAGGAGGAAGGGATGAGGCGATAGAGATAGGAAGGGTGAAAAAAATTGAAGGAGGCAGACGCAGTGCAGCGGGGTCTCTTTCCAGATTGAACATCCCCCAGCCGGCCTCTGTGCCCCGTTGTCAGGATAGGTTCGGGTAAATGGTTGCATACCAGGGAAGAGACAATTTTCTCGTCAAATTTCACCTCACAGGCCGCACACCACCGTCCGCCTAGCGACCTGAGAAAACCACAAAGAAGGAAACAAGGCGGGGAAAAGAAGCCAAGGTAAGGGTGACCGGTTCAGAAAATTTATATTAGTTTTCAAAATGTATGACAAAACAAATTAAAAATATATACATTTTCCGTCTTCTTTTGTATCTTTTTCCCTGAGGAAAATATTGAAACGTGCCGTTTTGTTGTAAAAACGTACCACCGTAGTGACCTGCCTGCTTTACATTTCTCCTTTAGGCCAACATTCGATGATATGCGAATTTTCATACCATTTTTCAATGTTTGTTTATATAAGAAGCAAGAAATAATTGTGTTTAATTAATTATTCCTATATGAAGGAATATAGGCATTGAAAATTTCGGCAAAGGATTGTTTTGTACATTGTCAATGTAGGTTTTATATGATTCGGTTAAACGGCGTGCATAGATATAAAAGTGCAGAGAACACTAGGCGTTACACTGTTTCGTAATTTGGCAGAGTAACTTCATATTTTAGCAGCAGCAGAGCATCTACGGTCTCCACTGACAAGGAAGCTCTCCTTCGTTGTCTTTGCTGGTGATGTATCCAGGTTGGCGAAGTCCGGAAATCGGCAAGAACAGATGTCTGTTGTCCGGCCTGCTGCACAAGGGATGCTGCAACTGATGGAGGCCACTGACCCTCAACTTCTTGCAGCAGCACATACAGGTACTTCCAGTGGGAGGAGGAGAAAGGGGGGGACACTGCAGTCTACCTTGAAAACTTCTTACCCTAAACAGACGATTTTCCGTTTCTCACGACTTGCAGTCAGCGACTTTGCCAATGCTACACGTGGAATATCCGAGTTGTTACCGTAAAAGTGGCACATGTAGGTTGCAGTAATGCAGACAATTCTAATAATTAAAGAGGTAGTGAACAGAAATAGAAGAAGAAATAACTCTCTTTGGTGAATCTAACATACAACTAAAATTCTGATGCGTAACGGTCACACAACTTTCTCTAAATTTCACAGACTCTTCAAAGAAGGTTATTCTTTACGTTAATCATTATTCATGACTTATAGCCATCGACTATAGTGGACATTGGCCTTCGTGAATAGTGGGGTCGTCGTGGGTATCTATATCTAACAGTCACAATTATTATTATTGTTGTTATTATTATTGGATCATTTTCATCGTCATCACCATTATCACGCTAGAGCAGAAGTTACTCGAACTGGTGAATGATGGGGTCCGGAAAATCCACATTCTGAATAACGAATGATGTTTAGAATACGGCACTAAATTGAGCTATCATATTTTCTATTGGTGTCCAAGTTTCACAGTCATTTGAGGTACATTAATAGTAGAAGTATGTACACTGAATGTAACCTATTATACCGGGTGTCAAAGAATGTCGTTTACAGCGTTTCAGGGTTGACAAAGTATTGACACTTTTGAAACAAAACTTTGACAGATAAAATATTTTTTTCTCGCTAGATTGTCCTACAGATTAAGTCGTCCGACTTGCACGGTACTACAGAAGTTCGTCTATAACGTCTCAGGGGTAAAAACCAACATCTGTTTTGCAGTATATGGAAAAAAAACGAATCTCAGACTGGTTATTTAAACGCTTTGTATTCGTAAGTTTTGTCACGTATTGGAATTTAAAAACAAAAACTTAGGATTCCCTTTACTTGACTACCCACATTTGAGTTGTGAATAAATGTTATTCAGAAAAGTGGTTCAAACTGGAAAATCCAAACTGCTTTCAATTTAACCGGGCGCACAATTGATTCATACTTCTTAATGACTCTGCATGCTTAAAAATAACAGAAGTTTGTCGAATCTGCAGCTTCGACAACCTTGGCATTCTTTAATGCATCAGACTAACTCACTTAAAATCAATTAAGTGGAGGACAGTTTGAGCAACATTTCTATACATATGTTCGCATTCTATATGCATTTAAGTAATGGGAGTCCGAAAATAAATTCATAGTGTTTAAATAATGTCAGAAGATTTTGCTGCAAACGGTAAAAATATTTTATTTCACCTCCTCTTTTATTCTTGAAACGTTGTAAACGAACTTTTTAACGTCACGCAAGCCGAGCGGCACCTATGTTTGAGACTCGTCCTCCGTGATGTCCTGGTTACCATGCTAGTCTCTAGTTCCCGAGGTCGCGGGTTAAAACCCGGCGGAGGGCGGTTTATTTTTTTCGAGCGTAAAAGTCCTTAGCATGGCTTCCCTTGGAAGGGAAGTAAAGCTGGTGGTCTTGTGTCGTAGATTTACGGCACGTAAAAGAACCTCAAGCCTCATAAAGAGGCCTCTGAGAAAAATTACCGGTCTTTCATGCCCATATAGAATGAGACGCTAAGAATGACAGCAGTTAAAGAGCGTCCATAAATAATACTCAGTTTAATTTTCCTATGCTTGAGGTCACTTATACAAAAACTGTGCATCTTCCAGCATTTGTTGGAGCGGTTGCGAATTTATTTCATGATACTTGTAGGTAAGCTCGAGTGGGGTTTATTAAAACTTTTCCACGAATAAAATCCAACGATTATATAAATAACAATTATTTTGTTACTTGTGTTGTTTAAAATAAAACCGCCATTGTGTCAGCTGTCAGATCGCGCGCGGTATATCTACTAAATGAATGAACAATAGAATACGTTACACAATATTAACCAATGCTATCAATAATGGGAATGAAATAATAGTTAACTCAAAATAAGTTAAAATTAGAACGCAATAAAGGCACATTTTTTAAAGAACATAAATTTATTTGGAAACTGGTACACTATTTGAAGTGCATTGATTAAAAACACAAATGGATGACATAGCCTGTTAATCACGGCATATTACTGTTCAGTAACAAGCTGATATTTTATTCGATAAAGCATATAAGATAAATTATCGTGATTGGTTGATATCCGAGGTGTTACTAAACGCTATTAGTATGGAATAGTTACATAAAATAGATTTGTTTCTACCTCATCTGTCTTGCCTTAAACGCCGTAAACGAGCTTTTTCACAACCTAGTGACAGTATTGTGTGATTTATTTTTGTTTGTACTTCTCTAACAGGTAAGTCCCTCAGTCTTTTCAGCGTCGACTCGTTTTGCTGCATTAATCATCTCTTGATGCCGCTGCGACGTCCTTAGTTTTTTTTCTCGAATTTCAGAACTTTCCGTATAACAAAGTTTCCGATTGACGGATATCTGAATAATAATAATCGATGCTCTGTATCATAAATATAACCAGCGTAATAATCATTACTAACATCACCATCGTGAAATGCTCGAGTTTTGTAAGTAATTAAGTTACCAAGCGAGATGGCTTCGCGGTAACGTCCGAGGCTCGCGTTTGGGAGTTCCTAGGTTCGATTCTCGTCGAGCCGGCCACTTAGATAATGGGTTTTTTCGTGGTTTCCGCGGTCGGTAGGCGGCGAATGGGGTCCCCATCATTTTCTTACATCTGTTTCATCTCATATGTTTCAGAGCTGTAGGACTACGCGATGGCGATTGATGCGTTGCTGCGGGACGGTGGAATTTGCGCTATGTAAAGATTTCTCCCTAGTGCTCTCCTTCCTGGGAGTGACGCGTTTCATTCCGGAACCCCCCGGTCGAAGATAGCTATGGAAGGGTCGCCGGCGTCAGGATTCGTGTCATTCTGGGATTTTTAGGGATCCCCACCTTGCTAGCGCACATCATCATCCGAATCTGGTCACCCTTCGGGTTTCCCGTTTATCCCTTCCTACCAGCGGTCACGTTGTAAGGACAAAGGTCCTATATGCGGTCTTTGCTCCAGTGACTGGGAGCCCTTCCGTCTGACTAACCCCAACTCTAAGTCTTAGTTTATTTGAAATACCGTGATCTAGTCTTATGCAAATGGAACTATCTGTTCAGTTAAGTTTGAGATCAGAATCCTGTGACAAGCGCAGACGAATCGAATTTCAGTCTATGGACGAACGAACACAGACGTAAGCACCAATAACAGCACGCTTAAAATACTGAAAATGGGAGAAATATTTTATTGTTATGTTTCTATATCCGTATACACGCATAGAGATCAACTATGTTAAACATATTTAAATTATGTACTTGTGACAATTAGTGAGCTCGTGACACATGACCGCGACAAATCATACGCTATAGCGTCTACTTTTTGAAATGTCATATTTTGTATATCTGCTTTCCTACTTTCGACTGGTTAAGGGATGAACTTTGAAAATTGTATTATCTCTTAAAAGTTGTTTTTCTCCTTCCTCGTATACTCTTACATTAGAGACTTTTTGAAAAGCCTACTGCGAGTTACGCTTTGCGTTAACGAAAATACCAAAAACATATAACGACATTCTGACTGATTTAGTGTGAAGGTTTAAGCTAAAGATCATGCACAAAAGAATCAAGAAAGACTTTGTTTAAAATAATTTTGCTGCGATGTTATTGCTGGAAACTGTTACTAAAATAGGATTATAAGTTTATGGAAGGAAATTCATGGAAGTGCAGTACACGCAAGTCAGAGTTGTGACCATAATCTCAAAGCACCCGACCTCTGTAGATCCGTCTTTCCTAAACGGAAATATGTACCCATAGACGGCCGTCCTGGTCGCTTAAGTTATTTAAATCCAATCGAATTGTCTAAGCTTGGTTCCTAAATTGCTCATCTTCCCTTAATGTGATGGACTGTTAAAGTGCCTTTAAGTGCGGCAATCTGAAGTAAATCCTCTATTTGATGATAGCTTAATTAGTGATATGGCAAAAGTTCAATCGTGGTAAAAGCCATTACTGCATTATCGCTATTGGCTAACTTGACGAAAGACTAAACTGTACCATAAAACACGCAGTTACCAAATCTCTCTTCTCTATAACACATTCCCAAATGTTCTTACAAATTCGTTGGGTATCCCCCGAGAAAAAAATATTTTCTGCCTTTTTACTTTCTCTACCACATATGCACATACATAGCATTTCACCGAAAATTTAGATACCAAGATTTCATCGAAAATAGATGCTTTTAGACCCCCTGAATCCATAAAAGTGCATTTTTAGAAAATGGTCGGTGTGTATGTCTGTGAGTAACATAGCTAAAAAACTAAAAGTTGGATAAATACCAAATTTGGTATTTAGGTTTGGCACCTTCCAAAAATACAACCGAAACCATCCGTTACATGGAACATTTTTTGAAATTTTTGTTTTACAAAAATGGCTCTAACGATTCTGATTAAAATACCTACATTAAATATATTATTTACATGACAAATAAAATGTATATCTTGAATTCTCTGGGAATAGCCTGCGAATCCTCTTCATTCGGAAGGAATTATGTGTATTCATGTATACTGGTAAACGTTAAGCGATAGACGAAATCGTACTACATAAAACATGTAGATCTCTTAAAAAAAACATTTTATTTCAAATAATTTTTTTGTGGCATCAGCCATTACCGAGATATTCGTTATTAATGGTTTAAATTGTTCAATACTTTGTAATTGTTTTTAAATTTCGTCGATTTTCATTTGTTTCTGTGATGTCATGGAAAGAGTATGGAATTTTAAGGCCAGCGTATAGCGTCCAGTTCTAAAGCACTTGTCTATCGTTATTACCTTTGTATACATAAATAAATGTGTAATGCAACTATTTACAGAAAATTTTAATTCGATTAAAATGGCGTAGATAGGAAAATAAACTTTCGTAAGAATAATTCTGTATAGCCACTAATAAGCGCTAGAGGGTAGAGAAATACACGTGAATGTAGCACATAAAAGTTTTTTAATTAGCTACATCAGATGCGATGCTGATGCTAGTCATAAATTATTGACTTTTATATTTTTCAATTGCCCAAAATAAATTCTAAGAAAAATTAACGAATACATTGTTAATTTTACCTTCCTGAATACTTTCAACCATAATTTATTTCACATTACCTTATGAGTAGAGCTAGGACAAATATCCATTGAGCGATGAATCAACGTATCACCCTGCCTTACACGTGACATCTTACTGAATACCTACACGTGACCAGGGTCAGTAGTGCTTGCATTACTAGTATGGTAGAGTTGCTCTCTGTGTTTATGTACTGTTCTAATTCGATGCTTCCGTTTACAGTTCCATGTTACTTGTGGCACCCCCTTCTCCTCGCCGTACTGTCGATTGAAACCCGCAGCAAGCGCACATTGTAAGCCAAAGGACATTTGCCCATAGCTCTGTTTATGAGACTCTGGTGAGAAATTCAAAGCAGTTGATTAAGATTTTCACTGCAAAAAAAGAATTAATGATATCAAGCACCTAAAAAGTTAATCATGAAAGAAATTACTTTAACGCCAGAGAGGTGACTGTACATAAAAGCCGCACTTCTCCATGTGTTAGAACTTTGCTGATCTCGGTGTCTGCACCTTTATACCCACCCATCTTAAAATAACTCTGGTTTATTAGTGCACAAAATCAATGTTTTTTTATTTTATTAGACTGTTGCTCAAGACGAGATGTCCTTTCTAAGGCTGGAGATCCCAAGTGGACCACAAAGGCGTTTAAAAATTGTGCTTTAGTTTTTGTACGAGTTGAGATCTTGTTAATTTCTCTAGGTCTTACAGTATTCTATGTCTTGCTAATGTTCGAAAGAGTCGAGACGTCCTCCAGAATCGAAAAATTGCGCAGCGAAATTGGGAACTTCTAATACCTGGCAACAAATCACTCCATATGGTGTTGACAATTTCTACATTGCCTCCGTATCCGATAAGAGGCTCCGTTTCGTGAAAATTTCATTTCTAGTGTTGTAAAAATAAACGACGATCCCTTTATATCCTCGTTTACTTTAAAATTGGAAGTTTCGTTAATTTATGAAACTTTCAAACGTCAGGTTTGGTTGTTCGTTTATGAATTCAGCGATAGTTTTTTAATATCACTGTTCGGCTCTTTCCTTTTCGCGCGCGCGCGCGCGCGTGTGTGTGTCTGTATGTTTTATTACAAGCATATGGCTTTCTCTACCCTCTAGCATTTATTTTCATTTCTATTTTATTCTTTCTTGACACGAAAGCTACTTTTACTGTCTCCTTCTTGTTAGTCGTAATAGGTATTAGGATAAATGGTTTCAACACATAGTTTGTAGCCGAAACCAGCATAGAAAGCTGATAAGATAATAACTTGTTTTTTATATGCCTACCTTGATATTACATACTTCTAGCGTGAGCTTAGAAGAAATAGGAAAATTCAAACGAACAACAACAAATATTTCAGAAGCTGTTAACTGTACGAAAACTTATTTGACACAAATTTTAACGAACTCATTTTTCATCGAGTAAGTAAGTCTGTCACTTGTGGTAGGTGCCCCAGTTATAAATTACGTAAAATTCGTTGAGAATAAGAAGGACCTCATAGGATATTTACAGAATATTCAAGATATACTTATCATTTTTATCGTGTTAATATCTCCATCATATTAAATTTTAATCAAAATATTATACTGAAATTTATGTATGTAAAGCGTAGTTTGAGATCAAGGGATTTTCTTGAAAATCTTCACTTGACATTCTTAAATGGTTTCTGGCTCTGGTATGAAATTCATTATTTATGCGACTTTTCATTTTGAGCAATGCTGTTCACACATTCACACGATTTACCGCTATCCAAACTATAAACGAAAAAGTGGTGCAATTTACCAAGCAAAGTTATGAAGAAAGAGACGATAAAGAATAACATGAAATAAAAAAAACTTCAAGGAAACAGGAAATTATTGAGGTAAAGTGTCTCAGGCAAACTAGCGAGAAAGACAACGAAGAAAGCAATAAAGATTATTAAATATTAGATTTAAAGTGAAAGAAGGGCCCAATAGCTAGATAATCACTGGTTTTTAGAGTATTGGGCAGTGATTTGATTGAATAGGTAGATTATGTATAAAACGATTTTAATTATTTTAATTAACATTTTAACTAAAGTAGCAATGTGTGCAAATATTATTGATATAAATGTTCATTCACAAGGATGGCTTATAGGTAGGTAGGTAATTAGGTATAATGTTTGCATAAAATGAATTCAAAAAAGGAAATGCAATCTTACTTGCATTTATTCCTCCGTGATTACATCCAAAATGCGAAAAGACAATCAGCTGTTTATAACACAAGTCAATGTTTGTTTATCATGAACTCGTGTCATAAAAGAACAATCGCTCAGCTTCAAACATTTATAAATAGCGTCTGGTCTAGGCTTGGGGAAACAAACATAAAATAACTAATATTTCCGAAGGGCTAATGCTCGAAAGAAGACTTTTGGACACAAATTGTGTATTTTAATCAATTATGTTTTTTATCTGCAATAAAATTGAGTAGAATAATTACTCGGTAGGGTATTCAAGATATATAGGATTTATTTATAATACAAATGCAATAGACATGCGATATTTTAATAAAAATCGGTAAGGGACATTTTTGAGAAAACAACAGTTTATGAAATTTGTTCCATATTAGCTGTTGTTGGAAGGATTTTTCTTGAAAATCTTCGCCTGTGTCATTAAACATGTCTGATCCAAGCATAACAGTTTGTATTATCTGACTTTTAGTGTTTGAATTAAGCTGTTTATACACACACGCGCTTTTTTTTAAAACTTGTTTTGAATTCAGGGAAGCTCAGAACATGAATTTCCGTTAAAATGCCAATTGGGATAGAGATGTTAAAGAAAGCACTAAGGGTTTAGGTGCCTTCACTACTGCGAGGCACCTACTAGCGTCCCTTTGTACGTCCGTCTGTTGGCATGAAACAACGTATTAACCGCCGCATTTTCGGAGTTGGTATTTTATAAATGGGAGTTTAAAGACAATTTGTCGACACCTTTTAACATTGGTTGACTTCTGTGCAAAATTAAGGATGATTTAGTTGGAGAGCCTCCTAAAAGTTTTCAAGTTTTAATCGAATCAGTGCATGAAGTGATTACACAAGCATTAAAATCTATCAGTAGATTTCAGATTTCATTGAAATCAGGTTAGAATAAAAACATACGATTCTTAGAATTATTTCCCAAAATATCCACTAAATACCAGAACTCAAGACACACAGTTTGCCAACGCACCTGAAAGATAATGCAGTGCGTGCGTTCACGATCTTGTTTATTCATACGGCCTTCAAATATATACCTGCTATTCGTATAGAATTTTTAGGAAGAACGTAATAGCACCTCTAATCCTAGGCAAAACTCAGAGGGGAGAGAGAGAGTGAGAGTATATGTGTGAACGCTCATCAATTCTCCTTGTATTCGAAATCTTTGTTTGTCATCTGGCTCTGAAGGCAGTGAATACTAATGAGCTATTTCCTTGCCAAGCTGCTTTCCCTAGTAGCTTTTCACTTTTTATCCAAACATAGATAATTATTGCGAGTCCGTCATGGATCATTGCACTTCACGCGATTCTGGCCATTTCAGAGGGCATTGCCCATTATCTTGCGCATGGATGTTCCACCGGACTGGTGCACACGATAATTCTTACTTACATAATTATACTTTTGTATTGTTTTGTCATAGAATGCTTCAAAATATTAGAGATATGTATGCGTATAATGTAACAGTAGCTTCCAAGTTGAACCTGTTCTGGAAACAAAAACTTTACTCTTATTGTTTAAAGTGCGCTGAATCTTACTGTATATTAAAGAATTCATGTTGATTCTTCATTAACTTTTACAAAATGTAAAATCCTGTATTTGAGTAATGGAACTCCGATACATAAGTTTACATGGTTATATTTTCCAACTTAAGTATTGAACCCGCCCACCAAAAAAAGAATTGAACCAATAATATATTCGCTTTTAGCTGTAAAAACCCAGTTTATTTGAAAATTGAGAAATATTTTCAAGTTTGTGACATCTTAAATTTTAATATTTAAAAAATGTAGATTTTCAAAAGGTTATGTAACTATCATAATTTTAAAGTTATATAAATAATATTTCTATACATGTACCTACCTACAATGCGAAAGAAAACTATTTTCGGAAAAATGCACTTAACCTTCTCAAAGGCTTACCTGACAGTTGTCATGACGAGTATTCGATTTTATATCAAATTACATAGCAACATAGAAAATTTATAGCCATTTTATTCAGAAAGGCGCGCTTTTCAAATTAGGGACACAGAAGTTTTTGATCACGTTCCCAGTCTTACCTCTAAATGAAAGCAATAGGTATGCAGTATGCTGTGACCAAAAATGAAAAGAGCGAAATTGAAACTTCGTGTAGTCTCAGATTCGCAGCTATGGTAAGCTACCGGTTAATTGCGAGTGTTAACATTTTAAGATATGTGTCTTAACTTTCTTCCTTTCTAATCCTTGTTCTGGTTACCATTCCAGATTTACTGTGGACCAACCTTAAGACACCTTTCATACTAGCTCTTGTGAGCTGCAGTTGGAAACGGGGATTTGTTTCAAATGTGTCTATCACACTACGGCTCTGTGGTTAGTAATTTGGCTCCCCCCGTCAGCAGTCCCATCCGGTTCTGTCTTTCAAAGTGCACGTGACCTTCTAAAATGATGTTTACGTTTTGTATTGAAAGTTTTAGTGTATGAACTTCAACAACGGCCATCAATATGTATTATATTCATCCCTTAAGAAAGCATAAAACTGGTTGGAAGTCTATCTTTCAAAAAGGAAGGAGATAACCATTTCAGTTTTGAAACAAAAATTATATGTATATTATGGGTAAATTTGATGACTAGGGCTTTTGAAGTTTTCTTGCCACCCTTCCCGGCCAATATGGAGGTAAGCTTAGCAATTGGTTTGTCAAATCTCACGTTGATTTTTGTTGGTGGTAGTGGTTTTTTTTTCAGCCACCCTATGGGTGGAATTCTATGTCTCTAGATTTTACGTTAACTCATTTTCATATATTCATGAGTGATGTTATATAATAGTCTAATGGATCGTTATATGAAGGATATATCTATACAGTTAAAAGCGAGTTACTAACTCGTGATCTGTACACTTTTAACTTTGGCTTTATTCCTTTTTACATGAAAAACACACTTATTCTCTCACAGTCATAGTTCCAGACTGTGCGGATAGTGGGGAATATTCTAAAGTGAGGAAATGAACCCTGGACTTCTGGGTTGGGAAGCCAGAACGCTACAACTGGACCACTGAGGCAGCAGCCTACGTTGCGTTCTTATTTTCTAGTCAACTTTGTTTTTGGTTTAATTTTCCAATTATTTTATCTTCGGAATCAGTGTGTGCCTATTAAATTATCCCGTAGAGAATTTGAAAATCAGGAATTGTGTTAGCTAGGGCTATTTGAGATAGAATATCTTTACGTTATTAGCATCACGCTTTGGGCGCCAAACTTGAGAGTGTTGTTGCTGCTGTTTGCACCACGTATTGCGCCTTCGCCCCACGTTCACTTTTTCGGTGGCCTTCAACTTTGTATTTTTAAATGTTTATTTAAATATTTTATATATATATATATGCCTCGGCTGCGTCAGTAGTAATTTGCAGAAACACGTATCTCTTAGCAGGGGTAGTACGGCTAAAGAATGAAGGCTTACACAAATTATAATTTTACTTCACTCCTTTTATTAATCCTTCACATGATTAAATAACACTTCACTGATATATCCTACTGTAGAGCTGTGAGAATGTTGTTACTTGTACTATTTAACACGTAAACTTTGTATTATTCACGCCGTAATGTATTTTTTATGTCTCACACTGAATACGTACCGAGCGAACTGCTCGGGAGCTGCCGTCTACCGCTTAAATTTGTACATTTATTATATTTCAAGTCCCTGATTGGCTAATTCTACTCCAATAGAATACTTTTATTTAACTTAAAGCTTTTCTAGTTTTTGATTGGTTATTTACAAACTGTTTTAAATAGTACACTATTGTTCCAAGAATTATTAAACTTTCTAGTTCATTATTGCCTCAAGGTTACCTCATTGTTAGCAACTTTCGGCTTCTATTCTCAGAGCTCCTATATTGTTAAATTACTTAATACATTCACATAACATTATTATTACATGTACATAATAATTTAAATATAATACAGTGACTGTTACATACACTTTATATATTATGTTATACACACATTGCTTTAAGGCGGGGTGTTATTATATTTTGTATTTATAATTAGACTGTTATCATTTAAGTGTTAAAAATACTGTCTCATATTTCACGAATAAAACTAATAAAATCTATAAACTGGATGTTTCAAACGTTTGCAACAAATAATGAATTAATATCAGAATACAAGGATGACCGCTTTAGCCGTCCGTTTTTAATTTATATATTGTCGATGCTACAGATGATTTTAGACTCACATTTTGGAAAAGGAATCACATTTTAGATACATTACCTTTTTGCAGATGGCCAGTTCACTTTTATAGTTCAGAGGATGGTTCACTCAGAAGGCTTGAAGGTATTCTTTATATATATATATATATATATATATATATATATATAAAACCAAAGTTTTAGCATGTAAAGCCTCAGATCCCTTAAGGGCCAAAATAATTTGGAATGAAAAACCATTGAACAGGTGAATAGTTTTGATTACCTGGGTTATGATATCTCCTATTTTTAAAACGATATTCTTAATAAACTTAGCAAACACGAGAGAGAAACTAAATTAAAGTTTTATAATGTGATGGCAGTTACCGTATTGATGTGCGGTTACGAGTTTTGGGTTATAACTAGAGAAGAAATGAAATTTTTGAGAAGTGCGGCCGGATATACACTCTTGGATAGAAGGAAAAATGAAGATGTTAGAAATGAGTTAAATATTTTTAAGATGATCGATAAAATAAATAAATTAAGAAATAACTGGAAAAATATGTCCAAAGAATGAAAGAACTTAACATAACAAAGATTATATTGAATTATAAGCCGAAAACTGAAAGGAACGTGGTAGACCGAAGAAGTATGGATTCAACTTTTTGACCGAAAACCTACGAGACCGGAACAAGCCTTAAAAGGCTTAACCCTGAATATCGATGATGATCTCAGTACAATGGACCTCTTTTATCAAAGATAGTCACGACTGGTTGATATCTGACACTTTTTAGCACATGATTGGTTATGACTGATGTATGAGTGGAATAGTCGGAGAAACAGTTTTTACACACGTACAAACCTTAAAAATAGAAAGTACAATCAAAATATATATTATTAACGTTGAAGTTTGATAATGCATATACTTTTAACCACTGCAACGGAAAAGGATAGAACAAAAGAGTGCAGGAATACATTGACCTAGATTTCTGAACTTGCCATTGCATTTCTCAGTCACTTGTAATGAAATCCACAAGGATAATGAGCATAGTAAGGACTGTTTTTCCAGTGCTTTAAAAGCGAAATATTTAACATTATGAGATCCTTTATAGTAGAGCATGTCTATAGTTCCGTATTTCTGATGAGAATATATCAAGGTAACGATACCTCATCAAACGAAAATCTGGAATCATGAATTAGCGAAGAAGTTTTCGTTTTCCCTTAAGTTGCGGAATAAGGTATAGATAAAAGCACCCTTCTTCCAATCTCGAGATCATCATAAATAAACATAATGTGCGGGTTCTTCTTCTTTCTCTCTCTCTCTCTCTCTCTCTCTCTCTCTGTTTCATTTATTCATTTTTATTATTACGATAAGCAAGTCTACAGTTTCTTTTGTTTCAAGCATAACAACGCTATAACAAACTGTTAAAATTATTAATTTTATTATTGTTATTTCTGTTGTGCTTTAGAATGATCGTTTGATCGTATGTAGGCGTTCTTGAGAACTGCATTAGTGTTAACTGCTGAACGGTGACCAACGCGCGAAATCAAATTTGAAAACAACATAATTTATCAGGTTTCGTTAGCGAGTTCTTAGATTTGGGGGGAGGGCCTTAGCGTCCTTTTACCGATTAAGTCGTATCAGACGATGAATGAAATGGGTGAAATGATGTTCAAATGAACCCGGGGTCAATAGAGCTTAAAGTTACCCGACATTCATCTTTTCAGTATAAGGAAAAACTCCGGAAACCCCTTATTTGGGTAACCCTAACCGAGATTCGAACTCGGTACCTCTTGAGTGTGAGGCAGATACGCTACTCTACACCAAGAGGCGAGCGATTCTTTGAATATTGATTCCCCAGCGGGAGCACTTTTGCTGTCTTTATGAAAAAAATAATTTCCATTATATAAATAAAACTGCAACAGCCTGGAAATTCCTCAAGGGTGTGTCATACAATGTATTTAAAACTGAATAGTATATCATGTAGCAGAGATGATAGTCTGTTAAGGAAATGACAACATAGTCATGATAGCGCTCAGAAATATGGCTTCCTCCTCGCTGTGGTTTTCCGTTTTCCTCTTTCGGGTTTTCCTTCAAGTTTCGTTTTGAAGGACATTAATGCAATGCCATAAAACATTAAATGAAAGAGCAGCAATAATACACACTATCTGACAATTTTATTACACAATTAATGTGTTTAAACGTAATAAAAGTAAAGTTAACTTGCCAGTGAGATATAACAATTATACCACACCCAGCGGCATGGCTCAGTAGGTCTTGGGTTCAAATCCCGTGGGCCGACCAATCCGACTGGTTTTTTCTTCGTGATTTCCCTCAGTCGCTTAGGTAAATACCGGATTTGATATTTAATACCACCGCCCAAAGTTCCGGCTTAATTCTAAAACCATAGTAAATCAACATAGGTGGTAATAGCGAAAGCTCTGCCATCTATCCACAGATAATGATAGCAGGTAGACTGACGGCACTCTAATGCCATCTGTTCAGCAGGTGTGGGAGCAGAGTACAGTTGCCTTTGAGGATACGTGATGAAGGAAGATGGTATGGTACAGGGATGAGACCTAGAAGGCTAACTGTCCGCCACACTCCGGGCCACGAGATATTTCCTAACAGTTCCGTCGCGATATGACTCCGACACACACTTATACACGTGTGTGTGTGTGTGTGTGTGTGTTTGTGTTTGTGTGTGTGTGTCCAGGGTAATCTCGAAAACCAAGTAACCGACTGATAATTATTTTACCATTGAAATAGAAGTCAAATTATTGAGGAGAGAAGTCTCATTTTTATGGATAAAAATTAACTGTTACAGAAATGTCCGAACTTTTATCATTTAAAGGATTATATATATTTTAAATTTCCTCAATTTTTCAATATTTTTGTTGCGGTAGATAGTATCAAAACTTGCATGCTTTTAGTAGAGAAACTTTTTTGTGTGATACCTGAAAACGTCATCGAAGTATAATTTTAGAGAGTCGATAAATACATTAGCGAAGCATCGAGTCATTGCATTGGTGGGAAATATACTAAATCGTAGTCGAAGTTTTTTCCCCTCCACAGATCAAAACTCCATTTTGATATTACTTCCAAGTAATATACAGAACCTTTTCTCTACTAAATGCATGAAAGTTAGCATTGCAAATAGTGCGTATAAAAGGTTGAAAAATGCGCGAGTGAGAACAATTTTCAAAAAGTATGAAATTCATAAATTGAAAAATATTGAAAACGCTAGAACATGCAAACTTGTCTGCACATGTTAAAAATTATAATTATGTCTCCATTAATTTGATCGCAAGAATTTTTTAAAGAGTTAACGAATGCTTTCTATTCTAACTTTCATAAAGAAATGAACTTTACTCTATTTAAAGAGAATAATGGAATTTGATAATTATACCCATGCCTATTTGATATTTCTGTACTAATCTGTCATGGCAAAATGTATTTGTAGGTGGTAAATGAATAAATAATTGTGCCTGCTTCAGTGCTTACCATTACTTATAGTGCCATTTGTCTGTCCATTTAAGTTTTTTTAGCGTCTATTGCGCCAAGCTCTGATGATCACTTACACAATCATAAATTCTTTAATATGTAGAAGGCTGTTGAAAAAATAAATTAGCAGAATAATTGCAAAAGCAACTATTTTTTATTTAACATATTATTAGTACTATTATTATTATTACCTACTATTATTATTCCTTTTGCGTAATTGTGATCTTGACTGTGTAACTGTTACAATTTGTAATATTGATTTCCTGTGCAGAGGAAGTAGCATTGGTATTGATTAGGTAATGGTTATTGGAAACAGTTGAATTCATTGGAAGAATCTATGAAGCCATTCTACTTTCCTTTTTAAAGAATTTCCGAGTTATTCAAATAATACACGCCCTCTGCTTAACATAGGTACATAATAATAAGCTTCATCGCAAGAAACAAGTGGGATAACAAACGCATGTATAAAATTAAATTTCTAATTTCAGTGATTCGTGTTTAAAACTCTGCTTTTAGTGCCAGCTATCTAAAAAGGTATAAGTACACTGTGTAGAGAACTCCTGCATTTTGGCCCAGCTGGCTTCGAACCACGCTCGTCGCACAAGTCAGTCACGTAGTCGTCAATGTAGAAGAACAAAGTAGGTCACCTCTTTATGGCACTGCAGTGGCTTTGACAAGACCCAGGATAAACAAAAGAAAAACAATACATGGCAGAGAAAAAAAAAAGTAGTTGGCGAATTGGCTTTGACCACAGTAGCAGAAATGAGTCTGTTTAAAAAGTTATGGCCCAGGTTGAATAAATGCTGCGAAAAACCGGAAAAGACCGGGATTTGGGATAATGTTGCAGTATTCCACAAATCCCAGGCTGCATTTTGTTTCTGGAAAGTTTCCAGGTGACTGCACAAGGCCAGCCTTGTGGAACTTCCTTAACAATACTGTGTATTTCTGTTCCGTTTCCGCAGACCCTGGCCGTCTCGAGCGTGTTATTTTCTTCTCTCTTGTCCTGAAAACTAATTCTGGAAAATCGAGTGAAAGCTTTACACATCTCAATAATAGCAGCTTTTGTAATGACTCAAAACCTGAAATTAGAAATGCTCAGTGTTTTGAGTTATACCGACTGTTACACTCATACGACGTATTTATTTGCTTATTTATTTATTTATTACAGTAGGTAGGTTTACATCTTTGGCCTAAGAAAGCGATATAACAGTTATTATGTACAATAAAGATTACCTAGCCAAAAGAAGAGCTATGTACATCAAACCTCTCTAATGGGTGGATGGAAGGCGGTCTCTGACATTCCAGTATTTCCATCCACTGTGTCACCCCTTTTGATGGGCTTTCAGAGGTTCTTCATCCTAGATATAGGTAATTTTACTTGCACAGGCTAAAGAGTTGGCTGTTGTAAGTTGGCGTCCTTTTAAAGTAAATACCGACATTTTTGTTTTAAAAATAACAGAACATTATTTTCAAATACTTTATTATCATTCATTACCTTACCTTATACTACTTCTCCACATAGTCACCGCCGTTATTCAGGCCATTGTTGTAACGGGAAACCACTTTTTGTATGCCTTCGTCAAAGAATGAAAAGCAAGTCTGCACTTCTTGTTTCATAACATCCTCGTCGTTGAAATGTTTGCACCAAATAATTTCTTCAGATGAAAATCACTTGGTGCCAAATTAGGACTTTAGGGAGGGTGGTCTGGCTGTGTGTGACCGGGCGTTGCCACTTATTGTTTCCCCATAAACCTCACACAAATGGCGATGAATGTTTGCATTTCTCGCATTCGTAAAACCGAATCACTGATCTGACTTCACAGTCGGGGGGTCGTTCCATTGTTTTGAACATTTTGAAACGCTCTAAAAAAGGGAAACACAAAGTGACGATCGCCCGCAGCTGCGTCTGGCTTCCTAATGAATGGAGGAAGTGATTTTCAAAATCGCGATTCGAACGGCAAAATATTAACGCGGTACTTGCTTTAAAAACGCGCCTCGTAGCTGCCACTTCAAAGAAGATTTCTTGCTAGATAGTAGTGGCATATTGCCATTCTAAACACTGCGACACATATACATGCATAGTATTATATACCATTAACTTTAAACTCGATTTGAATAATTATAAACCAGTTACAGTTTAATTAGCCGGTAATTATTCGCTTTACAAATGGAAAAAGAAAAATGATCTAGTAATGTAATATCCCTCCTCGTAAGTAAAACACAAAGGAAAAAAAGAAACTTAACCTTAAATTTTTATCAGTTATACAATTATTCATTCGATATCTGTTTACCCTCCTCTTATGTAGGACTGACACCCTCCAAGACTTACAAGCGGGTGCCTGGGGTCAGAGGCCCGTCGAGGAGCAGACACTCATGGATCAGACAGAGCATCCAGGATGGGTGATCAGCCCGATGCCTGGTATGGGATGAAGGAAGTAGATGAAACGAAATGTTGGTGAAATGGATGAAAGGAAAGGTGATGATGGAGCATTTGGTGGAATGAATGGCGGGGGAAACCGGAGAAAACCTGCCCAGACGCCGCTTCGTCCACCACAAATTCCACATGCAGGTCCCTGGGATTGAACCCGGGCCGCCTCGGTGGGAGCCGAGCGGTCAAACACTTTGCCACACGGCGCCGCCTCAGTTATACAATTAGAAACTACAGTCTTACAACTTTAAATTAGCGAATTCTAATATTTTTATAACCGAATCCGAAACTAAAGCTCTGAGCTTAAAGAATCCGTTGCATTATATCATAACAGTTACAAGAATATATCTCGCAAGCTTTTAATGAAATCTCATTATTTTACGAAGATCCTAAGCAGATCACGAAGAACCGACACCTGCGGGAAAATATGGAAGTACAGGTTCTGCCGTGGCTCTTCGTGAAGTGATGAGCTGCTGTTAGGCATGTAAACTCTGTTCCACAAAACTTTGCCCCGTATCTCTTAACTGTCACGAGCATTGGTAACCTCTCATTGGCTATTGTCGTGGAATAGGTTTGTGCGGTACAAATCAGTTGTTTATTTAGCATGATTATTTATCCTAATATATTCAAAGAGAATTGCCAGATTTACGTGTTTATGACTGTATGAATCAAATATATTAAGTAACAGAGTTAATGTATTTGGAATGCATGTAAAATCTTATCATCAAATAGGCAGGAGGATTCTTCGGTTTAAGCCGTCTTCTTAGTATGACGAAAGCACATGCATCTATCATGACCGAGCATTTTTATCGCTTTTATCGCCTAATGTTTCAGTGCACATCATTCGTCATCCCCATTCAAAGGTATACATTAGCCAGTCAGGGGTAAAGGGAAGGAAAGGTAGTGCGGAAGAATACATTTCAGTGGGGTAAGGGTATAAGAAACGGGGCTTAGTGTAATTTCATTCTATACACCATCTAAGTTCTGACAGAACTGCAAAAGGCATTACGTGCTGAAACGCCGGTCGTAAACCTTGTAAGCCATAATGTAGGTGTAGAAAATCGTGATTGATTCTGTCGTCCTCCGTGGTCTACGGGTACCATGCTAGTCTCTAGTTACTGAGGTCGCGGATTCAAACCCGGCGGAAGGCGTTGGATTTTTTCGGGCGTAAAAATCCTTAGCATAGCTTCCTTCGGAAGGGAAGTAAAGCCCGTGGTCCCGTGACATAAGTTTACGGCATGCAAAAGAACCTCAAGCCTGATAAAGAGTCCTCTGAGCAAAATTTCCGATCTTCCACACCCAATATAGTACGGGACACTAAGAACCATATTAGTTAAAGAGCGTCCATGAATAAAACTCAAATTCAATGGAATTAATTGTTCTTTCACACAAGCCGTGTGTTGGACAGGGTTGGAAAGGTAGAATCAGATGACTGAAAAATTCAATGCCATAGCCGGGATTTGAACCACGGATCTCCCGGTCTCCGTCCGTGGTTAGAGCAACCGGACGGAGACCGGGAGATCCGTGCTTCAAATCCCGGCTATGGCATTGAATTTTTCAGTCATCTGATTCTACCTTTCCAACTCAAATTCAATTTAAGTGATTGTGCAATTTCCATAGTAAATATAAAATTCGTTTCATGATGAAGAAATACAAATTAAACTCATATTGAGTACAAAAAGTGGTGAATAATTGGTAGAATAAATTAAGGACTAGAACAGAAATCCTTCATTTTTCTTACTTTTAACAAGAAACAACTGCACTCACCATCCGTCATCTAGCTATGGGGCTACTTCTACTTTCTGTACTACATACAGTAAATAGGGGACGTATTGCATTCCTCCTGAAAATTCATACCGTATTTTCTAAAACATTGCTCCAACGATTTTGATTAAAATGCCGTATATTATAGACATTTACATGACTAATAAAATGTATCTCTTGAATTTTTTAGGAATAGCCTATGAAGTCCTCTTCATTTGGAGGGAATTTTTTATAATCTTGTATAACTAAACGTTAAGCGATAGACGAAAACTCACTGCACAAAAAATGTAGATCTCTTTAAAACAAACACAATTTATTTAAAATAATTTTTTGTGCCATATGCCGTTTCTGAGATATCCGTTATTATAGGTTCGAACTCTTCATTTCTTGGTCATTGTAAGTCCTCTCAATATTCAGTTGTTTTTCACAAACTGAATCGGAATTCAGCACACAGCGTCCAGTTCTTAAACATTTTGCTGTCGGTGTTCCCTTTGTACATATATGTAACGAAATGTGTAATGCAGCTACTTCTGCAAAAGTTTATTTGAATTAAAATGTAATAGAAAAATAAGCTTCAGTAAGAATAATTTGTTTACCCACTAATAAACGATAGAGGGTAGAGAAAGTCATATGAGTATATCACATCAGATGTTTACTTCCTCTACTTCGTATGTTAAGTATAGGAAATATTGCATTCCACCCAAACATTCGATACCAAGATTTCACCGGGAATTCATGTTTTGAGGCCCCCTGAATACAAAAAAAGCATTTTTGGAAACATGCCCGTGTGTATGTCTGTGTGTCTGTAATCAGCATAACTCAAAAACGAAAAATTGGATAAATACCAAACTGGGTATTCAGGTTCAATGTCTTTCAAAGATCCGACACAAAGATTTTCAACAAAATCCCCCACCCCAAACTACACTTTGCATGGAATATTTTTCAAAATTTGTTATTCTCTAAAAAATAGCTCTAACGATTTTGATTAAAATACCGTATATTAAACACAATTACATGACAAATAAAATCTGTATTTTGAATTTTCGGGAAGTAGCCTATGAAGTCCTCCTCATTCGGAGGGAATTTTGTATAACCTTGTAAAACTGGTAAACGTTCAGCGATAGACGAAAACGTACTACGCAAAAAATGGGTATCTCTTTAAAACACACAGTTTATTTAAAATAAGTTGTTTGTGGCATAAGCTGTGTGATATATCCGTTATTAAAAGTTCAAATTGTTGATTTCTTGGTCATTGTAAGTCCTTTGAGCATGCAGTTTTTTTTTCTCGCGGTTGAATGGAAACAGTATGGAATGTTAAGGCCAGCATATAGCGTCCAGTTTTTAAACATTTGACTATCGTTGTTCCCTTTGTATCTATAACAAAATGTGTAATATAGCTATTTCCGCAACGGTTTATTTGGATTAAAATGTAGTAGATAGAAAAATAAGCTTCAGTAAGAATAATGTGTACCCACTAATAAACTATAGAGGATAGAGAAAGTCATGTGAATGTATCACATCAAATTTTTATTTTTATGTCTCACATTAAAGTATATGTTTGTTTGTAAAGTTGTTTTGTTACATAAGGTAAACCTTCGCTTTCTCCGCTTCTTGCAAATGTAGAAACGTTAAACTTTTAAAGCTCTTTTCACATATTTTATGTACACTAATTTCCGATTTATCGATTTACGTAAGCATTAAACATTCCAGTGAGAAACAAGTGTTACAAAATGTAGAAAAACTGTTTGTGCTTAACAAAAATCACAATTCAGAAAGAAGTGTTTTACTTCAGAACAGTTAAAATTTAATGTCATGCAAGTCTCATCATTTATACATAGCTTCTGCGAAAACGTTCCTTAAAATTGTACATTTAGTATATTTGTAATATATTGCATTCTGCATCCGCTGTCTTCCTCCGTGGTATAGGGGTATCATGCCAGCCTTTAGTTCCCAAGGTCAAGAGTTTCAAACCCGGCGGAGGGCGATGGATGTTTTCGGACGTAAAAATCCTTGGTATGGCTTCTTTCGGAAGGGAAGTAAAGCCGGGTGGTCCCTTGTCGTAGATTTATGACACGTAAAAGAACCTCAGGCTTGAGGCCAATGAACAAACTTTCCGGTCTTTCACGCCCAATATATAGGTAGAATGGGACGGCAAGGACCATAGGAGTTAAAGAGCGCTCATAAACAAAACTGAATTTAATTTTGTTTTCGAATCCACTTAGTAAGAATTTGCTCATAAAATAGGGATTTAATTTATTGAATTGAAATTAAAAATCGCAATAGTGACCCGGATTTCAACCATAAACCACCAGCATATGCTCCTGTATCTTTACTGCTTATTCTAAACTATTCTTGCTAAGAATCCGTTAATCCATAGCTCCACGTGTCTTTCTTTTACCTACATGCCTAATCTGGAATGATGGGCTGAATGAGTTAGGAAAATCGCTGCCTCCACTGCCGCTACTGCTTGCTTCATTTACTTGTAAAAACTTAGTTCCGAAAACCATTGTTGTTCAAGACAATCCGTTAATGGGAGATTACCTGTCCCACCAATGTCAAATTTTATAACCTCTTGACCCATTATTACCAACATTATTTAAGATATCAGACTGGATGTTTTACAGGATATAGATGCATGCCTTCTAAGTTCAGTGATCTACCGTTGTCCATTGATGTTATTAAGAAAAACTGAATTGATTATTTATTATACATTTTATTAACATTTATCAGAAATTAATTTGTTAGAATATAGGTACCTAGCCAACTTATTATAACCAAAGTAGATAGGTTATAGAATTGAGGTGTTTGTACCCTATTAAAGTTTCATTTATCTATCTTCAGTACTTCCTGTGAAAATTGGTCACTTATATCAGAAAATGTCAGCCAACTTATTATAACCAAAGTAGATCGGTTATAGAATTGAGGTGTTTGCACCCTATTAAAGTTTCATTTATCTATCTTCAGTAGTTTCTGAGAAAATGGGTCACTTATATCAGAAAATGTCAGCCAACTTATTATAACCAAAGTAGATCGGTTATAGAATTGAGGTGTTTGCACCCTATTAAAGTTTCATTTATCTATCTTCAGTACTTCCTGAGAAAACGGGTCACTTATATCAGAAAAAGACTGTTCAAACTAAAAATGGGGGAAAAAAGGCATACATAATTACAAAGGAAGAAATCATATTGCTTGAACATACGGACGCTGCCATATTTAGAAAGAGTACCAATTTGTACAACAATCTTCCTCTAAAATCCACCTCTCTATTCCAAAGTGTGCGGCAGTTATGATTTTCTTCTGTGAAAAACATTTAAAATATAAGTATTGTACCTAAAGTTCCTACATATGAAATGAAAGAGGGCATTTAAATTTATAAGACTGCAGCAAAATACTAAAACTGTGATTTTTTATTCTTATCATTTTTATGTATTTATTGCAATTTTCACGTCTTAGTCACCCCTTAAATAATACCTAGAGAATACCAAGCTGGTGCTTTACTCGTATTCCTAACTTATAGCATCCGCCCCTTTCCCTAGTCGTGTTTGGATCCTAAGAAGATGCCGCACTGAAATACCCAATTTCTATGTAAGTTTTACTTTCTGGACTATGCAGTTTACGGACAGACAGGCGATTGTCGGAATACAAAATGGAAATGTGCAAGGAGATACTGGGGATCACTCAAGTAAGGATCAATGGCAAGGACGAGTTACGCATTTAACCTTGAACGCAATGTGTCGGGGCACAGAAATAACGAGGACACAGTACCACGCCTCAGGAACCATGACCACGTTATGCAGACATGGCTATCGTTTTACCGAGGACGACAATGCTGCAAATTATATTTATGCACGTGAAATTGCTGGCCCGGGAGAAACACTGCGGAACAACGTACACCTGTTTCACAACGTGAGCACTACTCCATCAGACCAATGCCATTTACGACTTCTATGTCTATATACATTATGTACCTAGTGTATAATGCACACAAAGATATACTGCTCACTAAACAGGGTTAATAGCGGCTAACATGGACAAAAACGATTGCGCTCACATCCCTCATTTGTGTAGTCAAGTCACTTCATGTTTACACCACAGGCGGCCATATTCAGAGGTCAGGGTAATAATGGTAATTTCAAGGTTAATAATAGTTCACACATTGCATATCGCACAACCTTAAGCTTAGGCCGTGTTGCCTTAACTTGTCTTGTTGGATGATAGAACTATAGGAGATGAGCCAAATAATTCTCGCTGACTTCCACCAACTTGTGGGAGCTATAAATCTGTTGGCTTTTGGCTTAGAGATTAATTCCAACAGGTGCGAGCTATTTTTTTCGAAGGCGGATAACGCTGTGTAGCTGAATTTCAGAAAATCGCTCCTGAAATTAAATCGTCAAAAAAGAAGAACTGATTCTACTAGGTTCACCCATTTTTCTCGAAGCAGTGGAAACAGCCTCCCTCGAAAACCTAAAGGTTACGAAAACTATAACAGATGGTTTGTTACATATTCCTTCTCATACGGCATACTTTCTCTTTAAAAATTGTTTTGCCAATCGGAAGTTCACATATTTCATATTTCATGCCCACTACCCCTCTGCTTACTGAGGAGGATGAAGCATTCAGAAGGTTGCTTGGAATCTATTTTGAATACATCTTTGGAAGATATACGCTGGCTTTTGGCAAGCTAATCAATTGGTTTTGTTGGCCTTGGAATTCGTACACTAAATTATGGTCGTTTAATAGCTTTCCTAGCTTCGGCCCATGGTGCTACTGATTTCATCAATTCTGTTTTTATTACACACGGTGATAAAGTCGAGACATGTCATATGTCAGAAGCTCTCCACCTTAAATACTTCAGTTCCTTCTGCTCATCTTGAGGAACAGAAAAACAAAGCTGGGACTGATCAATTCCAAAAGCATCCACGACACGCTTGGATCAGCACAACCCAAAACGAGCACGTTACTACGCTTTCCAAGAGAAAGAGGCAAGTTGTTGGCTAATCGTTTTACCATCTACCAACACTTGTACCTTATGGATAACTTGCCCTTTAGGATTGCTGCAGCCCTAGAAATTGAATCCCAAATATGCCAGCAACGCGTGTGTGTGGTTGATACTACTGATAAGTGTGGACATCATAGTTTGAGCTGCCTTAAAATCTCTGGAAGATTTTGCAGACTTTTGAAATAAATAACACACTAAAGAGAGCCCTTACATCTGCTGGCATTCCAGCTGTTCTGAAACCTGGAATTTGTAGATGTTACGGCAAACGCCCCGACGGCTTAACTATGATTTCATAGAATAATGGCAAGTCGATATGGAATGCCACTTGTGTGGATGCTGTGACCCCTTCGCACCTACACTTCACCTCCCAACTAGCTGGAGCTGTAAGTCTAAAACGGCACAAATATCGCAATATTACCCAAGATTACTCCTTTGTTGCATTTGCTGTTGAAGTCATGTTGTGCAGAAGCAAAGATTGTTCGTGAAATTGGCCAACATCTAGCAGATGTTTCCGGTGATTCTCGTTCCACTGAATATTTACGGCAACGAATAGCTATACAACGAGGAAATTCCTTTCGCAGTATAGGGACTTTCCCAGATTCACCACCATTGAAGGAAATTTCCCATTTAAATAAGGTCTCCACCAGCCGCAATTTGTCACAACTGGTACCCGAGAAACATCAGACGGCTCTGCGGTGAAGCCAAAGAAGAACAGCAAATAGGTGGAAGCGAAAGTGGTTGGTCTGGATGGAACCCGGGACCTCGTGTTCAAGTCCGCCAAGAGATGATCCCGCTACCACCACAAGAAAGACTAACCTACATCCTCGTACCTATTTTTCCCTTTCCTGTAGAACTATAACTTAATGTAATATTGTTAATTTAATTAACATTGTTATAGTTATATGTTCTTGTATATTTCTGTTCTTTAATTATATACATTTAATTGTTATGTTCCTGATGCAGTTAGGTGGTCCTTTATTGGTTGTATATTCGAATTAAATTTGGAATAAGTTTAGGCATGATAATATCCATATGAACTTTCTTAATCAGGATGTGTTTGTAGACGAAGGAATGTGTCGTGCGGTTTTGTAGTCTACCATTAAATTGCAATTATGTATGTAAATACAGGCTTATTTAAAATATTGCTGGGCTTTCAAAAAATGATAATACGCAGTGCCATTGACGTAGAAATAGGTATCTTATTTTATTGTGTACTGTAACTCGATTTTTTTTTACATACCTGCATTATAAATGTTCAATACGTGCGCCTTTGTCAGGACACACATCTACGCGATAGTCCATCTCTTTCTACTCACGCCTCAACATGTCAACTCTGCTTTAGCTCCGGAATATTCGCCGGTAGAGGAGGGACAAAGACTCGAACTTTGACGTATCCCTACATTAGGAAATCACACCGTGTGAACGTGGTGTCCAGGGTAGGAGCATGCGATCACCATCTTACTACCGCTGACCGCCATTTTATAAACACTGCTATATGTGATATCTGACGGTAACTAAGGTAACTACAGTCGATGCAAAACAAAACGTCGAGAGTTTGTCTATCCATTGTTGCAACATAATAATCGTGTTTTTCATTACCTCCAAAGCAAATCACGAAAAACCGATAACCATTTTCAATAATTATGTATAAATTAAAAAATGTTATGTGATTCATTCTTATGACGTTCTCTACCCTCTATCGTTTATTAGTGAGTACATATACAAATTATTCTTACTATAGCGTATTTTTATATCTACTACATTTTAAACCAAATAAACCGTTGCAGAAGTAGCTACTTCACACATTTCGTTAGATACACAAAGAGAACAGCAGTAGTCAAATGTTTAAGAATTGGACGCTATATGCTACCCTTAGAATTTCCAAGCAATCGCGAGAAACAACTGAATGTTGAAAGGACTTTAAAGAATGACCAAGAAATGAACAAATCGAACCATTAATAACGGATATCTCAGAAATGGCTTATGCCGAAAAAAAACTTATTTGAAATAAATTGTGTGTTTTAAAGAGATCTACATTTTTTTTTTTGTGAAATACGTTTTCGTCTGTCGCTTAACGTTTACAAGTTGTACAAGATTATAAAAATTCCTTTTGAATGAAGAGGACTTCAAAGGCTATTTCCAGAAAATTCAAGATATAAATTTTATTTGTGATGTAAATATCTTTAATATACGGTATTTTAATAAAAATCGTTAGAGCCATTTCTTAGAAAATTAAAATTCTCTAAAAATATCCATGTAAAGGTTAGTTGGGGATAAGTCTTGAAAAATTTCGTTTCGCATCCGGAAGATACTAAACTCAAATGCCAAGTTTGGTATTTATTCGACTTTTCGTTTTTGAGTTATGCTGTTCACAGGTAGACACACAGACACACACACGGACGTTTTCAAAACGCTTTATTTGGATTCAGAGCGCCTCGAAACATGTATTTGCCGTGAAATATCGGTATCGAATTTTTAGGTGGAATGCAATATTTCCCCTACTTACTAACGTAGCAGACTAGCAGAGAAAGTAAAAATGATTACTGTGATTTGTCCGTATCGCTTCAGCCTCATGGAAGCACACGAAGTTCACAGAGCTTGTTTCACACGTGCGCGCTAAGCTACAGCTTGCACACAGCGAGGTAAGATAGTATATTACGTTATAATATAAAATAACAAAACAGGGAAGAATTAAAAGAAACATTCTTCGCTAACATGCACAGTAAATACTCATAAACTAAACCAAACCTTGAAAGTTGAGCTGTCGTTACAGTTCAATATAAACAGAATAAGAGTTACTTTGGTGCATATAGCTCAGTACCTATCTTCGGTGTTGGAAGTTCGGTGTGCTACTCTTGAAATAGGTTCAAATCCAGCTACCGTATAGGCTTACTTTTTTCCTTTTCTTTATTTTTTACATATTAGCACCTTTTATATCGACGTAAATTACATTCTGTAATACAGAATTCATTCTATGACATGTGAAATATTTATCTGCTGTTCTCGCAAACTAGAAAACATAGATAAACATAGGGACCTGTTTAAATGTAACAAAAAGCTAGTAAAACAAGAGAAAAAGAAACTCTAATACTCTGTTTGGTCGCCTATATTTTCTATCACTGCCTTCAATTTTGGGCATGGAATCCACCACCGTGTTAAAATAATGGACGTCTTCTGCTAGTGGTTCCCAAGTGTCTGTCATAGTACACCAGAATTCTGCAGCATTAGACAATCTGGAACCTCGAGAAACCCTTTGCTTTACTTTCGCCCAAACATGTGCTGTTTCGTTAAAATCTGCTGACTTCGGAGGTCACCGTATCTCCTCCACAATATCTGTGTGCTCCGAAAACCATTTTTGAACCTTGGCCAACCTATGGACCGAATGGTTATCCGTCGGAGTGTAATAATACCTTCAGGATAACGCTCTCGGGCAGACGGGAGCAGAACATGTTCTAGAAGTTCAGAATAGGTTTCTCCATTCAGCTTTTCATGAACACGTTCCAGCATACCTGCCCCTTCCCGAAATATCCCCGCCCAAGCAGAAACGCTCGTTCGACAACTCCTTGCACGAGTAGCCAGATAGCGTCGTCATAGCGGGTCCCACTGGACATGTAAACTAACACAGTAGAATTGCAGTAGGAACGTATCTTCGAGAAAATTACTTCTCTCCAATCGAAGTTCTCATACTGTACAGCAAATGCCAACCTGTCAATTTTTGTGGGCATCGGTTAGCCCTTCTTTAATTGCCGTGCGTCAACGCGAATCCCGGCATCTTTACAACGGTTGATAACTACCTAGGAATAGAGACTAAGCCTTATATTCAGCGGTCGTTAGGAACGGATCTCTTTCGACCTCTGCCAAGAGAGACCCATCTTTATTCTCTGTAGATGCACCTGAGCGAGCTGTACACTTCCTTGTAGTAACCTGTCCATTTTCACGTTACAATTTCCCCCACTTCCTCGCAGTGGACTGTGGAACACCACAAATGCCACCTGCTCTGGTGGCCGTATAGCGCTGTGAAACCAGAGTAAAAACAGCAGCACATTTATCAACACCGACTGCCATTGCTAAAGTATGAATGAATGCGCTGTTGTAGGGTACTAGTAGCGATTGAGGACTCTTTCGGTGATAAATGGAACTAAACACAAGTGTGTGACCACACAAAAAGAAAGGAAACCAAATAATGATAAAAGAAACAAGCTTATCAACAGTAATTGGAAGCGCTGACTATGATATAAATATCTCTGCATATATCTAACGCTCAATTTATAACAAATACTGTGGTGAATCTATATTAGTTTAAATTAAGAATGTGAAGTGGATACTGGAGACAGAAGAAAGCAAATAAAGGGCAACAAAACGTATACGTCATCACCGCGATTTTAACCTACGTTTGCATTGCTCAAAGCGTGCGTTACCTCTGAGCTGTATAAGCTTGGGCTTCTAAAGGTATGCTGCCACATCCAGTTAATACGAGACGCTATAACAACAGCCATGGTTTTTATGGTAACATTTATGTGTCATATTCAGGATATGAACTTGATGACTTTGGGTTCAGGTTATTGGTTGTTTCGGTCGAATGGGTTTTGGTTGCTCCTCCTATTTGCATAAATACCAATGAACATAGCATAAAACAGAAATACTTTTGCGTTCTGTTGACACATTGGCTGACGAAGAATGGGGAGGATAGCACTATATTGCCGCACCCCCTCTTCCTTAATTAGGACCAAATACAAATGCCAGACGTGATTCAAGACGCAGCCTATTTATGTGTTCGACAGACGATAACGTATGCCACAGAGGCTGATAATGCTGCAAATATCGACTTGTGTAAACCGCGCTGCATTACGAAGTGGGACTTAAATATTCTGGTCTCAGAATGCGCTCAATCATTTTTTCCATGACTGTACAAACGTGGTTAGAGAAAGATATGTGAATGTAATCTTTTTACTTTTCTTTCGCAACAACTCGTTACGCGGAAATACATCTGAATTTATTCCTTCGTGGTTCCGATAAACGCTTGAACGTTGTTTCTACATGTTGCATGTTACTCAGTAGTTATTGCTTAATTGGAAATCGTGTGTAGGCAAATGTATATTGCGACTTATGTAACGTAGATGGTAGAACCACACTTTTTAATGAATTATATACAAGATATGCATGCAATTTCTAATGGTTAGATACATTTGGATGACTGTACCATATTAGATCTTTTGAAGTATTAAGTCGTCATTCTTTGGTTTCTCGTGAGGTAATGCAAAAGGCATTCAAAATCAAAGCCAGCATATAGGCCACTTCCGTGGTGTAGAGGAGCCTGTCTGCTTTAGATTCCGGAGATCTCGAGTTAATAAAGACACACACACGCATGCACGCACACACACACACACAACACACACAAACCGAGCGAAATGGCGCCGCGGTAACATGTGAGATTGGCATTTGGGATGTCCCGGATTCGATCGCCGGCTACTGCCCATTCTGACCCATCGTTTTTCGTGGTTTTCCCGGGTCGGTAGGCGAATGCTGGGGTGATACATTTTCCTTGTCATCTGTTTCAGAGTTGTAGGACCAGATGGAGGTGTCCGGCGGGTTGCGCGGATGGTGACTATGCGCTCTATGGAGGTTTCTGCCTGACGTTCAGGGATCGCTCGGTTGGATATCCGCCTCTGGGTGCATTCGGGACCGCGCGGAGGCTTAGGGCCCAATGGGTGGGCTCGGGCGGCGCTGGAGGCGTTCAATCTGGAAACACTAGGGACCCCGTCCATACTTGCGCCCGTCGTCTTCCGGATCTGGTCTCCTTCGGCTCTCTCCCCTCATCCCTCCCCCCAGTGATCACGGTAGAAGCACAAGGGACCAGATGCCGCGTGCGGTGCTCTGCCCCGTTTCGGGGGACGTTTCCGTTCATCAGTATCTTTACACACACACAAAAGCTAACAAACAAATAAAACAAAAGAGAAAAGCAGAGTATATTAACCTGTGTTTTAAAGATTTGTCTTTCGCCTTTCTGCTTTCAAAACATTTTATTGTCGCCCTAGTCTCATTTGTTCCCTTTCTACCTATCTATAACAATACACAGCATAACCCCAGTTATTTGTTATTAAAGGGTGACGGCTAAAATAATAAGGAACTGAAATGGTTTATTCTCTTATTACTCTTGAGTTTGAAAACTAATGTATTGGAAACTAATCATTATGTATTATTAAATATAAGAAAACACCAAATGAAACAAACGCATAAATAAACATAAAACGCTACCTATTTAGTGTAGGTGCGGGACTTTTATTTATAATTCACACTAGATAAAGACACAGAGAGAGAGAGAGACAGAGAGAGATAGAGAGAGAGAGAGACAGATATAGACAGAGGGACTGAGATTCAGAGTACTGGTGCTTTACATTCGTTTAAAAAATAGTCCACTTTTCTTTGCTTTGACAGAAATGCTGTCATTATTTAGGCTTTACGATGATAGAAATCGTTGAATAAATTCTAGAGCTTGAATTTCCTCATGCACACTGGGAACACTTTCATTATATAGATCTACTTCTTCATTACCGTCATCATCAGATACAATATGGGAAAGGATGACATTGTACGACCGTATTGTTATAATGTGCATAGCAATGATGCGTTTCGAAAACATTGACGTCTCACCCACCATGCCTATCGTTTGTGCTGCGACAGTAATGGTGCATTATACAGAAACCATGCATTATATAATTAACATAGGATAAACATAACGCATAAATTGAGTATATAAATTAATGCTACAGAGTGTACTATAATTATGCCCCTATTTTTATTTCATTACAGATCTGTCATATAAATTTTGTTACATAGTTAATTTCACTTCTATCATGTTATATGGTCCTTGCCATTTCTTACTTCAACATAAGACACCAGCATTAATAGCACACCGTTGCAGTAGGAGTGCAACGTTCCTGACAGACCGTTGCAACATATCGTTTGTTACGCCTGCGCACTCCTCCCTAATCACTCCTTCCAAGTATCCAAATCACACGGTTTTCTGGCGTGCACTTTCTCTTTTAAATACCCCCAGAGAAAGAAATCTAATGCGGCCGAGTCTGGACTCCTCGGTGGCCACTCAACATTTCCTTGACGTCCAATAACCGGGCCTGGAAAAGCATTGTCAAGCAATTCTCGTCAAATCAATGCAAAGGGGGAAGGTGCGACATCCTGCCTGAAATGCACCTTGTCCACATCGTCCCAGTTTGCAACAATGGGGTGTACGAAAGTTTGTAGCACCGTATTCATTGTTTCACGAAGATTACACGGACCAATGAGCTATCATCAATTCATCACGATTACTACAGCACAATGTTAACAATGGACGTGACTGCAATTTTTCAATTGAAGCTTGAGGATTGTTTTTGGTATGGCCCCAATGACAGTTATGGCGATTTATGAACCTACCCACATGGAACACGGCTTCCTCTGACCACAGGATGTTACCCAGGATATCTGGTTCCTCTTCCATCCATTGTAAAGTGGATTCAGCACACTTCATCCTAACATCACAGTCCTTCGGTGACAATGCTTGGACAAAGTGTGGTTTCCATGGTCTCCAGTCGATCTCCTTCATTATCCGTTGGACCGAACCATATGATAAACCGGATTCCCTATGATATTGTCTCGGGGAGTACTTGGGACCTTGGCGCAAACGCCACAGCACGTTAGCTTTAGTCTCTTCAGTGATGCTAACTGTTTTAGGGGCCTAGCATCCTTCTGGTGAGTAGCCGAACCCGAATGCTATAAATTCCCATGCAGTTTCTTCATTGTTTTCACAGAGTCGCGTGTCTCTACACTACCCTCGTACCATTGTAGGCGATTGCCATACTTCCAATCTAGCTGCAATCCGAGCATGCTCCCCATTAGCCTATGCGTCATCTTTACTTATTCGTGGCTAGACCTGGAACAAACAACAGTTATGTAACTATTAGGTAACAATTACTAATGGCATAGAATAGAGCATAATGTAACGGTAAAATTATTAATATTATATAGTTTCTAACAGAATAGCAGTGAAACAAAAATAGCGACATAGCCTGTGTATTTCGCATATGGGAACCAGAAAAATGTGAGATCATTTAAAGGATAAGTAGGTATAAAGTGAAGTAAAGTTCGGTGCCTAAAAAGTGTAACGTGTATAGGGTGTAACAAAAGTGTACGGCACAAATTGCAGGACCCATTTCTCACACGTAGACGAAGAAATTATGTTATATGGACATGGGTCTGGAAACGCTTTGTTACCATGTCCCCACAAATAAAAATCCAGTGGATTTAGGTCCGGGGAGCGTGGAGGTCAGGCAATTGGTCCACCTTTACCTGTCCATCTGCCACCGAATCTGTTATTTAGAAACCGGCGGACATTATCACTAAAATGGGGAGGTGCTCCATCGGGCATGAAGTACATGTTTTTTCGTACAGCTAACAGATCAGGTAGAACATTCTCTACGAAATTATGGTAAGTTTGTCCGTTGAGCCAGGGTGGAAGAACGTGAGACCCTACCAAATAGTCACCAACAATGCCAGCCCAAACATTGACAGAAAATATTTGTTGGTGGCTTGCTTCAACAGTAGCGTGAGGGTTGACGTCAGCCCATACATGTTCATTGTGATAATTTACAATCTGATCTCGTTGAAACGACGCCTCATCTGTGAACAAGCACCATTGCACTAAAATTAGGGTCGACACTTCGTTGCATAAACCATTCGCAGAAGCGTACCCGTGCAGGAAAATCAGCTACCGATAGTGCCTGTACACGCTGTAAATGGTATGGATATAGCCGAACCTCGTGTAACACTCGCTAGACAGTCATGTGGTCAACATTCATTGTTGCAGCTACTTGTCATGTACTGATACTAGGGTCGTCGTCAACTGCCTGAAGAATTGTCGCCTCCCGTTGCGGTGTCCTCGTCCTTCTAGGCCTCACCCGGTCGCGAGTATCAGCTGAAATGCCCCATGTTCTCTAAGAGACGATCAATGGCTTCAAACGTTTTCCTGTCGGGGCAGCTTTGTCCTGGAAATCTCTCCCGATACAAACGTTGAGCGCAAATGCCATTGCCGTCTGCTAATCCATGCATCAAATGGGCATGTGCCATCTCTTCAGTTGTGTACATTGCCATTGCACGAGCCAAGTCTGTGATCAAGTTTACTAGTACGTACTCTGTATTCACTCTTAGGTTGATCCGCGTCAAAACAAAGCCCAGGTGACCAGCGCACCGCTATAATGTATCCTTCCGCCATTCGCACTAGAAATACTGTCACACTTTCAGACCATGTGGGCAGCACAAGCGGCACGTAGTGCAAAAAAGAACAGAGTTCTTATTTCGACAACTGAAACGGCGACCGGCATATTCTGTTAAGGGTTAAAGATGATAAGATTGATAGTTTTCTTCCGGGTGTAACCACTTTTCTCGTTTCAGATTTTTCTGCACAAGCACTGTTTATACTTGTACTCGAAACACCAGTGAACTCAGAAGTTAATTTCACCATTTCTTTCGCGGAAAGTGTTGGACATTTCTCACATAACTTATAATAAAGATTCAACAGTGTTGTTTTTTCACCGCTAGTCAATGGTTTGCGCGGCTAATACTTTACGTAATTCGACGAAAACACAAGAGAAAATTCATCGTCCTGCGTGATACTAAACACAACTGCTGGTTTCTGGCTGTAAACAATATTCTGCGCCTACCTGGATGTCAGGTTACTCATACGAATTGCATCATGGGACTTGTAGCTCTGTTTTATGGTATAAATCAGCGTCAAATATAACCTTAAGTATTTGTATAGAATATTATACTATTTAAGGATAAATTCATTTTAAAATTCATGGGACTACTTTCCTGCGCGTGTTGCACCACGTTGCACTGACCACGTGGGTTTGTTTTGCCACGGATCAACCTAAGAGTGAATATAGTGTAGTAACCCGTGTGCTTGCCAAGGTCGTACTGTTCACTGGAACAGTTGATGTTACCTGTAAACAAGCAATGACATAAGTCGCATGTCAACAGGGACATGTAAAACAAAACACTTGGCGGTGCACCTACGATAATGACAACGCAACCAGACGTAACCAAGGGTACATGTTCCCCCATGATTCTAAAATAACGTTCTGTTCGTGTGTGTTTCCCATGATTAATGAGTTGAAGAAAATGAGTTGTAACATAGAAACAAAGCGTTTGCAGCCTCATGTCCATATAACACAATTTCTTTGTCTACGTATGAGGAATGTATCCTGCAATTTGTGCCATACATTTATGTTACAGCCTGTATATCTGGAAGTGAATAATGTGTAAGTTAGGTTCAGCTGTGTACTGAAACTATTTTGACCAACATTTATCATTTAAGAGGAAGTAAACAGATAAACAAGCTTTTTATGAATACTTTTATGGAACAGCTATGAAAGAAAACAATAGTGGACAGAGAAAGTTTTGCGATTGTAGCACATCAAATTTTATGTATGGTGAAGTAGAACAGCTGGATTAGCAAGAGAAATATTAACAACACTATAACAAAAATGAATATCGAATCAAACAACTAATGGATTTAAATCAGACGAGGTTTATTTCTTCACTCTTGGCCCCACTAGTCAATGCTACCAAATCATTTTAACACACTCCTTATGAACACCCTAACCCAGCAAACCTGTGATCTTCCTTCTTTCTGGGTAATATTAATTCACTAGCTAATTTGAATTTCCCTATTTAGCGCAGGCTAATCAGAGAGCTAAGCGTGAATTGATGGGTGGAATCAGACGTCAATTACTTAATTGACGAAACACTGTTGTAATGTGTGAGGATTGGCAAGCTTATTCCCCACCTTTTTACTTTCTCCACCACGTATACTGCCATGCATAAAATGTGGCCTATAATGGAACGTAGGTGTTTATGTGGTTCTGACAAAATCTAGCCCCAACCCCCTACTAGTGTCACCTGCTTTGTTTTTCGAGCATAATTCTAGCCACTGGATTGGCAGGGTAGTTTATCTCCTCCAAAGTATGGCCGAACTGCCGAAGGGTAACAACTTAAACTTTATATTTTCGTGCTACACTACCGTTTTCTTAATGTCTATTTTCGTATTGCTGTTTAGTAGAGGCAACAGCTTAAACTTCGCCTCCATATTGATGACGAACGCTCTCATATATGTAAAAGTCGTAGTTGTCATTCACTTTAAGGCTTCCATGAAAATAATTCTTCACTTCTTCCTCTAGAGGGCCAATTATATTGTAATGGTGTGGCCTTTCCTTGTGTACCAATCGTAGCGAAACTCTTTCATAGAGGCGGTATCCAAACCACCCCTTAATTCGACATAGATTATACACATCCTTCATTGTTTAGTTTTTATGCGCATGAATTGTTTTTCAGGCCAGTCATATAGAGAATGGATAGCGGCTGGGTGGAGACAGGTTGTTTATTTGAAAGTGGAAACCTTACGGAGAGAAAAATACTATGGCGATCTAGCGGCGTGGGCTACTTTTTATGCGCGACAATTTACCTAGCAGGTAGAAAAGGTATTGAATTCCACCCAAAAATTAGATACCGAGATTTCACCGTAAACACATGTTTTTGAGGCCCCTGAAACTGAATTAAAAAAGAAACATTTTTAGAAAAAGGTCCATGTGTGCGTTTGTGAACAGTATAGCTCAAAAACGAAAAGTCGGATAAATGCCATACTTGGTATTGAAGTTCAGTATAAGAAAACCCCCAACCCAACTGTCTTTTACATCGAACATTTTTCGAATTTTTTGATTTTCTTAGAAGTGGCTCAAACGATTTTCATTAAATTATCAGATATTAAAACGTTTAAATGAAAAATAAAACTTATATCTTGAATTTTCTGAGAATATCCTGCGTAGTCCTCTTCATTCGGAAGGAATTTTGTATAATCTTGTATAACTGTTAAAACGTTATGCGATAAAGGAAAACGTACTACACAAAAAATTGTAGATTCCTTTAAAACACACAGTTTATTTAAAATAACTTTTTGTGACATAAACCGTTTCCGAGATATCCGTTATTAATGTTTCGAGTTGTTCAATACGTTTGTCATCTTTTCCTGTCGATTTTCAATTGTTTCCCGGTATTGCATGGAAAGAGTATGGAATTTTAAGGCCAGCATATACCGTCCAGTTCTTAAACATTTGACTATCGTATTTCCTTTGTATCTCTAACCAAATGTGTAATGTAGCTATTTTTGCAAAGGTTTATCTGGATTATAATGAAGTAAATATAAAAATAAGCGTTGTAAGAATAGTTTGCATACACACTAATAAACGATAGAGGGTAGAGACAATGTGTAACACATTAGATTTAGATTTTTTTTCTCGTGTCCCTGTACACTTTACAAAGGTCAATTCATGTAGACATTTCGCACGTTATCCTGTAATTAACTCTGGACCAGCTGAGAGAGAGAGAGAGAGAAAGAAAGAAAGAAAGAGAAAGTGAGAGAGGAATAGAAAAACAGATAAAATGTGTTACATTCACATAACTTTCTACAGCTACTATCGTTTATTTTTACATACTTCCATAAACTATTTGCGCAACACTCATTTTTGTACCTACTTCAAGGTGGTTGAGATAAACGTTTGCGTAAATAGTTTCATTACGCATTTCGTTTTGAGTACAAAGCAGATAATGGCAGTAAAATTTTTAATCACGGGTTGCTATATACTTGCTTTTAAATTCCATGCTCTTTCCATGACGTCGCGAGACAGCTGAATAGCAACACCACTTTAAAAACATCGTAATGTATTGAAAATTTAAACCAATAATACTTAATTGCTAATTGGGAAATGACCAATGCCATAACAAATTATTTAAAGTCAATGTGTGCTTTAAAGAGTTCTAAAATGTTTGTGTAGCATGCTTTTTCTATTACTTAACTTCTTAAGGCTTACCAATTAAACAAAATTCTACAAAATATCTTCCGAATGAGAAGCACTTCACATGCTATTCTCAGAAAATTCGAGATACACATTCTTAAACATACGGTATCCTAATAAAACATCTTTAGAGTGTTTTTTTTTTTTTTTTTTAGAAAATCTGACATTTCGAAAACTTTTATATGTAAAAGGAGTTTGGGGTGGGGATTTTCTTCAAAATTTTCGTGTAGTTTCTTTGGAAGATCTTGAACATCAGTATCATGTTAGGCATTTATCCCACATTTCGTTTTTAGGTTATGCTGTTCACACAGACTCGCCAGCGCGATCCTTTTTCTAAAATTGCTTTTTTAATTCAATGCGCCTCAAAAAATATATTTCCAGTGAAATAAAATCGAATTTTTAGGTGGAATACAGTACTTCCTCTACCTACTTCTGGGTGCGTGATAGAGTAAGTAAAATACGACGTGTTACCTACTTTCTTCAAGACTTTCGCCATCCACTATCGTTAACTTTCTTTACCACGTACATAGAAAGTAGGGAAGGCCCATCAAATAATTCGATACCCAGATTTCACTCGAAATACAGTTTTTGAGGCCCCCTGAATCCCAGTAAATCACTTGGAAGCATGTACGTGTGTGTGTCTGTATGTCTGTTATCTGTGTCTGAGAACAGCATAACTCAAAAATGAAAGTAGTACCAAACTTGGTATATAAGTTCAACAACTTCCATGGATGCGACACGAATATTTTCAAGAAAATGCCCCCATCCCAACTACCATCTACATGGGATATTTTCGGAAAATTTTTATTTTCTAAACAAAATAGCTCTAACGATTCTGATTAAAATACCATATATTAAAGATATTTACATAACAGGTAAAATGTATATCTTGAATTTTCTGAGAATAACCTTTGAGGTCCTTTTCATTCGGAAGGAATTTTGTATAATCTTGTATAATTGGTGGGACGGCGCCGTGGCCGAGTGGTTAGACCGCTCGCCTCCCACCGAGGCGGCCCGGGTTCAATCCCAGGGACCTGCATGTGGGATTTGTGGTGGAACGAAGCGGCGTCTGGGCGGGTTTCCTCCGGGTTCTCCGGTTTCCCCCGCCATTCATTCCACCAACTGCTCCATCATCACCTTTCCTTTCATCCATTTCACCAACATTTCGTTTCATCTACTTCCTTCATCCCATACCAGGCATCGGGCTGATCACCCATCCTGGATGTTATGTCTGATCCATGAGTGTCTGCTCCTCGACGGGCCTCTGATCCCAGGCACCCGCCTGTAAGTCCTGGGGGGTGTAAGTCCTACATAAGAGGAGGTTAAACAGATAATGAATGAATTGTATAATTGGTGTAGCATATTTTTGAATCGCCGCTACTGATCAACAGTTAACGCTTTGTGACCATCGTGATGATCCGGTATCCATCCAACATGGCGTCATCGCGGCCTCACCGCTACTACTTTCACTGGATGTGGCGGTACATAATGTTCTAGCTCTATGGTGGCAGCAACTGGGTTATTTGGCTGCTCGCCAACTCTCCCCTGCCTTCACTTCACCCTCGCCGGTAGATTATAATTCCTTGCATGCTATCTGGGAGGACCTCCAGGACGAAGACTTCACTGATCTTGTGGAGGCGACTGTGGACTACATTTACGAGGAGCCACAACCACGCCACGAGGAGGTCCACCTTCCCATAGTCACTCCGAAAGGCTTCCGAGATCCGCAAACTCAGTCCAAACAAATCCCCTGGACATGATGGCATCACGGCGCCCATGCTCCAGCACCTTACCAGAAAGGCCGTCATCCACTTGACGCGGATTTTCAATGCGTGCCTCCATCTCCGTCACTTTCCAACTAGCTGGAAGGAGGCGAGGGTGGTATGAATTTTAAAGCCCGGCAAGGATCTGGTTTTCCCTTGCAGTTACCGTTCCATTAGCATACTCAAAAGTCTTTGAACGGTTGCTCCTAGCCCGCCTCATACCTCTCTTTGAGGAAAGGCGCCTTCTCCCGGACCATCAGTTTGATTTTCGTCACGGGCACTCCATGACCCTGCAGCTACTGCAATTGGCCGAGAAGGCCTCCCTGGGCTTCCAGGAGAACTTAAAGACAATCACGGTGCTGCTGGACTTAGAGAAGCCCTTGCCGCAACATGGCATCAAGGCCTTTTGTACAAACTCAAGTCGGCAGACATCCCTCCCACCTCTCTCGCCCTGATAAGCAGTTTCCTCCGCGATCGCACATTCAGGGTGAGAGTGGAGGGGAAGGCTTCATCAGTCCGTCCCATAGCCGCCGGAGTCCCGGAAGGCAGTGTACTGTCCTCGGTTCTCTTCGCGGCCTACATGTCGGAATTCCCTACGGAACCCAGGACTGTTACGTGTCAGTATGCGGACGATGTCCTCATCATGTCACATAACAAGAATGCCCGATTCTGTTTCCCTCCACCACAACGACAGCTCCGAGCCATTGGCAGGTGGAGCGAGAAGTGAGGGTGCCATCAGCCCGGGGAAGAACTCTGCGCTTCTCCTGGCGAAGGTCCGTCACTGGCGGCGTCTCTGAGGCTGCGGCGGAGGAGAATCCCTTAGGTTACCTCTGCCAAATGCCTCGGAGTCACCCTCGACCGCGGACTCACTTTCGTTCCACATGTCAGGGCAAAGGTCGGCCTTGGCCACGCCGCACTCATGCAGCTGTACCCTGTATTCCGCTCAACAATGCCTACACATCTCAAACTACGCTTATATCAAGCGATTACCCCGCCCCTGATTCTGTATGAGTGCGAGATCTGGGGATCAGCAGCAGCGACCACTATCCGCAGGTTGCAGACCGTCCAGAACAGGGCGTTTGAATGATCTATGATACCTGGCGTAGATTCCCGCCACACATCCTAAACACCCGCTCCGGTCTCCATACATCGTGGACGTGGTGCAGGAGAGAACCCGTACCATGTACACGAAACTTACTTACCACACCAAACAGCTGGTGCACTCTTTGGGTCGCTATGACCACAGGGCACCAAGACGACCAAAGAGCTCCAAAGGACGCCTTGGACCCCCGAGGTTAAGGGCTACCAGTCCTACACATCTCAAGTTCCCTCAAGTTAAGCAGTATTGGGCTTGGTCACCACCTGGACGCTTGTCCGTCCAGATGGGATCGCCGAAAGCCAGCCAATGGCAGTGCAGAAAGCTAAACTCCGCCCATTTGCAGAAAACACAAAAGCTTGTGTAAATGTTTTTCCCTACTATATCGCACGGGTAAAGCCGCATTTGCCGCTAGGTACTGTGGCGATTTACATACTGCCCAGGTGAATCTGGGGGACCTGCCCCCGATTGCTGGGAGGATAGTACTCAGCGGGACGCAGGAGGAACGTCGGAGAAGAGCTTACTACGTACAAGGAAGTTATCAGGTTAAGCAGCGCCTAAATGGAGAGAACCACTACTATACATGGGAAACTTGGACACCGCCGTACATGAATGGAGAGTCATAAACAAAGTCACAGTGTAGTATGCGGCAGTTGTATTTTCTTGATCAGGTGCATTTTTCTTAAAGTAGTTGTTACCATTATCGAAATTTTAATAAATTAGTAATATCATGAATGATAAGGTGCATCTAAATTAAAAATTGATTATTACTGAGTAAATACGGAAGGACCATAGTAGTTAAAGAGCGTCCATAAATAAAACTCAATTTAGTTTTAGGATACAAAATATCTTGACTTTTTGAAGAGTTGCCTCAAACATTTACTAATGTTGTTAATGTTATTCAAATAATGCTCGGTTTAGATCACAAGTAATTCTTAACCATTTTGCAAAGCGAAAAGCACATACGAATAGTTCTATTTAGTAAAGTTAGGATTTGTTTCCTACTAAAAGAATTTGGCAAGTGTAATTTATTTTTTTGGTGCATTGTGTTTTGGATGTTGGGCAATATTTTGAGAGTTAATAAATAGTCTTATTCCTAGCGTATTTGATTTATGTTAAATGTATGTTTGGTTTTCCCCTTCGTTTTACTACCTATCACGTTTTCCTCACTTATTGTTACAAGATTAATAGTGGGAAGGGGCCACAATTGGAAGGAAATTCTATGCCACGTAACACTGGTAAAAGTGATAGACGAAACCGTACTAGAGAAAAAATGTAGATCTCTTTAAGACACGCAATTTACTTCAAATAAATTTTTGTGGCATAAGCCATTTCTGAGATTTCCTTTATTACAGGTTCGAATTGTTCATTTATTGGCCATTCTTTAAAGTTCCTTCAACATTCAGTTGTTTCTCGCGAATGGGTGGAAACAGTATCTATGGAATTTTAAGACCAGCTTATAGTTCCAGTTCTTAAACATTTGACTATCGCTGTTCTCTTTGTACCCTAATGAAGTGCGTAATGTAAAGGTTTATTTATATAAAATGTTGTAGATATAAAAATAAGCTTTATTAAGAATAGTTAGTATACTTACTAGTAAACGATAGAGGGTAGAGAAAGTCATGTGAATGTATCACATCAGATCCATTTTTTATATAGTTTCTACAGTCTATTATTACGAAAGATTATGTTTCTACATACTTCATGTTAATGGAGATAAACTTGAGAAGTACTTTATTAAATACCCATTTCGTCGTAGGTACATTCGCTTCCATTTATGCCATTACCACAGCTTAGGGAGACATTTTACCAACTTTCTTAGCGGGCGCTGAGTAGGAAGGGATGTGTCTGGAGCGTCCTGCCTTTGTTGTTTGATCAAGCAGTGGTGTGTGTTGACTGTAGTTTGCCCGAATATGCAAATATTTGAGGTGCATCAGGGGAGAATTGTGGGTATATGGGAAGCTAATTTGCCATTGAGGACATTGCAGCATTCGCATGGACAGATTATTAAAATACTGTGTCATCTTTGAGAGTAAAATGTATCACGTGTTTTAGTTTTACATTATATCGCCATTAAAATATTTCTTCGTGGAGATAATGTGCAAAATAGGGTTTTATTTAGTTATATATTTAAACATAGTTATTACATAGGGTTGTTCGCAGTCTATGGTAACAAACTTAAGACCCCCTTACCTTATGAAACATCACGCTTTCACCAGCAGTGATTTTCTATCTGGCAGCCTTTAGCTTGAGCTATCAAACTGCAACGAAATACAGGGATGTCCAGTTTATTTCATTTCCTACCGGCAGCTTTCCAGAAACCATCCAAAGGTCGCGGCCTCTGCTTCCAAGGACACTTTTTCAGTAATCCAAATGCACAAAACTCCATCATTGATGCATCAGATGACTTAACGCGGATATCGCTGAAAGGTATGGAATGTATTCCCATTTCCGTCTCTATGTTCTCCAAAAATGTATAGGTTGGAGCAGACGTATGGCTTGATGCCTTATCCAGATGCAACTAGACTTTATGTACATCTGCACCATAGAGAGCAGGGATTTCTGTATGGAAAATTGGTATTCAGGACGTTAATCTGATAATATGCCTAGTTGATTTTCACATTTTTATGTATACGGCGAATGGTTAATTTGCCATTGTAACTGTACCTTGCTGTTACCATGAAACTATTGGGGAAATTTTCGTTAGTTTCCTTATAATAACTTTCAAATATTTTTTCTCCCCTTAGTCGGTAATATAGAGCCCAAGGTTTGTTGCAGTCACTTAGATAAACATATGCCTCATCTAAAAAGACAACAAACATCTACCTTTCACCAGCTAGGTATCGTTCATACAGCTTTCTGCTGTTAGTGGCACCTTCTGCAATGTGTTTAGGCAACAGCTTATATCCCCGGCTCTTATGGCACTTTTCTAGATTCAAGCCGTGGTTGATTATGGTGTTCACAGTAGTAACAGAGATCCCTAATTACAGAGCAATGGCCCTCTGGATTGCAGGGTTTGGTCCAGAGGCATGAACCTTCACCTTCCAAATTCTCTCCGGAATACAACTGGTGGCCGGCCGTGGATTTCCCTGTTTCTTGCCCTTTGGAATAAGTCCTGATGTGGCTTTACCTTTTTTGTTGAGTGCACATGAGATCACTTTCTTGAATATGGTAAACCACGCCTCTTGTACTGCCTAATAATCTTAAAATAATATTTTGCATTGGAAAAGGCAATAATGTACGCTTATCAACATTGTTCTATTTTTTATGTCATTTGATGCAGCAAGAACAAGAGCACACAACTGAGCAAACACAGTGATACACTCATACTGCTGAACTTTCATTCGGTTCCACATGTTTCAGCGCGGATCTATTGTGCTCGTCTGATATTGTTACCACAGATCGTGAACAACCCTCCCTATAATTGATGACGAGTAAAGCTATTGCTCAAAGTTCATATGTGAATAATCTAGAACTGTGCACGTAAAACAGAACGCCCCTGCATGCGCGAAAAGGTAAACAGATTCATACACTTCCTTCTTGCTATATGTAGCACATTCCACCTGTGAAGGGCAGTGGAATGCCGCCTGAAGCTGTGGTGACGGCATAAATGGAAGCGAGTGTACAAGGGGATAGAGGAAATCGAATCTATAATCAGATGTTTAAAAGAATCGCTGTTTGCTGCCTTGAAATTCTATACTCTCGAGGACATCGGGAGAAACAACTGAACAACTACAGCACTTAAAACAGTATTGAAAAATTCAAACCAATAATATGAATATAGCACATGGCTGATGTCACAAAAAGTTATTTGAGTTAAATTTCTGTGTTTAAGAGTGATCCGCTTATTCTGTGCAGTGTTTGTCTGTCTCTTAGGCAGCGCCATGGCCGAGTGGTTAGACTGCTCGCCTCTTACCAAGGTGGCCCGGGTTCGATTCCAAGGACCCGCATGTGGGATTTGTGGTGGATAAAGCGGCGTCTGGGCTGGTTTTCTCTGTGTTCTCCGGTTTCCCTTGCCTTTCATTCCACATACTGCTCCATCATCACCTTTCTTTTCATTCATTTCACCATCATTTCATGCCATCTACTTCCTCGCTCTCATACCAGGCATCAGGCTGGAAAATTCAGAATTCAACATATACATTTTGTCAAGTAAATATCTCAAATGCATGGTATATGGCGGCGCCGTGGCCGAGTGGTTAGGCCGCTCGCCTCCCACCGAGGCGGCCCGGGTTCAATCCCAGGGACCTGCATGTGGGGCGGGTTTTCTCCGGGTTCTCCGGTTTCCCCCGCCATTCATTCCACCAACTGCTCATCATCACCTTTCCTTTCATCCATTTTACCAACATTTCGTTTCATCCACTTCCTTCATCCCATACCAGGCATCGGGCTGATCACCCATCCTGGATGTTCTGTCTGATCCATGATTGTCTGCTCCTCGACGGGCCTCTGATCCCAGGCACCCGCCTGTAAGTCTTGGGGGTGTAAGTCCTACATAAGAGGAGGGTAAACAGATAATGAATGCATGGTGTATAATCTAAATCGTTAGGCAATTTTATATCCACATTTATTTTGATTTTCGGCCATCCTGAAGTCTACATTTTAATTTTACCAGGATTTGGTATAATTTCACATGTTATTCCTCATGAAAGAGGAAAAAAAACTTTTGGAAATTATGGAATAATTTGGAACACCAAAAATATCTAAAGTTTTTGTATGCGAGGGTAGTGTGGGGTGGGAATGCATTTCTCTTCGCATTTTTGGAAGATACTAAACGTAAACATCAAGTTTGATATTTATCCTACTTTCCGTTTTAGAGTTATGCTGTTCACACACACCATACCTGTACTATTTACAAAAAGAATTTCGAGATTCAGGGGCCTCAAAACATGTATTCACGTGAAATCTCAATAAAGAACTTTTAAGTGAAATGTAGTAGTAAACAGTGAAAGTAAACACCTATTGAAAACATTTAAAACATTCTTGAATCACATGCTTGCTAAAATATGTATTCCGATAAGCACTGATAAAAGAACAAAACAATGCCACCCCCAAAAAGAACCCTGAGTATACGGTGATTAAGGTGGCTGTCTTCTTTATGGTATATAGAGATAAAACATATTTTTCCATTACTTGCTTTTCTAGTGTGAAAAATCTACGAGATGGAATTACTCAACATTACCTAATATAGTCACGGGAAAAAGTACCATTCCTTAAGTTTTGCTCTTGATAACCCCTCCCTCATTTTTGTGAATGCTGCTAGCGGGAACCAGCTAAAGTAAACATCAACTCGCAAATAGAATTATGTAAAGAAAAGAGTACTAAATAAAAATTAAGCTAAAATTAAGAAAACTTAAAAATATGAAATCTTATGTGTGTATATAAAATTCATCATGTTTTGAGTAAATTAACCCTACTGTCTGTCAAGCTGCTTTTGTGCATATTCCATAATCCTGAAGTATAGTATTTTGTATGGTTCCTTATAATGTTTGTTAGAGTAATTGTAGCCTGCCTTCACTCATCTCCCTTTTTCTTTCCTACTCTTTTTGAATACTGCATATCTCTCGTCCTCCAAACTTATTATTATTATTATTATTATTATTATTATTATTATTATTATTATGATTAGTCAGTCTTTACAATATTTAAATCTTCTGACAGCCAAATACACATTAAACTGGATATCCTTTCGTATTGACAAAAACATTAGTTCTATCTGTCCTCCTGTGCCTCCTTCATGGTCTCCACTCTTCCATGTTCTTGGAGGTCGCCTTCTTTTTCGTCTCCTTGATGGCATCCATTCAAAAGCAATGTTCGTAACCTATTTTGATCCATACGTATCACATGCCCATACCATATTGTTTCGTTGAAATACCATTTGCATCTTTTTTAATGTCCATTTCCTGACTTGTTTTATTATTCCTAATTTAATCTCTTCTAGATATTCGAATTGAGCGTCACAAATAATCCATTTCCAATGTAAAAATACTTTGTAGATATTTTTGAAACGTCATATTTCTGAACCATATAAAGTTGTATTTTTAACAATAGAGTTGTAAATGTTTCATGTTTTTCTCTTGTTATTTGTTTGTTCCTTAATATTCCATTCAAATAATAACAGAGATAACGGTTTCCCTTTCTTTATTTTCTGTTCAATATTATTACTTCCATTATTTGTAATTTTAACACCCAAATAATTGAATTCGTCCCACCGTTTAATAACTTCTTCATCTTGCAAACTTCTCCATTCATTCATTAAACGAAAAGTGGTTCTTCAGCATGTAATTATCACTTCCGTGTGCGTGTATGCTTAACTACTTCCTGGGTACTAATTAACAAACTAATCACAATATATTATGGGTTATCAAAACGCTTTCCTTAAAACCCCGAATGCACTTTAAGCTCTGCTTCCGCAAGAAAATTCACGTGTTATGTTGATGGAAGAGAGAAAGGTTCCTAAGCTAACACTGATGACTTGCTAAAGCTATTATTTTCAAGGCCATGCAATGACATCAATCCACACACGCATGCAAACGGTTGTGCATTACTAAATTTAGTATCACTTTTCATACGTTGGTTGTTCTTGAGAATTTAGTCTCAATATAATCGTCTCTCATGCTGAATTATTAACAGTAAATATTCTCTAAGCACGCCAAAAATTTCCTGTCATAATGCTGTTAATGAAAAGTTGAAAACTGCTTGGCGCTCAATGGAATAGGAAAAATAACAGAATTGCAAAACGGAGGTTTTCTCGAAATGCTATGAAACATGAACTTTCTTTTCCCATCCATTGGATCAGCCATGGGCAAAAGTGAGTCGCGACCTTCAAACTCTGGCCTTCGCCCGGTAGAGGGGTAACTTTATAGCTGCATCTGCTTGCGTATCAACGACTTTCATTCATGTCAGCAATAATAAGGCAATAGCACCTCTGCCCATCTCCGACTGACTAGCCATATTTCGTAACGCAATGGGTTATACAACGGACGAGGACACCTCCTACACTTAAACCTACATTGCGGCTAGCACCTCTCAGGAGAAAGTGATAAAACGAAAGGACCACAGGAGGCTACACGCCACAGAGATAAGCGGAAGTCCCTCACAATTCCAGGCTCAAAGATCCGTACTACTGCTAGAGCTGTCTAAACAGGGCGATGAACGACCTGTGGACCAACCAGCCCTGTGTCCATCTGGGGCAGTCACCTCCTCCTGTCCGTTGCTCACGTCTTACCTTGCTGCATCCTCCATGTTGGCTCCAGATGTTCGCAGTGTGCTGGTTCTCTGCAATTTTGTCCTTGGCTAGCTGCAGTAATTTTCTTTAAAACTAGGTGGGAGCATGGACTTATCCTTGGTAAAGGAAGCGTAGACCTCGGGTCGTGGTAATAGGAGAAATAGACGTGCTTTGGTTACGAAAAGATGACACTGCAATTTCCTTTATTTAACTACTCCACGTAGTACACAACACTGATGTTACCGCCGTTAAAATACTGTCCACCGCTGTTAAAACACGGCGCGGATATGACACCAAGTTTAAATATGCTTATTATCTCTTTACGAGTAGCGATTCTTAGGTGTGTTTCGAAAACTGTCTTCATTCACGTTTTGGCGCGATATCTCTCACACATCCTTCAGCATCTCTCCCTGCCCACAAATGCCAAAATGCCAAAATGAAATGCATCGAATTTGTTCCTAGCAGATCCATTTATAGTCGCAGGCTTCTGGGGCTGCTTCCTTCCCTATTGGTCCATTTTTAGCGCCACTCGACGCGTCTCACTATTTCGTATAAACTTACAGGGATCTCATTGGTCCAAGTTTAACATAAATCGCGGCTTTTCCTAAATTTACCGTTAAGCTAGCTGTCTCTCTCACTTGATCACGGCGAATTATCGAATAATAGGACAAAGACTTTACACCCTCGCTGTATGAACAATGGCCCTGCGACCAGAGAGACATCGTAAAACTGGATTTTCTGCCTTCGAAGACACTGTTCCTGTAGCTAAAACATTTCGTCGTGGACAGTATTTTAACATTACGCTTAAATTATTTACATTAAACCATTTATAACTCTCCTAATATTAGTAACCTAGATACATACATAACGTTAAATCACCCTTCTTAAACTATACAAGCAGTATAAGAAAAAGATATGTACATAGTATGATTTAACATCAATAAAAATTAATTAATAAATTATCTATAATTACAGTTCTCGGGCTCGGCCTAGAGTTGCCGTTTCACATCGGGAGTAATCTTTCCTTTGAATAAGCATCTGCGCCATCTGTCGGTCACCTCCATACTCCACGAAATCTAGAATCACACATGAAAGATGAGGAGACGGAATGAAAGGGAAATAATGGAAAGGAAATCGTGATGGATAAGAAACCACACCAGCATTCGCCTACCGACCGGAGAAAACCACGAAAAACCGAAGTTCAGAAGGTGTGGTCGACGGGAACCGAACCCTGGACCTCCCGAATGCGAGCTTCACACGTTACTACGGAGCATCTCGTTCGGTAACGCAATATATCTAGAGTGTTTTTGTGATCCCATCTTCCTATACCTACGCATAGTGAAGCCAATTTCTTCAAGTACTTTCAATGTTTGATAAATAACTGATGTTTAGCAGCATGACGAGCTACAGCGGGGCCAAAATGTGATTTAAACTACTTGTGTATATATGCAACCGCGCGCGCGCGCGCGTGTGTGTGTGTGCAGAAATTATCTTTTCACTCAATGGTAGAACTATTATTGTGAATCTTGGAATATAAGTTGAATTGATGTAGACCTGGGTGTCGCAGGTAGTGTGCGCTGCTTTCTGTGCTCAAGGTTGCGGATCTGATCTCATTGGAGCTACTGGCATTATGTAAATGAACTCCTGAGGGACAAAACTTCAGCGCGCTGGAGGCTTTATATAACACTGTCAGGTCGTTAAAAACACTAAAAGCGAGAGGGCAAACCCGAAGAAAACTCTCCTAGGTATCTGCTTGCCTTAGCGCCACTAGTGACGAATATGCACATTCAATCAGCTGAATCAGACCCTATGGTCTTCGTCAGCTTTGCACATGCCCCACAGTTCACATTCATTTCGCGAATCCATAGTCTGTAGTGTAATACCTTAGTTCCCATTCACAAAGAAGTAAGCGCACAAGCACAAGACTGCTCCCATGTTATTTAATGGAAGCATTCACATAGTCATGCAAGGCGCTACGTAATGCAAGAGTTCGTAAACTCCAAACTGTGTATTCTGTTGAGTGCATAGAGGAAAGATTCTATACCTCTTTCTCCAGTATAGCCAGCTTCTGAACAACGCACGATCGCGATGCAAGGTTTTATATATCTACTGTACTATCATAGTACTCTTCCATTTGTCCGTGCTCGACCAAAGCGGATGCAACGCTGACCTGTTGTTTGCTTGGTACAACACTTTTTATGTCAGATTTATTTATAAAAAGTGGATGAATTTTCATATTGAATCTTATTGGTTATGTTATTGAATCTGAAATTTGCGGTACGCTCTGAAGTTTTCCGCATGCAATTTGCGGATCTAGAAACCCGTGCCAACTTATTGCGATATGCCTACGGCTACATTGTGAATGTCTTACCTCACGCCTGCACTTATGCTGCGTTTATGTTAGCGTTACGTCTTCATCATGAATGGGGCCTTAGAGATTACGCTGTATGGCAACCGAGTTACTTCTATGTTAGAGGTGGAGGAACCAGTTTCTAATGGGACACAAATGTTATATATATATATATTGTATACAGAGTGGACCATTTAAGTTGAGACTGTACAATATCTCCAAAACTAAGCGTTGTAGAAAGTAATGTCTTGAATAAAAGTTGCTTGATATTATGGAGGAAAGTAAATGCCATTAGTCGTATTTTATTTGGAGGACGTTGTGATGGCCATTTTAGGTTCAACTTACTTTTTTAAAATGGGAACCTACCTTTTTTATGATATTTTCTCACTCCTCATAAAAAACTAAACAGTATTTGTATAAAGCACTTTGCAATTGTTCTTGCACCAACGTAAACAACAATGAAACTTCTGATTGGGGTACAAAGAGTGCAATGAATGGTTGGAACATCCATGGATGGTCATTTGAGGGTCAAGTTACGTTTCGTAATTGGGAACCAACATTTTTTATTGTTTCCTTATTCCTCACCACAAACAGCTTTTTATGAACCATTTTCTAATGAGAAAACAAATGAGAACACACAAATTCAATAATATTCTAACGAGAAAACTCACAAATTCAATAACATAACCAATAATATGTACAGTAGATATGTAAAATCTCGCATCGCGATCGTGCATTGTTTTTTTCTCATTTGTTTTCTAATGAGAAAACAACACACAAAATATAAGTTCCCTCTTCAAAAAATTAAATTGACCCTAAATGACCAACATAACGTTCTCCAAACAAAACACGACTAGTGGCATTTGCTTTCTCCCATAATGTAAAGCAACTTTTATTAAAGAAATTTCTATCTGCAACCCTTAGTTTTGTAGATGTACAGTTTCAACTTAAATGGTCCACCCAGTATGTGTGTGCGTGTGTGTGTGTGTGTGTGTGTGTGTGTGTGTGTGGGCGTGCGCGCGCGTGTTACATTCGCTTGACCTTATCTACCCACTCTTTCATAACTATTCTTACAAAAGCTTCTTCTTCTATTTACGTAATTTTAAATGTTTTGTAGAAATGCTCTTATTACACATTTTCGTGTACGTACAAAAGACATACAGAAGGGTGAAAAGATACTTCAATCTTTTAAAACTTATGCAAAACTCATCCCGAATTAAGAACTCTTTATAGTTCCCAGAATATTCAAGATATACTTTTTCCATGTCATGCAAATATGTTAAACATGTACTATTTTAATCAAAATCATCAGAGAAATTTTGAGAAAATGAAAAATGAGAAATTTGTCACTCAAACGGTAATTTGGAGTAGGATTTACTTGAAAATCTTTGTGCAGTATCCTTGGAAAATGCTGAGCTTAAATACGAAGCTTGGTATTCACCCAACTTTTCGTTTTTGGTTTGTGCTGTTCATAGACACACTCTCTCCCTCTCTCTTTGACACACACACATACATATAAGACCTTTTTCTGAAGTGCCCTTTTTGGATTTGGGGAACTTCAAAACGTATATTTTCAGTGAAAGCTCCCTATCGAATTTTTGGGTGGACTGCAAACTTCCTGCACATATTATAGCTAAGTAGGTAGTGCAGAAAGTAAAACTCGAAACATTTATTATTATTGAGCCTTTTGAAAATTCTTACGTACTAAACGTTTATAAGAGTAATATTTCTGATAAGTTTCATAATTTACAGAATTCCGATAGGATGAATATTGTAGCGACCCGGGAAATATCGGCTGCTACAGGGGTGATATAATCCGCGAGTGGAGTATCCGCCCTAGGGGCCGTGCTGCTCTCGGGAAGGGGTAGTGGGTTGTGATGATAAGGAAAACTCTGGGTAACGCTTTTGCTCATGCCTTTGCCCGTTTTATTCCAGGTTAAGGGACTACGGCCCACTCTGTAAGTAGGTACCCATGTTGCATACCTGGCTGGGGGCGAAGTTGTTTCTTGTGCACCAGCCTCATCGCGAATTCGACCAGCGTAGAGACGTCCCGCATCGGGTCTCTCCTGTGATCTTCGGTCAGCTTAAATATCTTCGGTGTGAGGCGTCAGCGTTCTGTTAATCTAGATTTAACACGTACAATGATTTAAACATTTCCGCGAGTGTTGCCTCACTACAATATATTGGGTTCGTTCCCCGCCTTCGGAATATTTAAGAGTACCTACTCGGTACTGAAATTGCTAATTTCACAAATTTCAAGCAATTCAGATGACATTTTTTCAGAGATTGTATCAATATAATTATAGCATAAAAGTAACTTTATTACCTTTTATTAACCGATTTACATAACTTTCTAAGAAAATGGTTTTCAAAAAACGGAAATCGAGTCTCATAAAATGTCCGATTACGAAAATTTGGAAAGTATAAACTTTTAAATGTTGCATATTATTCCTCGAATATACCTCTTTTCTCTCAAAGATGAACATTTTATAACATTAATACGTCTTTGAAAAAAATAAATTATGTTAATTTTCTAAAAATCAACAATGTATAAAACCTTTGTAACCCTAAGTTAAAGCTACGCGGTATATGAAGAAAAAGTTCTTTAAGTACTAACCTCCAAAGAATGCATGCTGAAAATCTGAACGAATGTGAATATATATATTCACTTTCGTTCAGAAATTTTGTTGACTGCTTCATGCGTCAGGCATTCAATAGTCACCAATCTAACTCGCAGCTCAGTCAGTTTGAACCAATCACGGTAGACTATCACGGAAATCTTGTCGAAATGAAATTGTTACATCTGATTCGCAATTGTTTGGAATTTGTCGCAGATGATTCGCAATCATTTTTTATTATTATTTTTTAAGTTTAGCGTCCTTAAGCCGGCTAGGTCATATCGGATGATGAATGAATAAAATGTGTGAAGTGACGCTCAAATGAGCCCGGGATCAATAGAGCTTAAAATTACCCGACGGATAAAGGACGGAAAAAATCTTATCCGTGTAGCCCACCCCAACCAGAATTCGAAGTCGGGAATTCTTGAATGTGTCAGAAACGCTATCCCCACACCACAGATGCGGCCTATGTTCTGATTTGTAAGCTAAAGAAATGAGAAAAACTGTCTTCAGGAACATAGAAGGCCGCATGCTACGTTATGATATTGGTATGAAATAAAACTCAAATACATGTTATAAATATCTATGGTAGGTGTTTTCATTTTATTAATATTGTTTATTAAACGTTTCGTTCAGTAAATAGGCTTAGCCTATTCGTGAAATTTCAGCCGATTACCCTTACAGAGTTATACCACCATTTTATCGAGCTATTATTCCTTTATGTAAGCCATTAGCCATGGGAAGTGTAGTTTTGGTTCCATAACATGTATAAGGAATAGGCGAAATTGTATGCGCTGTTAAATCCTATATTTGTATTAAAATTTTTATTTACATCCCAAATAAATCAATTCTATGGCCGGTTTTCAAAATTATCGTTGCACAGAAAGGTCAGAGAGAGAGAGGAGAGGGTAATGGAAATGGAGAGAATGGAAGAGGGGGACAAGGGAATAAGATTGGAGGAGATTAGATTATATATTTATTTATTACAGCATGTTCCATTACATTTTGGTAACACTACATGTTAGGGTTTGCTTCTTTGCATGAATTTTTAGAAAAAAATAATACATTTTGTTTCCAATGTTGCTGTAAATAAGTAATATAAATTTAAATAGTTTTTAAACCATCAAAATTAATTTTGTTAACAAATATGATGAACTGTTTTTTTATATATTTTAATTAAATATTTTAATTCAGGTGGCCACATTTCATTTACTTTTGTTACCTCTCTCTTTCATTATTTAATAAAGTACATTCATATAATAGGTGTTCTATAGTCTTTTCGTTCTCTTTACACTTACACATAGGGTCATCAGTTATTTTAAGTCCATGAAAGTATGCATTTATTTTTCCATGACCAGTTGAAAATGTTGATATGTTGGACCTTTATGTTATTTTTGTTTCTATTCTACTACTTACGGCGGGGAAATAGGACTTCGTTAATTTGCCATTTGATGTTAATTATTCAATGGAAGAGAGTATGAATGAAACATGAGGAGAGAGAGAGAGAGAGAGAGAGAGAGAGAGAGAGAGAATGTCCACAATCAGCGTAAATAAGTTTAGCGGAGGTGTAGTTTCTGCAAGTTAAAAGTAAGCATGAAAATATGTCATATAATTACTAACTCGAAATATAAGGGACAACTAAAACTTATCTACAAAAATAAACCTTATTAAGCCTCAAAATGGATAATCTGGAAGCGCTTCCCATCCCCTACTACCTAATAAAGAAATTTTAAAGAAACATCTAGGAGTTCATTAAAAATTTGTAATGATGCAAAATCGAAATTTAGAATGCCGCACTATGATGAAACTGTAGATAATGCTAAACGTGACGAAAATTAAAGAGCATATAAAACAAATGAAAAATGCGTGCATGATTTACTGCTGAAGGAATAAGCAATTGGGTTTACAAATCTCGTGCCAAATTTTCTAGTAAAATACGGCCGATGTAATAATTTCATTAGGGCTGAAATTTCACTGATTATGGCCGCCGTGAATACTCAAATATTTATGGCAAAGCTGTTTCTTATTGATTTCCTTTGGCATGCAATGTTTTTGCACGCTTTCGCCATTCACTGCAGGAAGTCACGCTCGTTCTATCCGCACCTTCATCGCCCTTCATCACGACATTATTTGGCTTCATTGGAATTCTTGTTGTTTCCTTAGTTGCTTAGTTATTCTTTATTATGTTTATTCAGTTGCGTCGTTTGCGGAATTCTTAAACGTTGGAGACAATTAAACATTGTTAACACTCTTTGTGCAAAGATAAATTAGCTTTGGAGCTATTTTGTGTTCCGTAAGAGACAATCACATTCGCTTTTCGTGAGGTTAATTACACAGAACACAGAAGTGTGATTAGATTAGCTTGCGGTGTTCCGTAACCAGCGATGGTCTTAGAGACTTATGGACATGGAACACGGCATAATTATATACACATGTCCATTCATCCACACATACATGTATATTTCTGCTATTTCGGGAGTTAAAAAGGAGTAAAATTGTAAGAGGTGAAGAACTCAACATCGCAGTTTGATTAGATTAGCTTGTGGTGTTCCGTAAGTTCAGTAATAGTCTTGGAGACTTATGGATATAGAACACGGCATAATTATATATACATGTGTATACGTACGTACGTACATACATACATACATACATACATACATACATATACATACATACATATACATACATACATATACATACATACATATACACACATACATATACACACATACATATACATACATACATATACATACATACATATATACATACATACATACATACAACAAACAAGTTTTCTTAGACCAGCTTGAGGTGTTCCGTAAGTTCAGTGATAGTCTTGGAGGCCTATGAACAGGCATAATTATACATACGTGCATACATACATATATACATACATACGTACGTACAGGTAATATTATAATGTATAATTCTTCTATATTGAGTGTTCAGAAGGAGTAATATTTTAAGTAGTGATATAACTCAACAAAACAAGCACACAAAGTCTAACACACATGTGTTTTGAAATGATTATCTTCAGAAATATTAAAAGTTACATGCCCATAGCCGATGCTCTTTTTTACTTCCGTTTGTCGTAATAATTTACCGAACAGTTTACTGAACAGACAGCGATTCAGGAACATACGATTATCCATCGTATACCAGATATGCAATAATAAACAGGCAAATACTGGCATTTAGAAGATACTTCATCCTGTTCTACTGTTACTACACGAATTTTGAAGTTCAACTTTTCGTAAGAAGCACAGTATTAATTTTAGTCAGATGGATTTTCCCCCGTTTCCTATTATGGTGAGTAATGTGACTCCCCAAATTAGACTCTTCATCCACATTTAGAACGTACTGTCTTACTACACTAATTTTGAATAATTTTTTTTTAAAATAGCATTAATCATGGGACTCGTGTTTAATGGAATATTTTTACTTGTTTTTGATGAGTATTAGCATCCCCCCAAAATATTACTTTTTAACACCTTATAAATACCTACACAATGTGAACACGAAAAGATAGCAAAAATTGAAATGCACATATGTACAGGTATCAAAACGTTCGTTTACAGCTTTTCAGGGGTGACGAAGGAGGTAAAAATAAATAAATACTTTGTTACCGCGTGTGACAAAAACGTCTCAGACCTGCTTTAGTTAGATGATTCTGTTCGTGTTGTTACGAATTCATTTTTGGAATCTTCTTGAATGTTTGTGGTATGTGAACAATAATTTTATGTTGTTAGGAGAATTTATTCAAAATGCCTTTCGTTTAATTGAACGCACAATTGATTTCAGTGTACTCCTGAATGATACGTTGAAAAATATCAGGGGCTTGTCGAAAAAACAGCTTCAAGGTCTGGCATTTTGAGGGCATCGGGCATTCAGTAGAATTTAGCAATCATTTTATGCACAAACATTCATAGCAATCACAGCAAACACGATATTGAAGTATTTCAATATTTTCAATTTATCAAAAATTTCAATTAAGCATCATGACTTTCATAGTCCAATTTTAAATATTTTTCAGGCAAGATTTGTTTTAATATTGTGATCAGCGAACATTTAACGTTACTAAAACAGTACTGATACTTTGAATCAGAATATTTGGAATGCATACAAATTTCAGCTCACTAAAATTCACTGTTCATTGCCGAACGCTTGTGGATAAGTGCTTTTAAGGAAGAAAAAGCAAACAAAAGACCATAAATTTAGAATACAATAGCCAATTTACATGTTAATAGTCCCTCCAGGGTCAAGGCAAACGTTAAGTGTGTTTCTCGTCTTTGTTTTGTAACCATGTTAGTATTTACCACAAACGTAACTTTTTATGCTCTTCACATGATTTTGAATTTATCTTGAAATCCTGTGATAAGTCGCAGCTGTGTTTGAAATATTGCTCTATTAATTATGCTCCTTTCAAATGCCTCGATGTACAATGCAAAATAATTTTGTGTACTGATGTAGACCGACCAGAAAACACTCGGTCCATGCGCCAAGTTCGAGTTATTTTAGATTCAGATCCTAGTGCAATGATAGAGTTGCAGTTAGAGCATTGTCACGCTAGTGGTCACCCCAGAGGAAGTATTTCAAAGCTCTGTCTAACGGCCCAAGTGCCATACAGTTGCACAACCTGATTTCTGCTTCGTTATCAATTTTTGTTTCGTTGTCCGTATTCATAACTGGGACTGAAATATTAACCGTTACTATTTATTCTTAACCCAATAATAATTATTTGATATGGGTGAGATAGGGCGTATGCCATCAGATAGGATACGTAAAAATGGAAGGGTCAGGTGCAATGAGGAAGAACACAAAACATTACAGAAACACTGGAGATCCATATAAAACACGTAAGTGTGATTGTTATATCTCTGGAAAGAAACAACCGTATTAGGTTTGTATTCAATTTGTGTAAAATTTCCATTTTTAGTACTTGCACATACTTTCATTTCTCACAACCAGACACAGAAATTTTAAGTAGTCGACTTCAAGTTAGCTATATTCAAACCATTATCAATACAAAGAACGTAAACAACAGAGGCCAAGGGTCACTGACGGCAGGTAAAACACGATCTGGTGAGTGATGTCTGCAAAAGCCAAGGGACTACGAGGGATGGGGGTGTTTTGTTATTTGCGATGTGACCGCGTAAAGTCCGGTAACATCTCAACCTAATTTCCTTTCGTCCTGGCATTAACGCTTGGAAATTCCTATGCGTGCCCATAATTATTCCCCAAATTAATTGCAAGTGTAAATTTGCTTGGGGATCAATTACGTTTGATACAAGGATAGATACGTTTAAACAATTTTGGTCTCTCGGTAATTACATTGGAAATAGAGGTTTTTGTTGAACCTGATAGAATGCTATGGAATACAGAGAAGATGGCGTAGCATACGTGATGGCGCACCAGAGTTAAGCAGAAGGCAACATACAAGTAGTTTAATACTTCTAGTAAACTCGAAAATCCAAATAAAGACTGTTTCTGATAATTTTGTGATTAGAGGAAAGAGGGTCAAGCTAATTTGCTAAAGAGCCCAGAAGGGTAATGAAATAACTATAAGAGAGATATGAGGCAGAAAGCGCTCAGGAGGAATTTGACACTGAAAAATTACATACCGACACGAGTGGCCGAGCTCGTTAAAACATGGACTCGTGAGCGACAGGCCCACGTTTTAAATCCCACCAGGACCATCCTCCATGACTGAGGTTTTCTCCAGAGGTTTTCTTTGCCCTCATAACTGGCACATTCCGGGGAAGTACGCTAAACTTAGGCCTTGAACATTTTCTTCTTTAATTTCCTTTCGGAATTATCATTTCATGTATCGCCAATGTCACCGCTTGTGATGTCGTATGCAGTAGGAGCGAGCATAAAACACTACCAAAAGATATTGTCATTCTGTTCCATCCAGAGAAGGTCATTATAGGAGAACGCAACATTTATCTCTTTGCTGATATAAGTATTTTTACACTACATTTTACTTTTATTGTAAAATACACGACATTAGAATAGTATCGAGGCAATGGTTTAACGGAATTAGAAAAATAGATATATCCCTGGCCCGCTACGAGTACACACATGTATTTGTATTGTGCTGAAATGAAAGGATTAAAAATCTACATTGTAGAAACATGCTAGAGCTGAAGCGAAAAATATATCACAGAAAATTGAAGTTGATCTGAAGATAATGTTAAATGACTGCAAAATTGATTATATGATCCTAGTGTAATCTCATATGATTTACTGACATAGTTTTGCATCCTAGCATTGAAATACGTCCAAATGCATTCCAGTTGACAATTCATCTATAGCAACATTGGTGCACATTTCCCGCAGAAGACCAGGAAACAGGATTATTTTTTATCTCAGGGATGAAACCAGTGGAAAGCATGGTTGCAATCTTTCCTTGCTGGTTTGATTTGGCTGTCTATACTGCTCTTATTTCCAAATATACATACATACACACATACATACATATATACATACATACATAAATAAATAAATAATACGTATACTCCATGAAATTGTTCACAAGTTTCCTCAGACTGAAAGCAAATTTCTGTCTTAATTGAGAAAGGGAGGAACTAAGAAGTTTGAAGTTGCTCGTGATCTCATCAAACTAATAACTAGTGCAGGGCAAAACAAACATTTTATCCATTAGATGAATGCTTCTTTCAATGGATGAATTTAACCAGAAAGACGCTGAACACTGATCATCTTGGATACATCAAGCTGTCTTGTTTAAAATGAACAAAATTTTACTGGAGCAAGATCTGGTTGACGTACTGTGATATGACAAGCCTTCAAAGAAGGTGTGAGCTTGGAGTTTTTCAGAAGCCCACAGGTTGAACTGCTCTAGGGAGACTTAATAGACGAAAAATTTGAGAATATGGTCCCTTCACTAGCCGAAAAATCATTATATTATTGAAAGGTGAAAATAAGTAATGTACAATTTAAAACTTACTAATATTCATAATTTATTCATAATTCGTTCTTAATGTTTTCAGCACTCAAGAGTAATATCTTAATGTGTTTAGTTTAAAGCAACTTCGTTAGTACTTAAACAGTTTTTAACGGAAGTGTAATATAAAATTCATAGGCACTCAAATGCTTTCTTTTCTTTTTTTATTTTGTAATTGGGTAAAATACCATGTCTAAAATAGTTACAAAAAATGCAATAAAGTTTTGTTTATTTTTTTATCTATACATCTTTTTTTTCTGAAAGATACTAAATTTTGCACCTACTGCTTTGCATTTTTCGTTCTTTAATTGTTAATCAAGGCTAAGTTCATTGAAAGAGGAAAAGTAGAAATTATAAACGCGGTGGATTATGATGACGAGTAGAAATAACCAGCATTGAAGTAATGTATTAAATGATATGTACTCAGGTAAAATAACGCGGCAATCTCATAGGCAGAAGAAGCAAAATATCAAGAAAAATTTCAAAAATATGAAAACATGAAGTAAAAATACCAAAATATTATGAAATGTGTATTTTAAAGCATGACATACTTTAAGGGTATACAGCAGGACATTTCATTAGTTTAAAACAATAGATTTTTGTCCATATTGAATAATAAAATATCAAATGAAATACAACGAATTGCATAGAGTGTATAGATGTTAATTATCAAGAAACCTTTAAACTTAGGCGACAGGAACGCGCAGAGGTCCCTAACGTTACAAGCTTGACCACCCAGCCGGAGAGCGTTCAAGGCAGTCCCCCAAGCCATCGGAAGGTGACTCACAGGCCTTCAGCGGAGACGGGGGAAAGCTCAACCCAGCAGCGGAGACTCGAGCGGCCTCCATTTGGCGTGGCCGAGAAGTTCCAACACGCAAGCCATCTGTGCCATCTGTCCGCAGCCGTCCGACACACGCTCCGGAGCCAGCCTGTAACGTGAAAGAGGAAGCTGAAATAAGAGGGAATGAGGGAAGAGAAAATCGGGGAAGACAATGAACCCTCCCAGCATTGGCCTAGTGACCCGGGAAACCCCGAATAAAACACATGGGTCAGGAAAGTCGGCCGCGGGAATCGAACAATCATCCCGCTCGGTAAGCAGGGTGTAGTATATGAAATTTCATATTTTGCCTGTTCCTAATCATAGGAAAGAATTCAATGTAATAGAATGAAAGTAAAAAGACCAAAGATAATTACAAGTGGTGGAATTACACTTGATGTGTTATGAATTGGCTGAGATCTCCAAGGTGTTGTCAGTAAACGGCGTTAACAAATTCAGAAAGAAAATACAATAATGATTATGTTGATGATGATAATGATAATAGTAACAATAATAATATAGCATCCTATCTAGAAAGCACAAGTTTATGTTACTGTGCATTTTATAAAACCATGTATAACTGCTAGTTATTCCAGTTACTGATCTTACGTTAAAGCTACAATTACCGGATCTTTTTGAAGTTTCTGTTTGAAAATGTCAGGCTATGGGTGTGTATAAAAAGAATATGGATTGACAAACAGATATGCGTAGGGACGAGTATAGAAGAATGATGCCTAGATAAAAACTTTGTCAGATGACATTTTCTACCGATTACCACTTTTTAGACGCACTATGCTATTTTTCTACGCACATAATATTAATCACGGAAATTATAATGCCGCAGTAAATTACAATTTTATAAAGCGATATAACAGCAACATAAGCTTTATATTAAAAAAAGTCCAGACCAGGTTAGGTCTGTAAAAAGTATAACTAATTTCATTAGTAAGTAGTGCTTTATAATTAATGTTATATAATAATAATAATAATAATAATAATAATAATAATAACCTCCTACAAAGAAAATCGTATACCTAGTAATAAAGTACATGTGAATGCAAGTCGCCATTAAGATTGCTATAGTGGTCTAGCTGGGAAACACTTGGAGTCAATTGAGGAATTAATGTCCCACCGATATGTTTTCACAGTAGGTCACTGGTTAGAGGAACCGCACGGACAGCGGGAGAACCGTGTTCATATCACGGCTGTGACGTTGAATTTTTCAGTTGACTCTATATTTAAAATATACCGCGTAAGTCTTCTCATCCTGCGAATTGGTAACTGGGCAACCCTTCATTTTAAGGTCCAGTGGTGGCGAAAACGGGACTCGAGGCAGAGTGACTCGCAGGCGCCACTCCTTTTCTAGCTACCTATTCATTTGTTTTCCATATGCTGCTGAGTGGTGTAGTGCGTGTTGCATACTTGATGATTCGAGGAAGAAAGGCATTTTCGCCACCCTTGTTATAGACGATGCGAAATGCAGGTGCTGACAACGCATACAGCATTCACCAGCCTGTTGGTTAGGGTTACGGTAGGGTTGTTATTAATGTGTTCTACTAGCGCAATGGTTAACATACTGGGAAGTCATGGTGAAGGTTGGAGGTTTAAATAACGCCTGCGAATAAATGCGTTTTTTTATTCATTTCTTGCATTTATGTATGACGTTCATTAAAGCATATTCTAAGTAACAATTTGTGTTTTAATGAAATTCACATAGTTAAACTAATTAAGTGAAACACGAAACACTTCCATGCCAAACTACCAGTTCTCATTTTATTTACTAAACATAAAAAAGTACCTTCAAGTGACAGTGTTTGCTGAAGGCCAACGCGCACACTGTTGCGCTACAAGTGCAAGTCCTGCACTCACACCGGTGCAAAGCAGTCATTTCGGCCGAAATTGATACGACGCGATGCAGTGGACAGTGTTTTACGGCATACCTGTGCAACGCTGGGACTGCATAACTTCTCAATCCGCAGGCTAAGAAGACTCATCCGGTGTGTGTGTATATATCTGTATATATATATTTATTGTTTGTATTAAAATTACTGTTCACTATATTATACATCGATTTATATATGGATGTATATGGATAAACTGCCATACAAGTAGAAAAACTAGGCATAAGAATAATGATGAAATAACTTAGAAAATGAATTCAAAATATAATTGCTCCATGTTCTAGTTTAAAGAAACCGAAAAGAAAATTAAGAACGTTGTTTTCAAACGAAGGTCTTACAAAACTTTAGCATTAGCTCTTTTCAGTTCTCAGTTTATAAAATTCATTGCGAATGAAGAGGATTTCACAAACGTAAAGTTAAGAAATGCTGCTAAACTAAAGGTCTAATTAGGATGCACTTAACGTAACAAGAATGATTCTTGATTGTTCTTTTATTACTTCATGCTACTGCTTCTCGCTGATTGGTTCTAATTACCATGTAACATCAAACTTGGCGTAATGGGAAGAGAAAGTTTGTGAGTGCTGAACTCTTAAGTTATCTCGCGTTAAGTCACGTTAAGTCAACCCTAAATAGTTCCATTTACCATAATACAATGTGTTAGAATTTCGTGTTACGTCGCGTAAAGACACGTTACGTTTTATCGTAATCCCGGATTAACTGTTTAATAGGAATGTGATTTCTTCCCCCAAGAATGCGAATAAAGTATGTATCTACAAAGTTACTCTTCTTTCTTAGTTGAATACTGAAATTTCTGATGTTTGAAAGTTTTATTTTTGTAAGATGTCAGTAATGTAAACATTTTTATATACTCAATGTAAGTGCAAGAAAATGACCAAGCAAAGATGCAAATGTCAAGAAAATGACAAAAGAATGACATAAAATCGAAAAAAGTTACCAAAATAGAAAATGGCATAACACGACAAAATAGCCAAATAATAAGCATTTTCATATGGGCCATATGAGGGTTTATGTACACGTTAGCAACAATTAAAAAATGATATGTCATCAGAATCCGGCCCTGGTTACTAATTTCGCCAGAGCAATTTTTCAGAAAATAAAAATTGAGGGAAAAATTGGATGGGAGGAACTCCTTGAAAATCTTCGCCATGCGGTCTTAATACGTACTTAATTTGGGCATAAATTTTGATATTTTGCATTTTCATTGCTGAGTTAAGTTTTTAAAGCACATAGGCTCACCCATGCGTAGGTACATAAATACAAGCTTTTTCTAAGATTGCCTCTTTTTGAAACTGGAGGAATACTAAAACTTTCATTTGCATCATTTCAAAACCAAAGTTTTGCGTTGAATGTAGCACTTCCTCTGTCTTACGTAAGTGGTAAAAAAAGCATTAAGCAGATGCAATTCTATGAACCTTGAAGAAGCTTATCGGGTTCTTTATGTACCCACAGATATGTAAATTTAATCGGATGTTGGATGCAAGTGCATGCATAAGGGCTAGGGCAAGGTAATTACTTAACGGTGTGGAAAGGTCCATCGGGGCGAAGAATGACAGAAACTTATAGCCAACATAAACGCAAGGGTGTGACCATTTCTCACGAGAAGGTGTTATTTATACCATGGCCAGGATACCAAATGAGATGAAAAACGCCACAAATAACTCTAAGCGAATGAGTATGTGAGGGCTTTGAAATTCCATGTTCTTTACATGACCACGAGAAAGAACGAATAGTGACTTACCACTTAAAGAAAGAAAGAAACTGAGGTTTCACATTCACTTGACTTTCTCTTCCCATTATCGTTCAGTTTTGTATAGTTTCTACAAACTATTCGTAAGCTCCAATCCTAGTTTCAGTTACCCAATAAAACATCTAATTCGTCGTGACCAGGTACTTCTCACCAGGCTACGTATCGGACATACTGCAATTACACGTTCATATCTCCTTGGAAAAGATCATCAGCCTACATGCAGCACTGTCACCCCATTCTCACAGTTCAGCATATAGTTGCAGAGTGCCCTATCCATGATGTTCATCGGCTTCAGTGTGGTATTCCTGCTAACCTCTCGGTGGCCTTGAGTGATCCAACCATCTGTCACAAAATAGTAAAGTTCTTAAAAGAAATAAAATTGTATAATGTTATATAATCAATGTTGTAATGTGTTTCAATATTGTAATTATTAAAATTTATTGTAGTCGCGTTATGACTATTGTTAAAGCGACAATAATAAATTAATGAAAAAAACTTATCTTTTTCCCTACTTCATGTTAATCGAGATAAATCTTTGCGGAAATACTTACATTACACCTTTCGTTGTATATACAAAGGCGATAGAGAAAACCGATTAGATAGTCAGATGTTTAATAGCGAGTAGCTACAAGCTGGCCTTGAAATTCCAGCTCTCCCCATGATATGGCGAGAAACAACTGAACAGCGGCAGAACTTTAGAAAAATTACAAAAGTATTGAAAAATTCAAACCAATAATAACCGGTATCTGGAATTTTGTATCACAATATTACCGATGTTAAGCTTTGGATTCGGGAGGGGGGAGCTGGATACAACTGTAAAATAGTAGGAGAGAGTTAATGCATAATAGGAAGCATCAGTCAGCTTTTGTTTGTAATGCTTTTCAAAATTTCTTTCCTCTTTAATTATTTAATCATCCGTACTATTAATACAGTGCTTTTCTCTCACCCTGAGGCCACCACTGGGCGGTTCGCGCGCCGGCCGTTTCGGCTTGGTCTACCGCTGAAAAAGGCATAATATTCCTGCAACCGCTTCACTTTCTCATAGTTATAGCTACAATTAAATTAATAAGAAGCACGTACCTTATCATAAGATATGTTGGAAATGTTGTCCTCCCTCTATCCTCGCATTTCGGCGTCTCAAAAAATTTGCACTCCAACTCGAGATTTCAAAGTCAGAAATTGAATGAATTTATCGCCTTATTTTTTATTTTAGTTTTTACAATGAACGGGAGTGCTTTGCATACACTTTAATTTACAAGTTCCCCACAGATAAAAATCGTATACAGTTAAATCAGTGGATCGTTCGTTAGCAGAGTCTTGTTGGAAAAATCCAGACTAACATTCAACGTCGATCGGTGCTCAAAAAATGGTGTGTGACATTCCTGTATCGGTATTTATTGTTTGTTCAAACAAATATAGGTCCTATTATTCGGTATGCATTTACTGTACACCAATTTTTGCGCATGTAAGGGAATCTCGTATGTAAAATCGGGTTTCTCTGTTCTCCAATATCTTTTATTTTGCGACGATACATAGCCATACAAATGGAACCATGCTTCTGAAAGAAAAATATTAAGCGTGGGTCAGTTACTCTATCATTCCATAAAATCCACAGAAATTAATCCGATTTTTATCATCACGTAAAACGTATGCAGGAAAGAAAGGAAAAAAAAACATACACTTGAAGAACTAAAATAAAGCACCAGGAGAGAAATTCACTCAATTTCGATATTGAACTCTGGAGTGTCGATGAAAATTTTCTGAGAAGATGCTACAACTGTGTGGATAGAGGAGAACAACATTTCCAACATTTTTTATGATAAGATATGTGCTTATTATCATTCTAATTGTAATTGCAACTATGAGAACGTGAGGTGGTTACGGGGATATTATAACTGTTTCGCCGGCAGTCCGTGCTGCGGCGGGCGGCGCGCGAGCAACCGTTCGGTAGCCACAGTGTGACGGAAAATCTATACATTTTTGTTATTTCCCCTTATTGCACATGGATGCAAAGGATATACAATCCGAAATTTTTATGTATGTTTTGGCTTAGATCCACGAATCTGTTGATATGTAAATTCTTTCTCCACCAATCATTCAATCATTTAGGTTTTTAGGAAGCATAAGTAGCCTTGCACATAATAGGCCATTTTATACTTGAATGCGTTTGAAGAGTAGAAAATTAACCGTAAACCTGCTTTTCTTAATCGGTGGTTCATAGCTGGCTACTGCTTAAACAGGTCTGCTAAAGTCAGCATTACTTAAGAGCAAAGTCTATCTGCGTGTTTATTTAACAACAAAGCGGCGGCAGCGTTCTGGAAGAACTTGCCACTCAAGAGAGGCTCTTTCACGTCCCTCATCTAAATAATATTTGCTTACTAAAGCATGGATGAGTCAGGGACTGAGTAAAGACCATGTAGGCATCTTTAATCACTTGTGTCATTTTGACTCGGCATTTCATTCACATCCAGGTATACGCTTGTGTAATACTTTTCTGAACAATCATTTATAAAAAATATGTTAGGAAAATCTTGTATGCTTTGCAATCATATGATATTCTCTACACATTATCGTTTATTTTCACGTCTATTTCCCATTAACTACGATAAGTATTGGCAGAAATGGTTTCAATACACATTTCGTAGCAGATACACGAGAGTATACAAGAGGCTGATGAGGCAGTATTTTTAACACTTAAATGATTTCAGTCTAATTATATAATATATAAATGCAATAACAGCCCGCCTTAAAGCAATATGTGCATGTAACAATATATATAAAGTGTATATTACAGTCATTGTATATGTTATATTATTGTATACATATGTAATAATGTTATGTGAATGTATTACATAATTTAATAATGTAGGAGCTGTGAAATAATAGGTTAAAAGTTCCTAACAATGAGGTAACCTTGAGGCAATAATGAGTAAGAAAGTTTAATAATGCTACTAGTCATTATTGGAGCAACAATAATGTAAATTTTGAGACAGTTTATAAATAGCCAATCAACAACCAAAAAAAGCTTTAGTTAAATGAAGGTATTCTATTGTAGTAGGATTAGCCAATCAGAAATTGAAATATAGCAAAATTTACAGATGCGTCCTCGAGAAATTTAATACGTATTTTGTGTGAGACAAAAATTGTTTTACGTGTTAAAAAGTGCAAGTAATTAATAAGAAAAAAATCTCACAGCTCTCTATATCAGTGAAGTGTTGTTTAAATCGTGTCAAGCATTAATAAATGGACTGAAGAAAAACTTAAAATCTGTGTAAGCCTACATTCTTCAGTCGCACTACTCCCTGCAAAGAAATCCATGTTTCTAACAATAATACTGACGCAGCCGAGGCAAACATAAATATATAATATTTAAAGAAACAGTCAAATTACAAAGTTAATATTTTTAAATTTGGGGCGAAGGCTACCGGAAACTTTTTACCATACGTGCGGTTGCAACTACTTCAAGTTCGGCTCCCCAACAGTCGCAATATAATACATCTTCAAACTGACTTTCCATACGTAGCAACAACAAACCTACTTCAAATTGGCTCCCAAAGCGTGGGGCAAATAACAATACAACAAAATAACTACTTCACGATAGTCATATGTTTGGACGCGCCTGCCATGATATTACACGCTCTGTATAAGCTGAGGAGAAACAAAAGAGTGGCACTTGAAATACTGAAAAATTAAAAAGGAAGGGAAAAAGTTGACACGCTGTGCACGAGCTTTGCATTTTCCCGAGGTAAATGGTTTCCCAGTTTTCCGGTGGTATAAAATTATATAAAATTCAACAAGACCAAAGAGTCTTTTTTAGGCTATTCGCAGAAAGTTTAAATTCCATATTTTGTTTGTTATGTTTATCTCAAATATAATATATTTTAATTAACATCTTGGAAACCATACCTGTGAAAATAAGTAATGGAACATTATCTATGTAAAGCGTAATTTGAGGTACGGAAATTTTATTGAAAATATTTGCCTGGTAACTTTAAAAGTTTTCTGACTAAAGTACGAAATTTTTGTTTTCCTACATTTCGTTTTTTAATTAATGTTGTTCACATACACTATCTTACACATCGACCAATTTCTAAAAGGTGTATATTTTTTTATTCATGGGCCCAAAAGATGTGTTTGTGATGAAACCTCTATACCAAGTTTTTGGGTGAAATGCAGTGTTGGCACTATGCGTAAGCACTAGAGAAAATAAAATCACATTAAGGGAAGGATTTATTTGAATATAACCATTTTGTTTCTCCTCTTAACCTCAATAACCTTTTTCGTTTATTTTTTTATCCAGTTTCCGCTCATGCTATCATGCGCGGGAAGTTGAAATTCCTGCACTTTGTGCGTTTTGGATTTTTACCACAGGCGTTAATAAAGTGTATTAATCCTCCAAATTTTGATATCTATATTTGTTGTTGCAGACATGCAATCATAATGGATGGTTGAATATTATAATATAAATAATATCGTCTTTACTTCCCTTTATTTGTTAACATTTACTTACGAATTAATTCATGTAGCATTTAAATATAATTCTTCAGGCATAAGCAGCCATGTCACCTTCAGTTGTTCACTGGCTTGGTCAACACTACCAGGGTGACTAAGCGATCAGTTGTTCGCAGAGCCTACTCGGCTTGTCTCGTATTTTCAGACTTCTTCCTCGTTCTGCTATTGTAGCACTTGTATTACAATATACTATTTCGAAATTGTAGCATTTAAATGTAATTAAGGACACTACCTATCCTTGGTCAACAAGCATTCAGGTCATTTGCTGTTTTGTTTCCAAATGGAACGTAATATCTTCCACTGAAAGCTGAATAATAATAATAATAATAATAATAATAATAATAATAATAATAATAATAATAATCTGTGAAAGAGTATTAGCTGTGTAATTGTGAATTTGTATTCCAATATAAACACTTGTCCTCTACTTTTTACAGTACATAGCAGTACAGTTTTATAACACACCTTCTCTCTCATATTCTTTAATTTCTTACCCTTGGCTTACACAAAGTGTTTTCGTTATTATGGAGATACAGATATATGACGCATTCTCGTTGGGACGCCACGAAGTTGTTTTCAACCTTTTATATTTTAAAAATAAATCTCTTTAAGCAGTTTTAAAAAATAACGTCTTTTTCTCGCGTTAATATGGATAGGCACGACCAGAATAGCGTTTTCATGAGAATGTGCAAAACATTTTCAGATAAGCCGTTAGTTATTTTAAACAGCCGTTAGCCATACTTAGCTCTGAGCTAAAGAACCAAAATTGTGTATATCCATTTTTTTTATTTTTCGTAAAAGACGCACATACGTACGCATAAAATGCCCAATTGAATCAATTTTATGCAACCATTTATCGTGAGTACTACGTTAACAGAAAAACATGTTGCTTTTACGGAGTGTTATGCTGCTATGATATGCTTTTTTTATCCGAAGGAAATGGTAATGAATAGAGAAAGTTATCTGACTGTTACACGCAGATGGGAGGTCATGTAAAATGCTTTACGTTTGTTCTAGAACCCTAATGACCTCAAATTAGCGCTACAACCTTGCATGAAGGTAGCTGCAGCTAAAATACTCCTCTCCAACTCGATTGAAAGTTAAATTACCTAATTTAAAGTTTTTTGTGAACCATTTGCTCTATAATCTGGTACACAGAGGAAGTTTGAGAACCACAGGATGTTATTAAGTGATCATATGGTTGTTTCTGTTAGCTCAGAGAGCGCCTGGGGCAAGGAACCAAAGTATCTATGTCGAGGACGCGTGGTGAAGAGAAACTTTGGCGATTTTAATATTCCGTTCGTTAGATTCAAGAGGAGGATTTACCACTTCAACCGATGATAATTATTGTGCACTTAATGAGATCCAAAGTGCATTAGTTTGAGTGCATTGAATTAATTATAATATGCCTACGCATTCCTTGGCATAATTCAGTACCAGCATTAACATGTCACAATTATAAAGATTATTTCAGAAATGAGTTGTTTAAGAATTTAATTCTATTTTATCGCGCAGATACACATGATAGTTATTAGAACTTTAATTTTGCAGCAAGCTTACATTTAAACGCGCTGTAGAAAAAATGCTGATGAAATACATTAATATGGCTACCAATGATAAATTCACACTAATCGCTTATATATAACTAATCGTTTCATTTATAGCCGGGCCATAGATAGCGTATATACGTAGTTCGCGTGAGCTGCAGTGACCTTGGTAAGTCTCGGGTAACTCGCTACCGGGAACGATTCACTCTTGACATGGCTGGGTGATCGTCTGTGAACGTTACATGTCAGCACTGTTACTGCCTTCTTTTTGTGCTGTAAAGACTGAAGTTGTTCACTGAGCACCTTTTAGAGCTGTAAAAACTAGAGTTTGTTCATTGTGCATCTCAAAGGTGAAAATTTATTCTCATTAGTCCACTAAAATGCCTATCGAAAAATTCACACTTGAACAAAGAGTTTTTATGTACGTACATGTTTTTATGCACATACGTAAAAACCGTAAACGTGGAGTTTATAGGAATAATCCCCACACCGTAGACGAACTTAGGACAATATAATAAGAGGAATTATGAAAATTACACAAGAAGAACTTATGTGTGTGAATGGAAATTTCATAGGAAGATGCAAGGAATGTCTCAATGCAGATGGACACCATCTTCAACACAACTTATGATAGGGTTTAGTAGTCATGCTATACTCATGAGTAAGTAACGCGGGAGTTTTAGGACGGAAAACCTCCCAGTGTAATAGTGTGCGGAGTACGTGTACGAGCGATCCGCGGCCCGGCAGTATAAGCAACGCACTGTTCTTTGCGAAATTATTCTTCAATGGCGTAGAAGATTTTAATGGTAAATTCTACCCTTTATCCCATATAATTGTAATTTTTTACAGCCTCGGCTATTCCTAATAACGGATGAAAAATTCCTGATATTCACAAAACATCGGCGGAACGTCTGATTTTCCTTAAGCCCCCCCTCCCGACAACCTACAAGTTCCGGAAATGCTGCATAGCCTATAAGCACCCTTTGGCAGTGAATGTTCGAGTAATTTTTATTTATTTATTTATTTAGATAATCACAGTAAGTGAAGTTTTAAACATTTGGCCCCGTAGTTCTTTAAAAATGTAAAGGCGCATAGTTTTCACATAGTGCAGAAACTCTTAATATATACAACGAAATAGGAGCTGCTGAATATGAAGGCCCTCCACTCCCAGGCCACCAAGTTAACCACCGCTTTGGAAAAGACAGATGATTTGCAATCACGGAGAAAAATGATCGCTTTAGTTGTTAATTATTAAATATCGGTTCACTGATTTCTAATATTAGCTGGACAATTTTCTCTGTGCATACAATTATTTAGCACACTCTACTAACCAACTTGATTACAGCATACAAAGGAAATAAAGCAAAACTTTTTGCATTAGAGTTATTAAATTATTTAGGCATTGGTATGGTATGCTTATCGTACCATTACAAGCAACTTTGGTTCTCTTTTGTTTTTCTGTCCCTTAGTTGCTAAATTGTGACCACCTGTGTACTCGTATATTACGTGGAATGAAAAACCTACGCACTTGGACTTATTCCACTACATGCTCTTTCTGTAGAGCAACAACTGTGCATTACATTGCATTTTCAAGGAAAATTCAAAGCCTTCTTCGCAAAAATGTTGTTTTATAACTCCAAGTGTTGGTATTCTAATATATGGGATTTGTAAATCCTTTATCCTCTTTTAGTAATTTATGAATTAAAATTAGGTGTTTTACAGCCCATGACCGTCAGAAAGAATACGGCTTTTCAATGATGAAAGTATTACCAAAATCGGTTTAGTAGTTTTTGAAATCATATTTAAATACATATATACAACATTTTCTCTCTTTATAATACTACTATAGATGATTCTTCTACTCTCTTTATGTTACGATAAAGCTTTGAATAGGAATGATTTCAAATCAATGAGTGCTTGGGTACAACATGCAGAAAAAGCATTCAAATGTTTATTCGTGGTAGCGAACAGTACAAAGAAAAATCTGTTCTGTTACATGCATATGGCTTTCTCTACCCTCTATCAGTTATTAGTGGGTATAAAACTATTCTTACTAGAGTTTATTTTTCTATATACTTCTTATAATCAAGACAAATCTTTGTATAAATACCTACATTACACATTTCGTTATACGTAGATACAAAGAGAACAGCGATAGTCAAATGTTTAAGAACTGGACGATAGGTTAAAGTGGTTAAAAGAGACGTGAAACAAATTGAAGAAGATACAGAAAAAGGGTAACAAGGCAAAATAGTAAATAGTGGAAAATTATACTTTCCCATTATATAAACAACAGAAAGTTAAATATAACGAGAAGAGAAATAATAAGCAACTTCATTGTATTGTAAACATTGCATAAATTGTATGCAAGTTCAAAGTAGACAATAAATCATTAATTCAAGAACTGGACGCTATACGCTGGCCATCACACTGTATCCAGGCAATTGCGAGAAACAACTGAAAATCTACAGGACTTTAAAATAATGACAAAGTCTTGAATAATTTGAAACACTAATACCGGATATCTAAAAATGGCTTATGCCACAAAAAAAATTGTTTGAAATAAACTGTGTGTTTTAAAGATCTACATTTTTGTGTATACGTTTTCGTCTGTCGCTTAACGTTTACTACCAGTAATACAGGATTATACAAAATTCCTTCCGACTGAAGAGGACTTCAGGTTATTCCCAGAAAATTCAAGATATGCATCTTATTTGTGATGCAAATATCTTTAATATATAGCAGTTAATCTAAATCCTTAGAGGCATTGTTTAGGAAATAAAAAATTCGAATGATGTTGCATGCAAAGTGTAATTTGAGGTGGGGGATTTTTTTTTTGAAAATCTTCCTGTCACATCTTTGAAAGATGCTGAATCTAAATACAAAGTTTGGTATTTACCCAACTTTTTGTGTTTGAGTTATGCTGTTCACAGGCAGACAGGCACACGCGTACACACACACACACACGCACACACACATCACAGACAGGAACCTTAAATATGCTTTTTTGTGCTCAAGGGACCTCAAAATATGTATATATTCTGAAAGTTCGGTATTGAATTTTTGAGTGGAATGCAATACATTCTCTACTTACTATGTACGTGGTAGAGAAAGTTCTTTTAACTGCAAATTTTCAAGTGTTTCCGTCCGATAACCATGCTTGAGTAAATGCAAACTTAAAAATGGAACATTTCGCAAACGGCTAACACTACGAAAGAATATATTTGCCACAAATTGTGTACATTAATGAGCTACATTTTTTCTGCGGTAAGTTTCTATTTAGCTCTTATGTTTCCTAATTATACAAAATTTAATCTGAATGAAGGGAATTTCACAGAGCATTCACTGAAAATTTAAGATATAAATTTTACCTTATATGTCAATATATGAAACATACAAAATCGTTGGAGCCATTTTTGAGATAAAACAAAACGAAAATGTTTCTATTTAAGGATTGGGTTGGGATAATTTCTTGTAAACTTCGTGTCGCATCCGTGGAAGAGTAAATGGCATTGTTTGGTATTAATCTACATTTTCAATTTTGAGTTATGCTGATCACACACATACGCGCGCTACTTTTTTAATCTTTTTATTTGTATTTTTTAAATTTTTTATTTTATTATTACTATTTTTTTATTTTATTTTTAGATTTAAGGTACCTTTTAATATAATTCCGATGAAATCTCGATACCCAAAAGTCTGGTAGAATTCTTACAATACATGTAATAATAATAATAATAATAATAATAATAATAATAATAATAATAAACTGAAGGTTTTACTCTTTTTGGGAGGTTGAGGACTTAGTTGATGTCGCCTCAAAATATAGGTCCTATCGCTTCGGTTTCGTCTAGAGGCTGTCCTTAGGGCTGAGAATAAGAGCGCTTGCTGTAACTTTCGTAGTGCAGCTTCTAGTGTGCTACACCGTGTTGTAGTGGGTTGCAGCACGGTGTTCAGGTTCCCTGTCAAGGAATTAGTGATGGTTCGACCCGTACCTATATCGGAACTACTTCCACTCCGCATCGTAGTCGTTCTAAGGAAATAGTCCCAATTACACACCAAGGAAGTAGTTCCTCTCGAAGTACTTCAAGTTTTTCATTCCGGAGAACTCTAGGAACGACTTCCTCCACTGTAATCTCATATCTACTCCATACACACGAAGAAATTAAAGAGCGTAGAATTTCACGGCCGGTCTCATGAAGAAGTTATAATGCATTTTGTCATAAAGCAAACAATAACAGCAGGCAACACTACGGGTTTAATACTGAAATTTACAGACTGGCTAAAATGATGTTTCATTGCGTATTAAACGTTTTAATTGTGAAACTTTGTATTATAATCCTTACATTAAATGCATTTTCAACGTATACACTTGTGGGAAATGAACTTAAATACGCTCACAACCTCTACAACGGTTTTTTATATTACCGTAAAATGGAACGTTTGGGAGATTTAATAAAAATATGATGTGTTACACTCACATGACTTTCTCTACTCTTGTACAAACTATTTTTGCAAACGCTTATTCTCCATATACTTCATGTTAATCGAGATAAACATTTGCAGACTCTATCTTATTGCTAAGTTTCTTGTAGATGTAAGGGGAATATATGTTTACAAGGGCAATATAGAAATACAGTAGCCTTTAGGCACATGCATATCTCTTAATAGCTGGTTGCTAGGTGTAGCACCATTCCCTTTGCCACAGATTAATACTCTTTGCATATCTAAGACAAAAATCTGATGTGTTACACTCATATGCATTTCTTTACTCTTTACATACTATTTATACAAACGCTTATTCTCTATCTACTTCATGTTAATCGAGATAAACATTTGTGGAGTCTATCTTATTGCTAATTTTCTTGTAGATGTAAGGGGAATATATATTTACAAGGGCAATTTGGAAATACAGTAGACTTTAAGCACATACATATCTCTTAATAGCTGGTTGCTAGGTGCAGCACCATTCCCTTTCCCACAAATTAATACTCTTTGCATATCCAAGGCAAAAAAATGAATAACGAATTCCCATTTGAGAAAATAAGTATTGAAAAATTTAAGGGAATAACAAGTAATATCTCGAAAATGGTTCACTCAACAACAAAAATGTATATGACATAAATTGTGTATTTTAACGCGATCTACATTATTTTGTGTAGTAAAATTTTGTCTATCTCTTATGGTTTACCAGTTATGCAAAAGTCGTTCACAATGAAGAATACTTTTGGAGGCATTCCCAGGAAATTCAAGATATACATTTTATTTGTCATAAAAATATCTTAAACATATGATATTTTAATCAAAATCGTTAGAGCCATTTTTGAGAAAATTAAAATTTTCGAAAAATCTTCTATGTAAAGGGTAATCTGGGGTGGGGGGATTTTCTTGAAAACCTTCGTGTTGCATCCTTGGAAGTTGCTGAACCAAAATACCAAGTTTGGTGTTTATCCGACTGTTCGTTTCTGAGTTATGCTGTTCACAGACAGACACAGACACACACACACACACACACACACACACACACACACACACACGGACATGTTTCCAAAAATGCTTTTTTTTTTTGGATTCAGGGGGTCTCAAAATATGTATTTCCGGTGAAATCTCGGTATCGAATTTTTGGGTGGAATACAATACTTCCCCTGCTTACTATACTAGTAGAGAAAGTAAAAATCTGATGTGTTACACTCACATGACTTTCTCTACTCTTGTACAAACTATTTTTACTAACGCTTATTCTCCATCTACTTCATGTTAATCGAGTTAAACATTTGCAGAGTCTATCTTATTGCTAATTTTCTTGTAGATGTAAGGGGATAATATATTTACAAGGGCACTTTGGAAATACAGTAGCCTTTAAGCACATACATATCTCTTAATAGCTGGTTGCTAGGTGCAACACCGTTCCCTTTGCCACAGATTATAACTCTTTGCATATCCAAGACAAAATAATGAATAACGAATTCCCATTTTAGAAAATAAGTATTGAAAACTTTAAGGGAATAACAAGCAATATCTCGAAAATGGTTCACTCAACAACAAAAATGTATATGACATAAATTGTGTATTTTAACGCGATCTACATTTTTTGTGTAGTAAAATTTTGTCTATCTCTCATGGTTTACCAGTTATGCAAAAGTCGTTCACAATGGAGAATACTTTTGGAGACATTCCCAGAAAATTCAAGATATACATTTTATTTGTCATGAAAATATCTTAAACATATGATATTTTAATCAAAATCGCTAGAGCCATTTTTGAGAAAATTAAAATTTTCGAAAAATGTTCCATGTAAAGGGTACTCTGGGGTGGGGGGATTTTCTTGAAAACCTTCGTGTCGCATCCTTGGAAGATACTGAACCTAAATTCCAAGTTTGGTGTTTATCCGACTGTTCGTTTCTGAGTTATGCTGTTCACACACAGACATGCTTTTTTTGGATTCAGGGGGTCTCAAAACATGTATTTCCGGTGACATCTCGGTATCGAATTTTTGGGTGGAATACTATTGTATTGAATACTTCCCCTACTTACTATACGTAGTAGAGAAAGTAAAAAATGAATAACGAATTCCCATTTGAGAAAATAAGTATTGAAAAATTTAAGGAAATAACAAGCAATATCTCGAAAATGCTTCACTCAACAAAAAAATGTATATGACATAAATTGTGTATTTTAACGCCATCTACATTTTTTGTGTAGTAAAAGTGTGTCTATCTCTTATGGTTTACCAGTTATGCAAAAGTCGTTCACAATGGAGAATACTTTTGGAGACATTCCCAGAAATTTCAAGATATACATTTTATTTATCATGAAAATATCTTAAACATATGTTATTTTAATCAAAATCGTTAGAGCCAGTTTTGAGAAAATTAAAATTTTCGAAAAATCTTCCATTTAAAGGGTAATCTGGGGTGGGGAGATTTTCTTGAAAACCTTCGTGTCGCATCTCTGGAAGATACTGAACCTAAATACCAAGTTTGGTGTTTATCCGACTGTTCGTTTCTGAGTTATGCTGTTCACAGACACACACGGACATGTTTCCAAAAATACTTTCTTTGGATTCAGGGGGTCTCAAAACATGTATTTCCGGTAAAATCTCGGTATCGAAATTTTGGGTGGAATATAATACTTCACCTACTTACTATACGTAGTAGAGAAAGTAAAAAAGATTGGCATATTATGTTCCTGTTATATTTTATATACCTTCTGAAGTCTGAAATACAATTCTGCGGGACAAAATTTACCGCCTTTTAGGCAGTTTAGTAGGCCAACTCTGAAGGAAGTTATTTATGTCATTATGCAAGTAAATTTTAATGTTACCAGTGAAGTAATGATCATATGGTTCTCTTCGGTATTTAATCGATTACCGCTGCCTACTCGGAGCAGATGATTGTTTTACAAAGAGGAGGGTAAACAGTTAAAGAAGAAACACTTGTACAACAACCTATTCAGCTAATACAGAAACCAATGCTATTTGTACACAGCTGTAGCATTACCACTCCTCTCTCCGTACCTACCAAATCTGAGATGAATCACTTAGTCCCAACCCTTTGATTGTGATGTTGTGAGGAAGTAATAGTAAAGTACAGAATAATGATGATGATGATAATAATAATAATAATAATAATAATAATAATAATAATAATAATAATAATAATAATAATAATAATATATTGTGAGTATGCTGTGGAAAAAAGGAGCGTCTTGTCACTTATTTGGTTTATGGTCTGCCTTAAACTATGAACCATAAACGCACTGAGCAACAAAACAGAACGCTCGTCCTGAGCCTAATCTGATGTGCCCCTGAAATTCACACGTTGGTATACCATAGAGTAAGCAGTTCAAGTAACAAGCTATGCCACCGATTTGATCACCATTAAATTGATTTATACAGCAAACATTAAAAGCCGCATAGCTATCGCAAAATTAAAGCCGAAAACATCATTTCTGATATGTTACATATTGTCGTAATCGTGTGATATTGAATTTTAAGAACTCTAGTTGACACAGTTTTCTTCACGATATTATCTTTTCATTTATGATTTGCACAAACACTTTTCTTGGTGCATGTAATACTATAGCAAACATTAACAATAGGAAATTACTATAATTATGCTGTATTTTTAGTTAAAATGTTTACTCAATTCTGTTCAATTTACAGTAAAAAAAAAGTATCCAATGTTTACGTCCGCCTTGTGCATTTATCTATTGTGATCCCCATAAAGGCGTAGTTGGTGCTTTAATTTTAACCTCGTAAGCTGAACACTAAGTTTGCTTCTTTATTCTTATATCTTATCAGAAGCAAGATATTTTATCAGTTATCAGTGACCGCATTTCTTGCTGATTCACGATTTACGGGAACCTGCATTATCTTCTACATACTTTCTGTTTTCATTTTGAGCCCTATTCATTCAGTCCGTTTCCTTACGGCCACATAAATTTGAACTATTGCAATAAAGTTTCAGGCTAGGACAGTAGGACGGGCCATTATATCGAAAATTAAACGTTAACTGGAGCAGTGAATTTTTTAAAATGAATAAGAGGAACATTTTCCCGTGACAGAAATACAGGGCACTGCTGTATCTCGTCAGAATTAGATTACTTATTTAGGCTTTGGTCCATGTTCGCTAGTATGAGGGCAGGCCAATCTCATATAGTGTGAGTTGTAAAAACATGTTTTATTGTAAGTTATATGTGACAAAAGTCGTAGTGTGGCTTGATCATACCATCTGCAATGAAGACTTATCATTAGAAGGTAGGTCTGAGCTTCTACAAAAATGGCCTTGCGAACAAGGGTTTAGCAACCTCTCTCCGAGTTAATCACGCTCGATTCTGAGATCTGCATATCACAAACAATAAAAGAAGCTAAACAAATGTTGAGTATTCCGAAAGAATTTCGCGTTTAGAGAGAAAAAAATGCGGAAAAAATAATATTCCCTGGTTTAAGGCATTTAAATGCAGTCTAGTGCCAATTTTTAGCTCGATGTTACTGTGAGCTATGTAAACTGAAATGCTATCGTTGGTAAATCGCATTCCGAAGGGCAAACATGAACTATACTATACTTAAGAAACTGGGTATGCACTCTGTATGTAAAAGCGCGCGCGCGTGTGTGCGTGTGCTGAAAAATACATTCAATTTGTCGAGCGAGATGGCTGCAGCAGGCTCGCATATCGGTGGTCGCGGATTTAAATCCCGTGCATCGGTAAATCTGGCTGGAACTTTTGTTGTTTCCCTCAGTCGTCGGGTAAATACCGAATATGATATTCTACACCACGACCCAAAAGTTCCACCCAAAGATAAAACGATACAGGACGGCGATACGCAACTGTATCATCTGTCCAGTATGAAGTTGACTAGGTGTATTTAATTCCAAAACAGCAATCACAATAATGTTCACCTTCCGATTTATTCGTAGCAAGAAAACAGATAGCACAAGAAGGCGACTTGCATCTAAGATCATCTCTTCGCCACTCACTGAATGTGTATCCAAGAATCTATAAATAACTTGCGATATGATCTATATGTTGAATGCATGCACAAAAAGGGTTTGCTAGTTTAGAAACTTTATTTTGAATCAAAGAAATTGTTTGGGCACTTAGTGTACGAGATGATGAATCAGCCGTCACTAGCATTTTAATGTAAGCAATTTGCTAAGGCAGATGTGCCTTTGGTGCAATCTTCGTCGCCAATAACAGTTCATTTATGTATTAAGATAAAGTTCACACTCGGTGAAATGGCGATTTAAGGGAATAAATTATCCTGGATTGAAACCTTTCTCAGAAACAGCACCATTTTGCTGAAAGCTATACGAGCTTTCTGTCCGGTTTTACATACAGGCACTATACAGTGTACCATCCATCCAAAAACCACCCATCACATTGATTCAATGACCACACCAGTTCAAAAGAAAATGGAAGGGTGATTTACACATTTGGAGACGCCGTGTGCTGGACCAAATAGAAACAGTTTGTTTTTGTTTTGTTCTGCGTAGTCTTGTTACCTAGATGATGTTAAACTGTTGTTTCAATTCTGGTTTGAACCACGAATTATATTTGTATGTAAGATATACATAAATTCTTGTACCATTTTGTACTACAATATTTTCATTCAAACATTCAAACAACTTTTCGAGAAATAGCCGAGTTACTTTGGTACCTAAAGCTTTAAGGTTCAAAGAAGTGACAGTAAGGGCTCGGATCTTACTAGGAACTTAATTTTTTTTCTATGTGGATTTGGAAGTTTCTGAATATTAAAGTATAATAAACTGAAGTGGATTATTTGTTGGTAGTTGGAGGATACTTCAAATTTATATGCACCACGTATGGGAGCCAATTTGTCGCGGTCACTTCGTGTTATCTTTTGCTGGGCGCCTGTTATTGTATTACTACTTTGAATGTTCGGTTCATTGTCCTCCGGCTAGCTATTATTATTATTCAGTCGAGCAAATCTCTTAAACAGGGTGTGTAAACGGAAAGGATTTGTTACTGAAAGATAACACTTATAAAAGAATTTGTTTTTACACTTTTATTACCGTCACAATTAGTTAATTTCACATATTGATTCTTGATACACGCCAGACTGAAACTGTTATATTTTCTAATATCACTATAATCACTTATTTACTGCACATTATTAATTCGCGTATTTCACATTTATAACAAACTTTAAGACGCGAGAGATCCTGTAGAATTGCGACGTGTACTCGCGAACGATTCTGATGAACTGAGCGACGTTTAACTTCTGAATGATTCTGTTGGACTCAGCGACGTGTAACGCGTGGATGATTTTGTTGAACTGGGTAATACTTGCCTCTGGCTTTAGCTTTTTATACTCCCACACCCCGTATGCCTAAAGATTATAACAGAACTGCTATTGGTTAATAAAGCGCGCCAACATTAGCGTCAATATTTATATCCAATCAAAATTACGAACACACATATGCTTTAGGGAAGATGTTCCCTCCATTTCTCAGAAAAGCGCGCCAATCTGACGTCATTTGCTTGTCTCTAATAATTGATAAAACAACTCACCCCCTCGCTCATTGTTACCCGCTCTTATTGTCAATTTCAGTGAGGCCTTGTAAACTTATTTCCTAACAATGCATATAATTAACAAACATCTCAAATCAATGTCATACAATAATGCTTATTTACACTACAATCACTCTGGCATTTACATTGTTGTGATACAAATTATTGCCACAAAACATAAAATATAGGAAAAGAGCATTAAGTTTAAGAATATCTTTTAAGATTTCTTCCATAAAAGCAGTACCAAACTCAAAGCTATTTTGTTTTCTTCTTTTCTGACTAGAATCTTGAGAATGCTCATGCTAGATAGTGCACAAGCTTACATTATTTTAACTGTAGAGTGTAGAGTAATATTTTCAGAGTTCACCTGATTCATTTGGCGAACATTCTCTTGTTTACTTTAATGACACGTGTCGTCAAATAAAATAGTTTTTGGAACCATATAACTTTCTGGGAACGTACTTATTTTAATCACGAACATCGGTCTGTCAAGGCTCTTTGTTAGATAATAATGAGTATCATATGGCACCTTGTAGGTACGTCAATGACGGGCTAACCTACTGTCGTCCTTGTCCGATGACCTTTACTTTGGTATAATATCTTTTCAGGATATCTCACTAAGAGCGTAGCTTGTCTTATGGACTTTGCGATCATGTTGATGTTATCTTGGTTACAAAGTGTCACGACTGTGCATGTGTCTTACCAGATTTGTCCCTGATCTCCCCCCCCCCATTTGTGTATCCCCCTTTAAACTTCTCTGGTCATATCTTGAGAAACTAATGGTGTTATTGCTCGCTGAACTGTAGGGTTTCTTAACGTTGGTTTTATCGGTTCTTTTTAATTGTTATTAGACACACACGCATTCACTCCCACATTCATACTTCCAGATTCTATGCGATATAGGGAATGATTCTGGTTAAAGAAAAGCTCCCCGCCGCAGCCGGGAATCGAATCCGGGATTTCTGGTTCGAGACGCCAGAGCACTGACCTCTCAGACCACGGAGGCAATGTACGAGTATATTTTGAATATGCGCATCAAAGACATCTGACTGGCACTGCAGTCACACTGGATGTTTTTAAAAATATAAATCTGATGTTAGATTCATGACTTTCTCTACCCTCTATCATTAATTAGTGTGCATACAAACTATTCTTATGAAAGTTTATTTTTCAATCTCCTTCAATTTAATTGAAATGAACCTTGACAGAAATAGCTACATTACACATTTCATTATAGATACAAAGGGAATATCGATAGTCAAATGTTTAAGAACTGGTCACTATATACTGGTCTTAAAACTCTATAGTGTTTCCATGCAATCGCGAGAAACAACTGAGTAGATATAAAGGTACTTTAGAATGACAGAATATTGAACAATTCAAGCCATTAATAACAGGAATGCCTTATGGCTCCAAAAGGTTATTTGGAATAATTTGTGTTTTAAAGAGATCTGCATTTTTGTTTTGTGTAGTACATTTTCATCTATCGCCATTTTATTTGTCATGTAAATAAATATTTTTAATATGTGGTATTTTAATCAAAATCATGGTGAGGCACTTTGAATGATACTGAACTTAAATACTAATTTTGGTATTTAACCGACTTTCGTTTTTGAGTTATGCTGTTCACACACACACGCGCACGAGCCTTTTATTAAATTTTTTCAGCGATCTCAAAACGTGTATTTCCGGTGAAATCTTGGTATCGAGTTTTTGCGTAGGATGTAATACTTCCCCTACTATAGTGGTTTCACTTTAAAGAAGTTGTAAACAAAACCACGTGACAAGAGAGCGCCTCATTGGCTGGTGGGCGAACTACAACTTTTCCTGTTAGCATGTCGTCTCTTCCTCTGCATAAAATAGTTCGATGCAGATCGTAACGTTTTTAGGTTATTCTTGTGTAGAGAAATTTATAACACCCCTTATTGTAATAGTTCAGTTTATGAAATATTCACGTATAACTAACTGAATCGTTATATCAAAGCGTTTATGAGGCTATGCGCAGGCGCTGTATTTTAGTTTCCGATTTCCATAAAAACCATCCGTGTACTCCCTGCATATATTGAGAAAATATTACTTTCAAGCGTCATAGCCGAGAATCCCCCATCATTGTGGAAAAACATAAACCCTGAAATTGCAGAGAAGGCATTGTGTTAAATGTTTTAAGAAATTCTATGAAAAGTACCCACCTTTAATTGACAATGGATGTGGTTAGATGTTGTTTAGCAATAACTGAACTTCATTGTTAGTGATGCAGAATTGTTGCGTCGTGTTTTTCTGTTGTAGTTTCTAAGCTTTAGTGCTCGTTTTCTTAACATGTTGACTCATAAAAGTTTAAAGCAAAAGCAGTATATGTACTGATATTAGTCATTAAATGAATGATTTCTAAAACTTAATGCTAAGAGCATTTAATACAGTATCTTTAATTACAGGGGGAATAGTTAATATGTTGAGCTGCCGAACTATTCAGGTATTCCTTTCATTTGTTTGCTTTTAGTAGTATGTCTTAGAAGTTTAGAATGAAGTCAAAGTATAGGAATACTCGTAATACTCGTACCCAGTTTTCATCATAGATCCACGTGTTGCTGCCATGTGCTCGGCGGAGTGATACATTAAGTTTTCGTCGTCCTCCGTGGACTAGTGGTACCGTGCTAGCCTCTAGTTCCCAAGGTCGCGGGTTCAAACCCGGCGGAGGGCGATGGATTTTTTCGGGCGTAAAAATCGTTAGCACGGCTTCCTTCGGAAGGGAAGTAAAGCCGGTGGTCCCGTGTCGTAGATTTACGGCACGTAAAAGAACCTCAAGCCTGATAAAGAGGCCTCTGAGCTAAATTACCAGTGTTTCACGCCCAATATAGAATGGGACGCTAAGAACCATAGTAGTTACAGAGCGTCCATAAATAAAACTCACTTTCAATTTCATTAAGTTTTCTTTTTAAGTTCCATTTATACTGGTCTTAGTGGCGGCCTTTCCTTTGGAACTTGTTGCCCAAGGCAATGGTGTTAACTCGTATTCGCTTTGTCGTTGGGTTTCTTGCGCTTTGGGTTTTTTAAGCATTAGATTCACACACATTCACACTTCCAGACTCTGGGGAGGATAGGGAATAATCTTGACTAAAGAAAAATTCCCACCCCAGCCGGGACCTTTCGCGCAGCAGGCAGGTGCTCTACCGACTGAGCTACGGGGCCAGGCACATTAAGGTTTGTTTACTTCTATTTTGAACTTAAAGCGAAACTGCTATACGCAAGCAATAGGGAAAGTAAATATTATTCACGCATTGTCATTACAGCAATCAAACGTTCAATAACGTCATCCTAATTGTTGGCACCCAGCTGTATTCGGTCGGGATTTCATTGTTGACTTGAATCTACATGGTCTCCACACATCCATGAAGTTTTAAGGGATAGAAATTTAAAAACACGTTTCAAAAATAACTTAATAAGCCAAAAACAAAGACCACTAAACTAATGTATCAGTTACTATATGAAGTATAAAGCATTCGGTAGGCTAGATCTTTCAGTTTCGTAAACATCTGCAATTATTTACTACCCCCCCCCGCAAACGAACTAAATAATGTTTACTTCTAATTCAGAATTATTGGCCATAATTCATTAGAATTTCATTTATTGGTAGCCAAGCTTATTTTGTATAGCATGTGTTTAATGTGATTGCTAAGCGTTTATGAATGCGATATTCTACATAAAACATGTTACGGAAAACACAACAGCCTTTAAGTAGCTTAAATCTTTATGAATAATGAGATAGTTCTAAAACAATCATGCTAATTTATTCTGAATTGAATGAGGGCATAACATTTCCATATGTCACTATTTCATAGTTAGGACATTATTAGTAATATAGAAGCATTAGAAAAAATTTAGTTATTTATATATATATATAGCTACATGGAATACATTTTCTTTAACATTCTGTGTATATATATATTCTCATTAAAATGTTTATAAGTGTCTGTTTATTTTGTGATGAAGAAGAAGGAAACAAAACTAAAAATGTTGGTTTCCAATTACGAAACGTTATTTGACCTTCAAATGACCATCCATGGATGGTATAACCATTCATTGCGCTTTTTGTACACAGCCATTCAGAATTTTCGTTGTTATTTACGTTGGTGTAAGAACAACTGCAAAGTGCTTTATACAAATGTTTAGTTTTTTATTGAGGAGTGAGAAAACAACATAAAAAAGGTAGGTTCCCGTTAAAAAAAATTAAATTGACCACAAAATGACCATCATAACGTCCTCCAAATAAAACACTACCATTGGCATTTATTTTCCCCCATAATATCAAGCAATTTTTATTCAAAACATTTCTTTCTACAACGCTTAGTTTTGAAGATATTGTACAGTCACAACTTAAATGGTTCACCCTGTAGGTATGTATGTATATCAGAAGATGTTTATTATTATTTCGCTAAATATGAACCGAAAAAATACAATTTATGAACTACAAAAGCAATATATGCTTACGCAAGCAAATAAGTATTCGCAATTTTTATAAAATCATTTTCGATTTTCAAACAACTTCGGCGTGAAAATTATGTTTCTTTTAGGTTTTTGCGCTATAACACACACTCAATAGCTACAGAAAATAAATACAGAATATCTGACAAAGGAGTTGTAAATTGCATTGAGGTAGCATGTACACTTGGTAAACTCAAAGTGGCCCGTCTCTTGAGCAGTAAGTTTTTTCTCAGTCCCTTTGAGTGAGGCGCGTTCACAATCGTCAGCTGTGCGCCGTTTTGGCTAACTATAAAATAAGCCAAAAGACACTCCTTGGGTCAGGTCCACACCGTGTGAGAAGTTTTCATTTAAATTTATTTGTGGACGCTCTTTAACTACTGTGGTCCTTAGCATTCCATTCTATATTGGGCGTGAAACACCGGTAATTTTGCTCAGAGGCCTCTTTATCAGGCTTGAGGTTCTTTACGTGCCGTAAATCTACGACACGGGACTACCGGCTTTACATGGCTTCCGGGATTTTTACGCCCGTAAAAATCCATCGCCCTCCGCCGGATTTTAACCCGTGACCTCGGGAACTAGAGGCTAGCATGGTAAACCTCCCCCCCACACACACACACACACACACCGTGCTTGGCTTGGAGTAGTAGTTAAGTTTTTAATTTCTACGCAAGCAACTCAAGTTCGATTCTCCGTAGTGCTTTGTTATATGTTTTTTGAACTCGTTTTACTGTAATATAGTTAAAAATATTGCTTGTATTGCTTCATTTTACTTACAAGTATAATTACAATAATGGTGAAATTTGTGGTCGTAAAATAAAATTGACTGAATATGAAACCTCCTCCCGACCGACAAATGAATGTCACGGTTACCATCGCACGCGCACTCGTACGCACGCACACCGACCTTTCTAAATATACTTCTTTTGGATTCAGGGATCTCAAAACATGTATTTCCGGTGAAATCTTGATATCGAATTTTTGGGTGGAATGCAATACCTTCTTACCTGCTAACTACGCGGTAGAGAAAATAAAATAGTATCAAAATGAGGACACTGGCAATAACCTTCTGAACGAAGTTTGTTATTTGAATTTCGCGCCTGTATAAGTGACTGTTCACTTTGCTGTTCAAAATTATTGTAGGTCTAGACGGGCAGGTACGAGGCTGAGCAGGGCAACGCCGCCGCGAGGGTCTTAAGTATAAAAATGTTAAGCAACAAGTAACCTGCATCTATACTTTATATATATATATATATATTCCTTTACTATTCATTTTCTCGCGCTGTAATCTGATTCTAAACACCATTAGCTTGTGTGATATAGAAATTTATTTTATAACGGACTATGTGATCCAACAAGATTGGGAATGCCTGGTCTAGTGACTATCATCTCTGATCTATACGACACCGTTGACTGCCTTGACTTATTTTGTTAACCTTTACAGCTGGATATGGTTTACTTTAAATTCATGCGCAACTAAAGATTTAGACCTCGTTAATATCTTTAGATTACGTCCAAAACCCTAAAACAATTTCGCGAGAATGTTCAGATAGTCCCGACTTATTTATGTGCATTAGTTTCCTGAAAGGAACCTTTAATGCTTTCAGAGATAAGGGTACTTAAGGAATAGGGCAAACTGCGGAATGACGCCATTTGAATATATACCGCACAAGCGCTACAAGTTTGCCTACTGGCGATTGCCTTAATTTACATGGTTATCACTTGCAATGGCATATTCGCTATTAATGTAACAAGGTTATGACGTTTTCCATAATTCTGATAGCTCTACGCTTTAACTCCAACACAGGGCCTTTTGCTTGGACATGATAAATAACAAAGTGGCAGACACACGTAAGCAGTATCCACTTTCTGATGTATTACATATTTTATTTCCCTTGTAATGCAAATCATAACCGGTAAGGTATAGGTAGGCTTTTAAGGGGTTTTATTTCGCATAATGTTTTGAATACTCTGCAATTTCCAATTGATTTTGCAGCTTTGAAATTAGTTTCAATTTCATGCTATGTACGTATAAATTTAGGCAGGAGCAGCACTTTTTAGTGTCCCATTCCGCCTGTTTGCGGGCAATGCTGCAAGAGTAGTATTGTGTTATGTTTTGGGGAAGGGCTTGTCAGCTCAGGCTATGTTATTTGAAAGATTTGAATGACTTACTTCATAGGTATAACATGTTTCTCTCTTAAGGATTAACTGCTGCCGTAGTTCATCCGGTAGAGCACCTTCGAATTATGCTAAGGATCCCGGGTTCGATTCCCATCTGGGTTCGAAAAATTTTCTTTAAATAAGATGATTTCTCGGTATGCCCAGAGTATGGAGTCTGTGTGTGTTGGATATTTAATAACCAATTCGCCTGTTATACATATTTCAGGATTGCCGCTGGGCATAACTCTGAGCATACGTACTAAGTAAGGGAAAACGTGACAACCGATCTACAATCTTGTTAACAAGAAAGAAAGAAAGAAAGAAAAGAAAAAAAAGTGCAAGATGCAAGCACCTTTTAAGCCTCATTGTTATTATCACTATCAAGAACGTTATGTTTACGTTCCTTTGTTGATATATAAAGACCCCATTTTAACGATACGATTGTATGTTAGCTTTTTATGTGTATTAATAAAAATATTTAAAATATATTGTTTCCGTAATTAATATTTGTAAAATTATTTACCTGTATAGATACCTACCTATATCTATCAACACATTTCTCAAATAGCATAATTGTAAGGTGTTGGAAGCATAAGAAATCAAGTTTTAAAGCAATGTAGGAGTTAAAGCCCCATCCTATTCCTGTAGGTCAAGAACATCATACTGCTGGTGACTTAACGCATTTTCTTTCTGTTACAGGTGAGTGAAAGGAAGCCATAGTTTACTTATAGGTAAGTGAACTTATTACACAAAAAGCAAACTTTATGATGCTGTTCATTTATAGCCGTTTCTTGACACACCTTTTCATTTAAACGAATTTCTCTTAAAACCACCCAAATTATTTAAAGTGCTCTTATTGAGATTCATGGTGACAGTTTAAGACCAGTACCTACCTCGATTTAATGATTAAGAGGTACATGATTATAAAGACTTATACAAAGGAGTACTTTGAGTGGATATAGGTATACATAAATTATGACCATGTATGAATAATGTGCAGGGGTCCTTAAATGCATAGAACGCGTTTAATATATGATAAAACAAGCACAGCGACAGAACCACAAATTAGGTGACTTTTGTAAATCAATATAAATTCCATTAATCAATCACCTGCTTGAATGTTTCGAATTTTAGAAAAACAGTTACGCTTTGCAGCTTTTCTTATGGCACACTGAAACCGTAATTATTGGCGGGGAGATAAAATAATTAAATAATAATGATATTAAGATAAAATAATTGTAATAAATAATTTCCATATAGCAAATCAATGTATAATGTAATAAGGCCGAGTTGAAATATTTTTCCGGAGATAAAAGTCATCAGCGTGTCATGTTAAGCAAAGTCATTAGTAACAGCCGAGTAACGAATGCGTTAGCATAAACGTTAGCATATTTTGAGAATCCCTGTCACCATAAAATTTTATTTTACTTGCTGTTCCAGATGGCAGTGTCTGTGGTTCATGCCAATACATTTGGTTGGCGGTGCACTGCTGTTCCCGAAAACCATCCCGTGTAATGCATTAAAGTTAATATGAACCTAGTTGCGGTTAGAGGCTTGAAGAAATTTAGTTAATTCTTAACATCATAAAAGGTTATTTTATGGTGTTTTACATGATCTACCGCTACTTAACACTTGTTTCGACCAGTACTGTCTTTGGTTCATGCTGTTACATTCCGCAAGCAAGCGATGTGTTACTCTCTTTCGTGTAGTATCCGTCCAGGTTATGAGCCCGGCTCTCGCACGAGAGAGCGGAGTTGAGTCTAGTGCCTTGAGGAAAGGAACTTTCTGTCTTGCCGTAAATGTTGGCTTAATTGAGTTTTTTATTTATGGACGCTCTTTAACTGCTATGGTCCTTAGCGTCCCATTCCATATTGGGCGTGTAAGACCGGAAATTTTGCTCAGAGGTCTCTTTATGAGGCTTGAGGTTCTTTTACGTGTCGTAAATGTACGACACGGGACCACCGGCTTTACTTCCCTTCCGAAGGAAGCCATGCTAAGGATTTTTACGCCCGAAAAAAAGCTATCGCCTTCCACCGGGTTTGAGCCCGTGAACTCGGGAACATGTAACCACTAGTAAATGTTGGCGAATGCTTATCTTCAGCGTTCATTGTAAATTTAGCTAGCGACTTTAATGTACTCGGCGATCCAGATAACAAATGATGTACGAAATTCACATGAATTTGATAAATCATAAGGTATTTGTTCTTGGAATTGTTTGTTTTATTGTGCTATTTTATTGTAGTGCTTACTGGGTAATTTTATTGTATTAGCACCGTTTTCTATTACTGTGCAGCCAGCAAGCGGCATGCATGTGTTTACCTGAGTTAATCCTAAGAGCTTAATGCTATGAGTTCTATCATACAGTAGCTACTCCTGAACATAGTAGAAAGGTTCAGTGCACTTCTTGTTTTCATTGTGTTGGTATTAGGAAATGTTTTTTATTTTGAATTTAAAGTTTTATACGTAAGCTTAGGCTTGTTTAAAAATTCCATTAAACTGATTTAGTAATAATAATAGTAATAATTTAGTAATAATGGTGATAGCATTCTTTGCCTTGTTTCATCAGGACTTTGGGTGATTTTGTATTGGTACGGTCTCTCATATATGCAAATATACCGTCGAACTACGTAGAAGTATTGCGATTTTGCACTTCTTATAAGCATTTTACATTAGCTCAATAGCAAACAACGACTTTATGCGTGTAGCACTCTACAAGAGTGGCCATCACCATGGCATCATGGAGCATAATGGCCATTCTTGAAATATGAGAGTTCGGAATTACTAAGCAGCTAGCCATTTCGTAAAATAGTTCAGTATACAGTAACATTAATTCATAAGTGTCTACCGCTCATGTTAAAGGGGACCATTCCGGGAGAAAAAGGAGAAAATGTCTGGTTTCGAAGATCGGTTTGGTTTAGGTTGGCTCTTTGGGACATATCGTATGTGTTACTGTTTCTCTACATTCTGCAATTGGAACTTACACCCTGGTGAAAGGGATTAAGTAAATAAATATCAAAATAGCTAACTTTACCAAGCCAACCACCTCAGTCTAAATAAGCACAACCAGCCTCAGCTAGGGAAACTCAAGAGGACCGTGGGAATTAGCGCTCAGTATTGGTATACAGATGATGTGCCTGCAAAATATCCTTTTAATATTTACATTTTGTTTTGAATAAATATGAATTTTTTATAAAGCGATTGTCTATGAGGCTCACAAAGGTTTAAACTATCCACCATTAAAGGTGTGGTTCAAGTTGGTGTTTCCGAGATGCCTTTGAACAAAATTGCTATTACGTTTCTTTTTTATATATTCATATAAACTAAAAAAGAAAAGAGATTTTAGAGCTATGTTTGAGAAAATCATAAATAAATAAATAAATAAATAAAATTTGTCCACATAAAGGTTTAGTCGGGATAAGACTTTTTCCTAAAATCACCGCCCTGCGTCCCCAGAATAGGCCTGACCTAAAACCCCAATTTTTCTATTCATACCAGTTTTCAGCAATTCGTAGACGGACACCGACAAGCACCCACTTTCTTCTAAAGACATGTTTGGGTTCAGAGGGCTTTCTAAACATGCACTTCCAGGGAGGACTTATAATTTCAACACAGTTTTTATTCTGTTATATCTGAAGGGTTGAGAAAGTGAAATATACATACTTTGTCTCCAGGCGTTGGGCTTTAGCTGCTTTTGTAGCTAAATCCACTAGGGATTTTGCGAAAATTAGTGAAGCACTTTTATTATTGCTAATTCGTCGTTTGTATGATTTTCAGCTGAAAACCTCAATACACTGGTAGCCTTCGGCTGTTAGCCATGTAATTTGATGCGCAGAACGAAAGAAAGGGGGAGGGGAGAACTGTGAAATCTGTTGGGAGATGAAACAAAGTCCGTAGTGATATTAAAAACTCCAAGTCATTGTGAATATGACCACTCAAATCCTTTCCAGTGACAAAGAAAGAAAAAATAAAAACAGTTTTGTTTCCATAGTGGCGATCCCTTTGAAAGCGGAACTGGGATTAGATTTCTCTGCTGTTGTGATTTGTACGTGGGTAATTCATCAGAGTTTGGGCATAAAGCCAGAAAAAATATTTCCGCTCAGTTTTGCCTCTCCTTGGAGAGTAACGTGATTATTTTAATGCAAAGGTTTGTAATATATTATTTGTATATATTCGTTGATATAAATTGAAAATATTAACATGAACAGCTGCCATTCACCCTTCTACTGCTGCAAACTTCGCGCATCCGCGCAATGGCCTTGTTCGATCTATATTATTTGCCTCATTTAAGTTTGCTGTGCGTGGTGCACGTCCTGTTTATTCCACCTTACAATCACAGAGATTCAGTAAAAGTGTTATCGCATTTAGCAGAGCTAGCGCACTTTTCAGCAAATTTAAATGACACAAATAATACCTGTATAAAACTGATACAAACACACATTCTTTATAATAAAAGCCAAAAGCCCGGTCCAAAGCCGTAAACAAAAATCATCCAGAGGACAGACAATACATCCCTGAGAACAAAGTCCTCACGAAAGAAGAAGAAACCAAAGTTAAACTCTTCTGGATATTTAATGACGTCTGGTTAAAACTTACAATTATACAATTTTGACATATTTGACCTTGCAATTTTACTCCACAGTAAATAAATGATTGCTGTAATGGAATTTATATTAATCCTCTCTTTAATGAAAGCCATTTATCGTTGTATACCTCCTGGTCCACCGAGCGAGGAGGCGCCGTGGTGACGTGTGCGACTCGCATTTGGGAGGTCCCAGGTTCGATCTCCGGCGACCGACCGCCCACTCTGACTCATGGATTTTCTGGTTTCCGGGATCGGCAGGCGAATCCTGTGGTTTCTCAGCTAACACGATTTCCTTTCCATCACCTTTTCATTCCTTTTCTTCTCATCTGCCACGTGTGCTAATAGATTCGTGGTGTATGGTGGTGCCGGACAGAAGGCGCGGATGCATGGAAAGAGTATTCCCCGTGGACACCAGATGCTGCTTGATTGATCGGTCATTCATCGCCCTCTCTCGGCGGCCTTAGCAGTGGGACGGGTCTACGAGCTTGGAAATTATAGGAGCTTCCGCGCGTCTCAGTAGCCTGTCTGTCTACGGTCTGTAGCCTTCTGTGGTTTCTTCATCTCATCCCTTGCTCCTGGGGAATATTAGTCACAATACATTCTGTAGGTCGCAACGCGCGGGTTTCCCCCCCCCCCCCGTTGGATATCCTATACCTTTACAGCCTGATCCTCTATGTGTTACAAGCCCCTTGCTCCAAATGAAATATACGGATGTTAATGTATTGTATGTGTATTATGTAGATGTGATTATGTTCGATGCATTTTGAAGAAATTCATTAGAAAGTGGTTTTGGAGGATGAGAAATCGATCTAGATATCTCTTATCTCCAGCAAAACTAATTTCCCTAGACTTTTTAAAACACTTATTCTTTGGAAACAATTGCCCACGAGCCAAGTCAATATGGGCATAGATGTTACAAGTGTCAAATAAATTAAACTTAAACATACACACAAACAGCAGCCATTGCAATACATTGGTCGTACTAACCAACTACATTTCTAGTGAATGCGCACTGCTTCAGAAAATTATTTGTGTATACTTTTCTTATATGATTCTTGGAATATTTTTTTATCTATACTAAGTAGTGGAAATCGTATAAAAACACTGCGTTTGCTATTGAAAAGAATAGGTACAATTCATTTGGTATGTGTATCAATTTATAATGCAGTCTGAAAGTAGTAGTCGTCCTCCGTGGAATAGTGGTACCGTGCTAGCCTCTAGTTCCCAAGGTCGCGGGTTCAAACCCAGCGGAGGGCGATGGATTTTTTCCGGCGTAAAAATCGTTAGCACGGCTTCCTTCGGAAGGGAAGTAAAGCCGGTGGTCCCGTGTCGTAGATTTACGGCACGTAAAAGAACCTCAAGCCTGATAAAGAGGCCTCTGAGCAAAATTACCGATGTTTCACGCCCAATATAGAATGGGACGCTAAGAACCATAGTAGTTAAAGAGCGTCCATAAATAAAACTCAATTTTTTTTTTTGAAAGTAGTAGATATGTTTCGTCCATAAAACGATTAACTTAATAAGACATTTGTATTTCTTGAATGAAAATTTGTATAAAGACACCCGCTGCGCTGTTATTTTATAGCATAGGTAGCACTTTGTTGAACCTCCTTTATTCTTAATTACCTCAAAAAGAAACTTAAGCATTGCTTTTTTGTGGCGTTTCTATTTCTTACATGGACATTTTGGCCCTTTCTTCTCGCATTGCACTTTTCAGTTTAGATAGACTTCAAATTGCCTTCCATTTAGATAAACCCCCCTTGCAAGTATTCCTTAAAGATTTTCCATGGGATTCAAATCTGCGCTACAAGCTGGCCAGGACAAGACATTGATATCCTTTTCTTCAGCAGAAGAATGCTTAGAAGCACTGACTTGTTGAAAAATTAGACTTTCTTCCCCTAGGCCTTCATACATTCAAATCAATTCTGTCCCTAGTATCTCAGTGTATATATTAGCATTGATTCATTTCTGCTCATTCCTATCTGATGCTCTGTTCTAAGATCATGCCAATAAATCAGGCATATCTAAATTAAACTTCTCATCACTGAAGATCTCTTCATGTCATTCTGAAGTCCATGACATACACTCGTATTTGTCAACAAAATACAATCTGGCCTTCTTGTGAATGGTTGTTAGAGCTCTTTTTATGCAGTAGTTTCTTGAATGTAGGTTGTTTTCCATTTGAGAAAATTTATCTTACACCTCTGGCAGTTACTGGCAACTCTAAATCACCAACAAGTTGGGAAAAATAACGGTTTGTAACCCCTGCTTTGTAAAATTAACCGTTTAGATGCCTCAGATAATTTTCTACTTTTTAAATATCTTATATTCTTTCTATATTGTGCGACCAATCTAACGAAATTATCAATCACTAAACTAGAACGATTCAACTTCTGGGCATCTGACGATTAGACAATCCCATTTTTTTACGGACGGAGTGCTTCTTCTTCACATGATAGCTGTTTCCCGCATGGCATTGTCACAATGATCGTTTATGTAATACACGCCATGCAGTTACTAATGATGTCTGTTTACTGTCTGCAATAGAGGCACGTACGTTGTACCATACTGCACCGAGTTGACTGCCTTTATATAAATTTCCACCGTCTACCAACTGGATTGGTTTGATGGAGAATCGGTTCTATGATGAACTTTCTCAGATTAGATGTAATAGTGTTAAAATTTGTGTTTTTCCCACCGATTTAAATTATCATAGGACAATGGAGGATATTCCAAGCTACAAACATCATCTTTAACCCATTCCAAAACAAAAACCCTGCAGTTAACCCTACTGAGGATGGGCATGCAGCAAAAGCACTCAGGCTGTTCACCTCAGCCTGCCAGCAGCTCGAGAGAGAGAGAGAGAGAGAGAGAGAGAGAGAGAGTGGGAGAGGGAGGATGTGCTGAAGGCTAAGACGACCACGAAGAAGGAACCATGAGAGATTTACAACAACGGACCAACACCGAAATCACCACCAGTCTCCGCCAACTTCAGGACAACCACCACCAGCTGGATGAGAACTACATACTCATTCGCAACTTCATCGAGCAACACGTCCTCACACAACCAGCTCAACACAGCAGACGCCGCAACAGATAAACGCCACAACACCACCAACAACACCGCACGACAACCATTGCCTGGAGGCAACAGACCCGGGCATGGTATCCAAAATTAAAATTATGACACCACTGTTCATAGGGCCTCTGTCAGGGCCTCGGCTATGACTGCTACCTATTCCCCACTGCGGAGTTCTCCGATTTTAGCAATCATCCAAGAATCGCAGGTTTGCTACGGCGGTACCAGCCACCACCATATGCTGCCTCAACAGCATTACATCCTTTTTCTTCCTCTTCCTTTTCGTTTTCCTACCAAATACCTATTACTCTTGTTTTTCTTAGACCTTTTATTCCTGCCCCCCAAAAAACGGACTGTTGAAGAGGTATGATGTAATTTTTGAGAATTAAAGTAAATTAATTTATTCAGTTAATTGCAGTATTATGTTACAGATTATGAATTATTTCGCGTATTTAACGAGACCCATTTGGCAACTGGCCTTGGAGGACGAAACAAAATGTTGAAAACACTTTCGCAACTACAAGAATGTTACACATCGTGATATTGAACTCTATATCTACCTTTGCGAACCGTGCTACAAAAGAGAAAAGAGTTAAAAAAGTGTTGTAGTGAAACCCATTGTGCTTTTAAATTTTAATTCCCCTTGTTGGTGTATCTTATCGATTTTCAGTCCCAACCTGACAAAGAATACAATTTATAATGATGATCAAGAGCTCGTCACCAAATTCGTTGTTCTTCGACCTCATGTATATAAAACTCTAGAAGTGGTAGCTTACCACTTCCAGGACATCTTCACGCTGTTCGAAGCTCCCTCGATTTTACAATCCTATAAAGAGATAAAGTTCTCCATTAAGGTGGTGGAGTACTGACTATTTTGAATACCTTTCATGACAAGTAACGGTACTCACAGCGTCAGAAGAGTGTCGAAAGAGCTAACCAGGATATTGAAAATATGGTTTCGACATGGGTGTAAGATAAACAAAATAACCGCTGGAGTGATGGACTATGGTTTATTCAGCTACGAACAATTCCGAAATTAAGTCATGTGAACCGCTTTTCGATTGTAAAAGTGAGTCTGATAACTTCTGCTCTGCCTCAAAATGTTTTACAAACCATAAAGAGTGAAGAAGATATGAAGAAAGTCATAGACAGCACTTGAACAGATGGCGCAGATGATCCTAAAGAGAAGGAAGAAGATCCCTTTCATGCACCGATAGGGCTACAACACAAGGCGGAGAAAGAAAAAAAAATACTGTTGTTTAAACTCTGGAAAGTCACAGCCTTCACCTCAGAAGTACGATTGCCTCCGAAACCAGTGTTGCCCATACATGTCGAAACTATACCCGAAAACTTCATTCGATCTGTGGACATACTCTTAGAGATGGCGAAAATGAGAAAACAGAGGGTTGCAAGTGCACGCTTCTATTCTATGAAATCTTTGTTTCAATATGGACAAAGCTGTTGAAGGTAGAAATCATATATCGAACACCAAGCAAAAAATGGAGTTAAACTGACAAAGAATTTCCACCCGCCATTTCTGATTTCGACAAGAGAAAGCGTGATTCTCGCAATGTGTTGTGATGAAGGTGTCTGAAATGGCTTTTACCTACTAGGAACAGTGAATGGGTCGTGATACGGTTTTGTGAGATCGCAATTCAAGGTGTGTCCAAAGGAATTATTGTGACTTGACGTCCCGAAACACGAAATTGCACTCCGAACAGCCGCGACTTCTGACTCTACGAGTTGCGACTCCTCAGATGCAGTGCAAGACCAAATGCTGAAATATGAAGTGCTTTTGCGTGAGGAATAAAATGCAGCGCAGTTCTAAGTGTCGCTCACCTCTCCTTGTGGCAACAAACAGGACTCTTTGATGCTGGAAATTTAATATTTTTATGCTTTTCATTCATTTAAAAGTATATTTTGCACGTTCAAGTTTTGATTTTAGCAATTTAGTGAGTTAGTTTTCATTCATTTAAAATTATATATTACATATTCAACTATTAGTATTTGTAGAACAGCTTTTGAAAAATTTCGGAGATGTTGAATTATAAATGCCTCCTTTGTTGCAACAAATAGTATTTAAGTAGTCTTTTAACATTTTTAAAACAGCTGTTGAAGAAACTCGGACTTTTAACAGTTATCTTAAAACAGTTTTTTAAAATGTGTAAGAAACATGATATTTTCTTTAAAACAGGATTTCTTGTTGCATTTAGATACATTACCGTGAGATACTCTTGCATTGTGCTTATATAATACCTAGAAATATGTAAAATACATTTTAAAAACTTTGCCGGTAACATATGGTTTTATTCCAGCACAGGCATTAAACGACCTTTTGCTTCAAAGCATTTTCTCTACAGAGCCACAATGCAAGACACATTTTTCACTTTACATAAGTAATATGCTGTGGTTTATCTTATTTTATGACTGACGTACCTAAAATTAACAAAACCACGGATTTGCGGTTAACCTTGACGATGTTTTACCTCCTTACAGTGCTTTCCCCTGCATAAACCACAAAATTCTTCCATCCGATTCTGCATATTTTGGTGCTCTTGAAGGTTGTTTTATTCCGCTGTTTTATATCCAAGAGACGTAAAGGTGCACGAAATTTTATGTAGGTATTGTTAATCGCATTAGTCCTAATATAAATCTTCCACCTAGAACGCAAATGTGTTCTTTGCATTGGTATAGTTTTCCATCCGTTGGATTAATGTTGAGCAGATTAATGTTGAGCAGAGTCTGACATGTTGATTCTGTCCAATACTACGCACAGAAATTGTAGTTGGATGCATCAGCAATCGCATACGAATGTGGAACAACAGATTGAGCGTAAGTGAAGATTGTTTACTGCTTGCGCCAGCATTAACGTGATCTTGTTGAATGTCATTGCCTGACTGCCTTTAAAATAGATTTGCAAGATAATAAAACTAAAATGGAAGATTCTAAATGTTTAAACTTGTATTTAAACGATAGATGAAATCTATTTAATTGCGCAGGAAAACGAAATGAATTAAAGTAACATGGAATGAATAGACCTAACAAGTAGAAATGAAACATACATTATACGTCTTTAAATAAAAACGAATAGAAACTTCCAAATTATGTGTACCGGGGATAGTGTCCTATAAAAAAGTCATACACCCCCTCAAGAAAGTATTCGTCCGCACTTTAAAAAATTCTAGCAGCCAAATTAATGGAGGGAAATATATATATATATATATATATATATATATATACTTTACATGAAGGTCAAACGGTAGTACAGTTTGCGTGCTTTGGCGGTTTACAGATCGTTCATTTTATCAGTTTTATAAATGTTTGAAAAATATGCCAAAATTGCAACTTTTATGTACGTGTTTTCAAAATTGTTTCATGCCTTACATCCACACACTTTCATCGACATGTAACTTAAAAGGGTGTGAAATAAATTCATGAAATTGCAATAAGTGAGCCGGAAATTAGGAATTAAGGCAAAAACGTTGGAAATTCCCAACTTTAACATTTTATTCCTCCGTAAATAAAATCTCATTTTCACCGCAAAATCAAGTAATACAAAAAGATTGCTCTACTCAATGCATTTAAGATAATTTTGAAAACATCACGTACAAAAATTGCAATGTTGGCAACATATTTTTTAAACATTTATAAAATTGATAAAATGAACGATCTGAAAAACCGCCAAAACACGTAAACTGTATTACCATTTGATCTTTATGTCAAAAATAGACTTTTCCCTCTATTCATTTGGCTTTTAGAATATTTATTGTGCAGACGAATACTTTTTTGAGGAGGATTAGCTCGCAATATTCTTAAGGGGTTCATATTAGGAACCATTTCTTTAGAACATGTGTTACGAACATGTTCTATTTGATACGAAGCAAGCTCCTTTGCCTGTCATATATATTACTCATTTTGTAATTTATAAAGCAATAAAAGCGTTCCAAATAAGTAATGTTATACTTCATTCTTACTCTTAATATTTTATCCAGTTCATTACAGTTTCCAATAAAAATATTTTGAAAATCTGATGTGTTAAATTCATATGACATTCTCTTTCCACTATCGTTTATTTTTATATAACATCTACATACTATTCATATGAAGCTTATTTTTCTATCTACTTCATGTTAATCGAGATAAACCTTTGCAGAAATAATTACATTACACAATTCGTTATAGGTACAAGGGGGCTACAGGAAACCGAATTGATAGTCGGATGTGTAACCGCGGGACCTTATATGTGGGCTTAAAAATTCCTGTCTTTCCATAACACCGCGAGAAACAACTGAATGGCGAGAGCACTTTATAAAACTCACAAAAGTATTAAAAAATTAAAACTAGAAATGCCTGATGGCGCAAAGAGTTATTGAAAATAAATTATGTGTTTTGAGTTCTTCACTTTTGGGTAGAACTATCTCTTAAAGTTTGCCAGTTAAAGAAAATTATACAAAACTTCTTCCGAATGAAGAGAGCTTCACAGGTAGAGCCCGAAAATACAACATATACATGTTATTTTTCATGTAAATATATTAAATAGATGGCATTTTAACCAAAATCCTTAGAACCATTTTTGCAAGCCCCCCCTCCAAAAAAAAAAATACCTTGGAAAGTGTTCCATGTAAAGCGTAATTTGGGGCGGGGACTTTCTTGAAAATCCTCGTGTCGCATCTTTGGAAAATCCTAAGCTTAAATACTAAGTTTGTTATTTGTCCGACATTTCGTTTTTGAGTTATGCTGTTCTCACACGTAAACACACGCCGACCTTTTTCTAAAACTTTGTTTTTTTAATCAGCGGATCTAAAACATGTATTTTCGGTGAAAGCTAATATCAAATTTTTGGGTGGAATACAGTAGGTACCCTGTGTTCACCCTACTGTACAGAGTGTAAAACTTGATTTCGCAATACATAGAACGTAAAGTATTCGTCGCGTTCACTCATTTTCTGGCAGACCTTGCCATATAATTAAATGAAGATATGATTTATGCTGAACATTAAGATTCCTTAGCCTATCAAACTATAAATATCAAGCGTTTAACTGTCGACCTCATTAATATAGTGTATGCAGCTGCCATTCAACGTAAGAACATTTTAAAAAATCTGATGTGTTACACTCACATGACTTTCTCTACTCTTGTACAATCTATTTTTACAAACGCCTATTCTCCATATGCTTTATGTTAATCGAGATATCGAGATGTCAATCTTATTGCTAATTTTCTTGTAGATGCAAGGGGAATATGGTAGCTTTTAAGCGATGGTCAAATATTTTAACGCTGGTTGCTATGCGGCGCATTCCATTCTCTTTGCAAGTCCAGGACATAAAAAATCTGATGTGTTACACTCACATAACTTTCTCTACTCTTGTACAACCTAATTTTACAAACGCCTATTCTCCATATGCTTCATGTTAATCGAGATATCGAGATGTCAATCTTATTGATAATTTTCTTGTAGATGCAAGGGGAATATGGTAGCTTTTAAGCGATAGTCAAATATTTTAACGCTGGTTGCTATGTGGGGCATTCCATTCTCTTTGCATGTCCAGAACATAAAAAAATGAATAACGAATTTGAGAAAAAGTATAAGTATTGGAAAATTTAAGGGAATAACAAGCAATATCTCGCAAACGGTTCACTCAACAAAAGAAATGTATATGACATAAATTGTGTATTTTAACGCGATCTACATTTATCGTGTAGTAAAATTTTGTCTATCTCTTATGGTTTACCAGTTATGAAAAAATCGTTCATAATGAAGAATACTTTTGGAGACATTCCCAGAAAATTCGAGATATACATTTTATTTGTCATGACAATATCTTAAACATATGATATTTTAATCAAAATCGTTAGAGCCGTTTTTGAGAAAATTAAAATTTTCGAAAAATGTTCCATGTAAAGGGTAGCCTGGGGTGGGGGTATTTTCTTGAAAACCTTCGTGTCGCATCTCTGGAAGATACTGAACCTAAATACCAAGTTTGGTGCTTATCCGATTGTTCGTTTTTGAGTTATGCTGTTCACAGACACACACACAGACACACACACACACACACACACAGACACACACACACGGACATGTTTCTAAAAATGCTTTTTTTGGATTCAGGAGGTCTCAAAACGTGTATTTCCGGTGAAATCTCGGTATTGAATTTTTGGGTGGAATGCAATACTTCCCCTACTTACTATACGTAGTAGAGAAAGTAAAAAATGAATAACGAATTTGAGAAAAAGTATAAGTATTGGAAAATTTAAGGGAATAACAAGCAATATCTCGCAAACGGTTCACTCAACAAAAGAAATGTATATGACATAAGTTGTGTATTTTAACGAGATCTACATTCTTTGTGTAGTAAAATTTTGTCCATCTCTTATGGTTTACCAGTTATGCAAAAGTCGTTCACAATGTAGAATACTTTTGTAGACATTCCCAGAAAATTCGAGATATACATTTCATTTCTCATGACATTATCTTAAACATATGATATTTTAATCAAAACCGTTAGAGCCATTTTTGGGAAAATTAAAATTTTCGAAAAATGTTCCATGTAAAGGGTAGTCTGGGGTGGGGGATTTTCTTGAAAACCTTCGTGTCGCATCTCTGGAAGATACTGAACCTAAATACCAAGTTTGGTGTTTATCCGACTGTTCGTTTCTAGTTATGCTGTTTACAGACACACACACAGACACACACACACACAGACAGACACACACACGGACATGTTTCCAAAAATGCTTTTTTTGGATTCAGGAGGTCTCAAAACATGTATTTCCGGTGAAATCTCGGTATCGAATTTTTGGGTGGAATGCATACTTCCCCTACTTACTATACGTAGTAGAGAAAGTAAAAATTATAGGTGGAGAGGGTTTACAAATTTTTACTTTCTCTACTACGTATAGTAAGTAGGGGAAGTATTGCATTCCACCCAAAAATTCGATACCGAGATTTCGCCGGAAATACATGTTTTGAGACCTCCTGAATCCAAAAAAAGCATTTTTGGAAACATGTCTGTTTGTGTGTGTGTGTGTGTGTGTGTGTGTGTGTCTGTGTGTCTGTGTGTGTGTGTCTGTGAACAGCATAACTCAAAAACGAACAGTCGGATAAACACCAAACTTGGTATTTAGGTTCAGTATCTTCCAGAGATGCGACACGAAGGTTTTCAAGAAAATCCCCCCACCCCAGACTACCCTTTACATGGAACATTTTTCGAAAATTTTAATTTTCTCAAAAATGGCTCTAACGATTTTGATTAAAATATCATATGTTTAAGATAATGTCATGGGAAATGAAATGTATATCTCGAATTTTCTGGGAATGTCTCCAAAAGTATTCTTCATTGTGAACGACTTTTGCATAACTGGTAAACCGTAAGAGATAGACAAAATGTTACTACACAAAAAATGTAGATCGCGTTAAAATACACAACTTATGTCATATACATTTCTTTTGTTGAGTGAACCGTTTTCGAGATATTGCTTGTTATTTCCTTAAATTTTCCAATACTTATACTTTTTTCTCAAATTCGTTATTCATTTTTTTATGTCCTGGACATGCAAAGAGAATGGAATGCGCCACATAGCAACCAGCGTTAAAATATTTGACTATCGCTTAAAAGCTACCATATTCCCCTTGCTTCTACAAGAAAATTACCAATAAGATTGACATCTCGATATCTCGATTAACATAAAGCATATGGAGAATAAGCGTTTGTAAAAATAGTTTGTACAAGAGTAGAGAAAGTCATGTGAGTGTAACACATCAGATTTTTTTTATATTGATGCAGAATGTAAATGAGATGAAAACGACATTGAATTTAAAATGAGCTAAAATCAAATTAGAATTGTAATTTCAAACAGATAGACAAATTTACCATTATTGTGTATTCATTGTGTTAAACATGTAAATGTTAAACATGTTGGAAAATTATATATATAAGATGTTTAATATTTGCAAAGAATGATTATGTTTTTGAAAAATTTTATTAAAAATTTATTTCATGTAATAAGAATGCAGGAAAAGACAACTGAATAACGCAATTAGCGAAAAGACGTTAACAGGAAGGAACGAAAACATTACATTCTCAATATTTATACACAATAGAAAATGAAATATGTAAATAAAAGTGAAAACTAAAATAGAGATATGTTGAAGAGGGAATTCCTATATATACCGGGTGAGTCCTCTCAGCCTGCGGATTGAGAAGTTATGCAGTCCCGGCGTTGTACTGGCTATGTCGTAAACACTATCTACTGCATCGCGTCGTATTAATTTCGGCCGAAATAACTGCTTTGCACTGCTATTGGTAACAGTTACTTGCAGTCGTAGCGCAGAAATGAGCGCGTTTGCAATTAATGGTGTAGGTCCTAGGTTCAAATACTGCCACTTGAAGGAACTTTTTATGTTTAGTAAATTTAACAAGAACTGATGGTTTGGCATGGAAGTATCATTTCACTTAATTAGTTTAATTATTTGAATTTCATTAAAACTAAATTGTTACCTTTTAGAATATGCTTTAATGAACATCATAAATAAGTGCAAAAAATGAGTAAAAACTCATTTATTCGCAGGCGACCTTCCGACCTTCATCATGACTTTCCAGCATGTTAACCATTGAGCTACTAGAACACATTAATAAGGAGCACCGTAGCCCTAATCAGCGGGCTGATGAATTCGGTGTCAGCACCTGCATTTCGCATCGTTGGTAAAATGCATGGTTGCATAGTTACCAATCCGCAGGATGAGAAGACTCACGCAATATATATATATATATATATATATATATATATATAATATGTGTGTGTTGTTTGTATCAGAATGTAATTTTTTTAGCGTAAATAATTTGTATATATGTTATAAGTTATTTCATTACGCTTAGTAACCAAATGGAAGGCAAAAATTACATTTTTTTTAACACACTCAGAAAATTTTTCACAAGGAGCCGACATCTTGAACAAAGCTCAAATAAATTGTTTTAATTATAAAACATATTAACTTGTGTTATATGCTAAAAATAATTATCAACAAAGGTTTGTGATATCTATACAAAGAATTGTGGAATGAAAGTAATCATATGGAGTAAGTAAAGTTGGATCATAAAAGGTAAATATTGTTCTACGATATAATTTTGAATTGCTTGAAAGCAAAATAAATCACTTTTCTATAAATTACATAATTAATTATATTACTGATTTAAATTGCCTTACCTTTCCTATACACGTTAGAAAAACCCTGATGATAGAAGAATATTCATATTTACAATTAAGCTAGAAGTACTTTAAAATCATTTAGAATACATCAAACATGCACGAAAAATTAAACTAAAGTTGTCCGGTAGGTCAGTCGGTAGAGCACCTCCCTGCTGTGCGAGGGGTCCGGGTTCGATTCCCAGTTGGGGGTGGAGATTTTTCTCTAGGCAATATTATTCCCTATTCTCCCCAGAGTCTGGAATTGTGAACGAGAGTGTGAATGTGATCTAATGATTAAGATCCAAAAAGTGCAAATAACCCAACGACAAGAGAATACGAGTTAATACCATAGGCAATAAGTACCAAAGGAAAGGTCGTTAGTAGGTTATATAGGACAGATCGAGCGCAATTTTTGCGTTTATATGGGAAAGGATAGGGAAAACGAGGGCAGATGCTAGGCTAGGAGAGCATCCAAGGAGGAAAAATGCGTTTATATGGGGGAGATAGGGATTACGGGAAGAGTTGTCAGGCTAGACAGGGGTTGAAAGGGCAGAATACACGTTTTGTACTGAAGAGATAGGGATTACAAGGTTAGATGTCGACTAGACAAGGTTTGAAAGGTCGGAATATATGCTTTATAAGGGAAAGGATAGGGAAAACGAGGGGAGATGCTAGGTTGAGAGAGCCTTCATAGAGGAAAATGAGTTTATATGGGGGAGATAGGGAAAACGAGGGTAGATGCTAGGATAGACAGAGGTTGAAGTAGGAGGAATGTGCTTTATATGAGAGTGGCAGGGAATACGAGGAGAAGTGCTAGGCTAGTCAGAGGTCGAGTAGAGTATACAATTATACACGAAAATTAGGGAGTAGATGATAATGCTAGACAGGTACTGAAGAAGGGGGAGTATGCGATTATATGAGGGAGATAGGGAATACGGGGAGAAATGCTAGGGAAGACAGGGACTGAAGGTATGTAGGGTGTTTTCCAGAAGGGAAGAGTAAGAATTTCAGAGGTATTTAGAGCACAAGCACAATATGATTATTTTAGATCACACTTAGAAGCTTTTTAGGTACATGCTTAGCTAACTTTGCAGGTATTCTGATGATGTTTTAATGCGGTGGAACAGGCATTTGACATCCTCTTACTGGCTTAAAATATTTTTAGACATAGAAACAGATACGTGTTTTAGGGTATTGGGGTAAGCATTTTAGCCAGTGTACTAGGAATTGTGGAGCATTTTAGTGTTCATTTAGAGACATTTTTGGCACAGGTACAGGTATTTTTGATATGAACAAGGCTTTCAGAACATTTTGGTATGAAGCAGAGGAGTTTTAGGTGTTTCAGCAGCATTTTGGGAACTGGAGCAGGTAGATTCAGGGTATTCATATAGGCTTCAGAATATTTCGAGGTGTTTTATGATGCTGTTAAGGTATTTTAACAATTTTCAAGACGTTTTCAAAGTTCGTGCTAGGAGTGTTTGTAGCTCTTTAAAGGTATTTGAGGTTATGGATGTGGCATAGGCACAGACCATTAAGAGTTCCTGAAGGGCTTTTGGGAAGTGTAGTGGCTGTTTTTATCGGCTTTTGGGAAGTGTAGTGGCTGTTTTATAGGCTTTTTGGATAAGTATAGTGGCTGTTTTATTGGCGTTTGGAAAATGTAGTGGCTGTTTTATTGGCTTTTGAGAAGTGTAGCGGCTGTTTATCAGCTTTTGGAAAGTGTAGTGGCTGTTTTATCGGCTTTTGGATAAGTATAGTGGCTGTTTTATCGGCTTTTAGAAAGTGTAATGGCTATTTTTATGAGGGCTTTTGGGAAATGTAGCGGCTGTTTTTATGAGCTTTTGGAAAGTGTAGTGGCTATTTTTATGCCATTAGAGTTCCTGGTGGGGGTTTTTTAGAAAGTGTAGAGGTTATTTTTATGCTATCGACACATGGTTTTCAGGCATTCTCTCTTGTTTATAGAGTTTTTCTCATGTATTACACAGGTCTTATGATCTATAACCATTTCTAACGTTTTTACAGTCATATCGGATCCTTTTATGGTCTTCTCAATATTCTAATGCTAACATATAAGAAACTATGTAGAGATGTCTTTTCTAACTCAACCTTAAGCTCTGTTAGTGATATTAATGTTTTTATTCAGCTTCTCTGTTTTTGTATGGTTAATTGTTGGCTAGTGTATCGTCTTTACCAGTTAATTGATGCTTTATTAGATAAGGATTGTAAGGGTAGGTGCATCTCCCCTTTTATCTAGGCTTGAGACTAGCACTAGGATTTGCTCCTAATGGCAGGGTTACCGCCTCCCTTCCACATTCTTATTTTTATTTATTCTTAGGTGTCTGCTAGATGTATACACAGTACATGGGTAAACTTCCACTTTTTAAAGTTGTAGACTCACGAGAAAATCATCATCTTAGGATTACATTCTCTTAAGCACTGCTTGTAATGCTGTAATGGCCATATGCATATGTCGTTATTCCATCCTCAGCAACAACTCTTTTATCGTCGTATGGAGTCAATACAATTTTATTCACTTGCACTGTGGTAATAGTATGCTTTCGTGACAGGATCAGATTCATGGGCGTCCTTATTATTTCTCTGGCTTTAAGACAGTCTGTATAACTGTCGAATGTGATGTGCTGCTTAATAGCGCCACGTTTTATACCTTTAATCTTTTTTATCATTGAGCCGTGGATATCTAGCGCATACATCTTAGGTCGCTGTCCGACAAAGCGTTGGATGATTTTACCATTAGCCTCATCTTTAAATTTTCCAAGCACTTTCTTGTTTAGAGTTGAATAGCATATATGGTTTGTGGGATAATCAGCCGTATCCAGATGCTCAAGAAAACGTAGCTTGTCCTTGTACACATCTTCAGTTGTAACTTGATGGATGAATGAATCAGTGTCCATATACATCAGCTTCAGGTTTTCAACTCCATAATGCGGTAACAACACATCATAATGATAGTGGTACATTAATGTCTTGGAGATGTCCAACACACTCATTCCAATGTATATAGGCTTGTTGAACACGATCTGTCGGGAGGCCATATGCACAGCAGCTAGATTGGTGGCATATATTGTTCGATCGATAAACGTAGGCTTTGCAATTAACTTTTCCAGTGTCTTATCGTTTGTCACCAACCGTATATCCACACGATTACGAAGGTTCTCCATTGTTTTTCCAAACATAGCATTGTTGAACAGTTTGTAGAGATCCTTCTCAAAATCATTTGCAGCCTTTTGTCGTAGTCTGTTGTTAAATTCCACATACGGTTTTAACCACTGTGACTGTCGGAATTGTAGCACACGATGGATTTTTGTTAGTCGTAGTCCATGACTAAGAGCTTGCTTCAAAGTCGTGTAATGCACTACATACTTCTTTCGTGATCCAAGGTGAGGAATTAACTTCTTTGTAGTCGAGTCCTTTGGTTTCAGACACTCAGGCAGGAATGGTAAATCGTTATGCAGATCATGGAGTTCAGCAGGATACTCGATGTCAAGTTCTAATATGTATCCATGAGGATCATCTTCTTCCATTCTTTGTAAGTTTATTTCTTCAGGTGAAACCCACTGAAATCCACCAAAAGGAAGGGCGTGACACATTCCCCAACCATATTGGTTATTAGCGTCCTCGTATGTGATGAATTGGGTTGGTCTCGACGGATCAAACTTGTCCATGTAAGTGTTATTAGCCTCTGCATACCGTTGTGAAACTTGGCATAAACCTCCTCTTATGCCGGATTCTACCATGAGTAGTTGCTCATAATCTTGCAACAGTTCCAGTTCGAATCCAATATACAGTAACATGGCGTCCCATGTAAGTCCTGGAGAGGTGAAATAATGTGCTGGATCAACTTTGTGCGTTTTGAGAGTTTGTTCTCTAAATGTCTCAAAGACATCAGCTAGAAGAAGAACGTCCGAGGTTAAGTAGAGGTCACTGTATTCACCCAGGTTTCCCACATCGAACAGTCTCCATACATTTCTAGCATGTTCGTAGCCAGCATCACTAATTTCTTCTTCATTCAGTTTATTGTAGAAGTAGTTCTTAGGAGGCAGGCAGGTCTCGTTCAGGACATCCCATGATGTGACGTAATCATAGGGAAATACACCCTTACGTGCCATCAACTTCAACTTGTCTTCTCCGAAGTACTTCAATGTTTCAGGATATGAGATGAGATTTTTTACCAACTTATCCAAGCTTGTACTCAGGAACCGAAAGCTATCCACAAACCGGAGCTTTATATCTCCGACATACTTAGAGAATGAGATATAGCTTTCTTCAGAGTTAGGAATTACCTACACACGTTCACTTGTACATCCCAACTCCTTAACAATGAAATGAGAGTCATATCCGCTAAGGTTATGTATGAAGACAGGGATATATTTAGACGTTTTACAAGCTAAATTGCATTCATTATGAAGACTTCCTCGGTATTCACCACTGATGTGATCATGATCGCGTACTTTGTAGTTCACTTTTGTAAAGGTTTTTCCACACAAGTAGCATACTGTAGAGGCATTGAAATCCATCTGCTGTTGATCTGTAAGTTTCAGGGGCATGACAGATTTGTATATATTATTAATCTCCTTTGCAAGGAATGACAGGTATTCCATAAACTTCTGAGCAGCATCAACACCACGATATACATAGGGATGCTTAGGAAGACCAGTTTCCAGATGTTCAACGCTGGTTGATGGTTTAACGTAAACACAGAAGCTCATTGCTGTGTGCTCTTGATAAGGGGTTGTATAGGAAGTTTCAGGACTGGGAATACACGTATGACATGGAGTGAGAAGGCTTTCAAAGTCTGCGTAGATGACGTAAGGTAGTTTCAGCATCCTTTCAAAATTTTTAAACTGTACAATTGATTTCTCCTTTGTAGGCATAACTACCCTTGCAACACCATGCTGATTACAGATGGATGCATGTTCTTGCAGTTTTTCCAATCCACTTCGTCCATATCGATTGTCAAAGTGAGTAAAGCACCGCTTGCAGGTATATATCACTCCATCATGCTTAGTTTTCTGACGTCGAACGAGCTTCTAAAAATTCTTGATATATACATAGTGATGTTTTCCACTACTGTCACTCAATAGTAGGAGGTCACGGTGGTCAGGTAGCTCAGTGTCAGCAACCTTTATCGGATACACTTCATGCTTCTCATCCAGGCCGAAAACGTTGATAGACATCCTATTAAGCTTCTCAAATTTAGGTATTTGAGAAAGTGGAGTAGGATAGCAAACGCAGCTGAAGTCGTACTTATCTTGAAGTTTCTTATATTTGCTCACACGCTGTGCATCCTTCTCGATGAATTTAGCTAATATAGAGTACATGTAACATAGCTCATCAGTTAAATTCTGGATGTTTATACACGCTTCTTTACTTCCAACAGATGACGGTAGTGCTATGTAGCTACTTCCTCGTAGCGGGTTGTACTTGTTAATACGAAGGCGCACCCCTTCCACAGCAAGCAGAGCCCAGTTGCTGCCCTTAAGTTGTGACTCCTCCATTTCAGTAACCAACTTCTTCATTTTCGTTTCCAGCATAGAGTCCAGATCCGTTTCTAAGAAAGCAGCTTGATTCCGTGTTTTAAATGTTTTGTCACAGGTTTCTCCAATACTGTTTACAAATCGGCACTCAACCAGCAGATTAATTTTCACACTCTTGTGAATACCAAGCTCTTTATGCACTGCCTGGATTATTCGTTGTTTGGCCTCATGCAGGTACATATTCATGTCCTTAGATGAATCGCATCCTATAAAATACGATTTCAATCGTCCTTCGAACGCTGTCTCGTATTCTTTCATGTCACAGTCCTCCATTGTGGATAATATGTGATGTTTGGTAGGCTCCAATCTGCTTTTCTTCTGAGGACTGCTTATTTCACATACGTCTTCGTGCCGCTGTCCCTTATAACCATCATTAAAGGTTACATTACAACGTTTACATTTGAAGAGTCTCTTACACCCTATTTATAGAGGGGGCACGAACCTTTTAGATCAATTGTATACTGAATTTTAATAATAAAACGGTGATTAAGCGTCTAAACTCTTATATCTCAATACGTTACACAGGTACTCGGGCGTTTCCGGAGGTGTTCGAACATGTTCGTGTGTTTGGAGAGGTGCTCGAATGTGTTGTGTATGTATGAGTATGTGAGAGGGTGTTTTGAACTGTCCCTATGTGTATGTGTGTATGTGTGTGTGTTTTGAACTGTTTCTATGTGTGTGTATGTCTGTGCGAATCTGTGTGTGTCTGTGTGTATGTCTGTGTGTGTGCGTATGTCTGTGTGTATGTCTGTGTGTGTGTCTGTGTGTGTGTGTTTTGAACTGTCTCTGCGTGTGTATGTCTGTGTGTGTCTGTGTGTGTATGTCTGTGTGCGTGTGTGTATGTCTGTGTGTGTCTGTGTGTGTGAATTTTGAACTGTCTCGGGGTGTATGTCTGTGTGTGTGTATGTCTGTGTGTGTCTGTGTGTGTATGTCTGTGTGTATGTCTTTGTGTGTGTATGTCTGTGTGTGTCTGTGTGTGCGTGAGTCTGTGTGTGCATGTCTGTGTGTGTTGATCAAGAAGAAGAAAGGAATAAAGAAGAAAGGAAGAAGGAAAGAGAGAAAGAAGAAAAGCAGAAAGAAAAAAGAAGAAAGGAAATTAAGAATTTTAATTCAGACCTGAGGATACTTAAGTATACTTATAAATATATGGGTTAAATACTTTTTATTCCAGCCGTATATGTCTCCTAGTTTAATATTTATGAACCATTAAATTTTTTATAAGATTCGAACAAGGACCACAGGCTACCTAAGTACGTATCACGGTTTAACACAGATAATGAATTATATCTAATAAATACATTTTTGATCCGCCCATACAACTCCCTTAGTTTAATAGCTATTGATCATTAAATATTTTGCTACTGTAAGTCAAGCCTCTAAGGTAATAGTAAAAAATTAATCCTTAAATAGCTTGATTACAATTATTTTCTAATGATACCTGAAAAGTCTTTCACTAAGCCTCTTTGTGCTATAAGCTTATTGTGATTTTACTATATTTGACTAAGTCTTTTAACTCATTAAGAATTAAACATTTAGGTTTTACCGATCCGATGTCGGATATGAACTTCGGACTCCTAAATAGTTGTTCAGAGAATCTATCCACTGCTATCAATTTAATGTAATTTGTTCCAAGAGTCTAGCTGCCCTACTTCGGGAATAATGAAACATCAAAGTTTAAAACTCTGATGAGACTCGAACTCCAACCCCTAGAGATATCTTTCCGTAAGTAATCAATAATACAGGACTAGGTGAATCATTGTTGATTCTAAAAGGGCATAAAGTCAGTAGCTTGTATTTGGGTGTGAAGTATCAATTCTTGGTAGCGATATTTATTTGCAGTTCTAGTTATTAAAATATTTTCTTGGTAAATATCGACGTTTTTAGAACGCTTCTGAGAAAGGCAAGCGGTGCCTTTAACAAGACAGATATGGAGAAACCGCTAGGGTGAAACTCGGACACAATAGCCACTAAATTGGATACAGAAGGGGGCTTGCGAGAAGGGAATGTCCCCTCGCCGGAATAACTTGCGGGCTATAGTGTGCTCCAAAAATTGGTATACAGAATTTCTTCTCCTAGTATGCCGCTTACAGAAGGTTTAGCATTCTTATCAGGGTATCTAAGTACAGAGCGACGCTTGTTAACCTTAAAAGCTAAATATTCCAATATTTTTTCATCGCTTGTGATTCTAATTTGCGAAATTTCTCATTGTAATAAAGAGGTGTGCTTTAGTTAGCGAACACCGTATACTAGCCATTCTACGATGCCTTTCAGAACTCTCCTGTTGTATTTTAGCGGATAACACTGGCGTGTTATCGACCTATACAAATCATCAAGTCCCGGTAGGATGGTGAAAATCAAACCTTTCGATTTTTTAAACATTTACAGTTGTTAGGAGCCTTCGCCACAAAAATTGAAGCTGGTATTTTTATGTAAAGTATATGAGCTGATGGCGTTTAGGTCGGGTCTTGCTCTAAAGTCCTCCACGTGGCCGGGAATGACAAACTGTCAACTCGCCAGTAACCATAAATTTTGATGTTGAACTCTCATGCACTTTAGGTCGGGTCTTGCACGAAAGACCAATTAAAACCAATTGAACCAATTAAATAACCTTGAGTTGATCCAGAAGACTCGTGCACTATAGATCCCCTTTGCCTGAAATACCAATTAAACCAATTGAACCAATTAAATAACCATTAATTGATCCAGAACACCCATGTGCTTTAGGTCCCTTTTGCCTGAAAGACCAATTAAAACCAGTTGAACCAATTAAATAACCATTAATTTATCCAGAAGCTCCAAATACAAGCTACTGACTTTATGCCCTTTTAGCATCAACAATGATTCACATACTCCTGTATTATTGATTACTTACGGAAAGATATCTCTACGGGTTGGAGTTCGAGTCTCATCAGAGTTTTAAGCTTTGATGTTTCATTATTCCCGAAGTAGGGCAGCTAGACTCTTGGAAAAAATTACATTAAATTGATAGCAGTGGATAGATTCTCTGAACAACTATTTAGGAGTCCGAAGTTCATATCCGACATCGGATCGGTAAAACCTAAATGTTTAATTCTTAATGAGTTAAAAGACTTAGTCAAATATAGTAAAATCACAATAAGTTTATAGCACAAAGAGGCTTAGTGAAAGACTTTTCAGGTATCATTAGAAAATAATTGTAATCAAGCTATTTAAGGATTAATTTTTTACTATTACCTTAGAGATTTGACTTGGAGTAGCAAAATATTTAATGTTCAATAGCTATTAAACTAAGGGGGTTGTATGGGCGGATCAAAAATGTATTTATTAGATATATTTCATTATCTGTGTTAAACCGTGATACGTACTTAGGTAGCCTGTGGTCCTTGTTCGTATCTTATAAAAAATTTAATGGTTCATAAATATTAAACTAGGAGACATATACGGCTGGAATAAAAAGTATTTAACCCATATATTTATAAGTATACTTAGGTTCCTCAGGTCTGAATTAAAATTCTTAATTTCATTTCTTCTTTTTTCTTTCTGTTTTTCTTCTTTCTCTCTTTCCTTCTTCCTTTCTACTTTATTCCTTTCTTCCTCTTGATCAACACACACACAGACATACACACACAGACTCACGCACACACACAGACATACACACACAAAGACTTACACACACAGACATACACACAGACATACACACCCCGAGACAGTTCAAAACACACACAGACATACACACACAGACATACACACACAGACATACACACAGACATACACACACAGACATACACCCCGAGACAGTTCAAAACACACACACAGACACACACGGACATACACACACGCACAAAGACATACATACACAGTCATACACACACAGACACACACACACAAACATACACACACAGACATACACACACAGACATATGCACACACACAGACATACACACAGACACACACACAGACACGCACAGACATAAACACACAGACATACACACACATACACATAGAGACAGTTCAAAACACCCTCTCACATACTCATACATACACAACACATTCGAGCACCTCTCCAAACACACGAACATGTTCGAACACCTCCGGAAACGCCCGAGTACCTGTGTAACGTATTGAGATATAAGATTTTAGACGCTTAATCACCGTTTTATTATTAAAATTCAGTATATAATTGATCTAAAAGGTTCGTGCCCCCTCTATAAATAGGGTGAGCTCGGACACTGGACTTCATTGCGCTAATTAGTCTTGCGGTGTTAACATCGTGTTCTCTACAAGAATAATCAGCTTTCTAAAGTGTTATCAAGGTGAAAAGGTCTACATTGCCCTTGAAGAAGGATTAATACGTTATTGCATCAAGAATAAAGATGAATAACTCAGCGTATAAGGATATTATTCCAAGCGCTACTGGATACGCTTGTAGTAAATGTAGAAAGGAATTCCTCCGAAGTTATGACAAGAGAAGACATCAGATGACCTGTAAGAGACTCTTCAAATGTAAACATTGTAATGTAACCTTTAATGATGGTTATAAGGGACAGCGGCACGAAGACGTATGTGAAATAAGCAGTCCTCAGAAGAAAAGCAGATTGGAGCCTACCAAACATCACATATTATCCACAATGGAGGACTGTGACATGAAAGAATACGAGACAGCGTTCGAAGGACGATTGAAATCGTATTTTATAGGATGCGATTCATCTAAGGACATGAATATGTACCTGCATGAGGCCAAACAACGAATAATCCAGGCAGTGCATAAAGAGCTTGGTATTCACAAGAGTGTGAAAATTAATCTGCTGGTTGAGTGCCGATTTGTAAACAGTATTGGAGAAACCTGTGACAAAACATTTAAAACACGGAATCAAGCTGCTTTCTTAGAAACGGATCTGGACTCTATGCTGGAAACGAAAATGAAGAAGTTGGTTACTGAAATGGAGGAGTCACAACTTAAGGGCAGCAACTGGGCTCTGCTTGCTGTGGAAGGGGTGCGCCTTCGTATTAACAAGTACAACCCGCTACGAGGAAGTAGCTACATAGCACTACCGTCATCTGTTGGAAGTAAAGAAGCGTGTATAAACATCCAGAATTTAACTGATGAGCTATGTTACATGTACTCTATATTAGCTAAATTCATCGAGAAGGATGCACAGCGTGTGAGCAAATATAAGAAACTTCAAGATAAGTACGACTTCAGCTGCGTTTGCTATCCTACTCCACTTTCTCAAATACCTAAATTTGAGAAGCTTAATAGGATGTCTATCAACGTTTTCGGCCTGGATGAGAAGCATGAAGTGTATCCGATAAAGGTTGCTGACACTGAGCTACCTGACCACCGTGACCTCCTACTATTGAGTGACAGTAGTGGAAAACATCACTATGTATATATCAAGAATTTTTAGAAGCTCGTTCGACGTCAGAAAACTAAGCATGATGGAGTGATATATACCTGCAAGCGGTGCTTTACTCACTTTGACAATCGATATGGACGAAGTGGATTGGAAAAACTGCAAGAACATGCATCCATCTGTAATCAGCATGGTGTTGCAAGGGTAGTTATGCCTACAAAGGAGAAATCAATTGTACAGTTTAAAAATTTTGAAAGGATGCTGAAACTACCTTACGTCATCTACGCAGACTTTGAAAGCCTTCTCACTCCATGTCATACGTGTATTCCCAGTCCTGAAACTTCCTATACAACCCCTTATCAAGAGCACACAGCAATGAGCTTCTGTGTTTACGTTAAACCATCAACCAGCGTTGAACATCTGGAAACTGGTCTTCCTAAGCATCCCTATGTATATCGTGGTGTTGATGCTGCTCAGAAGTTTATGGAATACCTGTCATTCCTTGCAAAGGAGATTAATAATATATACAAATCTGTCATGCCCCTGAAACTTACAGATCAACAGCAGATGGATTTCAATGCCTCTACAGTATGCTACCTGTGTGGAAAAACCTTTACAAAAGTGAACTACAAAGTACGCGATCATGATCACATCAGTGGTGAATACCGAGGAAGTCTTCATAATGAATGCAATTTAGCTTGTAAAACGTCTAAATATATCCCTGTCTTCATACATAACCTTAGCGGATATGACTCTCATTTCATTGTTAAGGAGTTGGGATGTACAAGTGAACGTGTGTAGGTAATTCCTAACTCTGAAGAAAGCTATATCTCATTCTCTAAGTATGTCGGAGATATAAAGCTCCGGTTTGTGGATAGCTTTCGGTTCCTGAGTACAAGCTTGGATAAGTTGGTAAAAAATCTCATCTCATATCCTGAAACATTGAAGTACTTCGGAGAAGACAAGTTGAAGTTGATGGCACGTAAGGGTGTATTTCCCTATGATTACGTCACATCATGGGATGTCCTGAACGAGACCTGCCTGCCTCCTAAGAACTACTTCTACAATAAACTGAATGAAGAAGAAATTAGTGATGCTGGCTACGAACATGCTAGAAATGTATGGAGACTGTTCAATGTGGGAAACCTGGGTGAATACAGTGACCTCTACTTAACCTCGGATGTTCTTCTTCTAGCTGATGTCTTTGAGACATTTAGAGAACAAACTCTCAAAGCGCACAAAGTTGATCCAGCACATTATTTCACCTCTCCAGGACTTACATGGGACGCCATGTTACTGTATACTGGAATCGAACTGGAACTGTTGCAAGATTATGAGCAACTACTAATGGTAGAATCCGGCATAAGAGGAGGTTTATGCCAAGTTTCACAACGGTATGCAGAGACTAATAACACTTACATGGACAAGTTTGATCCGTCGAGACCAACCCAATTCATCACATACGAGGACGCTAATAACCAATATGGTTGGGGAATGTGTCACGCCCTTCCTTTTGGTGGATTTCAGTGGGTTTCACCTGAAGAAATAAACTTACAAAGACTAGAAGAAGATGATCCTCATGGATACATATTAGAACTTGACATCGAGTATCCTGCTGAACTCCATGATCTGCATAACGATTTACCATTCCTGCCTGAGTGTCTGAAACCAAAGGACTCGACTACAAAGAAGTTAATTCCTCACCTTGGATCACGAAAGAAGTATGTAGTGCATTACACGACTTTGAAGCAAGCTCTTAGTCATGGACTACGACTAACAAAAATCCATCGTGTGCTACAATTCCGACAGTCACAGTGGTTAAAACCGTATGTGGAATTTAACAACAGCCTACGACAAAAGGCTGCAAATGATTTGGGAAGGATCTCTACAAACTGTTCAACAATGCTATGTTTGGAAAAACAATGGAGAACCTTCGTAATCGTGTGGATATACGGTTGGTGACAAACGATAAGACACTGGAAAAGTTAATTACAAAGCCTACGTTTATCGATCGAACAATATATGCCACCAATCTAGCTGCTGTGCATATGGCCTTCCGACAGATCGTGTTCAACAAGCCTATATACATTGGAATGAGTGTGTTGGACATCTCCAAGACATTAATGTACCACTATCATTATGATGTGTTGTTACCGCATTATGGAGTTGAAAACCTGAAGCTGATGTATATGGACACTGATTCATTCATCCATCAAGTTACAACTGAAGATGTGTACAAGGACAAGCTACGTTTTCTTGAGCATCTGGATACGGCTGATTATCCCACAAACCATATATGCTATTCAACTCTAAACAAGAAAGTGCTTGGAAAATTTAAAGATGAGGCTAATGGTAAAATCATCCAACGCTTTGTCGGACAGCGACCTAAGATGTATGCGCTAGATATCCAGGGCTCAATGATAAAAAAGATTAAAGGTATAAAACGTGGCGCTATTAAGCAGCACATCACATTCGACAGTTATACAGACTGTCTTAAAGCCAGAGAAATAATAAGGACGCCCATGAATCTGATCCTGTCACGAAAGCATACTATTACCACAGTGCAAGTGAATAAAATTGTATTGACTCCATACGACGATAAAAGAGTTGTTGCTGAGGATGGAATAACGACATATGCATATGGCCATTACATCATTACAAGCAGTGCTTAAGAGAATGTAATCCTAAGATGATGATTTTCTCGTGAGTCTACAACTTTAAAAAGTGGAAGTTTACCCATGTACTGTGTATACATCTAGCAGACACCTAAGAATAAATAAAAATAAGAATGTGGAAGGGAGGCGGTAACCCTGCCATTAGGAGCAAATCCTAGTGCTAGTCTCAAGCCTAGATAAAAGGGGAGATGCACCTACCCTTACAATCCTTATCTAATAAAGCATCAATTAACTGGTAAAGACGATACACTAGCCAACAATTAACCATACAAAAACAGAGAAGCTGAATAAAAACATTAATATCACTAACAGAGCTTAAGGTTGAGTTAGAAAAGACATCTCTACATAGTTTCTTATATGTTAGCATTAGAATATTGAGAAGACCATAAAAGGATCCGATATGACTGTAAAAACGTTAGAAATGGTTATAGATCATAAGACCTGTGTAATACATGAGAAAAACTCTATAAACAAGAGAGAATGCCTGAAAACCATGTGTCGATAGCATAAAAATAACCTCTACACTTTCTAAAAAGCCCCCACCAGGAACTCTAATGGCATAAAAATAGCCACTACACTTTCCAAAAGCTCATAAAAACAGCCGCTACATTTCCCAAAAGCCCTCATAAAAATAGCCATTACACTTTCTAAAAGCCGATAAAACAGCCACTATACTTATCCAAAAGCCGATAAAACAGCCACTACACTTTCCAAAAGCCGAAAAACAGCCGCTACACTTCTCAAAAGCCAATAAAACAGCCACTACATTTTCCAAAAGCCAATAAAACAGCCACTATACTTATCCAAAAAGCCTATAAAACAGCCACTACACTTCCCAAAAGCCGATAAAAACAGCCACTACACTTCCCAAAAGCCCTTCAGGAACTCTTAATGGTCTGTACCTATGCCACATCCATAACCTCAAATACCTTTAAAGAGCTACAAACACTCCTAGCACGAACTTTGAAAACGTCTTGAAAATTGTTAAAATACCTTAACAGCATCATAAAACACCTCGAAATATTCTGAAGCCTATATGAATACCCTGAATCTACCTGCTCCAGTTCCCAAAATGCTGCTGAAACACCTAAAACTCCTCTGCTTCATACCAGAATGTTCTGAAAGCCTTGTTCATATCAAAAATACCTGTACCTGTGCCAAAAATGTCTCTAAATGAACACTAAAATGCTCCACAATTCCTAGTACACTGGCTAAAATGCTTACCCCAATACCCTAAAACACGTATCTGTTTCTATGTCTAAAAATATTTTAAGCCAGTAAGAGGATGTCAAATGCCTGTTCCACCGCATTAAAACATCATCAGAATACCTGCAAAGTTAGCTAAGCATGTACCTAAAAAGCTTCTAAGTGTGATCTAAAATAATCATATTGTGCTTGTGCTCTAAATACCTCTGAAATTCTTACTCTTCCCTTCTGGAAAACACCCTACATACCTTCAGTCCCTGTCTTCCCTAGCATTTCTCCCCGTATTCCCTATCTCCCTCATATAAACGCATACTCCCCCTTCTTCAGTACCTGTCTAGCATTATCATCTACTCCCTATTTTTCGTGTATAATTGTATACTCTACTCGACCTCTGACTAGCCTAGCACTTCTCCTCGTATTCCCTGCCACTCTCATATAAAGCACATTCCTCCTACTTCAACCTCTGTCTATCCTAGCATCTACCCTCGTTTTCCCTATCTCCCCCATATAAACTCATTTTCCTTCACGCGCCTTTCGGCCGTGGATGCCAAGCAGCGAACTTCGGCCAGGGTGATAACTACGCTCACCAACAAGATTCACAAGCTTCAGGACGAAGATGGGGTTCTCGCGTCGGCCCAGCGCAAGCTGGGGAGAATCGAGTCTCACCTTGTCCAGCCCTACACCGACGGCAGCGACGACCGGTCCACGAGACTGGGCGCACTCGGCGCCTCAGTCGAAGGGATTCGAGAGCTGCATACCAGCACCAGGAACTCCATCACCGAGAAATTCAAGGCGCTCAGCGCAAACTACGACCAGCTGCACGAAGGATACATCCTGATCCGGAACTTCCTTGAATCCAATGTGATGCCACACCCCTCCCAATCCTCTTCCCAACCTCATCCTCAACGTAAACCCAAACGCCATTAACACACTATCACCAGGAATACCCAGCATCATCTCCTTCACTTCGCTAGGGGACAGGCTGGGCCTTGGTCAAGTCTGACTCCTAGCAAACATCCTTACTCCACTGGCGACCGCACAGCGGCCCAGTTTTAACCATCAGCGCGGGTGCTTTAGGCGGTACCGCAGCAAACCTTTCCTTTCAATCCGGTGGAGGAGTTTTTAGTGGGTATGCCGACGCCTCGGTGAGTCCCTCACTCTCAGTCCCGACTCCCATCGGGGCTGGGGTAAGTGATTAAATCATTTTCTCCTCCACTCGAAAAAAAAAATTTCCTCTATGAAGACTCTCTCAACCTAGCATCTCCCCTCGTTTTCCCTATCCTTTCCCTTATAAAGCATATATTCTGACCTTTCAAACCCTGTCTAGTCGACATCTAACCTTGTAATCCCTATCTCTTCAGTACAAAACGTGTATTCTGCCCTTTCAACCCCTGTCTAGCCTGACAACTCTTCCCGTAATCCCTATCTCCCCCAAATAAACGCATTTTTCCTCCTTGGATGCTCTCCTAGCCTAGCATCTGCCCTCGTTTTCCCTATCCTTTCCCATATAAACGCAAAAATTGCGCTCGATCTGTCCTATATAACCTACTGCCGTTGATAAGATCAATGTAGTTAAAGGCGGGGTATAAATGGAACTAATAAAAAAATTAAACTAAAGCTTCCACAAAGTTCTAATAACGTAACGTTCGCTAGCACGGATCAACAATCACCGAGTTGAGCCGATATACCGTCAAGAAGCACTTCTGTCCACCAGACGAATACAACAATACCAACTTCGTTATTGCAGCGATAAGTACAAATCAGGAATTACGAATTACAGTGAACGGACATCGGGACGACCAGTTCCAGCATCCAGGACTGCAACCGAGATCTGAACTCAGACCCACAAACCCTGTTTCAATATACATTACCAGTTAGCACCACTGTTTCCTATAGCATTACGTTTCCATGCTCTCATGTAGTAGGTAACTGTTAGAAGTCTGCACTAACCAAAATTCTTAGGTTCGGCTCGGCCCAGCCCGAACCCAAGAATCGATTATACTTTACCATCCGACTCGGACCCGATTGTCTAATTTTGTTTTAAATAAAATTATTTTACGATTTATTATTATTATTATTATTATTATTATTATTATTAGTAGTAGTAGTAGTAGTAGTAGTAGTAGTGGTGGTGTACGCAAACAATTTTAAACAGTTTATGTACTAATCGGCCACGATATTAATGCGTTCTGTGGGAAGAGGAATTAAACAGTTACGGAACTAGTGGGCGAGGTATAGGAAGGACAGTAAGGTTAAAAAAAACATCCTCAGTTCCGAGTTGCGTTTACTAGCATGACTGAGGTGTGCAAATGTAATACTGTTTTCACTGTGCAACTGTACATTCCCCTATCGCCGTGTCCCTCACTCCCCTCTATCCCTAGCCTTGATAACGTTACGCATTGTCCTCAAAACAGTGGCGCTCTCCTCCAAGCGCACTCATATTTTGGCCGAGTAGTACATTTGTTTGCTTGTTTGTGGGCAACTGTATGCAAGTGTTACAGTTGGGCCATACTCGCCTTAACAGCGTTCTTGTACTCTCTCACTTGTATTTGAGGGAATGTTCCCTTTTAAAGCCGACTGTAGTAAAACTTCGCAGAAAAGTTACCAGGGCGACCTAGATTGAAGAACATCTGCGCTGCCTATTAAAACTTTGTGTGCCTCTACCGATTTTCCAGCTGGCTTGCAATTCCTCACCACTGTGTCCCAAGTTTGTTCCTGCAGTTAAAGGGGAAAAATGGCGATAAGTGCTAGAAATGGGACACACACACACACCACAAAGGGTGAAAAGCGGCGACGCCCTTCACTATCGAACGCGCTAACACCATTCGCTGACAGAGATGGATGGCGCTGAATGTTTCAGAGATCCTTCTCCGTAAATGGGAGAGCAAAGCTTTTTTTTTTTTTTTCCGTACAATGTGTGATCTTACCGACCCTTGTCACATATAAATTGATGCACTTTAGCACTGCCCGTCAGATCAAAGTGCGCCTTTTGTGAAGAAGTGCAAACGCTCAAGTTGATAGTAATCGTACTGTAACAAGATTTGCGGGTTATAGTGAAGTTTACTGACCAGATCTCGCAAGGAAAGGGTTTCGGCGTTCATAGAAATCTTTATTCAAAATATGTACATGAGCATACCTTAAAATGGATGTGTTACCAGTATTTCATGAACATACTAGATATTTGTGTTATTCTTAGATTTACCGCGTCGTTGCCAGTTCTTCAAATGGACAAATGTCTTTTCGTTGGTTCATGACGTAACTTGGGGGCAGATTAAGGAGGGCATGTGACTCTCCCTTATATTTCCAACTTAACAACGTTTTATTCTGTGTTACTGTAAGCAAAATCATAAAATTGTATTTAAGGTTTAAATCTACAGATCAGCTTGTGGCTAAAATATTTTTGCATTATGCCCATTTTATCACAATTAGCTTATCAAGCATGCTGACCTGAGGGGTTCAGTGCTAGTGTGTGTTTGTATTTCCATGTCAGTAATCTGGGAGTGACGTAAAGATCATCGCTGTTCTTGCCTGTAGTAATATATTTTATGTATTTTAACATGTCCTGGAGTGCGGGTATCATAGTAGGGTAGCAGACGAACTGTTGGCGTTTACTTTCAGTGTCTCTCATTAGCTCAAGCATATCGTTTGTACATAATATCATGGCTGACATAATTACATCGTCTTACCTTTTAGCAGTCCTAGCGAAACCGTGAGAATAATTATTTGAAACATTTCGTGTGAATATTTACGAAAAGCAACAGAAAAATAAAGCTTTGCAGAATTTGTAAACAGCTAGGGAAACAAATGTAAAAACAGTTGTGCGAAGGTAAACCGGATCTTTTATTAAGTAAATTGAGTAAATAGATAAGTTGTATAACAGAACTACATATGTTTAATGGGATTTTGCATTCTTCTTCTTCTTCTTCTTATTATTATTATTATTATTATTATTATTATCATCATCATTATTAGTTTACAGCAATGGACGTTTTATTTCCTTGGAAAATGACCAAAACTACTTTTATACAAGTTTCATTGTGTGCCTACCCCACAAACCTGAGTCCCTGCTTAAGTTCATGAATTCTGCGATACAATTAGAAGGGTCCGTTTGACTAATTAAGTATTAATATTTTGTTTTGCTCTTAGTATAGTATCTTTCCCTGTTTCCCTCTGTATAGAAGAGCTGTAGTAGTGGGTATTTCAGCTGCTTATATCTCCACTGGCATTAAGTTAAACCCCTGGCTGTAGTTTTTGCACAACTGGTCATACTATCTGGCTTTAGTACAACTACTCTAAAGTTAGGCTAGACCGATTGGACACCGGTCTTGCATTGGATGACAGTTGCCGTACTCACCGTTCGAATTATATAAACAGTCGGCAAATCACTATGATGACAGCTCTTCTGAAATTCCACCTTTTGAGAGCTCTGATAATCTCCGTCCTACTGTGCGCCTGCGATGTCTGGGGCATGGCCGCAAACTGTTATGGCTGCAAAGAGTACAGAGTAAAATTCTGTGGGGCGTTCCTTCCCCTTTAGACTGCTCTTTCATTACGCCTTATCTCTTCCATACGTGGAACATGAAAATAGACGCCGGCCGCAAAATTCTACGACTCTTTGCCGTTCCATCCGAGCGCCCTCCTTCGGTCTCTTGAGGCTTGCAACCGAGAACATGTCGCTGAGGAGACACCGGGTTTCTGGCATGGAATGCGGATACCTACGGTAACAAAGAGCGGGTCCATCAGCAGCTAAAGCTGAACTCGTATGCAATCCTTTCAAGAGATGCTTGGGTCCAAATTAAAAGTGGCCACCTTAAAATAAACAAGAACTTTGTAAACTACATCGCACCGGCGGTGGAGAAGGACCTATGCACCCTGACCAGCAGCCGTTGAGCAATGGTTACCTCCTGTCATTCGTCCAACCTCAATCACACTCGCCACCATGATGAAGAAACCCCAACAAGCGGTTCAACTCATCACAGGCTTTATAACAATTTCATGGGCTTGTTCTCAGCCTGTCAATGCTTCATCGTCATAGGACAATGTAAACGTAAGTTTACTCTGGCCTATCTCCATTACAGTAGGCGTTGAAATGACTGATTTCAAACAAGGTATTGTATTTTTGGTTCGTCCAGTTTTTATTCACTCAACACAAAGCATTTTGAACCACCATTGGAAAAAAAAAGACATTTTAGAAAACGTTGTGTCTGTTTGCCCGCGCATGCCTTTCTGTCAATAAAATCCACCGAACCAAACCCTGTCCTCGGAAAGTGTTTCGTTATTTATTTAGTTTCTGATGGTTCTAACGACATATCATACAATTTTCTATATGCAATACAACCTCACATAATGCCTTATGTGAGAAATAAATAAACCTGACATGACGTTACTCATGATAAATTCTGACTAGATATAACCTGAAATTAAGCAATCGAACTTGATTGCATGCACGGTGCCGATAATAAAACCTGTTAGCATAATATCGTAAGTCAGTTTTTTATTCTTACTGATGGGGCTAAAAAGAAGAATTGCCTAAGATGCATTATGAACGCTGCTTGGTAGTTCAAACCGGGAAGAGTTGCAGAAGTAACAAGGAATGTTTCGAAAAGGGCTGATGCTACAGAAAACATGACTTAATTAAACTATATATTTCAATCAGCTTTACTTGTTTATATAGTAAGCTTTTTATCTACGTACTTAAAGTAAGTACCGATAATTTTTTAAAAAATAACGCAACGTTATTTTCCAAACACTTTATTATCATTCATTACCTTGCACTACTTCTCCACATAGACAACGCCGTTATTCAGGCGGGGAGGAAAACCAGTTTTTGTATGCCTTCGTCAAAGAATGATGCCGCTTGTGTGCGGTGTGTGTCTGTAAACAGCATAACTCAAAAACGAAAATTCTGATCAACACCAAACATGATATTTAAGTTCATCACCTTCCAAAGATGTGACACGAAAATTTTCAAGAAAATCTCCACACCCTAAACTACCCTTCACATGGAACATTTTTTCGACATTTTTTATTTTCTAAAAAATGACTGTAAATATTTAATTGAAATACCACATATTAAAGATATTTACATGACAAATACAATTTATATCTTGAATTTTCTGGGAATAGCCATGTGAAGTCCTCTTCATTCGGAAGGAATTTTGTATAAACTTGTATAACTGGTAAAAGTTAAGCGATAGATGAAAACGCACTACACAAGAAATAGATTTCTTTAAAACATACAATTTATTTCAAATAACTTTTTTGTGGCATCAGGAATTTCCGAAATATTCGTTATTAATGATATGAATTGTTGAATACTTAGCCATTCTTTTAAAGTCCTGGCAACATTCAATGTTTCTCGCGATGTTATGGAAACAGTATGGAATTTTAAGGCCGGCATATAGCGTCCAGTTCTAAAACATTTGACTATCGCTGTTCCCTTTGTATCTATTAGGAAATGATTAATGTAGCTGTTTCTGCAAAGTTTATTTGAATTAAAATGAAGTAGATATGAAAATAAGCTTTAGTAAGACTAGTTTGTATACCCACTAATACACGATATAGGGTAAAAAGTAATGCGAATGTATCATTAGATTTTTTAGAAAAAGGTCCATCTGTGTGTGTGTTTCTTTGTGAACAGCATAACTCAAAAACGAGAAATCGGATAAATACCAAACTTGGTGTTTAGGTTCAGTACCTTCCAAAGATGCTACACGAAGATTTTCAAGAAAATCTCCCCATCCAAGCTACTCTTCACGCGGAACATTTTTCTTTTATTTTCTAAAAAATGGCTCTAACGATTTTGATTAACATACCACATATTAAGGATATTTACACAGATAAATTGTGTATCTTGGATTTTCTGGGAATAACCTGTAAAGTGCTCTTCATTCGGAAGGAATTTTGCATAATTTTAACTAATAAAAGTTAAGCGACAGACGAAAAGGTACTACACAAAAATGTAAATCTCTAAAACATACACTTTATTTAAAATAAGGTTTTTTTGTGGCATACGCCGTTTCTGAGGTTTCCGTTATTAAAGGTTCGAATTGTTCATTTCTTTGTGTTTCTCTTATAAGTCCTGTCAACGGAATTGCTGTTTCTCGCGATTGCATGGAAACGGTCTGGAATTTTATGGCTAGCATGTAGTGTCAGTTCTTAAAATTTTGACTATCGTTGCTCCCTTTGTATCTGTAACGAAATGTGTGTAATGTAGCTATTTCTGTAGAGGTTTGTTTCGATTAAAATGTAGTAGATAGAAAAATAAGCTTTAGTAACAATAGTTTGTATACCCACTAATAGTTTGTATACCCGCGATAGATGGTAGAGAAAATAACGCGAGTGTAACACATCAGAATTTTTAAAATGCTTTTCTTAGGCTAGGTGTGCAAGTATTTCTGGTGAATTTCGGTATTAAAGTTTTATATGAAATGCAATACTTCCTATACCTACCACAGATAAGTGGGGGAGAAAGTAAAAAATTGACGCTTCTACATACCGTTATCTTGTTCGCGATAGGTTTACCTAGAAATTATCTCAAATTAAGTAATATGATCTATGGAACAAAATGCTAAAACAATGTTAAGTGTTTTTATTATAAAGCACATTACGTGAACAAGTTTTTTTTCTCCTGGAAAACGGGGAAATTTTTATTAAAGTATTGTAAATTTAAAATACTATACTTACCTCGCATTTTCCGCAAATATCGTGCTAGGTTTTCTTCATTCTCATTGAATTTTACGTTACTGGAAGACCATAAGAGGCACGCCTTTTTTACTGAAGGAAAGACTTCGAGCTTGTTAAAACACACAGTGTATGTAACATGGAGTTTTGGGGATATATTTGCTTTTGTTCGTTGCATTTTCTCACACTACACTAGTGTTAAATGGTCCTATTCTTTTCTTTCTTTTTAAACTCGTGCCGCATTTTTACTTCTTCACTAACTAATTATTGGTTATTGTGTTAACCTACATATAATTTCTATTGCCTTCATATTAACTGAGGCCATTTTTGGGAGTATTTACTACGATTAAGAAGAAACAGGCGGAAAAATGGACTATTGTGTCATTCATTGGTGGAATAGTTATAAAAACCAATGGCAATGTATAAAGGAAGTCGTATTTAATAATTTTTGTACGAATGTGAACGCTATTGCCAGAACTTTATCATATCTAATCACTTTTAGATTTTTGGCTTTATGACTGCCTTTTACTGCTCTGACCTGAAGGGTGACGAAGAGGAAAGGCTAACGGGAAGAAGAGAAACATGGAAACTCCACTGCATCTATATCTTTATTTAACACTCAAGTGTCTTTTACCAGAAAATGTAAGAATGCAAGTTGAACAGCATTAAGCGCATAAAATGGTTTATTGTAAAGAGTGTAGGGAATTGCTGTTGTTAAACCAAGCATGGATAATATCAGTACGCTAGTAACTGAAGTCGTCTTCCTCATTGTATTAGCAAAAGGTGGCTCACACGTCTTGGGAAACTTTAAATTTTTACAGGTTTAAAACAATTTTTCAAAACTTTAAAAATATTTTTATCGAATTACAGTACATTTCATGTAATTATAACAGTTTTGCTGTTTAATAATCCTTTTGCCATTTGTCATGAAGATGGACGCCCAAGGTCTATGTCATCACCACCTATGCTCAAAACATATGAACGAAGCAGAAGTGAATTATCAGTGAAGGGGAATTAAATCCGGCTTTGAAGGTAAGGGCTTTCAAGAAACCATTTCTCCTCTGCTGGATTGCAACATGCAAACTTTTCTAATGAAGATTAGAGTTACAAACTCAAACGAGCAGCACCGAATATTTCGAAAATGGATAACGCTCGAAAAAGTTACACAAAACGGTTATACACGCTAGGAATAACCTGAAAGCAGGCTACAATAACTAAGAATAATTTCACCCAGTAGAAGACTGCGTTGCTACTAAATAAAAAGCAAAATAATAAAGAAGTAAAGAAAAGTAGAAAAGCTAAAGAACAAATTCGAGGAGTTAAACTTGAGCATTGAAGCGGCCAATACATTATTTAATTTGCCAGCCCACCATCCACCCAACTGTCTGTAGTTTTGTTGTAATTTCAACCTAACTGATGGTCGGAACGTTTGGAAAGGTAGAACCGACCAACATTCCGATTCCCCCCATCCTATTAACCGACAAGTTGCATGGTCTTACCAACAGGTCGGCAAAAGCAGCCTCGTTTATTTTTATGCAGTGGTCATTGATATTTCATAGAATAAATCTAAAATAACGGCATTCTATGGGAAAAAAGAACTAAAATAATACTGCATGACTATGCTTTAGGTTAAATCCTAAATTTTAAATATTTAGGCTGTAACACGAGTACTTTCAAACATCTAGTTACTGAAATAAAAACAGCACTATTCCAAGTAAAACAAGGAAGGAGGCGCTACTAAAATTCTAAAAAGTACTGGCAGTTTCAATGCTGCTTTAGGGATCCGAATGTTGGACCTTAACAAAGAAACTAAAAGAAATAATCCAAGTTGCTGAAATGACATTTTAACGTTCAGTTGCAAGTAAAAAACTTAGACAAAATTTATAATGAAGTCATATGACTATAACTTAACATTTTTAGTCGGAGTGAAAGAATCTCAAAGAAACAAAAAGTATATTTAAATCATGTTTTGAGAATGAATGGAACTAGTTTGCCATATATCCTATTCCATTACAATCCAAAAAGAGGAAAAAGGAATAGAGAATCGCCGGAAAAAACGATGGAGCCACCATTTTAGTAATTAGTTCGGAGCCGGAACAGGACAATTAGGCCCAAACGATGATGAAGAACATTGGTGAAATATTTGTTGCTATTATGGCATCTCAATTTGGAATTTGTCGAGGAATGTAGAGATCGATTCGCGTGGCCAGTTTGTTAAAACACGAGTTTGTGAGCGGGAGGTACGCGATTCAAATCCAGCCCGGACCATCTTCCCTTTTCCTCAGTTCTCATAACTGGTAAATGCCTGGGAGGTACATTAAACATAGGCCTGGAACGTTTCCTTCCCAAATTTCCTTTCCCAATAATCATTACATTTCATGTTTCATCAGTGTCCATCATCTGTGGTACCGTATGCAGTAAGAACGGGCGTTAAACACTACAAGAAAAAAAAGAGGAAAGTAAGAAGGCTATAACTTAATTCTTGATTGTTACAAAGGTAGTATTGATGCTGGTAGAACATGGCATGCCCACAAGATTCAAAAGGAGAGTAGAAGGAATGTGTGGCGATTTTATAAAAAGTGCAGGCAAATGAAAGACTAGATAATGAATGAAATTGCAGTTTGAGTCGGAGCCATGTTTACGTTTTGAAAACACAATCCGTGCTCTATCGGGAGCTCCATAGCTGGTGGTTCCGAGGTCGGTCGTCCCAAAAAGTCGTTGGAAAATAATGACTGGCCGACTTGAAAACGCATATACCGGATATCTTTCTCTTTGCCTTCCTCAGAAAATATTAATTGAAATATCACAATTCCAGCTGAAAATGACTCCAATACAGTTTTACTTCACAGAAATCCCCCGTTAAAATGAAACAATCTTTAGCCACCTACCACAAGAGTTAAAGCAGGCTCAAGAGGTAGACGTATTGTATTTTAAGCGCAGTCTTCCGAGGACTTGCTTCGCACTGGAGAGAGGAAAAAAATCCTTATTTTGGCCCAAATAGTTCTAGGGACGCGGTGTGCACTGTAATTATCTGTGAATCTGTACTGTTAAAAAATTGCCACCTGGATCCAATCGGTGAAGCCATAGAATAGATTAACAATCAGCATTTTACGTTGTTTATTGTTTGAGAGTACAAGTGAACACAATAAAGAAGCCGTTTTTCTAGCACACAGACAGGGCTTTCTGCCACGCGTGTGGCATAATGAAACAGTCAACTTGTGCACGTGATAGAGATAGCTAAGAAGCGGATATTAGGTTGCAAATCACGTGACTGAGTTGGATCCGTGTGCACGGTCACACACTTTTGGACTCCTCTCTGTCATGTGTGTAAATATGTTAAACAAAGCAGCAAACCTTCCTCCATCATTAGTAGATACTGGACACATATGCAATTGCTTAGTTGGTTTTCTTACTTGTGATATGGAAATAAGTTTTGCAATATGTTTCATGTTCTTCTGTGCTTGTATGTATTCTTTTATAGTGCATATAATTGCATATTTCTGATATTGCAGCATATTTCGAATGTTTCCATGCATCGAGCATATAACACATATTTTAAAAAAATTAATTTCAAGACTAATATTTAAACATATTGGTGACAAAAATAATAACACAAGTTCATTTCTCAATGAGGTTCGGAGGAAACTTGTGAGTATGCAGGAAAATTAAGCTGTAAATTGTGCAGTGTTTTATAGAGAAATGCTGACATTAAATTTTTGTGTTGTGTGGATAAATATCTACAAGGTGAAAACATAGTGCTTACTGAAGAAATTTCCCCAGAGTTAGTGAGTGCTTTCAAGTTTTGCACAATAAAACCTGTGGAAATGGAAAAATGCTTGTATTAACCGATAAACGACAAAACTTACACCTGAGTACTTGGAAAAAAAATGATCATTGCACTGCAAATTACAGCGACCGGAGTGATGTCTAAGGGAGAATGTATATTGTAAGTACCAAAAAGTATAAACTTAAAGTTAACAATTTTAGTGCATGATTAGTGCATTTTTCACAATTATAGAGCACATTTTAAACATTTTGACAGCATAAACACACGTTATTTTAGATATTTGGGACATACAAGCCCGATGTCTATCAGTCTGATTTGAATGTATAATCAAACGCCTTAGCAGCTTTAAATGCTGCCTGACTTAGGCATGAAATGTAATATTTATCCGACTTTTCGTTTTTTAGTAACGATGTTTAATTGAATTGAACGTAATATTTCCTCTGCTATATTTTAAGAATGGGATAAAAAATGCAAGTATGAACTTGGATTTGGCATAAAAATACTGGGTGTGTTGATTACAAAATAGCAGTTCATACTTAAAACACTGGTAAGTACTAATGCTTTAATTAGAGAATTTGTAGGGTGTGGTGTTATGTTCTTGATGTACTGACCTCCAAGCGCAGTCAGTAGAAGGGGGTCTGCCTCGCGAAGGGGGTTCCCAACTGGACTTTAGAAACTTTTCTATAATCAAGAAGGTTTCACGGTATACCCCGAGTCTAGTGTATGAATAAGAATGTGCTTTAGTGTGTGCAACCAGTTATTTAATCACCCATTCGCCTATCTATAACTACATATGAGAATTACCACAGGACAACAATTGGTCCTCCAGAGTTAACAAGAGTAAACTAATAAAAGTAGTGGTATTAAGGTGGTCATATTTAATTTTTTACTCCAGCCCGTCGCGACAGTAAAATTAATGCTATTTGCTACTACCTGGGACAGATAGCTTTGCGTTTGTTTTTCCGTGGCCAAAGGAGGAAGTATGCGGTTGTGAGTGATGGCTTACCATCCGCTACACGTAAACACAATAACAGCGACACCAAACCGAGCGCAAAGTTATATGTCCCGTGTAATAATAGTATTTACTACTATGTTTATTTTTGTGACGTGCATATATTACTAGGTGTCTCTTCATGAGCCACTGACAACCCGCCGGCTCACGAATTCTTTCGTGCAATGCATCGGACTGAAACATCTCCCCTAGATAATGATAACGATGCGAAACAAATATGTTACTCTTACCTTTCGGACTGAAAGGCGCGAGAAATAATGTCCCTCAGCGTCTGTACAAGCGCGGCTCCTGCTGAACACATTATTGTACACTCCACGAATTTCTGCAGCCGAAATATTGGAATCTGGGGTTCCACCTCATCGTCACAAATCCGGAAAATGCCGAGAGAGATGGCTCCGCGGTAAGGTGCGAGGCTTGCCTTCAGGAGGTCCTGAGTTCTATTCCTGGGGTCGGCCGCTCTGTCCATGGGTTCTTCGCGTTTCTCCCAGATTGGCAATGCCCTTTTATGTTTCAAGTAGTCTTAGGGGTTGTGTAATTTCGGTCAGTGTCGGACAGATGGTGCAGATACTTGCTCGTTGGGAAGTTCTCTGCCCTGCCAGATTGAAGTCTTCTCTGAGCCGCCAGAGGAAAACCTTCTCTGAGCAGTTGTAACCAGGTCATCAAGCTTGATATCGTTAGAACCTCTGCGCGTCTCTGCCGGCAGGCCGGCCGACTTACCGTCTATAGCCTCCTGCGTTCCCTCATCTCATCCGTTCCTCCTGGGGTTGGGAAGCACAAAAGGTCCACGTTGGGTCGAATTGCGAGGTGTCCCTTCCGTTCCCTGGTCATGCTATCCAATCCGAAGAATAAAAACTCTACAGGACATATTTCTCCGAATTATAACTGATGCACCACTCTTCATAATGATGTAAGGATTCCGGAATTTTCTACAATCTCCGAGGTAGCTACACGATACTCTGCAACCCATTGGTACAACACACCAACTTCTTACCAGTATAGATATGTACTAGCAAATTATACTCTTAATTATGCTAACAGAAGACTGAAAAGGTCATAAGATCTAAGGTCATAATAATAAACACCAATTATAGGATTACCGAGGGTAATAACCCAGACACATGTTAATTTTGGCTTTCAGTAAATACGCACAACTATATTGTACAAACTATTGCGCAGAAAATTTTCCGCAATAAAAAGAAAGAAATGTTTGGAAAGGCACGCCGGATACTGCCTTCTAATCCGTTGAGCGTATGGGACTTATGGAGCGTATATTGCATAAACTTTTATCTCTTTAGTAGCATTCCCCAGTTCCCCACAGATAATCTCATTTGGAAAGCGTGCAGAACAGTCAATTATTCTCTCGTCAAATACACATTGGAATACGAGGTTGGGCTTCTTTCCACGTAGTACACAAGTATGCATTAAACACATTGCTGAAATCTCTACATCTCTTTCAAACCCAAAAGAAAATTGATGGAACTAGTTAACAGTGCTTATGTCATTAATTAATGCTGAAGTTAATGGGAGATCTTTCCTTTGTGGAAGGCTATGTTATTTCACTGCTCAGTATCACTTGAATTTGAATGCAGACGTATGCAAATGAAAACTGAAACTATTTGTCATTTTTAAGGCCGGTGCATGTATATATGCATTTATGTATGTATGTTATTAAGTGTGCCATAGGTTAGGAAGCGTTGTAGGAGCAGTCAATCAGATGTAATTAATAACAATATTTCTCTAATAAACAGAATCTGATGACATTTATTATGTTACAATATACCCTTGCAACACTTCAAGGCAAGTACTCTCATATTTTAGAAGCAATATTTGCAGATACATTTTGTGGTTTTGAAAATTTTTGAAAGCCGTTAAAATACAACGTTTTTTAAGGGTTCTGTTTCGTTTCTTTACTGTCGCAAAATAATCGCATTGCAGGTAAATAACCTAAATGCAAAAATCTTGGCCGTATGTAGTAGCACTACTTTTGCACCTTTTTCTTCCCGGTGTTATCCACTAATGGAAATATACAGTTGATGGATTAATTGAGCTATTCAGTATTGCTAGCAGCCACACCAGATCTGCGTCGCATGTAATTAATTATTTCAAAAGACATCAGAACATGCCAGCGTTCATAATATTACCAATGTTATTGAATTTGACATGCTCTGTAAAAAGGAAGAAGAGCTTACGAATGCTGGTAACGCTAGGTAAGAAGAGTGAAAGTCAGTGGTGACATTTGTGAGATACTCTGCCAATTGCACGGTAGAACTGTTTCACTATTATCATCAAGAGGATAGTGGTCGTGAGGTACTACCCGTGAATATTGTTAAAGCTAATTCGTGCATTCATTTACCGGGAAGACGGAAGTCCGTAAAGCTCAGCAAAAGAGTCGGATTTAAGAAATTTGGATCAAGGTCGGGATTCGAACCACAGCCTGCAGGCTTCCAATTGAGCTGTTGCGGTGTTCTCTGTTAGAGCTTGGTTTCTACGAATAGATTCAAGTGAGATGTGAAGTACGAGACAAGGCCGCCGCGGTGTACCATCTTCGTATTGGCGGTGACCGACCTTTCCTTTGTTTTTTCTTTCTATATATATCTTTATTTTTGTGGTTTTCTGTGCAGGTATGTATTCTGACGTACCACAAAGTTTTCGATCCCCCATTCCCTGTAATCTCATTTACTTCTTCATCTTTCAGGATCGCAATGTCGCACTGCAGTGATGTGTGGCTTATTTCACATGGTGTGCTTTGCGGAAAAAAGTTTCTTCTCGTATCGGAAGCTTCTGTGCAAACCGTCTATGAGAACAGGGCGGGCATCGAAGGGGAGCTCTGCCGGGTTGGGCCGCCTGAAAACTTTGGGACCCTGTCTGCACTGTAACTGCTGTCACCAGATATGACTGCTCTATTTTGATCTGTCATCTCATCCCTTCCTCCTGGAAGTTACAGTAGGCGTATCAGGCCAATTACTAGCCGCAGTGTTTAAATCCCCCTCCGTACCTAGGCAATATAAATATGCCTATCTTCGCAATTACGCAATGAAGCGTGACGTTTTCTCACACGTGGACTTCGCAACCTGTTTGCTACTTTTGGAAAAGATATCTAATGATGGCAAGCGATTGATAATGCGTTTTTAAAACTTATTTTGCATATGTTTGGGAAGTTAGAAGGCCTATATTAATCATATGAAACGCCACCAGATCGACAGTGAAACTAAGTCTAGAGTTTACTTTTGAGTCTCAAGAGAGTTTTTCCATGGACCTTTCTATTTTATTAAGGGAAATGTTAATAAAATACTCAGTAAGATGTAACGAAGAAACATTTCATCAGAGGAGAAATCCTCTGGCACCCTTAGGGAGAATTGATAAAAGAAAATTTAAATAAATAATAATTTTAATGGCATTGGGGATAAAAGGCAAAAAAAAAACACATTAGCTTATATAAGTTATTGCATTAGCAAATTTTGCGATAATTCCATGTGGATTTTCTCAGCCAATTAACGAGATTATCAATTTCTCGTCGATTTTATTTCTGTGATGTTTTTCTTGATTCACGATGTAAAACACAAGAGCTAAAGCACAAGTCTGGTTGGACGAATCAACCTGGGGTGAGGCTGCGAGGTGTGCGCGAAGTTTACAGACCGCATATCCTCAGCTTCTGTAGACTCGATGTGTGAGAGGCGGTCCACGCACCTCGCATGCGTCGATTCTTAGGCCGTTATTAGCTATGTATAACTGGTTGTCAACTGGTTTGTGACTGTGTATTAGCGCACTGAATTAAATTGGAGGCATCAGCCGGGAGCGATCGGTTGTACAACTGGAAAAAGTTGTACAATCAGTTGCGGACTGTGTCAGAGCTTCGCAACTACCACTGCAGCTACATAATAGTAGTGTCTCAACAGAGTCGGGAGGCACTGTGGTATAAGCAGCCTATTAGCCAAATGCGAACAGTGGTGCGCCTAGTTGTACAACTGAGTGGGCGCGCATGTTGCAATACAAAACAACAAAACAAACAAAATCAGTCTCATTTTTATGTGAGTCGTGACACAGAGACGAGCTGCTTTATTGTTATAATTTTGTAGTGTTTTATCATGGCTAGTGACGACAGTTATACGATTGGCGATATTGAAGGTCCAGCCACTCTGTCCTTGGGTTTTTCTATAGTTTCCCCGGGCCGGCAGGCGAATGTTGGAGTAGTCTCTACCGCGAATTTCCTGTCCACCATTACTTTTCATCTGTTGTAGGGTTTTATGACCAGGCGACAGCTATTGATGTGTTGTGGCAGGGCAGTGGAATTTGCATTATAGAAAGCCATCTCCCTGGCACTTGGCGGGACTGTTGCGGTCCCCTTCCTTTATGGGAGTTGCCTCATCTATTCCCGGGACTCCCAAATGTGCCCCTCCCTGGGCGTTGGACCCGTTGCCAGCACAGGAATACCCAGGAATATTCTAGTATCTCATTCCTGACGTAGCTGTGGCAGAACTACATAAGGTCACCTACTACGGCTACTATTCGCTGGCTTGTCTACGACACCGATTGCAGCGCTCTCCTTGACGTGTGAAGGAACGCAAAACTCCCGGGCAGCAACAGCCGTCAGTCATCTACGAGAGACGGAGCGGGTTCAAACTCGGTGGAGGGCGATAGATTTTTTTGGCCCTAAAAATCCTTAATATGGCTTCCTTCGGAAGGGAAGTAAACGGTGGTCCCGTGTCGTAGATTTACGGCATTAAAAGAACCTCAATCCCGATAAACAGGCCTCTGAGCAAAATTTCTGGTCTTTCACGCCCAATATAGAATGGGACGCTAAGAACCACAGCAGCTAAAGTCCATAAATAAAACTCAATATAATTTCAGAGACGGAAAGAGCAGACCACACCTGACTCTGCTTTTGACTTCGGCGAGATTTTGGCGTACTTTGACCAAGGTTAATGTTTTAAATTCGATCATGTGTTTTCGGTAAGCAATTCAAAATTTACTCTTTTTTCCCTTGGTACTAAATTTCTTAAGCTCGCAGGAGAAACATTTCTTCAGTACGTGATTTTGTATTCATACTGCACTTGCAGTATATAAAGTACTTTTAACGAATCAGGAATTACTGTAACGAAAGGTGAAAGAGAAAGCAGGAGAATCTTTGTATTTGAAACGTGTTAACCTTAAGGTTGCTAAATGTTAAGGAGATTGCAAACTTAATTTAAATTTACAAATTGCAAGGTAGTTATTTCTTGTTGTAATGCATTACATAGTTATTTCTATTATAATGCATTACAACTTCCCTAACTTGTACCACGTGCAAAATTTTTGGGAAAAAATCATCGATAAACGCCCCCGATGTATCTAGAGAGAATACTTTTTTTTAACAAAGCTCAAAGCAATTTCCGACAAGGCCATTCAACTCTCGACAACCTTATCATTCTAGAATCTGAAATCCTCAATGCCTTCACAAACAATCAACACCTAATTCTAGTTAATCTTGATATAAACAAGGCTTATTACACAGTGTGGCGATCCCAATCCTCTGCACATTATGGGACTGCCAAATAGGAGGAAGAGTGTTAGCCTTTATACACAACTTCCTTCAAAACAGGCGCTTCAAAGTCAGAGCCAACGGGTGTTTCTCCAAGTGTTATTCCCTGGAAAATGGAGTCCCCTAGGGTTCATCTCTTAGTGTAACGTTATTCCTTGTTGCCATCAACAATGTATTTTCCTATATCAAATCACCAGTCAAAGGTCTACTATTTGCTGATGATCTTACATTACTTTGCAATGGCAAGATAATCGAAATAACACAAAGATTACTTAATAATTGCTTACAACAGCTCTTGACTGGAACCACCTTACAGGTTTAAATTTCGCCCCATCAAAAATTAAGTGCATAGGTTTCTCCAAAGCTCGCAAACACTCACCGAATCCGAAACTTATCATCGATAAACATCAGATCCCTATAGTCAATACAGTTCGCATTCTTGGTGTACTCTTCAACCGGAAGGTTGCCTGGATTCCTCATCTTAAACGCCTTAAAGCCAACTATGGCCTACGACTCAAGATCATGGGAGCCAATATAAGTGTGTTACTACGCACTTAAAAATCTACCATACAATCTAAACTGGACTACGGATCTATAGTTTAGAATTCAGCAAGTATCACAGCTCTTAAAATGCTAGATTCAATCCAGTCTTGCTTTAGGAGCCTTTCACACCAGTCCCATAGGGAGCCTAAAAATTGAAGCTAATATACTTCCGCTGAAATTAGAAGGAAAATCTCAATTCTATCATATGCAACATGCACTGCAACGAGACCATCTAGCTCACTCTTATATATTTCCCATCAACAACATCGAAAATGTCACAGAATCAGCACACCCCTCAGATTTTTCAACTCGTCTCTCCGCGTACTCAAGGAATTTAACATTACTCTGCCTAATATGTTCCCTTGTTTCATAGATTCAGATTATATACCATGAAGACTCACATGCACCTTTATTGATACCTCACTGGCTAGACAAGGAAAATCTTTAATATATAGTGTTTCTTATAAACGCCTGTTTAACGAATTGTGTATACTGTATTCAACACTCATACCTTCACTGATGGATCCAGATTTAGTGGTCATAATGGATGTGCAGCGGTATTCCCTGATTACACCTTACAATATATCTTCCCAACTATCTTTCTGTCCATTCTTGTAAATTATTCGCACTTCAACTCTCATTGGAACATATACTTAAGAAAGCTAACCTACATAATTACATAATATTCTTCGACTCGTTGAGTGCTTTAACAAATCTCAACCCCCCAAGACATGTTAAAGAACTTTCAGAAACTGCATAACCACATACTAATATCTACTAAATCAGATTGGCATCAGGATTTCCGACCTTGCTAGCGTATATCACTGTGCGGATATTTTGAACCCTTCAGGTCACCCTTCATGGACTCCGTCTCATGTCAGAATTTTGGGAAATGAATCAGCTGATAAGCAGCCAAAGAAGCCACCAAACATCCCTCTCAGGACTTCAAGATCCCATACACGGACTTCGTCAACTTCATCAAAAAGACTTGCATTAATCAATGGAGACAAACATGGAAAGCCACATCTACATTTCCGAGTCCAAACTTCAACACTATCATTTCAACCGCAAAGACTAAGTTGTATTAACTCGACTACGTATTGGACATACTTCTATAACGCACCAACATCTCAACCGTGACCTTCCTCCTGTGCAACCCCTGCAGATCCAACCTCACAGTTCATCATCCCGTTACAGCCTGCCGTCGCTATGTACAACACAGAAAAAAGATGTGACATCCCCAACAGCCTACCAGACGCCCTAAATTCAGCACAACAAAGAACTTTAAACTTTATGAAAGCGACAGAATTGTATAACAATGTGTAACACATCTATCTAGAGAATTTAATGGTGTATGTACTATTGCTGTTTAAAATATTGTATTTTCATTGTAATCATGTTCTTTATTCTAAAATAGTCGCGATAAGACTTTAAAGTTGAAGCGACAATAAAGAATATATAACAATAACATAACATAGGTTGCGGTTGGCTAAAGCAGTGCTAGCTGGTATCATGTTGGAATCGTTAGGGTTTCCAACCTTGCTAGCGGATATCGTTGTGCGGATATTTTCGCCCATCAGGTCACCCTTCATCCCAGGGTTCATGTTACAAGCACAAAGGGTCCACTGTGGCCTACGTGCGGTGGTGTGCTCCAGTTACTGGGAGGCCCTCTGTCTGGCTACTCCTATGATGTAGAATGTGTTTATCGGAGGGGACACTTCGCGCACTGCGCCCAGTTTGATCTATTGTAGCTACACCCTTCGGGAGGCAGGGATGAGGTGAAGGAGCCGCAGTAGGCCCCAGGTATGCAGGCAGAGAGTTCCACAGAGGCGCATTGAAGTCCCTAACATTTCCAGTTTGAACACCCGCGCTCCAGTGAGTGGCGAAGAATCCTAAGAGGGCGACGCAGCGGCCTAACGGACGGGACAGCTCACTCTGGCATTTACGGGGAGAAATCTTTCAAACACCCATGCATCCACGCCATCTGCCCGGTACCGCCAGCACCGCAGGATCTGAAAGCTCACTTGAAACGTGAAATGGAGATGAAATGAGAGGAAATGGGGGAAAGGAGAAATCGTGGTAGAATACACCACACGGGATTCGCTTTTGCGACCAGGGGAAAACCACGAAAAATCCCATCGTCACAGTGGGGGTCACTGGGAATCAAACCCGGGATCTCCCAAGTGCAGGCCATAGGCGTTGTCGCCTGAGCCATCCGCTCGGCCTGACTACTCCTAACTCCTAATCCTAAACGAAAAATGAAATCTGGAAACACTTTTTGAGAAAGAGGACGTTGAAATCTGTGTTTTGATAGCGAATTCAAATGGGAAACATTAATTATAACTTTGATAAAATAAACTGGGCCAGTTTTATAAAAAATATACAAAAAGAGGGGCAATGCTAGAATGATAAGTGTAGTGTTCATCGTGATTTCATCAACCAGTGTTCAGTATTCAGATTCCGAATAAGCGTCATTGATCAAGATGCGAAACACATTTGATATATTTTAAACAAATATTTTATTCCTGGAGTATAAATGTGCAATATAAAGTTTGTTGCTAAGCTAATTAAAATACACACACACACACACACACACACACACACACACACACATTCGCAGAGCTAATTGATAGAAATAAAGAAAAACATGCACAAAAACAGAATTCAATTACTTAATGACTTCCATAGTAAAGTAGAACATACAATGTCGGGATCGTGACAATCCTGCCTTTCACCTACTGTGTTTACGGGAACCTGCTATTTGCTTACTCTCGTCAATCTCTGAAACATTTACGCGGCCACTGTAAAGTGTCATGGTCCGGTATATTTCTTTGCACTGAAAGCAGAACGAAATGTCGCAACATTCACTCGAGAGACAGGTTTTGGTGTGAAGAGATAAGCAGCGTGTGAGATGTAATAAGCGCGGTAATAATACAGCTAAAATTTTAAATTGGCTTATGACTTAAATTTTAAGAATTTGTGCCAAAAATTGCATTTTTTGTTTAAAAAAGTTTCAGTTCTTGCTTTATCTAAAAATGACATTACTCACCATGTTTCGCCATTTTTAAAGCCCAGGGAGAGCATTTTTAATGGACAGTCTATGTCACCCTAAGACATATCAACTCTCAGCAATCCTCAGCATGACACATGCCCAGAAGATGATCTTGCTCCTCTTCAACAGACAGAAAATTGAGGAAAAGTCCATGTATAGCCTCAACAATATGGTTTGTAAACTGAGTTCAACAGTTGTTATAAATAATTCCAACTAACTTCAGACGTATATTTCAAGAAATAAACGTGTGCTTTCAGTCTTTAAAGCTCTTAGTGAGTTCAAAATGGGGTACTTAAAGTCATGAAACAATTCACTCTCTCAGAAACCCACCACTGCCAACATGTGTAGTTTCACTTTCCATAAACTCAGTGCAGAAAAATGAGCTGTGAACAGCAAAATATGGGCAGAAGAAGAAAGAAAGTAGAAAAAAGACAGACTGTATTTAAGAAGAGAGAATAAAAAGGTCTGAGGGGGGACGTTATGGCACAGGGTAGTTTTAAAGTGGTGCATTTGCATTTGGTTTTCCCTCAGTTCATTATTTCCCAACAGTTTTCTCCGTATAAAGTGCTCCTTGCGGAGCAGATTTTGTCCAAGACGTTAGATTTACAAAGACTGCAGAGAAAAGTGCAAGCATTAAAAGTTATCGTGGGTTTTTATGAGCAATGCATTTTTTATGCTTTTATGCATTCAGTTATAATTTTAATTGCATTTTTTAGAAATTCGCGTAAGCACAGTTTATACATTTTTGTGGATTACATATTCATAGGACATTGAAACTCTAAATAACTTTTATTTACCTGTATCTGAGAAACATTTATATAATTTTTCAGGCAAACCAAATTGAAACTCTGCAAGGGATTTTTTATATCGCGTAATAACTAAAATAATTGAATATTAATAATCTCTACACTAATTGGTGCAGCAGTTTCTGTTACGCATATTAACAGCTAATTAAAATTTCATAATTCATTAAAACTATAGAAGTTGAAAACTTCAGCCATGCCACTTAGCTAGAAATGTATTTTTAACTTAACTCAATAGTATATATTTACTTGGATTACGGTAGTTTTTATTTGTATTTTACAGGTTAGTCGTAAACCTACTTAGGCTACAGACGTACTGCTAGGTTGTGTTAGCAACTAAAGCGAGTGTCACAAGTTTTGTCCAGATTTTTCAGATATGAGCAGGGTCGTAATTTGAGGTTATTTGGATTGCTATAATTTTTGCCAAATTATATTAGTCCAAGTGCACAGTTTATGTCCTCATTGATTAAGCAGGATAATTTTGTCAATAAGGAGTTGAAAATAAAGTAAGGATAACTATTAACATTTTTGGAATACTGTATAACGAAAATAAAAGTTTGGTTTTGGAAATTGTAAGATAATTTATGTTACTGCATCAACTTCTGTTGCATAATTGTGCACTATTTTAGGCATATGTTTTAAACAGTGCAGGTTTCTAAATTAGGCGTTGAAAATATGGCAGGGGAGCTTTTGAAAGTTCTAAGCTAGTTTAGAACTTTCATGTCCTATAGTATTGAGTGTACAAAGTTTTGTCCAGACAGGCTGAAAAAAGTTTATTCGTATTTAAGGGATTGAAAACTGGGATTGGGTATAAGAGTTTATGGAAGTTGTAGTGAGCTTATTTTTTCCCGGATTCTAAAACCCAAATAAACCAAGTTTTATCAAAATCAAACCAAAAGCTCAGCAAAATCAGTGGGAAATGTGGTGATATGAACACGACGTAGAACTTCCTCATCCTTAGTAACTCAATTTTAGAATATTTTAAGTCTCCCCGTTTACCCTTTGGCTCGAAGTCATTAAAATCTGCCATGTTTGAAATAAAAGGCTTAAAATAGCCTCTGTTATTCATATTCAACGAAACGGGATTGAAACATGGATAAAAAATTCATGTCGGCCCAATTAAAGAAAATTTGGAAGCATTATGTGGTCTATAATTATATGGAACTGACCTTTTCAGTGGTGAAAGAGTTATCAAAATGGTTGGGTGGTTTGTGAAATTACCATACACGCACGCGCGCGTACACACAATATTCTCTCTCTCTCTCTCTCTCTCTCTACACACACAATATATATATATATATATATATATATATATACACACATACACACACACAGAATAGAATAAACGGCACCACAGGCGTAGACAATGGTACAAGAAATGAAATGATAATTAGGAAACGAAATTTGGGAAGGTAACGTTTCAGGCCTGGGCGCCAGGGTAGCGCAATGATTTCGTTTCCAACTCTCGTACAGAGAGTCCGGGGTTCGATTACCGGCCCTGGGGTAGCGATTTTCAGTCTGCCTATCCACACCTTGACCTCTGGCTTGCTCATGTGCGGTATCCCCGTGGTTCGGAATCCACGGTAAAAGCTGTAGGTCCTCTCATTCTGCCGCCATCCTCTTCATCGCCCTACCAGCGGAGGCAACGGATCCTGCTCGCTGGGTGCCTCCATCTCAGAAATAGGTCCAGTCATCGTTTGGTGGATTGAGGAATTCTCGAAGGTCATAGGCCATTTAGGGAGCGCTAGAAATGACGACGTTCCATGTATAAGCTTTGGGTACCTGCCAGTACATTCGCCAGTTATGAGGACCTGAAAAAAACCTCAGTCTGGGCGTCCTCCCGGCGGGATTCAAACCGGGGACCCTCCGTTACAAGTCTGTGCCTTAATCACCTGTCACCCGTGTCAATGTCTCTATATAATGTGGCATATTGTGACGCAGCGGCTATAGTTATCGGGAGAGTGATCTGAATAAACGATAACGGCCGCTTGCCAGAGTAAACACCGGCAGATAACTAGAACCTTTGGAAGCTTCTTGCCCCCCTACCTCAGAAAGTGTGTCAAAATAGCTTTAAAACATACTGATAGACCACGAGAAGAAGGCAAGCGAGAGGAATGTGTAACATCAACACTTTCCTGCGTCCGTATCATATTTACGCTCGCCGTGTGGATAGATAAGCATGTTAGGAGGTTATAAACTACTACACAGTTTTGTCAAGTACTCGCCCAGGGCAAGAGCCAATGCGTTAACACCTATTACGGCGGTTGCTGTTCTACAAGTATCAGATCTGGCAGCATGGGTGGTTCATTTGCACACATAAACACATTTCGTAGTAAACGTAGTAAACAATCGACAGTACGTGAGCAGATAAACAGTTACAGAACCCCGTTCGCCCCTCAGGCCCCGCTCGCCTTCTTCTCGTTGTCCATTAGTACGTGAACCTTGTGAAAAGATTCCACTGTTTATATAAGCGAGGGTTCTCGCGAGAGCAGTCAGAGTTGTTGAGTCAGTCAGTGAGCGAGCGAGTCACCGTCTCTGGTGCGACATCAAGAGCCATTCGGCGAGCGAGTTAATGACGGCTGTTGTGAGTGCAGCGAATACTATTGCGGAGCGACCGGTTGTGGAGGTTTTGTGTTCGACTCCCGCGTGAAGTGAACCGAAGGGTGAAGAGGCTACGTCACGAATGAATTGAAGGAACGCAGAATTGAACTAGTTCACCGTAGTGAATTGATAGTGTGAACGAAGTGAACTCCCAGTGAAGTTGAACTAGATAAGAACTTAGAACAATGACAGTGAAAACTGAGAGAAGTGACAGTTGAAAAATTGGACAAAGTCACAATATTATTCAGCTATACATCATTTATCATATTCATATATCAACTGGTACAACTTGAAAAATACGCAGCTGCTAAAAATCTTAATGAAAAAAAATTAATTCAGAAAATTGTGGATATGAAATTCTAACTCGCATCAGTGCTGCTGGTTTCATCTTTCTATAGTGAATCTAAAACGCAGTTTCATTAAAGATTACAAATGGTTATGTAGGAGAGGAAGCGCGGTTTTTACAGCTATAGCAAAGATTCGAATTTCCTTCAGTTTACCATGTCGAGCTTGAAGATAAAGAAAAAGAAAGGAGAATGAAGAAGAAAATAACAACTCTATACTTAATAACCGCAGCTAAGCATATCGTAATAATAATCGACGTTAAAAATAATACTTTATGAGACCTGTAACAAATAAAATAGGTTGCATGCGTAGTCAGAATCGTGCACCTAAGATAATACCTATGTTATGACCTGACCAACAAAACAATGTTGCTAGTGCTACCGCGTTACGGGTTTCAATCGAACTATAGTTAACAGATTAACTATAGAAATGCAGGTAACTGTCGTTCCAGAAACAGCATTTGATCTTAACAATGTGTTCACTTGCAGATAACAGTAGTTTTACAGTCAGAAAGCGGTCCGGAGATCCAACCGTTTATTCACCTGCATAGCCAAGAAATCCAGAGCTTTTAGGCCTGTTTCAAACGATTTTGGTAAGGATTTTAATTAATATTTGTAGAAAACCCTTATCTTTTTTATTCAAGCAAAAAGTTAGAAACGTGGTTAACACAACGTTATTTGTATTTTGTAGTGAGGATTTCATTTTTGGCGTCCCTAATTTTACAATGCTTCTCTCGCACGAGTTGGCTGGTCGATCGATTGGTGTATGTGTATAATACACATATAGGGTTTTTCAACAAGAGTGTCCTATCTTTGCACTTAAATAAAACACGTTCTATAAATTATAGATGTTTATTTCTTTTTTTATTTTGGAACATAATTAATGTCATTACGTGTGGAAGAGAACATGAGTTAAGTGACTGCCGCGACTTCGTTGGGTTGCGCGTATAGGGTTGACCCAATTATCAATGACAGAAGAACGTAAATTAGGTCCAGCTTCACGAATAACACGCGTGATGTTATTCATAAGATCATTTACTGTTTCTGGCTTGTTGACATAAACTCGAGATTTAACATAACCCCAAAAGAAGTAATCCAACGGCGTTAAATCACATGATCTTGGGGGTCAGTTAACATCACCACCACGGGAAATGATGAAACCTCTGAACCTCTCCTTCAAAAGATCAATTGTTTCGAGAGCAGTAGGCATGTGGCACCATCTTGCTGGAACTAAATGTTTATGAGATCCATACCATCCAATTGAGGCCAGATTGTCCCTTATAAGAGCCCGGTATCTTTCTCCATTGACAGTTACATCTTCTCCATCTTCATCTTGGTAAAAATATGGACCAATGATTCCACCACACCACACAGTAACCTATTGGCGATGAAGTGGTCGTTCTTGAGTCTGCATTGGATTGTGATTTCTCCAATAGCGGTAATTTTGTTTGTTAACACAACGATCCATCCAAAAGTGGGCTTCGTCGCTGAAGATCAACAAAAATCCGGGTCAGCTTCCAATTGCTCCATAGCCCAGTCAGCGAATACACAGTGCAACCTATGACCGTTAGGCTTTAGTTCTTGAGTTAACACCATTTTGTAAGCGTGAAACTTCAAGTCCAGCTGCAGAATTCGCCAAGTTGTGGTCGGTGAAAGCCCTAATTCTTGCGCTCGACGAGCAATTGATTTGTTTCCGTTCTCGCGTACACTCTCACGAACGCCGCCTATGTTTATGTTGGAGCGCTTACGATTACGTACAGGCGTTCTTTGATCGCTGACAGAACCCCTTCTTTCAAATTTATCGATCAAACGCCGAATCGTTCTCTCGTAGGGACGATTATGCATACCGTAAACTTCACGCAATACACGGAAGGTTTGGCGAAGAGATGATCCATTTTGATAATAAATTTTCACAATTTCTACGCGTTGCTGAATGCTGTAACGTTCCATGGCTATTTGTCAATAACAACTGTAACCACATGAATAAAATGACTGCTGTAACTCAATAACAACGGCAGCTATCACATGTTAAAGATAGGACACTCTTGTTGAAAAACCCTACTGAACTACTAGTCAACTCTACGTGAGAAGCATTGTAGTTTCGGTGTGTGAAAACTAAATAAATTAAGGCATATTCAGTGAATACAGAGAAAAAGTGCTGCATTTGACAAAAACTCTACAACACAATCTGCTAAAGGTAAAGGTAAAGGTACGGACGAACTGAGGGGCCCCAAAGCCGGAGCAAAGCACTACAAGTAGACTACAACGTTTTTGCTTCTACCGTGACTCCTTGGGCAGGAATGAATGGAGAGACCCGAGGAGCGACCGATCCGGATGCCAACGGCACACTCGCGGACGGGGTACATAAGATTTCCAGATTGAACGCATCTCTGGGCCCACCTACAAGTCCCTAACCTCCAGGGGTCCCCCGCCCGAGAGTACTCGTAGGCGGGTTCCTAACGGAGCAGTGCTGCAACGGCCCCAGGGAAGAAACCCCTACAGAGCGCACATCCACCTTTCAGCCGCAACCCGCCGTCTGGTCGTATAACCCTGAAGCAGATGACAATCAAGGAAACTATGGGTGCAGAAAATGAGGGGCCGAAAAGTCGTGGCAGAAGATGAATCACCCAGCATTTGCCTGCCGCCGCGGGGAAACCACAAAAAAACCCTGGACAGAGTGGACGGTCGCTGGGAATCGAACCCGAGACCTCCGAATGCGAGTCGCATACGTTACCCGGGCGCCACCTCGCTCGGTACAATCTACTAAAGATGTTATATGCAGCTCGTAATATTGCCGTTTTCGCGTTTTTTCATTTACTGTTTCACTAATACAACATCACAAAGAGAAAACATCTCTGTGAAGCTCAAACCCGAACTTTGTTTTTCATGTGCTTTATGATTGTAAAAAACACATTGGAGCCATAACAGGGCATGGCCATCCTCAGCATATGTCTCATGCCTCCCAAGTCTAGCTCGGGCTTGGGCTTCAATGTGAAATGAAAGTCTCCCCCTGCCTACTGTACTGTCATGATTAGGGCCCGGATTATGAAAAACACCTATAAAATCACTCTAATTCTTAAAAGTCACAAAAAAAATTACAAAAATTACACAAAATTGAGATTTATCTAATTTATTAAAATTAGTATACAGAATATTATAAATGAATTTATACATAGTTATAATTGCTATACAAACCGAAAAAGTAGGTATAAGAATAACGATGAGATAATTTTAGAACTTTATTCAAAATATACATTTCTTCCATGTTCTTGTTTGAAGAACCTAAAAAGAAAATGAATATCTTTTTGTAGCAGGTCTGAAAAAGTGTTGCATTAGCTCTTTTGAGTTCCAAGAATATACAAAATTCATAGTGAATTCACAGCCATAAGAATAAAGACAATGGCAACTGACTGACGTACTCATTAATGCAAAAAGGGAAAACTGACCTGTCGCATCCCTAGTTTGGAACATGAATTCAAAGTTGTAATTATACCTGATTCTTGACAATAGCCACCCCTCCACCCATAATCCATCCTTTCCAAACTAACCATTAAATAGAATTTCCCCAAGAATGCGAGTAAAGGATGTACAAAGCTATTTTTATTTCTCAGTCTAATAGTGAAATTTATGATGTTTAAAATACTATCCAAATGTAAAATGTCAATAATATGAATATCTTTATATACCCCATGTAAATGCAAGAAAATGACTAAATAGACGCAAAGGACAATAAAATGACAAAATAATGACATAAAATCGAAAAAAAATTGTCCTAAAATAGGAAACGGCCCTAAATGACCAAAACAGACCTAATAAATAAACATTTCCATAATCTGGAACCCATGATAAGGACTTATGTACAAGTTAGCAATGCCTATGATTCAACAATTAAAAGATGGCCTGTCATCAGAATAGGGGCCTTGATCGTTATAGTAATTATCAGGTCTGAACCTTTTGAACCGTTAGGGCCACATAACTCAGCATTTCATCATATTTCGGGTCTTCTTAGATTTTTCTATGAACTGGAAGGAAGCTGAATACACACGGAACACAGTGAGAATCCATTCTAAGGAGGTGCCTGTTCCATTCGGTTTTAATTCTCTTTGTTTCTGCTATGTCTGCAATCCACAATTTTTCTCAGAGGTCCTCACTCTTTTGTTAGTCTAACGGAGAGCAACCAGCCAGAAACGCAATAATTTCATATCTGCTGCCTCAATCTTTTGTTTGTGTTTGTAAGCGAGGGCCCAAACTTCTGGCTTAAATCACAAAAAGTTTATACGGTTTTAAAACGGTTCCTTTAGACGTTTTCTACACAGCGTCTTTTTAATAGCCACTGGTAGCTTATTATTTTAGACATATTTATTACCAATATAATTTGCTACTGTGCAGCAAGTTGTACATTCCAGATACATTTGCTACTACTGTACCTTTTAATTCGGTTGCTTCAATACATGATTTGCCTCTAAATGCTATCAACTTTGTTGTTGTTTTTTTAATGTTTATTTTTGGTCGTTTCGACTGCTTGATCTTATCACGAAGTTTCAGAATTTTTTATACATACATTATTTCAACGTTAACACAAAAGTTTACATTTACATTATTTCAACATTAACACAGAAGTTTACATTTTTACACTATATCATACAGATTAATGTCCTTAAGAAACTGTAAAGTTTTTCTTATCTTTTTTGTTTATTCATGGCACTCTAGAAATCCAAGATACTGGCTTGTTGTCTACATTTGGTGTATAATGGGCAGGCCTCGATGTTGTGCTGGATGGTTGATGATGTGTTGCAGGTGGCACAGGTGGGAGGCTGGTCATTGGTTAGAAGAAAAGAGTGCGTCAGTTTACAGTGGTCAAATCTTAGGCAGGAGATGATTACTTGATTTTGTCGTTTGAGTGTTCCTAGAGATTGGAAAAAGTTGATACAGCCTGAACGAGCTTCATGCAGTCTGTCTTCCATTCTGCATGAACGCTCGTTGAATGAAGATGATAACGTCTTCGTGCGAGGATGCTATAAATGCTTATGTTGTTGCTTTCAGGTTACATTTTTTATTACACTTAAATAATACAGCTGTTTTACAAGATATCTACAGAATCGGTAAATACGAGAGGTATTTTAAAAGTAACGTCCGTTTTGCGATACAATAGGAATTATTAAATAATTTCCGATAGTTTTTTTTTTACCCAAGTCTTACACTAATTTTTTGCCAGTTATTAATGTTTTTCGAACATTTGTCTTATTCTAGCATACGTTTTTCAGAACATCCTCACAGATTTCCAGCACCAGTTTATCTAGAAAACCTATAGTGGCTTCTGGAGTTAAATTTTTCTCTATTCAAAATAAGCTGTCACAATCTCTTAGGAAAGATTTGCGATACCTGCACGAAAGCTACGTGAAGGACATAATGAGGTCGTCTGCTTTAGTCTAATATCACATTAACTTGCGAATTCACAGTTTGTTTTCTTGCAGCTACTCTGTGATAAAATATCTGACTTTCGGACCACCAGTTTGAATCCCACTCCTGAAAACAACATACCAATAACGCAATTGCTTCTGCTACGGAATCTTAGACATAGAAAAATGCATCTCAGAAACTGTACAATCAGTTTTTTATTGATTGGCAGCGAACAAAATAAGGAGGAGTCGCTAAAATTTATTCCACACCGGAAGAAGAATTTAATTGACTGTGAAAACTATGTGGAAAGAAAGCTTAAGGTATACAGAATGGAATAAAAATTAGTTAACCAAAATATTTAGTACTTAAGCTAATGCATAACAGATCATACTTTAAAAGCATCTCTCGTATCATCTGGTCTTGAGCAAACGGGATTAAGCGTGAAATAATTCCACCTACAATGATCCAAGAAAATATTCGTCTCCACTTTAAGAAGTTCTAGCAGCCAAATCAACGGAGAGCATACTCAGATTTTTAATATGTGGAAAGAACAATGTTACAGTTTACATGTTATGGCGTTTTTCGAGATTTTTCAATTTCTTCATGTGTAGAGTAAATTATTTTAAATAGTTGTATTTATTATTACTTATACTTATAATATTTTAAATTAGAGCACATGTTTTTGTATAATACTGAAATTTTAGTAAAATAGATTTTGATATGACGGAGGAATAAAATATAACAAATCAGGAATTATCACGTTTTTACTGAACTTTGCTATTAAGGCCTCAGTTTTTACGCTTCACAATGTAAAATGACTTCTGGAGTCACTACGTTCAGCACTGTAACTATTTAAAACATTTTGTAATTATTTGGTAGCTTCGACAATTGAAATGTTAGGGGAACAAATGACAAACAACAGCCCGTCTTAATATTTGGTTTATTTGCTTAATATTTAATGATGCTTTGGTAATTTTAATTTTGGCGTTCATATAAAGGCGCTGTATTACTGTAACCAAATAATGAAATTTATTTTATTTTTTATTTAATTTACATTGGCAATATGTATGTTAAGGCAGTTGAAACAGGTGTGAAGGGAGGGGGAAGAGAAAAGAAACACTCTGATGTGTTGCATTCACATGAACTTCTTTACTCACTTTTCAAAAAACTATTCATACAAAACCTTATTATTATATATTTTTCTGTTTAATTGAGATAAACTTCCATGGCACATTTACACATTTCCTTTGTAGGATGCAGTAGGTAGAGCGACAGTCAGAATTTTAAAAAGTGCGTCGCTATGTAATGGCTTTGAAATTCTATGCTCTTTGCACGAAAGAAAGAAAAAAATCCGATGTGTTACACTCACATGACTTTCTCTACTCTTGTACAAACTTTTTTTACAAACGCTTATTCTCCATATGCTTCATATTAATCGGGATATCGAAATGTTAATCTTATTACTAATTTGCTTGTAGATGCAAGGGGAATTGGTAGGCTTTAAGCGATAGTCAAATATTTTAAGAGCTGGTTGCTATGTGGAGTATTCCATTCTTTTTGCATTACCAGGACAAAAAAACGAATTCCCATTTGAGTAAAAGTAAAAGTATTGGAAAATTTAAAGGGAATAACAAGCAATATCTCGAAAATGGTTCACTCAACAAATAAAATGTATATGACATAAATTGTGTATTTTAACGTGATCTACATTTGTTGTGTGGTAAAAGTTTGTCTATCTCTTATGGTTTACCAGTTATGCAAAAGTCGTTCACAATGGAGAATACTTTTGGAGACATTCCCAGGAAATTCAAGATATACATTTTATTTGTCATAAAAGTATCTTAAACATATGATATTTTAATCAAAATCGTTAGAGCCATTTTTAAGAAAATTAAAATTTTCGAAAAATGTTCCCACCCATCCTGGATGTTCTGTCTGATCCATGAGTGCTGCTCCTCGACGGGCCTCTGACCCCAGGCACCCGCCTGTAAGTCCTGGAGGGTGTAAGTCCTACATAAGAGGAGGGTAAACAGATAATGAATGAATGAATGAGAAATGTTCCATGTAAAGGGTAATCTGGGGTGGGGGGATTTTCTTGAAAACCTTTGTGTCGCATCTCTGGAAGATACTGAACCTAAATACCAAGTTTTGTGTTTATCCGACTGTTCGTTTCTGAGTTATGCTGTTCACAGACAGACACACACACACACACGGACATGTTTCCAAAAATGCTTTTTACTTTCTCTACTACGTATAGTAAGTAGGGGAAGTATTGCATTCCACCCAAAAATTCGACACCGAGATTTCATCGGAAATAACGTTTTGAGATCCCCTGAATCCAAAAAAGGCATTTTTGGAAACATGTCCGCGCATGTGTCTGTTTAATTTACTCAAAAATGGTTCTAACGATTTTGATAAAAATATCGTATGTTTAACATATTTTCATGACAAATGAAATGTATATCTTGAATTTTCTGGGAATGTCTCCAAAAGTATTCTTCATTGTGAACGACTTTTGCATAACTGGTAAACCATAAGAGATAGACAAAATTTTACTGCACAAAAAATGTAGATCGCGTTAAAATACACAATTTATGTCATATACTTTTTTTTGTTGAGTGAACCATTTTCGAGATATTGCTTGTTATTCCCTTAAAATTTTCCATACTTATTTTCTCAAATGGAAATTCGTTATTCATTTTTTTGTCTTGGATATGCAAAGAGTTATAATCTGTGGCAAAGGGAATGGTGCTGCACCTAGCAACCAACTATTAAAAGATATGTATGTGGTTAAAGGCTACTGTATATCTATATTGCCCTTGTAAATATATATTTCCTTACATCTACAAGAAAATTAGCAATAAGATAGACTCTGGAAATGTTTATCACGATTAACATGAAGTAGATGGAGAATAAGCGTTTGTAAAAATAGTTTGTACAAGAGTAGAGAAAGTCATTTGAATGTAACACATCAGATAATTTTGGGGGGGGATTCAGGAGGTCTCAAAACATGTATTTTCGGTGAAATCTCGGTATCGAATTTTTGGGTGGAATACAATTCTTCCCCTACTTACTATACGTAGTAGAGAAAGTAAAAATGAAATAATGGATTTGGAACGTGGTGCTCCGCTTCTCAGCCACCCATGTGGGTGTGGATTTTTCTTTCATTTGAAGAGCTACGAGGTCACGAAAGCCAATGTTCCGGCCGGCGGAAGTATGGTGCTGAACACATTCTCCACGTATCATCTAGACTAGATGATCATCTACCTGTGCCTTGAACATTAGGGCTTAAGATCAACAGCCGGGTAGGTAGGCCAAGGCCCATATGGACGGTAGTGCCATAGGTTTAACTTAGTAACTTTAATTCCAAAAATGGTAGATATCAAACCAGTTAATACTTCATTGTACTATGACATTTTATCGTTTAATGCCTTTCTTACCTATCCATGTGTCACTCACTACCTTGCCTTTATTCTACAACTTATATGGAACTTCGAGATGAGCTTAGGAACAGTACCTACCCACATATTTGGTGAACACCCTGCCTGATGTATACCATATGAATCTTCTACGCGGCCAGTCGGATTGGTTGGGATTAGAATTTTAACGCTTTTCCTTTTAACTCTTCCCAACCTCACACCTGTAGCAACCATCTCCTGGATCAGATTGAAGTGTTATAGCGATTTCAAAACCTTAAGTGCTCATTCACTTGTTTCTCAGGAGTTCGTGGTCTTTAGAGATTGGCTTGTTCTATACTGGTTGATCCAAACTCGAATTAATTCATTTCATTTATTTCCCATCGTTCATTATGCAATTGCTGTACAATAATCTTGGTGATTTTTATGGCGAATCCTCTCCTTTCCCCTTATAATTGCATTCTCGTATATTAATTTTTTTAGGGTTAAGTAGGCGACTTCTAAACCTTTGCACTTCTCTTTGGTCCTATAATTCTTCTTCTTCTCCCAACCATGGTTTAGGTCGAAGCCTGTTCCGTTCTCAATTTCCCATCGTTCCCTTGGTCGTCCAATTCATCGTCTTAGGTTTATAACTGAAGGCTTGTCCAAGAATTCGTTCTTCTGTCATCCTTTGTGTCTTGTCCATGTCTCTGTGTGTTTGGTAATTAAGTCTAAATTGGACTGTACACCTAATTCTTTTCTAATTCTCTCATTCCTTAGATATTCTTATCTTGTGCAGCCTTCGACTGAGTGTATGAATCTCATTTCAGCTGCTTGAAGTTTACTTTTATGTTTTTCTTTAATTGTCCTTGCCTCACTTCCATGCAGAATGACAGGTATGGCTATATTTGAATAAAATCTTAACTTGGTCTCATTTCTAACTTTATTTTTAAATATCCGGTGAATTGTTCCACAAATTGCTTAGAATTCGTTAATTTTTGGTTTATATCATTATCTTCGCCATATGTTAAATCTCATCCTAAATACTGAAAGTGAAACACTTGTTCTATTGTGCTGCTTGAATCATGATATTTGAGCTTACAGGATAACTGCTATGGAATGCCATCACCTTTGTTTTGTCTATAGATATACTCCTGTTAAAGTTTTTACATATTTCGTTTAGTTGATGTATGACATATTCTAATCTATCTTTCGTGTTAAATATTAAAACCACATCGTCTACAAATAGTAAAGCATTCAATATGTTTTGTCGTAAATTTATTCACTTATTAACTAAATTTTCCATTCTTTAAGAATTTCGTCAATATTCTGTATCATTTAATAGCATAAAGGCTACATAGTTTTCATATGATGCAGAAATCCTTAACATATACAACGAAATATAAGTGAATCTCGTGAATATGAAGATTCCCCACTCCTAGACCACCAAGCTAATCGCTTTGGAAAAGAAACATATTCTGCGACCACCGAGAAAAGTAATCTTCTCAGTTTTAATATAAAATATCGGTTCGCTGATTTATGTGATCAATTTTCTCTCTTTATATAATTATTACTTGGCATGTGCTGCTAATGAGCTTATTAACATAAGTACAGAGGAAGTAAAGCAAAACTTTCATACTAAAGGGTAATTAGAAGATTTTAGCAAACTTCTATGTATTCATCTATAGTATTAGAATAAAGGTTACTCAGAAGTTTGATACTGTTTCATTACATACACGTCTGTAGTATTTATTAAATGGCAATTAAAGAAATAAATGTAACATAGGATTCGTACGATTTTAAACAGAATCTGTCTTCTTAGGTATTACATCATAGCCATCTACATATACTGCTTGGGATAAAATGTAATCGGCTATTGCTGTGGAGTACAGCACATGATATTCTACTCCATGTCATTCTCAACGAAGGCTTTCTAAATCCTTTTTAGTCTTTTAATAATTTATGAATTGAAATTAGAAAGTGTTTTATCGACTATGTCAGCCATAAAGAATAGGGCTTTGCAACGGGAAAGAATTTTCAAAATAGATTGAGTTGTTTTGGGATTGCTCTGCATACACATATAAAAACAAAATTTCTCTCTTTATTATATTATTATAGATGACGAGTTTGTTGCCTAATTCTACATTATATTAAAATGTACTAGATAGAAAAATAAGATTTAATATAAACTGTTTTCAGATTATCTTTGAAAAAATGCTGCAAGAGAAAACCTTGCTACTGTTACAGATCACACACATACATTTAGCTGCAAATGTTTTCGATATTAAATGGGAATTAGTAATTAGGAGTATTCGAACACCACTTTTATAGCAGCCAAATTAATTTAGAGAGAAAAAAACTATCTTTTATAATATGCGCAAAGAACAAACGATAATACGGTTTATGTGTTTTGGTGATTTTTAATATGTTTCATTTAATAATTTTTAGAAACTCCGGAAAATTATCTTGGGACATTAACTTCTTAATGCAATATTTTCGAAATTAATTTACATGAACTTAGTAGAGCATTTTCTTTGTGTAATACCTGAAAATACCGTCGAAATATTCAAAGCGGCGGAGAAATATATTCCTGAATTGAAAATGTCATTGACGAAGAAATTCAGCAACAACATGGATTATTCACGCCTTCACGAATCTACTTCACCGTCAGTTTAATATTTCGAAGTCATTTTCTGGTATTAAAAAAAACTGCTTAACGCATCACTAAAGATGGATGCCGCAACTGGAAGGGTTAATCATTAGACACGGCTCAGAAGCCCGATGAACGTAACTCGTATGATTTAACAGTTATATACAACTCAATGAGAATGGAGAGAGCTTCACTTGTTATTTCCAGAAAATTCAAAATATGCACTTAATTCCTTGTGCTAATATCCCAAAAGCATACCGTTTCAATCAAAATCGTTAGCATTATTTTTAAATAATAAACGGTAAAAAATAAATAAAAAATAACGAAACATTTTTCCCTGTAAACATTTTTCAGAGTGGGAAGAGTTTTATGAAAACCTTTGTTTTGTATCCTTGAAAGCTGCCGAAGTTAAAATATGAAGTTAGCATCTATCCTATAGCTTTGACTTTTTTAATTACGCTATGCTCTCTCCCTCACTCTCGCGAACACACACACACACACACACACACACACACACACACACACATACACACACACATGCACACATACACACACACACAGAGAGAGGGAAAGAGAGAGTTCCTAAAAATCCTTATTTGCGTTCAAGAACCCCAAAACGTGCATTCTGGTGAAATTTTGGTATGAAAACTTTGGAATCGAGTTCGATGCTGCACCTAAGAAGTGGAGAAGATAAAAGAAGAAAGGGAAGAGCAGAAAGTAGGCAGGATGCTGTGTAAATACAAACGCTTTTTTAAGCGCGGGCGTCTGTTAATAACGGGAATAAAAATGTGTCAAAAGCCACATTTATACAGGTATTTGACCTGGCACCAGAAGTGGTTTACAAACGCTGCAATTCTGCTGTAATTATTTCTTCGTGATCGCATTCATCTTTCTGTGTGAAACCTTGACAATAAACCAGACAATTTATTCCAGTTGTTAGCGCGCAAACAGTTCAGGTTATTGGTGTCGATAGACGCCAGACTAGTCTAGACTCCGCAGGCAAGGGGTTCATCGTCCGACGCATAAACGTTAACAAGATAAGTTCGTTCCCGACATTCAGATCGTCTTAGAAATAGGGAACGATTACTTCGCTGAGAACTCAGCAACCCTGTCTCTTTATTCGAGTTTAGTAGTAGTTCAATAAAGCTTGCTCTGAATTGGGCAGAATAAATCTGATCAAATTTACCTTCATCAAAGCGCATTTCACAAATACATATTGTGTTTTGCTTTCTGTGCAACTTGCCTATAATAGGTAGAGGAGCTTTGTATTCCACCCAAAAATTCGATATAGAAATTTCAACGGAAATTAACGTTTTGAGGCACCCAAACCCGCCCAAAAAGCATTTTAGAAAAAGGCTCGTGTGGGTGTCTGTCCTGCTGGCTGTCTGTGTGTCTGTTATGAATAGAATAACTCAGAAACAAAGTCGGATAAAACAAAACTTGGCGCTTAAGTTCAACATCTCTCAAGAATACGCATGAAGTTTCCAAAAACATTAACCTAAGCCAAACTACTCTTCACATGGAAAAGTAATTGTTATTTTTAATTTTCTCAAAAATGACTCAACGATTTTCATTAAAACGTTTAAGACGAATGAATAATAAAATGTAATATCACTCATTTTCTATTAATACTACGTGAAGTCTCCCTCATTTTGTGTAATTTTGTATACCTGGTACTCATAAAAAATAGAAGAAAATCTTACTGCACGAAAAATCTTATGTTATGCAAAGAGTGGAATTTCAAAGACAGCACTTTGCTGTAGCATTTTGATTATCGTCATATCGTCTGTATTCCCCTTGTACCTAAAATGAGATCTGTAATGAAAGACTTTCTACAAACATTTCTCTCGATTATCATGTTGTAAGATATAAAAATAAGCATATCGGATAGAGAAAGCATGTGAGAGCCTCGCATATGACGTGCAATTAGACAACATGTTCATTAAGAATTTAGTATTTCATATTGGTTATATAAAGGATGTTCGCCTTCAATATTTTAAATACAATTAAAAACGCTTGTATATTTTAGAAATTGAAAGTCCTGGACTTCTATTTTTAAAAGAAAAGCTTCTCTCTTTTTCCTTCACTGTTTACTCACGTAACGCAGAATGCCAATTAAAGATTTACATAATATAGGACAAACACCAACATAAATATTTAAAAATAGTATTGTATACTTTAGAGTATAAATGATATCTGAAAATAAGGAATTGTTCATAGATAAAAAATCGTATAATGTGTCAAACATTATACCATAATATAGAATATATTACATTGCATTACTAGTTCTGAATCTAGTTTTCACAACGAAATATTGTAAATATAAATCATTTTCAAAAACAATAAGAATCTTTTTATACGTAATGACTAATCGATTGACTGCTTATTGGGTGTATTGTGGCTTATTTGATTGTTGAACCTACTTTTTGGTTCAAGAAGGCAAAATTCCTTGGTTGTATAACAGGGCTGTGCAAATAATGAGGAAGCCATTAAATAGTTGAAATTAAACGGCTTTCCTGATAATTTATAGGTGGTGATTTTGATGGCTTTTAAGAGAGAATTGCATATTTAATTGTTTTAATAGTGCTGTAGCATTATGAGGAACAAAATTCCACACGAATTTCTTTAATTGTTAAACAAAAATGTAGAAATAGAAAGGCACCATCATCTGTTTTCAGTAATCAAGTACTTAGGAGTTACCTTATGTTATTAAATGAATATTTTATATTTTTGTTAATTATACAAAACTATTGGAAATGAACCCTCAGGTAAGGGAGAATTGCTATAAAGGTGTTACTTTATCATAAAATAAATAATCGAATACTTATTTTGAATCGGATTTGCTTCCTTGACATCCGATTTATCGATTATTATTGATGATTTGCTTTGAAAATAATGCTGAAATGAAAAGTTTAATTTGTATAAAACAATTCTCAAAGAAACGTATGATACACCGTTTTAACCAGCGTTTTACATTCACTTAAATGGGTCCAACAATATCGTATTGTGACTTAGTTCAGTTTCCACTGTCATTTTACATTTTTTTTTCTTTACGCGTAGGGATGTAATGAATCACGCGCGAAGCAGCCTTCTCTTCCATCCAGTCGCTCACTAAAAGTTCAACACACTAATCGTCTCCTCACCCTGGTCGCACTCGCTCGTAGAACACCCTGAGTAACCCGCACTTTACGTCGCTTCAGCGTTAGAACAAGACTCGCGGCCACGCTCGCTTATATATTAGGTGGACCACACAAGCCGTCCTTAGTTGAAGTTAGCTTATACCGGATAGCGCGGATGCCAAAAGGTTTGCCTAAGCAGAACTGCAAAGGGGACTCCAATCGACAGAGAGGAGACCGCTAAATGAAAGACCAATGCTTGAAAACAAAACTTTAATTCCTATTGCTGGTCCTAGAGCTCGGTAGAGAAACTGCCTGCTATATGGGTGTTCCGGCTCGATTCCCGGCTGGGCTCCAGAAAGTTTCCTTAAACAAAAACATTTCACGTGTGCCCAGAGTCAGGTCTTTGAACATGAGAATACTTATGTGTGTGCTGGGGAGGAGTCTTATTGGTTATTTAATAAACAATTCAACAATTAACAGGAATTCATGATTGCCGGTTAACGCAAACCTGAGCGCACTTGTTAAGTCATTTAGTTTCATGACAGTTAATCTACAACCAGTACAACTATATGGCACCAATTTGTGCCGCAAAGTTAACAAGTTTAAACAAAATTCTATTTTATTATATTTATGTACTCTTAATGGTGCGTTAAAATTAAATTATTTTCTATTAGTGCATTATTCCTAATAAGCACGTGTAAAGCCATGTCCGCCTTGGTGGACGAATTGATGTGAGGATCTCTCAAGCCCACGTTCTACCTGGAATGATCCATAATTTCTTAATATTATTTCTGTACGAAAAGAAAGTGTGCAGAAGAGAGATGTCGCATCTGAAAATGTTCAGAACACAGACTTTGAGCCTAAGCTGCATTTTGGTGCGCCTCCGCACAGATTGTAACCATACGTGTGTTCGTTATTGGTGAACGTTATCTTTTTGTCTGAATGACCTGACTCGAGCTGCATGCAGGCGACCACGCGATGCTTATCAGTACGAAACTACTTAAACACCTACAGACAGCAGCACTACCTCAGTGAGCTTTCGCTTTACACCTGCACTGCCCCTTTGAATGGCAGTGATGCGGGAACTTCTTTTGCAGCTATGTATGCGGGAAACATAAAACTGCAAAGGACGGCTTGTTTGTGCCACCTGTTATAGCTGTATAACTTTATGGAAAGTCCACGGTTAGGGGGAAAGAAGCAACCAGAAATATCTTGTTATAGGCCACCTGTTATAGCTGTAGAACTTTATGCAATAAAGGGGGAAAGAAACAATCAGAAATATCTTGTTATATCTGGATGGCGTTCCAGAATCTACGACACCTGAGAGCGCTCCCCCCTCTCCTTTTCTCCAACCAACGAGTCGGAGGTACTGTAGGACACGCCCGTTAGCCCGGCCCACGATATCTCCGTTACAGTAATTTTTATAAACCTTGCATCTTGAATGTTATGCTTCCCAGACATTCCAGCCAAGACTTTTTAATATATAGAACTTTAATATTAATAGGTAATTTTTTCTGGGGGGTTTATATTCATAGCTGGAATAATTTCACGGTTGCTTTGCGTATTCCACTTCGTTTTATAGTGTATGGTCCTGGTCATCCTAGACCGTAATTACGACTCTGCGCTGTTCGCGTCACCGTGCATATCACTCGTGAAGGTAAATTCAAACTTCGAACAATTCACTGTGATTTAAGTCACCTAGCTTAGCGGAAATGGGCCTGTTCTACAAACAGCGAGTTACGGTTTCCATTCCAATCTCAGCGCGTGTTTTATTTTGCTTGATTAAAACAGAACAGAACTACAACTTCCATACTTCAGTTTTGAGAATGCTGGTCCTAGTGCTAAAAGGAATCTGAAATGGTGCACATTCGATTTCCTGTACCCATTATAAACTAAATTATGTACAGTATATATTGTAGTATTCATATTACAAGTTATTCTTCCATATCACGTTTTCCATGATACGTTTTTGCCAGAAATGATTTCGGACTAAGTAATAAACTCTTAGCCACATGTAAATGCTGAAACATTCTAATGTTTATATAAGAAGCACGGAGGAATAACTTTAGTAACGATCTCTTGCGACTGAAAATAGTTAAAAAAGATGAATTGCAAACTTGGGAATATACACATATAATATTTAGAATATTGCTAACGATACGAAAAATCTGATGTGTTGCGTTCACATGATTGCTCTACCCTCTACCGTTTATTAGTGGCTATATAAATTATTCTTACGAAAGCTTATTTTCCTATCTACTTCATTTTAATAAAGATAAACCTTTGCAGAAACAGCGCATTACACATTTCGTTACAAATACAAAGGGAACAGCGATAGTCAAACGGTTAAGAACTGGACGCTATATGCTGGCCTTAAAATTCCATACTCCTTACATACAATCGCAAGAAACATCTTAAAATCGACGGGACTTAAAAACAATGACAAGTATTGAAACATCTAAGCATTAATAACGCATAGTTATATTCGGAAAAGGCTGATACCACAAAAAGCATGTTTAAAATACATTGTGTGCTTCAAAGAGGTCTACATTTCTTGTGCAGTGCGTTTTCGTCTATCGCTTAAAGTTTACCAGTTACCATGTACGTGGTAGAAAAAGTAAAAAGTGGTGAATTATAATTCTTCTATCCACATTACGTTATTCATGGTAAGTTTTTCCAGAAATGATTTCGGACTAAGTAACCAACTCTTTATCTACATACGAATGCGGGAACACATTCTAATATTTCTATCAAAAGAATGGAAAAATAAATTGAGAAGTTGTAGTAACCATTTTTTGAGACGGAAAAGAATAAAAGAAGAAGAAGAATTGGAAACTTGGTAATATAAATATGGAATATTTCCGATATTGCTACCAATATGTAAAATATTATTTGACACATGATTATCAATTTTAATGAGCTATACTCTGATCCTGTGGTAAGCTTTTGTCTATCCCTTGTGATTTCCTAGTTGGGTATATAAAATTCACTCAGAATGAGGAGGATTTTACAAGTTGTTCTTTACAGGGAATTCAAGGCATAGATATTCTCCATAACAATATCTCATACATATGATATTTATTCAAAATCTTAAAGCCGTTTTTAAATAAATGTAGAGTTACAGACATTTTCCCCACATAAAAGGATGTTTGCGGTGATGGTGGGAGGAGGGAGGCAGTTCGGTAAAAATGTTCATCTTATATCCCTGAAAAATCCTAGACCAAAATACAACTTCATAGTATTTATCCAATTTATTAATTTTAGAGTCGTGCTTCTCCTAGTCCGTATATACCGTATCTCTTATCTGCCATAGCAAAAATGAGAGAACACCAGAAATAATGAGAATAAAAAGAAATTCTTTCTAGTTATTCAAATAAGTCTATTACAGAAGGGTTTGTTTTATTCCTATAAAGGCATTTTGGAATAAAACGCTGTAGTATTATTATGCTGATGACAATTACTGTAGGATCAAAAAGCATGTCTGTACATTGAGTCCTATGTTACGATACTCATTTCAGTTCCAGTGTATGACACTAGACATGGGCACTCGAAAGTGATGACACTTGCACCCCTTCTCTTTTAATATTAATTAACTCTAGTCAACGTTGCACGGGTGTTGCGCCGATGCGACGCGACGGTCAGTTTCCATTAGAGAGGAGCAGTAGAATGGAGTGCGGAAGAATTATATGCAAATTTGTTGGCAGGTGAAACTTGAAGGACTAGGATAGAAAGATTATTTCGGCCCACATAAACATAAATGCAAAATATAATCTCTTATTATCATGAATGTGCGTGCGTGTGTGTTTATAAATTTAAAACGAAGCTTTCCTTAAGTCATTTATTGGACTGATAACAGTCCGAGCGGGATGGCCCAGGTTGTAACGTCTGTGGCCACACTCGGGAGGATCCGGTTTAATATCTCGTGGGTCGACCAATTTGACTATCGCCCAGGTAAATGTCGGATTGGATATTTAACATTTAATACCACAACCTTAGACCTAAAACAATGGTGAAAATGAAAATAAATGGTAATAGCGAATTCTCTGCCATCTAACCTCGGATAATGAAAATAGGTAGACTAGACGCCACCTAATGCCATCTGTCCAGCACGTGTAAAAGCAGAGGTACAGTTGCCTGGCACTAAGGCTTCTGTGGACACATGTCGAAGCTGGCGTCACATATAGAAGCACAAGTACAATTGCCTAGCACTTACGTCTCTGTGTACATGTGACGAAGTAAGATGATATAGTACACCTAGGAGGTTAAACTGTCCGCCACACTCCGAGACATGGGGTGGATACCTATCTCCTAATAAATCCTCGCGATATGACCACAGAGATAAAGCGATTTAAAAAAAGAAGAAAAAAAAGACAGCTTGTTTACAAGAATTCAATACAGTAGGTACATCTAGTTTCTTTGTCACTTTATAATTGCTTATAAATAAAACATTTATACTTTACAGACTTTACAGGCATGGATTTGAAACGTGGATCGTTCTAAGAACGCCCCAAACACGAATAAGAAAGAGTTAACATTTTATATTATGCTTATAACAAGTATTGAAGGTAAAATCAATATAAATATTATTTATTGTAGGACGGAAAAGCAAAGAAGAAAATAAGATAATTATGTTTATACATTTATATCGAGTTACAACAAGAAATTCAAGAAAATGAATCTACATAAAATTGTATTACTAAAATGTATATTGTGTAAAAAGGCATATGTGAATTGTGGTAAGGTTAAGAAAAGAAAATGTAAATAAGTAATAAGTCAGATAATCTTTAGTAATACTGTTAAGAGAGTGAATAGAAATAAAGACGAGACAAATTTAAGAGTTTGTTATCGAAAAACCAACAACGAAGGTGGGAGACACCAAGAGATCGCGTTAGGGCAATGATTCACAGCATTGATTGGTAGTCAGGGGATCGTACATTTAGCCTATAAACATATTTTAATAATACTGAGAAAGTGTAATTTTTGAGCAAACATACAATTTTTTAAATGGAGCAATGCCTAGTTACACCAACAGAATAAAGGTAGGGTAAATTAGAATGTCAATGGTCTTTGTTGCTGGATTATAGTGCAAGTAGTTTACGAGAAATCGTATTTTGAAAAGTTTCCACCCCAACAATAAAATTATTTGTCCCATTTAACCTGCTTAGTTGCTAGATACGATGTTGCTATGTTTGTTTTCATTGTGTTTTCTGTTCATTGATTGCATTGCGACTTTCTGGCCAATTAATTTGTGACAGTTCAAGCAGTAAGTCATGAGTGGAAGATGGGGTTTACTAATGCAGAAAAAGCCGACATGCTCATGGTGTATGGAGAGTGTAGGAAGAATGCAGTTCGTTCCTGTACGGTGTTTGCGAAAACGTATCACAATAGACAACCATCTCGGCAATTATTTATCCACCTCTTCAACGAATTGCGTGAAAGTGGTACTGTAACACCTAGAAAACGTATCAGAAACAAACAAGTGACTGGAGAAGAGGCAGAAATTAATGTTTTGGCTGCCATTGCAGTAGATCCGCAAATTAGTTCCCGCACAATCGCACGTGGAAGTGGCATAGGTCAGGCAAGTTTACTGTGCATTCTCCATCGACATAGTTTGCATCCCTATCACACCTTTCTCCATCAAGAGCTGCATGGAAACAATTTTGAGATCGTGTTAACTTTTGTACATGGGCTTTAAGACATGATACTCCAGATTCATCACGTATCTTGTTTAGTGATGAGGTAACATTTACTAATCATGGCCAGGTAAACCGCAGAAACCTGCACTATTGGTCTGTTGACAATGCCCATTGGCTTCATCAGGTGGAACGTCAGCGTCCATGAGTTTAAACGTGCGGTGTGGGATAGTGAACAATCAGCTCATAGGCACTTTGTTCATAGAAGGAATAATGAACTCGCACAAGTATCGCAGCCTCTGACAGACCATCTGCCACAGATGCTAGAAGATGTTCCTTTGCAGACTAGGAGGAGCCTGTGGTACCAACATGATGGCTGTCCAGCCCATAGTGCACTAAGTACTACAGCTTGTCTTAAGGGATTGTTTCCAAATCGTTGGATTGGACGAAGGGGACTGTACCTTGGCCAGCCCGTTCACCGGATCTGACCCCTTTAGACTTTTTTCTGTGGGAAAGGCTGAAAGACACTATCTACAAGGATGTACCAACTACACCAGACGATATGAAACGACGTATTACTGCTGCCTGCTCTGAAATTTCCGCTGAAATGCTAATACGTGTGCAGCAGTCTTTCCATAGCAGACTGGAAGCGTGTATTGAAGCTGCCGGTGGTCATTTTGAACACAACCTTTGAAGGGCTATGTTCTTTTTACTTGTAAGAATTAACAGAAGTATTGTAATTCCCTTTTGTTTTTCTTTAGTTTGTGCTACCACAGGTTGTACAAGTGTCGGTGAATAAAAGTTTCAAAATAAGATTTCTCGTAAACCACTTGCAATATAATCTTGCAACAAACGGCACTGACATTCTAATTTACTCTACCTTTATTCTGTTGATGTAGCTAGGCATTGTTCCATTTAAAAATTGTATGTTTGCTCAAAAAATACACTTTATCAGTATTATTAAATTGTTTATAGGCTAAATATACGACCCCCTGACTACCAATCAATGCTGTGAAAACTGCACATCAATAGGACTTTCTATTTCCGAAATATTTGCGGTGCAAGTTTTAGGTGATTCGGCGTGTATAAAGTCTAACCTCCGCTAAAGAATAAAGCGTCAGAAATAGAAACCGTGATGTATAGGGATACAATATATAAAAACGTATGTGCGTCAGAAATAATGACAGCATTTAAGCGTCGGAAATAGTAGACAGTATGAACGCGGTAAAAGGTTAAATAATACAACTCACGAATGTACATAAAACGTAGTGTGTACAACAGTCTTATGCTCTGATATTGTGATTTTTATTTCATTTACAGGATTACGACTACTTTCTTTTATGTACATGAACATCAGATGCAAGATTTATTTGTATAGCTGGATTTATTAGAATCTTTTAAGATTTAAAATTCTCGTGATTCTCCAAGTTACGTTAACGGTTGCTTCGCTGAATTGGCAAATATTCTTCGAATGTCCATTACCACATTATGTTTTTCAGTGATAGTGTTGAATAAATATTATGTCATTAAACTGTAGAATATTGTCGTGTCAACAGCATTAAATATTGTCTGCGCCATTCTCATGGCAGTGTGGTGCTAATGAGTTACCTAAGCGGCCAAGAATATCCATTGTAATCCATTCATTTTTCAAACTGATTACACAGAATGAAATAAATGTTAGGATTATAATTACCACCTTTCCTTTACCTTCTGAAACAAAATCCCAGAACTCTAAATCAACCAACATAATCAAAAAACGAAAAGTCGTAAATACCAAATAGGGATTTTTCAAGTATACAGATTGGAAATTTTCATTACATTCTACCTAACGCAAATATCCTTTATATGAAAAAATTGCCATATATATATATACATACATACCAGGTGAGTCAGCTGCCCTTAGGTATTCGTATCGATGCAACCCGCAGTTTATAGTCTAATGTGAAAACATTGACCCTTTTAGCAAACAAACTTATTGTAGCTTGCCCATCTATTTGGTACTATACGCAATCCCCATTAATGATTAAAGGCCTGAATGAGAACCAAAAAGCTGCGAAAGCCTTACGGCATTTCATGGATGTAAACCTTGCAAGGAGCTAGAGGAACGTTTTCCCAAAGAACGGGAAAAACTAGGTGGGTTTTGGCCGAGTGGTTTAGCTGCCGGAATGTGGTGAAGCAAAGGTTAGCTTCGGAGGTTCGAATCTGTAACAAACATAAAATTGTTTTGGTTCTTTTCTCTCTCTCTCTCTCTCTCTTTCTCTCTTGTGTTTTTCTGTATTTTAGTGTACTAATTTATTTATTTTTGTTACTGGCTGTCCTGTGAGCCAAAGACACAATAATTACAATCAGATAATTGTGTATCATGTTTACCCTAATCTGTACCGTATCTGATGTTGTAAACCGTGTTATGTAGTTAGCTTTCGTTCTCTTGGGCGCATATCGACGATATTAAATATAACAGTTTTTGTTTCATGTTTAAACCTTATGTTTCACTTCATCTATTGACAAAGGAGTCACGGATAAGCAGAATAATAAATTGTTAAAGAGCGTGGATTTTATCAAAAAAGTAAATGTTCCAAATGATGACTCCCTTCATCAATGCACATTTGTGTACGTTGCCGGAGAGACCTTCTTGCATCCTGTAACATGCGCGGTGTAATCTGCCTGCGTTCTTCACGTATGAGTGTGCCCGTAGATGATTTGGGCTTTGTGGTGGAAAGCAGGACGATTATTATATTTTGTACACGCTTATAGTGTTATCAAAAATGTTATTTATATCATAGTATCAAATTATAGGCCCAAAGAGATAAAACAAAAGGTAATAAAAAGTTTGAACTTAACCCGAAGGATTTGAACCCGAATTAACGTGGGAAGGTGTTAAAACAACCATGATAATACCATTCGGCCAATGCTACCTTGCGAGCTGAGGTTCCTATACGAATTAGTAATCGCAGAACTAGACTCCACCTCGAATCTTTACACGTTGTTTGCAACGCTATACAGTGTTTTGAACTCGGTTTGGTAGTTTTAATTCAAACAATAAACTGCATAGTCATTACAATTACTGTATGATCTGAAATACGCCATAGTTTGTGAAATACGAGAAATTACATATCTACCTAATACTTAGCATTTTTTGACAAGGCTGTACATTGACTAACAGCTAAAATCCAATTGGTCACTGCGTAGATCTGCCATTTTGTTTTCAAATGGTTTTGTTAACCGATGCATGTGATAGGTTGTTCCTTCGGGGGCGTTTTCAAAGGGGTGCATGGATGTATGCTAAAGCATAAAAGTTTGTAAAGTTGGCTAAAATTGCTACTGCAGCTCCCAGGTCAGGGTGGGATGTTTTTTTTGCATTGACATACATAGCGATTGCATTTTGTTCCGTAAAACACTTATGCACTGAGCTATATATCTCTCCTGTATAAAGTGTTATGCAAATCAGTCATTAGAAGGCATTCAAGAAAGGCGTAAGTCACATGTCGCTTAGCACGTTGCATAAATTCAAAAATAAATGGCGCAGCTGACTCACCTGGTATAGTGTGTGTTTATGTACAGGGTTGGGCAAAAAGAATAGTAGGACATAAACAGACCAGCATATTGTAACTAGTACAGCAATTTATTTGAACATACCATGAAAACATAAGTAAAGGTGTGCCATTTAGTCATTAGAGACAATTACTATTTCCTGAAAATGACACGGGGTAAATGACCACCATTACATTTTACACATTCCTCCAAGCGGCGAACGAAAGCATGCATCACACGATGTAGCATGTCCACGAGGATATCCTGCACGGCTTCTCATATTCTGTCCTTAAGTTCTGCCATGTTTGAGGGTGTGTAGTGTAGAATTCACTCTTTAGATACCCCTATAAGAAGAAGTCGGGGCAGTCAAATCTGTCAACCGTGCTAGCCAGTGGGCATCTCCAAATCTGGAAATTAATCGACCTCGAAATGCAGGCCGCAAGATATCCATGGATCGTCAAGCCGTATGAGCTGGTGCCGCGTCTTGTTGGAACCATATCTGAGGTAGGTTGTGGTTGGCCAGTGCTGGAAGAAGAATCGCGATGACATGGCTATCTCTAGTAACCGTAAGAGCACGGTTCCATTCTGGTCCTCGAGGAAATAAGGGCCAATGATGCTAAATGAAGTAACGGCACATCACAGTCACACGTTCACTATGGAACGGTTTCTCATGTAGCACACGTGGGTTACTTAGTGCATAGTACTGGAAATTTTGCTTGTTCACACCTCCGCTAAGTTCAAAATGGGCCTCATCAGACACCACTAAGTTGCTCAAGATCTGCGGCTGTTCTACTAAGCGACCAAGGAAGTCTTCTGCAGACTTCCTTCGAGCAACTTTGTCACGTTCGTTCACTTGCTGCACAACCTGCATCTTGTAGGGGTGGAAGTGTAGATCACCGTTGATGATACGCTTCAGGGAACACACGACATTGCTAGCGCTAAAGCATGCCTGACTGCGGATGAGAGCTTGGCGGGCTTCCTTCACTCGCGCAGAAGTTCGTTGTGACTTTGGGCGTCCTGGACTTTTCATCTTAAAGCTAGATGCAGTGGTACGAAATTGGTTCACCCACTTTACGGCTGTTCGGTGATAAGGAACTTCATCGTGATGTCTCAACCCGAAATGGAGACAAAAGATTCGTTGAACAGTAATGGGAGAGTTATTTAAGTAGGTTTCCAACAGCGAAAGAGCTGTGCTCAGCAGTCCTCGGAACCATAATTGCAAATGGCAGACCTCCACATACACACACCGCGCAGGCGCATACAATGCCTCCGTCCGGTGCGACTCAAATCACAACAGACTATTCTTTCTGCGCAACCCTCTGTGTGTGTCAATCTGTCTATGTGCGTGAGTGTGTATGTGTGTACTTGCAAATGGTTTAAACGACTTTAGTTAAAATTCTATAGTTGCAGATACTGCCATGACAAAATGTATATCATGAAGTTACAGCTGGAACGTCTAACAGCTAGAGCTAGACACTAACGCCCTCAGAAAGAATGTAGAACTCATTAAAATATTTAATTTGTTTCATTGTCTTTTTTGTAGCATTAGAAGTTTCTGAGATACTTCTCGTTTGTTTGAACGTCCGATTTAATGCCGTTAAGCAAACCAGAAATGTTGCGTTAATTTCTTCATCAGCCTTTCCAAAGACTACGGGCATTCGATTTGTTTTAACGCTAGGCTGTCCCAACCGGGTTGCCAACTCGTACCATAATTATGGGAGCATACGATGCTTTTGAACGTTTGTACATTATACGATACCGTCGAAACGTACGAAATATCCCTTCGTGTTTGTTACGTCAACGAAATGGAACGAATCTGACACACTACGAAGTTCATGCAAATATTGCGTTATTGAATGAGTTTTTCTTTTTTGCTTTAAAGGACGCTCTTTAACTGCTATGGTTCTTAGCGTCCCATTCTATACTAAGCGCGAAAGACCGAAAATTTTTGCTCAGAGGCCTCTTTATCAGGCTTGAGGTGGTTTTACGTGTCGCAAATATACAACACGGGACCACCGGCTTTACTTCCCTTCCGAAGAACGTCATGCTAAGGATTTTTACGCCCGGAAAAATTCATCGCCCTCTGCCCTGTTTGAAGCCGCGACCTCTATTATCATTATTATTGAATGCCGCAACCAGACCTGACTCGCATATGATTGTTTGCATTCATTGTCTATCTCTATACCTCTAAAGCATCCATAATATATCCTACATAACCTTTCCGTTCTTCTGTCATTGCTAGTGTGTCTAGAGTAGTTAGTCTCAGTGAACACAGTACTGTCCAGAAAAATGATGATCAGTGGAGAGAACTCGGAATAATTGACATTCCCTATGAAATAAAGAACATGTCTGAATCTCATGTCTTCAGGGGCGCTAATGAACACATATGCGATCTTGATGAAAATAATGATTTCAAAGAACCAGCGGCATTTGCACTGACAGCGATTTCGTTGGAGCAATGCTGCTTGCGAAAGAGTTTTTTATCTGAAGTGGGTTTAATAAAAAGTAAAATTTGGAATAGGCTAGTACTAGATACCTAAATGGGCTCATTCTGTCATCCCAATTTGTGAAAGTATGCGATGGGTCTGGAAACTTTCAAGTCGCCGAGATGATAAGTTCTGTGACAAATATGCATGTTATTGCAGCAGATCAAAGTGAGGCTGGTAGACTTTTTGAGTAGAACGAGAAACAAATATTGTAAACCTCAGTAGTCATCGATATTGTAAGTATTAGGTACCTATTACAAAAATAAACATTACCGTCGGCGTTATATTAGTGCCTGTTAATTGTTTAGCAGTACAATAGTTTTGAGGGTAAATCTTTAACTCTGGATGGCTGGTACTGTATATTTACATTTAAAAGTGGGCAACCTTCCCAATCTCCACCTATACTATGCGTGAGTACTTATAACATACTGTAATAATTATATCTCCCGAATGTTTATCGCGGTTAATGGGAAGAACACAGAACAGAGAAGCCTTATATGAGAATTTGTATAACAACTATGAAAACAAACAACTGGTAGAGAAACTCATCATATTTGTTTCTTTTTTACGCCTAATTTTGTCTGTGTGTGCTAATTTTGCGTGTCTAATGTGTGTCTTGGTAATATCTAGAGTGTTGAAAGTTACAGCCTCAGAAAGAAAAACACCTCTTTAGTTTTGCAACGACTGCAAGAAGTGTTTTCCGTTTTATGATATTTATAAGAATATCCTGGCAATAAAAATGCAGCAAAACCCGTTTCCTCCCAGAAACCGGTGATATTCCAGTAAGTTTCTCATCTTTGTTTGGATTTGAGGAAAGTTAAACTCAGGCAGATGACCTCCATAAGTGGCTAGCTGTTGCTCCCTGGAGGCGAGCTGACGCGCGCCAGGAACCCGTTCTTCCTCCCTCAGGCGCCGAGTATTGGGTCACGAGGATATTACTCTCTCCGTTTGTCTCCATACACATTAATATGGATTAAGGTCTTTTATACTCAGGGTCCACTTCCGAAAGTCATAAGGTTTTAGTGTGTCCCTGCGTTTTTTTCGTACTCTACTGCAATTTTGTCCGAATTCTCTAAGCGCAGTTTTATCTTAAACAGGCATAAACAAGCAGAGACCGTATCTTATTCACTTTTCATATATTTTTATACATCTGCAGAAAAACCCCTTTCAAAAGTGACGTTTGCCAACCACGTGAGAAAATTCGCTCTTAAAAGTGAGGGCTGCCTCAAATTAGAGTCCATGCTGAGTTTTCGAAGCTGGCCGTAAATGTGTTACAGCATTATGGGAATGATATTAACTTTAACCAGTGGCATTTAATTCATTAAACAATTCTTCCGTGATGGAGCGAACGTTTTAATTTTTAAATGGAGGACGTATACCTTAATGGGTAAAAAAATTGACACTTTTCAAGTAACTTCGTTGCTTTATATACTGCCCTTTGATCATAATCTAGCGAATACCATATACAGTGTTCTAAAACACAAATATATCCATACATATGAATGTGTGCCACTAGCTTCATACTTTAAATTCAACATGTAAGTCCAGCATATTTCCTAAGTTGATGCTCGTTTTCCGTAACTGTCATTTTTAGAAAGTGTCCATTTAAAAACGATTAAAGGAATGAAATTTTACATACCAATATGTCACGTAAATATGAACCAAATAACAGAGTCTTGCTTATTTGAGGTATAAAATTTATTAAAATGTTATTATAATAGTTACTCCAAAAAGAATAGTTACTTAAGTATTAATATTTCGAAAACAACATTTCTGGAATAATGATGGAATTAGATCCAATCCAGTGCAAGAATCATGAAGGTATTCAATGGTTTAATAATGTACTTCTAAAACCTATCCGATTGCAAAACAAACACAAAAAGAAGAAAGAAGAAAAGAAAAAGAAAATGTGTGTTTTATTTATTATATCTGACCTTACAAACAACTTGCCGACCCTCGTAGCCGTGGTCGCTGGAGTGTATAGCTCCGGCGCTCCGCCAAGCTGAGGGTCGCCGGTTCGAGTCCCGCCATGGGCATGGGTGTTTGTGTGTATGTGTGTTGTGTAATTGCGGTTATAAGCGGTAACGAAAACAGTAAAAACACAGTATCACAAACTGGGTAAAACAAGGGAACTTTAAAAAAATTAAAAAGTTTGCCATTTGACATAGAATAACTCACAATTAGTTTCTATTAAAATATACAAAAATTGAACGATTATAGTAATAATGATATAACAAGAAAGCAAAAACATGTTACAAAAGTAATTCAAATAATTGTTAGTCCATATTTAAGGAATTGCACATTTTTTTAAATGTATGAATGTGTATTAGAGATAAAGCTTTACTTCATAAGCACTTATAGCTAACTGAGTTATAAAATATTGAATTTTGTTCAACTTTTGCTAGCGAAAGGTATGTATATACCTTAAGGATTGAAAAAAAAAGAAAAAAAAACGAGCAAGTAACAAAACTATACTTAACTTTTTCTTAACCGGAATACAGGTTTTAACTTAGAACACATTAAAAGTAAAAATCAAATGAGTGCAATAGACGTTAGCTACCGTGCACAAAAGAACATGCAATGAAACCAAATAAGGAAAACATTAATATTTGAAATTTAAGAAAGTATAATAAAGCAAAAAATTATTTTATTGAAAAATGTAATAACAGCCAATTTTTATTTTAGCATTCAATGAAAGAATATAAAAATGGGTGCACACTGGTAACGGTGTTCACAGCTCACGATACCACAACTGTCTGGGTGATCAGGAAGGTCAGACCTTCAGGCTGATGTTGCAAATTTTTTAACTCCAGCGCAAACTACAATTTCAACAAAACCAAACCTTTGGCTAAACTCAGCGGTTCAGGAAAAAAGTAAGATAAAAAGAAATGTGTCAGCTATTGTACTTTTGTAGTGTGAAAGCCAGGATGAATAATTATTTTGTAATTGAATAATATTTTCATGTTCCAATAGAGAATTTATGTTAGAAAAGCCATTGAGTTTTTATAAAAAATATGTTATTATCAATATTGCATAAGTAGGTGTTTGTTTTGCGGTATTATGATTACGACTTTTTGGTCACTGTTAACAGAAGTCAGCATAACCTTGTGAAATGACGATATACAGGGTTATTCTGTTCATTAGCCATTTGTCAATTAATGTTTTTTAATTAATGTAATTTCGGAATTGTTGGTAAAGTTTCGCTAATCCCTTCCTTGTGTGGCTTCAATAAAACACGCCTCTCGGTTGCAGTTTTGCCACAGTTGGCGCTAGATTGTTCGGCATACGTAACTATATCCTTATTACTTTCTCTACCGTCTACTAGTAGCTAGAGAAGGAAATGCATTCCACCCAAAAATTCGATATCGAGATTTCACCGGAAATAAATGTTTTGAAGCCTCCTAAATCCTTCAAAAAAGCATTTTTAGAAAATGTGTGTGTGCCTATGTCTATCTGTGAACAACGCAACTAAAAAACGATGTGTAATGAAACTCTTTCTGAAAGCTTTATCTCGATTAACTGACATAAATAGAAAATAAGCTTTCGTAAGAATAGATTGAAGAAGCTATATAAAAATAAATTATATTAGGTAGAGAAAGTCATGTGAATACCTATAAGATACCAGATGTTATTTATGTTTAAGGACTTGTGTGCATGCCACCGACGTAAATAGCAAACGATTGGGTAATTCTGTACAAGACTGAATGCTTGTAGACTGCCTTCACAACAATAACTTTAAGTAGATTTTGGAATTTTAACGTGTATTAAAAGTAAAGTTACGGACGAACGGAGGGGTTGGGGTAGAGCACCGCAAGTAGGTCGTAACGGCCCTTTTTGCTTCTGCCGTGACCCCTGGGAAGGAGGGATAGGAGAGAGACCCGAAGAGCGAGCAGATCCGGATGACGACGGACGCAAACATGGACCGGGTCCCTAAGGTTTCCAATTCGAATACATCCGACGCCGCTCGGGCCCACCCACAAGCCTCCAGATTCCCGACGACTCTCCTGATAGGGCTCACTCAAATATGAGTCCCAACTGAGCAGACCCAGCGCAACACAACGACGCCAGGGAAGAAATCTCTATAAAGCGCACACCAATCACTCAGCCGCAACTCGCCAAACGCCGTCGTCTGGTCCTACAACCATGAAACAGATGACATTGAAGGAGGTTTTGGGTACAGAAAATGAAGGGGACGAAACTCATGGTAGAAGAGGAACCACCGCAGCGAATTCGCCTACCGACCCGGGGAAACCACATAAAATCCATGAGTCAGAGTGGGCGGTCGCGGGGATCGAACCCGGGACATCCCGAATGCGAGTCACAGACGTTATCGCGACGTCACTTCGCTCGGTTTTACTGTGTGTTAATCGCAAAACCATTTATTCCCGTAGTCCTTTTGAGCTGCACCCCTGGTAACGTTTAAGGGGTAATACCTTTTGGGCATCAATCGCACTCTCTCTGTCTCTCTCTCTCTCTCTTCGCCCTCTCTTTTAGTGTTACAATATATTAGACTTCACAGTGAGACACCCTTTAACTATTGCGTATTTAAATTATGCCACGAAAACTGTATAAAACGTACATTTTTATGCCGAAATAGGCATATGGAAATCAAAATGAAGCTATAATGTTTTAGATGTTTATTGCTCTCCGTGTGAGGTCATCTCTTAAGCAAATGAAAAATATACCTCTTACCTCGAGAGATATCATAACAGTATGCCTTATTTAAATAACCGCCCCACTCGTATTGAGGTTTAAAATTTCCGAAGTTAAAATATTTCATGGTTTGACAGAATCTTCCATTCAACATTAAGAACAAACATTAAAAGCACGAAACCTATCCCTGTTTTTCGCTAAAAAACTGCACCATTTCTATAGAGACCAGAAAGGATAGCGATCTACATTTACACTATATAAACTATTAGCCGCGATTGAAGGAAACATTCATGTAACTCAAGGACTACTAGGGGAGGGGGACTTAGCACCTCGACTTACGAAGAACTTTTGTGCTTAAATCCCTGACGGGGCGCCTCCGAGAGGGAGAGGTGAGGTGAGAGGGGAGATAGGGCGGCCGAACCAGTGGGCTGGGCAGGGAATAGTGCAGGAATCCTACCTTTTTCCAGATTGAAACTCCCCGGATGGAAGCTGGTACAACCGGCTCCCCTTCACTCCTGCAGGCTTGTACATCACACTGGGGAGCCCGGGACTCGGAGACCGCCGAGACAAAGTGTTACATAGAGTATCCTTTTCTCCTGTCATGCAATGCCGAGACTCCCGCCGACACTTGCAACCCTGAAACAGCCAAACAGATGAAATGTGAAGGGATATAAGAATGGAGGTGGAGGGACAGGAAATTCGGGGGATATAATGAACCTTCCCAGCATTCGCCTGGCGACTCGGGAAAATCCCCGAAAGAACTCATGGTCAGGAAGGTCTATCGCGGGAATTGAACCCACTACCTCCCTGAGTCATCCCGCTCGGTATGTAACTCTAAATACCTACCGATTTATTAAAACTTTGCAAATAATAGCATTCGGAAAAAATTATGCTGATATATTGTAACCATATAGGTTTCTCCAAATTAAGTGGGAAATTTCGAAAAGTTTACTCCTTCCTCCATTGCAGCCCTGTTTTGGTCAGGCTATTAGAATATTATAGAGAGTAAGTTTGAAGTCCACCGACAAATTTCAGGGGGTGATTCCTGACTGGAAATGGAGCACAAAAGTTCATATCATCTTGTGTCCGGAAATGCATAGTTTCCACGGTAGATGGCACTGAAGAACATCAAACAAAGAGCCCTGGTACACAGTATGCAGCCTGAATCCTATTCAAGTCACAACAGATTTTCAAAGTGGCTTCCATGGGATGCAATGCACACGATCACCCGTCGCATCATGGATTGTCTCACTCGTTCGAATGTTACGAACATCGTCCGAATATCATCACAGGCTACGTGGACACGCTGTTGAAGGGTCTGAACTTCAGGAACGGGCTCGCCATACACAATGCTTTTCAGATGCCCCCACAAATAAAACTCCACGGGATTTAAGTCCGGTGATCGAGTAGGCCATGCAACAGGGCCACCGCATCCTATCCAACGTCTGGGGAAGATGTTGCGGTGTCGGGGAACATTAATGCGGAAGTGGGCTGGCGCTCCATCATGCTGCAGCCTGTCGTACTGTCAAAGGCACATTCTCTAGCAATGGAGATAGAATGTTTTGCAGGAAGTCCAGATACGTTTCTCCATTCAGGCGTTGTGAAGAAGAACCAAGCAGGCGGTCGCCAATAATCCTTACCCAAACATTGATGCTGAAGCACTGTTAATGAGATGCTTCAACCATTCCGTGAGGATTTTATATAGCCCACAGATGACAATTATGCAGGTTAATGATGCTATCTCTACTAAAGCTCACTTCATGGGTGAAGAGAACTGAAGACATAAATCCCATATTTGTGATGATGGCCTGTTGTACAAACCAGCTGCAGAATCTTTCCCGTGGAGGAAAATCGGCCGTGATAAACCCTGCACACGTTGGAGGTGATAGGAATAATAGCGGTTGTCATGTAGGATACAGATAACTGTCCTTTGACTTACACCATGTGACGGGCCAATTGCCTGCAGCTTGTACCAGGTTTGTTCTTAGTATCATGGAGAACATGTTCCTCCACATCTGGTGTACGCATAGTCCGCCTTGAACGTTCGTCTTTCTCAAAGGACCCATTCTCACACAAACGCCGAAAAATGGCTCCAAATGTTGTGTGATGTGGGTGGTGCTGTCTGTCAGGGTACATGGCTGGATACATCCGTGCTGCCTCTCGACCGTTTCCAGCTGTTTGGCCATACATGAACACCATTTCGGCTTGTTCCTTGAATGAATACCGGTCCATTGTGCTCCTACGTTGTTTAAATCACATTATCTGCAACACACAAAACGCACACTACAAGTTATGAGAGAATGTCGTCAGTGCCATCTACCGTGGAAACTATGCATTTCCGGACACAAGGTGATAGGAACGTTTGTGGTCCATTTCCAGTCAGGAATTACCCCCTGAAGATTGTCGGCGGAATTAAAGTTCATTCTATATAGCTTAATTTCAGGCCAAATTTTACCTGTGTTACATAAGATTTCGGTGCAGTCGCTCTTGAATTATAGGATGGCAAGCAGTCAAGCGCACATCCGTGCATACAAATAACAACTTTAGAAACACGTTTCTTCTTTTAAATATGGCTTATTGCGAACGGCAACTCCAGTAGTTTGTGCGGAGTCAATAATTACCGGAAACATTTTTACTATGTAGTTACAGTGGAACTGTGTATCTTAACTCTGAGGTGTTAATTTCGAAATGAGCTTAAATTTGTGACGTCCATTTGTGACTTCCGTAGTTTATCCCGTAGATCAAGTACGACAGCCCATTGGCACTAGTGCGTACTTTAATATACAGTTGTGTCTAAGCTCTTTATATGTGGGTAACAAAAGGAGTGAGTTGTCATGACAGCAGTTGTCTATAAAGCTATGGACGGAGCGGATAATGTAAGGAGAAGCTATAATAAATTTAATAAACAGTGAGACAATTTAATAATTATAGAGTAAACAAAGCATTATTGTGTGTTCAGCGACGTTTGAGCTAGTCGGTGGGGTAGTCCTTCTAAGCAGCGATATGAATGCGTTCGATGGAAAGAGGAACTAAACAGTTATGGAACGAGTGGGTGGGGTATCAGAAGGACAGTGAAGTGGTTGCAGTTCCGAGTTGCATTTACTAGGGACACTGAGGCCTACAAATGTAGTAATGTTTTCATTGTGCAACTGTACATTCACCTGTCGACTTGCTATTCACTCCTCTCTGATCCCCAGCCTTCATGACGCTAAGCATTATGAATAAAAACGGTGGCGCCCTCCTCCAAGCGATCTCACACCTTGGCCGACTACTGGGGTTTAGCTCGTCGAAGGAGGTAGTGTTTACTTAGTCTGAGGCAAGTGAGAGGTAAAGGCGCGCGATAGCGAAAGACTGTTGGCGTCAGCGCGGCACAAGTTCGGCAAACTTTGTAGCCCATCCACCAGCTAAAGCTTTACCTGAGAGATAAGCCACCGCACCTCAGTAGTCAAAACGTAGCTGAACGGACAGTACAAGCAAATCTGTGATATCGAAGGGCATCGTGAAATTTACCGTGCTTCGGTGGTGACGATCATAACTAGGCTGAGGGTTTTAGTAAATGAACAGAGCAATCCTGTTACGGAGTATAGCTGACGTCAGGTACTGTGACGGACACTCCTCCCCTCCCTAACAGCCGGTTTCGTTGTGATTCTTCTATTTGTTCTCTGTATAACAAACACCAATGGAGAACTGTGGTAATATGCCTAAAGCAAAGAAGAGTTTATACATCAAAATTAGCATCAGTAGGGTATATAGAGGAATTCTGGCGCAGTTTTTGCGTTTATATGGGAAAGGATAGGGAAAACGGGGGTATATGCGGTGGTTCACGGAGGAAAATGCGTTTATATGGAGAAGATAGGGACTACGAGGATCGATGCTAGGCTAGATAGAGGTTGAAGGAATGAGGATGTGCTTTATATGAGAGATACGTGGAATACGAGGAGAAGTGTAGGACTAGATAGGGGTTGAGATATGGAATATGCATTTATATGGGAAAGATAGGGGAAACGTGAACAGAGGCTAGGATAGACAGATGCTGAAGCAGGGGGAATATGAACATATTTACAGGAGAGATAGGGGATACGTGGAGAGGTACTAGACTATTCAGGGTTTGAAGGGTAGAGTAGGACTTTTTATATGAAGAGACGAGGAAAACAAGGGTATATGCTAGGTTGAGAGAACCTTCAAGGAGGAAAAAATGCGTTTATATGGGAGAGATAGGGAAAACGAGGAGAGTTCTGAGGTAGAGCAGGGACTGAAGGAGGGAAAGATATGCTTTATACGTCAGAGATAGGGCATGCGAGGGGAGGTGCTAGTGCAGACAGAGGTTAAGGAGTATGGTATACGTTTATATGAGGAATATATGGAAAACGGGGACAGGCGGTATGATAGACAGAAGCTGGACCACTTTTACGTTTATAGGGGAAAGGATAGGGAAAACGAGGGTAGATGCGACAGTTCAAGGAGGAAAATGCGTTTATAGGGGAGAGATAGGGAATACCAGGGCTGATGCTAGGCTAGTCAGATGCTAAAGGAGGGAGGGATACGCTTTATACGAGAGAGATAGGAAATACAAGGAAAGATGTTATACTAAACAGGACTTGAAGGGTAGAATAGGGCGTTTTATATGAGCGAGATAGTGAACCGAGGAGAGGTATTAGGCTAGGAGTTTTGAATGATAGAGTAGGCGTTTATATGCGAGAGATAGGGAATACGAGGGTCGATGCTAGGCTAGACAGGGTTGAAGTAGGGAATGCGTCTTATATGGGAGAGGTAGGGGGATATGAGGAGAAGTGCTAGGCTAGACAGGAAGGTCTGAATGACAGAGTATACGTTTATATGGGAAAAGATAGGGAAAACGAAGGTAGATGCTAGGTTGAGAGAGTCTTCAAGGAGGAAAATGCGTCTTATATGAGAGAGGTAGGGGAATATGAGGAGAGGTGCTAGTCTAGACATGTGTCGAGGAGCAGAGTATACGTTTATATGGGAGAAATATGGAAAACGGGAGAGATACAAGGATAAACAGAGGTTGAAGGAGGAGGAATGTAGGTTTATACGGTAATATAGAGAGTAATTAAATTATAAAACATTTCTCATCCAACGTTACAACACTTTTATATACTTTTTCTAAACCTTACAAACTTTATATATGTTAAACTAGGGCGCGAAACGGAGAGGGACAAACTGTATATCGGTTTACAGTGAAGTATACGTCCTAACCTATGCCCACCTTGTATGTTCGACATCTTCTCATTGTCTATTCATTCCTAACATAATCACGTAACAAGACGTAACCAACAAACGTAACCACGTAACAAGACGTAGCACAACGTAACATAACGGCATGACAAGACGTCGCACTAAGTAACATAAGCACGTATCCTCATAACATCACGTGAACATCACGTAACCAGAAACGTTACACGATGTAACAACACGTAGCAACTATGTAACCATGTAACAAAACGTAAGAACAACACGTAACCAGCCCATTGCTAAAGCGATCTAAACTAATTCATCCTTCATAACTTAAACAATAAGTACGAGAACCTAGCCTAGATTAACCCGATCAATCCTAAACGTTCCTCTCATCATCCATTCTAGTCAGGCATCGACTAACCTAATCTGTCTAACCGAAGATAACCTCAATATTTTATTCAGGTTTTATTATTCGAGAGTTTTAATTGAAAAGTTTACGTCAACATACCTTTATTTTAGTTCCTTGTAGGCGTCTCTCCCCTTTTTATCTAGGCTTGAGACTAGCACTAGGATTGCTCCTAATGGCAGGGTTACCACCTTCCCTTCCATCTTCTTTCTTCATCGGTCGTCAGCTAGCTGCATATACAGCACACGGATAACCTTCATTTTTTTAAGATTGTAGGCTCACGAGAAAATCTTCATATTCGTCTTAAATTCTCTTATGCACTACTTGTAATGCTGTAATGTCCATAGGCGTATGTCGTTATTCCGTCCTCAGCAATAATTCTTTTATCGTCGTATGGTGTCAATGTAATTTTATTCACTTGTACTGTGGCAAGAGCATGCTGTCGCGACAGGATCAGATTCATGGGCGTTCTGATAATTTCTCTGGTTTTAAGGCAGTCAGTATAGCTCTCGAACGTGACGTACTGCTTAATAGCACTACGTTTTATGCCTTTAATCTTTTTTATCATTGAACCGTCGATATCTAGGGCATACATTTTAGGTCGTAGCCCTACAAAGCGTTGAATGATTTTACCATTAGCCTCATCTTTAAATTTCCCAAGTACCTTCTTGTTTAGGGGTGAATAGCATATATGGCTTGTAGGATAATCAGCAGTATCTAGGTGCTCAAGAAAACGTAGCTTATCCTGGTACACATCTTCAGTTGTAACACGATGAATGAACGAATCAGTGTCCATATACATAAGCTTCAGGTTTTCAGCTCCATAATACGGTAGCAACACATCATAGTGATACCGGTACATTAATGTCTTGGAGATATCCAACACACTCATACCGATGTATATAGGCTTGTTGAAGACGATCTGTCGGGAGGCCATATGTACAGCAGCTAGATTAGAAGCATATATAGTCCTGTCGATAAACGTTGGCTTTGCAATTAACTTTTCCAGAGTCTTCTCATTTGTCACCAGCCGTATATCCATACGATTACGCAGGTTCTCCATAGTTTTTCCGAACATAGCATTGTTGAACAATTTGTAGAGATCCTTCTCAAAATCATTTGAGGCCTGTTGTCGTAGTCTGTTGTTAAATTCCACATACGGTTTTAACCACTGAGACTGTCGGAATTGTAGCACACGATGGATTTTTGTTAGTCGTAGTCCATGACTAAGAGCTTGCTTCAAAGCCTTGTAATGCACTACATACTTCTTTCGAGGTCCTAGATGAGGTATCAGTTTCTTTGTAGATGATTCCAATGGTTTCATACACTCTGGCAGGAAAGGTAGATCGTTGTGTAGATCGTGAAGTTCTGCAGGATACTCGATGTCGACTTCTAATATGTAGCCGTAAGGATCATCTTCTTGTAGTCTTTCTAAGTCAATTTTTTCAGGCGATACCCACTCAAATCCACCATAAGGGAGAGCGTGACACATTGCCCACCCATATTGGTTATTAGCGTCGTCATATGTAATAAATTGGGTTGGTCTCGACGGATCAAACTTCTCCATATATGTGTTATTAGCCTCTGCATACCGATGGGAAACTTGACATAAACCTCCTCTTATACCAGATTCCACCATGAGTAATTGATCATAATCCTGTAACAGTTCCAGCTTAATTCCAGTGTACAGTAACATAGCGTCCCATGTAAGACCTGGAGAGGTAAAATAATGTGCAGGATCAACTTTGTGTGTTTTGAGGGTTTGCTCTCTGAACGTCTCAAAGACATCAGCTAGGAGAAGTACATCCGAAGTTAAGTAGAGATCGCTGTACTCTCCCAGGTTTCTCACATTAAACAGCTCCCATACATTTTTAGCATGATCGTAGTCAGTATCAGTAATTTCTTCTTCATTTAATCTATTGTAGAAGGAGTCCTTAGGAGGCAAGCAGGTTTCGTTCAGGACATCCCATGACGTAACAAAATCATAGGGAAATACACCCTTACGGGTCATCAACTTCAATTTGTCTTCTCCAAAGTACTTTAGCGTTTCAGGATACGAGGTTAGATTTTTTACCAACTTATCCAAGCTTGTACTGAGGAATCGGAAGCTATCCACAAATCGAAGCTTTATATCTCCTACATACTTGGTGAATGAGATATAGCTTTCTTCAGAGTTAGGAATTACCTCCACACGTTCACTTGTGCAACCCAGCTCCTTAACAATGAAATGAGAGTCATATCCGCTAAGGTTATGCATGAAGACTGGTACATATTTAGGTGTTTTACAGGCTAAATTACATTCATTATGAAGACTTCCACGATATTCACCGCTGATGTGATCATGGTCGCGTACTTTATAGTTCTCTTCTGTAAAGGGTTTTCCACACAAGTAGCATGCTGAAGAAGACTCAAAATCCTTTTGCTCTTGATCCGTAAGTTTCAGAGGCTTAGCAGATTTGTATATGTCCTCAATCATTTTTGCAAGAGATGTCAGGTACAGCATAAACTTCTGAGCAGCATCAGCACCACGATACACATAGGGTTGCTTAGGAAGACCAGTTTCGAGATGTTCAACACCAGATGTAGGCTTCACGTAAACACAGAAGCTCATTGGTGCGTGCTCTTGATAAGGGGTTGTATAGGAAGTTTCAGGATTGGGTATACACGTATGGCATGGAGTGAGAATACTCTCAAAATCTGCATAGATGACATAAGGTACTTTCAGCATCCTCTCAACATTTTTAAACTGTACAATTGCTTTCTCCTTTGTAGGCATAACTACCCTTGCAACACCATGCTGATTACAGATGGTTGCATGTTCTTGTAGTTTTTCCAGTCCACTTCGTCCATATCGATTATCAAAATGTGTAAAGCAGCGCTTGCAGGTATAAACACGTTCATTACATTTAGTTTTCTGGCGTCGAACGAGCTTCTCAAAATTCTTTATATACACGTAGTGATGTTTTCCACTACTGTCATTCAATAGTAGGAGGTCGCGATGTTCAGGTAGTTCAATATCAACAACCTTTATCGGATACACTTCGTGCTTCTCATCCAGCCCAAAAACGTTAATAGACATATTGTTAAACTTCTCAAATTTAGGTATTTGAGAAAGCGGAGTAGGGTAGGAAACACAGCTGAAGTCGTACTTATCTTGAAGTTTCTTATATTTGCTCACCCGTTGTGCATCCTTCTCAACGGATTTGGCTAGTACAGAGTACATGAAACATAGCTCATCAGTTAAATTCTGGATGTTAATGCAGGCTTTTCTTGCTTCAACAGAGGGAGGTAGGGGTATGTAGCTACTTCCTCGCAACGGGTTGTACTTGTTAATACGAAGGCGTACCCCTTCCACAGTAAGCAAGGCCCAGCTGCTACCCTTAAGCTGAGACTCATCCATTTCAGCAACCAATTTCTTGAATTTCACTTCCAGCATAGAGTCCAGATCAGTTTCTAGGAAAACAGCTTGATTTCTGGTTTTAAATGTCTTGTCGCAGGTTTCTCCGATACTGTTAACAAATCTACACTCAGCTAACAGATTAATTTTCAAACTCTTGTGAATACCAAGCTCTTTATACACAGCCTGGATTATCCGCTGTTTTGCTTCATGCAGGTACATATTCAGGTCCTTAGTCGATTCACATCGTATAAAATACGATTTCAAGCGTCCATGGAATGAAGTTTCATATTCTTTCATGTCACACTCCTCCATTGCAGATAACAACTCTTGCTTTGACGGTTCTAATCTACGTTTCTTCTCAGGTCTGTTTATTTCACACGCATCTTCGTGTCGACGACCCTTATAACTGTCTTTGAAGGCTACGTTACAATATTTACACTTGAAGAGTTTTTTACAACGTAGCTCATGTCGTCTTTTATCATATCCACGGAGGAACTTCTTACAGCATTTACCACAAGAATATCCAGTAGCGCTTGGAATAATATCCTTATACGCTGAGTTATTCATCTTTATTCTTGATGTAATAACGTATTAATCACTGATCAATGAAATGTAGACCTTTTCACCTTGATACCACTTTAGAAAGCTGATTATTCTTGGAGAGAACACGATGTTAACACCTCAGAAATGATCAACAGAATGAATTTCAATGCCCTAGATCACCGTATTTATAGAGGAAGCACGAACCTTTATGCCTCAATTATATATCGTATTAACCCTTCTTCAAGGAAATGTACTCTTATTCACATTGATAACACTTTAGATTATTTTCTGAGAGAACAGCGATGTTAACACCTCAGAGATGATCAACAGAATGAATTTCAATACTCAAGTTCGCTCTATTTATAGAGAAAGCACGAACCTTTTAATCAATTATATCCTGATTATTAATACTAAAAACGGTGATGAAGCGTGTAAGCTCTTATATATTTCAATTCGTGTTACACTGATGTTCGAGCGTCTCCGTATAGCTTCGTATGTTTAGAGAGAAAGTGTAAAGTATTGTGAAGATGTTATGTATTGTTCGGCTATAATCGTACAGATTCGGAGAGCTTGACTGGTGAAGGTGATGAACGATCCGTCAACCGAGCAGGAGGCAAGCAGTCCCTTCGCGCAACGAAACCTAGATGCAAAAGAAAGAAAATCGTGTTAGATGAGAAACCACCCAGACATTCGCCTGCAGACCATGGAAAACCATGAAAAAATATGTCAGAGTGAGCGTCCAACGGAACTCGAACCAGGGACTCTAAAAAGCACACGTGAAAGGTACAGATTATATAGAATGAAAGGAAATCGCTGACGATGAGAAACCACTCCAGCATTCGCCTGCAGACCAGGGAAAACCTAAAAAATATGATGTCAGAGTGATCGACCAACAGGGAAATCAAACAAAAGACCTTAGAAACATATAGGTTAAGATGTAAATCAAAATAAAAAGGTAATAAAATCGTGCTAGATGAGAAACCACCCAGACATTCGCCTACAGACCAGGCAAAACCATGAAAAAATATGTCAGAGTAAACAACCAACGACAATCGAACGAGGGAAACCATCAGATTACTCTAGAAGCAAAAAAAAAGTTGCAAAAGAAAGAAAATCGTGTTAGATGAGAAACCACCCAGACATTCGCCTGCAGACCATGGAAAACCATGAAAAAATATGTCAGAGTGAGCGTCCAACGGAACTCGAACCAGGGACTCTAAAAAGCACACGTGAAAGGTACAGATTATATAGAATGAAAGGAAATCGCTGACGATGAGAAACCACTCCAGCATTCGCCTGCAGACCAGGGAAAACCCTAAAAAATATGATGTCAGAGTGATCAACCAACAGGGAAATCAAACAAAAGACCTTAGAAACATATAGGTTAAGATGTAAATCAAAATAAAAAGGTAATAAAATCGTGCTAGATGAGAAACCACCCAAACATTCGCCTACAGACCAGGCAAAACCATGAAAAATATGTCAGAGTGAACAACCATCGACAATCGAACGAGGGAAACCATCAGATTACTCTAGGAGCATAAAGTGCAACTGAAAGAAAATCGTGATAGCTGAGAAACCACTCCAGCATTCGCGTGCAGACCAGGGGAAACTATGAAAAAATCAAAGGGACACCTCGTTAATAAAACCAAATTCGATCCTTCACGATCCGGGAATACGTATGATAAATTTAAAAGTCTGTGTAACGAAACTAATACAAATGCCGTCGATGAGCGGTTCTCTGCATTTTTTAAATTAATTACCTACCAATAAAAGCAAATGGAATATTTCCAAATGATGCTCTGCTCCCGTGGGAGAGCATGTGTAGTCTGGCCTTCGAACCAGTTATTCTTTTCGTGTGTGAATCTTTTTGGTGAAAAAGGAAACTGAAGGACGTTTAAAGGGAGGGGCCGTTTCCAATTTATCACCAAGTTTCACATTTTGATTAAAATACCACATATTTTATATATAAATTTCGTATAACGTAGTACACAATGGTATAGAACGTTTTTAAAAACACAATTCATTTGAAATAACGTCTTTTTTCTGTGGCATTGACCATTTCCTATATATAAGATTGTTGTAGTCGTTTATAACGCTCCCAATATTATGGCCTATGACCTTTAGGGGATATCTCATTCTACTAAGCTATGATTGAACCCATTTCTGAGGTGGAGGCACCCAGCGTTGCGTCCGAGGGAGGGTGATGATGAGGATGGCGGTGGAACGAGAGGACCTACAGCTTTTACCATGGACACCGAACCACGTTAGGCCTTGGTGACACTTCACACGAGCAAGTCGGTGGTGAAGGTGTGGATAGGACCGCCAGAGCCTGGATTCGAAAGCCGGACCCTCAGTACGAGAGCGGGAAACGAAACCGCTGAACTATATAACACTGTTGTTTTAAACATCTGACAAATGACTCGGTTTCTTCCATTCCCTTGTACCTATTCTCACGCGTGGTGTATAGATTGTCTCAGTAAGCATTCGTGACTATTACAATTATCGCCAAGTATTATTTTACAAAAAGATTGGCTTATTCTCTTAGTAAACATAGGACGAAATCGTTTTTTAAACAACTCTCCATTCGAGAGATATTGTTTGATTATTCCAGCAGAGAGAGAGAGAGAGAGGGAGAGAGAGAGAGATCGAGCCATATTTGTTTAAAAGCTTTTTTTTCATTCACAGGAAATCTTCGAGAAAATTCGAGGAATTATTCAGTTGGACACCATTGCTAAAATAGTTTGTACACCCTTTGAAGAATGTTTACCTGACTGGCGGAGTCTCGGAAATACCTCTCTCGACAGGCTGTCGCCCGCATGCCTTTGTGTGCCATTTATACATTAGGGAGACTATTGTGCTTTAAAATGGGATAGCTATGTTTTAAGCTTTCCACAACAAATTTTTTTCCCGATAATTAATATAATTCTACATGAAGAATATTAATGATTTAAGTTTTCAATTAAACGTATACTGTATAGATTCTGTACTTAAACATTCGATTGTATCTTAGTCATTATTTAAATACTCGATTACGAGAATTGCTAGCATATCAAAAATTGTAGAAGTTTTTCCACCCTTATTTAATTAAATTCATGTATATACTCTATTATTTAGTGATTTTTTCAATAATTTCTCTCATGTCCATCATTCGTCAAAAAATCAGTGTACAATACGCATTTTTATACGTTTTAATGTTCGTTTATTTTTAAAACCGCTACATTTGCCCGTAATTACGAACAATTAGATTTCAGATTTACTCAGATGTGTAGCTTGTAGAATAGAAATGTTTTAATAAATGTATTCTATTTTTAGACGAAAAACAACGATCTGCTTCTGACTGTGTATAATTATAATCAAGACCGATTTGTATTTAGTATAAAGTTTGTTTATTTTCATTTTTAAGACTTCCTTTGTTAAAGATATCTTGCAATCTATTTTTAAATTTCTTTTAAAACCAGAGCGAACATTATCAAATATAACGCCTGCCTTCACGTGTCGGGAAGCTAACATGGCCGCAGTCATCTTTTAGTAGCTTGCCTTTCATGTCGGCCTCGGGCGGAGGCGAGCACCTGGCGGGGAGGAGAAGCCTTGCGAAAGGCGGCTGAGGGGTGGCACCTGGAGGGAGAAAGACCGGCATCACGAGTCGCTGAGAGTCCAGCCCTCAGTACGGTCCTGCATGCCGTAAGGTCCGGTCCTATTCGTAGCAGCATGCTATACCACCGCAGCTCGCGCCAGCGTCTTACGTAATCTAGTTTTTTACGCTCACTATACCATTTAAATATACATTCATCTAAGAGATATAATATTCGTCAGGATGACAGATGTCCAAATATACATAACAAAGAAATTAGTTACTGATATAAATGTAATATCGTACGTTCACCATTTTATTTTATTCGGGGGATGAAATTTGTATTCATGTCACGGGATTCAATCCTAGTCCTCCAACCCTACTTGGAACGACAATCAATAACGAGCTACAATCCAAGGATATAATCGATAATAATACAAATATTTTGATAAAGAATATCAAATGTAGATCTCTATAAACGTATGTATTTCCCCTCACTTCCCCTCTTCCCCCACCAGACAGTAGAAATATAATGGCGTTTCTGAAAAACAGAGTGATGCAACCACTGATAAGGTCCTTTCTTCTATGCCGCCGACTCCCACCCCCGCTTTTTGCTATTCCGACACCGCCATTTACGATGAGAACAATAATGCATTGTCCTGTGTCTCTGATTTGCGGTGAAAGAATAGCATACGTGAAAACAGTTAACCTTTGTGGTTTCACCCTTAAAAGCTACTGGAGCATGATACCCCTCCTCTCTGCTCTACTCCAACGCAGGCTTAGACGATTTGAACAATACCCCATTGTTCTCCAATACCGAGGCCAGCGTGGGAGTAGAGCACAAAGAGAGGGCGTGCCCAGTGTACGGGATAGGATTAGAAAGGATGGGGTAGGGGGATCGGGTGTCCAGTAGCTTTTAAGGTGAGGTCACAAGGGAAGGGGAGGGGGATGGTGGCCGCCAGCACGTGACCACAGGGGGGAGGGGGGAGGACTTGCCGGCACAGACCCTGTCGGCATTAGATCAGCACACAAAGGGAAGGGGGCGGGGCTAGCGGCACGCGACCAGGGCGGCATGTGAGCACACAAAGGGAGGGGGCGGGGCTAGCGGCATAGATCAAAGAACCTTATCAGATGGCGGCAAATCCTCTGTGTGCTCAAATCGGCATTATATTTCTACTGTCTGGTGGGGGAAGAGGGGAAGTGAGGGGAAATACATACGTTTATAGAGATCTACATTTGATATTCTTTATCAAAATATTTGTATTATTATCGATTATATCCTTGGATTGTAGCTCGTTATTGATTGTCGTTCCAAGTAGGGTTGGAGGACTAGGATTGAATCCCGTGACATGAATACAAATTTCATCCCCCGAATAAAATAAAATGGTGAACGTACGATATTACATTTATATCAGTAACTAATTTCTTTGTTATGTATATTTGGACATCTGTCATCCTGACGAATATTATATCTCTTAGATGAATGTATATTTAAATGGTATAGTGAGCGTAAAAAACTAGATTACGTAAGACGCTGGCGCGAGCTGCGGTGGTATAGCATGCTGCTACGAATAGGACCGGACCTTACGGCATGCAGGACCGTACTGAGGGCTGGACTCTCAGCGACTCGTGATGCCGGTCTTTCTCCCTCCAGGTGCCACCCCTCAGCCGCCTTTCGCAAGGCTTCTCCTCCCCGCCAGGTGCTCGCCTCCGCCCGAGGCCGACATGAAAGGCAAGCTACTAAAAGATGACTGCGGCCATGTTAGCTTCCCGACACGTGAAGGCAGGCGTTATATTTGATAATGTTCGCTCTGGTTTTAAAAGAAATTTAAAAATAGATTGCAAGATATCTTTAACAAAGGAAGTCTTAAAAATGAAAATAAACAAACTTTATACTAAATACAAATCGGTCTTGATTATAATTATACACAGTCAGAAGCAGATCGTTGTTTTTCGTCTAAAAATAGAATACATTTATTAAAACATTTCTATTCTACAAGCTACACATCTGAGTAAATCTGAAATCTAATTGTTCGTAATTACGGGCAAATGTAGCGGTTTTAAAAATAAACGAACATTAAAACGTATAAAAATGCGTATTGTACACTGATTTTTTGACGAATGATGGACATGAGAGAAATTATTGAAAAAATTACTAAATAATAGAGTATATACATGAATTTAATTAAATAAGGGTGGAAAAACTTCTACAATTTTTGATATGCTAGCAATTCTCGTAATCGAGTATTTAAATAATGACTAAGATACAATCGAATGTTTAAGTACAGAATCTATACAGTATACGTTTAATTGAAAACTTAAATCATTAATATTCTTCATGTAGAATTATATTAATTATCGGGAAAAAAATTTGTTGTGGAAAGCTTAAAACATAGCTATCCCATTTTAAAGCACAATAGTCTCCCTAATGTATAAATGGCACACAAAGGCATGCGGGCGACAGCCTGTCGAGAGAGGTATTTCCGAGACTCCGCCAGTCAGGTAAACATTCTTCAAAGGGTGTACAAACTATTTTAGCAATGGTGTCCAACTGAATAATTCCTCGAATTTTCTCGAAGATTTCCTGTGAATGAAAAAAAAGCTTTTAAACAAATATGGCTCGATCTCTCTCTCTCCCTCTCTCTCTCTCTCTCTCTGCTGGAATAATCAAACAATATCTCTCGAATGGAGAGTTGTTTAAAAAACGATTTCGTCCTATGTTTACTAAGAGAATAAGCCAATCTTTTTGTAAAATAATACTTGGCGATAATTGTAATAGTCACGAATGCTTACTGAGACAATCTATACACCACGCGTGAGAATAGGTACAAGGGAATGGAAGAAACCGAGTCATTTGTCAGATGTTTAAAACAACAGTGTTATATAGTTCAGCGGTTTCGTTTCCCGCTCTCGTACTGAGGGTCCGGCTTTCGAATCCAGGCTCTGGCGGTCCTATCCACACCTTCACCACCGACTTGCTCGTGTGAAGTGTCACCAAGGCCTAACGTGGTTCGGTGTCCATGGTAAAAGCTGTAGGTCCTCTCGTTCCACCGCCATCCTCATCATCACCCTCCCTCGGACGCAACGCTGGGTGCCTCCACCTCAGAAATGGGTTCAATCATAGCTTAGTAGAATGAGATATCCCCTAAAGGTCATAGGCCATAATATTGGGAGCGTTATAAACGACTACAACAATCTTATATATAGGAAATGGTCAATGCCACAGAAAAAAGACGTTATTTCAAATGAATTGTGTTTTTAAAAACGTTCTATACCATTGTGTACTACGTTATACGAAATTTATATATAAAATATGTGGTATTTTAATCAAAATGTGAAACTTGGTGATAAATTGGAAACGGCCCCTCCCTTTAAACGTCCTTCAGTTTCCTTTTTCACCAAAAAGATTCACACACGAAAAGAATAACTGGTTCGAAGGCCAGACTACACATGCTCTCCCACGGGAGCAGAGCATCATTTGGAAATATTCCATTTGCTTTTATTGGTAGGTAATTAATTTAAAAAATGCAGAGAACCGCTCATCGACGGCATTTGTATTAGTTTCGTTACACAGACTTTTAAATTTATCATACGTATTCCCGGATCGTGAAGGATCGAATTTGGTTTTATTAACGAGGTGTCCCTTTGATTTTTTCATAGTTTCCCCTGGTCTGCACGCGAATGCTGGAGTGGTTTCTCAGCTATCACGATTTTCTTTCAGTTGCACTTTATGCTCCTAGAGTAATCTGATGGTTTCCCTCGTTCGATTGTCGATGGTTGTTCACTCTGACATATTTTTCATGGTTTTGCCTGGTCTGTAGGCGAATGTTTGGGTGGTTTCTCATCTAGCACGATTTTATTACCTTTTTATTTTGATTTACATCTTAACCTATATGTTTCTAAGGTCTTTTGTTTGATTTCCCTGTTGGTTGATCACTCTGACATCATATTTTTTAGGGTTTTCCCTGGTCTGCAGGCGAATGCTGGAGTGGTTTCTCATCGTCAGCGATTTCCTTTCATTCTATATAATCTGTACCTTTCACGTGTGCTTTTTAGAGTCCCTGGTTCGAGTTCCGTTGGACGCTCACTCTGACATATTTTTTCATGGTTTTCCATGGTCTGCAGGCGAATGTCTGGGTGGTTTCTCATCTAACACGATTTTCTTTCTTTTGCAACTTTTTTTTTGCTTCTAGAGTAATCTGATGGTTTCCCTCGTTCGATTGTCGTTGGTTGTTTACTCTGACATATTTTTTCATGGTTTTGCCTGGTCTGTAGGCGAATGTCTGGGTGGTTTCTCATCTAGCACGATTTTATTACCTTTTTATTTTGATTTACATCTTAACCTATATGTTTCTAAGGTCTTTTGTTTGATTTCCCTGTTGGTCGATCACTCTGACATCATATTTTTTAGGTTTTCCCTGGTCTGCAGGCGAATGCTGGAGTGGTTTCTCATCGTCAGCGATTTCCTTTCATTCTATATAATCTGTACCTTTCACGTGTGCTTTTTAGAGTCCCTGGTTCGAGTTCCGTTGGACGCTCACTCTGACATATTTTTTCATGGTTTTCCATGGTCTGCAGGCGAATGTCTGGGTGGTTTCTCATCTAACACGATTTTCTTTCTTTTGCATCTAGGTTTCGTTGCGCGAAGGGACTGCTTGCCTCCTGCTCGGTTGACGGATCGTTCATCACCTTCACCAGTCAAGCTCTCCGAATCTGTACGATTATAGCCGAACAATACATAACATCTTCACAATACTTTACACTTTCTCTCTAAACATACGAAGCTATACGGAGACGCTCGAACATCAGTGTAACACGAATTGAAATATATAAGAGCTTACACGCTTCATCACCGTTTTTAGTATTAATAATCAGGATATAATTGATTAAAAGGTTCGTGCTTTCTCTATAAATAGAGCGAACTTGAGTATTGAAATTCATTCTGTTGATCATCTCTGAGGTGTTAACATCGCTGTTCTCTCAGAAAATAATCTAAAGTGTTATCAATGTGAATAAGAGTACATTTCCTTGAAGAAGGGTTAATACGATATATAATTGAGGCATAAAGGTTCGTGCTTCCTCTATAAATACGGTGATCTAGGGCATTGAAATTCATTCTGTTGATCATTTCTGAGGTGTTAACATCGTGTTCTCTCCAAGAATAATCAGCTTTCTAAAGTGGTATCAAGGTGAAAAGGTCTACATTTCATTGATCAGTGATTAATACGTTATTACATCAAGAATAAAGATGAATAACTCAGCGTATAAGGATATTATTCCAAGCGCTACTGGATATTCTTGTGGTAAATGCTGTAAGAAGTTCCTCCGTGGATATGATAAAAGACGACATGAGCTACGTTGTAAAAAACTCTTCAAGTGTAAATATTGTAACGTAGCCTTCAAAGACAGTTATAAGGGTCGTCGACACGAAGATGCGTGTGAAATAAACAGACCTGAGAAGAAACGTAGATTAGAACCGTCAAAGCAAGAGTTGTTATTTGCAATGGAGGAGTGTGACATGAAAGAATATGAAACTTCATTCCATGGACGCTTGAAATCGTATTTTATACGATGTGAATCGACTAAGGACCTGAATATGTACCTGCATGAAGCAAAACAGCGGATAATCCAGGCTGTGTATAAAGAGCTTGGTATTCACAAGAGTTTGAAAATTAATCTGTTAGCTGAGTGTAGATTTGTTAACAGTATCGGAGAAACCTGCGACAAGACATTTAAAACCAGAAATCAAGCTGTTTTCCTAGAAACTGATCTGGACTCTATGCTGGAAGTGAAATTCAAGAAATTGGTTGCTGAAATGGATGAGTCTCAGCTTAAGGGTAGCAGCTGGGCCTTGCTTACTGTGGAAGGGGTACGCCTTCGTATTAACAAGTACAACCCGTTGCGAGGAAGTAGCTACATACCCCTACCTCCCTCTGTTGAAGCAAGAAAAGCCTGCATTAACATCCAGAATTTAACTGATGAGCTATGTTTCATGTACTCTGTACTAGCCAAATCCGTTGAGAAGGATGCACAACGGGTGAGCAAATATAAGAAACTTCAAGATAAGTACGACTTCAGCTGTGTTTCCTACCCTACTCCGCTTTCTCAAATACCTAAATTTGAGAAGTTTAACAATATGTCTATTAACGTTTTTGGGCTGGATGAGAAGCACGAAGTGTATCCGATAAAGGTTGTTGATATTGAACTACCTGAACATCGCGACCTCCTACTATTGAATGACAGTAGTGGAAAACATCACTACGTGTATATAAAGAATTTTGAGAAGCTCGTTCGACGCCAGAAAACTAAATGTAATGAACGTGTTTATACCTGCAAGCGCTGCTTTACACATTTTGATAATCGATATGGACGAAGTGGACTGGAAAAACTACAAGAACATGCAACCATCTGTAATCAGCATGGTGTTGCAAGGGTAGTTATGCCTACAAAGGAGAAAGCAATTGTACAGTTTAAAAATGTTGAGAGGATGCTGAAAGTACCTTATGTCATCTATGCAGATTTTGAGAGTATTCTCACTCCATGCCATACGTGTATACCCAATCCTGAAACTTCCTATACAACCCCTTATCAAGAGCACGCACCAATGAGCTTCTGTGTTTACGTGAAGCCTACATCTGGTGTTGAACATCTCGAAACTGGTCTTCCTAAGCAACCCTATGTGTATCGTGGTGCTGATGCTGCTCAGAAGTTTATGCTGTACCTGACATCTCTTGCAAAAATGATTGAGGACATATACAAATCTGCTAAGCCTCTGAAACTTACGGATCAAGAGCAAAAGGATTTTGAGTCTTCTTCAGCATGCTACTTGTGTGGAAAACCCTTTACAGAAGAGAACTATAAAGTACGCGACCATGATCACATCAGCGGTGAATATCGTGGAAGTCTTCATAATGAATGTAATTTAGCCTGTAAAACACCTAAATATGTACCAGTCTTCATGCATAACCTTAGCGGATATGACTCTCATTTCATTGTTAAGGAGCTGGGTTGCACAAGTGAACGTGTGGAGGTAATTCCTAACTCTGAAGAAAGCTATATCTCATTCACCAAGTATGTAGGAGATATAAAGCTTCGATTTGTGGATAGCTTCCGATTCCTCAGTACAAGCTTGGATAAGTTGGTAAAAAATCTAACCTCGTATCCTGAAACGCTAAAGTACTTTGGAGAAGACAAATTGAAGTTGATGACCCGTAAGGGTGTATTTCCCTATGATTTTGTTACGTCATGGGATGTCCTGAACGAAACCTGCTTGCCTCCTAAGGACTCCTTCTACAATAGATTAAATGAAGAAGAAATTACTGATACTGACTACGATCATGCTAAAAATGTATGGGAGCTGTTTAATGTGAGAAACCTGGGAGAGTACAGCGATCTCTACTTAACTTCGGATGTACTTCTCCTAGCTGATGTCTTTGAGACGTTCAGAGAGCAAACCCTCAAAACACACAAAGTTGATCCTGCACATTATTTTACCTCTCCAGGTCTTACATGGGACGCTATGTTACTGTACACTGGAATTAAGCTGGAACTGTTACAGGATTATGATCAATTACTCATGGTGGAATCTGGTATAAGAGGAGGTTTATGTCAAGTTTCCCATCGGTATGCAGAGGCTAATAACACATATATGGAGAAGTTTGATCCGTCGAGACCAACCCAATTTATTACATATGACGACGCTAATAACCAATATGGGTGGGCAATGTGTCACGCTCTCCCTTATGGTGGATTTGAGTGGGTATCGCCTGAAAAAATTGACTTAGAAAGACTACAAGAAGATGATCCTTACGGCTACATATTAGAAGTCGACATCGAGTATCCTGCAGAACTTCACGATCTACACAACGATCTACCTTTCCTGCCAGAGTGTATGAAACCATTGGAATCATCTACAAAGAAACTGATACCTCATCTAGGACCTCGAAAGAAGTATGTAGTGCATTACAAGGCTTTGAAGCAAGCTCTTAGTCATGGACTACGACTAACAAAAATCCATCGTGTGCTACAATTCCGACAGTCTCAGTGGTTAAAACCGTATGTGGAATTTAACAACAGACTACGACAACAGGCCTCAAATGATTTTGAGAAGGATCTCTACAAATTGTTCAACAATGCTATGTTCGGAAAAACTATGGAGAACCTGCGTAATCGTATGGATATACGGCTGGTGACAAATGAGAAGACTCTGGAAAAGTTAATTGCAAAGCCAACGTTTATCGACAGGACTATATATGCTTCTAATCTAGCTGCTGTACATATGGCCTCCCGACAGATCGTCTTCAACAAGCCTATATACATCGGTATGAGTGTGTTGGATATCTCCAAGACATTAATGTACCGGTATCACTATGATGTGTTGCTACCGTATTATGGAGCTGAAAACCTGAAGCTTATGTATATGGACACTGATTCGTTCATTCATCGTGTTACAACTGAAGATGTGTACCAGGATAAGCTACGTTTTCTTGAGCACCTAGATACTGCTGATTATCCTACAAGCCATATATGCTATTCACCCCTAAACAAGAAGGTACTTGGGAAATTTAAAGATGAGGCTAATGGTAAAATCATTCAACGCTTTGTAGGGCTACGACCTAAAATGTATGCCCTAGATATCGACGGTTCAATGATAAAAAAGATTAAAGGCATAAAACGTAGTGCTATTAAGCAGTACGTCACGTTCGAGAGCTATACTGACTGCCTTAAAACCAGAGAAATTATCAGAACGCCCATGAATCTGATCCTGTCGCGACAGCATGCTCTTGCCATAGTACAAGTGAATAAAATTACATTGACACCATACGACGATAAAAGAATTATTGCTGAGGACGGAATAACGACATACGCCTATGGACATTACAGCATTACAAGTAGTGCATAAGAGAATTTAAGACGAATATGAAGATTTTCTCGTGAGCCTACAATCTTAAAAAAATGAAGGTTATCCGTGTGCTGTATATGCAGCTAGCTGACGACCGATGAAGAAAGAAGATGGAAGGGAAGGTGGTAACCCTGCCATTAGGAGCAATCCTAGTGCTAGTCTCAAGCCTAGATAAAAAGGGGAGAGACGCCTACAAGGAACTAAAATAAAGGTATGTTGACGTAAACTTTTCAATTAAAACTCTCGAATAATAAAACCTGAATAAAATATTGAGGTTATCTTCGGTTAGACAGATTAGGTTAGTCGATGCCTGACTAGAATGGATGATGAGAGGAACGTTTAGGATTGATCGGGTTAATCTAGGCTAGGTTCTCGTACTTATTGTTTAAGTTATGAAGGATGAATTAGTTTAGATCGCTTTAGCAATGGGCTGGTTACGTGTTGTTCTTACGTTTTGTTACATGGTTACATAGTTGCTACGTGTTGTTACATCGTGTAACGTTTCTGGTTACGTGATGTTCACGTGATGTTATGAGGATACGTGCTTATGTTACTTAGTGCGACGTCTTGTCATGCCGTTATGTTACGTTGTGCTACGTCTTGTTACGTGGTTACGTTTGTTGGTTACGTCTTGTTACGTGATTATGTTAGGAATGAATAGACAATGAGAAGATGTCGAACATACAAGGTGGGCATAGGTTAGGACGTATACTTCACTGTAAACCGATATACAGTTTGTCCCTCTCCGTTTCGCGCCCTAGTTTAACATATATAAAGTTTGTAAGGTTTAGAAAAAGTATATAAAAGTGTTGTAACGTTGGATGAGAAATGTTTTATAATTTAATTACTCTCTATATTACCGTATAAACCTACATTCCTCCTCCTTCAACCTCTGTTTATCCTTGTATCTCTCCCGTTTTCCATATTTCTCCCATATAAACGTATACTCTGCTCCTCGACACATGTCTAGACTAGCACCTCTCCTCATATTCCCCTACCTCTCTCATATAAGACGCATTTTCCTCCTTGAAGACTCTCTCAACCTAGCATCTACCTTCGTTTTCCCTATCTTTTCCCATATAAACGTATACTCTGTCATTCAGACCTTCCTGTCTAGCCTAGCACTTCTCCTCATATCCCCCTACCTCTCCCATATAAGACGCATTCCCTACTTCAACCCTGTCTAGCCTAGCATCGACCCTCGTATTCCCTATCTCTCGCATATAAACGCCTACTCTATCATTCAAAACTCCTAGCCTAATACCTCTCCTCGGTTCACTATCTCGCTCATATAAAACGCCCTATTCTACCCTTCAAGTCCTGTTTAGTATAACATCTTTCCTTGTATTTCCTATCTCTCTCGTATAAAGCGTATCCCTCCCTCCTTTAGCATCTGACTAGCCTAGCATCAGCCCTGGTATTCCCTATCTCTCCCCTATAAACGCATTTTCCTCCTTGAACTGTCGCATCTACCCTCGTTTTCCCTATCCTTTCCCCTATAAACGTAAAAGTGGTCCAGCTTCTGTCTATCATACCGCCTGTCCCCGTTTTCCATATATTCCTCATATAAACGTATACCATACTCCTTAACCTCTGTCTGCACTAGCACCTCCCCTCGCATGCCCTATCTCTGACGTATAAAGCATATCTTTCCCTCCTTCAGTCCCTGCTCTACCTCAGAACTCTCCTCGTTTTCCCTATCTCTCCCATATAAACGCATTTTTTCCTCCTTGAAGGTTCTCTCAACCTAGCATATACCCTTGTTTTCCTCGTCTCTTCATATAAAAAGTCCTACTCTACCCTTCAAACCCTGAATAGTCTAGTACCTCTCCACGTATCCCCTATCTCTCCTGTAAATATGTTCATATTCCCCCTGCTTCAGCATCTGTCTATCCTAGCCTCTGTTCACGTTTCCCCTATCTTTCCCATATAAATGCATATTCCATATCTCAACCCCTATCTAGTCCTACACTTCTCCTCGTATTCCACGTATCTCTCATATAAAGCACATCCTCATTCCTTCAACCTCTATCTAGCCTAGCATCGATCCTCGTAGTCCCTATCTTCTCCATATAAACGCATTTTCCTCCGTGAACCACCGCATATACCCCCGTTTTCCCTATCCTTTCCCATATAAACGCAAAAACTGCGCCAGAATTCCTCTATATACCCTACTAGCATCCTCTGTGGCGGAATGTGGCAGGGAACACTTCAGCTTAAATGGGGAAACTATCAGAAGTAACATAAAGCTCAAAAGACATCATGTTAAACAACGCTGTAATTCAACGAAACATGGGGAATATGCGCCATTATTAGAAAGGAAGAATTAGGAAAGTGGACATTCAACCTCCTCAGCCCCAAACTATACAACAGATTTTTCGAGGATCTGTTTCATACACTAATAAGAGCAAGTATTGCTTAAAAAATGTACAACGTTTGAAATGCTTGTTTCTTAGCTTTCATAAACAAATTGCACACTATCAATAGCTAAACTATATTGCTTTCGTTCTTCTAATACTCCATAAACCTGATTTACCTGCTTTCGAAGCAGGGTGTGGTGTCTTCAGCTGCTCATCATATTTGTTTACAGAGAACACTGCAAGGTCACAGGCGCTCTTAACTTCTCTCTCCAATCCTCAATGCGTTCCTAACTTTTTGGTTTGGTTTACTTACTAAAACCCCTGTGCCTGATCATTACACAACATACCTATAAGGGAAGCAAAACATAGAAGTGGTTTTGTATGTTTTGGGAATAGATGAAATATTTGTGTTTTTAGCATCACTCATTTAGCACTTCAAACGTAACTGTATTGTACATCACCTGTCTATCCGTAATATCATATTATTCGATTTTTTGTTATTGTTTTTAATTTCCTGTTTTCAGTTTTGTATATCAACGCTATTACAAATCAGTGTTAACTGTATTGCATCTCTACTGACTATTGTATCCATTTCTGTAATTCGTTCTATCGCTATTTTACGTATTACTGTGAAATCGCAACAAGATCCTAATGGTAGTAATTAAGACACAAGTTTCATAATTTTCATATGAGCGTCTTAATTACCATTACACTGTTTTTGGTCGACCACACTATAACTTCGAAACTTTGAAGTTTTAAAAAAATGTCTTATCTTGTTAACTGTATTTAATTAAATACTAATCGAATGGCAACACTTGGCAACCTTGAGCATGTTTGCGAGTAGTGCAACAGATGGTAGTAGTATTGAGTGCATGCATTATTTATTTATTTTTTTGCAGGTAACTGAAAACAGCACATATTGAAGTAAAGTAAATTAACTCGATTTATTAGAATATTAAAATTACAGTGAACAGAATTTGTCTTGTTTTAAACAAACATATTTCATCGTTTATCTGGGGAATGGATCCCAGTGGAATGCTGATTTCAAGGTGTTAAAAGATATGGACTACGGGGCAGCTGTACGCCCCATCGAGTAAGATCACGATGAACCGCTAAAGTATTATGGATGTCATTACAGTGCAGCTAACTCATATGTAATCAACGCATTATAGTGTGGTCGACCATTAAGACTTTTCCAGTTCAGAGCTACTAAAAACAAATACCTACTTTTGATCCATCTCCCTTTTCTTCCACTATGTATAGACCTGTCGACCTGTTCCGTCCTCAATTAAATATATCACTCCATCATGTTCTCGGTCTTCCCACTTGGCGATATCGTCTAGGTTTACGATTTAATAAAATTTTTGGTATTCGTTCCTCTTTCTTCCTTAATATATGTTGGTACCAATTATTTTTATTTTCATTAATTTTTTTATTTAGATTATACAGAATTTAACTGTTTTCGGATTTCTTCATTTCTTTGTTTAAGGTTTAATCCAGCTACTGCTTTTGATGATGATGATGATGATTATTATTATTATTATTACTGCTGCTGTTATTAATGGAAATATTTAAGTAATGCCAGAAGTACTAGCATAATATTTTGATTCTTTCCGTGTTCTACTTAGTCTGCCACTGTCACCGCTAATACAGAACAGTGGTTTGTTTACAAGTGCTTGATCATAAAAATGTGCTGCTCCTGATATCTCTGCCATCAAGTAAGCGATTAACGCAGGAGTAGCCAATCACAAGCTTAAAAAAATCTGATGCCTTGCACTCGCATGAATTTCTCACTCCTCTACAGACTACAGCTACACATGCTTATTCTTCTGTCTAATTCTTATCTTCATCAAGATAAACTTTTTTTTTATTTTCAAAGTTTATGGTCGCTTTAACATGTTAGTATATCGCGACTTGACAACTTTTTATAAAATAAATATTTAACAATAAAACAATGAGATTATTTAACATACTGGCAGTTTTAAACCATTACAGTGAACTAGTAGATATATAAAATTGTGACGCTATAACTAATCAAACTGATTGAACATTATATACTGTTATATAAATCTATAAATTTTAAAAAAATTCAACTCGAATAGTTGAGTGTTGTTTGTAAATCATTGGGTATCTGGCAGTGTTGATCGTATTGTGGACATCCTACGATTATCTGTTTCGTCGTTAACAATATGTTACCTACACTGGTGGCAGATGGGTGGTTGGTCCTTTGAAAGAAGATAACTGTGTGTGATCTTGGTATGGCCGATTCTCAGTCGGGATATTAAAACCTGATCTTTTTTGGAAAGAGAATTATGGGAAGAAGTGTTGAAAAACTTGATATTATATCACGGAGTTTGCTTCTCTGGAGTCAAGCCATCCTGTTTTCCACTGTTGGTAGAGCTTCTTTTTAATGGTTGAGAAGAGATCATGAGGCTGATGTAGTTATAGTTCAGCCACTTGGTGGATGTTTAGTGGCTTCTTTTGCTGCCTGATCGGCCAATTCGTTTGCTTGTATTTCAGTGTGGGATGGAATCCATATTAAAGACACTTGCTTTCCTTGCTCATTGGCTCTATGAAGTAGTGATTGAGTTTCTTGTGTAAGAATATGGGTTGATGACAGAATGCTTATTGCAAGTAGTGCACTTTTAGAATGTGAGTATATAGCAAATAGCTTTGAACACTGAGTTTTCAAAACATAAGTCACAGCTTGTTTAATTGCAAACGGTTCACTTGAGAACACGGTACAAAAATCAGGAAGTGTGATTAACATAGCGTGGTCTGGATAAACAACAGTACAGGCACGTTTACCATTACACTTTCATCCATCTGTGTCATTACGCATAATATACACATTTTGTTGTTAGATGTAAGAAGAATGCAGTAACCAAAAGCAATATTTACATTTTTACTTTCTCTACTACGTAGAGTAAGTAGGAGAAGAATTGCGTTCCACCGAAAAATTCTATACTAATAATTCACCGGAAATACATGTTTTGAGGGCCCCTGAATTCAAATAAAGCATTTTTGGAAGCATGTCCGTGTGTGTCTGTGTCTGACTGTAAACAGCATAACTCAATAACGAAAGCAGAGTAAGTACAAAACTTGATATTCAAGTTCAGTATCTTCCAAGGATGCGACCCGAATATTTTAATAAACTTCCCCCACCCCAACTACCCTTACATCGAACATTTTACGAAAATTTTTATTTTCTAAAAAATTGCTCTAATGATTTAAATTAAAATACTGTATATTAAACATATTTACACGGCAAATAAAACGTATATCTTGAATTTCCTGGAATAGTCTTTGAAGTCCTTTTCATTCGGAAGGAATTTTGTATAATTTTGTATAACTGCTAAACGTTAAGCGATAGACGAAAAGGTACTACATAATTTAATTTAAATAAGTTTTTTTTGAGGCATAAGCCATTTCTGAGGTATCCGTTATTAATGTTCATGTTTTTGTCATTTCTTAAAGTCATTCCTTGCTTTTCGCGATTGCCTGGAAACAGTATGGAATTTTAAGACCAGCATATAACGCTCAGTTAAACATTTGACTATCCCTGTTCTTCTTGTACCCTAACGATATTGTGATGTAGCTATTTCTGCAAAGGTTTATGTAGGCAGAAAAATAAGCTTTATTAAGAATAGTTTGTATACCCAGTAATATACGATAGAGGGTAGAGAAAGTCATGTAAATGTACCGCATCAGATTTGTTAATAAGAAATCGCTATGTGATCTCTTAAATTCTACGTTCTTTGTATGACCACAAGAAAAAACGAAGAGCGACTTACACTTGAAAAAAACTACAAGCAATTGAAAATTAAAACAAGCAACAAAGAATATCTCGGAAATGGCCAGCATCACAAACAATTTTATTTGACGTAAATTGTGTGCTTTAACGAGATCTACATTTTTTGTGTAGTAAGATTTTGTGTATCCTATACGGTTTACGAATTGTATAAAATTCATTCAGAATGAATAGGACATCACGGACTATTCGCAGAGAATTCAAGTTTTCATTTTATTCGTCATGGATATATTTTATACATATGATATTTTAATTAAAATCGTTGGAGCCATTTTTGTGAACATCAAAAATAATGAAACTTTTCCATGTAAAGGATAATTTGGCTTGCGAGATTTTTAGAAAGTCTTCGTGTTGTATCCTTGGGAGACGCTGATCTTAAATACCAAGTTTGGTATTTAAACGATTTCCGCTTTGGAGTTATGTGGTACAAAAACAGACACATCTACTAGTCGGCCAGAGTATGAAAACCTGCGATGGAAAGAGGAACTAAACAGTTGCGGGGCATCGGAAGGACAGTCAAGTAAAGAAAACCTCCCCAGTTCTGCATTGCATTTATTGGCGAGGCTGAGGCCTGCAAAATGTAGCACTGTTCTCATTGTATGACTGTACATTCCTGTATCGCTTCCCCTCAGTCCCCTCTGATCCCTAGCCTTGATGATGTTAGGCAGCGTCAACAAAAACACTGGCGCTGTCCTCCAAGCGCATTCTTAACGTGGCCGACTACAGCTTGTCTCAACGTTAAAAGACAGTTTGGAGGTAAATGGAATATCTCTGTCGCTAAGTTGCTCCAAGTAATAACATGGTGTAAGTATTTCGTTGTGATAAATTACAACTTTTAACACATTATCCTTGGAAGTATATTTTTCTCTATCAGATTATATCACTTTTAGAGGTCATTATAGATTTTTTTGGGCACAAATTTTTAAAGCAAACTAGTTTTCCAAAAAAGTCCGATATTAGCTGTTTTTATGCTTATCACGCAGTAACTAATAAACTTAATGGTAGAATGAAACGATACTTTTTTTTTCTTAGCTAGAGTAAACTGGTGTGCTGATACCTGCCGAGTTTGAATTCTCTACCTTTCATAAGGTGAACGTTATAATTCTTTAAGTTACAATTATTTTCGGAATATTCCATACCTATGCATTAGAAAAGTCAGCCAGCGAGGAACTTTTTTATTATTGGGTTTACAACGAGAACCATGGGACAGAAAATGTCGAGGAGGGTTGAATACGGTTTTTAAAAGAAGCTGGATCCCTGCAACTTCTTGCATTCAGTGTGTATGACAAAATCATCCATCTATTCAGCTAATAGATGCCATGCGCGACGCAGAAGTCAGCACAGGTTAACATCAGCTGTAAGGAAGTGGGTACGTTTATTCTTTGAAGTGTTATATACGTTATTATTTAACATTTTACGTAAATATTTATGGTGATGGAGGGAAAGCTAGGAAGAAACGAAATGTTTCTAAGAGAAACGCAGATTAACAATGAATGTACTAGATTATTTTTTAAGTAAAATGAGCTTTAGTAAGGCAGTAAAAGAAACAGCTAAGGCTGCCCGGATGTTCGGAAACAGTAGTGTATAGGATAAAAAAGGATCGAATGAAAGGCCTCTAAGGAACCACATAAAATAATGCAAAAGAATGGGAGACGCAAAAACATGCTAAGTTAACGCATAGTAATGGAATGGCGCAAAGCGGAGTGTGGCGAATCGCTCATTATTTGTTGTTTGAAATCATTCCACACACATTGAATGCGATTTTGTCAAGGTGGACAGTGATGATACTCTATCAAATGATAGCTTTTATCATTTTATATCTGTATATTTCTTGGATAATATATATTTTTATGCCTGTAAAGTCGTTTTTCGAAGTACTAAAACTACAAACACGAGACATAAAGTGCAGGTGGAAATTAAATGTTTTACAAATGCCTTAAATAGCACTGCAGATATTTCACTATTTGGTGATGTATCATTCACAACATAAAATTAAAATGACAGATTGATCGCAGTTGGGTGCCAAATTTGCTAGCGTACGTATAGTACATGTTGCAATAGTGCGCCCCATTTAACCTGTACTGTCTTTTAAGCGTAAGACGCGATGTGGTACACATATTTCTACAGAGATACCTTATGGATTCAGGGAGTCTCAAAACGTATAATTCCAGTGAAATTTCGGTATCGAATGTTTTAGTAGGATGCGATACATCCTCTACTTGCTATAGGTAAGTAGTAGAGTAAGTAAAAAGCACAAGTATTTGAAAATTCAAACCAATAACAAAGAATATCTCGAAAATGGTTAATGCTGCAAAAACTGTTATTGCACATAAACAGTGTTCTTAATGTGATCTACATTTTGTGTAATACCAATTACACAACAATCATTCAGAATGAAGAGGTCTTCATCGGTTGTTCGCGGAATATTCAAGATATACATTTTAGTTTCCATGCAAATATCTTATATATGTATTTTAGTCAAAATCTTTAGAGCCGTTTTTGAGAAAAATTTTCCATATAAAAAGTAGTTTGGTTGGGGGAGGATTTTGCTAAAAAATCTTTGTCGCATCATTGAAGATGCTGAACTTAAATACCAAGTTTGATATTTAACCGGCTTTTCGTTTTGTTCACACACACACACACCATGTACATTTTTCTACAAATTATGTTTTATATGGGGACCTCAAGAGTGTGTTACCGGTGAAATCTCGGTATCAAATTTTTGGGTGGAATGTAATAACTCCTCTACTTACTGTAGGTAAGTTTACAGAAACTACAGCGAGTAAAAACAATGAACATCAATGAAAGCCCAACAAATTTCAGAACAATGTGGACAAATATATTGACAAAGTCAGGAACACGTTTGGTATGTTTGATCGCCCTATATCAACCAATCCTTGATTATACAGTGAACTGAAAGGTTTCATTCACAGTGATTGCGCTGAGATGGGGGATCATGTGACGGAAGATATGAAAGAGCAAGGACGGAAATATTAATGTGGAAGCCAGTCAAAATCAGCTGGCCCTTAAAGCAATGGAAGTTAGTAATAGGATATCTGCGACCGGAGTTATGATGAACATATGAAGGTTGCTGGTTGAGATTGATTGAATTTTATTTCTTCCACTAGCTGGGAGATACGGGGCTTGAGGAAATTAATAGGGTCGTGGGTTGGACAACATGCTGCAGTGCGCTAGGTGGGTGGCTTTTCTAGTGGATTTTCTTTGGCTTCATGCGCCCTCTCGTAGCCCGGGATACCTATATGCCAGGAAATCCACGTGTGGAGACCTCGGTAAGGCTAATTGTTATGTAGGAGCTGGAGGTAAGAAACAAGCGTTGCGGAGGATGTGTGTTAAGGACCATTATGGAACTTTAAAAATCTGTGAATATTGCATACTGATTGTCGTCGGATTAGAATACGTTTTGCGGGCCAGAGAATGCAAGCAGTTCACACGAAAGTATGGAAAGGCAAGCGCTAATATTATGGTGTGTTTGGAAAACTACAGCGCATCCTGTATCATTGAATTTGGAGCCATCAATAGAGATTTAATTTTTTTTTATATTTTGTGAACTTCATAATGCAAAAGAAAATATTCGGAAAGTAAAGCCAGATTTACTGTTCTGCCAAAGTAATATCGATCGTAGGGTTACATAGCTGCCAGGGAATAATGTCCTTCAAAGATGCTAAACAAATCATAAAGGTATAGTCAAGCTGAATTCCTTTAGCCACTTAGAAATTATGCGAAAAGTGGATATGAAGCATGAGATAATTTTGTGCAATTTATTTACGGTTCTGATGCGCAATAAAATAATAAACTGAGTCTAGCAGTAGAGAGTCATAGTGAAGGTACAGTTTGGAATCTTGATACATATCTAATATGGAACGGGGTTCAATGTAGCGAAAAAAACTCTCCCTTTCTCGCTCGCTGGGCATTCAGACAAAGCGAACTTTATCCGTGCTCAAGGGTCCCGATCTCTCTACCCGCCCCTATTCTGTGAGGACGCAGGGTGTTTCATTCTTACTCCCAATCTGTTGCGCTTCTCAGAAACACAGGTTAGGAAGAGCGAGACAGGTAAGAGAGACTGTATTATAACACACACGCACACATATGCGGGAAATTACCGGAAGCTTACCGAAGCCTTTGAACGGGAACAGAAGACTTGATCAACGTTTAGATTTACATTTCCCGGAAAAGGTATATAGCATCATATTATGCATAGCTACCATCATGTTAGAAATCATTCAAGGAACAGACAATATAACTTCTCTCTTTTCGCAAGCAAGGAAAAACAAAACTCGAAACAATAAACAAGAAACAGTAGAGAAAAACAAACTTAGTTTACGCCATTTAGGTCAGGCACAGGATCGGGCGACTTTACATTATGTGTTTTTTCTTATAGCTTAATGAATAAAATGAAAACTGCGTGCGCATTGCGTTACTTGACAATGCCATTCAATAAACATGGATCAGTGGACAGGTCAACAACCTGCTTTTGCAGTGAAAAGTTTTTGTAAAAACAACGATAGTTATGAGGCCGCTAAACGCCAATTTCATTATCATTTTAGTATAGGACGCCATGATCCCGTCCCATCTATTCATTCTATAAAAATATGGATTAAGAACTTTGAGGAAACTGGTTCGACACCGAAGAAGAAGCCTCGAGGTAGCGGAAGCACCAAGCGTACACCAGAAATTATTGATGCGCTAAGAGTTGCTGTGAACATATGTTCAATGCGCTCGAAGGTGATGCATTCTGTTGCAATGAACTTATCGGTTAGGACTGTAAGAAGAATATTGCACTTTGGTCTTCACTTTCATCCCTACAAGCTTCGGGTAGTGCACAAACTAATTATTGATGTCTGACTAATCATATTTTTATCTGTCTGGCTTTGTAAACAAACAGAATTTCAGATATTGGTCTCGAAACAATCCTCTTCAATTACAGGGAAACCATTGCACCGTGAGAAAGTAACCGTTTGGTTTGCCATGTCGTCTTAGGGATAATTAGCCCTTTCTTTTTTGAGGATGATGATGCGAGAAAAGCAACGACCGTGACATCAACCAGGTACGTGAACATGATTGAAACTTTTCTTACCAATGAACACACGGTTTCCTTATGCTTCCTGGTTTCAACAAGATGGAGCCAATGGTCACACTACGGAGGCCTCCATGAATGCCGCAAGGAGACTTTTCCCAAATAATCTCCAGTAGAGGTGACATCACCTGGCCAGCAAGATCCCCAGATTTGACCGTGTGCGATTTATTCTTATGGGGATACTTGTCTTTAAAGATCGCAAAATATTGAAACACTAAAGGCCAATATTCCCCATGAATTCGCCAATATTCCACTGGACATGCGTCACTGTATGCACAACTTGCGTGGGAGATTTGAAGAGTACCTGAGAGTGAATGGTCGTCAGTTGAAAGAAGTTATATCAAGAAATAAATGGCATAGTATGTTGGTTAAGAGACACATGTTATACTTATGAAAAGAAAGGTTTTCTTTATGGAATAAACATAATTTAAAATCGCCCGTCGGGCCTATTATAAAGGTATTAGAATTAAGTTTTCGCAAGAGGAATAAAAACGTTAATGGTATGGCTTTTAGGAATCCTTTATGGTATCGAATATTGCAATTTGTTAATTTGCATGATTTTGGCTGAATTGCAACCAGTTGAGAGAAAAAAATAGAATTCGTCAGTTATAAATAATTAAATAAAATGCCAACATACAAAACTACTGTCCGTGTTGTTGATGTTATAATCGATAGGCGTTTCGTTCCCGGTGTATTTGAACCAAACTCACCCCAGTCATTTTGCTTTGCGTTCCAGTTTACTTCGAACCAGTCTCTACCCCAGAGCGAAGTACGACCAGTGTTGACCACGCCTACAGTTTATAACTTGCCTCTTCAATGGTATCGCCCCAGGACATAATTGCGAATTATTTACGGAAGTACTTAGCTTAATGCTTGCGTACTGAATTGCAGGATTCCAAAACCTGACTAAATGGGTTTGGCGATGGAACAATCATCTTATGTTCTAAATCATTGTGCGTAATTTTATAAACATGCTTGGGCTTAACTAGTGATGAGCGTATCATCTTCCCTTCTAAAATAATTTTGATGGTATTTATTACATGATGGATCTGGACTATGGTTGGAAATTCTTCTTGAAAATAAACTGATGAGACAGAATAAGCATTTTACTTTAAATTATTAGTTTTAGATGTTTCAATTGTAGTTTCTCGAGATGCTTTAGTGACAGAAGATATAGACCTTCCGGATGATTTCCTGGTTTAAGCGATCTTAATTACTTCAAGAAATTTCCACTGATTTGGAAAATAGCTCTTTCGAAAAGCAAGATTGAATACAGCAGTGAAAGCATAATTAGACTTTGTACTGTTTGTAAAACAAAATTCGATGCATGTGATATTTTAAGGAGAAAATAAATGTAAATAAATTAGGAAATTCCATAGAAATTTTGTAGTGTTCATAGAGTAAAAATTAAATTATAAACATATAAGAAAGTTGAATTAGATTCCTTGCATAAAAAGAAGAAACAACATAGTTACCTTCGGAATCCCTAGATATATCCTTAGATATTTAGCAACTATCTCGCTATGTTCATGTGTTTTAAATATACCAAAATATATGGAAAAGAATAGGCATACGGTTCTAAGGGTCTCAAAACTTGCATTTCCGGTGAAATCTGGATATCGAATATTTGTATCGAATGCAAAATTGTACTTCTTGCAAATTATGTAGGCGGCCGAGAAAATAAAACTTCGGACGAAACAAGTTTTGCTTTGGGCTGGCCCCGTAGCTCAGTCGGTAGAGTACCTGCCTGCTGTGCGAGGGGTCCCGGGTTTGATCCCCGGCTGGGGGAGGGAATTCTTCTGTAGACAAGATTATTCCCTATCCTCCCCAGGGTCTGAGTGTGTGAATGTGTGAGTGATCTAATGATTAAAACTCAACGACAATAGAATACAGTTAACGCCATTGCCAATAGGCAAGAAGTTCCAAAGGAACTGTCAATGTAGTTAAAGGCGGGGTATAAATGGAACTAAAAGAAAAGTTTTGCTGTGCTTTAAGGTTCAATTAGTTATCGTACACTCATGCTTAATTTGCAGGTATATTCTAATTTAAACCTCAAATACTGTAAGTTGCCTTCCCAAAACAGTTTCCCAGGATTCCTTTATCACCTTTAGAATCCTAGGATTGAATTCTGTAATATTGTAACAACTTTCAACTCGATTCCAGCGTTTGTTAAAGTGTACATTGAAGCTAGGAAGCAAATCGACGGAATAGTGCTGTACATCTCTAAAATGGCTGTACCGAGAAAGAGTTACACACGGGGTGACGCCCACCGTATCTTTCGACAGAGATCCCATTGAGTATCATCCCACGCACAGGTTATTATAACCTGGCTTGAGAAGGCTACGTTTTCAGTCATACAGCACACGAGGAGCGCTTGAGTTGCTGGCGAAGCTAATGCTCTTCTGGGATACGTACCTACATATACACTCATATACACTTGTTATAAATTTGGGGGGGATTTTAGGGTAAATTTAATATTTTAAAATGGGAACATGCAATTAGGGTAAGTTTAAATTGACCCTAAAATGACCATCATAATGTCCTCCAAACAAAGCACGACTAATGACATTTACTTCCCCCATAATATCAAGCAACTTTTATTCAAGATTTTTCTTTCTACAACGGTTAGTTTTGGAGATTTGTACAGTCTCCACCCTTATAATTCTCTATGACACACTCACAATTTACATATATGAATGCTATCTGGCAATGCTGCTCGAAAGCTTAACAGGATCTACAAGTATTACAAAACAAAGGTGTCAAAATCTTGAACCGCCTGAATCTATTGATGGTTACCAAAGTTTATTCTCACTCACAATAATTTTGTCCTTGTCTAGCTGTTTAAGATTTTCCTCAGTGAAATTTCCTGACATACATAATAAATTATTGCATAGTAGTATCGTACTTATTTTTAATTAAAATGTGCATAGATACAACACAAGAAGGTCAGGCGATTTCGTTGGGTGCATTAATGATTCAACCAAATATGTATCCAAAGGACTTTTAACCTTAATCACTCTACAACTGACAAATGATTTAAACCAGATTACATGCTTTAACAAATTGTCACTCGATCAACTTGTTAAAGGTATGTAGGCCATAAGAACACACATTTTATACTATATGATATAATATATCTTATTTAATTTATTGTTCATTGTAATATTGTTTAACTGTTCACTGCCACATGTATAATACTTTGTACTGTCCCTAGCATAAGTCTTCTTGACTCTTCGAGCCTTTATGAAAAAATAAATTAACACCGAGGTATGCCGGCTTTGTAATCGTCGCATGGTTAAACAAATGAATGAAAACATCAAATTCGGCTTATATATACATGTAAAATGTGCCAGCTTAGAAAACAGTATACTTACCTGACCGCACCATATCTTTCATGTTCTTTTTTCTGGAAAATTAAAAAATCAATGCATTTTCATGCAATTATTTAAAAAGATTGCACATCGAAAAGGATTCAATGGGATGCATTTTCTGATTTTAAGCCCCTTAAAAATGAAGCAACGCATCTGAAGTTAAGTGAATTGTCTAAGCCTATTCCAAACCTGGTTACAACTGGGCAAACCGTATTTTTCGAAAAATAATTACTCTTCTTCTTTAACGGACTACGCTCCGCTTTGTAGGACTTACTACACCCCAAGGAATTATAAGCCAATGCCTTGGGTCAGTAACCTGTCGATGAGCAAGCAAACTCAGGATCATAGTACATCCAGGATGGGTGATCAGCCCAATGCCTGGTATGGCGGTGAAGAAGGAAATAAATGTAGTGATGAAAGGGATGATAGGAAAATTCGCGGGTCAAATTATTCAACCCAGCATTCGCCAAATGAGGAAAATCGTGAAAATATTTTAGGCCAGGTTGGTCGGCTCCGGGAGTTTGAACCCGGGACCTCCCGAATGGGAGTCGTACACGTTACCGCGGCACAAATACTTAAGTATTTAAAATAGAAGTTTCTCCTGTGCATTTGATTCCCAACATTTACATAGTGGGGAGAAACACTTTACATTAATCTGCCATATTAAGGAATTCTACACCTTTAGGAAAGGTTCATTTGGGAAAACATGGACTAATCATAGCTTGTAAACACATGTAAGGGAGACTCGAAAACTTGGCAGCACGATGATTATAGATACTTTTTAAAGTTTTTACTTGAAACTTGAGAATATAACATTCACATGTTTTAGAATAATATATGAAGTGAAAATGAACATCAATTTTTTGAAACTGCTCATCGGATTTAAACCATTTCTTCAATGGCTAGAAACTTCAACGTTTATTACAGATATAGGGTGTGATCTTACGAAAATGTCATTATTTAAAAACAGAATTTAACATGAAAATGATATTTTACTTGCACAGACCACCTGTAAAGCAATTCTGAGTGCTTATGCTTCACGGCTGTGTTGATGATTTTGAGCTGTTTAGTATTGCTAAGTTTGTTTTGCTTGAGGTGGTTAGGTTATCAGCTCTGATTTCTTTAGAATAGTATTTAACGTTCGTTCTCAGCATTACATGCGGTGGGCAGTGATGAAATGAAATGGTAAAGCAATAATGATTATTGCTAAAGAAAATTTGGGAAGAAAACGTTCCAGATCTAAGTAGCCCCACGCATTTGCTACTTATTAGTACAAGGGAAAACCCTGGAAAGAAAAGAAAAGAAAAAAAAAATCAGTCAGGTAGGACGATCCTGGTAAGATTTCAATCACAGACCTCCCGTTCATGAATCTGTGTTTTAACGACCTCGTCCAATCGTATCGGTAGCTCTTCTGGTATAACCGTGGTAATCAATATAAACAAACGAAGTTGATCTTTGTAATGAAGCATTTTTCTCTTTTTTCCGTTCGAAATAGCAGATACACATGGTCTATAATCTTACTTTTGAAAAAGTATTCTAGCTATTGAAATATTTTATGACAACAGTTAGACGCGGTACATGAAATGGTGTCAATACAGCTATTGTAAAATGCCTAAAAGAAAAGCAAAATCGCAGCTGTCCCGACCCACTTAGGCAGCAAGGACGATTAAATTTTATCGAATCGGGGAATCCAGCTCCAGGAATACCCAGACTTCAGATTTACCTGAGGAATCATCAAGTAGCCAGGTCTATGCTACAGAAGCAAGAAAATCACCGGTCTGCAAGATTCTGGGAAAACACAAGATTCAGAGCGCATAATAGGAGCCTACTCTTCCGTAACAGATCAGATTTTAATTACAGTGGGGATGTTGATTATACGAATCAAAATAGAGTATAAATCGGTCCTATGGATAACATTTGTCCGATATGTAATCCGAAAAATCAACTGACGAGTTAAGTGGTCCCTATTGTAGCTTGGTTAACACATTGAATGCATACAAGAACGTTTCCCTCTCTAAAACTTATACGCTTCCATGAGTTATTACCGAGGCATTCCCAACTATCATTAGAAAATGCGTGCTATTTCAGATGAAGTCATTCGTTGTCATTTCAATGTTATACCTACTTTCAAAATTCAAGACAAGTTTACAATTTAATTGCTGGTATACTCCAACAAATAGATATACAACCAGGGTTTGGCAGTTTTGTCTTATTTCTGCTCCTTATTAACAACGCCTTAGTTTTGGTTAACTAAAATGTTTGAATAATGATTTGGAGTATACAACTTTTTTTAGAGATTGACATAATTACAAAAATAATATAAAAAGGAGATTTATTAAATTTATTAAAATTAGTGTACAGAAAATGATAGTTAATTTACACTACAAGTAGAAAAATGCCTACAATAATAATAATGAGATAATTTAGAAAATTAATTAAAGCATATTTTTCCATGCACTTGCTTGAAAAAAATTAAAAGAAAATTAAGAAAATCAGTTTTGAAGCAGTTCTTACAAAATTATAGTATAAACTCTTTTGAGTTCCCAGATTATACGAAATTCATTGCAAATATTGAGCACTTCACAGCCTATGATGGCACAGGGACAATAGCAACCTGACTGTACGCACTTATTAACGCGAAAGTTGGAAAACTGACCTGCCTTATACCTAGTTTGGAACATGAATTCATAACTGTAATTACACCTGCTCCCTTCATCCATAAGCAAACCTTTCCAGACTAACCATTAAATTGAATTTTATTTTCCCAAGAATGCGAGTAAAGAGTGTACAAATTTACACTTATTTCTCATTTGAATATGAAATTCATATGATTTAAAAGTTATCCTTATGTAAACGCCGATAATATAAAACTCTTTTAATAGTGAATGTAAATGCAAGAAAATAAACAAATAATAATCTGAAATTGAAAAAAAAATCTAAAAATAGAAAACGGTATAAAATGAACAAAAATATCTATTAACATCCATTTTTATAAGCTGAGACTCGTGATTTATTTGGACGTTAGTAATGCCAATGATGCAACAGTTAAAAGATGACATACGAGGGTGACACTGAAAGTTTTTAAAAAAATCAAGCAAGAATAAGTTTTAAAAAATTTAGGGATTTTGTTTTTCAAAATATTCCCCTTTTACATAAATACTTTTTTTGCATTCAATGAAACCTGTTCTTTAAGCAATGATGTCACTCTTCTGAGGCACTTCAGAAACCAGGTTTTTATAATGTCCCACTACTAAAGCTAATGACGAAAACGTAATACCACACATTTTGTCTTTAATTTTTGGAAACAAAAAAGAAATTGCAAGGTGCTACGCCAGGGCTGTATGGTGGAGCTGACCTTTAGGATCATCCAGATACTAGCTTGTTATTTTTGTGCTGTATGGGATTGTGTGTTGTCATGATGGCAATATTTTTTCCTTTTGGGCATTTTTCACCAACTTTTTCAAAACTTTGCTGTAAACAGACAGTTGTGTACCATCGGCAGTAACATTACATCTATCTTCCAATGCTATAGTAGCAATACGATCCGTTTAAAAAAAACTAACAACCGTCTTTTTACCAGCACTGCGAATTCGTCGGACTTTTGTAGGCTTAAATTATGTTCGAAAGACCGATTAAGCCGATTGACTTTTCTTTTCAGGTCCACAACAATAAATCCAAGATTCATCACTAGTAACAATATTCCAAACCAAATTTGAAGTGCTGCCTTGGAATTTTTCCAGAGTTTTTCTGCACCAATCATTGGTTGTTGTTTTTGATCGGGAGTCAGTTTATGTGGAATCCACCGACAACAAAGTTTTCTCAAGTTAACTGTTGATGTAAAATGTTTTGGATTTGACTCATACCAATGCCCAGTGTCGCCCGAATATGTTCATAAGATGTCCGTCGAACTTCTTCAAGCATTGTTCAAACAGCGGCAATATTTTCATCAGTAACAGCAGTTCTTTGGCGTCCTTCACGATATTCATTACTAATTAAAAACCATCTCTTTTCAATTCGCCGTAGCAATTATAAATTGTCGCTTTGGATGGAGTTTCTTCACCAAATACATTCTAAGCCGATCTTCACATTGTTTGGGCGTTAATGACGATTTAAAATAGTAGCAAATTATAATCCGGAAATGTTCTAGTCAAATTCATTTTTGGGTGAACACACATCTTTAAATGATGACAGACTATTAAAGCAAATCGAACAAACTACCCAATAAACAACTCGCAAAACATTAGGAAGTAACTGTCGAATATGAATAAATTTCATTTGTTTTTATAAACATGGCATTACGAAAATTTTCAGTATCGCCCTCGTATCATCAGAATCCGGGAGCTGCTTACCATCGTTGTCTATGAAAGTATCTGTATAACAAATAGTGATTTCTGCAAAAATGGGACTGTTGGTAGATTATATTGCAATAAGGACAATGAATCGCAGCAGACACGAATATCCATGCTGGCAAAGCCATAGGTAAAGGCTATTATTACATAATAAGAATTAAATACATCTGTTTATGGAACATTAGGCTGTGTTTCACTTTTTCGTGAGATTTTGGCAATAAATAAAGCTAATTTGGCGGCATAATACAGATGATAGGTAATTATTTCTGTGATTGAAGAAATTAGCACTCTTCCAAAGCTATATTCAACACTTTCAAACCAACGAATAAGAAACAAGCTTAATCTTCACTTGTAATTATTTCAGACTGGTTTACTACAAGTAGGTCCTTCTATTAGAAAAAAAAGGTCTGGCGTGTTACATTTACATGACTTTCTCTACCCTCTTTCGCGTTTTAGTGCGTATATAAACTATTCTTACTAAATTTTATTTTTCTGTCTACTTCATTTTAATCCAAATAAACCTTTGCAGAAATAGTACATTACACATTTCGTTATGCATACAAAGAGAACAGCGATAGCCAAATGTTTTAGAATTGGACGCTATATGCTGCCTTAAAATTCTATACTCTTTCCATGCAATCCCTAGAAACAACTGAATGTTTACAAGACTTTATAAAGAATGACCAAGTAATGAACAGTTCGAACCTTAATAACAGATATCTCGAAAATGGCTAATGCCACAAAAAAGTTATTTGAAATAAATTGTGTGTTTTAAAGAGATCTATATTTCTTGTGTAATACGTTTTCGCTATCGCTTAATGTTTACTAGTTATACAAGATTATACAAAATTCCTTCCGAATGAAGAGGACTTCAGAAGTTATTCCCAGAAAATTCAAGATACATACTTTATTTGTCATGTAGATATCATTAATATGTGGTATTTTAATCAAACTTTTTAGAGCCATTTTAAAAAAATAAAACATTTCGAAAAATTTTTCATGTAAAGGGTAGTTGGGGGGAGGGATTTTCTTGGAAACCTTCTTGTCGCATCTTTAGAAGGTACTGAACCTAAATAGCAAGTTTGGCGCTTATCCGACTTTTCGTTTTTGAGTTATCTGTTCACGGACCTTTTTCTAAAACTTCCTTTTTTATCCAGGGAGCCTCAAAATATGTGTTTCTGCTGAAATCTCAGTATTGAACTTTTGGATGGAATAGGTACCTTCTCTGCTTACTACGTACGTACGTGATAGAGAATGTAATAGATATTGCTGGCAAATTAACCTCTCTTAAACAAACATGTTCAATCTTGTACACTACAATGACATTTTCGCACATGTACATGAAAAAAATGGAAATTGAAATGGTTATCAATCAACAGCAAACTTCATGAAACTCGCTCAGGCTGCACATGACCTTTTTTGCATTATCGAAGTCTCAAAAGAAGATCAAGAGAAGACCCGACTTAGAATTGGGCACTCCAAACTAACGCACTGTTATCTTCTCACTAAGGACCAACCTCCAAACTGTACCAGCTGTAACATTCCTATAACCGTTGTGCATATCCTTGTAGATTGTCCACAGCACAGTAAATGCAGACAAGCCGGCATTTCCAATCTTCCCAATGCAGTTAACACACCCAATAAGAAGACGCTACAGTCTCTAATGGATACAGAACTCTCTGATTTACTGTAAATGTATAGCCAATTCCATGCTTATGCAATTGTAAATTAATGTATATAATTATGTATTATATATGTATATCATAATGCATTTTATGATCACAGGTCGTGATAAGACCTTAAATAAACCTTTAATTAAAAAAAAGACTTTTTTGTGGGAAGGAAACAGCGGAATACCTTCTGTTACTTGCTATTCTTCAGTTGGCCTAGCTCCGTCCTAAGTCTGTATTGTGGCAGCTCAACGATTTCGTGTTTTACAAAACTGGTTTTACTATCAGTATAAAAGCTATCTTTGTGCAAAACACTTAAACAGAAAGAGGCCCCAAATGTGTCCTTCTTGCCAAAAATGGAACAGGAGTTTCCTTTCTTTTTCTTTTAAATTTTAAATCTGTTAATTGCTGTTTACTTCAGCGCCAGACATTCAGTGTTGACAAATACAATTCACAGGCCATGTCGGTTTGAACAAATCACGTTCGACTGTCTTCCGTAATACTACGAGTGCTGATAGTTTTTCGGTAATTTAAGTGAGGGTAATGAAGGTTGCTGTCATGATAATAATTATTCCGAAACCGAAGGTCGAGAAAGCATTATCTAATTGCCACAGCGTGAGTTTGAAAGCTCAATTATCTAAGAAAAATTGGGTAAGATAATTACAATGCGAAAACGGTGCGGGTTTTTTGTTGTTGTTGTTGTTATTGTATCTTTGAGTATAATCATTGAAATGGCTTACTATTTCGTATTATGCGTTAGATCTTGTACCATTTATTTTATATTTTGAATTCGCAGATACTTAATCTCGCCATTTTTACAGTTTGTACCAACCCTAATAGTGAACAAGAATATTATTGAGGATAGGATATTCAAGGACCCTAGTTGAACCAAAGCAGAGATTATAGGAATAAAAGAAATGAGCGTAGGAAAACAAAACTATCAGTTATTAGTTTTTGAGCACTGTACCTTAAAATTATCGATTAAATTTGATTCCGATTGGTGAATAAGGCATCACTAAGACCGTACATTGGTTGAAAGGCACGGTGTGTAATTATCACTGAAATCTTGTCGAAATGAGATTGTTGCATCTGATTCGCAATTGTTTCCTATTTTTAAGCTAAAGAACAAGGAATTCTTTCTTAAAGGACATAGAAACCCATGTTAGGTAGACATTGGTATGTAATGAATTCAATATATAATGGATTTTCAGTTTATTTACTATTTAATAATTTGATTCAGCAAAATATATCTTAGCAAATACAACGCACGGTTTCATCTTATTCGAATAAATTCCCTCGCGTTGTGTGCCCATGAAATTTTTAAGATAGAACACACTTGTGAAATTACTAAATTATTTCTTAATATAGCACTAAAGTTTACAATAGCAAATAGGACATGAAAACCATGTTCAAAGTAAACATATGTATTCTAAATTATTTTGTGGATGAAGCCGTTTGGTTTTGTAGATCCTGCGCACCCTTAAGAGTAGAAGTGTATGAAGAAGCAGGAGCAGTTTTGCAAAAGGACAATATTAACCATTAACGGTATTAAGCCTATTTAATCTTTAAATGCTATTAATTACATAGTATACCTTGGACAAGCATTATCGATCTTATGCAAATCCGTATACGGCACTGACATACGAGAACAATTACAAATTTATAGTTTACACGAAAAAAATTGATTCCTAAAACAACAATGGTTTGAACGCATTAAAAGAATGGATATACAAAACAAGCATCTTTACACTCCACTAGGTAAAAGATCAATAGTAAGACCGATACTACGATGGGAAGACAGTCTTTGAGGCGAAACAGGCTTTGAAGTCTATCCTTAAGGTAGAAGAATAAGAGGAAAAAGAATTGGTTGTCGCACGATTAATATTCAGTGAAATGTATCTTATGACTCTGTGAGTAATTGTGTTTTACATCAACTGATTTTAACTAATGCCGCAGACTATTTTGCATTAATGATGGGACACATGACATTTCTGCAAAGAGCAGCTCTCATTTTGTTTTAGAGCTGTAACCAGTGACCTTGAAATTCATTAATGTTCCTAGGTTTCTACTCGGCAGAAACACAAGCAAAACTTTTTTAAAGATACTTAAGGTTGTTCATCTAAGTTTTGATCTGAAATTAGGTCAATGCAAAAGTCAATGCTATGATGGTGCGTCCAATGTGGCTGGTGTACGTGGAGGTCTTCAGGCAAAAATATTGCCTATATGTTGTTCCCAAGGTCGCGGGTTCAAACCCGGCGGAGGGCGATGGATTTTTTTCGGGCGTAAACCCCCTTAGCATGGCTTCCTTCGGAAGGGAAGTAAAGCCGGTGGTCTCGTGTCGTAGATTTACGGCACGTAAAAGAACCTCAAGCCTGATAAAGAGGCCTCTGAGCAAAATTACCGGTCTTTCACGCCCAATATGGAATGGGACGCTAAGAACCATAGCTGTTAAAGAGCGTCCATAAATAAAACTCAATTGAAATTTCAATTTACTATATGTTGGTTGTTTGCCCATTCTCGTAGCCTAATGGTTCAGGATACCTAAAATGCAATAGGTTGCCGAAATGTCCTGAACCTAGTCAAAGACATGATTGTTTACCTAAAGCCTTCCCCATAAAAGGTTGGCCTTCTTTTATCAGCTGCAACGTGACAATGATACATCAGTTAGTTTTCGGCCATTTTACCCAACAAGGTGTACAACTCGTTATGTTTCTGCAATTACCACGAGCTCATTGAATTTATGTTGGAACAATCCTTAATTGAAAAATCAGATGCTGGGACCTAAGCACGTGTTTTTACCTGTAAATGAAATTCGTTTTATTTCTTTTGCTCCTAGCAGGTTGTATACACCCTGAAAACAGCTAAAAGCTGTATTCAGGTATTCTTATATACAGGGCGATCAAAATATTTAATATGAAGGTTTATGAACTATAGCAAGCAAGAAGATCCGCTTGAATTACTGGCTCACAAATGATATACACCCCCTCAAGAAAGTATTTGTATACACTTTAAAAACTCTAGCAGCCAAATTAATATAGGGGGGAAATCTAATATTTTTGAAACATAGAGATTTTTTGAAAAAAAAAATGCCAAAATTCCAACTTTTTGTACGTGTCCTTTTTTTCAAAATTATCTTCCATGCATTGGGTAGAGCATTCGTTTTGTACATAGATCCACACACTTTCACCGATATGTGACTTAAACTGGTGGAGAAATAAATTCGTGAAGTCGTAAAAAGTGAGCCGAAAATGAGGAATCAAGGCAAAAACGTTGAAAATTCCCACTTTGGCATTTTATTCTTCCATCAACTAAAATTCTATTTTCACCGCAAAATCAAGTAATACATAAAAAATTGCTCTACCCAATGCATGTAAGATAATTTTGAAAACACCACGTACAAAAGAGTTGCAGCTTTGGCATATTTTAAACAAATTATAAAATGATATAATGAGCGATCTGAAAAACCACCAAAACACATAAACTGTATTACCATTTTATCTTTATGTCCATTAATTTGGCTGCTAGGATTTTTTAAAATGCAGACAAATACTTTCTTGAGGGGCTAGGTTCATCCTGAAACCTATATCGAAATCTATTTTAGAAAGGCGATGTATCATAAAAAGGTCGAACGTTAAATATCTTAATAAAAGATTCTGAAATCGAGTGCTAAATCACCCATTTAAACTCCAGGAAAACAACATCTACTATTACTAATCGGTTCGTTTGAATGGTCTTGCGGGCTGCTTTGGTTACTGAGAGGAGAATTAATCACTATTAAGTTTTGTGCTATTTTAATCAGGGTCGCCCATCTGCATTGCATGCTGCGTTGCCGCTGCAGGACCACGGGTTCGAATTCCAAACAGTGCTGTTGAAACAGGCATATAAATTGTGGCCCCATTGCTGCTTTCATGGAATCTAAAAGTGGGTTTGGGGATAAACGATTCGATATTCCCCTTGAAAGAACTCTGCGAGGGGGAAAGGGAAGGAATGCTCATGCGTAAGAAAGTGGCTCAGGTGGTTGACATCTTGGTACAGTAATTATATGGATTTGCCTCGACAACAGGCGGTCTTTTTTGCTTTAACATTTATGACAGAGTTCCGTTCTTAGGGGTTTCCGCACAATGGTCTGAAAACTAGGACTCAAATCTAACTCATAGAATGCATACCGCTTGGTAAAGAAGTGTTGCCGTGCTTGTGATTCTGGGGAGGTTGTAGTCGAATACAAAACTGTTTAATTGCTCGAAATGCAAAACAGAACTGACGTTTTTATTGCAGTTTACTTCTGGCACGGTTATATCCCTAGGGATAATGCACTGATAATATGCATCGTATTGTGCAGACAAAGTACGAGGCGTATTCTAAAACTAAGGTCTAGTGAACAATATTTAATGGATGGTAGGCCTGAATGACGTTACACGTCTGCAACGCTGTCTACCGACTCCTGAGGAACCTACCGCAGTGTTAATGTGATGCAGTAGGTGTTTGCCAGTTGATGAGAGTAGATCCAATGACCGCGACAATCGTAGATCCCTCAGTTGTCAAGTGGGCGGCGTGATTATATTTTTGCTGGCAAAAGGATCGTCAGCTGCGGTCATCCATCGTGAGTTATGCCTTGTGTATGGACCGGACATAATGAGTGACAAACAGGTTCGACACTGGTGTCGAGAATTTCGAAATGGCCGCACAAATGTGCACGATGAACAGTGTAGTGGTAGGCCCAGTATTGACCGACATCTCTGAGCAAGTGAACCAAAAACGTCGAAGTGATCGGTCTGGCTGAAGAATCCCCAAATGTTGCTCGAACCTCACTTTACAGGATTGTCGTTGAACAGCTTGGATATGGAAACTTAGTGCGAGGTGGGTGCCAAAGCTGCTCGCCGGTCAGCGCAAAGAGCAACAAATGCGTAGTGCGCACAGTTTTTGGAGAGTATAGATTAGCGCTATAGACTATTTCCTTTTCTTGCATTTGAAACAGTGGCTGGGTGGACAACGATTTCAAACCGATGATGAACCCAAGACGAGCGTTACCAACTGGTTCAAGTCCCAGGCAGAGAAGCTCGTGCAGCGTTACAGCAAATGTATAGATGTAAACGGCGATTATGTGTAAAAATAAAGTATATATATATAATGTAGACACATATTACTGTCAGTAAAAGCTTTGTCTCGTGAGCGATGTTATTATTATGACCAAACGGACCTTAGTTTTGGAATACGCCTCGTACTTGCAGCAATACCACCAGATGCTTGTTTTCTCGTAGAGTTGGCGTACATAAATGATGGATCCCATCAGCAGCAACTGTTTGTTTCGAATTGCAGACAATGTTTACTGAAATATTTCCATCTTGAAAGTAATAACCATTACATTTTAATCATTTTAGTCCAAATATGCACTGAAATCTCTATAGGTACTTATTAAGTTTGAAATGCTTGTAATGTTTGGTCTTCACCTAATCATGGTTTAATATATTTTGTAGAAAATGTGAATGCGGATGATGATTAGATTGATGAACTATTAGATGAACTGATTAGAAACGTTTCACATTTTCGACTGTTCCATCATGCATGTAGGTAAGGTGTACTATTTAATTAATTATTACTGGTGCTTGAGTTTAACGCATTTTGTTTCTGTTACAGGTGAGTGGAAGGAAGCCGTAGATGATTTCTGGGTAAGTGATGTGAGCTATACAATACAAAACTTTAAGTGCCGTAAAATTTAACAACAAATTCTTTTCTTAAGATCGAACTTCTCATGAGATCACCAGGGCGTTAAAGCACTAGGTTATTGCATTTCAAAAAGAAAGATTTTCAGGTTGACGCCTCTACATTTCACGGTGTAATGTTTTGGAAGTTTTAATAAGAAACACCTTGTTTTATTAGGTACTTTTGCCTTAGTGCAGGTCTATATTCTTTTGTGAAATTCAACTCTCCAACTCTATTTTCTGCTGCATATTTTAACTGTTATAGCTTCTCCTCTTCTTGAGGCATCTAGTATCTCAGTTCTTATTCTACACAGTGTTCTCATTTTTTTTATTTTATTTTTCCTTCAGTGGCATCTAGCAGAAGTCCTCTTCTTCTCATGATGCATCCTCACCAGTTGCCTTTTCTGTTCTGTACAGCGTGCAATATATAACTCTTTTCGTCCACTCTTCTTAAAACTTCTTCGTTCGTTATCCTTTCGTCCACCAAATCTTCTGCATTTTTCTCCAGCACCACAACTCAAAACTCTATTTCAAAACTTTATTTCCATTTTCTTCATTGTCCATGTTTCATCTCCCTATAAAGTTAAACATTTTAGACTTTACATCCTACTCTAGAGGAAAGTCATAAATGTCTACCAGACTAGCTGTTTAACCTCCTTATAACCAGATAGAAGCTTCTGTGTAAGAATAAATTACTTCAAAGCTGCTCAGAAGTACTTTGTCTCAAAGTAATTTTTAATGTATTTGAAGAAAAGATAATGACGGTGACGGAGACAAGCGGAAGAGGCGGTGATAATACTTTTGTTCACGATAACTAATTATTATTAGATGACGGATGGCAGAAAAATGAAGGAAAGCAAAAAGTAGTGATAAGGATAGGTAAGTAACGAACAGTGAATATTTTAGTGTAACTAAATTTACTCAGTTCAAATTTGCCATATTCTTCGGTATTAATTTCTATAATTTCCAAACATTTTATCATTATTTTACTGGTACCTATATTTATAGTATGTTTCATGTTCCAGTAAATTTTAAATCTCAGGAAGACGGAACTAGATTATGTAATTCCTGTTTAAAAATTAAATACGTAGCATTTCTTTATACAGTAGACCCTCGATAATTGAAAATCGGATAAACCGAAAACTCGGTTAATCCGTAGTAGCTGGTCCCTGCCGAATTACATGGGAAAATCTACCGCTTATACCGAATTGAGGATAATTCGTACTAGGAACTAAAATTTGGTCCCCTCATTGCATATTCCATATGTTATTTTTCGTTTAAACCATGTATGTTGTGCGTGCACTACGATATTTTCCGTTACGCATTTCATATAATTTTTCTCAATTTTGTTTTTCACTGTCCGGCGCCATGCTTCAAAAGAAGGCTCGGGAAATCCCCAAGAAAGAAGGAATTTCTGGGTAGTGTCTTCTGAGGGATAGCTAAGGCGTTTTCAGAAGAAGCATAAAATCAGTGCTGTCAGTGTCTGTCGGGAGGCACATAGAGTAAACAAGGAAGATGCCAATTAGTGGGCGTTGGAGTTTCAATCCAAGTTCTCTCATCATCACCCAAGAAGTGTGTTTAATATGAGTGAAGCAAGCGTTTTCTATAACTTGATGCCTAAAAAACACTACGTGCCAAGGGCGGAAAATGCCGTGGAGGAAAATGCAGCAAGGAGAGACTGACGGTGGTCCTGTGTTGTAATTCAGATGGTTCTGAGAAGCTCAAACCTTAGTGATAGGAAAATACAAAAATCCACGTTCTAAAAAGGACAACCTATTCAATCTGCCAAGTCAGTACGAAAATAACAATAAAGCTTGAGCGACCAAATCTCTTGAAGATTCAACAACAAATGGCTGCGAGAAGGAATCTTTTGCTAACTTTGGACCACTGCTCGGCACATCAGTTCATTGACCTGAAACTTCCGAACATAGAAGTTATCTTCTACTAGCTAACATTGCGAGCCATCTGCAACCATTGGGTCAAGGAATAATCGCCTCAATGAAGCGCAATTACAGACGCCGATTGGTAAAAGCTGTCATCAGTACAATAGAACTACAAGAAACAGTTCCACATGGAATGTACTGCAAGCTATACACAACATACTTGCTGCTTAGGATGAAGTTACAACAGGCACCATAACTAACAGTTTTAAGAAGGCCTGGACAGCAACTGATAACGCCGCTGAAACTGATCAGGAAACCGATGATCCACATCTGAACTTATAATGTGGATACAATTGGAATTCTGATAATGCTCTTCTACACGCTTACATCCGGTTGGTGCCCTTTTGTACCGTCATTATGGAAGAATGGACGTAGGTATACAACATCTGTGCTGCTGAAGAACCAGTCATTTGCTGATGAAGTGATGATGCAGAAGAGAATGATGGTTCTTTACTGTTATCTTCTGAGGTGGAACATAAAGATACGACACCGCGATCCCGCGCTAAAGTTACAGCTGCAATTTGTGTTCTCGAGAGATTTTCTGCCACTTCTAATGTCTCCATGCCATTTCAGGCTGCCCTGGATGAGGTATCTTCAGAGAGTGCCATAGTATTACGACCAACGGTCCGCCAACAACAATTAATGTTTTTTACTTTCTATAGTACCTATAGTAAGTAGGGGAAGTATTGCATTCCACCCAAAAATTCGATACCGAGATTTCACCGAAAATACATGTTTTGAGACCCCCTGAATCCAAAAAAGCATTTTTGGAAACATGTCCGTGTGTGTGTGTCTGTCTGTCTGTCTGTGTGTCTGTGAACAGCATAACTCAGAAACGAACAGACGGATAAACACCAAACTTGGTATTTCAGTTCAGTATCTTCCAGAGATGCGACACGAAGGTTTTCAAGAAAATCTCCCCACCCCAGATTACCCTTTACATGGAAGATTATTCGAAAGTTTTAATTTTCTCAAAAATGGCTCTAACGATTTTGATTAAAATATCATATGTTTAAGATATTTTTATGACAAATAAAATGTATATCTTGAATTTCCTGGGAATGTCTCAAAAGTATTCTTCATTGTGAACGACTTTTGCATAACTGGTAAACCATAAGAGATAGACAAAATTTTACTGCACAAAAAATGTAGATCGCGTTAAAATACACAATTTATGTCATATACATTTTTTTGGGTGAGTGAACCATTTTCGAGATATTGCTTGTTATTCCCTTAAATTTTTCAATACTTATTTTCTCAAATGGGAATTCAATATTCATTTTTTTGTCTTGGATATGCAAAGAGTAATATCTGTGGCAACGGGAATGGTGCTGCACCTAGCAACCAGCTATTAAGAGATATGTATGTGCTTCAAGGCTACTGATATCTATAGTGCACTTGTAAATGTATATTTCCTTACATCTACAAGAAAATTAGCAATAAGATAGAGTCTGCAAATGTTTATCTCGATTAACATGAAGTAGATGGAGAATAAGCGTTTGTAAAAATAGTTTGTACAAGAATAGAGAAAGTCATGTGAGTGTAACACATAAGATTTTTTTTTTAAATTATAGAACTAAAATGTGTAATGGATAAGAGTTTTAAGTAAAACATGTGTTCCGATTAAAACTTAGTGTTAAAAGAATGGTATATTTAATGTTTCATAAGGTTATTGTTTGTTGTATTATACGACCCACTAATTAAATAAGTGCAATATTGTTCTAAATAGTACTGTTTTAAAAAATTATGACAAGCATTTGACAGTATACTTTCTCAATTAAACAAATGCCACATATACCTTATACAATAGTTATTTTTACTCTTTCTTAGAAGTGGAACACCCTCATTCGTTGGTACTCATAACAAGAGAGAAAGTGAACTCGACAGTCGTATTTTATCATTTCAGATAACACGAGATTATGTTTACAAAACCTCGTTAAACCGAATTGGCTATTTTTCGGTCCCTTAGAATTTGGTTAAACGAGGGTCTACTGTATTTAGAGGCTACTATAATATTTTTGAAGCCTCATTTATCGCATTGTTTAAAAAGAAGATTAAGTAGAGATTGTTTAAAAAAAGGATATTTAAGTAATTTTGAACTAAGATTACCAGCTATTCCACTGATTGTCTCCTTGTAACAGATATTCTCAACTAAGGTAGCAAGAAAATGATCGTATGTTCCTACTCCTACCCAAGAAAACCAAATTATCAGATTCTCTTTAAAATAACACATTTTAAATCACTTTCGAGGTTTCTTAAGCTCAAAATGAAGAAAAAATAGGAATTTTCCCCACATTTCTATATCGCGTTCCACGCTTAAAAGACAGTACAGGTTAAATGGAGTCCACTGTTGCCACATGTACTCGCGTACGCTGCCAACTTTGATCGGTCTACCAGTTTAATGCCCGTCTTGTGAATGGTACATCATCAAATAGTGAAATATCTGCACTGTTATTTAAAGCAAATTGTAAGACCATCTGCACAGTATGTCTCCTCTTTGTATTTTTAGTAGGTACTTCGGAATACGATTTTACAGGCTTAAAAATATATATATTATCAAAGAAGTATGGAAATATAAAATAAAACTTAATTTTGGTAGGGTATCATCCCTGTTTACCCTTGACAAAATTACATTCAGCTTGGGTGGAACTTTTTCGAACAGCATGAACGATGTGCCACATTCCGCTTTGCGCTATTCAATTATGCGTTAGCCTAGCATTATGCATTCCTTTTTATAGGTCCTTAGAGGTCCTTTCATTCATTTCCTTTTTATCCTATGCGTTACTGTTTCTGAACACCCGCGTATCCTTAGCTGTTTCTTTTACTGCCTTACTAACATTAATTTTACTTGAAAATAATCTAACACATTCACACAAAGAACGTACTTACTTTTCCTTCCAGCACAAGGAACGTACCCACTTCCTTACAACTGATGTTAACCTTAACTGATTTCTGCCCAACTGGCACCTGTTAACTGAGTAGATGGATGATTTTGTCATACACAATGAATGCAAGAAGTTACAGGATTCTGGCGTCTTTTAAGAATTGTTTCCAACCCTCCTTAGCGTTTTCTCTCGCTTGGTCCCCGTGGTAAACTCAATAACAAAAACTTTTCTCGCTGACTGACTGTTATACTGCAAAGGTTTAGACTTTTCCGAAAAAATTTAATTTTAAAAATTATAATGCTCATCTTATGAAAGGTAGAGAATTCAAACTGGGCAGCTATCAGCACACTAGTTTACTCTAACAAAGAAAAAAATGCATTCTACCCTTTCCGTTGCCCAGCTAATAATAATAATAATAATAATAATAATAATAATAATAATAATAATAATAATAATAATATACTTCTTTATAACAAGTTAGTGATGAAACCGGCCATCCCTTTGTATCTAGTACCAGTATACCCATTTGCATTGCGTTTCATATTTCACGTAATCTAACATCCACTGCACGTATTAGTTTTATCTTCCGTAACCAATCTCTGAAGCTTCTCGATTAAACTATGAAGCATAGTTACTGGTTTAGTATCCCTCAGATAAATCTTATGTCTGAACATTTCTGCAGTTAACATTTTCCAATTCGACGTAAATTAATTGCTATTACCGTCAAAGTGCGCCGAGGAGTTTTGATTTTGCTGTGCTATTATGCATTGTATAACAGCGATAGCAACCACCATGTGTACCGCATGTAACACTCTGCAACGTTTAATAACTCAATAAGATCAAGATATCCATTCTTGAAGTATGAGAGCTCAAAATTAGCAACCACATAGCCATTTGCATAATATTTTAATGCAGAAACCTCCCAAAATTCCTTTCTTTCTTCTTTAAAACAAGATTATAGCTAATGTTTATCTTCCACACACAATATAAAAGCAGCTGTTTGAGAGGAGGAGTCAGAAATGTCGTTTTAAACATCGAACTCGTTTATTTATGTTGGCTCTCATGGTTATGCCAAAATTAAAACTAAACAAGACTGGAGGATCTAGACAGCAGTGAAACTTGAGCGCTCGGAACTGTTTTACATATACTTGTGCCGCTAACATATAATTTTATGTGGAATTTTCTTTTTAAGTAGCACTATGTTTTTATAGAGTTGTAGCCTTTGGTCACTCTTTAAACTTAAGTTATCCATCATTGAAGAAATGTTTCAAATCGGATGCGTAGTTTTCCAGATACCTTCGAACAAAAGTTGCTCTCTTTATATAATGGTATAGATTTTATATAACAATCTTGGTTTTCTAGAACATTTTCTTTCGTGTTATACACAAATTAGGAATGAATAGATTATACCGTGTAGATCAAGAATTTGTTCTGTGGTTCATATTCCCTCTCTCTGCGTCTCCGCTATTTTTATTTATTTTATTGCATACTACGCTGATCTGGATTCCCATCCTCAAACATTCGAGGTATTTGACTTGGTCTATGGATGGAAAGCGGAGGAAAGAAGAGCGATGAAAAATATTTTCCCATCTTGAAGGGAAACAAAAGAGTGGTGATGCCTGGGAGTAAGAAGAAATTTAACACCTATCGGAGAGAGAAAGAAAACAAGTATAGTCTGTGGTGGATAAACACCTGTCCTCACTCCTGATGGTGTCGAGTTTCACAAGCTTCATGCTCGACGATGTGTGCCATTGCCATGCATTTCCGTTTCCTCTTCGTTGTAGCACGAAGATATTTTTACATCCTATATGCAGTACCTTTTCTGGAAAACAACTTTTTAGCCTTTTTATTTTAACTAGCACAATTCCAAGGCTACAATGTGAACATATTAAACGTATAAAAATTCATAAAATATTTCTCAACTTTACTATATACAATCAAAGTATGTTCAACTTTATACAGTTGAAAATCGGTAAGAATATCAAGAAATCTAAATGGACTAAACACATTATAGATCACAGTATACAAGGACATGCTTCATTGCTAAAATAAACTTTGTCGTTTAGTCTGTAGATGTGACATATTTTGGTGCATTTTCTGTTTGTTTCAGTCGATTATAATATACTTTTCTTCACAATAATGCAGTTTCTCTCTTGAAATTATGTACGAGTGGGTTAGCTTTGTGTGTCCAGTTATACGCCTTGTTAATTTGATTTTTTTTTACAGCTGGAATGGCATACAGTTTTGGCAAAGGGATTTTGCCACGGATGGGCGAAGTTTATTTCGTGTGTTTTCATTTCAGAACGTGATCCATTGGTGCTTTATCTTTTTGTTTGTCATTGAAATGATTGTTTCGAGCGGGCCAACAAGTTGTTGGATGTCCTGTATTAATTTGTCTGTAATCTGAGGATGTGTCATCACCATTATGGAACTTATGGAGTCTGAGAATAAAATGAACTTGGAATTTTTATTTTGTGTGTGTAATAGAGTCCGTGATTCACATGAAAATATAGCAAGAACATCAGTAACGTATTTGTGTCCTTTTCTATTAGTTTGGCGTTGCAGCTTCCTTTCTTAAATTTGGAACCATCTGTGCGTTTGCTGCGTGATTACAGAATATGTTTTTAATTTCCTTTCTACACAATGACGCGTTTGTTAGGTGTTGTGCCAACTGCAGATTAATCTGGAGTTTTGCCAGTTTCCAGGGAGGCAAGTTGTGGATACCCCTTGTCACTGGTGAGGGGATACTGTTTTATTTCACTGCTATATCTGTAGACTCGTAACATTCGTTCACTTTTGCTTTCTGAACATCCGTTCAAGTATTTGCTGAAAAAAAGCAATGAATAAGCAGGTGAAAGACAAGCGAAACTGCTATTAAGGTATAAGGAAGCCATGCATTTCCGTATCCTCCTCGTTGTGGCACGAACATATCTTTTTCGACGATAGTGTTTTTTCACCCGCCAGCCGTTTATCTAATCGTATAATAGTGGAAGTGAAATTCCTGCACTCCGTGCGTTTTGTATTTTTATCGCAGACTTAATAAAATGCATTTAATCCTCCATTTATTGATATGTATATTTATTGTTATAGATATACAATATAAACATATTTGATAGTTGAGGTTTACAATTTAAGTCTTATCGTGTTTACTTCCCTTTAGTTGTTAACATTTACTTATGATTTAATTCATGCAGAATTTAAATGAAACTTTTAGCGCAAGTTATTCACTTGGCGAATACTAAGCGTGACTAATCGATTACCAGTTCACCTGGTCGTCCTCCGTGGTGTAGTGGTTACCATGCTAGCCTCTAGTTCCCGACGTCGCGGGTTCAAACCCGGCGGAGGGCGATGGATTTTTTTTCGGGTGTAAGAATCCTTAGCATGGCTTCCTTCGGAAGGGAAGTAAAGCCGGTGGTTCCGTGTCATAGATTTACGGCACGTAAAAGAAACTCAAGCCTGATAAAGAGGCCTATGAGCAAAATTACCGCTCTTTCACGCCCAATATAGAATGGTACGCTAAGGACCATAGCAGTTAAGGAGCGTCCATAAATAAAACTCAATTAAATTTCACGCTTGACCTTGATACTGCTTTACGACAGCTGATAGTAATTATTTTTATTTTGGCGTAAATATTTCTATTGTTCACTATCGTTGAGAAAATAGTATGCAGTACACATGTGCTAAGTGTTTTGCAAAAACTTGCAAGTGAAAGTACTTCGTCTCACATTTTTAAACTTTCTTCTAGTTCTGCAAAGGAATTTACCGCACTTGTAATCATAATATCCTATTACACATATGCGATTTGGCTGTTGTGCAACAGTCAAACGAGTTTATCTATTACCGTCTCATTGCGATTCTACAAACAACTGATATAAATCCTTCTTTCTTTCCCTTTATATCAAGCGCGATTAAACATGTGAATAGAAATAGTATTACACATTTAATGTATGGAAAAGGCTGAACAAACAGTTGCCTGTTAACGGAAAGGTAAATGTGTGCCGGGTTAGTGATTATATTAAAAACAAGAGAATGAACACTTTCCGTTTCAAAATGCACTGGATCTAAAATCTAGCAAACTCAAATGTACAGTGTAAAAATACTGAGAAGAGATGCCAGTATATTGTGTGTTTTAATGGAAGTTGGAGTTATTCTGTAGTAAGCTTTAGCATATCTTTTGCGGTTGCCAAGTTATATGAATTGGAATGAGAAGCGTCACACATTATTTAGAGAAAAATTCAAAATACCCATTTTATTTGTCATACCAGTATCGTAAACTAATGACATATAAATTAAAATCATAGGAACAATTTTAAGTAGATTAAAAAAAATAGATCTGTGTTACATTCACATGACTTTCTCTACACACTATTCCACAAACTACTCTTACAAAAGTTTATTCTTTTATGCGTTTCATGTTAATCTAGATAAATATTTTGCAGAAATAGTTTTATTACATTTTCTTTTTTTTTCTTTCTTTCTTTTTTGTGTGTAGGTACAAGAGGAATGCAGTATACTTAAGCCAAAGTAAAATCTTTTGAAAACCGGTCGCTATGTGATAACTTTGAGATTCCGTTCTCTTTGCATGACGAGAAGAAAACGAACAGCTTACCACATGAAAAAAACGAGGTACTTGACAATTCAAACCAATAGTAAAGAATATCTCTGAAATGGTAAATGCAACAAAAAATGTGTGCTTTAACAATACTATTCAAAATTATTCAGAAGGAAGAGGATTCCAGTTTATTTGCAGAATATTCAAGATATGCATTTTATTTGTCATGCAAAGATCTTAAACGTATGTTATTTTAAACAAAACCGTTGTAATTTTTGAAAAAAAAATCTGATGTGTTTAACTCACATGACTTTCCCTACTCTTGTAAAAACTATTTTTACAAACGCTTATTCTCCATCTACTTCATCTTAATCGAGATAAACATTTGCAGACTCTATCTTATTGCTAATTTTCTTGTAGATGTAAGGGGAATATATATTTACAAGGGCAATATAGAAATACAGTAGCCTTTAAGCGCATACATATCTCGTAATAGCTGGTTGCTAGGTGCAGCACCATTCCCTTTCCCACAGATTAATACTCTTTGCATATCCAAGACAAAAAATCTGATGTGTTACACTCACATGACTTTCTCTACTCTTATACAAACTATTTTTACAAACGCTTATTCTCTATCTACTTCATGTTAATCGAGATAAACATTTGCAGACTCTATCTTATTGCTAAGTTTCTTGTAGATGTAAGGGGAATATATATTTATAAGGGCAATTTGGAAATACAGTAGCCTTTAAGCTCATACATATCTCTTAATAGCTGGTTGCTAGGTGCAGCACCATTCCCTTTCCCACAGATTAATACTCTTTGCATATCCAAGACAAAAAATGAATAACGAATTCCCATTTGAGAAAATAAGTATTGAAAAATTTAAGGGAATAACAAGTAATATCTCGAAAATGGTTCACTCAACAAAAAAATGTATATGAAATAATTGTGTATTTTAACGCGATCTACATTTTTTGTGTAGTAAAATTTTGTCTATCTCTTATGATTTACCAGATATGCAAAAGTCGTTCACAATAAAGAATACTTTTGGAGACATTCCCAGGAAATTCAAGATATACATTTTATTTGTCATAAAAGTATCTTAAACATATGATATTTTAATCAAAATCGTTAGAGCCATTTTTGAGAAAATTAAAATTTTCGAAAAATCTTCCATGTAAAGGGTACTCTGGGGTGGGGGGATTTTCTTGAAAACCTTCGTGTTGCATCCTTGGAAGATACTGAACCTAAATACCAAGTTTGGTGTTTATCCGACTGTTCGTTTCTGAGTTAATGCTGTTCACAGACACACACAGACAGGCACACAGACAGACATGTTTCCAAAAATGCTTTTTTTGGATTCAGGGGGGTCTCAAAACATGTATTTCCGGTGAAATCTCGGTATCGAATTTTTGGGTGGAATACAATACTTCCCCTACTTACTATACGTAGTAGAGAAAGTAATAAAAATTAACAAAAATTGCTCTATGTAAAGGTAGTTTGGGGTGGGGGGATTTGTTGAAAATCTTCGTGTCGCATCCCTGGAAGATGCTAAATTTGATTATTATCAAGTTTGGTATTTAACCAACTTTTCGTTTTTGATGCATGCTGTCCATAAACAAACACAAACGGGCCTTTTGTAAAAATGCTTCTTTATTGAAATTCAGGGAGGCACAAAATATGAATTTTCGTTGAAATCTCTGAATCGAATTTTGGGGTAGAATAATACCTCCTCCTCTACTTACTATAGGTAAGCAGTATAGAAAGTAAAAAGTAATTAATTTTTATTGTTTGGAACGGGGAAAACTCAAGGTTTTATATTGTTTTAATTATTTTTGAGTTATTCGCAAGCACACACTACATAATCTTCTATTACGCTTATAGGGGGATTCAAGTTATACAGGATGCACCATTTGAGTTGAGACTGTACAATATCTTCAAAACAAGCCTTGTAGATAGAAATGCCTTTAATTAAAGTTGCTTGATATTATGGGGGGAAATAAGTTTTGGGGACGTTATGTAGTCATTTTAGGGTCAATTTAATTTTTTTTAAATGGGAACCTGAATTTGGGTCAAATTTAATTGACCCTAAAATGGCCATCACGACGTCCTCCAAACAAAACACGACTAATGGCATTTACTTTCCCCCATAATATGAAGCAGCTTTTATTAAAGGCATTTCTTTCTACAACGTTTTAGTTCTGTAGATATTGTACAGTCTCAACTTATATGGTCTATCCTGTATATCAGATTTTGGGTTGGATACTAAGCTTCTCTCTTGAGTAAGGAATAAAGAAGCAACTGTTTGTGGCTCCTAATCTCATTATTTTACCGCCCTTAAGAAGCTGTTCAGAGAGGTTGCTTGTAGAAGTTTCTTGCATATGTAAATCTTGGTCCAGATATTAGTCTAGACTTAAAAATCACTGCTGTACTTTTAAATATTCCCATATTTTGAAGTAACAGATGGATGAAACTCTTTAGACTAAGAATTTTTATTTTTCTGGTTTTTGTTGCCGTATAAATTCTACATCGTAAAGATACTGAATTTTTCAGTGACAATATTTGCTTTGCCGCCTTCCTGTACCATTTAATTTGTTGCTATTGATGTAAGAGGAAGGTGGACTTTTGTGATAGTTCTCTGGTACAAAGCTGTAGTTGGTGTTAGGCCGGACGGTTAGTATTAGTTCCGTAATCGTCTTCTTGAACCATTTATTTTATGCATATTTTATTCTGTTGGTGGAACTTTGATCGTGCTACTCAATATTCAATCTAGTTTTTACCTGACTACTGAGAGAAAACAACAAAGTGAATAAAAATCCCACTCATGTCCGTCGGCACACAGGAGCGACCTGCCGAGTGCGAGTTACGGATGCTACCGCCTAATCTATCTCTCTCCGAGTGAGATGGCTCCGCGGTAACGTGTGAGGCTCGCATTCGGAAGGTTCCGGGTTTGATCCCTGTTGGGCCAACTAGTCGGAGAGTGTAATTTTTTCGCGATTTCCCCGGGTCCGTAGACGAATGCTGGGGTAATTCCCCTCTATCACGAATTTCCTGTCCATCATGTCCTGTCCCCATCATTTCCTTTCATTTGTTTCACCTCAAGTGTTTCAGGGTTGTAGGATCAGGAGAGGGCGGTTGGTATGTTGCGGCAGGACGGTGGAATTTACGCTCTGGAAAGATTTCTCCCTGGCGCTTGGCGGGACTGCTGGGACTCCCTTCCTTCCTGGGAGTGTTTCGTCTATTCTCGGGAACCCCAGATTGCGGGTGGCTAAGACAGGGCTAGCTGATCTCAGGTTTGGTATAATTTTGCAATCGTTAGGGACCCCGTCTTGCTGTCGCATATCATCGTCCGGATCTGGTCGCCCATCGGGTCTCGCCTTTAGCCCTCCATCTCAGGGGTTACGTTGAAAGCACAAAGGGTGGTTCACTATGTCCTATGTATGGTGCTGTGCCCCAGTTACTGGAAGTCCCCTCCTAACTCCTAAAATCCTAAGCCATGTCCCTCAAATTGTTAAAATGCTTATGAACTTCCATATTGAACAGAGTGTGTACTGGCGGACATCTGTATGGAAAAGTATACTAAGAATGTGGAAACAGTTAATTCATATTCTAGGAACAGGCTTTAAACTTAGTTAAAACCTTGGGATCAGCCGAGATGTGAACCATTGTCAAAGACTGAAAGAAGTCAGTACAACAATAAAGGCGTAGCTCACTGGGAAACTCATACAAATACTGCACAGTGATAAATATGTAAACACACGTTTTATTGATTTGATTTTAGTTGTTAATAGAATTATTTTAGAACTCGGAATGCGTTATCTTTTCATCAAAATATCTTCTTTAGTGCAACAACTTTCAAGTCTCTGAAGCAAATGTTGGAATGATGTGTATTCTTTTGTTTAACATAAATAGAGGTGGTAGGTCGTGACTTGTGAAGTTATTTTATATAGTCCAATACAAGAGTAACTCCCCCGTTTTATTTTTGCTTGAAAATTGCAATTATCGGTATTAATGCCAAGGCTCGCGTGCGGTAGGAATTTTTTGTAACGGCTTACATGTCGCGGGACAAAGAATAACCAGACGCGGCAGAACGTGCGACGTGACTCGTAGTAACACTGTGTACTATTAGGGATATCAGTTCTGCCAGCCCGTATCCAAACTTGGTTCGACAGCTAGTATGGATCCGTGTGTGTTGTACCATTTCTACAAACTCTTTACTCGAAAACGCGACGTTGGAGTGTATTTCCGATACACAGTACAACGTTAGTAGCCAATGCGTTTAGGAAGCTGGATGGGAAATTGAGCGAAAATTGCAAGAAATTGTAATTTTCTGAGGCGGCATTCCAAATTGAACTCTTAACACGAATGTCTTCTATAAAATATTCTGTACCCATAGTGGATAAAAGTCTGAACGATGAAAATCCCACAAAACGCGATGGCACAAACCACACTGAAAAGTGAAAACTACAGCTCTGAGTTTCCCAAAGTGGCAACGTTGACTCGGCTGTCTCGTTCACAATGCGGCAGAGCGACGTGCATAAACGAGCCCATATACACCCGCGCGTGTTTGTCGCGAGAACTGCTAGACCATGCGACACGGAATCTTGCGCGACTGTCGCGTCGCGTGGTATAAATGCTTCCATTGAACTCGATGTACTTTCAGATTGCATTGCACTTGTACGCGCGACACAAAATCCTTTGCATAAAAGGGGCCAAACATCCTAATATTCAAGCTAGGAAGTGTTTCTGCTGGTTTTCCTTAGCCACGCAGATGAATAGTCGTACCGAGTGATATACGCCCTTCTCAGCACACACAGTCCATGGAGCAGCACAAAGGGAATAAATTAAAACTAAGGTGAACAGTATTACGTGTTTCTTTTATGTATTTTGTTGGTTGTAGACATATACATTATGAATTCTTTCCGCGTAGAAGACGGAGCGATAAGACAAGATGCTATCACAAGACGAGCGGAACAACGAAAGGCACATTACTAGGTATTGTGAGATCTTTAAATTGCATTGCGGACTCTGCATTCAGGTCAGTAGAAGTCCTTACCAACATTCAGCAGCCTTGCCATGGAAAAATCATATGCACTTTATAGCACATCAACGGAGAATTTTTAAAAGTTGACCTGATACTAAAAGTCAGATTATCATAAATCAATATTGTAAATCTTACTCTTAAGTTGAAATGTTCCTTACTTCAACGTATCATCGTCATTGAGATTACAGGCATTGTCCCCATAAAGTTCGCTCCAGTCTCAGATTTCCATTGTAAAATTGGATCCATACTTTCCTTCGTTTACAGGATACATTCCAAACTCATGTTGGATATATGGCATTATTTCATTCTTTAGGCATGTTCCTCAAATTATTCCTTTCGAGTTCTATTTTATACACGATATACAACGGAGGGGAGGTCTATTGCGGCGACCACCCTCCATGCGGAAGGGATGAAGTGAAATAATCACAGGAGGCTACAGGCCGCAGAAAGATAGGCCACAAACATGCACGGAAGTCCCTAACAGCTCCTATCTCGAAGACCGGTCCCACTACTGGAGTTGCTCGTTGAAACAGGCAACGCACGGAGTGTCCACGGAGAATGCTGTATCCTTGGAGCAAGCATCCGCGACACTTGTCCGGCACTGCCATACACCATGAAATCCAGAAGCACGCCTGAAACTTAAGAAAGGAACAAATGAAAAGGAAATGAGTGAAAGGATATCGTGGTAGAAACCATCCCAACATTCGCCTACCGACCAGGGAAAACTACGAAATACTCAAGGTCAGAGTGGGAGATCGACGGTAATAGAATCCGGTACCTCCCAATGTGAGCTTCATACGTTACGGTGGAGCCAACTCGCTCGATGCTTTATATGTAACCTTAAAAGCTTTCATCTCCGTTCTTAATATATCCCAAACAATTAAACGTCTTAAAAGCTTCATTTCGGCTGCCTTTATCTTGAAAAAAAAAGTGATGTCAAATTCACGTGATCTTTACCAATTGCAACTTCACATAATATCTTATATAATGTTGTAGTGATCATATACAAAGTTATTCTTGTATTCACGCCGCATTAATCCATATTTTGACCAGAAACAATCTCAAATCAAGTAGTATGGATGCTTGCAAAATACGACAAGGAAATCAAGTATTCCCAGCCGGTTTGTAATGCACTCCCGCAAGAAGGAATCAGTCGCGTAACAGTTCAACCTAGAGAAACTATAAGCTATAAGAATAAAAATTTCGAAAATAGCTAACGCTACACAAAAAATAAATATTTGACATATTGGATATTTTAATAAGTTTTAGGTTTTTCTTAAAGAGTTACGGTTTATCAGTTCTACAAAATTAAATAAAATTAATTCAGAATGAAGAAAACTTCAGAGACTATTTACAGAAAATTCAAGATATACATTTTAACCAATATAATTACCAGTTTTCAGAAAATAATAAAAAGGATGTAAAGGATGATTTGGGTTGGGGGATTTTATTGAAAAACTTCGTGTAGCATCCTAGGAATATGCTGAACTTAAACACCAAGCTTGGTAATTATCAGACTTTTGGTTTTTGAGTTACGCTGTTAAAAATACGAGCAAAACGCGCGCGCACGCACGCACACGCACACACACACGCACACACACACACACACACACACACACACACACAACACGGACTTCTTCTACCAATGCTCTTTGGTCAAGTAATCAAAAGGTGTATTTCGGGTGAAATTTCGATATCACCATTTTATGTAGAATATCTCTGCTTGTTTCCCCTTACCACAGGTGTGTGATGGAGAAAGTAAAAATTATAAGACAGCCATCGCTTTTTAAAACTAGTTTAGTTTACTTTCTGATAGTAAGCAGAATTGAACTCTTTTTACTTTCTCTACTACGTATAGTAAGTAGGGGAAGTATTGTATTCCACCCAAAATTTCGATACCGAGATTTCACCGGAAATACATGTTTTGAGAACCCTTGAATCCAAAAAAGGCATTTTTGGAAACATGTCCGTGTGTCTGTCTGTGTGTGTGTCTGTGAACAGCATAACTCAGAAACGAGCAGTCGGATAAACACCAAACTTGGTATTTGGGTTCAGTATCTTCCAAGGATGCGACACGAAGGTTTTCAAGAAAATCCCACCACCCCAGAGTACCCTTTACATGGAAGATTTTTCGAAAATTTTAATTTTCTCAAAAATAGCTCTAACGATTTTGATTAAAATATCATATGTTTAAGATATTTTCATGACAAATGAAATGTATATCTCGAAATTTCTGGGAATGTCTCCAAAAGTATTCTTTATTGTGAACGACGTTTGCATAACTGGTAAACCATAAGAGATACACGAAATTTTACTACACAAAAAATGTAGATCGCGTTAAAATACACAATTTATGTCATATACATTTTTTTTGTTGAGTGATCCATTTTCGAGATATTGCTTGTTATTCCCTTAAATTTTTCAATACTTATTTTCTCAAATGGGAATTCGTTATTCATTTTTACTTTCTCTACTACGTATAGTAAGTAGGGGAAGTATTGCATTCCACCCAAAAATTCGATACCGAGATTTCACCGGAAATACATGTTTTGAGACCTCCTGAATCCAAAAAAAGCATTTTTGGAAACATGTCCGTGTGTGTGTCTGTCTGTGTGTGTGTGTGTGTGTGTGTGTGTGTGTGTGTGTGTCTGTGTGTGTGTGTGTGTGTGTGTCTGTGAACAGCATAACTCAAAAACGAACAGTCGGATAAACACCAAACTTGGTATTTACGTTCAGTATCTTTCAGAGATGCGACACGAAGATTTTCAAGAAAATCCCCCCACCCCAGACTACCCTTTACATGGAACGTTTTTCGAAAATTTTAATTTTCTCAAAAATAGCTCTAACGATTTTGATGAAAATATCATATGTTTAAGATAATGTCATGAGAAATGAAATGTATATCTCGAAATTTCTGGGAATGTCTCCAAAAGTATTCTTCATTATGAACGACTTTTGCATAACTGGTAAACCATAAGAGATAGACAAAATTTTACTACACAAAAAATGTAGATCGCGTTAAAATACACAACTTATATCATATACATTTCTTTTGTTGAGTGAACCGTTTTCGAGATATTGCTTGTTATTTCCTTAAATTTTCCAATACTTATACTGTTTCTCAAATTCGTTATTCATTTTTACTTTCTCTACTACGTATAGTAAGTAGGGGAAGTATTGCATTCCACCCAAAAATTCGATACCGAGATTTCACCGGAAATACACGTTTTGAGACCTCCTGAATCCAAAAAAAGCATTTTTGGAAACATGTCCGTGTGTGTGTCTGTCTGTGTGTGTCTGTGTGTGTGTGTGTGTGTGTCTGTGTGTGTGTGTGTGTGTCTGTGAACAGCATAACTCAAAAACGAACAATCGGATAAGCACCAAACTTGGTATTTAGGTTCAGTATCTTCCAGAGATGCGACACGAAGGTTTTCAAGAAAATCCCCCCACCCCAGACTACCCTTTACATGGAAGATTTTTCGAAAATTTTAATTTTCTCAAAGATGGCTCTAACGATTTTAATGAAAATATCATATGTTTAGGGTAATGTCATGAGAAATGAAATGTATATCTCGAATTTTCTGGGAATGTCTCCAAAAGTATTCTTCATTGTGAACGACTTTTGCATAACTGGTAAACCATAAGAGATAGACAAAAGTTTACTACACAAAAAATGTAGATCGCGTTAAAATACACAACTTATGTCATATACATTTCTTTTGTTGAGTGAACCGTTTTCGAGATATTGCTTGTTATTTCCTTAAATTTTCCAATACTTATACTTTTTCTCAAATGCGTTATTCATTTTTTTTATGTCCTGGACATGCAAAGAGAATGGAATGCGCCACATAGCAACCAGCGTTAAAATATTTGACTATCGCTTAAAAGCTACCATATTCCCCTTGCAGCTACAAGAAAATTACCAATAAGATTGACATCTAGATATCTCGATTAACATGAACCATATGGAGAATAGGCGTTTGTAAAATTAGATTGTACAAGAGTAGAGAAAGTCATGTGAGTGTAACACATCAGATTTTTTTTATGTCCTGGACATGCAAAGAGAATGGAATGCGCCACATAGCAACCAGCGATAAAATATTTGACTATCGCTTAAAAGCTACCATATTCCCCTTGCATCTACAAGAAAATTACAAATAAGATTGACATCTCGATATCTCGATTAATATGAAGCATATGGAGAATAGGCGTTTGTAAAAATAGATTGTACAAGAGTAGAGAAAGTCATGTGAGTGTAACACATCAGATTTTTTTGTCTTGGATATGCAAAAAGTTATAATCTGTGGCAAAGGGAATGGTACTGCACCTAGCAACCAGCTATTCAGAGATATGTATGTGCTTAAAGGCTACTGTATTTCTATTTGCCCTTGTAAATATATTTTCCCCTACATCTACAAGAAAATTAGCAATAAGATAGAGTTTGCAAATGTTTATCTCGATTAACATGAACTAGATGGAGAATAAGCGTTTGTAAAAATACCTTGTACAAGAGTAGAGAAAGTCATGTGAGTGTAACACATCAGATTTTTATTGAATTCTTAACAAACCTGTGCCGAGGATAAAGTAAATTAATGTACTAATTGTAACTGAAATAGTTATTTTCTTGTTCCGAAAGCTTCCCGTTCAAAATTATTTTAGTTCTCAAACTGTCTAAACGCTCAAACGTAAGTTTCCTTTAACGATATATTGGAACAGAAAATTTAATGTTGCTTAATATAGATATTAACAAGAATAAAATAGTAAGCTCAGGGGCATGCAAATTTGAATGAAGTGAAAGAAGTGCCAAAATGCAGCCAAATTTTGGTTTATCATTCCACTCACATTTCTTAAGATTCCCTTATTTACCCAATCATTATTGTGTTTTTACTGTTTTTCATTACCGCTTATCACCGCAATTACACACATACAAACATCCACGCCCATAGCGGGACCCGAGCCCGCGACCTTCTGCGCCAAGGGTACACACTCCAACGACCACGGCTACGGGGGCCAGCATAATGAAAAGTAAGCGGTGACACAGCTATAAACCAAGACTTTGCACCCATGTTATTTGATAGAACCATTCACATAGAGCCAAATAACGTGCTACGCAACGCAAGAAAGTGCATACTCCAAACTTTATGCTTGCTTTGCGTGCTTAGAGACAGGATTCTGCATTTCTTCTTTCATGCATTGCCTGCCTTACGACGACAGCATGTATACTATAGCATCCACAGACCCCTTACGATTCTTTATATCGAACAGTGGTTGAACAAGAATCGTGGAAAATGTTACAAGTAAAGAATCCCTGAATTATATTACTGGAATTAGAATATCTAAAGTTAATTAAACATGCCATCGCTACTTCGGCTGACTTATACTAAAAGTGAGGATCGTCATCTCCACAGTGAGTCAGACAATATTTTCAGTGAAGTTGTTACTCAAGAATAGCAGGAAGCGGTTTCATATTGGTAACGGCCAGCACTCCTGCGTTAATCTCTGTTGATAGGCCGCCTACATCATTTTTCTGAGGAGCGTCTTTACTTACTGGCTCTTGTAGGTCTGTGAAGGAAACATCCCTCCAAGCAAGAGCAGCATACATCTTGCAGATTAATGTAGATTGGCTTTATATTAATTATTATAGTTGTAATAAAGTTTGTAGAGTACAAGCTTTAACGTAGGTGTGTGTGTGTGTGTGTGTGTGTGTGTGTGTGTGTGTGTGTGTTCGGGAGTAACAGTAAACGAAGAGAACCGAAAGTCTGATAAGTTTTCTTGCGCTTATATTAAATTGAATTAAATTTAATGTCATTTGAGCCGGAAATCAATATGGATACCCAAATATTTGATGCTGTAAGAAACAGAAGAATTCCTGTCGTGTAACGTGCACACTGCTGGTTTCGCATGAAAGAATCTTTGAAACTGCCATTGGTCACAATTTACACGTATCCTCCAGGCTTCTAGGCAATTTATTATAGTGGACAAGATAACCGTGACTATCTCCTGGATAAGATGCGATTAGATATATAAGCGAATCAGGAATGTTGTGTTGCAATTGTAGTCTGTAGAGAAGGCCGTTGTACCAAACGGAATTGAAAGCTCTCGAGACGTCCAAAAAGATAAGCGTTGCCTTTTTTTATTGGTTGTATCTATTAATATTTATATTAATAATACGCAGACTTGTAGAATGTTTTTGTAGCGAGCAGTTAATTTGCTAAATAAGGATACGGTCAGATCCAATAGGTTTTCTGTTGGATATGCCATGTAGTATTTAAGACAATTCATTGGGACTTGCTAAGGAAAACGGCTTGACAGGGGACCCAGAAAGAAAATCACGGACAGCAATCACTATTTGTCGATTGTAAGTAAGATAGCGGAGATTGGTAGGATGAGCTGATTGTACTCTGAACAGATATCTACCGAAGTGTACACGGTATCATTTGCAGTAGTGAGAGTTTGAGTCTGTGGGCGCGGATGTGAGGTGAACAATCCATAGATTCGTATCTCTTCTGCATCCTGAATTTTCGGGCAAAAAATCTCTCTTCTAACACATTCGGATAAGGCGCTTCAAAAATAGCCGCCTGCTTTGTATGCTTTACTTTGTGCATGGGATCACAACTATGTCAAATGGATTTTTAGCATGGCTTCTTTCGGAAGAGAAGTAAAGCCGGTGGTCCCGTTTCGTAGATTTACGACACGTAAAAGAACCTCAAACCTGATAAAGAGACCTCTGAGCAAAATTTCCGGTCTTTCACACCCCAATATAGAATGGGACGCTAAATGCACAGTAGTTAAAGAGCGTCCTGAATAAATAAAGAAAAGAAAAAACTCGACTACGCTGCCAGATAATCGAGCACGTCATTTGGCTTGCACAACTGTGATGCAACCCTGAAAATCTGTAGATTGAAATGGCTGAGTGCACAGCAGAGCGAAGTTTATACTGTGAAAAATTCGCTGATGTGGGAAGGAGAGGGAAGAGAGGCAATAGGTAGTCTTTGTATGAAGTCCAGTCAGTTGTAACAACAGATACTTTAGGCGAATGCACGCGAGGGCTTGAGGCGTTTATAGCCATAAGAACAAGAAGTTGATGAGATAACCTGGCAGGAATTGCGTAGACGGAGGAACATATCGATTGCAGATCCAAAAGATTTTGAGTATGCCCCCTCCCCCCAAAAAAGAAACACATCAGCGGGCAGTATTACCATATGTCAGTGTTCTGAGTGATGGAGTAAGGTCGTCCCAACTGGATTGTTCTTTCGAGCTGGCATGCACTTGGCATTAAAATTACCACCGAGCAGAATCTCAAGATCAAGAATACTTGGCAGCAGGAGGCCGATGAACTAACCAATGGTGACTTCCGTACCCCCGTCACAGAAGTTTTAATACGGTATAATAGTCTGACTTTACCGTGGCTGGAATAGGAACACAAACAAGAGCGATGGGGGATTTAATGTAGATGCATGTTCCGCTTATTGACTAAGTGGAATGAGAATTATGATAGCTTCTATTTGAAGAAACTTCGAAATTCCTGTAGTTTATTTGGAAGGCCGCGAGCATTCCAAGACAGGAGACGTAATGGATTAGGATGAAGAATACTCCCTATTACGTGTGGCCTGGTTTTTAACAGCACACCAATGCGATGCAATATTTTACGCCATCTACTGTGCACACGTGGTGCTCTTGCATTTGGAGGTGGCACGCCATTTTGAATGATAACGCCAGAGGCTGCTGTGTTTTCTTGGTTCAACACCTTTTTGTGTTCTATTTATATATAAAATACTGGCTGAATTTTCTTATTAGATATTGCTGGTTATGTTATTTAACATAACTAGTTAACTAGTAGTACACTCGTAATATTTCCGCATAAAATTTGCGGATCTAGAAATCCGTGCCAAGTTCTTGCGTTACACCTACGCCTGCAATGTGAATGGTCTTATCTCACGCCTGCGATTGTGCTGCGTTATGTTAGCGTTGCGTCTTCATTGTGGATGGGGTCTAAGGCTGAATGTCATCAACAGAAACAGGTGTTATAGGAGGCAGTCCTAAAAACCATCTTTCTATCATAAGCAAACTTCTTTAAACATTGATAAAAATGCTGCCGTATGATCTGGAATGATAAACTAATAAGTAGCATGACGTATGTTTAGTGGACCAAATTTCTTTTTGCTTTCTCTATCACCTACTTATCTAGGTAGTGAAAGTATTGTTTTCCACCCAAAAATTGGATATGAAAGTACCCCGGAAATATAGGTCTTGAGACATAATAAACCTTCACCCCCAAAAAGTATTAAGTATTTTTAGAAAAATGTGTGTGTGTGTGTGAGAGAGAGAGAGCGAGAGAGAGAGAGAGAGAGAGAGAGAGAGGGAAGCCTATTTATAGCCCTGGAAAGTTGAGTTTGATTGGTATATGGTTTGTAAATAACCAATGATATTTTTCCTTCGCCTGCTTGCTATTCAGCCAACATAATGCCGGTTAACCAATTGAAAATTCGATACAGCAAATGTTTTCTAAAAACAACGTTATTATTATTTGAATGACACTCGATGATTATCGTCAAAACACGCGGCAGATGTTCAATAACAGGCATCACGATTATAAACAGCAATGTTGTAACCTTATCTTTTTCTCCTGATGGTGGTAGCCGCAATAGACCTCCCGTATGTGGCAGTACGCAAGGTGTCCCCCTTTACCCCATAATAACGATTATTATTAACCAGTGCAGTCGACCATCAAGTATGTTTTCATTTTGTATATGTTTTTAATCTTTTAATCTCCAGATGAAGCGATAAACCCGAAGTATTGAACATTTTAGTGTTACTTTGAGGCAGTTATTTTTAACACTTAAATGATATGTCTAATTATATAATATAATATATAACAGCCCGCCTTAAAGCAATATGTGTATAATATAATATATAAAATGTATGTAACAGTCATTGTATTATGTTTATATTATTATGTACATATATAATAATGTTATGTGAATGGATTACGTAGTTTTAACAATGTAGGAGCTGTGAGAATAGAAGCCAAAAGTTGCTGACAATGAGGTAACGATGAGTTAACCTTGAGGCAACAGTAAATTAGAAAGTTTAATAAAGGCTACTAATAATTCTTTGAGCAATAATGTAATATTTAAAACAGTTTATAAATAGCCAATCAAAAACTAGAAAAACCTTAAGTTAAATATAAGTATTCTATTGGAGTAGGCTTAAGCAATCAGAGACTTGAAATGGAGAAAAAGTACAAATTCAGGCTGGAGACGCAACAAGATTGCGTACCCAAGCAGACGCTACAAGATTGCGTACCAGATCGGTACGATACAGGTTCAATCTGAGACATAAAACTTCATTGCGGTGAGAATTATATAAAGTTTACGTGTTTAAAAGTACAATTAAACAATAATCCCACAGCTCTACAGTAGGATACATCAGTGAAGTGCTATTTAATCGTGTGAAGGATTAATAAAAACAAAGTACAATACAATTATAATTTGTGTAAGCCTTCACTCTTTAGCCGTTCCAACCCTGCTAAGAAATACGTGTTCTAAAAATCACCACTGACGCAGCCGAGGCATACATATATAATATTTAAATAAACATTAAAATTACAAAGTTGATTTTTTAAACGTGGGGGCGAAGGCCACCGGAAAAGTGAACGTAGGGCGAAAGCCATTGGAAAGTTTGTATCGTACGTGGGGCTAACACTCCTAGAAATGATCTCCCGCAAGTTTGGCATCCATTAAGTGCGTGGTCTAAAACATGCTTTAAGTTGGCGCAAAAAGCGTGGTGCTAATAACGTAAAGTTTATCTGCTTCAGCTTTACCTGTTTTTATCTTTCGCTCAGAGCAATCTTGTTCTTTCACCACATAATATATCTGTTCTTTAGTCTTATTTATTGGTCACCCATGCAAATATGTACGTTATACAAGAATAAATAGTCTTGGAGGACTGACATTGCGGATAAAAGCGTGAGGGTGAGGCAGTATTTTTAACACTTGAATAATTTCAATTAAATTATATAATATGTAAATTAAATAACAGCCCGCCTTGAAGCAATATGTATGTAATAATTTTTTAAAGAAATGTATGTAACAATCATTGCATATGTTTATATTATTGTAAACATGTTTAAAAATGTTATGTGAATGCATTACGTAATTTAATAATGTAAGAGCTGTGAGAATAATAAGTTTAACGTTGCTAATAATGAGGTAACCTTGAGGCAATAATGAGTTTGAGAGTTTGAATACTACTAGTCATGATTAGGGCAGCAATAATGTAAATTTTGTGACAGTTTAAAAATAGTCAATCAACAGCCAGAAAAAGCTTTAGTAAAATGCAGGAATTCTATTGGACTAGGATTAGCCAATCAGAGACTTGAAATACAGAAGTTTAGGGTTTGGACGATTGAAGTATGTTCAGTTGCCTGCAGACCTTGGTAGTAACCGGATGGAAGATGTGCTCTTTAAAGCAATACTACTTATTCCTGTGAAACGAAAATTAAGTATACGCGTTAACAAAGTGCAAGTATAAAATAAAAGAATCTCACAGCACTTGATATCAGTGTAGTGCTATTTAATTTGTGTCAAGGATTAATAAAAAGAAGTGAATTTAAACTTAAAATCTGTGTAAGCCTACATTCTTGTCGCACCACACCCTACCTAAGAGAAACGTGTCTCTAAAACAATACTGATGCAGCCGAAGCAAAAACAAACATAAACCATATCTATACAACCAGTTTAATAACAAGGTTAATATTATTTTTTTAAAACTTGGAGCGTAACAACAAAAATACATCTTTAAATCGGTTTTTGATACGTAGTAAAAATATTACGTAACAAACAATCTTCTTCAAATTAACGCCTAAAGCGTGGTGCAAACTCCAACAGTAACTATTACATAAACAACTACTTCAAATTGACGTCCCTACGTGGAGCTAAATAAATAAGTAAACTCCGAGAACAATAACCTCTTCAAATTGGCTTCCCAAGCGTGAGGCTAATAAATTACGTAAACAATAACTTCAAGGGGGGCGGCACTTGCAATTATCGCAGGGGACGGCAAAACTCCCCGAACTGGCCTTGACCTGATCAAGTCACTCAAGTCAGGGGCTCTGATGAGCTTCCAATTGATTCTAATGTTCACGTTGTAATGCATATATTTTAGGTTTGTTGTTCCCATTCTCAGTCGTGGTTAAGCAGCCCAAACAAGGTATGAATAGACGCAGAATATTCATTCATTACACATTAGACTTTCTCCCTGCTGTTGACTAGCATTCCGACTAGGACTAACCGCGAAAGGTGACTTAGCACCTCGACTTGTCAAGATCTTTTGTGCCTGAAACCCCTGGGGGGGCGCCCCCGGGAGGAAGGGGTGTGATGAGAGGAGACAGAGGGCGCCGGACCAGGAGACATGGCAGGACAGAGGGCAGGGTCCCTAGCTTTTACAGATTGAAAGTCCCGGATGGCAGCTGGTGCAACTGGCTCCCCTCCCCCCTGCGGGCCTGCACATCCCCTGGGGAGCCCGTAATTTGGAGACCGCCCCATTTCGGAGGATGAAGGTTTATACAGATTATCCTTTTCCCCTTCCATACAACGCCGATACTGCCGCCGACACTTTCAACCCTGAAACAGACCAGGAAGATGAAGGATGAAGTGAAATGAGAATGTAGGTGAAATGGAGGGACAGGAAATCCGAGGGAAATTCGGGCCTAGCGACCCGGGGAAACCCCGAAGGTCGCCCGCGAGAATCGAACCCATGACCTCGAGAATGCGGGCTACAGACGTTACCGCCTGAGCCATCCCGCTCGGTTTCCTGCTGTTGAAGTTGTTTTGATTTCAGGGACCTTAGGTTGGTTTAGATTAATATGAGAATATAGGGCTTTCGTGATCCACGGACAGGTTTCCTGCCACGTTTAAAGATTTTTGCGAAATACGGTAGAGCATAGCTGGAAGCCAAGGCTCTCGGGTGAGAGGATTATAGCAAGAGAATCAAACGAGATATTTTCGCTTTTCTGTCAGAAGAAATTTCTCCATCCCAATTCTCCGTCCTACTCTTACGAATCTTCTCTTTTTCCGTTCATCTTATTGCTCTCTTGCTTTTTTCTTGGCTCTTCGAAGAAGGATTGTCTCTGCTTTCTCTGTGTGCTCTGCCTCTTTCTCTGTAACAGACAAATTCGTCAGGAAATGTAATAGAAAAGGCGGGAAGAAACATTTTATTTAATCTCTGCTTTCACCTATTTAATTAATTTTGTAAGCAAAACTTGCAAAACGCCGAATTAGCATTTTACCAGTTTTGGTAGGAGGGGAAAGTGCTTACTTTCACCATTCAAAGTAATAACGTTTGGCTTACATACTCTGTGACTAAGCTTCTGGTTTATTTATTATTAACTTCAGAATTCAAGCCCCATTACGAATAAACAGTGAAATTATTGTTTCCCTCCTTATCCTTTAAAATTAGCTGTGATTACAGCTGAAACCGCCACGTGGTGTTGTCCCTGGGTTTCCTGAATGTTTGCTACCATTTAAGAGGAATATTTGTCTTGGTATGACTTCGCCGCCCACTTTACAGTTCATTTGCGTGTTTAAATAAATGAAGGCTCCACATTCGGAAAAGCGATTAAAGGGCACAGGTTTGATTTCAATCCAGAGTATCTCAAAAACTACTAAAAGTACTAGGCATCTCAAAAACATAGTATCTGTTTCTTTGAGCTCACCAACTTCTTAACTGGTTTTGCAAACTTTTACTACACATTATGCGTTCCTAACCTGTTACGAATTCACCCAATGAACGAACTACAAATGTATCCAATGTCAAAACAGACCTGATATAGTGGATGCATAAAAACCAAAGACGCGATATGCAGGAACAACTTAGAGGATGTCTATACCCAAGATAGTTGATGTTCGGTTACGTCATGCAGAAGGTTTTAAATTAATTGTAGGCTGATACCTAGATTCGTAGTGGAGTTTTGAACCTTCCAGCGAATTGTAAATGCCATACGATGGTTGTCTGGTCACAATTCGTCATATCTGCTGTTTCTCTGGCTAATTGACATGGATAATCATGGATTAGTCAGTTCAGAAGGCCTTAATCTACGTCGGATGTTCCTAAAGGTGACGAAACGTTGACGTTAAAATGGTTTTCTTTGAAACAACAGAACAATTTCTTGTAGTGCTCTAATGGCGTTTTCCCACATGTGTTGAGCCGTCTTCGCTGTCTTTGCTCCTCCATTAAGCTCAAAAAGAGGAATATGTCAGAAGTATTGTTATTTTTTCATAAGACATAAGATTCTTCTTTAGCTGAAAAATACCACAAACTATCCTCATATCCGTAAGATTCAAGGCGCATTTGCAGACACAACACTCCAAGTAACGATTGCAGATTTTTAGTACAACATGCATCTGATTAATAGCTTAAAACGTCCAAAGAGACTTGAAAGTTTGCAACATACATGCAGAAGTTCAGATAATCCAAACTCGTCTAGTATAAAGCATGATTAGAATGTCAAATTTCTTTAGCTAAAGGGTTCAGACTATCTGAACAGTATTACAGTTATTCAAGCAGTGTTACGAAATGACCTGTTTTCGAATCTTACAGTATAATGTTTTTGTCCTTTCTTTATTGCTTTTGCCTTGAGATTGGGTATTTACCCGTAACATACCATTGTATGAAAGTTAGAAAGGTTGTACCGGCTAAACTTATAAGATTGTTCATATTAAAACTAATATTTGTTTTTCTGTTAGGCACAGTAGAGAAAGAATTCGCATTACACAAATAAAAACTACCATAATACACCGCGCGGAGTACATTATATTAATGATTATGTAATCATAATCATCAATATTTAGGTTAACCTCTTTGGCTCAGTCTTGAAATAAATTTCAAGGAATTTAAGTAAATATTTAGATGACTGCCTTAATTACAGTGAATATTGGGCGATAATGAACGATTATATATATGTATTATTTTGAAATTGTATGTTTTAACTTTAATGATAGCAACATCTACACAAATTTTGGCTCTAGCTCTAGCTATAACGTTATGTTTATAACATTTAAATTTCTAAGGTTTTGCCTTTACGCCTTTACTTTCAAATTTCCGAATGCTCGTATTCTGTTAATCGATCTTGCCTACTCCGGCATAATTTGATCTTTCCATGGCGTTAGATCTTGCTTACAAAATACCATACCTACTCTTATGTCTCTGATTGTTGGTATGTACAATTCGTACAAAACAAGTTTGTACTGTACTTTGTTGGTTTAGAACATCACATAAAACAATGCAAATACAGATATAATTTTATTTGTATTTATGCATATTGCTGTGCTTTGAGCACTAGAATTGTGCGATTAGCATTAGCAATATAAGAACATAAGAAGTTACAATTATAAATTAATGTCATAATAGAAAAATTCGTCGAACGAATAAAATGCCTTATTAATGAGCCAAATGGAGACCATTTTAAATGATGAATTTCTTAATTAAAATATTGGAAAATGATTAGTTATTATAATAGCCATTATTGGATGATTCTTCGTAGTTATTCCAAGCCTGCTAAAAGGAGCGTTAACATTGCCGTGCTGTCTGGATAAGAATGAAGGTTATTTAGAATATTAAATGCACTATAATTATTTTTTTACAAGATTTAGCGCATCAAGTAGATATGTGCAGAAATGAGACGTGATTATTTTTTCTTTAATAAATTAAGGTCTAAAATGATTATCTACAGTTGGCAATTAAAATACTATTGCTTTCTTCTGAAGTAAAAATATTGTGTTAATGTGTGAACTGTCGCACCAAATTAACAGTACATATTTGATGACACTTTGAAATTAGGAATAATAAGCAATTTTATGATACTCATTAGGAACAATAGTTATTAAATTTCTCAGCAAATATAAAATTCGAGGGAGTATTTTTAAAAACGTATTCGACATGAGTACCACAAGCTAAAGCTGTTTCCAAAAGGATACTATGCATGGAGATTTACAGTTTTTTTTCCGTGTCAATATATTTTAAGGTAATAATTAATACATGAGCTTTATTATCCTCCATTTTAACTCCAATGTGTTTTAATTTATAAATTAATATACCATGGTTTACACAATCGAAAGCTTTGCCTAAATCACAAAACTTAGCAAAAGCAGATTTATGAGCCTCAAAAGCTTACAACACATATTTGACAAGGTTACTAATTGCGCATGTCGTATTCATACCTAGTTTAAAACTATGCTGCATACATGAAAAGATATTACTTAATTCGAAATATTCAAAATCTGTTGTTTCATAATAATTTAGAGAATTTTACAAAATACTGAAACTAGTAAAATAGGTCTATTATTAGGCTCCCTCTTTTACCTTATAAACGGGTATGACCAGTGATTTTGAGACATTCAGGAAAAGTAGCATTCTTTAAGCAAACATTAATACACAAACTTAGAGGATTTACAATAAAGGCAATAATTTGCTTAAAGTTGTTTGTCAAGTCCTAATAATCTTTGGTATATGAGGTTTTATTGTCACAACTTTTAGTGCTTAACCGACAGTGACCTCTTTCCTTCCAAAAAAGTTGGTTTACTGGATTTGTGTAACAAATCGATGGGTGACACTTCTGCGTTAGATAACAGTGAATTAATATTTAATGCAAGCTGTTGAAAGTGTTCGTCATGGTATCAAATTAAAGTATACCGAGAAGGGGTATACATTCATTAATTTTATGTACGATGAATGAAAACTTTTGCCACTTTAATCTGTAAACACATTTTTTAGTTGTTAAAAGGGTTTTCTGCAGTTTTCGTCTAATTTATAATTGACATACAGAGTGATTAAAGAAAACTTTATTGAAGCATGTATATGACTATTCTACAGTTTTTGTTATTTACACTTTCTTCAACAATGTAGCAATATCGTTTTGTACAAAACATTAATTTATACTCAAGTTACGATGTCGCTATTAAAACAGCCGTTGTCCTTTTATTTCTTTTTAATGAATACCTCGACTATCATCCGAACTGTTTTTGTGTCTGACATTTAATAAAGTTGTGTACCTACTTGATTTTTACATTAAGTGACAAATAAATGTTTATGTTAAAACGTTTATTTTCTTTTGCCGTACCGTTCAAAATTAAATAAGTGTGTTCGGTTTTCGCTATTTTATATACACAAAAGACGTGCCTTGATAATTAAATTCCACTAACAAAGTTAATATATTTCCCACATGCAGAGACTAATTCGCAGCGGCTTTGGAGACACAGCATGTATTCTACTTAACATGGACCTCACCTTACCCATCAAGCATGATTTTCTCACTCAAACGTTTTTGTATTTCAAGGCGTTTTTCTTGAAATCTGCGAAAAATAGAACAAAAGTGTTCATAAATGTTTTCAATGAGCATCAGGATGAGCTCACTGGTTTAAAGTATCATATCATATTCCTTCCACCCCGGTATACGTTTACTAATAACCTTGTTTAGCTCATCGTTAATTGGCTTGAAAAGCGTTTTGCTAATAATGCCAGTCAAATTAAGTATATGCGAGCTTCAGCCGTTACGAATTTGGCATATGGCTAAATGTAAAAATAAAAAATTTGCGATGTGCTTTTACAAAATGTGAAACAACATGTTCGTATATGCACGTGAAGCTGAAAAGGGACATTAAACATAATTATTCCAAATCAATTTAATTCGATCCTTTGTGTTTGTACAAATTTGTCCTCTTTGTCTAAATTATAAAAATATTAACTGTTTCAGATTATTAAGAATTTAAGCTGAAATGAATAAATAAATAAAGCGTGGTTTTTGAACCTCAATCTTCGAATCCACCTCAGGAAAATTTATGAACGCTAATCCACTCGACTTCATGGAACCTTCTTTGAGATTCTTTATAATGTAACAATACTGCTTACAGATCTAAGCTAACCTCTTGATTTTAAATTTTCTACAGCTTCTTTACATCTCTACAATATGCGATAATTAACGCTGGTTAGGCGCAGGTTATTCTATTTGTGGTACAAGAAGCGTAACTATAGAAGAACGTATTTTTGGCATAAAACTACGAGGGTAATCCAGAAAGTCTCAGACGTTTTGAAATAAACAATTAACAAAATGCAAATATCAACGTTTATTATCTACATTTGAAAGGTACACTGTTAAGCTATTTTTCTACATAATCGCCATTCAAATTGAGGCATTTATCATACCGTGGCACAAGTTTTTCAATACCCTCTATGTAGAAATCTGCCGCCTGCGACTTCAACCACTGGTTTACACCGGCATGCAGTTCAGCGTCAGTATCAAAGCATCAATTTGATGCATCAAACTCCGTGAAATTTGGGGAAAATGTTCCGAAAATTCTGTAATCGCGAAACGATTTTCACGAATTTTGTCATTGATTTGCATTGACAGTTCATCAGTCATAAGGCTAAGCCTACCACTGCGATCCTCGTGAACATTGGTAGGTACACTGACTCGGCTTTCACTCATTTTCCCTCAGTTAAACATCACAAAGTTGACGATAAATTTCAATTGGTTTGTTCTTTTTAGCCAACCGCTCTTCACAAGTGGCGGGATTTTCTATTGCAGCGCACATTTTAACAACTCACAGGGAGCACAGTCCTCACGCTACCACAGCTGGATGCGTACTGAATGTTGGAAGATGGCGGCTCTAGCCCTACTCATCGCCACGATAGGCCAAAACGTCTGGCACTTTCTGGACTGCCCTCGTATTATCCGTATCCTAGGAGTGGCTACTCAGCAGGTATAATAGTTTTAGGCTTTCGAATCTGAAGATTGCTTTCATTGGTTCTTTCTTCTTCTTCTTCTTCTTTGAACCATTATACATAGTCATTTATGATGTAAGACCGTTAAATAGAACTTATCATGCAAAAAACGAAAGTTAACTAGATGAGCGTTAGCGAGCTTAGTTAATCTACGAGCGTATTGAATTCTTTATAATGGTCGAACGTTGTACGACGTTTTATGGTATTTTGAATCTTAAATTTAAAAAATAAAATAATTTAATTTCGCTTATACTTACAATAGTAATTAAAAAACTTTTAAGTTATTTCGTATTGTAGCGAACTGTAATGGAATTTTGGCTCTTTTGTTTGGCAACAATGTTTTGGTAACAAACATTAGTATAACTACCAGTAAACATTTGTGGAGAAAAAAAATTTATTATAAATTTAAACGTATATTTATTATTTTTTGACTGTTTAAATCCCTTTAATTTAGGTTAATTGATAGTTCACGACTGGGTCTTGCAGAATTTGTAAGTGCAATAAAGTAGTATCTGTAGTAGATAAAGTAAACGAAGTGGATATTTGTAGGATAGAGGAGAGGCAATGGCATCTAGTGACATCCTAAAATAATTATTATAACGGATTAACGCCTACATTTTTACTTTCTCTGCTACGTATAGTAAGTAGGGGAATTATTGTATTCCACCCAAAATTTAGAGGCCGAGATTACACCAGAAGTACATATTTTGATGACCCTTAATCCAGAAAAAGCATTTTGAGAATAAAGGTGTATGTGTATCTGTGCGTCTGTGTGCGTTTCAGTAAACAGCATAACTCAAAAACGAAAAGTTAAATACCAAGCATCCTCAAAAGATGTGACACGAAGATTTTCAAGAAAATCCCTCCAGCCCAACTACCCTTTACATGGAAAACATTTTTTGAAATTTTCGATTTTCTGAAAATTGGTTGAAATGATTTTGGTTAAAATACCACATATTAAAGGTGTTTACATGACAAATAAAATGTACATCTTGTATTTATGGGAATAACCTGTGAAGTCTTCATTCGGAGGAATTTTGTATAATCTTCTATAACTGGCGAACGTTATACGATAGACGAAAACGCACCACACAAAAATGTAGATTTCTTTAAAACACCCAATTTATTTAAAATAATTTTTTGTTGCATAAGCCATTTCCGAGATATCTGTCGTTAATGGTTCGAAGTGTTCAATACTTTGTCATTCTTTTAAAGTCCTGTCGACAGATATTCTTTTCTCGCGATTGCATGGAAACAGTATGGAATTTTAAGGCCAGCATATAGCGTTGAGTTCTTAAACATCGACTGTCGCTGTTCCTTTTGTATGCATAACGAAATGTGTAATGTAGGTATTCCTGCAAAGGTTTACCTTGATTAAAATGAAGTAGACAGAAAAATAAGCTTTCGTAAGATAAATTTTATACACATTAATAAATGATATAGGGAATAGAGAGTCATGTGAATGTAACATATCAGAAGTTTACACTTAACGGGCGCAGACTGTAAAATTTAAATTTACATATAAGGAGAAATTTCCCGAAAAAAATCCATCGCCCTCCGCCGGGTTTGAACACGCGACCTCGGGAACGACAGACTAGCATGGAACCAAAACACCACGGAGGATGACACAAAATACCATGAACATAATTTTCAGATCCGAGAACGTGTAATATGGTTGTGTTTTCAATTATAATCACGGCAGAGAAAGTGAAAAGGTCTTGTTGAATTGCGGTATGGCAGAAGGTTAATTACTGTTGGGCTGAGTCACGGCCTAAATCGGTCAGAAGCGTGCGCCAGGCAGCCAGCTGGTCGCATCGAAATGTTGCTCAGTTTATTGACCACTTCAAGACTACCAAGTGGGCTAAACGAGCCGCATAATCAACATGTTGGGCGTATCAATTGCCTCCTAGCATGCTGCTGCTTAAAATCAACACAGCGCTGAAATGAAATATTACCAGGCAGTGCACCGTGGAGGTCATCAGACAGCTCGGTTCTTTCTTGCGGTCTCTTCTATGTTGTTTACATGACAAATTCATCAATGGCGCATGGCTCTTTGAAATGTATGCATGCCCTTGGGTTTTAACTGGGGAGATATGTAGGAATTATTTAACTAAAAGCACTTTGGACATCTCTATTTGCCAATCTCCATCATTATTCAAAAATTACCTGGAAGAAGCTTAAAAGTTGTAACAGGATCAAAATCTGATTTGTTGTACTCAATGACTTTCTCTCCTCACTGTTGTACAAACTATTCTTACAAATGCTTATTTTTCTGTCTACTTCATGTTAATCCAGATAAACATTTGCAGAAATTTTCTTATTGAATGGTTACTTATAGGTACAACGGAATTTGGGCTTTAGGCGATAGTCAAATCTTTTAAGACCTGCCGCAATGTGATGGCTTTGAAATTCCGTTCCCGAGAGAGAGAGAGAGAGAGAGAGAGAGAGAGTGAGAGAGAGAGAGAACACGAATAACTACTTCCCATTTGAGAAACGTATAAGTATTTGAAAATTCAAATAAATAACTATGAATACCTCTAAAGTGTTAACTCCACAAAATAAATTTCATACAGATTGTGTGCTTTACAAGAATTAAATGTTTTGTGTTACTATTCTTACGGTTTACCAGTTATGCAAAAGTCATTCAGAATGAAGTGGACTTCAGAGGCTATTCCCAGAATATTCAAGATACACATTTAATTTGTCATGAAAATATATTAAACATATAGTATTTTATTCAAAATCGTTAGAGCTATTTTTGAGAAAATCAAAATTTTCGAAACCTTTTCCATGTAAAGGAAAGTTGGGATGGTGGGTTTCCTTGAAAATCTTCGTGTTGCATCCTTGGAAGATGCTGAACTTAAATACAAAGTTTGGTGTTTTGCCGACTTTTCCGTTTTGAGTTATGCTGCTCACAGACACATACACGAACGTTTTCCTAAAAACATCATTGAACCGTTTCTGAGATACTTGCAAGGAAAAAAGTTTTATTATACTTACCCTATATACACGATGCTTCGGAATAACTATTTTCTGAATGTGATAGATGGCAAAACATTTTAATAAAGTAATGCCCAGGAATGCATCATTTTCAAGTTATAGTGGAGCGAAGGAAAGTTTTAAAAACCCAGCTTTGAAAAATATGCCTCGTCTGTCCACAATATGCGTCTAGCGAAATCGGGATCATTGTTAACAGCATATAAATACCATTCATCAAATTGCGGCCTGTTAGGATAATTAGTGGGAATGAATTAAGTAATGTTTGTACTATTTGAATATAAATTGGATTTTTTTCATACTCACTTAAGATCTTCATACAAACATGTTGGTGATAACCAATGGGCAAGAGCTGGAGCGCTATTTCGTGGATTACATCCAAACAACCGCAAAACATCTTCAAAATATAATGTTTTCACAGTTCGATTCGCTTCTGAATCTACTTAGTTTACCTGAAACTAGGCACTATCTCGAAAACGTTGATCCATTGTCATAAGCTGCTCCAAATGCCTTATACATATCTGCAAATTGATCTCGTATTGATCTGCAAATTAATTTATACGTATCTCCATTAAATTAAATAAACAGACCCATGGAAGATATTTGTGACATACAACAAAAAAATCTGATGTGTTACACTCACATGACTTTCTCTACTCTTGTACAAACTATTTTTACAAACGTTTATTCTCCATATGCTTCATGTTACTCGAGATATCGAGATGTCAATCTTATTGCTAATTTTCTTGTAGATGCAAGGGGAACATGGTAGGTTATAAGCGATAGTCAAATATTTTAAGCGCTGGTTGCTATGTGGCGCATTATATTCTGTTTGCATATCCAGAACATAAAAAATTGAATAACGAATTTGAGAAAAAGTATAAGTATTGGAAAATTTAAGGAAATAACAAGCAATATCTCGAAGATGGTTCACTCAACTAAAAAAATGTATATGGCATAAATTGTGTATTTTAACGCGATCTACATTTTTTGTGTAGTAAACTTTTGTCTATCTCTTATGGTTTACCAGTTATGCAAAAGTCGTTCACAATAAAGAATAGTTTTGGAAACATTCCCAGGAAATTCAAGATATACATTTTATTTGTCATAAAAATATCTTAAACATATGATATTTTAATCAAAATCGTTAGAGCCATTTTTGAGAAAATTAAAATTTTCGAAAAATCTTCCATGTAAAGGGTACTCTGGGGTGGGGGGATTTTCTTGAAAACCTTCGTGTCGCATCCTTGGAAGATACTGAACCTAAATACCAAGTTTGGTGTTATCCGACTGTTCGTTTTTGAGTTATGCTGTTCACAGACACACAGACACACACACACACACACACACACACACACACACACACACACACACACACACAGACACACACACGGACATGTTTCCAAAAATGCTTTTTTTGGATTCAGGAGGTCTCAAAACATGTATTTCCGGCGAAATCTCGGTATCGAATTTTTGGGTGGAATGCAATACTTCCCCTACTTACTATACGTAGTAGAGAAAGTAAAAAATCTGATGTGTTACACTCACATGACTTTCTCTACTCTTGTACAATCTATTTTTACAAACACCTATTCTCCATATGCTTCATGTTAATCGAGATATCGAGATGTCAATCTTATTGGTAATTTTCTTGTAGATGCAAGGGAAATATGGTAGCTTTTAAGCGATAGTCAAATATTTTAACGCTGGTTGCTATGTGGCGCATTTCATTCTCTTTGCATGTCCAGGACATAAAAAAATGAATAACGAATTTGAGAAAAAGTATAAGTATTGAAATATTTAAGGAAATAACAAGCAATATCTCGAAAACGGTTCACTCAACAAAAGAAATGTATATGACATAAGTTGTGTATTTTAACGCGATCTACATTTTTTGTGTAGTAAAATTCTGTCTATCTCTTACGGTTTACCAGTTATGCAAAAGTCGTTCACAATGAAGAATACTTTTGGAGACATTCCCAGAAAATTCGAGATATACATTTCATTTCTCATGACATTATCTTAAACATATGATATTTTCATCAAAATCGTTAGAGCTATTTTTGAGAAAATTAAAATTTTCGAAAAATGTTCCATGTAAAGGGTAGTCTGGGGTGGGGGGGATTTTCTTGAAAACCTACGTGTCGCATCTCTGGAAGATACTGAACCTAAATACCAAGTTTGGTGTTTATCCGACTGTTCGTTTTTGAGTTATGCTGTTCACAGACACACACACACAGACACACACACAGACACACACACACAGACACACACACAGACACACACACGGACATGTTTCCAAAAATGCTTTTTTTGGATTCAGTGGGTCTCAAAACATATATTTCCGGTGAAATCTCGGTATCGAATTTTTGGGTGGAATGCAATACTTCCACTACTTACTATACGTAGTAGAGAAAGTAATAAGTGCAGCCATGACACGAGTTATGAGTGTTGTCTTTTATATTGTAAACGAAGTATCTGTGGACACTACCTTATTTTCATGTCCACTATCACAGCAGAAAATTAGGAATAATTATTTTGATACATCCTGTATGTGGTATATATATATATATATATATATATATAAAAATTCTGCCATTTATAATCCTCCTCTAGCTACAATAGTCATAACGACGGCCCTTTTACCTTTGTAACATGTTGCCAATCGGAAATGGTGTTAACTGCATACGGCTGTCTTTGGGTTTCTGGCTTTTCTTTTGGCTTTTGTACATTAAATCTCACACACACACACACTCACACACACACACACACACACACACACACACACTCATACTTCCAGACTCTGGGACTCTGGGGAGGTTTGGGAATAAATATGGCTAGAGAAAAATGTCCACATCCCCCTAACTGGGAATCGAAGTCGGGACTTTTCGCACAGCAGGCAACTGCTTTACCGATTTGATGATTCAAAACATAAAACACTTTGCTGTAATAATCACTAAGTGATATAGAAATTAAGGGACATCTAAAGAAAGCAAAGCATGCAGTATTAACTCTTAATCCTATATTGCTTACTTCCTCTTATGTAGGGCTTACACCCTAAGGCTTACAACTGCGCATAGGGCAGAGACCTGTCGAGGAGCAGACTGAATCAGAGAATGAAGAATTCGGAACGGGGGATCGGCCCGTAGCAAGGTATGAGAGTGAGGAAGAAGTTGATATGTAATGAAGGCGAAATGGATGAAAAGAAAGGTGATGATGAAGCAATTGGTGGAATGAATGGCTTGGGAAATTGGAGAACCCGGAGAAAACCTGGCCGCACACCCACTTCGTCCACCACAAATCCCACATGTGGGACCCTGCAATTGAACCCGGGCCGCGTTGGTGTGAGGGGAGCGCTCTAACCACTCGGCCACGCCACCATGCTTAAATCCTATATAATGGGATTAAAACGGTTACAAAAGAAATCAGGCATGGCATGCATAAATCAGTTGTTAGATGTACCGCTTTGTATTGCGCAGAAAGTTGGCAAATAGAAAATACAAAAAAATTAAAATTCTACGAAAGTGCAGAATAATAGGTTTCTTGGCATCAGAACTCACACTATGATTTCCTGCATTCATTGTGGGAAAAAGTCTTGGATTCTAAAGGAAATATAAAACGCTCATTTATATGAAGAACAGATTATCTACCAATTTAAATATAATGAGAAATGCATAACTTCAACTATTTAAACTTTTTACGCAAATTAAAATAAATTCAAATAAACACGGCAAATAGTAAAACACCCTTAAAGCTTTTGTTTTTGGTCAATGGTAAATGTTACGATGCGGGAGATGCAGCATTAAGCGCACAAAATATCAATAATAAGCGGGATGGCTCAGGTAGTAACGTCTGTGGCTCGCATTCGGGAGCTCCCGGGTTCAAATTCCTTAGGCCGACCAATCTGACTGAGGTATTTTCGTGGTTTCCCTCAGCCGCTAAGGTAAATACCGCATTGAATATTTGATACCACGACCCAAAGTTTCACTTTAAGTCTAAAACTGGGCTGGCCCCGTAGCTCAGTCGGTAGAGCAACTGCCTGCTTTGCGAAGGGTCCCGGGTTTAATTCCCGGCTGGGGGTTGGGAATTTTTCTCTAGTCAAGATTAATCCCTATCCTCCTCAGAGTCTGGAAGTATGAATGAGAGTGCGAATGTGTGTATGATCTAACGATTAAAAAAGTGCAAGAAACCCAACGACAAGAGTTACACGAGTTAACACCATTGCCAATAGGCAATAAGTTCCAAAGGAAAGGCCGCCGATAAGACCAATGTACTTAAAGGCGGGGCATAAATGGAACTAAAAAAAATAGTAAAAAAACAGATGAGAAATAGGTGGTAATAGCGATTGCTGCGCCATCTATCCACAGACAATGAAAGCAGGTAGACTGGATGGCACCCTAATGCCATCTGCACGGCACGAAGCAAAAGATCTGGCTGCTATGCGCTAGGGTCTCTGTGGACACGTGGCGAAGCAAGATGGCATGATTATAGGAATGAGACCTAGAAGGTTAACTGTCTGCCTTTCTGTATGAAAGCAGTAGTTAGACTGGACGGCACCCTAATGCCATCTGCACGGCGCAAAGCAGAAGATCCGGTTGCTATGCGCTATGCTATGTCTGTGGACACGACGAAGCGGGTGGTTACAGGGATGAGACCTAGAAGCCTAACTGTCCGCCACAGCTCGATCAAAGAGTTACTCACTATCAGATCCGTCGTAATATGACCCTGTAGTTAAAGCGACGCAAATAAATAGAGTAATAAAAAAATCCTTAGCGTCAAGGCAACAAACCTGATTCCTAGATGGAAACACGTTTATAAAAATAATTAAGTGTTTATGTTTAATTATATTCTCATAGAAAAAACAGTGTAAACACTTGTAAGAGACACTAAAAAACTGGTTTGAATGGAATATTCGCTTGTGCTCGCGCTGGAAGTTTCACACTCGTTTTGCAGTGAAACCCTTCCCACACTTGTATTACGAGTACAATACGTATAGGTACTGTTAAGCTTTTGCTAATGAAACTAGATTATCGGAGAAGAGCAACCAGAATACCAAGAAGGATAGAACAGTAATGACATAATAAGGCAGAAAGGAGAGTTTAAAACTGCATTGTAGTGGACATAGAAACAAAACAACTTTAATAATAGCTACTAATATGATACGGTCATGTAATGAGATTGGCATACATAGGAATTGATTCCATCAAGAGGAAAAAGAGAAAGACCAATGTCAACAAGGGTACACGGGCATGCTGCAAGTGATAGGCAGAAGAATATTCTGGAAATGGTTGGACAAACGAGAATGGTTTTATGTAGTACGAGAAGTCTGTAGTAGTTGCCATCAGAAGACGTATATACCTTGTAAACAACCTGAAGAAGTAACACGAGAACACACGAAAGGGGAGTATGTAGCCCAAAGTTCAAACGTGAGGTCCTGCAGTAGTGTGAACAAGTTTGTTGCATCATTTCTTCTTTTGTTTCTTCTATTTCTTCGCGGTTAATGTACTAGTTTCTCCCGGTCTTGTATACATATCTACGTCCATCGGTTTATTTTTTATTCACATATTTATTTTCTTTTTCTGTTTTTGGTTCTCCAGTTAGCCTTTGCGTTAGTAGTTTAAGGCTTGTTTAAGTCTATTTTGCGGGTTTTAGTGTAATTATTTCTATGGGACGCAAGCTGTTATGTGCATGAAGAACATAGTTTATACCAGGTGCCTGTATCATAAAAATAATAAATTAATATAATTAGTAAGGAAGTAACAGTATTAAATATAAATGCTTTGCTTTATAAAACTATTAATTAAAATATTAGTTATGAGCGAAAACCAAATAACAGAAGGAAGACCCCACTCGATTAGATAAAGCTGTCAATATCCCAGCATTATAAGATTTAATATTTTGATAATAAATTACAAGACAATAAGAAATTAAACCTAATCCATCTCAGCCTAATAAAATTCTAATTAAATTTGGACTAATAATTAAAAATACTATTGATAATACAAATATTATGTTTCGTAATGCAGCAGAGCTAATAAAATTTATTTATATGATTTGAAATAGTTTATAAGTATTTTAACTAATAAACAAATGCCCATAGTGGTAAAAAGTATATTTTTAAAATAACGTTTTGAAATTTGAAATGCATAACTTTTACTCAACTAGAAGTGCATGCACAATCGGGGGCAAAAAATAAAAAATAAAATAAAATAAAAAAGTGCCGATATAATGAGCTGTGTGTTAAGCTGGTAAGGAATCAGTAAACTAGCTCCTCCCACATTCATGGCTTCATCCCTACCCCTTAGGTGGTTCATAGTAGCCAATTTGATTTAGGGTCTTCGCACAGCCTTTTTTCACAACGGTGGATGTGCACAAGAGGCTAGGATCCAAGGCAATTCAGAGGTAGTTTCGTTGAGAAAACATAATCAATTCGTTTTAGTAATTGTTCACCCGTAGGCTAGAAAGGTTGAATAAGAATGAATAAGTATGCAAGTGAACATTCGTGTATGATACCTCAAGAGAAGTTGAGAACCCCTTGTGTTGCCGGGAAAACTGTAGTCAAATGGAGAGTTTCATGACGTACTGTCATATCGACATCGTAGCTCAGATGGAGAGCAGCGGCACACTTTGGTGGTTCGAATCCCGACTATGTATTGACCTTTCTAATTTGATTCTACATTTCCATAATTAATTCGGAATTAGTATTGTTTTAAGTAAGTTTTATTGTCGGAGTTTTGCAAGAAGATGAATATAAAGAAGGTTGCCAACCCTTTTCCAAGTAATACGAAAATGCTATGTTTTGCGACTTTTTTCTAATGCTTTTTCATTTTAATTGGTTCATTTATTTATAACTCAATTCTTTACCATGCTTTTTTACTTTGTTTGTTATACCAAAGTTGTTTGTGATATTTTAACTCAAACAATTACCACAATGGAATAATAATAATAATAATAACAATAACCCCACAATGCCCTAACCTATTAAACTTGTTATTCAAAGTATAATACCTTTTTGTCGCTCTTAAAAAGTTTAATTATTAAAAGTTTTTTTCACATGTCTTTTAATTTTACTTCTTATCCCGTTGTGATGTGTTATTGTTGTTTCTGGTGCCATGCATACTACATTATGCATTTATAATTAAATACGCTACCTGTTTTGCGTGTCGAGAAACCCCTTCGTGGTATTTATTCCGGCAGTTTGACGTTCTTGGAGATACTCCATATAGCTCCGCAACCTTCGCGGCGCTGTAACCTTGTTCAGTAAGGGCATAATGTTGGGTTTGTTGTCCATATCTTTTATTCCTTTCAAATGACATTTATAATAAAGAGGACAATGTTTACAAGGCAATTTCATCCAACTCCACACAATGTTTGTCTTACCCCCTTTCCTTCACTCCTGGCCGAAAACTGGCCTCTGTTCATTCGTTAGGGTTCGAATACCAGACTTTAGACATCAAACCAATAGAAAACGGACAGATCTGGCGAGTGTCTGGCTAGTACCTTCTAGCCATTCGGGTAAAATGCTTCCGCTTCCCACCCCTTTCGCCGCTCACTTTGTTTAAACCAATAAGAGATTAGTACAACCGGGTAGGCGTGGAACACAGCTGATACGGGGATTCTCCCAACACTGAATAAAGAAAAACACTATAGGAAACCAAAATCATCGGCACATTTTTTCTTTTTTTTAACCGGACTGTACATCGACCAACAAAGTTAAGTCGAAAATATTTCATCACCATAGGGAGCAATACTGTAGCATTTTGCACAGAGCTGTTAATACTATAAATTGCAAGTTAGCTCGCCGACCGCAAAATAAATAAGGGTATGTGCTTAGTTCGTGGGATAGAAGACGGAACGTAGATCAATATTAACTGACCACCGAATACTATATTTCGAAGTTTACCATATTGTATAAAGATGCCTTAGGCACACCAAGGCTGCTACTTATCTGAGTTATTAGAAACATTTCATTAATGAACTCGCATTAGTGTATGTATTTTATGAATTGTGCAGAATATTTATGAAACAGAATTTTGTAGCCTAATAAATTCATTGTTATAAAACTAGTAATGTTGGGTAGTAGCAATAGCAAGCTTGTGAAGCACGCCCTGGACTGAATCTCCAACGTATTTATTTTCTTCTGTGTAACTAATTAACATGCATTTTGGTTTAGACCTGCTTCTTATTTATCTCATCCTATTACTTCCCCAGCTGCATAATTCCGTTGGCTTCTTTGTGGCTGTTCTGTGCTGCAGGAGATTTGTTCATTGGGTGTTTTCGGAGGGGTAGTGTGTACTGTACAACTATACATACAAAACAATGTAAAGCACTGGTGCTTTTTTCAGCATAAGAGTGAAATAGATTACTTATGTCAAAACCCTCATTCCTAAAGAAGCTTTTGCACGAATATTTTAATCTTAGCGCATATGAATTGTTGATGGACAACGAAGATGGACTTTAGAAACATTTGCGGTTGTGGTGTAAAGTTTATGCGATGCACAGGAAAAGTAATCATGCTCCTGTCGCGAAGCCGATACTCACTGTACAAATGGTTTACCGTATCTGAATTCAGAGTCGTCTTCCGTGGTGTAGCGGTTACCATGCTAGCCTCTAATTCCGAGGTCGCGGGTTCAAACCCGGAGGAGGGCGATGGATTTTTTTCGGGCGTAAAAATCTAGCATGGCTTCCTTTGGAAGGGAATTAAAGGCGGTAGCCCCGTGTCGTATATTTCGGCACGTAAACGAACTTCACAACCTGCAGTCGCCCATCTTCGTGTATGCTCCCGACACTAGTAGCTGCTGGGCTATTTTTCTTCTTTCTTTTCTTTTTCCCGAGAAGTTACTCGACAGGCAGTTAAGGGAGATGTGGCAGGCAGCTAGAGCGGTTGGGAATTATTGTAAACTTTTATTATTTATATTATTATTTTCCATGACCTGTCCCCAAAAAGGAACCTATATATATACCGGGTGAGACTTCTCAGCCTGCGGATTGAGAAGTTATGCAGTCCTGGCGTTGTACAGGCTATGCTGTAAGCACAGTCCACTGCATCGCGTCGTATCAATTTCGGTCGAAATAACTGCTTTGCACCACTGCGCGTGTAGTGGCTTGCACTCGTAGCACAAAAGTTTGCGCGTTGGCCTTCGGTGCTGAAGGATCCAGATTCAATTACTGCCAGTTGAAGGTACTTTTTGTGTTTAGTAAATTTAACGAGAATTGATAGATTGGCATGGAAGTGTCGTTTCACTTAATTCGTTTAATTATGCGAATTTCATTAAAACACGAATTGTTACTTGTTAGAATATGCAAATCTACTTTCTAGTACATTCGGAAAGAAATCATGATTTGCCAGAACGTTCTCGAAACATGAACAGAAATTAATAAAAAACTCATTTATTCACAGGCGTGATTTGTACTTCCGACCTTCACCATGACTTCTCAGCATGTTAAACATTGCGCTACTAGAGCACCAGCGCAGCCCTAGTCAGCGGGCTGATGAATGCGGTATCAGCACCTGCATTTCGCATCGTATGTAAAATTCAGGGTTGCCTAGTTACCAATCCGCAGGATGAGAAGACTCACGCAATGTGTGTGTGTGTGTGTGTGTGTGTGTGTGTGTGTGTGTGTGTGTGTGTGTGTGTGTGTGTGTGTGTATTAAAGCTGGATTTCGCCAAAGGTTCCAGAGGTAGCCTGACTTAATTTTATGCTCAAAGTACATTTGTATCTAGGAAGTTTGACAGAATATATACCTAGGAGATACGAGTTGTTGGTCAAATTAGGTTGCTGTATTAGAGTCCAGAGCTGCTTCTCCGGAGTATTAAAATTAATGCGCTTGGTTTATTAGTGGATCATTTGAGTTGTGGTAGCAGCGTTTAGTTTCTTTCAATAAATATATTTGTAAATTTAAAATCATATCACAGCTTTGTTACTGACTGAATTTCGAATCGTATCATGCATTTAGATTCTTAAAACTGGGTGAAGAGTTAAATCATATCTTAAGGACTAATGATTTTACTTTTCTCTAGATAGGCTGCTGTGGTTGAGTGGTATATCTGTTGAGCTGTCATTAAATTGCTTGGAATTTCGCAGGCTCAAATCACGGGCTCAATTGGCCGGTCTCCGTGGCAGCACTCGCAAAGTACCAAAGTTTGATGTTTCGTGGCTCAGAGGATTGCGTGTTCGAGTACCGCGTCGGATATGCTTGTTTGTGCATTCATAAGTGCATGTGTCTGTGTGTAAATAAAATGGGAAACAGTCAGGAAAAATAACAGGAACCTAGGAAGAAAGGTTCTGTGTAAAAGGGTTTAAATCAACATAGAGGTTAACACAACTGATATCTTATGCCTAAAGGTACTATAAAACTCTTCGCCTTATTTTTGATTTTAGCACGCAAATAAAATGATGCTTGTATGTTTTTTGATCATTTTCCTTCACTTACTTTCACGGCACACTTCTTGCAGGACTTCATGTTGCACAATATGTGTTACAAGTTCAAGAATAACAAGAGAGGGTTGATTCCTCCTGCATTTGCTACGAGAGATCGCTTACTACAGCAGCACACGTAAAAATACATTGTATGTTTGGCGTACCCATAGAACAACAAAGAGAGACATTAATCAAGCCTGAGTGCTTTGAACTCGCTGAGAAGAAAGGTTGTATGGGTTCGCGCACTTAGCACCGTGAAAACAAAGTGATACTTCGCGCACATTTTAAAACAACGTGTGTTTTTGCTCACTATGTTAATGCTTTTACATATTTTTGATGGTACACTTACATGTAAAATATTTTGCCAACGAAGGATAGTAATAGGTGTAATGAACAAATGTCAAACAGACTCTCATGCAGTGTTACCTTTTTCCCCTTTCAACCACTTTCAGCATATCCCTAGTGAATAACCGCTTACCTCGCCCAAACCACATACATCAGGGTTATCTTCAGCGAATTTCATGTGTGCTTTTACTAGGAACTAGATAAATATTTTTAAAGTTCGCAATTTGGACTGTTCTTTTCAGTTTAACTGAATAGATTCCCGGTTCGAATCTCTGTAACTTCATAGGATTCTTTTATGCTGGGAGATCTGAAATCAGCTATTGAGGTCCTCAGTCACAAACTAAGAAGCAAATTGACAGATGGGTGGCGGAAGCTCAACAATAGCACATATCCGGCCGGGGAACTCGGCATGCTCAGCGCTTACGATCATCCATTACTGTCCTCTGCACATGACGTGCTATGTTGATGAAGACAGAATGTAAGGGTCGTGCAGTAGATCCTAACCTGCATTTGCCTGTCGCACCACGGAGCTTAATAATTGTTTGTTAACGACGCTGTCGATTTCCAGGATCATATCAGCGCCCCGTGTGTGCCGGAACGGAATTTCGTCACGCAGGAGTTCTTTTACATGCTAGTAAATCTACTGATATGGGCTGTCGCTTTAAAGTACACTTAAAAACCATTGATCCGGGCCGGGTTTGAACCCGCGACTTTGGGATCAGAAGGCCAGCGCCTAGCCAACTGAGCCACCAAATCGACTACCAGGCTAAACTATAGCTACCAACCCATGTAATAATAAGAAGCACTTAACAGTTTAAGTAGACTATTTCACTCTGGATCAGGGAGAACAACCTCTCCGGTCTGCCTCCTGATTTTGAAATAAAAGATCCTTGCCTCGGGCAAGCTCTCCATGGGATGCTTAAAGTTCCATTTTCAGCCGAAGTGGAAAGGAGGAGTTCTAAATAGCCTATGTATTGTTCTTTCTCTCTTTGGTCTATGGTCAGTTGTAGAATATAATTTATCTTTGTCAACAATTATGCCGCGGTAGGTTGGTTATCAATCACCATGCCCATTGTCATCCGCACGTGATTTACTATTTCACATATTCAAGCACAGATAAACTATAATGGATGCCTAATAGGATTTTCTCAGTTTGCTGATTGAAACAGCGTATCTTGAAACACTTTGATTTCGAAAAGTCTTTACTACCTGTTTTTATCTGTTCCAGCCGTTTTCTTTTATGTCAAACAGTGCGATCTCTTGTGTTATTTAGTTTGTCTCTGAGAGTCTGAACATGTAATTAATTCTATACATGTGTAGGTTTTATGACATGTTTATGAAAATATAGACTTAATCAATGATTGCCTGAGGAATCAACAGAAATCTGTATATAAAAGACGCCTTTTCAACTTTGGAGACAAGTGTAAAAATCTAGCAACATTAATTAGTAGAAGCCTTAAAATTTACTATTCAAAGACTTTTGTGGAGAATGTGTTTCGCTCGAGGTTATCCCGTTGGATTGATTCAAGGAACCGGTGTAATAGAAGTGTATCGATTTAGAGCAGCAAGTTAGGAGTAATCTTCAGTTTTATTGTACTCAGTTCTAATAACACGCAAAGGAGCAAAATGACATTCCTAAAGCTTACAGTAACATTTTTAAATAGTTTTTGGCGCGTAATTACATTTTTAGGTTAATGCAAAACATAATATTGAATTAAAGTATATTTTAAAGAAATAATTTCCTAATTTTCTGTTTTCTTTTTCTTTAGATCAATGTGACAAGATTTTACTTTCTGAATTGTTTACCCTAATCTGGAAATCTCCCATAGTGTGCTGTAACTTCGAGCCTGCAACGTGGGCTATCCGTGTTCCCCTATATTAAAATGAAACTTTTCTCATGTTGGAGCGCATTCGGCCTCATGAGGTTCTGGGGACCATTGAGGAACCAATTCATTCACAAATAGGGACTCAGTGTCGGAATCCGCGCATAAGCGGCCAGGAATGACAGCATTCTGACCATACACTACCCCAATTAATGTCCTCTGCCTATAATGTGCGGACGGAAACAGAATACAGCAGTGTAAGATAGACCAAAGGCTGTGGAGCCTTGAGAGGCTTCAATTTATGGAAAATGCATGCTAACAGAAATATTTCTAAAATGTTTAACAACGCAACATACGTTTAACAAAGATTTATGTAGCTACCGTTGTCTACACATTCTGGCTTCTCATCCCAGATTTCCGGGTTGGGTCCCCGCCTGCGTTGAAGGGAGTTTTTCTTTAATTAGAAACATTTCTTTCCCTACGCAAAGTCTGCAAGTATGAGTGTGAAAATAAGCCCGAGTATGCTTCACAGCGTAAATGAATATAATCAACTCTATTTCCTAAAATTCTTGGCATTTTAATCAATATCGCCATAACCTTCTTTGATTGTAGAAGATAGCCCATTTTCTCCCAAGCAGGAGTTAAATAATGCTGGGAAATTACGTAATAGTTTTCCCTTAGCTTTATAATCAACTCTATTTCCTCAAATTCTTGGCATTTTAATCAAAATCGCCATAACCTTCTTTGATTGTAGAAGATAGCCCATTTTCTCCCAAGTAGGAGTTAAATAATGCTGGAAAATTACGTAATTGTTTTCCCTTAAGTTCAAGTTTCCAAATAACACTTGAAAGTTTGCTCTTTAAACAACCTCTTATATGTATTTCAAGTTACACATACAAACGAAAAGACACATGCATGAACATTTGTACCGTTTTTGTAAAACTAACTTTTTTTTCTCATGCAGTGACTCTCATATTCCCAATTCTGATTAAATGTCTATGTCAAATCTTTACTTTGAATGCAGTATTTTTTCAGCCCTACGTAAGGCGCAACAGAGGAAGCAAAAAATGCTAATGGTGAAGACAAAATGGAAGTATGCGAGAGAATCTCTCGAGTCGTGTTAATTAGAACAAAGGGGTCCAGATTCGTAAGTAATGAGCAAGTTAACTATCGGGAATGGGCGCTCGGAAGTTTCTCGTTGGAAACTTACTCCTTGGATTTGGACGTGTTGGCCGAAGTCCAAAGCGCCATGTACTGTCTCATCTAAAGTAACATCCTTCAGGCTCAACGTAATTGGTGAAAATTTCCGCTACCTAATTCGCGCCAGTAAAATACTGACTGCGTACCCATCCATTCTATAAATCAACTGCAGTTCAGGTTGTATTGGTCGAGGACAAAATACTCTTAGGCAATGGAAGTAAGTTATTTTTCAAAGACTCTATCCTATCGTTAAAACATCTAATGTGTTACACCGGCCATTTTTCTCTCCCCACTAAAATTTATTTTCATATATCCTCTATAAGCTATTTATAGAAACACTTTACTTTTTCTAATTTCTGTAATCATGATAAATGGGGCAGAAATTATTTCAACACACATTTTGCAGCAAGCACACAAAGCATATAGAAGGCCGATAGGGGATGCCTGCTTTGATATTACTCCTTGCATTAGGTAAATAGAAACAAAACATTGACACTTGAAAGAGTGAAGAATAAATACTAGATAATGGCTAACGCTATTGCAGGACTTATTTGATACAAGTCGCACATTTTAATGATATTGAAATTTTTCCTGAAGGAAGATTTTTATCTAACTCCTATGGTTTCATAGTTATTCAAATTATATAAAAGTTCGTGGAAATGAAGATGACGTCATGGGATATATACAGAAAATTCATTTGTCCTGTTATCTACAATATATGACATTTAACTACAAGTGTTTGGGTCATTTTTATGAAAGTGAAAAAAATGAAAAATGTTCAATGTAAAGCGTAGTTTGGGGTAAAATAATTTTCTTAAAAGTCTTCGCCGAGAATCCATGGACGGTTTGAGACTCCTATTTTCGAAATATTCCCTGTTGTAAGTTCAAAAATCTTTTTTCGGTTTGAAGCAGCATGTGAAATGCTATGTTCACATTTTCGAGTGTATTTACTCCTGAACCGACAAACGAGGAAGCACAATGAACTGACACAACATGCTGCCGTGCATATGATTAAATTCATAGCAAAATTTCACGATGAACTGAACTGAAGTAGTGTGTGCCCTGATTTAGTGTCATTTTGTCGGTCTATCCGTCCGTTTTTGTTTGTTTCTTTGTTTGTTACTTTCTCTACTACTTGTAATAAGCAGGGGAAGTATTGCCTTCCATGCATAAATTCTATTTGGAAATTTCACCGGAAATAATGTTTTGGGGCCCTCTGAACCCAAATAAAGCATTTAAAGAAAAAGGTTCATGTGTGTGTCTGTGAACAGCATAACTCAAAAACGAAAAGTAGAATAAATACTAAACATGGTATTTAAGTTGAATATCTACCAAAGATGCGACACGAAGATTTTCAAGAAAAGCTCCTCCCCAACTACTCTTTACATGGAAAAGTTTTCGAAAATTTTGATTCTCTCAAAAGCTCTACGATTTTGATTAAAATATCGTATTTATAAATATGTACATGCCAAATATAGTGTATATATTGAATTTTCTGGACCTGGCCTGTGAAATCCTCTTCATTTGGAAGGAATTTTGTATAATATTGTATAACTGGTTAAGCGATAGATGAAAACATACTTCACAAAAAGTGTAGATCTCTTTAAAACCAATTTATATTAAATAACGTTTTCGTGGCATCAACTATTTCGGAGATCTCCGTTATTAATGGTTCGAATTGTTCAATATTTAGCCACTCTTTTAAAGTTCTGTCGATTTTCAATTTTTCTCGCGACTGCATGGAAAGAGTATGGAACTTTAAGGCCGGCGTATAGCGTCCACTTCTAAAACATTTGCCTATCGCTATTTCCTTTATATCTGTAACGAATTGTATGATGCAGCTATTTCCGGAAAGCGTTATATGGATTAAAATGAAGCAAATACTTTCGTAAGAATAATTTGTATACCCACTAATAAGCGATAGGGAGGGTAGAGCCAAGTCATGTGCCATGCCACAGAGCGGTGTCTCGGCAAACAGCAACGAATTCCTGCTGCAGCTTCATAAAGCGTGATAAGCCAACATTATTCTCCCCCTTAGTGACTGACTTTGACCTCTTCTGCTGACAGAACAACTGTGTGCTAGTGTATTCTTCATACAAAAGGACAGTTTAAAATACCTGACCTGCGACAATTAAAGCGCTTACAGGTTAGCTTGTGATGATATGTTCTATTATGCGTTTAATTTTTGCTGGGATAAATTCGATCCTTCGTTATTGAAAATAAATAAATAAATAAATATTTACAGGCATTCGGGTCTCAAATCCAACCAGCTCGACCAATTATACAAGGTTTAAGCTTTGTATTACACTATTTAGTTTTAAGTCACGCAGTAGCTCTAGGTATAAGAGGCAGACTAGACGAAAGACTTATCTTGGCGGATGTACTGGGGGCAGCGCTCTAGGTGACATTTCCAACAGGTGAATACAATTACTCACAGGAACCTAATTACCACAAAGTCCGGCTTCCAACTGCCTTACGGTCGCTTGGCTTTGCTTATGGTCAGAATAACTGATTTATGCGTTCATTGTATGCTCTAGAATCCGACTTACGCTGGTGCTCCGGGGTGTACTTGTTTATTACTTTTCGTTGGTAGGTAGAGTAATTATTATGTTCCGCCTTAAAATCCTGTATTTCCTCCAGCATGGATAGTTCACCGGAAATTTACGTTTTGGGGTCCCTGCACAAACAAAAAGCTTTGATGTCACACATTCACATGACTTTCTCTGCCCTCTATCTTTATTAGTGGGTATACAAACCATTCTTACTAAAGCTTATGTTTCTATCTACTACATTTTAATCCAAATAAACCTTTGCAAAAATCGCTACATTACACATTTCGTTACAGATGCAAATACAACAGCGATAGTCAAACATTTAAGAATTGGACGCTCTATGCTGGCCTTAAAATTCCGTAGTTTCCATGCAATCGCGAGAAACAACTCAATGTTGACAGGACTGTTCAGGGAATGACCAAGAAATAAACAATTCGAACCAATAATAATGGATATCCCAGAAATGGTTTATGCCACAAAAAACTTATTTGAAATAAGTTGAATGTTTTAAAGATATCTACATTTTTTGTGTGGAACGTTTTCGTGGATCGCTTATCGTTTATCAGTTATACAAATTTATACAAAATTCCTTCCGAATGAAGTGAACTTCACTGGTTATTCCCAGAAAACTCAAGGTATACATTTTATTTGTCAGTGAATATCTTTAATATATGGTATTTTAATCAAAATCGTTGAAACCATTTTTTAGAAACTCAAACACTTTGAAAAATGTTCCATGTAAACGGTAGTTTGGGGCGGGGGCATTTTCTTGACAATCTTCGTGGCGCATCTTTGGAAGGTACTGAACCTATACAAAGTTTGGTATTCATCTCACTTGTTTTTTAGCTATGCTGTTCACAGACACACGCGACCTTTTTCTAAAAATGTTTTTTTTATTCAGGGGGCACAAAAACATGTATTTCCGGTGAAATCTCGGTGTCGAATTTTTGGGTGGAATGCAATAGCTTCTCTGCATACTATGTACGTAGAAAAGGGTGTTTTTAGCAAAAGGGAGCAACATAATAAAACAAAAACAAACAAACAACGAAAAGTTGAATAAAACTAAACTTTGTATTTAAATTCAGCATCTTTCAAGTATGCAACACGAAGATTTTAGTGAAACCAAACTACTCTTTACAAGGGAAAAATTTCGTTCTCTTTTTTCTCAAAAACGCCTGTAAGGATTTTGATTAAAATATCGCATGCTTGAGAGACTGACGTGAAGACACTGGAAAACTAAGATACAGAATAAAACACATTTCAGGAGAAATTATACAAATTAGGTAAAAATATTTGTGGCATTCACAATTTTAGGAATGTTGATGTCGTTAATAACTAATAAGCTTCTTTATGCATTTGTTTCTCACGAATCCATGGTTACTTCATATAAGTAAGAGGTTTAACGCAAGAAAAGAGTCATTATGCTTTATAAATTCAAATATAATGTGTACAGTAAGTTAAGAAAATTGAGGGACGCCATACTACTATCAGTAGAATCTGAACCATTAGAAAATTCCTATACAATAAGAATATTGGGAATAACCTTTGATAATCCTCTGAAATGGAAACCACATATCAACGAATTAAGAGCAGAATATCTACTTAGACTCAGTGTAATAAAGGCTCTGTCTAATAATAGCTGGACTGTTGATATATCTGTGATTGTATCCACCCATAATGCTTTAATTCGATAGAGGTTAAGTCTACGCAGCCATTTTTTACGATTCAGCCAAGAACCATCTTAACTTTTTAAATCCTGTTCATAACGCAGGCTTGCGGATTGCCATTGGAACATACAGAACCAGTCCAGTTTTTAGCATCCTTGAGGAAAGTAACCAAGAGCCACTGTATGTTAGAAGAGAAAGCTTACCTTTAATTATGCTGCAAAACTCTCACATACACCAGAAAATCCCAAATCTTTCTACCAGCGGCTAAATACTTACCTGAAAGAAATCAACATACGTTTCCCGAAAACAATTCCAAAAACTATCCCAAAAGAACCACCATGGCAAATAGTTAGTCAAAACATCGATACGACTCTAATGGCTAATCATAAAAAGGAAACTAATGTTTGCATTTATAAAGCTCCCTGCAGTGAATCACTGGATAAATTAAAATACTTAATTAGTTTTACACGGATGGATCCCGTTCGTCAAGTTGTGCAATTGTATACAATGGTGACGTAATCAATACAAGCTAAATGACATATGCTTGGTCTTCCTTCGTGAGGCCTTCACAATTAGAAGAAATGATTAGAAATTCTAAAGAATCAAAATTTTGTATGCGTACAGATTCACGCAGTGTAATTGAAAGCGCCCTAAGTCATGAAAACCAGGAACCAATAGTTGAAGAAGTCAAACAGCTGTACAATGAAATTCATGTCAACAAACAACTATCATTATGTGGATACCATCTCATATTGGAATTGCTGGAATTGAAGAAGCAGATAAAGCAGGCAAGGAAGCAACAACACTCGCCAGTCGCAATGGAAAATACATTTCCCATACGGATCTCAGAATGCATATCAGTAGTTTAAACAAGAAACTGTGGAATACTCAATGGATAAAAAACTGCCCCTAAATCGTTCATCAATACAACTCACCATTCCTAGTCCGCAGTTGCTTATTCTACTTGCAGCAGTTTGTAGTTATAGTTTATGCATATTGCAAGTTAACATAAAATATGGTTAGTTGCTATTGTTCTCATACTACAAACCGAACACAACAAACTCGTCCAGATTTTTACTTTCTCTACCACATACGTAAATAGAGAAGTATTGCATTCCAATCAAAAATTCCCTATCCAGATTTCACTGGAAATACATTTTGATACCCCGTGAATCCAAAAAGCATTTCTAGAGAAGGTTTATGTGGATGTGTATTTTTGAGCATAACTCAAAAACAAAAAGCCGCGTAAATACCAAACTTGACATCCAAGTTCAGCATCTTCCAATGATAGGACATGAATATTTTCAACAAAATACCACCTCCAAACTGACCTTTACATTTTCCAATGTTTTATTTTACCAAATATGGCTCTAACGATTTTCATAAAATTACCTATTTTAGGTATTTGCATGACAAATAAAATGTATATCTTGAATTTTCTAGGAATAGTCCGTGAAATTTCTGTATTCAGAAGGAATGTTTTATAATTGTGTATAACTGGTGAACATTAAGAAATACACAAAAACGTACTACTGAATACATGTAGAATCTATCTAAACCACACAATTTATTTCATATAACCTTTGCGACATTAGAATTATTATAATCCTGTCGCTATCCCCTTGGTTATGTCGATGTCATGGAAAAAGTTGAATTTTAAAGCCATGCGAGCCTCTTTTAAACACCTGACTATCGAGCTGGTTTCCCCTATTCCTCTTATACTTATAAACAAAATGTGTAATAAAACTATATCTGCAAATGCAATAAAATGTAGATCTCGGTCAAGATGGAGCAGATAGAGAAATAAGCTTACGTAATATAATTGTGTAGAAGCTATACAAAAATGAATGGTAGTGGGTAGAATGTGAATTCAGTCATGTGAATATAACGCATCAGTTTTTTAGGCATAGGCATGAAATAAGCTACATTATAGAATTTATGATTACTTGCCAGCTATGGCAGAGGTGTACTCCATTCTTACTTTCATTAGTTTATGAAAACGTATAACATTTGCTTCGGATTTTCATACAAACTTTAGTGCACTAGAAACTACATAAGCAGGTGATGGCCATGAGATCGTTCTCTTCAAATCTCTGTTATAGCATCGTATTGTAAAGCTGTACGAGATGTTAACTGTAGTGGAATGGAGTGCTATCATTTTGGGGAGAAAAGAAAGAAAGAAAGAAACAAACAAAGAAAAAAAGAAAGAAAGAAAATCCAATCCAGTAAGTGCGTCAATATTGTCCGTTTCCATGAACGAATTATAGAGTGGTTTCTGCCGATTTGTAAATGAAATGGCCGAATAAAGAAATAATTCTAATTTCCGCTTTGATCAGTAGTACCACATGTGTCATAAAACAGTTAAGTAGCATAACATGCTCGAAAGCATATAAATATAAATCTTCATCTTCATTTGTTAGTCCTCTTGACGCCATGCTTCTTCGGACCCCATCCATCCATCCATCCATCCATCGATCCATCGATCCATCCATCCATCCATCCATCCATCCAACCATCCATTCATTCATCCATCTATCTATTCATTCATTCATTGTTCTCTTGGTCTTTCCCGTCCTCTGTTTCTTTCAGCTTCCTCAGTTTCTTATTATTCTATCGTTTCCTATTCTTTTAATATGGCCAAACTATTTTAATCTTTTCTCTTCTATTATTTCCAATATGTTCTTTGTTACATCCATTACTTCCCGAATTTTTGTATTTCCAATTTTATATAAGCATATTATAATTTATATAAATAAATATTCCATCCTCTTTATTTCATTTATTATTTTTTAAAAACTCTGCTTTTTTTATTTAGAGCCCTGCATTTTTTGTTCTGAAGTGTTTAAAGTTGGTCCTGTAGCGTTCCATTCGTAGTACCTAATATTACATTCATTTTGTTCTATTGATGGATACAGGTTTTATATGCCACCATTCTGTGGACATATGGTTTAGGAAGTGGAGTTTTATTGTTTGTTTAATTTATTAAAGGTAAGTTATTACGTCTTTTCACTTCATAGTATTTAAATCTATCCACTTTTGGTAACATCTTATAATTCGCCCAGTAATGGCTTGAAAATCGTACATTCATAAAATGCTCAGCAATAAAGAACTGGTGTTGTTTTCTGTATCCGAAGTACAATGAGCTGCACCATCTTAACATCGCGTATCCTTTATCAAAGATTTGACTCTCATACCTATTCACTCGGGTTACTTTATGCTCTGTTATAAAGTGATGAATAGTTGACTGTTCTCCCACCTCATTGCTTAATATGATTATATGATACTCTCTAATTTATACCGCTACTGTTAGTTTTGCTTTTGCTTTAATTCGAAATTGAATACCCAATAGAGACATCTACCATTACCCAAGCCCCTCTGCAACTTCTTTTCTCACTCTTATTTCCACTTCCTTTCTTTACTCGAAACCTCGGCTCTTCCGATCCATTAGTGTGGCAAGATGTATAATGAATTACTTATGCGAGGGTTAGATCTCCCAGCCGAAGGTTTCCGAAGAGCTTAGTGCCTATTTCAGAATTTAATGTTTGCACTTTATGAACTTTCAGAGAGAATGAGGACCCCGAATCCATTTCCCTGCCTAGAAACTTCAGAACACTTTCGTTTACTGAATAATATTCAGACTTTGCAAATGTTTGCCCAGATTACTTTGCTCAGATACCATTGCATACTAAAAGCTCTTCAGTGTTTGCAAGGAGTTGATATTTCAGTGCAAATATGTACTTTCTGAAATATAGACTTTTAAGTCAGGGTGAATAAACAATAAATGTACCTTCTAGAGAACCTCAGTTGTTTTACCGCTTCAAACTCGAAATCTCAAATTTGAAACAACGGAAAAAATTCGTAAGTATAACAATAAGAACAGAACATTGTGTATATTTTGAAAATATTTTACTAGCATTGGATTTATCAGAACCATCTTGTACCAGAAATTTCCACCCTTTTGTACCCGCGAACTTTTGGACCATCCTTAACTTTCATCGGGTAAGGGAAAAGGGTAATTGTCAAGCAGAGATATACCTAAACACTTGCTCTATATCTGCAATGAAATATAGATTTAAAGGCTTTGAAATGTCATATAACATCTTAAATTATTATAAACCATTACAATACGCATGATATTGTCAAAATTTGGTCATACATAAAAGTTCATCCAAAGCTCTATAAATGAAACCATTGTTTCAAAATAAATGTTGCGTGATTGCGAGAGCAACAATAAGGTCCATACAATAAACTCAGACCAAAAAAAGGGTCAAAGTTTGCCAAAGTTCACAAATATGGCTTCTGGCATTATTGAACACTACAAACCACCTACTTTAGATCTATGTATCTTTTATAGATGCACGACCTTATAAAGAATGTGATAATTATAATGCTTTAAATGTCTACTTGTATTCATAGTTTCTATAAAATTGTGGTAAAAACGTTAAGTTTTGCCAAAATTAAAGTTAACAACCTATTCAAGAAAGGCCTCAAGAATATTCATTCATTATCTGTTTACCCTCCTCATACGTAGGACTTACACCCCCCAGGACTTACAGGCGGGTGCCTGGGGTCAGAGACCCGTCGAGGAGCAGACGCTCATGGATCAGACAGAACATCCAGGATGGGTGATCAGCCCGATGCCTGGTATGGGATGAAGGAAGTAGATGAAACGAAATGATGGTGAAATGGATGGAAGGAAAGGTGATGATGGAGCAGTTGGTGGAATGAATGGCGGGGGAAACCGGAGAACCCGGAGAAAACCCGCCCAGACGCCGCTTCGTCCACCACAAACCCCACATGCAGGTCCCTGGGATTGAACCCGGGCCGCCTCGGTGGGAGGCGTGCGGTCTAACCACTCGGCCACGGCGCCGCCCTCAAGAATATTCAAATACTAAATTAGCTGCAGAGGAGCTGAAGACGAAAGAGGATCTAAGTGCCTTTGAAGGTGTTATTTTAGTGTTATAATTTTTCAAATCTCTTTTGTTAGGTTTTTATTTGTCGCACGTTCTCATTTTTAATTGTTCCACACGATGTACTTTTCGCTATAAATAGATGAAATGTGCATACCCTTATAAATAACAGGATAAAAGACATGCGTTAACATGCGTTAAATTCCCCAAGTGACTCGCATTTTTCCCAGTAATCTACAAGGCGTTCTAAAATTCATTTTGAGATAATATACACCTATGGCGACTTACAGTCTCTTAGGCTCTTTAAGTGACGGACTTCATAATTAACCGTTGCTAGGTTAATCAATGGTAATTAGTTGTTGCTTCACACAAGTCGTGTGTAGGCCAAGATTTGAAAGATAGAATGTAATGTCATGTTGCTGTGGTAGCTCAGATGGATAGAGCAGCCTCACGAAAGCGAAAGATTCGATGTTCAAATCCGGTCTATGGCATGAATCTGATTCTAACTTTCAACCTCAGCCTGTACGCGGTTTGTGTGAAAGAACAATTAGTCATCAAATACTCGTTGTGTAAATTTCAAGCAAACAATTAATGTCTCATATTTAATACTTATTTTCTCTCAACAAGTATTGTAATTAAAATGTAAATATGCAATTCATTAACATACCATTAAAGTGTTTAATTTAAAAAAGAATAATTTTTTCCAAAAATAATTGCATCGTATGGAGAAATTTTTCAAAACAGAAAAAAAAAGAAATAAAATAATAATAATAATTAATAATAATAATAATAATAAAAGCATTAGTATTTCGGCTATTAATTTAAACCTATGCATGAACTTTGGTTGTGTGTTATACATTAAATCCTGCTTATTGCATTTCAAATTTATTTAATTTCAAATGAATCGAACTGAAATTGTGGATTTTGAAAATTTCACATACATTTCAACTCAAATACATATTATTAGTATTATTGTTATTATTAAAAATGTTTATTAATCAGATAGCTCCTCCCTCAGTTGTATCATTTGACTCTCACGGTAGATACTAACTTAAGAGTTACAGCTGTGTATAAGACGTCTCCAGCAACTTCCGCTATCATAAGTAGTAACTGAGGTATAGATAGCTGAATAAGTTAAGCGTCCTCTGTTAGAGAAGGCAGGAAGTTTAGTTTAATAAATTTCTGAATGTAATTTATAATTTTCTTACTTTCTGATTCTACTTTTTGTTCCTTTAATCTTATTTCGTCAATGAATGAGGCTACCTATGGCGAAATTCTTGTGTGTACTTCTATTTTGGGATACCCTTTAGGATTCTTCCCACGAGCGAACTTGGAAAACTAGATTAGAATCAGTTGGTGTCAAATCGGGGCTGCAGCGTGGATACTCGATGAGTTATTGTGTGTTCATTTGGTTGAGAATAGTTTTATTATAGCAAAATATATTTCGGCGTATAAACAAAGCAAAGGCGCCTACATGGCTGAGTAGTTAATCCGCTCGCCTTCCACCAAGGCGGCCTGGGTTGGATCCCAGGGACCCGCATGTGGGATTTGTATGGACGACTGGGCGAGTTTTCTCCGAGTTCTCCTGTTTATCCCGCCGTTCATTCTACCAATTACTCCATTGTCACCTTTCCTTTCATCCATTTCGCCTTCATTTAATATCATTTTTCTCCCTCGCTCTCATTCCTGGCTACGGGCCGATCCCCGTTCCGGGTTCTACATTTTATGATTCAAATGTTCGTGTGCTCCTCTACAGGATTCTGATCCTAGGCAAGGGTACAAGTCCTAGGGTGTAAGCCGACATACGAAGAGTGTAAGCCGACTACAAGTAAGTAAGTAAACAAAGTAAACTGATAGTATGGGAGCAAAGTAACATTTTGATAATGATTATTTAAGTAACTGTACGTATAGGAAAGTGAATTTTCTCAGGACGAGTAAGATGATAAAAAAAAAGTTTAATGTACATCTAAATGAGTCTTGAAAAAAAGAAGGAAAAAAAAACAAATAACCTTCCTGTAGTTAGTACAATATTTATGTAGGAAATAATGTACTGCATATTATGTTGGACATGGATGCAGTCATGAGTTTCTTATGCCATTGCATAGCCAACAGTTAGTTATTGATTAGAGTTAAACAGTTGAAGAGATGTTGGTGTTGGAGTACGGAAAATAACTGAACGGAAAAGTTCAATTTGGCGTACTGGTTTTGAAAAAGTATTTTATTAGCTCCACGTATGGACGCCAATTTGAAGTAGATGGTTTGTTACGTTATTTGCACCACGCTTTGGGCGTCAATTTGAAGCAGTTTGTATTGAAGGAGTTGTATTATATTTCAACTGTTGGGGAGCCGAACTTGTAGTAATTGCAACCGCACGTATAGTAAACAGTTTCCGGTAGCCACCCCAAATGTACTTTCAGGTGGCCTTTGTCCCAAGTTTAAAAAAAATATTAACTTTGTAATTTGACAGTTTCTTTAAATATTATATTTATGTTTGCCTCGGCTGCGTCAGTATTATTGCTAGAGACATGTTTCTCTTTGCAGGGTTGTGGTGCGACTAAGAATGTAGGCTTACTCAGATTATAATTTTACTTCACTCCTTTTATTAATGCTTGACACGATTTAAATAACACGTCACTGATATAGAGAGCTGTGAGATTCTTTTTATTAAATACTTGCACTTTTTAACACGTAAACTATTTTTGTCTCACACAAAATACGTATAAAATTTCTCGAGGACGTGTCTCACGTCTGGTTAGGAACACGGTCTACTAGCAACTAACTTCTGAATTTGTAAAATTTTCTCCTTTTCAGTTTCTGATTGGCTAATCCTACTCCAATAGAATACCTTCATATAACTAAAGCTTTTTCTGGTTGTTGATTGGCTATTTTTATAAACTGTCACTAAAATTACATTATTGCTTCCAAGAATCACAAGTAACATTATTAAACTCTCAAACTCATTATTGCCTCAAGGTTACCTCATTGTTAGCAACTTTTAACCTATTATTCTCACAGCTACTACATTATTAAATTACGTAATACATTCACATAACATTATTACACATGGATACAATAATATAAACATATACAATGACTGTAATATACGCTTTTTATATATTGTTACATACGCATATTGCTTTAAGGCGGGCTGTTATTGAATTTATATATTATATAATTTGACTGTAATTATTTAAGTGTTAAAAATACTGCCTCAGTTTGGACCGCAAATAATATGAAATTCCAGATAGTATGAAATAAAATCTTCACACCCTCTACAGTTTTTTTTCCTCCATAGCGTCTATGTAACTTTCTTATTTTACTTGTGTGGTTTTGTTTTCTCTTTGTCATTATTTGGAAAGAAAGGTTTTGTGTTTTCCCAGTTATAAGATTGTCACAATGGAGAACGAATAACAAATATTAAGGGTAAAGAATATAATAAATAGGATTCTACAGTATAGAACAAAATAGGGAAAAAATATCTAATAAGCAATGCTTACAAGACCTAATCTACCCAATACAAGTTCATATATCCCTTATGTATTATATTATTCACATATGTTACTGTTTTATTATATTACATTATTGATAAATGTTTCTCTAGAAATGATTTCAAACTAAGCACTACGGACCTAACTCAACATACTCATCGTTGAGCTGTTGAATTAGATTTTCGCCGTGCAGAGCTTGCTGAACAGTTGCCTAATTTAAAGACGTAATCAGTTTCCTTTATTTATTTTCTTTGAACTAATAGCGGTTGCATAAATTTTGCCCCTCCGCATAGAAACTCTTCGGCTATCACGTGTTTGAGTGATTGTCTAAATTTGCTTTTACAGTCGGCACTAAAGTACCACAGGCGTCAAATTCGTATTAACGAGATCTTGCGAAGGAAAAGAAAAAGAAGAATTGTAACTTTCGAACATGTCTATGAGATGAGTACTTGGCAGATTAAAAATATTCAACAAGGAATACTTCGGAAACAACTAACACTACGAAAAAAATTGGATCCAAATTGTGTGTGTTAATGAACCCTCTTATTGCTTCGCAGTTGTTCAAACTTGTACAGTGTTCACTCAGAATGATAAAAACTCACGGTATTAAACTTTTATCATCATACAAACATTTAAGATATAATATGCCTATATAAAATCATTAGAGATATTCTAGGGAAAAATAAAAAAATAGCCAAGATATTTCCATATTACCTATTTGAGTTAAGGATGTTTTCTTTAAAATCTTTTCCTGCATTCTTAAACGAATCTAATTCAACTTTTGGGGGTGACCCCAAAAAATGTAGATGCCTGAATACATGTTCAGTCATTAATATATGTCACATTGATCATCATAATGAGCGCAGCTATATGCGACATGTGCTGCAAAGTAAAAAAAATCTGATGTGTTACATTCATATGACTTTTCCAACCTCAATCGTTTATTAGTGGGTATACAAGCTATTCTTACTAAAGCTTATTTTTCTATCCATTACATTTTAATCCAAATAAACCTTTCAGAAATAGCTAAATTACACATTTTGGGATACAAAGAGAACAGCGATAGTCAAAATGTTTAAGAGCTGAACGCTATATGCTAGCCTTAAAATTCCATATTGTTTCCATGCAATTGCGAGAAACAATGTTGTCAGGACTTCAAAGAATGACCAAAAAATAACAATTCGAACCTTTAATAACGGATATCTCAGAAGTGACTTATGCCACAAACAAAAACCTATTTGAAATAAAATTTGTGTTTTAAAGGGATCTACATTTTTTGTGTAGTACGTTTTCGTCTATTGCTTAACGTTTATCATAAACGAAATTATACAAGAGTCCTTCCAAATGAAGAGAACTTTACAGGCTATTCCCAGAAACTTCAAGATATACATTTTGTTTGTCATGCAAATATCTTTAATATGTGGTATTTTAATCAAAATCGTTAGAACAATTTTTTAAAAAATAAAAGAGTTCTAAAAATGTTTCTCGTAAAGGGAAGTCTGGGTGGGGGATTTTCTTGAAAATCTTCGTGTCTCATCTTTGGAAAGTACTGAACCTAAATACCAAGTTTGGTATTTATTGACTTTTCGTTTTTGAGTTACTGTTCACACACACACACACCTACATATCGACCTTTTTCTAAAAATGAATTTTTTTGGATTCAGGGGTCCCCAAATCATGCATTTCCGTGAAATCTCGGTATCGAATTTTGAGTGGAATGCAATACCTTCTCTACGTGGTAGAGAAAGTAAAAATACTGTTTATATGAGCTTTACTTACAATCTTGTAAATTTTGATAAATCCTAAGTTTAACCTAGAGCGGCTATCTCATATTAATTATGCATTGCTGTAAATATCAATAAAGCACTTTTTATACTACATAGTACTGAACAGTAATGTTCAATGCAGAATTATTTTGATAATTTATTATGGTTGCATATATTGCCATCTAAGCTATGATGTATTGTTTTAGTAAAGAATATTTTTTATGTAATAGAAAATGGGCAATGCGAATTATTTGTGTACAAAAATAGTTTTTATTTTAGCCTATTTGCTGTACATTTAAAATAATATCAGCAGGCATCAACAGGACAAGCTTGTATATAAATAACTGTAAATATTTAGAAACCCAAAAGAGTTTTGAATATGTAGCTCTAAATTTATTTTATGTATTTATTTTATGTATTTGTTTTAGTCCTAAGCAATTATAGAGTGAGCCAAAAGACACCGCCTGCGCGGTGTTTTCCCTGTCCGCGTCCTCTGCGCTCGTTGCCGTCTGCCGCTATCATAGAAAGGCGCGGTTTAAACCATACAACATTTTTAAAACTACTTTTAAAGGCTTTACTTACCAACTTTACGAAAAGAGATGCTGAAACTGGCCACCGTCATTGTCCATACATTTTTGGCACCTCTTTAGGAAACTATCCATCATTCGCCGCAGTTCACGTTGAGAAATTTCCTGGAGAATATTTTGTTTCAATTCTTCCAGGGTGTGTGGGTTTGTCTTGTACACTTTATGCTCTAAGTTGCCCCGGAGGGGTATTTTATGAACAATATTACCGGCTGCGCGGTGTTTTTCCACTGGGCGTGTGGAAACATGATAAAAACATAATAACCTACTGCTGCTATAAATAAAGTCACGCTGTTGTGGTTTTGCTTTGCAGTGTGAAGTGCAGTTTTGTGTTGGTGGTGATGTGATGTGATTCAGTTATTACGAGTTATTTATTATTTTGTCCTTTACCTAGTCACAAGGTATATTATGGCTCAGTATATGTTTTCTACTGTACAGCGTGTGTTAATTTATGATTCGTATGTGTTAACTCGGTCGCTCGCCAAGTGAAAGTACGATTTGCAGAAAGATTTCCAGGTGTAAAAGTTCCAGACCGTACAACAATCCATGAACTTTACAGTAAATTTCAGGCCACAGGAAGTGTTCAGGCTAAAAAATCTAAAAGACAGCGTTCCGTTCTTACCGAAGAAACATTAGACGACATCGGTCATCGTTTGAAAAATTTCCCCCAAAAAATCCATGATGGATAGTTTCCTAAAGAGATACCAAAAACATATGGACAACGACGGTGGCGAGTTTCAGCATTTCCTTTCATAAAGTTGGTAAGTAAAGCCTTAAGTATTTTTAAAAATGTTGGTTTCTTCCGCGCCTTTCTATGATAGCAGCATACGGCAACAAGCGCCGAGGACGCGGACAGGAAAAACACCGCGCAGGCGGTTCGGAGTCTCTTGGCTCACTCTGTACAAGGCTGCCCACAGAAATTGGTCCTGGCCATTTATCCACTTAGACAACCATTTGGTATTTCATGCCACATGTGCCCTACAAAGATTGTATACCCATAATCAGTTTTAATTATCCTTTTTTCTTTCTTTCTTTCTTTTTACTGTCCATTTCCATCTTTTTCCTTTTGAATTAAGTACTGACCTACATTCTTACAATTTTTGTCAAAAATACGCTTTTAAGCGGTTATCTTATACAAGACTAGCTGGCTTACATTGACTCGTAGGCGCTGTTCCCTCTCTGTCACTGTCCCTCATGCTGCTGAGTGATGCAGTGCGTGTTGCATATTTAGTGACTCGCGGAAGGAAGGCGTTTTCGCCACCCTAGATCTAGAGTATTATTGTAGTGAATCCTACCTTTACCCCTTATAATTGTAATTTCGTACATCCCCTGCTATTCCTAATGAATTGAAAAAAATCACCTGACATTGATGCAAAAGGATGAGAAACATTGGCAGAGCTTCTGACTTTCTTAACCTTCCCCTGACGTTCTTCTAAGTTCGGGAAATGCTACAGAGCCTATACTCTTTGGTGGTGGAACCCTTTGATCTGAATGTTGGAGTAATTTTTTAATTTAATAGACGCAATTTTAGACCTTTGTACCTTTTCTTTGGTCCCTTAATATTTAGTAAAATAAAACTATATAAAGGTAGAATCAGACGATTGAAAAATTGAATACCAAGGCCGAAATTTGAACCCGGATCTTGCAGTTTCCGTCGGTTGCTCTAACCAAGTGATCCGTGGTTCAAATCCCGGTTATGGCATAGCATTTTTCAGTCTGATTCTACCTTTCCAACTTTGTCCTACAGACGGCTAATGCGGAAGAAGAATTAATTGTAAAACTACGTAGTTTTCCATAAGTATAAACCCTTAACGTACACAACGAAATAGCTGGTGAATATGAAGATTCCGCACTCCCAGGCCACCAAGTTAACCTCTCTAGAAAATATACATAGTCTGCGAACATCGAGAAAAATAATCTTCACAGTTATTAATATGTACTATCGTTTTCTAACGTTAGACATTTTCTATCATTATAAAACTATTCAGCATGCTGTGCTAACGAACTTGATTACAACACCATTACAAAGAAAACAAAGCAAAACTCTCTTGCATGAGAGTTATTATAAGTTTTGGTATACAGAAACGTCGTCATACATCTATAGAATTAGAAGAAAGATTATTCAGAGGTTCTAAAATGTTTCATTACACACGCGCGCACCTACATGCAGTATTTTATAAATGACAGTTATAAACATAGCATACGATTCGTGGCGTTCTAAACAGAATCGATTGTCACCTGTTAAACTCTGGCCTCTGCTTAACTTTTACATGTTAGTAATAGGTATGTGTATTTCTTGGAATAACATTTAACCGGCTTTTGTTTTCACACACATTCTCTGCGGAGTACAGCAACTAACCGGGTTTTACAATAACATACACTCCGGGCTTGTAGACCGTGGTCTAGCAGATGAAAATGAAAATTCACCTGACGTTTTGCCCATAACTTCGCTGGGCATCTTCAGGGGATGTTGACTCCTCAGCAGTATATCGTCATTATTCGGTTTTTTCTCGCGATGCGAGAGAATAATATGGAACTTCTAGGCCAGCATATAGCGATCCAGTTTTTCAACATCTGACTCGATTCGGTTTCCTCTATCCCCCATGTAAGAAACCATTTCTGCAAAGGTTTATCTCGATTAACATGAAGTAGATAGAAAAATAAGCTGTCTTAAAAATAGTTTGTAGAAGTTATATGAACATAAAAAATAAGTAAAATAAATTGAGTTTTATTTATGGACGCTCTTTAAGTACTTTGGTTCTTTGCGTCCCTTCTATATTGGGCGTGAAAGACCGGAAATTTTGCTCAGAGGCCTCTTTATCAGGCTTGAGGTTCTTTTACGTGACGTAAATCTACGTCCACGGAACCACCAGCTTTACCTCCGTTCCGAAGGAAGCCATGCTAAGGAGTTTTACACCAGAAAAAAATCCATCACCCTCCGCCGGGTTTGGACCCGCGACCTCGGGAACTAGAGGCTAGCATGGTGCCTACCCCTAGACCACGGAGGACGACATATAAAAATAAACGACATAGTGAAACTAATGTAAACGTAGCACGTCAGAATTTAAATTATGTCAAATGTAAATAAGATATTTCTGCTAACAAAGGATACAAATCCTAGATGCCCGCCGAAGAAATAACCCACCATAACGAGAATCTCTGCGGGAAACTTCGAGGTTTCAGACTGTAATTACCAAAGCTGGATGAGATTGCGTCTCAGCTATTGAATCACAAAGTTTGCTCTTCAATTAGCAAGTTTCTTGAGATTCGACCTAGATTTTAGCTGAAGATGTAAGTGACAGTTGTCAAAGTGAGAATGCGTCGTAATCTGTAGAACTACCGTCGTCATCGCCGTTATCAATGTGATGTTGTGGCTCCCTACTGAAGCAAAAGAGAGTGAGTTCATAACTACCTCTTATTGCGCTGTTGCATTATATAGCGTACTCGAAATCTTCACAACAAAGGGCTTGGGAAATTTGAATGTGAGTCCAGAGTAAATTAAAACAATAAAAAGGGCTTCCTCAGGAATTATTTTCATTTTATCCGATTGCAACAAGTAGTTTACTGGGTTATGCTCATATAACTCGATCAGCCTATGCCCTTTTAGTGGTATCATTTTAAACATTTTTATTTAAAACATTTGTTTTCTGGCATCAGTAGGGCAAATTATGCATACATCTGTGTGTCTGTGAGCAGCGAACTCGAAAACGAAATGTCGGTTGAATACCATTTTGGCATTTAGAGTTCATTATCCTCCAGAAACGCAACACGAAAATTTTTAGGAAAATCCCCACCACAAACTATCCTTTACATGGAACACTTTTAAAAAATTTTGCATTTCTTAAAAATGGTTCAAATGATTTTGATTAAAATACCATATTATAAAATATTTACTTGACAAAATTTATATTTTAAATTTTCTGTGAATATAAACCACATCTTACTTATAGGAACTGAATAGAAGCTGCTTTAATCCAATTCGTCTGGTTTCAAAAAATGGAATTTAGGAGATTTTTTAAAAAAATCATAGTGCAAATTGTAAACTGGTGAAATTATAAGATCCCATTCACGATGAAACGTAAGTATAAGTTCAGGCGTAAGATAAAATCATTCATGGTGCAGCAGTAGACATAACGCAAGAATTTGGCACCGGTTTCTAGATCCGTAAATTAAATGCGGAAATCTTCCGAGCGTACAATAATAATAAATTGAGTTTTATTTATGGACGCTCTTTAACTACTATGTTCTTAGCGTCCCATTCTATATTGGACGTGAAACACCGGTAATTTTGCTCAGAGACCTCTTTATCAGGCTTGAAGTTCTTTTACGTGCCGTAAATCTACGACACGGGACCACCCGCTTTACTTCCCTTCCGAAGGAAGCCGTGCTAACGATTTTTACGCCCGAAAAAATCCATCGCCCTCCGCCGGGTTTGAATCCGCGACCTTGGGAACTAGAGGCTAGCACGGTACCACTATCCGAGCGTACATCGCAAGTTTCAAATTGAATAACATAAACCAATAATAGCCAATATGTAAACTCATCCAGTCTTTATACATAAATGAGACAAAAAGAACTATACCAAGCAAACAACAGATCAACGTATGGCGTTAGCATTTAAAATGGCCTGGCACGGTCAAATGGAAGAGCACCATGTTTTTACCGTAGATAGCGTAAAATCTCGCTTCGCGATCTTCTGTTGTTCAGAAGCTGGCAATGCATGGAGAAAAGAAATTCAAAATTCTTCCACAATACACGCAACGCAAGCATAAAGTTTGCAAACTTGCGTTACGTAACACTTTACATAACTATGCGAATGCTTCCATTAAATAACATGGGTGTAAAGTCTTGCGCTTATGCCTGCATTTGCACTTAATTTTCCTTGTGAATGGAGCATAATTAAAAATAAATAAGTAAATGCAGTGAAAATTTCAAACTTTATGTACACCGCTGTCCGAAAAAAACAAGGATTTTATAACTCGGTAACTAATTTATAGTTATAATGAACTATAGGCACTATGCATGTAAAAAATTATTGTTGATCAGCGTATAGAACTTGTAGAAAATTGATATTAAAGTTGTAGAAGTTTCATCTGTCGTAGTTACCCTTAATTACCGTGACAGAGTGCATTTTTTATGACCTGAGCCCTACTGGTAGGGGTCACGCATAGCCGCTGTCATCTTCTGTGTTGGTGAAGTTTTCCAATTACTCTTGCAAAAAGATATCCAGGAATGGGAAAGCAAGTAAATCGAATTTTTCTGATTTTCTCCTGTGTACCTTGTACGAATACGATAGTGGAACTGAGTTGATTAGAATGCCTCCTTAAGCAAAGAAAATTGTGGTGAATTCCTCTCTGAAGGAAGTTCCACCTGTCATTGGCGCTTAAAATATTCTAACGTAGGGTAACATGGCTCAAGCTGGGGTTAATAGTCAAATATTCCCCCAGCTTTGGGTTAAACTCAAAGAATCGAGCGAGATGGTTCCGTGTGAGGATCGCATTCGGGAGGTCCCTGGTTCGATTCCCGGTGGTCGCCACTCAGACCATGGGTTTATCGTGGCTTTCCCTGGTTGACATAGGTGATTGCTGGAATTGTGCTCTACCAATGATTTCCTCTCTCCCCCATTTCCTCCCATTTCATTTCCCTTTCATGTTACAAGTTGACTCCGGGGCTGTGGTTAGATCGGTGTCGGGCAGAAGACGCAGAGGCTTGCGATTTGGAATTTCTTCTCGTCACTATCGAGCCTCCACTGTTGGGTCGTGTTTCTCCGGTGCTACTAGATGGACGTCTCCGAGCGACATTTCCGTGGTTGGGTGATCAAGCCTAGAACTGTTAGGGAACCCTGCGCGTGTCTGTCGACTTGCGCGTGACCTTGTTTTGCAACCACCCACACGTCTCCTGCGGTTCCCTCACCTTATCCGTTCCTCTCGGAGAAAGAGATCCATTGGGGGTCGAGGTGCTAGGTGTCCCCTCTTAGCTAGTCTTATCCTATCCTGTCCTAAGCTCAAAGAGATTTTGAGGAATCAGGAAATTAAACCCTCGAGTAAAACCTTCCGCGCATTTTTTGCATCTTCATATCCCTTAGGACGTAAAAGGCTTCTTTAATTCCCAGAAACTCCCCGAAAAAAGCTATGTCCAAGTTATAGGACTAAAAAATGTAAAATTGTTAGCTCAAGGTTCAACAGTCATTGGAACGCGGCGTGAAGCATGCACCCACTGTTTTCATGGCCAAAGACATTTAACACTATCTAAAAATTCTTTAGACATCACCTTTAAAAACCCCAAGAGAGTTCAGGGCCCGGATTTTGGTGACCTTAGAGTTTTGAAAAATGACCTATAGACTGATTAAAATGTTTAAAAATTATTACAAAAAATTACCTAAAACTGAGATGTATTTGATTTATAAATTGGTGCACAGAAAGTTATAAATTAATTTATACATGGTATAATGCTTTACAGGCAGAAAAAATAGGTAAAGAATATTAAGTTAATTTATGTTCCATGTTCTTCTTTGAAGAATGTGAAAAGTAAACCAAGAAAGTTGTTTTGAAATAGGTCTTATAAAATTCTGGCATTGGCTCGTTTAGATTCTCAAATTGTACAAAATTTATAGCAAATGAAGAGGACTTAACAGCCTACGGCACGACATAAGGATAAGCACAATAACAATCTAATTGTATGTACTTATTAACGCAATAAAGGGAAAGCTGCTCTGTCTCGTTCCGTTTGGGCCATCAATGCATAACCGTAATGATATCTGCTCCCCTGAGTGACAATAGCCACCCCTCCATCCGCAAGTAGCCCTTTCCGAAATAACAATGTGTTCCCCGCTCCCAAGAATGCGAATAAAGCATGTGCAAAGTTACTTTGATTTCCCAATGAATTGTAAAATTTGTGATTTTTTAAAAAATATCCTTATGGAAAATATCAATAATATAAAACTTTTTATGCCTATAGCCATTGTAAATGCAAGAAAAATGTTATGACTAATTACCTTATGGGGCCAAATACATACGGTCGTGCGTGCGTACTAGTTTCCACATCATCGCTACAATGTTAGGTCAATATCACTAGGTGGTAACAGCAGAAGTAAGTAACGTGCACAAGCGCGAAACTTGTCCCGGTTTCTCCATACCATCCATAATATCAACTCGACTACAATTTAATTTACACGTAGCTTCGTTCTTGTCCTACACGTGTACATCATTATGAAAAAGAAACCAAACAAACATTTCTTTCGTCAGACAAGTTATGCATTATTATTGTTATTGTTGTTGGGAGCGGCTGCATTTGTATCAATTTTTTTCGTAACCGTAACTATAATGATGCAACAGATGCTATTTCACATTTTCAATGATGACTAAATTTTTGTGAACACCCAAAATGTATACTTATGAGCCTCTACTGCATTCATAATGCAACAATTAAAGATGACATTCGAACCCTGGTTATTATATAGCTAAGTTTTATTCAAAATCTTTAATGTTTTAAACCAAAATTAAAATAAGATCCTGGAATAACTCATACCAGCATGCTGTTTCTTTCAGTAGTACCAAAGGGCGATAAATAGTGCAACGGCATGGTAACATATAAATTTAACAGTTTGCAAAACAAAAATTGAATAGCTGAAATTATAACAATATTCATGAAACCTTATTAAAACATACATATTTTACATATACCTATATTTCCTCAATACCTTCATTCCCATTCGACCACCAAACACTACAGTGTATATAGACAAAACACAGAGCCAAAGCAATGTCTAATCAATAACGGTCTTTATATTTAGTATTGCATGTTCTATGTAATACAAATATTCACATTTGAAGCTGTCTTCAAATAATCGTTCGGTATTCAAACAATAAATTAACATTAAACAATAGCATAAATATAATCTGATTGCAAATTAACCTGAGTTACCACTCACAGAATCGGAAATCAGTCATTTCAGAATAGTTTATATTTTCGACTTGGTTTCTTATGAACTTATTTTTAAAACATCGATGGACTTAGATTTTAAATTGTCAGTCCTAATTACAGCTGATGCAAATTTGCAGAATATAAACTAATCTTAATTAAAACGGCATAATACGTTATGAAGTGGTTTCAAGTCAGAAATTTTTGAAGAACCATAATGCAAATTATCTGAAATTTGCATCAAAACTGATACCGAGATTTTACTGGAAATACTTGTTTTGAGACCCTCTGAATAAAGAGACGCATTTTAGAAAATGGTGCGTTGTGTGTGTGTGTGTGTGTGTGTGTGTGCGCGCGCGCGCCTAATTCAAACACGAACAGTCGGATAAATACCAAACTTCGTATTTAGGTTTAGTATCTTTCAAAGATGCGACATGAAGATTTTCAAGAAAATCCCCTTTACATGGAACATTTTTTTGAAATTTTTGATTTTCCAAAAAATGGCTCTAACGATTTTTATTTGGTACCAAATATCAAATATATTTACATGGTAAATAAAATGTATATCATGAATTTTCTGGAAATAGCCTATGAAGTCCACCTCATTCGGAAGAAATTTTGTATAATCTTACATAATTGGTAAACGTTAAGCGGTAGAACAAAAATGTACTACACAAAATTGTAGATCTCTTTAAAACACACAATTCATTTATTTTCAAAACAACTTTTTGTGGCATCAGCCATTTCCTAGATATCCGTTATTAATTTGTTTGAATTGTTCAATACTTAGCCATTCTTTTAAAGTCCTGTCGATTCTCAAGTCGTTTCTCGCGATTGCATGGAAGCCTATGGCATTTTAAGACCAACGTATAGCGTCTAGTCCTTAACATTTGATATCGCTATTCTCTTTGCATGTGTAACGAAATGTGCAATGTAGCAATTTCTGAAAGGTTCTTTCCATTAAAATGAAGTAGATAGGAAAATAAGCTTTTGTAAGATTAATTTTTATACCCACTAATAAGCGATAGAGGGTAGAAAACGTCATGTGAGTGTAACACGTAAGATTTTTCAATTAAATGTGAAATGGAAACAATATAAGAGCCTATATACGCCTATTAAGCATTAATGTAACATAGAAAATTTATTTGTACCTATAGTTCCAGTTTCATGGAATTAAAATCAACATTGGAAAACATAGGAATTGCAAGAGTGTAGAAAGGAACATTTTTGCATATACTTGAAAAGTATTAAAGATACTAACCTTTGTAATTGTATATTTAACATATTAATACACAAATGAACTTTCATAAAGTCCCGGGTATTCCTAATGGATGAAAACAATCCCCCAATATTCACACAAAAGGATGTGAAACACCAGCGTCTAACTTCGTTAACCTCTACCGGACGACACTTCCAAATTTTGGAAATGTTGCATATCCTATACGTAACCTTTGCGGTGGAACAATCATCGGTCTCGAATAATATTTTAGATAGTAACAGTAGGTGAAATTTTAAACCTTTGTGCCTTCTCTTTGGCGCCATAGTTATTTAATGACATAAAATCTACATAATTAGTTTTCACATAATCTAGAAACCCTTAACACATACAATGCAATAGAGTGAGGCTGGTGAATATGAAGATTCCCCTCTCCCAGGCCACCAAGTCTTTGGAAAAGACATTCTTCTAATTAACTTGATCACAACATACAACGGAAATAATGCAAAATTCTTACATGAAGGTTATTAAACTATTTTGGCATTAATATTGCATGCGCATCGAACCGGTATAACAGATTCGATTCTCTGTTTTGCTTGTGTTCTGTTTTCTTCTTTGCTAAATCGTGAGCATCTTTGTGTGTATATCTAAGTATAACAAATACAAATCTGGAACGATCACCATAAACACTCTTACATAATCAGTTCACGCAGACACAACACAGACGCTATAATTATATTGGACTTTTAAGGAGCTTCTTCTGGCAAAGGGAAACATAAACACACCAGCTTGACACTGACAAGTGGTTGAAGTAATGCCAACCTGCCGTTAAAAACTTTTAGTGAAATCTAATAGTGAAACAATCGACGACTGTTTTAATTTCATAGGTTGCTCTCACCGAACGAGCTAGCGCCGCGGTAACGTGTGTGACTCGCATTCGGAAGGTCCCGGGTTCGATCCCCTGTGACCACCGTCTCTGACCCATGGTATTTTCGTGGTTTCCCAGGGGTCGGCAGGGAATGCTGGAGTGTTTTCATCTCTACCAGGACTTCCCTTCCATAATTTCCCTTTCATTCCGTTTCCTTCTTATCTTTCACACAATTCTAGGTTTCGTAGTATATGATGGTGCCGGACAGATGGCGCGGATGCATGCTCAATGGAAAGAGCATCGGACATCGGAGGACTGCTTGGTTGGTGAGCGCTCATCACCCACTCTCGGCGACTCCAGCAGTGGGGCGAGTCTGCGAGCTTGAAATATTAGTAAACACCGCGCGTCTCTGTAGTCTATTTGCCTACGGCCTGTGGTTCCTTCACCTCATCCGTTCCTCCTGGAGGGTGTGTATATCTGTGCAGGTCTCAGCGTTGGCTCAGCGTCAGAAAGCACCCATAGAGATAAAGGAGATACACCAAGCCCGAGTTCCCCCTGGACATTATAAGTCTAGCAGTAGTCCTGATGCTATTTCATGTATTATTTGAAATACATACCATTTATAAAGCATTGGATCATTGAAGTGCATGGTTTCTGCCATCACGCGCACTACAGTTTGCCCAGGTTTTCATTCAGCTATACATCCACACCCACAACTGCAGGTCGTATATCTGCCTTTCGCAGAAAAGAGAATAATGCATGAAGTGAGGTGTATGCCACCCTCGTATACAAGTTATGTAACAAATATCGAGGTGTGCAGAGGTGTGATTGAATGGTATATTACAATACAGGTACCGCAAGTGCATCATTGGAGAACGAGGAAGTTTGAAAATACGAGACGAAGTTATTTTTTCGGCGTTAGTGAATAATAGAAATTCTATTTGCGCGAAAATAAAATTAATTACTACCAACTGTTGAACACTGGTTACAGTAGCACGGTCACAAACATTAACATTGGTAGCCACAACTGGTGGTCGATTATCCACGCGTGGTTGTTGACCTTAAAATAGGCAATAACTTGCAGATGTTATTTAGTTGAAGCATGAATTAAATCGTAAGTAAATGTTAACAAATAAAAAATTGATGTGATACATTCACATAACCTTCTCTACCCTCTATCTTTATTAGTGGATATACAAACTATTCTTAGTAAAGCTTATTTTTCTATCTTCTACTACATTTAATCCAAATAATCTTTTGCAAAAACAGCTAGCTATCTACATTACACGTTTCGTTATAAATACAAAGAGAACAGCTATAAACAAATGTTTAAGAACTGGACGCTATATGCTGGACTTAACACTCCATACTGTTTCCATGCAATTGCGAGAAACAACTGAAAATCGATGAGGCTTTAAAAGAATGACAAGTATTCAACAATTTTAACCTTTAATAACGGATATCTCAGAAACTGCTTAAGCCATAAAAAAGTATTAAGAGTAAACTATGTGTTTTAAAGAGAACTACAATTTTGTGTGTTACGTTTTCGTTCTTCGCTTAACGTTTACAAGATATACAAGATTATACAAAGTTCCTAGTGGGTATAAAAATTAATCTCATTGCACATTTCGTTACAGATGTAAATCTCCCTGAATTCAAATAAAGCATTTTTCCTATCTACTTCATTTTAATGGAAATGGCTACGATTCTCAGTCGTAAATACTAAAGTTAGTATCTTCCAAGAATGCGATACGAAGATTTTCAAGAAAATCTCCCGACCCCAGCTACCCTTTACACAGAACATTTTTCGAAGATTTTGATTTTCTAAAAAGAATGGCTCTGACGATTTTGATTAAAATACCATATATATACCATGCCTCAAAGCATGTATTTCCGGTGAAATCTCGACATCGAAGTTTTGGTTGGAATGCAATACCTCTACTTACTATACGTAGTAGAGAAAGTACGAGGCGTATTCCAAAACTAGGTCCGTTTGATCTTAATAATAACATCGCTCATGCGTAGACTTCGGATCTTTAGGTCCGAAAAAATGTTTTTTTTTCAAAACACTGTGTTTTTTTTCAAAACACACTTAAATACAGCAGGATAGATAAGATAATATAGTAATTGAACAATCATTCTATAAAAATTCTGTGTCTCTGTCAGTTAATTAAAATATAAAGGATAGAATTATGTCTTACATGAATTTTAAAAATTAATTCGACATTGTTATTTTTTAAATGACAGATTCTTCAATTTCACTTTTGGCCGTAATTTTGTCCACAATAAATAACAAGAAGCATTTCCAGATGATGTGGGGTAAGTTTATGTCTTTTGTCGGTCAGAATTAGCTTAAATGCTGAAAAAGATCTCTCAACGTCTGTGGTGGTGACTGGAACATATTTGAAAAGCCATATGCGGATTAAATCCTGTAGGGAGATCTGCCTCACTTCCGCTTAAAATATCTGATACTCCTTTCAGAACCGTATATCCAGGAGTTTTGGCGAGCACCATTTGTAGTTTTTTGGAAACAATTTTCCCAACCTCACCAACAGCTTTGTTTAACTGACTTTCTGCTCTTGTAAATGATGTGATTGATCCAGTGAGACTGAGCTTTGAGGATTCTAATTGCTCTATAGTATCTGCTAAAAATGTGAAATTAGCACGAATATATGCTGGGCAACCTTAATACACTGCGATTCTTCTTCCAAAAACATATTTACAACCTCTTCAACACTGTCAATGTTCTCACTGTAATTCTTCACAGCCTGCAGCCACGTACCCCATCTTGTCAATATAGGCGCTGGTGGCAAAGGCAGATTGTGACATATTTCTTTGAAAGCTGAAATTATAGAATTTGACTTTAAAAATACTTTCTTTATTGGAGGAAATTAAATCGTTGATTTTGGGGAACTGGTTTCGAACCTCCTCTGCTACTCGATGAAGTGCATGAGCCAGACAAGTAACGTATGTTAAATGCTGAAAAAATACCTTCAAAAGTTTCCCAGCTGCTATCATATATGGTGCTGCATCAGTGTGCAGTAACAACACCCTTTCATCCTTTACACCATTCGGATACAGTACTTTTAGTCTGGAGTTTACGAAGTAAGAAACTGATTGAGCATTAGTTTTCTCCAACATCTTGGAACAAATCAAATGCGAATTTCTATAATTTTCTTCATCTAATTTCCCTACAATTAAATTCATCGCCCCAGGGCGTCTGTGGTTTCATCTACGGAAATCCCATGTAGGAATCTCCAATTTCAGACCTTATTTCAGCTGTGATTCATACACCATCTCAAGATAATTTTTTCTAAGTGTCGATTCGGAGGGTATTCTTTCTCTGCAATACTTTTCTAAAAATGATTTCACTGTTGTATTTTCAACTGCATTCCAAGGAATGTTGGCTGCAGCGAATGCTTTACACATATCAAAATAGAACTGAGATTTTATTTTTGAGGGCATAGGCTGTGTAAGTAAAGTTTGCTTCTGAGAATCTTTGTTTTTAGAATTTGCTTGATGCATTGAAGTTTTCTCGTGTTGTACCAAGTGACTTCTTTTTACGGCAGAAACATAAGTAGAATATATTTACAAATATATTTTAATGTCGGTAGATCATATTTTGTTAAAATAATTAAAATTTTAAATGAATAACCAATATAATTTATTAAAATTAGTATAACTTAAAAAAATTGTCTTTTTGCAAAATAGTATTTTCTTGATTGTTGCACTGTTAGACCCCAGTATTGGACTCAATAAAATTTATCAAACAAATTTGAGATTATTTTCAGATAGAAGAAAAAGTCATACGGTGCAATTAATCGCGGTAGTTAACATACACGGTCTCATGTGAATAATGACAGAAAATACAGTAAAAAGCTTACTTCTTTATTCCAGACCTGACAGAAGATTATTTTCCCATCTGTTATATAAGACTAGAAATCCATGTTCTTATTAATGCACTTTTGGTAAATTAGTTCTTAGGCATTTTCCAGCACTAGCAGAAAAATTATCACAGCAACCAAAGACTTTAATATTGTAATATTATGAACACGAACCGACACTTTGCCTTATTTTCAAATAACTGTTTCTGATAACCAGACGTGGACCAATTGTTATTGTAATCCATTGCCGAAGTTCCGATTTCGCATGCGGCACCTTAAGATTTCACTAATTGCTGTTTTTTTTATTGTTGCGCTAAGCCTTTTAAAAACGACACCACGCCGCATTTTATCAAACAAAAATCAAATAAGTGTCCAGTTAATGAAAGATTTGTTGTTGATTAAATAATTATTTATTGAATACAACACTGTAGTGAATAAATTCATTGGAATTTAAAAACAAAAAGGCATTTATAAGCACCAAAAGGCAGAAATAGGCATTTATGTTGAAATAGGTGCCTATAGGCACTATAAAAGTTCGTTAATACCGTTTTAGGTCAATTATATGTGTAATTATCTATGTTAGGCTCAATGGGCTCTGAAGGAAAACAATAGGTAACAACCTATATATCCGAAGTCTACTCATGAGATAAGGTTTCTATTGATAGTAATATGTGCTTACACATATACTGCACTTTTCCAAATAATCGCCTTTCACATTTATACACTTGCTGTAACGCTGCACCAGTTTCTTTAACCCCTCGGATTGGAAATCTGCCGCCTGGGACTTGAACCAGTTGTTCAAGTTCATCGGTTTTAAATTGTTGTCCACCCAGCCACCGTTTCGAATGCAAGAAGAGGAAATAGTCGCTTGGTGCCAGTCGGGACTGTACGGAGGGTTCTAGCAAAACTCTTGAATCTTCTCTTTGGTTTTGGCAGCGGTGTGCGGGCGTGCGTTGTCGTGCAGGAGGATGATGCCAGACGACGTTTCTCGCGGCGTCGATTTTGGATTACACGTCTCGTCTGGTAAGCGTAGCACAGTACACGTCAGCTGTAATTGTTGACCCCACGGTCCATGAAATCAATCAAAAGGACGCCCTTTTCGTCCCAAAACACGGTAGCCACCATTTTGTGATTCGTGTACGGCGGTTGCTTACACTTTTTTGGTTTGCATGAACCGGAACGGCGCCACTGCATTGACTGTTGTTTCGATTCTGTGTTGGTATACGCTATCCATGTCTCGTCACCGTAACAATGTGGGAAAACAAACCATCTCCACCTTTTCTATAGCGCTCCAAAACCTGCCGTGCAGTATGCATTCGTTGCACTTTGTGCTGACCGGTGAGCAGTTTTGGCACCCACCTCGCACATAGTTTCGATATCCAAGCTGTTCAGTGACAATCCTGTAAAGTGAGGTTCGAGCAACATTTGGGAATTCATCAGCCAGATCACTAATTGTCAAACGCCGATCACTTCGAAGGTTTTGGTTCACTTGCTCAACGATGTCTCGGTCCGAATACTGGGCCTATCTCTCCACTATTCATCGTGCACATTTGTGTGGCCATTTCGAAATTCTCGGCACCAGTGTCGAACCTGTTTGTCACTCATTATGTTCGGTCCATACACGGGGCATAACTTACGATGAATGTCCACAGCTGACGATCCTTTTGTCAGCAAAACTCTAATCACACCGCGCACTTCACAACTGGCGGGGTCTACGATTGTCGAGGCCGTTGCGATCTGCTCTCACCGACTACTGGCAAACGCCTATTGCGTCACACCAACACTGCGGTAGGTTCCTCAGGAGTCGGTAGACGGCGATGCAGGCGTGAAACGTCATTCAGGTCTACCATGCGTTAAATATTGTTCACCGGACCTTAGTTTTGGAATACGCCTCGTATAAAGAAAGTAAAGATCCAGGTAAGATTTAAATCGTAGAATTAAACATCAAATATGATTATATTTCATGTCTGCAATAATAAATATATCAAAACTTAGAGGATTCAGTATAGTTCATGCACATACTGTAGTAAAATAGAAAAATACTGTGGCGGCCCATCGTAGAGTTCGAACCACGGTCCTGGGATTACGTTAGATCGCATGACGTGTCGAAAGATATTATGTAGGAAGTTCTGGATTGTTGGACACTGGGCAGCTTGCTCAGCTTGTAGATAGTATATATTGGCCATGTATGTAGGTCAAAGTCTCAAACTTCTTCGACGCGCTACGATACCTAGACTACGATCATCAGGGCTCCAACGCCCTCAACCTATCTAGTTAACATTTAACAGTGTCACAGCAAGTCCGGCAAGAGACTACCAGGTAAGAGATGTAGGGTTATGTCTAAGTTTTTGCACCTACTCCTTGTTTACTGAGGAACTCCAACCTACGTTAAAGTATCCAAGAACATAGTCTTTAGCTTTTCATATAGCCCCTGGGTACTTATTTGACGCCTCTCCCTTCCCGACACCCTACCATGGACTTTCGCACCCCGATACCGACCTGCTCTACCGTCTAAGTCTATTATACCCTCCCGATGTAAGCAACCCTCGGGGCAAACAGCTCAAGGGTGCCCTACAATACGCAGGCAATTTAGGTACCAGCACTGAATGCAGGAATTTCACCATGACAACATGAACGGGAAGTGGATCAAAAAACACTATCGTCGAGAAATAATGTTTACATTGCTTGCGACTTTGACTTTACTGGTTCTAATTTTGGATTGATTTGTTTGAATTTAGTTGTTTTAAAGTCTAAAGGTTACTCGCGATTACATTGGTCTCCCTCTCTGGCCGAAGACGGATTCCTTTCTAGATAGATACACAATCATATTTCAGCGACCCATAAGGGCTTCGCGGAGCACAGGTTGGGAAATTAGTCTAAAGTCGTCCCTGCAAAGTCTCCATGTTTCTATAGCAGGATAACATTTAACTGTTAATCTTCTCTATCACTTATCTATCGTAGGTAGAAGAAGTGTATTCCACTCAAAAATTGCATATAGGAATTTCACTGGGGATGTACATTTTGAGATCCCTTGGGTACCTAAAAAAAGTAAACCAAGAGTGTATGTGCGAATAGCATAACTAATAACGAAAGGTCGTACAAAGTTTAATCCAGCATCTTTTAAGAATGCAACATTACAATTTCCATCACTCCAAACTACGTTTTTTGGGGGCGGGGGTTATTTTTAATTTTACAAAACGGGTCTACGATTTGGATTAAAATAACATATGTTTAAGATATTGACATGAACAATAAAATGTATTTCCTGTAAACAGCCTGTGAAGTGGAAAGGTAGAATCAGATGAGTGAAAAATTCAATGCCATAGCCGGGATTTGAACCACGGATCTCCCGGTCTCCGTCCGGTTGCTCTAACCACTGAGCTACCATGGCAATATGTCGGCACGCCATTAAATTCTCCAGCTGATTACCCGCTAAACCACAAGGAGATCTCAAATTGTATTGAGATGTCATACCCCAATGGCGACTTACATTCTTTCTAGGTACTTAAGTCCCGGGCTTTTAGTTTCAACCACTATTAGGCTAATTAATGGAATTAATTGTTCTTTCACACAAGCCGTGTGTTGGACAGGGTTGGAAAGGTAGAATCAGATGACTGAAAAATTCAATGCCATAGCCGGGGTTTGAACACGGATCTCCCGGTCTCCGTCCGGTTGCTCTAACCACTGTGACCACCTTTCCAACCCTGTCCAACACACGGCTTGTGTGAAAGAACAATTAATTCCATTAAGCCTGTGTAGTGTTCTTCATTCTCAATTGAGTTTTGTATAATTTTGTATTACTGGGAAACCATAAAGATAGGCGGTTTAAAGGTATAAAATTCATTAAAATACACAATATGAATCAAATAAGTTTTGTAGCGTTAGCCATTTTCGAAATATTCCATATTGTACGTATATCTACCTTTTCGCAAGTGCAAGTGCGTCATTTGAGAGAACATGTTTGGGAGTTTGTGATCCTTTTTGTTTCCCCCCTTTCTTTTTCTTCTCAAGAATTTTTAGAATTTGAGAATTTGTTTCTCCATATTTCTTCTATTAACATATGAATGTTTTTTCCGCATAATGCAAGCAACTAAGCAATTAAAGCTTAATTTAAAACCCTTTTTGGACAAACATGTATCTGAACAATGTGATGTGGATAGGAAAATCATTTTTATATTAATCTATTGCATAAAAGTTAAATGTGTGTGGATTTGTAATATGTAGAGAATTTCGTTTTCTTTTCTTTTTCTCATTCTTGCAAGGGACAGAGGAGGACTGCGGCTCGAGGACTATTTTCCGTATGCAACCTCTGGGAGGAAGGGGTGAGATGAGAGATCCGTAGGGTGGTTGTCCGGACCAAGCAGTGGCAGATGCGGTTGTTGTGTGGTCCCTAAAGTTCACAGATGGAAACACTTCTGTATCCCCCCCAGCACTCCTCCTGACGAACAGTTCGAAATGGTTCCGTACCGGAGGAGGAAGAAACAGTCACAGAGCGCATATCCATCACGCACCACGCATCACCAAACTACCCAGTCAAGCCCCCGAACCGCGAAGCTGAAGTGCGTCCGGAGCAGTGACGGAAATCTGTATCGGACAAGATAGGACAAGACAAGAAACACCCTGATAGGTGATAGGAAATGAAATGATGGGGAGTGATGAAACGAAAAAATTTGTGGTATTGGAAAACCCACCTCAGCATTCGCCTGGTGACAAGGGAAAACGACAAAGACTCAAGTCAGAGTGGGCAGTCGCCGGGGTTCGAACCCGGGACCTCTCGAATGCCGGTCACAGAGTTGCCGCCTGAGGCATCCTGCTCGGTGAATTTCGTGTTAGTGTGCATAACATTTGCCTGTGCTTATAATCTAGACAATTGTAGATTCGGATTATTACATTTATTGAAATGAGTGTAACAGTTCTTATGTGTTAATCGAACGCGCTTTAATAGCACTTTTAATTGAAGATATTTGCTTTTTATTTCAGTAAACCAAATTGTTTCAAAATGGTTCTGTTCGTTGACATAATGCCATTGTAAATTGAAATACTTGAATTATACTGTCTTTCAGTGTAAAACATTTGCGCAAAAGACCAAAGTAATGAAAACTTGCAGGGATTATCAAACGAGTGAGCGGGGGGAGGAGGTTTGCCTTCTGGCAGCCAAGGGCTCTTAAAGTTGCAAGTCCGGGCTTACATGCCCTAAATCAGTTTGCCAAGCTCGGCAAAAGAGAATCTAAAATTGGGGTTTTAATTCACAATGTGGTTAAAACTTTCGTAATAGTAAAAAGCTCATCTCCTCTTGGACGTTTTATTTCTGCACTAGTTTCCGAAATCACTTTGTATTCTTATCAAAAGTTGCAACCAAGTAGCTACGTATATACAAAGGAGCTGTAAAAGATTGAGGTTGTAAAACCACAATTGATTAAGTAGGAAATCTCATTTGCTCTTCTAAAGAAAGTAAAACAAGGCGGTGGTTCTAAACGGGTCCTAGAGAATATCAGTAGCCACTTCTAACAGTGAATGGCTTTCCTTTTAGGGAGGTACCATCTGAGACAAACCGGTAGTGAGACTAATGGGATATCACCTAATACAGATGTCAGCAGTAGCCCAAGGTCTGTTCCACTTTAACATTTGCTAAACCTGAGATGGTAAGAAAAAAATCTTGTTACATCCACTTAATTTTGTTTATCCGTTATTGTTTACGTTTATATAACTCCTACAAAATATTCTTGCAAAAGCTTATTTTTTGACATAAATTTTGCAGAAATATTTTCATTATACATTTCGTTGAAGTAAAAGGTTGGATACAGGAAACCGAGTTGATATTAAAGAGCGTGTCGCTATATGTTGGCCCTAGTTCCAGACTCTTTTCATGACGTCGCGAGAAACAACTAAATAACGACAGTACTCTAAATGATGACAAAGCATTGAAAAATTCAAACAAGTAATAACCGATATCTCGGAAATTGCTGATGTCACAGAAAAGTTATTTGAAATAAATTGTGAGTTTTAAACAGTTCTACGTTTTTTATGTAGCAAGTTTACGAATGAAAAGGACTTCACAGGCTATTTCCAGAAAACTCAAGATATACATTTTATTTGCCAGATAAATGTCCTAAATATATGGTATTTTAATCAAACTCCTTAGAGCCATTTTTGAGAAATCAAAAATAACGAATAATTTTCCATGTAAAGTGTAATTTGGAATGGAAGGATTTTTTGGGGGAAAATCTTCATGTCGCAGCTATTGAAAGTACTAATCTTAAATAACAAGTGTGGTAGCTATCCAGCATTTCGTTTTGGAGTTATGCTATTCTCACTCACACGCGGACCTTTTTCTAAAAACACTTTTTATTTATTTATTTAGTTATTCCGGGGGCCCCAAACATGTTTTCCCATTGAAATCTGTGTATCGTATTTTTGTGTGGAATGCATTTATTGTATTGCATTGTATATCGTACAATAGTTCCTCTACTAGATAAGTGGTATAGAAAGTGAGAATTCCAACATCTGCTAATGTTCCTTTAACCTACCTTTGTAGCTACAGATTTTCGTCACTATATTTTATTCTCTTTAGAATGTATGGCTAGACAGAATATGATTACTTGATATTCTAGACTATTACGCCCAGTAGGATCTGCAAGACTAGCATCTACACCGATCATAAGAAAAAAATGCAGTTAGCATGGAAATTTAGTTCATGATATGTTAATAGCATTACCATATACAGGATATTAATGAACTACACCGAAATAAGATCAGAGATTGTAGACGTGTCTGATATAAGCAATTTGAGATAGGCAATGCATGGTCCACGGCTAAGCATAACATTGTTAAACATATTGGTATAAGATGTTGATAAGTCGGTGTTGAAGCAAAGCCAGATGAAAGTTTGACTTACAATATCTTTAAAACTGCTGCATGAATATAGAAATAACTATTTTCAGCAGCTCATTATCACCGTACAAGATTTAATGGCACAAAAATCTCTCAAATTTTGAAATAATTACTTGACAGTGCGACACTGAACATCGATTAACTGCCTTCTTGCGTTATGCAGCCTACTTTAGAGGCCTTTCTTTAACTCCTCTAATGGCTTAATGCGTAATGCCAAATGCTGATGTCATGCAGTTAATTTTTTTTTAATTTTCCATACGAAGAAGTGCTACGATACGTACTTATATGCAGGACGCGATTCTGATTGTCCAGTGCAAGAACACTACTACCATTTCTTTGATTTGGCTCACTGAAGTTAATATACCCAGGATTATCTGTGAGACAACATGGAGAGCATGTACATCTCTGAATTTGCAGATATGCACCTTATCTGCGGTGAATAAAAAAGTGGTGTTTAGCTGCTTGTAGCACTGTACAGGGAACAGTATCCCGATAGACGCCAACCATATTACTCCATTTTCCAGTCCATCGATAGGCGTTTACGAGAGTGTGGAACCTCCAAGACAAACAGGAGCAATACGGGTATTACACAGACTCGACGCACAATGCAATTTGAAGAGAATGTTCTGCAAAGGATTGCAGAAGAACCAATTAGCAGCACACGCGCCATTGCAAGTGCACTGGGCACTAACCATGTTAGCGTATGGCAAGTCATACACGAATAACTTCACCCATTTCACCGTCAAAATGTGCACGCACCAAACCCGGGAGACTTCGGCCCTCGTGTAAAATTTTTTAACTGGGCTTTTCCTCAGCAACCTGAATTCTTTTCATCGGTATTGTTTATTGATTCACCAGCTCCGGTTTAGTTTTCAACTCAAGAATTAGCCATATGTGGGACTATGTCATTCAATGTGCTACTATGGAGAAGAGCCACCAGCAGATGCTTTCGGTGAACAAATGGTTCGGACGGCGTCATTGGCCCATATCTGCATTCCTCTCGGTTAAATGGACATGTTTTTTCTTTATTTGTTGCAGAATATTTACCCAATTTTTAGAAGATGTACCTCTGCATATTCGTTGTCGAATGTGGCTACAACATCATGGATCCCCGCCCATTTCTCCCTGGTTGTGCGGGAATGTTTGAAGCAAGTTTTTCCTGATCGATGGATCTGAAGGGGGAGTTCAAGAGTAGCTTGGCCACCACACTTTCCGGACCTAAATCCAGTTGATTTCATTTTCTGTGGTCATCTCAAGTCTATGGTCTCCGAAGAGGGCCCTGACTACCGAATAATAACAGAATGTGAGTTATTCGATACACACCAGAAATCTTGGGTAGAGTACGACAATCGTTCCTTCGCTGCTGCCAATTTTGCCTTGAAAATGCAAGTCACATTTCGAGTAGTTTCTATAAAACTGCCGTAATTAATTTGAATCTTTTTACGTTTTTAATCTTTTTTCACCTTTAAATCACCCATTTTGAAATACAGCATGTGAATGTATTAAGCATGATTAGGATTGTAATTAATTGTACTGCTATGTTGAAATGAAAATGCATAATTGAAACATGAATTTAAAAATTATGCTAAAACTGCACTAAAATGTTCTACTAAGAAAAAGTAATCGAAAGCTAATGTCATAACTACAGTTAGGATTTTTAGGTGAAATTTCAGATGGAAAAAGGAAGGGAAAAGGTGCTCAAATAAGGTGAAAAAGGGACAATAAGGTGCTGGTTTATTTAAGGGGATGCACAATTGAAATTGCTATTTTCTAAACTATCCATTCAATTGGGCTGGAATTTTAACCACATGTCAATGTTCTTTAGATATAATTATTTTGTGAATTTCAATCCAAAATCTTAATTAGTTTTCAAGTTATTAAATTTCAAAATATGAAATTATGGGTATATGCAAAATGCAACACATGATGCATTATATTGCTTCTATGTCAAGGAACAACAAATCTGTCATATAATTTTTTTCTACGATTCTTGGTTTAAGAGAAAAAGTTTTGAAGTTTTGTATTTGCATTTGTTGTATACATTGTTATCTTCAAAATTAGTAGCGCAAAAACTATTCATTACACAGAAAAATTACATGAGTTTTATTTATTTGGGTTTTTTAAATAAGCATAAAAAATGTCAATATGAATGGATGAAAACTACATCGTGTGGAACATTTTGAATATGCAGAAATGCTGAAAATAAGAAACGCCTTAAAATAAAGTTTTAAAAATATAAACAGCTAGCAACAAAATTTGCAAGGGTATTTAAAAAGTCTCGTAACGATCCTGAAGCGTTCGCTAGGTCAAAAATAAAAGTGGATTCTAAAACTACAAGCAATGGAGAAGCTTTTGGGAACATATTTTTTGTTGAGATTTTTTGAGATTTTGGGTTAATTTCAGTTGTGCATTCCCTTAACTAATTCAACGATTTCTCTTTCCTCTATTCTAATTTATTGAACTACAAACAAGTACATCAAATTATCACTCATCAAAAGAAGGAAAAAATATGAAGCTGTTGTACTTCAAGACATTAAGCATTTCCTCATTTTTAAAAGTAAGTCTGTTTCTATTAGGAGATAGAATGTCTTTGTAGATGCTAAAGCTTCTTTCAACATCCACAGAAACCAGTGGGGCAAACCTTGTATTCACTCGGAATAGCAACTCTACAGATGTGGCGAATTCCTCAATGTCTGGATTCTTCTGAAGACTAGATTCAAGTTTGAATTTGGAAAAGCCATCTAAAGTAAAAATATCCCATTGTTTTTCCTTTTCCAGGCCTTGTTCTTCCAATAGTTTAATAGCTGCAGGCAGGTACTTGTAACTATGGACACAATATAGTTCTGTCTGCAAATGATGTATTTTCTCCGGTAACAGAAGTTGCTGTGCCTTGGAAATTGCACCTGCGTCGGATGGATCCAAAGAAAGCACAAACTCTTTAATTTTGTCAAAATTCTCACACAACATGGCAGCACACTCAATCTAAGATCCCCGGCGAGTAATGACCGGGAAATTTGGAAGGGGCAGGCTAGTGATTTCCCTGTAGTAAACAACACGGCTCGGAGCTTTCAGTAGAATCTTCTTCAGGGCAGAGATGAATTGATTTGCGATGTCGTATTAGTCCCTTATGGGTTCACAAACCCTGTGAAGGGCGTGAGCCAAGCATGTCACATGCTTCAAATTAGGAAATAAAGGTTTCAATTGGTTATCAGCTGAAACCATGTATGGAGTCTGGTCCGTAACCACAAGAAGAAGTTTTTCAAACTCGATACCAGTAGGCCAGACTTTTTGGCAGAAGTCCATAATGGATTGCATTACTGTACTGGCATTGGCTTTCTGCAGCTCGTACATTTTTAACATGGGCTTAACTTTCTCCCCTGATAAGAGAAAAACTAAAATGTTCAAAACATATCGTTCCATTGAGTCTATGGTTTCGTCCACAATGATTCCCACATCGAAATCAGACAGTTTCTCCTTGATTCTTTCTATGGTTTTTTGGTAAGCAGGTTCCATGTAGTTTTTTCTTAAGGTACTCATCGGGCATTGACATCTGTGTGTATTTTTCAAGAAATCCCTTGAAGGCTGGATGGTTCACCTTATTGAGTGGAATTCCTGCTTGTGTAAGAGTTGCACACAAATCAATGTTTAATTCCTTCACATTTTAGCTTTTTGAAGAACTCTATTGAAACGCGTTTCGTAATAGACGTTGCCGTGATTGGTTTGCTTGAAGAGTCTTGTTCATTTGATGCTTAGAGCTGGAAATGTGTTGTTTGATGCGATCTCGCTGGTGTTTTTCATCTAACAAAATTCTTGAATCACAAATAGTACATCGCATAACAGTTCCATCAGTGTCTATGAAATCGTGTTTGAATTCCTCAGTCAGAACAATAAATCGAGCACTGGACACCTTTGGCATGATAAAATCTAGTACTAGTACACTTGTTTGGAGAGCTAACACTAGTTCACTTGCTAACACAATGCGACTATCACACAACTCACTCTTGTGCCCATTCGCTGTCCACATTCTCTTATAACACCGCAACAATTACCAGAATGTTATCATTCATCCTGGAACTTCAGTCTCAGGGATTTCTAGTAGTTTCAAGCAGAACCCAGTCTTAATTTTCGGAACTGCGCGGGTGAGGTTACTACCGTTTCTGCGTGCCCAGCCTTCGCCTCCACGCAAACAGATGACGTCTCTCACAGTAACAAACTCACATTCACGAACAGCAGGCTACTGATTCTGGTGGGATAGAATCACTCATTCTCAATTGCATTATTGCGGGCTACTTTATATTGGTAAAGCGAGAGAAAGAGGTTTTCGTCGAACACACAATTATTTTCCATTATCGCGGGTGTGCTTTCAATTCCCGCGCGGCGTTTACTGAAAGAGGTAGGCTTACTATTCGCACGTACACAGCAAGCTGAGGAGACGTTAATTGAATGTTAAAGAATAAATTGGAATAAAACGTAAAAGAAAAAAGGCGGAAAAGGGGATTATGGGCATGGTTGGGGGATAATGGAATAATGGTGCCAAAAAGGGGTAAAGGTCCCAAGAAAGGGAAAAAGGTGCGAGAAAAATGCCTCTTTTCGTGACTAGGAACAAAATTTCACATTGTGATATCTTTCGCACAGCTTACTTACCGTAAGAAAAAATGTGCGCACGTAAAAATCCTAACCCTGGTCATAACTACCACAGCTAGAGAGGTAGTTGTGTAACGTCCCTTCGTTTTCGTATGCTGTGCACTCGAATGATATCATTAGCCAGTGGCGCATTGGCACTTAGAAACTTATAGCGTAACTTCGAAATTTGAACAGATAGGCCATACGTTTCCCATCTTAAATAACTTGTTTAAGACGCCTCTATATTCTTTGAAAATATTTCGGTGTGGTTCATTAATGTCCAGTATTGCTAAAAATATGTGTATTTATTTATATTTTCTACAACCAACCAACTTACTGGTTACATTTATGCAAATAATAAAACTAGAACCGAAGTAGGTAATTTTCGATTTTGGATGAATAATAATTGGTGCTAACGTAAATAATTGGCTACCCTGAAGCCAAAATAGCATTTTAAAAATAAATTTGTGTATGCTTGTGTGTGACGCACGCGCTTTATCTTTTAACGCAAGAATGATCTAACATTATTGCGAAACTGGGTGTAGGTATAAGTATCTGTTACATAACTTATGTGTCACTTAAAAGCAGGCTGTAAGGTTGATTAATTACTTTCCCTAAAAGGGGGCTTCTAATCGGATGCAGAATCGAAAAAATCGAAGTAACCCTATGGTTTTGAAATGTTGCAAGGTACTATAAGCATAAAGTTTCAGATAACTTATTTTCAAGGTTTCGATGAAACGAATATTTAAGAAGTTAACCCAAAATACATAAACCGCCATCACTAGAAGGATTATAATTTCGATTACATTGCAAGAAAAGGAAAGAGACACAAGTTTGTGTACTTTTAAACTTTTTATTTACTGCTTAATTTTTGCTGCGTAACACTTTAAGAGGTCTGAGTCCGAATCTCGGTTAGAGTTACCCGAAGAAGAGGATTTCCGGAGTTTTCCCTTATCCTAAAAGCATGGATGGAGAATGGAAACACATTATGATGGAGGAGATGGAGAATGCGACACACAGGGAAGAACCTCAAGAATCCCTGCGTTTAGGATAAAATTCGGGTCTGCTAATTTTAAAACAAAAATTTCTGTTACATTCACATAGCCTTCTCTACTATGTAAACTTTATTTTTATAAACCTTCTACTAACTATTCTTACAAAAGCTTGTTACTTTCTCTACTACGTATAGTAAGTAGGGGAAGTATTGCATTCCACCCAAAAATTCGATACCGAGATTTCACCGGAAATACATGTTTTGAGACCTCCTGAATCCAAAAAAAGCATTTTTGGAAACATGTCCGTGTGTGTGTCTGTGTGTGTGTGTCTGTGAACAGCATAACTCAAAAACGAACAGTCGGATAAACACCAAACTTGGTATTTAGGTTCAGTATCTTCCAGAGATGCGACACGAAGGTTTTCAAGAAAATCCCCCCACCCCAGACTACCCTTTACATGGAACATTTTTCGAAAATTTTAATTTTCTCAAAAATGGCTCTAACGATTTTGATGAAAATATCATATGTTTAAGATAATGTCATGAGAAATGAAATGTATATATCGAATTTTCTGGAATGTCTCCAAAAGTATTCTTCATTGTGAACGACTTTTGCATAACTGGTAAACCATAAGAGATAGACAAAATTTTACTACACAAAAAATGTAGATCGCGTTAAAATACACAACTTATGTCATATACATATCTTTTGTTGAGTGAACCGTTTTTGAGATATTGCTTGTTATTTCCTTAAATTTTCCAATACTTATACTTTTTCTCAAATTCGTTATTCATTTTTTTATGTCCTGGACATGCAAAGAGAATGGAATGCGCCACATAGCAACCAGCGTTAAAATATTTGACTATCGCTTAAAAGCTACCATATTCCCCTTGCATCTACAAGAAAATTACCAATAAGATTGACATCTCGATATCTCGATTAACATGAAGCGTATGGAGAATAAGTGTTTGTAAAAATAGATTGTACAAGAGTAGAGAAAGTCATGTGAGTGTAACACATCAGATTTTTTTTATTTAAAATTAATTGTGATAAATGTTTGTGTAAACAGCTTCATTGCACTTTTTTATATAAGTGCAAATGGGATAGCGATAGGTCAGTATTTACAAACTCGCTGCTATATACTGGCCTTGAAATTCCATATCCTTTCTATGATATCGCGAGAAACAACTGCAGGTTAGCAGTACTTGCAAGCACCCATTAAATATTGAAAAATTCAAACCAAATGGGGAGGGGGAAACATCAATAACAACAACTGATATCTAGCAAATGACCGATGCCACAAAAAAGTTATTTGAAATAAATTCGTACTCTAGATCTTTTGTGTCGTATGATTTTGTGTAGGTATCTAATAGTTTTCCAGTTATACAAAATTCTTTCCCAACGAAGAGGAGTTCACAGGTTATTCCCACAAAATTCAAGATATATAGATTATATTTGACATATAAATACTTTAAACACATAGTATTGTAATAAAAATCGTTAGAGCCGTTATAAGTGAATAAAAAGTTTCAAAAATATTTCGTCTAAAGGGTAGTTTGAGGTAGGGAAATTTTCTTAAGAATCTTCGTGTCGCAGCTTTGGAAGATGTTGAACTTATATACCAATATTGGCATTTATCCGACATTTCGTTTTTATGCTGCTCACACATCACATACACTTCTAAGAGCGCATTCAGGAGACATCATAACAAGTATTTCCAATGAAATCTGGAGATGGAGGTTTTAGGTGGAATAAAATACTTTGTCTATCTACTAGGTTCATGGTAGAGAGAGTAAAAATCTGTCTGATTCTGGATTTTTACTTTCGCTACCACCTACCTTGTAGGTAGCATAATTATTGCAGTGCAGCCAAAAATTCGATGCCGAGATTGCAATGTAAACACATGTTTTTGAGGCCCTCTTTCTAACGAAAGTCGTGTGAATGTAACACATCAGAAGTTTTGTAAAGCAATTCTTTAGATGAATGAAAATAAATTAAACTAGGTAGTCGAACAATCTGAAATTATGCATTTAACAGACTGTAGCGGCAAGGGAAAGTTTGTAAATGAACGTATAAATGCGACTCATTTGAGGATGTATTTTGTTTATTCGTAAAATTATACCTCGAGATGTACACGGTATAGAACCAACACTGTTGGGTACCATATCTCGTCTCATGCTTAAAAGATAGTACAGATTAAATGGGGCGCACTGTTGCCACATGTACTATACGTACGCTCGCAAATTTGGCGCTCAACTGCGATCGATCTATCAATTTAATTAACCTTGTGAAAGATACATCACCAAATAGTAAAATAAATATATGCTCCACTATTTAAGGCAATTCTAAGACATTTAATTTTTACCTGCACTTTATGTCTCATAGTTATATTTTTATTACTTCGAAATACGATTTTACAGGCATAAAAATATATATCACAGAAATATTGAGATATAAAAACTATAATTTGGTAGGGTATCACCGCTGTTTACTCTTGATAAAATTACATTCAACGTGGGTAGAACGTTTTCAAACAGCAAAGAATGAACCATGCACCACACTCCATTCATTATATTGTGTTTACCTAACGTGCTTTTGTTTTCCCCATCCTTTTTGCATTCTTTTTGATGAGTCCTTAGAGATCATTTCATTCTATCCCTTTTTATCCTTTACACTACTGTTTATGAACATCCGGATAGCCTTAGGTGTTTCTTTTACTGCCTTACTAACTCTTATTTTACTTGAATAATAATCTAACGCATTCATTATTACTTTTCTTAGTTTATCAACATTCCGTCTCTTCCTAGCTTCTCCCTCCATAGCCATAAATATTTTAAATATAATTAACTTTTTAAATAAATAACCTACATAACCCTTCACACTATAAACGTACCCACTTCCTTACAACTGATGCCAACCTTTACCGACTTCTACGTCGCGTCTGCTATTAGCTGTATAGAGACATGGCTTTTGTTTGTCATACACAATGAATGCAAGAAGTTACAGGATTCCGGCTTCGTTTAAAAACTGTTTCTAATCCTCCTCAACATTTTCTCTCGCTTGGTCACCGTTGTAAACCCAATAACAAAATCAGCAAGAAAAATTGTAAGTGCTGCTGCTCGCACTCGATAACAAAGTACAAAAAATAATTTTCAGGCCTATTGTCCAGCAGTCTTGTTTCCATGTAAGCCTTACGAGATGCATAATGGTGATTCCACAGAGAAAAATACTGCCATTGGCCTGAGAATGTGACGTCATCCGGGGAGCACTAGCCTGTGATTCAGCCATCACACACCTGTAGAAGCTGCTGAAGTACAAAATACAAGTAGAAATAATACTCTCTGTTGTTTCAGTAGTTTAACATAGTATTTCACATTTGTGAATGGTGGCAAAGTAAAGTAAATAAGTGTGGCGTAAATAAGTAAATTCAGTGAGTTAAATATAGGGTGGATAGAATAAATAGCCTTCCTTCTCATCTCGATTTTAACGTCAAACATTATTTTAAAATAAATCATTTTATGATTCACTATTAATGGAATAATATAAATTATTATTATAGCTATAAATATAGATTGTATATTTTAACAATTGCAGAAAACAATTATTTTTTAACATGCTACCAAACAGGGATATACAGGCTAGTAGGAAATAGTATCAAGTTGAAATACAGTTTAGCACGTAATTAAGGTATTTTTTATATCTGTGGCTACCTCTGCAGTCTTAACTTTTTAAAAGAATCCTGTTTAATATAGACTATTTATAATTTAAGCTTGGAGAGTCTACCTATTGTTCTAGCTTAAATTATGTGTAATGGAATGACGAAATCAAGAAAGCATATTAAATATGTAGTCAAGGAATTGTTTGTAATTTTATTGAATAAATGTCCTTATTCTGAAACTGTTTCTTATGTGTCTATCATATTACATACATACATACGTACATACATACATACATACATACATACATACATGTGTGTGTGTGTGTGTGTGTGTGTTTAACAACATAACAAGTTGAGTTTTTTCTTCTTCTGCATCAATTATAATTCCTTATTTTATAACACTGCTTATTAAAATTCCAGGTTAAGTTAACTTTTGGAACGCTTTTTTCTGTAATTGATGCTATAAGTATATACTTAAAGTTATCTAATAAGCTTTTAAGGTTATTGGAAATTATTAATTTGCAGATAATAAATATTTGTTGGATCCTCCAAAACCACATCCGAGCACTCACGTGAGTAGTATTAAACCTGACTGATTAAGGGACAGTTGGATTGCTCCGTAAATAATCGTGAAATAGGGGTGGTGTATTCTGTTGATGTATTTCTGTTCCACCTACTAATTTAACAGTTAATTGTTAATACTAGGAATGAGAGAAGAGACAAACATAAAATGTATTTGTCAACTGTAGAGTACAAACTAATTTTGACGGAATAGTTAACCTCTGAAAGAGAAATTGTCATGTGGGGGATGCGACTGAGGCTAGGTTAGTTTGTATTAGTTTATTAAAACACTAATCATTGTTCTGAACCATTGCTGTTTGCTAATCTGTTAACTGTGTTGTGACATATGGGGAGGGGGATTGTTGTGTGCACTGTGACAAAACGCGGACGTCAGCTATTTTGTTGTGCGGTTAGTGTGATGGAGCGCTGAGCAGAGATTCGGTGCAAACACACTGAGGTCAGCGCCAACACACATGAGGTCAGCGCCTCGCCGCACAGTGCAATTTCGGCAATATAGGTGTATAAAATTTAGTACTTCTTTGAATTTAAGCGGATTTTGATGAAATGTTGTATTTTGTACCGTAATAATTGTAGGGAAATGTGTCTCGATGTTTATTAAAATCGAATAATCATTTCATCCCCTTCCAGTGCGAGTGAAAATATAGTTTCGGCTAAATATACCAGTAAGCGAAATTTTAAGTAAGAAATTTAAATTAAGCATACTAAAGCAATTAATTTTTACTCAGTTCAGAATCGCCATTTAATACGTACCTGTTTATCATGTTGTCTTATCACCCCATGTATGTTCTCATAACCTGAAAATATCAATGCATTGATGCAAACTCTTTACTAAAGGCAAAATTTTAATTTCTGAATTTTTGGACACAGTGAAACAAAAATATCAAGTAATGTCTATAGATACTATAGATATATCAATTTACTATAGATGCTATAGTTAATTGCACACCAGTTATCATTAACGTGCATAATTACTTTCTTATTTCTTGAATTAACAACAGTTAAGGACACGTTTATTTTACTGCAGCTCCTCCTATAAGTACAGAAATGAAATTAACACGCCGCAGCACTGTGACAGTATCATCTCTGTGCTTAATAGGTTGCCACTTCACTTAACGTATTAACGCGGTGAGTACACCTATAATTTACGTCTACAATAAGTTGTCATACCGTAAATACTATCGACACATTTTCAAGTCTCGTCGCTCTCGTCTTTTCTAAATTATACGAAGCTTTCTATTGAAGTAAATGGTGGTCAACAGCACGTGCTTCTATTTCTTGGAGATTCAGATGCAAAGGATTATAAGTGAAATTTGTGTTAAAAAATTGACGTGGTTCACGTACTCGACTATCTCTACCCATTACATTTACATTATCCCATACACAAAAGGTGATGCTTCCTTCCGCTTTGCCACTATATAAACTATTAGCCTTGAAATTATTTCAAATTAGCTATGAAAATTTAATTACACTTATTCCTCCATGGTTATATGTAAGTTGCTAAACGATAGTCAGCAGTTTCCTGAGGGGTAGGAGGAGATTCGTGTGAATCCAACTTAGGCGTCAGCCTGGGAAAGCTCCCACATAAAACAACGAATATTTTGAAATTGGTTAATGCTTTTATAAATGTTACTTTATATAAGCTTGAAATTTAAACTGAAATGTTTTTATATTCCCTAAATACAGAAAGAACCTTTAGAACGAGTCTCTGAGTAGAGGAAGTAGGTACTGTATTCCATCTAAAAATTTAGTATTGATGTTTCACCGTATATACAAGTTTTAAGTGCCGTTGAATGCACCCTCCCCCGGAAAAAGCTGTTTTAGAAAATGCGCATGCCTGCCAAATACAAATCTTGTACATAGTTCCAACATCTCTAAAGGAATGTACGGCGATTTTTACGAAATTCTCCCCACACCAAATTACTTATTAAATGGAAAGATTTTCTTTATTTATATTTTCTCAAAGAACGGATCAAAGGATTTTGATTAAACTGTATGTTTGACATGCTGAAATGAGAAATACAGTATTATAGTCATTTTCAATTTTCTGTTACAGTTTATGAGAACGCCCTATTGTTATTAAACTTTGTATAATTTAGTAATCCTTCTTCTTTAGGAAGAGAGTAAAGCTCATTAAAATGTACAATTTGTGTCAAATATTTTTTCGTAGGTTAGAATTTTCCGAAATATTCTATGATGCATAATTACATGCTCCCCAATCTAAGTCCTCATCTACTGCAAGATGCATCAAAGTTCCAATTTTTCTACTTTCTCTACTACGTATAGTAAGTAGCGGAAGTATTGTATTCCACCCAAAAATTCGATACCGAGATTTCACCAGAAATACATGTTTTGAGACCCCCTGAATCCAAAAAAAGCATTTTTAGAAACATGTCCATGTATGTGTGTGTCTGTGAACAGCATAACTCAGAAACGAACAGTCGGATAAACACCAAACGTGGTATTTAGGTTCAATATCTTCCAGAGATGCGACACGAAGCTTTTCAAGAAAATCACCCCACCCCAGATTACCCTTTACATGGAACATTTTTCGAAAATTTTAATTTTCTCAAAAATGGCTGTAACAATTTTGATTAAAATATCATATATTTAAGGTATTTTCATTAGAAATGAAATGTATATCTCGAATTTTCTGGGAATGTCTCCAAAAGTATTCTTCATTGTGAACGACTTTTGCATAACTGGTAAACCATAAGGGATAGACAAAATTTTACTACACAAAAAATGTAGATCGCGTTAAAATACACAATTTATGTCATACACATTTTTTTTGTTGAGTGAACCATTTTCGAAATATTGCTTTTTATTCCCTTAATTTTTCCAATACTTATACTTTTTCTCAAATTCGTTATTCATTTTTACTTTCTCTTCTACGTATAGTAAGTAGGGGAAGTATTGTATTCCACCCAAAAATTCGATACCGAGATTTCACCGGAAATACATGTTTTGAGACTCACTGAATCCAAAAAAAGCATTTTTGGAAACATGTCCGTGTGTGTGTCTATCTGTGTGTCTGTGAACAGCATAACTCAGAAACGAACAGTCGGATAAACACCAAACTTGGTATTTAGGTTCAGTATCTTCCAGAGATGCGACACGAAGGTTTTCAAGAAAATCCCCCCACCCCAGACTACCCTTTACATGGAACATTTTTCGAAAATTTTAATTTTCTCAAAAATGGCTGTAACAATTTTGATTAAAATATCATATGTTTAAGATATTATCATGAGAAATGAAATTATATATCGAATTTTCTGGAATGTCTCCAAAAGTATTCTTCATTGTGAACGACTTTTGCATAACTGGTAAACCATAAGAGATAGACAAAATTTTACTGCTCAAAAAATGTAGATCGCGTTAAAATACACAATTTATGTCATACACATTTTTTTTGTTGAGTGAACCGTTTTCGAGATATTGCTTGTTATTCCCTTAAATTTTCCAATACTTATACTTTTTCTCAAATTCGTTATTCATTTTTTTATGTCCTAGACATGCAAAGAGAATGGAATGCGCCACATAGCAACCAGCGTTAAAATATTTGACTATCGCTTCAAACCTAGCATGATGTGGCATGTGCACAGATTATATTAATGGTAATACGTTCTCTGGACGCCGAAGCGTGGCAGTTTATCTGTGAGTAGGGGCGATTCAGGGGAAGCAGTGTGTCATTGGTGGGGGGATATGGCGTTACTGACGCTTGGAATGTTAGCTTGGCTTCAGTATCATTATTCTGTGAGTAGGCTTCGGGTAAGAGAGTCGGGCAACTGCTAACACACGATGTCCTCGTCGGCAGGCAATGGGCAAAGGTATGTAACTAACTTCATCCAATAAATTGTGTGCCATCCACGCCTTTTAACTTTTAATTATGGTATAATAGAGTTCCTTTCCTCTCCCTTCAGCCAGAAATTGTGTTGGTGTATTAATTATTTAGAGAGATAACTTAGCTGCGTCCCTCGTCGTTGCCTCTTAAATTAACGTTCTTTGTTTGATTAACGATCCCTCTCATAAGCGAGTAGCTCTCCTCTGAAGTTAAATAATACTATAAGTGAGGCATACGACAATATTCCCCTTGCATCTACAAGAAAATTACCAATAAGATTGATATCTCGATATCTCGATTAACATGAAGCATATGGAGAATAAGCGTTTGTAAAAATAATTTGTACAAGAGTAGAGAAAGTCATGTGAGTGTAACACATCAGATTTTTTTGTCCTGGACATGCAAAGAGAATGGAATGCGCCACATAGCAACCAGCGTTAAAATATTTGTCTATCGCTTAAAACCTAGGATATTCCCCTTGCATCTACAAGAAAATTAGCAATAAGATTGACATCTCGATATCTCGATTAACATGAAGCATATGGAGAATAAGCGTTTGTAAAAATAGGTTGTACAAGAGTAGAGAAAGTCATGTGAGTGTAACACATCAGATTTTTTTTCTTTCGTTCTTTTTCGTCGCAAGAGCAACAACTTGTTACCTCGAATTCTGAAGTTATTCCTCCCATTTCTGATAAACATTATAAGGTTGTTTGATTAAAGTATGTAACTTAGTATCTATCTACTATTTAATTTGATACTATTTTAAGGGGAAAATGTGTTCATGAGTAAAATATCATTAAAAGAAGAATATATTTTTATTTACTTATTCATTGTGTATTTTTCTTTCTTTTATTGTGCAATGCCCTTTAACATTGTTGGTCGTATCGAATGGTGAAGGAATGCAAGCGTGAAATTATGTTCCAATGAACTCGAGGTCCATAGAGCTTAACGTTTCCAACATTTTTCTGAGGAGAACGAAAATCCCGATAAAACCTTATCTAAGTAAACCACCTCGGTCATTATTCGAACTTGGGACCTCTTAAATGTGGGACGCACACATCACTCCCACACCACGGAGTCGAGTAGCATCTGTTTTAATGAATGCTGTAACATATAAAGTATGTATGGGAATTTGTAAAGGGTACAGAAATATCAGTGATTGAAGCACATCAGATTATACTTTTAATTGCTCTGAGGATTTTGATTAAATTGTCATGTGTTTCAACTATTGGCATACAGGTTCATGCCATGATTTTTTTTAGTGTGTAAATTGTTTGTATCGTCCACTTCTCAATGAATTTTATGATAATGGGAAATGAAAATAGATGAATACTATAGAAATAAATGACCAACCCATTAACATGCGCAATATTTACTAATAACTGTTTCATAGCTTTAACCTCTTACAAAATATTTATTGTAGAATTAATTTTTATTAGATTGAAATTTAGTACTCTGTACTCTTCTTTATTTCTCCCTTAGCACGGGGTCGTCACCAAAACTAACTTGTGTAGACAGTAATTTCAACTGCATTTTCTTTTAAATGTGTTAAGATTTGTGACACGGTTTCTCACGTGAGAACCATGTTAACCACTACATTACCAGGACCCCGGTCTGCCTCTACTACACTCAATAAATTAGTCACAATACGGTGCACCCTTTTTTCTTTTCTTTCTTATATTTATTTATTTTCATATTTTGTTTTCGAATACCAACTTTTTCAGTTTTCTTTTTTTTTCTTCTGTTTTTGTGTTTTCCCCGCTTTCCCTTAGTCTCCTTTTTTCTTAACCCTCTTAAAGCAGATATTTTTGTACTCTATTTTAACTCTACGTGACTTGTTGTTGTTTATTTATTTTTTGTCTGTGAACAGTATAACTTTTGTTTTTTACTTTTTCTTTAATTTGGGTGTAAATACCGGAATAGCTAGAGTCTCCGTAAATGCGGGAGAACCAAGGCTAGAGGGGTCCATTTGTCCAACTCCCAGTGTTCTTTCCGGATAAAGATTTGCAAAGAGAACTCTATTTCGGTTAACTAATGCTGGGTATATTCGCCTCAAACTTTCATGAATTCGCATTGACTGCACGCCTGTTTGGAAGAAACTCTCAGTGAATCACTCCTTCAAAATTCCGCCAGACACACATTACTTTGGGACCGAATTGATTTTTTTAATGATGACTTTGGCAGGTTGACGGGGACGGAGCCACTGTTTGTAGGCGTCAGGGTTGCGGCAATAGACCCATTTTTCATCACGTATGACAATTCTCCTGATAAATCTATCATCCATGGGATTACGAATAAGCTGACGACAGATATCCACTCTATGTGGAGTCTGTTGAGATGTCAATTCATGAGGTACAGATTTACAGCTTCTGTTTCATTTTCCAAGTTTCTTAATCTGACGACGTACGGTATCTTTTGATGGACCAAGTTCTTCTGACAGCCTATGAGTATACTTTTCTGCGGATTTTCCTCCAAAATTCTGAGTGTATTCTCAATATCCCATAACTCAGGTCTTCCAGAACGTGATATATCTTTATTGTTTTCTTCTCCAGTGTTGAAACATTGGAACCATCGTTGTGCCACACGCCCACTAACATCTTCTCCTTCTTCACATATTTTTCGAACCGCGGCAGCAGCTTTATAACCTTGTTTCCAGTAGTGCTTTAGAAGCACCCTAATCTCAAACTTTGTAACTTCCATTTTGTGATTGTGTGTTAACAACTGACGACTGACACATTCTCGCAATATACGCAATACTAGCCATGGCATCCTGTAAGCAGCATTGGCGAAGCAAAGAAAACCAGTTCTATCATATAAAATACCAAACTGAAAAACCGACATTACTTATTATGAGACACCTAATAAACATTTGATTATTTTAATAGAAATTACTTATTTACGTCTGTACTTGATACTTTAATATTTTTCACCGTGGTAAACTTTGTGTACAGCAGGCTTTAGTTGAAGGAAGCAGAATTTTCCATTAAATTCTTTCTCTATATCAAAATTGACCTGAACTGTAATATAATTTGGAAAAACAGAAAAGTTGTGTATCCACCGTTCTGAGAATTAATTAAACTACACTTAAAACTCTTTGATTCTACCGTCCATCTTTGTCTTGTTTTATAAGTACTTGACTTGTACCACCGTACAAAAAAATGCATATTTCGATATACGCTCTCTAAAAACAGCTGCCTGTCGGACTGTTAACACGCCAAAAAATAGTATTTTAGCGGGCCTAGGCCACTAAAGTCGTCGTGGAAACCTTTAGCGTCGTAATGAACAAAATCCCTATGATACTATCGCATCTTCGTTCACAGGAGAAACACCGTATATTTTGCACAAACCCTTAAATGCAATATATCCCTTCTCATACTGCTGCCGAAATTTAATCGCAGCAGCTCCGACCCAATGTTTCATGCTCGCATTGAAATTTCCTCGGGGTTTTCACCCATATTTTTCAGTCACAAGCCTGTTGTACAGAAACGAGAGCTCAGAATAAGCACTTCCGTCTACTTCCGCAACTCGTACTGTTACGGTCAATGCTTCCTAGAAGGCGTTGGTACGATTCATAGAGTAGGATTCAGGCGGCGATGAACATGTGTCAACAAATGACTGAATATACCTTTTATATTTATACAAGACTTATATTACATTTATTTATTTTATTTCATGTAATTTAGACAGCCTTTACTAAAATCTATTGTCTGCACCACGTAAGCAAAAGCTTTAGCGGACTCATCCAGTATTTTTGGGCTTGGCTTACGCCTCGTCCAAAATACTTATTTGTTCGCTAAAGGCTTATTTTGCGTACTTGATACATAAATAGCTGAACCATTTAGTTTACTAAATTAAAACCATAAATTCTGTTTAAACGTTTGTTGTGATTAACATCAAGTATGTACAACCAGAATTTCATAATACCATTTCTTTTAAAGTCACGTCAGTGATTAGTAGATCTTGGATTTGTGTGCACTAAAATATCTAAAATATGCATGCACTTTCTGTACTTTCGAAAATGTGCATGCACTAAAATTGTTAATATTAAGCTTAAGCTTTTGATGCTTACAATATACATGTTCTTTAGACATCAATTATCATTTTCTCTAAATGCTTAGGCGTAAGTTTATGCCGTTTATCGGTTAACCAACTTTATATGTTGAGAAGGATGTTTCAACGTCTACAGATGTTATTGGGCAAAATTTGAAAGCACTTAGTAACTCTGAGGAAATTTCTTCAGGAAGCAGCACGTTTTCACCTTGAAAATATTTATCCACAGAACGCAGAATTTTAATGTCGGTATCTGTCGCTAAAATACTGCACAATTTAGCGCTTAATTTTCCTGTATGCTTTAAAGGAGCACTCTCACGTTTCTGAATTCATTGAGGAATGATAAAGATTCATGTAAAGACAAACCATATTTTTCGAGTTTTATTGAGGCTTCAGCTACAACTTTGAAATATAGCTTTGTCAAGTCCCTTCGCAAACTCTCACTGTTAACAGTAATCTAAGAACTTTTAATTGACAAAGCTTCAATGAATTCAGCCTGCCAACGAATAAGCATTGAAATTATCTTCATAGAAGAGAGTAGCAACTGCACTGGAGAGCCTCTTTATTTGTGTCTCCATAATAAGAACTTTATTATGTTTTCACTAATGTGTTTAAATATTAATTTTAAAATTAAAACTTTAACAATACATGTATTATGTGCTCGAAAAATGATGAAACATGTAGCAGAATCGTAAGTATGCAATTACATGCACTATAAAGGTTTACATACAAACACAGAAGAACGTGAAACATATTTTAAAACATATTCCATCGCAAGTAAAAAAAATCTGATGTGTTGCGCTCACATGACTTTCTCTACTCTTGTACAACTATTTTTACAAACGCTTATTCTCCACCTACCTTAATGAGATAAACATTTGCTAATTTTCTTGTAGGTGCAAGGGGAATATGGTAGGCTTTAAGCGATAGTCAAATCTTTTAAAAGCTGGTTGCTATGTGGAGCATTTCATTATCCTTTTATGTCCAGGACATAAAAAAAACGAATAACGAATTCTATTAGAGAAAAAGTATAAGTATTGGAAAATTCAAATAAATAACAAGGAATATCTCGGAAGTGGCTCACCCCACACATAAAATGTATATGACACAAATTGTGTGTTTTAACGAGATCTACATTTGTTGTGCAGTAAAATTTTGTCTATTTCTTACGGTTTTCCAGTTATGCAAAAGTCTAAAAGTCATTCAGAATAAAGAGGGCTTTTGGAGACATTCTCAGAAAACTCATGATATACATTTCATTTGCCATCTTAAACATACGATATTTTAATCAAAATCGTTAGAGCCACTATGTTCGTGTCGCACCTTTGAAAGATACTGAACCTAATTACAACTTTGGTATTTATCCGACTTTCGTTTTTGAGTTATGCTGTTCACAGATACACACACAGAGATTTTTCTAAAAATGACTTTTTTATTCGGAAGCCTCAAAACATGTATTTCCGGCGAAATCTCTGTATCGAATTTTTGGGTGGAATGCAATACTTCCCCTACTTCCTCTACGTGTAGAGAAAGTAAAAATGTTAAATGTGAATTTGCATGCAATTCCGATGTCTAGTGATAACGGAGTTATCCAGGTTACAAAGCTGCAGCTTTTAAAATGTTGAATCCATTTCGGCGATAGAAAGAAATCTGCAGGGGTTTTTGCATAGAGATTGTTAATGCGGAGAGGATCCGCGGTGCACACACATGGCGGAATGATTTATTTCACACACTGTGCGGTGTCGGTTCACGCTTGGATTGTAGCGGCTCACACCGCTGCTGTAATGAGATAGGTTCTGCTGTTGAATAAAAAAGTAGACATGTTGCAGAAGAAGCCGTGTGAATATGTGATGCTTTTTGCTCATCATAGGGAAGCTATGATACGAACGTCATATCTGCATGAAATCCATCCACTCTGGTTGCGCTCTTATTTTTTTGTTTTGCTTCGTGGTCGAAAAGTTCACAAGGCGGAATTTGTACATAAAACTCAAAGCGGTTTAAAGCGAGCATTGTGAAATATTTTCTGAAAGTGAGTATTTCTTTTACCTATTTTATGTATTTAATTAATGCCGGCTTACACTGTACTGCCGTAGCTTACGCTGTATCGTCATAATCTGTGAGAGCTTTTACGTCAGCTTTTTACTTTCTCTACCACGTACATACATAGTAAATAGAGAAGGTATTGCATTCCACCTAAAAATTTGATAACGATACAATGTTTATAGGTCCCTGAATAAAACAAAACGCATTTCTAGAAAAAGATCCGTCTGTAAACCGCACAACTCAAAAACGAATAGTCGGATGAATACCAAAGTTGGTATTTATATTCAGTAAAATCCAAAAATGTGACAGAAGGATTTTAAAGCTAATCTCCGCATCTCAAACTACCCTTTACATGGAACATTTTTAGAAATTGTTTATTTTCTAAAAATGGCTAATGATTTTGATTAAAATGCCATATATTAAAAATATTTTCATGACAAATAAAACATATCTTGAATTTTCTGGGAATAATCTTCTTCATTCGGAAGGAATTGTGTATAACCGGTAAACGTTAAGCGATACACGAAAACGTACTATACAAAAAATGTAGATCTATTTAAAACACACTATTTATTTCAAATAACCTCTTTTGTGATACAAGCCATTTCCGAGATATCCGTTATTAAATGGTTCGAATTATTCAATACTCAGCCATTCATTTAGTCCTGTCGATTTTCAATTATGTTTGGAAGGATTATGGAATTTTGAGGCTAGCGTATTGCGTCCAGTTCTAAAACATTTGGCTATCGCTATTTCCTTTGTATTTGTAACGAAATGTATAAATGCATATTTACGGAAAGGTTTATCTCGATTAAAATGAAGTAGAGAGAAAAATAAACTTTCGTAAGAATAGTATGCATACCCCTAATAAGCGGTGGAGGATAGAGAAAGTGCTTTTTTATGCTTCCACTGTCAACGCCATCACAATTCTTGTGCTAAGCTTCAAGGAGCAGAGTATCAATGGTCTATCACTGCTATGGAGAGGAAGAAAGAAATGTTATGCTGGGCCGTCGCAGCAGTCTCGCCTGGGATCTGCAGTTTCTGGAGTTGCTTGCTGCGTCATCTCTCAAGATTATCGGAAAAGTGTGTTTTTTTAGGAAATCACAGAATATGAATTTAGAATGGTAACTAGATATTGTTATATCTAAGTTATTAATTTGTAAATATTTTTGTCAAACATGTATCATTTATTATAGTTTAAAAACTATTGTTATCAATTGTTATTCAAATGATTGTAATGTAAGGCATCGGTGATAAATTTTAAATGAAAAAGAGGTATCTGTGAAATCAAGAGTAAAGACATGGTCTGTGTTATTTCTTTCTACTCAGTGGTCGAATGAGATACAGATTAAATGAGTAAAAGATGAATGTAGGAGAACAAAAAGGTTAAACCTGAGAGGTTACATAGCACACTGTCATGTGCTGCGAGGGCAGCGGGTCTTAATGTAACACAAAGCATATATCCTTCATTGTCTTGGCTGTTTTGCAAATCATGTAAACATATTTTGACATCACAGTCACTTCTAAAGAAATCTCCTTTGACCTGTATACAAAGGTTTTATAGGCCAGCGATGGACTGGGGATGCTCTGAATTTCTCCTACTGCAACATTTCCCATATCACTTTCTGATTCATCAAAGTTGCACAATTTCTCCGCGCACTTCGAATCGAGATGGACATCACACATTTCGGGAAGACGTGGTATAGCAATACCCCGGCCAAAACAGCTTTCTTGAAAATTATTGATTCACTTAGGTAGTAAGTACGCGATGTTAAAATGCACATGTGCACCATCGCACTGGATTCATATGCGTCTTCTTGTAACGAGGGGCACGTCTTTCAACAGTTCTGCACTCCTTCGCACTCATTATATTTGAAAGCGCATGTGCCATCAAGCAGTTGAAAATAAGCCTCAAAAAAAATAGACATGGCATTAGAAGATACCGATTGCTTTAGTGTCACCTTCAAGGATAAGCATGCCAGTTCAATCATTCTCTATAACATAGGACGGTGTGTATTAATTTGTCCTTTGAGAGTGCATGAATACTTGCATACTCACAATTCCAATTTGTAAGACAGTACTAAAAATTTTAAATAGTGTAGAGAATTTAGTGGTCTTAATTTCCCCATAAGTTATCCATGTTTATCCTTAGCATCGCTTCCTTCGGAAGGGAAGTAAAGCCGGTGGTCCCGTGTCGTAGGTTTACGGCACGTAAAAGAACCTCAAGCCTGATAAAGAGGGCTCTGAGCAAAATTTCCGATCTTTCACGCCCAATATAGAATGGGACGCTAAGGACCATAGCAGTTAAAGAGCGTCCATAAATAAAGCTCAATTTAATTTAATTTTCTCTGGGACCTTTCTTGAGGTTAGTAACCTTATTAAATTTTGCAACTACTGGAATGGGATGGAGACATTAATATGCTGGGACTAACAGCCGTAGAAACGTTCACAATGGTGTAAAGGATTAAAGCAGAGCATCTACAGAATTTCTACTCTTGTTTATGTTAATGGTGGCCTTCGATGTCGCCTCCGTGATCTAGTTACCAAGGACGCGGGTTCAAACCCAGCAGAGGGCGATGAATTTTTTCGGGCGTAAAAATCCTTAGCATGGTTTTCTTCAGAAGTGAAGTAAAGCCTGTGGTCCCGTGTCGTAGATGTACCTCAAGTCTGATAAAAGGCGTTTGAGTAAAATATCCGGCTTTTCACACCCAATATAGAATGGAACGGTAAGGACCATAGCAGTTAAAGAGCATCCATGAATAAAACTCTTTTTTTTTTGTGGCGTTGGGTGTATAGCATTACACCTTTTCATTGTATATACATAGACGGTATTAATATCTGGATGTGAAAGTAAGAGATTCCGTTGCTGAACTACTTTTGCTTCGCTATCTGTTTCTGATCACATAAGCATGTGAGGGTTGAGGCCCCACGTATGGGAGCCAATTTGAAAGGGTTGTAACTCCACTGTTGGAGGGCCAAACTTGAAGTTGTTTATGCTGTTTGCACCACGTGTTGCGGGAGATATGTTTCTTGGAGTGTTCGCCCCACGTACGGTATAAGGTTTCCGGTGGCCTTCGGTCCAGCGTTCACTTTCCGGTGGCCTTCGCCCCACGTTCACGAATCAATTTTTATTTAATGTTTATTTATTTAAATATTATATATGTATGCCTCGGCTTCGTCAGTAGCAATTTTTAGAACACGTGTATCTTATCAGGGGTAGTGTGGCTAAAGAACAAGGCTTATACAAATTATAATTGTATTGTACTTTGTTTTTATTAATCCTTTACACGATTAAATAACACTTCACTGATATATCCTACTGTAGAGCTGTGAGAGTTTTGTTAATTACACCTTTTTAACACGTAAACTTTATATTATTCTCACCGCGATGAATTTTTGTCTCACATTGATCACATATCGTACCAATCGGGTACGAAATCTAATGGTATCTGCTTGGGTACGCTATCTTATAGCGTCTGGCTTCTACCGCTTAAATTCGTACATTTACTTTACTGATTGGCTAAGCCTATTCCAATAGAATACTTTTATTTAACTTAAAGCTTTTCTAGTTGTTGATTGGCTATTTATAAACTGTTTTAAATATTACATTATTGTTCCAAGAATTATATTTAGCCTTTGTTAACTTTCTAATTTATTGTTGCCTCAAGGTTACCTCATTGTTACCTCATTGTTAGCAACTTTCGGCTTCTATTCTCACAGCTCCTACATTGTTAAATTACGTAATACATTCACATAACATTATTATACATGTACATAATAATATAAACATAATACAATGACTGTTACATACATCTTATATATTATTGTAGTATACACATATTGTTTTAAGGCGGGCTGTTATTAAATTTTTATATTATATAATTAAACTGATATCATTTAAGTGTTGAAAATACTGCCTCAAGCAGAAGGGTAAATTGGTTGGTTACAGTAAGTAGCTTACATGGAATAAATAAACAAAGAAAGCCTATGCGTGGTAGCTTTATAAATTCGTTTTTTAAGAATGTATTTATTTTCTCGTGCGAATTAATTATGCTGATCAGCACGGCGATGTGCTATAAATTGTTATTTTTTTATTTGGTTAACTTTGTGACACATATTGCTGCCATATTATTGTGCCAATAGTAGATTAATTTGTCATAATTGTATGGCTTGGTACCTGCGTTCAGGTTTTTACCCAGCGGTAATCCTGAAATTTTGTTTTATGTGCGAATTGGTTATTAAACCGATAACATACACACAAGCATACACATTCACACACCAAATTATGGGCATCCGAGAAATCATCTTGTTTAAAGAAAAGTTCCATGAGCCTAGCTGAACTCGGGATCCCTCACACAACAGGAAGGTGTTTTACCGATTGAGTTACGGGACGAATCGCTGAAGAAATTGCAGATATAAGGAATACAATTAGTAACTCTTAAATAATACAATAAAAGAAGCTGGCACGCGGCCCCTCAAAAACAAAAACTGGTAGTGTAATGAAGGGTAAAATAATAAATGAAGAGATAATGCCTCACAAGGTACAAAGTTTCCTGAAGTGAAAATGCCCTGCAGCAAGCGTGGTTTGATTCTAGGCGCAGCATCCCTACAGTTGAAACTGTATAACCCCAAATACTCGATGGAAGCCAGCAAAGATACTGCAAGTCGAAGTGGAGATTTTTCACTTGTGCTGGCCACTCCCAAATCATGATGAAGTTACGCATTCCTGGTATACCATTCTGCGTTCACATATGTTTGCAAAACCTTGATTTGAAATAACGCTGAATCTTAATGAATGAATAGTACAGACTGGTAAAAAAGAACGGTCGCGGGTAGCTCTTGTATTGCACAAAGTACAGCCAACTCATACAGCTGATTTTTCTGGTTAACGAAACAGGAATATGGTTGATTAGCATAGTATTAATGTGGGTTTGCATGTAAATAGACGATCAAGGTGGACGCCCAGATATTTCACAGCTTGGTCAAAAAGCAAAGGCATCTCCGTGTCATAGAGTCGAATATTGGTAGGAGCAAAAGGCCTGCGCAAGGTGAAGATCTATAATACTGACACTTCCTGGGATTGAGGGCAATGCGTCACCTAGACAGCCAGTGTAGAACATGTCCAGGGACGATAGTAAAGTAACTGCTGCAGTATCAGTGTAAAATGTGAGGTTAAAGGTACCATATAGTTTGCAAATAGGCAGTATTCCGTGTAGGAAGTTCAGGCATATCGACGATATAGAGTATTGGGGCAAGGATTATACCCTGGGATACGCCAGTTAGAATAGGTGCGATGTTGAATGCATCATGCTAATGTGCACATATCATGTTTTTAGATAATTAATAATAATCAGGTTAATAAAATAAAGTGGAAAGTCAGTATCAACGAGCTTATAGAGAAGTTCAACGTTCCACACCCTGTCAAACGCCTACGTGAAATACAATGTTGCTACAGTTTGTTCTTTCGCGTAATACCTACGAACGATGTGTTCAGTTAGATCTAATAGTTAACGAGTACTCGAATGGCGTTGTTGGATACACACACTTGAGAAGGTATAACTGACTTATGAAAAACATAACTGAATTTAGACAGAACGGGCAAAAGTTTTATAAATTCATTATCTTAACTGTTCATTATTGTATTGCTTCACGATTCAGCAATCAACTTTGTGGATGTGACAAGCTCAAACGAATAGCAAGGGGGATACAGTGAGGCGATGGTCGGAGGTCTGACTGCAAAAAGGCAACAGCAGTCTAGTACGCCAAAGCAAACACCAATCCCTTGTAAATCCAAACTTATTGTGCTCGAGGATGCTACTGCTTTAGTAGGTACTATAATGGAAGAGTCATAGCATGCTACGATAAATGTAGTTGTAAATTTCAGTTTATTCGCTAGAGGCTACAGATACTGGAAAATGACTTCACAGTTGTACGGTCGTCTCGCTGCTCAATCTTTGAATGTTTGGTAGAGAGGAAGAGATAAAACTGCTATCATTGATCATTCCATTCAAGTGTGGGAGACTTATGGCATGAATCCAGATTTTTCTTTTAGTATATAATCGAATCACTGCTTAAATGGTTGATAGAAATTGTTTTTGTACAATTATTTTTATTCAAAAGTTCAACCAGTGTTGAAATTCTGGTCAACTCCGGTTGAACAAAAGTGTAGAAGGCTTACCGGGATACTTGAACTAGAGGAGAAGGTTTAATGCATTTACAGGCATCTCACCATGGTAGCTAAAATGGTAGGAGCATCGACACGGAGAGTCGATCCGTGGTTCGAATCCCGGTGTTGGCATTGCATAAGAGCAAGTATTGTATTCCACCCAAAAATTCTATATCGATATTTCACCTGAAATATATGTTTTGAGACCCCCTGAATAAAAAAAGTTAGGAAAAGATCCGTGTGTGTGTCTGTGAACAGCATAACTCAAAAACAAAAAGTCGGATTAACACCAAACTTGGTATTTAAGTTCGCTACCTTCCAAAATGCAACACGAGAATTTTCAAGAAAATCCCCCAATCCAGACTCCCTTTTCATGGAAGATTATTTCGAAAATTTTTATTTTCTAAAAAATTGTTCTACCGATTTGGATTAAAATACCATATATGAAAGATGTTTACATGAAAAATAAAACACATATCTTTCATTTTCTGGGAATAGCCTGTGAAGTCCACTCCTTTTAGAAAAAATTTGTATAATATTGTATAACTAGTAAACGATAAGCGATAGACGAAGAAACGTACTTCAGAAAAAAATGTAGATCTCTTTAAAACACACAATTTAAGTTTTTTGTGGCAAAAGCCGTTTCTGAGATATCCTTATTAAAGGTTCTAATTGTTCATTTCTTAGTAATTCTCTTAAAGTCCTTTCAACATGCACTTGTTTCTGCGATTGCATGGAAATAGTATGGAATTTTAAGGCCAGCATAGAGCGTCCAGGTCTTAAACACTTGACTGTAGCTGTTCTCTTTGTACCTATAACTATAATGAAATGTGTACTGTAGCTATTTCTGCAAAGGTTTATTTGTACTAAATGTAGTTGATAGAAAAATAAGCTTGAGTAAGAATAATTTGCATACCCAGCAATAAACGATAGATGGTAGGGCAAGTCATGTGAATGTATCATATAAGATTTTTCAAGTTGGATTCGATCTCTCAACTTACTGCCTAGACAGGCTAATAATCAAATATAAATTATTTCAATTTGTTTGTTATTTGTTAGTTTGCTAACTTTTCATTTATTCCAAGGCAAATTAGTATTATCGCTTGAATTAAAACGTAAGCTTTGCTGTTAAGGTTTGCTTTAAAGGCAAGGCAAACACATATGCATTCTAGGATTTGTGAATGTACAGAAGTTGTATTGTCTGTGTTCTTCGCTTTATACAGGGCGATCCATATAAAGCTGAGTACTTTTGAAGACTTATTACTCCCTCTGGAAAGTAATACAAAATTTTGAGTTTTATTATCTCAGTGGCTCTGGGAGGATCGATATTGTTGTTGTTGTTTTTTTTTTTTAACTTTAACGTCCGTTAACTAGGTAGGTCATATCGGACGCTGAGTGAATTAAATATGTGAAATGATGCTCAATGAGCCCGGGGTACATAGGGCTTAAAGTTAACCGACATTCGTCTTTTCAGGATAAGGAAAACCCCCGGGAAGAAAACTTTATCTGTGTAACTCACCCTAACCAAGATTTGAATTCGGGACCTCTTGAACGTAGGGCAGACACGCTACCCCACACTACAGAAGCAGGAAAATATTGATATTTATGTTGGTACTCCTACCATACATTGTTGCCTTATGACTATTATTGTCTATTAGTAATTTAGTTTCAATTCGGCAACGTGTTTCTGTTGTAACAAACATATTGGCAGACAAATTCATTAATGTCACAACGGGCGTTCCGAATACAATTCAATGTGCGCAATGTTCCAACAAGGGTAACACTTTTATCGATGGTAAGAAAGCTGGAGACAACTCAGCGAGATTAGGAAACAAAGACCCACAGTGAGTCAAGAATGTGTCGATGTTCGAGAACGTTTAATGAACTCACCAAAGAAATCATTGCGCCGATTGGTCCAGGAGATAAGTTACTCATGTGGCTCACGTCAGAGATCTGCAAAGAAAGCAGGCTTACGAGTATACACAGCGCATATAGTGCATGAATTAAAAGAATCAGACCTGGAAAGCAAATCCGTTATTACCAATGTTTTCAGACTCTTCAGAGATTATCTCCATAACCGGTTCAAGGATGAAGAATGATTTTACCTCTCAGACTACATCAACACGCCAAAAAATAAAAAATAATAATAAATAAATAAATAAATAAATTGGGCTCCTGAGAACCCGAATATCGTCCACGAAGCTCAATTGCACTCGGAAAAGGTTGGGGTATGGTGCGTGATGTCAGCTACCGGAATTGTTGGTCCATTTTCTGCGGCAGTAAGGTAGACAGTGCGGTTTATGGACACATCTTCAATACATTCGTGGAGCAATTGGACAATATCGAAGTAACAGAACGCTATTTCCAGCAAAATGGCGTAAAAAGTAATACGTCTAATGATTCCATGACACTTATACCCAATTATTTCATTGATCGTCCTGTCTCAAAAAAATCTGTGGCCTCCCAGATCACCCGACCTCACATCTCCGAATTTCTTGTGAGGCTACCTTAAAAACAGAGCGTACAGGAATAGACGGCGGTCACTTACTGAACTCCTTGAAGCACTGAGGAATGAAATTAGAAACATTAACAAGAATATTCATCGGAAAACGTCACAGAATATGGTCCAACGAGTTCAGCTGTGTATGGACGCACGTCGAAGATATTCTCAACATTTACTCTGAGAATCTCTCAAAGGTATTACGTAATAATTCATTCATGGATTGTCCGATATGATCTATTCAGTTAAAGGATGCATGTATATACTAACATCAAATCTCCCAGAGCCACTGAGATAATAAGACCCAATTTTAATGTTTTATTACTTTCCAGAGGGAAATTATGTCTTTAAAAGCGTTCAGCTTTATATGAATTGCCCTGTATGATAGACATTGCAACGAATAAATTTATGCAATTATTTGGTGAATAAAATACCAAAATTCTTCCGCCTCAGGCGCCTAAAATAAGTGAATCCGACATCTGCCTTTGTTTACATATTGAACAGGTAATTTATCAGCATTTAATATGTTCTTCAAAATGGTTTGCTTTTATAGACACTCAGTTTTGCAAAGCTGTTCTCAGTTTTGAAAGGCTGTTCCCATTTTAGGCACCCATACATATTTTGTTGCCTAATATAAAAGTATGACCAGGTGCAGTTAGAATCTTTTCATAAATGGTGATCCTATGACGTCTTGTTTACTGAGCCTAAACTTAACCTTTTATTTTATTTCAGGTAAGAAGCGTCCGCTTTTTCCGTTCTTGTTGGATTGGTGCTGGCTGCTGAAAGGTGAGAAAGTCATGGAAATTGAGAATTAGACTTCGACAGCTAAGACCTTTACTGCATAAAAACTAATTTCTCTCCATCTCTAACAAGAGAACTATTTGCACAATGGTTCTCAAACCAACATGGCAATATGCATGCTCCTTATCGGGTTCCACCTCTAGCACCTAAATCAAGCGCATGCAGACATTCTGAACCGGGTGTTCAGGATTATCTCCACTCATACCCAAGAGGATGGCTCTGGCGGCAACGTCTGTGTCCCGCATTCGGGAGGTCACGGGATCGATCCTCGGCGACCGCCCACTCTTACCCATGATTTTTTTCGGGGTTTTCCCGGGCCGTAAGGCGAATGGTGGAGAACTTTATTTCACCTCCCGAGTTTTCTGTCCCTCCATTTCGTTCCATTAATCATTTCATTCATCCTTCACCCCGTTTGATGCTGTCTCAGGATTGAAGGTGTCGGCAATGGAGTTTTTCGGTGCAGCGTGGCAGGTAGAAAAGATGCTCTCTGTGAACTTTTTTAGCTCCTCGGCCTTCAGCTGGTTGCCGGGGTTTAAGGACCGCTCCCGGCGGGGGCGTTGGACTTAGTTTGGGGCGAGGTCCCCGGTTTGCCTTTCTGTAAACAGTAGGGACCCTGTCATTGCTATGCCGTCAATCATGATTCCGGCCGCGGTTTCTCCCTTCAACTCATTCCATCCTCCCCCTCGTGAGTGCTGTCCTCCGTGGTGCTAGCCTCTTGTTCCCGAGGTCGCGGGTTCAAACCCGGCGGAGGCGATGAATGTTTTGGGGGCGTAAAAATCCTAAGGGAAGTAAAGCCGGTGGTCCCATGTGGTAGATTTACGGCACATAAAAGGAACCTCAAGTCTGATAAAGAGGCCTCTGAGCAAAATTTCCGGTCTTTCAGGCCCAATATAGAATGGGACGCTAAGGACCACGGCAGTTAAAGAGCGCCCATAAATAAAACTCAATTTAATTTAATTTTCCCTATGTGGGTACAATATCCGGATTCTCTAAATCCATGCCGAATCCTCTCCGCTTCACAATCAAATCAAATCTCCACTCATCCTATAATAATCGATATACAAAGTTCTCAATGTACCTTAACACCTTGCTGAATCGAATACCTCAGAGCATGCCACCAGAACAACCACAGAGCCCCTCAAGAGAAAAAGATATACAGACCTACTGACTTATTGAGCAGCATCAATTGAGTAACGCTCAGAAGAATCCTCATGGCAATCTAAAAGTATTTACAATGTACAACAATTTTACTGAGTAATAATAATAATAATAATAATAATAATTTATAATTTTAAAAAAAAGGTCATGGAAAGCAAGAGATGAGAAAATGACCATGGGACGGAGATCGGCATTCAGATTACAACTCGTCCTCGTATCCGTCGCAAGCAGTGAGCGTACCTATGTCCTTCAACTGCGTGTTGTTAAGATCATCTCCTTGGGCTTGAGAGGACCAAGTTACTAATAATACTTAGAAAATCTTAGTTATATAAATCTTCTTATTTAGAAAATGGTACGATTCTTATTCGAAGAGAATTATCGTTCGTTATATTTTATGAATGTATGAATCAACAAATCGTAGCAGAGGAATTTGTTAGTCCACATAATTATATTTTAAAATCTGTGTACTTCTGTGCATAATACTGTAATTATGATGGTATAATAATAATAATAATAATAATAATAATAATAATAATAATAAAGCTAAGATATTTCAGGTAGCACAGTGTAAAGCACAATAATTATAGATTTCTGGAAAATGTTATTAATAATACACCATATCGTGAACGAAGCAAGAACAACAGTAGTTCATGGTGAGTATGTCTCATTTGGTTGTTAATAGTATATAAAATGTGCTTGAAAACAGAAAATGTAAAGGGATAACTTCCTATATAAATTGACCTTTTCATTATTTCCTAGAATACATATTTTATTTTAGCACACTTAAATATAAGCATGATTATTTTACGATTTTATGTAATATTACTTGTTAATATTTGTAACAATGACTCAATAACTATGCTCCCTATAGTTCATTCAGACAGTTTGACGTCGCCTATGAAAACTTCATGTCGCATTAATCTTCTAGAATCGAAACTATAATTGTTTAACTAAAGTTTATTGAAGCCATAACTGCTTAAAGAAGCACGATTTTAATATGCGTGTCACACACAAGCAATTGACTAAGGAGTCTTAACACATTGTTTCGAGTATAGTTTACTCTTACTCTGATTTTATGTGCAGCATTTGTTAGGGAGTTTAAGATTAAACATACAAATATTGCATGAAGGAATAAGGGCTCACGAATGTTCATCGATCCTAATATTAGCACTCAGAAATTAACGTCGTTATCGCCATTATCACTATCATCGTTTTCTTCTTCTTCAGCAATAGTTTGGCCATCTGGCCTGTTCCGACTTAAAACTGGTCCTGCTTTCTGCATAAGGGTCTTCCTCTATCGCTACACCGTCTTGACTGGCAGGAAAGAAAGCCTTTGTAATAAAGAAACTGACGTTCTCGCTAAGTTTTTACGTATGCTGTCTATACTCTCTGTTATATACCAAAATATATAATTAGTTCTTATATCCGAATTTTTCTAGCGGGTTCATAAACTAGAGCTGTAGAACTGGAAAAGAAGGTAAGACACAGGTTCTCCTTCCAGTGTCTACACACAGGCTATGATGTTTTTACCGCGTAAACAACTTAGGCGCTGATAGGAGACTTAGTGAGTGAAGCAAGCACACTTCCTGTGACATTCCAGATGGGGATGAATGACCCAACCTGTTATCTGATACTACATAAACGCATTACAAATAAAATTATATCAACATTAATCCATTAATTCTAGAAATATAAATACTACAACTTTCCAAACAGATAGCAAGTCATTATCAGCATCATTTTCGGTGTAAACCTCATTGAGCCGAAATTTTCCTCTGAATTGAGTGACATAAATTATGCTTTCTTGTAATTTATTACAATGGTTTTCACCCCCTCAATTGTAAAATGAACTTTGATGTTTTCTGTTTTTGATGAAAATAAAATCTATACTTCTTCCTAATAGAGAATTAAAGCAACCCTTTAAATATATTTACATGAAAAATGCACATTTTAAAGCTTGGTTCCCCCCATTAATTTCATTTAAATTATTAATATTTCATATATTTTTTAAGACATTTCTGGCGTAAACGTTATTTTCTCTGTGGTCTCAAACTTGTAGAAATTCAGCTAATTATTACTCTCCTATAATAAAAGTCAGATTTCATAGCTTAAATTTTAGTTAGATTACTCAAATTGTTATTATTCAAATTATTTTATTATAAAAGTTTGATAGGTTATCCAAACATATCTTTTATTGTTTCTCAAAACTGGTAAAGGATAAAAAGTTTAGCATTTCGATATAACTAAGATTATGCAATAGATGCGCTGAAAAGTAATGTTTTCAAGTGTGTAGTTTTGGAAATTATCATTTTTAAATTCTAATTTTTATACTAATATCAAATATTCCTGGAAATAAACCTATTTCCAGGGTGTAGCGTTTATGCACGTGTCACATTTAGTTCTTAACAATTCAATTTTCTATCTTCTTAATCGATGCAGGGGTTCATTAACTGATCACATTTAGCTAATAACTTACATGAATTTCACGCGCTATAACTGAACAATTTGGCTCATAAATCAGAGTTTCAATCACAGACAGTGCGATTTAATATTTGGGTTTACATACAGATAGCTATTTATATGCGCAGGAAATCCATATCGTTAATGAAGATCGCAGTTTAAATGAACTGTCGGATACTAATTTATTCGTGGTGATACTGGGATGCGCATAAATCCAGGTATAATTTTTTTTTAATGAGCTGTCTGTATACTTGTTATACTTACCTAAGCGTTTCCAATTATAGACCGAAGCTTACGTGTGCGGATTAAATTTCGGATTGAGACACCCAACGTATAGAAAATTCAGCTAATGTACTCATATTCTTAAACTTTACACAACCAGGCGCGTGAACCATAAAATTATAAAGGTTTAATATGTATTTACAGTTGCTAAGCATGATTCGCGCTGTTGGGTGAAGTACCTACACCTTGTAGCGGTTCCTCCGGGTCGATCCCCACGTCAAACCGACACTATGCGCCCAGAACCCTACTAAGTTGTTGATGATTATGATGGACCGTAGAGAGATGATGGATGCTGTGTTATGTATCTGTAGGTCGTCTTGAAGCCTGTACTCTTGTGATGTAGCATGACGTTCTCGTAGACTGGAATCTGGTGATCGTATACATGTAATTTTGTGTGTTAGTAAGTTGTAGTTATTATTTTATAATTGTGCCACGGCTGCTGTATTTTGAGTCGGAGAGCAAATGTGTCTTGTCAGGGCTAGGTACGGACAATGTTAAAATATTTTGAACACACGTAGTCTGTTAACTATTTCACTTGTACTTTAGATAACCGCATGTAGATATTCACAAATCACTATTACCTTTAATGTCATGTTAAAATATGTATAACTGGCAGACTTTAAATGCGTAGTTTTAGCGTCTATTTAGAGACGAATTTATACACGGCCTTCCTGCTCGAAGACTAACAAGCTTCTGTTAGCGTTCCCTTCAACCGTTTTCTTAGCGTACGTATTTGAATTATAGGCATGTATCAATGTATCTGTTTAAAGCTACTATCCGATAATAGTTTATGTTACATATATATATATATATATATATATGTGTGTGTTTAAAGACTTCCATTGTCTTAACTATGAATCCAGGGTTCGTTACATGCTTATGTAGATGCTACTGCATTTCTCGTAATTTTTATTATTGGTTGTATAGCTAACAATGGACTTTTTCTCTCATATTATATTTTATATGTTATAACATTATATACTTGTTCTCTACCATTTGTACATTATGCATATATGTGTTTTTAACTTCCTCTTAGTTATTATACGTACAATATTAGCAAAGAAAATACATAACACGTAAAACTTGGAACAAAAATATTAAAGAAGGAAATTATTAATGTGTTGATGCTGAGAAGCTATGAATTAGATATCTTATTGCATTAATGAGTTATCGTATTAGTTTGTCTGTGGCTAGTACTGTATGTTGAAGTAGAATATTTGTTGGTAGTTGGAAGATGCTTCATGTTTATCTGCCCCACGTATGGGAGCCAATTTGTCGCAGTGACTTCGTGTTATCTTATTGCTGAGCGCCTGTTATTGTTTTACTACTTTGAATGTTGGGTTCTTTGTCCTCCGGCTAGCTATTATTACTACTCAGTCGAGCATATCTCTTGAACAGGGTGGTAAACGGAAAGGATTTGTTACTGAATGATAACACTTATAAAAGAATTTGTTTTTACACTTTTATTGCCGTCACAATTAATTAATTTCACATATTGACTCTTGATACACGCCAGACTGAAACTGTTATATTTTCTAATATCACTATAATCACTTATTTGCTGCACATTATTAATTCGCGTATTTCACATTTATAACTAACTTTACGACGCGAGAGATTCTGTTAAACTGTGCGACGTATAACCTTTGTATGATTCTGTTGGACTGTACGACGTGTTACCCGCGAGTGCTTCTGTTGGACTGAACGACGTATTACCCGCGAATGCTTCTGTTGGACTGAACGTTACCCGTCTCTGGCTTCATATATTTATACTCCCTCACCCCGATATGCCTAAAGATTATAATCGAGCTACTATTGGTTAATAAAACGCGCCAACATTAGCGTCTATTTTTATATCCAATCAAAATTACGAACACATATGCTCTAGAGAAGGAATTACCTCCATTTCTACAGAAAAGCGCGCTAATCTGACGTCATTTATTTGTCTCTTATAATTGATAAACAACTCACCCCCTCGCTCATTGTTACCCGCTCCTATTGTCAGTTTCAGTGAGGCCGTGTAAACTTATTTCTTAAAAATGCTTATAATTAACAAACATCTCAAATCAATGTCATACAATAATGCTTATTTACACTACAATCACTCTGGCATTTACATTGTTGTGATATAAATTACTGCCACAATGTTGCTTCAACTTTTGTTTTCAAATAGTTTGTTGAGTGGTCAGAATTGAATGCTATACACGTCGAAGCACCGTTTATGCAAACCCAACCGTCGCTTAGTTATTCAGAAAGCGGCTCTCTTTTGAGGCAGTCTGTCTGCAGTCAACAGCACGAGTACTTTGAGCTCTATGCTTCAGTCCTCTTCCTGGTTTCTTACAAGTAGGCATGGTTAAAATGCTCTTGGAAGCCAGACTTACCTCCTCCAGCGATCGTTCACTGCATCTTATGCTTCGCATAGCACTGCTGGTCATGCCATCGACATCAGAACGCCATTTTCGTGATCACCTGCAGAATGTTTTACTTTCTCTACTATGTATAGTAAGTAGGGGAAGTATTGCATTACACTCAAAAATTCGATATCGAGATTTCACCGGAAATACGCGTTTTGAGGCCCCCTGAATCCAAAAAAAAGCGTTTTTAGAAAAAGGTCCGTGTATGTTTCTGTGAACAGTATAACTAAAAAACGAAAAGTCGGATAAATACCAAACTTGGTGTTTAGGTTTAGTATCTCTCAAAGATGCGACACGAGGATTTTCAAGAAAATACCCCGCCCCAGACTACCCTTTACATGCAACATTTTTCGAAAATTTTGATATTTCTCAAAAATGGCTCCAACGATTTTGATTAAAATATCACATATTTAGGATATTTTTATGACAAATAAAATGTATGTCTTTAATTTTCTGGGAATGTCCCCAAAAGTCCTCTTCATTCTGAATGGATTTTCCGTAACTGGTAAACCGTAAGAGATAGAGATAGGCAAAATTGTTCTACACAAAAAATGTATGTTAAAACACACAATTTATGTCAGATACTCAATTTTGTGTAGTGAACCATTTCCGAGATATCCCTTGTTATTTGTTTGAATTTTCCAATACTTACCTATACTTTTGCTCAAATGGGAGTTCGTTGTTCGTTTTTTTTTTACTTTCTCTACTACGTAGAGTAAGTAGGGGAAGTATTGTATTCCGCCCAAAAATTCGATACCGGGATTTCACCGGAAATATATGTTTTGAGGCCCCCTGAATAAAAAAAAGCATTTTTGGAAACATGTACGTGTGTGTGTGTCTGTGTGTTTGTGAACAGCATAACTCAGAAACTAACAGTCGGATAAACACCAAACTTGGTATTTAGGTTCAGTATCTTCCAGAGATGCGACACGAAGGTTTTCAAGAAAATCCCTCACCCCAGATTACTCTTTTCCTTGAACATTTTACGAAAATTTTAATTTTCTCAAAAATGTTTCTTAACGATTTTGATCAAAATATCATATGTTTAAGATATTTTCATGACAAATGAAATGTATATCTCGAATTTTCTGGGAATGTCTCCAAAAGTATTCTTCATTGTGAACGACTTTTGCATAACTGGTAAACCATAAGAGATAGACAAATTTTTACTATACAAAAATGTAGATCGCGTTAAAATACACAATTTATGTCATATATTTTTGTTGTTGAGTGAACCATTTTCGAGATATTGCTTGTTATTCCCTTAAATTATCCAATACTTATACTTTTCCTCAAATGGGAATTCGTTATTCATTTGTTTTGTCCTGGTAATGCAAAGAGAATGGAATACTCGACATAGCAACCACCTCTTAAAATATTTGACTATCGCTTAAAGCCTACGAATTCCCCTTGCATCTACAAGAAAATCAGCAATAGGATTAACATTTCGATTAACATGAAGCATATGGAGAATAAGCGTTTGTAAAACAGTTTGTACAAGAGTAGAGAAAGTCATGTGAGTGTAACACATCAGATTTTTATGATCTGGAATGCAAAGAGATTGGAATGCTCCACATAGCAACCAGCTCTTAAAAGATTTGACTATTGCATAAAGCCTACCATATTCCCCTTGCACCTACAAGAAAATTAACAATAAGATTACTAACATGGAGTAGATGGAGAATAAGCTTTTGTAAAAATAGTTTGTACAAGAGTAGAAAATGTCATGTGAGTGTAACACATCAGATTTTTTAAAATGAAAATAGCAACCTCTATTATACATGTATGAAATATACTCTAATTGATATAAAATGATTTAAATATAGTCGCGCAAAGTTCAGTCCTCTCCACACTCTGCTAATACTTGTTATTACTGTTTTAAATCTCTGACCTGGGAGGTCACACTGCAGTCGTTATCATCATTTCATTTTTGGCACTTACCTGAGCAGCATTATCATATTTTAACTCTCCAATGGCATCTCAGATATTAAAGAACGGAAGCCTTTTGAGGTTGATCGTTGATGCTCGTTTGATGGGTGATCAGCCGACAGGGAGATATCTTGGGTTTTCGTAAATGGCATGCTGTAAGCCACAGATTTTAATAGTATATTGTGATACTATCGCGGTAATCGCAAAACGAGGAATAACTTTGAAAATAGATACGAAGTCGAGTATTTTCACTTCACTTTGTGGCTAAATAAGGCTTTGCTGTGGAAGGGGAACGCATTCTGTGCTGTGAATGTTGTACATAATACACCAATGCAGTTTCAGCTAACTGAACACACGATATTGCTCTCTCTCTCTCTCTCTCTCTCTCTCTCTCTCTCGCATGATATTCATAACCTGAGTCTAGAGTTTGATGACCTAAAAATACTGAAAAATGGCCTATTACATTACTCTAACGTTTTGTTTTAAAAATGGCATAATAATCACAAAAATGACCTAAAACTGAGATTTGTTGGATGTATTAAAAACTATTGCACAGAAAGTTATAAATTAATTTATACATGGGTACATTTATACATGCTATACAAACAGAAAAGGTAGGTATTAGAATAATGAAGAGATCATTTAGAAAATAACTAAAAATATACATCTGATCTATGTAACCGAGTGAAATGGCTCAAGCGGTAACGTTTGTGGCCCGCATTCGGAAGGTCACGAGTTCAAAGCCCGTGGGCCGATCAACCTGACTGAGCTTTTTCATGGTTTCCCTCAGCCGCTAAGGTAAATATCGGATTAGTTATTTAATACCATGACACAAACTTCCACCTTAAGTCTAAAACAATAGTAAAAATGAAAAATAGGTGGTAACAGCAAATGCTGTGCCATCTATCCACAGAAAATGAAAGCAGGTAGACTGGGATGGCTACCCTAATACCATCTGCACGACACGAAGCAGAAGATTTGGCTGTTGTGCGCTAGAGTCTCAGGAATGAGACCTAGAAGGCTAATGTCCACCACACCTCGATCTAAGCGTTATCCACAACAGATCCGTCGCGATATGATCCTGTAGTTAAAGCGACGTAAAATAAATAGAGTAATAAGTAAGTGTTATATGTTCTTGTTGAAGAATCTGAAAATGAAGTTAAGAAAGAAAAAAAAGTAAGCAGATCTTACGAAACGGTAGCATTAACTCTTTTGAGTTCTCAGATTAGGTATACAAAATTCATAGACGAACAGGACTTCACAGACTATGACATAAGGATGAAGACAATAACAACCTGGCTGTAAGCACTTAACGCAAAAAATGGAAAAACTGATCTGTCACATTCCTAGTTTGGGATATGAATTCATAAGTGTAGGTAATTATACCTGCTCCCCTGATAATGGCCACCCCTCCACCTACAAACAACCCTTTCCAGACTAACTACTAAATACAAATGTGAGTTTTTGCAGAATGCGAGTAACAGATGTTCAAAATTACACTTATTTCTCAATTAAATAGTGAAATTTCTGACGTTTGAAAATTTATCCTTATGTAAAATTCAGTAATATAAAATTCGTTAATACTCAACGTAAATCAAAGAAAATGACTAAATAAGGACACAAAGGGAAGAAAATGACAAAATAATGACGTGAAATCGAAAAAAAATCCTTAAATTAGAAAATGGCATAAAGTCACCAAAAATAACCAATATATATATACATTTCCATAATCTGGGACCATGATACGGATTTACGTTACCAATGGCTATGATGTAACAGTTAAAAGATGACCTCATCAGAATCCCGGCCAACAGGCCAGTAGATCCAATTATAATCGATGAAATCGAGCTGGAGCATTTAGAGGAATAGGTATGTATACCTAGACGATCTTGCAGTCTATGCAAAAAAATGAACAAAAAAATCAAGAGAAGAATAGCCCAAGCATGGAAGGCCTTCTGGGCACTTAATTTTGTACTTCTGGACAAATCACTAAACAGGAAACCCAGAATTGAAGCTTACACGCATGCATCACTCCAGACCTGGTTCCTACCAAACAAATAAAGCAACTCACTATAGATCTTTCAAAGAAAGGCTAAAAGAGAAATCCTCAGCATTTCACCGCGGAACAGAATTTCAAACATAAGGCTACAAAAAGTCAGTCTTCCAAGAGCGTCGCGCAGCAGGCTGCAAGAATTAAATGGAGAGAGCGAGCGGGGCATGTCGCGAGGTTTCATCACGACAGATGGGCGCAGGAGACCACCATGTGGATCCCCTGCGTTGGAAGAACAAAACCAAGGCGAACCAAAAGAGTCAAATGGGTAGATGATTTTATTGTTTTACAAAATATTCCCCTTTAACATCAGTACATTTTTTGCACTCGATGAAGCCAATCCTTAGTGCAGTGATGCTGTGATGAACCTTATTTTTCCTTAGGGAAATTTTTCACGAACGTTTTCAAACATTTGTGTAAACAGAAGTCTGTATACCAATCGGCAGTAACGGCGTGCCTATATTCTTATGAATTGAAATATTTTCTAATTAAGAAAATGTGTTGATCGAATGAAAGCTGGTAACTCATTATGAATAATTCCTTCACGCAATAGAATAATATGAAATTTAATTATCAATAAATATGGAAAATATGGCCCGTTAAAAAAATAAAAAAAGAAACAAAACTGGCAACCATCTTCTTACCAGCACTGTGAATTCGTCGAAATTGTGTAGGCTTAGGTTCTGTTCGAAAGATCTATTGAGCCGATTGACTTTTCTTTTCAGGAGCATAACAATAACTCCAAGATTCGTCTCCAGTAACGGTATTCCAAACCAAATTTTAAGTACCGCCTTGGAATTTCTCCAGTTTTTCTGCACCAAACAATGCGTTGTTTTTGATCGGTAGTCAGTTTATGTGGAATCTATAGACAACAAAGCTTTCTCACGTCTAACTGTTGATGTAAAATGTTTTGGATTTGACTCCTGCCAATGCCCAATGTCGCTCGAATAAATTCATAAGATGGCCGTCGATGTTCTTCAAGCATTGCTCGAACAGAGGCAATATTTTCATCAGTTTTTGGGCGTCCTTCACGAAACTCATCACTAAGAAAAAACCGATCTCTTTTGAATTCGCTGTACCAACTATATAAATTGTTACCTTAGATGGAACTTCTTCGCCAAATGCATTTCTAAGCGATCTCGACATTGTTTAGGCATTAAACGACGACGATTTAAAATCGTAAAAACCCATAGCCGGAAATGTTCTCTAGTCAGATTCATTTTTGAGTGAACGCAGAATCTTTAAACGATGATAATTAACAAATTATAAAAAATCGAACAACCTACGCGCCAATCAACTCTTAAAACATTAGAAAGAAGCTGTCAGATATATACTCGTATAAAAAAATTTGTTTTAGAAACATAGCATGCTAAACATTTTCATTGTAGGAGGACTTTGCCCTTTATGGGACATTACAGCCTGCATTCATTCCCAGCAGAGAGAGAGAGAGAGAGAGAGAGAGAGAGAGAAAGGAACTGATCAAGAAGTGTAGAACAGCTGAACCAAGGGGGTAAGGTCTGAGCATATTGTACAATTGCATACGCAGCTGTAAAAGAAATTCCAGCCTATCTTTTCCTTCCCTCTTACACGTTCCTACTGAATCGCTCCATTGCTGTAGTCTTATTTTACACAGGCTACATACTATGTTGCATGTAACTGAGTTGGCTGACCCTGCACCGACATAAACTTCAACTTGAAAAAATCTGATGTGTTACACTCACATGACTTTCTCTACTCTTGTACAAACTATTTATACGAACGCTTATTCTCCATCTACTTCATGTTAATCGAGATAAACATTTGCAGAGTCTATCTTATTGCTAATTTTCTTGTAGATGTAAGGGGAATATATATTTACAGGGGCAATATAGAAATACAGTAGCCTTTAAGCACATACATATCTCTTAATAGCTGGTTGCTAGGTGCAGCACCATTCCCTTTCCCACAGATTAATACTCTTTGCATATCCAAGACAAAAAAATGAATAACGAATTCCCATTTCAGAAAATAAGTATTGAAAAATTTAAGGGAATAGCAAGCAATATCTCGAAAATGGTTCACTCAACAAAAAGAATGTATATGACATAAATTGTGTATTTTAACGCGATCTACATTTTTTGTGTAGTAAAATGTTGTCTATCTCTTATGGTTTACCAGTTATGCAAAAGTCGTTCACAATGAAGAATACTTTTGGAGACATTCCCAGGAAATTCAAGATATACATTTTATTTGTCATGAAAATATCTTAAACATATGATATTTTAATCAAAATCGTTAGAGCCATTTTTGAGAAAATTAAAATTTTCGAAAACTCTTCGAAATCTGGGTAATCTGGGTTGGGGGATTTTCTTGAAAACCTTCGTCGCATCCTTGTAAGATATTGAACCTAAATACCAAGTTTGGTGTTTATCCGACTGTTCGTTTCTGAGTTATGCTGTTCACAGACAGACAGACAGACACACACACACACACACACACACAGACACACACAAAGACACACAGACAGACACACGGACATGTTTCCAAAAATGTTTTTTTTTGGATTCAGGGGGTCTCAAAACGTGTATTTCCGGTGAAATCTCGGTATCGAATTTTTGGATGGAGTACAATACTTCCCCTACTTACTATACGTTGTAGAGAAAGTAAAATAAACACAAGACAATTGATATTTTCGAAAGGGCTAAATGATATGAAAAAAGATAGATATTCGATGTAAATGTTATATTTTATGATCTGTAATAGATAAGAATAACAAATGTGTGAGGAAGGTAACGTGAGTGTTAACATTGTAGCAGGAGCATGAGTTGTAGGCTGGATCCTAAAGGATGGCAGAAGGCTGGGTTTTGGTAGTAGTTGTGCTTCTAGCTTCTCTTCTCCGCTCTTATGTCTCAGGGCCTGGTGTTAAGGACATGATAGTAACCCGAGATTTAATTTCCTACTAAATATTTTTTATTATTATTATTGTTATTATTATTGTTACTTATCTTCACTTAAGAAACATCCCCTTAGACCCTTAGCTGACTTACTGCCGCTACAATTTCCTATTCTCTTAACTAGAATGCAGCTCTTGTATCCTGAACTTCATCTACACCCATAAAATCTTAATAAGCTTTGGGTTATTTAATTCGTAGGCTATGATATTCTGGCTTTCTCACAGCAGAGTTGTAAAAGGCAAAGAAAGTACTACACAGGGACCCTCACAATCGGGACAGAGCACCGCATATCGGCCAATGGGCTCTTTGTGCTTCTACCGCGATCCGCGATCCCTAGGGAGGGATGGATAAGGGGAGAGATCCGAAGAGCGACCACATCCGCTTGGTGACGTGCACAGATATGGACGGCGTCCCTAACACTTCCAGTTCGAAGGCTTCCGATGCTACTCATGCCCACCCACAATCCCCTTACTCCCAGAGGTTCCTTTGGAGGGGTGCCCGCCGGAGATCACCCGAAGGTGGGACCCAGCTGAGCAGTCCGACCGACGCCAGGAAGAAACCTCTACAAAGTGCACCTCCACCGCCCAGCCGCAACACGCAGAACACTGTCGTCTGGTCCTTGAACCCTCAAACGGATGATGAGGAAGGAAATGAGGTACAGGAAAGTCGTGGTAGAAGAGGAATCATGTCAGCATTCTCATACCGACCCGGGAAAACCACGAAAAGCTCATTGTCAGAGTGGGCGGTCGCCGAGAAACGAACCTGGCACCTCTAGAATACGAGCCTCACACGCTACCGCGGAGCCATCTCTCTCGGTCAGCAGAATCATAATCCGAAAACATCGAAAACATGCAGTAACGCACTGTAATCCTTTGCATGTATATGCAATATGAAAATCGGAATCTTTAGAAATTTGACACTAAAAGTATTGAACAAAATTTTAAGGGGGGCACATTCCCACATGAATGGACGACGGCAATTGTTTGTTCAATACATAAAAAGGGAAGCACAAAACCGGGTAACTATAGGGGGGCAGCGCTTCTTCCAGTAATGAGTAAAATCTACTGTAAGATTATATATGAGCGACTGAGACAATGGATCAACGAAAACAACAAATTATCGGTATTTCAAGCGGGGTTGGGGGAGAAATTCAGCACGGTAGACAATATATTTATATTAGATAGTGTTAGAGTGAAGCAAACGCGAAAAAAGAGGATAAAACTACACTGTGCTGTTATAGATTTTCGTAAAGTGTCCGACTGTGTGGAAAGGCAAGCACTCTGGGTGAAATTACGGGCGAAGGGTTTTTCAGGAAATATTATTAAGGCACTTCAGGCAATATGCAAAAAAGTCGAGTTTTGCGTAAAATGCGATTCCAAAACCGTATCGAAGAATGTTATAACTCGGAGGGGAGTAAGACAGGGATGTATTCATTCACCCACGCTTTTTACTTTGTTTGTGGACGATATACCGGAAGTGTTGAATTCAGTTGAACCTGACGCTCCTAGTATAGAAGATATCCCCATACCCGCTCTACTATAGGTACGCGGATGATTTAATTTTAATATCCACATCAATTTCCTGGGCAGCAAAGAGAACTAAATTGCTTAGAAGCATATTGTAAGGAATGGGGAATGGCAATGAATGAAGTGAAAAGCAAAACACCAACGTTCAAGAATGGAGCGGTATATAGCAGCAAGGAGATATGGACATACGCAGGACAGACATTGGAGAATGTTAAAGTATTTACATATCTGGGCGTCACATTATCTATTAACGGAAGGTGGGGGAAGCACATAGACATCACAAAACGTAAATGCATAGTAAAAAATATGGAGTCATTAAGTCTCTATGAAAGTTCCTGAAATACCAACGAGGACAATGGAGATGGTATACAGAGCTGTTGTTAGGTCTAGTTTATCATATGGTGCAGAAATTTGGGGTTGGGAAAGGAATGAAAAATTGAACCAAATCCAGACGCATTTTCTGAAGCGAATTCTACAGGTGGGGAGGGGTACTGCAAATTGTGGGGTTCTTAAAGAATTCGGCTTATACAATGAAACCATACATCTGAAAGTAAAGGCAATTAAATACTGGTTACGCATAGTGCGGAGAGATCAGGACTTCTACGCGCGGTATGTTTCAGGGAGCAAGTACGGGAAGGGTGGGATACGTGTTCGGCTACGAAATTGCGAGGAGACTTAGAAGAAATTGGAATGGGGTACATTTGGCTACAGGGGGGGGGGACTTGGGACGTAGCGGATGGAAAATAATTCAGAGACGACTACGGGATATTGACAGAGAGAATTTAGAAATACAATGTACAGCTAAAATTTCACTTAACCTACAGTGTCAAATAACGCGGGACTGGGGGAGGGAGGCCTACTTAGATAACTGTACGCGAGAGGAAAAGAAGTGGTTTGGCGTGGCTAAGATTGGGCGCCTCGAAAATCTACAAATTAAGTGATGACACCGGAGTGAGAATATATCCACTCTGAGGTAAAAGGGAAACATGGAATCATATTCTGGCTGAGTGCAAGGAAACGGAATTGCTAAGAAAACAATATTTACCAGCACAGTTTCTGGGGTCCAATAGGGGAATGGAAGTCTGCTTGATGTAATGTTGGACGCGGGCTGTCTTAAAATGGGCTCCTTTTGTCTAAGATTCGGCAAAGGAGGCTAATTGCCCTGGAGAACGGAAGAGAGGGGGACGGTACATAAGATGTCGCAGTTCTCATGGCTTGTGTTATCTTATTTGTTGAGCTCCTCTTGTTTTATTATTTTAAATTTGGGGTTCTTTGTCCTCCGGCTAGCTATTATAACTCAGTCGAACACGTGTCTCTAAGCAGGGTGTGTAAACGGAAAGGAGTTGTTGCTAAAAGATAACACTGATGAAAAAAAATTGTTTATACACTTTTATTGCCGTCACACATAATTAATAATTCGCATATTTAATCTAATCTCTATACACGCCTGACTGAAACTGTGATATTTCCGAATGTAACTACAGTCGTAGTTTACATTTTTGTAACTAACTTTGTGACGTGCATCTCGTGAGAGATTCTTCCAAACTGAGTAACGTGCACCTCGTGAGAGATTCTTCCAAACTGAGTAACGTGCACCTCGTGAGAGATTCTTTAGGACTGTGTGACGTGCATCTCGTGAGAGATTCTTCCGAACTGTGCGAAACTTGCTTATGGCTCGAGAATATGTACTCCTTCACCTCGAATTGCCTAAACATTATAATACAGCTGCTATTGGTTACCAAATCGCGCCCACTTTAGCGTCTGTTTTGGTCAGCCATTCACTACTACTAACATATATACTCTAGGGAAGATATTCCCTCCATTTCTAAAATAAAGGCACGCTACTCTGACGTCATTTGTTTGTCTCTTATTAGTGATAAACAACTCACCCCCTCGGTTTATTGTTACCCACTTCTATTGTCAGTTTCAGTGAGGCCGTGTAAACTTATTTCCTAACAATACTTATGGTTAACAAACATCTAAAATCCTGTACATGCAGTAATATTAATTTACACTACAATCACTTTGGCATTCACAGCATGTTATATAAAATATTGCCTCAAAGAGCGAGTTCTTAAGGGTTGGAGCACTGTATATATTTGTAATATAATTGTAATTGATGCTTATTATTATGTTTTTTCTTCCTTCATTATGTTAGTTCATAGTTCATAAAAAGGAGGTATCATAATAAGCATTTTGAGGATAGGAACAAGGGATCCAAAGCGTTTTTACTACGCTGTATGCGCCAAGATTAAATCTGCTGTCTTAGTCTCCGATTGCGAAATCTGTTTGTGGCCTGCTAGATGTAAACAAAACGCGCTCTTGTACATTCGCTTCCATTTATGCGGTCCCAGGAGCTTTGGGAGGCATTCTACTGGCTTTCACGGGTGACTGATTATGTATAACAAGGAGGAGGTGCGTGTATCTGTTTACTTTTCGCGCATGCAGCGGCGTTATTGCAAAATTCCAGATTATTCTGGTATAAATATACAACTTTGAGCAATGGCTTTACTCATCATCACTAACATATAATAACCATGTTTGAATATATAACTAAATAAAACCCTCTTTTGCACAATTTCTCGAAAAAAGTATGTTTAATAGTAACATTATATAAAGCTGAAATACACACTTTTACTCTCTGATAGGATACACTTCCAGACATTATTTCAATAATCTGTCCAATCTCCATTCTTGTTCCATACCTGATTTAGCCACCTAGGCACTGAATCCCTCATAGCCCTCTGGGAACACTGTCATGAAATGTGTGAATATACCTATGCGTTTAGAGTCAAAGTCCTTCCAGTAACTAAATGATTAAGTGCCTAGTCGGCTAGAATTGAATTGAGTTTTATTTATGGACGCTCCTTAACTGCTGCGGTCCTTAGTGTCCCATTCTATATTGGGCGTGAGGCCTTTTTATCAGGCTTTAGGTTCTTTAACGTGCCGTAAATCTACGACATGGGACCACCGGCTTTACTTACCTTCCGAAGGAAGCCATGCTAAGGATTTTTACGTCCGAAACAATCCATTGCCCTCCGTCGGGTTTGAACCCGCGACCTCGGGAACTAGAGGCTAGCATGGTAACCACTACACCATGGAGTACGACCCTAGGCGGCTAAATTACGTATTGGGCAACATTAAATATTGGACAGATCATTAAAATAATGTATAGTAAATGTGTCCTCTTTGCGAGTAAAAAGTATAATTTACTTCAGTCTTATGTTATGTTAGCATTAAAATACATTTTCATGGAGAAATTGTGCAAACCAGTATTTTATTTAGTTATATACATATTTAAATTGGGCAGATGGTTCGAATAATGTCTAGTTAATGTCATTTTTGAGAATAAAAGGTATGTATTTCAGTTTTACATTATGTTGTCATTTAACCTATTTTACGTAGAGATGTTGTGTTAAAGATGGTTTTATTTACTTATATATTATTTTAACCTCGTTTATACAAGTGATGAGTAAAGTAATTGCTCAAAATTATATATTCATGTGTGACTAATCTAGAACTGTGCACGTAAAACAGGACGCTACTGCTTGCGCAAAAAAGGTAAACAGATGTGCACGCACCTCCTGGTTGCTATACATATTCACCTGCCACTAGAATGCCTCCCAAAGCTTTGGGGACGGCATAATTGGAAGCCAGTGTACAGTTCTAGTCGCTATCACTGGATGTGTGTGATGTTCAATGTCGCAGTCGTGTTGTGAAGCCTACTGGATGCCACGATAAAACCGACGCTCATCTGGTTTTCAGTACAAAGAGTACAATACAATCTGCGCATGTAATGTTTAGTTCCTCATTGTGCACCATTAGTTGAGACAGTATGCACATACTTGTATGAAGATGCCAAATGAAGATGTTTCATAAACACAGATTTCAATTATGATCATGCAGCACTCCTGTTAAACTGCATCTGCGATCCCTTGTTCCTATCCTCAAAATGCTTAGTTTGATACTGCCGTTTTACTTTCTCTACTACGTATAGTAAGTAGAGGAAGTTTCGATACCGAGATTTCACCGGAAATACATGCTTTGACACCCTTTGGATACCCCCCTCCAAAAAAAAACATTTTTAGAAAAAGGTCCGTGTGTGTGTGTCTGTGAACAGCATAACTCAAGAACGAAAAGTCGGATAAATTGCAAACTTTGTGGCTCAGTATCTTTTGAAAATGCGACACGAACATTTTCAAGAAAATCCCCCACTCTAGATTACCCTTTTCATGCAACATTTTTATAAAATTTTGATTTTCTCAAAAAAGGCTCTTAACGATGTTATAACAATATCATATATTTAAGATATGTTCATAACAAATAAAGTGTATATCTTGAATTTTCTGGGAACGTCCCCTAAAGTCCTCTTCATTCTGAATGAATTTTGATAACTGGTAAACCGTAAGAGATACACATTTTTCTACACAAAAAATTAGATCCCGAGATATTCTTTGTTATTTGTCTGAATTTTCCATTACTTGTACTTACTTTTTCTCAAATGGAATTCGCTATTCCTTTTTTTTCTTTTCTTTGCTCGGGACATGCAAAGAGAATGGAATGCTCCACCTAACAACCAGCTCTTAAAAGATTTGACTATCGCTTAAACCCAACGTTATTCCCCTTGCACCTACAAGAAAATTAGCAATAAAAATATTTATCTCGATTAACATGAAATAGATGGAGAATAAGCGTTTGTAAAAATAGTTTGTACAAGGGCAGAGAAAGTCATGTGAGTGCAGCACATCAGATTCTACAATTTTCTGCACAATGTTTTTCCACACACTGTAACATGCTGCATCTCATGGTAGCTTTTGCTTTACTTTTCAGCAACGAGGTGAGTATGGAGGCATTCCTCCCTTTATCCCCAAGCACAAACTCATAACCATATTTTTACACACTAAGCTAAACTTGCACTATTATTGGTTCGACATAAATTTTAAACTTTCAAAGCCTTCTTCCCGTGGTTCACTCAAAGAATATTTATAAAAGATCAGTTACTGTTTCTGAACAATCCATGCGACCTGCGACTTTTCCCCAAAACCCCAAAAGTAATTTCCTCAATCTCTTTTTGTCTAACTTTTTCCCTCTCTAACAAAGAGAAAGTCTGTTTGGGTACTAAGGCGATTTTTTCAAACGCCAATTTCTTCTGAGTAGATGTTATGTTTACAGAAGCTTTCTTTACTTACATGAATAAAATAAAGCATTATTGACTCCTCTGATGAATGTCAGAGGATATATATATATAACTATCTCTCTTTTTGCCTCATCTGTGTTATTGGTCATTCTTATTTATGATTACAATTGAACTATTATATCATTGTATCCTTGCGTCTGAGGAGTGTGCATTCCCCTTACATCAGATTTTAAAACTCCCGTATAATGATACTAGTATAATGGGGATGTACGGGCAGATGGAGGAATGGGTGGGTGGATGACCGGATATACGTCTTCAAATTCAATCAGTTCATGATGCTCCCATAAAACCGTGGTGTTCTATCAGTTAATGAAGCAGAACCATCTATCTTTCTCGCCATTAAGCGGATCCTTGGCCAAGTAGGTACAGCTTGAAATAGATTCTAAAGAAGTAGACGCCGATGATTACCCTAGAGAGTGAGAGAGAGAGTGGGAGGAAGGAGAGTGAGTCGGGCGTGGTACTGTCGGAACTGAAATTCCACAGGGAAATTAATGAATTATCCCAAAGGCTAATGTGTATACTCGCAATCTGTATACAAATAACCTGGCAGAAACCAGCTGTCGCTCTGCTAACATCCGTGGTGCAACGGGTAACGCATCTGTTTGGTAATCCGGAGGGCCGGAGTTCGAATTTCATTTAGGGTGAATTACTTGAATCGGGAGTTTTCTTGCGGATTTCGGTTAACAGTGTCTATTTAGGTCCGGGATTAATTTGAGCAACCATTATCATTACTTTATTTGTTGTCTAAATCACACGACTGTCCCTACAAATTATCATTTATTTCCATATCATTATGCAGATTAGTTGTAAACAGGTTATTTTTCTATGCGTTTTCTATTAATCATGATAAATATCACCCAGAAATGGCTTCTGTGTTGTTATGGATAGGTAGCTTCATAGAGGAGGCTGGGAAGCAGTCTTCTGTTAAAAAGCAAGTCTTATAATATTTGAGTGTTAATATTGCATACTCTATGCAAATCTGATCAGAAAAAAACCAGAAAAACAAAAACGGATATAGTCCTTCAAGAGTGTATTGCTTAAAACATTAGAAAACTCAGATGAACAACAGAAATATCTTGTAAATGGTTACTGCTACAAAGAACCTGTGTTAACTTAAACTGCATATTCTAACGAGCTCATATATTTTTCTGTAGCAAGCTTTTTTCTCACTATTATGTTTCACTCGCCTAATGTTCAATGAGAAAATGACTTCACATCTTATTCACAGAAAATTAAAGATGTAAATTTTATTGATACCAACATCTCAAAATATAACGCTTTAAACAAAATCATTAGAGCAGTTGATAACACCATGTAAAGTGTTGTTCAGGAAACGGGAAAGGGGAATTTCGTGAAAATATTTACCTTGAAGTCTCCTAAACGGGACTTTTCCTAATTTTGTTTTCTTTTGGTATGGTTCTAGGGCCTCAAAATATTGAAAAACTAGGTTTCTGGTGAAACCTTGATATTGAAATTTTGGGTGGAATGCGTAGGTAAGCGGTAGGCAAAGTAAAAATAACCATTCAGCCTCTTAGCTCAAATCCATGAACTGAAAGCTCAGATTAATGAGATACTCAAAGTAGAGGGGACGAGGACCCTTTGTAATAATAAAAGTTTGTTTCATTCACTTTATTTTAATTGGTAATAAACGCTTCATGCCTAATATATAGGTAGGAACTAATAATTTTATACATGTATTACAAGCTGTGCCTTTTACAATAATGTGTTGAAATGTAGTTTTCAGCCCCTGAAGGTCTTTGTACAAGCCCAAGGCTGAAGTGCGTCCGAAGCAATGACGATACCTGTATCGTGTAAGACAAGACAAGGTAAGAAGGTAGTGTTTACGCAAATTAGTTGTCCCTCCTTTTTGAAATTTTTGGATCTCAAACCAAGGACAACGCTGTCTCACCTCTCTAGAACTCCAATAGGTGGTTAAACTCTCTCAGTAATAATCATTTGGTCGCACATGAAGCACTAGATTCACAATAAATCATGTAAATATCTTTAATACGAGTGTGGTATTTTAATTAAAATCGTTAGGGCCATTTCTTGAAAATCTTCGTGTCGCATCTTTGTAAGATAGTGAACCTAAATACCAAGTTTGGTATTATTCGGCTTTTCGTTTTTCAGTTATGCTGTTTACACACACACACACACACACACACACACACACACACACACACACTTAGTGCGTAACTTTTTTCTAAAAATGCCTTTTTATTCAGGGACCTCAAAACATGTATTTCCAATGAAATCTTTTTATCCAATTTTGGGCGGAATACAATACTTCTACTTACTATACATAGTAGAGAAACTATTAAAAACTGATTTGCGTGTTCTTCCATTATGTTTTAATAAAAAACTATCTCGTTGACCGTAGTCTTCTCTTGAAATGAGCTTTCATATACCTAATCAGGTCCCTTACTTTTTATTTTTTAGTATTGAAAATTTTTTTATTTAATTTATGTTAGGTTTACTAACAGCAGATTATAACAAGATGTTACTAGTGATTAAAATTAAATACACCAGATTTGACTGAAAACTACACGAATTGTATCAAATTACGATTTGTATAAAGGTATTAATTATTTTTACATTCTCAGTAATGCTTAAGCATACATAAAAGTTCTATAAATTGTAAAACGGCGTTTATTCAAGTTGCTGTTTACTGAAAACCATCTCTCTTGCATTCTGTTCTAAAGTTAGAATACGGGACCAGTGATACCGTAATTCTTGACGGGAAGATATAAATAATTAAATAAAGAAGCCGTAAGATAAAGATATAATTGCAATAAATAATTTCTATATATTAAATCAATATATAATGAAATAAACCTGAGTTGAAAGATTTGTCGGGAAAGAAACAGGTAATTAGCGAGTCATGTTAAGGAAATACATTAGCATAAAAGTTTCTGGAATCTAGTGAGTGTTTAATTCATACGTTTGCAAAGCCACTTAGACAGGAATTCTAGAGAGAGAAATGAGAGAGATGAGAAATGAGAAAAATTAGAGAGGGAATGAAATTATTAATTTCGAGGTGGAACCGCATGGAAACACTAACCGGTCGGCGTGCTTATATTTTACCCCACGCCGTTCCTTGTCTACTTTCGATAATATTCACAGCCTCACCTGTGTTTTCGTAGTCGTATATATATATACATACATATACGTGTGACACATACTTCGACATGAATGATCGTCCTACAACTCTGGTTTTTAGTTTTGTGGAACGAGATATCATTCGACCAACGGCTTATGAGATACATGAATGGATTTTTGATACCCTAAAATTGGAAGAGGACGATGTCACAGGATTACAAGTTAATGGTATTACTAGACAAATCTTCATTAAATGCAAAACGCCAACATTGTGGATGAGGTTTTGAAACAGTCAAATGGGGAAGTTAGTTTTGTATTGTCAAATGGACAACGGACTAAGCTGATGATCGAAGTAGCCGGTTTTGGAAGGCGGGTGGTCAAAGTGTATAATTTACCATTGGGTTTTTCCAACCGGAAGATAAACATGGCATAGCAGTTTATGGCACTGTGCTGCAGATTAGTGACGATATTTGGAATCCCTCTTACCGCTACAAAGTCACCATGAAGTACGTACTGTACATATGCTATTGAAAAAACATATACCGTCGTTTCTGAATGTCGGGGGTTATTCCGCTTTGGTGAGTTATACGGACCAACCTATTACGTGTGCCATATGTCATACGGCCGGTCATTTGCTTAATCAGTGTCCCAGCAAACCAATGCCGCGGATGTCTAATGCTGAAAAAGATACGCCCACTTGGGCAAAACTGGTTGCTGGTACGCTTCCAAAACGACGGTTACCGTTACCAGAATAGGTAGCAGCGGCAGGATCCGACTCCGGACAACAGTTGCTTAATGTGGAGACAGTGGCTGACCGGCAGTATAGTCGAGATGTGACATTTGAAGAACACGCCAAGTGTGACGACATCATAGTTACACCACATGGCAGTTCTTGTAATTTGCAGGAAAACCTAAGCGAAGCAATCGTCGTAGATGGTCCACCTTGGTCCGAAGACAACAATATGGAAATTCAGCCAGTCTTAGAGGCAGTGGATACTAGCGCGACCTGCAAGGACACGGTTGCAGTAAGGGAAGTGGTGGAGTAGGTAGAAATAGGTGTCAGTGTGCCGGAAGAGGTTGCATCAGCAGCTGTTTCTTTCATGGCGGGGGAAGTGCCGATGGATGAATCGTTAGCTGAGAATATCGTAACCACTGCGCCATCTGTGCATGGGGCTATAGTTAGCCAACGTGATCCTTGATTAGAAAAACGCAAAAAGAGTGCGTCGTCACCGACAAGGCAAGAAAAAAACGAGTAAGCGGGTGAACAAGTAATCATCCTCGTTTATATGGTGTTGATACTTCAAACCTTGGCGACCGTGAACGTGAATTGTCTAAGGAATACAGCCACGCGAACTTTGTTAAGAGATTTTGTTTATGATACTGACATTGAACACAGCTAGATTCCTTTGGACCGCAATGTAATTACATTTCCAATGTTGGGGTTTCCCAGCGCGGGAACAGCGATTGTTTACAGCTCGACTTATAGTATTCGATTAGCGGAGAGGCATGTGAGTGATAGGACTACATCCTTATTATTGGAGGACAGTAATATTCTTCTGGTAAGTCTGTATTTACCCTCGGGGTCAAATAGAAGGAAGGAACGCGAAGCTTTTCTCACCTCGGAAATTCCGTGCTTTTTGCCTCATAAATACGATAAGCTACCTCTAGATGGGGACTTTAATTGTGTCCTCAGTGCTAAAGACAGACAGGCCAATATTTTCCGTCACGTGCTTTAGACCGAGTACGCCAAGCCTTGGAATTACAGGACGCGTGGGGACATTTGTATGGAAATTTGGTTGAATATACGTGTTATCGCTATAATAGTGCTTCGAGAATAGATCGATTTTACGTTAGTAAATCGATGCAGCAAATGGTACGGATCATGCAAGTTCAAGCGGTGCTCTTTAGTGATCATCATTCCTTGATCATGAAAATAGCTCACACTTCAAGAAGACCCATGATGGGGAGGGAAGTTTGGAAACTTAATAATACGCTGCTTCAAGATCCAGAAGTTTTCCCATATGTGTGCAAGATGGGCAACCACAGCTCAACATCGAACCCCGAACAAACTGAATCAATGGTTATACACCTTTAAACCGGTTATACGCAACTTTTACAAAGGGGATGGGATAGCCAAGACTTATGAACAGACGGCAACTGTTGCACAATTATTACGATTTGTTAAATCAATTAATAGAACTACAACGTCATGGACAAGACGTGACCAATCAATTTTCTGCAATAAAAAGGAGAATGTGTTGTCTTCAGGAGGAGCTTTATCACGGAGCACACCTGCGTTCCGGCGACCATTCTTTAGTACGAGAAAAGAAGAACTCGCTTTTTCATCTAGTGTCTCAAAAAACGCCGTGGTGAACGGAAATCCACTTATGCGCTTCCACATGTGATTTCTTACCAACAACGCGCGACATACTCCACGAGGCCTATCAACACTTTTCTGATAAATTCCAAGCAGTTGAAGTTGATGTCTGCGCAGCAATATGTTTAGCGTCATATAACGCAACAGCTATCCTCAGATGCCAATACCGTTTTGAACCAGGATATCACGTCTGAGGAATTGTGGGCTGCTTTAGCCTCAGCCAGTCTGACACGGCGCCTGGACCTGATGGACTCGGTTATCGGTTTTACAAAGCCAACTGGAAGGTCATTAAAGCTATCTTAGTTGACGTCATGTCGGAGGTACAGTGTAATACAGCCACCTTAACGGGGTTTAATGAAGGTATCATTGTGTTGATCCCGAAACAGACGGTTACAGCGGAACTAAAATCGTTTCGGCCTGTTACGCTTTTGAATGCCGATTACAAGTTGTTCACAAAGATCTTGGCTAACAGGTTGAAGGCATATCTGCCTGACATAATTGGACCTGGACAAACGTGCGGTATACCGGAGAGGAAGATTACACATATTCTAATGAAGTTACGAGATATCATTATCGCTGGTGAACGGGATCCCAAGATGGTGGCAGCCCTTTTGGCTTTAGATTTCGCGGCCACCTTTGTTAGAATTAACCACGATTATCTATGGGGTGTTTTGAAGAGTTTTGGATTTTCACAGCCCTTTCAAACCCTTTTACAATGTATTTATCGAGATGCTCACTCAAGAATTCAAATTAATGGCTTTCTTATGCAACCGGTACTTAGAACACAGTCGATACGGCAGGGATGTCCCCTCTCTATGATGATGTATACTTTGTACATTGAACCGCTGATTAGGGGTATAGCGACGTTACTTTCTCATTCCGTTAATCCGTTTAATTGTAAAAGAATTTTGGCTTATGCTGATTCTCGCTCAGGCTGATGATCCTGACAAACTTGCGCCACTATTAACGACATACCAGGATGCCTCTGGAGATTTGATAAATTATGGAAAATCACCACTATTACCGTTGAATAGCTGGCCAACGGACATTGCTCGATTAACCTGTAGCAGTTCAGTGAAGATACTAGGCTTTACCTTTACCTCCAGGTTGGAAGGGTTAATAGCGCAGAATTGGAAGCGACTTGTGCCTCTGTGCATTTATTTAATGACCTCGCAGTTGACACGGAATTTAAACTTCGTGCAAAAAATATGGCTGTTAACACTTTTGTGCTAGTGAAACTCTGGTATGTGGCGCAGGCGATACCGATGTTACCACAATATTCCCAGCACCCAGAAAGAGCGATTGGCTACTACGTTTGAAAGAATCACTTCTACAAAGTGGCTCGATCTCAATTACGCCGAAAAATTGCGGAGGATGGTTGGAATCTTATACATGTGCGTATTGAATGTCGGGCATTGTTGCTCCATTCTAAATTGAGTGCTCTCCACAGACACAGTACCAATCAGGTTGTGTAGTTTTGTATGGACATGGCTGGGACGGCTGCCGGACTCTTCAAACAGGTTCTGACAGACTATAGAAGACTACTACCAGTGATAGATGTGTCGATCTGTATTCCAACCACCAAAACGTTATATACCACGTTGCTGAAAGATTCCATGACAGTGCCTACAATAGAACGGAAATACCCTAACTCACCATAGCAGCGAATATGGAAAATTTTGCTTATAAACTATATGCCGTTGTAGTGGAAGGTTTCTTTTTATTTCTTCATTAACGAATTAATACCCAGAGATTCAAAGCGATATAAACATAATTTATCCTCAGTACCTTGGTGTAAGCGTTGTGGTGGAGTGGACACTCAAATTCATCGAATAACCACCTGTGTCAGTATCAGGGACATATACAATTGGACCAAGAAATATATAGGTCATTTAATCGGCAGCTGTTTGGAACATCGGACTACCTCTCATATTAGCTTGGGAGTTTCAGAAGGGAGCTACAGAAATTACACAGGCATGGTTAACATTGGCACTCTATCATTACTGTTTACAGGAAGAATTCCCATCCCTCCTCTCTTTCTAACAATGGCTTCGGTCAGAGCGATACAAAATTAGGCGACAACCTCGGATATAGAATGTCTTAAATTTGCAATTGGATTTCACGCTGCAAATAAATTTAGTTAATTTAAAAAAATAAGAACAAAGAACGAAAAAAAAAAGATACCAAAATTAAAAAAAAAGTATACTATTAGGATTGAAGCGCGTATGCAGGAGCGTTGGTAGGGGTAGCGATAGATAGGCGGAGCTTAAGTTAAGAAAACAGCATGCATTATAAATCACTCATTTAATCAGATTTACTTTTTACGTAATCATGTGACTTACTCGTGCAACAGCTCCTGTGATTACTCGTATGGTATTTAGTTTCATTTTAAATTGTTTAATGCCTAGAAGCGCGCTTGAGTGAATACGATTTAGCGGCTAATGCGAAGGATCTTTCCGAGTAACATTTCTGCAAGTTACGCAACTGACGCTTTGCACCATTATTATTCTAGAAATAATTTAATAATTCTTTAAGTCATCAGTCGGCAACTCTTTTCAACAGAATATTTTAGGCAACATTAAAATTTGTCACCTAACTAAACTGTGTTATCCTTTCACATTACACTCACGCATACCCTGGAACCAAGAACTCGTAGCTATACCACTGTAGCAACCGGCAACTAGATAACACAGAACGAGCTAGATGGCGACGACATCATAGAACTCCGACTACACAAATTAGGGTTGCTCGTTCACGATTTTATCCGTTAATGTACGAAATTGTTTGACGCTTAAGAATTCTTTTCACAGAATCTTTGGATTTATTGCACTTTAATTGGCAGAAGTAACCATGCGACATCCCTTTTTAGTAGTAAAGTCGTTTATACCTATGTTTAATTACAATTTTAGGTTATTATATCCAGAAGTGAAGAAAACTACACGGCGTATCTCTCTTTTCTATCTTAACAAATGAATTGCTTTTTCACTTGAACTTAAAATTATTGAATAAAGCATTTGTATTTGAAATACGAGGTACATCCAGAAAGTAAGTTCCTTTCAATTTCTCTCCGCTGCAGCGCTGCGATCGCAGTTCCGCACATGCGCGGTAGACACTCTGTATCAAGGAGAAGAAACGTGCGCCATTTTGAGATCGCTGTCAGCCACATACGCTTTGTTGTGCTTGTTTACAATGTCGGTGTTGATTGAAAATCCCGCCGCTTGTGAAATCAGATCTGTGATTCGTTTTCTGAATGCTAGGAAAGTGAAACCAATAGAAATTTATTGGCAAATTTGCGAAGTTTACGGACAAAATGCGATGAGTGATTCAATGGTGAGAAGATGGGTCCGACAGTTCAATGAAGGACGTAGTGAAGTGCCCGATGAAGAACGAAGTGGGCGTCCATCTTTGGTTACAGAAGAACTGGTTCACGCGATTGATGACAAGATCCAGGAAAACCGCAAGTTTACAATTAGTGCTCTCACTATGGAATTTCACCAATTCTCACGATCACTAATTCATGAAATTGTTACCGAAAAGCTGAAATTTCGTAAACTTTGCTCTCGTTGGGTACCAAAGATTCTTACTGAGCAACACAAAACAAACCGGATGGGTAGTGCACTTCAGTTTTTGACCCGTTATGATGAAGGCGGCGAAGAATTTCTGACACAGATAGTCACAGGAGATGAAGCTTGGGTTTCTTACGACACCCCTGAAAGAAAACGGCAATCAATGGAATGGAGACACACTTCATCCACAGCAAAGGTTAAGCCGAAACAAATCTTGACACCTCGAAAAATGATGTGCAGAGTGTTCTGGGACTGGAAAGGCATCTTACTCATTGATTTCTTACCGCGTGGTCAATCAAAGCAGATGTTTATTGCGAGACACTTAGGAAATTGCGCCGCGCAATACAGAATAAGCGCCGAGGATTGCTGTCAAAAGGTGTTGTTTTTCTTCACGACAACGCACGACCACACACTGCAAATGTGACGCAAAACCTCCTACAGGGATTTGGCTGGGACGTGTTTGACCATCCTCCGTACAGCCCTGACCTCGCTCCTAGCGACTTTCATCTGTTCTTACATCTCAAGTCTTTCCTTGGCGGTCAACACTTCAACAATGACGAAGAGCTGAAAGAAAATGTTTCCAACTGGTTGAAGACACAGGCGGCAAACTTCTATGAAGAAGGTATACAAAAACTTGTGCCACGCTATGACAAATGCCTGCAAAATTTCGGCAGTTATGTGGAAAAGTAGTTTAAGAGTTGTAGAATTTTGTGCAATGAATAATTTTTCTGTATCTGTACACAATTTAATTTTATTACCAAACGGAACTTACTTTCTGGACGTACCTCGTACCTTTACATCATGTACAGCTTCAAAGAATGCTTTATTAAACTTGTATCCAGATAACTGTGTTGTCCTACGTATTACAGGCTTTAACGAGAAGCGAAACAGCAGAACAAAATGCTGCAAGCTGTAGCAGTTCTTGGATCTACCACTACTGAACGTCATCTTGTAGGGGTGTGTAACCCTCTTGGTGACACGTCCAATATGGCTGCGTCACCGTTTCACCTCTACAAATCACTCTCCATATATGACGGTGCGTAATCTTCCAGTATATCTGTTGCAACAAATGGGTTACTTGACTGGTGGCCAACTCTCCCCTGCTCTCGCTTCACCCCCGCGTGGGGGCATATAACCTCCCAGCCAGGCTCATGGATGAGTCACACGGACGCATTCCGCACCGTGGAGCCGACGAGTGAACATCGGCGTCTTCAGGGACTTCCTCCTCGGTCTGCTTGGGCAGCACAGTACCATCCTGGGCAACTTCAGCGCCATCGACCGCCGCTTCTTGAGACACCTCAGCGGCAGCTAGCGGTAATACCATCATCCACCGGCAGCCATCACCATAGCGGCAAGCAGTGGGCACAGCACCCCCTTCTAGCTTGCCGCTCGGCCGCGAGAGTGCGAGCCGCCTTCACCGCCTCCCACTGGCGGGCAGTGGACAGTGCTTCCTCTGTTAGCCCGCCAGAAAAAGGCCCTTCCGGACATTGGTGTCTCTCAGCGCCAGGAGCATCCATAAGAGCAGGGTAAATTTCTTACTCCTCTTTTACTATCTTCTTTCTTTCCTACTATTGACAGACTGACTGACAGACAACGCTACAGCGGGTTCGTACGACCAAAGCCAAAGGTGAGGACCTCGCGTCCGATACCTAGGGCCGATATGGCCCCTACAGGCGCCCCTCCAAGGGGGTCCGGTCCTCTACGGACTGCCGGATGGCAACCGCGCCGACCAAAACACATGATGACGGGCAAAGACCCTCCACCAGCACCTCTCTCTCTTCCCCTGAAGTGGCAGAATCTGCGCAGAAGCGCACAAAACTCAACGCGCAAAAGCGCAAAAGCTCAGCCCCTCGCCGCCACCAGGCGGCTGAACCAACACCAGTCGTCCCATCTCTGACCCCTCTGCCGGAGTCAGACGTGAGCGACGCCGAACCTGACGGCTTCACTGTCGTCCAGGGAAGAAGGGACAGACATCTGGGTTCCACTAATCTGCAGCCACCCCCACAGGGTACTACACAACCTGCAACCAGAAGCGGGGCAAAGCTTCCGCCAATCATCGCCGACACCTTCCCTAACCATGTCGGTGTGATGAGAAGATTGGCCACAAAATTGATTGGCTCCTTCGAGGCCAAGAGGAAGCCTCATAAGGTGCACCTCCAGACCTCCACGATCGGGGACTTCGAAGCGGCGAAGGCCGTATTGCGGGAACTGAAAATCCCGTTCTACAGTTACTCGCCGCAACGGCCCCACGTGGAGCGAAGGGTGTTACGGGGTCTCGACTCCGAGTGTACCCCTGATGACGTCAGGTTGGCGCTCAGGAAGGAATACAACGTCGAACCCCTCTCGGTGGCACAGTTAAGGAAGACAGTAACCACCCAAGAAGGCCCAACAAAAGTGCCCATGCCCCTCTTCCTAGTCCTTGTGGACAAGGTGCGTGACCAGGCAGTACAGCCCATCGATGGTGTCCGCCGGCTGATCTACACTATAGTGAAAGTCGAGCGCTACCACGGTAAAGAGGGCCCGGTGCAGTGCCATAGGTGTATGGGGTTTCATCACTCCAGTATGGTGTGTGAGCGCAAGCTTACATGCCTGCGGTGTGCAGGACCCCATATGGTGAAGGACTGCACCAAACCACAAGAAGAGCACCAGTGCGCTAACTGCAAAGAACCGCACGTTAGCGTCTACAAGGGCTGCGGAGCGAGGCAGCGCATTATCGAGAGCTGCCGCCAAGGGCGCCGGGAGACGGCCACTGTCCGCCCCGGTGTTTCCTTTGCGGCTGCCCTCGCAAGGGCAGAAACAACGCTACAGGACGCGGAGACTGCCACGGCAGCTCCAGAAGTACAAGAAACTGTGCCACCCCCTCCAGGTCCATCAACGACGGAGGAGGCCACCCAACCACAACCTCCTGCACCTAAGGACAGACGTGGTAAAACGAAAAAGAGCAGAAAATCCACACAGCAGGAAGATACTCCAGCAAGCAATCCTCAGCCGGACCAATCAGAGGCCTCGGTCTCTGAGCGGCCGGTAGCCACGCCCACAGAGGCGCAACAAAAGAAGACGACTCAGCCAGCACCAGCCAGTCTGCCACCAGCGACTGTCAACACAACACCTGCTCATTCAATGGCCTCCTCAGCTTTCGCGGGTACAATCTCGCAAGCAGACCTGGAGGAATTCCAAGCCCTTTCCCTGTGGTTCGGTGACCTCATAAAACGGGCTCTCCCAGCACTCAGAAACTGTAAGCTGCAGATTAGCAACCCTCTGCTAAGTCCCATGCAGAAACATAGTATACTGCTTCAAACGCTGGAGCAGCTGTTCCCGGGTTCCGCTGCGTGATGGCCTCCAGACTTGTCCGGAGACCATTACGTGCTGCGTTCTGGAACGCAAATGGCATCCGGGGCCACTACCCCAGCGTTCTTGAGTTTGTGCAATCCTTTGGAATTGACATTCTGATGGTCTCTGAAACCCACCTGAATGCTGTTACTAGCTTTTCGCTTCCTAGTTACGCCTCCCATCGGTCAGATCGGATCGGCCGACAGGGGGGTGGTACGGCTATCTTCATCAAAAATCACATCACACATACACCCTTTCCCCTCCCGCCACTGCAGCACGTGGAGGCCTGCGCCATTCGGCTTGCCATTGGCGGGCTCGACACGCTGCTGATAGCGGCATACGACCCTCCCGACCATCGCTTCTACGAAGCAGACTACACAACCTTGCTGAACCTAAACCCAGTTGTATGCATCGCAGGAGACCTCAACGCGAAGCATGCCCTTTGGCATAGCCGCACTACAAACGCAAAAGGCCGCGGGCTCTACCGCCTCATCAGAGGCAATCCGAGCCTTATCGCGCACGGCCCGAGAGGGCCTACGTTCCACCCGGCCCGCGGCAGGCCGGATGTACTCGACATCATGATCACCAAGAACATTCCATTTCATCTAGACCTTTCGGCTGTCAACGAGCTGGACTCCGACCACGACCCGGTCTTGGTGGACTCCAACGTTGACATACCAGCTCTGGTCACACCAGACTGGACTAACGAGGTCGACTGGGATGCAGCAGTCCTTGACTTAACCCAAACCGTGGACCCGCGTCCTCGCATCGATTCTATCGACGCGCTGGAGGCGGCAGCCGCGGCTTTCTCCCAACACATCCTGACTGTGGTACGCGCGCACACATACCGCATCCCGTCTGACAACCCCAACCCGAGGACCATACCAAATGAACTCCGACAGTTGCTAAAAGCCAAGGCCACTGTTCGGAAGCTATGGTAGCGCTTCCGCCATCCCAGGATCCAAGCAGTTTACCAGCGGTTCAAAACCCTGGCTAGGCGACTGCTTCGCGCGCACCGCTCTGCGGCCTGGGAAAATACATTGAGAAACGTTAACCTGGAAGAGAAACAACCCTGGCGGATAATCAGGTCCCTGAGAAGAGACAAAACGCAGTATCAGCATCCACTACACGGCACTCGAGGGAGACTCGCTTTCGAGCCCCAAGAGAAGGCCACGGATTTCGCAGACCATCTAGATTCTCAATTCGAGCCTAGGGAAGACCCCCAAGACGAGGACTTCACTGAACTCGTGGAGGCGACGGTGGACTACCTCTATGAGGACCCACCTCCCCCCCCCACGAGCAGATCCACATCCCAATAGTCACCCCACGAGAGGTGGCCTCCCAAATCCAGAACCTAAACCCTAACAAATCCCCTGGGCATGACGGCGTCACGGCGTCCATGCTACAGCACCTTCCCAAGAAGGCCGTCATCCATTTGACGCGGATTTATAATGCATGCCTACGCCTCCGTCACTTTCCAACTAGTTGGAAGGAGGCGAGGGTGGTCTGCATTTTGAAGCCCGGCAAGGATCCGGTATTCCCTTCCAACTACCGCTCCATCAGCTGGCTCCCGATCGTCTCAAACGTTTTTGAGCGACTGCTTCTCCCCCGCCTTACACCTCTTTTTGAGGATAGGCATCTTCTCCCGGATCATCAGTTCGGTTTTCGTCGGGGACATTCCACGACTCTGCAGCTACTGCGATTGGCCGAGAAGGCTGCCCTGGACTTCCAGGAAAACTTCAAAACCATGGCAGTGCTGTTAGACGTGGAAAAGGCCTTCTCCACAACGTGGCACCAGGAGCTATTGTAATAAGCTCAAGGAAGCAGACCTCCCTTCCCCCTACCTCGCCCTCATTGGCAGCTTCCTACGGGATCGCACTTTCAGGGTGCGGGTGGAGGGGCGGCTATCCTCAGTCAGACCGATAGCGGCCGGGGTACCGGAAGGCAGTGTACTGTCGCCGTTACTCTTCGCTGCCTACATGTCTGACTTCCCCATGGAACCCAGCACTGTTACGTGCCAATATGCCGACGACGTCCTTATATTGGCACAGAACAAGAATGTCCGTTACTGCTTCCCTCCACTACAGAGACAGCTCCAGGCCATCGGCAGATGGAGTGAAAAGTGGAGAATGGCCATTAGCCCGCAGAAGAGCTCAGCCCTTCTGCTCGCTAAGGTTCATGGCTGGCGGCCCGAGAGATCCCTGCGGTTGAGGCGGAGAAGGTCCCTTGGGTCCGATCCGCCAAATACCTAGGGGTTCTGCTCGACCGCGGCCTCACATTCACTCCTCATGTCAAGGCTAAGGCCAGCCTAGGTCACGCCGCCCTTCGGCAGTTGTACCCCGTCTTCCACTCTACAATGCCTACCCACCTTAAACTGCGTCTGTATCGGGCGATCATCCCGCCACTAATTCTGTACGGCTGCGAGGTCTGGGGCTCGGTGGCTCCGTCCACTATGCGCAGACTCCAGACCGTGCAGAACAGGGCACTAAGGATGATCTACGGCACAGATCGCAGATTCCCGTCACACATCCTTCACTCCCAATCAGGACTCCCTTACATTGTGGGTGTTGTACGAGAAAGAGCTCGTACAATTTACACAAAGCTTGGACCTCATCCCAACCGACTGGTTAATGTGCTTGGCCAATACGACCAACGCCAACCGAGGCGACGTAGAAGCTACCGCCTCCCCAAGGATGCCCTTGGTCCATAACTGCCACTTCATCCTATCTACCACACGCACCACCAAGTTAAGCAGCATTGAGACGGGCCACGGCTGGTTGGGTGAACACTCAGCCGCACCGCTCAACTGCTTTCCTTGGTACCCTCACACCAAAATACCCATTCCCATCGGCCCCCGCTAGAAGGCACTGCTTAACTGACGGTCCAGCAAGCGGCCGCCAAGTTAAGCAGCATCGAGCTCGGTCACCGTCTGGTCGCTTGTCCGCCCAGGCGGTATCACCGACCCGAGCCAATAGCAACACAAGGGGCCAGCAACCGCCATCATCATGTAGACATGGACAAAACGCTTGCTATTAGACCAATCTATATCACCGCACGGGTAAATCCGTAACTAAACGGATAGGTACCGTGGCGATTAACCTTCCGCCCGAGTAACTCGGGCGACCTGTTCTTGCTCCTGGCTCCTGGCTCCATGGTTGAGTACTTGACGGGACACGCAGGAGGAACAACACAGAGCAGCTCATCGCATATAAGAAAGTTTACTCTGAGCCAGCAAGCACCCGAATGGGGCGAATTATTCTTACATTAGGTAAACTTGGACATCACCGTACAGAAAAGGAAGCATCACAACCAGAGTCACAGTGTGGTATGCGACTGTTACCTATATTATGTTTGGCAGGTGCACATATTCAAAAATTAATTGCTGTCTGCAGTATGGAGAAAATGGTATCTGTTCGCGGGCAAATAAAGTTATGTGACTTTGAAGAGATTATCTTTGAACTTAAGAGCATTAGTTTATAGAAAAGGAAAGTTTGTTTGATGTCATTAAGTAATGCTTGTTTATAGAGCATAAGTAACAGTTGACCAAATTGTGAAAGGAAAAGTATTTAACTTGGTATTCAGGAAAACCTATTTAACGAGTTTATAGAATACTTATGTGAAACTTGATCGTCAAAAATTTTGCAAGAGCGTTTTAATTTGTATTGTTGTTTGTTGGATACTTTTATTGGTTAATGAATAAATAATTGTTTTGCTAACCTGAACCTTTTGATTTATGCTTTATATCCGTTTTGGCTTACCCCTTCGATCCACCACCTTTCATTTTGCTTATTTATTGTTACAAGGGTGTTAGTGGGATGGGACCACTATTGGGAAAATGTAAAAGAAAACCATCACCACGTAACAAAATGTAATGTGCGTCATGGGGGAGGAGGAATCTGGTAGAACGTGACAGAACTTGACTTAGGTGAGGGTGTTAAAAAGTGGAGAAAAGTACCGTGACGTACGAAGGCATCCTAACAGATAAGTATCGTATTTAAAAGAAAGAGAAGCATATTCCTTATTGTACATGAGCGAAGTGCACCTCTATCAGACAAAGTATGCTCTGACTAATGAAAGTTGTTCGAAACGCTCCGCTCTCACCCTCTCCCAATACCTGCACGCCAAGTATTTAAAATGACAACGTATTCAAACCTATTCCCCTGAAATTTCGATAACAAATCAGAACCTTGTATTATAACTGCAGGGTTCTGAATGGTTACGTTTCCCCTAGTTCGAGCAGCATGGCAAACTTTGGAGGGTTATGGCATCGAATCCCTGCAAGGCTGCCGTTCTAGGGGTGCTTCTAGTGAACCATTCTGATGTATGCCATAGGAAGCACAAGAATGGTCCCAGCATACTGCTATTCAAACATATGTTACCTCTGAATACCTATCTTACTGCCCTTGAGCTGTCAATGGTTACAATAATTACGCCACCACAAATCAGTAATGTCCGTTCTGGTAAGCCGAAATCTGCTTTGATTACAATCCATGACTCATGGCAATGCTATGTCAATGCCATCTGCTTCTTGAGAGACCTGAAAAATAATATCAGATTGCCTTTTATGGACTACAAATGATGGACGTTCGTAAATTAATTTTATGACTGAGTTTGTTTACGCTGGCACCTTCATTGCTGCTAAAAGCAATTTCGAGGTGTTCCCATATAAAGCTGCTAACTCTTGCATATCCAAAGAGGCCATAATTATTATTTTCAGTCACAAATCTGCATTGACAGCTAAAAAAGAAAATTGCCTCAGCTTCAATCTCTGCACCTTGAGCGATAGTGAAATATCGATTTTTCCACGTATTTCTAAATAAGGAACTACAAGATAGTATAATTATGCCTTTCTCTTGACATTCTGATGCAACCCACAAGTTTTACTTTTCTTAAACAAATAGTTTTAATATACAGGTTCCACAAAGATTACAATCCATTTTAATAAAATAATGTGATTCATTTTTGCATGCATAATTCATGTAATTCAAAATCACCATGCGTTTCAAAGCATTATGTCGACTTTGATTGGATCCTTAAAGGTATTCGTAAGATTGTCGTAGGATACTGTTGCAGAAGCTTTACGGATACGATTCTTTGTGAATTTCCGGAATGTGTTCACTTGCAGCAGTGTTATTTCATATCCAACCACGATACCAGGTATTTGTTTCTGTTCAGTAATTGTATTTTTAACGGAGGCAGTTTATTAATAACATTGGTATAAATGTTCTCAAGTTATAGTTTTCATAAGCACACATCAGTCTACATTGTCGCCCATACAGTAAAAGTATTAGTTGCCTAAGGAAATAACAGTATATTGTGATACAAGTCCGATAAATTCATCTTTGCAAAAGAAGTTTGAAAATACAAGACATCAGCTTGTTTTTTTCACTTGCGAGCTTCTGCAAAGAACTTAATGCATAATATTTCTTCGGCGATAGTAAATAATATAAATATGTGCGCAAAAATAAAATTGATTACTCAGCTGTTCAAAAGCAGTCGAGGTTGCTACCTGGTGATCAGTTAGTCACGCTTGGTAGTGTAGACCAAGTCAGTCAATAACTGAAGATGAGATGATTGCTTGCGCCGAAACAGTTATATTTAAATGCTGTAGGTATGAATCAAATCGTAAGTGTATGCTACCAAATAAAGATAAGTAAATATTGTAAGATTTAAATGAAAAAATTCAGCTATTAAATATACTATCGTATGTCTGCAACAATAGCTATAGATTTCAATAGTAGGAGGATTAAATACATGGTATACATATCTGCACTAAAAATGAAAAACGCACGGAGTGCAGAAATTTCAACTTCACACGCATGGTAGCGTGAGCGGTCGTGAATTAAAAGAAAAACACTATTGTCGAAAATAGTATATTGCTACACGTGCGATAATTGCATGATTGGGGAACGAGGAAGAAAATACGAAACGAAGTCGAGTATACTCTGCTTCAAAAATTCTCCATTGCACTTAACATATTTGTATTCCGTACTATTTTTGAACGATAGCGAATAATAGAAATATAAAATTAATAATTTACTAGCACACTGTGGTTCCAGTAGCAAGGGGTCACCAACCTTGATGGCAAAGTGGCAATCGATTATACACGTCTGGTTGTTGACGTTAAAAAAATCAATAGCTTGCAGCACGTATTCAGGTGCTGCAAGAATCAAATAAGTAAATATTAACAAATAAAAAGGAACTAAAATCAAGGTAATACTTATATTGTGAAATTCAATTATGAAATATGATTAAATTCCATGTCTGCAGTAATAAATATATCAAAGTTAGAGGATTGAAGGTAAAGGTACGGATGAACGGAGGGGCCCCCCGAAACTAGAACAGGGCACCGTACACGGCCCTTTTTGCTTCTACCGTGTCCCCTGGAAGGGAGTATGAGGGGAGCTGTGACCAAATTGGGATGGCGCAAATATGGGCAGGGTTCATAACGTTTCCAGATCAAATGCATCCGACGGCGCCCAAGCCCACCCATAAGCCCATAACCTCCGGAGGGGTTCCCCGAAGGGACACCCACACGAGAGCACCCGGAGACGGGTCCTAACTGAGCAGTTCCGCAACGATGCCAGTGAAGAAACCTCTACAGAGCGTACATCCACCGCCCAGCCGCAACCCGCCGAACACCGTCGCCTGGTCCTACAACCCTGAAACAGATAACAAGAAATTTGATGGGTACAGGAAATGAGAGGCAGGAAAGTCGTGGTAGAAGATGAACCAGCACAGCAATCGCTTAGCTACCCGGGGAAACCGCGAAAAACTCATGGGTCAGAGTGTGCCGTCGCCGTAGATCGAACCCGGAACCTCCGGAATGCGAGTCGCACACGATACCGCGGCGGCAATTCGCTCGGTATAAATATATCTAAAGTTAGGGGATTTAATATCGAACATGCACATATGTGCAGTAAAATAGACAACGCACGCAGGCAGGTTAGGTTACCAACACTGAATGTAGGACATTCAACTTTCCATTATGGCACTTTCATTCTCGAACCGGAAGTGGATCAAAGTATCACTATCGTAAAAATAAATAAATAATTCAATATATAATTTACAACAAGCTAATCTAAAGAGCAGAAGCATGTTAAGCATAAAAAGTATTAATATTAGGGCGGCTTCTGGGGTAGTGTCGCTGTGCCGTTGCACTACTTGTGTCAAAAGGAAAGAAAGAGAAGTGTATAGGAATTGCGCGTAAAACACTCTTTCCGAGAATGTATTCTCTCATTTGAACAGGTACGTTAAACCGGTAGTTTTCTGAAGCTTGGAGCCAATTCCAGATTGACACCGTCTACACTCTTATAAGCATTATGTATAAGCAAGGGTGTAGGTACGTTTCACCATGGTTCTTATGGGAGAGGTGGAGCCAAGATTGCACTGACTGAGAGCTTACGTTCCACCCGCAAGACCGCATTAAAGCACAGAACCTACTATACCTTTTCCACTACAAGCTGAAAGGAGAAGTAAACAAAACTTAAATGTATCACTCCGCCGAACACATGGCAGTACCACGTGGAGAATGATGGGAACTAAGTACCCGTTTGAGGAAATTGCTTCAGACAGAATGAGAATGCAATATATTGCGCAGTTTGGGGATCATTAGCTTTTAAACATTGTATGTCTTATTCCTATATTTTGCCTTAAACCCTAAATTATAACACATAATACTAAGAGTAGACAAATGAAAGTTGTGCCTGAACAGTTCGGAATCTTTGATGAAAGCTACTGGATTAAAGTGTTCTTTACTTCAGGCTTTATTAATCATTCATTTAATGACTAATATCAGTATACCACCTTTGCTTTAACCTTTTATGAGTCAACAAGTTAAATAACGTTTAGCACTATAGATTAAAACACAGTAGAAAACAAACGCGACCCAAGCAATCCGAGCAACAATTCTGCTTCACTAACAAAGAAGTTCAATTATTGCTAAACAATGGCCAGCCATATTAATTGTCAATTAAAGGTTGATTCTTTTCACAGAATTTGTTAAAAGCATTTAACACAATTGCCTTCTCTCCATTTCCCGTGTTTATGTTTTCCACAGTGGCAGATTCTCAGCCGGAAACGAACGAACTGCAGCGCCTGCACATAGCCTCTTAAACCCTCTGATATAACGGTTCATGTAGTTATAGGTGAATAAAACAAACACATTTAGTTTCGTAAATTTAACTGTTACAGTAATGAGTGTTTTAAATTTCTCTGCACGAGAATAACCACAAAATGTTAGGATCTGAACCGAACTGTTTTTGTAGAGGAAGAGACGACATGCTAAGCGGGAAAGGTTGTAGTTTGCCCACCAGCCAATGAGGTGCTGTCTTGTCACGTGGTTTTGTTTACTTCTCCTTTCAGCTTATAATGAAAAAGGTATAGCGACAATGGTGGATACATATTCCGCGCTCACACTTTCTTTAATACAATGTGATCATCTTTCTGCAAGTTAATGCTAAAGCGTTTGGGAGCGCAAACTAATGTTTAACTAAATCGAATGCAGCAATAATACACCAAAGTAGCATTATAAATAAAAATGTATGTTTTTGAATATAATTATGTCGTTAGGTTTTGAAACTAAGAGGCATTGTTTCAATATTTCCACATTTAATAGCAACACGTTTATTGTTTATGATTGAATACGTGGTATCTTATCCACCACAAAACAAAAAAACTAACATACTCACCATGTATTGAGCACTTGTTTTCAAAACAATTAAGTATTTCTGTTTATGTTTGTGTAGTAACAGTTCAGTCCAAAGACGTAGTTCACCGTGAAAACAGTATAGAGTGTTTTCAGTTTTGTGTGAAAGTTACAAACATGATCAAAGCAGATAAAATATTAAAAAATCCATTTAGCAACAAAACTCTCGGTGAGAAAAAAATCAGATGAAAACATTGGGTAAGCCACTCCCGAATGTGAAAAAGCAGCAGCAAACAAAAATCGATATCGTAAATTCAATCCTGAAATTTACCAAAAGAATAAATGGATTTGTTGCTGTCAGGAAAACAGTGCTTCCCCCCCCCCCCTTACGTGTTATTTAGGGAGATGTCCATTGTATAAAACCGGAATAACTGATATTGGGCATATATGCTCTAAAATGAAAGTACATTCAGTTCTTGTCAATTGCCTAATACAATTCGATGCTACTGCACGAAGTTGGTAAACTTTTAGGGATTCGTTTTCACTTTTTTGTGGGGGTGGTCACCGCCAATAGAATACCTCAGCGGCCGCCACTGGTTAATATTGTTTAATATTTGGAAATTGAAATATGCTTATAATATTACTAGAATATCGAATATACTGTCTTTCCATAGTAGCAACCTTTTTTCATCGTGTCGGTTACAATTCAACAATGTAACAAGTTGGCAGATAGCTTTCGATACTCGTACATACTATGAAATCTATGCGTGTTGGCAATACTTGTCCTATAAATGCTCTCGCCGATGAGAGGTTTGCGATCGCATTATAGGACAATATGTACAATATCGGGCATAATTAGTAGCTAGTGAACAGTTTAATATATAACCAAAGAGATGAACATCGCAGTATTTGTGCATCAGCGGGACTTAGCTGCAGGTTTTAAAGAACTACAGAATGAAAGCTGTCTGATTCTCCCAGTATATAATTTAAGATTACTAATAATAATTTAAAGTGTTAATTAAATAAATGAGAAAGATTTCAAAATCGCTGCTCTAAACTCTGGAATATAATTATTTTATTCATAAAATCAACAAAAAATTAAAAACAGAGGAAAGCAGGGTTTAAAGGATTACCATCTGCTACAAAGGGTGCTACCATCCTTTGAAACAGTCTTTGGATGCTCACTTAAAAAGTGTTATATGTTACATTCACATGACTTTCTCTAGCCTCTATCGTTTATTAGTGGCTATAAAACTATTCTTAGGAAATATTATTTTTCTGTTCACTTCATTTTAATAGAGAAGAATCTTTGTAGAAATAGCTATATTACACGTTTCTTTGTATATATACATTGCCATTTGTGAAAATTGAACACCAAGAAGGAAACGCATGAATTCAATAAATTTAATACTACAGGTTAGGTACATGACAAGTAACAAAAAACCATCATAAACATTTGAAATCTATAGATGACCTTTGAGCCCTAATATTCAGTATTTGGTGTGGCCTCCATGCGCTGAAATTAGAGCTGCTATACGCCGTGGCATTCAATCAAAAAGGTTCTGAATAAGTTCCTGAGGGATTTCCCTCCACGCAGTTTGTATTCGAGCCTACAAATCCATGACATTGGTTAGTGAAGAACCGTGACGAACCAGGTGCCGGCCAATCATATCCTAGACATGTTCGATGGGCGACATGTTAGGCGAACGTGCAGGCCAGGGAAGCAATGGCACCTGTCGCTCTTCGAAGAAGGCTTGTACATTCCTCGTAATATGTGGCTGGGCATTGTCCTGTTGAAATGTGGCCTGTGGAGATGCCTGAAGCAGGGGGAGTACATCAAGCTCTACAATCACTGTTGGTACCGGTTGCTGTTCAAAGTGCCCTCAATTCGTAGGAGGCGAGATCGGTTGTTGTAACCAATAGCGCCCCAAACCATCACACCTGGTGTCTGTTCGCTATGCCGCTCAACAAAGCAGCCCTCCAGGTTGCGCTCACCACGGTACCGCCGGACACGTATGCGGCCATCAATGTAGGACACGTTGAAGCGGGACACGTCCGAAAAGACTACATTTTGACACTCAGCACCCCAGTAACGGTGTTCACGTGCCCATTGAAGTCCAAGGAACTTGTGGTTTCGAAAATGGAAGCCGACGTAATAGCATGCATGCAACCAGTCCTACTTGCAGCAGACGGTGACGAACCGTTCATGCGACAAGTTCACACCTGTTGCAGTCGAGCCAACAATGTTAATGAAGCTGTAAGGTCCGTTATGGCCATTCGGACAAGATGACGGTCATACCGTGCTGTGGTCATGTTCCGTGGTCCAGTACCTGCTCTTCGCTGCGTACGACTTTCATCTATCCACTGTTTCCACACACGCATCACTGTCGTAGCAGCATGACCTGTACGAGCCGAAATGTCACGGTATGCCAAACCCGCTTCCCGGAGACCGATCATTCTGTCCCGTTCGAACTCACTCACATGCCGATGTGGCTCCCTTTGACGTCGATGAGGCATACTAGCACTCATTTTATTGTTTCCACCTTGTTTGACAGCTCTGTACTGACTACACTGGGCGCAACACTGACCTTATCGGACCGACACGAGAGGGCTCTGCTCGGCCTACGTGTACCCCATCACTCTTCAAGCCTAATCACTTATTTCTTGCACAATTTTCTACACTTCCACCAATTTGGGAGTTATTCGGGAAATTCTTTCTTGGTGTTGCCAAGATATATTTATATCGGGGATAGCGATAATCAATTAATGTTTAACAACTGGACTCTATATGTTAACCTCAAAATTACATACTTTTTCCATGCCATTCGAGAAACAAGTCGAGAGAACTTGAAATGAAATGAACGACAAAGTATTAAACAATTCGAACCATTAATAACGGATAGGTATATCGGAAGTGGCGGGGCCACAAACAAATGAAATTAATGGTGGGTTTTAATGAGATCTACATTATTTGTGTAGTACGTTTTCATCTATCGTTTAACGTTTACCGATTATATAGGATTATATAAAAATTCTTCCGAATGAAGAGTACTTAACAGGCTATTCTCGAGAGTTCAAAATATACATTTTGTCATGTAAATAAATATGTGGAATTTTAATCAATATCATTAGAGATATTTTTTTAGAAAACCAAACATTTCGAAAAATGCTCCACATAAAGGGTAGTGAGGGTGGGGGATTTTTCTTCAAAATCTTCGTGTCACTGTTTGGAATATCCTGAACTTAAATACCGAGTTTGAGATATGCTGTCCACACACACCTTTTAAAAGAAAATTTGTTTTTTTTTGTATTCAGGGGCCTCAAAAGAGGTATTTCCGGTTAAATCTCGATATCGAATTTTTGGGTGGAATGCAATACCTACTCTACCTAACATGTACGTGGTAGAGAAACTAAAAGAGAAACCTTTGGAGTTAGAGTTATTTATACACACAATAAGCTTCTGAGCAAATATGATGGTCGACTCTAACGGGAAGGGGTGACGCGTCCCCACAAATCTTTTTATGGTTTTAATTTATGTAGTGACATATTTCTGTGTGATTTATCGTTTATTTTGGCTAGTGTGAGTGCTAGGATCGACTCGTTCAACATAAATAAATTGGGAAGCAGATATAAGCAATTTGTAAGTTTCTTTTTCTTATATGTACATTCATGCAACTTTTAAAAACCTCATTGAATGTAGTGTATTGTAAAGGGCATTTTAATTGGAACAAATCAATGTTTAGTGCAAATTGTGTGTGTAATATGACATAATATAGTTCTAACCTTCCTTTCACAAGTTGTTAGTGCCCCCCAGTTTTAACATACACAAGACGCCAATTAAAGATACACCCGTGGACCCCCCCCCCAAAAAAAAGAAACGTCAATCTTGAACATCAAATTCTTCCAAGTCCTACACGGCACAGCGCCTTGTTTACACTATGCGCAATACTGTTGTGTAGCTGCAGCAGCAAGCTGTTGTACGGTATTAGTAGCATGCTGCCTTCCGCGTGCCAAGCGCTGGGGCAAAGCGTACGGTACTTCTGTGGTTAAACCGCAGGTTTGCTTCTCGCATGTAGCAAACCCTTTTTTTTTTTTTCTTTCTTTTTTTTTCTTCTTTCAATAATGTTTAATCAACACAGAGAGGCTATTTATTTTCGATACACTGCATTTCATATACGGCATTCGGTAAAGTTAATAATAGAATAGTTATTATAATGCTTCTTTAAGGGTTTATTCTATCTAACTGCAATATGCTGCACCCGAAACCACGTGATGCGCAGAAGAATACGCAAACACATCAGGCCCAAACAGGTTCCCTTTCAGTGAATTACACCGCGTTTGACAACGGCAGAATGCACAATCAAAGACATCGGCATAAGGAACTTTCTTCTTGGACCAGCCAATGTAGCGGGCTTTTCTGCTCGTGAAGCTGCAGCGCAGAAGTGGGTGAGATTATCCAGGGAAGGGATTGAACGCTGTCATCCTGGTTCGGGAAGAAGATATGTGTCCACTCTTGAAATGGATGCAGCTTTAATTGCGGTAGCAGAGGAACCGTTTCCTGCTTCTGAAATGAAGGCACATTCATTCGTAATTCCCTGAATCGAGCTCGAACAGCTTTGTAGCGTATAAACGACGCAGGACTGTGTACGAAGGGCATTCAAAAACCAACATCTTACAGACGATCACAGATTATTTCGTCTCGCGTTTGCAAAGGAAAATGCCAACCGCGACGAATAACATGATATTCTCAGACAAGGTAACATTTTCTTTCACACTTAAGGGAAAGGTGTTTGTCTATCGTCCAAAGATGTCCCGATACAATGCAAAATACATGGCTTCACAATTTCGTCAAGGTCGCATATATCTATATTTTTTGGATATTAAGGGTTGTGGCAGCTTGACGATACACTGAACAGTGCGCAATACATTTTAATGCTTGAGAATATTTTTATTTACTCTGTGAGGAAGAGATATCCTGATGGAGTTGTTGAATTGCTACAGGATAAACATCCTGTCCACAAAAGTCGAAAGGTTTCAAATTGGTTCTCAGAGAGACAGGATAATACAGTGATAAGCTGGCCTCCCCGTTCACCAGATTAAACCCTATTAAAATGTGTGGGACGAGGCGAAAAGGGAGCTGCGCTCGAATTTCGCTGCAGATGCGCGAAGGACAAAAGATGGCTTTTGGGAACAAATTCAACAAGCCTGGAATGTTATAGCTTCTCGTCCACGTTACCGCAGGGTTTTCATTTCATCTATGCTCCGATATTGAGGGCAGTTACACACCCGACGTTAGTTTTGTTTATTTTTTTTGTATTTTGCTTTAGAAGATAATGGTTTATTTGCATTTATTTCTTTAGTTATTTAAAACGAATGCTTTAGGTGAATTATGTTATTGTGTGCATAGATATGTCTAAAACTTCAAATTCTAAAGATATAGTAATTCAGTATTATGTTCTACACATCCAGTTATAAAATTAATAACATCAAAATAATAACTACTGCGAGATTTGCACCGAGAAGCTAAAAGCGCAAGCAGTGCCTTCTTAACCTCTCGGCCACCGTAACGTTCCGCGCTCTGTTTTTAGAGTTTATAAGGTGACCATTGCCTCACAGGTGCAGACCATTATACAGTTCCTGCATGCACGTTATGGACACACCCCTCCGATCCGTACATGGAATCTGGAGATGACTAAAAGTTTTGTCCACGGGTGTACATAATTAAGTTAGCTGAAAATAGTAACAAACTAAAATATTGAGCTTTGTAATGTAAATTTGATTCTGGTAAGACTCTGTGTGATCTTAAAATGTATAAATATACAAAATGATAACTGTGCAGCTTTGAAGATCATATTCTGATTCAGGTGTTTAAATTGCATCAAAACGGTTGTTTCAAAGGGAAATAAAAGAGAACTTGATTAACGTAAACTCCTAGCGTTTCTTCTCTCTCCAGTGTCTCCATAAATTGCGAAATTGTGGTGCAGAATTTGTTCTTAAAAAGCGTCTCCTTTAAACAAAACAGCCGCTTTGAGTTTGGGTTGAATGTCCGTTTGAATGTTCGTGTCTGTGTGCAGGTATGGTGTGTGCGCATGTATTTTTGTAGGAGCGTTTATTTTGTTTCTGTGTAGCACAAGAATGGATACTTCCTCAGCCAAGGTCAATAAAATAATGACATCACGTTGCTATTATACAACAGTGAAATTTGTTTTGCTTGCGGTTGTGAAAACGAAGAATTACACAGTGCTTTGTGATGCCTAGCAGCAATGCTTACTTCAACACCAGTCTGCCAATGTGTTCATCCATGTTATTTTTCTTCTTCTGTACTTCTCTTAGCGACTTTTCATTTCTCTTAGGCATAGGCGTCACAAGGATTTATCTTAAGGGGCTGCAATACTTTAGAATTTTAAAATCTCAAAGGTGCTGCTACACTTAACACTAAATAACCACTAACATTACATGATCCCCTATAGGACCAAAATTGAAGTCATTTCTGAAAGTTACATGTATTCCTACTACAGTTAATCCAATGAAAATACGAGGTATTAAGCAAACAATCACCTGGAAGTAATATTAAATTTTCCCTCAGTTCCTCCTCCATTTTGGATGCCGGCTTAAATTGCACTAGGAATTTATTGATGACTTCATTAATAAATTTACCTTTCGTGTGCTTTCGGTCCTTCACGGTATTTAATGGCAAATATACAATTAGCCTTAAAACATATTAAGTACTGAAGTAATAGAACAGGTATCACATTTGCAATATTTAGGATCCGATATAATTTATAGAGAATTAATATGTAGAAAATAAAAAAAATTCAGGCTATATGTGGAACCATAAAAAAAATCTTATTCGGAAAAACAAGGAAAGATGCAAAATTGAAATTACAAAAAACAATGGCCGTCGCTTCGTTTTTATATGACAGCCATTGTAATTAAATCAACGGATAAAAACAAAATACAAGCAGCAGAAATGTTATTCCTACGTAATATAACGGGATGTACAAGAGAAGATAGGATGAGAAACAGAAAATTTTTAAGACTGGAAGATAAAATCAAAGCATTTAACAATAAGTTGATAGAACAATTAATGAGAATGAACAACGAAAGAATACCTTGAACTTCCTTAGCAATGCAAGAGGAGTAAGATATGTTGCCCGATCCCGTACAGCTTGTGTAAAACGTCGTGACAGTTCCCCACTTCTGAAGCATAGATGCGCAATAGCACTGAGCAGGCCACTTCAATAATATGAGAAGCGGGGGGGGCACTGTTCCACCTGCTGAGTGTAATATTGTAAGCTTATACAGCTTGATATCGTTTCTAGTCCCTTGCTTCCCACCACTCTCGCCACTTCTCATTTCTCCTCTCTTGCGCATATGGAACGTCACCGCTGTAGAAGATGGACTCCTTGCAACTTAGCGGAACAGGCTGCATAGCCTAAACATTCATGATTATAATGATGATAGACCTTGTTAGCTGATAAGACACTAAAACTCGCCAGTGTGCACATGTAATGCTATAGCTACTTATACAGAGCATCCCAATGATGATTTGTGAATCAACACGCGATGGTTTATCTATGAGCGATAGTGGCACTCGTCGCTGAATGCGGCTGCTATTCGGTCAATTTCCTCAACTATTTTAAAAGGCTTACTTACCAACTTTATGAAAGGAGGTAAGTAAGCTTTGCTTAAAATTTGCTTAAAATTTGGCAGCTCTTTAAGAAACTATCCATCACTCCTGTAGTTCACATTGAGTAATGCTGGCTGTGTAATGGTGAATATTTTGGTTAAAATCTTCCAATCGTTGTACACAGCATGTTTTAATTTTCCCAGAAATAAAACTCACAGGGGATTAAGTCGGGATACTCGACCGAGGGGACTACAGATATCCACATAATTTTATCCTTTGTGAACAAACATTTAATTGTTCTCATTCAACTATGGCGTATGAGCTATGACAGGGCTAAATTAAACTACCTGCCGGTTAGTTCTTTAAGAAAGGTGGTGGAGTGTATTCACTTATATTGGGGCATCAACTGTGGACTCGAACCACATTGGACCTGTTCTCTGCTCATGACACAGCATACACTCTTTTACTTTCTCTACTACGTATAGTAAGTAGGGGAAGTATTGTATTCCACCCAAAAATTCGATACCGAGATTTCACCAATACATGTTTTGAGATCCCCTGAATCAAAAAAAAAAAGCCTTTTTGGAAACATGTCCGTGTGTGTGTCTGCGTGTGTGTCTGTGAACAGCATAACTCAGAAACGAACAGTCGGATAAACGCCAAACTTGGTATTTAGGTTTAGTATCTTCCAGAGATGCGACACGAAGGTTTTCAAGAAAATCCCCCCACCCCAAACTACCCTCTACATGGAACATTTTTCGAAAATTTTAATTTTCTCAAAAATGGCTCTAACGATTTTGATTAAAATATCATATGTTTAAGATATTTTCATGACAAATAAAATGTATATCTTGAATTTTCTGGGAATGTCTCCAAAAGTATTCTTCATTGTGAACGACTTTTGCATAACTGGTAAACCATAAGAGATAGACAAAATTTTACTACACAAAACATGTAGATCGCGTTAAAATACACAATTTATGTCATATACATTTTTTTTGTTGAGTGAACCATTTTCGAGATATTGCTTGTTGTTCCCTTAAATGTTTCAATACTTATTTTCTAAAATGGGAATTCGTTACTCATTTTTTTGTCTTGTATATGCAAAGAGTATTAATCTGTGGCAAAGAGAATGGTGCTGCACCTAGCAACCAGCTATTAAGAGATATATATGTGCTTAAAGCTACTGTATTTCTATATTGTCCTTGTAAATATATATTCCCCTTACATCTACAAGAAACATAGCAATAAGATAAGAGTCTGCAAATGTTTATCTCGATTAACATGAAGTAGATGCAGAATAAGCGTTTGTAAAAATAGTTTGTACAAGAGTAGAGAAAGTCATGTGAGTGTAGCACATCAGATTTTTTTTCTCTCACATTCACAGAGCTCTATTAATGAGTGTATTGTGCGCACACATAACCATGAAGGTGAAACCTGGCCTCGTCCAAGGAAAATATTAAATATGTCTCCATTTCGCCGTTGTATGCACTATTCATATTCCACTCACAAAATATGCACGATCACCTGGTTGAAGAGCATGTGGCACAGTCATTTTGTATGGTTTTTAACTTCAACAATTTAGAACCTCTTGGTACACTGGAAAGACATCTAAATAATATTTTATGGGAGGGGATGTTCTTAAGGATGCCCGAGTCATCTACTTCTTCGGTGTTTATTGAGTTTCTTAGACTGAATACTACCCTTGGCCTGAAATTTATTATAAAGGTTATAGTTTGTTGTAGGACCTGAAACTTTTGCATCTGTGAACTTTTCTACAACTCGTATTTTGAACTTGACGAGCCTACTGGGTTATCATATATGAATCTTACATAAACACATGTTATACAACAGAAAACGTATACTGCGCTGTAATTCATTTTGTAGTTAAAAATAGATAAAATAAATTATTCGTAATAACCAAATTACACTAAATCACTATTCGTTTGATACTGGAGAGCCAGACATTAGCACTAGTGTATTGCACTAGCGATTGGAAACACGTGGCTACATGCCTACTTGAACAACACCGTAAGAGGTTATTTATTGCATCGCATAGTGAATTCTTTCATGCTTCAAATAGATTTGAACAGTACTCAGAGCTCATTCCTGCTTTGTTATGTTGTTTTGATAGCAACACTCCAAAATGAATGAACTGATGATGGTTCCACGAGACATCACGGACCACCTTCGTAGTTCAGATGATTTCTGCTGTAATAAACTTGTTGGAGCCACATAATAATAGGTTCAAACACAGAAAAATAATAATTCTAACTGTAATAACAGATGAATTGTATTACTGCAAAACTGCATTTTGATAAGTATTCAGATTGTGTAGGATGTAACACATTTTCTTTATGGATATTTACGTCTTTTACGACAGAAATTATTACGGTATTAATGTTTCAAACATAAGTATCAAAATTTTCACTAGCAAAGCTTTTAAATGTTTTAAGTATACCGTTGGATGTTACAATAAACGGTTACGTTTTTTCTCAGCACCATCATCTGTATTTCTCGAGTCACTCCCGATTACTGCCAAATAATCTTCCCATTTGGAGCCAGCGGCTAACATTCTTCAAGGAATCCAAATGAATGTCAGTATCCAAGAACAAGAGAAAGAGATATTCTTTCATGGATACCATGTAGCGAGACATTCGAAATTGATTTCAAAAACATATTCAATATTGTACTCAACAGTTAAATTAGAAAGCATAAATTGTAATGCGCCCTGATATTGCCAGTTATGGTCATGATTCTAATAAGGAAAATAAAGTGGAATACATAAATATGCATGGCATTTGTGACCGGAGGATGCTGCCTCCCTATGTCAGTACCCATGCTCAGGCCTTGAGCAAGCAACTGCAGAATTATTTCCTTCTTCTATCACAAAATATTCACATTACCTAGCTTATAGGTTGAGGATGTGAAGAAATTCACCGCGGTCATTGATTGGCCTGTTGCGTTTATGTAGCCTCTTGGGGAAGTATAAGGACGGCCGGATATAGTGGTGTAAGGTACTGTACTGATAGGGTGTCAGACGCCACCCCATTTACGGACTTTTTGGCTAGTATTCTAGTAAGATGCACACATGCCTCGGAGCATATATACCGCATACCGCCGTCCAGTGTCCCGCCGCACAACCATGTAAAATGAGAAGAAATGAAAGGCTGCAAAATGTGCAATATATGATAATCCAGCATTCCTTCAACCAGAGAAAAAACGAAAACACCGTCAGTATGACCGGTCTCATCAGGTCTGAACCCAGAACCCCCGGATGCGAGCCTCAGAGGCTACCATCTGAACAACCGTCTCGTGCATATATGCAATAAACTCCCAACAAACGCTTCTGGTAATTATGAATTTAGACAAAAGACGTGTAAATCTAAATCCAAAATACTCATTTTGAAATATTTTGTAAGTAGATAGGTTAGTTCTTGTGCGATTCAAGATTTACTGAACCTATTGCTGCGGATGTTGCTGTGTAACATACGTTAAGTCCCATGAGCTACGTAGCATCTTAATTGCTATACCTAGAAGGGGTTTATAATGCACCAGGATGAAAAAGCTTATTCTTCTTTATCTATTTACCGTTCCCTTGGAGGATTCATATCCCCCAGGACTTACAAGCCTGGGGTCAGACACCTGTCGGGGAGCAGACAGACTATTTGTATCAGATAAGAAGAACCATTATGGGTGATCAGCCCGAAGCCTGGTATGAGAGCGAGGAAGGAGATGGTATGAAATGACGCTGAAATGCATGAAAGGATAGGTAACGATGGAGCAGTTGGGGAATGGCGCAGGAAGCCGGAGAACTCAGAGAAAACCCACCCAGACGCCGCTCACAAATCCCGCATACGGTTCCCTGGGATCGAACCCGGACCGCCTTGGTGAGAGTCGAGTGGTCTAACCAATAGGTCACTTTAACAGACAATTGATATATTATCTCAGCTTTCCTGCATATAACGAAGTGCGCCTTTCCTGACTCCAATAGATTACTGTGATTAGCATGAAGTGAGTAGTAAAATATAAGTTTTTATATTACAACCTTGTAGAATTATGTGAAATTTTGAGTATAATAAGTCATTATATGGATAACATTCTCTCTATTTTGTATATATTTGCCATTTTGTTGTGTTTCAGCTTACAATCCTCTCTATATTTTTACTTTCTCTATCACGTGTATAGTAGGTTGAGAAGGTATTGTATTCCACCAAAAATTTGATACCGAGATTTCACCGAAAATACATATTTTGAGGCTGCTTGGTGAATCCTACCCCCCCAAAAAGGGGAAAAAAAGGTATTTTTAGAAAAACGTCTGTGTTTGTATGTATGTGTGTGTATGTGTGTGTGTGTGTGTGTGTTGTGAACCATAACTCAAAAACGAAAAATCGGATAAACACCAAACTTGGTATTTAGGTTCAGTACCTTCCAAAAATGCGACACGAAGATTTTCATGAATCCCCTACCCCTAACTGCCTTTTGTATGGAACAATTTTCGAAATGTTTGATTTTCTAAACAGTACTTCTAACGATTTTGATTAAAATACCATATAGAATTTTAATTATATCTACTTAACAAATAAAGTTTATATCTTAAATTTTCTGGAAATAGCCTATGAAGGCCTTCATTCGAAAGGAATGTTGACTAATCTTCTATAACCAGTAAACGTTAAACGACAGACGAAAACGTACTACACAAGAAATGCAGATCTCTTTAAAACACACAATTTAAAATAATTTTTTTGTGCAACCAGCCATTTCCGAGATATCAGTTATTAATGGTTCGGAATTATTCAATACTTAGCCATTGTTTTAGTCCTGTCAACATTCAGTTGTTTCTCGCGATTGCATGGAAACAGTATGGAATTTTAAGGCCAGCCTATAGCGTCAGTTCTTAAGCATTTTACTATCGCTGACCCCTTTGTATCTATAATGAAATGTGTAATGTATTTCTACAATGGTTTATTTAGCTAAAATGAAATAGAAAAATAAGCTTTAGTAAGAATATTTGTATACCCGCTAATAAACGAAAGAGGGTTGAGGAACTGATGTGAATGTATCACATCAGATTTTTAACTTTATGCCGCATTTTCACAAATCTGCCTTGCAAATGCTGACTGCAATAATTGCGAAGGCAAGAAAAGGGCACTCGCAATATGCTACGGTCTTTACATCTGCGTCACTTTCAGTAGGAGTAAACAAACGCTCAGCGAGTTTATCACCGCCATTAAGATCCTTTGATGACTAACGCGGTTAACGCTTGCAATAAAACTACTAGCACCATATGCTCACCCAGGCTTACTTCATTACAACACACAATTAATTTAAAAATTCCTGGAAATTCACTACGTTTTCTTTTGCTTCTGGTTTTGATCTTTCGAGGTGGCTAGGTTTTCATGTTACGTTTAAAGGAAGCAGTTAACATGTGACAGTGACGACGTAGTTTCTGCTGTGAAAAGCAACTTATTCACATTAGCTGATAATAAATTTAAGCTATAGCTTTAGTCTTTATCCTCACCTTTATGTTCTGTTAATATCAAATAGCATTTAGTGCACATATAACATTTACCTCATATTTTCTCTCTCAGTTTACGTGTATTTTACTCAGCGTTTGTTGATGTTATTATATATCTGCTATTCATGTGTAGGGACAAATTACCGCATTAAATTATACCCATTCTTCTCGTGATGTCATAACGCATGTCCAGATCAGTTGTAGATGGACGTATTTTTGCTTAGGTACCAGGTAATGAGTGAGCCCAGTTTTGTTGTAATCAGTTTTCTAGTTTGAGAAGAATGTGCACCAATATCTACTATGTACTTCACTATCTTCAACCTTTCCATAGCGGGAGCGATGCCCAACACTCGCAGTGAGTTTTTGCTCAAGAAATAATAAGCGTAGATACTTAGTTTGAAACTGGTCCTGACGTTAAGGTGATGAAATATACAATAAAATGGATTATCTTTAGAATTAGTCAGACGGAAGGGCCTCTAGTCACTAGAGCACAACTCGCATGTAGGCCATGGCCCTTTGTGCTTCCAACTTTCCCCTGAGAGGAAGGAATGAAGGAGAAACAACTCTCGGACTTAAGGCTCTCTCTTGATTAGGACTACTTCCAAGACGATCTCTGCCTGGAAAGGTTTCCTTAGCTTTGAGGTCTCCAGGGTAAATGATTTCCATATGCATCCTCATCTACGACGTCTGATGTAGGTGCGCTTACATGTGACTCATCTTGAGAAGCTGTATACGAGTATACCGAGGGTTAATTTGCTGTTTATTTTAGTTCATGTTGTGACTGTCCTGTTTTCAGTTACTTCACCAAGTTTTCAGTGTCACTTGCTAATGTGATCTAGTTTAAAATTTCACTGTCACTTTAGTCTCTTCGAGATGTAACGGCGTAGTGAAATTTGCACGATGTAACCTCTTCTCCCGGACCCCCGTGGAGTCGAACGCAAGACCTCCCTAATTCCCTGCAGTAGCAGTACTCACTGCACGTCGCAACTGACTTTACAACCACACTCATAGTCGTAAACTTGATGTCGCGTCAGAAACGCACTCACTAACTACCCCTGACTAGCGAGAACGCTCGCTTATATAGCCGTTGGAAATATCCGCAGAACATTCTAGAAGTCGGGGGAGGAAGGAAAACTTCTAGAGGATTCTGGATATCTGTTAATAGCGCTTTTGGTGTTAATTCTGGACCAGAGCACTCCATGTCTACTTAGCTCTCCAACTGCCAGTCGATCGGCGCCAAACTCCTGACAAGATTGGGCCATAGTCCCTGCGTCACAGTATTATAAAAGTACTGGCTTTGGCCCGCGTGAGTATTCGTGTGCATTATGTCAGCATTACATGGCATTATGTTACTGAATCTGCAATTTCTATTACCTAATCAAAAAACAACCAGAAATATTTATGGAGCTAGATTTTCCAATTCGAAGTAAT